>CP144192.1:5005000-10005000 GCA_036452645.1 Capsella bursa-pastoris
TGCACTTGTCCTTCTCCAAAAGTGTTGAAATAGGTACAAGATCAAATGGAGGACAGTGGAAGCAAGCTGATCAAGAAAAGGAGACTCAACAAAAACTAAGTCCACCAAAGTTTAAACCGCCGGATAAACAACTACAAGAGAGTGTGGAGACACAACCACACACAACAGTTCAAGATGACCAAAACTTAACCAACGAAGAAGAGCAAACTAAGAACAAAATGGTGGAGCAACTCTTCTATCCCAAAAATTTCTTGGAAGCTAAGTGTATTCTTTCTTCTATTCAATCTAATTTTGTGCTTGAAAAACTAAACCCTTTGGAACCGGAGCTACCGAGTAGTATTGTTTTTTTTTCACAGGTTCTAGAAGAAAATTCATTTGGTGAAGCACGAAAGAAGTTGCCATTGGTTAGTGCTTTGGAGGAGCCAACCAGACCTGTGCCAAAACCGATCTTTATGTCATTTCCTTGTGACTACCCAAGAAAGCACTGTAAGGAAATTGATTTGGTCATAACTGAACCTAATTATTTTGTGTTAGTTTCCGCTCAAGATGAAAAACGTTTTGGTTTAGAAAATGTTAAAGAATTTTGTGTTTCAAAATTTGTTTTCGACAAAATCATTCCGACTTTTGAAACTCTCACACTTGAAAAGTTTTTTAAGCCAAAAAGTTTTCTCTTTGATGAGTTTTGTGAATTTAACTCTTCTTTAAGGGTTTCTTTGAGTAGCAATGCAATTGAGCTGTTTAGAACTGAGCATATATTGGTGAAACCTTTTTCTGAAATGCATTATTTGCAAAACGTGTTGAGTGAATCATATTTGTTCGATGAGCTTTGTAAACCAGCTGTGAAAAATCATGTTCTTGACTTATCTATTTCAAGTATAATGCACTTGTTTTATCCCGTGAGTGCTCAGAAAGGAACAGGTGAAATAAAGAAGCATAAGTACTTTGGAGAGGAAATCAAATGGCTTACCCAAGTGAAGGAAAATCCACCAGATAAAAACCAAAGAAAGACTTATCATCATGGAATTTGGAGCTGGAAGTACTTGAGGAAAACAAGAGATCTTGCGTTCTTACAATTTAAAGCAAACAAAAAGCATGGAAAGGTAGTTAAAGCTTCTTCATCGTTCAAAGATGAACCACCTGATGCAATACTAGTGCACATATCAAGCTATGATAAGATAAGTATCTTTACTCTCAAGTACACTTCTATCCAAGATTACACAGATTTGATTCGCTTGTCTTTGTCAAAAGAGCCAAATGCAGATTTTAAGGCAATCTTGAAGCGCTTGAGAAGAACTGAAACAAGAGAGGGAGACAATCGGTTTAAGCCACCCAATCTGGACCACAATAAACACCAAGACGTGAGTCGTTTCATACTGATCAAAGAAGCACCACCAGATGCAACATTCAAGCTAAAAGCGAGCCTCAACATATTTAGAGTGGAAAGATGTCAAAAGGAGAACATGATCGTGAAAGATTATATGCTGCAACATTTTGAGTTCCCATTGTGTAAGTTAACCTCTAGAGAGGATGAGTTGGTCACCACCAACACACTGCTCCAAGAAGAACCCCCAGATCCAAAAAAGATGATAAACACCAACCATGTCAAGGACCTTATCCAGGTAAGTAATTCCTCAACTCGATTTATTTCTCATGACTTAGCGACTATGATTATAATTTTATTATATCAAGTAATCATTGAGAATAAATCTAGCTTATTGAAAGAATATTCAGAATCAAATTATTGTCTTGAGGTGCAACGAAAAGAGGAACATTATGAGGATATTGATTTGGTCCAAGCTGATATTTGTTCACATGTTTATAATGACTTCATGACTGTAATAACACACTTGTTCTTGGTCAAAGGTGTTGAAAACATTGTAGGTACAAAAGAGGAGCCAATAGATTTAAAAGAGTTCTCATCCAATTTCTTTGCGAGGACTGGAATTGGAGATGTTTTCATGCAGTATAAGAAACCTTACGCTCATTTCCGGATGATTTTTGAGGTTGGAGAACAAGTATGGGTACTCTGGAGGAGGAAAAGATTTCCAGCTGAAAAGTTGTCCAATCTAATCCCAAGGATCGATGGTCAATTCAACATAGAAAGCCAAATCAACAACAAAGCTTATGAACTTGAGCTGCAAGGTAAGTATAATGTGAGTTCCTGTTTCAAAATTATTGACTTGGTTCTTTTTATTGTAGATGAATTGGATTTGAGGTCAAATCCTTTTCAAGAGGGAGAGGATGATATGATCATGCCTAGCATATCGGACTTGGAACTTCACAAAGAGCTTGTAGCCGAGGAGGAGCTTGAAGCAGAGGAGCAGCTCGAAGCGAAGGAGCCGTTTGAACCAGAGAATGAGCTTAAAGCGGAGAAAGAGTATGGAAAAGATGTTATCTTAACCTCACTGGTTTTGATACATGATCACCAAATGGGCATGTGTCTCATTTGTACTCTTTTTCCCTTGTCAAGTTTTGTCCCAATGGGTTTTCTTGACAAGGTTTTTAATGAGGCAAATGATTCACATTCAAATCACCCATTTGTTGATCCAAACCATGACAATACATTCAGAACTTGGCCCAACGGAATACATATCAAGTCCAGCTTGTTTTGTGCCTATTACAAGCCCAAGAAGAGCCCAAACCAAGTGGGTAATTTGCTGGCCAAGAGGAGTGACGAAAATAAGTAGTTGAAGAGTCATTTCTATTCAAACTCTATCTTTAATATTTTGTTATTTCCAAGGTAGTCTTGTGAGTGTGTTCCAAGACTTCCTTCTTCTTTATGAACCCCTTGTAATCTCTTATGAGAAAACACCCTTTCTTTTTATCAAAAACCTTTTCTCTAAGGAGATCTTTTAGTTGGTGTGTATATCCAGCTTTTCTCTTGTTGGTGTGTATATCCAGCAAAACCCTTAGCCTCTTTGGTGCGTATATCCAAAGGATCTAAGTTCGGTATCGTGAAGCTATTCCGCAAGCTTCTTGTGATATCCATCGACCATTCAACTTCTATTCCGCACCACGGCTTTCCAGCCAAATCTATCCTTGCTCAACTTAAGAGTGTCGAATCCTAGGGAGATTCTAATCACCACCTCTCTTAATGGGCCTCATGTCCTTTCACTAGGACCGTGAGCCCATCTATATCCCACGACCGTCTTGCTACGTCTATAAGGATTACATACTTGTTTATGGACCCTAAATATCACCACATGATTTTCCCTGTGTTTTGGCCTTACTCACACAGTTTCGGTAACCACTTCCCGGAAGGTCCCCATCCTTTGATTACTCCAGTATAAGCACCCTTAACTATGGAGTTCTCTCAGGACCCTTGACCGAAAAGATAAGTTTACATTGGTGACATAGGTGGTCAAATAAATTTATTTACGCATCTCCACAAACAAGGGTTTCATAATTCTCCCCCAATAACAAACTACAACGTCCACGTTGCTGACCAAGACCATCAACCCTTAACAGTGTGAGTCCACTACTCCACACTCGTCTGGGTTCAACTCATATGCCACTTGTAACTCCCTGACCGTCACTTCTCATAGTGGGCCCTATGTTAACTCTCAGCCTATGGGTCCAAATTTCTTAATGAACCTCACGTCCTCTCACTAGGCCCGTTAGCCCATCCATATCGACGACCGGCTTGCTATGGAGGTGCAGCTTTAAAGACTTGCTTACCGACCCTACAAATCACCACATGATATTTGCCTGTGTTTTGACCTCACTCACACAGTTGCGACAAACAGTTCTTGAAAGGTCACCTATTATTTCACTACTCTAGCATAAGCACGCTTAACTATGGAGTTCTCTCACGACCCCTAACCGAAAAGTTAAGTGCACTTTGCTGACATATGTGGCCAAATGAATTCTTTTAAGCCTCTCCGCAAAGAAAGGTTTCACAATTCCCACCCCCTATTAACAAGTGCTAGGTAATGGGAAAGATTTGAAGATGAATCCATATTAGTGAGAGGAAGTGAAGCCCATTAAGAGAGGTGGGCCCACACTTGTCTGAGTTCGGCTTGGAGACCACTTGGGGCGTTACAAGTGGTATCATAGGCGAACCTATACGAGTGTGGAGTAGTGGGCTCACACCGTCAAGGGGTGACGGTGTTGGTGCGCAATGAGGACATTGCGGTCTGTTACTGGGGGAGAATTGTGAGACCCTGGTTTGTGGAGAGGCATAAATTAATTGATTTGGGCAGTTATCTTTACAAAGTGCAATATTCTTTTCGGTCAATGGTCCTGAGAGAACTACACAGTTAAGCGTGCTTATGTTGGACTAGTCAAAGGATGGGTGATTTTCTGGGAAGTGGTTATTAGAACGGTGTGTGTGAGGTCAAAACACATCGATAGATCATTTAGTGATTTATAGGGTCGGTAAACAAGTCTTTAAAGCCTCCCAGAAAAGTAGAAAACTAATCGTCGGATATAGATGGGCTTACTGACTTAGTGAGCGAACGTGAGGCCCATTAAAAGAGGTGGGTATCATATCAGTTGAAGCATTACAAGCGGTATAAGAGCCTAACCTAGACGAGTGTGGAGTAGTGGGCTCACCCCATTAGGGGGTAATGGTCTTGGTGCACAACGCAACGAGGACACTGTGAACTGCTAGTGGGGGAGAATTGTGGGACTCTGATTTGCGAAGAGGTTTAAATAAATTGATTTGGCTACCTACGTGACCAAAGTGTACTTATCATATCAGCCAAGCGAACTGAGAGAACTCCACAATTAAGTGTGCTTATACTTGATTTGTCAAAAAATGCGTGACCTTCCCGGAATTGGTTCTCGGAACTGTGTAAAAGAGTTCAAAACATAAAAAATGATCATGTGGTGATTTGTAGGGTCGATAAACAAGTATTTAAGCCTCTCGGACGTAGCAAGCTGGCCGTCTGATATAGATGGGCTCACAGGCCTGATGAAAAGACGTAAGGCCTATTAAGAGAGGTGGACCCATGGGCTGAGATTGAACATGGGGCCAACTAGGACAGGTGACGGTCGGAGTGTTATTATTATAGTTGTGGAATTTTAGTATGCGAAGATACATAAATGAATTTATTTGACACCTATGTCACCAAAGTAACTTATCTGTTTCTGTCATGGGTCCTGAGAGTACTTTAGAGTTAAGTGTGCTTATGTTGGAGTAGTCAAAGGATGGGTGACCTTCCAAGAAATAGTTATCAGAGCTGTGTGAGTGAGACCAAAACATAAGATTGTTTTGCTTGAAGCATAATCGAGGATCGGTGTTCAAGACAGTTTTTCGTTCAACATTTGATGGTTGTTTGGCGTTGATGACTCGGGTCAATTTATATCCTCATCTTTGTGGTTTTGAACTCTTTAAATTCCTCTATGGAGCTATCACTCAAAGCTCATCACATCTCACTTGCTATGTTGAAGTAGTGCGGGTTTTTTATCTTCTCTCTGCGATTTGGGTTGGACATTTTCAAGTTAGGATTGTTCCATAACGACCTCTTTCCCTGAGAACAGAGATTATGTTACCTCCGCTCTTATAGCGGAAGCACTTGCTTTGTGCAATGTACTCATACTAGCAGCCGTTCAGCCAGATTTTGCCGCTCTAAGAGTGTTGTGGGATTCTCAAATCCTGGTTTTACTCATCAAAGCTAAGGAAAGTACTACATACCTAATAGGGATCCTCCATGATATAGCTTTGTTATGTAACTCCTCTGCACCAATCTCTAATATTTTTTCTTCCATGGATGCCCTTTACTTTAGGTGACTGTGTAGCTATGTTAGCCTTATGTGGCTTTTTCCAATTTCTCCTCTCTTGGAGTGTAAGACCTTTATTTTAAGACTTAATAGCAGAGTAAATCACTTTTTGAAAAGTAATTACAGAGGAAGTCACTTTTTGAAAAGTAATTACAGAGTAAGTCACTTTTGAAAAGTAATTACAGAGCAAGTAACTTTCCCAAGTTTCAATTATATAGAGAAAATATTGTACCACTATGGCCTCTATTATTCCCTATATTCTCTAATTTAATTATTTTAAAAATGTAACTTACATCACTACTTATCATATATCAAACTTAGAAAGTGAATCTTTCAGTAAATCACTCATATTTTAATTAAGTTTCAGTTTGTTTAAAAAAAACAGGCAACCAAAAATCACTACTATTAATCCAAAAGTGATTTAATCATTTTTCCAAACAGAATCATTTAATTTTTTTCTAATTAAAACTATAATATAAAATATCGAAAACCTGTTGCCAAACACCCTATTCAGATAAACGTGCGGATCCTTGTAACCCGGAATCAAACCTGACTTTTATTTCTTTTAATCTTAGTCATTCGTTTGTTAAGTATAAACTTCTAATCCTCACCGTTAAATGTTTTCGCTCATCCATACTATTATTTGGGCCTAATAATTTATCTGTTCTGTTTTGTTCAATGAATAACCAAAGATATCGCATATTAGGCAACAAATAGTGTTGCCATAATTTTCTGTCCTAAATATTTCCTGCTAGTTTCCAAGAGTTATTCGTTTTTATTAATTCTTATCAATAATGATTAGTAATACGTTACATCAAGGAAGATGATTTTGTAACAACCCCATAATTGGTGAACACAATATACGAGTAAAGTAACAAACTTTGCAAGCAATTATATTCTATTTCTTTATCTAACAACATTCGTAATAATCTCAAATGAAATCACGTAATCTTAACGAATCGGTAGTCTTCCCTAACCTAAATATTTAGGACGCTACCTTAATAGTATAAATTGTAGGCATTCAAGCATTTTTCGTCATGTCCAATCATTAGTAAAGCACTTGAAAAAAGAATCAAAACATGTTAGCCACTACATTCCCCATAACTCCTTTTAATGCGCTAACACCTTACAAGGTTAATTGGCGTATTTAAGTGAAGGTTTTGCATATTTGGAGGCAGTATTCCACCAAAATCGGGAAAACAATCGAGACGTTTTTGGTCGACAGTTCTGTAAGTAAATTCCTAAAAATAACCTTAAATGTGTTTTTAGGTTTCATACTAAATTATATTGCTATGTTAACTTTGTGTTAGAGTCATAAGATTGCTGCTAACGTCAAAAAGAAGAATATCAAAAAGTTTGAGAAAAATTTAGTTCCAAATTCTTGGATCATTGTTTCAATTTTCGGTTTAACTCCTTTTTATGGGGCATTTAAAATAGGGAGATTTACTTAGATGGAACACATTTTAGGTGAAATGACTAGAACCTACTAAATCTTTTTTTTTATAACTTAGATGTTTCGGGTATTTTTTTAATTACCAGCGTGCCCTTTTTACATGTTATAGGAAAAAAATAATTATGAAAAATGCCATCGCCACGTCAGATAAAATGGCGCGTGTCTCGAATAACTCAGCCATAGCTTACGTTACGCCTGAGTTCTGGAAAACGGCTGAGTTTCGGGCCAACGGCTGACTTACGAACATAACTCAGCCAACAATAACGACTGACTTATAAAAATCTGGTTGATTTATGAAATAACGGCTGAGGTATGCGCACTCAGCCGCAGTTACGGCTGAGTTATCAGAAATTTTGCTGAGTTATGTCTTTGACACGACTGACTTAACTTTCTCCGGTTGGCTGAGTTATTGACAACGGCTGAGTTATCAAATGTCGTTACGGCTGACTTATGTTTGAGAGACATAACTCAGTCGTAATTGGCTGACTTAACGGAAAACTTAATCATGTTACGGTTGACTTATTGACGAAAGATTAATTACTAATATAGTATGCAGTTACGGCTGACTTATTTAACGTTACAACTGACTTATTGACGTTATGGCTGAATTTGACAGCTTAAAAAATATTTTAATAATTACTTAAATATTATTGATGTTGTGGCTGATTTAAGTTGTGTTTGATGGCTGATTTATTTTGGCTGAGTTACATAATTCCACGTCATCAGTTCATGTCATCATAAACGAGAGAAATAAGAAAGGTCGCCCTCTTCAAACCCTGGATTTTCACCTGAGTTCTTCTTCATTTTCGTTGATGAATCATTCGGTTCCAGTAACTGTTGTGTCTGGTAATTGGGCAAAGAAACAAAAATATGTATTTAACGCCGACGGTAGAGGTTGTAGAGTTGTGCAGGTAGATACGGAAACAACGCACGAGAAGCTTGTGAAATTGGTTTTTGATGACTATGGATTGCATGAGTTGAGCCATAAGGTAACGATGAGCTACATGCTCTCATACAAGGCTATGAAACATATGTCGCATGATACTCCGAAAATTGCAGTGTTATCTAAACCTATTGAGAATCGATTAGCTACGACTTTGTGTTGAGTTTGCGAAGACGAATGATGGATCGAATGGAAGGACGAAACGGCCACGCAGTTCGGATTCAATAGTAGAATCTAGATACGAAGACGGTAGAGGATTTAATGGTTTCTGTTATGATTATAGTGAAAACCTAGAAGATGAAGTCCATGACGATGTCGATGAAGCAGATTACAAAGAAGCAGAGGAGGAAGAAGAAGATATCGAATTTTCAATCCGATTTGACGTTTTCGACGACTCCGATGGTGCGTCATCTGATGATGATAACTTTACTGTATACGGCGAGCCTCAGGAGAACGATGAAGATTCACCGGCTCCTACTCAAAACGGAGCTCATAACTTTGGCAAAGTGGGATTGATTGGGAACTCGGAGTTTTTAAGGGTGGAGATGTCTAAGCTAAACCTCGCTGTAGGACAACAATACGCCAGCAAAGACGAGTTGGAGAAACGACTCAAACTTCTTGCGGTGAGAGATGGATTTGATTTTTCAGTACCAACATCAAATACGACTACAGTGAATATTACGTGATGGGTTGAAGGATGTCTTTGGAGAGTTCATGCATCTACACAAGGGGATGAGCCTGGTTTACATGTTCGTATATATGATTCAATACACACATGTTCTGTGACGGAGAGGTCTAATCGATCCAAACAAGTAACACATGATATTTTGGGAGTTTTGTAGAGGGAATTTCTTGGTGACATTGGTCCGTTAGTTAAACCTCGAAGTGTTGGAATTATCATCAATAAGCATTTTAGCATAAAGGTAATTACTATGTTACGACTGATATATCATTACATTATCGCTGAGTTATAGTCATTACAGCTGATTTATCTTTACTTGACGGCTGAGTAATTATTATGTTTTGGCTGAGTTATATTTATTTCGGCTGATTTATATTTGCTTCACGGCTGAGTTTTCTTCCTATACGGTTGACTTTTTATTCCTTTACGGCTGAGATGTCATTAGATTATGGCTGAGTTTTAATTATATCTAGTAATGGCTGACTTATTAATATGTTGGTGCCAACAGATGGATTATTGGAAGTCATACATGAAGCTAAGGTTTGCAAGGCAGATCGATATGGGAACTCCTGTGGGAAGTTTTGGAGAATTGCCTTCCTACCTATACATGATAAGACAGGCAAATCGGGGTACAATATCGCGTTTTTAAATTGATGAATGTGACAGATTCAAGTATGTCTTCATTGCTTTTAATGCGAGTGTTGCTGGGTTTGCTTACATGCAGAAAGTTGTTGTTGTGGATGGTACGTTTCTCCATGGTAGTTACAAAGGGACGCTTCTAACATCCCTAGTTTAGGATGGAAATTTCCAAATTTTCCTAATAGCTATCGGTGTTGTTGACACTGAAAATGATGATTCTTGGCATTGGTTTTTTACGCAATTCAAACTTGCTATTCCTGACGACAGGAATCTTGCGATCATCTCGGACAAACATAAGTCAATAGGTAAAACAATTGGTGAAGTGTATCCATTGGCTTCTCGTGGAATTTGCACTTATCATTTGTACAAGAACATATTGGTGAAATTCAAAGGGAAACACTTGTTCCCACTTGTGAAAAAGCGGCTAGGTGTTTTAGGATGGTTGATTTTACAGAGGCATTCAATGAGATTGAAGCGTTTCATCCTGAATTACATGCATATTTCCAAAGAGCTGGGTCCTAATGTGGGTGCGTGTTCATTTCCTGGGTGAAAGGTTTAACTTATTGACTTTGAGTATTGCAGAATCTATGAACAAAACACTATCAAATGGTAAAAGTCTTCCCATAGTTCGACTATTAGAATCCATACGAAATATGATGACTAGATGGTTTGCTGAACGGAGAGAGGATGCGAAATCACATCGAATAACGCTCTCACGAGGTGTTGAAAAACTGTTAGAGGTAACTCAGCCGTAAACGTTACATAAGTCAGCCATAACATGCTTGCAAACCAGCCATTATTTTCATAACGCAGCCGTAACTTTTATGTTTTGTTCTTCCCTCTAATAGGCCCGTATAACTGCATCAAGACTTATGGAAGAACAACCGATTGATGCTTTACGTGTACAAGTACAATATGGAACATCTTTGCATGTTGTAAATTTGGATGAAAAAAATGCACATGCCGTCGTCTCGACCACGAGAAGATACAGTGCATCCATGCAAAAAGATGCATATGCCGTCGTCTCGCATATCCCTTTGCGATCCTACCTACAAGAGCAATTATTTGGTTAACGCGTACACTAATTCAATCATGCCTCCAGATACTGGACTCCCTGTTCCTAAAATTGTTTCTAACCAACCGTGTGTGCCTCCGATTGTTGTAAACCAGCCAGGAAGGCCAAAGAAAATCAGGATTAAATCAGCTGTGGAAATTGCACTTCATTATAAACGCCCTAAGAAGACACACGCATGTTCTCGATGTAAAGAAGTTGGGCATAATGCAAAAACTTGTCGGAAGTAGTATTGTTGGCATGGATTTTCTCGTTTTGATTATGTGTAGACAATGTTTGTTTTATGTAATCCATAATTCTAAACTAATCCATTAGTGAGCCGTTATCATTAACTCAGCCGTAACATATATTAAACTCAGCTGTAACATATATTTAACTCAGTTATTACATGACAACACAGCCGTAAAATATATTTAGTAAATTAGATTTATTTTTGATAACTCAGCCGTAAAGTAGATTTAAATTTTGATAACTCAGTCGTAACATATATTTAGTAAATTCGATTTATTTGCTGATAACTCAGCCCAATAGGATTATTGATAACTCAGCCCAATAAGTTTATTGATACCTCAGCCCAATAAGGTTATTGATAACTAAGTCGCCGTAAGTGCTAACTCAGTCGTAACCCTAATATACGCGACCTTTCGTCTTCTTCTCGTGTATGATAACTCAGCCGTAACTTCTTCGCATACCGCAAAAACCTAAGTTAACCATCGCAACCTTTCTTCTTCTTCCTTTATCTCTTTCCTCTGTTCCCTTTATATATCGGTGTTCTTAGGCCATAATTCTGTTTTCCATTCATTTCATCTTTCATCAACATGGAAGTCGTTCCTCCTTTGCTAGGACATGTTCTAACTAAGATTCACGCGATCCTTACTGGATCTAGTCAGGATGATCTTCCCGTTCTAACCCTTGGTGTGGGGTTTATATGATGATTTCATTGACAAAACACACCTATGTGGTTCAAGTTCCATCACTTCATCTTTCAAGCGATCGGACCTATACTTCATCAGAACTGGCACCACGAGTGGCCGACTTATCGCTTGATTCCCGCCCACTTCAAGATTCGATGGTTTAAGATCCTCCTGGTAAACACCAAGTTTTTAACATTTTCAATCATAAAAGAATGAAGCAAAGCTATTGTTACCCCCTGAAAGGTGTAAACGTTTAAGAAGACAACACTCACCCACAATATGACATTTTCTTTAAATGAATGATTACTATTTCAGTGTTCAACTCTCTCCTGTTACAAGTGATGGTTTGGGCTTATAATGTAGGACACGAACCTTAAACTTACGAAACAATAAATCTAGTTCATATCGAAAAGTTTCAACTTTGGGATTTGAATTACGAAATAAAAATTGGGTTAGGGATGTACAACTCAAAAGTTTCACTTTCAAATGATTTCCCTAAAACATCATAAACATTAAGGTCAAAATGCATTAGATTTCAATCTGAATAACCGTAGAAGCGCTGCTAAACAGAAATATCTCTGTGGTTGTAGATAAAGTGTTAAAATTTAAATTATTGGATGCTTGGAGCATAGAGAAATGGGGAAAATGAAATAATTAGATGAGAGGTAAAACAATTAAAAGAAACAGACACCGCTTCATATCTCTAATTTAGTTTCAAAGAAAGAGTGAGTGATGAGAGAGAGAGAGAGAGAGAGAGAGAAATTGACGCTAATTGTTCATTCTCTTATTTTACAACCCATCTCACAACCATTCCTAGCCACAATAACCAGAAATATACAGTTACCATCAAATGACTGAAAACTAAAGCTCTATGTTTGTTTTGGTTACAATTGATACCATTGATGCCCATCATCTCCCATCGCTCTATCAATATAGCAGAAAAGGCAAGGCCTAAAAGACTACCCAATGAAGTAGAAACTTCCAGAAGCTTCTAGAGGGATCAAAGGATCATCATCAAGTGGGTATTATCTTAGTAACTAGTCCTTAACCATAGGTGATATGTAAACCTCGGTTAGACTTCAGCTTTACACCTGTCCCTAGGGACAGGCTTGCATGGTTAAGTGGCAACAGGTAGTAGTATAAGACAAAGGGGAGGGTTTACGAGTGAGGTATCTAGTGATTGGTATCATTTGTATTGGGGGTGGAAGAGCTACCTATAAGTCCCTCATTGTTTGTCATTTTCTATCATTCAATAAAGTAATCTCTTTTCCGCTGTTACATTGTATTGTGAGTTTAACAATCTAAACTCTATCAGGTCGTTTTTCCTGATACTTTTTTTGTTTACTTCTCTTCTTCTTTCTTATTCTTCTTTGTTAAGTTTTCTGCTTGTTTTTTTAATTGAAAATTGATTTTTCAATTATCAAAAAATCTCTGGATTTCATTTTCCGCCTGAATTTTAGATAATGATACTCAGAACTCGCAGTTTTAAGAGTTCCAGCGGTTTTCATGCTTGACAAACTTTTGATTTGAGCTTTCACTCTATTTTGGTTTCAAGAGAAGTATTTTTTTCATGTATGTCAGCTTGATTGTTTTTGTCTTCTCCATGTTCTGTTCAATTCCAGCATTCCAAGTTCTAGTTGTGAGAATGGTAATACGATTGTGTGAGAAGCAAATGGAAATTTTTAACGGAATTAAAGTGATTTATGTGGTATATAGTGCTTGCCTGGTTGTGGTATTCTGGTATATGTGTATGTATGTGGTATACGGTGTTTATGTGAATACAATTTTGTGGATGCGTTCTTGTGAATACTTTCTACATTTCAAGTGAATGTTGTGTTTAGAGGACTATTAATGTTTAGATATATTTATAATTCACAAAAATATTGTACATTCGAAAAATATATGTATAATAATCATGTGTTCATGGAGTCATGGATTTGCTTGGTTGTACGACTTTTATTTGAAATTATTTTTCATACAACTAATATAAAATGTCTTACAAATTATATGGTTAGAGTGTTATGAATGAAGACAAAAAGCAGTATCCGCGTGTTCAAATATATATGTTGTATGTGGTGTTTATGTTGATGTAGTATTATGAATGCACTATCATGAATGTAGTTATATAGATGCAGTATTATAGAAGTGGTCATGTGGATGCGTTCATGTGGTTGTATGTGAGGTGACGGGATAATGCGTGTAGATGACTTGATTTATGGATATGGAGAATTAAAATCCTCTATATTTCTTAAATCCACGAGTCAATTGTAAAACAAACTCACGTCATACCTCAGTTAGCTCATGGATCTTCTTTTTCTCATGTGACCAAAAAACCTAAATAGGGATCATGACAACAACAGTCAAAAGGCAAAAATCAAATGAGACTATCTTGGGACAATGCATGAAGGTCTTTGTCATTTCTTTAAATCAGCAAAAAACAAAAACACACACACACACAAATTTGAATGACCTTTGAAATGTAAAGAGAAGAGAATATATCACTACTTCTCCCACCTCTCTTTGTTTTTGTTTTCTGCAACTTAATGCTTGGAACACTTACGAAGGATAAAAGTACTCCTTATAAGTTAAAGAATGTCAGAATAACTATTTTAAATTGCTTAATTAATCATTGTCACCTTTCCTGTATTTTTATTAGTCTCACTTTTGGTTCATATGCTTCAACTTACTATCATCCCATTTTACACCAGAAATAACCATGGCAAACCAATTCATATTTATTTGAGGAAAACAACAAAAAAAATTAAACATGAAATAACGAATATCTAGTAGTACAACGTAATATTTCCCAACTTATACATTTACGCAAGAAAATGAAGAAGAAGAAACAGAATATTGAAATTAACAAATTCTTAATTACAATCGTTCAATCAAGAACAAAATAAAGTGATACAAGTCCTTTTTATATCTCATATATACGACTTACTCAAAAATTCTAAACATGATATCTATGTGGACAACGCTTGGTGACTTAGCTAACGTCGATGATTGACAACGCTCTATTTTCTGCTTTCTTGACTAAGTTCGATTTGTTTTATGATCACATATAAGAGATTTGTTTTCTACTCACCACATCACACCCACCAAATATAGAAGCCATTGGATCACAACCATAAAAGAATGAAGCAAAGCCATTGTTACGCCCTGACATTTTCTTTGAATGAATGTTTACTATTTCTGTGTTCAACTCTCTCCAGTTACAAGTGATGGTTTGGGCTAATAATATAGGATAAAAACTGTAAACTTACGAAACAACAAATCTAGTTCATATCAAAAGGTTTCAACTTTGGGTTTTGAATTACGAAATAAAAATTGGGTTATGGATTTACAACTCAAAAGTTTCACTTTCAAATGATTTCCCTAAAATATCATAAACATTAAGGTCCAAATTGAAAGTCAAAATGCATTAGATTTCAATCTGAACAACCGTAGAAGCGCTGCTAAATAGAAATATCTCTGTGGTTGTAGATAAAGTGTTGAAATTTAAATTATTGGATGTTTGGAGCATAGAGAAATGGAGAAATGAAAGAATAAGATGAGAGGTAAAATAATTAAAAGAAACAGACACCGCTTCATACCTCAATTTTAGTTTCAAAGAAAGAGTGAGTGATGAGAGAAGAGAGAGAGAGAGAGAGAGAGAGAGAGGGAGAGAGAGAGAGAGAGAGAGAGAGAGAGAGAGAGAGAGAGAAAGTGACGCTAATTGTTTGTTTTCTTATTTTACAAACCATCTCACAACCATTCCTAGCCATAAGAACCGGAAATATAAAGTTACAATCAAATGACTGAAAACTAAAGCTCTATGTTTGTTTTGGTTACAGTTTCATAATTAATTGGGGGTGTTTTTGTCCGAAATTGGGACAAATCGAACCATCATTATATCACCCAAACCAACAACCCATTCAATTCGGATCCTTCTCTACCAATTCTTCTATCTTCTAAGTCTAATCTCAAGACTGATTCAAAATTAACACAAATCAAACCATTGTTTTTCTTCTTTTCCATTTGCGTGCACAACTACGAATAACCTTATTTATAAATGGGTAACCCATATAACCCATTTAGCCATTGGGTTTTTTATTATTGGGTTTGGGTATGTATATTCAACCCATTATAATAAATGGGTCGGGTTAAACCCGTCCACGAAAACCTCAAACCCATGTGGGTTTGGGTCGGGTCGGGTTGGGTTATCCATTTGACACGCCTAGTTTGTGTAAGTAGAAATCAGTTTATTATTTTAATTTTATAGCGAATCTAACTAATGCTTGGGTAATTTGATGATGTCGATTTTGTTTAAAACTTGAGTTCGTTAGAATCCAAGTGCAAGTAGTAATCAGTTTAAGCTATCATGAAGAATCAAATCCAACCAATAAAACCGTAGATGAAAACGAGTCTCATAAAGATGATTCCAAAGAAACTGAGAGAATATGTAGGGATTTATTGTATATCTGTAAACTGTGTACTGTTTTGGTATAACTAGTATTTTTTATTAACTAAGAAATTCTAAAATCAAAAAGTCCAACTTAGTATAACTTAATATGTGAAAAGACCCTACCCGTTTTATTTTAGAAAATCATTAATCAATAGTCTCATACCTACTAATTAATCTAACTAATTAACTCAACAATAAACCATCATACACAGCAGAAACATATTAAACCAACTCTAATTAATAATAATAATTAATCACCACAACTTACACCAGCAACCTATCATGCTTCTAATATAGGTTCCAACTACAATAACATAACCATAAATACAAAAATCGAGACTCTAGATCATCCTCCTCCTCATTGCCATGAGTCCACGTCACACTTTACCTGCACCCCAAATACAATGAGATGCGGGAGTATTATCACAAATACTCATCGAAGTGATCCTCCCATCTACTAGGCTATACACACAAGCATATTAAACCAAACCAACATGTATCAGATTAACTAAATCAAACACACTGCCATACAAAGACACTAACTACTCACTGACCAGAAATTGCTGTCCAGAAATGGATGTCAACCGACATCAGAAAATGGTGTCGAGAAATGGATAACAATCGACACTACCTCTGTAGAAGCCCTGAATTTGCCTCTTAAACCTTAGAGCGAATTCACCCTTTCCAAACCTCCAGCCTTGACACCCAATCATGCAAATACAACAACCAAAACACACAAACAAGCAATACACAACAATCAAATACACATTAGAAGGGTTTAACAAGCTCATATCAGTCATGGTTACGCACTCATCTTTGATATGGATTGAAAGGATGGACGAAACAGAGAAAAAGAACACTCCAGCAACCTCTTTTCACACCCATGGCCACGAATCTCACTAATCCCTTGCTGGAAAACCCAAGAACAGTCTCCAAAAGCCTTGAGAAACCGCTAACAAGCCTCACCTTAGCACCTTAGGATCCACCTTCACTCACATCTCTCTCTTCTCTCTTTTAGAAAGTGACAAACACCAAAAAGTGAAGAAGAAAGATGGTTGCTCGAGTTTAAGTCGACCTAAGGTTGCTCCCAAACCAAAATTAAGTTAAACCGACGATTCAAAAGCTAAACCGTCTAACCCAATTTTGTTGGTGTCGATTGACACCAAATATTGGTGTCTGTCGATACTACCAAAATTTCAGATATGGATGTTACAATTCTCCCCAACTAACATGGATTCATCCTCCAATCCTTCAACACTGTCTATTTGCAACACGAAGTTAACCGTCGTCGCAGTGGTTCGCCTAACAACCTGACCATCCGCTCGATACAAACCTAGCCCACCAGCCAACACCATTCTAACCTACCAGCCAACACAAAATTGGCCCACTGGCCAACACAACCTTGACCCACCTACCAACACAAACCTAGCCCACCGACCTACACAACCATTCAGCACAACCAAAACCAGAGATTGAACCACCATCAACCTTCGAGGTCTATATCTAGTCGTTATGCTTATACCAACGATCAATAAATTATTTGCTCCCCACTCATCCACTCTCAGGTCACGAACTTCGGGGAAAACGGCATGTTCCCCCACGAACTTAATTGCTTTATATAGCCCCGCGCGCGACTAGTAAAAAAACGCTCAATAGCCACTTAACTTTTCGTCGCTGAGCCTAAATATTCGTGGCTATAAGTTGATATAGCCACGAAAGGTCACTAAAATAAATCGTGGCTATAGTTTCGTAGCTTATTTTATTCGTGGCTTTTCCTAGCTAGATAGCCACGAATTAGTCACGCGTGATACATGGCATTGTATTAGTCACGAAATGATCACATACATAATGCGGCTTTTATTGCCACGATTTGCCACATCTCTTTTCGTCGCAAGTTTATATAGCTACGACTATATTCGTGGCTAATCATGTAATTACCAGAAAAAAACTTTGAAATTGCAATTTGCATGAAAATGTGATTAATA
This sequence comes from Capsella bursa-pastoris, assembly GCA_036452645.1. Classification (NCBI taxonomy): domain Eukaryota; kingdom Viridiplantae; phylum Streptophyta; class Magnoliopsida; order Brassicales; family Brassicaceae; genus Capsella; species Capsella bursa-pastoris. The sequence goes on from CP144192.1 coordinate 5,022,860, forward strand.
ACATTAATTAAACCTGAATAATTAATATAAAATCCTAATAAGAATATTACATTTGCTAATTAGTCTTGTAGCTTACCAAAAGGCTAAATGAATGCACATTCATACAAAATAACATAATTACTACATTATATTTCTTCTGATGCACATCAACCATCTATTTTGCTTTGTTGTGTTCTTGTTGGAGGGGCTGTCGGGTTAACAGCAGGAGGAGCTTGAACCGGATAACCGTCACGAGGAGCAGTGCCGTAGAAACGCTTAGTTTCTCTTAACAGATTAATGTCCTTGTATTGAACACTGCCTGGTCCATAGATATATCCGTTTTTAGACTTACCACACTGTGAAAGAAACAAAAGAAATAAGAGTCAAGCAACATTCATAATCAAACACAATATAAGATGAATATAGCAAACTGAACTCACCAAAACATATGAGAATTAATTCAAAATAAAAAAAACGTATAAACAATACTGCACCAATTCAAAATTAAACAAACAATTAATCAAGAGATCTACAAGGAATTAAAGTAGCCAAAGGATGTCCAAGCATAAACCATCTCCTTTTTGCTGACGACACCATGTTTTTCTGCAAATCAACGGAGAAAGCATGTCTAGCACTGTCTTCTATCCTAAGGAAGTACGAGGAAGCTTCAGGACAGTTGATCAATGGACAGAAGTCTGCCATCACATTCTCCAGGAAAACACCTGAGGCTAGATGAAAGAAAGTGAAAGAAATGCTTCACATTGACAATGAGGGTGGAGTCGGGAAGTATTTGGGACTCCTAGAACACTTTGGAAGAAAGAAGAAGGATTTATTCTCTTTTATTGTGGATAAGATACGATAACGAAGCCTCAGCTGGTCTAACAGATTTCTTTCCGGGGCTGGGAAAATGGTCATGCTGCAGGGAGTCCTCTCTACTATGCCTTCTTACACCATGTCTTGTTTCCTTCTCCCTCTCTCGCTTTGCAAAAGGATCCAATCGGCTTTAACCAGATTCTGGTGGGATGACAGAGAGGGTAAAAGAAAGATAAGTTGGGTGGCTTGGGAAAAGCTAACTACGTCCAAGGATTCAGGGGGCTTAGGGTTCAGGGATATTCAGCTTTTCAACTCTGCTCTATTGGCTAAGATAAGCTGGAGACTCCTAAATAACCCTTCGTGCCTGCTTGGGAGAATTCTGCTTGGTAAATACTGCTCCAATGGAGATTTTTCGACAGTTAAATGTGCCAAATCAGCATCCCATGGCTGGAGAAGTTTAATCTCTGGCAGAGATCTCCTCATCATCAACACAGGTTGGGGCATCGGGAGTGGAGAGACTGCATTAGTCTGGAACGATAAATGGATTCCCTCGAAGGAGCTTACCCAACCTATAGGCCCAGCTCCTCTCTCCTTGTCTCAGTGGAAAGTCAAAGATCTGCTAGCCCCCAACTCGCTGGATTGGAATGAAACCAAATTGGACACCTTCCCCCAACCTGGAAAGAGGCAATTCTCTCGCTAAAACCAAGCCGGCTGGGAATCCAGGATAAGAGAATCTGGATGCATACAGTCTCAGGGGACTACACCACTTAATCGGGTTATCTTGGTGCTAGAGGAATGGAAGCGGGAGGTCCTAGAGACCCTGCCCCCCGGGCTTTAACTGGAAGACAAATGTTTGGAAGCTCAAGACAGTCCCAAAGACCAAGTTCTTCCTTTGGAAAGCGCTCAACAATGCCCTGCCTACGGGAAACCAATTGGCGATTAGGGGCATGATGACAGCCACCAATTGTTGTGGATGCGGGGACCCTGAGTCGGTTCACCATCTTCTTTTCACTTGCCCCTTTGCCTCTAAGGTTTGGTCTTTGGCCCCTTTTGCTACTCCTTTGGTTGCAGGAAGTATTCAAGATGTTTTCGCCGGTGTTGCGCTTGGCACATCCCTCATCTCCCTCCCACCTGTGGGTTTAGGGGGATCCCCTCTTTTTTCATGGATTTGCTGGAATCTCTGGATTGCTAGGAATCAGAAGATCTTTAGTCAAAGAACCTTTTCTGAGGAGGAGACGCTGCTTAAGGCCATTAAGGACGCTCGTGATTGGCAGGAGGCACAAAAGGAAGCTCCATCCCCAAATGTCCAGAATGACTTTCGGGTTGAAAAGGCAGACCTTCCCCTTTCAACAGAGTTGAAGACTATTTGCAGGTCGGATGCAGCTTGGCGAATTGATCTGAAGGCGGCAGGGCTAGGATGGACGCTCCTTCCTCACGAGGGCAGAACTTTCTCCTTCTCTACCTCCAGCACATCAGTTGCATCCCCTCTCATGGCGGAAGCACTCGCTCTTAGAGCAGCCATCTCAAATGCTTGGAATCTCAAGATCCAACACATCTCTGTAGAATCGGATTGTCGTGTTCTGGTCCAGGCGATCAACACAAAATCTACCATCTCGGAAATTTTCGGTGTCCTCTTGGATATTAACCTTCTATCCCGTCGGTTTTTGTCTTTCTCTTGCTCTTTTATTCCGCGTTCAGCAAACTCTGTGGCTGACGCCTTAGCTAAGAATGCGCTTCATGTGTATGCTTCGGATCTTTTCTAAGTTAATTTGAAGTTTCGTCTTGCCAAAAAAAAAAAAAAAGAACACACATAGACAAAGAACACATGAAGTGAAGACACGAGAGTTAAGCAACTAACCAGATACAGCTTAGCAACGAGAATGAAGACACAAGAGCTAGGAAACTAACCATATACGGCTTATCTACTAGGATCAACAGAACATATACTCAACTAACAATTCTAGTCTGCAACACCAAACCAAACATGCATGTGAAGAGACCCGAATCTCCAGAAATTAATAACAAATGAAGAACACAGAGCAAACACTAGAGTAAATCCGAACATAGAGCAAACACATAAAACATCATCTCAAACTAAACTTAAACAAAGCTTGAAATCTCTTTGAAAGAGAAAAATCAAACTGTGCTTACATCAAACACATCTGAAGTTTATAATTCGGACATATCAAATAAAAACATTATATGAAAGACTGAAACTAAGAACCAATCAAAGCTTAACCTAGAAAAAGAGAGAAATCAAGATTAAAAATCATCTGAAGTTTAGGGTTTCTAATCCCAGACAACCAACACCAAAGAATCAAATTCTATAACCCTAAACAAAGAAATCGAGCTAACAGAGTAGCACGTTAACAAGTAACCAAATCCTTGACAACCAACAAGAAAGAGTGAAAGATCTATAACCATAGACAAAGAAATCAAGAAAACCAAAACAAAATCAAGCAAACACAGAGATTTATCGCTAGAAGGAGAAGAAGAGATGAAGTAGTACCTGGTACTTGTTGTTGTTCACGACGGCGATCTTGTTGTCGGCCGTAGAAATACATCGAATCTAGCACCGTCGGAAGAGACAGAACGAAGGTGAGCTGAAGAGATGAGAGAGAAATCGAGCAAACGCAAAGATATATCGCTAGAAGGAGAAGAAGAGATGACGATGTACCTGCTAGACCAGAGCCGGAGGTGAAGAGATGCGAGAGACGAGAGTGAGTGTTTAGACTTTAGGGTTTCTGCGTTTTCTGATTTTTTTTCTAAGTATGGAGAGTGAGTGTCTAGAGAGTGTGAGAAATTAAAGGGTATGGGTCTTAAGTGGGCCAAAATCAAAGAAGTGGGAGATGAAATTTTTGTTGGTTTTTTGGTGGAAAAAATGAAATTTCCCCAAAAATGTTTTGGATTTTGGGTTGGAAATCAAATATTCCCCAAATTATTAAAATTTTGCAAATAGGAAATTTTTAATTAAAATCTAAATGGTTTAGTTCAATTCTAAATAGTTTAGGTCAATTCTAAATGGTTTAAGTCAAATCTAAATGGTTTATATATATTTTAAATACATTTTTTCTTTTTAAAGATACTATCATTTTTTTTTAAAGATAACACATGTTTTCATTAAAGATGTTTTTATCTATTTAAAGATAGTATCATTTTATTTATTTAATATATTTATTTTTTTAAAATTATTGTCAGTAATAATATATATAATTTATTTTTATAACATATATTGTACCTGATAAATAGATGCATATTTTATGTGTTAAAAAATAGATGCACATTTATTTATTATATATAGCTACAAATTAACCACGTTATCTTTCGTGGCTAACTTTCTAATCATGAATAAACTACACTAAAAAAATTGTCGCTAATTTAGCCATAAATTAACCACGTTATCTTTCGTGGCTAACCTTTTAGCCACGAATAAACCACACTAAATAATTCGTCGCTAATTTAGCCACAAAGTAGACTCGTTTTACAGTCGTCGCTAGATTTTAGCCACGATCAAACCATATTTTCTGTCTGTGGCTTATTTGGTGGCTGATTATATTTTTAGCCACGTACCGTCGTGACAAAAACGTAGCTATATGATTTTTTTTACTAGTTAATTTATCGTATTCATACACAAAACTTTAATGCGTGCTTATAACTACATGAATTTAACTAAATTTTGAATTTTCTACACAAATTATTCTTATTCGGTCTAGACCAACAAATCGAAAAACGGTGTTACTTTTCCGTTAACTAGTGCTGACTAGGATGCCACGTTAGCAACCTCAAAACGATGTCGTTTTTAAAAATATTAAAGAAAAGAAAATTAAAAAAAAAAAAGAAATAGTAAGTCTAGTGGTCAAACCTATGACCACTTATACACATGGACAAACACTTTACCACCTGAGCTAACGAGCCATTCGTCCAACTCTCAACGTATTAATATATTTAGATAATATAGATACAATAATTTTAAAAAAAAAAAAACTACAATAAGGAAACCCTTGTTCTTCTCAACTCCTTCTGCCGCTTTCTTCTTCTCAGATCTTATTCCTTGATTCCTTCCCTCGCGTCTCCACCCCAACTGCAGGAACCATATAAATATCAATCTTTAAGAAAATCCAGTTGAGCTATTTGAGATTGGATTGAATACATAATTTTGATAAAGTTCGTTCTGTCTACCGAAGAAATCTTAGTCCGCGAGTCAATCTATTGTTTATGACAAAGAGATGAAGAGGATCATAGTCACGAGAGGAGGATCAGAGAAGAAGAAAGCAAGATGAAGAAAAGCGGTTTCCCAATTTAGGTGTCATTTTATCTATATATATATATATATATATATATATATGTTTGAGATAGTTAACAAGAAATTCGTTAGGTCATTAGGTGATGTGTTTATTTATAGGTTCAAAGGGTCACATAATTTTTCCTCTTTAATTATTTTTAAAAGCAACGTCGTTTTGAAGCTCCATGAAGCATTTTTGAATGCAAATGTGGCATCCTACTCTACATAAGTTAACGGAAAAAATAACACTGTTTCTCAATTCGTTGGTTTAGACCGAATAAGAATAGTTCGTGTAAGAAATTCAAAGTTTAGTTAAGTTCATATAGTTATAAGCACGCATTAAAGTTCTGTGTATGAATACGATAAATCAACTAAGTTCATGGGGGAACATGCCATTTTCCCCGACCTTCGAGCCATACCAAATCAAGGGAATCACCATCCCTCCAGGAGAACCACCATCTCCATTGGTACTCTCAGGACCACAGCCCTTCAAGACATCGGTATCTAGGAGAACCACCATACCCTCAGGAGAACCACCATCTCCTCATGAGTACAGCCGGACATGTGTTTTACTTTGGAGAAAGTCTGATATCGTGGTGTTCTCAAAAGCAAGTGATTGTTGCATTATCTTCATGTGAAGCCGAATTTATGGTAGGAACCGAGGCAGCAAAGCAGGCGATTTGGCTCGGAGATACTAAGTGAAATCACGGGAGACTTATGTGAGAAGGTTACGATACGAACAGACAATTGCTCCGCCATTGCACTCACAAAGAATCCTGTATTTCACGGTCGTAGCAAGCATATACATCGACATTATCATTTTATAAGGGAATGCATTGAAAATGGCCAAATAGAAGTTGAGCATATTCTAGGATGTGAACAAAAGACGAATATCTTGACTAAGGCTCTTGGGAGGATTAAGTTTAAAGAAATGAGAGATCTCATTGGTGCTCAAGATTTGAAGAATGTTGAGTTCAAGCTTAAAAGGGAGAATGATGACTTAAGCTTGAAGTAAGCTTGGAGTGCAAGCAAAAATAGGATTAGGCTTTTATATTTAGGAGATTATCTAAATATATAATTGTGTGTTTTCCTTAAAGGATTAGGAAATATAGTCTAGTTCTTTCTTATATAAGGAGATGTCAAGGTGTGACATAACTTATTAGTTTTTGAGTTTGAGAGATTAAGAGCTTTAGGTTTTGAGAGTTTTTCCTAAAGAAATAAAGAGAGTGATTCTTTATATTGTTCTTAATCTTCTTTACTTGAATTCTAAATATTCCTCTTGTATTCTCTTCATCCTCCATTTGTTTCCAGGCCACAATTCAGTGTGTAAGGTAAACGTATTCCTCCTCCCTATCTCTCATCCGGACCACGACCACTAAAACTACTACGAGCACCACGCTCAGAACCTCTAGCCTCCTACACTGCCACAAGCAGAAACTAGGAACACAAACGACTAGAGAAAAAACAACACATAACAACTTACTGTGGAATCTCATTGAAGGCTCAAAGAGGATGATACTATGTCTCCATGCTCAATCAATTGACTAATTAATCATAATCTATTCTAGCATGCTACAACCAAGCATCACACAACGGTTCACAACATGCACCACGCAATAGGGAAATAATTCACCATATATATTTCTAATTCGTTCTAAATATCAATCTTCAAACCATGAAATGCACAAACCATCCATTTTATCCAGCCCTAGATCCGTAAGGGCTCTGATACCAAAAGGAAAAGTAAGGACACGTTTAAAAAAAATCATTAATCAATACTCCCATACCTACTAATTAACCTAAACGAATGAAACAAACAATAAACCATCATGCACAGCTGAAACAAATTAAACCAACTCTAATTAATAATAATAATTGATCACCACAATTTACATAGCAACCTAGTATGATTCTAATCCATGTTCCAACAATAATAACATAACCATGAACATCATCCTCCTCCTCATTGCCATGATTCCACGCCACACTTTACCTGCGCCACAAACACAATGAGATGTGTAGGTATTATCACAAATACTCAGCGAAGCGATCCACCCATCTACTAGACTATACTCACAAGCATATTAAACCAAACCAACATGCACCAGATTAACTAAATCAAACACACTAACCATAAAAACACACGAACTACTCGCTGTCCAAAAATGGGTGTCGATTGACACCAGTAACTGGTGTCGACCGACAAAGACACCATGTTGTTGTTGACCGACACCTCTGTAGAAGCCCTGAAATCGCCTCTTAAACAAGAGAGAGAATTCACCACCTCCAAAACCTAGCCATGAACCCTAACACTCAATCACGAAAAATCAACAACCAAAGCACACAACCAAGCAATACACAACAATTTCCAGCCATCCAAAACAATCAAATACACATCATAATGGTTTAACTTGCTCACATCAGTCATGGTCACACACTCACGTTCGATATGGATTGAAAGGATGGATGAAACAGACAAAAAGAACACTCCAACTATCTCTCTTCACACCCATAGCCATGAATCCCAATGATCTTGTGCTAGAAAACCCAAGAACAACCTTTAAAAGCTGGAATATTTCTGGACAATTTATCTCGGTGTTGTCTTGTCGACCGACACCAGAAAATGGTGTCGACCAACAAAGATACAATGTTGGTGTCGACTGACACTCGAACAGGTGTTGATCGACACTACCTCCGCAGAAGCCCTGAAATCGCCTCTCAACTCACCAGAGAGCGAATTCACCACCTTAAAGGTACCAGCCATGAACGCTAACACTCAATCATGCAAATACAATAACCAAAACACACAAAGAAACCATACATAAAAAATTTCAGCCATCCAAAACAACAAATACACATCATATAGGGTTTAACATGCTCATATTAGTCATGGTCACGTACTCACCTTTGATATGGATTGAAAGGATGGGCGAAACAGAGAAGAAGAACACTCCAGCTACCTCTCTTCATACCCACAGCCACGAATCCCACTGATCCCTTGTTAGAAAACCGAAGAACAGCCTCTAGAAGCTGGAACATTTATGGACAATTTTTCTGGGTGTAGTCGTGTCGACCGACAAAGACACAAGGTTGGTGTTGACTGACACTCGGACAGGTGTCGATCGACACTACCTCCGCAGAAGCCTTGAAATCGCCTCTCAACTCACTAGAGAGCGAATTCACCACCTTAAAAGCTCCAGCCATGAACCCTAACACTTAATCATGCAAATACAACAACCAAAATACACAAACAAGCCATACCAAAGTATTTTAAGCCATCCAAAACAACAAATACACATAATAAGGGTTTAACATGCTCAGATCAGTCATGGTCACGTACTCACCTTTGATATGGAATAAAAGGATGGGCGAAACAGAGAAGAAGAACACTCCAACAACCTATCTTCACACCCACAGCCATGATTCCCATTGATCCCTTGCTAGAAAACTCAAGAACAGCCTCCAGAAACCCCTCACAAGCCTCCCCTTAAAATTTCACATAGGTGTTGGTCGACAATACCAAAATTTCAAACACGGATGTTACAATTCTTCCGAACTAACATGGATTCATCCTCGAATCCTTCAACACCGTCTGTAACACCCCCGATCCTTCCTAAAATTAAGAAATAACAAGGGTGTCACTGATGACTCCTGCAATCAGTCGAGAAAGGTTTCTGAAACACATTCGTTCGCCCAAATCAACCGACCCCGAGTATATTTACCTCTCGACCAAGGCCTAAGGCTTTGCAACCCATACTATGGTCGTGAGTTGTGTCAGTCCGGACAGGACTGATATACCATTGATGGTGCTTCTGGGTTTTTACTAAAACCGCTTTTTACATATATAGTATCGTACTTAAATTGTTAATCATATCACGTATAGCTTTTGGCCTATTTAGAAAACATATATAATAAAAAAATTATCGAGTTTTAGCAAAAAGGCTGTAAAAATCATCTAATCTGGCCGTCCTAGATCACCGCATCACTAAAGGATTACCTAAAGAATTGCCTGCAAAAACAAAATAAGTAGCATCATGAGTAATTTAAGATTACTCAGTGAGCCCGGCTAACTAACCACTAACCGACTCTCAACCTACTCCCTAAACAAAAATAATCAAGCAACAATGCAAGCAATAAAAGATGCAAGCAAAAACAACATCAGAGAAACACAAACAATGGAAGCTTAAAGAAAGCTAAGAGTACTCGGCCAAAAGTACAACTAAAACACATAACACTCACCGTACGATACTAATACAAATTTACGTTTAGGTACTTAATTCTACGATGCGGATTTTCCCCACTAGGCAATGCTTCCCCGACTCTTAGTCACGAACGCTAAAAGTATCACACCCCTTTCGAATTGATTAGTAAGTAAGAGACTTAGTCTCTTATAATAGAGTTTTACTACTTCGTCAAGTAGTGCCCGGTGGTAACTAAGCACTCCGAGCTATTGGGAATATCACATCATCACCACAATAACTAAGTCCTAATGAAACTAGTAACTCGGCCACACAATAACAACAATAATATACAAGAATACTGGTATTAACTGCTAGCAAACAAACAATTAACCTTTAGCCATGCATAAGCAAGACTAATGCAACATCACGTTAATCACACAACAGCTTAATAAACTTGCTATCACAATCAATCAACCTCAAACAACCAAACAACACACAATGCAATTCAATCTCGACAAAATCTAACAATTATCGACTTAGGAAATAAACGGACAGCATAACGGCTAAACTAACAACCTAACCAAACGTTCAAATCCTGCAACTACTCCACAACATACTCAATAACAATCATGAACTAAGATAAAATCAGAAAACATGAATCTAACCTCACCAGATCTAATAAATTACCGCAAAAATTTATGATAACGCAAATCACGACAACACAACGATATAAGAATTCAATCAAAGAAATAGATCCTAAGCTACTCAAGAAAATACAACGATAAACAAACCCTATACATGTGCTACTTCACATGTTTTTGATACTCACAGGTTTTGGTTGAGCTTCGGACAGAAACGTCTACGATAAAGCTAGATCTGGACAACTCGCAAGCTCTAGATCCGCATTATCATGATTCGTTTAGGTTTGGGAACTTAAAAGAAAGAATTCTAAGATAAAATAGAAACTAAGAGTAAGCTACTTACCTACTACACTTCTTACTACCTCTGAAACTTTCCTAAAGCTGCTCGAAATTGCTATCGGCCACCGAAACGAACTAACTAGTTTTTCTCTTAAGGTTTTGCTCTGAGGAAGAAGTGAGACGAAGCTGGGTATTTATAGCCTTCCAAAGTCGGCTGGAAGCAGCTTTGTCACCCACCAAGTGTCGCCCAACGAAGCTCCAGCCAATGGTAGCAAGACATGGTGTTATGGCCATCCATATCCCATTTTCGTGGAGACACATGGCCCTCCTCAGCAGCAGCGAATCTATCTTAATTCATTGGGTAAAGATGAGACACTTTTCCCACTCATGGCCAATCATTCCTTCCCTAACTAATTCTAAGCCTTAAACACGCAATTCGGTAACCGTTTCTTGCCGAAAATCCCCGTCGAGACCAGTTTCATGTGCCTTACCTTCAAAATAATTTTGTCATGAAAGCTCTGATTTTTCATGGTAAAAAAATCCTATTTAAACTCCCTAAATCATCCTTCCAAACTTCAAGCTCAAAATAATTTAACCAAATCATTTTCCTTTCAATTATTGGCTATAATAGTCTCCGGTGGGTTAATTTTCATAAAGAAAAATATAACTGTCTTCTTTGCTGGTTTTCCTTCCTCTTACTGATTTAATAACCATCTCAAATGTTTTCTAAAAATATTATTTGTGCTTAACCTTAATATTACTTTGCTCTTTAACGGTCTTCTTGATAGCTTCTCGGTCATTTCTCAAAACCTCTTTTAAATAACTGATTCTTCTCGTTCAAATTCCTTCAATATTATTCCTTAGCTTAATCATATGCCTTAGCCCACTCAAACTCTATTTCCTTCTTTTCAACTTGATTCAAAGCTGCTGTATCAATTTCTGAATTACGGCAACTCTTACTTGACGGCTATCTGTTCCTGTTGAACCTTAGGGAGATGCGGTAGAGGAAAGGAAAGCCTCTTGTGGGTCTGGTGATTCATGTTCTTGGTGGTGGAGGAACCAAGTCAGGTTGGATATGAGAATGTAGAGGTGAAGAAGGAAACGAATTTTAAAGGAAGAAAGAAATAAAGGCAGTGAGGAGGTACCAAGATTGGACGCTTACTAGCGACAGAGCCTACGTTTTTCTAGTGAGGTGAATCTACTGCTGTGATTACCATCAAGCCAAGAGTTCACAGAAACTGACGGTTTGTTATTAGGAGTTGAATCAAATGAGCTATGATTGTTACTTCCTTCCCAATTAATTTCTGAGTTAAGTAAGAACCCTACAAACTGTTCAAATAAATTTTTGGATATCCAAAACTAGTCTGATTGGGACGAAATTTGTTGGAGAGACTCGTGGTAGTACAAGTGACATATCCAATGGTGGAATTGTGAGTATTGATATGGAAGTATTGTATGGATTAAATTGCAACAAATTGTATTGTTGGTTGAGCCAACAAGTTCGGTTAAAACTCTATATTACAGGGGAACTAGTACAAGCAGCCTTTTTTTTAGGTTATTACTAGTATGATTCAATGTAGATTGCATAAGAAAAAAAAAACATATTTAAAATATATTTTATTCATAATATAATTGTAAGCACATGTACAATGAAGAAAAAATTAGTAATTAAGGAGGTTTAGAAGTGAGTCTACAACAACAATCACCGCCATAACTATAAATCCGACACTCTCCTCCTAAAGGGTATCCCATAGACAAGCACTGATTATAGCATATCGGTGTGCTGGTACATCCGTCATGCTTGCATTGATAATAATATGATTGTCCTATTTTGTTTGTCATAAACACATTAATTATCATTAACGTAAAAAACAATCAATATAATATTTAAAAAAAATTATAACTGACTATAACTCAACCATTGTTTTTAGGAAAAAACAAATTTCATAAAAAGTTAGGTAAATTTATTTAAATAATCTATCTTTAACAAATAAATTTGTCACCTGAAATCATGGGCAAATGGATGAGGCCAAACATCAACATCAACGAAAGTAATATAACATATAATATCTTTTTTGTTGCCATCAGTTATCTTTCTAGAGGATGACACAACTCTATTTAGACTGCAAAGAAAATATAACAGATAAAAAATAAGGTTTAGAATATAGGTAAAGTCATGTATAGGACATATGTTGGCATTTCTCAATATATATATATTTCACTTTTTGATAATAAATTGTTGTAACTTTGAGTAAAAAATTATTGGGAGAATTTCAAAATTAGCCCTTTTCAAAAATACCACTTTTCAGTTTTCATAAATACCACTTTTTCATACTTTTTCAAAACAGCCATTAAAAATGTTAAAATTTATCCAAATATGTATGTATCCTTATAAATATACACACGAATTACCTTTACAAGTGTACAAAATTTCATATATCTTTCATAAATACCATATAATTGTTTTTAAAAACCTTATAAACCCTTATACAAACCTTATAAACCTTGTAAAAACAATTTAAAACCTTTGAAAACGTTATAAGTTATTTGGATTGAATCTCCCAGTAGTAGTAATTATGTATTATTTATTTTTTGTCATTGTAGTAGTAATTTTGTAGAAGTACCTTAAAAACCAAATTTTTTTTTGTCATCTTACCTTAAAAACCATATAAACTTAATATTTTTTAATATTTAAACAGAAGTAATTTTGAAAATGCATAGATAGAAGGGGTATCTCTAAAAAATCTCAAATTCTTCTCATTTTATATGAAACTAAACTTGTATAACTATAATCCAACTCAATTTACCTTATTTTATTTTGATATTGTTTAATCTGCTGAGAACTGATTATGTTGGTCTTGTGTGTGTTGTTTATATATATGCTTAAAAGTATCCCATATAATTAAATACATATTAGATTTTTTTAAGCTGCTATTTAAATAAAATTAATAATTTTCATATTTTATATTAAATAATCAATATTTTATGTTAATTATTATATTTTATATTATATAATTATCTTTTATGTTAAATAATGATCTTTTATGTTAAATAATTATCTTTTGTATTAAATAACTATATATTTTTCTAAGGAATTTGTTACTTAATAAAAAGTTAAAAGGTACTTAGATTTATATCAAAATTAAATGCATCATTACACTAAATATGATTTTATAAACTGGTGATTAAAATAAATAGACAAACACAATAAAGATATAATATATATAATTTGTACTGATAAGTTCAATATGATTGATTACAAGTGCTAGATATGTATGGAGAGTTTGTATAAAGGTGTAAAAATCATATTGAAATTTCGTTACACTCATTTGTATGGGAAGTTCTAACAAATTTAAAGACAGCTTTAATACAAAACGATATTAGTTTTAAATATGTGAAATATTATACCCCAAAAAAGGTTGTCGTATAAAGTTACTTTTATATAAAACAAAAGAATCAATAAAGAAAAAAAGAAAAAAAATGAAGAAAAAATTTCAAAATCAAATTTCCAAATAGCACTATGTAATGACATACAAACATAAAGAGTAGTCATCCATTAAACATAACTGATACTGAAACAATATAATTCATTGTCCTCTTAAACGATTCAATTCACATACACTAAAATTTTAAAATTATTTTAACACTATTTGTATCAAATTATTAATTACTCAAATAAATACATTAATTATAGTTAATTATAATTTAGTTTTTAACATGTATATCTAAATTTAAAGGTGTCCTCTATTACAATATTATGAAATAAATATAATTATATTAGTTAAATCCAAATTATTATTTGTTAGCATTGAAGTCCTCCATCACTCAAATTCTATTGTAACAAACTAATATTAAATACATATAATTATGATAGTTAAATCTAAATAAGTATTAGTGCACAAAAAAATATAATCTAAATTACTATTTTATATCATTTATGTAAAACGTAGACCATCTCCATTAGACAAATTGTGGAGAGTGTCATAACATATATATTTTAAAAAATATTATTATTCTTAGACACAATATCTAGAATATTTTCATTAAGACCCTTGTTTAAGAATGGGAAAGTGGCATAGAGACATCGTTTATTTATGTGTCTTTTCACTTGTAACACTTGTGTCTTAAATTTCGGTAGTGTCGACCAACACCAACAAATTTTGGTTTGACGGTTTAATTATTAAAATCATCGGTTTAGTTGATTGGTTGAAGAGAGAAACCCTTAAGTGCTTTGTTAAACTCGAGCAGCCTCTTTTTCATTATTGTGGGTGTTTGTTTTTGTCTCTTCTAGAGAGAAAAGAAGAGAGAGCTTGGCTTGTGAGATTTTGAGAGATCAAAGGAGAGGCTTAAGGAGATTTTTGGAGGAGTTTAAGGGTAATTCTTGTGATTTCTAACAAAGGAGAGGTTGGGTTCGTGGCCGATGTGTGAAGAGAGGTTGCTGGAGTGTTGATCTTCTCTGTTTTCATCTTCCAATCAATCTAAATCAGAAGTGAGTGCGTCACCATGTATGATCTAAGCATGTTTAACCCTTCTAATGTGTTTTTGATCGATTTGGATGGCTACAAATTGTTGTGTATAGCTTGTTTATGTGTTATTGTTGCTGTATTTGCATGATAGAGTGATAGGGTTCATGGATGGAGCTTTGGAGGTACTGAATTCGTTCACTGGAGAGTTGAGTGTCGATTTAAGGTTTATGCGGAGATGGTGTAGGTCGACAGCAGTTTTGATTTCGGTCGACAATCTTCTGGTGTCAGTCGACACCAATTTCTGGAAAGGTTTTTTGAACAGCAATTTCTGGACAGCAAGTAGTTCGCGCCTTTTATGCATGGTTTGTTAGATTTGGTTAATCCGGACAAGTACTTTACCATGGGGAAAACCGATGTTGTTTGTGAAGAAGAAAGATGGTAGTTTTTGGTTATGTATCGACTACTGGGGGTTGAACCAGGTCACTGTGAAGAACAAGTACCCTTTGCCGTAGATTGATGAGCTTTTGGATCATTTGAGAGGGGCTACTTAGTTCTACAAGCTTAATTTGGCGTCTAGTTATCATTATATCTCGATAGATGAGTCAGATGTTCAAAAGCCATCGTTTCGAATGAGGTATGGACACAACTAGTTTGCTGTTATGCCATTTGGGTTGACGAATGCACCGGCAGCGTTCAGGAGGTTGATGAACAGTGTGTTTCAGGAATATTTTGTCGAGTTTGTGATCATCTTCATTGACGATATATTGGTGTGTTCTAAGAGTGCTGAAGAGCATGGGGTTCATTTGCGGACCGTGTTAAAGAAGCTATGGGAGCAGAAGTTGTATGCTAAGTTGAGCAAGTGTAGTTTCTAGTAGTGGGAAGTTGGTTTTCTAGGTCAGCGTTATCCATTAAAGATTAAGACCATCTGAAATTGGTCGAGGCCGACGAATGCTACCAAGATCCAGAGTTATCTCGGGTTAACAGGTTATAAGCAGAACTTCATCAAGGGTTTTGCGAGTATGGCTCAGGCAATGACATAGCTGACAAGGAAGTTGTTCCTTTTGTGTGGTAACCAGAGTGTGAGCAGCGTGCCGTAGACCTGAAGGCGATGTTGACTAGTACTCTAGTGGTGGCGTTACCAAAGCAGCATGAGCGAGATGTGGTGTATACAAATGCATATAAAGTGGGTCTCGGGTGTGTGTCAATGTAGCAAAGTAAGGTGGATGCCTATGCTTCAAGGCTGTTGAGGAAACATTAGGCCAACTATGCTACCCATGACTTGGATATGGTTGTACTGGTGTTTGCCTTGAAGATTTATAGATCTCATCTTCATGGCGGAAAAGTTCAGGTGATGACGGATCATCAGAGTCTGAAGTACATCTTTACGATGCTAGAGTTGAATTTGAAACGAGAGATTATAAAAGAGGCTGATTGTAGTATGTTTTCTATTAATCTAGAAGCTATCGAGATGCACCAGGATCTCAAGCAGTATTATCAATGGATCGGGATGAAGAAGGATGTTGCTAACTGGGATGCAGAGTGCGATATATGTTAGTTAGTGAAGGCTGAGTAGCAAGAATTGATCGGGTTATTGTAGAGTCTACCAATTCGGTGTGGATTTTAAGGTGGGTTTATCGATGCCTCGGTGTAGTGATGCCATTTAGGTCATTGTGGACTGTTTGACCAAGTTTGCACATTTCCTGGCTATTAAGAAAACTGATGGAGCTGTAGTGTTAGCCAAGAAATATGTGCACGAGATAGTGAAGCTTCATTGTGTTCCAGCCAGGATTCGAAGTTCACTTCTGCGTTATGGAGGCTTTCTAGAAGGAGAAGGGCAACTTGTATCCTGAGATAGATGTTCAACTGGGAGGACTATTATGACACAAAAGGATTTGTTGACGGTGTGTGTATTGGATTGTGGTGGTCATTGGGTGGGTCACTTGAGCTTGGTATTGGGATGACTCCTAATGAGGTGTTATATGGGAGACCATGTCGTACACATATATTCTGGTCCTAAGCGGGGGAGAGGAGCATATTGGGTGCAGATTTTGTTCAGGAAACGTTAGAGAAGATCCGGGTTCTGAAGCTGAACATGAAGGAGGCTCAAGATCGGTAGAAGAGTTATGCTAAAAAGATACGTGTGAAATTGGAGTTTGATGTGGAGATAGAGTGTATCTCAAGATGTCGATGTTATGTGGTTCTACCAGGTCCCTTACTAAGCCTAAGTTGAGTTCGAGGTATATGAGTCCTTTCAGGATTTTTGAGGGGGTTGGAGTTAACCGAGGTAATGCAAGCATTTCTCAAGGTCTTCAATGTGTTGATGCTAAAGAAATGTTTGTATAAGGATGATGAGGTGTTGGCTAAGATTCTTGTAGATCTTAAGCCTAACATGACTTTGGAGACGAGACTAGTGCGAGTTCTCGAGTCGGGTTAAGGAACTTTGGCGTAAGAATATTCCTTTGGTGAAAGTCCAGTGGGACTTCGATTGTTTTTTGGAAGAGACTTGGGAGCCAGAGGCCATGATGAAGTCAAGGTACCAGAAGTGGTTCGACAAGCAGGCCGAGGTTTAGATTGTTGGTTTTGTATTTTTCTCCGTGTTGAGTTGAGTTTTGTGGTGGTTGTCACTCTTTTATATTTTTGTTCGGTTATAACAATTATGACTTTAGAGTTTAATGAATGAGTATTTCTTGGAGTTGACTTGTGCTGTCATAGAAAAGAATATGGGTTGAGTTTCTAAAAATTGAAAGTTACGGGATTAACTGTTATATTTTTGGGAAGTTTCGGTATGGTGGTTAGTATAGCATTGCGATGCTATAAGGGAACCACGCGAGGTATATATGATCTAGAGATATGCTCGAAGGTATTTAGGCTTATTTGCTTAGATGGCACATTATAGCCTCAGATGATTATTCGAGCGCACACTTTAGGGTGACGACCCGAGAGCGAGAGTGAATTTCTGGATACCATAGCTTGAAGGCTGAAAGCCTGATAGTGAGCTAGTATGACTTGAAGGTTGTGATCTGAGACTGCGGGGAGCAGTGAGACTCTTAGGATATCGAGCTGGTATGATTCATGGGTTGCGAGCTGTGAACGAGGAAAGTGGTTGAGTATGAGAAAAAGGGTCAATTGTAAAAGTCCGGGTTGTGGTGACGGTTGCACGGAGTCCTAAACTGGTGGATGGTGTTGAAGGATTCAAAGACGAATCCATGTTAGTAGGGGAAAATTGTAACACCCTTGTCTAAAATTGTTGTGTATGGCTTGTTTGTTTGTTTGTTTTTGTTGCAGTATTTGCATGATTGAATGTTAGGGTTCATTGTTGGAGCTTTGGAGGTGTTGAATTCGTTCTCTGGAGAGTTGAGAAGGGATTCAAGGTTCCTACAGAGGAGTTGTCAATCGAGACCAGATAGTTTTGGTGTCGTTCGACACCAATTTCTGGACAGTTTTCCTGAACAGCAATTTATGGACAGCGAGTAGTTCGTGTCTTTTTGCGCCTGGTTAGTTTTGGTTAAATTTTTTACATGTTTGTTTGGTTTGATATGGTTGTGCGTATAGCCCAGTAGTTGGGAGGATCGCTTCACTGAGTATTTGTGATAATACTTACGCATCTCATTGTGCAGGTAAAAGCAAGTGTGACCGTGGAATCAAGGCAGTGAGAGGAGGATGATCTAGGGACTCACTGATTGATGTGTTTCATTTATGATATTTTTAGGATGTTCGAATATAGAACTTAGTAGCATGATGGGGTTGCTGCATCGTTTGAATAATTGACGGTTTATGTGATTGAATTTATAAAACTAATTCTGATTATCTTTCCGATAGTTATGGATGGTTACTTGATGGTTTAATTGTTGTAAGTTTGTATAATCTGGTTTAATCTGGTTAAATTAGTTTAATTTGGTTAAGTGTGCTTCAATTTGGTATGCTAGTTAGCGAGTATAAGATTATTAATTAGTGAATTAAAAAAAAATCGGTCGGGTCTTGTCATCAGTTAACCACCCTTTGAGTTTATGGTACCGTTTTCGTCACTTTTTTTATTGTAGACGCCAATTTCGGGGATCAAAATCTCTTGTGCCCTTTTATCAAGTTGCCTCTCAACTAAGTAGAGAGCGAATTCACCACCTCCAAAGCTCCAGCCATGAACCCTAACACTCAATCATGCAAATACACCAACCAAAACACACAAACAAACCATACACATTAGTAGGGTTGAAGATGCTCGGATCAGTCATGGTCACGCACTCACCTTTGATATGGATTGAAAGGATGGACGAAACAGAGAAGAAGAACAGTCTCGCAACCTCTCTTCACACCCACAGCCACGAATCCCACTGATCCCTTGCTATAAAACCCAAGTACACCATCCAAAAGCCTCCCGAAACCCCTCACAAGCCTCTCCTTACCACCTTAGGATCCACCTTCACTCACAACACTCTTTTTTCTCTTTTAGAAAGCAACAAATACCAACACTTGAAGAAGAAAGATGGCTGCTCGAGTTTAAGTCGACCTAGGGTTGCTGCCAAACCAAAATTGAGTCAAACTGACGATTAAGAAGCTAAACCGTCTAACCCAATTTTGTTGGTGTCGATCGACACTACCAAAATTTTAGACACGGATTTGCAACACGCAATTCACCATCATTGCTACGGTTTGTCTAACAACCTGACCATCCGCTTGACACAAACCTGGCCCACCAACCAACACCAACCTACCCCACCGGCCAACACAGTCTTTTCCCACCAGCCAACACAACTTTAAGGCCCATACTTGACGTGTAGGTGGACATTCCCTTGTCCATGATTAATAAGTTAGCGAATAAATTAATATTTATTGACTATTAATTTCCAATTCACTGCTCCCCGATCAAAGATCGTTATATCCAAGAACAAGAGGAGTGGCCAACCATTCCCCTATTCCTGAGGTAGCCGGTAGGTGCCCCAAGCATGTAGTATCCTCTTTGTTGTCTTATCGTTTAAGTTGATGATTATCAGGTTTTGTTTGTGTTTAGCGGTAGCAACCAAACACCTCACGGTTGAATCAATCGATGATGATGTTAATTTACTTCCAACCTGGCCCTCATCTTTACCTCTGTGTGAATCAAATTCTAATCCTTTCCTTGCCTTGCAGGATTCAGTTACTCCTCCCCCTACACACACCCAAACCCGAACAAATGTTTCCTCGAAGATGGTAAATATATTATTTGATATATATTTTTTATGTTATCCGATTATTAAGTTAGCGAATAAATCAACATTTATCAACTATTGATTGTACACGACAACAATGTGTCGTTTTGGAAAATAAAAGCCGCAATTATTCCTGGTCGTCGGAGCAAACAGTTGCGGACTTTCTCAACAAAGTTAGATGGTCTTTATCATTACGACAAGAAATCCAAGCTTGTTTTGGTTATCCATCGTCCATCGTCACGAAACCACCATTGTTTCTGATCTTAATAATGCGAGTAACACCATTCTTGACTGCAACAACCAAATTCGGAAGCATAATGAGATTATTAGGGAATTTAAGCATGCGGTTATGCTGCTATATCTTCTCAAGCAGGTGGGGGCCAACAATGCCATGAAGGAGATATCTACCGTTCAATTCCGCATAGAAAGGCCTGCTTGCATATCACAGGTTAATTCTGCCACATACGCCGGTATTATGTCCATCTTCCTTGTCCATGCTCACGCGACTGGTGGACTAGAAGAATGCGCCGAAGTCAATGATGGTGACCTTGATTCCGAAAATAAAAATCTTGTGTCGGCTATTATCTCTCATGTCAACCTAATATTTATTTACCCCGGTTCAACGAACTATTTGTTCTCCGAGAACCAGATTTTGTTGATTGTAATAGATATGTTATCTATTCTTCCAAAGCGTTAGGGGATGATAAGTTTGTTACTCTTTTCTTTCGTTGTCTAGGACATTTCCATCCAATTGCAATGCCACTCTTTCAAAATCATAGTATGTGTTACACAACTTTAATTATTGTTACCCAATCAATTTTTTTTTTAGGCAACAAATGTTAGTTCTGACAAGTTACAAGTCCCAAAATTGTAACTTTGATACACTATTATAATCATTGTTACCCAATAATTTTAATCATTCCCTTAATATGTGTTGTATACTTCTTACAATCTCATAATTTTGCGATTTATAAGAATTATAAAGCATATTATCGCTAGTAATATATAACCCTATTTTGACCCAACACAACTTTTTCTTCAATTACAACATAGTTTCACTGACTCTTTCATTGACTCCTCCCCGGACTTACAATAATGTGTTTAGGTATTTTGTTACCTGTTTTCCCTTATTTTTTTAGACAACAATGTTAGTTCTAACAAGTTCCAAACGGTAGTCTCTGATGACAATTCACTGCTCCCCGATAAGGATCGTTATATACAAGAACCATAGGAGTTGCCAACCATCCCCCCGTAACTAAGGTAGCCAGTAGGAATCCCAAGCATGTGTGCCTGATATGGCTAATCGTATCGTTTAAGTCATTGATTATCAAATTATTATTTTTTGGGGGTAACAACAATTTCCCATCTTAATGTTAGTTGTGAAAAGTCTCAATTTTTTGTTTTCTTTAAATTTAAGTCTATGACAATCCCATACTCCTTCTTAATTGGTGTTGTATACTTCTTCCTACAATCCCATAATATTGTGATTTATATATATCGATTATAAAGAATGTTATCGCTAGTTTAGTTATATATCAAACCAATTGACCCAACATAACTTTTTCTACAAGTACAATAAAGCTTCATTGACTCCACTCTGAACTTACAATAATGTGTTCACGCAATAATATGTTTACGATATAATCATTTTCTTATCAGTTTTCCCTTATTTTTACCTTAATATGACACATATATTGATTTTAAAGTGCGTTATCTCATCGTGAGTTATACCACACAAATTTTACCCCACAAAATTTTAACAACAATAAAACTTACAAGTTAGTATTGTTATCCTTGGAGATACAAAACATATTCAAATGCTGAACATTGCTTAGAAAAACATTGCTTAAACATTGTCTTAATCGGCAGGGTCTATTGCATGGGAACACGGGATTTTTAATATTTGAAACTCTCTACAAGTACAAGTTCTTTCCCACAAATGGACCAGAAAAGTAGAATATTCATCATCTGGAACCTCATATTGTCCGTCTTCTATCTTCATAACCAAGTAGTTTTAACCTTTATCATAGTTCTCGATAGCCATTTCATTTATCTTAGGAGGTATTATATTTTCCTGCAACCTAGTTGCCTCGTGCCATAGGACAAACTGTCATTACAAGAAAACAGTCAATTTACGACTTCTTTTGACGACTACATGCATAGTCGCCAAATTTAGCGAGTAATGGACGACGAGTTTGCGACTCAGTTACGATAACATGTGTTCAGTAATAAGCTAGTCGGTATTTAGCGGCTACAAACGTTAGTCGGTAATGTAGTAGCTAATAGGTGACTATTATGTGACTAAATATCTGAGACGGTAACATTGTCGCTTAATAGTCGCTAATTTGTCGACTAAGTTGCGACACTGCGGCTAGTCGCTAAACGGAGATAATGTGGCGACAATTGCGGCGAGTCGTAAGGTGGTCGCTAAACAGTCGTTAAATAGACGCACAAGAAAGCACGTTTCTGTTTCATGGTAGGTGAGGTAGGTGAGGTAGTGAGGTAGGTGCTAACTGAGGTAGGATATTCCTGGTCGTCGGAGCAAACAGTTGCGGACTTTCTCAAAAAAGTTAGATGGTCTTTATCATTACGACAAGAAATCCAAGCTTTTTGGTTGTTATCCATTGTCCATCGTCATGAAACCACCATTTTTCTGATCTTATCAATGCGAGTCTTTGACTGGTAAGCAAGTTTATTCCGAACGGTTAAAAGGTGTCAATCCACCGAAAACCAAGGATGTCGGTGGAAATGGTCATGTCGACAGATGATTACCAAAGTACTTATCAACAAGTTCAATGGTCCCTTCTATACATTGTCCTGTGTGCCAGAGGACATAAGAGAAAGTACTTCATAGAGTCTGCGGTTAGTTTTCTGACCTATAGTTACTTACTTGTGCTGTTTTTTTTCCTTGTGCACTAACAAAAATAATTTCTCTTTCTTTCATAGAAAACCCACACTTGGGATCCCTTAATTACAGGGACAGTTCAAAAAGAGGTTGAGAAGGTCTACAATTAGCAATGTGAGGACAAGTCGTGAACGACCAGTTGGATCGTCGACACTCTCTGGCAAGTTATGGTTGCTCACTGGGATACTGATGAAGCACCTATTCCAAGGCTCGTATGTCTGATCGTGATGGTCTTGGTCCTCACATCCATTTATCTGGCCCAAAGTCGTATCAACAGATACCATCAAAAATGGTTAGTCACTTTTATTGTCAATATATTTATTTTTGTATTACCTTTAAAACTTTAAACACTTTCATAACTCTTCTTTATTTCTAACATTTTAAGAAGAAAAAAAAATGGGAAGAACTGTCAGTCTTGGTGAGGTTTTCATCAAAACACATACAAAGCAAGATGGAACGTATGTTGATCAGAAAGCAGAGATAATTGCGCAAAATTATGAGAAGAACTTGCAAGCGAAGTTGGATGAGCTTGAGGTAGATTCTTTAGCGGTTTCAGACGGTGCTTCACAACCTCGGTAACACGACAGATGAATACCCTGCCATATTTCTTCAGGTTAAGTGACATCTGAAACTTTATACATTTATAGAGTCTTGGATGAATCTTTATTGCCTATATTAAGCGTTTTCCTTTCTCCTTTCTTTCACAGTCCATTGAGAAGGATTCCCAAGAAATGAATTGGAGCGTAAAGGAATGGAAATAATTCCCTATGCATCAGTGGTTGGGAGTTTGAACTATGTTCAGACATGTACTCGGCCAGATATCACCTTTGCTGTTGGTATGTTGGGTCGATATCAAAGTAATCCCGGAATGGACCACTGGAAACCTGCGAAGAAGGTCCTCAGGTACTTGAAAGGCACCAAAGAGCTCATGCTTACATACAAGAGATCTGATCATCTTGAGGTTATTGGGTATTCAGATTCAGACTATGCCGGATGCGTTGATAGCAGAAAATCAACGTTTGGATATTTGTTCCTATTAGCTGGAGGAGCAATATCGTGGAAAAGTGGGAAGCAGTCTATTATTGCTTCTTCCACTATGGAGGCTGAATTTGTGGCATGCTTTGAGACCACAGTTCACGCATTGTGGTTGCGGAACTTTATCTCAGGGCTTCGGATTGTCGACAACATAGAGAAGCCGCTGAGAATTTACTGTGATAATTCTGCAGCTGTCTTCTTTTCAAAGAATGACAAGTACTCGAAAGGTGCTAAACACATGGAGATAAAGTACTTGTCTGTCAAAGAAGAAGTTAAGAAACATAGAGTGTCTTTTGAGCATATAAGGACGGACATGATGGTCGCAGATCCGTTAAATAAGGGATTGGCACCCAAGGCGTTCGTTGGCCATGTAGAGCGTATGGGTGTTATTGATAAGTCCTTGCTGTTTTGATTATAGAATGCTTATTATGTGAGTGACACTATGAATTCACTAAAAGTTATGTTTCTTTTTCATTAAAGTATGTGTACACATTTACGGTTTATAGATAGCATGAGTATTTTGAGAATTTAGGTTCTTCTCAATATAAAAGAACATTATAGAATTAGAATTGGTTTGTGATACATGGAAGTGAATTCCCACCAATATAAAATCCGAGGTGATACATTAGACCTTGTCCAATGCTCGAATCCAATTCCCACCAAGTAATTAGCGCATGCTTCGCTCATTACCCGGATCTCAGCAAATATCTTGTTGAAATCGCTTAGATGTAATGCCCTTGCGGCGCTTGATACCAGACATCTCAGGGGTTCGGAATTGAAAATTGCAATGATGTTCTTTTTCATATGCACCACACATGCGGCATGCGAAACCATTCGATAAACCTGCATAAAACAGAAAATAAATTTTGTTTAATTTGATAAATACTATATAACAATATGTAACCGTGATATACCAGTTTACTAAAATAACAAATCTTGATAAAGATTAATTTAGTTGATAAATAAGGGTTACTTGTACTAGTCTCCCTGAAATATATCGTTTCAATTAGATTTCCCCTATACTTTCAGCCTCTGCCTAATTCCACCTATACGACATATATTCTATCAAATTCCACCCAAACTATATAATTCTACCCAATTAACCAAAATCAATTAAATTTTTTCAATAGCGTTTTAAAATTGATAATTTGAGTACACTATACTGCGATTTGATTAAGTCTTATATGAAAATGAGATCCCGTCTCTCTTTTTTAACCCGGAATGAACCCCCATTTTTAAGTTTCATCAAAACCAAATCAATTTAGGAAAAATAGAAAACACAATTATTGATTTTAAAACGCAATTGAGAAGCTTAATTGATTTGGGTTAACCTTTTTTTAACCCCAAATAAACACCCACTTTTAGCTTTCATCAAAATCAAATCAATTTGGGAGAAAATAGAAAACGCAATTATCAATCTTAAAACACTATTGAGAAATTTAATTGATTTTTATTAATTAGGTAGAATTATATAGTTTGAGTGGAATTTGATAGAATATATGTTGTATAGGTGGAATTGGGCAGAGGCTTAAAGTATAGGGGGAACGTAGTTGAAACGATATATTACAGGGGGACTAGTACAGGCAGCCCGATAAATAATTATCGATATTTCACTACCAATAAATTTATTGTAATCTGATAACAGGTTTGGTAGCGGTAGCTGTTGTTAAAATGGCAGTATTTAGTTATTTGATAAATCATCTATTAAGTGATAAATAATAACACATACCATTACACCTATTTTCAGTCCTAATTTCATAGATGTTTTACTAGATAACCTATTTTATAATTGATAACAACCTACATATATGTTCCATACTATTCTGGTCCCTATATTTAAATATACTGTATATATTGTGATAATCAAGGGAGATTGCATAACAACCTACTGTATTTATCCTTCTTATGCTTGCATAAATGACGAATGGAAATCCGAGACAATAATTAGATATGGGTCATCTGGAACTGCGTCTGTCAGCTTATCCGTGAACCAAGTCCAGGGGTTGTCATTTGCGCTATTCACAATTCCAAAATCAATCGGCAACACTTGGAAATTCGCATCCTGAGCACTTGCGGCTATTAGACATTCACCATAGTGACCCTATAGGTGTGTCCCGTCTATGACAATTACCTTCCTCATAAAAGCAAAGCCTTTGATCGAAGCATCAAGCACGAAGAAGAGATATGTAAACCTCTTCATTCCGCAGTCATTGGCTTCAATTTCCAAAGAGACAAGATAATTTGGATTTGTCTCCACAAGTAGCTTGAAGTATGGCTGGATCAAAGCATAGCTCCCCATCGCCAAGCCCATTGCATTGTCCATTGCGATTTCTCTTGTTCTCCATGCTTTCAAGTAAGACCTGTTTAAAATAAATTCATCGTGGAGCATTTTTCTCAACTCGTTAGGCCTCGGTCCCTGACCCACCCCAACATACTTAGTGGGCATAAGCATGCCTATTAATTTTGTGGACGCCATCTTGTGGACGCCATTTTGTGGGCATAAGCATGTTGATCATCTCTCATGACCTTTGAACCTATCTAGATCCACTGGGCACGTCAGCCTTTTATTGAGCTACAAAGAATCCGTCCATTCAATGCAGACCATTTCCTCTTTCATCATCCCTAAGGATGGTAATCTCATCTCACATATCATACATTTTAAAGTAGTCTTTCCTAAGACATTAACTCAATCACCTTAAAACATTCATCACTCATCAAATTATCAATTCCTAATTATCAAGATAATACTAGTCCGCAAGCAAATCTAATCCTATGCAAAAGAATCATGAAGTATAAAAGTAGGACTTATAATCGAATTTCCGCACATCACACCCTCACCTTAGCTTTAACTTGACGAAGACGCTACGGTTCTAACACGGCTTACAAACTTGGTTCTCCAACAACCAATACATAGACACATGCCTCATCAATGCTACTGAATAGATCCAGCTCACTCCAACCTCGTTGCCAAAACAACAATAGAACTTGTCACCATTGATCTATATCGAACTACCTCGGAAACGATTGAATAACACAAAGACAAACCGTCCAAATTCGAATCCCACCGTTGTATATCGAGCCTTTAGTATCAAGAATAACTCCACCAAGTTTCACCTTGATCGGACAGCTTATCGACCTCCAACAGACACCATGAATAACCAATCTCGGAACTGTAATTTAGGGTTTCTGGGTTTGCAGACTCTGCAGTTACTTTCTCCGGAACCGACACCCATAATTTCTTGAATTCAACACCAAATAATGATCCGCAAGTTCCTGTGCCCTCTTGGCTGGGTAGTGAACAAGAAAGTCTTCTTATTGTTCCAGATCGATGTAACCTTCGGCGCCGGCGAGCCTCTAAACATGCCTCCTCCAAACTGTTTACTGTCTTCTTCCCTTCTCTTATTCTTCTCTTCTCCAACTCCACTTACTCCATATTTGATCTTCCACCACCATAGAAGCTTCTCCACAGTCATGGAATGACTACACAGACCCATTAGCAGCCTCCACTTCTTCCGCCATAACTCGTTCTCTCTCCTCCCCACATCTCACCTCTCTCTCCCCTCCTCACATGTCGATCTCTCTCTAGTTTCCTCTTCTTCTCTTCTTCCAAACAGATCTCTTTCTTCACTTGACTAGAACATCTCTCAACGCAGCTTATCTCGTTTTTACTCACAACAGTAGCTACAACACGACAACGGTGACGCTAGCACGAGGGGACCACTACCACACCTCCCTTCTTTTTTCTAAGATTCTTTGTTCTCTCCCTTTCTCTCTTTGACGGCTGAAGAAGAAAATACATATGTGCCGATACGTTTCCACGAATATACACACAATAACCCTTGAAGTTTAGCAAGGTAATGGGCTTCTAATGGGCTGCATCATTATATAAACAAACTGACCTAATAACTGGGAGTGGGGTGTTACAATTTTCCCCCGCGCTATAGCGCGGGTCCTGACCTAGTATATATATATTTAATATCCATTATTTTTAATTTGTTTCAATCTCACCCAACATTGACTACTCCGGGTTGTCTAATAGCTCGTCTGAAAAGAAAGAAACAATAGACGATATCGTAGTGCGGTATATTCAATCGAGTGCGGTATGTTCCAAAAGGGGAGGTACTTGAAGAAAAAGTTACCACATGTGTATCTATCTCTATTCCAATCGAGTGCGGTATATTCAGGGTTAATCCTGTTGGGACTGGGTTGTTCGTGCTCCCCAAACTGAAATCGAGCATCTTTGTTGTGATGTGTCCTTCCCAATCTGCACCATTATGCTGACTGCCTAAGGTCATTTCAGTTGAACACATCTCCCTCAACATATATACGCCCGTTGTCTACGCCATTAGTAAATATCCTCGTCTGTTCTTATATCTTTGTGAGGCATTTATTGTTTTACTTTGTCCTTAGCGGCTAGATCGGCATTGTCCAAGATGGGTTGTTTCCCCCTTGTCCTTGGCAACTAGGGGTGGTGTGTCCCTGATGTCTTGACGGACAATCAAAAATGGAACTGTTTGTTGAACCTAGATTACCATTCTAGTAGTTGGTTGTCTTACTAGGCCGTACCCACCCAATGGAAGCTTGTTATTGGGTCCTGAATTATCGATTAACAATGTGTGTTAGAACGCTATTCCATACAGCTTGTGTTTCTGTACTATTCCAGAACTGATCAGATATCTTGGCTGCACTCAAGCCAGTCATGTCCAATGAAGGCTGTTGCGGCTCTCCGCCCAAATTGTTTGCCCCCTCTTCCAGGTCTGCTCATATAGCCATGAACATAGTCATGTCTTCGTCGTTTAAGATCTAAATCGGGGTTGCACGCTTCCACTCCGGTCCCATCATCCACTGAAGCCATTGGTAAGTTAGCTCAACATCGTCTCTATCTTTCTGTTGAAGCTTTTTCTTTTTGGCTACAATAACCCTGCATATCCATCTTGCTTCTATAATCTAACCGTCAACGTAACAGTAGTTAACGTCTTTCCTCCACTCACGACGCAAACGAACAACCAAAGCCATTTTCTACATATATCAAACAACATAATAATTTTTTTGTTAATTTCCAACATCGATAACATTCACCAATTTCGATAGCAACTGCTAACGATGTTAGCTGAATGAGTTTATTCAACGAGTATCATGTACTAGCGTCGAAACGCCATTAATACTTACATGTAAATCTTGATCGCTACTACTTACATGTAAATCTTGATCCTTACAATATCTTTGCCAAATCAAGAAAACAAAGTTCTCTCGTGTCTTACTAAATGTATGGTTAGTCTTGTTATTATTAATGACACCAAGAAGGGAAACTAATTTCTGAATAACTGACCACTAAATTTTTGTTCTGCAATCGACCATGTCCACCATTTTAACTATCCTTAAAATTATATGATGATAAATTTGACCCCTCAAATATATAAAAACTTGATTATATATGAAGCAATTTTGAAAATAATGAACAATGGATTATACTATAATATTTTTTATTGGACCTCTAAAATGAAAATATGGACTCCAAATTATATTCAACCTTATTTTGTGGTTATTAACATAAATAAAATTATTGCTCAAACAATATTAGTTTTTAAATAATATTATTTTCTGAATATTTTTTTAAAAAATGTCCATAATTGGATATAAATTATAAGGAAATATTTTCGTTTTAATATTATAAATAGGAGGAGAAAGAATAAATATTTCTTCACTTACTAATATAATATTTTTTAAAAAATTTCATAAAATAAATTATATGTAAAATTTATACTAAAAAAAAAAAAGGAAATCTGTTTTGTAAGATGGGTTTTGATCTGAGTAACTCACTCCGTATACTTTTCAAAGTCACTGATATTATTGCCGACAGCCGACACTAATATTTAACAAAAGTATCCTTTCATCAGTTCGTGTGTGACAAGTTGACAACGAAATGGCCGACCATGTCTTTCATCTATTCACGGTCTACTACACGACAAATTATACGCACGTATTTAACCCATTAGTCAGGACACATGCTTGAATTTTAATTTGATTTTGTTTTTGATCAACTTTTTTCTTAGGAAAAGAAATGATTCGAATTCTCGTAAGAGTTTTTTTTTCTTTTTCTTTTTTTCGTTTTTTTCTCATAAGATTTAAATTAATATGTACATCTGTATAGCTTTTTAATATGCTCTTTTGATATTTGTCATTCTCCGATTTGTACAAAAAAGTCATTTTCCAATTAATTTAAATAGTTGTCACTAACAAAGTCGTTAACGGTTGTTAGATGCTATAATTTACGGATTTAACATTATAATTTTTTTGGTTTGATCAACAAAACTTAATATTTTAAAACTCGAGTCAACTCGTACGTTATATCTTAAATGATTAACAACAAAATTCATTTAAAATACGATAAAATTTATGATTTTGTTCTTTTTTATATTTTTTTCCATAGAAAATAGATAAATTATGCTGCAAAAATACGATAAAAGTCATTCTTGTCAGGTGTTGGTGTTCCAACTTTTTTTTTTGTTGACACTCATGTGTAATCATCATCTAAGTGAAAAGTGCATGTTAATATTCATATTAATTTTTTACATGTTATTTTTTAATGTTGATTACTTATTTTGTAAATATGCTTACAAAATAGTATGATCATATGTCCATGCGTCTAATATTCAACCGATGTACTCAGAAGACTTTTGTGTTCAATTAGACATAATTTAAGTACTCGTGAAACTAGAAGAGCTGTGTCCCAAACCATTTTAATTCAAATTTGTTTCTACATGTACTACAGAATAATTTAAAAGAAATAAAATATAATTAAAAATTACAACCATATAGTAGTTGAAAATATCTAAGAGAATATAATCTCTATCTTCTTTTTAAAGGAATATAATCTAGCCCAATTAATTGCATTATTATTACTTCCAATAAAAGAGTTATTCTTATCTTTGCCACGCCATATATCCTTTTTTCTTTTCTTAATAATACAAAACAAACCAATAAAAATATCTTCTTGATATTGATAGATTAGTATTAATTATGAATTATCCATTCTTGGGCTATAAATAAAGACCTTTGAGATCCAAGTTTATCGTCAGAGCAACCAAACACATAAAGAAGAGATTTAATACAACAACCAAAAAAAAAAGATATGGCAGGACTCATCAACAAGATCGGAGATGCACTCCACATTGGAGGAGGCAACAAGGAAGGTGAGCACAAGAAGCAAGAAGAGGAACACAAGAAACACGTTGACGAGCACAAGAGTGGTGAACACAAAGAAGGTATCGTTGACAAGATCAAAGACAAGATCCACCGTGGTGAAGGCAAAAGCCACGATGGTCATGAAGGAAAAAGCCATGACGGTGAGAAGAAAAAGAAGAAGGACAAGAAGGAGAAGAAACACCATGGTGATGGTCACCACAGCAGCAGCAGTGACAGCGACAGCGATTAAGGTTTTGTTTTGTTTCCTCAACATTTTTAATCATACACAAAAAAAAATTATTAAGAAAATATTTGTTAATGAGTCTTAGATCTTGAAACAAAAGCTAAGTATTACTAAGTTCTTGATCTTGAACTCATAAGTTTTAGATCTTGAAAACATTTCGTATTATCTTTAAGCAAATATTTGTTAATAAGTCCTTGGATCTTTGGATCTTTAACTCATAAGTTTTTGGATCTTGAAAAAGAAAAGTTTTCCATCTTGAAAAAGAAAAGTTTTGGATCTTGAAAACACTGCGTGGATTCGTTCATTTCTGATATTTTCCCGGTTTGGTTCGGTTTGGTTCGGTTCGGTTCCTCTCAATTCGGTTTGGTCATTTGGTTAGGTGTATTTTTTTGCCTAGGCTAAGCTTGTAGTAACTAGATATGTTGAATTATTGTTGTACTTATTAAATGTTTGTTTGACTTGTAGGTGAGGAAGTGAAGAGGATCGCTTAAATAAAACAGATCTGCTTCTGAGTGTTATTAATTAATGATGTTGGTCTGTTCCTATCCTCATAGAGACAGGCTAAAAGAAAGAAGAACCGTGCATCTGTCTTTTTCGTTTGTTATGTTTCTGTTGTTATGAAAACAATGCTCATGTAATCTTATCTAAATCTAAAATTAATAAACCGATGTATTCTAACTTGTAAGACTTTTAACAAGAGCTTTGATGAACCCATCAAGTTATAGAAGTCGATGTCAAGAACAAAAAGAAAATGAAATAAAAAGAAATCAATTTTGCTTTTAACGCTAGTAAAGAAATGTCGCTACTCGTTACTAAATCTAAATCCTAGTAAACTAGTTGATTGGTACAGAAATGGAGTAATCATCTCTCGTATCTTTTTTTGGGTTGTAAAGAAATATTAATATTTTTTTATTTATTTTTTGTTGATCCAATCTCTATATTAGTAAAATAGAAGTACAAAAGGAATACGGATTGGGTCAAAATTAAAAAATTAACCCAATTTTAACAATTAGCTATTAAATTGGGTTTGAATATATACATTGGATACTTTCCATAT
The DNA here is from genome assembly GCA_036452645.1 of Capsella bursa-pastoris. Classification (NCBI taxonomy): domain Eukaryota; kingdom Viridiplantae; phylum Streptophyta; class Magnoliopsida; order Brassicales; family Brassicaceae; genus Capsella; species Capsella bursa-pastoris. Next base: position 5,055,110 of record CP144192.1, read on the forward strand.
ATAATTATAGGATTATATTATTTCCATAACTAATTTTAGGATTTCTTAATATTTCTCTAACTAATTTAATATAATATTTTAAAAACAATTATTATTTTTCTTTCACTTTTATTTTATTTTTATGATATTATATTGTATAAGAAAAATGTTTAATAATAATTTAACATTTTTTTTTGCATATGCTGCAATTTGAATTTTTCAAAACGGACATATAATACTCAACTACACTCGGTTAAATAGTTTGGACAATGATTTAAAATCTTTATAAGTATAACCAATATTAAAACGATTGTTACATGAGCATATTTAAAATTTTAAAAAGTTTCAAAATATTATAATTGTAAGGTTCAAATATATTAATATTTTAGAATTTATATTATTATTTACTCGTTTTTTTCTTTTGTTATTTTATTTAAACTTATTATACAAATATATGATTCACCGTAATCAACATTGCAGTAAAATTAAACTATAACATATTCAAATCCGTTAAAGGTTATATATATGTAATTATTTCTCCCGCGCTATAGCGCGGATCCGAACCTAGTTGATGTGTATTTTGAGTCTCACTTGCATCTTTTTTTTTTCTTTTTCCACCCGGCCTGTTTCTTTATCTTTTCATTTTTTTTTGGTCGATATTACTGTCATCATAAAATAAAACTAGAGTCGGATCCGTGCTACAGCGCGGGAGAAAAATTTTGATTCATTTTTTATAAAAAAAAATTCCTAAAATTGGGGTTTTCCAATTTTGTTGATAATTTGTCATGATAACTAAAACTGAACGATTAAACAGTTGCAATTGGAAGTAGGAGGTGTTTATTTTGTTTTCGTTAATCCATATTCCATATAGTTAAAATTTTGATGGGTACTTATACTTAAATATATTTTATGATTTAGTTTTAGTAAATTTTCTTAACCAAATTTTAACTAAGACTTGGTATGTAATTATATGTAAATTTTTGTTTATTATTTTTTTATCTTAAGATTAGAATATGTTATATATTTATTTTATTGCGGTATAGTTGATTACGGTGAATCATATATATATATATATATATATATATATATATATATATATATATATATATATATATATATGTATATATATATATGTAATGAGTTTGGATAAAATAGTAGAAGAAGAAAATCAAGTAAATAGTAATTTAATGAGTTGATATAATAAATAATAAAATTAAAATAATAAAGTTTTACAGCGCGAAGGATTATTTACCGATATATAATTCAATTTTTTTTGTAAGAGAAGTAAGAATATACGTAAATATTCTAAAAATATTACATACATAAAAATTATTTACACATAATAATTTTTTTGACGGACCAACCCGAAATGTATTGCATTTGTAAACATATTATTCATAACTCGTTATACTATATATAATCATGAGTTCAACAAACTAACCCGTGGAATACCCGTAATTTATATAGTTTGATACAAAATATAGTTTATCGGTAAAAATTATTCGTATTAAATTTGATTTAATCAATATTTGAATAGTATATTTGTTAATAAAATTTTGTATAAACCATTAAAAACATTGATTTAGTCATTTTGGACCCGTAATTCACTAAAAGTGAATACTTTTTCCGTATAATTTGAAACCATATTTATGTAAGATTTGGTATTACAAAGTATTTGGTTGTAAAACTTTAGTGGTATGTATCATGTTATGACCTGTTGCAAAATTATCAATAATTTTAATATATGTTCTGATCCGTTGCATAATTATCAATTATTTTAGGGATAAGTTTACCAATGCCCCTTTTGGGGAGCACCTTTTAAAAAGGCCCTAATAAAGAGAGTATTTTTTAAAATACCACCTTTTATGCTAAAAAAATAACTTTACCCTTAACGAGCTAACCTAACTTCTTTTGTCTTCTTGAACTGTTCTCGCCGTCGTCGTTTTGTCTGGATCTCCTCTTCTTCGAATTCACCGTTGATCAAGCCGTCGTCGTCAATCCTTATGATGTACATGTCTTGATCGGACCTCACTATCATCAATATCGTGGTCGTTGATCTAGCCATCGTCCATCTCGCTTGTTTCGCCGTAAGCTTCTCAGGTATTTGATAATTAGGGATTTGAATTCAGATATCCTCTCTTTCTCGTCGTTGTGCTTCGTCCATCACAAAATTTTGAGTTCCTTATAGAACCTTCGACATAACTACTCAAATCTGTAGAGGAAAGAGAAGAACTCGACGAAGAAGACAACGCGAAAGGATGCAATCACGAATTGGATTAGAGCAGTGTCTTTACTTTTTCATAGGCGAGCGTATCTGGTTTTGATGTGTGTTCACAACATGATCTTCAAGGGAAGTGAGACTCAAAGAATCAGGTCATTGATGTGTAAATGTTATGAGGCAAGCGACCATGTTGCAGGAGCTTTCCCAATTTTCAACAATTAATGCACCCATTACTCAGCAACAATCACTTATCTCTCTATTAGATATCCCATATGGGATATCTAATAGCCCCTCTCGAGATGTGGGTGGAAACGGTCCAACACGGAAACTGTCCAAACCCAACATCTCGGAAATACAACAAAACATGCCACTTATATGGGGCCACATAGGTGGGAAATCCATTTTGTAGGAATTTGCTTGTTGGGCCTTACCATGGGCTCTGATACCATATTAGTAATGTGGCCTAACTAATCGCAAAAGCTAGCTCAAGTGAGAAGGGTTGCCACATCACATATATATTACCCAAGGATTCATCCCATCATATGGGACATCTAATACTCTTTTAGATTCTGCAACTGAATTTAAAACATTAGATTGATGGTTGATCATCCATGTTGGTTCTTATCTTGTTTGTCGATTGGTTAAATGCAGATCATGAAATCAATCAAAATTTGATGAATACGATGAGTCAGAGATGATTGACACAAAGATATCCTAAAGAGGATGAGGATGCTCACCTCTCATGGTTCAAATAAGGTGTTAAAGTCGGGAGTTGAGACTGGCCTTGGGAGGGATGAGCTAGCCTTGGTGTAGGCATTGGAGTTGGATACTCATGCGTTCGTAACAGACAACAACCAGTTTGTGTCGTGTGCTTTTCTTTTTTGTTGTTTTTGAATTATGTGTGTAGTTGCTCTTGTGTAGAAAGAGATTTTTTTTTGTTGGTTGTTGTTGTTGTCAAACTCTGGAGTTTGTGTTTTAGTTTCTGGTCAGGAAATGATGTGCGTGTGCCAAAGGAGGAGTTTGTATGTCTTTCTAAAACCTTATGAAATATTTTATAAAACTCAAAGATATTTACAAGGTTTTTATAAGAATTTTAGAAACATTTAAAAAATATTATAAAACCTTTTATACCTTTTATACCTTTTATACCTTTTATATGTCTTATAAGAATCTTTAAAACCCTTTAAATTAACTACACCAAAACAGTTTTTTTGCTACTGCAAATTGCTACTGAAATTGCAGTCGGTAACGTTACGGACTAAGTTACTACTGTATAACGACTGACTTACGACCATTTCCTATTAGTAGCACATCAGTCGGTATTTAGTGACTAAATACAGCAGTCGTAACATCGTAGCAAAAGGACGACGGAATTGCGACGAAGCGGTAGTCGGAAAATAGTAGTCGTTAATCAGTAGTACATTTAGCGACTAATGAACGACTAAATTCGGTGGATCGTAAAACTATCACTACTTGCGACCAATTTGTGACTGAAGTCGGTAGGTGGTACCACAGTAGCAAAACAGTAGCGAAAGTTGGTTAGAAAACGTGAAAATCATTTGGTGGTAGGTGTACCTAATTACTAATGTAGTAGCAAGACAATAGCTAATCAATCGAAAAAAAATCTATATATATAAGACACACGAGTTTTCTTGGCACAATTGTAGAAGCTCAAAGTAATGCAAAACGTTTATAAAACACCTTTCAAAGAGATCGAGGAGAACATTTCTTGAGGCATATAATGTCGAGAAATTATAGTTCTGGTAATTATCGGGAGTGGATGTACAAACGGTTTGATGAAGCAATGGGAGCACTCTCGGGAGAGTTTCTATCGGGGGTAGAACAATTTGTGGCATTTGCCAATAGTCAGCCTTTGGCGCAGAGCAATCGTGGTATGTTTCAATTTCCGTGTCTTATTTGCGAGAGTGAAAAATTTATCCCGGGTAAAAGAGTTTTGAGACATCTGTATAGTAGAGGATTTATGCCAGATTATTATATATGGTACAGACATGGTGAAGAACTCGATATGGATTTAGGATCGAGTATTGTTGATATGTGGATATGGTGAATGATGCTTTTCGTGATAACGTGAATTTTGATAATTATTCGGATGGTAATTATCAAAATGTAGAAGAACCAATATGTAATCATTCAGAAAAATTCTACAACTTGTTAGATGCAGCCAATACTCCATTATACGATGGTTGTCGTGAAGGTCACTCTCAGTTATCATTAACTGCTCGAATTATGGAAAATAAGACCGAATATAATATGAGTGAGAAGTTAGTGGATTCGGTATGCGGAATCTTGACAGATTATCTACCAGAAGGAAACCAGGCGACCGGTTCACATTACGAGATGGACAAATTGATGCGCAATTTGGGGCTTCCATGTCATGCAATTGATGTTTGCATTAACAATTGTATGATCTTCTGGAAAGAAGATGAACAGTTTGATAAGTGTCGGTCTTGTAAGAAAACTGTCGTAGATCAGTCGTACTTCAGTAGCTATTTTACGAAAGATATTTCTTGCGACTAAACCTTTACCGACATCACATATTGGTCAGTGTTGGCCTACTGGTTTTGCAGTAGCTAAAAACTCGTTTTGGTGTGACGTCGAACATCCTTCGATTGTTTTTCTTCACCACATCTCTGGGTAGTATTAGATTCATTTGAAATCGGTTGAACATACTTTGCTTTGTCTTCTTCATCAGAACATAAGTTGTTCAACTCAAATTTTTGGGTACTGTTCATCTTCTTTACCGCATCGTTGATATATCATGGATTTTGCGGGTTTTTGGTCATGATATAAGTCTTATTTATAGAGCTTTTATAGTGTTTTCGAGTCTTTTTGAGTCATTTCAGGATTATGAGCTATTTGGCATGGATTGGAGCTTTTTGGAGCATTTGGGAGCATTTGGAGAAGATGTGCCGAAGGAACGTACTGGGAGAGCATATTTGGTGTGAGTGTCGATCGACACTAATATCTGACGGCAATTGAATTTCGCGTCTAGTTGAAGTTTGGAAGATTTGCAGATTCAGCCCAAAAGTTTTCCTTATTTGCAATTAAGCTCAGTTCGTGGTTTAGACTTATATATTGAGTTTTTAGGGTTTTGTTAAGACTTAAGTTTTGTTTTGGAGAGAGAGAGATTTGTAGAGAGGCAGGAGAGAATAATCAAAACCTTTTTCAGAGAACTTCAGAGAAAATTCAGAACTCCTTTACTTCTTATATTGATTTCTTTAATGATATATATTTTATTTATAATGTTTGTTTCATTCACCATGTCTCAGTAGATTTCTTGTTAGGTTTAGGGGTTTCAATAGGTTCAGGGGTTTCAAAGGAATTCATGAATTGTTAGGTTGTTAGATTGTTAGGATTGAATCATTAGAGTTCTTCATCTAGATTGTGGTTAATTTATTCTAGAGTAGTGAAAGCAACATAGAATCTGATCTTAGGTTAATTGGTAGACACGAAAGTGTTATTAATTTCCTGAAAATAATCTAGATGAGCAAAATACCTATTCGCAAAGAGATTTGGTTTAGGGATTTTGTGAACTTATCAAACCTGAATTAAATGCATGTCTTAAACTTATAAATTTGCAAAGATATTTGGAATTTAGGATTCTAGACATATATAGTCTTTGCGACGAAAGTTGATTGATTATATGTTTGTGTTTTGAGTTCAAGAACGGTGCTTTATAAATCCTGACAAATATTTATTTGCAATTCTGAATTTCCTGAGAATATCCCTAGGCCTAGCGTTTCCTCATTATTATTGTAAAACCAATCTATAATTTAATTTGCTGTTTTTATTTAATTTAAAACCTGCTTTTTTAGCTTAATTTAATATCAATTATTTATTGTGTAATCGTTGAGTCTCTGTGGATTCGATCCCTAAGTACTACAATGATCTCTTATTTGAGAGAGTAGCTCAAGTTTACCATGCGCCTGTTGAACATTAGTTGAATTGCCTTCTTCCTCTTGCTTCGGTTCGGTTCTACCTTCTTCTTTTTTCATTTTCGTTTTTAGAGAAAGAAAATAATTAATCAATAAAAGGAAAAAAGATGAGATGGTAAAATATATATATATATATATATGAGATGGTAAAAGATGACAAAGATGAATAACGTTCATGCAATAGAATAACTAGTTATAAATGAAAGGAAACTTGACGCTTCAGTTTCTCTGTCCAAAAAAAATAATACATAAAAGAGGAAAGAGAGTAGTATTAACTAATTATTATTAAAATAAGAAATATATTAAATAAAGCTATCAATGTCAATCTTCGAGAAAAAAAGAAAATTTATAAAACATCAATCTTTCTGAAACAGAGGGACTAATTGATTTTTCTTCTCTGTCTACTAGTACTTCTTTGTTCTGACAGAATTTACAAAATGCATATTCCATGTTTATTTTTTTATTTTTTAGATAAACATATATATATATATATATGTTTAACTAATACAAATGAGTATTTATTTGGGTAAAAACCAAAAAAAAAATGGTTAACTTGTCTGGTTACATTTGCATGATCACGTTTTTTTTTTATAAATGCATGATCCTTGCTCACAATTGATTGTTTATGTGAAGGTATGATCTATTTGATATTTATTTCCTTTTTCTTTTTTTTTGGATTTAAACGTAAATGATTTTTTATGTATGTAAAGTAGATACAATTATAGAAAAATATAAAAAAGTAGATAAACGTTGTCACATGCCTGTGTCTTGTGTATGCTCTGTGAGCCTTCAACTAGGAGCCACCGCAGTTGAGGAGAGGGTTTATATAATTTGAATCCCAACCCAAAGATGTAATGATATATATTAAAATAAGAAATATATTAATAAAACAGAGGGAGTGTAACCCAAATATATAATATTATATGTATATATATATTATATAATAATAAAACCAAGAGAAGGAGTAGAACGACGGAGTGAAGAAGTGGAGCTATTGATCCTGTTTTGTTAGGGCAGCTCCAACCCTACTATATATCTTGCTCTATATTTAGCGTAACTCTATTCTCTACTCTAATTTTTTACACTACCTCTTTTTTATAGTAAGAAATCGAATAATACATTGGAGCAAAATAATGCACTATTTTAAAGTTGTTCTATTTAAGAGAAAAAATAGAGATATGCATTGGAGATGGTCTTATGTTACATTTTACAACAACAAGATAAGCACGATGGTAAGATAAGCATCAATTACTTAGAGGCCAAGTAATAATAAGATTAGGGGATAATATCAAATGGTAATATCCACATGGTGATTACATAATTGGTATCAAAAAAAAAAATGTTTTAGACAAAAATAATAATTAAATACCATAATTTTAGAACTACTAACATATGTAAATACCTTTATTTATGATATAACAACATACACCTTTTAGCTGAAAAATATTGAAACAAGAGGTGTAGAGTAGCTTGGATTGTGTTTTGAATTCCTTAAAAGATAAAAATATATTACAATAAATAGGAAAAATAAACCGGGTTTTGTTATGAAATAGAAATGACCTAGCAATGGAGAAGATAAAAATGGTATGAGATGTTCTACATAAAAAGAAAATAATATGACAATACATAGAAAATATAAATTATATGTAATATATAGTAATAAAAAAACTACTTTCGATAAAATAAGGATATAACCGTCATAGAAGAAGAAGTAGTGAGAGAGTTGGTACAATACTGAATAGAACTATATTTTATAAAGAAAAATAAAAGCGTTTTAATTAATTTTAAATAATTTATAATATAGAAAATAAGTGAATAGCTTGAAAAGCATTGTTCTTGTACTTGTCACAAAAAGAGCCAAAAAAAAAAGAGAAAATTGTTGGCAATGACATCAACAGTGTCAAAACTTTTTCCCATTGTCACATCTCCTATTTTGTTTTCCCACTTGCCACAAGAGCAATGTCAAATGACGACTTTACCCTCAATGTCTGAAACTAGCTAAAGTCGATGAGATATTGTTGGTGTATGACATAAAGTTTTTGCCTTTATAATTTAACATTAAAAAGTTATTTTAATATTTTTATTGACAGAAAATTTGGTGTGCGACGTTTCATATTCATCTTTTCCCAAGCCTCTTTTCTCCCAAACCTCAATTCAAGTTCATCTTCTCCTCAACCTCTGTTATTTGTACATAAATTAATCCTACCTCCTTCTACTTCAGATCTGATGGATGCTTGACCACATCCGGCATCCCGCAGCGTTTTCAATCGACATCGGTGAACATGGAGGCGACAGTCCTGAATCGCCACAAGCCAAAACTTCTCCGTTTTCGGCCGATCTCCTCAAATAAAGTAGGTGGAGTTGTCCATCGAACCCCATGAATGTATGTTTTTATAGACCAGATCTATACCAAATTATGTCTATGAGTTTTTTTTGTCCATCTTAAGTCGTCTACTGACATTTATTCTATAGATTGTTCATCGGATCAATAGAACAAAGTTGTCCATTAGTTAGTTCAATAGACAATCCTCGTCAGACCAAGTAAACTATGAGATGGACCATTTATATTTTTGTGAGATTTTTTACCATTCGTCCAGTTTATGTTTTTATAGACCAGATCTATACCAAATTGTGTCCATGAGTTTTTTTTGTCCATCGTAAGTCGTCCTCTGACATTTATTCTAGAGATTGTTCATCGGATCTACAGAATAAAGTTGTCCATCAGTTAGTCCAATAGACAAACCTCCTCAGCCCATGTAACTATGAGATGGACCATTTATATTTTTGTGAGATGTTTTACCATTCGTCTAGTGTATGTTTTTATAGACTAGATCTATTCCAATTTTTGTCCATGAGTTTTTTTATGTCCATCGTAAGTCGTCCTCTGACATGTATTTTACTGATTGTTGATCGGATCTACAAAACAAAGTTGTCCATCAGTTTGTCCAATAGACAATGCTCCCCAGCCCAGATAAATTATGAGATAGACCATTTATATTTTTGTGAGATGTTCTACCATTCGTCCGTGCCATTTGCTATTTATTGATGGACAAATTTTGATATTTAGGATCTCTATAGACAACATAGCAGATGACACCAATGATGGACAACTGTATGACGAGACAATATAGCAGAGGACACCAATAATGGACAACCGAAAATGAGTTTTTCTCATTTTTCAGCACCCACCACTTCCAGAAAATCTCTCTGTAACTTGTCCTCCATTAATACTCATCGAGATCTGTTTTTCACTTGTCCTCCATTAAAACTCAGACCCACATCACCCATTAAATCAATTATCCTCTGAATATTAATATACATAAACCCCATGAAATGCTACTTTTTGCTGTCAGATAACATGTCACATCCACATCACCCATTAAATCAATTATCCACGAAATCTCTATGTAGATAAGGGTAATTATGTCTTTTTAAATTCCTATTATGGCACTGCAGAAAATATTTGATAGAAAGTGGCAGTTTTAATTTTTTAAGTTTTAAAAGTGGCATAGAATATAAAATTCCCAAAAAAAAATTGGTACTGCCTACAGCTTTTTTGCTTTTATTTTTAAAATATATAAAAAAAACATGAAGGGTGTCTTGGTTACATGAGACCCACATGCACGTCAACTGTTATTTTCTGTCTCGCCATTCAAGTGACCTAGACCAAAGTGGCAATTCCAAATTTTTTGGGTGAGAAACTGGCAAAACAGATAATATTCCCTTGATTCTTCCTCTAAAACTAGTTACAAACTATTTTACAACATTTAATATTATTTTTTTCAATACAATGGATGTTATAAACAAAAAATAACGTAATGTGGCAAATATTGTATTGTGTGAAAGCAAGCGAGAGGGATAAGTTTGACAAGTATAGCTTTTCCATTGCCTTTTTTTATTTTTGGGTTTTTTCATCTCTATTATATAACAACAATTATGTCATATTATCTATATATATATATATCAAAATTTATAATTTTTTCATCTTACAATTAGAGATTTTTTGCATTTGATTTGAACACAGAAAAAAATATTATTTAGTTTCCAATAAACTTTGTTTAGCTTTAAATATCGTTATGGATCCAAACAATAATGAGTAATCCTATCAACACCCAAAAGTCTTCTAATTACCCTTTTATTTAGCCGAATCACAAAATTGTTAGTTTCCAAATCAATCTTTCCAACCAACCCCAACATATACCGACCTATGGTTATATATCCACCCAAACTATTGTCTATATCATCATCAGCTGTTCTAAATTATTGTCCATATTATTGAACGATAATGTCATATTCATCTCAAGCACCCTCTTATTCTGTCCAACGGATAATGAATATGATTTGAATGTTAAAGCAACTGATTTTCCCAAGTTTTCTACACAAATGGATCTTGGTAAGATGAGCGTTTTCATGAAACCACTCTAGTTGAAGAAGTCTCACATGTACAACTAAGCAAAATTTGGTGCTATTGAGTAAATTGATTAAATTTGGAACATACAATATTATGGGCAAAAATCAAAAAGGTGAATCATATTGGGATAGAATTGATGAGTACTGTAATGAGCATTGTTCATTTCATCCTCTATGTGTTGGTGAATCATGCAGAAGTTACTACAACTATATGAACAATTGAGTTGGCGCTTATGATAACGCTAAACATATGCATCAAAATGGGTGGTCGGAGGATGATGGGGAAATCGGGCCATTTATACATAACTTAAGGGCATGGGCATTAGTAGGACAATGTTTTGGTCCCATTGTTATTTTAACAATACTTTGGGTGTGGGACATATGTTTAATTTTTATGTACGAGCATTGGTGTCCCTTGTATTTTGGTCCCAGGAATAAAAATAATAATTTTTGGATTTAAAATTAATATAATATAATTATGTAAAAATATACATATATTACATTAACACAAATATTACAATAAAAAATATTGGATTAATATAAAACAAAAAAAATTATTATTGAAAACATTTTAAAATTACAAAGTTACAAAAAGATGAAAATAGGGAAAACATACAATTAAGACATTAAAAACATAAAACATAAAGCATTCAAATATTGAAACAACATTTTATTGAATTCTTAAATTTGGAAATTAATTTTCATTATCTGGAAGATATCCAAACGTACTCCAAATATGCTCAACCAAGTCTTCTTTTAATTGTTCATGAGCTTGTCTATCCCGAACTCTTGTTCGACGAGTAATTGTTGTGCCGATATTGGAACCCTAGATCTATATACGAAAATCGATTCCCAAATCATTAAAACCTAATAAGTAAACTATAATCGATTATCTTTACCCAACCATCAAATCCACAGAAACCCTAGATCTAGATACGAAAATCGATTCCCAATAAGTAAACCCTAATCGATTATCTTCAATCAACCATCAAATCCACATAAACCCCAACAAAATCATACCAAAATCCCCAGAAACTTCAAGGATTTCGATTTCATACCTATTAGGTTTTGTTGGGGCGGAGGATTGGCTTCTGGTTTCGCCGGTAGATTTCTACGCCCATGAGGAGGACGATTAAGGCTGAGAATCGCCGGCTGGTCTCTCGATTTCACTCGGCCAACAGAATCGCCTTCAACTTCCACAGAGAGACTCGAGAGAAAGAGAAGAGAAGAAAATGAAAAACACGAAGAGACCCCAAATTTTTTTTTCCCTTCACTAAACCAACAACCAATACATGCATGCCATGTGGCCCGAAGGACGGCCATTATTTGTCCCGTTTGAAGGAACGTTCATTCATTTATTATGCATTTCTCATTTTTTTAAAACGTTATAAGGTGTAGGACGATTAAAAAATACGGCGATGTCCATGCCCTAAGTATTAATGTTCAATTCATACCTAACATTTGTCTATGTGGAAATACATACTTAACCTTTTAACATATTCAAATTTCATACCCGAAGTAATCAAATTGTATAAAATCATACATATTGCTGACATAGATGCCACGTCTTTGATGATGTTGATGACTTGGTTGTCACATCCCCGATGATGTGGCAACCACGTCATCATCTTTCATAATAAACAATCTCCTCTTCTCTATTAATATTATTCAATACAATTTTGTTTTTTTTTATGTAAAGAATTAAAATCTTGTTTTCAAAATTTAGAACCAATATTTCAACCAATGCTAATTTTAAACGGTTAAAAATCCAAAACTCACAATTCTCTTCTAAAAATCATCAAGCCACTTTCAGTAAAGAACATAAACCCTACAATAATCTTTTATATATTAGTCGAAAGACGGCTTTAAGTTGAAGGGAAAAATAGGAAAATTTAATTACATGAATTGCCAGTAGAATAATTGTACAAAAAACAAAATACAATTTTTCATTAATGGTAATATTGTATTTGTATCTTAACTTATATCTATGTATCGAAACAATCATACTTGCCAGTAAAATTCATAGGATTATTCTTACTACATTAAAAAAATGTCTTCAAAATTAATATATAAGGTTTTATAGTTTATGTTCATTCATATTTAGGTTAGGTATAAAATAACCAATTATCCAAGGATGATGTATTGGCGAAAAGGCTTGAACTATATATATATCTATATATATTATATATAAATATATATATATATATAAGATATATAGATATATATATATATATAAGATATATAGATATATTCACGTGTAGGAATCTTCAAATATATAAAAAAATGTCTTGCTATATGTGATCAACCACGTTATGGTAGTATGATAGGAAAAAATGTCTTGTTATATGTGACTTTATATGTTACTAATGTTTGGTTGTTACTTTCTCCTTTAATAATTTGTATTGTCACATGATACCTTTATCATGTTTGTTTGTCACTTTCTCCTTTAATAATTTATACTGTCATGTTATGCTTTGATAATGTAATCCGTGAGTTTTAGCTTTTAATTAGAGAATCTTATCTTTATTTGTGACTTTGGTTTCAACCATTCAACTCGTATCCAAGGTTCCAACTATTCAATTCATAATTAAGTTCCATTTTTAAAGAAATGGAAGCTCATTCTTCCATTGATGTATCAATACCACAAATATCATTATACTAATAAAATTTTAATGGATCCATCAGAATATCATTTTGATATGGAAGCTTAGTAAAGGTAGTCAAATATCAACGAAAGGTATATCATGAACCGGTTTAAGGAGCGTTGAAACAAAATAGAGGAAGACTATCTCGTGCGGCAACAAATCAAAGACTGATTGAAGACTATTTTATCAATCACCTACATATGACGATGCAATGCATTAACAAAATTTAATCCAAGTAGATTATTTCACATTATTCAACATGTTCACTTGGAAGTATTAAACAGTTAAATTATTTTTCAACAGGTGCATTATATATACATAGTCTAACAGAAACACATGTAGAGTGCCAAAGAATGATGGTAACAGCTTCTAAATGTTCCTTATTAGCTCACATGTGGTCCTCCTTACAAATTTCTTGCTTCCTCACCCACATGTGACTAAATTTTGCACCTAGACCACGTTTAAACCTTCGCAGATTTCCTTTGTTCATGGACTGCTTTCTTTTCGGCTCCTTCTTAGGTTTAGCTTCTTCTCTTCAGCTTGATGACTCCAATTTTGTCATCACTAAGTCTCTTAATAGTGGTGCTAGTTATGATGCACATACACTCATCTTTGATTTGCCTTTACTTCTCTTAAATCTTTCACTAGGGCTTGTACTTCTCTCTTCTAAGCTTGCTTTTATGCTTGCTTCTATGCTTGTAGATCTTTTCAAACACACACACACAAAAAGAGTGAATGTCTTCCTTTGAGCTTGGTTTCCATTGCTCTTCACAATGGAAGCTCTTACTTGCTTCTTTGCTTCACATGACGATAGTTACATGAATGGCGAGTTAACTTCCAGATATATGGCTTCTTTATCCGGTTTGATAAAATCTACCCGAATATCACCATATCAGAATAAGGAATAATATATCACTAGAAAAAACGAAAACAAGCACATCAAGAGGAGGAAATATCTTGAAATAAATACAAGGGGACACCGAGAAGAAAAATGATCTCAACTCTCAAGAGTTGTAGGCGCAACTCTTTCTACAAAACTCTAACTTGTTTTTCAAATTAGTTAGGAATCTCTTAACCATTGTTCATCATGTTCTTGATCCAATAAAGAATACCTATTCCAAATTTATTCTTGCGTAATTTTTACCGGTTTAGACTCGATGCAAGTTTAACTTGTACATAGATCATAATGCAAGCTATTATGTGATTTAATGAATTGAATTTTCTCCATGGTTTCTAAGGTTAATTAAAAGATTGTTTTTAGATCATGGTTTAAAATATTGGATACATCACAAATAGTGAATTAAACATCTAGTATAGTTTATTTGGAACATTTTTTGCAAAAATTTAATCCACATTTATTACAGAAATTTTATTTAATATTTGGTAAAAGAATTCATGCAAAAACAATTAATTACTTTATCTTATAACAATAAATAATTAATATCATTTTTCATTTAATAATTTCCTTCACTCCTTTCAACTTTATATGATTTTTATTTGTTTATTAATTTATTGTATTATATTAAACATATATATGTATAATAAAAATATAATTTTTCACAATTCTCTCATGACCTGAAGATCCGTCTCTGTTTGTAGTTAGCCTTGAAACAAGCATGCCTTAACCTCTTAGTCTTGTTTCCAAATTCTAAATTAGGAACCTCCTCTACCATCTTCTACTCTTATTCATTTCTCCCTCTGTGTTCTGTAACAAGTCCTTTCCAAGAAGATCAATACTATAAGTGTACGATAATGGTACGATATCTGAAAATGGTAAGCAGAACTATTGGTTATGACATATATTTTAGTTGACGCACTTTGAGGTTAATTGTACCAAATCATGGAGAAATTTTAGACAATGGCTTAGACCCATTATAAAATATGACTAATATGCTTCCAACTACGAATGAACAGAAAGCTTGATTTCTCAAGCGTCAAAAATAAAAAGTTTTATGAGAATTTTTGAGAATTACCACTCTTGGTATACCCCTTTTCAAAAATAATCATTTTGTCTATCCATTTTCAAAAATATTCTTGTTTAAATATGAAAATTTTTAAAGTTTATATGGTTTATAAGATACTTCTAGACAATAACTACTATTGGGAGTTTTGATCCATATAATTTACAACGTTTTAAAAGGTTTTAAATTGTTTCTATTAGGTTTACAAGGTTTTGAAAAGATTTTTGCAAAACTACCCTCTTTTTTGGCTTTTTTTTATTTTTTCCCTCTCTTAAATTTTAATGACCATTTTACTCCTAGTTAAAAGAATATTCTTTCCTTTGGACATAATATTCCTTCCAAAAAAATTTCCGCCAAAACTTTCCCGCCAAAATTTTACAAGTGTTTTACAAGGTTTTTAAAAAGGATTTACAAGTGTTTTAAAGGCATTTATAAAGATTTAAAAATAGTTTGAAGAAGAAGAAGAAGAAGAAGAAGAAGAAGAAGAAGAAGAAGCAGTTAGAGTCTACGCCGATGGGATCTACGATTTGTTCCACTTCGGTCACGCTCGCGCCATTTTTTGTTTTCTGATTCGATCTCGATCGGTGATTGAAAATTGAGAAAGGGGAGCATATTAGATCGACAAAGGTTACTTATAGTTGAAGATTGGGAAGAAAGTTCTTTAACCATTATGAAACCATGAGAGTGAAGAGTTTTTGAATATAATAATTGATTGTATTAGCTTTTTATGAATGTTTTTAACACATGTGTTGCTTTGTAAAACCTTTTAAATACTTTGTAAAACATTTTTCGAAACCTTATAAAAACCTTATAAAATCTTTATAAAAGCTTTGTAAAAACTTTTAAATAGTTATGAAAGCCTTAATATACATTTAAACACCTTATAAAACCTTTATAAAAGCCTTATAAAACCTTATAAAATATTTATAAAAGCCTTATAAAACATTATAAAAGCCTTGTAAAACTATTTAAATAATTTTTAAGCCTTAATATACATTTCAACACCTTATAAAACCTTTTAAATCCTTTTAATTACTTTGTAAAAACCTTTTCAATACATTTAAAAACCTTATAAAAGCCTTATAAAATCTTTATAAAACCTTATAATATTTTTCAACACCTTTTAAAAACCTTATAAAATCTTTATAAAAGCCTTGTAAAACCTTATAAAAGCCTTGTAAAACTATTTAAATAGTTTTTAAAACCTTAATATACATTTAAACACCTTATAAAACCTTTTAAATCATTTTAATTACTTTGTAAAAACCTTTTCAATACTTTTCAAAACCATTTAAAAACCTTATAAAATCTTTATAAAAGTCTTGTAAGACCTTACAAAAGACTTTTAAAACTATTTAAATAGTTTTTAAAACCTTAATATACATTTCAACACCTTATAAAAACTTTTAAATCCTTTTAATTACGTTGTAACCTTTTCAATACTTTTCGAAACCTTATAAAAATATTATAAAATCTTTATAAAAACCTTGTAAAACCTTATAAAAGCCTTATTAAACTTTTTAAATAGTTTTTAAACCTAAATATACATTTAAACATCTTATAAAACCTTTTAAAAATATTTTGTAAGGGTTTTAAGAGGTTATAAATGTTCTTACAAGATTATTAAGCACATATATCTATATTATTAAAGGAGTAGTCTAAAGTGCTCACATTCAATCTCACAAAAATATTACTAAGTTATCCTTAATGAAAAATACCCTTAATTGTAATCTTTTCCTTAATCCTTAATTAATTAAAGCAAAAAAAATATAAAATCAGCTCTTTGTAAGACAAATTCGAAAATTTTGCTCAGACCGGGTTACCGTTTTACCCTTAATGAAAAATACCCTGACTTAAAAGTTTAAGTTAGCTCTTATTTAATCAAAACCTAACAATAAAAATTAGAAATTTTAACCTAGAATCTACTACTATAAATATTAGAGTTTCAGTGCTCTCTCCATAACTAAAACAAAAAACTAAACCTAAACTTTTCTATCATGTTCGCGGAATTATATTTTGATACTGATCTTTGTTCTTCTTTTTGTTCATCGTACTCTAATTTCTGTTTTCTTTATCGTGTAGTGGTTGTTTGGAAGGCAATGTCAAGTAATACTACACTTTTTTCTATGGTTTCATCACCTTTTGGATTAGGTATATTATTTTGGGTTTAATTTATATATTGATTCTTCAGCAAAATTTCTTATTTAGTTTTTGTAATTATTATTTTTTGTAGAGGATGTTAGAGAAGATTCTACATTGTAACCTACAAATTATGGATCTAAATTCCAAAGTTGGATGGAAGCCAATTCAATAGATGCTGAAGCAAGGAAGTACAAATATGAAGAATTTCCAAAGGGATTTTTTTGGTTTATTCAAGAAAATCGGTGGAAGCAAGGGTCTCAAAAAAAAAAAAAAAAAGCCACAAATTCAAAAAGTTTTGTTCATCCTTATAATTGTATTTTTATGTTTTATGATGCATCTTTGATTTTTCGATTTTTAGGAAAAAAAAAAGTTGAATTGTTTTTTTTTTTTGAGCTTCATCTATTAATAATTAAATTAAATCTCAAGCTTAGACATCATTAGTAATTTATGTATTGTGATTTTGATACGTGCATATTATTATTGATTTTTGATAAACAAACGATAATTACTGAATTGTTTATATTAAATTGTTTCATAATATAGTTGAACAAAATATTTAAGAAATCTTTATTACATCGTCTTGATATACAATAAGTGTGTAGCTTAATAAAACATAGGTTTAAAACTAATTAATTTTGACGATGGAATGTAAATATTAAGGTCTAATTTATTAAATCTGAAAAGGATAGAGATAAATATCTTGATTAGCTTATATAAGTTAATCCCCAGAAATAAAAAATATTCATATATTTATTGTGTATATCCAAGTAAGTAAATATATACAAAATATATTGTATATATCCAAGTTATTAAATATATATGATTAAAATATATAAATGATATATATCAGAAATTTATATGCTTATATAACAATATAAAACGATAAATATGTTAGTAATTAGTGGTTCAATACAGGAAATTCCACAATACTACGTATTAAATATACTATATATTTGCTTCTTTATTTATACACTGTCTGAGATTTTCTTAATCGTTTGTTAAAAAGAATAATAAAAACCAAGGTCAGACGTTGGAATACGTTGGATTGTTTTTATCAAAGCCAGTCTTTACACATGGGCAACTATATGTTGCACTATCTAGAGTGACGACGAGAAAATGATTGAAGATTTTGATTACGAAGATTTTGATTCAAGTCAGTGTTGCCAGAACGGAACACCAACCATCACCAGATAAAAATTTTTGAGAAGACAGATATGATGATCCTAGGTACTCTGTCCACCAGAGATTACTACCGGTTTGAAGATTTTAGTCATGTTTTCAAAGGAGTCATCCCATTCAATAATTCGTATGGTAAGTTTGTTCTACTTTTAGTACATGTTGTAATAATTTTAGTAAGTTTAAATTAATCAATTTTAACAAAGTTTGTCTTATTGCGAGTCATGCTAGATTTCTATGGTTCGGTTATTGATGTTGGTCCTATAAAAGAAGAGTTTAGAAAGGAGGATGATTATGGTAATACTTATGGTGTCAATTCTCTGGTTTTCAAACTTATAAATGGAAGGTAAATTGCTAAACATTGCTAAAATTATGTTCAATCTTCATTGAATTGTTTGCTTTTATTTTGGAATACTTATAGAGTGTTTCCTGTTATAGGGATGAACATCTCTTATGTCATTTAAGAGGATACAGTGCTGACAAGTTCTTAACCGAATGGACATCAAAGGGTTACAATACCACATTCAAAGTTAACCCAGTCTTTTGTGTTCTCAGGTTTTGGAGATTGTCATCATTTCAAGGTAACAACCATATTTAGTTCTATACATATGATATGGACATGAATCTATAGAACAGATAAAGAACTAGAACCCGATTCATTCTACATGTTACATCTTAGAAAAGCCGTGTATTACCAATGATGCTGAAGATTATTGCGGATTTTCAAGGACAATTCTAAATCCAGACAATCCTGGACTTCAACACCACAGAACAAGGTAATTTCTAATATGCTGTCCATTGCCAATATTTGTCAATATGTTGCTTCTCTTATATATAATCTTAACAATGTAAAATATTAAATTTTGTAGCTCTGAATTTGCTGCATCTTATCATTTCAACAAGTCTACTAACTACGGAGAAGAAGATCCAACCCATGCAACAATAGCATAGAAATCAACTGGTCTGTTGGATCATTTTTTGATTAGTTGTAACTTTATTTCATAACTTCATGGGAAAAACATTGTCCCAGTTTCAGTTTTTTCCTAAACGGTTGTTCTAAGTATTACTTTATATGTACTAATGTAACTTTAAAGTTTTAAGAATTATATAAATTATGCCATCTACTCAAGCACAATTTATATGTATTACTTTCAATCATAAATATAAAATTCATTTATATTTGATCATTGTGAAAATCATAATACAATTGGTTCATATAGGCGGATTCAAAAAATTAGAATAGAAGGGAACAATATTATATACAAAAGAAGATGGTGAGCAAAAAATAGGATTTATCATCCTTATTAAGCATGCAATAAATCATTCAATAGTATTGATTTCGTAACATTTAAGTTATCTCATTCAATATAGTTACCCAATATAATAAATATGGCAATTTTTTGTTTGTAAAATTGTAGACCAAATCCATAAGAATTTATCTTTCAAATATCTACAAACATATGAATTAATATTCTCATTAATTTTATCTTTGTTATTCGAGATGTTAATATCAATTCGTATTCAAAATACAACGCAAACGGTATATATTTTTCCCGTGAACCGCGGAGAAGCGCGTGTTATTTCCCTAGTATCCTCTTAAAAAAACAAGAGTAACTTAAATCATTTAAGTCAAGTTAACAAAATTAAAGGTTTTAAAATGTAGAAGCAGCAAAGGACGAAAGCAACATTTTGCTGTTCATATCAAAACAAAACTCTTAGAACCAAATGATCTCTTATTCTACAGCTTAACAACCCTGTGATCTATAGAGAGAGTTAAGCCTACGCCATTACGTCACTCAGCCGCAACTAAAGACAATGGTCTTCTCCGCCGCGACGGCGGTGAATCCAATAACATCACTGCAAAGACTGCAATTAACATCTAGAAGAGTTCTTAAAACTCTGATTTGCACCACTAACAAGTAAGTTACACTCTTGTTGGCTAACTTCTTTGTCCATTTTCTGAAAACTCTTCATCATCTTCTATTTCCACTCTTCGGAAGCCACAACTTCAGCCTCCTCCTTCAAATATTATGCAGCTCTACACTTTATCTGCGACCTAAATCAACAACAACAAAATTGGTATTCTATCACGTTTCTTTTAGGACCAACCACTAAGAAAAAGAAACAACACTAATATTTAAAGCCCCATCTCGTGGCTCCATCACCCATTAAAAAATACAAAGAAAAATATCTGAGAGAACCTCCATAATTACCATCTTCATTCACGCACGTAATACACTAATCCAACATGTGTTATTCTCCAGTTTAAGATGAGTTTTATATCCAACTAGATTTGGGCATGAGACTGCGGCTTTTGACGCATAACCCAGAAGTTACAAAATATCTTAAACAACCCATACAATGGAATTTAGTCAATTCATTTGAAAGATCAAAAACATGATTGATTAAATTAAACTGAAATTCTTGCCATTCCCAACAGCAACTAAAGTACCAAAAACTAGTATTTCAAAATCTAATCTCAAATTCAATAGCGTGATTAAAGCCATCAGAGAACAATTGTAGTAAATTTAGAGTAAAAAATTCTTAATTCTATGATTTGCTAGTCCGAAACACAAATTGTTTGGTTAAGTAATAAGACCATATGAATCAAACAAAATCCCAACTTTAGTAACAATTAACCTCAATTGATATCCAACATCTAAACAAGAACCCTAAATTGTCAAACCCCATACAATTAACAAGAATGAGATAACGTCCCCGTCTTCTTAACCGTCGTCAAGATCTGGAACTCGCCATCGTCGTTTCTTTCTCTATGGAAGATTGATGTTCCCGTATCTGCAATTCGTTGATCTCGTCGTCGCCCCTCTTGTATTGATTTCTTCTAGTATGATTATTTTCATGCGATTTAGAGCTTGATTCACTCTTTAGTTGGTTTCATTGAAATGAGCGTTAATGGTGAGAACAAGGTCTCAGGAGGAGGAAGAAGAAATAAGCGTTAATGGTGAGAACAAGGTCTCAGGAGTATAAAGCACAGCTTCATATTGACCGGTTACTGTCTACGCCGATGGGATCTACGATTTGTTCCACTTCGGTCACGCTCGCGCCATTGAACAAGCCAAGAAATCGTCAGTTACCTCCATTTTTCGTTTTCTGATTCGATCTCGATCGGTGATTGAAAATTGAGAAATTAGGATTTTACTGATTCGTTTTGTGATTTGAATTTTCGAAAAATTAGGTTTCTGAATACGTATATGCTTGTTGGATGTTGTAATGATGAGATTACGAACAAATTCAAAGGGAAGCCTGTGATGACTGAATTTGAACGACATTGCAAGTAATGGTTTTAATTCTGTGGAGAGCTTTGTTGAACTTTGGGGGGGTTTTGAGGTTTTCTTAGTTGTAATTGTGTTTTGTTTTTTTTGTAAACAGATGGGTTGATGAAGTTATTCCAGATGCACCATGGGTTCTCACTACTGAGTTTCTTGATAAGCATAAGATTGATTACGTAGCTCATGATGCTCTTCCGTAAGATTTGGTTTTGTGTTATATATCTATTAAAAAATTTGTAGTTTGAGTATAGGTTAATGATCTGTGGTTTGTGTTTGCTTGATAGCTATGCGGATGCTATTTATTTTTGCTGGAGAGCTCTTAGATTGTATACTAAACATGTTAGTTTGTTTAACTTTCATGCAATTCTTTTTAATACATCTGTATGCAATTGACGTTTTCTTTGTGTGTGTGTGTGTGTTTTCAGGTGCTCTCATTTGATGAACAGATGCAGGGCATTGAGCTGAAGCATTGAACACGTCACACGTTGAACATTACAGTGGTTTGAGTGCAACACTGATGGAATTGGAGCATACGAGAGAACCGAAGGGGAGCATATTAGATCGACAAAGGTTACTTATAGTTGAAGATTGGGAAGAAAGTTCTTTAACCATTATGAAACCATGAGAGTGAAGAGTTTTTGAATATAATAATTGATTGTATTAGCTTTTTAAGGATTTTTTTTTAACACATGTGTTGCTTTGTAAAACCTTTTAAATATGTTGTAAAACCTTTTAAATACTTTGTAAAACATTTTTAGAAACCTTATAAAAACCTTAAAAAATCTTTATAAAAGCTTTGTAAAAACTTTTAAATAGTTATGAAAGCCTTAATATAAATTTAAACACCTTATAAAACCTTTATAAAAGCCTTGTAAAACCTTATAAAATCTTTATAAAAGCCTTGTAAAACCTTATAAAAGCCTTGTAAAACTATTTAAATAGTTTTTAAAACCTTAATATACATTTCAACACCTTATAAAACCTTTTAAAGCCTTTTAATTACTTTGGAAAAACCTTTTCAATACTTTTCAAAACCATTTAAAAAACTTATAAAAGCTTTGTAAAATCTTTATAAAACCTTATAATATTTTTCAAAAACATTTAAAAACCTTATAAAATCTTTATAAAAGCCTTGTAAAACCTTATAAAAGCCTTATAAAACTATTTAAATAGTTTTTAAAACCTTAATATACATTTCAACACCTTATAAAACCTTTTAAATCCTTTTAATTACTTTGTAAAAACCTTTTCAATAGTTTTCAAAACCATTTAAAAACCTTATAAAAGCCTTATAAAATCTGTATAAAAGCCTTGTAAAACCTTATAAAAGCCTTGTAAAACTTTTTATAAATAAATTTTAAAACTGTAATATACATTTAAACACCTTATAAAACCTTTTAAATACTTTTAATTACTTTGTAAAAACCTTTTCAATACTTTTCAAAACCATTTCAAAACCTTATAAAAGTCTTGTAAGACCTTATAAAAGTCTTTTAAAACTATTTAAATAGTTTTTAAAACCTTAATATACATTTCAACACCTTATAAAAAATTTTAAATCCTTTTAATTACGTTGTAAAAACCTTTTCAATACTTTTCGAAACCTTATAAAAACCTTATAAGTTCTTTATAAAAACCTTATAAATTCTTTATAAAAACCTTATAAAAGCCTTATTAAACTTTTTAAATAGTTTTAATTACGTTTTAAATCCTTTTAATTACGTTGTAAAAACCTTTTCAATACTTTTCGAAACCTTATAAAAACCTTATAAATTCTTTATAAAAACCTTATAAAAGCCTTATTAAACTTTTTAAATAGTTTTTTAAACATAAATATACATTTAAACATCTTATAAAACCTTTTAAAAATATTTTATAAGGGTTTTAAGAGGTTATAAATGTTGTTACAAGATTATTAAGCACATATATATCATTTTTAAAGCAACAAGAGTAGCTTGAATAATTTCAGTCAAGTAGACGAAATTAAAGGTTTCAAAATGTAGAAGCATCAAAGGACGAAAACTACATTTGGCTGTTCATATCAAAATAAAACTCTTAGAACCATATGATCTCTTATTCTACAGTTTAACAACCCTGTGATCTATAGAGAGAGTTAAGCCTACGCCATTACGTCACTCAGCCGCAACTAAAGACAATGGTCTTCTCCGCCGCGACGGCGGTGAATCCAATAACATCACTGCAAAGACTGCAATTAACATCTAGAAGAGTTCTTAAAACTCTGATTTGCACCACTAACAAGTAAGTTACACTCTTGTTGGCTAACTTCTTTGTCCATTTTCTGAAAACTCTTCACCATCTTCTATTTCCACTCTTCGGAAGCCACAACTTCAGCCTCCTCCTTCAAATATTATGCAGCTCTACACTTTATCTGCGACCTAAATCAACAACAACAAAATTGGTATTCTATCACGTTTCTTTTAGGACCAACCACTAAGAAAAAGAAACAACACTAATATTTAAAGCCCCATCTCGTGGCTCCATCACCCATTAAAAATACAAAGAAAAAATCTGAGAGAACCTCTATAATTACCATCTTCTCTCACGCACGTAATACACTAATCCAGCATGTGTTATTCTCCAGTACAAGATGAGTTTTATATCCAACTAGATTTGGGCATGAGACTGCGGCTTTTGACGCATAACCCAGAAGTTACAAAATATCTTAAACAACCCATACAATGGAATTTAGTCAATTCATTTGAAAGATGAAAAACATGATTGATTAAATTGAACTGAAATTCTTGTCATTCCCAACAGCAACTAAAGTACCAAAAACTAGTATTTCAAAATCTAAGCTCAAATTCAATAGCGTGATTAAAGCCATCCCTGAAAAATTGTAGTCAATTTAGAGTAAAAAAGCCTTAATTCTCTGATTTGCCAATCTAAAACACAAATTGTTTGGTACACTAATAAGACCATATGAATAAAAAAAATCCCAATTCTTGTAACAATTAGTCTTAATCGATCTCCAACATCTAAACAAGAACCCTAAATTGTCAAACCCTAAACAATTAATAAAATGAGATAACAGAGGGCACTTACACGGCCAAGAGAGAAAAGACACGACGAAGAGAGACTAGTAGACAACGAAGAGAAGAGAGACGGCGCACGGTTTGGTAGTCGTCGGGAGAGATTGCAAATCGTGGAGAGACACGGCGCATGGTTTACAAGTCGCCGGAGAGATCGCAAATCGTGGAGAGAGACGGCGCAAAGCTTGGTAGTCGCCGGAGAGATCGTGAATTGTAAAGAGAGCGGTGAAGAGAGAATAGATTTAGGTTAAGGCCCTGATTGGTAACGGCTGTTACTTTTGGCTGTAGAGACTTTGACTTTAAAATTTTAGCTGCAGAGAATTTGGCTGTAGATGATTTGGCTGTAGATGCTTTTACTGTTAAAATCAGATTGGTAATGCACCACTTTTAAAGTTGTGGCTGTTATTTTTATTATCATTATTTTATATTAATAATAAATATAAATTATGCTAGAAATGAATTTATATAGCAATTTAATGACTAATTTTTGTTTATTAATGATAAAAAGTTTGTGAAATTTAAATAAATCATACTACAAGAATAAGAAATAACTGAAGTTGTAGACATCAGTATGTTTTGTTTTTGTTTTTGGTGATTGATTCTTAATAGATTATTATGGCAAATAATAATGGTGTTTTAAAACTATTTCAAATGTTTTTTTTTTATATTTGCAATCTGTTAAACATTAATTAATGCATTGTTTTGAATGTTACTCTATTTAAACATATAAACATAAATTTCATAACTCTTTTACATCATCATTATTAATGACGATGAAAATAAAATGATTATTATTGAAATGGATCTTAAAAGAACAAGAAAAAAATGAGAATAATTAATTTGTAAGAATAAAATAAATAAAATATATTTATAAACTTCTAAAATGTTTTAAATGTAATGGGGATGTGAAGAAATAAATAATTTTTAATTGTTTAGATTTTAAAGTCAGGCTTTTGACGCTTCTAAAAAGATTATATAACAAAGAAGGAAAAAAATAAAAGTGGCTTTCAATACTTAAAAAAAAAAAGGCAAAATGATTGATTGGCAAAATAATTGCTGTAGAGACTTTAAAAAATATTTAAAGCCTTGAAAGCATCAAACAATCGGCTATTAAATCAATTAAGGGCACAATTGTCTTTTTGCATTAAAATAAGGATATTTTTAAAAAATACTTTTCCTATGGGGGTATTATAAATATTAAAAAAATTAAAAGGTTCAAATATTAAAAGTATTTAATCTTTATAGAATGTTTAAATATTCTAAATATTGAAAATCTAAAGTGTTATTAATATTTTAACTCTGTAGAAAGTTTCACTTAATAAGCATCCAAATTTTAAAGTTTTCTATATCATTTAGTTTGTTATGGTCAATTTTAAACTTTTAAGAAGTTTTAAAATACTATAGTTGATATATTTAATATTTAACTTATTAAATTTTTTAAACAAACTGATTATATTATGGGACGGGTTGTAAGAGGGGACAGGTTTGACTCCATAATACAAAAATATATATATCATTAATCTCATGTTTCAATACGGGTAAAATTTTCATTTTTATTTTTGAGTAACACTAATATAAGATATGTATAACCAAACTAATTTAATATAAATAAATATTTTGCAACCTTAATAATTATTAAATAAACTCCAATAAAATCTGTAAAATTTCAGAAAATATGAATTAAAAGGAATTTTTTTTATACAGTGTACCACAAGTTAAAATCTAGTTTTAAAATATAAGTTGACTCTCATGTTATTCAATTAGGAATTAGTATTTTTTTTCATAATGTCTCTAGTAAAATTATATATAGGTGAAATCGCCACACTGGAAAATTCATACAAAGTATTTTGCAATTTTTAAGAACATAGATTCTTATTTATTCAATTCTTTTGTCGTCACTTTTTTAATCACTCAAGAAGAATAATTTATACTTATTTAATCTTAATGAAGAATAACCTTTTTAAAGTGAAACATAAGAAATGTTTGTATTACATCATACCAACATGAAACAAAGCACCATCATCTTATTGAATCGATCACACTGGTGATGCCATAAAATATTGGTACGCTTTGACCACTCCAACAACTGCACCAGTCACAACCACCATGGCTGCCACACCTTCAACAACTGTCTTCCTCCATAGTCTTTGTCTCAATGAGCCAAACTTGCTATTAAATTCACTTGCACAGTTTGGTGAATTTCTCATATCACCACCTGATTTAGGGTGTGATGTGGATCCCTTCAAAGCAGCCAAGGGACTAGCTGTTATAGAGCTTGTCTTTGGCATTGTTACATACAAAACTCCCTTTGAGAACTTTGCACGAATCTCATTTCTTCTACAATTTTTCGCAACTTTTGTTTCTTTCTTGAACCTGATTGATTTGTGTTGATCTACTGGACAACCTCCTGTTATTGTTAGCATACCATTGTTGTTGATCTGTATTTTAAGATGCTCTTTCTTCAAACCTATACAAACACCAAATTTATTTTTCTGTAATAACAAATATAATATTTGGTTTTTTTTCCGGTCAACCCTAACATGAATTAAAGAATTAATAGTGTGTCCTAAACCGTAGAAAAAGAGTTTATATAAGACTCATTTAAATTCCTAGCTAGATTGAGCACTACTAACCAAATAAATAGCATGGAATCAAAGAAACCTAGAAGCAATGTACCATTGTGGAAGCAAAGTATAACTATAATATCTTTGGAGAGATTGAGAAGCAAAGTTGCAAATTGCAATGTGGAATAAAGATTCTGAAACAATAATCTTATGCTATGAGATTTTGATTCAAAATGTAGCAAATTGCAATGTAGCTTTACAATATAGTGACTAATTTATAAGTGTTTCTTTTTTCTTAGGTAGAGTTGAATATATAAGTTTTTTTTTTGGTTCTTCCATCGAAAAGATTATGTTAATATATAGTTTTTATGTTAAACAATTAGAATGTATCATTGAATTACAATTATACAACTTCATCTTTAATAATGAAACAAACAATTTTATCTACCTGAAGGAAGATGTAGCTCAAGAATGTCTATGTCTTCAGTTCTCTTCCATCGACAAAAGGGTTCGATTTCATCGTAAAAGTGCATGGCTCCACCTTCCATATTTAGAGCCATTGTTTTCAAAATGTCAAGAAAAAGAACAAAATACTTCTAAGACTCTCTCTCTGTAGTTTCTATTTTTGTTGGGAATGAATGATTTATGATTGTGAAGATGGCCGATCTAATAGCTTCGTTTTATATTCCTTTTCTTTTATGTGCAAGAAGAGTTTCTTATTGGATTACCTATGTATGAATGATTCGTTTACTACTTATAAAGTTTTGCTCTTTCAAGTTTATATTTAGTTGTATCTTATGAAGTTGGTGTTCCTTCACGTGCACAAATCTTTGTCTATGTGGTTCTAAAAGATTCTTTTTTCTTTTCATGTTGTTCTTTTTTTTTTTTTAACTATTACTTTGTAACTTTACACATTATAATAATAATTTTACACATCTATACTATTAAAGCTGAAGTACACATTTGTTTTACACTAATGTTTTCAAATGAAATAAAATACATTCTTAATCGGGTTTACACGCGGATCTAATTAATCATTCGGATCTATTAATCGGGTTTAGAGATTTAATCTCCATCGTTCATTTTTTCTGTTGATAAAAAAAAATTTTGGTTTTCAATATTAAAGGAAAGATAATTATTACGTTTGATATTTAACTTTATTTGTAAGATACAATGCCTAAAATTTAGCTTGATTGGCAAGATTTTCTTAATTTCAAATATTTTATTAAGATCTTGATCGAAATTTTAAACATGGAATATTTTAATATTTGTTTTAATAGAAACATGGAATATTAGATTATTTGGTTTAATAGAAACTAACAATTTTTTTTGGAATTGCCATTCAATATAGTTAACTTTTTAAACTATTTTAATATTTAACTTGACCAACCAAATCAATCTATATTAACAATTTTTAAATACATTTGTTATTATAACTTTTTATTCGTAAGATTTTTATAAATATATTTTTGCCATTTCATTATATATTAAAAATTTGAAGGATTATTTATTAAGAAATCATTACCCTACTCAATTTTCTTTAGCACAAAATCTTATTTTGAAATATGTATTATGGTAAGATCAATTTTGCACAATAAGATCAATGCAAAATCACCCAAAAAAAGGCTAAAATATCTCGACTAACACATAATTTTCTTTTTAATAAACTCTTTTATTCAGTAAGTTAATCTAAATAATTTAGCCATTAATGTGACATGTGTCAATTGTATCGATAAGATATTGACATGTGTAAATTTAAGATGTATTAAAATATTTTAAAATTAATTTTATAAATCTATCATAAAAATTTCTACATAAGTAATACACTTAAAAGTATACCTAATTATAATGGGTTTTTTATGTTAAATAAAAAATTCTTATTATGTAAAACTTGGTTTCAGAGTTACTAACTCACGTGATTGTGATATATATCAAGTGAATATTATGGTAGCCCCTTATCGTATAAACAGCTAGACCGGTGTTTTCACGTGTTTTCCATATCATCTCACTTTTACTAGGCCTGACCGCCTGAACATTTGGGTACTTGGATCGGATAAGAATTGTTTTGGTTCAGGTATTTCGGGTCGAGAAGTTTAGGACGCAATAAAGATCTATAAGTTTGGTTGGACATTTTTAGGAAATGAGTTTTATAACCGCTAAAAACTTTATTTTATCGGGTACATAAATATTTGGAATTTACCCGAATATTTTAAAATTGTAAGGTAAATGTTTGGATTTTCAGATAAATACTTAAATTTTCGGATAAATACACAAACTTTTTCTATATAAAAATTGGGAGTTTCAGGTAAACATTTGGGTATTCAAATATATAATACTAGTATTCGGATAAAAAAAATATTTATATGTGGTTATACATAAAAGAGTTTACGAGCCACTAAAGTAAATCTTAAATTTTGGGTTCGGACTCACATCTAATTTTTTGGACCGGTTGCGGTTCCGGTTTTTGGTTCCGGAACTACTTTGATTTTTTGTTTTTGTCAATCTTTTTTTTTTCTCAAACTCTGTTTGGATTTAATTAAATATTGAATTTTAGTGAATTCTATTAACGTTTCGGTTTCATATACGTAATACGAGTAAAGATCAAATTGGTTCGAATAAATTGAGACATAAAACTTCGATATTACCGTTTGGATTATCCTAACATTCGGTTCGGGTTTCTTTCAATTAATTTCGGTCCGGTTTGGTAACAACCGTACGGTTAGGTGATTTTACCCAACCCAGATCATAAATCAAATCCAAGAAACGCTACCGTTTAGACGCGCTTCAATCCCCACCTTAAGCCTAAAAGCTTCCTTCGAAATCCCCAATTCGAAACCCTAGCTAACACCATAATCAAATCCACTTCATCACAGATCAAAAGATGGCTATAGCAAGAAGTGGAGTTTACGTTGACGATTATCTCGAGTGTAAGATCCATAAAATTTCATATAAATTCCGAATTTAGGGTTTATATTCAATTCAGAAATCGTAAAAATTCGAAATCTTGTAGATGCAAGCACTTTCCCAGCAGAGCTTCAAAGACTTCTTAATACAGTTCGTGAACTCGACGAGAGATCTCAATGTAAGATCTTTATTACTTAACATTGTTCTCTCTTGCGTATGTTTTCGTGAATTTGATTGTTATTGTTGTGTGTTTTGTTGTTTGAAGCTCTTATAAATCAGACAAGGCAGCAAACTAAGTATTGCTTAGGTCTTGCCTCACAGAGTTCTAAGAAGGGTAATGGTAATCATTACAGTAGTGGGATTGATGAAGAGGAAACGATTGAGAAAATGCGTAAAGAGATTGAGTCTAGTCAGGAGAATGCGTTGAGTTTGTGTACCGAGAAGGTCTTATTGGCCCGACAGGCGTATGATCTTGTAAGTTCATTGAGAATTTAGCTTAGACATTGTAATTATGATTTGTTGTTTGTCACAAAAACACTAGCATGTAATGGATGTGTTTCGAACATGAATAGAGCGTTTATACACTCAAAATATTGAATATGGTGGACTTTGTTTGTATGATCTTGTAAGTTCCTTGAAAAATTTAGCTTAGACATTTAATGGTGTGACTATGATTTGTTGTCTGTCACAAAAGCACTAGCATGTAATGGATGTGTACGAACATGAATAGAGTGTTGATACACATACACTCAAAATCTTGAAAGTGGTGGACTTTGTTTTGTTGCTAAATTAGCTTATGTGGTTGTTTTAGCCAATTTTATTGTGGTGTTGATTATTATGTTTGTTTCGGTTACAGATAGATAGTCATGTAAAACGGCTTGATGAAGATTTGAATAATTTTTCAGAAGATTTAAAGCAAGGTATGTGATATCAACCCATGAACTTTCTAATTACTGTTGTCTTAAGGGAATTGGTTAGAACTATGTCTTTTCATATCTAATGGCTAGTTTCACAAATTATACCAAGAATTACGTAAAGATGTGGGTCAATTGATTTGATTGAGATTAGTCGGTTGGTAATTGATTGAGAATGTCATGTTAGGAGAGAATAGGGAGCTAATTGATAATCTCCTTCTTTCTACTAAGAGGTTTGATGAGAAGCATATGAGGTAGGGAGTTGTCTTTGTGTAAAAAAGGCAAGGTTTACACCTTGTTGCAGGATACTCTTGGGTATTCTTGCGGCAAGAGTACATTAAATCTATTGTGAGGAATCGGTGTGTTCGTCTTGTTTTGTCAATAGAGGGTCACAGTTTCTTGTAACTCTTGTAAAAATTCCTCTAGAACCCCCTAAGGGTTAGCAAAAACATGCATTCCACATGTATAAACTCCAGTCAGTGCACAATGACTAGTGTCAATCTTCAGAGAAACATAAATGCTCATCTTCCATCTTGTCACAAATCATAAGTGGCCTTAATTTCATTTTTCTCTAGTGGTCATATGGGAAACTTTTTAGCTGATGCTTTGAATGGAGTAGTTAAAGCTGTTTTACAGCATCCTCTATGTTTGTCATATATTTATTCTTTCGTTGCACTTCTCGGTCAGAGGGAAAAATTCCACAAGACGAGCCCTCTGTTCTTCCTCCACTACCTATAGTTCCTAAACAGGAAAAGCGTAAGTCCATCTATGGCACACCTCAGTCCAAGAAGATTGATTACAGAGATAGAGAGTGGGATCGTGACAGGGATTTTGAGCTCATGCCTCCTCCAGGAAGCAATCGGAAAGACCTCACACCTATTGACGAGCAGGCAATTGATCCAAACGAACCAACATACTGTGTCTGCCATCAGGTCTTTAATCTGCAAAATCTGTCAGTTGTCTGATCCTGTTTTGATCTTCTGTTAACACTTCTGTCATGTTTTTTAATTCAGGTGTCTTTTGGAGACATGATTGCCTGTGACAATGCGAATGTGAGTCTCTTCTACTGTTATCTTATCTTCTCTTTTCAATGTTTAGCTTTTCTGAAACCATGTTTTCCTGTTTGGACAGTGCCAAGGAGGTGAATGGTTTCACTATGCATGTGTTGGCCTCTCACCTGAAACCAGATTCAAAGGGAAATGGTATTGTCCCACCTGCAGGCTCTTCCCACAGTCGCATTAATAATATTAACGCCTGCGAAAAGGTATTTTGCGTTAATTTTAGCATCAATCATCAGAGCTCCTCCTGCAATTTTCATGCATGTGTAGCTGCTAATATAAGACAGATATGTATATTAATTCTCATAGGTGCCAATGTGACCAATCTCATCTTTGTTGCTACGGAACATGAAGAAGTAAACTCTAGAAGTAGTTTTTTTTTTTTTTGGACCAACTGAGTAAACTCTAGAAGTAGTTAACATCATGTTTTTGTACACTCGTGTTTAAATCTTGGAATATATGATTGTATTGGGTGTTGATGGGCATTTTCCTTTTTATTCTTCTTTCGTTCTATGTTTTTTGTCATCTTCTTTTTGTTTATCCCAAAAGCAAGTCTAAAATCGGTGGTTCATGCACGAGATGTCTAACTTCTAGATGGCCAAAATCAATTCATAAAATTCTACAGATGTGACTTCGGTATATTCGGTTAGTTCGGAATTTGAAAATGTTACCGAATTAAATAACGGTTTGGTCTGATCATCGAATTTTTTCAGTTATTTATTTTATTACTAAAATTAGCCGAATATTCGGATTTTGGTTTAGATATGGGTAACTTTGGTCAATTTTGGCTAGTTAGGCTAATCCGGATAGTCTAATGTAGGGATAAATTAAAAGATATTGGTTTACTGTATATCAATTAGATCAACATTTTTGGTTAATTTAATCAACTTTTCTGTTATCCGCTACTGAACCGAACCAAATGGTTAACCACACAATTCATATGTTGTTGAATCAGTGTACATCAAACCTGAACCGATTTACACAAACCTCGGTTCGATCGGGTTTTTGCTTTGTTTGTCATTTATCATTGCAACAGTCCAGTGCATTACCTTCTTTGAATTATAGATACGCATTTTTTTCTGTATCTATTGGTCAACCTAAGTAGTATAATAAAATTCAAATTCAAATCTAATAAGACCAAGATAACATTTATTTCTTCACGGATATTCACATAGTCTCTCACCTATAAAATAATTCGAAAATGCAGATCACTAGATCTAGAGAGAGAGAGAGCATAGGACTTAATGCAACCAATAATAAAGAGCGGTGAGATTTCGTGTAGAGAAAATTTGAATTTCAATCTACGATCTATTTTTTTTGGTTAAGTAAAAAAAAATTAAAAAAAAAAGATTCATATTACAGATGGCGACAAATCACATTGGAAAAAGACAAAACAGCTTCAACAAAGTAAAAGAAGCGGACACACACATACACACAAAGAAAAAAAAACCTAAAACCCCAAAAAACATATTTTGAAAAAATGTGTTATCTGTTGAACCGCGGGATTTTAATTTTGTAGATTTCGCAGTTTCCGCCACACACACACTTTGTGTTTCATTCTTAGGTTTTCACTTTGCTCTTGAATTCTCAGAAATCTGTGAAAAAGGTTTCGACTTTGTACGGTTAAAGCAAAGAAGTAGCTCAAGTAGAAGACTCAGGTATGGATCTGTTTCCGAGATTCATGGTTTATGTGTTTTATAATGTTTGTTATTTCTCTGGTTTCGAATTAGTTGTCTTGTTTCTCTATGTCCGAGATTCATTGCTCTATGGTCTGACTCGAGATGTTTTTGGGTGGGAAGTGATGAGATTTGAAAATCTAGCTTTAAAGTTTATGACTTGAAGGAAAAATTTGATACTTTTGGTGTGGTTTTGTCTTATGTAGTGCTGTTGGAGTAATGGGTTTGTCTTGAATTTTTGCTATTTTCTCTTGAAGTTGTCTGATTTCAGTTTGTTGTCTGTCTGGTTCTCATTTTCCTCGTATATGGTCTTTATATCGGGTCTGACTCGAGTATTCAAGGAGGATATTTGAAATGTAGCTTAAAGTTTATGACTTTAAGAAGAAGTCTGATGTTGTTGGTGTGATTTTATCTTGTATGGTGCTGTTAGAGTAATGGGTTTGTCTTGAATTTTTGCTATTTTCTCGTGAAGTTGTCTGATTCTCATTTTCTTTGTATATGGTCTTTAAATTTGGTTTGACTCGAGTATTCAAGGATGTTATTTGAAATGCACCTTAAAGTTCATAAGTTTAAGAAGAAGTCTGATGATGTTGGTGTGATTTTGTCTTTTGTGGTACAGTTGGAGTAATGGGTTTGAATCTGAATCCAGTTTTGCGACAAGAATTGGCTAATCTTGACAAAGACACAGAGAGTCGTAAATCAGCAATGAAAGCTCTTAAGTCTTATGTGAAGGACTTGGATTCAAAGGCTATTCCTGGTTTCTTAGCACAAGTCTTTGAGACTAAAGAAACAAACTCTTTATCTGGTGAATACACGATTTCGCTTTATGAAATACTTGCTCGTGTTCATGGACCTAACATTGTTCCCCAGATTGATACAATCATGTCCACTATTGTCAAAACTTTGGCTTCAAGTGCTGGTTCTTTCCCTCTTCAACAAGCTTGTTCGAAAGTTATTCCAGCAATTGCTCGGTATGGAATTGATCCGACGACTAAAGAAGATAAGAAACAGCTTATAATCCACTCCTTATGTAAGCCTCTTACGGATTCTCTATTAGGTTCTCAAGAGAGCCTTACTTCAGGGTCTGCTCTATGTCTTAAGGCTCTTGTGGATTGTGATAACTGGCGATTTGCTTCGGATGAGATGGTGAACAGGGTTTGTCAAAATGTTGTAGTTGCATTGGACTCAAACTCCAACCAAACACATCTTCAGATGGGTCTGGTTATGTCACTTGCCAAACATAATCCTCTGATCGTTGAAGCTTATGCAAGGTTGTTGATACACACAGGATTGCGAATTCTGAGTTTCGGAGTATCTGAAGGAAACTCGCAGAAACGGTTATCAGCAGTTCAAATGTTGAACTTCCTGATGAAGTGCTTGGACCCGAGAAGCATATACTCTGAAGTTGAGTTGATAATCAAAGAAATGGAGAGGTGCCAATCTGATCAAATGGCTTATGTTAGAGGAGCTGCTTATGAAGCAATGATGACTTCAAAAAGAATAGCAGGAGAGCTCGAGTCGAAGATGGAGAAAGGTTGTCGTTCTGTTACTGGTTCGAATTTCAGTCGACGAAACTGTTCATCCAATGTTAGTGGTCATTGTCCTGATGACTCCTTATCACCTGAATCACAGACTATAGGCTCATTCAGCGGATATGATTCTCCGGTTGAGTCCTCGCCTATTTCTCATACTTCTTGTAACTCTGAATATGATCGGCGTAGTGTGAATCGCAAACATTGGAGGCTTGATCAGAATGGAGGAGGTGTTGATATCTCTTTAAAGGATGGTCTGTTCTCCGGTGTAACTAAAGGAAGCACCACTGTCTCTGATTCGCCTCTTGTACCGTATGATACTTGTGAAGATGGAGATGAATTTGAAGGGTTTCTAATGCAAAGTTTGAGAAACACCACTCCTAGTCCTCAGGTGAGCATTAATCTATATTTTGTTTTTATGATTGCTAGTTTCATTTGTGTTAAACATTTCTGACTTTTTCTTATCCGCAGAGACAGCTTTCACGACGCATCAACGCTGAAGACTTCAACATCTTCACTACTCCACGGAAGCTCATAAGCTCTCTTCAATATTGTGATGATGTTGACTTTAAGCATTCAGACATCCAAAGTCCAATATTAGGAAACGGGAGAGACAAAACCATAGAATCTCGCAAGAATCCTAAACTCAAAAGGCGATTTCCAACTATGGTGGAAACAATGTCATCAACAGTCACATTTAGTGAAGACACACCACAAACTCATATGGTAACAGGTAGTAAGAAGAATATGAGCTATGCCAAATTTGTTATGGCGATATCTTTTGTTGCTGTGGCTCTCTTTACAGCTGTGGTGTTTATGGTGAATCAAGATGATGGTGTTGGTTACTACACTGTTCCTACATGATTCAACTCTTATTGGTGGTCAGTTTAATCTTAATGTAGTTTAGCTATCCACGTGTTGGTTGTATGTAATGAACTCTGTACAAGAATTTGAATCTTCTTCTACTTGTTGTTCTCATTTTGTTTTTGTATGAAAAATCTGTTGGATTAAACATGTTTGTATAAATGTGGCAATGGTGATATCTGTGACATCGGATCGGCTATTTCGAATTCGGATTCGGATTGCCTGAAGTTCCCAAAACTCAAAAATATTTAAACTATCTCAAAACCTCATGTATTTTTACCCAAATTTACTTCATAAATTAGTTCAATACTCCAAAATATCAAAATATACAAACATCTAAATATTTTTGGGCAATAGATGTATTATAATCTTTTATATATATAAAGTTAGCTTTTATCTCTTCTCCTTTCGCAACATCATCTGCTACGTCATCAACCACATAATCAATTTTTCCTTTTTGCTAAATATGTATCATTAAAGTTGAAAGTTAAAGTTTTACAAAAAGAAAACATACAAGAGAGTAACCATGAAAAAATAATAAAAACAAAGCTACAATAGAATAAAGCAAGATTTTGGTTAACGAATCTATAAAAGCATGAGTTTGCGCCAAAGCTTCCCTAGTCTTCTTGACGATATGATATTTCGAATTTTGCGGTCGATCAACTTGAGGAGACAAACGCTTAGAGTTATGCAAGACGTTGTTGCGCTGTCGCCAAATGCTGTAGACAAGGGCTGTCAGAGAAGAGAGTCGAGTCCAAGAGAGCAGCTCTTACTATGAGACAAAAATTCACTGTCGAGGGCAGAGCCTAGAAAAGACCAACATCCAATGCTTGGAAAAAAAAATCAAAAGTTGGAAGAGATGGTCCCAAAATTCTGAAACAACCGAGCATAGACAACATTCTAAAGATTGAACATGTTCCAAGAAAACAAGTCTTTGTTGCGGGAGCCATCTATCAAGGTGACTTACCCACATATAGAAAATATGCTTTGGGACAATCCCTTTAAACCAAACATAATCTGCCCAATTCTTTTCTGCTTTCCGAGGTCTTAGTGCTTCCCAAATCTTGGCTGAAGAAAATTTAAGACCTTTCATCACCTACACACCATGAGTACGAATCATCAATCTATTTGGAAAAATAGAATAACAAAAAATGACAACAATAAAAAACAACAAAACAAATATTGCAAAAAATCAAATATAAATAAAAAATATAACAAAAGTAAAGAAAAAATATAAACCTCCCGCGTGCAGCGAGGGTCAACAACTAGTTATAAATATAAGAATCCTCTTCTAGTTGTTGTTCTCATTTTGTTTTGTATGAAAATCTGTTGGAGTAAACAATGTTAGTATGTAGGCAAAAAAAAAATTGTTAGTACAAATGTTGCAAGATAATGGTGATATCTCTTTGGTGACATTGAAGCGGGTATTTCGTATTCGGATAACCCAAAGTTCCTAAAATTCAAAATTTTAGTATCCAAATATGTATAAACTACTCGAATATATCTAAACTATTTCAAAACCCTAAGTATTTTTACCCAAATTTATATAAAAAAATAGGTTACTACTCCAAAAATTTATAAATGTACAAACATCTTAATATTTTATTCAATACATTATTATCAATATAAGACTTACTAATATATTATTATTATTATTATTATTATTATTATTATTATTATTATTATTATTATTATTTATATAGTGGATATTCAGCTAATATTCGGATAATCGTTTGGATTATCGGATCTTGAAATTTAGAATCTATTCGTATATTTAAAAATTTTAAGTTTGGATTTAGATTGAATTCATATTTGTTTTTCGGGTTAGAATATTTTGTCCATAGTCATAAAAAACTCAGTTGTTTTTTCACCATTATCCCCCTAAAGTTTTTTGTAGGCCTGCGACTTTGGTAATATCGGTTAATTCGGTTTCGGTTTCTCGGTTTTTTGGTTTGTTCGGAATCTAAAAGATGTTTTGAAATTAACCGAATATTCGGTTCGGTTCGGTTTGGATACAGTTATTTCAGTTATTGAGATTTAAAACCGAAATTAAGTTTTTAATGAGTTTGGGCCGATTTTAATACAGAGAAACAATTGAATCGATTGGGCCAGACCAAAACAAAATAAGAAATCAAAAATACAAAGGCCCAGTCCAATTGTTTCAACTCTCAAACCTAGACAAAAATTTGCCCTAGCCGCCGTAAGAGACCAACACAAACTAAATCTGACTCGAAGAGACCTATCCCGACGTCCCCAACAACGCAAAATCTAAAAACTCCACCTTAATCTCTCACCTTCTTCGAATCTGAGCTTCTCTCAAAATTACTACCTCTTCAAATGATTTGTGGAAGCGTTTTTGCTACCCTTCGAAGCTAAGACAAGATTATTTGGGTGAAAAGAAGAAGAGGAATGAGAATAACGAGATGTTGTATCGAATATGATGATGATAAATGGTGATGAACCAAAGAAGAAGAGGAAGAGTGCGAAGAATAAGGGGGGAGTTATTGGGAGGATGATTTTAAAAGAGTTTGTGGATTTCAAAAATTTTGAGATTTTAAGATTTTTAAAAAATTTTGTAGATTCTAAAATAATGTTTACCCAAATTTTTAGAGTTTAGTAGATTCTTCAATGATAGATTTTACAAATACTTATGATAAGTGCAGTCTTTTGTAAGTTGTTTTTAATGACCAAATATGTAAGAATCACTTTCCCAATAACACTAGAACTAGGTAGTAATTCGTGCCACGGCACGGTCGATTCGGTGAAGTAAGTTTATGTGTTTATGGATTGTATTTTGAATATTTTGTATGTTTGGGATTTCATACAAATACCTCGGTCCAACTTACACTAAAAATGGCCTACAAACACAAATACCTCGGTCGGTTGGCCTCAAACTCTCCGGCAACTATGTAGCACGGATTGTATGGCCGTCGTGAAAAATTGAAAGACTTTTAAAATATATAAAGAAACGTTGTAACAGTTGAAATTAAAAATTTACTATAGGGTTTTACAAAAGCTGTTAAAATGCTTAGTTACATAGATTAACCATAAATACATTATATACAATACATTCAAAAATGAAATTGTTGAATAGTGTAGACATTCAATATAGCACTGGCTATGCAATTGATGAATAAATTGATGACCTTGCTTATTTATCTTGGTTGTTTTTGAGATAATACATTGTAGCGAACTCGGATCTGAGATATAATTTTAATATCAAGTCCAAACTTTTTACAAAATAGTAAAGTACTTATGTATTAAAAAGTAAACACTCACATTAACTTATGGTTTTTAAGTCCTTCATTGTTTCTCACCGACTATATCCTAGATTCCTAGTAGCTCCAATACCATTTCTAGTATCATTTATAATGCATGGAATACCTACATGGTTCCAAAACCGATGGATTAAGATTTATAATGCATAATAATACATACATGGTTCCAAATTTACCCTATTTATATATTGACCAATATTTATTGGAGCTGCAAAATACAAGTGAAAACAATAGTTACTTACCTCGGTATTTAGAAACTCTCTAGAACCGCAAAACACAAAAAAAATGATCTGATTTATATGTGAGATAGTGTCCATTTAACTCCCAATAACGCATGAAATTTTAGGCCAAATCTCCAATTAAATGACAAAGAAGTAATTCATTCATATATCACATAAGTCAAGTAAAACATTATGAATTTAGACATTGCTTACTAACCTCCCATTTATCATTTTGAAAACTAAACCAGTGACATTAGAAGTCTGTCCATATACAATGACAACAAAATCTCCATAATTAACTTCACCCATGTAAACTATACAGCCATAGAAATCTATCAAAGAGGAAAAATTAATTAATCATTTTACTATGTTAAATATTCCATCTTTAAATATGTAGAATCTGAAACTTAACGTATGGGTAATAAAAAAATACCGTATGATTTGTTTGTCGGTAGCAACTCTTTAACCACATGGGTGAAATCTTCAAACCTTAAAAAGAGTTTATCTTCTTGTGGTAGATTCCACATCATTTGAGTCTTGGTTGTGGCCTTGATTTGATCACGATGGTTGGTGTTTCTTTGTCTCAACATAGGAGTGATTAATCTGAAGTCTCAGATGTCTAACCAGTCTACATCACATATGTCTCTAATGATATCAGGGTTCTTCAGATCAGAAGATATAGTCATTTCGGTTTTATCCCCCTATATACAAAATTCTAGTAAATTAACCTAAACCTAATTCCAATAAAATAAATCAAAAACAGTTGTATAGTTAGATAAACAATTTTACAAATCTACCTTCTCGTCACCCAGAATAATTACCCTCTTCTTCATGTCATCACAAGTTAGCCAAGTACTCAAAACCTTGACCCTTATCCACCAATCGATCCTTTTTGGAGTTTGATCGGAGATATAAACTCTTGGCATGGTTGTATAATATTTACTTCCAACTGATAAAGAGTTTGAAGATTATATTGTTTAAAGATCTTTCGTTTCAGGAAAGTTATGTTAATGGAAGTACATAAAAGAAGATCCTTTTTGGTGTTTTAAGTTAATTGAATTAGATAAAACTAAAAGGTTGAGAGGAAAATAATTTCATATTTGGAAAACGGCAATTACGTTTATCGATACAATAGGTAGCTAATAATTTATCTTAGGGTCAAATTATAGTTCTTTGAATTGTCATATCTTAACCATGTATTTTGTTAGTTTCGAAAATGATTACATATATAGAAGCCCAATTAGTATTTATTGGCATATTGGATGCCCAATTAGAATCTATACATGATTAATATATAGGTAGCCCATTTAGGATTTATAAAATATGTTGATAGGCCTTGTGCGTTGAACACTTCAGTTGAACGTAAACTTTATATAGGGCCATCAATATTTATTTTGACCCCAAAATCATATTTTGGTTCTTTACAGGCCCATCATTTTGTTAACCTTCAAATGACTCATGCCATGGAAAATTCACACATTTGCTCATTTCTCAATGAACACGGAAGGTTTCGGATCAATTATAGTTCTTTGAATTGTCATATCTTAACCATGTATTTTGTTAGTTTCGAAAATGATTACATATATAGAAGCCCAATTAGTATTTATTGGCATATTGGATACCCAATTAGAATTTATGCATGATTAATATATAGGTAGCTCATTTAGGATTTATAAAATATGTTGATACATCTTGTGCGTGGAACACTTCAGTCTTTGTGTAACTTTATATAGGGCCATCAATATTTTAAAGGGACAAAACCTCATATTTTGGTTCTTTACAGGCCCATCATTTTTTTTTTGAGGTCAAATGACTCATGTCATGGAAAATCTTTACATTTGCTCATGCAATATATTTTCAGTCTCGATATAACAAACATGAATTTAAATTCCTTACAAAGGAATGACATGAGAATAGATATAAAGATGTGTGATTTCGTTTTTCTCATCAATTTTTGTTTAATGATTTATGTTGGGTTTTATTAATAAATTGCATCTATATTACATACATATTTAAGGTTATATAATTACAATAACATTAACCTTTTTATGCAATATTTTTTACAACCATAGGTAATATATATAAGAAATAATTTAGTCTATAATTAGCAAACGAAAAAAGTTTACAAAAGAAGGTAAACATGCGATCTTGATTCTTGGTTCCCTGGCTTCATCTTCATTCTTGATTTCTTAAATAATGCCGAGCAGTGAATTCGGAACTGTCAATTCAAAGTTAGATTATTAGCACAATGTTTTCAACCAATGAAAGAAATGATTCACAACATAAGAGAACTTACATAGTACGATGACTTTGGAAAACTTCTTCTTGAACATTTAGGTAAATCTTAGTTCCTCCACTACCAATATGTGTATCATTGGTAATGCAAGGGGACTCCTACATTGTTCATGAAGAGTTATTATAAACTGTAGTCATTTAAAAACCTTAACATTTGCAGAAATTAACTAAAAAAACTTACCTTTATACTTCGACACTCGCCAAAAACGAAAGATACAAAACACATGATCCGTTGTGTATGTCAGATGGTACCCACCTTCTTGCCAAAGGTTGTTGAACTATTGAACAACACCACCAATCATATGACATAGTAGTTGTTCATTCCTGCAAAGATGAAACATGTTAACTAAGAATTCAAGTGAAAGAATTTGTAATCCAGATGGCTAATAAGTTAATAGAAAACTAACCTCCCATTGATCAATTTGATTACTAATCCATTGATCCTTGAAGTCGTCCCATTTTTAGTGTCAGTAAAATCCTCTTCTTTTACTTGACCAACATCAACAATGCAGCTATAGAAATCTAACATAAACCCAAAATACAATCTTATGACTAAGTGCTATTAATTGTAAGGATTATACTGTGGAAAGATTATATTTTCGTTCTATGGAAATAAATAAAAGTAAAAAGAACTAACCGTAAGAGTTGTTAGATGGAAGCAACTCTCTAGCATCATGGTGGAAATCTTCAAACTTGTAAAACTTCTTCGGAGAATCTGGACTAATCTCCATCATGTCAGTCTTCTCCGTTAACTCTGTCTGGTACTATGATTTGTATTCCTCTCTTTAAGAATAGCAGGGATGACTTTGAAGTCCCTTATAACATGTCACTCACCATCATAGACGTGTCGGGGTATTTCACGATTCTTCAAACCGGGAGGTTTCTATCACCCTACAAAAATCGTTCATTTTCTTAATTTAACCTAATCAACTAAGAAATCTACAAATCTAAAATTAAACGTTACTTTAAGATAGTGAATTACCTTTACATTAGCGAGTACCATAACCTTCTTCATAAAGAAATCACAAGACTGCCAAGCACTTAAAACCTTGACCCTTATGATGGAACCAATCTTTCTTGGGGTTAAATCAGCTATGTAATCGATCTCCATGGTCGACATGAGTTTGGTTTTGCAAGTTAAAATTTAAGAAGGAGTTAGGGTAGAATTGTTTCGTCTTCTTTGAGGTTATGTTAATGGAAGTCGAAAAAGAAGGTTTTTAATATAGTGAATATATGCGACTTTTGATATGTATCGTTCCGATGGTTAATAGGAAAAGAATAATGTCTTTCGCAATATAAAAATATTTTTGAGTCAATTGTGATCAATAAAAAAGATCTTAGTGTGTTCTAGTTTTCATATCAATCAAATCATAGACTTTAGCTTTTATATAAATGTTGACTATTTGGTACATATATGTAAGATAAGTATATATCAGTTTTATTCTTTCAATAATCTATGAGCTGAATAATTAATATATATAAGGGTGTGCATAAAAGTGATTTAAATAATTCTAGAATATTTGGTAAATATAATAGTACGTTCTCATAAAATAATAATGTAAGTAATTAGAATTTAGAAACAAATTAAATAGTACACTACATAACTACAATTTTCATTTTTTATCCTCGTGTTTTTTTGTCAATTGTGAATTTCGATTGTGAATTTTTAAGAGATGTATTCAGTCGAAAAACGGATCTATGCATAGGATAGAGTAATGATAATCATGAGGTATTTTAATTTTCCTATGCAAAACATTTATTGGAACTTGGTTTTCTCCTTTGTATGTTATTTGAACCCATTTTTAATATGAATTGTATCAGCTAATTAACGTATAAATTTGGACTAATGTTGGGCCTATGTTTTTGGTTTTATTAACCTTAAACCCATTAATTTAAATAATTTATAAATTTTAAAAACCAAGCAAAATATATTAAACCAACCAAAAATCCAAACAAAATAAATTAAACCAACCAAGGAAAGAGTTCTAAAAGAAAAAATTAACAAAGCATAGAATGTTTGTAAAACCGAGACTCAAAATTAGTCAAGTTTATGTTTCTCCTTCTCATCCTTTGTCGAAACCTTGACATCATCTAGTCCAGCCATCTTAGAACATTGCTTTTTGGATGTTGATGACTGGACATCTCCTTCTTTCAGGTTACTCGAATCTCTTTTTGATTATGGAGTTGAGGAAGTAGAGATACATACTTCAGACGTCTCTACACCATCGCGATATATGTAAGAGATAATATATACACAAAACTAATAATATATAGCATCATTTGATGATATAAGTATTGATAAATTAACATTTTAAAACTACTAACCTGATCAG
Organism: Capsella bursa-pastoris; assembly: GCA_036452645.1. Classification (NCBI taxonomy): domain Eukaryota; kingdom Viridiplantae; phylum Streptophyta; class Magnoliopsida; order Brassicales; family Brassicaceae; genus Capsella; species Capsella bursa-pastoris. The sequence continues at coordinate 5,099,579 of CP144192.1, forward strand.
CCGAGTAAAATGATGATTAATCAACATATGTATCTGATAAGGAAATTTCAAGAACAAATGATACTTTCCCATCAGAAACTTGTGCAACCCTATAAATGTCACATTTACCATGAATATGTTTGGGCTCGATGCAAAGGAGGAAAACAAATGATTTCCCAGTTACAGCTTTGATCGGATCTGGCAAATCTGTGGGATCTTCAAAGTATATAATCATTGAGTTAGTAATGTATTATACGAAAAAGTTAAGGCAATGTGATGTTATTAAATAATACACCAGATTAAATGATCCTTTAGGTATGATTTCATTTGCAGCCGTCCCAACGATTTCTTCAGCAAAACTGTCAAACATCATAATTCTTGTCTCACCAATATGGTCCATGACAGTAAGGTGAATCGAAAACCTAAAAATATGATAATGATAAAACATTTTGTTAAAACAAACTCACTTTGGAGAGACGCCTTTAGCGTAATCTTAGACCTCACACCAGAATCTTGGTATAGGTTTTGTTTTAACATCCTCCAGCTTAATGACGTCCTCCTTGATGGTTTTTTGTTGCATTTTTACATGCATAATAGAACCAAGAATAGTCGGTATCATTTTCTTTACCCGTACAAAGAGTGCGACACGATCCTACCTAAAATCGTGTAAATATACATATGATTAGAATGCATTGTAAGATACAACATATGAAGAATTGTTACACGTAAATATGAATAAACCTCAGTTGCTTGAAGCAGTTCCTCAATAGTCATGATAGGATACTCATCTGTACGCCCAAAGAAAACACTTGTCTGTAAATTACCCACGACCATCAATTGCGAACCATCACTGATAAGGCTGTTTGCATAATATTCAAAATAAAATGATATTAGTTGTAACATTTATAGAGTAGAGAATTACTAATATTAATCTTTTACGAAAATATATCTTTTCTTAATGTCTTCAAACATCGGTATGGCCATATTAGTAAGCAATTGTGATGAGTCATAAGAATTAGAAACACTCCAAACATCTGAATTAGTGAATAAATATATATAAATATAATTGCGAAAGTCTTTTAGTCTGTATACATATTTATATTTTGATGTAAAAGATTATGTCACGTAAATTGTTATGTTACTGTTGAAAACATTGACTTTGGCAAATCGTATCAAACAAAATACAATACCATCCGTTGTTTCTTGCAATGCTTGACTTAGTGATTCAGGAAATTTTTCCCACAGTGTACATAACACCGAGTACCCCTAGTATAACGAATGATTAATAATTGAAAAGAATAGAAATATGTCCTACCAAGTATTTTCTTGAATTGGAAATTTAGACTTGAAAATTAGTAAGCTTACTTGTTGTTTCTCAAGTGAAAGTCGATTTTCTTGGTAGGCTTAGTAGAAGTAGGGATATCTTGAATCTCACCACAATCATCGACTTGGCCCATAAAGTCTGCAATTTGAAAATTAAGGAAAATTAGTTATAGATGAAGCTAAACATTTAAATTAGTTTAAAACTAATAAAAACATAACTAACCAAATAAATAACTCTTGTTTTGTTTCCCAACAAGAACGTCATCGTAACTGGCCAACTGAAGAAACATTTCGTTGGAAATATTTTCAGAAGCGGTGACGATTGTTTTCGACATGAGACCAATCTTAAACTTTATTTTCGATATTTTCAATGCACCATAAAAAGGAGTTAACCCAAAAATAGAAATAATGATCCACGAATTCGGGATTAAAAAGTTTTCAAACTTTTTGATATGCTCCTTTTTAACGTTAGCAGCAATCTTATGACCCTAAGAAAAATTAAAAGCAAAGAAACTTTAGTATCAAACTTCGCAAATTAAATTAATTATACAAAACCTTCACTTGAATACGCCAATCAACTTTGTAAGGTTTTAGTGCATTAAGAGAAGTGATGGGGAGTGTAGCGCGGCTAACATCTTTTGATTCTCTTTTTTTTTAGTCGTTTAGTTATGATAGGTATAAATAAGAATTGGTTTATTTATAGTCTAAAGGTATAGTCATTGAAATTTAGGTTAGGGAAGATTTCGAATCCCTTTAAGATTACCGAATTTAATTTTCAATTATTACGAATATATTTAATCTAAGAAATTAAATATACTTGCTTACAAAGTTTGTTATTCTTTTGGATAAAAATACAAAATGGTATATTGTGCTCATCAATTATAGGGTAGTTTTGCTATCCTCTTCCTTAATTTAAGATCTTAATATTTGATTTCAATTATCATTAATTTTCATTAATTAAAACGAATAAATCTTAGAATCTTTAAGAAAATATTCAAAACCAAATATTAGGGTGGAAATATTGATTGCAACCATATTGAGAATATACGATTTTTTCCGATTATAAGTATTCAAACTAATGATGTGATATAGGCCCATATTTTTTTAAAAAATAATTAGGGAAAACGAATCCATCAGAGCACAGGTATATAGGGCCATGTTTGTGTTGTGTTTATAAAGCCTTCCCTAACGTAAATTTTAAATAATGCCTAAACAATTGTATGGTTTGTTATTAATTTAAACGGTGAGGATTAGAAGCTTCCAGCTTCAAACAAACGGCTGAGATTTTTAAAAAAACATATATGGCGAAAAAATCATATGGTGAGAATTAGAAGCTTCCACTTATAAAGGAAGGATAAGATTAGAACATAAAATTTCCGGGTTTCATTAGCGGGTCAAAAAAATCCGCGCGTTTATCTGTTTTCTTAGTTGTTTGGCAACAATTTTACGATTATATACTATAGTTCTGATTAGATAAAATTTAAATGTTTTTGTTTGGCAACAGGGACAAATCGCTTTTCTTTTAATAGTATTGATTTGATACAATTAGAAAATCAATAAATACTCAACTTTTTGAATAATAAAGGATTTTAAATAGAATTACAAAATACATACACCAATAACAAGATATTTTATTAAGAATCTAATAATCCATAAACCAATAACAATAGAAACTTAAACTCTAAAAATCTTTAAAAATCACTCCCAATACCCCTAGGAGAAGAATAGGTGGCTAGGACAAATATTATATTAGAGGTTTTTATTTTCGGTTTATCGGTCGGTTATGACAAACTAAACCAAAAATCTCGGCTAAGCGATCTTAAATTAAACTCGTTCTGATTGGTTTTACTTTAATAGCAGAAACCGAACAGATTTGTCCAAATCTCGGTTTGGTTTGGTTCGGTTCAGACAAAACGGTTTGGTTCGCCAGGCGTAGTTTTTCGAATGATTTTAAATTGTCTAAAAAATTAAACCATAAATAATTATAAATTGTCCTAAAAAGCCCTCGAAGTGTATTTGAACCGTATCTAATCAGTATTCCATAATGGAGAAGAAAAAAAAAAAACCCTCGTAAGTCGTGATATTCTCTTTCTTGCCCCTACCCACCCACTAAAACAAAAACCCTTTGTTTTCGCTTCCCTGCCTCTCTCCAACACCATTCAATCTTCTTCTCCCCCAAAACCCCCGCAGCCATTGTTTCTCCTCCTCCTCCACAAACCACAACCATGGCGGTCGATCAACAAACCCAGATTCAACTCTCTTACATCCTCGGCCCAGATTCTTCCCACTTCGAAACCCTAATTTCTCACCTCATGTCTTCCTCAAACGAACAACGTTCCCACGCCGAATCACTCTTCAACCTCTGCAAACAAACTCACCCCGATTCACTCGCTTTGAAACTCGTTCAATCTCTCAATTCATCTCCCAATCTCGAGCTTCGTGCTATGTCCGCTGTTTTGCTACGGAAACAACTCACTCGTGCTGGAGATGACGACGACGGTTCCGCTTTTATCTACACTCGTATTGCTGAGTCTACTCGTTTGAGTATTAAATCTGTTCTCCTCGCGTCTCTTCAACAGGAGAGTACTAAATCTATAGCTAAGAAGGTTTGTGATACTATCTCTGAACTTGCATCTGCGATTTTACCGGAGAATGGTTGGCCGGAGTTACTTCCGTTTATGTTCCAGTGCGTTGTTGCTGGTGATAATCCGAATCTTCAGGAGTATGCTTTGTTGATTTTCTCTAGATTGGCTCAGTACATTGGTGAAACGCTGATTCCGCATTTGAGTACTTTGCATTCAGTGTTTTCTCAGTCTCTGAGAAACTCCACATCTGCTGATGTTAGAATTACGGCTTTGGGTGCTGCTATTAATTTTATTCAGTGTTTGTCGAAGGCTTCGGATAGAGATAATTTTCAGGATTTGTTGCCGTTGATGATGCAAACTTTGACTGAGGCATTGAATTCTGGGCAAGAAGCAACAGCACAAGAAGCTCTGGAGCTTCTTATTGAATTGGCTGGTACAGAACCGAGGTTTCTGAGGAGACAGATTGTGGAAATTGTTGGTTCAATGCTTCAGATTGCTGAAGCTGAGAGTTTAGAAGAAGGAACTAGGCACTTGGCAATAGAATTTGTGATTACATTGGCTGAGGCACGAGAAAGAGCTCCGGGTATGATTAGGAAATTGCCACAGTTCATTAGCAAACTCTTTAGCGTGTTGATGAACATGCTTTTGGATATTGAGGATGACCCGGCATGGCACAGTGCTGAGAATGAGGATGAAGATGCTGGAGAGACGAGTAATTATGGGTTTGGACAAGAATGTTTGGACAGGCTTGCGATATCTTTGGGTGGTAATACAATTGTTCCTGTTGCCTCTGAAGTTTTCTCGGGTTTCTTCGCAGCTTCTGAGTGGGAGAAGCACCATGCTGTTCTCATTGCTCTTGCCCAAATTGCTGAAGGTTGCTCAAAGGTGAGGGTTGTTTTTATTCTGGTTTAGATGTCTAGGTGATTCAAATGACTTAGTAGAGGATAAACTTCAATGGTATCTGGTACAGTTGTCATTGTTGATTTGAGTTAAATTTCATAAGGAGAAACAAGTGGATAGTTGGAAAGAGAGAAGTAGTAAAATTTACAAGGTTTATATCAGAGGCTGTTAGATTTAGTAATAAGTATAAGCTGTTTTATCCTCGACTACCTTCTACTTCCACATGTGTCAAATCAGAATGTTTCACTTACATCTAGCCTTTCCTTTCTAGTGTATGGTATTAACAAATGTTCCTGTCTAGACGACTGTTTAAGTTGTTGATAGAGAGTCTATTCTTCTATGACTTACCCATTTTTAAATGTCAGTATCTTACTTTTTTTTGGGTACTTTTAACGTGGTCATCGCTGATGCACATCTATGTTCATACCTGACTGGTGTTTATATTTCTCTCATATGTAGAAAACGACTTAATTTTTTCATGTTTTCTTCTCTGATATTATCTTGGTATTGTTGTAGGTTATGATAAAAAACATGGAACAGGTGGTTTCTATGGTTTTGAACTCTTTTCAGCATCCCCATCCCCGTGTCCGATGGGCAGCAATCAATGCAATTGGACAGTTGTCTACAGATTTAGGACCTGAGTTACAAAGTAAATATAACCAGTCTGTTCTGCCTGCACTTGTTGGAGCCATGGACGACTTTCAGAACCCTCGAGTCCAGGTTGGTTTGTAAATTGCTGCTTTGGCCATTCTGTGAGTGAAAATGTGACTCATCACTATGTTTTGTCTCTGGTTTACTAAAACTAGTACTATATAGCAGGCGAATGTATAACTCATGTAAAGCTAGTGCTCTTTTAGGCATTTAATAGGCCTTTTAGTTGTTAAAAAGTCTCACATAATTCCATACCACTTTCCCAGACTTAGAAAATAAAAGTGGAATGATGTTTAAAAAATGAACAAGAGAAATATTTATCAGGCACTGGAAGTTTTAGATTCTTATTGACCTGCCTTTTTTTTAACTTAGTCATCATTTAGATCTATCACCAAGACTGAGAAGTAGAAGCTGACATTTTTTTTTTAAAAAACATGAAAGTAGGATAGTCTCATTGATTTAATTTTTCATTCTGCTTATTGATGAGATGTTCTTATCCTTTAGCTTGGGTTTTCTGTAATGAGGTATCTCTTTCGTGGTACAGGCCCATGCTGCTTCCGCTGTTCTTAACTTCAGTGAGAATTGCACGCCAGAAATTTTAACCCCTTATCTGGATGGAGTTATTAGCAAGCTTCTTGTACTGCTTCAGGTACAACATGCTCACATAATTAATTAGTGTTTCTTTGTCTTTGATGAATTTCCCTGAACAGAATTGCTAAACATTCGTCTCAAATAAACACTACCTTTTGGAAGTTAGTAAATAAGTGAAACCTAACAACGGGTCATGCTGGTAGGCTAGTAAAAAAGGTTTAGTACGTGTTCGAGTTTGTTTAACCTTGCCAGGATTCCATCTTACATTTTTGAAGACTATCACTCTCTCACAATTTTCATAACACTGAGAAGTATTTTGCATATTTGTTAACCATCACTGGGCAATCTCACAGTAATTAAGTGCAGATTTTTAGTAGATGAGGATTTGTACGTAGCTTTCTTACCTAATATATCTGGGTATAATGCAGAATGAAAAACAAATGGTGCAAGAGGGTGCTTTGACTGCTTTGGCATCGGTTGCTGATTCTTCACAGGTGCTTATAAGCTCCTGCCATAAGTCCTTTTTAATTAAATAATATTATTTTTTAGTCAATGATCTAACTTGTTTTATAACAGGAGCTATTCCAAAAGTACTATGATGCTGTTATGCCTTACTTGAAAGCTATTTTGGTAAATGCAAATGACAAAGCTAATTGTATGCTTCGTGCTAAGTCCATGGAGTGCATTAGTTTGGTTGGAATGGCTGTTGGAAAGGAAAAATTTAAGGACGATGCAAAACAGGTAAGACTATGGACGTTTCATCTTCTTTTAAATATTTTGTGCCAAATGGTGTTTTAGATCTCTACTTTAACTTCTTAGATAAATTCAATCTAATTAAAAGGAAATACCTTGTCATGTCTTCCTAAATCAATATTATCTTTCTAGTGTGGGAAGTAATGACCCAATTAAATAGTAGCCTTAATGTTGATTTTGTTGTAGAAAGGTCATGGATGTGCTTATGTCTTTACAAGGTTCACAACTGGAAGCGGACGATCCTACAACAAGCTACATGTTGCAGGCAAGTTTTTGAACTTCAAGCATGTCTTTTTTTTTCTTCTTTCATTGGAAGCTTAGTGGGAACGTAATTGAAAGTTTTTTCTAATCGATAATTTATATATATGCAGGCTTGGGCCAGACTCTGCAAGTGCCTTGGACAAGATTTTATCCCTTACATGACTGTTGTTATGCCCCCTTTGCTTCAATCAGCTCAGCTTAAACCCGATGTTATCATTTCATCTGCAGATTCAGATGAAGATATTGATGACGAAGATGATAGGTATGACATATCCCAGTACTGTGTATGGAATATTTTCCTATTATATACCTCAAGGATATGTATATGTTGTGGAAAACGTTGCAGAACTAAAATTATTAATTTCAAGGTTATAAGTATCCATTCCATTCATTTAGCTGATAGAATTGGTAATTAATTATAAGTTATAATTGTTTGTGGTATTCACTTTCATATAATTGTTTGTGGTATTCACTTTCATGGGGTTTTACTTTCTAATCCAGCATTGAGACCATCACTCTTGGTGACAAGAGGATAGGGATCAAAACTAGCGTGTTAGAGGAGAAAGCTACGGCCTGTAACATGTTGTGCTGCTATGCAGAGGAGCTAAAAGAAGGGTTCTTCCCTTGGATTGATCAGGTATTGCCCCTTTACTCTACTAACTTTCAGAGTGCTAGGTTTAATTGGCTTCCAAAGTTTTAATATTGTTATGGGAAAACAGGTTGCTCCTATTTTAGTTCCTCTTCTCAAGTTTTATTTCCATGAAGAAGTTAGGAAGGCTGCAGTATCAGGTGTGATCTTCGAGTATCTATAATGTCTATGTTCTCTTGGGTTTTAATTATACCTTCTCTGTGTTTCTACAATGAGGGCTTCAGTCACATTATCTTTGTATTTTTTTGGGGTTAGGTATGCCGGAGCTGTTACGTTCAGCTAAACTTTCTGTGGATAAAGGGAAATCTCAGGGTCGTAATGAATCCTATATAAAGCACTTGAGCGATTATATAATACCAGCGTTGTTGGAGGCCTTGCACAAGGTTACATTGGCTTTACATATTGTGTTTTGGCTCAAAAAAATGATGCCTTCACTTTTAGTTTTCATATGAAGAATAATATATTAATTATACTTGTTGATATTATTTCAACTTAACTAATAAACTAAAGGAGCCTGAAGTGGAGATTTGTGCAAGCATGCTGGAGGCATTGAACGAGTGTATACAGGTTTGTAGTTTCTCACCCAAAATGTTTAGATTAGCAATTAGTTAAATTAGCTCTTCCAACATATGTGAGGGCATTATTGTACATAGGTGGAAAAGAATAACAGCTTTGGTTTTTTTTCGAAGGGTGCCAAATGTATTCCAAATACAGAATATTCATTGCCTTCTTATCTTTTTCTCTTCACTCAATAGATAAAGTCTTAGAAAGTAAATTTTTTCCATTTTATGTTAGCTTCTCTAGAAAATATATAATTATAACCTAAGTACTTTTTCTTTTTCAGATTTCTGGACCAATTCTAGATGAAAGCCAGGTGAGGGGCATTGTAGATGAGACAAAGCAGGCAGTAATAGCTAGCTCAACCAGACGGACGGAAAGAGAAGAGAGAGCTAAGGCAGAGGACTTTGATGCAGAAGAAAGTGAGATCCTTAAAGAAAATGAACAAGAGGAAGAAGTTTTTGATCAGGTATGATCTCTATTGTTTGTGTTGCTAAGGCATCAACTCTTACCGAGGATGCCAGGATATACTGATATATCTCTGTCTCCCTTTTCGTGAAGATTGGTGATTTACTGGGTACATTGATAAAAACATTCAAGACCTCTTTCCTGCCCATGTTTGATGAGCTTACATCTTACATAACTCCTATGTTGGTAAGTTCATTTCTTTGTGTTCTCTAGACGTTATATTTCTAAATACTTGTTGGACATTTTTTTACAACAGATGATTAGTTAAGAACGATTGGTTTACTTTGTTCACTAACTGTGATTGTGAATGTCTATGGTTTGTTCTATGCAGGGTAGTGATAGAACAACAGAGGAGAGAAGAATAGCTATATGTATATTTGATGATGTTGCTGAGCATTGTCGTGAAGCAGCCCTTAAGTATGTTATTCTCTTATCTTTTTCCTTGATCTTCTCGGACTATTTAATTTCTCATCATCGGTCTGGTATATAAATTGCTATGCAGATACTATGATACATTTGTCCCTTTTCTTTTGGAAGCTTGCAATGACGAGAATGCTGATGTTCGGCAGGTATATCCTACAAAAAAGCTACTACCTTCTTTTAGTTTAACTGAGTTTGTTGGGATCATTTAGTTTTTTTCCACAATTCAGGCTGCTGTGTATGGTATTGGAGTTTGTGCTGAGTTTGGCGGATCTGTTTTCGGACCTCTTGTCGGAGGTAGCGTCATACATACTTTAATTTCTCCATGTCTATGAGGTTCTTGTTGCATTGGTGTTAATGTATATCATTTTTCTCTGTAGAGGCACTCTCCAAATTGGATGTTGTCATTAGACATCCTAATGCTCAGCAGTCTGAGAACGCCATGGCCTATGACAATGCTGTTTCCGCTCTCGGAAAAATATGTCAGTTCCACCGAGGCACTATTGATGCTGGAAGGGTAAATATATCTAGAATCTCTCTATCTACATTTTTCTTCACAGTGATATCTACTGCTTCTTCTTTCTATTAAATCTTGTCCGCTTATGATGGGTGTTTGCAATTATTTTGCTTGGAGATTAATTTACTCGAGTGTAACCGTATATCATTGAGCATAGTTGTTGACGAGAAGTTTGTCACTCTTACCAGATTGTTCCTGCATGGTTAAACTGCTTGCCGATAAAAGGGGATACAATTGAGGCTAAAATTGTCCATGACCAGCTTTGCTCAATGGTGGAGAGGTAAAAATATATGTTTATTTGTGGTACTACTTTGTGGTCGTTACTGAAACCTCGATTCCCTGTGCAGATCTGACCCGGATCTATTAGGGCCTAATCATCAGTACCTTCCAAAAATAGTTGCAGTTTTTGCTGAGGTATACTACACTCTGCACCAAATTGCAAGACCTTATGTCTGGTTTTATGTCTGTTTGTAATTATTCTGGTGTTTGTAGGTCTTATGCGCAGGCGGTACCCTGGCAACGGAGCAAACAGTGAGCAGGATGGTACATATCTTAAGACAACTTCAACAGACATTGTCTCCATCAGCACTCGCATCTACATGGTCATCTCTGCAACCACAGCAACAACTTGCACTACAGTCCATCCTCTCCTCATAGTTCTCTTATATTCTTTTGGGAATTTGGCATGACAATGAAGATGATCAATAGAGGTATCTCTCTCAAAGGTGTGCATAATGTTTGATTCTTGGCTTTTGCTGCTTATGAAAACGACAATGTCAAGTAGTGCTCAGAAAACAAGAAAGTTTTGATGTGTTTTTTCTTTTGTTTGTGTTAAGACAATGTTGCTTAATCAAATTTTGAAGATTTTGTTATTTACATCCAATCCATTGAGCACTTCTTGCAACTTATGAGATGGTTCGATTAGTTTGGTTCCCGTAGTAGAGACACAAAGAGGTTAATTAGGGTGGCAGATCATATTTACGTGAATTATGAGTTCAAATTATGATTGTGTTAGTTTATGTTTGATATTATTTACGTGTTATATACATTTTTGTCCATCTTCAAACAAGTCCACCACAAACTGTGTACAAATTTGAAGTTAATAGATGAATCTACATATGCGATCGAGCCACTGTTCTATATTTACGAGATGCCTTGGACTCTCTCACCCCTTTTGCTCATAACTTCCTTAGAGAAACTGCTACGGCTCGGATAAAGGTTTCGCTAGGTACTGACGCCATTCATCTGGCATTCCCTTATTCGATCTCAGCATTCTTATGGCTGCATTTGTTAATGGTATTGCAACAATGTCATAGTCTTTTGGTTCCTGCCATTACCAACAAAATATCTTGATTTACTAGTTACCCATCAAAACAAAGTTTTGTGATTTATGGACTTGTTAGTTAAACCAATTGCAGTTATTAGAAAATACCTTAGGGACCTTGTATAACTTCATGTGTGCTTCCTCTACTGTCTTCTGACCTTTCTTTGAGTTGCACCTTGAACATGCTGTTACCTATGATGTTACATAAGCAAAATTTTATTTTATTTTTACTGATTTTTAGTATGAAATGGTACTACTAGCCCTAGGCATTCGGGTATGCGGGTCGGTAGGAACCGTTCGGGTTTGTGTTTCTTGAGTAGAGGAGTTTAGGACCCAATACGCTAAATCTAAAAATTTGGTTTGGGTTCGGTTCAGATCCTTTTGAGTTTGGGTCGGAACCGCTAAAAATTCTATATTTTTTGGGTACACAAATACCAAAAATTTTACCGGAATACCCAACAAATTTTGGGTAAAAATTTGAAATTCCGGGTATAATTGGGGTATTTCAAGTAAATAATCGGGTATTCGGGTCCTCAGTTACTTATATGTATTTATATTTCGGGTTTTCTCGGGTTCGGTTTAGGTTTCGAATTTTCGGGTTTAGGAAGTTAGGATCCAATAAGGTAAATTTAAAATTTATGATACAGATTCCGGTCGATTTTTTTCAGATTGGTTCCGGTTTCGGTTCCAGTTTTTTCTCAGGCAAAGCCGCAAAGGTACTACTTTAGTATCAACCACATACCAGATTTTGCCAAGTCCATTCTCCACCTCGAGAAATTGGTATAACATGATCAATGGTCAAGTTTTCACGGGAAGAACAATACCTATACCCCAAACAAAAGTTCATTCAGCAAGAATAGTTCGATTAAGCAAACAAAAATGTGAAAACAGCTTGTGACTGGACATAAAAGATCACTTACTGACAAGTATAATCGTCTCTCAGTAAAATGCTTTTACGACTAAGTGTGTTTTTCACTCTTCTTCTTTTGACAACCTGAAGCAAATGTGGAACCTGAAGCAAGACAATGAAGTAAGCTTCAAATTGGTAAGAAGAGATTAAAACTAGCTAAAACTAAACTCATGTTCTACATACCCTTAATACAGCAGGTATATAGAATGAACCAGTCGGTGAACTAACAGTCTGATCATAATACTCCAGAACATCAGCCTAGACAAGACAGTATCGAATATACAAAACCTGGATTAAGGATTCTTATGTGTCAAATAAGTATTAAGATTACTTTACAAAGTTTGGTCTGACCTTATCCATGTATTCGAGACAGATTGCTCGCTTCCAGCAAACCACATTGACCGGTCTTTAAGTGATAACATAAAACAAGAAAACTGATTAGTTCAGGCCAATGTCACAATCCTACCAAATATTTAGAAGCAGCTAAACTCAGATTTGCATGAACTTGAATAAAAAGAGATAACTAATGCTTTCTATCATCAATAACTAAATAATTAAAGTGCAATTTCCATACTTAGTACACTCCTATTTTTCAAAATTAGCGCTATATATCAAAACTAAAATTTTAAAATTAAATCATAAACTCTAAACAATAAATATTACCCCATAAAAATTTTATCCTAAATGTAAAATAGTCAACCTAAACCTTAAAAAAAATTCTAAAAAATTATTCAAAATATTATAATTGTATCACTTAGTGCTATTTTTGCCATATACTCCATCGGTTTTGAATTAATTGTTGTTCTAGAGTTGAACTTTTGTTTCAAAATAGTTGTCGTTTTAGATTTCCAATACAAATGTTTGAAAAAAATCAATTTTATTCACTTTTATAAAATGTTTTGACCAGTTAAAAAAACTAGAGAAAATAAAAATAGAAACCTTAATTGTTTTCTTAATTTGTGTGGAAAATCAAACGACAACTAATTCAAAAAGAAGGGAGTATATAAATATATTATATGATCAAGGAACAAAAATCATAATAAGACACTAATCAGTAACTAATTGTATTAATAGTAAAGAAGATCTTGACCTGTATGAGATATCAAGAACCAAGCCTCTGAAGCAAGATAGATCATTAGTCTCTAAACAACCATCATCATCTCCATCAAAATCCCACTCATCGTTGTCTTCTTCGTCAATACCAAGATTTTTCTCGGAGTTATCGAAATCTTTAATCTTCTTTCTTTTATAAGGAAAAGAGTAAGACGAGAAGAGTCTCGCACAAAACTTTGATCGGCTCCTATGCTGCAACGGAACCAAGGGAGATGATCCACCACCACCGGCCATGTAAAGGCTCTGCCGAAATTGGTCTCTTGAATCTATACCAAAGGATAATGCATCGTTGCTTGAGAGAAGCTTAAGTCTTGCAGAGACATGTGCCATTCGATTGAAGAGTAACAAAGCAGAAGGTATGGGTGATCGAAGTCTTGGAGAATTATTTACATTATTTGGACTTTTGAGAAGAGCCGTTAACCACAAAAATTGATGTCTGTAGAAAATATCATGCTGTATGAAATGACAAATATGCCCTTGTATCCTTCTCTTAGAAAAATCATACAGTATATATTTATTTTTTCTCAAAACAAAATCGAGCGGTGGTGGAAACAGATTGCTGCTTCTTATATGCTTCATACCAGAAATGTGGTGAACCTTGCTAGCTTAAGCACAGTTAAAAATGGTTTTGTGTTGCTAAATCTAATCTTCTTTGTGGGTTTGGTTTGGCTCTGGTGTGCAATTGCAGAAAGGTTGGAAAGCTTCTTGGTTCCAAAGAATGTCAGTTTTACAAGGTCATGTGATTCAAAGTGGTGATTTTCTTAAGGTCAGTAGTACTTTTTATTTCTTATAATTCCTCACTTCTTTGATTACATATGTTGGGTCTCAGCTGGCACTGTCTTTTATTTTATCAATCTTGTTTGCGTCTCTTGGGCCGTTACTGTATCTCTCCATTCTTGATACTTAATACATATGTTAAAACTCTACAAAATGATGGTAGAGGATGTGTGTTAATTGATTTATTGAATCAGTTCACCTCGAGCAGTTTTCGTTATTCATGACTCGAACTTCGAATTTGATGTATTACTCACAGCTTTGGTTGCTAATAAAATGGCTCTCATTCTTTTGTTGTAGGCAAACAGTAGACCAAACACAAATGGGTGTTAGGTAATTTCAGTTTCATTATAATATTCCTATTTGTTTGTGATATGAGACAAAGTGAAACAAAACTGTGGATTATCCAAGCGTTGGATGCTTTACGTTTTGGCTATATTAATGCTAAGCTGCAACTGGCTTGAAAATAAGCAATCCCTCGACCAATTAGAGTTTTAGTCACATTGTCTGTGTTCAGACTCTGTCCCAATGGCTTCTTCTTTGCAGACTTTATAACATATACTTTGCTTCTTTTTCTTTAGCAAGCTGACCTTGTAGTCATGTGTGCTCCTGTTATGCAAAAAGGACAAATAGCTTTGTTCTGTTAGCTCATGATTTTTTTTCCAGCCAAATGTTCTGTTAGCTCATTAACACAGTGTGAGAAAATATATGTGAGTGACCGAGAAAAGTGTGTGAGTGAGAAAGAGTGTAAAAGTTAAGAGAAAATAGACTTATCTAGCACATAAATAGTGGATCCGAACTGTTTTGGCCCATACAAAATTGGATCGACTAAACTAGCCAAAAAAAATGTTAAAAGACTCTAACCCACCCGTATTTAATGTTTATTACAATTGTGCCATTTAATTTAATTTTAACCGAAAAAAATAAAAGAAAAGCTAAAAAAGAAAATTCTAACCCTAATCTCATTTGTTATTCTCGGTTTCCTTTTCTACTTTTCGCTCTTTTTATCGGTGATTCAGTGGCGATTCCGGCGAGATCCTGTCCGTGAATCTCCGGTGGCTACGGCGGCGTTTCTGGGTAATATATGGTAAGAAGCAAGTAGATTTGTTTGGTTGTTCTTTGAAAGAGTATTAGATATAAGAGAAGTAATAGAAATGTGACGGAAGTAGTTTTGTTGTAGGTTTTCAATCGACGACGGCGTTGAGGCGTGGGCGACTGGCAATCGTCGGTGAGGTTTCCTTCACGGGTTAAAAACCGTCGTTGTTTGGGAAGACGAAAAAGGCGGTTGGTTAGAAGAGGACGACGATTCGTATTCTGAGTCGTCTCTACTGTCGAAGGTTTGTGGTTTGTTTAAAGTTCCGGTTAGATTGATTTGTAGAGTTTATTTCCTGTAAGTATGCTCGAAAATGAAATGGAAATAAAGTGTGATTGTTTTTTGAAAGTTTTGAAAGGACGGCGAGGAGAGGGTAGATTTCTGGGAAGAAAGCGGTGTTGATTGAAGAGAACCGAGTATTAGCAATGTAAGGTTAGTGTATATCTCAAACAAGGAGATTGTATGTATAATTTGTGGGTTTTAGATATGCTTGTCTGGGTTATGACACTTTGATCATCTATTTTGATAAGACCAAATGTGGTAAATGATAATTATATTCGAATTTGGCGGGTTGGTGTTTTGTTTGATAGAGTTTGGAATTATGTAGAACTCTATGGTATAGTAGTTTGATGGAAAATTTGGTTTGGTTTAGTGGTTTGGCATTTAATTGGAAGTCGGTTCGGTTAAAGTGTAATGTAAATGACATTTGTGTGTGAGTGAGAGTATAGACAGAGTAAGAAAATAGAGTTGCTTGGCAGAGTTAAAATGGCAAAGGAATGTTAGTTTTTGCATAGAAAACATAAGTGAAAATAGTTGAATGTTGTAGATATGGTTTTATGTGTTTCCTATGGTAATGACATTTATTTAATAGTATCTCGCATTTATAAGTGTGTATTTAGAAGTGTAAGTTTGAGTAGTTTGATGTAAAACTGATTTGCTTTGGTGGTTTTATACTGAAATGGAAATCGGTTCTGTTAAAGTGTAATTGAAATGAGATGTGAGTGTGTGACAGAGAATATAGACAGAGTTAGTAATTAGAGTTGTGTAGTATTGTAAAATGGGAATGTTTTGTTAGTTTGACCATAGTAAACATAAGTGAAAATAGTAGAATGTTTGTAGATTAGGTTTAATGTGTTTGCTATGCTAATGACATGGATTTAAGAGTATCATTTTGCTTGCATAAAAGGTAATAGTATCTCGTATTTATAAGTGTGTATATAGAAGTGTAAGGTTGAGTAGTTTGATGTAAAAGTGATTTGCTTTGGTGGTTTTATATTGATATGGAAATCGGTTCTGTTAAAGTGTTATTGAAATGAGATGTGAGTGTGTGACAGAGAATATAGACAGAGTTAGTAATAAGAGTTGATTGGCAGAGTAAAAAAGGGAATGTTTTGTTAGTTTTAGCATAGAAAACATAAGTGAAAATAGTAGAATGTTTGTGTATTTGGTTTTATGTGTTTGCTATGGTAATGACATTGATTTAAGAGTTTTAGTCGCATAAATGGTAATAGGAGAGGCTATTTATAAGTGTGTATATAGAAGTGTAAGTTTGAGTAGTTTGATGTCAAACTGATTTGCTTTGTTTGTTTTTGATTGAAATGGAACTCGGTTCTGTTAAAGTGTATTGAAATGAGATGTGAGTGTGTGACAGAGAATATAGACAGAGTAATATTATTAGACTTGTTTGGTAGTGTAAAAATTGTAAAGGCAATTGAGAGCTAGTTTGAGCATGTATATTATAGTGTTATAAAATCTATTTGTATGATGATTGACATAAATGCATATATCATATGAGGCCCTAGTTATTAATTGTAAGAGTTTCTGACCTTATAATTGTTGTGATTTGCAGGAAACGCATCTACAAGTGTTGGGAAGGGTCCGAGGTACCCTCCAAGGTAGTATCCTGAAGGAAAAGCTCCTTTCCTGAAAAGGAGCATGCACCATAATTGCACACTGGCCAGTTTTGGATTTATGAAAGAGTGCATAGGTGAAGATGTGTATAATGACATCCGAGATCATTCACAAGTTGGAGTTGTATTGAAGCTTGCGGATTCTGATTATGTTTGGTGGGGAAAGCTTATTCATTACATCTTAACTCGTCAGTTGGCAATAGAGAGGAAGTATGAGATATGGGCCTTGATTGAAGGTAGTCCCATTAGGTTCTCCCTCCATGAATATGAAGACATAACCGGCCTCAACTGTGCTCCATTTGTAGATGATGATATAGTGGAGGCTGATCACAGAGATTTTTGGGCTGAGCTTAATTTTGAAGGAGGTTTAGGGCCGAACTGGTACGACTTGGATGAAGCTTTGAAGAGTTGTAGGACTTGGTCTGCTGAGAAGAGAAAGATGCTTGGACTCTTATTTGTGGTCCATGTAGGGATTTTGGGAATCTCGAGGTCAAGTAGGATTCCACTTGAGTATGCTAAAACACTGCTGGATAATGGTGTTTTTGAGAGATTGCCTTGGGGAAGGATTGGTTTTAAAGAGCTCATTCAGTCCATCAAAGTGGTGTCCTATGAGAATAACAGTTATGCACTCCACGAATTTGTGCATGTGCTTATGATATGGGCTATGGAGAGTCTTCATAAGCTGGGGAAAAAGTATGGGAACAAAAAGAACAAAGATGAGGATGAGGCTCATGCTGATGATGTTGTCCCACTGTTGGAGTGGAGTTGTGGCCGTCCAAGAATCGATATAGGGGAGTTTTTTTGCCACAGAGAAAAGAATGAAGAAAAAGGTACTTCTCAAACTTTATCCCCATCTCATATGTATTTATTTCCATTTATGTCTATTGGTATGTTGGGACAGAGTTATTGACAGACTTATCCTTTATGTAGGTTGAAGTAACTAATGTGACCTGGCGATCTGAGGAGGATATATATTCTTTCTGGCTAGATGAACAAGGTTGGTATCCGGAAGGATCAGTAGGAATCAAGCTCCTCGCCAATTTGTTTGAAGACATCTTCGTTGGCCGTGTGGATTCAACATAATGGGAGATGAAGGAGAAGAAAAAGGAGAAGATGAAGGAGAAGAGGAAGGAGATAGTGCAAAGTGATGATACTCTTGACCCTCCCCCACTGAAAAAACCTAAGACTAGCTTCAAGAGAGCAAGAGGGCCTGTCAAGTTGAAGGATGTGAGTGATGATAGTGGAGAGGAGACCGAGACTGGTAAGAAGGAAGAAGAAGGGTCAATGCCGGGAGTGATGAAGTTGCTCCTAAGTTTGTCTGGCAAGATGGATTCTATGAATTCAAACTTTGGAGTGCAACTCAATATGCTAGGGAGTCAAGTGAAAGAGATTGAGAAGAAAGTGACAGTTCTTGAGGGAGATGTGGGACAATTGAAGAAACCTGATGAGACTACAACAACTAAGAAGGCAAAGCAAGTGAAGGATGGGACTTCTGTGAAGATAAGGGCGGGTGCAAATGATGAGGAATCAAAAACTGACGATGCTGGTGGTTCAGGGGCTATTGAAGATGTATGAATTTCTCTCTTATTATGTTTTATGCATTGGAACGATTGAGTACAAAATATGGTAAAATTATACTTATTTTGTATGCAGAACTATGCTTAGTTGGTGGGCAAAACATGTGAAGCTAATTAAGTCACTGTATTTTCTGCTTCTATCTTTTTCTTCTAAGGGTTTGTTTAATATTTTTAAAGACATGGAAACTTATGTATCTCGTATTTGCTACTTAAGTCTATGTATTTGAGATGTTATTTATTATTCAAATGATTATTTGCTACTTAAGTCTATCTGATATTTCATTGATATCTTAATCTCCTCCTTTTAGTCTTGGACTTTACAGCAGAAGCAAACGTCTCAGGATGAGTTTTGAATTTCATGTGTGGTCAGAATTCCTAGTGAGAAATCAAGACTCTCTTTGAAGGAAGTAAGTGGAGTTTCAACAAAGATGAAGAGGGATCCTTCATCTGCTCCTGAAAAGAAAATGTCTGACTTCGTTATTCCTTTAAAAGACACCTTCATCTCAGGAAAGCTTCGAAGGTCACATGGTTCACCACCTCTCCAGAGGAGGATATATTTTGGTTCAGAAATTATAGTCCCTGAAACTCAACACCAAAGGGTACCAGATTCTGAGTATAAATCTGTTGTGAAGGGCAAAGGCGATGGTCAATGCAGCCTGAAAACAACATCCGTGGTTGACTTATGTACGGAGTTAGATGAAGCATCCACCGAGTCTGACATATCTGTACCATGTGAGGTTGAGGCTAGGAAAAATCTTGGTTTATCTTTAGAAAAGTTATATATGTTCTGCAAGGCTGAAGGAGATGTAGAAGTGGGACGAAAAAGCCGGTCAAAAACACTTGCGGCTACCCAACTGCATCCTTACATTGGTAGTTCAGTGGTGAAGCGTATACTTAATGGAAAAAGTTGTCACCAGCCCATTATGATCCATTTGAGAAGGTCACAACTGGATTGGTTGACAAACTCATGCAGTTTGTCGACAAAGATTTGTAAGTGCACATTAACTCTCACTAACAATTCATCTTTTATGGTACTTAACTCTCACTAACATATTTATTGTTTTATGCCTTATAGGGAGTGTATATTTGATGAATCAAGCTCCTCTTCAAGTTTCTACCTAATGATATTAACTCCTAAAGCTTTGTGACCTAAGAAAGAAAAAAATTTTGGTTGGTTGAAGAATGCGGTATGAAACTCTACCACAATATGTTAGATTTGTAAGAGTCTTTTACAATATTTATATCGCTCATGGATGTAACGTACACAACGATATATGCAATATGTTTCTCCCTTCAGAAGTGATCAGATAGCATTCCTAGACCCGTGGTTTGTTAACCAATGGGGTCATGATTACAAGAAGTTTGATACTGAGAAAAACTTTTTGTTCCCTGAAATCTATTTTAAGGTTTACAATAGACTGCAACCCACCTATGGACAGACTTTGAAGAAATGGGTGGAGAAAGTTGACCTTCTCTATCTTGCACACAACATGAACAATGATCATTGGGTGGCTCTTGAAGTTAACTTGAAAAAGAGAAGGATCAAAATGTGGGATAACATTACCAGCCTCTACACGGATGAAGAAGTTTATGAGTCATGCAAACCATACACCCGGATGATTCCAGCCTTAATCAAGATTATTGCCGAACCAGAAGACAAGAAAGACCTCACTACAAAAGCTTTCACAATTTACAGAGTCAAGCGAACTCCACAGAACTATCAGCAAGGAGATTGTGGTGTTTACGCTATAAAATACATTTACTGCTTTGCTATAGGTCTTACTTTTGAAGGGTTATGTGATGAAGCACTACCAGCAATTCGTCTAAAGCTGGCAGCAGAGATATTGGCTGAGGTACCAGATATAGATTGCTTCATTCAGCTTT
The DNA here is from genome assembly GCA_036452645.1 of Capsella bursa-pastoris. NCBI lineage: Eukaryota > Viridiplantae > Streptophyta > Magnoliopsida > Brassicales > Brassicaceae > Capsella > Capsella bursa-pastoris. Next base: position 5,119,819 of record CP144192.1, read on the forward strand.
CGGATCCTAACCCTCGTGGGTCAGAGACAGGTGGTGTTGAGTTCCTATCCCAACCTTAAACATGAAGCTTGGAAAGGTCACTTTTTGGGCAAAGTAATTTTTTGTGCACATAACAACGTCGCATGTTCAGAATCTGGTTATATGGAACATGCAGCCTTCTTAAGTCTACCAGGTTTCTGTACCATATAACTAGTAACTTGTATCTCTCAGACGTAACTGTAATCTGGAACTCTAGCTTATAACTCAATTCTGTATCTCTACTAAATAGTGGGGATGTTATTGTCTTATGACTAACTCATTTACCACATGGGGTAATTGAGTTAACATTCCGTATTGGCTAGTTATGTAATCAGTAACTTCGTTAAGTATTGTGTAATATCTATGTCTAATATCTATTGCGAATATGTTTGGACAACAAATGGCATACTCAGAAACTAAGATAGCACATTTTTCTTAAGTTTTAATAATATTACACATTGGGATCATACGGTTCTCCCATACATTAGCTTACAGTAATATTACAAATTGGGATCATCGAGTACTCCTATACATAACCTTTCTATTAAACAACAAAACATAACTTCAAATATTAAACATTGGGACCATAGATTAAACATTGGGAAAATAGAGTTACCATACCTTTCAACACATTCGAACCATTCTCAACGAATATTCCCAAGCGAATCAATGTTTGCATGTGGGAGCTGATGTGTCGTGGTTTAACTCACATATAGGGATGGTATCGAAATGGTAATAGCCTTTAAAAAGGCGATATCCAGTGATATGCATACCACGAACCAATACCTCAAGTCGCTCAGCAATTGTTAGAGCCTCATTAAAGTGTGAGACGTTGTTGACAAACGCTTGGAGGACAATAACACCATCTTCATAAGCTCCACAACATATGAGAAATAGGCCATATGCGTACCAAGCTTGTAGGCTATATGGTGCAGATTCACCAAGTCGATCCAAGCGTTCTTGAGAAGGACCAAAAGCGGTTAGGAGCCAGATTGATTCTACATATTTGGCCGTAGGATTGTCATGGGCAAGACACCTTATCAAGAAGGGCCTATAGATGGAAGTGAGACTAGCTAGTTCACCAATGTAGAAAAACTCTTGCAAATCAACCTCTTTCAACACGACCTCGGTGTTGACGAGCTCCGTGTAAGCACCTCCCGCCGCAATGAAAGGCCCAAGGTATCGAAAACCCTTCTTCCCTACACGTCTTATTATGTCTGTCACCAAAGAAATGAGAATGTATGTCATTTGTTGTTTTTTTTTTAGGTTAAAAAGGGTGAAAGGTTGTTTGATGGTCGGTGAGGAAAAATCTTAGGGTTTTTGTTTATAGTGAAAGGGATTTGTAAACCTATGTCGGTTGTGTGGTGGGTTCTTTTAAAGTAATTGTTAAGGTTGGTGAAGAGGTTGGTGTGGTGGTTAGGTGTTTAACTATTAGCAATTAATTGAAATAAATAGACTTACACAAGCGGTCAGTGAAACACAGACTTATGGCTTTACGTCGTATTCAATAGACGTAATGGACTTCCGTAGACTTCCGATCATATTTATTTACGATAGAGTTAATCAAAAATAAAATGTGATAGACTAATGCGTAGTAAGATAGACTTATTGACAACGATTTAGACTGATACGATAATATTAGCAAGTAACTTAAAGTACTGGTACTACACGACGAAGTCAATTTAATCACCAAAGGACCAACGACATACTTAACAGCGAAAATACAGATTACTTAATACATGTTTGTCGATTGTGGCCCACCTCACCCCATTGTGAACATGCGTTTGCTTTTCTTGGTCTCTTACTCTCCATTACAACCTCCATCACACCTTCCACTCTACTATGCTTTGGCCGGCCTGACTGACTTTGTACAACTGGGGGGTTGCATTTTTTTGTATGAAGCTCATTTGGCACAGGGATGGACTCATCCTTTGGCATTATTGATTTTGAATACCCATGGCAGAGGTAGTCGGTCCGATAGTATGGATGACACTTGGAAATCCTAGACACCTTGGCCGATTCAGCTGCTGCTATCGCTTGAATGCAAGGAAGTTTGTCAATGTCGAACATACGACATGTACACTTTTTCTGTGATAGGTTTACAACATTCATAGACGACCCGCTCCTAACTTTGTATTGATGCGGATCAATCTCTTGAACATGTAAAATACTAGCTCTTGCAACACGACCCTACAAATAGCACACAAACATACATTACAATTCTAAAACACCTTATTTTGGAAAAACGTAGATTTCTATAAATAAGAGTACCTCAAAGAGCTTCTCAACACCGGTCGTAAGCTCAGTTTGCATTTTAGAAGCTTATCTCCTCCTAGCTGCAAACCACCTTGTCAACATCAACCTTATCTCATCTAGTAATTGAACAATCGGATAGTGTCTAGCTGGCTTTAAAACTTTATTGATTGACTCTTCTATGTTGCTTGTTGTGAAGTTATATCTATCACCTGGAAAATGAACACGGCTCCACTTACTTACATCGGCACGCACTAAATACCTATGAAGTTGAGGATTCAAGCGTTGGATAAGTCGAAAATTTTCATTAAAATCCTGAAGGCGATAGGCCGTAGCCGCTTGCTTGACCAAACCAAATGTTTCACTTCCTCTGAATTTAAGCAAAATATTTTTGTGAAGATGGTATGTGCAAATTCCACGGCTGGCTAGGGGATAAACTTTTGCTATGGCTTTACCGATAGATTTATGCCTATCAGAGATTAGGGCAAGTCCTTCATCATCAGGAATAACACAGCTAAGTTGTCTAAAAAACCATTCCCAAGAGTCATCGTTCTCACTATCAACAACAGCAAAAGCTAAGGGAAATACGTTGTAATTTCCATCTTAGATTGAGTAATCTTGACACCAAGATCAAGATAAAGAGCTTTCAACCTAATCAATTCTTTAGCCGTCGCATACATTGCTTGATATTCTACTTCAGGGGAAGAATGACTAATGACATCTTGTTTCTTCGTTTTCCAAGAAATTGGAGACTCGCCAAGTTGGATAAACCAGCCCGTGGAAGATTTTTGTGAGAGTCTGCAACCGGCATAGTTAGAGTCACGTCAACCATAGATTCAGAGATCATAATCATCCCGCAGAAGAATCCCTTGCCCCAGACTAGCTTTCAAATAACGAACCACGCAAAGAATAGCATCCCAATGTTCTTCCCGTGGAACCTGCATAAACTACGACAACATATGAACTGAGTATGCAAGGTCGGGTTGAGTAATGCCGAGATAGACCAATTTCCCTACAAAACAACGATACTGCTAAACATTGGGAATAAGTGGACCAGTAGCCATGTCGAGTTTATGATGCTGCTCCATTGGAAATGGAGAAGGTTTCGATCCAAGCATACCCGTTTCTTTTAAAATATCAAGAACATATTTCCTATGGCTCTAATAAATCCCTTCTGCATTTCTAGATACTTCAATGCCCAAGAAATATTTTAAAACACCAAGATCTTTCATGTGAAAACATTAGCTAAGATATGCTTTACAATCTAGAAACGATGTAATCATATTGCCCATAATCACTAGATCGTCAACATAAAACGGACTACAAATTTCGATGTTATTTCTAAAATAAATAAACAGAGAATAGTCAGCAAAATATTGCTCAAAACCGTACCTCTCAAGGGCTGAAACAAGCTTGGCAAACCAGCATCGTGGAGCTTGCTTAAGTCCATACAACGATTTCTGTAATCTACATACTTTTCCAACGTTTCCTGGAGGAAATTTGATATCAAATTTTTCTTCAAGATCACCATGAAGAAAAGCATTGTGGACATCCATCTGATGTACTTCCCAATTTCGAGCAAAGACAATAGCATGGAAGGATCGAACTGTGGTCATCTTAACTACCGGAGCAAAAGTTTCACCGTAATCAACACCTTCAATCTGTCGATTTCCCAAGATCACCAATCTTTTTTTGTATCGTTAAATAGATCCAACGGACTTATGTTTGATTTGAAATACCCACTGACATTCAATTGCTTTCTTCTTCCCGCAAATCCTCAAGTGTCCAAGTTTTCCAGTTGTCATCTAACATAACCTCTGCAAAAAATTTCTGTTCACGAGCAGTAGTAATTGTAGCAAGGAAGACTCGACGATTTGCTGAAAAACGTTCACATGACACTAAATCGGCAATGGGATAACGACTCGTGGACGTAGTGCAAATAAAGCTTGTGTCATAATGTTGGAGATATCAAGTAGGTCGACGTTCGCGGTTGCTAACTCGCACAGGTGCATTCTCTTGAGCAGTGTCGGAGTCGTATGTGTTAGAGTTGTCGGTGTTGTGGTCATCATCGTCAGTTTTAGAGTTCATTGGACCGATCGGTCTGCTAGGAGGATCGATCGATCCTGGAATCTTAGTGTGCGCTGGACCGGTCAGTCGTAGAGGAGGATCGAACGATCCTTGTGTCGCAGTTCTGTTATGGTCGAGCTCGATATGCAGAGGATCGAGCGGTCCGAGATTTGGATCGATCAATCCAAGTCTCTTGGGTGCATCTTCGTGTAGCAAGTAAGGATCAAGATAGGATTGTGCACAAACATCACTGTTGCTGGCATCGAGTGGATGATAAAATGTATCTTCTTTAAACTCAACATCACGAGAAATGCAGAAAATTCCTTTTTTCGATATTGTACACATGCCATCCTTTCTTGCCGTGATGGTAGCCTACAAACAAACATTTTCTACTTCGACTAGCAAACTTATCACCATTGTGATCTTGATTGTGAATGTAACAAATACAGCCTACTATACGGAGATGACCATAAGAAGGTACTGCTCCATACAATACCTCATATGGTGTTTTTCCATGTAGTATGGAAGAAGGTGTTCGATTAATAAGATAGGCAGCAGTCAATGCACAGTCGCCCCAAAATTCGATCGGTAGACGTCCATCAAACATCACCGCACGAGCAACGTTAAGTAAATGACGATGCTTTTGTTCCACTCTTCCATTCTGTTGCGGCGTACCCACACAAGAAGTTTCATGACAAATTCCTTGTTCAATGAAAAAGGTTGATAGTGACAAGAATTCACTTCCATTGTCACTACGGATCGTATGTACTTGCTTCCTAAACTGCTTTTCAACCAAGGCAAGAAGGTAACGTTGTTTCGTTTGAGTTTCACTCTTTGCATTCATAAGATAAATCCAAGTTACACGAGAGAAAGCATCAACTATTGTAAGAAAGTATCGTGCACCAGAAAAAGATTGAGTTCTATATGGTCCCCATATATCGCTGTGAACCTGTTCGAAAATCGTGTTTGCTTTGCATGAATACAAATCTTACACACTTTATTTGATAAACCACTACTATTACTAAACTCAAAACCGAATAGTGACTCCACTACTTTCAGCGACGGGTGTCCCAAATGCCTATGCAAGAGCTCCACAGAAAGCTTGGTGACTCCCTTTGCTGCTGCAATGATCTCTATATTATGAAAGTAGACTAAACCTCCAAGTGGTTTACCGACTCCAATCACCATCCTCATAGTGCGGTCCTAAAAAACACAAAACGGAACACAAAATTGCATCACACAATCAATGTTGTGTTGGTGTTGATGCTCATAAATTCTAGAAAGCCAAGAATTTGAAAACAAGTTCCTGCTCTATGACTTGTTTGTCCACAGTTGGAGCATACAATTCCTGCGTCTTTGTTTTGAGATCGGGGTCGTCGAGTTTGAGCCACAAAATCCATGCTCTCGACTCGTGCTTCGGGATTCTTCTTGTTGTTTTTAGCATCTTCATCTTGTGTGAATTTCAAGTTTGCATACTCAAGGCTGGGAAGTGGTTCTTGTAAGAGCAGATTAGATTTTATCGTACCATACACATCTTCATTAAGTCCTATCACAAAATCATGCACTTTAACTTTTTGGCTCCACTTCTCTGCCTCTGCACTAATGTTACAAGTACAGAGACCACACTTACAAGTGACAAAGGGTCGATAACGTGCAAAACTGTCCCAAAGCTTTGTGAGTTTGCCGTAGTGAGCTTCGACACTCAACCTGCCTTGTTGACAATTAGCTAGATCTTTCTTCAGTTGGTGGATGTGAAGGCTGTTAGTGAGACAAAACCGTTTGCAAATATTTTCCCACATACGAGGAGCAACTGGTCTATGAGAAATATTCGACAACAACTTTGGTTCAATTGTCTTCTTAATCCAAGACACAATCAAGGCGTTGATCGGTTTCCAGTTTTCAAAGCCTGGGGATCCTTTGGGTGGTGGCTGAATGGCTGAATAGAGCCGTCGACGAAAACAAACTTCTTTCGGAAATAAAGAGTAGTTTCTAGATTAATTGCCCATTCTTCATAACTGCCCACGAGAGATGATGTTTATAAAGTTTTATGTCACTTAATCTTGACCTCAAAGGTCGATTATATATACAAACGTATAATCTAGGAGACAAAGTAAAAATCCAAACTATAAGGAAATATAAGATATCTACCAATCTAAAATATAGAATATTAACATATCCATTACAATTCACTTTTTTTTGTCCTTTTGTGATAAAAACAGGACAAACGCATTGCATGTTGTCTACTAGCTTTTCAATTTAAATAAAGAATGAATTACATGTAGACCCACTTTATGGGTAAATGTTTTCATCTACACATACTTTCAACATTACTTTCAACATTAGGTGTACTTTTTGTCTTTTTGTTTCTCTTGTGCATATATTTTTTATGAGGATATTGACCATAAATTTGATAGAAAATAAAAGATAGTTGATGAATGTGTGTATGTATAGAAAGAGGATGGAATTAATGGATTTATGATTATATATATTTTTAATTTCTCTTTCATCTCATTTTATTCTATGTCTTTGTTGTTAATTTATTTATTTATTATCACATATAAAGTTTTTTATGTTTACACAATAGCTTATGATTATATTTTTCTACATTTTAAGATGTATTTTGCTATATTTTAGATGAATTATTATACTTTATATTATCCATTTGCAACTGAACATGTGTTCGTTGATAGATGGATAATAAATTGTAGTATTGTTTATGGATACTTATTAATGGGGAAAAAAGCTTAAAAATACCCCATCTATTTTTTATTTGGACGTTTAATATCTTGTCTTTTTTGATTGGAATAGAAATACTTCATTTAATTATTATTGATCTAAAAATACTTTATATTCTAGTTTTTGGAAATTTCCAACCCGTGAGTCAACCTCCGTTAACGGACGTTAAATGTTCATTAACGTGTGTTAAATTGTAAACGTCCAAATAAAAAATAGATGGGGTATTTTTAAGCTTTTTCCCCCTTATTAATGTTTGAAAATTTAAAAATCATATGAAAACCGAATTGATCAAAGAGTTTTGCTTTGGTATGTTACTCATAATAACTATCAAACTAACAATTATTCAAAGTTGATGGTGAATTTTATTGGCACGTTTTATACATGTTCAAAACATATATAGTACACGGTACCCACAAATATTTGAACAAATAAACAACTTTATATGGATATAAATTTTATTCACCATTGGCAATACCGAAAATCCGTATCTTTGTCCACATCATACTAGTTACTTACACAACATGACATTTCACACTCTTCACAACTCAAAAGCTCCCTAGGTACTATGAACTAGAACAAGAGAACTAAAATTATAATCTAAATCCTAAACCCTAAACCCTAACCCTAATTACTAAAATTTAAACATATTTTGGTCACCGTAGTCAATACCGAAATGTCATTGTCTTCCTCCACATCGTACTCTAGTTTCTTATCTAACATGAAGTTCCTTACTCATAACGACTCAATAGCTCAAGGTGGTTTCAAAGTTACAACAAAAGAACTTTAAAACCTAAAACCCTAACACCTAAAGCCTAACCGCTAAATCCTAAACCCTAAACCATACAATAACATAATTTAACAGAACTGAAGTTGAAAATTCTTATTATAACTTAAAAGAAAAATACTTCATTTTATTATTGTGTCCATCAAACTGTAACCACATGAATATGATTGATCAATGTATTCATAAAATAAATATTTAGGGATGCAAACGAATCTAAAGAAAATCATTTGAAGATGAAGACGATTCGAAAGTGAAAGTAAATAAACGGTTGGGAAAGAGGTTTGAGGAGATGCATCATCAAAGTATGAACTTGCTTTAAAATTTGCTAAAGAATGTCGACTCCATATCCATAAAATCAAATCTACTTGTGCATTATAAAAATTGTGTATTATGTTCAAAAATTTTTTTTTTTTTAATAATATTAAATCCACTTAAACATATCCATATAGAGTGTTTTTGAAGTTTTTGCAAATTTTTTTTGAAAATGGAACATAACAAAAGTAAAGATATAACAACATGAAAAATACATAAACTATAAAGTTGAGAGTTGTGATAAGAAAAATATAAAGTTGTCTACATAAAAGTGTGAAGGAAAAAAAATAAAGTAAACAGTTGTGATAACGAAAAAAAACAAATGTAGAAAAAATTGAGAAGTTGTAATTTTTGGTAAAAGAAAAAGAGATGAAAGAGAAGTGTTGGTTAGGGTTAGAATTTAGTTAGAGATTATATTGTCATTTTACATGCTAAAAGTATATGCATAGCACAAAGTGGGTGTATGTGTGATTAAAATGTGGAAACGTAGGTGTGAGTGCAAATATCTCTTACAGAATCTAGTCGGTGAGACAAATAAAAAAAATTATACTTAGCCCAATCCTAACAAAAACTCACTACCCTTCCATTACTGGTTGCAGAGCCTTTTGCACATTTCACAAGTACAAACGCTCCTCGGTGGCAGATGCTGCTCCGGCTGTGGGACAGTGGGTGAGACGGACGAGAAGGAGGCAACTGTCATCGATGGTCTGGCTTAGGCATTCGGTCCTCTTGCAGTCGGATACGGGCAATGGAAAGAATAGTGTCCATAGCCGTAGTAGTTAAAACATATAACATACGACGGCGTCGGTGGGAAAGAGGCATCGAGCCTTGGACAGTCTGCGGTTCAGTGGCTGACTGATCCACACGAACCACATGGAATGAAACATGTCTGAACTAGAATTCCTTACAGATTTTCGAGCACTTGCCCTTGTTCTCGGTCTTCCTCTTGCCTGCGACTCCACTAGGCGTGGAACTCGGCCTTTTCTTTCGCCAGTAAGTCTTCGACGCTTCCGGCTGGCTTCTCCTTTGATCTGAATTCTTGTCTCGATAAGTATTCCTTCGTTCACGATCTGGTCGACCATCTCCATCAATAGGTCTCGGGGCTGATCTTCGATCTTCCTTAGGCGATACAACGAGGCTTCATTACTTAACTTCGCTTCCAACATCATCGGATCCCATCTCAAGACTGGTTCTTCTTCTTGCTGGTCAGGCGCATCGATGTTAAAGTCGGGCAAGACTGTCGGGTTATTGATGGCAACAGTCTCGGCACGTACAACAGCTTACGACCTCGACCTGACTTCGAGAGTCATTGACATAGGGTCACTCGAGGTGACTTCAACGACTTTGAATCTTCATTCTCCAGGCGTGGGTGACTCGAATGATTCGGACATCTTCTCTTCTTCTTCGCTGGAACTGACTTCACTTGATCTTCCATTGTTTCCTTCGCCATCTTTGTCGATAATCGGTCCTGGAACAGCTTCTTCTTCCATCGGTTCTGCTTCTTAGTTGGCTACTTTAGCTGCTTGTTTATTTCCTTTGATGTTCGACATCTGAAACATCCCTATCAAAATTTCATTTCATGTTATGGCTGGTTCTCCCATCAATTCTGCCCACAAAGCTGCTGCTTCGGGGTGGATGTTCTCGGCTGACATATCCAAGAATTCAAGCAAGATGTGCTGAATTTGATCGGCAGCTTTGGCATCGTCATGATTGTATTCTCTGATCGGGACATCTACTATTCTCCCTTGGTGATTAACGTGATCTCTATTTCACTCGGTAATCCTTGGTTTCTCTCGACTGACTAATCGTCTTGGTTGATTTCAATTTCGATATGGGCTTCTAGATCTTTGGAAGGATATGTTTCCACCGATGATTAAACTTCAGTTTTCATAAACGGGTCAACGGACTGAGTAACGCTGAATGATACACTACTTCTATCAAAATCAAAGGCAACCATCCACAAACAAGGCTGGGTTCTCCATGATTCGGCCTTCGTCCCCCATACACACTTCCACAACCAGAAACACCTTTAAACAAGTAAACCGCTAAACTTGGTCTAAAAATAAGAAAAACATATATGAAAAAGTAGACAAACGACCGGATCTAAAAATGATTTTGCGACTTATTTACTCGATAAAACGTTTTTGAAAAGCACGGATCCGCATGGTCTCTCAACTATGCTCTGATACCACCGTTGTAACGCCCTCGAACCGTCCTATGGCCGGACAAGCCAACGAACAATTTGGAAGACGCTACTATCGACAGCTTCGCCCGAACGCGCCTGACCAAGGTTCCCGCGGAAGGATACAGGTAAGGAAGGATTCTCGAGCTGAATTCGTCCGAGACCAGCCATCCCTCTTTGTATGATCGAACGTCTAAGCTTTGCAACCCTTTGGACGACGCGGACAAGAGTTGTGCAATTCCACCCGCCCGGACATGACCGAGGGAAATGGAGTATACCAAATCGAACCACCGTAAGTTTTACAAATAAAACAAGTTACTAAAGTATTTTTAAGTTGGATCCATCAAGAAAATAATCTATAATAGAAGAGTAATATTTTGCGAAAACAAGAAAATATTATAACTCCGGCTCCTAGTGTTTGCTTCGGTCTAGACTCCTTAAGAATAAGTCTGCAAAAAAAAATGAGCTTTGAGTAATCTAGTATTAAGCAAAACCTTGTTTCTTTTCCCCACCCCAAACCTAAAAGAAACAAGGTCAGAAAAGCGTTAGCAGAAGCATAGATGTGAAAGAAAAGCAAGACAAGACTACAAGACTCGACTCAAGTTAAGACTCGCTAGACTCCACTCCCTAGACTCTCGATAATCTGATCCTTTTTCCATTACATAATCATCTCGAGATGAAACAACAGAGGCATTCAACCGGAGGAAACCTTTTGCTTGCATCGTCATGCACCATCTTGGGCTAGTCGCGAGCTAGGAACCAGGCATCATGGTCAAGACCTGAGTAACCACAAAGTTTAACTCTTCGAGACCCGCATCGCCATCGCAGAGGAAAAAGATTATCGAACCTAATAATCAAATCTACAGATCGACAAGTAAAGCAATTCGACGACACTGAAAGAAAATCAATACTAAAAGGTCGAAAACAAGCAAGAAACATAAGCAAAGTTAGCAAATCATCAAGTAAACTTAGCACAACAACGAGAAAGCAAGCAAATGTTAGTTTCGAGGTGATAATTCTCGATGATGTTCAATAAACTATCAAGAAAAACCTAACTATATTAGCATGCGAGTTCGTTTTAGTTGTCTATCAGATTTTAAGCAAGCAACCTATTTGTTTTAGACAAGATCTTTAACATGCGAGTTCTTTTTCAAGCAAGTATAGCTATCATGCAAGTCTGAAGACTCATGCAGCACCCCACACAATTGTATCCAACTCACTGAGGTTAGCTACGAACGGTCCTTCTTCTTGGCTTGACCTTCGGCAACTTCGGTAGCAGATCTCTTCATTTCGGAAACAGATTTCTCGATCCTTTGGCTGCAAACACTCGATCAAGGGGCAAGTTTCTAGAGTAAAACTTTCAAGGACAAGAGAGAAATTTTCTAGAGAGAGAAACTTGTGTCTTTGGGCGAACAACACAACTTACGGATCAAGGTTAAGTTGGTTAGCTTCAGGATTTGTTAGCTTCGGGATTCACTAGCTTCAGGATTCGCAGGCAAATGCCAGGTGTTGGTTCGGGTATGGCGAAAGAAGGCCTTCTTTGGCTGTCTGACACGTAGCAGTAATGGAGGAAAACTAGGAATCTGGATTGCATCCATTGAATCTTCCCCCATATCTTTGCGAGATATTTTCTCTGGTTTTCTTGTCGAAATTTGCCTTTTGGCAATGTTGTCGAGTGAAAGATTCACTGAACATACAAAGAGTCAGATTTGCTTGATCTTCTTGATCTTTTCTCGATCATACTTAGGCATCTTCGATATTTCTCGAGATTTCTTCGACAAACTTGATAACTCTTCGATAAAATATCTTGGATGCACCTTATTCGTTGGTTGTGCATCGAAAATTTCCTTAAGGTTGGCTTCAGTCTTGACTTCATCGGTACCCTTACGTTCAGCTGTCGTCACGGATCGGCAGAATCAATGGTGTCTTGACCATCTTTGATAATTCTACATTCTTTTGGTACACCGTCTCGATACAACTTCTTCTTTGGCAATTTAATGACTTTGGGTTGAGAGACTTTGCTTTCTTATTGACTTCGATTTTCTTGTGTACAATAATATACGTTTCTGGCAGCTTCCTTACGTGCATCTCTCGATATAAACCTTCTATCAATAATGTTTCGATAAATCTTCATCTTTTGGTCTTATTAGTCTTTTGGAGTTTTTTTCTCACCCCTTCATCGCTGATTTTTCTTCAGGCTACTAGGTCATGGTGCCATACACGCTCCGAAGGGACGGACGGACGGACGGAAAGGGTTTATCGAGTTGGCCCTCACTCTCTCTTGATGGGAGCACGTACAAGGAAGAGACGATCGATGGAATGTAGATCTTAGGACAGTAGGTGACTCGTTAGAACCAGTAACAAACTAACAAGGGATGATTCAAGGGGAAACCACTCAAGAATACTCGTGTAAGGCTTTCAACTCGCAAACGGCGCAAGAGAAGAAAAGTTAAGCTTTATTGATCTAGGGTAAAAAGCCTGACTACAAGGCAGCAAATGGGACTTTATTAAAAATCCTTCAGCCATGACATTCAAGGGTCGAGATTTAATCTCACAAAACTAACGGATACAAAACAACCTAAAGAAAACACCAAAGAACTAAAAGAATCCAATCAGGTGTTTAAGTCAAGCAAGTATAAATTATATCAATTACCCTAGAGTACTATCATGTCATTGCAGTACAATAGGTATCAATCCAATCAGGTGTGATGCTAGCGATCAAGATGTATCAGAAATGTTTAAGTCAAGCAAGTATAAATGATCTTTTGGTTTTCAGTGATCCTAAGCAAACATGTTAAACATGCGATAAATGTAAGGCTGTAAAACATAGACTACCATGCATAAACTAAAACGTAACGATTATTGATACTGGCAAGAAAACAAAGCAGACCAAATAAATAACAAGAGAATTAAACAGAAAGCACAAATGGATAGAAGATCCCGAGGATGAGGTTATTGATGTAGGTGGAGTATGCTAATCTACTTCGAGTGTTTATCAAACTGCAAACATTCTAATCCCTAGACAATGAACTTCTAATACTAGTCAATCCAATATCTTGGCAGAAACTATCAAGTTTACAACACTTCCTAATCTCAATTCTCATTGATGAAACATGCAGTAAACAGGCATAAAGAAACAGCTCATTGATGTCAATAAACATCTTAGACAACCAATCTCTTGGGCTAAGCATGTAAATCTCTGGCACTAGTTGGTTCAGACATTTCATCATATACCTTTCGGGTATGAAATGTCTATGACCCAGTTCCAATTGATCAGAGAAGAACTAGCTAATAAAACTCTAGTCCACAAGGGAAACAAAACGAATCTAACATAAACACTCTAGCAAACTAACATCCTCCACCTAATCTATCCCATCCTCAAGAACCCTAACACTACTCAGACGCAGAAATCATGTTAAACATCATGAAACAAGAATCGTTCAAAACATGCATAATAATAAATATGACAGGAAGAATAACAACAATGATTCAAGAACTAACTGCAAAGTATCAATAACTCAAAAGAAATCTCGATTACAATTCTCAGGATCGTTTGGTGGCTAACAACAAAAACCTAATAAAAAAACTCGATCCCCTGGGCAATCCAAATGAGGCCTATTTATAACAATTTATGGGAAAACCTTAAAACATAAAACGACAACGTAAAAGCTGTTTAAAAGTTGTAATGGTCCTGTCGGTCGAGTGAGCGTGTCGAGTAACACTTAATTTCTTCTCTGCATCATATCATACTCGACCGTGTTCCTCGAGTGAACTTGTCGAGTGACCTGTGAAACCATTAGCTACTTCTTTGCTTTGCTCGTTCATGTCACTCGAGTGAGTGCATCGAGTGACAGGTGGTTCTGCTTCGCTTCCCTTCTGCTCGATCGGCTACTCGATCGTATACGTCTGCCGCTCACTCGATCATCTTTGTAATTGCAATGTATCTCTGCAGCCTACTCGATCATCCTACTCGGTCGTGCCAATCGAGGGAAGTATGTTCCTGCAACGCATCCTTGCTTCTCACTCGATCGTCTCACTCGATCGTGTGCAAGTCGAGTAACGCTTGTTCCTCTGCTTCGCTCTGCATGTCTCCTAAGTACCTGAAACACTCCAAATATGCACAATGTATGCAAGATATGCATGATATGCATAAAATCTACCTAAGTATGTAAAACATGCAGAAAGGGATCAATATGATGCGAATTAACAAGTGAATGATGCTGAAAAGATGATGAATGCATGCTCAAAAAGCGATGAAATACAGACTTATCATTTAGCATCGTTAGTAGCTTTTTAGTTCCAAAACTTCTTTGATTAGCTTAGATTAAGTGAACTAGTGCATTCGTGGTGTGTTAATCAATGCAATTTGGATCGATAATTAATTGACTAAAAGTATCGACATAAACCTTTCCTATCGTGAGATGCACGTAAGGAAGCTGCCGGAAACGTACATTATTGTACACAAGAAAATCGAAGTCGATAAGAACGCAAAGTCTATCGACTCAAAGTCATAAATTGCCAAAGAAGAATTGTATCGAGACGGTTTACCAAAATATCTCGCAAAGATATGGGAGAAGATTCAATGGATGCGATCCAACAGAATCCCAGTTTTTCTCCATGACTGCTACGTGTCCGACAACCAAAGAAGGCCTTGTTTAGCTATACCCTAACCAACACCTGGCATTTGCATGCGAGTCCTGAAGCTATAAATAGGAGCCTTGAACCGTCATTTGTGTTGTTCGCCCAAAGACACAAGCTTCTCTCTCTAGAAAAATTCCCTCTCGTTCTTGAAAGTTTCACTCGAGAAACTTGCCCCTTGATCGAGTGTTTGCTACCAAAGGATCGAGAAATCTGTTGCCGGAATCAAGATATCTGGTACCGAAGCTGCCGAAGGTCAAGCCAAGAAGAAGGACAGTTCGTAGCTAGCCTCGGTGAAAGAAAGGAAGGAAGCCATCGATAAAAGCACAGTGAATTGGATACAATTGTGTGGGGTGCTGCATGAGTCTTCGAACTTGTGTATGTACCTATTGCGTGTTTATTGCGTGCTTTTCTTTTGTAGACTTGCATGATAGCTATACTTGCTTGAAAATGAACTCGCATGTTAAAGATCTAGCCTAGAACAAATAGGTTGCTTGCTAATATGGCATAGACAACTAAAACGAACTCGCATTCTAATATGGATATGTTTTTCTTGATAGTATCTTGAACATCACCGAGAATTATCACCTAGAAACGAACCTTTGCTTGCTTGCCCGTTGTTGTGCTAAGTTTACTTGATGATTTTCTTGTTTTGCTTATGTTGCTTGCTTGTTTATCGATCTTTTAGTACTGATTTTCTATGAGTGTGTTAGAATATATTTACTTGTCGATGCGGGTCTCGAAGAGTTAACCTTTGTGGTTACTCAACTCTTGACCAGGATGCTTGGTTCCTAGCTCACGACTAGCCCAAGATGGTGCATGACGATGCAACCAAAAAATTTCCGCTAGTTGAATGCCTCTGTGGTTTCATCCCGAGATAATTATGTAATGGAAAGAGGATCAGATTATTAGGGAGTAAATTCTAGCGAGTCTTCGCTTGAGTCGAGTCTAGTTGAGTCTAGTCGAGTCTTGTAGTCTTGTCTTGCTTGTCTTTCGCATCTATGCTTCCGCTAATGCTTTTCTGACCTTGTTTCTTTTAGGTTTGGGTGGGGAAAATTTCATGATAGAATGGGGGTATCCGGCTCACTGAGTAATACTAGATTATTCAAAGCTCATTTTGTTTTGTAGGTTTATTCTTAAGGAGTCTAGACCGTAGCAAACGTTAGGAGCAGGAGTTAGAATAATTTCATGTTTATGCAAAATATTACACTTCTATTACGTATTATTTTCTTGTTGGATCCAATTTAAAAATACTTTGGTAACTCGTTTTATCAGTAAAACTTAACTTTAAGTAATAAAGAGAAGTTTTGGGGAAAATTTTGGCTGTTCGATCTGGTATACTTCAATTCCCTCGGTTATGTCCGGGCCAGTGGAAATGCACAACTCTTGTCCACGTCGGCCGAAGGGTTGATATTCAATTTTCTATCTATCTTGTCCTACAAGGATTAAAAAATAAATAACTAAACCTAGAAATAACTTAAATTAAGAGGAATATAAAAAGATATTTAAATGTAAAATTATTCTTTGGGAATTTTTTTTCAAACTTTTGAGTTGCACTTCATATGACTTTATAAGAAATCATATATATATATATAAGTAAGTTTTCACTCTCTCCTTATTGGTCCATTTAATATTTATTTTTAATTAAAACAAAAAAACACATTTAATCATATACATTAATTTATACTTTAAATCCACACTTTACTACTAAAATGTAACTGAAAATTAGATAAATTTTCAAAGACTATTGGTTTTCTTTATTGAATTTAAATTAAACACACTAAAAATTATAATTATGACTCCTGTAATTTAATTATTTTAAAAATGTAACTTACATCACTTCTTATCCTATAAGTAGCCATTCTCACATCCTCCTCTACCATATCTCATATCTTGATTATTTTCTTTGTTTTTAAAAAAAAGTTTTTGAATGTGGTGAAAACTCAATTAATATGTCATTGTAAGAGTTTGATTACATATAATGACAATGGCCAAATATACACCAAATATACACCAATATAATGGCAATGGTGTATATTTGGCCATTATCATTATACGTAATCAAACTCTTACAATGAAATCTTAATTGAGTTTTCATCCCATGCAGAAACTTTGTAAATTTTTGTTATGATTATCAAACCAAAATGTAAGACACTGAAATAAATAAAAATTTATATACAAACAAAGGTAATTTGTGTGTATATTTATAAGCTTACATACATATTTGGATTTTTTAACATTTTAATGGTTTTTTTTGATACATTTGAAAAGGGGGTAAATTTAAAAACTGGTATTTGAAAAGGTATATTTTTTAAATTCTCCAAATATCATTTCTATTTTTATCATTAACAATATTATTTTTTATCAAAAAATACTCAAAAGTACTGAAGAAAATTACTATCAAAATTGAACAATGAAGCAACGAATAAATTCATGAGATATGCATGTATGCTTCTATTATATGATTTAAATAAATGAATTGTAAAAATGTTATAAGCATTGAAAATTATTTATTTTATTTTTTATAAGTAATAAATAAATTAAAATTGATTAATTTAATACATAACAATCCGCGCATATGCGCGGGACATTACCTAGTTAAATAAAATGTTTGTGTGCATTAATTAATATTTTTGTTTCTTTAATGTTTTTCATTTTTATCTATAATATTTTTGTTTGTTTAATAATAATTTAAAATTGTATTTTGTGTTTCTTTTTATTTTCAAATCAATTTTAGTCTACATTTTTTATGTTTTCAATTTAAAAGTTATTTTTTTTAATTTTAATATGGTTTACTTTATTAAATTATTGTTAATTATTAACAATCTAGAGGTTCAACCAATAATCAACTCTATAACTTTGGTTCTTAACTTAATCTCTTATATTATTATATTAATTTATTACCCCTAAGCACCATCCTCCCACATATCCCGTTAATGATGGTCTTGGCTACCTTATGCTTGACACCATGCTTCACCAATAAATTTGAAAAAACTTTGTTGATGAAATGCTTTCCACCATCACTAATCACTACTCTTGGAACTCCGAATCTTGGGAAGATGATTTTCTTAAACAAGTTAAAAACAACTGTAGCATCAATCTTGGGGCTGGCTATTGCTTCAACCCGTTTAGAAACATAATCCACAGTAATCAAGATATACTCATTCCCATAAGATGATGGAAAAGAACCCATGAAGTGAATTCCCCACATGTCAAAGACCTCTACTTCGAGAATAAAATTCGGAGGAATTTCATTTCTCTTCTTATGTTACCCTTGCGCCAGCAAGCATCACACAGTGCAACAAACCCATGAGCGTCTTGAACAAAGTAGGCCACCAAAACCAGCTTGGAAAACCTTAGTGTCCTGAAAGAAGCAAAGTGTCCTGCATAATCTGAAGCGTGACAATGGTGTATAATGCCATCCACTTCAGTCTCTGGAATGCATCTTCTGAAAATATTGTCAGCACACTTCTTGTATAGATAAAACTCGTCCCAATAGTAATGCGCACGTCTCTTAAGAAATTCTTCTTTGTGTAACCCGTGTGAAGTGACATCTTTCTAGTGTGAAGTGTCATTAGCTCAAGAGTGCTTGTGTGTGCTCTCTCTACTTCATCAATGTAATAGTGTACTATTTATGCCAAATCTTCTCCTAGAAGGGTATCTCGCATGGGGATCTCTTCCTCAACTCTCAGTCTTGACAAGTTATCAATAGTCTCCATTTCAATAGTCTCGGCTTGGCATCTTTTTAGACAAAAGATACCTCAAACCAGCATGATCGGTGTGAAAAATGACTTTAGACCCAACCAGATATGATCTAAACTTCTCAAAAGCAAACACAATAGCAAGTAGCTCTTTCTCTGTGGTGGCGTATTTGACTTGTGCTCCGTCAAGAGGGCGACTAGCATACTAAATAGCATGCAACTATATATATTTTTGCTGTTCCAAAACAGTGCCCGCAGCATAATAACTAGCATTGCACATTACCTCAAAAGGTAGCTCCCAATCTGGTGGTTGGATAATAGGAGCACTCACCAAGTATTAGAGAGGAAGAAGAGAAAGGAGAACCTTAGGCCGAAGTCTAGAAGATGAGGCCGAGCATAATGGTGTTCAATGAAGTGTGACACTCAACTTTGCTCGTGTATCTCCAAGCTTATCCTCCGATGTCTCTACACTTAAGCTTGAGGGGGACTATTGAGTATGTTAAGATAGAATAGACCATTATGTTCTATTTTATATTGGTCTATTCTATATTGACTAAGTTAGGATAGTATAGACCATTAGGCTCGTCTCTACATTGGTCTATACTATACATACGGGTGATGTTAAGGGAAAAATAAGATAGATTAGTATTATTTATATTATTAGCTTCCCTTGTAAGCTTATCCATTACCCACCTACATATATGTGTGGTTGTAAACCTAATTGAAGTAGAAGAGAGTAATACTCTCTCTCTCTCTAATTCTCCCAATCTCTTTCTATAGTTGGTTACTATTCATCATCTCTCCCAATCTCTTTCTCACTTTCATTCTCATTCCGCAAATCTAACACCAAGGACTCCTTATCGATTTGAATGCCAACAAACGGCTCTCATTGAACTCAAACTTCTGTTCCTTGCACAACAACTGAGTGAGAGGTCTAACAATCTTGGAAAAATCTTTTATGAACCTCCGGTAAAAACCAGCGTGTCCCGGAAAGCTCATGATTTCCTTCACGGAATTTGGTGGCTGCATACTCATCATGACTTCAGTCTTAGCTCTAACAACCTCAATACCCTTTTCTGAAATCCTATGCCCAAGAACAATGCCATCACGCACCATGAAATGACACTTCTCCTAGTGTAAGACCAAGTGTTTGTCCTTGCAGCGCTGAATTATCCTGTATAGATTAGAAAAAAAAACAGTATAAGACGAACCATGCACAGAAAAATCATCCATAAAATCCTCTATAAAATACTCAATCATATCACTAAAGATAGACATCATGCAATACTGAAAAGTAGCAGGTTTGCATTACATAATCCAAAAGGTATTATAAGATAAGGATAAGTACCATAAAGATAAGTAAAGGTGGTTTTCTCTTGATCATCAGGATAAATCGGGATTTGAAGGAATCCAGATTACCCGTCAACAACGCAGTAATATGGATGGTTTGACAGTCTTTGAAGCATTTGATTAATAAAGGGCAGTGGGAAATGATCTTAACAAGTTCGCTCCGATCATCGCAATCATTTGCTGTTGAGTCTGCTGCAACGTTCTTTCCCTCACATTTCTCAAGTTCAGTAATTTCCACAACTTTACTCATCTGTTGCACATAATCGAGCAGTCTAGCAAATCCAGTAGTCGCTTCACCAAGGTACCCACACCGATCCTCTTTCTTAATCATGGAAATCTGAATAAGATCTTCTATGTTCAACTCCTCAAGAAGCTCATCAGCTAGCTAATCCATTATATCAACCTAGCTAGCTCATCCATTATATCAACCCAGAATGTCTGACCCTCAATGGTGGGTTTAGATATCACTCTCTCCATGTTAAAATCCTAGACAATATCACCAATCTACAGTTTAATCTTACTTTTCCTCACATCTATCAAAGCTCCAACAATGTTTAAGAATGGTCTACCAAGAATGAGTGGGTCTCTTGGCTCCTCATCATGCTAAATGATGAAAAAATTGGTTCGAATATAGAAATTTCCAACCGTACGTGTACATCCTCAGCCACTCCAACAGGAAAACACACAGACCGATCAGCAAGTATCAAAGACATCTTGGTTGGAGTGAAGTTAGTGATCCCCAACCTTTTTGAAACCAAGAATTGCATCAAACTTACTCCTGCTCCCAAATCATATAAACATCTATCAAAAGTATGCTCTGCAATCCTACTAGGTAACAAAAAACTACATGGATCCTCTATTTTTTAAGTACATTGTTATGGACAATATCACTACACTCATGACTTATCAACACAGCTCCTTCAAGAGTCTTCTTATTAGTCAAAAAGTCTTTTAGATGCTTCCTATAGGTAGGAACATTCATAACTAACTCAAGAAATAAAAGCTTAACTTGAAGCTCCCTCATAATTTCATCAAACCGAGCATACTCTTTTTCTCACTGAATCTTCCTCAAGCGGCCTTAGGCACATAAGGTGGTGGTGCAGTTTTGTCAATTTATCCTTTCTTTTGCATCATCTATTTCATCTCATTATCTATTGAAGAGGTGGAAAAGCTCGTGTTCCCAGGTGCTTGGTAACTTCCAGGGAAGTTACTGAACTGGGTTTTTTTGTTGGAAACCACTTTGACCAGTACCCTGTGGTTTAGGTACAAACACCTTGTTGCTGAAATTTCAATGACCTGGTATAAAAGACTTAGGCTGAAACTACTAACATTGAGGTCCCATCTACGCTGGATACACCTAATCATGCGGATTCTCCACGTTTGTGCTTCTTTAAGAGAGGTTAGGATGATTCCTATAATTATGATTGAACCCCTTGTTCTGATAGTTTCTGAAACAAGCGTTTTTGTGTCTTGGAGTTCAATTCCCCAATGCGATGTAGCACAAGAGGTTATCGATCCAAATGGATGTATTGCAGTCAATCAAGATGTAGCAAAACTAATCAAGTCAAGCCAAGTAGTTGAAAGTTTTGGATTTAGAACTCAATTGCATAAAAATAAACTACATATGATAAACTAAAACATCTAAGAACAATATTGAAGATAGCTAAAAGATCTAAGGATACTACTGAAATGAAACTAAGAATGCAAGAACGACATAAGCTATATTGAAAGCAGAAATGAAAGCAAATAAATAATCAGATAAAGGAAGGTCTTAAGGATGGGCGAATAGGGTGATGAATCCTCTTAATCTCTTGGGGATGCTTAACATGCTCAAATAGATCTAGCACTAGACAATGAACCACTTAACCTAATCAAACCAATCTCTTGGCAAAGATTATCAGATCTATAGCACTTCCTAATCTCAACTTTCATTGATGAAACATACTACAGATAGGCATAAAAAACAAGCTCATTAATGTCAATCTACTCCTTAACAGCCAATCTTTTGCGTAAGTAAATAGATCTCTAGTATTAGTTGATCAGACATTCCATTGAACACTTTTTGAGTGCTGGAATGTCTAAGATCTAATCCCACATGGTTAATGCAAAGACTAGCAATTAAATCTCCTAATCCAGAAGGTATCTACCTGAATCTATACCTAAGCGTCCCTAGAAACTAAGATTCCTCATCACCTAACCCATCACCTAAACCCAAAAAAAACTACTCAGATCTGGAATTCATCATGAAAAACATAAACCCAGAAATCTTTAAATCTTGCATAACTAGATAGATAATGATCTAAGGAGCAAAATAATATAAAGAAGCAACACTAAAAACTCAATAGATCAAAAGATAACAAGATTACAAATTCTGGAAATGTTTGGTGGCTACAGAGAAAAACCCCAATAGAAATCTAAACATGCAAATGATGCACAAAACATGCTTAAAAGTATAAAAATATAGGGTTATCAACTCCCCCAAACTTATTCTTTGCTTGGCCTCAAGCAAATTCAAAGTAGGGAGAGAGGTTTGAAGGTGGGGACTCAACCAAAACTTGCTACAAAAGAGTTTTACATCAATGTCCTAGTTCGTAATTCTAGAATGCAATTCAAAGGCTATACTCTGAACCTGGTAGCCATTCCTATTTCAACACAAGATGTCTTCAGCCACATAACCTAAACAAGCAATCAAGTCAGCCATCCCTTTTAACGTTCATTAAGTGGTAACCGTGAATCTGGTTGTAAATTGAATTCAAACTCATTTGGCTGGGTGTAAAAAGGGTTTAAGAAACAAAGAGGGTTTCTTTTTAGTGAGGGATTAATCATTTAAGTGCTGGGATCTCTCAATGAACGGGATCAAGCTTTTGGGAGAATGCTAAAGGTAAGGACCAATAAATGCATACAAGAATAACATCTTGACTACCCAAAGTACCCAAGTGATATCCTAATTGTCTAAGCCCATATGATCCTATTCTACCCTTCAACTCTTTTTATCCCAATTTCCCTTTTTGTTCTAAGTCTTAGGAGAGTTTCTTAAAATAAACTAGTGGATAGGGGGTTTTCTTTATAAACACTATGGTTCTCTTTCTTCTTAACACTTAAGACATCAAAGCATTTTGCTATTTTCACACTTTTCTCTCTTTCTTATAAAATCCAGAACCATCTTTTTCATACTATGCATTCCCCACACATCTTTCACTAGAACCTTGAACTTTTCTGAAACTTTTACTCTCCTAAAGACTCAACTCATTCCCTTTTTCTTTTCTTTCTTTCTCTTTTCACCATCCCATCAAATCCCAAAACCCAAGTAGAATCCATCCTAGTCCTATCTGATCCGAAAAATGCAAATCAGAACTACTCAAGACCCTATTCTTGTCGGCACAAACCTAACACGTTCTCTTCAAGCTTAATCCTTAAAAATAGGCCTTCCACTCAGAATTAAAACAAAGGCTTGAAGGAAAGGTTGAGGTTTTTAGGGTGTGGTTAACTGGTCAAGGTTATGACCAGTTACTTGGATCAATGATACTAGGATATTTCTATCAATTACCCTAGAGTACTATCATGTCATTGCAGTACAATAGGTATCAATCCAATCAGGTGTGATGCTAGCAATCAAGATATATCAGAAATAATTAAGTTAAGCAAGCGTAAATGACTTTTGGTTTTCAGTGATCCTAAGCGAACATGCTAAACATGCGATAAATGTAAGGCTGTAAAACATAGACTACCATGCATAAGCTAAAACTTAACGATTATTGATACTTGGCAAGAAAACAAAGCAGAACAAGTAAATAACAAGAGAATTAAACAGAAAGCATAAATAGATAGAAGATCCCGAGGATGAGGTTATTGATGTAGGTGGAGTATGCTAATCTACTTCGAGTGTTTATCAAACTGCAAACATTCTAAATCCCTAGACAATGAACTTCTAATACTAGTCAATCCAATCTCTTGGCAGAAACTATCAAGTTTACAACACTTCCTAATCTCAATTCTCATTGATGAAACATGTAGTAAACATGCATAAAGAAACAGCTCATTCATGTCAATAAACATCTTAGACAACCAATCTCTTGGGCTAAGCGTGTAAATCTCTAGCACTAGTTGGTTCAGACATTTCATCATATACCTTTCGGGTATGAAATGTCTATGACCCAGTTCCAATTGATCAGAAAAGAACCAGCTAATAAAACTCTAGTCCATAAGGGAAACAACACGAATCTAACATAAACACTCTAGCAAACTAACATCCTCCACCTAATCTATCCCATCCTCAAGAACCCTAACACTACTCAGACGCAGAAATCATGTTAAACATCATGAAACAAGAATCGTTCAAAACATGCATAATAATAAATATGACAGGAAGAGTAACAACAATGATTCAAGAACTAACTGCAAAGTCTCAATAACTCAAAAGAAATCTCGATTACAATTCTCAGGATCGTTTGGTGGCTAACAACAAAAACTTAATAAAAACTCGATCCCCTGGGCAATCAAATGAGACCTATTTATAACAATGTTTGGGAAAACCTTAAAACATAAAACGACAACGTAAAAGCGGTTTAAAAGTTGTAATGGTCCTGTCGGTCGAGTGAGCGTGTCGAGTAACACTTAATTTCTTCTCTGCATCATATCATACTCGACCGTGTTCCTCGAGTGAACTTGTCAAGTGACCTGTGAAACCATCAGCTACTTCTTTGCTTTGCTCGTTCATGTCACTCGAGTGAGTGCATCGAGTGACAGGTGGTTCTGCTTCACTTCCCCTCTGCTCGATCGGCTACTCGATCGTATACGTCTGCCGCTCACTCGATCATCTTTGTAATTGCAATGTATCTCTGCAGCCTACTCGATCATCCTACTCGGTCGTGTCAATCGAGTGAAGTATGTTCCTGCAACGCATCCTTGCTTCTCACTTGATCGTCTCACTCGATCGTGTGCAAGTCGAGTAACGCTTGTTCCTCTGCTTCGCTCTGCATGTCTCCTAAGTACCTGAAACACTCCAAATATGCACAATGTATGCAAGATATGCATGATATACATAAAATCTACCTAAGTATGTAAAACATGCAGAAAGGGATCAATATGATGCGAATCAACAGGTGAATGATGCTGAAAAGATGATGAATGCATGCTCAAAAAGCGATGAAATACAGACTTATCAACTCCCCCAAACTTAGTCTTTGCTTGCCCTCAAGCAAAGCAAAAAGAAACAAAGTGGATGAGAGGTTTGAAAATGGGGTCTCAGAACCTGTAATTTGCAAGATAGAGCTGTTAAAATCAATGTCCTGGTTGCTAAGTCTTTGATGTATGCTGAGAGAACTTTACTTGACGACTTTAGACAAACTCATCAAATCCGAAACTGATTCTATCCCTTGATCTACACATGCATTCAAATCATTCATTCCTTTTGACATTCATTACTCAAGTATATGAATCTTTGTTGTGCAATGCTTAACAAACTCACTTGGCTAGGCAGAAAAAGGTTTTGAGAATCATGAGGGTTTAAACCATTTCAGGACAAGGATCTCTCAATGAATGGATTGAGCTTTAGGGAGAATGCTAAAGGTAAGGACCAACAAATGCATACAGGAATAAAACCTTGACTACCCAATGGTTCCCAAGTGCTTACTCCTAATCATCTAAACCCGGATGATCCCTATGTCTACCCTTCAACATCAATCCCATTTTTTTTCTTTTTGCCTTAGGAGAAGTTTCTTATCAATACTAGTGGATAGGGGGCTTCCTTTTTTACCATGGTTCTGTTTTCTTCTTACGTTATAAAACATCAAAACTGTTTTTCTCTTTCTTTACATCCCAAAACCATTCTCTATATATCACGCTATCCCCACAAGAATCAATCACTAGAGTATAAACTTCTTGAAAAACATTCTCCTCCTAAAGACACAACTTTTGCTGTTTCTCTTCTTTCCTTTCACAATCATTCCAATCCCAAACCCAAGTAAGAATCCAGACCTAGCCCTATCTGATTTGAAAGTGAAAATCAGAACTACTCAAGATTTTAATCATGTCGGCTCATACCTAACACGTTCTCCCCAAGCATAATCCGGTAAAAGACCTACAACTCAAAAATTATTAATTGGCTTGAAAGAAAAGGATAGGCTGTGGGTATGGCAAACTGATCAAAATAAAGATCAGCTACTTGGATCAACAAGAGTGGTGAAAGGAGGAAGATGATCCAAATATGTATATGGTGACCATGAGCATGCGAGTAAAACACAACCAGATATTTGCAAGTCAAGATTAAGTTCTTATAAGGTAAGGAATGAGATCATATCACAACATGTTTTAACCAAGTTCAAGAATGCTCTTCATGAATTCCAAGTTTGTTTCAGACTTACTTCAAGTTCAATCATCATGCATCAAAAAGCTAACAACCACGGCATTGATCTCAACTAGTGAATCATAGCAAATCAACAAGGTGTAAATCATCATCGCCCCCTATGCTAATGCAACAGTCCTACATGAAACAGTCTAGACTCAATCCTAGTATGCAAATGCAAGCTACATGATCACTTTGTTTTTAAAGATTTTTTCTGAGAATTTTTCAAATTTTTAGGGGTTTTCAATGCACATATATGAATGCAAATTATATGCTAAAAATTTAAAATAAGAAAAGAGAACACAACATCAAATGTCATCCCAAACCTTCCCCCAAACTTAAATTACACAGTCCCTTGTGTAATAAAAATTTGAGAGTTGGTTTGAGAATCAAACAAACAAAAGTATGAAAATGAAATGGTATATACAGATGAAGGTTTGGAGTGGTACCTTACTGAAAATAGCAATCCAGGTATTGAGTCATGGACTCGCTTGTATAAGCACTTGGTGCAGGCTGCGTAGGAGGAGCCTCTGCTGGTTGCTCAACGTTCTGCTCGACATGATCCGCAGTGAGGTCTT
This sequence comes from Capsella bursa-pastoris, assembly GCA_036452645.1. Classification (NCBI taxonomy): domain Eukaryota; kingdom Viridiplantae; phylum Streptophyta; class Magnoliopsida; order Brassicales; family Brassicaceae; genus Capsella; species Capsella bursa-pastoris. The sequence goes on from CP144192.1 coordinate 5,146,781, forward strand.
GGAAATGATATGCACCTGGATCAACAGTCAGGTCCTCAATGTGATCCTCAGGTTGATCCATGGTCAGATCCTCAACATGATGCTCCTCTGACAAGTGTGATGAACTGGCTTTTGCCTTCCGTCTCGCTGCCTTCTTCTTTTTCTTTTTCTCCTTCTTTTTGCTAGCCCTAAGCTCAGGGGAGGACTGTCTCAGAGGAGAAGAAGAAACATTATGTTCTCTGTACTCATAGGCGGAATGACGTGATGGAGAAGGAGTTCTGTAGCGTGCTGGGACATCACTCGTGGACAAACGGCGCTGAACTGGTCTAGCATCCTGCGGAGTAGTGTTTGCAAATGCTGTGGTGGTGGAGGCGCAGCTAAACTTACTCATGAAGCTCTTCATCTTCGACTTCATAGACCTTATGGCCTTGTCCTGCAGCATGTTCCACTTCTGTAGGGTACTGATACGCTTGTGAGCCTCTACCAAACTCTTGCCTTGTCTATGCGCTGTGTAGTCCTTGAAGTGGTACTTCTCTGGTCTATACTCATCTGAATCCTCATCCATCTGATCATCCTCATTATCAGATACGTCCATCGCTTCTTCACCATCTGTTGTGTAGAGAGCCTCTACGGGAGGTGTAAACTCAATGTTACTGCCTTCGAGTATCCTAGTGAAAGCAATACAAGGAAGCAGAAATCGCGCGTCACCAAGTACGGGGTGAGTGAAGTAATACATATACAACCCGTTGCGTTTCTCCCAATGCAACCATTGAGCTTGCCTCAAGTTCTGAATGTCGATGAATCTCGGTGCAATAGGCTCTGAACTCAGCGGGACGCTACAAGCTTCCAAGATGACTGTCACCAACCCTCCCATACACATAACTCCTTGAGTTCTGCAGCTGCTCAGCTTCACTACCCAAGTTCTGTAACTGAGTAGCTGGTGCAACAGAGTGAACGAGGGGGATGTATCAGTCGTATCACCTCGCAGTAGTGACCCATCTGCTGCTGTTAACAAGAGATCTTTGAGTGCAAGATCAATCATCTCCATCTCCCCGTTGATCAGTGTCCCTGCTGTCTCTCTCGCGAAGAAAACGTTTGCAATTGATCGATGGAAGTATCGGATAACTGGACTTCTGATGTGGTTGCTCTTGGTCCTAGATGAAGCAAACTTCTAATCATTCCCAATCGTTTCCCAAAGAGCCAACAATTCATCCCTATCAATCCTTTGCCCAGTTCCTGTTCCATTAGGGAAACCAAACAAACCATCCATCTCTCTGATGGTCAGGACATACTCTTGATCATGGATGGTGAAGGTGATGTATCCCAATCCTCCATCTGACTCTATGTCCGGATCATCCTCATAAAGATGTATGGCAATTGGACAGAGGAACTGAATTGTCTCCTCTCGGTATGCGTTTCGCGGACTAGTCATGAGGGTGCTGAGATGACAATGCTCAAACATATACTCGACATCACTCGAGATAGCCAGCTCATCCATCGTCTGCTGGCAAGGGTACCTCGTGCCCTGAAACTCATGCTGCTGAAACAGCTTGTAATACTCTCCCGGGGCTAACCACTTCTCTGTCTTCTTCTTCTGCACTGACTTGCGAGCTGGGACAGGTGGATGCTCTTCAAGCTCATAATCACTGTCATCATCCTGCAGCTCCATTGGTTTCTTACCCGAAGACTTAGCTCTGCTTCTTGCATGAGAAGGACCAACACCAGACGCTCTCTCATATGCAGCTTTCTTCTTCTCCATATAGACCTTGGACATAGACTGAGGAGATGCACGCTGTTGGTTTACCACCATACTTCTCACGCATTTCATGCAACAAATCTCTTGACATTGTGAAACTGAAACAATTGGAACTCAAAGCTAAAAATTAGATTGTTAGTGTACCAAATATCAAGGTAAAATAGCAAATTTATATAGAGAAATGCAAAGGGAAGTAGCACTTAGCGAGTTTGTCATAGTCACACTATACTGTCGAGTGAACCTTGGTGAGCTCGGTCGAGTGGATGAACTCGATCGAGTGAGAGGTGGTGAAACTCAAGCGCATCGATTGGGCTGCCGAGTGACTCGCGTGGGAGTGGGGCGAAGTACGTAGGGTGAGCTTAGCCGATTGGGGGAAGGAATCGAGTGAATAGACACGAGCGATGTGTGGAGCGTGTCGATCGAGTGGGAGCTCGAGTGAGCTTTAGTAGCTGCTCGAGTAGATTGACGGCAGGCACGAGTGAATACGTTCAAGTGAGTGACGGTCGAGGGAATTTAGAAACGAGTAGAAAATGAGTGAGTTGCTGTAGCTTGTTGGTCGAGTAAGGAGGTAACGACGGTCGAGTGGCTCCCGTCGAGTGACTGCTACGAGAAACCAGTGAGGACAAGTCGAATGATGGAGAGGGAGTGCTGAAGATGAACGGATCGAGCGACAACCAGTCGAGTGAAGCTTCTCAAGTCGGTCGAGTGAGCAACACGCGCCAAGTAAACAACAAGGTTTGAGTTACTCGAGCGGTTCACTGGTCAAGTGGCGGTGACGGCGAGCACGAGTGGTGTGGCTCAGCTAGTTGAGTAGCAGAGAGAGGGTCGAGTATCTTGAGGGTCGAGTGAGAGAGATGAGTTACCGTCGAGTGGAGGTTGCAAAATCTGTCAAGCTCAGTCGAGTGAGGAGGTGACGGAGCTTGCTTGGCCGGTCGAGTGGGCTGAAATCCGACGAGTCAAGCGAGAGCTTTATCGTCGAGTCGTGTGCGCGTCGAGTGAGGGAGAGCGACGGAGGTGAGAACGGGTTGCGTGAGCCTCGGTGCTTTCGTAGCGCGAGTGAATCCGGTCGAGTGAAGAGGATGCTTCGACGGCGTGACTCGAGACGGTGGGTCGAGGGGAAGCTTGCTCCGTCGGGTGAGAGTGCGTGAGGGGAGGATATGGTGAAAAGAGAGAAAGAGAGATTTGTGTGGTGGTAAGTAGAGTGATGCAAATCGAGAGTGTAATGTGTTTGGGATGTGTGGGTGTGGAGGAAAGAAAAGAAAAGGATAAGGAAATGGGTGGTTGAAGATGTGTAGGGTCGAGTGGAGTGTTTATCTGTCGAGTGAGACACAATTTTTTTTTTTTTTTTTTTTTTTTTTTTTTTTTTTTATGTCTCACTTGACAACACCAAATAATTGTCTCCCTCTCCACATTTTTTTACTATCTCATACTCGACTCCTCACCCGCACTTCTCTGATAATCATATTCAAACTCCAACAACGCGTAATCCTGACTAACATAAAACCAAAAACAAAAATCAAAAACACAAGAAAAATCCTGAGCAATATGTACAGGGATATCTTTGGGACTTCCTCCCAAGTGAGCTTGTTTAAAGTCACTGAGCTTGACTATTTATGCCTTCTAGGCTTTGGGAGGCTCATAGAGGGGGTATGGAGGACCCCTCTGCTGTCTCTTGATCAGCTAGGTAAAGCTTGACACGTTGACCGTTCATAGTGAACTCGCTGCCATCCTTGTTCAGGAGAGTGATCGCACCGAATGGCAAAACATCTTTGATCTCAAATGGTCCAGACCATCTGGACTTGAGCTTTCCAAGAAACAGTTTCAGTCTGGAATTAAACAGCAAGACGTGATCTCCAGCCTTAAGCTCCTTCACAACAATCCTCTTATCATGAAAAGCCTTGGTTCTCTCCTTATAGATTTTGGAACTCTCGAAGGCATCAAGTCTAATTTCCTCTAGTTCATGGATGTCAAGAACTCTCTTTGCTTGGGCTGCATCAATGTCCAAGTTCAGAAGCTTGATAGCCCAAAGCGCCTTATACTCAATCTCCACAGGGAGATGACATGCTTTACCATACACCAACTGAAAAGGTGTCCTTCCTATGGGTGTCTTGAAAGCTGTCCTGTATGCCCATAGAGTATCATCCAACTTGGTAGACCAATCTCTCTTCAAAGCCCCAACAACTCTTGACAAAATTCCTTTTATCTGTTTGTTGGAGACCTCAACTTGTCCACATGTCTGGGGATGGTAGGCTGTAGACACTTTATGCTTCACACCATACTTCTTCAACATGCTTTTGAAAACCTTGTTGATGAAATGAGTACCACCATCACTGATCACTGCTCTCGGTACGCAATACCTGGGAAAAATGATGCTCTTGAACAATTTCAGAACAACCTTGTGATCGTTGGTAGGACTCGCAATGGCTTCAACCCATTTTGAGACATAATCAACTGCGACCAGAATGAAATCATTGCCGTTTGATGGAGGGTTGAACGGTCCCATGAAATCAATTCCCCAAACATCAAAAATTTCCACTTCCAAAATCGGGTTCTGAGGCATCTCATTCCTTCTGTTGATGTTACCCATCCTCTGGCAGGCGTCACACTTGGTGATGAAACTATTTGTATCCTTGAACAGCGTTGGCCACCAAAGGCCTGCTTGCAGAACCTTCTGAACTGTTTTGAATGTAGCGAAGTGTCCTCCATATGCGGATCCATGACAGTGCTCAAGCACTCCCTGCACTTCCCCTTCTGCTATGCATCTCCTAAACAGCCCATCTGAACCCCTCTTGTACAGGTAAGGTTCATCCCAGAAGTAGTGGTTGACATCTCTGAAAAACTTCTTTTTCCTATAAGGATCCATGTCTGCAGGAATCTCTGCACAGACCTTATAGTTCACCACATCCGCATACAAGGGCATACTCTCTGAATCGACTGCTAGACATTGAAGCTCCTTCATAGCCATTCCTATTTGATGCATCTTCTTGCATATCTCACCAACCATAAGATGTTCTTCAGGCATAGAGTCATCAATAGGGATTGGATCTTCTATTCTCATTCTGGACAGGTGATCAGCAACGCCGTTCTCTATCCCCTTCTTGTCAACAATCTCCATATCAAACTCCTGGAGTAGAAGTATCCATCTCAGCAGTCTCGGTTTGGTATCCTTCTTGGAGTATATATGCCTAAGCGCAGCATGGTCTGTATAGACTACCACTTTTGATCCCACCAAGTAACTTCTGAATTTCTCAAACGCAAAGAGTACAGCCAAGAGCTCTTTCTCTGTTGTTGCATACCTCCCTTGTGTCTCATCAAGGCTTCTGCTCGCATAGTAGATGACATGCAGTTTCTTCTCTATTCACTGTCCCAACACAGCCCCTACTGCATAATCTGAGGCATCACACATTATCTCAAAAGGATGATCCCAGTCTGGAGCTTGGACTATTGGTGCTGAGATTAACGCTTCCTTGATCTTGTTGAAAGCTTCCAGACAGCTCTCATCAACGACAAACTCGACCTCCTTGCACAGCAATCTTGTAAGGGGTCTTGCAATTTTTGAGAAGTCCTTGATGAATCTTCTGTAAAACCCAGCATGCCCAAGGAAACTCCTTATATCCTTGACTGACTTGGGAGGCTGCAACTGTATCATGACCTCAATCTTTGCCTTATCAACCTCAATCCCCATCTCTGATACCTTGTGTCCCAACACTATCCCTTCGTTCACCATGAAGTGGCACTTCTCCCAGTTGAGCATTAGGTTTGTCTCCTCACATCTTGCTAATACCCTGCAGAGATTCAACAAACATGAGGAGAAGGAGGAGCCATACACGGAAAAATCATCCATGAATACCTCCACCATCTCCTCTATCAAATCCGAGAATATAGAGGTCATACACCTCTGAAATGTTGCAGGTGCATTACACAAACCAAAAGGCATGCGTCTGTAGGCAAATGTGCCATATGGACAAGTGAAAGTAGTCTTTTCCTGATCATTTGGGTGGATAGGGATTTGGAAAAATCCGCTATACCCATCAAGGAAACAGTAGTAGGGATGATTGGCTAATCGTTCTAACATTTGATCAATGAAAGGAAGCGGGAAATGATCTTTCCTATATGCAGCATTCAGTTTTCTATAATCAATGCACATCCTATGGCCAGTGATAGTCCTAGTGGGGATCAATTCATCTTTTTCATTTTTTATCACTGTAATTCCTCCTTTCTTAGGTACGCAATGTACTGGGGATACCCAAGTACTATCAGAGATAGGATAGATAACCCCAGCATTCAACAGTTTAAGAATTTCTTTTTTCACAACTTCCTTAAGGTTAGGATTCAATCTCCTTTGAGGTTCAATACTAGAGTATGATTCATTTTCCAGATTGATCCTATGCATGCAGAGACTAGGTGAGATCCCCTTGATATCATCTAAGGAATAACCTATGGCCCTTCTATATTTTCTAAGCTCAGTGACTAGCAACTCTAATTCCTCATTACTCAAGCTAGCATTCACAATGACAGGATAAGTAGAGTTGGATCCAAGGAATACATACCTCAGTCCTGAGGGTAGCGGTTTGAGATCAACCTTGGGAGCTTTTAACTCTGACCAGTCATCATCAGCCGCATTGATAGGATCAACAGCTGGGTGAGTGATCGGGCTGCCACTGACTTCTTCCTCTACTGAGCATACCTTCTTGACAGACTCATCCAATTCTTCAAAACGTTCTGAATCCTCAGTTGCCTTGTAGGTATCCATTAACGTTTCGTAGACCTTTGTCTCAGCATGAAGAAATCCATCTGATCCATTCTTTGTCAAAGCTGTCTTGAGATGATCCTCCTCAGCAAGTTCTTCTAAAAGTTCATCAGCTAGCTGATCCATCTCCTCTATCCAGAACACCTTGCCATCGATTGTTGGTTTCTTCATAGACTCCTTGATGTCAAATGTCATCTTGAAATCTTCTCCCAAGCATAGGCCTATCTTTCCCTTCTTAACATCAATGATAGCTCCAGCAGTGGCTAGGAATGGTCTTCCAAGAATCAGGGGATCCTTAGGCTCTTCATCCATTTCCAAAACAACAAAATCTGTAGGGACTTCAACAACACCAATCCTTATTGGTAGGTCTTCCAAGAGTCCGTGCGGGAGCCTCACTGATCTGTCAGCTAGAATGAGAGATATGTTGCATGCCTTATATCTTGTGAATCCTAAACGCTTAGCCACAGACAACGGCATCAGACTCACTGAAGCTCCAAGATCACATAGGCATCTGCTGAAAGATAGGGGGCCTAGTGAGCAGGGTAGAGTAAAGGATCCAGGATCCTTAAGCTTCAGGGGAGTGATCTTCTTCTGGATAATGGCACTGCATTCATGACTCAATATCACCATTCCCTGGACTTCTTTTGTTCTCTCCATAACCAAATCTTTGAGGAACTTCTGATAAGGAGGGACAAGTGCGAATGCATCCAGCAATGGCATTCTCAACTCAATCTCTCTCAATTGCTTTTCAAAGAAAGCCTTATACTTCTCAGCTTGCTGCTTTTTGAATCGTCCTAAAAATGGTAGAGGTGGTTTGTATGGTGGGGGAACGTATCTAGCAGGCTTATCCTTGGATGCTGTAGGTGTTTCGGCATGTTTCTCAGCAGGTTGAGGAGCTTCTTCAGGTACGACTTCTGATTCTTCCAAAGGAACAACCGGATCTTCATTCTGACATACATCCTCCCCTTCCAAGTCTTCACTGTCCTCAGTGACTACAACAGGTCCTTGCCTGGGAGGCAAGTTTTTACCGCTCCTCAGCGTGATGGCATGAGCAAACTCCTTAGGATTCTGAACAGCTTTTCCTGGGAGTTGGCCAGGCTTGGGGGCAGAAGTAGAAGCAGTTTTGCCCTCCATATACTTGATCTTGGAATTCAGAGTCTCAATCTTCATGTTCAGATCATTGTATGAGCAGTCCAATCTCTGAGTCAGCTCAGCAAACTTCTTAGCATTTTCCATGGAGCCATTTGCTTGTCCCTGTAGGAGTTGCTGAAGCATGCTTTTCATGTCATGGTCTGGTGCCTGAGGAGGCGGAGCGTGTTGAGGTTGGAATCCTGGTGGTGGTCCTGCTGGAGGTTGGTAACCTTGCTGAAATTGTTGTTTGGGCACATAACCTTGGTTGTAGGGCACAAATGGTTTGTTCTGCCCTTGCTGCTGCTGCTGTGGAGGTGGATAGACCTGATCCTGGGGATTTGCAACATTGGTGCTCCTATAAGACAGATTGGGATTCTGCTTATAGGGGTTGTATCCCTTGTTGTATCCACCTTGATTCTGGACATAACTTATCTCTTCAGATTGTTCTCCCTCCCCATCCAAAATCTGGTAAGGGTCGTCTTCAGAGACGAAATGAATGTTCCTCTGCTGGCTCATCAAGAGTTTGTCCAGCTTATCATTCACGGCTTTCATCTCCTTCTTGTACTTCTCATCAAGATCGGTGCTTGCCCTGATGGTTCTATCATAATCTTCATTGTAGTTGCCATCAGACTGGGATAGGTTCTCAACTAGCTCCCAACCATCATTGACGTCCTTGTTCAGAAAGTTGCCATTGCTGGCACTGTCAAGTAACATCCGGATCTTTGGGAGAACACCCCGGTAAAAGGTACTGAGGAGAGACTCCTTGGTGAAGCCATAGTGGGGGCACTGAGACTGATAACTTTTGAAACGCTCCCAGGCTTCACAAAGCGTTTCTCCATTCTTCTGAGTGAACCCAGAGATCTCGTTGCGCAGACGTGCAGTTCTGGAGTTGGAGAAAAACTTGGCAAGAAACGACTGCTTGCATTGATCCCAGGATGTGATAGATCCTGGAGGAAGAGTTTTCTCCCATTGATGAGCTTTGTCACCCAGAGAGAATGGAAAGAGACGTAGCTTGAAACCGTCCTCACTGACCCCATTGATTTTGGTGAGACTGCAGAGACGATCGAACTCATCAAGGTGATCCAGGGGGTCTTCCATAGGCAGACCATGAAATTTATTCTGCTGGACCATGGAGATCAGACCACTCTTGATCTCAAAGTTGTTGTTCTGCACGGCTGGAGGCACAATACCCTGACGATGGGTATGGTTGCGTGGAGCATCACCAGCTCCAATCCGTGTAGGTGCCCGTGGAGGAGGTGGTTGTTCATGGTTTTCCATCTCAACTGGTTGTGGTGTAACTCTGTTGCGTTGCTGTCTTGATGTAGGTACCAAGCGATCAATATGGTCAGAGGGCTGGAGCAAGTTCTCTGTGTCTTGCGACCGTGTGTGCATACAACTCAAATCAACTTAGCTCGCGAGACGGTTGAGTGTGTCGGTCGAGTAGGAGCAGTGGAGCAAGAGTAGTACCTGAATCAATAGACAAACAGAAAGAACAGAGTGAGTAACTGTAGTGAATGTTGAATAAAAACTTGATCTTAGCAAGTCTGAAATCTCAAATGTAACAAACAAACACCCAAATGGCAGCGGCGCCAAATTGATACTAGGATTTTACTACCAATTACCCTAGAGTACTATCATGTCATTGCAGTACAATAGGTATCAATCTAATCAGGTGTGATGTTAGCAATCAAGATATATCTGAAATGATTAATTCAAGCAAGCATAAATGACTTTTGGTTTTCAGTGATCCTAAGCGAACATGTTAAACATGCGATAAATGTAAGGCTGTAAAACATAGACTACCATGCATAAGCTAAAACGTAACGATTATTGATACTGGCAAGAAAACAAAGCAGAACAAGTAAATAACAAGAGAATTAAACAGAAAGCACAAATGGATAGAAGAACCTGAGGATGAGGTTATTGATGTAGGTGGAGTATGCTAATCTACTTCGAGTGTTTATCAAACTGCAAACATACTATTCCCTAGACAATAAACTTCTAATACTAGTCAATCCAATCTCTTGGCAGAAACTATCAAGTTTACAACACTTCCTAATCTCAATTCTCATTGATGAAACATGCAGTAAACAGGCATAAAGAAACAGCTCATTAATGTCAATAAACATCTTAGACAACCAATCTCTTGGCTAAGCATGTAAATCTCTGCACAAGTTGGTTCAGACATTTCATCATATACCTTTCGGGTATGAAATGTCTATGACCTAGTTCCAATTGATCAGAGAAGAACTAGCTAATAAAACACTAATCCAGAAGGGAAACAAAACGAATCTAACATAAACACTCTAGCAAACTAACATCCTCCACCTAATCTATCCCATCCTCAAGAACCCTAACACTACTCAGACGCAGAAATCATGTTAAACATCATGAAACACGGATCGTTCAAAACATGCATAATAATAGAGATGACAGGGAGATAAAGAACAACGATCAAAGAACTAAGTGCAAAATCAAAATAACTTCAAAGAAATCTAAATTACAATTCTCAGGATCGTTTGGTGGCTAACAACAAAAACCTAATGTAAAAACTCGATCCCTTGGGCAATCCAAATGAGACCTATTTATAACAATGTTTGGGAAAACCTTAAAACATAAAACGACAACGTAAAAGCGGTTTAAAAGTTATAGTGTCCTTGTCGGTCGAGTGAGCGTGTCGAGTAACACTTAATTTCTTCACTGCATACTCGACCGTGTATCTCGAGTGAACGTGTCGAGTGATCTGTGAAATCATCAGCGCTTTGCTCGTTCATGTCACTCGTTAAGGTTCTTATAAATAAGGGATGGCATCATATCAAAGCAAGCTTCAGTTTAGACTAGAATTCAAATCATGCAATCAAGGAATGGTGCGGTCTCATTTCAAGCTCATATGAAAGCATTAAACAAATATGAACAAGGGCATTGATCCTAAGTCTAATGAAACAGCAAGTTATCTGAATATAATCATCATTATCTCCTATGCTAATGCAATGATCCTAAATGCAACATCCCTAAAGCAAGACTAATATGCAAATGCAACTATATGAACACTCTGTTTTTTAAAGGATTTTTCTGAAAAGTTTTCAAATTTTTAGGGGTTTTTGATGCACATAGAAGAATGCAAGATTAGATGCTAAAAATTCGAAATAAGAAAATAGAAAACAAGTCTTATGCTATCCTAAGCCCTCCCCTCAAACTTAAATTACACAGTTCCTTGTGTAATAAAAATCTGAAGGAAGACTTAGAATCTAAAAATAACAAAAGCAAATAAAAATGCAAAGCGGTATTTACAAAGGTGAGGGTGATAGAGTTACCTTCTAGGTGGACCAAACCACGAGCTAAGGACGTCAAGCTTCTCGGCTGCATCCTCGTCTTGGACGTTATCGGTGTCAACTGCCAGATGATAGGTTGACCCGATCAGGTTTGATGATCCGGCCCGATCGGGTGTGCGATCGGGTGAGGTGCTCGTGTCAGCTCCCGACCCTCTTCTGGCTCTGAACAGACTTCTTCTTGGATCAATTGACTTGGTGGGCTAACTGGTAGGTTAGACTTGGCAGGTGTCCTTACTGATGCACTCCTACCTAAGCTGCTAGGCATGGCTGTTGTGGAGGTTGAGCATCCAACCTTGTTCTGAAGCTCCTTGATCTGCTCCCCCATATCTTTAACTATACCAGCAAGATCTTTCACAGTGTTCTTCAATGCCTTGATTGTCTTGCTCTGGAACTTGTTCCACTTTTGGAGGATGCTAATCTTCTTGTGAGGTACTTTTACCCCTCTTGTTTGCCGAGAAGACTCTTCTTCTCTAATCTCAGGCTCATAACGTGGTTGTTGGACTGGGTCAAGGCTAGGGACTTGGTCTGGAACTGAGTGTGGGTTGTATAATGCCAAAAATCGATATTAGCACCCAAACTGATCTTTGTAAGCTCGGTGTTTGGCAATACCATTCTCGCTGCTCCAAGTGAGGGGTGAGTGAACTTATACAAGTAAAACCCGTTAGGACGCTCATTATCAAGGAAGTGTGTCCTTGTCAAGGTTTCAATATCAATCCAGCGAGCGTTATAGACTTTTCTCGCAACTCCACATCACAAGCTACTAATAGAGGGGTGACGAGTCCACCAATACTAAGCTCCCCTTGCATCCCTCTCCTACTAGCCTTGATCACCCAATCTTTGCAATACATCAACTAGTCTAATAGAACTGAAACCATACTACCATCCGTTCTATCTCCTACCAGTTCTCTACCATCCCTAGTACTTGGGAATATACCACTCAACGCTATGTCTATGAGCTGAATCTCACTCTCATTCACATTTCCGGTTTCCTTTCTAGCAAAGATCGTACTAGCCAAGGATTTGTAGAAATACCTCACAACTGGGCTTCGGATTTGAGCACTCTTGGATTTCGAAGACGTGTACTTTTTCCCATCAGCTTTGATTTCCTCCTTTAGCACATGTTGGCTCATTCCACTTGCTTGTAAAAACCCATAGAGCTTCTCAACCTTCTTAAATGTGAGAGAATAGGTAGTACCTCTCACGCTGAAGGTGATGTAGCCAAGACAGTCATCAAGAATGAAACTCAGATTCATCCTCGTAGAAATGGAGCTAGAGTGAGGCAAAAACGTAGCATGTCTCCTCGTCGTATGCTTCCAAGTTCCTGGTCATGAATGAGCCAAGACCGCTTTTCTCGAACAGAAACTCCACATCGCGTGCAATGCCCAGCTCCTTCATCGTTTGCCTGTGAGGATAACGAGTTCCAACAAACTTTTGGCGCTTAAACATGGCATACAGCTCCTCTGGAGGGGGTAGGTTCTTGGTTTTCTTTGGTGCTACAACCCTCCTAGGTTCCACATCCACCATCGATTCGTCATCATCTTCTTCTGCAGGCCTTTTCCCCATTGCAACTTCTTCCCTGGAAACCGGGATGGTTTGACCCGATTGACTGGCCCGATCGGGTGATAGCTCGAGCTCGGTCTTCACTTCTTCCACTTCTGACCCGATCGAGTCCGGCTCCAGTAGCTTGGACTGTCATGAAATTTCTTGCAATTTCTTCAGCGGTTTAGCAGTGATGAGCTTCTCGTTGTGCTCTTGAGAGGCTCTTCCTTCTGGGTTGAGGAATCCTTGAAGACATCTTTATTTCCTGGGGATGAGAAATTCAGAACTCAACTTTAGTAGGTTAGTAACCCAGAAAATAAGAACACCAAGAACAATTTTGAAAATAAACCCAGAAAATAAGAACACTAAGAACAATTGTGAAAACAAACCCAGAAAATGTGAAGAATCAAAAGCAAGTTTAGAAACAAACCCAGAAAATGTGAAGAACAAAGAGCAAATGTGAAAATAAACCCAGAAAATTTATAAAAACTGAGAACTAGAGAGAAGGAGGAGAGATTTCTAGAGAGATAAGTGATTTTTTGCAAAATGAGAGAGTGGGAGAGGCTTGGTCGAGTTTTGGGTTTATAATGAGGGTGAGAGGGGACAAAAATTAAAGATAGGAGCGTTTTTGGTCATGTTAGGTTCAAAATTTGAAATTCAAATCGGGTTGACCATTGACCCGACCGTTACCTTTGACCCGATCGGACAGCTAAGATGAACCCGATCGGGTGGCTCAGATTGATCCGACCCGACGGCTAAGATCGACCCGATCAGGTAGAGTTGACTCGACCGTGTGCGTGTTGACTCAACCGAATGGGCTTCAAAAATTGGTTTTTAAGGCCCAATTGACTCCTTCTTCCTTCTTTTCTCATCTTGGCCCAATAACACCTTTCTTTACTCACAATCAAACCTGAGAACACATCAAACTAAAATGCAAAATATTTCAAAATGCTTAAAAGAGAGAAATATATACAAGGATACCATTAGGACTTCCTCCCAAGTGAGCTTGTTTAAAGTCACTAAGCTTGACTTTGCAGATTCCTCAAAAACTGGTGGAACAGTAGAGAGGTACATTAATCCTCTCTAAGACCAATGACCAATGCACTTCACCCTTTTTACGCAAAGCATATCTCTTCTTGAAACTGCGAACTTTCTTACCTTTTCTTGAAGTTAGGATGTTATTCCTCTTCTTTAACACCACAATCTCCTCGGTTAACCCTTGAATGGTAGTTGCTAGTAGCATTTGATCCTTCTTGAGAGTCTTGATCACTTGGAGTTCAGTGTAGGTTGGAGAGGAGGACGAGGTTTCTTCTGTTCTGTACATTTTGCTTTGGTATGGTTCCGCTATATTGATCTTCATCTTTGTTCCTCTAGTAAGATCAAGGGTCATGGTTCCCTTTTCCATATCAATCACCATCCCTGCTGAGGCTAGAAATGGTCTTCCAAGTATCACCTGATATTCCGGTTCTCTTTCCATCTCCAAAATCAGGAAATCTGTGGGAATCTTTACTCCTCCAACTTCGACAAAGAGATCTTCCAGCACTCCTACGGGTTGTCTTGAGCTCCTGTCCGCCATCATAATTGATATTCTCATGCCTAGCACATCGAACTTGGAACTTCACAAAGAGCTTGTAGCCGAGGAGGAGCTTGAAGCAGAGGAGCAGCTCGAAGCTAAGGAGCCGTTGGAACTAGAGAATGAGCTTATAGCGGAGAAAGAGTTTGGAAAAGATGTTATCTTAACCTCACTGGTTTTGATACAAGATCACCAAATGGGCATGTGTCTCATTTGTACTCTTTTTCCCTTGTCAAGTTTTGTCCCAATGGGTTTTCTTGACAAGGTTTTTAATGAGGCAAATGAATCACATCCAAATCACCTATTTGACGATCCAAACCATGGAATAACATTCAGAAGTTGGCCCTATGCAATATATATGAACTCCAGCTTGTTTTATGCCTATTACACGCCCAAGAAGATCCCAAACCAAGTGGGTAATTTGATGGTCAAGAGGAGGGACGAAAATAGCATTTCAAGAGTCATTTTGGAGTCAATAAGTGGAAGGGTTATTTTTCAACTTTCAAACTAGTCTTTATTTCTTTTCATTTTCCAAGGTAGTCTTGTGAGTGTGTTTCAAGACTTTCTTCTTCTTTATAAACCCCTTGTAATATCTTTTGAGAACTCATCTATCTTTTTATCAAAAACTCTCTCTTAAAAATAGATCATGGATCCATTTTCGTATGTCGAATTTTGATCTTTCTCGACTTATCAAAAGGCTTTTCCGCATCCTTTTGTGGCGTCATTCCATCCATCATCTCGTCTTTGAGTCGTGTGTCGTCTCTTTTTCGAGGATATCCAGTCAAGATCTTCCAAGTGCCAAAATTGGGATTGATCCCTCACCAGGATCTTATCAAGTGGTATCAAAGCACACTTGGAGGTTGAGTCGTTTCTGTTTGTCATTTTGTTTTAGTTTTCATAATTATTTGGTGTGTGCTAAAATTGTGAATTCAATTGCCTCTGAATCTTGAACGAGTCTAGTATTTGTTAAAATTTATTTCGGAATTTTTGAGCTAGAATTGATATTTTAATTTAGCCAATCAAGTCATACTGTTGTTGTTAGAGTTCTAAGAGATTTTGGTGTCATTTCAAGGGTCGTTTTATATTTGTTTTGTGACATCATTTCTATTGCAAAAGGAATTTGGTACTGGTGTATTTTTGCTTATTTTCTTAGGTCGCAATGTCAAAATCCAAAGAGAGATCAAGCCATGACCCAAACAAGCTCTTAATTGAAGCCTTTACCGCAAAATGAAGGGAATAATGGACAGCAAAAAAGATTCCTTTTCTCAAGAGTACAAAAGAGCACGACAAAGGAAGCAACAAGATCTTAAATCCAAGCCACCAGACGACACAATGAGATCAACACGGAGCAGCCCACAGAAAATCGCTCACACTCCCAAATCCAAATCTTTGATTTATCCTGAATATTATCAATTCGCTAATGAACTTAATAAATTTTCAGGAAAAAGAGACTACCTAGAGTGGGAGAATGAGATGGATGAATGGTTTTACGACAATCACATCCCAAGAGAGAAGAGATTATCTTATGCACTTAGAAAACTCACGGGAGATGCTTACAAATGGTGGTTGCAAGAAGTTGATGAACGTTGGTATCACAAGGAGCCGAATATAATTTCGTGGAGAGAGCTTAACAAACTGCTACGGGATAAGTATGCTCCACAAGCACTAGAACGCGCTCCAAAAGCTAGTTCCAAAATCCAAGGGTTAGCAGTTCAAGAAAAGAAAGCAGCCTTAGTCCCAAATCAAAAGAAAACCTCAACACCCGTGGAGGCTAAGACGCAAGCTGATATTTTTGAGGAGTTAATCAAGAACTTTAAAAATCAGAAAATGGAGTCTAAATCAACATCTCAACCAAAGAAGGTCTCTGAACAAAATGTAGTTCACAAGCAAAGTCGAGAACCATCACTTGAATCAAGCGGTGAATCAAAGCAATGTAAGTCTTCTGTTCTTTCAAAATCCAGGGGACTCACTTGTTATAACTGTCGTAAGAAAGGACATTTAGTTGCAACTTGCCCTGAAAAACTTAAGGTAACTTGTACTTTATTAGAATCGAAACTGAGCTCACCAAACTCAAGTAGTCAAGGTTTAGAAAATTCCAGTTCTTGTGTCATGCACTTGTTCTTATCAAAGGATGTTGATTCAGGTCATACAACGGAGCATGAGAATAAAAAAATGGAGAAGCCACAAAGGAGAGACCAATTTGTCTCGAGAAGGAAATGTCTCTCCAAAAGCCAGAACCAAAGCAACCGTTACCAATCTGCAAAGAATTCATGATGCTGCGAGAAAGTGATGTGAACAACATCAAAGAGTCCATGGAGAAACAACAAAACGCAACAGTTCAAGATCATCAAAATGTGACTAACAAGGAAAAGCAAATTGAAAACAAAACAATAGATCAACCCCCGTTATTCAGGGAGTTCTTGGAACCTAATTGTGATATTCTGTTTATTCAGATTGATTTTTTGTTTAAAGATTCTTGTGAAAAACTAACCAGCTTAGGACCGGAGCAACCGAGTAAAATTGTTTCTTTTTCACAGGTTCTAGAAGAAAATTCATTTGGTGAAGCACGAAAGAAGTTGCCATTGGTTAGTGCTTTGGAGGAGCCAACCAGACCTGTGCCAAAACCGATCTTTATGTCATTTCCTTGTGACTACCCAAGAAAGCACTGTAAGGAAATTGATTTGGTCATAACTGAACCTAATTATTTTGTGTTAGTTTCTGCTCAAGATGAAAAACGTTTTGGTTTAGAAAATGTGAAAGAATTTTCTGTTTCAAAATCTATTTTTAACAAAATCATTCCGACTTTTGAAACTCTCACACTTGAAAAGTTCTTTAAGCCAAAAGGTTTTCTCTTTGATGAGTTTTGTGAATTTAACTCTTCTTTAAGAGTTTCTTTGAGTAGCAATGCAATTGAGCTATTTAAAACTGAGCATATATTGGTGAAGCCTTTTTCTGAAATGCATTATTTGCAAAACGTGTTGAGTGAATCATATTCGTTCGATGAGTTTTGTAAATCAGCTGTGAAAAATAATGTTCTTGACTTATCTATTTAAAGTATAATGCACTTGTTTTATCCCGTTAGTGCTCAAAAAGGAACATGTGAAAAAAGAAGCATAAGTACTTTGGAGAAGAACTCAAATGGCTTACCCAAGTCAAGGAAAATCCACCAGATAAATACCAAAGAAAGACTTATCAACATGGAATTTGGAGCTGGAAGTACCTGAGGAAAACAAGAGATCTTGCGTTCTTACAATTTAAAGCAAACAAAAAGCATGGAAAGGTAGTTAAAGCTTCTTCATCTTTCAAAGATGAACCACCTGATGCAATACTAGTGCACATATCAAGCTATGATAAGATAAGTATCTTTACTCTCAAGTACACTTCTATCCAAGATTACACATATTTTATTCGCTTGTCTTTGTCAAAAGAGCCAAATGCAGATTTTAAGGCAATCTTTAAGCGCTTAAGAAAAACTACAACAAGAGAGGGAGGCAATCAGTTTAAGCCAGCCAATCTGAATCAGATTAAACACCAATATGTGAGTCGTTTCATACTGATCAAAGAAGCACCACAAAATGCAACATTCAAGCTAAAGGCGAGCCACAACATAATTAGAGTGGAAAGATGTCAAAAGGAGAACATGATCGTGCAAGATTATATGCTGCAACATTTTGAGTTCTCATTGTGTAAGTTAATCTCTAGAGAGGATGAGTTGGTCACCACCAACGCACTGCTCCAAGAAGAACCCCTAGATCCAAAAAAGATGATAAACACCGAACATGTCAAGGACCTTATTCAGGTAAGTAACTCCTCAACTCAAATAATTTCTCATGATTTAGGGGCTGTGATTATAAGTTTATTGTATCAAGTAATCATTTAGAATAAATCAACCTTATTGAAAGAATATTTGGAATCAAATTATTGTCTCGAGGTGCAACGAAAAGAGGAACATTACCAGGATATTGATTTGGTCAAAACAGAGATATGTTTACATGTTTATAATGATTTCATGACTGTAATAACACACTTGTTCTTGGTCAAAGGTGTTTAAAACATTGCAGGTTCAAAAGAGGAGCCACTAGATTTAAAACAGTTCTCATCCAATTTCTTTGCAAGGACTGGAATTGGAGATGTTTTCACGTAGTATAAGAAACCTTATGCTCGTTTCAGGATGATTTTTGAGGTTGGAGAACAAGTATGGGTACATTGGAGGAAGAAAATATTTCCAACGGAAAGGGAGTCCAATCTAATCCCAAGGCTCGATGGTCAATTCAACATAGCAAGCCAACTCAAGAACAAAGCTTATGAACTTGAGCTCCAAGGTAAGTATAATGTGAGTTCCTGTTTCAAAATTATTGACTTGGTTCTTTTCATTGTAGATGAATTGGATTTGAGGTCAAAACCTAGAGAATGAGCTTGTAGCGGAGAAAGAGTTTGGAAAAGATGTTATCTTAACCTCACTGGTTTTGATACAAGATCACCAAATGGGCATGTGTCTAATTTGTACTCTTTTTCCCTTGTCAAGTTTTGTCCCAATGGGTTTTCTTGACTAGGTTTTTAATGAGGCAAATGAATCACATCCAAATCATCTATTTGATGATCCAAATCATGGAATAACATTCAGAAGTTGGCCCAATGCAATATATATGAAGTCCAGCTTGTTTTATGCCTATTACAAGCCCAAGAAGAGCCCAAACCAAGTGGGTAATTTGATGGTCAAGAGGAGAGATGAAAATAGCATTTCAAGAGTCATTTTGGAGCCAATAAGTGGAAGGGTTATTTTTCAACTTTCAAACCAGTCTTTATTTCTTTTCATTTTCCAAGGTAGTCTTGTGAGTGTGTTCCAAGACTTTCTTCTTCTTTATAAACCCCTTGTAATATCTTTTGAGAACTCATCAATGTTTTTATCAAAAACTCTCGACTTATCAAAAGGCTTTTCCGCATCCTTTTGTGGCGTCATTCCATCCATCATCTCGTCTTTGAGTCGTGTGTCGTCTCTATTTCGAGAATATCCACTCAAGATCTTCCAAGTGCCGAAATTGGATTGATCGCTCACCAGGATCTTATCAACAATTGTCAGGCTGCATGGTGTAAACGTTGTATAGCCCAACCGCTGAGCTATTGAGGGGGCATTAAGCTAATCGAAGCTCCTGAATCGCATAGACACTCGTTGAAGATCGTTGATTTGATTGAGCAGGGGAGCGTGAAAGCTCCAGGATCTCCCATCTTCTTGAAGAAACTAGAATCTTGAGAGGGTGGAGTCCAACTCTTCCTCTGCTGCATCCTTTGTAGCAATAGTTCTTTGAGAATCTCCCTATAAGAGGGAATGTTGGTAAAAGCATTTACTAGAGCCTTCATCTGATCATTCCCTGATAGAGAATCGAGGATGTGTTTATACTCTTCCTTGATTTCGGCCTTGGATTCTTCTAGGTAAAGTAGTGGTCTTCGGTTCGAGGGCTTTGGGCTGGTGGTTCTGATCGGACGAAGAGGCTCGTCGGAACTTAATTCACCCATCCGGTCAGGCAAGCAGCTCACACGATAGTGGGCCCGATCGGATCCATTGTACCCCCGATCGGATTTGTAGTACACACGATCGGGTTCGATGCTGGCACGGTCGAGTCTGCTATATGCCCGATCGGGTTCTCTGCCTGAAATGTAGGATTGGCCTGAAACCTCCCCCATTTGAATCTCACTATCTTCAGTGATAGGTGGATATGGATTTCCTAAAGTAATCGCATTAGCAGTAGAAAACTCTTTAGGGTTCATGATAGACTTTTCTTGGAGCTGGCCGGAGGAACTAGAGGTTTGCTTGCCTTCTAAGTGAGCTACCTTGTTACTCAAAACATCAAACTTCTGATTCAGGTCGTTGAGAGATGTGTTGACATAATTGCGAAGCTCGGCTGACTTTTTTTGCTTGATCGAGGTTGTTGTTGGCCTGTCCCTGGAGAATTTGATGAAGTATAGCCTGGATGTCTTGTTCTTGAGGTGCATTAGGAGGCTGTTGATGGAAGCCAGGAGGATGTGTCATCGGTTGTTGTAAAGCACCTTGGGACTGTTGTTGAGGGATAAAAGCTTGTTTTTGATTGGAGCCAATAAATGGCTTGTTCTAGAATTGCTGTTGTTGAGGTGAATAGACCTGATCTTGAGGATTGGTGACATTGGTGCTTCGATAAGACATATTCGGGTTGGGTTTATAGTTGTTGTAACCCTTTTGGTAACTGCCTTGATTCTGGATATAGCTCACCTCCTCAGTATTGTCACAATCACCATCATGAGGTTGAATGGTCTCCTCCTCTTGAACAAAGTGAACACTCTTTTGTTGGTTCATCAAAAACTTATCGAGCTTGTCGTTAAGTGCCTTCATATCCTTCTTATACTTATCCTCCTGGTCGGTGCTTCCACAAACGGTTCTGTCATAGTCCTTTGTATGTGCCATCGGACTGAGCTAGATTTTCCACGAGTTTTCAACCAGCTTCAACATCCTTGGTTAGAAAATTGCCATTGTTGGGCGTATTGAGAAGTAGGCGAAACTTGGGTAGTATTCCTCGGTAGAGAGTACTAAGGAGCGACTCGTTGCTGAAGCCGTGGTGAGGACATTGGGACTGATAGTTTTTGAATCGCTCCCAGGCCTCATAGAAGGTTTCGTTGTTTTGCTGAGCAAAGCTAGAGATGTCGTTCCTCAGTCGTGCGGTTCGTGCACTGGAATAAAATTTAGACAAGAAGGCTTTCTTGCACTCCTCCCAGGTTGTGATGGAACCAGCTTGCAATGACTTCTCCCATTAATGAGCTTTATCGCCAAGGGAGAAAGGGAACAATCAGAGCTTGAACCCGTCTTCGCTAACTCCATTGATTTTGGTTAAGCCACACATTTAATCGAATTCGTCGAGGTGATCGAGAGGATCTTCCATGGACAGTCCATGAAACTTGTTGCCCTATATCATCGAGATGAGGCCACTCTTTATCTCGAAGTTGCTTTTTTGGACTGCTGGAGGAACTATCCCCTGACAAGTGGTATAGTTTTGTGGGGCATCACCGGCTCCAATTAGTGTAGGTACCCTTGGTGGAGGGTCCATCTCTGCTGGCTGAGTGTTGATGTCTGATGTCTGAACGCGTTGCTTTCGAAGTTGTCTGGGCAAGCGGTCAATGTTGTTGAGGTAATTGAGTAGGTTCTGGTTGCCCTTGGATCTGGTGTGCATGCAAGGTGGCTCGATCAGAAACACGTGGTCAGGCTCGATTGGATATATAGGAGACTCGGTCGAGTGCAGAGTGTAGTTCGGTCGAGTGCATAGTGTAGCTCGGTCGAGTGCAGAGTGTAGCTCGGTCGAGTGCAGACTGTAGCTCGGTAGAGTGTAGAGTGTAGCTCGGTCGAGTGTACCTGAAATGCAAAACAGACAAGTAGCAAAAATAGAAATCAGTGATCGAATGTAAATGAAATAGAAAGAATTTTGATCTAGATAGAACTGGGATTTTAAATGGAACAAATAACATCCAAATGGCAGCGGCGCCAAATTGAAACAAGCGTTTTTGTGTCTTGGAGTTCAATTCCCCAATGCGATGTAGCACAATAGGTTATCGATCCAAATGGATGTATTGCTATCAATGAAGATGTAGCAGAACTAATCAAGTCAAGCAAAGCAGTTGAAAGTTTGGGATTTAGAACTCAATTGCATAAAAATAAACTACAGATGATAAACTAAAAGATCTAAGAACAGTATTGAAGATAAGCTAAAGGATCTAAGAACTACAGAAGCAAAACTAAGAATGCAAGAACTACTTAAGAAATATTGAAAGCAGAAATGAAAGCAAGTAAATAATCAGATAAAGGAAGGTCTTAAGCATGGGCTAATGGGGTGATGAATCCTCTTAATCTCTTGGGGATGCTTAACATGCTCAAATAGATCTAGTCCTAGACAATGAACCACTTAACCTAATCAATACAATCTCTAGGCAAAGATTATGAGATCTATAGCACTTCCTAATCTCAACTTTCATTGATGAAACATACTATAGATAGGCATAAAGAACTAGCTCATTAATGTCAATCTACTCCTTAACAGCCAATCTCTTGGGTAAGTAAATAGATCTCTGGTATTAGTTGATCAGACATTCCATTGAACACTTTTTGAGTGCTGGAATGTTTAAGATCTAATCCCACATGGTTAATGCAAAGACTAGTAATTAAATCTCCTAATCCAGCAGGTATCTACCTGAATCTATACTTAAGCATCCCTAGAAACTAAGATTCCTCATCACCTAACCCATCCTCTAAATTCAAAAAACTACTCAGATCTGGAATTCATGATGAAGAACATAAACCCATAAATCTTTAAATCTTGCATAACTAGATTGATAATGATCTAAGGAGCAAAATAATATAAAGAAGCAACACTAAAAACTCAATAGATCAAAAGATAACAAGATTACAAATTCTAGAAATGTTTGGTGGCTACAGAGAAAAACCCTAATAAAAACTCGATCTTTTTGCTAAATGACCCAAGGGGTCTATTTATACTAAGTACTAGAATCCCTAAAACACTAAAAGACAAATTACAAAGTCGGTTTGAAGAGAGCTCGGTCGGGTTCATGTTGGGCTCGTTCGGGTCCTCTCTCGGCTCATCCGAGTCCAGCTTCCTCCTCTGAGTCCGGGTGCTTGATCGTGCTCGCCTTGGTCGGGTTGGATACACTCGATCGGGTCCATGCTTTGTAGTGTCCGAATGTGCATGTTTTTGCTCTTAAATGCAGATGATATGCAAATGCCTATGCTAAAGATCCTAGATGTGAAATATAATGAAAAGAGACTAGAAATCTTAAGAAATAAAGATCTATACATGCAAATGATGCACAAAACATATGCTTAAAAGTATAAGAATATAGGGTTATCAGTTTCCCTGAAAGTTATTGATGTAGTTCAACTTAGCTTGTAGATCCTCTGAACCATCTCCACTGAACTCTTGTTATACTTGAGATTCACCACTATCATCATAGTAGTTAACCATCCTCTGATTACACTTAAGAAGTTGCTCAACCTTGGCTGTCAACTCAACAATCTGTTTCGATTCACCACCACAACCTTTTTGCAACCTTTCATAGTTAACATCTTGGCTGCTGTTGCTACCTGCAAGATTCTCAATCAACAACTCAGCCTCTATCTCGGACTTGGTCATAAAATTTCAATTACTAGCAGTGTCTAGTGCCGTCATGTAAGCTTTATCAACCCCTTTGTAGAACGTGTTCATAAGGGTCGCAAGTGGAAAACCGTGATGAGGACACTCTTGTACTAGACTTTGAACCTTTCCCAAGCGTCATGGAAAGATTATGTACCGCCTTGCTAAAAGCTAGTGATCTTATTCCTTAGAATGGATGTTCTGGATTGGGTGAAGTATTATGTTAAAAAAGCAGCTTTGAAGTCCTCCCAATTTTGCAGATTGTCAGAATTCAACGATTTAAAACAACGGTGAGCCTTATCAGTCAAAGAGAATAAGAACAACATGCACTTGACAAGATCATCTAGCACCTCATTCATTCTTATCATGCTGCTTATGTCCTCAAACTTATCCAAATGGTAAACTGTATTTTTTGAGGGGAGAAATCTGTCTCTGCTTCACAAGTGATACCAACCCGGTTTTGATTTAAAAATCATTCATGTTAATATGGGGAAATTGGAATCTATCCCGGTAATGTTCAACAATAGGAGCATCATGATCCCTCAACGATTTCTGAACAGGTACAGGTCTTTGATTCTGTGCTGCTAAACAAGCAGCTTCAGCTTGCGTAGCAGGTTGTGCAGCAGCATTTGCAGCAGCGTTTCTACCAGCTAGTGCAGTGTTTGGGTTAAGGGGAGGTATTTGAGGAAGGTCTTGAAAATGATTATGTTGACAGTTTTCAGCGATTTCAACAGCCTTTGTTCTTGCTAACTTTTTCTTTCTGTTTCCTCTCTCAAACTTATCAATATCAGCTTGGTATTCTTCGAGATGTGATGAGCATTTGCTACGGGTCATACACCTGAAAACACCAAAGAGAGAACAAAAGTGATAATTAGTAACTGTAAATAAAAATGTTTGTTTAGTCTTCATACTTGTAAATAAAATTGCAAATAAATAGAGATTAAACTTATGAATTAAAGACATTGGACAGCATGGTATTTCAAAAAACAATGAACAATAAATGAAAGCAACAAGATTCAACATAAAGAACCGTTGTTAAACATGAATACAAATTCAGATTAATTATTTCTCAAGACATTAATCATTAAATTTAACTACTTAATTACAAAACTTTCATTATCGAATAGGTTCATTTAGTTCACAAATCATTCTAACATCAACACTCGCATGCTAGAAATACAATGCTCCATTTACATTCATTCACGCATTTCAACGAACATCTCTGAAACATATAAAAGCCTAAGTTCTAAAAGTGATCAATCCTATTTTAGCATTGAGAACATATAAATTGAAGAACCATAAGATAAAGAATCCATTAAACCTATCAATCAACTAATTCATTGAATCTTCTACTTGAGAAACTACTCACACATAGTAATTGAAGCAGTAATACTCAGAAAACTATTGGAAATTGTTACTTTGCTACTTTTAAATTAATTTTCGAAATTTTATTTTTATAACTCAAAAAAAAGAAAAAGAAAAATTATTTTCCCGTTTTAGTATTAGCAATTTTCGAATTTATTTTAAAAAGAGAAAATAAAAATACAAATTTCCATATTCTTTTACCATTTATTTGTTATTTCCATTTTGTTTTATCTCTGCTTGATACGCTCTTAATCTTTGTCATTTCTTTTGTTTTGTGCAAGGGAATATCCAAAGAACGCAGCCATGGAAGACTATTCAGAAGAAGAAGCAAGCCAATATGAGTCCACTCTTAACGGATTCAAACAAGACGAACCAAGCCACACTTGGTCCGATGAAGAGGTTGATCATGCTGAAACGTGGTTACAAGAAGACTACTCTAATTCAGAATATGGATATGAACGTGGTGGACAAGTACCAGAACCGGAGCCACCAGACCATTCCCTAGAGGCCACCAGCCACCAAGATTGGTACAACGAAGAGGACGATCAAGCGAGTGAAGCTGAACAATTTCATGGAGTTAATTCATGGCGTGGAGATGATGCTTATCAAATCAGCAATGAAAATGAAGCATATTGTGAGGAGACTGATTCTCAGTTCAGTCAAGAACAAGAAGAAGTTCATTCTGAGGAAGAAGATAGACTATTGTATGAGATACCTTACTCTGACCATGAGGAATATTACCAAGGAGAAACTGAATCCCAATTCATTTTAGAAGAGTTTGAAGCAAGTTTTAGTGATAGATCAGAACTTGAAGAAGAGTTTGATGAAGAGTATGAAGCCGTAAGTGAGGCTAGAAGAGATGATTCAGAAGGAGAGTTTGTCAAAGAAGATGAAGAAGTAAGCGAAGTTGTAAGAGATGAGTCCCATTACATTAATTTTGCAGGCCATAACCAACAGCCGGAAGCATACTTGCGTTGGGAAGAAGACATGGAGGATTGGTTATCATCCAACCCAATTCCAGAGGAGGAAAAGACAGTCTATGCGGAGGATACGTTAACAGAGGATGCGTTTAGGCGTTGGGAACAAGATGCATATATTCGTCTTGAATATGATGAACCAAATGCTTCTTGGGTAGAGATAAAGCAACTTTTGTATAAAGAGTTTGAGGAAGATGAATACAATTTACGGATCTACACCAATCCCAAACCAAGAAGATGGATTCTAGCAAAGTCCAAGGCTAAACCTAAGAGAGCTTCCAGCCCCAAGCCAAAGATGATGACTACAACTACTCTAAAGGAGAAGAACGAGTCTAAGTCAGTAGCTACTACAAGGAAAGATAAGACAACTTCAAACCCTCAACCTATTACTACAATCCCAAGTGCAAACTCATTGCGTGACTCACAAGGCAAAGGAACTCAAGGTAAATCTTCTAATCTTTCTAAGTTAAAAGATGTGATATGATATTGCTGCAAATTGTTCAACAAGAAAAGTAGGAAGGTTAAAAACTATAGAGTTTAACCCGAATGCTAGTCTAGCAACAACAAATTCAGAAAATTCAAGTTCTTGTATGATACACTTGCTCTTTTTTTTTTGGTAAGAAGACGGGAGAAAGTGCCCTCCCTAGGTTTTATTAAATCTTAAAAAAATATACATAAACGTTTCGTGGCCGAGGTAAACCAACAACATCCTCGTTTAAAATCAACGCCACATCCGGCGGGACAACATTAAAACCATAAAAACCTAAAGGCATAGAAAACGCATAGTTTGCTAACCCATCTGCAAGACGGTTAGCTTCCCTATACACATGCGAGATACGGACTTCCCTGTCCCTCGAGAGTAAGCCATGGCACAAACGTACCAGGAAAGACAGCGGATGCGACTCACCGATCCCTGTCCTTAGAAAACCAACAACCATTTCCGAATCAACTTCCAACTCCAACCTCGTTACCCTTCTCTCCCAAGCAATATATAAACCATAGTACACTCCCCAAAGCTACGCTAACAGGGCTGAACAAATACCAATATTTAACGCATAACCTCTCAACCACGTCCCCTCTGCGTCCCGCAACACACCGCCCGCCGTCGCAAGACTCGGGTTGCCACGCGAAGCGCCATCGGTAATCAACTTTATCCATCCCTCAACTGGTCTTACCCACGCAATCATCTTCTCCGTACGCGAGGAGCTCGCAACTTGGTGCTCCGCAGCCCGGACATGAGCCAAAGCCACCTCTTTTGCCAAATCCTTCAAAAATTTAACCCTATCCCGACAAACTCCATTGGTCCCGAACACATTCCCGCAACGCCACTTCCAAGCCCACCAGATTGCCATGGAAAATAAAGTTGACCAAGGACTCCCACACACAACATCATTCTCTCCCAAGTTCGAGTACAGCCATTCTAGCAACGATAAGCCAAAGAACATGTGTACTTTACCACGAGGAACTAGACGCCGCTACACACCGGACATAGCTGGGCAGTCCCGAAGAATATGTAAGATGGTTTCATTTCCTCCTTTGCAAATTGAGCACACGCCCGAGTTACTCAAATGACGCCTTTGGCGTTCCATATTCGTTAGAAGGATCCGGTTCATACCCATCCAAATGAACACACGCACTCTTTCGAGGACTTTAACGCACCGAACGCTGATAAAGAGTGCCCCCAGTTGCTGTGTCACGTATAAGGAGATGATAAGCAGACTTCACTGTGAATTGGCCATCGCCAGTTTCTCCCTAAGCTAATCGGTCTGTCGCTCCCGTCACAGTGTCCAAGACCACTTGCTCTTGTCAAAGAATGTTGATTCAGGTCACACTATGGAGCACAAGGCTAAAGAAGTTGAAAGGATTATGAGCATTAAGAAGCAACCATTAGAACTACTAGTAAGTGGAACTTGTGACCTTACTCGATATTGGAATAATTCCACCATTCATTGTTGCTTTATGTATTCTGGTTTTAATGATTCAACTTCAAGTATAATGCACTAAATTTTATTCTTAAGTTTCAAGAAAGATACAAGAACCATAGAAGCATACAATGACCATCAAGAAACTACATCCAAAAGGAGTTTAAATTTGAAGAAACTAACATGCAAGGCGTGATAACATGCACCCATATTCAAAGCCTAGATCGTGTTTCTCAGCCACTAAAGAAGAAGAAGATGTTGACTTCAACAACATCTTGCTGGGAGAAGAACCACTTGATGCACTACACATAACCAAGCCACAACAATACAAAGGTAAGACCCTAAACTCCAAAAATCGCATGAAAGCTAACTTGCTTTCTCTTGGTGCAGATTGTATAGTTTCGAGGTCGAAAATTTTTCAAGGGAGAGGGTATGATGCGGACATCAGAACTAGATCAGACCGGGAGCACACCAAACCGGTCTACATGGAGAATTTTGGAGAATCTTGGTCTAAATGGAGTTCTGATCAAGTACAAGAGGAAGGGTTAATTATTCACCATGATATTAGCCCTAAGAAGTCCAATAGTTCAAGAGGGATAAAAATTCAGCAAGTCAAATCACCTTATTGTTGGGGATGTGACTATTGCACTCTTTTTCCCTTATCTAGGGTTTTTCCAATGGGTTTACCTAGAAAAGTTTTTAATGAGGCAACATCAAGTCATCAAGGAATAATTCACCATCCATATGATTCAAAGATGATAGCTGATGTACACTCTGATCTACTCGCTAATAAGCGTGCTGAACTACTCGCTGATGAACATCCTGCTGTACTAGCTAATGTACTCGCTGACGGACCTAAAGTAGTATAAGACCAAATGAAGTTATTCAAAGAAGGTTTAATTGTACCCCGTAATGGTGTGTATGAACATTTGAATTGGAGCCTAGAAGACACTTTAAACTATTCAAGGTCCATACCACACAAGAGTTGGTGCACCTCATCTCATATGATCTTTATGGAGCTTAAAATGGATATTTCCTTAAATGGCTCATTCCAAATATTCCCATGGCGACCTGGAGAGTTTCCATATCACTTAGAGGCTTCACTACACCCTCTAGGATGCACCACACCACACTTGATCAGGAGGATCAAGTCTGAGCTCTACTTACCATATTTGGACCCGTTTTGCATCAATACACAACGACTCCTTCCTTCTTTGTTTGTGTGCGTATTTAAGGCTCTCACTAAAATCAAGAAGCTTCCAAGACACTCCACATATCCCCAAAATTGTCCAGATACAAGCCCAATCAAATCTCACCTCTTTGGCCAAGAATTTCAGCATAAAGACTCCAACGACTAGTTTTTGATCACATATCTTATTTCTTTGTTTAGATTTTCAAATGTTGTACTCAGCTCTATAAAAGCTGATCATTAGTCACATTGTAAAAACACCCTTGATCATTTTAAAGTAATAGCAAAGTTCTTCTTGTCAAAGTTCAAGTCTTTATCATTGTTATTCATTAGTCTTAAGTGAGTGAGTCTCTTAAGCCTATTGGAATCTACGAATTAAGTTTGTTGAGTGATTCAACATCCTTTATTTGTTCATTGATCGAGTGAGTCGATTATCCCACCGATTGAGCGAGTCAATCACCTGAACTATCCCCTGTACCACCCCTTGAATCACGAGATAGTGCTTCAGAGCCAACTCGTGAATTCCACCTTCCGCAAGCTAAGCTCTGAATCTCTTGATCATCAAGTGATCTAAAGTGGGAGTGATTCCAATCTTCTATCAGCATTGGTCAAGTAAAGAACTAGAATAACTTGGATTTGAACCCAAATATGAATGATTTTCATCTCTGCTTCACTAATGTTCGTGTACCAGCAATGAGTAGTTATCATTCAATCATTGAATGACCATGACCATGACTCCCCATATTATAAACATAATTGGATTTTTCCAAGGCCCAGAATACGACCAACACAAGCATCCGCCAAACCCCAGATTCTTAGCGTCTGTCGGGTTAGAGCACGTATGTTTTGATTATGTTAAGTCTATATTTTCACACTCTTAAGCATGTTTTTTGTGCATTATTTGCATAGTTTAAGTCATATTTCTTTGGAATTCTAATCTCTTTTCCTTCATAATGCATTTTTAGGAGTTTTAGTATATGCATTTGCGTACTTGTGCATTTTGGAGTTAAAACAAGTACTCGCGAGACATTTCTGAGTATTCGAAGATGTGAACCCGATTGAGTGGGCTGGACCCGACCAATTGCAACCGACCTTTTATTATGTCTCTAGTGAATAATGGCTTCTCTCTCTCACTATAAATAGACGTCTTGTCCTCACTTGTAAAGAATCTCGAGTT
The DNA here is from genome assembly GCA_036452645.1 of Capsella bursa-pastoris. NCBI lineage: Eukaryota > Viridiplantae > Streptophyta > Magnoliopsida > Brassicales > Brassicaceae > Capsella > Capsella bursa-pastoris. Next base: position 5,176,635 of record CP144192.1, read on the forward strand.
TCATAAGGTTTTTATGCTTTAGCCACCAAACTTTCCAGAAACTTGTAATCTTAATATCTCTTGATCTATTGAATTTTTGTTGTTGCTTCTTTGTATTATCTTGTTCTTTACATCATTATCTTTCTGATTATGCATGATTTAGAGATTTTTGTGTTTGTGTTCTTGATGATGAACTTCATATCTGAGTAGTTTTCTAGGGGTTTGAGGATGGGATAGGTTAGTGAAGAATCTTAGTCTCTATAGGTGTTTAAGCTTTGATTTCAATATATCTCTTATGGATTAGAGATTTAATAGCTAGTTTTGCATTAACCATGTGGGATTAGATCTTAGACATTTCAGCACCCAAAAGTTGTTTGATGAAATGTCTGGACCACTAATGCCAGAGATTTTACTTGCTTACCTAAGAGATTAGTTGTTTAAGGAGTAAATTGAAATTAATGATCTTGATCTATATGCATATCTCCTACATGTTTCAACAATGAAAATTGAGATTAGGAAGTGCTTTAGATTTGATAATCTTTGCCAAGAGACTGGATTGATTATGTTAACTGGTTCATTGTCTAGGATTAGATCTATTTGAGCATGTTAAGCACCCCAATGAGATTAAGAGGATTCATTAGCCAATTAACCCCATCCTTGAGACCTTTATTCATATGATTGTTTACTTGCTTTTCATTTCTTCTTTAATTCTGCTTATGTAGTTCTTGCTTGCTTTAGTATTGTTCTTAGATTCTTAGTTTCATTCTTCTGCTTTAGTATTGTACTTAGATAGATCCTTAGTTTCATTCTGTCATTAACTTTTATGCATTTGATTTGATAAACCAAACTGTTAATTGTTTTGCTTAACTTGTTAGCTTCTGTTGCATCCTGCTTGTTTACATCTCACCCAAATTGGATCGATAAACCCTTTGTACTCATTGCACTAGGGAGATTGAACTCCAAAGGATAGAATAAATCCTAGTTTCAATTTGGCGCCGCTGCCATTTGGGTGTTTGTTTGTTCCAATTAGGATTACAACACTTTCAAGATTAAGTTCTTTTTACTTCAGTTACTAATTTGATTGTTTTTCTGATTGTCTTTCTGGGTCTCAGGTACACACTCGACCGAGCTACAGATAGACCACTCGACCGAGCTACAGATAGACTACCCGACCGAGCTAGAAATAGCGACCGAGTCATACATCCACCACCCGATTGAGCTGTGGTCGTGTTATTGATCGAGTTCTTCTTGAAGCTTTGCATGCAAACCAGATCAAAGGGTAATCAACACTTGCTCAATTATCTCAAGAATATTGACTGTCTGCCTCGACATATTCGTCAACAACGCGTTCAAGAAAGGGTAGACCAGCACAAGTGGAGATGGACCGACCATCGAGAGCACCAACACGCATTGGAGCTGGTGATGCTCCTTGCAATCACATTGCTCGTCAAGGGATCGTGCCTCCCGCTGTCCAGAATAATAACTTTGAAATCAAGAGCAGCTTGATTTCTATGATTCAAGGAAACAAATTTCATGGGCTGCCAATGGAAGACCCTTTGGACCACCTCGATGAATTTGATAGGCTGTGTGGTCTAACTAAGATCAATGGTGTGAGGGAAAATGGGTTCAAAATCAGACTATTCCCATTCGCCCTTGGGGATAAGGCACATCACTACCTGCAGGATCTAGTACCACATGGAAGGACTATAAAAAGGCGTTCTTGGCTAAGTTTTTCTCCAACTCACGAACAGCTCGTCTCCGAAACAAGATATCCAGTTTTGCCCAAAAGAATAATGAGTCCTTTTGTTAGGCTTGGGAGAAATTCAAGGGATATCAATCGCAATGCCCCCATCATGGGCTCAGTAACGAATCACTACTCAGTTTACTCTATAGAGGCGTCTTACCTGAGTTTTGTATGCTTCTTGATATAACATAGCAAGACCATGAAGAAGATGATCAATGTCCTAAAAAGAAACGATTCATCCTGCCTACATATAAGCCTCAATTACCATTCCCAAGCAGATTTAATAAAAGAGATAACTGCGAAGTATAAGGCTTAATTTGACAAGCAGATCAAGGATATCGAGCAGAAGATGCCCCTGATAGATGCTTTTGCCCTCATACCTCCCTATCAAAAATTCCTGAAGGATGCGATCATGGAAACACTAAAGAAAGTTCAGGGAGTAGTGGTGTTAAACCTCGAGTATAGTGTTATCATTCAGAAGAACGTAATCCTCGAAAAGCTTAAAGATCTAGGATCTTTCATGCTCCCTTGCTCTTTAGGACCGCTCTATTTTGCCAGATGCCTTTGTGATCTAGGAGCTTCAGTCAGTCTTATGCCGGTCTCTGTGGCCAAAATACTAGGGTTCAATAGATATAAGGCTTGCAATATATCGCTCATCCTCGTAGATAGATCTGTCTGTCTCCCGCATGGGCTGCTAGAAGATCTCCCGGTCAGAATCATATCAGTTGAAGTACCTACTGACTTCGTAGTACTCGAGATGGATGAGGAACATAAGGACCCACTAATTCTAGGAAGGCCATTTTTTGGCCACAGATGGAGCTATGATAGATGTCTGTAATGGACATATTAATCTGACAATGAACTTCGATATCAAGAACACGATGAAAAAAAACAACCATCAACAGGCAAACCTTTGTAATAGAAGAAACGGATCAGCTAACTGTTAAACTTCTGGAGGAATTGACGGAGAAAGATCATTTAAAGACCGCTCTGACAAAGAACAGCGCTGATGGGTTCTTGCATGAGGAAGCATCAGGTTATAACGCTTGGTTGGATTGTAGAATCTAGACCTTGCATTGCACGCATTGTAGTTTTTGTGCATAAAAAGATGTTTACCCAAGGGAAAAGAAGCAAATCAGGACAAATTGACCAAGTGTAGATGTATCATCCGCTCGAGCAAGAGGATCCGAGCCATGGAATCGATTGAGTGTTCTAATGGACCAGAGAAGTAGCTCAACCAACAATCCGATCATGTCATCCGAGAAGACCGATCGGGTGCACGACCGAGCAGACCGATCGAGCACCGTTAAATCGACTTTCTATTTTGTCAGCTAGTGTTTTAGGGCTACCTAAACTTGCTATAAAAAGGCCCTTTGCCCAATGACTTATCATCTCGAGTTGTATTAGGTTTTTCTTCATTTTGCTCTAAAATTTCCAGAATCTTGTAAACTTCATATCTTTTGATTTATTGAGTATGTGGTGTTGCTTCTTTGTATTATTTTGCTTCTTTCTCTTAGCTCTATCTAGTTATGCACGATTTAGAGTTTTCTGGGTTTGAGTTCTTAAGTATGTTTGTTAGATCTGAGTAGATTCTTAGTGGGTGTTATTGGATACTGGATTTTAATAGAGTCTAACTCTAATCCAAATCTAGTGTTATTTAATCAATGATTTTAAATTCTTTACTCAAATCAAGTGTTATTGGTTCTTATAATTATAGAATCTTCATTAAAAGAGTTTAAAATTAAGTGTTATTGGTTCTCATATTTATATTGTCTTTATCAAAAGAGTTTTAAATCAAGTGTTATTGGTTCTCATACTTATAATTATTAATCAAAGTCTTATGTTATTCAAGTTTGGTGGATTTTCACAAATGATATCATTTGAAAGGATTTAAAATGAACCTGAAACTGATTTCATATGTAAATTATGTCAATCCAAAAACCAACCTTCTACATGAGATTTCACAATCAAATAAACAAAAGTTTCACCCTATCACTCAACGTAATACACATAACTCATCCACCCAACAATTTTCTCTCTTCCTCATTTTCTTTTTCAGTTTTTTTTTCCTTCCTAGTTAATGTGTATATTTGTTTTAACGCTTGCAGCATGATTCATTTTTGTCACTTTGTTTTTATAATCAATTTTCACCTTTAAAAATATTCTAGAACTTCAAAACAGAAAATGAGAAAGAAAAAAAACGTGATGGTAAAAAATTTGGTAGAATTTCATTGAAATTGTGAAAATCATTTGTTATAGAATTCAATTCTATTGTTCAAAACAAAGGATATCATTTGTCATTGTAGAAATACACTTCCACGGATTTGTTAAAATGAATAATAATTCAGTTTCAATGAACCCAGATTTTAAAAGTCTTATGAATTTTAAAATCTAATGGAGTTGAATTTAACTTATACAACCAATAACACCCCCTTAAGGTTTTGGGGATGAGTTAGATGTGTAGGTGGAGAACTTTAGGTAGCTAGGTTGTCCATAGGTAGAAATGTTTAGATTTCCTTCTAGATTAGTGTATATAACACTAATCCCATTCTGATGAAGTGGTGATTAGCTTTCAGGCTTCCACGCCCGAGAGGTGTTCGATGGAATGCCGGATAATCTAATACCGAAGAATTTCATGTCTAGCCCAAGAGATTGGTGTTGTAAAGTGTTATTTGACATTAATGAGTTGAGTCTTAATGCATATTCATTTCATGTTTCATCAACCAGAAGTTGAGATTAGGAAGTGATTTGAATTTGATAATCTTTGTGAAAAGATTGAACTGGTTAGCTTATGAGCTTGTTGTCTAGGAAACATCACTGTTGTGTTCAATTAATTTAGCAACCTAGTAAACTTAAAGATCTCCATTGAAGTCACCATCTCATCCCAAGAACCTCCCTTTAATTGATTGATTCACCTTGCTGCATTACTGTTCTTGCATTTCTAGTTCACTGCATGTTATTGTTTCTGTAGTTTCAATTCAGTTTTAGTTTGATGTTGTGTCTTGCTTATGTCGAACTTGTTTTAAATGCAGTAGTTGATAGTTCAAAACATTTCCTACTTCGCTTAACTTGTTAAATATTTATTGCATCTAAATTGGTTGCACCCGTCCTTATGGATCGATAAAGCCCTTTATACTATAATTATATTGGGTGATTCATACCATTAGCACCAAAAACTTAGTATCAGTGAGTTCAAGGTTATCAACTCACATTATTATTACTTGATAATTATCTTACTATCATCTCTAACATAATTGCATTTTCATCACCCTATATAGTGTACTACGCGGAGACGTTGCACACGGTGCAAGAATCTGGGACACAACCGAGCAACATGTCGGGGTCCGATACCGGTAAACGATTCCCGACCTGTTATTTTATATATCAAATAATAACAGTCAAGATATCGTGCTAATTTATTTGTTACCTAAAATATAGGACATTTGATACAAAGTGGTGAAATCCATTTTTTGGCGTATAACGTATTGGCGGCAGCCCTGGATAAGAAAATTACCAGGAGCAACAAGGAGTGGAAAGTTTGGGTTGTGTAAACGATTGATCTACCTGCTAAGTTATGTTTTATTTCCTTTTGCCTTATAACTCTATCACATAATCTAATGTGTAATTATCAAGAAGGGAAATGACCCATCCAGTTATGGAACAAAACACTCTAATGCCCCAGTGAGGACCATATAGGAAATATGTGAAATATGTTATAATTTTGAATTTTGTTACCGAATGTCGATCAGTATGACAATTATATTGTGCTTGCAAGTATGATATTTGAAATAAGTTAGGTATCATCTAACTATTTTACTTTGTAACGTATTTACTAACGTATATAATAACTAGTATAATTGCCCACAAATCAGGTAACAAATTAGCGGGTAACAAATATAATAGGCTTGATAATTCTGAAACATCGAAACTCTGGCAATCTCAGATAGGTAACAGAATTAGGGGGTTAGTTAGTTGGTGTGTTAACTCATGTAGGGGTAATGTGAATAGTGGAAGAAACTCATTATGCCTCTCAGATTCTCCCAAAATGGGTGGGGTTAAACAAAAAAATAACAATTATCCGATAAGAAGTTATGCATAGTGAACGCAACCCATTTTGGAAATTATTTATGCATTTAGATTGAGGCATGTTCAATGACATACCCGTTAGTGATGCCTCAATAGTTAGCTCGATATCAGAAAATATATCTGGATTTTGGATATCAAACAAATAATCGGTTAGCAATTAGTGTATATTGTAATAAAAAAACATATCTGCTATGTTATCACTTAGCATCTACAACATCAGCTATAAAAATTTTGTATAGGGAAACAAAGTTTCTGAGCATATTCGATTGATTTATCATTAATACCGATGTAATTAGCCCGGTAACAATACAAATATATATTATGTATGGACATAAAACATAATCCAGATAGTGGTTAAGGTGATACCGGATAACAAAAATATAAATGTCTTAGGACTAACACGCGTACACCACCTGTTAATATCTTAACGCATAATAATAAAATAATACACTAAAGTCTAGAGCTAGTATGCAAACAGTTAACAATTGATAGCAAATAGCAAAGAGGATTGTGTCCGAATGTATCCATGCATACATCTTACACAACGCCATGACTGGCTAGAATAGAAGGGATACTACTCAATCCCAGAAATAATGAGTGCAGATACAAGCTTTTTGGACGCAGTGTCAAGGCTAGCAACATTAAACACGGTGACCTCTACCAATTCCCGGCGGCGTGAGCATAAATAAAAAAAATCGCCATTAACCCAACATCATAATGGGATCTCACATGTGGTATTCCGAGAGGTCTCTCAATTGCATATAGTGGAGGGATGGAACTAGCCATGTTGGAATTCGCTGCAACTTGTTTGGATAGGAAGGGCAGCATAAAGGCTACTAGATGTATGGCGTTTTAGCATGTGCATCACTTTGCATACCCATATTGGGGTCGAGGACCACATAGAGCAACTCAGTGCTTCTTGTCGAAATTGAAAGGAATGTCAAGAAAGTCGGCATCGACAAACAGCTGGACACGTTCGACATCTGAGCTACCAACAATTGCGTCCACAAGGGGCTGGGGAAATACGAAATATGCTGGATTGGCACACTTAGAAAACTTGGGGAAGAACCTCGTCAGTTGGGAAACAAATTTGGAATCAAGTACTTCCACCCGTAGCTTCGCACCTTCAACCTCGTCAGTCCTCAGCAAATGCCTACTAAACTTGATCAACGCGTCCATTGCCTGGTAATAATATCCATATCAGGAAATATGGTTATCGATTAAGAAATAGATAATGTTGCTAAAAGTATCAAGTACGTTATTGCCCATAGGCTTCTTCCTTTCAATGATTTTGATGACGTATTTGCTGGTTATAGTAAACTCATCGCAAAGGCTGATTGTCCCCAACCTACCCGCGGAAAAAACATGCTTGTGTCTTTGTTAACTGAAACGGCTAAAACCAAAATTATCGAATAACCCCGTCTTTAAGTATTTAAACCAGTTACCTACCTACCTTGAGTTCTTGAGTTTTTTCATGGAGTTTTGGAACCGCTCTTTGGGATCATCCAGCAACTTGGTTGGGGCCGGTGACGGATGCCCGAGAAGAAACTTTGTCTTCTTGTCGTAATGGTAGCGACAGTGAAGCTTCGTGGACAATTGTTCTCGCTCTTTTGCTTCTCCTACCACCACGAATAGCCGCACCGCCAAAAACAGCCGCCACAAAAGAACTTTCTCCCGCCGGTGTGCCCACTCCTGTAGCAGATACATCGTCAGATTGCCCACCGGCTGGACTTCAGGGTAAAATCGAAAGGAATATGTCAGTGTATACGGATGAAAACAATAGGACTCGATTCAGGGTAATGTTCGAAACTAAGAAGTTGTTAATATTACCAAGGGGTTCGAAGTTGTCTTCTGAGGGGTGATGTAGGTGGTCGCAATGGGGTCCAAAGGCTGTGGTTACAGAACCAACCAAATATGAAGATAGGTTAGTTGGACACTAAAACATTTAATACTCAATAACGTATTTCATTAATCAATAACTGTTAAGTTATCAATACAGACCGCTTTCAAATGAGGCAATGTCTCCTCGCTGGCCAGACCCGCTTGGGTGGAAAATACAGTTGTTTGTCCAAAAAATTACCAATGAGAACTTAATGATACAGTGGTCTGTCCAGAATATTACCATTGAGAACTTAAAGGTAATGATTAATAAAAATTAAAAACTTAATTCCGGTAAAACAACCTCAACCCTCGGGGGGGGGGGGGGAGGGGTTTGTCATGTGGCAGTAGACGGTTCATCTGTGTTAATATCGGATGCCCGATCGACAAATAAATCGAGAACATGTCCGAATACAGAAATAGCTTCCACGCCCTAAATTATGAAACCCCCATGCCGTTAATAATACAAACCCATAAATATAGGAAGTTACGACCCAAAAAGAAAATCCATAATACACAACCAAACTGTGTACTTTTGTTCATACATCAATCAATAAAACCTCAAAGCTTTGACGATAAATATTTAAAAAACTTGTCAACACTCTCATAGATAAATAAAATTTTAGCAACTAAGCGTTTTATCAAGTAATATGTTTTAAGCAACTAGATATGGACCTTTGGATTGGACAAACCCCCAACGGACAACTCTTCAAATATAAGATGTGGTCCTTCTGGAAGTATAGTCTCTTCTGGAAGTATAGTCTCCAAGACATCAGATGCAGCAGCCGCAGCAGTGTTTTGAACGATATAATCGTTGGAATGTTCCTAAGCATGAACACAAGGAGAAAACTTTAAAACGAAGGTTATGCGTTTGGTCTATTTAACAAGATGTGTGGAAGCAATACATATATCAACTCCCACGGGTGAATTACCAGAATGGACTACTTCGTTAGGGCTACTAGGTGTCTTCTCCTTCAATGATTCAATAATTTTAATCAAAGGGGAATTGCTGTTATGCATATATTAGCAAGCAATCAATTAAATATGACTTCAAACTTATCCAATAAGAAACGTATCAGATAACAAAATACATCTTAAATTAATTAAATAGAGTAACACACTTACCTTTCCCGACTCACCATCAACAAACCCTCCATCGCTCACCTGAAATAAAGAAACCAATATAAATCACCTTTTCGGTTAACTACTAATATCGTTAGAAGGTAACACCGTTAGCTATAAACAACATGTTTAACTGGTAGGATAATTACGAGAACCACTAACCCTTCCCTCAACCTGCTTGGCATCATTATAGGCTCCATCTCTCACCTGAAAAATGACAGAAATCAATTAAATATGATTACCTCATATGCGATAAGACATTTAAAAGCTAACAAAAGTTGGGAAGTAAAACATTTTTATAGGCTGCTAACATTATTATCGGCATCACGATTAGATAAATTAGCATCCCCTATACTCCCTGTATTGTAGAATGCAGTGACTTCTTCAATAGTGGTGAGATTGGTCCCCCTAGGATCCTCTACATCAAACAGGGACTCCGCCTGGGATTTTTCATCGACATTATCGCGCCTGGTTAAATTGGCAACAACACCATCAACACCACCGTCAACAACACCACCATAAATTGACTTCGCCGTCGTGCTTTATTTCATCTGCGGTTGAGCCCCCTACCTTCGTCTCGACAAACCCATTACAGCTATTTTTCCGCTGGCAATCGTCTACTTTATTAGATGGCCCAACACGATCAACAGCCCCTGACAAGTCATCTTGGGAATCATCTTCAACGATAACAACCTCAGTTGTGATAACTATTTTCTTTTAAAACCATGAATTAACCCCTTCAATAATTCTGGCCTCGTGACCCGCAAGCTTAGCTTCTAATAGGAGAGATAAAGTCTTTATGTCCACGGATCCAGTGTTGGGTACGGCCTGGGTATTGGATGAACCGGGGGCAGAGGTTGGAACTGCTGCAATCCGACCATTAATAGGCGCCTTCCGGCTGCAGGTGGCTTTCACCCTGAGCCCCTTCCTCGGATTCTTCTGAACAACTTCAACCTCGGATGGTGTCGATCGACACTACTCGCCAGAACGGGTCATTTCGTGTTGTTTGTGTTATATTGGTGGTTGTTTGAGTTAATGCTTGAATGTGTACATTTCTGCTTGTGTGTATAGCCAGTGGTGGGATGATTGCCTCACTAAGTATTTATGAAATACTTATGCATCTCTTTCTTTGATGCAGGTAAAAGCAAAGTGTGATCCGTGGAATCATGGCGAGGAGAGGAGGATGATCTAGGCACTCATTGATGTGTTAGATTATTGTAGGATTTGTTAGGGTGTTAGAATGGAATTTAGAAACATGTTAGGATGCTTATGTTTCTGGAATAATGGTTTGTTGAACTTGTTGGTTTAATGGAATTATTTTCATGGATTGTGGTTAAGTCTTCTGCTGGTTATGTTATGTGTGGTTTAATTGATTTGAATTGATTTAGGGCTGGTTTAGCTGGTTTACAATTAGTTGGGTTAAACCGGTTGCATGATTAAAAAAAAAAGGGATGGGTTCTTTCAATTTGGTATCAGAGCATCTACGGTTCTAGGACGAGGTTAATTGGTTAATTGTGATGTGATTGTGTGAATTTCATTGATGAGGAATGATGATGTGGATTGCATGTTATTGATTTGTGTGTTTAATCAATTGTGTGAGCATGGAGACCTAGATCATCCTCTCGAGCATTAAATGAGATTCCACGGTAAGTTGTGCGGTTTGGTGTTTTGTTTGGTGTTCTTAGCCTTCTGTTGTGATGTAGATGGCTAAAGGTGGAGCTGTCGGTCGTGGTCGTGGTCGTGGTCGTGGTCGTGGTCGTGGTCGTGACCGTGGTCGCGGTAGGGGGCGTGGTGTTGTCTCCGGTAGCGACACTAGTGTGGGCCGGAGTGCTAGGGCCGATTTTGTTAGCGAGTCCCAGTCGCATCAGGAGGGACCCTTGGATGGTGAGAGTGTGAGTGCCGTGGGAGCCGGTTCGTCCGAGAATGGTACCAGTGTGGTTGGAAACCCGGTTAGGGGTGTTCCAGCAGGTGGAGCCCTGGGTCAGAATGATCGACTTGCGGATTTGCTGACGCAGCTCTTGGAGCGGTTACCGGGTGCAGTACCGCCAGTGCAGGCTCGTGTTTGGCCCGAGGTGCAGGCTCCTGTTGGGCATGGGTGCAGGCTCCTATTGGGCCTGATGTGCAGCTCGTTGGGCCTAGTATGCAGCCCGTTGGACCGGGTGTGCAACCCGTTGTTGGGGTTGTACAGCCCGACGGGGTAGGTGCGGTGGTCGAGCAGCCGTACTACCTGCGGATGTTGGAGCACCTACAACGGTTCGGGATGTCTTTGTTCCCCGGAAGTTCCGACCCGGCTGTAGCGAATGAGTGACGGGTGCGATTGGAGCTGTATTTCCAGTCGATGAGGTGCCCAAAGGCGTATCGGTGGACCTGGCGGCCGACTACTTGGCCGGTGATGCACATTTGTGGTGGCGGAGTGTGCTGGCCAAGAGGGGGCAAGGAGTGACGGTGTGGGGGCATTTCTTGGCAGAGTTTAATGCTAAGTATTTTCCAGCGGAGGCACTGGACCGGATGGAGTCGCAGTTCTTGGCGTTGACTCAGGGAGAGCGGTCAGTGCAGGAGTATGACTCAAAGTTTAGCCGACTCTTGGTGTACTCGGGTCGTGCGGGAGATCCTGAGCAGATGCAGGTGCGTCGGTTCATGAAGGGTCTCAGCCACGACATGAGGGTGCGGTGCATGGTCCGAACCTATGCATCGCGTGTGGAGCTGGTTGAGGTAGCGGCGGGGATTGAGGATGTTTTGAGGAGAGACAGGAGAGCCAGGCAATGGAAGGCCAATCACAGGTTCAATTCTAAGACTCAGTCTGTTTTCTTCTATTGTTTTAGAATTCGTTTTGTTTTCCTGTGATTTTGGGATGGGCGGTCTTAGTGAAAAGGCTTTGTGTAGGGACCCTGTTGGTGGGCGGGTTCTTGTCCCACGCGATGTTCGATTCTGGAGCTACGAATAGCTTCATTTCCCCGGAGTGCGCGGCGGGTGGTAATATCCAAGGAGATCCTGATGGTGGTTTTGGACCCGTTAGAGTCGGAAGAGACACGTTGCTAGCGGTTCAGGGACGGGCTAGTGGTATGGATGTGCAGATTGCGGGAGAGTCGATGCTGGCAGATCTGTACATTAGTCCGGTGGAGCTGTATGATGTTATTCTGGGCATGTATTGGTTGGATCGGCACAAAGTTTATCTGGATTGTCACCGGGGGAGAGTGTACTTCGAACGGCCCGGACCGAAATTGTATTACCAGGGTGTGAGACCGATTTCAGGGAGTTTAGTGATTTTGGCGATGCAGGCGGATAAGATGATCCGGAAGGGGCGGAAAGCCTACTTGGTGAAGATCGTTATGCCAAAGACGGTCGGAGAGGTAGCAGTGGATAAGATCCGGGTGGTCCAGGAGTTTGAGGATGTGTTTCAGTCATTGAAGGGGTTACCACCATCTCGGTCTGATCCCTTCACGATTGAGTTAGAGCCCGGGACAACGCCGTTGTCTAAGGCTCCGTATAGGATGGCTCCAGTAGAGATGGCGGAGTTGAAGAAGCAGTTGTAGGATCTTTTGGGTAAGGTTTTCATCCGTCCTAATGTTTCACCGTAGGGAGCACCGGTGTTGTTCGTTAAGATGAAGGATAGGAGTTTCCGGCTTTGTATCGATTACCGGGGTCTTAACCAAGTCACGGTGAAGAATAAGTATCCTCTACCGCGGATTGACGAGTTGTTGGATCAGTTGAGGGGAGCTACGTGATTTTTTAAGTTTGATTTGGCGTCGGGGTACCATCAGATTCCTATCGACGAGGCGGATATCCGTAAGACGGTGTTCAGGACGAGGTATGGGCATTACGAGTTCGTGGTGATGCCTTTTGGGTTGATTAATGCACCAGCGGCGTTTATGAGGCTGATGAATAGTGTGTTCCAGGCGTTTCTAGATGAGTTCGTTATCATCTTCATCGATGATATTCTGGTGTATTCTAAGAGTGCTGAGGAGCACGAGGGACACTTACGGGCAGTGTTGGAGAAGCTGCGGGAGCAGATACTCTATGCTAAGCTTAGCAAGTGCAGTTTCTGGCAGGGAGAGATGGATTTTTTGGGTCATATCATGTCTGCAGAGGGAGTTTCTGTGGATCCAGAGAAGATCGAGGCTATCAGAGATTGGCCTAGACCGCAGAATGCCACAGAGATTCGGAGTTTTCTGGGTTTGGCGGGTTGCTACAGAAGGTTTGTGAAGGGCTTTGCCAGCATAGCTCAGCCGCTGACCAAGCTGACGGAGAAGGATGTTCCTTTTGTGTGAACTCCCGAGTGTGAGCAGGGTTTTGCTCAGCTCAAGGAGATGTTGACGAGTACGCCAGTTTTGGCTTTACCGGAGCAGGGAGAGTCGTATGTGGTGCACACAGATGCTTCAGGAGTTGGTTTGGGTTGTGTGTTGATGCAGCAGGGTAAGGTTATTGCTTATGCTTCGCGGCAGTTACGGAAGCATGAGGGCAACTACCCTACTTATGATTTGAATATGGCAGCGGTGGTCTTTGCTCTGAAGATTTGGAGATCTTATCTGTATGGGGCGAAGGTTCAGGTGTTTACCGATCATAAGAGTCTGAAGTACATATTCACGCAACCTGAGTTGAACTTGAGGCAGAGGCGCTGGATGGAGTTAGTTGTAGACTATGATCTGGAGATAGCTTACCATCCCAGTAAGGCTAATCTAGTTGCAGATGCTCTAAGCAGGAAGCAGGCGACATCAGCTCGAGGGCAGGATATGGAGACCTTGGTGGGAGAACTTAGCACCTTGCGGTTGTGTGCTATTTCTCAGGAGCCACTAGGGTTAGAAGCAGCTAACCGAGCGGATCTTCTTACCAGAGTTCGAGCAGCTCAGGAGATGGATGCGAGGCTGGGTAATGCTTCTAAGGATACTGAGTCGGAGTATCAGGTTGCAGCCAATGGTACTATCCTTGCTCATGGGCGGGTTTGTGTGCCCAAGGATGAGGAGTTGAGACGAGAGATCTTGAGTGAGGCTCATGCGAGCAGGTTCTCTATTCATCCGAGAGCAACCAAGATGTACAGAGATCTGAAGAGGTACTATCACTAGGTTGGGATGAAGAAGGACGTGGCTAAGTGGGTCTGTGAGTGCGATGTGTGTCAGCTAGTGAAGGCTGAGCACCAGGTGCTGCGTGGTTTATTGCGGAGTCTCCCTATTCCAGAGTGGAAATGGGACATAATCACGATGGATTTCGTGGTGGGTTCGCCAGTGTCTCGGTTCAAGGATGCCATTTGGGTCATTATGGACCGTTTGACTAAGTGTGCACATTTCTTGGCTATCAAGAAGATTGATGGAGCTGCAGTTTTAGCTAAGAAGTATGTGCAGGAGATTTTGAGACCCATCTCCTTCTAGAGGGCTTTCCAGAAGGAGATGGGTACTAAGGTGCATTTGAGCACGGTTTACCATCCTCAGACAGACGGGCAGTCTGAGCGGACCATTCAGACACTTGAGGATCTGTTGAAGATGTGTGTGCTGGATTGGGGTGGTCAGTGGGCAGATCACTTGAGCTTTGTGGCGTTTGCTTACAATAATAGCTACCAGGCGAGTATTGAGATGGCTCGTTATGAGGCGTTGTACGGGAGGACATGTCGGACACCTCTATGCTGGACTCAAGTGGGGGAGAGGAGCATTTATGGTGCAGATTTTGTTGAGGAGATTTCAGAAAAGATTTGGGTTCTGAAGCTGAACATGAGAGAGGCGCAGGATCGGCAGAAGTGTTATGCTGATAAGAGGCGCAAGGAGTTGGAGTTTGAGGTTGGAGATATGGTGTATCTCAAGATGGCGATGTTGCGTGGTCCTAACAGGTCCCTTACCGAGACTAAGCTGAGTCTGAGGTTTATGGGTCCTTTCAGGATTGTGGAGCGGGTTGGACCGGTGGCTTATCGGTTGGAGTTACCTGAGGTGATGCATGCATTTCATAAGGTGTTCCACGTGTCAATGCTGAGGAAGTGTCTTCACAAGGATGATGAGGTGTTGGCTACGATCCCGGCAGATCTTCAGCCTAGCATGACCTTAGAGGTGAGGCTAGTGAGGGGTCTCGAGAGGCGGGTAAAGGAACTTCGACGTAAGAAGATTCCTTTGATGAGGGTTCAGTGGGACTGTTATGGAGTCTTGGAGGAGACTTGGGAGCCACTGGCTGTGAGCCCCTTCTTCTCTTCTTCTGATTTCTTGAGTATCTTCCACAAGGTAACCCCATTACCAGTTTAAACTATCTCAGTGAAAATCGAATCGGCATCCCAGCAAACAAAACCCATATCTCGTTTGATTTTGCCACATCTAACTAACGGCCCAGAAGAAACAGACCGAAGGTGGCAGACCAGTTTGGCTGGATCGGGAAGTCAAGCAACCTACCCAGAGAAGACGCCTTAAACGCTTTCACTTTGTGGTATACAATGACCCTCTCTCCAAGGAGTTCCTCGCCAAACGCAATGAGACGATTTCGAAGCTCCATCTCCTCCATGTGTAAGTACGACATCGATAACACGTTTAGTGCGCTAACAACAGATTGCCGACCTTTTATATGAATAATAGACAAATCTTACCTATGAAAATGACGAAATCTCAAATAGAGTTGCCGACGGGAGAAACTGAGATTTATAGAGAAAAAGCGGCGGAAAATTAGGGTTGCAAATAGCGGTGGTAAATGACGCCGGATGGTTATGAAGCTACTCTTTCCCAGAATGTGCGTCGTTTCGGCTTTCCATAAAATACCAATGTAAAGAATAAAATTCATTTTCGAAATGATGAGGGATGCGGAAGAAATCTAAAAAAAATAAAAAAGGCTCTGACACACGAAAATAGTATTGCCCCATGCATTCTATAGGGCCAGATGCGTAAACTTAATACTATATAGTAGTTGCGAAACAATATTTTTTGCTTCACTCAATTTTCAAGTCAACTAAGACCAAACTTTGTAATTAGAAATCATATTGAAAAAAATAGAAATCATTATACTACGAATTATATGACTTTGTTATCCTTATTTAAAGTTAATAATCTCTCTTTTTTAGGTCATTTTTATTCACCCCTCTTTTTTAGCCAATTAAATTGCACTATGAGATATTACATTGTAATATAAATTAAATATTAAATAATTATAACATATTAAAGAAAGTTAAAACATTTATTAAACAGATTTTTTTTGTTAAACCCATGATCTCGTTTAATTGTACCATCTAGATCTTAATTCTGTTTTATAAATTGAAACAAATAAATAACCTTGTATAAATTGTGTAATTTAAAATCTACTCCGTATTTATAAACCTAAATAGACATAAAAACTTGTTTAATTGTAAAATATAAACAGTAATCCTCGTTTATAAATTCAGGCAACCATATAACATGTTTAGTTGTGAAAATTAAATGTTTATCCTTCTTTATAAACTAAAATTGACATATAATCTCCTTTAATTGTAAATATTAAACCCTAATATCTTTGATAAACCCAAACCGACATAACCAAAAATTAGGTTAAAATTTTAATTAAAAGTAATAAATTCTGAATATTTTATTTTATTTTTTATTTTAATTTACTATTTTTATCTATTATTTTACAAAATTAGATGTGTCTAATTTCTACATCTAATGTTTTACCCAACGGAAATATCATTTCATTTATTAATAAACTCTAACCACTCTTTTCTAAAAACTCAAACTAAAATACAATTTCGTTTAATTACAAAATATAAACTCTAACTACTATTTTATAAACCCAAACCAAAATATAATTTAGTTTATTTATAAAATCTAAACTCTAATGACTCTTTAATAAATCCAAAACAAAATATAATTTTGTTTATTTATAAAATTTAAACCTTTATCCCTCTATATAAATCCAAACCAAATTATAATTTCGTTAAATTGTAAAATATATTTTCTAACCCCTTTTTATATACTCTAACCGAACATATAATTTCTTTACTAAAAATCTTGTAGATTTTTTGTTTCTGTTGTTTGTTTTATTTTTCTGATTTTAAATTATATTATGAAATGACATATTAATTATTTCATTTTAATTGGATAATTAATAAAGAACTAGAGGATAACCCGTGCTACTGCACGGGTGACATCGGTTCAAAAAGTTAATATATAAATTATAATTGTATTTATTTTAGATTGTGTTTATTTCTCATATTGTAATTGTTTGATAAATCAGATGTTTTTGTTTTCATTTTCGAACTGTACTCGTCGGTTTGACTGATTAATCTACGACTCGGAAACTAGATATTTTTCCATTTTTGGTTTAATGCAAATAACCGGTAATCTTATGACTGAAAAAACCATAAAAATTGTGGTTGACCCACGACCATATGAACCAATAGGACCGGCCAGATTTTAGAAGTCATTATATTTTTATTCTTTCTCAACGATAATACATATGATTAAAGTTGGTTACCATAAACTCTTGATGTATTATTAGTGTTTTTTTGGTTTTATTTGAATTTTAAAAATTTAAGCAATTTATTATTATTGTTAGACTACATATTTTTTTAACATGATATGGTTATTTTTTATTTTTCTATTTATAAAATTGCATATTCTGCTACGTGCATCATTTCCATCCTTTTTTTTAACTAAGATTTCTCGTGACTGTAATTCAAAGGCAGATTGTCTTGCTCGTTTTTCCAGATCTCTTGATTCGGAAGTTACTTTTGTAAACAACTTTCCTCCAGTTTGGGCTACCAATCATGGGGTAATATTTTAATATATGTGTGGTTGATAAAAAAAAATTGCATATTCTATATAAAAATAAATCAAGCTTTTAATCAATTGACGAACCCGGTTAGCCTAATAACCTGATGACCCGGTAGGTAATCCGGTTTAAAATCCTATTTGAGTTCAAAAACATTACATATATGTTTTTGAATTTGACATGTACAATTTGTTTTATGTTATAATGTAAATGAATATGTTTTAAAAAAAAACAAATATCTTTAGAAAAATTTAGTAGACTAATATTTGATGCTTCACCTAAAATATTTAAAATTAAATACTCTAAAGTTTCATTATTTATGATACTTAAAATTTTTAAAATTTTAAATATTATAATATTTTGAAACGTTTTGAAACTTTTAATTTTCTCAACTAAAGAACTGAATTAAACCGAATAAAAATTTTAAATTTTGGACACTTGAGAAATCAAGCTTCCTGTTTATTTGTAGGTTGAAGCATATCAATCATATTTATAATGATTATGAACCATTTTCTAAAATTTTCTAACCGATGTGGACGTTTTACATACCCCTTTTTGTTTTATCGATTGAGTAATATATGCCCGTTTAAAAAAATTCAAACTACAACATATGCGGAAAAAATTCTATTTTTATTCATTCATATTTATAATGTAACCAAATAAAAAAATATAAACATGATCATAAGAATGTGAAAGGAGAATAATTATTATTTTTAACATATTGTATTAAATTAGGTAGAGATAGTTTAGGAAAATCAAAACTAAATATAGAAATGATTAATCTGTTGGAGAAATATCCGATTCATTATCCATACCCAAAGACCCGAAAAAGATAGATCCGATTAAGTATATTTTATTTCAATTGAAAACTTTAATATAAATCTCATGGGTACTTCAGCTTTAATAGTATAGATGATTAGAGTGGTTCACTCAAATATTTTTCATCTTCTATGATGCATACAATGACAACATTGGCATAAGTTTATATATGAAGTATGTGTGTTTAAAAAAATAATGTTATTTAAAGAAACAATTTTGGGCGCATTTCAACTGTTTCTAACTTTTGTTAACGTTATATAAGGGTTAAGTAATTATTTATAATTTTTTTATAGTAAATGGGAAAAGGCAAGAGCTTTGCAAGACCTAATATGTTGGACCAGCACTGATCTTGGTTATATTATATTTAGTAATCATCCTAAGACCAGCATTTGCAGGTGTTCCGTAAAAAAATGTTGCTTTGTTCTCTTAATTCTTTCTTGTCTCCTAAGGGTTTTTGTCTAGTTTTCTTTGTTCTTAAATTAAGAATGTATTCTTTTTCGATTTTTGTTTTGACATTATCTATTTTGTATTTCTAGTTTGGTTTTTATTTTTTTGATTTCCCTTTGATAGGGCTTAGATTCCGGGAAATTTCTTTATTCCTCCGGCAGTATCTCCGGAGACTTTCAGTTGTCCATCAGCTTAAGTGTTCTTTTTTTAGCGTTTATAATCTTACTCTGGTTCCAAAGCAAGTTTTAATATAATATCAAATTATGGGAAAAAATAATAATCATCCTAAAACGTATAATACCCTTTTATAATTGTATCTAATCATCTTTTGCTTGTTGCATCTTCATTTTTCATGTAATCACCAAAACTAAACTTTATATTGTAAAATTGATACTTCAAGAGTTACAATAGAATGGTTGTGCATCTGGAGCATGTTTGTGTAGTTAATTGAACATTTTAATACCTAACGTTATAAATTACAAAACCTCACTCTTCAACCCAAATATTGTTAATATATATTATGTAGGTTATGCAAGTTGAATTATGTGGTAATTTAATCCAGTTGTGAAGTCGTTGTAGTCAAGTTGAAAATATTTTCTTATATATTTAATCTAACCTGATAATTTCATAACTATTTGAGTGATTGTCCTTGCCCCTATATCACATTCATTTAGATGATACATCATACATGATCTATCTATCATTGACTTCATCGATACAAACAAAATGTATTTTCAAATAATTTCTCTTCTGTAAGGTTCTTTTTCCTCGGTTTGGCTATCCGAGTTCCTCCTTTAGCTTTAATCTAACAAAACTTGCAATATCTATAGTTGGAAAACAAAAGTGTTAAATGATTGCAATCAAAATTAAAAACACAAACAACTACAATCTGTGGTTAGTCATATATGAAACAAAAAAATAGTTATTTTCTTAAAGGTTGAGATATACAAATTGTTATAAAAGCTTGAGTATATTTTATATCCATCAGAAAAAATTTACCTGTTTTTTATATATAACTAATTTCATGAGCGGACTTATGTGGAAAGGAAAGGGTTAGGACCGTCGGATAACCCTATTTTATATATATACTAGGTTAGGACCGTCGGATATGCAGATTTTTAAATTCTTAAATAAAATTAAAATATATTGTTATTGTAAGTAGAGACGATTGTAGAAAATAACTACAAAAATTATATTATAATACATATATTATATCTAATTAATTTAAAATTCTTAACATTCATATTACCTTATATACTCAATATAAATATTAATAGATATGAGAAATTCAGATTTATGAAACTTGAAAATTTCAAACTATTTTTTGAGCTACTGATAATACATTTGCTTACACAATCTTGGCATCTTTAATAAATATTAAGAAATAAAAGAATTTATCTCATAATCTCAAGTCGCTCCAAAGTAAATAAGAAATTCAAAATACACGATATAATATAAATAATACAAATTTACACTTTGAAATTATAGCAGCGATTTTAATCTTTCATATGTATATTTATAACATACATACTTACATATATGTGTGTATATATATATATCATATTTATATTTTTTTACCAAAGTTATCTCTTAGGATTATGTGAAATATGTAGAATCGTAAGTATAAAAATTCAATATTTATAATCTAGACTTTTCTTAACAAAATATTAAAAATTCAAAAAAATAGAAAATCTAACATATTTAAAAATAATTGTTTTATGCATTATCTGTAATTTTATTTATAATTTTTCAAAGATAATAATATCTATTTTGCTATTATATAGATTTGTACTGATATTATGTAATCATTTTTTTTTGTGTTTTCCTTTTCAAGAAAGAAAAATGATATATTTATTTGAAGTTTTGAAACTGAAAACATTGAAACATGTGTTAAAAACCAATAAATTAATTGAATATGTTGATATCTTGATCAAGGCCCTGGATTAAGAAAAATGAAGAGCCAAATTCCCTATTTCGTTGGACGTGGAAAAGAAATCAAAATCTTGATGTGATACAACCTTATCTTTTTTAAGTGGGATAGAATAAATTCATCCAAACTGAACCGTCTAATGAAGAATAAGAGGAGAGCGAAGTGTCGAAAACGCGTGAAGCGCATGCGGAGCATGCACAGAGAAAAATGATATATATATAAGGGTTCACTCACCCCTTATATGATCCTATGGAAGTACAATGCAACAAAACTTCATTTTCTGCAAAGAGTCTTCTATGAACTTAGAAGACTGCCATGGCCCAAAGGAAAGTCAAAAGACATGTAGCTCATACTTCAATTGGACATGTAGGTTAAAGACTTATATATATTTTGGTTTCTCATGTGGAACCATAGAAGGAACTCAATCACTACTAATTGATATTTTTAGTTATGCATTAATGATGATTATGTTTAAAGTTTAGTATGAAGAAATATTTTTTTTACTGTAGATTTTGTCTTTTGTTTTTTGGTGAAAAATATAGATTTCCTCTTTGTAATAGGGTTACAACTTTATATTTTTATTTAATATATTTTAATAAATTTAGAATTGAAACATGTCAACATCTTATCGATTCAATTGACACGTGTCATGGTTACGTTAATGACTAACTCTGAAAATCATACTTTATATAATAAGAGATATGCAAGTGTCGACAGTATTTGTGTTTTTCTATTTTTAATAGGTTTCCATAATCTCTTTAAACTATTTTAGTTTTTATAATTTTTTTTGTTATACTTATTTTTAGTTTCAAAGAAAAAAACATAAAATTCCTACAATTTATAGACCCCTTTTGGTAGATTTTTTTAAGTCCGCAGCAATTATTTTCGATACTTTTTTCACATGTAAAGAATCCTTTAAAAAAAACTCTGCAATTCAATTGATATGGAAACAAGTGTTCTTTATCCAAACAAGAAAACCCAAAACAAAGACAATGAAGAAGGAGAAATAGGCGACACGACATCAGAACCGTCCTCGACACTCCAATTCAATCCTCTCATGTAGCCAGGCCGGTCCTGCCAAGGAAAGGTAAGCAATAAGTCTTCCATCTCTCGTTACACTACTCGCAATGTCTTTAGCCAATGAATTTGCCTTCACAGAGGCTAAGGTGAAAGTTACTTCACCCATGGTCTGTAAGACATCAAAGATCTTGTCTAACTATGAACGATACTTTGGCCACAACAGCGGAGACGCTAGCGCTGATAAAGCCGCCTTACAATCAGACTACACCACGCAAGAAAGAAGATGAAGATCCTTAAGACTCTGCAAACACCATTGAATGCAACTTAATTCAGCTGAGATACTCGCAGGTTTAAGTCAATGAAGAGCTCTTTATTACAAGGACGTCTTGGAGGGTCATCAACTATCCATTTGTCAATCCACACAGACGTATCCCTCCCATCTCCAATAGATTTCATAATTCCTTTTTCCAACAACTCCCTAACAAAGAGAATGCTTCGCCACGCATAAGAAGGTGATACAAGATTGGAATCACTCCAACTTTACATTACTTGATGATAAAGAGATTCCTAGCTTAGCTTGCAGAAGGTGAAATTCACGAGCTGGCTCTGAAGCACTTTCTCGTGAATAAAGGGGTGGTACAGGGATAGTTCAGGTGACTAACCCGCTCAATCAGTGGGATAATCGACTCACTCGATCAGTGAACACATAAAGGATGTTGAATCACTCAACAAACTTAATCCACAGATTCCAATAGCTTAAGAGACTCACTCACTTAAGACTAATGAATAACAATGACAAAGACTTGAACTTTGACAAGAAAAACTTTGTTATTCCTTTAAAATGATCAAGGGTGTTATTAAAATGAGACTAATGATTAGCTTATATAGGTCGAGTACACACGTTCTAAACCTAGAAAGAAGAAATAAATCGCAACAATTAATGAAAATATGGTTGTTGGACCATAGATTCGGTCCAAGTAAGGCAAGTGAGGTGTGCCTTGTATCTCGTCAACTTGGGAAGGTAATAGTGACGTCTTGGAAGCTTCTTGTGCACTTGGAGATGCTGTATCACACACATGAACTTAGTAGGAAAGAGTCGTTGTGCATGGATGACATTCGAGTCTGAAAAAGCAAATAATAATAGGATTGAATCCGCTTGATCCAATGGCTATTATTGTGCGTGAATATTCTCCAAATATTCTCTGGTGGATGTAGAGGTTCTCCTGGTTTCCATATGTAGCTTTGAGACATGTCCACATGATGCTAAAGTATAGTTTCCTTATTCGGCTCCGAGTAGATCAATGGCCATGGTTCAAAGGTTGGTTTGGACTCGGATCTTCTTTTGGGTTGTTCTCCATGGGCTGGGGCCTTGTGGTGAATCAAATGAGTGTGTTTACTTCTTTTAGGGCTGGTCCAAGTGTTGAAAGACTTAAAATCCTCGCAGCATGCAATCTGGTGGAGTTTAGCAATTTGTGAGCGAGTAGTTCAGCATGCTTGTCAACGAGTAGTTCAGGATGTTTTTGAGCGAATAGTTCATAATGTAGATCAGCTATTATCTTTGAATCGGATGGATGGTAAATGATCCCTTGATGACTTGGTGTTGCCTCATTAAAAAACTTTCTAAGTAAACCCATTGGGACAAACCCTAGACAAGGGAAAAAGAGTACAACAGTCATATCCCAACAATAAGGTGAGTTGACTTGCTGACTTTTAATCCTTCTTGAACTAGTGGACTTCTTAAAGTTAATATCAGGGTGAATAGTTAATCATTCGCCTTGTACTTGATCAGAATTCCATTTAGGCAATGATTCTCCAAGATGCTCCATGTAGACCGGTTTGGTGTGCGAACGGGTTGGTTCAGTATGCTCTCAGTCTGATCTAGTTAGGATGTCTGAATCAGAAGGCGAGCAACCCAATTTAGCTTCAAGGAAAGGCTTATTTGTAAAATACACCACTTTGTAAACTCTGGTCAATAAGGATGAGGGAGAGGTCAGAAGCCTCCAAGCTTGTTTTGCAAGAAAGGCTTGATTAAACCGACCTATATCCCAGAAACCCAGAACCACGCTCCTTCGGTTGACACATTTTATCCCAAGACACCCAATGCATTTTATGCTGCCCTTCATGTGCATTCCACCAAAACTGAATTATAGCACTCCTAATCTATTTGCATTGATGCTTAGATAAACGAAAGCATGACATGGCATACACCAGCAAGGCCATTGCTACAGATTTTAAGAGCACCTCCTTTCCTCCCAAAGAAAGCGTCTTCTCATACCAACCGCTCAATCTGGACTTCAATCTATCATTGATATAGTTAAAGAGGTCTCATTTGAAGCCATTGAAGCATTCAGAAAGCCCCAAGTATTTCCCAGCCCCATCCACTTGTTCAATACCAGAAAACACTCCCAACAAACGACGCATATATGGGTCCATCCTTTTCCCAAACGTAATGAAAAATTTCTGATTATTTATTTCCTGTCCTGAGGCTTTACCGTAGAGAGCAAGAAAGTTTAAAAATTCAGAACAGTCACGAAGGTTTGCTTGACACAAAAACAAGTTGTCATCCGCAAAATGGAAGTGCTGTATCGCTGGACAAGAGGAGGTAAGTTTCAATCCTGTTAACCGACCATCAAGCTCTACCGTATTCATTATATGAACCAACGCTTCAGCACAAAGGATTAAGAGAAAAGGTGACAATGGGTCTCCCTGGCAAATTCCTCTTTCAGGCTTAATAAAACCATGAGGAGTTCCATTAACAAGAACTGAATAGGAGACCAAACTGACACAGCTCATAATCCACTGAACCCACTTTATATGAAACCCCAACCTGATTAATAATTATTCTAAAAAAGACTACTCCACTCTATCATAGGCCTCAACATATCGGTCTTTGTTGCCATGAAATCTTCATCACACCTTGAATTAGAGTTTAAGGCGTGAACCAACTCATGTGCTAGTAAAATATTATCTAATATCAATTGACCCGATACTAAAGCGCCCTCTGTATCCGAGACAACATCAAGGAAAAAACACTTGAGTCTATTACAAAGGACTTTGGAGACAATCTTATACAACACCGAGCAAAGACTAATAGGCCGGAGATCAGACATTTTTAACTAATTTAGCTTTTTTGGGATCAAACAAATTAGTGTAAAGTTCTATTCCTCAAGTAAGGAACCAGATTCAAATAACTGTTGTACCTCTTCAATTACTTGAGCTCCAACAATGTCTCAATAAGTTTGATAAAAAAATCCCGGACATCCCATCAGGCCCTGGTGTACTATCTCCTCGGATATCAAAAGCAGCCATTTTAATCTCTTCTCCCGTTACAGTTCTAATGAAACTAATGAGTTTAGTTTCAAAGAGAAAAATATATAAAATTCCTACAATTTATAGAACGTTTTAAAAATAAAGTTAACATTTTTGATCTAATTAAATTTTATTTAATATTTTGACCCTTTGCTAGATTTTTGTATGTCCGCAGCAGTTATTTTGAATACTTTTTGGATATAACGAATTGATTTATTTTCCACAAATTATATATTTCGTCAAATATAACAATAAAATCAATAAAAATATATATATAACAATAATAACACAATATGTCTACAAAAGTAAAAAATGAAAATTTAACACATGGAAATTTCTCAATAAGCTAAACAGAATATCCCTTTCTAAAATTACTAAATCGGTACTCTCTCATTACTGTATAAGATCATATTATTGGTTAAACAAAGCAATAAACTAGTTGATTTTTAAATATTGAGTTGGAAAAAAAGACATACAAGTTCGTTGAAAAGAATCATACCGTCATCTGCTTTAACTTGTTCTTCAACGTCGTATTTCTATGTAGGGATGTGTAATTAATTCTAATCTGATTAGATTTTGTGTGTGTGTGTATTCGTATAACCAAAAGGTCCAAAACAAAATGCAAATTAAAATGATTAAAAATTCTAAATAAACACTTGATTAAAATACTATGTGGACTGAAAATCTTTGTTTCGGATGATAACTGACCGAACGGAAATTAAAAGAGCAATTCTTACAAACAGCACAAAATATGGTATTCTTAAACTTCATAATGGTATTTTTTGAAAAAATACTTATTTTAATGGTATTTAAAAGAATTTTTCTATTTAAATCCTAAACTTTAAACATTAAACCATATCTCCTAAATCTTTTATCCTAAATATGATATATAGTCAATTCAAACCTTAAAAAATCTAAATCATTTTAAAATATTGTAATTATATTAATTTGTGTTAATCTTTAAAATTTATAGAGTATATGTTATAAATGTCCACAAAACTTATTTTAGTGGTATTATAGAGTATTTCTCATAAAATAATAAAGTTTCATATTAATTTTTTTTTTTTTGCTTTAGTTTGATTACTATATTCAAAAATCTCCAACCTGAAACTTTCCAAATATATACGGATTTAACGCCTCTAGCTATCATTTTTCAATCTCGAAAAGACAAATTCCAAACCGGAACCTTTTTGTGATACATAGAATTTTAAAATTTATAAAACATTTTCCTAAAACTCCAACTAGATGAAGAAGCATAAGAGCAACATTAACTTTAGGCTCTTAAAATTTAATCTTAAGAATATTATATTAATAAAATTGACTCTCACCACAGAGTACTCTCTCAAGCAATAAAATAAATATTAAAATGGAGTTTTCCTATTTAAATACACCAAACAGACTCTCACCACAGAGTACTCTCTCAAGCAAAACACATTACCACCTCTCTCTCCCTCTCCACCATGGACACCGCAACCACCACATGCTCCTCCGTTGATCTCGCTGCTCTCCTCTCCTCTTCTTCCAACTCAACTTCTTCCCTTGCTGCAGCAACCTTTCTATGCTCTCAATTTTCCAACATATCCAACAAACTTTCCGACACAACTTATGCCGTCGACAGCACGTATCTCCTTTTCTCTGCCTACCTTGTCTTTGCTATGCAGCTCGGGTTCGCCATGCTTTGTGCTGGCTCAGTCCGAGCCAAGAACACTATGAACATCATGCTTACTAATGTCCTTGACGCTGCCGCTGGAGCCATATCTTATTACCTCTTCGGATTTGCATTTGCCTTTGGTACACCTTCCAACGGCTTTATTGGCCGCCATCATAGCTTCTTTGCCTTAAGCTCTTACCCTGAACGTTCCGGTTCCGACTTCAGCTTTTTTCTCTACCAATGGGCTTTTGCCATAGCCGCAGCCGGAATCACTAGTGGCTCTATTGCCGAGCGAACACAATTTGTTGCTTACCTTATCTACTCTACTTTCTTGACCGGTTTTGTTTACCCGACAGTCTCGCACTGGTTCTGGTCGAGTGATGGTTGGGCTAGTGCGTCCCGATCTGACAACAATCTCTTGTTTGGGTCAGGTGCTATTGATTTTGCTGGTTCAGGAGTTGTTCACATGGTAGGTGGAATTGCCGGTCTATGGGGAGCATTAGTTGAAGGACCACGAATAGGTCGATTTGACCGGTCAGGCCGGTCTGTAGCTTTACGTGGTCACAGTGCATCTCTTGTCGTTCTTGGTACTTTCTTGTTATGGTTTGGATGGTACGGGTTTAACCCTGGTTCCTTTTTAACCATACTAAAAGGCTACGACAAGTCCCGACCATATTATGGTCAATGGAGCGCTGTAGGTCGCACCGCGGTCACTACAACCCTTTCTGGCTGTACGGCTGCGTTAACAACTCTATTCAGTAAACGTCTCTTAGCAGGCCATTGGAATGTCATTGACGTATGCAACGGGCTTTTAGGCGGATTCGCAGCTATAACTTCGGGATGCGCGGTGGTAGAGCCGTGGGCTGCTATAGTATGTGGCTTTGTAGCATCATGGGTTTTGATAGGATTTAACTTGCTTGCAAAGAAACTTAAATACGATGACCCACTTGAAGCCGCTCAGCTCCATGGTGGATGTGGAGCATGGGGATTGATTTTCACCGGGCTTTTCGCTACAAAAAGATACGTCAACGAGGTGTATTCCGGTGATAGGCCATACGGACTGTTGATGGGCGGTGGAGGAAAACTACTTGCGGCACAGATTGTTCAGATCATTGTGATCGTTGGGTGGGTGACCGTAACGATGGGACCTTTGTTTTATGGGTTACATAAGATGAATCTTTTGAGGATATCAGCTGAGGATGAAATGGCTGGGATGGACATGACACGTCATGGAGGATTTGCGTACGCATACAATGACGAAGACGACGTGTCGACTAAACCTTGGGGCCATATGGCTGGACGAGTGGAACCTACTAGCCGGAGCTCGACGCCTACACCGACCTTGACTGTTTGATAGGAGAATTATATTGAGTGGTCCCAAACGAGTGAGTTTTTTTTTTAATATGTGATGAAGACAAACGAGTTCGGGTACCGAACGTGTTGGACGAATCTTTGTGTATTTTGTCTCTTTTTCTTTACTTAATTTTTTTTTTTGTTTGTGGCTCGCTTTGGTGTGGACAGATATTGTGGAACGTTTAACAATAACATGATTAGTCTCTCTTTAAATTAATATGATGTTAACGTTTCTTAATCAAAATTAAACCTTGGAATAAAATCCGTTTTTTAACTGCCCTTGAGAAAATTTATGTTTCTTGTAAGATTGGGAACGTTAAATCATCAGCTAAACTTAATTGAGAAAATAATTGTATAATTGTTTATTTTACAAGAATTTATTTACTTTTTTCCTAAAGATCTTAAACCGCTTGCTTTCACAAATTTCTGCCACCATAACTGCAACCACTGCGTTTATCCAGTCAAGACTTTGTACTATGTAGCCAAAAGTATTGAAAAACATATGTCTATCCTTTAGTTAATCAGTAAAATGTTTGGTATATTATGTTATACTATTTTATAAATGTTTGTATCCCTATTCCGAACTCTAAACCATTGGGAAACACAAATAGAATGAACCATCTCATCAACTATATTACTTATGACCAAATTATAGTCGAGGTTTATTATAAATGATTGATGAGCTTATCAAATATCACTTCCTCATACAAAGGATTACTCTCGGGTCCTTATCGGCTATCACCACGTACGTACGTAACCGTGATTCAGGATTTGGTATCGTAACCTATGGATCTAGGCTTCTGGCTAGTTCAATGCTATCCATTGGTTCACTGATTCATGTTCGTTTGTGTTGATTGGTCTACAAATTTTGTGAATAATAAATATTCTACAAAAAAAATTATTAATTAAATAAAATTAATCTTACTACTTTTAGAAAACGGATGGTCCGAAGCATCGGATGTTACTTTATCCTTTTTTTCCCATTTGCCATTACAGTAGTTACTACCATTCAATTTTGTCCTTTGACTCGTAGTCCCCTCCTTTTATCATCACACAATTATATTCACCCGTTCAAAGTTGATCTTGAAAGATATAAATATTTGACTAGCTTCGGTTTAGAAGTACATAGGTCTATTTTAAAACTTTATTTGAGATATTCTTTTTTGGCCATATTTTATAGATGATTTATAAGATGATTAAATTTCTTAGTAGATTAGTAAATAAAGTTATCTTAAATTTCATGACAAAAATCATATATATAAAAGTAAGGTTCCACTCTCTCCTTATTGGTGGAAAAATATTTAAGGCTTTAATTGAAAAAAAAAATGTTTATGACAATCATTCAATACAAAATTTAATTACACTATAAGTTATAATCAAATGGCAAAGAAAATGAAAGGACTTAATCATATATCATTCAACAAAATAAATAAATAAATAAATGTTTATGACAATCATTCAATACAAAATTTAATTACACTATAAGTTATAATCAAATGGCAAAGAAAATGAAAGAACTTAATCATATATTATTCAACAAATTTTATAAGGCTTATTGGTGGAAAATTATTTAAAATCATATATATAAAAGTAAGGTTTCACTCTCTTTATTGGTCCATTTTGTATTTATTTTTTAAAATATAATATTTATTTTTAATTAAACCAAAAAAAACACATTTAATCATATACATTAATTCATACTTTAAATTCACACTTTACTACTAAAATGAAACTGAAAATTATATAAATTTCCAAAGACTATTGGTTTTCTTTATTGAATTCCAATTAAACACACTATAAATTATAATTATAACTCTTCTAATTTAATTATTTTAAAAATGTAACTTACATAACTTCTTATCATATAAATAGTCATTCTCACATCCTTCTCTACCATATCTCATATCTTCATTATTCTCTTTGTTTTTTTTTTTAAGTTCTTGCATGGGGTGAAAACTCATTTAAAATATCATTGTAAGAGTTTGATTAATTATTTAGTTTAAACTTTTGTTTTCAATTTTATTTATTTTTTGTTTTTATGTATTTCTTCATTTTTTCATTGTTTTAATATTTTTAAACGTAATACATATATATAATAATATTTTATGGTTATAAAAAATTATTTTATTGATGAGATTCAAAAATATTAATTTCCGACTATCGCACCATAAGATAATCAAGCTAAAGAAACCATCTTCATTCTTTTACTTTGGATGTTTTTTTCTTTCTCACATATTCATGTATATTTAATTTATTTTCAAAAGCATGTAATTTTTTTAACAAAATAAACTTTTTGTTACATAATTATCAAACCAATTTGTAAGACATTCTTTTAAGAATAAAGATCCTTATATTTAGTTTGTGATTCAACATGTAATAATACAAAGAACATTATAATTTGTTTTAACTTTGAATTTTATACTTGATTTCCTATCTAAAAAACAATTTGATATTCCATTTTCTATCTATTATATATACTACAAGGATGAAAAAATATAATTAAACCTAGAAATATAACTTAAATTAAGAGGAATATAAAAAGAGATTAAAAATAAATTTATTTCTTGGGATTTTTTAAGGTTTCACTCTCTCTTTATTGGTTCATTTAGCATTTATTTTTTAATTATAATATTTATTTTTAATTAAACCAAATATCTAACACATTTAATCATATACTTTATTTCATACTTGAAATCCACACTTTACTATTAAATTGTAACTTAAATTATATAACCTTTCAATTGACTATTTGTTTCCTCCATTCAATTTCAGATAACACACTATAAAATATAATTATAACTCCTCTAATTTAATTATTTTAGAATTGTAACTTACATCATATTTTATCCTATAAATACTCATTTTTACATCCTCCTCCACCATATATGATATTCTCAATATTTTCTTTGTTTAATTTTTAATGTTCTTGCATGGGTTGAAAGCTCAATTAAGATATCATTGTAAGAGCTTGATTATATATTTGGTTAAAACTTTTGTTTTCAATTATATTTCTTCTTTATTTTATGTACTTCTTCATTTTTTCATTGTTTTTATACTATTAAATGTATAATACATATGTATAATAATATTTTATGGCTATAAGGAAATTACTTTATCGATAGGATTCAAAAATATTGATTTCTGACCATCGCACCATAAGAAAATCAAGCTAAATAAACCATCTTCATTGTTTTACTTTAGATGTTTTTTTCTTTCTCACATATTCATGTATATTTATTTTATTTTCAAAGTGTGTAATTATTTTAACAAAATAATTTTTTGTTATATTCAAACCAATTTGTAAGACATTGAAATAAATAAAATTTTATACACAAATAAAGGTAATTTGTGTGTATATTTATAAGTTTACACACATATTTGGATAAATTTCAACATTTTTAGTGGTTGTTTTGATAAAATTTGAAAAGGGGGTAAATTTAAAAAGTGGTATTTTTAAAGGGGTATTTTTTAAATTCTCCCAATATCATTCCTATTTTTATCATTAACAATATTATTGTTTTATCAAAAAAATACTTAAAAGTACTAAAGAAAATTACTATCAAAATTGAACAATTAATCAACGAATAAATTCAAAAGATATGGATGTATGCTTCTATTGTATGATTTAAATAAATAATGTATAAAAATGTCATAAGCATTGAAATTTATTTAATCTATTTTTTATAAGTAATAAATAAATTAAAATTAATTAAATAAATATACAACAACCCGCGCATATGCGCGGGACATTACCTAGTTTAAAGAATATAATGGTTGGTAAATTTAGTTACTGTTCTATGTCTTCTTGTTTAAAATTGTTGAGATATGTAAGTCATTAAGTTAAAAAATTAGCAAAAGGACTAATAAAAATGTATATTAGAAGTTAATATTTGGTCAGATTAGTGTTTCGATATTTTGAGTAGTTACACAAAAAATTTAGAAAGTTTTGCTTTCAAAATATAGATAATATTGATGATTTTAGATGATTTTTAAAACTTGACAAGAACGATTCATAAATATGCAAAATATCAATTTAGAACGCCAAATTTTCAATAGTGGTCTAACTAATCCTATTATTGGTTGAGATACGAGTTATGTTATTGTAGAAATATTATTTCTCAGCATCAATTTTCAAATAGTATTTTTACTAAGTTTTCTATAAACTGACTACATGTTTTTAATAATATATTAAATGTATCATAGAAAACTAACTCAAAATTAACAACCAAAATATTAATCATAGTTATGCATGTCAATTAGGGTTAAAACCCGCAGGCTAGCCTAGCCCAGCCCTGAAAATCATCAGGTTTGACTTAAATATATATGTCAAAAAAGTGGGCCCTTTGGATTAAGCCCATTTGTGCTAAAGGGTTTTGTGGGCTTTACCCGGTCGGGCTCGGGTCGGCCCTAAAAGCCCTTAAACAAATATATTTTGAATTTTTAAATATTTTAGTTTAATTAGAAGATTTGACTAATGAATTAGTTTTTATATTTACTTACTAACCTTACTTAATACTTTTAAAATCTTTATCTATGACATTTTCTAGGATTTATATATATCAAAACTGAACAAAGCTAAAACTCAGTATATATAAGTATCTTGATTTTGAAATCATCGAAGTATATTAAGTATAAGCCTTAGCTTGCTTACAAGTTGCACAACGTTCACAAAGTCGCTCGACATCTCTTTTCATGTGTGGCCAATGGAAGTGTTCTTGCATCACCTTGTATGTCTTAGCAACTCCAAAATGTCCCATTAAGCCACCTCCATGAGCTTCCCTTAGAAACAATTCTCGCAAAGAAGATTGAGGCACACAAAGTCTATTCTCAAAGAACAAATATCCATCATGCCGATAATATTTTCCAAAGGCAAACTTTTCACAAGATTGAAATACTTTACTAAAATCTGAATCATTAGCATACCAGTCTTTTATTTGCTCAAAACCCAACAATCTTGCATCCAAAGAAGTAAGCTAAACATACCTCCGAGATAATGCGTCGGCTACAACATTATCTTTACCTTTTTTGTACTTAATCAAGTATGGAAAGGTTTCTATGAATTCGACCCACCGTGCATGACGTTTGTTGAGCTTTTGTTGACCTTTCATGTGCTTGAGAGATTCATGGTTGGTATGAATGACGAACTCTTTCGGCCATATATAATGTTGCCACGTTTGTAGTGCTCGGACCAACGCGTAAAGCTCCTTGTCGTAAGTCGGATAGTTGAGTGTCACTCCTCCTAGCTTCTCGCTAAAGTATGCTATGGGCGTATGATCTTGCATCAAATTAGCTCCAATACCTATCCCAGAGGCATCACACTCAATCTCAAAAGTTTTCATTAAATTAGGAAGAATTAAAACGGGAGAATTAGTGAGCTTCTCTTTCAAGGCTTAGAAAGCGTTTTCTTGTGCATCTTCCCACTTGAATCCTACGTCCTTCTTGATAACTTCCGTAAGCGGGGCGGTAATGGTGCTGAAATCTTTGACAAATCGTCGGTAAAATCCCGCTAAACCGTGAAAGCTCCTTACTTCGCTCACATTCTTAGGGCTCGGGCATTCTCGAATTGCCTTGAACTTTTTTCATCGACCTTGATTCCATCTGCACTTACAACAAAGCCGAGGAAAACAAGATATCCGTGCAAAAGGTGCACTAATTCAAGTTCGCATAAAGCTTTTCCTTTCTAAGAAAATCCAAAACAAGTTTAAGATGCATGACATGATCTTCCAAGTTCTTGCTATAAACCAAGATGTCATCAAAATAAACAACAACAAATACTCCAATATGCTTCCTAAGGACATGATTCATCAATTTCATGAAAGTGCTAGGTGCATTTGTCAACCCAAACGGCATAACTAACCATTCATACAATCCTTGTTTCGTTTTAAAAGCCGTTTTCCATTCATCAACTTCCTTCATCCGGATGTGATGATAACCACTTTTAAGATCAATTTTCGAAAAGATGCTAGAACCATGCAATTTATCAAGCATATTATCTAATCGAGGGATAGGGTGGCGATACTTAACTGTAATATTGTTGATGGCTCGGCAATCCACGCACATGCGCCAACTCCCATCTTTCTTTGGTACTAGTAAAACCAGAACGGCACACGGACTCATGCTTTCTCGAATATGACCCTTTTCCATAAGCTCGTTCACTTGTTTCTCGAGTTCTTTTGTCTCGGTCGGGTTGGTGCGATAAGCTGGTTGGTTCGGTAGAGCGGCTCCCGGGACGAAGTCAGTTTGATGCTCAATCCCTCGGATGGGTGGTAAACCTATGGGATTATCTTCCGGAAACACGTCCTTATACTCTTGCAAAACCAACTTGATCTTACTCGGTAGCAGCGGTACGAGATTAGTTGAACAAGTAAGAGTTTCTTTGTAAACAAAGAGTAAACTATTTTTACTTACCTTGTGCTTGCCCTTTGTATCGATTGGTTCAGGTTGTTCGATGGCTCGTTGTTTCATACTTAGCTGGTCTAAATAGACTTCATGTGGAGTCATTGGGATGAGAGTTGTCTTTCGGCCATTGTGTTCAAAAGTCTGCCGGTTGGTGAAACCATCGTGAAAAACTCTTCGGTCCGATTGCCATGGTCGTCCGAGAAGGATGTGACTAGCGTCCATCGGTAGAATATCGCACATGATCTCATCTTGGTACTTTCCAATTGAAAGAGGTACCTTGACTTGTTCTTTTAGCCATTGGAGTGAATACGGTCTCGGGTGTTCAAGCACTTCTAAACCAAGCTTCTCGACCATACTCCTGCTAGCAACATTAGTACAACTTCCACCATCAATAATCAAACTACATACCTTATCTTTGACGAGGCAACGTGTATGAAACAAATTTTCCCTTTGTGGTTGTTCTTCGGCCTTAGTTAGAACACTCAAAGATCTTCTCGCAACAAGCAACTCTCCTTTAGTGGGGGCTTCCATATCTTCTTCCATTGAGTCTTCTTTCGAACGCTCATCTTCGGATTCTACTTCGCCATTGTCTCTAAGGACCATGATCCTTTTGTTGGAACAATCGCTCGTGTAATGCCCAGGTCCTTGACACTTAAAGCATCAGATATCTCTAGCCCTCGTGATTACTTCCTTACCTTTTGCTTTTGGATCTAGATCGACCTTTGGCTTGACGAACTGCTCGTAATCCTTTTGATAACTTGGCTTTCCCGGGCTGTAGTTGGTCTTGGTGTGACTTGACCGGGCGTTCCTTCTCTTGATTTGCTGCTCGAACATGACCGCTTTGTGATGCATCTCTTCAAGCTCCACATAGTGTTGAGTTTCTAGACGGTCTTGGATTTCTTGGTTAAGACCTCCCATGAATCAAGACATGACTACTTCTCCATCTTCTTGAAGATCAGCTCTTAACATAAGGGTTTCCATTTCCTTAAAGTACTCCTCGACGGTCTTGCTTCCTTGAACAAAATTCCTCAACCGCTGATGTAGTTCTCGATGATAATAACTCGGCACAATTCTTTTTCGCATAACGGCTTTAAGCTGGTTCCATGTTTCGATCGGATAGTCTCCGGCACGTCTTCAGCTAGTAACAAGTTGATCCCACCAACTTAGGGCATGTTTCGATCGGATAGTCTCCGGCACGTCTTCGGCTAGTAACAAGTTGATCTCACCAACTTAGGGCATAGTCGTAAAACTTAGTAGCTGCAACTTTAACGCTGTTGCACTCAAGACATTCTTGACGAAGAAAGACTAACTCAATCTTCTACTCCCATTCCAAATACGTGTCCGGATTGTTGGTTCCATGGAATGTGGAAATTTTGAGCTTTAGGCCTCCCAAAGGATCACTAGGTGGTGCTCTCTCTCGGCGACGCCTACGTTGGCTGCTGTGGGAAGAGGCAGCTGTGGGAAGAGGCGTGATTGTAGTAATTCCTTGCCTTATCATCTTGCTTTGGTTCTTCATGCCTTGGTTCTTCTTGCCTTTGACGTTGATTGGGTTTCGGGTTGACTTGATGCAAGTGTAGAGCACCAATCTTTTCATCGATCATTGTTGCCATGGCGGTGGTGACGGATTCCAAAATCCTCTTTTTAAGACTAGATGTAGATGACTATTCTTCTTCTTCAGTTGACACCATGGTACCTGAAAAATCAAAAATTTAACAAGTAAACAGTCCAAAAAACAGACAAATCTAAACGGATCGGGAAAAATATCAAACGCAATCGGTTTGGACTCTTCAATGGTTCAAACGCAATCGGTTTCACAAATTTTGAACGAGCCAATTATTTTATAAAATTCATGCAATAGTGAACAGAAATCTGAAAAAAAAACAGAAATTTCGGGATGGAACTTCAAAACCTGATTCAAAGTAGCTCTGATACCACTTGATAGACTCCACGACGTGGATCTATGCTCCAAGGACCACTTTGCTGGTTTTGAATTGGAAGTGGCGAGATTGATGGTGAAAGATGGATAGATCTTGAACGAAACAGCGGAAAGACGATGATGACAAGATTGGATGGATGCAGCGGATTGAAGGGGGGAATGAGATGTACTTCCAAGAGTGATGAGAAACTCTTAGACTACAAGCTTGAAGCCAACTTAGATATTACACACTAAGAAGAAAACAAGTTGAAAAGATATTACACACTTTTCCGATCAAACAGGTAAAAAGAGAATCTTTGATTAAAATGTTTGGTAGTTTGCAAATGAGAGATACATGGGGTTTATATAGAGAAGGGAGGACGAAGGAGAGGAGGGAAGAGAAGAAAAACATGCAAAAACATGCACACGTGTCTTGGAAATTACACTCATGCAAGCTCATGCAAAGAGTCTTGGAAATAACAAAAGTAATAAATGTTATAAATCATAGTGGATTGTCATAACAAGCCCAGTAAGGCCCGGCCCATGTCAAGCCCGGTCCGGCGCAATGTTGAGGAGGTTTAACCTTTACCTAGTTGTACTAGGGTTTACTCTTAACCTCTTGTATGAACCTATATATATATGGCTATAAGCTAATGAATAAAGCATCCCAGTTCCCTCTCTATTCTCTCCAGTTTATAACACGTTATCAGCACGATTCTTTAAACTCTAAAAGCTAAAGCTAAAATCGCCCCTAAACCTTAAACCTAAGAAGTTTGGTACTGTTCATCACGATTCATTGTAGCAGCTTGAGTTACTGAGGTATTTAGCTCCCGGTCCAAACTATTCAGAATCCGATAGGTGTTCAAAAGGTAAATAACATGAACCCTAAAACCATTGTTTCATGTTTATAATCTTAAACCATGAGAACTTGAACATGTGATTGTTGTTTGAAGTACTTTTCATATGAAAATTGGAAACCCTAGAATATGAGATTGTTGTTTGAAGTACTTTTCACATGATATTATGAAACCCTAAAACATGTGATTGTTGTTTGGACTGCTTTTCATGCGATATTATGAAACCCTAAAATATGAGATTGTTGTTTGAACTACTTTTCATGTAACCTAAAATCGATTATAAACTTGTTTCTCATATGGATTGTTGCTTGTTTATATTAATATGAATTTATGAGATTTTAATATATGGTTAACATGAAAATCGAATAACCTTAATATTTCTCTAAAATATAATCGATCAAGCATGAGCACCTAGAACTGCATGATAAATTTTAAAGTCATAAGATCATGAAATTATATGCTTGAATTCGCATGATGGGTGTTTGATCTTATAGAAATCGCATGCTAGGATGGTTGTTTAAAATCGCATGAATACTTGATGATATGAATGTCGTTTGGCATGTATGAGATTATAAGATCATGAGATATGGGATCATGAGATATGAGATTATAAAACCATGAGATATGGGATCATGAGATACAAGATATGAGAATCATAAGACAGTGCATAGACCTTGTCCGGGATGATTGTTCGGAGAAAAGGGGACGCGGCTCGGCGAGTTTATACTCGTCCGAACTGATGCGCGGACTACCTCTCTACCGAACGGTTGGAACGGGCAATGGTAATAAGTGGTTTATAATGAAACCGAAACATAAGCATTTGTCCTTCTTTTCAGATGTCGAAACTGAATAACTTGGATTTTACCGCCCTTAATCTCTCGGGAGATAATTACTTGCAATGGGCGTTGGATGATAAGATCATCCTAAAATCAAAGGGGCTCGGTGAATGTATTGTTGATGGCAATGACGAGCCTGATAAGAATAAGTATAAGGCAATATTAATTATTCGCCATCACCTTGTGGAGAGTCTCAAGGATCAGTACTTGACTATTGAGAATCCCTTGGACCTTTGGAACGAACTCAAAAATCGTTATGATCACCAACGTACGGTGTTATTACCAAAGGCCATGTATGATTGGAGGAATCTCAGGATCCAGGATTTTAAATCTGTGGACGAATATAACTCGGCCATGTTTAAGATAGTCTCTATCTTGAAACTGTGTGGAGAAGAGATAAGTAAGAAGGATATGCTTGAGAAAACCTTCTCCACCTTCCACACAAGTAACGTATTGTTGCAACAACAATATCGTGCTTTGAGACATATGCAAGTCTGATCTCATGTTTGTTGCTCGCTGAGCAAAACAATAAATTGCTAATGAGAAATAGCGAGATGAGACCTCCGGGCACAGCCGCACTCCCCGAAGCCAATGCTGTTGCATCGGATAAGAAAGAAGCCAAAGAGGCTAACCACGTCCAAAGAGATAATAAAACACCCGGCCGTGGACGTGGTAAATGGCATGGACGTGATCGTAGTCACTCCTCCGGTCGTGGACAAGGTCGAGGCCGCGGGTATCACTGCGGAAAAGGCCGTAGCCGTGGTACATCTTCCAAACCGCAAAACCCGACCAGAAAATATGTTTGCCATATATGTGGGATGGGGAACCATTGGGCTAAGAATTTTCGGACTCCCACGTATTTTGTTGACCTCTATCAAGAGAGTATCAAAGGGAAGAATCCGAAAGCTCATTTGGTGCATTATGATATAGAGGATGATTTCGATCATGCCAAGGATGATCTCATGGAGACTTCCGAGTGCCTTGAATAAACCAAGTGTTTCGACATCAAGCTTTGTTAAGCTTTATAATTCTCTATAATAATTTGATGTATTCTCAATAATTACTATGGATCTATCTCTATTATTTTGGTTTTAATAAAATATGAGAATATTTTATAAAAGTATTAGATATAAATTCTTATTTTTGAAGTATACCAAAGGGCATGGATACATTCGTGGTGGATAGTGGGGCAAGCCACACGATTTTAAGAGACAAGAGATACTTCATTGATCTAACACTTAAAAACGCCAATATAAGTACCATAGCGGGTATGGCCAATTTGATTGATGGCTACGGCCAAGCCCATATAATATTGCCCATGGGTACGCATGTAGAGATTTCCAATGCGTTATATTCACCCAGCTCCAAGAGGAGCCTATTATATTTTAAAGATATTAGAATGAATGGTTTTCATATTGAAACCAAGGGCAAAGGCAACAAAGAGTTCCTTATGATTTATGATTTAAGAAAGTCCTAGAGACTATACCCGCTATATCATCTGGCATCTACTGTGCTAAGGCAAGTATGAACAAAGGGTTTACCGAGAGATTCACTCTATGGCACGACCGGCTTGGCCACCCCGGGTCGAGTATGATGCGAAAAATAATCATGAATACATATGGACACACGTTTAATGAGAAAAGAGTTATCCCTAAAAGTCTCACGTGTGTAGCATGTTCACAAGGGAAACTCATAATAAGGCCGTCACCA
Source organism: Capsella bursa-pastoris (assembly GCA_036452645.1). Taxonomy (NCBI): domain Eukaryota; kingdom Viridiplantae; phylum Streptophyta; class Magnoliopsida; order Brassicales; family Brassicaceae; genus Capsella; species Capsella bursa-pastoris. The sequence continues at coordinate 5,216,393 of CP144192.1, forward strand.
GTTAAAGTGACTAAGGAAACGATAAACTTTCTGGAAAGAATACATGGTGACATTTGTGGACCGATACACCCAACATGTGGGACGTTTCGATATTTTATGGTACTAATAGATGCATCCACAAGATGGTCCCATGTATGTCTATTATCGACCCGCAACTTGGCTTTTGCGAGGTTATTAGCTCAAATCATAAGATTAAGAGCACACTTTCCAGACTTTCCTTTGAAGACTATACGTCTTAATAATGCTGGTGAATTTACGTCCCAAGCTTTTAATGCATATTGTATGTCCATGGGGGTAAGTGTGGAGCACTCTGTGGCACATGTACATACACAGAACGGTCTAGCAGAATCGTTTATAAAACATATACAATTAATAGCCAGACCATTGTTAATGAGATCAAAACTCCCGATCTCAGCTTGGGGACATGTTTTCTTACACGCAACTAAATTAATTCGCATCAGACCATCTAGTGAACATACATATTCCCCAAAACAATTATTAACGGGTCCTGAGCCAGACATATCCCATCTTAAGGTATTCGGCTGTGCCGTATATGTACCAATAACTCCACCACATAAAACTAAGATGGGTCCTCAGAGGAGGATGGGGATATATGTTGGATATGAATCTCCCACCATTATAAAGTACCTTGAGCCGACTATTGGTGATGTATTTAAGGCCAGGTACGCGGATTGTCATTTTGACGAATCCAATTACCCACCATTAGGGGGAGATCATAATAATCATAAGCTGGTAAAGGAAATTACATGGAATCAAACATCCTTATCATGGTAAGATCCTCGAACTATGCAAAGTGACTTAGAAGTCCAAAAGATAATGCATATGCAAAAGCTAGCTAATCAATTGCCAGATTCCTTTGCTGACCCGAATAGAGTGACTAAGTCACATATACCAGCTATGAATGCACCTATAAGAATTGATATTCAGGATGGACACAATCAAGTGGCTACAGAGTCTAAAGCCCGTTTGAAACGAGGCAGACCAGTAGGTTCCAAAGATAAAAACCCTCAGAAAATAAAGAAAGGTGCTAAGAATGATTCCGAGGTTACCGTGGTGGGTACCCGTGACATAACCAAACCTCAGTTACCTAATAATGAGGCTTGGGACGCCAAGCTTCAAGGTACTGATGATGTTCATGATATTAATGAGATTGCAATCGATTATGTTATGTCCGGGATAAAATGGAACCGCAAAAGAAGTCAACGTCGACGACATATTTGCATACAAGGTAGCACTTGAAATGAAATTTATAAGCGAGGATCTAGAACCCACGTCCATAATAGAATGCACCCAACGATCGGATTGGGGCAAATGGAAAGAGGCCATTGACGTGGAGTTAAAATCATTAAAGAAGAGGAATGTGCTTGGTCCAATAATAAGGACACCTCTTAATGTAAAGCCAATTGGATATAAATGGGTCTTTGTGAGGAAAAGGAATGAACACGGTGAAATCGTGAGATATAAAGCACGGCTTGTTGCACAAGGATTCTCACAAAGGTCGGGAATCGATTGTGAGGAGACGTACTCCCCTGTGGTGGATGCTACTACCTTTCGACTCCTAATAAGTCTGGCCATAAGAAATAATTTAGACTTGCGGTTAATGGATGTTGTAACCGCATACTTATATGGTCCACTAGATAATGAAATATACATGAAAGTCCCTGAGGGCATTGAGCTCAAAGATAAGCAAAGTTCTCGAGAACGGTTTTGCATAAGATTGGATAAATCCCTTTATGGATTAAAACAATCACGTCGTATGTGGTACAATAGACTAAGCGAGTATTTGATGAAAAGGGCTATAAGAACGACACCATAAGTCCTTGTATTTTTATAAGGAAATTTGATAAGGGGTTCGTGATCATCCCGGCCTATGTAGATGACCTGAATATCCTGGGAACCTCTGATGAAATAACCCAAACAGTAGAATATTTGAAAAAGGAATTCGAAATGAAAGATCTCGGAAAAACAAAATTCTGTTTGGGATTACAGCTTGAGTACATCAATAATGGAATCCTTGTGCATCAAATGGCATATACAGAAAAGGTACTCAAGAGGTTTAATATGGACCGATCTCACCCATTGACTAGCCCCATGGTTGTGAGGTCGCTTGACTTGGATACAGATCCATTCGGTCCTAAGAAAGAGGACGAGGAAGTCCTCGGTCCCGAAGTGCCATATCTAAGTGCCATCGGAGCTTTAATGTATCTACCGAGCCACACTAGGCCGGATATATGTTTTTGCCGTGAATCTATTATCTAGATTTAGCTCCTGTCCAACCCAAAGGCACTGGAACGGGATTAAACATATTCTTCGATATCTACAAGGTACGAAAGATTTGGGTTTATTTTATACTAACCATCCCAAGGAGGGACTAGTTGGTTTTGCTGATGCAGGTTATCTCTCGGATCCGCACAATGGCCAATCACAAACTGGTTATGTTTTCACACACGGTGGAACGGCAATATCTTGGCGATCTCAGAAGCAAACGATCGCAGCTACATCGTCCAACCATTCTGAAATTTTGGCGATGCATGAGGCCAGCCATGAATGTGTTTGGTTGAGGTCCATGACTCATTATATTATGATCGATTGTGGGATGATCGAAGGGAAGACAGCACCAACAATAATGTATGAGAACAATGCTGCCTGCATAGCTCAGCTCAAAGATGGATACATAAAAGGAGATAGGACGAAGCACATCTTGCCGAAGTTCTTCTTCACTCATGAATTACAAAAAGCCGGAGAGGTTCAAGTCGAACAAGTTCAATCATCTGACAACTCGGCGGATCTATTTACCAAGTCGCTTCCAACCTCAACGTTCAAGAAGCTAATAAAGCAAACTGGAATGCGCCGGTTGAAAGATCTTCAGTGAGCTTCAAATGAGGGGGAGTAATACGTGTTGTACTCTTTTTCCTTCACCACGGTTTTATCCCAATGGGTTTTCCTGGTAAAGTTTTAATGAGGCAACATCCCCAAGCATATTACTAGCTCACGACGGTTATGACATACAAGGGGGAGTGTTATAAATCATAGTGGATTGTCATAACAAGCCGAGTAAGGCCTGGCCCATGTCAAGCCCGGTCCGGCCCAATGTTGAGGAGTTTAACCTTTACCTAGTTGTACTAGGGTTTACTCTTAACCTCTTGTATGAACCTATATATATATGGCTATAAGCTAATGAATAAAGCATCCCAGTTCCCTCACTATTCTCTCTAGTTTATAACAATAAATGCAAAGTTTGAAGAGAAAAGAGAAAATGGGCCAAGGCTTCGTGAGTGGACCTTGGACCACGAATTGGATTGATAAAGGGGCTTGAAAATGTTATTTAGGCCTAATTAAAAACCTTGTCAAGAAAACCCATTGGGAGAAAACTTGACAAGGGAAAAAGAGTGCATAAGCAACACTTAACCTTTTACCGAACCTCTTAAGTCGTGATCACTATGAGTGAGGATTGAACGACGTCTTCTTGAGTCTTGTTTAGCTCCTTTAGAAGTCCATTGATGGCTTGGTTGAACTTCTTCGATCTTGATTTTGTTAAAGGACCTGCCGGGACGATCAATGCTTCCTCCGGTACAAGCTGTTCTTCGTGGCCGGTAGTTCCAAAACAGGCAGGTTTGTGCGAATGGGTGCCGGTTTGCGAATGGCCGGTGGTTCCAAAGCCGGTGAGTTTGTGCAGATTGGTGCCGAGATTGAACTGTTTAGTCGCCGGGTTGAGAATGGACGACTGTTCTGAAACTGGCGAGTTTCGTTGACGGGTGTTCTCGGCTTCAAGTAGCTCCTCATCTTCGTGTGGTTTAAGTGGATTGGTCATGATCTCATCACTATACATTTGGTTATTTATTACACCGAAATCTGAGTTGCCTCAACAACACAACTCTAAGACAAGTAACTCTGTTACACAACACTCTCTTTTAATACCGGTGAGCAACAAATTACACAGAGACTTTAAGGTTCATGAATGAATTTATGGCGGTTTTGTTTTTGTTATTCCTACAATCGAGGGGTATTCAATGCTTCTCTACTTTATCAGTTTTTGTCAAAGTCTTGCGATAACTATATAATGTGCTCGATAAGAACTAACTTACTCATTTTTATTATCAGTTACGAGATGGCGCTTGTGGTACGGTTGGCTCGGGGAGAGTGGCGGATGAACGAGCATGGGGACTAGAAACACGTTGCGGATTTGCAGGGTTACTGCCTGGCTGTGAGAATACGAGAGAGAGATAACTTCAAGACCGTGACAGAATCGATTACAACTTCGAGAAGAAGATAAGGTGGAGCTGCCATACCAGTGGCCGCAATGGATGATGGGGCCGGAATAGAAGAGGGCAGATCCAATAGTGATCCAAAACGACGAATACATGACTCTATTTATGGCTATACGGGCGGACCTAGAGGAGGTGTACCTAAGAGTGAAGGTTATATGGGAAGGAACAAGCGGTGAAGCCCAGATAATGAATAAGCCACCACCAACGTTCAACCCAGGTGGCCGGAGTTCGGCTGAAATATCAGACAGATACTGGCCGACAAATGCATCAAGCAGCAACAAAGACAACCAAGGACTCGCCAATGAGTTGGGAGAAGGAAGCGAGACCAACGTGGTCACGATTTCGTCATGCGATTCAATGTTTCAAACACCGACCCCAAAATCTACAAGTGTCTCGCTCTCCTTCGAGGAGCTGTCTAACGACCCAAATCTGGATTTTTAACCAGATAACATTCATTTTATCGAGTATAACATATATTCACCGATAGTTTCCTTTTCACAGATAGTAACATGTTAGCTCAATACTATTTGGATCCAGAGGCACCAGTCTGCGTAACTCCGATTCAGACACTGCAGATAGACAAGGGGAAGGGTATAATGCTAGCGGGTGGCCAGGAAAGAGGAGAAGAAGTAGGAATTTACTCCGCCCCGCCAAAAGTAACTCAGGAGATACGCGACAGAGTTCGTGCCATGCACATTCCCACCGTCTTGTATGACATGGATGCACCTCCTTATTTCGATGATCTTGGAGAAGAAGGTATTACCGGATACATTACCGGTTATCAGAATAAGATAGAAGTTATCGATATATTAATAAGTTAATACTCTATATATTTTACTAACCAAACACAATATCTTCGAATGACAGATTTCCTGCGAAGGACCTTAAAAGATGCTGACTACGAAGGTGATGATGTTTTTGTTGGGAGGCTGTACAAGAACAAGGAGGATTGTACAACAAAACTCGCAATACATGCTATCAGAAGGAAATTCCATTTCATCCTCCCTAAGTCAACACACAAGGTGGTGGCTGCTGTGTGCGTGAGCGATACCTGCCCATGGAGGGTCTATGCAACTAAATTGGAAGAGAGTGATCGGTTCGAAGTCCGTACAGCCATACTGCAGCACACGTGTAGTGTGGATGCAAGAGGCGACTTCCATAAGATGGCATCAACCGCTGTTATAGGGAAGCTGATGAGGACGAAATATATTGGCGTAAGAAGGGGCCACGACCTAATCAGTTACGGAGTATATTGAGGCAGGAGTTCAGTTTGAACGTTTCTTACTGGAAGGCGTGGAGAGCCTGGGAAATAGCCATGGACAATGCTCTGGGATCTGCCATGGGGAGCTATTCTCTGATCCAACCACCACAGGGGAGTACATCTCCAAGCTTATGTTGGAGTCAAATCCAAACTCATTGATCTATTTGGAAACAGCACCTAGGCCTAACGACGTGGAGACGTTCAAGTATCTATTCTTGTCCCTAAGTGCATCAATCAAAGGATTTGAATTTATGCATAAGGTCATTGTCATCGACGAAACCCATCTCCGGGTGCGATATGGTGGTTGCTTGATCGCAGCCAGCGCACAAGACGCAAATTTCCAAGTATTCCCAATCTCGTTTGGGATAGTGAACAACGAGAACGATGAAGCCTGGACTTGGTTAATGGAGAAACTTTCAGAGGCAATACCAGACGACCTAGATCTTGTTATCGTATCGGATCGCCATTCTTCGATCTATGCAAGCATCTGCAAGGTAATTTCCATTTTCCCCTTGTTGTTTGTATACGACTGAAACTGGCTGATAACTCGAACATTATATAAAAAGTAACTAGTTACATGCTAGGGTCAAAAGTAGTTGATAAAAAGATGCAAACCTATTATAGCTAAATTTTTCTGTTGTTGACTGTTTAACATTGAACTTATCTGATTAAAAAACCATTCGTAGATTAAAACATATAAAAATACCAACTTGTTAAATGTCGGATATAGAGCATATGCGAATACAAACAATGTTATATGTGAAAAGATTTAACGTAATATTGAATAACATCGTAGATGTATAGATAACTGGAATTTATGATAATGATATAATTAAATGATACAGTACAATAGATAGTTAAGAAAGTATAATTGGGCGATAACATTACATATGTACAGATAACAAACTGATTATATGATAATAATCTAATTACATAATATGTTATTATGTAATAGATAAAAGAATACTAAAAAAATACAAAGTATATCTGAACAAGTGTATGATAATAAACTAGTTACTTGTTAGGGAACTATATAATTGATATAAGCAAACAAAATTGTAAATATGTCACAACATTTGATCTGCTTGAATTGAACCAACATATTTTCCTGGTAAGAACTTATAAGCGTGCTTGTTCATATGGTTAGTTTCTAGAAGGGTTAAGACAACCATAGGATAACAATTTTTTGTGCTTTCGATAAACCATATATTATATGCTAATTCACAAAAAATAACTTGCACTAATGCAGGAGTATCTGATGGCTTCACATACGGCATGTGTTTTACACCTGAAGCGAAACATTCTTGCGATTTTTAAATATGAAGCACTTAGCTGTTTGGTTTCGAGCGCGGCAAGGGCATACCGGCTTAGCGATTTCAACAAGTTATTTGGTGAAATACAAGCAATGAGCAAGCCATGTGCGGACTACCTAACTGGAATCGGATTTGAGCACTGGACCATATCACATTTTGTAGGAGAGCGATACAATGTCATGACCAGCAACATCGCTTGAGTCTTTAAACAATGTCCTGACAATGGCTCGGGACTACCCGGTGATATCTTTATTGGAGACAATCCGTACAACCTAAGTGACCTTGTTTGCGTTGCGCAGGGAAGCAACTAGGGTGGAGGATAATATCTTACCACCCAAGGTCAACGAGATGGTGATAGAGAATTATGAGAAGAGAACTGGTTTTTTGGTTATAAAGATTGGAGCTGGCCAATACGAAGTTCATGACACCGAGGACTCAGCCTTCGCTGTCAATCTATGGGAGAGACCCTGCACCTGTCGTGAGTTCCAGTTGCTAACTATTCCATGTAGCCATGCTATCGCTGCAGCCATCCAAGAAGGTGTTAGAGTTGACACTTTGGTGTGATATACACATACTGTGCCCAATCTAAGGTCCTGCTAGGCAGATATGATAATGCCTGTCCCTGACATGGAAAATCTAGCTCCCTCTCCAAATGATATCGGTGTGAGGAGGCCCCCAGGCAGGCCGAGGAGAAGAAGATGTTTTTCTAGGGGAGAATTCTTGGTATGTTTAGCATAGCCATCTAAGTATTACCGAATAAATATTTGGTGACACTGCTAAAATTATATTCTGGATTGGATCTTTCAACAGAGAACTTCAAGGTGGAGATGTACCAGGTGCCGTGCTCTAGGGCACAACAGGGCTACGTGCCGTGGTCCACTTCGGTAATAAACTCGTAAATTTCAATACGACCTACTGAACTGTGTGTCTCTTTTAACACATAGTTAACCTATATACAGGGGCCTTAGATGGAAGAATGAATTCTGTTTTTGTGCATATGACGGACCAAACTAGGATTTGTGGTATAAATAACGAAGCAGAAGAAGGAATCGGGAAGATGGTGACAGGAATTTTTCATTGTATAAAGTAACTAATCTGTTACCCGGTATATGTATGATTATCTAGTATGCTCCCCGTAGGGGTAACTCAAAATCGGTGTTAGGCTAAACAATGCTCACTACTCGAGATTTGTTTCGCAAAACAATGTTTTTAAATACTTTACGATAAATGAAGTTTGGTCCCCTAAAATAATTGCAAATATTTGGTTCATGTATACTACAAGAAAACAGGCCTTTAGCGACTGCCTTATTGGTTGCTAAATCATGTTTTACGACTATTTTACGACTACTTTGCGTAGTCGTAAATCATTAGTCGCTAAAAAATATAGTCGTAAGATAGTCGCCATTTTACGACTATCTTACGACTGATATATGTAATCGTAAATGTGGTCGTAAGATAGTCGTAAAGATTTACGACTGAGTTACGATCTACCTACGACTATTTATAACCAGTCGTAACATAGTCGTAAACATTTACGACTGAATTACGACTAGTTTACGATCACATTTTGGTTACTATGACGTTAAGGCGTAGTCGTAAAGCAGTCGTAACTATTTTAACGACTATTTGGCGACCACATACTTATTATTTGGCTACCATTTGGCGACTATTAGATGATTAATTTCCGACTACGTAGCGACTATATTTTTTCGTAAAAAACTGTGGTGGTTTTGCTATTTGAAATGTTTCCTGGTTTTTGTTTTGCAAAATGAATCAAACCGAACTTAAAACCCACATTTTCACAATGAAAACATAACCAATATATTTCACAATCACTAAGATACAAAAGTCATACCACAAACATTCGATCAATATTTTTAGATAGCATATCTGTACCACAAACTAGGATACAGAAGTCATATAGCATAAGTCATAAAACACAAGTCATCTTAACAAAAACTGACAAGTTCATGAGCGACTAAACAAAAAGTGATGGATTAGTAACCTAAGAAGTTGATGGTGGAGTTGATTGTGGAGCTGTTGCAGGTAGGTTGGTTGTGAGAGGATCCGTGCTTGTTGGCTCATCTGATTCAGTCTCCAAGAAATCCGCGTATGCTGGATTAGACTAGCGCATGAACTTTTCCAGCTTGTTGATCTTCTGCTTTTGCTCAGATACAACTTGGGATATGTCAGCTTCTCTGGCAGCAGCCTGAGCATTGAGAGTAGCCTGCTCCTCGATCTTGCGTTGAGCTTCCTGGAGCTGCTCTTGCATTGCAATGAATGATGGAGACTGGTCTGGTCGCTTGCGCTTAACAAGAACTCCGAGACTGTCTTTGAGGCTGCCAACTCCATAGTAATTACCTCGGGAATCCTTCTCAGTGGACTGTGAAAGAAAGGACAAAGGAAAACACTATAGAGTAAGGCAAAACAGATTCATCCAAGACTCTCTAAATGTGTATAGTTTCAGAAAGGTGCTTTACCTGAAGAAATATGGCAGTATAATCATCAGTCGTGAGTTCCCGAGGTTGTGAAGATCCGTCTGAAACCGCTGAAGAATCTACCTTAAGCTCATCCAACTTCGCTTGCAAGTTCTTCTCATAATTCTGCGCAATTATCTCTGCCTTTCGATCAACATACGTTCCATCTGGCTTTGTATGCGTTTTGATGAAAACCTCACCAAGAGTGACAGTTCTTCCCAATTTTTCTTCCTGGAATGTTAGAAATAAAGAAGGGTTATGAAACTGTTTAAAGGCTAGCAAAGGAAATACAAAATTGACAATCAAAGTGACTTACCATGTCTGATTGTATCTGTTGATACGACTTTGGGCCAGATAAGTGGATGTGAGGACCGAGACCATTACGGTCAGACATACGAGCCTTGGAATAGGTGAGACTCCTTTGTTGTGCTGCATCAATATCCCAGTGAGCAACCATCTGTTGCTAGAGAGTGTCGACAATCCAACTTGGTCGTTCACGACTGGTCCTCACATTGCTAACCATATCCTTTATCCCACGTTGACAGACCTTCTCAAACTCTTTTTGAACTGTCCCTGTAACCAAGGGATCCCAAGTATGGGTTTTCTGTGAAAGAAAGACAAAGTATTTATGTTAGTGACAAGGAAAAAAAAACAGAAGTAAGTAACTATAAGTAAGTATTTTGTGTTAGTGCACAAGGAAAACTTACCGCAAACTCTACGAAGTACCTTTCTCTTATGTCCTGTGGCACACAGGACCAGCTATAGAAGGGGCCATTGAACTTGTTGGTAAGTACTTTGGTTATCATCCGCACCAGTGTTGGATCCCGATCAAACCTCCATGTAAGATACCGACAAAGAAGGAGTAAATACAATTAAGTTAGGTGTATATAGAAGTTTTAAAACTCAAACCAAAAGAAATATATGAATCAACACCAAAACTGAACATACTCAATACATTAACAATCCGAATATACATGAGACACAAGACAGTTACAAACTCTGTGAAAGAACAATCTCAAACATCAAGCATCACTAAGCATCAGATTATGCATTATGAATGCGACTGACTTTACCCATGATACACATCAAAAAACATGACATAACACTTGAGACATTACCATATCCTAACTAGAGACATTAACCATGTCAGAAATGACAATAAGATTAAGCTTGAGAAACTCAATAGAGACTGACATTGATTAAACAAGAGAGACTTAGCCATTATAATACGCTTAAGACATTATCAAGACAATCAATTACCTAACTACTTAAAAAACCTTTAAGAGACTACCAATTCATCAGTAAGCATCTAACTAACAATTCATCAGTAAGCATATAAGGTCACAGGTCTTACCAACTCATTACAGGCAGCTCTGGTTAACTGAGAACAGTTGTGAACCTCTCTCTGCCTGGCACTGAAAGCAGGGCATTTAGAGCCTTCACGGTGTCCTCCTGGAGTTCTGGTAACACGGGATCAGGATCGAAGTTGTGCCCATGAGACGACGGATGACTTGGCGCCTGAGAGTGTTGAGCTGGAGACTCTGGAGGTTCATGAAGGGGATCTTGCTGTTGAAAACCTCGACTGGTCTGCACTTCTGGTAAGGAACGAGCCGGCTGGTCTCCACGGACTTGATTCACGGAGCTCTGAAACAATGACTGTGGCGGTGCGAAATTCCGGAAATGAGGCGTTGCTGCCGGTGACGCTTGGGGCTCCTCCCGAATCGGCTCTTGCGGCGTTTGAGGCTGAGGAATACTTTGGTTCGCCGGTGTGAAATTGTACTGTGGAGGTAGAGGGCTGTTTCGCTTGACTCAGGTGGTGGGTTTAGAGCCTCCAGGTCTCTTGGAAACGTTGGGAACTCGTCGTTTCCTTCCTTTTTTCTTTGGTGTAGGCATACTGTGAAGAAGAAGATCGAAGAAGATCGAAGGGTCTGAATCAAAGAAGACAAGGGTTGATTGAAGAGATACCTAGGGTTTGAAAGAAGCAGAAGAAGAAGATCGAAGAGTTTGAGAACAAAAATTGATGGATTGAAGAGAAGATGATCGATGTAGAGAGAAACGGTGGTGGTGGCTAGGGTTGCGAATCGAAGAACACAATGAAACTCTTTGGTTTTGTCGAAATGAGGAAAGGTTTATTGGGCTTATTATTATCGGGCCTAGAGTAGTCGCTAAATCGTCGTAAGAAAGTCGCTAAATTGTTTATTGGGCTTATTGGGCTTTCTCTTATTGGACAGACTATAGTTGGTTTACGTAGCCCATCTGTTGAATTTAGTCATTAAGTAGTCGCTATTCAGTAGCTTTATACAAAATCTGAATTTGGTTTACCGGTTTAAATTATACCAAATCGGTTTATGCCAAATTATAACAATTTTATTTGGTTTATTGGTTTATGACAAATTTTAAATTTCATATATAATACAAATTTTATTAAGGCAAATTATAAAATATGCATAAGTATGAAATAATTAAAAGAGTTCTTCATCTTCCGGTTCTTCATCATCTGAAGAAGATAAATTACACTGGAATTCATCTTGAGGTTCCGCATCCCCGACATCATAATCTAGATTGATTGCACCTCCCACATCCAAATTGTCAACCACGAGGTCTTCAATTGTAGTTATTAGTACATCATCATCATTTTCTGTTTGCAAAAGAGTCGGTTCTTTTTTTCGTATTCTCCGTCAATGTTTCCCCTAGGATTAACTTTAAGAACATTGAGCTACAACTGTTTCAGTTTTTTTATGTATGGGTACGGGATATAACAAACTTGATGCGCTTGAGAGGCTGTTTCATAACAAGGAGAATTTATTTGGCATATACATATATATATATATTATTTATATTATTAATGTGTAAATTTTTATACGTACCTAGGATGAAGGGTTCGTATTTATTGTACTTTCTTGAGGAAAGTACGTCTACAACGCCACCATTGCTCCTCCGAGTGCCTCTACCGAGAACAGGGTCATACCACTTGCACTTAAAAAGTGTGATTTTCAAATTGACCATTCCCTCATACACAAGTTCTATGATATCAGTTATTGTCCCGTAGAAATCTGCTGCATCAGATGCATCAGTATAATTTTCACCTTTAACACAAACCCCATAGTTACATGTCTTTCGGCCAGCACCATGATTCTCTGTATGAAACAAATAACCTCTTGTAAAATATATTGGCCATGTTTTAGCCTTGTTTAAAGGTCCATACACTATCTCTTGAACCCAGGTAGGAAACGGATTTGTGGCGTTCCAGTAAGTTACCTGCATATATAGAAATATGATGAGCATTTAAAAATCAATAATTTTGAAAAAATTATATCTATATATATATATATAAAGCACTATATGTAAATCAGTATGACATACATATTCTTTAATCCATATATGATATTCGTCAGGTCTTTTCGGAGAGGTCTTTTCCGGAAAGTCCTGGATATTTTGCTGAAATAAAATCCTCGAACATACTAAAAGAAGAAGATCATAAAAGTATTATATTTATGATGAGAAATCATAGTGGGTTATATTAGATTAAGATATATATTTATATATGTATATACCTCTCAATAGGTTGAAAATAGTCACAAGTTCGTAAAACATATGCATGTGCGCATGCATAATCTCTCTCTGAAAGCCATATTTCACGCATTTCCCTACTTGGACGACCAACATGAGTAAACAGAGTAGGTACTCCGTCAACATGATATACAGGGACTTCACCTTCATCAAATCTTGTTAACCTGACAAATTTGGGTGATGAAAATTAAGTTTTCGATCGTTAAGAAAATAAATAACATTACTTAATTTTAGTCTTTACCTGGATTTTGTTCTTATGTTCGCGGCAAAGTAGTGTTCGGAGAAATAAGCAATCTCGTCATTGATATATGATTCCACAATTGACCCTGCCGCATATCTTTTGTTCTTTGCTTTTCCTTTCAACTTTTTGAAAAACCGTTCAAAAGGATACATCCACCTATATTGGACAGGACCTCCTAATTCAGCTTCGTATGGGAGATGTATAGGCAAATGCTCCATCACATCAAAAAATGATGGCGGAAAGATCTTTTCCAAATTGCACAGGATTAAAACAATGTTCTGTTTTAGAATTTGAAGGCGACTGGTTTGCAAAGTTCTTGAACATAAGTCCCGAAAAAATGCTCCAACCCCTATAATATATATTCAAAAGATTCATTATTAGCTTTAAATAATAATTTACATATAGAAAATTAAGAGTGTTTAATAAAATGAAAGTACCTGATAACGCAAGGTGGATGTTTCGATCAAGGAGTTCGGCAAAAATAAATGGAAGTAATCGCTCCATAAAAACATGGCAGTCATGACTTTTCATGCCTGAAAACTTTCCATTTTCTAGATCAACACAACTCGCCAAATCTGAAGCATAACCATCTGGGAATTTTACCGAATGTTTCACACATTCCAGTAAACTTGTTCTTGCTTGTTCGGTCAATGTGAAGGCTGGAAAAGGTGCTTTACCCGTACTGTCAATATGTAAGTGTGGCCGAGAACAGAATTTCTCTATATCCAATCTTGACATGACGGTATCTTTTGATTTACCCTTTACACGCATAAGAGTAAACATGATGTTGTCCAAGAAATTCTTTTCTGTATGCATCACATCAATATTATGTCGAAGATTGAGGTCACACCAGTACGAAAGCTCCCAAAATATGCTTTCCTTGTGCCAATGATGTTGTTTCCCATACCCAGGCATCTTCCTTTCATGACCATTTCCACCGACATCCTTGGTTTTCGGTGGATTGACACTTTTCAACCGCTCAGAATAAACTTGCTCACCGGTCAAAGACTCAGGTGGATACTCTTTAGAAGCGTCTTTTCCCTTCAGGAAATCTTTTTAATTCTTCCTTAGAGGATGACCATAGGGAAGAAATCTTCTATGACAATCAAACCAACACGTCTTCCTTCCATTCAGTAGGTAAAAAGATTTTGTATCATCCATGCAAACTCGACAAGACAATTTACCATGGGTGGTCCATCCAGATAACATGCCATACGCCGGAAAATCGCTTATCGTCCACATAAGCACTGCTTTTAAGTTAAAATTTTGACTCAATGACACGTCGTATGCATCGACTTCAGTAGACCACAACTCTTTTAACTCCTCAATAAGTGGTTGAAGAAAGATATCAAGACTAGCTCATGGATGATTGAATTCAGAATTGTAAGAAACATGTACTCTGTATCCATGCACATACCAGGGGGTAGATTATATGGAGTTAAGATCACAGGGCATAACGAATGATTACGGGACATGCCAAATGGATTGAACCCATCAAACTGGGGATGTTGCATAATTCAAGATACACGTTTCGGGGTTCTTCAGCAAACTGGGGATGTTGCTCTTGAAAATATTTCCACTCAGCTGCATCTGAAGGATGACTCAATTCTCCATCTTTTGCTTGATGCTCCGCATGCCATCTCATTGCTGCTGCTGTCTTGTGGCTTTGATACATTCGTTTCAATCTGTCTGCAACAAGTAAATACCACATACGACTATATGGTATCTTCTTTTTCGTCATCTTTCCAGAATATCATACAATTGTTTATACAAACATCAATTGTATGATATGGGAGCCCTAAATTGCGCATCAATTTTTCTGTCTCATAATGTGAACCAATAGCTTGGTTTCCTTCGGGTAAATACTCACTTAAGACATCACATACCGAGTCCACACATTTTTCACTCATTTTATAATCTACCTTATTTTGCATCATTATAGCAGCTAAAGATAATTGAGAGTGACCTTCACGACAACCATCATATAGTGGATTTTTAGCACTTTCTAGCAAGTCATAAAATTTGTTTGAATGGTTAAAAACCGGTTCTTCTACATTATAACTGCTACTACCATCATAACTCATGTAACTATCATCAGGGAATGCATCATTCACCATATCCACATATCTATCTTCTACTACATTACCCACTTCTTCTCTCCCACTTGTATACGTAGGATCAACATAATAACTACTAGTTCCTAAATTCATATTTATGTCTTCCCCATGCTTATACCAAACATTATAATCTTCCATAAACCCATAACTAAATAGATGGTTCCAAATTCTTGCCCCGGAATACGCTTATTGGTTTTGCATTTACTACAGAGACAATAAAACTTACCCCTATTATCCTGTGCTAAAGGCTGACTATTTGCAAATGCCATGAACTGCTCCACCCCCGCTCTAAATTCTTCCGAGAAGTTTCCCGTCTCTTCGTCGATCCTGTTATACATCCACTCTCGAATATTAGTTATTATTGAAAAGCTTTCAAAACTCGATTTTTTTCTTTCTTTTGTTATGTGTTTGTGTTGTGAATGAATGAGGAGAACAAATGGGTGAGTTTCCTTATATAGAGAATCTTGCGACTAAATAGCGACTATTTTGCGACTACCAACATCACCTACCTCAGGTAGCACCTACCTTACTACCTCAGGTAGCACCCACCTCACTACCTCGTCGATCCTCACCAACCTCACCTACCACAAAACAAAAAAACGTGTTCTCTTGTGCGTCTATTTGACGATCGGTTGGCGGCTATCTTACGACTCAACTCAGCTGTCGCTAATCAGTCGCCAATTAGCGACTATAGGATGTTGTCGTAACGTAGTCGCCAATTAGCGAATATTAAGCGACACTCTTACCGTCTCAGATATTTAGTCACTTATTAGTCGCCTTTTAGCTACTACGTAACCGACTAATGTTTGTAGTCGCCAAATAGCGACTATCTGACGACTGAACATGTGTTGTCGTAACGTGGTCGTAAATGCGTCGTCTATTATTATCGGCTAATGTAGTTATTATATGTTACCGAATTTCGTTTGTCAAATCTAATCCCTGGTCCACACATAAATCTACCTAAACATGAATTTAATGTACGCAGTGACTTGCTAACGTATTTATTATAGGGGAAAATGTCAAAAAAGCCTGAACTTAAAAATTTAGGACGAAAATAGCATGAACTTTCGAAATGCCAATTAACTCATAAAGTTTGGTTTGACTTTTCGATAAAATGATCAAGTTTTGTTGACTGGGCCATTTTGAGCACGACGTTAACTTCCCGTAAAAAAAATGATAACGCAGTCAATTTTCCGTTAGAACCAAAACGACGTCGTTTTAGTAACATTTAAAAACATTGTTCTTTTTTCAAAAAATTATGAGGTACATTTGTCATCAGTGGAAATCGAACTCAAGGCTATTGCAAATCATAAATTACTCATGACCATTAGGCCGAATTAACTGTTTAACATCTTACCACACAACTAATTTATATATAAATAGGAAATGAATTACAATAACAAAAATATATATATATATATATATATATATATATATATATATATATTTTTGTCATCAACAAAATATTAAATTTATATAGAAAGTTAACTAAACAAATTCAAGTGTAACTCATAAATTTAAAAATTCAAAATGGGTTAACTTAAATTATTTAAATAAAATAATTTAACTTACAGTTTTAAATAAATCCATAATTCTATTTTGTTTTAAAGAACATATATGAATTTGAATTTCAAAACCCATTAACACTATTAAAATATTATCTTAAAAATAATTGAAACTCGTAAATTTTAAAATTTGAAAGGAGGTTGATTGAGTTTAAAAATGAAACTTAATTAAATTACAAGTTTCAATTAAAACTTGGATTCTTATTTAATTTAGAGATCATATATATATATATATGTATAATTTTTTAAATATTGTTACTTTTAATAAATATATATTTTACACTTGGTGAATTCTGCTTCACAATAATAGGAAGAGCCGACATCGAAGGATCAAAAAGCAATGTCGCTATGAACGCTTGGCTGCCACAAGCCAGTTATCCCTGTGGTAACTTTTCTGACACCTCTAGCTTCAAATTCCGAAGGTCTAAAGGATCGATAGGCCACGCTTTGGTACCAAAAGGTTATTGCGGCACAACGGTTGATTGATTGTGCAACTACATATGGTCGCGAGTTCGATTCCCCTTGAAGTCAGATTAGAATCTTAAATTTTTTTTGAAAGCGATCACGTTTTAAAGGTTACTAAACGGCGTCGTTTTAGTTCTAACGAAAAGTTAACTGCGTTATTATTTTTTTAACGGAAAGTTAACGTCATGCTCAAAATGCCCCAGTCAACGAAACTTGATCATTTTCTCGAAAAGTCAAACCAAATTTTATGATTTAATTGACATTTCGAAAGTTCATGCTTTTTTCGTCCTAAATTTGAAAGTTCGGGCTTTTTGACATTTTTCCCATTTATTATATGTTAACTAATATGTCAAATCTATACCCAAAGGCACAGCCTAGTCAACCTAATGATTTACTCTATACTTCGCTATGCCTTTCCAACGTATTTATTATTAGTTAACGTGGTTATTATATGCTAACAAATTTCTCAGGTCAAATCTAATCCCGGGTCGACACACAAGTCAACCCAAACATTCATTTAATATTGGTAGTGAGTTGCTAAAGTATTTAATAGATGCTAACTTAAACGTTAATTTTATACCCTAGAACACAACCTAATCAACCGACTGAATTGCTCTATTCTTTGTTGTGACTTGCTAACATATTTATTAGCTGGTTTACGTTGGTATTATATGCTAACGAATCTCTTACGTTAAAACTAATCCCTTGGTCCGGACAAATGTCAACCCAAGCATTAATTTAATCTTGCTTGATACATGGTAGAGTATTTATTAGGTGCTAAGTTATATGTTAATTCTATACCCTAAAAACAACCAAATCAACCCAATGAGTTTCTCTAATCTTTCCTGTTACTTGCTAATGTGTTTGTTAGCTGTTAATAAATTTAATATACGCTACCGAATCATTTACTTCAAACCTAATCATTGGTCCAGAAAAAATTCACCCCAAACATTAATTTAATCTTCGTAGTGACTTGCTAGAGTATTTATTAGGTGCTAACTGATACTAGGATTTTTCTATCAATTACCCTAGAGTACTATCATGTCATTGCAGTACAATAGGTCAATCCAATTAGGTGTGATGCTAGCAATCAAGATATATCAGAAATGATTAAGTCAAGCAAAGCATAAATGATTTTTGGTTTTCAGTGATCCTAAGCGAACATGTTAAACATGCGATAAATGTAAGGCTGTAAAACATAGACTACCATGCATAAGCTAAAACGTAACGATTATTGATACTGGCAAGAAAACAAAGCAGAACAAGTAAATAACAAGAGAATTAAACAGAAAGCACAAATGGATAGAAGATCCTGAGGATGAGGTTATTGATGTAGGTGGAGTATGCTAATCTACTTAGAGTGTTTAACAAACGACAAGCATACTAATCCCTAGACAATGAACTTCTAATACTAGTCAATCCAATCTCTTGGCAGAAACTATCAAGTTTACAACACTTCCTAATCTCAATTCTCATTGATGAAACATGTAGTAAACATGCATGAAGGAACAACTCATTAATGTCAATAAACATCTTAGACAACCAATCTCTTGGGCTAAGCATGTAAATCTCTGGCACTAGTTGGTTCAGACATTTCATCATACACCTTTCGGGCATGAAATGTCTATGACCTAGTTCCAATTGATCAGAGAAGAACTAGCTATGAATACACTAATCCAGAAGGGAACAAACGAATCTAACTTAAACACTCTAGCAAACTAACATTCTCCACCTAATCTATCCCATCCTCAAGAACCCTAACACTACTCAGACACGGAAATCATGCTAAACATTATCAACCCGGAATTTTTCAAAACATGCATAATAATAAAATTGACAGGAAGAATAACAAAAATGATTAAAGAACTAATTGCAAAATCTCAATAACTCAAAAGAAATCTGAATTACAATTTTCTGGATTGTTTGGTGGCTAACAACAAAAACCTAAGGGTAAAAACTCGATCCCCTGGGCAATGCCAAAAGAGACCTATTTATAGCAATGTTTGGGAAAACCTTAAAACATAAAACGACAAAGAAAAAAGCGGTTTAAGAGTCGTAATGACATGTTGGTCGAGTGAGCATCTCGAGTAAACATCTTCTCTGCATCCTTATAGCTTACTCGACCAAGTGCATCGAGTGAGAGTGTCTTCTGCAACTCCTCTGCTTTGCTCGATCGGGTCACTCGAGTATGCCCATCGAGTGAGTTGATTCTGTTTTGCATTCCCTCGGTTCACTCGATCATCTACACGATCAGCCGTTGGATCCGCTACTCGATCACCCTACTCGATCATGTGCATCGAGTGAAGTATGTTTCCGCAGCGTATCCCTTCTTCTCACTCGATCGTCCCACTCGATCATATGCATGTCGAGTAGTGCTTGTTCCTCTGCTTCGCTCTACATGTCTCCTAAGTACCTGAAACACTCCAAATATGCAGAATGTATGCAAGACATGCATGATATGCATAAAACCTACCTAAGTATGTAAAACATGCAGAAAGTGATCAATATGATGCGAATCAACAAATGAATGATGATGAATACATGCTCAAAACGCGATGAAATACAGACTTATCACTAACTATTGTGTTAAATCTATACCCTAAGCCACAAACAAGTCAACCCAAACATTAGCTGTATTCTTCGCTGTATGTTGATAATATACTTATTTAGCCGCTACCGTGGGTATTATATGCCAACTATTTCCGTACGTCGTATCTAATCCCGGGTCCACACGAAAGTAAAACCCAAACATTAATTTAAAATTGGCAATGACTTGTAAACGTATTAATTAGATGCTAACTTATATGTAAAATCTATACCCTAAGCCAGAGCCTAGTCAACCCAATGTTTTGCTCTATTATCCGTTGTTACTTGCCAACGTATTTATTAGTTGTTAACATTATCGGTTAACTAATGTACTAGGTCAAATCTAATCCCTAGTCCACACAAAGGTCAACCCAAACATTAATTTATTAGTGGTAGTGGCTTGCTAAATTATTTATTAGATGCAAACTTATAAGTTAAATCTATACCCTAAGCCACAACAAAGGCAACACCATGCTTTGCTATATCCTTCGCTGAGTCTTCCTAACATATTTATAAGCTGTTAACGTAGTTATGATGTGCTAAATAATCTCTTATGGAAAATCTAATCCCCAGTCCACACAAAAGTAAACCCAAACATTAATTTAATTTTGGTAGTGACTTGCTAAAGTATTTATTAGATTATAACTTACAAGTTAAATCTATACCCTAAGCCAAAACATATTCAATCCTATGATTTGCTCTATCGAGGGGTATTCGCTAACGTATTAATTAGCGGTTAGAGTAGTTAGTATATGCTAACGAATATCTTACGTCAACACAGACATTAACTTAATCTAGGTAGTGACTTGCTGAAGTATTTATTAGATGCTAACTTATAATTTATGGTAAATCAAAACACTATTCACAACCACGCCACACACGTGACCCTAGGACGGGTACTAAACAAACCAGACAAGTGTACAAATATGTTATTTATATCGCAACATAATAAGTAAACGATACTTAAATAATTATACAACAACTAACTTATGGTTATGGGAATAGGATACAATCAAAAGATGTTTAGCTTGAGGACGCATAGGACATGAGCAACGAAATGGAAATAGTATACGTGAAAAGAACAAATACAACAATTCAAACATATGTACATATGCCTAAGGAACACCAGCTAGTATGATGGCGGATACAAGCCTCTTAATTTCAGATTCCAACTGTTCGACCGTAACATCCGCACATTCTTCAAGACCACCTGTGGCGTGCGCATGAATCAAAAAACTGCCATCATACCAGAATTGTAAGGCGATTGAACCTGAGGTATGCACGAAGGCCGAGTGATTTGAAAGGGTCCTGTGGGCGTTTGGAAAACACCAGCCTGGCAGAGAAGATACCAATTTCGTCACCAATGGCAGAATTGATATCAACTACTTCTTCAGGAACCTGGGAGAAGATAAAACAGAACATTGGTAGAGCACGAGGAAAAAAATATTATGAAATAACATCTATAAGGGGTAAGAACGTGTACTGGTTTGATATGGCCTTCCTCCTCCTCAACAACCAAGGGGGTGGGGATATCTGGGACCTCAATCCTTTGTCCCTCACAAGGAGAGCTTTTACCACTTACTTCAACACCGCCACTAGAAATCCCCTGAAGCATAGTAAGTGACAAATAACTAAAATTATATCGGATAATTTTGGAATTATCGAGTAATAATTTACTACAATAAATATGTTCGTAAACAACTAACCTGGTCAAGCCCAACAACGGCTGATGGCTCCGCGCTCCCAAAGTTACCCTGCATGAGTGATGGGGGCGGAAGCTACAAAAGGGAGACGAAGGGATGCTCTGTTTTCAAATCGCAAAACACAGGAGCTAAGATGGAGGAAGAGAATCAAAGTGATGATGATGAAAGAAAACAGAACGTAACCGGGGCGGAAGTCCTCCTTCCAGGGCTTAACACAAGCTCTTTTGGGTAGCTAAAGCTACCTCTTATTGGTCTTTTCTTTTATTCCTTCAAAATCAATGATATTGATACAAAGACTTGAGGCTATATTTTAAAGCCAATGGAATAACGATAGGTCCTAATCCTAACAGAAATTAAAAGAATAATTCAAACTTATCCTAAGTAAAGAAAAATAAACGAAAACCAAAACAAACTTGTTGAACACGTAATAACACAAGGCCCGTGTTCAACGACTCGATAAAGCCCATTGTATGCGCTGCATCAGGTCTCCCCAGCTGGGAGAGGATTCGACCACGAATCCGGCTCATCATTATCGCCAAGATAAGAAGTTAGGTACTTAACGTTAAAGACAGCGGATGTATTCAAATGAGGAGGCAAACAAAGACGATATGTGTTGGGATTAATCCGCTCAAGAACCTCGACTGGTCCAATCCGTCTTGCCTTCAACTTGTTGTCCTCGCGGGCTGGAAAACGATCCTTAGTAAGCACCACCCACACTAGATCACCCGGATAAAACAATAACTCCCGACGCTTAGAATCCGCTGCTA
This sequence comes from Capsella bursa-pastoris, assembly GCA_036452645.1. Taxonomy (NCBI): domain Eukaryota; kingdom Viridiplantae; phylum Streptophyta; class Magnoliopsida; order Brassicales; family Brassicaceae; genus Capsella; species Capsella bursa-pastoris. The sequence continues at coordinate 5,238,747 of CP144192.1, forward strand.
CTTTGTACTTGGTCGTGGCTGACTCCAAATTTTCTTGGGCGATTTTATGCAGCTGGTAACCTCCGTTTGTCCATCAATCCGAGGATGGTATGCGGTACTCATATCGAGGGAGGTACGCAACATCTTCCACAAGGACCTCCAAAAATGGCTAAGAAAATGAGTATCACAACCCGTGAAGCCGGTAAATCTCACGGAAAAATAGTGTAGCCACATTGACCGCATCAGTCGTTTTCTTACAAGGTATAAAATGCGCCATTTTAGAGAAGGGATCCACCACCACAAATATAGAATCGTGACCACGTTGAGTACGAGGAAGCCCGAGCACAAAATCCATACTAAAATGAGTCCATGGCTGAGAAGAAATCGGTAAGGGCATATACAAGCCTGCATTTGACGCCTTTCCCTTTCCCTTTTGACAGACGTGACAACGCCCAACAAAACGCTCGACATCGCGACGAACTGTTGGCCAAAAATATGAAGCGGTAACAACACTCAAGGTTCGATCACGACCCACATGACCCTCATTATGCAGTTCTCGAATAATTTGGAACCTTAGACTACAGTTAGGAATACACACTTGAAGGCCTTTAAACAAAAAGCCTTCATGGATGGTGAAGTCAGCGGTCAACCCTTGTTCTACATCGGACCACACTTTGGAGAAAAACTGGTCAGAAGAATAAAGAGCAGCAAATGTATCAAAACCCAGAACTGTAGTGTGAATCGATGTCAGCAATGTGTGACGACGACTCAAGGCATCCACGACATGGTTGGATTCTCCTGCTTTATGACGAATAGAAAAAGTAATTTGTTGGAGGAAAGCTATCCACGAAGCATGACGAGCGGACACTTTAGCTTGGCTGTCGAGATGGCGTAGAGCATCATGATCCGTGAATAACACAAAATCCGGATGAAACAAATAGTGTCTCCAATGACGAATTGCTTGGACTATAGCATAAAATTCAGAATCATACGTACTGTAACGGAGTCGAGCACCAGAGAGTTTTTCACTAAAATAGGCGATGGGCTTGCCCTATTGGCTGAGGACGGCGCCTATGCCTAACTTGGAAGCGTCACAGTGGAGTTCAAATGTCAACATGAAATCGGGAAGCACCAAGACCGGTGCGGAAGTGAGCTTCTCCTTAATAAGTGAAAATGAGGCGGCTGCTTCGGAAGTCCACTCAAACTTACCCTCTTTCAAGCAACTAATAATAAGAGCCATGATTGTGCTGAAATGCGGCACAAACCTTCGGTAAAAAGAAGCCAATCCGTGAAAGCTACGCACCTCAGTAAGTGTTCGTGGTATAGGCCAAGACTGAACTGCTTCCACTTTGGCTCGATCAACGGCTAAACCTTTGTCAGAAATGACATATTCGAGGAACTGAATTTCTCTGGTCCCAAACTCAGATTTTTGTTTGGCCGCGAAGAACTTGTCACGTCGCAACACCAACAAAACGGCTCGAATGTGCTGTTCATGCTCAGTTTGCGATTTACTTAAGATGAGAATATCATCAACATAAACCACCACAAACTTCCCTATAAAAGGGCGTAGAGCTTGATTCATAATACGCATGAATGTACTCGGTGCATTGGAGAGGCCAAAGGGCATAACAGGCCATTCGAATAGTCCTTCACGTGTTTTGAATGCGGTCTTCCACTCATCTCCTGGATGAATACGAATTTAGTGATACCCACTCTTAAGATCAATCTTGGAGAAATTAGAAGCTGTTCCAATTTGGTCCAAAAGGTCATCAAGGCGAGGAATGGGAAATCTGTAACGCACTGTGATCTTGTTGATGGCGCGGCTGTCCACACACATACGCCAAGAGCCGTCTTTTTTCGGAATGAGTAATGCCGGAACAACGCAAAGACTGAGACTTTCCCGGACATACCCTTTGCGTAAGAGGTCTTCCACCTGCCGACGGAGTTCTTCATGTTCTGACGGACTCATGCGATAATGAGGACGGTTGGGGAGGGTTGCGCCAAGTTTAAGATCGATGTGGTGTTGAATGTCTCGCAAAGGTGGTAAACCATCCGGTAACTCCGCTGGAAAGACATCAGGAAATTCAGCCAACAACGAGGAAACGGGAGGTGATGGTATGTGCGGTTGTTGTTTCACGGGTGTTAAGACGACACCCTCCTTTTAAAATTCTTTTGAAAATGCCGCATAAGAACACAAAAGTTGTGGAGGACGAGGTAATGCAGTTGACGCGGCTGGCGGCGTAGAGAGGCGTGAGAAGACATTTGGCCGAGCTGCGGGATCATTCGGGGCAGAGAGAGGCGTGAGAAGACATCCGGCCGAGCTGCGGGGTCAGCTTTAGGAGGTGGATTACAAGTCAGATCGGGAGAGGGCTGCAAGACAATTTGGTGAGTCTCCCAAACAAACTTATAAGTGGGTGATTTTTCGATCATATCCCCAAGGTCTGCCCAAAATTAAATGGCTAACATCCATTGGTGCAATATCGAAGTAGAAGCGATCTTTGTAGTGTGGACCAATTGAAAAAGAGACCAGTGTGCGATGTGTTACTCCTAAATCAACATCATCGTGTAACCAAGTCAGGGAGTAAGGACAAGGACGAGCTTCCACTTGTAAACCAAGTTTCTGAACCGCTCTCTCGGAGATCACATTGCGGCTGCTACCTGAATCGATGATGAAAGTGTATATCCGACCATTAATTGTGCAAGTGGACTTAAAGATGTTGTAGCGTAGCCAGTTATCCGATCGCTTGGGAGGAGCAACACAAGTGCGACGAGAAACCAATGAGACGCCCCTGTCACCAAAGGTGGGCTGTTCATCCTCTTCTTTGTGATCATCCATTTCTTCGGTCGAGTCATAAACAGCGTCTTGAGCAGCATTGTTGTCTTCTAGAAGCAACGAACGACGTTGTTGTTTTGGGCAAGCTGTTTGGCGATGACCCGGTTCTCCACAAGAGTAACACTTCAAAGCTTTGCGAGTTGAACGTCGGACTCCATTCTCATCTTCCCGGAAGCCAAGCCGAGCATCCGTTTTACTTGTATCATGAGTATCAGCAGGAGTGGACGAAGAGGCAGGAGAGGGCTGTTCAAAAGATCTGGAACGCAGAACAGAGTTATTCCAAGGCGAAGAACGTTGTTGGAGTTCGAAGGAGACAGCTCGCCGATGAGCTTCAAAAATCGTAGTAGGGTCGAACTGTGAAACGAGCTCTGTAGTTGGGGACGCAAACCACCAATAAAACGGGAGACAAGCTGAAGTTGACTATCCACAATAACATTACGCGTGAGTAAGATGTAGAATTCTTCAGCATAATCATCAACTGTTCGTGACCCTTGTTCCAAGTTTTGAAGCTTGTTGTACATAGTTCTTTCATAATTGTGTGGTAAGAACGTCGCCTTGAGTTTCTTTTTTAGCTTGTCCCATGTTTGGATGGGTTCTTTTCCCGCACGGATCCGCGTCGTCTTGATCTTGTTGATGGTTCGGCTGTCCACACACATACGCCAAGAGCCGTCTTTTTTCGGAATGAGGAATGCCGGAACAGCGCAAGGACTGAGACTTTCCCGGACATACCCTTTGCGTAAGAGGTCTTCCACCTGCCGACGGAGTTCTGCATGTTCTGACGGACTCATGCGATAATGAGGACGGTTGGGGAGGGTTGCGCCAGGTTTAAGATCGATGTGGTGTTGAATGTCTCGCAAAGGTGGTAAACCATCCGGTAACTCCGCTGGAAAGACATCAGGAAATTCAGCCAACAACGAGGAAACGGGAGGTGATGGTATGTGCGGTTGTTGTTTCACGGGTGTTAAGACGACACCCTCCTTTTGAAATTCTTCTGAAAATGCCGCATAAGAACACAAAAGTTGTGGAGGACGAGGTAATCCAGTTGACGCGGCTGGCGGCGTAGAGAGGCGTGAGAAGACATTTGGCCAAGCTGCGGGATCATTCGGGGCAGAGAGAGGCGTGAGAAGACATCCGGCCGAGCTGCGGGGTCAGCTTTAGGAGGTGGATTACAAGTCAGATCGGGAGAGGGCTGCAAGACAATTTGGTGAGTCTCCCAAACAAACTTATAAGTATTCTTCTCGCCGTCGTGGATGATTTTTCGATCATATTCCCAAGGTCTGCCCAAAATTAAATGGCTAACATCCATTGGTGCAATATCGGAGTAGAAGCGATCTTTGTAGTGTGGACCAATTGAAAAAGAGACCAGTGTGCGATGTGTTACTCCTAAATCAACATCATCGTGTAACCAAGTCAGGGAGTAAGGACAAGGACGAGCTTCCACTTGTAAACCAAGTTTCTGAACCGCTCTCTCGGAGATCACATTGTGGCTGCTAACTGAATCGATGATGAAAGTGTATATCCGACCATTAATTGTGCAAGTGGACTTAAAGATGTTGTAGCGTAGCCAGTTATCCGATCGCTTGGGAGGAGCAACACAAGTGCGACGAGAAACCAATGAGACGCCCCTGTCACCAAAGGTGGGCTGTTTATCCTCTTCTTTGTGATCATCCATTTCTTCGGTCGAGTCATAAACAGCGTCTTGAGCAGCATTGTTGTCTTCTAGAAGCAACGAACGACGTTGTTGTTTTGGGCAAGCTGTTTGACGATGACCCGGTTCTCCACAAGAGTAACACTTCAAAGCTTTGCGAGTTGAACGTCGGACTCCATTCTCATCTTCCCGGAAGCCAAGCCGAGCATCCGTTTTACTTGTATCATGAGTGTCAGCAGGAGTGGACGAAGAGGCAGGAGAGGGCTGTTCAAAAGATCTGGAACGCGGAGCAGAGTTATTCCAAGGCGAAGAACGTTGTTGGAGTTCGAAGGAGACAGCTCGCTGATGAGCTTTAGAAATCGTAGTAGGGTCGAACTGTGATAACGAGCTCTGTAGTTGGGGACGCAAACCACCAATAAAACGGGAGACAAGCTGAAGTTGACTATCCGCAATAACATTACGCGTGAGTAAGATGTAGAATTCTTCAGCATAATCATCAACTGTTCGTGACCCTTGTTTCAATTTTTGAAGCTTGTTGTATATAGTTCTTTCATAATTGTGTGGTAAGAACGTCGCCTTGAGTTTCTTTTTTAGCTTGTCCCATGTTTGGATGGGTTCTTTTCCCGCACGGATCCACGTCGTCTTGGTTTGCTGCCACCATGAAGCAGCATGACCACGAAATTTTGTTGCTACTAAAGACACACGCCTGTTGTCTTGTACACTTTTGAACTCCAAAATTTCTTCGATAGAAACCAACCAATCCAAAAGAGAATCACCACAAATTCCGCCATGGTATTCAGGGATATCTAATCGAAAACCAGCTTCCCATCGCGTGTCGAGAGGACGTTGGTCCTGAGCACGAACAACGGCGAGATCATGTTGTCGTGGATCTCCGCCAAGTGTGAGCTGTTGTTGGCCGTGATGAGGAGCGATCACTGCTGCACCGTGTTGAGGATTAGCGTTGTCCTGGTTTTTGTAACAAAGCTTGTGATAACATGTTGAAGAAATTCTGCAACACTTGTTGTGAAGCTAACAAGGCATCACGGAACTCGATCCAATTTATGGTAGCGTTTGGTGGGTTTCCTCCCGCAGATTCAGGTTTAGGAGGCATGTTGCACCGGACTCGAAGTGTTGAATGCCAGAAACGACAAGTCTCTGATACCAACCTGATGGGGGCGGAAGCTACAAAAGGGAGACGAAGGGATGCTCTGTTTTCAAATCGCAAAACAGAGGAGCTAAGATGAAGGAAGAGAATCAAAGTGATGATGATGAAAGAAAACAGAACGTAACCGGGGCGGAAGTCCTCCTTCCAAGGCTTAACACAAGCTCTTTTGGGTAGCTAAAGCTACCTCTTTTTGGTCTTTTCTTTTATTCCTTCAAAATCTGTGATATTGATACAAAGACTTAAGGCTATATTTTAAAGCCAAAGGAATAACGATAGGTCCTAATCCTAACAGAAATTAAAAGAATAATTCAAACTTATCCTAAGTAAAGAAAAATAAACGAAAACCAAAACAAACTTGTTGAACACGTAATAACACAAGGCCCGTGTTCAACGACTCGATAAAGACCATTGGATGCGCTGCATCAATGAGGTTCTCATAAAGGTCACATATGGAAACATCCATCTCAGTTAAAATTACCGTCCACCAACTAAATCAAGGGATGGGAAACTAACCTCTAAATTCTTGGCTGGATAATGCAAAAGAATATCAGCAATAGAGTGCTCAACGCCATCGCAAAGGGCATGATCGACATCCATCGAAACGGTTGATTCTGTAATCCTGGGACCATTGACTCGGTCTATGGAAGATGTTTGTGGTGGAGGATTAGTTCTCTGATTGTCAGAGGATCCACCATCGCTTCCATCGGGATTTCTGGGCAGAGAACCGACCCTGTTGTTTGTGATCCACTCAGTTACACCCTTGATGATGCAAGCCTCCATTGAGGTGAGTTTAGAGTCTAAAAGCCAAGAGAGAGTTACAAGATTGCATGTACTAGACATACGGGCAGGTTCGAGAACAGACGGTGAAGGGTCTCTGGTTTTCGCTGATTGGCTAGGGGGAGGTTTTTGACCTTTCCTAGCCCGGGTTATTTTGGCCAACACTCCCCTTTTCTGCTTCTTAGGCGCCAACTCCAATTGGGATGGTATGCAACCGCCAGTGAACATTTCATTGTTAAATAAAAAGCCAGACTCAGCAAGGGAGACAATATTGTCGACAACAACATCGTCACAGTTATCTTCCTAGGTCAAATCCTCATCCGGATCCATATTAAGCTCGGGGAATATAACAGGGTCAACCAATATCTGGGATTTAGAAAAAAGGGGATAAATAATACGTTAGCTTGATAAGAAAACAATAGATAACTATATCGTTATCAATTAATGGACCAGATATGATAAGAAAACAATAGATAAGTTTATCATTATCAATGGAACAAATATGATAAGAAAACAATAGATAACTATATCATTATTAGTCAATATAAACTCGCAGTTACCATCCAGTCGTTTAGCGTTTGCTATTTTCAGAGGCACAGAACTACGTGTCCCCACCCCGGCAGCAGGCTCTTCCTCGGAATCACTACACGGCGGTTCTTCCGCCGGTGACCCTTCTTGTATAGCGGATGCAGCTTGAAGGATCACGAGCTGTAATGCGTACAGAATCCCCTGAACAGCGACACGGGTCGTGGCTAATTGCACAACATCCCTATCTTTGATAGACTTCATCATCATCTCAAATGACAACCGCCCCCATGGGAATGCCAGAAAGAACTGAAGATCCTCACACATCTCCGCGTGTTCTTTGACAATTTTGGGGTAATGGGAAGTTGGCACCAAGAAGCCATCTACTATGGCCAGGCAAGCGAATCTTTTCCGAATTTCCTTGTCCGTGACATGCCTCTTCTTAAGCATTGTGATTACCCAATCTAAAGTGACATCTTCTTCAAGTCCAAACATGGTACTGTAGTATGGAATTTTCTTCCCTACCGTTCCTTTTCTTTTCCGCTTCTGCATATTGGGAAACCTCCCACATGGAAGCCTTGTCATCATTTTGAACTCGCGGAGGGAGAAACGAACGGGAGTCCCGACGAACACAACCCATATTTTATGAGGCTTGGCCACTTCAAGCTGCCTTGATAACAGGAAAAGCCCAAACGAGGCAGACCAGGCGGGTTTGTTTGGGAAATCCAATAGATTCCCAAATGAGGTCGATCTGAGCCAATCTCTCTCCTCATCATCCACTGCATCGAAGATCAACGAAAGGGTTTTCATCTTGTGATAAACATTGACTCTTTCGCCCAGCGCTTCTTCCCAATATGCGATTATTAGATTAGGTAATTCCAGATCTGTCATCTAGGAAAATAAGAAATACATTAACAAACAGAAATCAGAAAACTGATAATAAAGAGAGAACCAAATGCAATTCGCGAAATATACTCACCAGCAACGTATCAGATAGCGTACATGAGTACATGAGTTGTTATTTCCCTATTTTAAATTAATTATAGCAATATTAGGAAATCCGAAATTTAGATATGGAAATAATTTACTGCGCTGGGAAAGTATCCAATATATATATATATTCAAACCCAATTAAATATGAGAAATTGCTACCAATACCCTTTTTATGATACCCTCTTTTAAAACTACCCTATTTTTTGTCATTTTCATTTTTGCCCTCTCTTAAATTTTAATGGCCATTTTACCCTTAGTTGAAAGAATATTCTTTCCTTTATGAACGAATATTCCTTCCAAAAAATTTCCCGCAAAAAAAATTTTTTTTACAAAATTTTCCCGCCAAATTTTTTTAAAGATTTTACAAGATTTTTTAAAGGGTCTTTTAAGGGGGTTTTTAAAGGGTTTACAAGGGTTTTTAAAAGGATTTACAAGAGTTTTTAAAAGATTTGTAATGGTTTTAAAGGGTTTTAGAAGCTTATAAAGGTTTTTGAATGGTTTTAAAATAATTTACATTGGTTTTTGAAAGTTCTTATAAGTTTATAACAGTTTTAAAGGGATTTACAAGGATTTTTAAAAGAGTTTAAAATTTTACAAGGATTTTTAAAGGTTTTTTAAAAGGATTTACAAGTGTTTTTTAAAAGGATTTACAAGTGTTTTTTAAAAGGATTTACAAGTGTTTTTAAAAGGATTTACAAGTGTTTTTAAAGGCATACAAGGATTTAAAAATGATTTTAAAAGAAATTACAATGATTTTGAAAGATATTTACAAAGATCTAAAAATAGTTTTAAGGATTTACAAGAGATTTTAAAGGGTTTTAGAAGTTTACAAAGGATTTTAAAGGGTTTACAAAAGTTTTTAAAGGTATTACAAGTTCTTTAAAATGGTTTTTAAGGATTTACAAGGGTTTTTGAAGGGTTTAAGAAGCTTACAAAAGTTTTTATTAAATGATTTATCATAGTTACAAGGGGTTTAAATGATTTATCATAGTTACAAGTGTTTTTAAAGGCATACAAGGATTTAAAAATGATTTTAAAAGAAATTACAATGATTTTGAAAGATATTTACAAAGATCTAAAAATAGTTTTAAGGATTTACAAGAGATTTTAAAGGGTTTTAGAAGTTTACAAAGGATTTTAAAGGGTTTACAAAAGTTTTTAAAGGTATTACAAGTTCTTTAAAATGGTTTTTAAGGATTTACAAGGGTTTTTGAAGGGTTTAAGAAGCTTACAAAAGTTTTTATTAAATGATTTATCATAGTTACAAGGGGTTTAAAAGGATTTACAAGTGTTTATAAATGTTATAAAATGATTTACAATGGTTTTAAAAGTTTTGAAAGGTTTTGGATGACTTTTAAAAGATTTACAAGAGTTTTTAAAGGATGTTTTAATGGATTTAAAAATATTTACAAGGTTTTTTAAGGAATTGCGGAAAAATTTTGGCGGGAAATTTTTTTGTCGGAAATTTTTTGCGAGAAAATTTGGTGGGAAATTTTTCGGAAGGAATATTTTTTTTTTGTTGGAAAAAATATTCCTTTCTTCATCATGGGTTATAATAAAGGAGGGTAATTTAGTCATTTTGTACATTGAAGAGGGTATTTTTGAAAATGGACACCTAGATAGGGTATTTGTAGAAAATGAATACCTAGAGAGGTTAGTTGTGCAGATCTCCCATTAAATATTCAATTTTTTTTTTTTTTTGTCAACATCACTAATATAGACTCAAGAGAGCCAAGAGGGGGGATATTGTTTACGTACAAACATATTAGGGGCTCAGTACACACATTCAATTTTGAAATATCTAATTGTTTAATTTCAGGTTAATTTTTAAGTTTGACCCGACCCATCAATCCATGTAAAAGTGTACTTCTCTTTTACTATATAGAGAATTGTTGTAAAAAGTGTCTTTTATCTCTACAAACTGCATATCCATGAAGGAAGTTAGCCATCTAGGGGAAGATGACTGGGATGATGATGATGTCATTGAAGACTTCTTGGGTCAGTTAAGGAAGGAGTTTAAGAATGGTGTGGTGAGAAGAAATGAGGTCACAAAAATGTAAAAGATCACTACATTTAGGAATTCTTGATTTTCTTGTATAACCCATCCTTTGGTTTATAGTGGCATATATGGCTCTCCTTTACCTTTGTGCATGTTAAGATTCAATTTTAATAATTCTTAGAGGATGATAAGATTGAACTCGTAAGATGGTGTTGACATGGATTGGTTTACTATATATGTACACTAGAGAGGAGACCCGCGCGTTGCGCGGAGTTATTTTTTATCATTTTTTTTTATAACGTTTCTCTATTTGATATTATATTTTAAGAATTTGTTATTGTATGTACATTTTTGTCATATTTGTTTAGTTATATTTTGATTGTTTTAAATTCTAATCTTATACTTTTGGTTAATTCTTTGTGTGGGTGTGCGTTGTTGTTATATTTTGATTGTTTTAAATTTCAATGAATGTTTTTGGTTACTTCTTTTTGGTTTTGTTTTGTTTAATATTGTTAGATTAAAAGCTTTAACTTAAAGGAAAGTGTGACCAGTTATAACCCATTTGTTACTCTTTTATTTTGTTTTTTCCCTGAATTTGTTTTCTTATAGTCATATTTTAAGTTTTAATAAAAACAATTTATTAAAGCTAGAGAGTACTCTATTTGTTAAGGTCAACTTTAGCCTAAATTTATCCTTTATGAAAAATATTAGCCTTTTATTATGGAGAGCTTATTTATTCACTTTTTATATATTTTGTTTTAGAACTCATGATTAACATGCCTATTGATTATTTACGTTTATGATGTTCTTAAATATTTAAAATTTTTTTGCACCAAAGAAAAAGAAAATTATTATTTTTGTTTCTAATTTTACAAAACGTGTGACCTAACAATATATTTTCTTTAATTAATATTTTAAGTTGATCATTTAGTAATAAAATAAAACTCTTTGTAGTTTGTTGTTCTTAGGAACTAATATTTCACTTAATTTTTTCCGGTTTATAAGCTTGATATATACAGTCAAATATATATTTTTACTCTTCCATGTATTTAATTTTTTCTTCCATTTTAAATCTTATTAACAGATTAAATAAATTAATTATATATGATCATATTTACTATTATTGATAACATTTTCACAATATTTCTTTTAGGATTTTAAATTTGATTTATTTAATTTAATTCGTTTATATTTAATTTAATTTTCTATTAATTATGAGTTTCATAAATATGCAATAAATAAATATTTTCAATATTTTTAAATATAGTTTAATTTTAAAAAAAAATCTTGATGAGGTGGATGCTGATGTGGATAGGCTAGATGGAGAGAGAACTCTCCTATTATATATATAGATTTTCTCACAAGCATCTTCTCAATAAAAAGATCATAAAAGACGTTTGACATGTCAAATTAGACAACAAAAGAGTCTCAACCTTTGTATTGCAAATTAATATAAATGCATTTCATTAGTAACATACAAATGAGAAATAAAAGGAGGGAGACCAGTAAACATCCAAAAACAACTGTAGAGATCACATTCACATACACATATATGATGTACGTCACAAGAAAGAAACAATGGAAAACCACTATGCGTCTTTCTAATATTCATCGCCGTCTTCATCGTCGTCCTCTGCTCCTTCTGCACCAACTTCTTCATAATCTTTTTCAAGGGCAGCAAGATCCTCACGGGCCTCAGAGAACTCTCCCTCTTCCATACCTTCACCTACATACCAATGGACAAAGGCTCTTTTGGAGTACATGAGATCAAACTTGTGGTCTATGCGAGAGAACACTTCTGCCACTGCAGTATTGTTGCTGATCATGCAAACTGCTCGTTGAACTTTCGCTAGGTCACCACCTGGAACAACTGAAGGCGGTTGGTAGTTTATTCCGCACTTGAATCCAGTTGGACACCTAAAGTTTAGCATGACCAAATATTTATAATGTGTAGTAGAAGATGATTTAAGAGACAAAGAAACACCAATGTGACCACTGACCAGTCAACAAACTGAATTGTGCGCTTGGTTTTGATGTTAGCAACAGCTGTATTAACGTCCTTAGGCACAACGTCACCACGATACATCAAACAACAAGCCATGTACTTCCCGTGCCTTGGGTCACATTTGGCCATCATATTGGAGGGTTCAAAGACGGAAGTCGTTATCTCAGGGACCGAGAACTGCTCATGATAGGCCTTTGCAGATGAAATAACTGGTGCATAAGAGGAGAGCATAAAGTGGATATGAGGGTAAGGTACAAGGTTGGTCTGGAATTCGGTGATGTCCACATTGATGGCACCGTCAAACCTTAGAGAAGTTGTTAGCGAAGAGATGGTTTGAGAGATTAAGCGGTTTAGATTTGTGTATGTAGGCCTCTCAATGTCTAAAGATCTCCTGCATATATCATATATGGCTTCATTATCCAACATAACAGCAACATCTGTGTGCTCAAGAAGAGAGTGAGTCGAAAGAACACTATTGTATGGCTCTACAACTGCTGTAGAAACCTGAGACAAAAAAATTGAGTTTGAACGCTATATTTTCTGTAGTAAGACCCTTATTTTGGTCTAATCGAAAATGAAATTATGTCAACGTAGTACCTGAGGAGAAGGGTAGATTGTGAAACCGAGTTTAGATTTCTTTCCGAAATCTACGGACAAGCTTTCCAACAGTAAAGAACCCAAACCAGAACCTGTTCCACCCCCAACAGCGTTGAACACCAAAAATCCTTGTAACCCTGTGCAATTATCTGCCAATTTCCTCAGCCTATCAAGGCATGTGTCAACAATCTCCCTTCCAACTGCATCGATGGAACATATTTTCAATACCATGATAATTATCGAATGAACTAGTCATGATTAGATATGCCCAATTTGGTGCACATTGATACGCAACTTGTTAGCTTATACATGAGTTAAGACATATGTTGTAAGTTAATAACCCATGAAGGTTACTTCTTGTTATAGAACAAACCCAAAAAAATACTAAAAACAACAAAGATATGTAAAATGTATATAACCAGTGTAATGGCCTCTAGCGAAGTTATTGGCTGCATCTTCCTTGCCAGAGATAAGTTGTTCAGGATGGAAGAGCTGTCTGTAAGTGCCGGTTCTTACTTCATCAATGACGGTTGGTTCGAGATCAAGAAACACAGCCCGAGGCACATGTTGGCCTGAGCTTGTCTCGCTAAAGAATGTGTTGAATGCATCATGACATGCACCCACATTGCTGTCACTGCAAAACAAATAAAACCCAAACAACCGTATATTCAAGTAAAACCCAATTAGAGCCATATCAATCACAAACAATCAAGAAAGCACCTTAAATGGTGATGAGCTCTTAAGATTAGTTTTTAGAATTGTTTAGTATTTAAATTTAAGATTTTCTTAGAATTGTTTCTTATATAAGAGACAATTTTTTTAACATTTCTTATATTAAGATTTTCTTAAGATCCTATCGGTAACGATGGTCTAAACTAGAGCGATGAATATAAAAAAATACCTGGGCATGGTGCCATCAGGTTGGATACCATGTTCGAGACAATAAAGCTCCCAACAAGAATTCCCGACTTGAATACCAGCTTGTCCGATATGAATGCTAATGATCTCCCTCATGTTTAAAAATTTCTCAGGGACTTGTTCTTCCTGTTTCTCTATGTTTCACGAGGAAGATGGTTGTTGTTAGGTCTCCTGCTTTTAGATGGGAAAAGAAAAAAGCTGGAATAGACTGGACGAACTAAAAATGAGGCTGGCCCCGATAAAGTCTCTTCCGCTGGAATTACCTAATTAAAGAATTCACCAATCTTAATTAGGTGGATTTTCAGATTTTTGTCCATTCCATTTTTATTTTTTACTAGGTTTTGAACCCACGCTACGCGTGGGTATATTCGATATAATTTTGTGAAAACTATTTATGATTGACGATTAATGAATTAACTATTCAAAAAACATCATCCCTCTAAAATTTTAAATTCAAAATTATATGCTTTTCTACCATAACTTAGTTTAATGTTTCAAAAAATACTCATACCAAATTTCATAAAAACAACAAACAAAGTAACTAACCAAGATATCACTAAATAAGAAAAAAACAAATAAAGATATCGGAATATGGTTTTTACCTTAGCATCATCGGCCTAGTAGCACAAGCTCTATATTTATATCTAAAAATATACGGCAAACTGCCATAGTAATTTCTAAAATTTAACATTATCTTTAGAAATTGAACATTTTTAAAAATACAATTTTTTTGGATCAATTATTCGCTGTGTATTTTAGTGTTTATTTTCCATTTTTTAAGAAGTTTAAAAACAGAATATCCTAATATTGTAGCCCAAACTCTATATTTATAGCTAATAATATATGGCAAAGTGCAAACCGCCATAATAAGTTTTAGAAATATAACATTATCTTAAATATAAATTATTTTCGTTTATATATTTAATAATTTTTTAATTAAAATTTTCTGTTCTGATTACTTTTATAACATTTATTTATTCTGGAAAAAAAGAAATATTATTTTTAATTTATGTCTATATATTGTATGTTTTCTTTTTTAAAAATATATTAATATAGAAAACAAATATAATTTCGAAATGTTAACTAATGATTTGTTGAACCGCGATTCGTCGTCGTCTAAAATCCTATGTGTACGCTCTCAAAAGCTTATAGCCTCAACTTTTATATAGTATAGATTTAGATAAATTTTAATTATGTTTTTCTAATTCAGTTTAAGTTACCGAATAATGACTTTCAGCGGATTTTTCAAAATAGTATTAAATATTTTCCATTACCAGAAAAGTATACAAAATATATATTAGTTCTCCAATTTTTCCTTTTAATAGTTAAAATTTTTAAAAATTAGTTTTTTCCAAAATTATGATTTTAATTTTATTTTTTGTTTGAATTGAAATTCTAAAATACTCTTATTCATTTCTTGTGAAGTTTAAAAATATATATAATTACTATATAAAGATAAAAAATTAAATAAAAATTATTGAAGAGAAAAACCATTTCAGTTGATCTTTCTGCAATTCCAATGGTTTATTCTGAAAAAAATGTAGTAGTGCTAAAAAAACCTTTCTTTTTGCCAGTGTAAAATTTTTTTAATATAGTTAACGCCGTTGAATTGAAAACCTCACAAGTTTTCTCTTTTACATGTATTTCACTATTTTGATTTTGCTACCGGATTTAGGTGGGTTAAAAAGTGGTCATATGGTTGGGTAAGTGACTCAAAAGTGTATTTTGATTTTGAAAACTATATTTCTAATGTTTCTCGATTAATCTCTTTAAAATAGTTTACTTGTTATGTCAATAAATCTTTCAGCCAAAATTATTTTTCCTAAGTAGATTCTCTAATGGGTAATTTCTTGGTTTGAAACTGGTTTCAAATAAACTTCCAACTAGGTGATGGGCCCGCGCCCTGCGCGAGGCAAGTTATGTAAATTTGTCTAAATTAATTTTAAAAATTAACTTAGGTAACAAACATATATATAGGGAGATTTTCATAGATACCATCATTTTAGGTTTTTGGGACAAATATACAACACAAGCTAACAATTTTCATTCCTAACATTTATAATTAAACATATTGACCAAAATACCCTTACCTCTAACCTTCGTTGTTTCATCGTCGAACCAAAACACAAACTTTTGATTTCTCGTCAGATCCTTTCTTTCTGCTCTTTCCTTCACCACCACTGTCTCGTTTGAGCTCCGACTTCTCCGTCACATTTGAAGACAGCAAACTATTTGCAGAAACCTTACCTTCTCAACCATTCTCTCTTCCTTGTCCACCGTCGTTTCACCTCTGTGTCGCTATCCAAGTCTGGAACCTCGATGATGATGTTGAACTCATCTCTCGTTGATGAATCTGTTGTTGGCATGAGAAGAGAGTCTCAAAATCTCCAAGCAATTATTCTAAGTCGAAAGTGATAGTTTGATACAAATTCATTGTTTGGACTTTGGAGGAGAGCAGAGAAGAAATTCTTAGAAAATTTGGTATGTTGATTAGTAAATGAATATTTACCAAATTTGGTGATCTCTAGAGTGGATTTGCTCTGGTTTTATTTGATTGATTATGATTAATTCTGGAATTTGAATGTACAAATTGGTTGAGAGGAACTTAAACGTTGATTGGACTAATTATGTATCGTTGAAAGATGGCTCACTGTGACTACTTGTTTTGCTTTTTAATTACTTATGTAGTTGTTCAAATCATGCAATTTCTTACATAAACGTTGACTGAATTAGGATTGTCGAAAATTGAGGAAACCATATTGAAAATTTAGGAAAAGATATGCATATTTTATGATGACTTTGTTGACACGATCTGTATTCTTTTGTTGTTGCAGGACATGAGGAATTCTTTCCCTACAGATATCAAACCCCCAAAGCTCCATTTCAATATTGGAGAGCTCAAAGGAGCCAAGATTAAAAACTAATTATATGAGATAGATTGTCTATTTATTATTTAGGAATGACTTCTTGATATTTAGGAAAAACTCCTTGACATTCAGGAAGGATTACATGACATTCATGATGACATTCATTCCTAGGCATTATGATGTTTGTTAAACCTTTTTAGACTGTTTTGTACTTATATTTTTTTTTGCAATATGAAAGTATCACAAGTTCCTTTTAGACAAGAAAACAATTGTTGAGATAACTATGATCGAGTTTGCTACATGTTCTCTTTAATTTTAAGGACTTCTTAAAAATTCAGAAAAGCTTTCAATGCAACTTATGAAGGATTTGTTATTGTTTATGTCGACCTTTATAAAAGATTGAAATTTGTGATACATTGGTAAAAAAACGGGATCTGTGCACACAAATGAAATCATTACCCCTTAGTAATGGAATAATATATGACACATTAATGCAAACAAAAAAAAAGATTAAGAAGCGCATTTATATAATTCAGGAAGGATTTTACGAACTTCATGAAGGATTTTACGAACTTCATAAAGGATTTCACGAACTTCAGGAAAGATTCCACGAACTTCATGATGGTCTTCACAAAACGTCTGAACTTGAATATCTTTCTACATATGCACTGGTAAAGAATCTCATGTCATCCTCTTCATCTTTAGGAGAAGTCCACAACTAAGTTTGATAGCATTGAATAAACAATTTAGTTTGAAAACTTCAATCCAGCATTGAATAATTCTTAGCTTCTTCCAAACATTTTTTTCCACAAATCATTGCCTCAAGGCATATACTGCATCTTTGTACAAAGGCCAGCAACTATAGTATTTTAAGTTGAAACTTTAAAAGAAATCGCTGCAAATGTTTCTGAAAAATTGTCACATATTCAACATGAAGCTTTAAAGGAAGTGATAATGGTCGCAAACCTCCGGCAACAACGTATTCCTTATAAACGCTAAATAAAAGCAGTCTCTAAAGCTTCATTAATCATGTCTTTGAAGCTCTACTTTGGTTGAGTTTTGTCCAAGGAAACTCATCACTGTCCCCATCTCCTTAGTGGTAACGCAACATAAAAATGAAACTAAGGATTAGAAAAAGTGAGTCAAACTAGTGTTGCTCTATAAATCTTGAATAGCCAATTAAATTGAATTATCTATAATTATGGAACTCAAAGCAAAGAAAAAGCATGTCATATAGGTCTCTGTAAAGATGAATCTAAAACTTGAAACCAAGATCTAACAATAGAAAAATCATATGCATTCACAAAAACGTTTGAAAGAGTTCAAGGACAAGAGAACAATGTATGGTTACCATCTTTTTCTATAAGCTTCCAAATCAGAGATCTGACTAATGAACAATTCTTGTTAGATGCGATTAGAATTGAGATCGAATAGTTTCAATTCAGAAAACGATGATGCTAGAGGAAGACATAGGAAGATGATGGTGATGATTCACAATACCAAAGGAAGATAAAGACGATGATGATGGAAGAAGGAGATCTTAGAGTCAATATGAAAGTGACGATGTGAGAGGAAAAGGAAGACGACGGACAAGACAAAGAAGACGGACACGACGGAGATGACGGACACGATGAAGATGACGGAGACGACGAAGATGTTGTCATAGCTAAGCAAAACCACCAGATCTCGCCGGAAACAATATCAGAGTATAATGGTCTAGATCAATAAACACAAAAACTTCTTTCATTTTGTGTTTATACTACGTATAATGGTCTTTTTTATTATTCATCAATATGAATTATTGAAAAATTAAGGAGTGTATGGTATTTTAGGAACTAAAACATTTTTGATGGTATCCTAGGGTATTTCTCTATATATTTATATAACCTAAAACAATGTTGAATTCATAATATTAGTCAAATTTGAAAAATAAAACCAATAAGGAAGCCTAATCTTCATCTCCATCACCAGCAAAGAAGTTTTGCATAATTGAAACCTCACGACATGGATGATTGAAAAGTATTTGTGTACATGCACCAGCCAACGTAGCTCTTATATACCTATATATATTTTTATTACATTTAAATTTTTGGTATAAGAATATTTTTATATACCATATAATAAGTATAGTATACTAAATCGTGGAAGAAAATATAGTTATTTACCTTTGAAGATTTCCAACTTTGCAAATTTAATAACACGATACTTTTTTATTTTCACATGTGAGCATACGATTTATGAAATTATCAATACACCTCATCTTGAGACAATAATCCAAGCGTATCCCACTAAAACATAGTCATGCAGTTAGTTTTGCGTATATTTCAGAAATTATAGTATTGTCATAGTTCATATTGCACAATTGTATATTTGCATGTAATTGATTACACATTTTAGAAGACCTAGGGGAGGTGCCCGCGCGCTGCGCGTTCGCGGGGAAAGTTATATGTATTTACAATTAATTGTTCATTACATTATACGATTTAGAAGATCTAGGGGAAGTGCCCGCGCCCATAGGGTTCACGGGGAAAGTTATATGTTTTTGTAATAAATGGTTTAAATCATTACATTACACATTTTAGAAGACCTAGGAGAAGTGCCCGCGCCCTGCGCGTGCGCGGAGCAAGATATATGTATTTGTAATAAATGGTTTAAATCATTACAAAATGATGTAACTGAAATATATATAACCCGAAAATCTAATCATATATAAACATGATTAGCAACATGAGAAAAATTTATATAAAACAAGGTTTTATATATTTAGCAGAATTAGCAACAAGAGAAAACATTATTGCAGAATTAGCAAGAAATATCCCGGTAATTCTGCAAAAAAACCAGTCACTAGATCGAGGCTTGTCTCACAATACTGACTTGTAAGTATAAAGCAGACATCATTTCATGGTCGCGGCCTCAAATTCTCTCACGTGGTCTAGCCTCTAGAGAGTTTAGACAACAGAGTTATGCTTGTGTGATAAGTAATTTGAAGAAAGATTGTTTAAAATCTTTAGATATACACCGCGGAAATAAAATATCGTTTTGTATGTAGCCCAGAAAAAAATAGTCATTACAACCATGTAATCTCCAAGAATAATTTTGGTTGCGGCAACATTTTTAATTTTGGTGTGTTGGAGAAGTAGTACATTTTTGAAACTTAATTATAGAACTAGTACAATCACTATTTACAATTAGGAAACTAGTACAGTATCACTATTTGCTACTATTTTGTTGACCTTTAAACACTCAAAAAAACATATTATTTACAAGTATGCCATTAGAATAATTATATAATATAATTCATACATCATATTTTATGTACAGAAGTGTAAAAACATATATTTGTATAATAATAAAAATATTACACAATAACATCCGTACAACATATTAGTGTACAAATATGTACATAAATATGCATATTTCATATATCATAATAGTTGTACGGATAAATGTGTGTAATTTTTTATACATGCGTACATATAGTAAGCTGTACGGGTACTCTGTACATATAATTAGGTGTACAAAAACGTCTGTACATATACTAAGTTGTACAAATACGTATGTACATATACTAAACTGTACAAAGAAATAATACAAATGAAATGTATTTTAAATTTACTAAGCAAAATGCATATCAAATTATAGAGAAAAAACATAGATTTTTTTGAATAAAAAAAAAATTTGAAAAAAAATTACAAAATCGAGAATTTTTAGTTATTAGAATATTGGGGTAAGAATATTAGAAAAATAAAATAAAAAAAATAAAAATAAAAACAAAAAGAAAAACGAAATGGGAAAACAAAAAAATATGCCCTCCCTTGTCATTTTTTTTCCCCTCTTCTTTTTCTATCTCACAAACTCTCTATCTCTATGTGTACTACTTTGACAATTATGAATTAGTAAATGTATCACTTCCCCAATTAACTTCTCAAAATGTACTAAATATCCTATTAGTCCTTTTAATTTCCAGCTATCTGGTGTAGGAGAAAACTTGACTTTATCCTGTTGACCAGTTTTAAAATTAGAGAAAGATAAGTCACAATTTGGTTGATTTCCCATTCATTTTTAGAAGGTTTTTTTTTTATTAACGCTTTTTACATGCATTTTCACATGAACCTTTGTTTTAATACATTTGGAAGCTTCACTCTCATTGCCTCCTCCACTTTGGCCACACAAAGAATCTATCTCATAGACTAAAATGATTGTGGTGAATTCTCACGACCATCTCAAAAGGTTTGATACTAAAGAATTTTGTGTATTTCTATAATATTATATATAAATTAATTAATAATATGAAAGAGAGATGCATCAAAACCTGGTAATAAGTAACCGACTTTTCCTAATGGTATACTTGTCAATTGGTAAAATGGTAGCAAAATACAATTCTCTTTTATATAAGGAATGCAAAGAACATAACTATAAGGTTGACACAGACTCACATTCACAAACTGCGAACACATTTAAACTAAAATTCAGTAGACAATATATATATGACCGACCATAAGCCATTAAGCCCTCTATTCATGAAATGATGAAAAGATAAAATGTGATCAAACACAATTGGTATTTTTCTTAATTGGTTTCCACCTCATCACTTTGACGTTTGTTACAATCTTTGTTTCTCAGTTCATTTACGGGTTTGGGTTAACAGTAGCCAGGTATGGCTGACGTTTAGAAGTAGAGTAAACACATGAGTGTGCATTTGTATATAAAAACCTTATTTGCTTTAGGGAAACTTTATGCTTTTATTTGCGAGTTGTTAAGCGACGTATATGTGTTGCTAAGGAGAGAGTGATGATCTAACAGAAAGTGTTAGAGCTCTTTCAGAAAAATTGAATCGTTTTTTTAAGATTTAATAAAGAGTTTTAGGTTTCTTTTTTAACAAATCGGATCACCTCAGTTGACGCTATCAACAGCATATATGTGACAAATCAAAACACTTGAAACAATGTAGTTTTTTCTTACAAAGTATCCAGTTTCGGACTTAATCAACCGACACGACATCGGTTACGTTCATCTGATCTTCCAACGCTGTCTGAATCTCGTCCACCAAACTCTTCTGCTCATCTTCCATTGTGTTCTGCAACTCATCTACCTATATTCCCAATAAATGTTCACAATTATCAAAAACACAATTTAAAATGAAAACTAATAAAAGGCTCAGTTTTTGACATGCAACAACAGAGCAAAATGCTTCTTCCTCACCTAAAGCAATCTCCAACTTGCAGTGCTATCTGCTTCAAGCTTAGTAATCTCCTTGTTCAATTCATATATGATCTTTTGTGTCTCACCTTGGCTGTTGTGCAGAAATAAGTTTCCTAATCGTCTCACACTTTTCTTTACGTTGCATCTCTATTTTACTCCCCTCAAGCTGCCATTAGACAACATAAATACTTTGAAAAACACCCCCAACCTTTTCTATGTAACAATGGATAAAGGACACTTAAATGCAAATCCAGATGATGTTTAATGGTTTCGAGTTCACAAGCATCAATATACCAACATTTCTACTCAAAGTTGAGGCTCTTAACGGTTCAAGAACAAAAAAATATATAAAAGGCTCATTTGATTCATTATATGTTTTATCCAGATATAAGCAAACGAAACAAACCTTTCAGGAGAGTTAAGGATCTCATAGCAAAAAGTCCAATGCCAAATCAAGTCTAACTGGATGTGTGGGTGCCAAACCAGTGTCTGGAGCAGCAGCAGCCTACATAGTTAGTATGAATATGGTAGTCTCTTGTTTAGACGACGGAATGATGTCATTACAAACTTAGGCAAGCTCATCTTCAACTATCTTTTGATAAGTCTTAAGCCTTTTGACAATTTCCCCATGTCCCTCAAACTCTTCCTTCTAGTCAATGAAGAAGCTCTCCTTCCAGCAATCACATTCTTGTACAAGATTTCTCATAGATACAAGGTTTCTCTCCTCAGTGTTATCTCCACATCAAGCTGGCCGGTTGCCTGCAACATACCACAAAATCTTTGTATCTAAAACTATATTCCAAGGAAATAAATCATAAAAATAGGAAACAGCTTAAATCTCACTAACCATCAGTGCGAACATGCCTATTCGGACCCTTGGTTGTAGCATCAAATGGGTCTAAAATCGACTAGTCAGTCATGATCGAAATCGAGAATCTTGGGAGAGTAAGCATTGTCAAAACAACAAAGCCTTAATAAGTTTATTAAGAACCGAAAACCTAATTGCATCTTGCACAATTAATTCTTCAAGAAGTAGAAGCAAGAATTAGGCTAGTAAGTAAAAATAATATACCACTTAAATGCAAACTAATGTAGAGATACCATTTGAACTGTGTAGAGGTGAGATTGATGATAACTGAGAATAAAGCAGTAAAAGGTAGGACGAGGACTGAAACCTAGAATGCATGGAATACGTCACCTTTGGCAAATTTCATGTTATCAACAACACCTTGTTTAGTGAGCTCCACCGTAGGAGTAAAAGCCTGTATATCCACCTGGAATTTGATATGTAAAAATCAGTTTTGCGTGATGAAAAACTAAATAAAAGGAAAAACGATTGCTAGCTACACCAACTATTGGAGAATGCATGGTCACACATGCAAAGTATACAATTGTACATTCAGCTACATGAAGTAGAAATATTGCATGGCCACATGCATCAACTATACGACGTCATGTAGTCAACAACATAGATATCCTTATTTTTTTATATATCTTTACTGTATTCATTCTTATAACAATTAGTTATTTATAAATTTTAGAGCTAAACTAATAGTATAATAATTCAAGATATTAAAATTTAAATTAAAACTGGAAAAATCTATCGTAGTGAATTAGTAATGGAATTGCTTATTTTTAACATTTTCTATATAAAACATTAACTTATTATTTTAATTTAAATAGAAAAATAAAAATTTTACCTTGCAAATTTGAGACTTAAAGTCATGTATTTAATATTTTGCATTTAATTTAGTTTAGTGATATGAGCCGCAACTTCCTTAGTTTTAGCTCTAGTAATGGGACATGAATACTTAGAAACCGTGATGTTTAAGAAAGATTGATTTAGCAAAAGCTTCCCTTAACCCTAGTCTCTTCTTGAGAATAAGGTTAATGTTTGGAAGATGATTATTATTGATCTTGCAGATATCTATATAAAGATATAGATCTCTGTACACCAACATAAGCAAAGATTAAAAGGAAAATTATTAAAACCTTAACATATTATAAAAAGGAAAATTTAAGGCTAGGTGTAACGCCCGTCTCCGGCTTTTCTTGGGTGGTATCAAGGAGCCTAATGTTGAGAGTATGCATAAGTTTATCGAAAGGATTTGTCAATGCTCGAGAAAATGTTGTTGTGATCGAAGGTTTATTTAAGAAAGATCGATATAGGCTGATGAAATCTGAATGTTCGGTGAAATGAAGTATTGTTCGGATGGTTCGGACAAGATGTGTTTTCGAACATGTTTGGTCGGAAGATTATCTATAATGCGGAATTATCGGATGGTTGTCAGAAGCTATCGATGTCCGGACAATGTTGGTCGAGTGGCCGTCGATAAAATGTTAGTCCGTGGGCTATTCATCGGCCCAAACCCGTTGGTCGAGAATGTTGTTGCGAGTAATGGATATTATTCGACTGAGTGTTGGAATATGCGGATATTCTCGAGGGAATATCGGAGGATCAGCTGTTTACTCGAGAGTATAAAAGGAACGATCTTTGAAACTAGGGTTCTTTACGCGTTATCGTGCGTTATGAGCGCCGTCAAGAGTTTTATCGAGAAAAGAGTGAAAACAATGAGTATTTATCGAGAGTGTTATCATGATGATCGAGATCCGGTAGTCATGGATCGAGAGTGATGGCTAGGTCGGGTGACAAATCCGGTGGAAACGTATGAAATAGTCTCGGGTTGCGAAATGATCGAGTTACTGAGAAGTATCGAGTGAGATCGAGAAGTATCGCGTGAGATCGAGAAGTATTGAGTGAGATCGAGTGAGATCGAGAAGTATCGAGTGAGATCGAGTGAGATCAAGAGAGATCAAGTAAGATCGAGCTGTCGGACGATGTGTATGATCGGAGGGTCGAGATTATCGACATGGCCAAGCGATACGCTGATGGTACGAGTGGTCTATTCGATTGATGATCGAAGTGTACGGGAAGGGATCGACGATTGACGGCCGAGAGTCAAACGAAGCAAGTGGCGGAGAAGAATGTCCGCGGCTGGACGGATCAAGCATCCAGCCCATCTCTTATTGTTTACTCTGTCACTTGGGGATGGTTGGTTGTGTGACTAAGAAACAATAAGGGATGGTCATCGGTGAGTGAAGGAGATGTGTTCGGTGATGCGAGAATGGAGTCATGAAGTCTGGATCGTGAGCAAGATGATACGGATGGTCGATGTGCGATTCCGAGACTCCGATTCCATAAGGTACATAATGAGGTAAATGTACTCTTAATGTTGTTGTTATGGCTTTATTATGTTTAAGAACGTGTTAAGTATGGTATTGGCATATTTTGAAGTATCTTTTTGTAAAGTTGATTTCTCGCCGGAAGTCTTGCCGGAATGTTTTTCTCCGGTGGATTTTTAGTCTCGCCGGATGCTTATCTGTCTTCATAACATCTTTGATTTTTTTTGTTCTTCGCGAAGTTCGTCTACCCTTGTCTTATTCAGTTCCCGCTCTTCCTGCTGGTCAGCCATGATGGACGTAAGATTATCTTGTTGTGAATTTAAAGTAACCCGGAGTTCTCCCACATCAATTTGTATTGGATCAAGTTTCTTAGCCAAATCCTCAAACATCTTCTGAAGAAGTTGCTCGAATGGTGATGCTGACATTGCGCCCTCTCCCATTGAATCGTTTGGCTCTGATACCAAGATGATACGAGCCGCAGCTTCCTTAGCTTTAGCTCTCGTAATGGGACCTGAATACTTAGAATTTGTGATGTTTAAGAAAGATTGATTTAGAAAAGCTTCCCTTAACCCTAGTGTCTTCTTAAGAATAAGGTTAATGTTTGGAAGATGATTATTATTGATGTTGCAGAGATCATTATATAGATCTCTGTAAACCGACATAAGCAAAGTTTAAAAGGAAAATTATTAAAACCTTAACATATTATAAAAACGAAAACTTACAGCTAGGCCTTCTCAGCCACATCCTTTCTTCTTTGATACGTAAGCCCTTACTTTGTATCATTTAGCTCTAAAATTAAAAAATAACTAAGTATTATATGAGTGAATACATTAAAAATATATAGAAAAGTAATATTTAGATATTGAATATAGAATATATTTTTTAATCATAGAAAACCATAAAAAGCTCAATATAAAAAATTTATTTTTTAGTTTTTTACAGTATAAAAAAATACATAAAAAACAATTTGGAATATTTTTTGGGTCAACAATTGGTCAACACCGGCGAATTTGACTGGTGTACCAGAATTATATGTCTATGGTGGTGATTACATGACGTCATATAATTGATGCATGTGGTCATGCAATACATCTACTTCGTGTAGCTGAATGTACAGAAATATACTTGGCATGTGTGACCATGCATTTTCCAATAGTTGGTGTAACTAGGAAATTTTTTCCTAAATAAAATCACATTTCAATTAACAGATGATCAAGATGCTAAGTGCCATGTTAGCTCATCAAACGGTGGTACTTTATACATGCTTTCAGGAGGAGTGGCTTGTGTGTCACGTTCCTCCAGGAGCAGTCTATGAGTGAGATAAAAAACTGAGGAGGAAATACTTTAAGTATACTGGTAAAGGTAGAACAGAGGATTAATCAGAGTAAGTGAAAAAGAACAAAAGAGAACATACCAGTGTTGACAAACAATTATAGCCTTACCTTATCTGATACCGTAGTGTCATTGAGAAAACTGGATCATATGGTTGTTAAGAAGCTCTATAGAAGATATGACATCATTCCAGCAATTTTGTACCTTCTTTTCTCTTCCCACTGTACAACAAAAAGAAAATACAAATTCCGCATGATGTATAAGCAGAAGTTTTTTTAAAAACATAGGACATTATGTGCCCGCAAGATTAGATAATATCCTAAGAAAAGAGAAAAAACTGCATAAAGGTGGAATACCTCGATTGCTACTGGAGAGGTTTGGTCATTTTTTATCATATATGAGTGTAAGAAGAACATGCTTGAAGTCCTCATAAGCTTCCTTGACATATATATAGTTAATTGTATACAAAGGTCAGAACTTGGGATGTCGGGAATTGTGAATAAAACCTATCTTCCTGTTACAAGCCATAGCTTCCTTAGCTTTAGCTGGAGTAATAGAACCTAAATACTTAGAATCCGTGATGCTTAAGAAAGATTGTTTAGCAAAAGCTTCCCTTAACCCTAGTCTCTTCTTGACAATAAGGTTAATGTTTGGAGGGTGATTTCTTATTAGACAGAAAAGGTCTTTATATAGACCTTTACAAACCGTCTTAAAGCATAAACTGGAAAAATCAAACCGTCTTTACAAACCGTCTTAAAGCATAAAATGAAATATCTATTTTAAAAATGAAACATATAATTCAAAATAAACCTTTCATTGAATCACTTAATATTTTTTGGATAAAAATTAAATATGAAATATATATTTTGAATTAAATATAAAAATTAATGATACAATGAAATATTACTAACAAATAATTTTCTTTCAATAAAATTCTAATTAATTTAATGTCATTTATCCATTATCTCAATAATAAATAGAAGTAAATAAGGGTAAAATTGGAATATTTTTTTTGTCGAGAGATCGCAGCTAGGAAAATGTCAATATTTAATAATATAGGTATTAAATTGTACGTTTTTATTATTTTGGGTATTATTTTTCCAACCAAAAAAGATCAGGTATTAAACGTCCAAATAAAAAATAGATGAGGTATTTTTAAGCTTTTTTCCCAATAATAAATGGAAATTTAAGTAAAAAAGCAATATGAAAACTAGAAGAAATAGCTTGACCATCATCTAGAAACTTCTTCAATCTACCTCTTCTTTCTATGATACGTTATACCAAATCTTGTATCATTACTCCCCTCCTCGACTAGGAGCTTGTCCTCAAGCTCCAATTCTGGATAAGCCTCAAATAGCTTTTTCGCCTCTTCCCAAGTCGAATCTTCCACCGAATCTGCTGTCCATTGAACTAGAACTTGGCGACTCCACTCTCTCATCCTCGCTTTTAAGAGACGAAGTGGTGTTGGTGGAACCACGCGGCCGTGAACTGGAGGCAAGGTAGCAGTATCCTCAGGACGTTCCCCTTTGTGTTTCTTGAGCAGTGAGACATGAAATACATTATGAATTTTAGTGCCTTCCGGCAACTGCAGTCTATAAGAAACTGTGCCAATGAGAGCGAGTACTTCAAAAGGACCATAGTATTTTGGAAAGAGCTTTCTCTGCCACTGTTAACTGTCTATATGGCTGAATTCTGAGCCATACCTAGTCTCCAACGTTGAATTCAAGGAACCTGTGATGATTGTCATATGAGAGCTTCATACGTTGTTCAGCTTCAAGTAACCTCTGACGTAAAAGTAGGAGAAATTCGTCACGTTGTGCCAATGCTACATCAACAGCCTCCACACGAGAACTCCCTACCGTGTAGTCCAATAGTTTTGGAGGCTCACGTCCATAAACAACATGAAATGGTGTTGCTTTAAGGCCTGAATGGAACGCTGTGTTATAACAATATTCGACCCATGGAAGCCAAGGAAGCCATTTTTACGGAGAGTCTCCCGTGAGACAGGGGAGATACATATCCAATGTTCTATTTACGATTTCTGTTTGCCCGTCAATTTGAGGTCGGTAAGCGGTGGTAAAGCAGAGGTCTGTGCCAATAAGTTTGAACAATCCCTCCAAAATAAACTCCAAAAGATCTTGTCGCGGTCTGTCACAATTGTTTCTGGGATCCCATGAAGACGAACAATATCACGAAAGAAAGCTTTGGCCACCCACACTGCTGTGTAGGGATGACTCAGTGCAATGAAATGGGCATACTTCGAGAACCTGTCAACGACCACTAGAATCACTGTTTTCCCCTCAAGTTTTGGTAGAGCTTCGACGAAATCCATAGATATATTAGATCAAACTTGAGTTGGAACCTGCAACGACTGTAGTAATCTTGCGGGCTACAATGTTTCCCACTTATTTTTTTGGCAAGTTTGACAACCTCCAACAAAGTCGTGAACTGTTTTTTTCCAGCCCTTCCAATAAAAAATCTCGTCGTATGCGATCCATTGTTTTATGTATCCCTTCGTGACCAAAGTTGTGAAATCCGGATACCAACTCATGGATCAATTCAGAATCAGACGAGAGATAGGCACGATTTTTATGAAAAATCAACCCATCTCGCACTTCCCACCCACTGGGCATCTCCCCTCTAATAATTTGATCTTTCAGCCTAGCGAGTGACTCTTTCTTTTCCACTTCTGT
This sequence comes from Capsella bursa-pastoris, assembly GCA_036452645.1. Classification (NCBI taxonomy): domain Eukaryota; kingdom Viridiplantae; phylum Streptophyta; class Magnoliopsida; order Brassicales; family Brassicaceae; genus Capsella; species Capsella bursa-pastoris. Next base: position 5,267,463 of record CP144192.1, read on the forward strand.
TCGCAACCTCGCAAAAATCCCTTATCCTGAACTGCTTAATGCAACCAGAGCACATTCACTTTCTGACTCTTCCTCACCCCGTCGAGACAGAGCATCAGCCACTTTATTAGTCATGCCGGAGTGAAATTCAACTCGAAAATCGAACCCTAATAACTTACTTACCCAATGTATTTGTGGTGTTGTGGACAAACGTTGCTCCAATATGAATCTAAGACTATAATGGTCAGTGCGGATTAAGAAATGTTGTCCCCACAAGTATAGCCGTCAATGAATCACTACTTTAGCGAGTCCAATCAATTCACATTCGTATGCAGCGAGCTTTAAATGTCGATCTGCCAAGTTACGACTAAAGAATGCTACCGGGTGATCAAGTTGATGTAATCCTGCACCAATCCCACTCCCCGACGCATCACATTCCACCACAAACTCATTAGTAAAGTCGGGAAGTGCTAGAACCGGCGATTCAAATAATACCTTTTTCAAAGACAAGAATGCTGCTTCTGCTCCACTATTCCAGAGAAAGCCCTTTTTGCGAGTAGACTGGTTGACGGGTTTGCAATCAGTCCATAATCGCGAATAAATTTGCGATAGTACCCTGAGAGCCCTAAGAACCTGCGTACTGCTTTTAGCGAGGTTGGAGTCGGCCATTCTTTGACAGCAGTAATTTTGGCGTCGTCAACTTTAACCCCCTCTCGAGTGATGACATGTCCTAGATAACGAACCTCTTTTTGTCCGAATGAGTACTTAGCGTGTTTAAGCAATAACTTATGTTCCGTAGACGACCAAAAACCCATCTCACATGTTGTAAGTGGTCTGCCTATGTAGTTACTATACACAAGTATATCATCAAAAAACACAAGAACAAATTTTCAGAGAACTTATTGAAATACCGAATTCATGAGGCATTGGAATATAGAAGGTGCATTTGAGAGGCCGAACGGCATAACCAAAAATTCGTAATGCCCTTGATGTGTGCGAAATGCTGTTTTCTCAATGTCAGCTTCGAACATGCAAACTTGATGATAACCGGAGGCTAAATCTAGTTTAGTATAAAAGCGAGCCCCATGTAACTCATCTAGAAGTTCATCTACCACGGGTATAGGAAATTTTTCTTTTATAGTAACTTTGTTGAGGTCTTGGTAATCAATGCAAAACCTCCACGAGTTATATGCCTCTTTGACAAGCAATACCGGCGAAGAAAAAGGTGAAGTACTAGGTCTAATGACACCGTTCCGCAGCATCTCTGCACATTGTCGCTTAATTTCATCTTTTAATAAGTGTGGGTACCTGTATGGGCGAACAAGTACCGGGTTAGAACCTTGAAGAAGACGAATCCGATGATCACATTCTCGTTGCGGAAGTAGACCTGAGGATTTGGCAAACAAGTCGACATACTCTGTTAACAGTGCACCAAGCTCTGTTGGAGGCTCATACGTGCTAAGTGCTTCATGTGGTCTGAAGTATGGATAGAGTTAAAAGTGTGGTACTAGACTAAAAATGAGTCTAGCCATTCAGAGTTTACAAAGAGTGACAAAAATAATGTGGACTTAACTCTGAATGTATGATCCATTACATGATTACCAACCCCCTAAGTGAGATATAATAAGTCCATATTAAGTTCAAATAAGCAAGGTTAAGCTCAAATAATCCAAATTTCTAAGTGAGTGATTATACGATTGATCTAGTCATGAATTTTCCTGAAGTTCCAAGTTATCCTTAAACAATGTTAAATGGTCCCAAGGCAATGAAATCAAGAAAGGTGAAATTTTTTGACTCAATAAAACATACGCGATTTTGTTTTAATAAAAAAACTGTCTGACTCAAGAAAACATCCAAAATAAAAAATAAGAAAAAGCAAATTGCATTAGTGGACTAGTGACATCCTAGTTGATATATTGTGTTTTTATCGGTTTTAAGTCTTTCTTTTTTCTTTTATTTTATAACTTTTATTGAGTTAAAGTTTTTTTAGAGTCTTGTAGTCCATTATTGTGTCTTTACAGGTGTTAGGTTTCTTTGGAATAAAACGAGCTGTTTTGGGATGCAAAACTCACATTTGGAGATGGAGATTCATGTAGAAGTCTCCGATGTTTGGGATCAGATGGACGAATTTACACCGTTAGATCTTTCTCATATTTTGACACAAGATGGAGACAGATGTTAGCTTTCATTTTCAAGTTATTTTAAGGAAATCTAAAGGTGCATTCAAACGTTATATCCGATTTCTTGAAGACAGGTCATTCTGGTGAGTAACTGAAGCAGATGCAGAGATTGGAGTCTCAGACCGATCGGTCCATCTTCCTCCGGACGTGAGAAAAGTTCCAGAAGGTGGCAGACCGATCGGTCCACCACCTGGATCGATCGGTCTACTTTCCAGACGTAGTTTTTGGCCCATATTAGATCTGAAACACTCCATAACCGACCCGACTTGTCTCCTATTGTTTTTATACCCTAGGCTCAACTTTTTAGCAGCCATCCTTCATATTTTTCAGTTCTAAATATTGTTCTTTGCTTTCTAAACAATTTTGGAGAGAAGAAGCCATCCTATTTGACAATTTGGAGAAAATTTCTAAACCCTATTCTTATTTTAATCTATTGAATCATGTTTTCTTCAATATATATTTGCTTTGTTTCAATTGTTATGTCTGAGTGTTTTAATTGGGTTTTAGGGTTCTAAGTAGGAGAATTCAATGATTTGATGGATTAGATGTTTTAGGGAATTCTTCATCTTTTGGTTCTTCAATTTACATGTTCTTAATGCTAGAATAGGATTGATCACCCTGTTTTAGAACTTAGGGTTTTATGTGTTTCGGAGATGTTCGATAAAATGCCTGAATGAATGTAAATTGAGCATAGTATTTCTAACCTGGGAGAGTTGATGTTAGAATGCTTTGTGAACCAAATGAACCTGTTTGATAATGCAAATTTGGCTAGGAAATTACAAATGAGAGTTTAGTAATTGAATAGTTAAATTTAGTGATTAATGTTTTGAGAGAGAATTAGTCTAAACTTCTGTTCATGTTCAAGAACGTTTCTTCAGGTCTGAATTCCTTATTGCTTTCATTTGTTATTCATTGATTCTCTGAAAATACCCTGATGCCAATGCTTTAATTCATAAGTTTAAATCCCTGTTTATTCATTGGTTATACTTTACTTCGGTTAAGTTATCGGGTTAAATAACTCGAGTAATCAATACTAACTTCTCAAGAAAATGTCCATATAGCTAATTTTACATGTCTTTTAATCTAGGAAAAAGATACGTAGCTACATGAACTATCACGTAATGGTGTAATGGTACCTTGTTGTTTGGTTTGACGTTGTAGTGGTACCTTATAGTTTATAATAACACCTAAGTATGTCTTAACTCAATACAAAAAATGACTAGAAGCAAGCCCATTCAAGTGTTTAACATGACAAAAAAATGACCAAATAACCGATTCCGATTCAAGTTATTGCATCATATGACCAAAAACAACCAAATTACAGTACTTAAACATCCAAAAAAACATTTCCATTGCATAACATCAACCTAAGAAATTGACTTCCTTGCGGTGCAGTTGAAGACACATCTTGCACTTCAGCTTGATCTTGAGTTTCCATGGCTGCAAAGGCTGCTTCCATCTCAGCATGATCTTGAGCTTCCAATTATGAAGGGGCCTCTTGAAGCTTCCTTCTCTTTGCCTTACTTCCCGGAGACTAACAATAGAAAAAAAACTCACAACTGAATTTATAGAGAAAAGCATAATAATGAGGACTAAATGTAGCCAATTACCTCATGTGGACACTTTCTTGCAGTTCGTATCCTTAAAACAGAGTTTGTACTAAATGTTTAGGATACTATTCTTATACAATTATCTAACCTATATCTTTTACAATATGTAGATTCGAACCCCCAAATTAGAATTCGTAACTACGAGTGGTACACTCATTTTGGTGTTCAGTGTTTCATCGTTGGGAGCACCAGTATTGTTCGTAAAGAAGAAGGATGGAAGCTTTTGGTTGTGTATTGATTATGAGGGGCTTAACCGGGCGACGGTAAAGAATAAGTATCCTCTATCGCGGATTGATGAGTTATTGGATCAGTTGAGGGGAGTTGTGTGGTTCTTTATGATCGATTCGCTTTGAGGTATCATCATATTCCTATAGACGAGGCAGATATTCGTAAGATGGCTTTCAGGATGAGGTATGGGCTTTATCAGTTCATGGTGATGCATTTTGGGTTGATGAATGCACTAGCGGCATTTATGAGGCTGATGAACAACATGTTCCAAGAGTTTGTTAATATCTTCATCGATGATATTCTGGTGTACTATTAGAGTCCTGAGGAGCATGATTGCAATCGTGGGCGGTTCTGGAGAAGCTATAGGAGAAGAAGTTGTATGATAAGATGAGTAAGTGCAGCTTCTAGCAGAGAGAGATGGGAATTTGGGGTCACATTGTGTCTGTAGAGGAACTTTCTATGGATCCGGAGAAGATCGAGGCTATTAGAGATTGGCCTAGATGGTAGAATGCCACAGAGATTCGTAGTTTTCTTGGGTTGGCGAGGTACTATCGATGGTTCGTGAAAATTTTTGCAAGCACGGCTTATTAGATTCAAGCGCGGCTTATTTGATTACCAAGTTGACAGGATGGATATTCTAAGTGTGGACTCCTAAGTGTGAGCAGGGGTTTTCTAAGCTCAAAGGGATGTTGATGAGTATGCATATCTTGGCTGCACTAGAGCAGAGAGCCTTATGTAGTGTATACTGATGCTTCGGGAGTTGGTTTGCGCTGTGTGTTGATGCAGAAGGGTATGGTGATTGAATATGCTTCGCGAAAGTTGAGGAATCATGAGGTTAATTACCCAACTCATGATTTGGAGATGGTGGCGGTAGTTTTTGCTATGAAGATTTGGAGATCCTATCTATATGGGGCGAATGTTCAGGTATTTATCGATCATAAGAAACCACTCCTGGCAGTAGTTTTCTCTATGAAGTATATATTTATGCAACCAAAGTTTAATTTGAGGTAGAGGGGATGGATGGATTTGGTGGCGGATTATGATATGGAGATCCCGGTAAGGCTACCTTATTGCTGATACTTTGAGTAGGAAGCAGGTGTCTTTAGCTCAAGAAAAAGATATGGAAACCTTGGTGGGGGAAATTAGTACCTTGTGGTTATGTGCTATTTCGCAAGAGCAATTGGGGTTTGAGGCAGCTAATTGAGTAGACCTCTTGACTAGAGTTCAAAAAGGATGAGGGGCTGGTTAATGCTTTGAAGGATACTGAGTCGGAGTAATAGGTCTTAGCGAATGGGACTATTCTTGTGCACGAGAGAGTTTGTGTGCCCAAGTATGAGAAGTTGAGGCCTCAGATCTTCAGTTAGGCTCATGCGAGCATGTTTTCCATTCATCTAGGAGCGACCGAGATATACAGATATCTGAAGAGGTATTATCACTAGGTTAGGGTGAATAAGGACATGGCTAAATGGGTGTCTCAGTGTAATGTGTGTCAGTTGATGAAGTCTGAGCATCACGTGCCGAATGGGTTATTGTAGACTCTGCCTATTCGAGAGTGTAAAGGGGACATGATCACGATTGATTTAGAGGTGGGTTTACTGTTCTCTCGGTTTAAGGATAACATTTGGGTCATTGGTTATTAGTTGCCAAGTCTACACAATTTGTGGATATCAAGAAGACTTATAGGTCTGTAGTGTTAGCCAAGAAGAATGTGCAGGGGATAGTGAAGGTTCAAGGAGTACCAGCCAGTAATGTGTCAAACGGGGACTTAAAGTTCACTTATGCGTTCTAGAGGACTTTTTAGAAGGAGATGGGTACAAATGTGCATTTTAGCACAACTTACCATCCTCAGACAAACAGGTAGTTTGAGCGAACTATCTAGACACTAGAGGAACTATTAAGGATGTTTTTGTTTGATTGGGGTGGTCACTGGGTGGATCACTTGAGCTTGGTGGAGTTTGCTTACAATAAGAATTACCAGGCGAGTATTAGGGTGGCTCCTTATGAAGTGTTGTATGGGAGGCCATGTCGTACACTGTTATGTTGAACTCAATTGGGGGAGACGAGTATATATGGTGCATACTTTGTTCTGGAGATGAACATAAAGGAGGCTCAAAAGTGGCATAAGAATTATGCTGATAAGAGATGTAAGGAGTTGGAGTTTGAGGTGAGAGATACAGTGTATCTTAAAATGGTGATGTCGAGTAGTTTTAACAGGTCCCTTACTGAGACTAAGCTGAGTCCGAGGTATTTGGGTCTTTTCAGGGTCTATAAGTTGCAAAATTGTAACTCCAAAAAAATAACCGATATATAGAAATACTAACTATTTCATCTTGGATTTGTTCATATGACTTTGGCCCTATGGTTTCTCAAGATAATCGTCATCAAAATCCACTGCATCATCATCATCAGTTTCATCAAAAATTTCCCCTACATCGTCCTCCGTATCATCCACCGCATCATCCTCCGCATCATCATCATCACTATCATCCTTTGCAGCAACATCATCATCATCATCATTCTTCGCAACAAGATTATCACCTTCCGCAACAAAATCATAAATACCATCATCATCTTCATCACCATCCATTGTAGCATCATCATCATCATTCTTCGCAACGAGATTATCACCTTCCGCAACAAAATCATAAATACCATCACCATTCTTCGCAACAAGATTATCACCTTACGGAACAAAATCATAAATACCATCATCATCTTCATCACCATCCATTGTAGCATCATCATCGTCTATAGTAGCAGTAGCATCATCATTCTCTACATCATCAGCAGCAGCATCACCATCGTTAGCATCTGTACCCTGCAAAATTTCAAACACCAAAGACGTTTATTAACTACATTAATAATAGATGTTCCTTACATAAATTTGTAGTAGTTAAACTCGTTGTTTCTAGAGTACAATTGTAATAGTTGAACAAGTTGTTTCAAAACCGAAATTTCTAAATCTTAATATGACTTCTAACCCTAGTGAATTCTCAAATAAACATATGGAGGGGGAATGGGAATATATACCTTAACAATCTCGTCCTCTTCATTAACGATTGTTGCTTCGATTGGTCCAAATTTTGTTGGGGAAAATTGTGTTGAAACAATCTCAGAATTTTCTCCTTCTTCAATTTCAAGTGCTATCGTCGTTCTGTCACTGGAATTTATGGTTATGTCGGAATCTCAGTTTTAGAAACATCCGGTTGTTATGTCGGAGGAGCGGAGGTTTCTCTTCTATCCTTGCGTGGCGTTGGGGATGTTGAATCATATATCCCAGTTGCATCTCTGACAAAAGACATTACTTTGGCAGCGATGAAACAACAGAGAAGATTTGTTTCTTCGACGGTTTCTCTTCCACAGAAACAAACAGAAAATAAAAGTGCTTTTTATTACTTTGAATTAAGGTAACTAGAAAAAAAAAGAGAAAGGATCTAAATTGTTTGATGGGTTTGGATTGGATTATTTAGGTTCGTTTGTAATTTTCCAACTTCATTTGGTTTTTTAGACTTTTCTAATTTTTCTGCATTAAAAAAATTATAAAACAAAATCGACTTTATAACACATGCATTCAAGATTTTTTTTGGGCCAGTTTATGGCTTTCTTGCTATTGTTTGCTATATGACAACCTTTTGAAATATATTTCCCAGAAATAGTATTTATGACTAAGATGAAAATGTACCTTTTAAAACGAACAAAACAAGATGAACATCCTGATTTTTAGACTAATGTCAAAGCGAATGACAATGAAACACTGAGATAAGCAAGTGAAAAACAATATATAGAATAATAATTTTATTCCATATTATTGAAAGATACAACAAACTGAAATCACGAGCTTGGTTTTGCCGCTGCTGGAACAATATCACAAACATCTCTAAAGATAGTCATTGGTAAACTTATGTCACCCGTGACTTTTAAGAAGCAAGTATGAGGAAGTGTTGCGAATACTGCTCTACAACACTCTTTTGATAATCCTCTAATATTTGTTTTCAATCCTAACAATCTCAACGCATTATAACATCCTGGCACATTGTTTATCATGTTCGTCGCGCAATAAATAACCGGCGGAGCTAATTCCGATGCTCGGATGATGGATGCAAACATTAGGGCTACAAATAAAAATATCACTTTCATCATCTTTTTAATGAAAAATACAAAAAAAAAGAAGAATATTTTTACTCAGATAGGATTCTATGAAGTTGAGATCTTTGTTTCCGTAACCAAATAGAATTTTTTGTATTGTTTAAGATGTTTTGTAGGAATTTTTTTTAATCTATTTATAAAAAGTAAGATATGCATTGAAGTTTCACTATAAATATTAATTTGAAAATTTCATATATATGGTTGACCCATATGGATGCATATTAGGATACTTTTATAGTCAACATCTTCTCACTATATATAGGGAAATAAATATGAAAAAGTAAGAAATCTATATAGTAGATGATTATCTCCAGTTTTTAAATAAGAAGAAATTATTCAACTATTTTAAGAAAAGAACATAAAATCAATTTCTTAAAAGGGGTAATTGGTAGATAACTTTTGACTTGAAAAAAATTAGCTAAATAACGTTTGACCAGAATTTTTAGGAAACTTACTCTTTCTAACATGTGATAATGACCAAGTTAACCTGTAACGCTTCGACGGTCACCTCTCTAGTGGGCCACATGTTCACTCTCAGCCCACTGGTCCACCACTCTTAACGGGCCTCACGTCCTCTTAGTAGGCCCGTAAGACTTGTTTACCGACCCTAAAAATTACCACATGATATTTTCCTGTGTTTTGGCTTTACTCACACAGTCCCTACAGTCACTTTCCAAAAGGTCACCCATCCATTGACTACTCCAGCATAAGCACGCTTAAGAGCTTTGACAAAAAAGATAAGTGCACTTTGGTGATATAGGTGGCACAATCAATTCATTTAAACCTCTCCACCAACCGGGGTATCACATTACCTTGGTCAAATAACATGAATCCAAAACCTGAAACTAGTGGGTGTATAAGGGAGATTCATCATATCTGACATGACTTGTCCGATGAACCTAGACATCTGATATCACTCCAGATCATCTCATCAAATAAATTGCCGAGCTTTGCTTTAGTGTCGGCTTCAAACATCTCCTTTTTTTATCAAAGAGGTGATGGTGAAGAAATCCAATATGGAAAAAGGAAAATATAAAGAAATCATATTAATTTACAAAATTAGATGTATCGAATATAAATAACTTGTCATCTAGAAGAACAACTTGAAATTTGTAAATTTGACATATTTTAAATAGCTTGCTAAAAATAACGTAGCAAGTTAAAAACAAAGATATAACAACATTAGAATATATTGCAGCAATATAAAATATTACGCGTGTAATACCCCTGATGGTGACCTAGTATACGGACGGACGGTCGCGGTCGTAGGAATGCGACCGAGACTTGGAAATTTTTTTGGAAAGAAAGATTTAATGGAGCCATCGATAAACAAAGTCTTATCTAAAGAATTGATCGAAGAAAAATTGTTGAATTGATTTTATATCAAACCATAAGTGAGTTAAGCTGTTATCGGATACCAATGACTATCGACAAAACAAGACCGACTGTTTATGGCAACAGACAGTAGGGGTATCGAGAGAATTGGTGTTAGTTTGATCTAAGGACAAGCTCAAACAATTACTAAGAGGATTATTGACGAGCAATTTGGTCGAGGGAAAGATCAATTTTGTCGAGGAGAAAACTAGTTTTATCGAGAAGGAGAGTTTTAGGCCGAGGCAAGCAAGCGGTGATAGAATGGGATCGGATGCAAAGATAACAAGGTTCAATAGAGTGGTTAAATGACTTAGTCATTTATTTGAAGAATTTTAGAATTTCTGTTAAGTGAGATCGAGTAAAGATCATTGTGAGTGTTGAGTGGTCGGAAGAGCTTTCGGTACAGACGTATACCGCAAGCGAATAGAATGAATGGTCGATGGACCAAGTGAGGTGCTTGGAAGCTGCTGTGTCGTGAAGGTGCTTACACTTATCACATTGTGCTACACGACCGGATGAGAAAGGCGTGGGTTATGCGTAAGTCTGCGCAAGCTTGTGTGGATAAAGATAAGAGTGGATAGGGATAAGGTTGTGAATAAACCTCATCCTCCCACCTCGTGCTTGCCTTAGCTTTTGTGCCAAGCTTCCTTCCCCTTTATAAAGCCACGAAATCCATTCATTAGATCTGCACACCAAACAAAAAATTCCACCTTAGTTAGTGAAACAAGCTTTTTTGTGCTCTTGGAGTTCAATTCCCCAATGCGATGTAGCATAAGAGGTTATCGATCCAAATGGATGATTTGCAATCAATTAAGATATAGCAGAACTAATCAAGTCCAGCCAAGCAGTTAAAGGTTTTGTTTAAAGAACTCTAATGCATAAAAATAAACTACAGAATGTAAACTAAAAGATCTAAGAACAGTATTGAAATGAAACTAAAGATGTAGGAACTACAGAAGCAATAATGAAAATAGAAATGAAGCAAGTAAACGATCAGATAGACAAAGGTTCTTAAAGATGGGCTAATGGGGTGATGAATCCTCTTAGTCTCTTTGTGATGCTTAACATGCTCAGATAGATTTATTCCTAGACAATGAACCACTTAACCTAATCAGTCCAATCTCTTGGCAAAGATTATCACATCTATAGCACTTCCTAATCTCAACTTTCATTGATGAAACATACTATAGATAAGCATAAAGAACAAGCTCATTAATGTCAATCTACTCTTTACAGCCAATCTCTTGGGCAAGCAAATAGATCTCTGGTATTAGTTGATCAGACATTCCATTTGAACACTTTTTGAGTGCTGGAATGCCTAAGAGCTAATCCCACATGGTTAATGCAAAGACTAGCAATTAAATCTCCTAATCCAAAAGGTATCTATCTAAATCTATACTTAAGCAACCCTAAAAACTAAGATTCCTCATCACCTAACCCATCCTCTAAACCCCGAAAAACTACTCAGATCTGGAGTTCATTATGAAGAACACAAACCCAGAAATCTTTGAATCTTGCATAACTAGATAGATAATGATCTAAGGAGCAAAATAATATAAACAAGCAACTCCAAATTCTCAATAGATCAAAAGTTATAAAGATTACAAATTTCTGGAAATGTTTGGTGGCTACAGAGAAAAACCCTAATTAGAACTCGATTTTTTTTGCTTAATGATCCAAGGGGTCTATTTATACTAAGGGCAGGAAGCCCTAAATCACAAAAAGACAAATTACAAAGTCGGTTTGAGGTGAGCTCGGTCGGGTGCATGTTGGGCACGTTCGGGTCCATCAAATGCTCGATCGGGTGCAATGCCTTAGTTGAAAATCTGGTCCTTTACTCCATCAGATCGGGTCAGATAGTGGCTCGGTCGGGTCAGCTACATTTGGTCGGGTGAGATGTTCTGGGCGTCCAGGCTTCGATCTGGATGTATATACCTTTACTAAAACAGTGATAACTCTTGAACCACATCTCGGATTGGCTTCAGATTACCGGCAATGGAAAGCTAACTCAATTTCCAACAACTTTGATGAAGACCTCGGAAGCTAAAACCCAACTCAAGATCTTCATTCGAGTCGATCTTTGAGGGACGTATACTGCATCCGATCGGATGATTGTTTGACGCGGTCGAGTTGGTTGGTCGAGTGCCTTATTTTTTCATTCTTGATGGTTCCAACTCTCTTGTTTAGTCCCAGAAATTAAAATAGCACCTTCCTTCTCTTTTAGAGCTTCCAAAACACCTAATAATGCTCGAAATTCACAAAATATGCAATGCTAATGCAAAAACAACCTAAGAGTGCAAAATGAAGGAAAAGAGACTATAATGCATATGAAACAAGACTCAAACTATGAAAATGATGCATAAAACATATGCTTAAAAGTGTAAAAATATAGAGTTATCAACTCCCCCAAACTTATTCTTTGCTTGGCCTCAAGCAAATTCAAAGTAGGGAGAGAGGTTTGAAGGTGGGGACTCAGAACCAAAACTTGCTGCAAAAGAGTTTATATCAATGTCCTAGTTCGTAATTCTAGAATGCAATTCAAAGGCTATACTCTGAAGACTTTAGCCATTCCAATTTCAACACAAGATGTCTTAAGCCACATAACCTAAACAAGCAGTCAAGTCAGCTATCCTTTTGAACGTTCATTAAGTGCTAACAGTGAATCCGGATGTGAATTTGAATTTAAACTCATTTGGCTAGGCAAGTAAAAGGTTTAAGAGATAAAGAGAGTCTCTTTTTGGTGAGGGTGTAATCATTTAAGTGCTGGGATCTCTCTATGAACAAGATTGAGCTTTTGGGAGAATGCTAAAGGTAAGGACCAAAAAATGCATACATGAATAACATCTTGACTACCCAAAGTACCCAAGTGATATCCTAATCATCTAAACCCATATGATCCTATTCTACCCTTTAACTATTTTCATCCCAATTTCCCTTTTTGTTCTAAGTCTAAGGAGAGCTTTTTATAATAAACTAGTGGATAGGGGGTTTTCTTTTATAAACACTATGGTTCTCTTTCTTCTTAACCCTTAAGACATCAAAGCATTTTGCTATCTTCACACTTTTCTCTCTTTCTTTTAAAATCCAGAACCACTTTTTTCTATACTTTGCATTCCCCACTCATCTTTCACTAGAACCTTGAACTTTTCTGAAACTTTTACTCTCCTAAAGACTCAACTCATTTCCTTATTCTTTTCTTTTCTTTTCTTTTCTTTTCACCATCCCAACAAATCCCAAAACCCAAGTAGAATCCATCCTAGTCTTATCTGATCTGAAAGGTGCAAATCAGAACTACTCAAGACCCTATTCCTGTCGGCTCAAACCTAACACGTTCTCTTAAAGCTCAATCTAAAAAAAAAAGGCCTTCCACTCAGAATTAAAACAAAGGCTTGAAGGAAAGGTTAAGGTTTTTAGGGTGTGGTTAACTGGTCAAGGTTATGACCAGCTACTTGGATCAACAAGAGAGTGGTAAAAAGAGGGAAAGAAGATCCAAGTATGTATACAAGGTATCCATGAGTTCAAAACAAATCACAACCAGATAATTATCAATTCAAGTTAAGGTTCTTATAAGTAAAAGATGGCATCATATCAAAGCAAGCTTCGGTTTAGACTAGAATTCAAATCATGCGATCAAAGAATGGTACGGTCTCATTTCAAGCTCAAATGAAAGCATTAAACAACTATGAACTAGGGCATTGGTGTTAAATCTAATGAAACAGCAAGTCCCTTGGTTATAATCATCTTAATCCCCTATGCTAATGCAATGATCCTAAATGCAACATCCCTAAAGCAAGACTAATATACAAATGCAACTATATGAACACTTTGTTTTTAAAGGATTTTCTAAAAATTTTCAATTTTTTAGGGGTTTTTGATGCACATAGATGAATGCAAGACTAGATGCTAAAAATTCGAAATAAGAAAATAGAAAACATGTCAAATGCTATCCTAAGCTCTCCCCCAAACTTAAATTACACAGTCCCATGTGTAATAAAAATCTGAAGAAAGATTTAGGAATTAAAAAAAGCAACAAAAAAAAAAATGCGAACTGGTATGCACAAAGAAAAGTGATAGAGTTACCTGGATTTGGCTAACGGTGCTGGCGTGGTCGAGTTAATTTCACTTACCCGGTCGGATCAGGTTAACAGACCCGATCGCGCTGCATGTTTCTGCTCCTTGTGCTCCTTTTCTTAAACCCAAACAAGTTCGAGTTGCATTTCTCCTCTTATTCCTGGGTCAATGATAAAGGAACTGCTTCTCTCCCTTAGACTTAGACTTTCTCTGGATTTTTTGGAGAAGAACTACTACATTGCCCCAAGAGCTTGTTGATTTGCTCATTAATCTCCTTCATTGTAGGTGTCAACTCTCTCACTAGATCCTCTTGAATGTTGACAGATTGAAATATTGATAAACCAACAGATGTAGGATTCATTGACTCAAGTAGTTGGAGAGGCTTGGGGAGTAAGTCTGGACACAAGTGGGGACTCGAGTCTTGAGGTTCTTTGTCAGTTGGTACCTCTATCTCACCAAGCTTTACTAGAACATCCTCCAATATTCCTTTTGGCATTCGAACACTTCTATCGGGATCTTCTAGCTTCTTAGGAATGCCATCCCTTGGGACAATAGAAATCTGCTCACAATTGAATTCTCTTGTTCCTTCCTTTTCCAAGACATGTTCTTGCAAAACCTTTTCTGATTCCTTCTTCTCCTGGATTCTCTCTAGAAGCACTTCCTTCAAGATTGGTCTGTAGGAAGAGACATTGGCAAAAGCATTTATCAAAGCTACTTGATGCGCATCTCCTTTAAGAGTATCCAATATTCCTCTATACTCCTTCTTTATTTCCTTCTCAAATCTTCCAGGGAATGGCAATGGAGACTTGTAGGTTGTAGGGATGTAGTGTGGTTCCTTCTACTTTGAGAAAACTTGCTTTTCAACTGTGCTGATCTTGGCGCTGTCAGTCACTCCAGTGTCCGGTCGGGTGGGTTGGTCGGGTCTATTCCCTTGTGTTATTTTTGCAGCCTGAAACTCATTTTGACAGAAATCCTCCCCCTCATGTTCATCATTGTCCGCAGGGATTACCTTGTGGTCTTGATGTAAAGGTAGCTCTCCTAAAGTGATAACATGAGCAGTTGCAAACTCCTTGGCTTCTAGACACATGACCTTGTTGCTTAAAGCTTCAAACTTTTGGGACAGATCATTGAATGAGGAAGTTATATAGTTGGAGAGCTCATTGAACATCTTAGCCTTTTCTAGATTAGCATGAGCTTGTCCTTGGAGAATCTGCTCCAACATGATCTTCTTCACCTCAAAGTCAAAATCAAATTGTGGATGTGCAAAACCATATTGAGCAGGAGCAATCTGAGGTTGGGGCTGTGTAAAACCATATTGTGGAGCCAAAGGTTGATGATAGCCACCTTGAAACTGATAAGAAGGTGTAGTGAGTTTCATTGGTTGGTGGTTGTAGTGGATATTCATCATGAACTGGTCCAGCAGGGCAGATTCTGAATTCCCTTAGAGCAAGTGTGCATAAACTGAACCTGAGGCGAGACACGGTCGAGCTAAGAGCAGACTCGATCGGGTTTGGTATAACTCAATTGGGTGGGTTGGTCGGGCTGGAGTAGTCGTGTACCTAAGATTCAAAACAGACAAACAACAAAGGTAGAAATCAGTGATCAAATGTAAATGAAATAGAAAGAACTTGATCTAGATAGAACTGGGATCCTAAATGGAACAAATAACATCCAAATGGCAGCGGCGCCAAATTGAAACAAGCTTTTTTGTGCTCTTGGAGTTCAATTCCCCAATGCGATGTAGCATAAGAGGTTATCGATCCAAATGGATGATTTGCAATCAATTAAGATATAGCAGTACTAATCAAGTCAAGCCAAGCAGTTGAAGGTTTGGTTTAAAGAACTCTAATGCATAAAAATAAACTACAGAATGTAAACTAAAAGATCTAAGAACAGTATTGAAATGAAACTAAAGATGTAGGAACTACAGAAGCAATAATGAAAATAGAAATGAAGCAAGTAAACAATCAGATAGACAAAGGGTCTTAAGGATGGGCTAATGGGGTGATGAATCCTCTTAGTCTCTTTGGGATGCTTAACATGCTCAGATAGATCTATTCCTAGACAATGAACCACTTAACCTAATCAGTCCAATCTCTTGGCAAAGATTATCACATCTATAGCACTTCATAATCTCAACTTTCATTGATGAAACATACTATAGATAGGCATAAAGAACAAGCTCATTAATGTCAATCTACTCCTTACAGCCAATCTCTTGGGCAAGCAAATAGATCTCTGGCATTAGTTGACCAGACATTCCATTTAAACACTTTTTGAGTGCTGGAATGCATAAGATCTAATCCCACATGGTTAATGCAAAGACTAGCAATTAAATCTCCTAATCCAGAAGGTATCTATCTAAATCTATACTTAAGCAACCCTAGAAACTAAGATTCCTCATCACCTAACCCATCCTCTTAACCCAGAAAAACTACTCAGATCTGGAGTTAATCATGAAGAACACAAACCCAGAAATCTTTGAATCTTGCATAACTAGATAGATAATGATCTAGGGAGAAAAATAATATAAAGAAGCAACTCCAAATTCTCAATAGATCAAAAGTTATAAAGATTACAAGTTTCTGGAAATGTTTGGTGGTTACAGAGAAAAACCCTAATTAGAACTCGATTTTTTTTGCTTAATGACCCAAGGGGTCTATTTATACTAAGGGCAGGAAGCCCTAAATCACAAAAAGATAAATTACAAAGTCGATTTTTTTTGCTTAATGATCCAAGGGGTCTGGTGCATGTTGGGCATGTTCGGGTCCATCAAATGCACGATCGGGTGCAATGCCCTAGTTGAAAATCTGGTCCTTTACTCCATCAGATCGGGTCAGATAGTGGCTCGGTTGGGTCAGCTACATTTGGTCGGGTGAGATGTTCTGGGCGTCCAGGCTTCGATCTGGATGTATATACCTTTACTAAAACAGTGATAACTCTTGAACCACATCTCGGATTGGCTTCAAATTACCGGCAATGGAAAGCTAACTCAATTTCCAACATCTTCTATGAAGACCTCGCAAGCTAAAACCTAACTCAAGATCTTCATTAGATTCGATCTTTGAGGGACGTATACTGCATCCGATCGGATGATTGTTTGACGCGGTCGAGTTGGTTGGTCGAGTGCCTTATTTTTTTATTCTTGATGGTTCCAGCTCTCTTGTTTAGTCCCAGAAATTAAAATAGCACCTTCCTTCTTTTTTAGATCTTCCAAAACACCTAATAATGCTCGAAATTCACAAAATATGCAATGCTAATGCAAAAACAACCTAAGATTGCAAAATGAAGGAAAAGAGACTATAATGCATATGAAACAAGACTCAAACTATGAAAATGATGCATAAAACATATGCCTAAAAGTGGAAAAATATAGAGTTATCAGTTAGTTACCTGTAAATAACTTCTGCCCTTAGTCTCTGATTCCTTATAGAAATATTTTTCTAAGTTCTTGGTTCGATTCGAAGCTTAGATCCATCGTTGGAGAAAGCTAGTCGGATCGAGATCAATAGGCGGTCAAGGGTAGAATGTTGTTCACTCGACAATAAGGCCAAGGTGAGTACCAAAGCATGTGTAGTAGCACATGTCTAGGTTTTATTTGATGTATTAGTTTACGATTGAGGTTTCATGTTTATACATAATGTAATTTATGCATGAAAGTTAGATCTATGTTTCTATGTGAGATCGACTATTGTATAGCCGTTATTCTGTTCATATCACTGTTATGTTGCCGATCTAGCTGTTAGGCTGCAGGCATAGTCTTTATGTCATTGTGATTGTTAGAAAACCTGGACTCATTGAGTAATCTTAGATTACTCATGATTCTACTTTTTGTCTTACAGGTAACCTAAGTTGGGAGACTTATGGAGAAAGCACGAATGCTAGAAGCCGGTGTAGAGTTTGTATCCTTTGTAAAGATAGATTTGAAGTTATTGACTCGGCTTGGGCCTTATGATCTGGGATCCCAATCCAATGTAAATGTTTTCAATGTTTAATGAATAAAGATGGTATTTTCTAAAATGCCTTGTGTTCTACTCGATATTAGTCTTGTCCGGACTAACACAACTCGCGGACATGGTACGGGTTGAAAAGGCTTAGGCCGGGTTTGAGAGGAACGATACCCGCGGATGGTCTAACTAAGGTACTGAATTTGTTTTAGTAACCTCGGTCGGATCGTCTAAGGGAATCGCACATGAAGCTTCTGATTCGTCCTTAGTTCTAGGGGTTTTGTGGGTGTTACAATGGCAACCAAAACATAACAAAAGGTGAAAAGATATTATGGAAGACGTGATGGCCGAGAAGATCCAATTCGCAAAAACCAAGGAAAATAAAGGAAAATCATGGTGATTTGCGAAAATGGCATGTATCAAATATAAATAACTTGTTATTCCGAAGAACAACTTGAAATTTGTAAAAAAATGCTTTTGAAGAGAATAGCATGTTGACACAAACAATAGCATTGCATATTTTAAAATAATGTGCTTGTTATAGATCTAAACAATTTTTTTTTTTTAACTCAAATATAGATCTTATGCGGGAGAGGGTATAAATTGAGATCTATCATGAGCGAGAAGAGATCCAAGTTTGGAGAAAAAGAGAGGTTCCAAAAATTGGGAACAAGATTGATTGTAGAGATCTACTAAGAGGGAGCAGTAAAATCTGATGGGGATCATGCAAAAAAAGAGAAATTGAGAGTTGGCGGCGAAACATAGGGCATTACCGAGAGAAATACAGTTTTAAAGATGAGAGAGAAATGAGAACCAGAGAAAGAAGAGATTTGCTGGCAAGAGATAAAACCCAAGAGAGATATGTCATGTAAAAGTGAGAAAGAGAGGGATCCGTTGCTAAGAGGAAGAAAGAAAAAAATATGCTAGTGATATGTAAAAAGAAAGAGTCATCCACTGACATATACAGAGAAAGCCAGCCACTCAGAAGGGGAAGACACCATCTTCACCAAGTCTGAAAAGTCGGTAAGAAAAGTAACATCTCTGAAGTCATGGCCTATCATATATCTCATCGCCCACACCAGTGCTTCTACCTCTGCATGGAAGGGAGAAAGACTTCTACGAAGTTTTGAAGCTCCCATAGTGATAACCCTATATTTTTATACTCTTAAGCATATGTTTTGTGCACTATTTGCATGTCTATATCTCTACTTCTTAGGATTTCTACTGTCTTTGCATTACATTTTGCATCTAAGATCATTAGCATAGGGATTTGCATATCATCTGCATTTTAGAGCAAAAACAGGCACACTCGGACACTACCAAGCACGGACCCGATTGGACGTGTCCAGCCCAACCAAGCAAGCACGATTAAGCACCCGGACTCACAGGAGGAAGCTGAACACGGACGAGCCGAAGATGAACCCGAACGAGCCCAACATGCATCCGATCGAGCTCACCTCAAACCGACTTTGTAATTTGTCTTTTTGTGTTTTAGGGCTTCCTGCCCTTAGTATAAATAGACCCCTTGGGTCATTAAGCTAAAAAGCGAGTTTTATTTGGGGTTTTCTCTGTAGCCACCAAACATTTCCAGAAACTTGTAATCTTTATATCTTTTGATCTATTGAGTATTTGGAGTTGTTTCTTTATAATATCTTGCTCCTTAGATCATTATCTATCTAGTTATGCAAGATTCAATGATTTCTGGGTTTGTGTTCTTCATGATGAACTCCAGATCTGAGTAGTTTTCTGGGTTTAGAGGATGGGTTAGGTGATGAGGAATCTTAGTTTCTAGGGATGCTTAAGTATAGATTTAGATAGATACCTTCTGGATTAGGAGATCTTAATGCTATCTTAGCATTAACCATGTGGGATTAGATCTTAGACATTCCAGCACTCAAAAAGTGTTCAAATGGAATGTCTGATCAACTAATTCCAGAGATTTGTTTGCTTGCCCAAGAGATTGGCTGCAAGGAGTAGATTTACTTTAATGAGCTTGTTCTTTATGCCTATCTATAGTATGTTTCATCAATGAAAGTTGAGATTAGGAAGTGCTATAGATCTGATAGTCTTTGCCAAGAGATTGGATTGATTAGGTTAAGTGGTTCATTGTCTAGGATTAGATCTATCTGAGCATGTTAAGCATCCCCATGAGGATTCATCACCCTATTAGCCCATTCTCAAGACCTCTCTCTATCTGATTGTTTACTTGCTTTATTTATATTTTCATTATTGCTTCTGTAGTTCCTGCATCTTTAGTTTATTTTCAGTTCTGTTCTTAGATCTTTTTAGTTTACATTCTGTAGTTTATTTTTATGCATTAGAGTTCTTTAAACCAAACCTTCTATTGCTTGGCTTGACTTTATTAGTACTGCTATATCTTAACTGCTTGCAAATCATCCATTTGGATCGATAACCTCTTATGCTACATCGCATTGGGAAATTGAACTCCAAGAGCTACAAAAAGCTTGTTTCAATTTGGTGCCGCTGCCATTTGGATGTTATTTGTTCCATTTAGGATCTCAGTTCTATCTAGATCAAGTTCTTTCTATTTTGTTTACATTCGATCACTGATTTCTACCTTTGCTCCTTGTCTATTTTGCATT
This sequence comes from Capsella bursa-pastoris, assembly GCA_036452645.1. Lineage (NCBI taxonomy): Eukaryota > Viridiplantae > Streptophyta > Magnoliopsida > Brassicales > Brassicaceae > Capsella > Capsella bursa-pastoris. The sequence goes on from CP144192.1 coordinate 5,287,601, forward strand.
TCAGGTACATTCGACCGAGCTACACTCTGCGCTCGACCGAGCTACACTCTGCACCCGACCGAGTTGCACTCTGCACTCGATCGAGCTTACAACCAATTCGATCGAGCCTGACCACGTGTTCCTGATCGAGCCACCTTGTATGCACACTAGATCCAAAGGCAACCAGAATCTACTCAATTACCTCAACAACATTGACCGCTTGCCCAGCCAACTACAAAAGCAGCGCGTTCAATCATCAGACTTAAACACTCAGCTACCAGAGATGGACCCTCCACCAAGGGTACCCACACTTATTGGAGCAGGAGATGCCCCACGTACCCATACCACTCGTCAAGGGATAGTCCCTCCTGCAGTCCAAAACAACAACTTCGAGATAAAGAGTGGCCTCATCTCGATGATTCAGGGCAACAAGTTTCATGGCCTGTCTATGGAAGACCCTCTCGATCACCTCGACGAATTCGATCGCATGTGTGGTTTAACGAAAATCAAAGGAGTTAGCGAAGATGGATTCAAGCTGAGGTTATTCCCTTTCTCCCTTGGCGATAAAGCCCACCAATGGGAAAAATCATTGCCCGCCGGATCGATCACGACCTGGGAGGATTGCAAGAAAGCTTTCTTGTCTAAGTTTTTCTCAAATGCACGAACCGCAAGACTGAGGAACGACATCTCCAGCTTCGCCCAGCGAAACAACGAGACATTCTATGAAGCATAGGAGCGATTCAAGAGCTATAAATCCCAATGTCCTCACCACGGCTTCAGCAATGAGTCACTACTCAGTACACTATACCGCGGGATCCTACCCAAGTTCCGCCTACTTCTCGACACCGCCATCAATGGAAATTTCCTCAATAAGGACGTGGAAGCTGGTTGGGAACTAGTGGAGAATTTAGCTCAGTCTGATGGCACGTACAACGAGGACTATGATAGAACAGTTCGTGGCAGCAACGATCCGGAGGATAAATACAAGAAGGATATGAAGGCGCTTAATGACAAGCTCGACAAGTTTTTGATGAACCAACAAAAGAGCGTTCACTTTGTTCAAGAGGAGGAGACCATTCAACTTCATGATGGTGATTATGAAAATACTGAAGAGGTAAGCTATATCCAGAATCAAGGAGGTTACCAAAAGGGTTACAACAACTATAAACCCAACCCGAATCTGTCTTATAGAAGCACCAACGTCGCCAACCCTCAAGATCAAGTCTACCCACCTCCACAACAGCAATTCCAGAACAAGCCATTTCTCAGCTCCACTCAAAAACAGCCTTTTATCCCCCAACAACAATCCCAAGGTGTTTATCAACAGCCTGTGGCGCATCCTCCTGGTTTCCATCAATAGCTCCCTCATGCACCTCAAGATCAGGACATGCAGGCGATTCTTCATCAAATTCTACAGGGACAGACCGCTAACAACCTCGATCAAGCAAAAAAGTCAGCTGAGCTTCGCAATTATGTTAATACATCTCTCAATGACCTGACTCAGAAGTTTGAAGTTTTGAGTAACAAGGTCGCTAACTTGGAAGGCAAGGAAACATCCAGTTCCTCCGGCCAACTTCCAGGGAAGTCTATCATGAACCCTAAGGAGTTTGCTACTGCTAATGCCATTACCTTGGGAAATCCATATCCATCTGTCACTGAGGACAGTGAGATTCAAGTGGGGGAGATTTCAGGCCAATCATACACTTCAAACAACGTACCCGATCGAGCGTATAGCAGGCACGACCGAGTCAACCATGAACACGACCGAGCCAACACTGAATACGACCGTGTCAACCATGGACCCGACCGAGCGTACGATGGATACGATCGAGCCCGATATCGTGTACGCTGTTTGCCTGATCGGTTGTGTGAATTAAGTTCGGACGAGCCTTTTCGTCCGATCAGGACCTCTAGCCCAAATCCCTCAAACCAAAGACCACAACTTTACCCAGAAGAATCCAAGGCTGAAATCAAAGAAGATTATAACCACATCCTCGATTCTCTATCAGGGAACGATCAGATGAAGGCTTTAGTAGATGCTTTTGCCAACATTCCCTCCTACAGAGAGATCCTCAAAGAAGTTTTGCTAGAAAGGATGCAACAGCGAAAAAGTTGGACTCCACCCTCTCAAGACTCTAGTTTCTCCAAAAAGGTAGGAGATCCTGGAGCTTTCACACTCCCCTGCTCAATCAAATCGACGATCTTCAATGAGTGTCTATGCGATTCGGGAGCTTCGATCAGCTTAATGCCCCTCTCCGTAGCTCAGTGAATGGGCTATACGACGTTTACACCATGCAGCTTAACAATTGTGATGACGGACAGAAGCTCGCGACAACCCGTGGGAGTATTGGAAGATCTCCTTGTCGAGGTTGGCGGAGTAAAAATTCCCACGGATTTTCTGATTTTGGAGATGGAGAGAGAGCCGCAATATCAGCTGATTCTTGGAAGACCATTTCTAGCCTCAGCGGGTGCGGTTATTGATATGGCAAAGGGGACCATGACCCTCGATCTTGCTAGAGGAACGAAGATGAAAATCAGTATGAAGGATCCATACCGAAGCACTACTTTCAGAGCAGAAGAACCCTCGCCCTCCTCTCCAACCTATACTGAACTCCAAGTGATCAAGACTCTCAAGAAGGATCTAATGCGTCTAGCAACTACCATTCAAGGGTTAACCGAGGAGATTGTGGTGTTAAAAAAGAGGAATAGCATTCTAACTTCAAGAAAAGCTAGGAAAGTTCGAAGTTTCAAGAAGAGATATGCTTCGCGAAAAGGTCAAGTGCATTGGTCATTGGTTTTAGAGAGGATTACCGAGCCTCTCTACTGTTCTACCACCTTTTGAGGAATCTATAAAGTCAAGCTCAGTGACTTTAAACAACCTCACTTGGGAGGAAGTCCCAATGGTATCCTTGTATATATTTCTTTCTTTTTAAGTGTTTTAAATCATTTTGCATTTTAGTTTGATGTCTTCTCAGGTTTGATTGTGCGCAACGAAAGGTGTTATTGGGTCGAAGATAAGGAAGGAAGGAAGAAGGAGTCAATTTAGGGCCTAAAAACCCAATTTCACAAGCCCATTCGGTCGAGTCAACACGCACACGGTCGGGTCAACGCGGTTCGATCGAGCCAATCTCGGCCGTCCGATCGAATTAATCTGAGCCACCCGATCGGGTTCATCTCAGCCGTCCGATCGGGTCAAAGGTAACGGTCGGGTCAATGGTCAACTCGATTTGAAATTCAAATTTTGAACCTAGCCCGACCAAAAACGCTCCTCTTTCAAATTTTTGTCCCCTCTCACCCTCTTTATAACTCCTAAACTCGACCAAAAACTCTCTCACTCTCTCATTTTGATAAAAAAAAAAATTTCACTTATCTCTCTACAATTCTCTCTTCCTTCTCTCTATATTCTTGGCTGTTACAATTTCTGGGTTTGATTTCATTTGCTCCTTGTTCTTCTCATTCCCCTTGGTTTGTTGCTAATCTTGTTTTTTTTGATTCTCCACATTTTCTGGGTTTGTTTTCAAGATTGTTCTTGGTGTTCTTATTTTCTGGGTTACTAACCTACTAAATTTTAGTTTTGAGCTTCTCATTCCCAGGAAACAAGGATGTCTTCAAGGATCCCTCAACCCAGAAGGAAGAGCCTCTCAAGATCACAACGAGAAGCTCACCACAGCCAAACCGCTGAAGAAATTGCAAGAAATTTCTTGACGATCCAAGCCACCGGAACCGGACTCGATCGGGTCAGAAGTGGGAGAAGAGAAGCCCGAGCTCGAACTCGATCACCCGATCGGGCCAGTCGATCGGGTCAGACCAACCCGATTTCCAGAGAAGAGGTTTCAATGGGGAAGCGACCAGCAGAAGAAGAGGATGATGAACCTATGATAGATGTGGAGCCTAGGAGGGTGGTGATACCAAAGAAACCAAAGAACCTACCCCCTCCAGAAGAGCTGTATGCCATGTTTAGGCGCCAAAAGTTTGTTGGAACTCGTTACCCTCACAGGAAAACGATGAAGGAGCTGGGCATTGCACGAGATGTGGAGTTTTTGTTCGAGAGAAGCGGGCTTGGATCATTCATGACCAAGACTTTGGAAGCATACGATGAGGAGACGTGCTATGTTTTAGCCTCGCTTCAGCTCCACTTCTACGAGGATGAAACCGAGTTTCACTCGGATGACTGTCTTGGCTACATCACCTTCAGCGTGAGAGGTACTACCTATTCTCTCACATTTAAGGAAGTGGAAAAGCTCTATGGATTTTTGCAAGCAAGTGGAATGAGCCAAGATGTGCTAAAAGAGGAAATTAGAGCTGTTTGGAAGACCATTGGAGATGGGAAGGAGTACACTTCTTCAAAATCCAAGAGTGCTCAAATTCGAAGCCCAGTTGTGAGGTATTTCCACAAATCCTTGGCTAGTACTATTTTCGCTCGAAAGGAAACCAGGAATGTGAATGAGAGCGAGATTCAGCTAATAGATATAGCGTTGAGTGGAGTATTGCCAAGTACTAGGGATGGTAGGGAACTAGTAGGAGATAGGACGGATGGTAGTATGGTTTCGGTTCTGCTGGACCAGTTGATGTACTGCAAAGATTGGGTAATCAAGGCCAGTAGGAGAGGTATGCAAGGAGAGCTCAGTATTGGTGGACTAGTTACCCCCTTATTAGTAGCTTGTGATGTTGAATTACGGGGGAAAGTCTACAACGCTCGCTGGATTGACATTGAGACCTTGACAAGGACGCACTTCCTTGATAGCGAGCGTCCCAACGGGTTTTACCTATATAAGTTCACTCACCCTTCACTTGGAGCAGCTAGAATGGTGTTGCCTAACACGGATCTTGCCGGAACAGTTAAGGATATGGGGGAGCAGATCAAGGAGCTTCAGAACAAAGTTGGATGCTCGACCTCCACGACGGCCATTCCTAGCAGCTTGGGAAGGAGTGCATCAGTAAGGACACCTACCAAGTCCAACCTACCGGTTAGCCCACCCAGAGTTTCAATTGATCCAAGGAGAAATCTGTTCAGAGCAAGAAGAGAACCAGGAGCTGACACGAGCACCTCACCCGATTGCACACCCGATCGGGCCGGTTCATCACGCCCGATCGGGTCAACCTATCACCTGGCAGTTGACATCGATAACGTCCAAGACGAAGTTGTAGCAGAGAAGCTTGACGTCCTTAGTTCGTGGTTTGGACCTCCTGAGAGGTAATTCTATCACCCTCACCATTGTAAATATTTCCTTGCATTTTTATTATTTTGATCCTAAGTCTTCCTTCAGATTTTTATTACACAAGGGACTGTGTAATTTAAGTTTGGGGGAGAGCTTAGGATAGCATTTGACATATTTTCTCTTTTCTTATTTCGAATTTTTAGCATCTAGTCTTGCATTCATCTATGTGCATCAAAAACCCTGCATCAAAAACCCCAAAAAATTTGAAAAATTTCAGAAAATCCTTTAAAAACAGAGTGTTCATATAGTTGGATTTGCATATTAGTCTTGCTTTAGGGATGTTGCATTTAGGATCATTGCATTAGCATAGGGGATTATGATGATTATAACCAACGAACTTGCTGTTTCATTAGACTTAAGATCAATGCCCTCGTTCATAGTTGTTTAATGCTTTCATATGAGTTTGAAATGAGACCGCACCATTCTTTGATCGCATGATTTGAATTCTAGTCTAAACTGAAGCTTGCTTTGATATGATGCCATCCTTTACTTATAAGAACCTTAACTTGAATTGATAATTATCTGGTTGTGATTTGTTTTAAACTCATGGATACCTTGTATTCATACTTGGATCTTCTTTCCCTCTTTTTACCACTCTCTTGTTGATCCAAGTAGCTGGTCATAACCTTGACCAGTTAACCACACCCTAAAAACCTTAACCTTTCCTTCAAGCCTTTGTTTTAATTTTGAGTGGAAAGCCTATTTTTGGGATTGAGCTTTAAGAGAACGTGTTAGGTTTGTGCCGACAGGAATAGGGTCTTGAGTAGTTCTGATTTGCATTTTTCGGATCAGATAGGACTAAGATGGATTCTACTTGGGTTTTGGGATTTTTTGGGGTGGTGAAAAGAAAAGAAAAGAAAAAAATAAGGGAATGAGTTAAGTCTTTAGGAGAGTAAAAGTTTCAGAAAAGTTCAAGGTTCTAGTGAAAGATAAGTGGGGAATGCAAAGTATAGAAAAGAAATGGTTCTGGATTTTAAAAGAAAGAGAGAAAAGTATGAAGAAAGCAAAACGATTTGATGTCTTAAGAATCAAGAAGAAAGAGAACCATAGTGTTTATAAAAGAAAACCCCCTATCCACTAGTTTATTATAAAAAGCTCTCCTTAGACTTAGAACAAAAAGGGAAATTGGGATAAAAAGAGTTAAAGGGTAGAATAGGATCATATGGGTTTAGATGATTAGGATATCACTTGGGTACTTTGGGTAGTCAAGATGTTATTCCTGTATGCATTTGTTGGTCCTTACCTTTAGCATTCTCCCAAAAGCTCAATCTTGTTCATAGAGAGATCCCAGCACTTAAATGATTAAACCCGCACCAAAAAGAGACTCTCTTTATCTCTTAAACCTTTTACTTGCCTAGCCAAATGAGTTTAAATTCAAATTCTCAACCAGATTCACGGTTACCACTTAATGAATGTTAAAAAGGATGGCTGACTTGATTGCTTGTCTAGGTTATGTGGCTGATGACATCTTGTGTTGAAATAGGAAAGGCTAATGTCTTCAGAGTACAGCATTTGAATTGCATTCTAGAATTACGAACTAGGACATTGATTTTAAACTCTTTTGCAACAAGTTTTGGTTCTGAATCCTCACCTTCAAACCTCTCTTCCAACTTTGAATTTGCTTGAGGCCAAGAAAATAATAAGTTTGGGGGAGTTGATAACCCTATATTTTTATACTCTTAAGTATATGTTTTGTGTACTATTTGCATGTCTATATCTCTACTTCTTAGGATTTCTACTGTCTTTGCATTACATTTTGCATCTAAGATCATTAGCATAGGGATTTGCATATCATCTGCATTTTGGAGCAAAAACAGGCACACTCGGACACTACCAAGCACGGACCCGATCGGACATGTCCAGCCCAACCAAGCAAGCACGATTAAGCACCCGGACTCACAGGAGGAAGCTGAACACGGACGAGCCGAAGATGAACCCGAACGAGCCCAACATGCATCCGATCGAGCTCACCTCAAACCGACTTTGTAATTTGTCTTTTTGTGTTTTAGGGCTTCCTGCCCTTAGTATAAATAGACCCCTTGGGTCATTAAGCTAAAAAGCGAGTTTTATTAGGGTTTTTCTCTGTAGCCACCAAACATTTCCAGAAACTTGTAATCTTTATATCTTTTGATCTATTGAGTATTTGGAGTTGTTTCTTTATAATATCTTGCTCCTTAGATCATTATCTATCTAGTTATGCAAGATTCAATGATTTCTGGGTTTGTGTTCTTCATGATGAACTCCAGATCTGAGTAGTTTTCTGGGTTTAGAGGATGGGTTAGGTGATGAGGAATCTTAGTTTCTAGGGATGCTTAAGTATAGATTTAGATAGATACCTTCTGGATTAGGAGATCTTAATGCTATCTTAGCATTAACCATGTGGGATTAGATCTTAGACATTCCAGCACTCAAATAATGTTCAAATGGAATGTCTGATCAACTAATTCCAGAGATCTGTTTGCTTGCCCAAGAGATTGGCTGCAAGGAGTAGATTGACTTTAATGAGCTTGTTCTTTATGCCTATCTATAGTATGTTTCATCAATGAAAGTTGAGATTAGGAAGTGCTATAGATCTGATAGTCTTTGCCAAGAGATTGGATTGATTAGGTTAAGTGGTTCATTGTCTAGGATTAGATCTATCTGAGCATGTTAAGCATCCCCATGAGATTAAGAGGATTCATCACCCTATTAGCCCATCCTCAAGACCTCTCTCTATCTGATTATTTACTTGTTTTGTTTATATTTTCATTATTGCTTCTGTAGTTCCTGCATCTTTAGTTTATTTTCAGTTCTGTTCTTAGATCTTTTTAGTTTACATTCTGTAATTTATTTTTATGCATTAGAGTTCTTTAAACCAAACCTTCTATTGCTTGGCTTGACTTTATTAGTACTGCTATATCTTAATTGCTTGCAAATCATCCATTTGGATCGATAACCTCTTATGCTACATCGCATTGGGGAATTGAACTCCAAGAGCTACAAAAAGCTTGTTTCACATAGTCGTGGAACCATCCTAAACCTGAATTCTTATCTTTGTCCTTCTATAAAACATCGGTATCCTGTAAAGAAAGAAGGTAAGATAATCAAACACCTACGTCTCGGGGAGTGCGGTACCGAAGCCGCCTAAGAAGCTAGTAACGTCTTGAGAGCATTGATCCATATTTTCAAAAAGTTTAACAAATGAAACGTTATTTTGTTAAACATTATTTTGTTAAATAATTGTCAGACTTGGATTATTTTTTTATATATATTTCTTTTATTATGCCTACTATCTAAGAAAAAATAAATAAAATTTTATTACTTTAGTTTTTAAAGGTTCTGCAAGGATGTTAAGGTGTTAAAAATGTGTTATAATGTTTTAAACAGTATTTAAAAGTTTTTCAAAGTTTTTTTAAAGTTTGGTAAATTTGAAAAGGTTTTACAAAAGTTTTATAAATATTTAAAAAGTATATAAAAGTTTTTACAAGACTGCTTTAAGGTTTTTACAAGTATGTAAATTATTTACAATGATTCTATAAGGTATTTAAAATATGTATTAAGGTTTTTAAAGTTATTGTACTCTTTATAGAACCTTTGAAAATATTTTAAAATTCTGAATTCTTCTAACAACATTTAGAAAACGGGAAAAGTCGAAAAAAAATATCCCATATAATTTTTATTTAGATGTTTAATACCTAATGTTTTTTGGTTGGAATAAAAATACTTCAATTAACTGTTTGAGTCAAAAAAAATACCTTATCTTTAAGGTGTTGTCAGATTCAAACCCATAATTTAACAACCGTTAGCCGGCGTTACAGAATCAATTAACGGTGTTACTGTCGAACTCACGTGTTCAACATATATATTCCTTTATTTTGGGGAACAGGTTAAATAAGCATATATATTCGTTCATCTAGTGGTTATATGTAAGCTGAGCACCTACTTGGACCTCGGCTCGATACCCATTGAAACCGATTTTTTGTTTTACTTCCCTTCACATAAACCCTAATGCCGCCGACCATCTTCTCGACATCCAACTACTTACCGAAGACGGCCACCATTGCTTTAGATATAGTTATTATCTCCTTTCATCGTATTGGATATCATCTCATCGAGTTTCGCTATCATCTCCATTAGACTAGCTATTGTTTTCACTAAACCCATAAATCAAAACCAAAATCAACCCAAATCTCAATTGCAGCTATCATTTCCTAGTTTAGTTTGCACTATAAAGCAACCATGGATGTTGATTTTGTAATGAAAGAACTTTAGACTGGGGAAAAGGTTTTTTATTCTTAGTATTTTTGAGTTTCAGAGGGTACTCGACGGAGCTAGGGCAAAAGAAAAACAAAGAAATTTAAAAAAAGAAAGATATGGGGAGCGACGAGAGTGTGGGCTAGAGTGCCACGACAGAGTTTGTTAGTGATCGCAGGTGCGTGAAAAGGGGCCGCTGGGTAAGGCTATTGTGAGTGCCGTGGGACCAGGTTTGGCCGGAGAACCCGATTAGGGGTGTTCCAGCAGGTTTAGCTGAGAACCCGGTTAGGGGTGTTCCAGCAAGTTTGGCTGGGAACCCGGTTAGGGGTGTTCCAGCAGGTGTAACTTATGCTCGTGATGATCATCTCAGGGATTTTTGACTCATTTCTTGGAGCGGTTACTAGGTGTGCCGCTAGAGCATGCGGGAGTGCAGCCGATTGGAGTGGTTCTACAACCAGTGTTGGGGCTGTGTAGCCGGATGTTGCTGGTTTGCAGCATGATGTAGGTACAGTGGTTGAGCAGCCGTACTACCTGAGGCTTTTGGAGTAGCTTTAGAGGCTCTATTTCAGTGCATCTCTAGGTGGTACTAACTTGTTTGTAGCTGATGAGTGGAGATTGATGCTGAGAGCGTATTTCAATCTTTTGAGATGCCTAGAGACGTACCTGGTGGAATTGGCGGTTCAATACTTGGCGTGCGAGGCCCATCTCCGGCTGAGGAGTGTGGCTGTAAAGAGAGTGCAAAAATTCAGATGGTGTGGGAGGATATCTTGGTTGACTTTAATGCCTAGTATTTTCTGGAGGAGGCACTAGACCAGATGGACTCGTAGTTTTTTGGCGCTGAGTCTGGATGTGTTTAGGAAAATGCTGGGGTACTCAGGTTGTTTGATGTTGCGTTTAGAAAAATCCTGGTGTACTCAGGTAGTGCGGGTGATGTAGAGGTGCTTCAGGTGCATCGTAATCTAAAGGGTCTACAGCCAGATTTGAGCGTGTGCTGCAAGGTGAGGACCTATACCGGCTGGTTGAGTTGGTGGAGACCGCATCGGGTATTGAGAATCACATGAAGGGTCAGATGGTAGTTGCTAGTCGGACGGTCTAACCGAAGGGGACTTAACAACAGATGGTTCCGAGCAAGGATGGTAAGCCTGCATCAAGGCAGAAGAGGAAGTTGGAGAGCACTTATGGAGGGAGTTAGAGCGGTTTTGGTTGCAACGGGTGTGGTGGCATGGATCATAGATTGGGGGGTTTTCCCAAGGGAAGTAGGGACGGTTTTGGGAGTTTCTTAACTTGTGAGCTTATGTAAGGACCCTAGCTGTGTGAGGTTTTTTTTATCTTACGTGTTGTTTTACTTTGGAGTGTCGCATAGCTTTGTGAAACTAGAGATAGCAGAGCAAGGAAGCTTCTGCAGGTTTTCCCAGCGAGCAGCGGAAGGCGGCTCTGGTTATTATAGGTGGTCTCCTGACTACTCTACGCTTGGGTTAGAGACGCCGATATTTAGCTGGACTTGTACTTGGATTAGAGGTCACATAATGTTTGAGCGAAAAAGGGAGAGTTAGTTTAGCATGTGTAGTCATAATTAAGAAATATGTGTTGAGTTTCTAGTAAGGTAGACTGTTCTATTTTTGGAAAGGTGTCGCATTGCAATGCAATAGGGGAACCGCGAGAGAAATATTTAATCTAGAGATATGCTCGGAGGAGTTTAGACTTATTTGCTCGGCTGACACATGATAGCCTTGGATAACGATTCGAGAGCACACTTTACGGTGACAACCAGAGAGCAAGAGTGACTTCTTGGATATCGTAGCTTGAAGGCTGAGGGCTTGATAGTGAGCTGGTATGACTTGAAGTTTGGGACCTGAGAGCGAGGAGAGCAGTGAGACTTCCTGGATACCAAAATTTGAAGGCAGGGGCATGATGACGAGCAAGTATGATTTATAGGTCGAGACCGTTGAACGGGGGAAGTGGTTGAGTATGAGCAAATATGATCTTGAACTTGAGTATATTGATTGGATAGAGACCTCGGATGGGTTACTTGTCGGAATGCGGATCACGGTGACGGTGGCATGGAGTATATTAATAGACGATGTTGAAAGATTAAAGAACAAATCCATGTTAGTGTGGGAGAATTGTAATGCCCGTGAACCAGAATTTTGGTTCACTTGGTTTGCTGTTTATTGGTGAAATTGATTTGGGTTGGGTTGGTTAACCCTAGTGTTGTGATTTAAACGAAGAGGGTCGACTTGTTGAGGAGGTTACCCGGTTTTGCTTATTCTAGAGAGCGAAGAAGGGTTTTAGGTTTCTTGTTTAGTTTCTTTGAGTTCAGGAGAGATTTGAGGGCTGTTCTTGAAAGTTTTGGTTAAAAGAAGGGAGATCTTGAGGCTGTGGTGTTAGGAGTGTCCTGTGCTGCCTTTGATTGTGTGTTTTCATCACTGTTCATCCATTTCAAAAGGTGAGTACATGACCAAGGCTTCTCTAAGCAGTTTGATTCATGTTTAGGGTGTTTTACATGATTGTTTGTATACGAGTTTCCTGTGTTGTGGTGCTCTCTACGTCCATGGAGTGCAAGGAGAAGGAGATCTGTCGAGAAGAAGCGCCTGGAGCGATGTTAGGGTCACATGGATAGTCGCGGGTGACGATAGACACCAGTGGTGACTGTCGATCGACACTACTCATTGCAACAGGTTCTAAATGTGGGTGTCGACCCTAGCCCTTTACATCGGCTGAGTTTGCTATTTGTTTGATATTTATGTTGTGAAATTATCTGAAATGTGATTTGTGTTGCTTGTTTGTAGCCCAGTAATTGTGATGAGTGCCTCGGCAACTATTTCTAGAAATACTTATGCATCTCTCTTTGTGGTATCAAGGCGAGGAGAGAAGAATGATCTATGGACACGTTAGATAGTGTTATGATTTTATACTGTTAGGAATTATCAGTTCTGGAATTTAAAAGCATGCTAGGATGATTATTTTATGAAAAAATTACTTAGATAGAGCCCAATGTTTATTCCTAAAACAGACAAATCTTTTTAAAATTATTTAGATGTTTAGTGAGATGGGTGTAATTACAATAAACACCCTTGGTCATATTTCACTTAAAAATTGCCACGTCATATCTGACATGCCACGTCATACCCAAAATTGTCACTTCATACCCGAAATTGCCACGTCATACCCGAAATTGCCACATCATTATTTCGTCCTTAATGATAAAAGACGGGAAACTGAACAGTTTTGTCACTGTTCACAAACGAAAAAAAAACTATTTTTCTCTCTCGAAGCCGACGAAGAACTCTAACTCTCGCCGCTTCTCTTTCTCGTCCCTTCCGGCCGCTTATCCTATTATCGGTGTGTCTCTCTCTTTCTCGTCGTCATTGCTGTCGCATTTCTTCTCAACTTGGGTGGAGACTTTTCGTTTTCCGACAAAAATAACAGAGAAATACGAACCGTCGGTTACGGCTTAGTTATGACACATTGCAGCTGAGTTATGGTACATTACGGCTGAGTTTTATTATGACTTATTGTAAGTTACGGCTGAGTTGTGGTTTTTCTGTAACTGTTCACGTATAGGAAAACATATCTCTATCTCGACGATTCCGGCAAAGAACCCTAATTCTCGCCGCTTCTCTCTCTCTCATCTCTTCTGGCCGCTTCGACTCTCGACGACTCTCTCTCTGTTTCTCTCTCTTGTCGTCATTCCTATCGTATTTCTTCTCAACACGGGTGGAAACCTTTTGTTTTCTGACAAAAAAACAACAAGAAATACGAAAGGTCGTTTTCAACTTTTTGTCTGAGTTATGCCACATTGCGGCTGAGTTATGGTACATTACAGCTGTGTTATGCTATGACTTATTGTAAATTACGGCTGAGTTGTTGTTTTTTTTTGTAATTGTTCATGCACAAAAGAAAAGTTCTCTCTCGGTGAGTTTCGACAAAGAACCCTAATTCTCGCCCCTTCTTTCTCTCATCTCTTCCGTCTGCATTGACTCATATCGACGAGTCTCTCTCTCTCCTCGTCATTGCTGTCGCCTATCGTTTAAACTCGGGTGGAGACTTTTAAGTTTTCCGATGAAAAAACAACAGGGAAATACGATACGTGGTTTTCAACTTTTTGTCTAAGTTATGCGGCATTGTGACTGAGTTATGCTACATTACGGCAGTTCTAAACACATTTCTTGCATATCTAGCAGTTGTAATCAATCATAAGCAACGTATTGTAACACATTTTGACCCCAAAAAATACTAGACAAGTGACTTCCTATTTCAAGCAATGCTTGTGGGTTCTTGGCCTATTTGGGACGAATTTTCAATAAGAGTATCTACACTTTTCTAAACACTCTTCATGCATATCTAGCAGTTGTAATAAATCAGAAGCAACATATTGTAACACATTTTGACCCCAAACAACATTAGACAAGGGATTTACTACTTCCAAGCAATGCTTGTGGGTTCTTGGAAAATTTAGGAAGAAATTTCAATAGGAGTATCTACATCTTTTTAAACACTCTTCATGCATGTCTAGCACTTGTAATCAATCATGTGCAATGTATTGTAACACATTTTGACAACAAACAACAGTAGACATTTACTACCTCCAACCAAACACTATTCATGCATATCTAACACTTGTAATCAATCATAAGCAATGTTTTATAACTCAATTTGACCCCAAACAACACTTGACAACTGAGTGTACTACTTCCAAGCTATGCTTGTGGGTTCTTGGCCAACTTGAGACAAATTTTCAATAGGAGTTTCTACACCTTTCTAAATCAACTTCATGCATATCTAGCACTTGTAATGAATCATATCCAATGTATTGTAATTCATTTTTACCCCAATCAACACTATACAATTGATTTACTACTTCTAAGCAATGCTTGTGAGTTCTTAGCCAATATAGAACGAAGTTTCAATAGGAGTTTCTAAACACTGTTCATGCAAATGTAGGACTTGTAATCAATCATAAGAAATGTATTGTAACACATTTTGACCCCAAGCAACACTAGAAAAGTGATTTACTACTTTCAAGCAATGCTTGTGGGTTCTTGGCCAATTTGGAACAATATTTCTATAATAATTGCTACACCTTTCGAAACACTCTTCATGCATATCTAGCAATTGTAATCAAACATAAGCCATGTATTATATGTAAATTTGACGCCTAACAACACTAGACATGTGATTGTACTACTTCCAAGAAATGCTTGTGGGACCTTGTCCTATTTGGAACGAAATCTCAGTAAACGTTTCTACACCTTTTTGAACACTCTTCATGCGCATCTAATACTTGTAATCAATCATATGCAATGCATTGTAATACATTTTTACCCCAAACAACACTATACCAGTGATTTACTACTTCCAAGCAATTCTTGTGGGTTCTTTGCATATAAGGGATGGCATTTCAGTAGGAGTTTTACACCTTTCTAAACACTCTTCATGCATATCTAGCACTTTTAATCAATCATACAAAATGTTTTGTAATCCATTTTGACCCCATACAACACCAGACTAGTGATTTACTACTTCCAAGCAATGCTTGTGGGTTCTTGGCCAATTTGGGACGAAAATCAATAACACTTTTTACACCATTCTGAACATTCTTCGTGCATACCTAGCACTTGTAATCAGTCATATGAAATGTGTTGTAACATAATTTGACCCCAACCAACACTAGAGAAGTGATTAACTACTTCTAAGTAATGCTTGTGGGTTCTAGTCCAATTTGGGACAAAATTTCTATAGAAGTCTCTACACCATCCTAAGCACTCTTCATGCATATCTAGCACTTGTAATAAATCATATGAAATATATTGTAACCCATTTTTACCCCAAAAAACACTAGACTAGTGATTTGCTACTTCCAAGTAATGGTGGTGGGTTTTAGCCAATATGGGACAAAACTTCAATAGGAGTTTCTACACCTTTCTAAATAATATTCATGCATATCTAGCACTTATATTCAAATATAAGCAATGTATTGTAACACATTTTGACCCCAAACAACACTAGACATGTGATTTACTACGTCCAAGCAATGCTTGTAGGTTCTTGGTAAATTTGGGATGAAATTTCAATAGGAGTTATCTACACCTTTCTAAACACTCTTTATGCATATCTAGCCCTGTAAACAATCATAAGCAATGTATTGTAACACAATTTGACCCCAAGCTAAACTAACAAATGATTTACTACTTCCAAGCAATGCTTGTGGGTTCTTCGCCAATTCGGAACAAAATTTTGATAGGAATTTCTACACCTTTCTACACAATCTTCCCGCATATCTAGAACTTGTAATCAATCATAAGAAATCTAGTATAACTCAATTTGACCTCAAACAACATTAGACAAATGATTGTATTACTTCCAAGCTATGCTTGTCTGTTCTTTGCCAATTTAAGACGAAATTTCAATAGTAGTTTCTACACTTTTCTAAATCCACTTCATGCATTGTATTGTAATACATTTTTACCCCCAAAACAAAACTATACAAGGGATTTACTACTTCCAAGCAATGCTTGTGACTTCTTAGGCAATATAGGATGAAACTTCAATAGGGGTTTCTAAACACCGTTCATGCATATCTAGCACTTGTAATCAATCATAAGAAATGCATTGTAACACATTTGACCCCGAGCAACACTAATAAAGTGATTTACTACTTCCAAGCAATGCTTGTGAGTTTGTAGCCAATATGGAACGAAATTTCCGTATACGTTTCTACACCTTTCTAAACACTCTTCATGCATATCTAGCACTTGCAATTAATTATACGCAATATATTGAGTTTGTAGCCAATATGGAACGAAATTTCTGTATACGTTTCTACACCTTTCTAAACACTCTTCATGCATATCTAGCACTTGCAATTAATCATACGCAATATATTTTAACACATTTTGACCCCAACCAAAACTAAACAAGATATTTACTACTTCCAAGCAATGCTTGTAGGTTCTTCGCCAATTTGGGACAAAATTGTTATAGGAATTTCTACACCATTCTAAACACTCTTCATATATATATCTAGCACTTCTAATCAAACATAAGCAATGTATTATATGTAAATTTGACGCCAAAAAACACTAGACATGTGATTGTACTACTTCCAAGCAATGCTTGTGGGACCCTGGCCTATTTGGAACCAAATCTCAGTAGGAGTTTCTACACCTTTTTGAACACTCTTCATGCGTATCTAGCACTTGCAATTAATCATATGCAATGTATTGGATACATTTTTATCCCAAACAACACTATACCATTTATTTACTGTTGAATTAAGCGGAATAACAAGAGAGAGAGATGCTAGATTTGAGTAGCAAGAATAAGAAAGAGATTGGGAGAGAAGATGAATAGTAACCAAGACTAGAAAAGAGAGAGAATTACTCTTCTTACTTCATTAGGTTTACAACTACACAAATATATAGGTGGGATAAGGGATAAACTTACAAGGGAAGCTAATAATATAAATAATGCTAATCTATTTTATCTCTTAACATCCTCCGTATGTATAGTATAGACCAATAAAGAGACAAGCCTAATGGTCTATACTATCCGAACTTAGTCAATATAGAATAGACTAATATAAAGTAGAACATAATGGTCTATTCTATCTTGACATACTCAATAAGATCTTGATCATTACTCCCCCTCAAGCTTAGCTTAATGAAATAGCTAAGCTTGGAACCCGTGAAGCATCACCTCATTAAAAAAACCTTAGTATAGAAAACCTCATGGGACAAAACTATACTAAGGGTTAAAGAGTGTGATGTTCACGGAATAGAGAAGTTTATCAAGGGCGTGAAAGGTCCACAAGTCCAAGTTTGCTATAAATATGATTGCAAACCTTAGGACATGTGGCCTTGGTGAAGATATCCGCCAATTGATCTTCACTTCTAGTGTAACATGGGAGTGTTACACCTTCTTCAATCTTTTCTCGGACCTTGTGGCAATCCACTTCAATGTGCTTGGTTCTCTCATGGAAGACCGAGTTTGTGGCTATGTGAATGGCGGCTTGGTTGTCGCAATGCATGGTGATAGGTCTCGGTGTTTCAATGCCAAGGTCTTTGAGGAGAGCTTTTAGCCAAGTGAGTTCATTTGTAAGCTTCTTCATGGCCCTATACTCCGCTTCCGCACTAGAACATGAAACCACCTTTTGTTTCTTAGACTTCCATGTGACCAAATTTCCACCAACGAACGTGCAATAGCCGGTTGTTGATCTCCTTGTAATAGTATCCCCGGCATAATCCGCATCACAATATCCTACTATCTCGGTATTTGCATTCTTTCCCATCCAAAGTCCTTGACCGGGGCTACCTTTGACATATCTCAAGATCCTCTCCACCATATTCCAATGATACTTGGTGGGATTCTTCATGTATTGGCTGGCCTGATTCACGGCAAAACAAAGGTCAGGCCGTGTAAGAGTTAAGTAGATTAACTTACCTACAAGGCGTCGATATTGCTTCGGGTCTTCATACGGCTCATCGAGAGGATCTGAGGGAACATTCTTCTTGCCCTTCTTCTTCTCCCCCTTTCGCTTGACCGTATAGCCTTCTTCAAGTGGTGTCAAGGCCGGTTTGGATCCAAGTTTCCCTGTCTCATTCAAAAGATCAAGAGCATACTTTCTTTGAGAAAGAAATAAGCCCTCGGGAGAGCGACATACCTCAATTCCAAGAAAGTACTTGAGTTCACCAAGATCTTTTATATCAAATATAGACTTAAGGAAGAGTTTAGTGTCTTGAATACCTTCCTTGTTGTTCCCGGAGATGATGATATCATCCACATACACGAGAACAACAACAATACCTTGATAACTTTGAAGAGTAAAGAGAGTGTGGTCGGCCTCGGATCGCTTAAACCCATGATCTTTAAGAGTGGAGCTTAGCTTGTGATACCAAGCCCTCGGGGATTGTTTGAGACCATATATTGCCTTCCTCAAACGTAAAACGTTGCCCGGGGTGACAAGAGATTCAAGGCCAGGAGGTGGAATCATGTACACTTCTTCTTCAAGTTCTCCTTGGAGGAAGGCATTGTTAACATCCATTTGCCACAAATCCCAAGATAAGTTGGTGGCTAGAGAGAGAACAACCCGAACCGTGTGAAGCTTGGCCACCGGGTCAAATGTATCCGTGTAGTCATCCCCATATGTTTGAGTAAACCCACGTGCAACAAGCCGAGCCTTGTACCTTTCCACCTCGCCATTACTTAAGTACTTAATTGTAAAGACCCATTTAGAGCTTACGGCTTTCTTTCCCGGGGGAAGAGCTTCCTCGTACCATGTATGGTTGTGGATCAGGGCTCCGGTTTCATCCTCTATGACTTGAATCCAACGATCATCTTCTTTGGCTTCTTCATAAGATTGAGGAATGGTATGTGTGTCAATCTTTCCAAGAAATGCTTGATGGTCGGTAGGCAATAGGGCAAGCGAACAAACGGTTTGTATTGGATGAGCCACGGCTTGATTGTTGGAGAAGACTCTTTTCTCTTGGAGTCTTGTACTTCTTCTAAGAGGTTGTGGAGGAGGTAGATGTTCTTCCACATCTTCCTCTTCCTCCTCTTCTTCATGCATTGTTGATGTTTCCGATTGCACATCCCTTTCATTACCATGGATAGGGTCCGGATGAGGCTCTTGGCTTAGAGAATGAGTATCCGGACTTGGTAGAGAACCCACCGGGATGGTCAAAGCTTCCTCCGGTACAAGCTGCGGATGGCCGCCGGGTTGCGAATGGGAATGGCCGGTGGTTCCTAAACCGGCAGGTTTGTGCGGATGGCTGCCGGGTTGCGAATGCGAATGGCCGGTGGTTCCTAAACCGGCAGGTTTGTGCGGATGGCTGCCGGGTTGCGAATGGCCGGTGGTTCCTAAACCGGCGGGTTTATCATGATTTGGTGTCTTTGGAGAGGTATTCCCAAGGTGATCAAGAAGAAATTTTAGACTTGAGGCACGGTCCATGTGAATGTGGGATAGATCTTCCAAGCTATTCCAATCTTTCTTGTCATAGTAACCTTGATCTTCTAAGAATTTCACATCTCGAGACACATACACACGGCTATTGACCGGATCATAACACTTATAGCCCTTTTGAGTGGTTGAGTATCCAATGAACATACACCTTGTGCTCTTTGCGTCTAGCTTAGTTCGTTGTTCACCGGGCACTAAAACAAAACAAACACACCCAAATACACGTAAGTGTTCTAAAGAAGGCTTAACTTTGTTAAGTACCTCAAATGGTGATCTATCTTGTAGAACTTTTGTAGGAGTTCTATTGATAAGATAGCAAGCCGTCATCACCGCATCACCCCAAAATCTCTTGGTGGAGTTAGTATGAAACATCATCGATCTTGCAACCTCCATAAGGTGTCGATTCTTTCTTTCCGCAACTCCATTTTGTTGAGGGGTGTAAGGGCAACTTGTTTGTTGAATGATGCCATGCTTGAATAGATGTTCTTTAAACTTGTGGCTTGTATATTCTCCTCCATTATCCGATCTAAGTACCTTAATTTTAGCATTGAAATGATTAGTAACATAATTTTGGAAGTTTGTAAAAGCTTCATACACACGATCTTTAGAGGGTAACAATGTGATCCAAGTATACTTTGATTTTTCATCAATAAAGGTCACAAAGTACTTATTGTTGTCTCTAGATATGCATGGTGAAGTCCAAACATCCGAATGCACTAAATCAAAGCAATTTTCATAAATGGTCTTAGATTTAGGGAAAATAGACTTGCATTGTTTACCAAGAATACAAGACTCACAACTAGAACTATCAAATGAGACATTAGGCAACATCAATTCAAGAGCACGAGAGTGAGGATGGCCTAATCTAGCATGCCACACGGCATTAGAACTTAAAGCAAGACATGCATTAAACGAAGTAGAAGAACTTGGTAAGGTTTTCTCAAGAACATAAAGATCTCCTTTGGCATTTCCTTCTCCAAGTCTTTTCCCGGTCTTAATATCCTGAAAATAAACCTCATTAGGACCAAATATAGTATAGCAATTGAGATCATTAGTAACCCTTTTAACCGATAAAAGATTAGAGGTAAAGGTAGGCATATAGAAGGCTTTAGAATTCTTATCAAATAGTCTCAATTCCCCTATTCCTTTTACCGGTATCTTATCTCCATTAGCTATCTTTACATTCCCTAAGGCCGGTTGTATGTTGTCTATAAGGCTCGGGTTACTAATCATGTGGTGAGAAGCACCCGAGTCAATGACAAGTTTACTACTTGGTTTAGAGGCAAAGAGAGAGATACCGGATTCCTTAAGTGAGGCAATGGATCGTATGAGAGCTTCCAAGTCGGATTTTCTCACAACATCACCATGAGATGCAGCCATGGCCACTTCCTCTCCTTGTTTACTCGATCCGGAACCGCCTTCTTGCCTTGCTTCTTGCGAGATATTCGCCTTGAACTTAGCCGGCTTGAGATGGGGATGGAGGATCCAACATTTGTCTTTTATGTGACCTCTTTTCTTGCAATGGTCACAAACCACCACCTTCTTGTCTTCTTGCTTGTATGTTCCTTTGTTGGCCATGATGAGCTCCCCCTTACCACCAAAGAGACCGAGAGAGCCTTGCTCCTTTTGCACTTGAGCACACACATCATCAAGAGTGGGAAGCTTATCGGCTCTAAGTAAGTGCTTGATGAGGTCGTTGTAAGCTGGATTAAGGGTAAGAAGGAGACCAAAGACCTTGTCTTGTTCCTTTCTCTCATTGAGGATGGACGGATCCACGGTACTTGGACGGAGCATCTCGAGTTCAGCCCACAAAGACCGATACTTTCCAAAGTGCTTTGTAAATTCCAAGTCTTCTTGACTTAGGTTGTTGATAGCCTTTTTGACCTCAAACACACGGGTCAAGTTGGACACATTCCCATAGACATTTTTGAGCGTGTCCCAAAGTTCCTTTGCGGTTTCATAATAGGAGTACGCTTCAAGTGTGGAGGGTTCAAGGGAGTTTTGAAGGATGGCTAGCACGGTTTGATCTTCTTGGAACCATTTGGCTTCCTTCTCAAGCTTGGCTTCCTTGTCGTCTTCGGTCTCCTTTTCATCTTTCTTTGTGACTTCTTGAGTGGCATGGTTGACCTCAACGTGACTCCAAAGCCCTCGGCCACAAAGAGCAGTTCTTGTGGTTCTTGTCCACAAAAGATAGTTCACACCTTTAAGAACGACCGGATTGATAATCGGTTTTGGGTTCTCCATGGTGAGAACTTGAAGATCTTAGAAGATAA
Organism: Capsella bursa-pastoris; assembly: GCA_036452645.1. Classification (NCBI taxonomy): domain Eukaryota; kingdom Viridiplantae; phylum Streptophyta; class Magnoliopsida; order Brassicales; family Brassicaceae; genus Capsella; species Capsella bursa-pastoris. The sequence goes on from CP144192.1 coordinate 5,309,263, forward strand.
GATCTATATGTGTAAGAAAAAGTAGATCTAGATCTAGATCTAGAGAAAAGATTGAAGAGAATGAGAAGAGTATAGAGAGATTAGGTAGAATAGAGATGTTTAAGGAGCATAGAATCGAAAAACATGCTCTGATACCATGTTGAATTAAGCGGAATAACAAGAGAGAGAGAGATGCTAGATTTGAGTAGCAAGAATAAGAAAGAGATTGGGAGAGAAGATGAATAGTAACCAAGAATAGAAAAGAGAGAGAATTACTCTTCTTACTTCATTAGGTTTACAACCACACAAATATATAGGTGGGATAAGGGATAAGCTTACAAGGGAAGCTAATAATATAAATAATGCTAATCTATTTTATCTCTTAACATCCTCCGTATGTATAGTATAGACCAATATAGAGACGAGCCTAATGGTCTATACTATCCAAACTTATTCAATATAGAATAGACCAATATAAAGTAGAACATAATGGTCTATTCTATCTTGACATACTCAATAAGATCTTGATCATTATTCACTACTTCCAAGCAATTCTTGTGGGTTCTTTGCATATATGGAATGACATTTCACCTTTCTAAACACTTTTCCTGCATCTAGCACTTTTCATCAATCATATGAAATGTTTTGTAATCCATTTTGACCCGCACACAACACTAGACAAGTGATTTACTAGTTCCAAGCAATGCTTGTGGGTGTTAACCAATATGAGAAAAAATTTTAATAGGAGTTTCTATACCTTTCTAAACAATCTTCATGCATATCTAACAAATATAATCAATCAAAAGCAATATATTGTAACACATTTTGACCCCTAACAACAATAGACAAATGATTTACTATTTCCAAGCAATGCTTGTGGGTTCTTTGCCAATTTGGGACAAAATTTCAATAGGATTTTTTAGACCTTTCTAAACACTCTTCATGCATATCTAGCACTCATAATCAATCATAACTAATGTATTGTAACAAATTTTGACCCCAACAAAATTAGACAAGCGATTCATTACTTTCAAGCAATGCTTGTGGGTTCTTGGAAAATTTATGAAGAAATTTCAATAGGAGTTTCTACACCTTTCTTAACCATGTTGATGCATGTCTAGAACTTCTAATCAATCACATGAAATGATTTGTAACACATTTTGAACCCCCACAACACTAGACAAGTGATTTATTTTATCCAAGCAATGCTTGTGGGTTCTTAGCCAATATGGGACAAAACTTCAATAGGAGTTTACATACCATTCTAAACACTCTTCATGCATACCTAGCACTTGTAATCAATCATATGAAATGTGTTGTCACATAATTTGACCCCAAACAACACTAGACAAGTGATTTACTACTTCTAAAGAATGTTTGTGGGTTTTTTAGCTACTATGGGACCAAATTTCAATAAGAGTTTCTACACCTTTCTAAATACTCTACATGCATATCTAACACTTGGAATCCATTATAAGCAATGTATTGTAGCACATTTAGACCCCAAACAACACTAGAAAGGTGATTTACTACTTCCAATTTGGGACGAAATTTCAATAGAAGTTTCTACACCATCTTAAGCACTCTTCATGCATATCTAGCACTTGTAATAAATCATAGGAAATATATTGTAACCCATTTTTCCCCACAGAACACTAGACTAGTTATTTACTACTTCCAACCAATGCTTGTAGGTTTTTAGCCAATATGGGACAAAACTTCCCTAGGAGTTTCTACACCTTTCTAAATAATCTTCATGCATATCTAGCACTTATAATCAAACCTAAACAATACTAGACTTGTGATTTACTACGTCCAAGCAATTCTTGTAGGTTCTTGGCAAATTTGGGATGAAATTTTAATAAGAGTTATCAACACCTTTCTAATGAAGATCGACTCGAATGAAGATCTTGAGTTGGGTTTTAGCTTCCGAGGTCTTCATCAAAGTTGTTGGAAATTGAGTTAGCTTTCCATTGCTGGTAATTGGAAGCCAATCCGAGATGTGGTTCAAGAGTTATCACTGTTTTAGTAAAGGTATATACATCCAGATCGAAGCCTGGACGCCCAGAACATCTCACCCGACCAAATGTAGCTGACCCGACCGAGCCACTATCTGACCCGATCTGATGGAGTAAAGGACCAGATGTTCAACTAGGGCATTGCACCCGATCGAGCATTTGATGGACCCGAACGTGTCCAACATGCACCCGACCGAGCTCACCTCAAACCAACTTTGTAATTTGTCTTTTTGTGATTTAGAGCTTCCTACCCTTAGTATAAATAGACCCCTTGGGTCATCAAGCAAAAAAAATCGAGTTCTAATTATGGTTTTTCTCTGTAGCCACCAAACATTTCCCGAAACTTGTAATCTTTATAACTTTTGATCTATTGAGAATTTGGAGTTGCTTCTTTATATTATTTTGATCCTTAGATCATTATCTATCTAGTTATGCAAGATTCAAAGATTTCTGGGTTTGTGTTCTTCATGATGAACTCCAGATCTGAGTAGTTTTTCTAGGTTTAGAGGATGGGTTAGGTGATGAGGAATCTTAGTTTCTAGGGTTGCTTAAGTATAGATTTAGATAGATACCTTCTGGATTAGAAGATTTAATTGCTAGTCTTTGCATCAACCATGTGGGATTAGATCTTAGGCATTCCAGCACTCAAAAAGTGTTCAAATGGAATGTCTGATCAACTAATGCCAGAGATCTATTTGCTTGCCCAAAAGATTGGCTGTAAGGAGTAGATTGACATTAATGAGCTTGTTCTTTATGCCTATCTATAGTATGTTTCATCAATGAAAGTTGAGATTAGGAAGAGCTATAGATCTGATAATCTTTGCCAAGAGATTGGACTGATTAGGTTAAGTGGTTCATTGTCTAGGAATAGATCTATCTGAGCATGTTAAGCATCTCAAAGAGACTAAGAGGATTCATCACCCTATTAGCCCATCCTTAAGACCCTTTTTCTATCTGATTGTTTACTTGCTTCATTTCTATTTTCATTATTGTTTCTGTAGTTCCTACATCTTTAGTTTCATTTCAATACTGTTCTTAGATCTTTTAGTTTACATTCTGTAGTTTATTTTTATGCATTAGAGTTCTTTAAACCAAACCTTCAACTGCTTAGCTTGACTTGATTAGTACTGCTAGATCTTAATTGCTTGCAAATCATCCATTTGGATCGATAACCTCTTATGCTACATCGCATTGGGGAATTGAACTCCAAGAGAACAAAAAAGCTTGTTTAAATTTGACGCCGCTGCCATTTGGATGTTAATTGTTCCATTTAAGATCCCATTTCTACCTAGATCAAGTTCTTTCTATTTCGTTTACATTCGATTACTGATTTCTACCTTTGCTACTTGTCTGTTTTGAATCTCAGGTACACGACTACTCGAGCCCGACCACCCAACCCGATCGCGTTACACCTAGCCCGATCAAGTCTGTTCTTAGCTCTACCGTGTCTCGCCTCAGGTTCAGTTTATGCACACTCGCTCTAAGGGAATTCAGAATCTGCCCCACTGGACCAGTTCATGATGAATATCCTTTACAAGCACCAACCAATGAAACTCACTACACCTTCTTATCAGTGTCAAGGTGGCTATCATCAACCTTTGGCTCCAGAATATGGTTTTGCACATCCACAACCTCAGATTGCTCCTGCTCAATATGGTTTTGCACATCCACAATTTGATTTTGACTTTGAGGTGAAGAAGATCATGTTGGAGCAGATTCTCCAAGGACAAGCTTAAGCTAATCTAAAAAAGGCTAAAATGTTCAATGAGCTCTCCAACTATATAACTTCCTCATTCAATGATCTGTCCCAAAAGTTTGAAGCTTTAAGAAACAGGGTCATGTGTATAGAAGCCAAGGAGTTAGTACTGCTCATGTTATCACTTTAGGAGAGCTACCTTTACATCAAGACCACAAGGTAATCCCTGAGGACAGTAATGAACAAGAGGGGGAGGATTTCTGTCAAAATGAGTTTCAGGCTGCAAAAATAACACAAGGGAATAGACCCGACCAACCCACCCGATCGGACACTGGAGTGACTGACAGCGTCAAGATCAGCACAGTTGAAAAGCAAGTTTTATCAAAGCAGAAGGAACCACACTACATCCCTCCAACCTACAAGTCTCCATTGCCATTACCTGGAAGATTTAAGAAGGAAATAAAAGAGGAGTCTAGAGGAATATTGGATACTCTTAAAGGAGATGAGCAGCAAGTAGCTTTGATAAAAGCTTTTGCCAATGTCTCTTCCTACAGACCAATCCTGAAGGAAGTGCTTCTAGATAGAATCCAAGAGAAGAATGAATCAGAAAAGGTTGTGCAAGAACATGTCTTGGAAAAGGAAGGAACAAGAACATTAAACTGTGAGCACATTTCTATTGTCCCAAGGGATGACATTCCTAAGAAGCTAGAAGATCCCGATGGAAGTGTTCGAATGCCAAAAATAATAATGGAGGATGTTCCAGTAAAGCTTGGTAAGATAGAGGTACCAACTGACTTAATTGTTTTGGAGATGGACAAAGAGCCTCAAGACTCGAGTCCCCACTTGTGTCCAGACTTACTCCCCAAGCCTCTCCAACTACTTGAGTCAATGAATCCTACATCTGGTGGTTTATCAATATTTCAATCTGTCAACATTCAAGAGGATCCAGTGAGGGAGTTGACACCTACAATGAAGGAGATTAATGAGCAAATCAACAAGCTCTTGGGGCAATGTAGTAGTTCTTCTCCAAACAAATCCAGAGAAAGTTTAAGGGAGAGAAGCTGTTCCTTTAGCATTGACCCAGGAATAAGAGGAGAAATGCAACTCGAACTTGTTTGGGTTTAAGAAAAGGAGCACAAGGAGTAGAAACATGCTGCGCGATCGGGTCTGTTAACCTGACCCGATCAGGTCAGTGAAATTGACCCGACCACACCAGCACCGTTAGCCAAATCCAGGTAACTCTATCACTTTTCTTTGTGCATACCAGTTTGCATTTTGTTTTGTTTTTTTGTTGCTTTTTTAAATTCCTAAATCTTTCTTCAGATTTTTATTACACATGGGACTGTGTAATATAAGTTTGGGGGAGAGCTTAGGATAGCATTTGACATGTTTTCTATTTTCTTATTTCGAATTTTTAGCATCTAGTCTTGCATTCATCTATGTGCATCAAAAACCCCTAAAAATTTGAAAAATTTCAGAAAATCCTTTAAAAACAGAGTGTTCATATAGTTGCATTTGCATATTAGTCTTGCTTTAGGGATGTTGCATTTAGGATCATTGCATTAGCATAGGGGATTATGATGATTATAACCAAGGAACTTGCTGTTTCATTAGATTTAACACCAATGCCCTAGTTCATAGTTGTTTAATGCTTTCATTTGAGCTTGAAATGAGACCGCACCATTCTTTGATCGCATGATTTGAATTCTAGTCTAAACTGAAGCTTTCTTTGATATGATGCCATGCTTTACTTATAAGAACCTTAACTTGAATTGATAATTGTCTGGTTGTGATTTGTTTTAAACTCATGGATACCTTGTATACATACTTGGATCTTCTCTCCCTCTTTTTACCACTCTCTTGTTGATCCAAGTAGCTGGTCATAACCTTGACCAGTTAACCACACCCTAAAAACCTTAACCTTTCCTTCACGCCTTTGTTTTAATTCTGAGTGGAAGGCCTTCTTTTTTTGGGATTGAGCTTTAAGAGAACGTGTTAGGTTTGAGCCGACAGGAATAGGGTCTTGAGTAGTTCTGATTTGCACCTTTCGGATCAGATAGGACTAGGATGGATTCTACTTGGGTTTTGGGATTTATTGGGATGGTGAAAAGAAAACAAAAGAAAAGAATAAGGGAATGAGTTGAGTCTTTAGGAGAGTAAAAGTTTCAGAAAAGTTCAAGGTTCTAGTGAAAGATAAGTGGGGAATGCAAAGTATAGAAAAGAAATGGTTCTGGATTTTAAAAGAAAGAGAGAAAAGTATGAAGAAAGCAAAATGATTTGATGTCTTAAGAATTAAGAAGAAAGAGAACCATAGTGTTTATAAAAGAAAACCCCCTATCCACTAGTTTATTATAAAAAGCTCTCCTTAGACTTAGAACAAAAAGGGAAATTGGGATGAAAAGAGCTAAAGGGTAGAATAGGATCATATAGGTTTAGATGATTAGGATATCACTTGGGTACTTTGGGTAGTCAAGATGTTATTCCTGTATGCATTTGTTGGTCCTTACCTTTAGCATTCTCCCAAAAGCTCAATCTTGTTCATAGAGAGATCCCAGCACTTAAATGATTTAACCCTCACCAAAAAGAGACTCTCTTTATCTCTTAAACCTTTTACTTGCCTAGCCAAATGAGTTTAAATTCAAATTCACATCCGGATTCACTGTTACCACTTAATGAATGTTAAAAAGGATGGCTGACTTGACTGCTTGTTTAGGTTATGTGGCTTAAGACATCTTGTGTTGAAATTGGAATGGCTAAAGTCTTCAGAGTATAGCCTTTGAATTGCATTCTAGAATTACGAACTAGGACATTGATGTTAAACTCTTTTGCAGCAAGTTTTGGTTCTGAGTTCCCACTTTCAAACCTCTCTCCTTACTTTGAATTTGCTTGAGGCCAAGCAAAGAATAAGTTTGGGGGAGTGGATACCTCTATATTTTTCCACTTTTAAGCATATGTTTTATGCATCATTTTCATAGTTTGAGTCTTGTTTCATATGCATTATAGTCTCTTTTCCTTCATTTTGCACTCTTAGGTTGTTTTTGCATTAGCATTGCATATTTTATGAATTTCGAGCATTATTAGGTGTTTTGGAAGATCTAAAAAAGAAGGAAGGTGCTATTTTAATTTCTGGGACTAAACAAGAGAGTTGGAACCATCAAGAATGAAAAAATAAGGCACTCGACCAACCAACTCGACCGCGTCAAACAATCATCCGATCGGATGCAGTATACGTCCCTCAAATATCGACTCGAATGAAGATCCTGAGTTGGGTTTTAGCTTCCGAGGTCTTCATCAAAGTTGTTGGAAATTGCTGGTAATTGGAAGCCAATCCGAGATGTGGTTCACGAGTTATCACTGTTTTATTAAAGGTATATACATCCAGATCGAAGCCTGGACGCCCAGAACATCTCACCTGACCAAATGTAGCTGACCCGACCGAGCCACTATCTGACCCGATCTGATGGAGTAAAGGACCAGATTTTCAACTAGGGCATTGCATCCGATCGAGCATTTGATGGACCCGAACGTGCCCAACATGCACCAGACCGAGCTCACCTCAAACCGACTTTTTAATTTGTCTTTTGGTGATTTAGAGCTTCCTGCTCTTAGTATAAATAGACCCCTTGGGTCATCAAGCAAAAAAAATCGAGTTCTAATTAGGGTTTTTCTCTGTAGCCACCAAACATTTCCAGAAACTTGTAATCTTTATAACTTTTGATCTATTGAGAATTTGGAGTTGCTTCTTTATATTATTTTGATCCTTAGATCATTATCTATCTAGTTATGCAAGATTCAAAGATTTCTGGGTTTGTGTTCTTCATGATGAACTCCAAATCTGAGTAGTTTTTCTGGGTTTAGAGGATGGGTTAGGTGATGAGGAATCTTAGTTTCTAGGGATGCTTAAGTATAGATTTAGATAGATACCTTCTGGATTAGGAGATTTAATTGCTAGTCTTTGCATTAACCATGTGGGATTAGATCTTAGACATTCCAGCACTCAAAAAGTGTTCAAATGGAATGTCTGATCAACTAATGCCAGAGATCTATTTGCTTGCCCAAGAGATTGGCTGTAAGGAGTAGATTGACATTAATGAGCTTGTTCTTTATGCCTATCTATAGTATGTTTCATCAATGAAAGTTGAGATTAGGAAGTGCTATAGATCTGATAATCTTTGCCAAGAGATTGGACTGATTAGGTTAAGTGGTTCATTGTCTAGGAATAGATCTATCTGAGCATGTTAAGCATCCCAAAGAGACTAAGAGGATTCATCACCCCATTAGCCCATCCTTAAGACCCTTTGTCTATCTGATTGTTTACTTGCTTCATTTCTATTTTCATTATTGCTTCTGTAGTTCCTACATCTTGAGTTTCATTTCAATAATGTTCTTAGATCTTTTAGTTTACATTCTGTATGTTATTTTTATGCATTAGAGTTCTTTAAACCAAACCTTCAACTGCTTCGCTTGACTTGATTAGTACTGCTATATCTTAATTGCTTGCAAATCATCCATTTAGATCGATAACCTCTTATGCTACATCGTATTGGGGAATTGAACTCCAAGAGCACAAAAAAGCTTGTTTCACTACGCCTTTCTATACACTCTTCACGCATATCTAGAACTTGTACTCAATCATAATAAATGTATTATAATTCAATTTGACCCCAAACAATATTAGACAAGTGATTGTATTACTTGCAAGCTATGCTTGTCGGTTCTTGGCTAATTTGGGGCGAAATTTCAACAGTAGTTTCTACACTTTTCTAAATCCACTTCATGCATTGTATTGTAATACATTTTTACCCCAAACAACACTATACAAGTGATTTACTATTTCCAAGCTATGTTTGTGGGTTCTTAGGCAATATAGGACGAAACTTCAATAGGGGTTTCTACAGATTTATAAACACTCTTGTAATCAATCATAAGCAATGTATTGTAACAAATATTAAACCCAAATAACATTATACATGTAATTTCTACTTCCAAGTAATGCTTGTAGGTTCTTCGCCAATATGGGACGAAATTTTAATTAGAGTTTCTACATATTTCTAAACATTCTTCATGCATATCAAGCGCTTGTAATCAATCATAAGCTATGTACTGTAACAAAATTTGACCCTAAACAACACTAGAGAAGTGATTTACTACTTCCAAGCAATTTTTGTGTGTTCTTGGTCAATTTGGGACGAAATTTAAATAGGAATTTCTATACATTTCTAAACACTCTTCATGCATATCTTTCACTTGTAATATATCGTAAGCAATTTAATATAACACCTTTTTACCCCTAACAACACTAGACAAGTGATTTACTGCTTTCAAGCTATGCTTGTGGGGTCTTGGCCAATTTGGAACGAAAATTCAATAAGAGTTTCTACAGCTTTCTAAACACTCTTTATGCATATCTAGCACTTGTAATCAATCATATGCAATGTATTTTAACACATTTTGACCACAAACAACACCATACAAATATTTTCCTACTTCCAAGCTATGCATGTGGGTTCTTGGCCAATTGGGTACGAATTTTCAATAGTACTTTCTACACCATTTTAAACACTCTTCCTGCATACCTAGCACTTGTAATCAATCATATGAAATGTATTGTAACGGATGGTGACCCTAACGACATTGGACAAATGATTTACTTCTTGAAAGCTATGCTTGTGGGTTGTTGTCCAATTTGGGACGAAATTTCAATAGAAGTTTCTACATCATCTTAAACACTCTTCATGCATATCTAGCACTTGTAATCAATCACAGGAAATATATTGTAACCCATTTTGACCCCAAAAACCACTAGACACGCGATTTACTATTTCCAACCTATGCTTGTGGGGTTTTAACCAATATGGGACGAAATTTCAATAGTAGTTTCTACACATTTCTAAACATTTTCATGTATATCTAGCACTTGTAAAATCATCAGCAATGTATTGTAACACATTTTGACCCAAGACAAAATTAAACAAGTGATTTACTATTGTAGTACATTTTTAGCCTAAACAACACATACATGTGAATTACTACTTCTAAGAAATGCTAATGGGTTCTTAGCCAATATAGGACGAAAGTTCAATAGGAGTTTCTATAGCTTTGTAAATAATCTTCATGCATATCTAGCACTTGTAATCAATCATAAGCAATGTATTGGAACAGGTTGATCAAAAAAAAAAAAAAAAAGAAGCAATGTATTGGAACACATATTGACCCCAAATAACGCAAGACAAGTGATTTTCTAATTTCAATTATTGCTTGTAGGTTCTTAGCCCATATGGGACGAAATTTCAATAAATGTTTCTTCACATTTTTAAACATTCTTCATGCATACCAAGCTCTTGTAATCAATCATAAGCAATGTATTGTAACAAAATTTGACCCCAAACAACACTAGACAATTGGTTTACTACTTCCAAGCAATGCTTGTTTGTTTTTTATCCATTCAATTTTTATTTATTATTTAGGTAAAATTTTAATTCTTTTTTCTAATTTAGTTCAAGTCACCGTAATATGACTTCAAAGGATTTTTTTTGAAAAGTACTAAATATTTTCCATTACCAGAAAACTATATAAAATATATTATTTCTACAAATCTTTCCTTTTAATATTCAAAATTTTTAAAAAAAATATTTTTTCATTGTTTTGTTTAAATTTAAAATTTAAAATACTCTTATTCACTTTTGTGAGATTTTAAAATAGAAATAATAACTATATAAATAGAAAACAATTAAATAAAATTATTGAAAATAAAAGTAACCATGTTAGTTGATTTTTCTGCAATTCCGACGAGTTATTCTGAAAAATGATGTAGGCTTAAAAACCATTCTTTTTGCCAATGTAGAAAAATTATATAATTAACGCCGTTAAAGTAAAAAATAAACTCACCAGTTTGCTCCTTCTACATATATTTAACTATTTTGATTTTTTTCCTTTACCGGATTCAGGTGGGTTAATATGGATGGGTAAGTAACTCAAAAGTCTGCTCTCTTGCATGTATTTTGATTTTGAAAAATACATGTCTAATGTTTCTCGATTAGGCTCTGTAAAATAGTTGACTTGTTATGTCAATAAATCTTTAAGCCGAAATCATTTTGTCAAGTAGATTCTCTAAAGGGTAATTTTTTGGTTTGAAACTGGTTTCAAATAAACTTCCAATGACAATCTCTTAAATTTGATCGATATCTTTGGTTGATCCATTTCTTCAAAATGATGAATTTTCTTGATAAATCTTGAAACTGGACATTGTTTGGTAGAGTGGATTATTTAAGAAAATATAGCACTATCACACCGTTTACATGTTTCGTATTACACTATCACACCGTTTGTAGCCAAGACACTGTTTCTATATGCGAAGTTTCTATACTACCCCTTCAACTAAAAGACAACTAATGTTATCCTGTTAGTCCAATCCTTCATCTTCTTCCCGACTATACTACCCCTTCAACTAAAAGACAACTAATGTTATCATGTTAGTCCATCCATATATTTATTCACAAGATATGCATGAGAGCTGATTTTGTTTGGAATTATATCAACGGCTTACATGTAAAAACAAAATAATTCATAAAGAAATCGGGATTTTAATATAAAAAGAAAATTATATAGAATAAATTATAATCATTATACAAAAAGTGTATCATCGTCATCATCATCAGCTTGAAATCACTCTCTCTCTTCCTTCTTCCCCGCGCACTGTAGTCTCTTCTCTCTCTCTCTCTCTCTCTCTCTCTCTCTCTCTCTCTCTCTCTCTCTCTCTCTCTCTCTCTCTCTCTCTCTCTCTCTCTCTCTCTCTCTCTCTCTATATATATATATATATATCATCCAGGTTAACCTTGATCTCCTTCTTCTTTCTATCTTTTATTGATACACTTCCTTTGTTCTTAATTCCAGTTTTTTTTCTTTCTCTCGCAATCTGGTATAGACCTTGGGTTTATTTGCTTTCTCTTCTGTTTTTGTTCCCATAAGATTGTTTGAAATCGGATAGATCTAGTGAATTTTTTTGTGGGGTTTTCCATAGTGTTGGGTTCTTTGATGAACTATATTTTGTTTGCTTACCTTTTAGCCCACATATGCTCAATTAGGTTTTGGAATTTGATTAACTGATGTTGTCTTCTATTTTCGTGTAGATCTTGGATTTCACAAGCATAGCTCAGTAGATCTTGGATAGTCTTCCAAGCCCAACCCGTTCGATTCTGATGATGAATCCGACAACAAACATACCCGCCGCAGATGAACACCTTTCTTCTCAACAAAGTCGTCAGAATCGTCAATCCAGCCATGTGTTGAAGTGTTGTTTTGTGGACAAGCCTTAGTAAACATAGCTTCTGTGGTAATATAATAGTGGACTTCAGTTCTGTGGACTTCAGTTATGTGGATTGCACTTCTTGGATAAAACGAGTTCCAGAGATCTAATGTCATATTTTCGTTGATTTAGAAATTTGTTTTGGATGGTCTATAGTTAGAAATGCATGTGCAATGTCATAGTTTTCCTTTGATCAATCATACATGTTCATTTGTATTTTTATGCTTAACCGGTTTTCTTTTTTTGCTTTAGCTCAATTTTAGTTTGTGAAGATTTTTTTTTTTTGGTTTGAGGTTTGGAATTATACGACCATTTGTCTCTATTTTTTTTTGTGGACTTGATTTGATTCAGGTTATATTGATTTGTCCATTGAAGTTGGTCAGAGATACAATGGTTTCACGTTGGATGATAGTAGATGCATAAACCTACGTAGGTTTATTACACTTTTTTAATTTATTGGTTTGAATCTGTAGAATTTGTGTTGTATGTGGTGCTTACTTGGATGCACTATTATGGATGTGGTAATGTGGATTCACTATTATGGATGTGTTAATGATGCAAGAATTCTTGGTTGTGAGAATCTCACGCTCTACAGAATAATTACTTACTTTGTTGTTTAGCTTAGAATAATCTTGAGAATTGAGGCTTTTATACCTCTTTAAAGTTGTATATGGACATGTATGGCTTTATTCTAAAGCTAGATGATGCCATAGCATTTTGGAGAAAAGAAGAAGAAAATTATATCTTCTGGTGCTAATTTACCCGAAAGGTTACTACTTACTATAATCAATCATCTAAAAAATAAAACTCTCAAATCTTGAAATTTTTTTTATTGATATGAGCAATATACTCTCCCAAACATAATTCTTCCATGGATCATTAACTTTGTGGACAAACGATTTGTGGATTAAAGCTCTTTGGACTTCATCTTTGTGGACATAGCTTCCAGCAAAAAGCTTTAACTATGATGTTTTACATCGCATCCACCACATCGTAACCATCAAAGTGCTGCCACCGCATTACAACTACCAAACACAACATTGTAGCCACCACATTGCATCCATCGTATCGCATCCATCGTCTCGAAGGAGAGATCATTCTCCAACGATTTCTTGCGAGCTTGTAACCAAGAGAATTCACATGTTGCTCAGATCAATTCTCTACGAGAAGCTTTTCTATCTAGGAAACAACAAAACCAGAATATCATATCCTGTCTAATTCCATGTATCTACGAAATCGGTATTCAACAACACCAAACAGAGCAAATAAGATTCCTAGAGAGAGGATCCAAGAGAACATGAGAGCCAGCGCCAAACCCTCGTTCATTGACGAGCTCGTTGAGCTTGTGTTGCAAAGGCTAAACAACCGCCGCAAAACAAATCTCTGTTATCGTAGATAAATTGATGAGAGAGAAATAGATGTTTGAAGCTGAGAGAAAATAAAAAATGAAGATGAAAGATAAAATATTAGAAAAAGGACACAGTTTCAGATATAATAAAGTAACGAGTGTAGTTTGGGGCTGTTTCAGTTTGCTCTATGCTAAGGGTATAAATGTCCAATTTGTGTGTGTACAGTGTAAAAGTAACCGACAAACGGTGCATAAACATAAAAGGGTGTCTGATATGATCGTGGCCAGCACGGAGCCAGAGGCTACAGAGAAACCGGAGATGGTGGGAAGGATCACTCGCTCAAGAGCTAAGGAGATGGCCAAGGAAGCACATGCACTCATAGCTGACGGGTCATTCAACCTACCAAGGATCCAAGTCTTCAACATATCTAACCTGAAGACTTCACCCGGTGATGATGACTAGGTAACTTAGGTGAGAAGTTTGTACTCTTTTTCCCATAGCTGAGTTTTGTCCCAATGGGTTTTCTCAGCATGGTTTTTAATGAGGCTAATGGATCACTACGTCGAGTTATCTAGAAATCATTACCGAAGGGGGAATAATGTACTTTTGTACTAGTTCAGCCGACTTCTGTACTACTACAAGTCGTCAAGCGTCTGTACTAGTTCAGCCGACTTCTGTACTACTACAGGTTGTCGAGACATTTTGCTGTTTTTCTTATTTCCTTAAAACGTCTTGTTGTTTTGGTTTTGCACTTCTTGTTGTTTGGAATGTCGTGCCCTAGGGTATTTAAAACCCAAAGCTACGCCTCTTTTCTCCTTTAGCGAGGAAGTTGTATGAACAAGTATTGTCACACTTTTTCTCTCAATTCTAATTCTTGAATGCGTTCTTGATTTCCGGGTTTCTATACACTTTGTGATTCAGAAACTCTTCATTGTTACAATCCATACAACCACCTGAACATCTATCTCCATCAAACCATTGTTTCATCATTCGATCTTCACATATCATCACTCACGTTCATCGCCCATCATCATCAACAAACTCACGTCGCCTATCACCTATCTTCAGCCTTCATCGGAGTTCTATCCTAGGGAGATCATATTATGTGGTATCAGAGCCAACTCTGTGCCAAGGCTAAGCGATTCTAAAAACCCTAATCTCTTGTGTTTTTGCTTAAATCAGTTTGTTTGGTTTTTAGGGTTTTTTTGTGTTTTGGTTGAATTCGTTTGTGATTAGATCGAATAGGGTTTAGTTTTTTTTTGTTGGTTCGTTTGATTCTAGATCAATTAGGGTTTAGTTATTTCGAGTTTGTTAGCTATAGTGTTTGGTATTGTTCGAGTTTGTGTTGTTTTGCTTGACATAGGTCTGCAAGTCGTGTTTCTTGTTTAAAATTCAGAGCCTTAGAGTTTATTTTCGTTTCTTTTCTCATTCAAAGAACAAGTTACTGCGAGTTCTTCTTTAATTTGCAGGTACAATGGAGTTCTCTCTAGAAGCTATGGAAGCTTTGAACCAAGCCATGTCTAAACAAATAGCAGAAGCAAACAGGACAATGTCTACTCAGTTTCAACAACAGATGAAACAGCTTAGTAACAAGTTTGAGAAGCAGATCAAAGACATAGCTCAAACTTCTAGCGCTTCAGATCAAAGTTTTTCAGAACCACCTAGCCCTAATGAGGCCCGTCGTTTAGCTAAAGGTAAGGCTCACGTGGGAGCTACTTCAAAGCATACACAGAACAAAACAGCTAAGTCACTTACTGGGGGAAGAGAGACGTGTTTCAATCAGAGAAGAGATAATCGAAGTACAGAAAGGGGAGACCGTAGGACTGGCAGAGATCATACACATCCACGACGAGCTGAACAAGTAGCTGGGCATCGAATATACCTTGAGTCAGACAGAGAGTATTCTAAAGAAGATGAAGTTTCAGATCATAGTCAACAGACAATGAAGAGAAACAGAAACAGAGATCATGGTAGGGATTATGATCCTTTGAAGCAGCAGCTGAATCATCTCAAGATTCAGTATCCTTCTTTTCATGGTACCAATGATCCAGAGACTTATCTAGACTGGGAAAGGAAGATGGAATCTAACTTTCAGGTTCAGGGTACTTATGAGTTGAACAAGGTGAAGATAGCCATATCCGAATTCAATGGCTATGCTTTGTTGTGGTGGGAGCAGCTGGGACTTACTAGACATCGACAGAGAGAGCCTGCTATCACTACATGGGAACAGTTAGTCACGTAAATGAGGAAGAAGTTTGTACCCACACACTACCAAAGAGAGACTCTTAACAAGCTTAGGCGTCTCATTCAAGGTACTAAGTCTGTTAGAGACTACTATCAAGAGCTGGAAACGCTTATGATCAGGGCTGATCTAAGAGAAAGTGAAGACATGGTTATGTCAAGGTTTCTTGGAGGTTTAAACAGAGAGATTCAAGACAAGGTAGAGTTGCAGAACTATGAAGATGTTTAAGAAATGGTACATAAGGCAGAGCTTATTGAATCACAGATCAAGAGAAAGGGGGTGAGGACAGCATTTACGCCTAATATGTCCAAGCTAAGAGAGTTCAGCAAACCCGCCTTCACCAAGGATAGTAAACCTGCGACAGCCACCGTCAAAGAGGAAGTTAAGATCGAATACAAGCCCAAGAGTAGCACCTCTACAAGTCATATCAGGTGTTTCAAGTGCCAAGGAATGGGGCATTACTCGAGAGACTGTCCTAACAAGAAGATGTTTCTTCTTCAAGAAGGAGGAGAAATTGTGCCTGTAGATAGTTCAGAAAGTGAACCAGAGCCTGAACTAGATCAGGAAGGAGAAACTGCAGTCATGGGAGAGATGTTAGTGGCACGCAGAGCTTTAAGTGTTCAGATACATCCAGATGATAGAGGTCAGCGTGAGAACCTGTTTCACACCAGATGTATGGTTCAAGACAAGGTCTGCACCTTGATCGTTGATGGTGGAAGCTGTACTAATGCAGCCAGTGAAGAGATGGTACAGAAGCTTAATCTCAAGACCACTTCACATCCAAGACCTTATCAGCTACAGTGGCTGAACAACAAGGGAGCTTTAACAGTTTCGCAGCAAGTGATGGTGAAACTAGCGATTGGGAAGTATGAGGATGAGTTGCTATGTGATGTGATCCCAATGAAGTCAAGTCATATTCTGCTGGGAAGACCATGGCAGTTCGACAGGAGAGTGTTTCATGATGGCTACACCAACAAGCAGTCATTTGAGTTCAAAGGACGCAAGATCACTCTTTTACCACTTACACCCAGCGAAATCTACAAGGACCAGCTTCACATGAACCGCAAGGATACAGAGAAAGTGTCTCACAGCCTGTACATCAGCCACAGTGAGTTCAACAAGCTATTTGATCCAGAGATGACCACATTCATGTTTGTGTATAAGGAGACACTCACCAGTACTAAGTCAGCAGAAGAGCTTCCACACGAGATGATAGAGATTATAGAGGAGTACAAGGATGTATTTCCAGAAGAGATACCTCCAGGTTTGCCGCCAATACGTGGGATAGAGCATCAGATCGATTTGGTACCAGGTTCAGTACTACCGAACAGACCCGCTTACAGAACTAATCCAGTAGAGACTAAAGAACTTCAGAAGCAAGTAGAAGAACTGATGAGCAAGGGACACATCAGAGAGAGTCTTAGTCCATGTGCAATACCAGTTTTGCTTGTACCAAAGAAAGATGCTTCATGGAGGATGTGTGTTGACTGCAGAGCTATTAACAATATCACAGTGAAGTACAGACATCCAATTCCGAGACTAGATGACATGCTGGACGAGTTATGTGGGTCAACAGTCTTCTCAAAGATCGACTTGAAGAGTGTGTATCATCAGATCAGAATGAAGGAAGGAGATGAATGGAAAACAGCTTTCAAGACCAAGCAAGGGCTCTACGAATGGCTAGTCATGCCGTTTGGCCTCACCAATGCTCCTAGCACCTTCATGCGACTAATAAATCATGCTCTCAGACCTTTCATAGGCATCTTCGTGGTTGTGTACTTCGACGACATACTCATCTACAACAAAGGTCTAGAAGAACACTTAGAGCACATCCGCCAAGTTCTAAATGTTCTTCGTTCTCAAACCCTCTTTGCTAATTTTTCTAAATGTTTATTCTGTACTACTGAGGTTGTTTTTCTAGGCTTTGTTGTCAGTGCAGATGGAGTTAGAGTGGACGATGAGAAGGTCAAAGCTATTAAAGAGTGGCCAACACCCAAAAACGTGGCAGAAGTCAGAAGCTTTCATGGATTAGCAGGATTTTACAGGCGATTTGTCCAAGACTTCAGTACCATTGCAGCGCCACTTACAGAAGTAGTCAAGAAGGATGTAGGATTCAGATGGGAAGAAGCACAAGAGAAGGCGTTTTCAACCTTGAAAGAGAAGCTTATCACTGCCCCTATTCTTTTACTTCCTGACTTTATGAAAACTTTTAAAATTGAATGTGATGCTTCCGGAGTGGGTATAGGTGCTGTTCTGACGCAGGACAGGAAACCAGTAGCTTACTTCAGTGAGAAGCTAGGAGGAGCGACGCTGAACTATCCTACATATGACAAGGAACTGTACGCCTTGGTTCGGGCTCTTCAAACATGGCAGTATTACCTGTGGCCCAAGGAGTTCGTTATTCACACTGATCACGAGTCCCTGAAGCATCTCAAAGGACAGCAGAAGCTCAACAAGAGACATGCCAGATGGATGGAGTTCATAGAGACTTTTCCCTACACGGTTAAGTACAAGAAAGGTAAAGATAATGTAGTCGCAGATGCATTATCAAGGAGGTACACTCTCATTTCTACTTTGTCTTCTAAACTAGAAGGTTTTGATGAAATAGTAGGGCTTTATGAGACTGACATTGATTTTGCTGAGAGTTATGGCAAATGCCATAAGTTTGCTTTTGAAAACTATTATAAGCAGGATGGATATATGTTCTATAAGGATCGAATGTGCATACCAAGAGGATCCATGAGAGAGCTGCTGATCAGAGAAGCTCATGGAGGTGGACTGGCTGGACATTTCGGAGTGTCAAAGACTCTACTTGGACTGCAAGAACACTTCTATTGGCCTCAAATGAAGAAAGACGTTGAAAAGGTTTGTTCTAGGTGCCATATCTGCTAAATGGCAAAGGGTAAAGTACAGCCCCACGGCTTGTACACTCCTCTCCCTATCCCTTCTCAACCTTGGACTCATATTTCTATGGATTTTGTTATTGGCTTACCTCGAACCAGAAATGATAGAGACTCGATTTTCGTGGTGGTTGACAGGTTTAGCAAGATGGCTCACTTCATTGCAAGTCACAAGACGGACGATGCTGTTATTGTAGCTAACTTGTTTTTCAGGGAAGTAGTACGTCTACATGGAATGCCTCAAGTAATCGTCTCAGACCGAGATACAAAGTTTCTAGGACAGTTCTGGAGGACGTTATGGGCTAAGCTAGGAACCAAGTTATCATTTTCAACCACATGTCACCCGCAAACAAATGGGCAAACTGAAGTGGTAAACAGGACGCTATCTACATTCCTCAGGACCTTAGTAAGAAGCAATCTCAAGTCATGGGAAGAATGTCTACCACATGTTGAGTTTGCCTATAATCACGCTAAGCATTCTGCTACTCTCTTCTCTCCTTTTGAAATTTTTTATGGTTTTAACCCACAATCACCTCTAGACTTGATCCCTTTACCTTTAAGTGTGAAGTGTAGCTTTGATGGCAAAGATAAGGCTGAACAGGTCAGGAGGATACATGCTAAAGCTAAGGAGAACATAGAGAAAAGAACCAAGCAGTACGAGAAGATGCGAACAAGGGCAGAAAGGAGCTCATTTTTGAAGAAGGAGACTTAGTGTGGATTCATTTACGCAAGGATAGGTTCCCAGAAGAGAGGAAGAGCAAGCTTCTACCACGAGCTGATGGTCCATTTGAAGTCATCAAGAAGATCAATGATAACGCATACCAGATTGATCTTCAAGGTAAGTATACTATATCATCAACATTAAATATTTCTGACTTGCTCCCTTACTATGCAGATTCCGATTTGAGGACAAATCCTTTTGAAGAGGGGGAGGATGATATGATCTTGGCCAGCACGGAGCCAGAAGCTACAGAGAAACCGGAGATGGTGGGAAGGATCACTCGTTCAAGAGCTAATGAGATGGCCAAGGAAGCACACGCACTCATAGCTGACGGGTCATTCAACCTACCAAGGATCTTCAACATATCTAACCTGAAGACTTCACCCGGTGATGATGACTAGGTAACTTAGGTGAGAAGTTTGTACTCTTTTTCCCATAGCTGAGTTTTGTCCCAATGGGTTTTCTCAGCATGGTTTTTAATGAGGCAAATGGATCACTACGTCGAGTTATCTAGAAATCATTACCAAAGGGGGAATAATGTACTTCTGTACTAGTTCAGCCGACTTCTGTACTACTACAGGTCGTCAAGCGTCTGTACTAGTTCAGCCGACTTCTGTACTACTACAGGTTGTCGAGACATTTTGCTGTTTTTCTTATTTCCTTAAAACGTCTTGTTGTTTTGGTTTTGCACTTCTTGTTGTTTGGAGTGTCGTGCCCTAGGGTATTTAAAACCCAAAGCTACGCCTCTTTTCTCCTTTAGCGAAGAAGTTGTATGAACAAGTATTGTCACACTTTTTCTCTCAATTTGAATTCTTGAATGCGTTCTAGATTTCCGGGTTTCTATACACTTTGTGATTCAGAAACTCTTCATTGTTACAATCCATACAACCACCTAAACATCTATCTCCATCAAACCATTGTTTCATCATTCGATCTTCACATATCATCACTCACGTTCATCGCCCATCATCATCAACAAACTCACGTCGCCTATCACCTATCTTCAGCCTTCATCGGAGTTCTATCCTAGGGAGATCATATTAGTGTCAAAATAAAAGATAATCCTACAAACGGTGCTAACGTGCAACTCTCCCATTATTTAATCTTGCAAACTAGACGTTGCGGTCAGATTATGCTCCCCTATTGATCTGCCTGACTAGCTTAAACATTATGCATTCCACCTGGATCATTTGTCTTATTGGATGGTTCTTATGGATATCAAATATTGGGAAACTTTTTATTATCCAATCAATACAATTACTAGAAAATGTCACAAAAATACAAAACTTTCAAATTTGGGACGATTTAATCCCAAACTTTCAAAAAGTCATTTTAAAAACAAATATCTTTAAGCATGTCGTTCAATCTCTCTTAAAATATCTTTGAGGTGCTTCCTTTTAACCTAAATGACCCCTTTTTTAAATCACAAAATGACGTCGGTTAACTAATTGAAGAAACTAAATCCCCAAATCGATTCACAATTCACAAATCTAAATTCCTAACCATAGAAAAATCAACAAATTCTCTCTACCTCTTATCAAATTGTAGCCATGGCGTGGACCCATGGAAGAAAAAGCAAATTTTGACATCGTTTCATATTTTTAAAAACATGGTCGGTTAGAATAAATGGAAACAGCTCACATATAGTTCACCATGTCTTCAAAATTTTAACAGAGATCAAACACCGTGCTTAAGTCAGTAAGGTCAATGAAACATAGCTATTTTACGAAAAATTTGATAGAAACTTTGTGATTAAGCTATTTTCTCCTGTGTTGATACATAAGCTTTTTCATTGAAGCATGTGTTGATACATCACTTAAAACAACAAGCCAATCAATTTATAACAATTATTACACATCAGATTTGATTGACCAATAAAAAAAAGTATTTTTCCAGCAGCGATTTAACGCATAAAAATAAAACTTAAAATGCTTTAATAGGTTTCATGGATTAAACCAAAACAATTGAGATAGCTAGAATTTACGGAAGCATGAGTTTGAGTTTCAAGCGGTATTAAAAGTTTAAATTAGTGATTTAACAATTCAAAGGATGTAGTTTGCAAAAGATTTAAGAGCTAGCATGCACAACATAAATTAAACAAAAATTCCAATATAAATGTAATATAATTATTAAAATATAAAGCAAAAAAAATCTACATTAATGAAAATATAATAAAATTGAATATGATCAGAATAAAAAATATAATTAAAATATAAAATAATCAATAAATAGTTATTCAAATTAAAAAAATAAATATAAATCTAAACACAAATTATTATTTATATTGAGAGATTAAAGATAGGGAAAGTGTTTAAAATTAATATTTATATTTCAGCAAAATCTGCAAATTTGCAAAAATACAAATTCTTACGGAAATAAACTTTTGAAATTTAACGATTTCGAGACGTTCAGGTAAAAAAAACATCGTAATAATGGGAGCTCGAAAACATCATAATACAAGAAAACATTGTAATACATAAAAATCATTTTATTCTACGATTTGATCACAATATTAAAACAAAATATGTAGCAACAATTAACAAATATTAACAAAAAATTAAAGACTAAAATATTAGCAAAAAGTAAAAAAAAAAAATATATATATATATATATATTATATATTAGCAAAGAACTAAATACAAATTAACCTCTACGAAATACTTAAAAGTACAATACAGAAACCTGAAAAGTAACAAATTAAAATAACATATTGCTTAATCCATTTCCAGTTTATGATATGATGCACATCACTGAGCCAAATCTATAAACAATCTCTAATTATATGAAGCCTCAATTTAGACATATGATAAATACCATTTTAATAACTCTTTTTGCCAAACAATTCAATGAACTAACTTCAGCTACATTGAGAAGAACTATCGAAATATTGATTGCCATATTATGTAAAACTGAAACGATTACTTCACTAATCAAAAATTCAGTTACCTATTTTGTCGTAGCCATAAGTAATCAATCTCCAGAAGACAACTCGATTACAATTTAAGGTTACCCCGCGGACACCTACAACTGGATGAAAGATCTATTATTTATCTTATCTGTTGAAAAAATGAAAATTCTGTAAATTACTTGACCTTCGTATCTTGGAGACGGATTGGTAATCTGCATCGGCTTGGTCATAAATCAAAGTATCAACTTTAAGCAGCTTCAATCGAGAAGTAGCATTCTAAAAGACTCTAAAAACGATTCCGTTGTGAATCTGAGGAAATAAGAAATCTTAAGGGATTTATGTGTGGGTAAGTGAAACTTTTTTATAACCACGGAAGGTTTTGGTTGCTCTTCGCTGTCAATTGTAGAAGAATCGGAAACCGGCATAAGAGAGAAGACGCTTTAAATTCGCTGTCAATTGGGTTAACTCCACTCTCGCCTAGAGTCTTGTTGCCCATATCTGTTGTTGTGAAAATTCCTTTAAGCCCAACTCCTTTGGTACCTTTTATCCCTGTTTTGGCTGGTCGAAGACTCCACGCTAGCAGAGTAATGGTCCTTCTAAGCTGGGCTGAGGATTACCTTTGTCGAGATAAGATAATTTGAAGCTCCTCTCCCCACTCCTTGCCAAGCTCCCAAATGTTGTAAGAAGAACGGCATTATGATCTCGTCTCTACGGAGCGGTTTCCATTTCACCATTGTATAACCTTCCCTCTTTTGGGGTTTTAAGTAAAATACAAATGTTTGACCAAAAAAAAAAAAAATCTATATTAAAAAGACACTCTTTTGTTTTTCATGTGTCATTTACCCAGTTTACTCGGTTACTAAGCGATGATAAGGAAAAACCCAAAAGTTACAACATCCACAAAAATTCTGAGGTCCATATTTAATTATTAAATACTGGTGTTCACTTAAGTACGTAGAATACTATTTTTTGGTCTGAGACAAGTTTTTAATTAATTCATACTATATGTTTAAATCTAAAACAACACAAAATTAATATATGGAAACTATATATATATATATATATATATATATATGTATATATATATGTATATATCTACATATATATATATAAACATGTTAAAATAGATTTCTCAAACAAATATAAAATTATGTATTAAAAATTTTAGTTTAGTGTAAATGAACAAACATTTTTATATAATATTTATGCTTTTGAAATACTAAATTTATTTTAAAATACAATTATTACATAGTAAAAAGTACAATATACAAATAAGTATTAAACAAATAGATTTTTAATGAATTATCAAATAAATTTGTTGTGCTGATTTTTTTAAATTTTGATACTGACCAAATTAATTTGATATATGTATATAGTAAATGAACTATATACAATCACATAAGAAATTAAACATAATACAATAATTAATAGTTAATAAATAAATAATTTTATACAACTAGTTTTGGTGTTTTTAAAATTAATTTACTATTTTTAACAATAGAACTTTATTTGTTTTCAGAGATAAACTAGTATTGTATAAAATTATTTATTTATTAATTTTATTTGTATAAAATTATTTATTTATTAACTTTATTTATATAAAATTATTTATTTGTATAACTTTATTTGTTTTCAGAGATAAACTAGTATTTGTATAAAATTATACCAATGAACTTGTCATAATCATACCAAATGGAACCGTAATCACAATCGTACCAAATGGAACGATAAACATAAAATTTGGACAAATGGAAGTCAAAATTGTTTCCTATCCGGGTCTTTAATGTCTTTGACATCATGAAGTTAGAAATTCATTGTTATTTTTTTCACATCAAGAAATTCATAGTTATAGTTGTGAAGAATAAGAAATTATAATCTATTGATGCCCATATAAAGAAATAAGTTATATGGTCCCCGTGAACTTAGGTAAAGTGCAAATTTGTCTTCTCTTGAAATAACAAATAATGGTCCCCGTGTAGTGTACTAGCCTTTCTACGCAATGATAGAAAGAATATTTCTTACCAAAGATGTAGATATCCGTCAGGGATGAAAGTATCGGGAGAAGAGGTATCTGAAGAAAAGGGACCGGCCAAATTCACCCGGAAAGAGTCTCTCTTCACCGGAATGTCAGTGATGTCATTGGCCGACACAAACGGAGGCCGAGGCTGATAAAAAGTCCCTGAGAAGGAAGCCGGAGAGAAGGTCACCGGAGAGGCCCGAATTGGAGAGGAATCTTCGAGCTTTTTACTCAAAATTAAGTAAATGGACCAAATCAACAAGCAAATTAGACAGCAAATTAGCGAACCCACAACTAGAACAACAAAATTCATTTTTGGAAGAACAAAGAGATTTTTTTGTGAGAAGAGGCGACGGAAATAGAGAGACGGTGACGGCGACAGAACGAGAGAGAGAAGAGGAGTAAAAAAAAGCAGAGCATTAAATTATTATAGAAAGAAGGAAAAGTTGGGGACTCGAGACAATTTTTAAGTCAGAAGATCTTTTTGCATTGTTCAAGTTTCATTTTGGGAAAGGGCTTTTTGTGAAATAACCAAAAAAAAAAAAATGAAAACAAGCTGATTGTTGTTGTATAAAAGCCAAAACAAGTAAGTGAGAATCTTTTGCATTTGTCTGTTATGATATGATATACTAAAATTTATCCAGTCTGACTCAATTATTCACCAAAATAACTAGATTAACATTCAATTACTAGATTAACCCAACTGATATGTTAAAAGACCATTTACCCTTTAGTGAGTTTTTTTTTAAATCAGAAAAATAACCAAAAATAATATACCAAAATCTAGTAAATAAATTCTTCTCTTTTCTCCTTTTGTCGACATCGTAACCCCAATTTTTGAAATCCCTAGCCACCGAGAAGAGTCAATCTCGAAGATCCTCACCGGAAAATTGGGGTTCGATTCTCTACCTCCTCTCATCTCCTCTTCGCTTCTATCCTCTCTCTTTTCTTCTCTTCTCTTCCAAAAAAGCTAATCTTCTCTTGTCTTCTCCTCTATTCTCTTCCAACGACAACGACGACTATCCTCTTAACGGTGCCGAAATCCCTATGTTTTTCGATTGGTTTCTTTGCTTTCTCAATTTTTATCTAAACTTATAAAATTTTTGATAAATCGTGGGTCAATTTCAATTAACCCTTTGATTTTTTTTTCATTCGTTCGCTGGTGAGTTTCTGTGTCATTCAAAACTTCTGTTCACTTTCTGTAATCAGCCTTAGCATTAGATGGTTCCTGTCACTCTCGGAAGTGTATTCTTGACTATGTTTTTAGTAAACGAGTCTATGAAGAACATTTTTTTCTTTTGATGTGCAGATTGTGCAAAGCGTGATCCAGAGGTGAATGAAGACACAGAGAAGAACTACGTAGAACTCTTAACAGAGGAACTGAAGCAACGTGAACCAGAATTGATGGAGAAACACAAACGAGTAGACACAAGTTTGCTAGAGGCCAAGAAGATAACATCATCTTACCAAAAGGAGGCAGATAAGTGCAACTCAGGTATGGAGACTTGTGAAGAAGCAAGAGAGAAGGCTGAAAAAGCACTTGTGGAGCAGAAGGAGCTAACTTCTATGTGGGAAATGAGAGCTCGTCAAAAAGGATATAGAGATGGAGTCACTAAGTCAACTGTTAAATCCAAAAGCAATGTGCAGGTTGCTTAAGCACACCCAAATTTTTTTTGTTTTCTTATCAAACGAAAGAGAGTTTTGAAACAAAACATTGTACGAAAATATTCATGGAGATATATCAAAAAAGATATAGAGATGGAGAGCTCGTCAAAAAGGATATAGAGATGGAGTCACTAAGTCAACTGTTAAATCCAAAAGCAATGTGCAGGTTGCTTAAGCACACCCAAAGTTTTTTTGTTTTCTTATCAAACGAAAGAGAGTTTTGAAACAAAACAATGTACGAAAATGTTCATGGAGATATATCAATCAGACTGAAAGAAACATTGTACCAATACAACCAAGCATTAATTGATTTTGAACAAATTTATTACAAGATCAAGTCAATACAGTTGATCAAAATCAAGTCAAGATCAAGTCAACAAAGCATTAGGCGTAGTGATGAGCTCAAGGAGCTCTTCTTGGTCACTCTTCACTTCTTCTTTCAGGCAAGGTGTATTGTTAGATCATCCAAGTGTTGAGAGCCAACGAGGCTTAGATTTTGCTCGTTCGCCAAATGCAGCAAGCAGATGAAATTTTTTTATGAACACCAAGGATTTTCTTCATATGTCGATTTCAGAGAGAGAGGATGAAAAAGAGGCAACCGTTTTTTTTTGAAGAATAAAACCCTAGAAATTAAGTCACGACCATTTAATGAGTTTAATGGCAAAATTGTAAATTGTTCTACAAAAGTCTGTGTTGGTACCGGATCCCGAACCGGGCCCCGAAGAGCGAGATATTGACACGCGTAATGAGGGGAGAGAAGGACAAAGTAAAACAACGCCTCACGAGACGAAGTGAGAGCAAGCAAGGCGAACAGAACGTCGCGGAGTGAGATAAAGAAGGACGAAGCGTATTAATGGGAAGGTCCAGGTCGAGCCCAAAGAGGAATTCAAATATTTGGAGCGTTACAAACTTTAAGATAGTATCGAAACTGACCATTTAATGTCAAATCTTATGTAATTATTGAGTAATTAAGGAAAATACGTGTATAAATAGTGGGCCCATAATGTAGAAAAAGGGGAGAATTTTTTGTAAGAAAAACGGACAATAATACAAAAATAAACATTTTTACATTTTTCTAAGTGTCGGATCCTGTATCCACATTTTGGCGCCGCCTGTGGGGAGAGAGAGGTGATAGAATCAAGTTTACAAGTTCACTGCCTATCACAGAGTTCAGATCACAGTATCATGTCAGGAGACGGCAATACACAGCACCAGGTCCCACCAAACGATCCCAATGCCAACCCGACCAGCCTTGATGCCGTTAATTCTAATGCAGCAGCAACTGATTCCACTACGATGGCAACATCACTTCAATCTCTCCAAGCAAGCACTACTGGGATGCTTGATAAAGCTACAACGATGGAGCAAGAAATTGCGTCTTTAAGAGCTTCTCAGCTAACGTTATCGGAAACTAATGCTACGCTTTCTACTCGATTGGATTCACTTCCTTCAGGAACGATTCTGGAGGCTTCCGCTCGGCGGAACATCTTCCCTATAACTCCAATTGGAACAGATGCAACCAACCTTCCAAATTCCGGAGCGGAGAACATGGAGTCACCCCCCGGTGGAAATGAGAATACAGTAGAGCCTCATCAGCTCGGTGCAGTACGACGAGAAGATCAAGTTCATGCACCAGATTACAGCAAATTCCGTCGCGAGCTGAGAGAGATAAAATCCAAATTTCATCAAGCAACTAGTTCTGCCCCGGAGATCGATAGGGTAATCGAGGAAACTCGAAGATCCCCGTTTACACCGAGGATTGCTAATTTCCGTATTAAAGATGGTGAAATTGCCAACGTACTACGGGAAAGGCGATACCAAGAGTCACTTAGCCGCTTTTCAGATTGCGGCCGGAAGGATTGAACTGGAGGCTCACAAAGAAGATGCCGAATTCTGCAAGCTTTTCTCTGAAAACTTGTCTGGATCGGCGCTAATCTGGTCCACCCAACTTGAGCCAGGTTCAATCGATAGCTTTAAAGAGCTCTCAGCTGCTTTTATAATGCAGTACTCCGTACTTATGGAAAAGGGCAGGTCAGACAGCAATTTGTGGAACCTCGCGCAGGGTCCGCAGGAGCCGCTCCGAAAGCATATTTCCAAGTTTAAGGAGATTCTCGCGAAGATACCTGGAATCTCGCAAACAGCAGCCTTGTCTGCTCTACGGAACGGACTATGGCATGAATCGAGGTTCAGGATGCTTTGTTCCATGCGAATAATTGGATCGAAGTGGAGGAGGAAAAGTTAACTTTTGCTAGAAAGTATAACCGACCATCAAAAGTCTAAGTCACTCCTCCCCCACGAAAGCCCGAGGCGAAGGATTCAAGAAAACCGAGGCGTTTCGGTATTTCTCCCCGAAGCAACAACGTCGATAAACCGTTCCAAGGAAGGAGTAGGTTCGGGATGATAACGCTTACTGCGATATAAATCAAGTTAACGGACATGCAACAAAGGATTGCGGCATGTTGAAAAGACATTTGGCGGAGCTTTGGGCGGTAGGAGATTTATTAAAGTTCGATATTGAAGACTTTGTTCGGCAATACCATAAGCAAAGAAAGGAGAACGATGGAGGCGAACAATCAACGAAGAAGCAAAGAGTAGAAGAGCAAGCTCCATCCAGTTCCCTGAAGGGGAGAATACCGTAATAATTGGAGGGTCAAAGCTTTGTAACGATTCGGTTCGATCCATTAAAAAGCATCAGAGGTCAGCTATAATAGAAGTCAGCAAAGCGCCTCGCATCATGGACATAAATACGACTATAACCTTTGATGAATTCGAAACACGTTGCCTGGCGAGGCCCCATGCTGATACTTTTGTTGTCACCCTTGAGGTGGCGAACTACGCCGTATCTCGAATATTAATTGATACCGGAAGCTCGGTCGATCTAATTTTTCTCAGTACATTGCAAAAGATGGGAATTGAACGATCAGATATAGTTGGACCGCCAGCCCCATTAATAGCTTTTACGAGCGAAACTTCTATGTCTTTAGGAACAATTAAGTTGCCGGTGCGCGCAGCAGGAGTCCCGAAGCTTGTCGAATTTACTGTGTTTGATCGACCTGCCGCATACAACGTAATCTTGGGGACCCCCTGGATTTACCAGATGAAAGCCGTCCCATCTACGTACCACCAATGCGTGAAATTCCCAACATCTGATGGTGTCGGAATCATTCGATGGGACCAAGAAGAATCATGGTCGTGCTATCTAGCGTGTCACTGTTTGAAGATCCAATAGCAATTACAGAAACCCAAAATTAGATCTAATTCGATTCTGTCGAATGGATTGAAAACGACTGAGAATACGAAGCTAATCCAGCTCAGACGGTGAAAATCGGTTAGGGTCTCGAGGAGTCACTTCAGGATAACCTCGTTGAGTTTTTTAAGAAGCATATAAACTCATTCGCCTGGTCAACTGAGGATATGCCAGGAATTGATCCAAGCGTCATTTGTCATGAGTTACATGTGGATCCAAGTTTTAAGCCCGTAAAGCAAAAAAGGAGAAAATTGGGACCAGACCGAACTAAAGCTGTGAATGATGAAGTTGAACGACTCCTTAAAGTCGGGTCAATATGGGAGGTTAAGTATCCGGATTGGTAAGCTAATCCAGTGGTGGTAAAAAAGAAGAATGGGAAATGGAGAGTGTGTGTTGATTTTACCGACATCAATAAGGCGTGTCCTAAAGATAGTTTTCCCTTGCCCCATATTGACCGACTGGTAGAAGCCACTGCTGGCCATGAACTTTTGAGTTTTATGGATGCTTTCTCAGGATATAACCAGATAAAGATGCACCCCGAAGATCAAGAGAAGACTTCTTTCATAACCGACCGAGGAATATTCTGTTATATCGTAATGCCTTTTGGATTAAAAAATGCAGGGGCAACTTATCAGCGGTTGGTTAATAAAATGTTCGCGAGTCAATATGCTCGTAAAATCACTGAAAAAGGGAGACCATATTCAACAATATTTCGAGATATTTAATCAGTTCGGGATGAAGTTAAATCCGGCAAAATGCACTTTTGCAGTACCTTCGGGAGAATTCTTAAGGTATATTGTTACCGAGCGAGGAATCGAGGCAAACCCAAACCAGATTAATGCATTCTTGACAATGCCGTCACCTCGAAATATAAAAGAAGTACAGTGTTTGACGGGCCGGATAGCAGCTTTGAATAGATTTATTTCCAAATTAATAGGTAAGTGTCTTCCTTTTTATCGAGTATTGAAGGGAAATAAGCAGTTCGTTTGGGACGAAGAATGTGAAAATGCATTCCAGCTACTAAAGGCGTACCTTACTACTCCTCCTATTTTGTCCAAGCGAGAGACAGATGAAAAATTATATCTCTACACCTCGGTGTCCGAACACGCTGTAAGCAGAGTCATAGTGCGTGAAGATACAAGGGAGCAAAAGCCAATTTATTATATAAGTAAAAGTCTAACCGGACCCAAAAAGCGTTATTCGATGATGGAGAAGTTGGCATTTACGGTGGTGATTTCCGGGCGAAAACTCAGACCGTACTTTCAGTCACATACAATAGAAGTTTTAACAACTCATCCACTTCGAACAATCTTGCATAGTCCGAGTCAGTCCGGAAGATTGGCTAAATGGGCAATTGAGTTAAGTGAATATGATATTGAGTACAAAGGGCGAACCAGCGCAAGAGCCCAAGTGTTAGCGGATTTTCTGATTGAGCTCCCTGTGAAGGCTTCGTCTCCAGACGTCAGCGACAAAGTCTGGAACCTTTACGTTGATGGATCTTCAACCAAGAACGGATGCGGACTAGGTATTTTTTCTCATAACACCCGCATCGGGAGTCATTGAACAGTCTTTCCGTTTGTCATTTTACGCGTCCAACAATGAAGCAGAATACGAAGCCCTGATTGCGGGACTTCGCCTCGCATCCGAACTTGGGGCTCAAAACATTGAGGTCTTTTGCGACTCCCAGTTGGTAGTTAATCAGGTCAATGGAGATTATGAGGCAAAGGATCAGAGAATGGAGGCCTATTTATCCTTGGTGAAACAATTATCCCATGATTTTAAATTGTTTAAATTGGTGCGAATTCCTCAAAGCGAGAACGGTTCGGTCGATGCATTGGCCGCGCTAGCTTCGACATCTGATCCGGACCTACGAAGGGTCATTCCCGTAGAATGCATTAAAACACGAAGCATTAACCTTGAAAAGCTGGTAATGGTGACTACTAGATCGAAATCGAAGCAAGGAGATTCACCTCTCCAAGCGCTCCCTAACGTGAGCAAACGCAATCGGAGAACTGGCGAATTGTTGAAGTCTACATCCAAAGCGAACCAGGCGTTACCCCCCGAAAAGAGCGACTTTTCAATTAATGAACAAGGCGAAGCTTCAGTGCAGTTCCCAAGTGACCTACCAGATGACGTGGTTCAAAATATTCCAGACGCTAACGAAGCCTCTGACCTTGACCCAAGTTCATTTCTTAATCCTAAGGTCCCAGACGAGTCACACGTTTCCACTGATGATTGGAGGGCTGATTGGAGGGATCCAATTAAAAATTATATCCTTAGTCGATTGCTCCCAAAGGACAAGTGGCAGGCTTGGAAACTTAAAATCATTATTGCAAAATATTATATAATAAGGGATTCTTTATTCCGACGAGGCGTTAGTGATCCATATTTGCTTTGCATTCATGGTGAGGAGGTCGATTCCGTTATGGACGAGGTTCACCACGGTCTGTGTGGGAATCATTCCTCAGGACGATCCATGGCGTTCAAGATAAAACGGTTAGGATACTATTGGCCTACGATGATAACTGACTGTGTGAAGTATGCACAACGGTGTATCAAGTGTCAGCAACATGCCCCGCTTATTCACAGCCTTCCGAATTACTGTCCTCGATAACAGTACCTTATCCATTTATGCGTTGGTCAATGGATATAATTTGACCCATGCACAAGTCTACCCGAGGCGTTCAGCATTTATTGGTATCAATCGATTATTTCTAGAAATGGGTTGAAGTCGAAGCCTATTCTTCAATCAAGGATTTAGTTGTGAAAACATTTCTGTGGAAGAACATTATTTGTTGGTATGGAATCCCATACGAGATCGCCACCGATAATGATTCGCAGTCCATGTCAAAAGATTTTGAAGATTTTGTAGCAGCTTGGGGGATTAAAATGAGTTATTCGTCACCCCGGTATCCTCAAGGAAACGGACAGGCCGAGGCTGCAAATAAGGCCATCCTAAATAATTTAAAGAAGCGACTCAATTCTCACAAGGGAGGATGGTTTGATGAGCTTCAACCGGTTCTTTGGGCTTATCGTATGACGCCTCGTCGCTCAAATGAGGAAACTCCTTTTTCCTTAGTTTACGGGATGGAAGCTGTTGTGCCAGCTGAAATGAGTGTCCCAAGGTTTCGGCGTACTGAACTTCCTCTTGACCAAGAGTTTAATTCTCAAATGATGATGGATACCTTATATACAATTGATGAACGGTGGGAACAAGCTTTGGTGCGGCTCCAAAACTATCAACAAGCGGCGGCTAGGTATTATAATTCTAAATTAAAGCATCGGCTGTTAAAAGTAGGTGACTTGGTCCTTCGAAGAGTATTGAGAACACAAGAGAGGAAGGAGCAGGAAAGCTCGGGATAAATTGGGAAGGACCATATCAGATAACCGAAGTGGTTCGCAATGGAGTATATCGACTAACGGATCAGGATGGGATTCCAGTCCGAAGACCGTGGAATA
Source organism: Capsella bursa-pastoris (assembly GCA_036452645.1). Lineage (NCBI taxonomy): Eukaryota > Viridiplantae > Streptophyta > Magnoliopsida > Brassicales > Brassicaceae > Capsella > Capsella bursa-pastoris. The sequence goes on from CP144192.1 coordinate 5,341,769, forward strand.
TTCTTAATTTTTAAAAGTTTTATGTTTGATTATGTTCTTTTAAAAGTATATGTTTAGTCCTTGAACTACGGTTTGGCTTGATCCCATTCTGGGTACGTAGGCAGCTCGTTTCTCGAGTTCAGCTATTATAATTTATTAATTAAACTCAGGCCAACAAGACGAAGCAGATATATAGCTCGGGTCCGAGCAGAAACCGGGGAAGGGGTGTAAGTACTGTTACAGAACAGGCTTGCCCCCTGTCCGGCCAGGTCAATTATTCCACGGATGCATGGAGGAATGTAGTGCCCGAAGTCCCCAAAACCAAGCGTAATCCATTGATAAGCTGCGAGAATACAAAGCTCGCGGGAAATGCGAAGTATTTGCTTCTCCATTTCACGGACTCTTGCTCTAAGAATTTCTCTTCTGCGTCTAAGATCATTGTACTTGATAATCAACTGGTAGATCAAACCGACAAAACTGTTATGAAATTAACTTTGGGACCAAGAATGAAAAGGAGAGAGGGTTACCCCGCCGATGAACTCGACGGCCGTTTTGTGTTGACGAGGTGGAAGTCCCTTAATAAGACCAGGGAATAGTAAAGACATAATTGTAATTGTAAAATAAGGAACTTGTGGGACATTCCCCATTGTGAGTCAATACAGCCGCCTAGCATTTTCCTAAGCTTCTTCGGGTTGACTAGCAACCTGGGAACAATCCTCAGCAATCTCATTAGATTGGCAAGGTACGGAATCAGGAGCTTCATGATGAAACACCGCTCCGGAGTCTTCCGCCCAAGGCAAGAAAGGGCCTTCCGAGTTTTGCGAAGTCATGGCCACGTTCGGTTCGTGGACCGGAGTATCAGAGGTTGTAGCGGAAGTAAGACCAACTGAAGTCTGAGGAGAACCAAAAATTTTGAGTCGAGCAAAATGAAGCGAATTGATAATGGAGAAATTTGAGCCGAATTGGTTTAGATATACCTCAAGGGGAGGAGTCAACAAAGGTAGTCCGCCAGTTGCGCCTGGAGCTGAAGTCCCAGCATCGCCCTCAAACAAGAGAACAGAAGATTCTGTAAGAGGAGGAGAGTCAGCGAACGACGAGGCTAACCCTTCAAAGTCGAATGGAACAACAGTATAAGCTTCGAGCTCCACCCTCTTTTTGATAAGCGAAGAGGGTGGAGCTCGCTTCTTCGCCCTTTTCAAGTTGGTCCAGGAGAAGCAAGTTACTTTCCATCTTGTTCACCTCGTTCTGAAGCATTAGCCGAGACTCAAGCGATTTTGCGTGGTTTGCAAACATCCCGATGAGTGCCTGGCTTCGGGCTTTGACTTCTTTCCTTCCCAAGTTGGCAGATTTCTGGAGGTCAAGTTCCCTAAAATTTTGAAGCGCTCCGTACTTTAGTTCAAGCTCACTTCTTCGGGCTTCGGAGGAGTTGAGGTCCTTTTGAAGAGAAGCGTTTTCATTCGCAAGGGTCCGTCAATCGTTTGAAATCTCCTCAAACTTTTTCTGAAGAACGGCGACGGCGCTTTTAGCTTCATCACGGTCCCGCTCCATCCTTCCGACATGTTTAAGACGGAGAGCGCTCTTCGCGATTTCATTTTTTAACTTCTCATTCTCTTCAAGGACCGCATTATGGATATGCTTTGGGATAGAGTCACGGGTGGAATTTTCATACATAAGCACTAACTCGTTCGTCGCAACAGCGGCCTGTAGAGGGAGTCCAAGAGGTGATTTATATAAAAAAAAAGACAATCATGGAAACGAGAATGATACATCGTTAGGTAAAAAAAAAGTTGATGTTATCAGTAATTCTTTCTTATATGTTTGATTAATAGTTATATACATCATTATATGTTTTGGTACTTTGTTGTTAATAACAGGTGATGATGGTGATCTGAGGCTGTATTTGAAGAAGCTAGTAGAAGCTGAGAATGTCCAAGAATTTATCCAAAAGAATCCATTTAGACAAGAAGCGATTAAAGAAGGAAATAGAGATTGGCAATTCTACAAGGAAATAAAAATAAATATCTGAAATAATGTGTTTTGTACTGTGGGAGAGATAGTGAAGAGATTAAGTTCGGAACAAGAACACAATTAAGCTTTATTGATATCAAGAACGATGGTGTTAAAGATAACAACCTCAACAGAGCTTTATTGACCAATCAATGTAGTTGAGACATGTAGTCGACTATATCATAGTGTAGTTGAGGCATGTAGTCGACTATATCACAGGACTATGTCAATGATCCTTATTCAGATTTAAATTAGGTTTATGTGGTTATACATCATCAGTTCCTGAGCTTTTGTAGCTTCTAGTTTTAGCTAAAGTTAATAACAAGTTCTTCCCCCGAAACAAGATAACAACCTCAACAGAGCTTTATTGACCAAGCAATGTAGTTGAGGCATGTAGTCGACTATATCACATTGTAGTTGAGGCATGTAGTCGACTATATCACAAGACTATGTCAATGATCCTTATTCAGATCTTAAATTAGGTTTATGTGGTTATACATCATCAGTTCATGAGCTTTTGTTGCTTCTAGTTTTAGCTAAAGCTAATAACAAGTTCTTCCCCGAAACAAGATTTCAATTTCACTATTCATCAAAAAGTTACTGATCCCATGTAGTCGACTATATCACAATACTATGTCAATGATCCTTATTCAGATTTAAATTAGGTTTATGTGGTTATACATCATCAGTTCATGAGCTTTTGTAGCTTCTAGTTTTAGCTAAAGCTAATAACAAGTTCTTCCCCCGAAACAAGATAACAACCTCAACAGAGCTTTATTGACCAAGAAATGTAGTTGAGGCATGTAGTCGACTATATCATAGTGTAGTTGAGGAATGTAGTCGACTATATCACAGGACTATGTCAATGATCCTTATTCAGATCTTAAATTAGTTTTATGTGGTTATACATAAAAAGTTCATGAACTTTTGTAGCTTCTAGTTTTAGCTAAAGCTAATAACAAGTTCTTCCCCCGAAACAAGATTTCAATTTCACTATTCAACAAAAAGTTACTGATCCCATGAATTATGCACTCATCTTCTATATCCTATGTTAATAACTACAACCCAACAATTCATATTTTATATAGACATTGCCACTTTAGTCAGTTTCATTTAATTCTACACCAATGTCTAGTCATATTTCATAAATAACAAACGGTTAATATGTAAAACTACATAAACCAACGGTGATTGATGTCACTCTTAAGGGAAGCAAATATACTCTTTGGTCAAGAACAACCAAAGCTTCGATTTGTGGAAGGGGTCTTTGGGCTCACATCTTGGAAGAAAGGAAATTTCTCTCTCTTTTCATCAAACTTTCTACTAATCCATTTGCTTCTCAGACCAACTTTGTTGAACTGATAACTAGTCAACAAAGTTCTTTAACTAATCCAATCACAAAAAAAAAATAATTTGCAACTTTTGATTATGCAAATTTTATTCTGCAACTTTTTTTTATTAATGCCATTTTTTTACTTTTTCTAAGAAATGACCGTTTGACTTTCTTCCTTTCATCTCTCACTCCCCGTGTGTGGTAATGAGTCAAGACAAAAGTGGACTTTTTAAGGGATATTTCAATTTTTTCCACATGTAAATATCTAAAGTTTGGAGATGTTGCTAGGAGTTGTACCAGAACAACTACTACTTAAAAAGGAGTATCCCTGGCGCTTCTACGTTTCTCAATAGTTGTTCCGGGACAACTACGTCTAAAGCTCGTTTTCTTTTCCAACCAAAACAAGTCAATAACACATCACAAGTTATAATGTTCGTAGTCGAATATACACGATTACGTATAACAGCCAGCCTAGTATGTTCGACTACGACCAATAGACGCTTTGGTCTTTTTTTTTTAAGACGAGATAAAAATAAATCTAACTTAAATTTCTATATATCCTATTGTTTTTAAAATAGTTATTCTTAAAGACGAGATTAAAATTAAATCTGATTTGTTTTATGATATATTTCCAACCTCTGGGTGACGGCGTAGATTCTTCCAAAGGAGTCGTCCCGGAACGACTATTGAGAATAGCAAACGCGCCAGTAATACTACCTTTGCAGTAATAGTTGTGCTGGTACAACTCTTAACAACATCTCAAAACTTTAGATATTTCCAGATGTTGAGCATAATGCAGAGTATTGTGTGAAAATACTCACACAATTTTTTCTATTTTGTTATAAAAATTAGCTAGGTATTGTGTGAACTGCTGGGCACTGATACCCATTACATACCCATTACAAGTCAATAACACATCACAAACGACAAAAACCATAAGCATTTCTAAGTTAAATATGATTTGAAGGGGATAACTGAGGCAAGTCATGACTTTTTACCTCTGATGTTGTTTGTTTTATGATATATTTCCAACTTTTGTGCGACGGTGTATTTTCTTCCAAAGGAGTCCTTCCGGCACGACTATTGCGAACGGCAAACGCGCCAGGAATACTAGTTTTTTAGTAGTAGTTGTGCTGGTACAACTCCTACCAACATCTCGAAACTTTAGATATTTACATGCATGTGAGCTATCAAAGTTTTATTTATTCTATTTTGTTATTAAAATTAGCTAGGTGTTGTGTGAACTAGGGCTGGGCACTGATATCCATTACATATCTTCGACCCGTGACCCGGCTCGTATCCACCTAGGTAGCCATAACTTGTAGGTCGGGTAACAGTATCACAATTATATTACCCGCGGGTAAGGGTCGGGTATCGGGTATTAATTTTTTTTAACTAGTTTTAGTACTCGGACTTTTTAAGGGATTTTTCATTTTTTCACATGTAAATATCTAAAGTTTGGAGATGTAGGTAGGAGTCTTACCAGCACAACTATTACTTAAAACATAGTATCCCTAGCGCGTCTTAGTTTCTCAATAGTTGTTCCTGGACAACTACGTCTAAAGCTCGTTTTCTTTTCCAATCAAAACAAGTCAATAACACATCACAAGTTATAATTTTCGTAGTCGAACATACACGATCATGTATAACAGCCAGCCTAGTATGTTCGACTACGACCAATAGACGCTTTGGTCTTTTTTTTTAAGACGAGATAAAAATAAATCTAACTTAAATTTCTAGATATCCTATTATTTTAAAAATAGTTATTCTTAAAGACGAGATTAAAAAATAAATCAGATTTGTTTTATAATATAATTCCAACTTCAGGGTGATGGCGTAGTTTCTTACAAAGGAGTTTTGCCGGAACTACTATTGCGAAAAGCAAACGCGCCAGTAATACTACATTTGCAGTAATAGTTGTTCTAGTACAACTCTTAACAACATCTCCAAACTTTAAATATTTACAGATGTTGAGCATAATGCAGAGTATTAATTTTTTCTATTTTGTTATAAAAAATTAGCTACGGGTTGTGTGAACTAGGGCTGGGCACTGATACCCATTACATACCCATTACAAGTCAATAACACATCACAAACGACAAAAACCATAAGCATTTCTAAGTTAAATATGATTTGAAGGGGATAACTGAGGCAAGTCATGACTTTTTACCTCTGATGTTAGTTTGTTTTATGATATATTTCCAACTTTTGTGCGACGGTGTAGTTTCTTCCAAAGGAGTCCTTCCGGCACGACTATTGCAAACGGCAAACGCGCCAGGAATACTAGTTTTTTATTAGTAGTTGTGCTGGTACAACTCTTACCAACATCTCGAAACTTTTGATATTTACATGCATGTGAGCTATGAGAGTATTTTTTTTTCTATTTTGTTATAAAAATTAGCTAGGTGTTGTGTGAACTAGGGCTGGGCACTGATACCTATTACATACCCATTACAAGTCAATAACACATCACAAACGCCAAAAACCATAAGCATTTCTAAGTTAAATATGATTTGAAGGGGATAACTGAGGCAAGTCATGACTTTTTACCTCTGATGTTAGTTTGTTTTATGATATATTTCCAACTTTTGTGCAACGGTGTAGTTTCTTTCAAAGGAGTCCTTCCGGCACGACTATTGCGAACGGCAAACGCGCCAGGAATACTAGTTTTTTAGTAGTAGTTGTGCTGGTACAACTCCTACCAACATCTCGAAACTTTAGATATTTACATGCATGTGAGCTATCAGAGTTTTATTTATTCTATTTTGTTATTAAAATTAGCTAGGTGTTGTGTGAACTAGGGCTGGGCACTGATACCCATTACATATCTTCGACCCGTGACCCGGCTCGTATCCACCTGGGTAGCCATAACTTTTAGGTCGGGTAACAGTATCACAATTATATTACCCGCGGGTAAGGGTCGGGTATCGGGTATTAATTTTTTTTAACTAGTTTTAGTACTCGGACTTTTTAAGGGATTTTTCATTTTTTCACATGTAAATATCTAAAGTTTGGAGATGTAGGTAGGAGTCTTACCAGCACAACTATTACTTAAAACATAGTATCCCTAGCGCGTCTTAGTTTCTCAATAGTTGTTCCTGGACAACTACGTCTAAAGCTCGTTTTCTTTTCCAATCGAAACAAGTCAATAACACATCACAAGTTATAATTTTCGTAGTCGAACATACACGATTATGTATAACAGCCAGCCTAGTATGTTCGACTACGACCAATAGACGCTTTGGTCTTTTTTTTTTAAGACGAGATAAAAATAAATCTAACTTAAATTTCTATATATCCTATTATTTTTAAAATAGTTATTCTTAAAGACGAGATTAAAAATAAATCAGATTTGTTTTATAATATAATTCCAACTTCAGGGTGATGGCGTAGTTTCTTACAAAGGAGTTTTGCCGGAACTACTATTGCGAAAAGCAAACGCGCCAGTAATACTACATTTGCAGTAATAGTTGTTCTGGTACAACTCTTAACAACATCTCCAAACTTTAAATATATACAGATGTTGAGCATAATGCAGAGTATTAATTTTTTCTATTTTGTTATAAAAAAATTAGCTAGGGGTTGTGTGAACTATGGCTAGGCACTGATACCCATTACATACCCATTACAAGTCAATAACACATCACAAACGACAAAAACCATAAGCATTTCTAAGTTAAATATGATTTGAAGGGGATAACTGAGGCAAGTCATGACTTTTTACCTCTGATGTTAGTTTGTTTTATGATATATTTCCAACTTTTGTGCGACGGTGTAGTTTCTTCCAAAGGAGTCCTTCCGGCACGACTATTGCGAACGGCAAACGCGCCAGGAATACTAGTTTTTTATTAGTAGTTGTGCTGGTACAACTCTTACCAACATCTCGAAACTTTTGATATTTACATGCATGTGAGCTATGAGAGTATTTTTTTTCTATTTTGTTATAAAAATTAGCTAGGTGTTGTGTGAACTAGGGCTGGGCACTGATACCCATTACATACCCATTACAAGTCAATAACACATCACAAACGACAAAAACCATAAGCATTTCTAAGTTAAATATGATTTGAAGGGGATAACTGAGGCAAGTCATGACTTTTTACCTCTGATGTTAGTTTGTTTTATGATATATTTCCAACTTTTGTGCAACGGTATAGTTTCTTCCAAAGGAGTCCTTCCGGCACGACTATTGCGAACGGCAAACGCGCCAGGAATACTAGTTTTTTAGTAGTAGTTGTGCTGGTACAACTCCTACCAACATCTCGAAACTTTAGATATTTACATGCATGTGAGCTATCAGAGTTTTATTTATTCTATTTTGTTATTAAAATTAGCTAGGTGTTGTGTGAACTAGGGCTGGGCACTGATACCCATTACATATCTTCGACCCGTGACCCGGCTCGTATCCACCTGGGTAGCCATAACATTTAGGTCGGGTAACAGTATCACAATTATATTACCCGCGGGTAAGGGTCGGGTATCGGGTATTAATTTTTTTTAACTAGTTTTAGTACTCGGACTTTTTAAGGGATTTTTCATTTTTTCACATGTAAATATCTAAAGTTTGGAGATGTAGGTAGGAGTCTTAACAGCACAACTATTACTTAAAACATAGTATCCCTAGCGCGTCTTAGTTTCTCAATAGTTGTTCCTGGACAACTACGTCTAAAGCTCGTTTTCTTTTCCAATCAAAACAAGTCAATAACACATCACAAGTTATAATTTTCGTAGTCGAACATACACGATTATGTATAACAGCCAGCCTAGTATGTTCGACTACGACCAATAGACGCTTTGGTCTTTTTTTTTAAGACGAGATAAAAATAAATCTAACTTAAATTTCTATATATCCTATTAGTTTTAAAATAGTTATTCTTAAAGACGAGATTAAAATTAAATCAGATTTATTTTATGATATATTTCCAACTTCAGGGTGACGGCGTAGTTTCTTCCAAAGGAGTTTTGCCGGAACGACTACTGCGAAAATCAAACGCGCCAGTAATACTACATTTGCAGTAATAGTTGTTCTGGTACAACTCTTTACAACATCTCCAAACTTTAGATATTTACAGATGTTGAGCATAATGCATAGTATTAATTTTTTCTATTTTGTTATAAAAATTAGCTAGGGGTTGTGTGAACTAGGGCTGGGCATTGATACCCATTACATACCCATTACAAGTCAATAACACATCACAAACGACAAAAACCATAAGCATTTCTAAGTTAAATCTGATTTGAAGGGGATAACTGAGGCAAGTCATGACTTTTTACCTCTGATGTTAGTTTGTTTTATGATATATTTCCAAATTTTGTGCGACGGTGTAGTATCTTCCAAAGGAGTCTTTCTGGCACGACTATTGCGAATGGCACACGCGCCAGAAATACTACGTTTTGAGTAGTAGTTGTGCTGGTACAACTTATACCAACATCTCGAAACTTTAGATATTTACATGCATGTGAGCATAATGCAGAGTATTAATTTTTTCTATTTTGTTATAAAAATTAGTTAGGTGTTGTGTGAACTAGGGCTGGGCACTGATACCCATTACATATCTTCGACCCGTGACCCGTCTCATATCCACCTGGGTAGCCATAACTTTTAGGTCGGGTAACACTATCACAATTCTATTACCCGCGGATAAGGGTCGGGTATCGGGTATCAATTTTTTTTTTAACTAATTTTAGTACTCGGACTTTTTAAGGGAGATGTTGGTAGGAGTTGTACCAGCACAACTACTACTTAAACCCTAGTATCCCTGACGCGTCTACGTTTATCAATAGTTGTTCCGGCACAACTACGTCTAAAGCACGTTTTCTTTTCCAATCAAAACAAGTCAATAACACATCACAAGTTATAATGTTCGTAGTCGAACATACACGATTATGTATAACAGCCAGCCTAGTATGTTCGATTATGACCAATATACACGTTAATGTAGAAACAATAGTAAAGTTTCAACATCTTACCTGACCCTTCAAATTTAGAATAACATGAGTTGACTCCGACCCAACTTCACGCTTGATCCCTTCCTTCTTCACCTTTTTCCTTTCGTAAACTTTGCAGTATTTGCTCGTTGTCGACATTATCTCAACCAGTCTTATCAGATCTTTAAGTTCTCAAGTATTTTGATTACATAGACATGATTCGTTGTATATTTATACAAAAAACTAATGAAGATGAAAAGACAGAGACCCATCGGTCAAAAATATATGGTCAATTAATTACTGCTACTTCCAATATAATGTTAAAATTTACTCCCTCTATTTTTCAAAGAATGATTTTTTAGTTTTTAATTTGTTTTCAAAAAATTGATTTTTTAAATATCAATTAATGTTTTTTCTTTTTACAAAGTAAATTAATGATAAATATATGAAAAAAAATAAATTCAAAGAAGTCAAAGAGTAGTTATTTAAATTTTGGTTCGGGTTTGGTTTCCGTGTTGAAACGAAAAGAGAGATTTCCGTGTTGAAGGCACAAGTTCTTAAAATGAGAGAAACCTGAGTAATTCCGCTTGACGCATTGCATCTCGAACAAGTCCACTTCTCGTAAGTATAGATCTTCTTTTGTGATCTTCCTCCACGATCTACAGACTGCTCTTACGTTTTTGTGCCAGTCAAAGTTACGATTACTAACTGGAATAAGGATTTTGTGTATGATTTCTTCTGGAAGAGAAACAATATTGGAACAACTCGGGCTCATCTTCGTGTGAGAAAATGGTTTTCTTTCACGTAGGGGAGAGAGTTAGAACAAACTGGAAACTTGTTTGAGTTTCTCAGAATGAAAATGATGACTCTTCGTCTCTTCCTATCTAGCTGCAATGCCACGTTCTCGTTATATAGACTTGAAAAGACGGTAATAAATGAAGACTCTTCGTATTGTTTAACATAACTTAAGTCGATGCAATGATGACTCTTCGTATTGTTTAACATAACTTAAGTCGATGAATGGAATCTTAACTCATTTCTCTTTTTGTATTAGATTCGTGGTATGATAAGTTCCTTATATAAATCTTTGTTTTCAAAATAAAATATTTAATATGTTTCTATAAATTGTATTCTTTTCATTCTATCGCTAATTTTTTTTTAAAACTTTTTAATGTATTTTTAATTAACTTAAATTTTAAATTATTAAAATATTGATTAAATTTTTTATTTTTTTGTTGAGCTAGAGTTCTCTGTATAAATAAAAATGAAGCGCACATTCGTGTATTTTTGGGTTAGGTTTTTTCAGGTTCGGGTCGGTTTTTACGGGTTCGGGTCAGTTCTCATTTTTACAGTAAAATCAAATAAAGTAAAATCGATTTAGTTTGATAATTTTTACTCATATCTCTTTGTCCACAGAGATTTTTCTCGCTCTATAAACAATGATAATTAGACAAAATAGCAGACCTTATTCAGATCTTATTCAGATCCTTATTCAGATCTTATTCAGATCTTAAATTAGGTTTATGTGGTTGAATACAAGATAATAGATATAGTCGACTACATGCTTCAACTACACTGTGATATAGTCGACTACATGGATCAATGGGATTAGAAGGGAATATCACAGGCCCAAACTACAATCTTTTAGCCTTTTAACTAAACGATAAACGATGAATCATCCTTGACAAAAAAAAAAAAAAAATCTCCACAAAATCTCGCCACAGACCTACACCCATAGCCTTTTCAGTTTGAGGAAGAACAATTAATAGAGAGACTAAGACATATGATAAACCAGAAGAAACTGAGGTTTAATTCTGCTGAACTAGAACTGTACAGGGTTTTGGTTTCTCTCTCTTCGGGCTCATAAAACGCAGAAAATTCGTGAATATCATTGACCATTTTGCCTAATTTCCCAAAAAAGAACTTCGGTCAAATGTTTGTTCTTCTTTTGACAGTGATAGTGTTAATTTCGGCTATCTACTTGTTGTTTTACTACTTTCCTTGCACTGAGAGGAATCACCTGCCGGTTAAAAACTCTCCGGCGGACTCTCTGGCGGACTCTCCGGCGATCTCACCGAACTCTCTGGGGTCGCTCCGTGTTCCTCCTCTCCTAAGGTCACCGACCTCTGTCTCTCTTTCTTATGTTTTTTTCTCTTTTTTTTTGGTGTTTTAGATGCCAAAGGTGATTTTTTTTTTTTTTGGGCTGAATTTTGCTTTTCATTATCTGAAAAAGAGAACATGGGTCCAAAGCTAACAAATTTTGAAAAGATAAAAAACATAAGATCCCCATCGAGAGACTTGGGAATTGATGCAGCTATCAGTAGCTATCCGGCTTGTCTGTATCGAGATAGGATTAGAACCATGCATAAGCTCCTCTAGCGATGTACGCATTGGGCATAGGATTGGAACCATGCATAAGTTCCTCCATCCATGAACTTTGATGACAACTCCTGGATGATGAAACATAACTGAATTTAGAAACAGAGAATTGTAAAACATAACTGAAAAACTCCAAATTCCCCCACTCCCTTGTTTAGAAATAGAGCTTGTTGACATAGCGATCAGTGGCCCTTAGGCTTGTCTACGACCCCAAGATGTTAACAGACGAGGAAGGAAACCGCAAGTAGTAAGAACATGGAACATTGGAGCTTTTGATATGCTTCAAAATCATCCGTAAAACCAAAATAGCTACCATGATTATTAATGTGAACAAAATGATTATTATGTTTAAAGTATTGTTTTATTTTTAGATTTATGACCTAGGTTTAATTTTACATTGAAAGTTTTTTAAGTTCAACGTAGATAATAAATGATTATTATTTGATTCCAAAAGATGATCTCTCGTTAGTTTCTTCCATTCTTTTGTTATGATCATCCTGCAGCCTAATGACTTGCTTATTCATGCCTCTTAATTTAATGTAGGGAGAAGATTGGGCCCGAGGTTTACGAATCTCTCAAGGTATACGAAAAAGCCTTCGAGGATTTAGATGAAATGAATTTGATGGTACAATATTTGGTAAAGGAAGGACGGTGCACTTGTGAGCATATTAAGAAGCATCTCAAGTTATATGAAGAGAAGGTGAAGGATACGTATAATATGAACGCGAAGCTAAAAGATGTGATATGGAGAGGACTGCTAGAAAAAGAAGAGTACGAGCTGTCTATACAAGTGCACATGGAGTTTATGAGGATCAATAGGAAGTTCCAAATACTTGTCTAGGCTCCTTAGTGGCCTCGTTTTTGTATATTTGGCGCATTGTATGTTTTCGGGGACCACTAAAAAACCTCCCCTTATGGACATTCGCTTCTTTTGGCTCGGTTCGGATCAGTTATTTAGTATCAGTTCGGGTATTTCATAAAAAATATAAATGAGTTATATTCTATGTTTTGACCACGATGGTAACGTTCTATTTGCAAAATAAGAAAAGAAGACCTCATATTTATCAATTGCTCACTGGATTAAGAATACAAATTGCTTTCGTTGGATTAGAATACAAATTGCTCGTTGGATTAAAAAAACAAATCATAAATCTCACAAGTCACTTTGTAGAAACTAAGTAAGGAAAGGAAAATGAGAACGTGACACAGAAAAAACTAAGTTAGGAGAGGAAAATGAGAACATGACACAGAAAAAACTAGTTACAAACCAAGCTATGAAACAAACTGAATAATACCATCGTGTTATATGAATCATGTTTTAAGCCTACTGATGATTCTTCCATCACTATTGATCATCACTATTGCCAGGAGAAGTAAAAGCCAACGACAACAAGAAGACAAAGTGAGTTGTGTAACTAGAAGTTATACAGCAAGAATAACGAATGTCTAGTTAGTTTAGTTAAGCCAACAATTGTGTGTAGTCGACTATATCCCAGTGTAGTTGGGGTTAAACCAACACGAATTGATTGGGGAAAGAAAATCAAAAATCAAAATCAAAATCAAAATTCAAACCAACAACGAATTGATTAGGGAAAGAAGAGGAATTCAAGTGTACCTGTCCGCTGGGGCGCTCGAAGTTTGGGTTTCCATCTCAAACCGGAGTCGCGCTGGGAACCCTACTCTTTGAACTCTCTGTCGCCGACTCTTTGAATCCTCTATCTCCAGCCGAGAATCTCAAACCGGAGTCGCGCTGGGAACCCTACGCTTTGAACTCTCTATCGCCGACTCTTACAAAAAACCGGTTTAATCCACTTGAATGGAACCGGGATTCGATTTGCTCTTCCTCTCTCTAGCGATTTAAAACGAAAAAACACTTTCCTTTTTTTCTCATTCTTTTTCACTTCTCCATTGAAAACCTTTACAAGCTTTTGAACTTCAATTCATCACATCTTTTTCAATTCTTCACGGATTTGAACGATTTTTGGCTTGTTTTCATACGGATTGTCACCCTATATCCATTGCCCATAACGCCGTCCTCGATCTGTTAAGGTATGTGCCTCGATTTCTCGTTTTTCAGTCCGAAAATCAATTGGTTCTTGAGGTTCGATTTCTCTTCTCTCATTCACAGTGTGTTCTTCAGTTGTTTATGACTTCCTGAACTGTCAATGGGTTTAAGTCGGTTTCGTTTACTTGATTTCGGATCATGGGTTTTGTGTGCTTAGTTGATTATTGAGAGAAGAAAATTGTTTTCTTTGGTGTGTTTGATTTACACGTTTTGAATTTGTTCATCTTCTGGTTTCCGGTTGCTCCTTTGGAATATAGCTTTCTCAAGAGGTTGTTGAGTTCTGCAAATCTCCGACCAATGGGTGGTGGAACTCCGGCTGAGGATCGGTCAGAGATTGCGCTCTTCAAAGTCAAGAAGAAAATTCCGTTCCAAGGAGAGAACTCGATTCTAGAGTTCACATCAATCCTGGTTTGTCCGAAGAAGCTAGTCGAGCTTCGAAACTACCCCTCTCGGTTGGTGCAATGCAATATGTTTGCAAAAATTGCTGATGACGTTTGCGATATTCTCGAAGGTTAAAACGTCTCACTTTCTTCTCTTGATTTCTTTGATTCTGTGTGGTGTATGCTTCACTTTCTTCTCTCGATATTTTTGTGTTGATTCGTTGATCTGTGTTTAGTCTTTCTTAAAATTCCGCTTAGTCTTTCATGCATTGACCTTTTTGTTGGTGTGTGTATATAATAGTTTAGATAAATTGCTTGCGTGTACATGAAAGATAATGGAAACGAAATTGTATCTTTCCAAGTGATTACCGTTAATAGAAAGTGGAAAATTCTGTTCTTGGTGTATGTTTTGGTTTGTTCAGTTGTGTTGATTTTTTTGGGGGGTTTATACTGTAGGAAGGATATGGGCAGGTCACAACGTATTGAATTTTGATTGTCCAAGGATAAGAGAAGCATTTGTTGAGATAGGACGAAATCCACCAGAGCCAAGGGGTATCATTGACTCGTTGGCGTTGCTTACTCAAAGATTTGGGGTGAGAGCTGATGATATGGAGGTAACAATGATACTAAAGAGACGGACTTATTCTCTCTGGTTTCAAGATCTTTTATTTTATTTTGTTTTGAAATGGTTCTTGTAAGACTAAACTTACTCTTCCGAGCTCTTGAAATCGAATGTGACGGCTTTTTTGGATGCTTGTTCCGTTTTCCTGTGACCTTTGTTTGGACAGCTCGCGGAATGGGCTGCCTACTTTGGACTTTGTAACCAGACGCATTCGAGTCTGGACGATATCAGGATGAATTTCGAGGTTCTCAAGTGTTGTGCGACTGTCTTGTTCTTGGTATGCTCTCTAATCTTGTGATTGACTATCTTGTGCTTTGTCCTAATCACTCTACTGCACGATTTTCTGCATATATTTTAATGATGTAACTAATTCAGAAACATGCTGTTTCAACAGAAGTCAAATCTTCCCGACTGTACGAATATCAACAAATCTTCCGCTGATTGGAAGACCGGAGAGAACTCAAACGCAGAAGCTCAAACGAATCTATTTGATATGAGCACGTTGAGGAAGGAAATTCCCACGGACATTATTGCCTCTGAGGGTACTGGTGACCAGGAAAGATTCTTGGATCTAGATGAAATATCAATTCCAAGCATCGCAGCAACTCATGTCGGAAGCCAAAGAAAGAAACTACAGCTCTTCCTTGGGGACAGACCCCTTCGTCTCCATTGTCCTGGTCTGGAAGTACACTTTGGGATCAATTTTAAATTTCAGGATACTGCTGGGAGACCAAAGTTGAACTTTGTAGTTAATTTGAATCCAAGTCTCTATAATGTACTGCAAGAATGCGACAGTGCTGCACATGCAACATCTATTGATTCAGGCAGCATTTCTGAGTGGAACCCAGTAATCGTCCCAATAAGATTTTCAAGCTATCCTACCGCAAGGATTCAGTAAGTTTGTCTATGTCTCTTTCTCTTGGTTCCATTTAGGAACCATGTTTGCTTAGCTTATCCTGATTGTTTCTTTGTTTGTGCAGTATACCGGCAAAGTCTTCTGGAACTGGAGACGGGTATGCAGCTGAGATACACAAGAGAGAGACCTCTGGAGTTACCATTTTGAGGAACCCAAAAGCTGAGGAGCTCAAAGACATGGTAAAACCAGGAACCGTCCTTGATGCCTTCTTGTCTTTGGAGCCATATGATTATATGGAGAGAGCTGGAATCCGTCTAGTTGCTAAAAAGCTTGTGATCCACTAGCTTCTCTTTCATTGCCTTTAACTTCTCATGTAGCTTCTCCTTCTCTTTCTGTAAAACCGTTTCATTTAGCTTCTCTTTCATTGTAACTGAGTAACTAAGATAAGTAAACCTTCTCACTAAATGGTTAGTGAATGGGACTAGATCACATTCTGAGTGTGACGAAGTCGAGATTGACTCCGACTAGATCACATTCTTGAATTTATGGATACTTTTCTAGATTTTTTCTTGTTCGTCGACTTCTAAACCAATATAAATTTATTTGTCATGAGAAATACACTTCAAGAAAATACAAAAATGTCAACCGTGTTCCTGACCGGGCAGTGGAGATTTTGTGTGGATTATTGTGTGGGGGGTGGAGATTTTGTGTGGATTACAGGGCAGTGAACAAGGCAACTATTCCTGACCGGTATCCAATCCCCATTATCGAAGAACTGTTGGATGAGCTAAAAGGAGCAACCGTGTTCTCCAAGTTAGACCTGAAATCGGGGTACCATCAAATCCGGATGAAGGCTACGGATGTTGAGAAGACGGCTTTTCGCACCCATGAAGGCCATTACGAGTTCCTAGTAATGCCTTTTGGCCTCACCAACGCCCCAGCCACTTTTCAGTTAGTCATGAATGAGTTGTTTCGACCATACTTAAGACAGTTTGTCTTGGTTTTCTTTGATGACATTTTGGTCTACAGCCCGGATGTGGAGACACACATTCGTCATCTCGAAGTGGTTCTCAAAATTCTACTCCAAAACCAGTTTTACGCTAACCAAAAGAAATGTTGTTTTGGCAGTAAAGAGATAGCTTATTTGGGACATGTGATATCTGGAGAAGGAGTTTCTGCTGATCCAGCCAAGGTAGAAGCGATGGTTCGCTGGCCTCAACCTAAGAATATCACGGAGTTGCACGGGTTCTTGGGTCTCACAGGATACTACCGCAGATTCGTAGCAGGATATGGTAAAATAGCTAAGCCGCTTACAGAGCTACTTAAGAAAGGCAAATTTGAGTGGACAAGTGAAGCTACTACCGCATATGAAGCACTTAAGACCGCAGTGACCAGACTTCCGACGCTCTCCCTCCCAGATTTTGACAAACCTTTTATTATTGAGACAGATGCCTCTGGATTGGGAATAGAAGCGGTTTCATCACAAGGAAAAAGTCCCATTGCTTTCATCAGTCAGGGATTTTCAGCGAAGGGGAGACTAAAATCAGTATATGAACGGGAACTTTTGGCCATTGTATTTGCTGTGGATAAGTGGAAGCATTACCGAACTGGTAAGAAGGTAATCATTAGAACTGACCAACGTAGCCTGAAGCACCTACTTAATCAGAAGGCGGTCTCTGCAATACAACAAAGGTGGGCTTCTAAGCTTGTGAGTTTAGATTATGAAATTCAGTATAAACCAGGTCCTGAGAACAGAGTTGCGGATGCCTTATCAAGACAACCAGCTCGGTTGGTTGCTCCTTCCACTATTAACAGACATGAATTAGCGCAACAAGTGCAAGCGAATGGTCCCCTTCACAGGATATGGAGTGAACTTCGAGATGGAAAGGACACAGAGCTGGGCTATAGCATTAAGGCAGGAACTTTGTACAAAGATGGAAGAATAGTCATTCCAACAGGTTCTTCTTTCATTCCCAGCTTATTAGAACAGTTTCACGCAAGCCCCATTGGTGGTCATGAAGGAGTTTTCAAAACCTTCAAGCGATTGACCAGTGAAGTGTATTGGAAGGGCATGCGCAAGGATGTAATAGCTTTTATTAAGGGCTGTCAAGTGTGCCAGCAGAGCAAATACTCCACACTCTCACCAGCTGGTCTACTCTCTCCACTGCCCATTCCTACTAAAGTATGGTCCAACATAAGCTTAGACTTCATCGAAGGGTTACCCAAATCCAATGGATTCGACGTCATACTAGTGGTAGTGGACAGGCTCAGTAAATACGGGCATTTCCTTGCCTTAAAGCACCCTTTTACCGCAAAGTCGGTAGCTGAACGTTTTCTCAAAGAAGTTGTGCGTCTTCACGGGTTTCCCGAGACCATGGTTTCGGACCGCGATAAGGTCTTCGTCAGCCATTTCTGGTCCGAACTATTCAAGGCACAAGGCACTTCACTACACAAGAGCACCGCATATCACCCGCAAACTGACGGACAAACAGAAGTCCTTAATCGTTGCTTGGAAACCTACCTCCGTTGCTTTGTCAATGGGAAACCGAAGTCATGGGAGCAATGGTTAATGTGGGCAGAATACTGGTATAATACATCCTTCCACTCCGCTATACAAATGACCCCATTTCAGGCTGTTTATGGACGCGAACCACCTAAGTTCTTGAGGTTTTGAGATGTGCCAACAGTTAATGCCAATGTTGAAGAGATGCTACAAGAACGGGATGGAATAATTACTATCCTCCGTGAGAATTTACAAG
The DNA here is from genome assembly GCA_036452645.1 of Capsella bursa-pastoris. Taxonomy (NCBI): domain Eukaryota; kingdom Viridiplantae; phylum Streptophyta; class Magnoliopsida; order Brassicales; family Brassicaceae; genus Capsella; species Capsella bursa-pastoris. The sequence goes on from CP144192.1 coordinate 5,360,077, forward strand.
CAGCGCAAGCCAGGATGCAGAAGGCAGCAAACAAGCACCGTCGTGAGTTAGAATTCAACGTTGGGGATTGGGTTTACTTGAAGCTTCGACCATATCGACAAGTGACAGTGGCACAGCGTAGAAATGAGAAGCTTGCCCCAAGGTTCTTTGGTCCTTATCCAATCACTAAACGGATTGGAAAGGTAGCCTATCAGTTGCAACTGCAAGATGGGAGCTCTATACATCCAGTTTTTCATATCTCCCAGCTTAAGCAGGCTGTCCCTTCGTCTGTCCCAACACAGCCATTACCAGCCATCCTTAACGCCAATATAGAGTGGAATACCTCACCAGAAGCGGTACTAGCTATTCGCAGTTCAGAGGAAAAAGACGGACCTGAGGTGTTAGTCAAATGGAGTGGCTTACCGGAATGTGAGAACACATGGGAATCCTTGGAGAGACTAGGGAAGCAATTTCCAGATTCACACCTTGAGGACAAGGTGGCTTTATTACGGGAGGGTATTGATAAGCTAGCTATTCCATTAGCTTGTATGAAACGGAGGAAGAGGACTCAGGGTAAGTTGATGAAGAGGTGTGACAGGCAAAGTGGCTAGGTGCTGCCAAGAAGTGGATGAGAGACTCTATTACAACTAGAGTCTGGGGAATTGCAGTAACTAGACAACAATAAGAGAGTGACGTTTTATATTTAAGTGTGTGTCGTTTATTATCAAGGGTGTGTCGTTTACTATCAACATTTAGAGTGTGTGTAGTTTTAGTAAGAGAACAATACTTAAGAGAAGCCTTGTTGTAGGGTTTCATTATCGAATAAAATTACAATATTTCCTTATACTCTTTCTCTCTTCTCGATCTATTTCTCTCTGCTTCATCTCTTCGACCCTTTTCTCATTCTTTGGTAAGATCCTTCTTATCAAATTGACAACATAAACAGAGCTGTTTCATAAGCTATTCCGCCGGGTCTTGGCGGCCGTGTAATCGCCGGCGGTTGGCGGTGGCTCTCCGCCGTGATTTCACCTTAATTTGATAAAAAATCGGGGATCTATAAAATAATTCGTTTTCGTTTTAGTTTCTTGAAGGATCACATGGTGGATGGTCCAATGGTGGTCGTCCAAGAAAATTTTCTTCTTTTTTAGGAGCCAAATTTCTTGGACGACTACCATTGGGCCATCCATCATGTGATCCTTCAAGAAATTTCTTGGCAGAAAAACAGTACGTAGGGTAATATTGGGTTTGGGTTGGATAATCTATAGTTTATACAAACTATATTACTATTTACCTGGGGTAACATGGAGTTTATCCATATAACTATAGAGGTGAATAAGTCCAAGCGATGTCCTGTTGATGTAACCATTTAGATCTTTATGCTGAACCCTTCAGAATTCAAAGATAAGCAGTTCTGAACCTTGCAGAAAAAATAGATAAATGGTTCTGAGTCTAAGATTGAGGGGGAGTATTGACCAAAGCATGTAGTTGACTATATCACAGAACCAATCAACGCCAGACCTTACAGATACTCTTTCACGCAGAAAAACGATATGGAAAAGCTCATCAGAGAGATGCTAGCTGCTGAGATCATTAGACCGAGTATTAGTCCATTCTCAAGTCCCGTTCTGTTAGTTAAAAAGAAAGATGGGGGGTGGAGATTTTGTGTGGATTACAGGGCAGTGAACAAGGCAACTATTCCTGATCGGTATCCAATCCCCATTATCGAAGAACTGTTGGATGAGCTAAAAGGAGCAACCGTGTTCTCCAAGTTAGACCTGAAATCGGGGTACCATCAAATCCGGATGAAGGCTACGGATGTTGAGAAGACGGCTTTTCGCACCCATGAAGGCCATTACGAGTTCCTAGTAATGCCTTTTGGCCTCACCAACGCCCCAGCCACTTTTCAGTTAGTCATGAATGAGTTGTTTCGACCATACTTAAGACAGTTTGTCTTGGTTTTCTTTGATGACATTTTGGTCTACAGCCCGGATGTGGAGACACACATTCGTCATCTCGAAGTGGTTCTCAAAATTCTACTCCAAAACCAGTTTTACGCTAACCAAAAGAAATGTTGTTTTGGCAGTAAAGAGATAGCTTATTTGGGACATGTGATATCTGGAGAAGGAGTTTCTGCTGATCCAGCCAAGGTAGAAGCGATGGTTCGCTGGCCTCAACCTAAGAATATCACGGAGTTGCACGGGTTCTTGGGTCTCACAGGATACTACCGCAGATTCGTAGCAGGATATGGTAAAATAGCTAAGCCGCTTACAGAGCTACTTAAGAAAGGCAAATTTGAGTGGACAAGTGAAGCTACTACCGCATATGAAGCACTTAAGACCGCAGTGACCAGACTTCCGACGCTCTCCCTCCCAGATTTTGACAAACCTTTTATTATTGAGACAGATGCCTCTGGATTGGGAATAGAAGCGGTTCTATCACAAGGAAAAAGTCCCATTGCTTTCATCAGTCAGGGATTTTCAGCGAAGGGGAGACTAAAATCAGTATATGAACGGGAACTTTTGGCCATTGTATTTGCTGTGGATAAGTGGAAGCATTACCTAACTGGTAAGAAGGTAATCATTAGAACTGACCAACGTAGCCTGAAGCACCTACTTAATCAGAAGGCGGTCTCTGCAATACAACAAAGGTGGGCTTCTAAGCTTGTGAGTTTAGATTATGAAATTCAGTATAAACCAGGTCCTGAGAACAGAGTTGCGGATGCCTTATCAAGACAACCAGCTCGTGAAGAATTTCTGAATGCCCTGTTGGTTGCTCCTTCCACTATTAACAGACAGGAATTAGCGCAACAAGTGCAAGCGAATGGTCCCCTTCACAGGATATGGAGGGAACTTCGAGATGGAAAGGACACAGAGCTGGGCTATAACATTAAGGCAGGAACTTTGTACAAAGATGGAAGAATAGTCATTCCACCAGGTTCTTCTTTCATTCCCAGCTTATTAGAACAGTTTCACGCAAGCCCCATTGGTGGTCATGAAGGAGTTTTCAAAACCTTCAAGCGATTGACCAGTGAAGTGTATTGGAAGGGCATGCGCAAGGATGTAATAGCTTTTATTAAGGGCTGTCAAGTGTGCCAGCAGAGCAAATACTCCACACTCTCACCAGCTGGTCTACTCTCTCCACTGCCCATTCCTACTAAAGTATGGTCCAACATAAGCTTAGACTTCATCGAAGGGTTACCCAAATCCAATGGATTCGACGTCATACTAGTGGTAGTGGACAGGCTCAGTAAATACGGGCATTTCCTTGCCTTAAAGCACCCTTTTACCGCAAAGTCGGTAGCTGAACGTTTTCTCAAAGAAGTTGTGCGTCTTCACGGGTTTCCCGAGACCATGGTTTCGGACCGCGATAAGGTCTTCGTCAGCCATTTCTGGTCCGAACTATTCAAGGCACAAGGCACTTCACTACACAAGAGCACCGCATATCACCCGCAAACTGACGGACAAACAGAAGTCCTTAATCGTTGCTTGGAAACCTACCTCCGTTGCTTTGTCAATGGGAAACCGAAGTCATGGGAGCAATGGTTAATGTGGGCAGAATACTGGTATAATACATCCTTCCACTCCGCTATACAAATGACCCCATTTCAGGCTGTTTATGGACGCGAACCACCTAAGTTCTTGAGGTTTGGAGATGTGCCAACAGTTAATGCCAATGTTGAAGAGATGCTACAAGAACGGGATGGAATAATTACTATCCTCCGAGAGAATTTACAAGCAGCGCAAGCCAGGATGCAGAAGGCAGCAAACAAGCACCGTCGTGAGTTAGAATTCAACGTTGGGGATTGGGTTTACTTGAAGCTTCGACCATATCGACAAGTGACAGTGGCACAGCGTAGAAATGAGAAGCTCGCCCCAAGGTTCTTTGGTCCGTATCCAATCACTAAACGGATTGGAAAGGTAGCCTATCAGTTGCAACTGCCAGATGGGAGCTCTATACATCCAGTTTTTCATATCTCCCAGCTTAAGCAGGCTGTCCCTTCGTCTGTCCCAACACAGCCATTACCAGCCATCCTTAACGCCAATATAGAGTGGAATACCTCACCAGAAGCGGTACTAGCTATTCGCAGTTCAGAGGAAAAAGACGGACCTGAGGTGTTAGTCAAATGGAGTGGCTTACCGGAATGTGAGAACACATGGGAATCCTTGGAGAGACTAGGGAAGCAATTTCCAGATTCACACCTTGAGGACAAGGTGGCTTTATTACGGGAGGGTATTGATAAGCTAGCTATTCCATTAGCTTGTATGAAACGGAGGAAGAGGACTCAGGGTAAGTTGATGAAGAGGTGTGACAGGCAAAGTGGCTAGGTGCTGCCAAGAAGTGGATGAGAGACTCTATTACAACTAGAGTCTGGGGAATTGCAGTAACTAGACAACAATAAGAGAGTGACGTTTTATATTTAAGTGTGTGTCGTTTATTATCAAGTGTGTGTCGTTTACTATCAACATTTAGAGTGTGTGTAGTTTTAGTAAGAGAACAAAACTTAAGAGAAGCCTTGTTGTAGGGTTTCATTATCGAATAAAATTACAATATTTCCTTATACTCTTTCTCTCTTCTCGATCTATTTCTCTCTGCTTCATCTCTTCGACCCTTTTCTCATTCTTTGGTAAGATCCTTCTTATCAAATTGACAACATAAACAGAGCTGTTTCATAAGCTATTCCGCCGGGTCTTGGCGGCCGTGTAATCGCCGGCGGTTGGCGGTGGCTCTCCGCCGTGATTTCACCTTAATTTGATAAAAAATCGGGGATCTATAAAATAATTCGTTTTCGTTTTAGTTTCTTGAAGGATCACATGGTGGATGGTCCAATGGTGGTCGTCCAAGAAAATTTTCTTCTTTTTTAGGAGCCAAATTTCTTGGACGACTACCATTGGGCCATCCATCATGTGATCCTTTAAGAAATTTCTTGGCAGAAAAACAGTACGTAGGGTAATATTGGGTTTGGGTTGGATAATCTATAGTTTATACAAACTATATTACTATTTACCTGGGGTAACATGGAGTTTATCCATATAACTATAGAGGTGAAAAAGTCCAAGCGATGTCCTGTTGATGTAACCATTTAGATCTTTATGCTGAACCCTTCAGAATTCAAAGATAAGCAGTTCTGAACCCTCCAGAAAAAATAGATAAACGATTCTGAGTCTAAGCTTGAAGGGGAGTATTGACCAAAGCATGTAGTTGACTATATCACAGAACCATGTAGTTGACTACTATGTCACAGAACTATATAGTTGACTATATCACATAACTATGTCAAGGATCCTTATTCAGATCATTTCCACTGGGTTGTATTAAAAATATTAAATGAGATAATTAAAAGATGGCTTGTAGTAAAAATATTAAGTGAGATAATTAAAAGATATTGCTGTCAAAATCGATAAGACATTTTGACAGCATAGAGATGCTCTAATAAAAAAAGTTATAAAAAGCTTATAAACATCTTATAAAAGCTAATATAAAAGGTTATAGGAACTCGTTAGATAAAAGATAATAATCATCACAAAAATACACGGCGCATGCAGCTCTTCCCGCCTGTCATTTCAACTTTATTTCTTGTGTATTTTTGTCATAGCTCTTCCCACCTGCAGACGTCAACTTTATTTCTTGTGTATTTTTTTTTATTTTTTTTTTTTTGACCAAAAAAAAAATACACAAGAAATAAAGTTGACGTCTGCAGGTGGGAAGAGCTATGACAAAAATACACAAGAAATAAAGTTGAAATCGACGATTGCTGTGGTTAACAGACGTGAAGCGGCTGTGTTGTGGTTAACAGACGGGCAGGGGCATGAGATACGGGCATTACTTAAGAATGATCTGACAAGCTTGGTGAAAGACAAGATTGTTGTATCCGGTAGTATTATTCAGCTCCTTCAATTCACCACTCGAGTCACCCTTCGAGTTTCCCCGGTAAATTCGAGGTAAATTTTGCGCTAGTTTGTCTTTCTTTCTTTTTTTTGAGTAGAAACGACGAATTTTGTAGTTTCCTGAAATGAAACTGATGTTCAAAGTTTTTTTCTTCTTTTCTTTGATAGGATTGTTTGTATTACTGCTGCGAATGTGATATTATCTAGTTCTGATGTAATTGGACAACTTCATTCTGATGTAATTGGACAACCTCAAGGTCCTCAACAGAATTTCGATGTGGTACCTTTTGTTGCTAATACACAAGAGAGTAATAGTGCTAAACCTCTTGTTGCGGACGAGCTGAAGATCTTTCGCAACAGAATTAAAGAGGCTAAGGCTTTCGTTTGTGATACTGTAAGTAGTATATAATTTAAAAAATTTAATCATTTGTCATACAAAACTAAGACGATAAACTAATCTCAGTTTATCGTCTTACAACTGAGGGTTTCGACTGCAAAAAAGATGAAGATAAGGATTTTGAATGGTTTCCGTGAGAAGGAAGAATGTAGTTCCTTTTTTAATCAAAACTTGTCAATGCTTGTTAGCATTCTCTAATTTTTTTTAAAGTAGTATTGTATTCTCTCGTAGACTCGTACTATATTTTCTAATCCTGCTAGTTTTAATGTAGTACTTTATTCTCTTATTAAGTCTTTTATTCGTATATATTGTCTTTGATCTCACATATCTCTGCAAATCATAACACGTTTTACTGTCTTTTAGACTGCTGGATCAAAGATGATCAACCATTGCCTTGCCCCATCATCATCTCCCAGTGAAGTCTTTTGTTACTGTTTGTGTAAATGTAGATGACTTGACCTTTTGCAAGCTTCAGTTATTGATCTGTCTTAAAGGATGATGTGTTGGATTATTAAATCATGAATTGTGGAGTTGATTATTAAACCAAACGTGGCACGATCGTGATGTTAAACCAAACGTGGCACGATCGAAGAAAAACTCGTAGTGGAATGTACTAGTAGTGTCTGAGCCAAGGATTATATTAAAAGGTTTCAATAAGTGATGTCAAGGCGTGACATATAAATTACGATCATGAGCAATAGATACTAATGAAGTAACCTTTGAATCCCCTTGGGTCACAATCTAGCATTTGGAGTGATTTGTATAAAAATCACAAATCTTGTGTTATTCAAACATGAATTTTAAAAAACCTTTTAAAATCTCATGTTATTGAACTAGTGATTTGTAAATGAACTTTCAAATCCAATTTACAAACAAAGCCAACTAAATTCTTGATACAAGAAAGCAACTGGAACAAGCATGAGATTCTGATCAAAGTCTTAAAGTTTTGGCAAGCGATCTTCTATTTCCGCTTTAGCACCGTGGCTTAAGATCTTTGTTAACCCTCTTCATCACAGTTTTGATATGCATCTCCTTCATAAGCATAGGTTGACCTCTCACAAAATTCTCATTGCCGAATTCCCGTAGCCCATCTGACCTCTTAATTTTGCTAAAGCCCTACCAACAGCAACAAAAAAAACTTACATAATGCTTAAGCCTGGAGGAAATCTTTTGCAAATACAATAACTTACATAATGCTTAAGCAGGTTTAGTTAGTCTCAGATATGCATTTTAAAACTTGAGATAATCTTTTGCAAATACAAAACTTCCATAATGCTTAAGCCTGGAGATAAACGTTTTGAACGAGCTGCAAAAGAATCTCTTATAAATCTTTCTGCGAATTAGCTTTTCCTGATTACGGATGACGAAACCCTTGTTGCTTTTGCTCCATGAGATGATTGAATCCGTTGAAGGATCATCCACCAGCTTATATATACGATCGAGGATTACAGGTACAGGGAAATCTACAATCCCCAAATCAAAGTATTACTGGACAAACCAGCAACAACAGAACATCAAAGTCGAGCAATTTAATCCCAATTACCATTTGTGGACCGTGTTTCTATCTTCTTCCCCTGGAACGTATGTCAAAGATTGAAAAAGAGATTTACAATTTGCTGAAAACTCAAAGATCTAATTGAACGCAAGAATAATATGAAACACAAATAGCAGTATATACATCTCACATAGAGAAAGAGAGAGGAGAAAACCCTAACCGCTACGCGGCGACGAGCCGATGGAATCGCTGGAGCAGACGGAGGTTGCCGAGGAAAGAGACCCAACACGTCGACGACATCAAGAACGATCTCCAAAAAATTTTCATCACACTCTCCGTCTTGGTTAGATGGAATCGCTCGAGAGAGACCTAAATCCTCCTCCTTAGCCTTACTAACGGACTCTCTAATCTCTTCCTCAGCCATCGCTCTCTCTCTCTCTCTGTATTTGTTTTTTTTTCAAACCATTTATATTAAAAAACCCATAAAGAGTAAAACATCACTACAAAAGGCCCAAAATATTCAGCCCAATACAATGAAATTAACACGTATCAAAACAGATGTAGTAAACACAAAGAAAACATTCGTCGGAACTTGGAACGCTTTATCTACTCCTTTTTACATTATCGTTAGAATCCATGATTGTTTTGATTTGTGAATTTAATAATTTTTGAAATAGTGTGTTTCACATTATCCGCACACTGCATAGATGGAGATATAAAATATTGAGTATATAGATGACGCATCTAATTGACTATATCAGAGATTTATAGTCGATGTGTATACCCAGTCGTTCCATAAATCCGATATTAAGAGAAGAATGATAACTTGATTTTTCTGAATTATAATATAATTTTTTAAAGAATCTCTCAAATATGGCGAAGAACTCACCATAAATTTGTAACTGACTGTATTGGAAAACTGTATGCACACACCATAAATTTGGATATATAGATGAAGCATGTAAATGAGTATATTGTAAAACTATAGTCGGTGTGCATAGAATTCAAACTTTTTTAGGATTTTTGCGGGACGACTCCTTTGGAAGAAACTACGCCGTCACGCAGAAGTTGGAAATATATCATAAAACAAATCAGATTTAATTTTAATCTCGTCTTTAATAATAACAGGATATATAGAAATTTAAGTTAGATTTATTTTTATCTCATCTTAAAAAAAAAACATACTAGGCTGGCTGTTATACATAATCGTGTATGTTCGACTACGAACATTATAACTTGTGATGTGTTATTGATTTGTTTTGATTGGAAAAGAAAACGAGCTTTAGACGTAGTTGTCCCGGGACAACTATTGAGAAAAACAGACGCGCCAGGGATACTATGTTTCAGTAGTAGTTGTGCTGGTACAACTCATACCAACATCCCAAACTTTAGATATTTACATGTGAAAAAATTGAAAAATTCCTTAAATAGTCCGAGTACTAAAATTAGTTAAAAAAAAATTGATACCCGATACACACAACACCTAGCTAATTTTTATAACAAAATATAAAAAATTAATACTCGGCATTATGCTCACATGCATGTAAATATCTAAAGTTTCGAGATGTTGGTAAGAGTTGTACCAGCACAACTATAACTAAAAACGTAGTATTCCTGGGGCGTTTGCTATTCGCAATAGTCGTGCCGGAAAGACTCATTTGGAAGAAACTACACCGTCGCACAAAAGTTGGAAATATATCATAAAACAAACTAACATTAGAGGTAAAATGTCATAAATTGCCTCAGTTATCCCCTTCAAATCAGATTTAACTTAGAAATGTTGATGGTTTTTGTCGTTTGTGATGTGTTATTGACTTGTAATGGGTATGTAATGGGTATCAGTGTTTGGACATCACCATGTGTATCTAGAGATAACAATAAGTACTTTGTGACCTTTATATATATTTGATTTAAAATATTTTTTAAAAATTAAACCCGCGGTGTACCGTAGATCAAAATCTAGTTAATAGTGATTTTTATAACAAATAACATACAAAATAGTAATTTCAGAAAATGTAAACAAAAGAATATTTAGAAAAAAAAATAGAAGAAAATCCCGCTGCGTAGTGCGGTGCGGGTATCAACCTAGTTAAGATTAATTTGTCAAAGTCCTTTTTCGCGGTGCAGATTCGAATGAATTAGACCGTATGAATATTTTCTCCTATTTCCCTTTTATGTGGTAGTTATATCTATGTTAATATAAGCCTTTTAACAAAAAAAAATATATATATCTATGTTAATATACCCTTTCTTTGTGTTTTTCTTAGTTGTAATCCCAAATTGCATAATTCGCACATAAAGTCGACAAAAAAAGAGATAGCATAGTACTCTATATGTGAGAGGAGGGTTAAGAACTCTAAAACTCTGAGACATCAATTGTTTTTGTCTAAGTTCGTTACTGTATACATTGATCTAGACATCTAGTATAGTCATAATATGTTTTTGAGATACAGAGTAAAAAAAATTTGCAAAGAAAAACAGTGAAAATAAAATAAAGAAGAAATTTACAAATTATCATGCTCAATTACCATTGCTCCTCTCCATGTCTCACCGGAGGCCACCTCGACTGGGACGAGCATTGACGTTGGCCCTGTGCACACGAAGTAATTTTGCTTCCCATATTTTTCTGACATTGATCCTGGAGATCCCACATACATCTCTTCGAACCCTATCCTTATCATCCTGAAGAACAATCCTCTTCCCTGCAAGATTCTAAACTAATCAGATTTTATTGAATTTAAAGTTAGTGTTAGGAAATCCTAGTCGATGTTGCATACCAAATCTTGAAACGAATGGTACCATATTGATTTACCTGATCTATGGTTTCAAATTTAGAAGGTGGAGTGTTATAGACAGCCTTTAACCTCTCAGCCGGAGGAGCACCATATATTCTACTCATCTTTTTCTCAAGAAGTGTAATCATAGAATCTTCAACAGCCCAAATCCCTGGCTTCTCCCCTTCGTCCGACGAAAACCAACCAGAAGAGTCTGCCTTCATTGCCTCTGAAGGAGACAAGAGCTCGAAAGGCGATGACAAAGGAGGATTGGGGCAATAAGAACATCCTTTCAATCCTTGAATTCCAGACCCATTCCGTTTCTTGAACCTCAAGTAACTCATAATCCCGGGTTTAAGGGTAACCGGTTTTCGTCCATTGTTCTTCACAATTAGAGCTGTAGCCATGCTTACAGGATACAGAGAGACGATATAAGTTATGTCGAGAACCCCGGCCGTACAGCTCAGTTCGATCTGAAAATGACGTTCATAAAGATTTCAGCATTGTTTAGACAAGATTTAATATATAGAATTAATCACCTGAAGAGCATCAATGGCGTCTGAATCAGTATCTTTAACACTCCAATCATATCCTGAGAGTACTGAAGAAGACACTCCTTTTGGTTTAGTAGCTTCTTCTGCGTTTACAATAATAACACCAACTCCACCTCTCCTCTCATCGCCGTCAACTGTGTAAAGGACTTCCTCGAATCCATCGTCTTTCCAGTACACCTTTGGTTTATATGAAATGACATGAGCATCTGATAAACTCATCTTTAACGAACTTCCATTTCTGACCTTAAGTTCCACCATAGGACTATTGTTTGATTCCGAGAATTTTATACCTTTTCGTCCGAATTTATCTTCAAGCCTCTCAGTTATTGTCTGTGTCTGGGGAGCTGAAACTGAACTTCTTATGGCTTTTGGTTTTGGGAGAGAAGAGAAAGAGATAAGAGAAGCCATTGATGGAGAGTAAGGATCGGAGAAGAAAAGATAAGACGAGTGAGACGAGTGAGAGTGTCTACTGCAATAAAGCCTAATCTTTGTCCAACTTTTTTTTTTCTGTCGTTTTCTTGAACTCTTTTCTTTAGCATGTGGTTGTGAGCTTCTACATTACACAAGATAAAATTCAAGATTAAATCAATACAAAACGGATAAAAGAGAAATGAGTTTATATCCTTTATTGACACATTAATATTTTTCGAGTAAGCAGAAAATGACACATCATTTTTTATATGTCATAATGTTATAAATAATGATTTACTTCACGTTAAACTAATTTTAAATAACTTAAAATTGATAAAATATAAAAATTTATTAAAGAGAAGATATATATTACAAGCGAAACAACTTTTAACGTCGTTTTATATCGACTAGGGAAATGTTCACACTACGCTCGGCTTTATTGTTTATATCTATTTTACAAAATTGTTCAATAAAAAAAATATGTCAAGTAATGTTAAGTAAATCATTTGAGGAAAGATTAGTAGGGAATTTCAGTCTCACCATTGTATGTATTTTCCTATATTGTATAACTCTTTTAGTAATGACTAGGTTGTGAACCCACGCATAGCGTGAGTTTATTTGATATATTATCGTATGAAATATATACGATTAATGATAGTAATAAAATATTATTTTGTAAGAAAAATTAAATTACTTTAAGACAATAAATAATTTATGTCAAATATTGAATTTTAAAAATTATAAAATCAGTTGTGTTAAGGAATCAAATATGATAAAAGAATCATGAATCAATCTTTTTCTCATATTTAATTGGCCGTAAACACCTTTGTATTTCTTTTCATATTGATCGTTTCATACTCTTCATATACCTTTTTGTCAATTTCATTTTCGATCTTTCATGGTTATTATTATCGTTACATTCACCATCCGCTTCTTCGTCATACTATTCTTCTTCCTCTTATTTTCCTCATCATCTTCTTAACTTTTTACCGGATCCTCTCCAGCTTCTTCTATGTATAACATTAATTAGATTTTACCCCGTGGTACACCACGAGACCAGTATTTTATGCGTATGTGTTATATAAAATTTTAACCGTTGTAGTTTATATATAGTTATATACAAAATTCGTTTAGCATAGTCTTTGATTGCCAATATGAACAATGTATCCTATGTGGTGTATATATATCAAAGAATTTGCTAGATGTGTACCTAGAGGGGAACTAGGAATTTCTGTTTATTTTTAAAACGAAAACATATTCTTTTTGGTGTTGATAATTTTTCATTAATTAAAACAGTAGTGATTTTATAGTCAACATTGGGAGTGGAGGGTAATTAGTTAATCCATATGTTTTCAAGTTTGATGGGTACATATACTAATATATATTTTTATTTAATTTAAAGTTTTAGTAAATATTTTTGGTATATTCTAAATACTATGTTGTATGATAGTACATGTAAATGTTTGTCTATCTTTACATGATTTTTTGAAAATAGTATATAAAAATAATAGAGGATGTTTTAATGATAGTTTGCAGTTATAGTGGCTAATAATATTAGCCAATATTTGTAGATTAATGAAATAGTGTGTAAGAAATTATTTAAATTTGCACTTTCCTAATGGGCTAGAATTTACCCCGTGGTACACCACGGGTCCATTTTTAATACAATTTTAGTGTTTGGATTATAAAATAGTTGATTTTTTATTTGTAATATTAATGCTACAGTGTTATATATATTTTGGTCTATTTTCAATAACTAAAAGTATTTATTGTTGAATATATGTGGGTTGAATTTGAAGGAACTTAGTATATGTATTTATAAAAATAAAAAATACTATTTTTAAACTCAGATTTGCTAAAATAATGGTGTACGTATAAAACTTAAGTTTGTATATACATTTATATTTTTAAGACATAGTTCTAACTTATTTTTGTTTGCTAAACAAAAACTTTAAAATCCAAGTTGGAAGAGTTGGGTACTCCCAAGATATAAACTTTAATATAAGATTTATTACTTATGAAAAATATACACAACTAAGTCTTTGGCATTTGTTTTATTTTTTACTTTGAGAATTGATTTGAATGAGAAACCACAGCTAGAGATTAGCTAGAGAGAACTAACCCATTATTTTGGTTTTTCAGATTATCAAAAACAAATACAATTCACCAAAAAAAATGGCAAATTTTAGGCTTCCAAATATGCCTTCAACAATATATGTATATATTTTCTGAAGAAAATAAAATTGACATAAATGAAATTGAAGTTACATTTAAATTCCGTCATTGTTTCTATATTTCATTCATGCCAAATTAATATTAAAATGAATATATAGAACTCAGAAAATAACTATAAATACAAAGGATAAATGAAGAAGAAAGATGAGCAATACAAATATGAACAAAGAATAACTTATTTTAGAGACATTCATTACAGCCTGAAACCGAAGATCTAGCTAGAATGAATCTGTCTATTGTTCTATATTACATATTAGAGACACATAAACAAATGTATATTTAGATGTAGAAAATAACATAAAGGTTTATTCTGAAATTTCTATTAGTAAATTGTGTATGCTCTGATGGTTTTTCTACCTTCTATTGACAGACTATTTATACAGATCCTTGCTAATAAGGTTAGGTGTGATTGAGAATGCTAGTGTAGCAATTAGTTTATGTTTCCTATATTTACTCGATCTTTAACTAATAATAAGGAAATCTTTAATCAGTTCTGATTTTATGGTTTATGATTAGAATTAAAACCGCTTATTGTTCTCCTAATCTAAACATATCTTACCAAAACCGAAATTTGTGATGGGAATCGTAATAAATGAGTATTGTTTGCTTGTATATTTTAATCTAAAATTTTCTGATACAATATTAAACTTACCTTAGTTATAGGAGATACTTCATATATTTTGATTAACAATTGGTATTCTATATATATATATTAACATTAATGATGATTTTTTGGCTTTAAAATCATTTTTATTTGCGAAATTAAATTTCTTTATTGTTAGGAATAAATTTCATTCTGATAATGCTAACAATATTCTCAAATTACCAAATTTTGGTCCTAATTATTTATGTGGATTTTTTTGTTAAGAAATTGTACATTAGTGTGTTCACGTCATTTTTTACAAAATAAAATTAAAAACATCATATTCATAAAAGAACATTAATCTTATCATACTCCTAGAAAACCTTCGATTATTTAACTATTTAAGTTATTAAATCGGAACTTTATTTTATTTTGTAAGACCCCTCAATTGTAAAAACCCAGTATATTTTTAAAATTATGCGACGTAGTTACCAAAAACATTCACGTGAATTTTGCTATAATGATTCAACATATTTTAAAGATACAATATAATTTAATTTTTGAAAGATTTGGAAAGCACATGCGTATACAATAGAAAGTAACATTCAATCAAAAGATCTGGTTAGCATACACTCCTAATATCAGGCGACGTAGTTGATATCGTTTTTAAAATTATGGGACGCAGTTAATATTGTTTCTTTATACAGATAAATCAATTGAATATTCTCTGATTGTGAAATTAATATAGATGTGCGTGTGTTTAATAATAGGGAAGGTGTTATCTATATACTTAGAAAGGTGTTTAAATACTAAATTGATTACGGCACTTGGTACGCTGTATTTTTTAATAACCAATAGATATTCTTCGGTTGTAGTTATAAAAGGAAAGATCATTATTTTCACTTTTATATACGAAGCTAGTAATAATCATTGTATCAAATGTTAGATCCAGTTACTCCAATCGGGTTGTAATTAAAAGATTCAAACCGACCCGCTAAAATAATTGTCTCATTTAACCTTAATGATAATAGTGTGATTAGTTAAATACGAAGGACATTTAGTTAAATACGAAGGTGGTAAAAAAAATGGCTACAAAAATAATAATATAGATTAATTGATTATTGTAGTATAATTAATATTAACATCTAATATTTATTATTAATTGATATCAAAATCATACAAAACAAAGATTTACGTAACCATAATAAAAAAATTTAGTTTATTACCATAACTATAAAATCTTTAACAAAAATCCCTAATATAATAAAAATTCATAGAGTTTATGCTATGATAAAAATTCAAGAATTGTTTTGTGATCAAGAAAGAGATGCTAATTATTATTAACCAACATTTACATAATAAGAAATCCGAAATGAATGCTATATATGATTGCTAATAAAAGTTTAGGAATATTCTCTAGATTTAGTATCAAAGATTCCCAAAAATGAATTATCCCACAACTATTAGTTAGTATTGTTTAGGAAATATGCCTTATGTTTAGGATTTAATATATTTATTATGAAAATATCTATGAAAATTAAATAGGATCTCTCCAAATATCAGAACAAATGAATATATGATGTTTTAACTTTTAAGGAATATGTTTTCAATTGTGTTAAAAATATTTCCAAAATTAAATAATCTATAATTCGTGTTATTGTATAATATTTGATTTTTTATTTCTTGTTATAATAAGCGGTCTGTGGGAGTTGGATAACGGATAATAAGCGGCCTGTGGGATAGCTTACGTGATGTGGTCCGTAGTGCGTCTGGTCCGGTCGTGGTAGGTGGAGATTTTAACACGATTGTGCGTCTTGATGAGAGGGCTGGGGGTAATGGACGTCTATCTCCGGATTCCTTAGCATTTGGTGAGTGGATCAATGATTTAGAACTTATAGATATGGGGTTTCGTGGAAATCAATTTACTTGGAAGAGAGGAAAAGTTCAGAGTACCTTTGTGGCTAAGAGATTGGATCGTGTTTTATGTTGCGCCGAGTCTCGACTGAAATGGCAGGAAGCAGTTGTAACGCATCTCCCTTTCTTGGCTTCGGATCATGCACCGATGTACATTCAACTTAATCCGGTACTGGTGGGTAATGCTACTAGACGGCCGTTCAGATTTGAAGCTACTTGTTAAATCATGCAGGGTTTAAAGAGTTGTTGGCGGCGTCTTGGCAGAGCAATATAAGTACTTGAGAGGCCTTGAAAAAGTTGCAGCAAACTTTGAAGAGATGGAACAAAGAGGTATTTGGTGATATAAACTCTCGGAAAGATAAGCTTGCAAAGGATATCAAGGAGATTCAAACAACAATTGATCAACACCAAACAGACGATTTAATAAGGAAGGAGGAGAGCTTATTGAAGGAATTTGATGTGGTGCTTGAACAAGAAAAGATCCTTTGGTTCCAGAAATCTAGAGAAAAGTGGATTGTTCATGGGGATCGAAATACTCGCTTTTTTCATACCTCTACCATCATAAGGAGAAGGAGGAACATAATTGAGATGCTTAAAAATGAAACTGGGAGTTGGATAACGGATAATGCAGCACTTGAGAAACTTGCTATTAATTATTTCAGTATATTATACTCGTTGGAGGATGTTGCTATGAATGTTGATGCTTTACCAAGAGAGGGTTTCATGCGTCTTACGGATGATGAGTTACGGAGTTTGAATAAAGATTTTACCCCAAATGAGGTTGAGAAGGCAGTTCGGAGTATGGGTAAATTTAAAGCTCCAGGACCGGATGGATTCCAACCAATATTCTATCAAGTCTGTTGGGATGTTGTTGGGGATTCGGTTCTCAAATTTGTTCTAACTTTCTTTGAGACGGGATGCCTCCCTGCAGAGACGAATGATGTTATTGTGGTTCTAATACCTAAGGTGGGGAAACCAGATAGGATTATGCAATTTAGGCCAATTAGTTTGTGTAATGTGTTGTTTAAAACCATTACTAAAACTATGGTGGGGCGTTTAAAGGGCGTCATTTCAAAGTTAATTGGTCCGGCGCAGTCAAGCTTCATCCCGGGGCGGTTAAGTACAGATAACATAGTTATTGTCCAAGAGGCAGTTCATTCGATGCGCCGCAAGAAAGGAAAAAAGGGTTGGATGTTGTTAAAGCTGGATTTAGAAAAAGCTTATGATCGATTACGATGGGATTACTTGGAGGATACGTTACGGGCTGTTGGATTTTCGGATAATTGGCTTCAATGGATTATGCAATGTGTGACAGGACCTTCGATGAGTGTGTTATGGAACGGGGAGAAGACAGAGTCTTTTAAACCACAAAGAGGTTTGAGACAAGGTGATCCCATCTCACCTTACTTGTTTGTGTTATGTATGGAGCGTTTATGTCACTTGATTGAGGCGGCTGTAACGCGAAAAGATTGGAAACCGATAAGCTTATCTGCTGGTGGTCCTAAGCTCTCGCATATCTGTTTTGCGGACGATCTGATTCTGTTTGCGGAAGCATCTTTAGATCAGATTCAGGTGATAAGGAGTGTGTTAGAGAAGTTTTGTTTGGCGTCCGGACAAAAAGTGAGCCTTGAGAAATCGAAAATTTATTTTTCAAAGAATGTTTCTCGAGAGTTGGGGACACAAATCAGTGATGAAAGTGGTATTAAGTCGACAAGGGAGCTGGGCAAGTACTTAGGGATGCCAATACTCCAGAAGAGAATTAATAAAGACACCTTTGGGGACATAGTTGAGAGGGTTTCATCTCGCTTGACAGGTTGGAGGAGTAAAACTTTGAGTCTTGCTGGAAGGATTACTTTGACAAAGGCGGTACTTTTATCCATTCCTATTCATACTATGAGTACGATTAAACTTCCTGCGTCTACGCTCGAGAGATTGGACAAACTTTCGCGCGAGTTTCTTTGGGGTTCAAGTCCGGAAACTAAGAAAGTCCATTTGGTTTCATGGAGTCAAATTTGTAAACCGAAAAGAGATGGAGGCTTAGGGATTCGGTCTGCGTGTGAAATGAATAAGGCTCTGGTTGCTAAGGTTGGTTGGAGGATGCTTAATGATCAGAGTAGCTTGCGGGCTAGAGTGGTGAGAGCAAAGTATAGAGTTGGGAGTATTCATGATATGAGTTGGTTGAAGGTAAAAAGCAATTGGTCTTCTACTTGGCGGAGTGTGTGTATGGGTCTGAGAGAAGTCGTTTATAAAGGCCTTGGTTGGACTGTCGGGGATGGAAGACGGGTTAAATTATGGAAAGATAAGTGGAGCCGTGTACACGGCTGTACATATGACATGTACAAACAGTAGAGCCGTGTACATATACCCATGGGTACAGATACCCATGTGTACAGTTATTTTTATATAGACTTACCCAACATAGTACTGTAAATAAGATTAATCGTACACATTGTTTGATGGACAGATATTTTCTGTACACATTTTTTGGTGGATAGATATTTTCTGTACACAAAGGATTTTGTACATATATGAATCTGTATTGTACAGATACACTATACCATGCATATAGATAAATGTACAAATGTAATAAAACTGATAACTGTACATAATAGTGTATAGTAAATAAGTATGACCGATGTATACAACCACTACAAATGTGTATAGATGTACAGTTGTGTGTACATATATATATTCGTGTATTTATTTGTACACAGAATTTACTGTGCAAATGTGTATAAATAGATAAGTACATATATGTAAATACACTAAATTAGATGACTAAAAAAATGGAGAACAAAATTAAAACTGTACTTACAGATAAGTGCATAATGTCTAGACAGAGAGAGATAGGTAGAAAACAGGGGGATAAAACGTTCACAAACCTAGATAAGAAAAGTCCAAGATAAAATGTTCACGAACCTAATACATGCGTAGAAACACGATTAAACAACCTAATTGTCTTCGTCGTCCCCGCCTTTGAGAAAAGTAACGTAAGGGTCTTTGGCGTAAGATTTCCTAATTCTTACAACATCATCGTCAGTAAAGGCTGCCATCTCGGACAAACCAAGTCCAAATGCATGCATTTCCAGAAATTTCATTGACATAGGTCCAATCCCCATCACCCTTGTTGTCGTAGATCCCACGGCTCTGTGATCACTTAAAGGGTGTTGTAGAGAAGTCAACAGGGTTTCCTGGATTGGTATAGGTTTTCAGAAGCCATGGGATAGATTCTGTAACTGGAGCAATCTGCAAATCCGCAATGTGGCTAGGCATTGGTTCCAAAAATGAGTCAAGGATCTCAATGTATCGTTCCTTAAGATTGATAACCATTCCAACCTAGTGTATGCGACCCCAATTTACTGGGACGTAGATAAAATCAACGTGTTTCAGAAATGCAGACTTCATTAATCTAGTGGTCTTGCCTGTTACATAAGCCTTAATGATTGGACACCAGTTGTAGTTTAGCTTGTCTTCACACTTGCTGAAGTCTTCATGGTGTGTGACGAGCAAGTCAAGAAACCAAGTATCGAGAAATACGAATCGATTAGCGATAAACACATGAACTCGGTGTCTAAGAATCATTCCTGTAATAATCTGGATGTGCTGTTAAGGAAAATAGAGAAGGTTAGATGGGCAGATGGGACAGTATAATAAGTCATAAGCATTGTTTAAACTCACCCCGGTTGTTATCCATTTTTCCTTCTCTGCAATCTCAAGAAAATGTAGGTTTGAGAGCATGTGGCCAATACAGACTTTGTAATACCTAAATAAGGAGAAACTAGAATGATTAGGGATGTCATTAGCTAGTCATTTTTATCACAAACAGATAGCTAGATATATTATTACTGTACTATGTTCTCTTTTAACAGAGCTTTCCATGCTTGGAACTCATCCTCGTCAACAACAGCATGTGGAGAGTAAGGTCGTTTCTTTTTGTGGCTATTAAACAAAGCTCTGATCCTTGGGTCCGCAGTGAAGTCGGTATCATAAAGAAATCGAGACCGTATGGGGACACGTTTGGAGGGTATAGGGTGACGAGGTCTTAAAGTCTCATGAACAAAGAGAGCTGGCTCCATAGGATACAACCAACAATCTGATGTTCTTCACTAACTATATAGTCCTTTGGTGATTTGCGCTCCTAAAATAATGTGAAATGGTTAATAACCAAAAACAACACGTCTACTTAGTAACAAGTGATGATAAATAACCTGGACATAGGTGCATAGGAATAATGGACTTATCGTGCACACCGGATCTTGGGTGTCCTCCCCAATTTCGGACTCCAAAATGTTGATCTCCTCGCCAGCATGAACCGTGATCTCGGTGTCGTCGCACTTGTCATTGTTGGCTGTTTGAGCAGGCTCACGAACCAAAACTTCCTAGTTTAGTAAAAGTATGCAATATATGAAGCTAAGCATGAAGTCTATCACTCAAAAGTAGTGAAAAATACTATACGGGCCAGGGGTGGATGAGGGGGATGGGTTTATGGTTGTTGCAGCATCTTGGGTGTCCTCCACTATTTCAGACTCCAAGTTGTTGATCTCTTCAGGAGGATGAACAGTTTCACCATCATCGTCGCACTTCTCATCGTTGGTTGTTTGAGAAGGCTCACCAGCCCCAACATCATATCAAGCTGCAGACATCACAAGTACCAGGCAAAACAAGTGAAAATACTAACTAGGGCAGTCAATGGTGAAGATGGGGATACCATAGTTGATGCATCTTGGGTGTCCTCACCTACAACCCGCTCCAAGTTGGTAATGCCATCAAGAATTGCGTCGACACAATTCTCGTCGTTGGCTGTTTTTGCAATTATCGCCGAGCAACACCTCCTGAGATGAATATAAGTCAAAACCATAATTAAAAGCTCATGTATGATATAGATAGCTGAACAAATCTATCCGTACACAAAACTAGATGTACACACTACTATCTGTACACACTACTATCTGTACACACTACTTTATATGTACACACTATTATCTGTACACACAACTATCTGTCCATACTAATAGTTGTACACAAGTTTATCTGTATATCACTTTTTGTACGTAACACTATCTGTACATAACACTATCTATACTATTTGTACACACAAATATCTGTACAAGTACACAAAAATACACAATTGAAAAAAAAAGGTTTAATACATGTGTTGTATGATGTCCATTTGGTGATGCAGACTGTTGTCTAACTACATCTTCAACAGATGTACTTGGCATTTGGCTTTCTTGTCCTTTTGAACATTCAGCCTAACAAAAAGTAAAAATTAGATGGAGTAGTTGTCAGTCAAGGAAAAAAGAAAGACTTGTTGAAATTTGGTCCAAAATGGGATAAGAACCCACAACCATTGCTTTGAAGCAGTAAATGGCTTTTCTAGAGTTTTCTTGAGTTAGAATATGTTATAATAAAATGAATTTGATTGATTACAAGTGCTAGAGATGGATGAAGAATGTTTAGAAGTGCGAAGAAAGACTTGTTGAAATTTGGTCCCAAATGGGATAAGAACCCACAACCATTGCTTTGAGGCAGTAAATGGCTTGTATAAAGTTATTTTGGGTTATAATAAGTTATAATACAATGAATTTGATTGATTACAAGTGCTAGAGATGGATGAAGAATGTTTAGAAGTGTGAAGAAACACTTGTTGAAATTTGGTCAAAATAGGATAAGAACCCATAACGATTGCTTTGAGGCAGTAAATGGCTTCTCTAGATTTTCTTGGGTTAGAATATGTTATAATAAAATGAATTGGATTGATTACAAGTGCTAGATATGGATGAAGAATGTTTAGAAGTGTGAATAACGACTTGTTGAATTTTTGTACCAAATGGGATAAGAACCCACAACCATTGCTTTGAGGCAGTAAATGCTTGTATAAAGTTATTTTGGGTTATAATATGTTATAATACAATGAATTTGATTGATTACAAGTGCTAGAAATGGATGAAGAATGTTTAGAAGTGTGAAGAAAGACTTGTTGAAATTTGGTCTCAAATGGGATAAGAACCCACAACCATTCCTTTGAGGCAGTAAATGACTTGTATAAAGTCATTTTGGGTTAGAATATGTTATAATACAATAAATTTGATTGATTACAAGTGCTAGAGATGGATGAAGAATGTTTACAATTATGAAGAAACACTAGTTGATATTTGGTCCCAAATGGCATAAGAACCCACAACCAATGTTTTGAGGCTGTAAATGGATTGTATAAAGTTATTTTTGGTTAGAATATGTTATAATACAATGAATTTGATTGATTACAAGGGCTAGAGATGGATGAAGAATGTTTAGAAGTGTGAATAAAGACTTTTGAAAATTGGTCCCAAATGGGATAAGAACCTACAACCATTGCTTTGAGGCAATAAATGGCTTGTATAAAGTTATTTTGGGTTATAATATGTTATAATTCAATGAATTTGATTGGTTAAAAGTGCTAGAGATGGATGATGAATGTTTAGAAGTGTGAAGAAACACTTGTTGAAATTTGGTCAAAATAGGATAAGAACCCATAACCATTGCTTTGAGGCAGTAAATGGCTTCTCTAGATTTTCTTGGGTTAGAATATGTTATAATAAAATGAATTTGATTGATTACAAGTGCTAGAGATGGATGAAGAATGTTTAGAAGTGTGAATAACGACTTGATGAATTTTTGTCCCAAATGGGATAAGAACCCACAACCATTGATTTGAGGCAGTAAATGCTTGTATAAAGTTATTTTGGGTTATAATATGTTATAATACAATGAATTTGATTGATTACAAGTGCTAGACATGGATGAAGAATGTTTAGAAGTGTGAAGAAAGACTTGTTGAAATTTGGTCCCAAATGGGATAAGAACCCACAACCATTCCTTTGAGGCAGTAAATGGCTTGTATAAAGTCATTTTGGGTTAGAATATGTTATAATACAATGAATTTGATTGATTACAAGTGCGATAGATGGATGAAGAATGTTTGCAATTATGAAGAAACACTAGTTGATATTTGGTCCCAAATGGGATAAGAACCCACAACCAATGTTTTGAGGCTGTAAATGGATTGTATAAAGTTATCTTTGGTTAGAATATGTTATAATACAATGAATTTGATTGATTACAAGGGCTAGAGATGGATGAAGAATGTTTAGAAGTGTGAATAAAGACTTTTGAAAATTGGTCCCAAATGGGATAAGAACCCACAACCATTGCTTTGAGGCAATACATGGCTTGTATAAAGTTATTTTGGGTTATAATATGTTATAATTCAATGAATTTGATTGGTTAAAAGTGCTAGAGATGGATGACGAATGTTTGAAGTGTGAAGAAAGAGTTGTTGAAATTTGGTCCCAAATGGGATAAGAACCCACAACCATTACTTTGAGGTAGTAAATGTCTTGTATAAAGTTATTTTGGGTTGGATATATTATAATACAAAGAATTTGATTAGTTACAAGTGGTAGACATCGATGAAGAATGTTTAGAAGTGTGAAGAAAGACTTGTTGAAATTTGGTCAATATAGGATAAGAACCCTTAACCATTGCTTTGAGGCAGTAAATGGCTTCTCTAGAGTTTTCTTGGGTTAGAATATGTTATATTAAAATGAATTTGATTGATTACAAGTGCTAGAGATGGATGAAGAATGTTTAGAAGTGTGAATAACAACTTGTTGAATTTTGGTCCCAAATGGGATAAGAACCAACAACCATTGCTTTGAGGCAGTAAATGCTTGTATAAAGTTATTTTGGGTTATAATATGTTAAAATACAATGAATTTGATTGATTACAAGTGCTAGACATAGATGAAGAATGTTTAGAAGTGTGAAGAAAGACTTGTTCAAATTTGGTCCCAAATGGGATAAAAACCCACAACCATTCCTTTGAGGCAGTAAATTGCTTGTATAAAGTCATTTTGGGTTAGAATATGTTATAATACAACGAATTTGATTGATTACAAGTGTTATAGATGGATGAAGAATGTTTACAATAATGAAGAAACACTAGTTGATATTTGGTTCCAAATGGGATAAGAACCCACAACCAATGCTTTGAGGCTGTAAATGGATTGTATAAAGTTATTTTTGGTTAGAATATGTTATAATACAATGAATTTGATTGATTACAAGGGCTAGAGATGGATGAAGAATGTTTAGAAGTGTGAATAAAGACTTTTGAAAATTGGTCCCAAATGGGATAAGAACCCACAACCATTGCTTTGAGGCAATAAATGGCTTGTATAAAGTTATTTTGGGTTATAATATGTTATAATTAAATGAATTTGATTGGTTAAAAGTGCTAGAGATGATGACGAATGTTTAGAAGTGTGAAGAAAGAGTTATTGAAGTTTGGTCCCAAATGGGATAAGAACCTACAACCATTACTTTGAGGTAGTAAATGTCTTGTATAAAATTATTTTGGGTTTAATATATTATAATACAAAGAATTTGATTAGTTACAAGTGCTAGACAAGGATGAAGAATGTTTAGAAGTGTGAAGAAAGACTTGTTGAAATTTAGTCCCAAATGGGATAAGAACCCACAACCATTCCTTTGAGGTAGTAAATGGCTTGTATATAGTCATTTTGGGTTAGAATATGTTATAATACAATAAATTTGATTGATTACAAGTGCTAGAGATGGATAAAGAATGTTTACAATTATGAAGAAACACTAGTTGATATTTGGTCAAAATAGGATAAGAACCCATAACCATTGCTTTGAGGTAGTAAATGGCTTCTCTAGAGTTTTCTTGGGTTATAATATGTTATAATACAATGTATTTGATAGACTAAAAGTGCTATAGATGAATGAAGAATGTTTAGAAGTGTGAAGAAAGATTTGTTAATATTTGGTCCCAAATGTGATAAGAACCCACAACCATTACTTTGAGGCAGTAAATGGCTTGTCTAGAGTTGTCTTGGGTTAGAATATGTTATAATACAATGAATTTGATTGATTACAAGTGCTAGAGATGGATGAAAAATGTTTACAAGTATGAAGAAACACTAGTTGAAATTTGGTCCCAAATGGGATAAGAACCCACAACCATTGCTTTGAAGCAGTAAATGGTTTTTATAAAGTTATTTTGGGTTATGATATGTTATAATACAATGAATTTTATTGATTATAAGTGCTAGAGATGGATGAAGAATGATTACAATTATGAAGAAACACTAGTTTATATTTGGTCCCAAATGGGATAAGAACCCACAACCAATGCTTTTAGGCTGTAAATGGATTGTATAAAGTTATTTTTGGTTAGAATATGTTATAATACAATGAATTTGATTGATTACAAGGGCTAGAGATGGATGAAGAATGTTTAGAAGTGTGAATAAAGACTTTTGAAAATTGGTCCCAAATGGGATAAGAACCCACAACCATTGATTTGAGGCAATAAATGGCTTGTATAAAGTTATTTTGGGTTATAATATGTTATAATTCAATGAATTTGATAGGTTACAAGGGCTAGAGATGGATGAAGAATGTTTAGAAGTGCGAATAAAGACTTTTGAAATTTGGTCCCAAATAGGATAAGAACCCTCAACCATTACTTTGAGGTAGTAAATGTCTTGTATAAATTTATTTTGGGTTGGATATATTATAATACAAAGAATTTAATTAGTTACAAGTGCTAGACATCGATGAAGAATGTTTAGAAGTGTGAAGAAAGACTTGTTGAAATTTGGTCAATATAGGATAAGAACCCATAACCATTGCTTTGAGGCAGTAAATGGCTTTTCTAGAGTTTTCTTGGGTTAGAATATGTTATATTAAAAAGAATTAGATTGATTACAAGTGCTAGAGATGGATGAAGAATGTTTAGAAGTGTGAATAACAACTTGTTGAATTTTGGTCCCGAATGGGATAAGAACCCACAACCATTGCTTTGAGGCAGTAAATGTTTGTATAAAGTTATTTTGGGTTATAATATGTTAAAATACAATGAATTTGATTGATTACAAGTGCTAGACATGGATGAAGAATGTTTAGAATTGTGAAGAAAAACTTGTTGAAATTTGGTCCCAAATGGGATAAAAACCCACAACCATTCCTTTGAGGCAGTTTAATGGCTTGTATAAAGTCATTTTGGGTTAGAATATGTTATAATACAACGAATTTGATTGATTACAAGTGTTAGAGATGGATGAAGAATGTTTACAATTATGAAGAAACACTAGTTGATATTTGGTCCCAAATGGGTTAAGAACCCACAACCAATGCTTTGAGGTTGTAAATGGATTGTATAAAGTTATTTTTGGTTAGAATTTGTTATAATACAATGAATTTGATTGATTACAAGGGCTAGAGATGGATGAAGAATGTTTAGAAGTGTGAATAAAGACTTGTTGAAATTTGGTCCCAAATGGGATAAGAACCCACAGCCATTCCTTTGAGGCAGTAATTGAAATGTATAAAGTCATTTTGGGTTATAATATGTTATAATACAATGAATTTGATTGATTACAAGTGCTAGAGATGGATGAAGAATGTTTACAATTATGAAGAAACACTAGTTGATATTTGGTCCCGAATGGGAGAAGAACCCACAACCAATGTTTTGAGGCTGTAAATGGATTGTATAAAGTTATTTTTGGTTAGAATATGTTATAATACAATGAATTTGATTGATTACAAGGGCTAGAGATGGATGAAGAATGTTTAGAAGTGTGAATAAAGACTTTTGAAAATTGGTCCCAAATGGGATAAGAACCCACAACCATTGCTTTGAGGCAATAAATGGCTTGTTTAAAGTTATTTTGGGTTATAATATATTATAATTCAATGAATTTGATTGGTTAAAAGTGCTAGAGATGATGACGAATGTTTAGAAGTATGAAGAAAGAGTTATTGAAGTTTGGTCCCAAATGGGATAAGAACCTACAACCATTACTTTGAGGTAGTAAATGTCTTGTATAAAGTTATTTTGGGTTTAATATATTATAATACAAAGAATTTGATTAGTTACAAGTGCTAGACAAGGATGAAGAATGTTTAGAAGTGTGAAGAAAGACTTGTTGAAATTTGGTCCCAAATGGGATAAGAACCCACAACCATTCCTTTGAGGCAGTAAATGGCTTGTATAAAGTCATTTTGGGTTATAATATGTTATAATACAATAAATTTGATTGATTACAAGTGCTAGATATGGATGAAGAATGTTTACAATTATGAAGAAACACTAGTTGATATTTGGTCAAAATAGGATAAGAACCCATAACCATTGCTTTGAGGTAGTAAATGGCTTCTCTAGAGTTTTCTTGGGTTATAATATGTTATAATACAATGAATTTGATAGACTAAAAGTGCTATAGATGAATGAAGAATGTTTAGAAGTGTGAAGAAAGACTTGTTAATATTTGGTCCCAAATGTGATAAGAACCCACAACCATTACTTTGAGGCAGTAAATGGCTTGTCTAGAGTTGTCTTGGGTTAGAATATGTTATAATACAATGAATTTGATTGATTACAAGTGCTAGAGATGGATGAAGAATGTTTACAAGTATGAAGAAACACTAGTTGAAATTTGGTCCCAAATGGGATAAGAACCCACAACCATTGCTTTGAAGCAGTAAATGGTTTGTATAAAGTTATTTTGGGTTATAATATGTTATAATACAATGAATTTTATTGATTATAAGTGCTAGAGATGGATGAAGAATGTTTACAATTATGAAGAAACACTGGTTTATATTTGGTCCCAAATGGGATAAGAACCCATAACCAATGCTTTTAGGCTGTAAATGGATTGTATAAAGTTATTTTTGGTTAGAATATGTTATAATACAATGAATTTGATTGATTAGAAGGGCTAGAGATGGATGAAGAATGTTTAGAAGTGTGAATAAAGACATTTGAAAATTGGTCCCAAATGGGATAAGAACCCACAACCATTGATTTGAGGCAATAAATGGCTTGTATAAAGTTATTTTGGGTTATAATATGTTATAATTCAATGAATTTGATAGATTACAAGGGCTAGAGATGGATGAAGAATGTTTAGAAGTGCGAATAAAGACTTTTGAAATTTGGTCCCAAATAGGATAAGAACCCTCAACCATTTCTTTGAGGTAGTAAATGTCTTGTATAAAGTTATTTTAGGTTGGATATATTATAATACAAAGAATTTAATTAGTTACAAGTGCTAGACATCGATGAAGAATGTTTAGAAGTGTGAAGAAAGACTTGTTGAAATTTGGTCAATATAGGATAAGAACCCACAACCATTCCTTTGAGGCAGTAATTGAAATGTATAAAGTCATTTTGGGTTAGAATATGTTATAATACAACGAATTTGATTGATTACAAGTGTTAGAGATGGATGAAGAATGTTTACAATTATGAAGAAACACTAGTTGATATTTGGTCCCAAATGGGATAAGAACCCACAACCAATGCTTTGAGGCTGTAAATGGATTGTATAAAGTTATTTTTGGTTAGAATTTGTTATAATACAATGAATTTGATTGATTACAAGGGCTAGAGATGGATGAAGAATGTTTACAATTATGAAGAAACACTAGTTGATATTTGGTCCCAAATGGCATAAGAACCCACAACCAATGTTTTGAGGCTGTAAATGGATTGTATAAAGTTATTTTTGGTTAGAATATGTTATAATACAATGAATTTGATTGATTACAAGGGCTAGAGATGGATGAAGAATGTTTAGAAGTGTGAATAAAGACTTTTGAAAATTGGTCCCAAATGGGATAAGAACCCACAACCATTGCTTTGAGGCAATAAATGGCTTGTATAAAGTTATTTTGGGTTATAATATGTTATAATTCAATGAATTTGATTGGTTAAAAGTGCTAGAGATGGATGATGAATGTTTAGAAGTGTGAAGAAACACTTGTTGAAATTTGGTCAAAATAGGATAAGAACCCATAACCATTGCTTTGAGGCAGTAAATGGCTTCTCTAGATTTTCTTGGGTTAGAATATGTTATAATAAAATGAATTTGATTGATTACAAGTGCTAGAGATGGATGAAGAATGTTTAGAAGTGTGAATAACGACTTGTTGAATTTTTGTCCCAAATGGGATAAGAATCCACAACCATTGATTTGAAGCAGTAAATGCTTGCATAAAGTTATTTTGGGTTGGATATATTATAATACAAAGAATTTGATTAGTTACAAGTGCTAGACATCGATGAAGAATGTTTAGAAGTGTGAAGAAAGACTTGTTGAAATTTGGTCAATATAGGATAATAACCCATAACCATTGCTTTGAGGCAGTAAATGGCTTCTCTAGAGTTTTCTTGGATTAGAATATGTTATATTAAAATGAATTAGATTGATTACAAGTGCTAGAGATGGATGAAGAATGTTTAGAAGTGTGAATAACAACTTGTTGAATTTTGGTCCCGAATGAGATAAGAACCCACAACTATTGCTTTGAGGCAGTAAATGTTTGTATAAAGTTATTTTGGGTTATAATATGTTAAAATACAATGAATTTGATTGATTACAAGTGCTAGACATGGATGAAGAATGTTTAGAAGTGTGAAGAAAGACTTGTTGAAATTTGGTCCCAAATGGGATAAAAACCCACAACCATTCCTTTGAGGCAGTTTAATGGCTTGTATAAAGTCATTTTGGGTTAGAATATGTTATAATACAACGAATTTGATTGATTACAAGTGTTAGAGATGGATGAAGAATGTTTACAATTATGAAGAAACACTAGTTGATATTTGGTCCGAAATGGGTTAAGAACCCACAACCAATGCTTTGAGGCTGTAAATGGATTGTATAAAGTTTTTTTTGGTTAGAATTTGTTATAATACAATGAATTTGATTGATTACAAGGGCTAGAGATGGATGAAGAATGTTTAGAAGTGTGAATAAAGACTTGTTGAAATTTGGTCCCAAATGGGATAAGAACCCACAACCATTCCTTTGAGGCAGTAAATGGCTTGTATAAAGTCATTTTGGGTTAGAATATGTTATAATACAATGAATTTGATTGATTACAAGTGCTAGAGATGGATGAAGAATGTTTACAATTATGAAGAAACACTAGTTGATATTTGGTCCCAAATGGGATAAGAACCCACAACCAATGTTTTGAGGCTGTAAATGGATTGTATAAAGTTATTTTTGGTTAGAATATGTTATAATACAATGAATTTGATTGATTACAAGGGCTTGAGATGGATGAAGAATGTTTAGAAGTGTGAATAAAGACTTTTGAAAATTGGTCCCAAATGGGATAAGAACCCACAACCATTGCTTTGAGGCAATAAATGGCTTGTATAAAGTTATTTTGGGTTATAATATGTTATAATTCAATGAATTTGATTGGTTAAAAGTGCTAGAGATGGATGACGAATGTTTAGAAGTGTGAAGAAAGAGTTGTTGAAATTTGGTCCCAAATGGGATAAGAACCTACAACCATTACTTTGAGGTAGTAAATATCTTGTATAAAGTTATTTTGGGTTGGATATATTATAATACAAAGAATTTGATTAGTTACAAGTGGTAGACATCGATGAAGAATGTTTAGAAGTGTGAAGAAAGACTTGTTGAAATTTGGTCAATATAGGATAAGAACCCTTAACCATTGCTTTGAGGCAGTAAATGGCTTCTCTAGAGTTTTCTTGGGTTAGAATATGTTATATTAAAATGAATTTGATTGATTACAAGTGCTAGAGATGGATGAAGAATGTTTAGAAGTGTGAATAACAACTTGTTGAATTTTGGTCCCAAATGGGATAAGAACCCACAACCATTGCTTTGAGGCAGTAAATGCTTGTATAAAGTTATTTTGGGTTATAATATGTTAAAATACAATGAATTTGATTGATTACAAGTGCTAGACATAGATGAAGAATGTTTAGAAGTGTGAAGAAATACTTGTTGAAATTTGGTCCCAAATGGGATAAAACCCACAACCATTCCTTTGAGGCAGTAAATTGCTTGTATAAAGTCATTTTGGGTTAGAATATGTTATAATACAACGAATTTGATTGATTACAAGTGTTATAGATGGATGAAGAATGTTTACAATAATGAAGAAACACTAGTTGATATTTGGTTCCAAATGGGATAAGAACCCACAACCAATGCTTTGAGGCTGTAAATGGATTGTATAAAGTTATTTTTGGTTAGAATATGTTATAATACAATGAATTTGATTGATTACAAGGGCTAGAGATGGATGAAGAATGTTTAGAAGTGTGAATAAAGACTTTTGAAAATTGGTCCCAAATGGGATAAGAACCCACAACCATTGCTTTGAGGCAATAAATGGCTTGTATAAAGTTATTTTGGGTTATAATATGTTATAATTCAATGAATTTGATTGGTTAAAAGTGCTAGAGATGATGACGAATGTTTAGAAGTGTGAAGAAAGAGTTGCTGAAGTTTGGTCCCAAATGGGATAAGAACCTACAACCATTACTTTGAGGTAGTAAATGTCTTGTATAAAGTTATTTTAGGTTTAATATATTATAATACAAAGAATTTGATTAGTTACAAGTGCTAGACAAGGATGAAGAATGTTTAGAAGTGTGAAGAAAGACTTGTTGAAATTTGGTCTCAAATGGGATAAGAACCCACAACCATTCCTTTGAGGCAGTAATTGGCTTGTATAAAGTCATTTTGGGTTATAATATGTTATAATACAATGAATTTGATTGATTACAAGTGCTAGAGATGGATGAAGAATGTTTACAATTATGAAGAAACACTAGTTGATATTTGGTCCCGAATGGGAGAAGAACCCACAACCAATGTTTTGAGGCTGTAAATGGATTGTATAAAGTTATTTTTGGTTAGAATATGTTATAATACAATGAATTTGATTGATTACAAGGGCTAGAGATGGATGAAGAATGTTTAGAAGTGTGAATAAAGACTTTTGAAAATTGGTCCCAAATGGGATAAGAACCCACAACCATTGCTTTGAGGCAATAAATGGCTTGTATAAAGTTATTTTGGGTTATAATATGTTATAATTCAATGAATTTGATTGGTTAAAAGTGCTAGAGATGATGACGAATGTTTAGAAGTGTGAAGAAAGAGTTATTGAAGTTTGGTCCCAAATGGGATAAGAACCTACAACCATTACTTTGAGGTAGTAAATGTCTTGTATAAAGTTATTTTGGGTTTAATATATTATAATACAAAGAATTTGATTAGTTACAAGTGCTAGACAAGGATGAAGAATGTTTAGAAGTGTAAAGAAAGACTTGTTGAAATTTGGTCCCAAATGGGATAAGAACCCACAACCATTCCTTTGAGGCAGTAAATGGCTTGTATAAAGTCATTTTGGGTTAGAATATGTTATAATACAATAAATTTGATTGATTACAAGTGCTAGAGATGGATGAAGAATGTTTACAATTATAAAGAAACACTAGTTGATATTTGGTCAAAATAGGATAAGAACCCATAACCATTGCTTTGAGGTAGTAAATGGCTTCTCTAGAGTTTTCTTGGGTTATAATATGTTATAATACAATGAATTTGATAGACTAAAAGTGCTATAGATGAATGAAGAATGTTTCGAAGTGTGAAGAAAGACTTGTTAATATTTGGTCCCAAATGTGATAAGAACCCACAACCATTACTTTGAGGCAGTAAATGGCTTGTCTAGAGTTGTCTTGGGTTAGAATATGTTATAATACAATGAATTTGATTGATTACAAGTGCTAGAGATGGATGAAGAATGTTTACAAGTATGAAGAAACACTAGTTGAAATTTGGTCCCAAATGGGATAAGAACCCACAACCATTGCTTTGAAGCAGTAAATGGTTTGTATAAAGTTATTTTGGGTTATAATATGTTATAATACAATGAATTTTATTGATTATAAGTGCTAGAGATGGATGAAGAATGTTTACAATTATGAAGAAACACTAGTTTATATTTGGTCCCAAATGGGATAAGAACCCACAACCAATGCTTTTAGGCTGTAAATGGATTGTATAAAGTGATTTTTGGTTAGAATATGTTATAATACAATGAATTTGATTGATTACAAGGGCTAGAGATGGATGAAGAATGTTTAGAAGTGTGAATAAAGACTTTTGAAAATTGGTCCCAAATGGGATAAGAACCCACAACCATTGATTTGAGGCAATAAATGGCTTGTATAAAGTTATTTTGGGTTATAATATGTTATAATTCAATGAATTTGATAGATTACAAGGGCTAGAGATGGATGAAGAATGTTTAGAAGTGCGAATAAAGACTTTTGAAATTTGGTCCCAAATAGGATAAGAACCCTCAACCATTACTTTGAGGTAGTAAATGTCTTGTATAAAGTTATTTTTGGTTGGATATATTATAATACAAAGAATTTAATTAGTTACAAGTGCTAGACATCGATGAAGAATGTTTAGAAGTGTGAAGAAAGACTTGTTGAAATTTGGTCAATATAGGATAATAACCCATAACCATTGCTTTGAGGCAGTAAATGGCTTCTCTAGAGTTTTCTTGGGTTAGAATATGTTATATTAAAATGAATTAGATTGATTACAAGTGCTAGAGATGGATGAAGAATGTTTAGAAGTGTGAATAACAACTTGTTGAATTTTGGTCCCGAATGGGATAAGAACCCACAACCATTGCTTTGAGGCAGTAAATGTTTGTATAAAGTTATTTTGGGTTATAATATGTTAAAATACAATGAATTTGATTGATTACAAGTGCTAGACATGGATGAAGAATGTTTAGAAGTGTGAAGAAAGACTTGTTGAAATTTGGTCCTAAATGGGATAAAAACCCACAACCATTCCTTTGAGGCAGTTTAATGGCTTGTATAAAGTCATTTTGGGTTAGAATATGTTATAATACAACGAATTTGATTGATTACAAGTGTTAGAGATGGATGAAGAATGTTTACAATTATGAAGAAACACTAGTTGATATTTGGTCCCAAATGGGATAAGAACCCACAACCAATGCTTTGAGGCTGTAAATGGATTGTATAAAGTTATTTTTGGTTAGAATTTGTTATAATACAATGAATTTGATTGATTACAAGGGCTAGAGATGGATGAAGAATGTTTAGAAGTGTGAATAAAGACTTGTTGAAATTTGGTCCCAAATGGGATAAGAACCCACAACCATTCCTTTGAGGCAGTAAATGGCTTGTATAAAGTCATTTTGGGTTAGAATATGTTATAATACAATGAATTTGATTGATTACAAGTGCTAGAGATGGATGAAGAATGTTTACAATTATGAAGAAACACTAGTTGATATTTGGTCCCAAATGGGATAAGAACCCACAACCAATGTTTTGAGGCTGTAAATGGATTGTATAAAGTTATTTTTGGTTAGAATATGTTATAATACAATGAATTTGATTGATTACAAGGGCTAGAGATGGATGAAGAATGTTTAGAAGTGTGAATAAAGACTTTTGAAAATTGGTCCCAAATGGGATAAGAACCCACAACCATTGCTTTGATGCAATAAATGGCTTGTATAAAGTTATTTTGGGTTATAATATGTTATAATTCAATGAATTTGATTGGTTAAAAGTGCTAGAGATGGATGACGAATGTTTAGAAGTGTGAAGAAAGAGTTGTTGAAATTTGGTCACAAATGGGATAAGAACCCACAACCATTACTTTGAGGTAGTAAATGTCTTGTATAAAGTTATTTTGGGTTGGATATATTATAATACAAAGAATTTGATTAGTTACAAGTGGTAGACATCGATGAAGAATGTTTAGAAGTGTGAAGAAAGACTTGTTGAAATTTGGTCAATATAGGATAAGAACCCTTAACCATTGCTTTGAGGCAGTAAATGGTTTCTCTAGAGTTTTCTTGGGTTAGAATATGTTATATTAAAATGAATTTGATTGATTACAAGTGCTAGAGATGGATGAAGAATTTTTAGAAGTGTGAATAACAACTTGTTGAATTTTGGTCCCAAATGGGATAAGAACCCACAACCATTGCTTTGAGGCAGTAAATGCTTGTATAAAGTTATTTTGGGTTATAATATGTTAAAATACAATGAATTTGATTGATTACAAGTGCTAGACATAGATGAAGAATGTTTAGAAGTGTGAAGAAAGACTTGTTGAAATTTGGTCCCAAATGGGATAAAAACTCACAACCATTCCTTTGAGGCAGTAAATTGCTTGTATAAAGTCATTTTGGGTTAGAATATGTTATAATACAACGAATTTGATTGATTACAAGTGTTATAGATGGATGAAGAATGTTTACAATAATGAAGAAACACTAGTTGATATTTGGTTCCAAATGGGATAAGAACCCACAACCAATGCTTTGAGGCTGTAAATGGATTGTATAAAGTTATTTTTGGTTAGAATATGTTATAATACAATGAATTTGATTGATTACAAGGGCTAGAGATGGATGAAGAATGTTTAGAAGTGTGAATAAAGACTTTTGAAAATTGGTCCCAAATGGGATAAGAACCCACAACCATTGCTTTGAGGCAATAAATGGCTTGTATAAAGTTATTTTGGGTTATAATATGTTATAATTCAATGAATTTGATTGGTTAAAACTGCTAGAGATGATGACGAATGTTTAGAAGTGTGAAGAAAGAGTTGTTGAAGTTTGGTCCCAAATGGGATAAGAACCTACAACCATTACTTTGAGGTAGTAAATGTCTTGTATAAAGTTATTTTGGGTTTAATATATTATAATACAAAGAATTTGATTAGTTACAAGTGCTAGACAAGGATGAAGAATGTTTAGAAGTGTGAAGAAAGACTTGTTGAAATTTGGTCCCAAATGGGATAAGAACCCATAACCATTCCTTTGAGGCAGTAATTGGCTTGTATAAAGTCATTTTGGGTTATAATATGTTATAATACAATGAATTTGATTGATTACAAGTGCTAGAGATGGATGAAGAATGTTTACAATTATGAAGAAACACTAGTTGATATTTGGTCCCGAATGGGATAAGAACCCACAACCAATGTTTTGAGGCTGTAAATGGATTGTATAAAGTTATTTTTGGTTAGAATATGTTATAATACAATGAATTTGATTGATTACAAGGGCTAGAGATGGATGAAGAATGTTTAGAAGTGTGAATAAAGACTTTTGAAAATTGGTCCCAAATGGGATAAGAACCCACAACCATTGCTTTGAGGCAATAAATGGCTTGTATAAAGTTATTTTGGGTTATAATATGTTATAATTCAATGCATTTGATTGGTTAAAAGTGCTAGAGATGGATGACGAATGTTTAGAAGTGTGAAGAAAGAGTTGTTGAAATTTGGTCCCAAATGGGATAAGAACCCACAACCATTACTTTGAGGTAGTAAATGTCTTGTATAAAGTTATTTTGGGTTGGATATATTATAATACAAAGAATTTGATTAGTTACAAGTGGTAGACATCGATGAAGAATGTTTAGAAGTGTGAAGAAAGACTTGTTGAAATTTGGTCAATATAGGATAAGAACCCTTAACCATTGCTTTGAGGCAGTAAATGGCTTCTCTAGAGTTTTCTTGGGTTAGAATATGTTATATTAAAATGAATTTGATTGATTACAAGTGCTAGAGATGGATGAAGAATGTTTAGAAGTGTGAATAACAACTTGTTGAATTTTGGTCCCAAATAGGATAAGAACCCACAACCATTGCTTTGAGGCAGTAAATGCTTGTATAAAGTTATTTTGGGTTATAATATGTTAAAATACAATGAATTTGATTGATTACAAGTGCTAGACATAGATGAAGAATGTTTAGAAGTGTGAAGAAAGACTTGTTGAAATTTGGTCCCAAATGGGATAAAAACCCACAACCATTCCTTTGAGGCAGTAAATTGCTTGTATAAAGTCATTTTGGGTTAGAATATGTTATAATACAACGAATTTGATTGATTACAAGTGTTATAGATGGATGAAGAATGTTTACAATAATGAAGAAACACTAGTTGATATTTGGTTCCAAATGGGATATGAACCCACAACCAATGCTTTGAGGCTGTAAATGGATTGTATAAAGTTATTTTTGGTTAGAATATGTTATAATACAATGAATTTGATTGATTACAAGGGCTAGAGATGGATGAAGAATGTTTAGAAGTGTGAATAAAGACTTTTGAAAATTGGTCCCAAATGGGATAAGAACCCACAACCATTGTTTTGAGGCAATAAATGGCTTGTATAAAGTTATTTTGGGTTATAATATGTTATAATTCAATGAATTTGATTGGTTAAAAGTGCTAGAGATGATGACGAATGTTTAGAAGTGTGAAGAAAGAGTTGTTGAAGTTTGGTCCCAAATGGGATAAGAACCTACAACCATTACTTTGAGGTAGTAAATGTCTTGTATAAAGTTATTTTGGGTTTAATATATTATAATACAAAGAATTTGATTAGTTACAAGTGCTAGACAAGGATGAAGAATGTTTAGAAGTGTGAAGAAAGACTTGTTGAAATTTGGTCCCAAATGGGATAAGAACCCATAACCATTCCTTTGAGGCAGTAATTGGCTTGTATAAAGTCATTTTGGGTTATAATATGTTATAATACAATGAATTTGATTGATTACAAGTGCTAGAGATGGATGAAGAATGTTTACAATTATGAAGAAACACTAGTTGATATTTGGTCCCGAATGGGATAAGAACCCACAACCAATGTTTTGAGGCTGTAAATGGATTGTATAAAGTTATTTTTGGTTAGAATATGTTATAATACAATGAATTTGATTGATTACAAGGGCTAGAGATGGATGAAGAATGTTTAGAAGTGTGAATAAAGACTTTTGAAAATTGGTCCCAAATGGGATAAGAACCCACAACCATTGCTTTGAGGCAATAAATGGCTTGTATAAAGTTATTTTGGGTTATAATATGTTATAATTCAATGAATTTGATTGGTTAAAAGTGCTAGAGATGGATGACGAATGTTTAGAAGTGTGAAGAAAGAGTTGTTGAAATTTGGTCCCAAATGGGATAAGAACCCACAACCATTACTTTGAGGTAGTAAATGTCTTGTATAAAGTTATTTTGGGTTGGATATATTATAATACAAAGAATTTGATTAGTTACAAGTGGTAGACATCGATGAAGAATGTTTAGAAGTGTGAAGAAAGACTTGTTGAAATTTGGTCAATATAGGATAAGAACCCTTAACCATTGCTTTGAGGCAGTAAATGGCTTCTCTAGAGTTTTCTTGGGTTAGAATATGTTATATTAAAATGAATTTGATTGATTACAAGTGCTAGAGATGGATGAAGAATGTTTAGAAGTGTGAATAACAACTTGTTGAATTTTGGTCCCAAATGGGATAAGAACCCACAACCATTGCTTTGAGGCAGTAAATGCTTGTATAAAGTTATTTTGGGTTATAATATGTTAAAATACAATGAATTTGATTGATTACAAGTGCTAGACATAGATGAAGAATGTTTAGAAGTGTGAAGAAAGACTTGTTGAAATTTGGTCCGAAATGGGATAAAAACCCACAACCATTCCTTTGAGGCAGTAAATTGCTTGTATAAAGTCATTTTGGGTTAGAATATGTTATAATACAACGAATTTGATTGATTACAAGTGTTATAGATGGATGAAGAATGTTTACAATAATGAAGAAACACTAGTTGATATTTGGTTCCAAATGGGATAAGAACCCACAACCAATGCTTTGAGGCTGTAATTGGATTGTATAAAGTTATTTTTGGTTAGAATATGTTATAATACAATGAATTTGATTGATTACAAGGGCTAGAGATGGATGAAGAATGTTTAGAAGTGTGAATAAAGACTTTTGAAAATTGGTCCCAAATGGGATAAGAACCCACAACCATTGCTTTGAGGCAATAAATGGCTTGTATAAAGTTATTTTGGGTTATAATATGTTATAATTCAATGAATTTGATTGGTTAAAAGTGCTAGAGATGATGACGAATGTTTAGAAGTGTGAAGAAAGAGTTGTTGATGTTTGGTCCCAAATGGGATAAGAACCTACAACCATTACTTTGAGGTTGTAAATGTCTTGTATAAAGTTATTTTGGGTTTAATATATTATAATACAAAGAATTTGATTAGTTACAAGTGCTAGACAAGGATGAAGAATGTTTAGAAGTGTGAAGAAAGACTTGTTGAAATTTGGTCCCAAATGGGATAAGAACCCACAACCATTCCTTTGAGGCAGTAATTGGCTTGTATAAAGTCATTTTGGGTTATAATATGTTATAATACAATGAATTTGATTGATTACAAGTGCTAGAGATGGATGAAGAATGTTTACAATTATGAAGAAACACTAGTTGATATTTGGTCCCGAATGGGATAAGAACCCACAACCAATGTTTTGAGGCTGTAAATGGATTGTATAAAGTTATTTTTGGTTAGAATAAGTTATAATACAATGAATTTGATTGATTACAAGGGCTAGAGATGGATGAAGAATGTTTAGAAGTGTGAAGAAAGACTTGTTGAAATTTGGTCCCAAATGGGATAAGAACCCACAACCATTCCTTTGAGGCAGTAAATGGCTTGTATAAAGTCATTTTGGGTTAGAATATGTTATAATACAATAAATTTGATTTATTACAAGTGCTAGAGATGGATGAAGAATGTTTACAATTATGAAGAAACACTAGTTGATATTTGGTCAAAATAGGATAAGAACCCATAACCATTGCTTTGAGGTAGTAAATGGCTTCTCTAGAGTTTTCTTGGGTTATAATATGTTATAATACAATGAATTTGATAGACTAAAAGTGCTATAGATGAATGAAGAATGTTTAGAAGTGTGAAGAAAGACTTGTTAATATTTGGTCCCAAATGTGATAAGAACCCACAACCATTACTTTGAGGCAGTATATGGCTTGTCTAGAGTTGTCTTGGGTTAGAATATGTTATAATACAATGAATTTGATTGATTACAAGTACTAGAGATGGATGAAGAATGTTTACAAGTATGAAGAAACACTAGTTGAAATTTGGTCCCAAATGGGATAAGAACCCACAACCATTGCTTTGAAGCAGTAAATGAATTGTATAAAGTTATTTTGGGTTATAATATGTTATAATACAATGAATTTTATTGATTATAAGTGCTAGAGATGGATGAAGAATGTTTACAATTATGAAGAAACACTAATTTATATTTGGTCCCAAATGGGATAAGAACCCACAACCAATGCTTTTAGGCTGTAAATGGATTGTATAAAGTTATTTTTGGTTAGAATATGTTATAATACAATGAATTTGATTGATTACAAGGGCTAGAGATGGATGAAGAATGTTTAGAAGTGTGAATAAAGACTTTTGAAAATTGGTCCCAAATGGGATAAGAACCCACAACCATTGATTTGAGGCAATAAATGGCTTGTATAAAGTTATTTTGGGTTATAATATGTTATAATTCAATGAATTTGATAGATTACAAGGGCTAGAGATGGATGAAGAATGTTTAGAAGTGCGAATAAAGACTTTTGAAATTTGGTCCCAAATAGGATAAGAACCCTCAACCATTACTTTGAGGTAGTAAATGTCTTGTATAAAGTTATTTTGGGTTGGATATATTATAATACAAAGAATTTAATTAGTTACAAGTGCTAGACATCGATGAAGAATGTTTAGAAGTGTAAAGAAAGACTTGTTGAAATTTGGTCAATATAGGATAAGAACCCATAACCATTGCTTTGAGGCAGTAAATGGCTTCTCTAGAGTTTTCTTGGGTTAGAATATGTTATATTAAAATGAATTAGATTGATTACAAGAGCTAGAGATGGATGAAGAATGTTTAGAAGTGTAAATAACAACTTGTTGAATTTTGGTCCCGAATGGGATAAGAACCCACAACCATTGCTTTGAGGCAGTAAATGTTTGTATAAAGTTATTTTGGGTTATAATATGTTAAAATACAATGAATTTGATTGATTACAATTGCTAGACATGGATGAAGAATGTTTAGAAGTGTGAAGAAAGACTTGTTGAAATTTGATCCCAAATGGGATAAAAACCCACAACCATTCCTTCGAGGCAGTAAATGGCTTGTATAAAGTCATTTTGGGTTAGAATATGTTATAATACAACGAATTTGATTGATTACAAGTGTTAGAGATGGATGAAGATTGTTTACAATTATGAAGAAACACTAGTTGATATTTGGTCCCAAATGGGATAAGAACCCACAACCAATGCTTTGAGGCTGTAAATGGATTGTATAAAGTTATTTTTGGTTAGAATTTGTTATAATACAATGAATTTGATTGATTACAAGGGCTAGAGATGGATGAAGAATGTTTAGAAGTGTGAATAAAGACTTGTTGAAATTTGGACCCAAATGGGATAAGAACCCACAACCATTCCTTTGAGGCAGTAAATGGCTTGTATAAAGTCATTTTGGGTTATAATATGTTATAATACAATGAATTTGATTGATTACAAGTGCTAGAAATGGATGAAGAATGTTTACAATTATGAAGAAACACTAGTTGATATTTGGTCCCAAATGGGATAAGAACCCACAACCAATGTTTTGAGGCTGTAAATGGATTGTATAAAGTTATTTTTGGTTAGAATATGTTATAATTCAATGAATTTGATTGATTACAAGGGCTAGAGATGGACGAAGAATGTTTGGAAGTGTGAATAAAGACTTGTCGAAAATTGGTCCCAAATGGGATAAGAACCTACAACCATTGCTTTGAGGCAGTAAATGGCTTGTATAAAGTTTTATTGGGTTATAATATGTTATAATTCAATGAATTTGATTGGTTAAAAGTGCTAGAGATGGATGACGAATGTTTAGAAGTGTGAAGAAAGAGTTGTTGAAGTTTGGTCCCAAATGGGATAAGAACCCACAACCATTACTTTGAGGTAGTAAATGTCTTGTATAAAGTTATTTTGGGTTTAATATATTATAATACAAAGAATTTGATTAGTTACAAGTGCTAGACAAGGATGAAGAATGTTTAGAAGTGTGAAGAAAGACTTGTTGAAATTTGGTCCCAAATGGGATAAGAACCCACAACCATTCCTTTGAGGCAGTAAATGGCTTGTATAAAGTCATTTTGGGTTAGAATATGTTATAATACAATGAATTTGATTGATTACAAGTGCTAGAGATGGATGAAGAATGTTTACAATTATGAAGAAACACTAGTTGATATTTGGTCCCAAATTGGATAAGAACCCACAACCAATGTTTTGAGGCTGTAAATGGATTGTATAAAGTTATTTTTGGTTAGAATATGTTATAATACAATGAATTTGATTGATTACAAGGGCTAGAGATGGATGAAGAATGTTTAGAAGTGTGAATAAAGACTTTTGAAAATTGGTCCCAAATGGGATAAGAACCCACAACCATTGCTTTGAGGCAATAAATGGCTTGTATAAAGTTATTTTGGGTTATAATATGTTATAATTCAATGAATTTGATTGGTTCACAGTGCTAGAGATGGATGAAGAATGTTTAGAAGTGTGAATAAAGACTTTTGAAAATTGGTCCCAAATGGGATAAGAACCCACAACCATTGATTTGAGGCAATAAATGGCTTGTATAAAGTTATTTTGGGTTATAATATGTTATAATTCAATGAATTTGATAGATTACAAGGGCTAGAGATGGATGAAGAATGTTTAGAAGTGCGAATAAAGACTTTTGAAATTTGGTCCCAAATAGGATAAGAACCCTCAACCATTACTTTGAGGTAGTAAATGTCTTGTATAAAGTTATTTTGGGTTGGATATATTATAATACAAAGAATTTAATTAGTTACAAGTGCTAGACATCGATGAAGAATGTTTAGAAGTGTAAAGAAAGACTTGTTGAAATTTGGTCAATATAGGATAAGAACCCATAACCATTGCTTTGAGGCAGTAAATGGCTTCTCTAGAGTTTTCTTGGGTTAGAATATGTTATATTAAAATGAATTAGATTGATTACAAGAGCTAGAGATGGATGAAGAATGTTTAGAAGTGTAAATAACAACTTGTTGAATTTTGGTCCCGAATGGGATAAGAACCCACAACCATTGCTTTGAGGCAGTAAATGTTTGTATAAAGTTATTTTGGGTTATAATATGTTAAAATACAATGAATTTGATTGATTACAATTGCTAGACATGGATGAAGAATGTTTAGAAGTGTGAAGAAAGACTTGTTGAAATTTGATCCCAAATGGGATAAAAACCCACAACCATTCCTTCGAGGCAGTAAATGGCTTGTATAAAGTCATTTTGGGTTAGAATATGTTATAATACAACGAATTTGATTGATTACAAGTGTTAGAGATGGATGAAGATTGTTTACAATTATGAAGAAACACTAGTTGATATTTGGTCCCAAATGGGATAAGAACCCACAACCAATGCTTTGAGGCTGTAAATGGATTGTATAAAGTTATTTTTGGTTAGAATTTGTTATAATACAATGAATTTGATTGATTACAAGGGCTAGAGATGGATGAAGAATGTTTAGAAGTGTGAATAAAGACTTGTTGAAATTTGGACCCAAATGGGATAAGAACCCACAACCATTCCTTTGAGGCAGTAAATGGCTTGTATAAAGTCATTTTGGGTTATAATATGTTATAATACAATGAATTTGATTGATTACAAGTGCTAGAAATGGATGAAGAATGTTTACAATTATGAAGAAACACTAGTTGATATTTGGTCCCAAATGGGATAAGAACCCACAACCAATGTTTTGAGGCTGTAAATGGATTGTATAAAGTTATTTTTGGTTAGAATATGTTATAATTCAATGAATTTGATTGATTACAAGGGCTAGAGATGGACGAAGAATGTTTGGAAGTGTGAATAAAGACTTGTTGAAAATTGGTCCCAAATGGGATAAGAACCTACAACCATTGCTTTGAGGCAGTAAATGGCTTGTATAAAGTTTTATTGGGTTATAATATGTTATAATTCAATGAATTTGATTGGTTAAAAGTGCTAGAGATGGATGACGAATGTTTAGAAGTGTGAAGAAAGAGTTGTTGAAGTTTGGTCCCAAATGGGATAAGAACCCACAACCATTACTTTGAGGTAGTAAATGTCTTGTATAAAGTTATTTTGGGTTTAATATATTATAATACAAAGAATTTGATTAGTTACAAGTGCTAGACAAGGATGAAGAATGTTTAGAAGTGTGAAGAAAGACTTGTTGAAATTTGGTCCCAAATGGGATAAGAACCCACAACCATTCCTTTGAGGCAGTAAATGGCTTGTATAAAGTCATTTTGGGTTAGAATATGTTATAATACAATGAATTTGATTGATTACAAGTGCTAGAGATGGATGAAGAATGTTTACAATTATGAAGAAACACTAGTTGATATTTGGTCCCAAATTGGATAAGAACCCACAACCAATGTTTTGAGGCTGTAAATGGATTGTATAAAGTTATTTTTGGTTAGAATATGTTATAATACAATGAATTTGATTGATTACAAGGGCTAGAGATGGATGAAGAATGTTTAGAAGTGTGAATAAAGACTTTTGAAAATTGGTCCCAAATGGGATAAGAACCCACAACCATTGCTTTGAGGCAATAAATGGCTTGTATAAAGTTATTTTGGGTTATAATATGTTATAATTCAATGAATTTGATTGGTTCACAGTGCTAGAGATGGATGACAAATGTTTAGAAGTGTGAAGAAAGAGTTGTTGAAATTTGGTCCCAAATGGGATAAGAACCCACAACCATTACTTTGAGGT
This sequence comes from Capsella bursa-pastoris, assembly GCA_036452645.1. NCBI lineage: Eukaryota > Viridiplantae > Streptophyta > Magnoliopsida > Brassicales > Brassicaceae > Capsella > Capsella bursa-pastoris. The sequence continues at coordinate 5,404,932 of CP144192.1, forward strand.
AGTAAATGTCTTGTATAAAGTTATTTTGGGTTGGATATATTATAATACAAAGAATTTGATTAGTTACAAGTGCTAGACATCGATGAAAAATGTTTAGAAGTGTGAAGAAAGACTTGTTGAAATTTGGTCAATATAGGATAAGAACCCATAACCATTGCTTTGAGGCAGTAAATGGCTTCTCTAGAGTTTTCTTGGGTTAGAATATGTTATATTAAAATGAATTTGATTGATTACAAGTGCTAGAGATGGATGAAGAATGTTTAGAAGTGTGAATAAAAACTTGTTGAATTTTGGTCCCAAATGGGATAAGAACCCATAACCATTGCTTTGAGGCAGTAAATGCTTGTATAAAGTTATTTTGGGTTATAATATGTTAAAATACAATGAATTTGATTGATTACAAGTGCTAGACATGGATGAAGAATGTTTAGAAGTGTGAAGAAAGACATGTTGAAATTTGGTCCCAAATGGGATAAACACCCACAACCATTCCTTTGAATCAGTAAATGGCTTGTATAAAGTCATTTTGGGTTAGAATATGTTATAATACAACGAATTTGATTGATTACAAGTGTTAGAGATGGATGAAGAATGTTTACAATTATGAAGAAACACTAGTTGATATTTGGTCCCAAATGGGATAAGAACCCACAACCAATGCTTTGAGGCTGTAAATGGATTGTATAAAGTTATTTTTGGTTAGAATATGTTATAATATAATGAATTTGATTGATTACAAGGGCTAGAGATGGATGAAGAATGTTTAGAAGTGTGAATAAAGACTTGTTGAAAATTGCTCCCAAATGAGATAAGAACCTACAACCATTGCTTTGAGGCAATAAATGGCTTGTATAAAGTTATTTTGGGTTATAATATGTTATAATTCAATGAATTTGATTGGTTAAAAGTGCTAGAGATGGATGACGAATGTTTAGAAGTGTGAAGAAAGAGTTGTTGAAGTTTGGTCCCAAATGGGATAAGAACCCACAACCAATACTTTGAGGTAGTAAATGTCTTGTATAAAGTTATTTTGGGTTTAATATATTATAATACAAAGAATTTGATTAGTTACAAGTGCTAGACAAGGATGAAGAATGTTTAGAAGTGTGAAGAAAGACTTGTTGAAATTTGGTCCCAAATGGGATAAGAACCCACAACCATTCCTTTGAGGCAGTAAATGGCTTGTATAAAGTCATTTTGGGTTAGAATATGTTATAATACAATGAATTTGATTGATTACAAGTGCTAGAGATGGATGAAGAATTTTTACAATTATGAAGAAACACTAGTTGATATTTGGTCCCAAATGGGATAAGAACCCACAACCAATGTTTTGAGGCTGTAAATGGATTGTATAAAGTTATTTTTGGTTAGAATATGTTATAATACAATGAATTTGATTGATTACAAGGGCTAGAGATGGATGAAGAATGTTTAGAAGTGTGAATAAAGACTTTTGAAAATTGGTCCCAAATGGGATAAGAACCCACAACCATTGCTTTGAGGCAATAAATGGCTTGTATAAAGTTATTTTGGGTTATAATATGTTATAATTCATTGAATTTGATTGGTTAACAGTGCTAGAGATGGATGACAAATGTTTAGAAGTGTGAAGAAAGACTTGTTGAAATTTGGTCCCAAATGGGATAAACACCCACAACCATTCCTTTGAGGCAGTAAATGGCTTGTATAAAGTCATTTTGGGTTAGAATATGTTATAATACAACGAATTTGATTGATTACAAGTGTTAGAGATGGATGAAGAATGTTTACAATTATGAAGTAACACTAGTTGATATTTGGTCTCTAATGGGATAAGAACCCACAACCAATGCTTTGAGGCTGTAAATGGATTGTATCAAGTTATTTTTTGTTGAAATATGTTATAATACAATGAATTTGATTGATTACAAGGGCTAGAGATGGATGAAGAATGTTTAGAAGTGTGGATAAAGACTTGTTGAAAATTGCTCCCAAATGGGATAAGAACCTACAACCATTCCTTTGAGTCAGTAAATGGCTTGTATAAAGTCATTTTGGGTTAGAATATGTTATAATACAACGAATTTGATTGATTACAAGTGTTAGAGATGGATGAAGAATGTTTACAATTATGAAGTAACACTAGTTGATATTTGGTCTCTAATGGGATAAGAACCCACAACCAATGCTTTGAGGCTGTAAATGGATTGTATCAAGTTATTTTTGGTTGAAATATGTTATAATACAATGAATTTGATTGATTACAAGGGCTAGAGATGGATGAAGAATGTTTAGAAGTGTGGATAAAGACTTGTTGAAAATTGCTCCCAAATGGGATAAGAATCTACAACCATTGCTTTGAGGCAATAAATGGCTTGTATAAAGTTATTTTGGGTTATAATATGTTATAATTCAATGAATTTGATTGGTTAAAAGTGCTAGAGACGGATGACGAATGTTTAGAAGTGTGAAGAAAGAGTTGTTGAAGTTTGGTCCCAAATGGGATAAGAACCGACAACCATTACTTTGAGGTAGTAAATGTCTTGTATAAAGTTATTTTGGGTTTAATATATTATAATACAAAGAATTTGATTAGTTACAAGTGCTAGACAAGGATGAAGAATGTTTAGAAGTGTGAAGAAAGACTTGTTGAAATTTGGTCCCAAATGGGATAAGAACCCAAAACCAATCCTTTGAGGCAGTAAATGGCTTGTATAAAGTCATTTTGGGTTAGAATATGTTATAATACAATGAATTTGATTGATTACAAGTGCTAGAGATGGATGAAGAATGTTTACAATTATGAAGAAACAGTAGTTGATATTTGGTCAAAATAGGATAAGAACCCATAACCATTGCTTTGAGGTAGTAAATGGCTTCGCTAGAGTTTTCTTGGGTTATAATATGTTATAATACAATGAATTTGATTGACTACAAGTGCTATAGATGTATGATAAATGTTTAGAAGTGTGAAGAAAGACTTGTTGATATTTGGTCCCAAATGTGATAAGAACCCACAACCATTACTTTGAGGCAGTAAATGGCTTTTCTAGAGTTGTCTTGGGTTAGAATATGGTATAATATAATGAATTTGATTGATTACAAGTGCTAGAGATGGATGAAGAATGTTTACAAGTATGAAGAAACACTAGTTGAAATTTGATCCCAAATGGGATAAGAACCCACGACCATTGCTTTGAAGCAGTAAATGGCTTGTATAAAGTTATTTTTTGTTATAATATGTTATAATACAATGAATTTTATTGATTACAAGTGCTAGAGATGGATGAAGAATGTTTACAATTATGAAGAAACACTAATTTATATTTGGTCCCAAATGGGATAAGAACCCACAACCAATGCTTTGAGGCTGTAAATGGATTGTATAAAGTTATTTTTGGTTAGAATATGTTATAATACAATGAATTTGATTGATTACAAGGGCTAGAGATGGATGAAGAATGTTTAGAAGTGTGAATAAAGACTTGTTGAAATTTGGTCAAAATAGGATAAGAACCCATAACCATTGCTTTGAGGCAGTAAATGGCTTCTCTAGATTTTCTTTGGTTAGAATATGTTATAATAAAATGAATTTGATTGATTACAAGTGCTAGACATGGATGAAGAATGTTTAGAAGAGTGAATAACGACTTGTTGAATTTTGTTCCCAAATGGTATAAGAACCCACAACCATTGCTTTGAGGCAGTAAATGCTTGTATAAAGTTATTTTGGGTTATAATATGTTAAAATACAATGAATTTGATTGATTACAAGGGCTAGAGATGGATGAAGAATGTTTAGAAGTGTGAATAAAGACTTGTTGAAAATTAGTCCCAAATGGGATAAGAACCTACAATTATTGCTTTGAGGCAATAAAAGGCTTGTATAAAGTTATTTTGGGTTATAATATGTTATAATACAATGAATTTGATTGATTACAAGGGCTAGAGATGGTTGAAGAATGTCTACAATTATGAAGAAACACTAGTTGATATTTGGTCCCAAATGGGATAAGAACCCACAACCAATGCTTTGAGGCTGTAAATGGATTGTATAAAGTTATTTTTGGTTAGAATATGTTATAATACAATGAAATTGATTGATTACAAGGGCTAGAGATGGATGAAGAATGTTTAGAAGTGTGAATAAAGACTTGTTGAAAATTGGTCCCAAATGGGATAAGAACCTACAACCATTGCTTTGAGGCAATAAATGGCTTGTATAACGTTATTTTGGGTTATAATATGTTATAATTCAATGAATTTCATTGGTTAAAAGTGCTAGAGATGGATGACGAATGTTTAGAAGTGTGAAGAAAGAGTTGTTGAAGTTTGGTCCCAAATGGGATAAGAACCCACAACCATTACTTTGAGGTAGTAAATGTCTTGTATAAAGTTATTTTGGGTTTAATATATTATAATACAAAGAATTTGATTAGTTACAAGTGCTAGACAAGGATGAAGAATGTTTAGAAGTGTGAAGAAAGACTTGTTGAAATTTGGTCCCAAATGGGATAAGAACCCACAACCAATCCTTTGAGGCAGTAAATGGCTTGTATAAAGTCATTTTGGGTTAGAATATGTTATAATACAATGAATTTGATTGATTACAAGTGCTAGAGATGGATGAAGAATGTTTACAATTATGACGAAACACTAGTTGATATTTGGTCAAAATAGGATAAGAACCCATAACCATTGCTTTGAGGTAGTAAATGGCTTCTCTAGAGTTTTCTTGGGTTATAATATGTTATAATACAATGAATTTGATTGACTACAAGTGCTATAGATGTATGAAGAATGTTTAGAAGTGTGAAGAAAGACTTGTTGATATTTGGTCCCAAATGTGATAAGAACCCACAACCATTACTTTGAGGCAGTAAATGGCTTTTATAGAGTTGTCTTGGGTTAGAATATGTTATAATACAATGAATTTGATTGATTACAAGTGCTAGAGATGGATGAAGAATGTTTACAAGTATGAAGAAACACTAGTTGAAATTTGATCCCAAATGGGATAAGAACCCACGACCATTGTTTTGAAGCAGTTAATGGCTTGTATAAAGTTATTTTTTGTTATAATATGTTATAATACAATGAATTTTATTGATTACAAGTGCTAGAGATGGATGAAGAATGTTTACAATTATGAAGAAACACTAATTTATATTTGGTCCCAAATGGGATAAGAACCCACAACCAATGCTTTGAGGCTGTAAATGGATTGTATAAAGTTATTTTTGGTTAGAATATGTTATAATACAATGAATTTGATTGATTACAAGGGCTAGAGTTGGATGAAGAATGTTTAGAAGTGTGAATAAAGACTTGTTGAAATTTGGTCAAAATAGGATAAGAACCCATAACCATTGCTTTGAGGCAGTAAATGGCTTCTCTAGATTTTCTTTGGTTAGAATATGTTATAATAAAATGAATTTGATTGATTACAAGTGCTAGAGATGGATGAAGAATGTTTAGAAGTGTGAATAACGACTTGTTGAATTTTGTTCCCAAATGGTATAAGAACCCACAACCATTGCTTTGAGGCAGTAAATGCTTGTATAAAGTTATTTTGGGTTATAATATGTTAAAATACAATGAATTTGATTGATTACAAGGGCTAGAGATGGATGAAGAATGTTTAGAAGTGTGAATAACGACTTGTTGAATTTTGTTCCCAAATGGTATAAGAACCCACAACCATTGCTTTGACGCAGTAAATGCTTGTATAAAGTTATTTGGGGTTATAATATGTTAAAATACAATGAATTTGATTGATTACAAGGGCTAGAGATGGATGAAGAATGTTTAGAAGTGTGAATAAAGACTTGTTGAAAATTAGTCCCAAATGGGATAAGAACCTACAATTATTGCTTTGAGGCAATAAAAGGCTTGTATAAAGTTATTTTGGGTTATAATATGTTATAATACAATGAATTTTATTGATTACAAGGGCTAGAGATGGTTGAAGAATGTCTACAATTATGAAGAAACACTAGTTGATATTTGGTCCCAAATGGGATAAGAACCCACAACCAATGCTTTGAGGCTGTAAATGGATTGTATAAAGTTATTTTTGGTTAGAATATGTTATAATACAATGAAATTGATTGATTACAAGGGCTAGAGATGGATGAAGAATGTTTAGAAGTGTGAATAAAGACTTGTTGAAAATTGGTCCCAAATGGGATAAGAACCTACAACCATTGCTTTGAGGCAATAAATGGCTTGTGTAACGTTATTTTGGGTTATAATATGTTATAATTCAATGAATTTGATTGGTTAAAAGTGCTAGAGATGGATGACGAATGTTTAGAAGTGTGAAGAAAGAGTTGTTGAAGTTTGGTCCCAAATGGGATAAGAACCCACAACCATTACTTTGAGGTAGTAAATGTCTTGTATAAAGTTATTTTGGGTTTAATATATTATAATACAAAGAATTTGATTAATTACAAGTGCTAGACAAGGATGAAGAATGTTTAGAAGTGTGAAGAAAGACTTGTTGAAATTTGGTCCCAAATGGGATAAGAACCCACAACCAATCCTTTGAGGCAGTAAATGGCTTGTATAAAGTCATTTTGGGTTAGAATATGTTATAATACAATGAATTTGATTGATTACAAGTGCTAGAGATGGATGAAGAATGTTTACAATTATGACGAAACACTAGTTGATATTTGGTCAAAATAGGATAAGAACCCATAACCATTGCTTTGAGGTAGTAAATGGCTTCTCTAGAGTTTTCTTGGGTTATAATATGTTATAATACAATGAATTTGATTGACTACAAGTGCTATAGATGTATGAAGAATGTTTAGAAGTGTGAAGAAAGACTTGTTGATATTTGGTCCCAAATGTGATAAGAACCCACAACCATTACTTTGAGGCAGTAAATGGCTTTTATAGAGTTGTCTTGGGTTAGAATATGTTATAATACAATGAATTTGATTGATTACAAGTGCTAGAGATGGATGAAGAATGTTTACAAGTATGAAGAAACACTAGTTGAAATTTGATCCCAAATGGGATAAGAACCCACGACCATTGCTTTGAAGCAGTAAATGGCTTGTATAAAGTTTTTTTTTGTTATAATATGTTATAATACAATGAATTTTATTGATTACAAGTGCTAGAGATGGATGAAGAATGTTTACAATTATGAAGAAACACTAATTTATATTTGGTCCCAAATGGGATAAGAACCCACAACCAATGCTTTGAGGCTGTAAATGGATTGTATAAAGTTATTTTTGGTTAGAATATGTTATAATACAATGAATTTGATTGATTACAAGGGCTAGAGATGGATGAAGAATGTTTAGAAGTGTGAATAAAGACTTGTTGAAATTTGGTCAAAATAGGATAAGAACCCATAACCATTGCTTTGAGGCAGTAAATGGCTTCTCTAGATTTTCTTTGGTTAGAATATGTTATAATAAAATGAATTTGATTGATTACAAGTGCTAGAGATGGATGAAGAATGTTTAGAAGTGTGAATAACGACTTGTTGAATTTTGTTCCCAAATGGTATAAGAACCCACAACCATTGCTTTGAGGCAGTAAATGCTTGTATAAAGTTATTTTGGGTTATAATATGTTAAAATACAATGAATTTGATTGATTACAAGGGCTAGAGATGGAAGAAGAATGCTTAGAAGTGTGAATAAAGACTTGTTGAAAATTAGTCCCAAATGGGATAAGAACCTACAATTATTGCTTTGAGGCAATAAAAGGCTTGTATAAAGTTATTTTGGGTTATAATATGTTATAATACAATGAATTTGATTGATTACAAGGGCTAGAGATGGTTGAAGAATGTCTACAATTATGAAGAAACACTAGTTGATATTTGGTCCCAAATGGGATAAGATCCCACAACCAATGCTTTGAGGCTGTAAATGGATTGTATAAAGTTATTTTTGGTTAGAATATGTTATAATACAATGAAATTGATTGATTACAAGGGCTAGAGATGGATGAAGAATGTTTAGAAGTGTGAATAAAGACTTGTTGAAAATTGGTCCCAAATGGGATAAGAACCTACAACCATTGCTTTGAGGCAATAAATGGCTTGTATAACGTTATTTTGGGTTATAATATGTTATAATTCATTGAATTTGATTGGTTAAAAGTGCTAGAGATGGATGACGAATGTTTAGAAGTGTGAAGAAAGAGTTGTTGAAGTTTGGTCCCAAATGGGATAAGAACCCACAACCATTACTTTGAGGTAGTAAATGTCTTGTATAAAGTTATTTTGGGTATAATATATTATAATAACAAGAATTTGATTAGTTACAAGTGCTAGACAAGGATGAAGAATGTTTAGAAGTGTGAAGAAAGACTTGTTGAAATTTGGTCCCAAATGGGATAAGAACCCACAACCAATCCTCTGAGGCAGTAAATGGCTTGTATAAAGTCATTTTGGGTTAGAATATGTTATAATACAATGAATTTGATTGATTACAAGTGCTAGAGATGGATGAAGAATGTTTACAATTATGACGAAACACTAGTTGATATTTGGTCAAAATAGGATAAGAACCCATAACCATTGCTTTGAGGTAGTAAATGGCTTCTCTAGAGTTTTCTTGGGTTATAATATGTTATAATACAATGAATTTGATTGACTACAAGTGCTATAGATGTATGAAGAATGTTTAGAAGTGTGAAGAAAGAGTTGTTGATATTTGGTCCCAAATGTGATAAGAACCCACAACCATTACTTTGAGGCAGTAAATGGCTTTTCTAGAGTTGTCTTGGGTTAGAATATGTTATAATACAATGAATTTGATTGATTACAAGTGCTAGAGATGTATGAAGAATGTTTACAAGTATGAAGAAACACTAGTTGAAATTTGATCCCAAATGGGATAAGAACCCACGACCATTGCTTTGAAGCAGTAAATGGCTTGTATAAAGTTATTTTTTGTTATAATATGTTATAATACAATGAATTTTATTGATTACAAGTGCTAGAGATGGATGAAGAATGTTTACAATTATGAAGAAACACTAATTTATATTTGGTCCCAAATGGGATAAGAACCCACAACCAATGCTTTGAGGCTGTAAATGGATTGTATAAAGTTATTTTTGGTTAGAATATGTTATAATACAATGAATTTGATTGATTACAAGGGCTAGAGATGGATGAAGAATGTTTAGAAGTGTGAATAAAGACTTGTTGAAATTTGGTCAAAATAGGATAAGAACCCATAACCATTGCTTTGAGGCAGTAAATGGCTTCTCTAGATTTTCTTTGGTTAGAATATGTTATAATAAAATGAATTTGATTGATTACAAGTGCTAGAGATGGATGAAGAATGTTTAGAAGTGTGAATAACGACTTGTTGAATTTTGTTCCCAAATGGTATAAGAACCCACAACCATTGCTTTGAGGCAGTAAATGCTTGTATAAAGTTATTTTGGGTTATAATATGTTAAAATACAATGAATTTGATTGATTACAAGGGCTAGAAATGGATGAAGAATGTTTAGAAGTGTGAATAAAGACTTGTTGAAAATTAGTCCCAAATGGGATAAGAACCTACAATTATTGCTTTGAGGCAATAAAAGGCTTGTATAAAGTTATTTTGGGTTATAATATGTTATAATACAATGAATTTGATTGATTACAAGGGCTAGAGATGGTTGAAGAATGTCTACAATTATGAAGAAACACTAGTTGATATTTGGTCCCAAATGGGATAAAAACCCACAACCAATGCTTTGAGGCTGTAAATGGATTGTATAAAGTTATTTTTGGTTAGAATATGTTATAATACAATGAAATTGATTGATTACAAGGGCTAGAGATGGATGAAGAATGTTTAGAAGTGTGAATAAAGATTTGTTGAAAATTGGTCCCAAATGGGATAAGAACCTACAACCATTGCTTTGAGGCAATAAATGGCTTGTATAACGTTATTTTGGGTTATAATATGTTATAATTCAATGAATTTGATTGGTTAAAAGTGCTAGAGATGGATGACGAATGTTTAGAAGTGTGAAGAAAGAGTTGTTGAAGTTTGGTCCCAAATGGGATAAGAACCCACAACCATTACTTTGAGGTAGTAAATGTCTTGTATAAAGTTATTTTGGGTTTAATATATTATAATACAAAGAATTTGATTAGTTACAAGTGCTAGACAAGGATGAAGAATGTTTAGAAGTGTGAAGAAAGACTTGTTGAAATTTGGTCCCAAATGGGATAAGAACCCACAACCAATCCTTTGAGGCAGTAAATGGCTTGTATAAAGTCATTTTGGGTTAGAATATGTTATAATACAATGAATTTGATTGATTACAAGTGCTAGAGATGGATTAAGAATGTTTACAATTATGAAGAAACACTAGTTGATATTTGGTCAAAATAGGATAAGAACCCATAACCATTGCTTTGAGGTAGTAAATGGCTTCTCTAGAGTTTTCTTGGGTTATAATATGTTATAATACAATGAATTTGATTGACTACAAGTGCTATAGATGTATGAAGAATGTTTAGAAGTGTGAAGAAAGACTTGTTGATATTTGGTCCCAAATGTGATAAGAACCCACAACCATTACTTTGAGGCAGTAAATGGCTTTTATAGAGTTGTCTTGGGTTAGAATATGTTATAATACAATGAATTTGATTGATTACAAGTGCTAGAGATGGATGAAGAATGTTTACAAGTATGAAGAAACACTAGTTGAAATTTGATCCCAAATGGGATAAGAACCCACGACCATTGCTTTGAAGCAGTAAATGGCTTGTATAAAGTTATTTTTTGTTATAATATGTTATAATACAATGAATTTTATTGATTACAAGTGCTAGAGATGGATGAAGAATGTTTACAATTATGAAGAAACACTAATTTATATTTGGTCCCAAATGGGATAAGAACCCACAACCAATGCTTTGAGGCTGTAAATGGATTGTATAAAGTTATTTTTGGTTAGAATATATTATAATACAATGAATTTGATTGATTACAAGGGCTAGAGATGGATGAAGAATGTTTAGAAGTGTGAATAAAGACTTGTTGAAATTTGGTCAAAATAGGATAAGAACCCATAACCATTGCTTTGAGGCAGTAAATGGCTTCTCTAGATTTTCTTTGGTTAGAATATGTTATAATAAAATGAATTTGATTGATTACAAGTGCTAGAGATGGATGAAGAATGTTTAGAAGTGTGAATAACGACTTGTTGAATTTTGTTCCAAAATGGGATAAGAACCCACAACCATTGCTTTGAGGCAGTAAATGCTTGTATTAAGTTATTTTGGGTTATAATATGTTAAAATACAATGAATTTGATTGATTACAAGGGCTAGAGATGGATGAAGAATGTTTAGAAGTGTGAATAAAGACTTGTTGAAAATTAGTCCCAAATGGGATAAGAACCTACAATTATTGCTTTGAGGCAATAAAAGGCTTGTATAAATTTATTTTGGGTTATAATATGTTATAATACAATGAATTTGATTGATTACAAGGGCTAGAGATGGTTGAAGAATGTCTACAATTATGAAGAAACACTAGTTGATATTTGGTCCCAAATGGGATAAGAACCCACAACCAATGCTTTGAGGCTGTAAATGGATTGTATAAAGTTATTTTTGGTTAGAATATGTTATAATACAATGAAATTGATTGATTACAAGGGCTAGAGATGGATGAAGAATGTTTAGAAGTGTGAATAAAGACTTGTTGAAAATTGGTCCCAAATGGGATAAGAACCTACAACCATTGCTTTGAGGCAGTAAATGGCTTGTATAAAGTCATTTTGGGTTAGAATATGTTATAATACAACGAATTTGATTGATTACAAGTGCTAGAGATGGATGAAGAATGTTTACAATTATGAAGAAACACTAGTTGATATTTGGTCCCAAATGGGATAAGAACCCACAACCAATGCTTTGAGGCTGTAAATGGATTATATAAAGTTATTTTTGGTTAGAATATGTTATAATACAATGAATTTGAATGATTACAAGGGCTAGAGATGGATGAAGAATGTTTAGAAGTGTAAATAAAGACTTGTTGAAAATTAGTCCCAAATGGGATAAGAACCTACAATTATTGCTTTGAGGCAATAAAAGGCTTGTATAAAGTTATTTTGGGTTATAATATGTTATAATACAATGAATTTGATTGATTACAAGGGCTAGAGATGGTTGAAGAATGTCTACAATTATGAAGAAACACTAGTTGATATTTGGTCCCAAATGGGATAAGAACCCACAACCAATGCTTTGAGGATGTAAATGGATTGTATAAAGTAAATGTCTTGCATAAAGTTATTTTGGGTTGGATATATTATAATACAAAGAATTTGATTAGTTACAAGTGCTAGACATCGATGAAGAATGTTTAGAAGTGTGAAGAAAGACTTGTTGAAATTTGGTCAAAATAGGATAAGAACCCATAACCATTGCTTTGAGGATGTAAATGGCTTCTCTAGAGTTTTCTTGGGTTAGAATATGTTATATTAAAATGAAATTGATTGATTACAAGTGCTAGAGATGGATGAAGAATGTTTAGAAGTGTGAATAACAACTTGTTGAATTTTGGTCCCAAATGGGATAAGAACCCACAACCATTGCTTTGAGGCAGTAAATGCTTGGATAAAGTTATTTTGGGTTATAATATGTTAAAATACAATGAATTTGATTGATTACAAGTGCTAGACATGGATGAAGAATGTTTACAAGTATGAAGAAACACTAGTTGAAATTTGGTCCCAAATGGGATAAGAACCCACAACCATTCCTTTGAGGCAGTAAATGGCTTGTATAAAGTCATTTTGGGTTAGAATATGTTATAATACAATGAATTTAATTGATTACAAGTGCTAGAGATGGATGAAGAATGTTTACAATTATGAAGAAACACTAGTTGATATTTGGTCCCAAATGGGATAAGAACCCAAAACCAATGCTTTGAGGCTATGAATGGATTGTGTAAAGTTATTTTTGGTTAGAATATGTTATAATACAATAAATTTGATTGATTACAAGGGCTAGAGATGGATGAAGAATGTTTAGAAGTGTGAATAAAGACTAGTTGAAAATTGGTCCCAAATGAGATAAGAACCCACAACCATTGCTTTGAGGCAATAAATGGCTTGTATAAAGTTATTTTGGGTTATAATATGTTAAAATACAATGAATTTGATTGATTACAAGTGCTAGACATGGATGAAGAATGTTTAGAAGTGTGAAGAAAGACTTGTTGAAATTTGGTCCCAAATGGGATAAGAACCCACAACCATTCCTTTGAGGCAGTAAATGGCTTGTATAAAGTCATTTTGGGTTAGAATATGTTATAATACAACGAATTTGATTGATTACAAGTGCTAGAGATGGATGAAGAATGTTTACAATTATGAAGAAACACTAGTTGATATTTGGTCCCAAATGGGATAAGAACCCACAACCAATGCTTTGAGGCTGTAAATGGATTATATAAAGTTTTTTTTGGTTAGAATATGTTATAATACAATGAATTTGATTGATTACAAGGGCTAGAGATGGATGAAGAATGTTTAGAAGTGTAAATAAAGACTTGTTGAAAATTAGTCCCAAATGGGATAAGAACCTACAATTATTGCTTTGAGGCAATAAAAGGCTTGTATAAAGTTATTTTGGGTTATAATATGTTATAATACAATGAATTTGATTGATTACAAGGGCTAGAGATGGTTGAAGAATGTCTACAATTATGAAGAAACACTAGTTGATATTTGGTCCCAAATGGGATAAGAACCCACAACCAATGCTTTGAGGATGTAAATGGATTGTATAAAGTTATTTTTGGTTAGAATATGTTATAATACAATGAAATTGATTGATTACAAGGGCTAGAGATGGATGAAGAATGTTTAGAAGTGTGAATAAAGACTTGTTGAAAATTAGTCCCAAATGGGATAAGAACGTACAACCATTGCTTTGAGGCAATAAATGGCTTGTATAACGTTATTTTGGGTTATAATATGTTATAATTCAATGAATTTGATTGGTTAAAAGTGCTAGAGATGGATGACGAATGTTTAGAAGTGTGAAGAAAGAGTTGTTGAAATTTGGTCAAAATAGGATAAGAACCCATAACCATTGCTTTGAGGCAGTAAATGGCTTCTCTAGAGTTTTCTTGGGTTAGAATATGTTATATTAAAATGAAATTGATTGATTACAAGTGCTAGAGATGGATGAAGAATGTTTAGAAGTGTGAATAACGACTTGTTGAATTTTGGTCCCAAATGGGATAAGAAACCACAACCATTGCTTTGAGGCAGTAAATGCTTGTATAAAGTTTTGGGTTATAATATGTTAAAATACAATGAATTTGATTGATTACAAGTGCTAGACATGGATGAAGAATGTTTAGAAGTGTGAAGAAAGACTTGTTGAAATTTGGTCCCAAATGGGATAAGAACCCACAACCATTCCTTTGAGGCAGTAAATGGCTTGTATAAAGTCATTTTGGGTTAGAATATGTTATAATACAACGAATTTGATTGATTACAAGTGCTAGAGATGGATGAAGAATGCTTACAATTATGAAGAAACACTAGTTGATATTTGGTCCCAAATGGGATAAGAACCCACAACCAATGCTTTGAGGATGTAAATGGATTGTATAAAGTTATTTTTGGTTAGAATATGTTATAATACAATGAATTTGATTGATTACAAGGGCTAGAGATGGATTAAGAATGTTTAGAAGTGTGAATAAAGACTTGTTGAAAATTGCTCCCAAATGGGATAAGAACCTACAACCGTTGCTTTGAGGCAATAAATGGCTTGTATAAAGTTTTTTTGGGTTATAATTTGTTATAATTCAATGAATTTGATTGATTACAAGGGTTAGAGATGGATGAAGAATGTTTAGAAGTGTGAATAAAGACTTTTGAAAATTGGTCCCAAATGGGAAAAGAACCCAGAACCATTGCTTTGAGGCAATAAATGGCTTGTATAAACTTATTTTGGGTTATAATATGTTATAATTCAATGAATTTGATTGGTTAAAAGTGCTAGACATGGATGAAGAATGTTTAGAAGTGTGAAGAAAGACTTGTTGAAATTTGGTCAAAATAGGATAAGAACCCATAACCATTGCTTTGAGGCAGTAAATGGCTTCTCTAGAGTTTTCTTGGGTTAGAATATGTTATATTAAAATGAATTTGATTGATTACAAGTGCTAGAGATGGATGAAGAATGTTTAGAAGTGTGAATAACAACTTGTTGAATTTTGGTCCCAAATGGGATAAGAACCCACAACCATTGCTTTGAGGCAGTAAATGCTTGGATAAAGTTATTTTGGGTTATAATATGTGATAATACAATGAATTTGATTGATTACAAGTGCTAGACATGGATGAAGAATGTTTACAAGTATGAAGAAACACTAGTTGAAATTTGGTCCCAAATGGGATAAGAACCCACAACCATTACTTTGAAGCAGTAAATGGCTTGTATAAAGTTATTTTGGGTTATAATATGTTATAATACAATGAATTTTATTGATTACAAGTGCTAGAGATGGATGAAGAATGTTTACAATTATGGAGGAACACTAGTATATATTTGGTCCCAAATGGGATAAGAACCCACAACCAATGCTTTGAGGCTGTAAATGGATTGTATAAAGTTATTTTTGGTTAGAATATGTTATAATACAATGAATTTGATTGATTACAAGGGCTAGAGATGGATGAAGAATGTTTAGAACTGTGAATAAAGACTTGTTGAAATTTGGTCAAAATAGGATAAGAACCCATAACCATTGCTTTGAGGCAGTAAATGCTTGTATAAAGTTATTTTGGGTTATAATATGTTAAAATACAATGAATTTGATTGATTACAAGTGCTAGACATGGATGAAGAATGTTTAGAAGTGTGAAGAAAGACTTGTTGAAATTTGGTCCCAAATGGGATAAGAACCCACAACCATTCTTTTGAGGCAGTAAATGGCTTGTATAAAGTCATTTTGGGTTAGAATATGTTATAATACAACGAATTTGATTGATTACAAGTGCTAGAGATGGATGAAGAATGTTTACAATTATGAAGAAACACTAGTTGATATTTGGTCCCAAATGGGATAAGAACCCACAACCAATGCTTTGAGGCTGTAAATGGATTATATAAAGTTATTTTTGGTTAGAATATGTTATAATACAATGAATTTGATTGATTACAAGGGCTAGAGATGGATGAAGAATGTTTAGAAGTGTAAATAAAGACTTGTTGAAAATTAGTCCCAAATGGGATAAGAACCTACAATTATTGCTTTGAGGCAATAAAAGGCTTGTATAAAGTTATTTTGGGTTATAATATGTTATAATACAATGAATTTGATTGATTACAAGGGGTAGAGATGGATGAAGAATGTTTAGAAGTGTGAAGAAACACTAGTTGATGTTTGGTCCCAAATGGGATAAAAACCCACAACCAATGCTTTGAGGCTGTAAATGGATTGTATAAAGTTATTTTTGGTTAGAATATGTTATAATACAATGAATTTGATTGATTACAAGGGCTAGAGATGGATGAAGAATGTTTAGAATTGTGAATAAAGACTTGTTGATAATTGGTCCCAAATGGGATAAGAACCTACAATTATTGCTTTGAGGCAATAAAAATCTTGTATAAAGTTATTTTGGGTTATAATATGTTATAATACAATGAATTTGATTGATTACAAGGGCAAGAGATGGATGAAGAATGTTTACAATTATGAAGAAACACTAGTTGATATTTGGTCCCAAATGGGATAAGAACCCACAACCAATGCTTTGAGGTAGTAAATGGCTTCTCTAGAGTTTTCTTGGGTTATAATATGTTATAATACAATGAATTTGATTGACTACAAGTGCTACAGATGAATGAAGAATGTTTAGAACTGTGAAGAAAGACTTGTTGATATTTGGTCCCAAATGTGATAAGAACCCACAACCATTGCTTTGAGGCAGTAAATGGCTTGTCTAAAGTTGTCTTGGGTTAGAATATGTTATAATACAATGAATTTGATTGATTAAAGGTGCTAGAGATGGATGAAGAATGTTTACAAGTATGAAGAAACACTAGTTGAAATTTGGTCCCAAATGGGATAAGAACCCACAACCATTGCTTTGAAGCAGTAAATAGCTTTTATAAAGTTATTTTGGGTTATAATATGTTATAATACAATGAATTTTATTGATTACAAGTGCTAGAGATGGATGAAGAATGTTTACAATTATGAAGAAACTCTAGTTTATATTTGGTCCCAAATGGGATAAGAACCCACAACCAATGCTTTGAGGCTGTAAATGGATTGTATAAAGTTATTTTTGGTTAGAATATGTTATAATACAATGAATTTGATTGATTACAAGGGCTAGAGATGGATGAAGAATGTTTAGAAAGTTGAATAAAGACTTGTTGAAAATTGGTCCCAAATGGGATAAGAACCCACAACCATTGCTTTGAGGCAATAAATGGCTTGTATAAAGTTATTTTTGGTTATAATGTGTTATAATTCAATGAATTTGATTGGTTAAAAGTGCTAGAGATGGATGACGAATGTTTAGAAGTATGAAGAAAGAGTTGTTGAAGTTTGGTCCCAAAAGGGATAAGAACCCACAACCATTACTTTGAGGTAGTAAATGGCTTCTCTAGAGTTTTCTTGGGTTAGAATATGTTATATTAAAATGAATTTGATTGATTAGAAGTGCTAGAGATGGATGAAGAATGTTTAGAAGTGTGAATAACAACTTGTTGAATTTTGGTCCCAAATGGGATAAGAACCCACAACCATTGCTTTGAGGCAGTAAATGCTTGTATAAAGTTATTTTGGGTTATAATATGTTAAAATACAATGAATTTGATTGATTACAAGTGCTAGACATGGATGAAGAATGTTTAGAAGTGTGAAGAAAGACTTGTTGAAATTTGGTCCCAAATGGGATAAGAACCCACAACCATTCCTTTGAGGCAGTAAATGGCTTGTATAAAGTCATTTTGGGTTAGAATATGTTATAATACAACGAATTTGATTGATTACAAGTGCTAGAGATGGATGAAGAATGTTTACAATTATGAAGAAACACTAGTTGATATTTGGTCCCAAATGGGATAAGAACCCACAACCAATGCTTTGAGGCTGTAAATGGATTGTATAAAGTTATTTTTGGTTAGAATATGTTATAATACAATGAATTTGATTGATTACAAGGGCTAGAGATGGATGAAGAATGTTTAGAAGTGTGAATAAAGACTTGTTGAAAATTAGTCCCAAATGGGATAAGAACCTACAATTATTGCTTTGAGGCAATAAAAGGCTTGTATAGAGTTATTTTGGGTTATAATATGTTATAATACAATGAATTTGATTGATTACAAGGGCTAGAGATGGATGAAGAATGTTTAGAAGTGTGAATAAAGACTTTTGAAAATTGGTCCCAAATGGGATAAGAACCCACAACCATTGCTTTGAGGCAATAAATGGCTTGTATAAAGTTATTTTGGGTTATAATATGTTATAATACAATGAATTTGATTGATTACAAGGGCAAGAGATGGATGAAGAATGTTTACAATTATGAAGAAACACTAGTTGATATTTGGTCCCAATGGGATAAGAACCAACAACCAATGTTTTGAGGTAGTAAATGGCTTCTCTAGAGTTTTCTTGGGTTATAATATGTTATAATACAATGAATTTGATTGACTACAAGTGCTACAGATGAATGAAGAATGTTTAGAAGTGTGAAGAAAGACTTGTTGATATTTGGTCCCAAATGTGATAAGAACCCACAACCATTGCTTTGAGGCAGTAAATGGCTTGTCTAGAGTTGTCTTGGGTTAGAATATGTTATAATACAATGAATTTGATTGATTAAAGGTGCTAGAGATTGATGAAGAATGTTTACAAGTATGAAGAAACACTAGTTGAAATTTGGTCCCAAATGGGATAAGAACCCACAACCATTGCTTTGAAGCAGTAAATAGCTTTTATAAAGTTATTTTGGGTTATAATATGTTATAATACAATGAATTTTATTGATTACAAGTGCTAGAGATGGATGAAGAATGTTTACAATTATGAAGAAACTCTAGTTTATATTTGGTCCCAAATGGGATACGAACCCACAACCAATGCTTTGAGGCTGTAAATGGATTGTATAAAGTTATTTTTGGTTAGAATATATTATAATACAATGAATTTGATTGATTACAAGGGCTAGAGATGGATGAAGAATGTTTAGAAGTGTGAATAAAGACTTGTTGAAAATTGGTCCCAAATGGGATAAGAACCCACAACCATTGCTTTGAGGCAATAAATGGCTTCTATAAAGTTATTTTTGGTTATAATGTGTTATAATTCAATGAATTTGATTGGTTAAAAGTGCTAGAGATGGATGACGAATGTTTAGAAGTATGAAGAAAGAGTTGTTGAAGTTTGGTCCCAAAAGGGATAAGAACCCACAACCATTACTTTGAGGTAGTAAATGGCTTCTCTAGAGTTTTCTTGGGTTAGAATATGTTATATTAAAATGAATTTGATTGATTACAAGTGCTAGAGATGGATGAAGAATGTTTAGAAGTGTGAATAACAACTTGTTGAATTTTGGTCCCAAATGGGATAAGAACCCACAACCATTGCTTTGAGGCAGTAAATGCTTGTATAAAGTTATTTTGGGTTATAATATGTTAAAATACAATGAATTTGATTGATTACAAGTGCTAGACATGGATGAAGAATGTTAAGAAGTGTGAAGAAAGACTTGTTGAAATTTGGTCCCAAATGGGATAAGAACCCACAACCATTCCTTTGAGGCAGTAAATGGCTTGTATAAAGTCATTTTGGGTTAGAATATGTTATAATACAACGAATTTGATTGATTACAAGTGCTAGAGATGGATGAAGAATGTTTACAATTATGAAGAAACACGAGTTGATATTTGGTCCCAAATGGGATAAGAACCCACAACCAATGCTTTGAGGCTGTAAATGGATTGTATAAAGTTATTTTTGGTTAGAATATGTTATAATACAATGAATTTGATTGATTACAAGGGCTAGAGATGGATGAAGAATGTTTAGAAGTGTGAATAAAGACTTGTTGAAAATTAGTCCCAAATGGGATAAGAACCTACAATTATTGCTTTGAGGCAATAAAAGGCTTGTATAGAGTTATTTTGGGTTATAATATGTTATAATACAATGAATTTGATTGATTACAAGGGCTAGAGATGGATGAAGAATGTTTAGAAGTGTGAATAAAGACTTTTGAAAATTGGTCCCAAATGGGATAAGAACCCACAACCATTGCTTTGAGGAAATAAATGGCTTGTATAAAGTTATTTTGGGTTATAATATGTTATAATTCAATGAATTTGATTGGTTAAAAGTGCTAGAGATGGATGACGAATGTTTAGAAGTGTGAAGAAAGAGTTGTTGAAGTTTGGTCCCAAATGGGATAAGAACCCACAATTATTGCTTTGAGGCAATAAAAGGCTTGTATAAAGTTATTTTGGGTTATAATATGTTATAATACAATGAATTTGATTGATTACAAGGGCAAGAGATGGATGAAGAATGTTTACAATTATAAAGAAACACTAGTTGATATTTGGTCCCAAATGGGATAAGAACCCACAACCAATACTTTGAGGTAGTAAATGGCTTCTCTAGAGTTTTCTTGGGTTATAATATGTTATAATACAATGAATTTGATTGACTACAAGTGCTACAGATGAATGAAGAATGTTTAGAAGTGTGAAGAAAGACTTGTTGATATTTGGTCCCAAATGTGATAAGAACCCACAACCATTGCTTTGAGGCAGTAAATGGCTTGTCTAGAGTTGTCTTGGGTTAGAATATGTTATAATACAATGAATTTGATTGATTAAAGGTGCTAGAGATGGATGAAGAATGTTTACAAGTATGAAGAAACACTAGTTGAAATTTGGTCCCAAATGGGATAAGAACCCACAACCATTGCTTTGAAGCAGTAAATAGCTTTTATAAAGTTAGTTTGGGTTATAATATGTTATAATACAATGAATTTTATTGATTACAAGTGCTAGAGATGGATGAAGAATGTTTACAATTATGAAGAAACTCTAGTTTATATTTGGTCCCAAATGGGATACGAACCCACAACCAATGCTTTGAGGCTGTAAATGGATTGTATAAAGTTATTTTTGGTTAGAATATGTTATAATACAATGAATTTGATTGATTACAAGGGCTAGAGATGGATGAAGAATGTTTAGAAGTGTGAATAAAGACTTGTTGAAAATTGGTCCCAAATGGGATAAGAACCCACAACCATTGCTTTGAGGCAATAAATAGCTTCTATAAAGTTATTTTTGGTTATAATGTGTTATAATTCAATGAATTTGATTGGTTAAAAGTGCTAGAGATGGATGACGAATGTTTAGAAGTATGAAGAAAAAGTTGTTGAAGTTTGGTCCCAAAAGGGATAAGAACCCACAACCATTACTTTGAGGTAGTAAATGGCTTCTCTAGAGTTTTCTTGGGTTAGAATATGTTATATTATAATGAATTTGATTGATTACAAGTGCTAGAGATGGATGAAGAATGTTTAAAAGTGTGAATAACAACTTGTTGAATTTTGGTCCCAAATGGGATAAGAACCCACAACCATTGCTTTGAGGCAGTAAATGCTTGTATAAAGTTATTTTGGGTTATAATATGTTAAAATACAATGAATTTGATTGATTACAAGTGCTAGACATGGATGAAGAATGTTTAGAAGTGTGAAGAAAGACTTGTTGAAATTTGGTCATAAATGGGATAAGAACCCACAACCATTCCTTTGAGGCAGTAAATGGCTTGTATAAAGTCATTTTGGGTTAGAATATGTTATAATACAACGAATTTGATTGATTACAAGTGCTAGAGATGGATGAAGAATGTTTACAATTATGAAGAAACACTAGTTGATATTTGGTCCCAAATGGGATAAGAACCCACAACCAATGCTATGAGGCTGTAAATGGATTGTATAAAGTTATTTTTGGTTAGAATATGTTATAATACAATGAATTTGATTGATTACAAGGGCTAGAGATGGATGAAGAATGTTTAGAAGTGTGAATAAAGACTTGTTGAAAATTAGTCCCAAATGGGATAAGAACCTACAATTATTGCTTTGAGGCAATAAAAGGCTTGTATAGAGTTATTTTGGGTTATAATATGTTATAATACAATGCATTTGATTGATTACAAGGGCTAGAGATGGATGAAGAATGTTTAGAAGTGTGAATAAAGACTTTTGAAAATTGGTCCCAAATGGGATAAGAACCCACAACCATTGCTTTGAGGCAATAAATGGCTTGTATAAAGTTATTTTGGGTTATAATATGTTATAATACAATGAATTTGATTGATTACAAGGGCAAGAGATGGATGAAGAATGTTTACAATTATGAAGAAACACTAGTTGATATTTGGTCCCAATGGGATAAGAACCAACAACCAATGTTTTGAGGTAGTAAATGGCTTCTCTAGAGTTTTCTTGGGTTATAATATGTTATAATACAATGAATTTGATTGACTACAAGTGCTACAGATGAATGAAGAATGTTTAGAAGTGTGAAGAAAGACTTGTTGATATTTGGTCCCAAATGTGATAAGAACCCACAACCATTGCTTTGAGGCAGTAAATGGCTTGTCTAGAGTTGTCTTGGGTTAGAATATGTTATAATACAATGAATTTGATTGATTAAAGGTGCTAGAGATTGATGAAGAATGTTTACAAGTATGAAGAAACACTAGTTGAAATTTGGTCCCAAATGGGATAAGAACCCACAACCATTGCTTTGAAGCAGTAAATAGCTTTTATAAAGTTATTTTGGGTTATAATATGTTATAATACAATGAATTTTATTGATTACAAGTGCTAGAGATGGATGAAGAATGTTTACAATTATGAAGAAACTCTAGTTTATATTTGGTCCCAAATGGGATACGAACCCACAACCAATGCTTTGAGGCTGTAAATGGATTGTATAAAGTTATTTTTGGTTAGAATATATTATAATACAATGAATTTGATTGATTACAAGGGCTAGAGATGGATGAAGAATGTTTAGAAGTGTGAATAAAGACTTGTTGAAAATTGGTCCCAAATGGGATAAGAACCCACAACCATTGCTTTGAGGCAATAAATGGCTTCTATAAAGTTATTTTTGGTTATAATGTGTTATAATTCAATGAATTTGATTGGTTAAAAGTGCTAGAGATGGATGACGAATGTTTAGAAGTATGAAGAAAGAGTTGTTGAAGTTTGGTCCCAAAAGGGATAAGAACCCACAACCATTACTTTGAGGTAGTAAATGGCTTCTCTAGAGTTTTCTTGGGTTAGAATATGTTATATTAAAATGAATTTGATTGATTACAAGTGCTAGAGATGGATGAAGAATGTTTAGAAGTGTGAATAACAACTTGTTGAATTTTGGTCCCAAATGGGATAAGAACCCACAACCATTGCTTTGAGGCAGTAAATGCTTGTATAAAGTTATTTTGGGTTATAATATGTTAAAATACAATGAATTTGATTGATTACAAGTGCTAGACATGGATGAAGAATGTTAAGAAGTGTGAAGAAAGACTTGTTGAAATTTGGTCCCAAATGGGATAAGAACCCACAACCATTCCTTTGAGGCAGTAAATGGCTTGTATAAAGTCATTTTGGGTTAGAATATGTTATAATACAACGAATTTGATTGATTACAAGTGCTAGAGATGGATGAAGAATGTTTACAATTATGAAGAAACACGAGTTGATATTTGGTCCCAAATGGGATAAGAACCCACAACCAATGCTTTGAGGCTGTAAATGGATTGTATAAAGTTATTTTTGGTTAGAATATGTTATAATACAATGAATTTGATTGATTACAAGGGCTAGAGATGGATGAAGAATGTTTAGAAGTGTGAATAAAGACTTGTTGAAAATTAGTCCCAAATGGGATAAGAACCTACAATTATTGCTTTGAGGCAATAAAAGGCTTGTATAGAGTTATTTTGGGTTATAATATGTTATAATACAATGAATTTGATTGATTACAAGGGCTAGAGATGGATGAAGAATGTTTAGAAGTGTGAATAAAGACTTTTGAAAATTGGTCCCAAATGGGATAAGAACCCACAACCATTGCTTTGAGGAAATAAATGGCTTGTATAAAGTTATTTTGGGTTATAATATGTTATAATTCAATGAATTTGATTGGTTAAAAGTGCTAGAGATGGATGACGAATGTTTAGAAGTGTGAAGAAAGAGTTGTTGAAGTTTGGTCCCAAATGGGATAAGAACCCACAATTATTGCTTTGAGGCAATAAAAGGCTTGTATAAAGTTATTTTGGGTTATAATATGTTATAATACAATGAATTTGATTGATTACAAGGGCAAGAGATGGATGAAGAATGTTTACAATTATAAAGAAACACTAGTTGATATTTGGTCCCAAATGGGATAAGAACCCACAACCAATACTTTGAGGTAGTAAATGGCTTCTCTAGAGTTTTCTTGGGTTATAATATGTTATAATACAATGAATTTGATTGACTACAAGTGCTACAGATGAATGAAGAATGTTTAGAAGTGTGAAGAAAGACTTGTTGATATTTGGTCCCAAATGTGATAAGAACCCACAACCATTGCTTTGAGGCAGTAAATGGCTTGTCTAGAGTTGTCTTGGGTTAGAATATGTTATAATACAATGAATTTGATTGATTAAAGGTGCTAGAGATGGATGAAGAATGTTTACAAGTATGAAGAAACACTAGTTGAAATTTGGTCCCAAATGGGATAAGAACCCACAACCATTGCTTTGAAGCAGTAAATAGCTTTTATAAAGTTAGTTTGGGTTATAATATGTTATAATACAATGAATTTTATTGATTACAAGTGCTAGAGATGGATGAAGAATGTTTACAATTATGAAGAAACTCTAGTTTATATTTGGTCCCAAATGGGATACGAACCCACAACCAATGCTTTGAGGCTGTAAATGGATTGTATAAAGTTATTTTTGGTTAGAATATGTTATAATACAATGAATTTGATTGATTACAAGGGCTAGAGATGGATGAAGAATGTTTAGAAGTGTGAATAAAGACTTGTTGAAAATTGGTCCCAAATGGGATAAGAACCCACAACCATTGCTTTGAGGCAATAAATAGCTTCTATAAAGTTATTTTTGGTTATAATGTGTTATAATTCAATGAATTTGATTGGTTAAAAGTGCTAGAGATGGATGACGAATGTTTAGAAGTATGAAGAAAAAGTTGTTGAAGTTTGGTCCCAAAAGGGATAAGAACCCACAACCATTACTTTGAGGTAGTAAATGGCTTCTCTAGAGTTTTCTTGGGTTAGAATATGTTATATTATAATGAATTTGATTGATTACAAGTGCTAGAGATGGATGAAGAATGTTTAAAAGTGTGAATAACAACTTGTTGAATTTTGGTCCCAAATGGGATAAGAACCCACAACCATTGCTTTGAGGCAGTAAATGCTTGTATAAAGTTATTTTGGGTTATAATATGTTAAAATACAATGAATTTGATTGATTACAAGTGCTAGACATGGATGAAGAATGTTTAGAAGTGTGAAGAAAGACTTGTTGAAATTTGGTCATAAATGGGATAAGAACCCACAACCATTCCTTTGAGGCAGTAAATGGCTTGTATAAAGTCATTTTGGGTTAGAATATGTTATAATACAACGAATTTGATTGATTACAAGTGCTAGAGATGGATGAAGAATGTTTACAATTATGAAGAAACACTAGTTGATATTTGGTCCCAAATGGGATAAGAACCCACAACCAATGCTATGAGGCTGTAAATGGATTGTATAAAGTTATTTTTGGTTAGAATATGTTATAATACAATGAATTTGATTGATTACAAGGGCTAGAGATGGATGAAGAATGTTTAGAAGTGTGAATAAAGACTTGTTGAAAATTAGTCCCAAATGGGATAAGAACCTACAATTATTGCTTTGAGGCAATAAAAGGCTTGTATAGAGTTATTTTGGGTTATAATATGTTATAATACAATGCATTTGATTGATTACAAGGGCTAGAGATGGATGAAGAATGTTTAGAAGTGTGAATAAAGACTTTTGAAAATTGGTCCCAAATGGGATAAGAACCCACAACCATTGCTTTGAGGCAATAAATGGCTTGTATAAAGTTATTTTGGGTTATAATATGTTATAATTCAATGAATTTGATTGGTTAAAAGTGCTAGAGATGGATGACGAATGTTTAGAAGTGTGAAGAAAGAGTTGTTGAAGTTTGGTCCCAAATGGGATAAGAACCCACAACCATTAATTTGAGGCAGTAAATGTCTTGTATAAAGTTATTTTGGGTTTAATATATTATAATACGAAGAATTTGATTAGTTACAAGTGCTAGACATGGATGAAGAATGTTTAGAAGTGTGAAGAAAGACTTGTTGAAATTTGGTCCCAAATAGGATAAGAACCCACAACTATTGCTTTGAGGCGGTAAACGGCTTGTCTAGAGTTTTCTTGGGTTAGAATATGTTATAATACAATGAATTTGATTGACTACAAGTGCTATAGATGGATGAAGAATGTTTAGAAGTGTGAAGAAAGACTTGTTGATATTTGGTCCCAAATGTGATAAGAACCCACAACCATTGCTTTGAGGCAGTAAATGGCTTGTCTAGAGTTGTCTTGGGTTAGAATATGTTATAATACAATGAATTTGATTGATTACAAGTGCTAGAGATGGATGAAGAATGTTTACAAGTATGAAGAAACACTAGTTGAAATTTGGTCCCAAATGGGATAAGAACCCACAACCATTGCTTTGAAGTAGTAAATGGCTTGTATAAAGTTATTTTGGGTTATAATATGTTATAATACAATGAATTTTATTGATTACAAGTGCTAGAGATGGATGAAGAATGTTTACAATTATGAAGAAACTCTAGTTTATATTTGGTCCCAAATGGGATAAGAACCCACAACCAATGCTTTGAGGCTGTAAATGGATTGTATAAAGTTATTTTTGGTTAGAATATGTTATAATACAATGAATTTGATTGATTAAAAGGGCTAGAGATGGATGAAGAATGTTTAGAAGTGTGAATAAAGACTTGTTGAAAATTGGTCCCAAATGGGATAAGAACCCACAACAAATTCTTTGAGGCAATAAATGGCTTGTATAAAGTTATTTTTGGTTATAATATGTTATAATTCAATGAATTTGATTGGTTAAAAGTGCTAGAGATGGATGACGAATGTTTAGAAGTGTGAAGAAAGAGTTGTTGAAGTTTGGTCCCAAATGGGATAAGAACCCACAACCATTACTTTGAGGTAGTAAATGTCTTGTATAAAGTTATTTTGGGTTGAATATATTATAATACAAAGAATTTGATTAGTTACAAGTGCTAGACATGGATGAAGAATGTTTAGAAGTGTGAAGAAAGACTTGTTGAAATTTGGTCAAAATAGGATAAGAACCCATAACCATTGCTTTGAGGCAGTAAATGGTTTCTCTAGAGTTTTTTTGGGTTAGAATATTTTATATTAAAATGAATTTGATTGATTACAAGTGCTAGAGATGGATGAAGAATGTTTACAATTATGAAGAAATACTAGTTGATTACAAGTGCTAGAGATGGATGAAGAATGTTTATAAGTGTGAATAACAACTTGTTGAATTTTGGTCCCAAATAGGATAAGAACCCACAACCATTGCTTTGAGGCAGTAAATGCTTGGATAAAGTTATTTTGGGTTATAATATGTTATAATACAATGAATTTGATTGATTACAAGTGCTAGACATGGATGAAGAATGTTTAGAAGTGTGAAGAAAGATTTGTTGAAATTTGGTCAAAATAGGATAAGAACCCATAACCATTGCTTTGAGGCAGTAAATGGCTTCTCTAGAGTTTTCTTGGGTTAGAATATGTTATATTAAAATGAATTAGATTGATTACAAGTGCTAGAGATGGATGAAGAATGTTTAGAAGTGTGAATAACAACTTGTTGAATTTTGGTCCCAAATGGGATAAGAACCCACAACCATTGCTTTGAGGCAGTAAATGCTTGTATAAAGTTATTTTCGGTTATAATATGTTAAAATACAATGAATTTGATTGATTACAAGTGCTAGACATGGATGAAGAATGTTTAGAAGTGTGAAGAAAGACTTGTTGAAATTTGGTCCCAAATGGGATAAGAACCCACAACCATTCCTTTGAGGCAGTAAATGGCTTGTATAAAGTCATTTTGGGTTAGAATATGTTATAATACAATGAATTTAATTGATTACAAGTGCTAGAGATGGATGAAGAATGTTTACAATTATGAAGAAACACTAGTTGATATTTGGTCCCAAATGGGATAAGAACCCAAAACCAATGCTTTGAGGCTATGAATGGATTGTGTAAAGTTATTTTTGGTTAGAATATGTTATAATAAAATAAATTTGATTGATTACAAGGGCTAGAGATGGATGAAGAATGTTTAGAAGTGTGAATAAAGACTAGTTGAAAATTGGTCCCAAATGAGATAAGAACCCACAACCATTGCTTTAAGGCAATAAATGGCTTATATAAAGTTATTTTGGGTTATAATATGTTATAATTCAATGAATTTGATTGGCTAAAAGTGCTAGAGATGGATGACGAATGTTTAGAAGTGTGAAAAAAGAGTTGTTGAAGTTTGGTCCCAAATGGGATAAGAACCCACAACCATTACTTTGAGGTAGTAAATGTCTTGTATAAAGTTATTTTGGGTTTAATATATTATAATACAAAGAATTTGATTAGTTACAAGTGCTAGACATGGATGAAGAATGTTTAGAAGTGTGAAGAAAGACTTGTTGAAATTTGGTCCCAAATGGGATAAGAACCCACAACTATTGCTTTGAGGCAGTAAATGGCTTGTCTAGAGTTTTCTTGGGTTAGAATATGTTATAATACAATGAATTTGATTGACTACAAGTGCTATAGATGGATGAAGAATGTTTAGAAGTGTGAAGAAAGACTTGTTGATATTTGGTCCCAAATGTGATAAGAACCAACAAACCATTGCTTTGAGGCAGTAAATGGCTTATCTAGAGTTGTCTTGGGTTAAAATATGTTATAATACAATGAATTTGATTGATTACAAATGCTAGAGATGGATGAAGAATTTTTAGAAGTGTGAAGAAAGTGTTGTTGAAGTTTGGTCCCAAATGAGATAAGAACCCACAACCTTTGCTTTGAGGCAGTAAATGGCTTGTCTAGAGTTTTCTAGGGTTATAATATGTTATAATACAATGAATTTGATTGAGTACAAGTGCTATAGATGGATGAAGAATGTTTAGAAGTGTGAAGAAAGACTTGTTGAAATTTGGTCCCAAATGTGATAACAACCCACAACCATTGCTTTGAGACAGTAAATAGCTTGTCTAGAGTTGTCTTAGGTTAGAATATGTTAAAATACAATGGATTTGATTGATTACAAGTGCTAGACATGGATGAAGAATGTTTAGAAGTGTGAAGATAGACTTGTTGAAATTTCGTCCCAAATGGGATAAGAACCCACAACCATTCCTTTGAGGCAGTAAATGGCTTGTATAAAGTCATTTTGGGTTAGAATATGTTATAATACAATGAATTTAATTGATTACAAGTGCTAGAGATGGATGAAGAATGTTTACAATTATGAAGAAACACTAGTTGATATTTGGTCCCAATGGGATAAGAACCCACAACCATTCCTTTGAGGCAGTAAATGGCTTGTATAAAGTCATTTTGGGTTAGAATATGTTATAATACAATGAATTTAATTGATTACAAGTGCTAGAGATGGATGAAGAATGTTTACAATTATGAAGAAACACTAGTTGATATTTGGTCCCAAATGGGATAAGAACCCAAAACCAATGCTTTGAGGCTATGAATGGATTGTGTAAAGTTATTTTTGGTTAGAATATATTATAATACAATGAATTTGATTGTTTACAAGGGCTAGAGATGGATGAAGAATGTTTAGAAGTGTGAATAAAGACTTGTTGAAAATTGGTCCCAAATGGGATAAGAACCCACAACCATTGCTTTGAGGCAATAAATGGCTTGTATAAAGTTATTTTGGGTTATAATATGTTGTAATACAATGAATTTGATTGGTTAAAAGTGCTAGAGATGGATGAAGAATGTTTAGAAGTGTGAATAAAGACTTGTTGAAAATTGGTCCCAAATGGGATAAGAACCCACAACCACTACTTTGAGGCAGTAAATGTCTTGTATAAAGTTATTTTGGGTTTAATATATTATAATACAAAGAATTTGATTAGTTACAAGTGCTAGACATGGATGAAGAATGTTTAGAAGTCTGAAGAAAGACTTGTTGAAATTTGGTCCCAAATAGGATAAGAACCCACAACTATTGCGTTAAGGCAGTAAACGGCTTGTCTAGAGTTTTCTTGGGTTAGAATATGTTATAATACAATGAATTTGATTGACTACAAGTGCTATAGATGGATGAAGAATGTTTAGAAGTGTGAAGAAAGACTTGTTGATATTTGGTCCCAAATGTGATAAGAACCCACAACCATTGCTTTGAGGCAGTAAATGGCTTGTCTAGAGTTGTCTTGGGTTAGAATATGTTATAATACAATGAATTTGATTGATTACAAGTGCTAGAGATGGATGAAGAATGTTTAGAAGTGTCAAGAAAGAGTTGTTGAAGTTTGGTCCCAAATGAGATAAGACCCCACAACCATTGCTTTGAGGCAGTAAATGGCTTGTCTAGAGTTTTCTAGGGTTATAATATGTTATAATACAATGAATTTGATTGACTCCAAGTGTTATAGATGGATGAAGAATGTTTAGAAGTGTGAAGAAAGACTTATTGAAATTTGGTCTGAAATGTGATAAGAACCCACAACCATTGCTTTGAGGCAGTAAATAGCTTGTCTAGAGTTGTCTTGGGTTAGAATATGTTATAATACAATGATTTTGATTGATTACAAGTGCTAGAGATGGATGAAGAATGTTTAGAAGTGTGAAGAAAGACTTGTTGAAATTTGGTCCCAAATGGGATCAGAACCCACAACCATTCCTTTGAGGCAGTAAATGGCTTGTATAAAGTCATTTTGGGTTAGAATATGTTATAATAAAATGAATTTAATTGATTACAAGTGCTAGAGATGGATGAAGAATGTTTACAATTATGAAGAAACACTAGTTGATATTTGGTCCCAAATGGGATAAGAACCCACAACCAATGCTTTGAGGCTGTAAATGGATTGTATAAAGTTATTTTTGGTTAGAATATATTATAATACAATGAATTTGATTGATTACAAGGGCTAGAGATGGATGAAGAATGTTTAGAAGTGTGAATAAAGACTTGTTGAAAATTGGTCCCAAATGGGATAAGAACCCACAACCATTCCTTTGAGGCAGTAAATGGCTTGTATAAAGTCATTTTGGGTTAGAATATGTTATAATACAATGAATTTAATTGATTACAAGTGCTAGAGATGGATGAAGAATGTTTACAATTATGAAGAAACACTAGTTGATATTTGGTACCAAATGGGATAAGAACCCAAAACCAATGCTTTGAGGCTATAAATGGATTATATAAAGTTATTTTTGGTTTGAATATGTTATAATAGAATGAATTTGATTGATTACAAGGGCTAGAGATGGATGAAGAATGTTTAGAAGTGTGAATAAAGACTTGTTAAAAATTGGTCCCAAATGGGATAAGAACCCACAACCAATGCTTTGAGGCTATAAATGGATTGTATAAAGTTATTTTTGGTTAGAATATGTTATAATACAATGAATTTGATTGATTACAAGGGCTAGAGATGGATGAAGAATGTTTAGAAGTGTGAAGAAAGACTTGTTGAAATTTGGTCCCAAATGTGATAACAACCCACAACCATTGCTTTGAGACAGTAAATAGCTTGTCTAGAGTTGTCTTAGGTTAGAATATGTTAAAATACAATGGATTTGATTGATTACAAGTGCTAGACATGGATGAAAAATGTTTAGAAGTGTGAAGAAAGACTTGTTGAAATTTGGTCCCAAATGGGATAAGAACCCACAGCCATTCCTTTGAGGCAGTAAATGGCTTGTATTAAGTCATTTTGGGTTAGAATATGTTATAATACAATGAATTTAATTGATTACAAGTGCTAGAGATGGATGAAGAATGTTTACAATTATGAAGAAACACTAGTTGATATTTGGTCCCAAATGGGATAAGAACCCACAACCATTCCTTTGAGGCAGTAAATGGCTTGTATAAAGTCATTTTGGGTTAGAATATGTTATAATACAATGAATTTAATTGATTACAAGTGCTAGAGATGGATGAAGAATGTTTACAATTATGAAGAAACACTAGTTGATATTTGGTCCCAAATGGGATAAGAACCCAAAACCAATGCTTTGAGGCTATGAATGGATTGTGTAAAGTTATTTTTGGTTAGAATATGTTATAATACAATGAATTTGATTGATTACAAGGGCTAGAGATGGATGAAGAATGTTTAGAAGTGTGAATAAAGACTTGTTGAAAATTGGTCCCAAATGGGATAAGAACCCACAACCATTGCTTTGAGGCAATAAATGGCTTGTATAAAGTTATTTTGGGTTATAATATGTTGTAATACAATGAATTTGATTGGTTAAAAGTGCTAGAGATGGATGAAGAATGTTTAGAAGTGTGAATAAAGACTTGTTGAAAATTGGTCCCAAATGGGATAAGAACCCACAACCACTACTTTGAGGCAGTAAATGTCTTGTATAAAGTTATTTTGGGTTTAATATATTATAATACAAAGAATTTGATTAGTTACACGTGCTAGACATGGATGAAGAATGTTTAGAAGTCTGAAGAAAGACTTGTTGAAATTTGGTCCCAAATGGGATAAGAACCCACAACTATTGCGTTAAGGCAGTAAACGGCTTGTCTAGAGTTTTCTTGGGTTAGAATATGTTATAATACAATGAATTTGATTGATTACAAGTGCTAGAGATGGATGAAGAATGTTTAGAAGTGTGAAGAAAGAGTTGTTGAAGTTTGGTCCCAAATGAGATAAGACCCCACAACCATTGCTTTGAGGCAGTAGATGGCTTGTCTAGAGTTTTCTAGGGTTATAATATGTTATAATACAATGAATTTGATTGACTCCAAGTGTTATAGATGGATGAAGAATGTTTAGAAGTGTGAAGAAAGACTTATTGAAATTTGGTCTGAAATGTGATAAGAACCCACAACCATTGCTTTGAGGCAGTAAATAGCTTGTCTAGAGTTGTCTTGGGTTAGAATATGTTATAATACAATGATTTTGATTGATTACAAGTGCTAGAGATGGATGAAGAATGTTTAGAAGTGTGAAGAAAGACTTGTTGAAATTTGGTCCCAAATGGGATAAGAACCCACAACCATTCCTTTGAGGCAGTAAATGGCTTGTATAAAGTCATTTTGGGTTAGAATATGTTATAATACAACGAATTTGATTGATTACAAGTGCTAGAGATGGATGAAGAATGTTTACAATTATGAAGAAACACTAGTTGATATTTGGTCCCAAATGGGATAAGAACCCACAACCAATGCTTTGAGGCTGTAAATGGATTGTATAAAGTTATTTTTGGTTAGAATATGTTATAATACAATGAATTTGATTGATTACAAGGGCTAGAGATGGATGAAGAATGTTTAGAAGTGTGAATAAAGACTTGTTGAAATTTGGTCCCAAATGGGATAAGAACCCACAACTATTGCTTTGAGGCAGTAAATGGCTTGTCTAGAGTTTTCTTGGGTTAGAATATGTTATAATACAATGAATTTGATTGACTACAAGTGCTATAGATGGATGAAGAATGTTTAGAAGTGTGAAGAAAGACTTGTTGATATTTGGTCCCAAATGTGATAAGAACCCACAACCATTGCTTTGAGGCAGTAAATGGCTTGTCTAGAGTTGTCTTGGGTTAGAATATGTTATAATACAATGAATTTGATTGATTACAAGTGCTAGAGATGGATGAAGAATGTTTAGAAGTGTGAAGAAAGAGTTGTTGAAGTTTGGTCCCAAATGAGATAAGAACCCACAACCTTTGCTTTGAGGCAGTAAATGGCTTCTCTAGAGTTTTCTTGGGTTAGAATATGTTATATTAAAATGAATTTAATTGATTACAAGTGCTAGAGATGGATGAAGAATGTTTAGAAGTGTGAATAACAACTTGTTGAATTTTGGTCCCAAATGGGATAAGAACCCACAACCATTGCTTTGAGGGAGTAAATGCTTGGATAAAGTTATTTTGGGTTATAATATGTTATAATACAATGAATTTGATTGATTACAAGTGCTAGACATGGATGAAGAATGTTTAGAAGTGTGAAGAAAGATTTGTTGAAATTTGGTCAAAATAGGATAAGAACCCATAACCATTGCTTTGAGGCAGTAAATGGCTTCTCTAGAGTTTTCTTGGTTTAGAATATGTTATATTAAAATGAATTAGATTGATTACAAGTCCTAGAGATGGATGAAGAATGTTTAGAAGTGTGAATAACAACTTGTTGAATTTTGGTCCCAAATGGGATAAGAACCCACAACTATTGCTTTGAGGCAGTAAATGCTTGTATAAAGTTATTTTGGGTTATAATATGTTAAAATACAATGAATTTGATTGATTACAAGTGCTAGACATGGATGAAGAATGTTTAGAAGTGTGAAGAAAGACTTGTTGAAATTTGGTCCCAAATGGGATAAGAACCCACAACCATTCCTTTGAGGCAGTAAATGGCTTGTATAAAGTCATTTTGGGTTAGAATATGTTATAATACAACGAATTTGATTGATTACAAGTGCTAGAGATGGATGAAGAATGTTTACAATTATGAAGAAACACTAGTTGATATTTGGTCCCAAATGGGATAAGAACCCACAACCATTCCTTTGAGGCAGTAAATGGCTTGTATAAAGTCATTTTGGGTTAGAATATGTTATAATACAATGAATTTAATTGATTACAAGTGCTAGAGATGGATGAAGAATGTTTACAATTATGAAGAAACACTAGTTGATATTTGGTCCCAAATGGGATAAGAACCCAAAACCAATGCTTTGAGGCTATGAATGGATTGTGTAAAGTTATTTTTGGTTAGAATATGTTATAATACAATGAATTTGATTGATTACAAGGGCTAGAGATGGATGAAGAATGTTTAGAAGTGTGAATAAAGACTTGTTGAAAATTGGTCCCAAATGGGATAAGAACCCACAACCATTGCTTTGAGGCAATAAATGGCTTGTATAAAGTTATTTTGGGTTATAATATGTTGTAATACAATGAATTTGATTGGTTAAAAGTGCTAGAGATGGATGAAGAATGTTTAGAAGTGTGAATAAAGACTTGTTGAAAATTGGTCCCAAATGGGATAAGAACCCACAACCACTACTTTGAGGCAGTAAATGTCTTGTATAAAGTTATTTTGGGTTTAATATATTATAATACAAAGAATTTGATTAGTTACACGTGCTAGACATGGATGAAGAATGTTTAGAAGTCTGAAGAAAGACTTGTTGAAATTTGGTCCCAAATGGGATAAGAACCCACAACTATTGCGTTAAGGCAGTAAACGGCTTGTCTAGAGTTTTCTTGGGTTAGAATATGTTATAATACAATGAATTTGATTGATTACAAGTGCTAGAGATGGATGAAGAATGTTTAGAAGTGTGAAGAAAGAGTTGTTGAAGTTTGGTCCCAAATGAGATAAGACCCCACAACCATTGCTTTGAGGCAGTAGATGGCTTGTCTAGAGTTTTCTAGGGTTATAATATGTTATAATACAATGAATTTGATTGACTCCAAGTGTTATAGATGGATGAAGAATGTTTAGAAGTGTGAAGAAAGACTTATTGAAATTTGGTCTGAAATGTGATAAGAACCCACAACCATTGCTTTGAGGCAGTAAATAGCTTGTCTAGAGTTGTCTTGGGTTAGAATATGTTATAATACAATGATTTTGATTGATTACAAGTGCTAGAGATGGATGAAGAATGTTTAGAAGTGTGAAGAAAGACTTGTTGAAATTTGGTCCCAAATGGGATAAGAACCCACAACCATTCCTTTGAGGCAGTAAATGGCTTGTATAAAGTCATTTTGGGTTAGAATATGTTATAATACAACGAATTTGATTGATTACAAGTGCTAGAGATGGATGAAGAATGTTTACAATTATGAAGAAACACTAGTTGATATTTGGTCCCAAATGGGATAAGAACCCACAACCAATGCTTTGAGGCTGTAAATGGATTGTATAAAGTTATTTTTGGTTAGAATATGTTATAATACAATGAATTTGATTGATTACAAGGGCTAGAGATGGATGAAGAATGTTTAGAAGTGTGAATAAAGACTTGTTGAAATTTGGTCCCAAATGGGATAAGAACCCACAACTATTGCTTTGAGGCAGTAAATGGCTTGTCTAGAGTTTTCTTGGGTTAGAATATGTTATAATACAATGAATTTGATTGACTACAAGTGCTATAGATGGATGAAGAATGTTTAGAAGTGTGAAGAAAGACTTGTTGATATTTGGTCCCAAATGTGATAAGAACCCACAACCATTGCTTTGAGGCAGTAAATGGCTTGTCTAGAGTTGTCTTGGGTTAGAATATGTTATAATACAATGAATTTGATTGATTACAAGTGCTAGAGATGGATGAAGAATGTTTAGAAGTGTGAAGAAAGAGTTGTTGAAGTTTGGTCCCAAATGAGATAAGAACCCACAACCTTTGCTTTGAGGCAGTAAATGGCTTCTCTAGAGTTTTCTTGGGTTAGAATATGTTATATTAAAATGAATTTAATTGATTACAAGTGCTAGAGATGGATGAAGAATGTTTAGAAGTGTGAATAACAACTTGTTGAATTTTGGTCCCAAATGGGATAAGAACCCACAACCATTGCTTTGAGGGAGTAAATGCTTGGATAAAGTTATTTTGGGTTATAATATGTTATAATACAATGAATTTGATTGATTACAAGTGCTAGACATGGATGAAGAATGTTTAGAAGTGTGAAGAAAGATTTGTTGAAATTTGGTCAAAATAGGATAAGAACCCATAACCATTGCTTTGAGGCAGTAAATGGCTTCTCTAGAGTTTTCTTGGTTTAGAATATGTTATATTAAAATGAATTAGATTGATTACAAGTCCTAGAGATGGATGAAGAATGTTTAGAAGTGTGAATAACAACTTGTTGAATTTTGGTCCCAAATGGGATAAGAACCCACAACTATTGCTTTGAGGCAGTAAATGCTTGTATAAAGTTATTTTGGGTTATAATATGTTAAAATACAATGAATTTGATTGATTACAAGTGCTAGACATGGATGAAGAATGTTTAGAAGTGTGAAGAAAGACTTGTTGAAATTTGGTCTGAAATGTGATAAGAACCCACAACCATTGCTTTAAGGCAGTAAATAGCTTGTCTAGAGTTGTCTTGGGTTAGAATATGTTATAATACAATGATTTTGATTGATTACAAGTGCTAGAGATGGATGAAGAATGTTTAGAAGTGTGAAGAAAGACTTGTTGAAATTTGGTCCCAAATGGGATAAGAACCAACAACCATTCCTTTGAGGCAGTAAATGGCTTGTATAAAGTCATTTTGGGTTAGAATATGTTATAATACAATGAATTTAACTGATTACAAGTGCTAGAGATGGATGAAGAATGTTTACAATTATGAAGAAACACTAGTTGATATTTGGTACCAAATGGGATAAGAACCCAAAACCAATGCTTTGAGGCTATAAATGGATTGTATAAAGTTATTTTTGGTTTGAATATGTTATAATACAATGAATTTGATTGATTACAAGGGCTAGAGATGGATGAAGAATGTTTAGAAGTGTGAATAAAGACTTGTTGAAAATTGGTCCCAAATGGGATAAGAACCCACAACCAATGCTTTGAGGCTATAAATGGATTGTATAAAGTTATTTTTGGTTAGAATATGTTATAATACAATGAATTTGATTGATTACAAGGGCTAGAGATGGATGAAGAATGTTTAGAAGTGTGAATAAAGACTTGTTGAAAATTGGTCCCAAATGGGATAAGAACCCACAACCATTGCTTTGAGGCAATAAATGGCTTGTATAAAGTTATTTTGGTTTATAATATGTTATAATTCAATGAATTTGATTGGTTAAAAGTGCTAAAGATGGATGACGAATGTTTAGAAGTGTGAAGAAAGAGTTGTTGAAGTTTGGTCCTGAATGGGATAAGAACCCACAACCATTACTTTGAGGTAGTAAATGTCTTGTATAAAGTTATTTTGGGTTTAATATAATATAATACAAAGAATTTGATTAATTACAAGTGCTAGACATGGATGAAGAATGTTTAGAAGTGTGAAGAAAGACTTGTTGAAATTTGGTCCCAAATGGGATAAGAACCCACAACTATTGCTTTGAGGCAGTAAATGGCTTGTCTAGAGTTTTCTTGGGTTAGAATATGTTATAATACAATGAATTTGATTGACTACAAGTGCTATAGATGGATGAAGAATGTTTAGAAGTGTGAAGAAAGACTTGTTGATATTTGGTCCCAAATGTGATAAGAACCCACAACCATTGCTTTGAGGCAGTAAATGGCTTGTCTAGAGTTGTCTTGGGTTAGAATATGTTATAATACAATGAATTTGATTGATTACAAGTGCTAGAGATGGATGAAGAATGTTTAGAAGTGTGAAGAAAGAGTTGTTGAAGTTTGGTCCGAAATGAGATAAGAACCCACAACCTTTGCTTTGAGGCAGTAAATGGCTTCTCTAGAGTTTTCTTGGGTTAGAATATGTTATATTAAAATGAATTTGATTGATTACAAGTGCTAGAGATGGATGAAGAATGTTTAGAAGTGTGAATAACAACTTGTTGAATTTTGGTCCCAAATGGGATAAGAACCCACAACCATTGCTTTGAGGGAGTAAATGCTTGGATAAAGTTATTTTGGGTTATAATATGTTATAATACAATGAATTTGATTGATTACAAGTGCTAGACATGGATGAAGAATGTTTAGAAGTGTGAAGAAAAACTTGTTGAAATTTGGTCCCAAATGGGATAAGAACCCACAACCATTCCTTTGAGGCAGTAAATGGCTTGTATAAAGTCATTTTGGGTTAGAATATGTTATAATACAACGAATTTGATTGATTACAAGTGCTAGAGATGGATGAAGAATGTTTACAATTATGAAGAAACACTAGTTGATATTTGGTCGCAAATGGGATAAGAACCCACAACCAATGCTTTGAGGCTGTAAATGGATTGTATAAAGTTATTTTTGGTTAGAATATGTTATAATACAATGAATTTGATTGATTACAAGGGCTAGAGATGGATGAAGAATGTTTAGAAGTGTGAATAAAGACTTGTTGAAATTTGGTCCCAAATGGGATAAGAACCCACAACTATTGCTTTGAGGCAGTAAATGGCTTGTCTAGAGTTTTCTTGGGTTAGAATATGTTATAATACAATGAATTTGATTGACTACAAGTGCTATAGATGGATGAAGAATGTTTAGAAGTGTGAAGAAAGACTTGTTGATATTTGGTCCCAAATGTGATAAGAACCCACAACCATTGCTTTGAGGCAGTAAATGGCTTGTCTAGAGTTGTCTTGGGTTAGAATATGTTATAATACAATGAATTTGATTGATTACAAGTGCTAGAGATGGATGAAGAATTTTTAGAAGTGTGAAGAAAGAGTTGTTGAAGTTTGGTCCCAAATGAGATAAGAACCCACAACCTTTGCTTTGAGGCAGTAAATGGCTTCTCTAGAGTTTTCTTGGGTTAGAATATGTTATATTAAAATGAATTTGATTGATTACAAGTGCTAGAGATGGATGAAGAATGTTTAGAAGTGTGAAATACAACTTGTTGAATTTTGGTCCCAAATGGGATAAGAACCCACAACCATTGCTTTGAGGGAGTAAATGCTTGGATAAAGTTATTTTGGGTTATAATATGTTATAATACAATGAATTTGATTGATTACAAGTGCTAGACATGGATGAAGAATGTTTAGAAGTGTGAAGAAAGATTTGTTGAAATTTGGTCAAAATAGGATAAGAACCCATAACCATTGCTTTGAGGCAGTAAATGGCTTCTCTAGAGTTTTCTTTGGTTAGAATATGTTATATTAAAATGAGTTAGATTGATTACAAGTCCTAGAGATGGATGAAGAATGTTTAGAAGTGTGAATAACAACTTGTTGAATTTTGGTCCCAAATGGGATAAGAACCCACAACTA
The DNA here is from genome assembly GCA_036452645.1 of Capsella bursa-pastoris. Taxonomy (NCBI): domain Eukaryota; kingdom Viridiplantae; phylum Streptophyta; class Magnoliopsida; order Brassicales; family Brassicaceae; genus Capsella; species Capsella bursa-pastoris. The sequence continues at coordinate 5,445,239 of CP144192.1, forward strand.
TTGCTTTGAGGCAGTAAATGCTTGTATAAAGTTATTTTGGGTTATAATATGTTAAAATACAATGAATTTGATTGATTACAAGTGCTAGACATGGATGAAGAATGTTTAGAAGTGTGAAGAAAGACTTGTTGAAATTTGGTCCCAAATGGGATAAGAACCCACAACCATTCCTTTGAGGCAGTAAATGGCTTGTATAAAGTCATTTTGGGTTAGAATATGTTATAATACAATGAATTTAATTGATTACAAGTGCTAGAGATGGATGAAGAATGTTTACAATTATGAAGAAACACTAGTTGATATTTGGTCCCAAATGGGATAAGAACCCAAAACCAATGCTTTGAGGCTATAAATGGATTGTATAAAGTTATTTTTGGTTAGAATATGTTATAATACAATGAATTTGATTGATTACAAGGGCTAGAGATGGATGAAGAATGTTTAGAAGTGTGAAAAAAGAGTTGTTGAAGTTTGGTCCCAAATGGGATAAGAACCCACAACCATTACTTTAAGGTAGTAAATGTCTTGTATAAAGTTATTTTGGGTTTAATATATTATAATACAAAGAATTTGATTAGTTACAAGTGCTAGACATGGATGAAGAATGTTTAGAAGTGTGAAGAAAGACTTGTTGAAATTTGGTCCCAAATGGGATAAGAACCCACAACTATTGCTTTGAGGCAGTAAATGGCTTGTCTAGAGTTTTCTTGGGTTAGAATATGTTATAATACAATGAATTTGATTGACTACGAGTGCTATAGATGGATGAAGAATGTTTAGAAGTGTGAAGAAAGACTTGTTGATATTTGGTCCCAAATGTGATAAGAACCCACAACCATTGCTTTGAGGCAGTAAATGGCTTGTCTAGAGTTCGTCTTGGGTTAGAATATGTTATAATACAATGAATTTCATTGATTACAAGTGCTAGAGATGGATGAAGAATGTTTAGAAGTGTAAAGAAAGTGTTGTTAAAGTTTGGTCCCAAATGAGATAAGAACCCACAACCTTTGCTTTGAGGCAGTAAATGGCTTGTCTAGAGTTTTCTAGGGTTATAATATGTTATAATACAATGAATTTGATTGACTACAAGTGCTATAGATGGATGAAGAATGTTTAGAAGTGTGAAGAAAGACTTGTTGAAATTTGGTCCCAAATGTGATAACAACCCACAACCATTGCTTTGAGACAGTAAATAGCTTGTCTAGAGTTGTCTTGGGTTAGAATATGTTAAAATATAATGGATTTGATTGATTACAAGTGCTCGACATGGATGAAGAATGTTTAGAAGTGTGAAGAAAGACTTGTTGAAATTTGGTCCCAAATGGGATAAGAACCCACAACCATTCCTTTGAGGCAGTAAATGGCTTGTATAAAGTCATTTTGGGTTGGAATATGTTATAATACAATGAATTTAATTGATTACAAGTGCTAGAGATGGATGAAGAATGTTTACAATTATGAAGAAACACTAGTTGATATTTGGTCCCAAATGGGATAAGAACCCACAACCAATGCTTTGAGGCAGTAAATAGATTGTATAAAGTTATTTTTGGTTAGAATATATTATAATACAATGAATTTGATTGATTACAAGCGCTAGAGATGGGTGAAGAATGTTTAGAAGTGTGAATAAAGACTTGTTGAAAATTGGTCCCAAATGGGATAAGAACCCACAACCACTACTTTGAGGCATTAAATGTCTTGTATAAAGTTATTTTGGGTTTAATATATTATAATACAAAGAATTTGATTAGTTACAAGTGCTAGACATGGATGAAGAATGTTTAGAAGTCGGAAGAAAGACTTGTTGAAATTTGGTCCCAAATGAGATAAGAACCCACAACTATTGCTTTAAGGCAGTAAACGGCTTGTCTAGAGTTTTCTTGGGTTATAATATGTTATAATACAATGAATTTGATTGACTACAAGTGCTATAGATGGATGAAGAATGTTTAGAAGTGTGAAGAAAGACTTGTTGATATTTGGTCCCAAATGTGATAAGAACCCACAACCATTGCTTTGAGGCAGTAAATGGCTTGTCTAGAGTTGTCTTGGGTTAGAATATGTTATAATACAATGAATTTGATTGATTACAAGTGCTAGAGATAGATGAAGAATGTTTAGAAGTGTGAAGAAAGAGTTGTTGAAGTTTGGTCCCAAATGAGATAAGACCCCACAACCATTGCTTTGAGGCAGTAAATGGCTTGTCTTGAGTTTTCTAGGTTTATAATATGTTATAATACAATGAATTTGATTAACTCCAAGTGCTATAGATGGATGAAGAATGTTTAGAAGTGTGAAGAAAGACTTGTTGAAATTTGGTCTGAAATGTGATAAGAACCCACAACCATTGCTTTAAGGCAGTAAATAGCTTGTCTAGAGTTGTCTTGGGTTAGAATATGTTATAATACAATGATTTTGATTGATTACAAGTGCTAGAGATGGATGAAGAATGTTTAGAAGTGTTAAGAAAGACTTGTTGAAATTTGGTTCCAAATGGGATCAGAACCCACAACCATTCCTTTGAGGCAGTAAATGGCTTGTATAAAGTCATTTTGGGTTAGAATATGTTATAATAAAATGAATTTAATTGATAATAAGTGCTAGAGATGGATGAAGAATGTTTACAATTATGAAGAAACACTAGTTGATATTTGGTCCCAAATGGGATAAGAACCCACAACCAATGCTTTGAGGCTGTAAATGGATTGTATAAAGTTATTTTTGGTTAGAATATATTATAATACAATGAATTTGATTGATTACAAGGGCTAGAGATGGATGAAGAATGTTTAGAAGTGTGAAAAAAGAGTTGTTGAAGTTTGGTCCCAAATGGGATAAGAACCCACAACCATTACTTTGAGGTAGTAAATGTCTTGTATAAAGTTATTTTGGGTTTAATATATTATAATACAAAGAATTTGATTAGTTACAAGTGCTAGACATGGATGAAGAATGTTTAGAAGTGTGAAGAAAGACTTGTTGAAAATTTGTCCCAAATGGGATAAGAACCCACAACCATTGCTTTGAGGCAATAAATGGCTTGTATAAAGTTATTTTGGGTTATAATATGTTATAATTCAATGAATTTGATTGGTTAAAAGTGCTAAAGATGGATGACGAATGTTTAGAAGTGTGAAGAAAGAGTTGTTGAAGTTTGGTCCCAAATGGGATAAGAACCCACAACCATTACTTTGAGGTAGTAAATGTCTTGTATAAAGTTATTTTGGGTTTAATATATTATAATACAAAGAATTTGATTAGTTACAAGTGCTAGACATGGATGAAGAATGTTTAGAAGTGTGAAGAAAGACTTGTTGAAATTTGGTCCCAAATGGGATAAGAACCCACAACTATTGCTTTGAGGCAGTAAATGGCTTGTCTAGAGTTTTCTTGGGTTAGAATATGTTATGATTCAATGAATTTGACTGACTACAAGTGCTATAGATGGATGAAGAATGTTTAGAAGTGTGAAGAAAGACTTGTTGATATTTGGTCCCAAATGTGATAAGAACCCACAACCATTGCTTTGAGGCAGTAAATGGCTTGTCTAGAGTTGTCTTGGGTTAGAATATGTTATAATACAATGAATTTGATTGATTACAAGTGCTAGAGATGGATGAAGAATGTTTAGAAGTGTGAAGAAACAGTTGTTGAAGTTTGGTCCCAAATGAGATAAGAACCCACAATCTTTGCTTTGAGGCAGTAAATGGCTAGGCTAGAGTTTTCTAGGGTTATAATATGTTATAATACAATGAATTTGATTGACTACAAGTGCTATAGATGGATGAAGAATGTGTAGAAGTGTGAAGTAAGACTTGTTGAAATTTGGTCCCAAATGTGATAAGAACCCACAACCATTGCTTTGAGACAGTAAATAGTTTGTCTAGAGTTGTCTTGGGTTAGAATATGTGATAATACAATGAATTTGATTGATTACAAGTGCTAGAGATGGATGAAGAATGTTTAGAAATGTGAAGAAAGAGTTGTTGAAGTTTGGTCCCAAATGAGATAAGAACCCACAACCATTGTTTTGAGGCAGTAAATGGCTTGTCTAGAGTTTTCTAGGGTTATAATATGTTATAATACAATAAATTTGATTGACTACAAGTGCTATAGATGGATGAAGAATGTTTAGAAGTGTGAAGAAAGACTTATTGAAATTTTGTCTCAAATATGATAAGAACCCACAACCATTGCTTTGAGGTAGTAATTAGCTTGTCTAGAGTTGTCTTGGGTTAGAATATGTTATAATACAATGATTTTGATTGATTACAAGTGCTAGAGATGGATGAAGAATGTTTAGAAGTGTGAAGAAAGACTTGTTGAAATTTGGCCCCAAATGGGATAAGAACCCACAACCATTGCTTTGAAGCAGTGAATGGCTTGTATAAAGTTATTTTGGGTTATAATATGTTATAAGACAATGAATTTGATTGATTACAAGTGCTAGGGATGGATGAAGATTGTTTAGAAGTGTGAAGAAACACTTGTTGAAATTTGGTCAAAATGGGATAAGAACCCATAACCATTGCTTTGAGGCAGTAAATGGCTTCTCTAGAGTTTTCTCGGGTTAGAATATGTTATAATACAATGAATTTGATTGATTACAAGGGCTAGAGATGGATGAAGAATGTTTAGAAGTGTGAATAAAGACTTGTTGAAAATTGGTCCCAAATGGGATAAGAATCCACAACTATTCCTTTGAGGCAGTAAATGGCTTGTATAAAGTCGTTTTTGGTTAGAATATGTTATAATACAATGAATTTAATTGATTACAAGTGCTAGAGATGGATGAAGAATGTTTACAATTATGAAGAAACACTAGTTGATATTTGGTCCCAAATGGGATAAGAACCCAAAACCAATGCTTTAAGTCTATAAATGGATTGTATAAAGTTATTTTTGGTTAGAATATGTTATAATACAATGAATTTGATTGATTACAAGGGCTAGAGATGGATGAAGAATGTTTAGAAGTGTGAATAAAGACTTGTTGAAAATTGGTCCCAAATGGGATAAGAACCAACAACCATTGCTTTGAGGCAATAAATGGCTTGTATAAAGTTATTTTGGGTTATAATATGTTATAATTCAATGAATTTGATTGGTTAAAAGAGCTAAAGATGGATGACGAATGTTTAGAAGTGTGAAGAAAGAGTTGTTCAAGTTTGGTCCCAAATTGGATAAGAACCCACAACCATTACTTTGAGGTAGTAAATGTCTTGTATAAAGTTATTTTGGGTTTAATATATTATAATACAAAGAATTTGATTAGTTACAAGTGCTAGGCATTGATGAAGAATGTTTAGAAGTGTGAAGAAAGACTTGTTGAAATTTGGTCCCAAATGGGATAAGAACCCACAACTATTGCTTTGAGGCAGTAAATGGCTTGTCTAGAGTTTTCTTGGGTTAGAATATGTTATAATACAATGAATTTCATTGACTACAAGTGCTATAGATGGATGAAGAATAATTAGAAATGTGAAGAAAGACTTGTTGATATTTGGTCCCAAATGTGATAAGAACCCACAACCATTGCTTTGAGGCAGTAAATGGCTTGTCTAGAGTTATCTTGGGTTAGAATATGTTATAATACAATGAATTTGATTGATTACAAGTGCTAGAGATGGATGAAGAATGTTTAGAAGTGTGAAGAAAGAGTTGTTGAAGTTTGGTCCCAAATGAGATAAGAACCCATAACCTTTGCTTTGAGGCAGTAAATGGCTTCTCTAGAGTTTTCTTGGGTTAGAATATGTTATATTAAAATGAATTTGATTGATTACAAGTGCTAGAGATGGATGAAGAATGTTTAGAAGTGTGAATAACAACTTGTTGAATTTTGGTCCCAAATGGGATAAGAACCCACAACCATTGCTTTGAGGGAGTAAATGCTTGGATAAAGTTATTTTGGGTTATAATATGTTATAATACAATGAATTTGATTGATTACAAGTGCTAGACATGGATGAAGAATGTTTAGAAGTGTGAAGAAAGATTTGGTTAAATTTTGTCAAAATAGGATAAGAACCCATAACCATTGCTTTGAGGCAGTAAATGGCTTCTCTAGAGTTTTCTTGGGTTAGAATATGTTATATTAAAATGAATTAGATTGATTACAAGTGCTAGAGATGGATGAAGAATGTTTAGAAGTGTGAATAACAACTTGTTGAATTTTGGTCCCAAATGGGATAAGAACCCACAACCATTGCTTTGAGGCAGTAAATGCTTGTATAAAGTTATTTTGGGTTATAATATGTTAAAATACAATGAATTTGATTGATTACAAGTGCTAGACATGGATGAAGAATGTTTAGAAGTGTGAAGAAAGACTTGTTGAAATTTGGTCCCAAATGGGATAAGAACCCACAACCATTCCTTTGAGGCAGTAAATGGCTTGTATAAAGTCATTTTGGGTTAGAATATGTTATAATAAAATGAATTTAATTGATTACAAGTGCTAGAGATGGATGAAGAATGTTTACAATTATGAAGAAACACTAGTTGATATTTGGTCCCAAATGGGATAAGAACCCACAACCAATGCATTGAGGCTGTAAATGGATTGTATAAAGTTATTTTTGGTTAGAATATTTTATAATACAATGAATTTGATTGATTACAAGGGCTAGAGATGGATGAAGAATGTTTAGAAGTGTGATTAAAGACTTGTTGAAAATTGGTCCCAAATGGGATAAGAACCCACAACCATTGCTTTAAGGCAATAAATGGCTTGTATAAATTTATTTTGGGTTATAATATGTTATAATTCAATGAATTTGATTGGTTAAAAGTGCTAGAGATGGATGACGAATGTTTAGAAGTGTGAAGAAAGAGTTGTTGAAGTTTGGTCCCAAATTGGATAAGAACCCACAACCATTACTTTGAGGTAGTAAATGTCTTGTATAAAGTTATTTTGGGTTTAATATATTATAATACAAAGAATTTGATTAGTTACAAGGGCTAGACATGGATGAAGAATGTTTAGAAGTGTGAAGAAAGACTTGTTAAAATTTGGTCCCAAATGGGATAAGAATCCACAACTATTGCTTTGAGGCAGTAAATGGCTTGTCTAGAGTTTTCTTAGGTTAGAATATGTTATAATACAATGAATTTGATTGACTACAAGTGCTATAGATGGATGAAGAATGTTTAGAAGTGTGAAGAAAGACTTGTTGATATTTGGTCTCAAATGTGATAAGAACCCACAACCATTGCTTTGAGGCAGTAAATGGCTTGTCTAGAGTTGTCTTGGGTTAGAATATGTTATAATACAATGAATTTGATTAATTACAAGTGCTAGAGATGGATGAAGAATGTTTAGAAGTGTGAAGAAAGAGTTGTTGAAGTTTGGTCCCAAATGAGATAAGAACCCACAACCATTGCTTTGAGGCAGTAAATGGCTTGTCTAGAGTTTTCTAGGGTTATAATATGTTATAATACAATGAATTTGATTGACTACAAGTGCTATAGATGGATGAAGAATGTTTAGAAGTGTGAAGAAAGACTTGTTGAAATTTTGTCTCAAATGTGATAAGAACCCACAACCATTGCTTTGAGGTAGTAAATAGCTTGTCTAGAGTTGTCTTGGGTTAGAATATGTTATAATACAATGATTTTGATTGATTACAAGTGCTAGAGATGGATGAAGAATGTTTAGAAGTGTGAAGAAAGACTTGTTGTAATTTGGCCCCAAATGGGATAAGAACCCACAACCATTGTTTTGAAGCAGTGAATGGCTTGTATAAAGTTATTTTGGGTTATAATATGTTATAAGACAATGAATTTGATTGATTACAAGTGCTAGAGATGGATGAAGATTGTTTAGAAGTGTGAAGAAACACTTGTTGAAATTTGGTCAAAATGGGATAAGAACCCATAACCATTGCTTTGAGGCAGTAAAAGGCTTCTCTAGAGTTTTCTCGGGTTAGAATATGTTATAATAAAATTAATTTGATTGATTACAAGTGCTAGAAATGGATGAAGAATGTTTAGAAGTGTGAATAACGACTTGTTGAATTTTGGTCTTAAATGGGAGAAGAACCCACAACCATTGTTTTGAGGCAGTAAATGCTTGTATGAAGTTATTTTGGGTTATAATATGTTTTAATACAATGAATTTGATTGATTACAAGTGCTAGAGATGGGTGAAGAATGTTTACAATTATGAAGAAACACTAGTTGATATTTGGTCCCAAATGGGATAAGAACCCACAACCAATGCTTTGAGGCTGTAAATGGATTGTATAAAGTTATTTTTGGTTAGAATATGTTATAATATAATGAATTTGATTGATTACAAGGGCTAGCGATGGATGAAGAATGTTTAGAAGTGTGAATAAAGACTTGTTGAAAATTGGTCCCAAATGGGATAAGAATCCACAACCATTCCTTTGAGGCAGTAAATGGCTTGTATAAAGTCGTTTTTGGTTAGAATATGTTATAATACAATGAATTTAATTGATTACAAGTGCTAGAGATGGATGAAGAATGTTTACAATTATGAAGAAACACTAGTTGATATTTGGTCCCAAATGGGATAAGAACCCAAAACCAATGCTTTGAGTCTATAAATGGATTGTATAAAGTTATTTTTGGTTAGAATATGTTATAATACAATGAATTTGATTGATTACAAGGGCTAGAGATGGATGAAGAATGTTTAGAAGTGTGAATTGGTCCCAAATGGGATAAGAACCAACAACCATTGCTTTGAGGCAATAAATGGCTTGTATAAAGTTATTTTGGGTTATAATATGTTATAATTCAATGAATTTGATTGGTTAAAAGTGCTAAAGATGGATGACGAATGTTTAGAAGTGTGAAGAAAGAGTTGTTCAAGTTTGGTCCCAAATTGGATAAGAACCCACAACCATTACTTTGAGGTAGTAAATGTCTTGTATAAAGTTATTTTGGGTTTAATATATTATAATACAAAGAATTTGATTAGTTACAAGGGCTAGACATGGATGAAGAATGTTTAGAAGTGTGAAGAAAGACTTGGTGAAATTTGGCCCCAAATGGGATAAGAACCCACAACCATTGTTTTGAAGCAGTGAATGGTTTGTATAAAGTTATTTTGGGTTATAATATGTTATAAGACAATGAAATTGATTGATTACAAGTGCTAGAGATGGATGAAGATTGTTTAGAAGTGTGAAGAATCACTTGTTGAAATTTGGTCAAAATTGGATAAGAACTCACAACTATTGCTTTGAGGCAGTAAATGGCTTGTCTGGAGTTTTCTTGGGTTAGAATATGTTATAATACAATGAATTTGATTGACTACAAGTGCTATAGATGGATGAAGAATGTTTAGAAGTGTGAAGAAAGACTTGTTGATATTTGGTCCCAAATGTGATAAGAACCCACAACCATTGCTTTGAGGCAGTAAATGGCTTGTCTAGAGTTGTCTTGGGTTAGAATATGTTATAATACAATGAATTTGATTGATTACAAGTGCTAGAGATGGATGAAGAATGTTTAGAAGTGTGAAGAAAGAGTTGTTGAAGTTTGGTCCCAAATGAGATAAGAACCCACAATCAATGCTTTGAGGCAGTAAATGGCTTGTATAAAGTTATTTTGGGTTAGAATTTGTTAAAATACAATGAATTTGATTGATTACAAGTGCTAGAGATGGATGAAGAATGTTTAGCAGTGTGAAGAAAGATTGTTGATATTAGGACCCAAATGGGATAAGAACACACAACCATTAGTTTGAGGCTGTAAATAGCTTGTATAAAGTCATTTTGGTTAGAATATGTTATAATACAATGAATTTGATTGACTACAAGTGCTATAGATGGATGAAGAATGTTTAGAAGTGTGAAGAAAGACTTGTTGAATTTTGGTCTCAAATGGGAGAAGAACCCACAACCATTGTTTTGGGCAGTAAATGCTTGTATAAAGTTATTTTGAGTTATAATATGTTTTAATACAATGAATTTGATTGATTACAAGTGCTAGAGATGGATGAAGAATGTTTACAATTATGAAGAAACACTAGTTGATATTTGGTCCCAAATGGGATAAGAACCCACAACCAATGCTTTGAGGCTGTAAATGGATTGTATAAAGTTATTTTTGGTTAGAATTTGTTATAATACAATGAATTTGATTTATTACAAGGGCTAGAGATGGATGAAGAATGTTTAGAAGTGTGAATAAAGACTTGTTGAAAATTGGTCCCAAATGGGATAAGAACCCACAACCATTGCTTTGAGGCAGTAATTGGCTTGTATAAAGTCATTTTTGGTTAGAATATGTTATAATACAATGAATTTAATTGATTACAAGTGCTAGAGATGGATGAAGAATGTTTACAATTATGAAGAAACACTAGTTGATATTTGGTCCCAAATGGGATAAGAACCCAAAACCAATGCTTTGAGGCTATAAATGGATTGTATAAAGTTATTTTTGGTTAGAATATGATATAATACAATGAATTTGATTGATTACAAGGGCTAGAGATGGATGAAGAATGTTTAGAAGTGTGAATAAAGACTTGTTGAAAATTGGTCCCAAATGGGATAAGAACCCACAACCATTGCTTTGAGGCAATAAATGGCTTGTATAAAGTTATTTTGGGTTATAATATGTTATAATTCAATGAATTTGATTGGTTAAAAGTGCTAGAGATGGATGAAGAATGTTTACAATTATGAAGAAACACTAGTTGATATTTGGTCCCAAATAGGATAAGAACCCAAAACCAATGCTTTAAGGCTATAAATGGATTGTATAAAGTTATTTTTGGTTAGAATATGTTATAATACAATGAATTTGATTGATTACAAGGGCTAGAGATGGATGAAGAATGTTTAGAAGTGTGAAAAAGAGATGTTGAAGTTTGGTCCCAAATGGGATAAGAACCCACAACCATTACTTTGAGGTAGTAAATGTCTTGTATAAAGTTATTTTGGGTTTAATATATTATAATACAAAGAATTTAATTAGTTACAAGTGCTAGACATGGATGAAGAATGTTTAGGAGTGTGAAGAAAGACTTGTTGAAATTTGGTCCCAAATGGGATAAGAACCCACAACTATTGCTTTGAGGCAGTAAATGACTTGTCTAGAGTTTTCTTGGGTTAGAATATGTTATAATACAATGAATTTGATTGACTACAAGTGCTATAGATGGATGAAGAATGTTTAGAAGTGTGAAGAAAGACTTCTTGATATTTGGTCCCAAATGTGATAAGAACCCACAACCATTGCATTCAGGCAGTAAATGGCTTGTCTAGAGTTGTCTTGGGTTAGAATATGTTATAATACAATGAATTTGATTGATTACAAGTGCTAGAGATGGATGAAGAATGTTTAGAAGTGTGAAGAAAGTGTTGTTGAAGTTTGGTCCCAAATGAGATAAGAACCCACAACCTTTGCTTTGAGGCAGTATATGGCTTGTCTAGAGTTTTCTAGGGTTATAATATGTTATAATACAATGAATTTGATTGACTACAAGTGCTATAGATGGATGAAGAATGTTTAGAAGTGTGAAGAAAGACTTGTTGAAATTTGGTCCCAAATGTGATAACAACCCACAATCATTGCTTTGAGACAGTAAATAGCTTGTCTAGAGTTGTCTTGGGTTAGAATATGTTAAAATACAATGGATTTGATTGATTACAAGTGCTTGACATGGATGAAGAATGTTTAGAAGTGTGAAGAAAGACTTGTTGAAATTTGGTCCCAAATGTGATAAGAACCCACAACCATTGCTTTGAGGCAGTAAATGGCTTGTCTAGAGTTGTCTTGGGTTAGAATATGTTATAATACAATGAACTTGATTGATTACAAGTGCTAGAGATGGATGAAGAATGTTTAGAAGTGTGAAGAAAGAGTTGTTGAAGTTTGGTCCCAAATGAGATAAGAACCCACAACCTTTGCTTTGAGGCAGTAAATGGCTTCTCTAGAGTTTTCTTGGGTTAGAATATGTTATATTAAAATGAATTTGATTGATTACAAGTGCTAGAGATGGATGAAGAATGTTTAGAAGTGTGAATAACAACTTGTTGAATTTTGGTCCCAAATGGGATAAGAACCCACAACCATTGCTTTGAGGGAGTAAATGCTTGGATAAAGTTATTTTGGGTTATAATATGTTATATTACAATAAATTTGATTGATTACAAGTGCTAGACATGGATGAAGAATGTTTAGAAGTGTGAAGAAAGATTTGTTGAAATTTTGTCAAAATAGGATAAGAACCCATAACCATTGGTTTGAGGCAGTAAATAGCTTCTCTAGAGTTTTCTTGGGTTAGAATATGTTATATTAAAATGAATTAGATTGATTACAAGTGCTAGAGATGGATGAAGAATGTTTAGAAGTGTGAATAACAACTTGTTGAATTTTGGTCCCAAATGGGATAAGAACCCACAACCATTGCTTTGACGCAGTAAATGCTTGTATAAAGTTATTTTGGGTTATAATATGTTAAAATACAATGAATTTGATTGATTACAAGTGCTAGACATGGATGAAGAATGTTTAGAAGTGTGAAGAAAGACTTGTTGAAATTTGGTCCCAAATGGGATAAGAACCCACAACCATTCCTTTGAGGCAGTAAATGGCTTGTATAAAGTCATTTTGGGTTAGAATATGTTATAATACAATGAATTTAATTGATTACAAGTGCTAGAGATGGATGAAGAATGTTTACAATTATGAAGAAACACTAGTTGATATTTGGTCCCAAATAGGATGAGAACCCAAAACCAATGCTTTAAGGCTATAAATGGATTGTATAATGTTATTTTTGGTTAGAATATGTTATAATACAATGAATTTGATTGATTACAAGGGCTAGAGATGGATGAAGAATGTTTAGAAGTGTGAAAAAGAGTTGTTGAAGTTTGGTCCCAAATGGGATAAGAACCCACAACCATTACTTTGAGGTAGTAAATGTCTTGTATAAAGTTATTTTGGGTTTAATATATTATAATACAAAGAATTTAATTAGTTACAAGTGCTAGACATGGATGAAGAATGTTTAGAAGTGTGAAGAAAGACTTGTTGAAATTTGGTCCCAAATGGGATAAGAACCCACAACTATTGCTTTGAGGCAGTAAATGACTTGTCTAGAGTTTTCTTGGGTTAGAATATGTTATAATACAATGAATTTAATTGACTACAAGTGCTATAGATGGATGAAGAATGTTTAGAAGTGTGAAGAAAGACTTCTTGATATTTGGTCCCAAATGTGATAAGAACCCACAACCATTGCTTTGAGGCAGTAAATGGCTTGTCTAGAGTTGTCTTGGGTTAGAATATGTTATAATACAATGAATTTGATTGATTACAAGTGCTAGAGATGGATGAAGAATGTTTAGAAGTGTGAAGAAAGTGTTGTTGAAGTTTGGTCCCAAATGAGATAAGAACCCACAACCTTTGCTTTGAGGCAGTAAATGGCTTGTCTAGAGTTTTCTAGGGTTATAATATGTTATAATACAATGAATTTGATTGACTACAAGTGCTATAGATGGATGAAGAATGTTTAGAAGTGTGAAGAAAGACTTGTTGAAATTTGGTCCCAAATGTGATAACAACCCACAATCATTGCTTTGAGACAGTAAATAGCTTGTCTAGAGTTGTCTTGGGTTAGAATATGTTAAAATACAATGGATTTGATTGATTACAAGTGCTCGACATGGATGAAGAATGTTTAGAAGTGTGAAGAAAGACTTGTTGAAATTTGGTCCTAAATGGGATAAGAACCCACAACCATTCATTTGAGGCAGTAAATGGCTTGTATAAAGTCATTTTGGGTTGGAATATGTTATAATACAATGAATTTAATTGATTACAAGTGCTAGAGATGGATGAAGAATGTTTACAATTATGAAGAAACACTAGTTGATATTTGGTCCCAAATAGGATAAGAACCCAAAACCAATGCTTTAAGGCTATAAATGGATTGTATAAAGTTATTTTTGGTTAGAATATGTTATAATACAATGAATTTGATTGATTACAAGGGCTAGAGATGGATGAAGAATGTTTAGAAGTGTGAAAAAGAGTTATTGAAGTTTGGTCCCAAATGGGATAAGAACCCACAACCATTACTTTGAGGTAGTAAATGTCTTGTATAAAGTTATTTTGGGTTTAATATATTATAATACAAGGAATTTAATTAGTTACAAGTGCTAGACATGGATGAAGAATGTTTAGAAGTGTGAAGAAAGACTTGTTGAAATTTGGTCAAAATAGGATAAGAACCCATAACCATTGCTTTGAGGATGTAAATGGCTTCTCTAGAGTTTTCTTGGGTTAGAATATGTTATATTAAAATGAAATTGATTGATTACAAGTGCTAGAGATGGATGAAGAATGTTTAGAAGTGTGAAAAAAGACTTGTTGAAATTTGGTCCCAAATGGGATAAGAACCCACAACTATTGCTTTGAGGCAGTAAATGACTTGTCTAGAGTTTTTTTTTGCGTTAGAATATGTTATAATACAATGAATTTGATTGACTACAAGTGCTATAGATGGATGAAGAATGTTTAGAAGTGTGAAGAAAGACTTCTTGATATTTGGTCACAAATGTGATAAGAACCCACAACCATTGCTTTGAGGCAGTAAATAGCTTGTCTAGAGTTGTCTTGGGTTAGAATATGTTATAATACAATGATTTTGATTGATTACAAGTGCTAGAGATGGATGAAGAATGTTTAGAAGTGTGAAGAAAGACTTGTTGAAATTTGGTCCCAAATGGGATCAGAACCCACAACTATTGCTTTAAGGCAGTAAATGGCTTATCTAGAGTTGTCTTGGATTAGAATATGTTATAATACAATGAATTTGATTGATTACAAGTGCTAGAGATAGATGAAGAATGTTTAGAAGTGTGAAGAAAGAGTTGTAGAAGTTTGGTCCCAAATGAGATAAGACCCCACAACCATTGCTTTGAGGCAGTAATTGGCTTGTCTAGAGTTTTCTAGGGTTATAAAATGTTATAATACAATGAATTTGATTAACTCCAAGTGCTATAGATGGATGAAGAATGTTTGGAAGTGTGAAGAAAGACTTGTTGAAATTTGGTCTGAAATGTGATAAGAACCCACAACCATTGCTTTGAGGCAGTAAATAGCTTGTCTAGAGTTGTCTTGGGTTAGAATATGTTATAATACAATGATTTTGATTGATTACAAGTGCTAGAGATGGATGAAGAATGTTTAGAAGTGTGAAGAAAGACTTGTTGAAATTTGGTCCCAAATGGGATCAGAACCTACAACCATTCCTTTGAGGCAGTAAATGGCTTGTATAAAGTCATTTTGGGTTAGAATATGTTATAATAAAATGAATTTAATTGATTACAAGTACTAGAGATGGATGAAGAATGTTTACAATTATGAAGAAACACTAGTTAATATTTGGTCCCAAATGGGATAAGAACCCACAACCAATGCTTTGAGGCTATAAATGGATTGTATAAAGTTATTTTTGGTTAGAATATGTTATAATACAATGAATTTGATTGATTACAAAGGCTAGAGATGGATGAAGAATGTTTAGAAGTGTGAATAAAGACTTGTTGAAAATTGGTCCCAAATGGGATAAGAACCCACAACCATTGCTTTGAGGCAATAAATGGCTTGTATAAAGTTATTTTGGGTTATAATATGTTATAATTCAATGAATTTGATTGGTTAAAAGTGCTAAAGATGGATGACGAATGTTTAGAAGTGTGAAGAAAGAGTTGTTGAAGTTTGGTCCCGAATGGGATAAGAACCCACAACCATTACTTTGAGGTAGTAAATGTCTTGTATAAAGTTATTTTGGGTTTAATATATTATAATACAAAGAATTTGATTAATTACAAGTGCTAGACATGGATGAAGAATGTTTAGAAGTGTGAAGAAAGACTTGTTGAAATTTGGTCCCAAATGGGATAAGAACCCACAACTATTGCTTTGAGGCAGTAAATGGCTTGTCTAGAGTTTTCTTGGGTTAGAATATGTTATAATACAATGAATTTGATTGACTACAAGTGCTATAGATGGATGAAGAATGTTTAGAAGTGTGAAGAAAGACTTGTTGATATTTGGTCCCAAAGGTGATAAGAACCCAAAACCATTGCTTTGAGGCAGTAAATGCTTGTATAAAGTTATTTTGGGTTATAATATGTTAAAATACAATGAATTTGATTGATTACAAGTGCTAGACATGGATGAAGAATGTTAAGAAGTGTGAAGAAAGACTTGTTGAAATTTGGTCCCAAATGGGATAAGAACCCACAACCATTCCTTTGAGGCAGTAAATGGCTTGTATAAAGTCATTTTGGGTTAGAATATGTTATAATACAATGAATTTAATTGATTACAAGTGCTAGAGATGGATGAAGAATGTTTACAATTATGAAGAAACACTAGTTGATATTTGGTCCCAAATAGGATAAGAACCCAAAACCAATGCTTTAAGGCTATAAATGGATTGTATAAAGTTATTTTTGGTTAGAATATGTTATAATACAATGAATTTGATTGATTACAAGGGCTAGAGATGGATGAAGAATGTTTAGAAGTGTGAAAAAAGACTTGTTGAAATTTGGTCCCAAATGGGATAAGAACCCACAACTATTGCTTTGAGGCAGTAAATGACTTGTCTAGAGTTTTTTTGCGTTAGAATATGTTATAATACAATGAATTTGATTGACTACAAGTGCTATAGATGGATGAAGAATGTTTAGAAGTGTGAAGAAAGACTTCTTGATATTTGGTCACAAATGTGATAAGAACCCACAACCATTGCTTTGAGGCAGTAAATAGCTTGTCTAGAGTTGTCTTGGGTTAGAATATGTTATAATACAATGATTTTGATTGATTACAAGTGCTAGAGATGGATGAAGAATGTTTAGAAGTGTGAAGAAAGACTTGTTGAAATTTGGTCCCAATTGGGATCAGAACCCACAACTATTGCTTTAAGGCAGTAAATGGCTTATCTAGAGTTGTCTTGGATTAGAATATGTTATAATACAATGAATTTGATTGATTACAAGTGCTAGAGATAGATGAAGAATGTTTAGAAGTGTGAAGAAAGAGTTGTTGAAGTTTGGTCCCAAATGAGATAAGACCCCACAACCATTGCTTTGAGGCAGTAATTGGCTTGTCTAGAGTTTTCTAGGGTTATAAAATGTTATAATACAATGAATTTGATTAACTCCAAGTGCTATAGATGGATGAAGAATGTTTAGAAGTGTGAAGAAAGACTTGTTGAAATTTGGTCTGAAATGTGATAAGAACCCACAACCATTGCTTTGAGGCAGTAAATAGCTTGTCTAGAGTTGTCTTGGGTTAGAATATGTTATAATACAATGATTTTGATTGATTACAAGTGCTAGAGATGGATGAAGAATGTTTAGAAGTGTGAAGAAAGACTTGTTGAAATTTGGTCCCAAATGGGATCAGAACCTACAACCATTCCTTTGAGGCAGTAAATGGCTTGTATAAAGTCATTTTGGGTTAGAATATGTTATAATAAAATGAATTTAATTGATTACAAGTGCTAGAGATGGATGAAGAATGTTTACAATTATGAAGAAACACTAGTTGATATTTGGTCCCAAATGGGATAAGAACCCACAACCAATGCTTTGAGGCTGTAAATGGATTTTATAAAGTTATTTTTGGTTAGAATATATTATAATACAATGAATTTGATTGATTACAAGGGCTAGAGATGGATGAAGAATGTTTAGAAGTGTGAATAAAGACTTGTTGAAAATTGGTCCCAAATGGGATAAGAACCCACAACCATTGCTTTGAGGCAATAAATGGCTTGTATAAAGTTATTTTGGGTTATAATATGTTATAATTCAATGAATTTGATTGGTTAAAAGTGCTAAAGATGGATGACGAATGTTTAGAAGTGTGAAGAAAGAGTTGTTGAAGTTTGGTCCCAAATGGGATAAGAACCCACAACCATTACTTTGAGGTAGTAAATGTCTTGTATAAAGTTATTTTGGGTTTAATATATTATAATACAAAGAATTTGATTAGTTACAAGTGCTAGACATGGATGAAGAATGTTTATAAGTGTGAAGAAAGACTTGTTGAAATTTGGTCCCAAATGGGATAAGAACCCACAACTATTGCTTTGAGGCAGTAAATGGCTTGTCTAGAGTTTTCTTGGGTTAGAATATGTTATAATACAATGAATTTGATTAACTACAAGTGCTATAGATGGATGAAGAATGTTTAGAAGTGTGAAGAAAGACTTGTTGATATTTGGTTCCAAATGTGATAAGAACCCACAACCATTGCTTTGAGGCAGTAAATGGCTTGTCTAGAGTTGTCTTGGGTTAGAATATGTTATAATACAATGAATTTGATTGATTACAAGTGCTAGAGATGGATGAAGAATGTTTAGAAGTGTGAAGAAAGAGTTGTTGAAGTTTGGTCCCAAATGAGATAAGAACCCACAACCTTTGCTTTGAGGCAGTAAATGGCTTCTCTAGAGTTTTCTTGGGTTAGAATATATTATATTAAAATGAATTTGATTGATTACAAGTGCTAGAGATGGATGAAGAATGTTTAGAAGTGTGAATAACAACTTATTGAATTTTGGTCCCAAATGGGATAAGAACCCACAACCATTGCTTTGAGGGAGTAAATGCTTGGATAAAGTTATTTTGGGTTATAAAATGTTATAATACAATGAATTTGATTGATTACAAGTGCTAGACATGGATGAAGAATGTTTAGAAGTGTGAAGAAAGATTTGTTGAAATTTTGTCAAAATAGGATAAGAACCCATAACCATTGCTTTGAGGCAGTAAATGGCTTCTCTAGAGTTTTCTTGGGTTAGAATATGTTATATTAAAATGAATTAGATTGATTACAAGTGCTAGAGATGGATGAAGAATGTTTAGAAGTGTGAATAACAACTTGTTGAATTTTGGTCCCAAATGGGATAAGAACCCACAACCATTGCTTTGAGGCAGTAAATGCTTGTATAAAGTTATTTTGGGTTATAATATGTTAAAATACAATGAATTTGATTGATTACAAGTGCTAGACATGGATGAAGAATGTTTAGAAGTGTGAAGAAAGACTTGTTGAAATTTGGTCCCAAATGGGATAAGAACCCACAACCATTCCTTTGAGGCAGTAAATGGCTTGTATAAAGTCATTTTGGGTTAGAATATGTTATAATACAATGAATTTAATTGATTACAAGTGCTAGAGATGGATGAAGAATGTTTACAATTATGAAGAAACACTAGTTGAAATTTGGTCCCAAATGGGATAAGAACCCAAAACCAATGCTTTAAGGCTATAAATGGATTGTATAAAGTTATTTTTGGTTAGAATATGTTATAATACAATGAATTTGATTGATTACAAGGGCTAGAGATGGATGAAGAATGTTTAGAAGTGTGAAAAAGAGTTGTTGAAGTTTGGTTCCAAATGGGATAAGAACCCACAACCATTACTTTGAGGTAGTAAATGTCTTGTATAAAGTTATTTTGGGTTTATTATATTATAATACAAAGAATTTAATTAGTTACAAGTGCTAGACATGGATGAAGAATGTTTAGAAGTGTGAAGAAAGACTTGTTGAAATTTGGTCCCAAATGGGATAAGAACCCACAACTATTGCTTTGAGGCAGTAAATGACTTGTCTAGAGTTTTCTTGGGTTAGAATATGTTATAATACAATGAATTTGATTGATTACAAGTGCTAGAGATAGATGAAGAATGTTTAGAAGTGTGAAGAAAGAGTTGTTGAAGTTTGGTCCCAAATGAGATAAGACCCCACAACCATTGCTTTGAGGCAGTAAATGGCTTGTCTAGAGTTTTCTAGGGTTATAATATGTTATAATACAATGAATTTGATTAACTCCAAGTGCTATAGATGGATGAAGAATGTTTAGAAGTGTGAAGAAAGACTTGTTGAAATTTGGTATGAAATGTGATAAGAACCCACAACCAATGCTTTGAGGCTGTAAATGGATTGTATAAAGTTATTTTTGGTTAGAATATATTATAATACAATGAATTTGATTGATTACAAGGGCTAGAGATGGATGAAGAATGTTTAGAAGTGTGAATAAAGACTTGTTGAAAATTGGTCCCAAATGGGATAAGAACGCACAACCATTCCTTTGAGGCAGTAAATGGCTTGTATAAAATCATTTTGGGTTAGAATATGTTATAATACAATGAATTTAATTGATTACAAGTGCTAGAGATGGATGAAGAATGTTTACAATTATGAAGAAACACTAGTTCATATTTGGTCCCAAATGGGATAAGAACCCAAAACCAATGCTTTGAGGCTATAAATGGATTGTATAAAGTTATTTTTGGTTAGAATATGTTATAATACAATGAATTTGATTGATTACAAAGGCTAGAGATGGATGAAGAATGTTTAGAAGTGTGAATAAAGACTTGTTGAAAATTGGTCCCAAATGGGATAAGAACCCACAACCATTGCTTTGAGGCAATAAATGGCTTGTATAAAGTTATTTTGGGTTATAATATGTTATAATTCAATGAATTTGATTGGTTAAAAGTGCTAAAGATGGATGACGAATGTTTAGAAGTGTGAAGAAAGAGTTGTTGAAGTTTGGTCCCGAATGGGATAAGAACCCACAACCATTACTTTGAGGTAGTAAATGTCTTGTATAAAGTTATTTTGGGTTTAATATATTATAATACAAAGAATTTGATTAATTACAAGTGCTAGACATGGATGAAGAATGTTTAGAAGTGTGAAGAAAGACTTGTTGAAATTTGGTCCCAAATGGGATAAGAACCCACAACTATTGCTTTGAGGCAGTAAATGGCTTGTCTAGAGTTTTCTTGGGTTAGAATATGTTATAATACAATGAATTTGATTGACTGCAAGTGCTATAGATGGATGAAGAATGTTTAGAAGTGTGAAGAAAGACTTGTTGATATTTGGTCCCAAAGGTGATAAGAACCCAAAACCATTGCTTTGAGGCAGTAAATGCTTGTATAAAGTTATTTTGGGTTATAATATGTTAAAATACAATGAATTTGATTGATTACAAGTGCTAGACATGGATGAAGAATGTTAAGAAGTGTGAAGAAAGACTTGTTGAAATTTGGTCCCAAATGGGATAAGAACCCACAACCATTCCTTTGAGGCAGTAAATGGCTTGTATAAAGTCATTTTGGGTTAGAATATTTTATAATACAATGAATTTAATTGATTACAAGTGCTAGAGATGGATGAAGAATGTTTACAATTATGAAGAAACACTAGTTGATATTTGGTCCCAAATAGGATAAGAACCCAAAACCAATGCTTTAAGGCTATAAATGGATTGTATAAAGTTATTTTTGGTTAGAATATGTTATAATACAATGAATTTGATTGATTACAAGGGCTAGAGATGGATGAAGAATGTTTAGAAGTGTGAAAAAGAGTTATTGAAGTTTGGTCCCAAATGGGATAAGAACCCACAACCATTACTTTGAGGTAGTAAATGTCTTGTATAAAGTTATTTTGGGTTTAATATATTATAATACAAGGAATTTAATTAGTTACAAGTGTTAGACATGGATGAAGAATGTTTAGAAGTGTGAAAAAAGACTTGTTGAAATTTGGTCCCAAATGGGATAAGAACCCACAACTATTGCTTTGAGGCAGTAAATGACTTGTCTAGAGTTTTTTTGCGTTAGAATATGTTATAATACAATGAATTTGATTGACTACAAGTGCTATAGATGGATGAAGAATGTTTAGAAGTGTGAAGAAAGACTTCTTGATATTTGGTCACAAATGTGATAAGAACCCACAACCATTGCTTTGAGGCAGTAAATAGCTTGTCTAGAGTTGTCTTGGGTTAGAATATGTTATAATACATTGATTTTGATTGATTACAAGTGCTAGAGATGGATGAAGAATGTTTAGAAGTGTGAAGAAAGACTTGTTGAAATTTGGTCCCAAATGGGATCAGAACCCACAACTATTGCTTTAAGGCAGTAAATGGCTTATCTAGAGTTGTCTTGGATTAGAATATGTTATAATACAATGAATTTGATTGATTACAAGTGCTAGAGATAGATGAAGAATGTTTAGAAGTGTGAAGAAAGAGTTGTTGAAGTTTGGTCCCAAATGAGATAAGACCCCACAACCATTGCTTTGAGGCAGTAATTGGCTTGTCTAGAGTTTTCTAGGGTTATAAAATGTTATAATACAATGAATTTGATTAACTCCAAGTGCTATAGATGGATGAAGAATGTTTAGAAGTGTGAAGAAAGACTTGTTGAAATTTGGTCTGAAATGTGATAAGAACCCACAACCATTGCTTTGAGGCAGTAAATAGCTTGTCTAGAGTTGTCTTGGGTTAGAATATGTTATAATACAATGATTTTGATTGATTACAAGTGCTAGAGATGGATGAAGAATGTTTAGAAGTGTGAAGAAAGACTTGTTGAAATTTGGTCCCAAATGGGATCAGAACCTACAACCATTCCTTTGAGGCAGTAAATGGCTTGTATAAAGTCATTTTGGGTTAGAATATGTTATAATAAAATGAATTTAATTGATTACAAGTGCTAGAGATGGATGAAGAATGTTTACAATTATGAAGAAACACTAGTTGATATTTGGTCCCAAATGGGATAAGAACCCACAACCAATGCTTTGAGGCTGTAAATGGATTTTATAAAGTTATTTTTGGTTAGAATATATTATAATACAATGAATTTGATTGATTACAAGGGCTAGAGATGGATGAAGAATGTTTAGAAGTGTGAATAAAGACTTGTTGAAAATTGGTCCCAAATGGGATAAGAACCCACAACCATTGCTTTGAGGCAATAAATGGCTTGTATAAAGTTATTTTGGGTTATAATATGTTATAATTCAATGAATTTGATTGGTTAAAAGTGCTAAAGATGGATGACGAATGTTTAGAAGTGTGAAGAAAGAGTTGTTGAAGTTTGGTCCCAAATGGGATAAGAACCCACAACCATTACTTTGAGGTAGTAAATGTCTTGTATAAAGTTATTTTGGGTTTAATATATTATAATACAAAGAATTTGATTAGTTACAAGTGCTAGACATGGATGAAGAATGTTTATAAGTGTGAAGAAAGACTTGTTGAAATTTGGTCCCAAATGGGATAAGAACCCACAACTATTGCTTTGAGGCAGTAAATGGCTTGTCTAGAGTTTTCTTGGGTTAGAATATGTTATAATACAATGAATTTGATTGACTACAAGTGCTATAGATGGATGAAGAATGTTTAGAAGTGTGAAGAAAGACTTGTTGATATTTGGTCCCAAATGTGATAAGAACCCACAACCATTGCTTTGAGGCAGTAAATGGCTTGTCTAGAGTTGTCTTGGGTTAGAATATGTTATAATACAATGAATTTGATTGATTACAAGTGCTAGAGATGGATGAAGAATGTTTAGAAGTGTGAAGAAAGAGTTGTTAAAGTTTGGTCCCAAATGAGATAAGAACCCACAACCTTTGCTTTGAGGCAGTAAATGGCTTCTCTAGAGTTTTCTTGGGTTAGAATATGTTATATTAAAATGAATTTGATTGATTACAAGTGCTAGAGATGGATGAAGAATGTTTAGAAGTGTGAATAACAACTTATTGAATTTTGGTCCCAAATGGGATAAGAACCCACAACCATTGCTTTGAGGGAGTAAATGCTTGGATAAAGTTATTTTGGGTTATAAAATGTTATAATACAATGAATTTGATTGATTACAAGTGCTAGACATGGATGAAGAATGTTTAGAAGTGTGAAGAAAGATTTGTTGAAATTTTGTCAAAATAGGATAAGAACCCATAACCATTGCTTTGAGGCAGTAAATGGCTTCTCTAGAGTTTTCTTGGGTTAGAATATGTTATATTAAAATGAATTAGATTGATTACAAGTGCTAGAGATGGATGAAGAATGTTTAGAAGTGTGAATAACAACTTGTTGAATTTTGGTCCCAAATGGGATAAGAACCCACAACAATTGCTTTGAGGGAGTAAATGCTTGTATAAAGTTATTTTGGGTTATAATATGTTAAAATACAATGAATTTGATTGATTACAAGTGCTAGACATGGATGAAGAATGTTTAGAAGTGTGAAGAAAGACTTGTTGAAATTTGGTCCCAAATGGGATAAGAACCCACAACCATTCCTTTGAGGCAGTAAATGGCTTGTATAAAGTCATTTTGGGTTAGAATATGTTATAATACAATGAATTTAATTGATTACAAGTGCTAGAGATGGATGAAGAATGTTTACAATTATGAAGAAACACTAGTTGAAATTTGGTCCCAAATGGGATAAGAACCCAAAACCAATGCTTTAAGGCTATAAATGGATTGTATAAAGTTATTTTTGGTTAGAATATGTTATAATACAATGAATTTGATTGATTACAAGGGCTAGAGATGGATGAAGAATGTTTAGAAGTGTGAAAAAGAGTTGTTGAAGTTTGGTCCCAAATGGGATAAGAACCCACAACCATTACTTTGAGGTAGTAAATGTCTTGTATAAAGTTATTTTGGGTTTAATATATTATAATACAAAGAATTTGATTAATTACAAGTGCTAGACATGGATGAAGAATGTTTAGAAGTGTGAAGAAAGACTTGTTGAAATTTGGTCCCAAATGGGATAAGAACCCACAACTATTGCTTTGAGGCAGTAAATGGCTTGTCTAGAGTTTTCTTGGGTTAGAATATGTTATAATACAATGAATTTGATTGACTACAAGTGCTATAGATGGATGAAGAATGTTTAAAAGTGTGAAGAAAGACTTGTTGATATTTGGTCCCAAAGGTGATAAGAACCCAAAACCATTGCTTTGAGGCAGTAAATGCTTGTATAAAGTTATTTTGGGTTATAATATGTTAAAATACAATGAATTTGATTGATTACAAGTGCTAGACATGGATGAAGAATGTTTAGAAGTGTGAAGAAAGACTTGTTGAAATTTGGTCCCAAATGGGATAAGAACCCACAACTATTGCTTTGAGGCAGTAAATGGCTTGTCTAGAGTTTTCTTGGGTTAGAATATGTTATAATACAATGAATTTGATTGACTACAAGTGCTATAGATGGATGAAGAATGTTTAAAAGTGTGAAGAAAGACTTGTTGATATTTGGTCCCAAAGGTGATAAGAACCCAAAACCATTGCTTTGAGGCAGTAAATGCTTGTATAAAGTTATTTTGGGTTATAATATGTTAAAATACAATGAATTTGATTGATTACAAGTGCTAGACATGGATGAAGAATGTTAAGAAGTGTGAAGAAAGACTTGTTGAAATTTGGTCCCAAATGGGATAAGAACCCACAACCATTCCTTTGAGGCAGTAAATGGCTTGTATAAAGTCATTTTGGGTTAGAATATGTTATAATACAATGAATTTAATTGATTACAAGTGCTAGAGATGGATGAAGAATGTTTACAATTATGAAGAAACACTAGTTGATATTTGGTCCCAAATAGGATAAGAACCCAAAACCAATGCTTTAAGGCTATAAATGGATTGTATAAAGTTATTTTTGGTTAGAATATGTTATAATACAATGAATTTGATTGATTACAAGGGCTAGAGATGGATGAAGAATGTTTAGAAGTGTGAAAAAGAGTTGTTGAAGTTTGGTCCCAAATGGGATAAGAACCCACAACCATTACTTTGAGGTAGTAAATGTCTTGTATAAAGTTATTTTGGGTTTAATATATTATAATACAAAGAATTTAATTAGTTACAAGTGCTAGACATGGATGAAGAATGTTTAGAAGTGTGAAGAAAGACTTGTTGATATTTGGTCCGAAAGGTGATAAGAACCCACAACCATTGCTTTGAGGCAGTAAATGGCTTTTCTAGAGTTGTCTTGGGTTAGAATATGTTATAATACAATGAATTTGATTGATTACAAGTGCTAGAGATGGATGAAGAATGTTTAGAAGTGTGAAGAAAGAGTTGTTGAAGTTTGGTCCCAGATGAGATAAGAACCCACAACCTTTGCTTTGAGGCAGTAAATTGCTTGTCTAGAGTTTTCTAGGGTTATAATATGTTATAATACAATGAATTTGATTGACTACAAGTGCTATAGATGGATGAAGAATGTTTAGAAGTGTGAAGAAAGACTTGTTGAAATTTGGTCCCAAATGTGATAACAACCCACAATCATTGCTTTGAGACAGTAAATAGCTTGTCTAGAATTGTCTTGGGTTAGAATATGTTAAAATACAATGGATTTGATTGATTACAAGTGCTCGACATGGATGAAGAATGTTTAGAAGTGTGAAGAAAGACTTGTTGAAATTTAGTCCTAAATGGGATAAGAACCCACAACCATTCATTTG
Organism: Capsella bursa-pastoris; assembly: GCA_036452645.1. Classification (NCBI taxonomy): domain Eukaryota; kingdom Viridiplantae; phylum Streptophyta; class Magnoliopsida; order Brassicales; family Brassicaceae; genus Capsella; species Capsella bursa-pastoris. The sequence goes on from CP144192.1 coordinate 5,471,558, forward strand.
AGGCAGTAAATGGCTTGTATAAAGTCATTTTGGGTTGGAATATGTTATAATACAATGAATTTAATTGATTACAAGTGCTAGACATGGATGAAGAATGTTTACAATTATGAAGAAACACTAGTTGATATTTGGTCCCAAATGGGATAAGAACCCACAACCAATGCTTTGAGGCTGTAAATGGATTGTATAAAGTTATTTTTGGTTAGAATATATTATAATACAATGAATTTGATTGATTACAAGCGCTAGAGATGGATGAAGAATGTTTAGAAGTGTGAATAAAGACTTGTTGAAAATTGGTCCCAAATGGGATAAGAACCCACAACCACTACTTTGAGGCAGTAAATGTCTTGTATAAAGTTATTTTGGGTTTAATATATTATAATACATAGAATTTGATTAGTTACAAGTGCTAGACATGGATGAAGAATGTTTAGAAGTCAGAAGAAAGACTTGTTGAAATTTAGTCCCAAATGGGATAAGAACCCACAACTATTGCTTTGAGGCAGTAAATGGCTTGTCTAGAGTTTTCTTGGGTTAGAATATGTTATAATACAATGAATTTGATTGACTACAAGTGCTATAGATGGATGAAGAATGTTTAAAAGTGTGAAGAAAGACTTGTTGATATTTGGTCCCAAAGGTGATAAGAACCCAAAACCATTGCTTTGAGGCAGTAAATGCTTGTATAAAGTTATTTTGGGTTATAATATGTTAAAATACAATGAATTTGATTGATTACAAGTGCTAGACATGGATGAAGAATGTTAAGAAGTGTGAAGAAAGACTTGTTGAAATTTGGTCCCAAATGGGATAAGAACCCACAACCATTCCTTTGAGGCAGTAAATGGCTTGTATAAAGTCATTTTGGGTTAGAATATGTTATAATACAATGAATTTAATTGATTACAAGTGCTAGAGATGGATGAAGAATGTTTACAATTATGAAGAAACACTAGTTGATATTTGGTCCCAAATAGGATAAGAACCCAAAACCAATGCTTTAAGGCTATAAATGGATTGTATAAAGTTATTTTTGGTTAGAATATGTTATAATACAATGAATTTGATTGATTACAAGGGCTAGAGATGGATGAAGAATGTTTAGAAGTGTGAAAAAGAGTTGTTGAAGTTTGGTCCCAAATGGGATAAGAACCCACAACCATTACTTTGAGGTAGTAAATGTCTTGTATAAAGTTATTTTGGGTTTAATATATTATAATACAAAGAATTTAATTAGTTACAAGTGCTAGACATGGATGAAGAATGTTTAGAAGTGTGAAGAAAGACTTGTTGATATTTGGTCCGAAAGGTGATAAGAACCCACAACCATTGCTTTGAGGCAGTAAATGGCTTTTCTAGAGTTGTCTTGGGTTAGAATATGTTATAATACAATGAATTTGATTGATTACAAGTGCTAGAGATGGATGAAGAATGTTTAGAAGTGTGAAGAAAGAGTTGTTGAAGTTTGGTCCCAGATGAGATAAGAACCCACAACCTTTGCTTTGAGGCAGTAAATTGCTTGTCTAGAGTTTTCTAGGGTTATAATATGTTATAATACAATGAATTTGATTGACTACAAGTGCTATAGATGGATGAAGAATGTTTAGAAGTGTGAAGAAAGACTTGTTGAAATTTGGTCCCAAATGTGATAACAACCCACAATCATTGCTTTGAGACAGTAAATAGCTTGTCTAGAATTGTCTTGGGTTAGAATATGTTAAAATACAATGGATTTGATTGATTACAAGTGCTCGACATGGATGAAGAATGTTTAGAAGTGTGAAGAAAGACTTGTTGAAATTTAGTCCTAAATGGGATAAGAACCCACAACCATTCATTTGAGGCAGTAAATGGCTTGTATAAAGTCATTTTGGGTTGGAATATGTTATAATACAATGAATTTAATTGATTACAAGTGCTAGACATGGATGAAGAATGTTTACAATTATGAAGAAACACTAGTTGATATTTGGTCCCAAATGGGATAAGAACCCACAACCAATGCTTTGAGGCTGTAAATGGATTGTATAAAGTTATTTTTGGTTAGAATATATTATAATACAATGAATTTGATTGATTACAAGCGCTAGAGATGGATGAAGAATGTTTAGAAGTGTGAATAAAGACTTGTTGAAAATTGGTCCCAAATGGGATAAGAACCCACAACCACTACTTTGAGGCAGTAAATGTCTTGTATAAAGTTATTTTGGGTTTAATATATTATAATACATAGAATTTGATTAGTTACAAGTGCTAGACATGGATGAAGAATGTTTAGAAGTCAGAAGAAAGACTTGTTGAAATTTAGTCCCAAATGGGATAAGAACCCACAACTATTGCTTTAAGGCAGTAAACGGCTTGTCTAGAGTTTTCTTGGGTTAGAATATGTTATAATACAATGAATTTGATTGACTCCAAGTGCTATAGATGGATGAAGAATGTTTAGAAGTGTGAAGAAAGAGTTGTTGAAGTTTGGTCCCAAATGAGATAAGAACCCACAACCTTTGCTTTGAGGCAGTAAATTGCTTGTCTAGAGTTTTCTAGGGTTATAATATGTTATAATACAATGAATTTGATTGACTACAAGTGCTATAGATGGATGAAGAATGTTTAGAAGTGTGAAGAAAGACTTGTTGAAATTTGGTCCCAAATGTGATAACAACCCACAATCATTGCTTTGAGGCAGTAAATGGCTTGTCTAGAGTTGTCTTGGGTTAGAATATGTTATAATACAATGAATTTGATTGATTACAAGTGCTAGAGATAGATGAAGAATGTTTAGAAGTGTGAAGAAAGAGTTGTTGAAGTTTGGTCCCAAATGAGATAAGAACCCACAACCTTTGCTTTGAGGCAGTAAATTGCTTGTCTAGAGTTTTCTAGGGTTATAATATGTTATAATACAATGAATTTGATTGACTACAAGTGCTATAGATGGATGAAGAATGTTTAGAAGTGTGAAGAAAGACTTGTTGATATTTGGTCCCAAATGTGATAAGAACCCACAACCATTGCTTTGAGGCAGTAAATGGCTTGTCTAGAGTTGTCTTGGGTTAGAATATGTTATAATACAATGAATTTGATTGATTACAAGTGCTAGAGATAGATGAAGAATGTTTAGAAGTGTGAAGAAAGAGTTGTTGAAGTTTGGTCCCAAATGAGATAAGACCCCACAACCATTGCTTTGAGGCAGTAAATGGCTTGTCTAGAGTTTTCTAGGGTTATAATATGTTATAATACAATGAATTTGATTGATTACAAGTGCTAGAGATAGATGAAGAATGTTTAGAAGTGTGAAGAAAGAGTTGTTGAAGTTTGGTCCCAAATGGGATAAGAACCCACAACTATTGCTTTGAGGCAGTAAATGGCTTGTCTAGAGTTTTCTTGGGTTAGAATATGTTATAATACAATGAATTTGATTGACTACAAGTGCTATAGATGGTTGAAGAATGTTTAGAAGTGTGAAGAAAGACTTGTTGATATTTGGTCCCAAATGTGATAAGAACCCACAACCATTGCTTTGAGGCAGTAAATGGCTTGTCTAGAGTTGTCTTGGGTTAGAATATGTTATAATACAATGAATTTGATTGATTACAAGTGCTAGAGATGGATGAAGAATGTTTAGAAGTGTGAAGAAAGAGTTGTTGAAGTTTGGTCCCAAATGAGATAAGAACCCACAACCTTTGCTTTGAGGCAGTAAATGGCTTCTCTAGAGTTTTCTTGGGTTAGAATATGTTATATTAAAATGAATTTGATTGATTACAAGTGCTAGAGATGGATGAAGAATGTTTAGAAGTGTGAATAACAACTTATTGAATTTTGGTCCCAAATGGGATAAGAACCCACAACCATTGCTTTGAGGGAGTAAATGCTTGGATAAAGTTATTTTGGGTTATAAAATGTTATAATACAATGAATTTGATTGATTACAAGTGCTAGACATGGATGAAGAATGTTTAGAAGTGTGAAGAAAGATTTGTTGAAATTTTGTCAAAATAGGATAAGAACCCATAACCATTGCTTTGAGGCAGTAAATGGCTTCTCTAGAGTTTTCTTGGGTTAGAATATGTTATATTAAAATGAATTAGATTGATTACAAGTGCTAGAGATGGATGAAGAATGTTTAGAAGTGTGAATAACAACTTGTTGAATTTTGGTCCCAAATGGGATAAGAACCCACAACCATTGCTTTGAGGCAGTAAATGCTTGTATAAAGTTATTTTGGGTTATAATATGTTAAAATACAATGAATTTGATTGATTACAAGTGCTAGACATGGATGAAGAATGTTTAGAAGTGTGAAGAAAGACTTGTTGAAATTTGGTCCCAAATGGGATAAGAACCCACAACCATTCCTTTGAGGCAGTAAATGGCTTGTATAAAGTCATTTTGGGTTAGAATATGTTATAATACAATGAATTTAATTGATTACAAGTGCTAGAGATGGATGAAGAATGTTTACAATTATGAAGAAACACTAGTTGAAATTTGGTCCCAAATGGGATAAGAACCCAAAACCAATGCTTTAAGGCTATAAATGGATTGTATAAAGTTATTTTTGGTTAGAATATGTTATAATACAATGAATTTGATTGATTACAAGGGCTAGAGATGGATGAAGAATGTTTAGAAGTGTGAAAAAGAGTTGTTGAAGTTTGGTCCCAAATGGGATAAGAACCCACAACCATTACTTTGAGGTAGTAAATGTCTTGTATAAAGTTATTTTGGGTTTAATATATTATAATACAAAGAATTTGATTAATTACAAGTGCTAGACATGGATGAAGAATGTTTAGAAGTGTGAAGAAAGACTTGTTGAAATTTGGTCCCAAATGGGATAAGAACCCACAACTATTGCTTTGAGGCAGTAAATGGCTTGTCTAGAGTTTTCTTGGGTTAGAATATGTTATAATACAATGAATTTGATTGACTACAATTGCTATAGATGGATGAAGAATGTTTAAAAGTGTGAAGAAAGACTTGTTGATATTTGGTCCCAAAGGTGATAAGAACCCAAAACCATTGCTTTGAGGCAGTAAATGCTTGTATAAAGTTATTTTGGGTTATAATATGTTAAAATACAATGAATTTGATTGATTACAAGTGCTAGACATGGATGAAGAATGTTAAGAAATGTGAAGAAAGACTTGTTGAAATTTGGTCCCAAATGGGATAAGAACCCACAACTATTGCTTTGAGGCAGTAAATGGCTTGTCTAGAGTTTTCTTGGGTTAGAATATGTTATAATACAATGAATTTGATTGACTACAAGTGCTATAGATGGATGAAGAATGTTTAAAAGTGTGAAGAAAGACTTGTTGATATTTGGTCCCAAAGGTGATAAGAACCCAAAACCATTGCTTTGAGGCAGTAAATGCTTGTATAAAGTTATTTTGGGTTATAATATGTTAAAATACAATGAATTTGATTGATTACAAGTGCTAGACATGGATGAAGAATGTTAAGAAGTGTGAAGAAAGACTTGTTGAAATTTGGTCCCAAATGGGATAAGAACCCACAACCATTCCTTTGAGGCAGTAAATGGCTTGTATAAAGTCATTTTGGGTTAGAATATGTTATAATACAATGAATTTAATTGATTACAAGTGCTAGAGATGGATGAAGAATGTTTACAATTATGAAGAAACACTAGTTGATATTTGGTCCCAAATAGGATAAGAACCCAAAACCAATGCTTTAAGGCTATAAATGGATTGTATAAAGTTATTTTTGGTTAGAATATGTTATAATACAATGAATTTGATTGATTACAAGGGCTAGAGATGGATGAAGAATGTTTAGAAGTGTGAAAAAGAGTTGTTGAAGTTTGGTCCCAAATGGGATAAGAACCCACAACCATTACTTTGAGGTAGTAAATGTCTTGTATAAAGTTATTTTGGGTTTAATATATTATAATACAAAGAATTTAATTAGTTACAAGTGCTAGACATGGATGAAGAATGTTTAGAAGTGTGAAGAAAGACTTGTTGATATTTGGTCCCAAAGGTGATAAGAACCCACAACCATTGCTTTGAGGCAGTAAATGGCTTTTCTAGAGTTGTCTTGGGTTAGAATATGTTATAATACAATGAATTTGATTGATTACAAGTGCTAGAGATGGATGAAGAATGTTTAGAAGTGTGAAGAAAGAGTTGTTGAAGTTTGGTCCCAGATGAGATAAGAACCCACAACCTTTGCTTTGAGGCAGTAAATTGCTTGTCTAGAGTTTTCTAGGGTTATAATATGTTATAATACAATGAATTTGATTAACTACAAGTGCTATAGATGGATGAAGAATGTTTAGAAGTGTGAAGAAAGACTTGTTGAAATTTGGTCCCAAATGTGATAACAACCCACAATCATTGCTTTGAGACAGTAAATAGCTTGTCTAGAGTTGTCTTGGGTTAGAATATGTTAAAATACAATGGATTTGATTGATTACAAGTGCTCGACATGGATGAAGAATGTTTAGAAGTGTGAAGAAAGACTTGTTGAAATTTGGTCCTAAATGGGATAAGAACCCACAACCATTCATTTGAGGCAGTAAATGGCTTGTATAAAGTCATTTTGGGTTGGAATATGTTATAATACAATGAATTTAATTGATTACAAGTGCTAGACATGGATGAAGAATGTTTACAATTATGAAGAAACACTAGTTGATATTTGGTCCCAAATAGGATAAGAACCCAAAACCAATGCTTTAAGGCTATAAATGGATTGTATAAAGTTATTTTTGGTTAGAATATGTTATAATACAATGAATTTGATTGATTACAAGGGCTAGAGATGGATGAAGAATGTTTAGAAGTGTGAAAAAGAGTTGTTGAAGTTTGGTCCCAAATGGGATAAGAACCCACAACCATTACTTTGAGGTAGTAAATGTCTTGTATAAAGTTATTTTGGGTTTAATATATTATAATACAAAGAATTTAATTAGTTACAAGTGCTAGACATGGATGAAGAATGTTTAGAAGTGTGAAGAAAGACTTGTTGATATTTGGTCCCAAAGGTGATAAGAACCCACAACCATTGCTTTGAGGCAGTAAATGGCTTTTCTAGAGTTGTCTTGGGTTAGAATATGTTATAATACAATGAATTTGATTGATTACAAGTGCTAGAGATGGATGAAGAATGTTTAGAAGTGTGAAGAAAGAGTTGTTGAAGTTTGGTCCCAGATGAGATAAGAACCCACAACCTTTGCTTTGAGGCAGTAAATTGCTTGTCTAGAGTTTTCTAGGGTTATAATATGTTATAATACAATGAATTTGATTAACTACAAGTGCTATAGATGGATGAAGAATGTTTAGAAGTGTGAAGAAAGACTTGTTGAAATTTGGTCCCAAATGTGATAACAACCCACAATCATTGCTTTGAGACAGTAAATAGCTTGTCTAGAGTTGTCTTGGGTTATAATATGTTAAAATACAATGAATTTGATTGATTACAAGTGCTAGACATGGATGAAGAATGTTAAGAAGTGTGAAGAAAGACTTGTTGAAATTTGGTCCCAAATGGGATAAGAACCCACAACCATTCCTTTGAGGCAGTAAATGGCTTGTATAAAGTCATTTTGGGTTAGAATATGTTATAATACAATGAATTTAATTGATTACAAGTGCTAGAGATGGATGAAGAATGTTTATAATTATGAAGAAACACTAGTTGATATTTGGTCCCAAATAGGATAAGAACCCAAAACCAATGCTTTAAGGCTATAAATGGATTGTATAAAGTTATTTTTGGTTAGAATATGTTATAATACAATGAATTTGATTGATTACAAGGGCTAGAGATGGATGAAGAATGTTTAGAAGTGTGAAAAAGAGTTGTTGAAGTTTGGTCCCAAATGGGATAAGAACCCACAACCATTACTTTGAGGTAGTAAATGTCTTGTATAAAGTTATTTTGGGTTTAATATATTATAATACAAAGAATTTAATTAGTTACAAGTGCTAGACATGGATGAAGAATGTTTAGAAGTGTGAAAAAAGACTTGTTGAAATTTGGTCCCAAATGGGATAAGAACTCACAACTATTGCTTTGAGGCAGTAAATGACTTGTCTAGAGTTTGTTTGGGTTAGAATATGTTATAATACAATGAATTTGATTGACTACAAGTGCTATAGATGGATGAAGAATGTTTAGAAGTGTGAAGAAAGACTTCTTGATATTTGGTCACAAATGTGATAAGAACCCACAACCATTGCTTTGAGGCAGTAAATAGCTTGTCTAGAGTTGTCTTGGGTTAGAATATGTTATAATACAATGATTTTGATTGATTACAAGTGCTAGAGATGGATGAAGAATGTTTAGAAGTGTGAAGAAAGACTTGTTGACATTTGGTCCCAAATGGGATCAGAACCCACAACTATTGCTTTAAGGCAGTAAATGGCTTATCTAGAGTTGTCTTGGATTAGAATATGTTATAATACAATGAATTTGATTGATTACAAGTGCTAGAGATAGATGAAGAATGTTTAGAAGTGTGAAGAAAGAGTTGTTGAAGTTTGGTCCCAAATGAGATAAGACCCCACAACCATTGCTTTGAGGCAGTAATTGGCTTGTCTAGAGTTTTCTAGGGTTATAAAATGTTATAATACAATGAATTTGATTAACTCCAAGTGCTATAGATGGATGAAGAATGTTTAGAAGTGTAAAGAAAGACTTGTTGAAATTTGGTCTGAAATGTGATAAGAACCCACAACCATTGCTTTGAGGCAGTAAATAGCTTGTCTAGAGTTGTCTTGGGTTAGAATATGTTATAATACAATGATTTTGATTGATTACAAGTGCTAGAGATGGATGAAGAATGTTTAGAAGTGTGAAGAAAGAGTTGTTGAAGTTTGGTCCCAAATGGGATAAGAACCCACAACCATTACTTTGAGGTAGTAAATGTCTTGTATAAAGTTATTTTGGGTTTAATATATTATAATACAAAGAATTTAATTAGTTACAAGTGCTAGACATGGATGAAGAATGTTTAGAAGTGTGAAAAAAGACTTGTTGAAATTTGGTCCCAAATGGGATAAGAACTCACAACTATTGCTTTGAGGCAGTAAATGACTTGTCTAGAGTTTGTTTGGGTTAGAATATGTTATAATACAATGAATTTGATTGACTACAAGTGCTATAGATGGATGAAGAATGTTTAGAAGTGTGAAGAAAGACTTCTTGATATTTGGTCACAAATGTGATAAGAACCCACAACCATTGCTTTGAGGCAGTAAATAGCTTGTCTAGAGTTGTCTTGGGTTAGAATATGTTATAATACAATGATTTTGATTGATTACAAGTGCTAGAGATGGATGAAGAATGTTTAGAAGTGTGAAGAAAGACTTGTTGACATTTGGTCCCAAATGGGATCAGAACCCACAACTATTGCTTTAAGGCAGTAAATGGCTTATCTAGAGTTGTCTTGGATTAGAATATGTTATAATACAATGAATTTGATTGATTACAAGTGCTAGAGATAGATGAAGAATGTTTAGAAGTGTGAAGAAAGAGTTGTTGAAGTTTGGTCCCAAATGAGATAAGACCCCACAACCATTGCTTTGAGGCAGTAATTGGCTTGTCTAGAGTTTTCTAGGGTTATAAAATGTTATAATACAATGAATTTGATTAACTCCAAGTGCTATAGATGGATGAAGAATGTTTAGAAGTGTAAAGAAAGACTTGTTGAAATTTGGTCTGAAATGTGATAAGAACCCACAACCATTGCTTTGAGGCAGTAAATAGCTTGTCTAGAGTTGTCTTGGGTTAGAATATGTTATAATACAATGATTTTGATTGATTACAAGTGCTAGAGATGGATGAAGAATGTTTAGAAGTGTGAAGAAAGACTTGTTGAAATTTGGTCCCAAATGGGATCAGAACCTACAACCATTCCTTTGAGGCAGTAAATGGCTTGTATAAAGTCATTTTGGGTTAGAATATGTTATAATAAAATGAATTTAATTGATTACAAGTGCTAGAGATGGATGAAGAATGTTTACAATTATGAAGAAACACTAGTTGATATTTGGTCCCAAATGGGATAAGAACCCACAACCAATGTTTTGAGGCTGTAAATGGATTGTATAAAGTTATTTTTGGTTAGAATATATTATAATACAATGAATTTGATTGATTACAAGGGCTAGAGATGGATGAAGAATGTTTAGAAGTGTGAATAAAGACTTGTTGAAAATTGGTCCCAAATGGGATAAGAACCCACAACCATTCCTTTGAGGCAGTAAATGGCTTGTATAAAGTCATTTTGGGTTAGAATATGTTATAATACAATGAATTTAATTGATTACAAGTGCTAGAGATGGATGAAGAATGTTTACAATTATGAAGAAACACTAGTGATATTTCGTCACAAATGGGATAAGAACCCAAAACCAATGCTTTGAGGCTATAAATGGATTGTATAAAGTTATTTTTGGTTAGAATATGTTATAATACAATGAATTTGATTGATTACAAGGGCTAGAGATGGATGAAGAATGTTTAGAAGTGTGAATAAAGACTTGTTGAAAATTGGTCCCAAATGGGATAAGAACCCACAACCATTGCTTTGAGGCAATAAATGGCTTGTATAAAGTTATTTTGGGTTATAATATGTTATAATTCAATGAATTTAATTGGTTAAAAGTGCTGAAGATGGATGACGAATGTTTAGAAGTGCTGAAGATGGATGACGAATGTTTAGAAGTGTGAAGAAAGAGTTGTTGAAGTTTGGTCCCGAATGGGATAAGAACCCACAACCATTACTTTGAGGTAGTAAATGTCTTGTATAAAGTTATTTTGGGTTTAATATATTATAATACAAAGAATTTGATTAATTACAAGTGCTAGACATGGATGAAGAATGTTTAGAAGTGTGAAGAAAGACTTGTTGAAATTTGGTCCCAAATGGGATAAGAACCCACAACTATTGCTTTGAGGCAGTAAATGGCTTGTCTAGAGTTTTCTTGGGTTAGAATATATTATAATACAATGAATTTGATTGACTACAAGTGCTATAGATGGATGAAGAATGTTTAGAAGTGTGAAGAAAGACTTGTTGATATTTGGTCCCAAAGGTGATAAGAACCCAAAACCATTGCTTTGAGGCAGTAAATGCTTGTATAAAGTTATTTTGGGTTATAATATGTTAAAATACAATGAATTTGATTGATTACAAGTGCTAGACATGGATGAAGAATGTTAAGAAGTGTGAAGAAAGACTTGTTGAAATTTGGTCCCAAATGGGATAAGAACCCACAACCATTCCTTTGAGGCAGTAAATGGCTTGTATAAAGTCATTTTGGGTTAGAATATGTTATAATACAATGAATTTAATTGATTACAAGTGCTAGAGATGGATGAAGAATGTTTATAATTATGAAGAAACACTAGTTGATATTTGGTCCCAAATAGGATAAGAACCCAAAACCAATGCTTTAAGGCTATAAATGGATTGTATAAAGTTATTTTTGGTTAGAATATGTTATAATACAATGAATTTGATTGATTACAAGGGCTAGAGATGGATGAAGAATGTTTAGAAGTGTGAAAAAGAGTTGTTGAAGTTTGGTCCCAAATGGGATAAGAACCCACAACCATTACTTTGAGGTAGTAAATGTCTTGTATAAAGTTATTTTGGGTTTAATATATTATAATACAAAGAATTTAATTAGTTACAAGTGCTAGACATGGATGAAGAATGTTTAGAAGTGTGAAAAAAGACTTGTTGAAATTTGGTCCCAAATGGGATAAGAACTCACAACTATTGCTTTGAGGCAGTAAATGACTTGTCTAGAGTTTGTTTGGGTTAGAATATGTTATAATACAATGAATTTGATTGACTACAAGTGCTATAGATGGATGAAGAATGTTTAGAAGTGTGAAGAAAGACTTCTTGATATTTGGTCACAAATGTGATAAGAACCCACAACCATTGCTTTGAGGCAGTAAATAGCTTGTCTAGAGTTGTCTTGGGTTAGAATATGTTATAATACAATGATTTTGATTGATTACAAGTGCTAGAGATGGATGAAGAATGTTTAGAAGTGTGAAGAAAGACTTGTTGACATTTGGTCCCAAATGGGATCAGAACCCACAACTATTGCTTTAAGGCAGTAAATGACTTATCTAGAGTTGTCTTGGATTAGAATATGTTATAATACAATGAATTTGATTGATTACAAGTGCTAGAGATAGATGAAGAATGTTTAGAAGTGTGAAGAAAGAGTTGTTGAAGTTTGGTCCCAAATGAGATAAGACCCCACAACCATTGCTTTGAGGCAGTAATTGGCTTGTCTAGAGTTTTCTAGGGTTATAAAATGTTATAATACAATGAATTTGATTAACTCCAAGTGCTATAGATGGATGAAGAATGTTTAGAAGTGTAAAGAAAGACTTGTTGAAATTTGGTCTGAAATGTGATAAGAACCCACAACCATTGCTTTGAGGCAGTAAATAGCTTGTCTAGAGTTGTCTTGGGTTAGAATATGTTATAATACAATGATTTTGATTGATTACAAGTGCTAGAGATGGATGAAGAATGTTTAGAAGTGTGAAGAAAGACTTGTTGAAATTTGGTCCCAAATGGGATCAGAACCTACAACCATTCCTTTGAGGCAGTAAATGGCTTGTATAAAGTCATTTTGGGTTAGAATATGTTATAATAAAATGAATTTAATTGATTACAAGTGCTAGAGATGGATGAAGAATGTTTACAATTATGAAGAAACACTAGTTGATATTTGGTCCCAAATGGGATAAGAACCCAAAACCAATGCTTTGAGGCTATAAATGGATTGTATAAAGTTATTTTTGGTTAGAATATGTTATAATACAATGAATTTGATTGATTACAAGGGCTAGAGATGGATGAAGAATGTTTAGAAGTGTGAATAAAGACTTGTTGAAAATTGGTCCCAAATGGGATAAGAACCCACAACCATTGCTTTGAGGCAATAAATGGCTTGTATAAAGTTATTTTGGGTTATAATATGTTATAATTCAATGAATTTGATTGGTTAAAAGTGCTGAAGATGGATGACGAATGTTTAGAAGTGTGAAGAAAGAGTTGTTGAAGTTTGGTCCCGAATGGGATAAGAACCCACAACCATTACTTTGAGGTAGTAAATGTCTTGTATAAAGTTATTTTGGGTTTAATATATTATAATACAAAGAATTTGATTAATTACAAGTGCTAGACATGGATGAAGAATGTTTAGAAGTGTGAAGAAAGACTTGTTGAAATTTGGTCCCAAATGGGATAAGAACCCACAACTATTGCTTTGAGGCAGTAAATGGCTTGTCTAGAGTTTTCTTGGGTTAGAATATGTTATAATACAATGAATTTGATTGACTACAAGTGCTATAGATGGATGAAGAATGTTTAGAAGTGTGAAGAAAGACTTGTTGATATTTGGTCCCAAAGGTGATAAGAACCCACAACCATTGCTTTGAGGCAGTAAATGGCTTGTCTAGAGTTGTCTTGGGTTAGAATATGTTATAATACAATGAATTTGATTGATTACAAGTGCTAGAGATGGATGAAGAATGTTTAGAAGTGTGAAGAAAGAGTTGTTGAAGTTTGGTCCCAAATGAGATAAGAACCCACAACCTTTGCTTTGAGGCAGTAAATGGCTTGTGTAGAGTTTTCTAGGGTTATAATATGTTATAATACAATGAATTTGATTGACTACAAGTGCTATAGATGGATGAAGAATGTTTAGAAGTGTGAAGAAAGACTTGTTGAAATTTGGTCCCAAATGTGATAACAACCCACAATCATTGCTTTGAGACAGTAAATAGCTTGTCTAGAGTTGTCTTGGGTTAGAATATGTTAAAATACAATGGATTTGATTGATTACAAGTACTCGACATGGATGAAGAATGTTAAGAAGTGTGAAGAAAGACTTGTTGAAATTTGGTCCTAAATGGGATAAGAACCCACAACCATTCCTTTGAGGCAGTAAATGGCTTGTATAAAGTCATTTTGGGTTGGAATATGTTATAATACAATGAATTTAATTGATTACAAGTGCTAGAGATGGATGAAGAATGTTTACAATTATGAAGAAATACTAGTTGATATTTGGTCCCAAATGGGATAAGAACCCAAAACCAATGCTTTGAGGCTATAAATGGATTGTACAAAGTTATTTTTGGTTAGAATATGTTATAATACAATGAATTTGATTGATTACAAGGGCTAGAGATGGATGAAGAATGTTTAGAAATGTGAATATAGACTTGTTGAAAATTGGTCCCAAATGGGATAAGAACCCACAACCATTCCTTTGAGGCAGTAAATGGCTTGTATAAAGTCATTTTGGGTTAGAATATGTTATAATACAATGAATTTAATTGATTACAAGTGCTAGAGATGGATGAAGAATGTTTACAATTATGAAGAAACACTAGTGATATTTCGTCACAAATGGGATAAGAACCCAAAACCAATGCTTTGAGGCTATAAATGGATTGTATAAAGTTATTTTTGGTTAGAATATGTTATAATACAATGAATTTGATTGATTACAAGGGCTAGAGATGGATGAAGAATGTTTAGAAGTGTGAATAAAGACTTGTTGAAAATTGGTCCCAAATGGGATAAGAACCCACAACCATTGCTTTGAGGCAATAAATGGCTTGTATAAAGTTATTTTGGGTTATAATATGTTATAATTCAATGAATTTGATTGGTTAAAAGTGCTGAAGATGGATGACGAATGTTTAGAAGTGTGAAGAAAGAGTTGTTGAAGTTTGGTCCCGAATGGGATAAGAACCCACAACCATTACTTTGAGGTAGTAAATGTCTTGTATAAAGTTATTTTGGGTTTAATATATTATAATACAAAGAATTTGATTAATTACAAGTGCTAGACATGGATGAAGAATGTTTAGAAGTGTGAAGAAAGACTTGTTGAAATTTGGTCCCAAATGGGATAAGAACCCACAACTATTGCTTTGAGGCAGTAAATGGCTTGTCTAGAGTTTTCTTGGGTTAGAATATGTTATAATACAATGAATTTGATTGACTACAAGTGCTATAGATGGATGAAGAATGTTTAGAAGTGTGAAGAAAGACTTGTTGATATTTGGTCCCAAAGGTGATAAGAACCCACAACCATTGCTTTGAGGCAGTAAATGGCTTGTCTAGAGTTGTCTTGGGTTAGAATATGTTATAATACAATGAATTTGATTGATTACAAGTGCTAGAGATGGATGAAGAATGTTTAGAAGTGTGAAGAAAGAGTTGTTGAAGTTTGGTCCCAAATGAGATAAGAACCCACAACCTTTGCTTTGAGGCAGTAAATGGCTTGTGTAGAGTTTTCTAGGGTTATAATATGTTATAATACAATGAATTTGATTGACTACAAGTGCTATAGATGGATGAAGAATGTTTAGAAGTGTGAAGAAAGACTTGTTGAAATTTGGTCCCAAATGTGATAACAACCCACAATCATTGCTTTGAGACAGTAAATAGCTTGTCTAGAGTTGTCTTGGGTTAGAATATGTTAAAATACAATGGATTTGATTGATTACAAGTACTCGACATGGATGAAGAATGTTTAGAAGTGTGAAGATAGACTTGTTGAAATTTGGTCCTAAATGGGATAAGAACCCACAACCATTCCTTTGAGGCAGTAAATGGCTTGTATAAAGTCATTTTGGGTTGGAATATGTTATAATACAATGAATTTAATTGATTACAAGTGCTAGAGATGGATGAAGAATTTTTACAATTATGAAGAAACACTTGTTGATATTTGGTCCCAAATGGGATAAGAACCCAAAACCAATGCTTTGAGGCTATAAATGGATTGTACAAAGTTATTTTTGGTTAGAATATGTTATAATACAATGAATTTGATTGATTACAAGGGCTAGAGATGGATGAAGAATGTTTAGAAATGTGAATATAGACTTGTTGAAAATTGGTCCCAAATGGGATAAGAACCCACAACCATTCCTTTGAGGCAGTAAATGGCTTGTATAAAGTCATTTTGGGTTAGAATATGTTATAATACAATGAATTTAATTGATTACAAGTGCTAGAGATGGATGAAGAATGTTTACAATTATGAAGAAACACTAGTTGATATTTGGTCCCAAATGGGATAAGAACCCAAAACCAATGCTTTGAGGCTATAAATGGATTGTATAAAGTTATTTTTGGTTAGAATATGTTATAATACAATGAATTTGATTGATTACAACGGCTAGAGATGGATGAAGAATGTTTAGAAGTGTGAATAAAGACTTGTTGAAAATTGGTCCCAAATGGGATAAGAACCCACAACCATTGCTTTGAGGCAATAAATGGCTTGTATAAAGTTATTTTGGGTTATAATATGTTATAATTCAATGAATTTGATTGGTTAAAAGTGCTAAAGATGGATGACGAATGTTTAGAAGTGTGAAGAAAGAGTTGTTGAAGTTTGGTCCCGAATGGGATAAGAACCCACAACCATTACTTTGAGGTAGTAAATGTCTTGTATAAAGTTATTTTGGGTTTAATATATTATAATACAAAGAATTTATTTAATTACAAGTGCTAGACATGGATGAGGAATGTTTAGAAGTGTGAAGAAAGACTTGTTGAAATTTGGTCCCAAATGGGATAAGAACCCACAACTATTGCTTTGAGGCAGTAAATGGCTTGTCTAGAGTTTTCTTGGGTTAGAATATGTTATAATACAATGAATTTGATTGACTACAAGAGCTATAGATGCATGAAGAATGTTTAGAAGTGTGAATAAAGACTTGTTGAAAATTGGTCCCAAATGGGATAAGAACCCACAACCATTGCTTTAAGGCAATAAATGGCTTGTATAAAGTTATTTTGGGTTATAATATGTTATAATTCAATGAATTTGATTGGTTAAAAGTGCTAGAGATGGATGACGAATGTTTAGAAGAGTGAAGAAATAGTTGTTGAAGTTTGGTCCCAAATTGGATAAAAACCCACAACCATTACTTTGAAGTAGTAAATGTCTTGTATAAAGTTATTTTGGGTTTAATATATTATAATACAAAGAATTTGATTAGTTACAAGGGCTAGACATGGATGAAGAATGTTTAGAAGTGTGAAGAAAAACTTGTTGAAATTTGGTCCCAAATGGGATAAGAACCCACAACTATTGCTTTGAGGCAGTAAATGGCTTGTCTAGAGTTTTCTTGGGTTAGAATATGTTATAATACAATGAATTTGATTGACTACAAGTGCTATAGATGGATGAAGAATGTTTAGAAGTGTGAATAAAGACTTGTTGAAAATTGGTCCCAAATGGGATAAGAACCCACAACCATTGCTTTGAGGCAATAAATGGCTTGTATAAAGTTATTTTGGGTTAAAATATGTTATAATTCAATGAATTTGATTGGTTAAAACTGCTAGAGATGGATGACGAATGTTTAGAAGTGTGAAGAAAGAGTTGTTGAAGTTTGGTCCCAAATGGGATAAGAACCCACAACCATTACTTTGAGGCAGTAAATGTCTTGTATAAAGTTATTTTGGGTTTAATATATTATAATACAAAGAATTTGATTAGTTACAAGTGCTAGACATGGATGAAGAATGTTTAGAAGTGTGAAGAAAGAGTTGTTGAAGTTTGGTCCCAAATGAGATAATAACCCACAACCATTGCTTTGAGGCAGTAAATGGGTTGTTTAGAGTTTTCTAGGGTTATAATATGTTATAATACAATGAATTTGATTGACTACAAGTGCTATAGATGGATGAAGAATGTTTAGAAGTGTGAAGAAAGACTTGTTGAAATTTGGTCTCAAATGTGATAAGAACCCACAACCATTGCTTTGAGGCAGTAAATAGCTTGTCTAGAGTTGTCTTGGGTTAGAATATGTTATAATACAATGATTTTGATTGATTACAAGTGGTAGAGATTGATGAAGAATGTTTAGAAGTGTGAAGAAAGACTTGTTGAAATTTGGCCCCAAATGGGATAAGAACCCACAACCATTGTTTTGAAGCAGTGAATGGCTTGTATAAAGTTATTTTGGGTTATAATATGCTATAAGACAATGAATTTGATTGATTACAAGTGCTAGAGATGGATGAAGATTATTTAGAAGTGTGAAGAAACACTTGTTGAAATTTGGTCAAAATGGGATAAGAACCCATAACCATTGCTTTGAGGCAGTAAATGGCTTCTCTCGAGTTTTCTCTGGTTAGAAAATGTTATAATAAAATTAATTTGATTGATTACAAGTGCTAGAAATGGATGAAGAATGTTTAGACGTGTGAATAACGACTTGTTGAATTTTGGTCTCAAATGGGAGAAGAACCCACAACCATTGTTTTGAGGCAGTAAATGCTTGTATAAAGTTATTTTGGGTTATAATATGTTTTAATACAATGAATTTGATTGATTACAAGTGCTAAACATGGATGAAGAATGTTTAGAAGTGTGAAGAAAGACTTGTTGAAATTTGGTCCCAAATGGGATAAGAACCCACAACTATTGCTTTGAGGCGGTAAACGGCTTGTCTAGAGTTTTCTTGGGTTAGAATATGTTATAATGCAATGAATTTGATTGACTACAAGTGCTATAGATGGATGAAGAATGTTTAGAAGTGTGAAGAAAGACTTGTTGATATTTGTCCCAAATGTGATAAGAACCCACAACCATTGCTTTGAGGCAGTAAATGACTTGTTTAGAGTTGTCTTGGGTTAGAATATGTTATAATACAATGAATTTGATTGATTACAATTGCTAGAGATGGATGAAGAATGTTTAGAAGTGTGAAGAAAGAGTTGTTGAAGTTTGGTCCCAAATGAGATAAGAACCCAAAACCATTGCTTTGAGGCAGTAAATGGCTTGTCTAGAGTTTTCTAGGGTTATAATATGTTATAATACAATGAATTTGATTGACTACAAGTGCTATAGATGGATGAAGAATGTTTAGAAGTGTGAAGAAAGACTTGTTGAAATTTGGTCTGAAATGTGATAAGAACCCACAACCATTGCTTTAAGGCAGTAAATAGCTTGTCTACAGTTGTCTTGGGTTAGAATATGTTATAATACAATGATTTTGTTTGATTACAAGTGCTAGAGATGGATGAATAATGTTTAAAAGTGTGAAGAAAGACTTGTTGAATTTTGGCCCCAAATGGGATAAGAACCCACAACCATTGCTTTGAGGCAATAAATGCTTGTATAAAGTTATTTTGGGTTATAATATATTTTAATACAATGAATTTGATTGATTACAAGTGCTAAACATGGATGAAGAATGTTTAGAAGTGTGAAGAAAGACTTGTTGAAATTTGGTCCCAAATGGGATAAGAACCCACAACTATTCCTTTGAGGCAGTAAATGGCTTGTATAAAGTCATTTTGGGTTAGAATATGTTATAATACAATGAATTTAATTGATTACAAGTGCTAGAGATGGATGAAGAATGTTTACAATTATGAGGAAACACTAGTTGATATTTGGTCCCAAATGGGATAAGAACCCACAACCAATGCTTTGAGGGTGTAAATGGATTGTATAAAGTTATTTTTGGTTAGAATATGTTATAATACAATGAATTTGATTGATTACAAGGGCTACAGATGGATGAAGAATGTTTAGAAGTGTGAATAAAGACTTGTTGAAAATTGGTCCCAAATGGGATAAAAACCTACAACCATTGCTTTGAGGCAATACATGGCTTGTATAAAGTTATTTTGGGTTATAATATGTTTTAATACAATGAATTTGATTGATTACAAGTGCTAGACATGGATGAAGAATATTTAGAAGTGTGAAGAAAGACTTGTTGAAATTTGGTCCCAAATAGGATAAGAACCCACAACCATTCCTTTGAGGCAGTAAATGGCTTGTATAAAGTCATTTTGGGTTAGAATATGTTATAATACAATGAATTTAATTGATTACAAGTGCTAGTGATGGATGAAGAATGTTTACAATTATGAAGAAACACTAGTTGATATTTGGTCCCAAATGGGATAAGAACCCAAAACCAATGCTTTGAGGCTGTAAATGGATTGTATAAAGTTATTTTTGGTTAGAATATGTTATAATACAATGAATTTGATTGATTACAAGGGCTAGAGATGGATGAAGAATGTTTAGAAGTGTGAATAAAGACTTGTTGAAAATTGGTCCCAAATGGGATCAGAACCCACAACCATTGCTTTGAGGCAATAAATGAATTTGATTAATTACAAGGGCTGGAGATGGATGGTGAATGTTTAGAAGTGTGAATAAAGACTTGTTGAAAATTGGTCCCAAATGGGATAAGAACCCAAAACCATTGCTTTGAGGCAATAAATGGCTTGTATTATGTTATTTTGGGTTAGAATATGTTATAATTCAATGAATTTTATTGATTAAAAGTGCTAGAGATGGATGACGAATGTTTAGAAGTGTGAAGAAAGACTTGTTAATGGATGAAGAATGTTTAGACAAATAAATGGCTTGTATAAAGTTATTTTGGATTATAATATATTATAATAAAAAGAATTTGATTAATTACAAGTGTTAGATATGGATGAAGAATGTTTAGAAGTGTGAAGAAAGACTTGTTAGAATTTGGTCCCAAATCGGATAAGAACCCACAACCATTGCTTTGAGGCAGTAAATGGCTTTTATAAAGCTTTCTTGGGTTAGAATAATTTATAATACAATGAATTTGATTGATTACAAGTGCTAGAGATGGATGAAGAATGTTTAGAAGTGTGAAGAAAGAGTTGTTGAAGTTTGGTCCCAAATGAGATAAGAACCCACAACCATTGCTTTGAGGCAGTAAATAGCTTGTCTAGAGTTGTCTTGGGTTAGAATATGTTATAATACAATGATTTTGATTGATTACAAGTGCTAGAGATGGATGAAGAATGTTTAGAAGTGTGAAGAAAGACTTGTTGAAATTTGGCCCCAAATGGGATAAGAACCCACAACCATTGTTTTGAAGCAGTAAGTGGCTTGTATAAAGTTATTTTGGGTTATAATATGTTATAAGACAATGAATTTGAATGATTACAAGTGCTAGAGATAGATGAAGATTGTTTAGAAGTGTGAAGAAACACTTGTTGAAATTTGGTCAAAATGGGATAAGAACCCATAACCATTGCTTTGAGGCAGTAAATGGCTTCTCTAGAGTTTTCTCGGGTTAGAATATGTTATAATAAAATTAATTTGATTGATTACAAGTGCTAGAGATGGATGAAGAATGTTTAGAAGTGTGAATAACGACTTGTTGAGTTTTGGTCTCAAATGGGATAAGAACCCACAACCATTGCTTTGAGGCAGTAAATGCTTGTATAAAGTTATTTTGGGTTATAATATGTTTTAATACAATGAATTTGATTGATTACAAGTGCTAGACATGGATGAAGAATGTTTAGAAGTGTGAAGAAAGACTTGTTAAAATTTGGTCCCAAATGGGATAAGAACCCACAACCATTGCTTTGAGGCAGTAAATGGCTTTTATAAAGTTTTCTTGGGTTAGAATAATTTATAATACAATGAATTTGATTGATTACAAGTGCTAGAGATGGATGAAGAATGTTTAGAAGTGTAATGAAACAATTGTTGAAATTTGGTCCCAAATGGGATAAGAACCCAAAACTATTGCTTTGAGAGAGTAAATGCTTGTATAAAATTATTTTGGGTTATAATATGTTTTAATACAATAAATTTAATTGATTACAAGTGCTAGTGATGGATGAAGAATGTTTACAATTATGAAGAAACACTAGTTGATATTTGGTCCCAAATGGGATAAGAACCCACAACCAATGCTTTGAGGCTGTAAATGGATTGTATAAAGTTATTTTTGGTTAGAATATTTTATAATACAATGAATTTGATTAATTACAAGAGCTGGAGATGGATGAAGAATGTTTAGAAGTGTGAATAAAGACTTGTTGAAAATTGGTCCCAAATGGGATAAGAACCCTAAACCATTGCTTTGAGGCAATAAATGGCTTGTATAATGTTATTTTGGGTTAGAATATGTTATAATTCAATGAATTTGATTGATTAAAAGTGCTAAAGATGGATGACGAATGTTTAGATGTGTGATTAAAGAATGTTTAGAAGTGTGAAGAAACACTTGTTGAAACTTGGTCCAAAATGGGATAAGATCCCACAACCATTGCTTTGAGGCAGTAAATGGCTTGTATAAATTTATTTTGGATTATAATATATTATAATAAAAAGAATTTGATTAATTACAAGTGTTAGATATGGATGAAGAATGTTTAGAAGTGTGAAGAAAGACTTGTTAAAATTTGGTCCCAAATGGGATAAGAACCCACAACCATTGCTTTGAGGCAGTAAATGGCTTTTATAAAGTTTTCTTGGGTTAGAATTAGTTATAATATAATGAATTTGATTGATTACAAGTGCTAGAGATGGATGAAGAATGTTTAGAAGTGTAATGAAACACTTGTTGAAATTTGGTCCCAAATGGGATAAGAAACCACAACCATTGCTTTGACACAGTAAATGGCTTGTATAAAGTTATTTTGGGTTATAATATATTATAATACAAAGAATTTGACTAATTACAAGTGCTAGACATGGATGAAGAATGTTTAGAAGTGTGAAGAAAGAGTTGTTGAAATTTGGTCCCAAATGGTTTAAGAACCCACAACCATTGCTTTGAGACAGTAAATAGCTTGTCTAGAGTTTTCTTGGGTTAGAATATGTTATAATACAATGAATTTGATTGACTACAACTGCTAGAGATGGATGAAGAATATTTAGAAGTGTGAAGAAAGACTTGTTGAAGTTTGGTCCCAAATGTGATAAGAACCCACAACCATTGCTTTGAGGCAGTAAATGACTTGTATAAAGTTATTTTGGGTTATAATATGTTATAATACAAAGAATTTGATTAATTACAAGTACTAGACATGGATGAAGAATGTTTAGAAGTGTGAAGAAAGACTTGTTGAGATTTGGTCCCAAATGGGATAACAACCCACAACCATTGTTTTGAGGCAGTAAATGGCTTGTCTAGAGTTTTCTTGGGTTAGAATATGTTATAATACAATGAATTTGATTGACTCTAAGTGCTTGAGATGGATGAAGAATTTTTAGAAGTGTGAAGAAAGACTTGTTGAAGTTTGGTCCAAAATGGGATAAGAACCCACAACCATTGCTTTGAGGCAGTAAATGGCTTGTCTAGATTTTTCTTGGGTTAGAATTTGTTATAATACAAGGAACTTGATTGACTACAAGTGCTAGACATGGATGAAGAATGTTTAGAAGTGTGAAGAAAGACTTGTTGAAATTTGGTCCCAAATGGGATAAGAACCCACAACTATTGCTTTGAGGCAGTAAATGGCTTGTCTAGAGTTTTCTTGGGTTAGAATATGTTATAATACAATGAATTTGATTGACTACAAGTGCTATAGATGGATGAAGAATGTTTAGAAGTGTGAAGAAAGACTTGTTGATATTTGGTCCCAAATGTGATAAGAACCCACAACCATTGCTTTGAGGCAGTAAATGGCTTGTCTAGAGTTGTCTTAGGTTAGAATATTTTATAATACAATGAATTTGATTGATTACAAGTGCTAGAGATGGATGAAGAATGTTTAGAAGTGTGAAGAAAGACTTGTTGAAATTTGGTCCCAAATGGAATAAGAACCCACAACCATTGCTTTGAAGCAGTAAATGGCTTGTATAAAGTTATTTTTGGTTATAATATGTTATAATACAATGAATTGGATTGATTACAAGTGCCAGAGATGGATGAAGATTGTTTAGAAGTGTGAAGAAACACTTGTTGAAATTTGGTCCAAAATGGGATAGGAACCCATAACCATTGCTTTGAGGCAGTAAATGGGTTCTCTAGAGTTTTCTTGGTTTAGAGTATGTTATAATAAAATGAATTTGATTGAGTACAAGTGCTAAATATGGATGAAGAATGTTTAGAAGTGTGAATAAAGACTTGTTGAATTTTGGTCCCAAATGGGATAAGAACCCACAACCATTGCTTTGAGGCAGTAAATGCTTGTATAAAGTTATTTTGGGTTATAATATGTTATAATACAATGAATTTGATTGATTACAAGCGCTAGACATGGATGAAGAATGTTTAGAAGTGTGAAGAAACACTAGTTGATATTTGGTCCCAAAAGGGATAAGAACCCACAACCAATGCTTTGAGGCTGTAAATGGATTGTATAAAGTTATTTTTGGTTAGAATATGTTATAATACAATGAATTTGATAGATTACAAGGGTTAGATATGGATGAAGAATGTTTAGAAGTGTGAATAAAGACTTGTTGAAATTTGGTCCCAAATGGGATAAGAACCCACAACCATTATTTTGAGGCAGTAAATGGCTTGTAGAAAGTTATTTTGGATGAATTTGATTGATTATAAGTGCTAGAGATGGATGAAGAATGTTTACAAGTATGAATAAACCACTACAAAAAAACACACATTAATAGCACAATATGATAGCTCATTTTCTGTAAATGGTATTATAGTTGGTGTCCAAAATTTCTATATTGTATAACCGTGTTTAAGAAACGCTAAGACTTATAATAGCAAATCGAGAAGCTAAAACCACTTTGTACCACCAACACTTAGTGAAATTTTACCATCGACATTGACTTAAACCTAAAAGTTTTACTCTCTTCGTCGGCGTATCGCGATTTCGCCGGTAAGAATCTCGACTTCCATCACCGTCGATTCCGATTTCTCGACTTCCATCGACGGCGATTCAGATTTCTCGACTTCCATCGCTGTTTTTTTCATTCTGGGTTCGATTGGTGTCTCATCCTAATCGGGTTTCTTTTTGTTTTGAAGCTGGGTTTTCTGAAGAATTCAAGAGTTCTCGGTTAAAGCTTTCAAACAAAACTAGGTAAGTTGCTCTTATTTCATTCACCTTAGGCTTCGATTGTTCCTCCAAATGATTTCTCTTTCAAGCTGCTATTATTTCATTCACCTTAACCCAGATTTAATTATTTGTTTGTGAGGTTTCAAGATCCGTTGAGAACAAAGAGGATCTAAGCAAGAGAAGAAAAGGAAACTGGAAAATTAGCACCGAAGAACCTGTAAGTAATTTGAGATTCCGTTTGAAGAGACTAGGTGAAATTAGAACATAGATTGAATATAAATTGATGAAATTGGAATATTAATTTGGGGAAAGTATGAATTGGTGATCGATTGAAAATATAGTTTGGTTATTGTTTGTAGTCTCGATTAGAACTTGCTTATTGGTGCTTTCAACAATCTCGATTAGTTTTGGTATGATTTTTAGTTCAGATTATTCAGTTTGAACTTGTTTCTACTTTGTGTATTAAAATTGTAGCACTATCTGATGCTTTGGTTTAGAAGTTTGTTCTGCTATATTAGTTTTGTTGCTTATATGTTTGAGTGCATATGGGTTTAATAAAGGTCATAACTGATAAAGATGGACAAAGGATTGGTTCATCTTTGCAGGTATGGAAATAAATTATATATATAGTTGGTGCTTCAATAGGATTATAGACTTTAAAATTTATTTGTTTGTGTTTTCTCTTCAATCAAATTCATTGAAGAGTTGACCCTGCTTACGAGAGCGGTGCATGGAAGTTCGTTCAGGCAGTGAGGGATGCTTTAGGTGACAGGGACATGATAATATGTCGTTGCATTGACTGTCAAAATGTAGATCGCCATACAGATAGTGTTGTTATTGATCACCTAGTAACAAGAGGAATGGACGAGGCTTACAAACTGCGTAAGGATTGGTATCATCATGGAGAAGTGAATTTGGGGACAGATTTTGAGAAGCCAAACCATTGGAATGTTGAGATATGTGGGTTATATCAAGCTGCTGAGTATTTAGATGAAGAGTTGGAGATGAAACGTGAGATTGCTGAGGGTGAACACAAGTTAGAAGATGAGTTCCTTGCGAAGTTAATTGATGCAGAAACACCGTTATATCTTAGTTGTGTTTCCCACAGCAAACTATCTGCCATTGTATCATTGTTTAGAATCAAGACTCAGAATGGTTGGTCAGACAAAAGTTTCAATGATCTCTTGGAGACATTGCCCGACATGTTACCGGAGGATAACGTACTTCACACCTCATTATATGATGTGAAGAAATTTCTAAAGTCTTTTGATATGGGTTATCAAAAGATTCATGCTTGCATAAATGACTGCTGTCTTTTTAGAAAGAAGTACAAGAAACTTGAAAACTGTCCAAAATGGAAGGTTTCCAGATGGAAGAGCAACATGTAGAAAGGTGAAGAAGGGTGTTCCACATAAAGTATTAAGATACTTTCCCATAACCCCACGTCTGAAGAGGATGTATAGGTCTGAGGAAATGGCCAAGGACTTAATATGGCATTTCAGTAACAAGAACAATGATGGAAAAATGCGTCACCCTGTAGATTCTGTAACATGGGACCAAATGGATAACCAATACCCTTCATTTGCAGCTGAACAAAGGAACATCTGGCTTGGCCTTTCCACAGATGGATTCAATCCGTTTAACATGAAGAATTCAAGATATAGTTGCTGGCCTATATTGTTGGTGAATTATAATATGCCTCCTCACCTGTGTATGAAGAAGGAGAACATCATGCTCACCTTGCTGATTCCTGGTCCACAACAACCCGGGAATAATATAGATGTCTACTTAGAACCGCTTATTGAGGATCTATTGCATCTTTGGAACAGGGGGAGATAACGTATGATGCATATAGTAAAACCACCTTCACAATGAAGGCAATGCTTTTGTGGACTATTAGTGATTTTCCAGCTTATGGAAATCTTGCTGGGTGTAAAGTAAAGGGTAAGATGGGCTGTCCTTTATGTGGGAAGAACACAGATAGATATCGATCAAAAAGGGCTGCCTCCAACATGGGAAGCATGTTTATATGTGTCATCGAAAAGAGCTGCCTCCAACACATAGATATCGATCAAAAAAGCATGGTTTGACGGGAAAGCTGAAAATGAGAAAAAGTCTAGAATATTATCTGGTCATAATATTGCTCAGATCCTGAAAAATTATAAGAATGACTTTGGCAATGGTAAAACAGTTGGAAGAAAGAGAACAACTCGTGAAATTTTTTGTGAAACAGCAGATAGTGAGGATCTAGATAGTGAATCAGACGAAGAGGAAGAAGAAGAAGTAGACTTGGAGGAGTTATCACGCTGGAAAAAAAGATCAATCCTTTTTAAGCTACCTTATTGGGAGGTATGTTGATTGTCACATATGTTATCTCAATTTCATATTGATACATTTAGATTTGTAAGATTAACTTAACTTGTATATATTGATTAGGAACTGCCTGTAAGGCACAATCTAAACGTCATGCATGTGGAGAGAAACGTGGCTGCAAGCTTAGTATCTACTCTCCTACATTGTGGGAAATCAAAGGATGGGCTTAATGCAAGAAAAGATTTGCAAGTACTTGGAATACGCAAGGATTTGCACCCTAGAACACAAGGAAAAAGAACATATCTCCCCCAGCATCTTGGACTTTATCAAAGGCTGAAAAGAAAGTATTTTGTAAGCGGCTATTTGACTTCAAGGGACCAGATGGTTACTGTTCTAATATAGCTAGAGACGTAACACTAGATGATTGTAAGGTGACAGGACTGAAATCACATGACTACCATGTGTTGATGCAATAGCTTCTACCGGTTGCACTAAGAGGTTTGTTACCTAAAGGAACAAGGATTGCTATTCAACGATTATTCACATTCTTCCATCATCTATGCCAGCGTGTAATTGATAGAGAGCAGCTACTACTTATGGAAACTGAAATCGTGGAAACACTCTGCATGTTTGAAAGATTTTTCCCTCCAAGTTTCTTTGACATCATGGTTCATTTAACAGTCCATCTTGGAAGAGAAGCTAGACTTGGTGGACCAGTACATTTTCGATGGATATACCCGTTTGAAAGGTACTACAACATCTTTATCAGCTGCATTAATATTGGATATGTGTTAATACTAATAGATAACAATATGTCTCATAGGTACATGAAAGTCTTGAAAGACTTTGTTAGAAATCTTACAAGACCAGAAGGATGTATCGCTGAGTCATATCTTGCAGAGGAATGTATAGAATTTTGTAATGCATATCTTAAAAAGACAACTAATGTATCAGAAAAACAAGATAGAAATACAGAGTATGAGAGCAGCTCTATACTAGAGGGTCGTCCAATTTCAGCAGGGTCGCCTATAGAGCTTACTGAATCAGAGAGGAAGATAATCCATCTTGCAGTCATTCAAAATACCGCTGTGGTGGATCCTTATGTCGAGTAAGTTATTAGTATTCTTAATTTTCCAATTAATGTCATTCATGAATAACATGCTGAGTTGTGATCCAATTTTTTCTCTCTTCAAGTATGCACCTGGAGTATCTACAAAACACTAATACAAGATGTAGACGTGATGTAACAATCTTATGGTTTATGCATACTAAGAACTTTGCAGCCTGGTTAAAAGAAAAGGCAAGTTCTAACATAATTATATTTATGTCTATATGTGTCTTAGAACACAGATTTTGTATGTTGAAAAACTGACTTTTTTTTACTTATTAGGTGCCTCTTGATTCAGAAAACCATGGAGACACACTAAAATGGTTGGCCTATGGACCACGTAGTAAAGCCAGGTCTTATACTGGTTATATAGTTAATGGTTAGAGGTTTCAGATAAGCTCATTGCAAAGGCAAAGTCGGAATAGTGGGGTATTTTATGAGGCCACTGCGATGTGTAGAGCTAGTGCTAAAGACACATCACAAGTTGTTGATTTGGTGTCATATTATGGTAGAGTCAGTGACATAATCCTTGTAGACTACAATGTCTTCTATGTTCCAATATTTTGGTGTCAATGGGCAGTAAGAGTTAATGGTGTCAAAGCTGAAGATGGCTTCACACTAGTTAACCTCAATCACAGTCAAGTATCATTCTCAAAAGATCCTTACATTTTAGCATCTCAAGCGAAGCAAGTGTTCTATTCAAGAGAAGATAATTCATCAAACTAGTATGTTGTTATGAAAGGTCCTTCAAGAAGATACAATGAGGAAGATGCAGAAGATGAACATCTAGAAGTTGGGCCACTGCCAGCAGTTATCGACATGGATGGTGGTGATGACTTACAGGATGAAGCTCAAAATGCAAGAGTTGATTGTGAAGGCATTTTTGTGTGATTTGTATTTAGAATGCTTTTGCAGGCTGTTCTTTTTACTGTAAACTGATTTTTTTGCATTGAAAATCTTATTTTTCAGAATTTAATGGTGTCATTATCATGTGTTGTGAGATATGTTGTATGATTTCCAGATTTGATATTTGCTTTAACCTAACTTCTTTACTTATGGTTTCAGGTAATTTGAGATGGGGCGTCCAAAAAAGAAATCAACTAAGAGGAAGAGGTCTGAGAAAGATAATGAGGTCGAATATTTTCATACTAATGAACCAGATCAGCAACAACCTGAAGATACAGAGCATGACATAATTCAGTCACCAGTTGATGAAGGACTGAATGAGGAAGAAGTGGCTTATACAGATCCAGAAGCTGATCCAGAAGTTGATCCAGAAGTTGATCCAGAAGTTGATCCAGAAGTTGATCCAGAAGCTGATCCAGAAGTTGATCCAGAAGTTGATCCAGAAGTTGCTGCTTCTAAAGAAGGAGATACACAAGAGGGTGAAGAAGGGTTAAATGAAGATCAGGGAGAGGATTCTGAAGGTGATATACCTGCCAATGAGACATTGCAATGTCAGCCTAAGAAACAGCGAGGACCAACAAAAATGAAGAACATTGCAAAGGATCCAAATACACGAGAGAAAGTTGATTTCACAGACATGGGAGAACCTTATGGGCCTGGATCTGTTAAGTTATCATCATATGTAGGTCCTTTGGTGCGAGAACATGTCCTAGTGACAATTAATACTTGGAGACAAGTTGGAGAAGATATCAGAACAGTTCTTTGGAAATCGATTCAGGTAACAAAATCTAATCTTATTATGCTGAAACATGACATTGATTTCCATTATGCTGCAGAAAGACATTGATTTCTAATCTTATTATGCTGAAAATAAATGCAGGCAAGGTTTGAATTAGATGAAGAATTTCAAAAAATTGATGTTCTTAAGCAAATGGGATGTTTGTGGAGGTCTTCTAAATCACGGCTAGTCTCTCAGATCAGGAATGCTCCTACCAATGTTCAAAGGATAAATATGCGACCAAAGAATGTTCCAATTAATGATTGGAGGAAATTTATCAGAACAAAGACAAGCAAAGAATTTAAGGTATTCACTTTGATATAAGTTTCTTTTAGGTTTGAGTATCGCATTAACATTCTTTTGTAGGCTGTTAGTGATACGTACAGAGAGCGTAGACGTAAGCAGATTCCTCACACTTGTAGTCGTAAAGGAATGGTTAGACTAGCAGAAGATATGGTAAGTAACCTACAATATGAACTACAGTTTTTTGTTAAATTGGATGTCTTTTGGAGTAAAAGTTAAAATGGTTTTGATGTGTGTATGAAACAGAAAAGAGAATGCCCAGAACCAAGTAAGGTGACAAGACTAAAGGTTTGGGTTAAATCGCTTACAAAAAAGGATGGTACCCCAGTCAATACTAATGCAGCTGAAAAGATGGTAAGGATGGTACCTTAGTCAATGTTGATTGGTAAGAAAGAATTAGGATTGTGGTGGTGAATTGTTTTTGATTCAATTTATATTTGTTATCCAGAGAAAGGCAGCTGAGGTAGATAGTGATCATCCTTCTACAACAACCAATCCAAAAGAAGATGGTCTTTCTCAAATTTTAGGACCTGATAAGCCTGGTCGACTGAGGGCAATGGGAAGAGAGATGAGTATGACCAAACTAGCTATATTTCAAATGAAGAATAAATGTATGGTTCAAATGCAAGAAAACCAACTCAATTTGCAGAGAAAGGTAGAAGACTTAGAAGCTGTAATTGCCAATTTCCAGGTTAGCCATACTTTCACAATAATGACTTAGAATAGTAAGATGCTAAGAAGAGCAATGATGTATAAGTAATCATATAATTGATATAATGTCATAGAGAGGAGAACCTGAAGTAGGTGAAAACTCAGCTCCAAGAGTAAGTAATCATATAGTTTACTCTTCTTAAACATTGGGACAATTATCAGTTTAATTTAACATATAGCTTTGCATGTAGAGTGTGAATAGGAAAGGCCATCCAAACTGTGTCCTTATTGATTGGGATGACACTGATGCGATTGTTGCTGAAGGACGCCTTTTATCTTCTGACCCTGAAGACTTTATAAATGGCATACGTTTAAGACCCAACTCTGTCAATGTATTAGTGGAAGCAGCCAAAGTACCAAATGCTTTCCTTTGGAGACTTGCACCTAACATGTTTAGCATGGACCAAGTTGTTGGAGAATTGATTGCATGGCCAGCCAGTAGTTGTATTGTTACAGATGTCGATATTGCCGAAAAAGACATTGTCCCTAAGGTATTATTTTCTTATGTGTTCTTGATAAGTGAATCTATCAATGCTTAAATGTATCATATGGTCCTTTTTTATTCACAGAGCCCAAGCACAACTTCTATTAACAAGTGTAAACTAATGGATTGGAATGGAGAAGAAAATGTTGTTGTTGCTGAAGCCCGATGGCAGACACAAGAACGCAAAGCATTGGTCAACAGACTTCCTCTAGGGCCGAAAGCAGTAAAGATATTTGTGGATGTTGTACATCGACCTGAGACATTCCTATGGAGGCCTACTGCAGAATTGCAAACGATTGAGGACTGTCTGAAGTCCTTTGTAGCATGGCCTGCAAGTAAAGTTATCTTTGCAACAACATGAGAGAGAGATGCAACACCACAATCTCAGGTTGCTACTCCACAGATGGAACCAGTCTCATCTCAGCTAGACAAATCAACAGTAACTCCATCACCTCCAAAAAAGAAAGCTAAACACGTTTCAGACTCACATGGAGTCAGGAGATCTCCGGTAACAAGTTGAGTCATATGTGTTTGCTTGTTACTGCTAATAGAATGACAATATAGTTGTTTTGTGGTGTTTGTTGTTGCTAATATCATGTACTTAATTAATGGCAGCGTAAAAACGCAGACAAAGTGTTCAAGGAAAATCAGAAGTGCAAGTTGCTGGACATAACCGGGAAGAAGCTAGTTGTAGCCGAAATTCGCTGGTCTTCAAACAATCCGGACCAAATGGTTCACTTTGTTCCCTTGGGGACAACAGGAGTACTAGTTTGGGTCGACGTTGTCAAAGTTAAAGATGCAACTGTTTGGAGACCTTCTGATGAAATAGAGGTCATGGAAGATGCAATAGGTTCATCTATTGCATGGCCAGAAGACAAAGTGGTTATGTTTTAAACTCTTTGAACTTTGTTAACTTGTTGTAAGAGATTGGGATCAAGACTTTGTTTGAATTGATGGTTTTTTGTGAACTCTTGTATGTCTGAATGTTTATGTATTAAAATGTTAATCTATTAATTAATTTTGGATATTTAATTATTGATTTTATTCTAAAACAGGTTAGAACAACTGAAATACAAAGTAATTGTCATAATATAGGAATATATAGAAAAAACAGTTCTGCATATTTAAATATACTATAAGCCAATATAAATGCCATTATTTATAGTAATATAACAATGACCAACATATATAATAAACTATATTAATGCGCACAAAAATTGCTATTTTAGATAATATGAGAGCGTTTTTCACAATTATCCTTACCAATTTTAAAGCAATAAGTAAACGCTATTATATAACCATATATAATAGCATTCACTAACAACGCTATTGTATGTGTTGAACCTATTATAGATGGGGCTGAAATAGCGTTTATAAAAAAACTATAGATATCTTAAGATAGCAGTAATCATGTGCTATCAATGCGCATATTTGTTGTAGTGAACACTAGTTGATATTTGGTCCTAAATGGGATAAGAACCCACAACCAATGTTTTGAGGTTGTAAATGGGATTGTGTAAAGTTATTTTGGGTTAGAATATGTTATAATACAATGAATTTGATTGATTACAAGGGCTAGAGATGGATGAAGAATGTTTAGAAGTGTGAAGAAACACTTGTTGAAAATTGGTCCCAAATGGGATAAGAACCTAAAACAATTGCTTTGAGGCAATAAATGGCTTGTATAAAGTTATGTTGGGTTATTATATGTTATTTCACAATGAATATGATTGATTACAAGTGCTAGAGATGAATGAAGAATGATTAAAAGTGTGAAGAAAGACTTATTGAAATTTTGTCCCATATGGGATAAGGACCCACAACCAATGCTTTGAGGCAGTACATGGCTTGTATAAATTTATTCTGGGTTATAATATGTTATAATACAATGAATTTGATTGATTACAAGTGCTAGACATGGATGAAGAATGTTTAGAACTGTGAAGAAAGACTTGTTGATATTTGGTCCCAAATGGGATAAGAACCCAAAACCAATGCTTTGAGTCTATAAATGGATTGTATAAAGTTATTTTAGGTTAGAATATGTTATAATACAATGAATTTGATTGATTACAAGTGCTAGAGATGGATGAAAAATGTTTAGAAGTGTAAAGAAAGACCTCTTGAAATTTGGTCCCAAATGGGATAAGAACCCACAACCAATGCTTTGAGGCAGTAAATGGCTTGTATAAAGTTATTTTCGGTTATAATATATTATAATACAATGAATTTTATTGATAAGAAGTGATAGAGATGGATGAAGAATGTTTAGAAGTGTGACGAAAGATTTGATGAAATTTGGTCCAAAATGGGATAAGAACCCACAACCATTGCTTTGAGGCAGTAAATGGCTTGTCTAGAGTTTTCTTGTGTTAAATATGTTATAATACAATGAATTTGATTGACTACAAGTGGTAGAGATGGATGAAGAATGTTTAGAAGTGTGAAGAAAGACTTGTTGAAATTTGGTCCCAAATGGGATAAGAGACCACAACCATTACTTTGAGGCAGTAAATGGCTTGTTTTGAGTTGTCTTGGGTTATAATATGTTATAATACAATGAATTTGATTGATTACAAGTGCTAAATATGGATGAAGAATGTTTAGAAATGTGAATAAAGACTTGTTGAAATTTGGTCCCAAATGGAATAAGAACCCACAACCATTGCTTTGAAGCAGTAAATGGCTTGTATGAATTTATTTTGGGTTATAATATGTTATAATACAATAAATTTGATTGTTTACAAGTGCTAGAGATGGATGAAGATTGTTTAGAAGTGTAAAGAAACACTTGTTGAAATTTGGTCCAAAATGGGATAAGAACCCATAACAACTGCTTTGAGGCAGTAAATGGATTGTATAAAGTTATTTTAGGTTAGAATATGTTATAATACAATGAATTAGATTGACTACAAGTGCTATAGATGGATGAAGAATGTTTAGAAGTGTGAAGAAAGACTTGTTGAAGTTTGGTCCCAAATGGGATAAGAACCCACAACCAATGCTTTGAGGCAGTAAATGGCTTGTATGAATTTATTTTGGGTTATAATATGTTATAATACAATAAATTTGATTGTTTACAATTACTAGAGATGGATGAAGATT
Source organism: Capsella bursa-pastoris (assembly GCA_036452645.1). Taxonomy (NCBI): domain Eukaryota; kingdom Viridiplantae; phylum Streptophyta; class Magnoliopsida; order Brassicales; family Brassicaceae; genus Capsella; species Capsella bursa-pastoris. Next base: position 5,506,083 of record CP144192.1, read on the forward strand.
GTTTAGAAGTGTGAAGAAACACTTGTTGAAATTTGGTCCAAAATGGGATAAGAACCCATAACAACTGCTTTGAGGCAGTAAATGGATTGTATAAAGTTATTTTTGGTTAGAATATGTTATAATACAATGAATGATAGATTACAAGGGCTAGAGATGGATGAAGAAGTTTTAGAAGTGTGAATAAAAACTTGTTGAAATTTGGTCCCAAATGGGATAAGAGACCACAACTATTACTTTGAGGCAGAAAATGGCTTCTTTTGAGTTGTCTTGGGTTATAATATGTTATAATACAATGAATTTGATTGATTACAAGTGCTAAATATGGATGAAGAATGTTTAGAAGTGTGAATAAAGAATTGTTGAAATTTGGTCCCAAATGGAATAAGAACCCACAACCATTGCTTTGAAGCAGTAAATGGCTTGTATGAAGTTATTATGGGTTATAATATGTTATAATACAATGAATTTGATTGATTACAATTGCTAGAGATGGATGAAAAATGTTTACAAGTATGAAGAAAGACTTGTTGAAATTTGGTCCAAATGGGATAAGAACACACAACCATTGCTTTGAGGCAGTAAATGGCTTGTATAAAGTTATTTTTGGTTAGAATATGTTATAATACAATGAATTTGATTGATTACTAGTGCTAGAGATGGATAAAGAATGTTAAGAAGTGTGAAGAAAGACTTGTTGAAATTTGCCCCCAAATGGGATAAGAACCCACAACCATTGCTTTGAGGCAGCAAATGGCTTGCATAAAGTTATTTTGGGTTAGAATATGTTATAATACAATTAATTTGATTGATTACAAGTGCTAGAGATGGATGAAGAATATTTAGAAGTGTGAAGAAAGACTTGTTGAAATTTGGTCCCAAATGGGACAAGAACCCACAATAAATTCTTTGAGGTAGTAAATGGAATGTATAAAATTGTTTTGGGTGAGAATTTGTTAAAATACAATGAATTTGATTGATTACAAGTGCTAGAGATGGATGAAGAATGTTTAGAAGTGTGAAGAAAGACTTATTGAAATTTTGTCCTATATGGGATAAAAACCCACAACCAATGCTTTGAGGCAGGATATGGCTTGTATAAATTTATTCTGGGTTATTATATGTTATAATATAATGAATTTGATATATTACAAGTGCTACACATGGATGAAGAATGTTTAGAAGTGTGAAGAAAGACTTGTTGAAATTTGGCCCCAAATGGGATAAGAACCCACAACCATTGCTTTGAGGCAGTAAATGGCTTGTATAAAGTTATTTTTGGTTAGAATATGTTATAATACAATGAATTTGATTGGTTACAAGTGCTAGAGATGGATGAAGAATGTTTAGAAGTGTGAAGAAAGACTTGTTGAAATTTGGCCCCAAATGGGATAAGAACCCACAACCTTTGCTTTGAGGCAGCAAATGGTTTGTATAAAGTTATTTTGGGTTAGAATATGTTATTATACAATGAATTTGATTGATTACAAGTGCTAGAGATGGATGAAGAATGTTTAGAAGTGTGAAGAAAGACTTGTTGAAATTTGGTCCCAAATGGGACAAGAACCCACAATAAATTCTTTGAGGTAGTAAATGGCATGTATAAAGTTATTTTGGGTTAGAATTTGTTAAAATACAATGAATTTGATTGATTACAAGTGCTAGAGATGGATGAAGAATGTTTAGAAGTGTGAAAAAAGACTTGTTGAAATTCGGTCCCAAATGGGATAAGAACCCACAACTAATGTTTTGAGGCAATAAATGGCTTGTCTAAAGTTATTTTGGGTCAGAATATGTTTTAATACTATGAATTTGATTGATTACAAGTGCTAGAGATGGATGAAGAATTTTTAGAAGTGTGAAGAAAGAAGTGTTGAAATTTGGTCCCAAATGGGAAAAGAACCCGTAACCATTGCTTTGAGGCAGTAAATGGGTTCTCTAGAATTTTCTTGGGTTAGAATATGTTATAATAAAATGAATTTGATAGATTACAAGGGCTAGAGATGGATGAAGACTGTTTAGAAGTGTGAAGAAAGACTTGTTGAAATTTGGTCCCAAATGGGATAAGAACCCACAACCATTACTTTGAGGCAGGAAATGGCTTGTATGAACTTATTTTGGGTTATAATATGTTATAATACAATGAATTTGATTGATTACAAGTGCTAGAGATGGATGAAGAAAGTTTAGAAGTGTGAAGAAACACTTGGTTAAATTTGGTCCCAAATGGGATAAGAACCCACAACCATTGCTATGAGGCAGTAAATGGCTTGTATAAAGTTATTTTGGTTAGAATATGTTATAATACAATGAATGATAGATTACAAGAGCTAGAGATGGATGAAGAATGTTTAGAATTGTGAATAAAGACTTGTTGAAATTTAGTCCCAAATGGGATAAGAGACCACAACCATTTACTTTGAGGCAGTAAATGGATTGTATAAAGTTATTTTTGGTTAGAATATGTTATAATACAATGAATGATAGATTACAAGGGCTAGAGATGGATGAAGAATGTTTAGAAGTGTGAATAAAGACTTGTTGAAATTTGGTCCCAAATGGGATAAGAGACCACAACCATTTACTTTGAGGCAGTAAATGGCTTGTATAAAGTCATTTTGGGTTATAATATGTTATAATACAATGAATTTGATTGATTACAATTGCTAGAGATGGATGACGAATGTTTATAAGTATGAAGAATCACTAGTTGATATTTGGTCCCAAATGGGATAAGAACCCACAACCATTGCTTTGAGGCACTAAATGGCTTGTATAAAGTTATGTTTAGTTAGAATATGTTATAATAAAATGAATTTGATTGAATACAAGGGCTAGAGATGGATGAAGAATTTTTAGAAGTGTGAAGAAACACTTGTTGAAAATTGGTCCCAAATGGGATAAGAACCTAAAACCATTGCTTTGAGGCAATAAATGGTTTGTATAAAAATATTTTGGTTATAATATGTTATAACACAATGAATATGATTCATTATAAGTGCTAGAGATGGATGAAGAATGTTTAGAAGTGTGAAGAAAGACTTATTGGAATTTTGTCCCATATGGGATAAGAACCCACAACTAATGCTTTGAGGCAGTATATGGCTTGTATAAATTTATTCTGGGTTATAATATGTTATAATACAATTAATTTGATTGATTACAAGTGCTAGACATGGATGAAGAATGTTTAAAAGTGTGAAGAAAGACTTGTTGAAATTTGCTCCCAAATGGGATAAGAACCCACAACCAATGCTTTGAGGCTGTAAATGGATTGTATAAAGTTATTTTTGGTTACAAAATGTTATAATACAATGAATTTGATTGATTACAAATGCTAGAGATTGATGACGAATGTTTCAAAGGCTGAAGAAAGACGTGTTGAAATTCGGTCCCAAATGGGATAAGAACCCACAACCAATGTTTTGAGGTTGTAAATGGCTTGTGTAAAGTTATTTTGGGTTAGAATATGTTATAATACATTGAATTTGAATGATTACAAGTGCTAGAGATGGATGAAGAATGTTTAGAAGGGTGAAGAAAGACTTGTTGAAAGTTGGCCCCAAATGGGATAAGAACCTACAACCATTGCTTTGAGGCAGTAAATGGCTTGTATAAAGTTATTTTTGGTTAGAATATGTTATAATACAATGAATTTGATTGATTACAAGTGCTAGAGATGGATGAAGAATGTTTAGAAGTGTGAAGAAAGACTTGTTGAAATTTGGCCTCAAATGGGATAAGAACCTACAACCATTGCTTTGAGGCAGTAAATGGCTTGTATAAAGTTATTTTTGGTTAGAATATGTTATAATACAATGAATTTGATTGATTACAAGTGCTAGAGATGGATGAAGAATGTTTAGAAGTGTGAAGAAAGACTTGTTGAAATTTGGCCCCAAATGGGATAAGAACCCACAACCATTGCTTTGAGGCAGCAAATGGCTTGTATAAAGTTATTTTGGGTTAGAATATGTTATAATACAATGAATTTGATTGATTACAAGTGCTAGAGATGGATGAAGAATGTTTAGAAGTGTGAAGAAAGACTTGTTGAAATTTGGCCCCAAATGGGATAAGAACCTACAACCATTGCTTTGAGGCAGTAAATGGCTTGTATAAAGTTATTTTTGGTTAGAATATGTTATAATACAATGAATTTGATTGATTACAAGTGCTAGAGATGGATGAAGAATGTTTAGAAGTGTGAAGAAAGACTTGTTGAAATTTGGCCCCAAATGGGATAAAAACCCACAACCATTGCTTTGAGGCAGCAAATGGCTTGTATAAAGTTATTTTGGGTTAGAATATGTTATAATACAATGAATTTGATTGATTACAAGTGCTAGAGATGGATGAAGAATGTTTAGAAGTGTGAAGAAAGACTTGTTGAAATTTGGCCTCAAATGGGACAAGAACCCACAATAAATGCTTTGAGTTAGTAAATGGCATGTATAAAGTTATTTTGGGTTAGAATTTGTTAAAATACAATGAATTTGATTGATTACAAGTGCTAGGGATGGATGAAGAATGTTTAGAAGTGTGAAGAAAGTCTTGTTGAAATTTGGTCCCAAATGGGATAAGAACCCACAATATATGCTTTGAGGCAGTAAATGGCATGTATAAAGTTATTTTGGGTTAGAATTTGTTAAAATACAATGAATTTGATTGAATACAAGGGCTAGAGATGGATGAAGAATTTTTAGAAGTGTGAAGAAACACTTGTTGAAAATTGGTCCCAAATGGGATAAGAACCTAAAACCATTGCTTTGAGGCAATAAATGGTTTGTATAAAAATATTTTGGTTATAATATGTTATAACACAATGAATATGATTGATTATAAGTGCTAGAGATGGATGAAGAATGTTTAGAAGTGTGAAGAAAGACTTATTGGAATTTTGTACCATATGGGATAAGAACCCACAACCAATGCTTTGAGGCAGTATATGGCTTGTATAAATTTATTCTGGGTTATAATATGTTATAATACAATGAATTCGATTGATTACAAGTGCTAGACATGGATGAAGAATGTTTAAAAGTGTGAAGAAAACTTGTTGAAATTTGGTCCCAAATGGGATAAGAACCCACAACCATTTACTTTGAGGCAGTAAATGGCTTGTATAAAGTCATTTTGGGTTAGAATATGTTATAATACAATGAATTTGATTGATTACAATTGCTAGAGATGGATGAAGAATGTTTACAAGTATGAAGAATCACTAGTTAATATTTGGTCACAAATGGGATAAATTTATTCTGGGTTATAATATGTTATAATACAATTAATTTGATTGATTACAAGTGCTAGACATGGATGAAGAATGTTTAAAAGTGTGAAGAAAGACTTGTTGAAATTAGGTCCCAAATGGGATAAGAACCAACAACCAATGCTTTGAGGCTGTAAATGGATTGTATAAAGTTATTTTTGGTTACAAAATGTTATAATACAATGAATTTGATTGATTACAAATGCTAGAGATTGATGACGAATGTTTTAAAGGGTGAAGAAACACGTGTTGAAATTCGGTCCCAAATGGGATAAGAACCCACAACCAATGTTTTGAGGTTGTAAATGGCTTGTGTAAAGTTATTTTGGGTTAGAATATGTTATAATACATTGAATTTGATTGATTACAAGTGCTAGAGATGGATGAAGAATGTTTAGAAGGGTGAAGAAAGACTTGTTGAAATTTGGCCCCAAATGGGATAAGAACCCACAACCATTGCTTTGAGGCAGTAAATGGCTTGTATAAAGTTATTTTTGGTTAGAATATGTTATAATACAATGAATTTGATTGGTTACAAGTGCTAGAGATGGATGAAGAATGTTTAGAAGTGTGAAGAAAGACTTGTTGAAATTTGGCCCCAAATGGGATAAGAACCCACAACCTTTGCTTTGAGGCAGCAAATGGTTTGTATAAAGTTATTTTGGGTTAGAATATGTTATTATACAATGAATTTGATTGATTACAAGTGCTAGAGATGGATGAAGAATGTTTAGAAGTGTGAAGAAAGACTTGTTGAAATTTGGTCCCAAATGGGACAAGAACCCACAATAAATTCTTTGAGGTAGTAAATGGCATGTATAAAGTTATTTTGGGTTAGAATTTGTTAAAATACAATGAATTTGATTGATTACAAGTGCTAGAGATGGATGAAGAATGTTTAGAAGTGTGAAAAAAGACTTGTTGAAATTCGGTCCCAAATGGGATAAGAACCCACAACTAATGTTTTGAGGCAATAAATGGCTTGTCTAAAGTTATTTTGGGTCAGAATATGTTTTAATACTATGAATTTGATTGATTACAAGTGCTAGAGATGGATGAAGAATTTTTAGAAGTGTGAAGAAAGAAGTGTTGAAATTTGGTCCCAAATGGGAAAAGAACCCGTAACCATTGCTTTGAGGCAGTAAATGGGTTCTCTAGAATTTTCTTGGGTTAGAATATGTTATAATAAAATGAATTTGATAGATTACAAGGGCTAGAGATGGATGAAGACTGTTTAGAAGTGTGAAGAAAGACTTGTTGAAATTTGGTCCCAAATGGGATAAGAACCCACAACCATTACTTTGAGGCAGGAAATGGCTTGTATGAACTTATTTTGGGTTATAATATGTTATAATACAATGAATTTGATTGATTACAAGTGCTAGAGATGGATGAAAAAAGTTTAGAAGTGTGAAGAAACACTTGGTTAAATTTGGTCCCAAATGGGATAAGAACCCACAACCATTGCTATGAGGCAGTAAATGGCTTGTATAAAGTTATTTTGGTTAGAATATGTTATAATACAATGAATGATAGATTACAAGGGCTAGAGATGGATGAAGAATGTTTAGAATTGTGAATAAAGACTTGTTGAAATTTAGTCCCAAATGGGATAAGAGACCACAACCATTTACTTTGAGGCAGTAAATGGATTGTATAAAGTTATTTTTGGTTAGAATATGTTATAATACAATGAATGATAGATTACAAGGGCTAGAGATGGATGAAGAATGTTTAGAAGTGTGAATAAAGACTTGTTGAAATTTGGTCCCAAATGGGATAAGAGACCACAACCATTTACTTTGAGGCAGTAAATGGCTTGTATAAAGTCATTTTGGGTTAGAATATGTTATAATACAATGAATTTGATTGATTACAATTGCTAGAGATGGATGAAGAATGTTTACAAGTATGAAGAATCACTAGTTAATATTTGGTCACAAATGGGATAAATTTATTCTGGGTTATAATATGTTATAATACAATTAATTTGATTGATTACAAGTGCTAGACATGGATGAAGAATGTTTAAAAGTGTGAAGAAAGACTTGTTGAAATTAGGTCCCAAATGGGATAAGAACCAACAACCAATGCTTTGAGGCTGTAAATGGATTGTATAAAGTTATTTTTGGTTACAAAATGTTATAATACAATGAATTTGATTGATTACAAATGCTAGAGATTGATGACGAATGTTTTAAAGGGTGAAGAAACACGTGTTGAAATTCGGTCCCAAATGGGATAAGAACCCACAACCAATGTTTTGAGGTTGTAAATGGCTTGTGTAAAGTTATTTTGGGTTAGAATATGTTATAATACATTGAATTTGATTGATTACAAGTGCTAGAGATGGATGAAGAATGTTTAGAAGGGTGAAGAAAGACTTGTTGAAATTTGGCCCCAAATGGGATAAGAACCCACAACCATTGCTTTGAGGCAGTAAATGGCTTGTATAAAGTTATTTTTGGTTAGAATATGTTATAATACAATGAATTTGATTGGTTACAAGTGCTAGAGATGGATGAAGAATGTTTAGAAGTGTGAAGAAAGACTTGTTGAAATTTGGCCCCAAATGGGATAAGAACCCACAACCTTTGCTTTGAGGCAGCAAATGGTTTGTATAAAGTTATTTTGGGTTAGAATATGTTATTATACAATGAATTTGATTGATTACAAGTGCTAGAGATGGATGAAGAATGTTTAGAAGTGTGAAGAAAGACTTGTTGAAATTTGGTCCCAAATGGGACAAGAACCCACAATAAATTCTTTGAGGTAGTAAATGGCATGTATAAAGTTATTTTGGGTTAGAATTTGTTAAAATACAATGAATTTGATTGATTACAAGTGCTAGAGATGGATGAAGAATGTTTAGAAGTGTGAAAAAAGACTTGTTGAAATTCGGTCCCAAATGGGATAAGAACCCACAACTAATGTTTTGAGGCAATAAATGGCTTGTCTAAAGTTATTTTGGGTCAGAATATGTTTTAATACTATGAATTTGATTGATTACAAGTGCTAGAGATGGATGAAGAATTTTTAGAAGTGTGAAGAAAGAAGTGTTGAAATTTGGTCCCAAATGGGAAAAGAACCCGTAACCATTGCTTTGAGGCAGTAAATGGGTTCTCTAGAATTTTCTTGGGTTAGAATATGTTATAATAAAATGAATTTGATAGATTACAAGGGCTAGAGATGGATGAAGACTGTTTAGAAGTGTGAAGAAAGACTTGTTGAAATTTGGTCCCAAATGGGATAAGAACCCACAACCATTACTTTGAGGCAGGAAATGGCTTGTATGAACTTATTTTGGGTTATAATATGTTATAATACAATGAATTTGATTGATTACAAGTGCTAGAGATGGATGAAGAAAGTTTAGAAGTGTGAAGAAACACTTGGTTAAATTTGGTCCCAAATGGGATAAGAACCCACAACCATTGCTATGAGGCAGTAAATGGCTTGTATAAAGTTATTTTGGTTAGAATATGTTATAATACAATGAATGATAGATTACAAGGGCTAGAGATGGATGAAGAATGTTTAGAATTGTGAATAAAGACTTGTTGAAATTTAGTCCCAAATGGGATAAGAGACCACAACCATTTACTTTGAGGCAGTAAATGGATTGTATAAAGTTATTTTTGGTTAGAATATGTTATAATACAATGAATGATAGATTACAAGGGCTAGAGATGGATGAAGAATGTTTAGAAGTGTGAATAAAGACTTGTTGAAATTTGGTCCCAAATGGGATAAGAGACCACAACCATTTACTTTGAGGCAGTAAATGGCTTGTATAAAGTCATTTTGGGTTATAATATGTTATAATACAATGAATTTGATTGATTACAATTGCTAGAGATGGATGACGAATGTTTATAAGTATGAAGAATCACTAGTTGATATTTGGTCCCAAATGGGATAAGAACCCACAACCATTGCTTTGAGGCACTAAATGGCTTGTATAAAGTTATGTTTAGTTAGAATATGTTATAATAAAATGAATTTGATTGAATACAAGGGCTAGAGATGGATGAAGAATTTTTAGAAGTGTGAAGAAACACTTGTTGAAAATTGGTCCCAAATGGGATAAGAACCTAAAACCATTGCTTTGAGGCAATAAATGGTTTGTATAAAAATATTTTGGTTATAATATGTTATAACACAATGAATATGATTGATTATAAGTGCTAGAGATGGATGAAGAATGTTTAGAAGTGTGAAGAAAGACTTATTGGAATTTTGTCCCATATGGGATAAGAACCCACAACCAATGCTTTGAGGCAGTATATGGCTTGTATAAATTTATTCTGGGTTATAATATGTTATAATACAATTAATTTGATTGATTACAAGTGCTAGACATGGATGAAGAATGTTTAAAAGTGTGAAGAAAGACTTGTTGAAATTTGCTCCCAAATGGGATAAGAACCCACAACCAATGCTTTGAGGCTGTAAATGGATTGTATAAAGTTATTTTTGGTTACAAAATGTTATAATACAATGAATTTGATTGATTACAAATGCTAGAGATTGATGACGAATGTTTCAAAGGCTGAAGAAAGACGTGTTGAAATTCGGTCCCAAATGGGATAAGAACCCACAACCAATGTTTTGAGGTTGTAAATGGCTTGTGTAAAGTTATTTTGGGTTAGAATATGTTATAATACATTGAATTTGAATGATTACAAGTGCTAGAGATGGATGAAGAATGTTTAGAAGGGTGAAGAAAGACTTGTTGAAAGTTGGCCCCAAATGGGATAAGAACCTACAACCATTGCTTTGAGGCAGTAAATGGCTTGTATAAAGTTATTTTTGGTTAGAATATGTTATAATACAATGAATTTGATTGATTACAAGTGCTAGAGATGGATGAAGAATGTTTAGAAGTGTGAAGAAAGACTTGTTGAAATTTGGCCCCAAATGGGATAAGAACCTACAACCATTGCTTTGAGGCAGTAAATGGCTTGTATAAAGTTATTTTTGGTTAGAATATGTTATAATACAATGAATTTGATTGATTACAAGTGCTAGAGATGGATGAAGAATGTTTAGAAGTGTGAAGAAAGACTTGTTGAAATTTGGCCCCAAATGGGATAAGAACCCACAACCATTGCTTTGAGGCAGCAAATGGCTTGTATAAAGTTATTTTGGGTTAGAATATGTTATAATACAATGAATTTGATTGATTACAAGTGCTAGAGATGGATGAAGAATGTTTAGAAGTGTGAAGAAAGACTTGTTGAAATTTGGCCCCAAATGGGATAAGAACCTACAACCATTGCTTTGAGGCAGTAAATGGCTTGTATAAAGTTATTTTTGGTTAGAATATGTTATAATACAATGAATTTGATTGATTACAAGTGCTAGAGATGGATGAAGAATGTTTAGAAGTGTGAAGAAAGACTTGTTGAAATTTGGCCCCAAATGGGATAAGAACCCACAACCATTGCTTTGAGGCAGCAAATGGCTTGTATAAAGTTATTTTGGGTTAGAATATGTTATAATACAATGAATTTGATTGATTACAAGTGCTAGAGATGGATGAAGAATGTTTAGAAGTGTGAAGAAAGACTTGTTGAAATTTGGCCTCAAATGGGACAAGAACCCACAATAAATGCTTTGAGTTAGTAAATGGCATGTATAAAGTTATTTTGGGTTAGAATTTGTTAAAATACAATGAATTTGATTGATTACAAGTGCTAGGGATGGATGAAGAATGTTTAGAAGTGTGAAGAAAGTCTTGTTGAAATTTGGTCCCAAATGGGATAAGAACCCACAATATATGCTTTGAGGCAGTAAATGGCATGTATAAAGTTATTTTGGGTTAGAATTTGTTAAAATACAATGAATTTGATTGAATACAAGGGCTAGAGATGGATGAAGAATTTTTAGAAGTGTGAAGAAACACTTGTTGAAAATTGGTCCCAAATGGGATAAGAACCTAAAACCATTGCTTTGAGGCAATAAATGGTTTGTATAAAAATATTTTGGTTATAATATGTTATAACACAATGAATATGATTGATTATAAGTGCTAGAGATGGATGAAGAATGTTTAGAAGTGTGAAGAAAGACTTATTGGAATTTTGTACCATATGGGATAAGAACCCACAACCAATGCTTTGAGGCAGTATATGGCTTGTATAAATTTATTCTGGGTTATAATATGTTATAATACAATGAATTCGATTGATTACAAGTGCTAGACATGGATGAAGAATGTTTAAAAGTGTGAAGAAAACTTGTTGAAATTTGGTCCCAAATGGGATAAGAACCCACAACCATTTACTTTGAGGCAGTAAATGGCTTGTATAAAGTCATTTTGGGTTAGAATATGTTATAATACAATGAATTTGATTGATTACAATTGCTAGAGATGGATGAAGAATGTTTACAAGTATGAAGAATCACTAGTTAATATTTGGTCACAAATGGGATAAATTTATTCTGGGTTATAATATGTTATAATACAATTAATTTGATTGATTACAAGTGCTAGACATGGATGAAGAATGTTTAAAAGTGTGAAGAAAGACTTGTTGAAATTAGGTCCCAAATGGGATAAGAACCAACAACCAATGCTTTGAGGCTGTAAATGGATTGTATAAAGTTATTTTTGGTTACAAAATGTTATAATACAATGAATTTGATTGATTACAAATGCTAGAGATTGATGACGAATGTTTTAAAGGGTGAAGAAACACGTGTTGAAATTCGGTCCCAAATGGGATAAGAACCCACAACCAATGTTTTGAGGTTGTAAATGGCTTGTGTAAAGTTATTTTGGGTTAGAATATGTTATAATACATTGAATTTGATTGATTACAAGTGCTAGAGATGGATGAAGAATGTTTAGAAGGGTGAAGAAAGACTTGTTGAAATTTGGCCCCAAATGGGATAAGAACCTACAACCATTGCTTTGAAGCAGTAAATGGCTTGTATAAAGTTATTTTTGGTTAGAATATGTTATAATACAATGAATTTGATTGATTACAAGTGTTAGAGATGGATGAAGAATGTTTAGAAGTGTGAAGAAAGACTTGTTGAAATTTGGCCCCAAATGGGATAAGAACCCACAACCATTGCTTTGAGGCAGCAAATGGCTTGTATAAAGTTATTTTTGGTTAGAATATGTTATAATACAATGAATTTGATTGATTACAAGTGCTAGAGATGGATGAAGAATGTTTAGAAGTGTGAAGAAAGACTTGTTGAAATTTGGCCCCAAATGGGACAAAAACCCACAATAAATGCTTTGAGGTAGTAAATGACATGTATAAAGTTATTTTGGGTTAGAATTTGTGAAAATACAATGAATTTGATTGATTACAAGTGCTAGGGATGGATGAAGAATGTTTAGAAGTGTGAAGAAAGTCTTGTTGAAATTTGGTCCCAAATGGGATAAGAACCCACAATAAATGCTTTGAGGCAGTAAATGGCATGTATAAAGTTATTTTGGGTTAGAATTTGTTAAAATACAATGAATTTGATTGATTACAAGTGCTAGAGATGGATGAAGAGTGTTTAGAAGTGTGAAAAAAGACTTGTTGAAATTTGGTCCCAAATGGAATAAGAACCCACAACCATTGCTTTGAAGCAGTAAATGGCTTGTATGAAGTTATTTTGGGTTAGAATATGTTCTAATACAATGAATTTGATTGATTACAAGTGCTAGAGATGGAGGAAGATTGTTTAGAAGTGTGAAGAAACACTTGTTGAAATTTGGTCCAAAATGGGATAAGAACCCATAACAATTGCTTTGAGGCAGTAAATGGATTGTATAAAGTTATTTTTGGTTAGAATATGTTATAATACAATGAATGATAGATTACAAGGGCTAGTGATGGATGAAGAATGTTTAGAAATGTGAATAAAGACTTGTTGAAATTTTGTCCCAAATGGGATAAGAGACCACAACCATTTACTTTGAGGCAGTAAATGGCTTGTATAAAGTCATTTTGGGTTAGAATATGTTATAATACAATGAATTTGATTGATTACAATTGCTAGAGATGGATGAAGAATGTTTACAAGTATGAAGAAACACTAGTTGATATTTGGTCCCAAATGGGATAAGAACCCACAACCATTGCTTTGAGGCAGTAAATAGCTTGTCTAGAGTTGTCTTCGGTTAGAATATGTTATAATACAATGAATTTGATTGAATACAAGGGCTAGAGATGGATGAAGAATTTTTAGAAGTGTGAAGAAAGACTTGTTGAAATTTGGCCCCAAATGGGATAAGAACCCACAACCATTGCTTTGAGCCAGTAAATGGCTTGTATAAAGTTATTTTTGGTTAGAATATGTTTTAATACAATGAATTTGATTGATTACAAGTGCTAGAGATGGATGAAGAATGTTTAGAAGTGTGAAGAAATACTTGTTGAAATTTGGCCCCAAATGGGATAAGAACCCACAACCATTGCTTTGAGGCAGCAAATGGCTTGTATAAAGTTATTTTGGGTTAGAATATGTTATAATACAATGAATTTGATTGATTACAAGTGCTAGAGATGGATGAAGAATGTTTAGAAGTGTGAAGAAAGACTTGTTGAAATTTGGTCCCAAATGGGACAAGAACCCACAATAAATTCTTTGAGGTAGTAAATGGCATGTATAAAGTTATTTTGGGTTAGAATTTGTTAAAATACGATGAATTTAATTGATTACAAGTGCTAGAGATGGATGAAGAATGTTTAGAAGTGTGAAAAAAGACTTGTTGAAATTCGGTCCCAAATGGGATAAGAACCCACAACTAATGTTTTGAGGCAATAAATGGCTTATCTAAAGTTATTTTGGCTCAGAATATGTTTTAATACTATGAATTTGATTGATTACAAGTGCTAGAGATGGATGAAGAATTTTTAGAAGTGTGAAGAAAGACGTGTTGAAATTTGGTCCCAAATGGGAAAAGAACCCGTAACCATTGCTTTGAGGCAGTAAATGGGTTCTCTAGAGTTTTCATGGGTTAGAATATGTTATAATACAATGAATTTGATAGATTACAAGGGCTAGAGATGGATGAAGACTGTTTAGAAGTGTGAACAAAGACTTGTTGAAATTTGGTCCTAAATGGGAGAAGAACCCACAACCATTACTTTGAGGCAGGAAATGGCTTGTATAAAGTTATTTTGGGTTACAATATGTTATAATACAATGAATTTGATTGATTACAAGTGCTAGAGATGGATGAAGAATGTTTAGAAGTGTGAAGAAAGACTTGTTGAAATTTGGCCCCAAATGGGATAAGAACCCACAACCATTGCTTTGAGGCAGCAAATGGCTTGTATAAAGTTATTTTGGGTTAGAATATGTTATAATACAATGAATTTGATTGATTACAAGTGCTAGAGATGGATGAAGATTGTTTAGAAGTGTGAAGAAACACTTGTTCAAATTTGGTCCAAAATGGGATAAGAACCCATAACAATTGCTTTGAGGTAGTAAATGGATTGTATAAAGTAATTTTTGGTTAGAATATGTTATAATACAATGAATGATAGATTACAAGGGCGAGAGATGGATGAAGAATGTTTAGAAGTGTGAATAAAGACTTGTTGAAATTTGGTCCCAAATGGGATAAGAGACCACAACCATTTACTTTGAGGCAGTAAATGGCTTGTATAAAGGCATTTTGGGTTAGAATATGTTATAATACAATGAATTTGATTGATTACAATTGCTAGAGATGGATGAAGAATGTTTACAAGTATGAAGAATCACTAGTTCTTATTTGGTCCCAAATGGGATAAGAACCCACAACCATTGCTTTGAGGCACTAAATGGCTTGTATAAAGTTATTTTTGGTTAGAATATGTTATAATAAAATGAATTTGATTGAATACAAGGGCTAGAGATGGATGAAGAATTTTTAGAAGTGTGAAGAAACACTTGTTGAAAATTGGTCCCAAATGGGAGAAGAACCTAAAACCATTGCTTTGAGGCAATAAATGGTTTGTATAAAAATATTTTGGTTATAATATGTTATAACACAATGAATATGATTGATTATAAGTGCTAGAGATGGATGAAGAATGTTTAGAAGTGTGAAGAAAGACTTATTGAAATTTTGTCCCATATGGGATAAGAACCCACAACCAATGCTTTGAGGCAGTATATGGCTTGTATAAATTTATTCTGGGTTATAATATGTTATAATACAATGAATTTGATTGATTACAAGTGCTAGACATGGATGAAGAATGTTTAAAAGTGTGAAGAAAGACTTGTTGAAATTTGGTCCCAAATGGGATAAGAACCCACAACCAATGCTTTGAGGCTGTAAATGGATTGTATAAAGTTATTTTTGGTTAGAATATGTTATAATACAATGAATTTGATTGATGACAAATGCTAGAGACTAATGACGAATGTTTCAAAGGGTGAAGAAAGACGTGTTGAAATTCGGTCCCAAATGGGATAAGAACCCACAACCAATGTTTTGAGGTTGTAAATGGCTTGTGTAAAGTTAGTTTGGGTTAGAATATGTTATAATACAATGAAGTTGATTGATTACAAGTGCTAGAGATGGATGAAGAATGTTTAGAAGTGTGAAGAAAGACTTGTTGAAATTTGGTCCCAAATGGGACAAGAACCCACAATAAATTCTGTGAGGTAGTAAATGGCATGTATAAAGTTATTTTGGGTTAGAATTTTTTAAAATACAATGAATTTAATTGATTACAAGTGCTAGAGATGGATGAAGAATGTTTAGAAGTGTGAAAAAAGACTTGTTGAAATTCGGTCCCAAATGGGATAAGAACCCACAACTAATGTTTTGAGGCAATAAATGGCTTGTCTAAAGTTATTTTGGCTCAGAATATGTTTTAATACTATGAATTTGATTGATTACAAGTGCTAGAGATGGATGAAGAATTTTTAGAAGTGTGAAGAAAGACGTGTTGAAATTTGGTCCCAAATGGGAAAAGAACCCGTAACCATTGCTTTGAGGCAGTAAATGGGTTCTCTAGAGTTTTCATGGGTTAGAATATGTTATAATACAATGAATTTGATAGATTACAAGGGCTAGAGATGGATGAAGACTGTTTAGAAGTGTGAAGAAAGACTTGTTGAAATTTGGTCCCAAATGGGATAAGAACCCACAACCATTACTTTGAGGCAGGAAATGGCTTGTATAAAGTCATTTTGAGTTATAATATGTTATAATACTATGAATTTTATTGATTACAAGTGCTAGAGATGGATGAAGAAAGTTTAGAAGTGTGAAAAAAGACTTGGTGAAATTTGGTCCCAAATGGGATAAGAACTCACAACCATTGCTATGAGGCAGTAAATGGCTTGTATAAAGTTATTTTGGGTTAGAATGTGTTATAATACAATGAATTTTATTGATTACAAGTGCTAAAGATGGATGAAGAATGTTTAGAAGTGTGAAGAAAAACTTGTTGAAATTTGGTCCCAAATGGGACAAGAACCCACAATAATTGCTTTGAGGTAGTAAATGGCATGTGTAAAGTTATTTTGGGTTAGAATTTGTTAAAATACAATGAATTTGATTGATTACAAGTGCTAGAGATGGATGAAGAATGTTTAGAAGTGTGAAGAAAGTCTTGTTGAAATTTGGTCCCAAATGGGATAAGAACCCACAATAAACGCTTTGAGGCAGTAAATGGCATGTATAAAGTTATTTTGGGTTAGAATTTGTTAAAATACAATGAATAATAGATTACAAGGGCGAGAGATGGATGAAGAATGTTTAGAAGTGTGAATAAAGACTTGTTGAAATTTGGTCCCAAATGGGATAAGAGACCACAACCATTTACTTTGAGGCAGTAAATGGCTTGTATAAAGTCATTTTGGGTTAGAATATGTTATAATACAATGAATATGATTGATTACAATTGCTAGAGATGGATGAAGAATGTTTACAAGTATGTTCCCAAATGGGATAAGAACCCACAACCATTGCTTTGAGGCACTAGTTGATATTTGGTCCCAAATGGGATAAGAACCCACAACCATTGCTTTGAGGCAGTAAATGGCTTGTATAAAGTTATTTTGGCTCAGAATATGTTTTAATATTATGAATTTGATTGATTACAAGTGCTAGAGATGGATGAAGAATTTTTAGAAGTGTGAAGAAAGACGTGTTGAAATTTGGTCCCAAATGGGAAAAGAACCCGTAACCATTGCTTTGAGGCAGTAAATGGGTTCTCTAGAGTTTTCATGGGTTAGAATATGTTATAATACAATGAATTTGATAGATTACAAGGGCTAGAGATGGATGAAGACTGTTTAGAATTGTGAAGAAAGACTTGTTGAAATTTGGTCCCAAATGGGATAAGAACCCACAACCATTGCTTTGAAGCAGTAAATGGCTTGTATGAAATTATTTTGGGTTATGATATGTTATAATACAATGAATTTGATTGATTACAAGTGCTAGAGATGGATGAAGAGTGTTTAGAAGTGTGAAAAAAGACTTGTTGAAATTTGGTCCCAAATGGAATAAGAACCCACAACCATTGCTTTGAAGCAGTAAATGGCTTGTATGAAGTTATTTTG
The DNA here is from genome assembly GCA_036452645.1 of Capsella bursa-pastoris. NCBI lineage: Eukaryota > Viridiplantae > Streptophyta > Magnoliopsida > Brassicales > Brassicaceae > Capsella > Capsella bursa-pastoris. The sequence continues at coordinate 5,523,880 of CP144192.1, forward strand.
GGTTATAATATGTTATAATACAATGAATTTGATTGATTACAAGTGCTAGAGATGGATGAAGTTTGTTTAGAAGTGTGAAGAAACTCTGGTTGAAATTTGGTCCAAAATGGGATAACAACCCATGACAATTGCTTTGAGGTAGTAAATGGATTGTATAAAGTTATTTTTGGTTAGAATATGTTATAATACAATGAATGATAGATTACAAGGGCGAGAGATGGATGAAGAATGTTTAGAAGTGTGAATAAAGACTTGTTGAAATTTGGTCCCAAATGGGATAAGAGACCACAACCATTTAATTTGAGGCAGTAAATGGCTTGTATAAAGTCATTTTGGGTTAGAATATGTTATAATACAATGAATATGATTGATTACAATTGCTAGAGATGGATGAAGAATGTTTACAAATATGAAGAAACAATAGTTGATATTTGGTCCCAAATGGGATAAGAACCCACAACCATTGCTTTGAGGCAGTAAATGGCTTGTATAAAGTTATTTTTGGTTAGAATATGTTATAATAAAATGAATTTGATTGAATACAAGGGCTAAGATGGATGAAGAATTTTTTAGAAGTGTGAAGAAACACTTGTTGAAAATTGGTCCCATATGGGAGAAGAACCTAAAACCATTGTTTTGAGGCAATAAATGGATTGTATAAAAATATTTTGGTTATAATATGTTATAACACAATGAATATGATTGATTATAAGTGCTTGAGATGGATGAAGAATGTTTAGAAGTGTGAAGAAAGACTTATTGAAATTTTGTCCCATATGGGATAAGAACCCACAACCAATGCTTTGAGGCAGTATATGGCTTGTATAAATTTATTCTGGGTTATAATATGTTATAATACAATGAATTTGATTGATTACAAGATCTAGACATGGATGAAGAATGTTTAAAAGTGTGAAGAAACACTTGTTGAAATTTGGTCCCAAATGGGATAAGAACCCACAACCAATGCTTTGAGGCTGTAAATGGATTGTATAAAGTTATTTTTGGTTAGAATATTTTATAATACAATGAATTTGATTGATTACAAATGCTAGAGATTGATAACGAATGTTTCAAAGGGTGAAGAAAGACGTGTTTAAATTCGGTCCCAAATGGGATAAGAACCCACAACCAATGTTTTGAGGTTGTAAATGGCTTGTGTAAAGTTATTTTGGGTTAGAATACGTTATAATACATTGAATTTGATTGATTAGAAGTGCTAGAGATGGATGAAGAATGTTTAGAAGTGTGAAGAAACACTTGTTGAAATTTGGCCCCAAATGGGATAAGAACCCACAACCATTGCTTTGAGCCAGTAAATGGCTTGAATAAAGTTATTTTTGGTTAGAATATGTTATAATACAATGAATTTGATTGATTACAACTGCTAGAGATGGATGAAGAATGTTTAGAAGTGTGAAGAAAGACTTGTTAAAATTTGGCCCCAAATGGGATAAGAACCCACAACCATTGCTTTGAGGCAGCAAATGGCTTGTATAAAGTTATTTTAGGTTAGAGTATATTATAATACAATGAATTTGATTGATTACAAGTGCTAGAGATGGATGAAGAATGTTTAGAAGTGTGAAGAAAGACTTGTTGAAATTTGGACCCAAATGGGACAAGAACCCACAATAAATTCTTTGAGGTAGTAAATGGCATGTATAAAGTTATTTTGGGTTAGAATTTGTTAAAATACAATGAATTTAATTGATTACAAGTGCAAGAGATGGATGAAGAATGTTTAGAAGTGTGAAAAAAGACTTGTTGAAATTCGGTCCCAAATGGGATAAGAACCCACAACTAATGTTTTGAGGCAATAAATGGCTTGTCTAAAGTTATTTTGGCTCAGAATATGTTTTAATACTATGAATTTGATTGATTAGAAGTGCTAGAGATGGATGAAGAATTTTTAGAAGTGTGAAGAAAGACGTGTTGAAATTTGGTCCCAAATGGGAAAAGAACCCGTAACCATTGCTTTGAGGCAGTAAATGGGTTCTCTAGAGTTTTCATGGGTTAGAATATGTTATAATACAATGAATTTGATAGATTACAAGGGCTAGAGATGGATGAAGACTGTTTAGAAGTGTGAAGAAAGACTTGTTGAAATTTGGTCCCAAATGGGATAAGAACCCACAATAAATGCTTTGAGGCAGTAAATGGCATGTATAAAGTTATTTTGGGTTAGAATTTGTTAAAATACAATGAATTTGATTGATTACAAGTGCTAGAGATGGATGAAGAGTGTTTAGAAGTGTGAAAAAAGACTTGTTGAAATTTGGTCCCAAATGGAATAAGAACCCATAACCATTGCTTTGAAGCAGTAAATGGCTTGTATGAAGTAATTTTGGGTTATAATATGTTATAATACAATGAATTTGATTGATTACAAGTGCTAGAGATGGATGAAGATTGTTTAGAAGTGTGAAGAAACACTTGTTGAAATTTGGTCCAAAATGGGATAACAACCCATAACAATTGCTTTGAGGTAGTAAATAGATTGTATAAAGTTATTTTTGGTTAGAATATGTTATAATACAATGAATGATAGATTACAAGGGCGAGAGATGGATGAAGAATGTTTATAAGTGTGAATAAAGACTTGTTGAAATTTGGTCCCAAATGGGATACGAGACCACAACCATTGCTTTGAGGCAGTAAATGGCTTGTATAAAGTTATTTTTGGTTAGAATATGTTATAATAAAATGAATTTGATTGAATACAAGGGCTAGAGATGGATGAAGAATTTTTAGAAGTGTGAAGAAACACTTGTTGAAAATTGGTCCCAAATGGGAGAAGAACCTAAAACCATTGCTTTGAGGCAATAAATGGTTTGTATAAAAATATTTTGGTTATAATATGTTATAACACAATGAATATGATTGATTATAAGTGCTAGAGATGGATGAAGAATGTTTAGAAGTGTGAAGAAAGACTTATTGAAATTTTGTCCCATATGGGATAAGAACCCACAACCATTGCTTTGAGGCAGTAAATGGCTTGTATAAAGTTATTTTTGGTTAGAATATGTTATAATAAAATGAATTTGATTGAATACAAGGGCTAAGATGGATGAAGAATTTTTTAGAAGTGTGAAGAAACACTTGTTGAAAATTGGTCCCATATGGGAGAAGAACCTAAAACCATTGCTTTGAGGCAATAAATGGATTGTATAAAAATATTTTGGTTATAATATGTTATAACACAATGAATATGATTGATTATAAGTGCTAGAGATGGATGAAGAATGTTTAGAAGTGTGAAGAAAGACTTATTGAAATTTTGTCCCATATGGGATAAGAACCCACAACCAATGCTTTGAGGCAGTATATGGCTTGTATAAATTTATTCTGGGTTATAATATGTTATAATACAATGAATTTGATTGATTACAAGTGCTAGACATGGATGAAGAATGTTTAAAAGTGTGAAGAAACACTTGTTGAAATTTGGTCCCAAATGGGATAAGAACCCACAACCAATGCTTTGAGGCTGTAAATGGATTGTATAAAGTTATTTTTGGTTAGAATATTTTATAATACAATGAATTTGATTGATTACAAATGCTAGAGATTGATAACGAATGTTTCAAAGGGTGAAGAAAGACGTGTTTAAATTCGGTCCCAAATGGGATAAGAACCCACAACCAATGTTTTGAGGTTGTAAATGGCTTGTGTAAAGTTATTTTGGGTTAGAATACGTTATAATACATTGAATTTGATTGATTAGAAGTGCTAGAGATGGATGAAGAATGTTTAGAAGTGTGAAGAAAGACTTGTTGAAATTTGGCCCCAAATGGGATAAGAACCCACAACCATTGCTTTGAGCCAGTAAATGGCTTGTATAAAGTTATTTTTGGTTAGAATATGTTATAATACAATGAATTTGATTGATTACAACTGCTAGAGATGGATGAAGAATGTTTAGAAGTGTGAAGAAAGACTTGTTAAAATTTGGCCCCAAATGGGATAAGAACCCACAACCATTGCTTTGAGGCAGCAAATGGCTTGTATAAAGTTATTTTAGGTTAGAATATATTATAATACAATGAATTTGATTGATTACAAGTGCTAGAGATGGATGAAGAATGTTTAGAAGTGTGAAGAAAGACTTGTTGAAATTTGGACCCAAATGGGACAAGAACCCACAATAAATTCTTTGAGGTAGTAAATGGCATGTATAAAGTTATTTTGGGTTAGAATTTGTTAAAATACAATGAATTTAATTGATTACAAGTGCAAGAGATGGATGAAGAATGTTTAGAAGTGTGAAAAAAGACTTGTTGAAATTCCTGTCCCAAATGGGATAAGAACCCACAACTAATGTTTTGAGGCAATAAATGGCTTGTCTAAAGTTATTTTGGCTCAGAATATGTTTTAATACTATGAATTTGATTGATTAGAAGTGCTAGAGATGGATGAAGAATTTTTAGAAGTGTGAAGAAAGACGTGTTGAAATTTGGTCCCAAATGGGAAAAGAACCCGTAACCATTGCTTTGAGGCAGTAAATGGGTTCTCTAGAGTTTTCATGGGTTAGAATATGTTATAATACAATGAATTTGATAGATTACAAGGGCTAGAGATGGATGAAGACTGTTTAGAAGTGTGAAGAAAGACTTGTTGAAATTTGGTCCCAAATGGGATAAGAACCCACAATAAATGCTTTGAGGCAGTAAATGGCATGTATAAAGTTATTTTGGGTTAGAATTTGTTAAAATACAATGAATTTGATTGATTACAAGTGCTAGAGATGGATGAAGAGTGTTTAGAAGTGTGAAAAAAGACTTGTTGAAATTTGGTCCCAAATGGAATAAGAACCCATAACCATTGCTTTGAAGCAGTAAATGGCTTGTATGAAGTAATTTTGGGTTATAATATGTTATAATACAATGAATTTGATTGATTACAAGTGCTAGAGATGGATGAAGATTGTTTAGAAGTGTGAAGAAACACTTGTTGAAATTTGGTCCAAAATGGGATAACAACCCATAACAATTGCTTTGAGGTAGTAAATGGATTGTATAAAGTTATTTTTGGTTAGAATATGTTATAATACAATGAATGATAGATTACAAGGGCGAGAGATGGATGAAGAATGTTTATAAGTGTGAATAAAGACTTGTTGAAATTTGGTCCCAAATGGGATAAGAGACCACAACCATTGCTTTGAGGCAGTAAATGGCTTGTATAAAGTTATTTTTGGTTAGAATATGTTATAATAAAATGAATTTGATTGAATACAAGGGCTAGAGATGGATGAAGAATTTTTAGAAGTGTGAAGAAACACTTGTTGAAAATTGGTCCCAAATGAGAGAAGAACCTAAAACCATTGCTTTCAGGCAATAAATGGTTTGTATAAAAATATTTTGGTTATAATATGTTATAACACAATGAATATGATTGATTATAAGTGCTAGAGATGGATGAAGAATGTTTAGAAGTGTGAAGAAAGACTTATTGAAATTTTGTCCCATATGGGATAAGAACCCACAACCAATGCTTTGAGACAGTATATGGCTTGTATAAATTTATTCTGGGTTATAATATGTTATAATACAATGAATTTGATTGATTACAAGTGCTAGACATGGATGAAGAATGTTTAAAAGTGTGAAGAAAGACTTGTTGAAATTTGGTCCCAAATGGGATAAGAACCCACAACCAATGCTTTGAGGCAGTAAATGGATTGTATAAAGTTATTTTTGGTTAGAATATGTTATAATACAATGAATTTGATTGATTACAAATGCTAGAGATTGATGACGAATGTTTCAAAGGGTGAAGAAAGACGTGTTTAAATTCGGTCCCAAATGGGATAAGAACCCACAACCAATGTTTTGAGGTTGTAAATGGCTTGTGTAAATTTTTTGGGTTAGAATACGTTATAATACATTGAATTTGATTGATTAGAAGTGCTAGAGATGGATGAAGAATGTTTAAAAGTGTGAAGAAAGACTTGTTGAAATTTGGCCCCAAATGGGATAAGAACCCACAACCATTGCTTTGAGCCAGTAAATGGCTTGTATAAAGTTATTTTTGGTTAGAATATGTTATAATACAATGAATTTTATTGATTACAACTGCTAGAGATGGATGAAGAATGTTTAGAAGTGTGAAGAAAGACTTGTTGAAATTTGGCCCTAAATGGGATAAGAACCCACAACCATTGCTTTGAGGCAGCAAATGGCTTGTATAAAGTTATTTTAGGTTAGAATATATTATAATACAATGAATTTGATTGATTACAAGTGCTAGAGATGGATGAAGAATGTTTAGAAGTGTGAAGAAAGACTTGTTGAAATTTGGTCCCAAATGGGACAAGAACCCACAATAAATTCTTTGAGGTAGTAAATGGCATGTATAAAGTTATTTTGGGTTAGAATTTGTTAAAATACAATGAATTACTTGATTACAAGTGCAAGAGATGGATGAAGAATGTTTAGAAGTGTGAAAAAAGACTTGTTGAAATTCGGTCCCAAATGGGATAAGAACCCACAACTAATGTTTTGAGGCAATAAATGGCTTGTCTAAAGTTATTTTGGCTCAGAATATGTTTTAATACTATGAATTTGATTGATTAGAAGTGCTAGAGATGGATGAAGAATTTTTAGAAGTGTGAAGAAAGACGTGTTGAAATTTGGTCCCAAATGGGAAAAGAACCCGTAACCATTGCTTTGAGGCAGTAAATGGGTTCTCTAGAGTTTTCATGGGTTAGAATATGTTATAATACAATGAATTTGATAGATTACAAGGGCTAGAGATGGATGAAGACTGTTTAGAAGTGTGAAGAAAGATTTGTTGAAATTTGGTCCCAAATGGGATAAGAACCCACAATAAATGCTTTGAGGCAGTAAATGGCATGTATAAAGTTATTTTGGGTTAGAATTTGTTAAAATACAATGAATTTGATTGATTACAAGTGCTAGAGATGGATGAAGAGTGTTTAGAAGTGTGAAAAAAGACTTGTTGAAATTTGGTCCCAAATGGAATAAGAACCCATAACCATTGCTTTGAAGCAGTAAATGGCTTGTATGAAGTAATTTTGGGTTATAATATGTTATAATACAATGAATTTGATTGATTACAAGTGCTAGAGATGGATGAAGATTGTTTAGAAGTGTGAAGAAACACTTGTTGAAATTTGGTCCAAAATGGGATAACAACCCATAACAATTGCTTTGAGGTAGTAAATGGATTGTATAAAGTTATTTTTGGTTAGAATATGTTATAATACAATGAATGATAGATTACAACGGCGAGAGATGGATGAAGAATGTTTATAAGTGTGAATAAAGACTTGTTGAAATTTGGTCCCAAATGGGATAAGAGACCACAACCATTGCTTTGAGGCAGTAAATGGCTTGTATAAAGTTATTTTTGGTTAGAATATGTTATAATAAAATGAATTTGATTGAATACAAGGGCTAGAGATGGATGAAGAATTTTTAGAAGTGTGAAGAAACACTTGTTGAAAATTGGTCCCAAATGGGAGAAGAACCTAAAACCATTGCTTTGAGGCAATAAATGGTTTGTATAAAAATATTTTGGTTATAATATGTTATAACACAATGAATATGATTGATTATAAGTGCTAGAGATGGATGAAGAATGTTTAGAAGTGTGAAGAAAGACTTATTGAAATTTTGTCCCATATGGGATAAGAACCCACAACCAATGCTTTGAGGCAGTATATGGCTTGTATAAATTTATTCTGGGTTATAATATGTTATAATACAATGAATTTGATTGATTACAAGTGCTAGACATGGATGAAGAATGTTTAAAAGTGTGAAGAAAGACTTGTTGAAATTTGGTCCCAAATGGGATAAGAACCCACAACCAATGCTTTGAGGCAGTAAATGGATTGTATAAAGTTATTTTTGGTTAGAATATGTTATAATACAATGAATTTGATTGATTACAAATGCTAGAGATTGATGACGAATGTTTCAAAGGGTGAAGAAAGACGTGTTTAAATTCGGTCCCAAATGGGATAAGAACCCACAACCAATGTTTTGAGGTTGTAAATGGCTTGTGTAAAGTTATTTTGGGTTAGAATACGTTATAATACATTGAATTTGATTGATTAGAAGTGCTAGAGATGGATGAAGAATGTTTAGAAGTGTGAAGAAAGACTTGTTGAAATTTGGCCCCAAATGGGATAAGAACCCACAACCATTGCTTTGAGCCAGTAAATGGCTTGTATAAAGTTATTTTTGGTTAGAATATGTTATAATACAATGAATTTGATTGATTACAACTGCTAGAGATGGATGAAGATTGTTTAGAAGTGTGAAGAAAGACTTGTTGAAATTTGGCCCCAAATGGGATAAGAACCCACAACCATTGCTTTGAGCCAGTAAATGGCTTGTATAACGTTATTTTTGGTTAGAATATGTTATAATACAATGAATTTGATTGATTACAAGTGCTAGAGATGGATGAAGAATGTTTAGAAGTGTGAAGAAAGACTTGTTGAAATTTGGCCCCAAATGGGATAAGAACCCACAACCATTGCTTTGAGGCAGCAAATGGCTTGTATAAAGTTATTTTGGGTTAGAATATGTTATAATACAATGAATTTGATTGATTACAAGTGCTAGAGATGGATGAAGAATGTTTAGAAGTGTGAAGAAAGACTTGTTGAAATTCGGTCCCAAATGGGATAAGAACCCACAACTAATGTTTTGAGGCAATAAATGGCTTGTCTAAAGTTATTTTGGCTCAGAATATGTTTTAATATTATGAATTTTATTGATTACAAGTGCTAGAGATGGATGAAGAATTTTTAGAAGTGTGAAGAAAGACGTATTGAAATTTGGTCCCTAATGGGAAAAGAACCCTTAACCATTGCTTTGAGGCAGTAAATGGGTTCTCTAGAGTTTTCATGGGTTAGAATATGTTATAATACAATGAATTTGATAGATTACAAGGGCTAGAGATGGATGAAGACTGTTTAGAAGTGTGAAGAAAGACTTGTTGAAATTTGGTCCCAAATGGGATAAGAACCCACAACCATTACTTTGAGGCAGGAAATGGCTTGTATAAAGTCATTTTGGGTTATAATATGTTATAATACAATGAATTTGATTGATTACAAGTGCTAGAGATGGATGAAGAAAGTTTAGAAGTGTGAAAAAAGACTTGGTGAAATTTGGTCCCAAATGGGATAAGAACTCACAACCATTGCTATGAGGCAGTAAATGGCTTGTATAAAGTTATTTTGGGTTAGAATGTGTTATAATACAATGAATTTTATTGATTACAAGTGCTAAAGATGGATGAAGAATGTTTAGAAGTGTGAAGAAAGACTTGTTGAAATTCGGTCCCAAATGGGACAAGAACCCACAATAAATGCTTTGAGGTAGTAAATGGCATGTATAAAGTTATTTTGGGTTAGAATTTGTTAAAATACAATGAATTTGATTGATTACAAGTGCTAGAGATGGATGAAGAATGTTTAGAAGTGTGAAGAAAGTCTTGTTGAAATTTGGTCCCAAATGGGATAAGAACCCACAATAAATGCTTTGAGGCAGTAAATGGCATGTATAAAGTTATTTTGGGTTAGAATTTGTTAAAATACAATGAATTTGATTGATTACAAGTGCTAGAGATGGATGAAGAGTGTTTAGAAGTGTGAAAAAGACTTGTTGAAATTTGGTCCCAAATGGAATAAGAACCCACAACCATTGCTTTGAAGCAGTAAATGGCTTGTATGAAGATATTTTGGGTTATAATATGTTATAATACAATGAATTTGATTGATTATAAGTGCTAGAGATGGATGAAGATTGTTTAGAAGTGTGAAGAAACACTTGTTGAAATTTGGTCCAAAATGGGATAAGAACCCATAACAATTGCTTTGAGGCAGTAAATAGATTGTATAAAGTTAGTTTTGGTTAGAATATGTTATAATACAATAAATGATAGATTACATGGGCTAGAGATGGATGAAGAATGTTTAGAAGTGTGAATACAGACTTGTTGAAATTTGGTCCCAAATGGGATAAGAGACCACAACCATTTACTTTGAGGCAGTAAATGGCTTGTATAAAGTCATTTTGGGTTAGAATATGTTATAATACAATGAATTTGATTGATTACAATTGCTAGAGATGGATGAAGAATGTTTACAAGTATGAAGAAACACTAGTTAATATTTGGTCCCAAATGGGATAAGAACCCACAACCATTGCTTTGAGGCAGTAAATGGCTCGTATAAAGTTATTTTTGGTTAGAATATGTTATAATAAAATGAATTTGATTGAATACAAGGGCTAGAGATGGATGAAGAATTTTTAGAAGTGTGAAGAAACACTTGTTGAAAATTGGTCCCAAATGGGATAAGAACCTAAAACCATTGCTTTGAGGCAATAAATGGTTTGTATAAAAATATTTTGGTTATAATATGTTATAACACAATGAATATGATTGATTATAAGTGCTAGAGATGGATGAAGAATGTTTAGAAGTGTGAAGAAAGACTTATTGAAATTTTGTCCCATTTGGAATAAGAACCCACAACCAATGCTTTGAGGCAGTATATGGCTTGTATAAATTTATTCTGGGTTATAATATGTTATAATACAATGAATTTGATTGATTACAAGTGCTAGACATGGATGAAGAATGTTTAAAAGTGTGAAGAAAGACTTGTTGAAATTTGGTCCCAAATGGGATAAGAACCCACAACCAATGCTTTGAGGCTGTAAATGGATTGTATAAAGTTATTTTTGGTTATAATATGTTATAATACAATGAATTTGATTGATTACAAGTGCTAGACATGGATGAAGAATGTTTAGAATTGTGAAGAAAGACTTGTTGAAATTTGGTCTCAAATGGAATAAGAACCCACAACCAATGCTTTGAGGCTGTAAATGGATTGTATAAAGTTATTTTTGGTTAGAATATGTTATAATACAATGAATTTGATTGATTACAAATGCTAGAGATTGTTGACGAATGTTTCGAAGGGTGAAGAAAGACGTGTTGAAATTCGGTCCCAAATGGGATAAGAACCCACAACCAATGTTTTGAGGTTGTAAATGGCTTGTGTAAAGTTATTTTGGGTTAGAATATGTTATAATACATTGAATTTGATTGATTACAAGTGCTAGAGATGGATGAAGAATGTTTAGAAGTGTGAAGAAAGACTTGTTGACATTTGGTCCCAAATGTGATAAGAACCTACAACAATTGCTTTGAGGCAGTAAATGGCTTGTGTAGAGTTGTCTTGGGTTAGAATATGTTATAATACAATGAATTTGATTGATTACAAGTCCTAGAGATGGATGAAGAATGTTTTAGAAGTGTGAAGAAAGACTTGTTGAAATTTGGCCCCAAATGGAATAAGAACCCACAACCATAGCTTTGAGGCAGTAAATGGCTTGTATAAAGTTATTTTTGGTTAGAATATGTTATAATACAATGAATTTGATTGATTACAAGTGCTAGAGATGGATGAAGAATGTTTAGAAATGTGAAGAAAGACTTGTTGAAATTTGGCCCCAAATGGGATAAGAAACCACAACCATTGCTTTGAGGCAGTAAATGGCTTGTATAAAGTTATTTTGGGTTAGAATATGTTATAATACAATGAATTTGATTGATTACAAGTGCTAGAGATGGATGAAGAATGTTTAGAAGTGTGAAGAAAGACTTGTTGAAATTTGGTCCCAAATGGGACAAGAACCGACAATAAATGCTTTGAGGTAGTAAATGGCATGTATAAAGTTATTTTGGATTAGAATTTGTTAAAATACAATGAATTTGATTGATTACAAGTGCTAGAGATGGATGAAGAGTGTTTAGAAGTGTGAAAAAAGACTTGTTGAAATTTGGTCCCAAATGGAATAAGAACCCACAACCATTGCTTTGAAGCAGTAAATGGCTTGTATGAAGTTATTTTGGGTTATAATATGTTATAATACAATGAATTTGATTGATTACAAGTGCTAGAGATGGATGAAGATTGTTTAGAAGTGTGAAGAAACACTTGTTGAAATTTGGTCCAAAATGGGATAAGAACCCATAACAATTGCTTTGAGGCAGTAAATGGATTGTATAAAGTTATTTTTGGTTAGAATATGTTATAATACAATGAATGATCGATTACAAGGGCTAGAGATGGATGAAGAATGTTTAGAAGTGTGAATAAAGACTTGTTGAAATTTGGTCCCAAATGGGATAAGAGACCACAACCATTACTTTGAGGCAGTAAATGGCTTGTATAAAGTCATTTTGGGTTAGAATATGTTATAATACAATGAATTTGATTGATTACAATTGCTAGAGATGGATGAAGAATGTTTACAAGTATGAAGAAACACTAGTTGATATTTGGTCCCAAATGGGATAAGAACCCACAACCATTGCTTTGAGGCAGTAAATGGCTTGTATAAAGTTATTTTTGGTTAGCATATGTTATAATAAAATGAATTTGATTGAATACAAGGGCTAGAGATGGATGAAGAATTTTTAGAAGTGTGAAGAAACACTTGTTGAAAATTGGTCCCAAATGGGATAAGAACCTAAAACCATTGCTTTGAGGCAATAAATGGTTTGTATAAAAATATTTTGGTTATAATATGTTATAACACAATGAATATGATTGATTATAAGTGCTAGAGATGCATGAACAATGTTTAGAAGTGTGAAGAAAGACTTATTGAAATTTTGTCCCATATGGGATAAGAACCCACAACAAATGCTTTGAGGCAGTATATGGCTTGTATAAATTTATTCTGGGTTATAATATGTTATAATACAATGAATTTGATTGATTACAAGTGCTAGACATGGATGAAGAATGTTTAGAATTGTGAAGAAAGACTTGTTGAAATTTGGTCCCAAATGGGATAAAAACCCACAACCAATGCTTTGAGGCTGTAAATGGATTGTATAAAGTTATTTTTGGTTAGAATATGTTATAATACAATGAATTTGATTGATTACAAATGCTAGAGATTGATGACGAATGTTTCGAAGGGTGAAGAAGGACGTGTTGAAATTGGGTCCCAAATGGGATAAGAACCCACAACCAATGTTTTGAGGTTGTAAATGGCTTGTGTAAAGTTATTTTGGGTTAGAATATGTTATAATACATTGAATTTTATTGATTACAAGTGCTAGAGATGGATGAAGAATGTTTAGAAGTGTGAAGAAAGACTTGTTGAAATTTTGTCCCAAATGTGATAAGAACCTACAACCATTGCTTTGAGGCAGTAAATGGCTTGTCTAGAGTTGTCTTGGGTTAGAATATGTTATAATACAATGAATTTGATTGATTACAAGTGCTAGAGATGGATGAAGAATGTTTAGAAGTGTGAAGAAAGACTTGTTGAAATTTGGCCCCAAATGGGATAAGAACCCACAACTATAGCTTTGAGGCAGTAAATGGCTTTTATAAAGTTATTTTTGGTTAGAATATGTTATAATACAATGACTTTGATTGATTACAAGTGCTAGAGATGGATGAAGAATGTTTAGAAGTGTGAAGAAAGGCTTGTTGAAATTTGGCCCCAAATGGGATAAGAACCCACAACCATTGCTTTGAGGCAGAAAATAGCTTGTATAAAGTTATTTTGGGTTACAATATGTTATAATACAATGAATTTGATTGATTACAAGTGCTAGAGATGGATGAAGAATGTTTAGAAGTGTGCAGAAAGACTTATTGAAATTTGGCCCCAAATGGGATAAGAACCCACAACCATTGCTTTGAGGCAGCAAATGGCTTGTATAAAGTTATTTTGGGTTAGAATATGTTATAATACAATGAATTTGATTGATTACAAGTGCTAGAGATGGATGAAGAATGTTTAGAAGTGTGAAGAAAGACTTGTTGAAATTTGGTCCCAAATGGAACAAGAACCCACAATAAATGCTTTGAGGTAGTAAATGGCTTGTATAAAGTTATTTTGGGTTAGAATTTGTTAAAATACAAAGAATTTGATTGATTACAAGTGCTAGAGATGGATGAAGAATGTTTAGAAGTGTGAAAAAAGACTTGTTGAAATTCGGTCCCATATGGGATAAGAACCCACAACTAATGTTTTGAGGCAATAATTAGCTTGTCTAAAGTTATTTTGGTTCAAAATATGTTTTAATACTATGAATTTGATTGATTACAAGTGCTAGAGATGGATGAAGAATTTTAAGAAGTGTGAAGAAAGACGTGTTGAAATTTGGTGCCAAATGGGAAAAGAACCCGTAACCATTGCTTTGAGGCAGTAAATGGGTTCTCTAGAGTTTTATTGGGTTAGAATATGTTATAATATAATGAATTTGATAGATTACAAGGGCTAGAGATGGATGAAGACTGTTTAGAAGTGTGAATAAAGACTTGTTGAAATTTGGTCCCAAATGGGATAAGAGACCACAACCATTACTATGAGGCAGTAAATGACTTGTATAAAGTCATTTTGGGTTAGAATATGTTATAATACAAGGAATTTGATTGATTACAATTGCTAGAGATGGATGAAGAATGTTTACAAGTATGAAGAAACACTAGTTGATATTTGGTCCCAAATGGGATAAGAACCCACAACCATTGCTTTGAGGCAGTAAATGGCTTGTATAAAGTTATTTTTGGTTAGAATATGTTATAATAAAATGAATTTGATTGAATACAAGGGCTAGAGATGGATGAAGAATTTTTAGAAGTGTGAAGAAACACTTGTTGAAAATTGGTCCCAAACGGGATAAGAACCTAAAACCATTGCTTTGAGGCAATAAATGGTTTGTATAAAAATATTTTGGTTATAATATGTTATAACACAATGAATAAGATTGATTATAAGTGCTAGAGATGCATGAACAATGTTTAGAAGTGTGAAGAAAGACTTATTGAAATTTTGTCCCATATGGGATAAGAACCCACAACCAATGCTTTGAGGCAGTATATGGCTTGTATAAATTTATTCTGGGTTATAATATGTTATAATACAATGAATTTGATTGATTACAAGTGCTAGACATGGATGAAGAATGTTTAGAATTGTGAAGAAAGACTTGTTGAAATTTGGTCCCAAATGGGATAAGAACCCACAACCAATGCTTTGAGGCTGTAAATGGATTGTATAAAGTTATTTTTGGTTAGAATATGTTATAATACAATGAATTTGATTGATTACAAATGCTAGAGATTGATGACGAATGTTTCGAAGGGTGAAGAAGGACGTGTTGAAATTCGGTCCCAAATGGGATAAGAACCCACAACCAATGTTTTGAGGTTGTAAATGGCTTGTGTAAAGTTATTTTGGGTTAGAATATGTTATAATACATTGAATTTTATTGATTACAAGTGCTAGAGATGGATGAAGAATGTTTAGAAGTGTGAAGAAAGACTTGTTGAAATTTTGTCCCAAATGTGATAAGAACCTACAACCATTGCTTTGAGGCAGTAAATGGCTTGTCTAGAGTTGTCTTGGGTTAGAATATGTTATAATACAATGAATTTGATTGATTACAAGTGCTAGAGATGGATGAAGAATGTTTAGAAGTGTGAAGAAAGACTTGTTGAAATTCGGTCCCATATGGGATAAGAACCCACAACTAATGTTTTGAGGCAATAATTGGCTTGTCTAAAGTTATTTTGGTTCAGAATATGTTTTAATACTATGAATTTGATTGATTACAAGTGCTAGAGATGGATGAAGAATTTTAAGAAGTGTGAAGAAAGACGTGTTGAAATTTGGTCCCAAATGGGAAAAGAACCCGTAACCATTGCTTTGAGGCAGTAAATGGGTTCTCTAGAGTTTTATTGGGTTAGAATATGTTATAATACAATGAATTTGATAGATTACAAGGGCTAGAGATGGATGAAGACTGTTTAGAAGTGTGAATAAAGACTTGTTGAAATTTGGTCCAAAATGGGATAAGAGACCACAACCATTACTTTGAGGCAGTAAATGGCTTGTATAAAGTCATTTTGGGTTAGAATATGTTATAATACAAGGAATTTGATTGATTACAATTGCTAGAGATGGATGAAGAATGTTTACAAGTATGAAGAAACACTAGTTGATATTTGGTCCCAAATGGGATAAGAACCCACAACCATTGCTTTGAGGCAGTAAATGGCTTGTATAAAGTTATTTTTGGTTAGAATATGTTATAATAAAATGAATTTGATTGAATACAAGGGCTAGAGATGGATGAAGAATTTTTAGAAGTGTGAAGAAACACTTGTTGAAAATTGGTCCCAAACGGGATAAGAACCTAAAACCATTGCTTTGAGGCAATAAATGGTTTGTATAAAAATATTTTGGTTATAATATGTTATAAGACAATGAATAAGATTGATTATAAGTGCTAGAGATGCATGAACAATGTTTAGAAGTGTGAAGAAAGACTTATTGAAATTTTGTCCCATATGGGATAAGAACCCACAACCAATGCTTTGAGGCAGTATATGGCTTGTATAAATTTATTCTGGGTTATAATATGTTATAATACAATGAATTTGATTGATTACAAGTGCTAGACATGGATGAAGAATGTTTAGAATTGTGAAGAAAGACTTGTTGAAATTTGGTCCCAAATGGGATAAGAACCCACAACCAATGCTTTGAGGCTGTAAATGGATTGTATAAAGTTATTTTTGGTTAGAATATGTTATAATACAATGAATTTGATTGATTACAAATGCTAGAGATTGATGACGAATGTTTCGAAGGGTGAAGAAGGACGTGTTGAAATTCGGTCCCAAATGGGATAAGAACCCACAACCAATGTTTTGAGGTTGTAAATGGCTTGTGTAAAGTTATTTTGGGTTAGAATATGTTATAATACATTGAATTTTATTGATTACAAGTGCTAGAGATGGATGAAGAATGTTTAGAAGTGTGAAGAAAGACTTGTTGAAATTTTGTCCCAAATGTGATAAGAACCTACAACCATTGCTTTGAGGCAGTAAATGGCTTGTCTAGAGTTGTCTTGGGTTAGAATATGTTATAATACAATGAATTTGATTGATTACAAGTGCTAGAGATGGATGAAGAATGTTTAGAAGTGTGAAGAAAGACTTGTTGAAATTTGGCCCCAAATGGGATAAGAACCCACAACCATAGTTTTGAGGCAGTAAATGGCTTGTATAAAGTTATTTTTGGTTAGAATATGTTATAATACAATGAATTTGATTGATTACAAGTGCTAGAGATGGATGAAAAATGTTTAGAAGTGTGCAGAAAGACTTATTGAAATTTGGCCCCAAATGGGATAAGAACCCACAACCATTGCTTTGAGGCAGCAAATGGCTTGTATAAAGTGATTTTGGGTTAGAATATGTTATAATACAATGAATTTGATTGATTACAAGTGCTTTAGATGGATGAAGAATGTTTAGAAGTGTGAAGAAAGACTTGTTGAAATTTGGTCCCAAATGGAACAAGAACCCACAATAAATGCTTTGAGGTAGTAAATGGCTTGTATAAAGTTATTTTGGGTTAGAATTTGTTAAAATACAAAGAATTTGATTGATTACAAGTGCTAGAGATGGATGAAGAATGTTTAGAAGTGTGAAAAAAGACTTGTTGAAATTTGGCCCCAAATGGAATAAGAACCCACAACCATAGCTTTGAGGCAGTAAATGGCTTGTATAAAGTTATTTTTGGTTAGAATATGTTATAATACAAGGAATTTGATTGATTACAATTGCTAGAGATGGATGAAGAATGTTTACAAGTATGAAGAAACACTAGTTGATATTTGGTCCCAAATGGGATAAGAACCCACAACCATTGCTTTGAGGCAGTAAATGGCTTGTATAAAGTTATTTTTGGTTAGAATATGTTATAATAAAATGAATTTGATTGAATACAAGGGCTAGAGATGGATGAAGAATTTTTAGAAGTGTGAAGAAACACTTGTTGAAAATTGGTCCCAAACGGGATAAGAACCTAAAACCATTGCTTTGAGGCAATAAATGGTTTGTATAAAAATATTTTGGTTATAATATGTTATAACACAATGAATAAGATTGATTATAAGTGCTAGAGATGCATGAACAATGTTTAGAAGTGTGAAGAAAGACTTATTGAAATTTTGTCCCATATGGGATAAGAACCCACAACCAATGCTTTGAGGCAGTATATGGCTTGTATAAATTTATTCTGGGTTATAATATGTTATAATACAATCAATTTGATTGATTACAAGTGCTAGACATGGATGAAGAATGTTTAGAATTGTGAAGAAAGACTTGTTGAAATTTGGTCCCAAATGGGATAAGAACCCACAACCAATGCTTTGAGGCTGTAAATGGATTGTATAAAGTTATTTTTGGTTAGAATATGTTATAATACAATGAATTTGATTGATTACAAATGCTAGAGATTGATGACGAATGTTTCGAAGGGTGAAGAAGGACGTGTTGAAATTCGGTCCCAAATGGGATAAGAACCCACAACCAATGTTTTGAGGTTGTAAATGGCTTGTGTAAAGTTATTTTGGGTTAGAATATGTTATAATACATTGAATTTTATTGATTACAAGTGCTAGAGATGGATGAAGAATGTTTAGAAGTGTGAAGAAAGACTTGTTGAAATTTTGTCCCAAATGTGATAAGAACCTACAACCATTGCTTTGAGGCAGTAAATGGCTTGTCTAGAGTTTTCTTGGGTTAGAATATGTTATAATACAATGAATTTGATTGATTACAAGTGCTAGAGATGGATGAAGAATGTTTAGAAGTGTGAAGAAAGACTTGTTGAAATTTGGCCCCAAATGGGATAAGAACCCACAACCATAGTTTTGAGGCAGTAAATGGCTTGTATAAAGTTATTTTTTGTTAGAATATGTTATAATACAATGAATTTGATTGATTACAAGTGCTAGAGATGGATGAAGAATGTTTATAAGTGTGAAGAAAGACTTGTTGAAATTTGGCCCCAAATGGGATAAGAACCCACAACCATAGTTTTGAGGCAGTAAATGGCTTGTATAAAGTTATTTTTGGTTAGAATATGTTATAATACAATGAATTTGATTGATTACAAGTGCTAGAGATGGATGAAAATTGTTTAGAAGTGTGCAGAAAGACTTGTTGAAATTTGGCCCCAAATGGGATAAGAACCCACAACCATTGCTTTGAGGCAGCAAATGGCTTGTATAAAGTTATTTTGGGTTAGAATATGTTATAATACAATGAATTTGATTGATTACAAGTGCTTTAGATGGATGAAGAATGTTTAGAAGAGTGAAGAAAGACTTGTTGAAATTTGGTCCCAAATGGAACAAGAACCCACAATAAATGCTTTGAGGTAGTAAATGGCTTGTATAAAGTTATTTTGGGTTAGAATTTGTTAAAATACAAAGAATTTGATTGATTACAAGTGCTAGAGATGGATGAAGAATGTTTAGAAGTGTGAAAAAAGACTTGTTGAAATTCGGCCCCAAATGGAATAAGAACCCACAACCATAGCTTTGAGGCAGTAAATGGCTTGTATAAAGTTTTTTTTGGTTAGAATATGTTATAATACAATGAATTTGATTGATTACAAGTGCTAGAGATGGATGAAGAATGTTTAGAAATGTGAAGAAAGACTTGTTGAAATTTGGCCCCAAATGGGATAAGAAACCACAACCATTGCTTTGAGGCAGTAAATGGCTTGTATAAAGTTATTTTGGGTTAGAATATGTTATAATACAATGAATTTGATTGATTACAAGTGCTAGAGATGGATGAAGAATGTTTAGAAATGTGAAGAAAGACTTGTTGAAATTTGGTCCCAAATGGAACAAGAACCCACAATAAATGCTTTGAGGTAGTAAATGGCTTGTATAAAGTTATTTTGGGTTAGAATTTGTTAAAATACAAAGAATTTGATTGATTACAAGTGCTAGAGATGGATGAAGAATGTTTAGAAGTGTGAAAAAACAATTGTTGAAATTCGGTCCCATATGGGATAAGAACCCACAACTAATGTTTTGAGGCAATAATTGGCTTGTCTAAAGTTATTTTGGTTCAGAATATGTTTTAATACTATGAATTTGATTGATTACAAGTGCTAGAGATGGATGAAGAATTTTAAGAAGTGTGAAGAAAGACGTGTTGAAATTTGGTCCCAAATGGGAAAAGAACCCGTAACCATTGCTTTGAGGCAGTAAATGGGTTCTCTAGAGTTTTATTGGGTTAGAATATGTTATAATACAATGAATTTGATAGATTACAAGGGCTAGAGATGGATGAAGACTGTTTAGAAGTGTGAATAAAGACTTGTTGAAATTTGGTCCAAAATGGGATAAGAGACCACAACCATTACTTTGAGGCAGTAAATGGCTTGTATAAAGTCATTTTGGGTTAGAATATGTTATAATACAAGGAATTTGATTGATTACAATTGCTAGAGATGGATGAAGAATGTTTACAAGTATGAAGAAACACTAGTTGATATTTGGTCCCAAATGGGATAAGAACCCACAACCATTGCTTTGAGGCAGTAAATGGCTTGTATAAAGTTATTTTTGGTTAGAATATGTTATAATAAAATGAATTTGATTGAATACAAGGGCTAGAGATGGATGAAGAATTTTTAGAAGTGTGAAGAAACACTTGTTGAAAATTGGTCCCAAACGGGATAAGAACCTAAAACCATTGCTTTGAGGCAATAAATGGTTTGTATAAAAATATTTTGGTTATAATATGTTATAACACAATGAATAAGATTGATTATAAGTGCTAGAGATGCATGAACAATGTTTAGAAGTGTGAAGAAAGACTTATTGAAATTTTGTCCCATATGGGATAAGAACCCACAACCAATGCTTTGAGGCAGTATATGGCTTGTATAAATTTATTCTGGGTTATAATATGTTATAATACAATGAATTTGATTGATTACAAGTGCTAGACATGGATGAAGAATGTTTAGAATTGTGAAGAAAGACTTGTTGAAATTTGGTCCCAAATGGGATAAGAACCCACAACCAATGCTTTGAGGCTGTAAATGGATTGTATAAAGTTATTTTTGGTTAGAATATGTTATAATACAATGAATTTGATTGATTACAAATGCTAGAGATTGATGACGAATGTTTCGAAGGGTGAAGAAGGACGTGTTGAAATTCGGTCCCAAATGGGATAAGAACCCACAACCAATGTTTTGAGGTTGTAAATGGCTTGTGTAAAGTTATTTTGGGTTAGAATATGTTATAATACATTGAATTTTATTGATTACAAGTGCTAGTGATGGATGAAGAATGTTTAGAAGTGTGAAGAAAGACTTGTTGAAATTTTGTCCCAAATGTGATAAGAACCTACAACCATTGCTTTGAGGCAGTAAATGGCTTGTCTAGAGTTGTCTTGGGTTAGAATATGTTATAATACAATGAATTTGATTGATTACAAGTGCTAGAGATGGATGAAGAATGTTTAGAAGTGTGAAGAAAGACTTGTTGAAATTCGGTCCCATATGGGATAAGAACCCACAACTAATGTTTTGAGGCAATAATTGGCTTGTCTAAAGTTATTTTGGTTCAGAATATGTTTTAATACTATGAATTTGATTGATTACAAGTGCTAGAGATGGATGAAGAATTTTAAGAAGTGTGAAGAAAGACGTGTTGAAATTTGGTCCCAAATGGGAAAAGAACCCGTAACCATTGCTTTGAGGCAGTAAATGGGTTCTCTAGAGTTTTATTGGGTTAGAATATGTTATAATACAATGAATTTGATAGATTACAAGGGCTAGAGATGGATGAAGACTGTTTAGAAGTGTGAATAAAGACTTGTTGAAATTTGGTCCAAAATGGGATAAGAGACCACAACCATTACTTTGAGGCAGTAAATGGCTTGTATAAAGTCATTTTGGGTTAGAATATGTTATAATACAAGGAATTTGATTGATTACAATTGCTAGAGATGGATGAAGAATGTTTACAAGTATGAAGAAACACTAGTTGATATTTGGTCCCAAATGGGATAAGAACCCACAACCATTGCTTTGAGGCAGTAAATGGCTTGTATAAAGTTATTTTTGGTTAGAATATGTTATAATAAAATGAATTTGATTGAATACAAGGGCTAGAGATGGATGAAGAATTTTTAGAAGTGTGAAGAAACACTTGTTGAAAATTGGTCCCAAACGGGATAAGAACCTAAAACCATTGCTTTGAGGCAATAAATGGTTTGTATAAAAATATTTTGGTTATAATATGTTATAACACAATGAATAAGATTGATTATAAGTGCTAGAGATGCATGAACAATGTTTAGAAGTGTGAAGAAAGACTTATTGAAATTTTGTCCCATATGGGATAAGAACCCACAACCAATGCTTTGAGGCAGTATATGGCTTGTATAAATTTATTCTGGGTTATAATATGTTATAATACAATGAATTTGATTGATTACAAGTGCTAGACATGGATGAAGAATGTTTAGAATTGTGAAGAAAGACTTGTTGAAATTTGGTCCCAAATGGGATAAGAACCCACAACCAATGCTTTGAGGCTGTAAATGGATTGTATAAAGTTATTTTTGGTTAGAATATGTTATAATACAATGAATTTGATTGATTACAAATGCTAGAGATTGATGACGAATGTTTCGAAGGGTGAAGAAGGACGTGTTGAAATTCGGTCCCAAATGGGATAAGAACCCACAACCAATGTTTTGAGGTTGTAAATGGCTTGTGTAAAGTTATTTTGGGTTAGAATATGTTATAATACATTGAATTTTATTGATTACAAGTGCTAGAGATGGATGAAGAATGTTTAGAAGTGTGAAGAAAGACTTGTTGAAATTTTGTCCCAAATGTGATAAGAACCTACAACCATTGCTTTGAGGCAGTAAATGGCTTGTCTAGAGTTGTCTTGGGTTAGAATATGTTATAATACAATGAATTTGATTGATTACAAGTGCTAGAGATGGATGAAGAATGTTTAGAAGTGTGAAGAAAGACTTGTTGAAATTCGGTCCCATATGGGATAAGAACCCACAACTAATGTTTTGAGGCAATAATTGGCTTGTCTAAAGTTATTTTGGTTCAGAATATGTTTTAATACTATGAATTTGATTGATTACAAGTGCTAGAGATGGATGAAGAATTTTAAGAAGTGTGAAGAAAGACGTGTTGAAATTTGGTCCCAAATGGGAAAAGAACCCGTAACCATTGCTTTGAGGCAGTAAATGGGTTCTCTAGAGTTTTATTGGGTTAGAATATGTTATAATACAATGAATTTGATAGATTACAAGGGCTAGAGATGGATGAAGACTGTTTAGAAGTGTGAATAAAGACTTGTTGAAATTTGGTCCAAAATGGGATAAGAGACCACAACCATTACTTTGAGGCAGTAAATGGCTTGTATAAAGTCATTTTGGGTTAGAATATGTTATAAAAGAAGGAATTTGATTGATTACAATTGCTAGAGATGGATGAAGAATGTTTACAAGTATGAAGAAACACTAGTTGATATTTGGTCCCAAATGGGATAAGAACCCACAACCATTGCTTTGAGGCAGTAAATGGCTTGTATAAAGTTATTTTTGGTTAGAATATGTTATAATAAAATGAATTTGATTGAATACAAGGGCTAGAGATGGATGAAGAATTTTTAGAAGTGTGAAGAAACACTTGTTGAAAATTGGTCCCAAACGGGATAAGAACCTAAAACCATTGCTTTGAGGCAATAAATGGTTTGTATAAAAATATTTTGGTTATAATATGTTATAACACAATGAATAAGATTGATTATAAGTGCTAGAGATGCATGAACAATGTTTAGAAGTGTGAAGAAAGACTTATTGAAATTTTGTCCCATATGGGATAAGAACCCACAACCAATGCTTTGAGGCAGTATATGGCTTGTATAAATTTATTCTGGGTTATAATATGTTATAATACAATGAATTTGATTGATTACAAGTGCTAGACATGGATGAAGAATGTTTAGAATTGTGAAGAAAGACTTGTTGAAATTTGGTCCCAAATGGGATAAGAACCCACAACCAATGCTTTGAGGCTGTAAATGGATTGTATAAAGTTATTTTTGGTTAGAATATGTTATAATACAATGAATTTGATTGATTACAAATGCTAGAGATTGATGACGAATGTTTCGAAGGGTGAAGAAGGACGTGTTGAAATTCGGTCCCAAATGGGATAAGAACCCACAACCAATGTTTTGAGGTTGTAAATGGCTTGTGTAAAGTTATTTTGGGTTAGAATATGTTATAATACATTGAATTTTATTGATTACAAGTGCTAGAGATCGATGAAGAATGTTTAGAAGTGTGAAGAAAGACTTGTTGAAATTTTGTCCCAAATGTGATAAGAACCTACAACCATTGCTTTGAGGCAGTAAATGGCTTGTCTAGAGTTGTCTTGGGTTAGAATATGTTATAATACAATGAATTTGATTGATTACAAGTGCTAGAGATGGATGAAGAATGTTTAGAAGTGTGAAGAAAGACTTGTTGAAATTCGGTCCCATATGGGATAAGAACCCACAACTAATGTTTTGAGGCAATAATTGGCTTGTCTAAAGTTATTTTGGTTCAGAATATGTTTTAATACTATGAATTTGATTGATTACAAGTGCTAGAGATGGATGAAGAATTTTAAGAAGTGTGAAGAAAGACGTGTTGAAATTTGGTCCCAAATGGGAAAAGAACCCGTAACCATTGCTTTGAGGCAGTAAATGGGTTCTCTAGAGTTTTATTGGGTTAGAATATGTTATAATACAATGAATTTGATAGATTACAAGGGCTAGAGATGGATGAAGACTGTTTAGAAGTGTGAATAAAGACTTGTTGAAATTTGGTCCAAAATGGGATAAGAGACCACAACCATTACTTTGAGGCAGTAAATGGCTTGTATAAAGTCATTTTGGGTTAGAATATGTTATAATACAAGGAATTTGATTGATTACAATTGCTAGAGATGGATGAAGAATGTTTACAAGTATGAAGAAACACTAGTTGATATTTGGTCCCAAATGGGATAAGAACCCACAACCATTGCTTTGAGGCAGTAAATGGCTTGTATAAAGTTATTTTTGGTTAGAATATGTTATAATAAAATGAATTTGATTGAATACAAGGGCTAGAGATGGATGAAGAATTTTTAGAAGTGTGAAGAAACACTTGTTGAAAATTGGTCCCAAACGGGATAAGAACCTAAAACCATTGCTTTGAGGCAATAAATGGTTTGTATAAAAATATTTTGGTTATAATATGTTATAACACAATGAATAAGATTGATTATAAGTGCTAGAGATGCATGAACAATGTTTAGAAGTGTGAAGAAAGACTTATTGAAATTTTGTCCCATATGGGATAAGAACCCACAACCAATGCTTTGAGGCAGTATATGGCTTGTATAAATTTATTCTGGGTTATAATATGTTATAATACAATGAATTTGATTGATTACAAGTGCTAGACATGGATGAAGAATGTTTAGAATTGTGAAGAAAGACTTGTTGAAATTTGGTCCCAAATGGGATAAGAACCCACAACCAATGCTTTGAGGCTGTAAATGGATTGTATAAAGTTATTTTTGGTTAGAATATGTTATAATACAATGAATTTGATTGATTACAAATGCTAGAGATTGATGACGAATGTTTCGAAGGGTGAAGAAGGACGTGTTGAAATTCGGTCCCAAATGGGATAAGAACCCACAACCAATGTTTTGAGGTTGTAAATGGCTTGTGTAAAGTTATTTTGGGTTAGAATATGTTATAATACATTGAATTTTATTGATTACAAGTGCTAGAGATGGATGAAGAATGTTTAGAAGTGTGAAGAAAGACTTGTTGAAATTTTGTCCCAAATGTGATAAGAACCTACAACCATTGCTTTGAGGCAGTAAATGGCTTGTCTAGAGTTGTCTTGGGTTAGAATATGTTATAATACAATGAATTTGATTGATTACAAGTGCTAGAGATGGATGAAGAATGTTTAGAAGTGTGAAGAAAGACTTGTTGAAATTCGGTCCCATATGGGATAAGAACCCACAACTAATGTTTTGAGGCAATAATTGGCTTGTCTAAAGTTATTTTGGTTCAGAATATGTTTTAATACTATGAATTTGATTGATTACAAGTGCTAGAGATGGATGAAGAATTTTAAGAAGTGTGAAGAAAGACGTGTTGAAATTTGGTCCCAAATGGGAAAAGAACCCGTAACCATTGCTTTGAGGCAGTAAATGGGTTCTCTAGAGTTTTATTGGGTTAGAATATGTTATAATACAATGAATTTGATAGATTACAAGGGCTAGAGATGGATGAAGACTGTTTAGAAGTGTGAATAAAGACTTGTTGAAATTTGGTCCAAAATGGGATAAGAGACCACAACCATTACTTTGAGGCAGTAAATGGCTTGTATAAAGTCATTTTGGGTTAGAATATGTTATAATACAAGGAATTTGATTGATTACAATTGCTAGAGATGGATGAAGAATGTTTACAAGTATGAAGAAACACTAGTTGATATTTGGTCCCAAATGGGATAAGAACCCACAACCATTGCTTTGAGGCAGTAAATGGCTTGTATAAAGTTATTTTTGGTTAGAATATGTTATAATAAAATGAATTTGATTGAATACAAGGGCTAGAGATGGATGAAGAATTTTTAGAAGTGTGAAGAAACACTTGTTGAAAATTGGTCCCAAACGGGATAAGAACCTAAAACCATTGCTTTGAGGCAATAAATGGTTTGTATAAAAATATTTTGGTTATAATATGTTATAACACAATGAATAAGATTGATTATAAGTGCTAGAGATGCATGAACAATGTTTAGAAGTGTGAAGAAAGACTTATTGAAATTTTGTCCCATATGGGATAAGAACCCACAACCAATGCTTTGAGGCAGTATATGGCTTGTATAAATTTATTCTGGGTTATAATATGTTATAATACAATGAATTTGATTGATTACAAGTGCTAGACATGGATGAAGAATGTTTAGAATTGTGAAGAAAGACTTGTTGAAATTTGGTCCCAAATGGGATAAGAACCCACAACCAATGCTTTGAGGCTGTAAATGGATTGTATAAAGTTATTTTTGGTTAGAATATGTTATAATACAATGAATTTGATTGATTACAAATGCTAGAGATTGATGACGAATGTTTCGAAGGGTGAAGAAGGACGTGTTGAAATTCGGTCCCAAATGGGATAAGAACCCACAACCAATGTTTTGAGGTTGTAAATGGCTTGTGTAAAGTTATTTTGGGTTAGAATATGTTATAATACATTGAATTTTATTGATTACAAGTGCTAGAGATGGATGAAGAATGTTTAGAAGTGTGAAGAAAGACTTGTTGAAATTTTGTCCCAAATGTGATAAGAACCTACAACCATTGCTTTGAGGCAGTAAATGGCTTGTCTAGAGTTGTCTTGGGTTAGAATATGTTATAATACAATGAATTTGATTGATTACAAGTGCTAGAGATGGATGAAGAATGTTTAGAAGTGTGAAGAAAGACTTGTTGAAATTTGGCCCCAAATGGGATAAGAACCCACAACCATAGTTTTGAGGCAGTAAATGGCTTGTATAAAGTTATTTTTTGTTAGAATATGTTATAATACAATGAATTTGATTGATTACAAGTGCTAGAGATGGATGAAGAATGTTTAGAAGTGTGAAGAAAGACTTGTTGAAATTTGGCCCCAAATGGGATAAGAACCCACAACCATAGTTTTGAGGCAGTAAATGGCTTGTATAAAGTTATTTTTGGTTAGAATATGTTATAATACAATGAATTTGATTGATTACAAGTGCTAGAGATGGATGAAAAATGTTTAGAAGTGTGCAGAAAGACTTGTTGAAATTTGGCCCCAAATGGGATAAGAACCCACAACCATTGCTTTGAGGCAGCAAATGGCTTGTATAAAGTTATTTTGGGTTAGAATATGTTATAATACAATGAATTTGATTGATTACAAGTGCTTTAGATGGATGAAGAATGTTTAGAAGTGTGAAGAAAGACTTGTTGAAATTTGGTCCCAAATGGAACAAGAACCCACAATAAATGCTTTGAGGTAGTAAATGGCTTGTATAAAGTTATTTTGGGTTAGAATTTGTTAAAATACAAAGAATTTGATTGATTACAAGTGCTAGAGATGGATGAAGAATGTTTAGAAGTGTGAAAAAAGACTTGTTGAAATTTGGCCCCAAATGGAATAAGAACCCACAACCATAGCTTTGAGGCAGTAAATGGCTTGTATAAAGTTATTTTTGGTTAGAATATGTTATAATACAATGAATTTGATTGATTACAAGTGCTAGAGATGGATGAAGAATGTTTAGAAATGTGAAGAAAGACTTGTTGAAATTTGGCCCCAAATGGGATAAGAAACCACAACCATTGCTTTGAGGCAGTAAATGGCTTGTATAAAGTTATTTTGGGTTAGAATATGTTATAATACAATGAATTTGATTGATTACAAGTGCTAGAGATGGATGAAGAATGTTTAGAAATGTGAAGAAAGACTTGTTGAAATTTGGCCCCAAATGGGATAAGAAACCACAACCATTGCTTTGAGGCAGTAAATGGCTTGTATAAAGTTATTTTTGGTTAGAATATGTTATAATACAATGAATGATCGATTACAAGGGCTAGAGATGGATGAAGAATGTTTAGAAGTGTGAATAAAGACTTGTTGAAATTTGGTCCCAAATGGGATAAGAGACCACAACCATTACTTTGAGGCAGTAAATGGCTTGTATAAAGTCATTTTGGGTTAGATTATGTTATAATACAATGAATTTGATTGATTACAATTGCTAGAGGTGGATGAAGAATGTTTACAAGTATGAAGAAACACTAGTTGATATTTGGTCCCAAATGAGATAAGAACCCACAACCATTGCTTTGAGGCAGTAAATGGCTTGTATAAAGTTATTTTTGGTTAGCATATGTTATAATAAAATGAATTTGATTGAATACAAGGGCTAGAGATGGATGAAGAATTTTTAGAAGTGTGAAGAAACACTTGTTGAAAATTGGTCCCAAATGGGATAAGAACCTAAAACCATTGCTTTGAGGCAATAAATGGTTTGTACAAAAATATTTTGGTTATAATATGTTATAACACAATGAATATGATTGATTATAAGTGCTAGAGATGCATGAACAATGTTTAGAAGTGTGAAGAAAGACTTATTGAAATTTTGTCCCATATGGGATAAGAACCCACAACCAATGCTTTGAGGCAGTATATGGCTTGTATAAATTTATTCTGGGTTATAATATGTTATAATACAATGAATTTGATTGATTACAAGTGCTAGACATGGATGAAGAATGTTTAGAATTGTGAAGAAAGACTTGTTGAAATTTGGTCCCAAATGGGATAAGAACCCACAACCAATGCTTTGAGGCTGTAAATGGATTGTATAAAGTTATTTTTGGTTAGAATATGTTATAATACAATGAATTTGATTGATTACAAATGCTAGAGATTGATGATGAATGTTTCGAAGGGTGAAGAAGGACGTATTGAAATTGGGTCCCAAATGGGATAAGAACCCACAACCAATGTTTTGAGGTTGTAAATGGCTTGTATAAAGTTATTTTGGGTTAGAATATGTTATAATACATTGAATTTTATTGATTACAAGTGCTAGAGATGGATGAAGAATGTTTAGAAGTGTGAAGAAAGACTTGTTGAAATTTTGTCCCAAATGGGATAAGAACCTACAACCATTGCTTTGAGGCAGTAAATGGCTTGTCTAGAGTTGTCTTGGGTTAGAATATGTTATAATACAATGAATTTGATTGATTACAAGTGCTAGAGATGGATGAAGAATGTTTAGAAGTGTGAAGAAAGACTTGTTGAAATTTGGCCCCAAATGGGATAAGAACCCACAACCATAGCTTTGAGGCAGTAAATGGCTTGTTTAAAGTTATTTTTGGTTAGAATATGTTATAATACAATGACTTTGATTGATTACAAGTGCTAGAGATGGATGAAGAATGTTTAGAAGTGTGAAGAAAGACTTGTTGAAATTTGGCCCCAAATGGGATAAGAACCCACAACCATTGCTTTGAGGCAGCAAATAGCTTGTATAAAGTTATTTTGGGTTAGAATATGTTATAATACAATGAATTTGATTGATTACAAGTGCTAGAGATGGATGAAGAATGTTTAGAAGTGTGCAGAAAGACTTGTTGAAATTTGGCCCCAAATGGGATAAGAACCCACAACCATTGCTTTGAGGCAGCAAATGGCTTGTATAAAGTTATTTTGGGTTAGAATATGTTATAATACAATGAATTTGATTGATTACAAGTGCTAGAGATGGATGAAGAATGTTTAGAAGTGTGAAGAAAGACTTGTTGAAATTTGGTCCCAAATGGAACAAGAACCCACAATAAATGCTTTGAGGTAGTAAATGGCTTGTATAAAGTTATTTTGGGTTAGAATTTGTTAAAATATAAAGAATTTGATTGATTACAAGTGCTAGAGATGGATGAAGAATGTTTAGAAGTGTGAAAAAAGACTTGTTGAAATTCGGTCCCATATGGGATAAGAACCCACAACTAATACTATGAATTTGATTGATTACAAGTGCTAGAGATGGATGAAGAATTTTAAGAAGTGTGAAGAAAGACGTGTTGAAATTTGGTCCCAAATGGGAAAAGAACCCGTAACCATTGCTTTGAGGCAGTAAATGGGTTCTCTAGAGTTTTATTGGGTTAGAATATGTTATAATACAATGAATTTGATAGATTACAAGGGCTAGAGATGGATGAAGACTGTTTAGAAGTGTGAAGAAAGACTTGTTGAAATTTGGTCCCAAATGGGATAAGAACCCACAACCATTACTTTGAGGCAGGAAATGTCTTGTATAAAGTTATTTTGGGTTATAATATGTTATAATACAATGAATTTGATTGATTACAAGTGCTAGAGATGGATGAAGAAAGTTTAGAAGTGTGAAAAAAGACTTGGTTAAATTTGGTCCCAAATGGGATAAGAACCCACAACCATTGCTATGAGGCAGTAAATGGCTGGTATAAAGTTATTTTGGGTTAGAATTTGTTAAAATACAATGAATTTGATTGATTACAAGTGCTAGAGATGGATGAAGAATGTTTAGAAGTGTGAAGAAAGTCTTGTTGAAATTTGGTCCCAAATGGGATAAGAACCCACAATAAATGCTTTGAGGAAGTAAATGGCATGTATAAAGTTATCTTGGGTTAGAATTTGTTAAAATACAATGAATTTGATTGATTACAAGTGCTAGAGATGGATGAAAAGTGTTTAGAAGTGTGAAAAAAGACTTGTTGAAATTTGGTCCCAAATGGAATAAGAACCCACAACCATTGCTTTGAAGCAGTAAATGGCTTGTATGAAGTTATTTTAGGTTATAATATGTTATAATACATTGAATTTGATTGATTACAAGTGCTAGAGATGGATGAAGATTGTTTAGAAGTGTGAAGAAACACTTGTTGAAATTTGGTCCAAAATGAGATAAGAACCCAGAACAATTGCTTTGAGGCAGTAAATGGATTGTATAAAGTTATTTTTGGTTAAAATATGTTATAATACAATGAATGATAGATTACAAGGGCTAGATATGGATGAAGAATGTTTAGAAGTGTGAATAAAGACTTGTTGAAATTTGGCCCCAAATGGGATAAGAACCCACAACCATTGCTTTGAGGCAGCAAATAGCTTGTATAAAGTTATTTTGGGTTAGAATATGTTATAATACAATGAATTTGATTGATTACAAGTGCTAGAGATAGATGAAGAATGTTTAGAAGTGTGCAGAAAGACTTGTTGAAATTTGGCCCCAAATGGGATAAGAACCCACAACCATTGCTTTGAGGCAGCAAATGGCTTGTATAAAGTTATTTTGGGTTAGAATATGTTATAATACAATGAATTTGATTGATTACAAGTGCTAGAGATGGATGAAGAATGTTTAGAAGTGTGAAGAAAGACTTGTTGAAATTTGGTCCCAAATGGAACAAGAACCCACAATAAATGCTTTGAGGTAGTAAATGGCTTGTATAAAGTTATTCTGGGTTAGAATTTGTTAAAATACAAAGAATTTGATTGATTACAAGTGCTAGAGATGGATGAAGAATGTTTAGAAGTGTGAAAAAGACTTGTTGAAATTCGGTCCCATATGGGATAAGAACCCACAACTAATGTTTTGAGGCAATAATTGGCTTGTCTAAAGTTATTTTGGGTCAGAATATGTTTTAATACTATGAATTTGATTGATTACAAGTGCTAGAGATGGATGAAGAATTTTAAGAAGTGTGAAGAAAGACGTGTTGAAATTTGGTCCCAAATGGGAAAAGAACCCGTAACCATTGCTTTGAGGCAGTAAATGGGTTCTCTAGAGTTTTATTGGGTTAGAATATGTTATAATACAATGAATTTGATAGATTACAAGGGCTAGAGATGGATGAAGACTGTTTAGAAGTGTGAAGAAAGACTTGTTGAAATTTGGTCCCAAATGGGATAAGAACCCACAACCATTACTTTGAGGCAGGAAATGTCTTGTATAAAGTTATTTTGGGTTATAATATGTTATAATACAATGAATTTGATTGATTACAAGTGCTAGAGATGGATGAAGAAAGTTTAGAAGTGTGAAAAAAGACTTGGTTAAATTTGGTCCCAAATGGGATAAGAACCCACAACCATTGCTATGAGGCAGTAAATGGCTGGTATAAAGTTATTTTGGGTTAGAATTTGTTAAAATACAATGAATTTGATTGATTACAAGTGCTAGAGATGGATGAAGAATGTTTAGAAGTGTGAAGAAAGTCTTGTTGAAATTTGGTCCCAAATGGGATAAGAACCCACTAAAAATGCTTTGAGGAAGTAAATGGCATGTATAAAGTTATTTTGGGTTAGAATTTGTTAAAATACAATGAATTTGATTGATTACAAGTGTTAGAGATGGATGAAAAGTGTTTAGAAGTGTGAAAAAAGACTTGTTGAAATTTTGTCCCAAATGGAATAAGAACCCACAACCATTGCTTTGAAGCAGTAAATGGCTTGTATGAAGTTATTTTAGGTTATAATATGTTATAATACAATGAATTTGATTGATTACAAGTGCTAGAGATGGATGAAGATTGTTTAGAAGTGTGAAGAAACACTTGTTGAAATTTGGTCCAAAATGAGATAAGAACCCAGAACAATTGCTTTGAGGCAGTAAATGGATTGTATAAAGTTATTTTTGGTTAAAATATGTTATAATACAATGAATGATAGATTACAAGGGCTAGATATGGATGAAGAATGTTTAGAAGTGTGAATAAAGACTTGTTGAAATTTGGTCCCAAATGGGATAAGAGACCACAACCATTACTTTGAGGCAGTAAATGGCTTGTATAAAGTTATTTTGGATTAGAATATGTTATAATACAAGGAATTTGATTGATTACAATTGCTAGAGATGGATGAAGAATGTTTACAAGTATGAAGAAACACTAGTTGATATTTGGTCCCAAATGGGATAAGAACCCACAACCATTGCTTTCAGGCAGTAAATGGCTTGTATAAAGTTATTTTTGGTTAGAATATGTTATAATAAAATGAATTTGATTGAATACAAGGGCTAGAGATGGATGAAGAATTTTTAGAAGTGTGAAGAAACACTTGTTGAAAATTGGTCCGAAACGGAATAAGAACCTAAAACCATTGCTTTGAGGCAATAAATGGTTTGTATAAAAATATTTTGGTTATAATATGTTATAACACAATGAATATGATTGATTATAAGTGCTAGAAATGGATGAAGAATGTTTAGAAGTGTGAAGAAAGACTTATTGAAATTTTGTCCCATATGGGATAAGAACCCACAACCAATGCTTTGAGGCAGTATATAGCTTGCATAAATTTATTCTTGGTTATAATATGTTATAATACAATGAATTTGATTGATTACAAGTGCTAGACAAGGATGAAGAATGTTTAGAATTGTGAAAAAAGACTTGTTGAAATTTGGTCCCAAATGGGATAAGAACCCACAACCAATGCTTTGAGGCTGTAAATGGATTGTATAAAGTTATTTTTGGTTAGAATATGTTATAATACAATGAATTTGATTGATTACAAATGCTAGAGATTGATGACGAATGTTTAGAAGTGTGAAGAAAGACTTATTGAAGTTTGGTCTCAAATGGGATAAGAACCCACAACCAATGCTTTGAGGAAGTAAATGGCTTGTATAAAGTTATTTTGGGTTAGAATATGTTATAATACAATGAATTTGATTGTTTACAAGTGCTAGAGATGGATGAAGAATGTTTAGAAGTGTGAAGAAAGACTTGTTGAAATTTGGTCCCAAATGTGATAAGAACCTACAACCATTGCTTTGAGGCAGTAAATGGCTTGTCTAGAGTTGTCTTGGGTTAAAATATGTTATAATACAATGAATTTGATTGATTACAAGTGCTAGAGATGGATGAAGAATGTTTAGCAGTGTGAAGAAAGACTTGTTTAAATTTGGCCCCAAATGGGATAAGAACTTACAACCATAGTTTTGAGGCAGTAAATGGCTTGTATAAAGTTATTTTTGGTTAGAATATGTTATAATACAATGAATTTGATTGATTACAAGTGCTAGAGATGGATGAAGAATGTTTAGAAGTGTGAAGAAAGACTTGTTGAAATTTGGCCCCAAATGGGATAAGAAACCACAACCATTGCTTTGAGGCAGTAAATGGCTTGTATAAAGTTATTTTGGGTTAGAATATGTTATAATACAATGAATTTGATTGATTACAAGTGCTAGAGATGGATGAAGAATGTTTAGAAGTGTGAAGAAAGACTTGTTGAAATTTGGTCCCAAATGGGACAAGAACCCACAATAAATGCTTTGAGGTAGTAAATGGCATGTATAAAGTTATTTTGGGTTAGAATTTGTTAAAATACAATGAATTTGATTGATTAAAAGTGCTAGAGATGGATGAAGAGTGTTTAGAAGTGTGAAAAAAGACTTGTTGAAATTTGTTCCCAAATGGAATAAGAACCCACAACCATTGCTTTGAAGCAGTAAATAGCTTGTATGAAGTTATTTTGGGTTATAATATGTTATAATACAATGAATTTGATCGATTACAAGTGCTAGAGATGGATGAAGATTGTTTAGAAGTGTGAAGAAACACTTGTTGAAATTTGGTCCAAAATGGGATAAGAACCCATAACAATTGCTTTGAGGCAGTAAATGGATTGTATAAAGTTATTTTTGGTTAGAATATGTTATAATACAATGAATGATAGATTACAAGGGCTAGATATGGATGAAGAATGTTTAGAAGTGTGAATAAATACTTGTTGAAATTTGGTCCCAAATGGGATAAGAACCCACAACCAATGCTTTGAGGCTGTAAATGGATTGTATAAAGTTATTTTTGGTTAGAATATGTTATAATACAATGAATTTGATTGATTACAAATGCTAGAGATTGATGACGAATGTATCGAAGGGAGAGGAAAGACGTGTTGAAATTCGGTCCCAAATGGGATATGAACCCACAACCAATGTTTTGAGGTTGTAAATGGGATTGTGTAAAGTTATTTTGGGTTAGAATATGTTATAATACATTGAATTTGATTGATTACAAGTGCTAGAGATGGATGACGAATGTTTAGAAGTGTGAAGAAAGACTTGTTTAAATTTGGCCCCAAATTGGATAAGAACTTACAACCATAGCTTTGAGGCAGTAAATGGCTTGTATAAAGTTATTTTTGGTTAGAATATGTTATAATACAATGAATTTGATTGATTACAAGTGCTAGAGATGGATGAAGAATGTTTAGAAGTGTGAAGAAAGACTTGTTTAAATTTGGCCCCAAATTGGATAAGAACTTACAACCATAGCTTTGAGGCAGTAAATGGCTTGTATAAAGTTATTTTTGGTTAGAATATGTTATAATACAATGAATTTGATTGATTACAAGTGCTAGAGATGGATGAAGAATGTTTAGAAGTGTGAAGAAAGACTTGTTGAAATTTGGCCCCAAATGGGATAAGAAACCACAACCATTTCTTTGAGGCAGTAAATGGCTTGTATAAAGTTATTTTGGGTTAGAATATGTTATAATACAATGAATTTGATTGATTACAAGTGCTAGAGATGGATGAAGAATGTTTAGAAGTGTGAAGAAAGACTTGTTGAAATTTGGTCCCAAATGGGAAAAGAACCCGTAACCATTGCTTTGAGGCAGTAAATGGGTTCTCTAGAGTTTTATTGGGTTAGAATATGTTATAATACAATGAATTTGATAGATTACAAGGGCTAGAGATGGATGAAGACTGTTTAGAAGTGTGAAGAAAGACTTGTTGAAATTTGGTCCCAAATGGGATAAGAACCCACAACCATTACTTTGAGGCAGGAAATGTCTTGTATAAAGTTATTTTGGGTTATAATATGTTATAATACAATGAATTTGATTGATTACAAGTGCTAGAGATGGATGAAGAAAGTTTAGAAGTGTGAAAAAAGACTTGGTTAAATTTGGTCCCAAATGGGATAAGAACCCACAACCATTGCTATGAGGCAGTAAATGGCTGGTATAAAGTTATTTTGGGTTAGAATTTGTTAAAATACAATGAATTTGATTGATTACAAGTGCTAGAGATGGATGAAGAATGTTTAGAAGTGTGAAGAATGTCTTGTTGAAATTTGGTCCCAAATGGGATAAGAACCCACAATAAATGCTTTGAGGAAGTAAATGGCATGTATAAAGTTATTTTGGGTTAGAATTTGTTAAAATACAATGAATTTGATTGATTACAAGTGCTAGAGATGGATGAAAAGTGTTTAGAAGTGTGAAAAAAGACTTGTTGAAATTTGGTCCCAAATGGAATAAGAACCCACAACCATTGCTTTGAAGCAGTAAATGGCTTGTATGAAGTTATTTTAGGTTATAATATGTTATAATACAATGAATTTGATTGATTACAAGTGCTAGAGATGGATGAAGATTGTTTAGAAGTGTGAAGAAACACTTGTTGAAATTTGGTCCAAAATGAGATAAGAACCCAGAACAATTGCTTTGAGGCAGTAAATGGATTGTATAAAGTTATTTTTGGTTAAAATATGTTATAATACAATGAATGATAGATTACAAGGGCTAGATATGGATGAAGAATGTTTAGAAGTGTGAATAAAGACTTGTTGAAATTTGGTCCCAAATGGGATAAGAGACCACAACCATTACTTTGAGGCAGTAAATGGCTTGTATAAAGTCATTTTGGATTAGAATATGTTATAATACAAGGAATTTGATTGATTACAATTGCTAGAGATGGATGAAGAATGTTTACAAGTATGAAGAAACACTAGTTGATATTTGGTCCCAAATGGGATAAGAACCCACAACCATTGCTTTCAGGCAGTAAATGGCTTGTATAAAGTTATTTTTGGTTAGAATATGTTATAATAAAATGAATTTGATTGAATACAAGGGCTAGAGATGGATGAAGAATTTTTAGAAGTGTGAAGAAACACTTGTTGAAAATTGGTCCCAAACGGGATAAGAACCTAAAATCATTGCTTTGAGGCAATAAATGGTTTGTATAAAAATATTTTGATTATAATATGTTATAACACAATGAATATGATTGATTATAAGTGCTAGAGATGGATGAAGAATGTTTAGAAGTGTGAAGAAAGACTTATTGAAATTTTGTCCCATATGGGATAAGAACCCACAACCAATGCTTTGAGGCAGTATATAGCTTGCATAAATTTATTCTTGGTTATAATATGTTATAATACAATGAATTTGATTGATTACAAGTGCTAGACAAGGATGAAGAATGTTTAGAATTGTGAAAAAAGACTTGTTGAAATTTGGTCCTAAATGGGATAAGAACCCACAACCAATGCTTTGAGGCTGTAAATGGATTGTATAAAGTTATTTTTGGTTAGAATATGTTATAATACAATGAATTTGATTGATTACAAATGCTAGAGATTGATGACGAATGTTTAGAAGTGTGAAGAAAGACTTATTGAAGTTTGGTCTCAAATGGGATAAGAACCCACAACCAATGCTTTGAGGAAGTAAATGGCTTGTATAAAGTTATTTTGGGTTAGAATATGTTATAATACAATGAATTTGATTGTTTACAAGTGCTAGAGATGGATGAAGAATGTTTAGAAGTGTGAATAACAACTTGTTGAATTTTGGTCCCAAATGGGATAAGAACCCACAACCATTGCTTTGAGGCAGTAAATGCTTGTATAAAGTTATTTTGGGTTATAATATGTTAAAATACAATGAATTTGATTGATTACAAGTGCTAGACATGGATGAAGAATGTTAAGAAGTGTGAAGAAAGACTTGTTGAAATTTGGTCCCAAATGGGATAAGAACCCACAACCATTCCTTTGAGGCAGTAAATGGCTTGTATAAAGTCATTTTGGGTTAGAATATGTTATAATACAACGAATTTGATTGATTACAAGTGCTAGAGATGGATGAAGAATGTTTACAATTATGAAGAAACACGAGTTGAAATTTGGTCCCAAATGGGATAAGAACCCACAACCAATGCTTTGAGGCTGTAAATGGATTGTATAAAGTTATTTTTGGTTAGAATATGTTATAATACAATGAATTTGATTGATTACAAATGCTAGAGATTGATGACGAATGTTTCGAAGGGTGAAGAAAGACATGTTGAAATTCGGTCCCAAATGGGATAAGAACCCACAACCAATGTTTTGAGGTTGTAAATGGATTGTGTAAAGTTATTTTGGGTTAGAATATGTTATAATACATTGAATTTGATTGATTACAAGTGCTAGAGATGGATGAAGAATGTTTAGAAGTGTGAAGAAAGACTTGTTGAAATTTGGTCCCAAATGTGATAAGAACCTACAACCATTGCTTTGAGGCAGTAAATGGCTTGTCTAGAGTTGTCTTGGGTTAGAATATGTTATAATACAATGAATTTGATTGATTACAAGTGCTGGAGATGGATGAAGAATGTTTAGAAGTGTGAAGAAAGACTTGTTGAAATTTGGCCCCAAATGGGATAAGAACCCACAACCATAGCTTTGAGGCAGTAAATGGCTTGTATAAAGTTATTTTTGGTTAGAATATGTTATAATACAATGAATTTGATTGATTACAAGTGCTAGAGATGGATGAAGAATGTTTAGAAGTGTGAAGAAAGACTTGTTGAAATTTGGCCCCAAATGGGATAAGAAACCACAACCATTTCTTTGAGGCAGTAAATGGCTTGTATAAAGTTATTTTGGGTTAGAATATGTTATAATACAATGAATTTGCTTGATTACAAGTGCTAGAGATGGATGAAGAATGTTTAGAAGTGTGAAGAAAGACTTGTTGAAATTTGGCCCCAAATGGGATAAGAAACCACAACCATTGCTTTGAGGCAGTAAATGGCTTGTATAAAGTTATTTTGGGTTAGAATATGTTATAATACAATGAATTTGATTGATTACAAGTGCTAGAGAAGGATGAAGAATGTTTAGAAGTGTGAAGAAAGACTTGTTGAAATTTGGTCCCAAATGGGACAAGAACCCACAATAAATGCTTTGAGGTAGTAAATGGCATGTATAAAGTTATTTTGGGTTAGAATTTGTTAAAATACAATGAATTTGATTGATTAAAAGTGCTAGAGATGGATGAAGAGTGTTTAGAAGTGTGAAAAAAAGACTTGTTGAAATTTGTTCCCAAATGGAATAAGAACCCACAACCATTGCTTTGAAGCAGTAAATGGCTTGTATGAAGTTATTTTGGGTTATAATATGTTATAATACAATGAATTTGATTGATTACAAGTGCTAGAGATGGATGAAGATTGTTTAGAAGTGTGAAGAAACACTTGTTGAAATTTGGTCCAAAATGGGATAAGAACCCATAACAATTGCTTTGAGGCAGTAAATGGATTGTATAAAGTTATTTTTGGTTAGAATATGTTATAATACAATGAATTTGCTTGATTACAAGTGCTAGAGATGGATGAAGAATGTTTAGAAGTGTGAAGAAAGACTTGTTGAAATTTGGCCCCAAATGGGATAAGAAACCACAACCATTTCTTTGAGGCAGTAAATGGCTTGTATAAAGTTATTTTGGGTTAGAATATGTTATAATACAATGAATTTGATTGATTACAAGTGCTAGAGATGGATGAAGAATGTTTAGAAGTGTGAAGAAAGACTTGTTGAAATTTGGTCCCAAATGGGATAAGAACCCACAACCAATGCTTTGAGGCTGTAAATGGATTGTATAAAGTTATTTTTGGTTAGAATATGTTATAATACAATGAATTTGATTGATTACAAATGCTAGAGATTGATGACGAATGTTTCGAAGGGTGAAGAAAGACATGTTGAAATTCGGTCCCAAATGGGATAAGAACCCACAACCAATGTTTTGAGGTTGTAAATGGATTGTGTAAAGTTATTTTGGGTTAGAATATGTTATAATACATTGAATTTGATTGATTACAAGTGCTAGAGATGGATGAAGAATGTTTAGAAGTGTGAAGAAAGACTTGTTGAAATTTGGTCCCAAATGTGATAAGAACCTACAACCATTGCTTTGAGGCAGTAAATGGCTTGTCTAGAGTTGTCTTGGGTTAGAATATGTTATAATACAATGAATTTGATTGATTACAAGTGCTGGAGATGGATGAAGAATGTTTAGAAGTGTGAAGAAAGACTTGTTAAAATTTGGCCCCAAATGGGATAAGAACCCACAACCATAGCTTTGAGGCAGTAAATGGCTTGTATAAAGTTATTTTTGGTTAGAATATGTTATAATACAATGAATTTGATTGATTACAAGTGCTAGAGATGGATGAAGAATGTTTAGAAGTGTGAAGAAAGACTTGTTGAAATTTGGCCCCAAATGGGATAAGAAACCACAACCATTTCTTTGAGGCAGTAAATGGCTTGTATAAAGTTATTTTGGGTTAGAATATGTTATAATACAATGAATTTGCTTGATTACAAGTGCTAGAGATGGATGAAGAATGTTTAGAAGTGTGAAGAAAGACTTGTTGAAATTTGGCCCCAAATGGGATAAGAAACCACAACCATTGCTTTGAGGCAGTAAATGGCTTGTATAAAGTTATTTTGGGTTAGAATATGTTATAATACAATGAATTTGATTGATTACAAGTGCTAGAGAAGGATGAAGAATGTTTAGAAGTGTGAAGAAAGACTTGTTGAAATTTGGTCCCAAATGGGACAAGAACCCACAATAAATGCTTTGAGGTAGTAAATGGCATGTATAAAGTTATTTTGGGTTAGAATTTGTTAAAATACAATGAATTTGATTGATTAAAAGTGCTAGAGATGGATGAAGAGTGTTTAGAAGTGTGAAAAAAAGACTTGTTGAAATTTGTTCCCAAATGGAATAAGAACCCACAACCATTGCTTTGAAGCAGTAAATGGCTTGTATGAAGTTATTTTGGGTTATAATATGTTATAATACAATGAATTTGATTGATTACAAGTGCTAGAGATGGATGAAGATTGTTTAGAAGTGTGAAGAAACACTTGTTGAAATTTGGTCCAAAATGGGATAAGAACCCATAACAATTGCTTTGAGGCAGTAAATGGATTGTATAAAGTTATTTTTGGTTAGAATATGTTATAATACAATGAATGATAGATTACAAGGGCTAGATATGGATGAAGAATGTTTAGAAGTGTGAATAAATACTTGTTGAAATTTGGTCCCAAATGGGATAAGAACCCACAACCAATGCTTTGAGGCTGTAAATGGATTGTATAAAGTTATTTTTGGTTAGAATATGTTATAATACAATGAATTTGATTGATTACAAATGCTAGAGATTGATGACGAATGTATCGAAGGGTGAGGAAAGACGTGTTGAAATTCGGTCCCAAATGGGATAAGAACCCACAACCAATGTTTTGAGGTTGTAAATGGCTTGTGTAAAGTTATTTTGGGTTAGAATATGTTATAATACATTGAATTTGATTGATTACAAGTGCTAGAGATGGATGAAGAATGTTTAGAAGTGTGAAGAAAGACTTGTTGAAATTTGGTCCCAAATTTGATAAGAACCTACAACCATTGCTTTGAGGCAGTAAATGGCTTGTCTAGAGTTGTCTTGGGTTAAAATATGTTATAATACAATGAATTTGATTGATTACAAGTGCTAGAGATGGATGAAGAATGTTTAGAAGTGTGAAGAAAGACTTGTTTAAATTTGGTCCCAAATGGGATAAGAACTTACAACCATAGCTTTGAGGCAGTAAATGGCTTGTATAAAGTTATTTTTGGTTAGAATATGTTATAATACAATGAATTTGATTGATTACAAGTGCTAGAGATGGATGAAGAATGTTTAGAAGTGTGAAGAAAGACTTGTTGAAATTTGGCCCCAAATGGGATAAGAAACCACAACCATTGCTTTGAGGCAGTAAATGGCTTGTATAAAGTTATTTTGGGTTAGAATATGTTATAATACAATGAATTTGATTGATTACAAGTGCTAGAGATGGATGAAGAATGTTTAGAAGTGTGAAGAAAGACTTGTTGAAATTTGGTCCAAAATGGGACAAGAACCCACAATAAATGCTTTGAGGTAGTAAATGGCATGTATAAAGTTATTTTGGGTTAGAATTTGTTAAAATACAATGAATTTGATTGATTAAAAGTGCTAGAGATGGATGAAGAGTGTTTAGAAGTGTGAAAAAAGACTTGTTGAAATTTGTTCCCAAATGGAATAAGAACCCACAACCATTGCTTTGAAGCAGTAAATGGCTTGTATGAAGTTATTTTTGGTTATAATATGTTATAATACAATGAATTTGATTGATTACAAGTGCTAGAGATGGATGAAGATTGTTTAGAAGTGTGAAGAAACACTTGTTGAAATTTGGTCCAAAATGGGATAAGAACCCATAACAATTGCTTTGAGGCAGTAAATGGATTGTATAAAGTTATTTTTGGTTAGAATATGTTATAATACAATGAATGATAGATTACAAGGGCTAGATATGGATGAAGAATGTTTAGAAGTGTGAATAAATACTTGTTGAAATTTGGTCCCAAATGGGATAAGAACCCACAACCAATGCTTTGAGGCTGTAAATGGATTGTATAAAGTTATTTTTGGTTAGAATATGTTATAATACAATGAATTTGATTGATTACAAATGCTAGAGATTGATGACGAATGTATCGAAGGGTGAGGAAAGACGTGTTGAAATTCGGTCCCAAATGGGATAAGAACCCACAACCAATGTTTTGAGGTTGTAAATGGCTTGTGTAAAGTTATTTTGGGTTAGAATATGTTATAATACATTGAATTTGATTGATTACAAGTGCTAGAGATGGATGAAGAATGTTTAGAAGTGTGAAGAAAGACTTGTTGAAATTTGGTCCCAAATGTGATAAGAACCTACAACCATTGCTTTGAGGCAGTAAATGGCTTGTCTAGAGTTGTCTTGGGTTAGAATATGTTATAATACAATGAATTTGATTGATTACAAGTGCTGGAGATGGATGAAGAATGTTTAGAAGTGTGAAGAAAGACTTGTTGAAATTTGGCCCCAAATGGGATAAGAACCCACAACCATAGCTTTGAGGCAGTAAATGGCTTGTATAAAGTTATTTTTGGTTAGAATATGTTATAATACAATGAATTTGATTGATTACAAGTGCTAGAGATGGATGAAGAATGTTTAGAAGTGTGAAGAAAGACTTGTTGAAATTTGGCCCCAAATGGGATAAGAAACCACAACCATTTCTTTGAGGCAGTAAATGGCTTGTATAAAGTTATTTTGGGTTAGAATATGTTATAATACAATGAATTTGCTTGATTACAAGTGCTAGAGATGGATGAAGAATGTTTAGAAGTGTGAAGAAAGACTTGTTGAAATTTGGCCCCAAATGGGATAAGAAACCACAACCATTGCTTTGAGGCAGTAAATGGCTTGTATAAAGTTATTTTGGGTTAGAATATGTTATAATACAATGAAATTGATTGATTACAAGTGCTAGAGAAGGATGAAGAATGTTTAGAAGTGTGAAGAAAGACTTGTTGAAATTTGGTCCCAAATGGGAGAAGAACCCACAATAAATGCTTTGAGGTAGTAAATGGCATGTATAAAGTTATTTTGGGTTAGAATTTGTTAAAATACAATGAATTTGATTGATTAAAAGTGCTAGAGATGGATGAAGAGTGTTTAGAAGTGTGAAAAAAAGACTTGTTGAAATTTGTTCCCAAATGGAATAAGAACCCACAACCATTGCTTTGAAGCAGTAAATGGCTTGTATGAAGTTATTTTGGGTTATAATATGTTATAATACAATGAATTTGATTGATTACAAGTGCTAGAGATGGATGAAGATTGTTT
The DNA here is from genome assembly GCA_036452645.1 of Capsella bursa-pastoris. Taxonomy (NCBI): domain Eukaryota; kingdom Viridiplantae; phylum Streptophyta; class Magnoliopsida; order Brassicales; family Brassicaceae; genus Capsella; species Capsella bursa-pastoris. The sequence continues at coordinate 5,568,201 of CP144192.1, forward strand.
AGAAGTGTGAAGAAACACTTGTTGAAATTTGGTCCAAAATGGGATAAGAACCCATAACAATTGCTTTGAGGCAGTAAATGGATTGTATAAAGTTATTTTTGGTTAGAATATGTTATAATACAATGAATTTGCTTGATTACAAGTGCTAGAGATGGATGAAGAATGTTTAGAAGTGTGAAGAAAGACTTGTTGAAATTTGGCCCCAAATGGGATAAGAAACCACAACCATTTCTTTGAGGCAGTAAATGGCTTGTATAAAGTTATTTTGGGTTAGAATATGTTATAATACAATGAATTTGATTGATTACAAGTGCTAGAGATGGATGAAGAATGTTTAGAAGTGTGAAGAAAGACTTGTTGAAATTTGGTCCCAAATGGGATAAGAACCCACAACCAATGCTTTGAGGCTGTAAATGGATTGTATAAAGTTATTTTTGGTTAGAATATGTTATAATACAATGAATTTGATTGATTACAAATGCTAGAGATTGATGACGAATGTTTCGAAGGGTGAAGAAAGACATGTTGAAATTCGGTCCCAAATGGGATAAGAACCCACAACCAATGTTTTGAGGTTGTAAATGGATTGTGTAAAGTTATTTTGGGTTAGAATATGTTATAATACATTGAATTTGATTGATTACAAGTGCTAGAGATGGATGAAGAATGTTTAGAAGTGTGAAGAAAGACTTGTTGAAATTTGGTCCCAAATGTGATAAGAACCTACAACCATTGCTTTGAGGCAGTAAATGGCTTGTCTAGAGTTGTCTTGGGTTAGAATATGTTATAATACAATGAATTTGATTGATTACAAGTGCTGGAGATGGATGAAGAATGTTTAGAAGTGTGAAGAAAGACTTGTTGAAATTTGGCCCCAAATGGGATAAGAACCCACAACCATAGCTTTGAGGCAGTAAATGGCTTGTATAAAGTTATTTTTGGTTAGAATATGTTATAATACAATGAATTTGATTGATTACAAGTGCTAGAGATGGATGAAGAATGTTTAGAAGTGTGAAGAAAGACTTGTTGAAATTTGGCCCCAAATGGGATAAGAAACCACAACCATTTCTTTGAGGCAGTAAATGGCTTGTATAAAGTTATTTTGGGTTAGAATATGTTATAATACAATGAATTTGCTTGATTACAAGTGCTAGAGATGGATGAAGAATGTTTAGAAGTGTGAAGAAAGACTTGTTGAAATTTGGCCCCAAATGGGATAAGAAACCACAACCATTGCTTTGAGGCAGTAAAAGGCTTGTATAAAGTTATTTTGGGTTAGAATATGTTATAATACAATGAATTTGATTGATTACAAGTGCTAGAGAAGGATGAAGAATGTTTAGAAGTGTGAAGAAAGACTTGTTGAAATTTGGTCCCAAATGGGACAAGAACCCACAATAAATGCTTTGAGGTAGTAAATGGCATGTATTAAGTTATTTTGGGTTAGAATTTGTTAAAATACAATGAATTTGATTGATTAAAAGTGCTAGAGATGGATGAAGAGTGTTTAGAAGTGTGAAAAAAAGACTTGTTGAAATTTGTTCCCAAATGGAATAAGAACCCACAACCATTGCTTTGAAGCAGTAAATGGCTTGTATGAAGTTATTTTGGGTTATAATATGTTATAATACAATGAATTTGATTGATTACAAGTGCTAGAGATGGATGAAGATTGTTTAGAAGTGTGAAGAAACACTTGTTGAAATTTGGTCCAAAATGGGATAAGAACCCATAACAATTGCTTTGAGGCAGTAAATGGATTGTATAAAGTTATTTTTGGTTAGAATATGTTATAATACAATGAATGATAGATTACAAGGGCTAGATATGGATGAAGAATGTTTAGAAGTGTGAATAAATACTTGTTGAAATTTGGTCCCAAATGGGATAAGAACCCACAACCAATGCTTTGAGGCTGTAAATGGATTGTATAAAGTTATTTTTGGTTAGAATATGTTATAATACAATGAATTTGATTGATTACAAATGCTAGAGATTGATGACGAATGTATCGAAGGGTGAGGAAAGACGTGTTGAAATTCGGTCCCAAATGGGATAAGAACCCACAACCAATGTTTTGAGGTTGTAAATGGCTTGTGTAAAGTTATTTTGGGTTAGAATATGTTATAATACATTGAATTTGATTGATTACAAGTGCTAGAGATGGATGAAGAATGTTTAGAAGTGTGAAGAAAGACTTGTTGAAATTTGGTCCCAAATCTGATAAGAACCTACAACCATTGCTTTGAGGCAGTAAATGGCTTGTCTAGAGTTGTCTTGGGTTAAAATATGTTATAATACAATGAATTTGATTGATTACAAGTGCTAGAGATGGATGAAGAATGTTTAGAAGTGTGAAGAAAGACTTGTTTAAATTTGGTCCCAAATGGGATAAGAACTTACAACCATAGCTTTGAGGCAGTAAATGGCTTGTATAAAGTTATTTTTGGTTAGAATATGTTATAATACAATGAATTTGATTGATTACAAGTGCTAGAGATGGATGAAGAATGTTTAGAAGTGTGAAGAAAGACTTGTTGAAATTTGGCCCCAAATGGGATAAGAAACCACAACCATTGCTTTGAGGCAGTAAATGGCTTGTATAAAGTTATTTTGGGTTAGAATATGTTATAATACAATGAATTTGATTGATTACAAGTGCTAGAGATGGATGAAGAATGTTTAGAAGTGTGAAGAAAGACTTGTTGAAATTTGGTCCAAAATGGGACAAGAACCCACAATAAATGCTTTGAGGTAGTAAATGGCATGTATAAAGTTATTTTGGGTTAGAATTTGTTAAAATACAATGAATTTGATTGATTAAAAGTGCTAGAGATGGATGAAGAGTGTTTAGAAGTGTGAAAAAAAGACTTGTTGAAATTTGTTCCCAAATGGAATAAGAACCCACAACCATTGCTTTGAAGCAGTAAATGGCTTGTATGAAGTTATTTTTGGTTATAATATGTTATAATACAATGAATTTGATTGATTACAAGTGCTAGAGATGGATGAAGATTGTTTAGAAGTGTGAAGAAACACTTGTTGAAATTTGGTCCAAAATGGGATAAGAACCCATAACAATTGCTTTGAGGCAGTAAATGGATTGTATAAAGTTATTTTTGGTTAGAATATGTTATAATACAATGAATGATAGATTACAAGGGCTAGATATGGATGAAGAATGTTTAGAAGTGTGAATAAATACTTGTTGAAATTTGGTCCCAAATGGGATAAGAACCCACAACCAATGCTTTGAGGCTGTAAATGGATTGTATAAAGTTATTTTTGGTTAGAATATGTTATAATACAATGAATTTGATTGATTACAAATGCTAGAGATTGATGACGAATGTATCGAAGGGTGAGGAAAGACGTGTTGAAATTCGGTCCCAAATGGGATAAGAACCCACAACCAATGTTTTGAGGTTGTAAATGGCTTGTGTAAAGTTATTTTGGGTTAGAATATGTTATAATACATTGAATTTGATTGATTACAAGTGCTAGAGATGGATGAAGAATGTTTAGAAGTGTGAAGAAAGACTTGTTGAAATTTGGTCCCAAATTTGATAAGAACCTACAACCATTGCTTTGAGGCAGTAAATGGCTTGTCTAGAGTTGTCTTGGGTTAAAATATGTTATAATACAATGAATTTGATTGATTACAAGTGCTAGAGATGGATGAAGAATGTTTAGAAGTGTGAAGAAAGACTTGTTTAAATTTGGCCCCAAATGGGATAAGAACTTACAACCATAGCTTTGAGGCAGTAAATGGCTTGTATAAAGTTATTTTTGGTTAGAATATGTTATAATACAATGAATTTGATTGATTACAAGTGCTAGAGATGGATGAAGAATGTTTAGAAGTGTGAAGAAAGACTTGTTGAAATTTGGCCCCAAATGGGATAAGAAACCACAACCATTGCCTTGAGGCAGTAAATGGCTTGTATAAAGTTATTTTGGGTTAGAATATGTTATAATACAATGAATTTGATTGATTACAAGTGCTAGAGATGGATGAAGAATGTTTAGAAGTGTGAAGAAAGACTTGTTGAAATTTGGTCCCAAATGGGACAAGAACCCACAATAAATGCTTTGAGGTAGTAAATGGCATGTATAAAGTTATTTTGGGTTAGAATTTGTTAAAATACAATGAATTTGATTGATTACAAGTGCTGGAGATGGATGAAGAGTGTTTAGAAGTGTGAAAAAGACGTGTTGAAATTTGGTCCCAAATGGGATAAGAACCCACAACCATTTTTCTTTGAAGCAGTAAATGGCTTGTAGGAAGTTATTTTGGGTTATAATATGTTATAATACAATGAATTTAATTGATTACAAGTGCTAGAGATGGATGAAGATTGTTTAGAAGTGTGAAGAAACACTTGTTGAAATTTGGTCCAAAATGGGATAAGAACCCATAACAATTGTTTTGAGGCAGTAAATGGATTGTATAAAGTTATTTTTGGTTAGAATATGTTATAATACAATGAATGATAGATTACAAGGGCTAGATATGGATGAAGAATGTTTAGAAGTGTGAATAAATACTTGTTGAAATTTGGTCCCAAATGGGATAAGAACCCACAACCAATGCTTTGAGGCTGTAAATGGATTGTATAAAGTTATTTTTGGTTAGAATATGTTATAATACAATGAATTTAATTGATTACAAATACTAGAGATTGATGACGAATGTATCGAAGGGTGAGGAAAGACGTGTTGAAATTCGGTCCCAAATGGGATATGAACCCACAACCAATGTTTTGAGGTTGTAAATGGGATTGTGTAAAGTTATTTTGGGTTAGAATATGTTATAATACATTGAATTTGATTGATTACAAGTGCTAGAGATGGATGAAGAATGTTTAGAAGTGTGAAGAAAGACTTGTTGAAATTTGGCCCCAAATGGGATAAGAAACCACAACCATTTCTTTGAGGCAGTAAATGGCTTGTATAAAGTTATTTTGGGTTAGAATATGTTATAATACAATGAATTTGATTGATTACAAGTGCTAGAGATGGATGAAGAATGTTTAGAAGTGTGAAGAAAGACTTGTTTAAATTTGGTCCCAAATGGGATAAGAACTTACAACCATAGCTTTGAGGCAGTAAATGGCTTGTATAAAGTTATTTTTGGTTAGAATATGTTATAATACAATGAATTTGATTGATTACAAGTGCTAGAGATGGATGAAGAATGTTTAGAAGTGTGAAGAAAGACTTGTTGAAATTTGGCCCCAAATGGGATAAGAAACCACAACCATTGCTTTGAGGCAGTAAATGGCTTGTATAAAGTTATTTTGGGTTAGAATATGTTATAATACAATGAATTTGATTGATTACAAGTGCTAGAGATGGATGAAGAATGTTTAGAAGTGAGCAGAAAGACTTGTTGAAATTTGGTCCCAAATGGGATAAGAACCCACAACCAATGCTTTGAGGCTGTAAATGGATTGTATAAAGTTATTTTTGGTTAGAATATGTTATAATACAATGAATTTGATTGATTACAAATGCTAGAGATTGATGACGAATGTATCGAAGGGTGAGGAAAGACGTGTTGAAATTCGGTCCCAAATGGGATAAGAACCCACAACCAATGTTTTGAGGTTGTAAATGGCTTGTGTAAAGTTATTTTGGGTTAGAATATGTTATAATACATTGAATTTGATTGATTACAAGTGCTAGAGATGGATGAAGAATGTTTAGAAGTGTGAAGAAAGACTTGTTGAAATTTGGTCCCAAATTTGATAAGAACCTACAACCATTGCTTTGAGGCAGTAAATGGCTTGTCTAGAGTTGTCTTGGGTTAAAATATGTTATAATACAATGAATTTGATTGATTACAAGTGCTAGAGATGGATGAAGAATGTTTAGAAGTGTGAAGAAAGACTTGTTTAAATTTGGTCCCAAATGGGATAAGAACTTACAACCATAGCTTTGAGGCAGTAAATGGCTTGTATAAAGTTATTTTTGGTTAGAATATGTTATAATACAATGAATTTGATTGATTACAAGTGCTAGAGATAGATGAAGAATGTTTAGAAGTGTGAAGAAAGACTTGTTGAAATTTGGCCCCAAATGGGATAAGAAACCACAACCATTGCTTTGAGGCAGTAAATGGCTTGTATAAAGTTATTTTGGGTTAGAATATGTTATAATACAATGAATTTGATTGATTACAAGTGCTAGAGATGGATGAAGAATGTTTAGAAGTGTGAAGAAAGACTTGTTGAAATTTGGTCCAAAATGGGACAAGAACCCACAATAAATGCTTTGAGGTAGTAAATGGCATGTATAAAGTTATTTTGGGTTAGAATTTATTAAAATACAATGAATTTGATTGATTAAAAGTGCTAGAGATGGATGAAGAGTGTTTAGAAGTGTGAAAAAAAGACTTGTTGAAATTTGTTCCCAAATGGAATAAGAACCCACAACCATTGCTTTGAAGCAGTAAATGGCTTGTATGAAGTTATTTTGGGTTATAATATGTTATAATACAATGAATTTGATTGATTACAAGTGCTAGAGATGGATGAAGATTGTTTAGAAGTGTGAAGAAACACTTGTTGAAATTTGGTCCAAAATGGGATAAGAACCCATAACAATTGCTTTGAGGCAGTAAATGGATTGTATAAAGTTATTTTTGGTTAGAATATGTTATAATACAATGAATGATAGATTACAAGGGCTAGATATGGATGAAGAATGTTTAGAAGTGTGAATAAATACTTGTTGAAATTTGGTCCCAAATGGGATAAGAACCCACAACCAATGCTTTGAGGCTGTAAATGGATTGTATAAAGTTATTTTTGGTTAGAATATGTTATAATACAATGAATTTGATTGATTACAAATGCTAGAGATTGATGACGAATGTATCGAAGGGTGAGGAAAGACGTGTTGAAATTCGGTCCCAAATGGGATAAGAACCCACAACCAATGTTTTGAGGTTGTAAATGGCTTGTGTAAAGTTATTTTGGGTTAGAATATGTTATAATACATTGAATTTGATTGATTACAAGTGCTAGAGATGGATGAAGAATGTTTAGAAGTGTGAAGAAAGACTTGTTGAAATTTGGTCCCAAATTTGATAAGAACCTACAACCATTGCTTTGAGGCAGTAAATGGCTTGTCTAGAGTTGTCTTGGGTTAAAATATGTTATAATACAATGAATTTGATTGATTACAAGTGCTAGAGATGGATGAAGAATGTTTAGAAGTGTGAAGAAAGACTTGTTTAAATTTGGCCCCAAATGGGATAAGAACTTACAACCATAGCTTTGAGGCAGTAAATGGCTTGTATAAAGTTATTTTTGGTTAGAATATGTTATAATACAATGAATTTGATTGATTACAAGTGCTAGAGATGGATGAAGAATGTTTAGAAGTGTGAAGAAAGACTTGTTGAAATTTGGCCCCAAATGGGATAAGAAACCACAACCATTGCCTTGAGGCAGTAAATGGCTTGTATAAAGTTATTTTGGGTTAGAATATGTTATAATACAATGAATTTGATTGATTACAAGTGCTAGAGATGGATGAAGAATGTTTAGAAGTGTGAAGAAAGACTTGTTGAAATTTGGTCCCAAATGGGACAAGAACCCACAATAAATGCTTTGAGGTAGTAAATGGCATGTATAAAGTTATTTTGGGTTAGAATTTGTTAAAATACAATGAATTTGATTGATTACAAGTGCTGGAGATGGATGAAGAGTGTTTAGAAGTGTGAAAAAGACGTGTTGAAATTTGGTCCCAAATGGGATAAGAACCCACAACCATTTTTCTTTGAAGCAGTAAATGGCTTGTATGAAGTTATTTTGGGTTATAATATGTTATAATACAATGAATTTAATTGATTACAAGTGCTAGAGATGGATGAAGATTGTTTAGAAGTGTGAAGAAACACTTGTTGAAATTTGGTCCAAAATGGGATAAGAACCCATAACAATTGTTTTGAGGCAGTAAATGGATTGTATAAAGTTATTTTTGGTTAGAATATGTTATAATACAATGAATGATAGATTACAAGGGCTAGATATGGATGAAGAATGTTTAGAAGTGTGAATAAATACTTGTTGAAATTTGGTCCCAAATGGGATAAGAACCCACAACCAATGCTTTGAGGCTGTAAATGGATTGTATAAAGTTATTTTTGGTTAGAATATGTTATAATACAATGAATTTAATTGATTACAAATGCTAGAGATTGATGACGAATGTATCGAAGGGTGAGGAAAGACGTGTTGAAATTCGGTCCCAAATGGGATATGAACCCACAACCAATGTTTTGAGGTTGTAAATGGGATTGTGTAAAGTTATTTTGGGTTAGAATATGTTATAATACATTGAATTTGATTGATTACAAGTGCTAGAGATGGATGAAGAATGTTTAGAAGTGTGAAGAAAGACTTGTTGAAATTCGGTCCCAAATGGGATAAGAACCTACAACCATTGCTTTGAGGCAGTAAATGGCTTGTCTAGAGTTTTCTTGGGTTAAAATATAATACAATGAATTTGATTGATTACAAGTGCTAGAGATGGATGAAGAATGTTTAGAAGTGTGAAGAAAGACTTGTTTAAATTTGGCCCCAAATTGGATAAGAACTTACAACCATAGCTTTGAGGCAGTAAATGGCTTGTATAAAGTTATTTTTGGTTAGAATATGTTATAATACAATGAATTTGATTGATTACAAGTGCTAGAGATGGATGAAGAATGTTTACAAGTGTGAAGAAAGACTTGTTGAAATTTGGCCCCAAATGGGATAAGAAACCACAACCATTTCTTTGAGGCAGTAAATGGCTTGTATAAAGTTATTTTGGGTTAGAATATGTTATAATACAATGAATTTGATTGATTACAAGTGCTAGAGATGGATGAAGAATGTTTAGAAGTGTGAAGAAAGACTTGTTGAAATTTGGTCCCAAATGGGATAAGAACCCACAACCAATGCTTTGAGGCTGTAAATGGATTGTATAAAGTTATTTTTGGTTAGAATATGTTACAATACAATGAATTTGATTGATTACAAGTGCTAGAGATGGATGAAGAATGTTTAGAAGTGTGAAGAAAGACTTGTTGAAATTTGGTCCCAAATTTGATAAGAACCTACAACCATTGCTTTGAGGCAGTAAATGGCTTGTCTAGAGTTGTCTTGGGTTAAAATATGTTATAATACAATGAATTTGATTGATTACAAGTGCTAGAGATGGATGAAGAATGTTTAGAAGTGTGAAGAAAGACTTGTTTAAATTTGGCCCCAAATGGGATAAGAACTTACAACCATAGCTTTGAGGCAGTAAATGGCTTGTATAAAGTTATTTTTGGTTAGAATATGTTATAATACAATGAATTTGATTGATTACAAGTGCTAGAGATGGATGAAGAATGTTTAGAAGTGTGAAGAAAGACTTGTTGAAATTTGGCCCCAAATGGGATAAGAAACCACAACCATTGCCTTGAGGCAGTAAATGGCTTGTATAAAGTTATTTTGGGTTAGAATATGTTATAATACAATGAATTTGATTGATTACAAGTGCTAGAGATGGATGAAGAATGTTTAGAAGTGTGAAGAAAGACTTGTTGAAATTTGGTCCCAAATGGGACAAGAACCCACAATAAATGCTTTGAGGTAGTAAATGGCATGTATAAAGTTATTTTGGGTTAGAATTTGTTAAAATACAATGAATTTGATTGATTACAAGTGCTGGAGATGGATGAAGAGTGTTTAGAAGTGTGAAAAAGACGTGTTGAAATTTGGTCCCAAATGGGATAAGAACCCACAACCATTTTTCTTTGAAGCAGTAAATGGCTTGTATGAAGTTATTTTGGGTTATAATATGTTATAATACAATGAATTTAATTGATTACAAGTGCTAGAGATGGATGAAGATTGTTTAGAAGTGTGAAGAAACACTTGTTGAAATTTGGTCCAAAATGGGATAAGAACCCATAACAATTGTTTTGAGGCAGTAAATGGATTGTATAAAGTTATTTTTGGTTAGAATATGTTATAATACAATGAATGATAGATTACAAGGGCTAGATATGGATGAAGAATGTTTAGAAGTGTGAATAAATACTTGTTGAAATTTGGTCCCAAATGGGATAAGAACCCACAACCAATGCTTTGAGGCTGTAAATGGATTGTATAAAGTTATTTTTGGTTAGAATATGTTATAATACAATGAATTTAATTGATTACAAATGCTAGAGATTGATGACGAATGTATCGAAGGGTGAGGAAAGACGTGTTGAAATTCGGTCCCAAATGGGATATGAACCCACAACCAATGTTTTGAGGTTGTAAATGGGATTGTGTAAAGTTATTTTGGGTTAGAATATGTTATAATACATTGAATTTGATTGATTACAAGTGCTAGAGATGGATGAAGAATGTTTAGAAGTGTGAAGAAAGACTTGTTGAAATTCGGTCCCAAATGGGATAAGAACCTACAACCATTGCTTTGAGGCAGTAAATGGCTTGTCTAGAGTTTTCTTGGGTTAAAATATAATACAATGAATTTGATTGATTACAAGTGCTAGAGATGGATGAAGAATGTTTAGAAGTGTGAAGAAAGACTTGTTTAAATTTGGCCCCAAATTGGATAAGAACTTACAACCATAGCTTTGAGGCAGTAAATGGCTTGTATAAAGTTATTTTTGGTTAGAATATGTTATAATACAATGAATTTGATTGATTACAAGTGCTAGAGATGGATGAAGAATGTTTAGAAGTGTGAAGAAAGACTTGTTGAAATTTGGCCCCAAATGGGATAAGAAACCACAACCATTTCTTTGAGGCAGTAAATGGCTTGTATAAAGTTATTTTGGGTTAGAATATGTTATAATACAATGAATTTGATTGATTACAAGTGCTAGAGATGGATGAAGAATGTTTAGAAGTGTGAAGAAAGACTTGTTGAAATTTGGTCCCAAATGGGATAAGAACCCACAACCAATGCTTTGAGGCTGTAAATGGATTGTATAAAGTTATTTTTGGTTAGAATATGTTACAATACAATGAATTTGATTGATTACAAATGCTAGAGATTGATGACGAATGTTTCGAAGGGTGAAGAAAGACATGTTGAAATTCGGTCCCAAATGGGATAAGAACCCACAACCAATGTTTTGAGGTTGTAAATGGATTGTGTAAAGTTATTTTGGGTTAGAATATGTTATAATACATTGAATTTGATTGATTACAAGTGCTAGAGATGGATGAAGAATGTTTAGAAGTGTGAAGAAAGACTTGTTGAAATTTGGTCCCAAATGTGATAAGAACCTATAACCATTGCTTTGAGGCAGTAAATGGCTTGTCTATAGTTGTCTTGGGTTAGAATATGTTATAATACAATGAATTTGATTGATTACAAGTGTTGGAGATGGATGAAGAATGTTTAGAAGTGTGAAGAAAGACTTGTTGAAATTTGGCCCCAAATGGGAAAAGAACCCACAACCATAGCTTTGAGGCAGTAAATGGCTTGTATAAAGTTATTTTTGGTTAGAATATGTTATAATACAATGAATTTGATTGATTACAAGTGCTAGAGATGGATGAAGAATGTTTAGAAGTGTGAAGAAAGACTTGTTGAAATTTGGCCCCAAATGGGATAAGAAACCACAACCATTTCTTTGAGGCAGTAAATGGCTTGTATAAAGTTATTTTGGGTTAGAATATGTTATAATACAATGAATTTGATTGATTACAAGTGCTAGAGATGGATGAAGAATGTTTAGAAGTGTGAAGAAAGACTTGTTGAAATTTGGCCCCAAATGGGATAAGAAACCACAACCATTGCTTTGAGGCAGTAAATGGCTTGTATAAAGTTATTTTGGGTTAGAATATGTTATAATACAATGAATTTGATTGATTACAAGTGCTAGAGATGGATGAAGAATGTTTAGAAGTGTGAAGAAAGACTTGTTGAAATTTGGTCCCAAATGGGACAAGAACCCACAATAAATGCTTTGAGGTAGTAAATGGCATGTATAAAGTTATTTTGGGTTAGAATTTGTTAAAATACAATGAATTTGATTGATTAAAAGTGCTAGAGATGGATGAAGAGTGTTTAGAAGTGTGAAAAAAAGACTTGTTGAAATTTGTTCCCAAATGGAATAAGAACCCACAACCATTGCTTTGAAGCAGTAAATGGCTTGTATGAAGTTATTTTGGGTTATAATATGTTATAATACAATGAATTTGATTGATTACAAGTGCTAGAGATGGATGAAGATTGTTTAGAAGTGTGAAGAAACACTTGTTGAAATTTGGTCCAAAATGGGATAAGAACCCATAACAATTGCTTTGAGGCAGTAAATGGATTGTATAAAGTTATTTTTGGTTAGAATATGTTATAATACAATGAATGATAGATTACAAGGGCTAGATATGGATGAAGAATGTTTAGAAGTGTGAATAAATACTTGTTGAAATTTGGTCCTAAATGGGATAAGAACCCACAACCAATGCTTTGAGGCTGTAAATGGATTGTATAAAGTTATTTTTGGTTAGAATATGTTATAATACAATGAATTTGATTGATTACAAATGCTAGAGATTGATGACGAATGTATCGAAGGGTGAGGAAAGACGTGTTGAAATTCGGTCCCAAATGGGATAAGAACCCACAACCAATGTTTTGAGGTTGTAAATGGCTTGTGTAAAGTTATTTTGGGTTAGAATATGTTATAATATAATGAATTTGATTGATTACAAGTGCTAGAGATGGATGAAGAATGTTTAGAAGTGTGAAGAAAGACTTGTTGAAATTTGGCCCCAAATGGGATAAGAAACCACAACCATTGCTTTGAGGCAGTAAATGGCTTGTATAAAGTTATTTTGGGTTAGAATATGTTATAATACAATGAATTTGATTGATTACAAGTGCTAGAGATGGATGAAGAATGTTTAGAAGTGTGAAGAAAGACTTGTTGAAATTTGGTCCCAAATGGGACAAGAACCCACAATAAATGCTTTGAGGTAGTAAATGGCATGTATAAAGTTATTTTGGGTTAGAATTTGTTAAAATACAATGAATTTGATTGATTAAAAGTGCTAGAGATGGATGAAGAGTGTTTAGAAGTGTGAAAAAAAGACTTGTTGAAATTTGTTCCCAAATGGAATAAGAACCCACAACCATTGCTTTGAAGCAGTAAATGGCTTGTATGAAGTTATTTTAGGTTATAATATGTTATAATACAATGAATTTGATTGATTACAAGTGCTTGAGATGGATGAAGATTGTTTAGAAGTGTGAAGAAACACTTGTTGAAATTTGGTCCAAAATGGGATAAGAACCCATAACAATTGCTTTGAGGCAGTAAATGGATTGTATAAAGTTATTTTTGGTTAGAATATGTTATAATACAATGAATGATAGATTACAAGGGCTAGATATGGATGAAGAATGTTTAGAAGTGTGAATAAATACTTGTTGAAATTTGGTCCTAAATGGGATAAGAACCCACAACCAATGCTTTGAGGCTGTAAATGGATTGTATAAAGTTATTTTTGGTTAGAATATGTTATAATACAATGAATTTGATTGATTACAAATGCTAGAGATTGATGACGAATGTATCGAAGGGTGAGGAAAGACGTGTTGAAATTCGGTCCCAAATGGGATAAGAACCCACAACAAATGTTTTGAGGTTGTAAATGGCTTGTGTAAAGTTATTTTGGGTTAGAATATGTTATAATACATTGAATTTGATTGATTACAAGTGCTAGAGATGGATGAAGAATGTTTAGAAGTGTGAAGAAAGACTTGTTGAAATTTGGTCCCAAATTTGATAAGAACCTACAACCATTGCTTTGAGGCAGTAAATGGCTTGTCTAGAGTTGTCTTGGGTTAAAATATGTTATAATACAATGAATTTGATTGATTACAAGTGCTAGAGATGGATGAAGAATGTTTAGAAGTGTGAAGAAAGACTTGTTTAAATTTGGCCCCAAATGGGATAAGAACTTACAACCATAGCTTTGAGGCAGTAAATGGCTTGTATAAAGTTATTTTTGGTTAGAATATGTTATAATACAATGAATTTGATTGATTACAAGTGCTAGAGATGGATGAAGAATGTTTAGAAGTGTGAAGAAAGACTTGTTGAAATTTGGCCCCAAATGGGATAAGAAACCACAACCATTGCTTTGAGGCAGTAAATGGCTTGTATAAAGTTATTTTGGGTTAGAATATGTTATAATACAATGAATTTGATTGATTACAAGTGCTAGAGATGGATGAAGAATGTTTAGAAGTGTGAAGAAAGACTTGTTGAAATTTGGTCCCAAATGGGACAAGAACCCACAATAAATGCTTTGAGGTAGTAAATGGCATGTATAAAGTTATTTTGGGTTAGAATTTGTTAAAATACAATGAATTTGATTGATTACAAGTGCTGGAGATGGATGAAGAGTGTTTAGAAGTGTGAAAAAGACGTGTTGAAATTTGGACCCAAATGGGATAAGAACCCACAACCATTGCTTTGAAGCAGTAAATGGCTTGTATGAAGTTATTTTGGGTTATAATATGTTATAATACAATGAATTTAATTGATTACAAGTGCTAGAGATGGATGAAGATTGTTTAGAAGTGTGAAGAAACACTTGTTGAAATTTGGTCCAAAATGGGATAAGAACCCATAACAATTGCTTTGAGGCAGTAAATGGATTGTATAAAGTTATTTTTGGTTAGAATATGTTATAATACAATGAATGATAGATTACAAGGGCTAGATATGGATGAAGAATGTTTAGAAGTGTGAATAAATACTTATTGAAATTTGGTCCCAAATGGGATAAGAACCCACAACCAATGCTTTGAGGCTGTAAATGGATTGTATAAAGTTATTTTTGGTTAGAATATGTTATAATACAATGAATTTGATTGATTACAAATGCTAGAGATTGATGACGAATGTATCGAAGGGTGAGGAAAGACGTGTTGAAATTCGGTCCCAAATGTGATAAGAACCTACAACCATTGCTTTGAGGCAGTAAATGGCTTGTCTAGAGTTTTCTTGGGTTAAAATATAATACAATGAATTTGATTGATTACAAGTGCTAGAGATGGATGAAGAATGTTTAGAAGTGTGAAGAAAGACTTGTTTAAATTTGGCCCCAAATTGGATAAGAACTTACAACCATAGCTTTGAGGCAGTAAATGGCTTGTATAAAGTTATTTTTGGTTAGAATATGTTATAATACAATGAATTTGATTGATTACAAGTGCTAGAGATGGATGAAGAATGTTTAGAAGTGTGAAGAAAGACTTGTTGAAATTTGGCCCCAAATGGGATAAGAAACCACAACCATTTCTTTGAGGCAGTAAATGGCTTGTATAAAGTTATTTTGGTTAGAATATGTTATAATACAATGAATTTGATTGATTACAAGTGCTAGAGATGGATGAAGAATGTTTAGAAGTGTGAAGAAAGACTTGTTGAAATTTGGCCCCAAATGGGATAAGAAACCACAACCATTTCTTTGAGGCAGTAAATGGCTTGTATAAAGTTATTTTGGGTTATAATATGTTATAATACAATGAATTTGATTGATTACAAGTCCTAGAGATGGATGAAGAATGTTTAGAAGTGTGAAGAAAGACTTGTTGAAATTTGGTCCCATATGGAACAAGAACCCACAATAAATGCTTTGAGGTAGTAAATGGCATGTATAAAGTTATTTTGGGTTAGAATTTGTTAAAATACAATGAATTTGATTGATTACAAGTGCTAGAGATGGATGAAGAATGTTTAGAAGTGTGAAGAAAGACTTGTTGAAATTTGGTCCCAAATGTGATAAGAACCTACAACCATTGCTTTGAGGCAGTAAATGGCTTGTCTAGAGTTTTCTTGGATTAAAATATAATACAATGAATTTGATTGATTACAAGTGCTAGAGATGGATGAAGAATGTTTAGAAGTGTGAAGAAAGACTTGTTTAAATTTGGCCCCAAATTGGATAAGAACTTACAACCATAGCTTTGAGGCAGTAAATGACTTGTATAAAGTTATTTTTGGTTAGAATATGTTATAATACAATGAATTTGATTGATTACAAGTGCTAGAGATGGATGAAGAATGTTTAGAAGTGTGAAGAAAGACTTGTTGAAATTTGGCCCCAAATGGGATAAGAAACCACAACCATTTCTTTGAGGCAGTAAATGGCTTGTATAAAGTTATTTTGGGTTAGAATATGTTATAATACAATGAATTTGATTGATTACAAGTGCTAGAGATGGATGAAGAATGTTTAGAAGTGTGAAGAAAGACTTGTTGAAATTTGGACCCAAATGGGATAAGAACCCACAACCAATGCTTTGAGGCTGTAAATGGATTGTATAAAGTTATTTTTGGTTAGAATATGTTATAATACAATGAATTTGATTGATTACAAATGCTAGAGATTGATGACGAATGTTTCGAAAGGTGAAGAAAGACATGTTGAAATTCGGTCCCAAATGGGATAAGAACCCACAACCAATGTTTTGAGGTTGTAAATGGATTGTGTAAAGTTATTTTGGGTTAGAATATGTTATAATACATTGAATTTGATTGATTACAAGTGCTAGAGATGGATGAAGAATGTTTAGAAGTGTGAAGAAAGACTTGTTGAAATTTGGTCCCAAATGTGATAAGAACCTACAACCATTGCTTTGAGGCAGTAAATGGCTTGTCTAGAGTTGTCTTGGGTTAGAATATGTTATAATACAATGAATTTGATTGATTACAAGTGCTGGAGATGGATGAAGAATGTTTAGAAGTGTGAAGAAAGACTTGTTGAAATTTGGCCCCAAATGGGATAAGAACCCACAACCATAGCTTTGAGGCAGTAAATGGCTTGTATAAAGTTATTTTTGGTTAGAATATGTTATAATACAATGAATTTGATTGATTACAAGTGCTAGAGATGGATGAAGAATGTTTAGAAGTGTGAAGAAACACTTGTTGAAATTTGGCCCCAAATGGGATAAGAACCCACAACCATTGCTATGAGGCAGTAAATAGCTTGTATAAAGTTATTTTGGGTTAGAATATGTTATAATACAATGAATTTGATTGATTACAAGTGCTAGAGATGGATGAAGAATGTTTAGAAGTGTGAAGAAAGACTTGTTGAAAATTGGTCCCAAATGGGATAAGAACCCACAACCAATGTTTTGAGGTTATAAATGGCTTGTGTAAAGTTATTTTGGGTTAGAATATGTTATAATACAATGAATTTGATTGATTACAAGTGCTAGAGATGGATTAAGAATGTTTAGAAGTGTGAAGAAAGACTTGTTGAAATTTGATCCCAAATGGGACAAGAACCCACAATCGATGCTTTGAGGCAGTAAATGGCTTGTATAAAGTTATTTTGGGTTAGAATTTGTTAAAATACAATGAATTTGATTGATTACAAGTGCTAGAGATGGATGAAGAATGTTTAGAAGTGTGAAGAAAGTCTTGTTGAAATTTGGTCCCAAATGGGACAAGAACCCACAATATATGCTTTGAGGCAGTAAATGGCATGTATAAAGTTATTTTGGGTTAGAATTTGTTAAAATACAATGAATGTGATTGATTACAAGTGCTAGAGATGGATGAAGAATGTTTAGAAGTGTGAAGAAAGACTTGTTGAAATTCGGTCCCAAATGGCCTTATCCCCAACTAATGTTTTGAGGCAATAAATGGCTTGTCTAAAGTTATTTTGGGTCAGAATATGTTTTAATACTATGAATTTGATTGATTACAAGTGCTAGAGATGGATGAAGAATGTTTAGAAGTGTGAAGAAACACTTGTTTAAACTTGGCCCCAAATGGGATAAGAACTTACAACCATAGCTTTGAGGCAGTACATGGCATGTATAAAGTTATTTTGGGTTAGAATATGTTAAAATACAATGAATTTGATTTATTACAAGTGCTAGAAATGGATGAAGAATGTTTAGAAGTGTGAAGAAAGACTTGTTGAAATTCCGTCCCAAATGGGATAAGAACCCACAACTAATGTTTTGAGGCAATAAATGGCTTGTCTAAAGTCATTTTGGGTTATAATATGTTATAATACAATGAATTTGATTGATTACAGGTGCTAGAGATGGATGAAGAAAGTTTAGAAGTGTGAAGAAAGACTTGTTGAAATTTGGTCCCAAATGGGATAATAATCCACAACTAATGTTTTGAGGCAATAAATGGCTTGTCTAAAGTTATTTTGGGTCAGAATATGTTTTAATATTATGAATTTGATTGATTACAAGTGCTAGAGATGGATGAAGAATTTTTAGAAGTGTGAAGAAAGACGTGTTGAAATTTGGTCCCAAATGGGATAAGAACCCGTAACCACTGCTTTGAGGCAGTAAATGGGTTCTCTAGAGTTTTCTTGGGTTAGAATATGTTATAATACAATGAATTTGATTGATTACAAGTGCTAGAGATAGATGAAGAATGTTTAGAAGTGTGAAGAAAGACTTGTTGAAATTTGGCCCCAAATGGGATAAGAACCCACAACCATTGCTATGAGGCAGTAAATAGCTTGTATAAAGTTATTTTGGTTTAGAATATGTTATAATACAATGAATTTGATTGATTACAAGTGCTAGAGATGGATGAAGAATGTTTAGAAGTGTGAAGAAAGACTTGTTGAAATTTGGTCCCAAATGGGATAAGAACCCACAACCAATGTTTTGAGGTTATAAATGGCTTGTGTAAAGTTATTTTGGGTTAGAATATGTTATAATACAATGAATTTGATTGATTACAAGTGCTAGAGATGGATGAAGAAAGTTTAGAAGTGTGAAGAAAGACTTGTTGAAATTTGGTCCCAAATGGGATAATAATCCACAACTAATGTTTTGAGGCAATAAATGGCTTGTCTAAAGTTATTTTGGGTCAGAATATGTTTTAATATTATGAATTTGATTGATTACAAGTGCTAGAGATGGATGAAGAATTTTTAGAAGTGTGAAAAAAGACGTGTTGAAATTTGGTCCCAAATGGGATAAGAACCCGTAACCACTGCTTTGAGGCAGTAAATGGGTTCTCTAGAGTTTTCTTGGGTTAGAATATGTTATAATACAATGAATTTGATTGATTACAAGTGCTAGAGATGGATGAAGAATGTTTAGAAGTGTGAAGAAAGACTTGTTGAAATTTGGCCCCAAATGGGATAAGAACCCACAACCATTGCTTTGAGGCAGTAAATGGCATGTATAAAGTTATTTTGGGTTAGAATTTGTTAAAATAAAATGAATGTGATTGATTACAAGTGCTACAGATGGATGAAGAATGTTTAGAAGTGTGAAGAAAGACTTGTTGAAATTTAGCCCCAAATGGGATAAGAACCCACAACCATTGCTTTGAGGCAGTAAATGGCATGTATAAAGTTATTTTGGAATAGAATTTGTTAAAATACAATGAATGTGATTGATTACAAGTGCTAGAGATGGATGAAGAATGTTTAGAAGTGTGAAGAAAGACTTGTTGAAATTTGGCCCCAAATGGGATAAGAACCCACAACCATTGCTTTGAGGCAGTAAATGGCATGTATAAAGTTATTTTGGGTTAGAATTTGTTAAAATACAATGAATGTGATTGATTACAAGTGCTAGAGATGGATGAAGAATGTTTAGAAGTGTGAAGAAAGACTTGTTGAAATTTGGCCCCAAATGGGATAAGAACTCACAACCATTGCTTTGAGGTAGTACATGGCATGTATAAAGTTATTTTGGGTTAGAATTTGTAAAAATACAATGAATTTAATTGATTACAAGTGCTAGAGATCGATGAAGAGTGTTTAGAAGTGTGAAGAAAGACTTGTTGAAATTCGGTCCCAAATGGGATAAGAACCCACAACTAATGTTTTGAGGCAATAAATGGCTTGTCTAAAGTCATTTTGGGTTATAATATGTTATAATACAATGAATTTGATTGATTACAGGTGCTAGAGATGGATGAAGAAAGTTTAGAAGTGTGAAGAAAGACTTGTTGAAATTTGGTCCCAAATGGGATAATAATCAAATTCATATGTTTTAATATTATGAATTTGATTGATTACAAGTGCTAGAGATGGATGAAGAATTTTTAGAAGTGTGAAGAAAGACGTGTTGAAATTTGGTCCCAAATGGGATAAGAACCCGTAACCACTGCTTTGAGGCAGTAAATGGGTTCTCTAGAGTTTTTTTGGGTTAGAATATGTTATAATACAATGAATGTGATTGATTACAAGTGCTAGAGATGGATGAAGAATGTTTAGAAGTGTGAAGAAAGACTTTTTGAAATTCGGTCCCAAATGGCCTTATCCCCAACTAATGTTTTGAGGCAATAAATGGCTTGTCTAAAGTTATTTTGGGTCAGAATATGTTTTAATGCTATGAATTTGATTGATTACAAGTGCTAGAGATGGATGAAGAATTTTTAGAAGTGTGAAGAAAGACGTTTTGAAATTTGGTCCCAAATGGGATAAGAACCCGTAACCATTTCTTTGAGGCAGTAAAAGGGTTCTCTAGAGTTTTCTTGGGTTAGAATATGTTATAATTAAATGAATTTGATAGATTACAAGGGCTAGAGATGGATGAAGAATGTTTAAAAGTGTGAAGAAAGACTTGTTGAAATTTGGTCCCAAATGGGATAAGAACCCACAACCATTACTTTGAGGCAGTAAATGGCTTGTATAAAGTCATTTTGGGTTATAATATGTTATAATACAATGAATTTGATTGATTACAAGTGCTAGAGATGGATGAAGAAAGTTTAGAAGTGTGAAAAAAGACTTGGTTAAATTTGATTCCAAATGGGATAAGAATCCACAACCATTGCTATGAGGCAGTAAATGGCTTGTATAAAGTTATATTGGGTTAGAATATCTTCTAATACAATGAATTTGATTGATTACAAGTGCTAGAGATGGATGAAGAATGTTTAGAAGTGTGAAAAAAGACTTGTTGAAATTCTGTCCCAAATGGGATAAGAACCCACAACTAATGTTTTGAGGCTATAAATGGCTTGTCTAAAGTTATTTTGGGTAAGAATATGTTTTAATACTATGAATTTGATTGATTACAAGTGCTAGAGGTGAATGAAGAATTTTTAGAAGTGTGAAGAAAGACGTGTTGAAATTTGGTCCCAAATGGGATAAGAACCCGTAACCATTGCTTTGAGGCAGTAAATGGGTTCTCTATTGTTTTCTTGGGTTAGAATATGTTATAATACAATGAATTTGATAGATTACAAGGGTTAGAGATGGATGAAGAATGTTTAGAAGTGTGAAGAAAGACGTTGAAATTTGGTCCCAAATGGGATAAGAACCCACAACCATTACTTTGAGGCAGTAAATAGCTTGTATAAAGTCATTTTGGGTTATAATATGTTATAATACAATGAATTTGATTGATTACAAGTGCTAGAGATGGATGAAGAATGTTTAGAAGTGTGAAGAAAGACTTGTTGAAATTTGGCCCCAAATGGGATAAGAACCCACAACCATTGCTATGAGGCAGTAAATAGCTTGTATAAAGTTATTTTGGGTTACAATATGTTATAATACAATGAATTTGATTGATTACAAGTGCTAGAGATGGATGAAGAATGTTTAGAAGTGTGAAGAAAGACTTGTTGAAATTTGGTCCCAAATGGGATAAGAACCCACAACCAATGTTTTGAGGTTATAAATGGCTTGTGTAAAGTTATTTTGGGTTAGAATATGTTATAATACAATGAATTTGATTGATTACAAGTGCTAGAGATGGATGAAGAAAGTTTAGAAGTGTGAAGAAAGACTTGTTGAAATTTGGTCCCAAATGGGATAATAATCCACAACTAATGTTTTGAGGCAATAAATGGCTTGTCTAAAGTTATTTTGGGTCAGAATATGTTTTAATATTATGAATTTGATTGATTACAAGTGCTAGAGATGGATGAAGAATTTTTAGAAGTGTGAAAAAAGACGTGTTGAAATTTGGTCCCAAATGGGAAAAGAACCCGTAACCACTGCTTTGAGGCAGTAAATGGGTTCTCTAGAGTTTTCTTGGGTTAGAATATGTTATAATACAATGAATTTGATTGATTACAAGTGCTAGAGATGGATAAAGAATGTTTAGAAGTGTGAAGAAAGACTTGTTGAAATTTGGCCCCAAATGGGATAAGAACCCACAACCATTGCTTTGAGGCAGTAAATGGCATGTATAAAGTTATTTTGGGTTAGAATTTGTTAAAATACAATGAATGTGATTGATTACAAGTGCTAGAGATGGATGAAGAATGTTTAGAAGTGTGAAGAAAGACTTGTTGAAATTTAGCCCCAAATGGGATAAGAACCCACAACCATTGCTTTGAGGCAGTAAATGGCATGTATAAAGTTATTTTGGGTTAGAATTTGTTAAAATACAATGAATGTGATTGATTACAAGTGCTAGAGATGGATGAAGAATGTTTAGAAGTGTGAAGAAAGACTTGTTGAAATTTGGCCCCAAATGGGATAAGAACCCACAACCATTGCTTTGAGGCAGTAAATGGCATGTATAAAGTTATTTTGGGTTAGAATTTGTTAAAATACAATGAATGTGATTGATTACAAGTGCTAGAGATGGATGAAGAATGTTTAGAAGTGTGAAGAAAGACTTGTTGAAATTTGGCCCCAAATGGGATAAGAACCCACAACCATTGCTTTGAGGTAGTACATGGCATGTATAAAGTTATTTTGGGTTATAATTTGTTAAAATACAATGAATTTAATTGATTACAAGTGCTAGAGATCGATGAAGAGTGTTTAGAAGTGTGAAGAAAGACTTGTTGAAATTCGGTCCCAAATGGGATAAGAACCCACAACTAATGTTTTGAGGCAATAAATGGCTTGTCTAAAGTCATTTTGGGTTATAATATGTTATAATACAATGAATTTGATTGATTACAGGTGCTAGAGATGGATGAAGAAAGTTTAGAAGTGTGAAGAAAGACTTGTTGAAATTTGGTCCCAAATGGGATAATAATCAAATTCATATGTTTTAATATTATGAATTTGATTGATTACAAGTGCTAGAGATGGATGAAGAATTTTTAGAAGTGTGAAGAAAGACGTGTTGGAATTTGGTCCCAAATGGGATAGAACCCGTAACCACTGCTTTGAGGCAGTAAATGGGTTCTCTAGAGTTTTCTTGGGTTAGAATATGTAATAATACAATGAATGTGATTGATTACAAGTGCTAGAGATGGATGAAGAATGTTTAGAAGTGTGAAGAAAGACTTGTTGAAATTCGGTCCCAAATGGCCTTATCCCCAACTAATGTTTTGAGGCAATAAATGGCTTGTCTAAAGTTATTTTGGGTCAGAATATGTTTTAATACTATGAATTTGATTGATTACAAGTGCTAGAGATGGATGAAGAATTTTTAGAAGTGTGAAGAAAGACGTTTTGAAATTTGGTCCCAAATGGGATAAGAACCCGTAACCATTTCTTTGAGGCAGTAAAAGGGTTCTCTAGAGTTTTCTTGGGTTAGAATATGTTATAATTCAATGAATTTGATAGATTACAAGGGCTAGAGAAGGATGAAGAATGTTTAAAAGTGTGAAGAAAGACTTGTTGAAATTTGGTCCCAAATGGGATAAGAACCCACAACCATTACTTTGAGGCAGTAAATGGCTTGTATAAAGTCATTTTGGGTTATAATATGTTATAATACAATGAATTTGATTGATTACAAGTGCTAGAGATGGATGAAGAAAGTTTAGAAGTGTGAAAAAAGACTTGGTTAAATTTGATTCCAAATGGGATAAGAATCCACAACCATTGCTATGAGGCAGTAAATGGCTCGTATAAAGTTATATTGGGTTAGAATATCTTCTAATACAATGAATTTGATTGATTACAAGTGCTAGAGATGGATGAAGAATGTTTAGAAGTGTGAAAAAAGACTTGTTGAAATTCTGTCCCAAATGGGATAAGAACCCACAACTAATGTTTTGAGGCTATAAATGGCTTGTCTAAAGTTATTTTGGGTAAGAATATGTTTTAATACTATGAATTTGATTGATTACAAGTGCTAGAGGTGAATGAAGAATTTTTAGAAGTGTGAAGAAAGACGTGTTGAAATTTGGTCCCAAATGGGATAAGAACCCGTAACCATTGCTTTGAGGCAGTAAATGGGTTCTCTAGAGTTTTCTTGGGTTAGAATATGTTATAATACAATGAAATTGATAGATTACAAGGGCTAGAGATGGATGAAGAATGTTTAGAAGTGTGAATAAAGACTAGTTGAAAATTGGTCCCAAATGAGATAAGAACCCACAACCATTGCTTTGAGGCAGTAAATGGCTTGTCTAGAGTTGTCTTGGGTTAGAATATGTTATAATGTGATGGATGAAGAATGTTTAGAAGTGTGAAGAAAGACTTGTTGAAATTCGGTCCCAAATGGCCTTATCCCCAACTAATGTTTTGAGGCAATAAATGGCTTGTCTAAAGTTATTTTGGGTCAGAATATATTTTAATACTATGAATTTGATTGATTACAAGTGCTAGAGATGGATGAAGAATTTTTAGAAGTGTGAAGAAAGACGTGTTGAAATTTGGTCCCAAATGGGATAAGAAGCCGTAACCATTGCTTTGAGGCAGTAAATGGGTTCTCTAGAGTTTTCTTGGGTTAGAATATGTTATAATACAATGAATTTGATAGATTACAAGGGCTAGAGATGGATGAAGAATGTTTAGAAGTGTGAAGAAAGACGTTGAAATTTGGTCCCAAATGGGATAAGAACCCACAACCATTACTTTGAGGCAGTAAATAGCTTGTATAAAGTCATTTTGGGTTATAATATGTTATAATACAATGAATTTGATTGATTACAAGTGATAGAGATGGATGAAGAAATTTTAGAAGTGTGAAAAAAGACTTGGTTAAATTTGGTTCCAAATGGGATAAGAACCCACAACCATTGCTATGAGGCAGTAAATAGCTTGGATAAAGTTATTTTGGGTTAGAATATGTTATAATACAATAAATTTGATTGATTACAAGTGATAGAGATGGATGAAGAATGTTTAGAAGTGTGAAGAAAGACTTGTTGAAATTTGGTCCCAAATGGGACAAGAACCCACAATAAATGCTTTGAGGTATTAAATGGCATGTATAAAGTTATTTTGGGTTAGAATTTGTTAAAATACAATGAATTTGATTGATTACAAGTGCTAGAGATGGATGAAGAATGTTTAGAAGTGTGAAGAAAGTCTTGTTGAAATTTGGTCCCAAATGGGACAAGAACACACAATATATGCTTTGAGGCAGTAAATGGCATGTATAAAGTTATTTTGGGTTAGAATTTGTTAAAATAAAATGAATTTGATTGATTACAAGTGCTAGAGATGGATGAAGAATGTTTAGAAGTGTGAAGAAACACTTGTTGAAATTCTGTCCCAAATGGGATAAGAACCCCCAACTAATGTTTTGAGGCAATAAATGGCTTGTCTGAAGTTATTTTGGGTCAGAATATGTTTTAATACTATGAATTTGATTGATTACAAGTGCTAGAGATGGATGAAGAATTTTTAGAAGTGTGAAGAAAGACGTGTTGAAATTTGGTCTCAAATGGGATAAAAACCCGTAACCACTGCTTTGAGGCAATAAATGGGTTCTCTAGAGTTTTCTTGGGTTAGAATATGTTATAATACAATGAATTTGATTAATTACAAGTGATAGACATGGATGGAGAAAGTTTAGAAGTGTGAAAAAAGACTTGTTGAAATTTGGTCCCAAGTGGGATAAGAACCCCCAACTAATGTTTTGAGGCAATAAATGGCTTGTCTAAAGTTATTTTGGGTCAGAATATATTTTAATACTATGAATTTGATTGATTACAAGTGCTAGAGATGGATGAAGAATTTTTAGAAGTGTGAAGAAAGACGTGTTGAAATTTGGTCCCAAATGGGATAAGAAGCCGTAACCATTGCTTTGAGGCAGTAAATGGGTTCTCTAGAGTTTTCTTGGGTTAGAATATGTTATAATACAATGAATTTGATAGATTACAAGGGCTAGAGATGGATGAAGAATGTTTAGAAGTGTGAAGAAAGACGTTGAAATTTGGTCCCAAATGGGATAAGAACCCACAACCATTACTTTGAGGCAGTAAATAGCTTGTATAAAGTCATTTTGGGTTATAATATGTTATAATACAATGAATTTGATTGATTACAAGTGATAGAGATGGATGAAGAAATTTTAGAAGTGTGAAAAAAGACTTGGTTAAATTTGGTTCCAAATGGGATAAGAACCCACAACCATTGCTATGAGGCAGTAAATAGCTTGGATAAAGTTATTTTGGGTTAGAATATGTTATAATACAATAAATTTGATTGATTACAAGTGATAGAGATGGATGAAGAATGTTTAGAAGTGTGAAGAAAGACTTGTTGAAATTTGGTCCCAAATGGGATAAGAACCCACAACCAATGTTTAGAGGTTGTAAATGGCTTGTGTAAAGTTATTTTGGGTTAGAATATGTTATAATACAATGAATTTGATTGATTACAAGTGCTAGAGATGGATGAAGAATGTTTAGAAGTGTGAAGAAAGACTTGTTGAAATTTGGTACCAAATGGGATAAGAACCCACAACCATTGCTTTGAGGCAGTAAATGGCTTGTATAAAGTTATTTTGGGTTAAAATATGTTATCATACAATGAATTTTATTGATTACAAGTGCTAGAGATGGATGAAGAATGTTTAGAGGTGTGAAGAAAGACTTGTTGAAATTCGGTCCCAAATGGGATAAGAACCCACAACTAATGTTTTGAGGCAATAAATGGCTTGTCTAAAGTCATTTTGGGTTATAATATGTTATAATACAATGAATTTGATTGTGTACAAGTGCTCGAGATGGATGAAGAATGTTTTGCAGTGTGAAGAAAGATTGTTGAAATTAGGTCCCAAATGGGATAAGAACCCACAAGCAATTCTTTGAGGCAGTAAATTGCTTGTATAACGTTATTTTGTGTTAGAATATGCTATAATACAATGAACTTGATTGATTAAAAATGCAGGTGATGGATGAAAAATATTTTGAAGTGTGAAGAAAGACTTGTTGAAATTTGATCCCAAATGGGACAAGAACCCACAATCAATGCTTTGAGGCAGTAAATGGCTTGTATCAAGTTATTTTGGGTTAGAATTTGTTAAAATACAATGAATTTGATTGATTACAAGTGCTAGAAATGGATGAAGAATGTTTTGAAGTGTAAAGAAAGTCTTGTTGAAATTTGGTCCCAAATGGGACAAGAACCCAAAATAAATGCTTTGAGGCAGTAAATGGCATGTATAAAGTTATTTTGGGTTAGAATTTATTAAAATACAATGAATTTGATTGATTACAAGTGCTAGAGATGGATGAAGAGTGTTTAGAAGTGTGAAGAAAGACTTGTTGAAATTCGGTCCCAAATGGGATAAGAACCCACAACTAATGTTTTGAGGCAATAAATGGCTTGTCTAAAGTCATTTTGGGTTATAATATGTTATAATACAATGAATTTGATTGATTACAAGTGCTAGAGATGGATGAAGAAAGTTTAGAAGTGTGAAGAAAAACTTGTTGAAATTTGGTCCCAAATGGAATAAGAATCCACAACTAATGTTTTGAGGCAATAAATGGCTTGTCTAAAGTTATTTTGGGTCAGAATATGTTTTAATACTATGAATTTGATTGACTACAAGTGCTAGAGATGGATGAAGAATGTTTAGAAGTGTGAAGAAAGTCTTGTTGAAATTTGGTCCCAAATGGGACAAGAACACACAATATATGCTTTGAGGCAGTAAATGGCATGTATAAAGTTATTTTGGGTTAGAATTTGTTAAAATAAAATGAATTTGATTGATTACAAGTGCTAGAGATGGATGAAGAATGTTTAGAAGTGTGAAGAAAGACTTGTTGAAATTCTGTCCCAAATGGGATAAGAACCCCCAACTAATGTTTTGAGGCAATAAATGGCTTGTCTGAAGTTATTTTGGGTCAGAATATGTTTTAATACTATGAATCTGATTGATTACAAGTGCTAGAGATGGATGAAGAATTTTTAGAAGTGTGAAGAAAGACGTGTTGAAATTTGGTCTCAAATGGGATAAAAACCCGTAACCACTGCTTTGAGGCAATAAATGGGTTCTCTAGAGTTTTCTTGGGTTAGAATATGTTATAATACAATGAATTTGATTGATTACAAGTGATAGACATGGATGGAGAAAGTTTAGAAGTGTGAAAAAAGACTTGTTGAAATTTGGTCCCAAATGGGATAAGAACCCCCAACTAATGTTTTGAGGCAATAAATGGCTTGTCTAAAGTTATTTTGGGTCAGAATATATTTTAATACTATGAATTTGATTGATTACAAGTGCTAGAGATGGATGAAGAATTTTTAGAAGTGTGAAGAAAGACGTGTTGAAATTTGGTCCCAAATGGGATAAGAAGCCGTAACCATTGCTTTGAGGCAGTAAATGGGTTCTCTAGAGTTTTCTTGGGTTAGAATATGTTATAATACAATGAATTTGATAGATTACAAGGGCTAGAGATGGATGAAGAATGTTTAGAAGTGTGAAGAAAGACGTTGAAATTTGGTCCCAAATGGGATAAGAACCCACAACCATTACTTTGAGGCAGTAAATAGCTTGTATAAAGTCATTTTGGGTTATAATATGTTATAATACAATGAATTTGATTGATTACAAGTGATAGAGATGGATGAAGAAATTTTAGAAGTGTGAAAAAAGACTTGGTTAAATTTGGTTCCAAATGGGATAAGAACCCACAACCATTGCTATGAGGCAGTAAATAGCTTGGATAAAGTTATTTTGGGTTAGAATATGTTATAATACAATAAATTTGATTGATTACAAGTGATAGAGATGGATGAAGAATGTTTAGAAGTGTGAAGAAAGACTTGTTGAAATTTGGTCCCAAATGGGATAAGAACCCACAACCAATGTTTAGAGGTTGTAAATGGCTTGTGTAAAGTTATTTTGGGTTAGAATATGTTATAATACAATGAATTTGATTGATTACAAGTGCTAGAGATGGATGAAGAATGTTTAGAAGTGTGAAGAAAGACTTGTTGAAATTTGGTACCAAATGGGATAAGAACCCACAACCATTGCTTTGAGGCAGTAAATGGCTTGTATAAAGTTATTTTGGGTTAAAATATGTTATCATACAATGAATTTTATTGATTACAAGTGCTAGAGATGGATGAAGAATGTTTAGAGGTGTGAAGAAAGACTTGTTGAAATTCGGTCCCAAATGGGATAAGAACCCACAACTAATGTTTTGAGGCAATAAATGGCTTGTCTAAAGTCATTTTGGGTTATAATATGTTATAATACAATGAATTTGATTGTGTACAAGTGCTCGAGATGGATGAAGAATGTTTTGCAGTGTGAAGAAAGATTGTTGAAATTAGGTCCCAAATGGGATAAGAACCCACAAGCAATTCTTTGAGGCAGTAAATTGCTTGTATAACGTTATTTTGTGTTAGAATATGCTATAATACAATGAATTTGATTGAGTAAAAATGCAGGAGATGGATGAAAAATATTTTGAAGTGTGAAGAAAGACTTGTTGAAATTTGATCCCAAATGGGACAAGAACCCACAATCAATGCTTTGAGGCAGTAAATGGCTTGTATCAAGATATTTTGGGTTAGAATTTGTTAAAATACAATGAATTTGATTGATTACAAGTGCTAGAAATGGATGAAGAATGTTTTGAAGTGTAAAGAAAGTCTTGTTGAAATTTGGTCCCAAATGGGACAAGAACCCAAAATAAATGCTTTGAGGACGTAAATGGCATGTATAAAGTTATTTTGGGTTAGAATTTATTAAAATACAATGAATTTGATTGATTACAAGTGCTAGAGATGGATGAAGAGTGTTTAGAAGTGTGAAGAAAGACTTGTTGAAATTCGGTCCCAAATGGGATAAGAACCCACAACTAATGTTTTGAGGCAATAAATGGCTTGTCTAAAGTCATTTTGGGTTATAATATGTTATAATACAATGAATTTGATTGATTACAAGTGCTAGAGATGGATGAAGAAAGTTTAGAAGTGTGAAGAAAAACTTGTTGAAATTTGGTCCCAAATGGAATAAGAATCCACAACTAATGTTTTGAGGCAATAAATGGCTTGTCTAAAGTTATTTTGGGTCAGAATATGTTTTAATACTATGAATTTGATTGACTACAAGTGCTAGAGATGGATGAAGAATTTTTAGAAGTGTGAAGAAAGACGTGTTGAAATTTGGTCCCAAATGGGATAAGAACCCGTAACCACTGCTTTGAGGCAGTAAATGGGTTCTCTAGAGTTTTCTTGGGTTAGAATATGTTATAATACAATGAATTTGATTGATTACAAGTGATAGACATGGATGGAGAAAGTTTAGAAGTGTGAAAAAGACGTTGAAATTTGGTCCCTAATGGGATAAGAACCCACAACCATTACTTTGAGGCAGTAAATAGCTTGTATAAAGTTAGTTTGGGTTAGAATATGTTATAATACAATGAATTTGATTGATTACAAGTGCTAGAGATGGATGAAGAATGTTTAGAAGTGTGAAGAAAGACTTGTTGAAATTTGGTCCCAAATGGGATAAGAACCCACAACCAATGTTTTGAGGTTGTAAATGGCTTGTGTAAAGTTATTTTGGGTTAGAATATGTTATAATACAATGAATTTGTTGATTACAAGTGCTAGAGATAAATGAAGAATGTTTAGAAGTGTGAAGAAAGACTTGTTGAAATTTGATCCCAAATGGGACAAGAACCCACAATCAATGCTTTAAGGCAGTAAATGGCTTGTATAAAGTTATTTTGGGTTAGAATTTGTTAAAATACAATGAATTTGATTGATTACAAGTGCTAGAGATGGATGAAGAATGTTTAGAAGTGAGAAGAAAGTCTTGTTGAAATTTGGTCCCAAATGGGACAAGAACCCACAATATATGCTTTGAGGCAGTAAATGGCATGTATAAAGTTATTTTGGGTTAGAATTTGTTAAAATACAATGAATGTGATTGATTACAAGTGCTAGAGATGGATGAAAAATGTTTAGAAGTGTGAAGAAAGACTTGTTGAAATTCGGTCCCAAATGGCCTTATCCCCAACTAATGTTTTGAGGCAATAAATGGCTTGTCTAAAGTTATTTGGGGTCAGAATATGTTTTAATACTATGAATTTTATTGATTACAAGTGCTAGAGATGGATGAAGAATTTTTAGAAGTGTGAAGAAAGACGTGTTGAAATTTGGTCCCAAATGGGATAAGAACCCGTAACCATTGCTTTAAGGCAGTAAATGGGTTCTCTAGAGTTTTCTTGGGTTAGAATATGTTATAATTCAATGAATTTGATAGATTACAAGGGCTAGAGATGGATGAAGAATGTTTAGAAGTGTGAAGAAAGACTTGTTGAAATTTGGTCCCAAATGGGATAAGAACCCACAACCATTACTTTGAGGCAGTAAATGGCTTGTATAAAGTCATTATGGGTTATAATATGTTATAATACAATGAATTTGATTGATTACAAGTGCTAGAGATGGATGAAGAAAGTTTAGAAGTGTGAAAAAAGACTTGGTTAAATTTGGTTCCAAATGGGATAAGAACCCACAACCATTGCTATGAGGCAGTAAATGGCTTGTATAAAGTTATTTTGGGTTAGAATATCTTCTAATACAATGAATTTGATTGATTACAAGTGCTAGAGATGGATGAAGAATGTTTAGAAGTGTGAAAAAAGACTTGTTGAAATTCTGCCCCAAATGGGATAAGAACCCACAACTAATGTTTTGAGGCTATAAATGGCTTGTCTAAAGTTATTTTAGGTAAGAATATGTTTTAATACTATGAATTTGATTGATTACAAGTGCTAGAGGTGGATGAAGAATTTTTAGAAGTGTGAAGAAAGACGTGTTGAAAGTTGGTCCCAAATGGGACAAGAACCCACAATAAATGCTTTGAGGTAGTAAATGGCATGTATAAAGTTCTTTTGGGTTAGAATTTGTTAAAATACAATGAATTTGATTGATTACAAGTGCTAGAGATGGATGAAGAATATTTAGAAGTGTGAAGAAAGACTTGTTGAAAATTGGTCCCAAATTGGATAAGATTCCATAACCATTGCTTTGAAGCAGTAAATGGCTTGTATAAAATTATTTTGGGTTAGAATATGTTATAATACAATGAATTTGATTGATTACAAGTGCTAGAGATGGATGAAGAATGTTTAGAAGTGTGAAGAAAGACTTGTTCAAATTTGGTCCCAAATGGGACAAGAACCCACAATAAATGCTTTGAGGTAGTAAATGGCATGTATAAAGTTATTTTGGGTTAGAATTTGTTAAAATACAATGAATTTGATTGATTACAAGTGCTAGAAATGGATGAAGAATGTTTAGAAGTGTGAAGAAAGTCTTGTTGAAATTTGGTCCCAAATGAAAAAGAACCCACAATATATGCTTTGAGGCAGTAAATGGCATGTATAAAGTTATTTTGGGTTAGAATATCTTCTAATACAATGAATTTGATTGATTACAAGTGCTAGAGATGGATGAAGAATGTTTAGAAGTGTGAAAAAAGACTTGTTGAAATTCTGTCCCAAATGGGATAAGAACCCACAACTAATGTTTTGAGGCTATAAATGGCTTGTCTAAAGTTATTTTGGGTAAGAATATGTTTTAATACTATGAACTTGATTGATTACAAGTGCTAGAGGTGGATGAAGAATTTTTAGAAGTGTGAAGAAAGACGTGTTTTATTGGTCCCAAATGGGATAAGAACCCGTAACCATTGCTTTGAGGCAGTAAATGGGTTCTCTAGAGTTTTATTGGGTAAGAATATGTTATAATACAATGAATTTGATAGATTACAAGGGCTAGAGATGGATGAAGAATGTTTAGAAGTGTGAAGAGAGACTTGTTGAAATTTGGTCCCAACTGGGATAAGAACCCACAACCATTACTTTGAGGCAGTAAATAGCTTGGATAAAGTTATTTAG
Organism: Capsella bursa-pastoris; assembly: GCA_036452645.1. Lineage (NCBI taxonomy): Eukaryota > Viridiplantae > Streptophyta > Magnoliopsida > Brassicales > Brassicaceae > Capsella > Capsella bursa-pastoris. Next base: position 5,601,208 of record CP144192.1, read on the forward strand.
GGTTAGAATATGTTATAATACAATGAATTTGATTGATTACAAGTGATTGAGATGGATGAAGAAATTTTAGAAGTGTGAAAAAAGACTTGGTTAAATTTGGTTCCAAATGGGATAAGAACCCACAACCATTGCTATGAGGCAGTAAATAGCTTGGATAAAGTTATTTTGGGTTAGAATATGTTATAATACAATAAATTTGATTGATTATAAGTGCTAGAGATGGATGAAGAATGTTTAGAAGTGTGAAGAAAGACTTGTTGAAATTTGGTCCCAAATGGGATAAGAACCCACAACCAATGTTTTGAGGTTGTAAATGGCTTGTGTAAAGTTATTTTGGGTTAGAATATGTTATAATACATTGAATTTGATTGATTACAACTGCTAGAGATGGATGAAGAATTTTTAGAAGTGTGAAGAAAGACTTGTTGAAATTTGGTGCCAAATGGGATAAGAACCCACAACCATTGCTTTGAGGCAGTAAATGGCTTGTATAAAGTTATTTTGGGTTAAAATATGTTATCATACAATGAATTTTATTGATTACAAGTGCTAGAGATGGATGAAGAATGTTTAGAGGTGTGAAGAAACACTTGTTGAAATTTGGTCCCAAATGGGACAAGAACCCATAATCAATGCTTTGAGGCAGTAAATGGCTTGTATAAAGTTATTTTGAGTTAGAATATGTTATAATACAATGAATTTGATTGATTACAAGTGCTAGAGATGGATGAAGAATGTTTAGCAATGTGAAGGAAGATTGTTGAAATTAGGTCCCAAATGGGATAAGAACCCACAACCATTGCTTTGAGGCAGTAAATTGCTTGTATAACGTTATTTTGTGTTAGAATATGCTATAATACAATGAAGTTGATTGTTTAAAAATGCAAGAGATGGATGAAAAATATTTAGAAGTGTGAAGAAAGACGTGTTGAAATTTGGTCCCAAATGGGATAAGAACCCGTAACCATTGCTTTGAGGCTGTAAATGGGGTCTCTAGAGTTTTCTTGGGTTAGAATATGTTATAATTCAATGAATTTGATAGATTACAAGGGCTAGAGATGGATGAAGAATGTTTAGAAGTGTGAAGAAAGACTTGTTGAAATTTGGTCCCAAATGGGATAAGAAACCCCAACCATTATTTTGAGGCAGTAAATGGCTTGATAAAGTCATTTTGGGTTATAATATGTTATAATACAATGAATTTGATTGATTACAAGCGCTAGAGATGGATGAAGAAAGTTTAGAAGTGTGAAAAAGACTTGTTTAAATTTGGTTCCAAATGGGATAAGAATCCACAACCATTGCTATGAGGCAGTAAATAGCTTGGATAAAGTTATTTTACGTTAGAATATGTTATAATACAATAAATTTGATTGATTACAAGTGCTAGAGATGGATGAAGAATGTTTAGAAGTTTGAAGAAAGACTTGGTTAAATTTGGTTCCAAATGGGATAAGAACCCACAACCATTGCTATGAGGCAGTAAATGGCTTGTATAAAGTTATTTTGGGTTAGAATATCTTCTAATACAATGAATTTGATTGATTACAAGTGCTAGAGATGGATGAAGAATGTTTAGAAGTGTGAAAAAAGACTTGTTGAAATTCTGCCCCAAATGGGATAAGAACCCACAACTAATGTTTTGAGGCTATAAATGGCTTGTCTAAAGTTATTTTAGGTAAGAATATGTTTTAATACTATGAATTTGATTGATTACAAGTGCTAGAGGTGGATGAAGAATTTTTAGAAGTGTGAAGAAAGACGTGTTGAAAGTTGGTCCCAAATGGGACAAGAACCCACAATAAATGCTTTGAGGTAGTAAATGGCATGTATAAAGTTCTTTTGGGTTAGAATTTGTTAAAATACAATGAATTTGATTGATTACAAGTGCTAGAGATGGATGAAGAATATTTAGAAGTGTGAAGAAAGACTTGTTGAAAATTGGTCCCAAATTGGATAAGATTCCATAACCATTGCTTTGAAGCAGTAAATGGCTTGTATAAAATTATTTTGGGTTAGAATATGTTATAATACAATGAATTTGATTGATTACAAGTGCTAGAGATGGATGAAGAATGTTTAGAAGTGTGAAGAAAGACTTGTTCAAATTTGGTCCCAAATGGGACAAGAACCCACAATAAATGCTTTGAGGTAGTAAATGGCATGTATAAAGTTATTTTGGGTTAGAATTTGTTAAAATACAATGAATTTGATTGATTACAAGTGCTAGAAATGGATGAAGAATGTTTAGAAGTGTGAAGAAAGTCTTGTTGAAATTTGGTCCCAAATGAAAAAGAACCCACAATATATGCTTTGAGGCAGTAAATGGCATGTATAAAGTTATTTTGGGTTAGAATATCTTCTAATACAATGAATTTGATTGATTACAAGTGCTAGAGATGGATGAAGAATGTTTAGAAGTGTGAAAAAAGACTTGTTGAAATTCTGTCCCAAATGGGATAAGAACCCACAACTAATGTTTTGAGGCTATAATGGCTTGTCTAAAGTTATTTTGGGTAAGAATATGTTTTAATACTATGAACTTGATTGATTACAAGTGCTAGAGGTGGATGAAGAATTTTTAGAAGTGTGAAGAAAGACGTGTTTTATTGGTCCCAAATGGGATAAGAACCCGTAACCATTGCTTTGAGGCAGTAAATGGGTTCTCTAGAGTTTTATTGGGTAAGAATATGTTATAATACAATGAATTTGATAGATTACAAGGGCTAGAGATGGATGAAGAATGTTTAGAAGTGTGAAGAGAGACTTGTTGAAATTTGGTCCCAACTGGGATAAGAACCCACAACCATTACTTTGAGGCAGTAAATAGCTTGGATAAAATTATTTAGGGTTAGAATATGTTATAATACAATGAATTTGATTGATTACAAGTGATTGAGATGGATGAAGAAATTTTAGAAGTGTGAAAAAAGACTTGGTTAAATTTGGTTCCAAATGGGATAAGAACCCACAACCATTGCTATGAGGCAGTAAATAGCTTGGATAAAGTTATTTTGGGTTAGAATATGTTATAATACAATAAATTTGATTGATTATAAGTGCTAGAGATGGATGAAGAATGTTTAGAAGTGTGAAGAAAGACTTGTTGAAATTTGGTCCCAAATGGGATAAGAACCCACAACCAATGTTTTGAAGTTGTAAATGGCTTGTGTAAAGTTATTTTGGGTTAGAATATGTTATAATACATTGAATTTGATTGATTACAACTGCTAGAGATGGATGAAGAATTTTTAGAAGTGTGAAGAAAGACTTGTTGAAATTTGGTGCCAAATGGGATAAGAACCCACAACCATTGCTTTGAGGCAGTAAATGGCTTGTATAAAGTTATTTTGGGTTAAAATATGTTATCATACAATGAATTTTATTGATTACAAGTGCTAGAGATGGATGAAGAATGTTTAGAGGTGTGAAGAAACACTTGTTGAAATTTGGTCCCAAATGGGACAAGAACCCATAATCAATGCTTTGAGGCAGTAAATGGCTTGTATAAAGTTATTTTGAGTTAGAATATGTTATAATACAATGAATTTGATTGATTACAAGTGCTAGAGATGGATGAAGAATGTTTAGCAATGTGAAGGAAGATTGTTGAAATTAGGTCCCAAATGGGATAAGAACCCACAACCATTGCTTTGAGGCAGTAAATTGCTTGTATAACGTTATTTTGTGTTAGAATATGCTATAATACAATGAAGTTGATTGTTTAAAAATGCAAGAGATGGATGAAAAATATTTAGAAGTGTGAAGAAAGACGTGTTGAAATTTGGTCCCAAATGGGATAAGAACCCGTAACCATTGCTTTGAGGCTGTAAATGGGGTCTCTAGAGTTTTCTTGGGTTAGAATATGTTATAATTCAATGAATTTAATAGATTACAAGGGCTAGAGATGGATGAAGAATGTTTAGAAGTGTGAAGAAAGACTTGTTGAAATTTGGTCCCAAATGGGATAAGAAACCCCAACCATTATTTTGAGGCAGTAAATGGCTTGATAAAGTCATTTTGGGTTATAATATGTTATAATACAATGAATTTGATTGATTACAAGCGCTAGAGATGGATGAAGAAAGTTTAGAAGTGTGAAAAAGACTTGTTTAAATTTGGTTCCAAATGGGATAAGAATCCACAACCATTGCTATGAGGCAGTAAATAGCTTGGATAAAGTTATTTTACGTTAGAATATGTTATAATACAATAAATTTGATTGATTACAAGTGCTAGAGATGGATGAAGAATGTTTAGAAGTTTGAAGAAAGACTTGTTGAAATTTGGTCCCAAATGGGATAAGAACCCACAACCAATGTTTTGAGGTTGTAAATGGCTTGTGTAAAGTTATTTTGGGTTAGAATATGTTATAATACATTGAATTTGATTGATTACAACTGCTAGAGATGGATGAAGAATGTTTAGAAGTGTGAAGAAAGACTTGTTGAAATTTGGTCCCAAATTGGATAAGAACCCACAACCAATGCTTTGAGGCAGTAAATTGGTTGTATAAAGTTATTTTGGGTTAGAATATGTTATAATACAATGAATTTGATTGATTACAAGTGCTAGAGATGGATGAAGAATGTTTAGAAGTGTGAAGAAAGACTTGTTGAAATTTGGTGCCAAATGGGATAAGAACCCACAACCATTGCTTTGAGGCAGTAAATGGCATGTATAAAGTTATTTTGGGTTAGAATTTGTTAAAATACAATGAATTTGATTGATTACAAGTGCTAGAGATGGATGAAGAATGTTTAGAAGTGTGAAGAAAGACTTGTTGAAATTCTGTCCCAAATGGGATAAGAACCCCCAACTAATGTTTTGAGGCAATAAATGGCTTGTCTAAAGTTATTTTGGGTCAGAATATGTTTTAATACTATGAATTTGATTGATTACAAGTGCTAGAGATGGATGAAGAATTTTTAGAAGTGTGAAGAAAGACGTGTTGAAATTTGGTCCGAAATGGGATAAGAACCCGTAACCATTGCTTTGAGGCAGTAAATGGGTTCTCTAGAGATTACTTGGGTTCGAATATGTTATAATACAATGAATTTGATAGATTACAAGGGCTAGAGATGGATGAAGAATGTTTAGAAGTGTGAAGAGAGACTTGTTGAAATTTGGTCCCAACTGGGATAAGAACCCACAACCATTACTTTGAGGCAGTAAATAGCTTGGATAAAGTTATTTAGGGTTAGAATATGTTATAATACAATAAATTTGATTGATTACAAGTGCTAGAGATGGATGAAGAATGTTTAGAAGTATGAAGAAAGACTTGTTGAAATTTGGTCCCAAATGGGATAAGAACCCACAACCAATGTTTTGAGGTTGTAAATGGCTTGTGTAAAGTTATTTTGGGTTAGAATATGTTATAATACATTGAATTTGATTGATTACAAGTGCTCGAGATGGATGAAGAATGTTTAGCAGTGTGAAGAAAGACGTTGAAATTTGGTCCCAAATGGGATAAGAACCCACAACCATTACTTTGAGGCAGTAAATAGCTTGTATAAAGTCATTTTGGGTTATAATATGTTATAATACAATGAATTTGATTGATTACAAGTGATAGAGATGGATGAAGAAATTTTAGAAGTGTGAAAAAAGAGTTGGTTAAATTTGGTTCCAAATGGGATAAGAACCCACAACCATTGCTATGAGGCAGTAAATAGCTTGGATAAATTTATTTTGGGTTAGAATATGTTATAATACAATAAATTTGATTGATTACAAGTGCTAGAGATGGATGAAGAATGTTTAGAAGTGTGAAGAAAGACTTGTTGAAATTTGGTCCCAAATGGGATAAGAACCCACAACCAATGTTTTGAGGTTGTAAATGGCTTGTGGAAAGTTATTTTGGGTTAGAATATGTTATAATACATTGAATTTGATTGATTACAACTGCTAGAGATGGATGAAGAATTTTTAGAAGTGTGAAGAAAGACTTGTTGAAATTTGGTCCCAAATTGGATAAGAACCCACAACCAATGCTTTGAGGCAGTAAATTACTTGTATAAAGTTATTTTGGGTTAGAATATGTTATAATACAATGAATTTGATTGATTACAAATGCTAGAGATGGATGAAGAATGTTTAGAAGTGTGAAGAAAAACTTGTTGAAATTTGGTGCCAAATGGGATAAGAACCCACAACCATTGCTTTGAGGCAGTAAATGGCATGTATAAAGTTATTTTGTTTTAGAATTTGTTAAAATACAATGAATTTGATTGATTACAAGTGCTAGAGATGGATGAAGAATGTTTAGAAGTATGAAGAAAGACTTGTTGAAATTCTGTCCCAAATGGGATAAGAACCCCCAACTAATGTTTTGAGGCAATAAATGGCTTGTCTAAAGTTATTTTGGGTCAGAATATGTTTTAATACTATGAATTTGATTGATTACAAGTGCTAGAGATGGATGAAGAATTTTTAGAAGTGTGAAGAATGACGTGTTGAAATTTGGTCCCAAATGGGATAAGAACCCGTAACCATTGCTTTGAGGCAGTAAATGGGTTCCCTAGAGTTTTCTTGGATTAGAATATGTTATAATTCAATGAATTTGATAGATTACAAGGGCTAGAGATGGATGAAGAATGTTTAGAAGTGTAAAGAAAGACTTGTCGAAATTTGGTCCCAAACGGGATAAGAACCCACAACCATTATTTTGAGGCAGTAAATGGCTTGTATAAAGTCATTTTGGGTTATAATATGTTATAATACAATGAATTTGATTGATTAGAAGTGCTATAGATGGATGAAGAAAGTTTAGAAGTGTGAAAAAAGACTTGGTTAAATTTGGTTCCAAATGGGATAAGAACCCACAACAATTGCTACGAGGCAGTAAATGGCTTGTATAAAGTTATTTTGGGTTAGTATATGTTCTAATACAATGAATTTGATTGATTACAAGTACTAGAGATGGATGAAGAATGTTTAGAAGTGTGAAAAAAAGACTTGTTCAAATTCGGTCCCAAATGGGATAAGAACCCACAACTAATGTTTTGAGGAAATAAATGGCTTGTCTAAAGTTATTTTGGGTAAGCATATGTTTTAATACTATGAATTTGATTGATTACAAGTGCTAGAGGTGGATGAAGAATTTTTAGAAGTGTGAAGAAAGACGTGTTGAAATTTGGTCCCAAATGGGATAAGAACCTGCAACCATTGTTTTGAGGCAGTAAATGGGTTCTCTAAAATTTTCTTGGGTTAGAATATGTTATAGTACAATGAATTTGATAGATTACAAGGGCTAGAGATGGATAAACAATGTTTAGAAGTGTGAAGAAAGACGTTGAAATTTGGTCCCAAATGGGATAAGAACCCACAACCATTACTTTGAGGCAGTAAATAGCTTGTATAAAGTCATTTTGGGTTATAATATGTTATAATACAATGAATTTGATTGATTACAAGTGATAGAGATGGATGAAGAAATTTTAGAAGTGTGAAAAAAGAGTTGGTTAAATTTGGTTCCAAATAGGATAAGAACCCACAACCATTGCTATGAGGCAGTAAATAGCTTGGATAAAGTTATTTAGGGTTAGAAAATGTTATAATACAATAAATTTGATTGATTACAAGTGCTAGAGATGGATGAAGAATGTTTAGAAGTATGAAGAAAGACTTGTTGAAATTTGGTCCCAAATGGGATAAGAACCCACAACCATTACTTTGAGGCAGGAAATGTCTTGTATAAAGTTATTTTGGGTTATAATATGTTATAATACAATGAATTTGATTGATTACAAGTGCTAGAGATGGATGAAGAATGTTTAGAAGTGTGAAGAAAGACTTGTTGAAATTTGGTGCCAAATGGGATAAGAACCCACAACCATTGCTTTGAGGCAGTAAATGGCATGTATAAAGTTATTTTGGGTTAGAATTTGTTAAAATACAATGAATTTGATTGATTACAAGTGCTAGAGATGGATGAAGAATGTTTAGAAGTGTGAAGAAAGACTTGTTCAAATTTGGTCCCAAATGGGACAAGAACCCACAATAAATGCTTTGAGGTAGTAAATGGCATGTATAAAGTTATTTTGGGTTAGAATTTGTTAAAATACAATGAATTTGATTGATTACAAGTGCTAGAAATGGATGAAGAATGTTTAGAAGTGTGAAGAAAGTCTTGTTGAAATTTGGTCCCAAATGAAAAAGAACCCACAATATATGCTTTGAGGCAGTAAATGGCATGTATAAAGTTATTTTGGGTTAGAATATCTTCTAATACAATGAATTTGATTGATTACAAGTGCTAGAGATGGATGAAGAATGTTTAGAAGTGTGAAAAAAGACTTGTTGAAATTCTGTCCCAAATGGGATAAGGACCCACAACTAATGTTTTGAGGCTATAAATGGCTTGTCTAAAGTTATTTTGGGTAAGAATATGTTTTAATACTATGAACTTGATTGATTACAAGTGCTAGAGGTGGATGAAGAATTTTTAGAAGTGTGAAGAAAGACGTGTTTTATTGGTCCCAAATGGGATAAGAACCCGTAACCATTGCTTTGAGGCAGTAAATGGGTTCTCTAGAGTTTTATTGGGTAAGAATATGTTATAATACAATGAATTTGATAGATTACAAGGGCTAGAGATGGATGAAGAATGTTTAGAAGTGTGAAGAGAGACTTGTTGAAATTTGGTCCCAACTGGGATAAGAACCCACAACCATTATTTTGAGGCAGTAAATAGCTTGGATAAAGTTATTTAGGGTTAGAATATGTTATAATACAATGAATTTGATTGATTACAAGTGATTGAGATGGATGAAGAAATTTTAGAAGTGTGAAAAAAGACTTGGTTAAATTTGGTTCCAAATGGGATAAGAACCCACAACCATTGCTATGAGGCAGTAAATAGCTTGGATAAAGTTATTTTGGGTTAGAATATGTTATAATACAATAAATTTGATTGATTATAAGTGCTAGAGATGGATGAAGAATGTTTAGAAGTGTGAAGAAAGACTTGTTGAAATTTGGTCCCAAATGGGATAAGAACCCACAACCAATGTTTTGAGGTTGTAAATGGCTTGTGTAAAGTTATTTTGGGTTAGAATATGTTATAATACATTGAATTTGATTGATTACAACTGCTAGAGATGGATGAAGAATTTTTAGAAGTGTGAAGAAAGACTTGTTGAAATTTGGTGCCAAATGGGATAAGAACCCACAACCATTGCTTTGAGGCAGTAAATGGCTTGTATAAAGTTATTTTGGGTTAAAATATGTTATCATACAATGAATTTTATTGATTACAAGTGCTAGAGATGGATGAAGAATGTTTAGAGGTGTGAAGAAACACTTGTTGAAATTTGGTCCCAAATGGGACAAGAACCCATAATCAATGCTTTGAGGCAGTAAATGGCTTGTATAAAGTTATTTTGAGTTAGAATATGTTATAATACAATGAATTTGATTGATTACAAGTGCTAGAGATGGATGAAGAATGTTTAGCAATGTGAAGGAAGATTGTTGAAATTAGGTCCCAAATGGGATAAGAACCCACAACCATTGCTTTGAGGCAGTAAATTGCTTGTATAACGTTATTTTGTGTTAGAATATGCTATAATACAATGAAGTTGATTGTTTAAAAATGCAAGAGATGGATGAAAAATATTTAGAAGTGTGAAGAAAGACGTGTTGAAATTTGGTCCCAAATGGGATAAGAACCCGTAACCATTGCTTTGAGGCTGTAAATGGGGTCTCTAGAGTTTTCTTGGGTTAGAATATGTTATAATTCAATGAATTTGATAGATTACAAGGGCTAGAGATGGATGAAGAATGTTTAGAAGTGTGAAGAAAGACTTGTTGAAATTTGGTCCCAAATGGGATAAGAAACCCCAACCATTATTTTGAGGCAGTAAATGGCTTGATAAAGTCATTTTGGGTTATCATATGTTATAATACAATGAATTTGATTGATTACAAGCGCTAGAGATGGATGAAGAAAGTTTAGAAGTGTGAAAAAGACTTGTTTAAATTTGGTTCCAAATGGGATAAGAATCCACAACCATTGCTATGAGGCAGTAAATTGCTTGTATAACGTTATTTTGTGTTAGAATATGATATAATACAATGAATTTGATTGATTACAAGTGCTAGAGATGGATAAAGAATGTTTAGAAGTGTGAAGAAAGACTTGTTGAAATTTGATCCCAAATGGGACAAGAACCCACAATCAATGCTTTGAGGCAGTAAATGGCTTGTATAAAGTTATTTTGGGATAGAATTTGTTAAAATACAATGAATTTGATTGATTACAACTGCTAGAGATGGATGAAGAATTTTTAGAAGTATGAAGAAAGACTTGTTGAGATTTGGTCCCAAATTGGATAAGAACCCACAACCAATGCTTTGAGGCAGTAAATTGCTTGTATAAAGTTATTTTGGGTTAGAATATGTTATAATACAATGAATTTGATTGATTACAAGTGCTAGAGATGGATGAAGAATGTTTAGAAGTGTGAAGAAAGACTTGTTGAAATTTGGTGTCAAATAGGATAAGAACCCACAACCATTGCTTTGAGGCAGTAAATGGCATGTATAAAGTTATTTTGGGTTAGAATTTGTTAAAATACAATGAATTTGATTGATTACAAGTGCTAGAGATGGATGAAGAATGTTTAGAAGTGTGAAGAAAGACTTGTTGAAATTCTGTCCCAAATGGGATAAGAACCCCCAACTAATGTTTTGAGGCAATAAATGGCTTGTCTAAAGTTATTTTGGGTCAGAATATGTTTTAATACTATGAATTTGATTGATTACAAGTGCTAGAGATGGATGAAGAATTTTTAGAAGTGTGAAGAAAGACGTGTTGAAATTTGGTCCGAAATGGGATAAGAACCCGTAACCATTGCTTTGAGGCAGTAAATGGGTTCTCTAGAGATTACTTGGGTTCGAATATGTTATAATACAATGAATTTGATAGATTACAAGGGCTAGAGATGGATGAAGAATGTTTAGAAGTGTGAAGAGAGACTTGTTGAAATTTGGTCCCAACTGGGATAAGAACCCACAACCATTACTTTGAGGCAGTAAATAGCTTGGATAAAGTTATTTAGGGTTAGAATATGTTATAATACAATAAATTTGATTGATTACAAGTGCTAGAGATGGATGAAGAATGTTTAGAAGTATGAAGAAAGACTTGTTGAAATTTGGTCCCAAATGGGATAAGAACCCACAACCAATGTTTTGAGGTTGTAAATGGCTTGTGTAAAGTTATTTTGGGTTAGAATATGTTATAATACATTGAATTTGATTGATTACAACTGCTAGAGATGGATGAAGAATTTTTAGAAGTGTGAAGAAAGACTTGTTGAAATTTGGTGCCAAATGGGATAAGAACCCACAACCATTGCTTTGAGACAGTAAATGGCTTGTATAAAGTTATTTTGGGTTAAAATATGTTATCATACAATGAATTTTATTGATTACAAGTGCTAGAGATGGATGAAGAATGTTTAGAGGTGTGAAGAAACACTTGTTGAAATTTGGTCCCAAATGGGACAAGAACCCATAATCAATGCTTTGAGGCAGTAAATGGCTTGTATAAAGTTATTTTGAGTTAGAATATGTTATAATACAATGAATTTGATTGATTACAAGTGATAGAGATGGATGAAGAAATTTTAGAAGTGTGAAAAAAGAGTTGGTTAAATTTGGTTCCAAATAGGATAAGAACCCACAACCATTGCTATGAGGCAGTAAATAGCTTGGATAAATTTATTTTGGGTTAGAATATGTTATAATACAATAAATTTGATTGATTACAAGTGCTAGAGATGGATGAAGAATGTTTAGAAGTGTGAAGAAAGTCTTGTTGAAATTTGGTCCCAAATGAAAAAGAACCCACAATATATGCTTTGAGGCAGTAAATGGCATGTATAAAGTTATTTTGGGTTAGAATATCTTCTAATACAATGAATTTGATTGATTACAAGTGCTAGAGATGGATGAAGAATGTTTAGAAGTGTGAAAAAAGACTTGTTGAAATTCTGTCCCAAATGGGATAAGGACCCACAACTAATGTTTTGAGGCTATAAATGGCTTGTCTAAAGTTATTTTGGGTAAGAATATGTTTTAATACTATGAACTTGATTGATTACAAGTGCTAGAGGTGGATGAAGAATTTTTAGAAGTGTGAAGAAAGACGTGTTTTATTGGTCCCAAATGGGATAAGAACCCGTAACCATTGCTTTGAGGCAGTAAATGGGTTCTCTAGAGTTTTATTGGGTAAGAATATGTTATAATACAATGAATTTGATAGATTACAAGGGCTAGAGATGGATGAAGAATGTTTAGAAGTGTGAAGAGAGACTTGTTGAAATTTGGTCCCAACTGGGATAAGAACCCACAACCATTACTTTGAGGCAGTAAATAGCTTGGATAAAGTTATTTAGGGTTAGAATATGTTATAATACAATGAATTTGATTGATTACAAGTGATTGAGATGGATGAAGAAATTTTAGAAGTGTGAAAAAAGACTTGGTTAAATTTGGTTCCAAATGGGATAAGAACCCACAACCATTGCTATGAGGCAGTAAATAGCTTGGATAAAGTTATTTTGGGTTAGAATATGTTATAATACAATAAATTTGATTGATTATAAGTGCTAGAGATGGATGAAGAATGTTTAGAAGTGTGAAGAAAGACTTGTTGAAATTTGGTCCCAAATGGGATAAGAACCCACAACCAATGTTTTGAGGTTGTAAATGGCTTGTGTAAAGTTATTTTGGGTTAGAATATGTTATAATACATTGAATTTGATTGATTACAACTGCTAGAGATGGATGAAGAATTTTTAGAAGTGTGAAGAAAGACTTGTTGAAATTTGGTGCCAAATGGGATAAGAACCCACAACCATTGCTTTGAGGCAGTAAATGGCTTGTATAAAGTTATTTTGGGTTAAAATATGTTATCATACAATGAATTTTATTGATTACAAGTGCTAGAGATGGATGAAGAATGTTTAGAGGTGTGAAGAAACACTTGTTGAAATTTGGTCCCAAATGGGACAAGAACCCATAATCAATGCTTTGAGGCAGTAAATGGCTTGTATAAAGTTATTTTGAGTTAGAATATGTTATAATACAATGAATTTGATTGATTACAAGTGCTAGAGATGGATGAAGAATGTTTAGCAATGTGAAGGAAGATTGTTGAAATTAGGTCCCAAATGGGATAAGAACCCACAACCATTGCTTTGAGGCAGTAAATTGCTTGTATAACGTTATTTTGTGTTAGAATATGCTATAATACAATGAAGTTGATTGTTTAAAAATGCAAGAGATGGATGAAAAATATTTAGAAGTGTGAAGAAAGACGTGTTGAAATTTGGTCCCAAATGGGATAAGAACCCGTAACCATTGCTTTGAGGCTGTAAATGGGGTCTCTAGAGTTTTCTTGGGTTAGAATATGTTATAATTCAATGAATTTGATAGATTACAAGGGCTAGAGATGGATGAAGAATGTTTAGAAGTGTGAAGAAAGACTTGTTGAAATTTGGTCCCAAATGGGATAAGAAACCCCAACCATTATTTTGAGGCAGTAAATGGCTTGATAAAGTCATTTTGGGTTATCATATGTTATAATACAATGAATTTGATTGATTACAAGCGCTAGAGATGGATGAAGAAAGTTTAGAAGTGTGAAAAAGACTTGTTTAAATTTGGTTCCAAATGGGATAAGAATCCACAACCATTGCTATGAGGCAGTAAATTGCTTGTATAACGTTATTTTGTGTTAGAATATGATATAATACAATGAATTTGATTGATTACAAGTGCTAGAGATGGATAAAGAATGTTTAGAAGTGTGAAGAAAGACTTGTTGAAATTTGATCCCAAATGGGACAAGAACCCACAATCAATGCTTTGAGGCAGTAAATGGCTTGTATAAAGTTATTTTGGGATAGAATTTGTTAAAATACAATGAATTTGATTGATTACAACTGCTAGAGATGGATGAAGAATTTTTAGAAGTATGAAGAAAGACTTGTTGAGATTTGGTCCCAAATTGGATAAGAACCCACAACCAATGCTTTGAGGCAGTAAATTGCTTGTATAAAGTTATTTTGGGTTAGAATATGTTATAATACAATGAATTTGATTGATTACAAGTGCTAGAGATGGATGAAGAATGTTTAGAAGTGTGAAGAAAGACTTGTTGAAATTTGGTGTCAAATAGGATAAGAACCCACAACCATTGCTTTGAGGCAGTAAATGGCATGTATAAAGTTATTTTGGGTTAGAATTTGTTAAAATACAATGAATTTGATTGATTACAAGTGCTAGAGATGGATGAAGAATGTTTAGAAGTGTGAAGAAAGACTTGTTGAAATTCTGTCCCAAATGGGATAAGAACCCCCAACTAATGTTTTGAGGCAATAAATGGCTTGTCTAAAGTTATTTTGGGTCAGAATATGTTTTAATACTATGAATTTGATTGATTACAAGTGCTAGAGATGGATGAAGAATTTTTAGAAGTGTGAAGAAAGACGTGTTGAAATTTGGTCCGAAATGGGATAAGAACCCGTAACCATTGCTTTGAGGCAGTAAATGGGTTCTCTAGAGATTACTTGGGTTCGAATATGTTATAATACAATGAATTTGATAGATTACAAGGGCTAGAGATGGATGAAGAATGTTTAGAAGTGTGAAGAGAGACTTGTTGAAATTTGGTCCCAACTGGGATAAGAACCCACAACCATTACTTTGAGGCAGTAAATAGCTTGGATAAAGTTATTTAGGGTTAGAATATGTTATAATACAATAAATTTGATTGATTACAAGTGCTAGAGATGGATGAAGAATGTTTAGAAGTATGAAGAAAGACTTGTTGAAATTTGGTCCCAAATGGGATAAGAACCCACAACCAATGTTTTGAGGTTGTAAATGGCTTGTGTAAAGTTATTTTGGGTTAGAATATGTTATAATACATTGAATTTGATTGATTACAACTGCTAGAGATGGATGAAGAATTTTTAGAAGTGTGAAGAAAGACTTGTTGAAATTTGGTGCCAAATGGGATAAGAACCCACAACCATTGCTTTGAGACAGTAAATGGCTTGTATAAAGTTATTTTGGGTTAAAATATGTTATCATACAATGAATTTTATTGATTACAAGTGCTAGAGATGGATGAAGAATGTTTAGAGGTGTGAAGAAACACTTGTTGAAATTTGGTCCCAAATGGGACAAGAACCCATAATCAATGCTTTGAGGCAGTAAATGGCTTGTATAAAGTTATTTTGAGTTAGAATATGTTATAATACAATGAATTTGATTGATTACAAGTGATAGAGATGGATGAAGAAATTTTAGAAGTGTGAAAAAAGAGTTGGTTAAATTTGGTTCCAAATAGGATAAGAACCCACAACCATTGCTATGAGGCAGTAAATAGCTTGGATAAATTTATTTTGGGTTAGAATATGTTATAATACAATAAATTTGATTGATTACAAGTGCTAGAGATGGATGAAGAATGTTTAGAAGTGTGAAGAAAGACTTGTTGAAATTTGGTCCCAAATGGGATAAGAACCCACAACCAATGTTTTGAGGTTGTAAATGGCTTGTGGAAAGTTATTTTGGGTTAGAATATGTTATAATACATTGAATTTGATTGATTACAACTGCTAGAGATGGATGAAGAATTTTTAGAAGTGTGAAGAAAGACTTGTTGAAATTTGGTCCCAAATTGGATAAGAACCCACAACCAATGCTTTGAGGCAGTAAATTGCTTGTATAAAGTTATTTTGGGTTAGAATATTTTATAATACAATGAATTTGATTGATTACAAATGCTAGAGATGGATGAAGAATGTTTAGAAGTGTGAAGAAAAACTTGTTGAAATTTGGTGCCAAATGGGATAAGAACCCACAACCATTGCTTTGAGGCAGTAAATGGCATGTATAAAGTTATTTTGGGTTAGAATTTGTTAAAATACAATGAATTTGATTGATTACAAGTGCTAGAGATGGATGAAGAATGTTTAGAAGTATGAAGAAAGACTTGTTGAAATTCTGTCCCAAATGGGATAAGAACCCCCAACTAATGTTTTGAGGCAATAAATGGCTTGTCTAAAGTTATTTTGGGTCAGAATATGTTTTAATACTATGAATTTGATTGATTACAAGTGCTAGAGATGGATGAAGAATTTTAGAAGTGTGAAGAAAGACGTGTTGAAATTTGGTCCCAAATGGGATAAGAACCCGTAACCATTGCTTTGAGGCTGTAAATAGCTTGTATAAAGTCATTTTGGGTTAGAATATGTTATAATACAATGAATTTGATTGATTACAAGTGATAGAGATGGATGAAGAAATTTTAGAAGTGTGAAAAAAAAGTTGTTGAAATTTGATTCCAAATGGGACAAGAACCCACAATCAATGCTTTGAGGCAGTAAATGGCTTGTATAAAGTTATTTTGGGATAGAATTTGTTAAAATACAATGAATTTGATTGATTACAAGTGCTAGAGATGGATGAAGAATGTTTAGAAGTGTGAAGAAAGTCTAGTTGAAATTTGGTCCCAAATGGGACAAGAACCCACAATATATGCTTTGAGGCAGTAAATGGCATGTATAAAGTTATTTTGGGTTAGAATTTGTTAAAATACAATGAATTTGATTGATTACAAGTGCTAGAGATGGATGAAGAATGTTTAGAAGTGTGAAGAAAGACTTGTTGAAATTCGGTCCCAAATGGCCTTATCCCCAACTAATGTTTTGAGGCAATAAATGGCTTGTCTAAAGTTATTTTGGGTCAGAATATGTTTTAATACTATGAATTTGATTGATTATAAGTGCTAGAGATGGATGAAGAATTTTTTGAAGTGTGAAGAAAGACGTGTTGAAATTTGGTCCCAAATGGGATAAGAACCCGTAACCATTGCTTTGAGGCAGTAAATGGGTTCCCTAGAGTTTTCTTGGGTTACAATATGTTATAATTCAATGAATTTGATAGATTACAAGGGCTATAGATGGATGAAGAATGTTTAGAAGTGTGAAGAAAGACTTGTTGAAATTTGGTCCCAAACGGGATAAGAACCCACAACCATTATTTTGAGGCAGTAAATGGCTTGTATAAAGTCATTTTGGGTTATAATATGTTATAATACAATGAATTTGATTGATTAGAAGTGCTATAGATGGATGAAGAAAGTTTAGAAGTGTGAAAAAAGACTTGGTTAAATTTGGTTCCAAATGGGATAAGAACCCACAACAATTGCTACGAGGCAGTAAATGGCTTGTATAAAGTTATTTTGGGTTAGTATATGTTCTAATACAATGAATTTGATTGATTACAAGTGTTAGAGATGGATGAAGAATGTTTAGAAGTGTGAAAAAAAGACTTGTTGAAATTCGGTCCCAAATGGAAAAGAACCCACAACTAATGTTTTGAGGAAATAAATGGCTTGTCTAAAGTTATTTTGGGTAAGCATATGTTTTAATACTATGAATTTCATTGATTACAAGTGCTAGAGGTGGATGAAGAATTTTTAGAAGTGTGAAGAAAGACGTGTTGAAATTTGGTCCCAAATGGGATAAGAACCTGCAACCATTGTTTTGAGGCAGTAAATGGGTTCTCTAGAATTTTCTTGGGTTAGAATATGTTATAGTACAATGAATTTGATAGATTACAAGGGCTAGAGATGGATAAACAATGTTTAGAAGTGTGAAGAAAGACGTTGAAATTTGGTCCCAAATGGGATAAGAACCCACAACCATTACTTTGAGGCAGTAAATAGCTTGTATAAAGTCATTTTGGGTTATAATATGTTATAATACAATGAATTTGATTGATTACAAGTGATAGAGATGGATGAAGAAATTTTAGAAGTGTGAAAAAAGAGTTGGTTAAATTTGGTTCCAAATGGGATAAGAACCCACAACCATTGCTATGAGGCAGTAAATAGCTTGGATAAATTTATTTTGGGTTAGAATATGTTATAATACAATAAATTTGATTGATTACAAGTGCTAGAGATGGATGAAGAATGTTTAGAAGTGTGAAGAAAGACTTGTTGAAATTTGGTCCCAAATGGGATAAGAACCCACAACCAATGTTTTGAGGTTGTAAATGGCTTGTGGAAAGTTATTTTGGGCTAGAATATGTTATAATACATTGAATTTGATTGATTACAACTGCTAGAGATGGATGAAGAATTTTTAGAAGTGTGAAGAAAGACTTGTTGAAATTTGGTCCCAAATTGGATAAGAACCCACAACCAATGCTTTGAGGCAGTAAATTGCTTGTATAAAGTTATTTTGGGTTAGAATATGTTATAATACAATGAATTTGATTGATTACAAATGCTAGAGATGGATGAAGAATGTTTAGAAGTGTGAAGAAAAACTTGTTGAAATTTGGTGCCAAATGGGATAAGAACCCACAACCATTGCTTTGAGGCAGTAAATGGCATGTATAAAGTTATTTTGGGTTAGAATTTGTTAAAATACAATGAATTTGATTGATTACAAGTGCTAGAGATGGATGAAGAATGTTTAGAAGTATGAAGAAAGACTTGTTAAAATTCTGTCCCAAATGGGATAAGAACCCCCAACTAATGTTTTGAGGCAATAAATGGCTTGTCTAAAGTTATTTTGCGTCAGAATATGTTTTAATACTATGAATTTGATTGATTACAAGTGCTAGAGATGGATGAAGAATTTTAGAAGTGTGAAGAAAGACGTGTTGAAATTTGGTCTCAAATGGGATAAGAACCCGTAACCATTGCTTTGAGGCTGTAAATAGCTTGTATAAAGTCATTTTGGGTTATAATATGTTATAATACAATGAATTTGATTGATTACAAGTGATAGAGATGGATGAAGAAATTTTAGAAGTGTGAAAAAAAAACTTGTTGAAATTTGATTCCAAATGGGACAAGAACCCACAATCAATGCTTTGAGGCAGTAAATGGCTTGTATAAAGTTATTTTGGGATAGAATTTGTTAAAATACAATGAATTTGATTGATTACAAGTGCTAGAGATGGATGAAGAATGTTTAGAAGTGTGAAGAAAGTCTAGTTGAAATTTGGTCCCAAATGGGACAAGAACCCACAATATATGCTTTGAGGCAGTAAATGGCATGTATAAAGTTATTTTGGGTTAGAATTTGTTAAAATACAATGAATTTGATTGATTACAAGTGCTAGAGATGGATGAAGAATGTTTAGAAGTGTGAAGAAAGACTTGTTGAAATTCGGTCCCAAATGGCCTTATCCCCAACTAATGTTTTGAGGCAATAAATGGCTTGTCTAAAGTTATTTTGGGTCAGAATATGTTTTAATACTATGAATTTGATTGATTACAAGTGCTAGAGATGGATGAAGAATTTTTAGAAGTGTGAAGAAAGACGTGTTGAAATTTGGTCCCAAATGGGATAAGAACCCGTAACCATTGCTTTGAGGCAGTAAATGGGTTCCCTAGAGTTTTCTTGGGTTACAATATGTTATAATTCAATGAATTTGATAGATTACAAGGGCTAGAGATGGATGAAGAATGTTTAGAACTGTGAAAAAAGACTTGTTGAAATTTGGTCCCAAACGGGATAAGAACCCACAACCATTATTTTGAGGCAGTAAATGGCTTGTATAAAGTCATTTTGGGTTATAATATGTTATAATACAATGAATTTGATTGATTAGAAGTGCTATAGATGGATGAAGAAAGTTTAGAAGTGTGAAAAAAGACTTGGTTAAATTTGGTTCCAAATGGGATAAGAACCCACAACAATTGCTACGAGGCAGTAAATGGCTTGTATAAAGTTATTTTGGGTTAGTATATGTTCTAATACAATGAATTTGATTGATTACAAGTTATAGAGATGGATGAAGAATGTTTAGAAGTATGAAAAAAAGACTTGTTGAAATCGGTCCCAAATGGAAAAGAACCCACAACTAATGTTTTGAGGAAATAAATGGCTTGTCTAAAGTTATTTTGGGTAAGCATATGTTTTAATACTATGAATTTCATTGATTACAAGTGCTAGAGGTGGATGAAGAATTTTTAGAAGTGTGAAGAAAGACGTGTTGAAATTTGGTCCCAAATGGGCTAAGAACCTGCAACCATTGTTTTGAGGCAGTAAATGGGTTCTCTAGAATTTTCTTGGGTTAGAATATGTTATAGTACAATGAATTTGATAGATTACAAGGGCTAGAGATGGATAAACAATGTTTCGAAGTGTGAAGAAAGACGTTGAAATTTGGTCCCAAATGGGATAAGAACCCACAACCATTACTTTGAGGCAGTAAATAGCTTGTATAAAGTCATTTTGGGTTATAATATGTTATAATACAATGAATTTGATTGATTACAAGTGATAGAGATGGATGAAGAAATTTTAGAAGTGTGAAAAAAGAGTTGGTTAAATTTGGTTCCAAATGGGATAAGAACCAACAACCATTGCTATGAGGCAGTAAATAGCTTGGATAAAGTTATTTTGGGTTAGAATATGTTATAATACAATAAATTTGATTGATTACAAGTGCTAGAGATGGATGAAGAATGTTTAGAAGTGTGAAGAAAGACTTGTTGAAATTTGGTCCCAAATGGGATAAGAACCCACAACCAATGTTTTGAGGTTGTAAATGGCTTGTGTAAAGTTATTTTGGGTTAGAATATGTTATAATACATTGAATTTGATTGATTACAACTGCTAGAGATGGATGAAGAATTTTTAGAAGTGTGAAGAAAGACTTGTTGAAATTTGGTCCCAAATTGGATAAGAACCTACAACCAATGCTTTGAGGCAGTAAATTGCTTGTATAAAGTTATTTTGGGTTAGAATATGTTATAATACAATGAATTTGATTGATTACAAATGCTAGAGATGGATGAAGAATGTTTAGAAGTGTGAAGAAAGACTTGTTGAAATTTGGTGCCAAATAGGATAAGAACCCACAACCATTGCTTTGAGGCAGTAAATGGCATGTATAAAGTTATTTTGGGTTAGAATTTGTTAAAATACAACAAATTTGATTGATTACAAGTGCTAGAGATGGATGAAGAATGTTTAGAAGTGTGAAGAAAGACTTGTTGAAATTCTGTCCCAAATGGGATAAGAACCCCCAACTAATGTTTTGAGACAATAAATGGCTTGTCTAAAGTTATTTTGGGTCAGAATATGTTTTAATACTATGAATTTGATTGATTACAAGTGCTAGAGATGGATGAAGAATTTTAGAAGTGTGAAGAAAGACGTGTTAAAATTTGGTTCCAAATGGGATAAGAACCCGTAACCATTGCTTTGAGGCAGTAAATAGCTTGTATAAAGTCATTTTGGGTTATAATATGTTATAATACAATGAATTTGATTGATTACAAATGCTAGAGATGGATAAAGAATGTTTAGAAGTGTGAAGAAAGACTTGTTGAAATTTGGTGCCAAATGGGATAAGAACCCACAACCATTGCTTTGAGGCAGTAATTGGCTTGTATAAAGTTATTTTGGGTTAAAATATGTTATCATACAATGAATTTTATTGATTACAAGTGCTAGAGATGGATGAAGAATGTTTAGAAGTGTGAAGAAAGAGTTGGTTAAATTTGGTTCCAAATGGGATAAGAACCCACAACCATTGCTATGAGGCAGTAAATAGCTTGGATAAAGTTATTTTGGGTTAGAATATGTTATAATACAATAAATTTGATTGATTACAAGTGCTAGAGATGGATGAAGAATGTTTAGAAGTGTGAAGAAAGACTTGTTGAAATTTGGTCCGAAATGGGATAAGAACCCACAACCAATGTTTTGAGGTTGTAAATGGCTTGTGTAAAGTTATTTTGGGTTAGAATATGTTATAATACATTGAATTTGATTGATTACAACTGCTAGAGATGGATGAAGAATTTTTAGAAGTGTGAAGAAAGACTTGTTGAAATTTGGTCCCAAATTGGATAAGAACCCACAACCAATGCTTTGAGGCAGTAAATTGCTTGTATAAAGTTATTCTGGGTTAGAATATGTTATAATACAATGAATTTGATTGATTACAAATGCTAGAGATGGATGAAGAATGTTTAGAAGTGTGAAGAAAGACTTTTTGAAATTTGGTGCCAAATGGGATAAGAACCCACAACCATTGCTTTGAGGCAGTAAATGGCATGTATAAAGTTATTTTGGGTTAGAATTTGTTAAAATACAATGAATTTGATTGATTACAAGTGCTAGAGATGGATGAAGAATGTTTAGAAGTGTGAAGAAAGACTTGTTGAAATTCTGTCCCAAATGGGATAAGAACCCCCAACTAATGTTTTGAGACAATAAATGGCTTGTCTAAAGCTATTTTGGGTCAGAATATGTTTTAATACTATGAATTTGATTGATTACAAGTGCTAGAGATGGATGAAAAATTTTAGAAGTGTGAAGAAAGACGTGTTGATATTTGGTCCCAAATGGGATAAGAACCCATAACCATTGCTTTGAGGCAGTAAATAGCTTGTATAAAGTCATTTTGGGTTATAATATTTTATCATACAATGAATTTAATTGATTACAAGTGATAGAGATGGATGAAGAAATTTTAGAAGTGTGAAAAAAGACTTGGTTAAATTTGGTTCCAAATGGGATAAGAACCCACAACCATTGCTATGAGGCAGTAAATAGCTTGGATAAAGTTATTTTGGGTTAGAATATGTTATAATACAATGAATTTGATTGATTACAAGTGCTAGAGATGGATGAAGAATGTTTAGAAGTGTGAAGAAAGACTTGTTGAAATTTGGCCCCAAATGGGATAAGAAACCACAACCATTTCTTTGAGGCAGTAAATGGCTTGTATAAAGTTATTTTGGGTTAGAATATGTTATAATACAATGAATTTGATTGATTACAAGTCCTAGAGATGGATGAAGAATGTTTAGAAGTGTGAAGAAAGATTTGTTGAAATTTGGTCCCATATGGGACAAGAACCCACAATAAATGCTTTGAGGTAGTAAATGGCATGTATAAAATTATTTTGGGTTAGAATTTGTTAAAATACAATGAATTTGATTTATTACAAGTGCTAGAAATGGATGAAGAATTTTTAGAAGTGTGAAGAAAGACTTGTTGAAATTTGGTCCCAAATTGGATAAGAACCCACAACCAATGCTTTGAGGCAGTAAATTGCTTGTATAAAGTTATTTTGGGTTAGAAAATGTTATAATACAATAAATTTGATTGATTACAAATGCTAGAGATGGATAAAGAATGTTTAGAAGTGTGAAGAAAGACTTGTTGAAATTTGGTGCCAAATAGGATAAGAACCCACAACCATTGCTTTGAGGCAGTAATTGGCTTGTATAAAGTTATTTTGGGTTAAAATATGTTATCATACAATGAATTTTATTGATTACAAGTGCTAGAGATGGATGAAGAATGTTTAGAGGTGTGAAAAAAGACTTGTTGAAATTTGGTCCCAAATGGGACAAGAACCCACAATCAATGCTTTGAGGCAGTAAATGGCTTGTATAAAGTTATTTTGAGTTAAAATATGTTATAATACAATGAATTTGATTGATTACAAATGCTAGAGATGGATGAAGAATGTTTAGCAGTGTGAAGAAAGATTGTTGAAATTAGGTCCCAAATGGGATAAGAACCCACAACCTTTACTTTGAGGCTGTAAATTGCTTGTATAAAGTCATTTTGGGTTATAATATGTTATAATACAATGAATTTGATTGATTACAAGTGATAGAGATGGATGAAGAAATTTTAGAAGTGTGAAAAAAGACTTGGTTAAATTTGGTTCCAAATGGGATAAGAACCCACAACCATTGCTATGAGGCAGTAAATAGCTTGGATAAAGTTATTTTGGGTTAGAATATGTTATAATACAATAAATTTGATTGATTACAAGTGCTAGAGATGGATGAAGAATGTTTAGAAGTGTGAAGAAAGATTTGTTGAAATTTGGTCCCAAATGGGATAAGAACCCACAACCAATGTTTTGAGGTTGTAAATGGCTTGTGTAAAGTTATTTTGGGTTAGAATATGTTATAATACATTGAATTTGATTTATTACAAGTGCTAGAGATGGATGAAGAATTTTTAGAAGTGTGAAGAAAGACTTGTTGAAATTTGGTCCCAAAAATTGGATAAGAACCCACAACCAATGCTTTGAGGCAGTAAATTGCTTGTATAAAGTTATTTTGGGTTAGAAAATGTTATAATACAATGAATTTGATTGATTACAAGTGCTAGAGATGGATGAAGAATGTTTAGAAGTGTGAAGAAAGACTTGTTGAAATTTGGTGCCAAATGGGATAAGAACCCACAACCATTGCTTTGAGGCAGTAAATGGCTTGTATAAAGTTATTTTGGGTTAAAATATGTTATCATACAATGAATTTTATTGATTACAAGTGCTAGAGATGGATGAAGAATGTTTAGAGGTGTGAAGAAAGACTTGTTGAAATTTGGTCCCAGATGGGACAAGAACCCACAATCAATGCTTTGAGGCAGTAAATGGCTTGTATAAAGTTATTTTGAGTTAGAATATGTTATAATACAATGAATTTGATTGATTACAAGTGCTAGAGATGGATGGAGAATGTTTAGCAGTGTGAAGAAAGATTGTTGAAATTAGGTCCCAAATGGGATAAGAACCCACAAACATTGCTTTGAGGCAGTAAATTGCTTGTATAACGTTATTTTGTGTTAGAATATGATATAATACAATGAATTTGATTGATTACAAGTGCTAGAGATGGATAAAGAATGTTTAGAAGTGTGAAGAAAGACTTGTTGAAATTTGATCCCAAATGGGACAAGAACCCACAATCAATGCTTTGAGGCAGTAAATGGCTTGTATAAAGTTATTTTGGGTTAGAATTTGTTAAAATACAATGAATTTGATTGATTACAACTGCTAGAGATGGATGAAGAATTTTTAGAAGTATGAAGAAAGACTTGTTGAAATTTGGTCTTAAATTGGATAAGAACCCACAACCAATGCTTTGAGGCAGTAAATAGCTTGGATAAAGTTATTTTGGGTTAGAATATGTTATAATACAATAAATTTGATTGATTACAAGTGCTAGAGATGGATGAAGAATGTTTAGAAGTGTGAAGAAAGATTTGTTGAAATTTGGTCCCAAATGGGATAAGAAACCACAACCAATGTTTTAAGGTTGTAAATGGCTTGTGTAAAGTTATTTTGGGTTAGAATATGTTTTTATACATTGAATTTGATTGATTACAACTGCTAGAGATGGATGAAGAATTTTTAGAAGTGTGAAGAAAGACTTGTTGAAATTTGGTCCCAAATTGGATAAGAACCCACAACCAATGCTTTGAGGCAGTAAATTGCTTGTATAAAGTTATTTTGGGTTAGAAAATGTTAAAATACAATGAATTTGATTGATTACAAGTGCTAGAGATGGATAAAGAATGTTTAGAAGTGTGAAGAAAGACTTGTTGAAATTTGGTGCCAAATGGGATAAGAACCCACAACCATTGCTTTGAGGCAGTAATTGGCTTGTATAAAGTTATTTTGGGTTAAAATATGTTATTATACAATGAATTTTATTGATTACAAGTGCTAGAGATGGATGAAGAATGTTTAGAGGTGTGAAGAAAGACTTGTTGAAATTTGGTCCCAAATGGGACAAGAACCCACAATCAATGCTTTGAGGCAGTAAATGGCTTGTATAAAGTTATTTAGAGTTAGAATATGTTATAATACAATGAATTTGATTGATTACAAGTGCTAGAGATGGATGAAGAATGTTTAGCAGTGTGAAGAAAGATTGTTGAAATTAGGTCCCAAATGGGATAAGAACCCACAACCATTACTTTGAGGTTGTAAATAGCTTGTATAAAGTCATTTTGGGTTATAATATGTTATAATACAATGAATTTGATTGATTACAAGTGATAGAGATGGACGAAGAAATTTTAGAAGTGTGAAAAAAGACTTGTTGAAATTTGGTCCCAAATGGGATAAGAACCCACAACCATTGCTATGAGGCAGTAAATAGCTTGGATAAAGTTATTTTGGGTTAGAATATGTTATAATACAATAAATTTGATTGATTACAAGTGCTAGAGATGGATGAAGAATGTTTAGAAGTGTGAAGAAAGATTTGTTGAAATTTGGTCCCAAATGGGATAAGAACCCACAACCAATGTTTTCAGGTTGTAAATGGCTTGTGTAAAGTTATTTTGGGTTAGAATATGTTATAATACATTGAATTTGATTGATTACAAGTGCTAGAGATGGATGAAGAATTTTTAGAAGTGTGAAGAAAGACTTGTTGAAATTTGGTCCCAAATTGGATAAGAACCCACAACCAATGCTTTGAGGCAGTAAATTGCTTGTATAAAGTTATTTTGGGTTAGAAAATGTTATAATACAATGAATTTGATTGATTACAAGTGCTAGAGATGGATGAAGAATGTTTAGAAGTGTGAAAAAAGACTTGTTGAAATTTGGTGCCAAATGGGATAAGAACCCACAACCATTGCTTTGAGGCAGTAAATGGCTTGTATAAAGTTATTTTGGGTTAAAATATGTTATCATACAATGAATTTTATTGATTACAAGTGCTAGAGATGGATGAAGAATGTTTAGAGCTGTGAAGAAAGACTTGTTGAAATTTGGTCCCAAATGGGACAAGAACCCACAATCAATGCTTTGAGGCAGTAAATTGCTTGTATAACGTTATTTTGTGTTAGAATATGATATAATACAATGAATTTGATTGATTACAAGTGCTAGAGATGGATAAAGAATGTTTAGAAGTGTGAAGAAAGACTTGTTGAAATTTGATCCCAAATGGGACAAGAACCCACAATCAATGCTTTGAGGCAGTAAATGGCTTGTATAAAGTTATTTTGGGATAGAATTTGTTAAAATACAATGAATTTGATTGATTACAACTGCTAGAGATGGATGAAGAATTTTTAGAAGTATGAAGAAAGACTTGTTGAGATTTGGTCCCAAATTGGATAAGAACCCACAACCAATGCTTTGAGGCAGTAAATTGCTTGTATAAAGTTATTTTGGGTTAGAATATGTTATAATACAATGAATTTGATTGATTACAAGTGCTAGAGATGGATGAAGAATGTTTAGAAGTGTGAAGAAAGACTTGTTGAAATTTGGTGTCAAATAGGATAAGAACCCACAACCATTGCTTTGAGGCAGTAAATGGCATGTATAAAGTTATTTTGGGTTAGAATTTGTTAAAATACAATGAATTTGATGGATTACAAGTGCTAGAGATGGATGAAGAATGTTTAGAAGTGTGAAGAAAGACTTGTTGAAATTCTGTCCCAAATGGGATAAGAACCCCCAACTAATGTTTTGAGGCAATAAATGGCTTGTCTAAAGTTATTTTGGGTCAGAATATGTTTTAATACTATGAATTTGATTGATTACAAGTGCTAGAGATGGATGAAGAATTTTTAGAAGTGTGAAGAAAGACGTGTTGAAATTTGGTCCCAAATGGGATAAGAACCCGTAACCATTGCTTTGAGGCAGTAAATGGGTACTCTAGAGTTTTCTTGGGTTAGAATATGTTATAATACAATGAATTTGATAGATTACAAGGGCTAGAGATGGATGAAGAATGTTTAGAAGTGTGAAGAAAGACTAGTTGAAATTTGGTCCCAAATGGGATAAGAACCCACAACCATTACTTTGAGGCAGTAAATAGCTTGTATAAAGTCATTTTGGGTTATAATATGTTATAATACAATGAATTTGATTGATTACAAGTGATAGAGATGGATGAAGAAATTTTAGAAGTATGATAAAAGACTTGGTTAAATTTGGTTCTAAATGGGATAAGAACCCACAACCATTGCTATGAGGCAGTAAATAGCTTGGATAAAGTTATTTTGGGTTAGAATATGTTATAATACAATAAATTTGATTGATTACAAGTGCTAGAGATGGATGAAGAATGTTTAGAAGTATGAAAAAAGACTTGTTGAAATTTGGTCCCAAATAGGATAAGAACCCACAACCAATGTTTTGAGGTTGTAAATGGCTTGTGTAAAGTTATTTAGGGTTAGAATATGTTATCATACAATGAATTTTATTGATTACAAGTGCTAGAGATGGATGAAGAATGTTTAGAGCTGTGAAGAAAGACTTGTTGAAATTTGGTCCCAA
Source organism: Capsella bursa-pastoris (assembly GCA_036452645.1). NCBI lineage: Eukaryota > Viridiplantae > Streptophyta > Magnoliopsida > Brassicales > Brassicaceae > Capsella > Capsella bursa-pastoris. The sequence goes on from CP144192.1 coordinate 5,629,330, forward strand.
ATGGGACAAGAACCCACAATCAATGCTTTGAGGCAGTAAATGGCTTGTATAAAGTTATTTTGAGTTAGAATATGTTATAATACAATGAATTTGATTGATTACAAGTGCTAGAGATGGATGAAGAATGTTTAGCAGTGTGAAGAAAGATTGTTGAAATTAGGTCCCAAATGGGATAAGAACACACAACCATTACTTTGAGGCTGTAAATAGCTTGTATAAAGTCATTTTGGGTTATAATATGTTATAATACAATAAATTTGATTGATTACAAGTGATAGAGATGGATGAAGAAATTTTAGAAGTGTGAAAAAACACTTGGTTAAATTTGGTTCCAAATGGGATAAGAACCCACAACCATTGCTATGAGGCAGTAAATAGCTTGGATAAAGTTATTTTGGGTTAGAATATGTTATAATACAATAAATTTGATTGATTACAAGTGCTAGAGATGGATGAAGAATGTTTAGAAGTGTGAAGAAAGATTTGTTGAAATTTGGTCCCAAATGGGATAAGAACCCACAACCAATGTTTTGAGGTTGTAAATGGCTTGTGTAAAGTTATTTTGGGTTAGAATATGTTATAATACATTGAATTTGATTGATTACAAGTGCTAGAGATGAATGAAGAATTTTTAGGAGTGTGAAGAAAGACTTGTTGGAATTTGGTCCCAAATTGGATAAGAACCCACAACCAATGCTTTGAGGCAGTAAATTGCTTGTATAAAATTATTTTGGGTTAGAAAATGTTATAATACAATGAGTTTGATTGATTACAAGTGCTAGAGATGGATGAAGAATGTTTAGAAGTGTGAAGAAAGACTTGTTGAAATTTGGTGCCAAATGGGATAAGAACCCACAACCATTGCTTTGAGGCAGTGAATGGCTTGTATAAAGTTATTTTGGGTTAAAATATGTTATCATACAATGAATTTTATTGATTACAAGTGCTAGAGATGGATGAAGAATGTTTAGAGGTGTGAAGAAAGACTTGTTGAAATTTGAACCTAAATGGGACAAGAACCCACAATCAATGCTTTGAGGCAGTAAATGGCTTGTATAAAGTTATTTTAAGTTAGAATATGTTATAATACAATGAATTTGATTGATTACAAGTGCTAGAGATGGATGAAGAATGTTTAGCAGTGTGAAGAAAGATTGTTGAAATAAGGTCCCAAATGGGATAAGAACCCACAACCATTGCTTTGAGGCAGTAAATTGCTTGTATAACGTTATTTTGTGTTAGAATATGATATAATACAATGAATTTGATTGATTACAAGTGCTAGAGATGGATGAAGAATTTTTGAAGTATGAAGAAAGACTTGTTGAAATTTGGTCCCAAATTGGATAAGAACCCACAACGAATGCTTTGAGGCAGTAAATTGCTTGTATAAAGTTATTTTGGGTTAGAATATGTTATAATACAATGAATTTGATTGATTACAAGTGCTAGAGATGGATGAAGAATGTTTAGAAGTGTGAAGAAAGACTTGTTGAAATTTGGTGTCAAATAGGATAAGAACCCACAACCATTGCTTTGAGGCAGTAAATGGCATGTATAAAGTTATTTTGGGTTAGAATTTGTTAAAATACAATGAATTTGATTGATTACAAGTGATAGAGATGGATGAAGAATGTTTAGAAGTGTGGAGAAAGACTTGTTGAAATTCTGTCCCAAATGGGATAAGAACCCCCAACTAATGTTTTGAGGCAATAAATGGCTTGTCTAAAGTTATTTTGGGTCAGAATATGTTTTAATACTATGAATTTGATTGATTACAAGTGCTAGAGATGGATGAAGAATTTTTAGAAGTGTGAAGAAAGACGTGTTGAAATTTGGTCCCAAATGGGATAAGAACCCGTAACCATTGCTTTGAGGCAGTAAATGGGTACTCTAGAGTTTTCTTGGGTTAGAATATGTTATAATACAATGAATTTGATAGATTACAAGGGCTAGAGATGGATGAAGAATGTTTAGAAGTGTGAAGAAAGACTTGTTGAAATTTGGTCCCAAATGGGATAAGAACCCACAACCATTACTTTGAGGCAGTAAATAGCTTGTATAAAGTCATTTTGGGTTATAATATGTTATAATACAATGAATTTGATTGATTACAAGTGATAGAGATGGATGAAGAAATTTTAGAAGTATGATAAAAGACTTGGTTAAATTTGGTTCCAAATGGGATAAGAACCCACAACCATTGCTATGAGGCAGTAAATAGCTTGGATAAAGTTATTTTGGGTTAGAATATGTTATAATACAATAAATTTGATTGATTACAAGTGCTAGAGATGGATGAAGAATGTTTAGAAGTATGAAAAAAGACTTGTTGAAATTTGGTCCCAAATGGGATAAGAACCCACAACCAATGTTTTGAGGTTGTAAATGGCTTGTGTAAAGTTATTTTGGGTTAGAATATGTTATCATACAATGAATTTTATTGATTACAAGTGCTAGAGATGGATGAAGAATGTTTAGAGCTGTGAAGAAAGACTTGTTGAAATTTGGTCCCAAATGGGACAAGAACCCACAATCAATGCTTTGAGGCAGTAAATGGCTTGTATAAAGTCATTTTGGGTTATAATATGTTATAATACAATGAATTTGATTGATTACAAGTGATAGAGATGGATGAAGAAATTTTAGAAGTGTGAAAAAACACTTGGTTAAATTTGGTTCCAAATGGGATAAGAACCCACAACCATTGCTATGAGGCAGTAAATAGCTTGGATAAAGTTATTTTGGGTTAGAATATGTTATAATACAATAAATTTGATTGATTACAAGTGCTAGAGATGGATGAAGAATGTTTAGAAGTGTGAAGAAAGATTTGTTGAAATTTGGTCCCAAATGGGATAAGAACCCACAACCAATGTTTTGAGGTTGTAAATGGCTTGTGTAAAGTTATTTTGGGTTAGAATATGTTATAATACATTGAATTTGATTGATTACAAGTGCTAGAGATGAATGAAGAATTTTTAGAAGTGTGAAGAAAGACTTGTTGGAATTTGGTCCCAAATTGGATAAGAACCCACAACCAATGCTTTGAGGCAGTAAATTGTTTGTATAAAATTATTTTGGGTTAGAAAATGTTATAATACAATGAATTTGATTGATTACAAGTGCTAGAGATGGATGAAGAATGTTTAGAAGTGTGAAGAAAGACTTGTTGAAATTTGGTGCCAAATGGGATAAGAACCCACAACCATTGCTTTGAGGCAGTGAATGGCTTGTATAAAGTTATTTTGGGTTAAAATATGTTATCATACAATGAATTTTATTGATTACAAGTGCTAGAGATGGATGAAGAATGTTTAGAGGTGTGAAGAAAGACTTGTTGAAATTTGAACCTAAATGGGACAAGAACCCACAATCAATGCTTTGAGGCAGTAAATGGTTTGTATAAAGTTATTTTAAGTTAGAATATGTTATAATACAATGAATTTGATTGATTACAAGTGCTAGAGATGGATGAAGAATGTTTAGCAGTGTGAAGAAAGATTGTTGAAATAAGGTCCCAAATGGGATAAGAACCCACAACCATTGCTTTGAGGCAGTAAATTGCTTGTATAACGTTATTTTGTGTTAGAATATGATATAATACAATGAATTTGATTGATTACAAGTGCTAGAGATGGATGAAGAATGTTTAGAAGTGTAAAGAAAGACTTGTTAAAATTTGATCGCAAATGGGACAAGAACCCACAATCAATGCTTTGAGGCAGTAAATGGCTTGTATAAAGTTATTTTGGGTTAGAATTTGTTAAAATACAATGAATTTGATTGATTACAAGTGCTAGAGATGGATGAAGAATGTTTAGAAGTGTGAAGAAAGATTGTTGAAATTAGGTCCCAAATGGGATAAGAACACACAACCATTAGTTTGAGGCTGTAAATAGCTTGTATAAAGTCATTTTGGGTTATAATATGTTATAATACAATGAATTTGATTGATTACAAGTGATAGAGATGGATGAAAAAATTTTAGAAGTGTGAAAAAAGACTTGGTTAAATTTGGTTCCAAATGGGATAAGAACCCACAACCATTGCTATGAGGCAGTAAATAGCTTGGATAAAGTTATTTTGGGTTAGAATATGTTATAATACAATAAATTTGATTGATTACAAGTGCTAGAGATGGATGAAGAATGTTTAGAAGTGTGAAGAAAGATTTGTTGAAATTTGGTCCCAAATGGGATAAGAACCCACAACCAATGTTTTGAGGTTGTAAATGGCTTGTGTAAAGTTATTTTGGGTTAGAATATGTTATAATACATTGAATTTAATTGATTACAAGTGCTAGAGATGGATGAAGAATTTTTAGAAGTGTGAAGAAAGACTTGTTGAAATTTGGTCCCAAATTGGATAAGAACCCACAACCAATGCTTTGAGGCAGTAAATTGCTTGTATAAAGTTATTTTGGGTTAGAAAATGTTATAATACAATGAATTTGATTGATTACAAGTGCTAGAGATGGATGAAGAATGTTTAGAAGTGTGAAGAAAGACTTGTTGAAATTTGGTGCCAAATGGGATAAGAACCCACAACCATTGCTTTGAGGCAGTAAATGGCTTGTATAAAGTTATTTTGGGTTAAAATATGTTATCATACAATGAATTTTATTGATTACAAGTGCTAGAGATGGATGAAGAATGTTTAGAGGTGTGAAGAAAGACTTGTTGAAATTTGGTCCCAGATGGGACAAGAACCCACAATCAATGCTTTGAGGCAGTAAATGGCTTGTATAAAGTTATTTTGAGTTAGAATATGTTATAATACAATGAATTTGATTGATTACAAGTGCTAGAGATGGATGAAGAATGTTTAGCAGTGTGAAGAAAGATTGTTGAAATTAGGTCCCAAATGGGATAAGAACCCACAAACATTGCTTTGAGGCAGTAAATTGCTTGTATAACGTTATTTTGTGTTAGAATATGATATAATACAATGAATTTGATTGATTACAAGTGCTAGAGATGGATAAAGAATGTTTAGAAGTGTGAAGAAAGACTTGTTGAAATTTGATCCCAAATGGGACAAGAACCCACAATCAATGCTTTGAGGCAGTAAATGGCTTGTATAAAGTTATTTTGGGTTAGAATTTGTTAAAATACAATGAATTTGATTGATTACAACTGCTAGAGATGGATGAAGAATTTTTAGAAGTATGAAGAAAGACTTGTTGAAATTTGGTCTTAAATTGGATAAGAACCCACAACCAATGCTTTGAGGCAGTAAATAGCTTGGATAAAGTTATTTTGGGTTAGAATATGTTATAATACAATAAATTTGATTGATTACAAGTGCTAGAGATGGATGAAGAATGTTTAGAAGTGTGAAGAAAGATTTGTTGAAATTTGGTCCCAAATGGGATAAGAAACCACAACCAATGTTTTAAGGTTGTAAATGGCTTGTGTAAAGTTATTTTGGGTTAGAATATGTTTTTATACATTGAATTTGATTGATTACAACTGCTAGAGATGGATGAAGAATTTTTAGAAGTGTGAAGAAAGACTTGTTGAAATTTGGTCCCAAATTGGATAAGAACCCACAACCAATGCTTTGAGGCAGTAAATTGCTTGTATAAAGTTATTTTGGGTTAGAAAATGTTAAAATACAATGAATTTGATTGATTACAAGTGCTAGAGATGGATAAAGAATGTTTAGAAGTGTGAAGAAAGACTTGTTGAAATTTGGTGCCAAATGGGATAAGAACCCACAACCATTGCTTTGAGGCAGTAATTGGCTTGTATAAAGTTATTTTGGGTTAAAATATGTTATCATACAATGAATTTTATTGATTACAAGTGCTAGAGATGGATGAAGAATGTTTAGAGGTGTGAAGAAAGACTTGTTGAAATTTGGTCCCAAATGGGACAAGAACCCACAATCAATGCTTTGAGGCAGTAAATGGCTTGTATAAAGTTATTTAGAGTTAGAATATGTTATAATACAATGAATTTGATTGATTACAAGTGCTAGAGATGGATGAAGAATGTTTAGCAGTGTGAAGAAAGATTGTTGAAATTAGGTCCCAAATGGGATAAGAACCCACAACCATTACTTTGAGGTTGTAAATAGCTTGTATAAAGTCATTTTGGGTTATAATATGTTATAATACAATGAATTTGATTGATTACAAGTGATAGAGATGGACGAAGAAATTTTAGAAGTGTGAAAAAAGACTTGTTGAAATTTGGTCCCAAATGGGATAAGAACCCACAACCATTGCTATGAGGCAGTAAATAGCTTGGATAAAGTTATTTTGGGTTAGAATATGTTATAATACAATAAATTTGATTGATTACAAGTGCTAGAGATGGATGAAGAATGTTTAGAAGTGTGAAGAAAGATTTGTTGAAATTTGGTCCCAAATGGGATAAGAACCCACAACCAATGTTTTCAGGTTGTAAATGGCTTGTGTAAAGTTATTTTGGGTTAGAATATGTTATAATACATTGAATTTGATTGATTACAAGTGCTAGAGATGGATGAAGAATTTTTAGAAGTGTGAAGAAAGACTTGTTGAAATTTGGTCCCAAATTGGATAAGAACCCACAACCAATGCTTTGAGGCAGTAAATTGCTTGTATAAAGTTATTTTGGGTTAGAATATGTTATAATACAATGAATTTGATTGATTACAAGTGCTAGAGATGGATGAAGAATGTTTAGAAGTGTGAAGAAAGACTTGTTGAAATTTGGTGTCAAATAGGATAAGAACCCACAACCATTGCTTTGAGGCAGTAAATGGCATGTATAAAGTTATTTTGGGTTAGAATTTGTTAAAATACAATGAATTTGATTGATTACAAGTGATAGAGTTGGATGAAGAATGTTTAGAAGTGTGAAGAAAGACTTGTTGAAATTCTGTCCCAAATGGGATAAGAACCCCCAACTAATGTTTTGAGGCAATAAATGGCTTGTCTAAAGTTATTTTGGGTCAGAATATGTTTTAATACTATGAATTTGATTGATTACAAGTGCTAGAGATGGATGAAGAATTTTTAGAAGTGTGAAGAAAGACGTGTTGAAATTTGGTCCCAAATGGGATAAGAACCCGTAACCATTGCTTTGAGGCAGTAAATGGGTACTCTAGAGTTTTCTTGGGTTAGAATATGTTATAATACAATGAATTTGATAGATTACAAGGGCTAGAGATGGATGAAGAATGTTTAGAAGTGTGAAGAAAGACTTGTTGAAATTTGGTCCCAAATGGGATAAGAACCCACAACCATTACTTTGAGGCAGTAAATAGCTTGTATAAAGTCATTTTGAGTTATAATATGTTATAATACAATGAATTTGATTGATTACAAGTGATAGAGATGGATGAAGAAATTTTAGAAGTATGATAAAAGACTTGGTTAAATTTGGTTCCAAATGGGATAAGAACCCACAACCATTGCTATGAGGCAGTAAATAGCTTGGATAAAGTTATTTTGGGTTAGAATATGTTATAATACAATAAATTTGATTGATTACAAGTGCTAGAGATGGATGAAGAATGTTTAGAAGTATGAAAAAAGACTTGTTGAAATTTGGTCCCAAATGGGATAAGAACCCACAACCAATGTTTTGAGGTTGTAAATGGCTTGTGTAAAGTTATTTTGGGTTAGAATATGTTATCATACAATGAATTTTATTGATTACAAGTGCTAGAGATGGATGAAGAATGTTTAGAGCTGTGAAGAAAGACTTGTTGAAATTTGGTCCCAAATGGGACAAGAACCCACAATCAATGCTTTGAGGCAGTAAATGGCTTGTATAAAGTCATTTTGGGTTATAATATGTTATAATACAATGAATTTGATTGATTACAAGTGATAGAGATGGATGAAGAAATTTTAGAAGTGTGAAAAAACACTTGGTTAAATTTGGTTCCAAATGGGATAAGAACCCACAACCATTGCTATGAGGCAGTAAATAGCTTGGATAAAGTTATTTTGGGTTAGAATATGTTATAATACAATAAATTTGATTGATTACAAGTGCTAGAGATGGATGAAGAATGTTTAGAAGTGTGAAGAAAGATTTGTTGAAATTTGGTCCCAAATGGGATAAGAACCCACAACCAATGTTTTGAGGTTGTAAATGGCTTGTGTAAAGTTATTTTGGGTTAGAATATGTTATAATACATTGAATTTGATTGATTACAAGTGCTAGAGATGAATGAAGAATTTTTAGAAGTGTGAAGAAAGACTTGTTGGAATTTGGTCCCAAATTGGATAAGAACCCACAACCAATGCTTTGAGGCAGTAAATTGTTTGTATAAAATTATTTTGGGTTAGAAAATGTTATAATACAATGAATTTGATTGATTACAAGTGCTAGAGATGGATGAAGAATGTTTAGAAGTGTGAAGAAAGACTTGTTGAAATTTGGTGCCAAATGGGATAAGAACCCACAACCATTGCTTTGAGGCAGTGAATGGCTTGTATAAAGTTATTTTGGGTTAAAATATGTTATCATACAATGAATTTTATTGATTACAAGTGCTAGAGATGGATGAAGAATGTTTAGAGGTGTGAAGAAAGACTTGTTGAAATTTGAACCTAAATGGGACAAGAACCCACAATCAATGCTTTGAGGCAGTAAATGGCTTGTATAAAGTTATTTTAAGTTAGAATATGTTATAATACAATGAATTTGATTGATTACAAGTGCTAGAGATGGATGAAGAATGTTTAGCAGTGTGAAGAAAGATTGTTGAAATAAGGTCCCAAATGGGATAAGAACCCACAACCATTGCTTTGAGGCAGTAAATTGCTTGTATAACGTTATTTTGTGTTAGAATATGATATAATACAATGAATTTGATTGATTACAAGTGCTAGAGATGGATGAAGAATGTTTAGAAGTGTAAAGAAAGACTTGTTAAAATTTGATCGCAAATGGGACAAGAACCCACAATCAATGCTTTGAGGCAGTAAATGGCTTGTATAAAGTTATTTTGGGTTAGAATTTGTTAAAATACAATGAATTTGATTGATTACAAGTGCTAGAGATGGATGAAGAATGTTTAGAAGTGTGAAGAAAGATTGTTGAAATTAGGTCCCAAATGGGATAAGAACACACAACCATTAGTTTGAGGCTGTAAATAGCTTGTATAAAGTCATTTTGGGTTATAATATGTTATAATACAATGAATTTGATTGATTACAAGTGATAGAGATGGATGAAAAAATTTTAGAAGTGTGAAAAAAGACTTGGTTAAATTTGGTTTCAAATGGGATAAGAACCCACAACCATTGCTATGAGGCAGTAAATAGCTTGGATAAAGTTATTTTGGGTTAGAATATGTTATAATACAATAAATTTGATTGATTACAAGTGCTAGAGATGGATGAAGAATGTTTAGAAGTGTGAAGAAAGATTTGTTGAAATTTGGTCCCAAATGGGATAAGAACCCACAACCAATGTTTTGAGGTTGTAAATGGCTTGTGTAAAGTTATTTTGGGTTAGAATATGTTATAATACATTGAATTTAATTGATTACAAGTGCTAGAGATGGATGAAGAATTTTTAGAAGTGTGAAGAAAGACTTGTTGAAATTTGGTCCCAAATTGGATAAGAACCCACAACCAATGCTTTGAGGCAGTAAATTGCTTGTATAAAGTTATTTTGGGTTAGAAAATGTTATAATACAATGAATTTGATTGATTACAAGTGCTAGAGATGGATGAAGAATGTTTAGAAGTGTGAAGAAAGATTGTTGAAATAAGGTCCCAAATGGGATAAGAACCCACAACCATTGCTTTGAGGCAGTAAATTGCTTGTATAACGTTATTTTGTGTTAGAATATGATATAATACAATGAATTTGATTGATTACAAGTGCTAGAGATGGATGAAGAATGTTTAGAAGTGTAAAGAAAGACTTGTTAAAATTTGATCGCAAATGGGACAAGAACCCACAATCAATGCTTTGAGGCAGTAAATGGCTTGTATAAAGTTATTTTGGGTTAGAATTTGTTAAAATACAATGAATTTGATTGATTACAAGTGCTAGAGATGGATGAAAAATGTTTAGAAGTGTGAAGAAAGATTGTTGAAATTAGGTCCCAAATGGGATAAGAACACACAACCATTAGTTTGAGGCTGTAAATAGCTTGTATAAAGTCATTTTGGGTTATAATATGTTATAATACAATGAATTTGATTGATTACAAGTGATAGAGATGGATGAAAAAATTTTAGAAGTGTGAAAAAAGACTTGGTTAAATTTGGTTTCAAATGGGATAAGAACCCACAACCATTGCTATGAGGCAGTAAATAGCTTGGATAAAGTTATTTTGGGTTAGAATATGTTATAATACAATAAATTTGATTGATTACAAGTGCTAGAGATGGATGAAGAATGTTTAGAAGTGTGAAGAAAGATTTGTTGAAATTTGGTCCCAAATGGGATAAGAACCCACAACCAATGTTTTGAGGTTGTAAATGGCTTGTGTAAAGTTATTTTGGGTTAGAATATGTTATAATACATTGAATTTAATTGATTACAAGTGCTAGAGATGGATGAAGAATTTTTAGAAGTGTGAAGAAAGACTTGTTGAAATTTGGTCCCAAATTGGATAAGAACCCACAACCAATGCTTTGAGGCAGTAAATTGCTTGTATAAAGTTATTTTGGGTTAGAAAATGTTATAATACAATGAATTTGATTGATTACAAGTGCTAGAGATGGATGAAGAATGTTTAGAAGTGTGAAGAAAGACTTGTTGAAATTTGGTGCCAAATGGGATAAGAACCCACAACCATTGCTTTGAGGCAGTAAATGGCTTGTATAAAGTTATTTTGGGTTAAAATATGTTATCATACAATGAATTTTATTGATTACAAGTGCTAGAGATGGATGAAGAATGTTTAAAGGTGTGAAGAAAGACTTGTTGAAATTTGGTCCCAGATGGGACAAGAACCCACAATCAATGCTTTGAGGCAGTAAATGGCTTGTATAAAGTTATTTTGAGTTAGAATATGTTATAATACAATGAATTTGATTGATTACAAGTGCTAGAGATGGATGAAGAATGTTTAGCAGTGTGAAGAAAGATTGTTGAAATTAGGTCCCAAATGGGATAAGAACCCACAAACATTGCTTTGAGGCAGTAAATTGCTTGTATAACGTTATTTTGTGTTAGAATATGATATAATACAATGAATTTGATTGATTACAAGTGCTAGAGATGGATAAAGAATGTTTAGAAGTGTGAAGAAAGACTTGTTGAAATTTGATCCCAAATGGGACAAGAACCCACAATCAATGCTTTGAGGCAGTAAATGGCTTGTATAAAGTTATTTTGGGTTAGAATTTGTTAAAATACAATGAATTTGATTGATTACAACTGCTAGAGATGGATGAAGAATTTTTAGAAGTATGAAGAAAGACTTGTTGAAATTTGGTCTTAAATTGGATAAGAACCCACAACCAATGCTTTGAGGCAGTAAATAGCTTGGATAAAGTTATTTTGGGTTAGAATATGTTATAATACAATAAATTTGATTGATTACAAGTGCTAGAGATGGATGAAGAATGTTTAGAAGTGTGAAGAAAGATTTGTTGAAATTTGGTCCCAAATGGGATAAGAAACCACAACCAATGTTTTAAGGTTGTAAATGGCTTGTGTAAAGTTATTTTGGGTTAGAATATGTTTTTATACATTGAATTTGATTGATTACAACTGCTAGAGATGGATGAAGAATTTTTAGAAGTGTGAAGAAAGACTTGTTGAAATTTGGTCCCAAATTGGATAAGAACCCACAACCAATGCTTTGAGGCAGTAAATTGCTTGTATAAAGTTATTTTGGGTTAGAAAATGTTAAAATACAATGAATTTGATTGATTACAAGTGCTAGAGATGGATAAAGAATGTTTAGAAGTGTGAAGAAAGACTTGTTGAAATTTGGTGCCAAATGGGATAAGAACCCACAACCATTGCTTTGAGGCAGTAATTGGCTTGTATAAAGTTATTTTGGGTTAAAATATGTTATCATACAATGAATTTTATTGATTACAAGTGCTAGAGATGGATGAAGAATGTTTAGAGGTGTGAAGAAAGACTTGTTGAAATTTGGTCCCAAATGGGACAAGAACCCATAATCAATGCTTTGAGGCAGTAAATGGCTTGTATAAAGTTATTTAGAGTTAGAATATGTTATAATACAATGAATTTGATTGATTACAAGTGCTAGAGATGGATGAAGAATGTTTAGCAGTGTGAAGAAAGATTGTTGAAATTAGGTCCCAAATGGGATAAGAACCCACAACCATTACTTTGAGGTTGTAAATAGCTTGTATAAAGTCATTTTGGGTTATAATATGTTATAATACAATGAATTTGATTGATTACAAGTGATAGAGATGGACGAAGAAATTTTAGAAGTGTGAAAAAAGACTTGTTGAAATTTGGTCCCAAATGGGATAAGAACCCACAACCATTGCTATGAGGCAGTAAATAGCTTGGATAAAGTTATTTTGGGTTAGAATATGTTATAATACAATAAATTTGATTGATTACAAGTGCTAGAGATGGATGAAGAATGTTTAGAAGTGTGAAGAAAGATTTGTTGAAATTTGGTCCCAAATGGGATAAGAACCCACAACCAATGTTTTCAGGTTGTAAATGGCTTGTGTAAAGTTATTTTGGGTTAGAATATGTTATAATACATTGAATTTGATTGATTACAAGTGCTAGAGATGGATGAAGAATTTTTAGAAGTGTGAAGAAAGACTTGTTGAAATTTGGTCCCAAATTGGATAAGAACCCACAACCAATGCTTTGAGGCAGTAAATTGCTTGTATAAAGTTATTTTGGGTTAGAAAATGTTATAATACAATGAATTTGATTGATTACAAGTGCTAGAGATGGATGAAGAATGTTTAGAAGTGTGAAAAAAGACTTGTTGAAATTTGGTGCCAAATGGGATAAGAACCCACAACCATTGCTTTGAGGCAGTGAATGGCTTGTATAAAGTTATTTTGGGTTAAAATATGTTATCATACAATGAATTTTATTGATTACAAGTGCTAAAGATGGATGATGAATGTTTAGAGGTGTGAAGAAAGACTTGTTGAAATTTGGTCCTAAATGGGACAAGAACCCACAATCAATGCTTTGAGGCAGCAAATGGCTTGTATAAAGTTATTTTGAGTTAGAATATGTTATAATACAATGAATTTGATTGAGTACAAGTGCTAGAGATGGATGAAGAATGTTTAGCAGTGTGAAGAAAGATTGTTGAAATAAGGTCCCAAATTGGATAAGAACCCACAACCATTGCTATGAGGCAGTAAATTGCTTGTATAAAGTTATTTTGTTTTAGAATATGTTATAATACAATGAATTTTATTGATTACAAGTGCTAGAGATGGATGAAGAATGTTTAGAAGTGTGAAGAAAGTCTTGTTGAAATTTGGTCCCAAATGGGACAAGAACCCACAATATATGCTTTGAGGCAGTAAATGGATTGTATAAAGTTATTTTGAGTTAGAATATGTTATAATACAATGAATTTGATTGATTACAAGTGCTAGAGATGGATGAAGAATGTTGAGCAGTGTGAAGAAAGATTGTTGAAATTAGGTTCCAAATGGGATAAGAACCCACAACCATTGCTATGAGGCAGTAAATTGCTTGTATAAAGTTATTTTGTGTTAGAATATGTTCTAATACAATGAATTTGATTGATTACAAGTGCTAGAGATGGATGAAGAATGTTTAGAAGTGTGAAGAAAGACTTGTTGAAATTCGGTCCCAAATGGGATAAGAACACACAACTAATGTTTTGAGGCAATAAATGGCTTGGCTAAAGTTATTTTGGGTAAGAATATGTTTTAATACTATGAATTTGATTGATTTCAAGTTTTAGAGGTGGATGAAGAATTTTTAAAAGTGTGAAGAAAGACGTGTCGAAATTTGGTCCCAAATGGGATAAGAACCCGTAACCATTGCTTTAAGGCAGTAAATGGGTTCTCTAGATTTTTCTTGGGTTAGAATATGTTATAATACAATGAATTTGATAGATTACAAGGGCTAGAGATGGATGAAGAATGTTTAGAAGTGTGAAGAAAGACTTGTTGAAATTTGATCCCAAATGGGACAAGAACCCACAACCAATGCTTTGAGGCCGTAAATGGCTTGTATAAAGTTATTTTGGGTTAAAATATGTTATCATACAATGAATTTTATTGATTACAAGTGATAGAGATGGACGAAGAAATTTTAGAAGTGTGAAAAAAGACTTGTTGAAATTTGGTCCCAAATGGGATAAGAACCCACAACCATTGCTATGAGGCAGTAAATAGCTTGGATAAAGTTATTTTGGGTTAGAATATGTTATAATACAATAAATTTGATTGATTACAAGTGCTAGAGATGGATGAAGAATGTTTAGAAGTGTGAAGAAAGATTTGTTGAAATTTGGTCCCAAATGGGATAAGAACCCACAACCAATGTTTTCAGGTTGTAAATGGCTTGTGTAAAGTTATTTTGGGTTAGAATATGTTATAATACATTGAATTTGATTGATTACAAGTGCTAGAGATGGATGAAGAATTTTTAGAAGTGTGAAGAAAGACTTGTTGAAATTTGGTCCCAAATTGGATAAGAACCCACAACCAATGCTTTGAGGCAGTAAATTGCTTGTATAAAGTTATTTTGGGTTAGAATATGTTATAATACAATGAATTTGATTATTACAAGTGCTAGAGATGGATGAAGAATGTTTAGAAGTGTGAAGAAAGACTTGTTGAAATTTGGTGTCAAATAGGATAAGAACCCACAACCATTGCTTTGAGGCAGTAAATGGCATGTATAAAGTTATTTTGGGTTAGAATTTGTTAAAATACAATGAATTTGATTGATTACAAGTGATAGAGATGGATGAAGAATGTTTAGAAGTGTGAAGAAAGACTTGTTGAAATTCTGTCCCAAATGGGATAAGAACCCCCAACTAATGTTTTGAGGCAATAAATGGCTTGTCTAAAGTTATTTTGGGTCAGAATATGTTTTAATACTATGAATTTGATTGATTACAAGTGCTAGAGATGGATGAAGAATTTTTAGAAGTGTGAAGAAAGACGTGTTGAAATTTGGTCCCAAATGGGATAAGAACCCGTAACCATTGCTTTGAGGCAGTAAATGGGTACTCTAGAGTTTTCTTGGGTTAGAATATGTTATAATACAATGAATTTGATAGATTACAAGGGCTAGAGATGGATGAAGAATGTTTAGAAGTGTGAAGAAAGACTTGTTGAAATTTGGTCCCAAATGGGATAAGAACCCACAACCATTACTTTGAGGCAGTAAATAGCTTGTATAAAGTCATTTTGGGTTATAATATGTTATAATACAATGAATTTGATTGATTACAAGTGATAGAGATGGATGAAGAAATTTTAGAAGTATGATAAAAGACTTGGTTAAATTTGGTTCCAAATGGGATAAGAACCCACAACCATTGCTATGAGGCAGTAAATAGCTTGGATAAAGTTATTTTGGGTTAGAATATGTTATAATACAATAAATTTGATTGATTACAAGTGCTAGAGATGGATGAAGAATGTTTAGAAGTATGAAAAAAGACTTGTTGAAATTTGGTCCCAAATGGGATAAGAACCCACAACCAATGTTTTGAGGTTGTAAATGGCTTGTGTAAAGTTATTTTGGGTTAGAATATGTTATCATACAATGAATTTTATTGATTACAAGTGCTAGAGATGGATGAAGAATGTTTAGAGCTGTGAAGAAAGACTTGTTGAAATTTGGTCCCAAATGGGACAAGAACCCACAATCAATGCTTTGAGGCAGTAAATGGCTTGTATAAAGTCATTTTGGGTTATAATATGTTATAATACAATGAATTTGATTGATTACAAGTGATAGAGATGGATGAAGAAATTTTAGAAGTGTGAAAAAACACTTGGTTAAATTTGGTTCCAAATGGGATAAGAACCCACAACCATTGCTATGAGGCAGTAAATAGCTTGGATAAAGTTATTTTGGGTTAGAATATGTTATAATACAATAAATTTGATTGATTACAAGTGCTAGAGATGGATGAAGAATGTTTAGAAGTGTGAAGAAAGATTTGTTGAAATTTGGTCCCAAATGGGATAAGAACCCACAACCAATGTTTTGAGGTTGTAAATGGCTTGTGTAAAGTTATTTTGGGTTAGAATATGTTATCATACAATGAATTTTATTGATTACAAGTGCTAGAGATGGATGAAGAATGTTTAGAGGTGTGAAGAAAGACTTGTTGAAATTTGAACCTAAATGGGACAAGAACCCACAATCAATGCTTTGAGGCAGTAAATGGCTTGTATAAAGTTATTTTAAGTTAGAATATGTTATAATACAATGAATTTGATTGATTACAAGTGCTAGAGATGGATGAAGAATGTTTAGCAGTGTGAAGAAAGTTGTTGAAATAAGGTCCCAAATGGGATAAGAACCCACAACCATTGCTTTGAGGCAGTAAATTGCTTGTATAACGTTATTTTGTGTTAGAATATGATATAATACAATGAATTTGATTGATTACAAGTGCTAGAGATGGATGAAGAATGTTTAGAAGTGTAAAGAAAGACTTGTTAAAATTTGATCGCAAATGGGACAAGAACCCACAATCAATGCTTTGAGGCAGTAAATGGCTTGTATAAAGTTATTTTGGGTTAGAATTTGTTAAAATACAATGAATTTGATTGATTACAAGTGCTAGAGATGGATGAAGAATGTTTAGAAGTGTGAAGAAAGATTGTTGAAATTAGGTCCCAAATGGGATAAGAACACACAACCATTAGTTTGACGCTGTAAATAGCTTGTATAAAGTCATTTTGGGTTATAATATGTTATAATACAATGAATTTGATTGATTACAAGTGATAGAGATGGATGAAAAAATTTTAGAAGTGTGAAAAAAGACTTGGTTAAATTTGGTTTCAAATGGGATAAGAACCCACAACCATTGCTATGAGGCAGTAAATAGCTTGGATAAAGTTATTTTGGGTTAGAATATGTTATAATACAATAAATTTGATTGATTACAAGTGCTAGAGATGGATGAAGAATGTTTAGAAGTGTGAAGAAAGATTTGTTGAAATTTGGTCCCAAATGGGATAAGAACCCACAACCAATGTTTTGAGGTTGTAAATGGCTTGTGTAAAGTTATTTTGGGTTAGAATATGTTATAATACATTGAATTTAATTGATTACAAGTGCTAGAGATGGATGAAGAATTATTAGAAGTGTGAAGAAAGACTTGTTGAAATTTGGTCCCAAATTGGATAAGAACCCACAACCAATGCTTTGAGGCAGTAAATTGCTTGTATAAAGTTATTTTGGGTTAGAAAATGTTATAATACAATGAATTTGATTGATTACAAGTGCTAGAGATGGATGAAGAATGTTTAGAAGTGTGAAGAAAGACTTGTTGAAATTTGGTGCCAAATGGGATAAGAACCCACAACCATTGCTTTGAGGCAGTAAATGGCTTGTATAAAGTTATTTTGGGTTAAAATATGTTATCATACAATGAATTTTATTGATTACAAGTGCTAGAGATGGATGAAGAATGTTTAGAGGTGTGAAGAAAGACTTGTTGAAATTTGGTCCCAGATGGGACAAGAACCCACAATCAATGCTTTGAGGCAGTAAATGGCTTGTATAAAGTTATTTTGAGTTAGAATATGTTATAATACAATGAATTTGATTGATTACAAGTGCTAGAGATGGATGAAGAATGTTTAGCAGTGTGAAGAAAGATTGTTGAAATTAGGTCCCAAATGGGATAAGAACCCACAAACATTGCTTTGAGGCAGTAAATTGCTTGTATAACGTTATTTTGTGTTAGAATATGATATAATACAATGAATTTGATTGATTACAAGTGCTAGAGATGGATAAAGAATGTTTAGAAGTGTGAAGAAAGACTTGTTGAAATTTGATCCCAAATGGGACAAGAACCCACAATCAATGCTTTGAGGCAGTAAATGGCTTGTATAAAGTTATTTTGGGTTAGAATTTGTTAAAATACAATGAATTTGATTGATTACAACTGCTAGAGATGGATGAAGAATTTTTAGAAGTATGAAGAAAGACTTGTTGAAATTTGGTCTTAAATTGGATAAGAACCCACAACCAATGCTTTGAGGCAGTAAATAGCTTGGATAAAGTTATTTTGGGTTAGAATATGTTATAATACAATAAATTTGATTGATTACAAGTGCTAGAGATGGATGAAGAATGTTTAGAAGTGTGAAGAAAGATTTGTTGAAATTTGGTCCCAAATGGGATAAGAAACCACAACCAATGTTTTAAGGTTGTAAATGGCTTGTGTAAAGTTATTTTGGGTTAGAATATGTTTTTATACATTGAATTTGATTGATTACAACTGCTAGAGATGGATGAAGAATTTTTAGAAGTGTGAAGAAAGACTTGTTGAAATTTGGTCCCAAATTGGATAAGAACCCACAACCAATGCTTTGAGGCAATAAATTGCTTGTATAAAGTTATTTTGGGTTAGAAAATGTTAAAATACAATGAATTTGATTGATTACAAGTGCTAGAGATGGATAAAGAATGTTTAGAAGTGTGAAGAAAGACTTGTTGAAATTTGGTGCCAAATGGGATAAGAACCCACAACCATTGCTTTGAGGCAGTAATTGGCTTGTATAAAGTTATTTTGGGTTAAAATATGTTATCATACAATGAATTTTATTGATTACAAGTGCTAGAGATGGATGAAGAATGTTTAGAGGTGTGAAGAAAGACTTGTTGAAATTTGGTCCCAAATGGGACAAGAACCCACAATCAATGCTTTGAGGCAGTAAATGGCTTGTATAAAGTTATTTAGAGTTAGAATATGTTATAATACAATGAATTTGATTGATTACAAGTGCTAGAGATGGATGAAGAATGTTTAGCAGTGTGAAGAAAGATTGTTGAAATTAGGTCCCAAATGGGATAAGAACCCACAACCATTACTTTGAGGTTGTAAATAGCTTGTATAAAGTCATTTTGGGTTATAATATGTTATAATACAATGAATTTGATTGATTACAAGTGATAGAGATGGACGAAGAAATTTTAGAAGTGTGAAAAAAGACTTGTTGAAATTTGGTCCCAAATGGGATAAGAACCCACAACCATTGCTATGAGGCAGTAAATAGCTTGGATAAAGTTATTTTGGGTTAGAATATGTTATAATACAATAAATTTGATTGATTACAAGTGCTAGAGATGGATGAAGAATGTTTAGAAGTGTGAAGAAAGATTTGTTGAAATTTGGTCCCAAATGGGATAAGAACCCACAACCAATGTTTTCAGGTTGTAAATGGCTTGTGTAAAGTTATTTTGGGTTAGAATATGTTATAATACATTGAATTTGATTGATTACAAGTGCTAGAGATGGATGAAGAATTTTTAGAAGTGTGAAGAAAGACTTGTTGAAATTTGGTGCCAAATGGGATAAGAACCCACAACCATTGCTTTGAGGCAGTGAATGGCTTGTATAAAGTTATTTTGGGTTAAAATATGTTATCATACAATGAATTTTATTGATTACAAGTGCTAAAGATGGATGATGAATGTTTAGAGGTGTGAAGAAAGACTTGTTGAAATTTGGTCCTAAATGGGACAAGAACCCACAATCAATGCTTTGAGGCAGCAAATGGCTTGTATAAAGTTATTTTGAGTTAGAATATGTTATAATACAATGAATTTGATTGAGTACAAGTGCTAGAGATGGATGAAGAATGTTTAGCAGTGTGAAGAAAGATTGTTGAAATAAGGTCCCAAATTGGATAAGAACCCACAACCATTGCTATGAGGCAGTAAATTGCTTGTATAAAGTTATTTTGTTTTAGAATATGTTATAATACAATGAATTTTATTGATTACAAGTGCTAGAGATGGATGAAGAATGTTTAGAAGTGTGAAGAAAGTCTTGTTGAAATTTGGTCCCAAATGGGACAAGAACCCACAATATATGCTTTGAGGCAGTAAATGGATTGTATAAAGTTATTTTGAGTTAGAATATGTTATAATACAATGAATTTGATTGATTACAAGTGCTAGAGATGGATGAAGAATGTTTAGCAGTGTGAAGAAAGATTGTTGAAATTAGGTTCCAAATGGGATAAGAACCCACAACCATTGCTATGAGGCAGTAAATTGCTTGTATAAAGTTATTTTGTGTTAGAATATGTTCTAATACAATGAATTTGATAGATTACAAGTGCTAGAGATGGATGAAGAATGTTTAGAAGTGTGAAGAAAGACTTGTTGAAATTTGATCCCAAATGGGACAAGAACCCACAACCAATGCTTTGAGGCCGTAAATGGCTTGTATAAAGTTATTTTGGGTTAAAATATGTTATCATACAATGAATTTTATTGATTACAAGCGCTAGAGATGGATGAAGAATGTTTAGAGGTGTGAAGAAAGACTTGTTGAAATTTGGTCCCAAATGGGACAAGAACCCACAATCAATGCTTTGAGGCAGTAAATGGCTTGTATAAAGTTATTTTGAGTTAGAATATGTTATAATACAATGAATTTGATTGATTACAAGTGCTAGAGATGGATGAAGAATGTTTAGCAGTGTGAAGAAAGATTGTTGAAATTAGGTCCCAAATGGGATAAGAACCCACAACCATTACTTTGAGGTTGTAAATAGCTTGTATAAAGTCATTTTGGGTTATAATATGTTATAATACAATGAATTTGATTGATTACAAGTGATAGAGATGGACGAAGAAATTTTAGAAGTGTGAAAAAAGACTTGTTGAAATTTGGTCCCAAATGGGATAAGAACCCACAACCATTGCTATGAGGCAGTAAATAGCTTGGATAAAGTTATTTTGGGTTAGAATATGTTATAATACAATAAATTTGATTGATTACAAGTGCTAGAGATGGATGAAGAATGTTTAGAAGTGTGAAGAAAGATTTGTTGAAATTTGGTCCCAAATGGGATAAGAACCCACAACCAATGTTTTCAGGTTGTAAATGGCTTGTGTAAAGTTATTTTGGGTTAGAATATGTTATAATACATTGAATTTGATTGATTACAAGTGCTAGAGATGGATGAAGAATTTTTAGAAGTGTGAAGAAAGACTTGTTGAAATTTGGTCCCAAATTGGATAAGAACCCACAACCAATGCTTTGAGGCAGTAAATTGCTTGTATAAAGTTATTTTGGGTTAGAAAATGTTATAATACAATGAATTTGATTGATTACAAGTGCTAGAGATGGATGAAGAATGTTTAGAAGTGTGAAAAAAGACTTGTTGAAATTTGGTGCCAAATGGGATAAGAACCCACAACCATTGCTTTGAGGCAGTGAATGGCTTGTATAAAGTTATTTTGGGTTAAAATATGTTATCATACAATGAATTTTATTGATTACAAGTGCTAAAGATGGATGATGAATGTTTAGAGGTGTGAAGAAAGACTTGTTGAAATTTGGTCCTAAATGGGAGAAGAACCCACAATCAATGCTTTGAGGCAGCAAATGGCTTGTATAAAGTTATTTTGAGTTAGAATATGTTATAATACAATGAATTTGATTGAGTACAAGTGCTAGAGATGGATGAAGAATGTTTAGCAGTGTGAAGAAAGATTGTTGAAATAAGGTCCCAAATTGGATAAGAACCCACAACCATTGCTATGAGGCAGTAAATTGCTTGTATAAAGTTATTTTGTTTTAGAATATGTTATAATACAATGAATTTTATTGATTACAAGTGCTAGAGATGGATGAAGAATGTTTAGAAGTGTGAAGAAAGTCTTGTTGAAATTTGGTCCCAAATGGGACAAGAACCCACAATATATGCTTTGAGGCAGTAAATGGATTGTATAAAGTTATTTTGAGTTAGAATATGTTATAATACAATGAATTTGATTGATTACAAGTGCTAGAGATGGATGAAGAATGTTTAGCAGTGTGAAGAAAGATTGTTGAAATTAGGTTCCAAATGGGATAAGAACCCACAACCATTGCTATGAGGCAGTAAATTGCTTGTATAAAGTTATTTTGTGTTAGAATATGTTCTAATACAATGAATTTGATTGATTACAAGTGCTAGAGATGGATGAAGAATGTTTAGAAGTGTGAAGAAAGACTTGTTGAAATTCGGTCCCAAATGGGATAAGAACACACAACTAATGTTTTGAGGCAATAAATGGCTTGGCTAAAGTTATTTTGGGTAAGAATATGTTTTAATACTATGAATTTGATTGATTTCAAGTTTTAGAGGTGGATGAAGAATTTTTAAAAGTGTGAAGAAAGACGTGTCGAAATTTGGTCCCAAATGGGATAAGAACCCGTAACCATTGCTTTAAGGCAGTAAATGGGTTCTCTAGATTTTTCTTGGGTTAGAATATGTTATAATACAATGAATTTGATAGATTACAAGGGCTAGAGATGGATGAAGAATGTTTAGAAGTGTGAAGAAAGACTTGTTGAAATTTGATCCCAAATGGGACAAGAACCCACAACCAATGCTTTGAGGCCGTAAATGGCTTGTATAAAGTTATTTTGGGTTAAAATATGTTATCATACAATGAATTTTATTGATTACAAGCGCTAGAGATGGATGAAGAATGTTTAGAGGTGTGAAGAAAGACTTGTTGAAATTTGGTCCCAAATGGGACAAGAACCCACAATCAATGCTTTGAGGCAGTAAATGGCTTGTATAAACTTATTTTGAGTTAGAATATTATATAATACAATGAATTTGATTGATTACTAGTGCTAGAGATGGATGAAGAATGTTTAGCAGTGTAAAGAAAGACTTGTTGAAATTAGGTCCCAAATTAGATAAGAACCCACAACCATTACTTTGAGGCAGTAAATTGCTTGTATAAAGTTATTTTGGGTTAGAATATGCTATAATACAATGAACTTGATTGATTAAAAATGCTAGAGATGGATGAAAAATATTTAGAAGTGTGAAGTAAGACTTGTTGAAATTTGGTCCCAAATTAGATAAGAACCCACAACCAATGCTTTGAGGCAGTAAATCGCTTGTATAAAGTCATTTTGGGTTAGAATATGCTATAATACAATGAACTTGATTGATTAAAAATGCTAGAGATGGATGAAAAATATTTAGAAGTGTGAAGTAAGACTTGTTGAAATTTGGTCTCAAATGGGATAAGAACCCATAACCATTGCTTTGAAGCAGTAAATGGCTTGTATAAAGTTATTTTGGATTAGAATATGTTATAATACAATGAATTTGATTGATTACAAGTGCTAGAGATGGATGAAGAATGTTTAGAAGCGTGAAGAAAGATTTGTTGAAATTTGGTCCTAAATGGGACAAAAACCCACAATAAATGCTTTGAGGTAGTAAATGGCATGTATAAAGTTATTTTGGGTTAGAATTTGTTAAAATACAATGAATTTGATTGATTACAAGTGCTAGAGATGAATGAAGAATGTTTAGAAGTGTGACGAAAGTCTTGTTAAAATTTGGTCCCAAATGGGACAAGAACCCACAACCAATGCTTTGAGGCAGTAAATGGCTTGTATAAAGTTATTTTTGGTTAAAATATGTTATCATACAATGAATTTTATTGATTACAAGTGCTAGAGATGGATGAAGAATGTTTAGAGGTGTGAAGAAAGACTTGTTGAAATTTGGTCCCAAATGGGACAAGAACCCACAATCAATGCTTTGAGGCAGTAAATGGCTTGTATAAAGTTATTTTGAGTTAGAATATTATATAATACAAGGAATTTGATTGATTACTAGTGCTAGAGATGGATGAAGAATGTTTAGCAGTGTAAAGAAAGACTTGTTGAAATTAGGTCCCAAATTAGATAAGAACCCACAACCATTGCTTTGAGGCAGTAAATTGCTTGTATAAAGTTATTTTGGGTTAGAATATGCTATAATACAATGAACTTGATTGATTAAAAATGCTAGAGATGGATGAAAAATATTTAGAAGTGTGAAGTAAGACTTGTTGAAATTTGGTCCCAAATTAGATAAGAACCCACAACCAATGCTTTGAGGCAGTAAATCGCTTGTATAAAGTCATTTTGGGTTAGAATATGCTATAATACAATGAACTTGATTGATTAAAAATGCTAGAGATGGATGAAAAATATTTAGAAGTGTGAAGTAAGACTTGTTGAAATTTGGTCGCAAATGGGATAAGAACCCATAACCATTGCTTTGAAGCAGTAAATGTCTTGTATAAAGTTATTTTGGGTTAGAATATGTTATAATACAATGAATTTGATTGATTACAAGTGCTAGAGATGGATGAAGAATGTTTAGAAGCGTGAAGAAAGAATTGTTGAAATTTGGTCCTAAATGGGACAAAAACCCACAATAAATGCTTTGAGGTAGTAAATGGCATGTATAAAGTTATTTTGGGTTAGAATTTATTAAAATACAATGAATTTGATTGATTACAAGTGCTAGAGATGAATGAAGAATGTTTAGAAGTGTGAAGAAAGTCTTGTTGAAATTTGGTCCCAAATGGGACAAGAACCCACAACCAATGCTTTGAGGCAGTAAATGTCTTGTATAAAGTTATTTTGGGTTAAAATATGTTATCATACAATGAATTTTATTGATTACAAGCGCTAGAGATGGATGAAGAATGTTTAGAGGTGTGAAGAAAGACTTGTTGAAATTTGGTCCCAAATGGGACAAGAACCCACAATCAATGCTTTGAGGCAGTAAATGGCTTGTATAAACTTATTTTGAGTTAGAATATTATATAATACAATGAATTTGATTGATTACTAGTGCTAGAGATGGATGAAGAATGTTTAGCAGTGTAAAGAAAGACTTGTTGAAATTAGGTCCCAAATTAGATAAGAACCCACAACCATTACTTTGAGGCAGTAAATTGCTTGTATAAAGTTATTTTGGGTTAGAATATGCTATAATACAATGAACTTGATTGATTAAAAATGCTAGAGATGGATGAAAAATATTTAGAAGTGTGAAGTAAGACTTGTTGAAATTTGGTCCCAAATTAGATAAGAACCCACAACCAATGCTTTGAGGCAGTAAATCGCTTGTATAAAGTCATTTTGGGTTAGAATATGCTATAATACAATGAACTTGATTGATTAAAAATGCTAGAGATGGATGAAAAATATTTAGAAGTGTGAAGTAAGACTTGTTGAAATTTGGTCTCAAATGGGATAAGAACCCATAACCATTGCTTTGAAGCAGTAAATGGCTTGTATAAAGTTATTTTGGATTAGAATATGTTATAATACAATGAATTTGATTGATTACAAGTGCTAGAGATGGATGAAGAATGTTTAGAAGCGTGAAGAAAGATTTGTTGAAATTTGGTCCTAAATGGGACAAAAACCCACAATAAATGCTTTGAGGTAGTAAATGGCATGTATAAAGTTATTTTGGGTTAGAATTTGTTAAAATACAATGAATTTGATTGATTACAAGTGCTAGAGATGAATGAAGAATGTTTAGAAGTGTGACGAAAGTCTTGTTAAAATTTGGTCCCAAATGGGACAAGAACCCACAACCAATGCTTTGAGGCAGTAAATGGCTTGTATAAAGTTATTTTTGGTTAAAATATGTTATCATACAATGAATTTTATTGATTACAAGTGCTAGAGATGGATGAAGAATGTTTAGAGGTGTGAAGAAAGACTTGTTGAAATTTGGTCCCAAATGGGACAAGAACCCACAATCAATGCTTTGAGGCAGTAAATGGCTTGTATAAAGTTATTTTGAGTTAGAATATTATATAATACAAGGAATTTGATTGATTACTAGTGCTAGAGATGGATGAAGAATGTTTAGCAGTGTAAAGAAAGACTTGTTGAAATTAGGTCCCAAATTAGATAAGAACCCACAACCATTGCTTTGAGGCAGTAAATTGCTTGTATAAAGTTATTTTGGGTTAGAATATGCTATAATACAATGAACTTGATTGATTAAAAATGCTAGAGATGGATGAAAAATATTTAGAAGTGTGAAGTAAGACTTGTTGAAATTTGGTCCCAAATTAGATAAGAACCCACAACCAATGCTTTGAGGCAGTAAATCGCTTGTATAAAGTCATTTTGGGTTAGAATATGCTATAATACAATGAACTTGATTGATTAAAAATGCTAGAGATGGATGAAAAATATTTAGAAGTGTGAAGTAAGACTTGTTGAAATTTGGTCTCAAATGGGATAAGAACCCATAACCATTGCTTTGAAGCAGTAAATGGCTTGTATAAAGTTATTTTGGGTTAGAATATGTTATAATACAATGAATTTGATTGATTACAAGTGCTAGAGATGGATGAAGAATGTTTAGAAGCGTGAAGAAAGAATTGTTGAAATTTGGTCCTAAATGGGACAAAAACCCACAATAAATGCTTTGAGGTAGTAAATGGCATGTATAAAGTTATTTTGGGTTAGAATTTGTTAAAATACAATGAATTTGATTGATTACAAGTGCTAGAGATGAATGAAGAATGTTTAGAAGTGTGAAGAAAGTCTTGTTGAAATTTGGTCCCAAATGGGACAAGAACCCACAACCAATGCTTTGAGGCAGTAAATGTCTTGTATAAAGTTATTTTGGGTTAAAATATGTTATCATACAATGAATTTTATTGATTACAAGCGCTAGAGATGGATGAAGAATGTTTAGAGGTGTGAAGAAAGACTTGTTGAAATTTGGTCCCAAATGGGACAAGAACCCACAATCAATGCTTTGAGGCAGTAAATGGCTTGTATAAACTTATTTTGAGTTAGAATATTATATAATACAATGAATTTGATTGATTACTAGTGCTAGAGATGGATGAAGAATTTTTAGAAGTGTGAAGAAAGACTTGTTGAAATTTGGTCCCAAATTGGATAAGAACCCACAACCAATGCTTTGAGGCAGTAAATTGCTTGTATAAAGTTATTTTGGGTTAGAATATGTTATAATACAATGAATTTGATTGATTACAAGTGCTAGAGATGGATGAAGAATGTTTAGAAGTGTGAAGAAAGACTTATTGAAATTTGGTCCCAAATAGGACAAGAACCCACAATCAATGCTTTGAGGCAGTAAATGGCTTGTATAAAGTTATTTTGAGTTAGAATATTATATAATACAAGGAATTTGATTGATTACAAGTGCTAGAGATGGATGAAGAATGTTTAGCAGTGTAAAGAAAGACTTGTTGAAATTAGGTCTTAAATTAGATAAGAACCCACAACCATTGCTTTGAGGCAGTAAATTGCTTGTATAAAGTTATTTTGGGTTAGAATATGCTATAATACAATGAACTTGATTGATTAAAAATGCTAGAGATGGATGAAAAATATTTAGAAGTGTGAAGAAAGACTTGTTGAAATTTGGTCCCAAATGGGACAAGAACCCACAATCAATGCTTTGAGGCAGTTAATGGCTTGTATAAAGTTATTTTGGGTTATAATATGTTATAATACAATGAATTTGATTGATTACAAGTGCTAGAGATGGATGAAGAATGTTTAGAAGTATGAAGAAAGACTTGTTGAAATTTGGTCCCAAATGGGACAAGAACCCACAATAAATGCTTTGAGGTAGTAAATGGCATGTATAAAGTTATTTTGGGTTAGAATTTGTTAAAATACAATGAATTTCATTGATTACAAGTGCTAGAGATGGATGAAGAATGGTTAGAGGTGTGAAGAAAGACTTGTTGAAATTTGGTCCCAAATAGGACAAGAACCCACAATCAATGCTTTGAGGCAGTAAATGGCTTGTATAAAATTATTTTGAGTTAGAATATTATATAATACAATGAATTTGATTGATTACAAGTGCTAGAGATGGATGAAGAATTTTTAGAAGTGTGAAGAAAGACTTGTTGAAATTTGGTCCCAAATTGGATAAGAACCCACAACCAATGCTTTGAGGCAGTAAATTGCTTGTATAAAGTTATTTTGGGTTAGAATATGTTATAATACAATGAATTTGATTGATTACAAGTGCTAGAGATGGATGAAGAATGTTTAGAAGTGTGAAGAAAGACTTATTGAAATTTGGTGCCAAATGGGATAAGAACCCACAACCATTGCTTTGAGGCAGTAAATGGCTTGTATAAAGTTATTTTGGGTTAAAATATGTTATCATACAATGAATTTTATTGATTACAAGCGCTAGAGATGGATGAAGAATGGTTAGAGGTGTGAAGAAAGACTTGTTGAAATTTGGTCCCAAATGGGACAAGAACCCACAATCAATGCTTTGAGGCAGTAAATGGCTTGTATAAAATTATTTTGAGTTAGAATATTATATAATACAATGAATTTGATTGATTGCAAGTGCTAGAGATGGATGAAGAATGTTTAGCAGTGTGAAGAAAGACTTGTTGAAATTTGGTCCCAAATGGGACAAGAACCCACAATAAATGCTTTGAGGTAGTAAATGGCATGTATAAAGTTATTTTGGGTTAGAATTTGTTAAAATACAATGAATTTGATTGATTACAAGTGCTAGAGATGGATGAAGAATTTTTAGAAGTGTGAAGAAAGACTTGTTGAAATTTGGTCCCAAATTGGATAAGAACCCACAACCAATGCTTTGAGGCAGTAAATTGCTTGTATAAAGTTATTTTGGGTTAGAATATGTTATAATACAATGAATTTGATTGATTACAAGTGCTAGAGATGGATGAAGAATGTTTAGAAGTGTGAAGAAAGACTTGTTGAAATTTGGTCCCAAATGAGATAAGAACCCACAACTAATGTTTTGAGGCAATAAATGGCTTGTCTAAAGTTATTTTGGGTAAGAATATGTTTTAATACTATGAATTTGATTGATTACAACCATTACTTTGAGGCAGTAAATGGCTAGTATAAAGTCATTTTGGGTTATAATATGTTATAATACAATGAATTGGATTGATTACAAGTGATTGAGATGGATGAAGAAAGTTTAGAAGTGTGAAAAAAGACTTGGTTAAATTTGGTTCCAAATGGGATAAGAACCCACAACCAATGCTTTGAGGCAGTAAATTGCTTGTATAAAGTTATTTTGGGTTAGAATATGTTATAATACAATGAATTTGATTGATTACAAGTGCTATAGATGGATGAAGAATGTTTAGAAGTGTGAAGAAAGACTTGGTGAAATTTGGTGCCAAATGGGATAAGAACCCACAACCATTGCTTTGAGGCAGTAAATGGCTTGTATAAAGTTATTTTGTTTTAGAATATGTTATAATACAATGAATTTTATTGATTACAAGTGCTAGAGATGGATGAAGAATGTTTAGAAGTGTGAAGAAAGTCTTGTTGAAATTTGGTCCCAAATGGGACAAGAACCCACAATATATGCTTTGAGGCAGTAAATGGATTGTATAAAGTTATTTTGAGTTAGAATATGTTATAATACAATGAATTTGATTGATTACAAGTGCTAGAGATGGATGAAGAATGTTTAGCAGTGTGAAGAAAGATTGTTGAAATTAGGTTCCAAATGGGATAAGAACCCACAACCATTGCTATGAGGCAGTAAATTGCTTGTATAAAGTTATTTTGTGTTAGAATATGTTCTAATACAATGAATTTGATTGATTACAAGTGCTAGAGATGGATGAAGAATGTTTAGAAGTGTGAAGAAAGACTTGTTGAAATTCGGTCCCAAATGGGATAAGAACACACAACTAATGTTTTGAGGCAATAAATGGCTTGTCTAAAGTTATTTTGGGTAAGAATATGTTTTAATACTATGAATTTGATTGATTTCAAGTTTTAGAGATGGATGAAGAATTTTTAAAAGTGTGTAGAAAGACGTGTCGAAATTTGGTCCCAAATGGGATAAGAACCCGTAACCATTGCTTTAAGGCAGTAAATGGGTTCTCTAGATTTTTCTTGGGTTAGAATATGTTATAATACAATGAATTTGATAGATTACAAGGGCTAGAGATGGATGAAGAATGTTTAGAAGTGTGAAGAAAGACTTGTTGAAATTTGATCCCAAATGGGACAAGAACCCACAACCAATGCTTTGAGGCCGTAAATGGCTTGTATAAAGTTATTTTGGGTTAAAATATGTTATCATACAATGAATTTTATTGATTACAAGCGCTAGAGATGGATGAAGAATGTTTAGAGGTGTGAAGAAAGACTTGTTGAAATTTGGTCCCAAATGGGACAAGAACCCACAATCAATGCTTTGAGGCAGTAAATGACTTGTATAAAGTTATTTTGAGTTAGAATATTATATAATACAATGAATTTGATTGATTACTAGTGCTAGAGATGGATGAAGAATGTTTAGCAGTGTAAAGAAAGACTTGTTGAAATTAGGTCCCAAATTAGATAAGAACCCACAACCATTGCTTTGAGGCAGTAAATTGCTTGTATAAAGTTATTTTGGGTTAGAATATGCTATAATACAATGAACTTGATTGATTAAAAATGCTAGAGATGGATCAAAAATATTTAGAAGTGTGAAGTAAGACTTGTTGAAATTTGGTCCCAAATTAGATAAGAACCCACAACCAATGCTTTGAGGCAGTAAATCGCTTGTATAAAGTCATTTTGGGTTAGAATATGCTATAATACAATGAACTTGATTGATTAAAAATGCTATAGATGGATGAAAAATATTTAGAAGTGTGAAGTAAGACTTGTTGAAATTTGGTCTCAAATGGGATAAGAACCCATAACCATTGCTTTGAAGCAGTAAATGGCTTGTATAAAGTTATTTTGGGTTAGAATATGTTATAATACAATGAATTTGATTGATTACAAGTGCTAGAGATGGATGAAGAATGTTTAGAAGCGTGAAGAAAGAATTGTTGAAATTTGGTCCTAAATGGGACAAAAACCCACAATAAATGCTTTGAGGTAGTAAATGGCATGTATAAAGTTATTTTGGGTTAGAATTTGTTAAAATACAATGAATTTGATTGATTACAAGTGCTAGAGATGAATGAAGAATGTTTAGAAGTGTGAAGAAAGTCTTGTTGAAATTTGGTCCCAAATGGGACAAGAACCCACAACCAATGCTTTGAGGCAGTAAATGTCTTGTATAAAGTTATTTTGGGTTAAAATATGTTATCATACAATGAATTTTATTGATTACAAGCGCTAGAGATGGATGAAGAATGTTTAGAGGTGTGAAGAAAGACTTGTTGAAATTTGGTCCCAAATGGGACAAGAACCCACAATCAATGCTTTGAGGCAGTAAATGGCTTGTATAAAGTTATTTTGAGTTAGAATATTATATAATACAATGAATTTGATTGATTACTAGTGCTAGAGATGGATGAAGAATGTTTAGCAGTGTAAAGAAAGACTTGTTGAAATTAGGTCCCAAATTAGATAAGAACCCACAACCATTGCTTTGAGGCAGTAAATTGCTTGTATAAAGTTATTTTGGGTTAGAATATGCTATAATACAATGAACTTGATTGATTAAAAATGCTAGAGATGGATGAAAAATATTTAGAAGTGTGAAGTAAGACTTGTTGAAATTTGGTCCCAAATTAGATAAGAACCCACAACCAATGCTTTGAGGCAGTAAATCGCTTGTATAAAGTCATTTTGGGTTAGAATATGCTATAATACAATGAACTTGATTGATTAAAAATGCTAGAGATGGATGAAAAATATTTAGAAGTGTGAAGTAAGACTTGTTGAAATTTGGTCTCAAATGGGATAAGAACCCATAACCATTGCTTTGAAGCAGTAAATGGCTTGTATAAAGTTATTTTGGGTTAGAATATGTTATAATACAATGAATTTGATTGATTACAAGTGCTAGAGATGGATGAAGAATGTTTAGAAGCGTGAAGAAAGAATTGTTGAAATTTGGTCCTAAATGGGACAAAAACCCACAATAAATGCTTTGAGGTAGTAAATGGCATGTATAAAGTTATTTTGGGTTAGAATTTGTTAAAATACAATGAATTTGATTGATTACAAGTGCTAGAGATGAATGAAGAATGTTTAGAAGTGTGAAGAAAGTCTTGTTGAAATTTGGTCCCAAATGGGACAAGAACCCACAACCAATGCTTTGAGGCAGTAAATGTCTTGTATAAAGTTATTTTGGGTTAAAATATGTTATCATACAATGAATTTTATTGATTACAAGCGCTAGAGATGGATGAAGAATGTTTAGAGGTGTGAAGAAAGACTTGTTGAAATTTGGTCCCAAATGGGACAAGAACCCACAATCAATGCTTTGAGGCAGTAAATGGCTTGTATAAACTTATTTTGAGTTAGAATATTATATAATACAATGAATTTGATTGATTACTAGTGCTAGAGATGGATGAAGAATGTTTAGCAGTGTAAAGAAAGACTTGTTGAAATTAGGTCCCAAATTAGATAAGAACCCACAACCATTACTTTGAGGCAGTAAATTGCTTGTATAAAGTTATTTTGGGTTAGAATATGCTATAATACAATGAACTTGATTGATTAAAAATGCTAGAGATGGATGAAAAATATTTAGAAGTGTGAAGTAAGACTTGTTGAAATTTGGTCCCAAATTAGATAAGAACCCACAACCAATGCTTTGAGGCAGTAAATCGCTTGTATAAAGTCATTTTGGGTTAGAATATGCTATAATACAATGAACTTGATTGATTAAAAATGCTAGAGATGGATGAAAAATATTTAGAAGTGTGAAGTAAGACTTGTTGAAATTTGGTCTCAAATGGGATAAGAACCCATAACCATTGCTTTGAAGCAGTAAATGGCTTGTATAAAGTTATTTTGGGTTAGAATATGTTATAATACAATGAATTTGATTGATTACAAGTGCTAGAGATGGATGAAGAATGTTTAGAAGCGTGAAGAAAGATTTGTTGAAATTTGGTCCTAAATGGGACAAAAACCCACAATAAATGCTTTGAGGTAGTAAATGGCATGTATAAAGTTATTTTGGGTTAGAATTTGTTAAAATACAATGAATTTGATTGATTACAAGTGCTAGAGATGAATGAAGAATGTTTAGAAGTGTGACGAAAGTCTTGTTAAAATTTGGTCCCAAATGGGACAAGAACCCACAACCAATGCTTTGAGGCAGTAAATGGCTTGTATAAAGTTATTTTTGGTTAAAATATGTTATCATACAATGAATTTTATTGATTACAAGTGCTAGAGATGGATGAAGAATGTTTAGAGGTGTGAAGAAAGACTTGTTGAAATTGGGTCCCAAATGGGACAAGAACCCACAATCAATGCTTTGAGGCAGTAAATGGCTTGTATAAAGTTATTTTGAGTTAGAATATTATATAATACAAGGAATTTGATTGATTACTAGTGCTAGAGATGGATGAAGAATGTTTAGCAGTGTAAAGAAAGACTTGTTGAAATTAGGTCCCAAATTAGATAAGAACCCACAACCATTGCTTTGAGGCAGTAAATTGCTTGTATAAAGTTATTTTGGGTTAGAATATGCTATAATACAATGAACTTGATTGATTAAAAATGCTAGAGATGGATGAAAAATATTTAGAAGTGTGAAGAAAGACTTGTTGAAATTTGGTCCCAAATGGGACAAGAACCCACAATCAATGCTTTGAGGCAGTAAATGGCTGGTAAAAAGTTATTTTGGGTTAGAATATGTTATAATACAATGAATTTGATTGATTACAAGTGCTAGAGATGGATGAAGAATGTTTAGAAGTGTGAAAAAAGACTTGTTGAAATTTGGTCCCAAATGGGACAAGAACCCACAATAAATGCTTTGAGGTAGTAAATGGCATGTATAAAGTTATTTTGGGTTAGAATTTGTTAAAATACAATGAATTTGATTGATTACAAGTGCTAGAGATGGATGAAGAATGGTTAGAGGTGTGAAGAAAGACTTGTTGAAATTTGGTCCCAAATGGGACAAGAACCCACAATCAATGCTTTGAGGCAGTAAATGGCTTGTATAAAATTATTTTGAGTTAGAATATTATATAATACAATGAATTTGATTGATTACAAGTGCTAGAGATGGATGAAGAATTTTTAGAAGTGTGAAGAAAGACTTGTTGAAATTTTGTCCCAAATTGGATAAGAACCCACAACCAATGCTTTGAGGCAGTAAATTGCTTGTATAAAGTTATTTTGGGTTAGAATATGTTATAATACAATGAATTTGATTGATTACAAGTGCTAGAGATGGATGAAGAATGTTTAGAAGTGTGAAGAAAGACTTATTGAAATTTGGTGCCAAATGGGATAAGAACCCAAAACCATTGCTTTGAGGCAGTAAATGGCTTGTATAAAGTTATTTTGGGTTAAAATATGTTATCATACAATGAATTTTATTGATTACAAGCGCTAGAGATGGATGAAGAATGGTTAGAGGTGTGAAGAAAGACTTGTTGAAATTTAGTCCCAAATGGGACAAGAACCCACAATCAATGCTTTGAGGCAGTAAATGGCTTGTATAAAATTATTTTGAGTTAGAATATTATATAATACAATGAATTTGATTGATTACAAGTGCTAGAGATGGATGAAGAATGTTTAGCAGTGTGAAGAAAGACTTGTTGAAATTTGGTCCCAAATGGGACAAGAACCCACAATAAATGCTTTGAGGTAGTAAATGGCATGTATAAAGTTATTTTGGGTTAGAATTTGTTAAAATACAATGAATTTGATTGATTACAAGTGCTAGAGATGGATGAAGAATTTTTAGAAGTGTGAAGAAAGACTTGTTGAAATTTGGTCCCAAATTGGATAAAAACCCACAACCAATGCTTTGAGGCAGTAAATTGCTTGTATAAAGTTATTTTGGGTTAGAATATGTTATAATACAATGAATTTGATTGATTACAAGTGCTAGAGATGGATGAAGAATGTTTAGAAGTGTGAAGAAAGACTTGTTGAAATTTGGTGCCAAATGGGATAAGAACCCACAACCATTGCTTTGAGGCAGTAAATGGTTTGTATAAAGTTATTTTGGGTTAAAATATGTTATCATACAATGAATTTTATTGATTACAAGTGATTGAGATGGATGAAGAAAGTTTAGAAGTGTGAAAAAAGACTTGGTTAAATTTGGTTCCAAATGGAATAAGAACCCACAACCAATGCTTTGAGGCAGTAAATTGCTTGTATAAAGTTATTTTGGGTTAGAATATGTTATAATACAATGAATTTGATTGATTACAAGTGCTATAGATGGATGAAGAATGTTTAGAAGTGTGAAGAAAGACTTGGTGAAATTTGGTGCCAAATGGGATAAGAACCCACAACCATTGCTTTGAGGCAGTAAATGGCTTGTATAAAGTTATTTTGTGTTAGAATATGCTATAATACAATGAACATGACTGATTAAAAATGCTATTGATGGATGAAAAATATTTAGAAGTGTGAAGCAAGACTTGTTGAAATTTGGTCCTAAATGGGATAAGAACCCACAACCATTGCTTTGAGGCAGTGAATAGCTTGTATAAAGTTATTTTGGGTTAGAATATGTTATAATACAATTAATTTGATTGATTACAAGTGCTAGAGATACATGAAGAATGTTAAGAAGTGAGAAGAAAGACTTGTTGATATTTAGTCCCAAATGGGATAAGAACCAAAAACCATTGGTTTGAGGCAGTGAATGGCTTGTATAAAGTTATTTTTGGTTAGAATATGTTATAATACATTGAATTGGATAAGAACCCACAACCAATGCTTTGAGGCAGTAAATTACTTGTATAAAGTTATTTTGGAATAGAATATGTTATAATACAATGAATTTGATTGATTA
Organism: Capsella bursa-pastoris; assembly: GCA_036452645.1. Classification (NCBI taxonomy): domain Eukaryota; kingdom Viridiplantae; phylum Streptophyta; class Magnoliopsida; order Brassicales; family Brassicaceae; genus Capsella; species Capsella bursa-pastoris. The sequence goes on from CP144192.1 coordinate 5,665,025, forward strand.
CAAGTGCTAGAGATGGATGAAGAATGTTTAGAAGTGTGAAGAAAGACTTCTTGAAATTTGGTCCCAAATGGGACAAGAACCCACAATCAATGCTTTGAGGCAGTAAATGGCTTGTATAAAGTTATTTTAGGTTAGAATATGTTATAATAAAATGAATTTGATTGTTTACAAGTGCTAGAGATGGATGAAGAATGTTTAGAAGTGTGAAGAAAGACTTGTTGAAATTTGGTCCCAAATGGGACAAGAACCCACAATCAATGCTTTGAGGCAGTAAATGGCTTGTATAAAGTTATTTTGAGTTAGAATATTATATAATACAAGGAATTTGATTGATTACTAGTGCTAGAGATGGATGAAGAATGTTTAGCAGTGTAAAGAAAGACTTGTTGAAATTAGGTCCCAAATTAGATAAGAACCCACAACCATTGCTTTGAGGCAGTAAATTGCTTGTATAAAGTTATTTTGGGTTAGAATATGCTATAATACAATGAACTTGATTGATTAAAAATGCTAGAGATGGATGAAAAATATTTAGAAGTGTGAAGAAAGACTTGTTGAAATTTGGTCCCAAATGGGACAAGAACCCACAATCAATGCTTTGAGGCAGTAAATGGCTGGTAAAAAGTTATTTTGGGTTAGAATATGTTATAATACAATGAATTTGATTGATTACAAGTGCTAGAGATGGATGAAGAATGTTTAGAAGTGTGAAAAAAGACTTGTTGAAATTTGGTCCCAAATGGGACAAGAACCCACAATAAATGCTTTGAGGTAGTAAATGGCATGTATAAAGTTATTTTGGGTTAGAATTTGTTAAAATACAATGAATTTGATTGATTACAAGTGCTAGAGATGGATGAAGAATGGTTAGAGGTGTGAAGAAAGACTTGTTGAAATTTGGTCCCAAATGGGACAAGAACCCACAATCAATGCTTTGAGGTAGTAAATGGCTTGTATAAAATTATTTTGAGTTAGAATATTATATAATACAATGAATTTGATTGATTACAAGTGCTAGAGATGGATGAAGAATTTTTAGAAGTGTGAAGAAAGACTTGTTGAAATTTGGTCCCAAATTGGATAAGAACCCACAACCAATGCTTTGAGGCAGTAAATTGCTTGTATAAAGTTATTTTGGGTTAGAATATGTTATAATACAATGAATTTGATTGATTACAAGTGCTAGAGATGGATGAAGAATGTTTAGAAGTGTGAAGAAAGACTTATTGAAATTTGGTGCCAAATGGGATAAGAACCCACAACCATTGCTTTGAGGCAGTAAATGGCTTGTATAAAGTTATTTTGGGTTAAAATATGTTATCATACAATGAATTTTATTGATTACAAGCGCTAGAGATGGATGAAGAATGGTTAGAGGTGTGAAGAAAGACTTGTTGAAATTTGGTCCCAAATGGGACAAGAACCCACAATCAATGCTTTGAGGCAGTAAATGGCTTGTATAAAATTATTTTGAGTTAGAATATTATATAATACAATGAATTTGATTGATTACAAGTGCTAGAGATGGATGAAGAATGTTTAGCAGTGTGAAGAAAGACTTGTTGAAATTTGGTCCCAAATGGGACAAGAACCCACAATAAATGCTTTGAGGTAGTAAATGGCATGTATAAAGGTATTTTGGGTTAGAATTTGTTAAAATACAATGAATTTGATTGATTACAAGTGCTAGAGATGGATGAAGAATTTTTAGAAGTGTGAAGAAAGACTTGTTGAAATTTGGTCCCAAATTGGATAAGAACCCACAACCAATGCTTTGAGGCAGTAAATTGCTTGTATAAAGTTATTTTGGGTTAGAATATGTAATAATACAATGAATTTGATTGATTACAAGTGCTAGAGATGGATGAAGAATGTTTAGAAGTGTGAAGAAAGACTTGTTGAAATTTGGTGCCAAATGGGATAAGAACCCACAACCATTGCTTTGAGGCAGTAAATGGTTTGTATAAAGTTATTTTGGGTTAAAATATGTTATCATACAATGAATTTTATTGATTACAAGTGATTGAGATGGATGAAGAAAGTTTAGAAGTGTGAAAAAAGACTTGGTTAAATTTGGTTCCAAATGGAATAAGAACCCACAACCAATGCTTTGAGGCAGTAAATTGCTTGTATAAAGTTATTTTGGGTTAGAATATGTTATAATACAATGAATTTAATTGATTACAAGTGCTAGAGATGGATGAAGAATGTTTAGAAGTGTGAAGAAAGACTTATTGAAATTTGGTGCCAAATGGGATAAGAACCCACAACCATTGCTTTGAGGCAGTAAATGGCTTGTATAAAGTTATTTTGTGTTAGAATATGCTATAATACAATGAACATGACTGATTAAAATTGCTATTGATGGATGAAAAATATTTAGAAGTGTGAAGCAAGACTTGTTGAAATTTGGTCCTAAATGGGATAAGAACCCACAACCATTGCTTTGAGGCAGTGAATAGCTTGTATAAAGTTATTTTGGGTTAGAATATGTTATAATACAATTAATTTGATTGATTACAAGTGCTAGAGATACATGAAGAATGTTAAGAAGTGAGAAGAAAGACTTGTTGATATTTAGTCCCAAATGGGATAAGAACCAAAAACCATTGGTTTGAGGCAGTGAATGGCTTGTATAAAGTTATTTTTGGTTAGAATATGTTATAATACATTGAATTGGATAAGAACCCACAACCAATGCTTTGAGGCAGTAAATTACTTGTATAAAGTTATTTTGGAATAGAATATGTTATAATACAATGAATTTGATTGATTACAAGTGCTAGAGATGGATGAAGAATGTTTAGAAGTGTGAAGAAAGACTTCTTGAAATTTGGTCCCAAATGGGACAAGAACCCACAATCAATGCTTTGAGGCAGTAAATGGCTTGTATAAAGTTATTTTAGGTTAGAATATGTTATAATAAAATGAATTTGATTGTTTACAAGTGCTAGAGATGGATGAAGAATGTTTAGAAGTGTGAAGAAAGAGTTGTTGAAGTTTGGTGCCAAATGGGATAAGAACCCACAACTAATGTTTTGAGGCAATAAATGGCTTGTCTAAAGTTATTTTGGGTAAGAATATGTTTTAATACTATGAATTTGATTGATTACAACCATTACTTTGAGGCAGTAAATGGCTAGTATAAAGTCATTTTGGGTTATAATATGTTATAATACAATGAATTGGATTGATTACAAGTGATTGAGATGGATGAAGAAAGTTTAGAAGTGTGAAAAAAGACTTGGTTAAATTTGGTTCCAAATGGGATAAGAACCCACAACCAATGCTTTGAGGCAGTAAATTGCTTGTATAAAGTTATTTTGGATTAGAATATGTTATAATACAATGAATTTGATTGATTACAAGTGCTATAGATGGATGAAGAATGTTTAGAAGTGTGAAGAAAGACTTGGTGAAATTTGGTGTCAAATGGGATAAGAACCCACAACCATTGCTTTGAGGCAGTAAATGGCTTGTATAAAGTTATTTTGTGTTAGAATATGCTATAATACAATGAACATGACTGATTAAAAATGCTATTGATGGATGAAAAATATTTAGAAGTGTGAAGCAAGACTTGTTGAAATTTGGTCCTAAATGGGATAAGAACCCACAACCATTGCTTTGAGGCAGTGAATAGCTTGTATAAAGTTATTTTGGGTTAGAATATGTTATAATACAATTAATTTGATTGATTACAAGTGCTAGAGATACATGAAGAATGTTAAGAAGTGAGAAGAAAGACTTGTTGATATTTGGTCCCAAATGGGATAAGAACCAAAAACCATTGGTTTGAGGCAGTGAATGGCTTGTATAAAGTTATTTTTGGTTAGAATATGTTATAATACATTGAATTGGATAAGAACCCACAACCAATGCTTTGAGGCAGTAAATTACTTGTATAAAGTTATTTTTGAATAGAATATGTTATAATACAATGAATTTGATTGATTACAAGTGCTAGAGATGGATGAAGAATGTTTAGAAGTGTGAAGAAAGACTTCTTGAAATTTGGTCCCAAATGGGACAAGAACCCACAATCAATGCTTTGAGGCAGTAAATGGCTTGTATAAAGTTATTTTAGGTTAGAATATGTTATAATAAAATGAATTTGATTGTTTACAAGTGCTAGAGATGGATGAAGAATGTTTAGAAGTGTGAAGAAAGAGTTGTTGAAGTTTGGTGCCAAATGGGATAAGAACCCACAACCATTGCTTTGAGGCAGTAAATGGTTTGTATAAAGTTATTTTGGGTTAAAATATGTTATCATACAATGAATTTTATTGATTACAAGTGCTAGAGATGGATGAAGAATGTTTAAAAGTGTGAAGAAAGACTTGTTGAAATTTGGTCCCAAATTGGATAAGAATCCACAACCAATGCTTTAAGGCAGTAAATTACTTTTATAAAGTTATTTTGGGTTAGAATATGTTATAATACAATGAATTTGATTGATTACAAGTGCTAGAGATGGATGAAAACTTTTTAGAAGTGTGAAGAAAGACTTGTTGAAATTTGGTCCCAAATTGGATAAGAACCCACAACCAATGCTTTGAGGCAGTAAATTGCTTGTATAAAGTTATTTTGGGTTAGAATATGTTATAATACAATGAATATGATTGATTAAAAGTACTAGAGATCGTTGAAGAATGTTTAGAAGTGTGTAGAAAGACTTGTTGAAATTTGGTGCCAAATGGGATAAGAACCCACAACCATTTCTTTAAGGCAGTAAATGGCTTGTATAAAGTTATTTTGGGTTAAAATATGTTATCATACAATGAATTTGATTGATTACAAGTGCTAGAGATGGATGAAGAATGTTTAAAAGTGTGAAGAAAGACTTGTTGAAATTTGGTCCCAAATTGAATAAGAACCCACAACCAATGCTTTGAGGCAGTAAATTGCTTGTATAAAGTTATTTTGGATTAGAATATGTTATAATACAATGAATTTGATTGATTACAAGTGCTAGAGATGGATGAAGAATGTTTAGAAGTGTGAAGAAAGACTTGTTGAAATTTGGTGCCAAATGGGATAAGAATCCACAACCAATGCTTTAAGGTAGTAAATTACTTCTATAAAGTTATTTTGGGTTAGAATATGTTATAATACAATGAATTTGATTGATTACAAGTGCTAGAGATGGATGAAAACTTTTTAGAAATGTGAAGAAAGACTTTTTGAAATTTGGTCCCAAATTGGATAAGAACCCACAACCAATGCTTTGAGGCAGTAAATTGCTTGTATAAAGTTATTTTGGTTTAGAATATGTTATAATACAATGAATAGGATTGATTAAAAGTGCTAGAGATCGTTGAAGAATGTTTAGAAGTGTGAAGAAAGACTTGTTGAAATTTGGTGCCAAATGGGATAAGAACCCACAACCATTTCTTTAAGGCAGTAAATGGCTTGTATAAAGTTATTTTGGGTTAAAATATGTTATCATACAATGAATTTGATTGATTACAAGTGGTAGAGATGGATGAAGAATGTTTAAAAGTGTGAAGAAAGACTTGTTGAAATTTGGTCCCAAATGGGACAAGAACCCACAATCAATGCTTTGAGGCCGTAAATGGCTGGTATAAAGTTATTTTGGGTTAGAATATGTTATAATATAATGAATTTGATTGATTAAAAATGCTAGAGATAGATGAAAAATATTTAGAAGTGTGAAGAAAGACTTGTTGAAATAAGGTCCCAAATGGGATAAGAACCCACAACCAATGCTTTGAGGCAAAAAATCGCTTGTGTAAAGTCATTTTGGGTTAGAATATGCTATAATACAATGAACTTGATTGATTAAAAATGCTAGAGATGGATGAAAAATATTTAGAAGTGTGAAGAAAGACTTGTTGAAATTTGGTCCCAAATGGGATAAGAACCCACAACCGATGTTTTGAGGTTGTAAATGGCTTGTGTAAAGTTATTTTTGGGTTAGAATATGTTATAATAAATTGAATTTGATTGATTACAAGTGCTAGAGATGGATAAAGAATTTTTAGAAGTGTGAAGAAAGACTTGTTGAAATTTGGTCCCAAATGGGATAAGAACCCACAACCAATGTTTTGAGGTTGTAAATGGCTTGTGTAAAGTTATTTTGGGTTAGAATATGTTATAATACATTGAATTTGATTGATTACAAGTGCTAGAGATGGATGAAGAATTTTTAGAAGTGTGAAGAAAGACTTGTTGAAATTTGGTCCTAAATTGGATAAGAACCCACAACCAATGCTTTGAGGCAGTAAATTACTTGTATAAAGTTATTTTGGAATAGAATATGTTATAATACAATGAATTTGATTGATTACAAGTGCTAGAGATGGATGAAGAATGTTTAGAAGTGTGAAGAAAGACTTCTTGAAATTTGGTCCCAAATGGGACAAGAACCCACAATCAATGCTTTGAGGCAGTAAATGGCTTGTATAAAGTTATTTTAGGTTAGAATATGTTATAATACAATGAATTTGATTGATTACAAGTGCTAGAGATGGATAAAGAATGTTTAGCAGAGTGAAGAAAGACTTGTTGAAATTAGGTCCCAAACGGGATAAGAACCCACAACCAATGTTTTGAGGTTGTAAATGGCTTGTCTAAAGTTATTTTGGGTTAGAATATGTTATAATACATTGAATTTGATTGATTACAAGTGCTAGAGATGGATAAAAAATTTTTAGAAGTGTGAAGAAAGACTTGTTGAAATTTGGTCCCAAATTGGATAAGAACCCACAACCAATGCTTTGAGGCAGTAAATTGCTTGTATAAAGTTATTTTGGTTTAGAATATGTCATAATACAATGAATATGATTGATTAAAAGTGCTAAAGATCGTTGAAGAATGTTTAGAAGTGTGAAGAAAAATTTGTTGAAATTTGCTGCCAAATGGGATAAGAACCCTTAACCATTTCTTTAAGGCAGTAAATGGCTTGTATAAAGTTATTTTGGGTTAAAATATGTTATCATATAATGAATTTGATTGATTTTAAGTGCTAGAGATGGATGAAGAATGTTTAAAAGTGTGAAGAAAGACTTGTTGAAATTTGGTCCCAAATGGGACAAGAACCCACAATCAATGCTTTGAGGCAGTAAATGGCTTGTATAAAGTTATTTTGGGTTAGAATATGTTATAATACAATGAATTTGATTGTTTACAAGTGCTAGAGATGGATGAAGAATGTTTAGAAGTGTGAAGAAAGACTTGTTGAAATTTGGTCCTAAATTGGATAAGAACCCACAACCAATGCTTTGAGGCAGTAAATGGTTTGTATAAAGTTATTTTGGGTTAAAATATGTTATCATACAATGAATTTTATTGATTACAAGTGCTAGAGATGGATGAAGAATGTTTAAAAGTGTGAAGAAAGACTTGTTGAAATTTGGTCCCAAATTGGATAAGAATCCACAACCAATGCTTTAAGGCAGTAAATTACTTTTATAAAGTTATTTTGGGTTAGAATATGTTATAATACAATGAATTTGATTGATTACAAGTGCTAGAGATGGATAAAGAATGTTTAGCAGAGTGAAGAAAGACTTGTTGAAATTAGGTCCCAAACGGGATAATAACCCACAACCAATGTTTTGAGGTTGTAAATGGCTTGTCTAAAGTTATTTTGGGTTAGAATATGTTATAATACATTGAATTTGATTGATTACAAGTGCTAGAGATGGATGAAAAATTTTTAGAAGTGTGAAGAAAGACTTGTTGAAATTTGGTCCCAAATTGGATAAGAACCCACAACCAATGCTTTGAGGCAGTAAATTGCTTGTATAAAGTTATTTTGGGTTAGAATATGTCATAATACAATGAATATGATTGATTAAAAGTGCTAAAGATCGTTGAAGAATGTTTAGAAGTGTGAAGAAAAACTTGTTGAAATTTGCTGCCAAATGGGATAAGAACCCATAACCATTTCTTTAAGGCAGTAAATGGCTTGTATAAAGTTATTTTGGGTTAAAATATGTTATCATATAATGAATTTGATTGATTTTAAGTGCTAGAGATGGATGAAGAATGTTTAAAAGTGTGTAGAAAGACTTGTTGAAATTTGGTCCCAAATGGGACAAGAACCCACAATCAATGCTTTGAGGCAGTAAATGGCTTGTATAAAGTTATTTTGGGTTAGAATATGTTATAATACAATGAATTTGATTGATTACAAGTGCAAGAGATGGATGAAGAATGTTTAGTAGTGTGAAGAAAGACTTGTTGAAATTAGGTCCCAAATGGGATAAGAACCCACAACCATTGCTTTGAGGCAGTAAATTGGTTGTATAAAGTCATTTAGGGTTAGAATATGCTATAATACAATGAACATGACTGATTAAAAATGCTATTGATGGATGAAAAATATTTAGAAGTGTGAAGCAAGACTTGTTGAAATTTGGTCCTAAATGGGATAAGAACCCACAACCATTGCTTTGAGGCAGTGAATAGCTTGTATAAAGTTATTTTGGGTTAGAATATGTTATAATACAATTAATTTGATTGATTACAAGTGCTAGAGATACATGAAGAATGTTAAGAAGTGAGAAGAAAGACTTGTTGATATTTGGTCCCAAATGGGATAAGAACCAAAAACCATTGGTTTGAGGCAGTGAATGGCTTGATTTTTTGCGCGGGGTTGTTCGTTATGATTTTTTCTTTAGTTGTTTTTTTGTTTGGTGTTATATTTTTAAGATTAATGATTGAATGTATATTTTTGTCGTATTTGTTTGACTATATTTTGATTTTTTCCATATTTAGATATTATAATCTTATACTTTTAGTTATTCATTTGGGTGGCGCTGTTCTTATATGCATTACTCGTATTTCGATTAATGTTTTTAGTTTTGTTTGGACGCATGTATTAATATTGTAAGATTAAAAGCTTTAACTTAAAAGGAAAGTGTGACGATAAACCATTTATTACTCTTTTATTTTGTTTTTTCCTATTTTTTTATTGTCATATCTTTAAATTTGGCAAAAATTCATTTATTTAAGCTAGAACGTGCTATGTTTGTTACGTCGTTTTTATATATTTGAACTTGGGTCTTATCAACAGAAAATCTCAAATTTTTAAATATTAACCCATAGCATAGTATTTTTTGTTAAAATGTTTTGCAATTGAGCATGCACTTATGAAATGTCATGCCAAGCTCATATAATGCATACAAATTTCTTTGTGTTTGATTTAAGAATCGATCAAAATTTTAGATAGTTTGCTTTTTTTTTAATTTTATTTTACTCGATGGATTCCAATATTTCTATTTTTTATTTACTTTGCATAAACCTTATTTAGTCGGACGATGCCACCGTAATCAATGGATTGAGCTCTCTTCAAGCATGAAGAGAGCTCAATCGAACAAAGGAGGATATTGACACCATCTTTGATTTTATTTTCTCTTTTGCCGTAGGTATTATGCTTTATTTCGTCTTTACCATATTTCGATTGGCGGTCCTCCAAGACAGATTTTAAAATTTTAGTTTGAGTGTATCTTCTAATATGAAAATTTTGATTTTTACCTCAATTTGAGATTTTAATATAATTTAGCATTTTATTTCCTCATTTTTGGTAAATCACATTTTTTAGAAGGTTGGTCTTCATCCGTGAGAAGAGAAAACGATAGTCAAAAGGAGATTATAAGTGGCATTTATGGAGCACGATTTGATGGTAATGAAAACTAAAATGTAACATATACATTGTGTCAAAATATTAACTTTTTAGTATGGAGAGCTTATATATTCTCTTTTTATATATATTGTTTTAGAACTCATTAGACTAATATAACCAATTGATTATTTTACATTTATAGAAGATAGAATATAATGTTCAATAATTTCAAGTTTTTATGCACCAGAAAAAGTGCAATTTTTTTTATATATTCAAGTTTTTCTGATTTCACAAAAAGAAATGTAACCATTACAATATATTTTTGAATTTTTTAAGTTGAGTTTGGTAATCGTTTAATGTTTGTAGTATATCATTATTTGGAACTAATATTTCACTTTAATTTTTTCTTGTTTATAAGTTTTATATATATAGTCATATATTTTTTTACTCTACCATGCATATAATATTTTTCTTCCATTATAAATCCCATTACCACATTAAATCATTGCAAATATGATCATTACTAATAACACTTTAACAATATTTATTTTAGGATTTTTAAATTTAATTTATTTAGTTTAATTATTTTTTCTTAGTTTAATTATTTTCTATTTAGTTAATTTTTCTATCAATTATGAGTACATAAATATACATTAAATAAACATTTTAAATATACTTAAATTTTTTAAAAAAAAATCTTAATGAGATGCGTGCTGATGTGGATAGCCTAGATGGAGAGAGAACTCTCTCATTATATATATAGATACAATGAACTTGACTGATTAAAAATGCTAGAGATGGATGAAAAATATTTAGAAGTGTGAAGAAAGACTTGTTGAAATTTGGTCCCAAATGGGATAAGAACCCACAACCAATGTTTTGAGGTTGTAAATGGCTTGTGTAAAGTTATTTTTGGGTTAGAATATCTTATAATACATTGAATTTGGTTGATTACAAGTGCTAGAGATGGATGAAGAATTTTTAGAAGTGTGAAGAAAGACTTGTTGAAATTTGGTCCCAAATGGGATAAGAACCCACAACCAATGTTTTGAGGTTGCAACTGGCTTGTGTAAAGTTTTTTTGGGTTAGAATATGTTATAATACATTGAATTTGATTGAGTACAAGTGCTAGAGATGGATGAAGAATTTTTAGAAGTGTGAAGAAAGACTTGTTGAAATTAGGTCCCAAATGGGATAATAACCCACAACCAATGTTTTGAGGTTGTAAATGGCTTGTCTAAAGTTATTTTGGGTTAGAATATGTTATAATACATTGAATTTGATTGATTACAAGTGCTAGAGATGGATGAAGAATGTTTAGCAGTGTGAAGAAAGACTTGTTGAAATTAGGTCCCAAATGGGATAAGAATCCCACAACCATTGCTTTGAGGCAGTAAATTGGTTGTATAAAGTCATTTAGGGTTAGAATATGCTATAATACAATGAACATGACTGATTAAAAATTCTAGAGATGGATGAAAAATATTTAGAAGTGTGAAGAAAGACTTGTTGAAATTTGGTCCTAAATGGGATAAGAACCCACAACCATTGCTTTGAGGCAGTGAATGGCTTGTATAAAGTTATTTTGGGTTAGAATATGTTATAATACAATTAATTTGATTGATTACAAGTGCTAGAGATACATGAAGAATGTTAAGAAGTGAGAAGAAAGACTTGTTGATATTTGGTCCCAAATGGGATAAGAACCCAAAACCATTGCTTTGAGGCAGTGAATGGCTTGTATAAAGTTATTTTGGGTTAGAATATGTTATAATACAATTTAATTTGATTGATTACAAGTGCTAGAGAAGGATGAAGAATGTTTAGAAGTGTGAAGAAAGACTTGTTGAAATTTGGTGCCAAGTGGGATAAGAACCCACAACCATTGCTTTGAGGCAGTAAATGGCTTGTATAAAGTTATTTGGGTTAAAATATGTTATCATACAATGAATTTTATTGATTACAAGTGCTAGAGATGGATGAAGAATGTTTAGCAGTGTGAAGAAAGACTTGTTGAAATTAGGTCCCAAATGGGATAAGAACCCACAACCATTTCTTTGAGGCATTAAATTGGTTGTATAAAGTCATTTAGGGTTAGAATATGCTATAATACAATGAACTTGATTGATTAAAAATGCTAGAGATGGATGAAAAATATTTAGAAGTGTGAAGAAAGACTTGTTGAAATTTGGTCCCAAATGGGATAAGAACCCACAACCATTGCTTTGAGGAAGTAAATGACTTGTATAAAGTTATTTTGGGTTATAATATGTTATAATACAATGAATTTGATTGATTACAAGTGCTAGAGATGGATGAAGAATGTTTAGAAGTATGAAGAAAGACTTGTTGAAATTTGGTTCCAAATGGGATAAGAACCCACAACCAATGTTTTGAGGTTGTAAATGGCTTGTCTAAAGTTATTTTGGGTTAGAATATGTTATAATACATTGAATTTGATTGATTACAAGTGCTAGAGGTGGATGAAGAATGTTTAGAAGTGTGAAGAAAGACTTGTTGAAATTTGGTCCCAAATGGGATAAGAACCCACAACCAATGCTTTGAGGCAGTAAATCGCTTGTATAAAGTCATTTTGGGTTAGAATATGCTATAATACAATGAACTTGATTGATTAAAAATGCTAGAGATGGATGAAAAATATTTAGAAGTGTGAAGAAAGACTTGTTGAAATTTGGTCCCAAATGGGATAAGAACCCACAACCAATGTTTTGAGGTTGTAAATGGTTTGTGTAAAGTTATTTTTGGGTTAGAATATCTTATAATACATTGAATTTGGTTGATTACAAGTGCTAGAGATGGATGAAGAATTTTTAGAAGTGTGAAGAAAGACTTGTTGAAATTTGGTGCCAAATGGGATAAGAACCCACAACCATTTCTTTAAGGCAGTAAATGGCTTGTATAAAGTTATTTTGGATTAAAATATGTTATCATACAATGAATTTGATTGATTACAAGTGCTAGAGATGGATGAAGAATGTTTAAAAGTGTGAAGAAAGACTTGTTGAAATTTGGTCCCAAATGGGACAAGAACCCACAATCAATGCTTTGAGGCAGTAAATGGCTTGTATAAAGTTATTTTGGGTTAGAATATGTTATAATACAATGAATTTGTTTGATTACAAGTGCTAGAGATGGATGAAGAATGTTTAGCAGTGTGAAGAAAGACTTGTTGAAATTTGATCCCAAATGGGATAAGAACCCACAACCATTGCTTTGAGGCAGTAAATTGGTTGTATAAAGTCATTAAGGGTTAGAATATGCTATAATACAATTAACATGACTGATTAAAAATGCTAGAGATGGATGAAAAATATTTAGAAGTGTGAAGAAAGACTTGTTGAAATTTGGTCCCAAATTGGATAAGAATCCACAACCAATGCTTTAAGGCAGTAAATTACTTCTATAAAGTTATTTTGGGTTAGAATATGTTATAATACAATGAGTTTGATTGATTACAAGTGCTAGAGATGGATGAAAACTTTTTAGAAGTGTGAAGAAAGACTTGTTGAAATTTGGTCCCAAATTGGATAAGAACCCACAACCAATGCTTTGAGGCAGTAAATTGCTTGTATAAAGTTATTTTGGGTTAGAATATGTTATAATACAATGAATAGGATTGATTAAAATTGCTAGAGATCGTTGAAGAATTGTTAGAAGTGTGAAGAAAGATTTGTTGAAATTTGGTGCCAAATGGGATAAGAACCCACAACCATTTCTTTAAGGCTGTAAATGGCTTGTATAAAGTTATTTTGGGTTAAAATATGTTATCATACAATGAATTTGATTGATTACAAGTGCTAGAGATGGATGAAGAATGTTTAAAAGTGTGAAGAAAGACTTGTTGAAATTTGGTCCCAAATGGGACAAGAACCCACAATCAATGCTTTGAGGCAGTAAATGGCTGGTATAAAGTTATTTTGGGTTAGAATATGTTATAATACAATGAATTTGATTGATTAAAAATGCTAGAGATGGATGAAAAATATTTAGAAGTGTGAAGAAAGACTTGTTGAAGTTAGGTCCCAAATGGGATAAGAACCCACAACCATTGCTTTGAGGCAGTAAATTGGTTGTATAAAGTCATTTAGGGTTAGAATATGCTATAATACAATGAACATGACTGATTAAAAATGCTAGAGATGGATGAAAAATATTTAGAAGTGTGAAGAAAGACTTGTTAAAATTGTTGCCAAATGGGATAAGAACCCACAACCAATGCTTTGAGGCAGTAAATCGCTTGTGTAAAGTCATTTTGGGTTAGAATATGCTATAATACAATGAACTTGATTGATTAAAAATGCTAGAGATGGATGAAAAATATTTAGAAGTGTGAAGAAAGACTTGTTGAAATTTGGTCCCAAATGGGACAAGAACCCACAATAAATGCTTTGACGTAGTAAATGGCATGTGTAAAAATATTTTGGGTTAGAATTTGTTAAAATACAATGAATTTGATTGATTACAAGTGCTAGAGATGGATGAAAAATTTTTAGAAGTGTGAAGAAAGACTTGTTGAAATTTGGTCCCAAATTGGATAAGAACCCACAACCAATGCTTTGAGGCAGTAAATTGCTTATATAAATTTATTTTGGGTTAGAATATGTTATAAGACAATGAATTTGATTGATTACAAGTGCTAGAGATAGATGAAGAATGTTTAGAAGTGTGAAGAAAGACTTGTTGAAATTTGGTGCCAAATGGGATAAGAACCCACAACCATTGCTTTGAGGCAGTAAATGGTTTGTATAAAGTTATTTTGGGTTAAAATATGTTATCATACAATGAATTTTATTGATTACAAGTGCTAGAGATGGATGAAGAATGTTTAAAAGTGTGAAGAAACACTTGTTGAAATTTGGTCCCAAATTGGATAAGAATCCACAACCAATGCTTTAAGGCAGTAAATTACTTTTATAAAGTTATTTTGGGTTAGAATATGTTATAATACAATGAATTTGATTGATTACAAGTGCTAGAGATGGATGAAAACTTTTTAGAAGTGTGAAGAAAGACTTGTTGAAATTTGGTCCCAAATTGGATAAGAACCCACAACCAATGCTTTGAGGCAGTAAATTGCTTGTATAAAGTTATTTTGGGTTAGAATATGTTATAATACAATGAATAGGATTGATTAAAAGTGCTAGAGATCGTTGAAGAATGTTTAGAAGTGTGAAGAAAGACTTGTTGAAATTTGGTGCCAAATGGGATAAGAACCCACAAACATTTCTTTAAGGCATTAAATGGCTTGTATAAAGTTATTTTGGGTTAAAATATGTTATCATACAATGAATTTGATTGATTACAAGTGCTAGAGATGGATGAAGAATGTTTAAAAGTGTGAAGAAAGACTTGTTGAAATTTGGTCCCAAATGGGACAAGAACCCACAATCAATGCTTTGAGGCAGTAAATGGGTGGTATAAAGTTATTTTGGGTTAGAATATGTTATAATACAATGAATTTGATTGATTAAAAATGCTAGAGATGGATGAAAAATATTTAGAAGTGTGAAGAAAGACTTGTTGAAAGTAGGTCCCAAATGGGATAAGAACCAACAACCATTGCTTTGAGGCAGTAAATTGGTTGTATAAAGTCATTTAGGGTTAGAATATGCTATAATACAATGAATTTGATTGATTACAAGTGCTAGAGATGGATGAAGAATGTTTAGATGTGTGAAGAAAGACTTGTTGAAATTTGGTCCCAAATGGGACAAGAACCCACAATAAATGCTTTGAGGTAGTAAATGGCATGTATAAAGTTATTTTGGGTTAGAATTTGTTAAAATACAATGAATTTGATTGATTACAAGCGCTAGAGATGGATGAAAAATTTTTAGAAGTGTGAAGAAAGACTTGTTGAAATTTGGTCCCAAATTGGATAAGAACCCACAACCAATGCTTTGAGGCAGTAAATTTCTTGTATAAAGTTATTTTGGGTTAGAATATGTTATAATACAATGAATTTGATTGATTACAAGTGCTAGAGATGGATGAAGAATGTTTAGAAGTGTGAAGAAAGACTTGTTGAAATTTGGTGCCAAATGGGATAAGAACCCACAACCATTGCTTTGAGGCAGTAAATAGTTTGTATAAAGTTATTTTGGGTTAAAATATGTTATCATACAATGAATTTTATTGATTACAAGTGCTAGAGATGGATGAAGAATGTTTAAAAGTGTGAAGAAAGACTTGTTGAAATTTGGTCCCAAATTGGATAAGAATCCACAACCAATGCTTTAAGGTAGTAAATTACTTCTATAAAGTTATTTTGGGTTAGAATATGTTATAATACAATGAATTTGATTGATTACAAGTGCTAGAGATGGATGAAAACTTTTTAGAAATGTGAAGAAAGACTTTTTGAAATTTGGTCCCAAATTGGATAAGAACCCACAACCAATGCTTTGAGGCAGTAAATTGCTTGTATAAAGTTATTTTGGTTTAGAAAATGTTATAATACAATGAATAGGATTGATTAAAAGTGCTAGAGATCGTTGAAGAATGTTTAGAAGTGTGAAGAAAGACTTGTTGAAATTTGGTGCCAAATGGGATAAGAAACCACAACCATTTCTTTAAGGCAGTAAATGGCTTGTATAAAGTTATTTTGGGTTAAAATATGTTATCATACAATGAATTTGATTGATTACAAGTGGTAGAGATGGATGAAGAATGTTTAAAAGTGTGAAGAAAGACTTGTTGAAATTTGGTCCCAAATGGGACAAGAACCCACAATCAATGCTTTGAGGCAGTAAATGGCTGGTATAAAGTTATTTTGGGTTAGAATATCTTATAATATAATGAATTTGATTGATTAAAAATGCTAGAGATGGATGAAAAATATTTAGAAGTGTGAAGAAAGACTTGTTGAAATAAGGTCCCAAATGGGATAAGAACCCACAACCATTGCTTTGAGGCAGTAAATTGGTTGTATAAAGTCATTTAGGGTTAGAATATGCTATAATACAATGAACATGACTGATTAAAAATGCTAGAGTTGGATGAAAAATATTTAGAAGTGTGAAGAAAGACTTGTTGAAATTTGGTGCCAAATGGGACAAGAACCCACAATTAATGCTTTGAGGTAGTAAATGGCATGTATAAAGTTATTTTGGGTTAGAATATGCTATAATACAATGAACTTGATTGATTACAAGTGCTAGAGATGGATGAAAAATTTTTAGAAGTGTGAAGAAAGACTTGTTGAAATTTGGTCCCAAATTGGATAAGAACCCACAACCAATGCTTTGAGGCAGTAAATTGCTTGTATAAAGTTACTTTGGGTTAGAATATGTTATAATACAATGAATTTGATTGATTACAAGTGCTAGAGATGGATGAAGAATGTTTAGAAGTGTGAAGAAAGACTTGTTGAAATTTGGTGCCAAATGGGATAAGAACCCACAACCATTGCTTTGAGGCAGTAAATGGTTTGTATAAAGTTATTTTGGGTTAAAATATGTTATCATACAATGAATTTTATTGATTACAAGTGCTAGAGATGGATGAAGAATGTTTAAAAGTGTGAAGAAAGACTTGTTGAAATTTGGTCCCAAATTGGATAAGAATCCACAACCAATGCTTTAAGGTAGTAAATTACTTCTATAAAGTTATTTTGGGTTAGAATATGTTATAATACAATGAATTTGATTGATTACAAGTGCTAGAGATGGATGAAAACTTTTTAGAAATGTGAAGAAAGACTTTTTGAAATTTGGTCCCAAATTGGATAAGAACCCACAACCAATGCTTTGAGGCAGTAAATTGCTTGTATAAAGTTATTTTGGTTTAGAATATGTTATAATACAATGAATAGGATTGATTAAAAGTGCTAGAGATCGTTGAAGAATGTTTAGAAGTGTGAAGAAAGACTTGTTGAAATTTGGTGCCAAATGGGATAAGAAACCACAACCATTTCTTTAAGGCAGTAAATGGCTTGTATAAAGTTATTTTGGGTTAAAATATGTTATCATACAATGAATTTGATTGATTACAAGTGGTAGAGATGGATGAAGAATGTTTAAAAGTGTGAAGAAAGACTTGTTGAAATTTGGTCCCAAATGGGACAAGAACCCACAATCAATGCTTTGAGGCAGTAAATGGCTGGTATAAAGTTATTTTGGGTTAGAATATGTTATAATATAATGAATTTGATTGATTAAAAATGCTAGAGATGGATGAAAAATATTTAGAAGTGTGAAGAAAGACTTGTTGAAATAAGGTCCCAAATGGGATAAGAACCCACAACCATTGCTTTGAGGCAGTAAATTGGTTGTATAAAGTCATTTAGGGTTAGAATATGCTATAATACAATGAACATGACTGATTAAAAATGCTAGAGATGGATGAAAAATATTTAGAAGTGTGAAGAAAGACTTGTTGAAATTTGCTGCCAAATGGGATAAGAACCCACAACCAATGTTTTGAGGTTGTAAATGGCTTGTGTAAAGTTATTTTGGGTTAGAATATGTTATAATACATTAAATTTGATTGATTACAAGTGCTAGAGATGGATGAAGAATTTTTAGAAGTGTGAAGAAAGACTTGTTGAAATTTGGTCCCAAATTGGATAAGAACCCACAACCAATGCTTTGAGGCAGTAAATTGCTTGTATAAAGTTATTTTGGGTTAGAATATGTTATAATACAATGAATTTGATTGATTACAAGTGCTAGAGATGGATGAAGAATATTTAGAAGTGTGAAGAAAGACTTGTTGAAATTAGGTCCTAAATGGGATAAGAACCCACAACCATTGCTTTGAGGCAGTAAATGGCTTGTATAAAGTTATTTTGGGTTAAAATATGTTATCATACAATGAATTTTATTGATTACAAGCGCTAGAGATGGATGAAGAATGTTTAGAGGTGTGAAGAAAGACTTGTTGACATTTGGTCCCAAATGGGACAAGAACCCACAATCAATGCTTTGAGGCAGTAAATGGCTTGTATAAAGTTATTTTGAGTTAGAATATTATATAATACAATGAATTTGATTGATTACAAGTGCTAGAGATGGATGAAGAATGTTTAGCAGTGTGAAGAAAGACTTGTTGAAATTAGGTCCCAAATTAGATAAGAACCCACAACCATTGCTTTGAGGCAGTAAATTGCTTGTATAAAGTTATTTTGCGTTAGAATATGCTATAATACAATGAACTTGATTGATTAAAAATGCTAGAGATGGATGAAAAATATTTAGAAGTGTGAAGAAAGACTTGTTGAAATTTGGTCCCAAATGGGACAAGAACCCACAATCAATGCTTTGAGGCAGTAAATGGCTGGTATAAAAATATTTTGGGTTAGAATATGTTATAATACAATGAATTTGATTGATTACAAGTGCTAGAGATGGATGAAGAATGTTTAGAAGTGTGAAGAAAGACTTGTTAAAATTTGGTCCCAAATGGGACAAGAACCCACAATAAATGCTTTGAGGTAGTAAATGGCATGTACAAAGTTATTTTGGGTTAGAATTTGTTAAAATACAATGAATTTGATTGATTACAAGTGCTAGAGATGGATGAAGAATTTTTA
Source organism: Capsella bursa-pastoris (assembly GCA_036452645.1). Classification (NCBI taxonomy): domain Eukaryota; kingdom Viridiplantae; phylum Streptophyta; class Magnoliopsida; order Brassicales; family Brassicaceae; genus Capsella; species Capsella bursa-pastoris. Next base: position 5,684,170 of record CP144192.1, read on the forward strand.
GAAGTGTGAAGAAAGACTTGTTGAAATTTGGTCCCAAATTGGATAAGAACCCACAACCAATGTTTTGAGGCAGTAAATTGCTTGTATAAAGTTATTTTGGGTTAGAATATGTTATAATACAATGAATTTGATTGATTACAAGTGCTAGAGATGGATGAAAAATGTTTAGAAGTGTGAAGAAAGACTTGTTGAAATTTGGTCCCAAATGGGATAAGAACCCACAACTAATGTTTTGAGGCAATAAATGGCCTGTCTAAAGTTATTTTGGGTAAGAATATGTTTTAATACTATGAATTTGATTGATTACAAGTGCTAGAGGTGGATGAAGAATTTTTAAAAGTGTGAAGAAAGACGTGTCGAAATTTGGTCCCAAATGGGATAAGAACCCGTAACCATTGCTTTGAGGCAGTAAATGGGTTCTCTAGATTTTTCTTGGGTTAGAATATGTTATAATACAATGAATTTGATAGATTACAAGGGCTAGAGATGGATGAAGAATGTTTAGAAGTGTGAAGAAAGACTTGTTGAAATTTGGTCCCAAATGGGATAAGAACCCACAACCATTACTTTGAGGCAGTAAATGGCTAGTATAAAGTCATTTTGGGTTATAATATGTTATAATACAATGAATTGGATTGATTACAAGTGATTGAGATGGATGAAAAATATTTAGAAGTGTGAAGTAAGACTTGTTGAAATTTGGTCCCAAATGGGATTAGAACCCATAACCATTGCTTTGAAGCAGTAAATGGCTTGTATAAAGTTATTTTGGGTTAGAATATGTTATAATACAATGAATTTGATTGATAACAAGTGCTAGAGATGGATGAAGAATGTTTAGAAGTGTGAAGAAAGACTTGTTGAAATTTGGTCCCAAATGGGACAAGAACCCACAACCAATGCTTTGAGGCAAAAAATCGCTTGTGTAAAGTCATTTTGGGTTAGAATATGCTATAATACAATGAACTTGATTGATTAAAAATGCTAGAGATGGATGAAAAATATTTAGAAGTGTGAAGAAAGACTTGTTGAAATTTGGTCCCAAATGGGATAAGAACCCACAACCGATGTTTTGAGGTTGTAAATGGCTTGTGTAAAGTTATTTTTGGGTTAGAATATGTTATAATAAATTGAATTTGATTGATTACAAGTGCTAGAGATGGATAAAGAATTTTTAGAAGTGTGAAGAAAGACTTGTTGAAATTTGGTCCCAAATGGGATAAGAACCCACAACCAATGTTTTGAGGTTGTAAATGGCTTGTGTAAAGTTATTTTGGGTTAGAATATGTTATAATACATTGAATTTGATTGATTACAAGTGCTAGAGATGGATGAAGAATTTTTAGAAGTGTGAAGAAAGACTTGTTGAAATTTGGTCCTAAATTGGATAAGAACCCACAACCAATGCTTTGAGGCAGTAAATTACTTGTATAAAGTTATTTTGGAATAGAATATGTTATAATACAATGAATTTGATTGATTACAAGTGCTAGAGATGGATGAAGAATGTTTAGAAGTGTGAAGAAAGACTTCTTGAAATTTGGTCCCAAATGGGACAAGAACCCACAATCAATGCTTTGAGGCAGTAAATGGCTTGTATAAAGTTATTTTAGGTTAGAATATGTTATAATACAATGAATTTGATTGATTACAAGTGCTAGAGATGGATAAATAATGTTTAGCAGAGTGAAGAAAGACTTGTTGAAATTAGGTCCCAAACGGGATAAGAACCCACAACCAATGTTTTGAGGTTGTAAATGGCTTGTCTAAAGTTATTTTGGGTTAGAATATGTTATAATACATTGAATTTGATTGATTACAAGTGCTAGAGATGGATGAAAAATTTTTAGAAGTGTGAAGAAAGACTTGTTGAAATTTGGTCCCAAATTGGATAAGAACCCACAACCAATGCTTTGAGGCAGTAAATTGCTTGTATAAAGTTATTTTGGGTTAATATATGTCATAATACAATGAATATGATTGATTAAAAGTGCTAAAGATCGTTGAAGAATGTTTAGAAGTGTGAAGAAAAACTTGTTGAAATTTGCTGCCAAATGGGATAAGAACCCACAACCATTTCTTTAAGGCAGTAAATGGCTTGTATAAAGTTATTTTGGGTTAAAATATGTTATCATATAATGAATTTGATTGATTTTAAGTGCTAGAGATGGATGAAGAATGTTTAAAAGTGTGAAGAAAGACTTGTTGAAATTTGGTCCCAAATGGGACAAGAACCCACAATCAATGCTTTAAGGCAGTAAATTGGTTGTATAAAGTCATTTAGGGTTAGAATATGCTATAATACAATGAACATGACTGATTAAAAATGCTATTGATGGATGAAAAATATTTAGAAGTGTGAAGCAAGACTTGTTGAAATTTGGTCCTAAATGGGATAAGAACCCACAACCATTGCTTTGAGGCAGTGAATAGCTTGTATAAAGTTATTTTGGGTTAGAATATGTTATAATACAATTAATTTGATTGATTACAAGTGCTAGAGATACTTGAAGAATGTTAAGAAGTGAGAAGAAAGACTTGTTGATATTTGGTCCCAAATGGGATAAGAACCAAAAACCATTGCTTTGAGGCAGTGAATGGCTTGTATAAAGTTATTTTTGGTTAGAATATGTTATAATACATTGAATTTGATTGATTACAAGTGCTAGAGGTGGATGAAGAATGTTTAGAAGTGTGAAGAAAGACTTGTTGAAATTTGGTCCCAAATGGGACAAGAACCCACAATCAATGCTTTGAGGCAGTAAATGGCTGGTATAAAGTTATTTTGGGTTAGAATATGTTATAATACAATGAATTTGATTTATTACAAGTGCTAGAGATGGATGAAGAATGTTTAGAAGTGTGAAGAAAGACTTGTTGAAATTTGGTCCCAAATGGGATAAGAACCCACAACCAATGCTTTGAGGCAGTAAATCGCTTGTACAAAGTCATTTTGGGTTAGAATATGCTATAACTCGAGAGGAGACCCGCGCGTTGCGCGGGGTTGTTCGTTATGATTTTTTCTTTAGTTGTTTTTTTGTTTGGTGTTATATTTTTAAGATTAATGATTGAATATATATTTTAGTGTTGTATTTGTTTGGCTATATTTTGATTTTTTTGTCATATTCATATATTATAATCTTATACTTTTAGTTAATCATTTGTGTGGCGCTGTTTTTATATGCATTACTCGTATTTCAATTAATATTTTTGGTTTTGTTTGGACGCATGTATTAATATTGTTAAATTAAAAACTTTAACTTAAAAGGAAAGTGTGACGATAAACCATTTGTTACTCTTTTATTTTGTTTTTCATATTTTTTTATTGTCATATTTTTAAATTTGGCAAAAATTCATTTATTTAAGCTAGAACGTGCTATGTTTGTTACGTCGTTTTTATCTATTTGAATTTGGGTCTTATCAACAGAAAATCTCAAATTTTTAAATATTAACCCATAGCATAGTATTTTTTTGTTAAAATGTTTTGCAATTGAGCATGCACTTATGACATGTCATGCCAAGCTCATATAATGCATACAAATTTCTTTGTGTTTGATTTAAGAATCGATCAAAATTTTAGATAGTTTGCTTTTTTTTTTAATTTTATTTTACTCGATGGATTCCAATATTTCTATTTTTTATTTACTTTGCATAAACCTTATTTAGTCGGACGATGCCACCGTAATCAATGGATTAACTTGGACAGGATATTCAAGCATGAAGAGAGCTCAATCGAACAAAGGAGGATATTGACACCATCTTTGATTTTATTTTCTCTTTTTCCGTAGGTATTATGCTTTATTTCGTCTTTACCATATTTCGATTGGCGGTCCTCCAAGACAGATTTTAAAATTTTAGTTTGAGTGTATCTTCTAATATGAAAATTTTGATTTTTACCTCAATTTGAGATTTTAATATAATTTAGCATTTTATTTCCTCATTTTTGGTAAATCACATTTTTTAGAAGGTTGGTCTTCATCCGTGACAAGAGAAAACGATAGTCAAAAGGAGATTATAAGTGGCATTTATGGAGCACGATTTGGTGGTAATGAAAACTAAAATGTAACATATACATTGTGTCAAAATATTAACTTTTTAGTATGGAGAGCTTATATATTCTCTTTTTATATATATTGTTTTAGAACTCATTAGACTAATATAACCAATTGATTATTTTACATTTATAGAAGATAGAATATAATGTTCAATAATTTCAAGTTTTTATGCACCAGAAAAAGTGCAATTTTTTTTATATATTCAAGTTTTTCTGATTTCACAAAAAGAAATGTAACCATTACAATATATTTTTGAATTTTTTAAGTTAAGTTTGGTAATCGTTTAATGTTTGTAGTATATCATTATTTGGAACTAATATTTCACTTTAAATTTTCCTTGTTTATAAGTTTTATATATATAGTCATATTTGTTTTTACTCTACCATGCATATAATATTTTTCTTCCATTATAAATCCCATTACCACATTAAATCATTGGAAATATGATCATTACTAATAACATTTTAACAATATTTCTTTTAGGATTTTTAAATTTTATTTATTTAGTTTAATTATTTTTTCTTAGTTTAATTATTTTCTATTTAATAAATTTTTCTATTAATTATGAGTACATAAATATGCATTAAATAAAAATTTAAATATACTTAATTTTTAAAAAAACATTAATGAGATGCATGCTGATGTGGATAGCCTAGATGGAGAGAGAACTCTCTCATTATATATATAGATACAATGAACTTGATTGATTAAAAATGCTAGAGATGGATGAAAAATATTTAGAAGTGTGAAGAAAGACTTGTTGAAATTTGGTCCCAAATGGGATAAGAACCCACAACCAATGTTTTGAGGTTGTAAATGGCTTGTGTAAAGTTATTTTTGGGTTAGAATATCTTATAATACATTGAATTTGGTTGATTACAAGTGCTAGAGATGGATGAAGAATTTTTAGAAGTGTGAAGAAAGACTTGTTGAAATTTGGTCCCAAATGGGATAAGAACCCACAACCAATGTTTTGAGGTTGCAACTGGCTTGTGTAAAGTTTTTTTGGGTTAGAATATGTTATAATACATTGAATTTGATTGAGTACAAGTGCTAGAGATGGATGAAGAATTTTTAGAAGTGTGAAGAAAGACTTGTTGAAATTAGGTCCCAAATGGGATAATAACCCACAACCAATGTTTTGAGGTTGTAAATGGCTTGTCTAAAGTTATTTTGGGTTAGAATATGTTATAATACATTGAATTTGATTGATTACAAGTGCTAGAGATGGATGAAGAATGTTTAGCAGTGTGAAGAAAGACTTGTTGAAATTAGGTCCCAAATGGGATAAGAATCCCACAACCATTGCTTTGAGGCAGTAAATTGGTTGTATAAAGTCATTTAGGGTTAGAATATGCTATAATACAATGAACATGACTGATTAAAAATTCTAGAGATGGATGAAAAATATTTAGAAGTGTGAAGAAAGACTTGTTGAAATTTGGTCCTAAATGGGATAAGAACCCACAACCATTGCTTTGAGGCAGTGAATGGCTTGTATAAAGTTATTTTGGGTTAGAATATGTTATAATACAATTAATTTGATTGATTACAAGTGCTAGAGATACATGAAGAATGTTAAGAAGTGAGAAGAAAGACTTGTTGATATTTGGTCCCAAATGGGATAAGAACCCAAAACCATTGCTTTGAGGCAGTGAATGGCTTGTATAAAGTTATTTTGGGTTAGAATATGTTATAATACAATTTAATTTGATTGATTACAAGTGCTAGAGAAGGATGAAGAATGTTTAGAAGTGTGAAGAAAGACTTGTTGAAATTTGGTCCCAAATGGGACAAGAACCCACAATAAATGCTTTGAGGTAGTAAATGGCATGTATAAAGTTATTTTGGGTTAGAATTTGTTAAAATACAATGAATTTGATTGATTACAAGTGCTAGAGATGGATGAAGAATTTTTAGAAGTGTGAAGAAAGACTTGTTGAAATTTGGTCCCAAATTGGATTAGAACCCACAACCAATGCTTTGAGGCAGTAAATGGCTTGTATAAAGTTATTTTGGGTTAGAATATGTTATAATACAATGAATTTGATTGATTACAAGTGCTAGAGATGGTTGAAGAATGTTTAGAAGTGTGAAGAAAGACTTGTTGAAATTTGGTGCCAAATGGGATAAGAACCCACAACCATTGCTTTGAGCAGTAAATGGTTTGTATAAAGTTAGTTTGGGTTAAAATATGTTATCATACAATGAATTTTATTGATTACAAGTGCTAGAGATGGATGAAGAATTTTTAGAAGTGTGAAGAAAGACTTGTTGAAATTAGGTCCCAAATGGGATAAGAACCCACAACCATTGCTTTGAGGCAGTAAATTGGTTGTATAAAGTCATTTAGGGTTAGAATATGCTATAATACAATGAACATGACTGATTAAAAATGCTAGAGATTGATGAAAAATATTTAGAAGTGTGAAGAAAGACTTGTGTAAATTTGCTGCCAAATGGGATAAGAACCCACAACCAATGCTTTGAGGCAAAAAATCGCTTGTGTAAAGTCATTTTGGGTTAGAATATGCTATAATACAATGAACTTGATTGATTAAAAATGCTAGAGATGGATGAAAAATATTTAGAAGTGTGAAGAAAGACTTGTTGAAATTTGGTCCCAAATGGGATAAGAACCCACAACCGATGTTTTGAGGTTGTAAATGGCTTGTGTAAAGTTATTTTTGGGTTAGAATATGTTATAATAAATTGAATTTGATTGATTACAAGTGCTAGAGATGGATAAAGAATTTTTAGAAGTGTGAAGAAAGACTTGTTGAAATTTGGTCCCAAATGGGATAAGAACCCACAACCAATGTTTTGAGGTTGTAAATGGCTTGTGTAAAGTTATTTTGGGTTAGAATATGTTATAATACATTGAATTTGATTGATTACAAGTGCTAGAGATGGATGAAGAATTTTTAGAAGTGTGAAGAAAGACTTGTTGAAATTTGGTCCTAAATTGGATAAGAACCCACAACCAATGCTTTGAGGCAGTAAATTACTTGTATAAAGTTATTTTGGAATAGAATATGTTATAATACAATGAATTTGATTGATTACAAGTGCTAGAGATGGATGAAGAATGTTTAGAAGTGTGAAGAAAGACTTCTTGAAATTTGGTCCCAAATGGGACAAGAACCCACAATCAATGCTTTGAGGCAGTAAATGGCTTGTATAAAGTTATTTTAGGTTAGAATATGTTATAATACAATGAATTTGATTGATTACAAGTGCTAGAGATGGATAAAGAATGTTTAGCAGAGTGAAGAAAGACTTGTTGAAATTAGGTCCCAAACGGGATAAGAACCCACAACCAATGTTTTGAGGTTGTAAATGGCTTGTCTAAAGTTATTTTGGGTTAGAATATGTTATAATACATTGAATTTGATTGATTACAAGTGCTAGAGATGGATGAAAAATTTTTAGAAGTGTGAAGAAAGACTTGTTGAAATTTGGTCCCAAATTGGATAAGAACCCACAACCAATGCTTTGAGGCAGTAAATTGCTTGTATAAAGTTATTTTGGGTTAATATATGTCATAATACAATGAATATGATTGATTAAAAGTGCTAAAGATCGTTGAAGAATGTTTAGAAGTGTGAAGAAAAACTTGTTGAAATTTGCTGCCAAATGGGATAAGAACCCACAACCATTTCTTTAAGGCAGTAAATGGCTTGTATAAAGTTATTTTGGGTTAAAATATGTTATCATATAATGAATTTGATTGATTTTAAGTGCTAGAGATGGATGAAGAATGTTTAAAAGTGTGAAGAAAGACTTGTTGAAATTTGGTCCCAAATGGGACAAGAACCCACAATCAATGCTTTGAGGCAGTAAATGGCTTGTATAAAGTTATTTTGGGTTAGAATATGTTATAATACAATGAATTTGATTGATTACAAGTGCAAGAGATGGATGAAGAATGTTTAGTAGTGTGAAGAAAGACTTGTTGAAATTAGGTCCCAAATGGGATAAGAACCCACAACCATTGCTTTAAGGCAGTAAATTGGTTGTATAAAGTCATTTAGGGTTAGAATATGCTATAATACAATGAACATGACTGATTAAAAATGCTATTGATGGATGAAAAATATTTAGAAGTGTGAAGCAAGACTTGTTGAAATTTGGTCCTAAATGGGATAAGAACCCACAACCATTGCTTTGAGGCAGTGAATAGCTTGTATAAAGTTATTTTGGGTTAGAATATGTTATAATACAATTAATTTGATTGACTACAAGTGCTAGAGATGGATGAAGAATTTTTAGAAGTGTGAAGAAAGACTTGTTGAAATTTGGTCCCAAATGGGATAAGAACCCACAACCAATGTTTTGAGGTTGCAACTGGCTTGTGTAAAGTTTTTTTGGGTTAGAATATGTTATAATACATTGAATTTGATTGAGTACAAGTGCTAGAGATGGATGAAGAATTTTTAGAAGTGTGAAGAAAGACTTGTTGAAATTAGGTCCCCAAATGGGATAATAACCCACAACCAATGTTTTGAGGTTGTAAATGGCTTGTCTAAAGTTATTTTGGGTTAGAATATGTTATAATACATTGAATTTGATTGATTACAAGTGCTAGAGATGGATGAAAAATGTTTAGCAGTGTGAAGAAAGACTTGTTGAAATTAGGTCCCAAATGGGATAAGAACCCACAACCATTGCTTTGAGGCAGTAAATTGGTTGTATAAAGTCATTAAGGGTTAGAATATGCTATAATACAATTAACATGACTGATTAAAAATGCTAGAGATGGATGAAAAATATTTAGAAGTGTGAAGAAAGACTTGTTGAAATTTGGTCCCAAATGGGATAAGAACCCACAACCAATGTTTTGAGGTTGTAAATGGCTAGTGTAAAGTTTTTTTTCGGTTAGAATATCTTATAATACATTGAATTTGATTGATTACAAGTGCTAGAGATGGATGAAGAATTTTTAGAAGTGTGAAGAAAGACTTGTTGAAATTTGGTCCCAAATGGGATAAGAACCCACAACCAATGTTTTGAGGTTGCAAATGGCTTGTGTAAAGTTATTTTGGGTTAGAATATGTTATAATACAATGAATTTGATTGATTACAAGTGCTAGAGGTGGATGAAGAATGTTTATAAGTGTGAAGAAAGACTTGTTGAAATTTGGTCCCAAATGGGACAAGGACCCACTATAATTGCTTTGAGGCAGTAAATGGCTGGGATAAAGTTATTTTGGGTTAGAATATGTTATAATACAATGAATTTAATTTATTACAAGTGCTAGAGATGGATGAAGAATGCTTAGAAGTGTGAAGCAAGACTTGTTGAAATTAGGTCCCCAAATGGGATAATAACCCACAACCAATGTTTTGAGGTTGTAAATGGCTTGTCTAAAGTTATTTTGGGTTAGAATATGTTATAATACATTGAATTTGATTGATTACAAGTGCTAGAGATGGATGAAAAATGTTTAGCAGTGTGAAGAAAGACTTGTTGAAATTAGGTCCCAAATGGGATAAGAACCCACAACCATTGCTTTGAGGCAGTAAATTGGTTGTATAAAGTCATTTAGGGTTAGAATATGGTATAATACAATGAACATGACTGATTAAAAATGCTAGAGATGGATGAAAAATATTTAGAACTGTGAAGAAAGACTTGTTGAAATTTGGTCCTAAATGGGATAAGAACCCACAACCATTTCTTTGAGGCAGTGAATGGCTTGTATAAAGTTATTTTGGGTTAGAATATGTTATAATACAATTAATTTGATTGATTACAAGTGCTAGAGATACATGAAGAATGTTAAGAAGTGAGAAGAAAGACTTGTTGATATTTGGTCCCAAATGGGATAAGAACCCAAAACCATTGCTTTGAGGCAGTGAATGGCTTGTATAAAGTTATTTTGGGTTAGAATATGTTATAATACAATTTAATTTGATTGATTACAAGTGCTAGAGAAGGATGAAGAATGTTTAGAAGTGTGAAGAAAGACTTGTTGAAATTTGGTGCCAAATAGGATAAGAACCCACAACCATTGCTTTGAGGCAGTAAATGGCTTGTATAAAGTTATTTGGGTTAAAATATGTTATCATACAATGAATTTTATTGATTACAAGTGCTAGAGATGGATGAAGAATGTTTAGCAGTGTGAAGAAAGACTTGTTGAAATTAGGTCCCAAATGGGATAAGAACCCACAACCATTTCTTTGAGGCATTAAATTGGTTGTATAAAGTCATTTAGGGTTAGAATATGCTATAATACAATGAACTTGATTGATTAAAAATGCTAGAGATGGATGAAAAATATTTAGAAGTGTGAAGAAAGACTTGTTGAAATTTGGTCCCAAATGGGATAAGAACCCACAACCATTGCTTTGAGGAAGTAAATGACTTGTATAAAGTTATTTTGGGTTATAATATGTTATAATACAATGAATTTGATTGATTACAAGTGCTAGAGATGGATGAAGAATGTTTAGAAGTATGAAGAAAGACTTGTTGAAATTTTGTTCCAAATGGGATAAGAACCCACAACCAATGTTTTGAGGTTGTAAATGGCTTGTGTAAAGTTATTTTGGGTTAGAATATGTTATAATACATTGAATTTGATTGATTACAAGTGCTAGAGGTGGATGAAGAATGTTTAGAAGTGTGAAGAAAGACTTGTTGAAATTTGGTCCCAAATGGGACAAGAACCCACAATCAATGCTTTGAGGCAGTAAATGGCTTGTATAAAGTTATTTTGGGTTAGAATATGTTATAATACAATGAATTTGATTTATTACAAGTGCTAGAGATGGATGAAAAATGTTTAGCAGTGTGAAGAAAGACTTGTTGAAATTAGGTCCCAAATGGGATAAGAACCCACAACCATTGCTTTGAGGCAGTAAATTGGTTGTATAAAGTCATTTAGGGTTAGAATATGCTATAATACAATGAACATGACTGATTAAAAATGCTAGAGATGGATGAAAAATATTTAGAAGTGTGAAGAAAGACTTGTTGAAATTTGGTCCTAAATGGGATAAGAACCCACAACCATTGCTTTGAGGCAGTGAATGGCTTGTATAAAGTTATTTTGGGTTAGAATATGTTATAATACAATTAATTTGATTGATTACAAGTGCTAGAGATACATGAAGAATGTTAAGAAGTGAGAAGAAAGACTTGTTGATATTTGGTCCCAAATGGGATAAGAACCCAAAACCATTGCTTTGAGGCAGTGAATGGCTTGTATAAAGTTATTTTGGGTTAGAATATGTTATAATACAATTTAATTTGATTGATTACAAGTGCTAGAGAAGGATGAAGAATGTTTAGAAGTGTGAAGAAAGACTTGTTGAAATTTGGTGCCAAATAGGATAAGAACCCACAACCATTGCTTTGAGGCAGTAAATGGCTTGTATAAAGTTATTTGGGTTAAAATATGTTATCATACAATGAATTTTATTGATTACAAGTGCTAGAGATGGATGAAGAATGTTTAGCAGTGTGAAGAAAGACTTGTTGAAATTAGGTCCCAAATGGGATAAGAACCCACAACCATTTCTTTGAGGCATTAAATTGGTTGTATAAAGTCATTTAGGGTTAGAATATGCTATAATACAATGAACTTGATTGATTAAAAATGCTAGAGATGGATGAAAAATATTTAGAAGTGTGAAGAAAGACTTGTTGAAATTTGGTCCCAAATGGGATAAGAACCCACAACCATTGCTTTGAGGAAGTAAATGACTTGTATAAAGTTATTTTGGGTTATAATATGTTATAATACAATGAATTTGATTGATTACAAGTGCTAGAGATGGATGAAGAATGTTTAGAAGTATGAAGAAAGACTTGTTGAAATTTTGTTCCAAATGGGATAAGAACCCACAACCAATGTTTTGAGGTTGTAAATGGCTTGTGTAAAGTTATTTTGGGTTAGAATATGTTATAATACATTGAATTTGATTGATTACAAGTGCTAGAGGTGGATGAAGAATGTTTAGAAGTGTGAAGAAAGACTTGTTGAAATTTGGTCCCAAATGGGACAAGAACCCACAATCAATGCTTTGAGGCAGTAAATGGCTTGTATAAAGTTATTTTGGGTTAGAATATGTTATAATACAATGAATTTGATTTATTACAAGTGCTAGAGATGGATGAAAAATGTTTAGCAGTGTGAAGAAAGACTTGTTGAAATTAGGTCCCAAATGGGATAAGAACCCACAACCATTGCTTTGAGGCAGTAAATTGGTTGTATAAAGTCATTTAGGGTTAGAATATGCTATAATACAATGAACATGACTGATTAAAAATGCTAGAGATGGATGAAAAATATTTAGAAGTGTGAAGAAAGACTTGTTGAAATTTGGTCCTAAATGGGATAAGAACCCACAACCATTGCTTTGAGGCAGTGAATGGCTTGTATAAAGTTATTTTGGGTTAGAATATGTTATAATGCAATTAATTTGATTGATTACAAGTGCTAGAGATACATGAAGAATGTTAAGAAGTGAGAAGAAAGACTTGTTGATATTTGGTCCCAAATGGGATAAGAACCCAAAACCATTGCTTTGAGGCAGTGAATGGCTTGTATAAAGTTATTTTGGGTTAGAATATGTTATAATACAATTTAATTTGATTGATTACAAGTGCTAGAGAAGGATGAAGAATGTTTAGAAGTGTGAAGAAAGACTTGTTGAAATTTGGTGCCAAATGGGATAAGAACCCACAACCATTGCTTTGAGGCAGTAAATGGCTTGTATAAAGTTATTTGGGTTAAAATATGTTATCATACAATGAATTTTATTGATTACAAGTGCTAGAGATGGATGAAGAATGTTTAGCAGTGTGAAGAAAGACTTGTTGAAATTAGGTCCCAAATGGGATAAGAACCCACAACCATTTCTTTGAGGCATTAAATTGGTTGTATAAAGTCATTTAGGGTTAGAATATGCTATAATACAATGAACTTGATTGATTAAAAATGCTAGAGATGGATGAAAAATATTTAGAAGTGTGAAGAAAGACTTGTTGAAATTTGGTCCCAAATGGGATAAGAACCCACAACCATTGCTTTGAGGAAGTAAATGACTTGTATAAAGTTATTTTGGGTTATAATATGTTATAATACAATGAATTTGATTGATTACAAGTGCTAGAGATGGATGAAGAATGTTTAGAAGTATGAAGAAAGACTTGTTGAAATTTGGTTCCAAATGGGATAAGAACCCACAACCAATGTTTTGAGGTTGTAAATGGCTTGTCTAAAGTTATTTTGGGTTAGAATATGTTATAATACATTGAATTTGATTGATTAAAAGTGCTAGAGGTGGATGAAGAATGTTTAGAAGTGTGAAGAAAGACTTGTTGAAATTTGGTCCCAAATGGGACAAGAACCCACAATCAATGCTTTGAGGCAGTAAATGGCTTGTATAAAGTTATTTTGGGTTAGAATATGTTATAATACAATGAATTTGATTTATTACAAGTGCTAGAGATGGATGAAGAATGTTTAGCAGTGTGAAGAAAGACTTGTTGAAATTTGATCCCAAATGGGATAAGAACCCACAACCATTGCTTTGAGGCAGTAAATTGGTTGTATAAAGTCATTAAGGGTTAGAATATGCTATAATACAATTAACATGACTGATTAAAAATGCTAGAGATGGATGAAAAATATTTAGAAGTGTGAAGAAAGACTTGTTGAAATTTGGTCCCAAATGGGATAAGAACCCACAACCAATGTTTTGAGGTTGTAAATGGCTAGTGTAAAGTTTTTTTTCGGTTAGAATATCTTATAATACATTGAATTTGATTGATTACAAGTGCTAGAGATGGATGAAGAATTTTTAGAAGTGTGAAGAAAGACTTGTTGAAATTTGGTCCCAAATGGGATAAGAACCCACAACCAATGTTTTGAGGTTGCAAATGGCTTGTGTAAAGTTATTTTGGGTTAGAATATGTTATAATACAATGAATTTGATTGATTACAAGTGCTAGAGGTGGATGAAGAATGTTTATAAGTGTGAAGAAAGACTTGTTGAAATTTGGTCCCAAATGGGACAAGGACCCACTATAATTGCTTTGAGGCAGTAAATGGCTGGGATAAAGTTATTTTGGGTTAGAATATGTTATAATACAATGAATTTAATTTATTACAAGTGCTAGAGATGGATGAAGAATGCTTAGAAGTGTGAAGCAAGACTTGTTGAAATTTGGTCCCAAATGGGATAAGAACCCACAACCAATGCTTTGAGGCAGTAAATCGCTTGTATAAAGTCATTTTGGGTTAGAATATGTCATAATACAATGAATTTGATTGATTACAAGTGCTAGAGATGGATGAAGAATGTTTAGCAGTGTGAAGAAAGACTTGTTGAAATTAGGTCCCAAATGGGATAAGAACCCCCAAATAATGTTTTGAGGTTGTAAATGGCTTGTCTAAAGTTATTTTGGGTTAGAATACATATAATACATTGAATTTGATTGATTACAAGTGATAGAGATGGATGAAGAATTTTTAGAAGTGTGAAGAAAGACTTGTTGAAATTTTGTATCAAATGGGATAAGAACCCACAACCAATGTTTTGAGGTTGTAAATGGCTTGTGTAAAGTTATTTTGGGTTAGAATATGTTATAATACATTGAATTTGATTGATTACAAGTGCTAGAGATGGATGAAGAATTTTTAGAAGTGTGAAGAAAGACTTGTTGAAATTTGGTCCCAAATTGGATAAGAACCCACAACCAATGCTTTGAGGCAGTAAATTACTTGTATAAAGTTATTTTGGGTTAGAATATGTTATAATACAATGAATTTGATTGATTACAAGTGCTAGAGATGGATGAAGAATGTTTAGCAGTGTGAAGAAAGACTTGTTGAAATTAGGTCCCAAATGGGATAAAAACCCACAACCATTTCTTTGAGGCATTAAATTGGTTGTATAAAGTCATTTAGGGTTAGAATATGCTATAGTACAATGAACTTGATTGATTAAAAATGCTAGAGATGGATGAAAAATATTTAGAAGTGTGAAGAAAGACTTGTTAAAATTTGGTCCCAAATGGGATAAGAACCCACAACCATTGCTTTGAGGCAGTAAATGACTTGTATAAAGTTATTTTTGGTTATAATATGTTATAATACAATGAATTTGATTGATTACAAGTGCTACAGCTGGATGAAGAATGTTTAGAAGTGTGAAGAAAGACTTGTTGAAATTTGGTTCCAAATGGGATAAGAACCCACAACCAATATTTTGAGGTTGTAAATGGCTTGTCTAAAGTTATTTTGGGTTAGAATATGTTATAATACAATGAATTTGATTTATTACAAGTGCTAGAGATGGATGAAGAATGTTTAGAAGTGTGAAGAAAGACTTGTTGAAATTTGGTCCCAAATAGGACAAGAACCCACAATCAATGCTTTGAGGCAGTAAATGGCTTGTATAAAGTTATTTTAGGTTAGAATATGTTATAATACAACGAATTTGATTGATTACAAGTGCTAGAGATGGATGAAGAATGTTTAGCAGTGTGAAGAAAGACTTGTTGAAATTAGGTCCCAAATGGGATAAGAACCCACAACCAATGTCTTGAGGTTGTAAATGGCTAGTGTAAAGTTATTTTAGGTTAGAATATGTTATAAAACATTGAATTTGATTGATTACAAGTGCTAGAGATGGTTGAAGAATGTTTAGAAGTGTGAAGAAAGACTTGTTGAAATTTGGTGCCAAATGGGATAAGAACCCACAACCATTTCTTTGAGGCAGTAAAAGGCTTGTATAAAGTTATTTTGGGTTAAAATATGTTATCATAAAATGAATTTTATTGATTACAAGTGCTAGAGATGGATGAAGAATGTTTAAAAGTGTGAAGAAAGACTTGTTGAAATTTGGTCCCAAATGGGACAAGAACCCACAATCAATGCTTTGAGGCAGTAAATCGCTTGTATAAAGTTATTTTGGGTTAGAATATGTTATAATACAATGAATTTGATTGATTATAAGTGCTAGAGATGGATGAAGAATGTTTAGCAGTGTGAAGAAAGACTTGTTGACATTAGGTCCCAAATGGGATAA
Source organism: Capsella bursa-pastoris (assembly GCA_036452645.1). NCBI lineage: Eukaryota > Viridiplantae > Streptophyta > Magnoliopsida > Brassicales > Brassicaceae > Capsella > Capsella bursa-pastoris. Next base: position 5,700,273 of record CP144192.1, read on the forward strand.
GAACCCACAACCATTGCTTTGAGGCAGTAAATTGCTTGTATAAAGTTATTTTGGGTTAGAATATTCTATAATACAATGAACTTGATTAATTAAAAATGCTAGAGATGGATGAAAAATATTTAGAAGTGTGAAGTAAGACTTGTCGAAATTTGGTCCCAAATGGGATAAGAACCCATAACCATTGCTTTGAAGCAGTAAATGGCTTGTATAAAGTTATTTTGGGTTAGAATATCTTATAAAACATTGAATTTGATTGATTACAAGTGCTAGAGATGGTTGAAGAATGTTTAGAAGTGTGAAGAAAGACTTGTTGAAATTTGGTGCCAAATGGGATAAGAACCCACAACCATTTCTTTGAGGCAGTAAATGGCTTGTACAAAGTTATTTTGGGTTAAAATATATTATCATACAATGAATTTTATTGATTACAAGTGCTAGAGATGGATGAAGAATGTTTAAAAGTGTGAAGAAAGACTTGTTGAAATTTGGTCCCAAATGGGATAAGAACCCACAACCAATGTTTTGAGGTTGTAAATGGCTTGTGTAAAGTTATTTTGGGTTAGAATATGTTATAATACATTGAATTTGATTGATTACAAGTGCTAGAGATGGATGAAGAATTTTTAGAAGTGTGAAGAAAGACTTGTTGAAATTTCGTCCCAAATTGGATAAGAACCCACAACCAATGCTTTGAGGCAGTAAATGGCTTGTATAAAGTTATTTTGGGTTATAATATGTTATAATACAATGAATTTGATTTATTACAAGTGCTAGAGATGGATGAAGAATGTTTAGAAGTGTGAAGAAAGACTTGTTGAAATTTGGTCCCAAATGGGATAAGAACCCACAACCAATGTTTTGAGGTTGTAAATGGCTTGTGTAAAGTTATTTTGGGTTAGAATATGTTATAATACATTGAATTTGATTGATTACAAGTGCTAGAGATGGATGAAGAATTTTTAGAAGTGTGAAGAAAGACTTGTTGAAATTTGGTCCCAAATTGGATAAGAACCCACTACCAACGCTTTGCGGCAGTAAATTGCTTGTATAAAGTTATTTTGGGTTAGAATATGTTATAAAACATTGAATTTGATTGATTACAAGTGCTAGAGATGGTTGAAGAATGTTTAGAAGTGTGAAGAAAGACTTGTTGAAGTTTGGTGCCAAATGGGATAAGAACCCACAACCATTTCTTTGAGGCAGTAAATGGCTTGTATAAAGTTATTTTGGGTTAAAATATGTTATCATAAAATGAATTTTATTGATTACAAGTGCTAGAGATGGATGAAGAATGTTTAGAAGTGTGAAGAAAGACTTGTTGAAATTTGGTGCCAAATGGGATAAGAACCCACAACCATTTCTTTGAGGCAGTAAATGGCTTGTATAAAGTTATTTTGGATTAAAATATGTTATCATAAAATGAATTTTATTGATTACAAGTGCTGGAGATGGATGAAGAATGTTTAAAAGTGTGAAGAAAGACTTGTTGAAATTTGGTCCCAAATGGGACAAGAACCCACAATCAATGCTTTGAGGCAGTAAATCGCTTGTATAAAGTTATTTTGGGTTAGAATATGTTATAATACAATGAATTTGATTGATTACAAGTGCTAGAGATGGATGAAGAATGTTTAGCAGTGTGAAGAAAGACTTGTTGACATTAGGTCCCAAATGGGATAAGAACCCACAACCATTGCTTTGAGGCAGTAAATTGCTTGTATAAAGTTATTTTGGGTTAGAATATTCTATAATACAATGAACTTGATTGATTAAAAATGCTAGAGATGGATGAAAAATATTTAGAAGTGTGAAGTAAGACTTGTTGAAATTTGGTCCCAAATGGGATAAGAACCCATAACCATTGCTTTGAAGCAGTAAATGGCTTGTATAAAGCTATTTTGGGTTAGAATATCTTATAAAACATTGAATTTGATTGATTACAAGTGCTAGAGATGGTTGAAGAATGTTTACTAGTGTGAAGAAAGACTTGTTGAAATTTGGTGCCAAATGGGATAAGAACCCACAACCATTTCTTTGAGGCAGTAAATGGCTCGTACAAAGTTATTTTGGGTTAAAATATGTTATCATACAATGAATTTTATTGATTACAAGTGCTAGAGATGGATGAAGAATGTTTAAAAGTGTGAAGAAAGACTTGTTGAAATTTGGTCCCAAATGGGACAAGAACCATAATCAATGCTTTGAGGCAGTAAATCGCTTGTATAAAGTTATTTTGGGTTAGAATATGTTATAATACAATGAATTTGATTGATTATAAGTGCTAGAGATGGATGAAGAATGTTTAGAAGTGTGAAGAAAGACTTGTTGAAATTTGGTCCCTAATGGGACAAGAACCCACAATCAATGCTTTGAGGCAGTAAATGGCTTGTATAGAGTTATTTGGGGTTAGAATATGTTATAATACAATGAATTTGATTTCTTACAAGTGCTAGAGATGGATGAAGATGGTTTAGAAGTGTGAAGAAAGACTTGTTGAAATTTGGTCCCAAATGGGATAAGAACCCACAACCAATGTTTTGAGGTTGTAAATGGCTTGTGTAAAGTTATTTTGGGTTAGAATATGTTATAATACATTGAATTTGATTGATTACAAGTGCTAGAGTTGGATGAAGAATGTTTAGAAGTGTGAAGAAAGACTTGTTGAAATTTCGTCCCAAATTGGATAAGAACCCACAACCAATGCTTTGAGGCAGTAAATTGCTTGTATAAAGTTATTTTGGGTGAGAATATGTTATAATACAATGAATATGATTGATTAAAAGTGCTAGAGATGGTTGAAGAATGTTTAGAAGTGTGAAGAAAGACTTGTTGAAATTTGGTCCCAAATGGGATAAGAACCCACAACCAATGTTTTGAGGTTGTAAATAGCTTGTGTAAAGTTATTTTTGGTTAGAATATGTTATAATACATTTTATTTGATTGATTACAAGTGCTAGAGATGGATGAAGAATGTTTAGAAGTGTGAAGAAAGACTTGTTGAAATTTGGTCCCAAATGGGATAAGAACCCTCAACCAATGTTTTGAGGTTGTAAATGGCTTATGTAAAGTTATTTTGGGTTAGAATATGTTATAATACATTGAATTTGATTGATTACAAGTGCTAGAGATGGATGAAGAATTTTTAGAAGTGTGAAGAAAGACTTGTTGAAATTTCGTCCCAAATTGGATAAGAACCCACAACCAATGTTTTGAAGCAGTAAATTGCTTGTATAAAGTTATTTTGGGTGAGAATATGTTATAATACAATGAATATGATTGATTAAAAGTGCTAGAGATGGTTGAAGAATGTTTAGAAGTGTGAAGAAAGACTTGTTGAAATTTGGTCCCAAATGGGATAAGAACCCACAACCAATGTTTTGAGGTTGTAAATGGCTTGTGTAAAGTTATTTTGGGTTAGAATATGTTATAATACATTGTATTTGATTGATTACAAGAGCTAGAGATGGATGAAAAATGTTTAGAAGTGTGAAGAAAGACTTGTTGAAATTTGGTCCCAAATGGGATAAGAACCCTCAACCAATGTTTTGAGGTTGTAAATGGCTTATGTAAAGTTATTTTGGGTTAGAATATGTTATAATACATTGAATTTGATTGATTACAAGTGCTAGTGATGGATGAAGAATTTTTAGAAGTGTGAAGAAAGACTTGTTGAAATTTGGTGCCAAATGGGATAAGAACCCACAACCATTTCTTTGAGGCAGTAAAAGGCTTGTATAAAGTTATTTTGGGTTAAAATATGTTATCATAAATTTGGTCCCAAATTGGATTGGATAAGAACCCACAACCAATGCTTGAATGCAGTAAATTGCTTGTATAAAGTTATTTTAGGTTAGAATATGTTATAATACAATGAATATGATTGATTAAAAGTGCTAGAGATCGTTGAAGAATGTTTAGAAGTGTGAAGAAAGACTTGTTGAAATTTGGTGCCAAATGGGATAAGAACCCACAACCATTGCTTTGAGGTTGTAAATGGCTTGTGTAAAGTTATTTTGGGTTAGAATATGTTATATTACATTGTATTTGATTGATTACAAGTGCTAGAGATGGATGAAGAATGTTTAGAAGTGTGAAGAAAGACTTGTTGAAATTTGGTCCCAAATGAGATAAGAACCCTCAACCAATGTTTTGAGGTTGTAAATGGCTTCTGTAAAGTTATTTTGGGTTAGAATATGTTATAATACATTGAATTTGATTGATTACAAGTGCTAGAGATGGATGAAGAATTTTTAGAAGTGTGAAGAAAGACTTGTTGAAATTTGGTCCCAAATTGGATAAGAACCCACAACCAACGCTTTGAGGCAGTAAATTGCTTGTATAAAGTTATTTTGGGTTAGAATATGTTATAAAACATTGAATTTGATTGATTACAAGTGCTAGAGATGGTTGAAGAATGTTTAGAAGTGTGAAGAAAGACTTGTTGAAATTTGGTGCCAAATGGGATAAGAACCCACAACCATTTCTTTGAGGCAGTAAAAGGCTTGTATAAAGTTATTTTGGGTTAAAATATGTTATCATAAAATGAATTTTATTGATTACAAGTGCTAGAGATGGATGAAGAATGTTTAAAAGTGTGAAGAAAGACTTGTTGAAATTTGGTCCCAAATGGGACAAGAACCCACAATCAATGCTTTGAGGCAGTAAATCGCTTGTATAAAGTTATTTTGGGTTAGAATATGTTATAATACAATGAATTTGATTGATTACAAGTGCTAGAGATGGATGAAGAATGTTTAGCAGTGTGAAGAAAGACTTGTTGACATTAGGTCCCAAATGGGATAAGAACCCACAACCATTGCTTTGAGGCAGTAAATTGCTTGTATAAAGTTATTTTGGGTTAGAATATTCTATAATACAATGAACTTGATTGATTAAAAATGCTAGAGATGGATGAAAAATATTTAGAAGTGTGAAGAAAGACTTGTTGAAATTTGATCCCAAATGGGATAAGAACCCACAACCATTGCTTTGAGGTTGTAAATGGCTTGTGTAAAGTTATTTTGGGTTAGAATATGTTATAATACATTGACTTTGATTGATTACAAGTGCTAGAGATGGATGAAGAATTTTTAGAAGTGTGAAGAAAGACTTGTTGAAATTTGGTCCCAAATGGGATAAGAACCCTCAACCAATGTTTTGAGGTTGTAAATGGCTTCTGTAAAGTTATTTTGGGTTAGAATATGTTATAATACAATGAACTTGATTGATTAAAAATGCTAGAGATGGATGAAAAATATTTAGAAGTGTGAAAAAAGACTTGTTGAAATTTGGTCCCAAATTGGATAACAACCCACAACCAACGCTTTGAGGCAGTAAATTGCTTGTATAAAGTTATTTTGGGTTAGAATATGTTATAAAACATTGAATTTGATTGATTACAAGTGCTAGAGATGGTTGAAGAATGTTTAGAAGTGTGAAGAAAGACTTGTTGAAATTTGGTGCCAAATGGGATAAGAACCCACAACCATTTCTTTGAGGCAGTAAAAGGCTTGTATAAAGTTATTTTGGGTTAAAATATGTTATCATAAAATGAATTTTATTGATTACAAGTGCTAGAGATGGATGAAGAATGTTTAAAAGTGTGAAGAAAGACTTGTTGAAATTTGGTCCCAAATGGGACAAGAACCCACAATCAATGCTTTGAGGCAGTAAATCGCTTGTATAAAGTTATTTTGGGTTAGAATATGTTATAATACAATGAATTTGATTGATTACAAGTGCTAGAGATGGATGAAGAATGTTTAGCAGTGTGAAGAAAGACTTGTTGAAATTTGGTCCCAAATGGGATAAGAACCCTCAACCAATGTTTTGAGGTTGTAAATGGCTTCTGTAAAGTTATTTTGGGTTAGAATATGTTATAATACATTGAATTTGATTGATTACAAGTGCTAGAGATGGATGAAGAATTTTTAGAAGTGTGAAGAAAGACTTGTTGAAATTTGGTCCCAAATTGGATAAGAACCCACAACCAACGCTTTGAGGCAGTAAATTGCTTGTATAAAGTTATTTTGGGTTAGAATATGTTATAAAACATTGAATTTGATTGATTACAAGTGCTAGAGATGGTTGAAGAATGTTTAGAAGTGTGAAGAAAGACTTGTTGAAATTTGGTGCCAAATGGGATAAGAACCCACAACCATTTCTTTGAGGCAGTCAAAGGCTTGTATAAAGTTATTTTGGGTTAAAATATGTTATCATAAAATGAATTTTATTGATTACAAGTGCTAGAGATGGATGAAGAATGTTTAAAAGTGTGAAGAAAGACTTGTTGAAATTTGGTACCAAATGGGACAAGAACCCACAATCAATGCTTTGAGGCAGTAAATCGCTTGTATAAAGTTATTTTGGGTTAGAATATGTTATAATACAATAAATTTGATTGATTATAAGTGCTAGAGATGGATGAAGAATGTTTAGAAGTGTGAAGAAAGACTTGTTGAAATTTGGTCCCAAATGGGACAAGAACCATAATCAATGCTTTGAGGCAGTAAATCGCTTGTATAAAGTTATTTTGGGTTAGAATATGTTATAATACAATGAATTTGATTGATTATAAGTGCTAGAGATGGATGAAGAATGTTTAGAAGTGTGAAGAAAGACTTGTTGAAATTTGGTCCCTAATGGGACAAGAACCCACAATCAATGCTTTGAGGCAGTAAATGGCTTGTATAGAGTTATTTGGGGTTAGAATATGTTATAATACAATGAATTTGATTTCTTACAAGTGCTAGAGATGGATGAAGATTGTTAAGAAGTGTGAAGAAAGACTTGTTGAAATTTGGTCCCAAATGGGATAAGAACCCACAACCAATGTTTTGAGGTTGTAAATGGCTTGTGTAAAGTTATTTTGGGTTAGAATATGTTATAATACATTGAATTTGATTGATTACAAGTGCTAGAGTTGGATGAAGAATGTTTAGAAGTGTGAAGAAAGACTTGTTGAAATTTCGTCCCAAATTGGATAAGAACCCACAACCAATGCTTTGAGGCAGTAAATTGCTTGTATAAAGTTATTTTGGGTGAGAATATGTTATAATACAATGAATATGATTGATTAAAAGTGCTAGAGATGGTTGAAGAATGTTTAGAAGTGTGAAGAAAGACTTGTTGAAATTTGGTCCCAAATGGGATAAGAACCCACAACCAATGTTTTGAGGTTGTAAATAGCTTGTGTAAAGTTATTTTTGGTTAGAATATGTTATAATACATTGTATTTGATTGATTACAAGTGCTAGAGATGGATGAAGAATGTTTAGAAGTGTGAAGAAAGACTTGTTGAAATTTGGTCCCAAATGGGATAAGAACCCTCAACCAATGTTTTGAGGTTGTAAATGGCTTATGTAAAGTTATTTTGGGTTAGAATATGTTATAATACATTGAATTTGATTGATTACAAGTGCTAGAGATGGATGAAGAATTTTTAGAAGTGTGAAGAAAGACTTGTTGAAATTTCGTCCCAAATTGGATAAGAACCCACAACCAATGCTTTGAAGCAGTAAATTGCTTGTATAAAGTTATTTTGGGTGAGAATATGTTATAATACAATGAATATGATTGATTAAAAGTGCTAGAGATGGTTGAAGAATGTTTAGAAGTGTGAAGAAAGACTTGTTGAAATTTGGTCCCAAATGGGATAAGAACCCACAACCAATGTTTTGAGGTTGTAAATGGCTTGTGTAAAGTTATTTTGGGTTAGAATATGTTATAATACATTGTATTTGATTGATTACAAGAGCTAGAGATGTATGAAAAATGTTTAGAAGTGTGAAGAAAGACTTGTTGAAATTTGGTCCCAAATGGGATAAGAACCCTCAACCAATGTTTTGAGGTTGTAAATGGCTTATGTAAAGTTATTTTGGGTTAGAATATGTTATAATACATTGAATTTGATTGATTACAAGTGCTAGTGATGGATGAAGAATTTTTAGAAGTGTGAAGAAAGACTTGTTGAAATTTGGTGCCAAATGGGATAAGAACCCACAACCATTTCTTTGAGGCAGTAAAAGGCTTGTATAAAGTTATTTTGGGTTAAAATATGTTATCATAAATTTGGTCCCAAATTGGATTGGATAAGAACCCACAACCAATGCTTGAATGCAGTAAATTGCTTGTATAAAGTTATTTTAGGTTAGAATATGTTATAATACAATGAATATGATTGATTAAAAGTGCTAGAGATCGTTGAAGAATGTTTAGAAGTGTGAAGAAAGACTTGTTGAAATTTGGTGCCAAATGGGATAAGAACCCACAACCATTGCTTTGAGGTTGTAAATGGCTTGTGTAAAGTTATTTTGGGTTAGAATATGTTATATTACATTGTATTTGATTGATTACAAGTGCTAGAGATGGATGAAGAATGTTTAGAAGTGTGAAGAAAGACTTGTTGAAATTTGGTCCCAAATGAGATAAGAACCCTCAACCAATGTTTTGAGGTTGTAAATGGCTTCTGTAAAGTTATTTTGGGTTAGAATATGTTATAATACATTGAATTTGATTGATTACAAGTGCTAGAGATGGATGAAGAATTTTTAGAAGTGTGAAGAAAGACTTGTTGAAATTTGGTCCCAAATTGGATAAGAACCCACAACCAACGCTTTGAGGCAGTAAATTGCTTGTATAAAGTTATTTTGGGTTAGAATATGTTATAAAACATTGAATTTGATTGATTACAAGTGCTAGAGATGGTTGAAGAATGTTTAGAAGTGTGAAGAAAGACTTGTTGAAATTTGGTGCCAAATGGGATAAGAACCCACAACCATTTCTTTGAGGCAGTAAAAGGCTTGTATAAAGTTATTTTGGGTTAAAATATGTTATCATAAAATGAATTTTATTGATTACAAGTGCTAGAGATGGATGAAGAATGTTTAAAAGTGTGAAGAAAGACTTGTTGAAATTTGGTCCCAAATGGGACAAGAACCCACAATCAATGCTTTGAGGCAGTAAATCGCTTGTATAAAGTTATTTTGGGTTAGAATATGTTATAATACAATGAATTTGATTGATTACAAGTGCTAGAGATGGATGAAGAATGTTTAGCAGTGTGAAGAAAGACTTGTTGACATTAGGTCCCAAATGGGATAAGAACCCACAACCATTGCTTTGAGGCAGTAAATTGCTTGTATAAAGTTATTTTGGGTTAGAATATTCTATAATACAATGAACTTGATTGATTAAAAATGCTAGAGATGGATGAAAAATATTTAGAAGTGTGAAGAAAGACTTGTTGAAATTTGATCCCAAATGGGATAAGAACCCACAACCATTGCTTTGAGGTTGTAAATGGCTTGTGTAAAGTTATTTTGGGTTAGAATATGTTATAATACATTGACTTTGATTGATTACAAGTGCTAGAGATGGATGAAGAATTTTTAGAAGTGTGAAGAAAGACTTGTTGAATTTGGTCCCAAATGGGATAAGAACCCTCAACCAATGTTTTGAGGTTGTAAATGGCTTCTGTAAAGTTATTTTGGGTTAGAATATGTTATAATACAATGAACTTGATTGATTAAAAATGCTAGAGATGGATGAAAAATATTTAGAAGTGTGAAAAAAGACTTGTTGAAATTTGGTCCCAAATTGGATAACAACCCACAACCAACGCTTTGAGGCAGTAAATTGCTTGTATAAAGTTATTTTGGGTTAGAATATGTTATAAAACATTGAATTTGATTGATTACAAGTGCTAGAGATGGTTGAAGAATGTTTAGAAGTGTGAAGAAAGACTTGTTGAAATTTGGTGCCAAATGGGATAAGAACCCACAACCATTTCTTTGAGGCAGTAAAAGGCTTGTATAAAGTTATTTTGGGTTAAAATATGTTATCATAAAATGAATTTTATTGATTACAAGTGCTAGAGATGGATGAAGAATGTTTAAAAGTGTGAAGAAAGACTTGTTGAAATTTGGTCCCAAATGGGACAAGAACCCACAATCAATGCTTTGAGGCAGTAAATCGCTTGTATAAAGTTATTTTGGGTTAGAATATGTTATAATACAATGAATTTGATTGATTACAAGTGCTAGAGATGGATGAAGAATGTTTAGCAGTGTGAAGAAAGACTTGTTGAAATTTGGTCCCAAATGGGATAAGAACCCTCAACCAATGTTTTGAGGTTGTAAATGGCTTCTGTAAAGTTATTTTGGGTTAGAATATGTTATAATACATTGAATTTGATTGATTACAAGTGCTAGAGATGGATGAAGAATTTTTAGAAGTGTGAAGAAAGACTTGTTGAAATTTGGTCCCAAATTGGATAAGAACCCACAACCAACGCTTTGAGGCAGTAAATTGCTTGTATAAAGTTATTTTGGGTTAGAATATGTTATAAAACATTGAATTTGATTGATTACAAGTGCTAGAGATGGTTGAAGAATGTTTAGAAGTGTGAAGAAAGACTTGTTGAAATTTGGTGCCAAATGGGATAAGAACCCACAACCATTTCTTTGAGGCAGTCAAAGGCTTGTATAAAGTTATTTTGGGTTAAAATATGTTATCATAAAATGAATTTTATTGATTACAAGTGCTAGAGATGGATGAAGAATGTTTAAAAGTGTGAAGAAAGACTTGTTGAAATTTGGTACCAAATGGGACAAGAACCCACAATCAATGCTTTGAGGCAGTAAATCGCTTGTATAAAGTTATTTTGGGTTAGAATATGTTATAATACAATGAATTCGATTGATTACAAGTGCTAGAGATGGATGAAGAATGTTTAGCAGTGTGAAGAAAGACTTGTTGACATTAGGTCCCAAATGGGATAAGAACCCACAACCATTGCTTTGAGGCAGTAAATTGCTTGTCTAAAGTTATTTTGGGTTAGAATATTCTATAATACAATGAACTTGATTGATTAAAAATGCTAGAGATGGATGAAAAATATTTAGAAGTGTAAAGAAAGACTTGTTGAAATTTGATCCCAAATGGGATAAGAACCCACAACCATTGCTTTGAGGTTGTAAATGGCTTGTGTAAAGTTATTTTGGGTTAGAATATGTTATAATACATTGACTTTGATTGATTACAAGTGCTAGAGATGGATGAAGAATTTTTAGAAGTGTGAAGAAAGACTTGTTGAAATTTGGTGCCAAATGGGATAAGAACCCACAACCATTTCTTTGAGGCAGTAAAAGGCTTGTATAAAGTTATTTTGGGTTAAAATATGTTATCATAAAATGAATTTTATTGATTACAAGTGCTAGAGATGGATGAAGAATGTTTAAAAGTGTGAAGAAAGACTTGTTGAAATTTGGTCCCAAATTGGATAACAACCCACAACCAACGCTTTGAGGCAGTAAATTGCTTGTATAAAGTTATTTTGGGTTAGAATATGTTATAAAACATTGAATTTGATTGATTACAAGTGCTAGAGATGGTTGAAGAATGTTTAGAAGTGTGAAGAAAGACTTGTTGAAATTTGGTGCCAAATGGGATAAGAACCCACAACCATTTCTTTGAGGCAGTAAAAGGCTTGTATAAAGTTATTTTGGGTTAAAATATGTTATCATAAAATGAATTTTATTGATTACAAGTGCTAGAGATGGATGAAGAATGTTTAAAAGTGTGAAGAAAGACTTGTTGAAATTTGGTCCCAAATGGGACAAGAACCCACAATCAATGCTTTGAGGCAGTAAATCGCTTGTATAAAGTTATTTTGGGTTAGAATATGTTATAATACAATGAATTTGATTGATTACAAGTGCTAGAGATGGATGAAGAATGTTTAGCAGTGTGAAGAAAGACTTGTTGAAATTTGGTCCCAAATGGGATAAGAACCCTCAACCAATGTTTTGAGGTTTTAAATGGCTTCTGTAAAGTTATTTTGGGTTAGAATATGTTATAATACATTGAATTTGATTGATTACAAGTGCTAGAGATGGATGAAGAATTTTTAGAAGTGTGAAGAAAGACTTGTTGAAATTTGGTCCCAAATTGGATAAGAACCCACAACCAACGCTTTGAGGCAGTAAATTGCTTGTATAAAGTTATTTTGGGTTAGAATATGTTATAAAACATTGAATTTTATTGATTACAAGTGCTAGAGATGGTTGAAGAATGTTTAGAAGTGTGAAGAAAGACTTGTTGAAATTTGGTGCCAAATGGGATAAGAACCCACAACCATTTCTTTGAGGCAGTAAAAGGCTTGTATAAAGTTATTTTGGGTTAAAATATGTTATCATAAAATGAGTTTTATTGATTACAAGTGCTAGAGATGGATGAAGAATGTTTAAAAGTGTGAAGAAAGACTTGTTGAAATTTGGTCCCAAATGGGACAAGAACCCACAATCAATGCTTTGAGGCAGTAAATCGCTTGTATAAAGTTATTTTGGGTTAGAATATGTTATAATACAATGAATTCGATTGATTACAAGTGCTAGAGATGGATGAAGAATGTTTAGCAGTGTGAAGAAAGACTTGTTGACATTAGGTCCCAAATGGGATAAGAACCCACAACCATTGCTTTGAGGCAGTAAATTGCTTGTCTAAAGTTATTTTGGGTTAGAATATTCTATAATACAATGAACTTGATTGATTAAAAATGCTAGAGATGGATGAAAAATATTTAGAAGTGTGAAGAAAGACTTGTTGAAATTTGATCCCAAATGGGATAAGAACCCACAACCATTGCTTTGAGGTTGTAAATGGCTTGTGTAAAGTTATTTTGGGTTAGAATATGTTATAATACATTGACTTTGATTGATTACAAGTGCTAGAGATGGATGAAGAATTTTTAGAAGTGTGAATAAAGACTTGTTGAAATTTGGTGCCAAATGGGATAAGAACCCACAACCATTTCTTTGAGGCAGTAAAAGGCTTGTATAAAGTTATTTTGGGTTAAAATATGTTATCATAAAATGAATTTTATTGATTACAAGTGCTAGAGATGGATGAAGAATGTTTAAAAGTGTGAAGAAAGACTTGTTGAAATTTGGTCCCAAATTGGATAACAACCCACAACCAACGCTTTGAGGAAGTAAATTGCTTGTATAAAGTTATTTTGGGTTAGAATATGTTATAAAACATTGAATTTGATTGATTACAAGTGCTAGAGATGGTTGAAGAATGTTTAGAAGTGTGAAGAAAGACTTGTTGAAATTTGGTGCCAAATGGGATAAGAACCCACAACCATTTCTTTGAGGCAGTAAAAGGCTTGTATAAAGTTATTTTGGGTTAAAATATGTTATCATAAAATGAATTTTATTGATTACAAGTGCTAGAGATGGATGAAGAATGTTTAAAAGTGTGAAGAAAGACTTGTTGAAATTTGGTCCCAAATGGGACAAGAACCCACAATCAATGCTTTGAGGCAGTAAATCGCTTGTATAAAGTTATTTTGGGTTAGAATATGTTATAATACAATGAATTTGATTGATTACAAGTGCTAGAGATGGATGAAGAATGTTTAGCAGTGTGAAGAAAGACTTGTTGAAATTTGGTCCCAAATGGGATAAGAACCCTCAACCAATGTTTTGAGGTTTTAAATGGCTTCTGTAAAGTTATTTTGGGTTAGAATATGTTATAATACATTGAATTTGATTGATTACAAGTGCTAGAGATGGATGAAGAATTTTTAGAAGTGTGAAGAAAGACTTGTTGAAATTTGGTCCCAAATTGGATAAGAACCCACAACCAACGCTTTGAGGCAGTAAATTGCTTGTATAAAGTTATTTTGGGTTAGAATATGTTATAAAACATTGAATTTTATTGATTACAAGTGCTAGAGATGGTTGAAGAATGTTTAGAAGTGTGAAGAAAGACTTGTTGAAATTTGGTGCCAAATGGGATAAGAACCCACAACCATTTCTTTGAGGCAGTAAAAGGCTTGTATAAAGTTATTTTGGGTTAAAATATGTTATCATAAAATGAGTTTTATTGATTACAAGTGCTAGAGATGGATGAAGAATGTTTAAAAGTGTGAAGAAAGACTTGTTGAAATTTGGTCCCAAATGGGACAAGAACCCACAATCAATGCTTTGAGGCAGTAAATCGCTTGTATAAAGTTATTTTGGGTTAGAATATGTTATAATACAATGAATTCGATTGATTACAAGTGCTAGAGATGGATGAAGAATGTTTAGCAGTGTGAAGAAAGACTTGTTAACATTAGGTCCCAAATGGGATAAGAACCCACAACCATTGCTTTGAGGCAGTAAATTGCTTGTCTAAAGTTATTTTGGGTTAGAATATTCTATAATACAATGAACTTGATTGATTAAAAATGCTAGAGATGGATGAAAAATATTTAGAAGTGTGAAGAAAGACTTGTTGAAATTTGATCCCAAATGGGATAAGAACCCACAACCATTGCTTTGAGGTTGTAAATGGCTTGTGTAAAGTTATTTTGGGTTAGAATATGTTATAATACATTGACTTTGATTGATTACAAGTGCTAGAGATGGATGAAGAATTTTTAGAAGTGTGAAGAAAGACTTGTTGAAATTTGGTCCCAAATGGGATAAGAACCCTCAACCAATGTTTTGAGGGTGTAAATGGCTTCTGTAAAGTTATTTTGGGTTAGAATATGTTATAATACAATGAACTTGATTGATTAAAAATGCTAGAGATGGATGAAAAATATTTAGAAGTGTGAAGAAAGACTTGTTGAAATTTGGTCCCAAATTGGATAACAACCCACAACCAACGCTTTGAGGCAGTAAATTGCTTGTATAAAGTTATTTTGGGTTAGAATATGTTATAAAACATTGAATTTGATTGATTACAAGTGCTAGAGATGGTTGAAGAATGTTTAGAAGTGTGAAGAAAGACTTGTTGAAATTTGGTGCTAAATGGGATAAGAACCCACAACCATTTCTTTGAGGCAGTAAAAGGCTTGTATAAAGTTATTTTGGGTTAAAATATGTTATCATAAAATGAATTTTATTGATTACAAGTGCTAGGGATGGATGAAGAATGTTTAAAAGTGTGAAGAAAGACTTGTTGAAATTTGGTCCCAAATGGGACAAGAACCCACAATCAATGCTTTGAGGCAGTAAATCGCTTGTATAAAGTTATTTTAGGTTAGAATATGTTATAATACAATGAATTTAATTGATTACAAGTGCTAGAGATGGATGAAGAATGTTTAGCAGTGTGAAGGAAGACTTGTTGACATTAGGTCCCAAATGGGATAAGAACCCACAACCATTGCTTTGAGGCAGTAAATTGCTTGTATAAAGTTATTTTGGGTTAGAATATTCTATAATACAATGAACTTGATTGATTAAAAATGCTAGAGATGGATGAAAATTATTTAGAAGTGTGAAGAAAGACTTGTTGAAATTTGATCCCAAATGGGATAAGAACCCACAACCATTGCTTTGAGGTTGTAAATGGCTTGTGTAAAGTTATTTTGGGTTAGAATATGTTATAATACATTGAATTTTATTGATTACAAGTGCTAGAGATGGATGAAGAATTTTTAGAAGTGTGATGAAAGACTTGTTGAAATTTGGTCCCAAATTGGATAAGAACCCACAACCAATGCTTGAAGGCAGTAAATTGCTTGTATAAAGTTATTTTAGGTTAGAATATGTTATAATACAATGAATATGATTGATTAAAAGTGCTAGAGATCGTTGAAGAATGTTTAGAAGTGTGTAGAAAGACTTGTTGAAATTTGGTGCCAAATGGGATAAGAACCCACAACCATTTCTTTGAGGCAGTAAATGGCTTGTATAAAGTTATTTTGGGTTCAAATATGTTATCATACAATTAATTTGATTGATTACAAGTGCTAGAGATGGATGAAGAATGTTTAAAAGTGTGAAGAAAGAGTTGTTGAAATTTGGCCCAAATGGGACAAGAACCCACAATCAATGCTTTGAGGCAGTAAATGGCTTGTATAGAGTTATTTTGGGTTAGAATATGTTATAATACAATGAATTTGATTGATTACAAGTGCTAGAGATGGATGAAGAATGTTTAGCAGTGTGAAGAAAGAGTTCTTGAAATTAGGTCCTAAATGGGATAAGAACCCACAACCATTGCTTTGAGGCAGTAAATTGCTTGTATAAAGTCATTTTGGGTTAGAATATGCTATAATACAATGAACTTGATTGATTAGAGATGGATGAAAAATATTTAGAAGTGTGAAGAAAGACTTGTTGAAATTTGGTCCCAAATGGGATAAGAACCCACAACCATTGCTTTGAGGCAATAAATGGCTTGTATAAAGTTATTTTGGGCTATAATATGTTATAATACAATGAATTTGATTGATTACAAGTGCTAGAGATGGATGAAGAATGTTTAGAAGTGTGAAGAAAGACTTGTTGAAATTTGGTCCCAAATGGGAGAAGAACTCACAATTAATGTTTTGAGGCAGTAAATGGCTGGTATAAAGTTATTTTGGGTTAGAATATGTTATAATACAATGAATTTGATTGATTACAAGTGCTAGAGATGGATGAAGAATGTTTAGAAGTGTGAAGAAAGACTTGTTGAAATTTGGTCCCAAATGGGATAAGAACCCACAACCAATGTTTTGAGGTTGTAAATGGCTTGTGTAAAGTTATTTTGGGTTAGAATATGTTATAATACAATGAATTTGATTGATTACAAGCGCTAGAGATGGATGAAAAATATTTAGAAGTGTGAAGAAAACTTGTTGAAATTTGGTCCCAAATGGGATAAGAACCCACAACCATTGCTTTGAGGCAATAAATGGCTTGTATAAAGTGATTTTGGGTTATAATATGTTATAATACAATGAATTTGATTGATTACAAGTGCTAGTGATGGTTGAAGAATTTTTAGAAGTATGAAGAAAGACTTGTTGAAATTTGGTGCCAAATGGATAAGAACCCACAACCATTTCGTTGAGGCAGTAAATGGCTTGTATAAAGTTATTTTGGGTTAAAATATGTTATCATACAATGAATTTGATTGATTACAAGTGCTAGGGATGGATGAAGAATGTTTAGAAGTGTGAAGAAAGACTTGTTGAAATTTGGTCCCAAATGGGATAAGCACCCTCAACCAATGTTTTGAGGTTGTAAATGGCTTGTGTAAAGTTATTTTGGGTTAGAATATGTTATAATACATTGACTTTGATTGATTACAAGTGCTAGAGATGGATGAAGAATTTTTAGAAGTGTGAAGAAAGACTTGTTGAAATTAGGTCCTAAATGGGATAAGAACCCACAACCATTGCTTTGAGGCAGTAAATTGCTTGTATAAAGTCATTTTGGGTTAGAATATGCTGTAATACAATCAACTTGATTGATTAAAAATGCTAGAGATGGATGAAAAATATTTAGAAGTGTGAAGAAAGACTTGTTGAAATTTGGTCCCAAATGGGATAAGAACCCACAACCATTGCTTTGAGGCAATAAATGGCTTGTATAAAGTGATTTTGGGTTATAATATGTTATAATACAACGAATTTGATTGATTACAAGTGCTAGAGATGGTTGAAGAATGTTTAGAAGTGTGAAGAAAAACATGTTGAAATTTGGTGCCAAATGGGTAAGAACCCACAACCATTTCTTTGAGGCAGTAAATGGCTTGTATAAAGTTATTTTGGGTTAAAATATATTATCATACAATGAATTTGATTGATTACAAGTGCTAGAGATGGATGAAGAATGTTTAAAATGTGAAGAAAGACTTGTTGAAATTTGGTCCCGAATGGGACAAGAACCCACAATCAATGATTTGAGGCAGTAAATTGCTTGTATAAAGTCATTTTGGGTTAGAATATGCTATAATACAATGACTTTGATTGATTAAAAATGCTAGAGATGGATGAAAAATATTTAGAAGTGTGAAGAAAGACTTGTTGAAATTTGGTCCCAAATGGGATAAGAACCTACAATCAATGCTTTGAGGCAGTAAATTGCTTGTATAAAGTCATTTTGGGTTAGAATATGCTATAATACAATGAACTTGAATGATTAAAAATACTAGAGATGGATGAAAAATATTTAGAAGTGTGAAGAAAGACTTGTTAAAATTTGGTCCCAAATGGGATAAGAACCCACAAGCATTGCTTTGAGGCAATAAATGGGTTGTATAAAGTTATTTTGGGTTATAATATGTTATAATACAATGAATTTGATTGATTACAAGTGCTAGAGATGGATGAAGAATGTTTAGAAGTGTGAAGAAAGACTTGTTGAAATTTGGTCCCAAATGGGAGAAGAACTCACAATCAATGTTTTGAGGCAGTAAATGGCTGGTATAAAGTTATTTTAGGTTAGAATATGTTATAATACAATGAATTTGATTTATTACAAGTGCTAGAGATGGATGAAGAATGTTTAGAAGTGTGAAGAAAGACTTGTTGAAATTTGGTCCCAAATGGGATAAGAACCCAAAACTAATGTTTTGAGGTTGTAAATGGCTTGTTTAAAGTTATTTTCGGTTAGAATATGTTGTAATACAATGAACTTGATTGATTAAAAATGCTAGAGATGGATGAAAAATATTTAGAAGTTTGAAGAAAGACTTGTTGAAATTTGGTCCCAAATGGGATAAGAACCCACAACCATTGCTTTGAGGCAATAAATGGCTTGTATAAAGTGATTTTGGGTTATAATATGTTATAATACAATGAATTTGATTGATTACAAGTGCTAGAGATGGTTGAAGAATGTTTAGAAGTGTGAAGAAAGACTTGTTGAAATTTGGTCCCAAATTGGATAAGAACCCACAACCATTTCGTTGAGGCAGTAAATGGCTTGTATAAAGTTATTTTGGGTTAAAATATGTTATCATACAATGAATTTGATTGATTACAAGTGCTAGGGATGGATGAAGAATGTTTAAAATGTGAAGAAAGACTTGTTGAAATTTGGTCCCGAATGGGACAAGAACCCACAATCAATGATTTGAGGCAATAAATTGCTTGTATAAAGTCATTTTGGGTTAGAATTTGCTATAATACAATGAACTTGATTGATTAAAAATGCTAGAGATGGATGAAAAATATTTAGAAGTGTGAAGAAAGACTTGTTGAAATTTGGTCCCAAATGGGATAAGAACCTACAATCATTGCTTTGAGGCAGTAAATTGCTTGTATAAAGTCATTTTGGGTTAGAATATGCTATAATACAATGAACTTGATTGATTAAAAATGCTAGAGATGGATGAAAAATATTAAGAAGTGTGAAGAAAGACTTGTTAAAATTTGGTCCCAAATGGGATAAGAACCCACAAGCATTGCATTGAGGCAATAAATGGCTTGTATAAAGTTATTTTGGGTTATAATATGTTATAATACAATGAATTTGATTGATTACAAGTGCTAGAGATGGATGAAGAATGTTTAGAAGTGTGAAGAAAGACTTGTTGAAATTTGGTCCCAAATGGGAGAAGAACTCACAATCAATGTTTTGAGGCAGTAAATGGCTGGTATAAAGTTATTTTGGGTTAGAATATGTTATAATACAATGAATTTGATTTATTACAAGTGCTAGAGATGGATGAAGAATGTTTAGAAGTGTGAAGAAAGACTTGTTGAAATTTGGTCCCAAATTGGATAAGAACCCACAACCATTTCGTTGAGGCAGTAAATGGCTTGTATAAAGTTATTTTGGGTTAAAATATGTTATCATACAATGAATTTGATTGATTACAAGTGCTAGGGATGGATGAAGAATGTTTAAAATGTGAAGAAAGACTTGTTAAAATTTGGTCCCGAATGGGACAAGAACCCACAATCAATGATTTGAGGCAATAAATTGCTTGTATAAAGTCATTTTGGGTTAGAATTTGCTATAATACAATGAACTTGATTGATTAAAAATGCTAGAGATGGATGAAAAATATTTAGAAGTGTGAAGAAAGACTTGTTGAAATTTGGTCCCAAATGGGATAAGAACCTACAATCATTGCTTTGAGGCTGTAAATTGCTTGTATAAAGTCATTTTAGGTTAGAATATGCTATAATACAATGAACTTGATTGATTAAAAATGCTAGAGATGGATGAAAAATATTAAGAAGTGTGAAGAAAGACTTGTTAAAATTTGGTCCCAAATGGGATAAGAACCCACAAGCATTGCATTGAGGCAATAAATGGCTTGTATAAAGTTATTTTGGGTTATAATATGTTATAATACAATGAATTTGATTGATTACAAGTGCTAGAGATGGATGAAGAATGTTTAGAAGTGTGAAGAAAGACTTGTTGAAATTTGGTCCCAAATGGGAGAAGAACTCACAATCAATGTTTTGAGGCAGTAAATGGCTGGTATAAAGTTATTTTGGGTTAGAATATGTTATAATACAATGAATTTGATTTATTACAAGTGCTAGAGATGGATGAAGAATGTTTAGAAGTGTGAAGAAAGACTTGTTGAAATTTGGTCCCAAATTGGATAAGAACCCACAACCATTTCGTTGAGGCAGTAAATGGCTTGTATAAAGTTATTTTGGGTTAAAATATGTTATCATACAATGAATTTGATTGATTACAAGTGCTAGGGATGGATGAAGAATGTTTAAAATGTGAAGAAAGACTTGTTGAAATTTGGTCCCGAATGGGACAAGAACCCACAATCAATGATTTGAGGCAATAAATTGCTTGTATAAAGTCATTTTGGGTTAGAATTTGCTATAATACAATGAACTTGATTGATTAAAAATGCTAGAGATGGATGAAAAATATTTAGAAGTGTGAAGAAAGACTTGTTGAAATTTGGTCCCAAATGGGATAAGAACCTACAATCATTGCTTTGAGGCAGTAAATTGCTTGTATAAAGTCATTTTAGGTTAGAATATGCTATAATACAATGAACTTGATTGATTAAAAATGCTAGAGATGGATGAAAAATATTAAGAAGTGTGAAGAAAGACTTGTTAAAATTTGGTCCCAAATGGGATAAGAACCCACAAGCATTGCATTGAGGCAATAAATGGCTTGTATAAAGTTATTTTGGGTTATAATATGTTATAATACAATGAATTTGATTGATTACAAGTGCTAGAGATGGATGAAGAATGTTTAGAAGTGTGAAGAAAGACTTGTTGAAATTTGGTCCCAAATGGGAGAAGAACTCACAATCAATGTTTTGAGGCAGTAAATGGCTGGTATAAAGTTATTTTGGGTTAGAATATGTTATAATACAATGAATTTGATTTATTACAAGTGCTAGAGATGGATGAAGAATGTTTAGAAGTGTGAAGAAAGACTTGTCGAAATTTGGTCCCAAATGGGATAAGAACCCACAACCAATGTTTTGAGGTTGTAAATGGCTTGTGTAAAGTTATTTTGGGTTAGAATATTTTATAATACAATGAATTTGATTGATTACAAGTGCTAGAGATGGATGAAAAATATTTAGAAGTGTGAAGAAAGACTTGTTGAAATTTGGTCCCAAATGGGATAAGAACCCACAACCATTGCTTTGAGGCAATAAATGGCTTGTATAAAGTGATTTTGGGTTATAATATGTTATAATACAATGAATTTGATTGATTACAAGTGCTAGAGATGGGTGAAGAATGTTTAGAAGTGTGAAGAAAGACTTGTTGAAATTTGGTGCCAAATGGATAAGAACCCACAACCATTTCTTTGAGGCAGTAAATGGCTGGTATAAAGTTATTTTGGGTTAGAATATGTTATAATACAATGAATTTGATTTATTACAAGTGCTAGAGATGGATGAAGAATGTTTAGAAGTGTAAGGAAAGACTTGTTGAAATTTGGTCCCAAATGGGATAAGAACCCACAACCAATGTTTTGAGGCACTAAATGGCTTGTGTAAAGTTATTTTGGGTTAAAATATTTTATAATACAATGAATTTGATTGATTACAAGTGCTAGAGATGGATGAAAAATATTTAGAAGTGTGAAGAAAGACTTGTTGAAATTTGGTCCCAAATGGGATAAGAACCCACAATCAATGATTTGAGGCAATAAATTGCTTGTATAAAGTTATTTTGGGTTATAATATGTTATAATACAATGAATTTGATTGATTACAAGTGCTAGAGATGGATGAAGAATGTTTAGAAGTGTGAAGAAAGACTTGTTGAAATTTGGTCCCAAATGGGAGAAGAACCCACAATCAATGTTTTGAGGCAGTAAATGGCTGGTATAAAGTTATTTTGGGTTAGAATATGTTATAATACAATGAATTTGATTTATTACAAGTGCTAGAGATGGATGAAGAATGTTTAGAAGTGTGAAGAAAGACTTGTTGAAATTTGGTCCCAAATGGGATAAGAACCCACAACCAATGTTTTGAGGTTGTAAATGGCTTGTGTAAAGTTATTTTGGGTTAGAATATTTTATAATACAATGAATTTGATTGATTACAAGTGCTAGAGATGGATGAAAAATATTTAGAAGTGTGAAGAAAGACTTGTTGAAATTTGGTCCCAAATGGGATAAGAACCCACAACCATTGCTTTGAGGCAATAAATGGCTTGTATAAAGTGATTTTGGGTTATAATATGTTATAATACAATGAATTTGATTGATTACAAGTGCTAGAGATGGGTGAAGAATGTTTAGAAGTGTGAAGAAAGACTTGTTGAAATTTGGTGCCAAATGGATAAGAACCCACAACCATTTCTTTGAGGCACTAAATTGCTTGTATAAAGTTATTTTGGGTTAAAATATATTATCATACAATGAATTTGATTGATTACAAGTGCTAGGGATAGATGAAGAATGTTTAAAATGTGAAGAAAGACTTGTTGAAATTTGGTCCCCGAATGGGACAAGAACCCACAATCAATGATTTGAGGCAATAAATTGCTTATATAAAGTCATTTTGGGTTAGAATATGCTATAATACAATGAACTTGATTGTTTAAAAATGCTAGAGATGGATGAAGAATATTTAGAAGTGTGAAGAAAGACTTGTTAAAATTTGGTCCCAAATGGGATAAGAACCCACAAGCATTGCTTTGAGGCAATAAATGGCTTGTATAAAGTTATTTTGGGTTATAATATGTTATAATACAATGAATTTGATTGATTACAAGTGCTAGAGATGGATGAAGAATGTTTAGAAGTGTGAAGAAAGACTTGTTGAAATTTGGTCCCAAATGGGAGAAGAACTCACAATCAATGTTTTGAGGCAGTAAATGGCTGGTATAAAGTTATTTTGGGTTAGTATATGTTATAATACAATGAATTTGATTTATTACAAGTGCTAGAGATGGATGAAGAATGTTTAGAAGTGTGAAGAAAGACTTGTTGAAATTTGGTCCCAAATGGGAGAAGAACCCACAATCAATGTTTTGAGGCAGTAAATGGCTGGTATAAAGTTATTTTGGGTTAGAATATGTTATAATACAATGAATTTGATTTATTACAAGTGCTAGAGATGGATGAAGAATGTTTAGAAGTGTGAAGAAAGACTTGTTGAAATTTGGTCCCAAATGGGATAAGAACCCACAACCAATGTTTTGAGGTTGTAAATGGCTTGTGTAAAGTTATTTTGGGTTAGAATATTTTATAATACAATGAATTTGATTGATTACAAGTGCTAGAGATGGATGAAAAATATTTAGAAGTGTGAAGAAAGACTTGTTGAAATTTGGTCCCAAATGGGATAAGAACCCACAACCATTGCTTTGAGGCAATAAATGGCTTGTATAAAGTGATTTTGGGTTATAATATGTTATAATACAATGAATTTGATTGATTACAAGTGCTAGAGATGGGTGAAGAATGTTTAGAAGTGTGAAGAAAGACTTGTTGAAATTTGGTGCCAAATGGATAAGAACCCACAACCATTTCTTTGAGGCACTAAATTGCTTGTATAAAGTTATTTTGGGTTAAAATATATTATCATACAATGAATTTGATTGATTACAAGTGCTAGGGATAGATGAAGAATGTTTAAAATGTGAAGAAAGACTTGTTGAAATTTGGTCCCCGAATGGGACAAGAACCCACAATCAATGATTTGAGGCAATAAATTGCTTATATAAAGTCATTTTGGGTTAGAATATGCTATAATACAATGAACTTGATTGTTTAAAAATGCTAGAGATGGATGAAGAATATTTAGAAGTGTGAAGAAAGACTTGTTAAAATTTGGTCCCAAATGGGATAAGAACCCACAAGCATTGCTTTGAGGCAATAAATGGCTTGTATAAAGTTATTTTGGGTTATAATATGTTATAATACAATGAATTTGATTGATTACAAGTGCTAGAGATGGATGAAGAATGTTTAGAAGTGTGAAGAAAGACTTGTTGAAATTTGGTCCCAAATGGGAGAAGAACTCACAATCAATGTTTTGAGGCAGTAAATGGCTGGTATAAAGTTATTTTGGGTTAGAATATGTTATAATACAATGAATTTGATTTATTACAAGTGCTAGAGATGGATGAAGAATGTTTAGAAGTGTGAAGAAAGACTTGTTGAAATTTGGTCCTAAATGGGATAAGAACCCACAACCAATGTTTTGTGGTT
Organism: Capsella bursa-pastoris; assembly: GCA_036452645.1. Lineage (NCBI taxonomy): Eukaryota > Viridiplantae > Streptophyta > Magnoliopsida > Brassicales > Brassicaceae > Capsella > Capsella bursa-pastoris. The sequence goes on from CP144192.1 coordinate 5,724,668, forward strand.
GTAAATGGCTTGTGTAAAGTTATTTTGGGTTAGAATATTTTATAATACAATGAATTTGATTGATTACAAGTGCTAGAGATGGATGAAAAATATTTAGAAGTGTGAAGAAAGACTTGTTGAAATTTGGTCCCAAATGGGATAAGAACCCACAACCATTGCTTTGAGGCAATAAATGGCTTGTATAAAGTGATTTTGGGTTATAATATGTTATAATACAATGAATTTGATTGATTACAAGTGCTAGAGATGGTTGAAGAATGTTTAGAAGTGTGAAGAAAGACTTGTTGAAATTTGGTGCCAAATGGATAAGAACCCACAACCATTTCTTTGAGGCAGTAAATGGCTTGTATAAAGTTATTTTGGTTTAAATATGTTATCATACAATAAATTTGATTGATTACAAGCGCTAGAGATGGATGAAGAATGTTTAAAAGTGTGAAGAAAGAATTGTTGAAATTTGGCCCAAATGGGACAAGAACCCACAATCAGAGCTTTGAGGCAGTAAATGGCTTGTATAAAGTTATTTTGGGTTAGAATATGTTTTAATACAATGAATTTGATTGATTACAAGTGCTAGAGATGGATGAAGAATGTTTAGCAGTGTGAAGAAAGAGTTGTTGAAATTAGGTCCTAAATGGGATAAGAACCCACAACCATTGCTTTGAGGCAGTAAATTGCTTGTATAAAGTCATTTTGGGTTAGAATATGCTATAATACAATGAACTTGATTGATTAGAGATGGATGAAAAATATTTAGAAGTGTGAAGAAAGACTTGTTGAAATTTGGTCCCAAATGGGATAAGAACCCACAAGCATTGCTTTGAGGCAGTAAATGGCTGGTATAAAGTTATTTTGGGTTAGAATATGTTATAATACAATGAATTTGATTTATTACAAGTGCTAGAGATCGATGAAGAATGTTTATAAGTGTGAAGAAAGACTTGTTGAAATTTGGTCCCAAATGAGATAAGAACCCACAACCAATGTTTTGAGGTTGTAAATGGCTTGTGTAAAGTTATTTTGGGTTAGAATATGTTATAATACATTGAATTTTATTGATTACAAGCGCTTGAGATTGATGAAGAATTTTTAGAAGTGTGAAGAAAGACTTGTTGAAATTTGGTCCCAAATTGGATAAGAACCCACAACCAATGCTTGAAGGCAGTAAATTGCTTGTATAAAGTTATTTTAGGTTAGAATATGTTATAATACAATGAATATGATTGATTAAAAGTGCTAGAGATCGTTGAAGAATGTTTAGAAGTGTGAAGAAAGACTTGTTGAAATTTGGTGCCAAATGGGATAAGAACCCACAACCATTTCTTTGAGGCAGTAAATGGCTTGTATAAAGTTATTTTGGTTTAAATATGTTATCATACAATAAATTTGATTGATTACAAGTGCTAGAGATGGATGAAGAATGTTTAAAAGTGTGAAGAAAAAATTGTTGAAATTTGGCCCAAATGGGACAAGAACCCACAATCAGAGCTTTGAGGCAGTAAATGGCTTGTATAAAGTTATTTTGGGTTAGAATATGTTTTAATACAATGAATTTGATTGATTAAAAGTGCTAGAGATGGATGAAGAATGTTTAGCAGTGTGAAGAAAGAGTTGTTGAAATTAGGTCCTAAATGGGATAAGAACCCACAACCATTGCTTTGAGGGAGTAAATTGCTTGTATAATGTCATTTTGGGTTAGAATATGCTATAATACAATGAACTTGATTGATTAGAGATGGATGAAAAATATTTAGAAGTGTGAAGAAAGACTTGTTGAAATTTGGTCCCAAATGGGATAAGAACCCACAACCATTGCTTTGAGGCAATAATTGACTTGCATAAAGTTATTTTGGGTTATAATATGTTATAATACAATGAATTTGATTGATTACAAGTGCTAGAGATGGATGAAGAATGTTTCGAAGTGTGAAGAAAGACTTCTTGAAATTTGGTCCCAAATGGGACAAGAACCTACAATCATTGATTTGAGGCAGTAAATGGCTTGTATAAAGTTATTTTGGGTTAGAATATGTTATAATACAGTGAATTTGATTGATTAAAAGTGCTAGAGATGGATGAAAAATATTTAGAAGTGTAAAGAAAGACTTGTTCAAATTAGGTCCTAAATGGGATAAGAACCCTCAACCATTGCTTTGCGGCAGTAAATTGCTTGTATAAAGTCATTTTGGGTTAGAATATGCTATAATACAATCAACTTGATTGATTAAAAATGCTAGAGATGGATGAAAAGTATTTAGAAGTGTGAAGAAAGACTTGTTGAAATTTGGTCCCATATGGGATAAGAACCCACAACAATTGCTTTGAGGCAATAAATGGCTTGTATAAAGTGATTTTGGGTTATAATATGTTATAATACAATGAATTTGATTGATTACAAGTGCTAGAGATGGTTGAAGAATGTTTAGAAGTGTGAAGAAAGACTTGTTGAAATTTGGTGCCAAATGGATAAGAACCCACAACCATTTCTTTGAGGCAGTAAATGGCTTGTATAAAGTTATTTTGGGTTAAAATATGTTATCATACAATGAATTTGATTGATTACAAGTGCTAGGGATGGATGAAGAATGTTTAAAATGTGAAGAAAGACTTGTTGAAATTTGGTCCCGAAAGGGACAAGAACCCACAATCAATGATTTGAGGCAATAAATTGCTTGTATAAAGTCATTTTGGGTTAGAATATGCTATAATACAATGAACTTGATTGATTAAAAATGCTAGAGATGGATGAAAAATATTTAGAAGTGTGAAGAAAGACTTGTTGAAATTTGGTCCCAAATGGGATAAGAACCTACAATCAATGCTTTGAGGCAGTAAATTGCTTGTATAAAGTCATTTTGGGTTAGAATATGTTATAATACAATGAACTTGATTGATTAAAAATGCTAGAGATGGATGAAAAATATTTAGAAGTGTGAAGAAAGACTTGTTAAAATTTGGTCCCAAATGGGATAAGAACCCACAACCATTGCTTTGAGGCAATAAATGGCTTGTATAAAGTTATTTTGGGTTATAATATGTTATAATACAATGAATTTGATTTATTACAAGTGCTAGAGATGGATGAAGAATGTTTAGAAGTGTGAAAAAAGACTTGTTGAAATTTGGTCCCAAATGGGATAAGAACCCACAACCAATGTTTTGAGGTTGTAAATGGCTTGTGTAAAGTTATTTTGGGTTAGAATATGTTATAATACATTGAATATGATTAATTAAAAGTGCTAGAGATCGTTGAAGAATGTTTAGAAGTGTGAAGAAAGACTTGTTGAAATTTGGTCCCAAATGGGATAAGAACCCACAACCATTGCTTTGAGGCAATAAATGGCTTGTATAAAGTGATTTTGGGTTATAATATGTTATAATACAATGAATTTGATTGATTACAAGTGCTAGAGATGGTTGAAGAATGTTTAGAAGTGTGAAGAAAGACTTGTTGAAATTTGGTGCCAAATGGATAAGAACCCACAACCATTTCTTTGAGGCAGTAAATGACTTGTATAAAGTTATTTTAGGTTAAAATATATTATCATACAATGAATTTGATTGATTACAAGTGCTAGGGATGGATGAAGAATGTTTAAAATGTGAAAAAAGACTTGTTGAAATTTGGTCCCGAATGGGACAAGAACCCACAATCAATGATTTGAGGCAATAAATTGCTTGTATAAAGTCATTTTGGGTTAGAATATGCTATAATACAATGAACTTGATTGATTAAAAATGCTAGAGATGGATGAAAAATATTTAGAAGTGTGAAGAAAGACTTGTTGAAATTTGGTCTCAAATGGGATAAGAACCTACAATCAATGCTTTGAGGCAGTAAATTGCTTGTATAAAGTCATTTTGGGTTAGAATATGCTATAATACAATGAACTTGATTGATTAAAAATGCTAGAGATGGATGAAAAATATTTAGAAGTGTGAAGAAAGACTTGTTGAAATTTTGTCCCAAATAGGATAAGAACCCACACGCATTGCTTTGAGGCATTAAATGGCTTGTATAAAGTTATTTTGGGTTATAATATGTTATAATACAATGAATTTGATTGATTACAAGTGCTAGAGATGGATGAAGAATGTTTAGAAGTGTGAAGAAAGACTTGTTGAAATTTGGTCCCAAATGGGAGAAGAACCCACAATCAATGCTTTGAGGCAGTAAATGGCTGGTATAAAGTTATTTTGGGTTAGAATATGTTATAATACAATGAATTTGATTTATTACAAGTGCTAGAGATGGATGAAGAATGTTTAGAAGTGTGAAAAAAGACTTGTTGAAATTTGGTCCCAAATGGGATAAGAACCCACAACCAATGTTTTGAGGTTGTAAATGGCTTGTGTAAAGTTATTTTGGGTTAGAATATGTTATAATACATTGAATATGATTGATTAAAAGTGCTAGAGATCGTTGAAGAATGTTTAGAAGTGTGAAGAAAGACTTGTTGAAATTTGGTGCCAAATGGGATAAGAACCCACAACCATTTCTTTGAGGCAGTAAATGGCTTGTATAAAGTTATTTTGGTTTAAATATGTTATCATACAATAAATTTGATTGATTACAAGCGCTAGAGATGGATGAAGAATGTTTAAAAGTGTGAAGAAAGAATTGTTGAAATTTGGCCCAAATGGGACAAGAACCCACAATCAGAGCTTTGAGGCAGTAAATGGCTTGTATAAAGTTATTTTGGGTTAGAATATGTTTTAATACAATGAATTTGATTGATTACAAGTGCTAGAGATGGATGAAGAATGTTTAGCAGTGTGAAGAAAGAGTTGTTGAAATTAGGTCCTAAATGGGATAAGAACCCACAACCATTGCTTTGAGGCAGTAAATTGCTTGTATAAAGTCATTTTGGGTTAGAATATGCTATAATACAATGAACTTGATTGATTAGAGATGGATGAAAAATATTTAGAAGTGTGAAGAAAGACTTGTTGAAATTTGGTCCCAAATGGGATAAGAACCCACAAGCATTGCTTTGAGGCAGTAAATGGCTGGTATAAAGTTATTTTGGGTTAGAATATGTTATAATACAATGAATTTGATTTATTACAAGTGCTAGAGATCGATGAAGAATGTTTATAAGTGTGAAGAAAGACTTGTTGAAATTTGGTCCCAAATGAGATAAGAACCCACAACCAATGTTTTGAGGTTGTAAATGGCTTGTGTAAAGTTATTTTGGGTTAGAATATGTTATAATACATTGAATTTTATTGATTACAAGCGCTTGAGATTGATGAAGAATTTTTAGAAGTGTGAAGAAAGACTTGTTGAAATTTGGTCCCAAATTGGATAAGAACCCACAACCAATGCTTGAAGGCAGTAAATTGCTTGTATAAAGTTATTTTAGGTTAGAATATGTTATAATACAATGAATATGATTGATTAAAAGTGCTAGAGATCGTTGAAGAATGTTTAGAAGTGTGTAGAAAGACTTGTTGAAATTTGGTGCCAAATGGGATAAGAACCCACAACCATTTCTTTGAGGCAGTAAATGGCTTGTATAAAGTTATTTTGGTTTAAATATGTTATCATACAATAAATTTGATTGATTACAAGTGCTAGAGATGGATGAAGAATGTTTAAAAGTGTGAAGAAAAAATTGTTGATATTTGGCCCAAATGGGACAAGAACCCACAATCAGAGCTTTGAGGCAGTAAATGGCTTGTATAAAGTTATTTTGGGTTAGAATATGTTTTAATACAATGAATTTGATTGATTAAAAGTGCTAGAGATGGATGAAGAATGTTTAGCAGTGTGAAGAAAGAGTTGTTGAAATTAGGTCCTAAATGGGATAAGAACCCACAACCATTGCTTTGAGGGAGTAAATTGTTTGTATAATGTCATTTTGGGTTAGAATATGCTATAATACAATGAACTTGATTGATTAGAGATGGATGAAAAATATTTAGAAGTGTGAAGAAAGACTTGTTGAAATTTGGTCCCAAATGGGATAAGAACCCACAACCATTGCTTTGAGGCAATAATTGGCTTGCATAAAGTTATTTTGGGTTATAATATGTTATAATACAATGAATTTGATTGATTACAAGTGCTAGAGATGGATGAAGAATGTTTCGAAGTGTGAAGAAAGACTTCTTGAAATTTGGTCCCAAATGGGACAAGAACCTACAATCATTGATTTGAGGCAGTAAATGGCTTGTATAAAGTTATTTTGGGTTAGAATATGTTATAATACAGTGAATTTGATTGATTAAAAGTGCTAGAGATGGATGAAAAATATTTAGAAGTGTAAAGAAAGACTTGTTCAAATTAGGTCCTAAATGGGATAAGAACCCTCAACCATTGCTTTGCGGCAGTAAATTGCTTGTATAAAGTCATTTTGGGTTAGAATATGCTATAATACAATCAACTTGATTGATTAAAAATGCTAGAGATGGATGAAAAGTATTTAGAAGTGTGAAGAAAGACTTGTTGAAATTTGGTCCCATATGGGATAAGAACCCACAACAATTGCTTTGAGGCAATAAATGACTTGTATAAAGTGATTTTGGGTTATAATATGTTATAATACAATGAATTTGATTGATTACAAGTGCTAGAGATGGTTGAAGAATGTTTAGAAGTGTGAAGAAAGACTTGTTGAAATTTGGTGCCAAATGGATAAGAACCCACAACCATTTCTTTGAGGCAGTAAATGGCTTGTATAAAGTTATTTTGGGTTAAAATATGTTATCATACAATGAATTTGATTGATTACAAGTGCTAGGGATGGATGAAGAATGTTTAAAATGTGAAGAAAGACTTGTTGAAATTTGGTCCCGAAAGGGACAAGAACCCACAATCAATGATTTGAGGCAATAAATTGCTTGTATAAAGTCATTTTGGGTTAGAATATGCTATAATACAATGAACTTGATTGATTAAAAATGCTAGAGATGGATGAAAAATATTTAGAAGTGTGAAGAAAGACTTGTTGAAATTTGGTCCCAAATGGGATAAGAACCTACAATCAATGCTTTGAGGCAGTAAATTGCTTGTATAAAGTCATTTTGGGTTAGAATATGTTATAATACAATGAACTTGATTGATTAAAAATGCTAGAGATGGATGAAAAATATTTAGAAGTGTGAAGAAAGACTTGTTAAAATTTGGTCCCAAATGGGATAAGAACCCACAACCATTGTTTTGAGGCAATAAATGGCTTGTATAAAGTTATTTTGGGTTATAATATGTTATAATACAATGAATTTGATTTATTACAAGTGCTAGAGATGGATGAAGAATGTTTAGAAGTGTGAAAAAAGACTTGTTGAAATTTGGTCCCAAATGGGATAAGAACCCACAACCAATGTTTTGAGGTTGTAAATGGCTTGTGTAAAGTTATTTTGGGTTAGAATATGTTATAATACATTGAATATGATTGATTAAAAGTGCTAGAGATCGTTGAAGAATGTTTAGAAGTGTGAAGAAAGACTTGTTGAAATTTGGTGCCAAATGGGATAAGAACCCACAACCATTTATTTGAGGCAGTAAATGGCTTGTATAAAGTTATTTTGGTTTAAATATGTTATCATACAATAAATTTGATTGATTACAAGCGCTAGAGATGGATGAAGAATGTTTAAAAGTGTGAAGAAAGAATTGTTGAAATTTGGCCCAAATGGGACAAGAACCCACAATCAGAGCTTTGAGGCAGTAAATGGCTTGTATAAAGTTATTTTGGGTTAGAATATGTTTTAATACAATGAATTTGATTGATTACAAGTGCTAGAGATGGATGAAGAATGTTTAGCAGAGTGAAGAAAGAGTTGTTGAAATTAGGTCCTAAATGGGATAAGAACCCACAACCATTGCTTTGAGGCAGTAAATTGCTTGTATAAAGTCATTTTGGGTTAGAATATGCTATAATACAATGAACTTGATTGATTAGAGATGGATGAAAAATATTTAGAAGTGTGAAGAAAGACTTGTTGAAATTTGGTCCCAAATGGGATAAGAACCCACAAGCATTGCTTTGAGGCAGTAAATGGCTGGTATAAAGTTATTTTGGGTTAGAATATGTTATAATACAATGAATTTGATTTATTACAAGTGCTAGAGATCGATGAAGAATGTTTATAAGTGTGAAGAAAGACTTGTTGAAATTTGGTCCCAAATGAGATAAGAACCCACAACCAATGTTTTGAGGTTGTAAATGGCTTGTGTAAAGTTATTTTGGGTTAGAATATGTTATAATACATTGAATTTTATTGATTACAAGCGCTTGAGATTGATGAAGAATTTTTAGAAGTGTGAAGAAAGACTTGTTGAAATTTGGTCCCAAATTGGATAAGAACCCACAACCAATGCTTGAAGGCAGTAAATTGCTTGTATAAAGTTATTTTAGGTTAGAATATGTTATAATACAATGAATATGATTGATTAAAAGTGCTAGAGATCGTTGAAGAATGTTTAGAAGTGTGAAGAAAGACTTGTTGAAATTTGGTGCCAAATGGGATAAGAACCCACAACCATTTCTTTGAGGCAGTAAATGGCTTGTATAAAGTTATTTTGGTTTAAATATGTTATCATACAATAAATTTGATTGATTACAAGTGCTAGAGATGGATGAAGAATGTTTAAAAGTGTGAAGAAAAAATTGTTGAAATTTGGCCCAAATGGGACAAGAACCCACAATCAGAGCTTTGAGGCAGTAAATGGCTTGTATAAAGTTATTTTGGGTTAGAATATGTTTTAATACAATGAATTTGATTGATTAAAAGTGCTAGAGATGGATGAAGAATGTTTAGCTGTGTGAAGAAAGACTTGTTCAAATTAGGTCCTAAATGGGATAAGAACCCTCAACCATTGCTTTGCGGCAGTAAATTGCTTGTATAAAGTCATTTTGGGTTAGAATATGCTATAATACAATCAACTTGATTGATTAAAAATGCTAGAGATGGATGAAAAGTATTTAGAAGTGTGAAGAAAGTCTTGTTGAAATTTGGTCCCATATGGGATAAGAACCCACAACAATTGCTTTGAGGCAATAAATGGCTTGTATAAAGTGATTTTGGGTTATAATATGTTATAATACAATGAATTTGATTGATTACAAGTGCTAGAGATGGTTGAAGAATGTTTAGAAGTGTGAAGAAAGACTTGTTGAAATTTGGTGCCAAATGGATAAGAACCCACAACCATTTCTTTGAGGCAGTAAATGGCTTGTATAAAGTTATTTTGGGTTAAAATATGTTATAATACAATGAATTTGATTGATTACAAGTGCTAGAGATGGATGAAGAATGTTTAGAAGTGTGAAGAAAGACTTGTTGAAATTTGGTCCCAAATGGGAGAAGAACCCACAATCAATGTTTTGAGGCAGTAAATGGCTGGTATAAAGTTATTTTGGGTTAGAATATGTTATAATACAATGAATTTGATTTATTACAAGTGCTTGAGATGGATGAAGAATGTTTAGAAGTGTGAAGAAAGACTTGTTGAAATTTGGTCCCAAATGGGATAAGAACCCACAACCAATGTTTTTTGGTTGTAAATGGCTTGTGTAAAGTTATTTTGGGTTAGAATATGTTATAATACAATGAATTTGATTGATTACAAGTGCTAGAGATGGATGAAAAATATTTAGAAGTGTGAAGAAAGACTTGTTGAAATTTGGTCCCAAATGGGATAAGAACCCACAACCATTTCTTTGAGGCAGTAAATGGCTTGTATAAAGTTATTTTGGTTTAAATATGTTATCATACAATAAATTTGATTGATTACAAGTGCTAGAGATGGATGAAGAATGTTTAAAAGTGTGAAGAAAAAATTGTTGAAATTTGGCCCAAATGGGACAAGAACCCACAATCAGAGCTTTGAGGCAGTAAATGGCTTGTATAAAGTTATTTTGGGTTAGAATATGTTTTAATACAATGAATTTGATTGATTAAAAGTGCTAGAGATGGATGAAGAATGTTTAGCTGTGTGAAGAAAGAGTTGTTGAAATTAGGTCCTAAATGGGATAAGAACCCACAACCATTGCTTTGAGGGAGTAAATTGCTTGTATAATGTCATTTTGGGTTAGAATATGCTATAATACAATGAACTTGATTGATTAGAGATGGATGAAAAATATTTAGAAGTGTGAAGAAAGACTTGTTGAAATTTGGTCCCAAATGGGATAAGAACCCACAACCATTGCTTTGAGGCAATAAATGGCTTGTATAAAGTTATTTTGGGTTATAATATGTTATAATACAATGAATTTGATTGATTACAAGTGCTAGAGATGGATGAAGAATGTTTCGAAGTGTGAAGAAAGACTTCTTGAAATTTGGTCCCAAATGGGACAAGAACCTACAATCATTGATTTGAGGCAGTAAATGGCTTGTATAAAGTTATTTTGGGTTAGAATATGTTATAATACAGTGAATTTGATTGATTAAAAGTGTTAGAGATGGATGAAAAATATTTAGAAGTGTAAAGAAAGACTTGTTCAAATTAGGTCCTAAATGGGATAAGAACCCTCAACCATTGCTTTGCGGCAGTAAATTGCTTGTATAAAGTCATTTTGGGTTAGAATATGCTATAATACAATCAACTTGATTGATTAAAAATGCTAGAGATGGATGAAAAGTATTTAGAAGTGTGAAGAAAGTCTTGTTGAAATTTGGTCCCATATGGGATAAGAACCCACAACAATTGCTTTGAGGCAATAAATGGCTTGTATAAAGTGATTTTGGGTTATAATATGTTATAATACAATGAATTTGATTGATTACAAGTGCTAGAGATGGTTGAAGAATGTTTAGAAGTGTGAAGAAAGACTTGTTGAAATTTGGTGCCAAATGGATAAGAACCCACAACCATTTCTTTGAGGCAGTAAATGGCTTGTATAAAGTTATTTTGGGTTAAAATATGTTATAATACAATGAATTTGATTGATTACAAGTGCTAGAGATGGATGAAGAATGTTTAGAAGTGTGAAGAAAGACTTGTTGAAATTTGGTCCCAAATGGGAGAAGAACCCACAATCAATGTTTTGAGGCAGTAAATGGCTGGTATAAAGTTATTTTGGGTTAGAATATGTTATAATACAATGAATTTGATTTATTACAAGTGCTTGAGATGGATGAAGAATGTTTAGAAGTGTGAAGAAAGACTTGTTGAAATTTGGTCCCAAATGGGATAAGAACCCACAACCAATGTTTTTTGGTTGTAAATGGCTTGTGTAAAGTTATTTTGGGTTAGAATATGTTATAATACAATGAATTTGATTGATTACAAGTGCTAGAGATGGATGAAAAATATTTAGAAGTGTGAAGAAAGACTTGTTGAAATTTGGTCCCAAATGGGATAAGAACCCACAACCATTGCTTTGAGGCAATAAATGGCTTGTATAAAGTGATTTTGGGTTATAATATGTTATAATACAATGAATTTGATTGATTACAAGTGCTAGAGATGGATGAAGAATGTTTAGAAGTGTGAAGAAAGACTTGTTGAAATTTGGTCCCAAATGGGAGAAGAACCTACAATCATTGATTTGAGGCAGTAAATGGCTTGTATAAAGTTATTTTGGGTTAGAATATGTTATAATACAGTGAATTTGATTGATTAAAAGTGTTAGAGATGGATGAAAAATATTTAGAAGTGTGAAAAATATTTACAAGTGCTAGAGATAGATGAAAAATATTTAGAAGTGTGAAGAAAGACTTGTTGAAATTTGGTCCCAAATAGGATAAGAACCCACAACCATTGCTTTGAGGCAATAAATGGCTTGTATAAAGTGATTTTGGGTTATAATATGTTATAATACAATGAATTTGATTGATTACAAGTGCTAGATATGGTTGAAGAATGTTTAGAAATGTGAAGAAAGACTTGTTGAAATTTGGTGCCAAATGGATAAGAACCCACAACCATTTCTTTCAGGCAGTAAATGGCTTGTATAAAGTTATTTTGGGTTAAAATATGTTATCATACAATGAATTTGATTGATTACAAGTGCTAGGGATGGATGAAGAATATTTAAAATGTGAAGAAAGACTTGTTGAAATTTGGTCCCGAATGGGACAAGAACCCACAATCAATGATTTGAGGCAATAAATTGGTTGTATAAAGTCATTTTGGTTTAGAATATGCTATAATACAATGAACTTGATTGATTTAAAATGCTAGAGATGGATGAAAAATATTTAGAAGTGTGAAGAAAGACTTGTTGAAATTTGGTCCCAAATGGGATAAGAACCTACAATCAATGCTTTGAGGCAGTAAATTGCTTGTATAAAGTCATTTTGGGTTAGAATATGCTATAATACAATGAACTTGATTGATTAAAAATGCTAGAGATGGATGCAAAATATTTAGAAGTGTGAAGAAAGACTTGTTGAAATTTGGTCCCAAATGGGATAAGAACCCACAAGCATTGCTTTGAGGCAATAAATGGCTTGTATAAAGTTATTTTGGGTTATAATATGTTATAATACAATGAATTTGATTGATTACAAGTGCTAGAGATGGATGAAGAATGTTTTGTAGTGTGAAGAAAGACTTGTTGAAATTTGGTCCCAAATGGGAGAAGAACCCACAATCAATGTTTTGAGGCAGTAAATGGCTGGTATAAAGTTATTTTGGGTTAGAATATGTTATAATACAATGAATTTGATTTATTACAAGTGCTAGAGATGGATGAAGAATGTTTAGAAGTGTGAAGAAAGACTTTTTGAAATTTGGTCCCAAATGGGATAAGAACCCACAACCAATGTTTTGAGGTTGTAAATGGCTTGTGTAAAGTTATTTTGGGTTAGAATATGTTATAATACAATGAATTTGATTCATTACAAGTGCTAGAGATGGATGAAAAATATTTAGAAGTGTGAAGAAAGACTTGTTCAAATTAGGTCCTAAATGGGATAAGAACCCTCAACCATTGCTTTGAGACAGTAAATTGCTTGTATAAAGTCATTTTGGGTTAGAATATGCTATAATACAATGAACTTGGTTGATTAAAAATGCTAGAGATGGATGAAAAATATTTAGAAGTGTGAAGAAAGACTTGTTGAAATTTGGTCCCAAATGGGATAAAAACCCACAACCATTGCTTTGAGGCAATAAATGGTTTGTATAAAGTGATTTTGGGTTATAATATGTTATAATACAATGAATTTGATTGATTACAAGTGCTAGAGATGGTTGAAGAATGTTTAGAAGTGTGAAGAAAGACTTGTTGAAATTTGGTGACAAATGGATAAGAACCCACAACCATTTCTTTGAGGTAGTAAATGGCTTGTATAAAGTTATTTTGGGTTAAAATATGTTATCATACAATGAATTTGATTGATTACAAGTGCTAGACATGGATGAAGAATGTTTAAAATGTGAAGAAAGACTTGTTAAAATTTGGTCCCGAGTGGGACAAGAACCCACAATCAATGATTTGAGGCAGTAAATTACTTGTATAAAGTCATTTTGGGTTAGAATATGCTATAATACAATGAACTTGATTGATTATAAATGCTAGAGATGGATGAAAAATATATAGAAGTGTGAAGAAAGACTTGTTGAAATTTGGTCCCAAATGGGATAAGAACCCACAAGCATTGCTTTGAGGCAATAAATGGCTTGTATAAAGTTATTTTGGGTTATAATATGTTATAATACAATGAATTTGATTGATTACAAGTGCTAGAGATGGATGAAGAATGTTTAGAAGTGGGAAGAAAGACTTGTTGAAATTTGGTCCCAAATGGGATAAGAACCCACAACCAATGTTTTGAGGTTCAAAATGGCTTGTGTAAAGTTATTTTGGGTTAGAATATGTTATAATACAATGAACTTGATTGATTAAAAATGCTAGAGATGGATGCAAAATATTTAGAAGTGTGAAGAAAGACTTGTTGAAATTTGGTCCCAAATGGGATAAGAACCCACAAGCATTGCTTTGAGGCAATAAATGGCTTGTATAAAGTTATTTTGGGTTATAATATGCTATAATATAATGAACTTGATTGATTACAAGTGCTAGAGATGGATGAAAAATGTTTAGAAGTGTGAAGAAAGACTTGTTGAAATTAGGTCCTAAATGGGATAAGAACCCACAACCATTGCTTTGAGGCAGTAAATTGCTTGTATAAAGTCATTTTGGGTTAGAATATGCTATAATACAATGAACATGATTGATTAAAAATGCTAGAGATGGATGAAAAATATTTAGAAGTGTGAAGAAAGACTTGTTCAAATTTGGTCCCAAATGGGATAAGAACCCACAAGCATTGCTTTGAGGCAATAAATGGCTTGTATAAAGTTATTTTGGGTTATAATATGTTGATTACAAGTGCTAGAGATGGTTGAAGAATGTTTAGAAGTGTGAAGAAAGACTTGTTGAAATTTGGTGCCAAATGGATAAGAACCCACAACCATTTCTTTGAGGCAGTAAATGGCTTGTATAAAGTTATTTTGGGTTAAAATATATTATCATACAATGAATTTGATTGATTACAAGTGCTAGGGATGGATGAAGAATGTTTAAAATGTGAAGAAAGACTTGTTGAAATTTGGTCCCGAATGGGACAAGAACCCACAATCAATGAATTGAGGCAATAAATTGGTTGTATAAAGTCATTTTGGGTTAGAATATGCTATAATACAATGAACTTGATTGATTTAAAATGCTAGAGATGGATGAAAAATATTTAGAAGTGTGAAGAAAGACTTGTTGAAATTTGGTCCCAAATGGGATAAGAACCTACAATCAATGCTTTGAGGCAGTAAATTGCTTGTATAAAGTCATTTTGGGTTAGAATATGCTATAATACAATGAACTTGATTGATTAAAAATGCTAGAGATGGATGCAAAATATTTAGAAGTGTGAAGAAAGACTTGTTGAAATTTGGTCCCAAATGGGATAAGAACCCACAAGCATTGCTTTGAGGCAATAAATGGCTTGTATAAAGTTATTTTGGGTTATAATATGTTATAATACAATGAATTTGATTGATTACAAGTGCTAGAGATGGATGAAGACTGTTTTGTAGTGTGAAGAAAGACTTGTTGAAATTTGGTCCCAAATGGGAGAAGAACCCACAATCAATGTTTTGAGGCAGTAAATGGCTGGTATAAAGTTATTTTGGGTTAGAATATGTTATAATACAATGAATTTGATTTATTACAAGTGCTAGAGATGGATGAAGAATGTTTAGAAGTGTGAAGAAAGACTTTTTGAAATTTGGTCCCAAATGGGATAAGAACCCACAACCAATGTTTTGAGGTTGTAAATGGCTTGTGTAAAGTTATTTTGGGTTAGAATATGTTATAATACAATGAATTTGATTCATTACAAGTGCTAGAGATGGATGAAAAATATTTAGAAGTGTGAAGAAAGACTTGTTCAAATTAGGTCCTAAATGGGATAAGAACCCTCAACCATTGCTTTGAGACAGTAAATTGCTTGTATAAAGTCATTTTGGGTTAGAATATGCTATAATACAATGAACTTGGTTGATTAAAAATGCTAGAGATGGATGAAAAATATTTAGAAGTGTGAAGAAAGACTTGTTGAAATTTGGTCCCAAATGGGATAAAAACCCACAACCATTGCTTTGAGGCAATAAATGGTTTGTATAAAGTGATTTTGGGTTATAATATGTTATAATACAATGAATTTGATTGATTACAAGTGCTAGAGATGGTTGAAGAATGTTTAGAAGTGTGAAGAAAGACTTGTTGAAATTTGGTGACAAATGGATAAGAACCCACAACCATTTCTTTGAGGTAGTAAATGGCTTGTATAAAGTTATTTTGGGTTAAAATATGTTATCATACAATGAATTTGATTGATTACAAGTGCTAGACATGGATGAAGAATGTTTAAAATGTGAAGAAAGACTTGTTAAAATTTGGTCCCGAGTGGGACAAGAACCCACAATCAATGATTTGAGGCAGTAAATTACTTGTATAAAGTCATTTTGGGTTAGAATATGCTATAATACAATGAACTTGATTGATTATAAATGCTAGAGATGGATGAAAAATATATAGAAGTGTGAAGAAAGACTTGTTGAAATTTGGTCCCAAATGGGATAAGAACCCACAAGCATTGCTTTGAGGCAATAAATGGCTTGTATAAAGTTATTTTGGGTTATAATATGTTATAATACAATGAATTTGATTGATTACAAGTGCTAGAGATGGATGAAGAATGTTTAGAAGTGGGAAGAAAGACTTGTTGAAATTTGGTCCCAAATGGGATAAGAACCCACAACCAATGTTTTGAGGTTCCAAATGGCTTGTGTAAAGTTATTTTGGGTTAGAATATGTTATAATACAATGAACTTGATTGATTAAAAATGCTAGAGATGGATGCAAAATATTTAGAAGTGTGAAGAAAGACTTGTTGAAATTTGGTCCCAAATGGGATAAGAACCCACAAGCATTGCTTTGAGGCAATAAATGGCTTGTATAAAGTTATTTTGGGTTATAATATGCTATAATATAATGAACTTGATTGATTACAAGTGCTAGAGATGGATGAAAAATGTTTAGAAGTGTGAAGAAAGACTTGTTGAAATTAGGTCTTAAATGGGATAAGAACCCACAACCATTGCTTTGAGGCAGTAAATTGCTTGTATAAAGTCATTTTGGGTTAAAATATGCTATAATACAATGAACATGATTGATTAAAAATGCTAGAGATGGATGAAAAATATTTAGAAGTGTGAAGAAAGACTTGTTCAAATTTGGTCCCAAATGGGATAAGAACCCACAAGCATTGCTTTGAGGCAATAAATGGCTTGTATAAAGTTATTTTGGGTTATAATATGTTGATTACAAGTGCTAGAGATGGTTGAAGAATGTTTAGAAGTGTGAAGAAAGACTTGTTGAAATTTGGTGCCAAATGGATAAGAACCCACAACCATTTCTTTGAGGCAGTAAATGGCTTGTATAAAGTTATTTTGGGTTAAAATATATTATCATACAATGAATTTGATTGATTACAAGTGCTAGGGATGGATGAAGAATGTTTAAAATGTGAAGAAAGACTTGTTGAAATTTGGTCCCGAATGGGACAAGAACCCACAATCAATGATTTGAGGCAATAAATTGCTTGTATAAAGTCATTTTGGGTTAGAATATGCTATAATACAATGAACTTGATTGATTAAAAATGCTAGAGATGGATGAAAAATATTTAGAAGTGTGAAGAAAGACTTGTTGAAATTTGGTCTCAAATGGGATAAGAACCTACAATCAATGCTTTGAGGCAGTAAATTGCTTGTATAAAGTCATTTTGGGTTAGAATATGCTATAATACAATGAACTTGATTGATTAAAAATGCTAGAGATGGATGAAAAATATTTAGAAGTGTGAAGAAAAACTTGTTGAAATTTTATCCCAAATAGGATAAGAACCCACACGCATTGCTTTGAGGCATTAAATGGCTTGTATAAAGTTATTTTGGGTTATAATATGTTATAATACAATGAATTTGATTGATTACAAGTGCTAGAGATGGATGAAGAATGTTTAGAAGTGTGAAGAAAGACTTGTTGAAATTTGGTCCCAAATGGGAGAAGAACCCACAATCAATGCTTTGAGGCAGTAAATGGCTTGTATAAAGTTATTTTGGGTTAGAATATGTTATAATACAATGAATTTGATTTATTAATGATTTGAGGCAATAAATTGCTTGTATAACGTTATTTTGGGTTATAATATGCTATAATACAATGAATTTGATTGATTAAAAATGCTAGAGATGGATGAAAAATATTTAGAAGTGTGAAGAAAGACTTGTTGAAATTTGGTCTCAAATGGGATAAGAACCTACAACCATTGCTTTGAGGCAGTAAATTGCTTGTATAAAGTCATTTTGGGTTAGAATATGCTATAATACAATGAACATGATTGATTAAAAATGCTAGAGATGGATGAAAAATATTTAGAAGTGTGAAGAAAGACTTGTTCAAATTTGGTCCCAAATAGGATAAGAACCCACAAGCATTGCTTTGAGGCAATAAATGGCTTGTATAAAGTTATTTTGGGTTATAATATGTTATAATACAATGAATTTGATTGATTACAAGTGCTAGAGATGGATGAAGAATGTTTAGAAGTGTGAAGAAAGACTTGTTGAAATTTGGTCCCAAATGGGAGAAGAACCCACAATCAATGCTTTGAGGCAGTAAATGGCTGGTATAAAGTTATTTTGGGTTAGAATATGTTATAATACAATGAATTTGATTTATTACAAGTGCTAGAGATGAATGAAGAATGTTTAGAAGTGTGAAGAAAGACTTGTTGAAATTTGGTCCCAAATGGGATAAGAACCCACAACCATTGCTTTGAGGCAATAAATGGCTTGTATAAAGTGATTTTGGGTTATAATATGTTATAATACAATGAATTTGATTGATTACAAGTGCTAGATATGGTTGAAGAATGTTTAGAAGTGTGAAGAAAGACTTGTTGAAATTTGGTCCCAAATGGGATAAGAACCCACAACCATTGCTTTGAGGCAATAAATGGCTTGTATAAAGTGATTTTGGGTTATAATATGTTATAATACAATGAATTTGATTGATTACAAGTGCTAGAGATGGTTGAAGAATGTTTAGAAGTGTGAAGAAAGAATTGTTGAAATTTGGTGCCAAATGGATAAGAACCCACAACCATTTCTTTGAGGCAGTAAATGGCTTGTATAAAGTTATTTTGGGTTAAAATATATTATCATACAATGAATTTGATTGATTACAAGTGCTAGGGATGGATGAAGAATATTTAGAAGTGTGAAGAAAGACTTGTTGAAATTTGGTCTCAAATGGGATAAGAACCTACAATCAATGCTTTGAGGCAGTAAATTGCTTGTATAAAGTCATTTTGGGTTAGAATATGCTATAATACAATGAACTTGATTGATTAAAAATGCTAGAGATGGATGAAAAATATTTAGAAGTGTGAAGAAAAACTTGTTGAAATTTTGTCCCAAATAGGATAAGAACCCACACGCATTGCTTTGAGGCATTAAATGGCTTGTATAAAGTTATTTTGGGTTATAATATGTTATAATAAAATGAATTTGATTGATTACAAGTGCTAGAGATGGATGAAGAATGTTTAGAAGTGTGAAGAAAGACTTGTTGAAATTTGGTCCCAAATGGGAGAAGAACCCACAATCAATGCTTTGAGGCAGTAAATGACTGGTATAAAGTTATTTTGGGTTAGAATATGTTATAATACAATGAATTTGATTTATTACAAGTGCTAGAGATGGATGAAGAATGTTTAGAAGTGTGAAGAAAGACTTGTTGAAATTTGGTCCCAAATGGGATAAGAACCCACAACCATTGCTTTGAGGCAATAAATGGCTTGTATAAAGTGATTTTGGGTTATAATATGTTATAATACAATGAATTTGATTGATTACAAGTGCTAGATATGGTTGAAGAATGTTTAGAAGTGTGAAGAAAGACTTGTTGAAATTTGGTCCCAAATGGGATAAGAACCCACAACCATTGCTTTGAGGCAATAAATGGCTTGTATAAAGTGATTTTGGGTTATAATATGTTATAATACAATGAATTTGATTGATTACAAGTGTTAGAGATGGTTGAAGAATGTTTAGAAGTGTGAAGAAAGACTTGTTGAAATTTGGTGCCAAATGGATAAGAACCCACAACCATTTCTTTGAGGCAGTAAATGGCTTGTATAAAGTTATTTTGGGTTATAATATATTATCATACAATGAATTTGATTGATTACAAGTGCTAGGGATGGATGAAGAATGTTTAAAATGTGAAGAAAGACTTCTTGAAATTTGGTCCCGAATGGGACAAGAACCCACAATCAATGATTTGAGGCAATAAATTGCTTGTATAAAGTCATTTTGGGTTAGAATATGCTATAATACAATGAACTTGATTGATTAAAAATGCTAGAGATGGATGAAAAATATTTAGAAGTGTGAAGAAAGACTTGTTGAAATTTGGTCTCAAATGTAATAAGAACCTACAATCAATGCTTTGAGGCAGTAAATTGCTTGTATAAAGTCATTTTGGGTTAGAATATGCTATAATACAATGAACTTGATTGATTAAAAATGCTAGAGATGGATGAAAAATATTTAGAAGTGTGAAGAAAAACTTGTTGAAATTTTGTCCCAAATAGGATAAGAACCCACACGCATTGCTTTGAGGCATTAAATGGCTTGTATAAAGTTATTTTGGGTTATAATATGTTATAATACAATGAATTTGATTGATTACAAGTGCTAGAGATGGATGAAGAATGTTTAGAAGTGTGAAGAAAGACTTGTTGAAATTTGGTCCCAAATGGGAGAAGAACCCACAATCAATGCTTTGAGGCAGTAAATGGCTTGTATAAAGTTATTTTGGGTTAGAATATGTTATAATACAATGAATTTGATTTATTACAAGTGCTAGAGATGGATGAAGAATGTTTAGAAGTGTGAAGAAAGACTTGTTGAAATTTGGTCCCAAATGGGATAAGATCCCACAACCAATGTTTTGAGGTTGTAAATGGCTTGTGTAAAGTTATTTTGGGTTAGAATATGTTATAATACATTGAATTTTATTGATTACAAGTGCTAGAGATTGATGAAGAATTTTTAGAAGTGTGAAGAAAGACTTGTTGAAATTTGGTCCCAAATTGGATAAGAACCCACAACCAATGCTTGAAGGCAGTAAATTGCTTGTATAAAGTTATTTTAGGTTAGAATATGTTATAATACAATGAATATGATTGATTAAAAGTGCTAGAGATCGTTGAAGAATGTTTAGAAGTGTGAAGAAAGACTTGTTGAAATTTGGTGCCAAATGGGATAAGAACCCACAACCATTTCTTTGAGGCAGTAAATAGCTTGTATAAAGTTATTTTGGTTTAAATATGTTATCATACAATAAATTTGATTGATTACAAGTGCTAGAGATGGATGAAGAATGTTTAAAAGTGTGAAGAAAGAATTGTTGAAATTTGGCCCAAATGGGACAAGAACCCATAATCAGAGCTTTGAGGCAGTAAATGGCTTGTATAAAGTTATTTTGGGTTAGAATATGTTTTAATACAATGAATTTGATTGATTACAAGTGCTAGAGATGGATGAAGAATGTTTAGCAATGTGAAGAAAGAGTTGTTGAAATTAGGTCCTAAATGGGATAAGAACCCACAACCATTGCTTTGAGGCAGTAAATTGCTTGTATAAAGTCATTTTGGGTTAGAATATGCTATAATACAATGAACTTAATTGATTAGAGATGGATGAAAAATATTTAGAAGTGTGAAGAAAGACTTGTTGAAATTTGGTCCCAAATGGGATAAGAACCCACAACCATTGCTTTGAGGCAATAAATGGCTTGTATAAAGTTATTTTGGGTTATAATATGTTATAATACAATGAATTTGATTGATTACAAGTGCTAGAGATGGATGAAGAATGTTTCGAAGTGTGAAGAAAGACTTGTTGAAATTTGGTCTCAAATGGGATAAGAACCTACAATCAATGCTTTGAGGCAGTAAATTGCTTGTATAAAGTTATTTTGGGTTAGAATATGCTATAATACAATGAACTTGATTGATTAAAAATGCTAGAGATGGATGAAAAATATTTAGAAGTGTGAAGAAAAACTTGTTGAAATTTTGTCCCAAATAGGATAAGAACCCACACGCATTGCTTTGAGGCATTAAATGGCTTGTATAAAGTTATTTTGGGTTATAATATGTTATAATACAATGAATTTGATTGATTACAAGTGCTAGAGATGGATGAAGAATGTTTAGAAGTGTGAAGAAAGACTTGTTGAAATTTGGTCCCAAATGGGAGAAGAACCCACAATCAATGCTTTGAGGCAGTAAATGGCTTGTATAAAGTTATTTTGGGTTAGAATATGTTATAATACAATGAATTTAATTTATTACAAGTGCTAGAGATGGATGAAGAATGTTTAGAAGTGTGAAGAAAGACTTGTTGAAATTTGGTCCCAAATGGGATAAGATCCCACAACCAATGTTTTGAGGTTGTAAATGGCTTGTGTAAAGTTATTTTGGGTTAGAATATGTTTTAATACAATGAATTTGATTGATTACAAGTGCTAGAGATGGATGAAGAATGTTTAGCAATGTGAAGAAAGAGTTGTTGAAATTAGGTCCTAAATGGGATAAGAACCCACAACCATTGCTTTGAGGCAGTAAATTGCTTGTATAAAGTCATTTTGGGTTAGAATATGCTATAATACAATGAACTTAATTGATTAGAGATGGATGAAAAATATTTAGAAGTGTGAAGAAAAACTTGTTGAAATTTGGTCCCAAATGGGATAAGAACCCACAACCATTGCTTTGAGGCAATAAATGGCTTGTATAAAGTTATTTTGGGTTATAATATGTTATAATACAATGAATTTGATTGATTACAAGTGCTAGAGATGGATGAAGAATGTTTCGAAGTGTGAAGAAAGACTTCTTGAAATTTGGTCCCAAATGGGACAAGAACCTACAATCAATGATTTGAGGCAGTAAATGGCTTGTATAAAGTTATTTTCGGTTAGAATATGTTATAATACAGTGAATTTGATTGATTAAAAGTGCTAGAGATGGATGAAAAATATTTAGAAGTGTAAAGAAAGACTTTTTCAAATTAGGTCCTAAATGGGATAAGAACCCTCAACCATTGCTTTGCGGCAGTAAATTGCTTGTATAAAGTCATTTTGGGTTAGAATATGCTATAATACAATGAACTTGATTGATTAAAAATGCTAGAGATGGATGAAAAGTATTTAGAAGTGTGAAGAAAGACTTGTTGAAATTTGGTCCCAAATGGGATAAGAACCCACAACCATTGCTTTGAGGCAATAAATGGCTTCTATAAAGTGAATTTGGGTTATAATATGTTATAATACAATGAATTTGATTGATTACAAGTGCTAGAGATGGATGAAGAATGTTTAGAAGTGTGAAGAAAGACTTGTTGAAATTCGGTCCCAAATGGGAGAAGAACCCACAATCAATGCTTTGAGGCAGTGAATGGCTGGTATAAAGTTATTTTGGGTTAGAATATGTTATAATACAATGAATTTGATTTATTACAAGTGCTAGAGATGGATGAAGAATGTTTAGAAGTGTGAAGAAAGACTTGTTGAAATTTGGTCCCAAATGGGATAAGAACCCACAACCAATGTTTTGAGGTTGTAAATGGCTTGTGTAAAGTTATTTTGGGTTAGAATATGTTATAATACATTGAATTTTATTGATTACAAGCGCTAGAGATTGATGAAGAATTTTTAGAAGTGTGAAGAAAGACTTGTTGAAATTTGGTCCCAAATTGGATAAGAACCCACAACCAATGCTTGAAGGCAGTAAATTGCTTGTATAAAGTTATTTTAGGTTAGAATATGTTATAATACAATGAATATGATTGATTAAAAGTGCTAGAGATCGTTGAAGAATGTTTAGAAGTGTGAAGAAAGACTTGTTGAAATTTGGTGCCAAATGGGATAAGAACCCACAACCATTTCTTTGAGGCAGTAAATGGCTTGTATAAAGTTATTTTGGTTTAAATATGTTATCATACAATAAATTTGATTGATTACAAGTGCTAGAGATGGATGAAGAATGTTTAAAAGTGTGAAGAAAGAATTGTTGAAATTTGGCCCAAATGGGACAAGAACCCACAATCAGAGCTTTGAGGCAGTAAATGGCTTGTATAAAGTTATTTTGGGTTAGAATATGTTTTAATACAATGAATTTGATTGATTACAAGTGCTAGAGATGGATGAAGAATGTTTAGCAGTGTGAAGAAAGAGTTGTTGAAATAAGGTCCTAAATCGGATAAGAACCCACAACCATTGCTTTGAGGGAGTAAATTGCTTGTATAATGTCATTTTGGGTTAGAATATGCTATAATACAATGAACTTAATTGATTAGAGATGGATGAAAAATATTTAGAAGTGTGAAGAAAGACTTGTTGAAATTTGGTCCCAAATGGGATAAGAACCCACAACCATTGCTTTGAGGCAATAAATGGCTTGTATAAAGTTATTTTGGGTTATAATATGATATAATACAATGAATTTGATTGATTACAAGTGATAGAGATGGATGAAGAATGTTTCGAAGTGTGAAGAAAGACTTCTTGAAATTTGGTCCCAAATGGGACAAGAACCTACAATCAATGATTTGAGGCAGTAAATGGCTTGTATAAAGTTATTTTGGGTTAGAATATGTTATAATACAGTGAATTTGATTGATTAAAAGTGATAGAGATGGATGAAAAATATTTAGAAGTGTAAAGAAAGACTTGTTCAAATTAGGTCCTAAATGGGATAAGAACCCTCAACCATTGCTTTGCGGCAGTAAATTGC
Organism: Capsella bursa-pastoris; assembly: GCA_036452645.1. NCBI lineage: Eukaryota > Viridiplantae > Streptophyta > Magnoliopsida > Brassicales > Brassicaceae > Capsella > Capsella bursa-pastoris. Next base: position 5,749,004 of record CP144192.1, read on the forward strand.
TTGCATAAAGTCATTTTGGGTTAGAATATGCTATAATACAATGAACTTGATTGATTAAAAATGCTAGAGATGGATGAAAAGTATTTAGAAGTGTGAAGAAAGACTTGTTGAAATTTGGTCCCAAATGGGATAAGAACCCACAACAATTGCTTTGAGGCAATAAATGGCTTGTATAAAGTGATTTTGGGTTATAATATGTTATAATATAATGAATTTGATTGATTACAAGTGCTAGAGATGGTTGAAGAATGTTTAGAAGTGTGAAGAAAGACTTGTTGAAATTTGGTGCCAAATGGATAAGAACCCACAACCATTTCTTTGAGGCAGTAAATGGCTTGTATAAAGTTATTTTGGGTTAAAATATGTTATCATACAATGAATTTGATTGATTACAAGTGCTAGCGATGGATGAAGAATGTTTAAAATGTGAAGAAAGACTTGTTGAAATTTGGTCCCGAATGGGACAAGAACCCACAATCAATGATTTGAGGCAATAAATTGCTTGTATAAAGTTATTTTGGGTTAGAATATGGTATAATACAATGAACTTGATTGATTCAAAATGCTAGAGATGGATGAAAAATATTTAGAAGTGTGAAGAAAGACTTGTTGAAATTTGGTCCCAAATGGGATAAGAACCTACAATCAATGCTTTGAGGCAGTAAATTGCTTGTATAAAGTCATTTTGGGTTAGAATATGCTATAATACAATGAACTTGATTGATTAAAAATGCTAGAGATGGATGAAAAATATTTAGAAGTGTGAAGAAAGACTTGTTAAAATTTGGTCCCAAATGGGATAAGAACCCACAACCATTGCTTTGAGGCAATAAATGGCTTGTATAAAGTTATTTTGGGTTATAATATGTTATAATACAATGAATTTGATTGATTACAAGTGCTAGAGATGGATGAAGAATGTTTAGAAGTGTGAAGAAAGACTTGTTGAAATTTGGTCCCAAATGGGAGAAGAACCCACAATCAATGTTTTGAGGCAGTAAATGGCTGGTATAAAGTTATTTTGGGTTAGAATATGTTATAATACAATGAATTTGATTTATTACAAGTGCTAGAGATGGATGAAGAATGTTTAGAAGTGTGAAGAAAGACTTGTTGAAATTTGGTCCCAAATGGGATAAGAACCCACAACCAATGTTTTGAGGTTGTAAATGGCTTGTGTAAAATTATTTTGGGTTAGAATATGTTATAATACAATGAATTTGATTGATTACAAGTGCTAGAGATAGATGAAAAATATTTAGAAGTGTGAAGAAAGACTTGTTGAAATTTGGTCCCAAATAGGATAAGAACCCACAACAATTGCTTTGAGGCAATAAATGGCTTGTATAAAGTTATTTTGGGTTATAATATGTTATAATACAATGAATTTGATTGATTACAAGTGCTAGAGATGGATGAAGAATGTTTCGAAGTGTGAAGAAAGACTTCTTGAAATTTGGTCCCAAATGGGACAAGAACCTACAATCAATGATTTGAGGCAGTAAATGGCTTGTATAAAGTTATTTTCGGTTAGAATATGTTATAATACAGTGAATTTGATTGATTAAAAGTGCTAGAGATGGATGAAAAATATTTAGAAGTGTAAAGAAAGACTTTTTCAAATTAGGTCCTAAATGGGATAAGAACCCTCAACCATTGCTTTGCGGCAGTAAATTGCTTGTATAAAGTCATTTTGGGTTAGAATATGCTATAATACAATGAACTTGATTGATTAAAAATGCTAGAGATGGATGAAAAGTATTTAGAAGTGTGAAGAAAGACTTGTTGAAATTTGGTCCCAAATGGGATAAGAACCCACAACCATTGCTTTGAGGCAATAAATGGCTTCTATAAAGTGAATTTGGGTTATAATATGTTATAATACAATGAATTTGATTGATTACAAGTGCTAGAGATGGATGAAGAATGTTTAGAAGTGTGAAGAAAGACTTGTTGAAATTTGGTCCCAAATGGGAGAAGAACCCACAATCAATGCTTTGAGGCAGTGAATGGCTGGTATAAAGTTATTTTGGGTTAGAATATGTTATAATACAATGAATTTGATTTATTACAAGTGCTAGAGATGGATGAAGAATGTTTAGAAGTGTGAAGAAAGACTTGTTGAAATTTGGTCCCAAATGGGATAAGAACCCACAACCAATGTTTTGAGGTTGTAAATGGCTTGTGTAAAGTTATTTTGGGTTAGAATATGTTATAATACATTGAATTTTATTGATTACAAGCGCTAGAGATTGATGAAGAATTTTTAGAAGTGTGAAGAAAGACTTGTTGAAATTTGGTCCCAAATTGGATAAGAACCCACAACCAATGCTTGAAGGCAGTAAATTGCTTGTATAAAGTTATTTTAGGTTAGAATATGTTATAATACAATGAATATGATTGATTAAAAGTGCTAGAGATCGTTGAAGAATGTTTAGAAGTGTGAAGAAAGACTTGTTGAAATTTGGTGCCAAATGGGATAAGAACCCACAACCATTTCTTTGAGGCAGTAAATGGCTTGTATAAAGTTATTTTGGTTTAAATATGTTATCATACAATAAATTTGATTGATTACAAGTGCTAGAGATGGATGAAGAATGTTTAAAAGTGTGAAGAAAGAATTGTTGAAATTTGGCCCAAATGGGACAAGAACCCACAATCAGAGCTTTGAGGCAGTAAATGGCTTGTATAAAGTTATTTTGGGTTAGAATATGTTTTAATACAATGAATTTGATTGATTACAAGTGCTAGAGATGGATGAAGAATGTTTAGCAGTGTGAAGAAAGAGTTGTTGAAATAAGGTCCTAAATCGGATAAGAACCCACAACCATTGCTTTGAGGGAGTAAATTGCTTGTATAATGTCATTTTGGGTTAGAATATGCTATAATACAATGAACTTAATTGATTAGAGATGGATGAAAAATATTTAGAAGTGTGAAGAAAGACTTGTTGAAATTTGGTCCCAAATGGGATAAGAACCCACAACCATTGCTTTGAGGCAATAAATGGCTTGTATAAAGTTATTTTGGGTTATAATATGATATAATACAATGAATTTGATTGATTACAAGTGATAGAGATGGATGAAGAATGTTTCGAAGTGTGAAGAAAGACTTCTTGAAATTTGGTCCCAAATGGGACAAGAACCTACAATCAATGATTTGAGGCAGTAAATGGCTTGTATAAAGTTATTTTGGGTTAGAATATGTTATAATACAGTGAATTTGATTGATTAAAAGTGATAGAGATGGATGAAAAATATTTAGAAGTGTAAAGAAAGACTTGTTCAAATTAGGTCCTAAATGGGATAAGAACCCTCAACCATTGCTTTGCGGCAGTAAATTGCTTGCATAAAGTCATTTTGGGTTAGAATATGCTATAATACAATGAACTTGATTGATTAAAAATGCTAGAGATGGATGAAAAGTATTTAGAAGTGTGAAGAAAGACTTGTTGAAATTTGGTCCCAAATGGGATAAGAACCCACAACAATTGCTTTGAGGCAATAAATGGCTTGTATAAAGTGATTTTGGGTTATAATATGTTATAATATAATGAATTTGATTGATTACAAGTGCTAGAGATGGTTGAAGAATGTTTAGAAGTGTGAAGAAAGACTTGTTGAAATTTGGTGCCAAATGGATAAGAACCCACAACCATTTCTTTGAGGCAGTAAATGGCTTGTATAAAGTTATTTTGGGTTAAAATATGTTATCATACAATGAATTTGATTGATTACAAGTGCTAGCGATGGATGAAGAATGTTTAAAATGTGAAGAAAGACTTGTTGAAATTTGGTCCCGAATGGGACAAGAACCCACAATCAATGATTTGAGGCAATAAATTGCTTGTATAAAGTCATTTTGGGTTAGAATATGGTATAATACAATGAACTTGATTGATTCAAAATGCTAGAGATGGATGAAAAATATTTAGAAGTGTGAAGAAAGACTTGTTGAAATTTGGTCCCAAATGGGATAAGAACCTACAATCAATGCTTTGAGGCAGTAAATTGCTTGTATAAAGTCATTTTGGGTTAGAATATGCTATAATACAATGAACTTGATTGATTAAAAATGCTAGAGATGGATGAAAAATATTTAGAAGTGTGAAGAAAGACTTGTTAAAATTTGGTCCCAAATGGGATAAGAACCCACAACCATTGCTTTGAGGCAATAAATGGCTTGTATAAAGTTATTTTGGGTTATAATATGTTATAATACAATGAATTTGATTGATTACAAGTGCTAGAGATGGATGAAGAATGTTTAGAAGTGTGAAGAAAGACTTGTTGAAATTTGGTCCCAAATGGGAGAAGAACCCACAATCAATGTTTTGAGGCAGTAAATGGCTGGTATAAAGTTATTTTGGGTTAGAATATGTTATAATACAATGAATTTGATTTATTACAAGTGCTAGAGATGGATGAAGAATGTTTAGAAGTGTGAAGAAAGACTTGTTGAAATTTGGTCCCAAATGGGATAAGAACCCACAACCAATGTTTTGAGGTTGTAAATGGCTTGTGTAAAATTATTTTGGGTTAGAATATGTTATAATACAATGAATTTGATTGATTACAAGTGCTAGAGATAGATGAAAAATATTTAGAAGTGTGAAGAAAGACTTGTTGAAATTTGGTCCCAAATAGGATAAGAACCCACAACAATTGCTTTGAGGCAATAAATGGCTTGTATAAAGTGATTTTGGGTTATAATATGTTATAATATAATGAATTTGATTGATTACAAGTGCTAGAGATGGTTGAAGAATGTTTAGAAGTGTGAAGAAAGACTTGTTGAAATTTGGTGCCAAATGGATAAGAACCCACAACCATTTCTTTGAGGCAGTAAATGGCTTGTATAAAGTTATTTTGGGTTAAAATATGTTATCATACAATGAATTTGATTGATTACAAGTGCTAGCGATGGATGAAGAATGTTTAAAATGTGAAGAAAGACTTGTTGAAATTTGGTCCCGAATGGGACAAGAACCCACAATCAATGATTTGAGGCAATAAATTGCTTGTATAAAGTCATTTTGGGTTAGAATATGGTATAATACAATGAACTTGATTGATTAAAAATGCTAGAGATGGATGAAAAATATTTAGAAGTGTGAAGAAAGACTTGTTGAAATTTGGTCCCAAATGGGATAAGAACCTACAATCAATGCTTTGAGGCAGTAAATTGCTTGTATAAAGTCATTTTGGGTTAGAATATGCTATAATACAATGAACTTGATTGATTAAAAATGCTAGAGATGGATGAAAAATATTTAGAAGTGTGAAGAAAGACTTGTTAAAATTTGGTCCCAAATGGGATAAGAACCCACAACCATTGCTTTGAGGCAATAAATGGCTTGTATAAAGTTATTTTGGGTTATAATATGTTATAATACAATGAATTTGATTGATTACAAGTGCTAGAGATGGATGAAGAATGTTTAGAAGTGTGAAGAAAGACTTGTTGAAATTTGGTCCCAAATGGGAGAAGAACCCACAATCAATGTTTTGAGGCAGTAAATGGCTGGTATAAAGTTATTTTGGGTTAGAATATGTTATAATACAATGAATTTGATTTATTACAAGTGCTAGAGATGGATGAAGAATGTTTAGAAGTGTGAAGAAAGACTTGTTGAAATTTGGTCCCAAATGGGATAAGAACCCACAACCAATGTTTTGAGGTTGTAAATGGCTTGTGTAAAATTATTTTGGGTTAGAATATGTTATAATACAATGAATTTGATTGATTACAAGTGCTAGAGATAGATGAAAAATATTTAGAAGTGTGAAGAAAGACTTGTTGAAATTTGGTCCCAAATAGGATAAGAACCCACAACCATTGCTTTGAGGCAATAAATGGCTTGTATAAAGTGATTTTGGGTTATAATATGTTATAATACAATGAATTTGATTGATTACAAGTGCTAGATATGGTTGAAGAATGTTTAGAAATGTGAAGAAAGACTTGTTGAAATTTGGTGCCAAATGGATAAGAACCCACAACCATTTCTTTGAGGCAGTAAATGGCTTGTATAAAGTTATTTTGGGTTAAAATATGTTATCATACAATGAATTTGATTGATTACAAGTGCTAGGGATGGATGAAGAATGTTTAAAATGTGAAGAAAGACTTGTTGAAATTTGGTCCCGAATGGGACAAGAACCCACAATCAATGATTTGAGGCAATAAATTGCTTGTATAAAGTCATTTTGGGTTAGAATATGGTATAATACAATGAACTTGATTGATTCAAAATGCTAGAGATGGATGAAAAATATTTAGAAGTGTGAAGAAAGACTTGTTGAATTTTGGTCCCAAATGGGATAAGAACCTACAATCAATGCTTTGAGGCAGTAAATTGCTTGTATAAAGTCATTTTGGGTTAGAATATGCTATAATACAATGAACTTGATTGATTAAAAATGTTAGAGATGGATGAAAAATATTTAGAAGTGTGAAGAAAGACTTGTTAAAATTTGGTCCCAAATGGGATAAGAACCCACAACCATTGCTTTGAGGCAATAAATGGCTTGTATAAAGTTATTTTGGGTTATAATATGTTATAATACAATGAATTTGATTGATTACAAGTGCTAGAGATGGATGAAGAATGTTTAGAAGTGTGAAGAAAGACTTGTTGAAATTTGGTCCCAAATGGGAGAAGAACCCACAATCAATGTTTTGAGGCAGTAAATGGCTGGTATAAAGTTATTTTGGGTTAGAATATGTTATAATACAATGAATTTGATTTATTACAAGTGCTAGAGATGGATGAAGAATGTTTAGAAGTGTGAAGAAAGACTTGTTGAAATTTGGTCCCAAATGGGATAAGAACCCACAACCAATGTTTTGAGGTTGTAAATGGCTTGTGTAAAATTATTTTGGGTTAGAATATGTTATAATACAATGAATTTGATTGATTACAAGTGCTAGAGATAGATGAAAAATATTTAGAAGTGTGAAGAAAGACTTGTTGAAATTTGGTCCCAAATAGGATAAGAACCCACAACCATTGCTTTGAGGCAATAAATGGCTTGTATAAAGTGATTTTGGGTTATAATATGTTATAATACAATGAATTTGATTGATTACAAGTGCTAGATATGGTTGAAGAATGTTTAGAAATGTGAAGAAAGACTTGTTGAAATTTGGTGCCAAATGGATAAGAACCCACAACCATTTCTTTCAGGCAGTAAATGGCTTGTATAAAGTTATTTTGGGTTAAAATATGTTATCATACAATGAATTTGATTGATTACAAGTGCTAGGGATGGATGAAGAATGTTTAAAATGTGAAGAAAGACTTGTTGAAATTTGGTCCCGAATGGGACAAGAACCCACAATCAATGATTTGAGGCAATAAATTGCTTGTATAAAGTCATTTTGGGTTAGAATATGCTATAATACAATGAACTTGATTGATTTAAAATGCTAGAGATGGATGAAAAATATTTAGAAGTGTGAAGAAAGACTTGTTGAAATTTGGTCCCAAATGGGATAAGAACCTACAATCAATGCTTTGAGGCAGTAAATTGCTTGTATAAAGTCATTTTGGGTTAGAATATGCTATAATACAATGAACTTGATTGATTAAAAATGCTAGAGATGGATGCAAAATATTTAGAAGTGTGAAGAAAGACTTGTTGAAATTTGGTCCCAAATGGGATAAGAACCCACAAGCATTGCTTTGAGGCAATAAATGGCTTGTATAAAGTTATTTTGGGTTATAATATGTTATAATACAATGAATTTGATTGATTACAAGTGCTAGAGATGGATGAAGAATGTTTTGTAGTGTGAAGAAAGACTTGTTGAAATTTGGTCCCAAATGGGAGAAGAACCCACAATCAATGTTTTGAGGCAGTAAATGGCTGGTATAAAGTTATTTTGGGTTAGAATATGTTATAATACAATGAATTTGATTTATTACAAGTGCTAGAGATGGATGAAGAATGTTTAGAAGTGTGAAGAAAGACTTGTTGAAATTTGGTCCCAAATGGGATAAGAACCCACAACCAATGTTTTGAGGTTGTAAATGGCTTGTGTAAAGTTATTTTGGGTTAGAATATGTTATAATACAATGAATTTGATTCATTACAAGTGCTAGAGATGGATGAAAAATATTTAGAAGTGTGAAGAAAGACTTGTTCAAATTAGGTCCTAAATGGGATAAGAACCCTCAACCATTGCTTTGAGGCAGTAAATTGCTTGTATAAAGTCATTTTGGGTTAGAATATGCTATAATACAATGAACTTCGTTGATTAAAAATGCTAGAGATGGATGAAAAATATTTAGAAGTGTGAAGAAAGACTTGTCGAAATTTGGTCCCAAATGGGATAAAAACCCACAACCATTGCTTTGAGGCAATAAATGGTTTGTATAAAGTGATTTTGGGTTATAATATGTTATAATACAATGAATTTGATTGATTACAAGTGCTAGAGATGGTTGAAGAATGTTTAGAAGTGTGAAGAAAGACTTGTTGAAATTTGGTGACAAATGGATAAAAACCCACAACCATTTCTTTGAGGTAGTAAATGGCTTGTATAAAGTTATTTTGGGTTAAAATATGTTATCATACAATGAATTTGATTGATTACAAGTGCTAGAGATGGATGAAGAATGTTTAAAATGTGAAGAAAGACTTGTTGAAATTTGGTCCCGAGTGGGACAAGAACCCACAATCAATGATTTGAGGCAGTAAATTACTTGTATAAAGTCATTTTGGGTTAGAATATGCTATAATACAACGAACTTGATTGATTATAAATGCTAGAGATGGATGAAAAATATATAGAAGTGTGAAGAAAGACTTGTTGAAATTTGGTCTCAAATGGGATAAGAACCTACAATCAATGCTTTGAGGCAGTAAATTGCTTGTATAAAGTCATTTTTGGTTAGAATATGCTATAATACAATGAACTTGATTGATTAAAAATGCTAGATATGGATGAAAAATATTTTGAAGTGTGAAGAAAGACTTGTTGAAATTTGGTCCCAAATGGGATAAGAACCCACAAGCATTGCTTTGAGGCAATAAATGGCTTGTATAAAGTTATTTTGGGTTATAATATGTTATAATACAATGAATTTGATTGATTACAAGTGCTAGAGATGGATGAAGAATGTTTAGAAGTGTGAAGAAAGACTTGTTGAAATTTGGTCCCAAATGGGAGAAGAACCCACAATCAATGCTTTGAGGTAGTAAATGGTTGGTATAAAGTTATTTTGGGTTAGAATATGTTATAATACAATGAATTTGATTTATTACAAGTGCTAGAGATGGATGAAGAATGTTTAGAAGTGTTAAGAAAGACTTGTTGAAATTTGGTCCCAAATGGGATAAGAACCCACAACCAATGTTTTGAGGTTCCAAATGGCTTGTGTAAAGTTATTTTGGGTTAGAATATGTTATAATACAATGAACTTGATTGATTAAAAATGCTAGAGATGGATGCAAAATATTTAGAAGTGTGAAGAAAGACTTGTTGAAATTTGGTCCCAAATGGGATAAGAACCCACAAGCATTGCTTTGAGGCAATAAATGGCTTGTATAAAGTTATTTTGGGTTATAATATGTTATAATACAATGAATTTGATTGATTACAAGTGCTAGAGATGGATGAAGAATGTTTAGAAGTGTGAAGAAAGACTTGTTCAAATTTGTTCCCAAATGGGATAAGAACCCACAAGCATTGCTTTGAGGCAATAAATGGCTTGTATAAAGTTATTTTGGGTTATAATATGTTATAATACAATGAATCTGATTGATTACAAGTGCTAGAGATGGATGAAGAATGTTTAGAAGTGTGAAGAAACACTTGTTGAAATTTGGTCCCAAATGGGAGAAGAACCCACAATCAATGCTTTGAGGCAGTAAATGGCTGGTATAAAGTTATTTTGGGTTAGAATCTGTTATAATACAATGAATTTGATTTATTACAAGTGCTAGAGATGGATGAAGAATGTTTAGAAGTGTGAAGAAAGACTTGTTCAAATTTGGTCCCAAATGGGATAAGAACCTACAATCAATGCTTTGAGGCAGTAAATTGCTTGTATAAAGTCATTTTGGGTTAGAATATGCTATAATACAATGAACTTGATTGATTAAAAATGCTAGATATGGATGAAAAATATTTAGAAGTGTGAAGAAAGACTTGTTGAAATTTGGTCCCAAATGGGATAAGAACCCACAAGCATTGCTTTGAGGCAATAAATGGCTTGTATAAAGTTATTTTGGGTTATAATATGTTATAATACAATGAATTTGATTGATTACAAGTGCTAGAGATAGATGAAGAATGTTTAAAATGTGAAGAAAGACTTGTTGAAATTTGGTCCCGAGTGGGACAAGAACCCACAATCAATGATTTGAGGCAGTAAATTACTTGTATAAAGTCATTTTGGGTTATAATATGCTTTAATACAATGAACTTGATTGATTAAAAATGCTAGAGATGGATGAAAAATATATAGAAGTGTGAAGAAAGACTTGTTGAAATTTGGTTTCAAATGGGATAAGAACCTACAATCAATGCTTTGAGGCAGTAAATTGCTTGTATAAAGTCATTTTGGGTTAGAATATGCTATAATACAATGAACTTGATTGATTGAAAATGCTAGATATGGATGAAAAATATTTAGAAGTGTGAAGAAAGACTTGTTGAAAGTTGGTCCCAAATGGGATAAGAACCCACAAGCATTGCTTTGAGGCAATAAATGGCATGTATAAAGTTATTTTGGGTTATAATATGTTATAATACAATGAATCTGATTGATTACAAGTGCTAGAGATGGATGAAGAATGTTTAGAAGTGTGAAGAAATACTTGTTGAAATTTGGTCCCAAATGGGAGAAGAACCCACAATCAATGCTTTGAGGCAGTAAATGGCTGGTATAAAGTTATTTTGGGTTAGAATATGTTATAATACAATGAATTTGATTGATTAAAAGTGCTAGAGATGGATGAAGAATGTTTAGAAGTGTGAAGAAAGACTTGTTGAAATTTGGTCCCAAATGGGAGAAGAACCCACAATCAATGCTTTAAAGCAGTAAATGGTTGGTATAAAGTTATTTTGGGTTAGAATATGTTATAATACAATGAATTAAATTTATTACAAGTGCTAGAGATGGATGAAGAATGTTTAGAAGTGTGAAGAAAGACTTGTCGAAATTTGGTCCCAAATGGGATAAGAACCCACAACCAATGTTTTGAGGTTCCAAATTGCTTGTGTAAAGTTATTTTGGGTTAGAATATGTTATAATACAATGAATCTGATTGATTACAAGTGCTAGAGATGGATGAAGAATGTTTAGAAGTGTGAAGAAAGACTTGTTGAAATTTGGTCCCAAATGGGAGAAGAACCCACAATCAATGCTTTGAGGCAGTAAATGGCAGGTATAAAGTTATTTTGGGTTAGAATATGTTATAATACAATGAATTTGATTTATTACAAGTGCTAGAGATGGATGAAGAATGTTTAGAAGTGTGAAGAAAGACTTGTTGAAACTTGGTAACAAATGGGATAAGAACCCACAACCATTGCTTTGAGGCAATAAATGGCTTGTATAAAGTGATTTTGGGTTATAATATGTTATAATACAATGAATTTGATTGATTACAACTGCTAGATATGGTTGAAGAATGTTTAGAAGTGTGAAGAAAGACTTGTTGAAATTTGGTCCCAAATGGGATAAGAACCCACAAGCATTGCTTTGAGGCAATAAATGGCTTGTATAAAGTTATTTTGGGTTATAATATGTTATAATACAATGAATTTGATTGATTACAAGTGCTAGAAATGGATGAAGAATGTTTAGAAGTGTGAAGAAAGACTTTTTGAAATTTGGTCCCAAATGGGAGAAGAACCCACAATCAATGCTTTGAGGCAGTAAATGGTTGGTATAAAGTTATTTTGGGTTAGAATATGTTATAATACAATGAATTTGATTTATTACAAGTGCTAGAGATGGATGAAGAATGTTTAGAAGTGTGAAGAAAGACTTGTTGAAATTTGGTCCCAAATGGGATAAGAACCCACAACCAATGTTTTGAGGTTCCAAATGGCTTGTGTAAAGTTATTTTGGGTTAGAATATGTTATAATACAATGAACTTGATTGATTAAAAATGCTAGAGATGGATGCTAAATATTTAGAAGTGTGAAGAAAGACTTGTTGAAATTTGGTCCCAAATGGGATAAGAACCCACAAGCATTGCTTTGAGGCAATAAATGGCTTGTATAAAGTTATTTTGGGTTATAATATGTTATAATACAATGAATTTGATTGATTACAAGTGCTATAGATGGATGAAGAATGTTTAGAAGTGTGCAGAAAGACTTGTTGAAATTAGGTCCTAAATGGGATAAGAACTCACAACCATTGCTTTGAGGCAGTAAATTGCTTATATAAAGTCATTTTGGGTAAGAATATGTTATAATACAATGAATATGATTGATTAAAAATGCTAGAGATGGATGAAAAATATTTAGAAGTGTGAAGAAAGACTTGTTCAAATTTGGTCCCAAATGGGATAAGAACCCACAAGCATTGCTTTGAGGCAATAAATGGCTTGTATAAAGTTATTTTGGGTTATAATATGTTATAATACAATGAATCTGATTGATTACAAGTGCTAGAGATGGATGAAGAATGTTTAGAAGTGTGAAGAAAGACTTGTTGAAATTTGGTCCCAAATGGGAGAAGAACCCACAATCAATGCTTTGAGGCAGTAAATGGCTGGTATAAAGTTATTTTGGGTTAGAATATGTTATAATACAATGAATTTGATTTATTACAAGTGCTAGAGATGGATGAAGAATGTTTAGAAGTGTGAAGAAAGACTTGTTGAAATTTGGTAACAAATGGGATAAGAACCCACAACCATTGCTTTGAGGCAATAAATGGCTTGTATAAAGTGATTTTGGGTTATAATATGTTATAATACAATGAATTTGATTGATTACAAGTGCTAGATATAGTTGAAGAATGTTTAGAAGTGTGAAGAAAGACTTGTTGAAATTTGGTCCCAAATGGGATAAGAACCCACAAGCATTGCTTTGAGGCAATAAATGGCTTGTATAAAGTTATTTTGGGTTATAATATGTTATAATACAATGAATTTGATTGATTACAAGTGCTAGAAATGGATGAAGAATGTTTAGAAGTGTGAAGAAAGACTTTTTGAAATTTGGTCCCAAATGGGAGAAGAACCCACAATCAATGCTTTGAGGCAGTAAATGGTTGGTATAAAGTTATTTTGGGTTAGAATATGTTATAATACAATGAATTTGATTTATTACAAGTGCTAGAGATGGATGAAGAATGTTTAGAAGTGTGAAGAAAGACTTGTTGAAATTTGGTCCCAAATGGGATAAGAACCCACAACCAATGTTTTGAGGTTCCAAATGGGTTGTGTAAAGTTATTTTGGGTTAGAATATGTTATAATACAATGAACTTGATTGATTAAAAATGCTAGAGATGGATGCTAAATATTTAGAAGTGTGAAGAAAGACTTGTTGAAATTTGGTCCCAAATGGGATAAGAACCCACAAGCATTGCTTTGAGGCAATAAATGGCTTGTATAAAGTTATTTTGGGTTATAATATGTTATAATACAATGAATTTGATTTATTACAAGTGCTAGAGATGGATGAAGAATGTTTAGAAGTGTGAAGAAAGACTTGTTGAAATTAGGTCCTAAATGGGATAAGAACCCACAACCATTGCTTTGAGGCAGTAAATTGCTTGTATAAAGTCATTTTGGGTAAGAATATGTTATAATACAATGAACATGATTCATTAAAAATGCTAGAGATGGATGAAAAATATTTAGAAGTGTGAAGAAAGACTTGTTCAAATTTGGTCCCAAATGGGATAAGAACCCACAAGCATTGCTTTGAGGCAATAAATGGCTTGTATAAAGTTATTTTGGGTTATAATATGTTATAATACAATGAATCTGATTGATTACAAGTGCTAGAGATGGATGAAGAATGTTTAGAAGTGTGAAGAAAGACTTGTTGAAATTTGGTCCCAAATGGGAGAAGAACCCACAATCAATGCTTTGAGGCAGTAAATGGCTGGTATAAAGTTATTTTGGGTTAGAATATGTTATAATACAATGAATTTGATTTATTACAAGTGCTAGAGATGGATGAAGAATGTTTAGAAGTGTGAAGAAAGACTTGTTCAAATTTGGTCCCAAATGGGATAAGAACCTACAATCAATGCTTTGAGGCAGTAAATTGCTTGTATAAAGTCATTTTGGGTTAGAATATGCTATAATACAATGAACTTGATTGATTAAAAATGCTAGATATGGATGAAAAATATTTAGAAGTGTGAAGAAAGACTTGTTGAAATTTGGTCCCAAATGGGATACGAACCCACAAGCATTGCTTTGAGGCAATAAATGGCTTGTATAAAGTTATTTTGGGTTAGAATATGTTATAATACAATGAATTTGATTTATTACAAGTGCTAGAGATGGATGATGAATGTTTAGAAGTGTGAAGAAAGACTTGTTGAAATTTGGTGACAAATGGATAAGAACCCACAACCATTTCTTTGAGGTAGTAAATGGCTTGTATAAAGTTATTTTGGGTTGAAATATGTTATCATACAATGAATTTGATTTATTACAAGTGCTAGAGATGGATGAAGAATGTTTAGAAGTGTGAAGAAAGACTTGTTGAAATTTGGTCCCAAATGGGAGAAAAACCCACAATCAATGCTTTGAGGCAGTAAATGGTTGGTATAAAGTTATTTTGGGTTAGAATATGTTATAATACAATGAATTTGATTTATTACAAGTGCTAGAGATGGATGAAGAATGTTTAGAAGTGTGAAGAAAGACTTGTTGAAATTTGGTCCCAAATGGGATAAGAACCCACAACCAATGTTTTGAGGTTGCAAATGGCTTGTGTAAAGTTATTTTGGATTAGACTATGTTATAATACAATGAACTTGATTGATTAAAAATGCAAGAGATGGATGAAAAATATTTATAAGTATGAAGAAAGACTTGTTCAAATTTGGTCCCAAATGGGATAAGAACCCACAAGCATTGCTTTGAGGCAATAAATGGCTTGTATAAAGTTATTTTGGGTTATAATATGTTATAATAGAATGAATCTGATTGATTACAAGTGCTAGAGATGGATGAAGAATGTTTAGAAGTGTGAAGAAAGACTTGTTGAAATTTGGTCCTAAATGGGAGAAGAACCCACAATCAATGCTTTGAGGCAGTAAATGGCTGGTATAAAGTTATTTTGGGTTAGAATATGTTATAATACAATGAATTTGATTTATTACAAGTGCTAGAGATGGATGAAGAATGTTTAGAAGTGTGAAGAAAGACTTGTTCAAATTTGGTCCCAAATTGGATAAGAACCTACAATCAATGCTTTGAGGCAGTAAATTGCTTGTATAAAGTCATTTTGGGTTAGAATATGCTATAATACAATGAAATTGATTGATTAAAAATGCTAGATATGGATGAAAAATATTTAGAAGTGTGAAGAAAGACTTGTTGAAATTTGGTCCCAAATGGGATAAGAACCCACAAGCATTGCTTTGAGGCAATAAATGGCTTGTATAAAGTTATTTTGGGTTATAATATGTTATAATACAATGAATTTGATTGATTACAAGTGCTAGAGATAGATGAAGAATGTTTAAAATGTGAAGAAAGACTTGTTGAAATTTGGTCCCGAGTGGGACAAGAACCCACAATCAATGATTTGAGGCAGTAAATTACTTGTATAAAGTCATTTTGGGTTATAATATGCTTTAATACAATGAACTTGATTGATTAAAAATGCTAGAGATGGATGAAAAATATATAGAAGTGTGAAGAAAGACTTGTTGAAATTTGGTCTCAAATGGGATAAGAACCTACAATCAATGCTTTGAGGCAGTAAATTGCTTGTATAAAGTCATTTTGGGTTAGAATATGCTATAATACAATGAACTTGATTGATTAAAAATGCTAGATATGGATGAAAAATATTTAGAAGTGTGAAGAAAGACTTGTTGAAATTTGGTCCCAAATGGGATAAGAACCCACAAGCATTGCTTTGAGGCAATAAATGGCTTGTATAAAGTTATTTTGGGTTATAATATGTTATAATACAATGAATTTGATTGATTACAAGTGCTAGAGATGGTTGAAGAATGTTTAGAAGTGTGAAGAAAGACTTGTTGAAATTTGGTGACAAATGGATAAGAACCCACAACCATTTCTTTGAGGTAGTAAATGGCTTGTATAAAGTTATTTTGGGTTAAAATATGATATCATACAATGAATTTGATTGATTACAAGTGCTAGAGATGGATGAAGAATGTTTTAAAATGTGAAGAAAGACTTGTTGAAATTTGGTCTCGAGTGGGACAAGAACCCACAATCAATGATTTGAGGCAGTAAATTACTTGTATAAAGTCATTTTGGGTTAGAATATGCTATAATACAATGAACTTGATTGATTATAAATGCTAGAGATGGATGAAAAATATATAGAAGTGTGAAGAAAGACTTGTTGAAATTTGGTCTCAAATGGGATAAGAACCTACAATCAATGCTTTGAGGCAGTAAATTGCTTGTATAAAGTCATTTTGGGTTAGAATATGCTATAATACAATGAACTTGATTGATTAAAAATGCTAGAGATGGATGAAAAATATTTAGAAGTGTGAAGAAAGACTTGTTGAAATTTGGTCCCAAATGAGATAAGAACCCACAAGCATTGCTTTGAGGCAATAAATGGCTTGTATAAAGTTATTTTGGGTTAGAATATGTTATAATACAATGAATTTGATTTATTACAAGTGCTAGAGATGGATGAAGAATGTTTAGAAGTGTGAAGAAAGACTTGTTCAAATTTGGTCCCAAATGGGATAAGAACCTACAATCAATGCTTTGAGGCAGTAAATTGCTTGTATAAAGTCATTTTGGGTTAGAATATGCTATAATACAATGAACTTGATTGATTAAAAATGCTAGATATGGATGAAAAATATTTAGAAGTGTGAAGAAAGACTTGTTGAAATTTGGTCCCAAATGGGATAAGAACCCACAAGCATTGCTTTGAGGCAATAAATGGCTTGTATAAAGTTATTTTGGGTTAGAATATGTTATAATACAATGAATTTGATTTATTACAAGTGCTAGAGATGGATGAAGAATGTTTAGAAGTGTGAAGAAAGACTTGTTGAAATTTGGTGACAAATGGATAAGAACCCACAACCATTTCTTTGAGGTAGTAAATGGCTTGTATAAAGTTATTTTGGGTTAAAATATGTTATCATACAATGACTTTGATTTATTACAAGTGCTAGAGATGGATGAAGAATGTTTAGAAGTGTGAAGAAAGACTTGTTGAAATTTGGTCCCAAATGGGAGAAAAACCCACAATCAATGCTTTGAGGCAGTAAATGGTTGGTATAAAGTTATTTTGGGTTAGAATATGTTATAATACAATGAATTTGATTTATTACAAGTGCTAGAGATGGATGAAGAATGTTTAGAAGTGTGAAGAAAGACTTGTTGAAATTTGGTCCCAAATGGGATAAGAACCCACAACCAATGTTTTGAGGTTGCAAATGGCTTGTGTAAAGTTATTTTGGATTAGAATATGTTATAATACAATGAACTTGATTGATTAAAAATGCAAGAGATGGATGAAAAATATTTAGAAGTATGAAGAAAGACTTGTTCAAATTTGGTCCCAAATGGGATAAGAACCCACAAGCATTGCTTTGAGGCAATAAATGGCTTGTATAAAGTTATTTTGGGTTATAATATGTTATAATAGAATGAATCTGATTGATTACAAGTGCTAGAGATGGATGAAGAATGTTTAGAAGTGTGAAGAAAGACTTGTTGAAATTTGGTCCCAAATGGGAGAAGAACCCACAATCAATGCTTTGAGGCAGTAAATGGCTGGTATAAAGTTATTTTGGGTTAGAATATGTTATAATACAATGAATTTGATTTATTACAAGTGCTAGAGATGGATGAAGAATGTTTAGAAGTGTGAAGAAAGACTTGTTCAAATTTGGTCCCAAATGGGATAAGAACCTGCAAGCAATGCTTTGAGGCAGTAAATTGCTTGTATAAAGTCATTTTGGGTTAGAATATGCTATAATACAATGAACTTGATTGATTAAAAATGCTAGATATGGATGAAAAATATTTAGAAGTGTGAAGAAAGACTTTTTGAAATTGGGTCCCAAATGGGATAAGAACCCACAAGCATTGCTTTGAGGCAATAAATGGCTTGTATAAAGTTATTTTGGGTTATAATATGTTATAATACAATGAATTTGATTGATTACAAGTGCTAGAGATAGATGAAGAATGTTTAAAATGTGAAGAAAGACTTGTTGAAATTTGGTCCCGAGTGGGACAAGAACCCACAATCAATGATTTGAGGCAGTAAATTACTTGTATAAAGTCATTTTGGGTTATAATATGCTTTAATACAATGAACTTGATTGATTAAAAATGCTAGAGATGGATGAAAAATATATAGAAGTGTGAAGAAAGACTTGTTGAAATTTGGTCTCAAATGGGATAAGAACCTACAATCAATGCTTTGAGGCAGTAAATTGCTTGTATAAAGTCATTTTGGGTTAGAATATGCTATAATACAATGAACTTGATTGATTAAAAATGCTAGATATGGATGAAAAATATTTAGAAGTGTGAAGAAAGACTTGTTGAAATTTGGTCCCAAATGGGATAAGAACCCACAAGCATTGCTTTGAGGCAATAAATGGCTTGTATAAAGTTATTTTGGGTTATAATATGTTATAATACAATGAATTTGATTGATTACAAGTGCTAGAGATGGTTGAAGAATGTTTAGAAGTGTGAAGAAAGACTTGTTGAAATTTGGTGACAAATGGATAAGAACCCACAACCATTTCTTTGAGGTAGTAAATGGCTTGTATAAAGTTATTTTGGGTTAAAATATGATATCATACAATGAATTTGATTGATTACAAGTGCTAGAGATGGATGAAGAATGTTTTAAAATGTGAAGAAAGACTTGTTGAAATTTGGTCTCGAGTGGGACAAGAACCCACAATCAATGATTTGAGGCAGTAAATTACTTGTATAAAGTCATTTTGGGTTAGAATATGCTATAATACAATGAACTTGATTGATTATAAATGCTAGAGATGGATGAAAAATATATAGAAGTGTGAAGAAAGACTTGTTGAAATTTGGTCTCAAATGGGATAAGAACCTACAATCAATGCTTTGAGGCAGTAAATTGCTTGTATAAAGTCATTTTGGGTTAGAATATGCTATAATACAATGAACTTGATTGATTAAAAATGCTAGAGATGGATGAAAAATATTTAGAAGTGTGAAGAAAGACTTGTTGAAATTTGGTCCCAAATGAGATAAGAACCCACAAGCATTGCTTTGAGGCAATAAATGGCTTGTATAAAGTTATTTTGGGTTAGAATATGTTATAATACAATGAATTTGATTTATTACAAGTGCTAGAGATGGATGAAGAATGTTTAGAAGTGTGAAGAAAGACTTGTTCAAATTTGGTCCCAAATGGGATAAGAACCTACAATCAATGCTTTGAGGCAGTAAATTGCTTGTATAAAGTCATTTTGGGTTAGAATATGCTATAATACAATGAACTTGATTGATTAAAAATGCTAGATATGGATGAAAAATATTTAGAAGTGTGAAGAAAGACTTGTTGAAATTTGGTCCCAAATGGGATAAGAACCCACAAGCATTGCTTTGAGGCAATAAATGGCTTGTATAAAGTTATTTTGGGTTAGAATATGTTATAATACAATGAATTTGATTTATTACAAGTGCTAGAGATGGATGAAGAATGTTTAGAAGTGTGAAGAAAGACTTGTTGAAATTTGGTGACAAATGGATAAGAACCCACAACCATTTCTTTGAGGTAGTAAATGGCTTGTATAAAGTTATTTTGGGTTAAAATATGTTATTATACAATGACTTTGATTTATTACAAGTGCTAGAGATGGATGAAGAATGTTTAGAAGTGTGAAGAAAGACTTGTTGAAATTTGGTCCCAAATGGGAGAAAAACCCACAATCAATGCTTTGAGGCAGTAAATGGTTGGTATAAAGTTATTTTGGGTTAGAATATGTTATAATACAATGAATTTGATTTATTACAAGTGCTAGAGATGGATGAAGAATGTTTAGAAGTGTGAAGAAAGACTTGTTGAAATTTGGTCCCAAATGGGATAAGAACCCACAACCAATGTTTTGAGGTTGCAAATGGCTTGTGTAAAGTTATTTTGGATTAGAATATGTTATAATACAATGAACTTGATTGATTAAAAATGCAAGAGATGGATGAAAAATATTTAGAAGTATGAAGAAAGACTTGTTCAAATTTGGTCCCAAATGGGATAAGAACCCACAAGCATTGCTTTGAGGCAATAAATGGCTTGTATAAAGTTATTTTGGGTTATAATATGTTATAATAGAATGAATCTGATTGATTACAAGTGCTAGAGATGGATGAAGAATGTTTAGAAGTGTGAAGAAAGACTTGCTGAAATTTGGTCCCAAATGGGAGAAGAACCCACAATCAATGCTTTGAGGCAGTAAATGGCTGGTATAAAGTTATTTTGGGTTAGAATATGTTAAAATACAATGAATTTGATTTATTACAAGTGCTAGAGATGGATGAAGAATGTTTAGAAGTGTGAAGAAAGACTTGTTCAAATTTGGTCCCAAATGGGATAAGAACCTGCAAGCAATGCTTTGAGGCAGTAAATTGCTTGTATAAAGTCATTTTGGGTTAGAATATGCTATAATACAATGAACTTGATTGATTAAAAATGCTAGATATGGATGAAAAATATTTAGAAGTGTGAAGAAAGACTTTTTGAAATTGGGTCCCAAATGGGATAAGAACCCACAAGCATTGCTTTGAGGCAATAAATGGCTTGTATAAAGTTATTTTGGGTTATAATATGTTATAATACAATGAATTTGATTGATTACAAGTGCTAGAGATAGATGAAGAATGTTTAAAATGTGAAGAAAGACTTGTTGAAATTTGGTCCCGAGTGGGACAAGAACCCACAATCAATGATTTGAGGCAGTAAATTACTTGTATAAAGTCATTTTGGGTTATAATATGCTTTAATACAATGAACTTGATTGATTAAAAATGCTAGAGATGGATGAAAAATATATAGAAGTGTGAAGAAAGACTTGTTGAAATTTGGTCTCAAATGGGATAAGAACCTACAATCAATGCTTTGAGGCAGTAAATTGCTTGTATAAAGTCATTTTGGGTTAGAATATGCTATAATACAATGAACTTGATTGATTAAAAATGCTAGAGATGGATGAAAAATATTTAGAAGTGTGAAGAAAGACTTGTTGAAATTTGGTCCCAAATGAGATAAGAACCCACAAGCATTGCTTTGAGGCAATAAATGGCTTGTATAAAGTTATTTTGGGTTAGAATATGTTATAATACAATGAATTTGATTTATTACAAGTGCTAGAGATGGATGAAGAATGTTTAGAAGTGTGAAGAAAGACTTGTTCAAATTTGGTCCCAAATGGGATAAGAACCTACAATCAATGCTTTGAGGCAGTAAATTGCTTGTATAAAGTCATTTTGGGTTAGAATATGCTATAATACAATGAACTTGATTGATTAAAAATGCTAGATATGGATGAAAAATATTTAGAAGTGTGAAGAAAGACTTGTTGAAATTTGGTCCCAAATGGGATAAGAACCCACAAGCATTGCTTTGAGGCAATAAATGGCTTGTATAAAGTTATTTTGGGTTAGAATATGTTATAATACAATGAATTTGATTTATTACAAGTGCTAGAGATGGATGAAGAATGTTTAGAAGTGTGAAGAAAGACTTGTTGAAATTTGGTGACAAATGGATAAGAACCCACAACCATTTCTTTGAGGTAGTAAATGGCTTGTATAAAGTTATTTTGGGTTAAAATATGTTATCATACAATGAATTTGATTTATTACAAGTGCTAGAGATGGATGAAGAATGTTTAGAAGTGTGAAGAAAGACTTGTTGAAATTTGGTCCCAAATGGGAGAAAAACCCACAATCAATGCTTTGAGGCAGTAAATGGTTGGTATAAAGTTATTTTGGGTTAGAATATGTTATAATACAATGAATTTGATTTATTACAAGTGCTAGAGATTGATGAAGAATGTTTAGAAGTGTGAAGAAAGACTTGTTGAAATTTGGTCCCAAATGGGATAAGAACCCACAACCAATGTTTTGAGGTTGCAAATGGCTTGTGTAAAGTTATTTTGGATTAGAATATGTTATAATACAATGAACTTGATTGATTAAAAATGCAAGAGATGGATGAAAAATATTTAGAAGTATGAAGAAAGACTTGTTCAAATTTGGTCCCAAATGGGATAAGAACCCACAAGCATTGCTTTGAGGCAATAAATGGCTTGTATAAAGTTATTTTGGGTTATAATATGTTATAATAGAATGAATCTGATTGATTACAAGTGCTAGAGATGGATGAAGAATGTTTAGAAGTGTGAAGAAAGACTTGTTGAAATTTGGTCCCAAATGGGAGAAGAACCCACAATCAATGCTTTGAGGCAGTAAATGGCTGGTATAAAGTTATTTTGGGTTAGAATATGTTATAATACAATGAATTTGATTTATTACAAGTGCTAGAGATGGATGAAGAATGTTTAGAAGTGTGAAGAAAGACTTGTTCAAATTTGGTCCCAAATGGGATAAGAACCTGCAATCAATGCTTTGAGGCAGTAAATTGCTTGTATAAAGTCATTTTGGGTTAGAATATGCTATAATACAATGAACTTGATTGATTAAAAATGCTAGATATGGATGAAAAATATTTAGAAGTGTGAAGAAAGACTTTTTGAAATTGGGTCCCAAATGGGATAAGAACCCACAAGCATTGCTTTGAGGCAATAAATGGCTTGTATAAAGTTATTTTGGGTTATAATATGTTATAATACAATGAATTTGATTGATTACAAGTGCTAGAGATAGATGAAGAATGTTTAAAATGTGAAGAAAGACTTGTTGAAATTTGGTCCCGAGTGGGACAAGAACCCACAATCAATGATTTGAGGCAGTAAATTACTTGTATAAAGTCATTTTGGGTTATAATATGCTTTAATACAATGAACTTGATTGATTAAAAATGCTAGAGATGGATGAAAAATATATAGAAGTGTGAAGAAAGACTTGTTGAAATTTGGTCTCAAATGGGATAAGAACCTACAATCAATGCTTTGAGGCAGTAAATTGCTTGTATAAAGTCATTTTGGGTTAGAATATGCTATAATACAATGAACTTGATTGATTAAAAATGCTAGAGATGGATGAAAAATATTTAGAAGTGTGAAGAAAGACTTGTTGAAATTTGGTCCCAAATGGGATAAGAACCCACAAGCATTGCTTTGAGGCAATAAATGGCTTGTATAAAGTTATTTTGGGTTAGAATATGTTATAATACAATGAATTTGATTTATTACAAGTGCTAGAGATGGATGAAGAATGTTTAGAAGTGTGAAGAAAGACTTGTTCAAATTTGGTCCCAAATGGGATAAGAACTTACAATCAATGCTTTGAGGCAGTAAATTGCTTGTATAAAGTCATTTTGGGTTAGAATATGCTATAATACAATGAACTTGATTGATTAAAAATGCTAGATATGGATGAAAAATATTTAGAAGTGTGAAGAAAGACTTGTTGAAATTTGGTCCCAAATGGGATAAGAACCCACAACCAATGCTTTGAGGCAATAAATGGCTTGTATAAAGTTATTTTGGGTTAGAATATGTTATAATACAATGAATTTGATTTATTACAAGTGCTAGAGATGGATGAAGAATGTTTAGAAGTGTGAAGAAAGACTTGTTGAAATTTGGTGACAAATGGATAAGAACCCACAACCATTTCTTTGAGGTAGTAAATGGCTTGTATAAAGTTATTTTGGGTTAAAATATGTTATAATACAATGAATTTTATTGATTACAAGTGCTAGAGATGGATGAAAAATGTTTAGAAGTGTGAAGAAAGACTTGTTGAAATTTGGTCCCAAATGGGATAAGAACCCACAATCAATGCTTTGAGGCAATAAATGGCTTGTATAAAGTTATTTTGGGTTAGAATATGTTATAATACAATGAATTTGATTGATTACAAGTGCTAGAGATGGATGAAGAATGTTTAGAAATGTGAAGAAAGACTTGTTGAAATCTGGTCCCAAATGGGATAAGAACCCACAATCAATGCTTTGAGGCAGTAAATGGCTTGTATAAAGTTATTTTGGGTTAGAATATGTTATAATACAATGAACTTGATTGATTACAAAATGCTAGAGATGGATGAAGAAATATTTAGAAGAGTGTAGAAAAACTTGCTGAAATTTGGGCCGAAATGGACTAAGAACCCACAAGCATTGCTTTGAGGCAATAAATGGCTTGTATAAAGTTATTTTGGGTTATAATATGTTATAATACAATGAATTTGATTGATTACAAGTGCTAGAGATGGATGAAGAATGTTTAGAAGTGTGAAGAAAGACTTGTTGAAATCTGGTCCCAAATGGGATAAGAACCCACAATCAATGCTTTGAGGCAGTAAATGGCTTGTATAAAGTTATTTTGGGTTAGAATATGTTATAATACAATGAATTTTATTGATTACAAGTGCTAGAGATGGATGAAGAATGTTTAGAAGTGTGAAGAAAGACTTGTTGAAATCTGGTCCCAAATGGGATAAGAACCCACAACCAATGCTTTGAGGCAGTAAATGGCTTGTATAAAGTCATTTTGGGTTAGAATATGTAATAATACAATGAATTTGATT
The DNA here is from genome assembly GCA_036452645.1 of Capsella bursa-pastoris. NCBI lineage: Eukaryota > Viridiplantae > Streptophyta > Magnoliopsida > Brassicales > Brassicaceae > Capsella > Capsella bursa-pastoris. The sequence goes on from CP144192.1 coordinate 5,773,887, forward strand.
GATTACAAGTGCTAGAGATGGATGAAGAATGTTTAGAAGTGTGAAGAAAGACTTGTTGAAATCTTGTCCCAAATGGGATAAGAACCCACAACCAATGCTTTGAAGCAGTAAATGGCTTGTATAAAGTTATTTTGGGTTATAATATGTTATAATACAATGAATTTGATTGATTACAAGTGCTAGAGATGGATGAAGAATGTTTAGAAGTGTGAAGAAAGACTTGTTGAAATCTTGTCCCAAATGGGATAAGAACCCACAACCAATGCTTTGAAGCAGTAAATGGCTTGTATAAAGTTATTTTGGGTTAGAATATGTTATAATACAGTGAATTTGATTGATTACAAGTGCTAGAGATGGATGAAGAATGTTTAGAAGTGTGAAGAAAGACTTGTTGAAATCTTGTCTCATATGGGATAAGAACCCACAACCAATGCTTTGAGGCAGTAAATGGCTTGTATAAAGTCATTTTGGGTTAGAATATGTTATAATACAATGAATTTGATTGATTACAAGTGCTAGAGATAGATGAAGAATGTTTAGAAGTGTGAAGAAAGACTTGTTGAAATTTGGTCCCAAATGGGATAAGAACCCACAACCAATGCTTTGAGGCAGTAAATGGCTTGTATAAAGTTATTTTGGGTTAGAATATGTTATAATACAATGAATTTGATTGATTACAAGTGCTAGAGATGGATGAAGAATGTTTATAAGTGTGAAGAAAGACTTGTTGAAATCTGGTCCCAAATGGGATAAGAACCCACAACCAATGCTTTGAGGCAGTAAATGGCTTGTATAAAGTTATTTTGGGTTATAATATGTTATAATACAATGAATTTGATTGATTACAAGTGCTAGAGATGGATGAAGAATGTTTAGAAGTGTGAAGAAAGACTTGTTGAAATCTGGTCCCAAATGGGATAAGAACCCACAACCAATGCTTTGAGGCAGTAAATGGCTTGTTTAAAGTTATTTTGGGTTAGAATATGTTATAATACAATGAATTTGATTGATTACAAGTGCTAGAGATGGATGAAGAATGTTTAGAAGTGTGAAGAAAGACTTGTTGAAATCTGGTCCCAAATGGGATAAGAACCCACAACCAATGCTTTGAGGCAGTAAATGGCTTGTATAAAGTTATTTTGGGTTATAATATGTTATAATACAATGAATTTGATTGATTACAAGTGCTAGAGATGGATGAAGAATGTTTAGAAGTGTGAAGAAAGACTTGTTGAAATCTGGTCCCAAATGGGATAAGAACCCACAACCAATGCTTTGAGGCAGTAAATGGCTTGTATAAAGTTATTTTGGGTTATAATATGTTATAATACAATGAATTTGATTGATTACAAGTGCTAGAGATGGATGAAGACTGTTTAGAAGTGTGAAGAAAGACTTGTTGAAATCTGGTCCCAAATGGGATAAGAACCCACAACCAATGCTTTGAGGCAGTAAAAGGCTTGTATAAAGTTATTTTGGGTTAGAATATGTTATAATACAATGAATTTGATTGATTAGAAATGCTAGAGATGGATAAAGAATGTTTAGAAGTGTGAAGAAAAACTTGTTGAAATCTGGTCCCAAATGGGATAAGAACCCACAACCAATGCCTTGAGGCAGTAAATGGCTTGTATAAAGTCATTTTGGGTTATAATATCTTATAATACAATGAATTTGATTGATTACAAGTGCTAGAGATAGATGAAGAATGTTTAGAAGTGTGAAGGAAGACTTGTTGAAATCTGGTCCCAAATGGGATAAGAACCCACAACCAATGCTTTGAAGCAGTAAATGGCTTGTATAAAGTTATTTTGGGTTATAATATGTTATAATACAATGAATTTGATTGATTACAAGTGCTAGAGATGGATGAAGAATGTTTAGAAGTGTGAAGAAAGACTTGTTGAAATCTGGTCCCAAATGGGATAAGAACCCACAACCAATGCTTTGAGGCAGTAAATGGCTTGTATAAAGTTATTTTGGGTTAGAATATGTTATAATACAATGAATTTGATTAATTACAATTGCTAGAGATGGATGAAGAATGTTTAGAAGTGTGAAGAAACACTTGTTGAAATCTGGTCCCAAATGGGATAAGAACCCACAACCAATGCTTTGAGGCAGTAAATGGCTTGTATAAAGTTATTTTGGGTTATAATATGTTATAATACAATGAATTTGATTGATTACAAGTGCTAGAGATGGATGAAGAATGTTTAGAAGTGTGAAGAAAGACTTGTTGAAATCTGGTCCCAAATGGGATAAGAACCCACAACCAATGCTTTGAGGCAGTAAATGGCTTGTATAAAGTTATTTTGGGTTATAATATGTTATAATACAATGAATTTGATTGATTACAAGTGCTAGAGATGGATGAAGAATGTTTAGAAGTGTGAAGAAAGACTTGTTGAAATCTGGTCCTAAATAGGATATGAACCCACAACCAATGCTTTGAGGCAGTAAATGGCTTGTATAAAGTTATTTTGGGTTATAATATGTTATAATACAATGCATTTGATTGATTACAAGTGCTAGAGATGGATAAAGAATGTTTAGAAGTGTTAAGAAAGACTTGTTGAAATCTGGTCCCAAATGGGATAAGAACCCACAACCAATGCTTTGAGGCAGTAAATGGCTTGTATAAAGTTATTTTGGGTTAGAATATGTTATAATACAATGAATTTGATTGATTACAAGTACTAGAGATGGATGAAGAATGTTTAGAAGTGTGAAGAAAGACTTGTTGAAATCTGGTCCCAAATGGGATAAGAACCCACAACCAATGCTTTGAGGCAGTAAATGGCTTGTATAAAGTTATTTTGGGTTAGAATATGTTATAATACAATGAATTTGATTGATTACAAGTGCTAGAGATGGATGAAGAATGTTTAGAAGTGTGAAGAAAGACTTGTTGAAATCTGGTCCCAAATGGGATAAGAACCCACAACCAATGCTTTGAGGCAGTAAATGGCTTGTATAAAGTTATTTTGGGTTAGAATATGTTATAATACAATGAATTTGATTGATTACAAGTGCTAGAGATAGATGAAGAATGTTTAGAAGTGTGAAGAAAGACTTGTTGAAATCTGGTCCCAAATGGGATAAGAACCCACAATCAATGCTTTGAGGCAGTAAATGGCTTGTATAAAGTTATTTTGGGTTAGAATATGTTATAATACAATGAATTTGATTGATTACAAGTGCTAGAGATGGATGAAGAATGTTTAGAAGTGTGAAGAAAGACTTGTTGAAATCTGGTCCCAAATGGGATAAGAACCCACAACCAATGCTTTGAGGCAGTAAATGGCTTGTATAAAGTTATTTTGGGTTAGAATATGTTATAATACAATGAATTTGATTGATTACAAGTGCTAGAGATGGATGAAGAATGTTTAGAAGTGTGAAGAAAGACTTGTTGAAATCTGGTCCCAAATGGGATAAGAACCCACAACCAATGCTTTGAGACAGTAAATGGCTTGTATAAAGTTATTTTGGGTTATAATATGTTATAATACAATGAATTTGATTGATTACAAGTGCTAGAGATGGATGAAGAATGTTTAGAAGTGTCAAGAAAGACTTGTTGAAATCTGGTCCCGAATGGGATGAGAACCCACAACCAATGCTTTGAGGCTGTAAATGGCTTGTATAAAGTTATTTTGGGTTGTAATATGTTATAATACAATGAATTTGATTGATTACAAGTGCTAGAGATGGATGAAGAATGTTTAGAAGTGTATAGAAAGACTTATTGAAATTTGGTCCCAAATGGGATAAGACCCACAACCAATGCTTTGAGGCAGTAAATGGCTTGTATAAAGTTATCTTTGGTTAGAATATGTTATAATACAATGAATTTGATTGATTACAAGTGCTAGAGATGGATGATGAATGTTTAGAAATGTGAAGAAAGACTTGTTGAAATCTGGTCTCAAATGGGATAAGAACCCACAACCAATGCTTTGAGGCAGTAAATGACTTGTATAAAGTTATTTTGGGTTAGAATACGTTATAATACAATGAACTTGATTGATTACAACTGTTATAGATAGATGAAGAATGTTTAGAAGTGTGAAGAAAGACTTGTTGAAATCTGGTCCCAAATGGGATAAGAACCCACAATCAATGCTTTGAGGCAGTAAATGGCTTGTATAAAGTTATTTTGGGTTAGAATATGTTATAATACAATGAATTTGATTGATTAGAAGTGCTAGAGAAGGATGAAGAATGTTTAGAAGTGTGAAGAAAGACTTGTTGAAATCTGGTCCCAAATGGGATAAGAACCCACAACCAATGCTTTGAGGCAGTAAATGGCTTGTATAAAGTCATTTTGGGTTAGAATATGTAATAATACAATGAATTTGATTGATTACAAGTGCTAGAGATAGATGAAGAATGTTTAGAAGTGTGAAGAAACACTTGTTGAAATCTGGTCCCAAATGGGATAAGAACCCACAACAAATGCTTTGAAGCAGTAAATGACTTGTATAAAGTTATTTTGGGTTATAATATGTAATAATACAATGAATTTGATTGATTACAACTGCTAGAGATAGATGAAGAATGTTTAGAAGTGTGAAGAAAGACTTGTTGAAATCTGGTCCCAAATGGGATAAGAACCCACAATCAATGCTTTGAGGCAGTAAATGGCTTGTATAAAGTTATTTTGGGTTAGAATACGTTATAATACAATGAACTTGATTGATTACAACTGCTAGAGATGGATGAAGAATGTTTAGAAGTGTGAAGAAAGACTTGTTGAAATCTGGTCCCAAATAGGATAAGAACCCACAACCAATGCTTTGAGGCAGTAAATGGCTTGTATAAAGTCATTTTGGGTTAGAATATGTTATAATACAATGAATTTGATTGATTACAACTGCTAGAGAAGGATGAAGAATGTTTAGAAGTGTGAAGAAACACTTGTTGAAATCTGGTCCCAAATGGGATAAGAACCCACAGCCAATGCTTTGAAGCAGTAAATGGCTTGTATAAAGTTATTTTGGGTTATAATATGTTATAATGCAATGAATTTGATTGATTACAAGTACTAGAGATGGATGAAGAATGTTTAGAAGTGTAAAGAAAGACTTATTGAAATTTGGTCCCAAATGGGATAAGACCCACAACCAATGCTTTGAGGCAGTAAATGGCTTGTATAAAGTTATCTTTGGTTAGAATATGTTATAATACAATGAATTTGATTGATTACAAGTGCTAGAGATGGATGATGAATGTTTAGAAATGTGAAGAAAGACTTATTGAAATCTGGTCTCAAATGGGATAAGAACCCACAACCAATGCTTTGAGGCAGTAAATGGCTTGTATAAAGTTATTTTGGGTGAGAATATGTTATAATACAATGAATTTGATTGATTACAAGTGCTAGAGATAGATGAAGAATGTTTAGAAGTGTGAAGAAACACTTGTTGAAATTTGGTCCCAAATGGGATTAGAACCCACAACCAGTGCTTTGAAGCAGTAAATGGCTTGTATAAAGTTATTTTGGGTTAGAATATGTTATAATACAATGAATTTGATTGATTGCAACTGCTAGAGATGGATGAAGAATGTTTAGAAGTGTGAAAAAAGACTTGTTGAAATTTGGTCCCAAATGGGATAAGAACCCACAACCAATGCTTTGAGGCAGTAAATGACTTGTATAAAGTTATTTTGGGTTAGAATACGTTATAATACAATGAACTTGATTGATTACAACTGTTAGAGATGGATGAAGAATGTTTAGAAGTGTGAAGAAAGACTTGTTGAAATCTGGTCCCAAATGGGATAAGAACCCACAACCAATGCTTTGAGGCAGTAAATGGATTGTATAAAGTCATTTTGGGTTAGAATATGTTATAATACAATGAATTTGATTGATTACAACTGCTAGAGAAGGATGAAGAATGTTTAGAAGTGTGAAGAAACACTTGTTGAAATCTGGTCCCAAATAGGATAAGAACCCACAGCCAATGCTTTGAAGCAGTAAATTGCTTGTATAAAGTTATTTTGGGTTATAATATGTTATAATGCAATGAATTTTATTGATTACAAGTGCTAGAGATGGATGAAGAATGTTTAGAAGTGTCAAGAAAGACTTGTTGAAATCTGGTCCCGAATGGGATGAGAACCCACAACCAATGCTTTGAGGCTGTAAATGGCTTGTATAAAGTTATTTTGGGTTGTAATATGTTATAATACAATGAATTTGATTGATTACAAGTGCTAGAGATGGATGAAGAATGTTTAGAAGTGTAAAGAAAGACTTATTGAAATTTGGTCCCAAATGGGATAAGACCCACAACCAATGCTTTGAGGCAGTAAATGGCTTGTATAAAGTTATCTTTGGTTAGAATATGTTATAATACAATGAATTTGATTGATTACAAGTGCTAGAGATGGATGATGAATGTTTAGAAATGTGAAGAAAGACTTGTTGAAATCTGGTCTCAAATGGGATAAGAACCCACAACCAATGCTTTGAGGCAGTAAATGACTTGTATAAAGTTATTTTGGGTTAGAATACGTTATAATACAATGAACTTGATTGATTACAACTGTTATAGATAGATGAAGAATGTTTAGAAGTGTGAAGAAAGACTTGTTGAAATCTGGTCCCAAATGGGATAAGAACCCACAATCAATGCTTTGAGGCAGTAAATGGCTTGTATAAAGTTATTTTGGGTTAGAATATGTTATAATACAATGAATTTGATTGATTACAAGTGCTAGAGATAGATGAAGAATGTTTAGAAGTGTGAAGAAACACTTGTTGAAATCTGGTCCCAAATGGGATAAGAACCCACAACAAATGCTTTGAAGCAGTAAATGACTTGTATAAAGTTATTTTGGGTTATAATATGTTATAATACAATGAATTTGATTGATTACAAGTGCTAGAGATGGATGAAGAATGTTTAGAAATGTGAAGAAAGACTTGTTGAAATCTGGTCCCAAATGGGATAAGAACCCACAATCAATGCTTTGAGGCAGTAAATGGCTTGTATAAAGTTATTTTGGGTTAGAATATGTTATAATACAATGAATTTGATTGATTGCAACTGCTAGAGATGGATGAAGAATATTTAGAAGTGTGAAGAAAAACTTGTTGAAATCTGGTCCCAAATGGGATAAGAACCCACAACCAATGCCTTGAGGCAGTAAATGGCTTGTATAAAGTCATTTTGGGTTATAATATCTTATAATACAATGAATTTGATTGATTACAAGTGCTAGAGAAAGATGAAGAATGTTTAGAAGTGTGAAGAAAGACTTGTTGAAATCTGGTCCCAAATGGGATAAGAACCCACAACCAATGCTTTGAAGCAGTAAATGGCTTGTATAAAGTTATTTTGGGTTATAATATGTTATAATACAATGAATTTGATTGATTACAAGTGCTAGAGATGGATGAAGAATGTTTAGAAGTGTAAAGAAAGACTTATTGAAATTTGGTCCCAAATGGGATAAGACCCACAACCAATGCTTTGAGGCAGTAAATGGCTTGTATAAAGTTATCTTTGGTTAGAATATGTTATAATACAATGAATTTGATTGATTACAAGTGCTAGAGATGGATGATGAATGTTTAGAAATGTGAAGAAAGACTTGTTGAAATCTGGTCTCAAATGGGATAAGAACCCACAACCAATGCTTTGAGGCAGTAAATGGCTTGTATAAAGTTATTTTGGGTTAGAATATGTTATAATACAATGAATTTGATTGATTACAAGTGCTAGAGATAGATGAAGAATGTTTAGAAGTGTGAAGAAACACTTGTTGAAATCTGGTCCCAAATGGGATAAGAACCCACAACCAATGCTTTGAAGCAGTAAATGGCTTGTATAAAGTTATTTTGGGTTAGAATATGTTATAATACAATGAATTTGATTGATTACAAGTGCTAGAGATGGATGAAGAATGTTTAGAAGTGTGAAGAAAGACTTGTTGAAATCTGGTCCCAAATGGGATAAGAACCCACAACCAATGCTTTGAGGCAGTAAATGGCTTGTTTAAAGTTATTTTGGGTTAGAATATGTTATAATACAATGAATTTGATTGATTACAACTGCTAGAGATGGATGAAGAATGTTTAGAAGTGTGAAGAAAGACTTGTTGAAATCTGGTCCCAAATGGGATAAGAACCCACAACCAATGCTTTGAGGCAGTAAATGGCTTGTATAAAGTTATTTTGGGTTATAATATGTTATAATACAATGAATTTGATTGATTACAAGTGCTAGAGATGGATGAAGAATGTTTAGAAGTGTGAAGAAAGACTTGTTGAAATCTGGTCCCAAATGGGATAAGAACCCACAATCAATGCTTTGAGGCAGTAAATGGCTTGTATAAAGTTATTTTGGGTTATAATATGTTATAATACAATGAATTTGATTGATTACAAGTGCTAGAGATGGATGAAGAATGTTTAGAAGTGTGAAGAAAGACTTGTTGAAATCTGGTCCCAAATGGGATAAGAACCCACAACCAATGCTTTGAGGCAGTAAATGGCTTGTATAAAGTCATTTTGGGTTATAATATCTTATAATACAATGAATTTGATTGATTACAAGTGCTAGAGATAGATGAAGAATGTTTAGAAGTGTGAAGAAAGACTTGTTGAAATCTGGTCCCAAATGGGATAAGAACCCACAACCAATGCTTTGAGGCAGTAAATGGCTTGTATAAAGTTATTTTGGGTTATAATATGTTATAATACAATGAATTTGATTGATTACAAGTGCTAGAGATGGATGAAGAATGTTTAGAAGTGTGAAGAAAGACTTGTTGAAATCTGGTCCCAAATGGGATAAGAACCCACAACCAATGCTTTGAGGCAGTAAATGGCTTGTATAAAGTTATTTTGGGTTAGAATATGTTATAATACAATGAATTTGATTGATTACAAGTGCTAGAGATGGATGAAGAATGTTTAGAAGTGTGAAGAAAGACTTGTTGAAATCTGGTCCCAAATGGGATAAGAACCCACAACCAATGCTTTGAAGCAGTAAATGGCTTATATAAAGTTATTTTGGGTTAGAATATGTTATAAGACAATGAATTTGATTGATTACAACAGCTAGAGATGGATGAAGAATGTTTAGAAGTGTGAAGAAAGACTTATTGAAATCTGGTCCCAAATGGGATAAGAACCTACAACCAATGCTTTGAAGCAGTAAATGGCTTGTATAAAGTTATTTTGGGTTATAATATGTTATAATACAATGAATTTGATTGATTACAAGTGCTAGAGATGGATGAAGAATGTTTAGAAGTGTGAAGAAAGACTTGTTGAAATCTTGTCTCATATGGGATAAGAACCCACAACCAATGCTTTGAGGCAGTAAATGGCTTGTATAAAGTCATTTTGGGTTAGAATATGTTATAATACAATGAATTTGATTGATTACAAGTGCTAGAGATAGATGAAGAATGTTTAGAAGTGTGAAGAAACACTTGTTGAAATCTGGTCCCAAATGGGATAAGAACCCACAACCAATGCTTTGAAGCAGTAAATGGCTTGTATAAAGTTATTTTTGGTTATAATATGTTATAATACAATGAATTTGATTGATTACAAGTGCTAGAGATGGATGAAGAATGTTTATAAGTGTGAAGAAAGACTTGTTGAAATCTGGTCCCAAATGGGATAAGAACCCACAACCAATGCTTTGAGGCAGTAAATGGCTTGTTTAAAGTTATTTTGGGTTGTAATATGTTATAATACAATGAATTTGATTGATTACAAGTGCTAGAGATGGATGAAGAATGTTTAGAAGTGTAAAGAAAGACTTATTGAAATTTGGTCCCAAATGGGATAAGACCCACAACCAATGCTTTGAGGCAGTAAATGGCTTGTATAAAGTTATCTTTGGTTAGAATATGTTATAATACAATGAATTTGATTGATTACAAGTGCTAGAGATGGATGATGAATGTTTAGAAATGTGAAGAAAGACTTGTTGAAATCTGGTCTCAAATGGGATAAGAACCCACAACCAATGCTTTGAGGCAGTAAATGACTTGTATAAAGTTATTTTGGGTTAGAATACGTTATAATACAATGAACTTGATTGATTACAAGTGCTAGAGATAGATGAAGAATGTTTAGAAGTGTGAAGAAAGACTTGTTGAAATCTGGTCCCAAATGGGATAAGAACCCACAATCAATGCTTTGAGGCAGTAAATGGCTTGTATAAAGTTATTTTGGGTTATAATATGTTATAGTACAATGAATTTGATTGATTACAAGTGCTAGAGATGGATGAAGACTGTTTAGAAGTGTGAAGAAAGACTTGTTGAAATCTGATCCCAAATGGGATAAGAACCCACAACCAATGCTTTGAGGCAGTAAATGGCTTGTATAAAGTTATTTTGGGTTATAATATGTTATAATACAATGAATTTGATTGATTACAAGTGCTAGAGATAGATGAAGAATGTTTAGAAGTGTGAAGAAAGACTTGTTGAAATCTGGTCCCAAATGGGATAAGAACCCACAACAAATGCTTTGAAGCAGTAAATGGCTTGTATAAAGTTATTTTGGGTTATAATATGTTATAATACAATGAATGTGATTGATTACAACTGCTAGAGATGGATGAAGAATGTTTAGAAGTGTGAAGAAAGACTTATTGAAATCTTGTCCCAAATGGGATAAGAACCCACAACCAATGCTTTGAAGCAGTAAATGGCTTGTATAAAGTTATTTTGGGTTAGAATATGTTATAAGACAATGAATTTGATTGATTACAACAGCTAGAGATGGATGAAGAATGTTTAGAAGTGTGAAGAAAGACTTGTTGAAATCTGGTCCCAAATGGGATAAGAACCCACAACCAATGCTTTGAGGCAGTAAATGGCTTGTATAAAGTTATTTTGGGTTATAATATGTTATAATACAATGAATTTGATTGATTACAAGTGCTAGAGATGGATGAAGAATGTTTAGAAGTGTGAAGAAAGACTTGTTGAAATCTGGTCCCAAATGGGATAAGAACCCACAACCAATGCTTTGAGGCAGTAAATGGCTTGTATAAAGTTATTTTGGGTTATAATATGTTATAATACAATGAATTTGATTGATTACAAGTGCTAGAGATGGATGAAGAATGTTTAGAAGTGTGAAGAAAGACTTGTTGAAATTTGGTCCCAAATGGGATAAGAACCCACAACCAATGCTTTGAGGCAGTAAATGGCTTGTATAAAGTTATTTTGGGTTAGAATATGTTATAATACAATGAATTTGATTGATTAGAAATGCTAGAGATGGATAAAGAATGTTTAGAAGTGTGAAGAAAAACTTGTTGAAATCTGGTCCCAAATGGGATAAGAACCCACAACCAATGCTTTGAGGCAGTAAATGGCTTGTATAAAGTCATTTTGGGTTATAATATCTTATAATACAATGAATTTGATTGATTACAAGTGCTAGAGATAGATGAAGAATGTTTAGAAGTGTGAAGAAAGACTTGTTGAAATCTGGTCCCAAATGGGATAAGAACCCACAACCAATGCTTTGAAGCAGTAAATGGCTTGTATAAAGTTATTTTGGGTTATAATATGTTATAATACAATGAATTTGATTGATTACAAGTGCTAGAGATGGATGAAGAATGTTTAGAAGTGTGAAGAAAGACTTGTTGAAATCTGGTCCCAAATGGGATAAGAACCCACAACCAATGCTTTGAGGCAGTAAATGGCTTGTATAAAGTTATTTTGGGTTATAATATGTTATAATACAATGAATTTGATTGATTACAAGTGCTAGAGATGGATGAAGAATGTTTAGAAGTGTGAAGAAAGACTTGTTGAAATCTGGTCCCAAATGGGATAAGAACCCACAACCAATGCTTTGAAGCAGTAAATGGCTTGTATAAAGTAATTTTGGGTTAGAATATGTTATAAGACAATGAATTTGATTGATTACAACAGCTAGAGATGGATGAAGAATGTTTAGAAGTGTGAAGAAAGACTTATTGAAATCTGGTCCCAAATGGGATAAGAACCTACAACCAATGCTTTGAAGCAGTAAATGGCTTGTATAAAGTTATTTTGGGTTATAATATGTTATAATACAATGAATTTGATTGATTACAAGTGCTAGAGATGGATGAAGAATGTTTAGAAGTGTGAAGAAAGACTTGTTGAAATCTGGTCCCAAATGGGATAAGAACCCACAACCAATGCTTTGAGGCAGTAAATGGCTTGTATAAAGTCATTTTGGGTTAGAATATGTTATAATACAATGAATTTGATTGATTACAAGTGCTAGAGATGGATGAAGAATGTTTAGAAGTGTGAAGAAAGACTTGTTGAAATTTGGTCCCAAATGGGATAAGAACCCACAACCAATGCTTTGAGGCAGTAAATGGCTTGTATAAAGTTATTTTGGGTTATAATATGTTATAATACAATGAATTTGATTGATTACAAGTGCTAGAGATGGATGAAGAATGTTTAGAAGTGTGAAGAAAGACTTATTGAAATCTGGTCCCAAATGGGATAAGAACCTACAACAAATGCTTTGAAGCAGTAAATGACTTGTATAAAGTTATTTTGGGTTAGAATACGTTATTATTCAATGAACTTGATTGATTACAACTGCTTGAGATGGATGACGAATGTTTAGAAGTGTGAAGAAAGACTTGTTGAAATCTGGTCCCAAATAGGATAAGAACCCACAACCAATGCTTTGAGGCAGTAAATGGCTTGTATAAAGTTATTTTGGTTTAGAATATGTTATAATACAATGAATTTGATTGATTACAACTGCTAGAGAAGGATGAAGAATGTTTAGAAGTGTGAAGAAAGACTTGTTGAAATCTGGTCCCAAATGGGATAAGAACCCACAACCAATGCTTTGAGGCAGTAAATGGCTTGTATAAAGTCATTTTGGGTTATAATATCTTATAATACAATGAATTTGATTGATTACAAGTGCTAGAGATAGATGAAGAATGTTTAGAAGTGTGAAGAAAGACTTGTTGAAATCTGGTCCCAAATGGGATAAGAACCCACAACCAATGCTTTGAGGCAGTAAATGGCTTGTATAAAGTTATTTTGGGTTATAATATGTTATAATACAATGAATTTGATTGATTACAAGTGCTAGAGATGGATGAAGAATGTTTAGAAGTGTGAAGAAAGACTTGTTGAAATCTGGTCCCAAATGGGATAAGAACCCACAACCAATGCTTTGAGGCAGTAAATGGCTTGTATAAAGTTATTTTGCGTTAGAATATGTTATAATACAATGAATTTGATTGATTACAAGTGCTAGAGATGGATGAAGAATGTTTAGAAATGTGAAGAAAGACTTGTTGAAATCTGGTCCCAAATGGGATAAGAACCCACAACCAATGCTTTGAGGCAGTAAATGGCTTGTATAAAGTCATTTTGGGTTAGAATATGTTATAATACAATGAATTTGATTGATTACAAGTGCTAGAGATGGATGAAGAATGTTCAGAAGTGTGAAGAAAGACTTGTTGAAATCTGGTCCCAAATGGGATAAGAACCCACAACCAATGCTTTGAAGCAGTAAATGGCTTGTATAAAGTTATTTTGGGTTATAATATGTTATAATACAATGAATTTGATTGATTACAAGTGCTAGAGATGGATGAAGAATGTTTAGAAGTGTGAAGAAAGACTTGTTGAAATCTGGTCCCAAATGGGATAAGAACCCACAACCAATGCTTTGAGGCAGTAAATGGCTTGTATAAAGTTATTTTGGGTTATAATATGTTATAATACAATGAATTTGATTGATTACAAGTGCTAGAGATGGATGAAGAATGTTTAGAAGTGTGAAGAAAGACTTGTTGAAATCTGGTCCCAAATGGGATAAGAACCCACAACCAATGCTTTGAGGCAGTAAATGGCTTGTATAAAGTTATTTTGGGTTAGAATATGTTATAATACAATGAATTTGATTGATTACAAGTGCTAGAGATGGATGAAGAATGTTTAGAAGTGTGAAGAAAGACTTGTTGAAATTTGGTCCCAAATGGGATAAGAACCCACAACCAATGCTTTGAAGCAGTAAATGGCTTGTATAAAGTTATTTTGGGTTAGAATATGTTATAATACAATGAATTTGATTGATTACAAGTGCTAGAGATGGATGAAGAATGTTTAGAAGTGTGAAGAAAGACTTGTTGAAATTTGGTCCCAAATGGGATAAGAACCCACAACCAATGCTTTGAGGCAGTAAATGGCTTGTATAAAGTTATTTTGGGTTAGAATATGTTATAATACAATGAATTTGATTGATTACAAGTGCTAGAGATGGATGAAGAATGTTTAGAAGTGTGAAGAAAGACTTGTTGAAATCTGGTCCCAAATGGGATAAGAACCCACAACCAATGCTTTGAGGCAGTAAATGGCTTGTATAAAGTCATTTTGGGTTAGAATATGTTATAATACAATGAATTTGATTGATTACAAGTGCTAGAGATGGATGAAGAATGTTTAGAAGTGTGAAGAAAGACTTGTTGAAATCTGGTCCCAAATGGGATAAGAACCCACAACCAATGCTTTGAGGCAGTAAATGGCTTGTATAAAGTTATTTTGGGTTATAATATGTTATAATACAATGAATTTGATTGATTACAAGTGCTAGAGATGGATGAAGAATGTTTAGAAGTGTGAAGAAAGACTTGTTGAAATCTGGTCCCAAATGGGATAAGAACCCACAACCAATGCTTTGAGGCAGTAAATGGCTTGTATAAAGTTATTTTGGGTTAGAATATGTTATAATACAATGAATTTGATTGATTACAAGTGCTAGAGATGGATGAAGAATGTTTAGAAGTGTGAAAAAAGACTTATTGAAATTTGGTCCCAAATGGGATAAGAACCCACAACCAATGCTTTGAGGCAGTAAATGGCTTGTATAAAGTTATTTTGGGTTAGAATATGTTATAATACAATGAATTTGATTGATTACAAGTGCTAGAGATGGATGAAGAATGTTTAGAAGTGTGAAGAAAGACTTGTTGAAATCTGGTCCCAAATGGGATAAGAACCCACAACCAATGCTTTGAGGCAGTAAATGGCTTGTATAAAGTTATTTTGGGTTATAATATGTTATAATACAATGAATTTGATTGATTACAAGTGCTAGAGATAGATGAAGAATGTTTAGAAGTGTGAAGAAAGACTTGTTGAAATCTGGTCCCAAATGGGATAAGAACCCACAACCAATGCTTTGAGGCAGTAAATGGCTTGTATAAAGTTATTTTGGGTTAGAATATGTTATAATACAATAAATTTGATTGATTAGAAGTGCTAGAGATGGATGAAGAATGTTTAGAAGTGTGAAGAAAGACTTGTTGAAATCTGGTCCCAAATGGGATAAGAACCCACAACCAATGCTTTGAGGCAGTAAATGGCTTGTATAAAGTAATTTTGGGTTATAATATGTTATAATACAATGAATTTGATTGATTACAAGTGCTAGAGATAGATGAAGAATGTTTAGAAGTGTGAAGAAAGACTTGTTGAAATCTGGTCCCAAATGGGATAAGAACCCACAACAAATGCTTTGAAGCAGTAAATGGCTTGTATAAAGTTATTTTGGGTTATAATATGTTATAATACAATGAATTTGATTGATTACAAGTGCTAGAGATAGATGAAGAATGTTTAGAAGTGTGAAGAAAGACTTGTTGAAATCTGGTCCCAAATGGGATAAGAACCCACAACCAATGCTTTGAGGCAGTAAATGGCTTGTATAAAGTTATTTTGGGTTAGAATATGTTATAATACAATGAATTTGATTGATTACAAGTGCTAGAGATGGATGAAGAATGTTTAGAAGTGTGAAGAAAGACTTGTTGAAATCTGGTCCCAAATGGGATAAGAACCCACAACCAATGCTTTGAGGCAGTAAATGGCTTGTATAAAGTTATTTTGGGTTAGAATATGTTATAATACAATGAATTTGATTGATTACAACTGCTAGAGATGGATGAAGAATGTTTAGAAGTGTGAAGAAAGACTTGTTGAAACTGGTCCCAAATGGGATAAGAACCCACAGCCAATGCTTTGAAGCAGTAAATGGCTTGTATAAAGTTATTTTGGGTTATAATATGTTATAATACAATGAATTTGATTGATTACAAGTGCTAGAGATGGATGAAGAATGTTTAGAAGTGTGAAGAAAGACTTGTTGAAATTTGGTCCCAAATGGGATAAGAACCCACAACCAATGCTTTGAGGCAGTAAATGGCTTGTATAAAGTTATTTTGGGTTAGAATATGTTATAATACAATGAATTTGATTGATTACAAGTGCTAGAGATGGATGAAGAATGTTTAGAAGTGTGAAGAAAGACTTGTTGAAATCTGGTCCCAAATGGGATAAGAACCCACAACCAATGCTTTGAGGCAGTAAATGGCTTGTATAAAGTTATTTTGGGTTATAATATGTTATAATACAATGAATTTGATTGATTACAAGTGCTAGAGATGGATGAAAAATGTTTAGAAGTGTGAAGAAAGACTTGTTGAAATCTGGTCCCAAATGGGATAAGAACCCACAACCAATGCTTTGAGGCAGTAAATGGCTTGTATAAAGTCATTTTGGGTTAGAATATGTTATAATACAATGAATTTGATTGATTACAAGTGCTAGAGATGGATGAAGAATGTTTAGAAGTGTGAAGAAAGACTTGTTGAAATTTGGTCCCAAATGGGATAAGAACCCACAACCAATGCTTTGAGGCAGTAAATGGCTTGTATAAAGTTATTTTGGGTTATAATATGTTATAATACAATGAATTTGATTGATTACAAGTGCTAGAGATGGATGAAGAATGTTTAGAAGTGTGAAGAAAGACTTGTTGAAATTTGGTCCCAAATGGGATAAGAACCCACAACCAATGCTTTGAGGCAGTAAATGGCTTGTATAAAGTTATTTTGGGTTAGAATATGTTATAATACAATGAATTTGATTGATTACAAGTGCTAGAGATGGATGAAGAATGTTTAGAAGTGTGAAGAAAGACTTGTTGAAATCTGGTCCCAAATGGGATAAGAACCCACAACCAATGCTTTGAGGCAGTAAATGGCTTGTATAAAGTTATTTTGGGTTAGAATATGTTATAATACAATGAATTTGATTGATTACAAGTGCTAGAGATGGATGAATAATGTTTTGAAGTGTGAAGACAGATTTGTTGAAATTTGGTCCCAAATGGGATAAGTACGCACAACCATTGCTTTGAGGCAGTAAATGGCATGCATAAAGTTATTTTGGGTTATAATATGTTATAATACATTGAATCTTATTGATTACAAGTGCTAGAGATGGATGAAGAATGATTAGAAGTGTGAAGAAAGACTTGTTGAATTTGGTCCCAAATGGGATAAGAACCTACAATCAATGCTTTGAGGCAGTAAATTGCTTGTATAAAGTCATTTTGGGTTAGAATATGCTATAATACAATGAACTTGATTGATTACAAGTGCTAGAGATGGATGAAGAATATTTAGAAGTGTGAAGAAAGACTTGTTGAAATTTGGTCTCAAATGGGATAAGAACCCACAAACATTGCTTTGAGGCAATAAATGGCTTGTATAAAGTTATTTTGGGTTATAATATGTTATAATACAATGAATCTGATTGATTACAAGTGCTAGAGATGGATGAAGAATGTTTAGAAGTGTGAAGAAAGACTTGTTGAATTTGGTCCCAAATGGGATAAGAACCTACAATCAATGCTTTGAGGCAGTAAATTGCTTGTATAAAGTCATTTTGGGTTAGAATATGCTATAATACAATGAACTTGATTGATTAAAAATGCTAGATATGGATGAAAAATATTTAGAAGTGTGAAGAAAGAGTTGTTGAAATTTGGTCCCAAATGGGATAAGAACCCACAAGCATTGCTTTGAGGCAATAAATGGCATGTATAAAGTTATTTTGGGTTATAATATGTTATAATACAATGAATCTGATTGATTACAAGTGCTAGAGATGGATGAAGAATGTTTAGAAGTGTGAAGAAAGACTTGTTGAAATTTGGTCCCAAATGGGAGAAGAACCCACAATCAATGCTTTGAGGCAGTAAATGGCTGGTATAAAGTTATTTTGGGTTAGAATATGTTATAATACAATGAATTTGATTTATTACAAGTGCTAGAGATGGATGAAGAATGTTTAGAAGTGTGAAGAAAGACTTGTTGAAATTTGGTCCCAAATGGGAGAAGAACCCACAATCAATGCTTTGAGGCAGTAAATGGCTTGTATAAAGTTATTTTGGGTTAGAATATGTTATAATACAATGAATTTGATTTATTACAAGTGCTAGAGATGGATGAAGAATGTTTAGAAGTGTGAAGAAAGATTTGTTGAAATTTGGTCCCAAATGGGATAAGAACCCACAAGCATTGCTTTGAGGCAATAAATGGCTTGTATAAAGTTATTTTGGGTTATAATATGTTATAATACATTGAATCTTATTGATTACAAGTGCTAGAGATGGATGAAGAATGATTAGAAGTGTGAAGAAAGACTTGTTGAATTTGGTCCCAAATGGGATAAGAACCTACAATCAATGCTTTGAGGCAGTAAATTGCTTGTATAAAGTCATTTTGGGTTAGAATATGCTATAATACAATGAACTTGATTGATTAAAATTGCTAGAGATGGATGAAAAATATTTAGAAGTGTGAAGAAAGACTTGTTGAAATTTGGTCCCAAATGGGATAAGAACCCACAAGCATTGCTTTGAGGCAATAAATGGCTTGTATAAAGTTATTTTGGGTTATAATATGTTATAATACAATGAATTTGATTGATTACAAGTGCTAGAGATGGATGAAAAAAGTTTAGAAGTGTGAAGAAAGACTTGTTGAAATTTGGTCCCAAATGGGATAAGAACCCACAACCAATGTTTTGAGGTTGTAAATGGCTTGTGTAAAGTTATTTTGGGTTAGAATATGTTATAATACAATGAATTTGATTGATTACAAGTTCTAGAGATGGATGAAAAATATTTAGAAGTGTGAAGAAAGACTTGTTCAAATTAGGTCCTAAATGGGATAAGAACCCTCAACCATTGCTTTGAGGCAGTAAATTGCTTGTATAAAGTCATTTTGGGTTAGAATATGCTATAATACAATAAACTTGATTGATTAAAAATGCTAGAGATGGATGAAAAATATTTAGAAGTGTGAAGAAAGACTTGTTGAAATTTGGTCCCAAATGGGATAAAAACCCACAACCATTGCTTTGAGGCAATAAATGGTTTGTATAAAGTGATTTTGGGTTATAATATGTTATAATAAAATGAATTTGATTGATTACAAGTGCTAGAGATGGTTGAAGAATGTTTAGAAGTGTGAAGCAAGACTTGTTGAAATTTGGTGCCAAATGGATAAGAACCCACAACCATTTCTTTGAGGTAGTAAATGGCTTGTATAAAGTTATTTTGGGTTAAAATATTTTATCATACAATGAATTTGATTGATTACAAGTGCTAGAGATGGATGAAAAATGTTTAAATTGTGAAGAAAGACTTGTTGAAATTTGGTCCCGAGTGGGACAAGAACCCACAACCAATGATTTGAGGCAGTAAATTACTTGTATAAAGTCATTTTGGGTTAGAATATGCTATAATACAATGAACTTGATTGATTAAAAATGCTAGAGATGGATGAAAAATATATAGAAGTGTGAAGAAAGACTTGTTGAAATTTGGTCTCAAATGGGATAAGAACCTACAATCAATGCTTTGAGGCAGTAAATTGCTTGTATAAAGTCATTTTGGGTTAGAATATGCTATAATACAATGAACTTGATTGATTAAAAATGCTAGATATGGATGAAAAATATTTAGAAGTGTGAAGAAAGACTTGTTGAAATTTGGTCCCAAATGGGATAAAAACCCACAAGCATTGTTTTGAGGCAATAAATGGCTTGTATAAAGTTATTTTGGGTTATAATATGTTATAATACAATGAATCTGATTGATTACAAGTGCTAGAGATGGATGAAGAATGTTTAGAAGTGTGAAGAAAGACTTGTTGAAATTTGGTCCCAAATGGGAGAAGAACCCACAATCAATGCTTTGAGGCAGTAAATGGTTGGTATAAAGTTATTTTGGGTTAGAATATGTTATAATACAATGAATTTGATTTATTACAAGTGCTACAGATGGATGAAGAATGTTTAGAAGTGTGAAGAAAGACTTGTTGAAATTTGGTCCCAAATGGGATAAGAACCCACAACCAATGTTTTGAGGTTGCAAATGGCTTGTGTAAAGTTATTTTGGGTTAGAATATGTTATAATACAATGAACTTGATTGATTAAAAATGCTAGAGATGGATGAAAAATATTTAGAAGTGTGAAGAAAGACTTGTTGAAATTTGGTCCCAAAAGGGATAAGAACCCACATCCATTGCTTTGAGGCAATAAATGGCTTGTATAAAGTTATTTTGGGTTATAATATGTTATAATACAATGAATTTGATTGATTACAAGTGCTAGAGATGGATGAAGAATGTTTAGATGTGTGAAGAAAGACTTGTTGAAATTTGGTCCCAAATGGGACAAGAACCCACAATCAATGCTTTGAGGCAGTAAATGCCTTGTATAAAGTTATTTTGGGTTAGAATATGTTATAATACAATCAACTTGATTTATTACAAGTGCTAGAGATGGATGAAGAATGTTTAGAAGTGTGAAGAAAGACTTGTTGAAATTTGGTCCCAAATTGGATAAGAACCCACAACTAATGTTTTGAGGTTGTAAATGGCTTGTATAAAGTTATTTTGGGTTAAAATATGTTATAATACAATGAATTTGATTGATTACAAGTGCTAGAGATGGATGAAAAATATTTAGAAGTGTGTAGAAAGACTTGTTCAAATTTGGTCCCAAATGGGATAAGAACCTACAATCAATGCTTTGAGGCAGTAAATTGCTTGTATAAAGTCATTTTGGGTTAGAATATGCTATAATACAATGAACTTGATTCTTTAAAAATGCTAGATATGGATGAAAAATATTTAGAAGTGTGAAGAAAGACTTGTTGAAATTTGGTCTCAAATGGGATAAGAACCTACAATCAATGCTTTGAGGCAGTAAATTGCTTGTATAAAGTCATTTTGGGTTAGAATATGCTATAATACAATGAACTTGATTGATTAAAAATGCTAGATATGGATGAAAAATATTTAGAAGTGTGAAGAAAGACTTGTTGAAATTTGGTCCCAAATGGGAGAAGAACCCACAATCAATGCTTTGAGGCAGTAAATGGCTGGTATAAAGTTATTTTGGGTTAGAATATGTTATAATACAATGAATTTGATTTATTACAAGTGCTAGAGATGGATGAAGAATGTTTAGAAGTGTGAAGAAAGACTTGTTGAAATTTGGTCCCAAATGGGAGAAGAACCCACAATCAATGCTTTGAGGCAGTAAATGGTTGGTATAAAGTTATTTTGGGTTAGAATATGTTATAATACAATGAATTTGATTGATTACAAGTGCTAGAGATGTATGAAAAATATTTAGAAGTGTGAAGAAAGACTTGTTCAAATTTGGTCCCAAATGGGATAAGAACCTACAATCAATGCTTTGAGGCAGTAAATTGCTTGTATAAAGTCATTTTGGGTTAGAATATGCTATAATACAATGAATTTGATTCTTTAAAAATGCTAGATATGGATGAAAAATATTTAGAAGTGTGAAGAAAGACTTGTTGAAATTTGGTCCCAAATGGAAGAAGAACCCACAATCAATGCTTTGAGGCAGTAAATGGTTGGTATAAAGTTATTTTGGGTTAGAATATGTTATAATACAATGAATTTGATTTATTACAAGTGCTAGAGATGGATGAAGAATGTTTAGAAGTGTGAAGAAAGACTTGTTGAAATTTGGTCCCAAATGGGATAAGAACCCACAACCAATGTTTTGAGGTTGCAAATGGCTTGTGTAAAGTTATTTTGGGTTAGATTATGTTATAATACAATGAACTTGATTGATTAAAAATGCTAGAGATGGATGAAAAATATTTAGAAGTGTGAAGAAAGACTTGTTGAAATTTGGTCCCAAAAGGGATAAGAACCCACAAGCATTGCTTTGAGGCAATAAATGGCTTGTATAAAGTTATTTTGGGTTATAATATGTTATAATACAATGTATTTGATTGATTACAAGTGCTAGAGATGGATGAAGAATGTTTAGATGTGTGAAGAAAGACTTGTTGAAATTTGGTCCCAAATGGGACAAGAACCCACAATCAATGCTTTGAGGCAGTAAATGCCTTGTATAAAGTTATTTTGGGTTAGAATATGTTATAATACAATGAATTTGATTTATTACAAGTGCTAGAGATGGATGAAGAATGTTTAGAAGTGTGAAGAAAGACTTGTTGAAATTTGGTCCCAAATTGGATAAGAACCCACAACTAATGTTTTGAGGTTGTAAATGGCTTGTATAAAGTTATTTTGGGTTAAAATATGTTATAATACAATGAATTTGATTGATTACAAGTGCTAGAGATGGATGAAAAATATTTAGAAGTGTGAAGAAAGACTTGTTCAAATTTAGTCCCAAATGGGATAAGAACCTACAATCAATGCTTTGAGGCAGTAAATTGCTTGTATAAAGTCATTTTGGGTTAGAATATGCTATAATACAATGAACTTGATTTATTAAAAATGCTAGATATGGATGAAAAATATTTAAAAGTGTGAAGAAAGACTTGTTGAAATTTGGTCCCAAATGGGATAAGAACCCACAAGCATTGCTTTGAGGCAATAAATGGCTTGTATAAAGTTATTTTGGGTTATAATATGTTATAATACAATGAATCTGATTGATTACAAGTGCTAGAGATGGATGAAGAACGTTTAGAAGTGTGAAGAAAGACTTGTTGAAATTTGGTCCCAAATGGGAGAAGAACCCACAATCAATGCTTTGAGGCAGTAAATGGCTGGTATAAAGTTATTTTGGGTTAGAATATGTTATAATACAATGAATTTGATTTATTACAAGTGCTAGAGATGGATGAAGAATGTTTAGAAGTGTGAAGAAAGACTTGTTGAAATTTGGTCCCAAATGGGAGAAGAACCCACAATCAATGCTTTGAGGCAGTAAATGGTTGGTATAAAGTTATTTTGGGTTAGAATATGTTATAATACAATGAATTTGATTTATTACAAGTGCTTGAGATGGATGAAGAATGTTTAGAAGTGTGAAGAAAGACTTGTTGAAATTTGGTCCCAAATGGGATAAGAACCCACAACCAATGTTTTGAGGTTGCAAATGGCTTGTGTAAAGTTATTTTGGATTAGAATATGTTATAATACAATGAACTTGATTGATTAAAAATGCTAGAGATGGATGAAAAATATTTAGAAGTGTGAAGAAAGACTTGTTCAAATTTGGTCCCAAATGGGATAAGAACCCACAAGCATTGCTTTGAGGCAATAAATGGCTTGTATAAAGTTATTTTGGGTTATAATATTTTATAATACAATGAATTTGATTGATTACAAGTGCTAGAGATGGATGAAAAAAGTTTAGAAGTGTGAAGAAAGACTTGTTGAAATTTGGTCCCAAATGGGAGAAGAACCCACAATCAATGCTTTGAGGCAGTAAATGGCTGGTATAAAGTTATTTTGGGTTAGAATATTTTATAATACAATGAATTTGATTTATTACAAGTGCTAGAGATGGATGAAGAATGTTTAGAAGTGTGAAGAAAGACTTGTTGAAATTTGGTCCCAAATGGGATAAGAACCCACAACCAATGTTTTGAGGTTGCAAATGGCTTGTGTAAAGTTATTTTGGATTAGAATATGATATAATACAATGGATTTGATTTATTACAAGTGCTAGAGATGGATGAAGAATGTTTAGAAGTGTGAAGAAAGACTTGTTGAAATTTGGTCCCAAATTGGATAAGAACCCACAACTAATGTTTTGAGGTTGTAAATGGCTTGTATAAAGTTATTTTGGGTTAAAATATGTTATAATACAATGAATTTGATTGATTACAAGTGCTAGAGTTGGATGAAAAATATTTAGAAGTGTGAAGAAAGACTTGTTCAAATTTGGTCCCAAATGGGATAAGAACCTACAATCAATGCTTTGAGGCAGTAAATTGCTTGTATAAAGTCATTTTTGGTTAGAATATGCTATAATACAATGAACTTGATTGATTAAAAATGCTAGATATGGATGAAAAATATTTAGAAGTGTGAAGAAAGACTTGTTGAAATTTGGTCCCAAATGGGATAAGAACCCACAAGCATTGCTTTGAGGCTATAAATGGCTTGTATAAAGTTATTTTGGGTTATAATATGTTATAATACAATGAATCTGATTGATTACAAGTGCTAGAGATGGATGAATAATGTTTAGAAGTGTGAAGAAAGACTTGTTGAAATTTGGTCCCAAATGGGAGAAGAACCCACAATCAATGCTTTGAGGCAGTAAATGGCAGGTATAAAGTTATTTTGGGTTAGAATATGTTATAATACAATGAATTTGATTTATTACAAGTGCTAGAGATGGATGAAGAATGTTTAGAAGTGTGAAGAAAGACTTGTTGAAATTTGGTCCCAAATGGGAGAAGAACTCACAATCAATGCTTTGAGGCAGTAAATGGTTGGTATAAAGTTATTTTGGGTTAGAATATGTTATAATACAATGAATTTGTTTTATTACAAGTGCTAGAGATGGATGAAGAATGTTTAGAAGTGTGAAGAAAGACTTGTTGAAATTTTGTCCCAAATGGGATAAGAACCCACAACCAATTTTTTGAGGTTGCAAATGGCTTGTGTAAAGTTATTTTGGATTAGAATATGTTATAATACAATGAACTTGATTGATTAAAAATGCTAGAGATGGATGAAAAATATTTAGAAGTGTGAAGAAAGACTTGTTCAAATTTGGTCCCACATGGGATAAGAACCCACAAGCATTGCTTTGAGGCAATAAATGGCTTGTATAAAGTTATTTTGGGTTATAATATGTTATAATACAATGAATCTGATTGATTACAAGTGCTAGAGATGGATGAAGAATGTTTAGAAGTGTGAAGAAAGACTTGTTGAAATTTGGTCCCAAATGGGAGAAGAACCCACAATCAATGCTTTAAGGCAGTAAATGGCTGGTATAAAGTTATTTTGAGTTAGAATATGTTATAATACAATGAATTTGATTTATTACAAGTGCTAGAGATGGATGAAGAATGTTTAGAAGTGTGAAGAAAGACTTGTTCAAATTTGGTCCCAAATGAGATAAGAACCTACAATCAATGCTTTGAAGCAGTAAATTGCTTGTATAAAGTCATTTTGGGTTAGAATATGCTATAATACAATGAACTTGATTGATTAAAAATGCTAGAGATGGATGAAAAATATTTAGAAGTGTGAAGAAAGACTTGTTGAAATTTGGTCCCAAATGGGATAAGAACCCACAAGCATTGCTTTGAGGCAATAAATGGCTTTTATAAAGTTATTTTGGGTTATAATATGTTATAATACAATGAATCTGATTGATTACAAGTGCTAGAGATGGATGAAGAATGTTTAGAAGTGTGAAGAAAGACTTGTTGAAATTTGGTCCCAAATGGGAGAAGAACCCACAATCAATGCTTTGAGGCAGTAAATGGCTGGTATAAAGTTATTTTGAGTTAGAATATGTTATAATACAATGAATTTGATTTATTACAAGTGCTAGAGATGGATGAAGAATGTTTAGAAGTGTGAAGAAAGACTTGTTCAAATTTGGTCCCAAATGAGATAAGAACCTACAATCAATGCTTTGAAGCAGTAAATTGCTTGTATAAAGTCATTTTGGGTTAGAATATGCTATAATACAATGAACTTGATTGATTAAAAATGCTAGAGATGGATGAAAAATATTTAGAAGTGTGAAGAAAGACTTGTTGAAATTTGGTCCCAAATGGGATAAGAACCCACAAGCATTGCTTTGAGGCAATAAATGGCTTTTATAAAGTTATTTTGGGTTATAATATGTTATAATAAAATGAATCTGATTGATTACAAGTGCTAGAGATGGATGAAGAATGTTTAGAAGTGTGAAGAAAGACTTGTTGAAATTTGGTCCCAAATGGGAGAAGAACCCACAATCAATGCTTTGAGGCAGTAAATGGCTGGTATAAAGTTATTTTGGGTTAGAATATGTTATAATACAATGAATTTGATTTATTACAAGTGCTAGAGATAGATGAAGAATGTTTAGAAGTGTGAAGAAAGACTTGTTGAAATTTGGTCCCAAATGGGAGAAGAAACCACAATCAATGCTTTGAGGCAGTAAATGGCTGGTATAAAGTTATTTTGGGTTAGAATATGTTATAATACAATGAATTTGATTTATTACAAGTGCTAGAGATGGATGAAGAATGATTAGAAGTGTGAAGAAAGACTTGTTGAATTTGGTCCCAAATGGGATAAGAACCTACAATCACTGCTTTGAGGCAGTAAATTGCTTGTATAAAGTCATTGTGGGTTAGAATATGCTATAATACAATGAACTTGATTGATTAAAAATGCTAGAGATGGATGAAAAATATTTATAAGTGTGAAGAAAGACTTGTTGAAATTTGGTCCCAAATGGGATAAGAACCCACAATCAATGCTTTGAGGCAGTAAATGGCTGGTATAAAGTTATTTTGGGTTAGAATATTTTATAATACAATGAATTTGATTTATTACAAGTGCTAGAGATGGATGAAGAATGTTTAGAAGTGTGAAGAAAGACTTGTTGAAATTTGGTCCCAAATGGGATAAGAACCCACAACCAATGTTTTGAGGTTGCAAATGGCTTGTGTAAAGTTATTTTGGGTTAGAATATGTTATAATACAATGAACTTTATTGATTAAAAATGCTAGAGATGGATGAAAAATATTTAGAAGTGTGAAGAAAGACTTGTTGAAATTTGGTCCCAAATGGGATAAAAACCCACAACCATTGCTTTGAGGCAATAAATGGCTTGTATAAAGTGATTTTGGGTTAAAATATGTTATCATACAATGAATTTGATTGATTACAAGTGCTAGAGATGGATGAAGAATGTTTAAAATGTGAAGAAAGACTTGTTGAAATTTGGTCCCGAATGGGACAAGAACCCACAATCAATGATTTGAGGCAGTAAATTACTTGTATAAAGTCATTTTGGGTTAGAATATGCTATAATACAATGAACTTGATTGATTAAAAATGCTAGAGATGGATGAAAAATATTTAGAAGTGTGAAGAAAGACTTGTTGAAATTTGGTCCCAAATGGGATAAGAACCTACAATCAATGCTTTGAGGCAGTAAATTGCTTGTATAAAGTCATTTTGGGTTAGAATATGCTATAATACAATGAACTTGATTGGTTAAAAATGCTAGAGATGGATGAAAAGTATTTAGAAGTGTGAAGAAAGACTTGTTGAAATATGGTCCAAATGAGATAAAAACCCACAACCATTGCTTTGAGGCAATAAATGGCTTGTATAAAGTGATTTTGGGTTAAAATATATTATCATAAAATGAATTTGATTGATTACAAGTGCTAGAGATGGATGAAGAATGTTTAAAATGTGAAGAAAGACTTGTTGAAATTTGGTCCCGAATGGGACAAGAACCCACAATCAATGATTTGAGGCAGTAAATTACTTGTATAAAGTCATTTGGGTTAAAATATGCTATAATACAATGAACTTGATTGATTAAAAATGCTAGAGATGGATGAAAAATATTTAGAAGTGTGAAGAAAGACTTGTTGAAATTTGGTCCCAAATGGGATAAGAACCTACAATCAATGCTTTGAGGCAGTAAATTGCTTGTATAAAGTCATTTTGGGTTAGAATATGCTATAATACAATGAACTTGATTGATTAAAAATGCTAGAGATGGATGAAAAATATTTAGAAGTGTGAAGAAAGACTTGTTGAAATTTGGTCCCAAATGAGATAAGAACCCACAAGCATTGCTATGAGGCAATAAATGGCTTGTATAAAGTTATTTTGGGTTATAATATGTTATAATACAATGAATCTGATTGATTACAAGTGCTAGAGATGGATGAAGAATGTTTAGAAGTGTGAAGAAAGACTTGTTGAAATTTGGTCCCAAATGGGAGAAGAACCCACAATCAATGCTTTGAGGTAGTAAATGGCTGGTATAAAGTTATTTTGGGTTAGAATATGTTATAATACAATGAATTTGATTTATTACAAGTGCTAGAGATGGATGAAGAATGTTTAGAAGTGTGAAGAAAGACTTGTTGAAATTTGGTCCCAAATGGGAGAAGAAACCACAATCAATGCTTTGAGGCAGTAAATGGCTGGTATAAAGTTATTTTGGGTTAGAATATGTTATAATACAATGAATTTGATTTATTACAAGTGCTAGAGATGGATGAAGAATGATTAGAAGTGTGAAGAAAGACTTGTTGAATTTGGTCCCAAATGGGATAAGAACCTACAATCACTGCTTTGAGGCAGTAAATTGCTTGTATAAAGTCATTTTGGGTTAGAATATGCTATAATACAATGAACTAGATTGATTAAAAATGCCAGAGATGGATGAAAAATATTTATAAGTGTGAAGAAAGACTTGTTGAAATTTGGTCCCAAATGGGATAAGAACCCACAAGCATTGCTTTGAGGCAATAAATGGCTTCTATAAAGTTATTTTGGGTTATAATATGTTATAATACAATGAATTTGATTGATTACAAGTGCTAGAGATGGATGAAAAATGTTTAGAAGTGTGAAAAAAGACTTGTTGAAATTTGGTCCCAAATGGGAGAAAAACCCACAATCAATGCTTTGAGGCAGTAAATGGCTGGTATAAAGTTATTTTGGGTTAGAATATTTTATAATACAATGAATTTGATTTATTACAAGTGCTAGAGATGGATGAAGAATGTTTAGAAGTGTGAAGAAAGACTTGTTGAAATTTGGTCCCAAATGGGATAAGAACCCACAACCAATGTTTTGAGGTTGCAAATGGCTTGTGTAAAGTTATTTTGGGTTAGAATATGTTATAATACAATGAACTTGATTGATTAAAAATGCTAGAGATGGATGAAAAATATTTAGAAGTGTGAAGAAAGACTTGTTGAAATTTGGTCCCAAATGGGATAAAAACCCACAACCATTGCTTTGAGGCAATAAATGGCTTGAATAAAGTGATTTTGGGTTAAAATATGTTATCATACAATGAATTTGATTGATTACAAGTGCTAGATATGGATGAAGAATGTTTAAAATGTGAAGAAAGACTTGTTGAAATTTGGTCCCGAATGGGACAAGAACCCACAATCAACGATTTGAGGCAGTAAATTACTTGTATAAAGTCATTTTGGGTTAGAATATGCTATAATACAATGAACTTGATTGATTAAAAATGCTAGAGATGGATGAAAAATATTTAGAAGTGTGAAGAAAGACTTGTTGAAATTTGGTCCCAAATGGGATAAGAACCTACAATCAATGCTTTGAGGCAGTAAATTGCTTGTATAAAGTCATTTTGGGTTAGAATATGCTATAATACAATGAACTTGATTGGTTAAAAATGCTAGAGATGGATGAAAAGTATTTAGAAGTGTGAAGAAAGACTTGTTGAAATATGGTCCAAATGGGATAAAAACCCACAACCATTGCTTTGAGGCAATAAATGGCTTGTATAAAGTGATTTTGGGTTAAAATATATTATCATAAAATGAATTTGATTGATTACAAGTGCTAGAGATGGATGAAGAATGTTTAAAATGTGAAGAAAGACTTGTTGAAATTTGGTCCCGAATGGGACAAGAACCCACAATCAATGATTTGAGGCAGTAAATTACTTGTATAAAGTCATTTGGGTTAGAATATGCTATAATACAATGAACTTGATTGATTAAAAATGCTAGAGATGGATGAAAAATATTTAGAAGTGTGAAGAAAGACTTGTTGAAATTTGGTCCCAAATGGGATAAGAACCTACAATCAATGCTTTGAGACAGTAAATTGCCTGTATAAAGTCATTTTGGGTTAGAATATGCTATAATACAATGAACTTGATTGATTAAAAATGCTAGAGATGGATGAAAAATATTTATAAGTGTGAAGAAAGACTTGTTGAAATTTGGTCCCAAATGAGATAAGAACCCACAAGCATTGCTTTGAGGCAATAAATGGCTTGTATAAAGTTATTTTGGGTTATAATATCTTATAATACAATGAATTTGGTTAATTACAAGTGCTAGAGATGGATGAAGAATGTTTCGAAGTGTGAAGAAAGACTTGTTGAAATTTGGTCCCAAATTGGATAAGAACCCACAACCAATGCTTTAAGGCAGTAAATTGCTTGTATAAAGTTATTTTGGGTTAGAATATGTTATAATACAATGAATTTGCTTTATTACAAGTGCTAGAGATGGATGAAGAATGTTTAGAAGTGTGAAGAAAGACTTGTTGAAATTTGGTCCCAAATGGGATAAGAACCCACAACCAATGTTTTGAGGTTGCAAATGGCTTGTGTAAAGTTATTTTAGGTTAGAATATGTTATAATACAATGAATTTGCTTTATTACAAGTGCTAGAGATGGATGAAGAATGTTTAGAAGTGTGAAGAAAGACTTGTTGAAATTTGGTCCCAAATGGGATAAGAACCCACAACCAATG
This sequence comes from Capsella bursa-pastoris, assembly GCA_036452645.1. Classification (NCBI taxonomy): domain Eukaryota; kingdom Viridiplantae; phylum Streptophyta; class Magnoliopsida; order Brassicales; family Brassicaceae; genus Capsella; species Capsella bursa-pastoris. The sequence continues at coordinate 5,804,539 of CP144192.1, forward strand.
TTTTGAGGTTGCAAATGGCTTGTGTAAAGTTATTTTGGGTTAGAATATGTTATAATACAATGTACTTGATTGATAAAAAATGCTAGAGATGGATGAAAAATATTTAGAAGTGTGAAGAAAGACTTGTTGAAATTTGGTCCCAAATGGGATAAGAACCTACAATCAATGCTTTGAGGCAGTAAATTGCCTGTATAAAGTCATTTTGGGTTAGAATATGCTATAATACAATGAACTTGATTGATTAAAAATGCTAGAGATGGATGAAAAATATTTAGAAGTGTGAAGAAAGACTTGTTGAAATTTGGTCCCAAATGAGATAAGAACCCACAAGCATTGCTTTGAGGAAATAAATGGCTTGTATAAAGTTATTTTGGGTTAGAATATGCTATAATACAATGAACTTGATTGATTAAAAATGCTAGAGATGGATGAAAAATATTTATAAGTGTGAAGAAAGACTTGTTGAAATTTGGTCCCAAATGGGATAAGAACCCACAATCATTGCTTTGAGGCAATAAATGGCTTGTATAAAGTTATTTTGGGTTATAATATTTTATAATACAATGAATTTGATTGATTACAAGTGCTAGAGATGGATGAAAAAAGTTTAGAAGTGTGAAGAAAGACTTGTTGAAATTTGGTCCCAAATGGGAGAAGAACCCACAATCAATGCTTTGAGGCAGTAAATGGCTGGTATAAAGTTATTTTGGGTTAGAATATTTTATAATACAATGAATTTGATTTATTACAAGTGCTAGAGATGGATGAAGAATGTTTAGAAGTGTGAAGAAAGACTTGTTGAAATTTGGTCCCAAATGGGATAAGAACCCACAACCAATGTTTTGAGGTTGCAAATGGCTTGTGTAAAGTTATTTTGGATTAGAATATGATATAATACAATGGATTTGATTTATTACAAGTGCTAGAGATGGATGAAGAATGTTTAGAAGTGTGAAGAAAGACTTGTTGAAATTTGGTCCCAAATTGGATAAGAACCCACAACTAATGTTTTGAGGTTGTAAATGGCTTGTATAAAGTTATTTTGGGTTAAAATATGTTATAATACAATGAATTTGATTGATTACAAGTGCTAGAGTTGGATGAAAAATATTTAGAAGTGTGAAGAAAGACTTGTTCAAATTTGGTCCCAAATGGGATAAGAACCTACAATCAATGCTTTGAGGCAGTAAATTGCTTGTATAAAGTCATTTTTGGTTAGAATATGCTATAATACAATGAACTTGATTGATTAAAAATGCTAGATATGGATGAAAAATATTTAGAAGTGTGAAGAAAGACTTGTTGAAATTTGGTCCCAAATGGGATAAGAACCCACAAGCATTGCTTTGAGGCTATAAATGGCTTGTATAAAGTTATTTTGGGTTATAATATGTTATAATACAATGAATCTGATTGATTACAAGTGCTAGAGATGGATGAATAATGTTTAGAAGTGTGAAGAAAGACTTGTTGAAATTTGGTCCCAAATGGGAGAAGAACCCACAATCAATGCTTTGAGGCAGTAAATGGCAGGTATAAAGTTATTTTGGGTTAGAATATGTTATAATACAATGAATTTGATTTATTACAAGTGCTAGAGATGGATGAAGAATGTTTAGAAGTGTGAAGAAAGACTTGTTGAAATTTGGTCCCAAATGGGAGAAGAACTCACAATCAATGCTTTGAGGCAGTAAATGGTTGGTATAAAGTTATTTTGGGTTAGAATATGTTATAATACAATGAATTTGTTTTATTACAAGTGCTAGAGATGGATGAAGAATGTTTAGAAGTGTGAAGAAAGACTTGTTGAAATTTGGTCCCAAATGGGATAAGAACCCACAACCAATGTTTTGAGGTTGCAAATGGCTTGTGTAAAGTTATTTTGGGTTAGAATATGTTATAATACAATGTACTTGATTGATAAAAAATGCTAGAGATGGATGAAAAATATTTAGAAGTGTGAAGAAAGACTTGTTGAAATTTGGTCCCAAATGGGATAAGAACCTACAATCAATGCTTTGAGGCAGTAAATTGCCTGTATAAAGTCATTTTGGGTTAGAATATGCTATAATACAATGAACTTGATTGATTAAAAATGCTAGAGATGGATGAAAAATATTTAGAAGTGTGAAGAAAGACTTGTTGAAATTTGGTCCCAAATGAGATAAGAACCCACAAGCATTGCTTTGAGGAAATAAATGGCTTGTATAAAGTTATTTTGGGTTAGAATATGCTATAATACAATGAACTTGATTGATTAAAAATGCTAGAGATGGATGAAAAATATTTATAAGTGTGAAGAAAGACTTGTTGAAATTTGGTCCCAAATGGGATAAGAACCCACAATCATTGCTTTGAGGCAATAAATGGCTTGTATAAAGTTATTTTGGGTTATAATATTTTATAATACAATGAATTTGATTGATTACAAGTGCTAGAGATGGATGAAAAAAGTTTAGAAGTGTGAAGAAAGACTTGTTGAAATTTGGTCCCAAATGGGAGAAGAACCCACAATCAATGCTTTGAGGCAGTAAATGGCTGGTATAAAGTTATTTTGGGTTAGAATATTTTATAATACAATGAATTTGATTTATTACAAGTGCTAGAGATGGATGAAGAATGTTTAGAAGTGTGAAGAAAGACTTGTTGAAATTTGGTCCCAAATGGGATAAGAACCCACAACCAATGTTTTGAGGTTGCAAATGGCTTGTGTAAAGTTATTTTGGATTAGAATATGATATAATACAATGGATTTGATTTATTACAAGTGCTAGAGATGGATGAAGAATGTTTAGAAGTGTGAAGAAAGACTTGTTGAAATTTGGTCCCAAATTGGATAAGAACCCACAACTAATGTTTTGAGGTTGTAAATGGCTTGTATAAAGTTATTTTGGGTTAAAATATGTTATAATACAATGAATTTGATTGATTACAAGTGCTAGAGTTGGATGAAAAATATTTAGAAGTGTGAAGAAAGACTTGTTCAAATTTGGTCCCAAATGGGATAAGAACCTACAATCAATGCTTTGAGGCAGTAAATTGCTTGTATAAAGTCATTTTTGGTTAGAATATGCTATAATACAATGAACTTGATTGATTAAAAATGCTAGATATGGATGAAAAATATTTAGAAGTGTGAAGAAAGACTTGTTGAAATTTGGTCCCAAATGGGATAAGAACCCACAAGCATTGCTTTGAGGCTATAAATGGCTTGTATAAAGTTATTTTGGGTTATAATATGTTATAATACAATGAATCTGATTGATTACAAGTGCTAGAGATGGATGAATAATGTTTAGAAGTGTGAATAAAGACTTGTTGAAATTTGGTCCCAAATGGGAGAAGAACCCACAATCAATGCTTTGAGGCAGTAAATGGCAGGTATAAAGTTATTTTGGGTTAGAATATGTTATAATACAATGAATTTGATTTATTACAAGTGCTAGAGATGGATGAAGAATGTTTAGAAGTGTGAAGAAAGACTTGTTGAAATTTGGTCCCAAATGGGAGAAGAACTCACAATCAATGCTTTGAGGCAGTAAATGGTTGGTATAAAGTTATTTTGGGTTAGAATATGTTATAATACAATGAATTTGTTTTATTACAAGTGCTAGAGATGGATGAAGAATGTTTAGAAGTGTGAAGAAAGACTTGTTGAAATTTTGTCCCAAATGGGATAAGAACCCACAACCAATTTTTTGAGGTTGCAAATGGCTTGTGTAAAGTTATTTTGGATTAGAATATGTTATAATACAATGAACTTGATTGATTAAAAATGCTAGAGATGGATGAAAAATATTTAGAAGTGTGAAGAAAGACTTGTTCAAATTTGGTCCCACATGGGATAAGAACCCACAAGCATTGCTTTGAGGCAATAAATGGCTTGTATAAAGTTATTTTGGGTTATAATATGTTATAATACAATGAATCTGATTGATTACAAGTGCTAGAGATGGATGAAGAATGTTTAGAAGTGTGAAGAAAGACTTGTTGAAATTTGGTCCCAAATGGGAGAAGAACCCACAATCAATGCTTTAAGGCAGTAAATGGCTGGTATAAAGTTATTTTGAGTTAGAATATGTTATAATACAATGAATTTGATTTATTACAAGTGCTAGAGATGGATGAAGAATGTTTAGAAGTGTGAAGAAAGACTTGTTCAAATTTGGTCCCAAATGAGATAAGAACCTACAATCAATGCTTTGAAGCAGTAAATTGCTTGTATAAAGTCATTTTGGGTTAGAATATGCTATAATACAATGAACTTGATTGATTAAAAATGCTAGAGATGGATGAAAAATATTTAGAAGTGTGAAGAAAGACTTGTTGAAATTTGGTCCCAAATGGGATAAGAACCCACAAGCATTGCTTTGAGGCAATAAATGGCTTTTATAAAGTTATTTTGGGTTATAATATGTTATAATACAATGAATCTGATTGATTACAAGTGCTAGAGATGGATGAAGAATGTTTAGAAGTGTGAAGAAAGACTTGTTGAAATTTGGTCCCAAATGGGAGAAGAACCCACAATCAATGCTTTGAGGCAGTAAATGGCTGGTATAAAGTTATTTTGAGTTAGAATATGTTATAATACAATGAATTTGATTTATTACAAGTGCTAGAGATGGATGAAGAATGTTTAGAAGTGTGAAGAAAGACTTGTTCAAATTTGGTCCCAAATGAGATAAGAACCTACAATCAATGCTTTGAAGCAGTAAATTGCTTGTATAAAGTCATTTTGGGTTAGAATATGCTATAATACAATGAACTTGATTGATTAAAAATGCTAGAGATGGATGAAAAATATTTAGAAGTGTGAAGAAAGACTTGTTGAAATTTGGTCCCAAATGGGATAAGAACCCACAAGCATTGCTTTGAGGCAATAAATGGCTTTTATAAAGTTATTTTGGGTTATAATATGTTATAATAAAATGAATCTGATTGATTACAAGTGCTAGAGATGGATGAAGAATGTTTAGAAGTGTGAAGAAAGACTTGTTGAAATTTGGTCCCAAATGGGAGAAGAACCCACAATCAATGCTTTGAGGCAGTAAATGGCTGGTATAAAGTTATTTTGGGTTAGAATATGTTATAATACAATGAATTTGATTTATTACAAGTGCTAGAGATAGATGAAGAATGTTTAGAAGTGTGAAGAAAGACTTGTTGAAATTTGGTCCCAAATGGGAGAAGAAACCACAATCAATGCTTTGAGGCAGTAAATGGCTGGTATAAAGTTATTTTGGGTTAGAATATGTTATAATACAATGAATTTGATTTATTACAAGTGCTAGAGATGGATGAAGAATGATTAGAAGTGTGAAGAAAGACTTGTTGAATTTGGTCCCAAATGGGATAAGAACCTACAATCACTGCTTTGAGGCAGTAAATTGCTTGTATAAAGTCATTGTGGGTTAGAATATGCTATAATACAATGAACTTGATTGATTAAAAATGCTAGAGATGGATGAAAAATATTTATAAGTGTGAAGAAAGACTTGTTGAAATTTGGTCCCAAATGGGATAAGAACCCACAATCAATGCTTTGAGGCAGTAAATGGCTGGTATAAAGTTATTTTGGGTTAGAATATTTTATAATACAATGAATTTGATTTATTACAAGTGCTAGAGATGGATGAAGAATGTTTAGAAGTGTGAAGAAAGACTTGTTGAAATTTGGTCCCAAATGGGATAAGAACCCACAACCAATGTTTTGAGGTTGCAAATGGCTTGTGTAAAGTTATTTTGGGTTAGAATATGTTATAATACAATGAACTTTATTGATTAAAAATGCTAGAGATGGATGAAAAATATTTAGAAGTGTGAAGAAAGACTTGTTGAAATTTGGTCCCAAATGGGATAAAAACCCACAACCATTGCTTTGAGGCAATAAATGGCTTGTATAAAGTGATTTTGGGTTAAAATATGTTATCATACAATGAATTTGATTGATTACAAGTGCTAGAGATGGATGAAGAATGTTTAAAATGTGAAGAAAGACTTGTTGAAATTTGGTCCCGAATGGGACAAGAACCCACAATCAATGATTTGAGGCAGTAAATTACTTGTATAAAGTCATTTTGGGTTAGAATATGCTATAATACAATGAACTTGATTGATTAAAAATGCTAGAGATGGATGAAAAATATTTAGAAGTGTGAAGAAAGACTTGTTGAAATTTGGTCCCAAATGGGATAAGAACCTACAATCAATGCTTTGAGGCAGTAAATTGCTTGTATAAAGTCATTTTGGGTTAGAATATGCTATAATACAATGAACTTGATTGGTTAAAAATGCTAGAGATGGATGAAAAGTATTTAGAAGTGTGAAGAAAGACTTGTTGAAATATGGTCCAAATGAGATAAAAACCCACAACCATTGCTTTGAGGCAATAAATGGCTTGTATAAAGTGATTTTGGGTTAAAATATATTATCATAAAATGAATTTGATTGATTACAAGTGCTAGAGATGGATGAAGAATGTTTAAAATGTGAAGAAAGACTTGTTGAAATTTGGTCCCGAATGGGACAAGAACCCACAATCAATGATTTGAGGCAGTAAATTACTTGTATAAAGTCATTTGGGTTAAAATATGCTATAATACAATGAACTTGATTGATTAAAAATGCTAGAGATGGATGAAAAATATTTAGAAGTGTGAAGAAAGACTTGTTGAAATTTGGTCCCAAATGGGATAAGAACCTACAATCAATGCTTTGAGGCAGTAAATTGCTTGTATAAAGTCATTTTGGGTTAGAATATGCTATAATACAATGAACTTGATTGATTAAAAATGCTAGAGATGGATGAAAAATATTTAGAAGTGTGAAGAAAGACTTGTTGAAATTTGGTCCCAAATGAGATAAGAACCCACAAGCATTGCTATGAGGCAATAAATGGCTTGTATAAAGTTATTTTGGGTTATAATATGTTATAATACAATGAATCTGATTGATTACAAGTGCTAGAGATGGATGAAGAATGTTTAGAAGTGTGAAGAAAGACTTGTTGAAATTTGGTCCCAAATGGGAGAAGAACCCACAATCAATGCTTTGAGGTAGTAAATGGCTGGTATAAAGTTATTTTGGGTTAGAATATGTTATAATACAATGAATTTGATTTATTACAAGTGCTAGAGATGGATGAAGAATGTTTAGAAGTGTGAAGAAAGACTTGTTGAAATTTGGTCCCAAATGGGAGAAGAAACCACAATCAATGCTTTGAGGCAGTAAATGGCTGGTATAAAGTTATTTTGGGTTAGAATATGTTATAATACAATGAATTTGATTTATTACAAGTGCTAGAGATGGATGAAGAATGATTAGAAGTGTGAAGAAAGACTTGTTGAATTTGGTCCCAAATGGGATAAGAACCTACAATCACTGCTTTGAGGCAGTAAATTGCTTGTATAAAGTCATTTTGGGTTAGAATATGCTATAATACAATGAACTAGATTGATTAAAAATGCCAGAGATGGATGAAAAATATTTATAAGTGTGAAGAAAGACTTGTTGAAATTTGGTCCCAAATGGGATAAGAACCCACAAGCATTGCTTTGAGGCAATAAATGGCTTCTATAAAGTTATTTTGGGTTATAATATGTTATAATACAATGAATTTGATTGATTACAAGTGCTAGAGATGGATGAAAAATGTTTAGAAGTGTGAAAAAAGACTTGTTGAAATTTGGTCCCAAATGGGAGAAAAACCCACAATCAATGCTTTGAGGCAGTAAATGGCTGGTATAAAGTTATTTTGGGTTAGAATATTTTATAATACAATGAATTTGATTTATTACAAGTGCTAGAGATGGATGAAGAATGTTTAGAAGTGTGAAGAAAGACTTGTTGAAATTTGGTCCCAAATGGGATAAGAACCCACAACCAATGTTTTGAGGTTGCAAATGGCTTGTGTAAAGTTATTTTGGGTTAGAATATGTTATAATACAATGAACTTGATTGATTAAAAATGCTAGAGATGGATGAAAAATATTTAGAAGTGTGAAGAAAGACTTGTTGAAATTTGGTCCCAAATGGGATAAAAACCCACAACCATTGCTTTGAGGCAATAAATGGCTTGAATAAAGTGATTTTGGGTTAAAATATGTTATCATACAATGAATTTGATTGATTACAAGTGCTAGATATGGATGAAGAATGTTTAAAATGTGAAGAAAGACTTGTTGAAATTTGGTCCCGAATGGGACAAGAACCCACAATCAACGATTTGAGGCAGTAAATTACTTGTATAAAGTCATTTTGGGTTAGAATATGCTATAATACAATGAACTTGATTGATTAAAAATGCTAGAGATGGATGAAAAATATTTAGAAGTGTGAAGAAAGACTTGTTGAAATTTGGTCCCAAATGGGATAAGAACCTACAATCAATGCTTTGAGGCAGTAAATTGCTTGTATAAAGTCATTTTGGGTTAGAATATGCTATAATACAATGAACTTGATTGGTTAAAAATGCTAGAGATGGATGAAAAGTATTTAGAAGTGTGAAGAAAGACTTGTTGAAATATGGTCCAAATGGGATAAAAACCCACAACCATTGCTTTGAGGCAATAAATGGCTTGTATAAAGTGATTTTGGGTTAAAATATATTATCATAAAATGAATTTGATTGATTACAAGTGCTAGAGATGGATGAAGAATGTTTAAAATGTGAAGAAAGACTTGTTGAAATTTGGTCCCGAATGGGACAAGAACCCACAATCAATGATTTGAGGCAGTAAATTACTTGTATAAAGTCATTTGGGTTAGAATATGCTATAATACAATGAACTTGATTGATTAAAAATGCTAGAGATGGATGAAAAATATTTAGAAGTGTGAAGAAAGACTTGTTGAAATTTGGTCCCAAATGGGATAAGAACCTACAATCAATGCTTTGAGACAGTAAATTGCCTGTATAAAGTCATTTTGGGTTAGAATATGCTATAATACAATGAACTTGATTGATTAAAAATGCTAGAGATGGATGAAAAATATTTATAAGTGTGAAGAAAGACTTGTTGAAATTTGGTCCCAAATGAGATAAGAACCCACAAGCATTGCTTTGAGGCAATAAATGGCTTGTATAAAGTTATTTTGGGTTATAATATCTTATAATACAATGAATTTGGTTAATTACAAGTGCTAGAGATGGATGAAGAATGTTTCGAAGTGTGAAGAAAGACTAGTTGAAATTTGGTCCCAAATTGGATAAGAACCCACAACCAATGCTTTAAGGCAGTAAATTGCTTGTATAAAGTTATTTTGGGTTAGAATATGTTATAATACAATGAATTTGCTTTATTACAAGTGCTAGAGATGGATGAAGAATGTTTAGAAGTGTGAAGAAAGACTTGTTGAAATTTGGTCCCAAATGGGATAAGAACCCACAACCAATGTTTTGAGGTTGCAAATGGCTTGTGTAAAGTTATTTTAGGTTAGAATATGTTATAATACAATGAATTTGCTTTATTACAAGTGCTAGAGATGGATGAAGAATGTTTAGAAGTGTGAAGAAAGACTTGTTGAAATTTGGTCCCAAATGGGATAAGAACCCACAACCAATGTTTTGAGGTTGCAAATGGCTTGTGTAAAGTTATTTTGGGTTAGAATATGTTATAATACAATGTACTTGATTGATAAAAAATGCTAGAGATGGATGAAAAATATTTAGAAGTGTGAAGAAAGACTTGTTGAAATTTGGTCCCAAATGGGATAAGAACCTACAATCAATGCTTTGAGGCAGTAAATTGCCTGTATAAAGTCATTTTGGGTTAGAATATGCTATAATACAATGAACTTGATTGATTAAAAATGCTAGAGATGGATGAAAAATATTTAGAAGTGTGAAGAAAGACTTGTTGAAATTTGGTCCCAAATGAGATAAGAACCCACAAGCATTGCTATGAGGCAATAAATGGCTTGTATAAAGTTATTTTGGGTTATAATATGTTATAATACAATGAATCTGATTGATTACAAGTGCTAGAGATGGATGAAGAATGTTTAGAAGTGTGAAGAAAGACTTGTTGAAATTTGGTCCCAAATTGGATAAGAACCCACAATCAATGATTTGAGGCAATAAATGGCTTGTATAAAGTTATTTTGGGTTAGAATATGTTATAATACAATGAATTTGATTTATTACAAGTGCTAGAGATGGATGAAGAATTTTTAGCAGTGTGAAGAAAGACTTGTTGAAATTAGGTCTAAAATGGGATAAGAACCCACAACCATTGCTTTGAGGCAGTAAATTGCCTGTATAAAGTCATTTTGGGTTAGAATATGCTATAATACAATGAACTTGATTGATTAAAAATGCTAGAGATGGATGAAAAATATTTAGAAGTGTGAAGAAAGACTTGTTGAAATTTGGTCCCAAATGAGATAAGAACCCACAAGCATTGCTTTGAGGCAATAAATGGCTTGTATAAAGTTATTTTGGGTTATAATATCTTATAATACAATGAATTTGGTTAATTACAAGTGCTAGAGATGGATGAAGAATGTTTCGAAGTGTGAAGAAAGACTTGTTGAAATTTGGTCCCAAATTGGATAAGAACCCACAACCAATGCTTTAAGGCAGTAAATTGCTTGTATAAAGTTATTTTGGGTTAGAATATGTTATAATACAATGAATTTGCTTTATTACAAGTGCTAGAGATGGATGAAGAATGTTTAGAAGTGTGAAGAAAGACTTGTTGAAATTTGGTCCCAAATGGGATAAGAACCCACAACCAATTTTTTGAGGTTGCAAATGGCTTGTGTAAAGTTATTTTAGGTTAGAATATGTTATAATACAATGAATTTGCTTTATTACAAGTGCTAGAGATGGATGAAGAATGTTTAGAAGTGTGAAGAAAGACTTGTTGAAATTTGGTCCCAAATGGGATAAGAACCCACAACCAATGTTTTGAGGTTGCAAATGGCTTGTGTAAAGTTATTTTGGGTTAGAATATGTTATAATACAATGAACTTGATTGATTAAAAATGCTAGAGATGGATGAAAAATATTTAGAAGTGTGAAGAAAGACTTGTTGAAATTTGGTCCCAAATGGGATAAGAACCTACAATCAATGCTTTGAGGCAGTAAATTGCCTGTATAAAGTCATTTTGGGTTAGAATATGCTATAATACAATGAACTTGATTGATTAAAAATGCTAGAGATGGATGAAAAATATTTAGAAGTGTGAAGAAAGACTTGTTGAAATTTGGTCCCAAATGAGATAAGAACCCACAAGCATTGCTATAAGGCAGTAAATTGCTTGTATAAAGTTATTTTGGGTTAGAATACGTTATAATACAATGAATTTGCTTTATTACAAGTGCTAGAGATGGATGAAGAATGTTTAGAAGTGTGAAGAAAGACTTGTTGAAATTTGGTCCCAAATGGGAGAAGAACCCACAATCAATGCTTTGAGGCAGTAAATGGCTGGTATAAAGTTATTTTGGGTTAGAATATGTTATAATACAATGAATTTGCTTTATTACAAGTGCTAGAGATGGATGAAGAATGTTTAGAAGTGTGAAGAAAGACTTGTTGAAATTTGGTCCCAAACGGGATAAGAACCCACTACCAATGTTTTGAGGTTGCAAATGGCTTGTGTAATGTTATTTTGGGTTAGAATATGTTATAATACAATGAACTTGATTGATTAAAAATGCTAGAGATGGATGAAAAATATTTCGAAGTGTGAAGAAAGACTTGTTGAATTTTGGTCCCAAATGGGATAAGAACCCACAACCATTGCTTTGAGGCAATAAATGGCTTGTATAAAGTTATTTTGGGTTATAATACGTTATAATACAATGAATTTGATTGATTACAAGTGCTAGAGATGGATGAAGAATGTTTCGAAGTGTGTAGAAAGACTTCTTGAAATTTGGTCCCAAATGGGACAAGAACCTACAATCAATGCTTTGAGGCAGTAAATGGCTTGTATAAAGTTATTTTGGGTTAGAATATGTTATAATACAATGAATTTGATTGATTACAAGTGCTAGAGATGGATGAAGAATGTTTAGCAGTGTGAAGAAAGACTTGTTGAAATTAGGTCCTAAATGGGATAAGAACCCTCAACCATTGCTTTGAGGTAGTAAATTGCTTGTATAAAGTCATTCTGGGTTAGAATATGCTATAATACAATGAACTTGATTGATTAAAAATGCTAGAGATGGATGAAAAATATTTAGAAGTGTGAAGAAAGACTTGTTGAAATTTTGACCCAAATGGGATAAAAACCCACAACCATTGCTTTCAATCAATAAATGGCTTGTATAAAGTGATTTTGGGTTAAAATATGTTATCATACAATGAATTTAATTGATTATAAGTGCTAGAGATGGATGAAGAATGTTTAAAATGTGAAGAAAGACTTGTTGAAATTTGGTCCCGAATGGGACAAGAACCCACAATCAATGATTTGAGGCAGTAAATTACTTGTATAAAGTCATTTGGGTTAGAATATGCTATAATACAATAAACTTGATTGATTAAAAATGCTAGAGATGGATGAAAAATATTTAGAAGTGTGAAGAAAGACTTGTTGAAATTTGGTCCCAAATGGGATAAGAACCTACAATCAATGCTTTGAGGCAGTAAATTGCTTGTATAAAGTCATTTTGGGTTAGAATATGCTATAATACAATGAACTTGATTGATTAAAAATGCTAGAGATGGATGAAAAATATTTAGAAGTGTGAAGAAAGACTTGTTGAAATTTGGTCCCAAATGAGATAAGAACCCACAAGCATTGCTATGAGGCAATAAATGGCTTGTATAAAGTTATTTTGGGTTATAATATGTTATAATACAATGAATCTGATTGATTACAAGTGCTAGAGATGGATGAAGAATGTTTAGAAGTGTGAAGAAAGACTTGTTGAAATTTGGTCCCAAATGGGAGAAGAACCCACAATCAATGCTTTGAGGTAGTAAATGGCTGGTATAAAGTTATTTTGGGTTAGAATATGTTATAATACAATGAATTTGATTTATTACAAGTGCTAGAGATGGATGAAGAATGTTTAGAAGTGTGAAGAAAGACTTGTTGAAATTTGGTCCCAAATGGGAGAAGAAACCACAATCAATGCTTTGAGGCAGTAAATGGCTGGTATAAAGTTATTTTGGGTTAGAATATGTTCTAATACAATGAATTTGATTTATTACAAGTGCTAGAGATGGATGAAGAATGATTAGAAGTGTGAAGAATGATTAGAAGTGTGAAGAAAGACTTGTTGAATTTGGTCCCAAATGGGATAAGAACCTACAATCACTGCTTTGAGGCAGTAAATTGCTTGTATAAAGTCATTTTGGGTTAGAATATGCTATAATACAATAAACTTGATTGATTAGAAATGCTAGAGATGGATGAAAAATATTTATAAGTGTGAAGAAAGACTTGTTGAAATTTGGTCCCAAATGGGATAAGAACCCACAAGCATTGCTTTGAGGCAATAAATGGCTTCTATAAAGTTATTTTGGGTTATAATATGTTATAATACAATGAATTTGATTGATTACAAGTGCTAGAGATGGATGAAAAATGTTTAGAAGTGTGAAAAAAGACTTGTTGAAATTTGGTCCCAAATGGGAGAAAAACCCACAATCAATGCTTTGAGGCAGTAAATGGCTGGTATAAAGTTATTTTGGGTTAGAATATTTTATAATACAATGAATTTGATTTATTACAAGTGCTAGAGATGGATGAAGAATGTTTAGAAGTGTGAAGAAAGACTTGTTGAAATTTGGTCCCAAATGGGATAAGAACCCACAACCAATGTTTTGAGGTTGCAAATGGCTTGTGTAAAGTTATTTTGGGTTAGAATATGTTATAATACAATGAACTTGATTGATTAAAAATGCTAGAGATGGATAAAAAATATTTAGAAGTGTGAAGAAAGACTTGTTGAAATTTGGTCCCAAATGGGATAAAAACCCACAACCATTGCTTTGAGGCAATAAATGGCTTGAATAAAGTGATTTTGGGTTAAAATATGTTATCATACAATGAATTTGATTGATTACAAGTGCTAGATATGGATGAAGAATGTTTAAAATGTGAAAAAAGACTTGTTGAAATTTGGTCCCGAATGGGACAAGAACCCACAATCAACGATTTGAGGCAGTAAATTACTTGTATAAAGTCATTTTGGGTTAGAATATGCTATAATACAATGAACTTGATTGATTAAAAATGCTAGAGATGGATGAAAAATATTTAGAAGTGTGAAGAAAGACTTGTTGAAATTTGGTCCCAAATGGGATAAGAACCTACAATCAATGCTTTGAGGCAGTAAATTGCTTGTATAAAGTCATTTTGGGTTAGAATATGCTATAATACAATGAACTTGATTGGTTAAAAATGCTAGAGATGGATGAAAAGTATTTAGAAGTGTGAAGAAAGACTTGTTGAAATATGGTCCAAATGGGATAAAAACCCACAACCATTGCTTTGAGGCAATAAATGGCTTGTATAAAGTGATTTTGGGTTAAAATATATTATCATAAAATGAATTTGATTGATTACAAGTGCTAGAGATGGATGAAGAATGTTTAAAATGTGAAGAAAGACTTGTTGAAATTTGGTCCCGAATGGGACAAGAACCCACAATCAATGATTTGAGGCAGTAAATTACTTGTATAAAGTCATTTGGGTTAGAATATGCTATAATACAATGAACTTGATTGATTAAAAATGCTAGAGATGGATGAAAAATATTTAGAAGTGTGAAGAAAGACTTGTTGAAATTTGGTCCCAAATGGGATAAGAACCTACAATCAATGCTTTGAGGCAGTAAATTGCCTGTATAAAGTCATTTTGGGTTAGAATATGCTATAATACAATGAACTTGATTGATTAAAAATGCTAGAGATGGATGAAAAATATTTAGAAGTGTGAAGAAAGACTTGTTGAAATTTGGTCCCAAATGAGATAAGAACCCACAAGCATTGCTATGAGGCAATAAATGGCTTGTATAAAGTTATTTTGGGTTATAATATGTTATAATACAATGAATCTGATTGATTACAAGTGCTAGAGATGGATGAAGAATGTTTAGAAGTGTGAAGAAAGACTTGTTGAAATTTGGTCCCAAATTGGATAAGAACCCACAATCAATGATTTGAGGCAATAAATGGCTTGTATAAAGTTATTTTGGGTTAGAATATGTTATAATACAATGAATTTGATTTATTACAAGTGCTAGAGATGGATGAAGAATTTTTAGCAGTGTGAAGAAAGACTTGTTGAAATTAGGTCTAAAATGGGATAAGAACCCACAACCATTGCTTTGAGGCAGTAAATTGCCTGTATAAAGTCATTTTGGGTTAGAATATGCTATAATACAATGAACTTGATTGATTAAAAATGCTAGAGATGGATGAAAAATATTTAGAAGTGTGAAGAAAGACTTGTTGAAATTTGGTCCCAAATGAGATAAGAACCCACAAGCATTGCTTTGAGGCAATAAATGGCTTGTATAAAGTTATTTTGGGTTATAATATCTTATAATACAATGAATTTGGTTAATTACAAGTGCTAGAGATGGATGAAGAATGTTTCGAAGTGTGAAGAAAGACTTGTTGAAATTTGGTCCCAAATTGGATAAGAACCCACAACCAATGCTTTAAGGCAGTAAATTGCTTGTATAAAGTTATTTTGGGTTAGAATATGTTATAATACAATGAATTTGCTTTATTACAAGTGCTAGAGATGGATGAAGAATGTTTAGAAGTGTGAAGAAAGACTTGTTGAAATTTGGTCCCAAATGGGATAAGAACCCACAACCAATGTTTTGAGGTTGCAAATGGCTTGTGTAAAGTTATTTTAGGTTAGAATATGTTATAATACAATGAATTTTCTTTATTACAAGTGCTAGAGATGGATGAAGAATGTTTAGAAGTGTGAAGAAAGACTTGTTGAAATTTGGTCCCAAATGGGATAAGAACCCACAACCAATGTTTTGAGGTTGCAAATGGCTTGTGTAAAGTTATTTTGGGTTAGAATATGTTACAATACAATGAACTTGATTGATTAAAAATGCTAGAGATGGATGAAAAATATTTAGAAGTGTGAAGAAAGACTTGTTGAAATTTGGTCCCAAATGGGATAAGAACCTACAATCAATGCTTTGAGGCAGTAAATTGCTTGTATAAAGTCATTCTGGGTTAGAATATGCTATAATACAATGAACTTGATGGATTAAAAATGCTAGAGATGGATGAAAAATATTTAGAAGTGTGAAGAAAGACTTGTTGAAATTTGGTCCCAAATGGGATAAGAACCCACAACCATTGCTTTAAGGCAATAAATGGCTCGTATAAAGTTATTTTGGGTTATAATATCTTATAATACAATGAATTTGGTTAATTACAAGTGCTAGAGATGGATGAAGAATGTTTCGAAGTGTGAAGAAAGACTTCTTGAAATTTGGTCCCAAATGGGACAAGAACCTTCAATCAATGCTTTGAGGCAGTAAATTGCTTGTATAAAGTCATTTTGGGTTAGAATATGCTATAATACAATAAACTTGATTGATTAAAAATGCTAGAGATGGATGAAAAATATTTAGAAGTGTGAAGAAAGACTTGTTGAAATTTGGTCCGAAATGGGATAAGAACCCACAAGCATTGCTTTGAGGCAAGAAATGGCTTGTATAAAGTTATTTTGGGTTATAATATGTTATAATACAATGAATTTGATTGATTACAAGTGCTAGAGATGGATGAAGAATGTTTTGAAGTGTGAAGAAAGACTTCTTGAAATTTGGTCCCCAATAGGACAAGAACCTACAATCAATGCTTTGAGGCAGTAAATGGCTTGTATAAAGTTATTTTGGGTTAGAATATGTTATAATACAATGAATTTGATTGATTACAAGTGCTAGAGATGGATGAAGAATGTTTAGCAGTGTGAAGAAAGACTTGTTGAAATTAGGTCCTAAATGGGATAAGAACCCACAACCATTGCTTTGAGGCAGTAAATTGCTTGTATAAAGTCATTCTGGGTTAGAATATGGTATAATACAATGAACTTGATTGATTAAAAATGCTAGAGATGGATGAAAAATATTTAGAAGTGTGAAGAAAGACTTGTTGAAATTTTGACCCAAATGGGATAAAAACCCACAACCATTGCTTTGAGACAATAAATGGCTTGTATAAAGTGATTTTGGGTTAAAATATGTTATCATACAATGAATTTGATTGATTACAAGTGCTAGAGATGGGTGAAGAATGTTTAAAATGTGAAGAAAGACTTGTTGAAATTTGGTCCCGAATGGGACAAGAACCCACAATCAATGATTTGAGGCAGTAAATTACTTGTATAAAGTCATTTAGGTTAGAATATGCTATAATACAATGAACTTGATTGATTAAAAATGCTAGAGATGGATGAAAAATATTTAGAAGTGTGAAGAAAGACTTGTTGAAATTTGGTCCCAAATGGGATAAGAACCTACAATCAATGCTTTGAGGCAGTAAATTGCTTGTATAAAGTCATTTTGGGTTAGAATATGCTATAATACAATGAACTTGATTGATTAAAAATGCTAGAGATGGATGAAAAATATTTAGAAGTGTGAAGAAAGACTTGTTAAAATTTGGTCCCAAATGAGATAAGAACCCACAAGCATTGCTTTGAGGCAATAAATGGCTTGTATAAAGTTATTTTGGGTTATAATATGTTATAATACAATGAATCTGATTGATTACAAGTGCTAGAGATGGATGAAGAATGTTTAGAAGTGTGAAGAAAGACTAGTTGAAATTTGGTCCCAAATGGGAGAAGAACCCACAATCAATGCTTTGAGGCAGTAAATGGCTGGTATAAAGTTATTTTGGGTTAGAATATGTTATAATACAATGAATTTGCTTTATTACAAGTGCTAGAGATGGATGAAGAATGTTTAGAAGTGTGAAGAAAGACTTGTTGAAATTTGGTCCCAAATGGGATAAGAACCCACAACCAATGTTTTGAGGTTGCAAATGGCTTGTGTAAAGTTATTTTGGGTTAGAATATGCTATAATACAATGAACTTGATTGATTAAAAATGCTAGAGATGGATGAAAAATATTTAGAAGTGTGAAGAAAGACTTGTTGAAGTTTGGTCCCAAATGGGATAAGAACCCACAACCATTGCTTTGAGGCAATAAATGGCTTGTATAAAGTTATTTTGGGTTATAATATGTTATAATACAATGAATTTGATTGATTACAAGTGCTAGAGATGGATGAAGAATGTTTCGAAGTGTGAAGAAAGACTTCTTGAAATTTGGTCCCAAATGGGACAAGAACCTACAATCAATGCTTTGAGGCAGTAAATGGCTTGTATAAAGTTATTTTGGGTTAGAATATGTTATAATACAATGAATTTGATTGATTACAAGTGCTAGAGATGGATGAAGAATGTTTAGCAGTGTAAAGAAAGACTTGTTGAAATTAGGTCCTAAATGGGATAAGAACCCACAACCATTGCTTTGAGGCAGTAAATTGCTTATATAAAGTCATTTTGGGTTAGAATATGCTATAATACAATGAACATGATTGATTAAAAATGCTAGAGATGGATGAAAAATATTTAGAAGTGTGAAGAAAGACTTGTTGAAATTTGGTCCCGAATGGGACAAGAACCCACAATCAATGATTTGAGGCAGTAAATTACTTGTATAAAGTCATTTAGGTTAGAATATGCTATAATACAATGAACTTGATTGATTAAAAATGCTAGAGATGGATGAAAAATATTTAGAAGTGTGAAGAAAGACTTGTTGAAATTTGGTCCCAAATGGGATAAGAACCTACAATCAATGCTTTGAGGCAGTAAATTGCTTGTATAAAGTCATTTTGGGTTAGAATATGCTATAATACAATGAACTTGATTGATTAAAAATGCTAGAGATGGATGAAAAATATTTAGAAGTGTGAAGAAAGACTTGTTGAAATTTGGTCCCAAATGAGATAAGAACCCACAAGCATTGCTTTGAGGCAATAAATGGCTTGTATAAAGTTATTTTGGGTTATAATATGTTATAATACAATGAATCTGATTGATTACAAGTGCTAGAGATGGATGAAGAATGTTTAGAAGTGTGAAGAAAGACTAGTTGAAATTTGGTCCCAAATGGGAGAAGAACCCACAATCAATGCTTTGAGGCAGTAAATGGCTGGTATAAAGTTATTTTGGGTTAGAATATGTTATAATACAATGAATTTGCTTTATTACAAGTGCTAGAGATGGATGAAGAATGTTTAGAAGTGTGAAGAAAGACTTGTTGAAATTTGGTCCCAAATGGGATAAGAACCCACAACCAATGTTTTGAGGTTGCAAATGGCTTGTGTAAAGTTATTTTGGGTTAGAATATGCTATAATACAATGAACTTGATTGATTAAAAATGCTAGAGATGGATGAAAAATATTTAGAAGTGTGAAGAAAGACTTGTTGAAGTTTGGTCCCAAATGGGATAAGAACCCACAACCATTGCTTTGAGGCAATAAATGGCTTGTATAAAGTTATTTTGGGTTATAATATGTTATAATACAATGAATTTGATTGATTACAAGTGCTAGAGATGGATGAAGAATGTTTCGAAGTGTGAAGAAAGACTTCTTGAAATTTGGTCCCAAATGGGACAAGAACCTACAATCAATGCTTTGAGGCAGTAAATGGCTTGTATAAAGTTATTTTGGGTTAGAATATGTTATAATACAATGAATTTGATTGATTACAAGTGCTAGAGATGGATGAAGAATGTTTAGCAGTGTAAAGAAAGACTTGTTGAAATTAGGTCCTAAATGGGATAAGAACCCACAACCATTGCTTTGAGGCAGTAAATTGCTTATATAAAGTCATTTTGGGTTAGAATATGCTATAATACAATGAACATGATTGATTAAAAATGCTAGAGATGGATGAAAAATATTTAGAAGTGTGAAGAAAGACTTGTTGAAATTTTGTCCCAAATGGGATAAGAACCCACAACCATTGCTTTGAGGCAGTAAATGGCTTGTATAAAGTTATTTTGGGTTAGAATATGTTATAATACAATGAATTTGATTGATTAAAAGTCAAAGAGATGGATGAAGAATGTTTAGAAATGCGAAGAAAGACTTGTTGAAATTTGGTTCCAAATGGGATAATAACCCACATTCAATGCTTTGAGGCAGTAAATGGCTTCTCTAAAGTTATCTTGGGTTAGAATATGTTATAATACAATGAATTGGATTGATTAAAACTGCTAGGGATGGGTGAAGAATGTTTAGAAGTGTGAAGAAAGACTTGTTGAAATTTGGTCCAAAATGGGATAAGAACCCACAACCATTGCTTTGAGGCAGTGAATGGCTTGTATAAAGTTATTTTGGGTTAGAATATGTTATAATACAATGAATTTTATTGATTACAAGTCCTAGAGATGGATGAAGAATGTTTAGAAGTGTGAAGTAACACTTATGGAAATTTGGTCCCCAAATGGGATAAGAACCCACAACCATTGCTTTGAGGCAGTAAATGGTTTGTATATAGTTATTTTGGGTTAGAGTATGTTATAATACAATGAATTTGATTGATTACAAGTCCTAGAGATGGATGAAGAATGTTTAGAAGTGTGAAGAAAGACTTGTTGAAATTTGGTCCCAAATGGGATAAGAACCCACAACCATTGCTTTGAGGTAGTAAATGGCTTGTATAAAGTTATTTTGGGTTAGAATATGCTATAATACAATGACTTTAATTGATTAAAAGTTCTAGAGATGGATGAAGAATGTTTAGAAGTGTGAAGAAAGACTTGTTGAAGTTGGTCCCAAATGGGATAAGAACCCACAACCATTGCTTTGAGGCAAAAAATGGCTTGTATAAAGTTATTTTGGGTTAGAATATGTTATAATACAATGAATTTGACTGATTACAAGTGCTAGAGATGGATGAAGAATGTTTAGAAGTGTGAAGAAAGACTTCTTGAAATTTGATTTCAAATGGGATAAGAACCTACAATCATTGCTTTGAGGCAGTAAATGGGTTGTATATAGTTATTTTGGGTTAGAGTATGTTATTATACAATGAATTTGATTGATTACAAGTCCTAGAGATGGATGAAGAATGTTTAGAAGTGTGATGAAAGACTTGTTGAAATTTTGTTCCAAATCGGATAAGAACCCTCAACCATTGCTTTGAGGCAGTAAATGGCTTATATAAAGTTATTTTGGGTTAGAATATGTTATAATACAATGAATTTTATTGATTACAAGTCCTAGAGATGGATGAAGAATGTTTAGAAGTGTGGAGAAAGACTTGTTGAAATTTGGTCCCAAATGGGATAAGAACCCACAACCATTGCTTTGAGGCAGTAACTGGCTTGTATAAAGTTCTTTTGGGTTGGAATATGTTATAATACAATGAATTTGATTGATTAAAAGTCCAAGAGATGGATGAAGAATGTTTAGAAGTGTGAAGAAAGACTTGTTGAAATTTTGTCCCAAATGGGATAAGAACCCACAACCATTGCTTTGAGGCAGTAAATGGTTTGTATATAGTTATTTTGGGTTAGAGTATGTTATAATACAATGAATTTGATTGATTAAAAGTTCTGGAGATGGATGAAAAATGTTTAGAAGTGTGAAGAAAGACTTGTTGAAATTTTGTCCCAAATGGGATAAGAACCCACAACCATTGCTTTGAGGCAGTAAATGGCTTATATAAAGTTATTTTGGGTTAGAATATGATATAATACAATGAATTTTATTGATTACAAGTCCTAGAGATGGATGAAGAATGTTTAGAAGTGTGAAGTAACACTTATGGAAATTTGGTCCCCAAATGGGATAAGAACCCACAACCATTGCTTTGAGGCAGTAAATGGCTTGTATAAAGTTATTTTGGGTTAGAATTTGTTATAATACAATGAATTTTATTGATTACAAGTCCTAGAGATGGATGAAGAATGTTTAGAAGTGTGAAGTAACACTTATGGAAATTTGGTCCCCAAATAGGATAAGAACACACAACCATTGCTTTGAGGCAGTAAATGGTTTGTATATAGTTATTATGGGTTAGAGTATGTTATAATACAATGAATTTGATTGATTACAAGTCCTAGAGATGGATGAAGAATGTTTAGAAGTGTGAAGTAACACTTATGGAAATTTGGTCCCCAAATGGGATAAGAACCCACAACCATTGCTTTGAGGCAGTAAATGGTTTGTATATAGTTATTATTGGTTACAGTATGTTATAATACAATGAATTTGATTGATTACAAGTCCTAGAGATGGATGAAGAATGTTTAGAAGTGTGCAAAAAGACTTGTTGAAATTTGGTCCCAAATGGGATAATAACCCACAACCATTGCTTTGAAGTAGTAAATGGCTTGTATAAAGTTATTTTGGGTGAGAGTATGTTATAATACAATGAATTTGATTGATTACAAGTCCTAGAGAAGGATGAAGAATGTTTAGAAGTGTGATGAAAGACTTGTAAAAATTTGGTCCCAAATGGGTAAGAACCCACCACCATTGCTTTGAGGCAGTAAATGGCTTGTCTAGAGTTGTTTTGGGTTAGAACATGTTATAATACAATGAATTTGATTGATTACAAGTGCTAGAGATGGATGAAGAATGTTTAGAAGTGTGGAGAAAGACTTGTTGAAATTTGGTCCCAAATGGGATAAGAACCCACAACCATTGCTTTGAGGCAGTAAATGGCTTGTATAAAGTTATTTTGGGTTAGAATATGTTATAATACAATGAATTTGATTGATTAAAAGTCCAAGAGATGGATGAAGAATGTTTAGAAGTGTGAAGAAAGACTTGTTGAAATTTTGTCCCAAATGGGATAAGAACCCACAACCATTGCTTTGAGGCAGTAAATGGCTTGTATAAAGTTATTTTGGGTTAGAATATGTTATAATACAATGAATTTGATTGATTAAAAGTTATAGAGATGGATGAAAAATGTTTAGAAGTGTGAAGAAAGACTTGTTGAAATTTTGTCCCAAATGGGATAAGAACCCACAACCATTGCTTTGAGGCAGTAAATGGCTTATATAAAGTTATTTTGGGTTAGAATATGTTATAATACAATGAATTTTATTGATTACAAGTCCTAGAGATGGATGAAGAATGTTTAGAAGTGTGAAGTAACACTTATGGAAATTTGGTCCCCAAATGGGATAAGAACCCACAACCATTGCTTTGAGGCAGTAAATGGTTTGTATATAGTTATTTTGGGTTAGAGTATGTTATAATACAATGAATTTGATTGATTACAAGTCCTAGAGATGGATGAAGAATGTTTAGAAGTGTGAAGAAAGACTTGTTGAAATTTGGTCCCAAATGGGATAATAACCCACAACCATTGCTTTGAGGCAGTAAATGGCTTGTATAAAGTTATTTTGGGTTAGAGTATGTTATAATACAATGAATTTGATTGATTAAAAGTCAAAGAGATGGATGAAGAATGTTTAGAAATGCGAAGAAAGACTTGTTGAAATTTGGTTCCAAATGGGATAAGAACCCACAACCATTGCTTTGAGGCAGTAAATGGCTTGTATAAAGTTATTTTGGGTTAGAATATGTTATAATACAATGAATTTGATTGATTAAAAGTCCAAGAGATGGATGAAGAATGTTTAGAAGTGTGAAGAATTTGTTGAAATTTTGTCCCAAATGGGATAAGAACCCACAACCATTGCTTTGAGGCAGTAAATGGCTTGTATAAAGTTATTTTGGGTTAGAATATGCTATAATACAATGAATTTGATTGATTAAAAGTTATAGAGATGGATGAAAAATGTTTAGAAGTGTGAAGAAAGACTTGTTGAAATTTTGTCCCAAATGGGATAAGAACCCACAACCATTGCTTTGAGGCAGTAAATGGCTTATATAAAGTTATTTTGGGTTAGAATATGTTATAATACAATGAATTTTATTGATTACATGTCATAGAGATGGATGAAGAATGTTTAGAAGTGTGAAGTAACACTTATAGAAATTTGGTCCCCAAATGGGATAAGAACCCACAACCATTGCTTTGAGGCAGTAAATGGCTTGTATAAAGTTATTTTGAGTTAGAATATGTTATAATACAATGAATTTGATTGATTAAAAGTCCAAGAGATGGATGAAGAATGTTTAGAAGTGTGAAGAAAAACTTGTTGAAATTTTGTCTCAAATGAGATAAGAACCGACAACCATTGCTTTGAGGCAGTAAATGGCTTGTATAAAGTTATTTTGGGTTAGAATATGTTATAATACAATGAATTTGATTGATTAAAAGTTATAGAGATGGATGAAAAATGTTTAGAAGTGTGAAGAAAGACTTGTTGAAATTTTGACCCAAATGGGATAAGAACCCACAACCATTGTTTTGAGGCAGTAAATGGCTTACATAAAGTTATTTTGGGTTAGAATATGTTATACTACAATGAATTTTATTGATTACAAGTCCTAGAGATGGATGATGAATGTTTAGAAGTGTGAAGTAACACTTATGGAAATTTGGTCCCCAAATGGGATAAGAACCCACAACCATTGCTTTGAGGCAGTAAATGGTTTGTATATAGTTATTTTGGGTTAGAGTATGTTATAATACAATGAATTTGATTGATTACAAGTCCTAGAGATGGATGAAGAATGTTTAGAAGTGTGATGAAAGACTTGTAAAAATTTGGTCCCAAATGGGGTAAGAACCCACCACCATTGCTTTGAGCTAGTAAATGGCTTGTCTAGAGTTGTTTTGGGTTAGAACATGTTATAATACAATGAATTTGATTGATTACAAGTGCTAGAGATGGATGAAGAATGTTTAGAAGTGTGGAGAAAGACTTGTTGAAATTTGGTCCCAAATGGGATAAGAACCCACAACCATTGCTTTGAGGCAGTAAATGGCTTGTATAAAGTTCTTTTGGGTTGGAATATGTTATAATACAATGAATTTGATTGATTAAAAGTCCAAGAGATGGATGAAGAATGTTTAGAAGTGTGAAGAAAGACTTGTTGAAATTTTGTCCCAAATGGGATAAGAACCTACAACCATTGCTTTGAGGCAGTAAATGGCTTGTATAAAGTTATTTTAGGTTAGAATATGTTATAATACAATGAATTTGATTGATTAAAAGTTCTGGAGATGGATGAAAAATGTTTAGAAGTGTGAAGAAAGACTTGTTGAAATTTTGTCCCAAATGGGATAAGAACCCACAACCATTGCTTTGAGGCAGTAAATGGCTTATATAAAGTTATTTTGGGTTAGAATATGTTATAATACAATGAATTTTATTGATTACAAGTCCTAGATATGGATGAAGAATGTTTAGAAGTGTGAAGAAAGACTTGTTGAAATTTTGTTCTAAATGGGATAAGAACCCACAACCATTGCTTTGAGGCAGTAAATGGCTTGTATAAAGTTTTTTTGGGTTAGAATATGTTATAATACAATGAATTTGATTGATTAAAAGTCCAAGAGATGGATGAAGAATGTTTAGAAGTGTGAAGAAAGACTTGTTGAAATTTTGTCCCAAATGGGATAAGAACCCACAACCATTGCTTTGAGGCAGTAAATGGCTTGTATAAAGTTATTTTAGGTTAGAATATGTTATAATACAATGAATTTGATTGATTAAAAGTTCTGGAGATGGATGAAAAATGTTTAGAAGTGTGAAGAAAGACTTGTTGAAATTTTGTCCCAAATGGGATAAGAACCCACAACCATTGCTTTGAGGCAGTAAATGGTTTGTATATAGTTATTTTGGGTTAGAGTATGTTATAATACAATGAATTTGATTGATTACAAGTCCTAGAGATGGATGAAGAATGTTTAGAAGTGTGAAGAAAGACTTGTTGAAATTTGGTCTCAAATGGGATAAGAACCCACAACCATTGCTTTGAGGCAGTAAATGGTTTGTATATAGTTATTTTGGGTTAGAGTATGTTATAATACAATGAATTTGATTGATTACAAGTCCTAGAGATGGATGAAGAATGTTTAGAAGTGTGAAGAAAGACTTGTTGAAATTTGGTCCAAAATGGGATAAGAACCCACAACCATTGCTTTGAGGCAGTGAATGGCTTGTATAAAGTTATTTTGGGTTAGAATATGTTATAATACAATGAATTTGATTGATTACAAGTGCTATAGATTTATGAAGAATGTTTAGAAGTGTGAAAAAAGACTTGTTGAAATTTGGTCTCAAATGGGATAAGAACCAACAACCATTGCTTTGAGGCAGTAAATGGCTTGTGTAAAGTTATTTTAGGTTAGAATCTGTTATAATACAATGAATTTGATTTGTTACAAATGCTTGAGATGGATGAAGAATGTTAAGAAGTGTGAATAAGGACTTGTTAAAATTTGGTGCCAAATGGGATAAGAACGCACAACCATTGCTTTCAGGCAATAAAAGGCTTGTATAAAGTTATTTTGGGTTAGAATATGTTATAATAGAATGAACATGATTGATTACAAGTCCTAGAGATGGATGAAAATTATTTAGAAGTGTGAAGAAAGACTTGTTGAAATTTGGTCCCTAATGGGATAAGAACCTACAATCAATGCTTTGAGGCAGTAAAAGGCTTGTATAAAGTTATTTTGGGTTAGAATATGTTATAATACAATGAATTTGATTGATTAGAAATGTTAGAGATGGATAAAGAATGTTTAGAAGTGTGAAGAAAGACTTGTTGAAATTTGGTCCCAAATGGGATAAGAACCCACAACCAATGCTTTGAGGCAGTAAATGGCTTGTATAAAGTCATTTTAGGTTATAATATCTTATAATACAATGAATTTGATTGATTACAAGTGCTAGAGATAGATGAAGAATGTTTAGAAGTGTGAAGAAAGACTTGTTGAAATCTGGTCCCAAATGGGATAAGAACCCACAACCATTGCTTTGAGGCAGTAAATGGCTTGTATAAAGTTATTTTGGATTAGAATATGTTATTATACAATGAATTTGATTTATTACAAGTGCTAGAGATGGATGAAGAATGTTTAGAAGTGTGAAGAAAGACTTGTTGAAATTAGGTCCTAAATGTGATAAGAACCCACAACCATTGCTTTGAGGCAGTAAATTGCTTGTATAAAGTCATTCTGGGTTAGAATATGCTATAATACAATGAACTTGATTGATTAAAAATGCTAGAGATGGATGAAAAATATTTAGAAGTGTGAAGAAAGACTTGTTGAAATTTGGTCCCAAATGGGATAAGAACCCACAACCATTGCTTTGAGGCAATAAATGGCTTGTATAAAGTTATTTTGGGTTAGAATATGTTACAATACAATGAATTGGACTGATTACAAGTGCTAGAGATGGATGAAGAATGTTTAGAAGTGTGAAGAAAGACTTCTTGAAATTTGGTCCCAAATGGGATAAGAACGCACAACCATTGCTTGGAGGCAGTAAATAGCTTGTATAAAGTTATTTTGGGTTGGAATATGTTATAATACAATGAAGTTTATTGATTACAAGTGCTAGAGATGGATGAAGAATGTTTAGAAGTGTGAAGAAAGACTTGTTGAAATTAGGTCCTAAATGTGATAAGAACCCACAACCATTGCTTTGAGGCAGTAAATTGCTTGTATAAAGTCATTCTGGGTTAGAATATGCTATAATACAATGAACTTGATTGATTAAAAATGCTAGAGATGGATGAAAAATATTTAGAAGTGTGAAGAAAGACTTGTTGAAATTTGGTCCCTAATGGGATAAGAACCCACAAACATTGCTTTGAGGCAGTAAATTGCTTGTATAAAGTCATTTTGGGTTAGAATATGCTATAATACAATGAACTTGATTGATTAAAAATGCTAGAGATGGATGAAAAATATTTAGAAGTGTGAAGAAAGACTTGTTGAAATTTGGTCCGAAATGGGATAAGAACCCACAAGCATTGCTTTGAGGCAATAAATGGCTTGTATAAAGTTATTTTGGGTTATAATATGTTATAATACAATGAATTTGATTGATTACAAGTGCGAGAGATGGATGAAGAATGTTTTGAAGTGTGAAGAAAGACTTCTTGAAATTTGGTCCCCAATAGGACAAGAACATACAATCAATGCTTTGAGGCAGTAAATGGCTTGTATAAAGTTATTTTGGGTTAGAATATGTTATTATACAATGAATTTGATTGATTACAAGTGCTAGAGAATGATGAAGAATGTTTAGCAGGGTGAAGAAAGACTTGTTGAAATTAGGTCCTAAATGTGATAAGAACCCACAACCATTGCTTTGAGGCAGTAAATTGCTTGTATAAAGTCATTCTGGGTTAGAATATGCTATAATACAATGAACTTGATTGATTAAAAATGCTAGAGATGGATGAAAAATATTTAGAAGTGTGAAGAAAGACTTGTTGAAATTTGGTCCCAAATGGGATAAGAACCCACAACCATTGCTTTGAGGCAATAAATGGCTTGTATAAAGTTATTTTGGGTTATAATATGTTATAATACAATGAATTTGATTGATTACAAGTGCTAGAGATGGATGAAGAATGTTTCGAAGTGTGAAGAAAGACTTCTTGAAATTTGGTCCCCAATGGGACAAGAACCTACAATCAATGCTTTGAGGCAGTAAATGGCTTGTATAAAGTTATTTTGGGTTAGAATATGTTATTATACAATGAATTTGATTGATTACAAGTGCTAGAGATGGATGAAGAATGTTTAGTAGTGTGAAGAAAGACTTGTTGAAATTAGGTCCTAAATGTGATAAGAACCCACAACCATTGCTTTGAGGCAGTAAATTGCTTGTATAAAGTCATTCTGGGTTAGAATATGCTATAATACAATGAACTTGATTGATTAAAAATGCTAGAGATGGATGAAATATATTTAGAAGTGTGAAGAAAGACTTGTTGAAATTTGGTCCCAAATGGGATAAGAACCCACAACCAATGTTTTGAGGTTGTAAATGGCTTGTGTAAAGTTATTTTAGGTTAGAATATGTTATAATACATTGAATTTGATTGATTACAAGTGCTAGAGATGGATGAAGAATGTTTAGCAGTGTGAAGAAAGACTTGTTGAAATTAGGTCCTAAATGGGATAAGAACCCACAACCATTGCTTTGAGGCAGTAAATTGCTTGTATAAAGTCATTTTGGGTTAGAATATGCTATAATACAATGAACATGATTGATTAAAAATGCTAGAGATGGATGAAAAATATTTAGAAGTGTGAAGAAAGACTTGTTGAAATTTGGTCCCTAATGGGATAAGAACCTACAATCAATGCTTTGAGGCAGTAAATTGCTTGTATAAAGTCATTTTGGGTTAGAATATGCTATAATACAATGAACTTGATTGATTAAAAATGCTAGAGATGGATGAAAAATATTTAGAAGTGTGAAGAAAGACTTGTTGAAATTTGGTCCGAAATGGGATAAGAACCCACAAACATTGCTTTGAGGCAATAAATGGCTTGTATAAAGTTATTTTGGGTTATAATATGTTATAATACAATGAATTTGATTGATTACAAGTGCGAGAGATGGATGAAGAATGTTTTGAAGTGTGAAGAAAGACTTCTTGAAATTTGGTCCCCAATAGGACAAGAACATACAATCAATGCTTTGAGGCAGTAAATGGCTTGTATAAAGTTATTTTGGGTTAGAATATGTTATTATACAATGAATTTGATTGATTACAAGTGCTAGAGATGGATGAAGAATGTTTAGCAGTGTGAAGAAAGACTTGTTGAAATTAGGTCCTAAATGTGATAAGAACCCACAACCATTGCTTTGAGGCAGTAAATTGCTTGTATAAAGTCATTCTGGGTTAGAATATGCTATAATACAATGAACTTGATTGATTAAAAATGCTAGAGATGGATGAAAAATATTTAGAAGTGTGAAGAAAGACTTGTTGAAATTTGGTCCCAAATGGGATAAGAACCCACAACCATTGCTTTGAGGCAATAAATGGCTTGTATAAAGTTATTTTGGGTTATAATATGTTATAATACAATGAATTTGATTGATTACAAGTGCTAGAGATGGATGAAGAATGTTTCGAAGTGTGAAGAAAGACTTCTTGAAATTTGGTCCCCAATAGGACAAGAACCTACAATCAATGCTTTGAGGCAGTAAATGGCTTGTATAAAGTTATTTTGGGTTAGAATATGTTATTATACAATGAATTTGATTGATTACAAGTGCTAGAGATGGATGAAGAATGTTTAGCAGTGTGAAGAAAGACTTGTTGAAATTAGGTCCTAAATGTGATAAGAACCCACAACCATTGCTTTGAGGCAGTAAATTGCTTGTATAAAGTCATTCTGTGTTAGAATATGCTATAATACAATGAACTTGATTGATTAAAAATGCTAGAGATGGATGAAAAATATTTAGAAGTGTGAAGAAAGACTTGTTAAAATTTGGTCCCAAATGGGATAAGAACCCACAACCATTGCTTTGAGGCAATAAATGGCTTGTATAAAGTTATTTTGGGTTATAATATGTTATAATACAATGAATTTGATTGATTACAAGTGCTAGAGATGGATGAAGAATGTTTCGAAGTGTGAAGAAAGACTTCTTGAAATTTGGTCCCCAATGGGACAAGAACCTACAATCAATGCTTTGAGGCAGTAAATGGCTTGTATAAAGTTATTTTGGGTTAGAATATGTTATTATACAATGAATTTGATTGATTACAAGTGCTAGAGATGGATGAAGAATGTTTAGTAGTGTGAAGAAAGACTTGTTGAAATTAGGTCCTAAATGTGATAAGAACCCACAACCATTGCTTTGAGGCAGTAAATTGCTTGTATAAAGTCATTCTGGGTTAGAATATGCTATAATACAATGAACTTGATTGATTAAAAATGCTAGAGATGGATGAAATATATTTAGAAGTGTGAAGAAAGACTTGTTGAAATTTGGTCCCAAATGGGATAAGAACCCACAACCATTGCTTTGAGGCAATAAATGGCTTATATAAAGTTATTTTGGGTTATAATATGTTATAATACAATGAATTTGATTGATTACAAGTGCTAGAGATGGATGAAGAATGTTTCGAAGTGTGAAGAAAGACTTCTTGAAATTTGGTCCCCAATGGGACAAGAACCTACAATCAATGCTTTGAGGCAGTAAATGGCTTGTATAAAGTTATTTTGGGTTAGAATATGTTATAATACAATGAATTTGATTTATTACAAGTGCTAGAGATGGATGAAGAATGTTTAGAAGTGTGAAGAAAAACTTGTTGAAATTTGGTTCCAAATGGGATAAGAACCCACAACCAATGTTTTGAGGTTGTAAATGGCTTGTGTAAAGTTATTTTGGGTTAGAATATGTTATAATACATTGAATTTGATTGACTACAAGTGCTAGAGATGGATGAAGAATTTTTAGAAGTGTGAAGAAAGACTTGTTGAAATTTGGTCCCAAATTGGATAAGAACCCACAACCAATGCTTTGAGGCAGTAAATTGCTTGTATAAAGTTATTTTGGGTTAGAATATGTTATAATACATTGAATTTGATTGATTACAAGTGTTAGAGATGGATGAAGAATTTTTAGAAGTGTGAAGAAAGATTTTTTGAAATTTGGTCCCAAATTGGATAAGAACCCACAACCAATGCTTTGAGGCAGTAAATTGCTTGTATAAAGTTATTTTGGGTGAGAATATGTTATAATACAATGAATATGATTGATTAAAAGTGCTAGAGATGGTTGAAGAATGTTTAGAAGAGAAAGACTTGTTGAAATTTGGTGTCAAATGGATAAGAACCCACAACCATTTCTTTGACGCAGGAAATGGCTTGTATAAAGTTATTTTGGGTTAAAATATGTTATCATACAATGAATTTGATTGATTACAAGTGCTAGAGATGGATGAAGAATGTTTAAAAGTGTGAAGAAAGACTTGTTCAAATTTGGTCCCAAATGGGACAAGAACCCACAATCAATGCTTTGAGGCAGTAGATGGCTTGTATAAAGTTATTTTCGGTTAGAATAAGTTATAATACAATTAATTTGATTGATTACAAGTGCTAGAGATGGATGAAGAATGTTTAGCAGTGTGAAGAAAGACTTGTTGAAATTAGGTCCCAAATGGGATAAGAACCCACAACCATTGCTTTGAGGTAGTAAATTGCTTGTATAAAGTCATTTTGGGTTAGAATATTCTATAATACAATGAACTTGATTGATTAAAAATGCTAGAGATGGATGAAAAATATTTAGAAGTGTGAAGAAAGACTTGTTGAAATTTGGTCCCAAAATGGGATAAGAACCCACAACCATTTCTTTGAGGCAATAATTGGCTTGTATAAAGTTATTTTGGGTTATAATATGTTATAATACAATGAATTTGATTGATTATAAGTGCTAGAGATGGATGAAGAATGTTTAGAAGTGTGAAGAAAGATTTTTTGAAATTTGGTCCCAAATTGGATAAGAACCCACAACCAATGCTTTGAGGCAGTAAATTGCTTGTATAAAGTTATTTTGGGTGAGAATATGTTATAATACAATGAATATGATTGATTAAAAGTACTAGAGATGGTTGAAGAATGTTTAGAAGAGAAAGACTTGTTGAAATTTGGTGTCAAATGGATAAGAACCCACAACCATTTCTTTGACGTAGGAAATGGCTTGTATAAAGTTATTTTGGGTTAAAATATGTTATCATACAATGAATTTGATTGATTACAAGTGCTAGAGATGGATGAAGAATGTTTAAAAGTGTGAAGAAAGACTTGTTCAAATTTGGTCCCAAATGGGACAAGAACCCACAATCAATGCTTTGAGGCAGTAGATGGCTTGTATAAAGTTATTTTCGGTTAGAATAAGTTATAATACAATTAATTTGATTGATTACAAGTGCTAGAGATGGATGAAGAATGTTTAGCAGTGTGAAGAAAGACTTGTTGAAATTAGGTCCCAAATAGGATAAGAACCCACAACCATTGCTTTGAGGCAATAAATTTCTTGTATACAGTCATTTTGGGTTAGAATATGCTATAATTTAATGAACTTGATTGATTTAAAATTCTAGAGATCGATGAAAAATATTTAGAAGTGTGAAGAAAGACTTATTGAAATTTGGTCCCAAATGGGATAAGAACCAACAACCATTGCTTTGAGGCAATAAATGGCTTGTATAAAGTTATTTTGGGTTATAATATGTTATAATACAATCAATTTGATTGATTAAAAGGGCTAAAGATGGATGAAGAATGTTTAGCAGTGTGAAGAAAGACTTGTTGAAATTAGGTCCCAAATGGGATAAGAACCCACAACCAATGCTTTGAGGTAGTAAATTGCTTGTATAAAGTTATTTTGGGTTAGAATATGTTATAATACAATGAATTTGATTTATTACAAGTGCTAGAGATGGATGAAGAATGTTTAGAAGTTTGAAGAAAGACTTGTTGAAATTTGGTTCCAAATGGGATAAGAACCCACAACCAATGTTTTGAGGTTGTAAATGGCTTGTGTAAAGTTATTTTGGGTTAGAATATGTTATTATACATTGAATTTGATTGATTATAAGTGCTAGAGATGGTTGAAGAATGTTTAGAAGTGTGAAGAAAGACTTGTTGAAATTTGGTGCCAAATAGGATAAGAACCCACAACCATTTCTTTGAGGCAGTAAATGGCTTGTATAAAGTTATTTTGGGTTAAAATATGTTATCATACAATGAATTTGATTGATTACAAGTGCTAGAGATGGATGAAGAATGTTTAGAAGTGTGAAGAAAGACTTGTTGAAATTTGGTCTCAAATAGGACAAGAACCCACAATCAATGCTTTGAGGCAGTAAATGGTTTGTATAAAGTTATTTTGGGTTAGAATATGTTATAATACATTGAATTTGATTGATTACAAGTTATAGAGATGGATGAAGAATTTTTAGAAGTGTGAAGAAAGACTTGTTGAAATTTGGACCCAAATGGGATAAGAACCCACAACCAATGTTTTGAGGTTGTAAATGGCTTGTGTAAAGTTATTTTAGGTTAGAATATGTTATAATACATTGAATTTGATTGATTACAAGTGCTAGAGATGGATGAAGAATTTTTAGAAGTGTGAAGAAAGACTTGTTCAAATTTGGTCCCAAATTGGATAAGAACCCACAACCAATGTTTTGAGGTTGTAAATGGCTTGTGTAAAGTTATTTTGGGTTAGAATATGTTATAATACATTGTATTTGATTGATTACAAGTGCTAGAGATGGATGAAGAATGTTTAGAAGTGTCAAGAAAGACTCGTTGAAATTTGGTCCCAAATGGGATAAGAACCCTCAACCAATGTTTTGAGGTTGTAAATGGCTTGTGTAAAGTTATTTTGGGTTAGAATATCTTATTATACATTGAATTTGATTGATTACAAGTGCTAGAAATGGATGAAGAATTTTTAGACGTGTGAAGAAAGACTTGTTGAAATTTGGTCCCAAATTGGATAAGAACCCACAACCAATGGTTTGAGGCAGTAAATTGCTTGTATAAAGTTATTTTGGGTTAGAATATGTTATAAAACATTGAATTTGATTGATTACAAGTGCTAGAGATGGTTGAAGAATGTTTAGAAGTGTGAAGAAAGACTTGTTGAAATTTGGTGCCAAATGGGATAAGAACCCACAACCATTTCTCTGAGGCAGTAAATGGCTTGTATAATGTTATTTTGGGTTAAAATATGTTATCATACAATGAATTTTATTGATTACAAGTGCTAGAGATGGATGAAGAATGTTTAAAAGTGTGAAGAAAGACTTGTTGAAATTTGGTCCCAAATGGGACAAGAAATCACAATCAATACTTTGAGGCAGTAAATTGCTTGTATAAAGTTATTTTGGGTTAAAATATGTTATAATACAATGAATTTGATTGATTACAAGTGCTAGAGATGGATGAAGAATGTTTAGCAGTGTGAAGAAAGACTTGTTGAAATTAGGTCCCAAATGGGATAAGAACCCACAACCATTGCTTTGAGGCAGTAAATTGCTAGTATAAAGTCATTTTGGGTTAGAATATTCTATAATACAATGAACTTGATTGATTAAAAATGCTAGAGATGGATGAAAAATATTTAGAAGTGTGAAGAACGACTTGTTGAAATTTGGTCCCAAAATGGGATAAGAACCCAAAACCATTTCTTTGAGGCAATAATTGGCTTGTATAAAGTTATTTTGGGTTATAATATGTTATAATACAATGAATTTGATTGATTATAAGTGCTAGAGATGGATGAAGAATGTTTAGAAGTGTGAAGAAAGACTTGCTGAAGTTTGGTCCCAAATGGGATATGAACCCACAAACATTGCTTTGAGGCAATAAATGGCTTGTATAAAGTTATTTTGGGTTATAATATGTTATAATACAATGAATTTGATTGATTTCAAGTGCTCGAGATGGGTGAAGAATGTTTAGCAGTGTGAAGAAAGACTTGTTGAAATTTGGTCCCAAAATGGGATAAGAACCCACAACCATTGCTTTGAGGCAATAAATGGCTTGTATAAAGTTATTTTGGGTTATAATATGTTATAGTAAAATGAATTTGATTTCTTACAAGTGTTAGAGATGGATGAAGATTGTTAAGAAGTGTGAAGAAAGACTTGTTGAAATTTGGTCCCAAATGGGATAAGAACCCACAACCAATGTTTTGAGGTTGTAAATGGCTTGTGTAAAGTTATTTTGGGTTAAAATATGTTATAATACATTGAATTTGATTGATTACAAGTGCTAGAGATGGATTAAGAATTTTTAGAAGTGTGAAGAAAGACTTGTTGAAATTTGGTCCCAAATTGGATAAGAACCCACAACCAATGCTTTGAGGCAGTAAATTGCTTGTATAAAGTTATTTTGGGTGAGACTATGTTATAATACAATGAATATGAATGATTAAAAGTGCTAGAGATGGTTGAAGAATGTTTAGAAGTGTGAAGAAAGACTTGTTGAAATTTGGTCCTAAATGGGATAAGAACCCACAACCAATGTTTTGAGGTTGTAAATGGCTTGTGTAAAGTTATTTTGGGTTAGAATATGTTAAAATACAATAAATTTGATTAACTACAAGTGCTAGAGATGGATGAAGAATGTTTAGAAGTGTGAAGAAAGACTTGTTGAAATTTGGTCCCAAATTGGATAAGAAGCCACAGTCATTGCTTTGAGGCAGACAATGGCTTGTATAAAGTTATTTTAAGTTAGAATTTGTTATAATACAATGAATTTGATTGATTAAAAGTGCTAGGTATGGATGAAGAATGTTTAGAACTGTGAATAAAGACTTATTGAAATTTGGTCCCAAATGGGATAAGAACCCACAACCATTGCTTTGAGGCAGTAAATGGCTTGTCTAGAGTTGTCTTGCGTTAGAATATGTTATAATACAAAGAATTTGATTGATTACAAGTGGTAGAGATGGATGAAGAATGTTTAGAAGTGTGAAGAAAGACTTGTTGAAATTTGGTCCCAAATGGGATAAGAACCCACAATCATTGCTTTGAGGCAGTCAATGGTTTGTATAAAGTTATTTTAAGTTAGAATATATTATAATACAATGAATCTGATTGATTAAAAGTGCTAGAGATGGATGAAGAATGTTTAGAAATGTGAATAAAGACTTGTTAAAATTTAGTCCCAAATGGGTTAAGAACACACAACCAACGCTTTGAGGCAGTAAATGGCTTGTATAAAGTTATTTTGGGTTAGAATTT
Organism: Capsella bursa-pastoris; assembly: GCA_036452645.1. Lineage (NCBI taxonomy): Eukaryota > Viridiplantae > Streptophyta > Magnoliopsida > Brassicales > Brassicaceae > Capsella > Capsella bursa-pastoris. The sequence continues at coordinate 5,841,203 of CP144192.1, forward strand.
ATTATAATACAATGAATTTGATTGATTACAAGTGCTAGAGATGGATGAAGAATGTTTAGAACTGTAAAGAAAGACTTGCTGAAATTTGGTCCCAGATGGGATAAAAACCCACAACCAATGCTTTGTGGCAGTAAATGGCATGTATAAAGTTATTTTGGTTTAGAATTTGTTATATTACAATGAATTTAATTGATTACAAGTGCTAGCGATGGATGAAGAATGTTTAGAAGTGTGAAGAAATACTTGTTGAAATTTGATCCCAAATGGGATAAGAACCCACACCATTGCTTTTGGCAGTAAATGGCTTGTATAAAGTTATTTTGGGTTAGAATATGTTATAATACATTGAATTTGATTGATTACAAGTTCTAGAGATGGATGAAGAATTTTTAGAAGTGTGAAAAAAGACTTGTTGAAATTTGGTCTCAAATTGGATAAGAACCCACAACCAATGCTTTGAGGCAGTAATTTGCTTGTATAAAGTTATTTTGGGTGAGAATATGTTATAATACAATGAATATGATTGATTAAAAGTGCTAGAGATGGTTGAAGAATGTTTAGAAGTGTGAAGAAAGACTTGTTGAAATTTGGTCCTAAATGGGATAAGAACCCACAACCAATGTTTTGAGGTTGTAAATGGCTTGTGTAAAGTTATTTTGGGTTAGAATATGTTAAAATACAATAAATTTGATTAACTACAAGTGCTAGAGATGGATGAAGAATGTTTAGAAGTGTGAAGAAAGACTTGTTGAAATTTGGTCCCAAATTGGATAAGAAGCCACAATCATTGCTTTGAGGCAGTCAATGGCTTGTATAAAGTTATTTTAAGTTAGAATTTGTTATAATACAATGAATTTGATTGATTAAAAGTGCTAGGTATGGATGAAGAATGTTTAGAAATGTGAATAAAGACTTGTTAAAATTTAGTCCCAAATGGTTTAAGAACACACAACCAATGCTTTGAGGCAGTAAATGGCTTGTATAAAGTTATTTTGGGTTAGAATTTGTTATAATACAATGAATTTGATTGATTACAAGTGCTAGAGATGGATGAAGAATGTTTAGAACTGTAAAGAAAGACTTGCTGAAATTTGGTCCCAGATGGGATAAGAACCCACAACCAATGCTTTGAGGCAGTAAATGGCATGCATAAAGTTATTTTTGTTTAGAATTTGTTATATTACAATGAATTTAATTGGTTACAAGTGCTAACGATGGATGAAGAATTTATAGAAGTGTGAAGAAAGACTTGTTGAAATTTGGTCCTAAATTGGATAAGAACCTACAACCAATGCTTTGAGGCAGTAAATTGCTTGTATAAAGTTATTTTGGGTTAGAATATGTTATAAAACATTGAATTTGGTTGATTACAAGTGCTAGAGATGGTTGAAGAATGTTTAGAAGTGTCAAGAAAGACTTGTTGAAATTTGGTGCCAAGTGGGATAAGAACCCACAACCATTTCTTTAAGGCAGTAAATGGCTTGTCTAAAGTTATTTTGGGTTAAAATATGTTATCATACAATGAATTTTATTGATTACAAGTGCTAGAGATGGATGAAGAATGTTTAAAAGTGTGAAGAAAGACTTGTTGAAATTTGGTCCCGAATGGGACAAGAACTCACAATCAATGCTTTGAAGCAGTAAATCGCTTGTATAAAGTTATTTTGGGTTAGAATATGTTATAATACAATGAATTTGATTGATTACAAGTGCTAGAGATGGATGAAGAATGTTTAGCAGTGTGAAGAAAGACTTGTTGAAATTAGGTCCCAAATGGTAGGCCTAGGGCGGAGCCTGATATCCGGCCTTTTTTAGGATATCCGGATCCGTAGGTTTAATATCTGGCTCCGAATCCGTTCTCTCGGATATCCGGGTACCGGATATTCGTATTAAAAAACAGGATATCCGCGGATATCCGTATCCGGTATTTTTAATTATTTATTTTTTAATTTTTTAAAATTATCATAAAATTTTTTAAAATTATCGTAAAAATTTTTTAAATTAAAAAAATGTATTAATTTTTAAAAAATAATAAGAAAAACATTTTTTTAATATATAAAAATAAGAAAAATATATTATATAATATTAATATTAATAAATATTAATAAAAATAATAATAAAATATTAAAAATGCCGGATCCGGATATCCGGTCTAAAATTTTCCACTATCCGTATCCGTATCCGTATCCGGCCGGATCCATTATTTCACTATCCGGATCCGGCTCCGTCCTATCCGGATATCCGGTTTTTCGGAGCGGATCGCAACGGATCCCGGATCGGATCACGGATGTCGGATAATTGGTCTCAGGGCTACCAAATGGGATAAGAACCCACAACCATTGCTTTGAGGCAGTAAATTGCTTGTATAAAGTCATTTTGGGTTAGAATATTCTATAATACAATGAACTTGAATGATTAAAAATGCTAGAGATGGATGAAAAATATTTAGAAGTGTGAAGAAAGACTTGTTGAAATTTGGTCCCAAAATTGGATAAGAACCCACAACCATTGCTTTGAGGCAATAAATGGCTTGGATAGAGTTATTTTGGGTTATAATATGTTATAATACAATGAATTTGATTTCTTACAAGTGCTAGAGATGGATGAAGATTGTTAAGAAGTGTGAAGAAAGACTTGTTGAAATTTGGTCCCAAATGGGATAAGAACCCACAACAAATGTTTTGAGGTTGTAAATGGCTTGTGTAAAGTTATTTTGGGTTAGAATATGTTATAATACATTGAATTTGATTGATTACAAGTGCTAGAGATGGATGAAGAATTTTTAGAAGTGTGAAGAAAGACTTGTTGAAATTTGGTCCTAAATTGGATAAGAACCCACAACCAATGCTTTAAGGCAGTAAATTGCTAGTATAAAGTTATTTTGGGTTAGAATATGTTATAATACATTGAATTTGATTGATTACAAGTTCTAGAGATGGATGAAGAATTTTTAGAAGTGTAAAAAAAGACTTGTTGAAATTTGGTCCCAAATTGGATAAGAACCCACAACCAATGCTTTGAGGTTGTAAATGGCTTGTGTAAAGTTATTTTGGGTTAGAATATCTAAAAATACAATAAATTTGATTAACTACAAGTGCTAGAGACGGATGAAGAATGTTTAGAAGTGTGAAGAAAGACTTGTTGAAATTTTGTCCCAAATTGGATAAGAAGCCACAGTCATTGCTTTGAGGCAGACAATGGCTTGTGTAAAGTTATTTTAAGTTAGAATTTTTTATAATACAATGAATTTGATTGATTAAAAGTGCTAGGTATGGATGAAGAATGTTTAGAACTGTGAATAAAGACTTATTGAAATTTGGTCCCAAATGGGATAAGAACCCACAACCATTGCTTTGAGGCAGTAAATGGCTTGTCTAGAGTTGTCTTGCGTTAGAATATGTTATAATACAAAGAATTTGATTGATTACAAGTGCTAGAGATGGATGAAGAATGTTTAGAAGTGTGAAGAAAGACTTGTTGAAATTTGGTCCCAAATGGGATAAGAACCCACAATCATTGCTTTGAGGCAGTCAATGGCTTGTATAAAGTTATTTTAAGTTAGAATATGTTATAATACAATAAATATGATTGATTAAAAGTGCTAGAGATGGTTGAAGAATGTTTAGAAGTGTGAAGAAATACTTGTTGAAATTTGGTCCTAAATGGGATAAGAACCCACAACCAATGTTTTAAGGTTGTAAATTGCTTGTGTAAAGTTATTTTGGGTTAGAATATGTTAAAATACAATAAATTTGATTAACTACAAGTGCTAGAGATGGATGAAGAATGTTTAGAAGTGTGAAGAAAGACTTGTTGAAATTTGGTCCCAAATTGGATAAGAACCCACAACCAATGTTTTGAGGTTGTAAATGGCTTGTGTAAAGTTATTTTGGGTTAGAATATCTTAAAATACAATAAATTTGATTAACTACAAGTGCTAGAGATGGATGAAGAATGTTTAGAAGTGTGAAGAAAGACTTGTTGAAATTTGGTCCCAAATTGGATAAAAAGCCACAGTCATTGCTTTGAGGCAGACAATGGCTTGTATAAAGTTGTTTTAAGTTAGAATTTTTTATAATACAATGAATATGATTGATTAAAAGTGCTAGGTATGGATGAAGAATGTTTAGAACTGTGAATAAAGACTTATTGAAATTTGCTCCCAAATGGGATAAGAACCCACAACCATTGCTTTGAGGCAGTAAATGGCTTGTCTAGAGTTGTCTTGCGTTAGAATATGTTATAATACAAAGAATTTGATTGATTACAAGTGCTAGAGATGTATGAAGAATGTTTAGAAGTGTGAAGAAAGACTTGTTGAAATTTGGTCCCAAATGGGATAAGAACCCACAATCATTGCTTTGAGGCAGTCAATGGCTTGTATAAAGTTATTTTAAGTTAGAATATGTTATAATACAATGAATCTGATTGATTAAAAGTGCTAGAGATGGATGAAGAATGTTTAGAAATGTGAATAAAGACTTGTTAAAATTTAGTCCCAAATGGGTTAAGAACACACAACCAATGCTTTGAGGCAGTAAATGGCTTGGATAAAGTTATTTTGGGTTAGAATTTGTTATAATACAATGAATTTGATTGATTACAAGTGCTAGAGATGGATGAAGAATATTTAGAACTGTAAAGAAAGACTTGCTGAAATTTGGTCCCAGATGGGATAAGAACCCACAACCAATGCTTTGAGGCAGTAAATGGCATGTATAAAGTTATTTTGGTTTAGTATTTGTTATATTACAATGAATTTAATTGATTACAAGTGCTAGCGATGGATGAAGAATGTTTAGAAGTGTGAAGAAATACTTGTTGAAATTTGATCCCAAATGGGATAAGAACCCACACCATTGCTTTTGGCAGTAAATGGCTTGTATAAAGTTATTTTGGGTTAGAATATGTTATAATACATTGAATTTGATTGATTACAAGTTCTAGAGATAGATGAAGAATTTTTAGAAGTGTAAAAAAAGACTTGTTGAAATTTGGTCTCAAATTGGATAAGAACCCACAACCAATGCTTTGAGGCAGTATATTGCTTGTATAAAGTTATTTTGGGTGAGAATATGTTATAATACAATGAATATGATTGATTAAAAGTGCTAGAGATGGTTGAAGAATGTTTAGAAGTGTGAAGAAATACTTGTTGAAATTTGGTCCTAAATGCGATAAGAACCCACAACCAATGTTTTGAAGTTGTAAATGGCTTGTGAAAAGTTATTTTGGGTTAGAATATTTTAAAATACAATAAATCTGATTAACTACAAGTGCTAGAGATGGATGAAGAATGTTTAGAAGTGTAAATAAAGACTTGTTGAAATTTGGTCCTAAATGGGATAAGAACCCACAACCAATGTTTTGAGGTTGTAAATGGCTTGTGTAAAGTTATTTTGGGTTAGAATATCTTAAAATACGATAAATTTGATTAACTACAAGTGCTAGAGATGGATGAAGAATGTTTAGAAGTGTGAAGAAAGACTTGTTGAAATTTGGTCCCAAATTGGATAAGAAGCCACAGTCATTGCTTTGAGGCAGACAATGGCTTGTATAAAGTTGTTTTAAGTTAGAATTTTTTATAATACAATGAATATGATTGATTAAAAGTGCTAGGTATGGATGAAGAATGTTTAGAACTGTGAATAAAGACTTATTGAAATTTGCTCCCAAATGGGATAAGAACCCACAACCATTGCTTTGAGGCAGTAAATGGCTTGTCTAGAGTTGTCTTGCGTTAGAATATGTTATAATACAAAGAATTTGATTGATTACAAGTGCTAGAGATGTATGAAGAATGTTTAGAAGTGTGAAGAAAGACTTGTTGAAATTTGGTCCCAAATGGGATAAGAACCCACAATCATTGCTTTGAGGCAGTCAATGGCTTGTATAAAGTTATTTTAAGTTAGAATATGTTATAATACAATGAATCTGATTGATTAAAAGTGCTAGAGATGGATGAAGAATGTTTAGAAATGTGAATAAAGACTTGTTAAAATTTAGTCCCAAATGGGTTAAGAACACACAACCAATGCTTTGAGGCAGTAAATGGCTTGGATAAAGTTATTTTGGGTTAGAATTTGTTATAATACAATGAATTTGATTGATTACAAGTGCTAGAGATGGATGAAGAATATTTAGAACTGTAAAGAAAGACTTGCTGAAATTTGGTCCCAGATGGGATAAGAACCCACAACCAATGCTTTGAGGCAGTAAATGGCATGTATAAAGTTATTTTGGTTTAGTATTTGTTATATTACAATGAATTTAATTGATTACAAGTGCTAGCGATGGATGAAGAATGTTTAGAAGTGTGAAGAAATACTTGTTGAAATTTGATCCCAAATGGGATAAGAACCCACACCATTGCTTTTGGCAGTAAATGGCTTGTATAAAGTTATTTTGGGTTAGAATATGTTATAATACATTGAATTTGATTGATTACAAGTTCTAGAGATAGATGAAGAATTTTTAGAAGTGTAAAAAAAGACTTGTTGAAATTTGGTCTCAAATTGGATAAGAACCCACAACCAATGCTTTGAGGCAGTATATTGCTTGTATAAAGTTATTTTGGGTGAGAATATGTTATAATACAATGAATATGATTGATTAAAAGTGCTAGAGATGGTTGAAGAATGTTTAGAAGTGTGAAGAAATACTTGTTGAAATTTGGTCCTAAATGGGATAAGAACCCACAACCAATGTTTTGAAGTTGTAAATGGCTTGTGAAAAGTTATTTTGGGTTAGAATATTTTAAAATACAATAAATCTGATTAACTACAAGTGCTAGAGATGGATGAAGAATGTTTAGAAGTGTAAATAAAGACTTGTTGAAATTTGGTCCTAAATGGGATAAGAACCCACAACCAATGTTTTGAGGTTGTAAATGGCTTGTGTAAAGTTATTTTGGGTTAGAATATCTTAAAATACGATAAATTTGATTAACTACAAGTGCTAGAGATGGATGAAGAATGTTTAGAAGTGTGAAGAAAGACTTGTTGAAATTTGGTCCCAAATTGGATAAGAAACCACAATCATTGCTTTGAGGCAGTCAATGGCTTGTATAAAGCTATTTTAAGTTAGAATTTGTTATAATACAATGAATTTGATTGATTAAAAGTGCTAGGTATGGATGAAGAATGTTTAGAACTGTGAATAAAGACTTATTGAAATTTGGTCCCAAATGGGATAAGAACCCACAACCATTGCTTTAAGGCAGTAAATGGCTTGTATAAAGTTATTTTGGGTTAGAATATGTTATAATACAATGAAGTTGATTAATTACAAGTGCTAGCGATAGATGATGAATGTTTAGAAGTGTGAAGAAAGACTTGTTGAAATTTGGTCTCAAATGGGATAAGAACCCACAACCATTGCTTTGAGTCAGTAAATGGCTTGTATAAAGTTAGTTTGGGTTAGAATATTTTGTAATACAATGAATTTGATTTATTACAATTGCTAGAGATGGATGAAGAATGTTTACAAATGTGAAGAAACACTAGTTGAAATTTGGTCTCGAATGGGATAAGAACCCACAACCAAAGCTTTGAGGCAGTAAATGGCTTGTATAAAGTTATTTTAAGTTAGAATATGTTATAATACAATGAATTTGATTTATTACAAGTGCTAGGGATGAATGAAGAATGTTTAGAAGTGTGAAGAAAGACTTGTTGAAATTTGGTCCCAAATGGGATAAGAACCCACAATCATTGCTTTCAGGCAGTCAATGACTTGTATAAAGTTATTTTAAGTTAGAATATGTTATAATACAATGAATTTGATTGATTACAAGTGCTAGAGATGGATGAAGAATGTTTAGAAATGTGAATAAAGACTTGTTAAAATTTAAACCCAAATGGGTTAAGAAACACACAGCCAAAGCTTTGAGGCAGTAAATGGCTTGTATAAAGTTATTTTGGGTTAGAATATGTTATAATACAATGAAATTGATTGATTACAAGTGTTAGAGATAGACTAAGAACGTTTAAAAGTGTGAAGAAAGACTTGTTGAAATTTAGTCCCAAATGGGATAAGAACCCACAACCATTGCTTTGAGGCAGTAAATGGCTTGTATAAAGTTATTTTGGGTTAGAATTTATTATAATACAATGCATTTGATTGAATACAAGTGCTAGCGAAGGATGAAGAATGTTTAGAAGTGTGAAAAAAGACTTGTTGAAACTTGGTCCCAAATGGGATAAGAACCCACAACCATTGCTTTGAGGCAGTAAATGGCTTGTGTAAATTTATTTTAGCCTACAATAAGTTATAATATGATTAATTTGATTGATTACAAGTGATAGAGATGGATAAAGAACGTTTAGAAGTGTGAAGAAAGACTTGTCGAAATTCGGTCCCAAATGGGATAAGAACCCACAACCATTGCTTTGAGGCAGTAAATGGCTTGTATAAATTTATTTTGGGTTTGAATTTATTATAATACAATGAATTTGATTGATTACAAGTGCTAGCGATGGATAAAGAATGTTTAGAAATGTGAAGAAATACTTGTTGAAATTTGGTCCCAAATGGGTTAAGAACCCACATCCAATGCTTTGAGGCAGTAAATGGCTTGTATTAAGTTATTTTGGGTTAGAATATGTTATAATACAAAAAATATGATTGATTACAAGTGCTATAGATGGATGAAGAATTTTTAGAAGTGTGAAGAAAGACTTGTTCAAATTTTGTCCCAAATGGGATAAGAACCCACAACCAATGCTTTGAGGCAGTAAATGGCTTGTATAAAGTTATTTTTGGTTAGAATTTATTATAATACAATGCATTTGATTGATTACAAGTGCTAGCGATGGATGAAGAATGTTTAGAAGTGTGAAGAAAGACTTGTTGAAACTTGGTCCCAAATGGGATAAGAACCCACAACCAATGTTTTGAGGCAGTAAATGGCTTGTCTAAAGCTATTTTGGGTTATAATATGTTCTAATACAATGAATTTGATTGATTACAAGTGCTAGGGATGGATTAAGAATGTTTAGAACTCTGAATAAAGACTTATTGAAATTTGGAGAACCCACAACCATTGCTTTGAGGCAGTAAATGGCTTGTATAATGTTATTTTGGGTTAGAATATGTTATAATACAATGAATTTGATTAATTACAAATGTTGGAGATGGATGACGAATGTTTAGAAGTGTGAAGAAAAACTTGTTGAAATTTGGTCCCAAATGGGTTAAGAACACACAGCCAATGCTTTGAGGCTGTAAATGGCTTGTATAAAGTTATTTTGGGTTAGAATATGTTATAATACAATGAATTTGATTGATTACAAGTATTATAGATAGACTAAGAATGTTTAGAAGTGTGAAGATAGACTTGTTGAAATTGGTCCCAAATGGGATAAGAACCCACAACCATTAGTTTGAGGCTGTAAATAGCTTGTATAAAGTCATTTTGGGTTATAATATGTTATAATACAAAGAATTTGATTAATTACAAGTGCTAGAGATGGATGAAGAATGTTTAGAACTGTAAAGAAAGAATTGTTGAAATTTGGTCCCAAATGGGTTAAGAACACACAGCCAATGCTTTGAGGCTGTAAATGGCTTGTATAAAGTTATTTTGGGTTAGAATATGTTATAATACAATGAATTTGACTGATAACAAGTATTATAGATAGACTAAGAATGTTTAGAAGTGTGAAGAAAGACTTGTTGAAATTGGTCCCAAATGGGATAATAACCCACAACCATTGCTTCGAGGCAGTAAATGGCATGTATAATGTTATTTTTGGTTAGAATATGTTATAACACAATGAATTTTATTAATTGCAAGTGCTAGTGATGGATGAAGACTGTTTAGAAGTGTGAAGATAGACTTGTTGAAATTGGTCCCAAATGGGATAAGAACCCACAACCATTAGTTTGAGGCTGTAAATAGCTTGTATAAAGTCATTTTGGGTTATAATATGTTATAATACAATGAATTTGATTGATTACAAGTGCTAGAGATGGATGAAGAATGTTTAGAACTATAAAGAATGACTTGTTGAAATTTGGTTCCAAATGGGTTAAGAACACATTGCCAATGCTTTGAGGTAGTAAATGGCTTGCATAAAGTTATTTTGGGTTAGAATATGTAATAATACAATGAATTTGATTGATTACAAGTGTTATAGATAGACTAAGAATGTTTAGAAGTGTGAAGAAAGACTTGTTGAAATTGGTCCCAAATGGGATAATAACCCACAACCATTGCTTCGAGGCAGTAAATGGCTTATATAATATTATTTTGGGTTAGAATATGTTAAAATAAAATAAATTTGTTTAATTACAAGTGCTAGCGATGGATGAAGAATGTTTAGAAGTGTGAAGAAAGACTTGTTGAAACTTCATCCCAAATAGGATAAGAACCCACAACCATTGCTTTGAGGCAGTAAATGGCTTGTATAAAGTTATTTTGGGTTACAATAAGTTATAATACAATTATTTTGATTGATTACAAGTGATAGAGATGGATGAAGAACGTTTAGAAGAGTGAAGAAAGACTTATTGAAATTTGGTCCCGAATGGGATAAGAACCCACAACCAATGTTTTGAGGCAGTAAATGGCTTGTCTAAAGCTATTTTAGGTTATAATATGTTGTAATACAATGAATTTGATTGATTACAAGTGCTAGGGATGGATGAAGAATGTTTAGAACTCTGAATAAAGACTTATTGAAATTTGGAGAACCCACAACCATTGCTTTGAGGCAGTAAATGGCTTGTATAATGTTATTTTGGGTTAGAATATGTTATAATACAATGAAATTGATTGATTACAAGTGTTAGAGATAGACTAAGAACGTTTAAAAGTGTGAAGAAAGACTTGTTGAAATTTAGTCCCAAATGGGATAAGAACCCACAACCATTGCTTTGAGGCAGTAAATGGCTTGTATAAAGTTATTTTGGGTTAGAATTTATTATAATACAATGCATTTGATTGAATACAAGTGCTAGCGAAGGATGAAGAATGTTTAGAAGTGTGAAAAAAGACTTGTTGAAACTTGGTCCCAAATGGGATAAGAACCCACAACCATTGCTTTGAGGCAGTAAATGGCTTGTGTAAATTTATTTTAGCCTACAATAAGTTATAATATGATTAATTTGATTGATTACAAGTGATAGAGATGGATAAAGAACGTTTAGAAGTGTGAAGAAAGACTTGTCGAAATTCGGTCCCAAATGGGATAAGAACCCACAACCATTGCTTTGAGGCAGTAAATGGCTTGTATAAATTTATTTTGGGTTTGAATTTATTATAATACAATGAATTTGATTGATTACAAGTGCTAGCGATGGATAAAGAATGTTTAGAAATGTGAAGAAATACTTGTTGAAATTTGGTCCCAAATGGGTTAAGAACCCACATCCAATGCTTTGAGGCAGTAAATGGCTTGTATTAAGTTATTTTGGGTTAGAATATGTTATAATACAAAAAATATGATTGATTACAAGTGCTATAGATGGATGAAGAATTTTTAGAAGTGTGAAGAAAGACTTGTTCAAATTTTGTCCCAAATGGGATAAGAACCCACAACCAATGCTTTGAGGCAGTAAATGGCTTGTATAAAGTTATTTTTGGTTAGAATTTATTATAATACAATGCATTTGATTGATTACAAGTGCTAGCGATGGATGAAGAATGTTTAGAAGTGTGAAGAAAGACTTGTTGAAACTTGGTCCCAAATGGGATAAGAACCCACAACCAATGTTTTGAGGCAGTAAATGGCTTGTCTAAAGCTATTTTGGGTTATAATATGTTCTAATACAATGAATTTGATTGATTACAAGTGCTAGGGATGGATTAAGAATGTTTAGAACTCTGAATAAAGACTTATTGAAATTTGGAGAACCCACAACCATTGCTTTGAGGCAGTAAATGGCTTGTATAATGTTATTTTGGGTTAGAATATGTTATAATACAATGAATTTGATTAATTACAAATGTTGGAGATGGATGACGAATGTTTAGAAGTGTGAAGAAAAACTTGTTGAAATTTGGTCCCAAATGGGTTAAGAACACACAGCCAATGCTTTGAGGCTGTAAATGGCTTGTATAAAGTTATTTTGGGTTAGAATATGTTATAATACAATGAATTTGATTGATTACAAGTATTATAGATAGACTAAGAATGTTTAGAAGTGTGAAGATAGACTTGTTGAAATTGGTCCCAAATGGGATAAGAACCCACAACCATTAGTTTGAGGCTGTAAATAGCTTGTATAAAGTCATTTTGGGTTATAATATGTTATAATACAAAGAATTTGATTGATTACAAGTGCTAGAGATGGATGAAGAATGTTTAGAACTGTAAAGAAAGAATTGTTGAAATTTGGTCCCAAATGGGTTAAGAACACACAGCCAATGCTTTGAGGCTGTAAATGGCTTGTATAAAGTTATTTTGGGTTAGAATATGTTATAATACAATGAATTTGACTGATAACAAGTATTATAGATAGACTAAGAATGTTTAGAAATGTGAAGAAAGACTTGTTGAAATTGGTCCCAAATGGGATAATAACCCACAACCATTGCTTCGAGGCAGTAAATGGCTTGTATAATGTTATTTTTGGTTAGAATATGTTATAACACAATGAATTTTATTAATTGCAAGTGCTAGTGATGGATGAAGACTGTTTAGAAGTGTGAAGATAGACTTGTTGAAATTGGTCCCAAATGGGATAAGAACCCACAACCATTAGTTTGAGGCTGTAAATAGCTTGTATAAAGTCATTTTGGGTTATAATATGTTATAATACAATGAATTTGATTGATTACAAGTGCTAGAGATGGATGAAGAATGTTTAGAACTATAAAGAATGACTTGTTGAAATTTGGTTCCAAATGGGTTAAGAACACATTGCCAATGCTTTGAGGTAGTAAATGGCTTGCATAAAGTTATTTTGGGTTAGAATATGTAATAATACAATGAATTTGATTGATTACAAGTGTTATAGATAGACTAAGAATGTTTAGAAGTGTGAAGAAAGACTTGTTGAAATTGGTCCCAAATGGGATAATAACCCACAACCATTGCTTCGAGGCAGTAAATGGCTTATATAATATTATTTTGGGTTAGAATATGTTAAAATAAAATAAATTTGTTTAATTACAAGTGCTAGCGATGGATGAAGAATGTTTAGAAGTGTGAAGAAAGACTTGTTGAAACTTCATCCCAAATAGGATAAGAACCCACAACCATTGCTTTGAGGCAGTAAATGGCTTGTATAAAGTTATTTTGGGTTACAATAAGTTATAATACAATTATTTTGATTGATTACAAGTGATAGAGATGGATGAAGAACGTTTAGAAGAGTGAAGAAAGACTTATTGAAATTTGGTCCCGAATGGGATAAGAACCCACAACCAATGTTTTGAGGCAGTAAATGGCTTGTCTAAAGCTATTTTAGGTTATAATATGTTGTAATACAATGAATTTGATTGATTACAAGTGCTAGGGATGGATGAAGAATGTTTAGAACTCTGAATAAAGACTTATTGAAATTTGGAGAACCCACAACCATTGCTTTGAGGCAGTAAATGGCTTGTATAATGTTATTTTGGGTTAGAATATGTTATAATACAATGAATTTGATTAATTACAAATGTTGGAAATGGATGACGAATGTTTAGAAGTGTGAAGAAAGACTTGTTGAACTTTGGTCCCAAATGGGAGAAGAACCCACAACCATCGCTTTGAGGCAGTAAATGGCTTGTCTAGAGTTGTCTTGTGTTAGAATATGTTATAATACAAAGAATTTGATTGATTACAAGTGCTAGAGATGGATGAAGAATGTTTAGAACTGTAAAGAAAGACTTGTTGAAATTTGGTCCCAAATGGGTTAAGAACACACAGCCAATGCTTTGAGGCAGTAAATGGCTTGTATAAAGTTATTTTGGGTTAGAATTTATTATAATACAATGAATTTGATTGATTACAAGTGCTAGAGATGGATGAAGAATGTTTAGAAGTGTGAAGAAAGACTTGTTGAAACTTCATCCCAAATAGGATAAGAACCCACAACCATTGCTTTGAGGCAGTAAATGGCTTGTATAAAGTTATTTTGGGTTACAATAAGTTATAATACAATTATTTTGATTGATTACAAGTGATAGAGATGGATGAAGAACGTTTAGAAGAGTGAAGAAAGACTTATTGAAATTTGGTCCCAAATGGGATAAGAACCCACAACCAATGTTTTGAGGCAGTAAATGGCTTGTCTAAAGCTATTTTGGTTTATAATATGTTGTAATACAATGAATTTGATTGATTACAAGTGCTAGGGATGGATGAAGAATGTTTAGAACTCTGAATAAAGACTTATTGAAATTTAGAGAACACACAACCATTGCTTTGAGGCAGTAAATGGCTTGTATAATGTTATTTTGGGTTAGAATATGTTATAATACAATGAATTTGATTAATTACAAATGTTGGAGATGGATGACGAATGTTTAGAAGTGTGAAGAAAAACTTGTTGAAATTGGGTCCCAAATGGGAGAAGAACCCACAACCATCGCTTTGAGGCAGTAAATGGTTTGTCTAGAGTTGTCTTGCATTAGAATATGTTATAATACAAAGAATTTGATTGATTACAAGTGCTAGAGATGGATGAAGAATGTTTAGAACTGTAAAGAAAGAATTGTTGAAATTTGGTCCCAAATGGGTTAAGAACACACAGCCAATGCTTTGAGGCTGTAAATGGCTTGTATAAAGTTATTTTGGGTTAGAATATGTTATAATACAATGAATTTGATTGATTACAAGTATTATAGATAGACTAAGAATGTTTAGAAGTGTGAAGAAAGTCTTGTTGAAATTGCTCCCAAATGGGATAATAACCCACAACCATTGCTTCGAGGCAGTAAATGGTTTGTATAATGTTATTTTTGGTTAGAATATGTTATAATACAATGAATTTTATTAATTGCAAGTGCTAGAGATGGATGAAGAATGTTTAGAAGTGTAAAGATAGACTTGTTGAAATTGGTCCCAAATGGGATAAGAACCCACAACCATTGATTCGAGGCAGTAAATGGCTTATATAATATTATTTTGGGTTAGAATATGTTAAAATACAATAAATTTGTTTAATTACAAGTGCTAGCGATGGATAAAGAATGTTTAGAAGTGTGAAGAAAGACTTGTTGAAACTTCATCCCAAATGGGATAAGAACCCACAACCATTGCTTTGAGGCAGTAAATGGTTGTATAAAGTTATTTTGGGTTACAATAAGTTATAATACAATTATTTTGATTGATTACAAGTGATAGAGATGGATGAAGAACGTTTAGAAGAGTGAAGAAAGACTTATTGAAATTTGGTCCCAAATGGGATAAGAACCCACAACCAATGTTTTGAGGCAGTAAATGGCTTGTCTAAAGCTATTTTGGGTTATAATATGTTGTAATACAATGAATTTGATTGATTACAAGTGCTAGGGATGGATGAAGAATGTTTAGAACTCTGAATAAAGACTTATTGAAATTTGGAGAACCCACAACCATTGCTTTGAGGGAGTAAATGGCTTGTATAATGTTATTTTGGGTTAGAATATGTTATAATACAATGAATTTGATTAATTACAAATGTTGGAGATGGATGACGAATGTTTAGAAGTGTGAAGAAAGACTTGTTGAAATTTGGTCCCAAATGGGAGTGGAACCCACAACCATCGCTTTGAGGCAGTAAATGGTTTGTCTAGAGTTGTCTTGCATTAGAATATGTTATAATACAAAGAATTTGATTGATTACAAGTGCTAGAGATGGATGAAGAATGTTTAGAACTATAAAGAATGACTTGTTGAAATTTGGTTCCAAATGGGTTAAGAACACATTGCCAATGCTTTGAGGTAGTAAATGGCTTGCATAAAGTTATTTTGGGTTAGAATATGTAATAATACAATGAATTTGATTGATTACAAGTGTTATAGATAGACTAAGAATGTTTAGAAGTGTGAAGAAAGACTTGTTGAAATTGGTCCCAAATGGGATGATAACCCACAACCATTGCTTCGAGGCAGTAAATGGCTTATATAATATTATTTTGGGTTAGAATATGTTAAAATACAATAAATTTGTTTAATTACAAGTGCTAGCGATGGATGAAGAATGTTTAGAAGTGTGAAGAAAGACTTGTTGAAACTTCATCCCAAATAGGATAAGAACCCACAACCATTGCTTTGAGGCAGTAAATGGCTTGTATAAAGTTATTTTGGGTTACAATAAGTTATAATACAATTATTTTGATTGATTACAAGTGATAGAGATGGATGAAGAACGTTTAGAAGAGTGAAGAAAGACTTATTGAAATTTGGTCCCGAATGGGATAAGAACCCACAACCAATGTTTTGAGGCAGTAAATGGCTTGTCTAAAGCTATTTTAGGTTATAATATGTTGTAATACAATGAATTTGATTGATTACAAGTGCTAGGGATGGATGAAGAATGTTTAGAACTCTGAATAAAGACTTATTGAAATTTGGAGAACCCACAACCATTGCTTTGAGGCAGTAAATGGCTTGTATAATGTTATTTTGGGTTAGAATATGTTATAATACAATGAATTTGATTAATTACAAATGTTGGAAATGGATGACGAATGTTTAGAAGTGTGAAGAAAGACTTGTTGAACTTTGGTCCCAAATGGGAGAAGAACCCACAACCATCGCTTTGAGGCAGTAAATGGCTTGTCTAGAGTTGTCTTGCGTTAGAATATGTTATAATACAAAGAATTTGATTGATTACAAGTGCTAGAGATGGATGAAGAATGTTTAGAACTGTAAAGAAAGACTTGTTGAAATTTGGTCCCAAATGGGTTAAGAACACACAGCCAATGCTTTGAGGCAGTAAATGGCTTGTATAAAGTTATTTTGGGTTAGAATATGTAATAATACAATGAATTTGATTGATTACAAGTGTTATAGATAGACTAAGAATGTTTAGAAGTGTGAAGAAAGACTTGTTGAAATTGGTCCCAAATGGGATAATAACCCACAACCATTGCTTCGAGGCAGTAAATGGCTTGTATAATGTTATTTTGGGTTAGAATATGTTATAATACAATGAATTTGATTAATTACAAGTGCTAGAGATGGATGAAGAATGTTTAGAAGTGTGAAGAAAGACTTGTTGAAATTTGGTCCCAAATAGGATAAGAACCCACAACCATTGCTCTGATTCAGTAAATGGATTGTTTAATGTTATTTTGGGTTAGAATATGTTATAATACAATGAATTTTATTAATTACAAGTGTTAGAGATGGATGACGAATGTTTAGAAGTGTGAAGAAAGACTTGTTGAAATTTGGTCCCAAATAGGAGAAGAACCCACAACCATTGCTTTGAGGCAGTAAATGGCTTGTCTAGAGTTGTCTTGCGTTAGAATATGTTATAATACAAAGAATTTTATTGATTACAAGTGATAGAGATGGATGAAGAACGTTTAGAAGTGTGAAGAAAGACTTGTTGAAATTTGGTCCCCAATGGGATAAGAACCCACAACCAATGCTTTGAGGCAGTAAATGGGTTGTATAAAGTTATTTTGGGTTAGAATATGTTTTAATAAAATGAATATGATTGATTACAAGTGCTAGAGATGGATGAAGAATTTTTAGAAGTGTGAAGAAAAACTTGTTCAAATTTTGTCCCAAATGGGATAAGAACCCACAACCAATGCTTTGAGGCAGTACATGGCTTGTATAAAGTTATTTTGGGTTAGAATTTATTATAATACAATGCATTTGATTGATTACAAGTGCTAGCGATGGATGAAGAATGTTTAGAAGCGTGAAGAAAGACTTGTTGAAACTTGGTCCCAAATGGGATAAGAACCCACAACCATTGCTTTGAGGCAGTAAATGGCTTATATGAAGTTATTTTGGGTTACAATAAGTTATAATACAATTAATTTGATTGATTACAAGTGATAGAGATGGATGAAGAACGTTTAGAAGTGTGAAGAAATACTTGTTGAAATTTGGTCCCAAATGGGATAAGAACCCACAACCAATGTTTTGAGGCAGTAAATGGCTTGTCTAAAGCTATTTTGGGTTATAATATGTTATAATACATTGAATTTGATTGATTACAAGTGCTAGGGATGGATGAAGAATGTTTAGAAGTCTGAAGAAAGACTTATTTAAATTTGGAGAACCCACAACCATTGCTTTGAGGCAGTAAATGGCTTGTATAATGTTATTTTGGGTTAGAATATGTTATAATACAATGAATTTGATTAATTACAAATGTTGGAGATGGATGACGAATGTTTAGAAGTGTGAAGAAAGACTTGTTTAAATTTGGTCCCAAATGGGAGAAGAACCCACAACCATCGCTTTGAGGCAGTAAATGGCTTGTCTAGAGTTGTCTTGCATTAGAATATGTTATAATACAAAGAATTCGATTGATTAGAAGTGCTAGAGATGGATGAAGAATGTTTAGAACTGTAAAGAAAGACTTGTTGAAATTTAGTCCGAAATGGGTTAAGAACACACAGCCAATGCTTTGAGGCAGTAAATGGCTTGTATAATATTATTTTGGGTTAGAATATGTTATAATACAATGAATTTGATTGATTACAAGTGTTATAGATAGACTAAGAATGTTTAGAAGTGTGAAGAAAGACTTGTTGAAATTGGTCCCAAATGGGATAATAACCCACAACTATTGCTTCGAGGCAGTAAATGGCTTGTATAAAGTTAGTTTGGGTTAGAATATGTTATAATACAATGAATTTGATTTATTACAATTGCTAGAGATGGATGAAGAATGTTTACAAGTGTGAAGAAACACTAGTTGAAATTTAGTCCCAAATGGGATAAGAACCCACAACCAACGCTTTGAGGCAGTAAATGGCTTGTATAAAGTTATTTTAAGTTAGAATATGTTATAATACAATGAATTTGATTGATTACAAGTGCTAGGGATGGATGAAGAATGTTTAGAACTGTGAATAAAGACTTTTTGATATTTGATCCCAAATGGGATAAGAACCCACAACCATTGCTTTGAGGCAGTAAATGGCTTGTATAAAGTTATTTTTGGTTAGAATATGTTATAATACAATGAATTTGATTGATTACAAGTGCTAGAGATGGATGAAGAATATTTAGAACTGTGAATAAAGACTTATTGAAATTTGGTCCCAAATGGGATAAGAAACCACTACCATTGCTTTGAGGCGGTAAATGGCTTGTATAATGTTATATGGGTTAGAATATGTTATAATACAATGAATTTGATTAATTACAAGAGTTAGAGATGGATGACGAATGTTTAGAAGTGTGAAGAAAGACTTGTTAAAATTTGTCCCAAATGGGAGAAGAACCCACAACCATCGCTTTGAGGAAGTAAATGGCTTGTCTAGAGTTGTCTTGCGTTAGAATATGTTATAATACAAAGAATTTGATTGATTACAAGTGCTAGAGATGGATGAAGAATGTTTAGAACTGTAAAGAATGACTTTTGAAATTTGGTTTCAAATGGGTTAAGAACACACAGCCAATGCTTTGAGGCAGTAAATGGCTTGCATAAAGTTATTTTGGATTAGAATATGTAATAATACAATGAATTTGATTGATTACAAGTGTTATAGATAGACTAAGAATGTTTAGAAGTGTGAAGAAAGACTTGTTGAAATTGGTCCCAAATGGGATAATAACCCACAACCATTGCTTCGAGGCAGTAAATGGCTTGTATAATGTTATTTTGGGTTAGAATATGTTATAATACAATGAATTTGATTAATTACAAGTGCTAGAGATGGATGAAGAATGTTTAGAAGTGTGAAGAAAGACTTGTTGAAATTTGGTCCCAAATAGGATAAGAACCCACAACCATTGCTCTGATTCAGTAAATGGCTTGTTTAATGTTATTTTGGGTTAGAATATGTTATCATACAATAAATTTGATTAATTACAAGTGCTAGAGATGGATGAAGAATGTTTAGAAGTGTGAAGAAAGACTTGTTGAAATTTGGTCCCAAATAGGATAAGAACCCACAACCATTGCTCTGATTCAGTAAATGGCTTGTTTAATGTTATTTTGGGTTAGAATATGTTATAATACAATGAATTTTATTAATTACAAGTGTTAGAGATGGATGACGAATGTTTAGAAGTGTGAAGAAAGACTTGTTGAAATTTGGTCCCAAATAGGAGAAGAACCCACAACCATTGCTTTGAGGCAGTAAATGGCTTGTCTAGAGTTGTCTTGCGTTAGAATATGTTATAATACAAAGAATTTTATTGATTACAAGTGATAGAGATGGATGAAGAACGTTTAGAAGTGTGAAGAAAGACTTGTTGAAATTTGGTCCCCAATGGGATAAGAACCCACAACCAATGCTTTGAGGCAGTAAATGGGTTGTATAAAGTTATTTTGGGTTAGAATATGTTTTAATAAAATGAATATGATTGATTACAAGTGCTCGAGATGGATGAAGAATTTTTAGAAGTGTGAAGAAAAACTTGTTCAAATTTTGTCCCAAATGGGATAAGAACCCACAACCAATGCTTTGAGGCAGTACATGGCTTGTATAAAGTTATTTTGGGTTAGAATTTATTATAATACAATGCATTTGATTGATTACAAGTGCTAGCGATGGATGAAGAATGTTTAGAAGCGTGAAGAAAGACTTGTTGAAACTTGGTCCCAAATGGGATAAGAACCCACAACCATTGCTTTGAGGCAGTAAATGGCTTGTATAAAGTTATTTTGGGTTACAATAAGTTATAATACAATTAATTTGATTGATTACAAGTGATAGAGATGGATGAAGAACGTTTAGAAGTGTGAAGAAATACTTGTTGAAATTTGGTCCCAAATGGGATAAGAACCCACAACCAATGTTTTGAGGCAGTAAATGGCTTGTCTAAAGCTATTTTGGGTTATAATATGTTATAATACATTGAATTTGATTGATTACAAGTGCTAGGGATGGATGAAGAATGTTTAGAAGTCTGAAGAAAGACTTATTTAAATTTGGAGAACCCACAACCATTGCTTTGAGGCAGTAAATGGCTTGTATAATGTTATTTTGGGTTAGAATATGTTATAATACAATGAATTTGATTAATTACAAATGTTGGAGATGGATGACGAATGTTTAGAAGTGTGAAGAAAGACTTGTTGAAATTTGGTCCCAAATGGGAGAAGAACCCACAACCATCGCTTTGAGGCAGTAAATGGCTTGTCTAGAGTTGTCTTGCATTAGAATATGTTATAATACAAAGAATTCGATTGATTAGAAGTGCTAGAGATGGATGAAGAATGTTTAGAATATGTAATAATACAATGAATTTGATTGATTACAAGTGTTATAGATAGACTAAGAATGTTTAGAAGTGTGAAGAAAGACTTGTTGAAATTGGTCCCAAATGGGATAATAACCCACAACCATTGCTTCGAGGCAGTAAATGGCTTGTATAATGTTATTTTGGGTTAGAATATGTTATAATACAATGAATTTGATTAATTAAAAGTGCTAGAGATGGATGAAGAATGTTTAGAAGTGTGAAGAAAGACTTGTTGAAATTTGGTCCCAAATAGGATAAGAACCCACAACCATTGCTCTGATTCAGTAAATGGCTTGTTTAATGTTATTTTGGGTTAGAATATGTTATAATACAATAAATTTTATTAATTACAAGTGTTAGAGATGGATGACGAATGTTTAGAAGTGTGAAGAAAGACTTGTTGAAATTTGGTCCCAAATAGGAGAAGAACCCACAACCATTGCTTTGAGGCAGTAAATGGCTTGTCTAGAGTTGTCTTGCGTTAGAATATGTTATAATACAATGAATTTGATTAATTACAAGAGTTAGAGATGGAAGACGAATGTTTAGAAGTGTGAAGAAAGACTTGTTGAAATTAGTCCCAAATGGGATAATAACCCACAACCAATGCTTTGAGGCAGTAAATGGGTTGTATAAAGTTATTTTGGGTTAGAATATGTTTTAATAAAATGAATATGATTGATTACAAGTGCTAGAGATAGATGAAGAAATTTTAGAAGTGTGAAGAAAGACTTGTAGAAATTTGGTCCCAAATAGGACAAGAACCCACAACCATTGCTTTGAGTCAGTAAATGGCTTGTATAAAGTTAGTTTGGGTTAGAATATGTTATAATACAATGAATTTGATTTATTACAATTGCTAAAGATGGATGAAGAATGTTTACAAGTGTGAAGAAACACTAGTTGAAATTTGGTCCCAAATAGGATAAGAACCCACAACCATTGCTTTGAGTCAGTAAAAGGCTTGTATAAAGTTAGTTTGGGTTAGAATATGTTATAATACAATGAATTTGATTTATTACAATTGCTAAAGATGGATGAAGAATGTTTACAAGTGTGAAGAAACACTAGTTGAAATTTGGTCCCAAATGGGATAAGAACCCACAACCAATGTTTTGAGGCAGTAAATGGCTTGTCTAAAGCTATTTTGGGTTATAATATGTTATAATACAATGAATTTGATTGATTACAAGTGCTAGGGATGGATGAAGAATGTTTAGAACTGTGAATAAAGACTTATTGAAATTTGGAGAACCCACAACCATTGCTTTGAGGCAGTAAATGGCTTGTATAATGTTATTTTGGGTTAGAATATGTTATAATACAATGAATTTGATTAATTACAAGTGTTAGAGATGGATGAAGAATGTTTAGAAGTCTGAAGAAAGACTTATTTAAATTTGGAGAACCCACAACCATTGCTTTGAGGCAGTAAATGGCTTGTATAATGTTATTTTGGGTTAGAATATGTTATAATACAATGAATTTGATTAATTACAAATGTTGGAGATGGATGACGAATGTTTAGAAGTGTGAAGAAAGACTTGTTGAAATTTGGTCCCAAATGGGAGAAGAACCCACAACCATCGCTTTGAGGCAGTAAATGGCTTGTCTAGAGTTGTCTTGCATTAGAATATGTTATAATACAAAGAATTCGATTGATTAGAAGTGCTAGAGATGGATGAAGAATGTTTAGAATATGTAATAATACAATGAATTTGATTGATTACAAGTGTTATAGATAGACTAAGAATGTTTAGAAGTGTGAAGAAAGACTTGTTGAAATTGGTCCCAAATGGGATAATAACCCACAACCATTGCTTCGAGGCAGTAAATGGCTTGTATAATGTTATTTTGGGTTAGAATATGTTATAATACAATGAATTTGATTAATTACAAGTGCTAGAGATGGATGAAGAATGTTTAGAAGTGTGAAGAAAGACTTGTTGAAATTTGGTCCCAAATAGGATAAGAACCCACAACCATTGCTCTGATTCAGTAAATGGCTTGTTTAATGTTATTTTGGGTTAGAATATGTTATAATACAATAAATTTTATTAATTACAAGTGTTAGAGATGGATGACGAATGTTTAGAAGTGTGAAGAAAGACTTGTTGAAATTTGGTCCCAAATAGGAGAAGAACCCACAACCATTGCTTTGAGGCAGTAAATGGCTTGTCTATAGTTGTCTTGCGTTAGAATATGTTATAATACAATGAATTTGATTAATTACAAGAGTTAGAGATGGAAGACGAATGTTTAGAAGTGTGAAGAAAGACTTGTTGAAATTAGTCCCAAATGGGATAATAACCCACAACCAATGCTTTGAGGCAGTAAATGGGTTGTATAAAGTTATTTTGGGTTAGAATATGTTTTAATAGAATGAATATGATTGATTACAAGTGCTAGAGATAGATGAAGAAATTTTAGAAGTGTGAAGAAAGACTTGTAGAAATTTGGTCCCAAATAGGACAAGAACCCACAACCATTGCTTTGAGTCAGTAAATGGCTTGTATAAAGTTAGTTTGGGTTAGAATATGTTATAATACAATGAATTTGATTTATTACAATTGCTAAAGATGGATGAAGAATGTTTACAAGTGTGAAGAAACACTAGTTGAAATTTGGTCCCAAATAGGATAAGAACCCACAACCATTGCTTTGAGTCAGTAAAAGGCTTGTATAAAGTTAGTTTGGGTTAGAATATGTTATAATACAATGAATTTGATTTATTACAATTGCTAAAGATGGATGAAGAATGTTTACAAGTGTGAAGAAACACTAGTTGAAATTTGGTCCCAAATGGGATAAGAACCCACAACCAATGTTTTGAGGCAGTAAATGGCTTGTCTAAAGCTATTTTGGGTTATAATATGTTATAATACAATGAATTTGATTGATTACAAGTGCTAGGGATGGATGAAGAATGTTTAGAACTGTGAATAAAGACTTATTGAAATTTGGAGAACCCACAACCATTGCTTTGAGGCAGTAAATGGCTTGTATAATGTTATTTTGGGTTAGAATATGTTATAATACAATGAATTTGATTAATTACAAGTGTTAGAGATGGATGACGAATGTTTAGAAGTGTGAAGAAAGACTTGTTGAAACTTCATCCCAAAGGGGATAAGAACCCACAACCATTGCTTTGAGGCAGTAAATGGCTTGTATAAAGTTATTTTGGGTTACAATAAGTTATAATACAATTAATTTGATTGATTACAAGTGATAGAGATGGATGAAGAACGTTTAGAAGAGTGAAGAAAGACTTATTGAAATTCGGTCCCAAATGGGATAAGAACCCACAACATATGTTTTGAGGCAGTAAATGGCTTGTCTAAAGCTATTTTGGGTTATAATATGTAATAATACAATGAATTTGATTGATTACAAGTGCTAGGGATGGATGAAGAATGTTTAGAACTCTGAATAAAGACTTATTGAAATTTGGAGAACCCACAACCATTGCTTTGAGGCAGTAAATGGCTTGTATAATGTTATTTTGGGTTAAAATATGTTATAATACAATGAATTTGATTAATTACAAATGTTGGAGATGGATGACGAATGTTTAGAAGTGTGAAGAAAGACTTGTTGAAATTTGGTCCCAAATGGGAGGAACCCACAACCATCGCTTTGAAGCAGTAAATGGCTTGTCTAGAGTTGTCTTGCGTTAGAATATGTTATAATACAAAGAATTTGATTGATTACAAGTGCTAGAGATGGATGAAGAATGTTTAGAACTGTAAAGAAAGACTTGTTGAAATTTGGTCCCAAATGGGTTAAGAACACACAGCCAATGCTTTGAGGAAGTAAATGGCTTGTATAAAGTTATTTTGGGTTAGAATATGTAATAATAAAATGAATTTGATTGATTACAAGTGTTATAGATAGACTAAGAATGTTTAGAAGTGTGAAGAAAGACTTGTTAAAATTGGTCCCAAATGGGATAATAACCCACAACCATTGCTTCGAGGCAGTAAATGGCTTGTATAATGTTATTTTGGATTAGAATATGTTATAATACAATGAATTTGATTTATTAAAATTGCTAGAGATGGATGGAGAATGTTTACAAGTGTGAAGAAACATTAGTTGAAATTTGGTCCCAAATGAGATAAGAACCCACAACAATTTCTTTGAGGCAATAAATAGCTTCTATAAAGTTATTTTAAGTTAGAATATGTTATAATACAATGAATTTGATTGATTACAAGTGCTAGAGATGGATGAAAAATGTTTAGAACTGTGAATAAAGACTTATTGAAATTTGGTCCCAAATGGG
Source organism: Capsella bursa-pastoris (assembly GCA_036452645.1). Classification (NCBI taxonomy): domain Eukaryota; kingdom Viridiplantae; phylum Streptophyta; class Magnoliopsida; order Brassicales; family Brassicaceae; genus Capsella; species Capsella bursa-pastoris. The sequence continues at coordinate 5,866,796 of CP144192.1, forward strand.
ATAAGAACCCACTACCATTGCTTTGAGGCGGTAAATGGCTTGTATAATGTTATATGGGTTAGAATATGTTATAATTCAATGAACTTGATTAATTACAAGAGTTAGAGATGGATGACGAATGTTTAGAAGTGTGAAGAAAGACTTGTTGAAATTAGTCCCAAATGGGATAATAACCCACAACCATTACTTCGGGGCAGTAAATGGCTTGTATAATGTTATTTTGGGTTAGAATATGTTATATTACAGTGAATTTGATTAATTACAAGTGCTAGAGATGGATGAAGAATGTTTAGAAGTGTGAAGAAAGACTTGTAGAAATTTGGTCCCAAATAGGACAAGAACCCACAACCATTGCTTTGAGGCAGTAAATGGCTTGTATAATGTTATTTTGGTTAGAATATGTTATAATACAATGAATTTGATTACTTACAAGTGTTAGAGATGGATGACGAATGTTTAGAAGTGTGAAGAAAGACTTGTTGAAACTTGGTCCCAAATGGGATAAGAACCCACAACCATTGATTCGAGGAAGTAAATGGCTTATATAATAATATTTTGGGTTAGAATATGTTAAAATACAATAAATTTGTTTAATTAAAAGTGATAGAGATGGATGAAGAACGTTTAGAAGAGTGAAGAAAGACTTATTGAAATTTGGTCCCAAATGGGATAAGAACCCACAACCAATGTTTTGAGGCAGTAAATGGCTTGTCTAAAGCTATTTTGGGTTATAATATGTTATAATACAATGAGTTTGATTGATTACAAGTGCTAGGGATGGATGAAGAATGTTTAGAACTCTGAATAAAGACTTATTGAAATTTGGAGAACCCACAACCATTGCGTTGAGGCAGTAAATGGCTTGTATAATGTTATTTTGGGTTAGAATATGTTATAATACAATGAATTTGATTAATTACAAATGTTGGAGATGGATGACGAATGTTTAGAATTGTGAAGAAAGACTTGTTGAAATTTTGTCCCAAATGGGAGGAACCCACAACCATCGCTTTGAGGCAGTAAATGGCTTGTCTAGAGTTGTCTTGCGTTAGAATATGTTATAATACAAAGAATTTGATTGACTACAAGTGCTAGAGATGGATGAAGAATGTTTAGAACTGTAAAGAAAGACTTGTTGAAATTTGGTCCCAAATGGGTTAAGAACACACAGCCAATGCTTTGAGGCAGTAAATGGCTTGTATAAAGTTATTTTGGGTTAGAATATGTAATAATACAATGAATTTGATTGATTACAAGTGTTATAGATAGACTAAGAATGTTTAGAAGTGTGAAGAAAGACTTGTTAAAATTGGTCCCAAATGGGATAATAACCCACAACCATTGCTTCGAGGCAGTAAATGGCTTGTATAATGTTATTTTGGATTAGAATATGTTATAATACAATGAATTTGATTTATTAAAATTGCTAGAGATGGATGAAGAATGTTTACAAGTGTGAAGAAACACTAGTTGAAATTTGGTCCCAAATGGGATAAGAACCCACAACAATTTCTTTGAGGCAATAAATAGCTTCTATAAAGTTATTTTAAGTTAGAATATGTTATAATACAATGAATTTGATTGATTACAAGTGCTAGAGATGGATGAAGAATGTTTAGAACTGTGAATAAAGACTTATTGAAATTTGGTCCCAAATGGGATAAGAACCCACTACCATTGCTTTGAGGCGGTAAATGGCTTGTATAATGTTATTTTGGGTTAGAATATGTTATATTACAATGAATTTGATTTATTACAATTGCTAAAGATGGATGAAGAATGTTTACAAGTGTGAAGAAACACTAGTTGAAATTTGGTCCCAAATGGGATAAGAACCCACAACCATTGCTTTGAGGCAGTAAATGGCTTGTATAAAGTTAGTTTGGATTAGAATATGTTATAATACAATGAATTTGATTTATTACAATTGCTAAAGATGGATGAAGAATGTTTACAAGTGTGAAGAAACACTAGTTGAAATTTGGTCCCAAATGGGATAAGAACCCACAACCATTGCTTTGAGGCAGTAAATGGCTTCTATAAAGTTATTTTGGGTTAGAATATGTTATAATACAATGAATTTGATTGATTACTAGTGCTAGGGATGGATGAAGAATGTTTAGAACTGTGAATAAAGACTTATTGAAATTTAGAGAACCCACAACCATTGCTTTGAGGCAGTAAATGGCTTGTATAATGTTATTTTGGGTTAGAATATGTTATAATACAATGAATTTGATTAATTACAAGTGTTAGAGATGGATAACGAATGTTTAGAAGTGTGAAGAAAGACTTGTTGAAACTTGATCCCAAATGGGATAAGAACCCACAACCATTGCTTTGAGGCAGTAAATGGCTTGTATAAAGTTATTTTGGGTTACAATAAGTTATAATACAATTAATTTGATTGATTACAAGTTATAGAGATGGATGAAGAACGTTTAGAAGTGTGAAGAAAGACTTATTGTAATTTGGTCCGAAATGGGATAAGAACCCACAACCAATGTTTTGAGGCAGTAAATGGCTTGTCTAAAGCTATTTTGGTTTATAATATGTTATAATACAATGAATTTGATTGATTACAAGTGCTAGGGATGGATGAAGAATGTTTAGAACTCTGAATAAACACTTATTGAAATTTGGAGAACCCACAACCATTGCTTTGAGGCAGTAAATGGCTTGTATAATGTTATTTTGGGTTAGAATATGTTATAATACAATGAATTTGATTAATTACAAATGTTGGAGATGGATGACGAATGTTTAGAAGTGTGAAGAAAGACTTGTTGAAATTTGGTCCCAAATGGGAGAAGAACCCACAACCATCGCTTTGAGGCAGTAAATGGCTTATCTAGAGTTGTCTTGCGTTAGAATATGTTATAATACAAAGAATTTGATTGATTACAAGTGCTAGAGATGGATGAAGAATGTTTAGAACTGTAAAGAAAGACTTGTTGAAATTTGGTCCCAAATGGGTTAAGAAGACACAGCCAATGCTTTGAGGCAGTAAATGGCTTTTATAAAGTTGTTTTGGGTTAGAATATGTAATAACACAATGAATTTGATTGATTACAAATGTTATAGACAGACTAAGAATGTTTAGAAGTGTGAAGAAAGACTTGTTGAAATTGGTCCTAAATGGGATAATAACCTACAACCATTGCTTCGAGGCAGTAAATGGCTTGTATAATGTTATTTTGGGTTAGAATATGTTATAATACAATGAATTTGATTAATTACAAGTGCTAGAGATGGATGACGAATGTTTAGAAGTGTGAAGAAAGACTTGTTGAAATTTGGTCCCAAATGGGAGAAGAACCCACAACCATCGCTTTGAGGCAGTAAATGGCTTATCTAGAGTTGTCTTGCGTTAGAATATGTTATAATACAAAGAATTTGATTGATTACAAGTGCTAGAGATGGATGAAGAATGTTTAGAACTGTAAAGAAAGACTTGTTGAAATTTGGTCCCAAATGGGTTAAGAACACACAGCCAATGCTTTGAGGCAGTAAATGGCTTGTATAAAGTTATTTTGGGTTAGAATATGTAATAATACAATGAATTTGATTGATTACAAGTGTTATAGATAGACTAAGAATGTTTAGAAGTGTGAAGAAAGACTTGTTAAAATTGGTCCCAAATGGGATAATAACCCACAACCATTGCTTCGAGGCAGTAAATGGCTTGTATAATGTTATTTTGGATTAGAATATGTTATAATACAATGAATTTGATTTATTAAAATTGCTAGAGATGGATGAAGAATGTTTACAAGTGTGAAGAAACACTAGTTGAAATTTGGTCCCAAATGGGATAAGAACCCACAACAATTTCTTTGAGGCAATAAATAGCTTCTATAAAGTTATTTTAAGTTAGAATATGTTATAATACAATGAATTTGATTGATTACAAGTGCTAGAGATGGATGAAGAATGTTTAGAACTGTGAATAAAGACTTATTGAAATTTGGTCCCAAATGGGATAAGAACCCACTACCATTGCTTTGAGGCGGTAAATGGCTTGTATAATGTTATTTTGGGTTAGAATATGTTATATTACAATGAATTTGATTTATTACAATTGCTAAAGATGGATGAAGAATGTTTACAAGTGTGAAGAAACACTAGTTGAAATTTGGTCCCAAATGGGATAAGAACCCACAACCATTGCTTTGAGGCAGTAAATGGCTTGTATAAAGTTAGTTTGGATTAGAATATGTTATAATACAATGAATTTGATTTATTACAATTGCTAAAGATGGATGAAGAATGTTTACAAGTGTGAAGAAACACTAGTTGAAATTTGGTCCCAAATGGGATAAGAACCCACAACCATTGCTTTGAGGCAGTAAATGGCTTCTATAAAGTTATTTTGGGTTAGAATATGTTATAATACAATGAATTTGATTGATTACTAGTGCTAGGGATGGATGAAGAATGTTTAGAACTGTGAATAAAGACTTATTGAAATTTAGAGAACCCACAACCATTGCTTTGAGGCAGTAAATGGCTTGTATAATGTTATTTTGGGTTAGAATATGTTATAATACAATGAATTTGATTAATTACAAGTGTTAGAGATGGATAACGAATGTTTAGAAGTGTGAAGAAAGACTTGTTGAAACTTGATCCCAAATGGGATAAGAACCCACAACCATTGCTTTGAGGCAGTAAATGGCTTGTATAAAGTTATTTTGGGTTACAATAAGTTATAATACAATTAATTTGATTGATTACAAGTTATAGAGATGGATGAAGAACGTTTAGAAGTGTGAAGAAAGACTTATTGTAATTTGGTCCGAAATGGGATAAGAACCCACAACCAATGTTTTGAGGCAGTAAATGGCTTGTCTAAAGCTATTTTGGTTTATAATATGTTATAATACAATGAATTTGATTGATTACAAGTGCTAGGGATGGATGAAGAATGTTTAGAACTCTGAATAAACACTTATTGAAATTTGGAGAACCCACAACCATTGCTTTGAGGCAGTAAATGGCTTGTATAATGTTATTTTGGGTTAGAATATGTTATAATACAATGAATTTGATTAATTACAAATGTTGGAGATGGATGACGAATGTTTAGAAGTGTGAAGAAAGACTTGTTGAAATTTGGTCCCAAATGGGAGAAGAACCCACAACCATCGCTTTGAGGCAGTAAATGGCTTATCTAGAGTTGTCTTGCGTTAGAATATGTTATAATACAAAGAATTTGATTGATTACAAGTGCTAGAGATGGATGAAGAATGTTTAGAACTGTAAAGAAAGACTTGTTGAAATTTGGTCCCAAATGGGTTAAGAAGACACAGCCAATGCTTTGAGGCAGTAAATGGCTTTTATAAAGTTGTTTTGGGTTAGAATATGTAATAACACAATGAATTTGATTGATTACAAATGTTATAGACAGACTAAGAATGTTTAGAAGTGTGAAGAAAGACTTGTTGAAATTGGTCCTAAATGGGATAATAACCTACAACCATTGCTTCGAGGCAGTAAATGGCTTGTATAATGTTATTTTGGGTTAGAATATGTTATAATACAATGAATTTGATTAATTACAAGTGCTAGAGATGGATTAAGAATGTTTAGAAGTGTGAAGAAAGACTTGTTGAAATTTGGTCCCAAATAGGATAAGAACCCACAACCATTGCTCTGAGTCAGTAAATGGCTTGTATAAAGTTAGTTTGGGTTAGAATATGTTATAATACAATGAATTTGATTTATTACAATTGCTAGAGATGGATGAAGAATGTTTACAAGTGTGAAGAAACAATAGTTGAAATTTAGTCCCAAATGGGATAAGAACCCACAACCAATGCTTTGAGGCAGTAAATGGCTTGTATAAAGTTATTTTAAGTTAGAATATGTTATAATACAATGAATTTGATTGATTACAAGTGCTAGGGATGGATGAAGAATGTTTAGAACTGTGAATAAAGACTTTTTGATATTTGATCCCAAATGGGATAAGAACCCACAACCATTGCTTTGAGGCAGTAAATGGCTTGTATAATGTTTTTTTGGGTTAGAATATGTTATAATACAATGAATTTTAATAATTACAAGTGTTAGAGATGGATCACGAATGTTTAAAAGTGTGAAGAAAGACTTGTTGAAATTTGCTCCCAAATAGGAGAAGAACCCACAACCATTGCTTTGAGGCAGTAAATGGCTTGTCTAGAGTTGTCTTGCGTTAGAATATGTTATAATACAAAGAATTTGATTGATTACAAGTGATAGAGATGGATGAAGAACGTTTAGAAGTGTGAAGAAAGACTTGTTGAAATTTGGTCCCAAATGGGATAAGAACCCACAACCAATGCTTTGAGGCAGTAAATGGGTTGTATAAAGTTATTTTGGGTTAGAATATGTTTTAATAAAATGAATATAATTGATTACAAGTGCTAGAGATGGATGCAGAATTTTTAGAAGTGTGAAGAAAGACTTGTTCAAATTTTGTCCCAAATGGGATAAGAACCCACAACCAATGCTTTGAGGCAGTAAATGGCTTGTATAAAGTTATTTTTTGTTAAAATTTATTATAATACAATGCATTTGATTGATTACACGTGCTAGCGATGGATGAAGAATGTTTAGAAGTGTGAAGAAAGACTTGTTGAAACTTGGTCCCAAATGGGATAAGAACCCACAACCATTGCTTTGAGGCAGTAAATGGCTTGTATAAAGTTATTTTGGGTTACAATAAGTTATAATACAATTAATTTGATCGATTACAAGTGATAGAGATGGATGAAGAACGTTTAGAAGTGTGAAGAAAGACTTGTTGAAATTTGGTCCCAAATGGGATAAGAACCCACAACCAATGTTTTGAGGCGGTAAATGGCTTGTATAATGTTATATGGGTTAGAATATGTTATAATACAATGAATTTGATTAATTACAAGATTTAGAGATTGATGACGAATGTTTAGAAGTGTGAAGAAAGACTTGTTGAAATTAGTCCCAAATGGGATAATAACCCACAACCATTGCTTCGGGGCAGTAAATGGCTTGTATAATGTTATTTTGGGTTAGAATATGTTATATTACAATGAATTTGATTTATTACAATTACTAAAGATGGATGAAGAATGTTTACAAGTGTGAAGAAACACTAGTTGAAATTTGGTCCCAAATAGGATAAGAACCCACAACCATTGCTTTGAGTCAGTAAAAGGCTTGTATAAAGTTAGTTTGGGTTAGAATATGTTATAATACAATGAATTTGATTTATTACAATTGCTAAAGATGGATGAAGAATGTTTACAAGTGTGAAGAAACACTAGTTGAAATTTGGTCCCAAATGGGATAAGAACCCACAACCAATGTTTTGAGGCAGTAAATGGCTTGTCTAAAGCTATTTTGGGTTATAATATGTTATAATACAATGAATTTGATTGATTACAAGTGCTAGGGATGGATGAAGAATGTTTAGAACTGTGAATAAAGACTTATTAAAATTTGGAGAACCCACAACCATTGCTTTGAGGCAGTAAATGGGTTGTATAATGTTATTTTGGGTTAGAATATGTTATAATACAATGAATTTGATAAATTACAAGTGTTAGAGATGGATGACGAATGTATAGAAGTGTGAAGAAAGACTTGTTGAAACTTGATCCCAAATGGGATAAGAACCCGCACCCATTGCTTTGAGGCAGTAAATGGCTTGTCTAGAGTTGTCTTGCGTTAGAATATGTTATAATACAAAGAATTTGATTGATTACAAGTGATAGAGATGGATGAAGAACGTTTAGAAGTGTGAAGAAAGACTTGTTGAAATTTGGTCCCAAATGGGATAAGAACCCACAACCAATGCTTTGAGGCAGTAAATGGGTTGTATAAAGTTATTTTGGGTTAGAATATGTTTTAATAAAATGAATATAATTGATTACAAGTGCTAGAGATGGATGAAGAATTTTTAGAAGTGTGAAGAAAGACTAGTTGAAATTTGGTCCCAAATGGGATAAGAACCCACAACCAATGTTTTGAGGCAGTAAATGGCTTGTCTAAAGCTATTTTGGGTTATAATATGTTATAATACAATGAATTTGATTGATTACAAGTGCTAGGGATGGATGAAGAATTTTTAGAACTGTGAATAAAGACTTATTAAAATTTGGAGAACCCACAACCATTGCTTTGAGGCAGTAAATGGCTTGTATAATGTTATTTTGGGTTAGAATATGTTATAATACAATGAATTTGATTAATTACAAATGTTGGAGATGGATGACGAATGTTTAGAAGTGTGAAGAAAGACTTGTTGAAATTTGGTCCCAAATGGAAGGAACCCACAACCATCGCTTTGAGGCAGTAAATGGCTTGTCTAGAGTTGTCTTGCGTTAGAATATGTTATAATACAAAGAATTTGATTGATTACAAGTGCTAGAGAGTGATGAAGAATGTTTAGAACTGTAAAGAAAGACTTGTTGAAATTTGGTCCCAAATGGGTTAAGAACACACAGCCAATGCTTTGAGGCAGTAAATGGCTTGTATAAAGTTATTTTGGGTTAGAATATGTAATAATACAATGAATTTGATTGATTACAAGTGTTATAGATAGACTAAGAATGTTTAGAAGTGTGAAGAAAGACTTGTTAAAATTGGTCCCAAATGGGATAATAACCCACAACCATTGCTTCGAGGCAGTAAATGGCTTGTATAATGTTATTTTGGATTAGAATATGTTATAATACAATGAATTTGATTTATTAAAATTGCTAGAGATGGATGAAGAATGTTTACAAGTGTGAAGAAACACTAGTTGAAATTTGGTCCCAAATGGGATAAGAACCGACAACAATTTCTTTGAGGCAATAAATAGCTTCTATAAAGTTATTTTAAGTTAGAATATGTTATAATACAATGAATTTTATTGATTACAAGTGCTAGAGATGCATGAAGAATGTTTAGAACTGTGAATAAAGACTTACTGAAATTTGGTCCCAAATGGGATAAGAACCCACTACCATTGCTTTGAGGCGGTAAATGGCTTGTATAATGTTATATGGGTTAGAATATGTTATAATACAATGAATTTGATTAATTACAAGAGTTAGAGATGGATGACGAATGTTTAGAAGTGTGAAGAAAGACTTGTTGAAATTAGTCCCAAATGGGATAATAACCCACAACCATTGCTTCGGGGCAGTAAATGGCTTGTATAATGTTATCTTGGGTTAGAATATGTTATATTACAATGAATTTGATTTATTACAATTGCTAAAGATGGATGAAGGATGTTTACAAGTGTGAAGAAACACTAGTTGAAATTTGGTCCCAAATGGGATAAGAACCCACAACCATTGCTTTGAGGCAGTAAATGGCTTGTATAAAGTTAGTTTGAGTTAGAATATGTTATAATACAATGAATTTGATTTATTACAATTGCTAAAGATGGATGAAGAATGTTTACAAGTGTGAAGAAACACTAGTTGAAATTTGGTCCCAAATGGGATAAGAACCCACAACCATTGCTTTGAGGCAGTAAATGGCTTGTATAATGTTATTTTGGGTTAGAATATGTTATAATACAATGAATTTGATTAATTACAAGTGTTAGAGATGGATAACGAATGTTTAGAAGTGTGAAGAAAGACTTGTTGAAACTTGATCCCAAATGGGATAAGAACCCACAACCATTGCTTTGAGGCAGTAAATGGCTTCTATAAAGTTATTTTGGGTTACAATAAGTTATAATACAATTAATTTGATTGATTACAAGTTATAGAGATGGATGAAGAACGTTTAGAAGAGTGAAGAAAGACTTATTGAAATTTGGTCCCAAATGGGATAAGAACCCACAACCAATGTTTTGAGGCAGTAAATGGCTTGTCTAAAGCTATTTTGGGTTATAATATGTTATAATACAATGAATTTGATTGATTACAAGTGCTAGGGATGGATGAAGAATGTTTAGAACTCTGAATAAAGACTTTTTGAAATTTGGAGAACCCACAACCATTGCTTTGAGGCAGTAAATGGCTTGTATAATGTTATTTTGGGTTAGAATATGTTATAATAAAATGAATTTGATTAATTACAAGTGTTAGAGATGGATGACGAATGTTTAGAAGTGTGAAGAAAGACTTGTTGAAACTTGATCCCAAATGGGATAAGAACCCACAACCATTGCTTTGAGGCAGTAAATGGCTTGTATAAAGTTATTTTGGGTTACAATAAGTTATAATACAATTAATTTAATTGATTACAAGTGATAGAGATGGATGAATAACGTTTAGAAGATTGAAGAAAGACTTATTGAAATTTGGTTCCCAAATGGGAGAAGAACCCACAACCATCGCTTTGAGGCAGTAAATGGCTTGTCTAGAGTTGTCTTGCGTTAGAATATGTTATAATACAAAGAATTTGATTGATTACAAGTGCTAGAGATGGATGAAGAATGTTTAGAACTGTAAAGAAAGACTTGTTGAAATTTGGTCCCAAATGGGTTAAGAACACACAGCCAATGCTTTGAGGCAGTAAATGGCTTGTATAAAGTTATTTTGGGTTAGAATATGTTATAATACAATGAATTTGATTGATTACAAGTGTTATAGATAGACTAAGAATGTTTAGAAGTGTGAAGAAAGACTTGTTGAAATTGGTCCCAAATGGGATAATAACCCACATTCATTGCTTCGAGGCAGTAAATGGCTTGTATAATGTTATTTTGGGTTAGAATATGTTATAATACAACGAATTTGATTAATTCCAAGTGCTAGAGATGGATGAATAATGTTTAGAAGTGTGAAGAAAGACTAGTTGAAATTTAGTCCCAAATGGGATAAGAACCCACAACCAATGCTTTGAGGCAGTAAATGGCTTGTATAAAGTTATTTTAAGTTAGAATATGTTATAATACAATGAATTTGATTGATTACAAGTGCTAGAGATGGATGAAGAATGTTTAGAAGTGTGAAGAAAGACTTGTTGAAGTTTGGTCCCAAATGGGATAAGAACCCACAAACATTGCTTTGATGTAGTTAATTGCTTGTATAAAGTTATTTTGGGTTAGAATATGTTATAATACAATGAATTTGATTGATTACAAGTGCTAGAGATGGATGAAGAATGTTTAGAACTGTGAATAAAGACTTTTTGATATTTAATCCCAAATGGGATAAGAACCCACAACCATTGCTTTGAGGCAGTAAATGGCTTGTATAATGTTATTTTGGGTTAGAATATGTTATAATACAATGAATTTTATTAATTACAAGTGTTAGAGATGGATGACGAATGTTTAGAAGTGTGAAGAAAGACTTGTTGAAATTTGGTCCCAAATAGGAGAAGAACCCACAACCATTGCTTTGAGGCAGTAAATGGCTTGTCTAGAGTTGTCTTGCGTTAGAATATGTTATAATACAAAGAATTTGATTGATTACAAGTGCTAGTGATAGATGAAGAATGTTTAGAAGTGTGAAGAAAGACTTGTTGAAATTGGTCCCAAATGGGATAATAACCCACAACCATTGCTTCGAGCCAGTAAATGGCTTGTATAATGTTATTTTGGATTAGAATATGTTATAATACAATGAATTTGATTTATTACAATTGTTAGAGATGGATGAAGAATGTTTACAAGTGTGAAGAAACACTAGTTGAAATTTGGTCCCAAATGGGATAAGAACCCACAACAATTCTTTGAGGAAATAAATAGCTTCTATAAAGTTATTTTAAGTTAGAATATGTTATAATACAATGAATTTTATTGATTACAAGTGCTAGAGATGGATGAGGAATGTTTGGAACTGTGAATAAAGACTTATTGAAATTTGGTCCCAAATGGGATAAGAATCCACAACCATTGCTTTGAGGCGGTAAATGGCTTGTACAATGTTATATGGGTTATAATATGTTATAATACAATGAATTTGATTAATTACAAGTGTTAGAGATGGATGACGAATGTTTAGAAGTGTGAAGAAAGACTTGTTGAAATTTGGTCCCAAATGGGAGAAGAACCCACAACCATTGCTTTGAGGCAGTAAAAGGCTTGTCTAGAGTTTTCTTGCGTTAGAATATGTTGTAATACAAAGAATTTGATTTCTTACAAGTGCTAGAGATGGATGAAGAAAGTTTAGAACTGTAAAGAAAGACTTGTTGAAATTGGGTCCCAAATGGGATAAGAACCCACAACCAATGCTTTGAGGCAGTCAATGGCTTGTTTAAAGTTATTTTCAGTTAGAATATGTTATAATACAATGAATTTGATTGATTACAAGAGCTAGAGATGGATTAAAAATGTTTAGAAATGTGAATAAGGACTTGTTAAAGTTTGGTCCTAAATGAGTTAAGAACACACAGCCAATGCTTTGAGGCAGTAAATGGCTTGTATAAAGTTATTTTGGGTTAGAATATGTTATAATACAATGAAATTGTTTGATTACAAGTGCTAGGGATGGATGAAGAATGTTTAGAACTCTGAATAAAGACTTATTGAAATTTGGAGAACCCACAACCATTGCTTTGAGGCAGTAAATGGCTTGTCTAAAGCTATTTTGGGTTATAATATGTTATAATACAATGAATTTGATTGATTACAAGTGCTAGGGATGGATGAAGAATGTTTAGAACTGTGAATAAAGACTTAATGAAATTTGGAGAACCCACAACCATTGCTTTGAGGCAGTAAATGGCTTGTATAATGTTATTTTGGGTTAGAATATGTTATAATAGAATGAATTTGATTAATTACAAGTGTTAGAGATGGATGACGAATGTTTAGAAGTGTGAAGAAAGACTTGTTGAAATTTAGTCCCAAATGGGATAAGAACCCACAACCAATGCTTTGAGGCAGTAAATGGCTTGTATAAAGTTATTTTAAGTTAGAATATGTTATAATACAATGAATTTGATTGATTACAAGTGCTAGGGATGGATGAAGAATGTTTAGAACTGTGAATAAAGACTTTTTGATATTTGATCCCAAATGGGATAAGAACCCACAACCATTGCTTTGAGGCTGTAAATGGCTTGTATAATGTTATTTTGGGTTAGAATATGTTATAATACAATGAATTTTATTAATTACAAGTGTTAGAGATGGATGACGAATGTTTAGAAGTGTGAAGAAAGACTTGTTGAAATTTGGTCCCAAATAGGAGAAGAACCCACAACCATTGCTTTGAGGCAGTAAATGGCTTGTCTAGAGTTGTCTTGCGTTAGAATATGTTATAATACAAAGAATTTGATTGATTACAAGTGCTAGTGATGGATGAAGAATGTTTAGAAGTGTGAAGAAAGACTTGTTGAGATTGGTCCCAAATGGGATAATAACCCACAACCATTGCTTCGAGCCAGTAAATGGCTTGTATAATATTATTTTGGATTAGAATATGTTATAATACAATGAATTTGATTTATTACAATTGTTAGAGATGGATGAAGAATGTTTACAAGTGTGAAGAAACACTAGTTGAAATTTGGTCCCAAATGGGATAAGAACCCACAACAATTCTTTGAGGCAATAAATAGCTTCTATAAAGTTATTTTAAGTTAGAATATGTTATAATACAATGAATTTGATTGATTACAAGAGCTAGATATGGATGAAGAATGTTTAGAAATGTGAATAAGGACTTGTTAAAGTTTGGTCCTAAATGAGTTAAGAACACACAGCCAATGTTTTGAGGCAGTAAATGGCTTGTATAAAGTTATTTTGGGTTAGAATATGTTATAATACAATGAAATTGATTGATTACAAGTGCTAGGGATGGATGAAGAATGTTTAGAACTCTGAATAAAGACTTAATGAAATTTGGAGAACCCACAACCATTGCTTTGAGGCAGTAAATGGCTTGTCTAAAGATATTTTGGGTTATAATATGTTATAATACAATGAATTTGATTGATTACAAGTGCTAGGGATGGATGAAGAATGTTTAGAACTGTGAATAAAGACTTAATGAAATTTGGAGAACCCACAACCATTGCTTTGAGGCAGTAAATGGCTTGTATAATGTTATTTTGGGTTAGAATATGTTATAATAGAATGAATTTGATTAATTACAAGTGTTAGAGATGGATGACGAATGTTTAGAAGTGTGAAGAAAGACTTGTTGAAATTTGGTCCCAAATGGGAGAAGAACCCACAACCATTGCTTTGAGGCAGTAAATGGCTTGTCTAGAGTTTTCTTGCGTTAGAATATGTTATAATACAAAGAATTTGATTGCTTACAAGTGCTAGAGATGGATGAAGAAAGTTTAGAACTGTAAAGAAAGACTTGTTGAAATTGGGTCCCAAATGGGATAAGAACCGACAACCAATGCTTTGAGGCAGTCAATGGCTTGTATAAAGTTATTTTCAGTTAGAATATATTATAATACAATGAATTTGATTGATTACAAGAGCTAGAGATGGATGAAGAATGTTTAGAAATGTGAATAAGGACTTGTTAAAATTTGGTCCTAAATGGGTTAAGAACACACAGCCAATGTTTTGAGGCAGTAAATGGCTTGTATAAAGTTATTTTGGGTTAGAATATGTTATAATACAATTTATTTGATTGATTATAAGTGATAGAGATGGATGAAGAACGTTTAGAAGTGTGAAGAAAGACTTGTTGAAATTTGGTCCCAAATTGGATAAGAACCCACACCATTGCTTTGAGGCAGTAAATGGCTTGTATAAAGTTATTTTGGGTTAGAATATGTTATAATACACTGAATTTGATTGATTACAAGTGCTAGTGATGGATGAAGAATGTTTAGAAGTGTGAAGAAAGACTTGTTGAAATTGGTCATAAATGGGATAAGAACCCACAACCATTGCTTTGAGGCAGTAAATGACTTGTATAATGTTATTTTGGGTTAGAATATGTTATATTACAATGAATTTGATTAATTACAAGTGCTAGAGATGAATTAATAATGTTTAGAAGTGTGAAGAAAGACTTGATGAAATTTGGTCCCAAATGGGATAAGAACCCACAACCAATGTTTTGAGGCAGTAAATGGCTTGTATAAAGTTAGTTTGGGTTATATTATGTTATAATACAATGAATTTGATTTATTACAATTGCTAAAGATGGATGAAGAATGTTTACAAGTGTGAAGAAACACTAGTTGAAATTTGGTCCCAAATGGGATAAGAACCCATAACCAATGCTTTGAGGCAGTAAATGGGTTATATAAAGTTATTTTAGGTTAGAATATGTTTTAATAAAATGAATATGATTGATTACAAGTGCTAGCGATGGATGAAGAATGTTTAGAAGTGTGAAGTAATACTTGTTGAAATTTGGTCCCAAATGGGTTAAGGACCCACAGCCAACGCTTTGAGGCAGTAAATGGCTTGTATAAAGTTATTTTGGGTTAGAATTTATTATAATACAATGCATTTGATTGATTACAAGTGCTAGCGATGGATGAAGAATGTTTAGAACTGTAAAGAAAGATCTGTTGAAATTTGGTCCCAAATGGGATAAGAACCCACACCCAATGCTTTGAGGCAGTAAATGGCTTATATAAAGTTATTTTAGGTTAGAATATGTTATAATACAATGAATTTGATTGATTACAAGTGCTAGAGATGGCTGAAGAATGTTTAGAACTGTAAAGAAAGACTTATTGAAATTTGGAGAACCCACAACCATTGCTTTAAGGCAGTAAATGGCTTGTATAATGTTATTTTGGGTTAGGGTTAGAACATGTTATAATACAATGAATTTGATTAATTACAAGTGTTAGAGATGGATGACGAATGTTTAGAAGTGTGAAGAAAGACTTGTTGAAATTTGGTCCCAAATGGGAGAAGAACCCACAACCATTGCTTTGAGGCAGTAAATGGCTTGTCTAGAGTTGTCTTGATTTAGAATATGTTATAATACAAAGAATTTGATTGATTACAGGTGCTAGAGATGGATGAAAAATGTTTAGAACTGTAAAGAAAGACTTGTTGAAATTTGGTCCCAAATGGGATAAGAACCCACAACCAATGCTTTGAGGCGGTCAATGGCTTGTATAAAGTTATTTTGGGTTAGAATATGTTATAATACAATGAATTTGATTGATTACAAGTGTTAGAGATAGACTAAGAATGTTTAGAAGTGTGAAGAAAGACTTGTTGAAATTTAGTCCCAAATGGGATAAGAACCCACAACTATTGCTTTGAGGCAGTAAATGGCTTGTATAAACTTATTTTGGGTTAGAATTTATTATAATACAATGCATTTCATTGATTACAAGTGCTAGCGAAGGATGAAGAATGTTTAGAAGTGTGAAGAAAGACTTGTTGAAACTTGGTCCCAAATGGGATAAGAACCCACAACCATTGCTTTGAGGCAGTAAATGGCTTGTATAAAGTTATTTTGGGTTACAATAAGTTATAATACAATTAATTTGATTGATTACAAGTGATAGAGATAGATGAAGAACGTTTAGAAGTGTGAAGAAAGACTTGTTGAAATTTGGTCCCAAATGGGATAAGAACCCACAACCAATGTTTAGAGGCAGTAAATGGCTTGTCTAAAGCTATTTTAGGTTATAATATGTTATAATACAATGAATTTGATTAATTACAAATGCTAGAGATGGATGAAGAATTTTTAGAAGTGTGAAGAAAGAGTTGTTCAAATTTCATCCCAAATGGGATAAGAACCCCCAACCAATGCTTTGAGGCAGTAAATGGGTTGTATAAATTTATTTTGGGTTAGAATATGTTTTAATAAAATGAATATGACTGATTACAAGTGCTAGAGATGGATGAAGAATGTTTAGAAGTGTGAAAAAAGACTTGTCGAAATTTGGTCCCAAATAGGATAAGAACCCACAACCATTGCTTTGAGGCAGTAATTGGCTTGTATAAAGTTATTTTGGGTTTGAATTTATTATAATACAATGAATTTGATTGATTACGGGTGCTAGCAATGGATGAAGAATGTTTAAAAGTGTGGAGAAATACTTGTTGAAATTTGGTCCCTAATGGGATAAGAACCCACACCCAATGCTTTGAGGCAGTAAATGGCTTATATAAAGTTATTTTAGGTTAGAATATGTTATAATACAATGAATTTGATTGATTACAAGTGTTAGAGATAGACTAAGAATGTTTAGAAGTGTGAAGAAAGACTTGTTGAAATTTAGTCCCAAATGGGATAAGAACCCACAACCATTGCTTTGAGGCAGTAAATGGATTGTATTTAGTTATTTTGGGTTAGAATTTATTATAATACAATGCATTTCATTGATTACAAGTGCTAGCGAAGGATGAAGAATGTTTAGAAGTGTGAAGAAAGATTTGTTGAAACTTGGTCCCAAATGGGATAAGAACCCACACCCAATGCTTTGAGGCAGTAAATGGCTTATATAAAGTTATTTTAAGTTAGAATATGTTATAATACAATGAATTTGATTGATTACAAGTGCTAGAGATGGATGAAGAATGTTTAGAACTGTAAAGAAAGACTTGTTGAAATTTAGTCCCAAATGAAATAAGAACCCACAACCATTGTTTTGAGGCAGTAAATGGCTAGTATAAAGTTATTTTGGGTTACAATAAGTTATAATACAATTAATTTGATTGATTACAAGTGATAGAGATGGATGAAGAATGTTTAGAAATGTGAATAAAGACTTGTTAAAATTTGGTCCCAAATGGGTTATGAACACACAGCCACTGCTTTGAGGCAGTAAATGGCTTTTATAAAGTTATTTTGGGTTAGAATTTGTTATAATACAATGAATTTGATTGATTACAAGTGTTAGAGATAGACTAAGAATGTTTAGAAGTGTGAAGAAAGACTTGTTGAAATTTAGTCCCAAATGGGATAAGAACCCACAACCATTGCTTTGAGGCAGTAAATGGCTTGTATAAACTTATTTTGGGTTAGAATTTATTATAATACAATGCATTTCATTGATTACAAGTGCTAGCGAAGGATGAAGAATGTTTAGAAGTGTGAAGAAAGACTTGTTGAAACTTGGTCTCAAATGGGATAAGAACCCACAACCATTGTTTTGAGGCAGTAAATGGCTTGTATAAAGTTATTTTGGGTTACAATAAGTTATAATACAATTAATTTGATTGATTACAAGTGATAGAGATGGATGAAGAACGTTTAGTAGTGTGAAGAAAGACTTGTTGAAATTTGGTCCCAAATGGGATAAGAACACACAACCAATGTTTAGAGGCAGTAAATGGCTTGTCTAAAGCTATTTTAGGTTATAATATGTTATAATACAATGAATTTGATTAATTACAAATGCTAGAGATGGATGAAGAATTTTTAGAAGTGTGAAGAAAGACTTGTTCAAATTTCGTCCCAAATGGGATAAGAACCCCCAACCAATGCTTTGAGGCAGTAAATGGGTTGTATAAATTTATTTTGGGTTAGAATATGTTTTAATAAAATGAATATGACTGATTACAAGTGCTAGAGATGGATGAAGAATGTTTAGAAGTGTGAAAAAAGACTTGTCGAAATTTGGTCCCAAGTAGGATAAGAACCCACAACCATTGCTTTGAGGCAGTAATTGGCTTGTATAAAGTTATTTTGGGTTTGAATTTATTATAATACAATGAATTTGATTGATTACAGGTGCTAGCGATGGATGAAGAATGTTTAAAAGTGTGGAGAAATACTTGTTGAAATTTGGTCCCTAATGGGATAAGAACCCACACCCAATGCTTTGAGGCAGTAAATGGCTTATATAAAGTTATTTTAGGTTAGAATATGTTATAATACAATGAATTTGATTGATTACAAGTGTTAGAGATAGACTAAGAATGTTTAGAAGTGTGAAGAAAGACTTGTTGAAATTTAGTCCCAAATGGGATAAGAACCCACAACCATTGCTTTGAGGCAGTAAATGGATTGTATTTAGTTATTTTGGGTTAGAATTTATTATAATACAATGCATTTCATTGATTATAAGTGCTAGCGAAGGATGAAGCATGTTTAGAAGTGTGAAGAAAGATTTGTTGAAACTTGGTCCCAAATGGGATAAGAACCCACACCCAATGCTTTGAGGCAGTAAATGGCTTATATAAAGTTATTTTAAGTTAGAATATGTTATAATACAATGAATTTGATTGATTACAAGTGCTAGAGATGGATGAAGAATGTTTAGAACTGTAAAGAAAGACTTGTTGAAATTTAGTCCCAAATGAAATAAGAACCCACAACCATTGCTTTGAGGCAGTAAATGGCTAGTATAAAGTTATTTTGGGTTACAATAAGTTATAATACAATTAATTTGATTGATTACAAGTGATAGAGATGGATGAAGAATGTTTAGAAATGTGAATAAAGACTTGTTAAAATTTGGTCCCAAATGGGTTATGAACATACAGCCACTGCTTTGAGGCAGTAAATGGCTTTTATAAAGTTATTTTGGGTTAGAATATGTTATAATACAATGAATTTGATTGATTACAAGTGCTAGAGATGGATGAAGAATGTTTAGCAGTGTGAAGAAAGACTTGTTGAAATTAGGTCCTAAATGGGATAAGAACCCACAACCATTGCTTTGAGGCAGTAAATTGCTTGTATAAAGTCATTTTGGGTTAGAATATGCTATAATACAATGAACATGATTGATTAAAAATGCTAGAGATGGATGAAAAATATTTAGAAGTGTGAAGAAAGACTTGTTGAAATTTGGTCCCTAATGGGATAAGAACCTACAATCAATGCTTTGAGGCAGTAAATTGCTTGTATAAAGTCATTTTGGGTTAGAATATGCTATAATACAATGAATTTGATTGATTAAAAATGCTAGAGATGGATGAAAAATATTTAGAAGTGTGAAGAAAGACTTGTTGAAATTTGGTCCGAAATGGGATAAGAACCCACAAGCATTGCTTTGAGGCAATAAATGGCTTGTATAAAGTTATTTTGGGTTATAATATGTTATAATACAATGAATTTGATTGATTACAAGTGCGAGAGATGGATGAAGAATGTTTTGAAGTGTGAAGAAAGACTTCTTGAAATTTGGTCCCCAATAGGACAAGAACATACAATCAATGCTTTGAGGCAGTAAATGGCTTGTATAAAGTTATTTTGGGTTAGAATATGTTATTATACAATGAATATGATTGATTACAAGTGCTAGCGAACGATGAAGAATGTTTAGAAGTGTGAAGAAAGACTTGTTGAAACTTGGTCCCAAATGGGATAAGAACCCACACCCAATGCTTTAAGGCAGTAAATGGCTTATATAAAGTTATTTTAAGTTAGAATATGTTAAAATACAATGAATTTGATTGATTACAAGTGCTAGAGATGGATGAAGAATGGTTAGAACTGTAAAGAAAGACTTGTTGAAATTTGGTCCCAAATGGGATAAGAACCCACAACCATTGCTTTGAGGAAGTAAATGGCTTGTATAAAGTTATTTTGGGTTAGAATATGTTATTATACAATGAATATGATTGATTACAAGTGCTAGAGATGGATGAAGAATGTTTAGAAGTGTGAAAAAGACTTGTCGAAATTATGTCCCAAATGGGATAAGAACCCACAACCATTGCTTTGAGGCAGTAAATGGATTGTATAAAGTTATTTTGGGTTTGAATTTATTATAATACAATGAATTTTATTGATTACATGTGCTAGCGATGGATGAAGAATGTTTAAAAGTGTGGAGAAATACTTGTTGAAATTTGGTCCCAAATGGGTTAAGAACCCACAGCTAATGCTTTGAGGCAGTAAATGGCTTGTATAAAATTATTTTGGGTTAGAATATGTTATAATACAAAGAATTTGATTGATTACAAGTGCTAGAGATGGATGAAGAATGTTTAGAACTGTAAAGAAAGATTTGTTAAAATTTGGTCCCAAATGGGATAAGAACCCACACCCAATGCTTTGAGGCAGTAAATGGCTTATATAAATTTATTTTAGGTTAGAATATGTTATAATACAATGAATTTGATTGATTACAAGTGCTAGAGATGGATGAAGAATGTTTAGAACTGTAAAGAAAGACTTATTGAAATTTGGAGAACCCACAACCATTTCTTTGAGGCAGTAAATGGCTTGTATAATGTTATTTTGGGTTAGAATATGTTATAATACAATGAATTTGATTAATTACAAGTGTTAGAGATGGATGACGAATGTTTAGAAGTGTGAAGAAAGACTTGTTGAAATTTGGTCCCAAATGGGAGAAGAACCCACAACCATCGCTTTGAGGCAGTAAATGGCTTGTCTAGAGTTGTCTTGCTTTAGAATATGTTATAATACAAAGAATTTGATTGATTACAGGTGCTAGAGATGGATGAAAAATGTTTAGAACTGTAAAGAAAGACTTGTTGAAATTTGGTCCCAAATGGGATAAGAACCCACAACCAATGCTTTGAGGCAGTCAATGGCTTGTATAAAGTTATTTTAAGTTAGAATATGTTATAATACAATGAATTTTTGATTGATTACAAGAGCTAGAGATGGATGAAGAATGTTTAGAAATGTGAATAAAGACTTGTTAAAATTTGGTCCCAAATGGGTTATGAACACACAGCCACTGCTTTGAGGCAGTAAATGGCTTGTATAAAGTTCTTTTGGGTTAGAATATGTTATAATACAATGAATTTGATTGATTACAAGTGTTAGAGATAGACTAAGAATGTTTAGAAGTCTGAAGAAAGACTTGTTGAAATTTAGTCCCAAATGGGATAAGAACCCACAACCATTGCTTTGAGGCAGTAAATGGCTTGTATAAAGTTATTTTGCGTTAGAATTTATTATAATACAATGCATTTCATTGATTACAAGTGCTAGCGAAGGATGAAGAATGTTTAGAAGTGTGAAGAAAGACTTGTTGAAATTTAGTTCCAAATGGGATAAGAACCCACAACCATTGCTTTGAGGCAGTAAATGGCTTGTATAAACTTATTTTGGGTTAGAATTTATTATAATACAATGCATTTCATTGATTACAAGTGCTAGCGAAGGATGAAGAATGTTTAGAAGTGTGAAGAAAGACTTGTTGAAACTTGGTCCCAAATGGGATAACAACCCATAACCATTGCTTTGAGGCAGTAAATGGCTTGTATAAAGTGATTTTGGGTTACAATAAGTTATAATACAATTAATTTGATTGATTACAAGTGATTGAGATGGATGAAGAACGTTAAGAAGTGTGAAGAGAGACTTGTTGAAATTTGGTCCCAAATGGGATAAGAACCCACAACCAATGTTTTGAGGCAGTAAATGGTTTGTCTAAAGCTATTTTGGGTTATAATATGTTATAATACAATAAATTTGATTAATTACAAATGCTAGAGATGGATGAAGAATATTTAGAAGTGTGAAGAAAGACTTGTTCAAATTTCGTCCCAAATGGGATAAGAACCCCCAACCAATGCTTTGTGGCAGTAAATGGGTAGTATAAAGTTATTTTGGATTAGAATATGTTTTAATAAAATGAATATGATTTTTTACAAGTGCTAGAGATGGATGAAGAATGTTTAGAAGTGTGAAAAAAGACTTGTCGAAATTTGGTCCCAAATGGGATAAGAACCCACAACCATTGCTTTGAGGCAGTAAATGGCTTGTATAAAGTTACTTTGGGTTTGAATTTATTATAATACAATGAATTTGATTCATTACAGGTGCTAGAGATGGATGTAAAATGTTTAGAACTGTAAAGAAAGACTTGTTGAAATTTGGTCCCAAATGGGATAAGAACCCACAACCGATGCTTTGAGGCAGGCAATGGCTTGTATAAAGTTATTTTAAGTTAGAATATGTTATAATACAATGAATTTTTGATTGATTACAAGAGCTAGAGATGGTTGAAGAATGTTTAGAAATGTGAATAAAGACTTGTTAAAATTTGGTCCCAAATGGGTTATGAACACACAGCCACTGCTTTGAGGCAGTAAATGGCTTGTATAAAGTTATTTTGGGTTAGAATATGTTATAATACAATGAATTTGATTGATTACAAGTGTTAGAGATAGACTAAGAATGTTTAGAAGTGTGAAGAAAGACTTGTTGAAATTTAGTCCCAAATGGGATAAGAACCCACAACCATTGCTTTGAGGCAGTAAATGGCTTGTATAAAGTTATTTTGGGTTAGAATTTATTATAATACAATGCATTTCATTGATTACAAGTGCTAGCGAACGATGAAGAATGTTTAGAAGTGTGAAGAAATACTTGTTGAAACTTGGTCCCAAATGGGATAAGAACCCACACCCAATGCTTTAAGGCAGTAAATGGCTTATATAAAGTTATTTTAAGTTAGAATATGTTAAAATACAATGAATTTGATTGATTACAAGTGCTAGAGATGGATGAAGAATGGTTAGAACTGTAAAGAAAGACTTGTTGAAATTTGGTCCCAAATGGAATAAGAACCCACAACCATTGCTTTGAGGAAGTAAATGGCTTGTATAAAGTTATTTTGGGTTACAATAAGTTATAATACAATTAATTTGATTGATTACAAGTGATAGAGATTGATGAAGAACGTTTAGAAGTGTGAAGAAAGACTTGTTGAAATTTGGTCCCAAATAGGATAAGAACCCACAACCAATGTTTAGAGGCAGTAAATGGCTTGTCTAAAGCTATTTTAGGTTATAATATGTTATAATACAATGAATTTGATTAATTACAAATGCTAGAGATGGATGAAGAATTTTTAGAAGTGTGAAGAAAGACTTGTTCAAATTTCGAAGTGTGAAGAAAGATTTGTTGAAATTTGGTCCCAAATGGGAGAAGAACCCACAACCATCGCTTTGAGGCAGTAAATGGCTTGTCTAGAGTTGGCTTGCGTTAGAATAAGTTATAATACAAAGAATTTGATTGATTACAGGTGCTAGAGATGGATGAAAAATGTTTCGAACTGTAAAGAAAGCCTTGTTGAAATTTGGTCCCAAATGGGATAAGAACCCACAACCAATGCTTTGAGGCAGTCAATGGCTTGTATAAAGTAATTTTAAGTTAGAATATGTTATAATACAATGAATTTTTGATTGATTACAAGAGCTAGAGATGGATGAAGAATGTTTAGAAATATGAATAAAGACTTGTTAAAATTTGGTCCCAAATGGGTTATGAACACACAGCCACTGCTTTGAGGCAGTAAATGGCTTGTATAAAGTTATTTAGGGTTAGAATATGTTATAATACAATGAATTTGATTGATTACATGTGTTAGAGATAGACTAAGAATGTTTAGAAGTGTGAAGAAAGACTTGTTGAAATTTAGTCCCAAATGGGATAAGAACCCACAACCATTGCTTTGAGGCAGTAAATGGCTTGTATAAACTTATTTTGGGTTAGAATTTATTATAATACAATGAATTTCATTTATTACAAGTGCTAGCGAAGGATGAAGAATGTTTAGAAGTGTGAAGAAAGACTTGTTGAAACTTGGTCCCAAATACGATAAGAACCCACAACCATTGCTTTGAGGCAGTAAATGGCTTGTATAAAGTTATTTTGGGTTACAATAAGTTATAATACAATCAATTTGATTGATTACAAGTGATAGAGATGGATGTAGAACGTTTAGAAGTGTGAAGAAAGACTTGTTGAAATTTGGTCCCAAATGGGATAAGAACCCACAACCAATGTTTAGAGGCAGTAAATGGCTTGTCTAAAGCTATTTTAGGTTATAATATGTTATAATACAATGAATTTTATTAATTACAAATGCTAGAGATGGATGAAGAATTTTTAGAAGTGTGAAGAAAGACTTGTTCAAATTTCGTCCCAAATGGGATAAGAACCCCCAACCAATGCTTTGAGGCAGTAAATGGGTTGTATAAAGTTATTTTGGGTTTCAATATGTTTTAATAAAATGAATATGATTGATTACAAGTGCTAGAGATGGATGAAGAATGTTTAGAAGTGTGAAAAAAGACTTGTCGAAATTTGGTCCCAAATGCGATAAGAACCCACAACCATTGCTTTGAGGCAGTAAATGGTTTGTATAAATTTATTTTGGATTTGAATTTATTATAATACAATGAATTTGATTGATTACAGGTGCTAGCGATGGATGAAGAATGTTTAGAACTGTAAAGACAGATTTGTTGAAATTTGGTCCCAAATGGGATAAGAACCCACACCCAATGCTTTGAGGCAGTAAATGGCTTATATAAAGTTATTTTAGGTTAGAATATGTTATAATACAATGAATTTGATTGATTACAAGTGCGAGAGATGGATGACGAATGTTTAGAAGTGTGAAGAAAGACTTGTTGAAATTTGGTCCCAAATGGGAGAAGAACCCACAACCATCGCTTTGAGGCAGTAAATGGCTTGTCTAGAGTTGTCTTGCTTTAGAATATGTTATAATACAAAGAATTTGATTGATTACAGGTTCTAGAGATGGATGAAAAATGTTTAGAACTGTAAAGAAAGACTTTTTGAAATTTGGTCCCAAATGGGATAAGAACCCACAACCAATGCTTTGAGGCAGTAAATGGCTTTTATAAAGTTATTTTGGGTTAGAATATGTTATAATACAAAGAATTTGATTGATTACAAGTGCTAGAGATGGATGAAGAATGTTTAGAACTGTAAAGAAAGACTTGTTGAAATTTGGTCCCAAATGGGATAAGAACCCACAACCATTGCTTTGAGGCAGTAAATGGCTTGTATAAAGTTATTTTGGGTTAGAATTTATTATAATACAATGCATTTCATTGATTACAAGTGCTAGCGAAGGATGAAGAATGTTTAGAAGTGTGAAGAAAGACTTGTTGAAACTTGGTCCCAAATGGGATAAGAACCCACACCCAATGCTTTAAGGCAGTAAATGGCTTATATAAAGTTATTTTAAGTTAGAATATGTTATAATACAATGAATTTGACTGATTACAAGTGCTAGAGATGGATGAAGAATGTTTAGAACTGTAAAGAAACACTTGTTGAAATTTGGTCCCAAATGGGATAAGAACCCACAACCATTGCTTTGAGGCAGTAAATGGCTTGTATAAAGTTATTTTGGGTTACAATAACTTATAATACAATTAATATGATTGATTACAAGTGATAGAGATGGATGAAGAACGTTTAGAAGTGTGAAGAAAGACTTGTTAAAATTTGGTCCCAAATGGGATAAGAACCCACAACCAATGTTTTGAGGCAGTAAATGGCTTATATAAAGTTATTTTAAGTTAGAATCAGTTATAATACAATGAATTTGATTGATTACAAGTGCTAGAGATGGATGAAGAATGTTTAGAACTGTAAAGAAAGACTTGTTGAAATTTGGTCCCAAATGAGATAAGAACCCACAACCATTGCTTTGAGGCAGTAAATGGTTTGTATAAAGTTATTTTGGGTTACAATAAGTTATAATACAATTTATTTGATTGATTACAAGTGATAGAGATGGATGAAGAATGTTTAGAAGTGTGAAGAAAGACTTGTTGAAATTTGGTCCCAAATAGGACAAGAACCCACAACCATTGCTTTGAGGCAGTAAATGGCTTGTATAATGTTATTTTGGTTAGAATATGTTATAATACAATGAATTTGATTGATTACAAGTGCTAGAGATGGATGAAGAATGGTTAGAACTGTAAAGAAAGACTTGTTGAAATTTGGTCCCAAATGGAATAAGAACCCACAACCATTGCTTTGAGGAAGTAAATGGCTTGTATAAAGTTATTTTGGGTTACAATAAGTTATAATACAATTAATTTGATTGATTACAAGTGATAGAGATGGATGAAGAACGTTTAGAAGTGTGAAGAAAGACTTGTTGAAATTTGGTCCCAAATGGGATAAGAACCCACAACCAATGTTTAGAGGCAGTAAATGGCTTGTCTAAAGCTATTTTAGGTTATAATATGTTATAATACAATGAATTTGATTAATTACAAATGCTAGAGATGGATGAAGAATTTTTAGAAGTGTGAAGAAAGACTTGTTCAAATTTCGAAGTGTGAAGAAAGACTTGTTGAAATTTGGTCCCAAATGGGAGAAGAACCCACAACCATCGCTTTGAGGCAGTAAATGGCTTGTCTAGAGTTGGCTTGCGTTAGAATAAGTTATAATACAAAGAATTTGATTGATTACAGGTGCTAGAGATGGATGAAAAATGTTTCGAACTGTAAAGAAAGCCTTGTTGAAATTTGGTCCGAAATGGGATAAGAACCCACAACCAATGCTTTGAGGCAGTCAATGGCTTGTATAAAGTAATTTTAAGTTAGAATATGTTATAATACAATGAATTTTTGATTGATTACAAGAGCTAGAGATGGATGAAGAATGTTTAGAAATATGAATAAAGACTTGTTAAAATTTGGTCCCAAATGGGTTATGAACACACAGCCACTGCTTTGAGGCAGTAAATGGCTTGTATAAAGTTATTTAGGGTTAGAATATGTTATAATACAATGAATTTGATTGATTACATGTGTTAGAGATAGACTAAGAATGTTTAGAAGTGTGAAGAAAGACTTGTTGAAATTTAGTCCCAAATGGGATAAGAACCCACAACCATTGCTTTGAGGCAGTAAATGGCTTGTATAAACTTATTTTGGGTTAGAATTTATTATAATACAATGAATTTCATTTATTACAAGTGCTAGCGAAGGATGAAGAATGTTTAGAAGTGTGAAGAAAGACTTGTTGAAACTTGGTCCCAAATACGATAAGAACCCACAACCATTGCTTTGAGGCAGTAAATGGCTTGTATAAAGTTATTTTGGGTTACAATAAGTTATAATACAATCAATTTGATTGATTACAAGTGATAGAGATGGATGTAGAACGTTTAGAAGTGTGAAGAAAGACTTGTTGAAATTTGGTCCCAAATGGGATAAGAACCCACAACCAATGTTTAGAGGCAGTAAATGGCTTGTCTAAAGCTATTTTAGGTTATAATATGTTATAATACAATGAATTTTATTAATTACAAATGCTAGAGATGGATGAAGAATTTTTAGAAGTGTGAAGAAAGACTTGTTCAAATTTCGTCCCAAATGGGATAAGAACCCCCAACCAATGCTTTGAGGCAGTAAATGGGTTGTATAAAGTTATTTTGGGTTACAATATGTTTTAATAAAATGAATATGATTGATTACAAGTGCTAGAGATGGATGAAGAATGTTTAGAAGTGTGAAAAAAGACTTGTCGAAATTTGGTCCCAAATGCGATAAGAACCCACAACCATTGCTTTGAGGCAGTAAATGGTTTGTATAAATTTATTTTGGATTTGAATTTATTATAATACAATGAATTTGATTGATTACAGGTGCTAGCGATGGATGAAGAATGTTTAGAACTGTAAAGACAGATTTGTTGAAATTTGGTCCCAAATGGGATAAGAACCCACACCCAATGCTTTGAGGCAGTAAATGGCTTATATAAAGTTATTTTAGGTTAGAATATGTTATAATACAATGAATTTGATTGATTACAAGTGCGAGAGATGGATGACGAATGTTTAGAAGTGTGAAGAAAGACTTGTTGAAATTTGGTCCCAAATGGGAGAAGAACCCACAACCATCGCTTTGAGGCAGTAAATGGCTTGTCTAGAGTTGTCTTGCTTTAGAATATGTTATAATACAAAGAATTTGATTGATTACAGGTTCTAGAGATGGATGAAAAATGTTTAGAACTGTAAAGAAAGACTTTTTGAAATTTGGTCCCAAATGGGATAAGAACCCACAACCAATGCTTTGAGGCAGTAAATGGCTTTTATAAAGTTATTTTGGGTTAGAATATGTTATAATACAAAGAATTTGATTGATTACAAGTGCTAGAGATGGATGAAGAATGTTTAGAACTGTAAAGAAAGACTTGTTGAAATTTGGTCCCAAATGGGATAAGAACCCACAACCATTGCTTTGAGGCAGTAAATGGCTTGTATAAAGTTATTTTGGGTTAGAATTTATTATAATACAATGCATTTCATTGATTACAAGTGCTAGCGAAGGATGAAGAATGTTTAGAAGTGTGAAGAAAGACTTGTTGAAACTTGGTCCCAAATGGGATAAGAACCCACACCCAATGCTTTAAGGCAGTAAATGGCTTATATAAAGTTATTTTAAGTTAGAATATGTTATAATACAATGAATTTGACTGATTACAAGTGCTAGAGATGGATGAAGAATGTTTAGAACTGTAAAGAAACACTTGTTGAAATTTGGTCCCAAATGGGATAAGAACCCACAACCATTGCTTTGAGGCAGTAAATGGCTTGTATAAAGTTATTTTGGGTTACAATAACTTATAATACAATTAATATGATTGATTACAAGTGATAGAGATGGATGAAGAACGTTTAGAAGTGTGAAGAAAGACTTGTTAAAATTTGGTCCCAAATGGGATAAGAACCCACAACCAATGTTTTGAGGCAGTAAATGGCTTATATAAAGTTATTTTAAGTTAGAATCAGTTATAATACAATGAATTTGATTGATTACAAGTGCTAGAGATGGATGAAGAATGTTTAGAACTGTAAAGAAAGACTTGTTGAAATTTGGTCCCAAATGAGATAAGAACCCACAACCATTGCTTTGAGGCAGTAAATGGTTTGTATAAAGTTATTTTGGGTTACAATAAGTTATAATACAATTTATTTGATTGATTACAAGTGATAGAGATGGATGAAGAATGTTTAGAAGTGTGAAGAAAGACTTGTTGAAATTTGGTCCCAAATAGGACAAGAACCCACAACCATTGCTTTGAGGCAGTAAATGGCTTGTATAATGTTATTTTGGTTAGAATATGTTATAATACAATGAATTTGATTGATTACAAGTGCTAGAGATGGATGAAGAATGGTTAGAACTGTAAAGAAAGACTTGTTGAAATTTGGTCCCAAATGGAATAAGAACCCACAACCATTGCTTTGAGGAAGTAAATGGCTTGTATAAAGTTATTTTGGGTTACAATAAGTTATAATACAATTAATTTGATTGATTACAAGTGATAGAGATGGATGAAGAACGTTTAGAAGTGTGAAGAAAGACTTGTTGAAATTTGGTCCCAAATGGGATAAGAACCCACAACCAATGTTTAGAGGCAGTAAATGGCTTGTCTAAAGCTATTTTAGGTTATAATATGTTATAATACAATGAATTTGATTAATTACAAATGCTAGAGATGGATGAAGAATTTTTAGAAGTGTGAAGAAAGACTTGTTCAAATTTCGAAGTGTGAAGAAAGACTTGTTGAAATTTGGTCCCAAATGGGAGAAGAACCCACAACCATCGCTTTGAGGCAGTAAATGGCTTGTCTAGAGTTGGCTTGCGTTAGAATAAGTTATAATACAAAGAATTTGATTGATTACAGGTGCTAGAGATGGATGAAAAATGTTTCGAACTGTAAAGAAAGCCTTGTTGAAATTTGGTCCGAAATGGGATAAGAACCCACAACCAATGCTTTGAGGCAGTCAATGGCTTGTATAAAGTAATTTTAAGTTAGAATATGTTATAATACAATGAATTTTTGATTGATTACAAGAGCTAGAGATGGATGAAGAATGTTTAGAAATATGAATAAAGACTTGTTAAAATTTGGTCCCAAATGGGTTATGAACACACAGCCACTGCTTTGAGGCAGTAAATGGCTTGTATAAAGTTATTTAGGGTTAGAATATGTTATAATACAATGAATTTGATTGATTACATGTGTTAGAGATAGACTAAGAATGTTTAGAAGTGTGAAGAAAGACTTGTTGAAATTTAGTCCCAAATGGGATAAGAACCCACAACCATTGCTTTGAGGCAGTAAATGGCTTGTATAAACTTATTTTGGGTTAGAATTTATTATAATACAATGAATTTCATTTATTACAAGTGCTAGCGAAGGATGAAGAATGTTTAGAAGTGTGAAGAAAGACTTGTTGAAACTTGGTCCCAAATACGATAAGAACCCACAACCATTGCTTTGAGGCAGTAAATGGCTTGTATAAAGTTATTTTGGGTTACAATAAGTTATAATACAATCAATTTGATTGATTACAAGTGATAGAGATGGATGTAGAACGTTTAGAAGTGTGAAGAAAGACTTGTTGAAATTTGGTCCCAAATGGGATAAGAACCCACAACCAATGTTTAGAGGCAGTAAATGGCTTGTCTAAAGCTATTTTAGGTTATAATATGTTATAATACAATGAATTTTATTAATTACAAATGCTAGAGATGGATGAAGAATTTTTAGAAGTGTGAAGAAAGACTTGTTCAAATTTCGTCCCAAATGGGATAAGAACCCCCAACCAATGCTTTGAGGCAGTAAATGGGTTGTATAAAGTTATTTTGGGTTACAATATGTTTTAATAAAATGAATATGATTGATTACAAGTGCTAGAGATGGATGAAGAATGTTTAGAAGTGTGAAAAAAGACTTGTCGAAATTTGGTCCCAAATGCGATAAGAACCCACAACCATTGCTTTGAGGCAGTAAATGGTTTGTATAAATTTATTTTGGATTTGAATTTATTATAATACAATGAATTTGATTGATTACAGGTGCTAGCGATGGATGAAGAATGTTTAGAACTGTAAAGACAGATTTGTTGAAATTTGGTCCCAAATGGGATAAGAACCCACACCCAATGCTTTGAGGCAGTAAATGGCTTATATAAAGTTATTTTAGGTTAGAATATGTTATAATACAATGAATTTGATTGATTACAAGTGCGAGAGATGGATGACGAATGTTTAGAAGTGTGAAGAAAGACTTGTTGAAATTTGGTCCCAAATGGGAGAAGAACCCACAACCATCGCTTTGAGGCAGTAAATGGCTTGTCTAGAGTTGTCTTGCTTTAGAATATGTTATAATACAAAGAATTTGATTGATTACAGGTTCTAGAGATGGATGAAAAATGTTTAGAACTGTAAGAAAGACTTTTTGAAATTTGGTCCCAAATGGGATAAGAACCCACAACCAATGCTTTGAGGCAGTAAATGGCTTTTATAAAGTTATTTTGGGTTAGAATATGTTATAATACAAAGAATTTGATTGATTACAAGTGCTAGAGATGGATGAAGAATGTTTAGAACTGTAAAGAAAGACTTGTTGAAATTTGGTCCCAAATGGGATAAGAACCCACAACCATTGCTTTGAGGCAGTAAATGGCTTGTATAAAGTTATTTTGGGTTAGAATTTATTATAATACAATGCATTTCATTGATTACAAGTGCTAGCGAAGGATGAAGAATGTTTAGAAGTGTGAAGAAAGACTTGTTGAAACTTGGTCCCAAATGGGATAAGAACCCACACCCAATGCTTTAAGGCAGTAAATGGCTTATATAAAGTTATTTTAAGTTAGAATATGTTATAATACAATGAATTTGATTGATTACAAGTGCTAGAGATGGATGAAGAATGTTTAGAACTGTAAAGAAACACTTGTTGAAATTTGGTCCCAAATGGGATAAGAACCCACAACCATTGCTTTGAGGCAGTAAATGGCTTGTATAAAGTTATTTTGGGTTACAATAACTTATAATACAATTAATATGATTGATTACAAGTGATAGAGATGGATGAAGAACGTTTAGAAGTGTGAAGAAAGACTTGTTAAAATTTGGTCCCAAATGGGATAAGAACCCACAACCAATGTTTTGAGGCAGTAAATGGCTTATATAAAGTTATTTTAAGTTAGAATCAGTTATAATACAATGAATTTGATTGATTACAAGTGCTAGAGATGGATGAAGAATGTTTAGAACTGTAAAGAAAGACTTGTTGAAATTTGGTCCCAAATGAGATAAGAACCCACAACCATTGCTTTGAGGCAGTAAATGGTTTGTATAAAGTTATTTTGGGTTACAATAAGTTATAATACAATTTATTTGATTGATTACAAGTGATAGAGATGGATGAAGAATGTTTAGAAGTGTGAAGAAAGACTTGTTGAAATTTGGTCCCAAATGGGATAAGAACCCACACCCAATGCTTTGAGGCAGTAAATGGCTTGTATAATGTTATTTTGGGTTAGAATATGTTATAATACAATGAATTTGAGTAATTACAAGTGCTAGAGATGGATGAAGAATGTTTAGAAGTGTGAAGAAAGACTTGTTGAAATTTGGTCCCAAATAGGATAAGAACCCACAACCATTGCTTTGAGTCAGTAAATGGTTTGGATAAAGTTATTTTGGGTTAGAATATGTTATAATACAATGAATTTGATTTATTACAATTGCTAGAGATGGATGAAAAATGTTTACAAGTGTGAAGAAACACTAGTTGAAATTTGGTCCCAAATGGGATAAGAACCCACCACCAATGCTTTGAGGCAGTAAATGGCTTGTATAAAGTTAATTTAAGTTAGAATATGTTATAATACAATGAATTTAATTGATTACAAGTGCTAGGGATGGATGAAGAGTGTTTAGAACTGTGAATAAAGACTTATTGATATTTGATCCCAAATGGGATAAGAACCCACAACCATTGCTTTGAGGCAGTAAATGGCTTGTATAATGTTATTTTGGTTTAGAATATGTTATAATACAATGAATTTTATTAATTACAAGTGTTAGAGATGGATGACGAATGTTTAGAAGTGTGAAGAAAGACTTGTTGAAATTTGGTCCCAAATGCTAGAAGAACCCACAACCATTACTTTGAGGCAGTAAATAGGTTGTCTAGAGTTGTCTTGCGTTAGAATATGTTATAATACAAAGAATTTTATTGATTACAAGTGCTAGTGATGGATGAAGAATGTTTAGAAGTGTGAAGAAAGACTTGTTGAATTTGGTCCCAAATGGGATAATAACACACAACCATTGCTCGAGGCAGTAAATGGCTTGTATAATGTTATTTTGGATTAGAATATGTTATAATACAATGAATTTGATTAATTACAAGTGCTAGAGATGGATGAAGAATGTTTAGAAGTGTGAAGAAAGACTTGTTGAAATTTGGTCCCAAATGTGATAAGAACCCACAACCATTGCTTTGAGTCAGTATATGGCTTGTATAAAGTTAGTTTGGGTTAGAATATGTTATAATACAATGAATTATTAAAATTGGTAGAGATGGATGAAGAATGTTTACAAGTGTGAAGAAACACTAGTTGAAATTTGGTCCCAAATGGGATAAAAACCCACAACCAATTATTTGAGGCAATAAATAGCTTATATAAAGTTATTTTAAGTTAGAATATGTTATAATACAATGAATTTGATTGATTACAAGTGCTAGAGATGGATGAAGAATGTTTAGAACTGTGAATAAAGACTTATTAAAATTTGGTCCCAAATGGGATAAAAACCCACAACTATTGCTTTGAGGCAGTAAATGGCTTGTATAATGTTATATGGGTTAGAATATGATATAATACAATGAACTTTATTAATTACAAGTGTTAGAGATGGATGACGAATGTTTAGAAGTGTGAAGAAAGACTCGTTGAAATTTGGTCCCAAATGGGAGAAGAACCCAAAACCATTACTTTGAGGCAATAAATGGCTTGTCTAGAGTTGTCTTGCGTTAGAATATGTTATAATACAAAGAATTTGATTGATTACAAGTGCTAGTGATGGATGAAGAATGTTTAGAAGTGTGAAGAAAGACTTGTTGAAATTTGGTCCCAAATGGGATAAGAACCCACAACCATTGATTTTAGTCAGTAAATGGCTTGTATAAAGATAGTTTGGGTTAGAATATGTTATAATACATTGAATTTGATTTATTACAATTGCTAGAGATGGATGAAGAATGTTTACAAGTGTGAAGAAACACTAGTTGAAATTTGGTCCCAAATGGGATAAGAACCCACAACCATTGATTTTAGTCAGTAAATGGCTTGTATAAAGTTATTTTGGGTTAAAATTTGTTATAATACAATGAATTTGATTGAATACAAGTGCTAGAGATGGATGAAGAATGTTTAGAACTGTAATGAAAGACTTGTTGAAATTTGGTCCCAAATGGGATAAGAACCCACGACCAATGTTTTGAGGCAGTAAAGGGCTTGTATAAAGTTATTTTGGTTTAGAATTTGTTATAATTTAATGAATTTAATTGATTACAAGTGCTAGCGATGGATGAAGAATGTTTAGAAGTGTGAAGAAATACTTGTTGAAATTTGGTCCCAAATGGGAAAAGAACCCACACCATTGCTTTTGGCAGTAAATGGCTTGTATAAAGTTATTTTGGGTTAGAATATGTTATAATACAATGGATTTTATTGATTACATGTGCTAGTGATGGATGAAGAATGTTTAGAAGTGTGAAGAAAGACTTGTTGAAATTGGTCCCAAATGGGATAATAACCCACAACCATTGCTTCGAGGCAGTAAATGGCT
This sequence comes from Capsella bursa-pastoris, assembly GCA_036452645.1. NCBI lineage: Eukaryota > Viridiplantae > Streptophyta > Magnoliopsida > Brassicales > Brassicaceae > Capsella > Capsella bursa-pastoris. Next base: position 5,901,987 of record CP144192.1, read on the forward strand.
TGTAGAATGTTATTTTGGATTAGAATATGTTATAATACAATGAATTTTTTTAATTACAAGTGCTAGAGATGGATGAAGAATGTTTAGAAGTGTGAAGAAAGACTTGTTGAAATTTGGTCCCAAATGGGATAAGAGCCCCCAACCATTGCTTTGAGTCAGTAAATGGCTTGTATAAAGTTAGTTTGGGATAGAATATGTTATAATACAATGAGTTTGATTTATTACAATTGCTAGATATGGATAAAGAATGTTTACAAGTGTGAAGAAACACTAGTTGAAATTTGGTCCCAAATGGGATAAGAACCCACCACCAATGCTTTGAGGCAGTAAATGGCTTGTATAATGTTATTTTGGGTTAGAATATGTTATAGTACAATGAATTTGAGTAATTACAAGTGCTAGAGATGGATGAAGAATGTTTAGAAGTGTGAAGAAAGACTTGTTGAAATTTGGTCCCAAATAGGATAAGAACCCACAACCATTGCTTTGAGTCAGTAAATAGCTTGGATAAAGTTATTTTGGGTTAGAATATGTTATAATACAATGAATTTGATTTATTACAATTGCTAGAGATGGATGAAAAATGTTTACAAGTGTGAAGAAACACTAGTTGAAATTTGGTCCCAAATGGGATAAGAACCCACCACCAATGCTTTGAGGCAGTAAATGGCTTGTATAAAGTTAATTTAAGTTAGAATATGTTATAATACAATGAATTTAATTGATTACAAGTGCTAGAGATGGATGAAGAGTGTTTAGAACTGTGAATAAAGACTTATTGATATTTGATCCCAAATGGGATAAGAACCCACAACCATTGCTTTGAGGCAGTAAATGGCTTGTATAATGTTATTTTGGTTTAGAATATGTTATAATACAATGAATTTTATTAATTACAAGTGTTAGAGATGGATGACGAATGTTTAGAAGTGTGAAGAAAGACTTGTTGAAATTTGGTCCCAAATGCTAGAAGAACCCACAACCATTGCTTTGAGGCAGTAAATAGGTTGTCTAGAGTTGTCTTGCGTTAGAATATGTTATAATACAAAGAATTTTATTGATTACAAGTGCTAGTGATGGATGAAGAATGTTTAGAAGTGTGAAGAAAGACTTGTTGAAATTGGTCCCAAATGGGATAAGAACACACAGCCAATGCTTTGAGCCAGTAAATGGCTTGTATAAACTTACTTTGGGTTAGAATATGTTATAATACAATAAATTTGATTGATTACAAGTGTTAGAGATAGACTAAGAATGTTTAGAAGTGTGAAGAAAGACTTGTTGATATTTAGTCCCAAATGGGATAAGAACCCACAACCATTGCTTTGAGGCAGTAAATGGCTTGTATAAAGTTATTTTGGGTTAGAATTTGTTATAATACAATGAATTTGATTGATTACAAGTGCTAGAGATGGATGAAGAATGTTTAGAAGTGTGAAGAAAGACTTATTGAAATCTGATCCCAAATGGGATAAGAACCCACAACCATTGCTTTGAGGCAGTAAATGGCTTGTATAAGGTTATTTTGGGTTAGAATATGTTATAATACAATTTATTTGATTGATTACAAGTGATAGAGATGGATGAAGAATGTTTAGAAGTGTGAAGAAAGACTTGTTGAAATTTGGTCCCAAATGGGATAAGAACCCACACCCAATGCTTTGAGGCAGTAAATGGCTTGTATAATGTTATTTTGGGTTAGAATATGTTATAATACAATGAATTTGAGTAATTACAAGTGCTAGAGATGGATGAAGAATGTTTAGAAGTGTGAAGAAAGACTTGTTGAAATTTGGTCCCAAATAGGATAAGAACCCACAACCATTGCTTTGAGTCAGTAAATGGTTTGGATAAAGTTATTTTGGGTTAGAATATGTTATAATACAATGAATTTGATTTATTACAATTGCTAGAGATGGATGAAAAATGTTTACAAGTGTGAAGAAACACTAGTTGAAATTTGGTCCCAAATGGGATAAGAACCCACCACCAATGCTTTGAGGCAGTAAATGGCTTGTATAAAGTTAATTTAAGTTAGAATATGTTATAATACAATGAATTTAATTGATTACAAGTGCTAGGGATGGATGAAGAGTGTTTAGAACTGTGAATAAAGACTTATTGATATTTGATCCCAAATGGGATAAGAACCCACAACCATTGCTTTGAGGCAGTAAATGGCTTGTATAATGTTATTTTGGTTTAGAATATGTTATAATACAATGAATTTTATTAATTACAAGTGTTAGAGATGGATGACGAATGTTTAGAAGTGTGAAGAAAGACTTGTTGAAATTTGGTCCCAAATGCTAGAAGAACCCACAACCATTACTTTGAGGCAGTAAATAGGTTGTCTAGAGTTGTCTTGCGTTAGAATATGTTATAATACAAAGAATTTTATTGATTACAAGTGCTAGTGATGGATGAAGAATGTTTAGAAGTGTGAAGAAAGACTTGTTGAATTTGGTCCCAAATGGGATAATAACACACAACCATTGCTCGAGGCAGTAAATGGCTTGTATAATGTTATTTTGGATTAGAATATGTTATAATACAATGAATTTGATTAATTACAAGTGCTAGAGATGGATGAAGAATGTTTAGAAGTGTGAAGAAAGACTTGTTGAAATTTGGTCCCAAATGTGATAAGAACCCACAACCATTGCTTTGAGTCAGTATATGGCTTGTATAAAGTTAGTTTGGGTTAGAATATGTTATAATACAATGAATTATTAAAATTGGTAGAGATGGATGAAGAATGTTTACAAGTGTGAAGAAACACTAGTTGAAATTTGGTCCCAAATGGGATAAAAACCCACAACCAATTATTTGAGGCAATAAATAGCTTATATAAAGTTATTTTAAGTTAGAATATGTTATAATACAATGAATTTGATTGATTACAAGTGCTAGAGATGGATGAAGAATGTTTAGAACTGTGAATAAAGACTTATTAAAATTTGGTCCCAAATGGGATAAAAACCCACAACTATTGCTTTGAGGCAGTAAATGGCTTGTATAATGTTATATGGGTTAGAATATGATATAATACAATGAACTTTATTAATTACAAGTGTTAGAGATGGATGACGAATGTTTAGAAGTGTGAAGAAAGACTCGTTGAAATTTGGTCCCAAATGGGAGAAGAACCCAAAACCATTACTTTAAGGCAATAAATGGCTTGTCTAGAGTTGTCTTGCGTTAGAATATGTTATAATACAAAGAATTTGATTGATTACAAGTGCTAGTGATGGATGAAGAATGTTTAGAAGTGTGAAGAAAGACTTGTTGAAATTTGGTCCCAAATGGGATAAGAACCCACAACCATTGATTTTAGTCAGTAAATGGCTTGTATAAAGATAGTTTGGGTTAGAATATGTTATAATACATTGAATTTGATTTATTACAATTGCTAGAGATGGATGAAGAATGTTTACAAGTGTGAAGAAACACTAGTTGAAATTTGGTCCCAAATGGGATAAGAACCCACAACCATTGATTTTAGTCAGTAAAAGGCTTGTATAAAGTTATTTTGGGTTAAAATTTGTTATAATACAATGAATTTGATTGAATACAAGTGCTAGAGATGGATGAAGAATGTTTAGAACTGTAATGAAAGACTTGTTGAAATTTGGTCCCAAATGGGATAAGAACCCACGACCAATGTTTTGAGGCAGTAAAGGGTTTGTATAAAGTTATTTTGGTTTAGAATTTGTTATAATTTAATGAATTTAATTGATTACAAGTGCTAGCGATGGATGAAGAATGTTTAGAAGTGTGAAGAAATACTTGTTGAAATTTGGTCCCAAATGGGAAAAGAACCCACACCATTGCTTTTGGCAGTAAATGGCTTGTATAAAGTTATTTTGGGTTAGAATATGTTATAATACAATGGATTTTATTGATTACATGTGCTAGTGATGGATGAAGAATGTTTAGAAGTGTGAAGAAAGACTTGTTGAAATTGGTCCCAAATGGGATAATAACCCACAACCATTGCTTCGAGGCAGTAAATGGCTTGTAGAATGTTATTTTGGATTAGAATATGTTATAATACAATGAATTTTTTTAATTACAAGTGCTAGAGATGGATGAAGAATGTTTAGAAGTGTGAAGAAAGACTTGTTGAAATTTGGTCCCAAATGGGATAAGAGCCCCCAACCATTGCTTTGAGTCAGTAAATGGCTTGTATAAAGTTAGTTTGGGATAGAATATGTTATAATACAATGAGTTTGATTTATTACAATTGCTAGATATGGATAAAGAATGTTTACAAGTGTGAAGAAACACTAGTTGAAATTTGGTCCCAAATGGGATAAGAACCCACCACCAATGCTTTGAGGCAGTAAATGGCTTGTATAATGTTATTTTGGGTTAGAATATGTTATAGTACAATGAATTTGAGTAATTACAAGTGCTAGAGATGGATGAAGAATGTTTAGAAGTGTGAAGAAAGACTTGTTGAAATTTGGTCCCAAATAGGATAAGAACCCACAACCATTGCTTTGAGTCAGTAAATAGCTTGGATAAAGTTATTTTGGGTTAGAATATGTTATAATACAATGAATTTGATTTATTACAATTGCTAGAGATGGATGAAAAATGTTTACAAGTGTGAAGAAACACTAGTTGAAATTTGGTCCCAAATGGGATAAGAACCCACCACCAATGCTTTGAGGCAGTAAATGGCTTGTATAAAGTTAATTTAAGTTAGAATATGTTATAATACAATGAATTTAATTGATTACAAGTGCTAGAGATGGATGAAGAGTGTTTAGAACTGTGAATAAAGACTTATTGATATTTGATCCCAAATGGGATAAGAACCCACAACCATTGCTTTGAGGCAGTAAATGGCTTGTATAATGTTATTTTGGTTTAGAATATGTTATAATACAATGAATTTTATTAATTACAAGTGTTAGAGATGGATGACGAATGTTTAGAAGTGTGAAGAAAGACTTGTTGAAATTTGGTCCCAAATGCTAGAAGAACCCACAACCATTGCTTTGAGGCAGTAAATAGGTTGTCTAGAGTTGTCTTGCGTTAGAATATGTTATAATACAAAGAATTTTATTGATTACAAGTGCTAGTGATGGATGAAGAATGTTTAGAAGTGTGAAGAAAGACTTGTTGAAATTGGTCCCAAATGGGATAAGAACACACAGCCAATGCTTTGAGCCAGTAAATGGCTTGTATAAACTTACTTTGGGTTAGAATATGTTATAATACAATAAATTTGATTGATTACAAGTGTTAGAGATAGACTAAGAATGTTTAGAAGTGTGAAGAAAGACTTGTTGATATTTAGTCCCAAATGGGATAAGAACCCACAACCATTGCTTTGAGGCAGTAAATGGCTTGTATAAAGTTATTTTGGGTTAGAATTTGTTATAATACAATGAATTTGATTGAATACAAGTGCTAGAGATGGATGAAGAATGTTTAGAACTGTAATGAAAGACTTGTTGAAATTTGGTCTCAAATGGGATAAGAACCCACGACCAATGTTTTGAGGCAGTAAAGGGCTTGTATAAAGTTATTTTGGTTTAGAATTTGTTATAATATAATGAATTTAATTGATTACAAGTGCTAGCGATGGATGAAGAATGTTTAGAAGTGTGAAGAAATACTTGTTGAAATTTGGTCCCAAATGGGATAAGAACCCACACCATTGCTTTTGGCAGTAAATGGCTTGTATAAAGTTATTTTGGGTTAGAATTGTTATAATACAATGAATTTTATTGATTACATGTGCTAGTGATGGATGAAGATTGTTTAGAAGTGTGAAGAAAGACTTGTTGAAATGTGTCCCAAATGGGATAATAACCCACAACCATTGCTTCGAGGCAGTAAATGGCTTGTATAATGTTATTTTGGATTAGAACATGTTATAATACAATGAATTTTTTTAATTACAAGTGCTAGAGATGGATGAAGAATGTTTAGAAGTGTGAAGAAAGACTTGTTGAAATTTGGTCCCAAATGGGATAAGAACTCACAACCATTGCTTTGAGTCAGTAAATGGCTTGTATAAAGTTAGTTTGGGTTAGAATATGTTATAATACAATGATTTTGATTTATTACAATTGCTAGATATGGATAAAGAATGTCTACAAGTGTGAAGAAACACTAGTTGAAATTTGGTCCCAAATGGGATAAGAACCCACAACCAATGCTTTGAGGCAGTAAATGGCTTGTATAAAGTTATTTTAAGTTAGAATATGTTATAATACAATGAATTTAATTGATTACAAGTGCTAGGGATGGATGAAGAATGTTTAGAACTGTGAATAAAGACTTATTGAAATTTGGTCCCAAATGGGATCAGAACCCACAACCATTGCTTTGAGGCAGTAAATGGTTTGTATAATGTTATTTTGGGTTAGAATATGTTCTAATACAATGAATTTAATTAATACAAGGGTTAGAGATGGATGACAAATGTTTAGAAGTGTGAAGAAAGACTTGTTGAAATTTGGTCCCAAATGGGAGAAGAAACGACAACCATTGCTTTGAGGCAGTAAATAGTGTGTCTAAAGTTGTCTTGCGTTAGAATATGTTATAATACAATGAATTTGATTGATTACAAGTGCTAGAGATGGATGAAGAATGTTTAAAACTGTAAAGAAAGATTTGTTGAAATTTGGTCCCAAATGGGATAAGAACCCACACCCAATGCTTTGAGGCAGTAAATGGCTTATATAAAGTTATTTTAAGTTAGAATATGTTATAATACAATGAATTTGATTGATTACAAGTGCTAAAGATGGATGAAGAATGTTTAGAACTGTAAAGAAAGACTTATTGAAATTTGGAGAACCCACAACCATAGCTTTGAGGCAGTAAATGGCTTGTATAATGTTATTTTAGGTTAGAATATGTTATAATACAATGAATTTGATTAATTACAAGTGTTAGAGATGGATGACGAATGTTTAGAAGTGTGAAGAAAGACTTGTTGAAATTTGGTCCCAAATGGGAGAAGAACCCACAACCATTGCTTTGAGGCAGTAAATGGCTTGTCTAGAGTTGTCTTGCGTTAGAATATATTATAATACAAAGTATTTGATTGATTATAGGTGCTAGAGATGGATGAAAAATGTTTAGAACTGTAAAGAAAGACTTGTTGAAATTTGGTCCCAAATGGGATAAGAACCCACAACCAATGCTTTGAGGCAGTCAATGGCTTGTATAAAGTTATTTTAAGTTAGAATATGTTATAATACAATGAATTTTTGATTGATTACAAGAGATAGAGATGGATGAAGAATGTTTAGAAATGTGAATAAAGACTTGTTATAATTTGGTCCTAAATGGGTTATGAACACACAGCCACTGCTTTGAGGCAGTAAATGGCTTGTATAAAGTTATTATGGGTTAGAATATGTTATAATACAATGAATTTGATTGATTACAAGTGTTAGAGATAGACTAAGAATGTTTAGAAGTGTGAAGAAAGACTTGTTGAAATTTAGTCCCAAATGGGATAAGAACCCACAACCATTGCTTTGAGGCAGTAAATGGCTTGTATAAACTTATTTTGGGTTAGAATTTATTATAATACAATGCATTTCATATATTACAAGTGCTAGCGAAGGATGAAGAATGTTTAGAAGTGTGAAGAAAGACTTGTTGAAACTTGTTCCCAAATGGGATAAGAACCCACACCCAATGCTTTGAGGCAGTAAATGGCTTATATAAAGTTATTTTAAGTTAGAATATGTTATAATAAAATGAATTTGATTGATTACAAGTGCTAGAGATGGATGAAGAATGTTTAGAACTGTAAAGAAAAACTTGTTGAAATTTGGTCCCAAATGGGATAAGAACCCACAACCATTGCTTTGAGGCAGTAAATGGCTTGTATAAAGTTATTTTGGGTTACAATAAGTTATAATACAATTAATTTGATTGATTAGAAGTGATAGAGATGGATGAAGAACGTTTAGAAGTGTGGAGAAAGACTTGTTGAAATTTGGTCCCAAATGGGATAAGAACCCACAACCAATGTTTTGAGGCAGTAAATGGCTTTTCTAAAGCTATTTTGGGTTATAATATGTTATAATACAATGAATTTGATTGATTACAAGTGCTAGGGATGGATGAAGAATGTTTAGAACTCTGAATAAAGACTTATTGAAATTTGGAGAACCCACAACCATAGCTTTGAGGCAGTAAATGGCTTGTACAATGTTATTTTGGGTTAGAATATGTTATAATACAATGAATTTTTGATTGATTACAAGAGCTAGAGATGGATGAAGAATGTTTAGAACTGTAAAGAAAAACTTGTTGAAATTTGGTCCCAAATGGGATAAGAACCCACAACCAATGTTTTGAGGCAGTAAATGGCTTGTATAAAATTATTTTGGGTTAGAATATGTTATAATACAATGAATTTGATTGATTACAAGTGTTATAGATAGACTAAGAATGTTTAGAAGTGTGAAGAAAGACTTGTTGAAATTGGTCCCAAATGGGATAATAACCCACAACCATTGCTTCGAGGCAGTAAATGGCTTGTATAATGTTATTTTGGGTTAGAATATGTTATAATACAATGAATTTGAGTAATTACAAGTGCTAGAGATGGATGAAGAATGTTTAGGAGTGTGAAGAAAGACTTGTTGAAATTTGGTCCCAAATAGGATAAGAACCCACAACCATTGCTTTGAGTCAGTAAATGGCTTGTACAATGTTATTTTGGGTTAGAATATGTTATAATACAATGAATTTAATTAATTACAAATGTTAGAGATGGATGACGAATGTTTAGAAGTGTGAAGAAAGACTTGTTGAAATTTGGTCCCAAATGGGAGAAGAACCTACAACCATCGCTTTGAGGCAGTAAATGGCTTGTCTAGAGTTGTCTTGCGTTAGAACATGTTATAATACAAAGAATTTGATTGATTACAAGTGCTAGAGATGGATGAAGAATGTTTAGAACTGTAAAGAAAGACTTGTTGAAATTTGGTCCCAAATGGGTTAAGAACACACAGCCAGTGCTTTGAGGCAGTAAATGGCTTGTATAAAATTATTTTGGGTTAGAATATGTTATAATACAATGAATTTGATTGATTACAAGTGTTATAGATAGACTAAGAATGTTTAGAAGTGTGAAGAAAGACTTGTTGAAATTGGTCCCAAATGGGATAATAACCCACAACCATTGCTTCGAGGCAGTAAATGGCTTGTATAATGTTATTTTGGGTTAGAATATGTTATAATACAATGAATTTGAGTAATTACAAGTGCTAGAGATGGATGAAGAATGTTTAGAAGTGTGAAGAAAGACTTGTTGAAATTTGGTCCCAAATAGGATAAGAACCCACCACCAATGCTTTGAGGCAGTAAATGGCTTGTATAAAGTTAATTTAAGTTAGAATATGTTATAATACAATGAATTTAATTGATTACAAGTGCTAGGGATGGATGAAGAGTGTATAGAACTGTGAATAAAGACTTATTGATATTTGATCCCAAATGGGATAAGAACCCACAACCATTGCTTTGAGGCAGTAAATGGCTTGTATAATGTTATTTTGGTTTAGAATATGTTATAATACAAAGAATTTTATTAATTACAAGTGTTAGAGATGGATGACGAATGTTTAGAAGTGTGAAGAAAGAATTGTTGAAATTTGGTCGCAAATGCTAGAAGAACCCACAACCATTGCTTTGAGGCAGTAAATGGCTTGTCTAGAGTTGTCTTGCGTTATAATATGTTATAATACAAAGAATTTTATTGATTACAAGTGCTAGTGATGGATGAAGAATGTTTAGAAGTGTGAAGAAAGACTTGTTGAAATTGGTCCCAAATGGGATAATAACCCACAACCATTGCTTCGAGGCAGTAAATGGCTTGTATAATGTTATTTTGGATTAGAATATGTTATAATACAATGAATTTGATTAATTACAAGTGCTAGAGATGGATGAAGAATGTTTAGAAGTGTGAAGAAAGACTTGTTGAAATTTGGTCCCAAATGTGATAAGAACCCACAACCATTGCTTTGAGTCAGTATATGGCTTGTATAAAGTTAGTTTGGATTAGAATATGTTATAATACAATGAATTTGATTTATTACAATTGGTAGAGATGGATGAAGAATGTTTACAAGTGTGAAGAAACACTAGTTGAAATTTGGTCCCAAATGGGATAAGAACCCACAACCATTGATTTTAGTCAGTAAATGGCTTGTATAAAGTTATTTTGGGTTAGAAATTGTTATAATACAATGAATTTGATTGAATACAAGTGCTAGAGATGGATGAAGAATGTTTAGAACTGTAATGAAAGACTTGTTGAAATTTAGTCTCAAATGGGATAAGAACCCACGACCAATGTTTTGAGGCAGTAAAGAGCTTGTATAAAGTTATTTTGGTTTAGAATTTGTTATAATATAATTAATTTAATTGATTACAAGTGCTAGCGATGGATGAAGAATGTTTAGAAGTGTGAAGAAATACTTGTTGAAATTTGGTCCCAAATGGGATAAGAACCCACACCATTGCTTTTGGCAGTAAATGGCTTGTATAAAGTTATTTTGGGTTAGAATATGTTATAATACAATGAATTTGATTGATTACAAGTGTTAGAGATAGACTAAGAATGTTTAGAAGTGTGAAGAAAGACGTGTTGAAATTGGTCCCAAATGGGATAATAACCCACAACCATTGCTTCGAGGCAGTAAATGGCTTGTATAATGTTATTTTGGATTAGAATATGTTATAATACAATGAATTTTTTTAATTACAAGTGCTAGAGATGGATGAAGAATGTTTAGAAGTGTGAAGAAAGACTTGTTGAAATTTGGTCCCAAATGGGATAAGAGCCCCCAACCATTGCTTTGAGTCAGTAAATGGCTTGTATAAAGTTAGTTTGGGTTAGAATATGTTATAATACAATGAGTTTGATTTATTACAATTGCTAAATATGGATAAAGAATGTTTACAAGTGTGAAGAAACACTAGTTGAAATTTGGTCCCAAATAGGATAAGAACCCACAACCAATGCTTTGAGGCAGTAAATGGCTTGTATAAAGTTATTTTAAGTTAGAATATGTTATAATACAATGAATTTGATTGATTACAAGTGCTAAGGATAGATGAAGAATGTTTAGAACTGTGAATAAAGACTTATTGAAATTTGGTCCAAAATGGGATCAGAACCCACAACCATTGCTTCGAGGCAGTAAATGGTTTGTATAATGTTATTTTGGGTTAGAATATGTTCTAGTACAATGAATTTAATTAATTACAAGGGTTAGAGATGGATGACGAATGTTTAGAAGTGTGAAGAAAGACTTGTTGAAATTTGGTCCCAAATGGGAGAAGAACCCACAACCATTGCTTTGAGGCAGTAAATGGCTTGTCTAGAGTTGTCTTGCGTTAGAATATGTTATAATACAAAGAATTTGATAAATTACAAGTGCTAGAGATGGATGAAGAATGTTTAGAACTGTAAAGAAAGACTTGTTGAAATTTGGTCCCAAATGGGATAAGAACCCACAACCAATGCTTTGAGGCAGTCAATGGCTTGTATAAAGTTATTTTAAGTTATAATATGTTATAATACAATGAATTTGATTGATTACAAGTGCTAGAGATGGATGAAGAATATTTTGAAATGTGAATAACAACTTGTTAAAATTTGGTCCTAAATGGGTTAAGAACACACAGCCAATGCTTTGAGCCAGTAAATGGCTTGTATAAACTTACTTTGGGTTAGAATATGTTATAATACAATAAATTTGATTGATTACAAGTGTTAGAGATAGACTAAGAATGTTTAGAAGTGTGAAGAAAGACTTGTTGATATTTAGTCCCAAATGGGATAAGAACCCACAACCATTGCTTTGAGGCAGTAAATGGCTTGTATAAAGTTATTTTGGGTTAGAATTTGTTATAATACAATGAATTTGATTGAATACAAGTGCTAGAGATGGATGAAGAATGTTTAGAACTGTAATGAAAGACTTGTTGAAATTTGGTCTCAAATGGGATAAGAACCCACGACCAATGTTTTGAGGCAGTAAAGGGCTTGTATAAAGTTATTTTGGTTTAGAATTTGTTATAATATAATGAATTTAATTGATTACAAGTGCTAGCGATGGATGAAGAATGTTTAGAAGTGTGAAGAAATACTTGTTGAAATTTGGTCCCAAATGGGATAAGAACCCACACCATTGCTTTTGGCAGTAAATGGCTTGTATAAAGTTATTTTGGGTTAGAATTGTTATAATACAATGAATTTTATTGATTACATGTGCTAGTGATGGATGAAGATTGTTTAGAAGTGTGAAGAAAGACTTGTTGAAATTGGTCCCAAATGGGATAATAACCCACAACCATTGCTTCGAGGCAGTAAATGGCTTGTATAATGTTATTTTGGATTAGAACATGTTATAATACAATGAATTTTTTTAATTACAAGTGCTAGAGATGGATGAAGAATGTTTAGAAGTGTGAAGAAAGACTTGTTGAAATTTGGTCCCAAATGGGATAAGAACTCACAACCATTGCTTTGAGTCAGTAAATGGCTTGTATTAAGTTAGTTTGGGTTAGAATATGTTATAATACAATGATTTTGATTTATTACAATTGCTAGATATGGATAAAGAATGTCTACAAGTGTGAAGAAACACTAGTTGAAATTTGGTCCCAAATGGGATAAGAACCCACAACCAATGCTTTGAGGCAGTAAATGGCTTGTATAAAGTTATTTTAAGTTAGAATATGTTATAATACAATGAATTTAATTGATTACAAGTGCTAGGGATGGATGAAGAATGTTTAGAACTGTGAATAAAGACTTATTGAAATTTGGTCCCAAATGGGATCAGAACCCACAACCATTGCTTTGAGGCAGTAAATGGTTTGTATAATGTTATTTTGGGTTAGAATATGTTCTAATACAATGAATTTAATTAATACAAGGGTTAGAGATGGATGACAAATGTTTAGAAGTGTGAAGAAAGACTTGTTGAAATTTGGTCCCAAATGGGAGAAGAAACGACAACCATTGCTTTGAGGCAGTAAATAGTGTGTCTAAAGTTGTCTTGCGTTAGAATATGTTATAATACAATGAATTTGATTGATTACAAGTGCTAGAGATGGATGAAGAATGTTTAAAACTGTAAAGAAAGATTTGTTGAAATTTGGTCCCAAATGGGATAAGAACCCACACCCAATGCTTTGAGGCAGTAAATGGCTTATATAAAGTTATTTTAAGTTAGAATATGTTATAATACAATGAATTTGATTGATTACAAGTGCTAAAGATGGATGAAGAATGTTTAGAACTGTAAAGAAAGACTTATTGAAATTTGGAGAACCCACAACCATAGCTTTGAGGCAGTAAATGGCTTGTATAATGTTATTTTAGGTTAGAATATGTTATAATACAATGAATTTGATTAATTACAAGTGTTAGAGATGGATGACGAATGTTTAGAAGTGTGAAGAAAGACTTGTTGAAATTTGGTCCCAAATGGGAGAAGAACCCACAACCATTGCTTTGAGGCAGTAAATGGCTTGTCTAGAGTTGTCTTGCGTTAGAATATGTTATAATACAAAGTATTTGATTGATTATAGGTGCTAGAGATGGATGAAAAATGTTTAGAACTGTAAAGAAAGACTTGTTGAAATTTGGTCCCAAATGGGATAATAACCCACAACCAATGCTTTGAGGCAGTCAATGGCTTGTATAAAGTTATTTTAAGTTAGAATATGTTATAATACAATGAATTTTTGATTGATTACAAGAGATAGAGATGGATGAAGAATGTTTAGAAATGTGAATAAAGACTTGTTATAATTTGGTCCCAAATGGGTTATGAACACACAGCCACTGCTTTGAGGCAGTAAATGGCTTGTATAAAGTTATTATGGGTTAGAATATGTTATAATACAATGAATTTGATTGATTACAAGTGTTAGAGATAGACTAAGAATGTTTAGAAGTGTGAAGAAAGACTTGTTGAAATTTAGTCCCAAATGGGATAAGAACCCACAACCATTGCTTTGAGGCAGTAAATGGCTTGTATAAACTTATTTTGGGTTAGAATTTATTATAATACAATGCATTTCATATATTACAAGTGCTAGCGAAGGATGAAGAATGTTTAGAAGTGTGAAGAAAGACTTGTTGAAACTTGTTCCCAAATGGGATAAGAACCCACACCCAATGCTTTGAGGCAGTAAATGGCTTATATAAAGTTATTTTAAGTTAGAATATGTTATAATAAAATGAATTTGATTGATTACAAGTGCTAGAGATGGATGAAGAATGTTTAGAACTGTAAAGAAAAACTTGTTGAAATTTGGTCCCAAATGGGATAAGAACCCACAACCATTGCTTTGAGGCAGTAAATGGCTTGTATAAAGTTATTTTGGGTTACAATAAGTTATAATACAATTAATTTGATTGATTAGAAGTGATAGAGATGGATGAAGAACGTTTAGAAGTGTGGAGAAAGACTTGTTGAAATTTGGTCCCAAATGGGATAAGAACCCACAACCAATTGCTTTGAGGCAGTAAATGGCTTGTTCTAAAGTTATTTTGGGTTAGAATATGTTATAATACAATGAATTTGATTGATTACAAGTGCTAGAGATGGATGAAGAATGTTTAGAAGTGTGAATAAAGACTTATTGAAATTTGGAGAACCCACAACCATTGCTTTGAGGCAGTAAATGGCTTGTACAATGTTATTTTGGGTTAGAATATATTATAATACAATGAATTTTTGATTGATTACAAGTCCTAGAGATGGATGAAGAATGTTTAGAAGTGTAAAGAAAAACTTGTTGAAATTTGATCACAAATGGCATAAGAAGCCACAACCATTGCTTTGAAGGAGTAAATGGCTTGTATAAAATTATTTTGGGTTAGAATATGTTATAATACAATGAATTTGATTGATTACAAGTGTTATAGATAGACTAAGAATGTTTAGAAGTGTGAAGAAAGACTTGTTGAAATTGGTCCCAAATGGGATAATAACCCACAACCATTGCTTCGAGGCAGTAAATGGCTTGTATAATGTTATTTTGGGTTAGAATATGTTATAATACAATGAATTTGAGTAATTACAAGTGCTAGAGATGGATGAAGAATGTTTAGAAGTGTGAAGAAAGACTTGTTGAAATTTGGTCCCAAATAGGATAAGAACCCACAACCATTGCTTTGAGTCAGTAAATGGCTTGTACAATGTTGTTTTGGGTTAGAACATGTTATAATACAATGAATTTGATTGATTACAAGTGCTAGAGATGGATGAAGAATGTTTAGAAGTGTGGAGAAAGACTTGTTGAAATTTGGTCCCAAATGGGATAAGAACCCACAACCATTGCTTTGAGGCAGTAAATGGCTTGTCTAGAGTTGTTTTGGGTTAGAACATGTTATAATACAATGAATTTGATTGATTACAAGTGCTAGAGATGGATGAAGAATGTTTAGAAGTGTGAAGAAAGACTTGTTGAAATTTTGTCCCAAATGGGATAAGAACCCACAACCATTGCTTTGAGGCAGTAAATGGTTTGTATATAGTTATTTTGGGTTAGAGTATGTTATAATACAATGAATTTGATTGATTACAAGTCCTAGAGATGGATGAAGAATGTTTAGAAGTGTGAAGAAAGACTTGTTGAAATTTGGTCCCAAATGGGATAATAACCCACAACCATTGCTTTGAGGCAGTAAATGGCTTGTATAAAGTTATTTTGGGTTAGAGTATGTTATAATCCAATGAATTTGATTGATTACAAGTCCTAGAGATGGATGAAGAATGTTTAGAAGTGTGAAGAAAGACTTGTTGAAATTTTGTCACAAATGGGATAAGAACCCACAACCATTGCTTTGAGGCAGTAAATGGCTTGTATAAAGTTATTTTGGGTTAGAGTATGTTATAATCCAATGAATTTGATTGATTACAAGTCCTAGAGATGGATGAAGAATGTTTAGAAGTGTGATGAAAGACTTGTAAAAATTTGGTCCCAAATGGGGTAAGAACCCACCACCATTGCTTTGAGGCAGTAAATGGTTTGTATATAGTTATTTTGGGTTAGAACATGTTATAATACAATGAATTTGATTGATTACAAGTGCTAGAGATGGATGAAGAATGTTTAGAAGTGTGGAGAAAGACTTGTTGAAATTTGGTCCCAAATGGGATAAGAACCCACAACCATTGCTTTGAGGCAGTAAATGGTTTGTATATAGTTATTTTGGGTTAGAGTATGTTATAATACAATTAATTTGATTGATTACAAGTCCTAGAGATGGATGAAGAATGTTTAGAAGTGTGAAGAAAGACTTGTTGAAAATTGGTCCCAAATGTGAATATAACCCACAACCATTGCTTTGAGGCAGTAAATGGCTTGTATAAAGTTATTTTGGGTTAGAGTATGTTATAATCCATTGAATTTGATTGATTACAAGTCCTAGAGATGGATGAAGAATGTTTAGAAGTGTGATGAAAGACTTGTTGAAATTTGGTCCCAAATGTGAATATAACCCACAACCATTGCTTTGAGGCAGTAAATGGCTTGTATAAAGTTATTTTGGGTTAGAATATGTTATAATACAATGAATTTGATTTATTACAATTGGTAGAGATGGATGAAGAATGTTTAGAACTGTAATGAAAGACTTGTTGAAATTTAGTCTCAAATGGGATAAGAACCCACGACCAATGTTTTGAGGCAGTAAAGAGCTTGTATAAAGTTATTTTGGTTTAGAATTTGTTATAATATAATTAATTTAATTGATTACAAGTGCTAGCGATGGATGAAGAATGTTTAGAAGTGTGAAGAAATACTTGTTGAAATTTGGTCCCAAATGGGATAAGAACCCACACCATTGCTTTTGGCAGTAAATGGCTTGTATAAAGTTATTTTGGGTTAGAATAGGTTATAATACAATGAATTTTATTGATTACATGTGCTAGTGATGGATGAAGAATGTTTAGAAGTGTGAAGAAAGACGTGTTGAAATTGGTCCCAAATGGGATAATAACCCACAACCATTGCTTCGAGGCAGTAAATGGCTTGTATAATGTTATTTTGGATTAGAATATGTTATAATACAATGAATTTTTTTAATTACAAGTGCTAGAGATGGATGAAGAATGTTTAGAAGTGTGAAGAAAGACTTGTTGAAATTTGGTCCCAAATGGGATAAGAGCCCACAACCATTGCTTTAAGTCAGTAAATGGCTTGTATAAAGTTAGTTTGGGATAAAATATGTTATAATACAATGAGTTTGATTTATTACAATTGCTAGATATGGATAAAGAATGTTTACAAGTGTGAAGAAACAATAGTTGAAATTTGGTCCCAAATAGGAGAAGAACCCACAACCATTGCTTTGAGGCAGTAAATGGCTTGTCTAGAGTTGTCTTGCGTTAGAATATGTTATAATACAAAGAATTTGATTGATTACAAGTGCTAGTGACGGATGAAGAATGTTTAGAACTGTGAAAAAAGACTTGTTAAAATTGGTCCCAAATGGGATAATAACCCACAACCATTGCTTCGAGGCAGTAAATGGCTTGTATAATGTTATTTTGGATTAGAATATGTTATAATACAATGAATTTTTTTAATTACAAGTGCTAGAGATGGATGAAGAATGTTTAGAAGTGTGAAGAAAGACTTGTTGAAATTTGGTCCCAAATGGGATAAGAACCCACAACCATTGCTTTGAGTCAGTATATGGCTTGTATAAAGTTAGTTTGGGTTAGAATATGTTATAATACAATGAATTTGATTTATTACAATTGGTAGAGATGGATGAAGAATGTTTACAAGTGTGAAGAAACACTAGTTGAAATTTGGTCACAAATGGGATAAGAACCCACAACCAATTCTTTGAGGCAATAAATAGCTTGTATAAAGATATTTTAAGTTAGAATATGTTATAGTACAATGAATTTGATTGATTACAAGTGCTAGAGATGGATGAAGAATGTTTAGAACTGTGAATACAGACTTATTAAAATTTGGTCCCAAATGGGATAAGAACCCACAACTATTGCTTTGAGGCAGTAAATGGCTTGTATAATGTTATATGGGTTAGAATATGATATAATACAATGAACTTTATTAATTACAAGTGTTATAGATGGATGACGAATGTTTAGAAGTGTGAAGAAAGACTCGTTGAAATTTGGTCCCAAATGGGAGAAGAACCCACAACCATTACTTTGAGGCAATAAATGGCTTGTCTAGAGTTGTCTTGCGTTAGAATATGTTATAATACAAAGAATTTGATTGATTACAAGTGCTAGTGATGGATGAAGAATGTTTAGAAGTGTGAAGAAAGACTTGTTGAAATTGGTCCCAAATGGGATAATAACCCACAACCATTGCTTCGAGGCAGTAAATGGCTTGTATAATGTTATTTTGGGTTAGAATATGTTATATTACAATGAGTTTGATTAATTACAAGTGCTAGAGATGGATGAAGAATGTTTAGAAGTGTGAAGAAAGACTTGTTGAAATTTGGTCCCAAATGGGATAAGAACCCACAACCATTGATTTTAGTCAGTAAATGGCTTGTATAAAGTTAGTTTGGGTTATAATTTTTTATAATACAATGAATTTGATTGAATACAAGTGCTAGAGATGGATGAAGAATGTTTAGAACTGTAATGAAAGACTTGTTGAAATTTGGTCCCAAATGGGATAAGAACCCACGACCAATGTTTTGAGGCAGTAAAGGGCTTGTATAAAGTTATTTTGGTTTAGAATTTGTTATAATATAATGAATTTAATTGATTACAAGTGCTAGCGATGGATGAAGAATGTTTAGAAGTGTGAAGAAATACTTGTTGAAATTTGGTCCCAAATGGGATAAGAACCCACACCATTGCTTTTGGCAGTAAATGGCTTGTATAAAGTTATTTTGGGTTAGAATAGGTTATAATACAATGAATTTTATTGATTACATGTGCTAGTGATGGATGAAGAATGTTTAGAAGTGTGAAGAAAGACGTGTTGAAATTGGTCCCAAATGGGATAATAACCCACAACCATTGCTTCGAGGCAGTAAATGGCTTGTATAATGTTATTTTGGATTAGAATATGTTATAATACAATGAATTTTTTTAATTACAAGTGCTAGAGATGGATGAAGAATGTTTAGAAGTGTGAAGAAAGACTTGTTGAAATTTGGTCCCAAATGGGATAAGAGCCCACAACCAATGTTTTGAGGCAGTAAATGGCTTTTCTAAAGCTATTTTGGGTTATAATATGTTATAATACAATGAATTTGATTGATTACAAGTGCTAGGGATGGATGAAGAATGTTTAGAACTCTGAATAAAGACTTATTGAAATTTGGAGAACCCACAACCATAGCTTTGAGGCAGTAAATGGCTTGTACAATGTTATTTTGGGTTAGAATATGTTATAATACAATGAATTTTTGATTGATTACAAGAGCTAGAGATGGATGAAGAATGTTTAGAACTGTAAAGAAAAACTTGTTGAAATTTGGTCCCAAATGGGATAAGAACCCACAACCAATGTTTTGAGGCAGTAAATGGCTTGTATAAAATTATTTTGGGTTAGAATATGTTATAATACAATGAATTTGATTGATTACAAGTGTTATAGATAGACTAAGAATGTTTAGAAGTGTGAAGAAAGACTTGTTGAAATTGGTCCCAAATGGGATAATAACCCACAACCATTGCTTCGAGGCAGTAAATGGCTTGTATAATGTTATTTTGGGTTAGAATATGTTATAATACAATGAATTTGAGTAATTACAAGTGCTAGAGATGGATGAAGAATGTTTAGAAGTGTGAAGAAAGACTTGTTGAAATTTGGTCCCAAATAGGATAAGAACCCACAACCATTGCTTTGAGTCAGTAAATGGCTTGTACAATGTTATTTTGGGTTAGAATATGTTATAATACAATGAATTTAATTAATTACAAATGTTAGAGATGGATGACGAATGTTTAGAAGTGTGAAGAAAGACTTGTTGAAATTTGGTCCCAAATGGGAGAAGAACCTACAACCATCGCTTTGAGGCAGTAAATGGCTTGTCTAGAGTTGTCTTGCGTTAGAACATGTTATAATACAAAGAATTTGATTGATTACAAGTGCTAGAGATGGATGAAGAATGTTTAGAACTGTAAAGAAAGACTTGTTGAAATTTGGTCCCAAATGGGTTAAGAACACACAGCCAGTGCTTTGAGGCAGTAAATGGCTTGTATAAAATTATTTTGGGTTAGAATATGTTATAATACAATGAATTTGATTGATTACAAGTGTTATAGATAGACTAAGAATGTTTAGAAGTGTGAAGAAAGACTTGTTGAAATTGGTCCCAAATGGGATAATAACCCACAACCATTGCTTCGAGGCAGTAAATGGCTTGTATAATGTTATTTTGGGTTAGAATATGTTATAATACAATGAATTTGAGTAATTACAAGTGCTAGAGATGGATGAAGAATGTTTAGAAGTGTGAAGAAAGACTTGTTGAAATTTGGTCCCAAATAGGATAAGAACCCACCACCAATGCTTTGAGGCAGTAAATGGCTTGTATAAAGTTAATTTAAGTTAGAATATGTTATAATACAATGAATTTAATTGATCACAAGTGCTAGGGATGGATGAAGAGTGTTTAGAACTGTGAATAAAGACTTATTGATATTTGATCCCAAATGGGATAAGAACCCACAACCATTGCTTTGAGGCAGTAAATGGCTTATATAATGTTATTTTGGTTTAGAATATGTTATAATACAAAGAATTTTATTAATTACAAGTGTTAGAGATGGATGACGAATGTTTAGAAGTGTGAAGAAAGAATTGTTGAAATTTGGTCGCAAATGCTAGAAGAACCCACAACCATTGCTTTGAGGCAGTAAATGGCTTGTCTAGAGTTGTCTTGCGTTATAATATGTTATAATACAAAGAATTTTATTGATTACAAGTGCTAGTGATGGATGAAGAATGTTTAGAAGTGTGAAGAAAGACTTGTTGAAATTGGTCCCAAATGGGATAATAACCCACAACCATTGCTTCGAGGCAGTAAATGGCTTGTATAATGTTATTTTGGATTAGAATATGTTATAATACAATGAATTTGATTAATTACAAGTGCTAGAGATGGATGAAGAATGTTTAGAAGTGTGAAGAAAGACTAGTTGAAATTTGGTCCCAAATGGGATAAGAACCCACAACCATTGATTTTAGTCAGTAAATGGCTTGTATAAAGTTATTTTGGGTTAGAAATTGTTATAATACAATGAATTTGATTGAATACAAGTGCTAGAGATGGATGAAGAATGTTTAGAACTGTAATGAAAGACTTGTTGAAATTTAGTCTCAAATGGGATAAGAACCCACGACCAATGTTTTGAGGCAGTAAAGAGCTTGTATAAAGTTATTTTGGTTTAGAATTTGTTATAATATAATTAATTTAATTGATTACAAGTGCTAGCGATGGATGAAGAATGTTTAGAAGTGTGAAGAAATACTTGTTGAAATTTGGTCCCAAATGGGATAAGAACCCACACCATTGCTTTTGGCAGTAAATGGCTT
This sequence comes from Capsella bursa-pastoris, assembly GCA_036452645.1. Classification (NCBI taxonomy): domain Eukaryota; kingdom Viridiplantae; phylum Streptophyta; class Magnoliopsida; order Brassicales; family Brassicaceae; genus Capsella; species Capsella bursa-pastoris. The sequence continues at coordinate 5,923,557 of CP144192.1, forward strand.
GTATAAAGTTATTTTGGGTTAGAATAGGTTATAATACAATGAATTTTATTGATTACATGTGCTAGTGATGGATGAAGAATGTTTAGAAGTGTGAAGAAAGACGTGTTGAAATTGGTCCCAAATGGGATAATAACCCACAACCATTGCTTCGAGGCAGTAAATGGCTTGTATAATGTTATTTTGGATTAGAATATGTTATAATACAATGAATTTTTTTAATTACAAGTGCTAGAGATGGATGAAGAATGTTTAGAAGTGTGAAGAAAGACTTGTTGAAATTTGGTCCCAAATGGGATAAGAGCCCACAACCATTGCTTTGAGTCAGTAAATGGCTTGTATAAAGTTAATTTGGGATAAAATATGTTATAATACAATGAGTTTGATTTATTACAATTGCTAGATATGGATAAAGAATGTTTACAAGTGTGAAGAAACAATAGTTGAAATTTGGTCCCAAATAGGAGAAGAACCCACAACCATTGCTTTGAGGCAGTAAATGGCTTGTCTAGAGTTGTCTTGCGTTAGAATATGTTATAATACAAAGAATTTGATTGATTACAAGTGCTAGTGACGGATGAAGAATGTTTAGAACTGTGAAGAAAGACTTGTTAAAATTGGTCCCAAATGGGATAATAACCCACAACCATTGCTTCGAGGCAGTAAATGGCTTGTATAATGTTATTTTGGATTAGAATATGTTATAATACAATGAATTTTTTTAATTACAAGTGCTAGAGATGGATGAAGAATGTTTAGAAGTGTGAAGAAAGACTTGTTGAAATTTGGTCCCAAATGGGATAAGAACCCACAACCATTGCTTTGAGTCAGTATATGGCTTGTATAAAGTTAGTTTGGGTTAGAATATGTTATAATACAATGAATTTGATTTATTACAATTGGTAGAGATGGATGAAGAATGTTTACAAGTGTGAAGAAACACTAGTTGAAATTTGGTCACAAATGGGATAAGAACCCACAACCAATTCTTTGAGGCAATAAATAGCTTGTATAAAGATATTTTAAGTTAGAATATGTTATAATACAATGAATTTGATTGATTACAAGTGCTAGAGATGGATGAAGAATGTTTAGAACTGTGAATACAGACTTATTAAAATTTGGTCCCAAATGGGATAAGAACCCACAACTATTGCTTTGAGGCAGTAAATGGCTTGTATAATGTTATATGGGTTAGAATATGATATAATACAATGAACTTTATTAATTACAAGTGTTATAGATGGATGACGAATGTTTAGAAGTGTGAAGAAAGACTCGTTGAAATTTGGTCCCAAATGGGAGAAGAACCCACAACCATTACTTTGAGGCAATAAATGGCTTGTCTAGAGTTGTCTTGCGTTAGAATATGTTATAATACAAAGAATTTGATTGATTACAAGTGCTAGTGATGGATGAAGAATGTTTAGAAGTGTGAAGAAAGACTTGTTGAAATTGGTCCCAAATGGGATAATAACCCACAACCATTGCTTCGAGGCAGTAAATGGCTTGTATAATGTTATTTTGGGTTAGAATATGTTATATTACAATGAGTTTGATTAATTACAAGTGCTAGAGATGGATGAAGAATGTTTAGAAGTGTGAAGAAAGACTTGTTGAAATTTGGTCCCAAATGGGATAAGAACCCACAACCATTGATTTTAGTCAGTAAATGGCTTGTATAAAGTTAGTTTGGGTTATAATTTTTTATAATACAATGAATTTGATTGAATACAAGTGCTAGAGATGGATGAAGAATGTTTAGAACTGTAATGAAAGACTTGTTGAAATTTGGTCCCAAATGGGATAAGAACCCACGACCAATGTTTTGAGGCAGTAAAGGGCTTGTATAAAGTTATTTTGGTTTAGAATTTGTTATAATATAATGAATTTAATTGATTACAAGTGCTAGCGATGGATGAAGAATGTTTAGAAGTGTGAAGAAATACTTGTTGAAATTTGGTCCCAAATGGGATAAGAACCCACACCATTGCTTTTGGCAGTAAATGGCTTGTATAAAGTTATTTTGGGTTAGAATATGTTATAATACAATGCATTTTATTGATTACATGTGCTAGTGATGGATGAAGAATGTTTAGAAGTGTGAAGAAAGACTTGTTGAAATTGGTCCCAAATGGGATAATAACCCACAACCATTGCTTTGAGGCAGTAAATGGCTTGTATAATGTAATTTTGGATTAGAATATGTTATAATACAATGAATTTTTTTAATTACAAGTGCTAGAGATGGATGAAGAATGTTTAGAAGTGTGAAGAAAGACTTGTTGAAATTTGGTCCCAAATGGGATAAGAGCCCACAACCATTGCTTTGAGTCAAAAAAATGGCTTGTATAAAGTTAGTTTGGGTTAGAATATGTTATAATACAATGAGTTTTATTTATTACAATTGCTAGATATGGATAAAGAATGTTTACAAGTGTGAAGAAACATTAGTTGAAATTTGGTCCCAAATGGGATAAGAACCCACAACCAATGCTTTGAGACAGTAAATGGCTTGTATAAAGTTATTTTAAGTTAGAATATGTTATAATACAATGAATTTGATTGATTACAAGTGCTAGGGATGGATGAAGAATGTTTAGAACTGTGAATAAAGACTTATTAAAATTTGGTCCCAAATGGGATCAGAACCCACAACCATTGCTTTGAGGCAGTAAATGGTTTGTATAATGTTATTTTGGGTTAGAATATGTTCTAATACAATGAATTTAATTAATTGCAAGGGTTAGAGATGGATGACGAATGTTTAGAAGTGTGAAGAAAGACTTGTTGAAATTTGGTCCCAAATGGGATAATAACCCACAACCATTGTTTCGAGGCAGTAAATGGCTTGTATAATGTTATTTTGGATTAGAATATGTTATAATACATTGAATTTGATTAATTACAAGTGCTAGAGATGGATGAAGAATGTTTAGAAGTGTGAAGAAAGACTTGTTGAAATTTGGTCCCAAATGTGATAAGAACCCACAACCATTGCTTTGAGTCAGTATATGGCTTGTATAAAGTTAGTTTGGGTTAGAATATGTTATAATACAATGAATTTGATTTATTACAATTGGTAGAGATGGATGAAGAATGTTTACAAGTGTGAAGAAACACTAGTTGAAATTTGGTCCAAAATGGGATAAGAACCCACAACCAATTCTTTGAGGCAATAAATAGCTTGTATAAAGATATTTTAAGTTAGAATATGTTATAATACAATGAATTTGATTGATTACAAGTGCTAGAGAAGTGTGAAGAATGTTTAGAACTGTGAATAAACACTTATTAAAATTTGGTCCCAAATGGGATAAGAACCCACAACTATTGCTTTGAGGCAGTAAATGGCTTGTATAATGTTATATGGGTTAGAATATGAAATAATACAATGAACTTTATTAATTACAAGTGTTAGAGATGGATGACGAATGTTTAGAAGTGTGAAGAAAGACTCGTTGAAATTTGGTCCCAAATGAGAGAAGAACCCACAACCATTACTTTGAGGCAATAAATGGCTTGTCTAGAGTTGTCTTGCGTTAGAATATGTTATAATACAAAGAATTTGATTGATTACAAGTGCTAGTGATGGATGAAGAATGTTTAGAAGTGTGAAGAAAGACTTGTTGAAATTGGTCCCAAATGGGATAATAACCCACAACCATTGCTTCGAGGCAGTAAATGGCTTGTATAATGTTATTTTGGGTTAGAATATGTTATATTACGATGAATTTGATTAATTACAAGTGCTAGAGATGGATGAAGAATGTTTAGAAGTGTGAAGAAAGACTTGTTGAAATTGGTCCCAAATGGGATAAGAACCCACAACCATTGCTTAGAGGCAGTAAATGGTTTGTATAATGTTATTTTGGGTTAGAATATGTTCTAATACAATGAATTTAATTAATTACAAGGGTTAGAGATGGATGACGAATGTTTAGAAGTGTGAAGAAAGACTTGTTAAAATTTGGTCCCAAATGGGAGAAGAACCCACAACCATTGCTTTGAGGCAGTAAATGGTGTGTCTAAAGTTTTCTTGCGTTAGAATATGTTATAATACAAAGAATTTGATTGATTACAAGTGCTAGAGATGGATGAAGAATGTTTAGAACTATAAAGAAAGACTTGTTGAAATTTGGTCCCAATTGGGATAAGAACCCACACCAATGCTTTGAGGCAGTCAATGGCTTGTATAAAGTTATCTTAAGTTATAATATGTTATAATACAATGAATTTGATTGATTACAAGTGCTAGAGATGGATGAAGAATGTATAGAAATGTGAATAAAGACTTGTTGAAATTTGATCCCAAATGGGATAAGAACCCAGAACCATTGCTTTGAGGCAGTAAATGGCTTGTATAAAGTTATTTTCGGTTAAAATATGTTATAATACAATTAATTTGATTGATTACAAGTGATAGAGATGGATGAAGAATGTTTAGAAGTGTGAAAAAAGACTTGTTGAAATTTGGTCCCAAATGGGATAAGAACCCACAACCAATGTTTTGAGGCAGTAAATGGCTTGTCTAAAGTTATTTTGGGTTATAATATGTTATAATACAATGAATTTGATTGATTACAAGTGCTAGAGATGGGTGAAGAATGTTTAGAACTGTGAATAAAGACTTATTGAAATTTGGTCCCAAATGGGATCAGAACCCACAACCATTGCTTTGAGGCAGTAAATGCTTTGTATAATGTTATTTTGGGTTAGAATATGTTCTAATACAATGAATTTAATTAATTACACAGGTTAGAGATGGATGACGAATGTTTAGAAGTGTGAAGAAAGACTTGTTGAAATTTGGTCCCAAATGGGAGAAGAACTCACAACCATTGCTTTGAGGCAGTAAATGGTTTGTCTAGAGTTGTCTTGCGTTAGAATATGTTATAATACAAAGAATTTGATAAATTACAAGTGCTAGAGATGGATGAAGAATGTTTAGAACTGTAAAGAAAGACTTGTTGAAATTTGGTCCCAAATGGGATAAGAACCCACAACCAATGCTTTGAGGCAGTCAATGGCTTGTATAAAGTTATTTTAAGTTATAATATGTTATAATACAATGTATTTGATTGATTACAAGTGCTAGAGATGGATGAAGAATATTTTGAAATGTGAATAACGACTTGTTAAAATTTGGTCCTAAATGGGTTAAGAACACACAGCCAATGCTTTAAGCCAGTAAATGGCTTGTATAAAGTTACTTTGGGTTAGAATATGTTATAATACAATAAATTTGATTGATTACAAGTGTTAGAGATAGACTAAGAATGTTTAGAAGTGTGAAGAAAGACTTGTTGATATTTAGTCCCAAATGGGATAAGAACCCACAACCATTGCTTTGAGGCAGTAAATGGGTTGTAAAAAGTTATTTTGGGTTAGAATTTGTTATAGTACAATGAATTTGATTGAATACAAGTGCTAGAGATGGATGAAGAATGTTTAGAACTGTAATGAAAGACTTGTTGAAATTTGGTCCCAAATGGGATAAGAACCCATGACCAATGTTTTGAGGCAGTAAAGGGCTTGTATAAAGTTATTTTGGTTTAGAATTTGTTATAATATAATGAATTTAATTGATTACAAGTGCTAGCGATGGATGAAGAATGTTTAGAAGTGTGAAGAAATACTTGTTGAAATTTGGTCCCAAATGGGATAAGAACCCACACCATTGCTTTTGGCAGTAAATGGCCTTTATAAAGTTATTTTGGGTTAGAATATGTTATAATACAATGAATTTTATTGATTACATGTGCTAGTGATGGATGAAGAATGTTTAGAAGTGTGAAGAAAGACTTGTTGAAATTGGTCCCAAATGGGATAATAACCCACAACCATTGCTTCGAGGCAGTAAATGGCTTGTATAATGTTATTTTGGGTTAGAATATGTTATATTACGATGAATTTGATTAATTACAAGTGCTAGAGATGGATGAAGAATGTTTAGAAGTGTGAAGAAAGACTTGTTGAAATTGGTCCCAAATGGGATAAGAACCCACAACCATTGCTTAGAGGCAGTAAATGGTTTGTATAATGTTATTTTGGGTTAGAATATGTTCTAATACAATGAATTTAATTAATTACAAGGGTTAGAGATGGATGACGAATGTTTAGAAGTGTGAAGAAAGACTTGTTAAAATTTGGTCCCAAATGGGAGAAGAACCCACAACCATTGCTTTGAGGCAGTAAATGGTGTGTCTAAAGTTTTCTTGCGTTAGAATATGTTATAATACAAAGAATTTGATTGATTACAAGTGCTAGAGATGGATGAAGAATGTTTAGAACTATAAAGAAAGACTTGTTGAAATTTGGTCCCAATTGGGATAAGAACCCACACCAATGCTTTGAGGCAGTCAATGGCTTGTATAAAGTTATCTTAAGTTATAATATGTTATAATACAATGAATTTGATTGATTACAAGTGCTAGAGATGGATGAAGAATGTATAGAAATGTGAATAAAGACTTGTTGAAATTTGGTCCCAAATGGGATAAGAACCCAGAACCATTGCTTTGAGGCAGTAAATGGCTTGTATAAAGTTATTTTCGGTTAAAATATGTTATAATACAATTAATTTGATTGATTACAAGTGATAGAGATGGATGAAGAATGTTTAGAAGTGTGAAGAAAGACTTGTTGAAATTTGGTCCCAAATGGGATAAGAACCCACAACCAATGTTTTGAGGCAGTAAATGGCTTGTCTAAAGTTATTTTGGGTTATAATATGTTATAATACAATGAATTTGATTGATTACAAGTGCTAGAGATGGGTGAAGAATGTTTAGAACTGTGAATAAAGACTTATTGAAATTTGGTCCCAAATGGGATCAGAACCCACAACCATTGCTTTGAGGCAGTAAATGCTTTGTATAATGTTATTTTGGGTTAGAATATGTTCTAATACAATGAATTTAATTAATTACACAGGTTAGAGATGGATGACGAATGTTTAGAAGTGTGAAGAAAGACTTGTTGAAATTTGGTCCCAAATGGGAGAAGAACTCACAACCATTGCTTTGAGGCAGTAAATGGTTTGTCTAGAGTTGTCTTGCGTTAGAATATGTTATAATACAAAGAATTTGATAAATTACAAGTGCTAGAGATGGATGAAGAATGTTTAGAACTGTAAAGAAAGACTTGTTGAAATTTGGTCCCAAATGGGATAAGAACCCACAACCAATGCTTTGAGGCAGTCAATGGCTTGTATAAAGTTATTTTAAGTTATAATATGTTATAATACAATGTATTTGATTGATTACAAGTGCTAGAGATGGATGAAGAATATTTTGAAATGTGAATAACGACTTGTTAAAATTTGGTCCTAAATGGGTTAAGAACACACAGCCAATGCTTTAAGCCAGTAAATGGCTTGTATAAAGTTACTTTGGGTTAGAATATGTTATAATACAATAAATTTGATTGATTACAAGTGTTAGAGATAGACTAAGAATGTTTAGAAGTGTGAAGAAAGACTTGTTGATATTTAGTCCCAAATGGGATAAGAACCCACAACCATTGCTTTGAGGCAGTAAATGGGTTGTAAAAAGTTATTTTGGGTTAGAATTTGTTATAGTACAATGAATTTGATTGAATACAAGTGCTAGAGATGGATGAAGAATGTTTAGAACTGTAATGAAAGACTTGTTGAAATTTGGTCCCAAATGGGATAAGAACCCATGACCAATGTTTTGAGGCAGTAAAGGGCTTGTATAAAGTTATTTTGGTTTAGAATTTGTTATAATATAATGAATTTAATTGATTACAAGTGCTAGCGATGGATGAAGAATGTTTAGAAGTGTGAAGAAATACTTGTTGAAATTTGGTCCCAAATGGGATAAGAACCCACACCATTGCTTTTGGCAGTAAATGGCCTTTATAAAGTTATTTTGGGTTAGAATATGTTATAATACAATGAATTTTATTGATTACATGTGCTAGTGATGGATGAAGAATGTTTAGAAGTGTGAAGAAAGACTTGTTGAAATTGGTCCCAAATGGGATAATAACCCACAACCATTGCTTCGAGGCAGTAAATGGCTTGTATAATGTTATTTTGGATTAGAATATGTTATAATACAATGAATTTTTTTAATTACAAGTGCTAGAGATGGATGAAGAATGTTTAGAAGTGAGAAGAAAGACTTGTTGAAATTTGGTCCCAAATGGGATAAGAGCCCACAACCATTGCTTTGAGTCAGTAAATGGCTTGTATAAAGTTAGTTTGGGTTAGAATATGTTATAATACAATGAGTTTGATTTATTACAATTGCTAGATATGGATAAAGAATGTTTACAAGTGTGAAGAAACACTAGTTGAAATTTGGTCCCAAATGGGATAAGAACCCACAACCAATGCTTTGAGGCAGTAAATGGCTTGTATAAAGTTATTTTAAGTTAGAATATGTTATAATACAAGAATTTGATTGATTACAAGTGCTAGGGATGGATGAAGAATGTTTAGAACTGTGAATAAAGACTGATTGAAATTTGGTCCCAAATGGGATCAGAACCCACAACCATTGCTTTGAGGCAGTAAATGGTTTGTATAATGTTATTTTGGGTTAGAATATGTTCTAATAAAATTAATTTAATTAATTACAAGGGTTAGAGATGGATGACGAATGTTTAGAAGTGTGAAGAAAGACTTGTTGAAATTTGGTCCCAAATGGGAGAAGAACCCACAACCATTGCTTTGAGGCAGTAAATGGCTTGTCTAGAGTTGTCTTGCGTTAGAATATGTTATAATACAAAGAAATTGATAAATTACAAGTGCTAGAGATGGATGAAAAATGTTTAGAACTGTAAAGAAAGACTTGTTGAAATTTGGTCCCAAATGGGATAAGAACCCACAACCAATGCTTTGAAGCAGTCAATGGCTTGTATAAAGTTATTTTAAGTTATAATATGTTATAATACAATGAATTTGATTGATTACAAGTGCTAGAGATGGATGAAGAATATTTTGAAATGTGAATAACGACTTGTTAAAATTAGGTCCTAAATGGGTTAAGAACACACAGCCAATGCTTTGAGCCAGTAAATGGCTTGTATAAAGTTACTTTGGGTTAGAATATGTTATAATACAGTAAATTTGATTGATTACAAGTGTTAGAGATAGACTAAGAATGTTTAGAAGTGTGAAGAAAGACTTGTTGATATTTAATCCCAAATGGGATAAGAACCCACAACCATTGTTTTGAGGCAGTAAATGGCTTGTATAAAGTTATTTTGGGTTAGAATTTGTTATAATACAATGAATTTGATTGAATACAAGTGCTAGAGATGGATGAAGAATGTTTAGAACTGTAATGAAAGACGTGTTGAAATTTGGTCCCAAATGGGATAAGAACCCACGACCAATGTTTTGAGGCAGTAAAGGGCTTGTATAAAGTTATTTTGGTTTAGAATTTGTTATAATATAATGAATTTAATTTATTACAAGTGCTAGAGATGGATGAAGAATGTTTAGAAGTGTGAAGAAATACTTGTTGAAATTTGGTCCCAAATGGGATAAGAACCCACACCATTGCTTTTGGCAGTAAATGGCTTGTATAAAGTTATTTTGGGTTAGAATATGTTATAATACAATGAATTTTATTGATTACATGTGCTAGTGATGGATGAAGAATGTTTAGAAGTGTGAAGAAAGACTTGTTGAAATTGGTCCCAAATGGGATAATAACCCACAACCATTGCTTCGAGGAAATAAATGGCTTGTATAATGTTATTTTGGATTAGAATATATTATAATACAATGATTTTTTTAATTACAAGTGCTAGAGATGGATGAAGAATGTTTAGAAGTGTGAAGAAAGACTTGTTGAAATTTGGTCCCAAATGGGATAAGAACCCACAACCATTGCTTTGAGTCAGTAAATGGCTTGTATAAAGTTAGTTTGGGTTAGAATATGTTATAATACAATGAGTTTGATTTATTACAATTGCTAGATATGGATAAAGAATGTTTACAAGTGTGAAGAAACACTAGTTGAAATTTGGTCCCAAATGGGATAAGAACCCACAACCAATGCTTTGAGGCAGTAAATGGCTTGTATAAAGTTATTTTAAGTTAGAATATGTTATAATAGAATGAATTTGATTGATTGCAAGTGCTAGGGATGGATGAAGAATGTTTAGAACTGTGAATAAAGACTTATTGAAATTTGGTCCCAAATGGGATCAGAACCCACAACCATTGCTTTGAGGCAGTAAATGGTTTGTATAATGTTATTTTAGGTTTGAATATGTTCTAATACAATGAATTTAATTAACTACAAGGGTTAGAGATGGATGACGAATGTTTAGAAGTGTGAAGAAAGTCTTGTTGAAATTTGGTCCCAAATGGGAGAAGAACCCACAACCATTGCTTTGAGGCAGTAAATTGTGTGTCTAAAGTTGTCTTGCGTTAGAATATGTTATAATACAAAGAATTTTATTGATTACAAGTGCTAGAGATGGATGAAGAATGTTTAGAACTATAAAGAAAGACTTGTTGAAATTTGGTCCCAATTGGGATAAGAACCCACAACCAATGTTTTGAGGCAGTCAATGGCTTGCTACTGCGAATTGCTACTGAAATTGCAGTCGGTAAAGTTACCGACTACGTCATTACTGTTTAACGACTGACTTACAACTATTTCATATTAGTAGCAATCAGCCGGTATTTAGTGACTAAATTAGACAGTCGTCAAATCGTAGCAAACTTACGACAGATTTGCGACGAACTGTTAGTCGGAAAATAGTAGTCGTTAATCAGTAGTAACTGTAGCGACTAATGAACGACTAAATTCGGTGGGTTGTAAACCTATCTCACAGTGCGACTAATTTGCGACTGACGTCGGTGGGTCGTCCCACAGTAGCAAAATAGTAGCGAAAGTTGGTTAGAAAACGTGGAAAACATTCGGTGGTAGGTGTACCTAATTACTAATGTAGTAGCAAAACAGTAGCTAATCAGTCGGAAAAAAAATCTATATATATAAGACACACGAGTTTTCTTGGCACAATTGTATAAGTTCAAAGTAATACAAAACGTTTATAAAACACTTTCCAAATAGATCGAGGAGAACATTTCTTGAGGCATATAATGTCGAGAAATTACAATTATGGTAATTATCGAGAGTGGATGTACAAACGGTTAGATGAAACGACGGGAGCACTATCAGGAGAGTTTATATCGGGGGTAGAACAATTTGTGGCATTTGCCAATAGTCAGCCTTTGGCACGGAGCAATCGTGGTATGTTTCACTGTCCATGTCTTATTTGCGAGAATGAAAAATTTATCCCGGGTAAAAGAGTTTTGAGACATCTGTATAGTAGAGGATTTATGCCAGATTATTATATCTGGTACAAACATGGTGAAGAACTCGATATGGATTTAGGATCGAGTATTGTTGATAGGAATCATATTAGTGAGAGTGAAGAAGGGAGTTATAATGTAGTCGAAGATAGATATGTGGATATGGTGAATGATGCTTTTCGTGATAACGTGAATTTTGATAATTATTCGGATGGTAATTATCAAAATGTAGAAGAACCGATACGTAATCATTCAGAAAAATTCTACAACTTGTTAGATGGAGCCAATACTCCATTATACGATGGTTGTCGTGAAGGTCACTCTCAGTTATCATTAGCTGCTCGAATTATGCAAAATAAGACCGAATATAATATGAGTGAGAAGCTAGTGGATTCGGTATGCGGAATCTTGACAGATTATTTACCAGAAGGAAACCAGGCGACCGGTTCACATTACGAGACGGACAAATTGATGCGCAATTTGGGGCTTCCATGTCATGCAATTGATGTTTGCATTAACAATTGTATGATCTTCTGGAAAGAAGATGAACAGTTTGATAAGTGTCGGTTTTGTAATTCAGAAAGATGGATGCCTAACGAGCAAAACCGAAGGTCCAATGTGCCATATAGTCGAATGTGGTATATGCCTATTGCTGATAGATTGAAGAGAATGTATCAGAGCGAGAAGACTGCAGCGGCAATGAGATGGCATGCTGAGCACGAAGCAAATGAGGGAGAAATGTGTCATCCGTCAGATGCGACAGAGTGGAAAAACTTTCAAGCCAAACATCCCCGATTTGCCCAAGAACCCCGTAACGTTTATCTTGGATTGTGTACAGATGGGTTTAATCCATTTGGCATGTCAAAAAATCATTCGTTTTGGCCTGTGATATTGACTCCGTAAAACTTACCCCCTGGTATGTGCATGAATACAGAGTACTTGTTTCTAACCATTATGAATTCAGGACCAAATCATCCGCGAGCTAGTCTTGATATCTTCCTCCGACCTCTCATTGATGAGTTAAAAGAGTTGTGGTCAACTGGAGTTGATGCGTACGATGTCTCCCTCAATCAAAATTTTAAACTAAGAGCAGTGTTGCTATGGACGATAAGCGACTTTCCAGCGTATGGAATGTTATCTGGATGGACCACCCATGGGAGATTGTCTTGTCCAATTTGCATGGCAGATACACAGTCTTTTTATCTGAAGAACGGAAGAAAAACGTGTTGGTTCGATTGTCACCGAAGATTTCTCCCGCATGATCATCCTCTACGTAAGAATAAAAAAGACTTTTTAAAGAGGAGAGATGCTAGGGAAGACTACCCACCAGAGTATTTGACCGGTGAGCAAATTTATTCATATCGGTTGAAACGTGTAAATCCACCAAAAACAAAGGATGTTGGTGGTTGTAGTCACGATAAGAAGAAACATGGCTATGGAAAAGACCATAATTGGCATAAAGAAAGCATTTTCTGGGAATTGCCGTATTGGAGGGACCTCACTCTTCAATATAATCTCGATTTGATGCATATAGAGAAGAATTGTTTAGACAATGTCATGAATACTCTTATGCGTGTGAAGGGTAAATCAAAAGACACCATTCCATCAAAGTTGGATATAGAGGAATTATGTTGTCGACCACATTTACATATTTTTGCTGAAGGTAGAGCCCCTTTTCCTGCCTACTCATTGGAAAATGAAGCAAGAAGAAGCTTATTGGAATGTGTGAAACATTCGGTAAAATTCCCAGATGGTTATGCTGCAGACTTAGCTAGTTGTGCTGACATGGCAAATGGAAAGTTTTCAGGGATGAAGAGTCATGATTGCCATGTTTTTATGGAGCGTTTACTTCCATTTATCTGTGCAGAACTACTTGACCGGAACGTACACACTGCGTTATCAGGTATTATATTTCTTATTTATAATTCAATAATTTTTTTTCAATTTCAATATGTTAACCATTTCCAACAAACCATATATGTTAATTGTAGGGTTTGGTGCATTTTTCCGTGACTTATGTTCGAGAACTTTGCAGAAAAGTCGCGTCCAAATTCTAAAACAAAACATAGTTCTAATCATATGCAATTTGGAAAAGATCTTTCCACCATCTTTTTTCGATGTGATGGAGCACCTAACCGTCCATCTCCCGGACGAAGCTGAATTAGGCGGCCCCGTACAATACAGGTGGATGTATCCTTTTGAAAGATTTTTCAAAAAGTTGAAAGGGAAAGCAAAGAACCAAAGATATGCAGCAGGGTCGATTTTTCAATCAAATCTAAGAGAGGAGGTGTCCTATTTCACAGAGCATTATTTTCCCTCAAATATACAAACAAAAGCAAGGTAATTGTAAAACTATAAGACATTATATATATATAAACGTGATAGCTATTATAAATTGATTTTCACTCTTTTGGTTAGGTTAACAAGATTCGCTGAAGGTGAAGTGCCCGAATATCATTTCGATGGAGTCCCTGATATATTTACTCATGTAGGTCGACCTAGTGGCGAATTGCATGAAATTTGGCTTTCAGATAAAGATTATCGATGCGCACATGCTTATGTTTTGCGAAATTGTGGTTATTTTGAGCCACTTGAGAGGTAGAATTTAATTTGGAATGTATCTTAACATAAATTTAAACTCTATTGATTTCTAATGCGTATTGTCTTGTGCTTTATATAGTTTCTTCGAAGATTATATGAGTGTAAAATATTCGGACCTCTCCGACAAAGAACTCTTGGAGAAAAAAGCTGAAGAATATCCTTCTTGGATCAAAGAATATGTACGTCTATGAATATTTTATATATGACTTTATTATAACTTTAATATATTTGTTAATACATTCAAAATTCAGGTTACTACCTGGAGGTCCGAGATGCCTTTTCCAACATGGGTGCTCGACATAATTCATGGACCTGTGATGAAGGCCAAAACGTGGCCCATCTATTATACAAGAGGATATTTATTTCACACCCAGAATCACAACGAGGGAAGAAAGACATGTAACTATGGTGTATGTGTGACTGGAGAGAATTATAGCAATGCTGCTGACCGAGCTGATTTCCACGATATTTTAACTGATATCATCCAAATCGAGTATGAAGGGGTGGTTAATTTGAGAATAACACTTTTTCAAGTGTAAGTGGTACGACCCTGTGATCGGGAGAGGAACTCGGAGGAGCAATGGTGGCATTGTAGACGTTCTTTCATCGAGGAGATACAATAAATATGAACCATTTATTTTTGGTACGTACGCTAATATGATCTCCCTAGGATAGAACTCCGATGAAGGCTGAAGAGAGGTGATATGCGACGGATCTTGTTGATGACGATGGATGAGGGCTTTGCGTGATGATGTGTGAAGATCGAATGATGAAACAATGGTTTGATGGAGATAGATGTGTGATTGTATGGATTGGATCAAGTGAAGAGTTTCTGAATCACAAAGTGTATAGAAACCCGGAAATCTAGAACGCATTCAAGAATTCAAATTGAGAGAAAAAGTGTGACAATACTTATTCATACAACTTCTTCGCTAAAGGAGAAAAGAGGCATATCTTTGGGTTTTAAATACCCTAGGGCACGACACTCCAAACAAAAAGAAGTGCAAAACCAAAACAACAAGACGTTTTAAGGAAATAAGAAAAACAGCAAAATGTCTCGACAACCTGTAGTAGTACAAAAGTCGGCTGAACTAGTACAGACGTTTGACGACCTGTAGTACTACAGAAGTCGGCTGAACTAGTACAGAAGTACATTATTCCCCTTTGGTAATGATTTCTAGATAACTCGACGTAGTGATCCATTTGCCTCATTAAAAACCATGCTGAGAAAACCCATTGGGACAAAACTCAGCTATGGGAAAAAGAGTACAAACTTCTCACCTAAGTTACCTAGTCATCATCACCGGGTGAAGTCTTCAGGTTAGATATGTTGAAGACTTGGATCCTTGGTAGGTTGAATGACCCGTCAGCTATGAGTGCGTGTGCTTCCTTGGCCATCTCCTTAGCTCTTGAACGAGTGATCCTTCCCACCATCTCCGGTTTCTTTGTAGCCTCTGGCTCTGTGCTGGCCACGATCATATCATCCTCCCCCTCTTCAAAAGGATTTGTCCTCAAATCAGAATCTGCATAGTAAGGGAGCAAGTCAGAAACATTGAATGTTGATGATATAGTATACTTACCTTGAAGATCAATCTGGTATGCGTTATCATTGATCTTCTTGATGACTTCAAATGGACCATCAGCTCGTAGTAGAAGCTTACTCTTCCTCTCTTCTGGGAACCTATCCTTGCGTAAATGAATCCACACTAAGTCTCCTTCTTCAAAAATGAGCTCCTTTCTGCCCTTGTTCGCATGCTTCTCGTACTGCTTGGTTCTTTTCTCTATGTTCTCCTTAGCTTTAGCATGTATCCTCATGACCTGTTCAGCCTTTTCTTTGCCATCAAAGCTACACTTCACACTTAAAGGTAAAGGGATCAAGTCTAGAGGTGATTGTGGGTTAAAACCATAAACAATTTCAAAAGGAGAGAAGAGAGTAGCAGAATGCTTAGCGTGATTATAGGCAAATCAACATGTGGTAGACATTCTTCCCATGACTTGAGATTGCTTCTTACTAAGGTCCTGAGGAGTGTAGATAGCGTCCTGTTTACCACTTCAGTTTGCCCATCTGTTTGCGGGTGACATGTGGTTGAGAATGATAACTTGGTTCCTAGCTTAGCCCATAACGTCCTCCAGAAGTGTCCTAGAAACATTGTATCTCGGTCTGAGACGATTACTTGAGGCATTCCATGTAGACGTACTACTTCCCTGAAAAACAAGTTAGCTACAATAACAACATCGTCCTTCTTGTGACTTGCAATGAAGTGAGCCATCTTGCTAAACCTGTCAAGCACCACGAAAATCGAGTCTCTACCATTTCTGGTTCGAGGTAAGCCAAGAACAAAATCCATAGAAATATGAGTCCAAGGTTGAGAAGGGATAGGGAGAGGAGTGTACAAGCCGTGGGGCTGTACCTTACCCTTTGCCATTTTGCAGATATGGCACCTAGAACAAACCTTTTCAACGTCTTTCTTCATTTGAGGCCAATAGAAGTGTTCTTGCAGTCCAAGTAGAGTCTTTGACACTCCGAAATGTCCAGCCAGTCCACCTCCATGAGCTTCTCTGATCAGCAGCTCTCTCATGGATCCTCTTGGTATGCACATTCGATCCTTATAGAACAGATATCCATCCTGCTTATAATAGTTTTCAAAAGCAAACTTATGGCATTTGCAATAGCTCTCACCAAAATCAATGTCAGTCTCATAAAGCCCTACTATTTCATCAAAACCTTCTAGTTTAGAAGACAAAGTAGAAATGAGAGTGTACCTCCTTGATAATGCATCTGCGACTACATTATCTTTACCTTTCTTGTACTTAACCGTGTAGGGAAAAGTCTCTATGAACTCCATCCATCTGGCATGTCTCTTGTTGAGCTTCTGCTGTCCTTTGAGATGCTTCAGGGACTCGTGATCAGTGTGAATAACGAACTCCTTGGGCTACAGGTAATGCTGCCATGTTTGAAGAGCCCGAACCAAGGCGTACAGTTCCTTGTCATATGTAGGATAGTTCAACGTCGCTCCTCCTAGCTTCTCACTGAAGTAAGCTATTGGTTTCCTGTCCTGCATCAGAACAGCACCTATACCCACTCCGGAAGCATCACATTCAATTTCAAAAGTTTTCATAAAGTCAGGAAGTAAAAGAATAAGGGCAGTGATAAGCTTCTCTTTTAAGGTTGAAAACGCCTTCTCTTGTGCTTCTTCCCATCTGAATCCTACATCTTTCTTGACTACTTCTGTAAGTGGCGCTGCAATGGTACTGAAGTCTTGGACAAATCGCCTGTAAAATCCTGCTAATCCATGAAAGCTCCTGACTTCTGCCACGTTTTTGGGTGTTGGCTACTCCTTAATAGCTTGACCTTCTCATCGTCCACTCTAACTCCTTCTGCACTGACAACAAAGCCTAGAAAAACAACCTCAGTAGTACAGAATGAACATTTAGAAAAATTAGCAAAGAGGGTTTGAGAACGAAGAACATTTAGAACTTGGCGGATGTGTTCTAAGTGTTCTTCTAGACCTTTGATGTAGATGAGTATGTTGTCGAAGTACACAACCACGAATATGCCTATGAAAGGTCTGAGAGCATGATTCATTAGTCGCATGAAGGAGCTAGGAGCATTGGTGAGACCAAACGGCATGACTAGCCATTCATAGAGCCCTTGCTTGGTCTTGAAAGCTGTTTTCCATTCATCTCCTTCCTTCATTCTGATCTGATGATACCCACTCTTCAAGTCGATCTTTGAGAAGACTGTTGACCCACATAACTCGTCCAGCATGTCATCTAGTCTCGGAATTGGATGTCTGTACTTCACTGTGATATTGTTAATAGCTCTGCAGTCAACACACATCCTCCATGAACCATCTTTCTTTGGTACAAGCAAAACTGGTACTGCACATGGACTAAGACTCTATCTGATGTGTCTCTTGCTCATCAGTTATTCTACTTGCTTCTGAAGTTCTTTAGTCTCTACTGGATTAGTTCTGTAAGCGGGTCTATTCGGTAGTACTGAACCTGGTACCAAATCGATCTGATGCTCTATCCCACGTATTGGCGGCAAACCTGGAGGTATCTCTTCTGGAAATACATCCTTGTACTCCTCTATAATCTCTATCATCTCGTGTGAAAGCTCTTCTGCTGACTTAGTACTGGTGAGTGTCTCCTTATACACAAACATGAATGTGGTCATCTCTGGATCAAATAGCTTGTTGAACTCACTGTGACTGATGTACAGGCTGTGAGACACTTTCTCTATATCCTTGTGGTTCATGTGAAGCTGGTCCTTGTAGATTTCGCTAAGTGTAAGTGGTAAAAGAGTGATCTTGCGTCCTTTGAACTCAAATGACTGCTTGTTGGTGTAGCCATCATGAAACACTCTCCTGTCGAACTGCCATGGTCTTCCCAGCAGAATATGACTTGACTTCATTGAGATCACATCACATAGCAACTCATCCTCATATTTCCCAATCGCTAGTTTCACCATCACTTGCTGCGAAACTGTTAAAGCTCCCTTGTTGTTCAGCCACTGTAGCTGATAAGGTCTTGGATGTGAAGTGGTCTTGAGATTAAGCTTCTGTACCATCTCTTCACTGGCTGCATTAGTACAGCTTCCACCATCAACGATCAAGGTGCAGACCTTGTCTTGAACCATACACCTGGTGTGAAATAGGTTCTCACGTTGACCTCTATCATCTGGATGTATCTGAACACTTAAAGCTCTGCGTGCTACTAACATCTCTCCCATGACTGCGGTTTCTCCTTCCTGATCTAGTTCAGGTTCTGGTTCACTTTCTGAACTATCTACAGGCACAATCTCTCCTCCTTCTTGAAGAAGAAACATCATCTTGTTTGGACAGTCTCTCGAGTAATGCCCCATTCCTAGGCACTTGAAACACCTGATATGACTTGTAGAGGTGCTACTCTTGGGCTTGTAGTCGATCTTAACTTCCTCTTTGACGGTAGCTGTCGCGGGTTTACTATCCTTGGTGAAGGCGGGTTTGCTGAACTCTCTTGGCTTGGACATATTAGGCGTAAATGCTGTTCTCACCCCCTTTCTCTTGATCTGTGATTCAATTAGCTCTGCCTTATGTACCATTTCTTGAACATCCTCATAGTTCTGCAACTCTACCTTGTCTTGAATCTCTCTGTTTAAACCTCCAAGAAATCTTGACATAACCATGTCTTCACTTTCTCTTAGATCAGCCCTGATCATAAGCGTTTCCAGCTCTTGATAGTAGTCTCTAACAGACTTAGTACCTTGAATGAGACGCCTAAGCTTGTTAAGAGTCTCTCTTTGGTAGTGTATGGGTACAAACTTCTTCCTCATTTGCGTGACTAACTGTTCCCATGTAGTGATAGCAGGCTCTCTCTGTCGATGTCTAGTAAGTCCTAGCTGCTCCCACCACAACAAAGCATAGCCATTGAATTCGGATATGTCTATCTTCATCTTGTTCAGCTCATAAGTACCCTGAACCTGAAAGTTATATTCCATCTTCCTTTCCTAGTCTAGATAAGTCTCTGGATCATTGGTACCATGAAAAGAAGGATATTGAATCTTGAGATGATTCAGCTGCTGCTTCAAAGGATCATAATCCCTACCATGATCTCTGTTTCTGTTTCTCCTCATTGTCTGTTGACTATGATCTGAAACTTCATCTTCTTCAGAATACTCTCTGTCTGACTCAATGTATATTCGATGCCCAGCTACTTATTCAGCTCGTCGTGGACGTGTATGATATTTGCCAGTCCTACGGTCTCCCCTTTCTGTACTTCGATTATCTCTTCTCTGATTGAAACACGTCTCTCTTCCCCCAGTAGGTGACTTAGCTGTTTTGTTCCGTGTATGCTTTGAAGTAGCTCCCACGTGAGCCTTTCCTTTAGCTAAACGACGGGCCTCATTAGGGCTAGGTGGTTCTGTAGAACTTTGATCTGAAGCGCTAGATGTTTGAGCTATGTCTTTGATCTGCTTCTCAAACTTGTTACTGAGCTGTTCCATCTGTTGTTGAAACTGAGTAGACATTGTCCTGTTTGCTTATGCTATTTTTTTAGACATGGCTTGGTTCAAAGCTTCCATAGCTTCTGGAGAGAACTCCATTGTACCTGCAAATTAAAGAAGAACTCGCAGTAACTTGTTCTTTGAATGAGAAAAGAAACGAAAATAAACTCTAAGGCTCTGAATTTTAAACAAGAAACACGACTTGCAGACCTATGTCAAGCAAAACAACACAAACTCGAACAATACCAAACCCTATAGCTAACAAACTCGAAATAACTAAACCCTAATTGATCTAGACTCAAACAAACCAACAAAAAACTAAACCATATTCGATCTAATCACAAACGAATTCAACTAAAACACAAAACAAACCCTAAAAACTAAACAAACGGATTTAAGCAAAAAAAAACACAAGAGATTAGGGTTCTTAGAATCGCTTAGCCTTGGCACAGAGTTGGCTCTGATACCACATAATATGATCTCCCTAGGATAGAACTCCGATGAAGGCTGAAGAGAGGTGATATGCGACGGATCTTGTTGATGACGATGGATGAGGGCTTTGCGTGATGATGTGTGAAGACCGAATGATGAAACAATGGTTTGATGGAGATAGATTTTTAGGTGATTGTATGGATTGGATCAAGTGAAGAGTTTCTGAATCACAAAGTGTATAGAAACCCGGAAATCTAGAACGCATTCAAGAATTCAAATTGAGAGAAAAAGTGTGACAATACTTGTTCATACAACTTCTTCGCTAAAGGAGAAAAGAGGCATATCTTTGGGTTTTAAATACCCTAGGGCACGACACTCCAAACAACAAGAAGTGCAAAACCAAAACAACAAGACATTTTAAGGAAATTAGAAAAACAGCAAAATGTCTCGACAACCTGTAGTAGTACAGAAGTCGGCTGAACTAGTACAGACGCTTGACGACCTGTAGTAGTACAAAAGTCGGCTGAACTAGTACATAAGTACATTATTCCCCTTTGGTAATGTTATCTATATAACTCGACGTAGTGATCCATTTGCCTCATTAAAAACCATGCTGAGAAAACCCATTGGGACAAAACTCAGCTATGGGAAAAAGAGTACAAACTTCTCACCTAAAATACCTAGTCATCATCACCGGGTGAAGTCTTCAGGTTAGATATGTTGAAGACTTGGATCCTTGGTAGGTTGAATGACCCGTCAGCTATGAGTGCGTGTGCTTCCTTGGCCATCTCCTTAGCTCTTGAACGAGTGATCCTTCCCACCATCTCCGGTTTCTCTGTAGCCTCTGGCTCCGTGCTGGCCACGATCATATCATACGCTAACTCTCTTAATTATATATATGTATATATGTTTATGATAACTTAATTAATTATATATATGTTTTTTGCAAAGCCTCTCAAGCAGATCAAGTTTCTTACATCCCGTATCCATACCAGCATAAACCAAAACAATTGTGGCTAAATGTTATTAAAGTCAACCCGACGGGAAATATTGCAGGACAATATGTTGACACGGAACCAACTCTTTTACAACAACAAACTGATGATCCTGTATGATGACTACGATTGAAGATCTAGTAGTCACAAATTCGCAGCAAAGAGGGAACACACTAAATCTCGATTACGCTGTCGACGATGAGGAACCAGATGACGAATTCCAGTGTAACTTATCGGATTCTGATGAAGATGATGAAGAAAGTGAAGCACCCTACTAATTACAATAATTTTTTGTTGAATTATGTTGTGTTTGGTGTGTTATTTGTGCTATTAAACTTCGTTGAATTTTAAAAAATTTTAAATAAATATTGCTACTGAAGAACTACTGATTACCGACTAAATATTAACATATGTGGGCTTAGAAATTGGACCAAATTGGACACTTTTAATGGGCCGATCGATTTGAATAAAGCCCAACAAAGCCCGAATCCATTCCCTAAACCCTAAAATGCAAAACACTCTTCATTCTTCTTGTTCTCGCATCGCTTCTTCTTCTTCAACCTATTCTCCATAGATTCTTCTTCTTCAACCCTAACCCTTTCATCTTAATTCTTCTGCTTCGACTCTCCTTTCTTCTTCCTCTTCGATTGTGATGGCTGGAAAGAGGAAGCGAAACCTCGTCAGACCTAACAGTTCCTTAAGGAGAACGCCGGCGAATCTTCCCACTCGGTATGATTTCATACCGAGACCTTCGACGGAAGCAGTCCCTCCACCGATAGCTTTGACGGAACCAGTCCCTCCGCCTCGTCTTCCCAACAACAAACAGTCGTTAAGAGACTACCCACCTCCGATGCGTCTGTTCGGGAACTCTGCCTCACATTCTTCGGCGTTTCCTGCGGGTGGTCCTGATTCCCCAGCAGCTTCTGCAAATCGAGATGCTCCAACAGCCCCACTCTCCGGCAAATCTCCTGCACCTGAACACAGACCTTCTGTCTCTCTGAATCGAGGTACTCCAACTCCAACGCGGCAATCTCAAGATTCCAGAACTCGATCAAGTCCACAACTTCAGCGTCCACAACGACCAACTCAATCTCCTCACAGTTCCCAAGCACAAAATTCACACACTACAATAGAAGAAGGAGAAGAAGAAGAAGAAGAAGATATTTCGGATCTTGGAGCTCACCCTGAACCAAATCTCTCCGAAGACCAAATGGAGGCTCTTAACTCGCTGCTACTTGCACCACGGCCGAAGGGAATCACTTTCCTTGATCCTGACCTCATTGAGCCGGATTCAACTTGGTAATATTTGTTCTTTCTATTAGTTTAGGTATGAGTTTAGTTAAATTCGAATTGAGATGTTGTTTGCTTGAAATGATTTTTTTTTTGCTTATGTGAGTTCAGCTATGAGTTTAGTCATCGTATACTCTCCCTTACTGAAATGTTGAGTTTACTCATCGTATAGTTTAGTTAATGTGTAAGCATCCACGAGAGCTCCCTCTTTTCTAGTCTTATTGTGTTATTAACTTGTGACCTTTTCAGCTGTTTTGGTAATTCTCATTCAACATTATCTTTATCTGTCTTTGTAGGTTTGGTTTTGACAAATCTTCACTCTCCCGCCAGATTACTAAGTGCTTCACCAACAAGTTTGATGGCCCATACTATAGTTGGTCATGTGTGCCTAGAGGAAGACAAGAACGATACTTCGTTGAATTCGCGGTCAGAATCTCTTTGTTGTAACACCAAAATTCATTTTCTTCTTATATTTTCTTTAAAATGACTAACACTTATATTTCTCTGTTGTTTTGTAGAAAAAAAATAGATGGGATCCATGTAATACTGGTTTGGTTCAAGAGCAGTTCGAGTCCATAATCCAAAATCGCATGAAAGATATGGTAAGCACTGCGAGGAGTAATGACGTACGACCAATCTGGATCTATGATACGCTCTGGGATGAGATGAAAGAACATTGGAGCACTGAAGAACAAAAAGCAAAGAGTGCTACGACCTCAGCAGCTCGGATGTCTGATCGTAAAGGTCTCGGCCCGCACAAACACGCCTCTGGACAGAAGTCTTACCGACAAATTGAACAAGAAATGGTAAGTCTCTTTAAACTTTATTACTGGTTCAATATGTGATTTGTGGTTTCATGTTATAAATGCTTTACATTTACACTAACTTTGTTTGCTGAAATACTGATTCAACTAATCATTTTCCTATTTCAGGTTGTTGAATTGGGAAGACCTGTGAGTTTCGGTGAGGTGTTCAGCAAGGCTAATACCAAGAAATATGGGACGTTTGTTGATCTGAAAGCGCAGCAAGTTGTTGAGGCCTATACGAAGAAAAAACAAGAGAAGTTGACTGATCTTGAATCCGATATCACAGACCTTTCGGATGGTCGTATTCCTGTGCTAACAGTAGAAGAAGATAACGACCTCTTTATTCAGGTAGCTTCATTTACATTATGCTTCTTAGTTTGGCATTCATATTCTTGCTTGTTCCTGATTTTTCATTGCTTTGTTTTTTCTTTTAGTCCACATTCACAAATGATAGAGGAGCACTGTTTGGTATTGGAAGCCTCAAGAGTATGCTCAAGGGAAAGGCACACAACACAGCAACCTCAGCTTCATTCCGGCAGATGCAACAACAGCTTGAAAATGCTGAACAAAAACTGAAGGACCAAGCTGCTCTTATCGCACAGCAAGAAGCAGAGAATGCTCGAGTTGCAGCTGCTCAAAAGGCCCAGACCGCCGAGCTTGCGATTGTCCGAAAGTTCTTGAAAACCGGCGACAGATTCCTTGCTTTCCTTGCCACAGAAACTGCTTCTGATCATCCACCTACTGAACCTGTTTAGGTTTATAACTCTCTTGCTTTTATAAAACTTTAAACTTATGTTGTGTTTTTTTTGGGAAGATTAAACTTATTTTGTGTTTGAACTCATGTTTGTATGCACTTGAATGTTTATTTTGATGTGATCTTTGGATTATAAGATTTCTATAATTTTTTTTTGTTAGTACTTTTTTTTTAAACAAAAATCAGGAACCAAATTAGAATGATTAATAGAATTCGGTTAATTAAAAACCAAGTAGTAGGTATTCAGTAGCAACATTTAAATCGTAAATAAGTAGCTAATATTACGACTACATACCTACGACACATTTAGTAGCAAAATACAATCTCTATTCTGTCGCTCAACAGTCGCCAAATGTTACGACTGATGTACGACTACATTATCAGTAGCAAAATCCAGTCGCTACTCAGTCGTTATGTAGTCACTAAAATTTACGACAGAGTGCCGACTGGTTAACGACTGCCGCAGAACTGTCGTAGATCAGTCGTAACTCAGTAGCTATTTTGCGACTGATATTTTTTGCGACTAGACCTTTACCTACATCACTTATTGGTCGGTAATCAGTCGTAAAACTATATTTTCCGACTGTTTGCCTACTGAATTTGCAGTAGCTAAAAACTGGTTTTGGTGTAGTGACTTGTTCAAATTTGGTCCCAAAATGGGATAAGAACCCACAACCAATGCTTTGAGGCAGTAAATGGGTTGTATAAAGTTATTTTGGGATAGAATATGTTTTAATAAAATGAATATGATTGATTACAAGTGCTAGAGATGGATGAAGAATGTTTAGAAGTGTGAAAAAGACTTGTCGAAATTTGGTCCCAAATGGGATAAGAACCCACAACCATTGCTTTTAGGCAGTAAATGGTTTATATAAAGCTATTTTGGGTTATAATATGTTATATTACAATGAATTTGATTGATTACAAGTGATAGAGATGGATGAAGAATTTTTATAAGTGTGAAGAAAGACTTGTTCAAATTTGGTCCCAAATGGGATAAGAACCCACAACCAATGCTTTGAGGCAGTAAATGGCTTGTATAAAGTTATTTTAAGTTAGAATTTGTTATAATACAATGCATTTGATTGATTACAAGTGCTAGAGATGGATGAAGAATGTTTAGAAGTGTGAAGAAAGCCTTGTTAAAATGTGGTCCCACATGGGATAAAACCCACAACAAATGCTTTGAGGTAGTGCATGGCTTGTATAAAGTTATTTGGGTTAGAATATTTTTTAGTACAATGAACTTGATTAATTACAAGTGCTAGAGATGGGTGAAGAATGTTTAGAAGTGTGAAGAAAGACTTATTGAAATTTGGAGAACCCACAACAATTGCTTTGAGGCAGTAAATGGCTTGTATAATGTTATTTTGGGTTAGAATATGTTATAATACAATGAATTTGATTAATTACAAATGTTAGAGATGGATGATGAATGTTTAAAAGTGTGCAGAAAGACTTGTTGAAATTTGGTCCCAAATGGGAGAAGAACCCACAACCATCGCTTTGAGGCAGCAAAATGGCTTGTCTAGTGTTGTCTTGCGTTAGAATATGTTATAATAGAAAGAATTTGATTAATTACAAATGCTAGAGATGGACGAAGAATGTTTAGAACTGTAAAGAAAGACTTGTTGAAATTTGGTCCAAAATGGGATAAGAACACACAGCCAATGCTTTGAGGCAGTAAATGGCTTGTATAATGTTATTTTGGGTTAGAATATGTTATATACAATGAATTTGATTAATTACAAATGTTAGAGATGGATGATGAATGTTTAAAAGTGTGCAGAAAGACTTGTTGAAATTTGGTCCCAAATGGGAGAAGAACCCACAACCATCGCTTTGAGGCAGTAAATGGCTTGTCTAGTGTTGTCTTGCGTTAGAATATGTTATAATAGAAAGAATTTGATTAATTACAAATGCTTGAGATGGACGAAGAATGTTTAGAACTCTAAAGAAAGACAATGAAATTTGGTCCAAAATGGGATAAGAACACACAGCCAATGCTTTGAGGCAGTAAATGGCGTGTATAAAGTTATTTTGGGTTAGAATATGTTATAATACAATGAATTTGATTGATTACAAGTGTTATAGATAGACTAAGAATGTTTAGAAGTGTGAAGAAAGACTTGTTGAAATTGGTCCCAAATGGGATAATAACCCACAACCATTGCTTCGAGGCAGTAAATGGCTTGGATAATGTTATTTTGGGTTAGAATATGTTATAATACAATGAATTTGATTAATTACAAGTGCTAGAGATGGATGAAGAATGTTTAGAAGTGTGAAGAAAGACTTATTGAAATTTGGTCCCAAATAGGATAAGAACCCACAACCATTGCTTTGAGTCAGTAAATGGCTTCTATAAAGTTAGTTTGGGTTAGAATATGTTATAATACAATGAATTTGATATTTTACAATTGCTAGAGATGGATGAAGAATGTTTACAAGTGTGAAGAAAGCCTTGTTAAAATGTGGTCCCACATGGGATAAAACCCACAACAAATGCTTTGAGGTAGTGAATGACTTGTATAAAGTTATTTGGGTTAGAATATTTTTTAGTACAATGAACTTGATTAATTACAAGTGCTAGAGATGGGTGAAGAATGTTTAGAAGTGTGAAGAAAGACTTGTTGACATTAGTCCCAAATGGGATAAGAACCCACAACCAATGCTTTGAGGTAGTAAATGGCTTGTATAAAGTTATTTTCGGTTAGAATATGTTTTGATACAATAAATTTGATTGATTACAAGTGCTAGAGATGGATGAAGAATGTTTAGAAGTGTGAAGAAAGCCTTGTTAAAATGTGGTCCCACATGGTAAAACCCACAACCAATGCCTTGAGGTAGTGAATGGCTTGTATAAAGTTATTTGGGTTAGAATATTTTTTAGTACAATGAACTTGATTAATTACAAGTGCTAGAGATGGATGAAGAATATTTAGAAGTGTGAAGAAAGCCTTGTTGAAATGTGGTCCCAAATGGGATAAAAGCCACAACCAATGCTTTGAGGTAGTGAATGGCTTGTATAAAGTTATTTGGGTTAGAATAAGTTTTAGTACAATGAACTTGATTGATTACAAGTGCTGGAGATGGATGAGGAATATTTAGAAATATGAAGAAAGACTTGTTGAAATTTGGTCCCAAATGGGATAAGAACCCACAACCAATGCTTTGAGGTAGTAAATGGCTTGTATAAAGTTATTTTGGGTTAGAATTTGTTATAATACAATTCATTTGATTGATTACAAGTGCTAGAGATGGATGAAGAATGTTTAGAAGTGTGAAGAAAGACTTGTTGACATTAGTCCCAAATGGGATAAGAACCCACAACCATTGCTTTGAGGCAGTAAATGGCTTGTATAAATTTATTTTGGGTTTGAATTTATTATAATACAATGAATTTAATTGATTACAGGTTGCTAGCGATGGATGAAGAATGTTTAGAAGTGTGGAGAAATACTTGTTAAAATTTGGTCCCAAATGGGTTAAGAACCCACAACCAATGCTTTGAGGCAGTAAATGGCTTGTATAAAGTTATTTTGGGTTAGAATATGTTATAATACATAGAATTTGATTGATTACAAGTGCTAGAGATGGATGAAGAATGTTTAGAACTGTAAAGAAAGACTTGTTGAAATTTGGTCCCAAATGGGATAAGAACCCACAACCAATGCTTTGAGGTAGTAAATGGCTTGTATAAAGTTATTTTGGTTTAGAATTTGTTATAATACAATGAATTTGATTGATTACAAGTGCTAGCGATGAATGAAGAATGTTTAGAAGTGTGAAGAAATACTTGTTGAAATTTGGTCCCAAATAGGATAAGATCCTACTACCATTGCTTTTGGCAGTAAATGGCTGGTATAAAGTTATTTTGGGGTAGAATATGTTATAAGACAATGAATTTGATTGATTACAAGTGCTAGTGATGGATGAAGAATGTTTAGAAGTGTGAAGAAAGACTTGTTGAAATTGGTCCCAAATGGGATAAGAACCCACAACCAATGTTTTGAGGCAGTAAATGGATGAAAAATGTTTAGAACTCTGAATAAAGACTTATTGAAATTTGGAGAACCCACAACAATTGCTTTGAGGCAGTAAATGGCTTGTATAATGTTATTTTGGGTTAGAATATGTTATAATACAATGAATTTGATTAATTACAAATGTTAGAGATGGATGATGAATGTTTAAAAGTGTGCAGAAAGACTTGTTGAAATTTGGTCCCAAATGGAAGAAGAACCCACAACCATCGCTTTGAGGCAGCAAAATGGCTTGTATAAAGTTATTTTGGGTTAGAATATGTTTTAATAAAATGAATATGATTGATTACAAGTGCTAGAGATGGATGAAGAATGTTTAGAAGTATGAAAAAAGACTTGTCGAAATTTGGTCCCAAATTGGATAAGAACCCACAACCATTGCTTTGAGGCAGTAAATGGCTTGTATAAAGTTATTTTGGGTTTGAATTTATTATAATACAATGAATTTAATTGATTACAGGTGCTAGCGATGGATGAAGAATGTTTAGAAGTGTGGAGAAATACTTGTTGAAATTTGGTCCCAAATGGGTTAAGAACTCACAGCCAATGCTTTGAGGCAGTAAATGGCTTGTATAAAGTTATTTTGGGTTAGAATATGTTATAATACAAAGAATTTGATTGATTACAAGTGCTAGAGATGAATGAAGAATGTTTAGAACTGTAAAGAAAGATTTGTTGAAAATTTGGTCCCAAATGGGATAAGAACCCACAACCAATGCTTTGAGGTAGTAAATGGCTTGTATAAAGTTATTTTGGTTTAGAATTTGTTATAATACAATGAATTTGATTGATTACAAGTGCTAGCGATGAATGAAGAATGTTTAGAAGTGTGAAGAAATACTTGTTGAAATTTGGTCCCAAATGGGATAAGATCCTACAACCATTGCTTTTGGCAGTAAATGGCTTGTATAAAGTTATTTTGGGTTAGAATATGTTATAAGACAATGAATTTGATTGATTACAAGTGCTAGTGATGGATGAAGAATGTTTAGAAGTGTGAAGAAAGACTTGTTGAAATTGGTCCCAAATGGGATAAGAACCCACAACCATTGATTCGAGGCAGTAAATGACTTGTATAATATTATTTTGGGTTAGAATATGTTAAAATAGAATAAATTTGTTTAATTACAAGTGCTAGAGATGGATGAAGAATGTTTAGAAGTGTGAAGAAAGACTTGTTGAAATTTTGTCCCAAATGGGATAAGAACCCACAACCATTGCTTTGAGGCAGTAAATGGCTTGTATAAAGTTAGTTTGGGTTAGAATATGTTATAATACAATGAATTTGATTTATTACGATTGCTAGAGATGGATGAAGAATCTTTACAAGTGTGAAGAAACACTAGTTGAAATTTGGTCCCAAATGGGATAAGAACCCACAACCATTGTTTTGAGGCAGTAATTGGCTTGTTTAAAGCTATTTTGGGTTATAATATGTTATAATATAATGAATTTGATTGATTACAAGTGCTAGGGATGGATGAAGAATGTTTAGAACTCTGAATAAAGACTTATTGAAATTTGGAGAACCCACAACAATTGCTTTGAGGCAGTAAATGGCTTGTATAAAGTTATTTTGGGTTAGAATATGTCATAATTCAATGAATTTGATTAATTACAAATGTTAGAGATAGTCTAAGAATGTTTAGAAGTGTGAAGAAAGACTTGTTGAAATATGTTCCAAATGGGATTATAACCCACAACCAGTGCTTCGAGGCAGTAAATGGCTTGTATAATGTTATTTTGGATTAGAATATGTTATAATACAATGAATTTGATTAATTAAAAGTGCTAGAGATGGATGAAGAATGTTTAGAAGTGTGAAGAAAGCCTTGTTGAAATTTGGTCCAAAATGGGATAAGAACACACAGCCAATGCTTTGAGGCAGTAAATGGCGTGTATAAAGTTATTTTGGGTTAGAATATGTTATAATACAATGAATTTGATTGATTACAAGTGTTATAGATAGACTAAGAATGTTTAGAAGTGTGAAGAAAGACTTGTTGAAATTGGTCCCAAATGGGATAATAACCCACAACCATTGCTTCGAGGCAGTAAATGGCTTGTATAATGTTATTTTGGGTTAGAATATGTTATAATACAATGAATTTGATTAATTACAAGTGCTAGAGATGGATGAAGAATGTTTAGAAGTGTGAAGAAAGACTTATTGAAATTTGGTCCCAAATAGGATAAGAACCCACAACCATTGCTTTGAGTCAGTAAATGGCTTCTATAAAGTTAGTTTGGGTTAGAATATGTTATAATACAATGAATTTGATATTTTACAATTGCTAGAGATGGATGAAGAATGTTTACAAGTGTGAAGAAACACTAGTTGAAATTTGGTCCCAAATGGGATTATAACCCACAATCAGTGCTTCGAGGCAGTAAATCGCTTGTATAATGTTATTTTGGATTAGAATATGTTATAATACAATGAATTTGATTTATTACAATTGCTAGTGATGGATGAAGAATGTTTAGAAGTGTGAAGAAAGACTTGTTGAAATTTGGTCCCAAATGGGAGAAGAACCCACAACCATTGCTTTGAGGCAGTAAATGGCTTGTCTAGAGTTTTCTTGCGTTAGAATATGTTATAATACAAAGAATTTGATTAATTACAAGTGCTAGAGATGGATGAAGAATGTTTAGAACTGTAAAGAAAGACTTGTTGAAATTTGGTCCCAAATGGGATAAGAACCTACAACCAATGCTTTGAGGTAATCAATGGCTTGTATAAAGTTATTTTGGGTTAGAATATGTTTTAATAAAATGAATATGATTGATTACAAGTGCTAGAGATGGATGAAGAATGTTTAGAAGTATGAAAAAAGACTTGTCGAAATTTGGTCCCAAATTGGATAAGAACCCACAACCATTGCTTTGAGGCAGTAAATGGCTTGTATAAAGTTATTTTGGGTTTGAATTTATTATAATACAATGAATTTAATTGATTACAGGTGCTAGCGATGGATGAAGAATGTTTAGAAGTGTGGAGAAATACTTGTTGAAATTTGGTCCCAAATGGGTTAAGAACTCACAGCCAATGCTTTGAGGCAGTAAATGGCTTGTATAAAGTTATTTTGGGTTAGAATATGTTATAATACAAAGAATTTGATTGATTACAAGTGCTAGAGATGAATGAAGAATGTTTAGAACTGTAAAGAAAGATTTGTTGAAAATTTGGTCCCAAATGGGATAAGAACCCACAACCAATGCTTTGAGGTAGTAAATGGCTTGTATAAAGTTATTTTGGTTTAGAATTTGTTATAATACAATGAATTTGATTGATTACAAGTGCTAGCGATGAATGAAGAATGTTTAGAAGTGTGAAGAAATACTTGTTGAAATTTGGTCCCAAATGGGATAAGATCCTACAACCATTGATTCGAGGCAGTAAATGGTTTGTATAATATTATTTTGGGTTAGAATATGTTAAAATAGAATAAATTTGTTTAATTACAAGTGCTAGAGATGGATGAAGAATGTTTAGAAGTGTGAAGAAAGACTTGTTGAAATTTTGTCCCAAATGGGATAAGAACCCACAACCATTGATTCGAGGCAGTAAATGGCTTGCATAATATTATTTTGGGTTAGAATATGTTAAAATAGAATAAATTTGTTTAATTACAAGTGCTAGAGATGGATGAAGAATGTTTAGAAGTGTGAAGAAAGACTTGTTGAAATTTTGTCCCAAATGGGATAAGAACCCACAACCATTGCTTTGAGGCAGTAAATGGCTTGTATAAAGTTAGTTTGGGTTAGAATATGTTATAATACAATGAATTTGATTTATTACGATTGCTAGAGATGGATGAAGAATCTTTACAAGTGTGAAGAAACACTAGTTGAAATTTGGTCCCAAATGGGATAAGAACCCACAACCAATGTTTTGAGGCAGTAATTGGCTTGTTTAAAGCTATTTTGGGTTATAATATGTTATAATATAATGAATTTGATTGATTACAAGTGCTAGGGATGGATGAAGAATGTTTAGAACTCTGAATAAAGACTTATTGAAATTTGGAGAACCCACAACAATTGCTTTGAGGCAGTAAATGGCTTGTATAAAGTTATTTTGGGTTAGAATATGTCATAATTCAATGAATTTGATTAATTACAAATGTTAGAGATAGTCTAAGAATGTTTAGAAGTGTGAAGAAAGACTTGTTGAAATATGTTCCAAATGGGATTATAACCCACAACCAGGCAGTAAATGGCTTGTATAATGTTATTTTGGATTAGAATATGTTATAATACAATGAATTTGATTAATTAAAAGTGCTAGAGATGGATGAAGAATGTTTAGAAGTGTGAAGAAAGCCTTGTTGAAATTTGGTCCAAAATGGGATAAGAACACACAGCCAATGCTTTGAGGCAGTAAATGGCGTGTATAAAGTTATTTTGGGTTAGAATATGTTATAATACAATGAATTTGATTGATTACAAGTGTTATAGATAGACTAAGAATGTTTAGAAGTGTGAAGAAAGACTTGTTGAAATTGGTCCCAAATGGGATAATAACCCACAACCATTGCTTCGAGGCAGTAAATGGCTTGTATAATGTTATTTTGGGTTAGAATATGTTATAATACAATGAATTTGATTAATTACAAGTGCTAGAGATGGATGAAGAATGTTTAGAAGTGTGAAGAAAGACTTATTGAAATTTGGTCCCAAATAGGATAAGAACCCACAACCATTGCTTTGAGTCAGTAAATGGCTTCTATAAAGTTAGTTTGGGTTAGAATATGTTATAATACAATGAATTTGATATTTTACAATTGCTAGAGATGGATGAAGAATGTTTACAAGTGTGAAGAAACACTAGTTGAAATTTGGTCCCAAATGGGATTATAACCCACAATCAGTGCTTCGAGGCAGTAAATCGCTTGTATAATGTTATTTTGGATTAGAATATGTTATAATACAATGAATTTGATTTATTACAATTGCTAGTGATGGATGAAGAATGTTTAGAAGTGTGAAGAAAGACTTGTTGAAATTTGGTCCCAAATGGGAGAAGAACCCACAACCATTGCTTTGAGGCAGTAAATGGCTTGTCTAGAGTTTTCTTGCGTTAGAATATGTTATAATACAAAGAATTTGATTAATTACAAGTGCTAAAGATGGATGAAGAATGTTTAGAACTGTAAAGAAAGACTTGTTGAAATTTGGTCCCAAATGGGATAAGAACCTACAACCAATGCTTTGAGGCAGTCAATGGCTTGTATAAAGTTATTTTGGGTTAGAATATGTTTTAATAAAATGAATATGATTGATTACAAGTGCTAGAGATGGATGAAGAATGTTTAGAAGTATGAAAAAAGACTTGTCGAAATTTGGTCCCAAATTGGATAAGAACCCACAACCATTGCTTTGAGGCAGTAAATGGCTTGTATAAAGTTATTTTGGGTTTGAATTTATTATAATACAATGAATTTAATTGATTACAGGTGCTAGCGATGGATGAAGAATGTTTAGAAGTGTGGAGAAATACTTGTTGAAATTTGGTCCCAAATGGGTTAAGAACTCACAGCCAATGCTTTGAGGCAGTAAATGGCTTGTATAAAGTTATTTTGGGTTAGAATATGTTATAATACAAAGAATTTTTATTGATTACAAGTGCTAGAGATGAATGAAGAATGTTTAGAACTGTAAAGAAAGATTTGTTGAAAATTTGGTCCCAAATGGGATAAGAACCCACAACCAATGCTTTGAGGTAGTAAATGACTTGTATAAAGTTATTTTGGTTTAGAATTTGTTATAATACAATGAATTTGATTGATTACAAGTGCTAGCGATGAATGAAGAATGTTTAGAAGTGTGAAGAAATACTTGTTGAAATTTGGTCCCAAATGGGATAAGATCCTACAACCATTGATTCGAGGCAGTAAATGGCTTGTATAATATTATTTTGGGTTAGAATATGTTAAAATAGAATAAATTTGTTTAATTACAAGTGCTAGAGATGGATGAAGAATGTTTAGAAGTGTGAAGAAAGACTTGTTGAAATTTTGTCCCAAATGGGATAAGAACCCACAACCATTGATTCGAGGCAGTAAATGGCTTGCATAATATTATTTTGGGTTAGAATATGTTAAAATAGAATAAATTTGTTTAATTACAAGTGCTAGAGATGGATGAAGAATGTTTAGAAGTGTGAAGAAAGACTTGTTGAAATTTTGTCCCAAATGGGATAAGAACCCACAACCATTGCTTTGAGGCAGTAAATGGCTTGTATAAAGTTAGTTTGGGTTAGAATATGTTATAATACAATGAATTTGATTTATTACGATTGCTAGAGATGGATGAAGAATCTTTACAAGTGTGAAGAAACACTAGTTGAAATTTGGTCCCAAATGGGATAAGAACCCACAACCAATGTTTTGAGGCAGTAATTGGCTTGTTTAAAGCTATTTTGGGTTATAATATGTTATAATATAATGAATTTGATTGATTACAAGTGCTAGGGATGGATGAAGAATGTTTAGAACTCTGAATAAAGACTTATTGAAATTTGGAGAACCCACAACAATTGCTTTGAGGCAGTAAATAGCTTGTATAAAGTTATTTTGGGTTAGAATATGTCATAATTCAATGAATTTGATTAATTACAAATGTTAGAGATAGTCTAAGAATGTTTAGAAGTGTGAAGAAAGACTTGTTGAAATATGTTCCAAATGGGATTATAACCCACAACCAGGCAGTAAATGGCTTGTATAATGTTATTTTGGATTAGAATATGTTATAATACAATGAATTTGATTAATTAAAAGTGCTAGAGATGGATGAAGAATGTTTAGAAGTGTGAAGAAAGCCTTGTTGAAATTTGGTCCAAAATGGGATAAGAACACACAGCCAATGCTTTGAGGCAGTAAATGGCGTGTATAAAGTTATTTTGGGTTAGAATATGTTATAATACAATGAATTTGATTGATTACAAGTGTTATAGATAGACTAAGAATGTTTAGAAGTGTGAAGAAAGACTTCTTGAAATTGGTCCCAAATGGGATAATAACCCACAACCATTGCTTCGAGGCAGTAAATGGCTTGTATAATGTTATTTTGGGTTAGAATATGTTATAATACAATGAATTTGATTAATTACAAGTGCTAGAGATGGATGAAGAATGTTTAGAAGTGTGAAGAAAGACTTATTGAAATTTGGTCCCAAATAGGATAAGAACCCACAACCATTGCTTTGAGTCAGTAAATGGCTTCTATAAAGTTAGTTTGGGTTAGAATATGTTATAATACAATGAATTTGATATTTTACAATTGCTAGAGATGGATGAAGAATGTTTACAAGTGTGAAGAAACACTAGTTGAAATTTGGTCCCAAATGGGATTATAACCCACAATCAGTGCTTCGAGGCAGTAAATCGCTTGTATAATGTTATTTTGGATTAGAATATGTTATAATACAATGAATTTGATTTATTACAATTGCTAGTGATGGATGAAGAATGTTTAGAAGTGTGAAGAAAGACTTGGTGAAATTTGGTCCCAAATGGGAGAAGAACCCACAACCATTGCTTTGAGGCAGTAAATGGCTTGTCTAGAGTTTTCTTGCGTTAGAATATGTTATAATACAAAGAATTTGATTAATTACAAGTGCTAGAGATGGATGAAGAATGTTTAGAACTGTAAAGAAAGACTTGTTGAAATTTGGTCCCAAATGGGATAAGAACCTACAACCAATTCTTTGAGGCAGTCAATGGCTTGTATAAAGTTATTTTGGGTTAGAATATGTTTTAATAAAATGAATATGATTGATTACAAGTGCTAGAGATGGATGAAGAATGTTTAGAAGTATGAAAAAAGACTTGTCGAAATTTGGTCCCAAATTGGATAAGAACCCACAACCATTGCTTTGAGGCAGTAAATGGCTTGTATAAAGTTATTTTGGGTTTGAATTTATTATAATACAATGAATTTAATTGATTACAGGTGCTAGCGATGGATGAAGAATGTTTAGAAGTGTGGAGAAATACTTGTTGAAATTTGGTCCCAAATGGGTTAAGAACTCACAGCCAATGCTTTGAGGCAGTAAATGGCGTGTATAAAGTTATTTTGGGTTAGAATATGTTATAATACAAAGAATTTGATTGATTACAAGTGCTAGAGATGAATGAAGAATGTTTAGAACTGTAAAGAAAGATTTGTTGAAAATTTGGTCCCAAATGGGATAAGAACCCACAACCAATGCTTTGAGGTAGTAAATGGTTTGTATAAAGTTATTTTGGTTTAGAATTTGTTATAATACAATGAATTTGATTGATTACAAGTGCTAGCGATGAATGAAGAATGTTTAGAAGTGTGAAGAAATACTTGTTGAAATTTGGTCCCAAATGGGATAAGATCCTACAACCATTGCTTTTGGTAGTAAATGGCTTGTATAAAGTTATTTTGGGTTAGAATATGTTATAAGACAATGAATTTGATTGATTACAAGTGCTAGTGAAGGATGAAGAATGTTTAGAAGTGTGAAGAAAGACTTGTTGAAATTGGTCCCAAATGGGATAAGAACCCACAACCATTGATTTGAGGCAGTAAATGGCTTGTATAATATTATTTTGGGTTAGAATATGTTAAAATAGAATAAATTTGTTTAATTACAAGTGCTAGAGATGGATGAAGAATGTTTAGAAGTGTGAAGAAAGACTTGTTGAAATTTTGTCCCAAATGGGATAAGAACCCACAACCATTGCTTTGAGGCAGTAAATGGCTTGTATAAAGTTAGTTTGGGTTAGAATATGTTATAATACAATGAATTTGATTTATTACGATTGCTAGAGATGGATGAAGAATCTTTACAAGTGTGAAGAAACACTAGTTGAAATTTGGTCCCAAATGGGATAAGAACCCACAACCAATGTTTTGAGGCAGTAATTGGCTTGTTTAAAGCTATTTTGGGTTATAATATGTTATAATATAATGAATTTGATTGATTACAAGTGCTAGGGATGGATGAAGAATGTTTAGAACTCTGAATAAAGACTTATTGAAATTTGGAGAACCCACAACAATTGCTTTGAGGCAGTAAATGGCTTGTATAAAGTTATTTTGGGTTAGAATATGTCATAATTCAATGAATTTGATTAATTACAAATGTTAGAGATAGTCTAAGAATGTTTAGAAGTGTGAAGAAAGACTTGTTGAAATATGTTCCAAATGGGATTATAACCCACAACCAGTGCTTCGAGGCAGTAAATGGCTTGTATAATGTTATTTTGGATTAGAATATGTTATAATACAATGAATTTGATTAATTAAAAGTGCTAGAGATGGATGACGAATGTTTAGAAGTGTGAAGAAAGCCTTGTTGAAATTTGGTCCAAAATGGGATAAGAACACACAGCCAATGCTTTGAGGCAGTAAATGGCGTGTATAAAGTAATTTTGGGTTAGAATATGTTATAATACAATGAATTTGATTGATTACAAGTGTTATAGATAGACTAAGAATGTTTAGAAGTGTGAAGAAAGACTTGTTGAAATTGGTCCCAAATGGGATAATAACCCACAACCATTGCTTCGAGGCAGTAAATGGCTTGTATAATGTTATTTTGGGTTAGAATATGTTATAATACAATGAATTTGATTAATTACAAGTGCTAGAGATGGATGAAGAATGTTTAGAAGTGTGAAGAAAGACTTATTGAAATTTGGTCCCAAATAGGATAAGAACCCACAACCATTGCTTTGAGTCAGTAAATGGCTTCTATAAAGTTAGTTTGGGTTAGAATATGTTATAATACAATGAATTTGATATTTTACAATTGCTAGAGATGGATGAAGAATGTTTACAAGTGTGAAGAAACACTAGTTGAAATTTGGTCCCAAATGGGATTATAACCCACAATCAGTGCTTCGAGGCAGTAAATCGCTTGTATAATATTATTTTGGATTAGAATATGTTATAATACAATGAATTTGATTTATTACAATTGCTAGTGATGGATGAAGAATGTTTAGAAGTGTGAAGAAAGACTTGTTGAAATTTGGTCCCAAATGGGAGAAGAACCCACAACCATTGCTTTGAGGCAGTAAATGGCTTGTCTAGAGTTTTCTTGCGTTAGAATATATTATAATACAAAGAATTTGATTA
Source organism: Capsella bursa-pastoris (assembly GCA_036452645.1). Classification (NCBI taxonomy): domain Eukaryota; kingdom Viridiplantae; phylum Streptophyta; class Magnoliopsida; order Brassicales; family Brassicaceae; genus Capsella; species Capsella bursa-pastoris. The sequence goes on from CP144192.1 coordinate 5,961,885, forward strand.
ATTACATGTGCTAGAGATGGATGAAGAATGTTTAGAACTGTAAAGAAAGACTTGTTGAAATTTGGTCCCAAATGGGATAAGAACCTACAACCAATGCTTTGAGGCAGTCAATGGCTTGTATAAAGTTATTTTGGGTTAGAATATGTTTTAATAAAATGAATATGATTGATTACAAGTGCTAGAGATGGATGAAGAATGTTTAGAAGTATGAAAAAAGACTTGTCGAAATTTGGTCCCAAATTGGATAAGAACCCACAACCATTGCTTTGAGGCAGTAAATGGCTTGTATAAAGTTATTTTGGGTTTGAATTTATTATAATACAATGAATTTAATTGATTACAGGTGCTAGCGATGGATGAAGAATGTTTAGAAGTGTGGAGAAATACTTGTTGAAATTTGGTCCCAAATGGGTTAAGAACTCACAGCCAATGCTTTGAGGCAGTAAATGGCTTGTATAAAGTTATTTTGGGTTAGAATATGTTATAATACAAAGAATTTGATTGATTACAAGTGCTAGAGATGAATGAAGAATGTTTAGAACTGTAAAGAAAGATTTGTTGAAAATTTGGTCCCAAATGGGATAAGAACCCACAACCAATGCTTTGAGGTAGTAAATGGCTTGTATAAAGTTATTTTGGTTTAGAATTTGTTATAATACAATGAATTTGATTGATTACAAGTGCTAGCGATGAATGAAGAATGTTTAGAAGTGTGAAGAAATACTTGTTGAAATTTGGTCCCAAATGGGATAAGATCCTACAACCATTGCTTTTGGCAGTAAATGGCTTGTATAAAGTTATTTTGGGTTAGAATATGTTATAAGACAATGAATTTGATTGATTACAAGTGCTAGTGATGGATGAAGAATGTTTAGAAGTGTGAAGAAAAACTTGTTGAAATTGGTCCCAAATGGGATAAGAACCCACAACCATTGATTCGAGGCAGTAAATGGCTTGTATAATATTATTTTGGGTTAGAATATGTTAAAATAGAATAAATTTGTTTAATTACAAGTGCTAGAGATGGACGAAGAATGTTTAGAAGTGTGAAGAAAGACTTGTTGAAATTTTGTCCCAAATGGGATAAGAACCCACAACCATTGCTTTGAGGCAGTAAATGGCTTGTATAAAGTTAGTTTGGGTTAGAATATGTTATAATACAATGAATTTGATTTATTACGATTGCTAGAGATGGATGAAGAATCTTTACAAGTGTGAAGAAACACTAGTTGAAATTTGGTCCCAAATGGGATAAGAACCCACAACCAATGTTTTGAGGCAGTAATTGGCTTGTTTAAAGCTATTTTGGGTTATAATATGTTATAATATAATGAATTTGATTGATTACAAGTGCTAGGGATGGATGAAGAATGTTTAGAACTCTGAATAAAGACTTATTGAAATTTGGAGAACCCACAACAATTGCTTTGAGGCAGTAAATGGCTTGTATAAAGTTATTTTGGGTTAGAATATGTTATAATTCAATGAATTTGATTAATTACAAATGTTAGAGATAGTCTAAGAATGTTTAGAAGTGTGAAGAAAGACTTGTTGAAATTTGGTCCCAAATGGGATAAGAATATGTTATAATACAATGAATTTGATTAATTAAAAGTGATAGAGATGGATGAAGAATGTTTAGAAGTGTGGAGAAAGCCTTGTTGAAATTTGGTCCCAAATGGGATAAGAACCCACAACCATTGCTTTGAGTCAGTAAATGGCTTGAATAAAGTTAGTTTGGGTTAGAATATGTTATAATACAATGAATTTGATTTATTACAATTGCTAGAGAAGGATGAAGAATGTTTACAAGTGTGAAGAAACACTAGTTGAAATTTGGTCCCAAATGGGATAAGAACCCACAACCAATGCTTTGAGGCAGTAAATGGCTTGTATAAAGTTATTTTAAGTTAGAATATGTTATAATACAATGAATTTGATTGATTACAAGTGCTAGGGATGGATGAAGAATGTTTAGAACTTTGAATAAAGACTTATTGATATTTGGTCCCAAATGGGATAAGAACCCACACTCATTGCTTTGAGGCAGTAAATGGCTTGTATAATGTTATTTTGGGTTAGAATATGATATAATACAATGAATTTTATTAATTACAAGTGTTAGAGATGGATGATGAATATTTAGAAGTGTGAAGAAAGACTTGTCGAAATTTGGTCCCAAATGGGAGAAGAACCCACAACCATGGCTTTGAGGCAGTAAATGGCTTGTCTAGAGTTGTCTTGCATTATAATATGGTATAATACAAAGAATTTGATTAATTACAAGTGCTAGAGATGGATAAAGAATGTTTAGAACTATAAAGAAAGACTTGTTGAAATTTGGTCCCAAATGGGATAAGAACCCACAACCAATGCTTTGAGGCAGTCAATGGCTTGTATAAAGTTATTTTAAGTTATAATATGTTATAATACAATGAATTTGATTGATTACAAGTGCTAGGGATGGATGAAGAATGTTTTGAAATGTGAATAAAGACTTGTTAAAATTTCGTCCCAAATGGGGTTAAGAACACACAGCCAATGCTTTGAGGCAGTAAATGGCTTGTATAAAGTTACTTGGGTTAGAATTTGTTATAATACAATGAATTTGATTGAATACAAGTGCTAGAGATGGATGAAGAATGTTTAGAACTGTAATGAAAGACTTGTTGAAATTTGGTCCCAAATGGGATAAGAACCCACAACCAATGTTTTGAGGCTGTAAATGGCTTTTATAAAGTTATTTTGGTTTATAATATGTTATAATACAATGAATTTGATTGATTACAAGTGCTAGCGATGGATGAAGAATGTTTAGAAGTGTGAAGAAATACTTGTTGAAATTTGGTCCCAAATGGGATAAGAACCCACACCATTGCTTTTGGCAGTAAATGGCTTGTATATAGTTACTTTGGGTTAGAATATGTTATAATACAATGAATTTGATTGATTACAAGTGTTAGAGATAGTCTAAGAATGTTTAGAAGTGTGAAGAAAGACTTGTTGAAATTGGTCCCAAATGGGATTATAACCCACAACCATTGCTTCGAGGCAGTAAATGGCTTGTATAATGTTATTTTGGGTTAGAATATGTTATAATAGAATGAATTTGATTAATTACAAGTGCTAGAGATGGATGAAGAATGTATAGAAGTGTGAAGAAAGACTTGTTGAAATTTGGTCCCAAATAGGACAAGAACCCTCAACCATTGCTTTGAGTCAGTAAATGGCTTGTATAAAGTTAGTTTGGGTTAGAATATGTTATAATACAATGAATTTGATTTATTACAATTGCTAGATATGGATGAAGAATGTTTACAAGTGTGAAGAAACACTAGTTGAAATTTGGTCCCAAATGGGATAAGAACCCACAACCAATGCATTGAGGCAGTAAATGGCTTGTATAAAGTTATTTTAAGTTAGAATATGTTATAATACAATGAATTCGATTGATTACAAGTGCTAGGGATGGATGAAGAATGTTTAGAACTTTGAATAAAGACTTATTGATATTTGGTCCCAAATGGGATAAGAAGCCACAACCATTGCTTTGAGGCAGTAAACGGCTTGTATAATGTTATTTTGGGTTAGAATATGATATAATACAATGAATTTTATTAATTACAAGTGTTAGAGATGGATGACGAATGTTTAGAAGTGTGCAGAAAGACTTGTTGAAATTTGGTCCCAAATGGGAGAAGAACCCACAACCATTGCTTTGAGGCAGTAAATGGCTTGTCTAGAGTTGCCTTGCGTTAGAATATGTTATAACACAAAAAATTTGATTAATTACAAGTGCTAGAGATGGATGAAGAATGTTTAGAACTGTAAAGAAAGACTTGTTGAAATTTGGTCCCAAATGGGATAAGAACCCACAACCAATGCTTTGAGGCAGTCAATGGCTTGTATAAAGTTATTTTAAGTTATAATATGTTATAATACAATGAATTTGATTGATTACAAGTGCTAGAGATGGATGAAGAATGTTTTGAAATGTGAATAAAGACTTGTTAAAATTTGGTCCCAAATGGGTTAAGAACACACAACCAATGCTTTGAGGCAGTAAATGGCTTGTATAAAGTTACTTTGGGTTAGAATATGTTATAATACAATGAATTTGATTGATTACAAGTGTTAGAGATAGTCTAAGAATGTTTAGAAGTGTGAAGAAAGACTTGTTGAAATTGGTCCCAAATGGGATTATAACCCACAACCATTGCTTCGAGGCAGTAAATGGCTTGTATAATGTTATTTTGGGTTAGAATATGTTATAATAGAATGAATTTGATTAATTACAAGTGGTAGAGATGGATGAAGAATGTTTAGAAGTGTGAAGAAAGACTTGTTGAAATTTGGTCCCAAATAGGACAAGAACCCTCAACCATTGCTTTGAGTCAGTAAATGGCTTGTATAAAGTTAGTTTGGGTTAGAATATGTTATAATACAATGAATTTGATTTATTACAATTGCTAGAGATGGATGAAGAATGTTTACAAGTGTGAAGAAGCACTAGTTGAAATTTGGTCCCAAATGGGATAAGAACCCACAACCAATGCATTGAGGCAGTAAATGGCTTGTATAAAGTTATTTTAAGTTAGAATATGTTATAATACAATGAATTTGATTGATTACAAGTGCTAGGGATGGATGAAGAATGTTTAGAACTTTGAATAAAGACTTATTGATATTTGGTCCCAAATGGGATAAGAACCCACAACCATTGCTTTGAGGCAGTAAATGGCTTGTATAATGTTATTTTGGGTTAGAATATGATATAATACAATGAATTTTATTAATTACAAGTGTTAGAGATGGATGACGAATGTTTAGAAGTGTGAAGAAAGACTTGTTGAAATTTGGTCCCAAATGGGAGAAGAACCCACAACCATTGCTTTGAGGCAGTAAATGGCTTGTCTAGAGTTGTCTTGCGTTAGAATATGTTATAACACAAAGAATTTGATTAATTACAAGTGCTAGAGATGGATGAAGAATGTTTAGAACTGTAAAGAAAGACTTGTTGAAATTTGGTCCTAAATGGGATAAGAACCCACAACCAATGCTTTGAGGCAGTCAATGGCTTGTATAAAGTTATTTTAAGTTATAATATGTTATAATACAATGAATTTGATTAATTACAAGTGCTAGAGATGGATGAAGAATGTTTTGAAATGTGAATAAAGACTTGTTAAAATTTGGTCCCAAATGGGTTAAGAACACACAGCCAATGCTTTGAGGCAATAAATGGCCTGTATAAAGTTACTTTGGGTTAGAATATGTTATAATACAATGAATTTGATTGATTACAAGTGTTAGAGATAGTCTAAGAATGTTTAGAAGTGTGAAGAAAGACTTGTTGATATTTAGTCCCAAATGGGATAAGAACCCACAACCATTGCTTTGAGGCAGTAAATGGCTTGTATAAAGTTACTTGGGTTAGAATTTGTTATAATAAAATGAATTTGATTGAATACAAGTGCTAGAGATGGATGAAGAATGTTTAGAACTGTAAAGAAGGACTTGTTGAAATTTGGTCCCAAATGGGATAAGAACCCACAACCAATGCTTTGAGGCAGTCAATGGCTTGTATAAAGTTATTTTAAGTTATAATATGTTATAATACAATGAATTTGATTGATTACAAGTGCTAGAGATGGATGAAGAATGTTTTGAAATGTGAATAAAGACTTGTTAAAATTTGGTCCCAAATGGGTTAAGAACACACAACCAATGCTTTGAGGCAGTAAATGGCTTGTATAAAGTTACTTTGGGTTAGAATATGTTATAATACAATGAATTTGATTGATTACAAGTGTTAGAGATAGTCTAAGAATGTTTAGAAGTGTGAAGAAAGACTTGTTGAAATTGGTCCCAAATGGGATTATAACCCACAACCATTGCTTCGAGGCAGTAAATGGCTTGTATAATGTTATTTTGGGTTAGAATATGTTATAATAGAATGAATTTGATTAATTACAAGTGCTAGAGATGGATGAAGAATGTTTGGAAGTGTGAAGAAAGACTTGTTGAAATTTGGTCCCAAATAGGACAAGAACCCTCAACCATTGCTTTGAGTCAGTAAATGGCTTGTATAAAGTTAGTTTGGGTTAGAATATGTTATAATACAATGAATTTGATTTATTACAATTGCTAGAGATGGATGAAGAATGTTTACAAGTGTGAAGAAACACTAGTTGAAATTTGGTCCCAAATGGGATAAGAACCCACAACCAATGCATTGAGGCAGTAAATGGCTTGTATAAAGTTATTTTAAGTTAGAATATGTTATAATACAATGAATTTGATTGATTACAAGTGCTAGGGATGGATGAAGAATGTTTAGAACTTTGAATAAAGACTTATTGATATTTGGTCCCAAATGGGATAAGAACCCACAACCATTGCTTTGAGGCAGTAAATGGCTTGTATAATGTTATTTTGGGTTAGAATATGATATAATACAATGAATTTTATTAATTACAAGTGTTAGAGATGGATGAAGAATGTTTAGAAGTGTGAAGAAAGACTTGTTGAAATTTGGTCCCAAATGGGAGAAGAACCCACAACCATTGCTTTGAGGCAGTAAATGGCTTGTCTAGAGTTGTCTTGCGTTAGAATATGTTATAACACAAAGAATTTGATTAATTACAAGTGCTAGAGATGGATGAAGAATGTTTAGAACTGTAAAGAAAGACTTGTTGAAATTTGGTCCCAAATGGGATAAGAACCCACAACCAATGCTTTGAGGCAGTCAATGGCTTGTATAAAGTTATTTTAAGTTATAATATGTTATAATACAATGAATTTGATTGATTACAAGTGCTAGAGATGGATGAAGAATGTTTTGAAATGTGAATAAAGACTTGTTAAAATTTGGTCCCAAATGGGTTAAGAACACACAGCCAATGCTTTGAGGCAATAAATGGCCTGTATAAAGTTACTTTGGGTTAGAATATGTTATAATACAATGAATTTGATTGATTACAAGTGTTAGAGATAGTCTAAGAATGTTTAGAAGTGTGAAGAAAGACTTGTTGATATTTAGTCCCAAATGGGATAAGAACCTACAACCATTGCTTTGAGGCAGTAAATGGCTTGTATAAAGTTACTTGGGTTAGAATTTGTTATAATACAATGAATTTGATTGAATACAAGTGCTAGAGATGGATGACGAATGTTTAGAACTGTAAAGAAGGACTTGTTGAAATTTGGTCCCAAATGGGATAAGAACCCACAACCAATGCTTTGAGGCAGTCAATGGCTTGTATAAAGTTATTTTAAGTTATAATATGTTATAATACAATGAATTTGATTGATTACAAGTGCTAGAGATGGATGAAGAATGTTTTGAAATGTGAATAAAGACTTGTTAAAATTTGGTCCCAAATGGGTTAAGAACACACAGCCAATGCTTTGAGGCAGTAAATGACTTGTATAAAGTTACTTTGGGTTAGAATATGTTATAATACAATGAATTTGATTGATTACAAGTGTTAGAGATAGTCTAAGAATGTATAGAAGTGTGAAGAAAGACTTGATGAAATTGGTCCCAAATGGGATTATAACCCACAACCATTGCTTCGAGGCAGTAAATGGCTTGTATAATATTATTTTGGGTTAGAATATGTTATAATAGAATGAATTTGATTAATTACAAGTGCTAGAGATGGATGAAGAATGTTTAGAAGTGTGAAGAAAGACTTGTTGAAATTTGGTCCCAAATAGGACAAGAACCCTCAACCATTGTTTTGAGTCAATAAATGGCTTGTATAAAGTTAGTTTGGGTTAGAATATGTTATAATACAATGAATTTGATTTATTACAATTGCTAGAGATGGATGAAGAATGTTTACAAGTGTGAAGAAACACTAGTTGAAATTTGGTCCCAAATGGGATAAGAACCCACAACCAATGCATTGAGGCAGTAAATGGCTTGAATAAAGTTATTTTAAGTTAGAATATGTTATAATACAATGAATTTGATTGATTACAAGTGCTAGGAATGGATGAAGAATGTTTAGAACTTTGAATAAAGACTTATTGATATTTGGTCCCAAATGGGATAAGAACCCACAACCATTGCTTTGAGGCAGTAAATGGCTTGTATAATGTTATTTTGGGTTAGAATATGATATAATACAATGAATTTTATTAATTACAAGTGTTAGAGATGGATGACGAATGTTTAGAAGTGTGAAGAAAGACTTGTTGAAATTTAGTCCCAAATGGGAGAAGAACCCACAACCATTGCTTTGAGGCAGTAAATGGCTTGTCTAGAGCTGTCTTGCGTTAGAATATGTTATAACACAAAGAATTTGATTAATTACAAGTGCTAGAGATGGATGAAGAATGTTTAGAACTGTAAAGAAAGACTTGTTGAAATTTGGTCCCAAATGGGATAAGAACCCACAACCAATGCTTTGAGGCAGTCAATGGCTTGTATAAAGTTATTTTAAGTTATAATATGTTATAATACAATGAATTTGATTGATTACAAGTGCTAGAGATGGATGAAGAATGTTTTGAAATGTGAATAAAGACTTGTTAAAATTTGGTCCCAAATGGGTTAAGAACACACAGCCAATGCTTTGAGGCAATAAATGGCCTGTATAAAGTTACTTTGGGTTAGAATATGTTATAATACAATGAATTTGATTGATTACAAGTGTTAGAGATAGTCTAAGAATGTTTAGAAGTGTGAAGAAAGACTTGTTGATATTTAGTCCCAAATGGGATAAGAACCCACAACCATTGCTTTGAGGCAGTAAATGGCTTGTATAAAGTTACTTGGGTTAGAATTTGTTATAATACAATGAATTTGATTGAATACAAGTGCTAGAGATGGATGAAGAATGTTTAGAACTGTAAAGAAGGACTTGTTGAAATTTGGTCCCAAATGGGATAAGAACCCACAACCAATGCTTTGAGGCAGTCAATGGCTTGTATAAAGTTATTTTAAGTTATAATATGTTATAATACAATGAATTTGATTGATTACAAGTGCTAGAGATGGATGAAGAATGTTTTGAAATGTGAATAAAGACTTGTTAAAATTTGGTCCCAAATGGGTTAAGAACACTCAGCCAATGCTTTGAGGCAGTAAATGGCTTGTATAAAGTTACTTTGGGTTAGAATATGTTATAATACAATGAATTTGATTGATTACAAGTGTTAGAGATAGTCTAAGAATGTTTAGAAGTGTGAAGAAAGACTTGTTGATATTTAGTCCCAAATGGGATAAGAACCTACAACCATTGCTTTGAGGCAGTAAATGGCTTGTATAAAGTTACTTGGGTTAGAATTTGTTATAATACAATGAATTTGATTGAATACAAGTGCTAGAGATGGATGAAGAATGTTTAGAACTGTAAAGAAGGACTTGTTGAAATTTGGTCCCAAATGGGATAAGAACCCACAACCAATGCTTTGAGGCAGTCAATGGCTTGTATAAAGTTATTTTAAGTTATAATATGTTATAATACAATGAATTTGATTGATTAAGAGTGCTAGAGATGGATGAAGAATGTTTTGAAATGTGAATAAAGACTTGTTAAAATTTGGTCCCAAATGGGTTAAGAACACACAGCCAATGCTTTGAGGCAGTAAATGACTTGTATAAAGTTACTTTGGGTTAGAATATGTTATAATACAATGAATTTGATTGATTACAAGTGTTAGAGATAGTCTAAGAATGTTTAGAAGTGTGAAGAAAGACTTGATGAAATTGGTCCCAAATGGGATTATAACCCACAACCATTGCTTCGAGGCAGTAAATGGCTTGTATAATGTTATTTTGGGTTAGAATATGTTATAATAGAATGAATTTGATTAATTACAAGTGCTAGAGATGGATGAAGAATGTATAGAAGTGTGAAGAAAGACTTGTTGAAATTTGGTCCCAAATAGGACAAGAACCCTCAACCATTGCTTTGAGTCAGTAAATGGCTTGTATAAAGTTAGTTTGGGTTAGAATATGTTATAATACAATGAATTTGATTTATTACAATTGCTAGATATGGATGAAGAATGTTTACAAGTGTGAAGAAACACTAGTTGAAATTTGGTCCCAAATGGGATAAGAACCCACAACCAATGCATTGAGGCAGTAAATGGCTTGTATAAAGTTATTTTAAGTTAGAATATGTTATAATACAATGAATTCGATTGATTACAAGTGCTAGGGATGGATGAAGAATGTTTAGAACTTTGAATAAAGACTTATTGATATTTGGTCCCAAATGGGATAAGAAGCCACAACCATTGCTTTGAGGCAGTAAACGGCTTGTATAATGTTATTTTGGGTTAGAATATGATATAATACAATGAATTTTATTAATTACAAGTGTTAGAGATGGATGACGAATGTTTAGAAGTGTGCAGAAAGACTTGTTGAAATTTGGTCCCAAATGGGAGAAGAACCCACAACCATTGCTTTGAGGCAGTAAATGGCTTGTCTAGAGTTGCCTTGCGTTAGAATATGTTATAACACAAAAAATTTGATTAATTACAAGTGCTAGAGATGGATGAAGAATGTTTAGAACTGTAAAGAAAGACTTGTTGAAATTTGGTCCCAAATGGGATAAGAACCCACAACCAATGCTTTGAGGCAGTCAATGGCTTGTATAAAGTTATTTTAAGTTATAATATGTTATAATACAATGAATCTGATTGATTACAAGTGCTAGAGATGGATGAAGAATGTTTTGAAATGTGAATAAAGACTTGTTAAAATTTGGTCCCAAATGGGTTAAGAACACACAACCAATGCTTTGAGGCAGTAAATGGCTTGTATAAAGTTACTTTGGGTTAGAATATGTTATAATACAATGAATTTGATTGATTACAAGTGTTAGAGATAGTCTAAGAATGTTTAGAAGTGTGAAGAAAGACTTGTTGAAATTGGTCCCAAATGGGATTATAACCCACAACCATTGCTTCGAGGCAGTAAATGGCTTGTATAATGTTATTTTGGGTTAGAATATGTTATAATAGAATGAATTTGATTAATTACAAGTGGTAGAGATGGATGAAGAATGTTTAGAAGTGTGAAGAAAGACTTGTTGAAATTTGGTCCCAAATAGGACAAGAACCCTCAACCATTGCTTTGAGTCAGTAAATGGCTTGTATAAAGTTAGTTTGGGTTAGAATATGTTATAATACAATGAATTTGATTTATTACAATTGCTAGAGATGGATGAAGAATGTTTACAAGTGTGAAGAAGCACTAGTTGAAATTTGGTCCCAAATGGGATAAGAACCCACAACCAATGCATTGAGGCAGTAAATGGCTTGTATAAAGTTATTTTAAGTTAGAATATGTTATAATACAATGAATTTGATTGATTACAAGTGCTAGGGATGGATGAAGAATGTTTAGAACTTTGAATAAAGACTTATTGATATTTGGTCCCAAATGGGATAAGAACCCACAACCATTGCTTTGAGGCAGTAAATGGCTTGTATAATGTTATTTTGGGTTAGAATATGATATAATACAATGAATTTTATTAATTACAAGTGTTAGAGATGGATGACGAATGTTTAGAAGTGTGAAGAAAGACTTGTTGAAATTTGGTCCCAAATGGGAGAAGAACCCACAACCATTGCTTTGAGGCAGTAAATGGCTTGTCTAGAGTTGTCTTGCGTTAGAATATGTTATAACACAAAGAATTTGATTAATTACAAGTGCTAGAGATGGATGAAGAATGTTTAGAACTGTAAAGAAAGACTTGTTGAAATTTGGTCCTAAATGGGATAAGAACCCACAACCAATGCTTTGAGGCAGTCAATGGCTTGTATAAAGTTATTTTAAGTTATAATATGTTATAATACAATGAATTTGATTAATTACAAGTGCTAGAGATGGATGAAGAATGTTTTGAAATGTGAATAAAGACTTGTTAAAATTTGGTCCCAAATGGGTTAAGAACACACAGCCAATGCTTTGAGGCAATAAATGGCCTGTATAAAGTTACTTTGGGTTAGAATATGTTATAATACAATGAATTTGATTGATTACAAGTGTTAGAGATAGTCTAAGAATGTTTAGAAGTGTGAAGAAAGACTTGTTGATATTTAGTCCCAAATGGGATAAGAACCCACAACCATTGCTTTGAGGCAGTAAATGGCTTGTATAAAGTTACTTGGGTTAGAATTTGTTATAATAAAATGAATTTGATTGAATACAAGTGCTAGAGATGGATGAAGAATGTTTAGAACTGTAAAGAAGGACTTGTTGAAATTTGGTCCCAAATGGGATAAGAACCCACAACCAATGCTTTGAGGCAGTCAATGGCTTGTATAAAGTTATTTTAAGTTATAATATGTTATAATACAATGAATTTGATTGATTACAAGTGCTAGAGATGGATGAAGAATGTTTTGAAATGTGAATAAAGACTTGTTAAAATTTGGTCCCAAATGGGTTAAGAACACACAACCAATGCTTTGAGGCAGTAAATGGCTTGTATAAAGTTACTTTGGGTTAGAATATGTTATAATACAATGAATTTGATTGATTACAAGTGTTAGAGATAGTCTAAGAATGTTTAGAAGTGTGAAGAAAGACTTGTTGAAATTGGTCCCAAATGGGATTATAACCCACAACCATTGCTTCGAGGCAGTAAATGGCTTGTATAATGTTATTTTGGGTTAGAATATGTTATAATAGAATGAATTTGATTAATTACAAGTGCTAGAGATGGATGAAGAATGTTTGGAAGTGTGAAGAAAGACTTGTTGAAATTTGGTCCCAAATAGGACAAGAACCCTCAACCATTGCTTTGAGTCAGTAAATGGCTTGTATAAAGTTAGTTTGGGTTAGAATATGTTATAATACAATGAATTTGATTTATTACAATTGCTAGAGATGGATGAAGAATGTTTACAAGTGTGAAGAAACACTAGTTGAAATTTGGTCCCAAATGGGATAAGAACCCACAACCAATGCATTGAGGCAGTAAATGGCTTGTATAAAGTTATTTTAAGTTAGAATATGTTATAATACAATGAATTTGATTGATTACAAGTGCTAGGGATGGATGAAGAATGTTTAGAACTTTGAATAAAGACTTATTGATATTTGGTCCCAAATGGGATAAGAACCCACAACCATTGCTTTGAGGCAGTAAATGGCTTGTATAATGTTATTTTGGGTTAGAATATGATATAATACAATGAATTTTATTAATTACAAGTGTTAGAGATGGATGAAGAATGTTTAGAAGTGTGAAGAAAGACTTGTTGAAATTTGGTCCCAAATGGGAGAAGAACCCACAACCATTGCTTTGAGGCAGTAAATGGCTTGTCTAGAGTTGTCTTGCGTTAGAATATGTTATAACACAAAGAATTTGATTAATTACAAGTGCTAGAGATGGATGAAGAATGTTTAGAACTGTAAAGAAAGACTTGTTGAAATTTGGTCCCAAATGGGATAAGAACCCACAACCAATGCTTTGAGGCAGTCAATGGCTTGTATAAAGTTATTTTAAGTTATAATATGTTATAATACAATGAATTTGATTGATTACAAGTGCTAGAGATGGATGAAGAATGTTTTGAAATGTGAATAAAGACTTGTTAAAATTTGGTCCCAAATGGGTTAAGAACACACAGCCAATGCTTTGAGGCAATAAATGGCCTGTATAAAGTTACTTTGGGTTAGAATATGTTATAATACAATGAATTTGATTGATTACAAGTGTTAGAGATAGTCTAAGAATGTTTAGAAGTGTGAAGAAAGACTTGTTGATATTTAGTCCCAAATGGGATAAGAACCTACAACCATTGCTTTGAGGCAGTAAATGGCTTGTATAAAGTTACTTGGGTTAGAATTTGTTATAATACAATGAATTTGATTGAATACAAGTGCTAGAGATGGATGACGAATGTTTAGAACTGTAAAGAAGGACTTGTTGAAATTTGGTCCCAAATGGGATAAGAACCCACAACCAATGCTTTGAGGCAGTCAATGGCTTGTATAAAGTTATTTTAAGTTATAATATGTTATAATACAATGAATTTGATTGATTACAAGTGCTAGAGATGGATGAAGAATGTTTTGAAATGTGAATAAAGACTTGTTAAAATTTGGTCCCAAATGGGTTAAGAACACACAGCCAATGCTTTGAGGCAGTAAATGACTTGTATAAAGTTACTTTGGGTTAGAATATGTTATAATACAATGAATTTGATTGATTACAAGTGTTAGAGATAGTCTAAGAATGTTTAGAAGTGTGAAGAAAGACTTGATGAAATTGGTCCCAAATGGGATTATAACCCACAACCATTGCTTCGAGGCAGTAAATGGCTTGTATAATATTATTTTGGGTTAGAATATGTTATAATAGAATGAATTTGATTAATTACAAGTGCTAGAGATGGATGAAGAATGTTTAGAAGTGTGAAGAAAGACTTGTTGAAATTTGGTCCCAAATAGGACAAGAACCCTCAACCATTGTTTTGAGTCAATAAATGGCTTGTATAAAGTTAGTTTGGGTTAGAATATGTTATAATACAATGAATTTGATTTATTACAATTGCTAGAGATGGATGAAGAATGTTTACAAGTGTGAAGAAACACTAGTTGAAATTTGGTCCCAAATGGGATAAGAACCCACAACCAATGCATTGAGGCAGTAAATGGCTTGAATAAAGTTATTTTAAGTTAGAATATGTTATAATACAATGAATTTGATTGATTACAAGTGCTAGGAATGGATGAAGAATGTTTAGAACTTTGAATAAAGACTTATTGATATTTGGTCCCAAATGGGATAAGAACCCACAACCATTGCTTTGAGGCAGTAAATGGCTTGTATAATGTTATTTTGGGTTAGAATATGATATAATACAATGAATTTTATTAATTACAAGTGTTAGAGATGGATGACGAATGTTTAGAAGTGTGAAGAAAGACTTGTTGAAATTTAGTCCCAAATGGGAGAAGAACCCACAACCATTGCTTTGAGGCAGTAAATGGCTTGTCTAGAGCTGTCTTGCGTTAGAATATGTTATAACACAAAGAATTTGATTAATTACAAGTGCTAGAGATGGATGAAGAATGTTTAGAACTGTAAAGAAAGACTTGTTGAAATTTGGTCCCAAATGGGATAAGAACCCACAACCAATGCTTTGAGGCAGTCAATGGCTTGTATAAAGTTATTTTAAGTTATAATATGTTATAATACAATGAATTTGATTGATTACAAGTGCTAGAGATGGATGAAGAATGTTTTGAAATGTGAATAAAGACTTGTTAAAATTTGGTCCCAAATGGGTTAAGAACACACAGCCAATGCTTTGAGGCAATAAATGGCCTGTATAAAGTTACTTTGGGTTAGAATATGTTATAATACAATGAATTTGATTGATTACAAGTGTTAGAGATAGTCTAAGAATGTTTAGAAGTGTGAAGAAAGACTTGTTGATATTTAGTCCCAAATGGGATAAGAACCCACAACCATTGCTTTGAGGCAGTAAATGGCTTGTATAAAGTTACTTGGGTTAGAATTTGTTATAATACAATGAATTTGATTGAATACAAGTGCTAGAGATGGATGAAGAATATTTAGAAGTGTAAAGAAACACATGTTGAAATTTGGTCCCAAATGGGATAAGAACCCACAACCAATGCTTTGAGGCAGTAAATGGCTTCTATAAAGTTGTTTTAAGTTATAATACAATAAATTTGATTGATTACAAGTGCTAGAGATGGATGAAGAATGTTTTGAAATGTGAATAAAGACTTGTTAAAATTTGGTCCCAAATGGGTTAAGAACACTCAGCCAATGCTTTGAGGCAGTAAATGGCTTGTATAAAGTTACTTTGGGTTAGAATATGTTATAATACAATGAATTTGATTGATTACAAGTGTTAGAGATAGTCTAAGAATGTTTAGAAGTGTGAAGAAAGACTTGTTGATATTTAGTCCCAAATGGGATAAGAACCTACAACCATTGCTTTGAGGCAGTAAATGGCTTGTATAAAGTTACTTGGGTTAGAATTTGTTATAATACAATGAATTTGATTGAATACAAGTGCTAGAGATGGATGAAGAATGTTTAGAACTGTAAAGAAGGACTTGTTGAAATTTGGTCCCAAATGGGATAAGAACCCACAACCAATGCTTTGAGGCAGTCAATGGCTTGTATAAAGTTATTTTAAGTTATAATATGTTATAATACAATGAATTTGATTGATTAAGAGTGCTAGAGATGGATGAAGAATGTTTTGAAATGTGAATAAAGACTTGTTAAAATTTGGTCCCAAATGGGTTAAGAACACACAGCCAATGCTTTGAGGCAGTAAATGACTTGTATAAAGTTACTTTGGGTTAGAATATGTTATAATACAATGAATTTGATTGATTACAAGTGTTAGAGATAGTCTAAGAATGTTTAGAAGTGTGAAGAAAGACTTGATGAAATTGGTCCCAAATGGGATTATAACCCACAACCATTGCTTCGTGGCAGTAAATGGCTTGTATAATGTTATTTTGGGTTAGAATATGTTATAATAGAATGAATTTGATTAATTACAAGTGCTAGAGATGGATGAAGAATGTTTAGAAGTGTGAAGAAAGACTTGTTGAAATTTGGTCCCAAATAGGACAAGAACCCTCAACCATTGCTTTGAGTCAGTAAATGGCTTGTATAAAGTTAGTTTGGGTTAGAATATGTTATAATACAATGAATTTGAATGATTTCAAGTGCTAGAGATGGATGAAGAATGTTTAGAAGTGTGAAGAAACACTAGTTGAAATTTGGTCCCAAATGGGATAAGAACCCACAACCATTGCTTTGAGGCAGTAAATGGCTTGAATAAAGTTATTTTAAGTTAGAATATGTTATAATACAATGAATTTGATTGATTACAAGTGCTAGGGATGGATGAAGAATGTTTAGAACTTTGAATAAAGACTTATTGATATTTGGTCCCAAATGGGATAAGAACCCACAACCATTGCTTTGAGGCAGTAAATGGCTTGTATAATGTTATTTTGGGTTAGAATATGTTATAATACAATGAATTTTATTAATTACAAGTGTTAGAGATGGATGACGAATGTTTAGAAGTGTGAAGAAAGACTTGTTGAAATTTGGTCCCAAATGGGAGAAGAACCCACAACCATTGCTTTGAGGCAGTAAATGGCTTGTCTAGAGCTGTCTTGCGTTAGAATATGTTATAACACAAAGAATTTGATTAATTACAAGTGCTAGAGATGGATGAAGAATGTTTAGAACTGTAAAGAAAGACTTGTTGAAATTTGGTCCCAAATGGGATAAGAACCTACAACCATTGCTTTGAGCCAGGAAATGGCTTGTATAAAGTTATTTTAAGTTATAATATGTTATAATACAATGAATTTGATTGATTACAAGTGCTAGAGATGGATGAAGAATGTTTTGAAATGTGAATAAAGACTTGTTAAAATTTGGTCCCAAATGGGTTAAGAACACACAGCCAATGCTTTGAGGCAATAAATGGCCTGTATAAAGTTACTTTGGGTTAGAATATGTTATAATACAATGAATTTGATTGATTACAAGTGTTAGAGATGGATGAAGAATGTTTAGAAGTGTGAAGAAAGACTTGTTGATATTTAGTCCCAAATGGGATAAGAACCCACAACCATTGCTTTGAGGCAGTAAATGGCTTGTATAAAGTTACTTGGGTTAGAATTTGTTATAATACAATGAATTTGATTGAATACAAGTGCTAGAGATGGATGAAGAATGTTTAGAACTGTAAAGAAGGACTTGTTGAAATTTGGTCCCAAATGGGATAAGAACCCACAACCAATGCTTTGAGGCAGTAAATGGCTTCTATAAAGTTATTTTAAGTTATAATATGTTATAATACAATGAATTTGATTGATTACAAGTGCTAGAGATGGATGAAGAATGTTTTGAAATGTGAATAAAGACTTGTTAAAATTTGGTCCCAAATGGGTTAAGAACACTCAGCCAATGCTTTGAGGCAGTAAATGGCTTGTATAAAGTTACTTTGGGTTAGAATATGTTATAATACAATGAATTTGATTGATTACAAGTGTTAGAGATAGTCTAAGAATGTTTAGAAGTGTGAAGAAAGACTTGTTGATATTTAGTCCCAAATGGGATAAGAACCTACAACCATTGCTTTGAGGCAGTAAATGGCTTGTATAAAGTTACTTGGGTTAGAATTTGTTATAATACAATGAATTTGATTGAATACAAGTGCTAGAGATGGATGAAGAATGTTTAGAACTGTAAAGAAGGACTTGTTGAAATTTGGTCCCAAATGGGATAAGAACCCACAACCAATGCTTTGAGGCAGTCAATGGCTTGTATAAAGTTATTTTAAGTTATAATATGTTATAATACAATGAATTTGATTGATTACAAGTGCTAGAGATGGATGAAGAATGTTTTGAAATGTGAATAAAGACTTGTTAAAATTTGGTCCCAAATGGGTTAAGAACACACAGCCAATGCTTTGAGGCAGTAAATGACTTGTATAAAGTTACTTTGGGTTAGAATATGTTATAATACAATGAATTTGATTGATTACAAGTGTTAGAGATAGTCTAAGAATGTTTAGAAGTGTGAAGAAAGACTTGATGAAATTGGTCCCAAATGGGATTATAACCCACAACCATTGCTTCGTGGCAGTAAATGGCTTGTATAATGTTATTTTGGGTTAGAATATGTTATAATAGAATGAATTTGATTAATTACAAGTGCTAGAGATGGATGAAGAATGTTTAGAAGTGTGAAGAAAGACTTGTTGAAATTTGGTCCCAAATAGGACAAGAACCCTCAACCATTGTTTTGAGTCAATAAATGGCTTGTATAAAGTTAGTTTGGGTTAGAATATGTTATAATACAATGAATTTGATTTATTACAATTGCTAGAGATGGATGAAGAATGTTTACAAGTGTGAAGAAACACTAGTTGAAATTTGGTCCCAAATGGGATAAGAACCCACAACCAATGCATTGAGGCAGTAAATGGCTTGAATAAAGTTATTTTAAGTTAGAATATGTTATAATACAATGAATTTGATTGATTACAAGTGCTAGGGATGGATGAAGAATGTTTAGAACTTTGAATAAAGACTTATTGATATTTGGTCCCAAATGGGATAAGAACCCACAACCATTGCTTTGAGGCAGTAAATGGCTTGTATAATGTTATTTTGGGTTAGAATATGATATAATACAATGAATTTTATTAATTACAAGTGTTAGAGATGGATGACGAATGTTTAGAAGTGTGAAGAAAGACTTGTTGAAATTTGGTCCCAAATGGGAGAAGAACCCACAACCATTGCTTTGAGGCAGTAAATGGCTTGTCTAGAGCTGTCTTGCGTTAGAATATGTTATAACACAAAGAATTTGATTAATTACAAGTGCTAGAGATGGATGAAGAATGTTTAGAACTGTAAAGAAAGACTTGTTGAAATTTGGTCCCAAATGGGATAAGAACCCACAACCAATGCTTTGAGGCAGTCAATGGCTTGTATAAAGTTATTTTAAGTTATAATATGTTATAATACAATGAATTTGATTGATTACAAGTGCTAGAGATGGATGAAGAATGTTTTGAAATGTGAATAAAGACTTGTTAAAATTTGGTCCCAAATGGGTTAAGAACACACAGCCAATGCTTTGAGGCAATAAATGGCCTGTATAAAGTTACTTTGGGTTAGAATATGTTATAATACAATGAATTTGATTGATTACAAGTGTTAGAGATAGTCTAAGAATGTTTAGAAGTGTGAAGAAAGACTTGTTGATATTTAGTCCCAAATGGGATAAGAACCCACAACCATTGCTTTGAGGCAGTAAATGGCTTGTATAAAGTTACTTGGGTTAGAATTTGTTATAATACAATGAATTTGATTGAATACAAGTGCTAGAGATGGATGAAGAATGTTTAGAACTGTAAAGAAGGACTTGTTGAAATTTGGTCCCAAATGGGATAAGAACCCACAACCAATGCTTTGAGGCAGTCAATGGCTTGTATAAAGTTATTTTAAGTTATAATATGTTATAATACAATGAATTTGATTGATTACAAGTGCTAGAGATGGATGAAAAATGTTTTGAAATGTGAATAAAGACTTGTTAAAATTTGGTCCCAAATGGGTTAAGAACACTCAGCCAATGCTTTGAGGCAGTAAATGGCTTGTATAAAGTTACTTTGGGTTAGAATATGTTATAATACAATGAATTTGATTGATTACAAGTGTTTGAGATAGTCTAAGAATGTTTAGAAGTGTGAAGAAAGACTTGTTGAAATTGGTCCCAAATGGGATTATAACCCACAACCATTGCTTCGTGGCAGTAAATGGCTTGTATAATGTTATTTTGGGTTAGAATATGTTATAATAGAATGAATTTGATTAATTACAAGTGCTAGAGATGGATGAAGAATGTTTAGAAGTGTGAAGAAAGACTTGTTGAAATTTGGTCCCAAATAGGACAAGAACCCTCAACCATTGCTTTGAGTCAGTAAATGGCTTGTATAAAGTTAGTTTGGGTTAGAATATGTTATAATACAATGAATTTGATTTATTACAATTGCTAGAGATGGATGAAGAATGTTTACAAGTGTGAAGAAACACTAGTTGAAATTTGGTCCCAAATGGGATAAGAACCCACAACCATTGCTTTGACGCAGTAAATGGCTTGTATAAAGTTATTTTAAGTTAGAATATGTTATAATACAATGAATTTGATTGATTACAAGTGCTAGGGATGGATGAAGAATGTTTAGAACTTTGAATAAAGACTTATTGATATTTGGTCCCAAATGGGATAAGAACCCACAACCATTGCTTTGAGGCAGTAAATGGCTTGTATAATGTTATTTTGGGTTAGAATATGATATAATACAATGAAATTTATTAATTACAAGTGTTAGAGATGGATGAAGAATGTTTAGAAGTGTGAAGAAAGACTTGTTGAAATTTGGTCCCAAATGGGTAAGAACCCACCACCATTGCTTTGAGGCAGTAAATGGCTTGTCTAGAGTTGTCTTGCGTTAGAATATGTTATAACACAAAGAATTTGATTGATTACAAGTGCTAGAGATGGATGAAGAATGTTTAGAACTGTAAAGAAAGACTTGTTGAAATTTGGTCCCAAATGGGATAAGAACCCACAACCATTGCTTTGAGGCAGTCAATGGCTTGTATAAAGTTATTTTAAGTTATAATATGTTATAATACAATGAATTTGATTGATTACAAGTCCTAGAGATGGATGAAGAATGTTTTGAAATGTGAATAAAGACTTGTTAAAATTTGGTCCCAAATGGGTTAAGAACACACAACCAATGCTTTGAGGCAATAAATGGCTTGTATAAAGTTACTTTGGGTTAGAATATGTTATAATACAATGAATTTGATTGTTTAGACGAGGTAGAGGTGCATGAAGAATGTTTTGTAGTGTGAAGAAGGCCTTGTTGATATTTAGTCCCAAATGGGATAAGAGCCCACAACCATGGCTTTGAGGCAGTAAATGGCTTGTATAAAGTTACTTGGGTTAGAATTTGTTATAATACAATGAATTTGATTGATTACAAGTGCTAGAGATGGATGAAGAATGTTTAGAACTGTAAAGAAGGACTTGTTGAAATTTGGTCCCAAATGGGATAAGAACCCACAACCATTGCTTTGAGGCAGTCAATGGCTTGTATAAAGTTATTTTAAGTTATAATATGTTATAATACAATGAATTTGATTGATTACAAGTGCTAGAGATGGATGAAGAATGTTTTGAAATGTGAATAAAGACTTGTTAAAATTTGGTCCCAAATGGGATAAGAACCCACAACCATTGCTTTGAGGCAGTAAATGGCTTGTATAATGTTATTTTGGGTTAGAATATGTTATAATACAATGAATTTGATTAATTACAAGTGCTAGAGATGGATGAAGAATGTTTAGAAGTGTGAAGAAAGACTTGTTGAAATTGGTCCCAAATGGGATTATAACCCACAACCATTGCTTCGAGGCAGTAAATGGCTTGTATAATGTTATTTTGGGTTAGAATATGTTATAATAAAATGAATTTGATTAATTACAAGTCCTAGAGATGGATGAAGAATGTTTAGAAGTGTAAAGAAAGACTTGTTGAAATTTGGTCCCAAATGAGATAAGAACCCACAACCATTGCCTTGAGTCAGTAAATGGCTGGTATAAAGTTATTTTGGGTTCGAATATGTTATATAATACAATGAATTTAATTGATTTCAACTGCTAGAGATGGATGAAGAATGTTTAGAAGTGTCAAGAAACACTTGTTAAAATTTGGTCCTAAATGGGAAAAGAACCCACAACCATTGCTTTGAGGCAGTAAATTGCTTGTCTAGAGTTGTTTTAGGTTACAATATGTTATAATACAATGAATTTGATTGATTACAAGTGCTAGGGATGGATGAAGAATGTTTAGAACTTTGAATAAAGACTTATTGATATTTGGTCCCAAATGGGATAAGAACCCACAACCATTGCTTTGAGGCAGTAAATGGCTTGTATAATGTTATTTTGGGTTAGAATATGATATAATACAATGAAATTTATTAATTACAAGTGTTAGAGATGGATGACGAATGTTTAGAAGTGTGAAGAAAGACTTGTTGAAATTTGGTCCCAAATGGGAGAAGAACCTACAACCATTGCTTTGAGGCAGTAAATGGCTTGTCTAGAGTTGTCTTGCGTTAGAATATGTTATAACACAAAGAATTTGATTAATTACAAGTGCTAGAGATGGATGAAGAATGTTTAGAACTGTAAAGAAAGACTTGTTGAAATTTGGTCCCAAATGGGATAAGAACCCACAACCAATGCTTTGAGGCAGTCAATGGCTTGTATAAAGTTATTTTAAGTTATAATATGTTATAATACAATGAATTTGATTGATTACAAGTGCTAGAGATGGATGAAGAATGTTTTGAAATGTGAATAAAGACTTGTTAAAATTTGGTCCCAAATGGGTTAAGAACACACAACCAATGCTTTGAGGCAATAAATGGCTTGTATAAAGTTACTTTGGGTTAGAATATGTTATAATACAATGAATTTGATTGATTACAAGTGTTAGAGATAGTCTAAGAATGTTTAGAAGTGTGAAGAAAGACTTGTTGATATTTAGTCCCAAATGGGATAAGAACCCACAACCATTGCTTTGAGGCAGTAAATGGCTTGTATAAAGTTACTTGGGTTAGAATTTGTTATAATACAATGAATTTGATTGAATACAAGTGCTAGAGATGGATGAAGAATGTTTAGAACTGTAAAGAAGGACTTGTTGAAATTTGGTCCCAAATGGGATAAGAACCCACAACCAATGCTTTGAGGCAGTCAATGGCTTGTATAAAGTTATTTTAAGTTATAATATGTTATAATACAATGAATTTGATTGATTACAAGTGCTAGAGATGGATGAAGAATGTTTTGAAATGTGAATAAAGACTTGTTAAAATTTGGTCCCAAATGGGTTAAGAACACTCAGCCAATGCTTTGAGGCAGTAAATGGCTTGTATA
This sequence comes from Capsella bursa-pastoris, assembly GCA_036452645.1. NCBI lineage: Eukaryota > Viridiplantae > Streptophyta > Magnoliopsida > Brassicales > Brassicaceae > Capsella > Capsella bursa-pastoris. The sequence continues at coordinate 5,985,418 of CP144192.1, forward strand.
AAGTTACTTTGGGTTAGAATATGTTATAATACAATGAATTTGATTGATTACAAGTGTTAGAGATAGTCTAAGAATGTTTAGAAGTGTGAAGAAAGACTTGTTGAAATTGGTCCCAAATGGGATTATAACCCACAACCATTGCTTCGAGGCAGTAAATGGCTTGTATAATGTTATTTTGGGTTAGAATATGTTATAATAGAATGAATTTGATTAATTACAAGTCCTAGAGATGGATGAAGAATGTTTAGAAGTGTGAAGAAAGACTTGTTGAAATTTGGTCCCAAATAGGACAAGAACCCTCAACCATTGCTTTGAGTCAGTAAATGGCTTGTATAAAGTTAGTTTGGGTTAGAATATGTTATAATACAATGAATTTGATTTATTACAATTGCTAGAGATGGATGAAGAATGTTTACAAGTGTGAAGAAACACTAGTTGAAATTTGGTCCCAAATGGGATAAGAACCCACAACCAATGCATTGAGGCAGTAAATGGCTTGTATAAAGTTATTTTAAGTTAGAATATGTTATAATACAATGAATTTGATTGATTACAAGTGCTAGGGATGGATGAAGAATGTTTAGAACTTTGAATAAAGACTTATTGATATTTGGTCCCAAATGGGATAAGAACCCACAACCATTGCTTTGAGGCAGTAAATGGCTTGTATAATGTTATTTTGGGTTAGAATATAATATAATACAATGAATTTTATTAATTACAAGTGTTAGAGATGGATGACGAATGTTTAGAAGTGTGAAGAAAGACTTGTTGAAATTTGGTCCCAAATGGGAGAAGAACCTACAACCATTGCTTTGAGGCAGTAAATGGCTTGTCTAGAGTTGTCTTGCGTTAGAACATGTTATAACACAAAGAATTTGATTAATTACAAGTGCTAGAGATGGATGAAGAATGTTTAGAACTGTAAAGAAAGACTTGTTGAAATTTGGTCCCAAATGGGATAAGAACCCACAACCAATGCTTTGAGGCAGTCAATGGCTTGTATAAAGTTATTTTAAGTTATAATATGTTATAATACAATGAATTTGATTGATTACAAGTGCTAGAGATGAATGAAGAATGTTTTGAAATGTGAATAAAGACTTGTTAAAATTTGGTCCCAAATGGGTTAAGAACACACAACCAATGCTTTGAGGCAATAAATGGCTTGTATAAAGTTACTTTGGGTTAGAATATGTTATAATACAATGAATTTGATTGATTACAAGTGTTAGAGATAGTCTAAGAATGTTTAGAAGTGTGAAGAAAGATTTGTTGATATTTAGTCCCAAATGGGATAAGAACCCACAACCATTGCTTTGAGGCAGTAAATGGCTTGTATAAAGTTACTTGGGTTAGAATTTGTTATAATACAATGAATTTGATTGAATACAAGTGCTAGAGATGGATGAAGAATGTTTAGAACTGTAAAGAAGGACTTGTTGAAATTTGGTCCCAAATGGGATAAGAACCCACAACCAATGCTTTGAGGCAGTCAATGGCTTGTATAAAGTTATTTTAAGTTATAATATGTTATAATACAATGAATTTGATTGATTACAAGTGCTAGAGATGGATGAAGAATGTTTTGAAATGTGAATAAAGACTTGTTAAAATTTGGTCCCAAATGGGTTAAGAACACACAGCCAATGCTTTGAGGCAGTAAATGGCTTGTATAAAGTTACTTTGGGTTAGAATATGTTATAATACAATGAATTTGATTGATTACAAGTGTTAGAGATAGTCTAAGAATGTTTAGAAATGTGATGAAATACTTGTTGAAATTGGTCCCAAATGGGATTATAACCCACAACCATTTCTTCGAGGCAGTAAATGGCTTGTATAAAGTTATTTTAAGTTATAATATGTTATAATACAATGAATTTGATTGATTACAAGTGCTAGAGATGGATGAAGAATGTTTAGAAGTGTGAAGAAAGACTTGTTGAAATTTGGTCCCAAATAGGACAAGAACCCTCAACCATTGTTTTGAGTCAGTAAATGGCTTGTATAAAGTTAGTTTGGGTTAGAATATGTTATAATACAATGAATTTGATTTATTACACTTGCTAGAGATGGATGAAGAATGTTTACAAGTGTGAAGAAACACTAGTTGAAATTTGGTCCCAAATGGGATAAGAACCCACAACCAATGCATTGAGGCAGTAAATGGCTTGTATAAAGTTATTTTAAGTTAGAATATCTTATAATACAATGAATTTGATTGATTACAAGTGCTAGGGATGGATGAAGAATGTTTAGAACTTTGAATAAAGACTTATTGATATTTGGTCCCAAATGGGATAAGAACCCACAACCATTGCTTTGAGGCAGTAAATGGCTTGTATAATGTTATTTTGGGTTAGAATATGATATAATACAATGAATTTTATTAATTACAAGTGTTAGAGATGGATGACGAATGTTTAGAAGTGTGAAGAAAGACTTGTTGAAATTTGGTCCCAAATGGGAGAAGAACCCACAACCATTGCTTTGAGGCAGTAAATGGCTTGTCTAGAGTTGTCTTGCGTTAGAATATGTTATAACACAAAGAATTTGATTAATTACAAGTGCTAGAGATGGATGAAGAATGTTTAGAACTGTAAAGAAAGACTTGTTGAAATTTGGTCCCAAATGGGATAAGAACCCACAACCAATGCTTTGAGGCAGTCAATGGCTTGTATAAAGTTATTTTAAGTTATAATATGTTATAATACAATGAATTTGATTGATTACAAGTGCTAGAGATGGATGAAGAATGTTTTGAAATGTGAATAAAGACTTGTTAAAATTTGGTCCCAAAAGGGTTAAGAACACACAGCCAATGCTTTGAGGCAATAAATGGCCTGTATAAAGTTACTCTGGGTTAGAATATGTTATAATACAATGAGTTTGATTGATTACAAGTGTTAGAGATAGTCTAAGAATGTTTAGAAGTGTGAAGAAAGACTTGTTGATATTTAGTCCCAAATGGGATAAGAACCAACAACCATTGCTTTGAGGCAGTAAATGGCTTGTATAAAGTTACTTGGGTTAGAATTTGTTATAATACAATGAATTTGATTGAATACAAGTGCTAGAGATGGATGAAGAATGTTTAGAACTGTAAAGAAGGACTTGTTGAAATTTGGTCCCAAATGGGATAAGAACCCACAACCAATGCTTTGAGGCAGTCAATGGCTTGTATAAAGTTATTTTAAGTTATAATATGTTATAATACAATGAATTTGATTGATTACAAGTGCTAGAGATGGATGAAGAATGTTTTGAAATGTGAATAAAGACTTGTTAAAATTTGGTCCCACTTGTTAAAATTTGGTCCCAAATGGGTTAAGAACACACAGCCAATGCTTTGAGGCAGTAAATGGCTTGTATAAAGTTACTTTGGTTTAGAATATGTTATAATACAATGAATTTGATTGATTACAAGTGTTAGAGATAGTCTAAGAATGTTTAGAAATGTGAAGAAATACTTGTTGAAATTGGTCCCAAATGGGATAAGAACCCACAACAAATGCTTTGAGGCAGTCAATGGCTTGTATATAGTTATTTTAAGTTATAATATGTTATAATACAATGAATTTGATTGATTACAAGTGCTAGAGATGGATGAAGAATGTTTTGAAATGTGAATAAAGACGTGTTAAAATTTGGTCCCAAATGGGTTAAGAACACACAGCCAATGCTTTGAGGCAGTAAATGGCTTGTATAAAGTTACTTTGGGTTAGAATATGTTATAATACAATGAATTTGATTGATTACAAGTGTTAGAGATAGTCTAAGAATGTTTAGAAGTGTGAAGAAAGACTTGTTGAAATTGGTCCCAAATGGGATTATAACCCACAACCATTGCTTCGAGGCAGTAAATGGCTTGTATAATGTTATTTTGGGTTAGAATATGTTATAATAGAATGAATTTGATTAATTACAAGTGCTAGAGATGGATGAAGAATGTTTAGAAGTGTGAAGAAAGACTTGTTGAAATTTGGTCCCAAATAGGACAAGAACCCTCAACCATTGCTTTGAGTCAGTAAATGGCTTGTATAAAGTTAGTTTGGGTTAGAATATGTTATAATACAATGAATTTGATTTATTATAATTGCTAGAGATGGATGAAGAATGTTTACAAGTGTGAAGAAACACTAGTTGAAATTTGGTCCCAAATGGGATACGAACCCACAACCAATGCATTAAGGCAGTAAATGGCTTGTATAAAGTTATTTTAAGTTAGAATATGTTATAATACAATGAATTTGATTGAATACAAGTGCTAGAGATGGATGAAAAATGTTTAGAACTGTAAAGAAGGACTTGTTGAAATTTGGTCCCAAATGGGATAAGAACCCACAACCAATGCTTTGAGGCAGTCAATGGCTTGTATAAAGTTATTTTAAGTTATAATATGTTATAATACAATGAATTTGATTGATTACAAGTGCTAGAGATGGATGAAGAATGTTTTGAAATGTGAATAAAGACTTGTTAAAATTTAGTCCCAAATGGGTTAAGAACACACAGCCAATGCTTTGAGGCAGTAAATGGCTTGTATAAAGTTACTTTGGGTTAGAATATGTTATAATACAATGAATTTGATTGATTACAAGTGTTAGAGATAGTCTAAGAATGTTTAGAAGTGTGAAGAAAGACTTGTTGAAATTGGTCCCAAATGGGATTATAACCCACAACCATTGCTTCGAGGCAGTAAATGGCTTGTATAATGTTATTTTGGGTTAGAATATGTTATAATAGAATGAATTTGATTAATTACAAGTGCTAGAGATGGATGAAGAATGTTTAGAAGTGTGAAGAAAGACTTGTTGAAATTTGGTCCCAAATAGGACAAGAACCCTCAACCATTGCTTTGAGTCAGTAAATGGCTTGTATAAAGTTAGTTTGGGTTAGAATATGTTATAATACAATGAATTTCATTTATTACAATTGCTAGAGATGGATGAAGAATGTTTACAAGTGTGAAGAAACACTAGTTGAAATTTGGTCCCAAATGGGATACGAACCCACAACCAATGCATTGAGGCAGTAAATGGCTTGTATAAAGTTATTTTAAGTTAGAATATGTTATAATACAATGAATTTGATTGATTACAAGTGCTAGGGATGGATGAAGAATGTTTAGAACTTTGAATAAAGACTTATTGATATTCGGTCCCAAATGGGATAAGAACCCACAACCATTGCTTTGAGGCAGTAAATGGCTTGTATAATGTTATTTTGGGTTAGAATATGATATAATACAATGAATTTTATTAATTACAAGTGTTAGAGATGGATGACGAATGTTTAGAAGTGTGAAGAAAGACTTGTTGAAATTTGGTCCCAAATGGGAGAAGAACCCACAACCATTGCTTTGAGGCAGTAAATGGCTTGTCTAGAGTTGTCTTGCGTTAGAATATGTTATAACACAAAGAATTTGATTAATTACAAGTGCTAGAGATGGATGAAGAATGTTTAGAACTGTAAAGAAAGACTTGTTGAAATTTGGTCCCAAATGGGATAAGAACCCACAACCAATGCTTTGAGGCAGTCAATGGCTTGTATAAAGTTATTTTAAGTTATAATATGTTATAATACAATGAATTTGATTGATTACAAGTGCTAGAGATGGATGAAGAATGTTTTGAAATGTGAATAAAGACTTGTTAAAATTTGGTCCCAAATGGGTTAAGAACACACAGCCAATGCTTTGAGGCAATAAATGGCCTGTATAAAGTTACTTTGGGTTAGAATATGTTATAATACAATGAATTTGATTGATTACAAGTGTTAGAGATAGTCTAAGAATGTTTAGAAGTGTGAAGAAAAACTTGTTGATATTTAGTCCCAAATGGGATAAGAACCCACAACCATTGCTTTGAGGCAGTAAATGGCTTGTATAAAGTTACTTGGGTTAGAATTTGTTATAATACAATGAATTTGATTGAATACAAGTGCTAGAGATGGATGAAGAATGTTTAGAACTGTAAAGAAGGACTTGTTGAAATTTGGTCCCAAATGGGATAAGAACCCACAACCAATGCTTTGAGGCAGTCAATGGCTTGTATAAAGTTATTTTAAGTTATAATATGTTATAATACAATGAATTTGATTGATTACAAGTGCTAGAGATGGATGAAGAATATTTTTGAAATGTGAATAAAGACTTGTTAAAATTTGGTCCCAAATGGGTTAAGAACGCACAGCCAATGCTTTGAGGCAGTAAATGGCTTGTATAAAGTTACTTTGGGTTAGAATATGTTATAATACAATGAATTTGATTGATTACAAGTGTTAGAGATAGTCTAAGAATGTTTAGAAGTGTGAAGAAAGACTTGTTGAAATTGGTCCCAAATGGGATTATAACCCACAACCATTGCTTCGAGGCAGTAAATGGCTTGTATAATGTTATTTATGGTTAGAATATGTTATAATAGAATGAATTTGATTAATTACAAGTGCTAGAGATGGATGAAGAATGTTTAGAAGTGTGAAGAAAGACTTGTTGAAATTTGGTCCCAAATAGGACAAGAACCCTCAACCATTGCTTTGAGTCAGTAAATGGCTTGTATAAAGTTAGTTTGGGTTAGAATATGTTATAATACAATGAATTTGATTTATTACAATTGCTAGAGATGGATGAAGAATGTTTACAAGTGTGAAGAAACACTAGTTGAAATTTAGTCCCAAATGGGATACGAACCCACAACCAATGCATTGAGGCAGTAAATGGCTTGTATAAAGTTATTTTAAGTTAGAATATGTTATAATACAATGAATTTGATTGATTACAAGTGCTAGGGATGGATGAAGAATGTTTAGAACTTTGAATAAAGACTTATTGATATTTGGTCCCAAATGGGATAAGAACCCACAACCATTGCTTTGAGGCAGTAAATGGCTTGTATAATGTTATTTTGGGTTAGAATATGATATAATACAATGAATTTTATTAATTACAAGTGTTAGAGATGGATGGCGAATGTTTAGAAGTGTGAAGAAAGACTTGTTGAAATTTGGTCCCAAATGGGAGAAGAACCCACAACCATTGCTTTGAGGCAGTAAATGGCTTGTCTAGAGTTTTCTTGCGTTAGAATATGTTATAACACAAAGAATTTGATTAATTACAAGTGCTAGAGATGGATGAAGAATGTTTAGAACTGTAAAGAAAGACTTGTTGAAATTTGGTCCCAAATGGGATAAGAACCCACAACCAATGCTTTGAGGCAGTCAATGGCTTGTATAAAGTTATTTTAAGTTATAATATGTTATAATACAATGAATTTGATTGATTACAAGTGCTAGAGATGGATGAAGAATGTTTTGAAATGTGAATAAAGACTTGTTAAAATTTGGTCCCAAATGGGTTAAGAACACACAGCCAATGCTTTGAGGCAATAAATGGCCTGTATAAAGTTACTTTGGGTTAGAATATGTTATAATACAATGAATTTGATTGATTACAAGTGTTAGAGATAGTCTAAGAATGTTTAGAAGTGTGAAGAAAAACTTGTTGATATTTAGTCCCAAATGGGATAAGAACCCACAACCATTGCTTTGAGGCAGTAAATGGCTTGTATAAAGTTACTTGGGTTAGAATTTGTTATAATACAATGAATTTGATTGAATACAAGTGCTAGAGATGGATGAAGAATGTTTAGAACTGTAAAGAAGGACTTGTTGAAATTTGGTCCCAAATGGGATAAGAACCCACAACCAATGCTTTGAGGCAGTCAATGGCTTGTATAAAGTTATTTTAAGTTATAATATGTTATAATACAATGAATTTGATTGATTACAAGTGCTAGAGATGGATGAAGAATGTTTTGAAATGTGAATAAAGACTTGTTAAAATTTGGTCCCACTTGTTAAAATTTGGTCCCAAATGGGTTAAGAACACACAGCCAATGCTTTGAGGCAGTAAATGGCTTGTATAAAGTTACTTTGGTTTAGAATATGTTATAATACAATGAATTTGATTGATTACAAGTGTTAGAGATAGTCTAAGAATGTTTAGAAATGTGAAGAAATACTTGTTGAAATTGGTCCCAAATGGGATAAGAACCCACAACAAATGCTTTGAGGCAGTCAATGGCTTGTATATAGTTATTTTAAGTTATAATATGTTATAATACAATGAATTTGATTGATTACAAGTGCTAGAGATGGATGAAGAATGTTTTGAAATGTGAATAAAGACGTGTTAAAATTTGGTCCCAAATGGGTTAAGAACACACAGCCAATGCTTTGAGGCAGTATATGGCTTGTATAAAGTTACTTTGGGTTAGAATATGTTATAATACAATGAATTTGATTGATTACAAGTGTTAGAGATAGTCTAAGAATGTTTAGAAGTGTGAAGAAAGACTTGTTGAAATTGGTCCCAAATGGGATTATAACCCACAACCATTGCTTCGAGGCAGTAAATGGCTTGTATAATGTTATTTTGGGTTAGAATATGTTATAATAGAATGAATTTGATTAATTACAAGTGCTAGAGATGGATGAAGAATGTTTAGAAGTGTGAAGAAAGACTTGTTGAAATTTGGTCCCAAATAGGACAAGAACCCTCAACCATTGCTTTGAGTCAGTAAATGGCTTGTATAAAGTTAGTTTGGGTTAGAATATGTTATAATACAATGAATTTGATTTATTATAATTGCTAGAGATGGATGAAGAATGTTTACAAGTGTGAAGAAACACTAGTTGAAATTTGGTCCCAAATGGGATACGAACCCACAACCAATGCATTGAGGCAGTAAATGGCTTGTATAAAGTTATTTTAAGTTAGAATATGTTATAATACAATGAATTTGATTGAATACAAGTGCTAGAGATGGATGAAAAATGTTTAGAACTGTAAAGAAGGACTTGTTGAAATTTGGTCCCAAATGGGATAAGAACCCACAACCAATGCTTTGAGGCAGTCAATGGCTTGTATAAAGTTATTTTAAGTTATAATATGTTATAATACAATGAATTTGATTGATTACAAGTGCTAGAGATGGATGAAGAATGTTTTGAAATGTGAATAAAGACTTGTTAAAATTTAGTCCCAAATGGGTTAAGAACACACAGCCAATGCTTTGAGGCAGTAAATGGCTTGTATAAAGTTACTTTGGGTTAGAATATGTTATAATACAATGAATTTGATTGATTACAAGTGTTAGAGATAGTCTAAGAATGTTTAGAAGTGTGAAGAAAGACTTGTTGAAATTGGTCCCAAATGGGATTATAACCCACAACCATTGCTTCGAGGCAGTAAATGGCTTGTATAATGTTATTTTGGGTTAGAATATGTTATAATAGAATGAATTTGATTAATTACAAGTGCTAGAGATGGATGAAGAATGTTTAGAAGTGTGAAGAAAGACTTGTTGAAATTTGGTCCCAAATAGGACAAGAACCCTCAACCATTGCTTTGAGTCAGTAAATGGCTTGTATAAAGTTAGTTTGGGTTAGAATATGTTATAATACAATGAATTTGATTTATTACAATTGCTAGAGATGGATGAAGAATGTTTACAAGTGTGAAGAAACACTAGTTGAAATTTGGTCCCAAATGGGATACGAACCCACAACCAATGCATTGAGGCAGTAAATGGCTTGTATAAAGTTATTTTAAGTTAGAATATGTTATAATACAATGAATTTGATTGATTACAAGTGCTAGGGATGGATGAAGAATGTTTAGAACTTTGAATAAAGACTTATTGATATTTGGTCCCAAATGGGATAAGAACCCACAACCATTGCTTTGAGGCAGTAAATGGCTTGTATAATGTTATTTTGGGTTAGAATATGATATAATACAATGAATTTTATTAATTACAAGTGTTAGAGATGGATGACGAATGTTTAGAAGTGTGAAGAAAGACTTGTTGAAATTTGGTCCCAAATGGGAGAAGAACCCACAACCATTGCTTTGAGGCAGTAAATGGCTTGTCTAGAGTTGTCTTGCGTTAGAATATGTTATAACACAAAGAATTTGATTAATTACAAGTGCTAGAGATGGATGAAGAATGTTTAGAACTGTAAAGAAAGACTTGTTGAAATTTGGTCCCAAATGGGATAAGAACCCACAACCAATGCTTTGAGGCAGTCAATGGCTTGTATAAAGTTATTTTAAGTTATAATATGTTATAATACAATGAATTTGATTGATTACAAGTGCTAGAGATGGATGAAGAATGTTTTGAAATGTGAATAAAGACTTGTTAAAATTTGGTCCCAAATGGGTTAAGAACACACAGCCAATGCTTTGAGGCAATAAATGGCCTGTATAAAGTTACTTTGGGTTAGAATATGTTATAATACAATGAATTTGATTGATTACAAGTGTTAGAGATAGTCTAAGAATGTTTAGAAGTGTGAAGAAAAACTTGTTGATATTTAGTCCCAAATGGGATAAGAACCCACAACCATTGCTTTGAGGCAGTAAATGGCTTGTATAAAGTTACTTGGGTTAGAATTTGTTATAATACAATGAATTTGATTGAATACAAGTGCTAGAGATGGATGAAGAATGTTTAGAACTGTAAAGAAGGACTTGTTGAAATTTGGTCCCAAATGGGATAAGAACCCACAACCAATGCTTTGAGGCAGTCAATGGCTTGTATAAAGTTATTTTAAGTTATAATATGTTATAATACAATGAATTTGATTGATTACAAGTGCTAGAGATGGATGAAGAATGTTTTGAAATGTGAATAAAGACTTGTTAAAATTTGGTCCCAAATGGGTTAAGAACGCACAGCCAATGCTTTGAGGCAGTAAATGGCTTGTATAAAGTTACTTTGGGTTAGAATATGTTATAATACAATGAATTTGATTGATTACAAGTGTTAGAGATAGTCTAAGAATGTTTAGAAGTGTGAAGAAAGACTTGTTGAAATTGGTCCCAAATGGGATTATAACCCACAACCATTGCTTCGAGGCAGTAAATGGCTTGTATAATGTTATTTATGGTTAGAATATGTTATAATAGAATGAATTTGATTAATTACAAGTGCTAGAGATGGATGAAGAATGTTTAGAAGTGTGAAGAAAGACTTGTTGAAATTTGGTCCCAAATAGGACAAGAACCCTCAACCATTGCTTTGAGTCAGTAAATGGCTTGTATAAAGTTAGTTTGGGTTAGAATATGTTATAATACAATGAATTTGATTTATTACAATTGCTAGAGATGGATGAAGAATGTTTACAAGTGTGAAGAAACACTAGTTGAAATTTGGTCCCAAATGGGATACGAACCCACAACCAATGCATTGAGGCAGTAAATGGCTTGTATAAAGTTATTTTAAGTTAGAATATGTTATAATACAATGAATTTGATTGAATACAAGTGCTAGAGATGGATGAAGAATGTTTAGAACTGTAAAGAAGGACTTGTTGAAATTTGGTCCCAAATGGGATAAGAACCCACAACCAATGCTTTGAGGCAGTCAATGGCTTGTATAAAGTTATTTTAAGTTATAATATGTTATAATACAATGAATTTGATTGATTACAAGTGCTAGAGATGGATGAAGAATGTTTTGAAATGTGAATAAAGACTTGTTAAAATTTAGTCCCAAATGGGTTAAGAACACACAGCCAATGCTTTGAGGCAGTAAATGGCTTGTATAAAGTTACTTTGGGTTAGAATATGTTATAATACAATGAATTTGATTGATTACAAGTGTTAGAGATAGTCTAAGAATGTTTAGAAGTGTGAAGAAAGACTTGTTGAAATTGGTCCCAAATGGGATTATAACCCACAACCATTGCTTCGAGGCAGTAAATGGCTTGTATAATGTTATTTTGGGTTAGAATATGTTATAATAGAATGAATTTGATTAATTACAAGTGCTAGAGATGGATGAAGAATGTTTAGAAGTGTGAAGAAAGACTTGTTGAAATTTGGTCCCAAATAGGACAAGAACCCTCAACCATTGCTTTGAGTCAGTAAATGGCTTGTATAAAGTTAGTTTGGGTTAGAATATGTTATAATACAATGAATTTGATTTATTACAATTGCTAGAGATGGATGAAGAATGTTTACAAGTGTGAAGAAACACTAGTTGAAATTTAGTCCCAAATGGGATACGAACCCACAACCAATGCATTGAGGCAGTAAATGGCTTGTATAAAGTTATTTTAAGTTAGAATATGTTATAATACAATGAATTTGATTGATTACAAGTGCTAGGGATGGATGAAGAATGTTTAGAACTTTGAATAAAGACTTATTGATATTTGGTCCCAAATGGGATAAGAACCCACAACCATTGCTTTGAGGCAGTAAATGGCTTGTATAATGTTATTTTGGGTTAGAATATGATATAATACAATGAATTTTATTAATTACAAGTGTTAGAGATGGATGGCGAATGTTTAGAAGTGTGAAGAAAGACTTGTTGAAATTTGGTCCCAAATGGGAGAAGAACCCACAACCATTGCTTTGAGGCAGTAAATGGCTTGTCTAGAGTTTTCTTGCGTTAGAATATGTTATAACACAAAGAATTTGATTAATTACAAGTGCTAGAGATGGATGAAGAATGTTTAGAACTGTAAAGAAAGACTTGTTGAAATTTGGTCCCAAATGGGATAAGAACCCACAACCAATGCTTTGAGGCAGTCAATGGCTTGTATAAAGTTATTTTAAGTTATAATATGTTATAATACAATGAATTTGATTGATTACAAGTGCTAGAGATGGATGAAGAATGTTTTGAAATGTGAATAAAGACTTGTTAAAATTTGGTCCCAAATGGGTTAAGAACACACAGCCAATGCTTTGAGGCAATAAATGGCCTGTATAAAGTTACTTTGGGTTAGAATATGTTATAATACAATGAATTTGATTGATTACAAGTGTTAGAGATAGTCTAAGAATGTTTAGAAGTGTGAAGAAAAACTTGTTGATATTTAGTCCCAAATGGGATAAGAACCCACAACCATTGCTTTGAGGCAGTAAATGGCTTGTATAAAGTTACTTGGGTTAGAATTTGTTATAATACAATGAATTTGATTGAATACAAGTGCTAGAGATGGATGAAGAATGTTTAGAACTGTAAAGAAGGACTTGTTGAAATTTGGTCCCAAATGGGATAAGAACCCACAACCAATGCTTTGAGGCAGTCAATGGCTTGTATAAAGTTATTTTAAGTTATAATATGTTATAATACAATGAATTTGATTGATTACAAGTGCTAGAGATGGATGAAGAATGTTTTGAAATGTGAATAAAGACTTGTTAAAATTTGGTCCCAAATGGGTTAAGAACGCACAGCCAATGCTTTGAGGCAGTAAATGGCTTGTATAAAGTTACTTTGGGTTAGAATATGTTATAATACAATGAATTTGATTGATTACAAGTGTTAGAGATGGATGAAGAATGTTTAGAAGTGTGAAGAAAGACTTGTTGAAATTTGGTCCCAAATAGGACAAGAACCCTCAACCATTGCTTTGAGTCAGTAAATGGCTTGTATAAAGTTAGTTTGGGTTAGAATATGTTATAATACAATGAATTTGATTTATTACAATTGCTAGAGATGGATGAAGAATGTTTACAAGTGTGAAGAAACACTAGTTGAAATTTGGTCCCAAATGGGATACGAACCCACAACCAATGCATTGAGGCAGTAAATGGCTTGTATAAAGTTATTTTAAGTTAGAATATGTTATAATACAATGAATTTGATTGATTACAAGTGCTAGGGATGGATGAAGAATGTTTAGAACTTTGAATAAAGACTTATTGATATTTGGTCCCAAATGGGATAAGAAACAACCATTGCTTTCAGGCAGTAAATGGCTTGTATAATGTTATTTTGGGTTAGAATATGATATAATACAATGAATTTGATTGATTACAAGTGCTAGGGATGGATGAAGAATGTTTAGAACTTTGAATAAAGACTTATTGATATTTGGTCCCAAATGGGATAAGAAACAACCATTGCTTTCAGGCAGTAAATGGCTTGTATAATGTTATTTTGGGTTAGAATATGATATAATACAATGAATTTTATTAATTACAAGCGTTAGAGATGGATGACGAATGTTTAGAAGTGTGAAGAAAGACTTGTTGAAATTTGGTCCCAAATGGGAGAAGAACCCACAACCATTGCTTTGAGGCAGTAAATGGCTTGTCTAGAGTTGTCTTGCGTTAGAATATGTTATAACACAAAGAATTTGATTAATTACAAGTGCTAGAGATGGATGAAGAATGTTTAGAACTGTAAAGAAAGACTTGTTGAAATTTGGTCCCAAATGGGATAAGAACCCACAACCAATGCTTTGAGGCATTCAATGGCTTGTATAAAGTTATTTTAAGTTATAATATGTTATAATACAATGAATTTGATTGATTACAAGTGCTAGAGATGGATGAAGAATGTTTTGAAATGTGAATAAAGACTTGTTAAAATTTGGTCCCAAATGGGTTAAGAACACACAGCCAATGCTTTGAGGCAATAAATGGCCTGTATAAAGTTACTTTGGGTTAGAATATGTTATAATACAATGAATTTGATTGATTACAAGTGTTAGAGATAGTCTAAGAATGTTTAGAAGTGTGAAGAAAGACTTGTTGAAATTGGTCACAAATGGGATTATAACCCACAACCATTGCTTCGAGGCAGTAAATGGCTTGTATAATGTTATTTTGGGTTAGAATATGTTATAATAGAATGAATTTGATTAATTACAAGTGCTAGAGATGGATGAAGAATGTTTAGAAGTGTGAAGAAAGACTTGTTGAAATTTGGTCCCAAATAGAACAAAAACCCTCAACCATTGCTTTGAGTAAGTAAATGGCTTGTATAAAGTTAGTTTGGGTTAGAATATGTTATAATACAATGAATTTGATTTATTACAATTGCTAGAGATGGATGAAGAATGTTTACAATTGTGAAGAAACACTAGTTGAAATTTGGTCCCAAATGGGATAAGAACCCACAACCAATGCTTTGAGGCAGTCAATGGCTTGTATAAAGTTAGTTTGGGTTAGAATATGTTATAATACAATGAATTTGATTTATTACAATTGCTAGAGATGGATGAAGAATGTTTACAAGTGTGAAGAAACACTAGTTGAAATTTGGTCCCAAATGGGATAAGAACCCACAACCAATGCATTGAGGCAGTAAATGGCTTGTATAAAGTTATTTTAAGTTAGAATATGTTATAATACAATTAATTTGATTGATTACAAGTGCTAGGGATAGATGAAGAATGTTTAGAACTTTGAATAAAGACTTATTGATATTTGGTCCCAAATGGGATAAGAACCCACAACCATTGCTTTGAGGTAGTAAATGGCTTGTATAATGTTATTTTGGGTTAGAATATGATATAATACAATGAATTTTATTAATTACAAGTGTTAGAGATGGATGACGAATGTTTAGAAGTGTGAAGAAAGACTTGTTGAAATTTGGTCCCAAATGGGAGAAGAACCCACAACCATTGCTTTGAGGCATTAAATGGCTTGTCTAGAGTTGTCTTGCGTTAGAATATGTTATAACACAAAGAATTTGATTAATTACAAGTGCTAGAGATGGATGAAGAATGTTTAGAACTGTAAAAAAGACTTGTTGAAATTTGGTCCCAAATGGGATAAGAACCCACAACCAATGCTTTGAGGCAGTCAATGGCTTGTATAAAGTTATTTGAAGTTATAATATGTTATAATACAATGAATTTGATTGATTACAAGTGCTAGAGATGGATGAAGAATGTTTTGAAATGTGAATAAAGACTTGTTAAAATTTGGTCCCAAATGGGTTAAGAACACACAGCCAATGCTTTGAGGCAATAAATGGCCTGTATAAAGTTACTTTGGGTTAGAATATGTTATAATACAATGAATTTGATTGATTACAAGTGTTAGAGATAGTCTAAGAATGTTTAGAAGTGTGAAGAAAGACTTGTTGAAATTGGTCACAAATGGGATTATAACCCACAACCATTGCTTCGAGGCAGTAAATGGCTTGTATAATGTTATTTTGGGTTAGAATATGTTATAATAGAATGAATTTGATTAATTACAAGTGCTAGAGATGGATGAAGAATGTTTAGAAGTGTGAAGAAAGACTTGTTGAAATTTGGTTCCAAATAGGACAAGAACCCTCAACCATTGCTTTGAGTCAGTAAATGGCTTGTATAAAGTTAGTTTGGGTTAGAATATGTTATAATACAATGAATTTGATTTATTACAATTGCTAGAGATGGATGAAGAATGTTTACAAGTGTGAAGAAACACTAGTTGAAATTTGGTCCCAAATGGGATAAGAACCCACAACCAATGCATTGAGGCAGTAAATGGCTTGTATAAAGTTATTTTAAGTTAGAATATGTTATAATACAATTAATTTGATTGATTACAAGTGCTAGGGATGGATGAAGAATGTTTAGAACTTTAAATAAAGACTTATTAATATTTGGTCCCAAATGGGATAAGAACCCACAACCATTGCTTTGAGGCAGTAAATGGCTTGTATAATGTTATTTTGGTTTAGAATATGATATAATACAATAAATTTTATTAATTACAAGTGTTAGAGATGCATGACGAATGTTTAGAAGTGTGAAGAAAGACTTGTTGAAATTTGGTCCCAAATGGGAGAAGAACCCACAACCATTGCTTTGAGGCATTAAATGGCTTGTCTAGTGTTGTCTTGCGTTAGAATATGTTATAACACAAAGAATTTGATTAATTACAAGTGCTAGAGATGGATGAAGAATGTTTAGAACTGTAAAGAAAGACTTGTTGAAATTTGGTCCCAAATGGGATAAGAACCCACAACCAATGCTTTGAGGCAGTTAATGGCTTGTATAAAGTTATTTGAAGTTATAATATGTTATAATACAATGAATTTGATTGATTACAAGTGCTAGAGATGGATGAAGAATGTTTTGAAATGTGAATAAAGACTTGTTAAAATTTGGTCCCAAATGGGTTAAGAACACACAGCCAATGCTTTGAGGCAATAAATGGCCTGTATAAAGTTACTTTGGGTTAGAATATGTTATAATACAATGAATTTGATTGATTACAAGTGTTAGAGATAGTCTAAGAATGTTTAGAAGTGTGAAGAAAGACTTGTTGAAATTGGTCACAAATGGGATTATAACCCACAACCATTGCTTCGAGGCAGTAAATGGCTTGTATAATGTTATTTTGGGTTAGAATATGTTATAATAGAATGAATTTGATTAATTACAAGTGCTAGAGATGGATGAAGAATGTTTAGAAGTGTGAAGAAAGACTTGTTGAAATTTGGTCCCAAATAGGACAAAAACCCTCAACCATTGCTTTGAGTAAGTAAATGGCTTGTATAAAGTTATTTTCGGTTAGAATATGTTATAATACAATGAATTTGATTTATTACAATTGCTAGAGATGCATGAAGAATGTTTACAATTGTGAAGAAACACTAGTTGAAATTTGGTCCCAAATGGGATAAGAACCCACAACCATTGCTTTGAGGCAGTAAATGGCTTGTATAAAGTTAGTTTGGGTTAGAATATGTTATAATACAATGAATTTGATTTATTACGATTGCTAGAGATGGATGAAGAATGTTTAGAAGTGTGAAGAAACACTAGTTGAAATTTGGTCCCAAATGGGATAAGAACCCACAACCATTGCTTTGAGGCAGTAAATGGCTTGTATAAAGTTATTTTAAGTTAGAATATGTTATAATACAATTAATTTGATTGATTACAAGTGCTAGGGATAGATGAAGAATGTTTAGAACTTTGAATAAAGACTTATTGATATTTGGTCCCAAATGGGATAAGAACCCACAACCATTGCTTTGAGGTAGTAAATGGCTTGTATAATGTTATTTTGGGTTAGAATATGATATAATACAATGAATTTTATTAATTACAAGTGTTAGAGATGGATGACGAATGTTTAGAAGTGTGAAGAAAGACTTGTTGAAATTTGGTCCCAAATGGGAGAAGAACCCACAACCATTGCTTTGAGGCATTAAATGGCTTGTCTAGAGTTGTCTTGCGTTAGAATATGTTATAACACAAAGAATTTGATTAATTACAAGTGCTAGAGATGGATGAAGAATGTTTAGAACTGTAAAAAAGACTTTTTGAAATTTGGTCCCAAATGGGATAAGAACCCACAACCAATGCTTTGAGGCAGTCAATGGCTTGTATAAAGTTATTTGAAGTTATAATATGTTATAATACAATGAATTTGATTGATTACAAGTGCTAGAGATGGATGAAGAATGTTTTGAAATGTGAATAAAGACTTGTTAAAATTTGGTCCCAAATGGGTTAAGAACACACAGCCAATGCTTTGAGGCAATAAATGGCCTGTATAAAGTTACTTTGGGTTAGAATATGTTATAATACAATGAATTTGATTGATTACAAGTGCTAGAGATGGATGAAGAATGTTTAGAACT
Source organism: Capsella bursa-pastoris (assembly GCA_036452645.1). Classification (NCBI taxonomy): domain Eukaryota; kingdom Viridiplantae; phylum Streptophyta; class Magnoliopsida; order Brassicales; family Brassicaceae; genus Capsella; species Capsella bursa-pastoris. The sequence goes on from CP144192.1 coordinate 6,003,828, forward strand.
GTAAAGAAGGACTTGTTGAAATTTGGTCCCAAATGGGATAAGAACCCACAACCAATGCTTTGAGGCAGTCAATGGCTTGTATAAAGTTATTTGAAGTTATAATATGTTATAATACAATGAATTTGATTGATTACAAGTGCTAGAGATGGATGAAGAATGTTTTGAAATGTGAATAAAGACTTGTTAAAATTTGGTCCCAAATGGGTTAAGAACACACAGCCAATGCTTTGAGGCAGTAAATAGCTTGTATAAATTTATTTTGGGTTAGAATATGTTATAATACAATGAATTTGATTGATTACTAGTGTTAGAGATGGATGAAGAATGTTTAGAAGTGTGAAGAAAGACTTGTTGAAGTTGGTCCAAAATGGGATAAGAACCCACAACCATTGCTTTTGAGGCAGTAAATGGCTTGTATAGAGTTGTTTTGGGTTAGAATATGTTATAATAGAATGAATTTGATTGATTACAAATGCTAGAGATGGATGAAAAATGTTTAGAAGTGTGAAGAAATACTTGTTGAAATTTGGTTCCAAATTGGATAAAAACCCACAAACATTGCTTTGAGGCATTAAATGGCTTGTATAAAATTATTTTAGGTTAGAATATGTTATAATACAATGAATTTGATTGATTACAAGTCCTAGAGATGGATGAAGAATGTTTGGAAGTGTGAAGAAACACTAGTTGAAATTTGGTCCTAAATGGGATAAGAACTCACAACCATTGCTTTGAGGCAGTAAATGGCTTGTATAAAGATATTTTGGGTTAGAATATGTTATAATACAATGAATTTGATTGATTACAAGTGCTAGGGATGGATGAAGAATGTTTAGAACTTTAAATAAAGACTTATTAATATTTGGTCCCAAATGGGATAAGAACCCACAACCATTGCTTTGAGGCAGTAAATGGCTTGTATAATGTTATTTTGGTTTAGAATATGATATAATACAATAAATTTTATTAATTACAAGTGTTAGAGATGCATGACGAATGTTTAGAAGTGTGAAGAAAGACTTGTTGAAATTTGGTCCCAAATGGGAGAAGAACCCACAACCATTGCTTTGAGGCATTAAATGGCTTGTCTAGAGTTGTCTTGCGTTAGAATATGTTATAATACAATGAATTTGATTAATTACAAGTGCTAGAGATGGATGAAGAATGTTTAGAACTGTAAAGAAAGACTTGTTGAAATTTGGTCCCAAATGGGATAAGAACCCACAACCAATGCTTTGAGGCAGTCAATGGCTTGTATAAAGTTATTTGAAGTTATAATATGTTATAATACAATGAATTTGATTGATTACAAGTGCTAGAGATGGATGAAGAATGTTTTGAAATGTGAATAAAGACTTGTTAAAATTTGGTCCCAAATGGGTTAAGAACACACAGCCAATGCTTTGAGGCAATAAATGGCCTGTATAAAGTTATTTTGGGTTAGAGTATGTTATAATACAATTAATTTGATTGATTACAAGTCTTAGAGATGGATGAAGAATGTTTAGAAGTGTGAAGAAAGACTTGTTGAAAATTGGTCCCAAATGTGAATATAACCCACAACCATTGCTTTGAGGCAGTAAATGGCTTGTATAAAGTTATTTTGGGTTAGAATATGTTATAATACAATGAATTTGATTAATTACAAGTGCTAGAGATGGATGAAGAATGTTTAGAAGTGTGAAGAAAGACTTGTTGAAATTTGGTCCCAAATAGGACAAGAACCCTCAACCATTGCTTTGAGTCAGTAAATGGCTTGTATAAAGTTAGTTTGGGTTAGAATATGTTATAATATAATGAATTTGATTGATTACAAATGCTAGAGATGGATGAAGAATGTTTAGAAGTGTGAAGAAAGACTTGTTGAAATTTGGTCCCAAATGGGATAAGAACCCACAACCATTGCTTTGAGGCAGTAAATGTCTTGTATAAAGTTATTTTAAGTTAGAATATGTTATAATACAATGAATTTGATTGATTACAAGTGCTAGGGATGGATGAAGAATGTTTAGAACTTTGAATAAAGACTTATTGATATTTGGTCCTAAATGGGATAAGAACCCACAACCAATGCTTTGAGTTAGTAAATAGCTTGTATAATGTTGTTTTGGGTTAGAATATGTTATAATACAATGAATTTGATTGATTGCAAGTGTTAGAGATGGATGAAGAATATTTAGAAGTGTGAAGAATGACTTGTTGAAATTTGATCCCAAATGGGATAAGAACCCACAACCATTGCTTTGAGGCAGTAAATGGCTTGTCTAGAGTTGTTTTAGGTTAGAATATGTTATAATAATGAATTTGATTGAGTACAAGTGCTAGAGATGGATGAAGAATGTTTAGAAGTGTGAAAAAGACTTGTTGAAATTTGGTCCCAAATGGGATAAGAACCCACGACCATTGCTTTGAGGCAGGAAATGACTTGTATAAATTTATTTTGGGTTATAATATGTTATAATACAATGAATTTGATTGATTACAAGTCCTAGAGATGGATGAAGAATGTTTTGAAATGTGAATAAAGACTTGTTAAAATTTCGTCCCAAATGGGTTAAGAACACACAGCCAATGCTTTGAGGCAGTAAATGGCCTGTATAAAGTTATTTTGGGTTAGAATATGTTATAATAAAATGAATTTGATTGATTACAAGTCCTAGAGATGGATGAAGAATGTTTAGAAGTGTGAAAAAAGACTTGTTGAAATTTGGTCACAAATGGGATAAGAACCCACAACCATTACTTTGAGGCAGGAAATGGCTTGTATAAGGTTATTTTAGGTTAGAATATGTTATAATACAATGAATTTGATTGATTACAAGTCCTAGAGATGGATGAAGAATGTTTAAAAGTTTGAAGAAAGACTTGTTGAAATTTGGTTCCAAATGGGATAAGAATCCACAACCATTGCTTTGAGGCAGGAAATGGCTTGTCGAAAGGTATTTTGGGTTAGAATATGTTATAATACAATGAATTTGATTAATTACAATTGCTAGAGATGGATGAAGAATGTTTACAAGTGTGAAGAAACACTAGTTGAAATTTGGTCCCAAATGGGATAAGAACCCACAACCAATGCATTGAGGCAGTAAATGGCTTGTATAAAGTTATTTTAAGTTAGAATATGTTATAATACAATTAATTTGATTGATTACAAGTGCTAGGGATGGATGAAGAATGTTTAGAACTTTAAATAAAGACTTATTAATATTTGGTCCCAAATGGGATAAGAACCCACAACCATTGCTTTGAGGCAGTAAATGGCTTGTATAATGTTATTTTGGTTTAGAATATGATATAATACAATAAATTTTATTAATTACAAGTGTTAGAGATGCATGACGAATGTTTAGAAGTGTGAAGAAAGACTTGTTGAAATTTGGTCCCAAATGGGAGAAGAACCCACAACCATTGCTTTGAGGCATTAAATGGCTTGTCTAGAGTTGTCTTGCGTTAGAATATGTTATAACACAAAGAATTTGATTAATTACAAGTGCTAGAGATGGATGAAGAATGTTTAGAACTGTAAAGAAAGACTTGTTGAAATTTGGTCCCAAATGGGATAAGAACCCACAACCAATGCTTTGAGGCAGTTAATGGCTTGTATAAAGTTATTTGAAGTTATAATATGTTATAATACAATGAATTTGATTGATTACAAGTGCTAGAGATGGATGAAGAATGTTTTGAAATGTGAATAAAGACTTGTTAAAATTTGGTCCCAAATGGGTTAAGAACACACAGCCAATGCTTTGAGGCAATAAATGGCCTGTATAAAGTTACTTTGGGTTAGAATATGTTATAATACAATGAATTTGATTGATTACAAGTGTTAGAGATAGTCTAAGAATGTTTAGAAGTGTGAAGAAAGACTTGTTGAAATTGGTCCCAAATGAGACAAGAACCCACAACCATTGCGTTGAGGCTGTAAATGGCTTGTATAAAGTTATTTTGGGTTAGAATATGTTATAATATGTTATAATAAAATGAATTTGATTGATTATAAGTGCTAGAGATGCATGAAGAATGGTAAGAAGTGTGAAGAAAGACTTGTTGAAATTTGGTCCCAAATCGGATAAGAACCCACAACCATTGCGTTGAGGCAGTAAATGGCTTGTATAAAGTTATTTTGGGTTAGAATATGTTTTAATATGTTATAATATAATGAATTTGATTGATTAGAACTGCTAGAGATGGATGAAGAATGTTTAGAAGTGTGAAGAAACACGTTGAAATTTGGTCCCAAATGAGATAAGAACCCACAACCATTAGTTTGAGGCAATAAATGGCTTGTATAAAGTTATTTTTGGTTAGAATATGTTATAATACAATGAATTTGATTGATTACAAGTGCTAGGGATGGATGAAGAATGTTTAGAACTTTGAATAAAGACTTATTGATATTTGGTCCCAAATGGGATAAGAACCCACAACCATTGCTTTGAGGCAGTAAATGGCTTGTATAATGTTATTTTGGGTTAGAATATGATATAATACAATGAATTTTATTAATTACAAGTGTTAGAGATGGATGACGAATGTTTAGAAGTGTGAAGAAAGACTTGTTGAAATTTGGTTTGTATAAAATTATTTTAAGTTATAATATGTTATAATACAATGAATTTGATTGATTACAAGTGCTAGAGATGGATGAAGAATGTTTTGAAATGTGAATAAAGACTTGTTAAAATTTCGTCCCAAATGGGTTAAGAACACACAGCCAATGCTTTGAGGCAGTAAATGGCTTGTATAAAGTTACTTGGGTTAGAATTTGTTATAATACAATGAATTTGATTGAATACAAGTGCTAGAGATGGATGAAGAATGTTTAGAAGTGTGAAGAAAGACTTGTTGAAATTTGGTCCCAAATGGGATAAGAACCCACAACCATTGCTTTGAGGCAGTGAATGGCTTGTATAAAGTTATTTTGGGTTAGAATATGTTATAATACAATGAATTTTATTGATTACAAGTCCTAGAGATGGATGAAGAATGTTTAGAAGTGTGAAGTAACACTTATGGAAATTTGGTCCCAAATGGGATAATAATCCACAACCATTGCTTTGAGGCAGTAAATGGCTTGTATAAAGTTTTTTTGGGTTAGAGTATGTTATAATCCAATGAATTTGATTGATTACAAGTGCTAGAGATGGATGAAGAATGTTTAGAAGTGTGGAGAAAGACTTGTTGAAATTGGTCCCAAATGTGAATATAACCCACAACCATTGCTTTGAGGCAGTAAATGGCTTGTATAAAGTTATTTTGGGTTAGAGTATGTTATAATAGAATGAATTTGATTGATTACAAGTGCTAGAGATGGATGAAGACTGTTTAGAAGTGTGAAGAAAGACTTGTTGAAATTTGGTCCCAAATGGGATAAGAACCCACACCATTGCTTTTGGCAGTAAATGGCTTGTATAAAGTTATTTTGGGTTAGAATATGTTATAATACAATGAATTTGATTGATTACAAGTGCTAGAGATGGATGAAGAATGTTTAGAAGTGTGAAGAAAGACTTGTTGAAATTTGGTCCCAAATGGGATAAGAACCCACAACCATTGCTTTGAGGCAGTAAATGGCTTGTCTAGAGTTGTCTTGCATTAGAATATGTTATAACACAAAGAATTTGATTAATTACAAGTGCTAGAGATGGATGAAGAATGTTTAGAACTGTAAAGAAAGACTTGTTGAAATTTGGTCCCAAATGGGATAAGAACCCACAACCAATGCTTTGAGGCAGTCAATGGTTTGTATAAAGTTATTTTAAGTTATAATATGTTATAATACAAAGAATTTGATTGATTACAAGTGCTAGAGATGGATGAAAAATGTTTTGAAATGTGAATAAAGACTTGTTAAAATTTGGTCCCAAATGGGTTAAGAACACACAGCCAATGCTTTGAGGCAATAAATTGCTTGTATAAAGTTACTTTGGGTTAGAATATGTTATAATCCAATGAATTTGATTGATTACAAGTGTTAGAGATGGATGAAGAATGTTTAGAAGTGTGAAGAAAGACTTGTTGATATTTAGTCCCAAATGGGATAAGAACCCACAACCATTGCTTTGAGGCAGTAAATGGCTTGTATAAAGTTACTTGGGTTAGAATTTGTTATAATACAATGAATTTGATTGAATACAAGTGCTAGAGATGAATGAAGAATGTTTAGAAGTGTGAAGAAAGACTTGTTGAAATTTGGTCCCAAATGGGTTAAGAACCCACAACCATTGCTTTGAGGCAGTAAATGACATGTATAAAGTTATTTTGGGTTAGAATATGTTATAATACAATGAATTTGATTGATTACAAGTGCTAGAGATGGATGAAGAATGTTTAGAAGTGTGAAGAAAGACTTGTTGAAATTTGGTTCCAAATGGGATAAGAACCCACAACCATTGCTTTGAGGCAGTAAATGGCTTATATAAAGTTATTTTGGGTTAGAATATGTTATAATACAATGAATTTTACTTATTACAAGTCCTAGAGATGGATGAAGAATGTTTAGAAGTGTGAAGTAACACTTATGGAAATTTGGTCCCCAAATGGGGTAAGAACCCACCACCATTGCTTTGAGGCAGTAAATGGCTTGTCTAGAGTTGTGTTGGGTTAGAACATGTTATAATACAATTAATTTGATTGATTACAAGTGCTAGAGATGGATGAAGAATGTTTAGAAGTGTGGAGAAAGACTTGTTGAAATTTGGTCCCAAATGGGATAAGAACCCACAACCATTGCTTTGAGGCAGTCAGTGGTTGTATAAAGTTATTTTAGGTTAGAATCTGTTATAATACAATGAATTTGATTTGTTACAAATGCTAGAGATGGATGAAGAATGTTAAGAAGTGTGAAGAAAGACTTGTTAAAATTTGGTCCCAAATGGGATAAGAACCCACAACCAAAGCTTTGTGGCAATAAATGGCTTGTATAAAGTTACTTTGGGTTAGAATATGTTATAATACAATGAATTTGATTGATTACAAGTGCTAGAGATGGATGAAGAATGTTTAGAAGTGTGAAGAAAGACTTGTTGATATTTAGTCCCAAATGGGATAAGAACCCACAACCATTGCTTTGAGGCAGTAAATGGCTTGTATAAAGTTACTTGGGTTAGAATTTGTTATAATACAATGAATTTGATTGAATACAAGTTCTAGAGATGGATGAAGAATGTTTAGAACTGTAATGAAAGACTTGTTGAATTTCGGTCCCAAATGGGATAAGAACCCACAACCATTGCTTTGAGGCAGTAAATGTCTTGTATAAAGTTGTTTAGGGTTAGAATATATTATAATACAATGAATTTTATTGATTACAAGTGCTAGGGATGCATGACGAATATTTAGAAATGTGAAGAAAGACTTGTTGAAATTTGGTCCCAAATGAAATAAGAACCCACAACCATTGCTTTGAGGTATTAAATGACTTGTATATAGTTATTTTGGGTTAGAGTATGTTATAATACAATTAATTTGATTGATTACAAGTCTTAGAGATGGATGAAGAATGTTTAGAAGTGTGAAGAAAGACTTGTTGAAAATTGGTCCCAAATGTGAATATAACCCACAACCATTGCTTTGAGGCAGTAAATGGCTTGTCTAGAGTTGTCTTGCGTTAGAATATGTTATAACACAAAGAATTTGATTAATTACAAGTGCTAGAGATGGATGAAGAATGTTTAGAAGTGTGAAGAAAGACTTGTTGAAATTTGGTCCCAAATGGGATAAGAACCCACAACCATTGCTTTGAGGCAGGAAATGGCTTGTATAAAGTTATTTTAGGTTATAATATGTTATAATACAATGAATTTGATTGATTACAAGTCCTAGAGATGGATGAAGAATGTTTAGAAGTGTGATGAAAGACTTGTAAAAATTTGGTCCCAAATGGGGTAAGAACCCACCACCATTGCTTTGAGGCAGTAAATGGCTTGTCTAGAGTTGTGTTGGGTTAGAACATGTTATAATACAATTAATTTGATTGATTACAAGTGCTAGAGATAGTCTAAGAATGTATAGAAGTGTGAAGAAAGACTTGTTGATATTTAGTCCCAAATGGGATAAGAACCCACAACCATTGCTTTGAGGCAGTAAATGGCTTGTATAAAGTTACTTGGGTTAGAATTTGTTATAATACAATGAATTTGATTAGATACAAGTGCTAGAGATGGATGAAGAATGTTTAGAACTGTAATGAAAGACTTGTTGAAATTTGGTCCCAAATGGGATAAGAACCCACAACCAATGTTTTGAGGCAGTAAATGGCTTGTATAAAGTTATTTTGGTTTAGAATTTGTTATAACAATGAATTTAATTGATTACAAGTGCTAGCGATGGATGAAGAATGTTTAGAAGTGTGAAGAAATACTTGTTGAAATTTGGTCCCAAATGAAATAAGAACCCACACCATTGCTTTTGGCAGTAAATGGCTTGTATAAAGTTATTTTGGGTTAGAATATGTTATAATACAATGAATTTGATTGATTACAAGTGCTAGTGATGGATGAAGAATGTTTAGAAGTGTGAAGAAAGACTTGTTGAAATTGGTCCCAAATGGGATTATAACCCACAACCATTGCTTCGAGGCAGTAAATGGCTTGTATAATGTTATTTTGGGTTAGAATATGTTATAATAGATTGAATTTGATTAATCACAAATGCTAGAGATGGATGAAGAATGTTTAGAAGTGTGAAGAAATACTTGTTGAAATTTGGTCCCAAATGGGATAAGAACCCACACCATTGCTTTTGGCAGTAAATGGCTTGTATAAAGTTATTTTGGGTTAGAATATGTTATAATACAATGAATTTGATTGATTACAAGTGCTAGTGATGGATGAAGAATGTTTAGAAGTGTGAAGAAAGACTTGTTGAAATTGGTCCCAAATGGGATTATAACCCACAACCATTGCTTCGAGGCAGTAAATGGCTTGTCTAGAGTTGTCTTGTGTTAGAATATGTTATAACACAAAGAATTTGATTAATTACAAGTGCTAGAGATGGATGAAGAATGTTTAGAACTGTAAAGAAAGACTTGTTGAAATTTGGTCCCAAATGGGATAAGAACCCACAACCAATTCTTTGAGGCAGTCAATGGTTTGTATAAAGTTATTTTAAGTTATAATATGTTATAATACAATGAATTTGATTGATTACAAGTGCTAGAGATGGATGAAGAATGTTTTGAAATGTGAATAAAGACTTGTTAAAATTTGGTCCCAAATGGGTTAAGAACACACAGCCAATGCTTTGAGGCAATAAATGGCTTGTATAAAGTTACTTTGGGTTAGAATATGTTATAATACAATGAATTTGATTGATTACAAGTGTTAGAGATAGTCTAAGAATGTTTAGAAGTGTGAAGAAAGACTTGTTGATATTTAGTCCCAAATGGGATAAGAACCCACAACCATTGCTTTGAGGCAGTAAATGGCTTGTATAAAGTTACTTGGGTTAGAATTTGTTATAATACAATGAATTTGATTGAATACAAGTGCTAGAGATGGATGAAGAATGTTTAGAACTGTAATGAAAGACTTGTTGAAATTTGGTCCCAAATGGGATAAGAACCCACAACCAATGTTTTGAGGCAGTAAATGGCTTGTATAAAGTTATTTTGGTTTAGAATTTGTTATAACAATGAATTTAATTGATTACAAGTGCTAGCGATGGATGAAGAATGTTTAGAAGTGTGAAGAAATACTTGTTGAAATTTGGTCCCAAATGAAATAAGAACCCACACCATTGCTTTTGGCAGTAAATGGCTTGTATAAAGTTATTTTGGGTTAGAATATGTTATAATACAATGAATTTGATTGATTACAAGTGCTAGTGATGGATGAAGAATGTTTAGAAGTGTGAAGAAAGACTTGTTGAAATTGGTCCCAAATGGGATTATAACCCACAACCATTGCTTCGAGGCAGTAAATGGCTTGTATAATGTTATTTTGGGTTAGAATATGTTATAATAGATTGAATTTGATTAATTACAAATGCTAGAGATGGATGAAGAATGTTTAGAAGTGTGAAGAAATACTTGTTGAAATTTGGTCCCAAATGGGATAAGAACCCACACCATTGCTTTTGGCAGTAAATGGCTTGTATAAAGTTATTTTGGGTTAGAATATGTTATAATACAATGAATTTGATTGATTACAAGTGCTAGTGATGGATGAAGAATGTTTAGAAGTGTGAAGAAAGACTTGTTGAAATTGGTCCCAAATGGGATTATAACCCACAACCATTGCTTCGAGGCAGTAAATGGCTTGTCTAGAGTTGTCTTGCGTTAGAATATGTTATAACACAAAGAATTTGATTAATTACAAGTGCTAGAGATGGATGAAGAATGTTTAGAACTGTAAAGAAAGACTTGTTGAAATTTGGTCCCAAATGGGATAAGAACCCACAACCAATTCTTTGAGGCAGTCAATGGTTTGTATAAAGTTATTTTAAGTTATAATATGTTATAATACAATGAATTTGATTGATTACAAGTGCTAGAGATGGATGAAGAATGTTTTGAAATGTGAATAAAGACTTGTTAAAATTTGGTCCCAAATGGGTTAAGAACACACAGCCAATGCTTTGAGGCAATAAATGGCTTGTATAAAGTTACTTTGGGTTAGAATATGTTATAATACAATGAATTTGATTGATTACAAGTGTTAGAGATAGTCTAAGAATGTTTAGAAGTGTGAAGAAAGACTTGTTGATATTTAGTCCCAAATGGGATAAGAACCCACAACCATTGCTTTGAGGCAGTAAATGGCTTGTATAAAGTTACTTGGGTTAGAATTTGTTATAATACAATGAATTTGATTGAATACAAGTGCTAGAGATGGATGAAGAATGTTTAGAACTGTAATGAACGACTTGTTGAAATTTGGTCCCAAATGGGATAAGAACCCACAACCAATGTTTTGAGGCAGTAAATGGCTTGGATAAAGTTATTTTGGTTTAGAATTTGTTATAACAATGAATTTAATTGATTACAAGTGCTAGCGATGGATGAAGAATGTTTAGAAGTGTGAAGAAATACTTGTTGAAATTTGGTCCCAAATGAAATAAGAACCCACACCATTGCTTTTGGCAGTAAATGGCTTGTATAAAGTTATTTTAGGTTAGAATATGTTATAATACAATGAATTTGATTGATTACAAGTGCTAGTGATGGATGAAGAATGTTTAGAAGTGTGAAGAAAGACTTGTTGAAATTGGTCCCAAATGGGATTATAACCCACAACCATTGCTTCGAGGCAGTAAATGGCTTGTATAATGTTATTTTGGGTTAGAATATGTTATAATAGAATGAATTTGATTAATTACAAATGCTAGAGATGGATGAAGAATGTTTAGAAGTGTGAAGAAATACTTGTTGAAATTTGGTCCCAAATGGGATAAGAACCCACACCATTGCTTTTGGCAGTAAATGGCTTGTATAAAGTTATTTTGGGTTAGAATATGTTATAATACAATGAATTTGATTGATTACAAGTGCTAGTGATGGATGAAGAATGTTAAGAAGTGTGAAGAAAGACTTGTTGAAATTTGGTCCCAAAGGGGATAAGAACCCACACCATTGCTTTTGGCAGTAAATGGCTTGTATAAAGTTATTTTGGGTTAGAATATGTTATAATACAATGAATTTGATTGATTACAAGTGCTAGTGATGGATGAAGAATGTTTAGAAGTGTGAAGAAAGACTTGTTGAAATTGGTCCCAAATGGGATTATAACCCATAACCATTGCTTCGAGGCAGTAAATGGCTTGTATAATGTTATTTTGGATTAGAATATGTTATAATACAATGAATTTGATTAATTAAAAGTGCTAGAGATGGATGAAGAATGTTTAGAAGTGTGAAGAAAGCCTTGTTGAAATTTGGTCCCAAATGGGATAAGAACCCACAACCATTGCTTTGAGTCAGTAAATGGCTTGTATAAAGTTAGTTTGAATTAGAATATGTTATAATACAATGAATTTGATTTATTATAATTGCTAGAGATGGATGAAGAATGTTTACAAGTGTGAAGAAACACTAATTAAAATTTGGTCTCAAATGGGATAAGAACCCACAACCAATGCTTTGAGGAAGTAAATGGCTTGTATAAAGTTATTTTAAGTTAGAATATGTTATAATACTATGAATTTGATTAATTATAAGTGCTAGGGATGGATGAAAAATGTTTAGAATTTTGAATAAAGACGTATTGAAATTTGGTCCCAAATGGGATAAGAACCCAGAACCATTGCTTTGAGGCAGTAAATGGCTTGTATAATGTTATTTGGGTTAGAATATGTTCTAATACAATGAATTTGATTGATTACAAGTGCTAGTGATGGATGAAGAATGTTTAGAAGTGTGAAAAAAGACTTGTTGAAATTTGGTCCCAGATGGGAGAAGAACCCACAACCCTTTCTTTGAGGCAGTAAATGGTTTGTCTAGAGTTTTCTTGCGTTAGAATATGTTATAATACAAAAATTTGATTGATTACAAGTGATAGAGATGGATGAAGAATGTTTAGAAGTGTGAAGAAAGACTTGTTGAATATTGGTCCCAAATGGGATAAGAACCCACAACCTATCCTTTGACGCAGTCAATGGCTTGATTACAAGTGCTAGTGATGGATGAAGAATGTTTAGAAGTGTGAAGAAAGACTTGTTGAAATTTGTTTCAAATGGGATAATAACCCACAATCATTGCTTCGAGGCAGTAAATGGCTTGTATAATGTTATTTTGGATTAGAATATGTTATAATACAGTAAATATGATTGATTAAAAGTGCTAGAGATAGATAAAGAATGTTTAGAAGTGTGAAGAAAGACTTGTTGAAATGTGGTTACAACGCATATTTATTGCAAACTTAAATATTATAACCCAAAACAACACTAGATAAGTTATTTATTGGTTCAACGTAATGTTTCTGAGTTCTTAGCCCATTTGGGACCCAATTTCAACAAGTGTTTCTCCACACTTCTACACACTCTTCATGCATCTGTAGAACATGTAATCAATCAAATTTATTGTAATCTTACATATTATAACCCCTAACAACACTAGACAAGCTATTTAGTGGTTCAACGCACTGTTTCCGAGTTCTTAGCCCATTTCGGACCCAATTTAAACAAGTCTTTCTCCACACTTCTAAACACTCTTCATAAATCTCTAGCACTTGTAATCAATCTAATTTATTGTATTCTAACATATTCTAACTCCAAAAAACACTAGATAAGTCATTTAGTGGTTCAACGCAATGTTTTCGAGTTCTTAGCCCATTTGAGACCCAATTTCAACAAGTCTTTCTCCACACTTCTAAACACTCTTCATGCATCTCTAGCACTTGTAATCAATAAAATTCATTGTAATCTAACATATAATAACCCCGAACAATACTAGACAACCCATTTAGTGGTTCAACGCAATGTTTCCGAGTTTTTAGCCCTTTTTGAACCAAACTTTCGGCAAGTCTTTCTACACACTTCTAAACACTCTTCATGCATCTCTAGCACTTTTTATCAATCAAGTGCATTGTATTCTAACATATTCTAACCACAAACAACACTAGATAAGTCATTTATTGGTTGAACTCAATGTTTCCGAGGTCTTAGCCCATTTGGGACCCAATTTCAACAAGTCTTTCTCCACACTTCTAAACACTCTTCATGCATCTATAGCACTTGTAATACATCAAATTTATCGTCAGCTAACATATTTTAACCCTAAACAACACTAGTTAATTCATTTAGTGGTTCAACGCAATGTTTCTGAGGTCTTACCCCATTTCAGACCAAATTTCAACAAGTCTTTCTCCACACTTCTAAACACTCTTCATGCATCTCTACCACTTGTAATCACACAAAATTATTGAATTGTAACATAATATAACCCCAAACAACACTACATAAGTTATTTAGTGGTTCAACGTAATGTTTCTGAGATCTTAGCCCATTTGGGACCCAATTTCAACAAGTATTTCTCCACACTTCTAAACAATCTTCATTCATCTCTAGCACTTGTAACAATCAAATTTATTTAATTCTAACATATTGTATCCCCAAACAACACTAGATAAGTCAGTTAGTGGTTCAACTTAATGTTTCCGAGTTCTTAGCCCATTTGGGACCCAATTTCAACAAGTCTTTCTCCACACTTCTAAACACTCTTCATCCATCTCTAGCACTTGTAATCAATCAAGTTAATAGTATTCTAACATATTCTAACCCGAAACAACACTAGGTAAGTAATTTATTGGTTCAACGCAATGTTTCCGAGTTCTTAGCCCTTTGGGACCCAATTTCAACAAGTTTTTCTCCACACTTCTAAACACTCTTCATGCATCTATAGAACTTGTAATCAATCAAGGTAATTGTATTCTAACAAATTCTAACCCGAAACAACACTAGATAAGTCATTTATTGGTTCAACGGAATGTTTCCGAGTTCTTAGCCCATTTGGGACCCAATTTCAACAAGTCTTTCTCCACACTTCTAAACACTCTTCATCCATATCTAGCACTTGTAATCAATCAAATTAATAGTATTCTAACATATTCTAACCCGAAACAACATTAGATAAGTCATTTATTGGTTCAACGAAATGTTTCCGAGTTCTTAGCCCATTTGGGACCCAATTTCAACAAGTCTTTCTCTACACTTCTAAACACTCTTCATGCATCTATAGAACTTGTAATACATCAAATTTATTGTAAGCTAACATATTCTAACCACAAACAACACTAGTTAATTCATTTAGTGGTTCAACGCAATGTTTCTGAGGTCTTACCCCATTTCAGACCAAATTTGAACAAGTCTTTCTCCACTCTTCTAAACACTCTTCATGTATCTCTAGCACTTGTAACAATAAAATTTATTGTATTCTAGCATATCCTAACTCCAAAAAACACTAGATAAGTCATTTAGTGGTTCAACGCAATGTTTCCGAGTTCTTAGCCCATTTGAGACCCAATTTCAACAAGTCTTTTTCTACACTTTCAAACACTTTTCATGCATCTCTAGCACTTCTAACAATCAAATTTATTGAATTCTAACATATTCTAACTCCAAACAACACTAGATAAGTAAGTTAGTGGCTCAACGTAATGTTTCCGAGTTCTTTACCCATTTGTCACCCCATTTCAACATGTCTTTCTCCACACTTCTAAACACTCTTCATGCATCTCTAGAACTTGTAATCACTCAAAATTATTGAATTGTAACATAATATAACCCCAAACAACACTACATAAGTTATTTAGTGGTTCAACGTAATGTTTCTGAGATCTTAGCCCATTTGGGACCCAATTTCAACAAGTATTTCTTCACACTTCTAAACAATCTTCTTTCATCTCTAGCACTTGTAACAATCAAATTTATTTATTTCTAACATATTGTAACCCCAAACAACACTAGATAAGTAAGTTACTGGTTCAACTTAATGTTTCCGAGTTCTTAGCCCATTTGGGACCCAATTTCAACAAGTCTTTCTCCACACTTCTAAACACTTTTCATGCATCTCTAGCAATTGTAATCAATCAAATTTATTGTATTCTAACATATTCTAACCCGAAACAACACTAGATAAGTCATTTATTGGTTCAACGCAATATTTCCGAATTCTTGGCCCGTTTGGGACTCATTTTCAACAAGTTTTTCTCCACACTTCTAGACACTCTTCATGCATCTGTAGCACTTGTAATAAATCAACTTCATTGTAATCTAACATATTATAACCCCGAACAATACTAGACAACCCATTTAGTGGTTCAACGCAATGTTTCTGAGTTTTTAGCCCTTTTTGAACCAAACTTTTGGCAAGTCTTTCTACACACTTCTAAACACTCTTCATGCATCTCTAGCACTTCTAATCAATCAAGTTCATTTTATTTTAACATATTCTAACCCCAAACAAGACTAGATAAGTCATTTATTGGCGCAACTCAATGTTTCCGAGTTCTTAGCCCATTTGGGACCCAATTTCAACAAGTCTTTCTCCACACTTCTAAACACTCTTCATGCATCTATAGAACTTGTAATACATCAAATTTATTGTAAGCTAACATATTCTAACCACAAATAACACTAGTTAATTCATTTAGTGGTTCAATGCAATGTTTCTGAGGTCTTACCCCATTTCAGACCAAATTTCAACAAGTCTTTCTCCACTCTTCTAAACACTCTTCATGTATCTCTAGCACTTGTAACAATCAAATTTATTGTATTCTAGCATATCCTAACTCCAAAAAACACTAGATAAGTCATTTAGTGGTTCAACGCAATGTTTCCGAGTTCTTAGCCCATTTGAGACCCAATTTCAACAAGTCTTTTTCTACACTTCCAAACACTTTTCATGCATCTCTAGCACTTCTAACAATCAAATTTATTGAATTCTAACATATTCTAACTCCAAACAACACTAGATAAGTCAGTTAGTGGCTCAACGTAATGTTTCCGAGTTCTTTACCCATTTGTCACCCCATTTCAACATGTCTTTCTCCACACTTCTAAATACTCTTCATGCATCTCTAGAACTTGTAATCACTCAAAATTATTGAATTGTAACATAATATAACCCCAAACAACACTACATAAGTTATTTAGTGGTTCAACGTAATGTTTCTGAGATCTTAGCCCATTTGGGACCCAATTTCAACAAGTATTTCTCCACACTTCTAAACAATCTTCATTCATCTCTAGCACTTGTAACAATCAAATTTATTTATTTCTAACATATTGTAACCCCAAACAA
Organism: Capsella bursa-pastoris; assembly: GCA_036452645.1. Lineage (NCBI taxonomy): Eukaryota > Viridiplantae > Streptophyta > Magnoliopsida > Brassicales > Brassicaceae > Capsella > Capsella bursa-pastoris. The sequence continues at coordinate 6,020,572 of CP144192.1, forward strand.
CACTAGATAAGTAAGTTACTGGTTCAACTTAATGTTTCCGAGTTCTTAGCCCATTTGGGACCCAATTTCAACAAGTCTTTCTCCACACTTCTAAACACTTTTCATGCATCTCTAGCAATTGTAATCAATCAAATTTATTGTATTCTAACATATTCTAACCCGAAACAACACTAGATAAGTCATTTATTGGTTCAACGCAATATTTCCGAATTCTTGGCCCGTTTGGGACCCAATTTCAACAAGTCTTTCTCCACCCTTCTAAACACTCTTCATGCATCTGTAGCACTTGTAATAAATCAAATTCATTGTAATCTAACATATTATAACCCCGAACAATACTAGACAACCCATTTAGTGGTTCAACGCAATGTTTCTGAGTTTTTAGCCCTTTTTGAACCAAACTTTTGGCAAGTCTTTCTACACACTTCTAAACACTCTTCATGCATCTCTAGCACTTCTAATCAATCAAGTTCATTGTATTTTAACATATTCTAACCCCAAACAAGACTAGATAAGTCATTTATTGGCGCAACTCAATGTTTTCGAGTTCTTAGCCCATTTGGGACCCAATTTCAACAAGTCTTTCTCCACACTTCTAAACACTCTTCATGCATCTATAGAACTTGTAATACATCAAATTTATTGTAAGCTAACATATTATAACCACAAACAACACTAGTTAATTCATTTAGTGGTTCAATGCAATGTTTCTGAGGTCTTACCCCATTTCAGACCAAATTTCAACAAGTCTTTCTCCACACTTCTAAACACTCTTCATGCATCTCTAGCACTTGTAATCACTCAAAATTATTGAATTGTAACATAATATAACCCCAAACAAAACTACATAAGTTATTTAGTGGTTCAACGTAATGTTTCTGAGATCCTAGCCCATTCGGGACCCAATTTCAACAAGTATTTCTCCACACTTCTAAACAATCTTCATTCATCTCTAGCACTTGTAACAATCAAATTTATTTAATTCTAACATATTGTAACCCCAAAGAACACTAGATAAGTCAGTTAGTGGTTCAACTTAATGTTTCCGAGTTCTTAGCCCATTTGGGACCCAATTTCAACAAGTCTTTCTCCACACTTCTAAACACTCTTCATCCATCTCTAGCACTTGTAATCAATCAAGTTAATTGTATTCTAACATATTCTAACCTGAAACAACACTAGATAAGTCATTTATTGGTTCAACGCAATGTTTCCGAGTTCTTAGCCCTTTGGGACCCAATTTCAACAAGTTTTTCTCCACACTTCTAAACACTCTTCATGCATCTATAGCACTTGTAATACATCAAATTTATTGTAAGCTAACATATTCTAACCCCAAACAACATTAGTTAATTTATTTAGTGGTTTAACGCAATGTTTCTAAGGTCTTACCCCATTTCAGACCAAATTTCAACAAGTCTTTCTCCACTCTTCTAAACACTCTTCATGTAAATCTAGCACTTGTATCAATCAAATTTATTGTATTCTAACATATTCTAACTCCAAAGAACACTAAATAAGTCACTTAGTGGTTCAACGCAATGTTTTCGAGTTCTTAGCCCATTTGGGACCCAATTTAAACAAGTCTTTCTCCACACTTCTAAACACTCTTCATCCATCTCTAGCACTTATAATCAATCAAGTTAATTGTATTCATACATATTCTAACCCAAAACAACATTAGATAAGTCATTTATTGATTCAAAGCAATGTTTCCGAGTTCTTAGCCCATTTGGGACCCAATTTCAACAAGTCTTTCTCCACACTTCTAAACACTTTTCATCCATCTCTAGCAATTGTAATCAATCAAATTTATTGTATTCTAACATATTCTAACCCCAAAAACCACTAGATAAGTCATTTAGTGGTTCAACGCAATATTTCCGAATTCTTGGCCCATTTAAGACCAAATTTAAACAAGTCTTTCTCCACACTTCTAAACACTCTTCATGCATCTCTAGCACTTATAATCAATCAACTTCATTGTAATCTAACATATTATAACCCCGAACAATACTAGACAACCCATTTAGTGGTTCCACGAAATGTTTCTGAGTTTTTAGCTCTTTTTGAACCAAACTTTTGGCAAGTCTTTCTACACACTTCTAAACACTCTTCATGCATCTCTGGCACTTGTAATCAATCAAGTTCATTGTATTTTAACATATTCTAACCCCAAACAACACTAGATAAGTCATTTATTGCCGCAACTCAATGTTTCCGAGTTCTTAGCCCATTTGGGACCCAATTTCAACAAGTCTTTCTCCACACTTCTAAACACTCTTCATGCATCTATAGAACTTGTAATACATCAAATTTATTGTAAGCTAACATATTCTAACTACAAACAACACTAGTTAATTCATTTAGTGGTTCAATGCAATGTTTCTGAGGTCTTACCCCATTTCAGACCAAATTTCAACAAGTCTTTCTCCACACTTCTAAACACTCTTCATGCATCTCTAGCACTTGTAATCACTCAAAGTTATTGAATTGTAACATAATATAACCCCAAACAAAACTACATAAGTTATTTAGTGGTTCAACGTAATGTTTCTGAGATCTTAGCCCATTTGGGACCCAATTTCAACAAGTATTTCTCCACACTTCTAAACAATCTTCATTCATCTCTAGCACTTGTAACAATCAAATTTATTTAATTCTAACATATTGTAACCCCAAAGAACACTAGATAAGTCAGTTAGTGGTTCAACTTAATGTTTCCGAGTTCTTAGCCCATTTGGGACCCAATTTCAACAAGTCTTTCTCCACACTTCTAAACACTCTTCATCTATCTCTAGCACTTGTAATCAATTAAGTTAATATTTAGTCTAATATATTCTAACCCGAAACAACACTAGATAAGTCATTTATTGGTTCAACGCAATGTTTCCGAGTTCTTAGCCCTTTGGGACCCAATTTCAACAAGTTTTTCTCCACACTTCTAAACACTCTTCATGCATCTATAGCACTTGTAATACATCAAATTTATTGTACGCTAACATATTCTAACCCCAAGGAACACTAGTTAATTCATTTAGTGGTTCAACGCAATGTTTCTGAGGTCTTACCCCATTTTAGACCAAATTTCAACAAGTCTTTCTCCACTCTTCTAAACACTCTTCATGTAAATCTAGCACTTGTAACAATCAGATTAATTGTATTCTAACATATTCTAACTCCAAAGAACACTAGATAAGTCATTTAGTGGTTCAACGCAATGTTTCCGAGTTCTTAGCCCATTTGAGACCCAATTTCAACAAGTGTTTCTCTACACTTCCAAACACTTTTCATGCATCTCTAGCACTTCTAACAATCAAATTTATTGAATTCTAACATATTCTAACCCCAAACAACATTATATAAGTCAGTTAGTGGTTCAACATAATGTTTCCGAGTTCTTTGCCCATTTGGCACCCCATTTCAACAAGTCTTTCTCCATACTTCTAAACACTCTTCATGCATCTCTAGCACTTGTAATCACTCAAAATTATTGAATTGTAACATAATATATCCCCAAACAACACTACATAAGTTATTTAGTGGTTCAACGTAATGTTTCTGAGATCTTAGCCCATTTGGGACCCAACTTCAACAAGTATTTCTCCACACTTCTAAACAATCTTCATTCATCTCTAGCACTTGTAACAATCAAATTTATTTAATTCTAACATATTCTAACCCAAAACAACACTAGATAAGTCATTTATTGATTCAACGCAATGTTTCCGAGTTCTTAGCCCATTTGGGACCCAATTTCAACAAGTCTTTCTCCACACTTCTAAACACTTTTCATCCATCTCTAGCAATTGTAATCAATCAAATTTATTGTATTCTAACATATTCTAACCCCAAAAACCACTATATAAGTCATTTAGTGGTTCAACGCAATATTTCCGAATTCTTTGCCCATTTCAGACCAAATTTAAACAAGTCTTTCTCCACACTTCTAAACACTTTTCATGCATCTCTAGCACTCGTAATCAATCAACTTCATTGTAATCTAACATATTATAACCCCGAACAATACTAGACAACCCATTTAGTGGTTCAACGCAATGTTTCCGAATTTTTAGCCCTTTTTGAACCAAACTTTTGGCAAGTCTTTCTACACACTTCTAAACACTCTTCATGCATCTCTAGCACTTGTAATCAATCAAGTTCATTGTATTTTAACATATTCTAACCCCAAATAACACTAGATAAGTCATTTATTGGCGCAACTCAATGTTTCCGAGTTCTTAGCCCATTTGGGACCCAATTTCAACAAGTCTTTCTCCACACTTCTAAACACTCTTCATGCATCTATAGAACTTGTAATACATCAAATATATTGTAAGCTAACATATTCTAACCACAAACAACACAAGTTAATTCATTTAGTGGTTCAACGCAATGTTTCTGAGGTCTTACCCCATTTCAGACCAAATTTCAACAAGTCTTTCTCCACAGTTCTAAACACTCTTCATGCATCTCTAGTACTTGTAATCACTCAAAATTATTGATTATAACATAATATAACCCCAAACAACACTACATAAGTTATTTAGTGGTTCAACATAATGTTTCTGAGATCTTAGCCCATTTGGGACCCAACTTCAACAAGTATTTCTCCACACTTCTAAACAATCTTCATTCATCTCTAGCACTTGTAACAATCAAATTTATTTAATTCTAACATATTCTAACCCAAAACAAAACTAGATAAGTCATTTATTGATCCAACGCAATGTTTCCGAGATCTTAGCCCATTTGGGACCCAATTTCAACAAGTATTTCTCCACACTTCTAAACAATCTTCATTAATCTCTAGCACTTGTAACAATCAAATTTATTTAATTCTAACATATTGTAACCCCAAAGAACACTAGATAAGTAAGTTAGTGGTTCAACTTAATGTTTCCGAGTTCTTAGCCCATTTGGGACCCAATTTCAACAAGTCTTTCTCCACACTTCTAAACACTCTTCATCAATCTCTAGCACTTGTAATCAATCAAGTTAATTTTATTCTAACATATTCTAACCTGAAACAACACTAGATAAGTCATTTACTGGTTCAACGCAATGTTTCCGAGTTCTTAGCCCTTTGGGACCCAATTTCAACAAGTCTTTTTCCACACTTCTAAACACTCTTCATGCATCTGTAGCACTTGTAATCAATCAAATTTATTGTAATCTTACATATCATAGCCCCAAACAACACTACATAAGTTATTTAGTGGTTCTACGTAATGTTTCTGAGATCTTAGCCCATTTGGGACCCAACTTCAACAAGTATTTCTCCACACTTCTAAACAATCTTCATTCATCTCTAGCACTTGTAACAATCAAATTTATTTAATTCTAACATATTCTTAGCCAAAACAACACTAGATAAGTCATTTATTGATTCAACGCAATGTTTCCGAGTTCTTAGCCCATTTGGGACCCAATTTCAACAAGTCTTTCTCCACACTTCTAAACACTTTTCATCCATCTCTAGCAATTGTAATCAATCAAATTTATTGTATTCTAACATATTCTAACCCCAAAAACCACTATATAAGTCATTTAGTGGTTCAACGCAATATTTTCGAATTCTTTGCCCATTGCAGACCAAATTTAAACAAGTCTTTCTCCACACTTCTAAACACTTTTCATGCATCTCTAGCACTCGTAATCAATCAACTTCATTGTAATCTAACATATTATAACCCCGAACAATACTAGACAACCCATTTAGTGGTTCAACGCAATGTTTCCGAGTTTTTAGCCCTTTTTGAACCAAACTTTTGGCAAGTCTTTCTACACACTTCTAAACACTCTTCATGCATCTCTAGCACTTGTAATCAATCAAGTTCATTGTATTTCAACATATTCTAACCCCAAATAACACTAGATAAGTCATTTATTGGCGCAACTCAATGTTTCCGAGTTCTTAGCCCATTTGGGACCCAATTTCAACAAGTCTTTCTCCACACTTCTAAACACTCTTCATGCATCTATAGAACTTGTAATACATCAAATATATTGTAAGCTAACATATTCTAACCACAAACAACACAAGTTAATTCATTTAGTGGTTCAACGCATTGTTTCTGAGGTCTTACCCCATTTCAGACCAAATTTCAACAAGTCTTTCTCCACAGTTCTAAACACTCTTCATGCATCTCTAGTACTTGTAATCACTCAAAATAATTGATTGTAACATAATATAACCCCAAACAAAACTACATAAGTTATTTAGTGGTTCAACGTAATGTTTCTGAGATCTTAGCCCATTTGGGACCCAATTTCAACAAGTATTTCTCCACACTTCTAAACAATCTTCATTCATCTCTAGCACTTGTAACAATCAAATTTATTTAATTCTAACATATTGTAACCCCAAAGAACACTAGATAAGTCAGTTAGTGGTTCAACTTAATGTTTCCGAGTTCTTAGCCCATTTGGGACCCAATTTCAACAAGTCTTTCTCCACACTTCTAAACACTCTTCATCTATCTCTAGCACTTGTAATCAATTAAGTTAATATTTAGTCTAATATATTCTAACCCGAAACAACACTAGATAAGTCATTTATTGGTTCAACGCAATGTTTCCGAGTTCTTAGCCCTTTGGGACCCAATTTCAACAAGTTTTTCTCCACACTTCTAAACACTCTTCATGCATCTATAGCACTTGTAATACATCAAATTTATTGTACGCTAACATATTCTAACCCCAAGGAACACTAGTTAATTCATTTAGTGGTTCAACGCAATGTTTCTGAGGTCTTACCCCATTTTAGACCAAATTTCAACAAGTCTTTCTCCACTCTTCTAAACACTCTTCATGTAAATCTAGCACTTGTAACAATCAGATTAATTGTATTCTAACATATTCTAACTCCAAAGAACACTAGATAAGTCATTTAGTGGTTCAACGCAATGTTTCCGAGTTCTTAGCCCATTTGAGACCCAATTTCAACAAGTGTTTCTCTACACTTCCAAACACTTTTCATGCATCTCTAGCACTTCTAACAATCAAATTTATTGAATTCTAACATATTCTAACCCCAAACAACATTATATAAGTCAGTTAGTGGTTCAACATAATGTTTCCGAGTTCTTTGCCCATTTGGCACCCCATTTCAACAAGTCTTTCTCCATACTTCTAAACACTCTTCATGCATCTCTAGCACTTGTAATCACTCAAAATTATTGAATTGTAACATAATATAACCCCAAACAACACTACATAAGTTATTTAGTGGTTCAACGTAATGTTTCTGAGATCTTAGCCCATTTGGGACCCAACTTCAACAAGTATTTCTCCACACTTCTAAACAATCTTCATTCATCTCTAGCACTTGTAACAATCAAATTTATTTAATTCTAACATATTCTAACCCAAAACAACACTAGATAAGTCATTTATTGATTCAACGCAATGTTTCCGAGTTCTTAGCCCATTTGGGACCCAATTTCAACAAGTCTTTCTCCACACTTCTAAACACTTTTCATCCATCTCTAGCAATTGTAATCAATCAAATTTATTGTATTCTAACATATTCTAACCCCAAAAACCACTATATAAGTCATTTAGTGGTTCAACGCAATATTTCCGAATTCTTTGCCCATTTCAGACCAAATTTAAACAAGTCTTTCTCCACACTTCTAAACACTTTTCATGCATCTCTAGCACTCGTAATCAATCAACTTCATTGTAATCTAACATATTATAACCCCGAACAATACTAGACAACCCATTTAGTGGTTCAACGCAATGTTTCCGAATTTTTAGCCCTTTTTGAACCAAACTTTTGGCAAGTCTTTCTACACACTTCTAAACACTCTTCATGCATCTCTAGCACTTGTAATCAATCAAGTTCATTGTATTTTAACATATTCTAACCCCAAATAACACTAGATAAGTCATTTATTGGCGCAACTCAATGTTTCCGAGTTCTTAGCCCATTTGGGACCCAATTTCAACAAGTCTTTCTCCACACTTCTAAACACTCTTCATGCATCTATAGAACTTGTAATACATCAAATATATTGTAAGCTAACATATTCTAACCACAAACAACACAAGTTAATTCATTTAGTGGTTCAACGCAATGTTTCTGAGGTCTTACCCCATTTCAGACCAAATTTCAACAAGTCTTTCTCCACAGTTCTAAACACTCTTCATGCATCTCTAGTACTTGTAATCACTCAAAATTATTGATTATAACATAATATAACCCCAAACAACACTACATAAGTTATTTAGTGGTTCAACATAATGTTTCTGAGATCTTAGCCCATTTGGGACCCAACTTCAACAAGTATTTCTCCACACTTCTAAACAATCTTCATTCATCTCTAGCACTTGTAACAATCAAATTTATTTAATTCTAACATATTCTAACCCAAAACAAAACTAGATAAGTCATTTATTGATTCAACGCAATGTTTCCGAGATCTTAGCCCATTTGGGACCCAATTTCAACAAGTATTTCTCCACACTTCTAAACAATCTTCATTAATCTCTAGCACTTGTAACAATCAAATTTATTTAATTCTAACATATTGTAACCCCAAAGAACACTAGATAAGTAAGTTAGTGGTTCAACTTAATGTTTCCGAGTTCTTAGCCCATTTGGGACCCAATTTCAACAAGTCTTTCTCCACACTTCTAAACACTCTTCATCAATCTCTAGCACTTGTAATCAATCAAGTTAATTTTATTCTAACATATTCTAACCTGAAACAACACTAGATAAGTCATTTACTGGTTCAACGCAATGTTTCCGAGTTCTTAGCCCTTTGGGACCCAATTTCAACAAGTCTTTTTCCACACTTCTAAACACTCTTCATGCATCTGTAGCACTTGTAATCAATCAAATTTATTGTAATCTTACATATCATAGCCCCAAACAACACTACATAAGTTATTTAGTGGTTCTACGTAATGTTTCTGAGATCTTAGCCCATTTGGGACCCAACTTCAACAAGTATTTCTCCACACTTCTAAACAATCTTCATTCATCTCTAGCACTTGTAACAATCAAATTTATTTAATTCTAACATATTCTTAGCCAAAACAACACTAGATAAGTCATTTATTGATTCAACGCAATGTTTCCGAGTTCTTAGCCCATTTGGGACCCAATTTCAACAAATCTTTCTCCACACTTCTAAACACTTTTCATCCATCTCTAGCAATTGTAATCAATCAAATTTATTGTATTCTAACATATTCTAACCCCAAAAACCACTATATAAGTCATTTAGTGGTTCAACGCAATATTTCCGAATTCTTTGCCCATTGCAGACCAAATTTAAACAAGTCTTTCTCCACACTTCTAAACACTTTTCATGCATCTCTAGCACTCGTAATCAATCAACTTCATTGTAATCTAACATATTATAACCCCGAACAATACTAGACAACCCATTTAGTGGTTCAACGCAATGTTTCCGAGTTTTTAGCCCTTTTTGAACCAAACTTTTGGCAAGTCTTTCTACACACTTCTAAACACTCTTCATGCATCTCTAGCACTTGTAATCAATCAAGTTCATTGTATTTCAACATATTCTAACCCCAAATAACACTAGATAAGTCATTTATTGGCGCAACTCAATGTTTCCGAGTTCTTAGCCCATTTGGGACCCAATTTCAACAAGTCTTTCTCCACACTTCTAAACACTCTTCATGCATCTATAGAACTTGTAATACATCAAATATATTGTAAGCTAACATATTCTAACCACAAACAACACAAGTTAATTCATTTAGTGGTTCAACGCATTGTTTCTGAGGTCTTACCCCATTTCAGACCAAATTTCAACAAGTCTTTCTCCACAGTTCTAAACACTCTTCATGCATCTCTAGTACTTGTAATCACTCAAAATAATTGATTGTAACATAATATAACCCCAAACAACACTACATAAGTTATTTAGTGGTTCAACGTAATGTTTCTGAGATCTTAGCCCATTTGGGACCCAACTTCAACAAGTATTTCTCCACACTTCTAAACAATCTTCATTCATCTCTAGCACTTGTAACAATCAAATTTATTTAATTCTAACATATTGTAACCCCTAACAACACTAGATAAGTCATTTATTGATTCAACGCAATGTTTCCGAGTTCTTAGCCCATTTGGGACCCAATTTCAACAAGTCTTTCTCCACACTTCTAAACACTCTTCATCCATCTCTAGCACTTGTAATCAATTAAGTTAATATTTAGTCTAATATATTCTAACCCGAAACAACACTAGATAAGTCATTTATTGGTTCAACGCAATGTTTCCGAGTTCTTAGCCCTTTGGGACCCAATTTCAACAAGTTTTTCTCCACACTTCTAAACACTCTTCATGCATCTATAGCACTTGTAATACATCAAATTTATTGTACGCTAACATATTCTAACCCCAAGGAACACTAGTTAATTCATTTAGTGGTTCAACGCAATGTTTCTGAGGTCTTACCCCATTTTAGACCAAATTTCAACAAGTCGTTCTCCACTCTTCTAAACACTCTTCATGTAAATCTAGCACTTGTAACAATCAGATTAATTGTATTCTATCATATTCTAACTCCAAAGAACACTAGATAAGTCATTTAGTGGTTCAACGCAATGATTCCGAGTTCTTAGCCCATTTGAGACCCAATTTCAACAAGTGTTTCTCTACACTTCCAAACACTTTTCATGCATCTCTAGCACTTCTAACAATCAAATTTATTGAATTCTAACATATTCTAACCCCAAACAACATTATATAAGTCAGTTAGTGGTTCAACATAATGTTTCCGAGTTCTTTGCCCATTTGGCACCCCATTTCAACAAGTCTTTCTCCATACTTCTAAACACTCTTCATGCATCTCTAGCACTTGTAATCACTCAAAATTATTGAATTGTAACATAATATAACCCCAAACAACACTACATAAGTTATTTAGTGGTTCAACGTAATGTTTCTGAGATCTTAGCCCATTTGGGACCCAACTTCAATAAGTATTTCTCCACACTTCTAAACAATCTTCATTCATCTCTAGCACTTGTAACAATCAAATTTATTTAATTCTAACATATTCTAACCCAAAACAACACTAGATAAGTCATTTATTGATTCAACGCAATGTTTCCGAGTTCTTAGCCCATTTGGGACCCAATTTCAACAAGTCTTTCTCCACACTTCTAAACACTTTTCATCCATCTCTAGCAATTGTAATCAATCAAATTTATTGTATTCTAACATATTCTAACCCCAAAAACCACTATATAAGTCATTTAGTGGTTCAACGCAATATTTCCGAATTCTTTGCCCATTTCAGACCAAATTTAAACAAGTCTTTCTCCACACTTCTAAACACTTTTCATGCATCTCTAGCACTCGTAATCAATCAACTTCATTGTAATCTAACATATTATAACCCCGAACAATACTAGACAACCCATTTAGTGGTTCCACAAAATGTTTCTGAGTTTTTAGCTCTTTTTGAACCAAACTTTTGGCAAGTCTTTCTACACACTTCTAAACACTCTTCATGCATCTCTAGCACTTGTAATCAATCAAGTTCATTGTATTTTAACATATTCTAACCCCAAACAACACTAGATAAGTCATTTATTGCCGCAACTCAATGTTTCCGAGTTCTTAGCCCATTTGGGACCCAATTTCAACAAGTCTTTCTCCACACTTCTAAACACTCTTCATGCATCTATAGAACTTGTAATACATCAAATATATTGTAAGCTAACATATTCTAACCACAAACAACACAAGTTAATTCATTTAGTGGTTCAACGCAATGTTTCTGAGGTCTTACCCCATTTCAGACCAAATTTCAACAAGTCTTTCTCCACAGTTCTAAACACTCTTCATGCATCTCTAGTACTTGTAATCACTCAAAATTATTGATTATAACATAATATAACCCCAAACAACACTACATAAGTTATTTAGTGGTTCAACGTAATGTTTCTGAGATCTTAGCCCATTTGGGACCCAACTTCAACAAGTATTTCTCCACACTTCTAAACAATCTTCATTCATCTCTAGCACTTGTAACAATCAAATTTATTTAATTCTAACATATTGTAACCCCAAACAACACTAGATAAGTCATTTATTGATTCAACGCAATGTTTCCGAGTTCTTAACCCATTCGGGACCCAATTTCAACAAGTCTTTCTCCACACTTCTAAACACTCTTCATCCATCTCTAGCACTTGTAATCAATTAAGTTAATATTTAGTCTAATATATTCTAACCCGAAACAACACTAGATAAGTCATTTATTGGTTCAACGCAATGTTTCCGAGTTCTTAGCCCTTTGGGACCCAATTTCAACAAGTTTTTCTCCACACTTCTAAACACTCTTCATGCATCTATAGCACTTGTAATACATCAAATTTATTGTACGCTAACATATTCTAACCCGAAGGAACACTAGTTAATTCATTTAGTGGTTCAACGCAATGTTTCTGAGGTCTTACCCCATTTTAGACCAAATTTCAACAAGTCTTTCTCCACTCTTCTAAACACTCTTCATGTAAATCTAGCACTTTTAACAATCATATTTATTGTATTCTAACATATTCTAACTCCAAAGAACACTAGATAAGTCATTTAGTGGTTCAACGCAATGTTTCCGAGTTCTTAGCCCATTTGAGACCCAATTTCAACAAGTGTTTCTCTACACTTCCAAACACTTTTCATGCATCTCTAGCACTTCTAACAATCAAATTTAATGAATTCTAACATATTTTAACCCCAAACAACATTATATAAGTCAGTTAGTGGTTCAACATAATGTTTCCGAGTTCTTTGCCCATTTGGCACCCCATTTCAACAAGTCTTTCTCCACACTTCTAAACACTTTTCATGCATCTCTAGCACTTGTAATCACTCAAAATTATTGAATTGTAACATAATATAACCCCAAACAACACTACATAAGTTATTTAGTGGTTCAACGTAATGTTTCTGAGATCTTAGCCCATTTGGGACCCAACTTCAACAAGTATTTCTCCACACTTCTAAACAATCTTCATTCATCTCTAGCACTTGTAACAATCAAATTTATTTAATTCTAACATATTCTAACCCAAAACAACACTAGATAAGTCATTTATTGATTCAACGCAATGTTTCCGAGTTCTTAGCCCATTTGGGACCCAATTTCAACAAGTCTTTCTCCACACTTCTAAACACTTTTCATCCATCTCTAGCATTTGTAATCAATCAAATTTATTGTATTCTAACATATTCTAACCCCAAAAACCACTATATAAGTCATTTAGTGGTTCAACGCAATATTTCCGAATTCTTTGCCCATTTCAGACCAAATTTAAACAAGTCTTTCTCCACACTTCTAAACACTTTTCATGCATCTCTAGCACTCGTAATCAATCAACTTCATTGTAATCTAACATATTATAACCCCGAACAATACTAGACAACCCATTTAGTGGTTCAACGCAATGTTTCCGAGTTTTTAGCCCTTTTTGAACCAAACTTTTGGCAAGTCTTTCTACACACTTCTAAACACTCTTTATGCTTCTCTAGCACTTGTAATCAATCAAGTTCATTGTATTTTAACATATTCTAACCCCAAATAACACTAGATAAGTCATTTATTGGCGCAACTCAATGTTTCCGAGTTCTTAGCCCATTTGGGACCCAATTTCAACAAGTCTTTCTCCACACTTCTAAACACTCTTCATGCATCTATATAACTTGTAATACATCAAATATATTGTAAGCTAACATATTCTAACCACAACCAACACAAGTTAATTCATTTAGTGGTTCAACGCAATGTTTCTGAGGTCTTACCCCATTTCAGACCAAATTTCAACAAGTCTTTCTCCACACTTCTAAACACTCTTCATGCATCTCTTGTACTTGTAATCACTCAAAATTATTGATCGTAACATAATATAACCCCAAACAACACTACATAAGTTATTTAGTGGTTCAACGTAATGTTTCTGAGATCTTAGCCCATTTGGGACCCAATTTCAACAAGTATTTCTCCACACTTCTAAACAATCTTCATTCATCTCTAGCACTTGTAACAATCAAATTTATTTAATTCTAACATATTGTAACCCCAAAGAACACTAGATAAGTAAGTTAGTGGTTCAACTTAATGTTTCCGAGTTCTTAGCCCATTTGGGACCCAATTTCAACAAGTCTTTCTCCACACTTCTAAACACTCTTCATCAATCTCTAGCACTTGTAATCAATCAAGTTAATTTTATTCTAACATATTCTAACCTGAAACAACACTAGATAAGTCATTTACTGGTTCAACGCAATGTTTCCGAGTTCTTAGCCCTTTGGGACCCAATTTCAACAAGTCTTTTTCCACACTTCTAAACACTCTTCATGCATCTGTAGCACTTGTAATCAATCAAATTTATTGTAATCTTACATATCATAGCCCCAAACAACACTAGACAAGCCATTTAGTGATTCAACGCAATGTTTCCGAGTTCTTAGCCCATTTTGGACCAAACTTTCGGCAAGTCTGTCTTCACACTTCTAAACACTCTTCATTTATCTATAGCACTTGTAATCAATCAAGTTAATTGTATTCATACATATTCTAACCCAAAACAACACTAGATAAGTCATTTATTGATTCAACGCAATGTTTCCGAGTTCTTAGCCCATTTGGGACCCAATTTCAACAAGTCTTTCTCCACACTTCTAAACACTTTTCATCCATCTCTAGCAATTGTAATCAATCAAATTTATTGTATTCTAACATATTCTAACCCCAAAAACCACTAGATAAGTCATTTAGTGGTTCAACGCAATATTTCTAAATTCTTGGCCCATTTCAGACCAAATTTAAACAAGTCTTTCTCCACACTTCTAAACACTTTTCATGCATCTCTAGCACTCGTAATCAATCAACTTCATTGTAATCTAACATATTATAACCCCGAACAATACTAGACAACCCATTTAGTGGTTCAACGCAATGTTTCCGAGTTTTTAGCCCTTTTTGAACCAAACTTTTGGCAAGTCTTTCTACACACTTCTAAACACTCTTCATGCATCTCTAGCACTTGTAATCAATCAAGTTCATTGTATTTTAACATATTCGAACCCCAAATAACACTAGATAAGTCATTTATTGGCGCAACTCAATGTTTCCGAGTTCTTAGCCCATTTGGGACCCAATTTCAACAAGTCTTTCTCCACACTTCTAAACACTCTTCATGCATCTATAGAACTTGTAATACATCAAATATATTGTAAGCTAACATATTCTAACCACAAACAACACAAGTTAATTCATTTAGTGGTTCAACGCAATGTTTCTGAGGTCTTACCCCATTTCAGACTAAATTTCAACAAGTCTTTCTCCACACTTCTAAACACTCTTCATGCATCTCTAGTACTTGTAATCACTCAAAATTATTGATTGTAACATAATATAACCCCAAACAACACTACATAAGTTATTTAGTGGTTCAACGTAATGTTTCTGAGATCTTAGCCCATTTGGGACCCAACTTCAACAAGTATTTCTCCACACTTCTAAACAATCTTCATTCATCTCTAGCACTTGTAACAATCAAATTTATTTAATTCTAACATATTGTAACCCCAAACAACACTAGATAAGTCATTTATTGATTCAACGCAATGTTTCCGAGTTCTTAGCCCATTCGGGACCCAATTTCAACAAGTCTTTCTCCACACTTCTAAACACTCTTCATCCATCTCTAGCACTTGTAATCAATTAAGTTAATATTTAGTCTAATATATTCTAACCCGAAACAACACTAGATAAGTCATTTATTGGTTCAACGCAATGTTTCCGAGTTCTTAGCCCTTTGGGACCCAATTTCAACAAGTTTTTCTCCACACTTCTAAACACTCTTCATGCATCTATAGCACTTGTAATACATCAAATTTATTGTACGCTAACATATTCTAACCCCAAGGAACACTAGTTAATTCATTTAGTGGTTCAACGCAATGTTTCTGAGGTCTTACCCCATTTTAGACCAAATTTCAACAAGTCTTTCTCCACTCTTCTAAACACTCTTCATGTAAATCTAGCACTTGTAACAATCATATTTATTGTATTCTAACATATTCTAACTCCAAAGAACACTAGATAAGTCATTTAGTGGTTCAACGCAATGTTTCCGAGTTCTTAGCCCATTTGAGACCCAATTTCAACAAGTGTTTCTCTACACTTCCAAACACTTTTCATGCATCTCTAGCACTTCTAACAATCAAATTTAATGAATTCTAACATATTCTAACCCCAAACAACATTATATAAGTCAGTTAGTGGTTCAACATAATGTTTCCGAGTTCTTTGCCCATTTGGCACCCCATTTCAACAAGTCTTTCTCCACACTTCTAAACACTTTTCATGCATCTCTAGCACTTGTAATCACTCAAAATTATTGAATTGTAACATAATATAACCCCAAACAACACTACATAAGTTATTTAGTGGTTCAACGTAATGTTTCTGAGATCTTAGCCCATTTGGGACCCAACTTCAACAAGTATTTCTCCACACTTCTAAACAATCTTCATTCATCTCTAGCACTTGTAACAATCAAATTTATTTAATTCTAACATATTCTAACCCAAAACAACACTAGATAAGTCATTTATTGATTCAACGCAATGTTTCCGAGTTCTTAGCCCATTTGGGACCCAATTTCAACAAGTCTTTCTCCACACTTCTAAACACTTTTCATCCATCTCTAGCATTTGTAATCAATCAAATTTATTGTATTCTAACATATTCTAACCCCAAAAACCACTATATAAGTCATTTAGTGGTTCAACGCAATATTTCCGAATTCTTTGCCCATTTCAGACCAAATTTAAACAAGTCTTTCTCCACACTTCTAAACACTTTTCATGCATCTCTAGCACTCGTAATCAATCAACTTCATTGTAATCTAACATATTATAACCCCGAACAATACTAGACAACCCATTTAGTGGTTCAACGCAATGTTTCCGAGTTTTTAGCCCTTTTTGAACCAAACTTTTGGCAAGTCTTTCTACACACTTCTAAACACTCTTTATGCTTCTCTAGCACTTGTAATCAATCAAGTTCATTGTATTTTAACATATTCTAACCCCAAATAACACTAGATAAGTCATTTATTGGCGCAACTCAATGTTTCCGAGTTCTTAGCCCATTTGGGACCCAATTTCAACAAGTCTTTCTCCACACTTCTAAACACTCTTCATGCATCTATATAACTTGTAATACATCAAATATATTGTAAGCTAACATATTCTAACCACAACCAACACAAGTTAATTCATTTAGTGGTTCAACGCAATGTTTCTGAGGTCTTACCCCATTTCAGACCAAATTTCAACAAGTCTTTCTCCACACTTCTAAACACTCTTCATGCATCTCTTGTACTTGTAATCACTCAAAATTATTGATCGTAACATAATATAACCCCAAACAACACTACATAAGTTATTTAGTGGTTCAACGTAATGTTTCTGAGATCTTAGCCCATTTGGGACCCAATTTCAACAAGTATTTCTCCACACTTCTAAACAATCTTCATTAATCTCTAGCACTTGTAACAATCAAATTTATTTAATTCTAACATATTGTAACCCCAAAGAACACTAGATAAGTAAGTTAGTGGTTCAACTTAATGTTTCCGAGTTCTTAGCCCATTTGGGACCCAATTTCAACAAGTCTTTCTCCACACTTCTAAACACTCTTCATCAATCTCTAGCACTTGTAATCAATCAAGTTAATTTTATTCTAACATATTCTAACCTGAAACAACACTAGATAAGTCATTTACTGGTTCAACGCAATGTTTCCGAGTTCTTAGCCCTTTGGGACCCAATTTCAACAAGTCTTTTTCCACACTTCTAAACACTCTTCATGCATCTGTAGCACTTGTAATCAATCAAATTTATTGTAATCTTACATATCATAGCCCCAAACAACACTAGACAAGCCATTTAGTGATTCAACGCAATGTTTCCGAGTTCTTAGCCCATTTTGGACCAAACTTTCGGCAAGTCTGTCTTCACACTTCTAAACACTCTTCATTTATCTATAGCACTTGTAATCAATCAAGTTAATTGTATTCATACATATTCTAACCCAAAACAACACTAGATAAGTCATTTATTGATTCAACGCAATGTTTCCGAGTTCTTAGCCCATTTGGGACCCAATTTCAACAAGTCTTTCTCCACACTTCTAAACACTTTTCATCCATCTCTAGCAATTGTAATCAATCAAATTTATTGTATTCTAACATATTCTAACCCCAAAAACCACTAGATAAGTCATTTAGTGGTTCAACGCAATATTTCTAAATTCTTGGCCCATTTCAGACCAAATTTAAACAAGTCTTTCTCCACACTTCTAAACACTTTTCATGCATCTCTAGCACTCGTAATCAATCAACTTCATTGTAATCTAACATATTATAACCCCGAACAATACTAGACAACCCATTTAGTGGTTCAACGCAATGTTTCCGAGTTTTTAGCCCTTTTTGAACCAAACTTTTGGCAAGTCTTTCTACACACTTCTAAACACTCTTCATGCATCTCTAGCACTTGTAATCAATCAAGTTCATTGTATTTTAACATATTCTAACCCCAAATAACACTAGATAAGTCATTTATTGGCGCAACTCAATGTTTCCGAGTTCTTAGCCCATTTGGGACCCAATTTCAACAAGTCTTTCTCCACACTTCTAAACACTCTTCATGCATCTATAGAACTTGTAATACATCAAATATATTGTAAGCTAACATATTCTAACCACAAACAACACAAGTTAATTCATTTAGTGGTTCAACGCAATGTTTCTGAGGTCTTACCCCATTTCAGACTAAATTTCAACAAGTCTTTCTCCACACTTCTAAACACTCTTCATGCATCTCTAGTACTTGTAATCACTCAAAATTATTGATTGTAACATAATATAACCCCAAACAACACTACATAAGTTATTTAGTGGTTCAACGTAATGTTTCTGAGATCTTAGCCCATTTGGGACCCAACTTCAACAAGTATTTCTCCACACTTCTAAACAATCTTCATTCATCTCTAGCACTTGTAACAATCAAATTTATTTAATTCTAACATATTGTAACCCCAAACAACACTAGATAAGTCATTTATTGATTCAACGCAATGTTTCCGAGTTCTTAGCCCATTTGGGACCCAATTTCAACAAGTCTTTCTCCACACTTCTAAACACTCTTCATCCATCTCTAGCACTTGTAATCAATTAAGTTAATATTTAGTCTAATATATTCTTACCCGAAACAACACTAGATAAGTCATTTATTGGTTCAACGCAATGTTTCCGAGTTCTTAGCCCTTTGGGACCCAATTTCAACTAGTTTTTCTCCACACTTCTAAACACTCTTCATGCATCTATAGCACTTGTAATACGTCAAATTTATTGTACGCTAACATATTCTAACCCCAAGGAACACTAGTTAATTCATTTAGTGGTTCAACTCAATGTTTCCGAGTTCTTAGCCCATTTGGGACCCAATTTCAACAAGTCTTTCTCCACACTTCTAAACACTCTTCATGCATCTATAGAACTTGTAATACATCAAATTTATTCTAAGCTAACATATTCTAACTCCAAAGAACACTAGATAAGTCATTTAGTGGTTCAACGCAATGTTTCCGAGTTCTTAGCCCATTTGAGACCCAATTTCAACAAGTGTTTCTCTACACTTCCAAACACTTTTCATGCATCTCTAGCACTTCTAACAATCAAATTTATTGAAATCTAACATATTCTAACCCCAAACAACATTAGATAAGTCAGTTAGTGCTTCAACATAATGTTTCCGAGTTCTTTGCCCATTTGGCACCCCATTTCAACAAGTCTTTCTCCACACTTCTAAACACTCTTCATGCATCTCTAGCACTTGTAATCACTCAAAATTATTGAATTGTAACATAATATAACCCCAAACAACACTACATAAGTTATTTAGTGGTTCAACGTAATGTTTCTGAGATCTTAGCCCATTTGGGACCCAATTTCAACAAGTATTTCTCCACACTTCTAAACAATCTTCATTCATCTCTAGCACTTGTAACAATCAAATTTATTTAATTCTAACATATTGTAACCCCAAACAACACTAGATAAGTCATTTATTGATTCAACGCAATGTTTCCGAGTTCTTAGCCCATTTGGGACCCAATTTCAACAAGTCTTTCTCCACACTTCTAAACACTCTTCATCCAGCTCTAGCACTTGTAATCAATCAAGTTAATTGTATTCTAACATATTCTAACCCGAACAACACTAGATAAGTCATTTATTGGTACAACTCAATGTTTCCGAGTTCTTAGCCCATTTGGGACCCAATTTCAACAAGTCTTTCTCCACACTTCTAAACACTTTTCATGCATCTCTAGCAATTGTAATCAATCAAATTTATTGTATTCTAAATAGTCTAACCCCAAAAACCACTAGATAAGTCATTTAGTGGTTCAACGCAATATTTCCGAATTCTTGGCCCATTTCAGACCAAATTTAAACAAGTCTTTCTCCACACTTCTAAACACTCTTCATGCATCTCTAGCACTTGTAATCAATCAACTTCATTGTAATCTAACATATTATAACCCCGAACAATACTAGACAACCCATTTAGTGGTTCAACGCAATGTTTCCAAGTTGTTAGCCCTTTTTGAACCAAACTTTCGGCAAATCTTTCTACACACTTCTAAACACTCTTCATGCATCTCTAGCACTTGTAATCAATCAATTTCATTGTATTCTAACATATTCTAACCCAAAACAACACTAGATAAGTCAATAATTGGCTCAACTCAATGTTTCCGAGTTCTTAGCCCATTTGGGACCCAATTTCAACAAGTCTTTCTCCACACTTCTAAACACTCTTCATGCATCTATAGAACTTGTAATACATCAAATTTATTGTAAGCTAACATATTCTAACCACAAACAACACTAGTTAATTCATTTAGTGGTTCAACGCAATGTTTCTAAGGTCTTACCCCATTTCAGACCAAATTTCAACAAGTCTTTCTCCACTCTTCTAAACACTCTTCATGTATCTCTAGCACTTGTAACAATCAAATTTATTGTATTCTAGCATATCCTAACTCCAAAAAACACTAGATAAGTCATTTAGTGGTTCAACGCAATGTTTCTGAGTTCTTAGCCCATTTGAGACCCAATTTGAACAAGTCTTTCTCTACACTTCCAAACACTTTTCATGCATCTCTAGCACTTGTAATCACTCAAAATTATTGAATTGTAACATAATATAACCCCAAACAACACTACATAAGTTATTTAGTGGTTCAACGTAATGTTTCTGAGATCTTAGCCCATTTGGGACCCAATTTCAACAAGTATTTCTCCACACTTCTAAACAATCTTCATTCATCTTTAGCACTTGTAACAATCAAATTTATTTAATTCTAACATATTGTAACCCCAAACAATACTAGATAAGTAAGTTAGTGGTTCAACTTAATGTTTCCGAGTGTTTAGCCCATTTCGGACCCAATTTCAACAAGTCTTTCTCCTCACTTCTAAATACTCTTCATCCATCTCTAGCACTTGTAATCAATCAAGTTAATTGTATTCTAACATATTCTAACCCGAAACAACACTAGATAAGTCATTTATTGGTTCAACGCAATGTTTCCGAGTTCTTAGCCCATTTGGGACCCAATTTCAACAAGTCTTTCTCCACACTTCTAAACACTCTTCAAGCATCTGTAGTACTTTTAATCAATCAAATTTATTGTATTCTAGCATATCCTAACTCCAAAAAACACTAGATAAGTCATTTAGTGGTTCAACGCAATGTTTCCGTGTTTTTAGCTTTTTTGAACCAAACTTTTGGCAAGTCTTTCTCCACACTTCTAAACACTCTTCATCCATCTCTAGCACTTATGATCAATAAAGTTAATTGTATTCGAACATATTCTAACCCGAAACAACACTAGATAAGTCATTTATTGGTTCAACGCAATGTTTCCGAGTTTTTAGCCCTTTGGGACCCAATTTCAACAAGTTTTTCTCCACACTTCTAAACACTCTTCATGCATCAATAGCACTTGTAATACATCAAATTTATTGTAAGCTAACATATTCTACCCCAAACAACACTAGTTAATTCATTTAGTGGTTTAACGCAATGTTTCTGAGGTCTTACCCCATTTCAGACCAAATTTCAACAAGTCTTTCTCCACTCTTCTAAACACTCTTCATGTAAATCTAGCACTTGTAACAATCAAATTTATTGTATCCTAACATATTCTAACTCCAAAGAACACTAGATAAGTCATTTAGTGGTTCAACGCAATGTTTCCGAGTTCTTAGCCCATTCGGGACCCAATTTCAACAAGTCTTTTTCCACACTTCTAAACACTCTTCATGCATCTGTAGCACTTGTAATCAATCAAATTTATTGTAATCTTACATATCATAGCCCCAAACAACACTAGACAAGCCATTTAGTGATTCAACGCAATGTTTCCGAGTTCTTAGCCCATTTTGGACCAAACTTTCGGCAAGTCTGTCTTCACACTTCTAAACACTCTTCATTCATCTATAGCACTTGTAATCAATCAAGTTAATTGTATTCATACATATTCTAACCCAAAACAACACTAGATAAGTCATTTATTGATTCAACGCAATGTTTCCGAGTTCTTAGCCCATTTGGGACCCAATTTCAAAAAGTCTTTCTCCACACTTCTAAACACTTTTCATGCATCTCTAGCAATTGTAATCAATCAAAATTGTTGTATTCTAACATATTCTAACCCCAAAAACCACTAGATAAGTCATTTAGTGGTTCAACGCAATATTTCCGAATTCTTGGCCCATTTCAGACCAAATTTAAACAAGTCTTTCTCCACACTTCTAAACACTCTTCATGCATCTCTAGCACTTGTAATCAATCAACTTCATTGTAATCTAACATAATATAACCCCGAACAATACTAGACAACCCATTTAGTGGTTCAACGCAATGTTTCCAAGTTCTTAGCCCTTTTTGAACCAAACTTTCGGCAAGTCTTTCTCCACACTTCTAAACACTCTTCATGCATCTCTAGCACTTGTAATCAATCAACTTCATTGTAATCTAACATATTATAACCCCGAACAATACTAGACAACCCATTTAGTGGTTCAACGCAATGTTTCCAAGTTGTTAGCCCTTTTTGAACCAAACTTTCGGCAAATCTTTCTACACACTTCTAAACACTCTTCATGCATCTCTAGCACTTGTAATCAATCAATTTCATTGTATTCTAACATATTCTAACCCAAAACAACACTAGATAAGTCAATAATTGGCTCAACTCAATGTTTCCGAGTTCTTAGCCCATTTGGGACCCAATTTCAACAAGTCTTTCTCCACACTTCTAAACACTCTTCATGCATCTATAGAACTTGTAATACATCAAATTTATTGTAAGCTAACATATTCTAACCACAAACAACACTAGTTAATTCATTTAGTGGTTCAACGCAATGTTTCTAAGGTCTTACCCCATTTCAGACCAAATTTCAACAAGTCTTTCTCCACTCTTCTAAACACTCTTCATGTATCTCTAGCACTTGTAACAATCAAATTTATTGTATTCTAGCATATCCTAACTCCAAAAAACACTAGATAAGTCATTTAGTGGTTCAACGCAATGTTTCTGAGTTCTTAGCCCATTTGAGACCCAATTTGAACAAGTCTTTCTCTACACTTCCAAACACTTTTCATGCATCTCTAGCACTTGTAATCACTCAAAATTATTGAATTGTAACATAATATAACCCCAAACAACACTACATAAGTTATTTAGTGGTTCAACGTAATGTTTCTGAGATCTTAGCCCATTTGGGACCCAATTTCAACAAGTATTTCTCCACACTTCTAAACAATCTTCATTCATCTTTAGCACTTGTAACAATCAAATTTATTTAATTCTAACATATTGTAACCCCAAACAATACTAGATAAGTAAGTTAGTGGTTCAACTTAATGTTTCCGAGTGTTTAGCCCATTTCGGACCCAATTTCAACAAGTCTTTCTCCTCACTTCTAAATACTCTTCATCCATCTCTAGCACTTGTAATCAATCAAGTTAATTGTATTCTAACATATTCTAACCCGAAACAACACTAGATAAGTCATTTATTGGTTCAACGCAATGTTTCCGAGTTCTTAGCCCATTTGGGACCCAATTTCAACAAGTCTTTCTCCACACTTCTAAACACTCTTCAAGCATCTGTAGTACTTTTAATCAATCAAATTTATTGTATTCTAGCATATCCTAACTCCAAAAAACACTAGATAAGTCATTTAGTGGTTCAACGCAATGTTTCCGTGTTTTTAGCTTTTTTGAACCAAACTTTTGGCAAGTCTTTCTCCACACTTCTAAACACTCTTCATCCATCTCTAGCACTTATGATCAATAAAGTTAATTGTATTCGAACATATTCTAACCCGAAACAACACTAGATAAGTCATTTATTGGTTCAACGCAATGTTTCCGAGTTTTTAGCCCTTTGGGACCCAATTTCAACAAGTTTTTCTCCACACTTCTAAACACTCTTCATGCATCAATAGCACTTGTAATACATCAAATTTATTGTAAGCTAACATATTCTACCCCAAACAACACTAGTTAATTCATTTAGTGGTTTAACGCAATGTTTCTGAGGTCTTACCCCATTTCAGACCAAATTTCAACAAGTCTTTCTCCACTCTTCTAAACACTCTTCATGTAAATCTAGCACTTGTAACAATCAAATTTATTGTATCCTAACATATTCTAACTCCAAAGAACACTAGATAAGTCATTTAGTGGTTCAACGCAATGTTTCCGAGTTCTTAGCCCATTCGGGACCCAATTTCAACAAGTCTTTTTCCACACTTCTAAACACTCTTCATGCATCTGTAGCACTTGTAATCAATCAAATTTATTGTAATCTTACATATCATAGCCCCAAACAACACTAGACAAGCCATTTAGTGATTCAACGCAATGTTTCCGAGTTCTTAGCCCATTTTGGACCAAACTTTCGGCAAGTCTGTCTTCACACTTCTAAACACTCTTCATTCATCTATAGCACTTGTAATCAATCAAGTTAATTGTATTCATACATATTCTAACCCAAAACAACACTAGATAAGTCATTTATTGATTCAACGCAATGTTTCCGAGTTCTTAGCCCATTTGGGACCCAATTTCAAAAAGTCTTTCTCCACACTTCTAAACACTTTTCATGCATCTCTAGCAATTGTAATCAATCAAAATTGTTGTATTCTAACATATTCTAACCCCAAAAACCACTAGATAAGTCATTTAGTGGTTCAACGCAATATTTCCGAATTCTTGGCCCATTTCAGACCAAATTTAAACAAGTCTTTCTCCACACTTCTAAACACTCTTCATGCATCTCTAGCACTTGTAATCAATCAACTTCATTGTAATCTAACATAATATAACCCCGAACAATACTAGACAACCCATTTAGTGGTTCAACGCAATGTTTCCAAGTTCTTAGCCCTTTTTGAACCAAACTTTCGGCAAGTCTCTCTACACACTTCTAAACACTCTTCATGCATCTCTAGCACTTGTAATCAATCAACTTCATTGTAATCTAACATATTATAACCCCGAACAATACTAGACAACCCATTTAGCGGTTCAACGCAATGTTTCCGAGTTTTTAGCCCTTTTTGAACCAAACTTTTGGCAAGTCTTTCTACACACTTCTAAACACTCTTCATGCATCTCTAGCACTAGTAATCAGTCAAGTTCATTGTATTTTAACATATTCTAACCCCAAACAACACTAGATAAGTCATTTATTGGCGCAACTCAATGTTTCCGAGTTCTTAGCCCATTTGGGACCCAATTTCAACATGTCTTTCTCCACACTTCTAAACACTCTTCATGCATCTATAGAACTTGTAATACATTAAATTTATTGTAAGCTAACATATTCTAACCACAAACAACACTAGTTAATTCATTTAGTGGTTCAACGCAATGTTTCTGAGGTCTTACCCCATTTCAGATCAAATTTCAACAAGTCTTTCTCCACACTTCTAAACACTCTTCATGCATCTCTAGCACTTGTAATCACTCAAAATTATTGATTGTAACATAATATAACCCCAAACAACAGTACATAAGTTATTTAGTGGTTCAACGTAATGTTTCTGAGATCTTAGCCCATTTTGTACGCTAACATATTCTAACCCCAAACAACACTAGTTAATTCATTTAGTGGTTCAACGCAATGTTTCTTAGGTCTTACCCCATTTCAGACCAAATTTCAACAAGTCTTTCTCCACTCTTCTAAACACTCTTCATGTAAATCTAGCACTTTTAATAATCAGATTTATTGTATTCTAACATATTCTAACCCCAAACAACACAAGATAAGTCATTTATTGGCTCAACTCAATGTTTCCGAGTTCTTAGCCCATTTGGGACCCAATTTCAACAAGTCTTTCTCCACACTTCTAAACACTCTTCATGCATCTATAGAACTTGTAATACATCAAATTTATTCTAAGCTAACATATTCTAACTCCAAAGAACACTAGATAAGTCATTTAGTGGTTCAACGCAATGTTTCCGAGTTCTTAGCCCATTTGAGACCCAATTTCAACAAGTGTTTCTCTACACTTCCAAACACTTTTCATGCATCTCTAGCACTTCTAACAATCAAATTTATTGAATTCTAACATATTCTAACCCCAAACAACATTAGATAAGTCAGTTAGTGGTTCAACATAATGTTTTCGGGTTCTTTGCCCATTTGGCACCCCATTTCAACAAGTCTTTCTCCACACTTCTAAACACTCTTCATGCATCTCTAGCACTTGTAATCACTCAAAATTATTGAATTGTAACATAATATAACCCCAAACAACACTACATAAGTTATTTAGTGGTTCAACGTAATGTTTCTGAGATCTTAGCCCATTTGGGACCCAATTTCAACAAGTATTTCTCCACACTTCTAAACAATCTTCATTCATCTCTAGCACTTGTAACAATGAAATTTATTTAATTCTAACATATTGTAACCCCAAAGAACACTAGATAAGTCAGTTAGTGGTTCAACTTAATGTTTCCGAGTTCTTAGCCCATTTGGGACCCAATTTCAACAAGTCTTTCTCCACACTTCTAAACACTCTTCATCCATCTCTAGCACTTGTAATCAATGAAGTTAATATTTATTCTAACATATTCTAACCCCAAACAACACTAGATAAGTCATTTATTGGCTCAACTCAATGTTTCCGAGTTCTTAGCCCATTAGGGACCCAATTTCAACAAGTCTTTCTCCACACTTCTAAACAATCTTCATGTATCTATAGAACTTGTAATACATCAAATTTATTGTAAGGTAACATATTCTAACCAAAAACAACAATAGTTAATTCATTTAGTGGTTCAACGCAATGTTTCTGAGGTCTTACCCCATTTCAGACCAAATTTCAACAAGTCTTTCTCCACTCTTCTAAACACTCTTCATGTATCTCTAGCACTTGTAACAATCAAATTTATTGTATTCTAGCATATCCTAACTCCAAAAAACACTAGATAAGTCATTTAGTGGTTCAACGCAATGTTTCCGAGTTCTTAGCCCGTTTGAGACCCAATTTCAACAAGTCTTTCTCTACACTTCCAAACACTTTTCATGTATCTCTAGCACTTCTAACAATCAAATTTATTGAATTATTACATATTCTAACCCCAAACAACACTAGATAAGTCAGTTAGTGGTTCAACGTAATGTTTCCGAGTTCTTTGCCCATTTGGCACCCCATTTCAACATGTCTTTCTCCACACTTCTAAACACTCTTCATGCATCTCTAGCACTTGTAATCACTCAAAATTATTGAATTGTAACATAATATAACCCCAAACAACACTACATAAGTTATTTAGTGGTTCAACGTAATGTTTCTGAGATCTTAGCCCATTTGGGACCCAATTTCAACAAGTATTTCTCCACACTTCTAAACAATCTTCATTCATCTCTAGCACTTGTAACAATCAAATTTATTTCATTCTAACATATTGTAACCCCAAACAATACTAGATAAGTAAGTTAGTGGTTCAACTTAATGTTTCTGAGTTCTTAGCCCATTTGGGACCCAATTTCAACAAGTCTTTCTCCACACTTCTAAACACTCTTCATCCATCTCTAGCACTTGTAATTAATCAAGTTAATTGTATTCTAACATATTCTAACCCGAAACAACACTAGATAAGTCATTTATTGGTTCAACGCAATGTTTCCGAGTTCTTAGCCCATTTGGGACCCAATTTCAACAAGTCTTTCTCCACACTTCTAAACACTCTTCAAGCATTTGTAGCACTTTTAATCAATCAAATTTATTGCAAACTTACATATTATAACCCCAAACAACACTAGACAAGCCATTTAGTGGTTCAACGCAATGTTTCCAAGTTTTTAGCCCATTTTGGACCAAACTTTCGGCAAGTCTTTCTACAGACTTCTAAACACTCTTCATGCATCTCTAGCACTTCTAATCAATCAAGTTTATTGTATTCTAACATATTCTAACCCGAAACAACACTAGATAAGTTATTTATTGCTTCAACGCAATGTTTCCGAGTTCTTAGCCCATTTGGGACCAAATTTCAATAACTCTTTCTCCACACTTCTAAACATTCTTCATGCATCTGTAGCAATTGTAATCAATAAAATTTATTAAAATCTTACATATTATAGCCCCAAACAACACTAGACAAGCCATTTAGTGATTCAACGCAATATTTTTGAGTTCTTAGCCCATTTCGGACCAAACTTTCGGCAAGTCTTTCTACACACTTCTAAACACTCTTCATGCATCTCTAGCACTTGTAATCAATCAATTTAATTGTATTCAAACATATTCTAACCCAAAACAACACTAGATAAGTCATTTATTGATTCAACGCAATGTTTCCGAGTTCTTAGCCCATTTGGGTCTCAATTTCAACAAGTCTTTCTCCACACTTCTAAACTCTCTTCATAAATCTCTAGCACTTGTAATCAAACAAATTTATTGTATTCTTACATATTATAACCCCATACAACACTTGATAAGTCATTTTGTGGTTCAACGCAATGTTTCCGAGTTCTTAGCCCTTTGAGACCCAATTTCAACAAGTTTTTCTCCACACTTCTAAACACTCTTCATGCATCTATAGCACTTGTAATACATCAAATTTATTGTAAGGTAACATATTCTAACCACAAACAACACTAGTTAATTAATTTAGTGGTTCAACACAATGTTTCTGAGGTCTTACCCCATTTCAGACCAAATTTCAACAAGTCTTTCTCCACTCTTCTAAACACTCTTCATGTATCTCTAGCACTTGTAACAATCAAATTTATTGTATTCTAGCATATCCTAACTCCAAAAAACACTAGATAAGTCAGTTAGTGGTTCAACGTAATGTTTCCGAGTTCTTTGCCCATTTGGCACCCCATTTCAACATGTCTTTCTCCACACTTCTAAACACTCTTCATGCATCTCTAGCACTTGTAATCACTCAAAATTATTGAATTGTAACATAATATAACCCCAAACAACACTACATAAGTTATTTAGTGGTTCAACGTAATGTTTCTGAGATCTTAGCCCATTTGGGACCCAATTTCAACAAGTATTTCTCCACACTTCTAAACAATCTTCATTCATCTCTAGCACTTGTAACAATCAAATTTATTTCATTCTAACATATTGTAACCCCAAACAATACTAGATAAGTAAGTTAGTGGTTCAACTTAATGTTTCTGAGTTCTTAGCCCATTTGGGACCCAATTTCAACAAGTCTTTCTCCACACTTCTAAACACTCTTCATCCATCTCTAGCACTTGTAATCAATCAAGTTAATTGTATTCTAACATATTCTAACCCGAAACAACACTAGATAAGTCATTTATTGGTTCAACGCAATGTTTCCGAGTTCTTAGCCCATTTGGGACCCAATTTCAACAAGTCTTTCTACACACTTCTAAACACTCTTCATGCATCTCTTGCACTTGTAATCAGTCAATTTAATTGTATTCAAACATATTCTAACCCAAAACAACACTAGATAAGTCATTTAGTGGTTCGACGCAATGTTTCCAAGTTCTTAACCCATTAAGGACCCAATTTCAACAAGTCTTTCTCCACACTTCTAAACACTCTTCAAGCATCTGTAGCACTTTTAATCAATCAAATTTATTGGAAACTTACATATTATAACCCCAAACAACACTAGACAAGCCATTTAGTGGTTCAACGCAATGTTTCCAAGTTTTTAGCCCATTTTGGACCAAACTGTCGGCAAGTCTTTCTACAGACTTCTAAACACTCTTCATGCATCTCTAGCACTTCTAATCAATCAAGTTTATTGTATTCTAACATATTCTATCCCAAAACAACACTAGATAAGTTATTTATTGCTTCAACGCAATGTTTCCGAGTTCTTAGCCCATTTGGGACCCAATTTCAATAACTCTTTCTCCACACTTCTAAACACTCTTCATGCATCTGTAGCAATTGTAATCAATCAAATTTATTTAAATCTTACATATTATAGCCCCAAACAACACTAGACAAGCCATTTAGTGATTCAACGCAATATTTTTGAGTTCTTAGCCCATTTCGGACCAAACTTTCGGCAAGTCTTTCTACACACTTCTAAACACTCTTCATGCATCCCTAGCACTTGTAATCAATCAATTTAATTGTATTCAAACATATTCTAACCAAAAACAACACTAGATAAGTCATTTATTGATTCAACGCAATGTTTCCGAGTTCTTAGCCCATTTGGGTCCCAATTTCAACAAGTCTTTCTCCACACTTCTAAACTCTCTTCATAAATCTCTAGCACTTGTAATCAATCAAATTTAATGTATTCTTACATATTATACCCCATACAACACTTGATAAGTCATTTTGTGGTTCAACGCAATGATTCCGAGTTCATAGCCCATTTTGGACAAAATTTCGGCAAGTCTTTCTACACACTTCTAAACACTCTTCATGCATCTCTAGCACTTGTAATCAATAAATTTCATTGTATTCTAACATATTCTAACCCCAAAAAACACTAGATAAGTCATTTATTGGCTCAACTCAATGTTTCCGAGTTCTTAGCCCATTTGGGACCCAATTAAAACAAGTCTTTCTCCACACTTCTAAACACTCTTCAAGCATCTGTAGCACTTTTAATCAATCAAATTTATTGCAAACATAAATATTATAACCCCAAACAACACTAGACAAGCCATTAGTGGTTCAACGCAATGTTTCCAAGTTTTTAGCCCATTTGGACCAAACTTTCAGCAAGTCTTTCTACAGACTTCTAAACACTCTTCATGCATCTCTAGCACTTCTAATCAATCAAGTTTATTGTATTCTAACATATTCTAACCCGAAACAACACTAGATAAGCTATTTATTGCTTCAACGCAATGTTTCCGAGGTCTTAGCCCATTTGGGACCCAATTTCAATAACTCTTTCTCCACATTTCTAAACACTCTTCATGCATCTGTAGCAATTGTAATCAATCAAATTTATTAAAATCTTACATATTATAGCCCCAAACAACACTAGACAAGCCATTTAGTGATTCAACGCAATATTTTTGAGTTCTTAGCCCATTTCGGACCAAACATTCGGCAAGTCTTTCTACACACTTCTAAACACTCTTTATGCATCTCTAGCACTTGTAATCAATCAATTTAATGGTATTCAAACATATTCTAACCCAAAACAACACTATATATGTCATTTATTGCTTCAACGCAATGTTTCCGAGTTCTTAGCCCATTTGGGTCCCAATTTCAACAAGTCTTTCTCCACACTTCTAAACTCTCTTCATAAATCTCTAGCACTTGTAATCAATCAAATTTATTGTATTCTTACATATTATAACCCCATACA
Organism: Capsella bursa-pastoris; assembly: GCA_036452645.1. Classification (NCBI taxonomy): domain Eukaryota; kingdom Viridiplantae; phylum Streptophyta; class Magnoliopsida; order Brassicales; family Brassicaceae; genus Capsella; species Capsella bursa-pastoris. The sequence continues at coordinate 6,052,532 of CP144192.1, forward strand.
ACACTTGATAAGTCATTTTGTGGTTCAACGCAATGTTTCCGAGTTCATAGCCCATTTTGGACAAAATTTCGGCAAGTCTTTCTATACACTTCTAAACACTCTTCATGCATCTCTAGCACTTGTAATCAATCAATTTCATTGTATTCTAACATATTCTAACCCCAAAAAACACTAGATAAGTCATTTATTGGCTCAACTCAATGTTTCCGAGTTCTTAGCCCATTTGGGACCCAATTAAAACAAGTCTTTCTCCACACTTCTAAACACTCTTCAAGCATCTGTAGCACTTTTAATCAATCAAATTTATTGCAAACATAAATATTATAACCCCAAACAACACTAGACAAGCCATTTAGTGGTTCAACGTAATGTTTCCAAGTTTTTAGCCCATTTTGGACCAAACTTTCAGCAAGTCTTTCTACAGACTTCTAAACACTCTTCATGCATCTCTAGCACTTCTAATCAATCAAGTTTATTGTATTCTAACATATCCTAACCCGAAACAACACTAGATAAGTTATTTATTGCTTCAACGCAATGTTTCTGAGTTCTTAGCCCATTTGGGACCCAATTTCAATAACTCTTTCTCCACATTTCTAAACACTCTTCATGCATCTGTAGCAATTGTAATCAATCAAATTTATTAAAATCTTACATATTATAGCCCCAAACAACACTAGACAAGCCATTTAGTGATTCAACGCAATATTTTTGAGTTCTTAGCCCATTTCGGACCAAACATTCGGCAAGTCTTTCTACACACTTCTAAACACTCTTTATGCATCTCTAGCACTTGTAATCAATCAATTTAATTGTATTCAAACATATTCTAACCCAAAACAACACTATATATGTCATTTATTGATTCAACGCAATGTTTCCGAGTTCTTAGCCCATTTGGGTCCCAATTTCAACAAGTCTTTCTCCACACTTCTAAACTCTCTTCATAAATCTCTAGCACTTATAATCAATCAAATTTATTGTATTCTTATATATTATAACCCCATACAACACTTGATAAGTCATTTTGTGGTTCAACGCAATGTTTCCGAGTTCATAGCCCATTTTGGACAAAATTTCGGCAAGTCTTTCTATACACTTCTAAACACTCTTCATGCATCTCTAGCACTTGTAATCAATCAATTTCATTGTATTCTAACATATTCTAACCCCAAACAACACTAGATAAGTCATTTATTGGCTCAACTCAATGTTTCCGAGTTCTTAGCCCATTTGGGACCCAATTTCAACAAGTCTTTCTCCACACTTCTAAACACTCTTCATGCATCTATAGAACTTGTAATACATCAAATTTATTATAAGCTAACATATTCTAACTACAAAAAACACTAGTTAATTCATTTAGTGGTTCAACGCAATGTTTCCAAGTTTTTAGCCCATTTTGGACCAAACTTTCGGCAAGTCTTTCTACAGACTTCTAAACACTCTTCATGCATCTCTAGCACTTCTAATCAATCAAGTTTATTGTATTCTAACATATTCTAACCCGAAACAACACTAGATAAGTTATTTATTGCTTCAACGCAATGTTTCCGAGTTCTTAGCCCATTTGGGACCCAATTTCAATAACTCTTTCTCCACATTTCTAAACACTCTTCATGCATCTGTAGCAATTGTAATCAATCAAATTTATTAAAATCTTACATATTATAGCCCCAAAAAACACTAGACAAGCCATTTAGTGATTCAACGCAATATTTTTGAGTTCTTAGCCCATTTCGGACCAAACATTCGGCAAGTCTTTCTACACACTTCTAAACACTCTTTATGCATCTCTAGCACTTGTAATCAATCAATTTAATTGTATTCAAACATATTCTAACCCAAAACAACACTATATATGTCATTTATTGATTCAACGCAATGTTTCCGAGTTCTTAGCCCATTTGGGTCCCAATTTCAACAAGTCTTTCTCCACACTTCTAAACTCTCTTCATAAATCTCTAGCACTTGTAATCAATCAAATTTATTGTATTCTTACATATTATAACCCCATACAACACTTGATAAGTCATTTTGTGGTTCAACGCAATGTTTCCGAGTTCATAGCCCATTTTGGACAAAATTTCGGCAAGTCTTTCTATACACTTCTAAACACTCTTCATGCATCTCTAGCACTTGTAATCAATCAATTTCATTGTATTCTAACAGATTCTAACCCCAAACAACACTAGATAAGTCATTTATTGGCTCAACTCAATGTTTCCGAGTTCTTAGCCCATTTGGGACCCAATTTCAACAAGTCTTTCTCCACACTTCTAAACACTCTTCATGCATCTATAGAACTTGTAATACATCAAATTTATTATAAGCTAACATATTCTAACCACAAAAACACTAGTTAATTCATTTAGTGGTTCAACGCAATGTTTCTGAGGTCTTACCCCATTTCAGACCAAATTTCAACAAGTCTTTCTCCACTCTTCTAAACACTCTTCATGTATCTCTAGCACTTGTAACAATCAAATTTATTGTATTCTAGCATATCCTAACTCCAAAAAACACTAGATAAGTCATTTAGTGGTTCAACGCAATGTTTCCGAGTTCTTAGCCCATTTGAAATCCAATTTCAACAAGTCTTTCTCTACACTTCCAAACACTTTTCATGCATCTCTAGCACTTCTAAGAATCAAATTTATTGAATTCTAACATATTCTAACCCCAAACAACACTAGATAAGTCAGTTAGTAGTTCAACGTAATGTTTCCGAGTTCTTTGCCCATTTGGTACCCCATTTCAACATGTCTTTCTCCACACTTCTAAACACTCTTCATGCATCTCTAGCACTTGTAATCACTCAAAATTATTGAATTGTAACATAATATAACCCCAAACAACACTACATAAGTTATTTAGTGGTTCAACGTAATGTTTCTGAGATCTTAGCCCATTTGGGACCCAATTTCAACAAGTATTTCTCCACACTTCTAAACAATCTTCATTCATCTCTAGCACTTGTAACAATCAAATTTATTTAATTCTAACATATTGTAACCCCAAACAACACTAGATAAGTAAGTTAGTGGTTCAACTTAATGTTTCCGAGTTCTTAGCCCATTTGGGACCCAATTTCAACAAATCTTTCTCCACACTTCTAAACACTCTTCATCCATCTCTACCACTTGTAATCAATCAAGTTAATTGTATTCTAACATATTCTAACCCGAAACAACACTAGATAAGTCATTTATTGGTTCAACGCAATGTTTCCGAGTTCTTAGCCCATTTGGGACCCAATTTCAACAAGTCTTTCTCCACACTTCTAAACACTCTTCATGCATCTATAGAACTTGTAATACATCAAATTTATTATAAGCTAACATATTCTAACCACAAAAACACTAGTTAATTCATTTAGTGGTTCAACGCAATGTTTCTGAGGTCTTACCCCATTTCAGACCAAATTTCAACAAGTCTTTCTCCACTCTTCTAAACACTCTTCATGTATCTCTAGCACTTGTAACAATCAAATTTATTGTATTCTAGCATATCCTAACTCCAAAAAACACTAGATAAGTCATTTAGTGGTTCAACGCAATGTTTCCGAGTTCTTAGCCCATTTGAAATCCAATTTCAACAAGTCTTTCTCTACACTTCCAAACACTTTTCATGCATCTCTAGCACTTCTAAGAATCAAATTTATTGAATTCTAACATATTCTAACCCCAAACAACACTAGATAAGTCAGTTAGTAGTTCAACGTAATGTTTCCGAGTTCTTTGCCCATTTGGTACCCCATTTCAACATGTCTTTCTCCACACTTCTAAACACTCTTCATGCATCTCTAGCACTTGTAATCACTCAAAATTATTGAATTGTAACATAATATAACCCCAAACAACACTACATAAGTTATTTAGTGGTTCAACGTAATGTTTCTGAGATCTTAGCCCATTTGGGACCCAATTTCAACAAGTATTTCTCCACACTTCTAAACAATCTTCATTCATCTCTAGCACTTGTAACAATCAAATTTATTTAATTCTAACATATTGTAACCCCAAACAACACTAGATAAGTAAGTTAGTGGTTCAACTTAATGTTTCCGAGTTCTTAGCCCATTTGGGACCCAATTTCAACAAATCTTTCTCCACACTTCTAAACACTCTTCATCCATCTCTACCACTTGTAATCAATCAAGTTAATTGTATTCTAACATATTCTAACCCGAAACAACACTAGATAAGTCATTTATTGGTTCAACGCAATGTTTCCGAGTTCTTAGCCCATTTGGGACCCAATTTCAACAAGTCTTTCGACAAACTTCTAAACACTCTTCATGAATCTCTAGCACTTGTAATCAATCAATTTAATTGTATTCAAACATATTCTAACCCAAAACAACACTAGATAAGTCATTTAGTGGTTCGACGCAATGTTTCCGAGTTCTTAACCCATTTGGGACCCAATTTCAACAAGTCTTTCTCCACACTTCTAAACACTCTTCAAGCATTTGTAGCACATTTAATCAATTAAATTTATTGCAAACTTACATATTATAACCACAAACAACACTAGACAAGCCATTTAGTTGTTCAACGCAATGTTTCCAAGTTTTTAGCCCATTTTGGACCGAACTTTCGGCAAGTCTTTCTACAGACTTCTAAACACTCTTCATGCATCTCTAGCACTTCTAATCAATCAAGTTTATTGTATTCTAATATATTCTAACCCGAAACAACACTAGATAAGTTATTTATTCCTTCAACGCAATGTTTCCGAGTTCTTAGCCCATTTGGGACCCAATTTCAATAACTCTTTCTCCACATTTTTAAACACTCTTCATGCATCTGTAGCAATTGTAATCAATCAAATTTATTGCAATCTTACATATTATAGCCCCAAACAACACTAGACAAGCCATTTAGTGATTCAACGCAATATTTTTGAGTTCTTAGCCCATTTCGGACCAAAATTTCGGCAAGTCTTTCTAAACACTTCTAAACACTCTTCATGCATCTCGAGCACTTGTAATCAATCAATTTAATTGTATTCAAACATATTCTAACCCAAAACAACACTAGATAAGTCATTTATTGATTCAACGCAATGTTTCTGAGTTCTTAGCCCATTTGGGTCCCAATTTCAACAAGTCTTTCTCCACAATTCTAAACTCTCTTCATAAATCTCTAGCACTTGTAATCAATCAAATTTATTGTATTCTTACATATTATAACCCCATACAACACTGGATAAGTCATTTTGTGGTTCAACGCAATGTTTCCGAGTTCATAGCCCATTTTGGACAAAATTTTGGCAAGTCTTTCTACACACTTCTAAACACTCTTCATGCATCTCTAGCACTTGTAATCAATCAATTTCATTGTATTCTAACATCTTCTAACCCCAAACAACACTGGATAAGTCATTTATTGGCTCAACTCAATGTTTCCGAGTTCTTAGCCCATTTGGGACCCAATTTCAACAAGTCTTTCTCCACACTTCTAAACACTCTTCATGCATATATAGAACTTGTAATACATCAAATTTATTGTACGCTAACATATTATAATCCCAAACAACACTAGTCAAGCCATTTAGTGGTTCAAAGCAATGTTTCCGAGTTCATAGCCCATTTTGGACAAAATTTTGGCAAGTCTTTCTACACACTTCTAAACACTCTTCATGCATCTCTAGCACTTGTAATCAATCTAATTTAATGTATTCTAATATATTCTAACCCTAAACAACACTAGATAATTCATTTAGTGGTTCAACGCAATGTTTCTGAGTTCTTAGCCAATTTGAGACCAAATTTCAACAAGTCTTTCTCCACTCTTCTAAACACTCTTCATGTATCTCTAGCACTTGTAAGAATCAAATTTATTGTATTCTAACATATTCTAACCCCAAAAAACACTAGATAAGTCATTTAAAGGTTCAACGCAATGTTTCCGAGTTCTTAGCCCATTTGGGACCCAATTTCAATAAGTCTTTCTCCACACTTCTAAACACTTTTCATGCATCTGTAGCACTTGTAATCAATAAAATTTATTGTAATCTTACATATTATAGCCCCAAACAACACTAGACAAGCCATTTAGTGATTCAACGCAATGTTTCCGAGTTCTTAGCCCATTTTGGACCAAACTTTCGGCAAGTCTTTTTACAGACTTCTAAAAACTCTTCATGCATCTCTAGCACTTGTAATCAATCAAGTTTATTGTATTCTAACATATTCTAACCCGAAACAACACTAGATAACTTATTTATTGCTTCAACGCAATGTTTCCGAGTTCTTAGCCCATTTGGGACCCAATTTCAATAACTCTTTCTCCACATTTCTAAACACTCTTCATGCATCTGTAGCAATTGTAATCAATCAAATTTATTGCAATCTTACATATTATAGCCCCAAACAACACTAGACAAGCCATTTAGTGATTCAACGCAATATTTTTGAGTTTTTAGCCCATTTCGGACCAAACTTTCGGCAAGTCTTTCTACACACTTCTAAACACTCTTCATGCATCTCTAGCACTTGTAATCAATCAATTTAATTGTATTCAAACATATTCTAACCCAAAACAACACTAGATAAGTCATTTATTGATTCAACGCAATGTTTCCGAGTTCTTAGCCCATTTGGGTCCAAATTTCAACAAGTCTTTCTCCACACTTCTAAACTCTCTTCATAAATCTCTAGCACTTGTAATCAATCAAATTTATTGTATTCTTACATATTATAACCCCATACAACACTTGATAAGTCATTTTGTGGTTCAACGCAATGTTTCCGAGTTCATAGCCCATTTTGGACAAAATTTCAGCAAGTCTTTCTACACACTTCTAAACACTCTTCATGCATCTCTAGCACTTGTAATCAATCAAATTTATTGTATTCTAACATATTCTAACACCATACAACACTAGATAAGTCATTTTGTGGTTTAACACAATGTTTTCGAGTTCTTAGCCCATTTGAGACCCAATTTCAACAAGTCTTTCTCCATACTTCTACACACTCTTCATGCATCTGTATCACTTGTAATCAATCAAATTTATTGTAAACTTACACATTATAATCCCAAACAACACTAGTCAAGCCATTTAGTGGTTCAAAGCAATGTTTCCGAGTTCATAGCCCATTTTGGACAAAATTTCGGCAAGTCTTTCTACACACTTCTAAACACTCTTCATGCATCTCTAGCACTTGTAATCAATCAAATTTAATGTATTCTAATATATTCTAACCCTAAACAACACTAGATAATTCATTTAGTGGTTCAACGCAATGTTTCTGAGTTCTTAGCCAATTTGAGACCAAATTTCAACAAGTCTTTCTCCACTCTTCTAAACACTCTTCATGTATCTCTAGCACTTGTAACAATCAAATTTATTGTATTCTAACGTATTCTAACACCATACAACACAAGATAAGTCATTTTGTGGTTCAACACAATGTTTTCGAGTTCTTAGCCCATTTGAGACCCAATTTCAACAAGTCTTTCTCCACACTTCTAAACTCTCTTCATAAATCTCTAGCACTTGTAATCAATCAAATTTATTGTATTCTTACATATTATAACCCCATACAACACTTGATAAGTCATTTTGTGGTTCAACGCAATGTTTCCGAGTTCATAGCCCATTTTGGACAAAATTTCAGCAAGTCTTTCTACACACTTCTAAACACTCTTCATGCATCTCTAGCACTTGTAATCAATCAAATTTATTGTATTCTAACATATTCTAACACCATACAACACTAGATAAGTCATTTTGTGGTTCAACACAATGTTTTCGAGTTCTTAGCCCATTTGAGACCCAATTTCAACAAGTCTTTCTCCATACTTCTACACACTCTTCATGCATCTGTAGCACTTGTAATCAATCAAATTTATTGTAAACTTACACATTATAATCCCAAACAACACTAGTCAAGCCATTTAGTGGTTCAAAGCAATGTTTCCGAGTTCATAGCCCATTTTGGATAAAATTTCGGCAAGTCTTTCTACACACTTCTAAACACTCTTCATGCATCTCTAGCACTTGTAATCAATCAAATTTAATGTATTCTAATATATTTAACCCTAAACAACACTAGATAATTCATTTAGTGGTTCAACGCAATGTTTGTGAGTTCTTAGCCAATTTGAGACCAAATTTCAACAAGTCTTTCTCCACTCTTCTAAACACTCTTCATGTATCTCTAGCACTTGTAACAATCAAATTTATTGTATTCTAACATATTCTAACCCCAAAAAACACTAGATAAGTCATTTAAAGGTGCAACGCACTGTTTCCGAGTTCTTAGCCCATTTGGGACCCAATTTCAATAAGTCTTTCTCCACACTTCTAAACACTTTTCATGCATCTGTAGCACTTGTAATCAATCAAATTTATTGTAATCTTACATATTATAGCCCCAAACAACACTAGACAAGCCATTTAGTGATTCACCGCAATGTTTCCGAGTTCTTAGCCCATTTTGGACCAAACTTTCGGCAAGTCTTTTTACAGACTTCTAAACACTCTTCATGCATCTCTAGCACTTGTAATCAATCAATTTTATTGTATTCTAACATATTCTAACCCGAAAAAACACTAGATAAGTTAGTTATTGCTTCAACGCAATGTTTCCGAGTTCTTAGCCCATTTGGGACCCAATTTCAATAACTCTTTCTCCACATTTCTAAACACTCTTCATGCATCTGTAGCAATTGTAATCAATCAAATTTATTGCAATCTTACATATTATAGCCCCAAACAACACTAGACAAGCCATTTAGTGATTCAACGCAATATTTTTGAGTTCTTAGCCCATTTCGGACCAAACTTTCGGCAAGTCTTTCTACACACTTCTAAACACTCTTCATGCATCTCTAGCACTTGTAATCAATCAATTTAATTGTATTCAAACATATTCTAACCCAAAACAACACTAGATAAGTCATTTATTGATTTAACGCAATGTTTCCGAGTTCTTAGCCCATTTGGGTCGCAATTTCAACAAGTCTTTCTCCACACTTCTAAACTCTTCATAAATCTCTAGCACTTGTAATCAATCAAACTTATTGTATTCTTACATATTATAACCCCATACAACACTTGATAAGTCATTTTGTGGTTCAACGCAATGTTTCCGAGTTCATAGTCCATTTTGGACAAAATTTCGGCAAGTCTTTCTACACACTTCTAAACACTCTTCATGCATCTCTAGCACTTGTAATCAATCAAATTTATTGTATTCTAACATATTCTAACACCATACAACACTAGATAAGTCATTTTGTGGTTCAACACAATGTTTTCGAGTTCTTAGCCCATTTGAGACCCAATTTCAACAAGTCTTTCTCCATACTTCTACACACTCTTCATGCATCTGTATCACTTGTAATCAATCAAATTTATTGTAAACTTACACATTATAATCCCAAACAACACTAGTCAAGCCATTTAGTGGTTCAAAGCAATGTTTCCGAGTTCATAGCCCATTTTGGACCAAATTTCGGCAAGTCTTTCTACACACTTCTAAACACTCTTCATGCATCTCTAGCACTTGTAATCAATCAAATATAATGTATTCTAATATATTTAACCCTAAACAACACTAGATAATTCATTTAGTGGTTCAACGCAATGTTTGTGAGTTCTTAGCCAATTTGAGACCAAATTTCAACAAGTCTTTCTCCACTCTTCTAAACACTCTTCATGTATCTCTAGCACTTGTAACAATCAAATTTATTGTATTCTAACATATTCTAACCCCAAAAAACACTAGATAAGTCATTTAAAGGTGCAACGCACTGTTTCCGAGTTCTTAGCCCATTTGGGACCCAATTTCAATAAGTCTTTCTCCACACTTCTAAACACTTTTCATGCATCTGTAGCACTTGTAATCAATCAAATTTATTGTAATCTTACATATTATAGCCCCAAACAACACTAGACAAGCCATTTAGTGATTCACCGCAATGTTTCCGAGTTCTTAGCCCATTTTGGACCAAACTTTCGGCAAGTCTTTTTACAGACTTCTAAACACTCTTCATGCATCTCTAGCACTTGTAATCAATCAATTTTATTGTATTCTAACATATTCTAACCCGAAAAAACACTAGATAAGTTATTTATTGCTTCAACGCAATGTTTCCGAGTTCTTAGCCCATTTGGGACCCAATTTCAATAACTCTTTCTCCACATTTCTAAACACTCTTCATGCATCTGTAGCAATTGTAATCAATCAAATTTATTGCAATCTTACATATTATAGCCCCAAACAACACTAGACAAGCCATTTAGTGATTCAACGCAATATTTTTGAGTTCTTAGTCCATTTCGGACCAAACTTTCGGCAAGTCTTTCTACACACTTCTAAACACTCTTCATGCATTTATAGCACTTGTAATCAATCAATTTAATTGTATTCAAACATATTCTAACCCAAAACAACACTAGATAAGTCATTTATTGATTCAACGCAATGTTTCCGAGTTCTTAGCCCATTTGGGTCGCAATTTCAACAAGTCTTTCTCCACACTTCTAAACTCTCTTCATAAATCTCTAGCACTTGTAATCAATCAAACTTATTGTATTCTTACATATTATAACCCCATACAACACTTGATAAGTCATTTTGTGGTTCAACGCAATGTTTCCGAGTTCATAGTCCATTTTGGACAAAATTTCGGCAAGTCTTTCTACACACTTCTAAACACTCTTCATGCATCTCTAGCACTTGTAATCAATCAAATTTATTGTATTCTAACATATTCTAACACCATACAACACTAGATAAGTCATTTTGTGGTTCAACACAATGTTTTCGAGTTCTTAGCCCATTTCAGACCCAATTTCAACAAGTCTTTCTCCATACTTCTACACACTCTTCATGCATCTGTATCACTTGTAATCAATCAAATTTATTGTAAACTTACACATTATAATAAAACAACACTAGATAAGTCATTTATTGATTCAACGCAATGTTTCCGAGTTCTTAGCCCATTTGGGTCGCAATTTCAACAAGTCTTTCTCCACACTTCTAAACTCTCTTCATAAATCTCTACCACTTGTAATCAATCAAACTTATTGTATTCTTACATATTATAACCCCATACAACACTTGATAAGTCATTTTGTGGTTCATCGCAATTTTTCCGAGTTCATAGTCCATTTTGGGCAAAATTTCGGCAAGTCTTTCTACACACTTCTAAACACTCTTCATGCATCTCTAGCACTTGTAATCAATCAAATTTATTGTATTCTAACATATTCTAACACCATACAACACTAGATAAGTCATTTTGTGGTTCAACACAATGTTTTCGAGTTCTTAGCCCATTTGAGACCCAATTTCAACAAGTCTTTCTCCATACTTCTACACACTCTTCATGCATCTGTATCACTTGTAATCAATCAAATTTATTGTAAACTTACACATTATAATCCCAAACAACACTAGTCAAGCCATTTAGTGGTTCAAAGCAATGTTTCCGAGTTCATAGCCCATTTTGGACAAAATTTCGGCAAGTCTTTCTACACACTTCTAAACACTTTTCATGCATCTCTAGCACTTGTAATCAATCAAATTTAATGTATTCTAATATATTCTAACCCTAAACAACACTAGATAATTCATTTAGTGGTTCAACGCAATGTTTCTGAGTTCTTAGCCAATTTGAGACCAAATTTCAACAAGTCTTTCTCCACTCTTCTAAACACTCTTCATGTATCTCTAGCACTTGTAACAATCAAATTTATTGTATTCTAACATATTCTAACCCCAAAAAACACTAGATAAGTCATTTAACGGTTCAACGCAATGTTTCCGAGTTCTTAGCCCATTTGGGACCCAATTTCAATAAGTCTTTCTCCACACTTCTAAACACTTTTCATGCATCTGTAGCACTTGTAATCAATCAAATTTATTGTAATCTTACATATTATAGCCCCAAACAACACTAGACAAGCCATTTAGTGATTCACCGCAATGTTTCCGAGTTCTTAGCCCATTTTGGACCAAACTTTCGGCAAGTCTTTTTACAGACTTCTAAACACTCTTCATGCATCTCTAGCACTTGTAATCAATCAAGTTTATTGTATTCTAACATATTCTAACCCGAAACAACACTAGATAAGTTATTTATTGCTTCAACGCAATGTTTCCGAGTTCTTAGCCCATTTGGGACCCAATTTCAATAACTCTTTCTCCACATTTCTAAACACTCTTCATGCATCTGTAGCAATTGTAATCAATCAAATTTATTGCAATCTTACATATTATAGCCCCAAACAACACTAGACAAGCCATTTAGTGATTCAACGCAATATTTTTGAGTTCTTAGCCCATTTCGGACCAAACTTTCGGCAAGTCTTTCTACACACTTCTAAACACTCTTCATGCATCTCTAGCACTTGTAATCAATCAATTTAATTGTATTCAAACATATTCTAACCCAAAACAACACTAGATAAGTCATTTATTGATTCAACGCAATGTTTCCGAGTTCTTAGCCCATTTGGGTCGCAATTTCAACAAGTCTTTCTCCACACTTCTAAACTCTCTTCATAAATCTCTAGCACTTGTAATCAATCAAACTTATTGTATTCTTACATATTATAACCCCATACAACACTTGATAAGTCATTTTGTGGTTCAACGCAATTTTTCCGAGTTCATAGTCCATTTTGGGCAAAATTTCGGCAAGTCTTTCTACACACTTCTAAACACTATTCATGCATCTCTAGCACTTGTAATCAATCAAATTTATTGTATTCTAACATATTCTAACACCATACAACACTAGATAAGTCATTTTGTGGTTCAACACAATGTTTTCGAGTTCTTAGCCCATTTGAGACCCAATTTCCACAAGTCTTTCTCCATACTTCTACACACTCTTCATGCATCTGTATCACTTGTAATCAATCAAATTTATTGTAAACTTACACATTATAATCCCAAACAACACTAGTCAAGCCATTTAGTTGTTCAAAGCAATGTTTCCGAGTTCATAGCCCATTTTGGACAAAATTTCGGCAAGTCTTTCTACACACTTCTAAACACTTTTCATGCATCTCTAGCACTTGTAATCAATCAAATTTAATGTATTCTAATATATTCTAACCCTAAACAACACTAGATAATTCATTTAGTGGTTCAACGCAATGTTTCTGAGTTCTTAGCCAATTTGAGACCAAATTTCAACAAGTCTTTCTCCACTCTTCTAAACACTCTTCATGTATCTCTAGCACTTGTAACAATCAAATTTATTGTATTCTAACATATTCTAACCCCAAAAAACACTAGATAAGTCATTTAACGGTTCAACGCAATGTTTCCGAGTTCTTAGCCCATTTGGGACCCAATTTCAATAAGTCTTTCTCCACACTTCTAAACACTTTTCATGCATCTGTAGCACTTGTAATCAATCAAATTTATTGTAATCTTACATATTATAGCCCCAAACAACACTAGACAAGCCATTTAGTGATTCACCGCAATGTTTCCGAGTTCTTAGCCCATTTTGGACCAAACTTTCGGCAAGTCTTTTTACAGACTTCTAAACACTCTTCATGCATCTCTAGCACTTGTAATCAATCAAGTTTATTGTATTCTAACATATTCTAACCCGAAACAACACTAGATAAGTTATTTATTGCTTCAACGCAATGTTTCCGAGTTCTTAGCCCATTTGGGACCCAATTTCAATAACTCTTTCTCCACATTTCTAAACACTCTTCATGCATCTGTAGCAATTGTAATCAATCAAATTTATTGCAATCTTACATATTATAGCCCGAAACAACACTAGACAAGCCATTTTGTGGTTTAACGCAATGTTTCCGAGTTCTTAGCCCATTTTGGACAAAACTTTCGGCAAGTCTTTCTACACACTTCTAAACACTCTTCATGCATCTCTAGCACTTGTAATCAATCAATTTAATTGTATTCCAACATATTCTAACCCAAAACAACACTAGATAAGTCATTTATTGATTCAACGCAATGTTTCCGAGTTCTTAGCCCATTTGGGTCCAAATTTCAACAAGTCTTTCTCCACACTTCTAAACACTCTTCATGCATCTCATGCATCTCTAGCACTTCTAATCAATCAAGTTTATTGTATTCTAATATATTCTAACCCGAAACAACACTAGATAAGTTATTTATTCCTTCAACGCAATGTTTCCGAGTTCTTAGCCCATTTGGGACCCAATTTCAATAAGTCTTTCTCCACACTTCTAAACACTCTTCATGCATCTGTAGCAATTGTAATTAATCAAATTTATTGCAATCTTACATATTATAGCCCCAAACAACACTAGACAAGCCATTTAGTGATTCAACGCAATATTTTTGAGTTCTTAGCCCATTTTGGACAAAACTTTCGGCAAGTCTTTCTACACACTTCTAAACACTCTTCATGCATCTCTAGCACTTGTAATCAATCAATTTAATTGTATTCCAACATATTCTAACCCCAAAAAACACTAGATAAGTCATTTAAAGGTTCAACGCAATGTTTCCGAGTTCTTAGCCCATTTGGGACCCAATTTCAATAAGTCTTTCTCCACACTTCTAAACACTTTTCTTGCATCTGTAGCACTTGTAATCAATCAAATTTATTGTAATCTTACATATTATAGCCCCAAACAACACTAGACAAGCCATTTAGTGATTCACCGCAATGTTTCCGAGTTCTTAGCCCATTTTGGACCGAACTTTCGGCAAGTCTTTTTACAGACTTCTAAACACTCTTCATGCATCTCTAGCACTTCTAATCAATCAAGTTTATTGTATTCTAACATATTCTAACCCGAAAAAACACTAGATAAGTTATTTATTCCTTCAACGCAATGTTTCCGAGTTCTTAGCCCATTTGGGACCCAATTTCAATAACTCTTTCTCCACATTTCTAAACACTCTTCATGCATCTGTAGCAATTGTAATCAATCAAATTTATTGCAATCTTACATATTATAGCCCGAAACAACACTAGACAAGCCATTTTGTGGTTTAACGCAATGTTTCCGAGTTCTTAGCCCATTTTGGACAAAACTTTCGGCAAGTCTTTCTACACACTTCTAAACACTCTTCATGCATCTCTAGCACTTGTAATCAATCAATTTAATTGTATTCCAACATATTCTAACCCAAAACAACACTAGATAAGTCATTTATTGATTCAACGCAATGTTTCCGAGTTCTTAGCCCATTTGGGTCCAAATTTCAACAAGTCTTTCTCCACACTTCTAAACTCTCTTCATAAATCTCTAGCACTTGTAATCAATCAAATTTATTGTATTCTTACATATTATAACCCCATACAACACTAGACAAGCCATTTTGTGGTTTAACGCAATGTTTCCGAGTTCTTAGCCCATTTTGGACAAAACTTTCGGCAAGTCTTTCTACACACTTCTAAACACTCTTCATGCATCTCTAGCACTTGTAATCAATCAAATTTATTGTATTCTAACATATTCTAACACCATACAACACAAGATAAGTCATTTTGTGGTTCAACACAATGTTTTCGAGTTCTTAGCCCATTTGAGACCAAATTTCAACAAGTCTTTCTCCACTCTTCTAAACACTCTTCATGTATCTCTAGCACTTGTAACAATCAAATTTATTGTATTCTAACGTATTCTAACCCCAAAAAACACTAGATAAGTCATTTAAAGGTTCAACGCAATGTTTCCGAGTTCTTAGCCCATTTGGGACCCAATTTCAATAAGTCTTTCTCCACACTTCTAAACACTTTTCTTGCATCTGTAGCACTTGTAATCAATCAAATTTATTGTAATCTTACATATTATAGCCCCAAACAACACTAGACAAGCCATTTAGTGATTCACCGCAATGTTTCCGAGTTCTTAGCCCATTTTGGACCGAACTTTCGGCAAGTCTTTTTACAGACTTCTAAACACTCTTCA
The DNA here is from genome assembly GCA_036452645.1 of Capsella bursa-pastoris. Lineage (NCBI taxonomy): Eukaryota > Viridiplantae > Streptophyta > Magnoliopsida > Brassicales > Brassicaceae > Capsella > Capsella bursa-pastoris. Next base: position 6,068,438 of record CP144192.1, read on the forward strand.
TGCATCTCTAGCACTTCTAATCAATCAAGTTTATTGTATTCTAACATATTCTAACCCGAAAAAACACTAGATAAGTTATTTATTCCTTCAACGCAATGTTTCCGAGTTCTTAGCCCATTTGGGACCCAATTTCAATAACTCTTTCTCCACATTTCTAAACACTCTTCATGCATCTGTAGCAATTGTAATCAATCAAATTTATTGCAATCTTACATATTATAGCCCGAAACAACACTAGACAAGCCATTTTGTGGTTTAACGCAATGTTTCCGAGTTCTTAGCCCATTTTGGACAAAACTTTCGGCAAGTCTTTCTACACACTTCTAAACACTCTTCATGCATCTCTAGCACTTGTAATCAATCAATTTAATTGTATTCCAACATATTCTAACCCAAAACAACACTAGATAAGTCATTTATTGATTCAACGCAATGTTTCCGAGTTCTTAGCCCATTTGGGTCCAAATTTCAACAAGTCTTTCTCCACACTTCTAAACTCTCTTCATAAATCTCTAGCACTTGTAATCAATCAAATTTATTGTATTCTTACATATTATAGCCCCAAACAACACTAGACAAGCCATTTAGTGATTCAACGCAATATTTTTGAGTTCTTAGCCCATTTCGGACCAAACTTTCGGCAAGTCTTTCTACACACTTCTAAACACTCTTCATGCATCTCTAGCACTTGTAATCAATCAATTTAATTGTATTCAAACATATTCTAACCCAAAACAACACTAGATAAGTCATTTATTGATTCAACGCAATGTTTCCGAGTTCTTAGCCCATTTGGGTCGCAATTTCAACAAGTCTTTCTCCACACTTCTAAACTCTCTTCATAAATCTCTAGCACTTGTAATCAATCAAATTTATTGTATTCTTACATATTATAACCCCATACAACACTTGATAAGTCATTTTGTGGTTCAACGCAATGTTTCCGAGTTCATAGTCCATTTTGGACAAAATTTCGGCAAGTCTTTCTACACACTTCTAAACACTCTTCATGCATCTCTAGCACTTGTAATCAATCAAATTTATTGTATTCTAACATATTCTAACACCATACAACACAAGATAAGTCATTTTGTGGTTCAACACAATGTTTTCGAGTTCTTAGCCCATTTGAGACCCAATTTCAACAAGTCTTTCTCCACACTTCTAAACTCTCTTCATAAATCTCTAGCACTTGTAATCAATCAAATTTATTGTATTCTTACATATTATAACCCCATACAACACTTGATAAGTCATTTTGTGGTTCAACGCAATGTTTCCGAGTTCATAGCCCATTTTGGACAAAATTTCAGCAAGTCTTTCTACACACTTCTAAACACTCTTCATGCATCTCTAGCACTTGTAATCAATCAAATTTATTGTATTCTAACATATTCTAACACCATACAACACTAGATAAGTCATTTTGTGGTTTAACACAATGTTTTCGAGTTCTTAGCCCATTTGAGACCCAATTTCAACAAGTCTTTCTCCATACTTCTACACACTCTTCATGCATCTGTATCACTTGTAATCAATCAAATTTATTGTAAACTTACACATTATAATCCCAAACAACACTAGTCAAGCCATTTAGTGGTTCAAAGCAATGTTTCCGAGTTCATAGCCCATTTTGGACAAAATTTCGGCAAGTCTTTCTACACACTTCTAAACACTCTTCATGCATCTCTAGCACTTGTAATCAATCAAATTTAATGTATTCTAATATATTCTAACCCTAAACAACACTAGATAATTCATTTAGTGGTTCAACGCAATGTTTCTGAGTTCTTAGCCAATTTGAGACCAAATTTCAACAAGTCTTTCTCCACTCTTCTAAACACTCTTCATGTATCTCTAGCACTTGTAACAATCAAATTTATTGTATTCTAACGTATTCTAACCCCAAAAAACACTAGATAAGTCATTTAAAGGTTCAACGCAATGTTTCCGAGTTCTTAGCCCATTTGGGACCCAATTTCAATAAGTCTTTCTCCACACTTCTAAACACTTTTCATGCATCTGTAGCACTTGTAATCATTCAAATTTATTGTAATCTTACATATTATAGCCCCAAACAACACTAGACAAGCCATTTAGTGATTCACCGCAATGTTTCCGAGTTCTTAGCCCATTTTGGACCGAACTTTCGGCAAGTCTTTTTACAGACTTCTAAACACTCTTCATGCATCTCTAGCACTTGTAATCAATAAAGTTTATTGTATTCTAACATATTCTAACCCGAAACAACACTAGATAAGTTATTTATTGCTTCAACGCAATGTTTCCGAGTTCTTAGCCCATTTGGGACCCAATTTCAATAACTCTTTCTCCACATTTCTAAACACTCTTCATGCATCTGTACCAATTGTAATCAATCAAATTTATTGCAATCTTACATATTATAGCCCCAAACAACACTAGACAAGCCATTTAGTGATTCAACGCAATATTTTTGAGTTCTTAGCCCATTTCGGACCAAACTTTCGGCAAGTCTTTCTACACACTTCTAAACACTCTTCATGCATCTCTAGCACTTGTAATCAATCAATTTAATTGTATTCAAACATATTCTAACCCAAAACAACACTAGATAAGTCATTTATTGATTCAACGCAATGTTTCCGAGTTCTTAGCCCATTTGGGTCGCAATTTCAACAAGTCTTTCTCCACACTTCTAAACTCTCTTCATAAATCTCTAGCACTTGTAATCAATCAAATTTATTGTATTCTTACATATTATAACCCCATACAACACTTGATAAGTCATTTTGTGGTTCAACGCAATGTTTCCGAGTTCATAGTCCATTTTGGACAAAATTTCGGCAAGTCTTTCTACACACTTCTAAACACTCTTCATGCATCTCTAGCACTTGTAATCAATCAAATTTATTGTATTCTAACATATTCTAACACCATACAACACAAGATAAGTCATTTTGTGGTTCAACACAATGTTTTCGAGTTCTTAGCCCATTTGAGACCAAATTTCAACAAGTCTTTCTCCACTCTTCTAAACACTCTTCATGTATCTCTAGCACTTGTAACAATCAAATTTATTGTATTCTAACGTATTCTAACCCCAAAAAACACTAGATAAGTCATTTAAAGGTTCAACGCAATGTTTCCGAGTTCTTAGCCCATTTGGGACCCAATTTCAATAAGTCTTTCTCCACACTTCTAAACACTTTTCATGCATCTGTAGCACTTGTAATCAATCAAATTTATTGTAATCTTACATATTATAGCCCCAAACAACACTAGACAAGCCATTTAGTGATTCACCGCAATGTTTCCGAGTTCTTAGCCCATTTTGGACCGAACTTTCGGCAAGTCTTTTTACAGACTTCTAAACACTCTTCATGCATCTCTAGCACTTCTAATCAATCAAGTTTATTGTATTCTAACATATTCTAACCCGAAAAAACACTAGATAAGTTATTTATTCCTTCAACGCAATGTTTCCGAGTTCTTAGCCCATTTGGGACCCAATTTCAATAACTCTTTCTCCACATTTCTAAACACTCTTCATGCATCTGTAGCAATTGTAATCAATCAAATTTATTGCAATCTTACATATTATAGCCCGAAACAACACTAGACAAGCCATTTAGTGATTCAACGCAATATTTTTGAGTTCTTAGCCCATTTCGGACCAAACTTTCGGCAAGTCTTTCTACACACTTCTAAACACTCTTCATGCATCTCTAGCACTTGTAATCAATCAAATGTATTGTATTCTAACATATTCTAACACCATACAACACTAGATAAGTCATTTTGTGGTTCAACACAATGTTTTCGAGTTCTTAGCCCATTTGAGACCCAATTTCAACAAGTCTTTCTCCACACTTCTAAACTCTCTTCATAAATCTCTAGCACTTGTAATCAATCAAATTTATTGTATTCTTACATATTATAACCCCATACAACACTTGATAAGTCATTTTGTGGTTCAACGCAATGTTTCCGAGTTCATAGTCCATTTTGGACAAAATTTCGGCAAGTCTTTCTACACACTTCTAAACACTCTTCATGCATCTCTAGCACTTGTAATCAATCAAATTTATTGTATTCTAACATATTCTAACACCATACAACACAAGATAAGTCATTTTGTGGTTCAACACAATGTTTTCGAGTTCTTAGCCCATTTGAGACCCAATTTCAACAAGTCTTTCTCCACACTTCTAAACTCTCTTCATAAATCTCTAGCACTTGTAATCAATCAAATTTATTGTATTCTTACATATTATAACCCCATACAACACTTGATAAGTCATTTTGTGGTTCAACGCAATGTTTCCGAGTTCATAGCCCATTTTGGACAAAATTTCAGCAAGTCTTTCTACACACTTCTAAACACTCTTCATGCATCTCTAGCACTTGTAATCAATCAAATTTATTGTATTCTAACATATTCTAACACCATACAACACTAGATAAGTCATTTTGTGGTTTAACACAATGTTTTCGAGTTCTTAGCCCATTTGAGACCCAATTTCAACAAGTCTTTCTCCATACTTCTACACACTCTTCATGCATCTGTATCACTTGTAATCAATCAAATTTATTGTAAACTTACACATTATAATCCCAAACAACACTAGTCAAGCCATTTAGTGGTTCAAAGCAATGTTTCCGAGTTCATAGCCCATTTTGGACAAAATTTCGGCAAGTCTTTCTACACACTTCTAAACACTCTTCATGCATCTCTAGCACTTGTAATCAATCAAATTTAATGTATTCTAATATATTCTAACCCTAAACAACACTAGATAATTCATTTAGTGGTTCAACGCAATGTTTCTGAGTTCTTAGCCAATTTGAGACCAAATTTCAACAAGTCTTTCTCCACTCTTCTAAACACTCTTCATGTATCTCTAGCACTTGTAACAATCAAATTTATTGTATTCTAACGTATTCTAACCCCAAAAAACACTAGATAAGTCATTTAAAGGTTCAACGCAATGTTTCCGAGTTCTTAGCCCATTTGGGACCCAATTTCAATAAGTCTTTCTCCACACTTCTAAACACTTTTCATGCATCTGTAGCACTTGTAATCATTCAAATTTATTGTAATCTTACATATTATAGCCCCAAACAACACTAGACAAGCCATTTAGTGATTCACCGCAATGTTTCCGAGTTCTTAGCCCATTTTGGACCGAACTTTCGGCAAGTCTTTTTACAGACTTCTAAACACTCTTCATGCATCTCTAGCACTTGTAATCAATAAAGTTTATTGTATTCTAACATATTCTAACCCGAAACAACACTAGATAAGTTATTTATTGCTTCAACGCAATGTTTCCGAGTTCTTAGCCCATTTGGGACCCAATTTCAATAACTCTTTCTCCACATTTCTAAACACTCTTCATGCATCTGTACCAATTGTAATCAATCAAATTTATTGCAATCTTACATATTATAGCCCCAAACAACACTAGACAAGCCATTTAGTGATTCAACGCAATATTTTTGAGTTCTTAGCCCATTTCGGACCAAACTTTCGGCAAGTCTTTCTACACACTTCTAAACACTCTTCATGCATCTCTAGCACTTGTAATCAATCAATTTAATTGTATTCAAACATATTCTAACCCAAAACAACACTAGATAAGTCATTTATTGATTCAACGCAATGTTTCCGAGTTCTTAGCCCATTTGGGTCGCAATTTCAACAAGTCTTTCTCCACACTTCTAAACTCTCTTCATAAATCTCTAGCACTTGTAATCAATCAAATTTATTGTATTCTTACATATTATAACCCCATACAACACTTGATAAGTCATTTTGTGGTTCAACGCAATGTTTCCGAGTTCATAGTCCATTTTGGACAAAATTTCGGCAAGTCTTTCTACACACTTCTAAACACTCTTCATGCATCTCTAGCACTTGTAATCAATCAAATTTATTGTATTCTAACATATTCTAACACCATACAACACAAGATAAGTCATTTTGTGGTTCAACACAATGTTTTCGAGTTCTTAGCCCATTTGAGACCCAATTTCAACAAGTCTTTCTCCACACTTCTAAACTCTCTTCATAAATCTCTAGCACTTGTAATCAATCAAATTTATTGTATTCTTACATATTATAACCCCATACAACACTTGATAAGTCATTTTGTGGTTCAACGCAATGTTTCCGAGTTCATAGCCCATTTTGGACAAAATTTCAGCAAGTCTTTCTACACACTTCTAAACACTCTTCATGCATCTCTAGCACTTGTAATCAATCAAATTTATTGTATTCTAACATATTCTAACACCATACAACACTAGATAAGTCATTTTGTGGTTTAACACAATGTTTTCGAGTTCTTAGCCCATTTGAGACCCAATTTCAACAAGTCTTTCTCCATACTTCTACACACTCTTCATGCATCTGTATCACTTGTAATCAATCAAATTTATTGTAAACTTACACATTATAATCCCAAACAACACTAGTCAAGCCATTTAGTGGTTCAAAGCAATGTTTCCGAGTTCATAGCCCATTTTGGACAAAATTTCGGCAAGTCTTTCTACACACTTCTAAACACTCTTCATGCATCTCTAGCACTTGTAATCAATCAAATTTAATGTATTCTAATATATTCTAACCCTAAACAACACTAGATAATTCATTTAGTGGTTCAACGCAATGTTTCTGAGTTCTTAGCCAATTTGAGACCAAATTTCAACAAGTCTTTCTCCACTCTTCTAAACACTCTTCATGTATCTCTAGCACTTGTAACAATCAAATTTATTGTATTCTAACGTATTCTAACCCCAAAAAACACTAGATAAGTCATTTAAAGGTTCAACGCAATGTTTCCGAGTTCTTAGCCCATTTGGGACCCAATTTCAATAAGTCTTTCTCCACACTTCTAAACACTCTTCATGCATCTCTAGCACTTGTAATCAATAAAGTTTATTGTATTCTAACATATTCTAACCCGAAACAACACTAGATAAGTTATTTATTGCTTCAACGCAATGTTTCCGAGTTCTTAGCCCATTTGGGACCCAATTTCAATAACTCTTTCTCCACATTTCTAAACACTCTTCATGCATCTGTACCAATTGTAATCAATTAAATTTATTGCAATCTTACATATTATAGCCCCAAACAACACTAGACAAGCCATTTAGTGATTCAACGCAATATTTTTGAGTTCTTAGCCCATTTCGGACCAAACTTTCGGCAAGTCTTTCTACACACTTCTAAACACTCTTCATGCATCTCTAGCACTTGTAATCAATCAATTTAATTGTATTCAAACATATTCTAACCCAAAACAACACTAGATAAGTCATTTATTGATTCAACGCAATGTTTCCGAGTTCTTAGCCCATTTGGGTCGCAATTTCAACAAGTCTTTCTCCACACTTCTAAACTCTCTTCATAAATCTCTAGCACTTGTAATCAATCAAATTTATTGTATTCTTACATATTATAACCCCATACAACACTTGATAAGTCATTTTGTGGTTCAACGCAATGTTTCCGAGTTCATAGTCCATTTTGGACAAAATTTCGGCAAGTCTTTCTACACACTTCTAAACACTCTTCATGCATCTCTAGCACTTGTAATCAATCAAATTTATTGTATTCTAACATATTCTAACACCATACAACACAAGATAAGTCATTTTGTGGTTCAACACAATGTTTTCGAGTTCTTAGCCCATTTGAGACCAAATTTCAACAAGTCTTTCTCCACTCTTCTAAACACTCTTCATGTATCTCTAGCACTTGTAACAATCAAATTTATTGTATTCTAACGTATTCTAACCCCAAAAAACACTAGATAAGTCATTTAAAGGTTCAACGCAATGTTTCCGAGTTCTTAGCCCATTTGGGACCCAATTTCAATAAGTCTTTCTCCACACTTCTAAACACTTTTCATGCATCTGTAGCACTTGTAATCAATCAAATTTATTGTAATCTTACATATTATAGCCCCAAACAACACTAGACAAGCCATTTAGTGATTCACCGCAATGTTTCCGAGTTCTTAGCCCATTTTGGACCGAACTTTCGGCAAGTCTTTTTACAGACTTCTAAACACTCTTCATGCATCTCTAGCACTTCTAATCAATCAAGTTTATTGTATTCTAACATATTCTAACCCGAAAAAACACTAGATAAGTTATTTATTCCTTCAACGCAATGTTTCCGAGTTCTTAGCCCATTTGGGACCCAATTTCAATAACTCTTTCTCCACATTTCTAAACACTCTTCATGCATCTGTAGCAATTGTAATCAATCAAATTTATTGCAATCTTACATATTATAGCCCCAAACAACACTAGACAAGCCATTTAGTGATTCAACGCAATATTTTTGAGTTCTTAGCCCATTTCGGACCAAACTTTCGGCAAGTCTTTCTACACACTTCTAAACACTCTTCATGCATCTCTAGCACTTGTAATCAATCAATTTAATTGTATTCAAACATATTCTAACCCAAAACAACACTAGATAAGTCATTTATTGATTCAACGCAATGTTTCCGAGTTCTTAGCCCATTTGGGTCCAAATTTCAACAAGTCTTTCTCCACACTTCTAAACTCTCTTCATAAATCTCTAGCACTTGTAATCAATCAAACTTATTGTATTCTTACATATTATAACCCCATACAACACTTGATAAGTCATTTTGTGGTTCAACGCAATGTTTCCGAGTTCATAGTCCATTTTGGACAAAATTTCAGCAAGTCTTTCTACACACTTCTAAACACTCTTCATGCATCTCTAGCACTTGTAATCAATCAAATGTATTGTATTCTAACATATTCTAACACCATACAACACTAGATAAGTCATTTTGTGGTTCAACACAATGTTTTCGAGTTCTTAGCCCATTTGAGACCCAATTTCAACAAGTCTTTCTCCATACTTCTACACACTCTTCATGCATCTGTATCACTTGTAATCAATCAAATTTATTGTAAACTTACACATTATAATCCCAAACAACACTAGTCAAGCCATTTAGTGGTTCAAAGCAATGTTTCCGAGTTCATAGCCCATTTTGGACAAAATTTCGGCAAGTCTTTCTACACACTTCTAAACACTTTTCATGCATCTCTAGCACTTGTAATCAATCAAATTTAATGTATTCTAATATATTCTAACCCTAAACAACACTAGATAATTCATTTAGTGGTTCAACGCAATGTTTCTGAGTTCTTAGCCAATTTGAGACCAAATTTCAACAAGTCTTTCTCCACTCTTCTAAACACTCTTCATGTATCTCTAGCACTTGTAACAATCAAATTTATTGTATTCTAACATATTCTAACCCCAAAAAACACTAGATAAGTCATTTAAAGGTTCAACGCAATGTTTCCGAGTTCTTAGCCCATTTGGGACCCAATTTCAATAAGTCTTTCTCCACACTTCTAAACACTTTTCATGCATCGGTAGCACTTGTAATCAATCAAATTTATTGTAATCTTACATATTATAGCCCCAAACAACACTAGACAAGCCATTTAGTGATTCACCGCAATGTTTCCGAGTTCTTAGCCCATTTTGGACCAAACTTTCGGCAAGTCTTTTTACAGACTTCTAAACACTCTTCATGCATCTCTAGCACTTGTAATCAATAAAGTTTATTGTATTCTAACATATTCTAACCCGAAACAACACTAGATAAGTTATTTATTGCTTCAACGCAATGTTTCCGAGTTCTTAGCCCATTTGGGACCCAATTTCAATAACTCTTTCTCCACATTTCTAAACACTCTTCATGCATCTGTAGCAATTGTAATCAATCAAATTTATTGCAATCTTACATATTATAGCCCCAAACAACACTAGACAAGCCATTTAGTGATTCAACGCAATATTTTTGAGTTCTTAGCCCATTTCGGACCAAACTTTCGGCAAGTCTTTCTACACACTTCTAAACACTCTTCATGCATCTCTAGCACTTGTAATCAATCAATTTAATTGTATTCAAACATATTCTAACCCAAAACAACACTAGATAAGTCATTTATTGATTCAACGCAATGTTTCCGAGTTCTTAGCCCATTTGGGTCGCAATTTCAACAAGTCTTTCTCCACACTTCTAAACTCTCTTCATAAATCTCTAGCACTTGTAATCAATCAAATTTATTGTATTCTTACATATTATAACCCCATACAACACTTGATAAGTCATTTTGTGGTTCAACGCAATGTTTCCGAGTTCATAGTCCATTTTGGACAAAATTTCGGCAAGTCTTTCTACACACTTCTAAACACTCTTCATGCATCTCTAGCACTTGTAATCAATCAAATTTATTGTATTCTAACATATTCTAACACCATACAACACAAGATAAGTCATTTTGTGGTTCAACACAATGTTTTCGAGTTCTTAGCCCATTTGAGACCCAATTTCAACAAGTCTTTCTCCACACTTCTAAACTCTCTTCATAAATCTCTAGCACTTGTAATCAATCAAATTTATTGTATTCTTACATATTATAACCCCATACAACACTTGATAAGTCATTTTGTGGTTCAACGCAATGTTTCCGAGTTCATAGCCCATTTTGGACAAAATTTCAGCAAGTCTTTCTACACACTTCTAAACACTCTTCATGCATCTCTAGCACTTGTAATCAATCAAATTTATTGTATTCTAACATATTCTAACACCATACAACACTAGATAAGTCATTTTGTGGTTTAACACAATGTTTTCGAGTTCTTAGCCCATTTGAGACCCAATTTCAACAAGTCTTTCTCCATACTTCTACACACTCTTCATGCATCTGTATCACTTGTAATCAATCAAATTTATTGTAAACTTACACATTATAATCCCAAACAACACTAGTCAAGCCATTTAGTGGTTCAAAGCAATGTTTCCGAGTTCATAGCCCATTTTGGACAAAATTTCGGCAAGTCTTTCTACACACTTCTAAACACTCTTCATGCATCTCTAGCACTTGTAATCAATCAAATTTAATGTATTCTAATATATTCTAACCCTAAACAACACTAGATAATTCATTTAGTGGTTCAACGCAATGTTTCTGAGTTCTTAGCCAATTTGAGACCAAATTTCAACAAGTCTTTCTCCACTCTTCTAAACACTCTTCATGTATCTCTAGCACTTGTAACAATCAAATTTATTGTATTCTAACGTATTCTAACCCCAAAAAACACTAGATAAGTCATTTAAAGGTTCAACGCAATGTTTCCGAGTTCTTAGCCCATTTGGGACCCAATTTCAATAAGTCTTTCTCCACACTTCTAAACACTCTTCATGCATCTCTAGCACTTGTAATCAATAAAGTTTATTGTATTCTAACATATTCTAACCCGAAACAACACTAGATAAGTTATTTATTGCTTCAACGCAATGTTTCCGAGTTCTTAGCCCATTTGGGACCCAATTTCAATAACTCTTTCTCCACATTTCTAAACACTCTTCATGCATCTGTACCAATTGTAATCAATCAAATTTATTGCAATCTTACATATTATAGCCCCAAACAACACTAGACAAGCCATTTAGTGATTCAACGCAATATTTTTGAGTTCTTAGCCCATTTCGGACCAAACTTTCGGCAAGTCTTTCTACACACTTCTAAACACTCTTCATGCATCTCTAGCACTTGTAATCAATCAATTTAATTGTATTCAAACATATTCTAACCCAAAACAACACTAGATAAGTCATTTATTGATTCAACGCAATGTTTCCGAGTTCTTAGCCCATTTGGGTCGCAATTTCAACAAGTCTTTCTCCACACTTCTAAACTCTCTTCATAAATCTCTAGCACTTGTAATCAATCAAATTTATTGTATTCTTACATATTATAACCCCATACAACACTTGATAAGTCATTTTGTGGTTCAACGCAATGTTTCCGAGTTCATAGTCCATTTTGGACAAAATTTCGGCAAGTCGTTCTACACACTTCTAAACACTCTTCATGCATCTCTAGCACTTGTAATCAATCAAATTTATTGTATTCTAACATATTCTAACACCATACAACACAAGATAAGTCATTTTGTGGTTCAACACAATGTTTTCGAGTTCTTAGCCCATTTGAGACCAAATTTCAACAAGTCTTTCTCCACTCTTCTAAACACTCTTCATGTATCTCTAGCACTTGTAACAATCAAATTTATTGTATTCTAACGTATTCTAACCCCAAAAAACACTAGATAAGTCATTTAAAGGTTCAACGCAATGTTTCCGAGTTCTTAGCCCATTTGGGACCCAATTTCAATAAGTCTTTCTCCACACTTCTAAACACTTTTCATGCATCTGTAGCACTTGTAATCAATCAAATTTATTGTAATCTTACATATTATAGCCCCAAACAACACTAGACAAGCCATTTAGTGATTCACCGCAATGTTTCCGAGTTCTTAGCCCATTTTGGACCGAACTTTCGGCAAGTCTTTTTACAGACTTCTAAACACTCTTCATGCATCTCTAGCACTTCTAATCAATCAAGTTTATTGTATTCTAACATATTCTAACCCGAAAAAACACTAGATAAGTTATTTATTCCTTCAACGCAATGTTTCCGAGTTCTTAGCCCATTTGGGACCCAATTTCAATAACTCTTTCTCCACATTTCTAAACACTCTTCATGCATCTGTAGCAATTGTAATCAATCAAATTTATTGCAATCTTACATATTATAGCCCCAAACAACACTAGACAAGCCATTTAGTGATTCAACGCAATATTTTTGAGTTCTTAGCCCATTTCGGACCAAACTTTCGGCAAGTCTTTCTACACACTTCTAAACACTCTTCATGCATCTCTAGCACTTGTAATCAATCAATTTAATTGTATTCAAACATATTCTAACCCAAAACAACACTAGATAAGTCATTTATTGATTCAACGCAATGTTTCCGAGTTCTTAGCCCATTTGGGTCCAAATTTCAACAAGTCTTTCTCCACACTTCTAAACTCTCTTCATAAATCTCTAGCACTTGTAATCAATCAAATTTATTGTATTCTTACATATTATAACCCCATACAACACTTGATAAGTCATTTTGTGGTTCAACGCAATGTTTCCGAGTTCATAGTCCATTTTGGACAAAATTTCAGCAAGTCTTTCTACACACTTCTAAACACTCTTCATGCATCTCTAGCACTTGTAATCAATCAAATTTATTGTATTCTAACATATTCTAACACCATACAACACTAGATAAGTCATTTTGTGGTTCAACACAATGTTTTCGAGTTCTTAGCCCATTTGAGACCCAATTTCAACAAGTCTTTCTCCATACTTCTACACACTCTTCATGCATCTGTATCACTTGTAATCAATCAAATTTATTGTAAACTTACACATTATAATCCCAAACAACACTAGTCAAGCCATTTAGTGGTTCAAAGCAATGTTTCCGAGTTCATAGCCCATTTTGGACAAAATTTCGGCAAGTCTTTCTACACACTTCTAAACACTCTTCATGCATCTCTAGCACTTGTAATCAATCAAATTTAATGTATTCTAATATATTCTAACCCTAAACAACACTAGATAATTCATTTAGTGGTTCAACGCAATGTTTCTGAGTTCTTAGCCAATTTGAGACCAAATTTCAACAAGTCTTTCTCCACTCTTCTAAACACTCTTCATGTATCTCTAGCACTTGTAACAATCAAATTTATTGTATTCTAACATATTCTAACCCCAAAAAACACTAGATAAGTCATTTAAAGGTTCAACGCAATGTTTCCGAGTTCTTAGCCCATTTGGGACCCAATTTCAATAAGTCTTTCTCCACACTTCTAAACACTTTTCATGCATCTGTAGCACTTGTAATCATTCAAATTTATTGTAATCTTACATATTATAGCCCCAAACAACACTAGACAAGCCATTTAGTGATTCACCGCAATGTTTCCGAGTTCTTAGCCCATTTTGGACCAAACTTTCGGCAAGTCTTTTTACAGACTTCTAAACACTCTTCATGCATCTCTAGCACTTGTAATCAATAAAGTTTATTGTATTCTAACATATTCTAACCCGAAACAACACTAGATAAGTTATTTATTGCTTCAACGCAATGTTTCCGAGTTCTTAGCCCATTTGGGACCCAATTTCAATAACTCTTTCTCCACATTTCTAAACACTCTTCATGCATCTGTAGCAATTGTAATCAATCAAATTTATTGCAATCTTACATATTATAGCCCCAAACAACACTAGACAAGCCATTTAGTGATTCAACGCAATATTTTTGAGTTCTTAGCCCATTTCGGACCAAACTTTCGGCAAGTCTTTCTACACACTTCTAAACACTCTTCATGCATCTCTAGCACTTGTAATCAATCAATTTAATTGTATTCAAACATATTCTAACCCAAAACAACACTAGATAAGTCATTTATTGATTCAACGCAATGTTTCCGAGTTCTTAGCCCATTTGGGTCGCAATTTCAACAAGTCTTTCTCCACACTTCTAAACTCTCTTCATAAATCTCTAGCACTTGTAATCAATCAAATTTATTGTATTCTTACATATTATAACCCCATACAACACTTGATAAGTCATTTTGTGGTTCAACGCAATGTTTCCGAGTTCATAGTCCATTTTGGACAAAATTTCGGCAAGTCTTTCTACACACTTCTAAACACTCTTCATGCATCTCTAGCACTTGTAATCAATCAAATTTATTGTATTCTAACATATTCTAACACCATACAACACAAGATAAGTCATTTTGTGGTTCAACACAATGTTTTCGAGTTCTTAGCCCATTTGAGACCCAATTTCAACAAGTCTTTCTCCACACTTCTAAACTCTCTTCATAAATCTCTAGCACTTGTAATCAATCAAATTTATTGTATTCTTACATATTATAACCCCATACAACACTTGATAAGTCATTTTGTGGTTCAACGCAATGTTTCCGAGTTCATAGCCCATTTTGGACAAAATTTCAGCAAGTCTTTCTACACACTTCTAAACACTCTTCATGCATCTCTAGCACTTGTAATCAATCAAATTTATTGTATTCTAACATATTCTAACACCATACAACACTAGATAAGTCATTTTGTGGTTTAACACAATGTTTTCGAGTTCTTAGCCCATTTGAGACCCAATTTCAACAAGTCTTTCTCCATACTTCTACACACTCTTCATGCATCTGTATCACTTGTAATCAATCAAATTTATTGTAAACTTACACATTATAATCCCAAACAACACTAGTCAAGCCATTTAGTGGTTCAAAGCAATGTTTCCGAGTTCATAGCCCATTTTGGACAAAATTTCGGCAAGTCTTTCTACACACTTCTAAACACTCTTCATGCATCTCTAGCACTTGTAATCAATCAAATTTAATGTATTCTAATATATTCTAACCCTAAACAACACTAGATAATTCATTTAGTGGTTCAACGCAATGTTTCTGAGTTCTTAGCCAATTTGAGACCAAATTTCAACAAGTCTTTCTCCACTCTTCTAAACACTCTTCATGTATCTCTAGCACTTGTAACAATCAAATTTATTGTATTCTAACGTATTCTAACCCCAAAAAACACTAGATAAGTCATTTAAAGGTTCAACGCAATGTTTCCGAGTTCTTAGCCCATTTGGGACCCAATTTCAATAAGTCTTTCTCCACACTTCTAAACACTTTTCATGCATCTGTAGCACTTGTAATCATTCAAATTTATTGTAATCTTACATATTATAGCCCCAAACAACACTAGACAAGCCATTTAGTGATTCACCGCAATGTTTCCGAGTTCTTAGCCCATTTTGGACCGAACTTTCGGCAAGTCTTTTTACAGACTTCTAAACACTCTTCATGCATCTCTAGCACTTGTAATCAATAAAGTTTATTGTATTCTAACATATTCTAACCCGAAACAACACTAGATAAGTTATTTATTGCTTCAACGCAATGTTTCCGAGTTCTTAGCCCATTTGGGACCCAATTTCAATAACTCTTTCTCCACATTTCTAAACACTCTTCATGCATCTGTACCAATTGTAATCAATCAAATTTATTGCAATCTTACATATTATAGCCCCAAACAACACTAGACAAGCCATTTAGTGATTCAACGCAATATTTTTGAGTTCTTAGCCCATTTCGGACCAAACTTTCGGCAAGTCTTTCTACACACTTCTAAACACTCTTCATGCATCTCTAGCACTTGTAATCAATCAATTTAATTGTATTCAAACATATTCTAACCCAAAACAACACTAGATAAGTCATTTATTGATTCAACGCAATGTTTCCGAGTTCTTAGCCCATTTGGGTCGCAATTTCAACAAGTCTTTCTCCACACTTCTAAACTCTCTTCATAAATCTCTAGCACTTGTAATCAATCAAATTTATTGTATTCTTACATATTATAACCCCATACAACACTTGATAAGTCATTTTGTGGTTCAACGCAATGTTTCCGAGTTCATAGTCCATTTTGGACAAAATTTCGGCAAGTCTTTCTACACACTTCTAAACACTCTTCATGCATCTCTAGCACTTGTAATCAATCAAATTTATTGTATTCTAACATATTCTAACACCATACAACACAAGATAAGTCATTTTGTGGTTCAACACAATGTTTTCGAGTTCTTAGCCCATTTGAGACCCAATTTCAACAAGTCTTTCTCCACACTTCTAAACTCTCTTCATAAATCTCTAGCACTTGTAATCAATCAAATTTATTGTATTCTTACATATTATAACCCCATACAACACTTGATAAGTCATTTTGTGGTTCAACGCAATGTTTCCGAGTTCATAGCCCATTTTGGACAAAATTTCAGCAAGTCTTTCTACACACTTCTAAACACTCTTCATGCATCTCTAGCACTTGTAATCAATCAAATTTATTGTATTCTAACATATTCTAACACCATACAACACTAGATAAGTCATTTTGTGGTTTAACACAATGTTTTCGAGTTCTTAGCCCATTTGAGACCCAATTTCAACAAGTCTTTCTCCATACTTCTACACACTCTTCATGCATCTGTATCACTTGTAATCAATCAAATTTATTGTAAACTTACACATTATAATCCCAAACAACACTAGTCAAGCCATTTAGTGGTTCAAAGCAATTATTCCGAGTTCTTAACCCATTTGGACAAAATTTCGGCAAGTCTTTCTACACACTTCTAAACACTCTTCATGCATCTCTAGCACTTGTAATCAATCAAATTTAATGTATTCTAATATATTCTAACCCTAAACAACACTAGATAATTCATTTAGTGGTTCAACGCAATGTTTCTGAGTTCTTAGCCAATTTGAGACCAAATTTCAACAAGTCTTTCTCCACTCTTCTAAACACTCTTCATGTATCTCTAGCACTTGTAACAATCAAATTTATTGTATTCTAATGTATTCTAACCCCAAAAAACACTAGATAAGTCATTTAAAGGTTCAACGCAATGTTTCCGAGTTCTTAGCCCATTTGGGACCCAATTTCAATAAGTCTTTCTCCACACTTCTAAACACTTTTCATGCATCTGTAGCACTTGTAATCATTCAAATTTATTGTAATCTTACATATTATAGCCCCAAACAACACTAGACAAGCCATTTAGTGATTCACCGCAATGTTTCCGAGTTCTTAGCCCATTTTGGACCGAACTTTCGGCAAGTATTTTTACAGACTTCTAAACACTCTTCATGCATCTCTAGCACTTCTAATCAATCAAGTTTATTGTATTCTAACATATTCTAACCCGAAAAAACACTAGATAAGTTATTTATTCCTTCAACGCAATGTTTCCGAGTTCTTAGCCCATTTGGGACCCAATTTCAATAACTCTTTCTCCACATTTCTAAACACTCTTCATGCATCTGTAGCAATTGTAATCAATCAAATTTATTGCAATCTACATATTATAGCCCCAAACAACACTAGACAAGCCATTTAGTGATTCAACGCAATATTTTTGAGTTCTTAGCCCATTTCGGACCAAACTTTCGGCAAGTCTTTCTACACACTTCTAAACACTCTTCATGCATCTCTAGCACTTGTAATCAATCAAATTTAATTGTATTCAAACAGATTCTAACCCAAAACAACACTAGATAAGTCATTTATTGATTCAACGCAATGTTTCCGAGTTCTTAGCCCATTTGGGTCCAAATTTCAACAAGTCTTTCTCCACACTTATAAACTCTCTTCATAAATCTCTAGCACTTGTAATCAATCAAACTTATTGTATTCTTACATATTATAACCCCATACAACACTTGATAAGTCATTTTGTGGTTCAACGCAATGTTTCCGAGTTCATAGTCCATTTTGGACAAAATTTCAGCAAGTCTTTCTACACACTTCTAAACACTCTTCATGCATCTCTAGCACTTGTAATCAATCAAATTTATTGTATTCTAACATATTCTAACCCCAACAACACTAGATAAGTCATTTAGTGGTTCAACGCAATGTTTCTGAGTTCTTACCCCATTTGCCACCCAATTTCAACAAGTCTTTCTACACACTTCTAAACACTCTTCATGCATCTCTAGCACTTGTATTCAATCAAATTTATTGTATTCTAACATATTCTAACCCCAATACAACACTTGATAAGTCATTTAGTGGTTCAACGCAATGTTTCCGAGTTCTTAGCCCATTTTGGGACCCAATTTCAAGTCTTTCTACACACTTCTAAACACTCTTCATGCATCCCTAGCATTTTTAATCAATCAAATTCATTGTATTCTAACATATTCTAACCCCAACAACACTAGATAAGTCATTTAGTGGTTCAACGCAATGTTTCCGAGTTCTTAGCCCATTTGAGACCCAAATTTCAACAAGTCTTTCTCCACTCTTCTAAACACTCTTCATGTATCTCTAGCACTTGTAACAATCAAATTTATTGTATTCTAACGTATTCTAACCCCAAAAAACACTAGATAAGTCATTTAAAGGTTTCAACGCAATGTTTCCGAGTTCTTAGCCCATTTGGGACCCAATTTCAATAAGTCTTTCTCCACACTTCTAAACACTTTTCATGCATCTGTAGCACTTGTAATCATTCAAATTTATTGTAATCTTACATATTATAGCCCCAAACAACACTAGACAAGCCATTTAGTGATTCACCGCAATGTTTCCGAGTTCTTAGCCCATTTTGGACCGAACTTTCGGCAAGTCTTTTTACAGACTTCTAAACACTCTTCATGCATCTCTAGCACTTGTAATCAATCAAAGTTTATTGTATTCTAACATATTCTAACCCGAAACAACACTAGATAAGTTATTTATTGCTTCAACGCAATGTTTCCGAGTTCTTAGCCCATTTGGGACCCAATTTCAATAACTCTTTCTCCACATTTCTAAACACTCTTCATGCATCTGTACCAATTGTAATCAATCAAATTTATTGCAATCTTACATATTATAGCCCCAAACAACACTATACAAGCCATTTAGTGATTCAACGCAATATTTTTGAGTTCTTAGCCCATTTCGGACCAAACTTTCGGCAAGTCTTTCTACACACTTCTAAACACTCTTCATGCATCTCTAGCACTTGTAATCAATCAATTTAATTGTATTCAAACATATTCTAACCCAAAACAACACTAGATAAGTCATTTATTGATTCAACGCAATGTTTCCGAGTTCTTAGCCCATTTGGGTCGCAATTTCAACAAGTCTTTCTCCACACTTCTAAACTCTCTTCATAAATCTCTAGCACTTGTAATCAAACAAATTTATTGTATTCTTACATATTATAACCCCATACAACACTTGATAAGTCATTTTGTGGTTCAACGCAATGTTTCCGAGTTCATAGTCCATTTTGGACAAAATTTCGGCAAGTCTTTCTACACACTTCTAAACACTCTTCATGCATCTCTAGCACTTGTAATCAATCAAATTTATTGTATTCTAACATATTCTAACACCATACAACACAAGATAAGTCATTTTGTGGTTCAACACAATGTTTTCGAGTTCTTAGCCCATTTGAGACCCAATTTCAACAAGTCTTTCTCCACACTTCTAAACTCTCTTCATAAATCTCTAGCACTTGTAATCAATCAAATTTATTGTATTCTTACATATTATAACCCCATACAACACTTGATAAGTCATTTTGTGGTTCAACGCAATGTTTCCGAGTTCATAGCCCATTTTGGACAAAATTTCAGCAAGTCTTTCTACACACTTCTAAACACTCTTCATGCATCTCTAGCACTTGTAATCAATCAAATTTATTGTATTCTAACATATTCTAACACCATACAACACTAGATAAGTCATTTTGTGGTTTAACACAATGTTTTCGAGTTCTTAGCCCATTTGAGACCCAATTTCAACAAGTCTTTCTCCATACTTCTACACACTCTTCATGCATCTGTATCACTTGTAATCAATCAAATTTATTGTAAACTTACACATTATAATCCCAAACAACACTAGTCAAGCCATTTAGTGGTTCAAAGCAATGTTTCCGAGTTCATAGCCCATTTTGGGACAAAATTTCGGCAAGTCTTTCTACACACTTCTAAACACTCTTCATGCATCTCTAGCACTTGTAATCAATCAAATTTAATGTATTCTAATATATTCTAACCCTAAACAACACTAGATAATTCATTTAGTGGTTCAACGCAATGTTTCTGAGTTCTTAGCCAATTTGAGACCAAATTTCAACAAGTCTTTCTCCACTCTTCTAAACACTCTTCATGTATCTCTAGCACTTGTAACAATCAAATTTATTGTATTCTAACGTATTCTAACCCCAAAAAACACTGGATAAGTCATTTAAAGGTTCAACGCAATGTTTCCGAGTTCTTAGCCCATTTGGGACCCAATTTCAATAAGTCTTTCTCCACACTTCTAAACACTTTTCATGCATCTGTAGCACTTGTAATCATTCAAATTTATTGTAATCTTACATATTATAGCCCCAAACAACACTAGACAAGCCATTTAGTGATTCACCGCAATGTTTCCGAGTTCTTAGCCCATTTTGGACCGAACTTTCGGCAAATCTTTTTACAGACTTCTAAACACTCTTCATGCATCTCTAGCACTTGTAATCAATAAAGTTTATTGTATTCTAACATATTCTAACCCGAAACAACACTAGATAAGTTATTTATTGCTTCAACGCAATGTTTCCGAGTTCTTAGCCCATTTGGGACCCAATTTCAATAACTCTTTCTCCACATTTCTAAACACTCTTCATGCATCTGTACCAATTGTAATCAATCAAATTTATTGCAATCTTACATATTATAGCCCCAAACAACACTAGACAAGCCATTTAGTGATTCAACGCAATATTTTTGAGTTCTTAGCCCATTTCGGACCAAACTTTCGGCAAGTCTTTCTACACACTTCTAAACACTCTTCATGCATCTCTAGCACTTGTAATCAATCAATTTAATTGTATTCAAACATATTCTAACCCAAAACAACACTAGATAAGTCATTTATTGATTCAACGCAATGTTTCCGAGTTCTTAGCCCATTTGGGTCGCAATTTCAACAAGTCTTTCTCCACACTTCTAAACTCTCTTCATAAATCTCTAGCACTTGTAATCAATCAAATTTATTGTATTCTTACATATTATAACCCCATACAACACTTGATAAGTCATTTTGTGGTTCAACGCAATGTTTCCGAGTTCATAGTCCATTTTGGACAAAATTTCGGCAAGTCTTTCTACACACTTCTAAACACTCTTCATGCATCTCTAGCACTTGTAATCAATCAAATTTATTGTATTCTAACATATTCTAACACCATACAACACAAGATAAGTCATTTTGTGGTTCAACACAATGTTTTCGAGTTCTTAGCCCATTTGAGACCCAATTTCAACAAGTCTTTCTCCACACTTCTAAACTCTCTTCATAAATCTCTAGCACTTGTAATCAATCAAATTTATTGTATTCTTACATATTATAACCCCATACAACACTTGATAAGTCATTTTGTGGTTCAACGCAATGTTTCCGAGTTCATAGCCCATTTTGGACAAAATTTCAGCAAGTCTTTCTACACACTTCTAAACACTCTTCATGCATCTCTAGCACTTGTAATCAATCAAATTTATTGTATTCTAACATATTCTAACACCATACAACACTAGATAAGTCATTTTGTGGTTTAACACAATGTTTTCGAGTTCTTAGCCCATTTGAGACCCAATTTCAACAAGTCTTTCTCCATACTTCTACACACTCTTCATGCATCTGTATCACTTGTAATCAATCAAATTTATTGTAAACTTACACATTATAATCCCAAACAACACTAGTCAAGCCATTTAGTGGTTCAAAGCAATGTTTCCGAGTTCATAGCCCATTTTGGACAAAATTTCGGCAAGTCTTTCTACACACTTCTAAACACTCTTCATGCATCTCTAGCACTTGTAATCAATCAAATTTAATGTATTCTAATATATTCTAACCCTAAACAACACTAGATAATTCATTTGGTGGTTCAACACAATGTTTCTGAGTTCTTAGCCCATTTGGAACTCAATTTCGACAAGTCTTTCTCCACACTACTAAACATTCTTCATGCATCTCTAGCACTTGTAATCAATAAAATTTATTGTATTCTAACATATTCTAAGCCTAAACAACACTAGATAAGTCATTTAGTGGTTCAACGCAATGTTTCCGAGTTCTTAGCCCATTTGGGACCCAATTTCAACAACTCTTTCTCCACACTTCTAAACACTCTTCATGCATCTCTAGCACTTGTAATCAATCAAATTTATTGTATTCTAACATATTCTAACCCCAAACAACACTAGATAAGTCATTTAGTGATTCAACGCAATGTTTCCGAGTTCTTAGCCCATTTGGGACCCAATTTCAACAAGTCTTTCTACACACTTCTAAACACTCTTCATGCATCTCTAGCACTTGTAATCAATCAATTTAATTGTATTCTAACATATTCTAACCCAAAACAACACTAGATAAGTCATTTAGTTGTTCAACGCAATGTTTCCGAGTTCTTAACCCATTTGGGACCCAATTTCAACAAGTTTTTCTACACACTTCTAAACACTCTTCATGCATCTCTAGCACTTGTAATCAATCAAATTTATTGTATTCTAACATATTCTAACCCCAAACAGCACTAGATAAGTCATTTAGTGGTTCAACGCAATGTTTCTGAGTTCTTAGCCCATTTTGGACCCAATTTCAACAAGTCTTTCTACACACTTCTAAACACTCTTCATGCATCTCTAGCACTTGTAATCAATCAAATTCATTGTATTCTAACATATTCTAACCCCAAACAACACTAGATAAGTCATTTAGTGGTTCAACGCAATGTTTCCGAGTTCTTAGCCCATTTGGGACCCAATTTCGACAAGTATTTCTCCATACTTCAAAACACTCTTCATGCATCCCTAGCACTTGTAATCAATCAAATTTATTGTATTCTAACATATTCTAACCCCAAACAATACTAGATAAGTCATTTAGTGGTTCAACGCAATGTTTCCGAGTTCATAGCCCATTTGTGACCCAATTTCAGCAAGTCTTTCTCCACACTTCTAAACACTCTTCATGCATGTCTAGCACTTGTAATCAATAAAATTTATTGTATTCTAACATATTCTAACACAAAACAACACTCGATAAGTCTTTTGGTGGTTTAACACAATGTTTCCGACTTCTTAGCCCATTTGGGACCCAATTTCAGCATGTCTTTCCCCATACTTGAAAACACTCTTCATGCATCTCTTCACTTGTAATCAATCAAATTAATTGTATTCTAACATATTCTAACCCCAAACAATACTAGACAAGCCATTTATAGGTTCAACGCAATGTTTCCGAGTTCTTATCCCATTTTGGACAAAATTTCGGCAAGTCTTACTACACACTTCTAATCACTCTTCATGCATCTCTAGCCCTTGTAATCAATCAAATTAATTGTATTCTAACATATTCTAACCCCAAACAACACTACACAAGCCATTTAGTGGTTCAACGCAATGTTTCCGAGTTCTTAGCCCATTTGGGACCCAATTTCAACAAATCTTTCTCCACACTTCTAAACACTCTTCATGTATCTCTAGCACTTGTAATCAATCAAATTTATTGTATTCTAACATATTCTAACCCCAAACAACACTAGATAAGTCATTTAGAGGTTCAACGCAATGTTTCCGAGTTCTTAGCCCATTTGGGACCCAATTTCAACAAGTCTTTCTCCACACTTCTTATCACTCTTCATGCATCTCTAGCACTTGTAATCATCAAATTTATTGTATTCTAACATATTCTAACCCCAAACAACACTAGACAAGCCATTTAGTGTTCAAGCAATGTTTCCGAGTTCTTAGCCCATTTTGGGACCAATTTCGGCAAGTCTTTCTACAGACTTCTAAACACTCTTCATGCATCTCTAGCACTTGTAATCAATCAAATTCATTGTATTCTAACATATTCTAACCCCAAACAAAACTAGATAAGTCATTTAGTGGTTCAACGCAATGTTTTCGAGTTCTTAGCCCATTTGGGACCCAATTTCAATAACTCTTTCTCCACACTACTAAACACTCTTCATACATATATAGCACTTTTAATCAATCAAATTTATTGTATTCTAACATATTATAACCCCAAACAACACTAGACAAGCCATTTAGTGATTCAACGCAATGTTTGAGTTCTTAGCCCATTTGGACCAAACTTTCGGCAACTCTTTCTACACACTTCTAAACACTCTTCATGCATCTCTAGCACTTGTAATCAATCAATTTAATTGTATTCAAACATATTCTAACCCCAAACAACACTAGATAAGTCATTTAGTTATTCAACGCAATGTTTCCGAGTTCTTAGCCCATTTGGGACCTAATTTCAACAAGTCTTTCTCCATACTTAAAAACACTCTTCATGCATCTCTAGCACTTGTAATCAATCAAATTCATTGTATTCTACCATATTCTAACCCCAAATAACACTAGATAAGTCATTTAGTGGTTCAACGCAATGTTTCCGAGTTCTTAGCCCATTTGGGACCAAATTTCAACAAGTTTTTCTACACACTTCTAAACATTCTTCATGCATCTCTCGCACTTTTAATCTATCAAATTCATTGTATTTTAACATATTCTAACCCCAAACAACACCAGATAAGTCATTTTGTGGTTCAACACAATGTTTCCGAGTTCTTAGCCCATTTGGGACCCAATTTCAACAAGTCTTTCTCCACAATTCTAAACACTCTTCATGCATCTCTAACACTTTTAATCAATGAAATTTATTTTATTCTAACATATTCTAACCCCTACAACACTAGATAAGTCATTTAGTGGTTCAACGCAATGTTTCCGAGTTCTTAGCCCATTTGGGACCCAATTTCAAGAAGTCTTTCTCCACACTTCTAAACACTCTTCATGCATCTCTAGCACTTGTAATCAATCGAATTTATTGTATTCTAATAAATTCTAACCCCAAACAACACTAGATAAGCCATTTAGTGGTTCAACACAATGTTTCTGAGTTCTTAGCCCATTTGGGACCCAATTTCAAGAAGTCTTTCTCCACACTTCTAAACACTCTTCATGCATCTCTAGCACTTGTAATCAATCAAATTTATTGTATTCTACATATTCTAACCCCAAACAACACTAGATCAGTCATTTAGTTGTTCAAAGCAATGTTTCCGAGTTCTTAGTCCATTTGGGACCCAATTTGAACAAGTCTTTCTCCACACTTCTAAACACTCTTCATGCATCTCTAGCACTTGTAATCAATCAAATTTATTGTATTCTAACATATTCTAACCCCAAACAACACTTGATAAGTTCATTTAGTGGTTCAACGCAATGTTTCCGAGTTCTTAGCCAATTTAGGACCCAATTTCAAGAAGTCTTTCTCCACACTTCTAAACACTCTTCATGCTTCTCTAGCACTTGTAATCAATCAAATTAATTGTATTCTAACATATTCTAACCCCAAACAACACTATATAAGTCATTTAGTGGTTCAACGCAATGTTTCCGAGTTCTTAGCCCATTTGGGACCCAATTTGAACAAGTCTTTCTCCACACTTCTAAACACTCTTCATGCATCTCTAGCACTTGTAATCAATCAAATTTATTGTATTCTAATAAATTCTAACCCCAAACAACACTAGATAAGCCATTTAGTGGTTCAACACAATGTTTCCGAGCTCTTATCCCATTTGGACCCAATTTCGGCAAAGTCTTTCTACACACTTCTAAACACTCTTCATGCATCTCTAGCACTTTTAATCAATAATATTCATTGTATTCTAACATATACTAACCCCAAACAACACTAGTCAAGCCATTTAGTGGTTCAAAGCAATGTTTCCGAGTTCATAGCCCATTTTGGACAAAATTTCGGCAAGTCTTTCTACACACTTCTAAACACTCTTCATGCATCTCTAGCACTTGTAATCAATCAAATTTAATGTATTCTAATATATTCTAAGCCCAAACAACACTAGATAATTCATTTAGTGGTTCAACGCAATGTTTCTGAGTTCTTAGCCAATTTGAGACCAAATTTCAACAAGTCTTTCTCCACTCTTCTAAACACTCTTCATGTATCTCTAGCACTTGTAATCAATCAATTTAATTGTATTCAAACATATTCTAACCCCAAAAAACACTAGATAAGTCATTTAAAGGTTCAACGCAATGTTTCCGAGTTCTTAGCCCATTTGGGACCCAATTTCAATAAGTCTTTCTCCACACTTCTAAACACTCTTCATGCATCTGTAGCACTTGTAATCAATCAAACTTATTGTAATCTTACATATTATAGCCCCAAACAACACTAGACACGCCATTTAGTGATTCAACGCAATTTTTCCGAGTTCTTAGCCCATTTCGGACCAAACTTTCGGCAACTCTTTCTACACACTTCTAAACACTCTTCATGCATCTCTAGCACTTGTAATCAATCAATTTAATTGTATTCAAACATATTCTAACCCAAAACAACACTAGATAAGTCATTTATTGATTCAACACAATGTTTCCGAGATCTTAGCCCATTTGGGTCCCAATTTCAACAAGTCTTTCTCCACACTTCTAAACTCTCTTCATACTCTCTAGCACTTGTAATCAATCAAATTTATTGTATTCTTACATATTATAACCCCATACAAGACTTGATAAGTCATTTTGTGGTTCAACGCAATGTTTCCGAGTTCATAGCCCATTTTGGACAAAATTTCGGCAAGTCTTTCTACACACTTCTAAACACTCTTCATGTATCTCTAGCACTTGTAATCAATCAAATTTATTGTATTCTAACATATTCTAACACCATACAACACTAGATAAGTAATTTTGTGGTTCAACACAATGTTTTCGAGTTCTTAGCCCATTTGAGACCCAATTTCAACAAGTCTTTCTCCATACTTCTACACACTCTTCATGCATCCGTAGCACTTGTAATCAATCAAATTTCTTGTAAACTTACACATTATAATCCCAAACAACACTAGTCAAGCCATTTAGTGGTTCAAAGCAATGTTTCCGAGTTCATAGCCCATTTTGGACAAAATTTCGGCAAGTCTTTCTACACACCTCTAAACACTCTTCATGCATCTCTAGCACTTGTAATCAATCAAATTTAATGTATTCTAATATATTCTAAGCCCAAACAACACTAGATAATTCATTTAGTGGTTCAACGCAATGTTTCTGAGTTCTTAGCCAATTTGAGACCAAATTTCAACAAGTCTTTCTCCACTCTTCTAAACACTCTTCATGTATCTCTAGCACTTGTAACAATCAAATTTAGTGTATTCTAACATATTCTAACCCCAAAAAACACTAGATAAGTCATTTAAAGGTTCAACGCAATGTTTCCGAGTTCTTAGCCCATTTGGGACCCAATTTCAACAAGTCTTTCTCCACACTTATAAACTCTCTTCATAAATCTCTAGCACTTGTAATCAATCAAACTTATTGTATTCTTACATATTATAACCCCATACAACACTTGATAAGTCATTTTGTGGTTCAACGCAATGTTTCCGAGTTCATAGTCCATTTTGGACAAAATTTCAGCAAGTCTTTCTACACACTTCTAAACACTCTTCATGCATCTCTAGCACTTGTAATCAATCAAATTTATTGTATTCTAACATATTCTAACACCATACAACACTAGATAAGTCATTTTGTGGTTCAACACAATGTTTTCGAGTTCTTAGCCCATTTGAGACCCAATTTCAACAAGTCTTTCTCCATACTTCTACACACTCTTCATGCATCTGTATCACTTGTAATCAATCAAATTTATTGTAATCTTACATATTATAGCCCCAAACAACACTAGACACGCCATTTAGTGATTCAACGCAATTTTTCCGAGTTCTTAGCCCATTTCGGACCAAACTTTCGGCAACTCTTTCTACACACTTCTAAACACTCTTCATGCATCTCTAGCACTTGTAATCAATCAATTTAATTGTATTCAAACATATTCTAACCCAAAACAACACTAGATAAGTCATTTATTGATTCAACACAATGTTTCCGAGATCTTAGCCCATTTGGGTCCCAATTTCAACAAGTCTTTCTCCACACTTATAAACTCTCTTCATAAATCTCTAGCACTTGTAATCAATCAAACTTATTGTATTCTTACATATTATAACCCCATACAACACTTGATAAGTCATTTTGTGGTTCAACGCAATGTTTCCGAGTTCATAGTCCATTTTGGACAAAATTTCAGCAAGTCTTTCTACACACTTCTAAACACTCTTCATGCATCTCTAGCACTTGTAATCAATCAAATTTATTGTATTCTAACATATTCTAACACCATACAACACTAGATAAGTCATTTTGTGGTTCAACACAATGTTTTCGAGTTCTTAGCCCATTTGAGACCCAATTTCAACAAGTCTTTCTCCATACTTCTACACACTCTTCATGCATCTGTATCACTTGTAATCAATCAAATTTATTGTAATCTTACATATTATAGCCCCAAACAACACTAGACAAGCCATTTAGTGATTCACCGCAATGTTTCCGAGTTCTTAGCCCATTTTGGACCAAACTTTCGGCAAGTCTTTTTACAGACTTCTAAACACTCTTCATGCATCTCTAGCACTTGTAATCAATAAAGTTTATTGTATTCTAACATATTCTAACCCGAAACAACACTAGATAAGTTATTTATTGCTTCAACGCAATGTTTCCGAGTTCTTAGCCCATTTGGGACCCAATTTCAATAACTCTTTCTCCACATTTCTAAACACTCTTCATGCATCTGTAGCAATTGTAATCAATCAAATTTATTGCAATCTTACATATTATAGCCCCAAACAACACTAGACAAGCCATTTAGTGATTCAACGCAATATTTTTGAGTTCTTAGCCCATTTCGGACCAAACTTTCGGCAAGTCTTTCTACACACTTCTAAACACTCTTCATGCATCTCTAGCACTTGTAATCAATCAATTTAATTGTATTCAAACATATTCTAACCCAAAACAACACTAGATAAGTCATTTATTGATTCAACGCAATGTTTCCGAGTTCTTAGCCCATTTGGGTCGCAATTTCAACAAGTCTTTCTCCACACTTCTAAACTCTCTTCATAAATCTCTAGCACTTGTAATCAATCAAACTTATTGTATTCTTACATATTATAACCCCATACAACAGTTGATAAGTCATTTTGTGGTTCAACGCAATGTTTCCGAGTTCATAGTCCATTTTGGACAAAATTTCAGCAAGTCTTTCTACACACTTCTAAACACTCTTCATGCATCTATAGCACTTGTAATCAATCAAATTTATTGTATTCTAACATATTCTAACACCATACAACACTAGATAAGTCATTTTGTGGTTCAACACAATGTTTTCGAGTTCTTAGCCCATTTGAGACCCTATTTCAACAAGTCTTTCTCCATACTTCTACACACTCTTCATGCATCTGTATCACTTGTAATCAATCAAATTTATTGTAAACTTACACATTATAATCCCAAACAACACTAGTCAAGCCATTTAGTGGTTCAAAGCAATGTTTCCGAGTTCATAGCCCATTTTGGACAAAATTTCGGCAAGTCTTTCTACACACTTCTAAACACTTTTCATGCATCTCTAGCACTTGTAATCAATCAAATTTAATGTATTCTAATATATTCTAACCCTAAACAACACTAGATAATTCATTTAGTGGTTCAACGCAATGTTTCTGAGTTCTTAGCCAATTTGAGACCAAATTTCAACAAGTCTTTCTCCACTCTTCTAAACACTCTTCATGTATCTCTAGCACTTGTAACAATCAAATTTATTGTATTCTAACGTATTCTAACCCCAAAAAACACTAGATAAGTCATTTAAAGGTTCAACGCAATGTTTCCGAGTTCTTAGCCCATTTGGGACCCAATTTCAATAAGTCTTTCTCCACACTTCTAAACACTTTTCATGCATCTGTAGCACTTGTAATCATTCAAATTTATTGTAATCTTACATATTATAGCCCCAAACAACACTAGACAAGCCATTTAGTGATTCAACGCAATGTTTCCGAGTTCTTAGCCCATTTTGGACCCAATTTCAACAAGTCTTTCTCCATACTTCTACACACTCTTCATGCATCTGTAGCACTTGTAATCAATCAAATTTATTGTATTCTTACACATTATAATCCCAAACAACACTAGTCAAGCCATTTAGTGGTTCAAAGCAATGTTTCCTAGTTCATAGCCCATTTTGGACAAAATTTCGGCAAGTCTTTCTACACACTTCTAAACACTCTTCATGCATCTCTAGCACTTGTAATCAATCAAATTTAATGTATTCTAATATATTTAACCCTAAACAACACTAGATAATTCATTTAGTTGTTCAACGCAATGTTTGTGAGTTCTTAGCCAATTTGAGACCAAATTTCAACAAGTCTTTCTCCACTCTTCTAAACACTCTTCATGTATCTCTAGCACTTGTAACAATCAAATTTATTGTATTCTAACATATTCTAACCCCAAAAAACACTAGATAAGTCATTTAAAGGTGCAACGCACTGTTTCCGAGTTCTTAGCCCATTTGGGACCCAATTTCAATAAGTCTTTCTCCACACTTCTAAACACTTTTCATGCATCTGTAGCACTTGTAATCAATCAAATTTATTGTAATCTTACATATTATAGCCCCAAACAACACTAGACAAGCCATTTAGTGATTCAACGCAATGTTTCCGAGTTCTTAGCCCATTTTGGACCAAACTTTCGGCAAGTCTTTTTACAGACTTCTAAACACTCTTCATGCATCTCTAGCACTTGTAATCAATCAAGTTTATTGTATTCTAACATATTCTAACCCGAAACAACACTAGATAAGTTATTTATTACTTCAACGCAATGTTTCCGAGTTCTTAGCCCATTTGGGACCCAATTTCAATAACTCTTTCTCCACATTTCTAAACACTCTTCATGCATCTGTAACAATTGTAATCAATCAAATTTATTGCAATCTTACATATTATAGCCCCAAAAAACACTAGAAAAGCCATTTAGTGATTCAACGCAATATTTTTGAGTTCTTAGCCCATTTCGGACCAAACTTTCGGCAAGTCTTTCTACACACTTCTAAACACTCTTCATGCATCTCTAGCACTTGTAATCAATCAATTTAATTGTATTCAAACATATTCTAACCCAAAACAACACTAGATAAGTCATTTATTGATTCAACGCAATGTTTCCGAGTTCTTAGCCCATTTGGGTCCCAATTTCAACAAGTCTTTCTCCACACTTCTAAACTCTCTTCATAAATCTCTAGCACTTGTAATCAATCAAATTTATTGTATTCTTACATATTATAACCCCATACAAGACTTGATAAGTCATTTTGTGGTTCAACGCAATGTTTCCGAGTTCATAGCCCATTTTGGACAAAATTTCGGCATGTCTTTCTACACACTTCTAAACACTCTTCATGCATCTCTAGCACTTGTAATCAATCAAATTTATTGTATTCTAACATATTCTAACACCATACAACACTAGATAAGTAATTTTGTGGTTCAACACAATGTTTTCGAGTTCTTAGCCCATTTGAGACCCAATTTCAACAAGTCTTTCTCCATACTTCTACACACTCTTCATGCATCTGTAGCACTTGTAATCAATCAAATTTATTGTAAACTTACACATTATAATCCCAAACAACACTAGTCAAGCCATTTAGTGGTTCAAAGCAATGTTTCCGAGTTCATAGCCCATTTTGGACAAAATTTCGGCAAGTCTTTCTACACACCTCTAAACACTCTTCATGCATCTCTAGCACTTGTAATCAATCAAATTTAATGTATTCTAATATATTCTAAGCCCAAACAACACTAGATAATTCATTTAGTGGTTCAACGCAATGTTTCTGAGTTCTTAGCCAATTTGAGACCAAATTTCAACAAGTCTTTCTCCACTCTTCTAAACACTCTTCATGTATCTCTAGCACTTGTAACAATCAAATTTAGTGTATTCTAACATATTCTAACCCCAAAAAACACTAGATAAGTCATTTAAAGGTTCAACGCAATGTTTCCGAGTTCTTAGCCCATTTGGGACCCAATTTCAATAAGTCTTTCTCCACACTTCTAAACACTCTTCATGCATCTGTAGCACTTGTAATCAATCAAACTTATTGTAATCTTACATATTATAGCCCCAAACAACACTAGACACGCCATTTAGTGATTCAACGCAATTTTTCCGAGTTCTTAGCCCATTTCGGACCAAACTTTCGGCAACTCTTTCTACACACTTCTAAACACTCTTCATGCATCTCTAGCACTTGTAATCAATCAATTTAATTGTATTCAAACATATTCTAACCCAAAACAACACTAGATAAGTCATTTATTGATTCAACACAATGTTTCCGAGATCTTAGCCCATTTGGGTCCCAATTTCAACAAGTCTTTCTCCACACTTCTAAACTCTCTTCATAAATCTCTAGCACTTGTAATCAATCAAATTTATTGTATTCTTACATATTATAACCCCATACAAGACTTGATAAGTCATTTTGTGGTTCAACGCAATGTTTCCGAGTTCATAGCCCTTTTGGACAAAATTTCGGCAAGTCTTTCTACACACTTCTAAACACTCTTCATGCATCTCTAGCACTTGTAATCAATCAAATTTATTGTATTCTAACATATTCTAACACCATACAACACTAGATAAGTAATTTTGTGGTTCAACACAATGTTTTCGAGTTCTTAGCCCATTTGAGACCCAATTTCAACAAGTCTTTCTCCATACTTCTACACACTCTTCATGCATCCGTAGCACTTGTAATCAATCAAATTTATTGTAAACTTACACATTATAATCCCAAACAACACTAGTCAAGCCATTTAGTGGTTCAAAGCAATGTTTCCGAGTTCATAGCCCATTTTGGACAAAATTTCGGCAAGTCTTTCTACACACTTCTAAACACTCTTCATGCATCTCTAGCACTTGTAATCAATCAAATTTAATGTATTCTAATATATTCTAAGCCCAAACAACACTAGATAATTCATTTAGTGGTTCAACGCAATGTTTCTGAGTTCTTAGCCAATTTGAGACCAAATTTCAACAAGTCTTTCTCCACTCTTCTAAACACTCTTCATGTATCTCTAGCACTTGTAACAATCAAATTTAGTGTATTCTAACATATTCTAACCCCAAAAAACACTAGATAAGTCATTTAAAGGTTCAACGCAATGTTTCCGAGTTCTTAGCCCATTTGGGACCCAATTTCAATAAGTCTTTCTCCACACTTCTAAACACTCTTCATGCATCTGTAGCACTTGTAATCAATCAAACTTATTGTAATCTTACATATTATAGCCCCAAACAACACTAGACACGCCATTTAGTGATTCAACGCAATTTTTCCGAGTTCTTAGCCCATTTCGGACCAAACTTTCGGCAACTCTTTCTACACACTTCTAAACACTCTTCATGCATCTCTAGCACTTGTAATCAATCAATTTAATTGTATTCAAACATATTCTAACCCAAAACAACACTAGATAAGTCATTTATTGATTCAACACAATGTTTCCGAGATCTTAGCCCATTTGGGTCCCAATTTCAACAAGTCTTTCTCCACACTTCTAAACTCTCTTCATAAATCTCTAGCACTTGTAATCAATCAAATTTATTGTATTCTTACATATTATAACCCCATACAAGACTTGATAAGTCATTTTGTGGTTCAACGCAATTATTCCGAGTTCATAGCCCTTTTGGACAAAATTTCGGCAAGTCTTTCTACACACTTCTAAACACTCTTCATGCATCTCTAGCACTTGTAATCAATCAAATTTATTGTATTCTAACATATTCTAACACCATACAACACTAGATAAGTAATTTTGTGGTTCAACACAATGTTTTCGAGTTCTTAGCCCATTTGAGACCCAATTTCAACAAGTCTTTCTCCATACTTCTACACACTCTTCATGCATCCGTAGCACTTGTAATCAATCAAATTTCTTGTAAACTTACACATTATAATCCCAAACAACACTAGTCAAGCCATTTAGTGGTTCAAAGCAATGTTTCCGAGTTCATAGCCCATTTTGGACAAAATTTCGGCAAGTCTTTCTACACACCTCTAAACACTCTTCATGCATCTCTAGCACTTGTAATCAATCAAATTTAATGTATTCTAATATATTCTAAGCCCAAACAACACTAGATAATTCATTTAGTGGTTCAACGCAATGTTTCTGAGTTCTTAGCCAATTTGAGACCAAATTTCAACAAGTCTTTCTCCACTCTTCTAAACACTCTTCATGTATCTCTAGCACTTGTAACAATCAAATTTAGTGTATTCTAACATATTCTAACCCCAAAAAACACTAGATAAGTCATTTAAAGGTTCAACGCAATGTTTCCGAGTTCTTAGCCCATTTGGGACCCAATTTCAATAAGTCTTTCTCCACACTTCTAAACACTCTTCATGCATCTGTAGCACTTGTAATCAATCAAACTTATTGTAATCTTACATATTATAGCCCCAAACAACACTAGACACGCCATTTAGTGATTCAACGCAATTTTTCCGAGTTCTTAGCCCATTTCGGACCAAACTTTCGGCAACTCTTTCTACACACTTCTAAACACTCTTCATGCATCTCTAGCACTTGTAATCAATCAATTTAATTGTATTCAAACATATTCTAACCCAAAACAACACTAGATAAGTCATTTATTGATTCAACACAATGTTTCCGAGATCTTAGCCCATTTGGGTCCCAATTTCAACAAGTCTTTCTCCACACTTCTAAACTCTCTTCATAAATCTCTAGCACTTGTAATCAATCAAATTTATTGTATTCTTACATATTATAACCCCATACAAGACTTGATAAGTCATTTTGTGGTTCAACGCAATTATTCCGAGTTCATAGCCCTTTTGGACAAAATTTCGGCAAGTCTTTCTACACACTTCTAAACACTCTTCATGCATCTCTAGCACTTGTAATCAATCAAATTTATTGTATTCTAACATATTCTAACACCATACAACACTAGATAAGTAATTTTGTGGTTCAACACAATGTTTTCGAGTTCTTAGCCCATTTGAGACCCAATTTCAACAAGTCTTTCTCCATACTTCTACACACTCTTCATGCATCCGTAGCACTTGTAATCAATCAAATTTCTTGTAAACTTACACATTATAATCCCAAACAACACTAGTCAAGCCATTTAGTGGTTCAAAGCAATGTTTCCGAGTTCATAGCCCATTTTGGACAAAATTTCGGCAAGTCTTTCTACACACCTCTAAACACTCTTCATGCATCTCTAGCACTTGTAATCAATCAAATTTAATGTATTCTAATATATTCTAAGCCCAAACAACACTAGATAATTCATTTAGTGGTTCAACGCAATGTTTCTGAGTTCTTAGCCAATTTGAGACCAAATTTCAACAAGTCTTTCTCCACTCTTCTAAACACTCTTCATGTATCTCTAGCACTTGTAACAATCAAATTTAGTGTATTCTAACATATTCTAACCCCAAAAAACACTAGATAAGTCATTTAAAGGTTCAACGCAATGTTTCCGAGTTCTTAGCCCATTTGGGACCCAATTTCAATAAGTCTTTCTCCACACTTCTAAACACTCTTCATGCATCTGTACCACTTGTAATGAATCAAATTTATTGTAATCTTACATATTATAGCCCCAAACAACACTAGACAAGCCATTTAGTGATTCAACGCAATTTTTCCGAGTTCTTAGCCCATTTCGGACCAAAATTTCGGCAATTCTTTCTACACACTTCTAAACACTCTTCATGCATCTCTAGCACTTGTAATCAATAAATTTAATTGTATTCAAACATATTCAAACCCAAAACAACACTAGATAAGTCATTTATTGA
The DNA here is from genome assembly GCA_036452645.1 of Capsella bursa-pastoris. Classification (NCBI taxonomy): domain Eukaryota; kingdom Viridiplantae; phylum Streptophyta; class Magnoliopsida; order Brassicales; family Brassicaceae; genus Capsella; species Capsella bursa-pastoris. The sequence continues at coordinate 6,104,816 of CP144192.1, forward strand.
TTTAACACAATGTTTCCGAGATCTTAGCCCATTTGGGTCTCAATTTCAACAAGTCTTTCTCCACACTTCTAAACTCTCTTCATAAATCTCTAGCACTTGTAATCAATCAAATTTATTGTATTCTTACATATTATAACCCCATACAAGACTTGATAAGTCATTTTGTGGTTCAACGCAATGTTTCCGAGTTCATAGCCCATTTTGGACAAAATTTCGGCAAGTCTTTCTACACACTTCTAAACACTCTTCATGCATCCCTAGCACTTGTAATCAATCAAATTTATTGTATTCTAACATATTCTAACACCATACAACACTAGATAAGTCATTTTGTGGTTCAACACAATGTTTTCGAGTTCTTAGCCCATTTGAGACCCAATTTCAACAAGTCTTTCTCCATACTTCTACACACTCTTCATGCATCCATAGCACTTGTAATCAATCAAATTTATTGTAAACTTACACATTATAATCCCAAACAACACTAGTCAAGCCATTTAGTGGTTCAAAGCAATGTTTCCGAGTTCATAGCCCATTTTGGACAAAATTTCGGCAAGTCTTTCTACACACTTCTAAACACTCTTCATGCATCTCTAGCACTTGTAATCAATCAAATTTAATGTATTCTAATATATTCTAAGCCCAAACAACACTAGATAATTCATTTAGTGGTTCAACGCAAGGTTTCTGAGTTCTTAGCCAATTTGAGACCAAATTTCAACAAGTCTTTCTCCACTCTTCTAAACACTCTTCATGTATCTCTAGCACTTGTAACAATCAAATTTAGTGTATTCTAACATATTCTAACCCCAAAAAACACTAGATAAGTCATTTAAAGGTTCAACGCAATGTTTCCGAGTTCTTAGCCCATTTGGGACCCAATTTCAATAAGTCTTTCTCCACACTTCTAAACACTCTTCATGCATCTGTAGCACTTGTAATCAATCAAACTTATTGTAATCTTACATATTATAGCCCCAAACAACACTAGACACGCCATTTAGTGATTCAACGCAATTTTTCCGAGTTCTTAGCCCATTTCGGACCAAACTTTCGGCAACTCTTTCTACACACTTCTAAACACTCTTCATGCATCTCTAGCACTTGTAATCAATCAATTTAATTGTATTCAAACATATTCTAACCCAAAACAACACTAGATAAGTCATTTATTGATTCAACACAATGTTTCCGAGATCTTAGCCCATTTGGGTCCCAATTTCAACAAGTCTTTCTCCACACTTCTAAACTCTCTTCATAAATCTCTAGCACTTGTAATCAATCAAATTTATTGTATTCTTACATATTATAACCCCATACAAGACTTGATAAGTCATTTTGTGGTTCAACGCAATGTTTCCGAGTTCATAGCCCATTTTGGACAAAATTTCGGCAAGTCTTTCTACACACTTCTAAACACTCTTCATGCATCTCTAGCACTTGTAATCAATCAAATTTATTGTATTCTAACATATTCTAACACCATACAACACTAGATAAGTCATTTTGTGGTTCAACACAATGTTTTCGAGTTCTTAGCCCATTTGAGACCCAATTTCAACAAGTCTTTCTCCATACTTCTACACACTCTTCATGCATCCATAGCACTTGTAATCAATCAAATTTATTGTAAACTTACACATTATAATCCCAAACAACACTAGTCAAGCCATTTAGTGGTTTAAAGCAATGTTTCCGAGTTCATAGCCCATTTTGGACAAAATTTCGGCAAGTCTTTCTACACACTTCTAAACACTCTTCATGCATCTCTAGCACTTGTAATCAATCAAATTTAATGTATTCTAATATATTCTAAGCCCAAACAACACTAGATAATTCATTTAGTGGTTCAACGCAATGTTTCTGAGTTCTTAGCCAATTTGAGACCAAATTTCAACAAGTCTTTCTCCACTCTTCTAAACACTCTTCATGTATCTCTAGCACTTGTAACAATCAAATTTAGTGTATTCTAACATATTCTAACCCCAAAAAACACTAGATAAGTCATTTAAAGGTTCAACGCAATGTTTCCGAGTTCTTAGCCCATTTGGGACCCAATTTCAATAAGTCTTTCTCCACACTTCTAAACACTCTTCATGCATCTGTAGCACTTGTAATCAATCAAATTTACTGTAATCTTACATATTATAGCCCCAAACAACACTAGACAAGCCATTTAGTGATTCAACGCAATTTTTCCGAGTTCTTAGCCCATTTCGGACCAAACTTTCGGCAACTCTTTCTACACACTTCTAAACACTCTTCATGCATCTCTAGCACTTGTAATCAATAAATTTAATTGTATTCAAACATATTCTAACCCAAAACAACACTAGATAAGTCATTTATTGATTCAACACAATGTTTCCGAGATCTTAGCCCATTTGGGTCCCAATTTCAACAAGTCTTTCTCCACACTTCTAAACTCTCTTCATAAATCTCTAGCACTTGTAATCAATCAAATTTATTGTATTCTTACATATTATAACCCCATACAAGACTTGATAAGTCATTTTGTGGTTCAACGCAATGTTTCCGAGTTCATAGCCCATTTTGGACAAAATTTCGGCAAGTCTTTCTACACACTTCTAAACACTCTTCATGCATCCCTAGCACTTGTAATCAATCAAATTTATTGTATTCTAACATATTCTAACACCATACAACACTAGATAAGTCATTTTGTGGTTCAACACAATGTTTTCGAGTTCTTAGCCCATTTGAGACCCAATTTCAACAAGTCTTTCTCCATACTTCTACACACTCTTCATGCATCCATAGCACTTGTAATCAATCAAATTTATTGTAAACTTACACATTATAATCCCAAACAACACTAGTCAAGCCATTTAGTGGTTCAAAGCAATGTTTCCGAGTTCATAGCCCATTTTGGACAAAATGTCGGCAAGTCTTTCTACACACTTCTAAACACTCTTCATGCATCTCTAGCACTTGTAATCAATCAAATTTAATGTATTCTAATATATTCTAAGCCCAAACAACACTAGATAATTCATTTAGTGGTTCAACGCAATGTTTCTGAGTTCTTAGCCAATTTGAGACCAAATTTCAACAAGTCTTTCTCCACTCTTCTAAACACTCTTCATGTATCTCTAGCACTTGTAACAATCAAATTTAGTGTATTCTAACATATTCTAACCCCAAAAAACACTAGATAAGTCATTTAAAGGTTCAACGCAATGTTTCCGAGTTCTTAGCCCATTTGGGACCCAATTTCAATAAGTCTTTCTCCACACTTCTAAACACTCTTCATGCATCTGTAGCACTTGTAATCAATCAAATTTACTGTAATCTTACATATTATAGCCCCAAACAACACTAGACAAGCCATTTAGTGATTCAACGCAATTTTTCCGAGTTCTTAGCCCATTTCGGACCAAACTTTCGGCAACTCTTTCTACACACTTCTAAACACTCTTCATGCATCTCTAGCACTTGTAATCAATAAATTTAATTGTATTCAAACATATTCTAACCCAAAACAACACTAGATAAGTCATTTATTGATTCAACACAATGTTTCCGAGATCTTAGCCCATTTGGGTCCCAATTTCAACAAGTCTTTCTCCACACTTCTAAACTCTCTTCATAAATCTCTAGCACTTGTAATCAATCAAATTTATTGTATTCTTACATATTATAACCCCATACAAGACTTGATAAGTCATTTTGTGGTTCAACGCAATGTTTCCGAGTTCATAGCCCATTTTGGACAAAATTTCGGCAAGTCTTTCTACACACTTCTAAACACTCTTCATGCATCCCTAGCACTTGTAATCAATCAAATTTATTGTATTCTAACATATTCTAACACCATACAACACTAGATAAGTCATTTTGTGGTTCAACACAATGTTTTCGAGTTCTTAGCCCATTTGAGACCCAATTTCAACAAGTCTTTCTCCATACTTCTACACACTCTTCATGCATCCATAGCACTTGTAATCAATCAAATTTATTGTAAACTTACACATTATAATCCCAAACAACACTAGTCAAGCCATTTAGTGGTTCAAAGCAATGTTTCCGAGTTCATAGCCCATTTTGGACAAAATTTCGGCAAGTCTTTCTACACACTTCTAAACACTCTTCATGCATCTCTAGCACTTGTAATCAATCAAATTTAATGTATTCTAATATATTCTAAGCCCAAACAACACTAGATAATTCATTTAGTGGTTCAACGCAAGGTTTCTGAGTTCTTAGCCAATTTGAGACCAAATTTCAACAAGTCTTTCTCCACTCTTCTAAACACTCTTCATGTATCTCTAGCACTTGTAACAATCAAATTTAGTGTATTCTAACATATTCTAACCCCAAAAAACACTAGATAAGTCATTTAAAGGTTCAACGCAATGTTTCCGAGTTCTTAGCCCATTTGGGACCCAATTTCAATAAGTCTTTCTCCACACTTCTAAACACTCTTCATGCATCTGTAGCACTTGTAATCAATCAAACTTATTGTAATCTTACATATTATAGCCCCAAACAACACTAGACACGCCATTTAGTGATTCAACGCAATTTTTCCGAGTTCTTAGCCCATTTCGGACCAAACTTTCGGCAACTCTTTCTACACACTTCTAAACACTCTTCATGCATCTCTAGCACTTGTAATCAATCAATTTAATTATATTCAAACATATTCTAACCCAAAACAACACTAGATAAGTCATTTATTGATTCAACACAATGTTTCCGAGATCTTAGCCCATTTGGGTCCCAATTTCAACAAGTCTTTCTCCACACTTCTAAACTCTCTTCATAAATCTCTAGCACTTGTAATCAATCAAATTTATTGTATTCTTACATATTATAACCCCATACAAGACTTGATAAGTCATTTTGTGGTTCAACGCAATGTTTCCGAGTTCATAGCCCTTTTGGACAAAATTTCGGCAAGTCTTTCTACACACTTCTAAACACTCTTCATGCATCTCTAGCACTTGTAATCAATCAAATTTATTGTATTCTAACATATTCTAACACCATACAACACTAGATAAGTCATTTTGTGGTTCAACACAATGTTTTCGAGTTCTTAGCCCATTTGAGACCCAATTTCAACAAGTCTTTCTCCATACTTCTACACACTCTTCATGCATCCATAGCACTTGTAATCAATCAAATTTGTTGTAAACTTACACATTATAATCCCAAACAACACTAGTCAAGCCATTTAGTGGTTCAAAGCAATGTTTCCGAGTTCATAGCCCATTTTGGACAAAATGTCGGCAAGTCTTTCTACACACTTCTAAACACTCTTCATGCATCTCTAGCACTTGTAATCAATCAAATTTAATGTATTCTAATATATTCTAAGCCCAAACAACACTAGATAATTCATTTAGTGGTTCAACGCAATGTTTCTGAGTTCTTAGCCAATTTGAGACCAAATTTCAACAAGTCTTTCTCTACTCTTCTAAACACTCTTCATGTATCTCTAGCACTTGTAACAATCAAATTTAGTGTATTCTAACATATTCTGACCCCAAAAAACACTAGATAAGTCATTTAAAGGTTCAACGCAATGTTTCCGAGTTCTTAGCCCATTTGGGACCCAATTTCAATAAGTCTTTCTCCACACTTCTAAACACTCTTCATGCATCTGTAGCACTTGTAATCAATCAAATTTATTGTAATCTTACATATTATAGCCCCAAACAACACTAGACAAGCCATTTAGTGATACAACGCAATTTTTCCGAGTTCTTAGCCCATTTCGGACCAAACTTTCGGCAACTCTTTCTACACACTTCTAAACACTCTTCATGCATCTCTAGCCCTTGTAATCAATCAATTTAATTGTATTCAAATATATTCTAACCCAAAACAACACTAGATAAATCATTTATTGATTCAACACAATGTTTCCGAGATCTTAGCCCATTTGGGTCCCAATTTCAACAAGTCTTTCTCCACACTTCTAAACTCTCTTCATAAATCTCTAGCACTTGTAATCAATCAAATTTATTGTATTCTTACATATTATAACCCCATACAAGACTTGATAAGTCATTTTGTGGTTCAACGCAATGTTTCCGAGTTCATAGCCCTTTTGGACAAAATTTCGGCAAGTCTTTCTACACACTTCTAAACACTCTTCATGCATCTCTAGCACTTGTAATCAATCAAATTTATTGTATTCTAACATATTCTAACACCATACAACACTAGATAAGTAATTTTGTGGTTCAACACAATGTTTTCGAGTTCTTAGCCCATTTGAGACCCAATTTCAACAAGTCTTTCTCCATACTTCTACACACTCTTCATGCATCCGTAGCACTTGTAATCAATCAAATTTATTGTAAACTTACACATTATAATCCCAAACAACACTAGTCAAGCCATTTAAAGGTTCAAAGCAATGTTTCCGAGTTCATAGCCCTTTTGGACAAAATTTCGGCAAGTCTTTCTACACACTTCTAAACACTCTTCATGCATCTCTAGCACTTGTAATCAATCAAATTTATTGTATTCTAACATATTCTAACACCATACAACACTAGATAAGTAATTTTGTGGTTCAACACAATGTTTTCGAGTTCTTAGCCCATTTGAGACCCAATTTCAACAAGTCTTTCTCCATACTTCTACACACTCTTCATGCATCCGTAGCACTTGTAATCAATCAAATTTATTGTAAACTTACACATTATAATGCCAAACAACACTAGTCAAGCCATTTAGTGGTTCAAAGCAATGTTTCCGAGTTCATAGCCCATTTTGGACAAAATTTCGGCAAGTCTTTCTACACACTTCTAAACACTCTTCATGCATCTCTAGCACTTGTAATCAATCAAATTTAATGTATTCTAATATATTCTAAGCCCAAACAACACTAGATAATTCATTTAGTGGTTCAACGCAATGTTTCTGAGTTCTTAGCCAATTTGAGACCAAATTTCAACAAGTCTTTCTCCACTCTTCTAAACACTCTTCATGTATCTCTAGCACTTGTAACAATCAAATTTAGTGTATTCTAACATATTCTAACCCCAAAAAACACTAGATAAGTCATTTAAAGGTTCAACGCAATGTTTCCGAGTTCTTAGCCCATTTGGGACCCAATTTCAATAAGTCTTTCTCCACACTTCTAAACACTCTTCATGCATCTGTAGCACTTGTAATCAATCAAACTTATTGTAATCTTACATATTATAGCCCCAAACAACACTAGACAAGCCATTTAGTGATTCAACGCAATATTTTTGAGTTCTTAGCCCATTTCGGACCAAACTTTCGGCAAGTCTTTCTACACACTTCTAAACACTCTTCATGCATCTCTAGCACTTGTAATCAATCAATTTAATTGTATTCAAACATATTCTAACCCAAAACAACCCTAGATAAGTCATTTATTGATTCAACACAATGTTTCCGAGTTCTTAGCCCATTTGGTTCCCAATTTCAACAAGTCTTTCTCAACACTTCTAAACTCTCTTCATAAATCTCTAACACTTGTAATCAATCAAATTTATTGTATTCTTACATATTATAACCCCATACAAGACTTGATAAGTCATTTTGTGGTTCAACGCAATGTTTCCGAGTTCATAGCCCTTTTGGACAAAATTTCGGCAAGTCTTTCTACACACTACTAAACACTCTTCATGCATCTCTAGCACTTGTAATCAATCAAATTTATTGTATTCTAACATATTCTAACACCATACAACACTAGATAAGTCATTTTGTGGTTCAACACAATGTTTTCGAGTTCTTAGCCCATTTGAGACCCAATTTCAACAAGTCTTCTCCATACTTCTACACACTCTTCATGCATCCATAGCACTTGTAATCAATCAAATTTATTGTAAACTTACACATTATAATCCCAAACAACACTAGTGAAGCCATTTAGTGGTTCAAAGCAATGTTTCCGAGTTCATAGCCCATTTTGGACAAAATTTCGGCAAGTCTTTCTACACACTTCTAAACACTCTTCATGCATCTCTAGCACTTGTAATCAATCAAATTTAATGTATTCTAATATATTCTAAGCCTAAACAACACTAGATAATTCATTTAGTGGTTCAACGCAATGTTTCTGAGTTCTTAGCCCATTTGGGACCCAATTTCAATAAGTCTTTCTCCACACTTCTAAACACTCTTCATGCATCTGTAGCACTTGTAATCAATCAAACTTATTGTAATCTTACATATTATAGCCCCAAACAACACTAGACAAGCCATTTAGTGATTCAACGCAATATTTTTGAGTTCTTAGCCCATTTCGGACCAAACTTTCGGCAAGTCTTTCTACACAGTTCTAAACACTCTTCATGCATCTCTAGCACTTGTAATCAATCAATTTAATTGTATTCAAACATATTCTAACCCAAAACAACCCTAGATAAGTCATTTATTGATTCAACACAATGTTTCCGAGTTCTTAGCCCATTTGGTTCCCAATTTCAACAAGTCTTTCTCAACACTTCTAAACTCTCTTCATAAATCTCTAACACTTGTAATCAATCAAATTTATTGTATTCTTACATATTATAACCCCATACAAGACTTGATAAGTCATTTTGTGGTTCAACGCAATGTCTTCGAGTTCATAGCCCATTTTGGACAAAATTTCTGCAAGTCTTTCTACACACTTCTAAACACTCTTCATGCATCTCTAGCACTTGTAATCAATCAAATTTATTGTATTCTAACATATTCTAACACCATACAACACTAGATAAGTCATTTTGTGGTTCAACACAATGTTTTCGGGTTCTTAGCCCATTTGAGACCCAATTTCAACAAGTCTTTCTCCATACTTCTACACACTCTTCATGCATCTGTAGCACATGTAATCAATCAAATTTATTGTAAACTTACACATTATAATCCCAAACAACACTAGCCAAGCCATTTAGTGGTTCAAAGCAATGTTTCCGAGTTCATAGCCCATTTTGGACAAAATTTTGGCAAGTCTTTCTACACACTTCTAAACACTCTTCATGCATCTCTTGCACTTGTAATCAATCAAATTTATTGTATTCTAACATATTCTAACACCATACAACACTAGATAAGTCATTTTGTGGTTCAACACAATGTTTTCGAGTTCTTAGCCCATTTGAGGCCCAATTTCAACAAGTCTTTCTCCATACTTCTATACACTCTTCATGCATCTGTAGCACTTGTAATCAATCAAATTTATTGTAAACTTACACATTATAATCCCAAACAACACTAGTCAAGCCATTTAGTGGTTCAAAGCAATGTTTCCGAGTTCATAGCCCATTTTGGACAAAATTTCGGCAAGTCTTTCTCCACACTTCTAAACACTCTTCATGCATCTCTAGCACTTGTAATCAATCAAATTTAATGTATTCTAATATATTCTAACCCTAAACAACACTAGATAATTCATTTAGTGGTTCAACACAATGTTTCTGAGTTCTTAGCCAATTTGAGACCAAATTTCAACAAGTCTTTCTCCACTCTTCTAAACACTCTTCATGTTTCTCTAGCACTTGTAACAATCAAATTTATTGTATTCTAACATATTCTAACCCCAAAAAACACTAGATAAGTCATTTAAAGGTTCAACGCAATGTTTCCGAGTTCTTAGCCCATTTGGGACCCAATTTCAATAAGTCTTTCTCCACACTTCTAAACACTCTTCATGCATCTGTAGCACTTGTAATCAATCAAATTTCTTGTAATCTTACATATTATAGCCCCAAACAATACTAGACAAGCCATTTAGTGATTCAACGCAATGTTTACGAGTTCTTAGCCCATTTTGGACCAAACTTTCGGCAAGTCTTTTTACAGACTTCTAAACACTCTTCATGCATCTCTAGCACTTGTAATCAATCAATTTTATTGTATTCTAACATATTCTAACCCGAAAGAACACTAGATAAGTTATTTATTGCTTCTACGCAATGTTTCCGAGTTCTTAGCCCATTTGGGACCCAATTTCAATAACTCTTTCTCCACACTTCTAAACACTCTTCATGCATCTGTAGCAATTGTAATCAATCAAATTTATTGTAATCTTACATATTATAGCCCCAAACAACACTAGACAAGCCATTTAGTGATTCAACGGAATATTTTTGAGTTCTTAGCCCATTTCGGACCAAACTTTCGGCAAGTCTTTCTACACACTTCTAAACACTCTTCATGCATCTCTAGCACTTGTAATCAATCAATTTAATTGTATTCAAACATATTCTAACCCAAAACAACCCTAGATAAGTCATTTATTGATTCAACACAATGTTTCCGAGTTCTTAGCCCATTTGGTTCCCAATTTCAACAAGTCTTTCTCCACACTTCTAAACTCTCTTCATAAATCTCTAACACTTGTAATCAATCAAATTTAATGTATTCTTACATATTATAACCCCATACAAGACTTGATAAGTCATTTTGAGGTTCAACGCAATGTTTCCGAGTTCATAGCCCATTTTGGACAAAATTTCTGCAAGTCTTTCTCCACTCTTCTAAACACTCTTCATGTATCTCTAGCACTTGTAACAATCAAATTTAGTGTGTTCTAACATATTCTAACCCCAAAAAACACTAGATAAGTCATTTAAAGGTTCAACGCAATGTTTCCGAGTTCTTAGCCCATTTGGGACCCAATTTCAATAACTCTTTCTCCACACTTCTAAACACTCTTCATGCATCTGTAGCAATTGTAATCAATCAAATTTATTGTAATCTTACATATTATAGCCCCAAACAACACTAGACAAGCCATTTAGTGATTCAACGCAATATTTTTGAGTTCTTAGCCCATTTCGGACCAAACTTTCGGCAAGTCTTTCTACACACTTCTAAACACTCTTCATGCATCTCTAGCACTTGTAATCAATCAATTTAATTGTATTCAAACATATTCTAACCCAAAACAACCCTAGATAAGTCATTTATTGATTCAACACAATGTTTCCGAGTTCTTAGCCCATTTGGTTCCCAATTTCAACAAGTCTTTCTCAACACTTCTAAACTCTCTTCATAAATCTCTAACACTTGTAATCAATCAAATTTATTGTATTCTTACATATTATAACCCCATACAAGACTTGATAAGTCATTTTGTGGTTCAACGCAATGTCTCCGAGTTCATAGCCCATTTTGGACAAAATTTCTGCAAGTCTTTCTACACACTTCTAAACACTCTTCATGCATCTCTAGCACTTGTAATCAATCAAATTTATTGTATTCTAACATATTCTAACACCATACAACACTAGATAAGTCATTTTGTGGTTCAACACAATGTTTTCGGGTTCTTAGCCCATTTGAGACCCAATTTCAACAAGTCTTTCTCCATACTTCTACACACTCTTCATGCATCTGTAGCACATGTAATCAATCAAATTTATTGTAAACTTACAAATTATAATCCCAAACAACACTAGTCAAGCCATTTAGTGGTTCAAAGCAATGTTTCCGAGTTCATAGCCCATTTTGGACAAAATTTTGGCAAGTCTTTCTACACACTTCTAAACACTCTTCATGCATCTCTTGCACTTGTAATCAATCAAATTTATTGTATTCTAACATATTCTAACACCATACAACACTAGATAAGTCATTTTGTGGTTCAACACAATGTTTTCGAGTTCTTAGCCCATTTGAGGCCCAATTTCAACAAGTCTTTCTCCATACTTCTATACACTCTTCATGCATCTGTAGCACTTGTAATCAATCAAATTTATTGTAAACTTACACATTATAATCCCAAACAACACTAGTCAAGCCATTTAGTGGTTCAAAGCAATGTTTCCGAGTTCATAGCCCATTTTGGACAAAATTTTGGCAAGTCTTTCTCCACACTTCTAAACACTCTTCATGCATCTCTAGCACTTGTAATCAATCAATTTAATTGTATTCAAACATATTCTAACCCAAAACAACCCTAGATAAGTCATTTATTGATTCAACACAATGTTTCCGAGATCTTAGCCCATTTGGGTCCCAATTTCAACAAGTCTTTCTCCACACTTCTAAACTCTCTTCATAAATCTCTAGCACTTGTAATCAATCAAATTTATTGTATTCTTACATATTATAACCCCATACAAGACTTGATAAGTCATTTTGTTGTTCAACGCAATGTTTCCGAGTTCATAGCCCTTTTGGACAAAATTTCGGCAAGTCTTTCTACACACTTCTAAACACTCTTCATGCATCTCTAGCACTTGTAATCAATCAAATTTATTGTATTCTAACATATTCTAACACCATACAACACTAGATAAGTCATTTTGTGGTTCAACACAATGTTTTCGAGTTCTTAGCCCATTTGAGGCCCAATTTCAACAAGTCTTTCTCCATACTTCTACACACTCTTCATGCATCTGTAGCACTTGTAATCAATCAAATTTATTGTAAACTTACACATTATAATCCCAAACAACACTAGTCAAGCCATTTAGTGGTTCAAAGCAATGTTTCCGAGGTCATAGCCCATTTTGGACAAAATTTCGGCAAGTCTTTCTACACACTTCTAAACACTCTTCATGCATCTCTAGCACTTGTTATCAATCAAATTTAATGTATTCTAATATATTCTAACCCTAAACAACACTAGATAATTCATTTAGTGGTTCAACGCAATGTTTCTGAGTTCTTAGCCAATTTGAGACCAAATTTCAACAAGTCTTTCTCCACTCTTCTAAACACTCTTCATGTTTCTCTAGCACTTGTAACAATCAAGTTTATTGTATTCTAACATATTCTAACCCCAAAAAACACTAGATAAGTCATTTAAAGGTTCAACGCAATGTTTCCGAGTTCTTAGCCCATTTGGGACCCAATTTCAATAAGTCTTTCTCCACACTTCTAAACACTCTTCATGCATCTGTAGCACTTGTAATCAATCAAATTTCTTGTAATCTTACATATTATAGCCCCAAACAATACTAGACAAGCCATTTAGTGATTCAACGCAATGTTTACGAGTTCTTAGCCCATTTTGCACCAAACTTTCGGCAAGTCTTTTTACAGACTTCTAAACACTCTTCATGCATCTCTAGCACTTGTAATCAATCAATTTTATTGTATTCTAACATTTCTAACCCGAAACAACACTAGATAAGTCATTTAAAGGTTCAACGCAATGTTTCCGAGTTCTTAGCCCATTTGGGACCCAATTTCAATAACTCTTTCTCCACACTTCTAAACACTCTTCATGCATCTGTAGCAATTGTAATCAATCAAATTTATTGTAATCTTACATATTATAGCCCCAAACAACACTAGACAAGCCATTTAGTGATTCAACGCAATATTTTTGAGTTCTTAGCCCATTTCGGACCAAACTTTCGGCAAGTCTTTCTACACAGTTCTAAACACTCTTCATGCATCTCTAGCACTTGTAATCAATCAATTTAATTGTATTCAAACATATTCTAACCCAAAACAACCCTAGATAAGTCATTTATTGATTCAACACAATGTTTCCGAGTTCTTAGCCCATTTGGTTCCCAATTTCAACAAGTCTTTCTCAACACTTCTAAACTCTCTTCATAAATCTCTAACACTTGTAATCAATCAAATTTATTGTATTCTTACATATTATAACCCCATACAAGACTTGATAAGTCATTTTGTGGTTCAACGCAATGTCTCCGAGTTCATAGCCCATTTTGGACAAAATTTCTGCAAGTCTTTCTACACACTTCTAAACACTCTTCATGCATCTCTAGCACTTGTAATCAATCAAATTTATTGTATTCTAACATATTCTAACACCATACAACACTAGATAAGTCATTTTGTGGTTCAACACAATGTTTTCGGGTTCTTAGCCCATTTGAGACCCAATTTCAACAAGTCTTTCTCCATACTTCTACACACTCTTCATGCATCTGTAGCACATGTAATCAATCAAATTTATTGTAAACTTACACATTATAATCCCAAACAACACTAGTCAAGCCATTTAGTGGTTCAAAGCAATGTTTCCGAGTTCATAGCCCATTTTGGACAAAATTTTGGCAAGTCTTTCTACACACTTCTAAACACTCTTCATGCATCTCTTGCACTTGTAATCAATCAAATTTATTGTATTCTAACATATTCTAACACCATACAACACTAGATAAGTCATTTTGTGGTTCAACACAATGTTTTCGAGTTCTTAGCCCATTTGAGGCCCAATTTCAACAAGTCTTTCTCCATACTTCTATACACTCTTCATGCATCTGTAGCACTTGTAATCAATCAAATTTATTGTAAACTTACACATTATAATCCCAAACAACACTAGTCAAGCCATTTAGTGGTTCAAAGCAATGTTTCCGAGTTCATAGCCCATTTTGGACAAAATTTCGGCAAGTCTTTCTCCACACTTCTAAACACTCTTCATGCATCTCTAGCACTTGTAATCAATCAAATTTAATGTATTCTAATATATTCTAACCCTAAACAACACTAGATAATTCATTTAGTGGTTCAACACAATGTTTCTGAGTTCTTAGCCAATTTGAGACCAAATTTCAACAAGTCTTTCTCCACTCTTCTAAACACTCTTCATGTTTCTCTAGCACTTGTAACAATCAAATTTATTGTATTCTAACATATTCTAACCCCAAAAAACACTAGATAAGTCATTTAAAGGTTCAACGCAATGTTTCCGAGTTCTTAGCCCATTTGGGACCCAATTTCAATAAGTCTTTCTCCACACTTCTAAACACTCTTCATGCATCTGTAGCACTTGTAATCAATCAAATTTATTGTAATCTTACATATTATAGCCCCAAACAACACTAGACAAGCCATTTAGTGATTCAACGCAATTTTTCCGAGTTCTTAGCCCATTTCGGACCAAACTTTCGGCAACTCTTTCTACACACTTCTAAACACTCTTCATGCATCTCTAGCACTTGTAATCAATCAATTTTATTGTATTCTAACATATTCTAACCCAAAACAACACTAGATAAGTCATTTATTGATTCAACACAATGGTTCCGAGATCTTAGCCCATTTGGGTCCCAATTTCAAGAAGTCTTTCTCCACACTTCTAAACTCTCTTCATAAATCTCTAGCACTTGTAATCAATCAAATTTATTGTATTCTTACATATTATAACCCCATACAAGACTTGATAAGTCATTTTGTGGTTCAACGCAATGTTTCCGAGTTCATAGCCCTTTTGGGACCCAATCTCAAAAGTCTTTCTACACACTTCTAAACACTCTTCATGCATCTCTAGCACTTGTAATCAATCAAATTTATTGTATTCTAACATATTCTAACCCCAAACAACACTAGATAAGTCATTTAATGTGGTTCAACACAATGTTTTCGAGTTCTTAGCCCATTTGGACCCAATTTCAACAAGTCTTTCTCCATACTTCTAATCACTCTTCATGCTTTTCTAGCACTTGTAATCAATCAAATTTATTGTATTCTAATATATTCTAATCCCAAACAACACTAGTCAAGTCATTTAGTGGTTCAAACGCAATGTTTCCGAGTTCTTAGCCCATTTGGGACCCAATTTCGGCAAGTCTTCCTACACACTTCTAAACACTCTTCATGCATCTCTAGCTCTTGTAATCAATCAAATTTATTGTATTATAACATATTCTAACCCCAAACAACACTAGACAAGCCATTTAGTGGTTCAACGCAATGTTTCTGGGTTCTAAGCCATTTTGGACCAAATTTCAACAAGTCTTTCTACACACTTCTAAACACTCTTCATGTTTCTCTAGCACTTGTAATCAATCAAATTTATTATATTCTAACATATTCTAACTCCAGACAGCACTGGCTAAGTCATTACATTCTTTCAACGCAATGTTTCCGAGTTCTTAGCCCATTTGGGACCCAATTTAAACAAGTCTTTCCCAACACTTCTAAACACTCTTCATGCATCTCTAGCACTTGTAATCAATCAAATTTATTGTATGCTAACATATTCTAACCCTAAACAACACTATACAAGCCATTTGGTAGTTCAACGCAATATTTCTGCATTCTTAGCCCATTTGGGATCAAATTTCGACAAGTATTTCTCCTCACTTCTAAACACTTTTCATGCATCTCTAGCACTTGTAACCAATCAAATTTATTATATTCTAAAATATTCTTACCCAAAACAGCACTAGACAAGCCATTTAGTGGTTCAACGCAATGTTTCCGAGTTCTTAGCCCATTTGGGACTCAATCTCAACAAGTCTTTCTCCACATTTCTAAATACTCTTCATGCATCTATAGTACTTGTAATCAATCAAATATATTGTATTCTAACATATCCTAACTCCAAACAACACTTGATAATTCATTTAGTGGTTCAACGCAATGTTTCCGAGTTCTTAGCCCATTTGGGACCCAATCTCAACAAGTCTTTCTCTACACTTCTAAACACTCTTCATGCATCTCTAGCACTTGTAATCAATCAAATTTATTGTATTCTAACATATTCTATCCCCCAACAACACTAGACAAGCCATTTAATGTTTCAAAGCAATGGTTGTGGGTTCTTAGCCCATTTTGGACAAAATTTTACCAAGTCTTTCTACACACTTCTAAACACTCTTCATGTTTCTCTAGCACTTGTAATCAATCAAATTCATTGGATTCTAACATATTCTAACCCCAAACAACACTGGATAAGTCATTAAATTGTTCAACGCAATATTTACGAGTTCTTAGCCCATTTGGGACCCAAATTCAACAAGTCATTCTGCACACTTCTAAACACTCTTCATACATCTCTAGCACTTGTAATCAATCAAATTTATTGTATTCTAACATATTCTAACCCCAAACAACACTATACAAGCCATTTAGTGGTTCAACGCAATGTTTCTGCGTTCTTAGCCCATTTGGGACCAAATTTTAACAAGTCTTTCTCCTCACTTCTAAATACTCGTCATGTATCTCTACCACTTGTAATCAATCAAATTTATTATATTCTAACATATTCTTACCCAAAACAGCACTAGACAAGCCATTAAGTGGTTCAACGCCATGTTTCCGAGTCTTAGCCCATTTGGGACCCAGTTTCAACAAGTGTTTCTCCAAACTTCTAAATACTCTTCATGCATCTATAGCACTTGTAGTCAATCAAATATATTATATTCTAACATATTCTAACCCCCAAACAACACTAGATAAGTCATTTAGTGGTTCAATGCAATGTTTCCGAGTTCTTAGCCCATTTGGGACCCAATTTCAACAAGTCTTTCTGAACACATCTAAACACTCTTCATGCATCTCTAGCACTTGTAATCAATAAAATTTATTGTATTCTAACATATTCTAACCCCAAACAACACTAGATAAGTCATTTAATGGTTCAACGCAATGTTTCCGAGTTCATAGCCCATTTGGAACCCAATTTCAACAAGTCTTTCTCCACATTTCTAAACACTTTTCATGCATCTCTAGCACTTGTAACCAATCAAATTTATTGTATTCTAATATATTTTAACTCCAAACACCGCTTGATAAGTCATTTAGTGGTTCAACGCAATGTTTCCGAGTTCTTAGCCCATTTGGGACCCAATCTCAAAAGTCTTTCTCTACACTTCTAAACACTCTTCATGTATCTCTAGCTCTTGTAATCAATAAAATTTATTGTATTCTAACATATTCTATCCCCCAACAACACTATACAAGCCATTTAATGTTTCAAAGCAATGGTTATGGGTTCTTAGTCCATTTTGGACAAACTTTTAGCAATTCTTTCTACACACTTCTAAACACTCTTCATGTTTCTCTAGCACTTGTAATCAATTAAATTCATTGGATTCTAACATATTCTAACCCCAAACAACATTGGATAAGTCATTAAATTGTTTAACGCAATGTTTCTCAGTTCTTAACCCATTTGGGACCCAATTTCAACAAGTCTTTCCCCACACTTTTAAACACTCTTCATGCATCTCTAGCACTTGTAATCAATCAAATTTATTGTATTCTATCATATTCTAACCCCAAACAACACTATACAAGCCATTTGGTGGTTCAACGCAATATTTCTGCATTCTTACCCCATTTGGGACCAAATTTCAACAAGTCTTTCTCCTCACTTCTAAACACTCGTCATGTATCTACCACTTGTAATCAATCAAATTTATTATATTCTAAAATATTCTTACCCAAAACAGCACTAGACAAGCCATTAAGTGGTTCAACGCCATGTTTCCGAGTTCTTAGCCCATTTGGGACCCAATTTCAACAAGTGTTTCTCCACATTTCTAAATACTCTTCATGCATCTATAGTACTTGTAATCAATCAAATATATTGTATTCTAACATATCCTAACTCCAAACAACACTTGATAATTCATTTAGTGGTTCAACGCAATGTTTCCGAGTTCTTAGCCCATTTGGGACCCAATCTCAAAAGTCTTTCTCTACACTTCTAAACACTCTTCATGCATCTCTAGCACTTTTAATCAATCAAATTTATTGTATTCTAACATATTCTAACCCCAAACAACACTAGATAAGTCATTTAATGGTTCAACGCAATGTTTCCGAGTTCATAGCCCATTTGGAACCCAATTTCAACAAGTCTTTCTCCACATTTCTAAACACTTTTCATGCATCTCTAGCACTTGTAACCAATCAAATTTATTGTATTCTAATATATTTTAACTCCAAACAACGCTTGATAAGTCATTTAGTGGTTCAACGCAATGTTTCCGAGTTCTTAGCCCATTTGGGACCCAATCTCAAAAGTCTTTCTCTACACTTCTAAACACTCTTCATGCATCTCTAGCTCTTGTAATCAATAAAATTTATTGTATTCTAACATATTCTATCCCCCAACAACACTATACAAGCCATTTAATGTTTCAAAGCAATGGTTATGGGTTCTTAGTCCATTTTGGACAAACTTTTAGCAATTCTTTCTACACACTTCTAAACACTCTTCATGTTTCTCTAGCACTTGTAATCAATTAAATTCATTGGATTCTAACATATTCTAACCCCAAACAACATTGGATAAGTCATTAAATTGTTTAACGCAATGTTTCCGAGTTCTTAACCCATTTGGGACCCAATTTCAACAAGTCTTTCCCCACACTTCTAAACACTCTTCATGCATCTCTAGCACTTGTAATCAATCAAATTTATTGTATTCTAACATATTCTAACCCCAAACAACACTATACAAGCCATTTGGTGGTTCAACGCAATATTTCTGCATTCTTAGCCCATTTGGGACCAAATTTCAACAAGTCTTTCTCCTCACTTCTAAACACTCGTCATGTATCTACCACTTGTAATCAATCAAATTTATTATATTCTAAAATATTCTTACCCAAAACAGCACTAGACAAGCCATTAAGTGGTTCAACGCCATGTTTCCGAGTTCTTAGCCCATTTGGGACCCAATTTCAACAAGTGTTTCTCCACATTTCTAAATACTCTTCATGCATCTATAGTACTTGTAATCAATCAAATATATTGTATTCTAACATATTCCTAACTCCAAACAACACTTGATAATTCATTTAGTGGTTCAACGCAATGTTTCCGAGTTCTTAGCCCATTTGGGACCCAATCTCAAAAGTCTTTCTCTACACTTCTAAACACTCTTCATGCATCTCTAGCACTTTTAATCAATCAAATTTATTGTATTCAAACATATTCTATCCCCCAACAACACTAGACAAGCCATTTAATGTTTCAAAGCAATGGTTGTGGGTTCTTAGCCCATTTTGGACAAAATTTTACCAAGTCTTTCTACACACTTCTAAACACTCTTCATGTTTCTCTAGCACTTGTAATCAATCAAATTCATTGGATTCTAACATATTCTAACCCCAAACAACACTGGATAAGTCATTAAATTGTTCAACGCAATATTTACGAGTTCTTAGCCCATTTGGGACCCAAATTCAACAAGTCATTCTGCACACTTCTAAACACTCTTCATGCATCTCTAGTACTTGTAATCAATCAAATTTATTGTATTCTAACATATTCTAACCCCAAACAACACTATACAAGCCATTTAGTGGTTCAACGCAATGTTTCTGCATTCTTAGCCCATTTGGGACCAAATTTCAACAAGTCTTTCTCCTCACTTCTAAACACTCGTCATGTATCTCTACCACTTGTAATCAATAAAATTTATTATATTCTAACATATTCTTACCCAAAACAGCACTAGACAAGCCATTAATTGGTTGAACGCCATGTTTCCGAGTTCTTAGCCCATTTGGGACCCAGTTTTAACAAGTGTTTCTCCACACTTCTAAATACTCTTCATGCATCTATAGCACTTGTAATCAATCAAATATATAATATTCTAACATATTATAACCCCAAACAACACTAGATAAGTCATTTAGTGGTTCAACGCAATGTTTCCGAGTTCTTAGCCCATTTGGGACCCAATTTCAACAAGTCTTTCTAAACACATCTAAACACTCTTCATGCATCTCTAGCACTTGTAATCAATAAAATTTATTGTATTCTAACATATTCTAACCCCAAACAACACTAGATAAGTCATTTAATGGTTCAACGCAATGTTTCCGAGTTCTTAGCCCATTTGGAACCCAATTTCA
Organism: Capsella bursa-pastoris; assembly: GCA_036452645.1. NCBI lineage: Eukaryota > Viridiplantae > Streptophyta > Magnoliopsida > Brassicales > Brassicaceae > Capsella > Capsella bursa-pastoris. The sequence goes on from CP144192.1 coordinate 6,125,350, forward strand.
ACAAGTCTTTCTCCACATTTCTAAACACTTTTCATGCATCTCTAGCACTTGTAACCAATCAAATTTATTGTATTCTAATATATTTTAACTCCAAACAACACTTGATAAGTCATTTAGTGGTTCAACGCAATGTTTCCGAGTTCTTAGCCCATTTGGGACCCAATCTCAAAAGTCTTTCTCTACACTTCTAAACACTCTTCATGTATCTCTAGCTCTTGTAATCAATAAAATTTATTGTATTCTAACATATTCTATCCCCCAACAACACTATACAAGCCATTTAATGTTTCAAAGCAATGGTTATGGGTTCTTAGTCCATTTTGGACAAACTTTTAGCAATTCTTTCTACACACTTCTAAACACTCTTCATGTTTCTCTAGCACTTGTAATCAATTAAATTCATTGGATTCTAACATATTCTAACCCCAAACAACATTGGATAAGTCATTAAATTGTTTAACGCAATGTTTCTCAGTTCTTAACCCATTTGGGACCCAATTTCAACAAGTCTTTCCCCACACTTTTAAACACTCTTCATGCATCTCTAGCACTTGTAATCAATCAAATTTATTGTATTCTATCATATTCTAACCCCAAACAACACTATACAAGCCATTTGGTGGTTCAACGCAATATTTCTGCATTCTTACCCCATTTGGGACCAAATTTCAACAAGTCTTTCTCCTCACTTCTAAACACTCGTCATGTATCTACCACTTGTAATCAATCAAATTTATTATATTCTAAAATATTCTTACCCAAAACAGCACTAGACAAGCCATTAAGTGGTTCAACGCCATGTTTCCGAGTTCTTAGCCCATTTGGGACCCAATTTCAACAAGTGTTTCTCCACATTTCTAAATACTCTTCATGCATCTATAGTACTTGTAATCAATCAAATATATTGTATTCTAACATATCCTAACTCCAAACAACACTTGATAATTCATTTAGTGGTTCAACGCAATGTTTCCGAGTTCTTAGCCCATTTGGGACCCAATCTCAAAAGTCTTTCTCTACACTTCTAAACACTCTTCATGCATCTCTAGCACTTTTAATCAATCAAATTTATTGTATTCTAACATATTCTAACCCCAAACAACACTAGATAAGTCATTTAATGGTTCAACGCAATGTTTCCGAGTTCATAGCCCATTTGGAACCCAATTTCAACAAGTCTTTCTCCACATTTCTAAACACTTTTCATGCATCTCTAGCACTTGTAACCAATCAAATTTATTGTATTCTAATATATTTTAACTCCAAACAACGCTTGATAAGTCATTTAGTGGTTCAACGCAATGTTTCCGAGTTCTTAGCCCATTTGGGACCCAATCTCAAAAGTCTTTCTCTACACTTCTAAACACTCTTCATGCATCTCTAGCTCTTGTAATCAATAAAATTTATTGTATTCTAACATATTCTATCCCCCAACAACACTATACAAGCCATTTAATGTTTCAAAGCAATGGTTATGGGTTCTTAGTCCATTTTGGACAAACTTTTAGCAATTCTTTCTACACACTTCTAAACACTCTTCATGTTTCTCTAGCACTTGTAATCAATTAAATTCATTGGATTCTAACATATTCTAACCCCAAACAACATTGGATAAGTCATTAAATTGTTTAACGCAATGTTTCCGAGTTCTTAACCCATTTGGGACCCAATTTCAACAAGTCTTTCCCCACACTTCTAAACACTCTTCATGCATCTCTAGCACTTGTAATCAATCAAATTTATTGTATTCTAACATATTCTAACCCCAAACAACACTATACAAGCCATTTGGTGGTTCAACGCAATATTTCTGCATTCTTAGCCCATTTGGGACCAAATTTCAACAAGTCTTTCTCCTCACTTCTAAACACTCGTCATGTATCTACCACTTGTAATCAATCAAATTTATTATATTCTAAAATATTCTTACCCAAAACAGCACTAGACAAGCCATTAAGTGGTTCAACGCCATGTTTCCGAGTTCTTAGCCCATTTGGGACCCAATTTCAACAAGTGTTTCTCCACATTTCTAAATACTCTTCATGCATCTATAGTACTTGTAATCAATCAAATATATTGTATTCTAACATATTCCTAACTCCAAACAACACTTGATAATTCATTTAGTGGTTCAACGCAATGTTTCCGAGTTCTTAGCCCATTTGGGACCCAATCTCAAAAGTCTTTCTCTACACTTCTAAACACTCTTCATGCATCTCTAGCACTTTTAATCAATCAAATTTATTGTATTCAAACATATTCTATCCCCCAACAACACTAGACAAGCCATTTAATGTTTCAAAGCAATGGTTGTGGGTTCTTAGCCCATTTTGGACAAAATTTTACCAAGTCTTTCTACACACTTCTAAACACTCTTCATGTTTCTCTAGCACTTGTAATCAATCAAATTCATTGGATTCTAACATATTCTAACCCCAAACAACACTGGATAAGTCATTAAATTGTTCAACGCAATATTTACGAGTTCTTAGCCCATTTGGGACCCAAATTCAACAAGTCATTCTGCACACTGCTAAACACTCTTCATGCATCTCTAGTACTTGTAATCAATCAAATTTATTGTATTCTAACATATTCTAATCCCAAACAACACTATACAAGCCATTTAGTGGTTCAACGCATTGTTTCTGCGTTCTTAGCCCATTTGGGACCAAATTTTAACATGTCTTTCTCCTCACTTCTAAACACTCGTCATGTATCTCTATCACTTGTAATCAATCAAATTTATTATATTCTAACATATTCTTACCCAAAACAGCACTAGACAAGCCATTAATTGGTTCAACGCCATGTTTCCGAGTTCTTAGCCCATTTGGGACCCAGTTTCAACAAGTGTTTCTCCACACTTCTAATTACTCTTCATGCATCTATAGCACTTGTAGTCAATCAAATATATTATATTCTAACATATTCTAACCCCCAAACAACACTAGATAAGTCATTTAGTGGTTCAATGCAATGTTTCCGAGTTCTTAGCCCATTTGGGACCCAATTTCAACAAGTCTTTCTGAACACATCTAAACACTCTTCATGCATCTCTAGCACTTGTAATCAATAAAATTTATTGTATTCTAACATATTCTAACCCCAAACAACACTAGATAAGTCATTTAATGGTTCAACGCAATGTTTCCGAGTTCATAGCCCATTTGGAACCCAATTTCAACAAGTCTTTCTCCACATTTCTAAACACTTTTCATGCATCTCTAGCACTTGTAACCAATCAAATTTATTGTATTCTAATATATTTTAACTCCAAACACCGCTTGATAAGTCATTTAGTGGTTCAACGCAATGTTTCCGAGTTCTTAGCCCATTTGGGACCCAATCTCAAAAGTCTTTCTCTACACTTCTAAACACTCTTCATGTATCTCTAGCTCTTGTAATCAATAAAATTTATTGTATTCTAACATATTCTATCCCCCAACAACACTATACAAGCCATTTAATGTTTCAAAGCAATGGTTATGGGTTCTTAGTCCATTTTGGACAAACTTTTAGCAATTCTTTCTACACACTTCTAAACACTCTTCATGTTTCTCTAGCACTTGTAATCAATTAAATTCATTGGATTCTAACATATTCTAACCCCAAACAACATTGGATAAGTCATTAAATTGTTTAACGCAATGTTTCTCAGTTCTTAACCCATTTGGGACCCAATTTCAACAAGTCTTTCCCCACACTTTTAAACACTCTTCATGCATCTCTAGCACTTGTAATCAATCAAATTTATTGTATTCTATCATATTCTAACCCCAAACAACACTATACAAGCCATTTGGTGGTTCAACGCAATATTTCTGCATTCTTACCCCATTTGGGACCAAATTTCAACAAGTCTTTCTCCTCACTTCTAAACACTCGTCATGTATCTACCACTTGTAATCAATCAAATTTATTATATTCTAAAATATTCTTACCCAAAACAGCACTAGACAAGCCATTAAGTGGTTCAACGCCATGTTTCCGAGTTCTTAGCCCATTTGGGACCCAATTTCAACAAGTGTTTCTCCACATTTCTAAATACTCTTCATGCATCTATAGTACTTGTAATCAATCAAATATATTGTATTCTAACATATCCTAACTCCAAACAACACTTGATAATTCATTTAGTGGTTCAACGCAATGTTTCCGAGTTCTTAGCCCATTTGGGACCCAATCTCAAAAGTCTTTCTCTACACTTCTAAACACTCTTCATGCATCTCTAGCACTTTTAATCAATCAAATTTATTGTATTCTAACATATTCTAACCCCAAACAACACTAGATAAGTCATTTAATGGTTCAACGCAATGTTTCCGAGTTCATAGCCCATTTGGAACCCAATTTCAACAAGTCTTTCTCCACATTTCTAAACACTTTTCATGCATCTCTAGCACTTGTAACCAATCAAATTTATTGTATTCTAATATATTTTAACTCCAAACAACGCTTGATAAGTCATTTAGTGGTTCAACGCAATGTTTCCGAGTTCTTAGCCCATTTGGGACCCAATCTCAAAAGTCTTTCTCTACACTTCTAAACACTCTTCATGCACCTCTAGCTCTTGTAATCAATAAAATTTATTGTATTCTAACATATTCTATCCCCCAACAACACTATACAAGCCATTTAATGTTTCAAAGCAATGGTTATGGGTTCTTAGTCCATTTTGGACAAACTTTTAGCAATTCTTTCTACACACTTCTAAACACTCTTCATGTTTCTCTAGCACTTGTAATCAATTAAATTCATTGGATTCTAACATATTCTAACCCCAAACAACATTGGATAAGTCATTAAATTGTTTAACGCAATGTTTCCCAGTTATTAACCCATTTAGGACCCAATTTCAACAAGTCTTTCCCCACACTTCTAAACACTCTTCATGCATCTCTAGCACTTGTAATCAATCAAATTTATTGTATTCTAACATATTCTAACCCCAAACAACACTATACAAGCCATTTGGTGGTTCAACGCAATATTTCTGCATTCTTAGCCCATTTGGGACCAAATTTCAACAAGTCTTTCTCCTCACTTCTAAACACTCGTCATGTATCTACCACTTGTAATCAATCAAATTTATTATATTCTAAAATATTCTTACCCAAAACAGCACTAGACAAGCCATTAAGTGGTTCAACGCCATGTTTCCGAGTTCTTAGCCCATTTGGGACCCAATTTCAACAAGTGTTTCTCCACATTTCTAAATACTCTTCATGCATCTATAGTACTTGTAATCAATCAAATATATTGTATTCTAACATATTCCTAACTCCAAACAACACTTGATAATTCATTTAGTGGTTCAACGCAATGTTTCCGAGTTCTTAGCCCATTTGGGACCCAATCTCAAAAGTCTTTCTCTACACTTCTAAACACTCTTCATGCATCTCTAGCACTTTTAATCAATCAAATTTATTGTATTCAAACATATTCTATCCCCCAACAACACTAGACAAGCCATTTAATGTTTCAAAGCAATGGTTGTGGGTTCTTAGCCCATTTTGGACAAAATTTTACCAAGTCTTTCTACACACTTCTAAACACTCTTCATGTTTCTCTAGCACTTGTAATCAATCAAATTCATTGGATTCTAACATATTCTAACCCCAAACAACACTGGATAAGTCATTAAATTGTTCAACGCAATATTTACGAGTTCTTAGCCCATTTGGGACCCAAATTCAACAAGTCATTCTGCACACTGCTAAACACTCTTCATGCATCTCTAGTACTTGTAATCAATCAAATTTATTGTATTCTAACATATTCTAATCCCAAACAACACTATACAAGCCATTTAGTGGTTCAACGCATTGTTTCTGCGTTCTTAGCCCATTTGGGACCAAATTTTAACATGTCTTTCTCCTCACTTCTAAACACTCGTCATGTATCTCTATCACTTGTAATCAATCAAATTTATTATATTCTAACATATTCTTACCCAAAACAGCACTAGACAAGCCATTAATTGGTTCAACGCCATGTTTCCGAGTTCTTAGCCCATTTGGGACCCAGTTTCAACAAGTGTTTCTCCACACTTCTAATTACTCTTCATGCATCTATAGCACTTGTAGTCAATCAAATATATTATATTCTAACATATTCTAACCCCCAAACAACACTAGATAAGTCATTTAGTGGTTCAATGCAATGTTTCCGAGTTCTTAGCCCATTTGGGACCCAATTTCAACAAGTCTTTCTGAACACATCTAAACACTCTTCATGCATCTCTAGCACTTGTAATCAATAAAATTTATTGTATTCTAACATATTCTAACCCCAAACAACACTAGATAAGTCATTTAATGGTTCAACGCAATGTTTCCGAGTTCATAGCCCATTTGGAACCCAATTTCAACAAGTCTTTCTCCACATTTCTAAACACTTTTCATGCATCTCTAGCACTTGTAACCAATCAAATTTATTGTATTCTAATATATTTTAACTCCAAACACCGCTTGATAAGTCATTTAGTGGTTCAACGCAATGTTTCCGAGTTCTTAGCCCATTTGGGACCCAATCTCAAAAGTCTTTCTCTACACTTCTAAACACTCTTCATGTATCTCTAGCTCTTGTAATCAATAAAATTTATTGTATTCTAACATATTCTATCCCCCAACAACACTATACAAGCCATTTAATGTTTCAAAGCAATGGTTATGGGTTCTTAGTCCATTTTGGACAAACTTTTAGCAATTCTTTCTACACACTTCTAAACACTCTTCATGTTTCTCTAGCACTTGTAATCAATTAAATTCATTGGATTCTAACATATTCTAACCCCAAACAACATTGGATAAGTCATTAAATTGTTTAACGCAATGTTTCTCAGTTCTTAACCCATTTGGGACCCAATTTCAACAAGTCTTTCCCCACACTTTTAAACACTCTTCATGCATCTCTAGCACTTGTAATCAATCAAATTTATTGTATTCTATCATATTCTAACCCCAAACAACACTATACAAGCCATTTGGTGGTTCAACGCAATATTTCTGCATTCTTACCCCATTTGGGACCAAATTTCAACAAGTCTTTCTCCTCACTTCTAAACACTCGTCATGTATCTACCACTTGTAATCAATCAAATTTATTATATTCTAAAATATTCTTACCCAAAACAGCACTAGACAAGCCATTAAGTGGTTCAACGCCATGTCTCTGAGTTCTTAGCCCATTTGGGACCCAATTTCAACAAGTGTTTCTCCACATTTCTAAATACTCTTCATGCATCTATAGTACTTGTAATCAATCAAATATATTGTATTCTAACATATTCCTAACTCCAAACAACACTTGATAATTCATTTAGTGGTTCAACGCAATGTTTCCGAGATCTTAGCCCATTTGGGACCCAATCTCAAAAGTCTTTCTCTACACTTCTAAACACTCTTCATGCATCTCTAGCACTTTTAATCAATCAAATTTATTGTATTCTAACATATTCTAACCCCAAACAACACTAGATAAGTCATTTAATGGTTCAACGCAATGTTTCCGAGTTCATAGCCCATTTGGAACCCAATTTCAACAAGTCTTTCTCCACATTTCTAAACACTTTTCATGCATCTCTAGCACTTGTAACCAATCAAATTTATTGTATTCTAATATATTTTAACTCCAAACAACGCTTGATAAGTCATTTAGTGGTTCAACGCAATGTTTCCGAGTTCTTAGCCCATTTGGGACCCAATCTCAAAAGTCTTTCTCTACACTTCTAAACACTCTTCATGCACCTCTAGCTCTTGTAATCAATAAAATTTATTGTATTCTAACATATTCTATCCCCCAACAACACTATACAAGCCATTTAATGTTTCAAAGCAATGGTTATGGGTTCTTAGTCCATTTTGGACAAACTTTTAGCAATTCTTTCTACACACTTCTAAACACTCTTCATGTTTCTCTAGCACTTGTAATCAATCAAATTCATTGGATTCTAACATATTCTAACCCCAAACAACATTGGATAAGTCATTAAATTGTTTAACGCAATGTTTCCGAGTTCTTAACCCATTTTGGACCCAATTTCAACAAGTCTTTCCCCACACTTCTAAACAGTCTTCATGCATCTCTAGCACTTGTAATCAATCAAATTTATTGTATGCTAACATATTCTAACCCCAAACAACACTATACAAGCCATTTGGTGGTTCAACGCAATATTTCTGCATTCTTAGCCCATTTGGGACCAAATTTCAACAAGTCTTTCTCCTCACTTCTAAACACTCGTCATGTATCTACCACTTGTAATCAATCAAATTTATTATATTCTAAAATATTCTTACCCAAAACAGCACTAGACAAGCCATTAAGTGGTTCAACGCCATGTTTCCGAGTTCTTAGCCCATTTGGGACCCAATTTCAACAAGTGTTTCTCCACATTTCTAAATACTCTTCATGCATCTATAGTACTTGTAATCAATCAAATATATTGTATTCTAACATATTCCTAACTCCAAACAACACTTGATAATTCATTTAGTGGTTCAACGCAATGTTTCCGAGTTCTTAGCCCATTTGGGACCCAATCTCAAAAGTCTTTCTCTACACTTCTAAACACTCTTCATGCATCTCTAGCACTTTTAATCAATCAAATTTATTGTATTCTAACATATTCTATCCCCCAACAACACTAGACAAGCCATTTAATGTTTCAAAGCAATGGTTGTGGGTTCTTAGCCCATTTTGGACAAAATTTTACCAAGTCTTTCTACACACTTCTAAACACTCTTCATGTTTCTCTAGCACTTGTAATCAATCAAATTCATTGGATTCTAACATATTCTAACCCCAAACAACACTGGATAAGTCATTAAATTGTTCAACGCAATATTTACGAGTTCTTAGCCCATTTGGGACCCAAATTCAACAAGTCATTCTGCACACTTCTAAACACTCTTCATACATCTCTAGCACTTGTAATCAATCAAATTTATTGTATTCTAACATATTCTAACCCCAAACAACACTATACAAGCCATTTAGTGGTTCAACGCAATGTTTCTGCGTTCTTAGCCCATTTGGGACCAAATTTTAACAAGTCTTTCTCCTCACTTCTAAATACTCGTCATGTATCTCTACACTTTGTAATCAATCAAATTTATTATATTCTAACATATTCTTACCCAAAACAGCACTAGACAAGCCATTAAGTGGTTCAACGCCATGTTTCCGATTTCTTAGCCCATTTGGGACCTAATTTCAACAAGTGTTTCTCCACACTTCTAAATACTCTTCATGCATATATAGCACTTGTAATCAATCAAATATATTGTATTCTAACATATTCTAACCCCAAACAACACTAGATAAGTCATTTAGTGGTTCAACGCAATGTTTCCGAGTTCTTAGTCCATTTGGGACCTAATTTCAACAAGTGTTTCTCCATACTTCTAAATACTCTTCATGCATCTATAGCACTTGTAATCAATCAAATATATTGTATTCTAACATATTCTAACCCCAAACAACACTAGACAAGCTATTTAATGGGTCAAACGCAATGTTTCGGAGTTCATAGCCCATTTTGGACAAAATTTCAACAAGTCTTTCTCCACACTTCTAAACACTCTTCATGCCTCTCTAGCACTTGTAATCAATCAAATTTATTGTATTCTAAAATATTCTAAACCCAAACAACACTAGATAAGTCATTTAAGTGTTCAACGCAATGTTTCCGAGTTCTTAGCCCATTTGGGACCCAATCTCAACAAGTCTTTCTCTACACTTCTAAACACTCTTCATGCATCTCTAGCACTTGTATTAAATCAAATTTATTGTATTCTAGCATATTCTAACCACAAACAACACTAGACAAGCCATTTAGTGGTTCAACGCAATGTTTCCGAGTTCTTAGCCCATTTTGGACAAAATTTCGGCAAGTCTTACTACACACTTCTAATCACTCTTCATGCATCTCTAGCAGTTTTAATCAATCGGATTTATTGTATTCTAATATATTCTAACCCCAAACAACACTAGATAAGTTATTTAGTGGTTCAACGCAATGTTTCCGAGTTCTTAGCCCATTTGGGACCCAATTTTAACAAGTCTTTCTCCACACTTCTACACACTCTTCATGCATCTGTAGCACTTGTAATCAATCAAATTTATTGTAAACTTACACATTATAATCCCAAACAACACTAGTCAAGCCATTTAGTGGTTCAAAGCAATGTTTCCGAGGTCATAGCCCATTTTGGACAAAATTTCGGCAAGTCTTTCTACACACTTCTAAACACTCTTCATGCATCTCTAGCACTTGTAATCAATCAAATTTAATGTATTCTAATATATTCTAACCCTAAACAACACTAGATAATTCATTTAGTGGTTCAACGCAATGTTTCTGAGTTCTTAGCCAATTTGAGACCAAATTTCAACAAGTCTTTCTCCACTCTTCTAAACACTCTTCATGTTTCTCTAGCACTTGTAACAATCAAATTTATTGTATTCTAACATATTCTAACCCCAAAAAACACTAGATAAGTCATTTAAAGGTTCAACGCAATGTTTCCGAGTTCTTAGCCCATTTGGGACCCAATTTCAATAAGTCTTTCTCCACACTTCTAAACACTCTTCATGCATCTGTAGCACTTGTAATCAATCAAATTTCTTGTAATCTTACATATTATAGCCCCAAACAATACTAGACAAGCCATTTAGTGATTCAACGCAATGTTTCCGAGTTCTTAGCCCATTTTGGACCAAACTTTCGGCAAGTCTTTTTACAGACTTCTAAACACTCTTCATGCATCTCTAGCACTTGTAATCAATCAATTTTATTGTATTCTAACATATTCTAACCCAAAACAACACTAGATAAGTCATTTAAAGGTTCAACGCAATGTTTCCGAGTTCTTAGCCCATTTGGGACCCAATTTCAATAACTCTTTCTCCACACTTCTAAACACTCTTCATGCATCTGTAGCAATTGTAATCAATCAAATTTATTGTAATCTTACATATTATAGCCCCAAACAACACTAGACAAGCCATTTAGTGATTCAACGCAATATTTTTGAGTTCTTAGCCCATTTCGGACCAAACTTTCGGCAAGTCTTTCTACACACTTCTAAACACTCTTCATGCATCTCTAGCACTTGTAATCAATCAATTTAATTGTATTCAAACATATTCTAACCCAAAACAACCCTAGATAAGTCATTTATTGATTCAACACAATGTTTCCGAGTTCTTAGCCCATTTGGTTCCCAATTTCAACAAGTCTTTCTCAACACTTCTAAACTCTCTTCATAAATCTCTAACACTTGTAATCAATCAAATTTATTGTATTCTTACATATTATAACCCCATACAAGACTTGATAAGTCATTTTGTGGTTCAACGCAATGTTTCCGAGTTCATAGCCCATTTTGGACAAAATTTCTGCAAGTCTTTCTACACACTTCTAAACACTCTTCATGCATCTCTAGCACTTGTAATCAATCAAATTTATTGTATTCTAACATATTCTAACACCATACAACACTAGATAAGTCATTTTGTGGTTCAACACAATGTTTTCGGGTTCTTAGCCCATTTGAGACCCAATTTCAACAAGTCTTTCTCCATACTTCTACACACTCTTCATGCATCTGTAGCACATGTAATCAATCAAATTTATTGTAAACTTACACATTATAATCCCAAACAACACTAGTCAAGCCATTTAGTGGTTCAAAGCAATGTTTCCGAGTTCATAGCCCATTTTGGACAAAATTTTGGCAAGTCTTTCTACACACTTCTAAACACTCTTCATGCATCTCTTGCACTTGTAATCAATCAAATTTATTGTATTCTAACATATTCTAACACCATACAACACTAGATAAGTCATTTTGTGGTTCAACACAATGTTTTCGAGTTCTTAGCCCATTTGAGGCCCAATTTCAACAAGTCTTTCTCCATACTTCTATACACTCTTCATGCATCTGTAGCACTTGTAATCAATCAAATTTATTGTAAACTTACACATTATAATCCCAAACAACACTAGTCAAGCCATTTAGTGGTTCAAAGCAATGTTTCCGAGTTCATAGCCCATTTTGGACAAAATTTCGGCAAGTCTTTCTCCACACTTCTAAACACTCTTCATGCATCTCTAGCACTTGTAATCAATCAATTTAATTGTATTCAAACATATTCTAACCCAAAACAACCCTAGATAAGTCATTTATTGATTCAACACAATGTTTCCGAGATCTTAGCCCATTTGGGTCCCAATTTCAACAAGTCTTTCTCCACACTTCTAAACTCTCTTCATAAATCTCTAGCACTTGTAATCAATCAAATTTATTGTATTCTTACATATTATAACCCCATACAAGACTTGATAAGTCATTTTGTTGTTCAACGCAATGTTTCCGAGTTCATAGCCCTTTTGGACAAAATTTCGGCAAGTCTTTCTACACACTTCTAAACACTCTTCATGCATCTCTAGCACTTGTAATCAATCAAATTTATTGTATTCTAACATATTCTAACACCATACAACACTAGATAAGTCATTTTGTGGTTCAACACAATGTTTTCGAGTTCTTAGCCCATTTGAGGCCCAATTTCAACAAGTCTTTCTCCATACTTCTACACACTCTTCATGCATCTGTAGCACTTGTAATCAATCAAATTTATTGTAAACTTACACATTATAATCCCAAACAACACTAGTCAAGCCATTTAGTGGTTCAAAGCAATGTTTCCGAGGTCATAGCCCATTTTGGACAAAATTTCGGCAAGTCTTTCTACACACTTCTAAACACTCTTCATGCATCTCTAGCACTTGTTATCAATCAAATTTAATGTATTCTAATATATTCTAACCCTAAACAACACTAGATAATTCATTTAGTGGTTCAACGCAATGTTTCTGAGTTCTTAGCCAATTTGAGACCAAATTTCAACAAGTCTTTCTCCACTCTTCTAAACACTCTTCATGTTTCTCTAGCACTTGTAACAATCAAATTTATTGTATTCTAACATATTCTAACCCCAAAAAACACTAGATAAGTCATTTAAAGGTTCAACGCAATGTTTCCGAGTTCTTAGCCCATTTGGGACCCAATTTCAATAAGTCTTTCTCCACACTTCTAAACACTCTTCATGCATCTGTAGCACTTGTAATCAATCAAATTTCTTGTAATCTTACATATTATAGCCCCAAACAATACTAGACAAGCCATTTAGTGATTCAACGCAATGTTTACGAGTTCTTAGCCCATTTTGCACCAAACTTTCGGCAAGTCTTTTTACAGACTTCTAAACACTCTTCATGCATCTCTAGCACTTGTAATCAATCAATTTTATTGTATTCTAACATATTCTAACCCGAAACAACACTAGATAAGTCATTTAAAGGTTCAACGCAATGTTTCCGAGTTCTTAGCCCATTTGGGACCCAATTTCAATAACTCTTTCTCCACACTTCTAAACACTCTTCATGCATCTGTAGCAATTGTAATCAATCAAATTTATTGTAATCTTACATATTATAGCCCCAAACAACACTAGACAAGCCATTTAGTGATTCAACGCAATATTTTTGAGTTCTTAGCCCATTTCGGACCAAACTTTCGGCAAGTCTTTCTACACACTTCTAAACACTCTTCATGCATCTCTAGCACTTGTAATCAATCAATTTAATTGTATTCAAACATATTCTAACCCAAAACAACCCTAGATAAGTCATTTATTGATTCAACACAATGTTTCCGAGTTCTTAGCCCATTTGGTTCCCAATTTCAACAAGTCTTTCTCCACACTTCTAAACTCTCTTCATAAATCTCTAACACTTGTAATCAATCAAATTTATTGTATTCTTACATATTATAACCCCATACAAGACTTGATAAGTCATTTTGAGGTTCAACGCAATGTTTCCGAGTTCATAGCCCATTTTGGACAAAATTTCTGCAAGTCTTTCTACACACTTCTAAACACTCTTCATGCATCTCTAGCACTTGTAATCAATCAAATTTATTGTATTCTAACATATTCTAACACCATACAACACTAGATAAGTCATTTTGTGGTTCAACACAATGTTTTCGGGTTCTTAGCCCATTTGAGACCCAATTTCAACAAGTCTTTCTCCATACTTCTACACACTCTTCATGCATCTGTAGCACATGTAATCAATCAAATTTATTGTAAACTTACACATTATAATCCCAAACAACACTAGTCAAGCCATTTAGTGGTTCAAAGCAATGTTTCCGAGTTCATAGCCCATTTTGGACAAAATTTTGGCAAGTCTTTCTACACACTTCTAAACACTCTTCATGCATCTCTTGCACTTGTAATCAATCAAATTTATTGTATTCTAACATATTCTAACACCATACAACACTAGATAAGTCATTTTGTGGTTCAACACAATGTTTTCGAGTTCTTAGCCCATTTGAGGCCCAATTTCAACAAGTCTTTCTCCATACTTCTATACACTCTTCATGCATCTGTAGCACTTGTAATCAATCAAATTTATTGTAAACTTACACATTATAATCCCAAACAACACTAGTCAAGCCATTTAGTGGTTCAAAGCAATGTTTCCGAGTTCATAGCCCATTTTGGACAAAATTTCGGCAAGTCTTTCTCCACACTTCTAAACACTCTTCATGCATCTCTAGCACTTGTAATCAATCAAATTTAATGTATTCTAATATATTCTAACCCTAAACAACACTAGATAATTCATTTAGTGGTTCAACACAATGTTTCTGAGTTCTTAGCCAATTTGAGACCAAATTTCAACAAGTCTTTCTCCACTCTTCTAAACACTCTTCATGTTTCTCTAGCACTTGTAACAATCAAATTTATTGTATTCTAACATATTCTAACCCCAAAAAACACTAGATAAGTCATTTAAAGGTTCAACGCAATGTTTCCGAGTTCTTAGCCCATTTGGGACCCAATTTCAATAAGTCTTTCTCCACACTTCTAAACACTCTTCATGCATCTGTAGCACTTGTAATCAATCAAATTAATTGTAATCTTACATATTATAGCCCCAAACAATACTAGACAAGCCATTTAGTGATTCAACGCAATGTTTCCGAGTTCTTAGCCCATTTTGGACCAAACTTTCGGCAAGTCTTTTTACAGACTTCTAAACACTCTTCATGCATCTCTAGCACTTGTAATCAATCAATTTTATTGTATTCTAACATGTTCTAACCCGAAACAACACTAGATAAGTTATTTATTGCTTCTACGCAATGTTTCCGAGTTCTTAGCCCATTTGGGACCCAATTTCAATAACTCTTTCTCCACACTTCTAAACACTCTTCATGCATCTGTAGCAATTGTAATCAATCAAATTTATTGTAATCTTACATATTATAGCCACAAACAACACTAGACAAGCCATTTGGTGATTCAACGCAATATTTTTGAGTTCTTAGCCCATTTCGGACCAAACTTTCGGCAAGTCTTTCTACACACTTCTAAACACTCTTCATGCATCTCTAGCACTTGTAATCAATCAATTTAATTGTATTCAAACATATTCTAACCCAAAAAAACCCTAGATAAGTCATTTATTGATTCAACACAATGTTTCCGAGTTCTTAGCCCATTTGGTTCCCAATTTCAACAAGTCTTTCTCCACACTTCTAAACTCTCTTCATAAATCTCTAACACTTGTAATCAATCAAATTTATTGTATTCTTACATATTATAACCCCATACAAGACTTGATAAGTCATTTTGTGGTTCAACGCAATGTCTCCGAGTTCATAGCCCATTTTGGACAAAATTTCTGCAAGTCTTTCTACACACTTCTAAACACTCTTCATGCATCTCTAGCACTTGTAATCAATCAAATTTATTGTATTCTAACATATTCTAACACCATACAACACTAGATAAGTCATTTTGTGGTTCAACACAATGTTTTCGAGTTCTTAGCCCATTTGAGACCCAATTTCAACAAGTCTTTCTCCATACTTCTACACACTCTTCATGCATCTGTAGCACATGTAATCAATCAAATTTATTGTAAACTTACACATTATAATCCCAAACAACACTAGTCAAGCCATTTATTGGTTCAAAGCAATGTTTCCGAGTTCATAGCCCATTTTGGACAAAATTTTGGCAAGTCTTTCTACACACTTCTAAACACTCTTCATGCATCTCTTGCACTTGTAATCAATCAAATTTATTGTATTCTAACATATTCTAACACCATACAACACTAGATAAGTCATTTTGTGGTTCAACACAATGTTTTCGAGTTCTTAGCCCATTTGAGGCCCAATTTCAACAAGTCTTTCTCCATACTTCTATACACTCTTCATGCATCTGTAGCACTTGTAATCAATCAAATTTATTGTAAACTTACACATTATAATCCCAAACAACACTAGTCAAGCCATTTAGTGGTTCAAAGCAATGTTTCCGAGTTCATAGCCCATTTTGGACAAAATTTCGGCAAGTCTTTCTCCACACTTCTAAACACTCTTCATGCATCTCTAGCACTTGTAATCAATCAATTTAATTGTATTCAAACATATTCTAACCCAAAACAACCCTAGATAAGTCATTTATTGATTCAACACAATGTTTCCGAGATCTTAGCCCATTTGGGTCCCAATTTCAACAAGTCTTTCTCCACACTTCTAAACTCTCTTCATAAATCTCTAGCACTTGTAATCAATCAAATTTATTGTATTCTTACATATTATAACCCCATACAAGACTTGATAAGTCATTTTGTTGTTCAACGCAATGTTTCCGAGTTCATAGCCCTTTTGGACAAAATTTCGGCAAGTCTTTCTACACACTTCTAAACACTCTTCATGCATCTCTAGCACTTGTAATCAATCAAATTTATTGTATTCTAACATATTCTAACACCATACAACACTAGATAAGTCATTTTGTGGTTCAACACAATGTTTTCGAGTTCTTAGCCCATTTGAGGCCCAATTTCAACAAGTCTTTCTCCATACTTCTACACACTCTTCATGCATCTGTAGCACTTGTAATCAATCAAATTTATTGTAAACTTACACATTATAATCCCAAACAACACTAGTCAAGCCATTTAGTGGTTCAAAGCAATGTTTCCGAGGTCATAGCCCATTTTGGACAAAATTTCGGCAAGTCTTTCTACACACTTCTAAACACTCTTCATGCATCTCTAGCACTTGTTATCAATCAAATTTAATGTATTCTAATATATTCTAACCCTAAACAACACTAGATAATTCATTTAGTGGTTCAACGCAATGTTTCTGAGTTCTTAGCCAATTTGAGACCAAATTTCAACAAGTCTTTCTCCACTCTTCTAAACACTCTTCATGTTTCTCTAGCACTTGTAACAATCAAATTTATTGTATTCTAACATATTCTAACCCCAAAAAACACTAGATAAGTCATTTAAAGGTTCAACGCAATGTTTCCGAGTTCTTAGCCCATTTGGGACCCAATTTCAATAAGTCTTTCTCCACACTTCTAAACACTCTTCATGCATCTGTAGCACTTGTAATCAATCAAATTTCTTGTAATCTTACATATTATAGCCCCAAACAATACTAGACAAGCCATTTAGTGATTCAACGCAATGTTTACGAGTTCTTAGCCCATTTTGCACCAAACTTTCGGCAAGTCTTTTTACAGACTTCTAAACACTCTTCATGCATCTCTAGCACTTGTAATCAATCTATTTTATTGTATTCTAACATTTCAAACCCGAAACAACACTAGATAAGTCATTTAAAGGTTCAACGCAATGTTTCCGAGTTCTTAGCCCATTTGGGACCCAATTTCAATAACTCTTTCTCCACACTTCTAAACACTCTTCATGCATCTGTAGCAATTGTAATCAATCAAATTTATTGTAATCTTACATATTATAGCCCCAAACAACACTAGACAAGCCATTTAGTGATTCAACGCAATATTTTTGAGTTCTTAGCCCATTTCGGACCAAACTTTCGGCAAGTCTTTCTACACACTTCTAAACACTCTTCATGCATCTCTAGCACTTGTAATCAATCAATTTAATTGTATTCAAACATATTCTAACCCAAAACAACCCTAGATAAGTCATTTATTGATTCAACACAATGTTTCCGAGTTCTTAGCCCATTTGGTTCCCAATTTCAACAAGTCTTTCTCCACACTTCTAAACTCTCTTCATAAATCTCTAACACTTGTAATCAATCAAATTTATTGTATTCTTACATATTATAACCCCATACAAGACTTGATAAGTCATTTTGAGGTTCAACGCAATGTTTCCGAGTTCATAGCCCATTTTGGACAAAATTTCTGCAAGTCTTTCTACACACTTCTAAACACTCTTCATGCATCTCTAGCACTTGTAATCAATCAAATTTATTGTATTCTAACATATTCTAACACCATACAACACTAGATAAGTCATTTTGTGGTTCAACACAATGTTTTCGAGTTCTTAGCCCATTTGAGACCCAATTTCAACAAGTCTTTCTCCATACTTCTACACACTCTTCATGCATCTGTAGCACATGTAATCAATCAAATTTATTGTAAACTTACACATTATAATCCCAAACAACACTAGTCAAGCCATTTAGTGGTTCAAAGCAATGTTTCCGAGTTCATAGCCCATTTTGGACAAAATTTTGGCAAGTCTTTCTACACACTTCTAAACACTCTTCATGCATCTCTTGCACTTGTAATCAATCAAATTTATTGTATTCTAACATATTCTAACACCATACAACACTAGATAAGTCATTTTGTGGTTCAACACAATGTTTTCGAGTTCTTAGCCCATTTGAGGCCCAATTTCAACAAGTCTTTCTCCATACTTCTATACACTCTTCATGCATCTGTAGCACTTGTAATCAATCAAATTTATTGTAAACTTACACATTATAATCCCAAACAACACTAGTCAAGCCATTTAGTGGTTCAAAGCAATGTTTCCGAGTTCATAGCCCATTTTGGACAAAATTTCGGCAAGTCTTTCTACACACTTCTAAACACTCTTCATGCATCTCTAGCACTTGTAATCAATCAAATTTAATGTATTCTAATATATTCTAACCCTAAACAACACTAGATAATTCATTTAGTGGTTCAACACAATGTTTCTGAGTTCTTAGCCAATTTGAGACCAAATTTCAACAAGTCTTTCTCCACTCTTCTAAACACTCTTCATGTATCTCTAGCACTTGTAACAATCAAATTTATTGTATTCTAACATATTCTAACCCCAAAAAACACTAGATAAGTCATTTAAAGGTTCAACGCAATGTTTCCGAGTTCTTAGCCCATTTGGGACCCAATTTCAATAAGTCTTTCTCCACACTTCTAAACACTCTTCATGCATCTGTAGCACTTGTAATCAATCAAATTAATTGTAATCTTACATATTATAGCCCCAAACAATACTAGACAAGCCATTTAGTGATTCAACGCAATGTTTCCGAGTTCTTAGCCCATTTTGGACCAAACTTTCGGCAAGTCTTTTTACAGACTTCTAAACACTCTTCATGCATCTCTAGCACTTGTAATCAATCAATTTTATTGTATTCTAACATATTCTAACCCGAAACAACACTAGATAAGTTATTTATTGCTTCTACGCAATGTTTCCGAGTTCTTAGCCCATTTGGGACCCAATTTCAATAACTCTTTCTCCACACTTCTAAACACTCTTCATGCATCTGTAGCAATTGTAATCAATCAAATTTATTGTAATCTTACATATTATAGCCCCAAACAACACTAGACAAGCCATTTAGTGATTCAACGCAATATTTTTGAGTTCTTAGCCCATTTCGGACCAAACTTTCGGCAAGTCTTTCTACACACTTCTAAACACTCTTCATGCATCTCTAGCACTTGTAATCAATCAATTTAATTGTATTCAAACATATTCTAACCCAAAACAACACTAGATAAGTCATTTATTGATTCAACACAATGTTTCCGAGTTCTTAGCCCATTTGGTTCCCAATTTCAACAAGTCTTTCTCCACACTTCTAAACTCTCTTCATAAATCTCTAACACTTGTAATCAATCAAATTTATTGTATTCTTACATATTATAACCCCATACAAGACTTGATAAGTCATTTTGAGGTTCAACGCAATGTTTCCGAGTTCATAGCCCATTTTGGACAAAATTTCTGCAAGTCTTTCTACACACTTCTAAACACTCTTCATGCATCTCTAGCACTTGTAATCAATCAAATTTATTGTATTCTAACATATTCTAACACCATACAACACTAGATAAGTCATTTTGTGGTTCAACACAATGTTTTCGAGTTCTTAGCCCATTTGAGACCCAATTTCAACAAGTCTTTCTCCATACTTCTACACACTCTTCATGCATCTGTAGCACATGTAATCAATCAAATTTATTGTAAACTTACACATTATAATCCCAAACAACACTAGTCAAGCCATTTATTGGTTCAAAGCAATGTTTCCGAGTTCATAGCCCATTTTGGACAAAATTTTGGCAAGTCTTTCTACACACTTCTAAACACTCTTCATGCATCTCTTGCACTTGTAATCAATCAAATTTATTGTATTCTAACATATTCTAACACCATACAACACTAGATAAGTCATTTTGTGGTTCAACACAATGTTTTCGAGTTCTTAGCCCATTTGAGGCCCAATTTCAACAAGTCTTTCTCCATACTTCTATACACTCTTCATGCATCTGTAGCACTTGTAATCAATCAAATTTATTGTAAACTTACACATTATAATCCCAAACAACACTAGTCAAGCCATTTAGTGGTTCAAAGCAATGTTTCCGAGTTCATAGCCCATTTTGGACAAAATTTCGGCAAGTCTTTCTACACACTTCTAAACACTCTTCATGCATCTCTAGCACTTGTAATCAATCAAATTTAATGTATTCTAATATATTCTAACCCTAAACAACACTAGATAATTCATTTAGTGGTTCAACACAATGTTTCTGAGTTCTTAGCCAATTTGAGACCAAATTTCAACAAGTCTTTCTCCACTCTTCTAAACACTCTTCATGTATCTCTAGCACTTGTAACAATCAAATTTATTGTATTCTAACATATTCTAACCCCAAAAAACACTAGATAAGTCATTTAAAGGTTCAACGCAATGTTTCCGAGTTCTTAGCCCATTTGGGACCCAATTTCAATAAGTCTTTCTCCACACTTCTAAACACTCTTCATGCATCTGTAGCACTTGTAATCAATCAAATTAATTATAATCTTACATATTATAGCCCCAAACAATACTAGACAAGCCATTTACTGATTAAACACAATGTTTCCGAGTTCTTAGCCCATTTTGGACCAAACTTTCGGCAAGTCTTTTTACAGACTTCTAAACACTCTTCATGCATCTCTAGCACTTGTAATCAATCAATTTTATTGTATTCTAACATATTCTAACCCGAAACAACACTAGATAAGTTATTTATTGCTTCTACGCAATGTTTCCGAGTTCTTAGCCCATTTGGGACCCAATTTCAATAACTCTTTCTCCACACTTCTAAACACTCTTCATGCATCTGTAGCAATTGTAATCAATCAAATTTATTGTAATCTTACATATTATAGCCCCAAACAACACTAGACAAGCCATTTAGTGATTCAACGCAATATTTTTGAGTTCTTAGCCCATTTCGGACCAAACTTTCGGCAAGTCTTTCTACACACTTCTAAACACTCTTCATGCATCTCTAGCACTTGTAATCAATCAATTTAATTGTATTCAAACATATTCTAACCCAAAACAACACTAGATAAGTCATTTATTGATTCAACACAATGTTTCCGAGTTCTTAGCCCATTTGGTTCCCAATTTCAACAAGTCTTTCTCCACACTTCTAAACTCTCTTCATAAATCTCTAACACTTGTAATCAATCAAATTTATTGTATTCTTACATATTATAACCCCATACCAGACTTGATAAGTCATTTTGTGGTTCAACGCAATGTTTCCGAGTTCATAGCCCATTTTGGACAAAATTTCAGCAAGTCTTTCTACACACTTCTAAACAACCTTCATGCATCTCTAGCACTTGTAATCAATCAAATTTATTGTATTCTAACATATTCTAACACCATACAACAATAGATAAGTCATTTTGTGGTTCAACACAATGTTTTCGAGTTCTTAGCCCATTTGAGACCCAATTTCAACAAGTCTTTCTCCATACTTCTACACACTCTTCATGCATCTGTAGCACTTGTAATCAATCAAATTTATTGTAAACTTACACATTATAATCCCAAACAACACTAGTCAAGCCATTTAGTGGTTCAAAGCAATGTTTCCGAGTTCATAGCCCATTTTGGACAAAATGTTGGCAAGTCTTTCTACACACTTCTAAACACTCTTCATGCATCTCTTGCACTTGTAATCAATCAAATTTATTGTATTCTAACATATTCTAACGCCATACAACACTAGATAAGTCATTTTGTGGTTCAACACAATGTTTTCGAGTTCTTAGCCCATTTGAGGCCCAATTTCAACAAGTCTTTCTCCATACTTCTATACACTCTTCATGCATCTGTAGCACTTGTAATCAATCAAATTTATTGTAAACTTACACATTATAATCCCAAACAACACTAGTCAAGCCATTTAGTGGTTCAAAGCAATGTTTCCGAGTTCATAGCCCATTTTGGACAAAATTTCGGCAAGTCTTTCTACACACTTCTAAACACTCTTCATGCATCTCTAGCACTTGTAATCAATCAAATTTAATGTATTCTAATATATTCTAACCCTAAACAACACTAGATAATTCATTTAGTGGTTCAACACAATGTTTCTGAGTTCTTAGCCAATTTGAGACCAAATTTCAACAAGTCTTTCTCCACTCTTCTAAACACTCTTCATGTATCTCTAGCACTTGTAACAATCAAATTTATTGTATTCTAGCATATTCTAACCCCAAAAAACACAAGATAAGTCATTTAAAGGTTCAACGAAATGTTTCCGAGTTCTTAGCCCATTTGGGACCCAATTTCAATAAGTCTTTCTCCACACTTCTAAACACTCTTCATGCATCTGTAGCACTTGTAATCAATCAAATTAATTGTAATCTTATATATTATAGCCCCAAACAATACTAGACAAGCCATTTAGTGATTAAACGCACTGTTTCCGAGTTCTTAGCCCATTTTGGACCAAACTTTCGGCAAGTCTTTTTACAGACTTCTAAACACTCTTCATGCATCTCTAGCACTTGTAATCAATCAATTTTATTGTATTCTAACATATTCTAACCCGAAACAACACTAGATAAGTTATTTATTGCTTCTACGCAATGTTTCCGAGTTCTTAGCCCATTTGGGACCCAATTTCAATAACTCTTTCTCCACACTTCTAAACACTCTTCATGCATCTGTAGCAATTGTAATCAATCAAATTTATTGTAATCTTACATATTATAGCCCCAAACAACACTAGACAAGCCATTTAGTGATTCAACGCAGTATTTTTGAGTTCTTAGCCCATTTCGGACCAAACTTTCGGCAAGTCTTTCTACACACTTCTAAACACTCTTCATGCATCTCTAGCACTTGTAATCAATCAATTTAATTGTATTCAAACATATTCTAACCCAAAACAACACTAGATAAGTCATTTATTGATTCAACACAATGTTTCCGAGTTCTTAGCCCATTTGGTTCCCAATTTCAACAAGTCTTTCTCCACACTTCTAAACTCTCTTCATAAATCTCTAACACTTGTAATCAATCAAATTTATTGTATTCTTACATATTATAACCCCATACCAGACTTGATAAGTCATTTTGTGGTTCAACGCAATGTTTCCGAGTTCATAGCCCATTTTGGACAAAATTTCAGCAAGTCTTTCTACACACTTCTAAACAACCTTCATGCATCTCTAGCACTTGTAATCAATCAAATTTATTGTATTCTAACATATTCTAACACCATACAACAATAGATAAGTCATTTTGTGGTTCAACACAATGTTTTCGAGTTCTTAGCCCATTTGAGACCCAATTTCAACAAGTCTTTCTCCATACTTCTACACACTCTTCATGCATCTGTAGCACTTGTAATCAATCAAATTTATTTTACAGTTACACATTATAATCCCAAACAACACTAGTCAAGCCATTTAGTGGTTCAAAGCAATGTTTCCGAGTTCATAGCCCATTTTGGACAAAATGTTGGCAAGTCTTTCTACACACTTCTAAACACTCTTCATGCATCTCTTGCACTTGTAATCAATCAAATTTATTGTATTCTAACATATTCTAACACCATACAACACTAGATAAGTCATTTTGTGGTTCAACACAATGTTTTCGAGTTCTTAGCCCATTTGAGGCCCAATTTCAACAAGTCTTTCTCCATACTTCTATACACTCTTCATGCATCTGTAGCACTTGTAATCAATCAAATTTATTGTAAACTTACACATTATAATCCCAAACAACACTAGTCAAGCCATTTAGTGGTTCAAAGCAATGTTTTCGAGTTCATAGCCCATTTTGGACAAAATTTCGGCAAGTCTTTCTACACACTTCTAAACACTCTTCATGCATCTCTAGCACTTGTAATCAATCAAATTTAATGTATTCTAATATATTCTAACCCTAAACAACACTAGATAATTCATTTAGTGGTTCAACACAATGTTTCTGAGTTCTTAGCCAATTTGAGACCAAATTTCAACAAGTCTTTCTCCACTCTTCTAAACACTCTTCATGTATCTCTAGCACTTGTAACAATCAAATTTATTGTATTCTAGCATATTCTAACCCCAAAAAACACAAGATAAGTCATTTAAAGGTTCAACGAAATGTTTCCGAGTTCTTAGCCCATTTGGGACCCAATTTCAATAAGTCTTTCTCCACACTTCTAAACACTCTTCATGCATCTCTAGCACTTGTAATCAATCAAATATATTGTATTTTTACATATTCTAACCCTAAACAATACTAGACAAGCCATTTAGTGGTTCAACCCAATGTTTCCGATTTCTTAGCCCATTTTGGACCAAATTTTGCAAGTCTTTCTACAGACTTCTAAACACTCTTCATGCATCTCTAGCACTTGTAATCAATCAATTTTATTGTATTCTAACATATTCTAACCCGAAACAACACTAGATAAGTTATTTATTGCTTCTACGCAATGTTTCCGAGTTCTTAGCCCATTTGGGACCCAATTTCAATAACTCTTTCTCCACACTTCTAAACACTCTTCATGCATCTGTAGCAATTGTAATCAATCAAATTTATTGTAATCTTACATATTATAGCCCCAAACAACACTAGACAAGCCATTTAGTGATTCAACGCAATGTTTCCGAGTTCTTAGCCCATTTCGGACCAAACATTCGGCAAGACTTTCTACACACTTCTAAACACTCTTCATACATCTCTAGCACTTGTAAACAATCAATTTAATAGTATTCAAACATATTCTAACGCAAAACAACCCTAGATAAGTCATTTAATGATTCAACACAATGTTTCCGAGTTCTTAGCACATTTGGTTCCCAATTTCAACAAGTCTTTCTACACACTTCTTAACACTCTTCATGCATCTCTAGCACTTGTAATAAATCAAATTCATTTTATTCTAGCATATTCTAACCCCAAACAACACCTGATAATTCATTTAGTGGTTCAACGCAATGTTTCCGAGTTTTAAGCCCATTTGGGGCAAAATTTCAACAAGTCTTTCTCCACACTTCTAAACACTCTTCATACATCTCTAGCATTTATAATCAATCAAATTCATTGTATTCCAACAAATTCTAAACCCAAACAACACTAGATAAGTTATTTAGTGGTTCAACGCAATGTTTCCGAGTTCTTAGCCCATTTGGGACCCAATTTCAACAAGTCTTTCTCCACCCTTCTAAACACTTTTCATGCATCTCTAGCACTTGTAATCAATCAAATTAATTGTATTCTAACATTTTCTAACCCCAAACAACACTAGACAAGCAATTTAATGTTTCAAAGCAATGGTTGTGGGTTCATAGCCCATTTTGGACCAAATTTGGGCAAGTCTTTCTACACACTTCTAAACACTCTTCATGAAATCTAGCACCTGTAACCCCAAACAACACTATATAAGTCATTTAGTGGTTCAACACAATGTTTCCGAGTTCTTAGCCCATTTGGGACCCAATTTCAACAAGTCTTTCTCCACACTTCTAAACACTCTTCATGCATCTCTAGCACTTGTAATCAATCAAATTTATTGTATTCTAACATATTCTAACCCCAAACAACACTAGATAAGTCATTTAGTGGTTCAACGCAATGTTTCCGATTACTTAGCCCATTTGGGACCCAATTTTAACAAGTCTTTCTCCATACTTCTAAACACTCTTCATGCATCTCTAAAAATTGTGATCAATCAAATTTAATGTATTCTAACATATTCTAACCCCAAACAACACTAGATAAGTCATTTAGTGGTTCGACGCAATGTTTCCGAGTTCTTAGCCCATTTGGGACCAATTTCAATAAGTCTTTCTCCACACTTCTAAAAACTCTTCATGCATTTCTAGCACTTGTAATCAAACAAATTCATTGTATTCTAACATATTTTCACCCCAAACAACATTAGATAAGCCATTTAGTGGTTCAACGCAATGTTTATGAGTTCTTAGCCCATTTGTGACCAAATTTCAACAAGTCTTTTTCCACACTTCTAAACACTCTTCATGCATCTCTAGCACTTGTAATCAATCAAATTCATTGTATTCTAACATATTTTAACCCAAAAAAGTACAAGACAAGCCATTACGTGTTTCAACGCAATGTTTTTGAGTTCTTATCCCATTTGGGACCCAATTTCAACAAGTCTTTCTCCATACTTCTAAACACTCTTCATGCATCTCTAACACTTGTAATCAATCAAATTTATTGTATTCTAACATATTCTAACCCAAACAACACTAGATAAGTCATTTAGTGGTTCAACGCAATGTTTCCGAGTTCTTAGCCCATTTGGGACCCAATTTCAACAAGTCTTTCTACACACTTCTAAACAATCTTCATGCATATCTAAAAATTGTAATCAATCAAATTTATTGTATTATAACATATTCTAACCCCAATCAACACTAAAACAGCTATTTAATGCTTCAAAGCAATGGTTGTGGGTTCTTAGCCCATTTTGGACCAAATTTGGGCCAGTCTTTCTACACACTTCTAAACACTCTTCATGCATATCTAGCACTTGTAATCAATAAAATTCATTGTATTCTAACATATTCTAACCCCCAAACAACACTAGATAAGTCATTTAGTGGTTCAACGCAATGTTTCCGAGTTCTTAGCCCATTTTGGACCAAATTTGGGCAACTCTTTCTACACACTTTTAAACACTCTTCATGCATATCTAGCACTTGTAATCAATCAAATTCATTGTATTCTAACATATTCTAACCCCCAAACAACACTAGATAAGTCATTTAGTGGTTCAACGCAATGTTTCCGAGTTCTTAGCCCATTTGGGACCCAATTTCAACATCATATCTAGCACTTGTCATCAATCAAATTCATTGTATTCTAACATATTCTAACCCCCAAACAACACTAGATAAGTCATTTAGTGGTTCAACGCAATGTTTCCGAGTTCTTAGCCCATTTGGGACCCAATTTCAACAAGTCTTTCTCCACACTTCTAAACACTCTTCATATATCTCTAGCACTTTTAAAAATCAAATTTATTGTATTCTAACATATTCAAACCCAAAACAGCACTAGACAAGCCAATAAGTGGTTCAACGCAATGTTTCCGAGTTCTTAGCCCATTTGGGACCAAATTTCAACAAGTCTTTCTACACACTTATAAACACTCTTCATGCATCTCTAGCACTTCCAATCAATCCAATTTATTGTATTCTAACATATTCTAACCCCAAACAAAACTAGATAAGTCATTTAGTGGTTCAACTCAATGTTTCCGAGTTCTTAGCCCTTTTGGGACCCAATTTCAACAAGTCTTTCTACACACTTCTAAACACTCTTCATGCATCTCTAGCACTTGTAATCAGTCAAATTCATTGTATTCTAGAATATTCTAACCCTAAACAACACTAGATAAGTGATTTAGTGGTTAAACGCAATGTTTCAGAGTTCTTAGCCCATTTGGGACCCAATTTCAACAAGTCTTTCTCCACACTTCTAAACACTCTTCATGTATCTCTAGCACTTGTAACAATCAAATTTATTATATTCTAACATATTCAAACCCAAAACAGCACTAGACAAGCCATTAAGTGGTTCAATGCAATGTTTTTGAGTTCTTAGCCCAATTGGGACCCAATTTCAACAAGTCTTTCTCCATACTTCTAAACACTTTTCATGCATATCTAACACTTGTAATCAATCAAATTTATTGTATTCTTACATATTCTAACCCCAATCAACACTATACAAGCTATTTAATGCTTCAAAGCAATGGTTGTGGGTTCTTAGCCCATTTTGGACCAAATTTCGGCAACTCTTTCTACACACTTCTAAACACTCTTCATGCATATCTAGCACTTGTAATCAATCAAATTTAATGTATTCTAACATATTCTAACCCCAAACAACACTAGATAAGTAATTTAGTGGTTCAACGCAATGTTTCCGAGTTCTTAGCCCATTTGGGACCCAATTTCAACAATTGTTTCTCCACACTTCTAAACACTCTTCATGTATCTCTAACACTTGTAACAATAAAATTTATTTTATTCTAACATATTTTAACCTAAAACAGCACAAGACAAGTCATTAATGTTTCAACGTAATGTTTTTGAGTTCTTAGCCCATTTGGGACCCAATTTCAACAAGTCTTTCTCCATACTTTTAAACACTCTTCATGCATCTCTAACACTTGTAATCAATCAAATTTATTGTATTCTAACATATTCTAACTCCAAACAACACTAGATAAGTCATTTAGTGGTTCAACGCAATGTTTCTGAGTTCTTAGCCCATTTGGAACCCAATTTCAACAAGTCTTTCTCCACACTTCTAAACACTCTTCATGTATCTCTAGCACTTGTAACAATCAAATTTATTATATTCTAACATATTCTAACCCAAAACAGCACTAGACAAGCCCTTAAGTGGTTCAACGCAATGTTTCCGAGTTCTTAGCCCATTTGGGACCCAATTTGAACAAGTCTTTCTACACATTTCTAAACACTCTTCATGCATCTATAGCACTTGTAATCAATCAAATTCATTGTATTCTAACATATTCTAACCCCAAACAACACTAGAAAAGTCAGTTAGTGGTTCAACGCAATGTTTCCGCGTTCTTAGCCCATTTGGGATCCAATTTCAACATGTCTTTCTCCACACTTCTAAACACTCTTCATGTATCTCTAGCACTTGTAATCAATCAAATTTATTGTATTCTAACATATTCTAACCCCAAAAAATACTAGATAAGTCATTTAGTGGTTCAAAGCAATGTTTCCGAGTTCTTAGCCCATTTGGGACCCAATTTAAACAAGTCTTTGTCCACACTTCTAAACACTCTTCATGTATCTCTAGCACTTGTAATAATAAAATTTATTATATTCTAACATATTATAACCCAAAACAGCACTAGACAAGTCCTTAAGTGGTTCAACGCAATGTTTCCGAGTTCTTAGCCCATTTGGGACCCAATTTCAACAAGTTTTTCTACACACTTCTAAACACTCTTCATGCATCTCTAGCACTTGTAATCAATCAAGTTACTTGTATTCTAACATATTCTAACCCCAAAAACCACTAGATAAATCATTTCGTGGTTCAACGCAATGTTTTCGTGTTCCTAGCCCATTTGGGACCCAATTTTAACAAGTCTTTCTCCATACTTCTAAACACTCTTCATGCATCTCTAAAAATTGTGATCAATCAAATTTAATGTATTCTAACATATTCTAACCCCAATCAACACTATAACAGCTATTTAATGCTTCAAAGCAATGGTTGTGGGTTCTTAGCCCAATTTGGACAAAATTTGGGCAAGTCTCTCTACACACTTCTAAACACTCTTCATGCATATATAGCACTTCTAAGCAATGAAATTTAAAGTATTCTAACATATTGTAACCCCAAACAACACTAGATAAGTAATTTAAACAAGTGTTTCTCCACACTTCTAAACACTTTTCATGCAACTCTAGCACTTGTAATCAATCAAATTCATTGTATTCTAACATATTCTAACCCCAAACAACACTAGATAAGTCAGTTAGTCGTTCAACGCAATGTTTCCGCGTTCTTAGCCCATTTGGGACCCAATTTCAACAAGTCTTTCTCCACACTTCTAAACACTCTTAATGTATCTCTAGCACTTGTAACAATCAAATTTATTATATTCTAACATATTCTAACCCAAAAAAGCACTAGACAAGCCCTTAAGTGGTTCAACGCAATGTTTCCGAGTTCTTAGCCCATTTGGGACCCAATTTGAACAAGTCTTTCTACACACTTCTAAACACTCTTCATGCATCTTTAGCACGTTTAATCAATCAAATTCATTGTATTCTAACATATTCTAACCCCAAACAACACTAGATAAGTCATTTAGTGGTTCAATGCAATCTTTCCGAGTTCTTAGCCCATTTGGGACCCAATTTCTACAAGTCTTTTTACACACTTCTAAACACTCTTCACGCATCTCTAGCACTTGTATTCAATCAAATTTATTGTATTCTAACATATTCTAACCCCAAAAAAAATTAGATAAGTCATTTAGTAGGTCAAAGCAATGTTTCCGAGTTCTTAGCCCATTTGGGACCCAATTTCAACAAGTCTTTCTCCACACTTCTAAACACTCTTCATGTATCTCTAGCACTTGTAACAATAAAATTTATTATATTCTAACATATTCTAACCCAGAACAGCACTAGACAAGTCCTTAAGTGGTTCAACGCAATGTTTCCGAGTTTTTAGCCCATTTGGGACCCAATTTCAACAAGTCTTTCTACACACTTCTAAACACTCTTCATGCATCTCTAACACTTGTAATCAATCAAATTTATTGTATTCTAACATATTCTAAACCCAATCAACACTATACAAGCTATTTAATGGTTCAAAGCAATGGTTGTGTGATCTTAGCCCATTTTGGACCAAATTTGGGCAAGTCTTTCTACACACTTTTAAACACTTTTCATGCATCTCTAGTACTTGTAATCAATCAAATTTATTGTATTCGAACATATTCTAACCCAAAGCAACACTAGATAAGTCATTTAGTGGTTCAACGCAATGTGTCCGAGTTCTTAGCCCATTTGGGACCCAATTTCAACAAGTCTTTCTACACACTTCTAAACAATCTTCATGCATCTCTAGCACTTGTAATCAATCAAGTTACTTGTATTCTAACATATTCTAACCCCAAACAACACTAGATAAGTCATTTAGTGGTTCAACGCAATGTTTCCGAGTTCTTAGCCCATTTGGGACCCAATTTTAACAAGTCTTTCTCCATACTTCTAAACACTCTTCATGCATCTCTAAAAATTGTAATCAATCAAATTTATTGTATTCTAACATATTCTAACCCCAATCAACACTATAACAGCTATTTAATGCTTCAAAGCAATGGTTGTGGGTTCTTAGCCCATTTTGGACCAAATTTGGGCAACTCTTTCTACACACTTTTAAACACTCTTCATGCATATCTAGCACTTGTAATCAATCAAATTCATTGTATTCTAACATATTCTAACCCCCAAACAACACTAGATAAGTCATTTAGTGGTTCAACGCAATGTTTCCGAGTTCTTAGCCCATTTGGGACCCAATTTCAACATGTGTTTCTCCACACTTATAAACACTCTTCATGCATCTCTAGCACTTGTAATCAATCAAATTTATTGTATTCTAACATATTCTAACCCAAAGCAACACTAGATAAGTCATTTAGTGGTTCAACGCAATGTGTCCGAGTTCTTAGCCCATTTGGGACCCAATTTCAACAAGTCTTTCTACACACTTCTAAACAATCTTCATGCATCTCTAGCACTTGTAATCAATCAAGTTACTTGTATTCTAACATATTCTAACCCCAAACAACACTAGATAAGTCATTTAGTGGTTCAACGCAATGTTTCCGAGTTCTTAGCCCATTTGGGACCCAATTTTAACAAGTCTTTCTCCATACTTCTAAACACTCTTCATGCATCTCTAAAAATTGTAATCAATCAAATTTATTGTATTCTAACATATTCTAACCCCAATCAACACTATAACAGCTATTTAATGCTTCAAAGCAATGGTTGTGGGTTCTTAGCCCATTTTGGACCAAATTTGGGCAACTCTTTCTACACACTTTTAAACACTCTTCATGCATATCTAGCACTTGTAACAATCAAATTTATTATATTCTAACATATTCAAACCCAAAACAGCACTAGACAAGCCATTAAGTGGTTCAACGCAATGTTTCCGAGTTCTTAGCCCATTTGGGACCCAATTTCAACAAGTCTTTCTCCATACTTCTAAACACTCTTCATATATCTCTAGCACTTGTAACAATGAAATTTATTGTATTCTAACATATTCTAACCCAAAACAGCACTAGACAAGCCATTAAGTGGTTCAACGCAATGTTTCCGAGTTCTTAGCCCATTTGGGATCAAGTTTCAACAAGTCTTTCTACACACTTGTAAACACTCTTCATGCATCTCTAGCATTTGTAATCAATCAAATTCATTGTATTCTAACATATTCTAACCCCAAACAACACTAGATAAGTCATTTAGTGGTTCAACGCAATGTTTCCGAGTTCTTAGCCCATTTGGGACCCAATTTCAACAAGTCTTTCTCCACACTTCTAAACACTATTCGTATATCTCTAGCACTTGTAACAATGAAATTTATTGTATTCTAACATATTCTAACCCAAAACAGCACTAGACAAGCCATTAAGTGGTTCAACGCAATGTTTCCGAGTTCTTAGCCCATTTGGGATCAAGTTTCAACAAGTCTTTCTACACACTTGTAAACATTCTTCATGCATCTCTAGCACTTGTAATCAATCAAATTCATTGTATTCTAACATATTCTAACCCCAAACAACACTAGATAAGTCATTTAGTGGTTCAACGCAATATTTCCGAGTTCTTAGCCCATTTGGGACCCAATTTTAGCAAGTCTTTCTCCATACTTCTAAACACTCTTCATGCATCTCTAAAAATTGTAATCAATCAAATTTATTGTATTCCAACATATTCTAACCCCAATCAACACAATAACAGCTATTTAATGCTTCAAAGCAAGGGTTGTGGGTTCTTAGCCCATTTTGGACCAAATTTGGGCAACTCTTTCTACACACTTTTAAACACTAGATAAGTCATTTAGTGGTTCAACGCAATGTTTCCGAGTTCTTAGCCCATTTGGGACCCAATTTCAACAAGTCTTTCTCCACACTTCTAAACACTCTTCGTATATCTCTAGCACTTGTAACAATGAAATTTATTGTATTCTAACATATTCTAACCCAAAACAGCACTAGACAAGCCATTAAGTGGTTCAACGCAATGTTTCCGAGTTCTTAGCCCATTTGGGATCAAGTTTCAACAAGTCTTTCTACACACTTGTAAACACTCTTCATGCATCTCTAGCACTTGTAATCAATCAAATTCATTGTATTCTAACATATTCTAACCCCAAACAACACTAGATAAGTCATTTAGTGGTTCAACGCAATGTTTCCGAGTTCTTAGCCCATTTGGGACCCAATTTCAACAAGTCTTTCTCCACACTTCTAAACACTCTTCGTATATCTCTAGCACTTGTAACAATGAAATTTATTGTATTCTAACATATTCTAACCCAAAACAGCACTAGACAAGCCATTAAGTGGTTCAACGCAATGTTTCCGAGTTCTTAGCCCATTTGGGACCAAATCAACAAGTCTTTCTCCACACTTCTAAACACTCTTCATGCATCTCTAGCACTTGTAATCAGTCAAATTTATTGTATTCTAACATATTCTAACCCCAAACAACACTAGATAAGTCATTTAGTGGTTCAACGCAATGTTTCCGAGTTCTTAGCCCATTTGGGACCCAATTTCAACAAGTCTTTCTCCACACTTCTAAACACTCTTCATGCATCTCTAGCACTTGTAATCAGTCAAATTTATTGTATTCTAACATATTCTAACCCCAAAAAACACTAGATAAGTCATTTTGTTTTTTAGTTCTTAGCCCATTTGGGACCCAATTTCAACAAGTCTTTCGACACACTTCTAAACACTCTTCATGCATCTCTAGCACTTGTAATCAATCAAATTCATTGTGTTCTAGCATATTCTAACCCCAAACAACACCAGATAAGTCATTTAGTGGTTCAACACAATGTTTCCGAGTTCTTAGCCCATTTGGGACCCAATTTCAACAAGTCTTTCTCCACACTTCTAAACACTCTTCATGCATCTCTAGCACTTGTAATCAATCAAATTTATTGTATTCTAACATATTCTAACCCCAAACAACACTAGATAAGTTATTTAATGGTTCAACGCAATGTTTCCGAGTTCTTAGCCCATTTGGGACCCAATTTCAACAAGTCTTTCTCCACACTTCTAAACACTCTTCATGCATCTCTACCACTTGTAATCAATCAAATTTCTTGTATTCTAAAAGATTCTAACCCCAAACAACACTAGATAAGTCATTTAGTGGTTCAACGCAATGTTTCCGAGTTCTTAGCCCATTTAGGACCCAATTTCAACAAGTCTTTCTCCACACTTCTAAACACTCTTCATGCATCTCTAGCACTTGAAATCAATAAAATTTATTGTATTCTATCATATTATGACCCCAAACAACATTAGATAAGTTATTTGGTGGTTCAACGCAATGTTTCCGAGTTCTTAACCCATGTGGGACCCAATTTCAACAAGTCTTTCTCCACACTTCTAAACACTCTTCATGCATCTCTAGCACTTGTAATCAATCGAATTTATTGTATTCTAACATATTCTTACCCCAAACAACATTAGACAAGCCATTTAGTGGTTCAACGCAATGTTTCCGAGTTCTTAGCCCATTTGGGACCCAATTTCGGCAAGTCTTTCTACACACTTCTAAACACTCTTCATGCATCTATAGCACTTCTAAACAATCAAAGTTATTGTATTCTAACATATTCTAACCCCAAACAACACTAGACAAGCCATTTAGTGGTTCAACGCAATGTTTCCGAGTTCTTAGCCCATTTTGGACCAAATTTCGGCAAGTCTTGCTACACACTTCTAAACACTCTTCATGCATTTCTAGCACTTGTAATCAAGCAAAGTTGTTGTGTCCTAACATATTATAACCGCAAACAACACTAGATAAGTCATTTGGCGGTTCAACGTAATGTTTCCGAGTTCTAAGCCCATTTGGGACACAATTTCAACAAGTCTTTCTCCACACTTCTAATCACTTTTCATGCATCTCTAGCACTTGAAATCAATAAAATATATTGTATTATATCATATTATAACCCCAAACAACATTAGATAAGTCATTTGGTGGTTCAACGCAATGTTTCCGAGTTCTTAGCCCATTTGGGACCCAATTTTAACAAGTCTTTCTCCACACTTCTAAACACTCTTCATGCATCTCTATCACTTGTAATCAATCAAATTTATTTTATTCTAACATATTCCAACCCCAAACAACACTAGATAAGTCATTTAGGGGTTTAACGCAATGTTTCCGAGTTCTTAGCCCATTTGGGACCCAATTTCAACAAGTCTTTCTCCACACTTCTAAACACTCTTCATGAATCTCTAGCACTTGTAATCAATCGAAATTTTCTATTCTAATACATTCTAACCCCAAACAACACTAGATAAGTTATTTAGTAGTTCAACGCAATGTTTCCGAGTTCTTAGCCCATTTGGGACCCAATTTTAACAAGTCTTTCTCCACACTTCTAAACACTTTTCATGCATCTCTAGCACTGTTAATCAATCAAATTTATTCTATTCTAACATATTGCAACCCCAAACAACATTAGATAAGTCATATAGTGGTTCAACGCAATGTTTCTGAGTTCTTAGCCCATTTGGGACCCAATTTCAAGAAGTCTTTTTCCACACTTCTAAACACTCTTCATGCATCTCTAGCACTTATAATCAATCGAATTTATATTATTCTAATAAATTATAACCCCAAAAAACATTAGATAGGTCATTTAGTGGTTTAACGCAATGTTTCTGAGTTCTTAGCCAATTTGGGACCCAATTTCAACAATTCTCCACACTTCTAATCACTCTTCATGCATCTCTAGCACTTGTAATCAATCGGATTTATTGTATTCTAATAAATTCTAACCCCAAAAAACACTAGATAAGTAATTTAGTGGTTCAACGCAATGTTTCCGAGTTCTTAGCCCTTTTGGGACCCAATTTCAACAAGTCTTTCTCCACACTTCTAAACACTCATCATGCATCTCTAGCACTTGTAATCAATCGAATTTCTTGTATTCTAATATATTCTAACCCTAAACAACACTAGATAAGTTATTTAATGGTTCAACGCAATGTTTCTGAGTTCTTAGCCCAATTTCAAGAAATCTTTCTCCACACTTCTTAACACTCTTCATCCATTTCTAGCACTTGTAATCAAGCAAAGTTGTTGTATCCTAACATATTATAACCCCAAACAACTCTAGAGAAGTTATTTGGTGGTTTAACGCAATGTTTCCGAGTTCTTAGCCCATTTGGGACCCAATTTCAACAAGTCTTTCTCCACACTTCTAAACACTCTTCATGTATCTCTAGCACTTGTAATCAATCGAATTTATTGTATTCAAACATATTCTAACCCCAAACAACATTAGACAAGCCATTTAGTGGTTCAACGCAATGTTTCCGAGTTCTTAGCCCATTTTGGACCAATTTTAACAAGTCTTTCTCCACACTTCTAAACACTCTTCATGCATCTCTATCACTTGTAATCAATCAAATTTATTTTATTCTAATATATTCTAACCCCAAACAACACTAGATAAGTTATTTAATGGTTCAACGCAATGTTTCCGAGTTCTTAGCCCTTTTGGGACCCAATTTCAACAAGTCTTGCTACACACTTCTAAACACTCTTCATGCATTTCTAGCACTTGTAATCAAGCAAAGTTGTTGTGTCCTAACATATTATAACCGCAAACAACACTAGATAAGTCATTTGGCGGTTCAACGTAATGTTTCCGAGTTCTAAGCCCATTTGGGACCCAATTTCAACAAGTCTTTCTCCACACTTCTAATCACTTTTCATGCATCTCTAGCACTTGAAATCAATAAAATTTATTGTATTCTATCATATTATAACCCCAAACAACATTAGATAAGTCATTTGGTGGTTCAACGCAATGTTTCCGAGTGCTTAGCCCATTTGGCACCCAATTTCAACAAGTCTTTCTCCACACTTCTAAACACTCTTCATGCATCTCTAGCACTTGTAATCAATCGAATTTATTGTATTCTAACATATTCCAACCCCAAACAACACTAGATAAGTCATTTAGTGGTTTAACGCAATGTTTCCGAGTTCTTAGCCCATTTGGCACCCAATTTCAACAAGTCTTTCTCCACACTTCTAAACACTCTTCATGCATCTCTAGCACTTGTAATCAATCGAATTTATTGTATTATAATAAATTCTAACTCCAAACAACACTAGATAAGTTATTTAGTGGTTCAACGCAGTGTTTCCGAGTTCTTAGCCCATTTGGGACCCAATTTCAACAAGTCTTTCTCCACACTTCTAAACACTCTTCATGCATCTCTAGCACTGTTAATCAATCAAATTTATTCTATTCTAACATATTGCAACCCCAAACAACACTAGATAAGTCATATAGTGGTTCAACGCAATGTTTCTGAGTTCTTAGCGCATTTGGGACCCAATTTCAAGAAGTCTTTCTCCACACTTCTTAACACTCTTCATGCATTTCTAGCACTTGTAATCAAGCAAAGATATTGTATCGTCCTAACATATTATAACCCCAAACAACACTAGATAAGTCATTTGGTGGTTTAACACAATGTTTCTGAGTTCTTAGCCCATTTGGGACCAATTTCAACAAGTATTTCTCCACACTTCTAAACACTCTTCATGCATCTCTAGCACTTGTAATCAATCGAATTTCTTGTATTCTAATATATTCTAACCCCAAACAACACTAGATAAGTTATTTAATGGTTCAACGCAATGTTTCCGAGTTCTTAGCCCTTTTGGGACCCAATTTCAACAAGTCTTTCTCAACACTTCTAAACACTTTTCATGCATCTCTAGCACTGTTAATCAATCAAATTTATTGTATTCTAACATTTTCTAACCCCAAACAACACTAGATAAGTCATTTAGTGGTTCAACGCAATGTTTCTCAGTTCTTAGCCCATTTGGGACCCAATTTCAAGAAATCTTTCTCCACACTTCTTAACACTCTTCATGCATTTCTAGCACTTGTAATCAAGCAAAGTTGTTGTATCCTAACATATTATAACCCCAAACAACACTAGATAAGTTATTTGGTGGTTTAACGCAATGTTTCCGAGTTCTTAGCCCATTTGGGACCCAATTTCAACATGTATTTCTCCACACTTCTTAACACTCTTCATGCATCTCTAGCACTTGTAATCAATCAAATTAATTGTATTCTAACATATTCTAACCCCAAATAACATTAGACAAGCCATTTAGTGGTTCAACGCAATGTTTCCGAGTTCTTAGCCCATTTTGGACCAAATTTCAGCAAGTCTTTCTCCACACTTCTAAACAATCTTCATGCATCTCTAGCACTTGTAATCAATCGAATTTATTGTATTCTAATATATTCTAACCCAAACAAAACTAGATAAGTTATTTAGTGGTTCAACGCAATGTTTCCGAGTTCTTAGCCCATTTGGGACCCAATTTCAACAAGTCTTTCTCAACACTTCTTAACACTCTTCATGCATTTCTAGCACTTGTAATCAAGCAAAGTTGTTGTATCCTAACATATTATAACGCCAAACAACACTAGATAAGTCATTTGGCGGTACAACGTAATGTTTCCGAGTTCTTAGCCCATTTGGGACCCAATTTCAACAAGTCTTTCTCCACACTTCTAATCACTTTTCATGCCTCTATAGCACTTGAAATCAATAAAATTTATTGTATTCTATCATATTATTACCCCAAACAACATTAGATAAGTCATTTGGTGGTTCAACGCAATGTTTCCGAGTTCTTAGCCCATTTGGGACACAATTTCAACAAGTCTTTCTCCACACTTCTAAACACTCTTCATGCATCTCTAGCACTTGTAATCAATCAAATTTATTGTATTTTAAAATATTCTAACCCCAAATAACACTAGATAACTCATTTAGTAGGTCAACACAATGTTTCCGAGTTCTTAGCCCATTTGGGACCCAATTTCAACATGTCTTTCTCCACACTTCTAAACACTCTTCATGCATCTCTAGCACTTGTAATCAATCAAAGTTACTCAATTCTAACATATTCTAACCCCAAACAACAGAAGATAAGTCACTTAGTGGTTCAAAGCAATGTTTCCGAGTTCTTAGCCCATTTGGAACCCAATTTCAACAAGTCTTTCTCCACACTTCTAAACACTCTGCATGCATCTCTAGCACTTGTAATCAATCAAATTTATTGTATTCTAACATATTATAACCCCAAACAACACTATATAAGTCATTTGGTGGTTTAACGCAATGTTTCTGAGTTCTTAGCCCATTTGGGACCCAATTTCAACAAATCTTTCTCCACACTTCTAAACACTTTTCATGAATCTCTAGCACTTGTAAACAATCAAAGTTATTGTATTCTAACATATTCTAACCCCAAACAACACTAGATAAGTCATTTAGTGGTTCAATACAATGTTTCCGAGTTCTTAACCCATTTGGGACCCAATTTCAACAAGTCTTTTTCCACACTTCTAAACACTCTTCATGCATCTCTAGCACTTGTAATCAATCGAATTTCTTGTATTCTAATATATTCTAACCCCAAACAACACTAGATAAGTTATTTAATGGTTCAACGCAATGTTTCCGAGTTCTTAGCCCAATTTCAAGAAATCTTTCTCCACACTTCTTAACACTCTTCATGCATTTCTAGCACTTGTAATCAAGCAAAGTTGTTGTATTCTAGCATATTATAACCCCAAACAACACTAGATAAGTTATTTGGTGGTTCAACGCAATGTTTCCGAGTTCTTAGCCCATTTGGGACCCAATTTCAACATGTATTTCTCCACACTTCTTAACACTCTTCATGCATCTCTAGCACTTGTAATCAATCAAATTAATTGTATTCTAACATATTCTAACCCCAAACAACATTAGACAAGCCATTTAGTGGTTCAACGCAATGTTTCCGAGTTCTTAGCCCATTTGGGACCCAATTTCAACAAGTCTTTCTCCACACTTCTAAACACTCTTCATGCATCTCTAGCACTTGTAATCAATCAAATTAATTGTATTCTAACATATTCTAACCCCAAACAACATTAGACAAGCCATTTAGTG
Source organism: Capsella bursa-pastoris (assembly GCA_036452645.1). NCBI lineage: Eukaryota > Viridiplantae > Streptophyta > Magnoliopsida > Brassicales > Brassicaceae > Capsella > Capsella bursa-pastoris. The sequence goes on from CP144192.1 coordinate 6,165,865, forward strand.
GTTCAACGCAATGTTTCCGAGTTCTTAGCCCATTTTGGACCAAATTTCGGCAAGTCTTGCTACACACTTCTAAACACTCTTCATGCATTTCTAGCACTTGTAATCAAGCAAACTTGTTGCATCCTAACATATTATAACCCCAAACAACACTAGATAAGTCATTTGGCGGTTCAAGGTAATGATTCCGAGTTCTTAGCCCATTTGGGACACAATTTCAACAAGTCTTTCTCCACACTTCTAATCACTTTTCATGCATCTCTAGCACTTGAAATCAATAAAATTTATTGTATTCTATCATATTATAACCCCAAACAACATTAGATAAGTCATTTGGTGGTTCAACGCAATGTTTCCGAGTTCTTAGCCCATTTGGGACCCAATTTTAACAAGTCTTTCTCCACACTTCTAAACACTCTTCATGCATCTCTATCACTTGTAATCAATCAAATTTATTGTATTCTAACATATTCCAACCCCAAACAACACTAGATAAGTCATTTAGGGGTTTAACGCAATGTTTCCGAGTTCTTAGCCCATTTGGGACCCAATTTCAACAAGTCTTTCTCCACACTTCTAAACACTCTTCATGCATCTCTAGCACTTGTAATCAATCGAATTTTTCTATTCTAATACATTCTAACCCCAAACAACACTAGATAAGTTATTTAGTAGTTCAACGCAATGTTTCCGAGTTCTTAGCCCATTTGGGACCCAATTTTAACAAGTCTTTCTCCACACTTCTAAACACTTTTCATGCATCTCTAGCACTGTTAATCAATCAAATTTATTCTATTCTAACATATTGCAACCCCAAACAACACTAGATAAGTCATATAGTGGTTCAACGCAATGTTTCTGAGTTCTTAGCGCATTTGGGACCCAATTTCAAGAAGTCTTTCTCCACACTTCTTAACACTCTTCATGCATTTCTAGCACTTGTAATCAAGCAAAGTTGTTGTATCGTCCTAACATATTATAACCCCAAACAACACTAGATAAGTCATTTGGTGGTTTAACACAATGTTTCTGAGTTCTTAGCCCATTTGGGACCAATTTCAACAAGTATTTCTCCACACTTCTAAACACTCTTCATGCATCTCTAGCACTTGTAATCAATCGAATTTCTTGTATTCTAATATATTCTAACCCCAAACAACACTAGATAAGTTATTTAATGGTTCAACGCAATGTTTCCGAGTTCTTAGCCCTTTTGGGACCCAATTTCAACAAGTCTTTCTCAACACTTCTAAACACTTTTCATGCATCTCTAGCACTTGTAATCAATCGAATTTCTTGTATTCTAATATATTCTAACCCCAAACAACACTAGATAAGTTATTTAATGGTTCAACGCAATGTTTCTCAGTTCTTAGCCCATTTGGGACCCAATTTCAAGAAATCTTTCTCCACACTTCTTAACACTCTTCATCCATTTCTAGCACTTGTAATCAAGCAAAGTTGTTGTATCCTAACATATTAAAACCCCAAACAACTCTAGAGAAGTTATTTGGTGGTTTAACGCAATGTTTCCGAGTTCTTAGCCCATTTGGGACCCAATTTCAACATGTATTTCTCCACACTACTTAACACTCTTCATGCATCTCTAGCACTTGTAATCAATCAAATTAATTGTATTCAAACATATTCTAACCCCAAACAACATTAGACAAGCCATTTAGTGGTTCAACGCAATGTTTCCGAGTTCTTAGCCCATTTTGGACAAAATTTCGGCAAGTCTTACTACACACTTCTAATCACTCTTCATGCATCTCTAGCAGTTGTAATCAATCGGATTTATTGTATTCTAATATATTCTAACCCCAAACAACACTAGATAAGTTATTTAGTGGTTCAACGCAATGTTTCCGAGTTCTTAGCCCATTTGGGACCCAATTTCAACATGTCTTTCTCCACACTTCTAAATACTTTTCATGCATCTCTAGCACTTGTAATCAATAAAATATATTGTATTCTAACATATTATAACCCCAAACAACACTAGTTAAGTCATTTGGTGGTTCAACGCAATGTTTACGAGTTCTTAGCCCATTTTGGACCAAATTTCACCAAGTCTTTCTACACACTTCTAAACACTCTTCATGCATCTCTAACACTTGTAATCAATAAAATACATTGTATTATAACATATTATAACCCCAAACAACACTAGACAAATGATTTAGTGGTTCAATGCAATGTTTATGAGTTCTTAGCCCATTTGGGACCCAATTTCAACAAGTCTTTCTCCACACTTCTAAACACTCTTCATGCATCTCTAGCACTTGTAATCAATCAAATTCATTGTATTCAACATATTCTAACCCGAAACAACACTAGATAAGTCATTTAGGGGTTCAACACAATGTTTCCGAGTTGTTAGCCCATTTGGGACCCAATTTCAACATGTCTTTCTCCACACTTATAAACACTCTTCATGCATCTCTAGCACTTGTAATCAATCAAATTTATTGTATTCTAACATATTCTAACCCCAAACAACACTAGATAAGTCATTTAGTGGTTCAACGCAATGTTTCCGAGTTCTTAGCCCATTTGGGACCCAATTTCAACAAGTCTTTCTCCACACTTCTAAACACTCTTCATGCATCTCTAGCACTTATAATCAATCAAATTTATTGTATTCTAACATATTCTAACCCCAAACAACACTAGATAAGTCATTTGGTGGTTCAACGCAATGTTTCCGAGTTCTTAGCCCATTTGGGACCCAATTTCAACAAGTCTTTCTCCACACTTCTAAACACTCTTCATGCATCTCTAGCACTTTTAATCAATCAAATTTATTGTATTCTAACATATTCTAACCCCAAACAACAGTAGATAAGTCATTTAGTGGTTCAACGCAATGTTTCCGAGTTCTTAGCCCATTTGGGACCCAACTTCAACAAGTCTTTCTCCACACTTCTAAACAGTCTTCATGCATCTCTAGCACTTGAAATCAATCGAATTTCTTGTATTCTAATATATTCTAACCCCAAACAACACTAGATAATTCATTTAATGGTTCAACGTAATGTTTCCGAGTTCTTAGCCCATTTGGGACCCAATTTCAACAAGTCTTTCTCCACACTTCTAAAGACTCTTCATGCATCTCTAGCACTTGTAATCAATCGATTTTTTTATTCTATTATATTCTAATCCCAAACAACACTATATAAGTTATTTAGTGGTTCAACGCAATGTTTCCGAGTTCTTAGCCCATTTGGGACCCAATTTCAAGAAAGTCTTTCTCCACACTTCTTAACACTCTTTATGCATTTCTAGCACTTGTAATCAAGCAAATTTGTTGTATTCTAACATATTATAACCCCAAACAACACTAGATAAGTTATTTGGTGGTTCAACGCAATGTTTCCGAGTTCTTAGCCCATTTGGGACCCAATTTCAACATGTATTTCTCCACACTTCTTAAGACTTTTCATGCATCTCTAGCACTTGTAATCAATCAAATTAATTGTATTCTAACATATTCTTACCCCAAACAACATTAGACAAGCCATTTAGTGGTTCAACGCAATGTTTCCGAGTTTTTAGCCCATTTTGGACCAAATTTCGGCAAGTCTTGCTCCACACTTCTAAACACTCTTCATGCATCTCTAGCACTTGTAATCAATCAAATTAATTGTATTCTAACATATTCTAACCCCAAAAAACACTAGATAAGTGATTTAGTGGTTCAACGCAATGTTTCCGAATTCTTAGCCCATTTGGGACCAAATTTCAACAAGTCTTTCTCCACACTTCTAAACACTTTTCATGCATCTCTAGCACTTGTAATCAATCAAATTTATTGTATTCTAACATATTATAACCCCAAACAACACTAGATAAGTCATTTGGCGGTTCAAGGTAATGATTCCGAGTTCTTAGCCCATTTGGGACCCAATTTCAACAAGTCTTTCTCCACACTTCTAAACACTTTTCATGCATCTCTAGAACTGTTAATCAATGAAATTTATTGCATTCTAACATATTCCAACCCCAAACAACACTAGATAAGTCATTTAGTGGTTTAACGCAATGTTTCCGAGTTCTTAGCCCATTTGGGACCCAATTTCAACAAGTCTTTCTCCACACTTCTAAACACTCTTCATGCATCTCTAGCACTTGTAATCAATCGAATTTATTGTATTCTAATATATTCTAACCCCAAACAACACTAGATAAGTCATTTAGTGGTTCAACGCAATGTTTCCGAGTTCTTAGCCCATTTGGGACCCAATTTCAACAAGTCTTTCTCCACACTTCTAAACACTCTTCATGCATCTCTAGCACTTGTAATCAATCGAATTTTTTTATTCTAATATATTCTAACCCCAAACAACACTAGATAAGTTATTTAGTGGGTCAACGCAATGTTTCCGAGTTCTTAGCCCATTTGGGACCCAATTTCAACAAGTCTTTCTCCACACTTCTAAACACTCTTCATGCATCTCTAGCACTTGTAATCAATCAAATTTATTGTATTATAATATATTCTAACCCCAAACAATACTAGATAAGTTATTTAACGGTTCAACGCAATGTTTCCGAGTTCTTAGCCCTTTTGGGACCTAATTTCAACAAGTCTTTCTCCACAGTTCTAAACACTTTTCATGCATCTCTAGCACTGTTAATCAATCAAATTTATTGTATTCTAACATTTTCTAACCCCAAACAACACTAGTTAGGTCATTTAGTGGTTCAACGCAATGTTTCCGAGTTCTTAACCCATTTGGGACCCAATTTCAACAAGTATTCTCCACACTTCTAAACAATCTTCATGCATCTCTAGCACTTGTAATCAATCGAATTTTTCTATTCTAACATATTCTAACCCCAAACAACACTAGATAAGTTATTTAATGGTTCAACGCAATGTTTCCGAGTTCTAAGCCCTTTTGGGACACAATTTCAACATGTATTTCTCCACACTTCTAAACACTCTTCATGCATCTCTAGCACTTGTAATCAATCAAATTCATTGTATTCGAACATATTCTCACCCCAAACAACATTAGAGAAGCCATTTAGTGGTTCAATGCAATGTTTCCGAGTTCTTAGCCCATTTTGGACCAAATTTTGGCAAGTCTTGCTACACACTTCTAAACACTCTTCATGCATCTCTAGCACTTGTAATCAATCAAATTAATTGCATTCTAACATATTATAACACCAAACAACACTAGATAAGTCATTTAGTGGTTCAACGCAATGTTTCCGAGTTTTTAGCCCATTTTGGACCAAATTTCGGCAAGTCTTGCTACACACTTCTAAACACTCTTCATGCATTTCTAGCACTTGTAATCAAGCAAACTTGTTGCATCCTAACATATTATAACCCCAAACAACACTAGATAAGTCATTTGGCGGTTCAAGGTAATGATTCCGAGTTCTTAGCCCATTTGGGACACAATTTCAACAAGTCTTTCTCCACACTTCTAAACACTCTTCATGCATCTCTAGCACTTGTAATCAATCGAATTTTTTAATTCTAATATATTCTAACCCCAAACAACACTAGATAAATTATTTAGTGGTTCAACGCAATGTTTCCGAGTTCTTAGGCCATATGGGACCCAATTTCAACAAGTCTTTCTCCACTTTTCTTAACACTCTTCATGCATCTCTAGCACTTGTAATCAATCAACTTAACTGCATTCTAACATATTCTAACCCCAAACAACACTAGATAAGTCATTTAGTGGTTCAACGCAATGTTTCCGAGTTTTTATCCCATTTGGGACCCAATTTCAACAAGTCTTTCTCCACATTTATAAACACTCTTCATGCATTTCTAGCACTTGTAATCAATAAAATTTATTGTATTTTAACATATTTCAACCCCAAACAACACTAGATAAGTCATTTAGTGGGTCAACACAATGTTTCCGAGTTCTTATCCCATTTGGGACCCAATTTCAACATGTCTTTCTCCACACTTCTAAACACTTTTCATGCAACTCTACCACTTGTAATCAATCAAATTTATTGTATTCTAACATATTCTAACCCCAAACAACACTAGATAAGTCATTTAGTGGTTCAACGCAATGTTTTTGAGTTCTTAGCCCATTTGGGACCAAATTTCAACAAGTCTTTCTCCACACTTCTAAACACTCTTCATGCATCTCTAGCACTTGTAATCAATCAAATTCATTGTATTCTAATATATTCGAACCCCAAACAACACTAGATAAATCATTTAGTTGTTCAAAGCAATGTTTCCGAGTTCTTAGCCCATTTGGGACCCAATTTCAACAAGTGTTTCTCCACACTTCTAAACTCTTTTCATGAATCTCTAGCACTCTTAATCAATAAAATTTATTGTATTCTAACATATTATAACCCCAAACAACACTAGATAAGTCATTTGGTGGTTTAACGCAATGTTTTCGAGTTCTTAGCTTATTTGGGACCCAATTTCAACAAGTCTTTCTCCACACTTCTAAACACTCTTCATGCATCTCTAGCACTTCTAAACAATAGAAGTTATTGTATTCTAACATATTCTAACCCCAAAAAATACTAGATAAGTCATTTAGTGGTTCAACGCAATGTTTCCGAGTTCTTAGCCCATTTGTGACCCAATTTCAACAAGTCTTTCTCCACACTTCTAAACACTCTTCATGCATCTCTAGCACTTGTAATCAATCAGTTTTATTGTTTTCTAACATATTCTAACCCGAAACAACACTAGATAAGTTATTTATTGTTTCTACGCAATGTTTCCGAGTTCTTAGCCCATTTGGGACCCAATTTCAATAACTCTTTCTCCACACTTCTAAACACTCTTCATGCATCTGTAGCAATTGTAATCAATCAATCTTATTGTAATCTTACATATTATAGCCCCAAACAACACTAGACAAGCCATTTAGTGATTCAACTCAATATTTTTGAGTTCTTAGCCCATTTCGGACCAAACTTTCGGCAAGTCTTTCTACACACTTCTAAACACTCTTCATGCATCTCTAGTACTTGTAATCAATCAATTTAATTGTATTCAAACATATTCTAACCCAAAACAACACTAGATAAGTCATTTATTGATTCAACACAATGTTTCCGAGTTCTTAGCCCATTTTGGACCAAATTTCGGCAAGGCTTTCTCCACACTTCTAAACTCTCTTCATAAATCTCTAGCACTTGTAATCAATCAAATTTATTGTATTCTTACATATTATAACCCCATACAAGACTTGATAAGTCATTTTGTGGTTCAACGCAATGTTTCCGAGTTCATAGCCCATTTTGGACAAAATTTCGGCAAGTCTTTCTACACACTTCTAAACACTCTTGATGCATCTCTAGCACTTGTAATCAATCAAATTTGTTATATTCTAACATATTATAATACCATACAACACTAGATAAGTCATTTTGTGGTTCAACACAATGTTTTCGAGTTCTTAGCCCATTTGAGACCCAATTTCAACAAGTCTTTCTCCATATTTCTACACACTCTTCATGCATCTGTAGCACTTGTAATCAATCAAATTTATTGTAAACTTACACATTATAATCCCAAACAACACTAGTCAAGCCATTTATTGGTTCAAAGCAATGTTTCCGAGTTCATAGCCCATTTTGGACAAAATTTTGGCAAGTCTTTCTACACACTTCTAAACACTCTTCATGCATCTCTTGCACTTGTAATCAATCAAATTTATTGTATTCTAACATATTCTAACACCATACAACACTAGATAAGTCATTTTGTGGTTCAACACAATGTTTTCGAGTTCTTAGCCCATTTGAGGCCCAATTTCAACAAGTCTTTCTCCATACTTCTATACACTCTTCATGCATCTGTAGCACTTGTAATCAATCAAATTTATTGTAAACTTACACATTATAATCCCAAACAACACTAGTCAAGCCATTTAGTGGTTCAAAGCGATGTTTCCGATTTCATAGCCCATTTTGGACAAAATTTCGGCAAGTCTTTCTACACACTTCTAAACACTCTTCATGCATCTCTAGCACTTGTAATCAATCAAATTTAATGTATTCTAATATATTCTAACCCTAAACAACACTAGATAATTCATTTAGTGGTTCAACACAATGTTTCTGAGTTCTTAGCCAATTTGAGACCAAATTTCAACAAGTCTTTCTCCACTCTTCTAAACACTCTTCATGTATCTCTAGCACTTGTAACAATCAAATTTATTGTATTCTAACATATTCTAACCCCAAAAAACACTAGATAAGTCATTTAAAGGTTCAACGCAATGTTTCCGAGTTCTTAGCCCATTTGGGACCCAATTTCAATAAGTCTTTCTCCACACTTCTAAACACTCTTCATGCATCTGTAGCACTTGTAATCAATCAAATTAATTGTAATCTTACATATTATAGCCCCAAACAATACTAGACAAGCCATTTAGTGATTAAACGCAATGTTTCCGAGTTCTTAGCCCATTTTGGACCAAACTTTCGGCAAGTCTTTTTACAAACTTCTAAACACTCTTCATGCATCTCTAGCACTTGTAATCAATCAATTTTATTGTATTCTAACATATTCTAACCCGAAACAACACTAGATAAGTTATTTATTGCTTCTACGCAATGTTTCCGAGTTCTTAGCCCATTTGGGACCCAATTTCAATAACTCTTTCTCCACACTTCTAAACACTCTTCATGCATCTGTAGCAATTGTAATCAATCAAATTTATTGTAATCTTACATATTATAGCCCCAAACAACACTAGACAAGCCATTTAGTGATTCAACGCAATATTTTTGAGTTCTTAGCCCATTTCGGACCAAACTTTCGGCAAGTCTTTCTACACACTTCTAAACACTCTTCATGCATCTCTAGCACTTGTAATCAATCAATTTAATTGTATTCAAACATATTCTAACCCAAAACAACACTAGATAAGTCATTTATTGATTCAACGCAATGTTTCCGAGTTCATAGCCCATTTTGGACAAAATTTCGGCAAGTCTTTCTACACACTTCTAAACACTCTTGATGCATCTCTAGCACTTGTAATCAATCAAATTTGTTATATTCTAACATATTATAATACCATACAACACTAGATAAGTCATTTTGTGGTTCAACACAATGTTTTCGAGTTCTTAGCCCATTTGAGACCCAATTTCAACAAGTCTTTCTCCATATTTCTACACACTCTTCATGCATTTGTAGCACTTGTAATCAATCAAATTTATTGTAAACTTACACATTATAATCCCAAACAACACTAGTCAAGCCATTTATTGGTTCAAAGCAATGTTTCCGAGTTCATAGCCCATTTTGGACAAAATTTTGGCAAGTCTTTCTACACACTTCTAAACACTCTTCATGCATCTCTTGCACTTGTAATCAATCAAATTTATTGTATTCTAACATATTCTAACACCATACAACACTAGATAAGTCATTTTGTGGTTCAACACAATGTTTTCGAGTTCTTAGCCCATTTGAGGCCCAATTTCAACAAGTCTTTCTCCATACTTCTATACACTCTTCATGCATCTGTAGCACTTGTAATCAATCAAATTTATTGTAAACTTACACATTATAATCCCAAACAACACTAGTCAAGCCATTTAGTGGTTCAAAGCGATGTTTCCGAGTTCATAGCCCATTTTGGACAAAATTTCGGCAAGTCTTTCTACACACTTCTACACACTCTTCATGCATCTCTAGCACTTGTAATCAATCAAATTTAATGTATTCTAATATATTCTAACCCTAAACAACACTAGATAATTCATGTAGTGGTTCAACACAATGTTTCTGAGTTCTTAGCCAATTTGAGACCAAATTTCAACAAGTCTTTCTCCACTCTTCTAAACACTCTTCATGTATCTCTAGCACTTGTAACAATCAAATTTATTGTATTATAACATATTCTAACCCCAAAAAACACTAGATAAGTCATTTAAAGGTTCAACGCAATGTTTCCGAGTTCTTAGCCCATTTGGGACCCAATTTCAATAAGTCTTTCTCCACACTTCTAAACACTCTTCATGCATCTGTAGCACTTGTAATCAATCAAATTAATTGTAATCTTACATATTATAGCCCCAAACAATACTAGACAAGCCATTTAGTGATTAAACGCAATGTTTCCGAGTTCTTAGCCCATTTTGGACCAAACTTTCGGCAAGTCTTTTTACAGACTTCTAAACACTCTTCATGCATCTCTAGCACTTGTAATCAATCAGTTTTATTGTTTTCTAACATATTCTAACCCGAAACAACACTAGATAAGTTATTTATTGCTTCTACGCAATGTTTCCGAGTTCTTAGCCCATTTGGGACCCAATTTCAATAACTCTTTCTCCACACTTCTAAACACTCTTCATGCATCTGTAGCAATTGTAATCAATCAATCTTATTGTAATCTTACATATTATAGCCCCAAACAACACTAGACAAGCCATTTAGTGATTCAACGCAATATTTTTGAGTTCTTAGCCCATTTCGGACCAAACTTTCGGCAAGTCTTTCTACACACTTCTAAACACTCTTCATGCATCTCTAGTACTTGTAATCAATCAATTTAATTGTATTCAAACATATTCTAACCCAAACACAACACTAGATAAGTCATTTATTGATTCAACACAATGTTTCCGAGTTCTTAGCCCATTTGGTTCCCAATTTCAACAAGTCTTTCTCCACACTTCTAAACTCTCTTCATAAATCTCTAGCACTTGTAATCAATCAAATTTATTGTATTCTTACATATTATAACCCCATACAAGACTTGATAAGTCATTTTGTGGTTCAACGCAATGTTTCCGAGTTCATAGCCCATTTTGGACAAAATTTCGGCAAGTCTTTCTACACACTTCTAAACACTCTTGATGCATCTCTAGCACTTGTAATCAATCAAATTTGTTATATTCTAACATATTATAATACCATACAACACTAGATAAGTCATTTTGTGGTTCAACACAATGTTTTCGAGTTCTTAGCCCATTTGAGACCCAATTTCAACAAGTCTTTCTCCATATTTCTACACACTCTTCATGCATCTGTAGCACTTGTAATCAATCAAATTTATTGTAAACTTACACATTATAATCCCAAACAACACTAGTCAAGCCATTTATTGGTTCAAAGCAATGTTTCCGAGTTCATAGCCCATTTTGGACAAAATTTTGGCAAGTCTTTCTACACACTTCTAAACACTCTTCATGCATCTCTTGCACTTGTAATCAATCAAATTTATTGGATTCTAACATATTCTAACACCATACAACACTAGATAAGTCATTTTGTGGTTCAACACAATGTTTTCGAGTTCTTAGCCCATTTGAGGCCCAATTTCAACAAGTCTTTCTCCATACTTCTATACACTCTTCATGCATCTGTAGCACTTGTAATCAATCAAATTTATTGTAAACTTACACATTATAATCCCAAACAACACTAGTCAAGCCATTTAGTGGTTCAAAGCGATGTTTCCGAGTTCATAGCCCATTTTGGACAAAATTTCGGCAAGTCTTTCTACACACTTCTAAACACTCTTCATGCATCTCTAGCACTTGTAATCAATCAAATTTAATGTATTCTAATATATTCTAACCCTAAACAACACTAGATAATTCATTTAGTGGTTCAACACAATGTTTCTGAGTTCTTAGCCAATTTGAGACCAAATTTCAACAAGTCTTTCTCCACTCTTCTAAACACTCTTCATGTATCTCTAGCACTTGTAACAATCAAATTTATTGTATTCTAACATATTCTAACCCCAAAAAACACTAGATAAGTCATTTAAAGGTTCAACGCAATGTTTCCGAGTTCTTAGCCCATTTGGGACCCAATTTCAATAAGTCTTTCTCCACACTTCTAAACACTCTTCATGCATCTGTAGCACTTGTAATCAATCAAATTAATTGTAATCTTACATATTATAGCCCCAAACAATACTAGACAAGCCATTTAGTGATTAAACGCAATGTTTCCGAGTTCTTAGCCCATTTTGGACCAAACTTTCGGCAAGTCTTTTTACAAACTTCTAAACACTCTTCATGCATCTCTAGCACTTGTAATCAATCAATTTTATTGTATTCTAACATATTCTAACCCGAAACAACACTAGATAAGTTATTTATTGCTTCTACGCAATGTTTCCGAGTTCTTAGCCCATTTGGGACCCAATTTCAATAACTCTTTCTCCACACTTCTAAACACTCTTCATGCATCTGTAGCAATTGTAATCAATCAAATTTATTGTAATCTTACATATTATAGCCCCAAACAACACTAGACAAGCCATTTAGTGATTCAACGCAATATTTTTGAGTTCTTAGCCCATTTCGGACCAAACTTTCGGCAAGTCTTTCTACACACTTCTAAACACTCTTCATGCATCTCTAGCACTTGTAATCAATCAATTTAATTGTATTCAAACATATTCTAACCCAAAACAACACTAGATAAGTCATTTATTGATTCAACACAATGTTTCCGAGTTCTTAGCCCATTTGGTTCCCAATTTCAACAAGTCTTTCTCCACACTTCTAAACTCTCTTCATAAATCTCTAGCACTTGTAATCAATCAAATTTATTGTATTCTTACATATTATAACCCCATACAAGACTTGATAAGTCATTTTGTGGTTCAACGCAATGTTTCCGAGTTCATAGCCCATTTTGGACAAAATTTCGGCAAGTCTTTCTACACACTTCTAAACACTCTTCATGCGTCTCTAGCACTTGTAATCAATCAAATTTAATGTATTCAAATATATTCTAACCCCAAACAACACTGGATAATTCATTTAGTGGTTCAACGCAATGTTTCTGAGTTCTTAGCCAATTTGAGACCAAATTTCAACAAGTCTTTCTCCACTCTTCTAAACACTCTTCATGTATCTCTAGCACTTGTAACAATCAAATTTATTGTATTCTAACATATTCTAACCCCAAAAAACACTAGATAAGTCATTTAAAGGCTCAACGCAATGTTTCCGAGTTCTTAGCCCATTTGGGACCCAATTTCAATAAGTCTTTCTCCACACTTCTAAACACTCTTCATGCATCTGTAGCACTTGTAATCAATCAAATTTATTGTAATCTTACATATTATAGCCCCAAACAATACTAGACAAGCCATTTAGTGATTCAACGCAATGTTTCCGAGTTCTTAGCCCATTTTGGACCAAACTTTCGGCAAGTCTTTCTACACACTTCTAAACACTCTTCATGCATCTCTAGCACTTGTAATCAATCAATTTAATTGTATTCAAACATATTCTAACCCAAAACAACACTAGATAAGTCATTTATTGATTCAACGCAATGTTTCCGAGTTCTTAGCCCATTTGGTTCCCAATTTCAACAAGTCTTTCTCCACACTTCTAAACTCTCTTCATAAATCTCTAGCACTTGTAATCAATCAAATTTATTGTATTCTTACATATTATAACCCCATACAAGACTTGATAAGTCATTTTGTGGTTCAACGCAATGTTTCCGAGTTCATAGCCCATTTTGGACAAAATTTCGGCAAGTCTTTCTACACACTTCTAAACACTCTTGATGCATCTCTAGCACTTGTAATCAATCAAATTTGTTATATTCTAACATATTATAATACCATACAACACTAGATAAGTCATTTTGTGGTTCAACACAATGTTTTCGAGTTCTTAGCCCATTTGAGACCCAATTTCAACAAGTCTTTCTCCATATTTCTACACACTCTTCATGCATCTGTAGCACTTGTAATCAATCAAATTTATTGTAAACTTACACATTATAATCCCAAACAACACTAGTCAAGCCATTTATTGGTTCAAAGCAATGTTTCCGAGTTCATAGCCCATTTTGGACAAAATTTTGGCAAGTCTTTCTACACACTTCTAAACACTCTTCATGCATCTCTTGCACTTGTAATCAATCAAATTTATTGTATTCTAACATATTCTAACACCATACAACACTAGATAAGTCATTTTGTGGTTCAACACAATGTTTTCGAGTTCTTAGCCCATTTGAGGCCCAATTTCAACAAGTCTTTCTCCATACTTCTATACACTCTTCATGCATCTGTAGCACTTGTAATCAATCAAATTTATTGTAAACTTACACATTATAATCCCAAACAACACTAGTCAAGCCATTTAGTGGTTCAAAGCAATGTTTCCGAGTTCATAGCCCATTTTGGACAAAATTTCGGCAAGTCTTTCTACACACTTCTAAACACTCTTCATGCATCTCTAGCACTTGTAATCAATCAAATTTAATGTATTCTAATATATTCTAACCCTAAACAACACTAGATAATTCATTTAGTGGTTCAACACAATGTTTCTGAGTTCTTAGCCAATTTGAGACCAAATTTCAACAAGTCTTTCTCCACTCTTCTAAACACTCTTCATGTATCTCTAGCACTTGTAACAATCAAATTTATTGTATTCTAACATATTCTAACCCCAAAAAACACTAGATAAGTCATTTAAAGTTCAACGCAATGTTTCCGAGTTCTTAGCCCATTTGGGACCCAATTTCAATAAGTCTTTCTCCACACTTCTAAACACTCTTCATGCATCTGTAGCACTTGTAATCAATCAAATTAATTGTAATCTTACATATTATAGCCCCAAACAATACTAGACAAGCCATTTAGTGATTAAACGCAATGTTTCCGAGTTCTTAGCCCATTTTGGACCAAACTTTCGGCAAGTCTTTTTACAAACTTCTAAACACTCTTCATGCATCTCTAGCACTTGTAATCAATCAATTTTATTGTATTCTAACATATTCTAACCCGAAACAACACTAGATAAGTTATTTATTGCTTCTACGCAATGTTTCCGAGTTCTTAGCCCATTTGGGACCCAATTTCAATAACTCTTTCTCCACACTTCTAAACACTCTTCATGCATCTGTAGCAATTGTAATCAATCAAATTTATTGTAATCTTACATATTATAGCCCCAAACAACACTAGACAAGCCATTTAGTGATTCAACGCAATATTTTTGAGTTCTTAGCCCATTTCGGACCAAACTTTCGGCAAGTCTTTCTACACACTTCTAAACACTCTTCATGCATCTCTAGCACTTGTAATCAATCAATTTAATTGTATTCAAACATATTCTAACCCAAAACAACACTAGATAAGTCATTTATTGATTCAACACAATGTTTCCGAGTTCTTAGCCCATTTGGTTCCCAATTTCAACAAGTCTTTCTCCACACTTCTAAACTCTCTTCATAAATCTCTAGCACTTGTAATCAATCAAATTTATTGTATTCTTACATATTATAACCCCATACAAGACTTGATAAGTCATTTTGTGGTTCAACGCAATGTTTCCGAGTTCATAGCCCATTTTGGACAAACTTTCGGCAAGTCTTTCTACACACTTCTAAACACTCTTCATGCGTCTCTAGCACTTGTAATCAATCAAATTTAATGTATTCAAATATATTCTAACCCCAAACAACACTGGATAATTCATTTAGTGGTTCAACGCAATGTTTCTGAGTTCTTAGCCAATTTGAGACCAAATTTCAACAAGTCTTTCTCCACTCTTCTAAACACTCTTCATGTATCCCTAGCACTTGTAACAATCAAATTTATTGTATTCTAACATATTCTAACCCCAAAAAACACTAGATAAGTCATTTAAAGGCTCAACGCAATGTTTCCGAGTTCTTAGCCCATTTGGGACCCAATTTCAATAAGTCTTTCTCCACACTTCTAAACACTCTTCATGCATCTGTAGCACTTGTAATCAATCAAATTTATTGTAATCTTACATATTATAGCCCCAAACAATACTAGACAAGCCATTTAGTGATTCAACGCAATGTTTCCGAGTTCTTAGCCCATTTTGGACCAAACTTTCGGCAAGTCTTTCTACACACTTCTAAACACTCTTCATGCATCTCTAGCACTTGTAATCAATCAATTTAATTGTATTCAAACATATTCTAACCCAAAACAACACTAGATAAGTCATTTATTGATTCAACGCAATGTTTCCGAGTTCTTAGCCCATTTGGTTCCCAATTTCAACAAGTCTTTCTCCACACTTCTAAACTCTCTTCATAAATCTCTAGCACTTGTAATCAATCAAATTTATTGTATTCTTACATATTATAACCCCATACAACACTTGATAAGTCATTTTGTGGTTCAACGCAATGTTTCCGAGTTCATAGCCCATTTTGTACAAAATTTCGGCAAGTCTTTCTATACACTTCTAAACACTCTTCATGCATCTCTAGCACTTGTAATCAATCAAATTTATTGTATTCTAACATATTCTAACACCATACAACACTAGATAAGTCATTCTGTGGTTCAACACAATATTTTCGAGTTCTTAGCCCATTTGAGATCCAATTTCAACAAGTCTTTCTCCATACTTCTACACACTCTTCATGCATCTGTAGCACTTGTAATCAATCAGATTTATTGTAAACTTACACATTATAATCTCAAACAACACTAGTCAAGCCATTTAGTGGTTCAAAGCAATGTTTCCGAGTTCATAGCCCATTTTGGACAAAATTTCGGCAAGTCTTTCTACACACTTCTAAACACTCTTCATGCATCTCTAGCACTTGTAATCAATCAAATTTAATGTATTCTAATATATTCTAACCCCAAACATCACTAGATAATTCATTTAGTGGTTCAACGCAATGTTTCTGAGTTCTTAGCCAATTTAAGACCAAATTTCAACAAGTATTTTTCCACTCTTCTAAACACTCTTCATGTATCTCTACCACTTGTAACAATTAAATTTATTGTAATCTAACATATTCTGACCCCAAAAAACACTAGATAAGTCATTTAAAGGTTCAACGCAATGTTTCCGAGTGCTTAGCCCATTTGGGACCCAATTTCAATAAGTCTTTCTCCACACTTCTAAACACTCTTCATGCATCTGTAGCACTTGTAATCAATCAAATTTATTGTAATCTTACACATTATAGCCCCAAACAACACTAGACAAGCCATTTAGTGATTCAACGCAATGTTTCCGAGTTCTTAGCCCATTTTGGACCAAACTTTCGGCAAGTCTTTTTCCACACTTCCAAACACTCTTCATGCATCTCTAGCACTTGTAATCAATCAAGTTAATTGTATTCAAACATATTCTAACCCAAAACAACATTAGATAAGTCATTTATTGATTCAACGCAATGTTTCCGAGTTCTTAGCCCATTTGGGTCCCAATTTCAACAAGTCTTTCTCCACACTTCTAAACACTTTTCATGCATCTCTAGCAATTGTAATCAGTCAAATTTTATTTTAACATATTCTAACCCAAAAAAACACTAGATAAGTCATTTAGTGGTTCAACGCAATGTTTCCGAGTTCTTAGCCCATTTGGGACCCAATTTCAATAACTCTTTCTCCACACTTCTAAACACTCTTCATGCATCTGTAGAAATTGTAATCAATCAAATTTATTGTAATCTTACATATTATAGCCCCAAACAACATTAGAAAAGCCATTTTGTGATTCAACGCAATATTTTTGAGTTCTTAGCCCATTTCGGACCAAACTTTCGGCAAGTCTTTTTACACACTTCTAAACACTCTTCATGCATCTCTAGGACTTGTAATCAATCAATTTAATTGTATTCAAACATATTATAACCCAAAAAAACACTAGATAAGTCATTTATGGATTCAACGCAATGTTTCCGAGTTCTTAGCCCATTTGGGTCCCAATTTCAACAAGTCTTTCTCCACACTTCTAAACACTTTTCATGCATCTCTAGCAATTGTAATCAGTAAAATTTTATTCTAACATATTCTAACCCAAAAAAAACACTAGATAAGTCATTTAGTGGTTCAACGCAATGTTTCCGAGTTCTTAGCCCATTTGGGAGCCAATTTCAATAACTCTTTCTCCACACTTCTAAACACTCTTCATGCATCTGTAGAAATTGTAATCAATCAAATTTATTGTAATCTTACATATTATAGCCCCAAACAACATTAGAAAAGCCATTTTGTGATTCAACGCAATATTTTTGAGTTCTTAGCCCATTTCGGACCAAACTTTTGGCAAGTCTTTTTACACACTTCTAGACACTCTTCATGCATCTCTAGGACTTGTAATCAATCAATTTAATTGTATTCAAACATATTCTAACCCAAAAAAACACTAGATAAGTCATTTATGGATTCAACGCAATGTTTCCGAGTTCTTAGCCCATTTGGGTCCCAATTTCAACAAGTCTTTCTCCACACTTCTAAACTCTCTTCATAAATCTCTAGCACTTGTAATCAATCAAATTTATTGTAATCTAACATATTATAACCCCAAAAAACACTAGATAAGTCATCTAGTAGTTCAACGTAATGTTTCCGAGTTCTTAGCCTATTTGGGACCCAATTTCAACAAGTCTTTCTCCACACTTCTAAACTCTCTTCATAAATCTCTAGCACTTGTAATCAATCAAATTTATTGTATTCTTACATATTATAACCCCATACAAGACTTGATAAGTCATTTTGTGGTTCAACGCAATGTTTCCGAGTTCATAGCCCATTTTGGACAAAATTTCGGCAAGTCTTTCTACACACTTCTAAACACTCTTCATGCGTCTCTAGCACTTGTAATCAATCAAATTTAATGTATTCAAATATATTCTAACCCCAAACAACACTGGATAATTCATTTAGTGGTTCAACGCAATGTTTCTGAGTTCTTAGCCAATTTGAGACCAAATTTCAACAAGTCTTTCTCCACTCTTCTAAACACTCTTCATGTATCCCTAGCACTTGTAACAATCAAATTTATTGTATTCTAACATATTCTAACCCCAAAAAACACTAGATAAGTCATTTAAAGGCTCAACGCAATGTTTCCGAGTTCTTAGCCCATTTGGGACCCAATTTCAATAAGTCTTTCTCCACACTTCTAAACACTCTTCATGCATCTGTAGCACTTGTAATCAATCAAATTTATTGTAATCTTACATATTATAGCCCCAAACAATACTAGACAAGCCATTTAGTGATTCAACGCAATGTTTCCGAGTTCTTAGCCCATTTTGGACCAAACTTTCGGCAAGTCTTTCTACACACTTCTAAACACTCTTCATGCATCTCTAGCACTTGTAATCAATCAATTTAATTGTATTCAAACATATTCTAACCCAAAACAACACTAGATAAGTCATTTATTGATTCAACGCAATGTTTCCGAGTTCTTAGCCCATTTGGTTCCCAATTTCAACAAGTCTTTCTCCACACTTCTAAACTCTCTTCATAAATCTCTAGCACTTGTAATCAATCAAATTTATTGTATTCTTACATATTATAACCCCATACAACACTTGATAAGTCATTTTGTGGTTCAACGCAATGTTTCCGAGTTCATAGCCCATTTTGTACAAAATTTCGGCAAGTCTTTCTATACACTTCTAAACACTCTTCATGCATCTCTAGCACTTGTAATCAATCAAATTTATTGTATTCTAACATATTCTAACACCATACAACACTAGATAAGTCATTCTGTGGTTCAACACAATATTTTCGAGTTCTTAGCCCATTTGAGATCCAATTTCAACAAGTCTTTCTCCATACTTCTACACACTCTTCATGCATCTGTAGCACTTGTAATCAATCAAATTTATTGTAAACTTACACATTATAATCTCAAACAACACTAGTCAAGCCATTTAGTGGTTCAAAGCAATGTTTCCGAGTTCATAGCCCATTTTGGACAAAATTTCGGCAAGTCTTTCTACACACTTCTAAACACTCTTCATGCATCTCTAGCACTTGTAATCAATCAAATTTAATGTATTCTAATATATTATAACCCCAAACATCACTAGATAATTCATTTAGTGGTTCAACGCAATGTTTCTGAGTTCTTAGCCAATTTAAGACCAAATTTCAACAAGTATTTTTCCACTCTTCTAAACACTCTTCATGTATCTCTACCACTTGTAACAATTAAATTTATTGTAATCTAACATATTCTGACCCCAAAAAACACTAGATAAGTCATTTAAAGGTTCAACGCAATGTTTCCGAGTGCTTAGCCCATTTGGGACCCAATTTCAATAAGTCTTTCTCCACACTTCTAAACACTCTTCATGCATCTGTAGCACTTGTAATCAATCAAATTTATTGTAATCTTACACATTATAGCCCCAAACAACACTAGACAAGCCATTTAGTGATTCAACGCAATGTTTCCGAGTTCTTAGCCCATTTTGGACCAAACTTTCGGCAAGTCTTTTTCCACACTTCTAAACACTCTTCATGCATCTCTAGCACTTGTAATCAATCAAGTTAATTGTATTCAAACATATTCTAACCCAAAACAACATTAGATAAGTCATTTATTGATTCAACGCAATGTTTCCGAGTTCTTAGCCCATTTGGGTCCCAATTTCAACAAGTCTTTCTCCACACTTCTAAACACTTTTCATGCATCTCTAGCAATTGTAATCAGTCAAATTTTATTTTAACATATTCTAACCCAAAAAAACACTAGATAAGTCATTTAGTGGTTCAACGCAATGTTTCCGAGTTCTTAGCCCATTTGGGACCCAATTTCAATAAATCTTTCTCCACACTTCTAAACACTCTTCATGCATCTGTAGAAATTGTAATCAATCAAATTTATTGTAATCTTACATATTATAGCCCCAAACAACATTAGAAAAGCCATTTTGTGATTCAACGCAATATTTTTGAGTTCTTAGCCCATTTCGGACCAAACTTTCGGCAAGTCTTTTTACACACTTCTAAACACTCTTCATGCATCTCTAGGACTTGTAATCAATCAATTTAATTGTATTCAAACATATTATAACCCAAAAAAACACTAGATAAGTCATTTATGGATTCAACGCAATGTTTCCGAGTTCTTAGCCCATTTGGGTCCCAATTTCAACAAGTCTTTCTCCACACTTCTAAACACTTTTCATGCATCTCTAGCAATTGTAATCAGTCAAATTTTATTCTAACATATTCTAACCCAAAAAAAACACTAGATAAGTCATTTAGTGGTTCAACGCAATGTTTCCGAGTTCTTAGCCCATTTGGGAGCCAATTTCAATAACTCTTTCTCCACACTTCTAAACACTCTTCATGCATCTGTAGAAATTGTAATCAATCAAATTTATTGTAATCTTACATATTATAGCCCCAAACAACATTAGAAAAGCCATTTTGTGATTCAACGCAATATTTTTGAGTTCTTAGCCCATTTCGGACCAAACTTTTGGCAAGTCTTTTTACACACTTCTAGACACTCTTCATGCATCTCTAGGACTTGTAATCAATCAATTTAATTGTATTCAAACATATTCTAACCCAAAAAAACACTAGATAAGTCATTTATGGATTCAACGCAATGTTTCCGAGTTCTTAGCCCATTTGGGTCCCAATTTCAACAAGTCTTTCTCCACACTTCTAAACTCTCTTCATAAATCTCTAGCACTTGTAATCAATCAAATTTATTGTATTCTTACATATTATAACCCCATACAGCACTTGATAAGTCATTTATGGATTCAACGCAATGTTTCCGAGTTCTTAGCCCATTTGGGTCCCAATTTCAACAAGTCTTTCTCCACACTTCTAAACTCTCTTCATAAATCTCTAGCACTTGTAATCAATCAAATTTATTGTATTCTAACATATTCTAACACCATACAACACTAGATAAGTCATTTTGTGGTTCAACACAATATTTTCGAGTTCTTAGCCCATTTGAGACCCAATTTCAACAAGTCTTTCTCCATACATCTACACACTCTTCATGCATCTGTAGCACTTGTAATCAATCAAATTTATTGTAAACTTACACATTATAATCCCAAACAACACTTGTCAAGCCATTTAGTGGTTCAAAGCAATGTTTCCGAGTTCATAGCCCATTTTGGACAAAATTTCGGCAAGTCTTTCTACACACTTCTAAACACTCTTCATGCATCTCTAGCACTTGTAATCAATCAAATTTAATGTATTCTAATATATTCTAATCCCAAACATCACTAGATAATTCATTTAGTGGTTCAACGCAATGTTTCTGAGTTCTTAGCCAATTTGAGACCAAATTTCAACAAGTCTTTCTCCACTCTTCTAAACAGTCTTCATGTATCTCTACCACTTGTAACAATCAAATTAATTGTATTTTAACATATTCAGACCCCAAAAAACACTAGATAAGTCATTTAAAGGTTTAACGCAATGTTTCCGAGTTCTTAGCCCATTTGGGACCCAATTTCAATAAGTGTTTCTCCACACTCTAAACACTCTTCATGCATCTGTAGCACTTGTAATCAATCAAATTTATTGTAATCTTACACATTATATCCCCAAACAACACTAGACAAGCCATTTAGTGATCCAACGCAATGTTTCCGAGTTCTTAGCCCATTTTGGACCAAACTTTCGGCAAGTCTTTTTACACACTTCTAAACACTCTTCATGCATCTCTAGCACTTGTAATCAATCAAGTTAATTGTATTCAAACATATTCTAACCCAAAACAACATTAGATTAGTCATTTATTGATTCAACGCAATGTTTTCGAGTTCTTAGCCCATTTGGGTCCCAATTTCAACAAGTCTTTCTCCACACTTCTAAACACTTTTCATAATCTCTAGCAATTGTAATCAGTCAAATTGTATTCTAACATATTCTAACCCAAAAAAAACTAGATAAGTCATTTAGTGGTTCAACGCAATGTTTCCGAGTTCTTAGCCCATTTGGGACCCAATTTCAATAACTCTTTCTCCACACTTCTAAACACTCTTCATGCATCTGTAGAAATTGTAATCAATCAAATTTATTGTAATCTTACATATTATAGCCCCAAACAACATTAGAAAAGCCATTTTGTGATTCAACGCAATATTTTTGAGTTCTTAGCCCATTTCGGACAAAACTTTCGGCAAGTCTTTTTACACACTTCTAAACACTCTTCATGCATCTCTAGGACTTGTAATCAATCAATTTAATTGTATTCAAACATATTCTAACCCAAAACAACACTAGATAAGTCATTTATGGATTCAACGCAATGTTTTCGAGTTCTTAGCCCATTTGGGTCCCAATTTCAACAAGTCATTCTCCACACTTCTAAACTCTCTTCATAAATCTCTAGCACTTGTAATCAATCAAATTTATTGTATTCTTACATATTATAACCCCATACAACACTTGATAAGTCATTTTGTGGTTCAACGCAATGTTTCCGAGTTCATAGCCCATTTTGGACAAAATTTCAGCAAGTCTTTCTACACACTTCTAAACACTCTTCATGCATCTCTAGCACTTGTAATCAATCAAATTTATTGTATTCTAACATATTCTAACACCATACAACACTAGATAAGTCATTTTGTGGTTTAACACAATGTTTTCGAGTTCTTAGCCCATTTGAGACCCAATTTCAACAAGTCTTTCTCCATACTTCTACACACTATTCATGCATCTGTATCACTTGTAATCAATCAAATTTATTGTAAACTTACACATTATAATCCCAAACAACACTAGTCAAGCCATTTAGTGCTTCAAAGCAATGTTTCCGAGTTCATAGCCCATTTTGGACAAAATTTCGGCAAGTCTTTCTACACACTTCTAAACACTCTTCATGCATCTCTAGCACTTGTAATCAATCAAATTTATTGTATTCTAACATATTCTAACCCAAAACAACACTAGATAAGTCATTGATTGATTCAACACAATGTTTCCGAGTTCTTAGCCCATTTGGTTCCCAATTTCAACAAGTCTTTCTCCACACTTCTAAACTCTCTTCATAAATCTCTAGCACTTGTAATCAATCAAATTTATTGTATTCTTACATATTATAACCCCATACAACATTTGATAAGTCATTTTGTGGTTCAACGCAATGTTTCCGAGTTCATAGCACATTTTGGACAAAATTTCGGCAAGTCTTTCTACACACTTCTAAACACTCTTCATGCATCTCTAGCACTTGTAATCAATCAAATTTATTGTATTTTAACATATTCTAACACCATACAACACTAGATAAGTCATTTTGTGGTTCAACACAATGTTTTCGAGTTCTTAGCCCATTTGAGGCCCAATTTCAACAAGTCTTTCTCCATACTTCTACACACTCTTCATGCATCTGTAGCACTTGTAATCAATCAAATTTATTGTAAACTTACACATTATAATCCCAAACAACACTAGTCAAGCCATTTAGTGGTTCAAAGCAATGTTTCCGAGTTCATAGCCCATTTTGGACAAAATTTCGGCAAGTCTTTCTACACACTTCTAAACACTCTTCATGCATCTCTAGCACTTGTAATCAATCAAATTTAATGTATTCTAATATATTCTAACCCTAAACAACACTAGATAATTCATTTATTGGTTCAACGCAATGTTTCTGAGTTCTTAGCCAATTTGAGACCAAATTTCAACAAGTCTTTCTCCACTCTTCTAAACACTCTTCATGTATCTCTAGCACTTGTAACAATCAAATTTATTGTATTCTAACATATTCTAACCCCAAAAAACACTAGATAAGTCATTTAAAGGTTCAACGCAATGTTTCCGAGTTCTTAGCCCATTTGGGACCCAATTTCAATAAGTCTTTCTCCACACTTCTAAACACTCTTCATGCATCTGTATCACTTGTAATCAATAATATTTATTGTAATCTTACATATTATAGCCCCAAACAATACTAGACAAGCCATTTAGTGATTCAACGCAATGTTTCCGAGTTCTTACCCCATTTTGGACCAAGCTTTCGGCAAGTCTTTTTACAGACTTCTAAACACTCTTCATGCATCTCTAGCACTTGTAATCAATCAAGTTAATTGTATTCTAACATATTCTAACCCAAAAAAACACTAGATAAGTCATTTAGTGGTTCAACGCAATGTTTCCGAGTTCTTAGCACATTTTGGACAAAATTTCAGCAAGTCTTTCTACACCCTTCTAAACACTCTTCATGCATCTCTAGCACTTGTAATCAATCAAATTTAATGTATTCTAATATATTCTAACCCCAAACATCACTAGATAATTCATTTAGTGGTTCAACGCAATGTTTCTGAGTTCTTAGCCAATTTGAGACCAAATTTCAACAAGTCTTTCTCCACTCTTCTAAACACTCTTCATGTATCTCTACCACATGTAACAATCAAATTTATTGTATTCTAACATATTCTAACACCATAAAACACTAGATAAGTCATTTTGTGGTTCAACACAATATTTTCGAGTTCTTAGCCCATTTGAGACCCAATTTCAACAAGTCTTTCTCCATACTTCTACACACTCTTCATGCATCTGTAGCACTTGTAATCAATCAAATTTATTGTAAACTTACACATTATAATCCCAAACAACACTAGTCAAGCCATTTAGTGGTTCAAAGCAATGTTTCCGAGTTCATAGCCCATTTTGGACAAAATTTCAGCAAGTCTTTCTACACCCTTCTAAACACTCTTCATGCATCTCTAGCACTTGTAATCAATCAAATTTAATGTATTCTAATATATTCTAACCCCAAACATCACTAGATAATTCATTTAGTGGTTCAACGCAATGTTTCTGAGTTCTTAGCCAATTTGAGACCAAATTTCAACAAGTCTTTCTCCACTCTTCTAAACACTCTTCATGTATCTCTACCACATGTAACAATCAAATTTATTGTATTCTAACATATTCTGACCCCAAAAAACACTAGATAAGTCATTTAAAGGTTCAACGCAATGTTTCCGAGTTCTTAGCCCATTTGGGACCCAATTTCAATAAGTCTTTCTCCACACTTCTAAACACTCTTCATGCATCTGTAGCACTTGTAATCAATAATATTTATTGTAATCTTACACATTATAGCCCCAAACAATACTAGACAAGCCATTTAGTGATTCAACGCAATGTTTCCGAGTTCTTACCCCATTTTGGACCAAGCTTTCGGCAAGTCTTTTTACACACTTCTAAACACTCTTCATGCATCTCTAGCACTTGTAATCAATCAAGTTAATTGTATTCTAACATATTCTAACCCAAAAAAACACTAGATAAGTCATTTAGTGGTTCAACGCAATGTTTCCGAGTTCTTAGCCCATTTGGGACCCAATTTCAACAAGTCTTTCTGCACACTTCTAAACACTCTTCATGCATCTGTAGCACTTTTAATCAATCAAATTTATTGTAATCTTGCATATTATATCCCCAAACAACACTAGACAAGCCATTTAGTGATTCAACGCAATGTTTCCGAGTTCTTAGCCCATTTTGGACCAAACATTCGGCCAGTCTTTCTACAGACTTCTAAACACTCTTCATGCATCTCTAGCACTTGTAATCAATCAAGTTAATTGTATTATAACATATTCTAACCCAAAACAACACTAGATAAGTTATTTATGGGTCCAACGCAATGTTTCCGAGTTCTTAGCCCATTTGGGACCCAATTTCAACAAGTCTTTCTCCACACTTCTAAACACTTTTCATGCATCTGTAGCAATTGTAATCAGTCAAATTGTATTCTAACATATTCTAACCCAAAAAACACTAGATAAGTTATTTAGTGGTTCAACGCAATGTTTCCGAGTTCTTAGCCCATTTGGGACACAATTTCAACAAGTCTTTCTCCACACTTCTAAACACTCTTCATGCATTTGTAGCACTTTTAATCAATCAAATTTATTGCAAACTTACATATGATAACCCCAAACAACACTATACAAGCTATTTAGTGGTTCAACGCAATGTTTCCGAGTTTTTACCCCATTTAGGACCAAATTTTCGGCAAGTCTTTCTACAGACTTCTAAACACTCTTCATGCATCTCTAGCACTTGTAATCAATCAAGTTAATTGTATTCTAACATATTCTAACCCGAAACAACACTAGATAAGTTATTTATTGTTTCAATGCAATGTTTCCGAGTTCTTAGCCCATTTGGGACCCAATTTCAACAAGTCTTTCTCCACACTTCTAAACACTTTTCATGCATCTGTAGCAATTGTAATCAGTCAAATTGTATTCTAACATATTCTAACCCAAAAAAACACTAGATAAGTCATTTAGTGGTTCAACGCAATGTTTCCGAGTTCTTAGCCTATTTGGGACACAATTTCAATAAGTCTTTCTCCACACTTCTTAACACTCATCATGCATCTGTAGCACTTGTAATCAATCAAATTTATTGTAATCTTTCATATTATTGCCCCAAACAACACTAGACAAGCCATTTAGTGATTCAACGCAATGTTTCCGAGTTGTTAGCCCATTTTGGACCAAACTTTCGGCAAGTCTTTTTACACACTTCTAAACACTCTTCATGAATCTCTAGCACTTGTAATCAATCAAGTTAATTGTATTCAAACATATTCTAACCCAAAACAACACTAGATAAGTCATTTATTGATTCAACGCAATGTTTCCGAGTTCTTAGCCCATTTGGGTCCCAATTTCAACAAGTCTTTCTCCACACTTCTAAACACTTTTCATGCATCTCTAGCAATTGTAATCAGTCAAATTGTATTCTAACATATTCTAACCCCAAAAAACACTAGATAAGTCATTTAGTGGTTCAACGCAATGTTTCCGAATTCTTAGCCCATTTGGGACCCAATTTCAACAAGTCTTTCTGCACACTTCTAAACACTCTTCATGCATCTGTAGCACTTTTAATCAATCAAATTTATTGTAATCTTGCATATTATATCCCCAAACAACACTAGACAAGCCATTTAGTGATTCAACGCAATGTTTCCGAGTTCTTAGCCCATTTTGGACCAAACTTTCGGCAAGTCTTTCTACAGACTTCTAAACACTCTTCATGCATCTCTAGCACTTGTAATCAATCAAGTTAATTGTATTATAACATATTCTAACCCAAAACAACACTAGATAAGTTTTTTATTGGTTCAACGCAATGTTTCCGAGTTCTTAGCCCATTTAGGACCCAATTTCAACAAGTCTTTCTCCACACTTCTAAACACTTTTCATGCATCTGTAGCAATTGTAATCAGTCAAATTGTATTTTAACATATTCTAACCCAAAAAAACACTAGATAAGTCATTTAGTGGTTCAACGCAATGTTTCCGAGTTCTTAGCCCATTTGGGACACAATTTCAACAAGTCTTTCTCCACACTTCTAAACACTCTTCATGCATTTGTAGCACTTTTAATCAATCAAATTTATTGCAAACTTACATATGATAACCCCAAACAACACTATACAAGCTATTTAGTGGTTCAACGCAATGTTTCCGAGTTTTTAGCCCATTTAGGACCAAACTTTCGGCAAGTCTTTCTACAGACTTCTAAACACTCTTCATGCATCTCCAGCACTTGTAATCAATCAAGTTAATTGTATTCTAACATATTCTAACCCGAAACAACACTAGATAAGTTATTTAATGCTTCAATATAATTTTTCCGAGTTCTTAGCCCATTTGGGACCCAATTTCAATAACTCTTTCTCCACACTTCTAAACACTCTTCATGCATCTGTAGAAATTGTAATCAATCAAATTTATTGTAATCTTACATATTATAGCCCCAAACAACATTAGAAAAGCCATTTAGTGATTCAACGCAATATTTTTGAGTTCTTAGCCCATTTCGTACCAAACTTTCGGCAAGTCTTTTTACACACTTCTAAACACTCTTCATGCATCTCTAGCACTTGTAATCAATCAATTTAATTGTATTCAAACATATTCTAACCCAAAACAACACTAGATAAGTCATTTATTGATTCAACGCAATGTTTCCGAGTTCTTAGCCCATTTGGGTCCCAATTTCAACATGTCTTTCTCCACACTTCTAAACACTTTTCATGCATCTCTAGCAATTGTAATCAGTAAAATTGTATTCTAACATATTCTAACCCAAAAAAACACTAGATAAGTCATTTAGTGGTTCAACGCAATGTTTCCGAGTTCTTAGCCCATTTGGTACCCAATTTCAACAAGTCTTTCTCCACACTTCTAAACGCTCTTCATGCATTTGTAGCACTTTTAATCAATCAAATTTATTGCAAACTTACATATTATAACCCCAAACAACACTAGACAAGCTATTTAGTGGTTCAACGCAATGTTTCCGAGTTTTTAGCCCATTTAAGACCAAACTTTCGGCAAGTCTTTCTACAGACTTCTAAAAACTCTTCATGCATCTCTAGCACTTGCAATCAATCAAGTTAATTGTATTATAACATATTCTAACCCGAAACAACACTAGATAAGTTATTTATTGGTTCAGCGCAATGTTTCCGAGTTCTTAGCCCATTTGGGACCCAATTTCAACAAGTCTTTCTCCACACTTCTACACACTCTTCATGCATCTGTAGCACATGTAATCAATCAAATTTATTGTAATCTTACATATTATAACCCCAAACAACACTAGACAAGCCATTTAGTGGTTCAACGCACTGTTTCCGAGTTCTTAGCCCATTTCGGACCCAATTTAAACAAGTCGTTCTCCACACTTCTAAACACTCTTCATGCATCTTTAGCACTTGTAATCAATCAAATTTATTGTAATCTAACATATTATAACCCCAAAAAACACTAGATAAGTCATCTAGTAGTTCAACGTAATGTTTCCGAGTTCTTAGCCTATTTGGGACCCAATTTCAACAAGTCTTTCTCCACACTTCTAAACTCTCTTCATAAATCTCTAGCACTTGTAATCAATCAAATTTATTGTATTCTTACATATTATAACCCCATACAACACTAGATAAGTTATTTTGTGGTTCAACGCAATGTTTCCGAGTTCATAGCCCATTTTGGACAAAATTTCGGCAAGTCTTTCTACACACTTCTAAACACTCTTCATGCATCTCTAGCACTTGTAATCAATCAAATTTATTGTATTCTAACATATTTTAACACCAATCAACACTAGATAAGTCATTTTGTGGTTCAACACAATGTTTTCGAGTTCTTAGCCCATTTGAGACCCAATTTCAACAAGTCTTTCTCCATACTTCTACACACTCTTCATGCATCTGTAGCACTTGTAATCAATCAAATTTATTGTAAACTTACAAATTATAACCCTAAACAACACTAGTCAAGCCATTTAGTGGTTCAAAGCAGTGTTTCCGAGTTCATAGCCCATTTTGGACAAACTTTCGGCAAGTCTTTCTACACACTTCTAAACACTCTTCATGCATCTCTAGCACTTGTAATCAATCAAATTTAATGTATTCTAATATATTCTAACCCCAAACAACACTAGATAATTCATTTAGTTGTTCAATGGAATGTTTCTGAGTTCTTAGCCAATTTGAGACCAAATTTCAACAAGTCTTTCTCCACTCTTCTAAACACTCTTCATCCATCTCTAGCACTTGTAATCAATCAAGTTAATTGTATTCTAACATATTCTAACCCGAAACAACACTAGATAAGTCATTTATTGGTTCAAAGCAATGTTTCTGAGTTTTTAGCTCATTTGGGACCCAATTTCAACAAGTCTTTCTCCACACTTCTAAACACTCTTCATGCATCTGTAGCACTTGTAATCAATCAAATTTATTGTAATCTTACATATTATAGCCCCAAACTACACTAGACAAGCCATTTTGTGATTCAACGCAATGTTTTCGAGTTCTTAGCCCACTTTGGACCAAACTTTCGGCAAGTCTTTCTTCACACTTCTAAACACTCTTCATGCATCTCTAGCACTTGTAATCAATCATGTTAATGGTATTCAAACATATTCTAACCCAAAACAACACTAGATAAGTCATTTATTGATTCAACGCAATGTTTCCGAGTTCTTAGCCCATTTGGGACCCAATTTCAACAAGTCTTTCTCCACATTTCTAAACGCTCTTCATGCATTTGTAGCACTTTTAATCAATCAAATTTATTGCAAACTTACATATTATAACCCCAAACAACACTAGACAAGCTATTTAGTGGTTCAACGCAATGTTTCCGAGTTTTTAGCCCATTTAAGACCAAACTTTCGGCAAGTCTTTCTACAGACTTCTAAAAACTCTTCATGCATCTCTAGCACTTGCAATCAATCAAGTTAATTGTATTATAACATATTCTAACCCGAAACAACACTAGATAAGTTATTTATTGGTTCAGCGCAATGTTTCCGAGTTCTTAGCCCATTTGGGACCCAATTTCAACAAGTCTTTCTCCACACTTCTACACACTCTTCATGCATCTGTAGCACATGTAATCAATCAAATTTATTGTAATCTTACATATTATAACCCCAAACAACACTAGACAAGCCATTTAGTGGTTCAACGCACTGTTTCCGAGTTCTTAGCCCATTTCGGACCCAATTTAAACAAGTCGTTCTCCACACTTCTAAACACTCTTCATGCATCTTTAGCACTTGTAATCAATCAAATTTATTGTAATCTAACATATTTTAACCCCAAAAAACACTAGATAAGTCATCTAGTAGTTCAACGTAATGTTTCCGAGTTCTTAGCCTATTTGGGACCCAATTTCAACAAGTCTTTCTCCACACTTCTAAACTCTCTTCATAAATCTCTAGCACTTGTAATCAATCAAATTTATTTTATTCTTACATATTATAACCCCATACAACACTAGATAAGTTATTTTGTGGTTCAACGCAATGTTTCCGAGTTCATAGCCCATTTTGGACAAAATTTCGGCAAGTCTTTCTACACACTTCTAAACACTCTTCATGCATCTCTAGCACTTGTAATCAATCAAATTTATTGTATTCTAACATATTTTAACACCAATCAACACTAGATAAGTCATTTTGTGGTTCAACACAATGTTTTCGAGTTCTTAGCCCATTTGAGACCCAATTTCAACAAGTCTTTCTCCATACTTCTACACACTCTTCATGCATCAGTAGCACTTGTAATCAATCAAATTTATTGTAAACTTACACATTATAACCCTAAACAACACTAGTCAAGCCATTTAGTGGTTCAAAGCAGTGTTTCCGAGTTCATAGCCCATTTTGGACAAACTTTCGACGAGTCTTTCTACACACTTCTAAACACTCTTCATGCATCTCTAGCACTTGTAATCAATCAAATTTAATGTATTCTAATATATTCTAACCCCAAACAACACTAGATAATTCATTTAGTTGTTCAATGCAATGTTTCTGAGTTCTTAGCCAATTTGAGACCAAATTTCAACAAGTCTTTCTCCACTCTTCTAAACACTCTTCATCCATCTCTAGCACTTGTAATCAATCAAGTTAATTGTATTCTAACATATTCTAACCCGAAACAACACTAGATAAGTCATTTATTGGTTCAAAGCAATGTTTCTGAGTTTTTAGCTCATTTGGGACCCAATTTCAACAAGTCTTTCTCCACACTTCTAAACACTCTTCATGCATCTGTAGCACTTGTAATCAATCAAATTTATTGTAATCTTACATATTATAGCCCCAAACTACACTAGACAAGCCATTTTGTGATTCAACGCAATGTTTTCGAGTTCTTAGCCCATTTTGGACAAAACTTTCGGCAAGTCTTTCTCCAGACTTCTAAACACTCTTCATGCATCTCTAGCACTTGTAATCAATCAAGTTAATTGAATTCTAACATATTCTAACCCGAAACAACACTAGATAAGTTATTTATTGCTTCAACGCAATGTTTCCGAGTTCTTAGCCCATTTGGGACCCAATTTCAACAAGTCTTTCTCCACACTTCTAAATACTCTTCATGCATCTATAGCAATTCTAATCAATCAAATTTATCGTAATCTTACATATTATAGCCCCAAACAACACTAGACAAGCCATTTAGTGATTCAACGCAAATTTTTTTAGTTCTTAGCACATTTCGGACCAAACCTTCGGCAAGTCTTTCTACACACTTCTAAACACCCTTCATGCATCTCTAGCACTTGTAATCAATCAATTAAATTATATTCAAACATATTATAACCGAAAACAACACTAGATAAGTCATTTATTGGTTCAACGCAATGTTTCCAAGTTCTTAGCCCATTTGGGACCCAATTTCAACAAGTCTTTCTCCACACTTCTAAACACTCTTCATGCATCTGTAGCACTTGTAATCAATCAAATTTATGTTAATCTTACATATTATAGCCCCAAACAACACTAGACAAGCCATTTTGTGATTCAACACTAGAAGTGTGAAGAAACACTTGCTGAAGTTTGGTCCCAAATGGGATATAAACCCACAAACATTGCTTTGACGTAGTAAATGGCTTGTATAAAGTTATTTTGGGTTAGAATATGTTATAATACAATGAATTTGATTGATTACAAGTGCTAGAGATGGATGAAGAATGTTTAGAAGTGTGAAGAAAGACTTACTGAAGTTTGGTCCCAAATGGGATATGAACCCAAAAACATTGCTTTGAGGTAGTAAATGGCTTGTATAAAGTAATTTTGGGTTATAATATGTTATAATACAATGAATTTGATTGATTACAAGTGCTAGAGATGGATGAACAATGTTTAGAAGTGTGAAGAAAAACTTGCTGAAGTTTGGTCCCAAATGGGATATGAACCCACAAACATTGCTTTGAGGTAGTAAATGGCTTGTATAAAGTTATTTTGGGTTAGAATATGTTATAATACAATTAATTTGATTGATTACAAGTGCTAAAGATGGATGAAGAATGTTTAGAAGTGTGAAGAAAGACTTGCTGAAGTTTGGTCCTAAATGGGATATGAACACACAAACATTGCTTTGAGATAGTAAATGGCTTGTATAAAGTTATTTTGGGTTAGAATATGTTATAATACAATGAATTTGATTGATTACAAGTGCTAGAGATGGATGAAGAATGTTTAGAAGTGTGAAGAAAGAGTTACTGAAGTTTGGTCCCAAATGGGATATGAACCCACAAACATTGCTTTGAGGTAGTAAATGGCTTGTATAAAGTTATTTTGGGTTAGAATATGTTATAATACAATGAATTTTACTGATTACAAGTGCTAGAGATGGATGAAGAATGTTTAGAAGTGTGAAGAAAGACTTGCTGAAGTTTGGTCCCAAATGGGATATGAACCCACAAACATTGCTTTGAGGTAGTAAATGGCTTGTATAAAGTTATTTTGGGTTAGAATATGTTATAATACAATGAATTTTACTGATTACAAGTGCTAGAGATGGATGAAGAATGTTTAGAAGTGTGAAGAAAGACTTGCTGAAGTTTGGTCCCAAATGGGATATGAACCCACAAACATTGCTTTGAGGTAGTAAATGCCTTGTATAAAGTTATTTTGGGTTAGAATATGTTATAATACAATGAATTTTACTGATTACAAGTGCTAGAGATGGATGAAGAATGTTTAGAAGTGTGAAGAAAGACTTACTGAAGTTTGGTCCCAAATGGGATATAAACCCACAAACATTGCTTTGACATAGTAAATTGCTTGTATAAAGTTATTTTGGGTTAGAATATGTTATAATACAATGAATTTGATTGATTACAAGTACTAGAGATGGATGAAGAATGTTTAGAAGTGTGAAGAAAGACTTACTGAACTTTGGTCCCAAATGGGATATGAACCCAAAAACATTGCTTTGAGGTAGTAAATGGCTTGTATAAAGTTATTTTGGGTTATAATATGTTATAATACAATGAATTTGATTGATTACAAGTGCTAGAGATGGATGAAGAATGTTTAGAAGTGTGAAGAAAGACTTG
Source organism: Capsella bursa-pastoris (assembly GCA_036452645.1). Lineage (NCBI taxonomy): Eukaryota > Viridiplantae > Streptophyta > Magnoliopsida > Brassicales > Brassicaceae > Capsella > Capsella bursa-pastoris. The sequence goes on from CP144192.1 coordinate 6,200,477, forward strand.
CTGAATTTTGGTCCCAAATGGGATATGAACCCACAAACATTGCTTTGAGGTAGTAAATGGCTTGTATAAAGTTATTTTGGGTTATAATATGTTATAATACAATGAATTTGATTGATTACAAGTGCTAGATATGGATGAAGAATGTTTAGAAGTGTGAAGAAAGACTTACTGAACTTTGGTCCCAAATGGGATATGAACCCAAAAACATTGCTTTGAGGTAGTAAATGGCTTGTATAAAGTTATTTTGGGTTATAATATGTTATAATACAATGAATTTGATTGATTACAAGTGCTAGAGATAGATGAAGAATGTTTAGAAGTGTGAAGAAAGACTTGCTGAAGTTTGGTCCCAAATGGGATATGCACCCACAAACATTGCTTTGAGGTAGTAAATGGTTTGTATAAAGTTATTTTGGGTTAGAATGTGTTATAATACAATGAATTTGATTGATTACAAGTGCTAGAGATGGATGAAGAATGTTTAGAAGTGTGAAGAAAGACTTGCTGAAGTTTGGTCCCAAATGGGATATGAACCCACAAACATTGCTTTGAGGTAGTAAATGGCTTGTATAAAGTTATTTTGGGTTAGAAAATGTTATAATACAATGAATTTTACTGATTACAAGTGCTAGAGATGGATGAAGAATGTTTAGAAGTGTGAAGAAAGACTTGGTGAAGTTTGGTCCCAAATGGGATATGAACCCACAAACATTGCTTTGAAGTACTAAATGCCTTGTATAAAGTTATTTTGGGTTAGAATATGTTATAATACAATGAATTTTACTGATTACAAGTGCTAGAGATGGATGAAGAATGTTTAGAAGTGTGAAGAAAGACTTACTGAAGTTTGGTCCCAAATGGGATATAAACCCACAAACATTGCTTTGACGTAGTAAATGGCTTGTATAAAGTTATTTTGGGTTAGAATATGTTATAATACAATGAATTTGATTGATTACAAGTACTAGAGATGGATGAAGAATGTTTAGAAGTGTGAAGAAAGACTTACTGAACTTTGGTCCCAAATGGGATATGAACCCAAAAACATTGCTTTGAGGTAGTAAATGGCTTGTATAAAGTTATTTTGGGTTATCATATGTTATAATACAATGAATTTGATTGATTACAAGTGCTAGAGATGGATGAAGAATGTTTAGAAGTGTGAAGAAAGACTTGCTGAAGTTTGGTCCCAAATGGGATATGAACCCAAAAACATTGCTTTGAGGTAGTAAATGGCTTGTATAAAGTTATTTTGGGTTATCATATGTTATAATACAATGAATTTGATTGATTACAAGTGCTAGAGATGGATGAAGAATGTTTAGAAGTGTGAAGAAAGACTTCCTGAAGTTTGGTCCCAAATGGGATATGAACCCAAAAAAACATTGCTTTGAGGTAATAAATGGCTTGTATAAAGTTATTTTGGGTTATAATATGTTATAATACAATGAATTTTACTGATTACAAGTGCTAGAGATGGATGAAGAATGTTTAGAAGTGTGAAGAAAGACTTGCTGAAGTTTGGTCCCAAATGGGATATGAACCCACAAACATTGCTTTGAGGTAGTAAATGCCTTGTATAAAGTTATTTTGGGTTAGAATATGTTATAATACAATGAATTTTACTGATTACAAGTGCTAGAGATGGATGAAGAATGTTTAGAAGTGTGAAGAAAGACTTACTGAAGTTTGGTCCCAAATGGGATATAAACCCACAAACATTGCTTTGACATAGTAAATTGCTTGTATAAAGTTATTTTGGGTTAGAATATGTAATAATACAATGAATTTGATTGATTACAAGTACTAGAGATGGATGAAGAATGTTTAGAAGTGTGAAGAAAGACTTACTGAACTTTGGTCCCAAATGGGATATGAACCCAAAAACATTGCTTTGAGGTAGTAAATGGCTTGTATAAAGTTATTTTGGGTTATAATATGTTATAATACAATGAATTTGATTGATTACAAGTGCTAGAGATGGATGAAGAATGTTTAGAAATGTGAAGAAAGACTTGCTGAATTTTGGTCCCAAATGGGATATGAACCCACAAACATTGCTTTGAGGTAGTAAATGGCTTGTATAAAGTTATTTTGGGTTATAATATGTTATAATACAATGAATTTGATTGATTACAAGTGCTAGATATGGATGAAGAATGTTTAGAAGTGTGAAGAAAGACTTACTGAACTTTGGTCCCAAATGGGATATGAACCCAAAAACATTGCTTTGAGGTAGTAAATGGCTTGTATAAAGTTATTTTGGGTTATAATATGTTATAATACAATGAATTTGATTGATTACAAGTGCTAGAGATGGATGAAGAATGTTTAGAAGTGTGAAGAAAGACTTGCTGAAGTTTGGTCCCAAATGGGATATGCACCCACAAACATTGCTTTGAGGTAGTAAATGGTTTGTATAAAGTTATTTTGGGTTAGAATATGTTATAATACAATGAATTTGATTGATTACAAGTGCTAGAGATGGATGAAGAATGTTTAGAAGTGTGAAGAAAGACTTGCTGAAGTTTGGTCCCAAATGGGATATGAACCCACAAACATTGCTTTGAGGTAGTAAATGGCTTGTATAAAGTTATTTTGGGTTAGAAAATGTTATAATACAATGAATTTTACTGATTACAAGTGCTAGAGATGGATGAAGAATGTTTAGAAGTGTGAAGAAAGACTTGGTGAAGTTTGGTCCCAAATGGGATATGAACCCACAAACATTGCTTTGAAGTACTAAATGCCTTGTATAAAGTTATTTTGGGTTAGAATATGTTATAATACAATGAATTTTACTGATTACAAGTGCTAGAGATGGATGAAGAATGTTTAGAAGTGTGAAGAAAGACTTACTGAAGTTTGGTCCCAAATGGGATATAAACCCACAAACATTGCTTTGACGTAGTAAATGGCTTGTATAAAGTTATTTTGGGTTAGAATATGTTATAATACAATGAATTTGATTGATTACAAGTACTAGAGATGGATGAAGAATGTTTAGAAGTGTGAAGAAAGACTTACTGAACTTTGGTCCCAAATGGGATATGAACCCAAAAACATTGCTTTGAGGTAGTAAATGGCTTGTATAAAGTTATTTTGGGTTATCATATGTTATAATACAATGAATTTGATTGATTACAAGTGCTAGAGATGGATGAAGAATGTTTAGAAGTGTGAAGAAAGACTTGCTGAAGTTTGGTCCCAAATGGGATATGAACCCAAAAACATTGCTTTGAGGTAGTAAATGGCTTGTATAAAGTTATTTTGGGTTATCATATGTTATAATACAATGAATTTGATTGATTACAAGTGCTAGAGATGGATGAAGAATGTTTAGAAGTGTGAAGAAAGACTTCCTGAAGTTTGGTCCCAAATGGGATATGAACCCAAAAAAACATTGCTTTGAGGTAATAAATGGCTTGTATAAAGTTATTTTGGGTTATAATATGTTATAATACAATGAATTTGATTGATTACAAGTGCTAGAGATGGATGAAGAATGTTTAGAAGTGTGAAGAAAGACTTGCTGAAGTTTGGTCCCAAATGGGATATGAACCCACAAACATTGCTTTGAGGTAGTAAATGGCTTGTATAAAGTTATTTGGGGTTATAATATGTTATAATACAATGAATTTTATTGATTACAAGTGCTAGAGATGGATTAAGAATGTTTAGAAGTGTGAAGAAAGACTTGTTGAAGTTTGGTCCCAAATGGGATATAAACCTAAAAACATTGCTTTGAGGTAGTAAATGGCTTGTATAAAGTTATTTTGGCTTATCATATGTTATAATACAATGAATTTGATTGATTACAAGTGCTAGACATGGATGAAGAATGTTTAGAAGTGTGAAGAAAGACTTCATGAAGTTTGGTCCCAAATGGGATATGAACCTAAAAAAACATTGCTTTGAGGTAATAAATGGCTTGTATAAAGTTATTTTGGGTTATTATATGTTATAATACAATGAATTTGATTGATTACAAGTGCTAGAGATGGATGAAGAATGTTTAGAAGTGTGAAGAAAGACTTGCTGAAGTTTGGTCCCAAATGGGATATGAACCCACAAACATTGCTTTGAGGTAGTAAATGGCTTGTATAAAGTTATTTTGGGTTATAATATATTATAATACAATGAATTTGATTGATTACAAGTGCTAGAGATGGATGAAGAATGTTTAGAAGTGTGAAGAAAGACTTACTGAACTTTGGTCCCAAATGGGATATGAACCCAACAACATTGCTTTTAGGTAGTAAATGGCTTGTATAAAGTTATTTTGGGTTATCATATGTTATAATACAATGAATTTGATTGATTACAAGTGCTAGAGATGGATGAAGAATGTTTAGAAGTGTGAAGAAAGACTTGCTGAAGTTTGGTCCCAAATGGGATATGAACCCACAAACATTGCTTTGAGGTAGTAAATGGCTTATATAAAGTTATTTTGGGTTAGAATATGTTATAATACAATGAATTTGATTGATTACAAGTGCTAGACATGGATGAAGAATGTTTAGAAGTGTGAAGAAAGACTTGCTGAAGTTTGGTCCCAAATGGGATATGAACCCACAAACATTGCTTTGAGGTAGTAAATGGCTTGTATAAAGTTATTTGGGGTTATAATATGTTATAATACAATGAATTTTATTGATTACAAGTGCTAGAGATGCATGAAGAATGTTTAGAAGTGTGAAGAAAGACTTCCTGAAGTTTGGTCCCAAATGGGATATGAACCCAAAAAAACATTGCTTTGAGGTAATAAATGGCTTGTATAAAGTTATTTTGGGTTATAATATGTTATAATACAATGAATTTGATTGATTACAAGTGCTAGAGATGGTTGAACAATGCTTAGAAGTGTGAAGAAAGACTTGCTGAATTTTGGTCCCAAATGGGATATGAACCCACAAACATTGCTTTGAGGTAGTAAATGGCTTGTATAAAGTTATTTTGGGTTATAATATGTTATAATACAATGAATTTGATTGATTACAAGTGCTAGACATGGATGAAGAATGTTTAGAAGTGTGAAGAAAGAGTTGTTGAAGTTTGGTCCCAAATGGGATATAAACCCAAAAACATTGCTTTGAGGTAGTAAATGGCTTGTATACAGTTATTTTGGGTTATCATATGTTATAATACAATGAATTTGATTGATTACAAGTGCTAGACATGGATGAAGAATGTTTAGAAGTGTGAAGAAAGACTTCATGAAGTTTGGTCCCAAATGGGATATGAACCCAAAAAAACATTGCTTTGAGGTAATAAATGGCTTGTATAAAGTTATTTTGGGTTATAATATGTTATAATACAATGAATTTGATTGATTACAAGTGCTAGAGATGGATGAAGAATGTTTAGAAGTGTGAAGAAAGACTTGCTGAAGTTTGGTCCCAAATGGGATATGAACCCACAAACATTGCTTTGAGGTAGTAAATGGCTTGTATAAAGTTATTTTGGGTTATAATATGTTATAATACAATGACTTTGATTGATTACAAGTGCTAGAGATGGATGAAGAATGTTTAGAAGTGTGAAGAAAGACTTACTGAACTTTGGTCCCAAATGGGATATGAACCCAAAAACATTGCTTTGAGGTAGTAAATGGCTTGTATAAAGTTATTTTGTGTTATCATATGTTATAATACAATGAATTTGATTGATTACCAGTGCTAGACATGGATAAAGAATGTTTAGAAGTGTGAAGAAAGACTTGCTGAAGTTGGTCCCAAATGGGATATGAACCCACAAACATTGCTTTGAGGTAGTAAATAGCTTGTATAAAGTTATTTTGGGTTATAATATGTTATAATACAATGAATTTGATTGATTACAAGTGCTAGAGATGGATGAAGAATGTTTAGAAGTGTGAAGAAAGACTTGCTGAAGTTTGGTCCCAAATGGGATATGAACCCACAAACATTGCTTTGAGGTAGTAAATGGCTTGTATAAAGTTATTTGGGGTTATAATATGTTATAATACAATGAATTTTATTGATTACAAGTGCTAGAGATGGATGAAGAATGTTTAGAAGTGTGAAGAAAGACTTGCTGAAGTTTGGTCCCAAATGGGATATGAACCCACAAACGTTGCTTTGAGGTAGTAAATGGCTTGTATAAAGTTATTTTGGGTTATAATATGTAATAATACAATGAATTTGATTGATTACAAGTGCTAGAGATGGATGAAGAATGGTTAGAAGTGTGAAGAAAGACTTGCTGAAGTTTGGTCCCAAATGGGATATGAACCCACAAACATTGCTTTGATGTAGTAAATGGCTTGTATAAAGTTATTTTGGGTTAGAATATGTTATAATACAATGAATTTGATTGATTACAAGTGCTAGAGATGGATGAAGAATGTTTAGAAGTGTGAAGAAAGACTTGGTGAAGTTTGGTCCCAAATGGGATATGAACCCACAAACATTGCTTTGAGGTAGTAAATGGCTTGTATAAAGTTATTTGGGGTTATAATATGTTATAATACAATGAATTTTATTGATTACAAGTGCTAGAGATGGATTAAGAATATTTAGAAGTGTGAAGAAAGACTTGTTGAAGTTTGGTCCCAAATGGGATATAAACCCAAAAACATTGCTTTGAGGTAGTAAATGGCTTGTATAAAGTTATTTTGGGTTATCATATTTTATAATACAATGAATTTGATTGATTACAAGTGCTAGACATGGATGAAGAATGTTTAGAAGTGTGAAGAAAGACTTCCTGAAGTTTGGTCCCAAATGGGATATGAACCCAAAAAAACATTGCTTTGAGGTAATAAATGGCTTGTATAAAGTTATTTTGGGTTATAATATGTTATAATACAATGAATTTGATTGATTACAAGTGCTAGAGATGGATGAAAAATGTTTAGAAGTGTGAAGAAAGACTTGGTGAAGTTTGGTCCCAAATGGGATATGAACCCACAAACATTGCTTTGAGGTATTAAGTGGCTTGTATAAAGTTATTTGGGGTTATAATATGTTATAATACAATGAATTTGATTGATTACAAGTGCTAGAGATGGATGAAGAATGTTTAGAAGTGTGAAGAAAGACTTGCTGAAGTTTGGTCCCAAATAGGATATGAACCCACAAACATTGCTTTGAGGTAGTAAATGGCTTGTATAAAGTTATTTGGGGTTATAATATGTTATAATACAATGAATTTTATTGATTACAAGTGCTAGAGATGGATGAAGAATGTTTAGAAGTGTGAAGAAAGACTTGCTGAAGTTTGGTCCCAAATGGGATATGAACCCACAAACGTTGCTTTGAGGTAGTAAATGGCTTGTATAAAGTTATTTTGGGTTATAATATGTTATAATACAATGAATTTGATTGATTACAAGTGCTAGTGATGGATGAAGAATGGTTAGAAGTGTGAAGAAAGACTTGCTGAAGTTTGGTCCCAAATGGGATATGAACCCACAAACATTGCTTTGACGTAGTAAATGGCTTGTATAAAGTTATTTTGGGTTAGAATATGTTATAATACAATGAATTTGATTGATTACAAGTGCTAGAGATGGATGAAGAATGTTTAGAAGTGTGAAGAAAGACTTGGTGAAGTTTGGTCCCAAATGGGATATGAACCCACAAACATTGCTTTGAGGTAGTAAATGGCTTGTATAAAGTTATTTGGGGTTATAATATGTTATAATACAATGAATTTTATTGATTACAAGTGCTAGAGATGGATTAAGAATATTTAGAAGTGTGAAGAAAGACTTGTTGAAGTTTGGTCCCAAATGGGATATAAACCCAAAAACATTGCTTTGAGGTAGTAAATGGCTTGTATAAAGTTATTTTGGGTTATCATATTTTATAATACAATGAATTTGATTGATTACAAGTGCTAGACATGGATGAAGAATGTTTAGAAGTGTGAAGAAAGACTTGGTGAAGTTTGGTCCCAAATGGGATATGAACCCACAAACATTGCTTTGAGGTAGTAAATGGCTTGTATAAAGTTATTTGGGGTTATAATATGTTATAATACAATGAATTTTATTGATTACAAGTGCTAGAGATGGATTAAGAATATTTAGAAGTGTGAAGAAAGACTTGTTGAAGTTTGGTCCCAAATGGGATATAAACCCAAAAACATTGCTTTGAGGTAGTAAATGGCTTGTATAAAGTTATTTTGGGTTATCATATTTTATAATACAATGAATTTGATTGATTACAAGTGCTAGACATGGATGAAGAATGTTTAGAAGTGTGAAGAAAGACTTCCTGAAGTTTGGTCCCAAATGGGATATGAACCCAAAAAAACATTGCTTTGAGGTAATAAATGGCTTGTATAAAGTTATTTTGGGTTATAATATGTTATAATACAATGAATTTGATTGATTACAAGTGCTAGAGATGGATGAAAAATGTTTAGAAGTGTGAAGAAAGACTTGCTGAAGTTTGGTCCCAAATGGGATATGAACCCACAAACATTGCTTTGAGGTAGTAAGTGGCTTGTATAAAGTTATTTTGGGTTATAATATGTTATAATACAATGAATTTGATTGATTACAAGTGCTAGAGATGGATGAAGAATGTTTAGAAGTGTGAAGAAAGACTTACTGAACTTTGGTCCCAAATGGGATATGAACCCAAAAACATTGCTTTGAGGTAGTAAATGGCTTGTATAAAGTTATTTTGGGTTATCATATGTTATAATACAATGAATTTGATTGATTACAAGTGCTAGAGATGGATGAAGAATGTTTAGAAGTGTGAAGAAAGACTTGCTGAAGTTTGGTCCCAAATGGGATATGAACCCACAAACATTGCTTTGAGGTAGTAAATGGCTTGTATAAAGTTATTTGGGGTTATAATATGTTATAATACAATGAATTTTATTGATTACAAGTGCTAGAGATGGATTAAGAAAGTTTAGAAGTGTGAAGAAAGACTTGTTGAAGTTTGGTCCCAAATGGGATATAAACCCAAAAACATTGCTTTGAGGTAGTAAATGGCTTGTATAAAGTTATTTTGGGTTATCATATGTTATAATACAATGAATTTGATTGATTACAAGTGCTAGACATGGATGAAGAATGTTTAGAAGTGTGAAGAAAGATTTCCTGAAGTTTGGTCACAAATGGGATATGAACCCAAAAAAACATTGCTTTGAGGTAATAAATGGCTTGTATAAAGTTATTTTGGGTTATAATATGTTATAATACAATGAATTTGATTGATTACAAGTGCTAGAGATGGATGAAGAATGTTTAGAAGTGTGAAGAAAGACTTACTGAAGTTTGGTCCCAAATGGGATATGAACCCACAAACATTGCTTTGAGGTAGTAAATCGCTTGTATAAAGTTATTTTGGGTTATAATATGTTATAATACAATGAATTTGATTGATTACAAGTGCTAGAGATGGATGAAGAATGTTTAGAAGTGTGAAGAAAGACTTACTGAACTTTGGTCCCAAATGGGATATGAACCCAAAAACATTGCTTTGAGGTAGTAAATGGCTTGTATAAAGTTATTTTGGGTTATCATATGTTATAATACAATGAATTTGATTGATTACAAGTGCTAGTGATGGATGAAGAATGTTTAGAAGTGTGAAGAAAGACTTGCTGAAGTTTGGTCCCAAATGGGATATGAACCCACAAACATTGCTTTGAGGTAGTAAATGACTTGTATAAAGTTATTTTGGGTTAGAATATGTTATAATACAATGAATTTGATTGATTACAAGTGCTAGAGATGGATGAAGAATGTTTAGAAGTGTGAAGAAAGACTTACTGAACTTTGGTCCCAAATGGGATATGAACCCAAAAACATTGCTTTGAGGTAGTAAATGGCTTGTATAAAGTTATTTTGGGTTATCATATGTTATAATACAATGAATTTGATTGATTACAAGTGCTAGAGATGGATGAAGAATGTTTAGAAGTGTGAAGAAAGACTTGCTGAAGTTTGGTCCCAAATGGGATATGAACCCACAAACATTGCTTTGAGGTAGTAAATGGCTTGTATAAAGTTATTTGGGGTTATAATATGTTATAATACAATGAATTTGATTGATTACAAGTGCTAGAGATGGATGAAGAATGTTTAGAAGTGTGAAGAAAGACTTACTGAACTTTGGTCCCAAATGGGATATGAACCCAAAAACATTGCTTTGAGGTAGTAAATGGCTTGTATAAAGTTATTTTGGGTTATCATATGTTATAATACAATGAATTTGATTGATTACAAGTGCTAGAGATGGATGAAGAATGTTTAGAAGTGTGTAGAAAGACTTGCTGAAGTTTGGTCCCAAATGGGATATGAACCCACAAACATTGCTTTGAGGTAGTAAATGGCTTGTATAAAGTTATTTTGGGTTAGAATATGTTATAATACAATGAATTTGATTGATTACAAGTGCTAGAGATGGATGAAGAATGTTTAGAAGTGTGAAAAAAGACTTACTGAACTTTGTTCCCAAATGGGATATGAACCCAAAAACATTGCTTTGAGGTAGTAAATGGCTTGTATAAAGTTATTTTGGGTTATCATATGTTATAATACAATGAATTTGATTGATTACAAGTGCTAGAGATGGATGAAGAATGTTTAGAAGTGTGAAGAAAGACTTGCTGAAGTTTGGTCCCAAATGGGATATGAACCCACAAACATTACTTTGAGGTAGTAAATGGCTTGTATAAAGTTATTTGGGGTTATAATATGTTATAATACAATGAATTTTATTGATTACAAGTGCTAGAGATGGATTAAGAATGTTTAGAAGTGTGAAGAAAGACTTGTTGAAGTTTGGTCCCAAATGGGATATAAACCCAAAAACATTGCTTTGAGGTAGTAAATGGCTTGTATAAAGTTATTTTGGGTTATCATATGTTATAATACAATGAATTTGATTGATTACAAGTGCTAGACATGGATGAAGAATGTTTAGAAGTGTGAAGAAAGACTTCCTGAAGTTTGGTCCCAAATGGGATATGAACCCAAAAAAACATTGCTTTGAGGTAATAAATGGCTTGTATAAAGTTATTTTGGGTTATAATATGTTATAATACAATGAATTTAATTGATTACAAGTGTTAGAGATGGATGAAGAATGTTTAGAAGTGTGAAGAAAGACTTGCTGAAGTTTGGTCCCAAATGGGATATGAACCCACAAACATTGCTTTGAGGTAGTAAATGGCTTGTATAAAGTTATTTTGGGTTATAATATGTTATAATACAATGAATTTGATTGATTACAAGTGCTAGAGATGGATGAAGAATGTTTAGAAGTGTGAAGAAAGACTTACTGAACTTTGGTCCCAAATGGGATATGAACCCAAAAACATTGCTTTGAGGTAGTAAATGGCTTGTATAAAGTTATTTTGGGTTATCATATGTTATAATACAATGAATTTGATTGATTACAAGTGCTAGAGATGGATGAAGAATGTTTAGAAGTGTGAAGAAAGACTTGCTGAAGTTTGGTCCCAAATGGGATATGAACCCACAAACATTGCTTTGAGGTAGTAAATGGCTTGTATAAAGTTATTTTGGGTTAGAATATGTTATAATACAATGAATTTGATTGATTACAAGTGCTAGAGATGGATGAAGAATGTTTAGAAGTGTGAAGAAAGACTTACTGAACTTTGTTCCCAAATGGGATATGAACCCAAAAACATTGCTTTGAGGTAGTAAATGGCTTGTATAAAGTTATTTTGGGTTATCATATGTTATAATACAATGAATTTGATTGATTACAAGTGCTAGAGATGGATGAAGAATGTTTAGAAGTGTGAAGAAAGACTTGCTGAAGTTTGGTCCCAAATGGGATATGAACCCACAAACATTGCTTTGAGGTAGTAAATGGCTTGTATAAAGTTATTTGGGGTTATAATATGTTATAATACAATGAATTTTATTGATTACAAGGCTAGAGATGGATTAAGAATGTTTAGAAGTGTGAAGAAAGACTTGTTGAAGTTTGGTCCCAAATGGGATATAAACCCAAAAACATTGCTTTGAGGTAGTAAATGGCTTGTATAAAGTTATTTTGGGTTATCATATGTTATAATACAATGAATTTGATTGATTACAAGTGCTAGAGATGGATGAAGAATGGTTAGAAGTGTGAAGAAAGACTTGCTGAAGTTTGGTCCCAAATGGGATATGAACCCACAAACATTGCTTTGAGGTAGTAAATGGCTTGTATAAAGTTATTTTGGGTTAGAATATGTTATAATACAATGAATTTGATTGATTACAAGTGCTAGAGATGGATGAAGAATGTTTAGAAGTGTGAAGAAAGACTTGCTGAAGTTTGGTCCCAAATGGGATATGAACCCACAAACATTGCTTTGAGGTAGTAAATGGCTTGTATAAAGTTATTTTGGGTTATAATATGTTATAATACAATGAATTTGATTGATTACAAGTGCTAGAGATGGATGAAGAATGTTTAGAAGTGTGAAGAAAGACTTACTGAACTTTGGTCCCAAATGGGATATGAACCCAAAAACATTGCTTTGAGGTAGTAAATGGCTTGTATAAAGTTATTTTGGGTTATCATATGTTATAATACAATGAATTTGATTGATTACAAGTGCTAGAGATGGATGAAGAATGTTTAGAAGTGTGAAGAAAGACTTGCTGAAGTTTGGTCCCAAATGGGATATGAACCCACAAACATTGCTTTGAGGTAGTAAATGGCTTGTATAAAGTTATTTTGGGTTAGAATATGTTATAATACAATGAATTTGATTGATTACAAGTGCTAGAGATGGATGAAGAATGTTTAGAAGTGTGAAGAAAGACTTACTGAACTTTGTTCCCAAATGGGATATGAACCCAAAAACATTGCTTTGAGGTAGTAAATGGCTTGTATAAAGTTATTTTGGGTTATCATATGTTATAATACAATGAATTTGATTGATTACAAGTGCTAGAGATGGATGAAGAATGTTTAGAAGTGTGAAGAAAGACTTGCTGAAGTTTGGTCCCAAATGGGATATGAACCCACAAACATTGCTTTGAGGTAGTAAATGGCTTGTATAAAGTTATTTGGGGTTATAATATGTTATAATACAATGAATTTTATTGATTACAAGTGCTAGAGATGGATTAAGAATGTTTAGAAGTGTGAAGAAAGACTTGTTGAAGTTTGGTCCCAAATGGGATATAAACCCAAAAACATTGCTTTGAGGTAGTAAATGGCTTGTATAAAGTTATTTTGGGTTATCATATGTTATAATACAATGAATTTGATTGATTACAAGTGCTAGAGATGGATGAAGAATGGTTAGAAGTGTGAAGAAAGACTTGCTGAAGTTTGGTCCCAAATGGGATATGAACCCACAAACATTGCTTTGAGGTAGTAAATGGCTTGTATAAAGTTATTTTGGGTTAGAATATGTTATAATACAATGAATTTGATTGATTACAAGTGCTAGAGATGGATGAAGAATGTTTAGAAGTGTGAAGAAAGACTTGCTGAAGTTTGGTCCCAAATGGGATATGAACCCACAAACATTGCTTTGAGGTAGTAAATGGCTTGTATAAAGTTATTTGGGGTTATAATATGTTATAATACAATGAATTTGATTGATTACAAGTGCTAGAGATGGATGAAGAATGTTTAGAAGTGTGAAGAAAGACTTACAGAACTTTGTTCCCAAATGGGATATGAACCCAAAAACATTGCTTTGAGGTAGTAAATGGCTTGTATAAAGTTATTTTGGGTTATCATATGTTATAATACAATGAATTTGATTGATTACAAGTGCTAGAGATGGATGAAGAATGTTTAGAAGTGTGAAGAAAGACTTGCTGAAGTTTGGTCCCAAATGGGATATGAACCCACAAACATTGCTTTGAGGTAGTAAATGGCTTGTATCAAGTTATTTGGGGTTATAATATGTTATAATACAATGAATTTTATTGATTACAAGTGCTAGAGATGGATTAAGAATGTTTAGAAGTGTGAAGAAAGACTTGTTGAAGTTTGGTCCCAAATGGGATATAAACCCAAAAACATTGCTTTGAGGTAGTAAATGGCTTGTATAAAGTTATTTTGGGTTATCATATGTTATAATACAATGAATTTGATTGATTACAAGTGCTAGAGATGGATGAAGAATGGTTAGAAGTGTGAAGAAAGACTTGCTGAAGTTTGGTCCCAAATGGGATATGAACCCACAAACATTGCTTTGAGGTAGTAAATGGCTTGTATAAAGTTATTTTGGGTTAGAATATGTTATAATACAATGAATTTGATTGATTACAAGTGCTAGAGATGGATGAAGAATGTTTAGAAGTGTGAAGAAAGACTTGCTGAAGTTTGGTCCCAAATGGGATATGAACCCACAAACATTGCTTTGAGGTAGTAAATGGCTTGTATAAAGTTATTTGGGGTTATAATATGTTATAATACAATGAATTTTATTGATTACAAGTGCTAGAGATGGATGAAGAATGTTTAGAAGTGTGAAGAAAGACTTGCTGAAGTTTGGTCCCAAATGGGATATGAACCCACAAACATTGCTTTGAGGTAGTAAATGGCTTGTATAAAGTTATTTTGGGTTATCATAAGTTATAATACAATGAATTTGATTGATTACAAGTGCTAGAGATGGATGAAGAATGTTTAGAAGTGTGAAGAAAGACTTGCTGAAGTTTGGTCCCAAATGGGATATGAACCCAAAAACATTGCTTTGAGGTAGTAAATGGCTTGTATAAAGTTATTTTGGGTTATAATATGTTATAATACAATGAATTTGATTGATTACAAGTGCTAGAGATGGATGAAGAATGTTTAGAAGTGTGAAGAAAGACTTACTGAACTTTGTTCCCAAATGGGATATGAACCCAAAAACATTGCTTTGAGGTAGTAAATGGCTTGTATAAAGTTATTTTGGGTTATCATATGTTATAATACAATGAATTTGATTGATTACAAGTGCTAGAGATGGATGAAGAATGTTTAGAAGTGTGAAGAAAGACTTGCTGAAGTTTGGTCCCAAATGGGATATGAACCCACAAACATTGCTTTGAGGTAGTAAATGGCTTGTATAAAGTTATTTGGGGTTATAATATGTTATAATACAATGAATTTTATTGATTACAAGTGCTAGAGATGGATGAAGAATGTTTAGAAGTGTGAAGAAAGACTTGCTGAAGTTTGGTCCCAAATGGGATATGAACCCACAAACATTGCTTTGAGGTAGTAAATGG
The DNA here is from genome assembly GCA_036452645.1 of Capsella bursa-pastoris. Taxonomy (NCBI): domain Eukaryota; kingdom Viridiplantae; phylum Streptophyta; class Magnoliopsida; order Brassicales; family Brassicaceae; genus Capsella; species Capsella bursa-pastoris. The sequence goes on from CP144192.1 coordinate 6,215,673, forward strand.
CTTGTATAAAGTTATTTTGGGTTATCATAAGTTATAATACAATGAATTTGATTGATTACAAGTGCTAGAGATGGATGAAGAATGTTTAGAAGTGTGAAGAAAGACTTGCTGAAGTTTGGTCCCAAATGGGATATGAACCCAAAAACATTGCTTTGAGGTAGTAAATGGCTTGTATAAAGTTATTTTGGGTTATCATATGTTATAATATAATGAATTTGATTGATTACAAGTGCTAGAGATGGATGAAGAATGTTTAGAAGTGTGAAGAAAGACTTACTGAACTTTGTTCCCAAATGGGATATGAACCCAAAAACATTGCTTTGAGGTAGTAAATGGCTTGTATAAAGTTATTTTGGGTTATCATATGTTATAATACAATGAATTTGATTGATTACAAGTGCTAGAGATGGATGAAGAATGTTTAGAAGTGTGAAGAAAGACTTGCTGAAGTTTGGTCCCAAATGGGATATGAACCCACAAACATTGCTTTGAGGTAGTAAATGGCTTGTATAAAGTTATTTGGGGTTATAATATGTTATAATACAATGAATTTTATTGATTACAAGTGCTAGAGATGGATTAAGAATGTTTAGAAGTGTGAAGAAAGACTTGTTGAAGTTTGGTCCCAAATGGGATATAAACCCAAAAACATTGCTTTGAGGTAGTAAATGGCTTGTATAAAGTTATTTTGGGTTATCATATGTTATAATACAATGAATTTGATTGATTACAAGTGCTAGAGATGGATGAAGAATGGTTAGAAGTGTGAAGAAAGACTTGCTGAAGTTTGGTCCCAAATGGGATATGAACCCACAAACATTGCTTTGAGGTAGTAAATGGCTTGTATAAAGTTATTTTGGGTTAGAATATGTTATAATACAATGAATTTGATTGATTACAAGTGCTAGAGATGGATGAAGAATGTTTAGAAGTGTGAAGAAAGACTTGCTGAAGTTTGGTCCCAAATGGGATATGAACCCACAAACATTGCTTTGAGGTAGTAAATGGCTTGTATAAAGTTATTTGGGGTTATAATATGTTATAATACAATGAATTTTATTGATTACAAGTGCTAGAGATGGATGAAGAATGTTTAGACGTGTGAAGAAAGACTTGCTGAAGTTTGGTCCCAAATGGGATATGAACCCACAAACATTGCTTTGACGTAGTAAATGGCTTGTATAAAGTTATTTTGGGTTAGAATATGTTATCATACAATGAATTTGATTGATTACAAGTGCTAGAGATGGATGAAGAATGTTTAGAAGTGTGAAGAAAGACTTGCTGAAGTTTGGTCCCAAATGGGATATGAACCCACAAACATTGCTTTGAGGTAGTAAATGGCTTGTATAAAGTTATTTGGGGTTATAATATGTTATAATACAATGAATTTGATTGATTACAAGTGCTAGAGATGGATGAAGAATGTTTAGAAGTGTGAAGAAAGACTTACAGAACTTTGTTCCCAAATGGGATATGAACTCAAAAACATTGCTTTGAGGTAGTAAATGGCTTGTATAAAGTTATTTTGGGTTATCATATGTTATAATACAATGAATTTGATTGATTACAAGTGCTAGAGATGGATGAAGAATGTTTAGAAGTGTGAAGAAAGACTTGCTGAAGTTTGGTCCCAAATGGGATATGAACCCACAAACATTGCTTTGAGGTAGTAAATGGCTTGTATCAAGTTATTTGGGGTTATAATATGTTATAATACAATGAATTTTATTGATTACAAGTGCTAGAGATGGATTAAGAATGTTTAGAAGTGTGAAGAAAGACTTGTTGAAGTTTGGTCCCAAATGGGATATAAACCCAAAAACAATGCTTTGAGGTAGTAAATGGCTTGTATAAAGTTATTTTGGGTTATCATATGTTATAATACAATGAATTTGATTGATTACAAGTGCTAGAGATGGATGAAGAATGGTTAGAAGTGTGAAGAAAGACTTTCTAAAGTTTGGTCCCAAATGGGATATGAAACCACAAACATTGCTTTGAGGTAGTAAATGGCTTGTATAAAGTTATTTTGGGTTAGAATATGTTATAATACAATGAATTTGATTGATTACAAGTGCTAGAGATGGATGAAGAATGTTTAGAAGTGTGAAGAAAGACTTGCTGAAGTTTGGTCCCAAATGGGATATGAACCCACAAACATTGCTTTGAGGTAGTAAATGGCTTGTATAAAGTTATTTGGGGTTATAATATGTTATAATACAATGAATTTTATTGATTACAAGTGCTAGAGATGGATGAAGAATGTTTAGAAGTGTGAAGAAAGACTTGCTGAAGTTTGGTCCCAAATGGGATATGAACCCACAAACATTGCTTTGAGGTAGTAAATGGCTTGTATAAAGTTATTTTGGGTTATCATAAGTTATAATACAATGAATTTGATTGATTACAAGTGCTAGAGATGGATGAAGAATGTTTAGAAGTGTGAAGAAAGACTTGCTGAAGTTTGGTCCCAAATGGGATATGAACCCAAAAACATTGCTTTGAGGTAGTAAATGGCTTGTATAAAGTTATTTTGGGTTATCATATATTATAATACAATGAATTTGATTGATTACAAGTGCTAGAGATGGATGAAGAATGTTTAGAAGTGTGAAGAAAGACTTACTGAACTTTGTTCCCAAATGGGATATGAACCCAAAAACATTGCTTTGAGGTAGTAAATGGCTTGTATAAAGTTATTTTGGGTTATCATATGTTATAATACAATGAATTTGATTGATTACAAGTGCTAGAGATGGATGAAGAATGTTTAGAAGTGTGAAGAAAGACTTGCTGAAGTTTGGTCCCAAATGGGATATGAACCCACAAACATTGCTTTGAGGTAGTAAATGGCTTGTATAAAGTTATTTGGGGTTATAATATGTTATAATACAATGAATTTTATTGATTACAAGTGCTAGAGATGGATTAAGAATGTTTAGAAGTGTGAAGAAAGACTTGTTGAAGTTTGGTCCCAAATGGGATATAAACCCAAAAACATTGCTTTGAGGTAGTAAATGGCTTGTATAAAGTTATTTTGGGTTATCATATGTTATAATACAATGAATTTGATTGATTACAAGTGCTAGAGATGGATGAAGAATGGTTAGAAGTGTGAAGAAAGACTTGCTGAAGTTTGGTCCCAAATGGGATATGAACCCACAAACATTGCTTTGAGGTAGTAAATGGCTTGTATAAAGTTATTTTGGGTTAGAATATGTTATAATACAATGAATTTGATTGATTACAAGTGCTAGAGATGGATGAAGAATGTTTAGAAGTGTGAAGAAAGACTTGCTGAAGTTTGGTCCCAAATGGGATATGAACCCACAAACATTGCTTTGAGGTAGTAAATGGCTTGTATAAAGTTATTTGGGGTTATAATATGTTATAATACAATGAATTTTATTGATTACAAGTGCTAGAGATGGATGAAGAATGTTTAGACGTGTGAAGAAAGACTTGCTGAAGTTTGGTCCCAAATGGGATATGAACCCACAAACATTGCTTTGACGTAGTAAATGGCTTGTATAAAGTTATTTTGGGTTAGAATAAGTTATCATACAATGAATTTGATTGATTACAAGTGCTAGAGATGGATGAAGAATGTTTAGAAGTGTGAAGAAAGACTTCCTGAAGTTTGGTCCCAAATGGGATATGAACCCAAAAAAACAATGCTTTGAGGCAGTAAATGGCTTGTATAAAGTTATTTTGGGTTAGAATATGTTATAATACAATGAATTTGATTGATTACAAGTGCTAGAGATGGATGAAGAATGTTTAGAAGTGTGAAGAAAGACTTGCTGAAGTTTGGTCCCAAATGGGATATGAACCCACAAACATTGCTTTGAGGTAGTAAATGGCTTGTATAAAGTTTTTTGGGTTAGAATATGTTATAATACAATGAATTTGATTGATTACAAGTGCGAAAGATGGATGAAGAATGTTTAGAAGTGTGAAGAAAGACTTGTTGAAGTTTGGTCCCAAATGGGATATGAACCCACAAACAATGCTTTGAGGCAGTAAATGGCTTGTATAAAGTTATTTTGGGTTTGAATATGTTATAATACAATGAATTTGATTGGTTACAAGTGCTAGAGATGGATGAAGAATGTTTAGAAGTGTGAAGAAAGACTTGCTGAAGTTCGGTCCCAAATGGGATATGAACCCACAAACATTGCTTTGAGGTAGTAAATGGCTTGTATAAAGTTTTTTGGGTTAGAATATGTTATAATACAATGAATTTGATTGATTACAAGTGCGAAAGATGGATGAAGAATGTTTAGAAGTGTGAAGAAAGACTTGTTGAAGTTTGGTCCCAAATGGGATATGAACCCACAAACAATGCTTTGAGGCAGTAAATGGCTTGTATAAAGTTATTTGGGGTTATAATATGTTATAATACAATGAATTTTATTGATTACAAGTGCTAGAGATGGATGAAGAATGTTTAGAAGTGTGAAGAAAGACTTGCTGAAGTTTGGTCCCAAATGGGATATGAACCCACAAACATTGCTTTGAGGTAGTAAATGGCTTGTATAAAGTTATTTTGGGTTATCATAAGTTATAATACAATGAATTTGATTGATTACAAGTGCTAGAGATGGATGAAGAATGGTTAGAAGTGTGAAGAAAGACTTGGTGAAGTTTGGTCCCAAATGGGATATGAACCCACAAACATTGCTTTGAGGTAGTAAATGGCTTGTATAAAGTTATTTTGGGTTAGAATATGTTATAATACAATGAATTTGATTGATTACAAGTGCTAGAGATGGATGAAGAATGTTTAGAAGTGTGAAGAAAAACTTGCTGAAGTTTGGTCCCAAATGGGATATGAACCCACAAACATTGCTTTGAGGTAGCAAATGGCTTGTATAAAGTTATTTGGGGTTATAATATGTTATAATACAATGAATTTGATTGATTACAAGTGCTAGAGATGGATGAAGAATGTTTAGAAGTGTGAAGAAAGACTTACAGAACTTTATTCCCAAATGGGATATGAACCCAAAAACATTGCTTTGAGGTAGTAAATGGCTTGTATAAAGTTATTTTGGGTTATCATATGTTATAATACAATGAATTTGATTGATTACAAGTGCTAGAGATGGATGAAGAATGTTTAGAAGTGTGAAGAAAGACTTGCTGAAGTTTGGTCCCAAATGGGATATGAACCCACAAACATTGCTTTGAGGTAGTAAATGGCTTGTATAAAGTTATTTGGGGTTATAATATGTTATAATACAATGAATTTTATTGATTACAAGTGCTAGAGATGGATTAAGAATGTTTAGAAGTGTGAAGAAAGACTTGTTGAAGTTTGGTCCCAAATGGGATATAAACCCCAAAACATTGCTTTGAGGTAGTAAATGGCTTGTATAAAGTTATTTTGGGTTATCATATGTTATAATACAATGAATTTGATTGATTACAAGTGCTAGAGATGGATGAAGAATGGTTAGAAGTGTGAAGAAAGACTTGCTGAAGTTTGGTCCCAAATGGGATATGAACCCACAAACATTGCTTTGAGGTAGTAAATGGCTTGTATAAAGTTATTTTGGGTTAGAATATGTTATAATACAATGAATTTGATTGATTACAAGTGCTAGAGATGGATGAAGAATGTTTAGAAGTGTGAAGAAAGACTTGCTGAAGTTTGGTCCCAAATGGGATATGAACCCACAAACATTGCTTTGAGGTAGTAAATGGCTTGTATAAAGTTATTTGGGGTTATAATATGTTATAATACAATGAATTTTATTGATTACAAGTGCTAGAGATGGATGAAGAATGTTTAGAAGTGTGAAGAAAGACTTGCTGAAGTTTGGTCCCAAATGGGATATGAACCCACAAACATTGCTTTGAGGTAGTAAATGGCTTGTATAAAGTTATTTTGGGTTATCATAAGTTATAATACAATGAATTTGATTGATTACAAGTGCTAGAGATGGATGAAGAATGTTTAGAAGTGTGAAGAAAGACTTGCTGAAGTTTGGTCCCAAATGGGATATGAACCCACAAACATTGCTTTGACGTAGTAAATGGCTTGTATAAAGTTATTTTGGGTTAGAATATGTTATCATACAATGAATTTGGTTGATTACAAGTGCTAGCGATGGATGAAGAATGTTTAGAAGTGTGAAGAAAGACTTCCTGAAGTTTGGTCCCAAATGGGATATGAACCCAAAAAAACAATGCTTTGAGGCAGTAAATGGCTTGTATAAAGTTATTTTGGGTTAGAATATCTTATAATACAATGAATTTGATTGATTACAAGTGCTAGAGATGGATGAAGAATGTTTAGAAGTGTGAAGAAAGATTTGCTGAAGTTTGGTCCCAAATGGAATATGAACCCAAAAAAACAATGCTTTGAGGTAGTAAATGGCTTGTATAAAGTTATTTTGGGTTAGAATATGTTATAATACAATGAATTTGATTGATTACAAGTGCTAGAGATGGATGAAGAATGTTTAGAAGTGTGAAGAAAGACTTAATGAACTATGGTCCCAAATGGGATATGAACCCAAAAACATTGCTTTGAGGTAGTAAATGGCTTGTATAAAGTCATTTGGGGTTATAATATGTTATAATACAATGAATTTTATTTATTACAAGTGCTAGAGATGGATGAAGAATGTTTAGAAGTGTGAAGAAAGACTTGCTGAAGTTTGGTCCCAAATGGGATATGAACCCACAAACATTGCTTTGACGTAGTAAATGGCTTGTATAAAGTTATTTTGGGTTAGAATATGTTATCATACAATGAATTTGATTGATTACAAGTGCTAGAGATGGATGAAGAATGGTTAGAAGTGTGAAGAAAGACTTGGTGAAGTTTGGTCCCAAATGGGATATGAACCCACAAACATTGCTTTGAGGTAGTAAATGGCTTGTATAAAGTTATTTTGGGTTAGAATATGTTATAATACAATGAATTTGATTGATTACAAGTGCTAGAGATGGATGAAGAATGTTTAGAAGTGTGAAGAAAAACTTGCTGAAGTTTGGTCCCAAATGGGATATGAACCCACAAACATTGCTTTGAGGTAGTAAATGGATTGTATAAAGTTATTTGGGGTTATAATATGTTATAATACAATGAATTTGATTGATTACAAGTGCTAGAGATGGATGAAGAATGTTTAGAAGTGTGAAGAAAGACTTACAGAACTTTGTTCCCAAATGGGATATGAACCCAAAAACATTGCTTTGAGGTAGTAAATGGCTTGTATAAAGTTATTTTGGGTTATCATATGTTATAATACAATGAATTTGATTGATTACAAGTGCTAGAGATGGATGAAGAATGTTTAGAAGTGTGAAGAAAGACTTGCTGAAGTTTGGTCCCAAATGGGATATGAACCCACAAACATTGCTTTGAGGTAGTAAATGGCTTGTATAAAGTTATTTGGGGTTATAATATGTTACAATACAATGAATTTTATTGATTACAAGTGCTAGAGATGGATTAAGAATGTTTAGAAGTGTGAAGAAAGACTTGTTGAAGTTTGGTCCCAAATGGGATATAAACCCAAAAACATTGCTTTGAGGTAGTAAATGGCTTGTATAAAGTTATTTTGGGTTATCATATGTTATAATACAATGAATTTGATTGATTACAAGTGCTAGAGATGGATGAAGAATGGTTAGAAGTGTGAAGAAAGACTTGCTGAAGTTTGGTCCCAAATGGGATATGAACCCACAAACATTGCTTTGAGGTAGTAAATGGCTTGTATAAAGTTATTTTGGGTTAGAATATGTTATAATACAATGAATTTGATTGATTACAAGTGCTAGAGATGGATGAAGAATGTTTAGAAGTGTGAAGAAAGACTTGCTGAAGTTTGGTCCCAAATGGGATATGAACCCACAAACATTGCTTTGAGGTAGTAAATGGCTTGTATAAAGTTATTTGGGGTTATAATATGTTATAATACAATGAATTTTATTGATTACAAGTGCTAGAGATGGATGAAGAATGTTTAGAAGTGTGAAGAAAGACTTGCTGAAGTTTGGTCCCAAATGGGATATGAACCCACAAATATTGCTTTGAGGTAGTAAATGGCTTGTATAAAGTTATTTTGGGTTATCATAAGTTATAATACAATGAATTTGATTGATTACAAGTGCTAGAGATTGATGAAGAATGTTTAGAAGTGTGAAGAAAGACTTGCTGAAGTTTGGTCCCAAATGGGATATGAACCCACAAACATTGCTTTGACGTAGTAAATGGCTTGTATAAAGTTATTTTGGGTTAGAATATGTTATCATACAATGAATTTGATTGATTACAAGTGCTAGCGATGGATGAAGAATGTTTAGAAGTGTGAAGAAAGACTTGCTGAAGTTTGGTCCCAAATGGGATATGAACCCACAAATATTGCTTTGAGGTAGTAAATGGCTTGTATAAAATTATTTTGGGTTATCATAAGTTATAATACAATGAATTTGATTGATTACAAGTGCTAGAGATTGATGAAGAATGTTTAGAAGTGTGAAGAAAGACTTGCTGAAGTTTGGTCCCAAATGGGATATGAACCCACAAACATTGCTTTGAGGTAGTAAATGGCTTGTATAAAGTTATTTGGGGTTATAATATGTTATAATACAATGAATTTTATTGATTACAAGTGCTAGAGATGGATTAAGAATGTTTAGAAGTGTGAAGAAAGACTTGTTGAAGTTTGGTCCCAAATGGGATATAAACCCAAAAACATTGCTTTGAGGTAGTAAATGGCTTGTATAAAGTTATTTTGGGTTATCATATGTTATAATACAATGAATTTGATTGATTACAAGTGCTAGAGATGGATGAAGAATGGTTAGAAGTGTGAAGAAAGACTTGCTGAAGTTTGGTCCCAAATGGGATATGAACCCACAAACATTGCTTTGAGGTAGTAAATGGCTTGTATCAAGTTATTTTGGGTTAGAATATGTTATAATACAATGAATTTGATTGATTACAAGTGCTAGAGATGGATGAAGAATGTTTAGAAGTGTGAAGAAAGACTTGCTGAAGTTTGGTCCCAAATGGGATATGAACCCACAAACATTGCTTTGAGGTAGTAAATGGCTTGTATAAAGTTATTTGGGGTTATAATATGTTATAATACAATGAATTTTATTGATTACAAGTGCTAGAGATGGATGAAGAATGTTTAGAAGTGTGAAGAAAGACTTGCTGAAGTTTGGTCCCAAATGGGATATGAACCCACAAATATTGCTTTGAGGTAGTAAATGGCTTGTATAAAGTTATTTTGGGTTATCATAAGTTATAATACAATGAATTTGATTGATTACAAGTGCTAGAGATTGATGAAGAATGTTTAGAAGTGTGAAGAAAGACTTGCTGAAGTTTGGTCCCAAATGGGATATGAACCCACAAACATTGCTTTGACGTAGTAAATGGCTTGTATAAAGTTATTTTGGGTTAGAATATGTTATCATACAATGAATTTGATTGATTACAAGTGCTAGCGATGGATGAAGAATGTTTAGAAGTGTGAAGAAAGACTTCCTGAAGTTTGGTCCCAAATGGGATATGAACCCAAAAAAACAATGCTTTGAGGCAGTAAATGGCTTGTATAAAGTTATTTTGGGTTAGAATATCTTATAATACAATGAATTTGATTGATTACAAGTGCTAGAGATGGATGAAGAATGTTTAGAAGTGTGAAGAAAGACTTGCTGAAGTTTGGTCCCAAATGGGATATGAACCCAAAAAAACAATGCTTTGAGGTAGTAAATGGCTTGTATAAAGTTATTTTGGGTTAGAATATGTTATAATACAATGAATTTGATTGATTACAAGTGCTAGAGATGGATGAAGAATGTTTAGAAGTGTGAAGAAAGACTTAATGAACTATGGTCCCAAATGGGATATGAACCCAAAAACATTGCTTTGAGGTAGTAAATGGCTTGTATAAAGTCATTTGGGGTTATAATATGTTATAATACAATGAATTTTATTTATTACAAGTGCTAGAGATGGATGAAGAATGTTTAGAAGTGTGAAGAAAGACTTGCTGAAGTTTGGTCCCAAATGGGATATGAACCCACAAACATTGCTTTGACGTAGTAAATGGCTTGTATAAAGTTATTTTGGGTTAGAATATGTTATCATACAATGAATTTGATTGATTACAAGTGCTAGAGATGGATGAAGAATGGTTAGAAGTGTGAAGTAAGACTTGGTGAAGTTTGGTCCCAAATGGGATATGAACCCACAAACATTGCTTTGAGGTAGTAAATGGCTTGTATAAAGTTATTTTGGGTTAGAATATGTTATAATACAATGAATTTGATTGATTACAAGTGCTAGAGATGGATGAAGAATGTTTAGAAGTGTGAAGAAAAACTTGCTGAAGTTTGGTCCCAAATGGGATATGAACCCACAAACATTGCTTTGAGGTAGTAAATGGATTGTATAAAGTTATTTGGGGTTATAATATGTTATAATACAATGAATTTGATTGATTACAAGTGCTAGAGATGGATGAAGAATGTTTAGAAGTGTGAAGAAAGACTTACAGAACTTTGTTCCCAAATGGGATATGAACCCAAAAACATTGCTTTGAGGTAGTAAATGGCTTGTATAAAGTTATTTTGGGTTATCATATGTTATAATACAATGAATTTGATTGATTACAAGTGCTAGAGATGGATGAAGAATGTTTAGAAGTGTGAAGAAAGACTTGCTGAAGTTTGGTCCCAAATGGGATATGAACCCACAAACATTGCTTTGAGGTAGTAAATGGCTTGTATAAAGTTATTTGGGGTTATAATATGTTATAATACAATGAATTTTATTGATTACAAGTGCTAGAGATGGATTAAGAATGTTTAGAAGTGTGAAGAAAGACTTGTTGAAGTTTGGTCCCAAATGGGATATAAACCCAAAAACATTGCTTTGAGGTAGTAAATGGCTTGTATAAAGTTATTTTGGGTTATCATATGTTATAATACAATGAATTTGATTGATTACAAGTGCTAGAGATGGATGAAGAATGGTTAGAAGTGTGAAGAAAGACTTGCTGAAGTTTGGTCCCAAATGGGATATGAACCCACAAACATTGCTTTGAGGTAGTAAATGGCTTGTATAAAGTTATTTTGGATTAGAATATGTTATAATACAATGAATTTGATTGATTACAAGTGCTAGAGATGGATGAAGAATGTTTAGAAGTGTGAAGAAAGACTTAATGAACTATGGTCCCAAATGGGATATGAACCCAAAAACATTGCTTTGAGGTAGTAAATGGCTTGTATAAAGTCATTTGGGGTTATAATATATTATAATACAATGAATTTTATTTATTACAAGTGCTAGAGATGGATGAAGAATGTTTAGAAGTGTGAAGAAAGACTTGCTGAAGTTTGGTCCCAAATGGGATATGAACCCACAAACATTGCTTTGACGTAGTAAATGGCTTGTATAAAGTTATTTTGGGTTAGAATATGTTATCATACAATGAATTTGATTGATTACAAGTGCTAGAGATGGATGAAGAATGGTTAGAAGTGTGAAGTAAGACTTGGTGAAGTTTGGTCCTAAATGGGATATGAACCCACAAACATTGCTTTGAGGTAGTAAATGGCTTGTATAAAGTTATTTTGGGTTAGAATATGTTATAATACAATGAATTTGATTGATTACAAGTGCTAGAGATGGATGAAGAATGTTTAGAAGTGTGAAGAAAAACTTGCTGAAGTTTGGTCCCAAATGGGATATGAACCCACAAACATTGCTTTGAGGTAGTAAATGGATTGTATAAAGTTATTTGGGGTTATAATATGTTATAATACAATGAATTTGATTGATTACAAGTGCTAGAGATGGATGAAGAATGTTTAGAAGTGTGAAGAAAGACTTACAGAACTTTGTTCCCAAATGGGATATGAACCCAAAAACATTGCTTTGAGGTAGTAAATGGCTTGTATAAAGTTATTTTGGGTTATCATATGTTATAATACAATGAATTTGATTGATTACAAGTGCTAGAGATGGATGAAGAATGTTTAGAAGTGTGAAGAAAGACTTGCTGAAGTTTGGTCCCAAATGGGATATGAACCCACAAACATTGCTTTGAGGTAGTAAATGGCTTGTATAAAGTTATTTGGGGTTATAATATGTTATAATACAATGAATTTTATTGATTACAAGTGCTAGAGATGGATTAAGAATGTTTAGAAGTGTGAAGAAAGACTTGTTGAAGTTTGGTCCCAAATGGGATATAAACCCAAAAACATTGCTTTGAGGTAGTAAATGGCTTGTATAAAGTTATTTTGGGTTATCATATGTTATAATACAATGAATTTGATTGATTACAAGTGCTAGAGATGGATGAAGAATGGTTAGAAGTGTGAAGAAAGACTTGCTGAAGTTTGGTCCCAAATGGGATATGAACCCACAAACATTGCTTTGAGGTAGTAAATGGCTTGTATAAAGTTATTTTGGGTTAGAATATGTTATAATACAATGAATTTGATTGATTACAAGTGCTAGAGATGGATGAAGAATGTTTAGAAGTGTGAAGAAAGACTTGCTGAAGTTTGGTCCCAAATGGGATATGAACCCACAAACATTGCTTTGAGGTAGTAAATGGCTTGTATAAAGTTATTTGGGGTTATAATATGTTATAATACAATGAATTTTATTGATTACAAGTGCTAGAGATGGATGAAGAATGTTTAGAAGTGTGAAGAAAGACTTGCTGAAGTTTGGTCCCAAATGGGATATGAACCCACAAACATTGCTTTGAGGTAGTAAATGGCTTGTATAAAGTTATTTTGGGTTATCATAAGTTATAATACAATGAATTTGATTGATTACAAGTGCTAGAGATGGATGAAGAATGTTTAGAAGTGTGAAGAAAGACTTGCTGAAGTTTGGTCCCAAATGGGATATGAACCCACAAACATTGCTTTGACGTAGTAAATGGCTTGTATAAAGTTATTTTGGGTTAGAATATGTTATCATACAATGAATTTGATTGATTACAAGTGCTAGCGATGGATGAAGAATGTTTAGAAGTGTGAAGAAAGACTTCCTGAAGTTTGGTCCCAAATGGGATATGAACCCAAAAAAACAATGCTTTGAGGCAGTAAATGGCTTGTATAAAGTTATTTTGGGTTAGAATATCTTATAATACAATGAATTTGATTGATTACAAGTGCTAGAGATGGATGAAGAATGTTTAGAAGTGTGAAGAAAGACTTGCTGAAGTTTGGTCCCAAATGGGATATGAACCCAAAAAAACAATGCTTTGAAGTAGTAAATGGCTTGTATAAAGTTATTTTGGGTTAGAATATGTTATAATACAATGAATTTGATTGATTACAAGTGCTAGAGATGGATGAAGAATGTTTAGAAGTGTGAAGAAAGACTTAATGAACTATGGTCCCAAATGGGATATGAACCCAAAAACATTGCTTTGAGGTAGTAAATGGCTTGTATAAATTCATTTGGGGTTATAATATGTTATAATACAATGAATTTTATTTATTACAAGTGCTAGAGATGGATGAAGAATGTTTAGAAGTGTGAAGAAAGACTTGCTGAAGTTTGGTCCCAAATGGGATATGAACCCACAAACATTGCTTTGACGTAGTAAATGGCTTGTATAAAGTTATTTTGGGTTAGAATATGTTATCATACAATGAATTTGATTGATTACAAGTGCTAGAGATGGATGAAGAATGTTTAGAAGTGTGAAGAAAGACTTCCTGAAGTTTGGTCCCAAATGGGATATGAACCCAAAAAAACAATGCTTTGAGGCAGTAAATGGCTTGTATAAAGTTATTTTGGGTTAGAATATGTTATAATACAATGAATTTGATTGATTACAAGTGCTAGAGATGGATGAAGAATGTTTAGAAGTGTGAAGAAAGACTTGCTGAAGTTTGGTCCCAAATGGGATATGAACCCACAAACATTGCTTTGAGGTAGTAAATGGCTTGTATAAAGTTATTTTGGGTTAGAATATGTTATAATACAATGAATTTGATTGATTACAAGTGCGAAAGATGGATGAAGAATGTTTAGAAGTGTGAAGAAAGACTTGTTGAAGTTTGGTCCCAAATGGGATATAAACCCACAAACAATGCTTTGAGGCAGTAAATGGCTTGTATAAAGTTATTTTGGGTTTGAATATGTTATAATACAATGAATTTGATTGGTTACAAGTAATAGAGATGGATGAAGAATGTTTAGAAGTGTGAAGAAAGACTTGCTGAAGTTTGGTCCCAAATGGGATATGAACCCACAAACATTGCTTTGAGGTAGTAAATGGCTTGTATAAAGTTATTTGGGGTTATAATATGTTATAATACAATGAATTTTATTGATTACAAGTGCTAGAGATGGATGAAGAATGTTTAGAAGTGTGAAGAAAGACTTGCTGAAGTTTAGTCCCAAATGGGATATGAACCCACAAACATTGCTTTGAGGTAGTAAATGGCTTGTATAAAGTTATTTTGGGTTATCATAAGTTATAATACAATGAATTTGATTGATTACAAGTGCTAGAGATGGATGAAGAATGGTTAGAAGTGTGAAGAAAGACTTGCTGAAGTTTGGTCCCAAATGGGATATGAACCCACAAACATTGCTTTGAGGTGGTAAATGGCTTGTATAAAGTTATTTTGGGTTAGAATATGTTATAATACAATGAATTTGATTGATTACAAGTGCTAGAGATGGATGAAGAATGTTTAGAAGTGTGAAGAAAGACTTGCTGAAGTTTGGTCCCAAATGGGATATGAACCCACAAACATTGCTTTGAGGTAGTAAATGGCTTGTATAAAGTTATTTGGGGTTATAATATGTTATAATACAATGAATTTTATTGATTACAAGTGCTAGAGATGGATGAAGAATGTTTAGAAGTGTGAAGAAAGACTTGCTGAAGTTTGGTCCCAAATGGGATATGAACCCACAAACATTGCTTTGACGTAGTAAATGGCTTGTATAAAGTTATTTTGGGTTAGAATATGTTATCATACAATGAATTTGATTGATTACAAGTGCTAGCGATGGATGAAGAATGTTTAGAAGTGTGAAGAAAGACTTCCTGAAGTTTGGTCCCAAATGGGATATGAACCCAAAAAAACAATGCTTTGAGGCAGTAAATGGCTTGTATAAAGTTATTTTGGGTTAGAATATCTTATAATACAATGAATTTGATTGATTACAAGTGCTAGAGATGGATGACGAATGTTTAGAAGTGTGACGAAAGACTTGCTGAAGTTTGGTCCCAAATGGGATATGAACCCACAAACATTGCTTTGAGGTAGTAAATGGCTTGTATAAAGTTATTTTGGGTTAGAATATGTTATAATACAATGAATTTGATTGATTACAAGTGCTAGAGATGGATGAAGAATGTTTAGAAGTGTGAACAAAGACTTAATGAACTATGGTCCCAAATGGGATATGAACCCAAAAACATTGCTTTGAGGTAGTAAATGGCTTGTATAAAGTTATTTTGGGTTATCATATGTTATAATACAATGAATTTGATTGATTACAAGTGCTAGAGATGGATGAAGAATGTTTAGAAGTGTGAAGAAAGACTTGCTGAAGTTTGGTCCCAAATGGGATATGAACCCACAAACATTGCTTTGAGGTAGTAAATGGCTTGTATAAAGTTATTTGGGGTTATAATATGTTATAATACAATGAATTTTATTGATTACAAGTGCTAGAGATGGATGAAGAATGTTTAGAAGTGTGAAGAAAGACTTGCTGAAGTTTGGTCCCAAATGGGATATGAACCCACAAACATTGCTTTGACGTAGTAAATGGCTTGTATAAAGTTATTTTGGGTTAGAATATGTTATCATACAATGAATTTGATTGATTACAAGTGCTAGCGATGGATGAAGAATGTTTAGAAGTGTGAAGAAAGACTTCCTGAAGTTTGGTCCCAAATGGGATATGAACCCAAAAAAACAATGCTTTGAGGCAGTAAATGGCTTGTATAAAGTTATTTTGGGTTAGAATATCTTATAATACAATGAATTTGATTGATTACAAGTGCTAGAGATGGATGACGAATGTTTAGAAGTGTGACGAAAGACTTGCTGAAGTTTGGTCCCAAATGGGATATGAACCCACAAACATTGCTTTGAGGTAGTAAATGGCTTGTATAAAGTTATTTTGGGTTAGAATATGTTATAATACAATGAATTTGATTGATTACAAGTGCTAGAGATGGATGAAGAATGTTTAGAAGTGTGAACAAAGACTTAATGAACTATGGTCCCAAATGGGATATGAACCCAAAAACATTGCTTTGAGGTAGTAAATGGCTTGTATAAAGTTATTTTGGGTTATCATATGTTATAATACAATGAATTTGATTGATTACAAGTGCTAGAGATGGATGAAGAATGTTTAGAAGTGTGAAGAAAGACTTGCTGAAGTTTGGTCCCAAATGGGATATGAACCCACAAACATTGCTTTGAGGTAGTAAATGGCTTGTATAAAGTTATTTTGGGTTAGAATATGTTATAATACAATGAATTTGATTGATTACAAGTGCTAGAGATGGATGAAGAATGTTTAGAAGTGTGAAGAAAGACTTACTGAACTTTGGTCCCAAATGGGATATGAACCCAAAAACATTGCTTTGAGGTAGTAAATGGCTTGTATAAAGTTATTTTGGATTATCATATGTTATAATACAATGAATTTGTTTGATTACAAGTGCTAGAGATGGATGAAGAATGGTTAGAAGTGTGAAGAAAGACTTGCTGAAGTTTGGTCCCAAATGGGATATGAACCCACAAACATTGCTTTGAGGTAGTAAATGGCTTGTATAAAGTTATTTTGGGTTAGAATATGTTATAATACAATGAATTTGATTGATTACAAGTGCTAGAGATGGATGAAGAATGTTTAGAAGTGTGAAGAAAGACTTGCTGAAGTTTGGTCCCAAATGGGATATGAACCCACAAACGTTGCTTTGAGGTAGTAAATGGCTTAAATAAAGTTATTTTGGGTTATCATATGTTATAATACAATGAATTTGATTGATTACAAGTGCTAGAGATGGATGAAGAATGGTTAGAAGTGTGAAGAAAGACTTGCTGAAGTTTGGTCCCAAATGGGATATGAACCCACAAACATTGCTTTGAGGTAGTAAATGGCTTGTATAAAGTTATTTTGGGTTAGAATATGTTATAATACAATGAATTTGATTGATTACAAGTGCTAGAGATGGATGAAGAATGTTTAGAAGTGTGAAGAAAGACTTGCTGAAGTTTGGTCCCAAATGGGATATGAACCCACAAACATTGCTTTGAGGTAGTAAATGGCTTGTATAAAGTTATTTGGGGTTATAATATGTTATAATACAATGAATTTTATTGATTACAAGTGCTAGAGATGGATGAAGAATGTTTAGAAGTGTGAAGAAAGACTTGCTGAAGTTTGGTCCCAAATGGGATATGAACCCACAAACATTGCTTTGACGTAGTAAATGGCTTGTATAAAGTTATTTTGGGTTAGAATATGTTATCATACAATGAATTTGATTGATTACAAGTGCTAGAGATGGATGAAGAATGTTTAGAAGTGTGAAGAAAGACTTCCTGAAGTTTGGTCCCAAATGGGATATGAACCCAAAAAAACAATGCTTTGAGGCAGTAAATGGCTTGTATAAAGTTATTTTGGGTTAGAATATGTTATAATACAATGAATTTGATTGATTACAAGTGCTAGAGATGGATGAAGAATGTTTAGAAGTGTGAAGAAAGACTTGCTGAAGTTTGGTCCCAAATGGGATATGAACCCACAAACATTGCTTTAAGGTAGTAAATGGCTTGTATAAAGTTATTTTGGGTTAGAATATGTTATAATACAATGAATTTGATTGATTACAAGTGCGAAAGATGGATGAAGAATGTTTAGAAGTGTGAAGAAAGACTTGTTGAAGTTTGGTCCCAAATGGGATATGAACCCACAAACATTGCTTTGAGGTAGTAAATGGCTTGTATAAAGTTATTTTGGGTTAGAATATGTTATAATACAATGAATTTGATTGATTACAAGTGCTAGAGATGGATGAAGAATGTTTAGAAGTGTGAAGAAAGACTTGCTGAAGTTTGGTCCCAAATGGGATATGAACCCACAAACATTGCTTTGAGGTAGTAAATGGCTTGTATAAAGTTATTTGGGGTTATAATATGTTATAATACAATGAATTTTATTGATTACAAGTGCTAGAGATGGATGAAGAATGTTTAGAAGTGTGAAGAAAGACTTGCTGAAGTTTGGTCCCAAATGGGATATGAACCCACAAACATTGCTTTGAGGTAGTAAATGGCTTGTATAAAGTTATTTTGGGTTACAATATGTTATAATACAATGAATTTGATTGATTACAAGTGCTAGAGATGGATGAAGAATGTTTAGAAGTGTGAAGAAAGACTTACTGAACTTTGGTCCCAAATGGGATATGAACCCAAAAACATTGCTTTGAGGTAGTAAATGGCTTGTATAAAGTTATTTTGGATTATCATATGTTATAATACAATGAATTTGTTTGATTACAAGTGCTAGAGATGGATGAAGAATGGTTAGAAGTGTGAAGAAAGACTTGCTGAAGTTTGGTCCCAAATGGGATATGAACCCACAAACATTGCTTTGAGGTAGTAAATGGCTTGTATAAAGTTATTTTGGGTTAGAATATGTTATAATACAATGAATTTGATTGATTACAAGTGCTAGAGATGGATGAAGAATGTTTAGAAGTGTGAAGAAAGACTTGCTGAAGTTTGGTCCCAAATGGGATATGAACCCACAAACGTTGCTTTGAGGTAGTAAATGGCTTGTATAAAGTTATTTTGGGTTATCATATGTTATAATACAATGAATTTGATTGATTACAAGTGCTAGAGATGGATGAAGAATGTTTAGAAGTGTGAAGAAAGACTTGCTGAAGTTTGGTCCCAAATGGGATATGAACCCACAAACATTGCTTTGACGTAGTAAATGGCTTGTATAAAGTTATTTTGGGTTAGAATATGTTATCATACAATGAATTTGATTGATTACAAGTGCTAGCGATGGATGAAGAATGTTTAGAAGTGTGAAGAAAGACTTCCTGAAGTTTGGTCCCAAATGGGATATGAACCCAAAAAAACAATGCTTTGAGGCAGTAAATGGCTTGTATAAAGTTATTTTGGGTTAGAATATCTTATAATACAATGAATTTGATTGATTACAAGTGCTAGAGATGGATGACGAATGTTTAGAAGTGTGACGAAAGACTTGCTGAAGTTTGGTCCCAAATGGGATATGAACCCACAAACATTGCTTTGAGGTAGTAAATGGCTTGTATAAAGTTATTTTGGGTTAGAATATGTTATAATACAATGAATTTGATTGATTACAAGTGCTAGAGATGGATGAAGAATGTTTAGAAGTGTGAACAAAGACTTAATGAACTATGGTCCCAAATGGGATATGAACCCAAAAACATTGCTTTGAGGTAGTAAATGGCTTGTATAAAGTTATTTTGGGTTATCATATGTTATAATACAATGAATTTGATTGATTACAAGTGCTAGAGATGGATGAAGAATGTTTAGAAGTGTGAAGAAAGACTTGCTGAAGTTTGGTCCCAAATGGGATATGAACCCACAAACATTGCTTTGAGGTAGTAAATGGCTTGTATAAAGTTATTTTGGGTTAGAATATGTTATAATACAATGAATTTGATTGATTACAAGTGCTAGAGATGGATGAAGAATGTTTAGAAGTGTGAAGAAAGACTTACTGAACTTTGGTCCCAAATGGGATATGAACCCAAAAACATTGCTTTGAGGTAGTAAATGGCTTGTATAAAGTTATTTTGGATTATCATATGTTATAATACAATGAATTTGTTTGATTACAAGTGCTAGAGATGGATGAAGAATGGTTAGAAGTGTGAAGAAAGACTTGCTGAAGTTTGGTCCCAAATGGGATATGAACCCACAAACATTGCTTTGAGGTAGTAAATGGCTTGTATAAAGTTATTTTGGGTTAGAATATGTTATAATACAATGAATTTGATTGATTACAAGTGCTAGAGATGGATGAAGAATGTTTAGAAGTGTGAAGAAAGACTTGCTGAAGTTTGGTCCCAAATGGGATATGAACCCACAAACGTTGCTTTGAGGTAGTAAATGGCTTAAATAAAGTTATTTTGGGTTATCATATGTTATAATACAATGAATTTGATTGATTACAAGTGCTAGAGATGGATGAAGAATGGTTAGAAGTGTGAAGAAAGACTTGCTGAAGTTTGGTCCCAAATGGGATATGAACCCACAAACATTGCTTTGAGGTAGTAAATGGCTTGTATAAAGTTATTTTGGGTTAGAATATGTTATAATACAATGAATTTGATTGATTACAAGTGCTAGAGATGGATGAAGAATGTTTAGAAGTGTGAAGAAAGACTTGCTGAAGTTTGGTCCCAAATGGGATATGAACCCACAAACATTGCTTTGAGGTAGTAAATGGCTTGTATAAAGTTATTTGGGGTTATAATATGTTATAATACAATGAATTTTATTGATTACAAGTGCTAGAGATGGATGAAGAATGTTTAGAAGTGTGAAGAAAGACTTGCTGAAGTTTGGTCCCAAATGGGATATGAACCCACAAACATTGCTTTGACGTAGTAAATGGCTTGTATAAAGTTATTTTGGGTTAGAATATGTTATCATACAATGAATTTGATTGATTACAAGTGCTAGAGATGGATGAAGAATGTTTAGAAGTGTGAAGAAAGACTTCCTGAAGTTTGGTCCCAAATGGGATATGAACCCAAAAAAACAATGCTTTGAGGCAGTAAATGGCTTGTATAAAGTTATTTTGGGTTAGAATATGTTATAATACAATGAATTTGATTGATTACAAGTGCTAGAGATGGATGAAGAATGTTTAGAAGTGTGAAGAAAGACTTGCTGAAGTTTGGTCCCAAATGGGATATGAACCCACAAACATTGCTTTAAGGTAGTAAATGGCTTGTATAAAGTTATTTTGGGTTAGAATATGTTATAATACAATGAATTTGATTGATTACAAGTGCGAAAGATGGATGAAGAATGTTTAGAAGTGTGAAGAAAGACTTGTTGAAGTTTGGTCCCAAATGGGATATGAACCCACAAACATTGCTTTGAGGTAGTAAATGGCTTGTATAAAGTTATTTTGGGTTAGAATATGTTATAATACAATGAATTTGATTGATTACAAGTGCTAGAGATGGATGAAGAATGTTTAGAAGTGTGAAGAAAGACTTGCTGAAGTTTGGTCCCAAATGGGATATGAACCCACAAACATTGCTTTGAGGTAGTAAATGGCTTGTATAAAGTTATTTGGGGTTATAATATGTTATAATACAATGAATTTTATTGATTACAAGTGCTAGAGATGGATGAAGAATGTTTAGAAGTGTGAAGAAAGACTTGCTGAAGTTTGGTCCCAAATGGGATATGAACCCACAAACATTGCTTTGAGGTAGTAAATGGCTTGTATAAAGTTATTTTGGGTTACAATATGTTATAATACAATGAATTTGATTGATTACAAGTGCTAGAGATGGATGAAGAATGTTTAGAAGTGTGAAGAAAGACTTACTGAACTTTGGTCCCAAATGGGATATGAACCCAAAAACATTGCTTTGAGGTAGTAAATGGCTTGTATAAAGTTATTTTGGATTATCATATGTTATAATACAATGAATTTGTTTGATTACAAGTGCTAGAGATGGATGAAGAATGGTTAGAAGTGTGAAGAAAGACTTGCTGAAGTTTGGTCCCAAATGGGATATGAACCCACAAACATTGCTTTGAGGTAGTAAATGGCTTGTATAAAGTTATTTTGGGTTAGAATATGTTATAATACAATGAATTTGATTGATTACAAGTGCTAGAGATGGATGAAGAATGTTTAGAAGTGTGAAGAAAGACTTGCTGAAGTTTGGTCCCAAATGGGATATGAACCCACAAACGTTGCTTTGAGGTAGTAAATGGCTTGTATAAAGTTATTTTGGGTTATCATATGTTATAATACAATGAATTTGATTGATTACAAGTGCTAGAGATGGATGAAGAATGGTTAGAAGTGTGAAGAAAGACTTGCTGAAGTTTGGTCCCAAATGGGATATGAACCCACAAACATTGCTTTGAGGTAGTAAATGGCTTGTATAAAGTTATTTTGGGTTAGAATATGTTATAATACAATGAATTTGATTGATTACAAGTGCTAGAGATGGATGAAGAATGTTTAGAAGTGTGAAGAAAGACTTGCTGAAGTTTGGTCCCAAATGGGATATGAACCCACAAACATTGCTTTGAGGCAGTAAATGGCTTGTATAAAGTTATTTTGGGTTAGAATATGTTATAATACAATGAATTTGATTGATTACAAGTGCTAGAGATGGATGAAGAATGTTTAGAAGTGTGAAGAAAGACTTGCTGAAGTTTGGTCCCAAATGGGATATGAACCCACAAACATTGCTTTGAGGTAGTAAATGGCTTGTATAAAGTTATTTTGGGTTAGAATATGTTATAATACAATGAATTTGATTGATTACAAGTGCGAAAGATGGATGAAGAATGTTTAGAAGTGTGAAGAAAGACTTGTTGAAGTTTGGTCCCAAATGGGATATGAACCCACAAACATTGCTTTGAGGTAGTAAATGGCTTGTATAAAGTTATTTTGGGTTAGAATATGTTATAATACAATGAATTTGATTGATTACAAGTGCTAGAGATGGATGAAGAATGTTTAGAAGTGTGAAGAAAGACTTGCTGAAGTTTGGTCCCAAATGGGATATGAACCCACAAACATTGCTTTGAGGTAGTAAATGGCTTGTATAAAGTTATTTGGGGTTATAATATGTTATAATACAATGAATTTTATTGATTACAAGTGCTAGAGATGGATGAAGAATGTTTAGAAGTGTGAAGAAAGACTTGCTGAAGTTTGGTCCCAAATGGGATATGAACCCACAAACATTGCTTTGAGGTAGTAAATGGCTTGTATAAAGTTATTTTGGGTTAGAATATGTTATAATACAATGAATTTGATTGATTACAAGTGCTAGAGATGGATGAAGAATGTTTAGAAGTGTGAAGAAAGACTTGCTGAAGTTTGGTCCCAAATGGGATATGAACCCACAAACATTGCTTTGAGGTAGTAAATGGCTTGTATAAAGTTATTTTGGGTTAGAATATGTTATAATACAATGAATTTGATTGATTACAAGTGCTAGAGATGGATGAAGAATGTTTAGAAGTGTGAAGAAAGACTTACTGAACTTTGGTCCCAAATGGGATATGAACCCAAAAACATTGCTTTGAGGTAGTAAATGGCTTGTATAAAGTTATTTTGGGTTATCATATGTTATAATACAATGAATTTGTTTGATTACAAGTGCTAGAGATGGATGAAGAATGGTTAGAAGTGTGAAGAAAGACTTGTTGAAGTTTGGTCCCAAATAGGATATGAACCCACAAACATTGCTTTGAGGTAGTAAATGGCTTGTATAAAGTTATTTAGGGTTAGAATATGTTATAATACAATGAATTTGATTGATTACAAGTGCTAGAGATGGATGAAGAATGTTTAGAAGTGTGAAGAAAGACTTGCTGAAGTTTGGTCCCAAATGGGATATGAACCCACAAACGTTGCTTTGAGGTAGTAAATGGCTTGTATAAAGTTATTTTGGGTTATCATATGTTATAATACAATGAATTTGATTGATTACAAGTGCTAGAGATGGATGAAGAATGGTTAGAAGTGTGAAGAAAGACTTGCTGAAGTTTGGTCCCAAATGGGATATGAACCCACAAACATTGCTTTGAGGTAGTAAATGGCTTGTATAAAGTTATTTTGGGTTAGAATATGTTATAATACAATGAATTTGATTGATTACAAGTGCTAGAGATGGATGAAGAATGTTTAGAAGTGTGAAGAAAGACTCGCTGAAGTTTGGTCCCAAATGGGATATGAACCCACAAACATTGCTTTGAGGTAGTAAATGGCTTGTATAAAGTTATTTGGGGTTATAATATGTTATAATACAATGAATTTTATTGATTACAAGTGCTAGAGATGGATGAAGAATGTTTAGAAGTGTGAAGAAAGACTTGCTGAAGTTTGGTCCCAAATGGGATATGAACCCACAAACATTGCTTTGACGTAGTAAATGGCTTGTATAAAGTTATTTTGGGTTAGAATATGTTATCATACAATGAATTTGATTGATTACAAGTGCTAGAGATGGATGAAGAATGTTTAGAAGTGTGAAGAAAGACTTCCTGAAGTTTGGTCCCAAATGGGATATGAACCCAAAAAAACAATGCTTTGAGGCAGTAAATGGCTTGTATAAAGTTATTTTGGGTTAGAATATGTTATAATACAATGAATTTGATTGATTACAAGTGCTAGAGATGGATGAAGAATGTTTAGAAGTGTGAAGAAAGACTTGCTGAAGTTTGGTCCCAAATGGGATATGAACCCACAAACATTGCTTTGAGGTAGTAAATGGCTTGTATAAAGTTATTTTGGGTTAGAATATGTTATAATACAATGAATTTGATTGATTACAAGTGCGAAAGATGGATGAAGAATGTTTAGAAGTGTGAAGAAAGACTTGTTGAAGTTTGGTCCCAAATGGGATATGAACCCACAAACATTGCTTTGAGGTAGTAAATGGCTTGTATAAAGTTATTTTGGGTTAGAATATGTTATAATACAATGAATTTGATTGATTACAAGTGCTAGAGATGGATGAAGAATGTTTAGAAGTGTGAAGAAAGACTTGCTGAAGTTTGGTCCCAAATGGGATATGAACCCACAAACATTGCTTTGAGGTAGTAAATGGCTTGTATAAAGTTATTTGGGGTTATAATATGTTATAATACAATGAATTTTATTGATTACAAGTGCTAGAGATGGATGAAGAATGTTTAGAAGTGTGAAGAAAGACTTGCTGAAGTTTGGTCCCAAATGGGATATGAACCCACAAACATTGCTTTGACGTAGTAAATGGCTTGTATAAAGTTATTTTGGGTTAGAATATGTTATAATACAATGAATTTGATTGATTACAAGTGCTAGAGATGGATGAAGAATGTTTAGAAGTGTGAAGAAAGACTTGCTGAAGTTTGGTCCCAAATGGGATATGAACCCACAAACATTGCTTTGAGGTAGTAAATGGCTTTTATAAAGTTATTTTGGGTTAGAATATGTTATAATACAATGAATTTGATTGATTACAAGTGCTAGAGATGGATGAAGAATGTTTAGAAGTGTGAAGAAAGACTTGCTGAAGTTTGGTCCCAAATGGGATATGAACCCACAAACATTGCTTTGACGTAGTAAATGGCTTGTATAAAGTTATTTTGGGTTAGAATATGTTATCATACAATGAATTTGATTGATTACAAGTGCTAGAGATGGATGAAGAATGTTTAGAAGTGTGAAGAAAGACTTCCTGAAGTTTGGTCCCAAATGGGATATGAACCCAAAAAAACAATGCTTTGAGGCAGTAAATGGCTTGTATAAAGTTATTTTGGGTTAGAATATGTTATAATACAATGAATTTGATTGATTACAAGTGCTAGAGATGGATGAAGAATGTTTAGAAGTGTGAAGAAAGACTTGCTGAAGTTTGGTCCCAAATGGGATATGAACCCACAAGATTGCTTTGAGGTAGTAAATGGCTTGTATAAAGTTATTTTGGGTTAGAATATGTTATAATACAATTAATTTGATTGATTACAAGTGCGAAAGATGGATGAAGAATGTTTAGAAGTGTGAAGAAAGACTTGTTGAAGTTTGGTCCCAAATGGGATATGAACCCACAAACAATGCTCTGGGGCAGTAAATGGCTTGTATAAAGTTATTTTGGGTTTGAATATGTTATAATACAATGAATTTGATTGGTTACAAGTAATAGAGATGGATGAAGAATGTTTAGAAGTGTGAAGAAAGACTTGTTGAAATTTGGTCCCAAATGGGATAAGAACCCACAAACATTGCTTTGAGGTAGTAAATGGCCTGTATAAAGTTATTTTGGGTTATAATATGTTATAATACAATGAATTTTATTGATTACAAGTGCTAGAGATGGATGAAGAATGTTTAGAAGTGTGAAGAAAGACTTACTGAAGTTTGGTCCCAAATGGGATATGAACCCACAAACATTGCTTTGAGGTAGTAAATGGCTTGCATAAAGTTATTTTGGGTTATAATATGTTATAATACAATGAATTTGATTGATTACAAGTGCTAGAGATGGATGAAGAATGTTTAGAAGTGTGAAGAAAGACTTGTTGAAGTTTGGTCCCAAATGGGATATGAACCCACAAACATTGCTTTGAGGTAGTAAATGGCTTGTATAAAGTTATTTTGGATTATCATATGTTATAATACAATGAATTTGATTGATTACAAGTGCTAGAGATGGATGAAGAATGTTTAGAAGTGTGAAGAAAGACTTGCTGAAGTTTGGTCCCAAATGGGATATGAACCCACAAACATTGCTTTGAGGTAGTAAATGGCTTGTATAAAGTTATTTGGGGTTATAATATGTTATAATACAATGAATTTTATTGATTACAAGTGCTAGAGATGGATTAAGAATGTTTAGAAGTGTGAAGAAAGACTTGTTGAAGTTTGGTCCCAAATGGGATATAAACCCAAAAACATTGCTTTGAGGTAGTAAATGGCTTGTATAAAGTTATTTTGGGTTATCATATGTTATAATACAATGAATTTGATTGATTACAAGTGCTAGAGATGGATGAAGAATGGTTAGAAGTGTGAAGAAAGACTTGCTGAAGTTTGGTCCCAAATGGGATATGAACCCACAAACATTGCTTTGAGGTAGTAAATGGCTTGTATAAAGTTATTTTGGGTTAGAATATGTTATAATACAATGAATTTGATTGATTACAAGTGCTAGAGATGGATGAAGAATGTTTAGAAGTGTGAAGAAAGACTTGTTGAAGTTTGGTCCCAAATGGGATATGAACCCACAAACATTGCTTTGAGGTAGTAAATGGCTTGTATAAAGTTATTTGGGGTTATAATATGTTATAATACAATGAATTTTATTTATTACAAGTGCTAGAGATGGATGAAGAATGTTTAGAAGTGTGAAGAAAGACTTGCTGAAGTTTGGTCCCAAATGGGATATGAACCCACAAACATTGCTTTGACGTAGTAAATGGCTTGTATAAAGTTATTTTGGGTTAGAATATGTTATCATACAATGAATTTGATTGATTACAAGTGCTAGAGATGGATGAAGAATGTTTAGAAGTGTGAAGAAAGACTTCCTGAAGTTTGGTCCCAAATGGGATATGAACCCAAAAAAACAATGCTTTGAGGCAGTAAATGGCTTGTATAAAGTTATTTTGGGTTAGAATATGTTATAATACAATGAATTTGATTGATTACAAGTGCTAGAGATGGATGAAGAATGTTTAGAAGTGTGAAGAAAGACTTGCTGAAGTTTGGTCCCAAATGGGATATGAACCCACAAACATTGCTTTGAGGTAGTAAATGGCTTGTATAAAGTTATTTTGGGTTAGAATATGTTATAATACAATGAATTTGATTGATTACAAGTGCGAAAGATGGATGAAGAATGTTTAGAAGTGTGAAGAAAGACTTGTTGCAGTTTGGTCCCAAATGGGATATGAACCCACAAACAATGCTTTGAGGCAGTAAATGGCTTGTATAAAGTTATTTTGGGTTTGAATATGTTATAATAAAATGAATTTGATTGGTTACAAGTAATAGAGATGGATGAAGAATGTTTAGAAGTGTGAAGAAAGACTTGCTGAAGTTTGGTCCCAAATGGGATATGAACCCACAAACATTGCTTTGAGGTAGTAAATGGCTTGTATAAAGTTATTTGGGGTTATAATATGTTATAATACAATGAATTTTATTGATTACAAGTGCTAGAGATGGATGAAGAATGTTTAGAAGTGTGAAGAAAGACTTACTGAAGTTTGGTCCCAAATGGGATATGAACCCACAAACATTGCTTTGAGGTAGTAAATGGCTTGCATAAAGTTATTTTGGGTTATAATATGTTATAATACAATGAATTTGATTGATTACAAGTGCTAGAGATGGATGAAGAATGTTTAGAAGTGTGAAGAAAGACTTGTTGAAGTTTGGTCCCAAATGGGATATGAACCCACAAACATTGCTTTGAGGTAGTAAATGGCTTGTATAAAGTTATTTGGGGTT
The DNA here is from genome assembly GCA_036452645.1 of Capsella bursa-pastoris. NCBI lineage: Eukaryota > Viridiplantae > Streptophyta > Magnoliopsida > Brassicales > Brassicaceae > Capsella > Capsella bursa-pastoris. The sequence goes on from CP144192.1 coordinate 6,243,949, forward strand.
ATAATATGTTATAATACAATGAATTTTATTGATTACAAGTGCTAGAGATGGATGAAGAATGTTTAGAAGTGTGAAGAAAGACTTGCTGAAGTTTGGTCCCAAATGGGATATGAACCCACAAACATTGCTTTGACGTAGTAAATGGCTTGTATAAAGTTATTTTGGGTTAGAATATGTTATAATACAATGAATTTGATTGATTACAAGTGCTAGAGATGGATGAAGAATGTTTAGAAGTGTGAAGAAAGACTTGCTGAAGTTTGGTCCCAAATGGGATATGAACCCACAAACATTGCTTTGAGGTAGTAAATGGCTTTTATAAAGTTATTTTGGGTTAGAATATGTTATAATACAATGAATTTGATTGATTACAAGTGCTAGAGATGGATGAAGAATGTTTAGAAGTGTGAAGAAAGACTTGCTGAAGTTTGGTCCCAAATGGGATATGAACCCACAAACATTGCTTTGACGTAGTAAATGGCTTGTATAAAGTTATTTTGGGTTAGAATATGTTATCATACAATGAATTTGATTGATTACAAGTGCTAGAGATGGATGAAGAATGTTTAGAAGTGTGAAGAAAGACTTCCTGAAGTTTGGTCCCAAATGGGATATGAACCCAAAAAAACAATGCTTTGAGGCAGTAAATGGCTTGTATAAAGTTATTTTGGGTTAGAATATGTTATAATACAATGAATTTGATTGATTACAAGTGCTAGAGATGGATGAAGAATGTTTAGAAGTGTGAAGAAAGACTTGCTGAAGTTTGGTCCCAAATGGGATATGAACCCACAAGATTGCTTTGAGGTAGTAAATGGCTTGTATAAAGTTATTTTGGGTTAGAATATGTTATAATACAATTAATTTGATTGATTACAAGTGCGAAAGATGGATGAAGAATGTTTAGAAGTGTGAAGAAAGACTTGTTGAAGTTTGGTCCCAAATGGGATATGAACCCACAAACAATGCTCTGGGGCAGTAAATGGCTTGTATAAAGTTATTTTGGGTTTGAATATGTTATAATACAATGAATTTGATTGGTTACAAGTAATAGAGATGGATGAAGAATGTTTAGAAGTGTGAAGAAAGACTTGTTGAAATTTGGTCCCAAATGGGATAAGAACCCACAAACATTGCTTTGAGGTAGTAAATGGCCTGTATAAAGTTATTTTGGGTTATAATATGTTATAATACAATGAATTTTATTGATTACAAGTGCTAGAGATGGATGAAGAATGTTTAGAAGTGTGAAGAAAGACTTACTGAAGTTTGGTCCCAAATGGGATATGAACCCACAAACATTGCTTTGAGGTAGTAAATGGCTTGCATAAAGTTATTTTGGGTTATAATATGTTATAATACAATGAATTTGATTGATTACAAGTGCTAGAGATGGATGAAGAATGTTTAGAAGTGTGAAGAAAGACTTGTTGAAGTTTGGTCCCAAATGGGATATGAACCCACAAACATTGCTTTGAGGTAGTAAATGGCTTGTATAAAGTTATTTTGGATTATCATATGTTATAATACAATGAATTTGATTGATTACAAGTGCTAGAGATGGATGAAGAATGTTTAGAAGTGTGAAGAAAGACTTGCTGAAGTTTGGTCCCAAATGGGATATGAACCCACAAACATTGCTTTGAGGTAGTAAATGGCTTGTATAAAGTTATTTGGGGTTATAATATGTTATAATACAATGAATTTTATTGATTACAAGTGCTAGAGATGGATTAAGAATGTTTAGAAGTGTGAAGAAAGACTTGTTGAAGTTTGGTCCCAAATGGGATATAAACCCAAAAACATTGCTTTGAGGTAGTAAATGGCTTGTATAAAGTTATTTTGGGTTATCATATGTTATAATACAATGAATTTGATTGATTACAAGTGCTAGAGATGGATGAAGAATGGTTAGAAGTGTGAAGAAAGACTTGCTGAAGTTTGGTCCCAAATGGGATATGAACCCACAAACATTGCTTTGAGGTAGTAAATGGCTTGTATAAAGTTATTTTGGGTTAGAATATGTTATAATACAATGAATTTGATTGATTACAAGTGCTAGAGATGGATGAAGAATGTTTAGAAGTGTGAAGAAAGACTTGTTGAAGTTTGGTCCCAAATGGGATATGAACCCACAAACATTGCTTTGAGGTAGTAAATGGCTTGTATAAAGTTATTTGGGGTTATAATATGTTATAATACAATGAATTTTATTTATTACAAGTGCTAGAGATGGATGAAGAATGTTTAGAAGTGTGAAGAAAGACTTGCTGAAGTTTGGTCCCAAATGGGATATGAACCCACAAACATTGCTTTGACGTAGTAAATGGCTTGTATAAAGTTATTTTGGGTTAGAATATGTTATCATACAATGAATTTGATTGATTACAAGTGCTAGAGATGGATGAAGAATGTTTAGAAGTGTGAAGAAAGACTTCCTGAAGTTTGGTCCCAAATGGGATATGAACCCAAAAAAACAATGCTTTGAGGCAGTAAATGGCTTGTATAAAGTTATTTTGGGTTAGAATATGTTATAATACAATGAATTTGATTGATTACAAGTGCTAGAGATGGATGAAGAATGTTTAGAAGTGTGAAGAAAGACTTGCTGAAGTTTGGTCCCAAATGGGATATGAACCCACAAACATTGCTTTGAGGTAGTAAATGGCTTGTATAAAGTTATTTTGGGTTAGAATATGTTATAATACAATGAATTTGATTGATTACAAGTGCGAAAGATGGATGAAGAATGTTTAGAAGTGTGAAGAAAGACTTGTTGCAGTTTGGTCCCAAATGGGATATGAACCCACAAACAATGCTTTGAGGCAGTAAATGGCTTGTATAAAGTTATTTTGGGTTTGAATATGTTATAATAAAATGAATTTGATTGGTTACAAGTAATAGAGATGGATGAAGAATGTTTAGAAGTGTGAAGAAAGACTTGCTGAAGTTTGGTCCCAAATGGGATATGAACCCACAAACATTGCTTTGAGGTAGTAAATGGCTTGTATAAAGTTATTTGGGGTTATAATATGTTATAATACAATGAATTTTATTGATTACAAGTGCTAGAGATGGATGAAGAATGTTTAGAAGTGTGAAGAAAGACTTGCTGAAGTTTGGTCCCAAATGGGATATGAACCCACAAACATTGCTTTGAGGTAGTAAATGGCTTGTATAAAGTTATTTTGGGTTATCATAAGTTATAATACAATGAATTTGATTGATTACAAGTGCTAGAGATGGATGAAGAATGGTTAGAAGTGTGAAGAAAGACTTGCTGAAGTTTGGTCCCAAATGGGATATGAACCAACAAACATTGCTTTGAGGTGGTAAATGGCTTGTATAAAGTTATTTTGGGTTAGAATATGTTATAATACAATGAATTTGATTGATTACAAGTGCTAGAGATGGATGAAGAATGTTTAGAAGTGTGAAGAAAGACTTGCTGAAGTTTGGTCCCAAATGGGATATGAACCCACAAACATTGCTTTGAGGTAGTAAATGGCTTGTATAAAGTTATTTGGGGTTATAATATGTTATAATACAATGAATTTTATTGATTACAAGTGCTAGAGATGGATGAAGAATGTTTAGAAGTGTGAAGAAAGACTTGCTGAAGTTTGGTCCCAAATGGGATATGAACCCACAAACATTGCTTTGACGTAGTAAATGGCTTGTATAAAGTTATTTTGGGTTAGAATATGTTATCATACAATGAATTTGATTGATTACAAGTGCTAGAGATGGATGAAGAATGTTTAGAAGTGTGAAGAAAGACTTCCTGAAGTTTGGTCCCAAATGGGATATGAACCCAAAAAAACAATGCTTTGAGGCAGTAAATGGCTTGTATAAAGTTATTTTGGGTTAGAATATCTTATAATACAATGAATTTGATTGATTACAAGTGCTAGAGATGGATGAAGAATGTTTAGAAGTGTGAAGAAAGACTTGCTGAAGTTTGGTCCCAAATGGGATATGAACCCACAAACATTGCTTTGAGGTAGTAAATGGCTTGTATAAAGTTATTTTGGGTTAGAATATGTTATAATACAATGAATTTGATTGATTACAAGTGCTAGAGATGGATGAAGAATGTTTAGAAGTGTGAAGAAAGACTTAATGAACTATGGTCCCAAATGGGATATGAACCCAAAAACATTGCTTTGAGGTAGTAAATGGCTTGTATAAAGTTATTTTGGGTTATCATATGTTATAATACAATGAATTTGATTGATTACAAGTGCTAGAGATGGATGAAGAATGTTTAGAAGTGTGAAGAAAGACTTGCTGAAGTTTGGTCCCAAATGGGATATGAACCCACAAACATTGCTTTGAGGTAGTAAATGGCTTGTATAAAGTTATTTTGGGTTAGAATATGTTATAATACAATGAATTTGATTGATTACAAGTGCTAGAGATGGATGAAGAATGTTTAGAAGTGTGAAGAAAGACTTACTGAACTTTGGTCCCAAATAGGATATGAACCCAAAAACATTGCTTTGAGGTAGTAAATGGCTTGTATAAAGTTATTTTGGGTTAGAATATGTTATAATACAATGAATTTGATTGATTACAAGTGCGAAAGATGGATGAAGAATGTTTAGAAGTGTGAAGAAAGACTTGTTGCAGTTTGGTCCCAAATGGGATATGAACCCACAAACAATGCTTTGAGGCAGTAAATGGCTTGTATAAAGTTATTTTGGGTTTGAATATGTTATAATAAAATGAATTTGATTGGTTACAAGTAATAGAGATGGATGAAGAATGTTTAGAAGTGTGAAGAAAGACTTGCTGAAGTTTGGTCCCAAATGGGATATGAACCCACAAACATTGCTTTGAGGTAGTAAATGGCTTGTATAAAGTTATTTGGGGTTATAATATGTTATAATACAATGAATTTTATTGATTACAAGTGCTAGAGATGGATGAAGAATGTTTAGAAGTGTGAAGAAAGACTTGCTGAAGTTTGGTCCCAAATGGGATATGAACCCACAAACATTGCTTTGAGGTAGTAAATGGCTTGTATAAAGTTATTTTGGGTTATCATAAGTTATAATACAATGAATTTGATTGATTACAAGTGCTAGAGATGGATGAAGAATGGTTAGAAGTGTGAAGAAAGACTTGCTGAAGTTTGGTCCCAAATGGGATATGAACCCACAAACATTGCTTTGAGGTGGTAAATGGCTTGTATAAAGTTATTTTGGGTTAGAATATGTTATAATACAATGAATTTGATTGATTACAAGTGCTAGAGATAGATGAAGAATGTTTAGAAGTGTGAAGAAAGACTTGCTGAAGTTTGGTCCCAAATGGGATATGAACCCACAAACATTGCTTTGAGGTAGTAAATGGCTTGTATAAAGTTCTTTGGGGTTATAATATGTTATAATACAATGAATTTTATTGATTACAAGTGCTAGAGATGGATGAAGAATGTTTAGAAGTGTGAAGAAAGACTTGCTGAAGTTTGGTCCCAAATGGGATATGAACCCACAAACATTGCTTTGACGTAGTAAATGGCTTGTATAAAGTTATTTTGGGTTAGAATATGTTATCATACAATGAATTTGATTGATTACAAGTGCTAGAGATGGATGAAGAATGTTTAGAAGTGTGAAGAAAGACTTCCTGAAGTTTGGTCCCAAATGGGATATGAACCCAAAAAAACAATGCTTTGAGGCAGTAAATGGCTTGTATAAAGTTATTTTGGGTTAGAATATCTTATAATACAATGAATTTGATTGATTACAAGTGCTAGAGATGGATGAAGAATGTTTAGAAGTGTGAAGAAAGACTTGCTGAAGTTTGGTCCCAAATGGGATATGAACCCACAAACATTGCTTTGAGGTAGTAAATGGCTTGTATAAAGTTATTTTGGGTTAGAATATGTTATAATACAATAAATTTGATTGATTACAAGTGCTAGAGATGGATGAAGAATGTTTAGAAGTGTGAAGAAAGACTTAATGAACTATGGTCCCAAATGGGATATGAACCCAAAAACATTGCTTTGAGGTAGTAAATGGCTTGTATAAAGTTATTTTGGGTTATCATATGTTATAATACAATGAATTTGATTGATTACAAGTGGTAGAGATGGATGAAGAATGTTTAGAAGTGTGAAGAAAGACTTGCTGAAGTTTGGTCCCAAATGGGATATGAACCCACAAACATTGCTTTGAGGTAGTAAATGGCTTGTATAAAGTTATTTTGGGTTAGAATATGTTATAATACAATGAATTTGATTGATTACAAGTGCTAGAGATGGATGAAGAATGTTTAGAAGTGTGAAGAAAGACTTACTGAACTTTGGTCCCAAATAGGATATGAACCCAAAAACATTGCTTTGAGGTAGTAAATGGCTTGTATAAAGTTATTTTGGGTTATCATATGTTATAATACAATGAATTTGTTTGATTACAAGTGCTAGAGATGGATGAAGAATGGTTAGAAGTGTGAAGAAAGACTTGCTGAAGTTTGGTCCCAAATGGGATATGAACCCACAAACATTGCTTTGAGGTAGTAAATGGCTTGTATAAAGTTATTTTGGGTTAGAATATGTTATAATACAATGAATTTGATTGATTACAAGTGCTAGAGATGGATGAAGAATGTTTAGAAGTGTGAAGAAAGACTTGCTGAAGTTTGGTCCCAAATGGGATATGAACCCACAAACGTTGCTTTGAGGTAGTAAATGGCTTGTATAAAGTTATTTTGGGTTATCATATGTTATAATACAATGAATTTGATTGATTACAAGTGCTAGAGATGGATGAAGAATTGTTAGAAGTGTGAAGAAAGACTTGCTGAAGTTTGGTCCCAAATGGGATATGAACCCACAAACATTGCTTTGAGGTAGTAAATGGCTTGTATAAAGTTATTTTGGGTTAGAATATGTTATAATACAATGAATTTGATTGATTACAAGTGCTAGAGATGGATGAAGAATGTTTAGAAGTGTGAAGAAAGACTTGCTGAAGTTTGGTCCCAAATGGGATATGAACCCACAAACATTGCTTTGAGGTAGTAAATGGCTTGTATAAAGTTATTTGGGGTTATAATATGTTATAATACAATGAATTTTATTGATTACAAGTGCTAGAGATGGATGAAGAATGTTTAGAAGTGTGAAGAAAGACTTGCTGAAGTTTGGTCCCAAATGGGATATGAACCCACAAACATTGCTTTGACGTAGTAAATGGCTTGTATAAAGTTATTTTGGGTTAGAATATGTTATCATACAATGTATTTGATTGATTACAAGTGCTAGAGATGGATGAAGAATGTTTAGAAGTGTGAAGAAAGACTTCCTGAAGTTTGGTCCCAAATGGGATATGAACCCAAAAAAACAAAGCTTTAAGGCAGTAAATGGCTTGTATAAAGTTATTTTGGGTTAGAATATGTTATAATACAATGAATTTGATTGATTACAAGTGCTAGAGATGGATGAAGAATGTTTAGAAGTGTGAAGAAAGACTTGCTGAAGTTTGGTCCCAAATGGGATATGAACCCACAAACATTGCTTTGAGGTAGTAAATGGCTTGTATAAAGTTATTCTGGGTTAGAATATGTTATAATACAATGAATTTGATTGATTACAAGTGCGAAAGATGGATGAAGAATGTTTAGAAGTGTGAAGAAAGACTTGTTGAAGTTTGGTCCCAAATGGGATATGAACCCACAAACATTGCTTTGAGGTAGTAAATGGCTTGTATAAAGTTATTTTGGGTTAGAATATGTTATAATACAATGAATTTGATTGATTACAAGTGCTAGAGATGGATGAAGAATGTTTAGAAGTGTGAAGAAAGACTTGCTGAAGTTTGGTCCCAAATGTTATATGAACCCACAAACATTGCTTTGAGGTAGTAAATGGCTTGTATAAAGTTATTTGGGGTTATAATATGTTATAATACAATGAATTTTATTGATTACAAGTGCTAGAGATGGATGAAGAATGTTTAGAAGTGTGAAGAAAGACTTGCTGAAGTTTGGTCCCAAATGGGATATGAACCCACAAACATTGCTTTGACGTAGTAAATGGCTTGTATAAAGTTATTTTGGGTTAGAATATGTTATAATACAATGAATTTGATTGATTACAAGTGCTAGAGATGGATGAAGAATGTTTAGAAGTGTGAAGAAAGACTTGCTGAAGTTTGGTCCCAAATGGGATATGAACCCACAAACATTGCTTTGAGGTAGTAAATGGCTTTTATAAAGTTATTTTGGGTTAGAATATGTTATAATACAATGAATTTGATTGATTACAAGTGCTAGAGATGGATGAAGAATGTTTAGAAGTGTGAAGAAAGACTTGCTGAAGTTTGGTCCCAAATGGGATATGAACCAACAAACATTGCTTTGACGTAGTAAATGGCTTGTATAAAGTTATTTTGGGTTAGAATATGTTATCATACAATGAATTTGATTGATTACAAGTGCTAGAGATGGATGAAGAATGTTTAGAAGTGTGAAGAAAGACTTCCTGAAGTTTGGTCCCAAATGGGATATGAACCCAAAAAAACAATGCTTTGAGGCAGTAAATGGCTTGTATAAAGTTATTTTGGGTTAGAATATGTTATAATACAATGAATTTGATTGATTACAAGTGCTAGAGATGGATGAAGAATGTTTAGAAGTGTGAAGAAAGACTTGCTGAAGTTTGGCCCCAAATGGGATATGAACCCACAAGATTGCTTTGAGGTAGTAAATGGCTTGTATAAAGTTATTTTGGGTTAGAATATGTTATAATACATTTAATTTGATTGATTACAAGTGCGAAAGATGGATGAAGAATGTTTAGAAGTGTGAAGAAAGACTTGTTGAAGTTTGGTCCCAAATGGGATATGAACCCACAAACAATGCTTTGGGGCAGTAAATGGCTTGTATAAAGTTATTTTGGGTTTGAATATGTTATAATACAATGAATTTAATTGGTTACAAGTAATAGAGATGGATGAAGAATGTTTAGAAGTGTGAAGAAAGACTTGTTGAAATTTGGTCCCTAATGGGATAAGAACCCACAAACATTGCTTTGAGGTAGTAAATGGCCTGTATAAAGTTATTTTGGGTTATAATATGTTATAATACAATGAATTTTATTGATTACAAGTGCTAGAGATGGATGAAGAATGTTTAGAAGTGTGAAGAAAGACTTACTGAAGTTTGGTCCCAAATGGGATATGAACCCACAAACATTGCTTTGAGGTAGTAAATGGCTTTTATAAAGTTATTTTGGGTTAGAATATGTTATAATACAATGAATTTGATTGATTACAAGTGCTAGAGATGGATGAAGAATGTTTAGAAGTGTGAAGAAAGACTTGCTGAAGTTTGGTCCCAAATGGGATATGAACCAACAAACATTGCTTTGACGTAGTAAATGGCTTGTATAAAGTTATTTTGGGTTAGAATATGTTATCATACAATGAATTTGATTGATTACAAGTGCTAGAGATGGATGAAGAATGTTTAGAAGTGTGAAGAAAGACTTCCTGAAGTTTGGTCCCAAATGGGATATGAACCCAAAAAAACAATGCTTTGAGGCAGTAAATGGCTTGTATAAAGTTATTTTGGGTTAGAATATGTTATAATACAATGAATTTGATTGATTACAAGTGCTAGAGATGGATGAAGAATGTTTAGAAGTGTGAAGAAAGACTTGCTGAAGTTTGGCCCCAAATGGGATATGAACCCACAAGATTGCTTTGAGGTAGTAAATGGCTTGTATAAAGTTATTTTGGGTTAGAATATGTTATAATACATTTAATTTGATTGATTACAAGTGCGAAAGATGGATGAAGAATGTTTAGAAGTGTGAAGAAAGACTTGTTGAAGTTTGGTCCCAAATGGGATATGAACCCACAAACAATGCTTTGGGGCAGTAAATGGCTTGTATAAAGTTATTTTGGGTTTGAATATGTTATAATACAATGAATTTAATTGGTTACAAGTAATAGAGATGGATGAAGAATGTTTAGAAGTGTGAAGAAAGACTTGTTGAAATTTGGTCCCTAATGGGATAAGAACCCACAAACATTGCTTTGAGGTAGTAAATGGCCTGTATAAAGTTATTTTGGGTTATAATATGTTATAATACAATGAATTTTATTGATTACAAGTGCTAGAGATGGATGAAGAATGTTTAGAAGTGTGAAGAAAGACTTACTGAAGTTTGGTCCCAAATGGGATATGAACCCACAAACATTGCTTTGAGGTAGTAAATGGCTTGTATAAAGTTATTTTGGGTTATAATATGTTATAATACAATGAATTTGATTGATTACAAGTGCTAGAGATGGATGAAGAATGTTTAGAAGTGTGAAGAAAGACTTGCTGAAGTTTGGTCCCAAATGGGATATGAACCCACAAACATTGCTTTGAGGTAGTAAATGGCTTGTATAAAGTTATTTTGGGTTAGAATATGTTATAATACAATGAATTTGATTGATTACAAGTGCTAGAGATGGATGAAGAATGTTTAGAAGTGTGAAGAAAGACTTGCTGAAGTTTGGTCCCAAATGGGATATGAACCCACAAACATTGCTTTGACTTAGTAAATGGCTTGTATAAAGTTATTTTGGGTTAGAATATGTTATAATACAATGAATTTGATTGATTACAAGTGCTAGAGATGGATGAAGAATGTTTAGAAGTGTGAAGAAAGACTTGCTGAAGTTTGGTCCCAAATGGGATATGAACCCACAAACATTGCTTTGAGGTAGTAAATGGCTTGTATAAAGTTATTTTGGGTTAGAATATGTTATAATACAATTAATTTGATTGATTACAAGTGCGAAAGATGGATGAAGAATGTTTAGAAGTGTGGAGAAAGACTTGTTGAAGTTTGGTCCCAAATGGGATATGAACCCACAAACAATGCTTTGAGGCAGTAAATGGCTTGTATAAAGTTATTTTGGGTTTGAATATGTTATAATACAATGAATTTGATTGGTTACAAGTAATAGAGATGGATGAAGAATGTTTAAAAGTGTGAAGAAAGACTTGTTGAAATTTGGTCCCAAATGGGATAAGAACCCACAAACATTGCTTTGAGGTAGTAAATGGCTTGTATAAAGTTATTTTGGGTTATAATATGTTATAATACAATGAATTTTATTGATTACAAGTGCTAGAGATGGATGAAGAATGTTTAGAAGTGTGAAGAAAGACTTACTGAAGTTTGGTCCCAAATGGGATATGAACCCACAAACATTGCTTTGAGGTAGTAAATGGCTTGTATAAAGTTATTTTGGGTTAGAATATGTTATAATACATTTAATTTGATTGATTACAAGTGCGAAAGATGGATGAAGAATGTTTAGAAGTGTGAAGAAAGACTTGTTGAAGTTTGGTCCCAAATGGGATATGAACCCACAAACAATGCTTTGGGGCAGTAAATGGCTTGTATAAAGTTATTTTGGGTTTGAATATGTTATAATACAATGAATTTAATTGGTTACAAGTAATAGAGATGGATGAAGAATGTTTAGAAGTGTGAAGAAAGACTTGTTGAAATTTGGTCCCTAATGGGATAAGAACCCACAAACATTGCTTTGAGGTAGTAAATGGCCTGTATAAAGTTATTTTGGGTTATAATATGTTATAATACAATGAATTTTATTGATTACAAGTGCTAGAGATGGATGAAGAATGTTTAGAAGTGTGAAGAAAGACTTACTGAAGTTTGGTCCCAAATGGGATATGAACCCACAAACATTGCTTTGAGGTAGTAAATGGCTTTTATAAAGTTATTTTGGGTTAGAATATGTTATAATACAATGAATTTGATTGATTACAAGTGCTAGAGATGGATGAAGAATGTTTAGAAGTGTGAAGAAAGACTTGCTGAAGTTTGGTCCCAAATGGGATATGAACCAACAAACATTGCTTTGACGTAGTAAATGGCTTGTATAAAGTTATTTTGGGTTAGAATATGTTATCATACAATGAATTTGATTGATTACAAGTGCTAGAGATGGATGAAGAATGTTTAGAAGTGTGAAGAAAGACTTCCTGAAGTTTGGTCCCAAATGGGATATGAACCCAAAAAAACAATGCTTTGAGGCAGTAAATGGCTTGTATAAAGTTATTTTGGGTTAGAATATGTTTTATACAATGAATTTGATTGATTACAAGTGCTAGAGATGGATGAAGAATGTTTAGAAGTGTGAAGAAAGACTTGCTGAAGTTTGGCCCCAAATGGGATATGAACCCACAAGATTGCTTTGAGGTAGTAAATGGCTTGTATAAAGTTATTTTGGGTTAGAATATGTTATAATACATTTAATTTGATTGATTACAAGTGCGAAAGATGGATGAAGAATGTTTAGAAGTGTGAAGAAAGACTTGTTGAAGTTTGGTCCCAAATGGGATATGAACCCACAAACAATGCTTTGGGGCAGTAAATGGCTTGTATAAAGTTATTTTGGGTTTGAATATGTTATAATACAATGAATTTAATTGGTTACAAGTAATAGAGATGGATGAAGAATGTTTAGAAGTGTGAAGAAAGACTTGTTGAAATTTGGTCCCTAATGGGATAAGAACCCACAAACATTGCTTTGAGGTAGTAAATGGCCTGTATAAAGTTATTTTGGGTTATAATATGTTATAATACAATGAATTTTATTGATTACAAGTGCTAGAGATGGATGAAGAATGTTTAGAAGTGTGAAGAAAGACTTACTGAAGTTTGGTCCCAAATGGGATATGAACCCACAAACATTGCTTTGAGGTAGTAAATGGCTTGTATAAAGTTATTTTGGGTTATAATATGTTATAATACAATGAATTTGATTGATTACAAGTGCTAGAGATGGATGAAGAATGTTTAGAAGTGTGAAGAAAGACTTGCTGAAGTTTGGTCCCAAATGGGATATGAACCCACAAACATTGCTTTGAGGTAGTAAATGGCTTGTATAAAGTTATTTTGGGTTAGAATATGTTATAATACAATGAATTTGATTGATTACAAGTGCTAGAGATGGATGAAGAATGTTTAGAAGTGTGAAGAAAGACTTGCTGAAGTTTGGTCCCAAATGGGATATGAACCCACAAACATTGCTTTGACTTAGTAAATGGCTTGTATAAAGTTATTTTGGGTTAGAATATGTTATAATACAATGAATTTGATTGATTACAAGTGCTAGAGATGGATGAAGAATGTTTAGAAGTGTGAAGAAAGACTTGCTGAAGTTTGGTCCCAAATGGGATATGAACCCACAAACATTGCTTTGAGGTAGTAAATGGCTTGTATAAAGTTATTTTGGGTTAGAATATGTTATAATACAATTAATTTGATTGATTACAAGTGCGAAAGATGGATGAAGAATGTTTAGAAGTGTGGAGAAAGACTTGTTGAAGTTTGGTCCCAAATGGGATATGAACCCACAAACAATGCTTTGAGGCAGTAAATGGCTTGTATAAAGTTATTTTGGGTTTGAATATGTTATAATACAATGAATTTGATTGGTTACAAGTAATAGAGATGGATGAAGAATGTTTAAAAGTGTGAAGAAAGACTTGTTGAAATTTGGTCCCAAATGGGATAAGAACCCACAAACATTGCTTTGAGGTAGTAAATGGCTTGTATAAAGTTATTTTGGGTTATAATATGTTATAATACAATGAATTTTATTGATTACAAGTGCTAGAGATGGATGAAGAATGTTTAGAAGTGTGAAGAAAGACTTACTGAAGTTTGGTCCCAAATGGGATATGAACCCACAAACATTGCTTTGAGGTAGTAAATGGCTTGTATAAAGTTATTTTGGGTTATAATATGTTATAATACAATGAATTTGATTGATTACAAGTGCTAGAGATGGATGAAGAATGTTTAGAAGTGTGAAGAAAGACTTGCTGAAGTTTGGTCCCAAATGGGATATGAACCCACAAACATTGCTTTGAGGTAGTAAATGGCTTGTATAAAGTTATTTTGGTTTAGAATATGTTATAATACAATGAATTTGATTGATTACAAGTGCTAGAGATGGATGAAGAATGTTTAGAAGTGTGAAGAAAGACTTGTTGAAGTTTGGTCCCAAATGGGATATGAATCCACAAACATTGCTTTGAGGTAGTAAATGGCTTGTATAATGTTATTTTGGGTTAGAATATGTTATAATACAATGAATTTGATTGATTACAAGTGCTAGAGATGGATGAAGAATGTTTAGAAGTGTGAAGAAAGACTTGCTGAAGTTTGGTCCCAAATGGGATATGAACCCACAAGATTGCTTTGAGGTAGTAAATGGCTTGTATAAAGTTATTTTGGGTTAGAATATGTTATAATACAATTAATTTGATTGATTACAAGTGCTAGAGATGGATGAAGAATGTTTAGAAGTGTGAAGAAAGACTTGCTGAAGTTTGGTCCCAAATGTTATATGAACCCACAAACATTGCTTTGAGGTAGTACATGGCTTGTATAAAGTTATTTGGGGTTATAATATGTTATAATACAATGAATTTTATTGATTACAAGTGCTAGAGATGGATGAAGAATGTTTAGAAGTGTGAAGAAAGACTTGCTGAAGTTTGGTCCCAAATGGGATATGAACCCACAAACATTGCTTTGACGTAGTAAATGGCTTGTATAAAGTTATTTTGGGTTAGAATATGTTATAATACAATGAATTTGATTGATTACAAGTGCTAGAGATGGATGAAGAATGTTTAGAAGTGTGAAGAAAGACTTGCTGAAGTTTGGTCCCAAATGGGATATGAACCCACAAACATTGCTTTGAGGTAGTAAATGGCTTTTATAAAGTTATTTTGGGTTAGAATATGTTATAATACAATGAATTTGATTGATTACAAGTGCTAGAGATGGATGAAGAATGTTTAGAAGTGTGAAGAAAGACTTCCTGAAGTTTGGTCCCAAATGGGATACGAACCCAAAAAAACAATGCTTTGAGGCAGTAAATGGCTTGTATAAAGTTATTTTGGGTTAGAATATGTTATAATACAATGAATTTGATTGATTACAAGTGCTAGAGATGGATGAAGAATGTTTAGAAGTGTGAAGAAAGACTTGCTGAAGTTTGGCCCCAAATGGGATATGAACCCACAAGATTGCTTTGAGGTAGTAAATGGCTTGTATAAAGTTATTTTGGGTAAGAATATGTTATAATACATTTAATTTGATTGATTACAAGTGCGAAAGATGGATGAAGAATGTTTAGAAGTGTGAAGAAAGACTTGTTGAAGTTTGGTCCCAAATGGGATATGAACCCACAAACAATGCTTTGGGGCAGTAAATGGCTTGTATAAAGTTATTTTGGGTTTGAATATGTTATAATACAATGAATTTAATTGGTTACAAGTAATAGAGATGGATGAAGAATGTTTAGAAGTGTGAAGAAAGACTTGTTGAAATTTGGTCCCTAATGGGATAAGAACCCACAAACATTGCTTTGAGGTAGTAAATGGCCTGTATAAAGTTATTTTGGGTTATAATATGTTATAATACAATGAATTTTATTGATTACAAGTGCTAGAGATGGATGAAGAATGTTTAGAAGTGTGAAGAAAGACTTACTGAAGTTTGGTCCCAAATGGGATATGAACCCACAAACATTGCTTTGAGGTAGTAAATGGCTTGTATAAAGTTATTTTGGGTTATAATATGTTATAATACAATGAATTTGATTGATTACAAGTGCTAGAGATGGATGAAGAATGTTTAGAAGTGTGAAGAAAGACTTGCTGAAGTTTGGTCCCAAATGGGATATGAACCCACAAACATTGCTTTGAGGTAGTAAATGGCTTGTATAAAGTTATTTTGGGTTAGAATATGTTATAATACAATGAATTTGATTGATTACAAGTGCTAGAGATGGATGAAGAATGTTTAGAAGTGTGAAGAAAGACTTGCTGAAGTTTGGTCCCAAATGGGATATGAACCCACAAACATTGCTTTGACTTAGTAAATGGCTTGTATAAAGTTATTTTGGGTTAGAATATGTTATAATACAATGAATTTGATTGATTACAAGTGCTAGAGATGGATGAAGAATGTTTAGAAGTGTGAAGAAAGACTTGCTGAAGTTTGGTCCCAAATGGGATATGAACCCACAAACATTGCTTTGAGGTAGTAAATGGCTTGTATAAAGTTATTTTGGGTTAGAATATGTTATAATACAATTAATTTGATTGATTACAAGTGCGAAAGATGGATGAAGAATGTTTAGAAGTGTGGAGAAAGACTTGTTGAAGTTTGGTCCCAAATGGGATATGAACCCACAAACAATGCTTTGAGGCAGTAAATGGCTTGTATAAAGTTATTTTGGGTTTGAATATGTTATAATACAATGAATTTGATTGGTTACAAGTAATAGAGATGGATGAAGAATGTTTAAAAGTGTGAAGAAAGACTTGTTGAAATTTGGTCCCAAATGGGATAAGAACCCACAAACATTGCTTTGAGGTAGTAAATGGCTTGTATAAAGTTATTTTGGGTTATAATATGTTATAATACAATGAATTTTATTGATTACAAGTGCTAGAGATGGATGAAGAATGTTTAGAAGTGTGAAGAAAGACTTACTGAAGTTTGGTCCCAAATGGGATATGAACCCACAAACATTGCTTTGAGGTAGTAAATGGCTTGTATAAAGTTATTTTGGGTTATAATATGTTATAATACAATGAATTTGATTGATTACAAGTGCTAGAGATGGATGAAGAATGTTTAGAAGTGTGAAGAAAGACTTGCTGAAGTTTGGTCCCAAATGGGATATGAACCCACAAACATTGCTTTGAGGTAGTAAATGGCTTGTATAAAGTTATTTTGGTTTAGAATATGTTATAATACAATGAATTTGATTGATTACAAGTGCTAGAGATGGATGAAGAATGTTTAGAAGTGTGAAGAAAGACTTGTTGAAGTTTGGTCCCAAATGGGATATGAATCCACAAACATTGCTTTGAGGTAGTAAATGGCTTGTATAATGTTATTTTGGGTTAGAATATGTTATAATACAATGAATTTGATTGATTACAAGTGCTAGAGATGGATGAAGAATGTTTAGAAGTGTGAAGAAAGACTTGCTGAAGTTTGGTCCCAAATGGGATATGAACCCACAAGATTGCTTTGAGGTAGTAAATGGCTTGTATAAAGTTATTTTGGGTTAGAATATGTTATAATACAATTAATTTGATTGATTACAAGTGCGAAAGATGGATGAAGAATGTTTAGAAGTGTGAAGAAAGACTTGTTGAAGTTTGGTCCCAAATGGGAAATGAACCCACAAACAATGCTTTGAGGCAGTAAATGGCTTGTATAAAGTTATTTTGGGTTTGAATATGTTATAATACAATGAATTTGATTGGTTACAAGTAATAGAGATGGATGAAGAATGTTTAGAAGTGTGAAGAAAGACTTGTTGAAATTTGGTCCCAAATGGGATAAGAACCCACAAACATTGCTTTGAGGTAGTAAATGGCTTGTATAAAGTTATTTGGGGTTATAATATGTTATACTACAATGAATTTTATTGATTACAAGTGCTAGAGATGGATTAAGAATGTTTAGAAGTGTGAAGAAAGACTTGTTGAAGTTTGGTCCTAAATGGGATATAAACCCACAAACATTGCTTGGACGTAGTAAATGGCTTGTATAAAGTTATTTTGGGTTAGAATATGTTATCATACAATGAATTTTATTGATTACAAGTGCTAGAGATGGATGAAGAATGTTTAGAAGTGTGAAGAAAGACTTCCTGAAGTTTGGTCCCAAATGGGATATGAACCAAAAAAAACATTGCTTTGAGGTAATAAATGGCTTGTATAAAGTTATTTTGGGTTATAATATGTTATAATACAATGAATTTGATTGATTACAAGTGCTAGAGATGGATGAAGAATGTTTAGAAGTGTGAAGAAAGACTTGTTGAAGTTTGGACCCAAATGGGATAAGAACCCACAACCAATGCTTTGAGGCAGTAAATGGTTTGTATAAAGTTATTTTGGGTTAGAATATGTTATAATACAATGAATTTGATTGGTTACAAGTAATAGAGAAGGATAAGGAATGTTTAGAAGTGTGAAGAAAGACTTGTTGAAGTTTGGTCCCAAATGGGATATGAACCCACAAACATTGCTTTGAGGTAGTAAATGGCTTGTATAAAGTTATTTTGGGTTAGAATATGTTATAATACAATGAATTTGATTGATTACAAGTGCTAGAGATGGATGAAGAATGTTTAGAAGTGTGAAGAAAGACTTGCTGAAGTTTGGTCCCAAATGGGATATGAACCCACAAACATTGCTTTGAGATAGTAAATGGCTTGTATAAAGTTATTTGGGGTTATAATATGTTATAATACAATGAATTTTATAGATTACAAGTGCTAGAGATGGATTAAGAATGTTTAGAAGTGTGAAGAAAGACTTGGTGAAGTTTGGTCCCAAATGGGATATAAACCCACAAACATTGCTTTGACGTAGTAAATGGCTTGTATAAAGTTATTTTGGGTTAGAATATGTTATCATACAATGAATTTTATTGATTACAAGTGCTAGAGATGGATGAAGAATGTTTAGAAGTGTGAAGAAAGACTTCCTGAAGTTTGGTCCCAAATGGGATATGAACCCAAAAAAACATTGCTTTGAGGTAATAAATGGCTTGTATAAAGTTATTTTGGGTTATAATATGTTATAATACAAAGAATTTGATTGATTACAAGTGCTAGAGATGGATGAAGAATGTTTAGAAGTGTGAAGAAAGACTTGCTGAAGTTTGGTCCCAAATGGGATATGAACCCACAAACATTGCTTTGAGGTAGTAAATGGCTTGTATAAAGTTATTTTGGGTTAAAATATGTTATAATACAATTAATTTGATTGATTACAAGTGCGAAAGATGGATGAAGAATGTTTAGAAGTGTGAAGAAAAACTTGTTGAAGTTTGGACCCAAATGGGATAAGAACCCACAACCAATGCTTTGAGGCAGTAAATGGCTTGTATAAAGTTATTTTGGGTTTGAATATGTTATAATACAAAGAATTTGATTGGTTACAAGTAATAGAGATGGATAAGGAATGTTTAGAAGTGTGAAGAAAGACTTGTTGAAATTTTGTCCCAAATGGGATAAGAACCCACAAACATTGCTTTGAGGTAGTAAATGGCTTGTATAAAGTTATTTTGGGTTATAATATGTTATAATACAATGAATTTGATTGATTATAAGTGCTAGAGATGGATGACGAATGTTTAGAAGCGTGAAGAAAGACTTGCTGAAGTTTGGTCCCATATGGGATATGAACCCACAAACATTGCTTTGAGGTAGTAAATGGCTTGTATAAAGTTATTTGGGGTTATAATATGTTATAATACAATGAATTTGATTGATTACAAGTGCTAGAGATGGATGAAGAATGTTTAGAAGTGTGAAGAAAGACTTGCTGAAGTTTGGTCCCAAATGTGATATGAACCCACAAACATTGCTTTGAGGTAGTAAATGGCTTGTATAAAGTTCTTTGGGGTTATAATATGTTATAATACAATGAATTTTATTGATTACAAGTGCTAGAGATGGATGAAGAATGTTTAGAAGTGTGAAGAAAGACTTGCTGAACTTTTGTCCCAAATGGGATTTGAACCCAAAAACATTGCTTTGAGGTAGTAAATGGCTTGTATAAAGTTATTTTGGGTTATCATATGTTATAATACAATGAATTTGATTGATTACAAGTGCTAGAGATGGATGAAGAATGTTAAGAAGTGTGAAGAAAGACTTGCTGAAGTTTGGTCCCAAATGGGATATGAACCCAAAAACATTGCTTTGAGGTAGTAAATGGCTTGTATAAAGTTATTTTGGGTTATAATATGTTATAATACAATGAATTTGATTGATTACAAGTGCTAGAGATGGATGAAGAATGTTTAGAAGTGTGAAGAAAGACTTACTGAACTTTGGTCCCAAATGGGATATGAACCCAAAAACATTGCATTGAGGTAGTAAATGGCTTGTATAAAGTTATTTTGGGTTATCATATGTTATAATACAATGAATTTGATTGATTACAAGTGCTAGAGATGGATGAAGAATGTTTAGAAGTGTAAAGAAAGACTTGCTGAAGTTTGGTCCCAAATGGGATATGAACCCACAAACATTGCTTTGAGGTAGTAAATGGCTTGTATAAAGTTATTTTGGGTTAGAATATGTTATAATACAATGAATTTGATTGATTACAAGTGCTAGAGATGGATGAAGAATGTTTAGAAATGTGAAGAAAGACTTGCTGAAGTTTGGTCCCAAATGGGATATGAACCCACAAACATTGCTTTGAGGTAGTAAATGGCTTGTATAAAGTTATTTTGGGTTATAATATGTTATAATACAATGAATTTGATTGATTACAAGTGCTAGAGATGGATGAAGAATGTTTAGAAGTGTGAAGAAAGACTTACTGAACTTTGGTCCCAAATGGGATATGAACCCAAAAACATTGCTTTGAGGTAGTAAATGGCTTGTATAAAGTTATTTTGGGTTATCATATGTTATAATACAATGAATTTGATTGATTACAAGTGCTAGAGATGGATGAAGAATGTTTAGAAGTGTAAAGAAAGACTTGCTGAAGTTTGGTCCCAAATGGGATATGAACCCACAAACATTGCTTTGAGGTAGTAAATGGCTTGTATAAAGTTATTTTGGGTTAGAATATGTTATAATACAATGAATTTGATTGATTACAAGTGCTTAAGATGGATGAAGAATGTTTAGAAGTGTGAAGAAAGACTTGCTGAAGTTTGGTCCCAAATAGGATATGAACCCACAAACATTGCTTTGAGGTAGTAAATGACTTGTATAAATTTATTTGGGGTTATAATATGTTATAATACAATGAATTTTATTGATTACAAGTGCTAGAGATGGATGAAGAATGTTTAGAAGTGTGAAGAAAGACTTGCTGAACTTTGGTCCCAAATGGGATATGAACCCACAAACATTGCTTTGAGGTAGTAAATGGCTTGTATAAAGTTATTTTGGGTTATAATATGTTATAATAAAATGAATTTGATTGATTACAAGTGCTAGAGATGGATGAAGAATGTTTAGAAGTGTGAAGAAAGACTTACTGAACTTTGGTCCCAAATGGGATATGAACCCAAAAACATTGCTTTGAGGTAGTAAATGGCTTGTATAAAGTTATTTTGGGTTATCATATGTTATAATACAATGAATTTGATTGATTACAAGTGCTAGAGATGGATGAAGAATGTTTAGAAGTGTGAAGAAAGACTTACTGAACTTTGGTCCCAAATGGGATATGAACCCAAAAACATTGCTTTGAGGTAGTAAATGGCTTGTATAAAGTTATTTTGGGTTATCATATGTTATAATACAATGAATTTGATTGATTACAAGTGCTAGAGATGGATGAAGAATGTTTAGAAGTGTAAAGAAAGACTTGCTGAAGTTTGGTCCCAAATGGGATATGAACCCACAAACATTGCTTTGAGGTAGTAAATGGCTTGTATAAAGTTATTTTGGGTTAGAATATGTTATAATACAATTAATTTGATTGATTACAAGTGCTTAAGATGGATGAAGAATGTTTAGAAGTGTGAAGAAAGACTTGCTGAAGTTTGGTCCCAAATAGGATATGAACCCACAAACATTGCTTTGAGGTAGTAAATGACTTGTATAAATTTATTTGGGGTTATAATATGTTATAATACAATGAATTTTATTGATTACAAGTGCTTAAGATGGATGAAGAATGTTTAGAAGTGTGAAGAAAGACTTACTGAACTTTGGTCCCAAATGGGATATGAACCCAAAAACATTGCTTTGAGGTAGTAAATGGCTTGTATAAAGTTATTTTGGGTTATAATATGTTATAATAAAATGAATTTGATTGATTACAAGTGCTAGAGATGGATGAAGAATGTTTAGAAGTGTGAAGAAAGACTTACTGAACTTTGGTCCCAAATGGGATATGAACCCAAAAACATTGCTTTGAGGTAGTAAATGGCTTGTATAAAGTTATTTTGGGTTATCATATGTTATAATACAATGAATTTGATTGATTACAAGTGCTAGAGATGGATGAAGAATGTTTAGAAGTGTGAAGAAAGACTTACTGAACTTTGGTCCCAAATGGGATATGAACCCAAAAACATTGCTTTGAGGTAGTAAATGGCTTGTATAAAGTTATTTTGGGTTATCATATGTTATAATACAATGAATTTGATTGATTACAAGTGCTAGAGATGGATGAAGAATGTTTAGAAGTGTAAAGAAAGACTTGCTGAAGTTTGGTCCCAAATGGGATATGAACCCACAAACATTGCTTTGAGGTAGTAAATGGCTTGTATAAAGTTATTTTGGGTTAGAATATGTTATAATACAATTAATTTGATTGATTACAAGTGCTTAAGATGGATGAAGAATGTTTAGAAGTGTGAAGAAAGACTTGCTGAAGTTTGGTCCCAAATAGGATATGAACCCACAAACATTGCTTTGAGGTAGTAAATGACTTGTATAAATTTATTTGGGGTTATAATATGTTATAATACAATGAATTTTATTGATTACAAGTGCTTAAGATGGATGAAGAATGTTTAGAAGTGTGAAGAAAGACTTACTGAACTTTGGTCCCAAATGGGATATGAACCCAAAAACATTGCTTTGAGGTAGTAAATGGCTTGTATAAAGTTATTTTGGGTTATCATATGTTATAATACAATGAATTTGATTGATTACAAGTGCTAGAGATGGATGAAGAATGTTTAGAAGTGTGAAGAAAGACTTGCTGAAGTTTGGTCCCAAATGGGATATGAACCCACAAACATTATTTTGAGGTAGTAAATGGCTTGTATAAAGTTATTTTGGGTTAGAATGTGTTATAATACAATGAATTTCATTGATTACAAGTGCTAGAGATGGATGAAGAATGTTTAGAAGTGTGAAGAAAGACTTGCTGAAGTTTGGTCCCAAATGGGATATGAACCCAAAAAAACATTGCTTTGAGGTAATAAATGGCTTGTATAAAGTTATTTTGGGTTATAATATGTTATAATAGAATGAATTTGATTGATTACAAGTGCTAGAGATGGATGACGAATGTTTAGAAGCGTGAAGAAAGACTTGCTGAAGTTTGGTCCCAAATGGGATATGAACCCACAAACATTGCTTTGAGGTAGTAAATGGCTTGTATAAAGTTATTTGGGGTTATAATATGTTATAATACAATGAATTTGATTGATTACAAGTGCTAGAGATGGATGAAGAATGTTTAGAAGTGTGAAGAAAGACTTGCTGAAGTTTGGTCCCAAATGTGATATGAACCCACAAACATTGCTTTGAGGTAGTAAATGGCTTTTATAAAGTTATTTGGGGTTATAATATGTTATAATACAATGAATTTTATTGATTACAAGTGCTAGAGATGGATGAAGAATGTTTAGAAGTGTGAAGAAAGACTTGCTGAACTTTGGTCCCAAATGGGATATGAACCCAAAAACATTGCTTTGAGGTAGTAAATGGCTTGTATAAAGTTATTTTGGGTTATCATATGTTATAATACAATGAATTTGATTGATTACAAGTGCTAGAGATGGATGAAGAATGTTTAGAAGTGTGAAGAAAGACTTGCTGAAGTTTGGTCCCAAATGGGATATGAACCCAAAAACATTGCTTTGAGGTAGTAAATGGCTTGTATAAAGTTATTTTGGGTTATAATATGTTATAATACAATGAATTTGATTGATTACAAGTGCTAGAGATGGATGAAGAATGTTTAGAAGTGTGAAGAAAGACTTACTGAACTTTGGTCCCAAATGGGATATGAACCCAAAAACATTGCATTGAGGTAGTAAATGGCTTGTATAAAGTTATTTTGGGTTATCATATGTTATAATACAATGAATTTGATTGATTACAAGTGCTAGAGATGGATGAAGAATGTTTAGAAGTGTAAAGAAAGACTTGCTGAAGTTTGGTCCCAAATGGGATATGAACCCACAAACATTGCTTTGAGGTAGTAAATGGCTTGTATAAAGTTATTTTGGGTTAGAATATGTTATAATACAATGAATTTGATTGATTACAAGTGCTAGAGATGGATGAAGAATGTTTAGAAGTGTGAAGAAAGACTTGCTGAAGTTTGGTCCCAAATGGGATATGAACCCAAAAACATTGCTTTGAGGTAGTAAATGGCTTGTATAAAGTTATTTTGGGTTATCATATGTTATAATACAATGAATTTGATTGATTACAAGTGCTAGAGATGGATGAAGAATGTTTAGAAATGTGAAGAAAGACTTGCTGAAGTTTGGTCCCAAATGGGATATGAACCCACAAACATTGCTTTGAGATAGTAAATGGCTTGTATAAAGTTATTTTGGGTTATAATATGTTATAATACAATGAATTTGATTGATTACAAGTGCTAGAGATGGATGAAGAATGTTTAGAAGTGTGAAGAAAGACTTACTGAACTTTGGTCCCAAATGGGATATGAACCCAAAAACATTGCTTTGAGGTAGTAAATGGCTTGTATAAAGTTATTTTGGGTTATCATATGTTATAATACAATGAATTTGATTGATTACAAGTGCTAGAGATGGATGAAGAATGTTTAGAAGTGTAAAGAAAGACTTGCTGAAGTTTGGTCCCAAATGGGATATGAACCCACAAACATTGCTTTGAGGTAGTAAATGGCTTGTATAAAGTTATTTTGGGTTAGAATATGTTATAATACAATGAATTTGATTGATTACAAGTGCTTAAGATGGATGAAGAATGTTTAGAAGTGTGAAGAAAGACTTGCTGAAGGTTGGTCCCAAATAGGATATGAACCCACAAACATTGCTTTGAGGTAGTAAATGACTTGTATAAATTTATTTGGGGTTATAATATGTTATAATACAATGAATTTTATTGATTACAAGTGCTAGAGATGGATGAAGAATGTTTAGAAGTGTGAAGAAAGATTTGCTGAACTTTGGTCCCAAATGGGATATGAACCCACAAACATTGCTTTGAGGTAGTAAATGGCTTGTATAAAGTTATTTTGGGTTATAATATGTTATAATAAAATGAATTTGATTGATTACAAGTGCTAGAGATGGATGAAGAATGTTTAGAAGTGTGAAGAAAGACTTACTGAACTTTGGTCCCAAATGGGATATGAACCCAAAAACATTGCTTTGAGGTAGTAAATGGCTTGTATAAAGTTATTTTGGGTTATCATATGTTATAATACAATGAATTTGATTGATTACAAGTGCTAGAGATGGATGAAGAATGTTTAGAAGTGTGAAGAAAGACTTGCTGAAGTTTCGTCCCAAATGGGATATGAACCCACAAACATTGCTTTGAGGTAGTAAATGGCTTGTATAAAGTTATTTTGGGTTAGAATGTGTTATAATACAATGAATTTCATTGATTACAAGTGCTAGAGATGGATGAAGAATGTTTAGAAGTGTGAAGAAAGACTTGCTGAAGTTTGGTCCCAAATGGGATATGAACCCACAAACAATGCTTTGAGGTAGTAAATGGCTTGTATAAAGTTATTTTGGGTTTGAATATGTTATAATACAATGAATTTGATTGATTACAAGTGCTAGAGATGGATGAAGAATGTTTAGAAGTGTGAAGAAAGACTTGTAACCTAAAATTCTGCCCTTCTATCCAAAGGATAGGGGGGCGGAGGCGTTTGGTGTCCACTCCAGTCAAGAATTGTGTCCCAAATGGGATATAAACCCACAAACATTGCTTTGACGTAGTAAATGGCTTGTATAAAGTTATTTTGGGTTTGAATATGTTATCATACAATGAATTTTATTGATTACAAGTGCTAGAGATGGATGAAGAATGTTTAGAAGTGTAAAGAAAGACTTGCTGAAGTTTGGTCCCAAATGGGATATGAACCCACAAACATTGCTTTGAGGTAGTAAATGGCTTGTATAAAGTTATTTTGGGTTAGAATATGTTATAATACAATGAATTTGATTGATTACAAGTGCTTAAGATGGATGAAGAATGTTTAGAAGTGTGAAGAAAGACTTGCTGAAGGTTGGTCCCAAATAGGATATGAACCCACAAACATTGCTTTGAGGTAGTAAATGACTTGTATAAATTTATTTGGGGTTATAATATGTTATAATACAATGAATTTCATTGATTACAAGTGCTAGAGATGGATGAAGAATGTTTAGAAGTGTGAAGAAAGACTTCCTGAAGTTTGGTCCCAAATGGGATATGAACTTAAAAAAACATTGCTTTGATGTAATAAATGGCTTGTATAAATTTATTTTGGGTTATAATATGTTATAATACAATGAATTTGATTGATTACAAGTGCTAGAGATGGATGAAGAATGTTTAGAAGTGTGAAGAAAGACTTGCTGAAGTTTGGTCCCAAATGGGATATGAACCCACAAACATTGCTTTGAGGTAGTAAATGGCTTGTATAAAGTTATTTTGGGTTAGAATATGTTATAATACAATTAATTTGATTGATTACAAGTGCGAAAGATGGATGAAGAATGTTTAGAAGTGTGAAGAAAGACTTGTTGAAGTTTGGACCCAAATGGGATAAGAACCCACAACCAATGCTTTGAGGCAGTAAATGGCTTGTATAAAGTTATTTTGGGTTTGAATATGTTATAATACAATGAATTTGATTGGTTACAAGTAATAGAGATGGATAAGGAATGTTTAGAAGTGTGAAGAAAGACTTGTTGAAATTTTGTCCCAAATGGGATAAGAACCCACAAACATTGCTTTGAGGTAGTAAATGGCTTGTATAAAGTTATTTGGGGTTATAATATGTTATAATACAATGAATTTTATTGATTACAAGTGCTAGAGATGGATGAAGAATGTTTAGAAGTGTGAAGAAAGACTTGCTGAAGTTTGGTCCCAAATGGGATATGAACCCACAAACATTGCTTTGAGGTAGTAAATGGCTTGTATAAAGTTATTTTGGGTTAGAATGTGTTATAATACAATGAATTTCATTGATTACAAGTGCTAGAGATGGATGAAGAATGTTTAGAAGTGTGAAGAAAGACTTGCTGAAGTTTGGTCCCAAATGGGATATGAACCCAAAAAAACATTGCTTTGAGGTAATAAATGGCTTGTATAAAGTTATTTTGGGTTATAATATGTTATAATACAATGAATTTGATTGATTACAAGTGCTAGAGATGGATGAAGAATGTTTAGAAGTGTGAAGAAAGACTTACTGAACTTTGGTCCCAAATGGGATATGAACCCAAAAACATTGCTTTGAGGTAGTAAATGGCTTGTATAAAGTTATTTTGGGATATCATATGTTATAATACAATGAATTTGATTGATTACAAGTGCTAGAGATGGATGAAGAATGTTTAGAAGTGTAAAGAAAGACTTGCTGAAGTTTGGTCCCAAATGGGATATGAACCCACAAACATTGCTTTGAGGTAGTAAATGGCTTGTATAAAGTTATTTTGGGTTAGAATATGTTATAATACAATGAATTTGATTGATTACAAGTGCTTAAGATGGATGAAGAATGTTTAGAAGTGTGAAGAAAGACTTGCTGAAGTTTGGTCCCAAATAGGATATGAACCCACAAACATTGCTTTGAGGTAGTAAATGACTTGTATAAATTTATTTGGGGTTATAATATGTTATAATACAATGAATTTTATTGATTACAAGTGCTTAAAATGGATGAAGAATGTTTAGAAGTGTGAAGAAAGACTTACTGAACTTTGGTCCCAAATGGGATATGAACCCAAAAACATTGCTTTGAGGTAGTAAATGGCTTGTATAAAGTTATTTTGGGTTATCATATGTTATAATACAATGAATTTGATTGATTACAAGTGCTAGAGATGGATGAAGAATGTTTAGAAGTGTGAAGAAAGACTTGCTGAAGTTTGGTCCCAAATGGGATATGAACCCACAAACATTGCTTTGAGGTAGTAAATGGCTTGTATAAAGTTATTTTGGGTTAGAATGTGTTATAATACAATGAATTTCATTGATTACAAGTGCTAGAGATGGATGAAGAATGTTTAGAAGTGTGAAGAAAGACTTGCTGAAGTTTGGTCCCAAATGGGATATGAACCCAAAAAAACATTGCTTTGAGGTAATAAATGGCTTGTATAAAGTTATTTTGGGTTATAATATGTTATAATACAATGAATTTGATTGATTACAAGTGCTAGAGATGGATGACGAATGTTTAGAAGCGTGAAGAAAGACTTGCTGAAGTTTGGTCCCAAATGGGATATGAACCCACAAACATTGCTTTGAGGTAGTAAATGGCTTGTATAAAGTTATTTGGGGTTATAATATGTTATAATACAATGAATTTGATTGATTACAAGTGCTAGAGATGGATGAAGAATGTTTAGAAGTGTGAAGAAAGACTTGCTGAAGTTTGGTCCCAAATGTGATATGAACCCACAAACATTGCTTTGAGGTAGTAAATGGCTTGTATAAAGTTATTTGGGGTTATAATATGTTATAATACAATGAATTTTATTGATTACAAGTGCTAGAGATGGATGAAGAATGTTTAGAAGTGTGAAGAAAGACTTGCTGAACTTTGGTCCCAAATGGGATATGAACCCAAAAACATTGCTTTGAGGTAGTAAATGGCTTGTATAAAGTTATTTTGGGTTATCATATGTTATAATACAATGAATTTGATTGATTACAAGTGCTAGAGATGGATGAAGAATGTTTAGAAGTGTGAAGAAAGACTTGCTGAACTTTGGTCCCAAATGGGATATGAACCCAAAAACATTGCTTTGAGGTAGTAAATGGCTTGTATAAAGTTATTTTGGGTTATCATATGTTATAATACAATGAATTTGATTGATTACAAGTGCTAGAGATGGATGAAGAATGTTTAGAAGTGTGAAGAAAGACTTACTGAACTTTGGTCCCAAATGGGATATGAACCCAAAAACATTGCTTTGAGGTAGTAAATGGCTTGTATAAAATTATTTTGGGTTATCATATGTTATAATACAATGAATTTGATTGATTACAAGTGCTAGAGATGGATGAAGAATGTTTAGAAGTGTGAAGAAAGACTTGCTGAAGTTTGGTCCCAAATGGGATATGAACCCACAAACATTGCTTTGAGGTAGTAAATGGCTTGTATAAAGTTATTTTGGGTTAGAATGTGTTATAATACAATGAATTTCATTGATTACAAGTGCTAGAGATGGATGAAGAATGTTTAGAAGTGTGAAGAAAGACTTGCTGAAGTTTGGTCCCAAATGGGATATGAACCCAAAAAAACATTGCTTTGAGGTAATAAATGGCTTGTATAAAGTTATTTTGGGTTATAATATGTTATAATACAATGAATTTGATTGATTACAAGTGCTAGAGATGGATGACGAATGTTTAGAAGCGTGAAGAAAGACTTGCTGAAGTTTGGTCCCAAATGGGATATGAACCCACAAACATTGCTTTGAGGTAGTAAATGGCTTGTATAAAGTTATTTGGGGTTATAATATGTTATAATACAATGAATTTGATTGATTACAAGTGCTAGAGATGGATGAAGAATGTTTAGAAGTGTGAAGAAAGACTTGCTGAAGTTTGGTCCCAAATGTGATATGAACCCACAAACATTGCTTTGAGGTAGTAAATGGCTTGTATAAAGTTATTTGGGGTTATAATATGTTATAATACAATGAATTTTATTGATTACAAGTGCTAGAGATGGATGAAGAATGTTTAGAAGTGTGAAGAAAGACTTGCTGAACTTTGGTCCCAAATGGGATATGAACCCAAAAACATTGCTTTGAGGTAGTAAATGGCTTGTATAAAGTTATTTTGGGTTATCATATGTTATAATACAATGAATTTGATTGATTACAAGTGCTAGAGATGGATGAAGAATGTTTAGAAGTGTGAAGAAAGACTTGCTGAAGTTTGGTCCCAAATGGGATATGAACCCAAAAACATTGCTTTGAGGTAGTAAATGGCTTGTATAAAGTTATTTTGGGTTATAATATGTTATAATACAATGAATTTGATTGATTACAAGTGCTAGAGATGGATGAAGAATGTTTAGAAGTGTGAAGAAAGACTTACTGAACTTTGGTCCCAAATGGGATATGAACCCAAAAACATTGCATTGAGGTAGTAAATGGCTTGTATAAAGTTATTTTGGGTTATCATATGTTATAATACAATGAATTTGATTGATTACAAGTGCTAGAGATGGATGAAGAATGTTTAGAAGTGTAAAGAAAGACTTGCTGAAGTTTGGTCCCAAATGGGATATGAACCCACAAACATTGCTTTGAGGTAGTAAATGGCTTGTATAAAGTTATTTTGGGTTAGAATATGTTATAATACAATGAATTTGATTGATTACAAGTGCTAGAGATGGATGAAGAATGTTTAGAAGTGTGAAGAAAGACTTGCTGAAGTTTGGTCCCAAATGGGATATGAACCCAAAAACATTGCTTTGAGGTAGTAAATGGCTTGTATAAAGTTATTTTGGGTTATCATATGTTATAATACAATGAATTTGATTGATTACAAGTGCTAGAGATGGATGAAGAATGTTTAGAAGTGTGAAGAAAGACTGGCTGAAGTTTGGTCCCAAATGGGATATGAACCCAAAAACATTGCTTTGAGGTAGTAAATGGCTTGTATAAAGTTATTTTGGGTTATAATATGTTATAATACAATGAATTTGATTGATTACAAGTGCTAGAGATGGATGAAGAATGTTTAGAAGTGTGAAGAAAGACTTACTGAACTTTGGTCCCAAATGGGATATGAACCCAAAAACATTGCATTGAGGTAGTAAATGGCTTGTATAAAGTTATTTTGGGTTATCATATGTTATAATACAATGAATTTGATTGATTACAAGTGCTAGAGATGGATGAAGAATGTTTAGAAGTGTAAAGAAAGACTTGCTGAAGTTTGGTCCCAAATGGGATATGAACCCACAAACATTGCTTTGAGGTAGTAAATGGCTTGTATAAAGTTATTTTGGGTTATCATATGTTATAATACAATGAATTTGATTGATTACAAGTGCTAGAGATGGATGAAGAATGTTTAGAAGTGTGAAGAAAGACTTGCTGAAGTTTGGTCCCAAATGGGATATGAACCCAAAAACATTGCTTTGAGGTAGTAAATGGCTTGTATAAAGTTATTTTGGGTTATAATATGTTATAATACAATGAATTTGATTGATTACAAGTGCTAGAGATGGATGAAGAATGTTTAGAAGTGTGAAGAAAGACTTACTGAACTTTGGTCCCAAATGGGATATGAACCCAAAAACATTGCATTGAGGTAGTAAATGGCTTGTATAAAGTTATTTTGGGTTATCATATGTTATAATACAATGAATTTGATTGATTACAAGTGCTAGAGATGGATGAAGAATGTTTAGAAGTGTGAAGAAAGACTTGCTGAAGTTTGGTCCCAAATGGGATATGAACCCACAAACATTGCTTTGAGGTAGTAAATGGCTTGTATAAAGTTATTTTGGGTTAGAATATGTTATAATACAATTAATTTGATTGATTACAAGTGCGAAAGATGGATGAAGAATGTTTAGAAGTGTGAAGAAAGACTTGTTGAAGTTTGGACCCAAATGGGATAAGAACCCACAACCAATGCTTTGAGGCAGTAAATGGCTTGTATAAAGTTATATTGGGTTTGAATATGTTATAATACAATGAATTTGATTGGTTACAAGTAATAGAGATGGATAAGGAATGTTTAGAAGTGTGAAGAAAGACTTGTTGAAATTTTGTCCCAAATGGGATAAGAACCCACAAACATTGCTTTGAGGTAGTAAATGGCTTGTATAAAGTTATTTGGGGTTATAATATGTTATAAT
The DNA here is from genome assembly GCA_036452645.1 of Capsella bursa-pastoris. Lineage (NCBI taxonomy): Eukaryota > Viridiplantae > Streptophyta > Magnoliopsida > Brassicales > Brassicaceae > Capsella > Capsella bursa-pastoris. The sequence goes on from CP144192.1 coordinate 6,275,806, forward strand.
ACAATGAATTTTATTGATTACAAGTGCTAGAGATGGATGAAGAATGTTTAAAAGTGTGAAGAAAGACTTGCTGAAGTTTGGTCCCAAATGGGATATGAACCCACAAACATTGCTTTGAGGTAGTAAATGGCTTGTATAAAGTTATTTTGGGTTAGAATGTGTTATAATACAATGAATTTCATTGATTACAAGTGCTAGAGATGGATGAAGAATGTTTAGAAGTGTGAAGAAAGACTTGCTGAAGTTTGGTCCCAAATGGGATATGAACCCAAAAAAACATTGCTTTGAGGTAATAAATGGCTTGTATAAAGTTATTTTGGGTTATAATATGTTATAATACAATGAATTTGATTGATTACAAGTGCTAGAGATGGATGAAGAATGTTTAGAAGTGTGAAGAAAGACTTACTGAACTTTGGTCCCAAATGGGATATGAACCCAAAAACATTGCTTTGAGGTAGTAAATGGCTTGTATAAAGTTATTTTGGGTTATCATATGTTATAATACAATGAATTTGATTGATTACAAGTGCTAGAGATGGATGAAGAATGTTTAGAAGTGTAAAGAAAGACTTGCTGAAGTTTGGTCCCAAATGGGATATGAACCCACAAACATTGCTTTGAGGTAGTAAATGGCTTGTATAAAGTTATTTTGGGTTAGAATATGTTATAATACAATGAATTTGATTGATTACAAGTGCTTAAGATGTTTGAAGAATGTTTAGAAGTGTGAAGAAAGACTTGTAACCTAAAATTCTGCCCTTCTATCCAAAGGATAGGGGGGCGGAGGCGTTTGGTGTCCACTCCAGTCAAGAATTGTGTCCCAAATGGGATATAAACCCACAAACATTGCTTTGACGTAGTAAATGGCTTGTATAAAGTTATTTTGGGTTAGAATATGTTATCATACAATGAATTTTATTGATTACAAGTGCTAGAGATGGATGAAGAATGTTTAGAAGTGTGAAGAAAGACTTCCTGAAGTTTGGTCCCAAATGGGATATGAACTTAAAAAAACATTGCTTTGATGTAATAAATGGCTTGTATAAATTTATTTTGGGTTATAATATGTTATAATACAATGAATTTGATTGATTACAAGTGCTAGAGATGGATGAAGAATGTTTAGAAGTGTGAAGAAAGACTTGCTGAAGTTTGGTCCCAAATGGGATATGAACCCACAAACATTGCTTTGAGGTAGTAAATGGCTTGTATAAAGTTATTTTGGGTTAGAATATGTTATAATACAATTAATTTGATTGATTACAAGTGCGAAAGATGGATGAAGAATGTTTAGAAGTGTGAAGAAAGACTTGTTGAAGTTTGGACCCAAATGGGATAAGAACCCACAACCAATGCTTTGAGGCAGTAAATGGCTTGTATAAAGTTATTTTGGGTTTGAATATGTTATAATACAATGAATTTGATTGGTTACAAGTAATAGAGATGGATAAGGAATGTTTAGAAGTGTGAAGAAAGACTTGTTGAAATTTTGTCCCAAATGGGATAAGAACCCACAAACATTGCTTTGAGGTAGTAAATGGCTTGTATAAAGTTATTTTAGGTTATAATATATTATAATACAATGAATTTGATTGATTACAAGTGCTAGAGATGGATGACGAATGTTTAGAAGTGTGAAGAAAGACTTGCTGAAGTTTGGTCCCAAATGGGATATGAACCCACAAACAATGCTTTGAGGTAGTAAATGCCTTGTATAAAGTTATTTTGGGTTATCATATGTTATAATACAATGAATTTGATTGATTACAAGTGCTAGAGATGGATGAAGAATGTTTAGAAGTGTGAAGAAAGAGTTCTGAAGTTTGGTCCCAAATGGGATATGAACCCAAAAAAACATTGCTTTGAGGTAATAAATGGTTTGTATAAAGTTATTTTGGGTTATATTATGTTATAATACAATGAATTTGATTGTTTACAAGTGCTAGAGATGGATGAAGAATGTTTAGAAGTGTGAAGAAAGACTTGCTGAAGTTTGGTCCCAAATGGGATATGAACCCACAAACAATGCTTTGAGGTAGTAAATGGCTTGTATAAAGTTATTTTGGGTTATAATATGTTATACTACAATGAATTTGATTGATTACAAGTGCTAGAGATGGATGAAGAATGTTTAGAAGTGTAAAGAAAGACTTGCTGAAGTTTGGTCCCAAATGGGATATGAACCCACAAACATTGCTTTGAGGTAGTAAATGGCTTGTATAAAGTTATTTTGGGTTAGAATATGTTATAATACAATGAATTTGATTGATTACAAGTGCTAGAGATGGATGAAGAATGTTTAGAAGTGTGAAGAAAGACTTGCTGAAGTTTGGTCCCAAATGGGATATGAACCCACAAACATTGCTTTGAGGTAGTAAATGGCTTGTATAAATTTATTTGGGGTTATAATATGTTATAATAGAATGAATTTTATTGATTACAAGTGCTAGAGATGGATGAAGAATGTTTAGAAGTGTGAAGAAAGACTTGCTGAAGTTTGGTCCCAAATGGGATATGAACCCACAAACATTGCTTTGAGGTAGTAAATGGCTTGTATAAAGTTATTTTGGGTTATAATATGTTATAATAAAATGAATTTGATTGATTACAAGTGCTAGAGATGGATGAAGAATGTTTAGAAGTGTGAAGAAAGACGTACTGAACTTTGGTCCCAAATGGGATATGAACCCAAAAACATTGCTTTGAGGTAGTAAATGGCTTGTATAAAGTTATTTTGGGTTATCATATGTTATAATACAATGAATTTGATTGATTACAAGTGCTAGAGATGGATGAAGAATGTTTAGAAGTGTGAAGAAAGACTTGCTGAAGTTTGGTCCCAAATGGGATATGAACCCACAAACATTGCTTTGAGGTAGTAAATGGCCTGTATAAAGTTATTTTGGGTTAGAATGTGTTATAATACAATGAATTTCATTGATTACAAGTGCTAGAGATGGATGAAGAATGTTTAGAAGTGTGAAGAAAGACTTGCTGAAGTTTGGTCCCAAATGGGATATGAACCCACAAACATTGCTTTGAGGTAGTAAATGGCTTGTATAAAGTTATTTGGGGTTATAATATGTTATAATACAATGAATTTTATTGATTACAAGTGCTAGAGATGGATGAAGAATGTTTAGAAGTGTGAAGAAAGACTTGCTGAAGTTTGGTCCCAAATGGGATATGAACCCACAAACATTGCTTTGAGGTAGTAAATGGCTTGTATAAAGTTATTTTGGGTTAGAATATGTTATAATACAATGAATTTGATTGATTACAACTGCTAGAGATGGATGAAGAATGTTTAGAAGTGTGAAGAAAGATTTGTAACCTAAAATTCTGCCCTTCTATCCAAAGGATGGGGGGGGCGGAGGCGTTTGGTGTCCACTCCAGTCAAGAATTGTGTCCCAAATGGGATATCAACCCACAAACATTGCTTTGACGTAGTAAATGGCTTGTATAAAGTTATTTTGGGTTAGAATATGTTATCATACAATGAATTTTATTGATTACAAGTGCTAGAGATGGATGAAGAATGTTTAGAAGTGTGAAGAAAGACTTCCTGAAGTTTGGTCCCAAATGGGATATGAACCCAAAAAAACATTGCTTTGATGTAATAAATGGCTTGTATAAAGTTATTTTGGGTTATAATATGTTATAATACAATGAATTTGATTGATTACAAGTGCTAGAGATGGATGAAGAATGTTTAGAAGTGTGAAGAAAGACTTGCTGAAGTTTGGTCCCAAATGGGATATGAACCCACAAACATTGCTTTGAGGTAGTAAATGGCTTGTATAAAGTTATTTGGGGTTATAATATGTTATAATACAAAGAATTTTATTGATTACAAGTGCTAGAGATGGATGAAGAATGTTTAGAAGTGTGAAGAAAGACTTGCTGAAGTTTGGTCCCAAATGGGATATGAACCCACAAACATTGCTTTGAGGTAGTAAATGGCTTGTATAAAGTTATTTTGGGTTATAATATGTTATAATAAAATGAATTTGATTGATTACAAGTGCTAGAGATGGATGAAGAATGTTTAGAAGTGTGAAGAAAGACTTACTGAACTTTGGTCCCAAATGGGATATGAACCCAAAAACATTGCTTTGAGGTAGTAAATGGCTTGTATAAAGTTATTTTGGGTTATCATATGTTATAATACAATGAATTTGATTGATTACAAGTGCTAGAGATGGATGAAGAATGTTTAGAAGTGTGAAGAAAGACTTGCTGAAGTTTGGTCCCAAATGGGATATGAACCCACAAACATTGCTTTGAGGTAGTAAATGGCTTGTATAAAGTTATTTTGGGTTAGAATGTGTTATAATACAATGAATTTCATTGATTACAAGTGCTAGAGATGGATGAAGAATGTTTAGAAGTGTGAAGAAAGACTTGCTCAAGTTTGGTCCCAAATGGGATATGAACCCACAAACATTGCTTTGAGGTAGTAAATGGCTTGTATAAAGTTATTTGGGGTTATAATATGTTATAATACAATGAATTTTATTGATTACAAGTGCTAGAGATGGATGAAGAATGTTTAGAAGTGTGAAGAAAGACTTGCTGAAGTTTGGTCCCAAATGGGATATGAACCCACAAACATTGCTTTGAGGTAGTAAATGGCTTGTATAAAGTTATTTTGGGTTAGAATATGTTATAATACAATGAATTTGATTGATTACAAGTGCTAGAGATGGATGAAGAATGTTTAGAAGTGTGAAGAAAGACTTGTAACCTAAAATTCTGCCCTTCTATCCAAAGGATGGGGGGGCGGAGGCGTTTGGTGTCCACTCCAGTCAAGAATTGTGTCCCAAATGGGATATAAACCCACAAACATTGCTTTGACGTAGTAAATGGCTTGTATAAAGTTATTTTGGGTTAGAATATGTTATCATACAATGAATTTTATTGATTACAAGTGCTAGAGATGGATGAAGAATGTTTAGAAGTGTGAAGAAAGACTTCCTGAAGTTTGGTCCCAAATGGGATATGAACCCAAAAAAACATCGCTTTGATGTAATAAATGGCTTGTATAAAGTTATTTTGGGTTATAATATGTTATAATACAATGAATTTGATTGATTACAAGTGCTAGAGATGGATGAAGAATGTTTAGAAGTGTGAAGAAAGACTTGCTGAAGTTTGGTCCCAAATGGGATATGAACCCAAAAACATTGCTTTGAGGTAGTAAATGGCTTGTATAAAGTTATTTTGGGTTAGAATATGTTATAATACAATTAATTTGATTGATTACAAGTGCGAAAGATGGATGAAGAATGTTTAGAAGTGTGAAGAAAGACTTGTTGAAGTTTGGACCCAAATGGGATAAGAACCCACAACCAATGCTTTGAGGCAGTAAATGGCTTGTATAAAGTTATTTTGGGTTTGAATATGTTATAATACAATGAATTTGATTGCTTACAAGTAATAGAGATGGATAAGGAATGTTTAGAAGTGTGAAGAAAGACTTGTTGAAAGTTTGTCCCAAATGGGATAAGAACCCACAAACATTGCTTTGAGGTAGTAAATGGCTTGTATAAAGTGATTTTGGGTTATAATATGTTATAATACAATGAATTTGATTGATTACAAGTGCTAGAGATGGATGACGAATGTTTAGAAGTGTGAAGAAAGACTTGCTGAAGTTTGGTCCCAAATGGGATATGAACCCACAAACATTGCTTTGAGGTAGTAAATGGCTTGTATAAAGTTATTTTGGGTTATCATATGTTATAATACAATGAATTTGATTGATTACAAGTGCTAGAGATGGATGAAGAATGTTTAGAAGTGTGAAGAAAGACTTCCTGAAGTTTGGTCCCAAATGGGATATGAACCCAAAAAAACATTGCTTTGAGGTAATAAATGGTTTGTATAAAGTTATTTTGGGTTATAATATGTTATAATACAATGAATTTGATTGATTACAAGTGCTAGAGATGGATGAAGAATGTTTAGAAGTGTGAAGAAAGACTTGCTGAAGTTTGGTCCCAAATGGGATATGAACCCACAAACAATGCTTTGAGGTAGTAAATGGCTTGTATAAAGTTATTTTGGGTTATAATATGTTATAATACAATGAATTTGATTGATTACAAGTGCTAGAGATGGATGAAGAATGTTTAGATGTGTGAAGAAAGACTTACTGAACTTTGGTCCCAAATGGGATATGAACCCAAAAACATTGCTTTGAGGTAGTAAATGGCTTGTATAAAGTTATTTTGGGTTATCATATGTTATAATACAATGAATTTGATTGATTACAAGTGCTAGAGATGGATGAAGAATATTTAGAAGTGTGAATAAAGACTTGCTAAAGTTTGGTCCCAAATGGGATATGAACCCACAAACATTGCTTTGAGGTAGTAAATGGCTTGTATAAAGTTATTTTGGGTTAGAATATGTTATAATACAATGAATTTGATTGATTACAAGTGCTAGAGATGGATGAAGAATGTTTAGAAGTGTGAAGAAAGACTTGCTGAAGTTTGGTCCCAAATGGAATATGAACCCACAAACATTGCTTTGATGTAGTAAATGGCTTGTATAAAGTTATTTGGGGTTATAATATGTTATAATACAATGAATTTTATTGATTAAAAGTGCTAGAGATGGATGAAGAATGTTTAGAAGTGTGAAGAAAGACTTGCTAAAGTTTGGTCCCAAATGGGATATGAACCCACAAACATTGTTTTGAGGTAGTAAATGGCTTGTATAAAGTTATTTTGGGTTAGAATATGTTATAATACAATGAATTTGATTGATTACAAGTGCTAGAGATGGATGAAGAATGTTTAGAAGTGTGAAGAAAGACTTGCTGAAGTTTGATCCCAAATGGGATATGAACCCACAAACATTGCTTTGAGGTAGTAAATGGCTTGTATAAAGTTATTTGGGGTTATAATATGTTATAATACAATGAATTTGATTGGTTACAAGTAATAGAGATGGATGAAGAATGTTTAGATGTGTGAAGAAAGACTTACTGAACTTTGGTCCCAAATGGGATATGAACCCAAAAACATTGCTTTGAGGTAGTAAATGGCTTGTATAAATTTATTTTGGGTTATCATATGTTATAATACAATGAATTTGATTGATTACAAGTGCTAGAGATGGATGAAGAATGTTTAGAAGTGTGAAGAAAAACTTGCTAAAGTTTGGTCCCAAATGGGATATGAACCCACAAACATTGCTTTGAGGTAGTAAATGGCTTGTATAAAGTTATTTTGGGTTAGAATATGTTATAATACAATGAATTTGATTGATTACAAGTGCTAGAGATGGATGAAGAATGTTTAGAAGTGTGAAGAAAGACTTGCTGAAGTTTGGTCCCAAATGGGATATGAACCCACAAACATTGCTTTGAGGTAGTAAATGGCTTGTATAAAGTTATTTGGGGTTATAATATGTTATAATACAATGAATTTTATTGATTACAAGTGCTAGAGATGGATGAAGAATGTTTAGAAGTGTGAAGAAAGACTTGCTGAAGTTTGGTCCCAAATGGGATATGAACCCACAAACATTGCTTTGAGGTAGTAAATGGCTTGTATAAAGTTATTTGGGGTTATAATATGTTATAATACAATGAATTTTATTGATTACAAGTGCTAGAGATGGATGAAGAATGTTTAGAAGTGTGAAGAAAGACTTGCTGAAGTTTGGTCCCAAATGGGATATGAACCCACAAACATTGCTTTGAGGTAGTAAATGGCTTGTATAAAGTTATTTTGGGTTAGAATATGTTATAATACAATGAATTTCATTGATTACAAGTGCTAGAGATGGATGAAGAATGTTTAGAAGTGTGAAGAAAGACTTGCTCAAGTTTGGTCCCAAATGGGATATGAACCCACAAACATTGCTTTGAGGTAGTAAATGGCTTGTATAAAGTTATTTAGGGTTATAATATGTTATAATACAATGACTTTTATTGATTACAAGTGCTAGAGATGGATGAAGAATGTTTAGAAGTGTGAAGAAAGACTTGCTGAAGTTTGGTCCCAAATGGGATATGAACCCACAAACATTGCTTTGAGGTAGTAAATGGCTTGTATAAAGTTATTTTGGGTTATAATATGTTATAATACAATGAATTTGATTGATTACAAGTGCTAGAGATGGATGAAGAATGTTTAGAAGTGTGAAGAAAGACTTGCTGAAGTTTGGTCCCAAATGGGATATGAACCCACAAACATTGCTTTGAGGTAGTAAATGGCTTGTATAAAGTTATTTTGGGTTAGAATATGTTATAATACAATGAATTTGATTGATTACAAGTGCTAGAGATGGATGAAGAATGTTTAGATGTGTGAAGAAAGACTTACTGAACTTTGGTCCCAAATGGGATATGAACCCAAAAACATTGCTTTGAGGTAGTAAATGGCTTGTATAAAGTTATTTTGGGTTATCATATGTTATAATACAATGAATTTGATTGATTACAAGTGCTAGAGATGGATGAAGAATGTTTAGAAGTGTGAAGAAAGACTTGCTAAAGTTTGGTCCCAAATGGGATATGAACCCACAAACATTGCTTTGAGGTAGTAAATGGCTTGTATAAAGTTATTTGGGGTTATAATATGTTATAATACAATGAATTTTATTGATTACAAGTGCTAGAGATGGATGAAGAATGTTTAGAAGTGTGAAGAAAGACTTGCTGAAGTTTGGTCCCAAATGGGATATGAACCCACAAACATTGCTTTGAGGTAGTAAATGGCTTGTATAAAGTTATTTTGGGTTAGAATATGTTATAAGACAATGAATTTCATTGATTACAAGTGCTAGAGATGGATGAAGAATGTTTAGAAGTGTGAAGAAAGACTTGCTCAAGTTTGGTCCCAAATGGGATATGAACCCACAAACATTGCTTTGAGGTAGTAAATGGCTTGTATAAAGTTATTTAGGGTTATAATATGTTATAATACAATGACTTTTATTGATTACAAGTGCTAGAGATGGATGAAGAATGTTTAGAAGTGTGAAGAAAGACTTGCTGAAGTTTGGTCCCAAATGGGATATGAACCCACAAACATTGCTTTGAGGTAGTAAATGGCTTGTATAAAGTTATTTTGGGTTAGAATATGTTATAATACAATGAATTTCATTGATTACAAGTGCTAGAGATGGATGAAGAATGTTTAGAAGTGTGAAGAAAGACTTGCTCAAGTTTGGTCCCAAATGGGATATGAACCCACAAACATTGCTTTGAGGTAGTAAATGGCTTGTATAAATTTATTTTGGGTTATCATATGTTATAATACAATGAATTTGATTGATTACAAGTGCTAGAGATGGATGAAGAATGTTTAGAAGTGTGAAGAAAAACTTGCTAAAGTTTGGTCCCAAATGGGATATGAACCCACAAACATTGCTTTGAGGTAGTAAATGGCTTGTATAAAGTTATTTTGGGTTAGAATATGTTATAATACAATGAATTTGATTGATTACAAGTGCTAGAGATGGATGAAGAATGTTTAGAAGTGTGAAGAAAGACTTGCTGAAGTTTGGTCCCAAATGGGATATGAATCCACAAACATTGCTTTGAGGTAGTAAATGGCTTGTATAAAGTTATTTGGGGTTATAATATGTTATAATACAATGAATTTGATTGATTACAAGTGCTAGAGATGGATGAAGAATGTTTAGATGTGTGAAGAAAGACTTACTGAACTTTGGTCCCAAATGGGATATGAACCCAAAAACATTGCTTTGAGGTAGTAAATGGCTTGTATAAAGTTATTTTGGGTTATCATATGTTATAATACAATGAATTTGATTGATTACAAGTGCTAGAGATGGATGAAGAATGTTTAGAAGTGTGAAGAAAGACTTGCTAAAGTTTGGTCCCAAATGGGATATGAACCCACAAACATTGCTTTGAGGTAGTAAATGGCTTGTATAAAGTTATTTGGGGTTATAATATGTTATAATACAATGAATTTTATTGATTACAAGTGCTAGAGATGGATGAAGAATGTTTAGAAGTGTGAAGAAAGACTTGCTGAAGTTTGGTCCCAAATGGGATATGAACCCACAAACATTGCTTTGAGGTAGTAAATGGCTTGTATAAAGTTATTTTGGGTTAGAATATGTTATAAGACAATGAATTTCATTGATTACAAGTGCTAGAGATGGATGAAGAATGTTTAGAAGTGTGAAGAAAGACTTGCTCAAGTTTGGTCCCAAATGGGATATGAACCCACAAACATTGCTTTGAGGTAGTAAATGGCTTGTATAAAGTTATTTAGGGTTATAATATGTTATAATACAATGACTTTTATTGATTACAAGTGCTAGAGATGGATGAAGAATGTTTAGAAGTGTGAAGAAAGACTTGCTGAAGTTTGGTCCCAAATGGGATATGAACCCACAAACATTGCTTTGAGGTAGTAAATGGCTTGTATAAAGTTATTTTGGGTTAGAATATGTTATAATACAATGAATTTCATTGATTACAAGTGCTAGAGATGGATGAAGAATGTTTAGAAGTGTGAAGAAAGACTTGCTCAAGTTTGGTCCCAAATGGGATATGAACCCACAAACATTGCTTTGAGGTAGTAAATGGCTTGTATAAATTTATTTTGGGTTATCATATGTTATAATACAATGAATTTGATTGATTACAAGTGCTAGAGATGGATGAAGAATGTTTAGAAGTGTGAAGAAAAACTTGCTAAAGTTTGGTCCCAAATGGGATATGAACCCACAAACATTGCTTTGAGGTAGTAAATGGCTTGTATAAAGTTATTTTGGGTTAGAATATGTTATAATACAATGAATTTGATTGATTACAAGTGCTAGAGATGGATGAAGAATGTTTAGAAGTGTGAAGAAAGACTTGCTGAAGTTTGGTCCCAAATGGGATATGAACCCACAAACATTGCTTTGAGGTAGTAAATGGCTTGTATAAAGTTATTTGGGGTTATAATATGTTATAATACAATGAATTTTATTGATTACAAGTGCTAGAGATGGATGAAGAATGTTTAGAAGTGTGAAGAAAGACTTGCTGAAGTTTGGTCCCAAATGGGATATGAACCCACAAACATTGCTTTGAGGTAGTAAATGGCTTGTATAAAGTTATTTGGGGTTATAATATGTTATAATACAATGAATTTTATTGATTACAAGTGCTAGAGATGGATGAAGAATGTTTAGAAGTGTGAAGAAAGACTTGCTGAAGTTTGGTCCCAAATGGGATATGAACCCACAAACATTGCTTTGAGGTAGTAAATGGCTTGTATAAAGTTATTTTGGGTTAGAATATGTTATAATACAATGAATTTCATTGATTACAAGTGCTAGAGATGGATGAAGAATGTTTAGAAGTGTGAAGAAAGACTTGCTCAAGTTTGGTCCCAAATGGGATATGAACCCACAAACATTGCTTTGAGGTAGTAAATGGCTTGTATAAAGTTATTTAGGGTTATAATATGTTATAATACAATGACTTTTATTGATTACAAGTGCTAGAGATGGATGAAGAATGTTTAGAAGTGTGAAGAAAGACTTGCTGAAGTTTGGTCCCAAATGGGATATGAACCCACAAACATTGCTTTGAGGTAGTAAATGGCTTGTATAAAGTTATTTTGGGTTATAATATGTTATAATACAATGAATTTGATTGATTACAAGTGCTAGAGATGGATGAAGAATGTTTAGAAGTGTGAAGAAAGACTTGCTGAAGTTTGGTCCCAAATGGGATATGAACCCACAAACATTGCTTTGAGGTAGTAAATGGCTTGTATAAAGTTATTTTGGGTTAGAATATGTTATAATACAATGAATTTGATTGATTACAAGTGCTAGAGATGGATGAAGAATGTTTAGATGTGTGAAGAAAGACTTACTGAACTTTGGTCCCAAATGGGATATGAACCCAAAAACATTGCTTTGAGGTAGTAAATGGCTTGTATAAAGTTATTTTGGGTTATCATATGTTATAATACAATGAATTTGATTGATTACAAGTGCTAGAGATGGATGAAGAATGTTTAGAAGTGTGAAGAAAGACTTGCTAAAGTTTGGTCCCAAATGGGATATGAACCCACAAACATTGCTTTGAGGTAGTAAATGGCTTGTATAAAGTTATTTGGGGTTATAATATGTTATAATACAATGAATTTTATTGATTACAAGTGCTAGAGATGGATGAAGAATGTTTAGAAGTGTGAAGAAAGACTTGCTGAAGTTTGGTCCCAAATGGGATATGAACCCACAAACATTGCTTTGAGGTAGTAAATGGCTTGTATAAAGTTATTTTGGGTTAGAATATGTTATAAGACAATGAATTTCATTGATTACAAGTGCTAGAGATGGATGAAGAATGTTTAGAAGTGTGAAGAAAGACTTGCTCAAGTTTGGTCCCAAATGGGATATGAACCCACAAACATTGCTTTGAGGTAGTAAATGGCTTGTATAAAGTTATTTAGGGTTATAATATGTTATAATACAATGACTTTTATTGATTACAAGTGCTAGAGATGGATGAAGAATGTTTAGAAGTGTGAAGAAAGACTTGCTGAAGTTTGGTCCCAAATGGGATATGAACCCACAAACATTGCTTTGAGGTAGTAAATGGCTTGTATAAAGTTATTTTGGGTTATAATATGTTATAATACAATGAATTTGATTGATTACAAGTGCTAGAGATGGATGAAGAATGTTTAGAAGTGTGAAGAAAGACTTGCTAAAGTTTGGTCCCAAATGGGATATGAACCCACAAACATTGCTTTGAGGTAGTAAATGGCTTGTATAAAGTTATTTTGGATTAGAATATGTTATAATACAATGAATTTGATTGATTACAAGTGCTAGAGATGGATGAAGAATGTTTAGATGTGTGAAGAAAGACTTACTGAACTTTGGTCCCAAATGGGATATGAACCCAAAAACATTGCTTTGAGGTAGTAAATGGCTTGTATAAAGTTATTTTGGGTTATCATATGTTATAATACAATGAATTTGATTGATTACAAGTGCTAGAGATGGATGAAGAATGTTTAGAAGTGTGAAGAAAGACTTGCTAAAGTTTGGTCCCAAATGGGATATGAACCCACAAACATTGCTTTGAGGTAGTAAATGGCTTGTATAAAGTTATTTTGGGTTAGAATATGTTATAATACAATGAATTTGATTGATTACAAGTGCTAGAGATGGATGAAGAATGTTTAGAAGTGTGAAGAAAGACTTGCTGAAGTTTGGTCCCAAATGGGATATGAACCCACAAACATTGCTTTGAGGTAGTAAATGGCTTGTATAAAGTTATTTGGGGTTATAATATGTTATAATACAATGAATTTTATTGATTACAAGTGCTAGAGATGGATGAAGAATGTTTAGAAGTGTGAAGAAAGACTTGCTGAAGTTTGGTCCCAAATGGGATATGAACCCACAAACATTGCTTTGAGGTAGTAAATGGCTTGTATAAAGTTATTTAGGGTTATAATATGTTATAATACAATGACTTTTATTGATTACAAGTGCTAGAGATGGATGAAGAATGTTTAGAAGTGTGAAGAAAGACTTGCTGAAGTTTGGTCCCAAATGGGATATGAACCCACAAACATTGCTTTGAGGTAGTAAATGGCTTGTATAAAGTTATTTTGGGTTATAATATGTTATAATACAATGAATTTGATTGATTACAAGTGCTAGAGATGGATGAAGAATGTTTAGAAGTGTGAAGAAAGACTTACTGAACTTTGGTCCCAAATGGGATATGAACCCAAAAACATTGCTTTGAGGTAGTAAATGGCTTGTATAAAGTTATTTTAGGTTATCATATGTTATAATACAATGAATTTGATTGATTACAAGTGCTAGAGATGGATGAAGAATGTTTAGAAGTGTGAAGAAAGACTTGCTGAAGTTTGGTCCCAAATGGGATATGAACCCACAAACATTGCTTTGAGGTAGTAAATGGCTTGTATAAAGTTATTTTGGGTTATAATATGTTATAATACAATGAATTTGATTGATTACAAGTGCTAGAGATGGATGAAGAATGTTTAGAAGTGTGAAGAAAGACTTGCTGAAGTTTGGTCCCAAATGGGATATGAACCCACAAACATTGCTTTGAGGTAGTAAATGGCTTGTATAAAGTTATTTGGGGTTATAATATGTTATAATACAATGAATTTTATTGATTACAAGTGTTAGAGATGGATGAAGAATGTTTAGAAGTGTGAAGAAAGACTTGCTGAAGTTTGGTCCCAAATGGGATATGAACCCACAAACATTGCTTTGAGGTAGTAAATGGCTTGTATAAAGTTATTTTGGGTTATAATATGTTATAATACAATGAATTTGATTGATTACAAGTGCTAGAGATGGATGAAGAATGTTTAGAAGTGTGAAGAAAGACTTGCTGAAGTTTGGTCCCAAATGGGATATGAACCCACAAACATTGCTTTGAGGTAGTAAATGGCTTGTATAAAGTTATTTTGGATTAGAATATGTTATAATACAATGAATTTGATTGATTACAAGTGCTAGAGATGGATGAAGAATGTTTAGATGTGTGAAGAAAGACTTACTGAACTTTGGTCCCAAATGGGATATGAACCCAAAAATATTGCTTTGAGGTAGTAAATGGCTTGTATAAAGTTATTTTGGGTTATCATATGTTATAATACAATGAATTTGATTGATTACAAGTGCTAGAGATGGATGAAGAATGTTTAGAAGTGTGAAGAAAGACTTGCTAAAGTTTGGTCCCAAATGGGATATGAACCCACAAACATTGCTTTGAGGTAGTAAATGGCTTGTATAAAGTTATTTTGGGTTAGAATATGTTATAATACAATGAATTTGATTGATTACAAGTGCTAGAGATGGATGAAGAATGTTTAGAAGTGTGAAGAAAGACTTGCTGAAGTTTGGTCCCAAATGGGATATGAACCCACAAACATTGCTTTGAGGTAGTAAATGGCTTGTATAAAGTTATTTGGGGTTATAATACAATGAATTTTATTGATTACAAGTGCTAGAGATGGATGAAGAATGTTTAGAAGTGTGAAGAAAGACTTGCTGAAGTTTGGTCCCAAATGGGATATGAACCCACAAACATTGCTTTGAGGTAGTAAATGGCTTGTATAAAGTTATTTTGGGTTATAATATGTTATAATACAATGAATTTGATTGATTACAAGTGCTAGAGATGGATGAAGAATGTTTAGAAGTGTGAAGAAAGACTTGCTGAAGTTTGGTCCCAAATGGGATATGAACCCACAAACATTGCTTTGAGGTAGTAAATGGCTTGTATAAAGTTATTTTGGGTTAGAATATGTTATAATACAATGAATTTGATTGATTACAAGTGCTAGAGATGGATGAAGAATGTTTAGAAGTGTGAAGAAAGACTTGCTGAAGTTTGGTCCCAAATGGGATATGAACCCACAAACATTGCTTTGAGGTAGTAAATGGCTTGTATAAAGTTATTTAGGGTTATAATATGTTATAATACAATGACTTTTATTGATTACAAGTGCTAGAGATGGATGAAGAATGTTTAGAAGTGTGAAGAAAGACTTGCTGAAGTTTGGTCCCAAATGGGATATGAACCCACAAACATTGCTTTGAGGTAGTAAATGGCTTGTATAAAGTTATTTTGGGTTATAATATGTTATAATACAATGAATTTGATTGATTACAAGTGCTAGAGATGGATGAAGAATGTTTAGAAGTGTGAAGAAAGACTTACTGAACTTTGGTCCCAAATGGGATATGAACCCAAAAACATTGCTTTGAGGTAGTAAATGGCTTGTATAAAGTTATTTTGGGTTATCATATGTTATAATACAATGAATTTGATTGATTACAAGTGCTAGAGATGGATGAAGAATGTTTAGAAGTGTGAAGAAAGACTTGCTGAAGTTTGGTCCCAAATGGGATATGAACCCACAAACATTGCTTTGAGGTAGTAAATGGCTTGTATAAAGTTATTTTGGGTTATAATATGTTATAATACAATGAATTTGATTGATTACAAGTGCTAGAGATGGATGAAGAATGTTTAGAAGTGTGAAGAAAGACTTGCTGAAGTTTGGTCCCAAATGGGATATGAACCCACAAACATTGCTTTGAGGTAGTAAATGGCTTGTATAAAGTTATTTTGGATTAGAATATGTTATAATACAATGAATTTGATTGATTACAAGTGCTAGAGATGGATGAAGAATGTTTAGATGTGTGAAGAAAGACTTACTGAACTTTGGTCCCAAATGGGATATGAACCCAAAAATATTGCTTTGAGGTAGTAAATGGCTTGTATAAAGTTATTTTGGGTTATCATATGTTATAATACAATGAATTTGATTGATTACAAGTGCTAGAGATGGATGAAGAATGTTTAGAAGTGTGAAGAAAGACTTGCTAAAGTTTGGTCCCAAATGGGATATGAACCCACAAACATTGCTTTGAGGTAGTAAATGGCTTGTATAAAGTTATTTTGGGTTAGAATATGTTATAATACAATGAATTTGATTGATTACAAGTGCTAGAGATGGATGAAGAATGTTTAGAAGTGTGAAGAAAGACTTGCTGAAGTTTGGTCCCAAATGGGATATGAACCCACAAACATTGCTTTGAGGTAGTAAATGGCTTGTATAAAGTTATTTGGGGTTATAATATGTTATAATACAATGAATTTTATTGATTACAAGTGCTAGAGATGGATGAAGAATGTTTAGAAGTGTGAAGAAAGACTTGCTGAAGTTTGGTCCCAAATGGGATATGAACCCACAAACATTGCTTTGAGGTAGTAAATGGCTTGTATAAAGTTATTTTGGGTTATAATATGTTATAATACAATGAATTTGATTGATTACAAGTGCTAGAGATGGATGAAGAATGTTTAGAAGTGTGAAGAAAGACTTGCTGAAGTTTGGTCCCAAATGGGATATGAACCCACAAACATTGCTTTGAGGTAGTAAATGGCTTGTATAAAGTTATTTTGGGTTAGAATATGTTATAATACAATGAATTTGATTGATTACAAGTGCTAGAGATGGATGAAGAATGTTTAGAAGTGTGAAGAAAGACTTGCTGAAGTTTGGTCCCAAATGGGATATGAACCCACAAACATTGCTTTGAGGTAGTAAATGGCTTGTATAAAGTTATTTAGGGTTATAATATGTTATAATACAATGACTTTTATTGATTACAAGTGCTAGAGATGGATGAAGAATGTTTAGAAGTGTGAAGAAAGACTTGCTGAAGTTTGGTCCCAAATGGGATATGAACCCACAAACATTGCTTTGAGGTAGTAAATGGCTTGTATAAAGTTATTTTGGGTTATAATATGTTATAATACAATGAATTTGATTGATTACAAGTGCTAGAGATGGATGAAGAATGTTTAGAAGTGTGAAGAAAGACTTACTGAACTTTGGTCCCAAATGGGATATGAACCCAAAAACATTGCTTTGAGGTAGTAAATGGCTTGTATAAAGTTATTTTGGGTTATCATATGTTATAATACAATGAATTTGATTGATTACAAGTGCTAGAGATGGATGAAGAATGTTTAGAAGTGTGAAGAAAGACTTGCTGAAGTTTGGTCCCAAATGGGATATGAACCCAAAAAAACATTGCTTTGAGGTAATAAATGGCTTGTATAAAGTTATTTTGGGTTATAATATGTTATACAACAATGAATTTGATTGATTACAAGTGTTAGAGATGGATGAAGAATGTTTAGAAGTGTGAAGAAAGTCTTGCTGAAGTTTGGTCCCAAATGGGATATGAACCCACAAACATTGCTTTGAGGTAGTAAATGGCTTGTATAAAGTTATTTGGGGTTATAATATGTTATAATACAATGAATTTTATTGATTACAAGTGCTAGAGATGGATTAAGAATGTTTAGAAGTGTGAAGAAAGACTTGTTGAAGTTTGGTCCCAAATGGGATATAAACCCACAAACATTGCTTTGAGGTAGTAAATGGCTTGTATAAAGTTATTTTGGGTTATCATATGTTATAATAAAATGAATTTGATTGATTACAAGTGCTAGAGATGGATGAAGAATGTTTAGAAGTGTGAAGAAAGACTTGCTGAAGTTTGGTCCCAAATGGGATATGAACCCAAAAAAACATTGCTTTGAGGTAATAAATGGCTTGTATAAAGTTATTTTGGGTTATAATATGTTATACAACAATGAATTTGATTGATTACAAGTGTTAGAGATGGATGAAGAATGTTTAGAAGTGTGAAGAAAGTCTTGCTGAAGTTTGGTCCCAAATGGGATATGAACCCACAAACATTGCTTTGAGGTAGTAAATGGCTTGTATAAAGTTATTTTGGGTTAGAATATGTTATAATACAATGAATTTGATTGATTACAAGTGCTAGAGATGGATGAAGAATGTTTAGAAGTGTGAAGAAAGACTTGCTGAAGTTTCGTCCCAAATGGGATATGAACCCACAAACATTGCTTTGAGGTAGTAAATGGCTTGTATAAAGTTATTTGGGGTTATAATATGTTATAATACAATGAATTTTATTGATTACAAGTGCTAGAGATGGATGAAGAATGTTTAGAAGTGTGAAGAAAGACTTGCTGAAGTTTGGTCCCAAATGGGATATGAACCCACAAACATTGCTTTGAGGTAGTAAATGGCTTGTATAAAGTTATTTAGGGTTATAATATGTTATAATACAATGACTTTTATTAATTACAAGTGCTAGAGATGGATGAAGAATGTTTAGAAGTGTGAAGAAAGACTTGCTGAAGTTTGGTCCCAAATGGGATATGAACCCACAAACATTGCTTTGAGGTAGTAAATGGCTTGTATAAAGTTATTTTGGGTTATAATATGTTATAATACAATGAATTTGATTGATTACAAGTGCTAGAGATGGATGAAGAATGTTTAGAAGTGTGAAGAAAGACTTACTGAACTTTGGTCCCAAATGGGATATGAACCCAAAAACATTGCTTTGAGGTAGTAAATGGCTTGTATAAAATTATTTTGGGTTATCATATGTTATAATACAAGGAATTTGATTGATTACAAGTGCTAGAGATGGATGAAGAATGTTTAGAAGTGTGAAGAAAGACTTGCTGAAGTTTGGTCCCAAATTGGATATGAACACACAAACATTGCTTTGAGGTAGTAAATGGCTTGTATAAAGTTATTTGGGGTTATAATATGTTATAATACAATGAATTTTATTGATTACAAGTGCTAGAGATGGATTAAGAATGTTTAGAAGTGTGAAGAAAGACTTGTTGAAGTTTGGTCCCAAATGGGATATAAACCCACAAACATTGCTTTGAGGTAGTAAATGGCTTGTATAAAGTTATTTTGGGTTATCATATGTTATAATAAAATGAATTTGATTGATTACAAGTGCTAGAGATGGATGAAGAATGTTTAGAAGTGTGAAGAAAGACTTCCTGAAGTTTAGTCCCAAATGAGATATGAACCCAAAAAAACATTGCTTTGAGGTAATAAATGGCTTGTATAAAGTTATTTTGGGTTATAATATGTTATACAACAATGAATTTGATTGATTACAAGTGCTAGAGATGGATGAAGAATGTTTAGAAGTGTGAAGAAAGTCTTGCTGAAGTTTGGTCCCAAATGGGATATGAACCTACAAACATTGCTTTGAGGTAGTAAATGGCTTGTATAAAGTTATTTTGGGTTAGAATATGTTATAATACAATGAATTTGATTGATTACAAGTGCTAGAGATGGATGAAGAATGTTTAGAAGTGTGAAGAAAGACTTGCTGAAGTTTGGTCCCAAATGGGATATGAACCCACAAACATTGCTTTGAGGTAGTAAATGGCTTGTATAAAGTTATTTGGGGTTATAATATGTTATAATACAATGAATTTTATTGATTACAAGTGCTAGAGATGGATGAAGAATGTTTAGAAGTGTGAAGAAAGACTTGCTGAAGTTTGGTCCCAAATGGGATATGAACCCACAAACATTGCTTTGAGGTAGTAAATGGCTTGTATAAAGTTATTTTGGGTTATAATATGTTATAATACAATGAATTTGATTGATTACAAGTGCTAGAGATGGATGAAGAATGTTTAGAAGTGTGAAGAAAGACTTGCTGAAGTTTGGTCCCAAATGGGATATGAACCCACAAACATTGCTTTGAGGTAGTAAATGGCTTGTATAAAGTTATTTTGGATTAGAATATGTTATAATACAATGAATTTGATTGATTACAAGTGCTAGAGATGGATGAAGAATGTTTAGATGTGTGAAGAAAGACTTACTGAACTTTGGTCCCAAATGGGATATGAACCCAAAAACATTGCTTTGAGGTAGTAAATGGCTTGTATAAAGTTATTTTGGGTTATCATATGTTATAATACAATGAATTTGATTGATTACAAGTGCTAGAGATGGATGAAGAATGTTTAGAAGTGTGAAGAAAGACTTGCTAAAGTTTGGTCCCAAATGGGATATGAACCCACAAACATTGCTTTGAGGTAGTAAATGGCTTGTATAAAGTTATTTTGGGTTAGAATATGTTATAATACAATGAATTTGATTGATTACAAGTGCTAGAGATGGATGAAGAATGTTTAGAAGTGTGAAGAAAGACTTGCTGAAGTTTGGTCCCAAATGGGATATGAACTCACAAACATTGCTTTGAGGTAGTAAATGGCTTGTATAAAGTTATTTGGGGTTATAATATGTTATAATACAATGAATTTGATTGATTACAAGTGCTAGAGATGGATGAAGAATGTTTAGAAGTGTGAAGAAAGACTTGCTGAAGTTTGGTCCCAAATGGGATATGAACCCACAAACATTGCTTTGAGGTAGTAAATGGCTTGTATAAAGTTATTTGGGGTTATAATATGTTATAATACAATGAATTTTATTGATTACAAGTGCTAGAGATGGATGAAGAATGTTTAGAAGTGTGAAGAAAGACTTGCTGAAGTTTGGTCCCAAATGGGATATGAACCCACAAACATTGCTTTGAGGTAGTAAATGGCTTGTATAAAGTTATTTTGGGTTATAATATGTTATAATACAATGAATTTGATTGATTACAAGTGCTAGAGATGGATGAAGAATGTTTAGAAGTGTGAAGAAAGACTTGCTGAAGTTTGGTCCCAAATGGGATATGAACCCACAAACATTGCTTTGAGGTAGTAAATGGCTTGTATAAAGTTATTTTGGGTTAGAATATGTTATAATACAATGAATTTGATTGATTACAAGTGCTAGAGATGGATGAAGAATGTTTAGAAGTGTGAAGAAAGACTTGCTGAAGTTTGGTCCCAAATGGGATATGAACCCACAAACATTGCTTTGAGGTAGTAAATGGCTTGTATAAAGTTATTTAGGGTTATAATATGTTATAATACAATGACTTTTATTGATTACAAGTGCTAGAGATGGATGAAGAATGTTTAGAAGTGTGAAGAAAGACTTGCTGAAGTTTGGTCCCAAATGGGATATGAACCCACAAACATTGCTTTGAGGTAGTAAATGGCTTGTATAAAGTTATTTTGGGTTATAATATGTTATAATACAATGAATTTGATTGATTACAAGTGCTAGAGATGGATGAAGAATGTTTAGAAGTGTGAAGAAAGACTTACTGAACTTTGGTCCCAAATGGGATATGAACCCAAAAACATTGCTTTGAGGTAGTAAATGGCTTGTATAAAGTTATTTTGGGTTATCATATGTTATAATACAATGAATTTGATTGATTACAAGTGCTAGAGATGGATGAAGAATGTTTAGAAGTGTGAAGAAAGACTTGCTGAAGTTTGGTCCCAAATTGGATATGAACACACAAACATTGCTTTGAGGTAGTAAATGGCTTGTATAAAGTTATTTGGGGTTATAATATGTTATAATACAATGAATTTTATTGATTACAAGTGCTAGAGATGGATTAAGAATGTTTAGAAGTGTGAAGAAAGACTTGTTGAAGTTTGGTCCCAAATGGGATATAAACCCACAAACATTGCTTTGAGGTAGTAAATGGCTTGTATAAAGTTATTTTGGGTTATCATATGTTATAATAAAATGAATTTGATTGATTACAAGTGCTAGAGATGGATGAAGAATGTTTAGAAGTGTGAAGAAAGACTTCCTGAAGTTTGGTCTCAAATGGGATATGAACCCAAAAAAACATTGCTTTGAGGTAATAAATGGCTTGTATAAAGTTATTTTGGGTTATAATATGTTATACAACAATGAATTTGATTGATTACAAGTGTTAGAGATGGATGAAGAATGTTTAGAAGTGTGAAGAAAGTCTTGCTGAAGTTTGGTCCCAAATGGGATATGAACCCACAAACATTGCTTTGAGGTAGTAAATGGCTTGTATAAAGTTATTTTGGGTTAGAATATGTTATAATACAATGAATTTGATTGATTACAAGTGCTAGAGATGGATGAAGAATGTTTAGAAGTGTGAAGAAAGACTTGCTGAAGTTTCGTCCCAAATGGGATATGAACCCACAAACATTGCTTTGAGGTAGTAAATGGCTTGTATAAAGTTATTTGGGGTTATAATATGTTATAATACAATGAATTTTATTGATTACAAGTGCTAGAGATGGATGAAGAATGTTTAGAAGTGTGAAGAAAGACTTGCTGAAGTTTGGTCCCAAATGGGATATGAACCCACAAACATTGCTTTGAGGTAGTAAATGGCTTGTATAAAGTTATTTAGGGTTATAATATAATATAATACAATGACTTTTATTGATTACAAGTGCTAGAGATGGATGAAGAATGTTTAGAAGTGTGAAGAAAGACTTGCTGAAGTTTGGTCCCAAATGGGATATGAACCCACAAACATTGCTTTGAGGTAGTAAATGGCTTGTATAAAGTTATTTTGGGTTATAATATGTTATAATACAATGAATTTGATTGATTACAAGTGCTAGAGATGGATGAAGAATGTTTAGAAGTGTGAAGAAAGACTTACTGAACTTTGGTCCCAAATGGGATATGAACCCAAAAACATTGCTTTGAGGTAGTAAATGGCTTGTATAAAATTATTTTGGGTTATCATATGTTATAATACAAGGAATTTGATTGATTACAAGTGCTAGAGATGGATGAAGAATGTTTAGAAGTGTGAAGAAAGACTTGCTGAAGTTTGGTCCCAAATTGGATATGAACACACAAACATTGCTTTGAGGTAGTAAATGGCTTGTATAAAGTTATTTGGGGTTATAATATGTTATAATACAATGAATTTTATTGATTACAAGTGCTAGAGATGGATTAAGAATGTTTAGAAGTGTGAAGAAAGACTTGTTGAAGTTTGGTCCCAAATGGGATATAAACCCACAAACATTGCTTTGAGGTAGTAAATGGCTTGTATAAAGTTATTTTGGGTTATCATATGTTATAATAAAATGAATTTGATTGATTACAAGTGCTAGAGATGGATGAAGAATGTTTAGAAGTGTGAAGAAAGACTTCCTGAAGTTTGGTCCCAAATGAGATATGAACCCAAAAAAACATTGCTTTGAGGTAATAAATGGCTTGTATAAAGTTATTTTGGGTTATAATATGTTATACAACAATGAATTTGATTGATTACAAGTGCTAGAGATGGATGAAGAATGTTTAGAAGTGTGAAGAAAGTCTTGCTGAAGTTTGGTCCCAAATGGGATATGAACCTACAAACATTGCTTTGAGGTAGTAAATGGCTTGTATAAAGTTATTTTGGGTTAGAATATGTTATAATACAATGAATTTGATTGATTACAAGTGCTAGAGATGGATGAAGAATGTTTAGAAGTGTGAAGAAAGAC
The DNA here is from genome assembly GCA_036452645.1 of Capsella bursa-pastoris. NCBI lineage: Eukaryota > Viridiplantae > Streptophyta > Magnoliopsida > Brassicales > Brassicaceae > Capsella > Capsella bursa-pastoris. The sequence goes on from CP144192.1 coordinate 6,299,603, forward strand.
TTGCTGAAGTTTGGTCCCAAATGGGATATGAACCCACAAACATTGCTTTGAGGTAGTAAATGGCTTGTATAAAGTTATTTGGGGTTATAATATGTTATAATACAATGAATTTTATTGATTACAAGTGCTAGAGATGGATGAAGAATGTTTAGAAGTGTGAAGAAAGACTTGCTGAAGTTTGGTCCCAAATGGGATATGAACCCACAAACATTGCTTTGAGGTAGTAAATGGCTTGTATAAAGTTATTTTGGGTTATAATATGTTATAATACAATGAATTTGATTGATTACAAGTGCTAGAGATGGATGAAGAATGTTTAGTAGTGTGAAGAAAGACTTGCTGAAGTTTGGTCCCAAATGGGATATGAACCCACAAACATTGCTTTGAGGTAGTAAATGGCTTGTATAAAGTTATTTTGGATTAGAATATGTTATAATACAATGAATTTGATTGATTACAAGTGCTAGAGATGGATGAAGAATGTTTAGATGTGTGAAGAAAGACTTACTGAACTTTGGTCCCAAATGGGATATGAACCCAAAAACATTGCTTTGAGGTAGTAAATGGCTTGTATAAAGTTATTTTGGGTTATCATATGTTATAATACAATGAATTTGATTGATTACAAGTGCTAGAGATGGATGAAGAATGTTTAGAAGTGTGAAGAAAGACTTGCTAAAGTTTGGTCCCAAATGGGATATGAACCCACAAACATTGCTTTGAGGTAGTAAATGGCTTGTATAAAGTTATTTTGGGTTAGAATATGTTATAATACAATGAATTTGATTGATTACAAGTGCTAGAGATGGATGAAGAATGTTTAGAAGTGTGAAGAAAGACTTGCTGAAGTTTGGTCCCAAATGGGATATGAACTCACAAACATTGCTTTGAGGTAGTAAATGGCTTGTATAAAGTTATTTGGGGTTATAATATGTTATAATACAATGAATTTTATTGATTACAAGTGCTAGAGATGGATGAAGAATGTTTAGAAGTGTGAAGAAAGACTTGCTGAAGTTTGGTCCCAAATGGGATATGAACCCACAAACATTGCTTTGAGGTAGTAAATGGCTTGTATAAAGTTATTTTGGGTTATAATATGTTATAATACAATGAATTTGATTGATTACAAGTGCTAGAGATGGATGAAGAATGTTTAGAAGTGTGAAGAAAGACTTGCTGAAGTTTGGTCCCAAATGGGATATGAACCCACAAACATTGCTTTGAGGTAGTAAATGGCTTGTATAAAGTTATTTTGGGTTATAATATGTTATAATACAATGAATTTGATTGATTACAAGTGCTAGAGATGGATGAAGAATGTTTAGAAGTGTGAAGAAAGACTTGCTGAAGTTTGGTCCCAAATGGGATATGAACCCACAAACATTGCTTTGAGGTAGTAAATGGCTTGTATAAAGTTATTTTGGGTTATCATATGTTATAATACAATGAATTTGATTGATTACAAGTGCTAGAGATGGATGAAGAATGTTTAGAAGTGTGAAGAAAGACTTGCTGAAGTTTGGTCCCAAATGGGATATGAACCCACAAACATTGCTTTGAGGTAGTAAATGGCTTGTATAAAGTTATTTGGGGTTATAATATGTTATAATACAATGAATTTTATTGATTACAAGTGCTAGAGATGGATGAAGAATGTTTAGAAGTGTGAAGAAAGACTTGCTGAAGTTTGGTCCCAAATGGGATATGAACCCACAAACATTGCTTTGAGGTAGTAAATGGCTTGTATAAAGTTATTTAGGGTTATAATATGTTATAATACAATGACTTTTATTGATTACAAGTGCTAGAGATGGATGAAGAATGTTTAGAAGTGTGAAGAAAGACTTGCTGAAGTTTGGTCCCAAATGGGATATGAACCCACAAACATTGCTTTGAGGTAGTAAATGGCTTGTATAAAGTTATTTTGGGTTATAATATGTTATAATACAATGAATTTGATTGATTACAAGTGCTAGAGATGGATGAAGAATGTTTAGAAGTGTGAAGAAAGACTTACTGAACTTTGGTCCCAAATGGGATATGAACCCAAAAACATTGCTTTGAGGTAGTAAATGGCTTGTATAAAATTATTTTGGGTTATCATATGTTATAATACAAGGAATTTGATTGATTACAAGTGCTAGAGATGGATGAAGAATGTTTAGAAGTGTGAAGAAAGACTTGCTGAAGTTTGGTCCCAAATTGGATATGAACACACAAACATTGCTTTGAGGTAGTAAATGGCTTGTATAAAGTTATTTGGGGTTATAATATGTTATAATACAATGAATTTTATTGATTACAAGTGCTAGAGATGGATTAAGAATGTTTAGAAGTGTGAAGAAAGACTTGTTGAAGTTTGGTCCCAAATGGGATATAAACCCACAAACATTGCTTTGAGGTAGTAAATGGCTTGTATAAAGTTATTTTGGGTTATCATATGTTATAATAAAATGAATTTGATTGATTACAAGTGCTAGAGATGGATGAAGAATGTTTAGAAGTGTGAAGAAAGACTTCCTGAAGTTTGGTCCCAAATGAGATATGAACCCAAAAAAACATTGCTTTGAGGTAATAAATGGCTTGTATAAAGTTATTTTGGGTTATAATATGTTATACAACAATGAATTTGATTGATTACAAGTGCTAGAGATGGATGAAGAATGTTTAGAAGTGTGAAGAAAGTCTTGCTGAAGTTTGGTCCCAAATGGGATATGAACCTACAAACATTGCTTTGAGGTAGTAAATGGCTTGTATAAAGTTATTTTGGGTTAGAATATGTTATAATACAATGAATTTGATTGATTACAAGTGCTAGAGATGGATGAAGAATGTTTAGAAGTGTGAAGAAAGACTTGTTGAAGTTTGGTCCCAAATGGGATATGAACCCACAAACATTGCTTTGAGGTAGTAAATGGCTTGTATAAAGTTATTTGGGGTTATAATATGTTATAATACAATGAATTTTATTGATTACAAGTGCTAGAGATGGATGAAGAATGTTTAGAAGTGTGAAGAAAGACTTGCTGAAGTTTGGTCCCAAATGGGATATGAACCCACAAACATTGCTTTGAGGTAGTAAATGGCTTGTATAAAGTTATTTTGGGTTATAATATGTTATAATACAATGAATTTGATTGATTACAAGTGCTAGAGATGGATGAAGAATGTTTAGAAGTGTGAAGAAAGACTTGCTGAAGTTTGGTCCCAAATGGGATATGAACCCACAAACATTGCTTTGAGGTAGTAAATGGCTTGTATAAAGTTATTTTGGATTAGAATATGTTATAATACAATGAATTTGATTGATTACAAGTGCTAGAGATGGATGAAGAATGTTTAGATGTGTGAAGAAAGACTTACTGAACTTTGGTCCCAAATGGGATATGAACCCAAAAACATTGCTTTGAGGTAGTAAATGGCTTGTATAAAGTTATTTTGGGTTATCATATGTTATAATACAATGAATTTGATTGATTACAAGTGCTAGAGATGGATGAAGAATGTTTAGAAGTGTGAAGAAAGACTTGCTAAAGTTTGGTCCCAAATGGGATATGAACCCACAAACATTGCTTTGAGGTAGTAAATGGCTTGTATAAAGTTATTTTGGGTTAGAATATGTTATAATACAATGAATTTGATTGATTACAAGTGCTAGAGATGGATGAAGAATGTTTAGAAGTGTGAAGAAAGACTTGCTGAAGTTTGGTCCCAAATGGGATATGAACTCACAAACATTGCTTTGAGGTAGTAAATGGCTTGTATAAAGTTATTTGGGGTTATAATATGTTATAATACAATGAATTTTATTGATTACAAGTGCTAGAGATGGATGAAGAATGTTTAGAAGTGTGAAGAAAGACTTGCTGAAGTTTGGTCCCAAATGGGATATGAACCCACAAACATTGCTTTGAGGTAGTAAATGGCTTGTATAAAGTTATTTTGGGTTATAATATGTTATAATACAATGAATTTGATTGATTACAAGTGCTAGAGATGGATGAAGAATGTTTAGAAGTGTGAAGAAAGACTTGCTGAAGTTTGGTCCCAAATGGGATATGAACCCACAAACATTGCTTTGAGGTAGTAAATGGCTTGTATAAAGTTATTTTGGGTTATAATATGTTATAATACAATGAATTTGATTGATTACAAGTGCTAGAGATGGATGAAGAATGTTTAGAAGTGTGAAGAAAGACTTGCTGAAGTTTGGTCCCAAATGGGATATGAACCCACAAACATTGCTTTGAGGTAGTAAATGGCTTGTATAAAGTTATTTTGGGTTATCATATGTTATAATACAATGAATTTGATTGATTACAAGTGCTAGAGATGGATGAAGAATGTTTAGAAGTGTGAAGAAAGACTTGCTGAAGTTTGGTCCCAAATGGGATATGAACCCACAAACATTGCTTTGAGGTAGTAAATGGCTTGTATAAAGTTATTTGGGGTTATAATATGTTATAATACAATGAATTTTATTGATTACAAGTGCTAGAGATGGATGAAGAATGTTTAGAAGTGTGAAGAAAGACTTGCTGAAGTTTGGTCCCAAATGGGATATGAACCCACAAACATTGCTTTGAGGTAGTAAATGGCTTGTATAAAGTTATTTTGGGTTATAATATGTTATAATACAATGAATTTGTTTGATTACAAGTGCTAGAGATGGATGAAGAATGTTTAGAAGTGTGAAGAAAGACTTGCTGAAGTTTGGTCCCAAATGGGATATGAACCCACAAACATTGATTTGAGGTAGTAAATGGCTTGTATAAAGTTATTTAGGGTTATAATATGTTATAATACAATGACTTTTATTGATTACAAGTGCTAGAGATGGATGAAGAATGTTTAGAAGTGTGAAGAAAGACTTGCTGAAGTTTGGTCCCAAATGGGATATGAACCCACAAAAATTGCTTTGAGGTAGTAAATGGCTTGTATAAAGTTATTTTGGGTTATAATATGTTATAATACAATGAATTTGATTGATTACAAGTGCTAGAGATGGATGAAGAATGTTTAGAAGTGTGAAGAAAGACTTACTGAACTTTGGTCCCAAATGGGATATGAACCCAAAAACATTGCTTTGAGGTAGTAAATGGCTTGTATAAAGTTATTTTGGGTTATCATATGTTATAATACAATGAATTTGATTGATTACAAGTGCTAGAGATGGATGAAGAATGTTTAGAAGTGTGAAGAAAGACTTGCTGAAGTTTGGTCCCAAATTGGATATGAACACACAAACATTGCTTTGAGGTAGTAAATGGCTTGTATAAAGTTATTTGGGGTTATAATATGTTATAATACAATGAATTTTATTGATTACAAGTGCTAGAGATGGATTAAGAATGTTTAGAAGTGTGAAGAAAGACTTCCTGAAGTTTGGTCCCAAATGGGATATGAACCCAAAAAACATTGCTTTGAGGTAATAAATGGCTTGTATAAAGTTATTTTGGGTTATAATATGTTATACAACAATGAATTTGATTGATTACAAGTGCTAGAGATGGATGAAGAATGTTTAGAAGTGTGAAGAAAGTCTTGCTGAAGTTTGGTCCCAAATGGGATATGAACCCACAAACATTGCTTTGAGGTAGTAAATGGCTTGTATAAAGTTATTTTGGGTTAGAATATGTTATAATACAATGAATTTGATTGATTACAAGTGCTAGAGATGGATGAAGAATGTTTAGAAGTGTGAAGAAAGACTTGCTGAAGTTTGGTCCCAAATGGGATATGAACCCACAAACATTGCTTTGAGGTAGTAAATGGCTTGTATAAAGTTATTTGGGGTTATAATATGTTATAATACAATGAATTTTATTGATTACAAGTGCTAGAGATGGATGAAGAATGTTTAGAAGTGTGAAGAAAGACTTGCTGAAGTTTGGTCCCAAATGGGATATGAACCCACAAACATTGCTTTGAGGTAGTAAATGGCTTGTATAAAGTTATTTTGGGTTATAATATGTTATAATACAATGAATTTGATTGATTACAAGTGCTAGAGATGGATGAAGAATGTTTAGAAGTGTGAAGAAAGACTTGCTGAAGTTTGGTCCCAAATGGGATATGAACCCACAAACATTGCTTTGAGGTAGTAAATGGCTTGTATAAAGTTATTTTGGGTTAGAATATGTTATAATACAATGAATTTGATTGATTACAAGTGCTAGAGATGGATGAAGAATGTTTAGAAGTGTGAAGAAAGACTTGCTGAAGTTTGGTCCCAAATGGGATATGAACCCACAAACATTGCTTTGAGGTAGTAAATGGCTTGTATAAAGTTATTTAGGGTTATAATATGTTATAATACAATGACTTTTATTGATTACAAGTGCTAGAGATGGATGAAGAATGTTTAGAAGTGTGAAGAAAGACTTGCTGAAGTTTGGTCCCAAATGGGATATGAACCCACAAACATTGCTTTGAGGTAGTAAATGGCTTGTATAAAGTTATTTTGGGTTATAATATGTTATAATACAATGAATTTGATTGATTACAAGTGCTAGAGATGGATGAAGAATGTTTAGAAGTGTGAAGAAAGACTTACTGAACTTTGGTCCCAAATGGGATATGAACCCAAAAACATTGCTTTGAGGTAGTAAATGGCTTGTATAAAGTTATTTTGGGTTATCATATGTTATAATACAATGAATTTGATTGATTACAAGTGCTAGAGATGGATGAAGAATGTTTAGAAGTGTGAAGAAAGACTTGCTGAAGTTTGGTCCCAAATGGGATATGAACCCACAAACATTGCTTTGAGGTAGTAAATGGCTTGTATAAAGTTATTTTGGGTTAGAATATGTTATAATACAATGAATTTGATTGATTACAAGTGCTAGAGATGGATGAAGAATGTTTAGAAGTGTGAAGAAAGACTTGCTGAAGTTTGGTCCCAAATGGGATATGAACCCACAAACATTGCTTTGAGGTAGTAAATGGCTTGTATAAAGTTATTTAGGGTTATAATATGTTATAATACAATGACTTTTATTGATTACAAGTGCTAGAGATGGATGAAGAATGTTTAGAAGTGTGAAGAAAGACTTGCTGAAGTTTGGTCCCAAATGGGATATGAACCCACAAACATTGCTTTGAGGTAGTAAATGGCTTGTATAAAGTTATTTTGGGTTATAATATGTTATAATACAATGAATTTGATTGATTACAAGTGCTAGAGATGGATGAAGAATGTTTAGAAGTGTGAAGAAAGACTTACTGAACTTTGGTCCCAAATGGGATATGAACCCAAAAACATTGCTTTGAGGTAGTAAATGGCTTGTATAAAGTTATTTTGGGTTATCATATGTTATAATACAATGAATTTGATTGATTACAAGTGCTAGAGATGGATGAAGAATGTTTAGAAGTGTGAAGAAAGACTTGCTAAAGTTTGGTCCCAAATGGGATATGAACCCACAAACATTGCTTTGAGGTAGTAAATGGCTTGTATAAAGTTATTTTGGGTTAGAATATGTTATAATACAATGAATTTGATTGATTACAAGTGCTAGAGATGGATGAAGAATGTTTAGAAGTGTGAAGAAAGACTTGCTGAAGTTTGGTCCCAAATGGGATATGAACTCACAAACATTGCTTTGAGGTAGTAAATGGCTTGTATAAAGTTATTTGGGGTTATAATATGTTATAATACAATGAATTTTATTGATTACAAGTGCTAGAGATGGATGAAGAATGTTTAGAAGTGTGAAGAAAGACTTGCTGAAGTTTGGTCCCAAATGGGATATGAACCCACAAACATTGCTTTGAGGTAGTAAATGGCTTGTATAAAGTTATTTTGGGTTATAATATGTTATAATACAATGAATTTGATTGATTACAAGTGCTAGAGATGGATGAAGAATGTTTAGAAGTGTGAAGAAAGACTTGCTGAAGTTTGGTCCCAAATGGGATATGAACCCACAAACATTGCTTTGAGGTAGTAAATGGCTTGTATAAAGTTATTTTGGGTTATAATATGTTATAATACAATGAATTTGATTGATTACAAGTGCTAGAGATGGATGAAGAATGTTTAGAAGTGTGAAGAAAGACTTGCTGAAGTTTGGTCCCAAATGGGATATGAACCCACAAACATTGCTTTGAGGTAGTAAATGGCTTGTATAAAGTTATTTTGGGTTATCATATGTTATAATACAATGAATTTGATTGATTACAAGTGCTAGAGATGGATGAAGAATGTTTAGAAGTGTGAAGAAAGACTTGCTGAAGTTTGGTCCCAAATGGGATATGAACCCACAAACATTGCTTTGAGGTAATAAATGGCTTGTATAAAGTTATTTGGGGTTATAATATGTTATAATACAATGAATTTTATTGATTACAAGTGCTAGAGATGGATGAAGAATGTTTAGAAGTGTGAAGAAAGACTTGCTGAAGTTTGGTCCCAAATGGGATATGAACCCACAAACATTGCTTTGAGGTAGTAAATGGCTTGTATAAAGTTATTTTGGGTTATAATATGTTATAATACAATGAATTTGTTTGATTACAAGTGCTAGAGATGGATGAAGAATGTTTAGAAGTGTGAAGAAAGACTTGCTGAAGTTTGGTCCCAAATGGGATATGAACCCACAAACATTGATTTGAGGTAGTAAATGGCTTGTATAAAGTTATTTAGGGTTATAATATGTTATAATACAATGACTTTTATTGATTACAAGTGCTAGAGATGGATGAAGAATGTTTAGAAGTGTGAAGAAAGACTTGCTGAAGTTTGGTCCCAAATGGGATATGAACCCACAAAAATTGCTTTGAGGTAGTAAATGGCTTGTATAAAGTTATTTTGGGTTATAATATGTTATAATACAATGAATTTGATTGATTACAAGTGCTAGAGATGGATGAAGAATGTTTAGAAGTGTGAAGAAAGACTTACTGAACTTTGGTCCCAAATGGGATATGAACCCAAAAACATTGCTTTGAGGTAGTAAATGGCTTGTATAAAGTTATTTTGGGTTATCATATGTTATAATACAATGAATTTGATTGATTACAAGTGCTAGAGATGGATGAAGAATGTTTAGAAGTGTGAAGAAAGACTTGCTGAAGTTTGGTCCCAAATTGGATATGAACACACAAACATTGCTTTGAGGTAGTAAATGGCTTGTATAAAGTTATTTGGGGTTATAATATGTTATAATACAATGAATTTTATTGATTACAAGTGCTAGAGATGGATTAAGAATGTTTAGAAGTGTGAAGAAAGACTTCCTGAAGTTTGGTCCCAAATGGGATATGAACCCAAAAAACATTGCTTTGAGGTAATAAATGGCTTGTATAAAGTTATTTTGGGTTATAATATGTTATACAACAATGAATTTGATTGATTACAAGTGCTAGAGATGGATGAAGAATGTTTAGAAGTGTGAAGAAAGTCTTGCTGAAGTTTGGTCCCAAATGGGATATGAACCCACAAACATTGCTTTGAGGTAGTAAATGGCTTGTATAAAGTTATTTTGGGTTAGAATATGTTATAATACAATGAATTTGATTGATTACAAGTGCTAGAGATGGATGAAGAATGTTTAGAAGTGTGAAGAAAGACTTGCTGAAGTTTGGTCCCAAATGGGATATGAACCCACAAACATTGCTTTGAGGTAGTAAATGGCTTGTATAAAGTTATTTGGGGTTATAATATGTTATAATACAATGAATTTTATTGATTACAAGTGCTAGAGATGGATGAAGAATGTTTAGAAGTGTGAAGAAAGACTTGCTGAAGTTTGGTCCCAAATGGGATATGAACCCACAAACATTGCTTTGAGGTAGTAAATGGCTTGTATAAAGTTATTTTGGGTTATAATATGTTATAATACAATGAATTTGATTGATTACAAGTGCTAGAGATGGATGAAGAATGTTTAGAAGTGTGAAGAAAGACTTGCTGAAGTTTGGTCCCAAATGGGATATGAACCCACAAACATTGCTTTGAGGTAGTAAATGGCTTGTATAAAGTTATTTTGGGTTAGAATATGTTATAATACAATGAATTTGATTGATTACAAGTGCTAGAGATGGATGAAGAATGTTTAGAAGTGTGAAGAAAGACTTGCTGAAGTTTGGTCCCAAATGGGATATGAACCCACAAACATTGCTTTGAGGTAGTAAATGGCTTGTATAAAGTTATTTAGGGTTATAATATGTTATAATACAATGACTTTTATTGATTACAAGTGCTAGAGATGGATGAAGAATGTTTAGAAGTGTGAAGAAAGACTTGCTGAAGTTTGGTCCCAAATGGGATATGAACCCACAAACATTGCTTTGAGGTAGTAAATGGCTTGTATAAAGTTATTTTGGGTTATAATATGTTATAATACAATGAATTTGATTGATTACAAGTGCTAGAGATGGATGAAGAATGTTTAGAAGTGTGAAGAAAGACTTACTGAACTTTGGTCCCAAATGGGATATGAACCCAAAAACATTGCTTTGAGGTAGTAAATGGCTTGTATAAAGTTATTTTGGGTTATCATATGTTATAATACAATGAATTTGATTGATTACAAGTGCTAGAGATGGATGAAGAATGTTTAGAAGTGTGAAGAAAGACTTGCTGAAGTTTGGTCCCAAATGGGATATGAACCCACAAACATTGCTTTGAGGTAGTAAATGGCTTGTATAAAGTTATTTTGGGTTAGAATATGTTATAATACAATGAATTTGATTGATTACAAGTGCTAGAGATGGATGAAGAATGTTTAGAAGTGTGAAGAAAGACTTGCTGAAGTTTGGTCCCAAATGGGATATGAACCCACAAACATTGCTTTGAGGTAGTAAATGGCTTGTATAAAGTTATTTAGGGTTATAATATGTTATAATACAATGACTTTTATTGATTACAAGTGCTAGAGATGGATGAAGAATGTTTAGAAGTGTGAAGAAAGACTTGCTGAAGTTTGGTCCCAAATGGGATATGAACCCACAAACATTGCTTTGAGGTAGTAAATGGCTTGTATAAAGTTATTTTGGGTTATAATATGTTATAATACAATGAATTTGATTGATTACAAGTGCTAGAGATGGATGAAGAATGTTTAGAAGTGTGAAGAAAGACTTACTGAACTTTGGTCCCAAATGGGATATGAACCCAAAAACATTGCTTTGAGGTAGTAAATGGCTTGTATAAAGTTATTTTGGGTTATCATATGTTATAATACAATGAATTTGATTGATTACAAGTGCTAGAGATGGATGAAGAATGTTTAGAAGTGTGAAGAAAGACTTGCTGAAGTTTGGTCCCAAATTGGATATGAACACACAAACATTGCTTTGAGGTAGTAAATGGCTTGTATAAAGTTATTTGGGGTTATAATATGTTATAATACAATGAATTTTATTGATTACAAGTGCTAGAGATGGATTAAGAATGTTTAGAAGTGTGAAGAAAGACTTGTTGAAGTTTGGTCCCAAATGGGATATAAACCCACAAACATTGCTTTGAGGTAGTAAATGGCTTGTATAAAGTTATTTTGGGTTATCATATGTTATAATAAAATGAATTTGATTGATTACAAGTGCTAGAGATAGATGAAGAATGTTTAGAAGTGTGAAGAAAGACTTCCTGAAGTTTGGTCCCAAATGGGATATGAACCCAAAAAAACATTGCTTTGAGGTAATAAATGGCTTGTATAAAGTTATTTTGGGTTATAATATGTTATACAACAATGAATTTGATTGATTACAAGTGCTAGAGATGGATGAAGAATGTTTAGAAGTGTGAAGAAAGTCTTGCTGAAGTTTGGTCCCAAATGGGATATGAACCCACAAACATTGCTTTGAGGTAGTAAATGGCTTGTATAAAGTTATTTTGGGTTAGAATGTGTTATAATACAATGAATTTGATTGATTACAAGTGCTAGAGATGAATGAAGAATGTTTAGAAGTGTGAAGAAAGACTTGCTGAAGTTTGGTCCCAAATGGGATATGAACCCACAAACATTGCTTTGAGGTAGTAAATGGCTTGTATAAAGTTATTTGGGGTTATAATATGTTATAATACAATGAATTTTATTGATTACAAGTGCTAGAGATGGATGAAGAATGTTTAGAAGTGTGAAGAAAGACTTGCTGAAGTTTGGTCCCAAATGGGATATGAACCCACAAACATTGCTTTGAGGTAGTAAATGGCTTGTATAAAGTTATTTTGGGTTATAATATGTTATAATACAATGAATTTGATTGATTACAAGTGCTAGAGATGGATGAAGAATGTTTAGAAGTGTGAAGAAAGACTTGCTGAAGTTTGGTCCCAAATGGGATATGAACCCACAAACATTGCTTTGAGGTAGTAAATGGCTTGTATAAAGTTATTTTGGGTTAGAATATGTTATAATACAAAGAATTTGATTGATTACAAGTGCTAGAGATGGATGAAGAATGTTTAGAAGTGTGAAGAAAGACTGGCTAAAGTTTGGTCCCAAATGGGATATGAACCCACAAACATTGCTTTGAGGTAGTAAATGGCTTGTATAAAGTTATTTTGGGTTAGAATATGTTATAATACAATGAATTTGATTGATTACAAGTGCTAGAGATGGATGAAGAATGTTTAGAAGTGTGAAGAAAGACTTGCTGAAGTTTGGTCCCAAATGGGATATGAACCCACAAACATTGCTTTGAGGTAGTAAATGGCCTGTATAAAGTAATTTGGGGTTATAATATGTTATAATACAATGAATTTTATTGATTACAAGTGCTAGAGATGGATGAAGAATGTTTAGAAGTGTGAAGAAAGACTTGCTGAAGTTTGGTCCCAAATGGGATATGAACCCACAAACAATGCTTTGAGGTAGTAAATGGCTTGTATAAAGTTATTTTGGGTTATAATATGTTATAATACAATGAATTTGATTGATTACAAGTGCTAGAGATGGATGAAGAATGTTTAGAAGTGTGAAGAAAGACTTACTGAACTTTGGTCCCAAATGGGATATGAACCCAAAAACATTGCTTTGAGGTAGTAAATGGCTTGTATAAAGTTATTTTGGGTTATCATATGTTATAATACAATGAATTTGATTGATTACAAGTGCTAGAGATGGATGAAGAATGTTTAGAAGTGTGAAGAAAGACTTGCTGAAGTTTGGTCCCAAATGGGATATGAACACACAAACATTGCTTTGAGGTAGTAAATGGCTTGTATAAAGTTATTTGGGGTTATAATATGTTATAATACAATGAATTTTATTGATTACAAGTGCTAGAGATGGATGAAGAATGTTTAGAAGTGTGAAGAAAGACTTGCTGAAGTTTGGTCCCAAATGGGATATGAACCCACAAACATTGCTTTGAGGTAGTAAATGGCTTGTATAAAGTTATTTTGGGTTATAATATGTTATAATACAATGAATTTGATTGATTACAAGTGCTAGAGATGGATGAAGAATGTTTAGAAGTGTGAAGAAAGACTTGCTGAAGTTTGGTCGCAAATGGGATATGAACCCACAAACATTGCTTTGAGGTAGTAAATGGCTTGTATAAAGTTATTTGGGGTTATAATATGTTATAATACAATGAATTTTATTGATTACAAGTGCTAGAGATGGATGAAGAATGTTTAGAAGTGTGAAGAAAGACTTGCTGAAGTTTGGTCCCAAATGGGATATGAACCCACAAACATTGCTTTGAGGTAGTAAATGGCTTGTATAAAGTTATTTTGGGTTATAATATGTTATAATACAATGAATTTGATTTATTACAAGTGCTAGAGATGGATGAAGAATGTTTAGAAGTGTGAAGAAAGACTTACTGAACTTTGGTCCCAAATGGGATATGAACCCAAAAACTTTGCTTTGAGGTAGTAAATGGCTTGTATAAAGTTATTTTGGGTTATCATATGTTATAATACAATGAATTTGATTGATTACAAGTGCTAGAGATGGATGAAGAATGTTTAGAAGTGTGAAGAAAGACTTGCTGAAGTTTGGTCCCAAATGGGATATGAACACACAAACATTGCTTTGAGGTAGTAAATGGCTTGTATAAAGTTATTTGGGGTTATAATATGTTATAATACAATGAATTTTATTGATTACAAGTGCTAGAGATGGATTAAGAATGTTTAGAAGTGTGAAGAAAGACTTGTTGAAGTTTGGTCCCAAATGGGATATAAACCCAAAAACATTGCTTTGAGGTAGTAAATGGCTTGTATAAAGTTATTTTGGGTTATCATATGTTATAATACAATGAATTTGATTGATTACAAGTGCTAGAGATGGATGAAGAATGTTTAGAAGTGTGAAGAAAGACTTCCTGAAGTTTGGTCCCAAATGGGATATGAACCCAAAAAAACATTGCTTTGAGGTAATAAATGGCTTGTATAAAGTTATTTTGGGTTATAATATGTTATACAACAATGAATTTGATTGATTACAAGTGCTAGAGATGGATGAAGAATGTTTAGAAGTGTGAAGAAAGACTTGCTGAAGTTTGGTCCCAAATGGGATATGAACCCACAAACATTGTTTTGAGGTAGTAAATGGCTTGTATAAAGTTATTTTGGGTTAGAATGTGTTATAATACAATGAATTTGATTGATTACAAGTGCTAGAGATGGATGAAGAATGTTTAGAATTGTGAAGAAAGACTTGCTGAAGTTTGGTCCCAAATGGGATATGAACCCACAAACATTGCTTTGAGGTAGTAAATGGCTTGTATAAAGTTATTTGGGGTTATAATATGTTATAATACAATGAATTTTATTGATTACAAGTGCTAGAGATGGATGAAGAATGTTTAGAAGTGTGAAGAAAGACTTGCTGAAGTTTGGTCCCAAATGGGATATGAACCCACAAACATTGCTTTGAGGTTGTAAATGGCTTGTATAAAGTTATTTTGGGTTAGAATATGTTATAATACAAAGAATTTGATTGATTACAAGTGCTAGAGATGGATGAAGAATGTTTAGAAGTGTGAAGAAAGACTTGCTAAAGTTTGGTCCCAAATGGGATATGAACCCACAAACATTGCTTTGAGGTAGTAAATGGCTTGTATAAAGTTATTTTGGGTTAGAATATGTTATAATACAATGAATTTGATTGATTACAAGTGCTAGAGATGGATGAAGAATGTTTAGAAGTGTGAAGAAAGACTTGCTGAAGTTTGGTCCCAAATGGGATATGAACCCACAAACATTGCTTTGAGGTAGTAAATGGCCTGTATAAAGTAATTTGGGGTTATAATATGTTATAATACAATGAATTTTATTGATTACAAGTGCTAGAGATGGATGAAGAATGTTTAGAAGTGTGAAGAAAGACTTGCTGAAGTTTGGTCCCAAATGGGATATGAACCCACAAACAATGCTTTGAGGTAGTAAATGCCTTGTATAAAGTTATTTTGGGTTATAATATGTTATAATACAATGAATTTGATTGATTACAAGTGCTAGAGATGGATGAAGAATGTTTAGAAGTGTGAAAAAAGACTTAGTGAACTTTGGTCCCAAATGGGATATGAACCCAAAAACATTGCTTTGAGGTAGTAAATGGCTTGTATAAAGTTATTTTGGGTTATCATATGTTATAATACAATGAATTTGATTGATTACA
Organism: Capsella bursa-pastoris; assembly: GCA_036452645.1. Taxonomy (NCBI): domain Eukaryota; kingdom Viridiplantae; phylum Streptophyta; class Magnoliopsida; order Brassicales; family Brassicaceae; genus Capsella; species Capsella bursa-pastoris. The sequence continues at coordinate 6,315,190 of CP144192.1, forward strand.
AGTGCTAGAGATGGATGAAGAATGTTTAGAAGTGTGAAGAAAGACTTGCTGAATTTTGGTCCCAAATGGGATATGAACACACAAACATTGCTTTGAGGTAGTAAATGGCTTGTATAAAGTTATTTGGGGTTATAATATGTTATAATACAATGAATTTTATTGATTACAAGTGCTAGAGATGGATGAAGAATGTTTAGAAGTGTGAAGAAAGACTTGCTGAAGTTTGGTCCCAAATGGGATATGAACCCACAAACATTGCTTTGAGGTAGTAAATGGCTTGTATAAAGTTATTTTGGGTTAGAATATGTTATAATACAAACAATTTGATTGATTACAAGTGCTAGAGATGGATGAAGAATGTTTAGAAGTGTGAAGAAAGACTTGCTGAAGTTTGGTCCCAAATGGGATATGAACCCACAAACATTGCTTTGAGGTAGTAAATGGCTTGTATAAAGTTATTTGGGGTTATAATATGTTATAATACAATGAATTTTATTGATTACAAGTGCTATAGATGGATGAAGAATGTTTACAAGTGTGAAGAAAGACTTGCTGAAGTTTGGTCCCAAATGGGATATGAACCCACAAACATTGCTTTGAGGTAGTAAATGGCTTGTATAAAGTTATTTTGGGTTATAATATGTTATAATACAATGAATTTGATTTATTACAAGTGCTAGAGATGGATGAAGAATGTTTAGAAGTGTGAAGAAAGACTTACTGAAGTTTGGTCCCAAATGGGATATGAACCCAAAAACATTGCTTTGAGGTAGTAAATGGCTTGTATAAATTTATTTGGGGTTATAATATGTTATAATACAATGAATTTGATTGATTACAAGTGCTAGAGATGGATGAAGAATGTTTAGAAGTGTGAAGAAAGACTTGCTGAAGTTTGGTCCCAAATGGGATATGAACCCACAAACAATGCTTTGAGGTAGTAAATGGCTTGTATAAAGTTATTTTGGGTTATAATATGTTATAATACAATGAATTTGATTGATTACAAGTGATAGAGATGGATGAAGAATGTTTAGAAGTGTGAAGAAAGACTTACTGAACTTTGGTCCCAAATGGGATATGAACCCAAAAACATTGCTTTGAGGTAGTAAATGGCTTGTATAAAGTTATTTTGGGTTATCATATGTTATAATACAATGAATTTGATTGATTACAAGTGCTAGAGATGGATGAAGAATGTTTAGAAGTGTGAAGAAAGACTTGCTGAAGTTTGGTCCCAAATGGGATATGAACACACAAACATTGCTTTGAGGTATTAAATGGCTTGTATAAAGTTATTTGGGGTTATAATATGTTATAATACAATGAATTTTATTGATTACAAGTGCTAGAGATGGATGAAGAATGTTTAGAAGTGTGAAGAAAGACTTGCTGAAGTTTGGTCCCAAATGGGATATGAACCCACAAACATTGCTTTGAGGTAGTAAATGGCTTGTATAAAGTTATTTTGGGTTATAATATGTTATAATACAATGAATTTGATTGATTACAAGTGCTAGAGATGGATAAAGAATGTTTAGAAGTGTGAAGAAAGACTTGCTGAAGTTTGGTCCCAAATGGGATATGAACCCAAAAACATTGCTTTGAGGTAGTAAATGGCTTGTATAAAGTTATTTGGGGTTATAATATGTTATAATACAATGAATTTGATTGATTACAAGTGCTAGAGATGGATGAAGAATGTTTAGAAGTGTGAAGAAAGACTTGCTGAAGTTTGGTCCCAAATGGGATATGAACCCACAAACAATGCTTTGAGGTAGTAAATGGCTTGTATAAAGTTATTTTGGGTTATAATATGTTATAATACAATGAATTTGATTGATTACAAGTGATAGAGATGGATGAAGAATGTTTAGAAGTGTGAAGAAAGACTTACTGAACTTTGGTCCCAAATGGGATATGAACCCAAAAACATTGCTTTGAGGTAGTAAATGGCTTGTATAAAGTTATTTTGGGTTATCATATGTTATAATACAATGAATTTGATTGATTACAAGTGCTAGAGATGGATGAAGAATGTTTAGAAGTGTGAAGAAAGACTTGCTGAAGTTTGGTCCCAAATGGGATATGAACACACAAACATTGCTTTGAGGTATTAAATGGCTTGTATAAAGTTATTTGGGGTTATAATATGTTATAATACAATGAATTTTATTGATTACAAGTGCTAGAGATGGATGAAGAATGTTTAGAAGTGTGAAGAAAGACTTGCTGAAGTTTGGTCCCAAATGGGATATGAACCCACAAACATTGCTTTGAGGTAGTAAATGGCTTGTATAAAGTTATTTTGGGTTATAATATGTTATAATACAATGAATTTGATTGATTACAAGTGCTAGAGATGGATAAAGAATGTTTAGAAGTGTGAAGAAAGACTTGCTGAAGTTTGGTCCCAAATGGGATATGAACCCACAAACATTGCTTTGAGGCAGTAAATGGCTTGTATAAAGTTATTTGGGGTTATAATATGTTATAATACAATGAATTTTATTGATTACAAGTGCTAGAGATGGATGAAGAATGTTTAGAAGTGTGAAGAAAGACTTGCTGAAGTTTGGTCCCAAATGGGATATGAACCCACAAACATTGCTTTGAGGTAGTAAATGGCTTGTATAAAGTTATTTTGGGTTATAATATGTTATAATACAATGAATTTGATTTATTACAAGTGCTAGAGATGGATGAAGAATATTTAGAAGTGTGAAGAAAGACTTACTGAAGTTTGGTCCCAAATGGGATATGAACCCAAAAACATTGCTTTGAGGTAGTAAATGGCTTGTATAAAGTTATTTGGGGTTATAATATGTTATAATACAATGAATTTGATTGATTACAAGTGCTAGAGATGGATGAAGAATGTTTAGAAGTGTGAAGAAAGACTTGCTGAAGTTTGGTCCCAAATGGGATATGAACCCACAAACAATGCTTTGAGGTAGTAAATGGCTTGTATAAAGTTATTTTGGGTTATAATATGTTATAATACAATGAATTTGATTGATTACAAGTGATAGAGATGGATGAAGAATGTTTAGAAGTGTGAAGAAAGACTTACTGAACTTTGGTCCCAAATGGGATATGAACCCAAAAACATTGCTTTGAGGTAGTAAATGGCTTGTATAAAGTTATTTTGGGTTATCATATGTTATAATACAATGAATTTGATTGATTACAAGTGCTAGAGATGGATGAAGAATGTTTAGAAGTGTGAAGAAAGACTTGCTGAAGTTTGGTCCCAAATGGGATATGAACACACAAACATTGCTTTGAGGTATTAAATGGCTTGTATAAAGTTATTTGGGGTTATAATATGTTATAATACAATGAATTTTATTGATTACAAGTGCTAGAGATGGATGAAGAATGTTTAGAAGTGTGAAGAAAGACTTGCTGAAGTTTGGTCCCAAATGGGATATGAACCCACAAACATTGCTTTGAGGTAGTAAATGGCTTGTATAAAGTTATTTTGGGTTATAATATGTTATAATACAATGAATTTGATTGATTACAAGTGCTAGAGATGGATGTAGAATGTTTAGAAGTGTGAAGAAAGACTTGCTGAAGTTTGGTCCCAAATGGGATATGAACCCACAAACATTGCTTTGAGGTAGTAAATGGCTTGTATAAAGTTATTTTGGGTTAGAATATGTTATAATACAAAGAATTTGATTGATTACAAGTGCTAGAGATGGATGAAGAATGTTTAGAAGTGTGAAGAAAGACTTGTTAAAGTTTGGTCCCAAATGGGATATGAACCCACAAACATTGCTTTGAGGTAGTAAATGGCTTGTATAAAGTTATTTTGGGTTAGAATATGTTATAATACAATGAATTTGATTGATTACAAGTGCTAGAGATGGATAAAGAATGTTTAGAAGTGTGAAGAAAGACTTGCTGAAGTTTGGTCCCAAATGGGATATGAACCCACAAACAATGCTTTGAGGTAGTAAATGGCTTGTATAAAGTTATTTTGGGTTATAATATGTTATAATACAATGAATTTGATTGATTACAAGTGATAGAGATGGATGAAGAATGTTTAGAAGTGTGAAGAAAGACTTACTGAACTTTGGTCCCAAATGGGATATGAACCCAAAAACATTGCTTTGAGGTAGTAAATGGCTTGTATAAAGTTATTTTGGGTTATCATATGTTATAATACAATGAATTTGATTGATTACAAGTGCTAGAGATGGATGAAGAATGTTTAGAAGTGTGAAGAAAGACTTGCTGAAGTTTGGTCCCAAATGGGATATGAACACACAAACATTGCTTTGAGGTATTAAATGGCTTGTATAAAGTTATTTGGGGTTATAATATGTTATAATACAATGAATTTTATTGATTACAAGTGCTAGAGATGGATGAAGAATGTTTAGAAGTGTGAAGAAAGACTTGCTGAAGTTTGGTCCCAAATGGGATATGAACCCACAAACATTGCTTTGAGGTAGTAAATGGCTTGTATAAAGTTATTTTGGGTTATAATATGTTATAATACAATGAATTTGATTGATTACAAGTGCTAGAGATGGATGTAGAATGTTTAGAAGTGTGAAGAAAGACTTGCTGAAGTTTGGTCCCAAATGGGATATGAACCCACAAACATTGCTTTGAGGTAGTAAATGGCTTGTATAAAGTTATTTTGGGTTAGAATATGTTATAATACAAATAATTTGATTGATTACAAGTGCTAGAGATGGATGAAGAATGTTTAGAAGTGTGAAGAAAGACTTGTTAAAGTTTGGTCCCAAATGGGATATGAACCCACAAACATTGCTTTGAGGTAGTAAATGGCTTGTATAAAGTTATTTTGGGTTAGAATATGTTATAATACAATGAATTTGATTGATTACAAGTGCTAGAGATGGATAAAGAATGTTTAGAAGTGTGAAGAAAGACTTGCTGAAGTTTGGTCCCAAATGGGATATGAACCCACAAACATTGCTTTGAGGTAGTAAATGGCTTGTATAAAGTTATTTAGGGTTATAATATGTTATAATACAATGAATTTTATTGATTACAAGTGCTAGAGATGGATGAAGAATGTTTAGAAGTGAGAAGAAAGACTTGCTGAAGTTTGGTCCCAAATGGGATATGAACCCACAAACATTGCTTTGGGGTAGTAAATGGCTTGTATAAAGTTATTTTGGGTTATAATATGTTATAATACAATGAATTTGATTTATTACAAGTGCTAGAGATGGATGAAGAATGTTTAGAAGTCTGAAGAAAGACTTACTGAAGTTTGGTCCCAAATGGGATATGAACCCAAAAACATTGCTTTGAGGTAGTAAATGGCTTGTATAAAGTTATTTGGGGTTATAATATGTTATAATACAATGAATTTGATTGTTTACAAGTGCTAGAGATGGATGAAGAATGTTTAGAAGTGTGAAGAAAGACTTGCTGAAGTTTGGTCCCAAATGGGATATGAACCCACAAACATTGCTTTGAGGTAGTAAATGGCTTGTATAAAGTTATTTGGGGTTATAATATGTTATAATACAATGAATTTTATCGATTACAAGTGCTAGAGATGGATGTAGAATGTTTAGAAGTGTGAAGAAAGACTTGCTGAAGTTTGGTCCCAAATGGGATATGAACCCACAAACATTGCTTTGAGGTAGTAAATGGCTTGTATAAAGTTATTTTGGGTTAGAATATGTTATAATACAAAGAATTTGATTGATTACAAGTGCTAGAGATGGATGAAGAATGTTTAGAAGTGTGAAGAAAGACTTGTTAAAGTTTGGTCCCAAATGGGATATGAACCCACAAACATTGCTTTGAGGTAGTAAATGGCTTGTATAAAGTTATTTTGGGTTAGAATATGTTATAATACAATGAATTTGATTGATTACAAGTGCTAGAGATGGATAAAGAATGTTTAGAAGTGTGAAGAAAGACTTGCTGAAGTTTGGTCCCAAATGGGATATGAACCCACAAACATTGCTTTGAGGTAGTAAATGGCTTGTATAAAGTTATTTGGGGTTATAATATGTTATAATACAATGAATTTTATTGATTACAAGTGCTAGAGATGGATGAAGAATGTTTAGAAGTGTGAAGAAAGACTTGCTGAAGTTTGGTCCCAAATGGGATATGAACCCACAAACATTGCTTTGAGGTAGTAAATGGCTTGTATAAAGTTATTTTGGGTTATAATATGTTATAATACAATGAATTTGATTTATTACAAGTGCTAGAGATGGATGAAGAATGTTTAGAAGTGTGAAGAAAGACTTACTGAACTTTGGTCCCAAATGGGATATGAACCCAAAAACATTGCTTTGAGGTAGTAAATGGCTTGTATAAAGTTATTTTGGGTTATCATATGTTATAATACAATGAATTTGATTGATTACAAGTGCTAGAGATGGATGAAGAATGTTTAGAAGTGTGAAGAAAGACTTGCTGAAGTTTGGTCCCAAATGGGATATGAACACACAAACATTGCTTTGAGGTAGTAAATGGCTTGTATAAAGTTATTTGGGGTTATAATATGTTATAATACAATGAATTTTATCGATTACAAGTGCTAGAGATGGATTAAGAATGTTTAGAAGTGGGAAGAAAGACTTGTTGAAGTTTGGTCCCAAATGGGATATAAACCCAAAAACATTGCTTTGAGGTAGTAAATGGCTTGTATAAAGTTATTTTGGGTTATCATATGTTATAATACAATGAATTTGATTGATTACAAGTGCTAGAGATGGATGAAGAATGTTTAGAAGTGTGAAGAAAGACTTCCTGAAGTTTGGTCCCAAATGGGATATGAACCCAAAAAAACATTGCTTTGAGGTAATAAATGGCTTGTATAAAGTTATTTTGGGTTATAATATGTTATACAACAATGAATTTGATTGATTACAAGTGCTAGAGATGGATGAAGAATGTTTAGAAGTGTGAAGAAAGACTTGCTGAAGTTTGGTCCCAAATGGGATATGAACCCACAAACATTGCTTTGAGGTAGTAAATGGCTTGTATAAAGTTATTTTGGGTTAGAATGTGTTATAATACAATGAATTTGATTGATTACAAGTGCTAGAGATGGATGAAGAATGTTTAGAATTGTGAAGAAAGACTTGCTGAAGTTTGGTCCCAAATGGGATATGAACCCACAAACATTGCTTTGAGGTAGTAACTGGCTTGTATAAAGTTATTTGGGGTTATAATATGTTATAATACAATGAATTTTATTGATTACAAGTGCTAGAGATGGATGAAGAATGTTTAGAAGTGTGAAGAAAGACTTGCTGAAGTTTGGTCCCAAATGGGATATGAACCCACAAACATTGCTTTGAGGTAGTAAATGGCTTGTATAAAGTTATTTTGGGTTATAATATGTTATAATACAATGAATTTGATTGATTACAAGTGCTAGAGATGGATGAAGAATGTTTAGAAGTGTGAAGAAAGACTTGCTGAAGTTTGGTCCCAAATGGGATATGAACCCACAAACATTGCTTTGAGGTAGTAAATGGCTTGTATAAAGTTAATTTGGGTTAGAATATGTTATAATACAAAGAATTTGATTGATTACAAGTGCTAGAGATGGATGAAGTATGTTTAGAAGTGTGAAGAAAGACTTGCTGAAGTTTGGTCCCAAATGGGATATGAACCCACAAACATTGCTTTGAGGTAGTAAATGGCTTGTATAAAGTTATTTGGGGTTATAATATGTTATAATACAATGAATTTTATTGATTACAAGTGCTAGAGATGGATGAAGAATGTTTAGAAGTGTGAAGAAAGACTTGCTGAAGTTTGGTCCCAAATGGGATATGAACCCACAAACATTGCTTTGAGGTAGTAAATGGCTTGTATAAAGTTATTTGGGGTTATAATATGTTATAATACAATGAATTTGATTGATTACAAGTGCTAGAGATGGATGAAGAATGTTTAGAAGTGTGAAGAAAGACTTACTGAACTTTGGTCCCAAATGGGATATGAACCCAAAAACATTGCTTTGAGGTAGTAAATGGCTTGTATAAAGTTATTTTGGGTTATAATATGTTATAATACAATGAAATTGATTGATTACAAGTGCTAGAGATGGATGAAGAATGTTTAGAAGTGTGAAGAAAGACTTGCTGAAGTTTGGTCCCAAATGGGATATGAACCCACAAACATTGCTTTGAGGTAGTAAATGGCTTGTATAAAGTTATTTTGGGTTAGAATATGTTATAATACAAAGAATTTGATTGATTACAAGTGCTAGAGATGGATGAAGAATGTTTAGAAGTGTGAAGAAAGACTTGCTGAAGTTTGGTCCCAAATGGGATATGAACCCACAAACATTGCTTTGAGGTAGTAAATGGCTTGTATAAAGTTATTTGGGATTATAATATGTTATAATACAATGAATTTTATTGATTACAAGTGCTAGAGATGGATGAAGAATGTTTACAAGTGTGAAGAAAGACTTGCTGAAGTTTGGTCCCAAATGGGATATGAACACACAAACATTGCTTTGAGGTAGTAAATGGCTTGTATAAAGTTATTTGGGGTTATAATATGTTATAATACAATGAATTTTATTGATTACAAGTGCTAGAGATGGATTAAGAATGTTTAGAAGTGTGAAGAAAGACTTGTTGAAGTTTGGTCCCAAATGGGATATAAACCCAAAAACATTGCTTTGAGGTAGTAAATGGCTGGTATAAAGTTATTTTGGGTTATCATATGTTATAATACAATGAATTTGATTGATTACAAGTGCTAGAGATGGATGAAGAATGTTTAGAAGTGTGAAGAAAGACTTCCTGAAGTTTGGTCCCAAATGGGATATGAACCCAAAAAAACATTGCTTTGAGGTAATAAATGGCTTGTATAAAGTTATTTTGGGTTATAATATGTTATAATACAATGAATTTGATTGATTACAAGTGCTAGAGATGGATGAAGAATGTTTAGAAGTGTGAAGAAAGACTTGCTGAAGTTTGGTCCCAAATGGGATATGAACCCACAAACATTGCTTTGAGGTAGTAAATGGCTTGTATAAAGTTATTTTGGGTTATAATATGTTATAATACAATGAATTTGATTTATTACAAGTGCTAGAGATGGATGAAGAATGTTTAGAAGTGTGAAGAAAGACTTACTGAACTTTGGTCCCAAATAGGATATGAACCCAAAAACATTGCTTTGAGGTAGTAAATGGCTTGTATAAAGTTATTTTGGGTTATCATATGTTATAATACAATGAATTTGATTGATTACAAGTGCTAGAGATGGATGAAGAATGTTTAGAAGTGTGAAGAAAGACTTGCTGAAGTTTGGTCCCAAATGGGATATGAACACACAAACATTGCTTTGAGGTAGTAAATGGCTTGTATAAAGTTATTTGGGGTTATAATATGTTATAATACAATGAATTTTATTGATTACAAGTGCTAGAGATGGATTAAGAATGTTTAGAAGTGTGAAGAAAGACTTGTTGAAGTTTGGTCCCAAATGGGATATAAACCCAAAAACATTGCTTTGAGGTAGTAAATGGCTGGTATAAAGTTATTTTGGGTTATCATATGTTATAATACAATGAATTTGATTGATTACAAGTGCTAGAGATGGATGAAGAATGTTTAGAAGTGTGAAGAAAGACTTCCTGAAGTTTGGTCCCAAATGGGATATGAACCCAAAAAAACATTGCTTTGAGGTAATAAATGGCTTGTATAAAGTTATTTTGGGTTATAATATGTTATAATACAATGAATTTGATTGATTACAAGTGCTAGAGATGGATGAAGAATGTTTAGAAGTGTGAAGAAAGACTTGCTGAAGTTTGGTCCCAAATGGGATATGAACCCACAAACATTGCTTTGAGGTAGTAAATGGCTTGTATAAAGTTATTTTGGGTTATAATATGTTATAATACAATGAATTTGATTGATTACAAGTGCTAGAGATGGATGAAGAATGTTTAGAAGTGTGAAGAAAGACTTGCTGAAGTTTGGTCCCAAATGGGATATGAACCCACAAACATTGCTTTGAGGTAGTAAATGGCTTGTATAAAGTTATTTTGGGTTAGAATATGTTATAATACAAAGAATTTGATTGATTACAAGTGCTAGAGATGGATGAAGTATGTTTAGAAGTGTGAAGAAAGACTTGCTGAAGTTTGGTCCCAAATGGGATATGAACCCACAAACATTGCTTTGAGGTAGTAAATGGCTTGTATAAAGTTATTTGGGGTTATAATATGTTATAATACAATGAATTTTATTGATTACAAGTGCTAGAGATGGATGAAGAATGTTTAGAAGTGTGAAGAAAGACTTGCTGAAGTTTGGTCCCAAATGGGATATGAACCCACAAACATTGCTTTGAGGTAGTAAATGGCTTGTATAAAGTTATTTGGGGTTATAATATGTTATAATACAATGAATTTTATTGATTACAAGTGCTAGAGATGGATGAAGAATGTTTAGAAGTGTGAAGAAAGACTTGCTGAAGTTTGGTCCCAAATGGGATATGAACCCACAAACATTGCTTTGAGGTAGTAAATGGCTTGTATAAAGTTATTTTGGGTTATAATATGTTATAATACAAAGAATTTGATTGATTACAAGTGCTAGAGATGGATGAAGAATGTTTAGAAGTGTGAAGAAAGACTTGCTGAAGTTTGGTCCCAAATGGGATATGAACCCACAAACATTGCTTTGAGGTAGTAAATGGCTTGTATAAAGTTATTTTGGGTTATAATATGTTATAATACAATGAATTTGATTGATTACAAGTGCTAGAGATGGATGAAGAATGTTTAGAAGTGTGAAGAAAGACTTGCTGAAGTTTGGTCCCAAATGGGATATGAACCCACAAACATTGCTTTGAGGTAGTAAATGGCTTGTATAAAGTTATTTTGGGTTAGAATATGTTATAATACAAAGAATTTGATTGATTACAAGTGCTAGAGATGGATGAAGAATGTTTAGAAGTGTGAAGAAAGACTTGCTGAAGTTTGGTCCCAAATGGGATATGAACCCACAAACATTGCTTTGAGGTAGTAAATGGCTTGTATAAAGTTATTTTGGGTTATAATATGTTATAATACAATGAATTTGATTTATTACAAGTGCTAGAGATGGATGAAGAATGTTTAGAAGTGTGAAGAAAGACTTACTGAACTTTGGTCCCAAATGGGATATGAACCCAAAAACATTGCTTTGAGGTAGTAAATGGCTTGTATAAAGTTATTTTGGGTTATAATATGTTATAATACAATGAATTTGATTGATTACAAGTGCTAGAGATGGATGAAGAATGTTTAGAAGTGTGAAGAAAGACTTGCTGAAGTTTGGTCCCAAATGGGATATGAACCCACAAACATTGCTTTGAGGTAGTAAATGGCTTGTATAAAGTTATTTGGGGTTATAATATGTTATAATACAATGAATTTTATCGATTACAAGTGCTAGAGATGGATTAAGAATGTTTAGAAGTGGGAAGAAAGACTTGTTGAAGTTTGGTCCCAAATGGGATATAAACCCAAAAACATTGCTTTGAGGTAGTAAATGGCTTGTATAAAGTTATTTTGGGTTATCATATGTTATAATACAATGAATTTGATTGATTACAAGTGCTAGAGATGGATGAAGAATGTTTAGAAGTGTGAAGAAAGACTTCCTGAAGTTTGGTCCCAAATGGGATATGAACCCAAAAAAACATTGCTTTGAGGTAATAAATGGCTTGTATAAAGTTATTTTGGGTTATAATATGTTATACAACAATGAATTTGATTGATTACAAGTGCTAGAGATGGATGAAGAATGTTTAGAAGTGTGAAGAAAGACTTGCTGAAGTTTGGTCCCAAATGGGATATGAACCCACAAACATTGCTTTGAGGTAGTAAATGGCTTGTATAAAGTTATTTTGGGTTAGAATGTGTTATAATACAATGAATTTGATTGATTACAAGTGCTAGAGATGGATGAAGAATGTTTAGAATTGTGAAGAAAGACTTGCTGAAGTTTGGTCCCAAATGGGATATGAACCCACAAACATTGCTTTGAGGTAGTAACTGGCTTGTATAAAGTTATTTGGGGTTATAATATGTTATAATACAATGAATTTTATTGATTACAAGTGCTAGAGATGGATGAAGAATGTTTAGAAGTGTGAAGAAAGACTTGCTGAAGTTTGGTCCCAAATGGGATATGAACCCACAAACATTGCTTTGAGGTAGTAAATGGCTTGTATAAAGTTATTTTGGGTTATAATATGTTATAATACAATGAATTTGATTGATTACAAGTGCTAGAGATGGATGAAGAATGTTTAGAAGTGTGAAGAAAGACTTGCTGAAGTTTGGTCCCAAATGGGATATGAACCCACAAACATTGCTTTGAGGTAGTAAATGGCTTGTATAAAGTTATTTTGGGTTAGAATATGTTATAATACAAAGAATTTGATTGATTACAAGTGCTAGAGATGGATGAAGTATGTTTAGAAGTGTGAAGAAAGACTTGCTGAAGTTTGGTCCCAAATGGGATATGAACCCACAAACATTGCTTTGAGGTAGTAAATGGCTTGTATAAAGTTATTTGGGGTTATAATATGTTATAATACAATGAATTTTATTGATTACAAGTGCTAGAGATGGATGAAGAATGTTTAGAAGTGTGAAGAAAGACTTGCTGAAGTTTGGTCCCAAATGGGATATGAACCCACAAACATTGCTTTGAGGTAGTAAATGGCTTGTATAAAGTTATTTGGGGTTATAATATGTTATAATACAATGAATTTGATTGATTACAAGTGCTAGAGATGGATGAAGAATGTTTAGAAGTGTGAAGAAAGACTTACTGAACTTTGGTCCCAAATGGGATATGAACCCAAAAACATTGCTTTGAGGTAGTAAATGGCTTGTATAAAGTTATTTTGGGTTATAATATGTTATAATACAATGAATTTGATTGATTACAAGTGCTAGAGATGGATGAAGAATGTTTAGAAGTGTGAAGAAAGACTTGCTGAAGTTTGGTCCCAAATGGGATATGAACCCACAAACATTGCTTTGAGGTAGTAAATGGCTTGTATAAAGTTATTTTGGGTTAGAATATGTTATAATACAAAGAATTTGATTGATTACAAGTGCTAGAGATGGATGAAGAATGTTTAGAAGTGTGAAGAAAGACTTGCTGAAGTTTGGTCCCAAATGGGATATGAACCCACAAACATTGCTTTGAGGTAGTAAATGGCTTGTATAAAGTTATTTGGGATTATAATATGTTATAATACAATGAATTTTATTGATTACAAGTGCTAGAGATGGATGAAGAATGTTTACAAGTGTGAAGAAAGACTTGCTGAAGTTTGGTCCCAAATGGGATATGAACACACAAACATTGCTTTGAGGTAGTAAATGGCTTGTATAAAGTTATTTAGGGTTATAATATGTTATAATACAATGAATTTTATTGATTACAAGTGCTAGAGATGGATTAAGAATGTTTAGAAGTGTGAAGAAAGACTTGTTGAAGTTTGGTCCCAAATGGGATATAAACCCAAAAACATTGCTTTGAGGTAGTAAATGGCTGGTATAAAGTTATTTTGGGTTATCATATGTTATAATACAATGAATTTGATTGATTACAAGTGCTAGAGATGGATGAAGAATGTTTAGAAGTGTGAAGAAAGACTTCCTGAAGTTTGGTCCCAAATGGGATATGAACCCAAAAAAACATTGCTTTGAGGTAATAAATGGCTTGTATAAAGTTATTTTGGGTTATAATATGTTATAATACAATGAATTTGATTGATTACAAGTGCTAGAGATGGATGAAGAATGTTTAGAAGTGTGAAGAAAGACTTGCTGAAGTTTGGTCCCAAATGGGATATGAACCCACAAACATTGCTTTGAGGTAGTAAATGGCTTGTATAAAGTTATTTTGGGTTATAATATGTTATAATACAATGAATTTGATTTATTACAAGTGCTAGAGATGGATGAAGAATGTTTAGAAGTGTGAAGAAAGACTTACTGAACTTTGGTCCCAAATAGGATATGAACCCAAAAACATTGCTTTGAGGTAGTAAATGGCTTGTATAAAGTTATTTTGGGTTATCATATGTTATAATACAATGAATTTGATTGATTACAAGTGCTAGAGATGGATGAAGAATGTTTAGAAGTGTGAAGAAAGACTTGCTGAAGTTTGGTCCCAAATGGGATATGAACACACAAACATTGCTTTGAGGTAGTAAATGGCTTGTATAAAGTTATTTGGGGTTATAATATGTTATAATACAATGAATTTTATTGATTACAAGTGCTAGAGATGGATTAAGAATGTTTAGAAGTGTGAAGAAAGACTTGTTGAAGTTTGGTCCCAAATGGGATATAAACCCAAAAACATTGCTTTGAGGTAGTAAATGGCTGGTATAAAGTTATTTTGGGTTATCATATGTTATAATACAATGAATTTGATTGATTACAAGTGCTAGAGATGGATGAAGAATGTTTAGAAGTGTGAAGAAAGACTTCCTGAAGTTTGGTCCCAAATGGGATATGAACCCAAAAAAACATTGCTTTGAGGTAATAAATGGCTTGTATAAAGTTATTTTGGGTTATAATATGTTATAATACAATGAATTTGATTGATTACAAGTGCTAGAGATGGATGAAGAATGTTTAGAAGTGTGAAGAAAGACTTGCTGAAGTTTGGTCCCAAATGGGATATGAACCCACAAACATTGCTTTGAGGTAGTAAATGGCTTGTATAAAGTTATTTTGGGTTATAATATGTTATAATACAATGAATTTGATTTATTACAAGTGCTAGAGATGGATGAAGAATGTTTAGAAGTGTGAAGAAAGACTTACTGAACTTTGGTCCCAAATAGGATATGAACCCAAAAACATTGCTTTGAGGTAGTAAATGGCTTGTATAAAGTTATTTTGGGTTATCATATGTTATAATACAATGAATTTGATTGATTACAAGTGCTAGAGATGGATGAAGAATGTTTAGAAGTGTGAAGAAAGACTTGCTGAAGTTTGGTCCCAAATGGGATATGAACACACAAACATTGCTTTGAGGTAGTAAATGGCTTGTATAAAGTTATTTGGGGTTATAATATGTTATAATACAATGAATTTTATCGATTACAAGTGCTAGAGATGGATTAAGAATGTTTAGAAGTGTGAAGAAAGACTTGTTGAAGTTTGGTCCCAAATGGGATATAAACCCAAAAACATTGCTTTGAGGTAGTAAATGGCTTGTATAAAGTTATTTTGGGTTATCATATGTTATAATACAATGAATTTGATTGATTACAAGTGCTAGAGATGGATGAAGAATGTTTAGAAGTGTGAAGAAAGACTTCCTGAAGTTTGGTCCCAAATGGGATATGAACCCAAAAAAACATTGCTTTGAGGTAATAAATGGCTTGTATAAAGTTATTTTGGGTTATAATATGTTATACAACAATGAATTTGATTGATTACAAGTGCTAGAGATGGATGAAGAATGTTTAGAAGTGTGAAGAAAGACTTGCTGAAGTTTGGTCCCAAATGGGATATGAACCCACAAACATTGCTTTGAGGTAGTAAATGGCTTGTATAAAGTTATTTTGGGTTAGAATGTGTTATAATACAATGAATTTGATTGATTACAAGTGCTAGAGATGGATGAAGAATGTTTAGAATTGTGAAGAAAGACTTGCTGAAGTTTGGTCCCATATGGGATATGAACCCACAAATATTGCTTTGAGGTAGTAAATGGCTTGTATAAAGTTATTTGGGGTTATAATATGTTATAATACAATGAATTTTATTGATTACAAGTGCTAGAGATGGATGAAGAATGTTTAGAAGTGTGAAGAAAGACTTGCTGAAGTTTGGTCCCAAATGGGATATGAACCCACAAACATTGCTTTGAGGTAGTAAATGGCTTGTATAAAGTTATTTTGGGTTATAATATGTTATAATACAATGAATTTGATTGATTACAAGTGCTAGAGATGGATGAAGAATGTTTAGAAGTGTGAAGAAAGACTTGCTGAAGTTTGGTCCCAAATGGGATATGAACCCACAAACATTGCTTTGAGGTAGTAAATGGCTTGTATAAAGTTATTTTGGGTTAGAATATGTTATAATACAAAGAATTTGATTGATTACAAGTGCTAGAGATGGATGAAGTATGTTTAGAAGTGTGAAGAAAGACTTGCTGAAGTTTGGTCCCAAATGGGATATGAACCCACAAACATTGCTTTGAGGTAGTAAATGGCTTGTATAAAGTTATTTGGGGTTATAATATGTTATAATACAATGAATTTTATTGATTACAAGTGCTAGAGATGGATGAAGAATGTTTAGAAGTGTGAAGAAAGACTTGCTGAAGTTTGGTCCCAAATGGGATATGAACCCACAAACATTGCTTTGAGGTAGTAAATGGCTTGTATAAAGTTATTTGGGGTTATAATATGTTATAATACAATGAATTTGATTGATTACAAGTGCTAGAGATGGATGAAGAATGTTTAGAAGTGTGAAGAAAGACTTACTGAACTTTGGTCCCAAATGGGATATGAACCCAAAAACATTGCTTTGAGGTAGTAAATGGCTTGTATAAAGTTATTTTGGGTTATAATATGTTATAATACAATGAATTTGATTGATTACAAGTGCTAGAGATGGATGAAGAATGTTTAGAAGTGTGAAGAAAGACTTGCTGAAGTTTGGTCCCAAATGGGATATGAACCCACAAACATTGCTTTGAGGTAGTAAATGGCTTGTATAAAGTTATTTTGGGTTAGAATATGTTATAATACAAACAATTTGATTGATTACAAGTGCTAGAGATGGATGAAGAATGTTTAGAAGTGTGAAGAAAGACTTGCTGAAGTTTGGTCCCAAATGGGATATGAACCCTCAAACATTGCTTTGAGGTAGTAAATGGCTTGTATAAAGTTATTTGGGGTTATAATATGTTATAATACAATGAATTTTATTGATTACAAGTGCTATAGATGGATGAAGAATGTTTACAAGTGTGAAGAAAGACTTGCTGAAGTTTGGTCCCAAATGGGATATGAACACACAAACATTGCTTTGAGGTAGTAAATGGCTTGTATAAAGTTATTTGGGGTTATAATATGTTATAATACAATGAATTTTATTGATTACAAGTGCTAGAGATGGATTAAGAATGTTTAGAAGTGTGAAGAAAGACTTGTTGAAGTTTGGTCCCAAATGGGATATAAACCCAAAAACATTGCTTTGAGGTAGTAAATGGCTGGTATAAAGTTATTTTGGGTTATCATATGTTATAATACAATGAATTTGATTGATTACAAGTGCTAGAGATGGATGAAGAATGTTTAGAAGTGTGAAGAAAGACTTCCTGAAGTTTGGTCCCAAATGGGATATGAACCCAAAAAAACATTGCTTTGAGGTAATAAATGGCTTGTATAAAGTTATTTTGGGTTATAATATGTTATAATACAATGAATTTGATTGATTACAAGTGCTAGAGATGGATGAAGAATGTTTAGAAGTGTGAAGAAAGACTTGCTGAAGTTTGGTCCCAAATGGGATATGAACCCACAAACATTGCTTTGAGGTAGTAAATGGCTTGTATAAAGTTATTTTGAGTTAGAATATGTTATAATACAATGAATTTGATTGATTACAAGTGCTAGAGATGGATGAAGAATGTTTAGAAGTGTGAAGAAAGACTTGCTGAAGTTTGGTCCCAAATGGGATATGAACACACAAACATTGCTTTGAGGTAGTAAATGGCTTGTATAAAGTTATTTGGGGTTATAATATGTTATAATACAATGAATTTTATCGATTACAAGTGCTAGAGATGGATTAAGAATGTTTAGAAGTGTGAAGAAAGACTTGTTGAAGTTTGGTCCCAAATGGGATATAAACCCAAAAACATTGCTTTGAGGTAGTAAATGGCTTGTATAAAGTTATTTTGGGTTATCATATGTTATAATACAATGAATTTGATTGATTACAAGTGCTAGAGATGGATGAAGAATGTTTAGAAGTGTGAAGAAAGACTTCCTGAAGTTTGGTCCCAAATGGGATATGAACCCAAAAAAACATTGCTTTGAGGTAATAAATGGCTTGTATAAAGTTATTTTGGGTTATAATATGTTATACAACAATGAATTTGATTGATTACAAGTGCTAGAGATGGATGAAGAATGTTTAGAAGTGTGAAGAAAGACTTGCTGAAGTTTGGTCCCAAATGGGATATGAACCCACAAACATTGCTTTGAGGTAGTAAATGGCTTGTATAAAGTTATTTTGGGTTAGAATGTGTTATAATACAATGAATTTGATTGATTACAAGTGCTAGAGATGGATGAAGAATGTTTAGAATTGTGAAGAAAGACTTGCTGAAGTTTGGTCCCATATGGGATATGAACCCACAAACATTGCTTTGAGGTAGTAAATGGCTTGTATAAAGTTATTTGGGGTTATAATATGTTATAATACGATGAATTTTATTGATTACAAGTGCTAGAGATGGATGAAGAATGTTTAGAAGTGTGAAGAAAGACTTGCTGAAGTTTGGTCCCAAATGGGATATGAACCCACAAACATTGCTTTGAGGTAGTAAATGGCTTGTATAAAGTTATTTTGGGTTATAATATGTTATAATACAATGAATTTGATTGATTACAAGTGCTAGAGATGGATGAAGAATGTTTAGAAGTGTGAAGAAAGACTTGCTGAAGTTTGGTCCCAAATGGGATATGAACCCACAAACATTGCTTTGAGGTAGTAAATGGCTTGTATAAAGTTATTTTGGGTTAGAATATGTTATAATACAAAGAATTTGATTGATTACAAGTGCTAGAGATGGATGAAGTATGTTTAGAAGTGTGAAGAAAGACTTGCTGAAGTTTGGTCCCAAATGGGATATGAACCCACAAACATTGCTTTGAGGTAGTAAATGGCTTGTATAAAGTTATTTGGGGTTATAATATGTTATAATACAATGAATTTTATTGATTACAAGTGCTAGAGATGGATGAAGAATGTTTAGAAGTGTGAAGAAAGACTTGCTGAAGTTTGGTCCCAAATGGGATATGAACCCACAAACATTGCTTTGAGGTAGTAAATGGCTTGTATAAAGTTATTTGGGGTTATAATATGTTATAATACAATGAATTTGATTGATTACAAGTGCTAGAGATGGATGAAGAATGTTTAGAAGTGTGAAGAAAGACTTACTGAACTTTGGTCCCAAATGGGATATGAACCCAAAAACATTGCTTTGAGGTAGTAAATGGCTTGTATAAAGTTATTTTGGGTTATAATATGTTATAATACAATGAATTTGATTGATTACAAGTGCTAGAGATGGATGAAGAATGTTTAGAAGTGTGAAGAAAGACTTGCTGAAGTTTGGTCCCAAATGGGATATGAACCCACAAACATTGCTTTGAGGTAGTAAATGGCTTGTATAAAGTTATTTTGGGTTAGAATATGTTATAATACAAACAATTTGATTGATTACAAGTGCTAGAGATGGATGAAGAATGTTTAGAAGTGTGAAGAAAGACTTGCTGAAGTTTGGTCCCAAATGGGATATGAACCCACAAACATTGCTTTGAGGTAGTAAATGGCTTGTATAAAGTTATTTGGGGTTATAATATGTTATAATACAATGAATTTTATTGATTACAAGTGCTATAGATGGATGAAGAATGTTTACAAGTGTGAAGAAAGACTTGCTGAAGTTTGGTCCCAAATGGGATATGAACACACAAACATTGCTTTGAGGTAGTAAATGGCTTGTATAAAGTTATTTGGGGTTATAATATGTTATAATACAATGAATTTTATTGATTACAAGTGCTAGAGATGGATTAAGAATGTTTAGAAGTGTGAAGAAAGACTTGTTGAAGTTTGGTCCCAAATGGGATATAAACCCAAAAACATTGCTTTGAGGTAGTAAATGGCTGGTATAAAGTTATTTTGGGTTATCATATGTTATAATACAATGAATTTGATTGATTACAAGTGCTAGAGATGGATGAAGAATGTTTAGAAGTGTGAAGAAAGACTTCCTGAAGTTTGGTCCCAAATGGGATATGAACCCAAAAAAACATTGCTTTGAGGTAATAAATGGCTTGTATAAAGTTATTTTGGGTTATAATATGTTATAATACAATGAATTTGATTGATTACAAGTGCTAGAGATGGATGAAGAATGTTTAGAAGTGTGAAGAAAGACTTGCTGAAGTTTGGTCCCAAATGGGATATGAACCCACAAACATTGCTTTGAGGTAGTAAATGGCTTGTATAAAGTTATTTTGAGTTAGAATATGTTATAATACAATGAATTTGATTGATTACAAGTGCTAGAGATGGATGAAGAATGTTTAGAAGTGTGAAGAAAGACTTGCTGAAGTTTGGTCCCAAATGGGATATGAACCCACAAACATTGCTTTGAGGTAGTAAATGGCTTGTATAAAGTTATTTTGGGTTAGAATATGTTATAATACAAAGAATTTGATTGATTACAAGTGCTAGAGATGGATGAAGAATGTTTAGAAGTGTGAAGAAAGACTTGCTGAAGTTTGGTCCCAAATGGGATATGAACCCACAAACATTGCTTTGAGGTAGTAAATGGCTTGTATAAAGTTATTTGGGGTTATAATATGTTATAATACAATGAATTTTATTGATTACAAGTGCTAGAGATGGATGAAGAATGTTTACAAGTGTGAAGAAAGACTTGCTGAAGTTTGGTCCCAAATGGGATATGAACACACAAACATTGCTTTGAGGTAGTAAATGGCTTGTATAAAGTTATTTGGGGTTATAATATATTATAATACAATGAATTTTATTGATTACAAGTGCTAGAGATGGATTAAGAATGTTTAGAAGTGTGAAGAAAGACTTGTTGAAGTTTGGTCCCAAATGGGATATAAACCCAAAAACATTGCTTTGAGGTAGTAAATGGCTGGTATAAAGTTATTTTGGGTTATCATATGTTATAATACAATGAATTTGATTGATTACAAGTGCTAGAGATGGATGAAGAATGTTTAGAAGTGTGAAGAAAGACTTCCTGAAGTTTGGTCCCAAATGGGATATGAACCCAAAAAAACATTGCTTTGAGGTAATAAATGGCTTGTATAAAGTTATTTTGGGTTATAATATGTTATACAACAATGAATTTGATTGATTACAAGTGCTAGAGATGGATGAAGAATGTTTAGAAGTGTGAAGAAAGACTTGCTGAAGTTTGGTCCCAAATGGGATATGAACCCACAAACATTGCTTTGAGGTAGTAAATGGCTTGTATAAAGTTATTTTGGGTTACAATGTGTTATAATACAATGAATTTGATTGATTACAAGTGCTAGAGATGGATGAAGAATGTTTAGAATTGTGAAGAAAGACTTGCTGAAGATTGGTCCCAAATGGGATATGAACCCACAAACATTGCTTTGAGGTAGTAAATGGCTTGTATAAAGTTATTTGGGGTTATAATATGTTATAATACAATGAATTTTATTGATTACAAGTGCTAGAGATGGATGAAGAATGTTTAGAAGTGTGAAGAAAGACTTGCTGAAGTTTGGTCCCAAATGGGATATGAACCCACAAACATTGCTTTGAGGTAGTAAATGGCTTGTATAAAGTTATTTTGGGTTATAATATGTTATAATACAATGAATTTGATTGATTACAAATGCTAGAGATGGATGAAGAATGTTTAGAAGTGTGAAGAAAGACTTGCTGAAGTTTGGTCCCAAATGGGATATGAACCCACAAACATTGCTTTGAGGTAGTAAATGGCTTGTATAAAGTTATTTTGGGTTAGAATATGTTATAATACAAAGAATTTAATTGATTACAAGTGCTAGAGATGGATGAAGAATGTTTAGAAGTGTGAAGAAAGACTTGCTGAAGTTTGGTCCCAAATGGGATATGAACCCACAAACATTGCTTTGAGGTAGTAAATGGCTTGTATAAAGTTATTTGGGGTTATAATATGTTATAATACAATGAATTTTATTGAGTACAAGTGCTAGAGATGGATGAAGAATGTTTAGAAGTGTGAAGAAAGACTTGCTGAAGTTTGGTCCCAAATGGGATATGAACCCACAAACATTGCTTTGAGGTAGTAAATGGCTTGTATAAAGTTATTTTTGGTTAGAATGTGTTATAATACAATGAATTTGATTGATTACAAGTGCTAGAGATGGATGAAGAATGTTTAGAATTGTGAAGAAAGACTTGCTGAAGTTTGGTCCCAAATGGGATATGAACCCACAAACATTGCTTTGAGGTAGTAAATGGCTTGTATAAAGTTATTTGGGGTTATAATATGTTATAATACAATGAATTTTATTGATTACAAGTGCTAGAGATGGATGAAGAATGTTTAGAAGTGTGAAGAAAGACTTGCTGAAGTTTGGTCCCAAATGGGATATGAACCCACAAACATTGCTTTGAGGTAGTAAATGGCTTGTATAAAGTTATTTGGGGTTATAATATGTTATAATACAATGAATTTGATTGATTACAAGTGCTAGAGATGGATGAAGAATGTTTAGAAGTGTGAAGAAAGACTTACTGAACTTTGGTCCCAAATGGGATATGAACCCAAAAACATTGCTTTGAGGTAGTAAATGGCTTGTATAAAGTTATTTTGGGTTATAATATGTTATAATACAATGAATTTGATTGATTACAAGTGCTAGAGATGGATGAAGAATGTTTAGAAGTGTGAAGAAAGACTTGCTGAAGTTTGGTCCCAAAAGGGATATGAACCCACAAACATTGCTTTGAGGTAGTAAATGGCTTGTATAAAGTTATTTTGGGTTAGAATATGTTATAATACAAAGAATTTGATTGATTACAAGTGCTAGAGATGGATGAAGAATGTTTAGAAGTGTGAAGAAAGACTTGCTGAAGTTTGGTCCCAAATGGGATATGAACCCACAAACATTGCTTTGAGGTAGTAAATGGCTTGTATAAAGTTATTTTGGGTTAGAATATGTTATAATACAAAGAATTTGATTGATTACAAGTGCTAGAGATGGATGAAGAATGTTTAGAAGTGTGAAGAAAGACTTGCTGAAGTTTGGTCCCAAATGGGATATGAACCCACAAACATTGCTTTGAGGTAGTAAATGGCTTGTATAAAGTTATTTGGGGTTATAATATGTTATAATACAATGAATTTTATTGATTACAAGTGCTAGAGATGGATGAAGAATGTTTACAAGTGTGAAGAAAGACTTGCTGAAGTTTGGTCCCAAATGGGATATGAACACACAAACATTGCTTTGAGGTAGTAAATGGCTTGTATAAAGTTATTTGGGGTTATAATATGTTATAATACAATGAATTTTATTGATTACAAGTGCTAGAGATGGATTAAGAATGTTTAGAAGTGTGAAGAAAGACTTGTTGAAGTTTGGTCCCAAATGGGATATGAACCCACAAACATTGCTTTGAGGTAGTAAATGGCTTGTATAAAGTTATTTTGGGTTAGAATGTGTTATAATACAATGAATTTGATTGATTACAAGTGCTAGAGATGGATGAAGAATGTTTAGAATTGTGAAGAAAGACTTGCTGAAGTTTGGTCCCATATGGGATATGAACCCACAAACATTGCTTTGAGGTAGTAAATGGCTTGTATAAAGTTATTTTGGGTTAGAATGTGTTATAATACAATGAATTTGATTGATTACAAGTGCTAGAGATGGATGAAGAATGTTTAGAATTGTGAAGAAAGACTTGCTGAAGTTTGGTCCCATATGGGATATGAACCCACAAACATTGCTTTGAGGTAGTAAATGGCTTGTATAAAGTTATTTGGGGTTATAATATGTTATAATACAATGAATTTTATTGATTACAAGTGCTAGAGATGGATGAAGAATGTTTAGAAGTGTGAAGAAAGACTTGCTGAAGTTTGGTCCCAAATGGGATATGAACCCACAAACATTGCTTTGAGGTAGTAAATGGCTTGTATAAAGTTATTTTGGGTTATAATATGTTATAATACAATGAATTTGATTGATTACAAGTGCTAGAGATGGATGAAGAATGTTTAGAAGTGTGAAGAAAGACTTGCTGAAGTTTGGTCCCAAATGGGATATGAACCCACAAACATTGCTTTGAGGTAGTAAATGGCTTGTATAAAGTTATTTTGGGTTAGAATATGTTATAATACAAAGAATTTGATTGATTACAAGTGCTAGAGATGGATGAAGTATGTTTAGAAGTGTGAAGAAAGACTTGCTGAAGTTTGGTCCCAAATGGGATATGAACCCACAAACATTGCTTTGAGGTAGTAAATGGCTTGTATAAAGTTATTTGGGGTTATAATATGTTATAATACAATGAATTTTATTGATTACAAGTGCTAGAGATGGATGAAGAATGTTTAGAAGTGTGAAGAAAGACTTGCTGAAGTTTGGTCCCAAATGGGATATGAACCCACAAACATTGCTTTGAGGTAGTAAATGGCTTGTATAAAGTTATTTGGGGTTATAATATGTTATAATACAATGAATTTGATTGATTACAAGTGCTAGAGATGGATGAAGAATGTTTAGAAGTGTGAAGAAAGACTTACTGAACTTTGGTCCCAAATGGGATATGAACCCAAAAACATTGCTTTGAGGTAGTAAATGGCTTGTATAAAGTTATTTTGGGTTATAATATGTTATAATACAATGAATTTGATTGATTACAAGTGCTAGAGATGGATGAAGAATGTTTAGAAGTGTGAAGAAAGACTTGCTGAAGTTTGGTCCCAAATGGGATATGAACCCACAAACATTGCTTTGAGGTAGTAAATGGCTTGTATAAAGTTATTTTGGGTTAGAATATGTTATAATACAAACAATTTGATTGATTACAAGTGCTAGAGATGGATGAAGAATGTTTAGAAGTGTGAAGAAAGACTTGCTGAAGTTTGGTCCCAAATGGGATATGAACCCACAAACATTGCTTTGAGGTAGTAAATGGCTTGTATAAAGTTATTTGGGGTTATAATATGTTATAATACAATGAATTTTATTGATTACAAGTGCTAGAGATGGATGAAGAATGTTTAGAAGTGTGAAGAAAGACTTGCTGAAGTTTGGTCCCAAATGGGATATGAACCCACAAACATTGCTTTGAGGTAGTAAATGGCTTGTATAAAGTTATTTGGGGTTATAATATGTTATAATACAATGAATTTGATTGATTACAAGTGCTAGAGATGGATGAAGAATGTTTAGAAGTGTGAAGAAAGACTTACTGAACTTTGGTCCCAAATGGGATATGAACCCAAAAACATTGCTTTGAGGTAGTAAATGGCTTGTATAAAGTTATTTTGGGTTATAATATGTTATAATACAATGAATTTGATTGATTACAAGTGCTAGAGATGGATGAAGAATGTTTAGAAGTGTGAAGAAAGACTTGCTGAAGTTTGGTCCCAAATGGGATATGAACCCACAAACATTGCTTTGAGGTAGTAAATGGCTTGTATAAAGTTATTTTGGGTTAGAATATGTTATAATACAAACAATTTGATTGATTACAAGTGCTAGAGATGGATGAAGAATGTTTAGAAGTGTGAAGAAAGACTTGCTGAAGTTTGGTCCCAAATGGGATATGAACCCACAAACATTGCTTTGAGGTAGTAAATGGCTTGTATAAAGTTATTTGGGGTTATAATATGTTATAATACAATGAATTTTATTGATTACAAGTGCTATAGATGGATGAAGAATGTTTACAAGTGTGAAGAAAGACTTGCTGAAGTTTGGTCCCAAATGGGATATGAACACACAAACATTGCTTTGAGGTAGTAAATGGCTTGTATAAAGTTATTTGGGGTTATAATATGTTATAATACAATGAATTTTATTGATTACAAGTGCTAGAGATGGATTAAGAATGTTTAGAAGTGTGAAGAAAGACTTGTTGAAGTTTGGTCCCAAATGGGATATAAACCCAAAAACATTGCTTTGAGGTAGTAAATGGCTGGTATAAAGTTATTTTGGGTTATCATATGTTATAATACAATGAATTTGATTGATTACAAGTGCTAGAGATGGATGAAGAATGTTTAGAAGTGTGAAGAAAGACTTCCTGAAGTTTGGTCCCAAATGGGATATGAACCCAAAAAAACATTGCTTTGAGGTAATAAATGGCTTGTATAAAGTTATTTTGGGTTATAATATGTTATAATACAATGAATTTGATTGATTACAAGTGCTAGAGATGGATGAAGAATGTTTAGAAGTGTGAAGAAAGACTTGCTGAAGTTTGGTCCCAAATGGGATATGAACCCACAAACATTGCTTTGAGGTAGTAAATGGCTTGTATAAAGTTATTTTGAGTTAGAATATGTTATAATACAATGAATTTGATTGATTACAAGTGCTAGAGATGGATGAAGAATGTTTAGAAGTGTGAAGAAAGACTTGCTGAAGTTTGGTCCCAAATGGGATATGAACCCACAAACATTGCTTTGAGGTAGTAAATGGCTTGTATAAAGTTATTTTGGGTTAGAATATGTTATAATACAAAGAATTTGATTCATTACAAGTGCTAGAGATGGATGAAGAATGTTTAGAAGTGTGAAGAAAGACTTGCTGAAGTTTGGTCCCAAATGGGATATGAACCCACAAACATTGCTTTGAGGTAGTAAATGGCTTGTATAAAGTTATTTGGGGTTATAATATGTTATAATACAATGAATTTTATTGATTACAAGTGCTAGAGATGGATGAAGAATGTTTACAAGTGTGAAGAAAGACTTGCTGAAGTTTGGTCCCAAATGGGATATGAACACACAAACATTGCTTTGAGGTAGTAAATGGCTTGTATAAAGTTATTTGGGGTTATAATATATTATAATACAATGAATTTTATTGATTACAAGTGCTAGAGATGGATTAAGAATGTTTAGAAGTGTGAAGAAAGACTTGTTGAAGTTTGGTCCCAAATGGGATATAAACCCAAAAACATTGCTTTGAGGTAGTAAATGGCTGGTATAAAGTTATTTTGGGTTATCATATGTTATAATACAATGAATTTGATTGATTACAAGTGCTAGAGATGGATGAAGAATGTTTAGAAGTGTGAAGAAAGACTTCCTGAAGTTTGGTCCCAAATGGGATATGAACCCAAAAAAACATTGCTTTGAGGTAATAAATGGCTTGTATAAAGTTATTTTGGGTTATAATATGTTATACAACAATGAATTTGATTGATTACAAGTGCTAGAGATGGATGAAGAATGTTTAGAAGTGTGAAGAAAGACTTGCTGAAGTTTGGTCCCAAATGGGATATGAACCCACAAACATTGCTTTGAGGTAGTAAATGGCTTGTATAAAGTTATTTTGGGTTACAATGTGTTATAATACAATGAATTTGATTGATTACAAGTGCTAGAGATGGATGAAGAATGTTTAGAATTGTGAAGAAAGACTTGCTGAAGATTGGTCCCAAATGGGATATGAACCCACAAACATTGCTTTGAGGTAGTAAATGGCTTGTATAAAGTTATTTGGGGTTATAATATGTTATAATAC
This sequence comes from Capsella bursa-pastoris, assembly GCA_036452645.1. Classification (NCBI taxonomy): domain Eukaryota; kingdom Viridiplantae; phylum Streptophyta; class Magnoliopsida; order Brassicales; family Brassicaceae; genus Capsella; species Capsella bursa-pastoris. Next base: position 6,342,748 of record CP144192.1, read on the forward strand.
AATGAATTTTATTGATTACAAGTGCTAGAGATGGATGAAGAATGTTTAGAAGTGTGAAGAAAGACTTGCTGAAGTTTGGTCCCAAATGGGATATGAACCCACAAACATTGCTTTGAGGTAGTAAATGGCTTGTATAAAGTTATTTTGGGTTATAATATGTTATAATACAATGAATTTGATTGATTACAAGTGCTAGAGATGGATGAAGAATGTTTAGAAGTGTGAAGAAAGACTTGCTGAAGTTTGGTCCCAAATGGGATATGAACCCACAAACATTGCTTTGAGGTAGTAAATGGCTTGTATAAAGTTATTTTAGGTTAGAATATGTTATAATACAAAGAATTTGATTGATTACAAGTGCTAGAGATGGATGAAGAATGTTTAGAAGTGTGAAGAAAGACTTGCTGAAGTTTGGTCCCAAATGGGATATGAACCCACAAACATTGCTTTGAGGTAGTAAATGGCTTGTATAAAGTTATTTGGGGTTATAATATGTTATAATACAATGAATTTTATTGAGTACAAGTGCTAGAGATGGATGAAGAATGTTTAGAAGTGTGAAGAAAGACTTGCTGAAGTTTGGTCCCAAATGGGATATGAACCCACAAACATTGCTTTGAGGTAGTAAATGGCTTGTATAAAGTTATTTTTGGTTAGAATGTGTTATAATACAATGAATTTGATTGATTACAAGTGCTAGAGATGGATGAAGAATGTTTAGAATTGTGAAGAAAGACTTGCTGAAGTTTGGTCCCAAATGGGATATGAACCCACAAACATTGCTTTGAGGTAGTAAATGGCTTGTATAAAGTTATTTGGGGTTATAATATGTTATAATACAATGAATTTTATTGATTACAAGTGCTAGAGATGGATGAAGAATGTTTAGAAGTGTGAAGAAAGACTTGCTGAAGTTTGGTCCCAAATGGGATATGAACCCACAAACATTGCTTTGAGGTAGTAAATGGCTTGTATAAAGTTATTTGGGGTTATAATATGTTATAATACAATGAATTTGATTGATTACAAGTGCTAGAGATGGATGAAGAATGTTTAGAAGTGTGAAGAAAGACTTACTGAACTTTGGTCCCAAATGGGATATGAACCCAAAAACATTGCTTTGAGGTAGTAAATGGCTTGTATAAAGTTATTTTGGGTTATAATATGTTATAATACAATGAATTTGATTGATTACAAGTGCTAGAGATGGATGAAGAATGTTTAGAAGTGTGAAGAAAGACTTGCTGAAGTTTGGTCCCAAAAGGGATATGAACCCACAAACATTGCTTTGAGGTAGTAAATGGCTTGTATAAAGTTATTTGGGGTTATAATATATTATAATACAATGAATTTTATTGATTACAAGTGCTAGAGATGGATTAAGAATGTTTAGAAGTGTGAAGAAAGACTTGTTGAAGTTTGGTCCCAAATGGGATATAAACCCAAAAACATTGCTTTGAGGTAGTAAATGGCTGGTATAAAGTTATTTTGGGTTATCATATGTTATAATACAATGAATTTGATTGATTACAAGTGCTAGAGATGGATGAAGAATGTTTAGAAGTGTGAAGAAAGACTTCCTGAAGTTTGGTCCCAAATGGGATATGAACCCAAAAAAACATTGCTTTGAGGTAATAAATGGCTTGTATAAAGTTATTTTGGGTTATAATATGTTATACAACAATGAATTTGATTGATTACAAGTGCTAGAGATGGATGAAGAATGTTTAGAAGTGTGAAGAAAGACTTGCTGAAGTTTGGTCCCAAATGGGATATGAACCCACAAACATTGCTTTGAGGTAATAAATGGCTTGTATAAAGTTATTTTGGGTTATAATATGTTATAATACAATGAATTTGATTGATTACAAGTGCTAGAGAAGGATGAAGAATGTTTAGAAGTGTGAAGAAAGACTTGCTGAAGTTTGGTCCCAAATGGGATATGAACCCACAAACATTGCTTTGAGGTAGTAAATGGCTTGTATAAAGTTATTTTGAGTTAGAATATGTTATAATACAATGAATTTGATTGATTACAAGTGCTAGAGATGGATGAAGAATGTTTAGAAGTGTGAAGAAAGACTTGCTGAAGTTTGGTCCCAAATGGGATATGAACCCACAAACATTGCTTTGAGGTAGTAAATGGCTTGTATAAAGTTATTTTGGGTTAGAATATGTTATAATACAAAGAATTTGATTGATTACAAGTGCTAGAGATGGATGAAGAATGTTTAGAAGTGTGAAGAAAGACTTGCTGAAGTTTGGTCCCAAATGGGATATGAACCCACAAACATTGCTTTGAGGTAGTAAATGGCTTGTATAAAGTTATTTGGGGTTATAATATGTTATAATACAATGAATTTTATTGATTACAAGTGCTAGAGATGGATGAAGAATGTTTACAAGTGTGAAGAAAGACTTGCTGAAGTTTGGTCCCAAATGGGATATGAACACACAAACATTGCTTTGAGGTAGTAAATGGCTTGTATAAAGTTATTTGGGGTTATAATATATTATAATACAATGAATTTTATTGATTACAAGTGCTAGAGATGGATTAAGAATGTTTAGAAGTGTGAAGAAAGACTTGTTGAAGTTTGGTCCCAAATGGGATATAAACCCAAAAACATTGCTTTGAGGTAGTAAATGGCTGGTATAAAGTTATTTTGGGTTATCATATGTTATAATACAATGAATTTGATTGATTACAAGTGCTAGAGATGGATGAAGAATGTTTAGAAGTGTGAAGAAAGACTTCCTGAAGTTTGGTCCCAAATGGGATATGAACCCAAAAAAACATTGCTTTGAGGTAATAAATGGCTTGTATAAAGTTATTTTGGGTTATAATATGTTATACAACAATGAATTTGATTGATTACAAGTGCTAGAGATGGATGAAGAATGTTTAGAAGTGTGAAGAAAGACTTGCTGAAGTTTGGTCCCAAATGGGATATGAACCCACAAACATTGCTTTGAGGTAGTAAATGGCTTGTATAAAGTTATTTTGGGTTACAATGTGTTATAATACAATGAATTTAATTGATTACAAGTGCTAGAGATGGATGAAGAATGTTTAGAATTGTGAAGAAAGACTTGCTGAAGTTTGGTCCCAAATGGGATATGAACCCACAAACATTGCTTTGAGGTAGTAAATGGCTTGTATAAAGTTATTTGGGGTTATAATATGTTATAATACAATGAATTTTATTGATTACAAGTGCTAGAGATGGATGAAGAATGTTTAGAAGTGTGAAGAAAGACTTGCTGAAGTTTGGTCCCAAATGGGATATGAACCCACAAACATTGCTTTGAGGTAGTAAATGGCTTGTATAAAGTTATTTTGGGTTATAATATGTTATAATACAATGAATTTGATTGATTACAAGTGCTAGAGATGGATGAAGAATGTTTAGAAGTGTGAAGAAAGACTTGCTGAAGTTTGGTCCCAAATGGGATATGAACCCACAAACATTGCTTTGAGGTAGTAAATGGCTTGTATAAAGTTATTTTGGGTTAGAATATGTTATAATACAAAGAATTTGATTGATTACAAGTGCTAGAGATGGATGAAGAATGTTTAGAAGTGTGAAGAAAGACTTGCTGAAGTTTGGTCCCAAATGGGATATGAACCCACAAACATTGCTTTGAGGTAGTAAATGGCTTGTATAAAGTTATTTGGGGTTATAATATGTTATAATACAATGAATTTTATTGATTACAAGTGCTAGAGATGGATGAAGAATGTTTAGAAGTGTGAAGAAAGACTTGCTGAAGTTTGGTCCCAAATGGGATATGAACCCACAAACATTGCTTTGAGGTAGTAAATGGCTTGTATAAAGTTATTTTTGGTTAGAATGTGTTATAATACAATGAATTTGATTGATTACAAGTGCTAGAGATGGATGAAGAATGTTTAGAATTGTGAAGAAAGACTTGCTGAAGTTTGGTCCCAAATGGGATATGAACCCACAAACATTGCTTTGAGGTAGTAAATGGCTTGTATAAAGTTATTTGGGGTTATAATATGTTATAATACAATGAATTTTATTGATTACAAGTGCTAGAGATGGATGAAGAATGTTTAGAAGTGTGAAGAAAGACTTGCTGAAGTTTGGTCCCAAATGGGATATGAACCCACAAACATTGCTTTGAGGTAGTAAATGGCTTGTATAAAGTTATTTGGGGTTATAATATGTTATAATACAATGAATTTGATTGATTACAAGTGCTAGAGATGGATGAAGAATGTTTAGAAGTGTGAAGAAAGACTTACTGAACTTTGGTCCCAAATGGGATATGAACCCAAAAACATTGCTTTGAGGTAGTAAATGGCTTGTATAAAGTTATTTTGGGTTATAATATGTTATAATACAATGAATTTGATTGATTACAAGTGCTAGAGATGGATGAAGAATGTTTAGAAGTGTGAAGAAAGACTTGCTGAAGTTTGGTCCCAAATGGGATATGAACCCACAAACATTGCTTTGAGGTAGTAAATGGCTTGTATAAAGTTATTTTGGGTTAGAATATGTTATAATACAAAGAATTTGATTGATTAGAAGTGCTAGAGATGGATGAAGAATGTTTAGAAGTGTGAAGAAAGACTTGCTGAAGTTTGGTCCCAAATGGGATATGAACCCACAAACATTGCTTTGAGGTAGTAAATGGCTTGTATAAAGTTATTTGGGGTTATAATATGTTATAATACAATGAATTTTATTGATTACAAGTGCTAGAGATGGATGAAGAATGTTTACAAGTGTGAAGAAAGACTTGCTGAAGTTTGGTCCCAAATGGGATATGAACACACAAACATTGCTTTGAGGTAGTAAATGGCTTGTATAAAGTTATTTGGGGTTATAATATGTTATAATACAATGAATTTTATTGATTACAAGTGCTAGAGATGGATTAAGAATGTTTAGAAGTGTGAAGAAAGACTTGTTGAAGTTTGGTCCCAAATGGGATATAAACCCAAAAACATTGCTTTGAGGTAGTAAATGGCTGGTATAAAGTTATTTTGGGTTATCATATGTTATAATACAATGAATTTGATTGATTACAAGTGCTAGAGATGGATGAAGAATGTTTAGAAGTGTGAAGAAAGACTTCCTGAAGTTTGGTCCCAAATGGGATATGAACCCAAAAAAACATTGCTTTGAGGTAATAAATGGCTTGTATAAAGTTATTTTGGGTTATAATATGTTATAATACAATGAATTTGATTGATTACAAGTGCTAGAAATGGATGAAGAATGTTTAGAAGTGTGAAGAAAGACTTGCTGAAGTTTGGTCCCAAATGGGATATGAACCCACAAACATTGCTTTGAGGTAGTAAATGGCTTGTATAAAGTTATTTTGAGTTAGAATATGTTATAATACAATGAATTTGATTGATTACAAGTGCTAGAGATGGATGAAGAATGTTTAGAAGTGTGAAGAAAGACTTGCTGAAGTTTGGTCCCAAATGGGATATGAACCCACAAACATTGCTTTGAGGTAGTAAATGGCTTGTATAAAGTTATTTTGGGTTAGAATATGTTATAATACAAAGAATTTGATTGATTACAAGTGCTAGAGATGGATGAAGAATGTTTAGAAGTGTGAAGAAAGACTTGCTGAAGTTTGGTCCCAAATGGGATATGAACCCACAAACATTGCTTTGAGGTAGTAAATGGCTTGTATAAAGTTATTTGGGGTTATAATATGTTATAATACAATGAATTTTATTGATTACAAGTGCTAGAGATGGATGAAGAATGTTTACAAGTGTGAAGAAAGACTTGCTGAAGTTTGGTCCCAAATGGGATATGAACACACAAACATTGCTTTGAGGTAGTAAATGGCTTGTATAAAGTTATTTGGGGTTATAATATATTATAATACAATGAATTTTATTGATTACAAGTGCTAGAGATGGATTAAGAATGTTTAGAAGTGTGAAGAAAGACTTGTTGAAGTTTGGTCCCAAATGGGATATAAACCCAAAAACATTGCTTTGAGGTAGTAAATGGCTGGTATAAAGTTATTTTGGGTTATCATATGTTATAATACAATGAATTTGATTGATTACAAGTGCTAGAGATGGATGAAGAATGTTTAGAAGTGTGAAGAAAGACTTCCTGAAGTTTGGTCCCAAATGGGATATGAACCCAAAAAAACATTGCTTTGAGGTAATAAATGGCTTGTATAAAGTTATTTTGGGTTATAATATGTTATACAACAATGAATTTGATTGATTACAAGTGCTAGAGATGGATGAAGAATGTTTAGAAGTGTGAAGAAAGACTTGCTGAAGTTTGGTCCCAAATGGGATATGAACCCACAAACATTTCTTTGAGGTAGTTAATGGCTTGTATAAAGTTATTTTGGGTTACAATGTGTTATAATACAATGAATTTGATTGATTACAAGTGCTAGAGATGGATGAAGAATGTTTAGAATTGTGAAGAAAGACTTGCTGAAGTTTGGTCCCAAATGGGATATGAACCCACAAACATTGCTTTGAGGTAGTAAATGGCTTGTATAAAGTTATTTGGGGTTATAATATGTTATAATACAAAGAATTTGATTGATTACAAGTGCTAGAGATGGATGAAGAATGTTTAGAAGTGTGAAGAAAGACTTGCTGAAGTTTGGTCCCAAATGGGATATGAACCCACAAACATTGCTTTGAGGTAGTAAATGGCTTGTATAAAGTTATTTGGGGTTATAATATGTTATAATACAATGAATTTTATTTATTACAAGTGCTAGAGATGGATGAAGAATGTTTAGAAGTGTGAAGAAAGACTTGCTGAAGTTTGGTCCCAAATGGGATATGAACCCACAAACATTGCTTTGAGGTAGTAAATGGCTTGTATAAAGTTATTTGGGGTTATAATATGTTATAATACAATGAATTTGATTGATTACAAGTGCTAGAGATGGATGAAGAATGTTTAGAAGTGTGAAGAAAGACTTACTGAACTTTGGTCCCAAATGGGATATGAACCCAAAAACATTGCTTTGAGGTAGTAAATGGCTTGTATAAAGTTATTTTGGGTTATAATATGTTATAATACAATGAATTTGATTGATTACAAGTGCTAGAGATGGATGAAGAATGTTTAGAAGTGTGAAGAAAGACTTGCTGAAGTTTGGTCCCAAATGGGATATGAACCCACAAACATTGCTTTGAGGTAGTAAATGGCTTGTATAAAGTTATTTTGGGTTAGAATATGTTATAATACAAAGAATTTGATTGATTACAAGTGCTAGAGATGGATGAAGAATGTTTAGAAGTGTGAAGAAAGACTTGCTGAAGTTTGGTCCCAAATGGGATATGAACCCACAATCATTGCTTTGAGGTAGTAAATGGCTTGTATAAAGTTATTTGGGGTTATTATATGTTATAATACAATGAATTTTATTGATTACAAGTGCTAGAGATGGATTAAGAATGTTTAGAAGTGTGAAGAAAGACTTGTTGAAGTTTGGTCTCAAATGGGATATAAAACCAAAAACATTGCTTTGAGGTAGTAAATGGCTTGTATAAAGTTATTTTGGGTTATCATATGTTATAATACAATGAATTTGATTGATTACAAGTGCTAGAGATGGATGAAGAATGTTTAGAAGTGTGAAGAAAGACTTCATGAAGTTTGGTCCCAAATGGGATATGAACCCAAAAAAACATTGCTTTGAGGTAATAAATGGCTTGTATAAAGTTATTTTGGGTTATAATATGTTATAATACAATGAATTTGATTGATTACAAGTGCTAGAGATGGATGAAGAATGTTTAGAAGTGTGAAGAAAGACTTGCTGAAGTTTGGTCCCAAATGGGATATGAACCCACAAACATTGCTTTGAGGTAGTAAATGGCTTGTATAAAGTTATTTTGGGTTAGAATATGTTATAATACTATGAATTTGATTGATTACAAGTGCTAGAGATGGATGAAGAATGTTTAGAAGTGTGAAGAAAGACTTACTGAACTTTGGTCCCAAATGGGATATGAACCCAAAAACATTGCTTTGAGGTAGTAAATGGCTTGTATAAAGTTATTTTGGGTTATAATATGTTATAATACAATGAATTTGATTGATTACAAGTGCTAGAGATGGATGAAGAATGTTTAGAAGTGTGAAGAAAGACTTGCTGAAGTTTGGTCCCAAATGGGATATGAACCCACAAACAATGCTTTGAGGTAGTAAATGGCTTGTATAAAGTTATTTTGGGTTATAATATGTTATAATACAATGAATTTGATTGATTACAAGTGATAGAGATGGATGAAGAATGTTTAGAAGTGTGAAGAAAGACTTACTGAACTTTGGTCCCAAATGGGATATGAACCCAAAAACATTGCTTTGAGGTAGTAAATGGCTTGTATAAAGTTATTTTGGGTTATAATATGTTATAATACAATGAATTTGATTGATTACAAGTGCTAGAGATGGATGAAGAATGTTTAGAAGTGTGAAGAAAGACTTGCTGAAGTTTGGTCCCAAATGGGATATGAACCCAAAAACATTGCTTTGAGGTAGTAAATGGCTGGTATAAAGTTATTTTGGGTTAGAATGTGTTATAATACAATGAATTTGATTGATTACAAGTGCTAGAGATGGATGAAGAATGTTTAGAATTGTGAAGAAAGACTTCCTGAAGTTTGGTCCCAAATGGGATATGAACCCACAAACATTGCTTTGAGGTAGTAAATGGCTTGTATAAAGTTATTTGGGGTTATAATATGTTATAATACAATGAATTTTATTGATTACAAGTGCTAGAGATGGATGAAGAATGTTTAGAAGTGTGAAGAAAGACTTGCTGAAGTTTGGTCCCAAATGGGATATGAACCCACAAACATTGCTTTGAGGTAGTAAATGGCTTGTATAAAGTTATTTTGGGTTATAATATGTTATAATACAATGAATTTGATTGATTACAAGTGCTAGAGATGGATGAAGAATGTTTAGAAGTGTGAAGAAAGACTTGCTGAAGTTTGGTCCCAAATGGGATATGAACCCAAAAACATTGCTTTGAGGTAGTAAATGGCTTGTATAAAGTTATTTGGGGTTATAATATGTTATAATACAATGAATTTTATTGATTACAAGTGCTAGAGATGGATTAAGAATGTTTAGAAGTGTGAAGAAAGACTTGTTGAAGTTTGGTCCCAAATGGGATATAAACCCAAAAACATTGCTTTGAGGTAGTAAATGGCTTGTATAAAGTTATTTGGGGTTATAATATGTTATAATACAATGAATTTGATTGATTACAAGTGCTAGAGATGGATGAAGAATGTTTAGAAGTGTGAAGAAAGACTTCCTGAAGTTTGGTCCCAAATGGGATATGAACCCAAAAAAACATTGCTTTGAGGTAATAAATGGCTTGTATAAAGTTATTTTGGGTTATAATATGTTATACAACAATGAATTTGATTGATTACAAGTGCTAGAGATGGATGAAGAATGTTTAGAAGTGTGAAGAAAGACTTGCTGAAGTTTGGTCCCAAATGGGATATGAACCCACAAACTTTGCTTTGAGGTAGTAAATGGCTTGTATAAAGTTATTTTGGGTTAGAATGTGTTATAATACAATGAATTTGATTGATTACAAGTGCTAGAGATGGATGAAGAATGTTTAGAATTGTGAAGAAAGACTTGCTGAAGTTTGGTCCCAAATGGGATATGAACCCACAAACATTGCTTTGAGGTAGTAAATGGCTTGTATAAAGTTATTTTGGGTTAGAATGTGTTATAATACAATGAATTTAATTGATTACAAGTGCTAGAGATGGATGAAGAATGTTTAGAATTGTGAAGAAAGACTTGCTGAAGTTTGGTCCCAAATGGGATATGAACCCACAAACATTGCTTTGAGGTAGTAAATGGCTTGTATAAAGTTATTTTGGGTTAGAATGTGTTATAATACAATGAATTTGAATGATTACAAGTGCTAGAGATGGATGAAGAATGTTTAGAATTGTGAAGAAAGACTTGCTGAAGTTTGGTCCCAAATGGGATATGAACCCACAAACATTGCTTTGAGGTAGTAAATGGCTTGTATAAAGTTATTTGGGGTTATAATATGTTATAATACAATGAATTTTATTGATTACAAGTGCTAGAGATGGATGAAGAATGTTTAGAAGTGTGAAGAAAGACTTGCTGAAGTTTGGTCCCAAATGGGATATGAACCCACAAACATTGTTTTGAGGTAGTAAATGGCTTGTATAAAGTTATTTTGGGTTATAATATGTTATAATACAATGAATTTGATTGATTACAAGTGCTAGAGATGGATGAAGAATGTTTAGAAGTGTGAAGAAAGACTTGCTGAAGTTTGGTCCCAAATGGGATATGAACCCACAAACATTGCTTTGAGGTAGTAAATGGCTTGTATAAAGTTATTTGGGGTTATAATATGTTATAATACAATGAATTTTATTGATTACAAGTGCTAGAGATGGACGAAGAATGTTTAGAAGTGTGTAGAAAGACTTGCTGAAGTTTGGTCCCAAATGGGATATGAACCCACAAACATTGCTTTGAGGTAGTAAATGGCTTGTATAAAGTTATTTGGGGTTATAATATGTTATAATACAATGAATTTGATTGATTACAAGTGCTAGAGATGGATGAAGAATGTTTAGAAGTGTGAAGAAAGACTTACTGAACTTTGGTCCCAAATGGGATATGAACCCAAAAACATTGCTTTGAGGTAGTAAATGGCTTGTATAAAGTTATTTTGGGTTATAATATGTTATAATACAATGAATTTGATTGATTACAAGTGCTAGAGATGGATGAAGAATGTTTAGAAGTGTGAAGAAAGACTTGCTGAAGTTTGGTCCCAAATGGGATATGAACCCACAAACATTGCTTTGAGGTAGTAAATGGCTTGTATAAAGTTATTTAGGGTTATAATATGTTATAATACAATGAATTTTATTGATTACAAGTGCTAGAGATGGATTAAGAATGTTTAGAAGTGTGAAGAAAGACTTGTTGAAGTTTGGTCTCAAATGGGATATAAACCCAAAAACATTGCTTTGAGGTAGTAAATGGCTTGTATAAAGTTATTTTGGGTTATCATATGTTATAATACAATGAATTTGATTGATTACAAGTGCTAGAGATGGATGAAGAATGTTTAGAAGTGTGAAGAAAGACTTCCTGAAGTTTGGTCCCAAATGGGATATGAACCCAAAAAACATTGCTTTGAGGTAATAAATGGCTTGTATAAAGTTATTTTGGGTTATAATATGTTATAATACAATGAATTTGATTGATTACAAGTGCTAGAGATGGATGAAGAATGTTTAGAAGTGTGAAGAAAGACTTGCTGAAGTTTGGTCCCAAATGGGATATGAACCCACAAACATTGCTTTGAGGTAGTAAATGGCTTGTATAAAGTTATTTTGGGTTATAATATGTTATAATACAATGAATTTGATTGATTACAAGTGCTAGAGATGGATGAAGAATGTTTAGAATTGTGAAGAAAGACTTGCTGAAGTTTGGTCCCAAATGGGATATGAACCCACAAACTTTGCTTTGAGGTAGTAAATGGCTTGTATAAAGTTATTTTGGGTTAGAATGTGTTATAATACAATGAATTTGATTGATTACAAGTGCTAGAGATGGATGAAGAATGTTTAGAATTGTGAAGAAAGACTTGCTGAAGTTTGGTCCCAAATGGGATATGAACCCACAAACATTGCTTTGAGGTAGTAAATGGCTTGTATAAAGTTATTTTGGGTTAGAATGTGTTATAATACAATGAATTTGATTGATTACAAGTGCTAGAGATGGATGAAGAATGTTTAGAATTGTGAAGAAAGACTTGCTGAAGTTTGGTCCCAAATGGGATATGAACCCACAAACATTGCTTTGAGGTAGTAAATGGCTTGTATAAAGTTATTTTGGGTTAGAATGTGTTATAATACAATGAATTTGAATGATTACAAGTGCTAGAGATGGATGAAGAATGTTTAGAATTGTGAAGAAAGACTTGCTGAAGTTTGGTCCCAAATGGGATATGAACCCACAAACATTGCTTTGAGGTAGTAAATGGCTTGTATAAAGTTATTTGGGGTTATAATATGTTATAATACAATGAATTTTATTGATTACAAGTGCTAGAGATGGATGAAGAATGTTTAGAAGTGTGAAGAAAGACTTGCTGAAGTTTGGTCCCAAATGGGATATGAACCCACAAACATTGCTTTGAGGTAGTAAATGGCTTGTATAAAGTTATTTTGGGTTATAATATGTTATAATACAATGAATTTGATTGATTACAAGTGCTAGAGATGGATGAAGAATGTTTAGAAGTGTGAAGAAAGACTTGCTGAAGTTTGGTCCCAAATGGGATATGAACCCACAAACATTGCTTTGAGGTAGTAAATGGCTTGTATAAAGTTATTTGGGGTTATAATATGTTATAATACAATGAATTTTATTGATTACAAGTGCTAGAGATGGACGAAGAATGTTTAGAAGTGTGTAGAAAGACTTGCTGAAGTTTGGTCCCAAATGGGATATGAACCCACAAACATTGCTTTGAGGTAGTAAATGGCTTGTATAAAGTTATTTGGGGTTATAATATGTTATAATACAATGAATTTGATTGATTACAAGTGCTAGAGATGGATGAAGAATGTTTAGAAGTGTGAAGAAAGACTTACTGAACTTTGGTCCCAAATGGGATATGAACCCAAAAACATTGCTTTGAGGTAGTAAATGGCTTGTATAAAGTTATTTTGGGTTATAATATGTTATAATACAATGAATTTGATTGATTACAAGTGCTAGAGATGGATGAAGAATGTTTAGAAGTGTGAAGAAAGACTTGCTGAAGTTTGGTCCCAAATGGGATATGAACCCACAAACATTGCTTTGAGGTAGTAAATGGCTTGTATAAAGTTATTTGGGGTTATAATATGTTATAATACAATGAATTTTATTGATTACAAGTGCTAGAGATGGATTAAGAATGTTTAGAAGTGTGAAGAAAGACTTGTTGAAGTTTGGTCTCAAATGGGATATAAACCCAAAAACATTGCTTTGAGGTAGTAAATGGCTTGTATAAAGTTATTTTGGGTTATCATATGTTATAATACAATGAATTTGATTGATTACAAGTGCTAGAGATGGATGAAGAATGTTTAGAAGTGTGAAGAAAGACTTCCTGAAGTTTGGTCCCAAATGGGATATGAACCCAAAAAAACATTGCTTTGAGGTAATAAATGGCTTGTATAAAGTTATTTTGGGTTATAATATGTTATAATACAATGAATTTGATTGATTACAAGTGCTAGAGATGGATGAAGAATGTTTAGAAGTGTGAAGAAAGACTTGCTGAAGTTTGGTCCCAAATGGGATATGAACCCACAAACATTGCTTTGAGGTAGTAAATGGCTTGTATAAAGTTATTTTGGGTTATAATATGTTATAATACAATGAATTTGATTGATTACAAGTGCTAGAGATGGATGAAGAATGTTTAGAAGTGTGAAGAAAGACTTGCTGAAGTTTGGTCCCAAATGGGATATGAACCCACAAACATTGCTTTGAGGTAGTAAATGGCTTGTATAAAGTTATTTTGGGTTAGAATATGTTATAATACAAAGAATTTGATTGATTACAAGTGTTAGAGATGGATGAAGAATGTTTAGAAGTGTGAAGAAAGACTTGCTGAAGTTTGGTCCCAAATGGGATATGAACCCACAAACATTGCTTTGAGGTAGTAAATGGCTTGTATAAAGTTATTTGGGGTTATAATATGTTATAATACAATGAATTTTATTGATTACAAGTGCTAGAGATGGACGAAGAATGTTTAGAAGTGTGTAGAAAGACTTGTTGAAGTTTGGTCCCAAATGGGATATGAACCCACAAACATTGCTTTGAGGTAGTAAATGGCTTGTATAAAGTTATTTGGGGTTATAATATGTTATAATACAATGAATTTGATTGATTACAAGTGCTAGAGATGGATGAAGAATGTTTAGAAGTGTGAAGAAAGACTTACTGAACTTTGGTCCCAAATGGGATATGAACCCAAAAACATTGCTTTGAGGTAGTAAATGGCTTGTATAAAGTTATTTTGGGTTATAATATGTTATAATACAATGAATTTGATTGATTACAAGTGCTAGAGATGGATGAAGAATGTTTAGAAGTGTGAAGAAAGACTTGCTGAAGTTTGGTCCCAAATGGGATATGAACCCACAAACATTGCTTTGAGGTAGTAAATGGCTTGTATAAAGTTATTTGGGGTTATAATATGTTATAATACAATGAATTTTATTGATTACAAGTGCTAGAGATGGATTAAGAATGTTTAGAAGTGTGAAGAAAGACTTGTTGAAGTTTGGTCTCAAATGGGATATAAACCCAAAAACATTGCTTTGAGGTAGTAAATGGCTTGTATAAAGTTATTTTGGGTTATCATATGTTATAATACAATGAATTTGATTGATTACAAGTGCTAGAGATGGATGAAGAATGTTTAGAAGTGTGAAGAAAGACTTCCTGAAGTTTGGTCCCAAATGGGATATGAACCCAAAAAAACATTGCTTTGAGGTAATAAATGGCTTGTATAAAGTTATTTTGGGTTATAATATGTTATAATACAATGAATTTGATTGATTACAAGTGCTAGAGATGGATGAAGAATGTTTAGAAGTGTGAAGAAAGACTTGCTGAAGTTTGGTCCCAAATGGGATATGAACCCACAAACATTGCTTTGAGGTAGTAAATGGCTTGTATAAAGTTATTTTGGGTTATAATATGTTATAATACAATGAATTTGATTGATTACAAGTGCTAGAGATGGATGAAGAATGTTTAGAAGTGTGAAGAAAGACTTGCTGAAGTTTGGTCCCAAATGGGATATGAACCCACAAACATTGCTTTGAGGTAGTAAATGGCTTGTATAAAGTTATTTTGGGTTAGAATATGTTATAATACAAAGAATTTGATTGATTACAAGTGTTAGAGATGGATGAAGAATGTTTAGAAGTGTGAAGAAAGACTTGCTGAAGTTTGGTCCCAAATGGGATATGAACCCACAAACATTGCTTTGAGGTAGTAAATGGCTTGTATAAAGTTATTTGGGGTTATAATATGTTATAATACAATGAATTTTATTGATTACAAGTGCTAGAGATGGACGAAGAATGTTTAGAAGTGTGTAGAAAGACTTGTTGAAGTTTGGTCCCAAATGGGATATGAACCCACAAACATTGCTTTGAGGTAGTAAATGGCTTGTATAAAGTTATTTGGGGTTATAATATGTTATAATACAATGAATTTGATTGATTACAAGTGCTAGAGATGGATGAAGAATGTTTAGAAGTGTGAAGAAAGACTTACTGAACTTTGGTCCCAAATGGGATATGAACCCAAAAACATTGCTTTGAGGTAGTAAATGGCTTGTATAAAGTTATTTTGGGTTATAATATGTTATAATACAATGAATTTGATTGATTACAAGTGCTAGAGATGGATGAAGAATGTTTAGAAGTGTGAAGAAAGACTTGCTGAAGTTTGGTCCCAAATGGGATATGAACCCACAAACATTGCTTTGAGGTAGTAAATGGCTTGTATAAAGTTATTTGGGGTTATAATATGTTATAATACAATGAATTTTATTGATTACAAGTGCTAGAGATGGATTAAGAATGTTTAGAAGTGTGAAGAAAGACTTGTTGAAGTTTGGTCTCAAATGGGATATAAACCCAAAAACATTGCTTTGAGGTAGTAAATGGCTTGTATAAAGTTATTTTGGGTTATCATATGTTATAATACAATGAATTTGATTGATTACAAGTGCTAGAGATGGATGAAGAATGTTTAGAAGTGTGAAGAAAGACTTCCTGAAGTTTGGTCCCAAATGGGATATGAACCCAAAAAAACATTGCTTTGAGGTAATAAATGGCTTGTATAAAGTTATTTTGGGTTATAATATGTTATAATACAATGAATTTGATTGATTACAAGTGCTAGAGATGGATGAAGAATGTTTAGAAGTGTGAAGAAAGACTTGCTGAAGTTTGGTCCCAAATGGGATATGAACCCACAAACATTGCTTTGAGGTAGTAAATGGCTTGTATAAAGTTATTTTGGGTTAGAATATGTTATAATAAAATGAATTTGATTGATTACAAGTGCTAGAGATGGATGAAGAATGTTTAGAAGTGTGAAGAAAGACTTGCTGAAGTTTGGTCCCAAATGGGATATGAACCCACAAGCATTGCTTTGAGGTAGTAAATGGCTTGTATAAAGTTATTTGGGGTTATAATATGTTATAATACAATGAATTTTATTGATTACAAGTGCTAGAGATGGATGAAGAATGTTTAGAAGTGTGAAGAAAGACTTGCTGAAGTTTGGTCCCAAATGGGATATGAACCCACAAACATTGCTTTGAGGTAGTAAATGGCTAGTATAAAGTTATTTGGGGTTATAATATGTTATAATACAATGAATTTGATTGATTACAAGTGCTAGAGATGGATGAAGAATGTTTAGAAGTGTGAAGAAAGACTTACTGAACTTTGGTCCCAAATGGGATATGAACCCAAAAACATTGCTTTGAGGTAGTAAATGGCTTGTATAAAGTTATTTTGGGTTATAATATGTTATAATACAATGAATTTGATTGATTACAAGTGCTAGAGATGGATGAAGAATGTTTAGAAGTGTGAAGAAAGACTTGCTGAAGTTTGGTCCCAAATGGGATATGAACCCACAAACATTGCTTTGAGGTAGTAAATGGCTTGTATAAAGTTATTTGGGGTTATAATATGTTATAATACAATGAATTTGATTGATTACAAGTCCTAGAGATGGATGAAGAATGTTTAGAAGTGTGAAGAAAGACTTCCTGAAGTTTGGTCCCAAATGGGATATGAACCCAAAAAAACATTGCTTTGAGGTAATAAATGGCTTGTATAAAGTTATTTTGGGTTATAATATGTTATAATACAATGAATTTGATTGATTACAAGTGCTAGAGATGGATGAAGAATGTTTAGAAGTGTGAAGAAAGACTTCCTGAAGTTTGGTCCCAAATGGGATATGAACCCAAAAAAACATTGCTTTGAGGTAATAAATGGCTTGTATAAAGTTATTTTGGGTTATAATATGTTATAATACAATGAATTTGATTGATTACAAGTGCTAGAGATGGATGAAGAATGTTTAGAAGTGTGAAGAAAGACTTGCTGAAGTTTGGTCCCAAATGGGATATGAACCCACAAACATTGCTTTGAGGTAGTAAATGGCTTGTATAAAGTTATTTTGGGTTATCATATGTTATAATACAATGAATTTGATTGATTACAAGTGCTAGAGATGGATGAAGAATGTTTAGAAGTGTGAAGAAAGACTTGCTGAAGTTTGGTCCCAAATGGGATATGAACACACAAACATTGCTTTGAGGTAGTAAATGGCTTGTATAAAGTTATTTGGGGTTAGAATATGTTATAATACAAAGAATTTGATTGATTACAAGTGTTAGAGATGGATGAAGAATGTTTAGAAGTGTGAAGAAAGACTTGCTGAAGTTTGGTCCCAAATGGGATATGAACCCACAAACATTGCTTTGAGGTAGTAAATGGCTTGTATAAAGTTATTTGGGGTTATAATATGTTATAATACAATGAATTTTATTGATTACAAGTGCTAGAGATGGACGAAGAATGTTTAGAAGTGTGTAGAAAGACTTGTTGAAGTTTGGTCCCAAATGGGATATGAACCCACAAACATTGCTTTGAGGTAGTAAATGGCTTGTATAAAGTTATTTGGGGTTATAATATGTTATAATACAATGAATTTGATTGATTACAAGTGCTAGAGATGGATGAAGAATGTTTAGAAGTGTGAAGAAAGACTTACTGAACTTTGGTCCCAAATGGGATATGAACCCATAAACATTGCTTTGAGGTAGTAAATGGCTTGTATAAAGTTATTTTGGGTTATAATATGTTATAATACAATGAATTTGATTGATTACAAGTGCTAGAGATGGATGAAGAATGTTTAGAAGTGTGAAGAAAGACTTGCTGAAGTTTGGTCCCAAATGGGATATGAACCCACAAACATTGCTTTGAGGTAGTAAATGGCTTGTATAAAGTTATTTGGGGTTATAATATGTTATAATACAATGAATTTTATTGATTACAAGTGCTAGAGATGGATTAAGAATGTTTAGAAGTGTGAAGAAAGACTTGTTGAAGTTTGGTCTCAAATGGGATATAAACCCAAAAACATTGCTTTGAGGTAGTAAATGGCTTGTATAAAGTTATTTTGGGTTATCATATGTTATAATACAATGAATTTGATTGATTACAAGTGCTAGAGATGGATGAAGAATGTTTAGAAGTGTGAAGAAAGACTTCCTGAAGTTTGGTCCCAAATGCGATATGAACCCAAAAAAACATTGCTTTGAGGTAATAAATGGCTTGTATAAAGTTATTTTGGGTTATAATATGTTATAATACAATGAATTTGATTGATTACAAGTGCTAGAGATGGATGAAGAATGTTTAGAAGTGTGAAGAAAGACTTGCTGAAGTTTGGTCCCAAATGGGATATGAACCCACAAACATTGCTTTGAGGTAGTAAATGGCTTGTATAAAGTTATTTTGGGTTAGAATATGTTATAATAAAATGAATTTGATTGATTACAAGTGCTAGAGATGGATGAAGAATGTTTAGAAGTGTGAAGAAAGACTTGCTGAAGTTTGGTCCCAAATGGGATATGAACCCACAAGCATTGCTTTGAGGTAGTAAATGGCTTGTATAAAGTTATTTGGGGTTATAATATGTTATAATACAATGAATTTTATTGATTACAAGTGCTAGAGATGGATGAATAATGTTTAGAAGTGTGAAGAAAGACTTGCTGAAGTTTGGTCCCAAATGGGATATGAACCCACAAACATTGCTTTGAGGTAGTAAATGGCTAGTATAAAGTTATTTGGGGTTATAATATGTTATAATACAATGAATTTGATTGATTACAAGTGCTAGAGATGGATGAAGAATGTTTAGAAGTGTGAAGAAAGACTTACTGAACTTTGGTCCCAAATGGGATATGAACCCAAAAACATTGCTTTGAGGTAGTAAATGGCTTGTATAAAGTTATTTTGGGTTATAATATGTTATAATACAATGAATTTGATTGATTACAAGTGCTAGAGATGGATGAAGAATGTTTAGAAGTGTGAAGAAAGACTTGCTGAAGTTTGGTCCCAAATGGGATATGAACCCACAAACATTGCTTTGAGGTAGTAAATGGCTTGTATAAAGTTATTTGGGGTTATAATATGTTATAATACAATGAATTTGATTGATTACAAGTCCTAGAGATGGATGAAGAATGTTTAGAAGTGTGAAGAAAGACTTCCTGAAGTTTGGTCCCAAATGGGATATGAACCCAAAAAAACATTGCTTTGAGGTAATAAATGGCTTGTATAAAGTTATTTTGGGTTATAATATGTTATAATACAATGAATTTGATTGATTACAAGTGCTAGAGATGGATGAAGAATGTTTAGAAGTGTGAAGAAAGACTTCCTGAAGTTTGGTCCCAAATGGGATATGAACCCAAAAAAACATTGCTTTGAGGTAATAAATGGCTTGTATAAAGTTATTTTGGGTTATAATATGTTATAATACAATGAATTTGATTGATTACAAGTGCTAGAGATGGATGAAGAATGTTTAGAAGTGTGAAGAAAGACTTGCTGAAGTTTGGTCCCAAATGGGATATGAACCCACAAACATTGCTTTGAGGTAGTAAATGGCTTGTATAAAGTTATTTTGGGTTATAATATGTTATAATACAATGAATTTGATTGATTACAAGTGCTAGAGATGGATGAAGAATGTTTAGAAGTGTGAAGAAAGACTTGCTGAAGTTTGGTCCCAAATGGGATATGAACCCACAAACATTGCTTTGAGGTAGTAAATGGCTTGTATAAAGTTATTTTGGGTTAGAATATGTTATAATACAAAGAATTTGATTGATTACAAGTGTTAGAGATGGATGAAGAATGTTTAGAAGTGTGAAGAAAGACTTGCTGAAGTTTGGTCCCAAATGGGATATGAACCCACAAACATTGCTTTGAGGTAGTAAATGGCTTGTATAAAGTTATTTGGGGTTATAATATGTTATAATACAATGAATTTTATTGATTACAAGTGCTAGAGATGGACGAAGAATGTTTAGAAGTGTGTAGAAAGACTTGTTGAAGTTTGGTCCCAAATGGGATATGAACCCACAAACATTGCTTTGAGGTAGTAAATGGCTTGTATAAAGTTATTTGGGGTTATAATATGTTATAATACAATGAATTTGATTGATTACAAGTGCTAGAGATGGATGAAGAATGTTTAGAAGTGTGAAGAAAGACTTACTGAACTTTGGTCCCAAATGGGATATGAACCCAAAAACATTGCTTTGAGGTAGTAAATGGCTTGTATAAAGTTATTTTGGGTTATAATATGTTATAATACAATGAATTTGATTGATTACAAGTGCTAGAGATGGATGAAGAATGTTTAGAAGTGTGAAGAAAGACTTGCTGAAGTTTGGTCCCAAATGGGATATGAACCCACAAACATTGCTTTGAGGTAGTAAATGGCTTGTATAAAGTTATTTGGGGTTATAATATGTTATAATACAATGAATTTTATTGATTACAAGTGCTAGAGATGGATTAAGAATGTTTAGAAGTGTGAAGAAAGACTTGTTGAAGTTTGGTCTCAAATGGGATATAAACCCAAAAACATTGCTTTGAGGTAGTAAATGGCTTGTATAAAGTTATTTTGGGTTATAATATGTTATAATACAATGAATTTGATTGATTACAAGTGCTAGAGATGGATGAAGAATGTTTAGAAGTGTGAAGAAAGACTTGCTGAAGTTTGGTCCCAAATGGGATATGAACCCACAAACATTGCTTTGAGGTAGTAAATGGCTTGTATAAAGTTATTTGGGGTTATAATATGTTATAATACAATGAATTTGATTGATTACAAGTGCTAGAGATGGATGAAGAATGTTTAGAAGTGTGAAGAAAGACTTACTGAACTTTGGTCCCAAATGGGATATGAACCCATAAACATTGCTTTGAGGTAGTAAATGGCTTGTATAAAGTTATTTTGGGTTATAATATGTTATAATACAATGAATTTGATTGATTACAAGTGCTAGAGATGGATGAAGAATGTTTAGAAGTGTGAAGAAAGACTTGCTGAAGTTTGGTCCCAAATGGGATATGAACCCACAAACATTGCTTTGAGGTAGTAAATGGCTTGTATAAAGTTATTTGGGGTTATAATATGTTATAATACAATGAATTTTATTGATTACAAGTGCTAGAGATGGATTAAGAATGTTTAGAAGTGTGAAGAAAGACTTGTTGAAGTTTGGTCTCAAATGGGATATAAACCCAAAAACATTGCTTTGAGGTAGTAAATGGCTTGTATAAAGTTATTTTGGGTTATCATATGTTATAATACAATGAATTTGATTGATTACAAGTGCTAGAGATGGATGAAGAATGTTTAGAAGTGTGAAGAAAGACTTCCTGAAGTTTGGTCCCAAATGCGATATGAACCCAAAAAAACATTGCTTTGAGGTAATAAATGGCTTGTATAAAGTTATTTTGGGTTATAATATGTTATAATACAATGAATTTGATTGATTACAAGTGCTAGAGATGGATGAAGAATGTTTAGAAGTGTGAAGAAAGACTTGCTGAAGTTTGGTCCCAAATGGGATATGAACCCACAAACATTGCTTTGAGGTAGTAAATGGCTTGTATAAAGTTATTTTGGGTTAGAATATGTTATAATAAAATGAATTTGATTGATTACAAGTGCTAGAGATGGATGAAGAATGTTTAGAAGTGTGAAGAAAGACTTGCTGAAGTTTGGTCCCAAATGGGATATGAACCCACAAGCATTGCTTTGAGGTAGTAAATGGCTTGTATAAAGTTATTTGGGGTTATAATATGTTATAATACAATGAATTTTATTGATTACAAGTGCTAGAGATGGATGAATAATGTTTAGAAGTGTGAAGAAAGACTTGCTGAAGTTTGGTCCCAAATGGGATATGAACCCACAAACATTGCTTTGAGGTAGTAAATGGCTAGTATAAAGTTATTTGGGGTTATAATATGTTATAATACAATGAATTTGATTGATTACAAGTGCTAGAGATGGATGAAGAATGTTTAGAAGTGTGAAGAAAGACTTACTGAACTTTGGTCCCAAATGGGATATGAACCCAAAAACATTGCTTTGAGGTAGTAAATGGCTTGTATAAAGTTATTTTGGGTTATAATATGTTATAATACAATGAATTTGATTGATTACAAGTGCTAGAGATGGATGAAGAATGTTTAGAAGTGTGAAGAAAGACTTGCTGAAGTTTGGTCCCAAATGGGATATGAACCCACAAACATTGCTTTGAGGTAGTAAATGGCTTGTATAAAGTTATTTGGGGTTATAATATGTTATAATACAATGAATTTGATTGATTACAAGTCCTAGAGATGGATGAAGAATGTTTAGAAGTGTGAAGAAAGACTTCCTGAAGTTTGGTCCCAAATGGGATATGAACCCAAAAAAACATTGCTTTGAGGTAATAAATGGCTTGTATAAAGTTATTTTGGGTTATAATATGTTATAATACAATGAATTTGATTGATTACAAGTGCTAGAGATGGATGAAGAATGTTTAGAAGTGTGAAGAAAGACTTCCTGAAGTTTGGTCCCAAATGGGATATGAACCCAAAAAAACATTGCTTTGAGGTAATAAATGGCTTGTATAAAGTTATTTTGGGTTATAATATGTTATAATACAATGAATTTGATTGATTACAAGTGCTAGAGATGGATGAAGAATGTTTAGAAGTGTGAAGAAAGACTTGCTGAAGTTTGGTCCCAAATGGGATATGAACCCACAAACATTGCTTTGAGGTAGTAAATGGCTTGTATAAAGTTATTTTGGGTTATAATATGTTATAATACAATGAATTTGATTGATTACAAGTGCTAGAGATGGATGAAGAATGTTTAGAAGTGTGAAGAAAGACTTGCTGAAGTTTGGTCCCAAATGGGATATGAACCCACAAACATTGCTTTGAGGTAGTAAATGGCTTGTATAAAGTTATTTTGGGTTAGAATATGTTATAATACAAAGAATTTGATTGATTACAAGTGTTAGAGATGGATGAAGAATGTTTAGAAGTGTGAAGAAAGACTTGCTGAAGTTTGGTCCCAAATGGGATATGAACCCACAAACATTGCTTTGAGGTAGTAAATGGCTTGTATAAAGTTATTTGGGGTTATAATATGTTATAATACAATGAATTTTATTGATTACAAGTGCTAGAGATGGACGAAGAATGTTTAGAAGTGTGTAGAAAGACTTGTTGAAGTTTGGTCCCAAATGGGATATGAACCCACAAACATTGCTTTGAGGTAGTAAATGGCTTGTATAAAGTTATTTGGGGTTATAATATGTTATAATACAATGAATTTGATTGATTACAAGTGCTAGAGATGGATGAAGAATGTTTAGAAGTGTGAAGAAAGACTTACTGAACTTTGGTCCCAAATGGGATATGAACCCAAAAACATTGCTTTGAGGTAGTAAATGGCTTGTATAAAGTTATTTTGGGTTATAATATGTTATAATACAATGAATTTGATTGATTACAAGTGCTAGAGATGGATGAAGAATGTTTAGAAGTGTGAAGAAAGACTTGCTGAAGTTTGGTCCCAAATGGGATATGAACCCACAAACATTGCTTTGAGGTAGTAAATGGCTTGTATAAAGTTATTTGGGGTTATAATATGTTATAATACAATGAATTTTATTGATTACAAGTGCTAGAGATGGATTAAGAATGTTTAGAAGTGTGAAGAAAGACTTGTTGAAGTTTGGTCTCAAATGGGATATAAACCCAAAAACATTGCTTTGAGGTAGTAAATGGCTTGTATAAAGTTATTTTGGGTTATCATATGTTCTAATACAATGAATTTGATTGATTACAAGTGCTAGAGATGGATGAAGAATGTTTAGAAGTGTGAAGAAAGACTTCCTGAAGTTTGGTCCCAAATGGGATATGAACCCAAAAAAACATTGCTTTGAGGTAATAAATGGCTTGTATAAAGTTATTTTGGGTTATAATATGTTATAATACAATGAATTTGATTGATTACAAGTGCTAGAGATGGATGAAGAATGTTTAGAAGTGTGAAGAAAGACTTGCTGAAGTTTGGTCCCAAATGGGATATGAACCCACAAACATTGCTTTGAGGTAGTAAATGGCTTGTATAAAGTTATTTTGGGTTAGAATATGTTATAATAAAATGAATTTGATTGATTACAAGTGCTAGAGATGGATGAAGAATGTTTAGAAGTGTGAAGAAAGACTTGCTGAAGTTTGGTCCCAAATGGGATATGAACCCACAAACATTGCTTTGAGGTAGTAAATGGCTTGTATAAAGTTATTTGGGGTTATAATATGTTATAATACAATGAATTTTATTGATTACAAGTGCTAGAGATGGATGAAGAATGTTTAGAAGTGTGAAGAAAGACTTGCTGAAGTTTGGTCCCAAATGGGATATGAACCCACAAACATTGCTTTGAGGTAGTAAATGGCTAGTATAAAGTTATTTGGGGTTATAATATGTTATAATACAATGAATTTGATTGATTACAAGTGCTAGAGATGGATGAAGAATGTTTAGAAGTGTGAAGAAAGACTTACTGAACTTTGGTCCCAAATGGGATATGAACCCAAAAACATTGCTTTGAGGTAGTAAATGGCTTGTATAAAGTTATTTTGGGTTATAATATGTTATAATACAATGAAATTTATTGATTACAAGTGCTAGAAATGGATTAAGAATGTTTAGAAGTGTGAAGAAAGACTTGTTGAAGTTTGGTCTCAAATGGGATATAAACCCAAAAACATTGCTTTGAGGTAGTAAATGGCTTGTATAAAGTTATTTTGGGTTATCATATGTTATAATACAATGAATTTGATTGATTACAAGTGCTAGAGATGGATGAAGAATGTTTAGAAGTGTGAAGAAAGACTTCCTGAAGTTTGGTCCCAAATGGGATATGAACCCAAAAAAACATTGCTTTGAGGTAATAAATGGCTTGTATAAAGTTATTTTGGGTTATAATATGTTATAATACAATGAATTTTGATTGATTACAAGTGCTAGAGATGGATGAAGAATGTTTAGAAGTGTGAAGAAAGACTTGCTGAAGTTTGGTCCCAAATGGGATATGAACCCACAAACATTGCTTTGAGGTAGTAAATGGCTTGTATAAAGTTATTTTGGGTTATAATATGTTATAATACAATGAATTTGATTGATTACAAGTGCTAGAGATGGATGAAGAATGTTTAGAAGTGTGAAGAAAGACTTGCTGAAGTTTGGTCCCAAATGGGATATGAACCCACAAACATTGCTTTGAGGTAGTAAATGGCTTGTATAAAGTTATTTTGGGTTAGAATATGTTATAATACAAAGAATTTGATTGATTACAAGTGTTAGAGATGGATGAAGAATGTTTAGAAGTGTGAAGAAAGACTTGATGAAGTTTGGTCCCAAATGGGATATGAACCCACAAACATTGCTTTGAGGTAGTAAATGGCTTGTATAAAGTTATTTGGGGTTATAATATGTTATAATACAATGAATTTTATTGATTACAAGTGCTAGAGATGGACGAAGAATGTTTAGAAGTGTGTAGAAAGACTTGCTGAAGTTTGGTCCCAAATGGGATATGAACCCACAAACATTGCTTTGAGGTAGTAAATGGCTTGTATAAAGTTATTTGGGGTTATAATATGTTATAATACAATGAATTTGATTGATTACAAGTGCTAGAGATGGATGAAGAATGTTTAGAAGTGTGAAGAAAGACTTACTGAACTTTGGTCCCAAATGGGATATGAACCCAAAAACATTGCTTTGAGGTAGTAAATGGCTTGTATAAAGTTATTTTGGGTTATAATATGTTATAATACAATGAATTTGATTGATTACAAGTGCTAGAGATGGATGAAGAATGTTTAGAAGTGTGAAGAAAGACTTGCTGAAGTTTGGTCCCAAATGGGATATGAACCCACAAACATTGCTTTGAGGTAGTAAATGGCTTGTATAAAGTTATTTGGGGTTATAATATGTTATAATACAATGAATTTTATTGATTACAAGTGCTAGAGATGGATTAAGAATGTTTAGAAGTGTGAAGAAAGACTTGTTGAAGTTTGCTCTCAAATGGGATATAAACCCAAAAACATTGCTTTGAGGTAGTAAATGGCTTGTATAAAGTTATTTTGGGTTATCATATGTTATAATACAATGAATTTGATTGATTACAAGTGCTAGAGATGGATGAAGAATGTTTAGAAGTGTGAAGAAAGACTTCCTGAAGTTTGGTCCCAAATGGGATATGAACCCAAAAAAACATTGCTTTGAGGTAATAAATGGCTTGTATAAAGTTATTTTGGGTTATAATATGTTATAATACAATGAATTTGATTGATTACAAGTGCTAGAGATGGATGAAGAATGTTTAGAAGTGTGAAGAAAGACTTGCTGAAGTTTGGTCCCAAATGGGATATGAACCCACAAACATTGCTTTGAGGTAGTAAATGGCTTGTATAAAGTTATTTTGGGTTAGAATATGTTATAATAAAATGAATTTGATTGATTACAAGTGCTAGAGATGGATGAAGAATGTTTAGAAGTGTGAAGAAAGACTTGCTGAAGTTTGGTCCCAAATGGGATATGAACCCACAAACATTGCTTTGAGGTAGTAAATGGCTTGTATAAAGTTATTTGGGGTTATAATATGTTATAATACAATGAATTTTATTGATTACAAGTGCTAGAGATGGATGAAGAATGTTTAGAAGTGTGAAGAAAGACTTGCTGAAGTTTGGTCCCAAATGGGATATGAACCCACAAACATTGCTTTGAGGTAGTAAATGGCTAGTATAAAGTTATTTGGGGTTATAATATGTTATAATACAATGAATTTGATTGATTACAAGTCCTAGAGATGGATGAAGAATGTTTAGAAGTGTGAAGAAAGACTTCCTGAAGTTTGGTCCCAAATGGGATATGAACCCAAAAAAACATTGCTTTGAGGTAATGAATGGCTTGTATAAAGTTATTTTGGGTTATAATATGTTATAATACAATGAATTTGATTGATTACAAGTGCTAGAGATGGATGAAGAATGTTTAGAAGTGTGAAGAAAGACTTGCTGAAGTTTGGTCCCAAATGGGATATGAACCCACAAACATTGCTTTGAGGTAGTAAATGGCTTGTATAAAGTTATTTTGGGTTAGAATATGTTATAATACAAAGAATTTGATTGATTACAAGTGCTAGAGATGGATGAAGAATGTTTAGAAGTGTGAAGAAAGACTTGCTGAAGTTTGGTCCCAAATGGGATATGAACCCACAAACATTGCTTTGAGGTAGTAAATGGCTTGTATAAAGTTATTTTGGGTTATCATATGTTATAATACAATGAATTTGATTGATTACAAGTGCTAGAGATGGATGAAGAATGTTTAGAAGTGTGAAGAAAGACTTGCTGAAGTTTGGTCCCAAATGGGATATGAACCCACAAACATTGCTTTGAGGTAGTAAATGGCCTGTATAAAGTTATTTTGGGTTAGAATGTGTTATAATACAATGAATTTCATTGATTACAAGTGCTAGAGATGGATGAAGAATGTTTAGAAGTGTGAAGAAAGACTTGCTGAAGTTTGGTCCCAAATGGGATAAGAACCCACAAACATTGCTTTGAGGTAGTAAATGGCTTGTATAAAGTTATTTTGGGTTATCATATGTTATAATACAATGAATTTGATTGATTACAAGTGCTAGAGATGGATGAAGAATGTTTAGAAGTGTGAAGAAAGACTTCCTGAAGTTTGGTCCCAAATGGGATATGAACCCAAAAAAACATTGCTTTGAGGTAATAAATGGCTTGTATAAAGTTATTTTGGGTTATAATATGTTATACAACAATGAATTTGATTGATTACAAGTGCTAGAGATGGATGAAGAATGTTTAGAAGTGTGAAGAAAGACTTGCTGAAGTTTGGTCCCAAATGGGGTATGAACCCACAAACATTGGTTTGAGGTAGTAAATGGCTTGTATAAAGTTATTTTGGGTTAGAATATGTTATAATACAAAGAATTTGGTTGATTACAAGTGCTAGAGATGGATGAAGAATGTTTAGAATTGTGAAGAAAGACTTGCTGAAGTTTGGTCCCAAATGGGATATGAACCCACAAACATTGCTTTGAGGTAGTAAATGGCTTGTATAAAGTTATTTGGGGTTATAATATGTTATAATACAATGAATTTTATTGATTACAAGTGCTAGAGATGGATGAAGAATGTTTACAAGTGTGAAGAAAGACTTGCTGAAGTTTGGTCCCAAATGGGATATGAACACACAAACATTGCTTTGAGGTAGTAAATGGCTTGTATAAAGTTATTTGGGGTTATAATATGTTATAATACAATGAATTTTATTGATTACAAGTGCTAGAGATGGATTAAGAATGTTTAGAAGTGTGAAGAAAGACTTGTTGAAGTTTGGTCCCAAATGGGATATAAACCCAAAAACATTGCTTTGAGGTAGTAAATGGCTTGTATAAAGTTATTTGGGGTTATAATATGTTATAATACAATGAATTTGATTGATTACAAGTGCTAGAGATGGATGAAGAATGTTTAGAAGTGTGAAGAAAGAGTTCCTGAAGTTTGGTCCCAAATGGGATATGAACCCAAAAAAACATTGCTTTGAGTTAATAAATGGCTTGTATAAAGTTATTTTGGGTTATAATATGTTATACAACAATGAATTTGATTGATTACAAGTGCTAGAGATGGATGAAGAATGTTTAGAAGTGTGAAGAAAGACTTGCTGAAGTTTGGTCCCAAATGGGATATGAACCCACAAACATTGCTTTGAGGTAGTAAATGGCTTGTATAAAGTTATTTTGGGTTAGAATGTGTTATAATACAATGAATTTGATTGATTACAAGTGCTAGAGATGGATGAAGAATGTTTAGAATTGTGAAGAAAGACTTGCTGAAGTTTGGTCCCAAATGGGATATGAACACACAAACATTGCTTTGAGGTAGTAAATGGCTTGTATAAAGTTATTTGGGGTTATAATATGTTATAATACAATGAATTTTATTGATTACAAGTGCTAGAGATGGATTAAGAATGTTTAGAAGTGTGAAGAAAGACTTGTTGAAGTTTGGTCCCAAATGGGATATAAACCCAAAAACATTGCTTTGAGGTAGTAAATGGCTTGTATAAAGTTATTTGGGGTTATAATATGTTATAATACAATGAATTTGATTGATTACAAGTGCTAGAGATGGATGAAGAATGTTTAGAAGTGTGAAGAAAGAGTTCCTGAAGTTTGGTCCCAAATGGGATATGAACCCAAAAAAACATTGCTTTGAGGTAATAAATGGCTTGTATAAAGTTATTTTGGGTTATAATATGTTATACAACAATGAATTTGATTGATTACAAGTGCTAGAGATGGATGAAGAATGTTTAGAAGTGTGAAGAAAGACTTGCTGAAGTTTGGTCCCAAATGGGATATGAACCCACAAACATTGCTTTGAGGTAGTAAATGGCTTGTATAAAGTTATTTTGGGTTAGAATGTGTTATAATACAATGAATTTGATTGATTACAAGTGCTAGAGATGGATGAAGAATGTTTAGAATTGTGAAGAAAGACTTGCTGAAGTTTGGTCCCAAATGGGATATGAACCCACAAACATTGCTTTGAGGTAGTAAATGGCTTGTATAAAGTTATTTGGGGTTATAATATGTTATAATACAATGAATTTTATTGATTACAAGTGCTAGAGATGGATGAAGAATGTTTAGAAGTGTGAAGAAAGACTTGCTGAAGTTTGGTCCCAAATGGGATATGAACCCACAAACATTGCTTTGAGGTAGTAAATGGCTTGTATAAAGTTATTTTGGGTTATAATATGTTATAATACAATGAATTTGATTGATTACAAGTGCTAGAGATGGATGAAGAATGTTTAGAAGTGTGAAGAAAGACTTGCTGAAGTTTGGTCCCAAATGGGATATGAACCCACAAACATTGCTTTGAGGTAGTAAATGGCTTGTATAAAGTTATTTTGGGTTAGAATATGTTATAATACAAAGAATTTGATTGATTACAAGTGTTAGAGATGGATGAAGAATGTTTAGAAGTGTGAAGAAAGACTTGCTGAAGTTTGGTCCCAAATGGGATATGAACCCACAAACATTGCTTTGAGGTAGTAAATGGCTTGTATAAAGTTATTTGGGGTTATAATATGTTATAATACAATGAATTTTATTGATTACAAGTGCTAGAGATGGACGAAGAATGTTTAGAAGTGTGTAGAAAGACTTGCTGAAGTTTGGTCCCAAATGGGATATGAACCCACAAACATTGCTTTGAGGTAGTAAATGGCTTGTATAAAGTTATTTGGGGTTATAATATGTTATAATACAATGAATTTGATTGATTACAAGTGCTAGAGATGGATGAAGAATGTTTAGAAGTGTGAAGAAAGACTTCCTGAAGTTTGGTCCCAAATGGGATATGAACCCAAAAAAACATTGCTTTGAGGTAATAAATGGCTTGTATAAAGTTATTTTGGGTTATAATATGTTATACAACAATGAATTTGATTGATTACAAGTGCTAGAGATGGATGAAGAATGTTTAGAAGTGTGAAGAAAGACTTGCTGAAGTTTGGTCCCAAATGGGATATGAACCCACAAACATTGCTTTGAGGTAGTAAATGGCTTGTATAAAGTTATTTTGGGTTAGAATGTGTTATAATACAATGAATTTGATTGATTACAAGTGCTAGAGATGGATGAAGAATGTTTAGAATTGTGAAGAAAGACTTGCTGAAGTTTGGTCCCAAATGGGATATGAACCCACAAACATTGCTTTGAGGTAGTAAATGGCTTGTATAAAGTTATTTGGGGTTATAATATGTTATAATACAATGAATTTGATTGATTACAAGTGCTAGAGATGGATGAAGAATGTTTACAAGTGTGAAGAAAGACTTGCTGAAGTTTGGTCCCAAATGGGATATGAACACACAAACATTGCTTTGAGGTAGTAAATGGCTTGTATAAAGTTATTTGGGGTTATAATATGTTATAATACAATGAATTTTATTGATTACAAGTGCTAGAGATGGATTAAGAATGTTTAGAAGTGTGAAGAAAGACTTGTTGAAGTTTGGTCCCAAATGGGATATAAACCCAAAAACATTGCTTTGAGGTAGTAAATGGCTTGTATAAAGTTATTTGGGGTTATAATATGTTATAATACAATGAATTTGATTGATTACAAGTGCTAGAGATGGATGAAGAATGTTTAGAAGTGTGAAGAAAGACTTCCTGAAGTTTGGTCCCAAATGGGATATGAACCCAAAAAAACATTGCTTTGAGGTAATAAATGGCTTGTATAAAGTTATTTTGGGTTATAATATGTTATACAACAATGAATTTGATTGATTACAAGTGCTAGAGATGGATGAAGAATGTTTAGAAGTGTGAAGAAAGACTTGCTGAAGTTTGGTCCCAAATGGGATATGAACCCACAAACATTGCTTTGAGGTAGTAAATGGCTTGTATAAAGTTATTTTGGGTTAGAATGTGTTATAATACAATGAATTTGATTGATTACAAGTGCTAGAGATGGATGAAGAATGTTTAGAATTGTGAAGAAAGACTTGCTGAAGTTTGGTCCCAAATGGGATATGAACCCACAAACATTGCTTTGAGGTAGTAAATGGCTTGTATAAAGTTATTTTGGGTTAGAATGTGTTATAATACAATGAATTTGATTGATTACAAGTGCTAGAGATGGATGAAGAATGTTTAGAATTGTGAAGAAAGACTTGCTGAAGTTTGGTCCCAAATGGGATATGAACACACAAACATTGCTTTGAGGTAGTAAATGGCTTGTATAAAGTTATTTGGGGTTATAATATGTTATAATACAATGAATTTTATTGATTACAAGTGCTAGAGATGGATTAAGAATGTTTAGAAGTGTGAAGAAAGACTTGTTGAAGTTTGGTCCCAAATGGGATATAAACCCAAAAACATTGCTTTGAGGTAGTAAATGGCTTGTATAAAGTTATTTGGGGTTATAATATGTTATAATACAATGAATTTGATTGATTACAAGTGCTAGAGATGGATGAAGAATGTTTAGAAGTGTGAAGAAAGAGTTCCTGAAGTTTGGTCCCAAATGGGATATGAACCCAAAAAAACATTGCTTTGAGGTAATAAATGGCTTGTATAAAGTTATTTTGGGTTATAATATGTTATACAACAATGAATTTGATTGATTACAAGTGCTAGAGATGGATGAAGAATGTTTAGAAGTGTGAAGAAAGACTTGCTGAAGTTTGGTCCCAAATGGGATATGAACCCACAAACATTGCTTTGAGGTAGTAAATGGCTTGTATAAAGTTATTTTGGGTTAGAATGTGTTATAATACAATGAATTTGATTGATTACAAGTGCTAGAGATGGATGAAGAATGTTTAGAATTGTGAAGAAAGACTTGCTGAAGTTTGGTCCCAAATGGGATATGAACCCACAAACATTGCTTTGAGGTAGTAAATGGCTTGTATAAAGTTATTTGGGGTTATAATATGTTATAATACAATGAATTTTATTGATTACAAGTGCTAGAGATGGATGAAGAATGTTTAGAAGTGTGAAGAAAGACTTGCTGAAGTTTGGTCCCAAATGGGATATGAACCCACAAACATTGCTTTGAGGTAGTAAATGGCTTGTATAAAGTTATTTTGGGTTATAATATGTTATAATACAATGAATTTGATTGATTACAAGTACTAGAGATGGATGAAGAATGTTTAGAAGTGTGAAGAAAGACTTGCTGAAGTTTGGTCCCAAATGGGATATGAACCCACAAACATTGCTTTGAGGTAGTAAATGGCTTGTATAAAGTTATTTTGGGTTAGAATATGTTATAATACAAAGAATTTGATTGATTACAAGTGTTAGAGATGGATGAAGAATGTTTAGAAGTGTGAAGAAAGACTTGCTGAAGTTTGGTCCCAAATGGGATATGAACCCACAAACATTGCTTTGAGGTAGTAAATGGCTTGTATAAAGTTATTTGGGGTTATAATATGTTATAATACAATGAATTTTATTGATTACAAGTGCTAGAGATGGACGAAGAATGTTTAGAAGTGTGTAGAAAGACTTGCTGAAGTTTGGTCCCAAATGGGATATGAACCCACAAACATTGCTTTGAGGTAGTAAATGGCTTGTATAAAGTTATTTGGGGTTATAATATGTTATAATACAATGAATTTGATTGATTACAAGTGCTAGAGATGGATGAAGAATGTTTAGAAGTGTGAAGAAAGACTTACTGAACTTTGGTCCCAAATGGGATATGAACCCACAAACATTGCTTTGAGGTAGTAAATGGCTTGTATAAAGTTATTTGGGGTTATAATATGTTATAATACAATGAATTTTATTGATTACAAGTGCTAGAGATGGATGAAGAATGTTTAGAAGTGTGAAGAAAGACTTGCTGAAGTTTGGTCCCAAATGGGATATGAACCCACAAACATTGCTTTGAGGTAGTAAATGGCTTGTATAAAGTTATTTTGGGTTATAATATGTTATAATACAATGAATTTGATTGATTACAAGTACTAGAGATGGATGAAGAATGTTTAGAAGTGTAAAGAAAGACTTGCTGAAGTTTGGTCCCAAATGGGATATGAACCCACAAACATTGCTTTGAGGTAGTAAATGGCTTGTATAAAGTTATTTTGGGTTAGAATATGTTATAATACAAAGAATTTGATTGATTACAAGTGCTAGAGATGGATGAAGAATGTTTAGAAGTGTGAAGAAAGACTTGCTGAAGTTTGGTCCCAAATGGGATATGAACCCACAAACATTGCTTTGAGGTAGTAAATGGCTTGTATAAAGTTATTTGGGGTTATAATATGTTATAATACAATGAATTTTATTGATTACAAGTGCTAGAGATGGATGAAGAATGTTTAGAAGTGTGAAGAAAGACTTGCTGAAGTTTGGTCCGAAATGGGATATGAACCCACAAACATTGCTTTGAGGTAGTAAATGGCTTGTATAAAGTTATTTTGGGTTATAATATGTTATAATACAATGAATTTGATTGATTACAAGTGCTAGAGATGGATGAAGAATGTTTAGAAGTGTGAAGAAAGACTTACTGAACTTTGGTCCCAAATGGGATATGAACCCAAAAACATTGCTTTGAGGTAGTAAATGGCTTGTATAAAGTTATTTTGGGTTATCATATGTTATAATACAATGAATTTGATTGATTACAAGTGTTAGAGATGGATGAAGAATGTTTAGAAGTGTGAAGAAAGACTTGCTGAAGTTTGGTCCCAAATGGGATATGAACCCACAAACATTGCTTTGAGGTAGTAAATGGCTTGTATAAAGTTATTTGGGGTTATAATATGTTATAATACAATGAATTTTATTGATTACAAGTGCTAGAGATGGATTAAGAATGTTTAGAAGTGTGAAGAAAGACTTGTTGAAGTTTGGTCTCAAATGGGATATAAAACCAAAAACATTGCTTTGAGGTAGTAAATGGCTTGTATAAAGTTATTTTGGGTTATCATATGTTATAATACAATGAATTTGATTGATTACAAGTGCTAGAGATGGATGAAGAATGTTTAGAAGTGTGAAGAAAGACTTCATGAAGTTTGGTCCCAAATGGGATATGAACCCAAAAAAACATTGCTTTGAGGTAATAAACGGCTTGTATAAAGTTATTTTGGGTTATAATATGTTATAATACAATGAATTTGATTGATTACAAGTGCTAGAGATAGATGAAGAATGTTTAGAAGTGTGAAGAAAGACTTGCTGAAGTTTGGTCCCAAATGGGATATGAACCCAAAAAAACATTGCTTTGAGGTAATAAATGGCTTGTATAAAGTTATTTTGGGTTATAATATGTTATAATACAATGAATTTGATTGATTACAAGTGCTAGAGATAGATGAAGAATGTTTAGAAGTGTGAAGAAAGACTTGCTGAAGTTTGGTCCCAAATGGGATATGAACCCACAAACATTGCTTTGAGGTAGTAAATGGCTTGTATAAAGTTATTTTGGGTTAGACTATGTTATAATACAATGAATTTGATTGATTAAAAGTGCTAGAGATGGATGAAGAATGTTTAGAAGTGTGAAGAAAGACTTACTGAACTTTGGATCCAAATGGGATATGAACCCAAAAACATTGCTTTGAGGTCGTAAATGGCTTGTATAAAGTTATTTTGGGTTATCATATGTTATCATACAATGAATTTGATTGATTACAAGTGCTAGAGATGGATGAAGAATGTTTAGAAGTGTGAAGAAAGACTTGCTGAAGTTTGGTCCCAAATGGGATATGAACCCACAAACATTGCTTTGAGGTAGTAAATGGCTTGTATAAAGTTATTTGGGGTTATAATATGTTATAATACAATGAATTTTATTGATTACAAGTGCTAGAGATGGATTAAGAATGTTTAGAACTGTGAAGAAAGACTTGTTGAAGTTTGGTCTCAAATGGGATATAAACCCAAAAACATTGCTTTGAGGTAGTAAATGGCTTGTATAAAGTTATTTTGGGTTATCATATGTTATAATACAAAGAATTTGATTGATTACAAGTGCTAGAGATGGATGAAGAATGTTTAGAAGTGTGAAGAAAGACTTGCTGAAGTTTGGTCCCAAATGGGATATGAACCCACAAACATTGCTTTGAGGTAGTAAATGGCTTGTATAAAGTTATTTTGGGTTAGAATATGTTATAATACAAAGAATTTGATTGATTACAAGTGCTAGAGATGGATGAAGAATGTTTAGAAGTGTGAAGAAAGACTTGCTGAAGTTTGGTCCCAAATGGGATATGAACCCACAAACATTGCTTTGAGGTAGTAAATGGCTTGTATAAAGTTATTTGGGGTTATAATATGTTATAATACAATGAATTTTATTGATTACAAGTGCTAGAGATGGATGAAGAATGTTTAGAAGTGTGAAGAAAGACTTGCTGAAGTTTGGTCCGAAATGGGATATGAACCCACAAACATTGCTTTGAGGTAGTAAATGGCTTGTATAAAGTTATTTTGGGTTATAATATGTTATAATACAATGAATTTGATTGATTACAAGTGCTAGAGATGGATGAAGAATGTTTAGAAGTGTGAAGAAAGACTTACTGAACTTTGGTCCCAAATGGGATATGAACCCAAAAACATTGCTTTGAGGTAGTAAATGGCTTGTATAAAGTTATTTTGGGTTATCATATGTTATAATACAATGAATTTGATTGATTACAAGTGTTAGAGATGGATGAAGAATGTTTAGAAGTGTGAAGAAAGACTTGCTGAAGTTTGGTCCCAAATGGGATATGAACCCACAAACATTGCTTTGAGGTAGTAAATGGCTTGTATAAAGTTATTTGGGGTTATAATATGTTATAATACAATGAATTTTATTGATTACAAGTGCTAGAGATGGATTAAGAATGTTTAGAAGTGTGAAGAAAGACTTGTTGAAGTTTGGTCTCAAATGGGATATAAAACCAAAAACATTGCTTTGAGGTAGTAAATGGCTTGTATAAAGTTATTTTGGGTTATCATATGTTATAATACAATGAATTTGATTGATTACAAGTGCTAGAGATGGATGAAGAATGTTTAGAAGTGTGAAGAAAGACTTCATGAAGTTTGGTCCCAAATGGGATATGAACCCAAAAAAACATTGCTTTGAGGTAATAAATGGCTTGTATAAAGTTATTTTGGGTTATAATATGTTATAATACAATGAATTTGATTGATTACAAGTGCTAGAGATGGATGAAGAATGTTTAGAAGTGTGAAGAAAGACTTGCTGAAGTTTGGTCCCAAATGGGATATGAACCCACAAACATTGCTTTGAGGTAGTAAATGGCTTGTATAAAGTTATTTTGGGTTAGAATATGTTATAATACAATGAATTTGATTGATTACAAGTGCTAGAGATGGATGAAGAATGTTTAGAAGTGTGAAGAAAGACTTACTGAACTTTGGTCCCAAATGGGATATGAACCCAAAAACATTGCTTTGAGGTAGTAAATGGCTTGTATAAAGTTATTTTGGGTTATCATATGTTATCATACAATAAATTTGATTGATTACAAGTGCTAGAGATGGATGAAGAATGTTTAGAAGTGTGAAGAAAGACTTGCTGAAGTTTGGTCCCAAATGGGATATGAACCCACAAACATTGCTTTGAGGTAGTAAATGGCTTGTATAAAGTTATTTGGGGTTATAATATGTTATAATACAATGAATTTTATTGATTACAAGTGCTAGAGATGGATTAAGAATGTTTAGAACTGTGAAGAAAGACTTGTTGAAGTTTGGTCTCAAATGGGATATAAACCCAAAAACATTGCTTTGAGGTAGTAAATGGCTTGTATAAAGTTATTTTGGGTTATCATATGTTATAATACAATGAATTTGATTGATTACAAGTGCTAGAGATGGATGAAGAATGTTTAGAAGTGTGAAGAAAGACTTCCTGAAGTTTGGTCCCAAATGGGATATGAACACAAAAAAACATTGCTTTGAGGTAATAAATGGCTTGTATAAAGTTATTTTGGGTTATAATATGTTATAATACAATGAATTTGATTGATTACAAGTGCTAGAGATGGATGAAGAATGTTTAGAAGTGTGAAGAAAGACTTGCTGAAGTTTGGTCCCAAATGGGATATGAACCCAAAAAAACATTGCTTTGAGGTAATAAATGGCTTGTATAAAGTTATTTTGGGTTATAATATGTTATAATACAATGAATTTGATTGATTACAAGTGCTAGAGATGGATGAAGAATGTTTAGAAGTGTGAAGAAAGACTTGCTGAAGTTTGGTCCTAAATGGGATATGAACCCAAAAACATTGCTTTGAGGTAGTAAATGGCTTGTATAAAGTTATTTTGGGTTAGAATATGTTATAATACAATGAATTTGATTGATTACAAGTGCTAGAGATGGATGAAGAATGTTTAGAAGTGTGAAGAAAGACTTACTGAACTTTGGTCCCAAATGAGATATGAACCCAAAAACATTGCTTTGAGGTAGTAAATGGCTTGTATAAAGTTATTTTAGGTTATCATATGTTATCATACAATGAATTTGATTGATTACAAGTGCTAGAGATGGATGAAGAATGTTTAGAAGTGTGAAGAAAGACTTGCTGAAGTTTGGTCCCAAATGGGATATGAACCTACAAACATTGCTTTGAGGTAGTAAATGGCTTGTATAAAGTTATTTGGGGTTATAATCTGTTATAATACAATGAATTTTATTGATTACAAGTGCTAGAGATGGATTAAGAATGTTTAGAAGTGTGAAGAAAGACTTACTGAACTTTGGTCCCAAATGGGATATGAACCCAAAAACATTGCTTTGAGGTAGTAAATGGCTTGTATAAAGTTATTTTGGGTTATCATATGTTATCATACAATGAATTTGATTGATTACAAGTGCTAGAGATGGATGAAGAATGTTTAGAAGTGTGAAGAAAGACTTGCTGAAGTTTGGTCCCAAATGGGATACGAACCCACAAACATTGCTTTGAGGTAGTAAATGGCTTGTATAAAGTTATTTTGGGTTAGAATATGTTATAATACAATGAATTTGATTAATTACAAGTGTTAGAGATGGATGAAGAATGTTTAGAAGTGTGAAGAAAGACTTGCTGAAGTTTGGTCCCAAATGGGATATGAACCCACAAACATTGCTTTGAGGTAGTAAATGGCTTGTATAAAGTTATTTAGGGTTATAATATGTTATAATACAATGAATTTTATTGATTACAAGTGCTAGAGATGGATTAAGAATGTTTAGAAGTGTGAAGAAAGACTTGTTGAAGTTTGGTCCCAAATGAAATATAAACCCACAAACATTGCTTTGACGTAGTAAATGGCTTGTATAAAGTTATTTTGGGTTAGAATATGTCATCATACAATGAATTTGATTGATTACAAGTGCTAGAGATAGATGAAGAGTGTTTAGAAGTGTGAAGAAAGACTTCCTGAAGTTTGGTCCCAAATGGGATATGACCCAAAAAAACATTGCTTTGAGGTAGTAAATGGCTTGTATAAAGTTATTTTGGGTTAGAATATGTTATAATACAATGAATTTGATTGATTACAAGTGCTAGAGATGGATGAAGAATGTTTAGAAGTGTGAAGAAAGACTTGCTGAAGTTTGGTCCCAAATGGGATATGAACCCACAAACATTGCTTTGAGGTAGTAAATGGCTTGTATAAAGTTATTTTGGGTTATAATATGTTATAATACAATGAATTTTATTGATTACAAGTGCTAGAGATGGATTAAGAATGTTTAGAAGTGTGAAGAAAGACTTGTTGAAGTTTGGTCCCAAATGGGATATAAACCCACAAACATTGCTTTGACATAGTAAATGGCTTGTATAAAGTTATTTTGGGTTATAATATGTTATAATACAATGAATTTTATTGATTACAAGTGCTAGAGATGGATGAAGAATGTTTAGAAGTGTGAAGAAAGACTTCCTGAAGTTTGGTCCCAAATGGGATATGAACCCAAAAAAACATTGCTTTGAGGTAGTAAATGGCTTGTATAAAGTTATTTTGGGTTAGAATATGTTATAATACAATGAATTTGATTGATTACAAGTGCTAGAGATGGATGAAGAATGTTTAGAAGTGTGAAGAAAGACTTCCTGAAGTTTGGTCCCAAATGGGATATGAACCCACAAACATTGCTTTGAGGTAGTAAATGGCTTGTATAAAGTTATTTTGGGTTATAATATGTTATAATACAATGAATTTGATTGATTACAAGTGCTAGAGATGGATGAAGAATGTTTAGAAGTGTGAAGAAAGACTTACTGAACTTTGGTCCCAAATGGGATATGAACCCACAAACATTGCTTTGAGGTAGTAAATGGCTTGTATAAAGTTATTTTGGGTTAGAATATGTTATAATACAATGAATTTGATTGATTACAAGTGCTAGAGATAGATGAAGAATGTTTAGAAGTGTGAAGAAAGACTTACTGAACTTTGGTCCCAAATGGGATATGAACCCACAAACATTGCTTTGAGGTAGTAAATGGCTTGTATAAAGTTATTTGGGGTTATAAAATGTTATAATACAATGAATTTGATTGATTACAAGTGCTAGAGATGGATGAAGAATGTTTAGAAGTGTGAAGAATGACTTGCTGAAGTTTGGTCCCAAATGGGATATGAACCCACAAACATTGCTTTGAGGTAGTAAATGGCTTGTATAAAGTTATTTTGGGTTAGAATATGTTATAATACAATAAATTTGATTGATTACAAGTGCTAGAGATGGATGAAGAATGTTTAGAAGTGTGAAGAAAGACTTACTGAACTTTGGTCCCAAATGGGATATGAACCCAAAAACATTTCTTTGAGGTAGTAAATGGCTTGTATAAAGTTATTTTGGGTTATCATATGTTATCATACAATGAATTTGATTGATTACAAGTGCTAGAGATGGATGAAGAATGTTTAGAAGTGTGAAGAAAGACTTGCTGAAGTTTGGTCCCAAATGGGATATGAACCCACAAACATTGCTTTGAGGTAGTAAATGGCTTGTATAAAGTTATTTGGGGTTATAATATGTTATAATACGATGAATTTTATTGATTACAAGTGCTAGAGATGGATTAAGAATGTTTAGAAGTGTGAAGAAAGACTTGTTGAAGTTTGGTCTCAAATGGGATATGAACCCAAAAAAACATTGCTTTGAGGTAGTAAATGGCTTGTATAAAGTTATTTTGGGTTAGAATATGTTATAATACAATGAATTTGATTGATTACAAGTGCTATAGATGGATGAAGAATGTTTAGAAGTGTGAAGAAAGACTTGCTGAAGTTTGGTCCCAAATGGGATATGAACCCACAAACATTGCTTTGAGGTAGTAAATGGCTTGTATAAAGTTATTTTGGGTTATAATATGTTATAATACAATGAATTTGATTGATTACAAGTGCTAGAGATGGATAAAGAATGTTTAGAAGTGTGAAGAAAGACTTATTGAACTTGGTCCCAAATGTGATATGAACCCAAAAACATTGCTTTGAGGTAGTAAATGGCTTGTATAAAGTTATTTTGGGTTAGAATATGTTATAATACAATGAATTTGATTGATTACAAGTGCTAGAGATGGATTAAGAATGTTTAGAAGTGTGAAGAAAGACTTGCTGAAGTTTGGTCCCAAATGGGATATGAACCCACAAACATTGCTTTGAGGTAGTAAATGGCTTGTATAAAGTTATTTTGGGTTAGAATATGTTATAATACAATGAATTTGATTGATTACAAGTGCTAGAGATGGATTAAGAATGTTTAGAAGTGTGAAGAAAGACTTGCTGAAGTTTGGTCCCAAATGGGATATGAACCCACAAACATTGCTTTGAGGTAGTAAATGGCTTGTATAAAGTTATTTTGGGTTATAATATGTTATAATACAATGAATTTGATTGATTACAAGTGCTAGAGATGGATAAAGAATGTTTAGAAGTGTGAAGAAAGACTTATTGAACTTGGTCCCAAATGTGATATGAACCCAAAAACATTGCTTTGAGGTAGTAAATGGCTTGTATAAAGTTATTTTGGGTTATCATATGTTATCATACAATGAATTTGATTGATTACAAGTGCTAGAGATGGATGAAGAATGTTTAGAAGTGTGAAGAAAGACTTGCTGAAGTTTGGTCCCAAATGGGATATAAACCTACAAACATTGCTTGGAGGTAGTAAATGGCTTGTATAAAGTTATTTGGGGTTATAATATGTTATAATACAATGAATTTTATTAATTACAAGTGCTAGAAATGGATTAAGAATGTTTAGAAGTGTGAAGAAAGACTTACTGAACTTTGGTCCCAAATGGGATATGAACCCAAAAACATTGCTTTGAGGTAGTAAATGGCTTGTATAAAGTTATTTTGGGTTATCATATGTTATCATACAATGAATTTGATTGATTACAAGTGCTAGAGATGGATGAAGAATGTTTAGAAGTGTGAAGAAAGACTTGCTGAAGTTTGGTCCCAAATGGGATATGAACCCACAAACATTGCTTTGAGGTAGTAAATGGCTTGTATAAAGTTATTTTGGGTTAGAATATGTTATAATACAATGAATTTGATTGATTACAAGTGTTAGAGATGGATGAAGAATGTTTAGAAGTGTGAAGAAAGACTTGCTGAAGTTTGGTCCCAAATGGGATATGAACCCACAAACATTGCTTTGAGGTAGTAAATAGCTTGTATAAAGTTATTTGGGGTTATAATATGTTATAATACAATGAATTTTATTGATTACAAGTGCTAGAGATGGATTAAGAATGTTTAGAAGTGTGAAGAAAGACTTGTTGAAGTTTGGTCCCAAATGGGATATCAACCCACAAACATTGCTTTGACGTAGTAAATGGCTTGTATAAAGTTATTTTGGGTTAGAATTTGTTATCATACAATGAATTTGATTGATTACAAGTGCTAGAGATGGATGAAGAATGTTTAGAAGTGTGAAGAAAGACTTCCTGAAGTTTGGTCCCAAATGGGATATGAACCCAAAAAAACATTGCTTTGAGGTAGTAAATGGCTTGTATAAAGTTATTTTGGGTTAGAATATGTTATAATACAATGAATTTGATTGATTACAAGTGCTAGAGATGGATGAAGAATGTTTAGAATTGTGAAGAAAG
Source organism: Capsella bursa-pastoris (assembly GCA_036452645.1). Taxonomy (NCBI): domain Eukaryota; kingdom Viridiplantae; phylum Streptophyta; class Magnoliopsida; order Brassicales; family Brassicaceae; genus Capsella; species Capsella bursa-pastoris. The sequence goes on from CP144192.1 coordinate 6,385,722, forward strand.
ACTTGCTGAAGTTTGGTCCCAAATGGGATATGAACCCACAAACATTGCTTTGAGGTAGTAAATGGCTTGTATAAAGTTATTTGGATTAGAATATGTTATAATACAATGAATTTGATTGATTACAAGTGTTAGCGATGGATGAAGAATGGTTAGAAGTGTGAAGAAAGACTTGCTGAAGTTTGGTCCCAAATGGGATATGAACCCACAAACATTGCTTTGAGGTAGTAAATGACTTGTATAAATTTATTTGGGGTTATAATATGTTATAATACAATGAATTTTATTGATTACAAGTGCTAGAGATGGATGAAGAATGTTTAGAAGTGTGAAGAAAGACTTGCTGAAGTTTGGTCCCAAATGGGATATGAACCCACAAACATTGCTTTGAGGTAGTAAATGGCTTGTATAAAGTTATTTGGGGTTATAATATATTATAATACAATGAATTTGATTGATTACAAGTGCTAGAGATGGATGAAGAATGTTTAGAAGTGTGAAGAAAGACTTACTGAACTTTGGTCCCAAATGGGATATAAACCCACAAACATTGCTTTGAGGTAGTAAATGGCTTGTATAAAGTTATTTTGGGTTATCATATGTTATAATACAATGAATTTGATTGATTACAAGTGCTAGAGATGGATGAAGAATGTTTAGAAGTGTGAAGAAAGACTTCCTGAAGTTTGGTCCCAAATGGGATATGAACCCAAAAAAACAATGCTTTGAGGTAATAAATGGCTTGTATAAAGTTATTTTGGGTTATAATATGTTATAATACAATGAATTTGATTGATTACAAGTGCTAGAGATGGATGAAGAATGTTTAGAAGTGTGAAGAAAGACTTGCTGAAGTTTGGTCCCAAATGGGATATGAACCCAAAAAAACATTGCTTTGAGGTAATAAATGGCTTGTATAAAGTTATTTTGGGTTATAATATGTTATAATACAATGAATTTGATTGATTACAAGTGCTAGAGATGGATGAAGAATGTTTAGAATTGTGAAGAAAGACTTGCTGAAGTTTGGTCCCAAATGGGATATGAACCCACAAACATTGCTTTGAGGTAGTAAATGGCTTGTATAAAGTTATTTGGATTAGAATATGTTATAATACAATGAATTTGATTGATTACAAGTGCTAGAGATGGATGAAGAATGTTTAGAAGTGTGAAGAAAGACTTGCTGAAGTTTGGTCCCAAATGGGATATGAACCCACAAAAATTGCTTTGAGGTAGTAAATGGCTTGTATAAAGTTATTTGGGGTTATAATATGTTATAATACAATGAATTTTATTGATTACAAGTGCTAGAGATGGATTAAGAATGTTTAGAAGTGTGAAGAAAGACTTGTTGAAGTTTGGTCCCAAATGGGATATAAACCCAAAAACATTGCTTTGAGGTAGTAAATGGCTTGTATAAAGTTATTTTGGGATATCATATGTTATAATACAATGAATTTGATTGATTACAAGTGCTAGAGATGGATGAAGAATGTTTAGAAGTGTGAAGAAAGACTTCCTGAAGTTTGGTCCCAAATGGGATATGAACCCACAAACATTGCTTTGAAGTAGTAAATGGCTTGTATAAAGTTATTTTGGGTTATAATATGTTATAATACAATGAATTTCATTGATTACAAGTGCTAGAGATGGATGAAGAATGTTTAGAAGTGTGAAGAAAGACTTACTGAACTTTGGTCCCAAATGGGATATGAACCCACAAACATTGCTTTGAGGTAGTAAATGGCTTGTATAAAGTTATTTTGGGTTAGAATATGTTATAATACAATGAATTTGATTGATTACAAGTGCTAGAGATGGATGAAGAATGTTTAGAAGTGTGAAGAAAGACTTCCTGAAGTTTGGTCCCAAATGGGATATGAACCCAAAAAAACATTGCTTTGAGGTAATAAATGGCTTGTATAAAGTTATTTTTGGTTATAATATGTTATAATACAATGAATTTGATTGATTACAAGTGCTAGAGATGGATGAAGAATGTTTAGAAGTGTGAAGAATGACTTGCTGAAGTTTGGTCCCAAATGGGATATGAACCCACAAACATTGCTTTGAGGTAGTAAATGGCTTGTATAAAGTTATTTTGGGTTAGAATATGTTATAATACAATAAATTTGATTGATTACAAGTGCTAGAGATGGATGAAGAATGTTTAGAAGTGTGAAGAAAGACTTACTGAACTTTGGTCCCAAATGGGATATGAACCCAAAAACATTTCTTTGAGGTAGTAAATGGCTTGTATAAAGTTATTTTGGGTTATCATATGTTATCATACAATGAATTTGATTGATTACAAGTGCTAGAGATGGATGAAGAATATTTAGAAGTGTGAAGAAAGACTTGCTGAAGTTTGGTCCCAAATGGGATATGAACCCACAAACATTGCTTTGAGGTAGTAAATGGCTTGTATAAAGTTATTTGGGGTTATAATATGTTATAATACGATGAATTTTATTGATTACAAGTGCTAGAGATGGATTAAGAATGTTTAGAAGTGTGAAGAAAGACTTGTTGAAGTTTGGTCTCAAATGGGATATGAACCCAAAAAAACATTGCTTTGAGGTAGTAAATGGCTTGTATAAAGTTATTTTGGGTTAGAATATGTTATAATACAATGAATTTTATTGATTACAAGTGCTATAGATGGATGAAGAATGTTTAGAAGTGTGAAGAAAGACTTGCTGAAGTTTGGTCCCAAATGGGATATGAACCCACAAACATTGCTTTAAGGTAGTAAATGGCTTGTATAAAGTTATTTTGGGTTAGAATATGTTATAATACAATGAATTTGATTGATTACAAGTGCTAGAGATGGATGAAGAATGTTTAGAAGTGTGAAGAAAGACTTGCTGAAGTTTGGTCCCAAATGGGATATGAACCCACAAACATTGCTTTGAGGTAGTAAATGGCTTGTATAAAGTTATTTTGGGTTATAATATGTTATAATACAATGAATTTGATTGATTACAAGTGCTAGAGATGGATAAAGAATGTTTAGAAGTGTGAAGAAAGACTTATTGAACTTGGTCCCAAATGTGATATGAACCCAAAAACATTGCTTTGAGGTAGTAAATGGCTTGTATAAAGTTATTTTGGGTTATCATATGTTATCATACAATGAATTTGATTGATTACAAGTGCTAGAGATGGATGAAGAATGTTTAGAAGTGTGAAGAAAGACTTGCTGAAGTTTGGTCCCAAATGGGATATGAACCCACAAACATTGCTTGGAGGTAGTAAATGGCTTGTATAAAGTTATTTGGGGTTATAATATGTTATAGTACAATGAATTTTATTAATTACAAGTGCTAGAAATGGATTAAGAATGTTTAGAAGTGTGAAGAAAGACTTACTGAACTTTGGTCCCAAATGGGATATGAACCCAAAAACATTGCTTTGAGGTAGTAAATGGCTTGTATAAAGTTATTTTGGGTTATCATATGTTATCATACAATGAATTTGATTGATTACAAGTGCTAGAGATGGATGAAGAATGTTTAGAAGTGTGAAGAAAGACTTGCTGAAGTTTGGTCCCAAATGGGATATGAACCCACAAACATTGCTTTGAGGTAGTAAATGGCTTGTATAAAGTTATTTTGGGTTAGAATATGTTATAATACAATGAATTTGATTGATTACAAGTGTTAGAGATGGATGAAGAATGTTTAGAAGTGTGAAGAAAGACTTGCTGAAGTTTGGTCCCAAATGGGATATGAACCCACAAACATTGCTTTGAGGTAGTAAATAGCTTGTATAAAGTTATTTGGGGTTATAATATGTTATAATACAATGAATTTTATTGATTACAAGTGCTAGAGATGGATTAAGAATGTTTAGAAGTGTGAAGAAAGACTTGTTGAAGTTTGGTCCCAAATGGGATATCAACCCACAAACATTGCTTTGACGTAGTAAATGGCTTGTATAAAGTTATTTTGGGTTAGAATATGTTATCATACAATGAATTTGATTGATTACAAGTGCTAGAGATGGATGAAGAATGTTTAGAAATGTGAAGAAAGACTTCCTGAAGTTTGGTCCCAAATGGGATATGAACCCAAAAAAACATTGCTTTGAGGTAGTAAATGGCTTGTATAAAGTTATTTTGGGTTAGAATATGTTATAATACAATGAATTTGATTGATTACAAGTGCTAGAGATGGATGAAGAATGTTTAGAATTGTGAAGAAAGACTTGCTGAAGTTTGGTCCCAAATGGGATATGAACCCACAAACATTGCTTTGAGGTAGTAAATGGCTTGTATAAAGTTATTTGGATTAGAATATGTTATAATACAATGAATTTGATTGATTACAAGTGCTAGCGATGGATGAAGAATGTTTAGAAGTGTGAAGAAAGACTTGCTGAAGTTTGGTCCCAAATGGGATATGAACCCACAAACATTGCTTTGAGGTAGTAAATGACTTGTATAAATTTATTTGGGGTTATAATATGTTATAATACAATGAATTTTATTGATTACAAGTGCTAGAGATGGATGAAGAATGTTTAGAAGTGTGAAGAAAGACTTGCTGAAGTTTGGTCCCAAATGGGATATGAACCCACAAACATTGCTTTGAGGTAGTAAATGGCTTGTATAAAGTTATTTGGGGTTATAATATATTATAATACAATGAATTTGATTGATTACAAGTGCTAGAGATGGATGAAGAATGTTTAGAAGTGTGAAGAAAGACTTACTGAACTTTGGTCCCAAATGGGATATAAACCCACAAACATTGCTTTGAGGTAGTAAATGGCTTGTATAAAGTTATTTTGGGTTATCATATGTTATAATACAATGAATTTGATTGATTACAAGTGCTAGAGATGGATGAAGAATGTTTAGAAGTGTGAAGAAAGACTTCCTGAAGTTTGGTCCCAAATGGGATATGAACCCAAAAAAACAATGCTTTGAGGTAATAAATGGCTTGTATAAAGTTATTTTGGGTTATAATATGTTATAATACAATGAATTTGATTGATTACAAGTGCTAGAGATGGATGAAGAATGTTTAGAAGTGTGAAGAAAGACTTGCTGAAGTTTGGTCCCAAATGGGATATGAACCCAAAAAAACATTGCTTTGAGGTAATAAATGGCTTGTATAAAGTTATTTTGGGTTATAATATGTTATAATACAATGAATTTGATTGATTACAAGTGCTAGAGATGGATGAAGAATGTTTAGAAGTGTGAAGAAAGACTTGCTGAAGTTTGGTCCTAAATGGGATATGAACCCAAAAACATTGCTTTGAGGTAGTAAATGGCTTGTATAAAGTTATTTTGGGTTAGAATATGTTATAATACAATGAATTTGATTGATTACAAGTGCTAGAGATGGATGAAGAATGTTTAGAAGTGTGAAGAAAGACTTACTGAACTTTGGTCCCAAATGGGATATGAACCCAAAAACATTGCTTTGAGGTAGTAAATGGCTTGTATAAAGTTATTTTAGGTTATCATATGTTATCATACAATGAATTTGATTGATTACAAGTGCTAGAGATGGATGAAGAATGTTTAGAAGTGTGAAGAAAGACTTGCTGAAGTTTGGTCCCAAATGGGATATGAACCTACAAACATTGCTTTGAGGTAGTAAATGGCTTGTATAAAGTTATTTGGGGTTATAATCTGTTATAATACAATGAATTTTATTGATTACAAGTGCTAGAGATGGATTAAGAATGTTTAGAAGTGTGAAGAAAGACTTACTGAACTTTGGTCCCAAATGGGATATGAACCCAAAAACATTGCTTTGAGGTAGTAAATGGCTTGTATAAAGTTATTTTGGGTTATCATATGTTATCATACAATGAATTTGATTGATTACAAGTGCTAGAGATGGATGAAGAATGTTTAGAAGTGTGAAGAAAGACTTATTGAAGTTTGGTCCCAAATGGGATACGAACCCACAAACATTGCTTTGAGGTAGTAAATGGCTTGTATAAAGTTATTTTGGGTTAGAATATGTTATAATACAATGAATTTGATTAATTACAAGTGTTAGAGATGGATGAAGAATGTTTAGAAGTGTGAAGAAAGACTTGCTGAAGTTTGGTCCCAAATGGGATATGAACCCACAAACATTGCTTTGAGGTAGTAAATGGCTTGTATAAAGTTATTTGGGGTTATAATATGTTATAATACAATGAATTTTATTGATTACAAGTGCTAGAGATGGATTAAGAATGTTTAGAAGTGTGAAGAAAGACTTGTTGAAGTTTGGTCCCAAATGGGATATAAACCCACAAACATTGCTTTGACGTAGTAAATGGCTTGTATAAAGTTATTTTGGGTTAGAATATGTCATCATACAATGAATTTGATTGATTACAAGTGCTAGAGATGGATGAAGAGTGTTTAGAAGTGTGAAGAAAGACTTCCTGAAGTTTGGTCCCAAATGGGATATGACCCAAAAAAACATTGCTTTGAGGTAGTAAATGGCTTGTATAAAGTTATTTTGGGTTAGAATATGTTATAATACAATGAATTTGATTGATTACAAGTGCTATAGATGGATGAAGAATGTTTAGAAGTGTGAAGAAAGACTTGCTGTAGTTTGGTCCCAAATGGGATATGAACCCACAAACATTGCTTTGAGGTAGTAAATGGCTTGTATAAAGTTATTTTGGGTTAGAATATGTTATAATACAATGAATTTGATTGATTACAAGTGCTAGAGATGGATGAAGAATGTTTAGAAGTGTGAAGAAAGACTTGCTGAAGTTTGGTCCCAAATAGGATATGAACCCACAAACATTGCTTTGAGGTAGTAAATGGCTTGTATAAATTTATTTTGGGTTATAATATGTTATAATACAATGAATTTGATTGATTACAAGTGCTAGAGATGGATAAAGAATGTTTAGAAGTGTGAAGAAAGACTTATTGAACTTGGTCCCAAATGTGATATGAACCCAAAAACATTGCTTTGAGGTAGTAAATGGCTTGTATAAAGTTATTTTGGGTTATCATATGTTATCATACAATGAATTTGATTGATTACAAGTGCTAGAGATGGATGAAGAATGTTTAGAAGTGTGAAGAAAGACTTGCTGAAGTTTGGTCCCAAATGGGATATGAACCCAAAAACATTGCTTTGAGGTAGTAAATGGCTTGTATAAAGTTATTTTGGGTTATCATATGTTATCATACAATGAATTTGATTGATTACAAGTGCTAGAGATGGATGAAGAATGTTTAGAAGTGTGAAGAAAGACTTGCTGAAGTTTGGTCCCAAATGGGATATGAACCCACAAACATTGCTTTGAGGTAGTAAATGGCTTGTATAAAGTTATTTTGGGTTAGAATATGTTATAATACAATGAATTTGATTGATTACAAGTGTTAGAGATGGATGAAGAATGTTTAGAAGTGTGAAGAAAGACTTGCTGAAGTTTGGTCCCAAATGGGATATGAACCCACAAACATTGCTTTGAGGTAGTAAATGGCTTGTATAAAGTTATTTGGGGTTATAATATGTTATAATACAATGAATTTTATTGATTACAAGTGCTAGAGATGGATTAAGAATGTTTAGAAGTGTGAAGAAAGACTTGTTGAAGTTTGGTCCCAAATGGGATATAAACCCACAAACATTGCTTTGACGTAGTAAATGGCTTGTATAAAGGTATTTTGGGTTAGAATATGTTATCATACAATGAATTTGATTAATTACAAGTGCTAGAGATGGATGAAGAATGTTTAGAAGTGTGAAGAAAGACTTCCTGAAGTTTGGTCCCAAATGGGATATGAACCCAAAAAACATTGCTTTGAGGTAGTAAATGGCTTGTATAAAGTTATTTTGGGTTAGAATATGTTATAATACAATGAATTTGATTGATTACAAGTGCTAGGGATGGATCAAGAATGTTTAGAATTGTGAAGAAAGACTTGCTGAAGTTTGGTCCCAAATGGGATATGAACCCACAAACATTGCTTTGAGGTAGTAAATGGCTTGTATAAAGTTATTTGGATTAGAATATGTTATAATAAAATGAATTTGATTGATTACAAGTGCTAGAGATGGATGAAGAATGTTTAGAAGTGTGAAGAAAGACTTGCTGAAGTTTGGTCCCAAATGGGATATGAACCCACAAAAATTGCTTTGAGGTAGTAAATGGCTTGTATAAAGTTATTTGGGGTTATAATATGTTATAATACAATGAATTTTATTGATTACAAGTGCTAGAGATGGATTAAGAATGTTTAGAAGTGTGAAGAAAGACTTGTTGAAGTTTGGTCCCAAATGGGATATAAACCCAAAAACATTGCTTTGAGGTAGTAAATGGCTTGTATAAAGTTATTTTGGGATATCATATGTTATAATACAATGAATTTGATTGATTACAAGTGCTAGAGATGGATGAAGAATGTTTAGAAGTGTGAAGAAAGACTTCCTGAAGTTTGGTCCCAAATGGGATATGAACCCACAAACATTGCTTTGAGGTAGTAAATGGCTTGTATAAAGTTATTTTGGGTTATAATATGTTATAATACAATGAATTTGATTGATTACAAGTGCTAGAGATGGATGAAGAATGTTTAGAAGTGTGAAGAAAGACTTACTGAACTTTGGTCCCAAATGGGATATGAACCCACAAACATTGCTTTGAGGTAGTAAATGGCTTGTATAAAGTTATTTTGGGTTAGAATATGTTATAATACAATGAATTTGATTGATTACAAGTGCTAGAGATGGATGAAGAATGTTTAGAAGTGTGAAGAAAGACTTCCTGAAGTTTGGTCCCAAATGGGATATGAACCCAAAAAAACATTGCTTTGAGGTAATAAATGGCTTGTATAAAGTTATTTTTGGTTATAATATGTTATAATACAATGAATTTGATTGATTACAAGTGCTAGAGATGGATGAAGAATGTTTAGAAGTGTGAAGAATGACTTGCTGAAGTTTGGTCCCAAATGTGATATGAACCCACAAACATTGCTTTGAGGTAGTAAATGGCTTGTATAAAGTTATTTTGGGTTAGAATATGTTATAATACAATGAATTTGATTGATTACAAGTGCTAGAGATGGATGAAGAATGTTTAGAAGTGTGAAGAAAGACTTACTGAACTTTGGTCCCAAATGGGATATGAACCCAAAAACATTTCTTTGAGGTAGTAAATGGCTTGTATAAAGTTATTTTGGGTTATCATATGTTATCATACAATGAATTTGATTGATTACAAGTGCTAGAGATGGATGAAGAATGTTTAGAAGTGTGAAGAAAGACTTGCTGAAGTTTGGTCCCAAATGGGATATGAACCCACAAACATTGCTTTGAGGTAGTAAATGGCTTGTATAAAGTTATTTGGGGTTATAATATGTTATAATACGATGAATTTTATTGATTACAAGTGCTAGAGATGGATTAAGAATGTTTAGAAGTGTGAAGAAAGACTTGTTGAAGTTTAGTCTCAAATGGGATATGAACCCAAAAAAACATTGCTTTGAGGTAGTAAATGGCTTGTATAAAGTTATTTTGGGTTAGAATATGTTATAATACAATGAATTTGATTGATTACAAGTGCTATAGATGGATGAAGAATGTTTAGAAGTGTGAAGAAAGACTTGCTGAAGTTTGGTCCCAAATGGGATATGAACCCACAAACATTGCTTTGAGGTAGTAAATGGCTTGTATAAAGTTATTTTGGGTTAGAATATGTTATAATACAATGAATTTGATTGATTACAAGTGCTAGAGATGGATGAAGAATGTTTAGAAGTGTGAAGAAAGACTTGCTGAAGTTTGGTCCCAAATGGGATATGAACCCACAAACATTGCTTTGAGGTAGTAAATGGCTTGTATAAAGTTATTTTGGGTTATAATATGTTATAATACAATGAATTTGATTGATTACAAGTGCTAGAGATGGATAAAGAATGTTTAGAAGTGTGAAGAAAGACTTATTGAACTTGGTCCCAAATGTGATATGAACCCAAAAACATTGCTTTGAGGTAGTAAATGGCTTGTATAAAGTTATTTTGGGTTATCATATGTTATCATACAATGAATTTGATTGATTACAAGTGCTAGAGATGGATGAAGAATGTTTAGAAGTGTGAAGAAAGACTTGCTGAAGTTTGGTCCCAAATGGGATATGAACCCACAAACATTGTTTGGAGGTAGTAAATGGCTTGTATAAAGTTATTTGGGGTTATAATATGTTATAATACAATGAATTTTATTGATTACAAGTGCTAGAAATGGATTAAGAATGTTTAGAAGTGTGAAGAAAGACTTACTAAACTTTGGTCCCAAATGGGATATGAACCCAAAAACATTGCTTTGAGGTAGTAAATGGCTTGTATAAAGTTATTTTGGGTTATCATATGTTATCATACAATGAATTTGATTGATTACAAGTGCTAGAGATGGATGAAGAATGTTTAGAAGTGTGAAGAAAGACTTGCTGAAGTTTGGTCCCAAATGGGATATGAACCCACAAACATTGCTTTGAGGTAGTAAATGGCTTGTATAAAGTTATTTTGGGTTAGAATATGTTATAATACAATGAATTTGATTGATTACAAGTGTTAGAGATGGATGAAGAATGTTTAGAAGTGTGAAGAAAGACTTGCTGAAGTTTGGTCCCAAATGGGATATGAACCCACAAACATTGCTTTGAGGTAGTAAATAGCTTGTATAAAGTTATTTGGGGTTATAATATGTTATAATACAATGAATTTTATTGATTACAAGTGCTAGAGATGGATTAAGAATGTTTAGAAGTGTGAAGAAAGACTTGTTGAAGTTTGGTCCCAAATGGGATATAAACCCACAAACATTGCTTTGACGTAGTAAATGGCTTGTATAAAGTTATTTTGGGTTAGAATATGTTATCATACAATGAATTTGATTGATTACAAGTGCTAGAGATGGATGAAGAATGTTTAGAAGTGTGAAGAAAGACTTGCTGAAGTTTGGTCCCAAATGGGATATGAACCCACAAACATTGCTTTGAGGTAGTAAATGGCTTGTATAAAGTTATTTGGGGTTATAATATGTTATAATACAATGAATTTTATTGATTACAAGTGCTAGAGATGGATTAAGAATGTTTAGAAGTGTGAAGAAAGACTTACTGAACTTTGGTCCCAAATGGGATATGAACCCAAAAACATTGCTTTGAGGTAGTAAATGGCTTGTATAAAGTTATTTTGGGTTATCATATGTTATCATACAATGAATTTGATTGATTACAAGTGCTAGAGATGGATGAAGAATGTTTAGAAGTGTGAAGAAAGACTTGCTGAAGTTTGGTCCCAAATGGGATATGAACCCACAAACATTGCTTTGAGGTAGTAAATGGCTTGTATAAAGTTATTTTGGGTTAGAATATGTTATAATACAATGAATTTGATTGATTACAAGTGTTAGAGATGGATGAAGAATGTTTAGAAGTGTGAAGAAAGACTTGCTGAAGTTTGGTCCCAAATGGGATATGAACCCACAAACATTGCTTTGAGGTAGTAAATGGCTTGTATAAAGTTATTTGGGGTTATAATATGTTATAATACAATGAATTTTATTGATTACAAGTGCTAGAGATGGATTAAGAATGTTTAGAAGTGTGAAGAAAGACTTGTTGAAGTTTGGTCCCAAATGGGATATAAACCCACAAACATTGCTTTGACGTAGTAAATGGCTTGTATAAAGTTATTTTGGGTTAGAATATGTTATCATACAATGAATTTGATTAATTACAAGTGCTAGAGATGGATGAAGAATGTTTAGAAGTGTGAAGAAAGACTTCCTGAAGTTTGGTCCCAAATGGGATATGAACCCAAAAAAAACATTGCTTTGAGGTAGTAAATGGCTTGTATAAAGTTATTTGGATTAGAATATGTTATAATACAATGAATTTGATTGATTACAAGTGCTAGAGATGGATGAAGAATGTTTAGAATTGTGAAGAAAGACTTGCTGAAGTTTGGTCCCAAATGGGATATGAACCCACAAACATTGCTTTGAGGTAGTAAATGGCTTGTATAAAGTTATTTTGGGTTATCATATGTTATCATACAATGAATTTGATTGATTACAAGTGCTAGAGATGGATGAAGAATGTTTAGAAGTGTGAAGAAAGACTTGCTGAAGTTTGGTCTCAAATGGGATATGAACCCACAAACATTGCTTTGAGGTAGTAAATGGCTTGTATAAAGTTATTTTGGGTTAGAATATGTTATAATACAATGAATTTGATTGATTACAAGTGTTAGAGATGGATGAAGAATGTTTAGAAGTGTGAAGAAAGACTTGCTGAAGTTTGGTCCCAAATGGGATATGAACCCACAAACATTGCTTTGAGGTAGTAAATGGCTTGTATAAAGTTATTTGGGGTTATAATATGTTATAATACAATGAATTTTATTGATTACAAGTGCTAGAGATGGATTAAGAATGTTTAGAAGTGTGAAGAAAGACTTGTTGAAGTTTGGTCCCAAATGGGATATAAACCCAAAAACATTGCTTTGAGGTAGTAAATGGCTTGTATAAAGTTATTTTGGGTTATCATATGTTATCATACAATGAATTTGATTGATTACAAGTGCTAGAGATGGATGAAGAATGTTTAGAAGTGTGAAGAAAGACTTGCTGAAGTTTGGTCCCAAATGGGATATGAACCCACAAACATTGCTTTGAGGTAGTAAATGGCTTGTATAAAGTTATTATTGATCAAGACATATTTATAAGTGTCGAGGGTTGGAAGGTCGTGATCGAGAGACGAACGTATGGGATCGACATCCGGACGTTCATGGTCGAGAGGAGTCGAGAACCGGACGTCCATGGTCGAGAACAGACGAGAGGTGATCGACAACCGGATACTCATGATCGAGAGTCATTGTACGGACGTACGGACGTCCGTACGAGCGAAGATGTTCGATGGGCGTCCAATGGACTCAAATAAAGAAGGAGGAGAAGCCCGATGAACTAAGCCCACTTAAAGAGTTCGAGAACTCTCTTATCTAGCCGTTTAGAGATAAGAGAGGAAGGAGTCACGTGTGGCGCTTTGGAGGTCAATGGTTTGAGTTCAAACCATGGACATGTCACTATCACTCGTTGGGATTGTCTACTTCTCTCTCTTTATGTCTCTTTCGAACAATTTGTCTCTTGTTGGGTTAAACCCTAGTTGTCTCTCTATTTAAAGGCTTTAGCCACCCATTGTAACACTTACACTTAAGGATTCTAATGAATCTCTTTCTCATTTACTCTCTTGTTCGATTACTCTCTCATCTCTAACCAAAACTCTCTTCCATTCACTCTTCTTTTCCGCATATTCTAACATGGTATCAGAGCATGTTTTTCGATTCTAAACTCTGTAAACTCTTCTCTTCTACCGATTCTCTTACTCTACCTCTTCAAATCTTCACTCTTTTCTCGATTCTCTTTACATTCTCCCTTTTACCCGTTGGGTATTAACCGGTTTGTTCTTGAAATTTCACCATGGAGAACCCTAAGCCAATCGTGAATCCGGTTGTTCTCAAAGGAGGAAATTACCTCTTGTGGACGAGAACCACAAAGACTGCACTATGTGGCCGAGGGCTTTGGAGCCATGTCGAAGAAGAACATGTCGCCAAAGAAGCCACAAGCAAAGAAGGGAAAGAAACCTTGAAAGAAGAAGACAAGGAAGCCGAGTTGGAAAAGGAAGCCAAGTGGTTCCAAGAAGACCAAACCGTGCTTGCCGTTCTTCAAAACTCTCTTGAAGCTTCCATTCTAGAAGCCTACTCCTATTGTGAAACCGCAAAGGAGCTTTGGGATACTCTCAAGAATGTCTATGGAAATGTGTCAAACTTGACTCGAGTGTTTGAAGTCAAGAAAGCTATCAACAATCTCTGCCAAGAAGACTTGGAGTTCACTAAGCATTTTGGAAAGTATAGAGCTTTATGGGCTGAACTTGAGATGCTTAGACCTAGTACGGTCGATCCGGTGGTTCTCAACGAACGCAAAGAGCAAGACAAAGTCTTCGGACTCCTCCTCACTCTCAATCCGGCTTTTAACGACCTCATCAAGCATCTCTTAAGAGCCGACAAGCTTCCAACCCTAGATGACGTGTGTGCTCAAGTCCAAAAGGAGCAAGGTTCTCTTGGCCTATTTGGTGGAAAAGGCGACCTTATTCTTGCCAACAAAGGCTCATACAAGCATGAGGACAAGAAAACGATGGTTTGTGACCATTGTAAGAAGAGAGGCCATGTGAAAGACAAGTGTTGGCTTCTTCACCCTCACCTTAAGCCGGCAAAGTTCAAAGCCAATGTAGCTCATGAATCGACCAACGCCGGATCCGGGTCAACCAAGCATGGAGAAGAAGCGGCTTTGACTGCTTCCTATGGTGATGTCGTGAGAAAGTCGGACTTAGAGGCACTCATCCGATCCATTGCCTCTCTAAAGGAGTCCGGTACCACTTTCTTTGCTTCTAAACCTAGTAGAACTCTTGTTGTAGACTCGGGTGCTTCTCACCATATGATAAGTAATCCTAGCCTTATTTATAACGTTCAACCGGCTCTAGGGAGTGTAATCATAGCCAATGGTGATAGAATACCGGTTAAAGGAATAGGAGACTTGAAACTATTCGATAAGAACTCTAAAGCTTTCTTTATGCCTAGTTTCACTTCTAATCTTCTATCGGTTAAAAGAGCTACTAATGACTTGAATTGCTATGCTATATTTGGTCCTAATGATGTTCATTTTCAGGATATTGAGACCGGAAAAGTTCTTGGGGGAGGTCACTCAAAAGGAGATCTTTATGTCTTAGAGAAAACTTCACCAAGCAATTCTACTTCGTTTAATGCTAATGCTTGTCTTGTCATTTGTTCTAATGCCGTTTGGCATGCTAGATTAGGCCATCCTCACTCTCGTGCTCTTGAATTGATGTTGCCTAATGTTTCCTTTGATAGTTCTAGTTGTGAGTCTTGTATTCTTGGAAAACATTGCAAGTCCATTTTCCCTAAATCTTCTACCATTTATGAGAATTGTTTTGATTTAGTACATTCGGATGTTTGGACATCACCATGCATGTCTAGGGATAACAACAAGTATTTTGTGACATTCATCGATGAAAAATCTAAGTATACTTGGATCACATTGTTATCTTCCAAAGACCGTGTGTATGATGCATTCATAAATTTCCAAAACTATGTTACTAATCATTTCAATGCTAAAATTAAGGTACTTAGATCGGATAATGGAGGCGAATATACAAGTCACAAACTCAAAGAACACCTAGCCAAACATGGGATTTTACAACAAACAAGTTGCCCCTATACACCCCAACAAAATGGAGTGGCGGAAAGGAAGAATCGACACCTTATGGAAGTAGCAAGGTCGATGATGTTTCACACAAACGTCACTAAGAGATATTGGGGTGATGCGGTAATGACGGCATGTTATCTAATCAATAGAACTCCAACAAAAGTTCTAAAAGATCAATCGCCATTTGAGGTACTTAACAAAACTAAACCTTCTTTGGACCACTTACGTGTGTTTGGTTGTGTGTGTTTTGTTCTAGTACCTGGAGAACAACGGAACAAGTTGGATGCCAAGAGCTCTAAGTGCATGTTTATTGGGTATTCCACAACACAAAAGGGCTATAAGTGCTATGATCCGGTGAATGGTCGCATGTATGTGTCTCGTGATGTGAAGTTCATTGAGAATCAAGGCTATTATGATAAGAAGGATTGGAATAGCCTTAGAGATCTCTCACATTCATCAAAAGACCGGGCTGAGGGTCTGAAGTTCTTACTCGATCATCTTGGTAATACACCACCAAAGACACAAGAGAATGCTCCACCAAGTAATCCGAGAGAAGACAATGCTCATGTCCCGGATGAACAACCACCGGAGCCGAGTCATATGCCTAATCCGGAGCCACTCTATGAAGAAAATGAAGATGTGTATTCAGAAACATCAAACGTGTATGAAGAAGAACAAGGTGGAGTGGGAGACGACCTAGACCAAACTACTACTTTACAACCTCTTCGGAGAAGCGCTCGCTTAAAATCGGATCCAGATACTTGGAAGAACAAGCGAGTGTTCTATAATAGTCAAGCCGTGGCTCATCCTATTCAAGCGGTGTGTTCTCTTGCCTTGTTACCTTCCGAGCATCAAGCATTTCTTGGGAAGATCGAAGAGCATCATATTCCGCAAACATATGACGAGGCTAAAGAAATTAAAGAATGGGTTGATGCGGTCAATGATGAAATCGGAGCTATGGTTAGGAACCATACATGGGATGAGGCGGATCTACCCAAAGGCAAGAAGACCGTGAGCTCCAAATGGGTTTTCACCATCAAATATCAAAGTAATGGGGAAGTTGAAAGATACAAGGCACGACTTGTAGCTCGAGGGTTTACACAAACTTATGGTGATGACTACACGGATACTTTTGCCCCGGTAGCCAAGTTACATACCGTGAGGGTTGTGCTCTCTCTTGCCACGAATCTCTCGTGGGATCTATGGCAAATGGATGTGAAGAATGCATTTCTCCAAGGAGAGCTTGAAGAAGAGGTGTACATGACTCCTCCTCCCGGTCTTGAAGAAACCGTGACTCCCGGGAAAGCTTTACGATTACGGAAGGCTATATACGGCCTTAAACAATCTCCAAGGGCATGGTACCACAAATTGAGTTCCACTCTTAAAGATCATGGTTTTAAACGCTCCGAGGCTGATCATACTCTCTTTACACTTCAAGGCGACAAAGGTATTGTTGTTGTACTCATATATGTTGATGATATTATCATCTCCGGGGACAACAAGGAAGGTATTCGAGATACAAAACTCTTTCTTAAATCTATGTTTGATATTAAAGATTTGGGAGAACTTAAATACTTCCTTGGAATTGAAGTGTGTCGCTCGCCCGAGGGCCTCTTTCTCTCGCAAAGGAAGTATGCACTTGACCTTTTAAATGAGACAGGAAAACTTGGAGCTAAACCGGTCTTGACTCCACTTGAGGAAGGGTATCAAGCCAAGCGAAAGGGGGAGAAGAAGTCCAAGAAGCTACCCAAGCTTTCTCCAAACCCGATGGATGAACCACATGAAGATCCAAGACAATATAGACGACTTGTAGGTAAGCTTATCTACTTGACTATAACACGACCTGACTTGTGTTTTGCCGTGAATCAGGTTAGTCAACACATGAAGTCCCCTACAAAGTATCATTGGAGCATGGTGGAAAGGATTCTATGCTATCTTAAGGGAAGTCCGGGCCAAGGCATTTGGATGGGAAAGAACGGGAGCACCGAGATCGTGAGATATTGTGATGCGGATTATGCCGGTGATACAATTACAAGAAGATCTACAACCGGTTATTGCACATTCATTGGTGGAAATTTGGTGACTTGGAAGTCAAAGAAGCAAAAGGTGGTCTCATGTTCGAGCGCGGAAGCGGAGTATAGGGCCATGAGGAAGTTGACAAGTGAACTCACTTGGCTCAAGGCTCTTCTTAAAGACTTTGGTATCGAATCACCAAAGCCGATCACCATGCATTGTGACAATCAAGCCGCAATCCACATTGCAACAAACTCGGTGTTTCACGAGAGAACTAAGCACATCGAGGTCGATTGCCACAAGGTCCGAGAAAAGATTGAAGAGGGTGTAATCCTTCCATGCTACACCCGAAGTGAAGATCAATTGGCGGATATCTTCACTAAGGCCGCAAGTCTCAAGGTTTGTGAACACATTCATAGCAAACTTGGACTTGTGGACCTTACACGCCCTTGATCAACTCCTCTCACTCGTGGACACCACACTCTTTTTCCCTTAACATAGTTTTGTCCCATGAGGTTTTATATGTTAAGGTTTTTAACGAGGTGGTGCTTCACGTGTTCCAAGCTTAGCCATTGTACAAGGCTAAGCTTGAGGGGGAGTATTGATCAAGACATATTTATAAGTGTCGAGGGTTGGAAGGTCGTGATCGAGAGACGAACGTATGGGATCGACATCCGGACGTTCATGGTCGAGAGGAGTCGAGAACCGGACGTCCATGGTCGAGAACAGACGAGAGGTGATCGACAGCCGGATACTCATGATCGAGAGTCATTGTACGGACGTACGGACGTCCGTACGAGCGAAGATGTTCGATGGGCGTCCAATGGACTCAAATAAAGAAGGAGGAGAAGCCCGATGAACTAAGCCCACTTAAAGAGTTCGAGAACTCTCTTATCTAGCCGTTTAGAGATAAGAGAGGAAGGAGTCACGTGTGGCGCTTTGGAGGTCAATGGTTTGAGTTCAAACCATGGACATGTCACTATCACTCGTTGGGATTGTCTACTTCTCTCTCTTTATGTCTCTTTCGAACAATTTGTCTCTTGTTGGGTTAAACCCTAGTTGTCTCTCTATTTAAAGGCTTTAGCCACCCATTGTAACACTTACACTTAAGGATTCTAATGAATCTCTTTCTCATTTACTCTCTTGTTCGATTACTCTCTCATCTCTAACCAAAACTCTCTTCCATTCACTCTTCTTTTCCGCATATTCTAACAGTTATTTTGGGATATCATATGTTATAATACAATGAATTTGATTGATTACAAGTGCTAGAGATGGATGAAGAATGTTTAGAAGTGTGAAGAAAGACTTCCTGAAGTTTGGTCCCAAATGGGATATGAACCCACAAACATTGCTTTGAGGTAGTAAATGGCTTGTATAAAGTTATTTTGGGTTATAATATGTTATAATACAATGAATTTGATTGATTACAAGTGCTAGAGATGGATGAAGAATGTTTAGAAGTGTGAAGAAAGACTTACTGAACTTTGGTCCCAAATGGGATATGAACCCACAAACATTGCTTTGAGGTAGTAAATGGCTTGTATAAAGTTATTTTGGGTTAGAATATGTTATAATACAATGAATTTGATTGATTACAAGTGCTAGAGATGGATGAAGAATGTTTAGAAGTGTGAAGAAAGACTTCCTGAAGTTTGGTCCCAAATGGGATATGAACCCAAAAAAACATTGCTTTGAGGTAATAAATGGCTTGTATAAAGTTATTTTTGGTTATAATATGTTATAATACAATGAATTTGATTGATTACAAGTGCTAGAGATGGATGAAGAATGTTTAGAAGTGTGAAGAATGACTTGCTGAAGTTTGGTCCCAAATGGGATATGAACCCACAAACATTGCTTTGAGGTAGTAAATGGCTTGTATAAAGTTATTTTGGGTTAGAATATGTTATAATACAATGAATTTGATTGATTACAAGTGCTAGAGATGGATGAAGAATGTTTAGAAGTGTGAAGAAAGACTTACTGAACTTTGGTCCCAAATGGGATATGAACCCAAAAACATTTCTTTGAGGTAGTAAATGGTTTGTATAAAGTTATTTTGGGTTATCATATGTTATCATACAATGAATTTGATTGATTACAAGTGCTAGAGATGGATGAAGAATGTTTAGAAGTGTGAAGAAAGACTTGCTGAAGTTTGGTCCCAAATGGGATATGAACCCACAAACATTGCTTTGAGGTAGTAAATGGCTTGTATAAAGTTATTTGGGGTTATAATATGTTATAATACGATGAATTTTATTGATTACAAGTGCTAGAGATGGATTAAGAATGTTTAGAAGTGTGAAGAAAGACTTGTTGAAGTTTAGTCTCAAATGGGATATGAACCCAAAAAAACATTGCTTTGAGGTAGTAAATGGCTTGTATAAAGTTATTTTGGGTTAGAATATGTTATAATACAATGAATTTGATTGATTACAAGTGCTATAGATGGATGAAGAATGTTTAGAAGTGTGAAGAAAGACTTGCTGAAGTTTGGTCCCAAATGGGATATGAACCCACAAACATTGCTTTGAGGTAGTAAATGGCTTGTATAAAGTTATTTTGGGTTAGAATATGTTATAATACAATGAATTTGATTGATTACAAGTGCTAGAGATGGATGAAGAATGTTTAGAAGTGTGAAGAAAGACTTGCTGAAGTTTGGTCCCAAATGGGATATGAACCCACAAACATTGCTTTGAGGTAGTAAATGGCTTGTATAAAGTTATTTTGGGTTATAATATGTTATAATACAATGAATTTGATTGATTACAAGTGCTAGAGATGGATGAAGAATGTTTAGAAGTGTGAAGAATGACTTGCTGAAGTTTGGTCCCAAATGGGATATGAACCCACAAACATTGCTTTGAGGTAGTAAATGGCTTGTATAAAGTTATTTTGGGTTAGAATATGTTATAATACAATGAATTTGATTGATTACAAGTGCTAGAGATGGATGAAGAATGTTTAGAAGTGTGAAGAAAGACTTACTGAACTTTGGTCCCAAATGGGATATGAACCCAAAAACATTTCTTTGAGGTAGTAAATGGTTTGTATAAAGTTATTTTGGGTTATCATATGTTATCATACAATGAATTTGATTGATTACAAGTGCTAGAGATGGATGAAGAATGTTTAGAAGTGTGAAGAAAGACTTGCTGAAGTTTGGTCCCAAATGGGATATGAACCCACAAACATTGCTTTGAGGTAGTAAATGGCTTGTATAAAGTTATTTGGGGTTATAATATGTTATAATACGATGAATTTTATTGATTACAAGTGCTAGAGATGGATTAAGAATGTTTAGAAGTGTGAAGAAAGACTTGTTGAAGTTTAGTCTCAAATGGGATATGAACCCAAAAAAACATTGCTTTGAGGTAGTAAATGGCTTGTATAAAGTTATTTTGGGTTAGAATATGTTATAATACAATGAATTTGATTGATTACAAGTGCTATAGATGGATGAAGAATGTTTAGAAGTGTGAAGAAAGACTTGCTGAAGTTTGGTCCCAAATGGGATATGAACCCACAAACATTGCTTTGAGGTAGTAAATGGCTTGTATAAAGTTATTTTGGGTTAGAATATGTTATAATACAATGAATTTGATTGATTACAAGTGCTAGAGATGGATGAAGAATGTTTAGAAGTGTGAAGAAAGACTTGCTGAAGTTTGGTCCCAAATGGGATATGAACCCACAAACATTGCTTTGAGGTAGTAAATGGCTTGTATAAAGTTATTTTGGGTTATAATATGTTATAATACAATGAATTTGATTGATTACAAGTGCTAGAGATGGATAAAGAATGTTTAGAAGTGTGAAGAAAGACTTATTGAACTTGGTCCCAAATGTGATATGAACCCAAAAACATTGCTTTGAGGTAGTAAATGGCTTGTATAAAGTTATTTTGGGTTATCATATGTTATCATACAATGAATTTGATTGATTACAAGTGCTAGAGATGGATGAAGAATGTTTAGAAGTGTGAAGAAAGACTTGCTGAAGTTTGGTCCCAAATGGGATATGAACCCACAAACATTGCTTGGAGGTAGTAAATGGCTTGTATAAAGTTATTTGGGGTTATAATATGTTATAATACAATGAATTTTATTGATTACAAGTGCTAGAAATGGATTAAGAATGTTTAGAAGTGTGAAGAAAGACTTACTGAACTTTGGTCCCAAATGGGATATGAACCCAAAAACATTGCTTTGAGGTAGTAAATGGCTTGTATAAAGTTATTTTGGGTTATCATATGTTATCATACAATGAATTTGATTGATTACAAGTGCTAGAGATGGATGAAGAATGTTTAGAAGTGTGAAGAAAGACTTGCTGAAGTTTGGTCCCAAATGGGATATGAACCCACAAACATTGCTTTGAGGTAGTAAATGGCTTGTATAAAGTTATTTTGGGTTAGAATATGTTATAATACAATGAATTTGATTGATTACAAGTGTTAGAGATGGATGAAGAATGTTTAGAAGTGTGAAGAAAGACTTGCTGAAGTTTGGTCCCAAATGGGATATGAACCCACAAACATTGCTTTGAGGTAGTAAATGGCTTGTATAAAGTTATTTGGGGTTATAATATGTTATAATACAATGAATTTTATTGATTACAAGTGCTAGAGATGGATTAAGAATGTTTAGAAGTGTGAAGAAAGACTTACTGAACTTTGGTCCCAAATGGGATATGAACCCAAAAACATTGCTTTGAGGTAGTAAATGGCTTGTATAAAGTTATTTTGGGTTATCATATGTTATCATACAATGAATTTGATTGATTACAAGTGCTAGAGATGGATGAAGAATGTTTAGAAGTGTGAAGAAAGACTTGCTGAAGTTTGGTCCCAAATGGGATATGAACCCACAAACATTGCTTTGAGGTAGTAAATGGCTTGTATAAAGTTATTTTGGGTTAGAATATGTTATAATACAATGAATTTGATTGATTACAAGTGTTAGAGATGGATGAAGAATGTTTAGAAGTGTGAAGAAAGACTTGCTGAAGTTTGGTCCCAAATGGGATATGAACCCACAAACATTGCTTTGAGGTAGTAAATGGCTTGTATAAAGTTATTTGGGGTTATAATATGTTATAATACAATGAATTTTATTGATTACAAGTGCTAGAGATGGATTAAGAATGTTTAGAAGTGTGAAGAAAGACTTGTTGAAGTTTGGTCCCAAATGGGATATAAACCCACAAACATTGCTTTGACGTAGTAAATGGCTTGTATAAAGTTATTTTGGGTTAGAATATGTTATCATACAATGAATTTGATTAATTACAAGTGCTAGAGATGGATGAAGAATGTTTAGAAGTGTGAAGAAAGACTTCCTGAAGTTTGGTCCCAAATGGGATATGAACCCAAAAAAACATTGCTTTGAGGTAGTAAATGGCTTGTATAAAGTTATTTGGATTAGAATATGTTATAATACAATGAATTTGATTGATTACAAGTGCTAGAGATGGATGAAGAATGTTTAGAATTGTGAAGAAAGACTTGCTGAAGTTTGGTCCCAAATGGGATATGAACCCACAAACATTGCTTTGAGGTAGTAAATGGCTTGTATAAAGTTATTTTGGGTTATCATATGTTATCATACAATGAATTTGATTGATTACAAGTGCTAGAGATGGATGAAGAATGTTTAGAAGTGTGAAGAAAGACTTGCTGAAGTTTGGTCTCAAATGGGATATGAACCCACAAACATTGCTTTGAGGTAGTAAATGGCTTGTATAAAGTTATTTTGGGTTAGAATATGTTATAATACAATGAATTTGATTGATTACAAGTGTTAGAGATGGATGAAGAATGTTTAGAAGTGTGAAGAAAGACTTGCTGAAGTTTGGTCCCAAATGGGATATGAACCCACAAACATTGCTTTGAGGTAGTAAATGGCTTGTATAAAGTTATTTGGGGTTATAATATGTTATAATACAATGAATTTTATTGATTACAAGTGCTAGAGATGGATTAAGAATGTTTAGAAGTGTGAAGAAAGACTTGTTGAAGTTTGGTCCCAAATGGGATATAAACCCAAAAACATTGCTTTGAGGTAGTAAATGGCTTGTATAAAGTTATTTTGGGTTATCATATGTTATAATACAATGAATTTGATTGATTACAAGTGCTAGAGATGGATGAAGAATGTTTAGAAGTGTGAAGAAAGACTTCCTGAAGTTTGGTCCCAAATGGGATATGAACCCAAAAAAACATTGCTTTGAGAAATGGCTTGTATAAAGTTATTTTGGGTTATAATATGTTATAATACAATGAATTTGATTGATTACAAGTGCTAGAGATGGATGAAGAATGTTTAGAAGTGTGAAGAAAGACTTGCTGAAGTTTGGTCCCAAATGGGATATGAACCCGCAAACATTGCTTTGAGGTAGTAAATGGCTTGTATAAAGTTATTTTGGGTTATAAAATATTATAATACAATGAATTTGATTGATTACAAGTGCTAGAGATGGATGAAGAATGTTTAGAAGTGTGAAGAAAGACTTACTGAACTTTGGTCCCAAATGGGATATGAACCCAAAAACATTGCTTTGAGGTAGTAAATGGCTTGTATAAAGTTATTTTGGGTTATCATATGTTATCATACAATGAATTTGATTGATTACAAGTGCTAGAGATGGATGAAGAATGTTTAGAAGTGTGAAGAAAGACTTGCTGAAGTTTGGTCTCAAATGGGATATGAACCCACAAACATTGCTTTGAGGTAGTAAATGGCTTGTATAAAGTTATTTTGGGTTAGAATATGTTATAATACAATGAATTTGATTGATTACAAGTGTTAGAGATGGATGAAGAATGTTTAGAAGTGTGAAGAAAGACTTGCTGAAGTTTGGTCCCAAATGGGATATGAACCCACAAACATTGCTTTGAGGTAGTAAATGGCTTGTATAAAGTTATTTGGGGTTATTATATGTTATAATACAATGAATTTTATTGATTACAAGTGCTAGAGATGGATTAAGAATGTTTAGAAGTGTGAAGAAAGACTTGCTGAAGTTTGGTCCCAAATGGGATATGAACCCACAAACAATGCTTTGAGGTAGTAAATGGCTTGTATAAAGTTATTTTGGGTTATAATATGTTATAATACAATGAATTTTATTGATTACAAGTGCTAGAGATGGATTAAGAATGTTTAGAAGTGTGAAGAAAGACTTGTTGAAGTTTGGTCCCAAATGGGATATAAACCCAAAAACATTGCTTTGAGGTAGTAAATGGCTTGTATAAAGTTATTTTGGGTTATCATATGTTATAATACAATGAATTTGATTGATTACAAGTGCTAGAGATGGATGAAGAATGTTTAGAAGTGTGAAGAAAGACTTCCTGAAGTTTGGTCCCAAATGGGATATGAACCCAAAAAAACATTGCTTTGAGAAATGGCTTGTATAAAGTTATTTTGGGTTATAATATGTTATAATACAATGAATTTGATTGATTACAAGTGCTAGAGATGGATGAAGAATGTTTAGAAGTGTGAAGAAAGACTTGCTGAAGTTTGGTCCCAAATGGGATATGAACCCGCAAACATTGCTTTGAGGTAGTAAATGGCTTGTATAAAGTTATTTTGGGTTATAAAATATTATAATACAATGAATTTGATTGATTACAAGTGCTAGAGATGGATGAAGAATGTTTAGAAGTGTGAAGAAAGACTTACTGAACTTTGGTCCCAAATGGGATATGAACCCAAAAACATTGCTTTGAGGTAGTAAATGGCTTGTATAAAGTTATTTTGGGTTATCATATGTTATCATACAATGAATTTGATTGATTACAAGTGCTAGAGATGGATGAAGAATGTTTAGAAGTGTGAAGAAAGACTTGCTGAAGTTTGGTCTCAAATGGGATATGAACCCACAAACATTGCTTTGAGGTAGTAAATGGCTTGTATAAAGTTATTTTGGGTTAGAATATGTTATAATACAATGAATTTGATTGATTACAAGTGTTAGAGATGGATGAAGAATGTTTAGAAGTGTGAAGAAAGACTTGCTGAAGTTTGGTCCCAAATGGGATATGAACCCACAAACATTGCTTTGAGGTAGTAAATGGCTTGTATAAAGTTATTTGGGGTTATTATATGTTATAATACAATGAATTTTATTGATTACAAGTGCTAGAGATGGATTAAGAATGTTTAGAAGTGTGAAGAAAGACTTGCTGAAGTTTGGTCCCAAATGGGATATGAACCCACAAACAATGCTTTGAGGTAGTAAATGGCTTGTATAAAGTTATTTTGGGTTATAATATGTTATAATACAATGAATTTTATTGATTACAAGTGCTAGAGATGGATTAAGAATGTTTAGAAGTGTGAAGAAAGACTTGTTGAAGTTTGGTCCCAAATGGGATATAAACCCAAAAACATTGCTTTGAGGTAGTAAATGGCTTGTATAAAGTTATTTTGGGTTATCATATGTTATCATACAATGAATTTGATTGATTACAAGTGCTAGAGATGGATGAAGAATGTTTAGAAGTGTGAAGAAAGACTTGCTGAAGTTTGGTCTCAAATGGGATATGAACCCACAAACATTGCTTTGAGGTAGTAAATGGCTTGTATAAAGTTATTTTGGGTTAGAATATGTTATAATACAATGAATTTGATTGATTACAAGTGTTAGCGATGGATGAAGAATGTTTAGAAGTGTGAAGAAAGACTTGCTGAAGTTTGGTCCCAAATGGGATATGAACCCACAAACATTGCTTTGAGGTAGTAAATGGCTTGTATAAAGTTATTTGGGGTTATTATATGTTATAATACAATGAATTTTATTGATTACAAGTGCTAGAGATGGATTAAGAATGTTTAGAAGTGTGAAGAAAGACTTGTTGAAGTTTGGTCCCAAATGGGATATAAACCCACAAACATTGCTTTGACGTAGTAAATGGCTTGTATAAAGTTATTTTGGGTTAGAATATGTTATCATACAATGAATTTGATTGATTACAAGTGCTAGAGATGGATGAAGAATGTTTAGAAGTGTGAAGAAAGACTTCCTGAAGTTTGGTCCCAAATGGGATATGAACCAAAAAAAACATTGCTTTGAGGTAGTAAATGGCTTGTATAAAGTTATTTTGGGTTAGAATATGTTATAATACAATGAATTTGATTGATTACAAGTGCTATAGATGGATGAAGAATGTTTAGAAGTGTGAAGAAAGACTTGCTGAAGTTTGGTCCCAAATGGGATATGAACCCACAAACATTGCTTTGAGGTAGTAAATGGCTTGTATAAAGTTATTTTGGGTTAGAATATGTTATAATACAATGAATTTGATTGATTACAAGTGCTAGAGATGGATGAAAAATGTTTAGAAGTGTGAAGAAAGACTTGCTTAAGTTTGGTCCCAAATGGGATATGAACCCACAAACATTGCTTTGAAGTAGTAAATGGCTTGTATAAAGTTATTTTGGGTTATAATATGTTATAATACAATGAATTTGATTGATTACAAGTGCTAGAGATGGATGAAGAATGTTTAGAAGTGTGTAGAAAGACTTACTGAACTTTGGTCCCAAATGGGATATGAACCCAAAAACATTGCTTTGAGGTAGTAAATGGCTTGTATAAAGTTATTTTGGGTTATCATATGTTATCATACAATGAATTTGATTGATTGCAAGTGCTAGAGATGGATGAAGAATGTTTAGAAGTGTGAAGAAAGACTTGCTGAAGTGTGGTCCCAAATGGGATATGAACCCACAAACATTGCTTTGAGGTAGTAAATGGCTTGTATAAAGTTATTTTGGGTTAGAATATGTTATAATACAATGAATTTGATTGATTACAAGTGTTAGAGATGGATGAAGAATGTTTAGAAGTGTGAAGAAAGACTTGCTGAAGTTTGGTCCCAAATGGGATATGAACCCACAAACATTGCTTTGAGGTAGTAAATGGCTTGTATAAAGTTATTTGGGGTTATTATATGTTATAATACAATGAATTTTATTGATTACAAGTGCTAGAGATGGATTAAGAATGTTTAGAAGTGTGAAGAAAGACTGGTTGAAGTTTGGTCCCAAATGGGATATAAACCCACAAACATTGCTTTGACGTAGTAAATGGCTTGTATAAAGTTATTTTGCGTTAGAATATGTTATCATACAATGAATTTGATTGATTACAAGTGCTAGAGATGGATGAAGAATGTTTAGAAGTGTGAAGAAAGACTTCCTGAAGTTTGGTCCCAAATGGGATATGAACCCAAAAAAACATTGCTTTGAGGTAGTAAATGGCTTGTATAAAGTTATTTTGGGTTATAATATGTTATAATACAATGAATTTGATTGATTACAAGTGCTATAGATGGATGAAGAATGTTTAGAAGTGTGAAGAAAGACTTGCTGAAGTTTGGTCCCAAATGGGATATGAGCCCACAAACATTGCTTTGAGGTAGTAAATGGCTTGTATAAAGTTATTTTGGGTTAGAATATGTTATAATATAATGAATTTGATTGATTACAAGTGCTAGAGATGGATGAAGAATGTTTAGAAGTATGAAGAAAGACTTGCTGAAGTTTGGTCCCAAATGGGATATGAACCCACAAACATTGCTTTGAGGTAGTAAATGGCTTGTATAAAGTTATTTGGGGTTATAATATGTTATAATACAATGAATTTTATTGATTACAAGTGCTAGAGATGGATTAAGAATGTTTAGAAGTGTGAAGAAAGACTTGTTGAAGTTTGGTCCTAAATGGGATATAAACCCAAAAACATTGCTTTGAGGTAGTAAATGGCTTGTATAAAGTTATTTTGGGTTATCATATGTTATAATACAATGAATTTGATTGATTACAAGTGCTAGAGATGGATGAAGAATGTTTAGAAGTGGGAAGAAAGACTTCCTGAAGTTTGGTCCCAAATGGGATATGAACCCAAAAAAACATTGCTTTGAGGTAATAAATGGCTTGTATAAAGTTATTTTGGGTTATAATATGTTATAATACAATGAATTTGATTGATTACAAGTGCTAGAGATGGATGAAGAATGTTTAGAAGTGTGTGGAAAGACTTGCTGAAGTTTGGTCCCAAATGGGATATGAACCCACAAACATTGCTTTGAGGTAGTAAATGGCTTGTATAAAGTTATTTTGGGTTATAAAATGTTATAATACAATGAATTTGATTGATTACAAGTGCTAGAGATGGATGAAGAATGTTTAGAAGTGTGAAGAAAGACTTACTGAACTTTGGTCCCAAATGGGATATGAACCCAAAAACATTGCTTTGAGGTAGTAAATGGCTTGTATAAAGTTATTTTGGGTTATCATATGTTATCATACAATAAATTTGATTGATTACAAGTGCTAGAGATGGATGAAGAATGTTTAGAAGTGTGAAGAAAGACTTGCTGAAGTTTGGTCTCAAATGGGATATGAACCCACAAACATTGCTTTGAGGTAGTAAATGGCTTGTATAAAGTTATTTTGGGTTAGAATATGTTATAATACAATGAATTTGATTGATTACAAGTGTTAGAGATGGATGAAGAATGTTTAGAAGTGTGAAGAAAGACTTGCTGAAGTTTGGTCCCAAATGGGATATGAACCCACAAACATTGCTTTGAGGTAGTAAATGGCTTGTATAAAGTTATTTGGGGTTATAATATGTTATAATACAATGAATTTTATTGATTACAAGTGCTAGAGATGGATTAAGAATGTTTAGAAGTGTGAAGAAAGACTTGTTGAAGTTTGGTCCCAAATGGGATATAAACCCACCAACATTGCTTTGACGTAGTAAATGGCTTGTATAAAAATATTTTGGGTTAGAATATGTTATCATACAATGAATTTGATTGATTACAAGTGCTAGAGATGAATGAAGAATGTTTAGAAGTGTGAAGAAAGACTTCCTGAAGTTTGGTCCCAAATGGGATATGAACCCAAAAAAACATTGCTTTGAGGTAGTAAATGGCTTGTACAAAGTTCTTTTGGGTTAGAATATGTTATAATACAATGAATTTTATTGATTACAAGTGCTAGAGATGGATGAAGAATATTTAGAAGTGTGAAGAAAGACTTGCTGAAGTTTGGTCCCAAATGGGATAAGAAACAACAATGAATTCTTTGAGGCAGTAAATGGCTTGTATAAAGTTATTTATTTGTTAGAGTATGTTATAATACAATGAATTTGATTGATTACAAGTGCTAGATATGGATGAAGAATGTTTAGAAGTGTGAAGAAAGACTTGTTGAAGTTTGGTACCAAATGGGATAAGAACCCACAACCATTGCTTTGAGGTAGTAAATGGCTTGTATAAAGTTATTTTGGGTTCTAATATATTATAATACAATGAATTTGAATGATTACAAGTGCTAGAGATGGATGAAGAATGTTTAGAAGTGTAAAGAAACAGTTGCTGAAGTTTGATCCCAAATTGGATATGAACCCACAAACATTGCTTTGAGGTAGTAAATGGCTTGTATAAAGTTATTTTGGATTAGAATATGTTATAATACAATGAATTTTATTGATTACAATTGCTAGAGATGGATGAAGAATGTTTAGAAGTGTGAAGAAAGACTTGCTGAAGTTTAGTCCCAAATGTGATATGAACCCACCAACAATGCTTTGGGGTTATAATATGTTATAATACAATGAATTTTATTGATTACAAGTGCTAGAGATGGATTAAGAATGTTTAGAAGTGTGAAGAAAGACATGTTGAAGTTTGGTTCCAAATGGGATATGAACCCACAAACATTGCTTTGAGGTTGTAAATCGTTTGTATAAAGTTATTTTTAGTTAGAATATGTTATAATACAATGAATTTGATTGATTACAAGTGCTAGAGATGGATGAAGAATGTTTAGAAGTGTAAAGAAAGACTTGCTGAAGTTTGGTCCCAAATGGGATATGAACCCACAAACATTGCTTTGAGGTAGTAAATGGCTTGTATAAAGTTATTTTGGGTTCTAATATGTTATAATACAATGAATTTGAATGATTACAAGTGCTAGAGATGGATGAAGAATGTTTATAAGTGTGAAGAAAGACTTGTTGAAGTTTAGTCCCAAATGGGATAAGAAGCAACAATCAATGCTTTGAGGCAGTAAATGGCCTGTATAAAGTTAGTTTTTGTTAGAATATGTTATAATACAATGAATTTGATTGAATACAAGAGCTAGAGATGGATGAAGAATGTTTAGAAGTGTGAAGAAAGACTTGTTGAAGTTTGGTACTAAATGGGATAAGAACCCACAACCATTGCTTTGAGGTAGTAAACGGCTTGTATAAAGTTATTTTAGGTTCTAATATATTATAATACAATGAATTTGAATGATTACAAGTGCTAGAGATGGATGAAGAATGTTTAGATGTGTAAAGAAACAGTTGCTGAAGTTTGATCCCCAATTGGATATGAACCCACAAACATTGCTTTGAGGTAGTAAATGGCTTGTATAAAGTTATTTTGGATTAGAATATATTATAATACAATGAATTTTATTGATTACAAGTGCTAGAGATGGATGAAGAATGTTTAGAAGTGTGAAGAAAGACTTGCTGAAGTTTTGTCCCAAATGGGATAAGAAGCAACAATCAATGCTTTGAGGCAGTAAATGGCTTGTATAAAGTTATTTTTTTGTTAGAATATGTTATAATACAATGAATTTGATTGATTACAAGTGCTAGAGATGGATGAAGAATGTTTAGAAGTGTGAAGAAAGACTTGCTGAAGTTTGGTCCCAAATGGGATATGAACCAACAAACATTGCTTTGAGGTAGTAAATCGCTTGTATAAAGTTATTTTGGGTTAGAATATGTTATAATAGAATGAATTTGATTGATTACAAGTGCTAGAGATGGATGAAGAATGTTTAGAAGTGTGAAGAAAGACTTGCTGAAGTTTGGTCCCAAATGTGATATGAACCCACCAACAATGCTTTGAGGTAGTAAATGGCTTGTATAAAGTTATTTTTGGTTAGAATATGTTATAATACAATGAATTTGATTGATTACAAGTGCTAGAGATGGATGAAGAATGTTTAGAAGTGTGAAGAAAGTCTTGTTGAAGTTTGGTACCAAATGGGATAAGAACCCACAACCAATGCTTTGAGGTAGTAAATGGCTTGTATAAAGTTATTTTGGGTTATAATATATTATCATACAATGAATTTGATTGATTACAAATGCTAGAGATGGATGAAGAATGTTTAGAAGTGTAAAGAAAGACTTGCTGAACTTTGATCCCAAATAGGATATGAACCCACAAACATTGCTTTGAGGTAGTAAATGGCTTGTATAAAGTTATTTTGGGTAAGAATATGTTATAATACAATGAATTTGATTGATTACAAGTGCTAGAGATGGATGAAGAATGTTTAGAAGTGTGAAGAAAGACATGTTGAAGTTTGGTACCAAATGGGATAAGAACCCACAACCATTGCTTTGCGGTAGTAAATGGCTTGTATAAAGTTATTTTTGGTTATAATATGTTATAATACAATGAACTTTATTGATTACAAGTGCTAGAGATGGATGAAGAATGTTTAGAAGTGTGAAGAAAGACTTGTTGAAGTTTGGTCTTAAATGGGATAAGAGGCAACAATCAATGCTTTGAGGCAGTAAATTGCTTGTATAAAATTATTTTTTGTTAGAATATGTTATAATACAATGAATTTGATTAATTACAAGTGCTAGAGATGGATGAAGAATGTTTAGAAGTGTAAAGAAAGACTTGCTGAAGTTTGGTCCCAAATGGGATATGAACCCACAAACATTGCTTTGAGGTTGTAAATCGCTTGTATAAAGTTATTTTGCGTTAGAATATGTTATAATAGAATGAATTTGATTGATTACAAGTGCTAGAGATGGATGAAGAATGTTTAGAAGTGTGAAGAAAGACTTGCTGAAGTTTGGTCCCAAATGTGATATGAACCCACCAACAATGCTTTGAGGTAGTAAATGGCTTGTATAAAGTTATTTTTGGTTAGAATATGTTATAATACAATGAATTTGATTGATTACAAGTGCTAGAGATGGATGAAGAATGTTTAGAAGTGTGAAGAAAGTCTTTATAAAATTATTTTTTGTTAGAATATGTTATAATACAATGAATTTGATTAATTACAAGTGCTAGAGATGGATGAAGAATGTTTAGAAGTGTAAAGAAAGACTTGCTGAAGTTTGGTCCCAAATGGGATATGAACCCACAAACATTGCTTTGAGGTTGTAAATCGCTTGTATAAAGTTATTTTGCGTTAGAATATGTTATAATAGAATGAATTTGATTGATTACAAGTGCTAGAGATGGATGAAGAATGTTTAGAAGTGTGAAGAAAGACTTGCTGAAGTTTGGTCCCAAATGTGATATGAACCCACCAACAATGCTTTGAGGTAGTAAATGGCTTGTATAAAGTTATTTTTGGTTAGAATATGTTATAATACAATGAATTTGATTGATTACAAGTGCTAGAGATGGATGAAGAATGTTTAGAAGTGTGAAGAAAGTCTTGTTGAAGTTTGGTACCAAATGGGATAAGAACCCACAACCAATGCTTTGAGGTAGTAAATGGCTTGTATAAAGTTATTTTGGGTTATAATATATTATCATACAATGAATTTGATTGATTACAAATGCTAGAGATGGATGAAGAATGTTTAGAAGTGTAAAGAAAGACTTGCTGAACTTTGATCCCAAATGGGATATGAACCCACAAACATTGCTTTGAGGTAGTAAATGGCTTGTTTAAAGTTATTTTGGGTAAGAATATGTTATAATACAATGAATTTGATTGATTACAAGTGCTAGAGATGGATGAAGAATGTTTAGAAGTGTGAAGAAAGACATGTTGAAGTTTGGTACCAAATGGGATAAGAACCCACAACCATTGCTTTGCGGTAGTAAATGGCTTGTATAAAGTTATTTTGGGTTATAATATGTTATAATACAATGAACTTTATTGATTACAAGTGCTAGAGATGGATGAAGAATGTTTAGAAGTGTGAAGAAAAACTTGTTGAAGTTTGGTCTTAAATGGGATAAGAAGCAACAATCAATGCTTTGAGGCAGTAAATGGCTTGTATAAAGTTATTTTTTGTTAGAATATGTTATAATACAATGAATTTGATTGATTACAAGTGCTAGAGATGGATGAAGAATGTTTAGAAGTGTAAAGAAAGACTTGCTGAAGTTTGGTCCCAAATGGGATATGAACCCACAAACATTTCTTTGAGGTAGTAAATCGCTTGTATAAAGTTATTTTGGATTAGAATATATTATAATACAATGAATTTTATTGATTACAAGTGCTAGAGATGGATGAAGAATGTTTAGAAGTGTGAAGAAAGACTTGCTGAAGTTTTGTCCCAAATGGGATAAGAAGCAACAATCAATGCTTTGAGGCAGTAAATGGCTTGTATAAAGTTATTTTTTGTTAGAATATGTTATAATACAATGAATTTGATTGATTACAAGTGCTAGAGATGGATGAAGAATGTTTAGAAGTGTGAAGAAAGACTTGCTGAAGTTTGGTCCCAAATGGGATATGAACCCACAAACATTGCTTTGAGGTAGTAAATCGCTTGTATAAAATTATTTTGGGTTAGAATATGTTATAATAGAATGAATTTGATTGATTACAAGTGCTAGAGATGGATGAAGAATGTTTAGAAGTGTGAAGAAAGACTTGCTGAAGTTTGGTCCCAAATGTGATATGAACCCACCAACAATGCTTTGAGGTAGTAAATGGCTTGTATAAAGTTATTTTTGGTTAGAATATGTTATAATACAATGAATTTGATTGATTACAAGTGCTAGAGATGGATGAAGAATGTTTAGAAGTGTGAAGAAAGTCTTGTTGAAGTTTGGTACCAAATGGGATAAGAACCCACAACCAATGCTTTGAGGTAGTAAATGGCTTGTATAAAGTTATTTTGGGTTATAATATATTATCATACAATGAATTTGATTGATTACAAATGCTAGAGATGGATCAAGAATGTTTAGAAGTGTAAAGAAAGACTTGCTGAAGTTTAGTCCCAAATGTGATTTGAACCCACCAACAATGCTTTGGGGTTATAATATGTTATAATACAATGAATTTTATTGATTACAAGTGCTAGAGATGGATTAAGAATGTTTAGAAGTGTGAAGAAAGACATGTTGAAGTTTGGTTCCAAATGGGATATGAACCCACAAACATTGCTTTGAGGTTGTAAATCGTTTGTATAAAGTTATTTTTAGTTAGAATATGTTATAATACAATGAATTTGATTGATTACAAGTGCTAGAGATGGATGAAGAATGTTTAGAAGTGTAAAGAAAGACTTGCTGAAGTTTGGTCCCAAATGGGATATGAACCCACAAACATTGCTTTGAGGTAGTAAATGGCTTGTATAAAGTTATTTTGGGTTCTAATATGTTATAATACAATGAATTTGAATGATTACAAGTGCTAGAGATGGATGAAGAATGTTTATAAGTGTGAAGAAAGACTTGTTGAAGTTTAGTCCCAAATGGGATAATAAGCAACAATCAATGCTTTGAGGCAGTAAATGGCCTGTATAAAGTTAGTTTTTGTTAGAATATGTTATAATACAATGAATTTGATTGAATACAAGAGCTAGAGATGGATGAAGAATGTTTAGAAGTGTGAAGAAAGACTTGTTGAAGTTTGGTACTAAATGGGATAAGAACCCACAACCATTGCTTTGAGGTAGTAAACGGCTTGTATAAAGTTATTTTGGGTTCTAATATATTATAATACAATGAATTTGAATGATTACAAGTGCTAGAGATGGATGAAGAATGTTTAGAAGTGTAAAGAAACAGTTGCTGAAGTTTGATCCCCAATTGGATATGAACCCACAAACATTGCTTTGAGGTAGTAAATGGCTTGTATAAAGTTATTTTGGATTAGAATATATTATAATACAATGAATTTTATTGATTACAAGTGCTAGAGATGGATGAAGAATGTTTAGAAGTGTGAAGAAAGACTTGCTGAAGTTTTGTCCCAAATGGGATAAGAAGCAACCATCAATGCTTTGAGGCAGTAAATGGCTTGTATAAAGTTATTTTTTGTTAGAATATGTTATAATACAATGAATTTGATTGATTACAAGTGCTAGAGATGGATGAAGAATGTTTAGAAGTGTGAAGAAAGACTTGCTGAAGTTTGGTCCCAAATGGGATATGAACCCACAAACATTGCTTTGAGGTAGTAAATCGCTTGTATAAAGTTATTTTGGGTTAGAATATGTTATAATAGAATGAATTTGATTGATTACAAGTGCTAGAGATGGATGAAGAATGTTTAGAAGTGTGAAGAAAGACTTGCTGAAGTTTGGTCCCAAATGTGATATGAACCCACCAACAATGCTTTGAGGTAGTAAATGGCTTGTATAAAGTTATTTTTGGTTAGAATATGTTATAATACAATGAATTTGATTGATTACAAGTGCTAGAGATGGATGAAGAATGTTTAGAAGTGTGAAGAAAGTCTTGTTGAAGTTTGGTACCAAATGGGATAAGAACCCACAACCAATGCTTTGAGGTAGTAAATGGCTTGTATAAAGTTATTTTGGGTTATAATATATTATCATACAATGAATTTGATTGATTACAAATGCTAGAGATGGATGAAGAATGTTTAGAAGTGTAAAGAAAGACTTGCTGAACTTTGATCCCAAATAGGATATGAACCCACAAACATTGCTTTGAGGTAGTAAATGGCTTGTATAAAGTTATTTTGGGTAAGAATATGTTATAATACAATGAATTTGATTGATTACAAGTGCTAGAGATGGATGAAGAATGTTTAGAAGTGTGAAGAAAGACATGTTGAAGTTTGGTACCAAATGGGATAAGAACCCACAACCATTGCTTTGCGGTAGTAAATGGCTTGTATAAAGTTATTTTTGGTTATAATATGTTATAATACAATGAACTTTATTGATTACAAGTGCTAGAGATGGATGAAGAATGTTTAGAAGTGTGAAGAAAGACTTGTTGAAGTTTGGTCTTAAATGGGATAAGAGGCAACAATCAATGCTTTGAGGCAGTAAATTGCTTGTATAAAGTTATTTTTTGTTAGAATATGTTATAATACAATGAATTTGATTAATTACAAGTGCTAGAGATGGATGAAGAATGTTTAGAAGTGTAAAGAAAGACTTGCTGAAGTTTGGTCCCAAATGGGATATGAACCCACAAACATTGCTTTGAGGTTGTAAATCGCTTGTATAAAGTTATTTTGCGTTAGAATATGTTATAATAGAATGAATTTGATTGATTACAAGTGCTAGAGATGGATGAAGAATGTTTAGAAGTGTGAAGAAAGACTTGCTGAAGTTTGGTCCCAAATGTGATATGAACCCACCAACAATGCTTTGAGGTAGTAAATGGCTTGTATAAAGTTATTTTTGGTTAGAATATGTTATAATACAATGAATTTGATTGATTACAAGTGCTAGAGATGGATGAAGAATGTTTAGAAGTGTGAAGAAAGTCTTGTTGAAGTTTGGTACCAAATGGGATAAGAACCCACAACCAATGCTTTGAGGTAGTAAATGGCTTGTATAAAGTTATTTTGGGTTATAATATATTATCATACAATGAATTTGATTGATTACAAATGCTAGAGATGGATGAAGAATGTTTAGAAGTGTAAAGAAAGACTTGCTGAACTTTGATCCCAAATGGGATATGAACCCACAAACATTTCTTTGAGGTAGTAAATGGCTTGTTTAAAGTTATTTTGGGTAAGAATATGTTATAATACAATGAATTTGATTGATTACAAGTGCTAGAGATGGATGAAGAATGTTTAGAAGTGTGAAGAAAGACATGTTGAAGTTTGGTACCAAATGGGATAAGAACTCACAACCATTGCTTTGCGGTAGTAAATGGCTTGTATAAAGTTATTTTTGGTTATAATATGTTATAATACAATGAACTTTATTGATTACAAGTGCTAGAGATGGATGAAGAATGTTTAGAAGTGTGAAGAAAGACTTGTTGAAGTTTGGTCTTAAATGGGATAAGAAGCAACAATCAATGCTTTGAGGCAGTAAATGGCTTGTATAAAGTTATTTTTTGTTAGAATATGTTATAATACAATGAATTTGATTGATTACAAGTGCTAGAGATGGATGAAGAATGTTTAGAAGTGTAAAGAAAGACTTGCTGAAGTTTGGTCCCAAATGGGATATGAACCCACAAACATTTCTTTGAGGTAGTAAATCGCTTGTATAAAGTTATTTTAGGTTAGAATATGTTATAATACAATGAATTTGATTGATTACAAGTGCTAGAGATGGATGAAGAATGTTTAGAAGTGTGAAGAAAGACATGCTGAAGTTTGGTCCCAAATGGGATATGAACCCACAAACATTGCTTTGAGGTAGTAAATGGCTTGTATAAAGTTATTTTGGGTTATAATATGTTATAATACAATGAATTTGATTGATTACAAGTGCTAGAGATGGATGAAGAATGTTTAGAAGTGTGAAGAAAGAGTTACTGAAGTTTGGTCCCAAATGGGATATGAACCCACAAACATTGCTTTGAGGTACTAAATGGCTTGTATTAAGTTATTTTGGGTTCTAATATTGTATAATACAATGAATTTGATTCATTACAAGTGCTAGAGATGGATGAAGAATGTTTAGAAGTGTGAAGAAATACTTGCTGAAGTTTGGTCCCAAATGGGATATGAACCCACAAACATTGCTTTGAGGTAGTTAATGGGTTGTATAAAGTTATTTTGGGTTAGAATATGTTATAATACAATGAATTTTATTGATTACAAGTGCTAAAGATGGATTAAGAATGTTTAGAAGTGTGAAGAAAGACTTATTGAAGTTTGGTCCCAAATGGGATATAAACCCACAAACATTGCTTTGACGTAGTAAATGGCTTGTATAAAGTTATTTTGGGTTAGAATATGTTATAATACAATGAATTTGATTGATTACAAGTGCTAGAGATGGATGAAGAATGTTTAGAAGTGTGAAGAAAGACTTCCTGAAGTTTGGTCCCAAATGGGATATGAACCCAAAAAAACATTGCTTTGAGGTAGTAAATGGTTTATATAAAGTTATTTTGGGTTAGAATATGTTATAATACAGTAAATTTGATTGATTAAAAGTGCTAGAGATGGATGAAGAATGTTTAGAAGTGTGAAGAAAGACTTGTTGAAGTTTGGTCCCAAATAGGTTGAGAACCCAGAGCCAATGCTTTGAGGCAGTAAATGGCTTGTATAAAGTTATTTTGGGTTTGAATATGTTATAATACAATGAATTTGATTGATTACAAGTGCTAGAGATGGATGAAGAATGTTTAGAAGTGTGAAGAAAGACTTGTTGAAGTTTGGTCCCAGATGGGATAAGAACCCACAACCAATGCTTTGAGGTAGTAAATGGCTTGTATAAAGTAATTTTGGGTTAGAATATGTTATAATACAATGAATTTGATTGATTACAAGTGCTAGAGATGGATGAAGAATGTTTAGAAGTGTAAAGAAAGACTTGCTGAAGTTTGGTCCCAAATGGGATATGAACCCACAAACATTTCTTTGAGGTAGTAAATCGCTTGTATAAAGTTATTTTAGGTTAGAATATGTTATAATACAATGAATTTGATTGATTACAAGTGCTAGAGATGGATGAAGAATGTTTAGAAGTGTGAAGAAAGACTTGCTGAAGTTTGGTCCCAAATGGGATATGAACCCACAAACATTGCTTTGAGGTAGTAAATGGCTTGTATAAAGTTATTTTGGGTTATAATATGTTATAATACAATGAATTTGATTGATTACAAGTGCTAGAGATGGATGAAGAATGTTTAGAAGTGTGAAGAAAGAGTTACTGAAGTTTGGTCCCAAATGGGATATGAACCCACAAACATTGCTTTGAGGTACTAAATGGCTTGTATAAAGTTATTTTGGGTTCTAATATTGTATAATACAATGAATTTGATTCATTACAAGTGCTAGAGATGGATGAAGAATGTTTAGAAGTGTGAAGAAAGACTAGCTGAAGTTTGGTCCCAAATGGGATATGAACCCACAAACATTGCTTTGAGGTAGTTAATGGGTTGTATAAAGTTATTTTGGGTTAGAATATGTTATAATACAATGAATTTTATTGATTACAAGTGCTAAAGATGGATTAAGAATGTTTAGAAGTGTGAAGAAAGACTTATTGAAGTTTGGTCCCAAATGGGATATAAACCCACAAACATTGCTTTGACGTAGTAAATGGCTTGTATAAAGTTATTTTGGGTTAAAATATGTTGTAATACAATGAATTTGATTGATTACAAGTGCTAGAGATGGATGAAGAATGTTTAGAAGTGTGAAGAAAGACTTCCTGAAGTTTGGTCCCAAATGGGATATGAACCCAAAAAAACATTGCTTTGAGGTAGTAAATGGTTTATATAAAGTTATTTTGGGTTAGAATATGTTATAATACAATAAATTTGATTGATTAAAAGTGCTAGAGATGGATGAAGAATGTTTAGAAGTGTGAAGAAAGACTTGTTGAAGTTTGGTCCCAAATAGGTTGAGAACCCAGAGCCAATGCTTTGAGGCAGTAAATGGCTTCTATAAAGTTATTTTGGGTTTGAATATGTTATAATACAATGAATTTGATTGATTACAAGTGCTAGAGATGGATGAAGAATGTTTAGAAGTGTGAAGAAAGACTTGTTGAAGTTTGGTCCCAGATGGGATAAGAACCCACAACCAATGCTTTGAGGTAGTAAATGGCTTGTATAAAGTAATTTTGGGTTAGAATATGTTATAATACAATGAATTTGATTGATTACAAGTGCTAGAGATGGATGAAGAATGTTTAGAAGTGTGAAGAAAAACTTGTTGAAGTTTGGTCCCAAATGGGATAAGACCCCACAACCATTGCTTTGCGGTAGTAAATGGATTGTATAAAGTTATTTTGGGTTATAATATGTTATAATACAATGAATTTTATTGATTACAAGTGCTAGAGATGGATGAAGAATGTTTAGAAGTGTGAAGAAAGACTTGCTGAAGTTTGGTCCCAAATGGGATATGAACCCAGAAACATTGCTTTGAGGTAGTAAATGGCTTGTATAAAGTTTTTTTGGGTTTGAATATGTTATAATACAATGAATTTGATTGATTACAAGTGCTAGAGATGGATGAAGAATGTTTAGTAGTGTGAAGAAATACTTGTTGAAGTTTGGTCGCAATGGGATAAGAACCCACAAACATTGCTTTGAGGTAGTAAATCGCTTGTATAAAGTTATTTTGGGTAAGAGTATGTTATAATATAATGAATTTGATTGATTACAAGTGCTAGAGATGGATGAAGAATGTTTAGAAGTGTGACGAAAGACATGTTGAAGTTTGGTACCGAATGGGATAAGAACCCAGAAACATTGCTTTGAGGTAGTAAATGGCTTGTATAAAGTTATTTTGGGTTATAATATGTTATAATACAATGAATTTGATTGATTACAAGTGCTAGAGATGGATGAAGAATGTTTAGAAGTGTGAAGAAAGACTTACTGAACTTTGGTCCCAAATGGGATATGAACCCAAAAACATTGCTTTGAGGTAGTAAATGGCTTGTATAAAGTTATTTTGGGTTATCATATGTTATAATACAATGAATTTGATTGATTACAAGTGCTAGAGATGGATGAAGAATGTTTAGAAGTGTGAAGAAAAACTTGTTGAAGTTTGGTCCCAAATAGGTTGAGAACCCAGAGCCAATGCTTTGAGGCAGTAAATGGCTTGTATAAAGTTATTTTGGGTTTGAATATGTTATAATACAATGAATTTGATTGATTACAAGTGCTAGAGATGGATGAAGAATGTTTAGAAGTGTGAAGAAAAACTTGTTGAAGTTTGGTCCCAGATGGGATAAGAACCCACAACCAATGCTTTGAGGTAGTAAATGGCTTGTATAAAGTAATTTTGGGTTAGAATATGTTATAATACAATGAATTTGATTGATTACAAGTGGTAGAGATGGATGAAGAATGTTTAGAAGTGTGAAGAAATACTTGTTGAAGTTTGGTCGCAATGGGATAAGAACCCACAAACATTTCTTTGAGGTTGTAAATCGCTTGTATAAAGTTATTTTGGGTTATAATATGTTATAATACAATGAATTTGATTGATTACAAGTGCTAGAGATGGATGAAGAATGTTTAGAAGTGTGAAGAAAGAGTTACTGAAGTTTGGTCCCAAATGGGATATGAACCCACAAACATTGCTTTGAGGTACTAAATGGCTTGTATAAAGTTATTTTGGGTTCTAATATTGTATAATACAATGAATTTGATTCATTACAAGTGCTAGAGATGGATGAAGAATGTTTAGAAGTGTGAAGAAAGACTTGCTGAAGTTTGGTCCCAAATGGGATATGAACCAAGAAACATTGCTTTGAGGTAGTAAATGGCTTGTATAAAGTTATTTTGCGTTTGAATATGTTATAATACAATGAATTTGATTGATTACAAGTGCTAGAGATGGATGAAGAATGTTTAGAAGTGTGAAGAAATACTTGTTGAAGTTTGGTCGCAATGGGATAAGAACCCACAAACATTGCTTTGAGGTAGTAAATCGCTTGTATAAAGTTATTTTGGGTTAGAATATGTTATAATACAATGAATTTTATTGATTATAAGTGCTAGAGATGGATGAAGAATGTTTAGAAGTGTAAAGAAAGACTTGCTGTAGTTTGGTCCCAAATGGGATATGAACCCACAAACATTGCTTTGAGGTAGTAAATGGCTTCTATAAAGTTATTTTGGGTTAGAATATGTTATAATACAATGAATTTGATTGATTACAAGTGCTAGAGATGGATGAAGAATGTTTAGAAGTGTGAAGAAAGACTTGCTGAAGTTTGGTACCAAATGGGATAAGAACCCACAACCATTGCCTTGCGGTAGTAAATGGCTTGTATAAAGTTATTTTGGGTTAGAATATGTTATAATACAATGAATTTGATTGATTACAAGTGCTAGATATGGATGAAGAATGTTTAGAAGTGTGAAGAAAGACTTGCTGAAGTTTGGTCCCAAATGGGATATGAACCCACAAACATTGCTTTGAGGTAGTATATGGCTTGTATAAAGTTATTTTGGGTTTGAATATGTTATAATACAATGAATTTGATTGATTAGAAGTACTAGAGATGGATGAAGAATGTTTAGAAGTGTGAAGAAAT
Organism: Capsella bursa-pastoris; assembly: GCA_036452645.1. Lineage (NCBI taxonomy): Eukaryota > Viridiplantae > Streptophyta > Magnoliopsida > Brassicales > Brassicaceae > Capsella > Capsella bursa-pastoris. Next base: position 6,428,222 of record CP144192.1, read on the forward strand.
ACTTGTTGAAGTTTGGTCGCAATGGGATAAGAACCAATAAACATTGCTTTGATGTAGTAAATGGCTTGTATAAAGTTATTTTGAGTTAGAATATGTTATAATACAATGAATTTGATTGATTACAAGTGCTAGAGATGGATGAAGAATGTTTAGAAGTGTGAAAAAAAACATGTTGAAATTTGGTACCAAATTGGATAAGAACCCACAACCAGTGCTTTGCGGTAGTAAATGGCTTGTATAAAGTTATTTTGGGTTAGAATATGTTATAATACAATGAATTTTATTGATTACAAGTGCTAGAGATGGATGAATAATGCTTAGAAGTGTGAATAAAGACTTACTGAAGTTTGGTCCCAAATGGGATATGAACCCACAAACATTGCTTTGAGGTAGTAAATGGCTTGTATAAAGTTATTTTGGGTTAGAATATATTATACTACAATGAATTTGATTGATTACAAGTGCTACAGATGGATGAAGAATGTTTAGAAGTGTGAAGAAAGACTTGTTGAAGTTTGGTCCCAAATAGGATAAGAACCCACAAACAATGCTTTGAGGCAGTAAATGGCTTGTATAAACTTATTTTGGGTTTGAATATGTTATAATACAATGAATTTGATTGATTACAAGTGCTAGAGATGAATGAAGAATGTTTACAAGTGTGAAGAAATACTTGTTGAAGTTTGGTCACAATGGGATAAGAACCCACAAACATTGCTTTGAGGTAGTAAATGGCTTGTATAAAGTTATTTTGGGTTAGAATATGTTATAATACAATGAATTTGATTGATTACAAGTGCTAGAGATGGATGAAGAATGTTTAGAAGTGTGAAGAAAAACTTGTTGAAGTTTGGTCCCAAATGGGATAAGACCCCACAACCATTGCTTTGCGGTAGTAAATGCATTGTATAAAGTTATTTTCGGTTATAATATGTTATATTACAATGAATTTGATTGATTACAAGTGCTAGAGATGGATGAAGAATGTTTAGAAGTGTGAAGAAAGACTTGCTGAAGTTTGGTCCCAAATGGGATATGAACCCAGAAACATTGCTTTGAGGTAGTAAATGGCTTGTATAAAGTTATTTTGGGTTTGAATATGTTATAATACAATGAATTTGATTGATTACAAGTGCTAGAGATGGATGAAGAATGTTTAGAAGTGTGAAAAAATACTTGTTGAAGTTTGGTCGCAATGGGATAAGAACCCACAAACATTGCTTTGAGGTAGTAAATCGCTTGTATAAAGTTATTTTGGGTTAGAATATGTTATAATACAATGAATTTGATTGATTACAAGTGCTAGAGATGGATGAAGAATGTTTAGAAGTGTGAAGAAAAACATGTTGAAATTTGGTCCCAAATGGGATATGAACCCACAAACATTGCTTTGAGGTAGTAAATGGCTTGTATAAAGTTATTTTGGGTTAGAATATATTATAATACAATGAATTTGATTGATTACAAGTTCTACAGATGGATGAAGAATGTTTAGAAGTGTGAAGAAAGACTTGTTGAAGTTTGGTCCCAAATAGGATAAGAACCCACAAACAATGCTTTGAGGCAGTAAATGGCTTGTATAAACTTATTTTGGGTTTGAATATGTTATAATACAATGAATTTGATTGATTACAAGTGCTAGAGATGGACGAAGAATGTTTACAAGTGTGAAGAAATACTTGTTGAAGTTTGGTCACAATGGGATAAGAACCCACAAACATTGCTTTGAGGTAGTAAATGGCTTGTATAAAGTTATTTTGGGTTAGAATATGTTATAATACAATGAATTTGATTGATTACAAGTGCTAGAGATGGATGAAGAATGTTTAGAAGTGTGAAGAAAGAGTTACTGAAGTTTGGTCCCAAATGGGATATGAACCCACAAACATTGCTTTGAGGTACTAAATGGCTTGTATAAAGTTATTTTGGGTTCTAATATTGTATAATACAATGAATTTGATTCATTACAAGTGCTAGAGATGGATGAAGAATGTTTAGAAGTGTGAAGAAAGACTTGCTGAAGTTTGGTCCCAAATGGGATATGAACCCAGAAACATTGCTTTGAGGTAGTAAATGGCTTGTATAAAGTTATTTTGGGTTTGAATATGTTATAATACAATGAATTTGATTGATTACAAGTGCTAGAGATGAATGAAGAATGTTTACAAGTGTGAAGAAATACTTGTTGAAGTTTGGTCACAATGGGATAAGAACCCACAAACATTGCTTTGAGGTAGTAAATGGCTTGTATAAAGTTATTTTGGGTTAGAATATGTTATAATACAATGAATTTGATTGATTACAAGTGCTAGAGATGGATGAAGAATGTTTAGAAGTGTGAAGAAAAACTTGTTGAAGTTTGGTCCCAAATGGGATAAGACCCCACAACCATTGCTTTGCGGTAGTAAATGCATTGTATAAAGTTATTCTCGGTTATAATATGTTATATTACAATGAATTTGATTGATTACAAGTGCTAGAGATGGATGAAGAATGTTTAGAAGTGTGAAGAAAGACTTGCTGAAGTTTGGTCCCAAATGGGATATGAACCCAGAAACATTGCTTTGAGGTAGTAAATGGCTTGTATAAAGTTATTTTGGGTTTGAATATGTTATAATACAATGAATTTGATGGATTACAAGTGCTAGAGATGGATGAAGAATGTTTAGAAGTGTGAAAAAATACTTGTTGAAGTTTGGTCGCAATGGGATAAGAACCCACAAACATTGCTTTGAGGTAGTAAATCGCTTGTATAAAGTTATTTTGGGTTAGAATATGTTATAATACAATGAATTTGATTGATTACAAGTGCTAGAGATGGATGAAGAATGTTTAGAAGTGTGAAGAAAAACATGTTGAAATTTGGTCCCAAATGGGATATGAACCCACAAACATTGCTTTGAGGTAGTAAATGGCTTGTATAAAGTTATTTTGGGTTAGAATATATTATAATACAATGAATTTGATTGATTACAAGTTCTACAGATGGATGAAGAATGTTTAGAAGTGTGAAGAAAGACTTGTTGAAGTTTGGTCCCAAATAGGATAAGAACCCACAAACAATGCTTTGAGGCAGTAAATGGCTTGTATAAACTTATTTTGGGTTTGAATATGTTATAATACAATGAATTTGATTGATTACAAGTGCTAGAGATGGATGAAGAATGTTTACAAGTGTGAAGAAATACTTGTTGAAGTTTGGTCACAATGGGATAAGAACCCACAAACATTGCTTTGAGGTAGTAAATGGCTTGTATAAAGTTATTTTGGGTTAGAATATGTTATAATACAATGAATTTGATTGATTACAAGTGCTAGAGATGGATGAAGAATGTTTAGAAGTGTGAAGAAAGAGTTACTGAAGTTTGGTCCCAAATGGGATATGAACCCACAAACATTGCTTTGAGGTACTAAATGGCTTGTATAAAGTTATTTTGGGTTCTAATATTGTATAATACAATGAATTTGATTCATTACAAGTGCTAGAGATGGATGAAGAATGTTTAGAAGTGTGAAGAAAGACTTGCTGAAGTTTGGTCCCAAATGGGATATGAACCCAGAAACATTGCTTTGAGGTAGTAAATGGCTTGTATAAAGTTATTTTGGGTTTGAATATGTTATAATACAATGAATTTGATTGATTACAAGTGCTAGAGATGGATGAAGAATGTTTAGAAGTGTGAAGAAATACTTGTTGAAGTTTGGTCGCAATGGGATAAGAACCCACAAACATTGCTTTGAGGTAGTAAATCGCTTGTATAAAGTTATTTTGGGTTAGAATATGTTATAATACAATGAATTTTATTGATTATAAGTGCTAGAGATGGATGAAGAATGTTTAGAAGTGTAAAGAAAGACTTGCTGTAGTTTGGTCCCAAATGGGATATGAACCCACAAACATTGCTTTGAGGTAGTAAATGGCTTCTATAAAGTTATTTTGGGTTAGAATATGTTATAATACAACGAATTTGATTGATTACAAGTGCTAGAGATGGATGAAGAATGTTTAGAAGTTTGAAGAAAAACTTGTTGAAGTTTGGTACCAAATGGGATAAGAACCCACAACCATTGCTTTGCGGTAGTAAATGGCTTGTATAAAGTTATTTTGGGTTAGAATATGTTATAATACAATGAATTTGATTGATTACAAGTGCTAGATATGGATGAAGAATGTTTAGAAGTGTGAAGAAAGACTTGCTGAAGTTTGGTCCCAAATGGGATATGAACCCACAAACATTGCTTTGAGGTAGTATATGGCTTGTATAAAGTTATTTTGGGTTTGAATATGTTATAATACAATGAATTTGATTGATTACAAGTGCTAGAGATGGATGAAGAATGTTTAGAAGTGTGAAGAAATACTTGTTGAAGTTTGGTCGCAATGGGATAAGAACCAATAAACATTGCTTTGATGTAGTAAATGGCTTGTATAAAGTTATTTTGAGTTAGAATATGTTATAATACAATGAATTTGATTGATTACAAGTGCTAGAGATGGATGAAGAATGTTTAGAAGTGTGAAGAAAATCATGTTGAAATTTGGTACCAAATGGGATAAGAACCCACAACCAGTGCTTTGCGGTAGTAAATGGCTTGTATAAAGTTATTTTGGGTTAGAATATGTTATAATACAATGAATTTTATTGATTACAAGTGCTAGAGATGGATGAATAATGCTTAGAAGTGTGAATAAAGACTTGCTGAAGTTTGGTCCCAAATGGGATATGAACCCACAAACATTGCTTTGAGGTAGTAAATGGCTTGTATAAAGTTATTTTGGGTTAGAATATATTATAATACAATGAATTTGATTGATTACAAGTGCTACAGATGGATGAAGAATGTTTAGAAGTGTGAAGAAAGACTTGTTGAAGTTTGGTCCCAAATAGGATAAGAACCCACAAACAATGCTTTGAGCCAGTAAATGGCTTGTATAAACTTATTTTGGGTTTGAATATGTTATAATACAATGAATTTGATTGATTACAAGTGCTAGAGATGGATGAAGAATGTTTACAAGTGTGAAGAAATACTTGTTGAAGTTTGGTCACAATGGGATAAGAACCCACAAACATTGCTTTGAGGTAGTAAATGGCTTGTATAAAGTTATTTTGGGTTAGAATATGTTATAATACAATGAATTTGATTGATTACAAGTGCTAGAGATGGATGAAGAATGTTTAGAAGTGTGAAGAAAAACTTGTTGAAGTTTGGTCCCAAATGGGATAAGACCCCACAACCATTGCTTTGCGGTAGTAAATGCATTGTATAAAGTTATTTTCGGTTATAATATGTTATATTACAATGAATTTGATTGATTACAAGTGCTAGAGATGGATGAAGAATGTTTAGAAGTGTGAAGAAAGACTTGCTGAAGTTTGGTCCCAAATGGGATATGAACCCAGAAACATTGCTTTGAGGTAGTAAATGGCTTGTATAAAGTTATTTTGGGTTTGAATATGTTATAATACAATGAATTTGATTGATTACAAGTGCTAGAGATGGATGAAGAATGTTTAGAAGTGTGAAAAAATACTTGTTGAAGTTTGGTCGCAATGGGATAAGAACCCATAAACATTGCTTTGAGGTAGTAAATCGCTTGTATAAAGTTATTTTGGGTTAGAATATGTTATAATACAATGAATTTGATTGATTACAAGTGCTAGAGATGGATGAAGAATGTTTAGAAGTGTGAAGAAAAACATGTTGAAATTTGGTCCCAAATGGGATATGAACCCACAAACATTGCTTTGAGGTAGTAAATGGCTTGTATAAAGTTATTTTGGGTTAGAATATATTATAATACAATGAATTTGATTGATTACAAGTTCTACAGATGGATGAAGAATGTTTAGAAGTGTGAAGAAAGACTTGTTGAAGTTTGGTCCCAAATAGGATAAGAACCCACAACCAATGCTTTGAGGCAGTAAATGGCTTGTATAAAGTTATTTTGGGTTTGAATAAGTTATAATACAATGAATTTGATTGATTACAAGTGCTAGAGATGGATAAAGAATGTTTAGAAGTGTGAAGAAATACTTGTTGAAGTTTGGTCACAATGGGATAAGAACCCACAAACATTGTTTTGAGGTAGTAAATGGCTTGTATAAAGTTATTTTGGGTTAGAATATGTTATAATACAATGAATTTGATTGATTACAAGTGCTAGAGATGGATGAAGAATGTTTAGAAGTGTGAAAAAAAACTTGTTGAAGTTTGGTACCAAATGGGATAAGAACCCACAACCATTGCTTTGCGGTAGTAAATGGCTTGTATAAAATTATTTTGGGTTAGAATATGTTATAATACAATGAATTTTATTGATTACAAGTGCTAGAGATGGATGAAGAATGTTTAGAAGTGTGAATAAAGACTTGCTGAAGTTTGGTCCCAAATGGGATATGAACCCACAAACATTGCTTTGAGGTAGTAAATGGCTTGTATAAAGTTATTTTGGGTTAGAATAAATTATAATACAATGAATTTGATTGATTACAAGTGCTACAGATGGATGAAGAATGTTTAGAAGTGTGAAGAAAGACTTGTTGAAGTTTGGTCCCAAATAGGATAAGAACCCACAAACAATGCTTTGAGGCAGTAAATGGCTTGTATAAAGTTATTTTGGGTTAGAATATTTATAATACAATGAATTTGATTGATTACAAGTGCTAGAGATGGATGAAGAATGTTTAGAAGTGTGAAGAAAGACTTGTTGAAGTTTGGTCCCAAATGGGATAAGAACCCACAACCAATGCTTTGAGGTAGTAAATGGCTTGTATAAAGTAATTTTGGGTTAGAATATGTTATAATACAAAGAATTTGATTGATTACAAGTGCTAGAGATGGATTAAGAATGCTTAAAAGTGTGAATAAAGACTTGCTGAATTTTGGTCCCAAATGGGATATGAACCCACAAACATTGCTTTGAGGTAGTAAATGGCTTGTATAAAGTTACTTTAGGTTAGATTATGTTATAATACAATGAATTTGATTGATTACAAGTGCTAGAGATGGATGAAGAATGTTTAGAAGTGTGAAGAAAGACTTGTTGAAGATTGGTCCCAAATAAGATAAGAACCCACAACCAATGCTTTGAGGCAGTAAATGGCTTGTATAAAGTTATTTTGGGTTTGAATATGTTATAATACAATGAATTTGATTGATTACAAGTGTTAGAGATGGATGAAGAATGTTTAGAAGTGTGAAGAAATACTTGTTGAAGTTTGGTCCCAAATGGGGTAAGAACCAATAAATATTGCTTTGAGGTAGTAAATGGCTTGTATAAAGTTATTTTTGGTTAGAATATGTTATAATACAAAGAACTTGATTGATTATAAGTGCTAGAGATGGATGAAGAATGTTTAGAAGTGTGGAGAAAGACTTGTTGAAGTTTGGTCCCAAATGGGATAAGAACCCACAACCAATGCTTTGAGGTAGTAAATGGCTTGTATAAAGTAATTTTGGGTTAGAATATGTTATAATACAAATAATTTGATTGATTACAAGTGCTAGAGATGGATGAAGAATGCTTAAAAGTGTGAATAAAGACTTGCTGAAGTTTTGTCCCAAATGGGATATGAACCCACAAACATTGCTTTGAGGTAGTAAATGGCTTGTACAAAGTTACTTTAGGTTAGAATATGTTATAATACAATGAATTTGATTGATTACAAGTGCTAGAGATGGATGAAGAATGTTTAGAAGTGTGAAGAAAGACTTGTTGAAGATTGGTCCCAAATAGGATAAGAACCCACAACCAATGCTTTGAGGCAGTAAATGGCTTGTATAAACTTATTTTGGGTTTGAATATGTTATAATACAATGAATTTGATTGATTACAAGTGCTAGAGATGGATGAGAATGTTTAAAAGTGTGAAGAAATATTTGTTGAAGTTTGGTCCCAAATGGGATAAGAACCCACAACCAATGCTTTGAGGTAGTAAATGGCTTGTATAAAGTAATTTTGGGTTAGAATATGTTATAATACAAATAATTTGATTGATTACAAGTGCTAGAGATGGATGAAGAATGCTTAAAAGTGTGAATAAAGACTTGCTGAAGTTTTGTCCCAAATGGGATATGAACCCACAAACATTGCTTTGAGGTAGTAAATGGCTTGTACAAAGTTACTTTAGGTTAGAATATGTTATAATACAATGAATTTGATTGATTACAAGTGCTAGAGATGGATGAAGAATGTTTAGAAGTGTGAAGAAAGACTTGTTGAAGATTGGTCCCAAATAGGATAAGAACCCACAACCAATGCTTTGAGGCAGTAAATGGCTTGTATAAAATTATTTTGGGTTTGAATATGTTATAATACAATGAATTTGATTGATTACAAGTGCTCGAGATGGATGAAGAATGTTTAGAAGTGTGAAGAAAGACTTGTTAAAGTTTGGTCCCAAATGGGATAAGAACCCAGAGCCAATGCTTTGAGGCAGTAAATGGCTTGTATAAAGTTATTTTGGGTTAGAATATGTTATAATACAATGAATTTAATTGATTACAAGTGCTAGAGATGGTTGAAGAATGTTTAGAAGTGTGAAGAAAGACTTGTTGAAGTTTGGTCCCAAATGGGATAAGAACCCACAACCAATGCTTTGAGGTAGTAAATGGCTTGTATAAAGTTATTTTGGGTTAGAATATGTTATAATACAATGAATTTGATTGATTACAAGTGCTAGAGATGGATGATGAATGTTTAGAAGTGTAAAGAAAGACTTGTTGAAGTTTGGTCCCAAATGGGATAAGAACCCACAACCAATGCTTTGAGGTAGTAAATGGCTTGTATAAAGTTATTTTGGGTTAGAATATGTTATAATACAATGAATTTAATTGATTACAAGTGCTAGAGATGGATGAAGAATGTTTAGAAGTGTAAAGAAAGACTTGTTGAAGTTATAAGAACCCACAACCAATGCTTTGAGGCATTAAATGGCTTGTATAAAGTTATTTTGGGTAAGAATATGTTATAATACAATGAATTTAATTGATTACAAGTGCTAGAGATGGATGAAGAATGTTTAGAAGTTTTAAGAAAGACTTGTTGAAGTTTGGTCCAAAATGGGATAAGAACCCACAACCAGTGCTTTGCGGTAGTAAATGGCTTGTAGAAAGTTATTTTGGGTTAGAATATGTTATAATACAATGAATTTTATTGATTACAAGTGCTAGAGATGGATGAAGAATGTTTAGAAGTGTGAAGAAAGACTTGTTGAAGTTTGGTCCCAAATAGGATAAGAACCCACAACCAATGCTTTGAGGCAGTAAATGGCTTGTAAAAAGTTATTTTGAGTTTGAATATGTTATAATACAATGAATTTGATTGATTACAAGTGCTAGAGATGGATGAAGAATGTTTAGAAGTGTGAAGAAAGACTTGTTGAAGGATGGTCCCAAATGGGATAAGAACCAATAAACATCGCTTTGAGGTAGTAAATGGCTTGTATAAAGTTATTTTGGGTTAGAATATGTTATAATACAATGAATTTTATTGATTACAAGTGCTAGAGATGGATGAAGAATGTTTAGAAGTGTGAATAAAGACTTGCTGAAGTTTGGTCCCAAATGGGATATGAACCCACAAACATTGCTTTGAGGTAGTAAATGGCTTGTATAAAGTTATTTTGGGTCAGAAGATGTTATAATACAATGAATTTGATTGATTAAAAGAGCTAGAGAAGGATGAAGAATGTTTAGAAGTGTGAAGAAAGACTTGTTAAAGTTTGGTCCCAAATGGGATAAGAACCCACAACCAATGCTTTGAGGTAGTAAATGGCTTGTATGAAGTTATTTTGGGTTAGAATAAGTTATAATACAAAGAATTTGATTGATTACAAGTGCTAGAGATGGATGAAGAATGCTTAAAAGTGTGAATAAAGACTTACTGAAGTTTGGTCCCAAATGGGATATGAACCCACAAACATTGCTTTGAGGTAGTAAATGGCTTGTCTAAAATTACTTTGGGTTAGAATATGTTATAATACTATGAATTTGATTGATTACAAGTGCTAGAGATGGATGAAGAATGTTTATAAGTGTGAAGAAATACTTGTTGAAGTTTGGTCGCAATGGGATAAGAACCAATAAACATTGCTTTGAGGTAGTAAATGGCTTGTATAAAGTTATTTTGAGTTAGAATATGTTATAATACAATGAATTTGATTGATTACAAGTGCTAGAGATGGATGAAGAATGTTTAGAAGTGTGAAGAAAAACATGTTGAAATTTGGTACCAAATGGGATAAGAACCCACAACCAGTGCTTTGCGGTAGTAAATGGCTTGTAGAAAGTTATTTTGGGTTAGAATATGTTATAATACAATGAATTTTATTGATTACAAGTGCTAGAGATGGATGAAGAATGTTTAGAAGTGTGAAGAAAGACTTGTTGAAGTTTGGTCCCAAATAGGATAAGAACCCACAACCAATGCTTTGAGGCAGGAAATGGCTTGTATAAATTTATTTTGAGTTTGAATATGTTATAATACAATGAATTTGATTGATTACAAGTGCTAGAGATGGATGAAGAATGTTTAGAAGTGTGAAGAAAGACTTGTTGAAGATTGGTCCCAAATAGGATAAGAACCCACAACCAATTCTTTGAGGCAGTAAATGGCTTGTATAAAGTTATTTTGGGTTAGAATATGTTATAATACAATGAATTTGATTGATTACAAGTGCTAGAGATGGATGAAGAATGTTTAGAAGTGTGAAGAAATACTTGTTGAAGGATGGTCCCAAATGGGAAATGAACCCACAAACATTGCTTTGAGGTAGTAAATGGCTTGTATAAAGTTATTTTGGGTTAGAAGATGTTATAATACAATGAATTTGATTGATTAAAAGTGCTAGAGATGGATGAAGAATGTTTAGAAGTGTGAAGAAAGACTTGTTTAAGTTTGGTCCCAAATGGGATAAGAACCCAGAGCCAATGCTTTGAGGCAGTAAATGACTTTTATAAAGTTATTTTGGGTTTGAATATGTTATATTACAATGAATTTGATTGATTACAAGTGCTAGAGATGGATGAAGAATGTTTAGAAGTGTGAAAAATCTCTTGTTGAGGTTTGGTCCCAAATGGGATAAGAACCCACAACCAATGCTTTGAGGCAGTAAATGGCTTGTATAAAGTTATTTTGGGTTAGAATATTATATAATACAATGAATTTGATTGATTACAAGTGCTACAGATGGATGAAGAATGTTTAGAAGTGTGAAGAAAGACTTGTTGAAGTTTGGTCCCAAATAGGATAAGAACCCACAACCAATGCTTTGAGGCAGTAAATGGCTTGTATAAAGTTATTTTGAGTTTGAATATGTTATAATACAATGAATTTGATTGATTACAAGTGCTAGAGATGGATGAAGAATGTTTATAAGTGTGAAGAAAGACTTGTTGAAGATTGGTCCCAAATAGGATAACAACCCACAACCAATTCTTTGAGGCAGTAAATGGCTTGTATAAAGTTATTTTGGGTTAGAATATGTTATAATACAATGAATTTGATTGATTACAAGTGCTAGAGATGGATGAAGAATGTTTAGAAGTGTGAAGAAATACTTGTTGAAGGATGGTCCCAAATGGGATAAGAACCAATAAACATTGCTTTGAGGTAGTAAATGGCTTGTATAAAGTTATTTTGGGTTAGAATATGTTATAATACAATGAATTTTATTGATTACAAGTGCTAGAGATGGATGAAGAATGTTTAGAAGTGTGAATAAAGACTTGCTGAAGTTTGGTCCCAAATGGGATATGAACCCACAAACATTGCTTTGAGGTAGTAAATGGCTTGTATAAAGTTATTTTGGGTTAGAAGATGTTATAATACAATGAATTTGATTGATTAAAAGTGCTAGAGATGGATGAAGAATGTTTAGAAGTGTGAAGAAAGACTTGTTTAAGTTTGGTCCCAAATGGGATAAGAACCCAGAGCCAATGCTTTGAGGCAGTAAATGACTTTTATAAAGTTATTTTGGGTTTGAATATGTTATAATACAATGAATTTGATTGATTACAAGTGCTAGAGATGGATGAAGAATGTTTATAAGTGTGAAGAAATACTTGTTGAAGTTTGGTCGCAATGGGATAAGAACCAATAAACATTGCTTTGAGGTAGTAAATGGCTTGTATAAAGTTATTTTGGGTTAGAATATTATATAATACAATGAATTTGATTGATTACAAGTGCTACAGATGGATGAAGAATGTTTAGAAGTGTGAAGAAAGACTTGTTGAAGTTTGGTCCCAAATAGGACAAGAACCCACAACCAATGCTTTGAGGCAGTAAATGGCTTGTATAAAGTTATTTTGAGTTTGAATATGTTATAATACAATGAATTTGATTGATTACAAGTGCTAGAGATGGATGAAGAATGTTTAGAAGTGTGAAGAAAGACTTGTTGAAGATTGGTCCCAAATAGGATAAGAACCCACAACCAATTCTTTGAGGCAGTAAATGGCTTGTATAAAGTTATTTTGGGTTAGAATATGTTATAATACAATGAATTTGATTGATTACAAGTGCTAGAGATGGATGAAGAATGTTTAGAAGTGTGAAGAAATACTTGTTGAAGGATGGTCCCAAATGGGATAAGAACCAATAAACATTGCTTTGAGGTAGTAAATGGCTTGTATAAAGTTATTTTGGGTTAGAATATGTTATAATACAATGAATTATATTGATTACAAGTGCTAGAGATGGATGAAGAATGTTTAGAAGTGTGAATAAAGACTTGCTGAAGTTTGGTCCCAAATGGGATATGAACCCACAAACATTGCTTTGAGGTAGTAAATGGCTTGTATAAAGTTATTTTGGGTTAGAAGATGTTATAATACAATGAATTTGATTGATTAAAAGTGCTAAAGATGGATGAAGAATGTTTAGAAGTGTGAAGAAAGACTTGTCTAAGTTTGGTCCCAAATGGGATAAGAACCCAGAGCCAATGCTTTGAGGCAGTAAATGACTTTTATAAAGTTATTTTGGGTTTGAATATGTTATTATACAATGAATTTGATTGATTACAAGTGCTAGAGATGGATGAAGAATGTTTATAAGTGTGAAGAAATACTTGTTGAAGTTTGGTCGCAATGGGATAAGAACCAATAAATATTGCTTTGAGGTAGTAAATGGCTTGTATAAAGTAATTTTGAGTTAGAATATGTTATAATACAATGAATTTGATTGATTACAAGTGCTAGAGATGGATGAAGAATGTTTAGAAGTGTGAAGAAAAACATGTTGAAATTTGGTACCAAATGGGATAAGAACCCACAACCAGTGCTTTGCGGTAGTAAATGGCTTGTATAAAGTTATTTTGGGTTAGAATATGTTATAATACAATGAATTTTATTGATTACAAGTGCTAGAGATGGATGAAGAATGCTTAGAAGTGTGAATAAAGACTTGCTGAAGTTTTGTCCCAAATGGGATATGAACCCACAAACATTGCTTTGAGGTAGTAAATGGATTGTATAAAGTTATTTTGGGTTAGAATATGTTATAATACAATGAATTTGATTGATTAAAAGTGCTAGAGATGGATGAAGAATGTTTAGAAGTGTGAAGAAAGACTTGTTGAAGTTTGGTACCAAATGGGATAAGAACCCACAACCATTGCTTTGCGGCAGTAAATGGCTTGTATAAAGTTATTTTGGGTAAGAATATGTTATAATACAATGAATTTTATTGATTACAAGTGCTAGAGATGGATGAAAAATGTTTAGAAGTGTGAATAAATACTTGTTGAAGTTTGGTACCAAATGGGATAAGAACCCACAACCATTGCTTTGCGGTAGCAAATGGCTTGTATAAAGTTATTTTGGGTTAGAATATGTTATAATACAATGAATTTTATTGATTACAAGTGCTAGAGATGGATGAAGAATGCTTAGAAGTGTGAATAAAGACTTGTTGAAGTTTGGTCCCAAATAGGATAAGAACCCACAACCAATGCTTTGAGGCAGTAAATGGCTTGTATAAAGTTATTTTGGGTTTTAATATGTTATAATACAATGAATTTGATTGATTACAAGTGCTAAAGATGGATGAAGAATGTTTAGAAGTGTGAAGAAATACTTGTTGAAGTTTGGTCACAATGGGATAAGAACCCACAAACATTGCTTTGAGGTAGTAAATGGCTTGTATAAAGTTATTTTGGGTTAGAATATGTTATAATACAATGAATTTGATTGATTACAAGTGCTAGAGATGGATGAAGAATGTTTAGAAGTGTGAAGAAAAACTTGTTGAAATTTGGTACCAAATGGGATAAGAACCCACAACCATTGCTTTGCGGTAGTAAATGGCTTGTATAAAGTTATTTTAGATTAGAATATGTTATAATACAATGAATTTTATTGATTACAAGTGCTAGAGATAGATGAAGAATGCTTAGAAGTGTGAATAAAGACTTGCTCAAGTTTGGTCCCAAATGGGATATGAACCCACAAACATTGCTTTGAGGTAGTAAATGGCTTGTATAAAGTTATTTTGGGTTAGAATATATTATAATACAATGAATTTGATTGATTACAAGTGCTACAGATGGATGAAGAATGTTTAGAAGTGTGAAGAAAGACTTGTTGAAGTTTGGTCCCAAATAGGATAAGAACCCACAACCAATGCTTTGAGGCAGTAAATGGCTTGTATAAAGTTATTTTGGGTTTGAATATGTTATAATACAATGAATTTGATTGATTACAAGTGCTAGAGATGGATGAAGAATGTTTAGAAGTGTGAAGAAATACTTGTTGAAGTTAGGTCACAATGGGATAAGAACTCATAAACATTGCTTTGAGGTAGTAAATGGCTTGTGTAAAGTTATTTTGGGTTAGAATATGTTATAATACAATGAATTTGATTGATTACAAGTGCTAGAGATGGATGAAGAATGTATAGAAGTGTGAAGAAAAACTTGTTGAAGTTTGGTACCAAATGGGATAAGAACCCACAACCATTGCTTTGCGGTAGTAAATGGCTTGTATAAAGTTATTTTGGGTTAGAATATGTTATAATACAATGAATTTTATTGATTACAAGTGCTAGAGATGGATGAAGAATGCTTAAAAGTGTGAATAAAGACTTGCTGAAGTTTTGTCCCAAATGGGATATAAACCCACAAACATTGCTTTGAGGTAGTAAATGGCTTGTATAAAGTTTTTTTGGGTTAGAATATGTTATAATACAATGAATTTGATTGATTAAAAGTGCTAGAGATGGATGAAGAATGTTTAGAAGTGTGAAGAAAGACTTGTTGAAGTTTGGTACCAAATGGGATAAGAACCCACAACCATTGCTTTGCGGTAGTAAATGGCTTGTATAAAGTTATTTTGGGTTAGAATATGTTATAATACAATGAATTTTATTGATTACAAGTGCTAGAGATGGATGAAGAATGTTTAGAAGTGTGAATAAAGACTTGTTTAAGTTTGGTCCCAAATGAGATAAGAACCCAGAGCCAATGCTTTGAGGCAGTAAATGGCTTGTATAAAGTTAGTTTGGGTTAGAATATGTTATTATACAATGAATTTGATTGATTACAAGTGCTAGAGATGGATAAAGAATGTTTATAAGTGTGAAGAAAGACTTGCTGAAGTTTGGTTCCAAATGGGATAAGAACCCACAACCAATGCTTTGAGGTAGTAAATGGCTTCTATAAAGTAATTTTGGGTTAGAATATGTTATAATACAAAGAATTTGATTGATTACATGTGCTAGAGATGGATGAAGAATGCTTAAAAGTGTGAATAAAGACTTACTGAAGTTTGGTCCCAAATGGGATATGAACCCACAAACATTGCTTTGAGGTAGTAAATGGCTTATATAAAGTTACTTTGGGTTAGAATATGTTATAATACTATGAATTTGATTGATTACAAGTGCTAGAGATGGATGAAGAATGTTTAGAAGTGTGAAGAAAGACTTGTTGAAGTTTGGTCCCAAATAGGATAAGAACCCACAACCAATGCTTTGAGGCAGTAAATGGCTTGTATAAAGTTATTTTGGGTTTGAATATGTTATAATACAATGAATTTGATTGATTACAAGTGCTAGAGATGGATGAAGAATGTTTATAAGTGTGAAGAAATACTTGTTGAAGTTTGGTCGCAATGGGATAAGAACCAATAAACATTGCTTTGAGGTAGTAAATGGCTTGTATAAAGTAATTTTGGGTTAGAATATGTTATAATACAAAGAATTTGATTGATTACAAGTGCTAGAGATGGATGAAGAATGCTTAAAAGTGTGAATAAAGACTTGCTGAAGTTTGGTCCCAAATGGGATATGAACCCACAAACATTGCTTTGAGGTAGTAAATGGCTTGTATAAAGTTATTTTGGGTTAGAATATGTTATAATACAATGAATTTGATTGATTAAAAGTGCTAGAGATGGATGAAGAATGTTTAGAAGTGTGAAGAAAGACTTGTTGAAGTTTGGTACCAAATGGGATAAGAACCCACAACCATTGCTTTGCGGCAGTAAATGGCTTGTATAAAGTTATTTTGGGTTAGAATATGTTATAATACAATGATTTTTATTGATTACAAGTGCTAGAGATGGATGAAGAATGTTTAGAAGTGTGAATAAATACTTGTTGAAGTTTGGTACCAAATGGGATAAGAACCCACAACCATTGCTTTGCGGTAGTAAATGGCTTGTATAAAGTTATTTTGGGTTAGAATATGTTATAATACAATGAATTTTATTGATTACAAGTGCTAGAGATGGATGAAGAATGCTTAGAAGTGTGAATAAAGACTTGCTGAAGTTTTGTCCCAAATGGGATATGAACCCACAAACATTGCTTTGAGGTAGTAAATGGCTTGTATAAAGTTTTTTTGGGTTAGAATATGTTATAATACAATGAATTTGATTGATTAAAAGTGCTAGAGATGGATGAAGAATGATTAGAAGTGTGAAGAAAGACTTGTTGAAGTTTGGTACCAAATGGGATAAGAACCCACAACCATTGCTTTGCGGTTGTAAATGGCTTGTATAAAGTTATTTTGGGTTAGAATATGTTATAATACAATCAATTTTACTGATTACAAGTGCTAGAGATGGATGAAGAATGTTTAGAAGTGTGAATAAAGACTTGTTTAAGTTTGGTCCCAAATGGGATAAGAACCCAGAGCCAATGCTTTGAGGCAGTAAATGGCTTGTATAAAGTTAGTTTGGGTTAGAATATGTTATAATACAATGAATTTGATTGATTACAAGTGCTAGAGATGGATGAAGAATGTTTAGAAGTGTTAAGAAAGACTTGTTGAAGTTTGGTCCCAAATGGGATAAGAACCCACAACCAATGCTTTGAGGTAGTAAATGGCTTGTATAAAGTAATTTTGGGTTAGAATATGTTATAATACAAAGAATTTGATTGATTACAAGTGCTAGAGATAGATGAAGAATGCTTAAAAGTGTGAATAAAGACTTACTGAAGTTTGGTCCCAAATGGGATATGAACCCACAAACATTGCTTTGAGGTAGTAAATGGCTTGTATAAAGTTACTTTGGGTTAGAATATGTTATAATACTATGAATTTGATTGATTACAAGTGCTAGAGATGGATGAAGAATGTTTAGAAGTGTGAAGAAAGACTTGTTGAAGTTTGGTCCCAAATAGGATAAGAACCCACAACCAATGCTTCGAGGCAGTAAATGGCTTGTATAAAGTTATTTTGGGTTTGAATATGTTATAATACAATGAATTTGATTGATTACAAGTGCTAGAGATGGATGAAGAATGTTTATAAGTGTGAAGAAATACTTGTTGAAGTTTGGTCGCAATGGGATAAGAACCAATAAACATTGCTTTGAGGTAGTAAATGGCTTGTATAAAGTTATTTTGAGTTAGAATATGTTATACTACAATGAATTTGATTGATTACTAGTGCTAGAGATGGATGAAGAATGTTTAGAAGTGTGAAGAAAAATATGTTGAAATTTGGTCCCAAATGGGTTAAGAACCCACAACCAATGCTTTGAGGTAGTAAATGGCTTGTATAAAGTAATTTTGGGTTACAATATGTTATAATACAAAGAATTTGATTGATTACAAGTGCTAGAGATGGATGAAGAATGCTTAAAAGTGTGAATAAAGACTTACTGAAGTTTGGTGCCAAATGGGATATGAACCCAGAAACATTGCTTTGAGGTAGTAAATGGCTTGTATAAAGTTACTTTGGGTTAGAATATGTTATAATACAATGAATTTGATTGATTACAAGTGCTAGAGATGGATGAAGAATGTTTAGAAGCGTGAAGAAAGACTTGTTGAAGTTTGGTCCCAAATAGGATAAGAACCCACAACCAATGCTTTGAGGCAGTAAATGGCTTGTATAAAGTTATTTTGGTTAGAATATGTTATAATACAATGAATTTTATTGATTACAAGTGCTAGAGATGGATGAAGAATGCTTAGAAGTGTGAATAAAGACTTGCTGAAGTTTTGTCCCAAATGGGATATGAACCCACAAACATTGCTTTGAGGTAGTAAATGGCTTGTATAAAGTTTTTTTGGGTTAGAATATGTTATAATACAATGAATTTGATTGATTAAAAGTGCTAGAGATGGATGAAGAATGTTTAGAAGTGTGAAGAAAGACTTGTTGAAGTTTGGTACCAAATGGGATAAGAACCTACAACCATTGCTTTGCGGCAGTAAATGGCTTGTATAAAGTTATTTTGGGTTAGAATATGTTATAATATAATGAATTTTATTGATTACAAGTGCTAGAGATGAATGAAGAATGTTTAGAAGTGTGAATAAAGACTTGCTGAAGTTTGGTCCCAAATTGGATATGAACCCACAAACATTGCTTTGAGGTAGTAAATGGCTTGTATAAAGTTATTTTGGGTTAGAAGATGTTATAATACAATGAATTTGATTGATTAAAAGTGCTAGAGATGGATGAAGAATGTTAAGAAGTGTGAAGAAAGACTTGTTTAAGTTTGGTCCCAAATGGGATAAGAACCCAGAGCCAATGCTTTGAGGCAGTAAATGGCTTGTATAAAGTTAGTTTGGGTTAGAATATGTTATAATACAATGAATTTGATTGATTACAAGTGCTAGAGATGGATGAAGAATGTTTAGAAGTGTGAAGAAAGACTTGTTGAAGTTTGGTCCCAAATGGGATAAGAACCCACAACCAATGCTTTGAGGTAGTAAATGGCTTGTATAAAATTATTTTGGGTTAGAATATGTTATAATACAAAGAATTTGATTGATTACAAGTGCTAGAGATGGATGAAGAATGCTTAAAAGTGTGAATAAAGACTTGTTGAAGTTTGGTCCCAAATGGGATATGAACCCATAAACATTGCTTTGAGGTAGTAAATGGCTTGTATAAAGTTACTTTGGGTTAGAATATGTTATAATACAATGAATTTGATTGATTAAAAGTGCTAGAGATGGATGAAGAATGATTAGAAGTGTGAAGAAAGACTTGTTGAAGTTTGGTACTAAATGGGATAAGAACCCACAACCATTGCTTTGCGGTTGTAAATGGCTTGTATAAAGTTATTTTGGGTTAGAATATGTTATAATACAATCAATTTTACTGATTACAAGTGCTAGAGATGGATGAAGAATGTTTAGAAGTGTGAATAAAGACTTGTTTAAGTTTGGTCCCAAATGGGATAAGAACCCAGAGCCAATGCTTTGAGGCAGTAAATGGCTTGTATAAAGTTAGTTTGGGTTAGAATATGTTATAATACAATGAATTTGATTGATTACAAGTGCTAGAGATGGATGAAGAATGTTTAGAAGTGTGAAGAAAGACTTGTTGAAGTTTGGTTCCAAATGGGATAAGAACCCACAACCAATGCTTTGAGGTAGTAAATGGCTTGTATAAAGTAATTTTGGGTTAGGACATGTTATAATACAAAGAATTTGATTGATTACAAGTGCTAGAGATAGATGAAGAATGCTTAAAAGTGTGAATAAAGACTTACTGAAGTTTGGTGCCAAATGGGATATGAACCCACAAACATTGCTTTGAGGTAGTAAATGGCTTGTATAAAGTTACTTTGGGTTAGAATATGTTATAATACAATGAATTTGATTGATTACAAGTGCTAGAGATGGATGAAGAATGTTTAGAAGCGTGAAGAAAGACTTGTTGAAGTTTGGTCCCAAATAGGATAAGAACCCACAACCAATGCTTTGAGGCAGTAAATGGCTTGTATAAAGTTATTTTGGTTAGAATATGTTATAATACAATGAATTTTATTGATTACAAGTGCTAGAGATGGATGAAGAATGCTTAGAAGTGTGAATAAAGACTTGCTGAAGTTTTGTCCCAAATGGGATATGAACCCACAAACATTGCTTTGAGGTAGTAAATGGCTTGTATAATGTTTTTTTGAGTTAGAATATGTTATAATACAATGAATTTGATTGATTAAAAGTGCTAGAGATGGATGAAGAATGTTTAGAAGTGTAAAGAAAGACTTGTTGAAGTTTGGTACCAAATGGGATAAGAACCCACAACCATTGCTTTGCGGCAGTAAATGGCTTGTATAAAGTTATTTTGGGTTAGAATATGTTATAATATAATGAATTTTATTGATTACAAGTGCTAGAGATGGATGAAGAATGTTTAGAAGTGTGAATAAAGACTTGCTGAAGTTTGGTCCCAAATTGGATATGAACCCACAAACATTGCTTTGAGGTAGTAAATGGCTTGTATAAAGTTATTTTGGGTTAGAAGAAGTTATAATATAATGAATTTGATTGATTAAAAGTGCTAGAGATGGATGAAGAATGTTAAGAAGTGTGAAGAAAGACTTGTTTAAGTTTGGTCCCAAATGGGATAAGAACCCAGAGCCAATGCTTTGAGGCAGTAAATGGCTTGTATAAAGTTAGTTTGGGTTAGAATATGTTATAATACAATGAATTTGATTGATTACAAGTGCTAGAGATGGATGAAGAATGTTTAGAAGTGTGAAGAAAGACTTGTTGAAGTTTGGTCCCAAATGGGATAAGAACCCACAACCAATGCTTTGAGGTAGTAAATGGCTTGTATAAAATTATTTTGGGTTAGAATATGTTATAATACAAAGAATTTGATTGATTACAAGTGCTAGAGATGGATGAAGAATGCTTAAAAGTGTGAATAAAGACTTGTTGAAGTTTGGTCCCAAATGGGATATGAACCCATAAACATTGCTTTGAGGTAGTAAATGGCTTGTATAAAGTTACTTTGGGTTAGAATATGTTATAATACAATGAATTTGATTGATTACAAGTGCTAGATATGGATGAAGAATGTTTAGAAGTGTGAAGAAAGACTTGTTGAAGTTTGGTCCCAAATAGGATAAGAACCCACAACCAATGCTTTGAGGCAGTAGATGGCTTGTATAAAGTTATTTTGAGTTAGAATATGTTATAACACAATGAATTTGATTGATTACAAGTGCTAGAGATGGATGAAGAATGTTTAGAAGTGTGAAGAAAAACATGTTGAAATTTGATACCAAATGGGATAAGAACCCACAACCAGTGGTTTGCGGTAGTAAATGGCTTGTATAAAGTTATTTTGGGTTAGAATATGTTATAATACAATGAATTTTATTGATTACAAGTGCTTTAGATGGATGAAGAATGCTTAGAAGTGTGAATAAAGACTTGCTGAAGTTTTGTCCCAAATGGGATATGAAACCACAAACATTGCTTTGAGGTAGTAAATGGCTTGTATAAAGTTTTTTTGGGTTAGAATATGTTATAATACAATGAATTTGATTGATTAAAAGTGCTAGAGATGGATGAAGAATGTTTAGAAGTGTGAAGAAAGACTTGTTGAAGTTTGGTACCAAATGGGATAAGAACCCACAACCATTGCTTTGCGGCAGTAAATGGCTTGTATAAAGTAATTTTGGGTTAGAATATGTTATAATACAATGAATTTTATTGATTACAAGTGCTAGAGATGGATGAAGAATATTTAGAAGTGTGAAGAAAGGCTTGTTTAAGTTTGGTCCCAAATGGGATAAGAACCCAGAGCCAATGCTTTGAGGCAGTAAATGGCTTGTATAAAGTTATTTTGGTTTAGAATATGTTATAATACAATGAATTTGATTGATTACAAGTGCTAGAGATGGATGAAGAATGTTTAGAAGTGTGAATAAAGACTTGCTGAAGTTTGGTCCCAAATGGGATATGAACCCACAAACATTGCTTTGAGGTAGTAAATGGCTTGTATAAAGTTATTTTGGGTTAGAAGATGTTATAATACAATGAATTTGATTGATTAAAAGTGCTAGAGATGGATGAAGAATGTTTAGAAGTGTGAAGAAAAACTTGTTTAAGTTTGGTCCCAAATGGGATAAGAACACAGAGCCAATGCTTTGAGGTAGTAAATGGCTTGTATAAAGTTATTTTGGGTTAGAATATGTTATAATACAATGAATTTGATTGATTACAAGTGCTAGAGATGGATGAAGAATGTTTAGAAGTGTGAAGAAAGACTTGTTGAAGTTTGGTCCCAAATGGGATAAAAACCCACAACCAATGCTTTGATGTAGTAAATGGCTTGTATAAAGTAATTTTGGGTTAGAATATGTTATAATACAAAGAATTTGATTGATTACAAGTGCTAGAGATGGATGAAGAATGCTGAAAAGTGTGAATAAAGACTTGCTGAAGTTTGGTCCCAAATGGGATATGAACCCACAAACATTGCTTTGAGGTAGTAAATGGCTTGTATAAAGTTACTTTGGGTTAGAATATGTTATGATACAATGAATTTGATTGATTACAAGTGCTAGAGATGGATGAAGAATGTTTAGAAGTGTGAAGAAAGACTTGTTGAAGTTTGGTCCCAAATAGGATAAGAACCCACAACCAATGCTTTGAGGCAGTAAATGGCTTGTATAAAGTTATTTTGGGTTTGAATATGTTATAATACAATGAATTTGATTAATTACAAATGCTAGAGATGGATGAAGAATGTTTATAAGTGTGAAGAAATACTTGTTGAAGTTTGGTCGCAATGGGATAAGAACCAATAAACATTGCTTTGAGGTAGTAAATGGCTTTTATAAAGTTATTTTGAGTTAGAATATGTTATAATACAATGAATTTGATTGATTACAAGTGCTAGAGATGGTTTAAGAATGTTTAGAAGTGTGAAGAAAAACATGTTGAAATTTGGTACCAAATGGGATAAGAACCCAAAACCAGTGCTTTGCGGTAGTAAATGGCTTGTGTAAAGTTATTTTGGGTTAGAATATGTTATAATACAATGAATTTTATTGATTACAAGTGCTAGAGATGGATGAATAATGCTTAGAAGTGTGAATAAAGACTTGCTTAAGTTTGGTCCCAAATGGGATATGAACCCACAAACATTGCTTTGAGGTAGTAAATTGCTTGTATAAAGTTATTTTGGGTTAGAATATATTATAATACAATGAATTTGATTGATTACAAGTGCTACAGATGGATGAATAATGTTTAGAAGTGTGAAGAAAGACTTGTTGAAGTTTGGTCCCAAATAGGATAAGAACCCACAACCAATGCTTTGAGGCAGTAAATGGCTTGTATAAAATTATTTTGGGTTTGAATATGTTATAATACAATGAATTTGATTGATTACAAGTGCTAGAGATGGATGAAGAATGTTTAGAAGTGTGAAGAAGTACTTGTTGAAGTTTGGTCACTGTAACGCCCGTGTTCTGGAAAATAATAGAGGACTTCAGTGTGTATAAAAATTAGAATTAAACCAAAAACCCTAGTTTTATAAAGAACGATTCATTCTCTCTTTTGTTTTGTCGCTGTTGTTTCTGAGAGTTGAGTTGATAAAATGAGAAGGAGAAGTTCACTTGTGAGAAGGAGAGGGTTAGCTTTGCTTTGGTGTTTAAGGCAAGAAAAGCAGATTCGTCACGTCTTGGTAGAATAGAGTTCCGACGTATCAAATCTTATCGAAAGGTAACGAATTTTGGTAGGTTGGTTCTTAAGGTGTGTACGTTGATTCTTCGTTTTACATAAGTGAATTCGGATTAATATTCAGTGAGTTATATGCAGTTTGGTGAGACGCTCTTTCTCTGTTGCGAACTGGGATCAGCGAAGCTTGTAAGTGCGATTGTGGTTTCATCGTTTCTCCGATCGGCACCAAATTTTGTGGGAAGCTTAGGGACGTCTGGTTCTTGCTTTCCACCGTAGGGATTAAGGAGTTAACGGTTTGTTTATGTTTTAGGGCTTCGTTTCTGGGGCTGTAGTTTTTCTGCAGTTTCTGTCCTTTTGATTCTTAAAGATTTTTTGTTTGTGTGGATTGTTGTAGGGTGTTGTTTGGCTGTTGCAGTTGCGAGGAGAGTCTTTCCTGGTTGTATTTGTTATTCAAATCACCTTGTTAAGGTGAGTGCGTGACCATAAGCTTATCTAAGCGATTGGGATTGAGTGACTTGTTTGTGATGATTTGTAGGTGAATTGGAAGTGTTATTGGATGTTTAGCTTGCTGGATGGTTTGTTTATGTTATATATGTGGGTGTTATCTCATTGCTTGTGTGTATAGCTCGTAGATGGGAGGACCGCCCTCACTAAGTATTTATGAAATACTTATGCATCTCATTGTGTTTGTGGTGCAGGTATAGTGTGATCCGTGGAATCATGGCGAGGAGAGGAGGATGATCTAGGGTCTCGATTGTTATGTTTATGAACATGTTAATTGTTGTTGGAATCTGGTTTAGAGCCATGCTAGGTTGCTGGTGTAAATTGTGGTTATTGAATGATTGGTTAATTAATATTATGATTAATTGATGTTGGTTTAATATGTTTCCGATGCATGATGGTTTATTGTTGGGTTAATTCGGTTAGGTTAATTAGTGGGTATGGGACTATTAATTAATGAATTAAAAAAGGATCGGGTCCTTTCAATTTGGTATCAGAGCCCTTACGGTTCTAGGGCGGGAGTAAACTGGTGATATTTTTAATATGATTTGTGAATTTCGTTGAAGAGAAATGATGATGTGTATTGCATGCTGATTGATTTGTGTGTTTAATCAATTGTGTGAGCATGAAGACCTAGATCATCCTCTCAAGCCTTCAATGAGATTCCACGGTAAGTTGTGATGTTTTGTCTTTTCTCTAGTCGTTTGTTTTCCTAGTTTCTGCTTGTGGCAGTGTGGGAGGCTAGAGGTTTCGAGCATGGTGCTCGCAGTAGTTGTGTGGTTGTGGTGGTTGTGGTCTAGAGCGCGGGTCTTCGGGATAGTTTGTGGAGTTGACTTGAAGAATGGTCATGGTAGAGATGATATTTTAGGTGGGAATATTGTTTGGTAGGTATGACATTGTGATGTTGTACTTGGACTATGTGAGTATTTCTTGGATTTGACATGTTGGTGTCATGTGAAGAGAAATATGTGTGAGTTTCTAAAAATAAAAAGTGTCGGGTTTGACGATTCTATTTTTGGAAAGTTTTGGGATTGTGGTTAGTATAGCATTGCGATGCTATAGGGAAACCACGGGAGGTATATCTAATCTGGAGATATGCTCTGGGGCGTTTAGACTTATTTGCTCGGGTGTGATGTGATAGTCTCGGATGAGATGTGATAGTCTCGGATGACGATTCGAGAGCACGCTTAACAGTGACGACCCGAGAGCGAGTGTGATACTTCCCGGATACCGTAGCTTGAAGGCTGGAGGCCTAATAGTGAGCCGGTATAACTTGAAGGTTTCGACCTGAGAGCGGGGGGAGTGGTGAGACTTCCCGGATACCGTAGCTTGAAGGCTGGAAGCCTAATAGTGAGTCAGTATGACTTGAAGGTTGCGACCTGAGAGCGGGGGAAGTGGTGAGACTTCCTGGATACCGTAGTCTAAGGTAGAGGCCTAAGGACGAGCCGGTATGATTCATGGGTTACGACCTGTGGACGGGGGGAGTGGATGAGTATGAGCAAATAGGGTCTGGAACGTGAGTATATGGATTAGATAGGAGCCTCAGAGGAGTCAGTTGTAGGAGTGCGGACTGTGTAGACGGTTGCATGGAGTCCTAGACTGTTGGACGGTGTTGAAGGATTCGAGGACGAATCCATGTTAGAGGGGGAGAATTGTAACGCCTGTGTTCTGGAACATAATAGAGGACTTGAGTGTGTATAAGAATTAGGGTGGAGTCGGTTTAATTCCGGTTGATTTCCTAAACTGGTGGTTTTGTTAATTGAATCGAAGGAGGTTTAATTAATGCCGGTTTAGGAAAATCCTGGTTTAATCAGAATTAAACCAAAAACCCTAGTTTTATAAAGAACGATTCATTCTCTCTTTTGTTTTGTCGCTGTTGTTTCTGAGAGTTGAGTTGAGAAAATGAGAAGGAGAAGTTCACTTGTGAGAAGGAGAGGGTTAGCTTTGCTTTGGTGTTTAAGGCAAGAAAAGCAGATTCATCACGTCTTGGTAGAACAGAGTTCTGACGTATCAAATCTTATCGAAAGGTAACGAATTTTGGTAAGTTGGTTCGTAAGGTGTGTACGTTGATTCTCCTTTTTACAGAAGTGAATTCGGATTAATATTCAGTGAGTTATATGCAGTTTGGTGAGACGCTCTTTCTCTGTTGCGAACTGGGATCAGCGAAGTTTGTAAGTGCGATTGTGGTTTCATCGTTTCTCTGCTCGGCACCAAATTTTGTGGGAAGCTTAGAGACGTCTGGTTCGTTTCTGCGGATGTAGTTTTTCTGCAGTTTCTGTCCTTTTGATTCTTAGAGATTTTTTGTTTGTGTGGATTGTTGTAGGGTGTTGTTTGGCTGTTGCAGTTGCGAGGAGAGTCTTTCCTGGTTGTATTTGTTATTCAAATCACCTTGTTAAGGTGAGTGCGTGACCATGAGCTTATCTAAGCGATTGGGATTAAGTGACTTGTTTGTGATGATTTGTAGGTGAATTGGAAGTGTTATTGGATGTTTAGCTTGCTGGATGGTTTTTTTATGTTATATATGTGGGTGTTATCTCATTGCTTGTGTGTATAGCTCGTAGATGGGAGGATTGTCCTAAATAAGTATTTATGAAATACTTATGCATAAAGGGATGGGTTCTTTCAGTCACAATGGGATAAGAACCCACAAACATTGCTTTGAGGTAGTAAATGGCTTGTATAAAGTTATTTTGGGTTAGAATATATTATAATACAATAAATTTGATTGATTACAAGTGCTAGAGATGGATGAAGAATGTTTAGAAGTGTGAAGAAAAACTTGTTGAAATTTGGTACCAAATGGGATAAGAACCCACAACCATTGCTTTGCGGTAGTAAATGGCTTGTATAAAGTTATTTTGGGTTAGAATATGTTATAATACAATGAATTTTATTGATTACAAGTGCTAGAGATGGATAAAGAATGCTTAGAAGTGTGAATAAAGACTTGCTGAAGTTTGGTCCCAAATAGGATATGAACCCACAAACATTGCTTTGAGGTAGTAAATGGCTTGTATAAAGTTTTTTTGGGTTAGAATATGTTATAATACAATGAATTTGATTGATTAAAAGTGCTAGAGATGGATGAAGAATGTTTAGAAGTGTGAAGAAACACTTGTTTAAGTTTGGTCCCAAATAGGATAAGAACCCAGAGCCAATGCTTTGAGGCAGTAAATGGCTTGTATAAAGTTAGTTTGGGAAAGAATTTGTTATAATACAATGAATTTGATTGATTACAAGTGCTAGAGATGGATGAAGAATGTTTAGAAGTGTGAAGAAAAACTTGTTGAAGTTTGGTCCCAAATGGGATAAGAACCCACAAACATTGCCTTGAGGTAGTAAATGGCTTGTATAAAGTTATCTTGGGTTAGAATATGTTATAATACAATGAATTGGATTGATTACAAGTGCTAGAGATGGATGAAGAATGTTTAAAAGTGTGAAGAAAAACATGTTGAAGTTAGGTACCAAATGGGATAAGAACCCACAACCATTTCTTTGAGGTAGTAATTGGCTTGTATAAAGTTATTTTGGTATATAATATTTTATAATACAATGAATTTGATTGATTACAAGTGCTAGAGATGGATGAAGAATGTTTAGAAGTGTGAAGAAAGACTTGTTGAAGTTTGGTCCCAAATGGGATAAGAACCCACAACCAATGCTTTGAGGCAGTAAATGGCTTGTATAAAGTTATTTTGGATTAGAATATGTTATAATACAATGAATTTGATTGATTACAAGTGCTAGAGATGGATGAAGAATGTTTAGAAATGTGAAGAAAGACTTGCTGAAGTTTGGTCCGAAATGGGATAAGAACCCACAACAAATGCTTTGAGGCAGAAAATGGCTTGTATAAAGTTATTTTGGATTAGAATATGTTATAATACAATGAATTTGATTGATTAAAAGTGCTACAGATGGATAAAGAATGTTTAGAAGTGTGAAGAAAGACTTGTTGTAGTTTAGTCCCAAATGGGATAAGAACCCACAACCAAGCTTTGAGGTAGTAAATGGCTTGTACAAATTTATTTTGGGTCAGAATATTTAATAATACAATGAATTTGATTGATTACAAGTGCTAGAGATGGATGAAGAATGTTTAGAAGTGTGAAGAAAGACTTGTTGAAGTTTGGTCCCAAATGGGATAAGAACGCACAACCAATGCTTTGAGGCAGTAAATGGCTTGTATAAAGTTATTTTGGGTTAGAATATGTTATAATACAATGAATTTTATTGATTACAAGTGCTAGAGATGGATGAAGAATGTTTAAAAGTGTGAAGAAAGACTTATTGAAGTTTGGTCCCAAATGGGATAAGAACCCTTAACCAATGCTTTGAGGCAGTAAATGGCTTGTATAAAGTTATTTTGGGTTAGAATATGTTATAATACAATGAATTTGATTGTTTACAAGTACTAGAGATGGATGAAGAATGTTTAGAAGTGTGAAGAAAGACTTGTTGAAGTTTGGTCCCAAATGGAATAAGAACCCACAAACATTGGTTTGAGGTAGTAAATGGCTCGTCTAAAGTTATTTTGTGTTAGAATATGTTATAATACAATGAATTTGGTTGATTACAAGTGCTAGAGATGAATGAAGAATGTTTAGAAGTGTGAAGAAAGACTTGTTGAAGTTTGGTCCCTAATGGGATAAGAACCCACAACCAATCCTTTGAGGCAGTAAATTGCTTGTATAAAGTTATTTTGGGTTAGAATATGATATAATACAATGAATTTGATTGATTACAAGTGCTAGAGATGGATGAAGAATGTTTACAAGTGTGAAGAAAGACTTGTTGAAGTTTGGTCCCAAATGGAATAAGAACCCACAAACATTGGTTTGAGGTAGTAAATGGCTTGTCTAAAGTTATTTTGGGTTAGAATATGTTATAATACAATGAATTTTATTGATTATAAGTGCTAGAGATTGATGAAGAATGTTTAGAAGTGTGAAGAAAGATTTGTTGTAGTTTGGTGCGAGATGGGATAAGAACCCACAACCAAGCTTTGAGGTAGTAAATGGCTTATACAAATATATTTTGGTTTAGAATATTTTATAATACAATGAATTTGTTTGATTACAAGTGCTACAGATGGATGAAGAATGTTTAGAAGTGTGAAGAAAGACTTGTTGAAGTTTGGTCCCAAATGGAATAAGAACCCACAAACATTGGTTTGAGGTAGTAAATGGCTTGTCTAA
This sequence comes from Capsella bursa-pastoris, assembly GCA_036452645.1. Classification (NCBI taxonomy): domain Eukaryota; kingdom Viridiplantae; phylum Streptophyta; class Magnoliopsida; order Brassicales; family Brassicaceae; genus Capsella; species Capsella bursa-pastoris. The sequence goes on from CP144192.1 coordinate 6,457,820, forward strand.
AGTTATTTTGGGTTAGAATATGTTATAATACAATGACTTTGGTTGATTACAAGTGCTAGAGATGAATGAAGAGTGTTTAGAAGTGTGAAGAAAGACTACTTGAAGTTTGGTCCCAAATGGGATAAGAACCCACAACCAATGCTTTGAGGCAGTAAATGGCTTGTATAAAGTTATTTTGGGTTAGAATATGATATAATACAATGAATATGATTGATTACAAGTGCTAGAGATGGATGAAGAATGTTTAGAAATGTAAAGAAAGACTTGTTGAAGTTTGGTCCCAAATGGAATAAGAACCCACAAACATTGGTTTGAGGTAGTAAATGGCTTGTCTAAAGTTATTTTGGGTTAGAATATGTTATAATACAATGAATTTGATTGATTACAAGTGCTAGAGATGGATGAAAAATGTTTAGAAGTGTGAAGAAAGACTTGTTGTAGTTTGGTCCTAGATGGGATAAGAACCCACAACCAAGCTTTGAGGTAGTAAATGGCTTATACAAATTTATTTTGGTTTAGAATATTTTATAATACAATGAATTTGATTGATTACAAGTGCTAGAGATGGATGAAGAATGTTTAGAAGTGTGAAGAAAGACTTGTTGAAGTTTGATCCCAAATGGGATAAAAACCCATAACCAATGCTTTGAGGCAGTAAATTGCTTGTATAAAGTTATTTTGGGTTACAATATGTTATAATACAATGAATTTTATTGATTACAAGTGCTAGAGATGGATGAAGAATGTTTAGAAGTGTGAAGAAAGACTTGTTGAAGTTTGGTCCCAAATGGGATAAGAATCCACAACCAATGCTTTGAGGCAGTAAATGGCTTGTATAAAGTTATTTTGGGTTAGAATTTGTTATAATATAATTAATTTGATTGTTTACAAGTGCTAGAGATGGATGAAGAATGTTTAGAAGTGTGAAGAAAGACTTGTTGAAGTTTGGTCCCAAATGGGATAAGAACCCACAAACATTGGTTTGAGGTAGTAAATGGTTTGTCTAAAGTTATTTTGGGTTAGAATGTGTTATAATACAATGAATTTAATTGATTACAAGTGCTAGAGATGGATGAAGAATGTTTAGAAGTGTGAAGAAAGACTTGTTGAAATTTGGTCCCAAATGGGATAAGAACCTACAACCAATGCTTTGAGGCAGTAAATGGCTTGTATAAAGTTATTTTGTGTTAGAATATGTTATAATACAATGAATTTTATTGATTACAAGTGCTAGAGATGGATGAAGAATGTTTAGAAGTGTGAAGAATGACTTGTTGAAGTTTGGTCCTAAATGGGATAAGAACCCACAACCAATGCTTTGAGGCAGTAAATGGCTTGTATAAATTATTTTGGGTTAGAATATGTTATAGTACAATGAATTTGATTGACTACAAGTGCTAGAGATAGATGAAGAATGTTTAGAAGTATGAAAAAAGACTTGTTGAAGTTTAGTCCCAAATGGGATAAGAACCCACAACCAATGCTTTGAGGCAGTAAATGGCTTGTATAAAGTTATTTTGGGTTAGAATATGATATAATACAATGAATATGATTGATTACAAGTGCTAGAGATGGATGAAGAATGTTTAGAAGTGTGAAGAAAGACTTGTTGAAGTTTGGTCCCAAATGGAATAAGAACCCACAAACATTGGTTTGAGGTAGTAAATGGCTTGTCTAAAGTTATTTTGGGTTAGAATATGTTATAATACAATGAATTTGATTGATTACAAGTGCTAGAGATGGATGAAGAATGTTTAGAAGTGTGAAGAAAGACTTGTTGTAGTTTGGTCCTAGATGGGATAAGAACCCACAAACAAGCTTTGAGGTAGTAAATGGCTTATACAAATTTATTTTGGTTTAGAATATTTTATAATACAATGAATTTGATTGATTACAAGTGCTAGAGATGGATGAAGAATGTTTAGAAGTGTGAAGAAAGACTTGTTGAAGTTTGGTCCCAAATGGGATAAAAACCCATAACCAATGCTTTGAGGCAGTAAATTGCTTGTATAAAGTTATTTTGGGTTACAATATGTTATAATACAATGAATTTTATTGATTACAAGTGCTAGAGATGGATGAAGAATGTTTAGAAGTGTGAAGAAAGACTTGTTGAAGTTTGGTCCCAAATGGGATAAGAATCCACAACCAATGATTTGAGGCAGTAAATGGCTTGTATAAAGTTATTTTGGGTTAGAATTTGTTATAATATAATTAATTTGATTGTTTACAAGTGCTAGAGATGGATGAAGAATGTTTAGAAGTGTGAAGAAAGACTTGTTGAAGTTTGGTCCCAAATGGGATAAGAACCCACAAACATTGGTTTGAGGTAGTAAATGGTTTGTCTAAAGTTATTTTAAGTTAGAATGTGTTATAATACAATGAATTTAATTGATTACAAGTGCTAGAGATGGATGAAGAATGTTTAGAAGTGTGAAGAAAGACTTGTTGAAATTTGGTCCCAAATGGGATAAGAACCTACAACCAATGCTTTGAGGCAGTAAATGGCTTGTATAAAGTTATTTTGTGTTAGAATATGTTATAATACAATGAATTTTATTGATTACAAGTGCTAGAGATGGATGAAGAATGTTTAGAAGTGTGAAGAATGACTTGTTGAAGTTTGGTCCTAAATGGGATAAGAACCCACAACCAATGCTTTGAGGCAGTAAATGGCTTGTATAAATTATTTTGGGTTAGAATATGTTATAATACAATGAATTTGATTGACTACAAGTGCTAGAGATAGATGAAGAATGTTTAGAAGTATGAAAAAAGACTTGTTGAAGTTTAGTCCCAAATGGGATAAGAACCCACAAACATTGGTTTGAGGTAGTAAATGGCTTGTATAAAGTTATTTTGAGTTAGAATATGTTATAATACTATGAATTTGATTGATTACAAGTGCTAGAGAAGAATGAAGAATGTTTAGAAGTGTGAAGAAAGACTTGTTGAAGTTTGGTCCGAAATAGGATAAGAACCAACAACAAATGCTTTGAGGCAGTAAATGGCTTGTATAAAGTTATTTTGGGTTAGAATATGTTATAATACAATGAATTTGATTGATTACAAGTGCTAGAGATGGATGAAGAATGTTTAGAAGTGTGAAGAAAGACTTGTTGAAGTTTGGTCCCAAATGAAATAAGAACCCACAAACATTGGTTTGAGGTAGTAAATGGCTTGTCTAAAGTTATTTTGGGTTAGAATATTTATAATACAATGAATTTGATTGATTACAAGTGCTAGAGATGGATGAAGAATGTTTAGAAGTGTGAAGAAAGACTTGTTGTAGTTTGGTCCCAGATGGGATAAGAACCCACAACCAAGCTTTGAGGTAGTAAATGGCTTGTACAAATTTATTTTGGTTTAGAATATGTTATAATACAATGAATTTTATTGATTATAAGTGCTAGAGATGGATGAAGAATGTTTAGAAGTGTGAAGAAAGACTTGTTGAAGTTTGGTCCCAAATGGGATAAGACCCACAACCAATGCTTTGAGGCAGTAAATGGCTTGTATAAAGTTATTTTGGGTTAGAATATGATATAATACAATGAATTTGATTGATTACAAGTTCTAGAGATGGATGAAGAATGTTTAGAAGTGTGAAGAAAGACTTGTTGAAGTTTGGTCCCAAATGGGATAAAAACCCATAACCAATGCTTTGAGGCAGTAAATTGCTTGTATAAAGTTATTTTGGGTTACAATATGTTATAATACAATGAATTTTATTGATTACAAGTGCTAGAGATGGATGAAGAATGTTTAGAAGTGTGAAGAATGACTTGTTGAAGTTTCGTCTTAAATGGGATAAGAACCCACAACCAATGCTTTGAGGCAGTAAATGGCTTGTATAAATTATTTTGGGTTAGAATATGTTATAATACAATGAATTTGATTGACTACAAGTGCTAGAGATAGATGAAGAATGTTTAGAAGTGTGAAAAAAGACTTGATGAAGTTTAGTCCCAAATGGGATAAGAACCCACAAACATTGGTTTGAGGTAGTAAATGGCTGGTCTAAAGTTATTTTGGGTTAGAATATGTTATAATACAATGAATTTGATTGATTACAAGTGCTAGAGATGAATGAAGAATGTTTAGAAGTGTGAAGAAAGACTTGTTGAAGTTTGGTCCCAAATGGGATAAGAACCCACAACCAATGCTTTGAGGCAGTAAATGGCTTGTATAAAGTTATTTTGGGTTAGAATATGATATACTACAATAAATTTGATTGATTACAAGTGCTAGAGATGGATGAAGAATGTTTAAAAGTGTGAAGAAAGACTTGTTGAAGTTTGGTCCCAAATGGAATAAGAACCCACAAACATTGGTTTGAGGTAGTAAATGGCTTGTCTAAAGTTATTTTGGGTTAGAATATGTTATAATACAATGAATTTGATTGATTACAAGTGTTAGAGATGGATGAAGAATGTTTAGAAGTGTGAAGAAAGACTTGTTGTAGTTTGGTCCCAGATGGGATAAGAACCCACAACCAAGCTTTGAGGTAGTAAATGGCTTGTACAAATTTATTTTAGTTTAGAATATTTTATAATACAATGAATTTGATTGATTACAAGTGCTAGAGATGGATGAAGAATGTTTAGAAGTGTGAAGAAAGATTTGTTGTAGTTTGGTCCCAGATGAGATAAGAACCCACAACCAAGCTTTGTGGTAGTAAATCGCTTATACAAATTTATTTTGGTTTAGAATATTTTATAATACAATGAATTTGATTGATTACAAGTGATAGAGATGGATGAAGAATGTTTAGAAGTGTGAAGAAAGACTTGTTGAAGTTTGGTCCCAAATGGGATAAAAACCCACAACCAATGCTTTGAGGCAGTAAATGGCTTGTATAAAGTTATTTTGGGTTAGAATATGTTATAATACAATGAATTTTATTGATTACAAGTGCTAGAGATGGATGAAGAATGTTTAGAAGTGTGAATAAAGACTTGCTAAAGTTTGGTCCCAAATGGGATATGAACCAACAAACATTGCTTTGAGGTAGTAAATGGCTTGTATAAAGTTATTTTGGGTTAGAATATGTTATAATACAATGAATTTGATTGATTACAAGTGCTAGAGATGGATGAAGAATGTTTAGAAAGACTTGCTGAAGTTTGGTCCCAAATGGGATAAGAACCCACAACCAATGCTTTGAGGCAGTAAATGGCTTGTATAAAGTTATTTTGGATTAGAATATGTTATAATACAATGAATTTGATTGATTAAAAGTGCTACAGATGGATAAAGAATGTTTAGAAGTGTGAAGAAAGACTTGTTGTAGTTTAGTCCCAAATGGGATAAGAACCCACAACCAAGCTTTGAGGTAGTAAATGGCTTGTACAAATTTATTTTGGGTCAGAATATTTAATAATACAATGAATTTGATTGATTACAAGTGCTAGAGATGGATGAAGAATGTTTAGAAGTGTGAAGAAAGACTTGTTGAAGTTTGGTCCCAAATGGGATAAGAACGCACAACCAATGCTTTGAGGCAGTACATGGCTTGTATAAAGTTATTTTGGGTTAGAATATGTTATAATACAATGAATTTTATTGATTACAAGTGCTAGAGATCGATGAAGAATGTTTAGAAGTGTGAAGAAAGATTTGTTGTAGTTTGGTCCGAGATGGGATAAGAACCCACAACCAAGCTTTGAGGTAGTAAATGGCTTATACAAATTTATTTTGGTTTAGAATATTTTATAATACAATGAATTTGTTTGATTACAAGTGCTACAGATGGATGAAGAATGTTTAGAAGTGTGAAGAAAGACTTGTTGAAGTTTGGTCCCAAATGGAATAAGAACCCACAAACATTGGTTTGAGGTAGTAAATGGCTTGTCTAAAGTTATTTTGGGTTAGAATATGTTATAATACAATGAATTTGGTTGATTACAAGTGCTAGAGATGAATGAAGAGTGTTTAGAAGTGTGAAGAAAGACTACTTGAAGTTTGGTCCCAAATGGGATAAGAACCCACAACCAATGCTTTGAGGCAGTAAATGGCTTGTATAAAGTTATTTTGGGTTAGAATATGATATAATACAATGAATATGATTGATTACAAGTGCTAGAGATGGATGAAGAATGTTTAGAAGTGTGAAGAAAGACTTGTTGAAGTTTGGTCCCAAATGGAATAAGAACCCACAAACATTGGTTTGAGGTAGTAAATGGCTTGTCTAAAGTTATTTTGGGTTAGAATATGTTATAATACAATGAATTTGATTGATTACAAGTGCTAGAGATGGATGAAGAATGTTTAGAAGTGTGAAGAAAGACTAGTTGAAGTTTGGTCCCAAATGGGATAAAAACCCATAACCAATGCTTTGAGGCAGTAAATTGCTTGTATAAAGTTATTTTGGGTTACAATATGTTATAATACAATGAATTTTATTGATTACAAGTGCTAGAGATGGATGAAGAATGTTTAGAAGTGTGAAGAAAGACTTGTTGAAGTTTGGTCCCAAATGGGATAAGAATCCACAACCAATGCTTTGAGGCAGTAAATGGCTTGTATAAAGTTATTTTGGGTTAGAATTTGTAATAATATAATTAATTTGATTGTTTACAAGTGCTAGAGATGGATGAAGAATGTTTAGAAGTGTGAAGAAAGACTTGTTGAAGTTTGGTCCCAAATGGGATAAGAACCCACAAACATTGGTTTGAAGTAGTAAATGGTTTGGCTAAAGTTATTTTGGGTTAGAATGTGTTATAATACAATGAATTTGATTGATTACAAGTGCTAGAGATGGATGAAGAATGTTTAGAAGTGTGAAGAAAGACTTGTTGAAATTTGGTCCCAAATGGGATAAGAACCTACAACCAATGCTTTGAGGCAGTAAATGGCTTGTATAAAGTTATTTTGTGTTAGAATATGTTATAATACAATGAATTTTATTGATTACAAGTGCTAGAGATGGATGAAGAATGTTTAGAAGTGTGAAGAATGACTTGTTGAAGTTTGGTCCTAAATGGGATAAGAACCCACAACCAATGCTTTGAGGCAGTAAATGGCTTGTATAAATTATTTTGGGTTAGAATATGTTAAAATACAATGAATTTGATTGATTACAAGTGCTAGAGATAGATGAAGAATGTTTAGAAGTATGAAAAAAGACTTGTTGAAGTTTAGTCCCAAATGGGATAAGAACCCACAAACATTGGTTTGAGGTAGTAAATGGCTTGTCTAAAGTTATTTTGGGTTATAATATTTATAATACAATGAATTTGATTGATTACAAGTGCTAGAGATGGATGAAGAATGTTTAGAAGTGTGAAGAAAGACTTGTTGTAGTTTGGTCCCAGATGGGATAAGAACCCACAACCAAGCTTTGAGGTAGTAAATGGCTTGTACAAATTTATTTTGGTTTAGAATATTTTATAATACAATGAATTTGATTGATTACAAGTGCTAGAGAAGGATGAAGAATGTTTAGAAGTGTGAAGAAAGACTTGTTGAAGTTTGGTCCCAAATGGGATAAGAACCCACAACCAATGCTTTGAGGCAGTAAATTGCTTGTATAAAGTTATTTTGGGTTAGAATATGTTATAATACAATGAATTTTATTGATTACAAGTCCTAGAGATGGATGAAGAATGTTTAGAAGTGTGAAGAAAGACTTGTTGAAGTTTTGTCCCAAATGGGATAAGAATCCACAACCAATGCTTTGAGGCAGTAAATGGCTTGTATAAAGTTATTTTGGGTTAGAATATGTTATAATACAATGAATTTGATTGTTTACAAGTGCTAGAGATGGATGAAGAATGTTTAGAAGTGTGAAGAAAGACTTGTTGAAGTTTGGTCCCAAATGGAATAAGAACCCACAAACATTGGTTTGAGGTAGTAAATGGCTTGTCTAAAGTTATTTTGGGTTAGAATATTTATAATACAATGAATTTGATTGATTACAAGTGCTAGAGATGGATGAAGAATGTTTAGAAGTGTGAAGAAAGACTTGTTGTAGTTTGGTCCCAGATGGGATAAGAACCCACAACCAAGCTTTGAGGTAGTAAATGGCTTGTACAAATTTATTTTGGTTTAGAATATGTTATAATACAATGAATTTTATTGATTACAAGTGCTAGAGATGGATGAAGAATGTTTAGAAGTGTGAAGAAAGACTTGTTGTAGTTTGGTCCCAGATGGGATAAGAACCCACAACCAAGCTTTGAGGTAGTAAATCGCTTGTACAAATTTATTTTGGTTTAGAATATTTTATAATACAATGAATTTGATTGATTACAAGTGATAGAGATGGATGAAGAATTTTTAGAAGTGTGAAGAAAGACTTGTTGAAGTTTGGTCCCAAATGGGATAAAAACCCACAACCAATGCTTTGAGGCAGTAAATTGCTTGTTTAAAGTTATTTTGGGTTAGAATATGTTATAATACAATGAATTTTATTGATTACAAGTGCTAGAGATGGATGAAGAATGTTTAGAAGTGTGAAGAAAGACTTGTTGAAGTTTGGTCCTAAATGGAATAAGAACCCACAAACATTGGTTTGAGGGAGTAAATGGTTTGTCTAAAGTTATTTTGGGTTAAAATATGTTATAATAGAATGAATTTGATTGATTACAAGTGCTAGAGATGGATGAAGAATATTTAGAAATGTGAAGAAAGACTTGTTGAAGTTTGGTCCCAAATGGGATAAGAACCCACAACCAATGCTTTGAGGCAGTAAATGGCTTGTATAAAGTTATTTTGGGTTAGAATAATAATACAATGAATTTGATTGATTACAAGTGCTAGAGATGGATGAAGAATGTTTAGTAGTGTGAAGAAATACTTGTTGAAATTTGGTCCCAAATGGGATAAGAACCTACAACCAATGCTTTGAGGCAGTAAATGGCTTGTATAAAGTTATTTTGGGTTAGAATATATTATAATACAATGAATTTTATTCATTACAAGTGCTAGAGATGGATGAAGAATGTTTAGAAGTGTGAAGAATGACTTGTTGAAGTTTGGTACTAAATGGGATAAGAACCCACAACCAATGCTTTGAGGCAGTAAATGGCTTGTATAAATTATGTTGGGTTAGAATATGTTATAATACAATGAATTTGATTGACTACAAGTGTTAGAGATAGATGAAGAATGTTAAGAAGTGTGAAAAAAGACTTGTTGAAGTTTAGTCCCAAATGGGATCAGAACCCACAAACATTTGTTTGAGGTAGTAAATGGCTGGTCTAAAGTTATTTTGGGTTAGAATATGTTATAATACAATGAATTTGATTAATTACAAATGCTAGAGATGAATGAAGAATGTTTAGAAGTGTGAAGCAAGACTTGTTGAAGTTTGGTCCCAAATGGGATAAGAAATCATAACCAATGCTTTGAGGCAGTAAATGGCTTGTATAAAGTTATTTTGGGTTAGAATATGATATAATACAATGAATTTGATTGATTACAAGTGCTAGAGATGGATAAAGAATGTTTAGAAGTGTGAAGAAAGACTTGTTGTAGTTTGGTCCCAGATGGGATAAGAACCCACAACCAAGCTTTGAGGTAGTAAATGGCTTGTACAAATTTATTTTGGTTTAGAATATTTTATACTACAATGAATTTGATTGATTACAAGTGCTAGAGAAGGATGAAGAATGTTTAGAAGTGTGAAGAAAGACTTGTTGAAGTTTGGTCCCAAATGGGATAAGAACCCACAACCAATGCTTTGAGGCAGTAAATGGCTTGTATAAAGTTATTTTGGGTTAGAATATGATATAATACAATGAATTTGATTGATTACAAGTGCTAGAGATGGATAAAGAATGTTTAGAAGGGTGAAGAAAGACTTGTTAAAGTTTGGTCCCAAATGGAATAAGAACCCACAAACATTGGTTTGAGGTAGTAAATGGCTTGTCTAAAGTTATTTTGGGTAAAAATATTTATAATACAATGAATTTGATTGATTACAAGTGCTAGAGATGGATGAAGAATGTTTAGAAGTGTGAAGAAAGACTTGTTGTAGTTTGGTCCCAGATGGGATAAGAACCCACAACCAAGCTTTGAGGTAGTAAATGGCTTGTACAAATTTATTTTGGTTTAGAATATTTTATAATACAATGAATTTGATTGATTACAAGTGCTAGAGAAGGATGAAGAATGTTTAGAAGTGTGAAGAAAGACTTGTTGAAATTTGGTCCCAAATGGGATAAGAACCCACAACCAATGCTTTGAGGCAGTAAATTGCTTGTATAAAGTTATTTTGGGTTAGAATATGTTATAATACAATGAATTTTATTGATTACAAGTCCTAGAGATGGATGAAGAATTTTTAGAAGTGTGAAGAAAGACTTGTTGAAGTTTTGTCCCAAATGGGATAAGAATCCACAACCAATGCTTTGAGGCAGTAAATGGCTTGTATAAAGTTATTTTGGGTTAGAATATGTTATAATACAATGAATTTGATTGTTTACAAGTGCTAGAGATGGATGAAGAATGTTTAGAAGTGTGAAGAAAGACTTGTTGAAGTTTGGTCCCAAATGGAATAAGAACCCACAAACATTTGTTTGAGGTAGTAAATGGCTTGTCTAAAGTTATTTTGCGTTAGAATATGTTATAATACAATGAATTTGATTGATTACAAGTGCTAGAGATGGATGAAGAATGTTTAGAAGTGTGAAGAAAGACTTGTTGAAGTTTGGTTCCAAATGGAATAAGAACCCACAACCAATGCTTTGAGGCAGTAAATGGCTTGTATAAAGTTATTTTGGGTTAGAATATGATATAATACAATGAATTTGATTGATTACAAGTGCTAGAGATGGATAAAGAATGTTTAGAAGTGTGAAGAAAGACTTGTTGTAGTTTGGTCCCATATGGGATAAGAACCCACAACCAAGCTTTGAGGTAGTAAATGGCTTGTACAAATTTATTTTGGTTTAGAATATTTTATACTACAATGAATTTGATTGATTACAAGTGCTAGAGAAGGATGAAGAATGTTTAGAAGTGTGAAGAAAGACTTGTTGAAGTTTGGTCCCAAATGGGATAAGAACCCACAACCAATGCTTTGAGGCAGTAAATGGCTTGTATAAAGTTATTTTGGGTTAGAATATGATATAATACAATGAATTTGATTGATTACAAGTGCTAGAGATGGATAAAGAATGTTTAGAAGTGTGAAGAAAGACTTGTTAAAGTTTGGTCCCAAATGGAATAAGAACCCACAAACATTGGTTTCAGGTAGTAAATGGCTTGTCTAAAGTTATTTTGGGTAAGAATATTTATAATACAATGAATTTGATTGATTACAAGTGCTAGAGATGGATGAAGAATGTTTAGAAGTGTGAAGAAAGACTTGTTGTAGTTTGGTCCGAGATGGGATAAGAACCCACAACCAAGCTTTGAGGTAGTAAATGGCTTGTACAAATTTATTTTGGTTTAGAATATTTTATAATACAATGAATTTGATTGATTACAAGTGCTAGAGAAGGATGAAGAATGTTTAGAAGTGTGAAGAAAGACTTGTTGAAGTTTGGTCCCAAATGGGATAAGAACCCACAACCAATGCTTTGAGGCAGTATATTGCTTGTATAAAGTTATTTTGGGTTAGAATATGTTATAATACAATGAATTTTATTGATTACAAGTCCTAGAGATGGATGAAGAATGTTTAGAAGTGTGAAGAAAGACTTGTTGAAATTTGGTCCCAAATGGGATAAGAACCCACAACCAATGCTTTGAGGCAGTAAATGGCTTGTATAAAGTTATTTTGGGTTAGAATATGTTATAATACAATGAATTTGATTGTTTACAAGTGCTAGAGATGGATGAAGAATGTTTAGAAGTGTGAAGAAAGACTTGTTGAAGTTTGGTCCCAAATGGAATAAGAACCCACAAACATTTGTTTGAGGTAGTAAATGGCTTGTCTAAAGTTATTTTGCGTTAGAATATGTTATAATACAATGAATTTGATTGATTACAAGTTCTAGAGATGGATGAAGAATGTTTAGAAGTGTGAAGAAAGACTTGTTGAAGTTTGGTTCCAAATGGAATAAGAACCCACAACCAATGCTTTGAAGCAGTAAATGGCTTGTATAAAGTTATTTTGGGTTAGAATATGATATAATACAATGAATTTGATTGATTACAAGTGCTAGAGATGGATAAAGAATGTTTAGAAGTGTGAAGAAAGACTTGTTGTAGTTTGGTCCCATATGGGATAAGAACCCACAACCAAGCTTTGAGGTAGTAAATGGCTTGTACAAATTTATTTTGGTTTAGAATATTTTATACTACAATGAATTTGATTGATTACAAGTGCTAGAGAAGGATGAAGAATGTTTAGAAGTGTGAAGAAAGACTTGTTGAAGTTTGGTCCCAAATGGGATAAGAACCCACAACCAATGCTTTGAGGCAGTAAATGGCTTGTATAAAGTTATTTTGGGTTAGAATATGATATAATACAATGAATTTGATTGATTACAAGTGCTAGAGATGGATAAAGAATGTTTAGAAGTGTGAAGAAAGACTTGTTAAAGTTTGGTCCCAAATGGAATAAGAACCCACAAACATTGGTTTGAGGTAGTAAATGGCTTGTCCAAAGTTATTTTGGGTAAGAATATTTATACTACAATGAATTTGATTGATTACAAGTGCTAGAGATGGATGAAGAATGTTTAGAAGTGTGAAGAAAGACTTGTTGTAGTTTGGTCCCAGATGGGATAAGAACCCACAACCAAGCTTTGAGGTAGTAAATGGCTTGTACAAATTTATTTTGGTTTAGAATATTTTATAATACAATGAATTTGATTGATTACAAGTGCTAGAGAAGGATGAAGAATGTTTAGAAGTGTGAAGAAAGACTTGTTGAAGTTTGGTCCCAAATGGGATAAGAACCCACAACCAATGCTTTGAGGCAGTAAATTGCTTGTATAAAGTTATTTTGGGTTAGAATATGTTATAATACAATGAATTTTATTGATTACAAATCCTAGAGATGGATGAAGAATGTTTAGAAGTGTGAAGAAAGACTTGTTGAAGTTTTGTCCCAAATGGGATAAGAATCCACAACCAATGCTTTGAGGCAGTAAATGGCTTGTATAAAGTTATTTTGGGTTAGAATATGTTATAATACAATGAATTTGATTGTTTACAAGTGCTAGAGATGGATGAAGAATGTTTAGAAGTGTGAAGAAAGACTTGTTGAAGTTTGGTCCCAAATGGAATAAGAACCCACAAACATTTGTTTGAGGTAGTAAATGGCTTGTCTAAAGTTATTTTGCGTTAGAATATGTTATAATACAATGAATTTGATTGATTACAAGTGCTAGAGATGGATGAAGAATGTTTAGAAGTGTGAAGAAAGACTTGTTGAAGTTTGGTTCCAAATGGAATAAGAACCCACAACCAATGCTTTGAGGCAGTAAATGGCTTGTATAAAGTTATTTTGGGTTAGAATATGATATAATACAATGAATATGATTGATTACAAGTGCTAGTGATGGATGAAGAATGTTTAGAAGTGTGAAGAAAGACTTGTTGAAGTTTGGTCCCAAATGGAATAAGAACCCACAAACATTGGTTTGAGGTAGTAAATGGCTTGTCGAAAGTTATTTTGGGTTAGAATATTTATAATACAATGAATTTGATTGATTACAAGTGCTAGAGATGGATGAAGAATGTTTAGAAGTTTGAAGAAAGACTTGTTGTAGTTTGGTCCCAGATGGGATAAGAACCCACAACCAAGCTTTGAGGTAGTAAATGGCTTATACAAATTTATTTTGGTTTAGAATATTTTATAATACAATGAATTTGATTGATTACAAGTGCTAGAGATGGATGAAGAATGTTTAGAAGTGTGAAGAAAGACTTGTTGAAGTTTGGTCCCAAATGGGATAAAAACCCACAACCAATGCTTTGAGGCAGTAAATTGCTTGTATAAAGTTATTTTGGGTTAGAATATGTTATAATACAATGAATTTTATTGATTACAAGTGCTAGAGATGGATGAAGAATGTTTACAAGTGTGAAGAAAGACTTGTTGAAGTTTGGTCCCAAATGGGATAAAAACCCACAACCAATGCTTTAAGGCAGTAAATTGCTTGTACAAAGTTATTTTGGGTTAGAATTTGTTATAATATAATGAATTTGTTTGTTTACAAGTGCTAGAGATGGATGAAGAATGTTTAGAAGTCTAAAGAAAGACTTGTTGAAGTTTGGTCCTAAATGAAATAAGAACCCACAAACATTGGTTTAAGGTAGTAAATGGTTTGTCTAAAGTTATTTTGGGTTAGAATATGTTATAATACAATGAATTTGATTGTTTACAAGTGCTAGAGATGGATGAAGAATGTTTAGAAGTGTGAAGAAAGACTTGTTGAAGTTTGGTCCCAAATGGAATAAGAACCCACAAACATTTGTTTGAGGTAGTAAATGGCTTGTCTAAAGTTATTTTGCGTTAGAATATGTTATAATACAATGAATTTGATTGATTACAAGTGCTAGAGATGGATGAAGAATGTTTAGAAGTGTGAAGAAAGACTTGTTGAAGTTTGGTCCCAAATGGGATAAGAACCCACAACCAATGCTTTGAGGCAGTAAATGGCTTGTATAAAGTTATTTTGGGTTAGAATATGTTATAATACAATGAATTTGATTGATTACAAGTGCTAATGATGGATGAAGAATGTTTAGAAGTGTGAAGAAAGACTTGTTGAAGTTTGGTCCCAAATGGGATAAGAACCCACAAACATTGCTTTGAGGTAGTAAATGGCTTGTATAAAGTAATTTTGGGTAGAATATGGTATAATACAATGAATTTGATTGATTACAAGTGCTAGTGATGGATGAAGAATGTTTAGAAGTGTGAAGAATGACTTGTTGTAGTTTGGTCCCAAATGGGATAAGAACCCACAACCAAGCTTTGAGGTAGTAAATGGCTTGTATAAAGTTATTTTGGTTTAGAATATTTTATAATACAATGAATTTGATTGATTACAAGTGCTAGAGAAGGATGAAGAATGTTTAGAAGTGTGAAGAAAGACTTGTTGAAGTTTGGTCCCAAATGGGATAAGAACCCACAACCAATGCTTTGAGGCAGTAAATGGCTTGTATAAAGTTATTTTGGGTTAGAATATGTTATAATACAATGAATTTGATTGATTACAAGTGCTAGAGATGGATGAAGAATGTTTAGAAGTGTGAAGAAAGACTTGTTGAAGTTTGGTCCCAAATGGAATAAGAACCCACAAACATTGCTTTGAGGTAGTAAATGGCTTGTATAAAGTTATTTTGGGTTAGAATATGTTATAATACAATGAATTTGATTGATTACAAGTGCTAGAGATGGATGAAGAATGTTTAGAAGTGTGAAGAAAGACTTGTTGTAGTTTGGTCCCAGATGGGATAAGAACCCACAACCAAGCTTTGAGGTAGTAAATGGCTTGTACAAATTTTTTTTGGTTTAGAATATTTTATAATACAATGAATTTGATTGATTACAAGTGCTAGAGAAGGATGAAGAATGTTTAGAAGTGTGAAGAAAGACTTGTTGATGTTTGGTCCCAAATGGGATCAGAACCAACAACCAATGCTTTGAGGCAATAAATGGCTTGTATAAAGTTATTTTGGGTTAGAATATGTTCTAATACAATTAATTTGATTGATTACAAGTGATAGAGATGGATGATGAATGTTTAGAAGTGTGAAGAAAGACTTGTTGAAGTTTGGTCCCAAATGCGATAAGAATCCACAACCAATGCTTTGAGGTAGTAAATGGCTTGTATAAAGTTATTTTGGGTTAGAATATGTTATAATAACATGAATTTGATTGATTACAAGTGCTAGAGATGGATGAAGAATGTTTAGAAGTGTGAAGAAAGACTTTTTGAAGTTTGCTCCCAAATGGGATAAGAACCCACAAACATTGTTTTGAGGTAGTAAATGGCTTGTATAAAGTTATTTTGCGTTAGAATATGTTATAATACAATGAATTTGATTGATTACAAGTGCTAGAGATGGATGAAGAATGTTTAGAAGTGTGAAGAAAGACTTGTTGAAGTTTGGTCCCAAATGGGATAAGAACCCACAACCAATGCTTTGAGGCAGTAAATGGCTTGTATAAAGTTATTTTGGGTTAGAATATGTTATAATACAATGAATTTGATTGATTACAAGTGCTAGAGATGGATGAAGAATGTTTAGAAGTGTGAAGAAAGACTTGTTGAAGTTTGGTCCCAAATGGAATAAGAACCCACAAACATTGCTTTGAGGTAGTAAATGGCTTGTATAAAGTTATTTTGGGTTAGAATATGTTATAATAGAATGAATTTGATTGATTACAATTGCTAGAGATGGATGAAGAATGTTTAGAAGTGTGAAGAAAGACTTGTTGAAGTTTGGTCCCAGATGGGATAAGAACCCACAACCAAGCTTTGAGGTAGTAAATGGCTTATACAAATTTATTTTGGTTTAGAATATTTTATAATACAATGAATTTGATTGATTACAAGTGCTAGAGATGGATGAAGAATGTTTAGAAGTGTGAAGAAAGACTTGTTGAAGTTTGGTCCCAAATGGGATAAAAACCCACAACCAATGCTTTGAGGCAGTAAATGGCTTGTATAAAGTTATTTTGGGTTAGAATATGTTATAATACAATGAATTTGATTGATTACAAGTGCTAGAGATGGATGAAGAATGTTTAGAAGTGTGAAGAAAGACTTGTTGAAGTTTGGTCCCAAATGGGATAAAAACACACAAACAATGCTTTAAGGCAGTAAATGGCTTGTATAAAGTTATTTTGGGCTAGAATATATTATAATACAATGAATTTGAATGATTTCAAGTGCTAGAGATGGATTAAGAATGTTTAGAAGTGTGAAGAAAGACTTGTTGAAGTTTGGTCCCAAATGGAATAAGAACCCACAAAAATTGGTTTAAGGTAGTAAATGGCTTGTATAAAGTTATTTTGGGTTAGAATATGTTATAATACAATGAATTTGATTGATTACAAGTGCTAGAGATGGATGAAGAATGTTTAGAAGTGTGAAGAAAGACTTGTTGAAGTTTGGTCCCAAATGGGATAAGAACCCACAACCAATGCTTTGAGGCAGTAAATGGCTTGTATAAAGTTATTTTGGGTTAGAATATGTTATAATACAATGAATTTGATTGATTACAAGTGCTAGAGATGGATGAAGAATGTTTAGAAGGGTGAAGAAAGACTTGTTGAAGTTTGGTCCCAAATGGGATAAGAACCCACAAACAATGCTTTGAGGCAGTAAATGGCTTGTATAAAGTTATTTTGGGTTAGAATATGTTATAATACAATGAATTTGATTGATTACAAGTGCTAGAGATGGATGAAGAATGTTTAGAAGTGTGAAGAAAGACTTGTTGAAGTTTGGTCCCAAATGGGATAAGAACACACAATGAGTGCTTTCAGGTAGTAAATGGCTTGTATAAAGTTATTTTGGGTTAGAATATGTTATAATACAATGAATTTGATTGATTACAAGTGCTAGAGATGGATGAAGAATGTTTAGAAGTGTGAAGAAAGACTTGTTGAAGTTTGGTCCCAAATGGGATAAGAACCCACAAACATTGGTTTGAGGTAGTAAATGGCTTGTATAAAGTTATTTTGGGTTAGAATATGTTATAATACAATGAATTTGATTGATTACAAGTGCTAGAGATGGATGAAGAATGTTTAGAAGTGTGAAGAAAGACTTGTTGAAATTTGGTCCCAAATGGGATAAGAACCCAAAACAAATGCTTTGAGGTAGTAAATGGCTTGTATAAAGTTATTTTGGGTTAGAATATGTTATAATACAATGAATTTGATTGATTACAAGTGCTAGAGAAGGATGAAGAATGTTTAGAAGTGTGAAGAAAGACTTGTTGAAGTTTGGTCCCAAATGGGATAAGAACCCACAACCAATGATTTGAGGTAGTAAATGGCTTGTATAAAGTTATTTTGGGTTAGAATATGTTATAATACAATGAATTTGATTGATTACAAGTGCTAGAGATGGATGAAGAATGTTTAGAAGTGTGAAGAAAGACTTGTTGAAGTTTGGTCCCAAATGGGATAAGAACCCACAAACAATGCTTTGAGGCAGTAAATGGCTTGTATAAAGTTATTTTGGGTTAGAATATGTTATAATACAATGAATTTTATTGATTACAAGTGCTAGAGATGGATGAAGAATGTTTAGAAGTGTGAAGAAAGACTTGTTGAAGTTTGGTCCCAAATGGGATAAGAACCCACAACCAATGCTTTGAGGCAGTAAATGGCTTGTATAAAGTTATTTTGGGTTAGAATATGTTATAATACAATGAATTTGATTGATTACAAGTGCTAGAGATGGATGAAGAATGTTTAGAAGTGTGAAGAAAGACTTGTTGAAGTTTGCTCCCAAATGGGATAAGAACCCACAAACATTGCTTTGAGGTAGTAAATGGCTTGTATAAAGTTATTTTGGGTTAGAATATGTTATTATACAATGAATTTGATTGATTACAAGTGCTAGTGATGGATGAAGAATGTTTAGAAGTGTGAAGAAAGACTTGTTGAAGTTTGGTCCCAAATGGGATAAGAACCCACAAACATTGCTTGGAGGTAGTAAATGGCTTGTATAAAGTTATTTTGGGCTAGAATATGTTATAATACAATGAATTTGATTGATTAAAAGTGCTAGAGATGGATGAAGAATGTTTAGAAGTGTGAAGAAAGACTTGTTGAAGTTTGGTCCCAAATGGGATAAGAACCCACAAACAATGCTTTGAGGCAGTAAATGGCTTGTATAAAGTTATTTTGGGTTAGAATATGTTATAATACAATGAATTTGATTGATTACAAGTGCTAGAGATGGATGAAGAATGTTTAGAAGTGTGAAGAAAGACTTGTTGAAGTTTGGTCCCAAATGGGATAAGAACCCACAAACATTGCTTTGAGGTAGTAAATGGCTTGTATAAAGTTATTTTGGGTTAGAATATGTTATAATACAATGAATTTGATTGATTACAAGTGCTAGAGATGGATGAAGAATGTTTAGAAGTGTGAAGAAAGACTTGTTGAAGTTTGGTCCCAAATGGGATAAGAACCCACAAACAATGCTTTGAGGTAGTAAATGGCTTGTATAAAGTTATTTTGGGTTAGAATATGTTATAATACAATGAATTTGATTGATTACAAGTGCTAGAGATGGATGAAGAATGTTTAGAAGTGTGAAGAAAGACTTGTTGAAGTTTGGTCCCAAATGGGATAAGAACCCACAAACATTGCTTTGAGGTAGTAAATGGCTTGTATAAAGTTATTTTGGGTTAGAATATGTTATAATACAATGAATTTGATTGATTACAAGTGCTAGAGATGGATGAAGAATGTTTAGAAGTGTGAAGAAAGACTTGTTGAAGTTTGGTCCCAAATGGGATAAGAACCCACAAACATTGCTTTGAGGTAGTAAATGGCTTGTATAAAGTTATTTTGGGTTAGAATATGTTATAATACAATGAATTTGATTGATTACAAGTGCTAGAGAAGGATGAAGAATGTTTAGAAGTGTGAAGAAAGACTTGTTGAAGTTTGGTCCCAAATGGGATAAGAACCCACAACCAATGCTTTGAGGCAGTAAATGGCTTGTATAAAGTTATTTTGGGTTAGAATATGTTATAATACAATGAATTTGATTGATTACAAGTGCTAGAGATGGATGAAGAATGTTTAGAAGTGTGAAGAAAGACTTGTTGAAGTTTGGTCCCAAATGGGATAAGAACCCACAACCAATGCTTTGAGGCAGTAAATGGCTTGTATAAAGTTATTTTGGGTTAGAATATGTTATAATACAATGAATTTGATTGATTTCAAGTGCTAGAGATGGATGAAGAATGTTTAGAAGTGTGAAGAAAGACTTGTTGAAGTTTGGTCCCAAATGGGATAAGAACCCACAAACATTGCTTTGAGGTAGTAAATGGCTTGTATAAAGTTATTTTGGGTTAGAATATGTTATAATACAATGAATTTGATTGATTACAAGTGCTAGAGATGGATGAAGAATGTTTAGAAGTGTGAAGAAAGACTTGTTGAAGTTTGGTCCCAAATGGGATAAGAACCCACAAACAATGCTTTGAGGCAGTAAATGGCTTGTATAAAGTTATTTTGGGTTAGAATATGTTATAATACAATGAATTTGATTGATTACAAGTGCTAGAGATGGATGAAGAATGTTTAGAAGTGTGAAGAAAGACTTGTTGAAGTTTGCTCCCAAATGGGATAAGAACCCACAAACATTGCTTTGAGGTAGTAAATGGCGTGTATAAAGTTATTTTGGGTTAGAATATGTTCTAATACAATGAATTTGATTGATTACAAGTGCTAGAGAAGGATGAAGAATGTTTAGAAGTGTGAAGAAAGACTTGTTGAAGTTTGGTCCCAAATGGGATAAGAACCCACAAACATTGCTTTGAGGTAGTAAATGGCTTGTATAAAGTTATTTTGGGTTAGAATATGTTATAATACAATGAATTTGATTGATTTAAATTGCTAGAGATGGATGAAGAATGTTTAGAAGTGTGAAGAAAGACTTGTTGAAGTTTGGTCCCAAATGGGATAAGAACCCACAAACATTTCGTTGAGGTAGTAAATGGCTTGTATAAAGTTATTTTGGGTTAGAATATGTTATAATACAATGAATTTGATTGATTACAAGTGCTAGAGATGGATGAAGAATGTTTAGAAGTGTGAAGAAAGTCTTGTTGCAGTTTGGTTCCAAATGGGATAAGAACCCACAACCAATGCTTTGAGGCAGTAAATGGCTAGTATAAAGTTATTTTGGGTTAGAATATGTTATAATACAATGAATTTGATTGATTTCAAGTGCTAGATATAGATGAAGAATGTTTAGAAGTGTGAAGAAAGACTTGTTGAAGTTTGGTCCAAAATGGGATAAGAACCCACAAACATTGCTTTGAGGCAGTAAATGGCTTGTATAAAGTTATTTTGGGTTAGAATATGTTATAATACAATGAATTTGATTGATTACAAGTGCTAGAGAAGGATGAAGAATGTTTAGAAATGTGAAGAAAGACTTGTTGAAGTTTGGTCCCAAATGGGATAAAAACCCACAAGCTTTGAGGCAGTAAATGGCTTGTATAAAGTTATTTTGGGTTAGAATATGTTATAATACAATGAATTTGAATGATTCAAGTGCTAGAGATGGATGAAGAATGTTTAGAAGTGTGAAGAAAGACTTGTTGAAGTTTGGTCCCAAATGGGATAAGAACCCACAAACAATGCTTTCAGGCAGTAAATGGCTTGTATAAAGTTATTTTGGGTTAGAATATGTTATAATACAATGAATTTTATTGATTACAAGTGCTAGAGATGGATGAAGAATGTTTAGAAGTGTGAAGAATGACTTGTTGAAGTTTGGTCCTAAATGGGATAAGAACCCACAACCAATGCTTTCAGGCAGTAAATGACTTGTATAAATTATTTTGGGTTAGAATATGTTATAATACAATGAATTTGATTGATTACAAGTGCTAGAGATGGATGAAGAATGTTTAGAAGTGTGAAGAAAGACTTGTTAAAGTTTGGTCCCAAATGGAATAAGAACCCACAAACATTGGTTTGAGGTAGTAAATGGCTTGTCTAAAGTTATTTTGGGTTAGAATATTTATAATACAATGAATTTGATTGATTACAAGTGCTAGTGATGGATGAAGAATGTTTAGAAGTGTGAAGAAAGACTTGTTGTAGTTTGGTCCCAAATGGGATAAGAACCCACAACCAAGCTTTGAGGTAGTAAATGGCTTGTACAAATTTATTTTGGTTTAGAATATTTTATAATACAATGAATTTGATTGATTACAAGTGCTAGAGAAGGATGAAGAATGTTTAGAAGTGTGAAGAAAGACTTGTTGAAGTTTGGTCCCAAATGGGATAAGAACCCACAACCAATGCTTTGAGGCAGTAAATTGCTTGTATAAAGTTATTTTGGGTTAGAATATGTTATAATACAATGAATTTTATTGATTACAAGTGCTAGAGATGGATGAAGAATGTTTAGAAGGGTGAAGAAAGACTTGTTGAAATTTGGTCCCAAATGGGATAAGAACTTACAACCAATGTTTTGAGGCAGTAAATGGCTTGTATAAAGTTATTTTGGGTTAGAATATGTTATAATACAATGAATTTTATTGATTACAAGTGCTAGAGATGGATGAAGAATGTTTAGAAGTGTGAAGAAAGACTTGTTGAAGTTTGGTCCCAAATGGAATAAGAACCTACAAACATTGGTTTGAGGTAGTAAATGGCTTGTCTAAAGTTATTTTGGGTTAGAATATGTTATAATACAATAAATTTGATTGATTACAAGTGCTAGAGATGGATGAAGAATGTTTAGAAGTGTGAAGAAAGACTTGTTGTAGTTTGGTCCGAGATGGGATAAGAACCCACAACCAAGTTTGGTCCCAGATGGGATAAGAACCTACAAACATTGGTTTGAGGTAGTAAATGGCTTGTCTAAAGTTATTTTGGGTTAGAATATGTTATAATACAATGAATTTGATTGATTACAAGTGCTAGAGATGGATGAAGAATGTTTAGAAGTGTGAAGAAAGACTTGTTGTAGTTTGGTCCCAGATGGGATAAGAACCCACAACCAAGCTTTGAGGTAGTAAATGACTTGTACAAATTTATTTTGGTTTAGAATATTTTATAATACAATGAATTTTATTGATTACAAGTGCTAGAGAAGGATGAAGAATGTTTAGAAGTGTGAAGAAAGACTTGTTGAAGTTTTGTCCCAAATGGGATAAGAACCCACAACCAATGCTTTGAGGCAGTAAATTGCTTGTATAAAGTTATTTTGGGTTAGAATATGTTATAATACAATGAATTTTATTGATTACAAGTCCTAGAGATGGATGAAGAATGTTTAGAAGTGTGAATAAAGACTTGTTGAAGTTTGGTCCCAAATGGGATAAGAATCCACAACCAATGCTTTGAGGCAGTAAACGACTTGTATAAAGTTATTTTGGGTTAGAATATGTTATAATACAATGAATTTGATTGTTTACAAGTGCTAGAGATTGATGAAGAATGTTTAGAAGTGTGAAGAAAGACTTGTTGAAGTTTGGTCCCAAATGGAATAAGAACCTACAAACATTGGTTTGAGGTAGTAAATGGCTTGTCTAAAGTTATTTTGGGTTAGAATATGTTATAATACAATGAATTTGATTGATTACAAGTGCTAGAGATGGATGAAAAATGTTTAGAAGTCTGAAGAAAGACTTGTTGAAGTTTGGTCCCAAATGGGATAAGAACCCACAACCAATGCTTTGAGGCAGTAAATGGCTTGTATAAAGTTATTTTGGGTTATAATATGTTATAATACAATGAATTTGATTGATTACAAGTGCTAGAGATGGATGAAGAATGTTTTAGAAGTGTGAAGAAAGACTTGTTGAAGTTTGGTCCCAAATGGGATAAGAACCCACAACCAATGCTTTGAGGCAGTAAATGGCTTGTATAAAGTTATATTGGGTTAGAATATGTTATAATACAATGAATTTGATTGATTACAAGTGCTAGAGATGGATGAAGAATGTTTAGAAGTGTGAAGAAAGACTTGTTGAAGTTTGGTCCCAAATGGGATAAGAACCCACAAACATTGGTTTGAGGTAGTAAATGGCTTGTCTAAAGTTATTTTGGGTTAGAATAAGTTATAATACAATGAATTTGATTGATTACAAGTGCTAGAGATGAATGAAGAATGTTAAGAAATGTGAAGAAAGACTTGGTGAAGTTTGGTCACAAATGGAATAAGAACCCACAAACATTGGTTTGAGGTAGTAAATGGCTTGTATAAAGTTATTTTGGGTTAGAATATGATATAATACAATGAATATGATTGATTACAAGTGCTAGAGATGGATGAAGAATGTTTAGAAGTGTGAAGAAAGACTTGTTGAAGTTTGGTCCCAAATGGAATAAGAACCCACAAACATTGGTTTGAGGTAGTAAATGGCTTGTCTAAAGTTATTTTGGGTTAGAATATGTTATAATACAATGAATTTGATTGATTACAAGTGCTAGAGATGGATGAAGAATGTTTAGAAGTGTGAAGAAAGACTTGTTGTAGTTTGGTCCCAGATGGGATAAGAACCCACAACCAAGCTTTGAGGTAGTAAATGGCTTGTACAAATTTATTTTGGTTTAGAATATTTTATAATACAATGAATTTTATTGATTACAAGTGCTAGAGAAGGATGAAGAATGTTTAAAAGTGTGAAGAAAGACTTGTTGAAGTTTTGTCCCAAATGGGATAAGAACCCACAACCAATGCTTTGAGGCAGTAAATTGCTTGTATAAAGTTATTTTGGGTTAGAATATGTTATAATACAATGAATTTTATTGATTACAAGTCCTAGAGATGGATGAAGAATGTTTAGAAGTGTGAATAAAGACTTGTTGAAGTTTGGTTCCAAATGGGATAAGAATCCACAACCAATGCTTTGAGGCAGTAAATGACTTGTATAAAGTTATTTTGGGTTAGAATATGTTATAATACAATGAATTTGATTGTTTACAAGTGCTAGAGATTGATGAAGAATGTTTAGAAGTGTGAAGAAAGACTTGTTGAAGTTTGGTCCCAAATGGAATAAGAACCTACAAACATTGGTTTGAGGTAGTAAATGGCTTGTCTAAAGTTATTTTGGGTTAGAATATGTTATAATACAATGAATTTGATTGATTACAAGTGCTAGAGATGGATGAAAAATGTTTAGAAGTCTGAAGAAAGACTTGTTGAAGTTTGGTCCCAAATGGGATAAGAACCCACAACCAATGCTTTGAGGCAGTAAATGGCTTGTATAAAGTTATTTTGGGTTATAATATGTTATAATACAATGAATTTGATTGATTACAAGTGCTAGAGATGGATGAAGAATGTTTTAGAAGTGTGAAGAAAGACTTGTTGAAGTTTGGTCCCAAATGGGATAAGAACCCACAAACAATGCTTTGAGGCAGTAAATGGCTTGTATAAAGTTATATTGGGTTAGAATATGTTATAATACAATGAATTTGATTGATTACAAGTGCTAGAGATGGATGAAGAATGTTTAGAAGTGTGAAGAAAGACTTGTTGAAGTTTGGTCCCAAATGGGATAAGAACCCACAAAAATTTGTTTGAGATAGTAAATGGCTTGTCTAAAGTTATTTTGGGTTAGAATAAGTTATAATACAATGAATTTGATTGATTACAAGTGCTAGAGATGAATGAAGAATGTTAAGAAATGTGAAGAAAGATTTGGTGAAGTTTGGTCTCAAATGGAATAAGAACCTACAAACATTGGTTTGAGGTAGTAAATGGCTTGTATAAAGTTATTTTAGGTTGGAATATGATATAATACAATGAATATGATTGATTACAAGTGCTAGAGATGGATGAAGAATGTTTAGAAGTGTGAAGAAAGACTTGTTGAAGTTTGGTCCCAAATGGAATAAGAACCCACAAACATTGGTTTGAGGTAGTAAATGGCTTGTCTAAAGTTATTTTGGGTTAGAATATGTTATAATACAATGAATTTGATTGATTACAAGTGCTAGAGATGGATGAAGAATGTTTAGAAGTGTGAAGAAAGACTTGTTGTAGTTTGGTCCCAGATGGGATAAGAACCCACAACCAAGCTTTGAGGTAGTAAATGGCTTGTACAAATTTATTTTGGTTTAGAATATTTTATAATACAATGAATTTTATTGATTACAAGTGCTAGAGAAGGATGAAGAATGTTTAAAAGTGTGAAGAAAGACTTGTTGAAGTTTTGTCCCAAATGGGATAAGAACCCACAACCAATGCTTTGAGGCAGTAAATTGCTTGTATAAAGTTATTTTGGGTTAGAATATGTTATAATACAATGAATTTTATTGATTACAAGTCCTAGAGATGGATGAAGAATGTTTAGAAGTGTGAATAAAGACTTGTTGAAGTTTGGTTCCAAATGGGATAAGAATCCACAACCAATGCTTTGAGGCAGTAAATGGCTTGTATAAAGTTATTTTGGGTTAGAATATGTTATAATACAATGAATTTGATTGTTTACAAGTGCTAGAGATTGATGAAGAATGTTTAGAAGTGTGAAGAAAGACTTGTTGAAGTTTGGTCCCAAATGGAATAAGAACCTACAAACATTGGTTTGAGGTAGTAAATGGCTTGTCTAAAGTTATTTTGGGTTAGAATATGTTATAATACAATGAATTTGATTGATTACAAGTGCTAGAGATGGATGAAAAATGTTTAGAAGTCTGAAGAAAGACTTGTTGAAGTTTGGTCCCAAATGGGATAAGAACCCACAACCAATGCTTTGAGGCAGTAAATGGCTTGTATAAAGTTATTTTGGGTTATAATATGTTATAATACAATGAATTTGATTGATTACAAGTGCTAGAGATGGATGAAGAATGTTTTAGAAGTGTGAAGAAAGACTTGTTGAAGTTTGGTCCCAAATGGGATAAGAACCCACAAACAATGCTTTGAGGCAGTAAATGGCTTGTATAAAGTTATATTGGGTTAGAATATGTTATAATACAATGAATTTGATTGATTACAAGTGCTAGAGATGGATGAAGAATGTTTAGAAGTGTGAAGAAAGACTTGTTGAAGTTTGGTCCCAAATGGGATAAGAACCCACAAAAATTTGTTTGAGATAGTAAATGGCTTGTCTAAAGTTATTTTGGGTTAGAATAAGTTATAATACAATGAATTTGATTGATTACAAGTGCTAGAGATGAATGAAGAATGTTAAGAAATGTGAAGAAAGATTTGGTGAAGTTTGGTCCCAAATGGAATAAGAACCTACAAACATTGGTTTGAGGTAGTAAATGGCTTGTATAAAGTTATTTTAGGTTGGAATATGATATAATACAATGAATATGATTGATTACAAGTGCTAGAGATGGATGAAAAATGTTTAGAAGTCTGAAGAAAGACTTGTTGAAGTTTGGTCCCAAATGGGATAAGAACCCACAAAAATTTGTTTGAGGTAGTAAATGGCTTGTCTAAAGTTATTTTGGGTTAGAATAAGTTATAATACAATGAATTTGATTGATTACAAGTGCTA
Organism: Capsella bursa-pastoris; assembly: GCA_036452645.1. NCBI lineage: Eukaryota > Viridiplantae > Streptophyta > Magnoliopsida > Brassicales > Brassicaceae > Capsella > Capsella bursa-pastoris. Next base: position 6,484,904 of record CP144192.1, read on the forward strand.
GAGATGAATGAAGAATGTTAAGAAATGTGAAGAAAGACTTGTTGAAGTTTGTTCCAAATGGAATAAGAACCTACAAACATTGGTTTGAGGTAGTAAATGGCTTGTCTAAAGTTATTTTGGGTTAGAATATGTTATAATACAATGAATTTGATTGATTACAAGTGCTAGAGATGGATGAAAAATGTTTAGAAGTCTGAAGAAAGACTTGTTGAAGTTTGGTCCCAAATGGGATAAGAACCCACAACCAATGCTTTGAGGCAGTAAATGGCTTGTATAAAGTTATTTTGGGTTATAATATGTTATAATACAATGAATTTGATTGATTACAAGTGCTAGAGATGGATGAAGAATGTTTTAGAAGTGTGAAGAAAGACTTGTTGAAGTTTGGTCCCAAATGGGATAAGAACCCACAACCAATGCTTTGAGGCAGTAAATGGCTTGTATAAAGTTATATTGGGTTAGAATATGTTATAATACAATGAATTTGATTGATTACAAGTGCTAGAGATGGATGAAGAATGTTTAGAAGTGTGAAGAAAGACTTGTTGAAGTTTGGTCCCAAATGGGATAAGAACCCACAAACATTGGTTTGAGGTAGTAAATGGCTTGTCTAAAGTTATTTTGGGTTAGAATAAGTTATAATACAATGAATTTGATTGATTACAAGTGCTAGAGATGAATGAAGAATGTTAAGAAATGTGAAGAAAGACTTGGTGAAGTTTGGTCACAAATGGAATAAGAACCCACAAACATTGGTTTGAGGTAGTAAATGGCTTGTATAAAGTTATTTTGGGTTAGAATATGATATAATACAATGAATATGATTGATTACAAGTGCTAGAGATGGATGAAGAATGTTTAGAAGTGTGAAGAAAGACTTGTTGAAGTTTGGTCCCAAATGGAATAAGAACCCACAAACATTGGTTTGAGGTAGTAAATGGCTTGTCTAAAGTTATTTTGGGTTAGAATATGTTATAATACAATGAATTTGATTGATTACAAGTGCTAGAGATGGATGAAGAATGTTTAGAAGTGTGAAGAAAGACTTGTTGTAGTTTGGTCCCAGATGGGATAAGAACCCACAACCAAGCTTTGAGGTAGTAAATGGCTTGTACAAATTTATTTTGGTTTAGAATATTTTATAATACAATGAATTTTATTGATTACAAGTGCTAGAGAAGGATGAAGAATGTTTAGAAGTGTGAAGAAAGACTTGTTGAAGTTTTGTCCCAAATGGGATAAGAACCCACAACCAATGCTTTGAGGCAGTAAATTGCTTGTATAAAGTTATTTTGGGTTAGAATATGTTATAATACAATGAATTTTATTGATTACAAGTCCTAGAGATGGATGAAGAATGTTTAGAAGTGTGAATAAAGACTTGTTGAAGTTTGGTCCCAAATGGGATAAGAATCCACAACCAATGCTTTGAGGCAGTAAATGACTTGTATAAAGTTATTTTGGGTTAGAATATGTTATAATACAATGAATTTGATTGTTTACAAGTGCTAGAGATTGATGAAGAATGTTTAGAAGTGTGAAGAAAGACTTGTTGAAGTTTGGTCCCAAATGGAATAAGAACCTACAAACATTGGTTTGAGGTAGTAAATGGCTTGTCTAAAGTTATTTTGGGTTAGAATATGTTATAATACAATGAATTTGATTGATTACAAGTGCTAGAGATGGATGAAAAATGTTTAGAAGTCTGAAGAAAGACTTGTTGAAGTTTGGTCCCAAATGGGATAAGAACCCACAACCAATGCTTTGAGGCAGTAAATGGCTTGTATAAAGTTATTTTGGGTTATAATATGTTATAATACAATGAATTTGATTGATTACAAGTGCTAGAGATGGATGAAGAATGTTTTAGAAGTGTGAAGAAAGACTTGTTGAAGTTTGGTCCCAAATGGGATAAGAACCCACAACCAATGCTTTGAGGCAGTAAATGGCTTGTATAAAGTTATATTGGGTTAGAATATGTTATAATACAATGAATTTGATTGATTACAGGTGCTAGAGATGGATGAAGAATGTTTAGAAGTGTGAAGAAAGACTTGTTGAAGTTTGGTCCCAAATGGGATAAGAACCCACAAAAATTTGTTTGAGGTAGTAAATGGCTTGTCTAAAGTTATTTTGGGTTAGAATAAGTTATAATACAATGAATTTGATTGATTACAAGTGCTAGAGATGAATGAAGAATGTTAAGAAATGTGAAGAAAGATTTGGTGAAGTTTGGTCCCAAATGGAATAAGAACCCACAAACATTGGTTTGAGGTAGTAAATGGCTTGTATAAAGTTATTTTGGGTTGGAATATGATATAATACAATGAATATGATTGATTACAAGTGCTAGAGATGGATGAAGAATGTTTAGAAGTGTGAAGAAAGACTTGTTGAAGTTTGGTCCCAAATGGGATAAGAACCCATAAACATTGGTTTGAGGTAGTAAATGGCTTGTCTAAAGTTATTTTGGGTTAGAATAAGTTATAATACAATGAATTTGATTGTTTACAAGTGCTAGAGATTGATGAAGAATGTTTAGAAGTGTGAAGAAAGACTTGTTGAAGTTTGGTCCCAAATGGAATAAGAACCTACAAACATTGGTTTGAGGTAGTAAATGGCTTGTCTAAAGTTATTTTGGGTTAGAATATGTTATAATACAATGAATTTGATTGATTACAAGTGCTAGAGAAGGATGAAGAATGTTTAGAAGTGTGAAGAAAGACTTGTAGAAGTTTGGTCCCAAATGGGATAAGAACCCACAAACATTGGTTTGAGGTAGTAAATAGCTTGTATAAAGTTATTTTGGGTTAGAATATGTTATAATACAATGAATTTGATTGATTACAAGTGCTAGAGATGGATGAAGAATGTTTAGAAGTGTGAAGAAAGACTTGTTGAAGTTTGGTCCCAAATGGGATAAGAACCCACAACCAATGCTTTGAGGCAGTAAATTGCTTGTATAAAGTTATTTTGGGTTAGAATATGTTATAATACAATGAATTTGATTGATTACAAGTGCTAGAGATGGATGAAGAATGTTTAGAAGTGTGAAGAAAGACTTGTTGAAGTTTGGTCCCAAATGGGATAAGAACCCACAACCAATGCTTTGAGGCAGTAAATGGCTTGTATAAAGTTATTTTGGGTTAGAATATGTTATAATACAATGAATTTGATTGATTACAAGTGCTAGAGATGGATGAAGAATGTTTAGAAGTGTGAAGAAAGACTTGTTGAAGTTTGGTCCCAAATGGGATAAGAACCCACAAACATTGGTTTGAGGTAGTAAATGGCTTGTCTAAAGTTATTTTGGGTTAGAATATGTTATAATACAATGAATTTGATTGATTACAAGTGCTAGAGATGAATGAAGAATGTTTAGAAGTGTGAAGAAAGACTTGTTGAAGTTTGGTCCCAAATGGAATAAGAACCCACAAAAATTGGTTTAAGGTAGTAAATGGCTTGTATAAAGTTATTTTGGGTTAGAATATGTTATAATACAATGAATTTGATTGATTACAAGTGCTAGAGATGGATGAAGAATGTTTAGAAGTGTGAAGAAAGACTTGTTGAAGTTTGGTCCCAAATGGAATAAGAACCCACAAACATTGGTTTGAGGTAGTAAATGGCTTGTCTAAAGTTATTTTGGGTTAGAATATGTTATAATACAATGAATTTGATTGATTACAAGTGCTAGAGATGGATGAAGAATGTTTAGAAGTGTGAAGAAAGACTTGTTGTAGTTTGGTCCCAGATGGGATAAGAACCCACAACCAAGCTTTGAGGTAGTAAATGGCTTGTACAAATTTATTTTGGTTTAGAATATTTTATAATACAATGAATTTTATTGATTACAAGTGCTAGAGAAGGATGAAGAATGTTTAGAAGTGTGAAGAAAGACTTGTTGAAGTTTTGTCCCAAATGGGATAAGAACCCATAAACATTGGTTTGAGGTAGTAAATGGCTTGTCTAAAGTTATTTTGGGTTAGAATAAGTTATAATACAATGAATTTGATTGTTTACAAGTGCTAGAGATTGATGAAGAATGTTTAGAAGTGTGAAGAAAGACTTGTTGAAGTTTGGTCCCAAATGGAATAAGAACCTACAAACATTGGTTTGAGGTAGTAAATGGCTTGTCTAAAGTTATTTTGGGTTAGAATATGTTATAATACAATGAATTTGATTGATTACAAGTGCTAGAGATGGATGAAGAATGTTAAGAAGTGTGAAGAAAGACTTGTTGAAGTTTGGTCCCAAATAGGATAAGAACCCACAAACATTGGTTTGAGGTAGTAAATTGCTTATATAAAGTAATTTTGGGTTAGAATATGTTATAATACAATGAATTTTATTGATTACAAGTGCTAGAGATGGATGAAGAATGTTTAGAAGTGTGAAGAAAGACTTGTTGAAGTTTGGTCCCAAATGGGATAAGAACCCACAACCAATGCTTTGAGGCAGTAAATTGCTTGTATAAAGTTATTTTGGGTTAGAATATGTTATAATACAATGAATTTTATTGATTAATAGTGCTAGAGATGGATGAAGAATGTTTAGAAGTGTGAAGAAAGACTTGTTGAAGTTTGGTCCCAAATGGGATAAGAACCCACAACCAATGCTTTGAGGCAGTAAATGGCTTGTATAAAGTTATTTTGGGTTGGAATATGATATAATAAAATGAATATGATTGATTACAAGTGCTAGAGATGGATGAAGAATGTTTAGAAGTGTGAAGAAAGACTTGTTGAAGTTTGGTCCCAAATGGGATAAGAACCCACAAACATTGGTTTGAGGTAGTAAATGGCTTGTCTAAAGTTATTTTGGGTTAGAATAAGTTATAATACAATGAATTTGATTGATTACAAGTGCTAGAGATGAATGAAGAATGTTAAGAAATGTGAAGAAAGACTTGGTGAAGTTTGGTCCCAAATGGAATAAGAACCCACAAACATTGGTTTGAGGTAGTAAATGGCTTGTATAAAGTTATTTTGGGTTAGAATATGATATAATACAATGAATATGATTGATTACAAGTGCTAGAGATGGATGAAGAATGTTTAGAAGTGTGAAGAAAGACTTGTTGAAGTTTGGTCCCAAATGGAATAAGAACCCACAAACATTGGTTTGAGGTAGTAAATGGCTTGTCTAAAGTTATTTTGGGTTAGAATATGTTATAATACAATGAATTTGATTGATTACAAGTGCTAGAGATGGATGAAGAATGTTTAGAAGTGTGAAGAAAGACTTGTTGAAGTTTGGTCCCAAATGGGATAAGAACCCACAACCAAGCTTTGAGGTAGTAAATGGCTTGTACAAATTTATTTTGGTTTAGAATATTTTATAATACAATGAATTTGATTGATTACAAGTGCTAGAGAAGGATGAAGAATGTTTAGAAGTGTGAAGAAAGACTTGTTGAAGTTTGGTCCCAAATGGGATAAGAACCCACAACCAATGCTTTGAGGCAGTAAATTGCTTGTATAAAGTTATTTTGGGTTAGAATATGTTATAATACAATGAATTTGATTGATTACAAGTCCTAGAGATGGATGAAGAATGTTTAGAAGTGTGAAGAAAGACTTGTTGAAGTTTGGTCCCAAATGGGATAAGAATCCACAACCAATGCTTTGAGGCAGTAAATGACTTGTATAAGGTTATTTTGGGTTAGAATATGTTATAATACAATGAATTTGATTGTTTACAAGTGCTAGAGATTGATGAAGAATGTTTAGAAGTGTGAAGAAAGACTTGTTGAAGTTTGGTCCCAAATGGAATAAGAACCTACAAACATTGGTTTGAGGTAGTAAATGGCTTGTCTAAAGTTATTTTGGGTTAGAATATGTTATAATACAATGAATTTGATTGATTACAAGTGCTAGAGATGGATGAAAAATGTTTAGAAGTCTGAAGAAAGACTTGTTGAAGTTTGGCCCCAAATGGGATAAGAACCCACAACCAATGCTTTGAGGCAGTAAATGGCTTGTATAAAGTTATTTTGGGTTATAATATGTTATAATACAATGAATTTGATTGATTACAAGTGCTAGAGATGGATGAAGAATGTTTTAGAAGTGTGAAGAAAGACTTGTTGAAGTTTGGTCCCAAATGGGATAGGAACCCACAACCAATGCTTTGAGGCAGTAAATGGCTTGTATAAAGTTATATTGGGTTAGAATATGTTATAATACAATGAATTTGATTGATTACAAGTGCTAGAGATGGATGAAGAATGTTTAGAAGTGTGAAGAAAGACTTGTTGAAGTTTGGTCCCAAATGGGATAAGAACCCACAAACATTGGTTTGAGGTAGTAAATGGCTTGTCTAAAGTTATTTTGGATTAGAATAAGTTATAATACAATGAATTTGATTGATTACAAGTGCTAGAGATGAATGAAGAATGTTAAGAAATGTGAAGAAAGACTTGGTGAAGTTTGGTCCCAAATGGAATAAGAAGCCACAAACATTGGTTTGAGGTAGTAAATGGCTTGTATAAAGTTATTTTGGGTTGGAATATGATATAATACAAAGAATATGATTGATTACAAGTGCTAGAGATGGATGAAGAATGTTTAGAAGTGTGAAGAAAGACTTGTTGAAGTTTGGTCCCAAATGGGATAAGAACCCATAAACATTGGTTTGAGGTAGTAAATGGCTTGTCTAAAGTTATTTTGGGTTAGAATAAGTTATAATACAATGAATTTGATTGTTTACAAGTGCTAGAGATTGATGAAGAATGTTTAGAAGTGTGAAGAAAGACTTGTTGAAGTTTGGTCCCAAATGGAATAAGAACCTACAAACATTGGTTTGAGGTAGTAAATGGCTTGTATAAAGTTATTTTGGGTTAGAATATGTTATAATACAATGAATTTGATTGATTACAAGTGCTAGAGATGGATGAAGAATGTTTAGAAGTGTGAAGAAAGACTTGTTGAAGTTTGGTCCCAAATGGGATAAGAACCCACAAACATTGCTTTGAGGTAGTAAATGGCTTGTATAAAGTTATTTTGGGTTAGAATATGTTATAATACAATGAATTTTATTGATTACAAGTGCTAGAGATGGATGAAGAATGTTTAGAAGTGTGAAGAAAGACTTGTTGAAGTTTGGTCCCAAATGGGATAAGAACCCACAACCAATGCTTTGAGGTAGTAAATGGCTTGTATAAAGTTATATTGGGTTAGAATATGTTATAATACAATGAATTTGATTGACTACAAGTGCTAGAGATGGATGAAGAATGTTTAGAAGTGTGAAGAAAGACTTGTTGAAGTTTGGTCCCAAATGGGATAAGAACCCACAAACATTGGTTTGAGGTAGTAAATGGCTTGTCTAAAGTTATTTTGGATTAGAATAAGTTATAATACAATGAATTTGATTGATTACAAGTGCTAAAGATGAATGAAGAATGTTAAGAAATGTGAAGAAAGACTTGGTGAAGTTTGGTCCCGAATGGAATAAGAACCCACAAACATTGCTTTGAGGTAGTACATGGCTTGTATAAAGTAATTTTGGGTGGAATATGTTATAATACAATGAATTTGATTGATTACAAGTGCTAGAGATGGATGAAGAATGTTTAGAAGTGTGAAGAAAGACTTGTTGAAGTTTGGTCCCAAATGGGATAAGAACCCATAAACATTGCTTTGAGGTAGTAAATGGCTTGTATAAAGTTATTTTGGGTTAGAATATGTTATAATACAATGAATTTGATTAATAACAAGTGCTAGAGAAGGATGAAGTATGTTTAGAAGTGTGAAGAAAGACTTGTTGAAGTTTGGTCCAAAATGGAATAAGAACCCGCAAACATTGCTTTGAGGTAGTAAATGGCTTGTGTAAAGTTATTTTGGGTTAGAATATATTCTAATACAATGAATTTCATTGATTAGAAGTGCTAGAGATGGATGAAGAATGTTAAGAAGTGTGAAGAAAGACTTGTTGAAGTTTGGTCCCAAATAGGATAAGAACCCACAAACATTGGTTTGAGGTAGTAAATTGCTTGTATAAAGTTATTTTGGGTTAGAATATGTTATAATACAATGAATTTTATTGATTACAAGTGCTAGAGATGGATGAAGAATGTTTTAGAAGTGTGAAGAAAGACTTGTTGAAGTTTGGTCCCAAATGGGATAAGAACCCACAACCAATGCTTTGAGGTAGTAAATGGCTTGTATAAAGTTATATTGGGTTAGAATATGTTATAATACAATGAATTTGATTGATTACAAGTGCTAGAGATGGATGAAGAATGTTTAGAAGTGTGAAGAAAGACTTGTTGAAGTTTGGTCCCAAATGGGATAAGAACCCACAAACATTGGTTTGAGGTAGTAAATGGCTTGTATAAAGTTATTTTGGGTTAGAATATGTTATAATACAATGAATTTGATTGATTACAAGTGCTAGAGATGCATGAAGAATATTTAAAAGTTAGAAGAAAGACTTGTTGAAATTTGGTCCCAAATGGAATAAGAACCCACAAAAATTGGTTTAAGGTAGTAAATGGCTTGTATAAAGTTATTTTGGGTTAGAATATGTTATAATACAATGAATTTGATTGATTACAAGTGCTAGAGATGCATGAAGAATGTTTAGAAGTGTGAAGAAAGACTTGTTGAAGTTTGGTCCCAAATGGGATAAGAACCCACAACCAATGCTTTGAGGCAGTAAATGGCTTGTATAAAGTTATTTTGGGTTAGAATATGTTATAATACAATGAATTTGATTGATTACAAGTGCTAGAGATGGATGAAGAATGTTTAGAAGTGTGAAGAAAGGCTTGTTGAAGTTTGGTCCCAAATGGGATAAGAACCCACAACCAATGCTTTGAGGCAGTAAATGGCTTGTATAAAGTTATTTTGGGTTAGAATATGTTATAATACAATGAATTTGATTGATTACAAGTGCTAGAGATGGATGAAGAATGTTTAGAAGTGTGAAGAAAGACTTGTTGAAGTTTGGTCCCAAATGGGATAAGAACCCACAAACATTGGTTTGAGGTAGTAAATGGCTTGTCTAAAGTTATTTTGGGTTAGAATATGTTATAATACAATGAATTTGATTGATTACAAGTGCTAGAGATGAATGAAGAATGTTTAGAAGTGTGAAGAAAGACTTGTTGAAGTTTGGTCCCAAATGGGATAAGAACCCACAAACATTGGTTTGAGGTAGTAAATGGCTTGTATAAAGTTATTTTGGGTTAGAATATGATATAATACAATGAATATGATTGATTACAAGTGCTAGAGATGGATGAAGAATGTTTAGAAGTGTAAAGAAAGACATGTTGAAGTTTGGTCCCAAATGGAATAAGAACCCACAAACATTGGTTTGAGGTAGTAAATGGCTTGTCTAAAGTTATTTTGGGTTAGAATATGTTATAATACAATGAATTTGATTGATTACAAGTGCTAGAGATGGATGAAGAATGTTTAGAAGTGTGAAGAAAGACTTGTTGAAGTTTGGTCCCAAATGGGATAAGAACCCACAATCAAGCTTTGAGGTAGTAAATGGCTTGTACAAATTTATTTTGGTTTAGAATATGTTATAATACAATGAATTTTATTGATTACAAGTGCTAGAGAAGGATGAAGAATGTTTAGAAGTGTGAAGAAAGACTTGTTGAAGTTTTGTCCCAAATGGGATAAGAACCCACAACCAATGCTTTGAGGCAGTAAATTGCTTGTATAAAGTTATTTTGGATTAGAATATGTTATAATACAATGAATTTTATTGATTACAAGTCCTAGAGATGGATGAAGAATGTTTAGAAGTGTGAATAAAGACTTGTTGAAGTTTGGTCCCAAATGGGATAAGAATCCACAACCAATGCTTTGAGGCAGTAAATGACTTGTATAAAGTTATTTTGGGTTAGAATATGTTATAATACAATGAATTTGATTGTTTACAAGTGCTAGAGATTGATGAAGAATGTTTAGAAGTGTGAAGAAAGATTTGTTGAAGTTTGGTCCCAAATGGAATAAGAACCTACAAAGATTGGTTTGAGGTAGTAAATGGCTTGTCTAAAGTTATTTTGGGTTAGAATATGTTATAATACAATGAATTTGATTGATTACAAGTGCTAGAGATGGATGAAAAATGTTTAGAAGTGTGAAGAAAGACTTGTTGAAGTTTGGTCCCAAATGGGATAAGAACCCACAACCAATGCTTTGAGGCAGTAAATGGCTTGTATAAAGTTATTTTGGGTTAGAATATGTTATAATACAATGAATTTGATTGATTACAAGTGCTAGAGATGGATGAAGAATGTTTAGAAGTGTGAAGAAAGACTTGTTGAAGTTTGGTCCCAAATGGGATAAGAACCCACAACCAATGCTTTGAGGCAGTAAATGGCTTGTATAAAGTTATTTTGGGTTAGAATATGTTATAATACAATGAATTTGATTGATTACAAGTGCTAGAGATGGATGAAGAATGTTTAGAAGTGTGAAGAAAGACTTGTTGAAGTTTGGTCCCAAATGGGATAAGAACCCACAAACATTGGTTTGAGGTAGTAAATGGCTTGTCTAAAGTTATTTTGGGTTAGAATAAGTTATAATAGAATGAATTTGATTGATTACAAGTGCTAGAGATGAATGAAGAATGTTAAGAAATGTGAAGAAAGACTTGGTGAAGTTTGGTCCCAAATGGAATAAGAACCCACAAACATTGGTTTGAGGTAGTAAATGGCTTGTATAAAGTTATTTTGGGTTGGAATATGATATAATACAATGAATATGATTGATTACAAGTGCTAGAGATGGATGAAGAATGTTTAGAAGTGTGAAGAAAGACTTGTTGAAGTTTGGTCCCAAATGGGATAAGAACCCACAAACATTGGTTTGAGGTAGTAAATGGCTTGTCTAAAGTAATTTTGGGTTAGAATAAGTTATAATACAATAAATTTGATTGATTACAAGTGCTAGAGATGAATGAAGAATGTTAAGAAATGTGAAGAAAGACTTGGTGAAGTTTGGTCCCAAATGGAATAAGAACCCACAAACATTGGTTTGAGGTAGTAAATGGCTTGTATAAAGTTATTTTGGGTTAGAATATGATATAATACAATGAATATGATTGATTACAAGTGCTAGAGATGGATGAAGAATGTTTAGAAGTGTGAAGAAAGACTTGTTGAAGTTTGGTCCCAAATGGAATAAGAACCCACAAACATTGGTTTGAGGTAGTAAATGGCTTGTCTAAAGTTATTTTGGGTTAGAATATGTTATAATACAATGAATTTGATTGATTACAAGTGCTAGAGATGGATGAAGAATGTTTAGAAGTGTGAAGAAAGACTTGTTGTAGTTTGGTCCCAGATGGGATAAGAACCCACAACCAAGCTTTGAGGTAGTAAATGGCTTGTACAAATTTATTTTGGTTTAGAATATTTAAAATACAATGAATTTTATTGATTACAAGTGCTAGAGAAGGATGAAGAATGTTTAGAAGTGTGAAGAAAGACTTGTTGAAGTTTTGTCCCAAATGGGATAAGAACCCACAACCAATGCTTTGAGGCAGTAAATTGCTTGTATAAAGTTATTTTGGGTTAGAATATGTTATAATACAATGAATTTTATTGATTACAAGTCCTAGAGATGGATGAAGAATGTTTAGAAGTGTGAATAAAGACTTGTTGAAGTTTGGTCCCAAATGGGATAAGAATCCACAACCAATGCTTTGAGGCAGTAAATGACTTGTATAAAGTTATTTTGGGTTAGAATATGTTATAATACAATGAATTTGATTGTTTACAAGTGCTAGAGATTGATGAAGAATGTTTAGAAGTGTGAAGAAAGACTTGTTGAAGTTTGGTCCCAAATGGAATAAGAACCTACAAACATTGGTTTGAGGTAGTAAATGGCTTGTCTAAAGTTATTTTGGGTTAGAATATGTTATAATACAATGAATTTGATTGATTACAAGTGCTAGAGATGGATGAAGAATGTTAAGAAGTGTGAAGAAAGACTTGTTGAAGTTTGGTCCCAAATAGGATAAGAACCCACAAACATTGGTTTGAGGTAGTAAATTGCTTGTATAAAGTTATTTCGGGTTAGAATATGTTATAATACAATGAATTTTATTGATTACAAGTGCTAGAGATGGATGAAGAATGTTTAGAAGTGTGAAGAAAGACTTGTTCAAGTTTGGTCCCAAATGGGATAAGAACCCACAACCAATGCTTTGAGGCAGTAAATTGCTTGTATAAAGTTATTTTGGGTTATAATATGTTATAATACAATGAATTTTATTGATTACTAGTGCTAGAGATGGATGAAGAATGTTTAGAAGTGTGAAGAAAGACTTGTTGAAGTTTGGTCCCAAATGGGATAAGAACCCACAACCAATGCTTTGAGGCGGTAAATGGCTTGTATAAAGTTATTTTGGGTTGGAATATGATATAATACAATGAATATGATTGATTACAAGTGTTAGACATGGATGAAGAATGTTTAGAAGTGTGAAGAAAGACTTGTTGAAGTTTGGTCCCAAATAGGATAAGAACCCACAAACATTGGTTTGAGGTAGTAAATGGCTTGTATAAAGTTATTTTGGGTTGGAATATGATATAATACAATGAATATGATTGATTACAAGTGCTAGAGATGGATGAAGAATGTTTAGAAGTGTGAAGAAAGACTTGTTGAAGTTTGGTCCCTAATGGGATAAGAACCCACAACCAATGCTTTGAGGCAGTAAATTGCTTGTATAAAGTTATTTTGGGTTAGAATATGTTATAATACAATGAATTTTATTGATTACTAGTGCTAGAGATGGATGAAGAATGTTTAGAAGTGTGAAGAAAGGCTTGTTGAAGTTTGGTCCCAAATGGGATAAGAACCCACAACCAATGCTTTGAGGCAGTAAATGGCTTGTATAAAGTTATTTTGGGTTGGAATATGATATAATAAAATGAATATGATTGATTACAAGTGCTAGAGATGGATGAAGAATGTTTAGAAGTGTGAAGAAAGACTTGTTGAAGTTTGGTCCCAAATGGGATAAGAACCCACAAACATTGGTTTGAGGTAGTAAATGGCTTGTCTAAAGTTATTTTGGGTTAGAATAAGTTATAATACAATGAATTTGATTGATTACAAGTGCTAGAGATGAATGAAGAATGTTAAGAAATGTGAAGAAAGACTTGGTGAAGTTTGGTCCCAAATGGAATAAGAACCCACAAACATTGGTTTGAGGTAGTAAATGGCTTGTATAAAGTTATTTTGGGTTAGAATATGATATAATACAATGAATATGATTGATTACAAGTGCTAGAGATGGATGAAGAATGTTTAGAAGTGTGAAGAAAGACTTGTTGAAGTTTGGTCCCAAATGGAATAAGAACCCACAAACATTGGTTTGAGGTAGTAAATGGCTTGTCTAAAGTTATTTTGGGTTATAATATGTTATAATACAATGAATTTGATTGATTACAAGTGCTAGAGATGGATGAAGAATGTTTAGAAGTGTGAAGAAAGACTTGTTGTAGTTTGGTCCCAGATGGGATAAGAACCCACAATCAAGCTTTGAGGTAGTAAATGGCTTGTACAAATTTATTTTGGTTTAGAATATTTTATAATACAATGAATTTTATTGATTACAAGTGCTAGAGAAGGATGAAGAATGTTTAGAAGTGTGAAGAAAGACTTGTTGAAGTTTTGTCCCAAATGGGATAAGAACCCACAACCAATGCTTTGAGGCAGTAAATTGCTTGTATAAAGTTATTTTGGGTTAGAATATGTTATAATACAATGAATTTTATTGATTACAAGTCCTAGAGATGGATGAAGAATGTTTAGAAGTGTGAATAAAGACTTGTTGAAGTTTGGTCCCAAATGGGATAAGAATCCACAACCAATGCTTTGAGGCAGTAAATGACTTGTATAAAGTTATTTTGGGTTAGAATATGTTATAATACAATGAATTTGATTGTTTACAAGTGCTAGAGATTGATGAAGAATGTTTAGAAGTGTGAAGAAAGACTTGTTGAAGTTTGGTCCCAAATGGAATAAGAACCTACAAAGATTGGTTTGAGGTAGTAAATGGCTTGTCTAAAGTTATTTTGGGTTAGAATATGTTATAATACAATGAATTTGATTGATTACAAGTGCTAGAGATGGATGAAAAATGTTTAGAAGTCTGAAGAAAGACTTGTTGAAGTTTGGTCCCAAATGGGATAAGAACCCACAACCAATGCTTTGAGGCAGTAAATGGCTTGTATAAAGTTATTTTGGGTTAGAATATGTTATAATACAATGAATTTGATTGATTACAAGTGCTAGAGATGGATGAAGAATGTTTAGAAGTGTGAAGAAAGACTTGTTGTAGTTTGGTCCCAGATGGGATAAGAACCCACAACCAAGCTTTGAGGTAGTAAATGGCTTGTACAAATTTATTTTGGTTTAGAATATTTAAAATACAATGAATTTTATTGATTACAAGTGCTAGAGAAGGATGAAGAATGTTTAGAAGTGTGAAGAAAGACTTGTTGAAGTTTTGTCCCAAATGGGATAAGAACCCACAACCAATGCTTTGAGGCAGTAAATTGCTTGTATAAAGTTATTTTGGGTTAGAATATGTTATAATACAATGAATTTTATTGATTACAAGTCCTAGAGATGGATGAAGAATGTTTAGAAGTGTGAATAAAGACTTGTTGAAGTTTGGTCCCAAATGGGATAAGAATCCACAACCAATGCTTTGAGGCAGTAAATGACTTGTATAAAGTTATTTTGGGTTAGAATATGTTATAATACAATGAATTTGATTGTTTACAAGTGCTAGAGATTGATGAAGAATGTTTAGAAGTGTGAAGAAAGACTTGTTGAAGTTTGGTCCCAAATGGAATAAGAACCCACAACCAAGCTTTGAGGTAGTAAATGGCTTGTACAAATTTATTTTGGTTTAGAATATTTAAAATACAATGAAAATGGCTTGTCTAAAGTTAGAAGTGTGAAGAAAGACTTGTTGAAGTTTGGTCCCAAATGGGATAAGAACCCACAAACATTGGTTTGAGGTAGTAAATGGCTTGTCTAAAGTTATTTTGGGTTAGAATAAGTTATAATAGAATGAATTTGATTGATTACAAGTGCTAGAGATGAATGAAGAATGTTAAGAAATGTGAAGAAAGACTTGGTGAAGTTTGGTCCCAAATGGAATAAGAACCCACAAACATTGGTTTGAGGTAGTAAATGGCTTGTATAAAGTTATTTTGGGTTGGAATATGATATAATACAATGAATATGATTGATTACAAGTGCTAGAGATGGATGAAGAATGTTTAGAAGTGTGAAGAAAGACTTGTTGAAGTTTGGTCCCAAATGGGATAAGAACCCACAAACATTGGTTTGAGGTAGTAAATGGCTTGTCTAAAGTAATTTTGGGTTAGAATAAGTTATAATACAATAAATTTGATTGATTACAAGTGCTAGAGATGAATGAAGAATGTTAAGAAATGTGAAGAAAGACTTGGTGAAGTTTGGTCCCAAATGGAATAAGAACCCACAAACATTGGTTTGAGGTAGTAAATGGCTTGTATAAAGTTATTTTGGGTTAGAATATGATATAATACAATGAATATGATTGATTACAAGTGCTAGAGATGGATGAAGAATGTTTAGAAGTGTGAAGAAAGACTTGTTGAAGTTTGGTCCCAAATGGAATAAGAACCCACAAACATTGGTTTGAGGTAGTAAATGGCTTGTCTAAAGTTATTTTGGGTTAGAATATGTTATAATACAATGAATTTGATTGATTACAAGTGCTAGAGATGGATGAAGAATGTTTAGAAGTGTGAAGAAAGACTTGTTGTAGTTTGGTCCCAGATGGGATAAGAACCCACAACCAAGCTTTGAGGTAGTAAATGGCTTGTACAAATTTATTTTGGTTTAGAATATTTAAAATACAATGAATTTTATTGATTACAAGTGCTAGAGAAGGATGAAGAATGTTTAGAAGTGTGAAGAAAGACTTGTTGAAGTTTTGTCCCAAATGGGATAAGAACCCACAACCAATGCTTTGAGGCAGTAAATTGCTTGTATAAAGTTATTTTGGGTTAGAATATGTTATAATACAATGAATTTTATTGATTACAAGTCCTAGAGATGGATGAAGAATGTTTAGAAGTGTGAATAAAGACTTGTTGAAGTTTGGTCCCAAATGGGATAAGAATCCACAACCAATGCTTTGAGGCAGTAAATGACTTGTATAAAGTTATTTTGGGTTAGAATATGTTATAATACAATGAATTTGATTGTTTACAAGTGCTAGAGATTGATGAAGAATGTTTAGAAGTGTGAAGAAAGACTTGTTGAAGTTTGGTCCCAAATGGAATAAGAACCTACAAACATTGGTTTGAGGTAGTAAATGGCTTGTCTAAAGTTATTTTGGGTTAGAATATGTTATAATACAATGAATTTGATTGATTACAAGTGCTAGAGATGGATGAAGAATGTTAAGAAGTGTGAAGAAAGACTTGTTGAAGTTTGGTCCCAAATAGGATAAGAACCCACAAACATTGGTTTGAGGTAGTAAATTGCTTGTATAAAGTTATTTCGGGTTAGAATATGTTATAATACAATGAATTTTATTGATTACAAGTGCTAGAGATGGATGAAGAATGTTTAGAAGTGTGAAGAAAGACTTGTTCAAGTTTGGTCCCAAATGGGATAAGAACCCACAACCAATGCTTTGAGGCAGTAAATTGCTTGTATAAAGTTATTTTGGGTTATAATATGTTATAATACAATGAATTTTATTGATTACTAGTGCTAGAGATGGATGAAGAATGTTTAGAAGTGTGAAGAAAGACTTGTTGAAGTTTGGTCCCAAATGGGATAAGAACCCACAACCAATGCTTTGAGGCAGTAAATGGCTTGTATAAAGTTATTTTGGGTTGGAATATGATATAATACAATGAATATGATTGATTACAAGTGTTAGACATGGATGAAGAATGTTTAGAAGTGTGAAGAAAGACTTGTTGAAGTTTGGTCCTAAATGGGATAAGAACCCACAAACATTGGTTTGAGGTAGTAAATGGCTTGTATAAAGTTATTTTGGGTTAGAATATGATATAATACAATGAATATGATTGATAACAAGTGCTAGAGATGGATGAAGAATGTTTAGAAGTGTGAAGAAAGACTTGTTGAAGTTTGGTCCCAAATGGAATAAGAACCCACAAACATTGGTTTGAGGTAGTAAATGGCTTGTCTAAAGTTATTTTGGGTTAGAATATGTTATAATACAATGAATTTGATTGATTACAAGTGCTAGAGATGGATGAAGAATGTTTAGAAGTGTGAAGAAAGACTTGTTGTAGTTTGGTCCCAGATGGGATAAGAACCCACAACCAAGCTTTGAGGTAGTAAATGGCTTGTACAAATTTATTTTGGTTTAGAATATTTTATAATACAATGAATTTTATTGATTACAAGTGCTAGAGAAGGATGAAGAATGTTTAGAAGTGTGAAGAAAGACTTGTTGAAGTTTTGTCCCAAATGGGATAAGAACCCACAACCAATGTTTTGAGGCAGTAAATTGCTTGTATAAAGTTATTTTGGGTTAGAATATGTTATAATACAATGAATTTTATTGATTACAAGTCCTAGAGATGGATGAAGAATGTTTAGAAGTGTGAATAAAGACTTGTTGAAGTTTGGTCCCAAATGGGATAAGAATCCACAACCAATGCTTTGAGGCAGTAAATGACTTGTATAAAGTTATTTTGGGTTAGAATATGTTATAATACAATGAATTTGATTGTTTACAAGTGCTAGAGATTGATGAAGAATGTTTAGAAGTGTGAAGAAAGACTTGTTGAAGTTTGGTCCCAAATGGAATAAGAACCTACAAACATTGGTTTGAGGTAGTAAATGGCTTGTCTAAAGTTATTTTGGGTTAGAATATGTTATAATACAATGAATTTGATTGATTACAAGTGCTAGAGATGGATGAAGAATGTTAAGAAGTGTGAAGAAAGACTTGTTGAAGTTTGGTCCCAAATAGGATAAGAACCCACAAACATTGGTTTGAGGTAGTAAATTGCTTGTATAAAGTTATTTTGGGTTAGAATATGTTATAATACAATGAATTTTATTGATTACAAGTGCTAGAGATGGATGAAGAATGTTTAGAAGTGTGAAGAAAGACTTGTTGAAGTTTGGTCCCAAATGGGATAAGAACGCACAACCATTGCGTTGATGCAGTAAATAGCTTGTATAAAGTTATTTTGGGTTAGAATATGTTATAATACAATGAATTTTATTGATTACTAGTGCTAGACATGGATGAAGAATGTTTAGAAGTGTGAAGAAAGACTTGTTGAAGTTGGTCCAAAATGGGATAAGAACCCACAACCATTGCTTTGAGGCAAAAAATGGCTTGTCTATATTTGTTTTGGGTTAGAATATGTTATAATAAAATGAATTTGATTGACTACAAGTGCTAGAGATAGTTGAAGAATGTTTAGAAGTGTGAAAAAAGATTTGTTGAAGTTTAGTCCCAAATGGGATAAGAACCCACAAACATTGGTTTGAGGTAGTAAATGGCTTGTCTAAAGTTATTTTGGGTTAGAATAAGTTATAATACAATGAATTTGATTGATTACAAGTGCTAGAGATGAATGAAGAATGTTTAGAAGTGTGAAGAAAGACTTGTTGAAGTTTGGTCCCAAATGGGATAAGAACCCACAACCAATGCTTTGAGGCAGTAAATGGCTTGGATAAAGTTATTTTGGGTTAGAATATGATATAATACAATGAATTTGATTGATTACAAGTGCTAGAGATGGATGAGGAATGTTTAGAAGTGTGAAGAAAGACTTGTTGAAGTTTGGTCCCAAATGGGATAAGAATCCACAACCAATGCGTTGAGGCAGTAAATGGCTTGTATAAAGTTATTTTCGGTTAGAATATGTTATAATACAATGAATTTGATTGATTACAAGTGCTAGAGATGGATGAAGAATGTTTAGAAGTGTGAAGAAAGACTTGTTGTAGTTTGGTCCGAGATGGGATAAGAACCCACAACCAAGCTTTGAGGTAGTAAATGGCTTGTACAAATTTATTTTGGTTTAGAATATTTTAAAATACAATGAATTTGATTGATTACAAGTGCTAGAGAAGGATAAGGAATGTTTAGAAGTGTGAAGAAAGACTTGTTGAAGTTTGGTCCCAAATGGGATAAGAACCCACAACCAATGCTTTGAGGCAGTAAATTGCTTGTATAAAGTTATTTTGGGTTAGAATATGTTATAATACAATGAATTTTATTGATTACAAATGCTAGAGATGGATGAAGAATGTTTAGAAGTGTGAAGAAAGACTTGTTGAAGTTTGGTCCCAAATGGAATAAGAACCCACAACCAATGCTTTGAGGAAGTAAATTGCTTGTATAAAGTTATTTTGGGTTAGAATATGTTATAATACAATGAATTTTATTGATTACAAGTGCTAGAGATGGATGAAGAATGTTTAGAAGTGTGAAGAAAGACTTGTTGAAGTTTGGTCCCAAATGGAATAAGAACCCACAAACATTTGTTTGAGGTAGTAAATGGCTTGTCTAAAGTTATTTTGGGTTAGAATATGTTATAATACAATGAATTTCATTGATTACAAGTGCTAGAGATGGATGAAGAATGTTTAGAAGTGTGAAGAAAGACTTGTTGAAATTTGGTCCCAAATAGGATTAGAACCTACAACCAATGCTTTGAGGAAGTAAATGGCTTGTATAAAGTTATTTTGAGTTAGAATATGTTATAATGCAATGAATTTGATTAATTACAAGTGCTAGAGATAGATGAAGAATGTTTAGAAGTGTGAAAAAAGACTTGTTGAAGTTTAGTCCCAAATGGGATAAGAACCCACAAACATTGGTTTGAGGTAGTAAATGGCTTGTCTAAAGTTATTTTTGGTTAGAATAAGTTATAATACAATGAATTTAATTGATTACAAGTGCTAGAGATGAATGAAGAATGTTTAGAAGTGTGAAGAAAGACTTGTTGAAGTTTGGTCCCAAATGGGATAAGAACCCACAACCAATGCTTTGAGGCAGTAAATGGCTTGAATAAAGTTATTTTGG
Source organism: Capsella bursa-pastoris (assembly GCA_036452645.1). Taxonomy (NCBI): domain Eukaryota; kingdom Viridiplantae; phylum Streptophyta; class Magnoliopsida; order Brassicales; family Brassicaceae; genus Capsella; species Capsella bursa-pastoris. The sequence continues at coordinate 6,504,980 of CP144192.1, forward strand.
GTTAGAATATGATATAATACAATGAATTTGATTGATTACAAGTGCTAGAGATGGATGAGGAATGTTTAGAAGTGTGAAGAAAGACTTGTTGAAGTTTGGTCCCAAATGGGATAAGAATCCACAACCAATGCTTTGAGGCAGTAAATGGCTTGTATAAAGTTATTTTGGGTTAGAATATGTTATAATACAATAAATTTGATTGATTACAAGTGCTAGAGATGGATGAAGAATGTTTATAAGTGTGAAGAAAGACTTGTTGTAGTTTGGTCCCAGATGGGATAAGAACCCACAACCAAGCTTTGAGGTAGTAAATGGCTTGTACAAATTTATTTTGGTTTAGAATATTTTATAATACAATGAATTTGATTAATTACAAGTGCTAGAGAAGGATAAGGAATGTTTAGAAGTGTGAAGAAAGACTTGTTGAAGTTTGGTCCCAAATGGGATAAAAACCCACAACCAATGCTTTGAGGCAGTAAATGGCTTGTATAAATTATTTTGGGTTAGAATATGTTATAATAAAATGAATTTGATTGACTACAAGTGCTAGAGATGAATGAAGAATGTTTAGAAGTGTGAAGAAAGACTTGTTGAAGTTTGGTCCCAAATGGGATAAGAACCCACAACCAATGCTTTGAGGCAGTAAATGGCTTGTATAAAGTTATTTTGGGTTAGAATATGATATAATACAATGAATTTGATTGATTACGAGTGCTAGAGATGGATGAGGAATGTTTAGAAGTGTGAAGAAAGACTTGTTGAAGTTTGGTCTCAAATGGAATAAGAACCCACAACCAATGCTTTGAGGCAGTAAATGGCTTGTATAAAGTTATTTTGGGTTAGACTATGATATAATACAATGAATTTGATTGATTACAAGTTCTAGAGATGGATGAATAATGTTTAGAAGTGTGAAGAAAGACTTGTTGTAGTTTGGTCCCAGATGGGATAAGAACCCACAACCAAGCTTTGAGGTAGTAAATGGCTTGTACAAATTTTTTTTGGTTTAGAATATTTTATAATACAATGAATTTGATTGATTACAAGTGCTAGAGGAGGATGAAGAATGTTTAGAAGTGTGAAAAAAGACTTGTTGAAGTTTAGTCCCAAATGGGATAAGAACCCACAAACATTGGTTTGAGGTAGTAAATGGCTTGTCTAAAGTTATTTTGGGTTAAAATAAGTTATAATACAATGAATTTTATTGATTACAAGTGCTAGAGATGGATGAAAAATGTTTAGAAGTGTGAAGAAAGACTTGTTGAAGTTTGGTCCCAAATGGAATAAGAACCCACAAACATTTGTTTGAGGTAGTAAGTGGCTTGTCTAAAGTTATTTTGGGTTAGAATATGTTATAATACAATGAATTTGATTGATTACAAGTGCTAGAGATGGATGAAGAATGTTTAGAAGTGTGAAGAAAGACTTGTTGTAGTTAGGTCCCAGATGGGATAAGAACCCACAACCAAGCTTTGAGGTAGTAAATGGCTTGTAAAAATTTTTTTTGGTTTAGAATATTTTATAATACAATGAATTTGATTGATTACAAGTGCTAGAGAAGGATGAAGAATGTTTAGAAGTGTAAAGAAAGACTTGTTGAAGTTTGGTCCCCAATGGGATAAGAACCCACAACCAATGCTTTGAGGCAGTAAATTGCTTGTATAAAGTTATTTTGGGTTAGAATATGATATAATACAATGAATTTGATTGATTACAAGTTCTAGAGATGGATGAAGAATGTTTAGAAGTGTGAAGAAAGACATGTTGAAGTTTGGTCCCAAATGGAATAAGAACCCACAAACATTTGTATGAGGTAGTAAATGGCTTGTCTAAAGTTATATTGGGTTAGAATATGTTATAATACAATGAATTTGATTGATTACAAGTGCTAGAGATGGATGAAGAATGTTTAGAAGTGTGAAGAAAGACTTGTTGAAATTTGGTCCCAAATAGGATAAGAACCTACAACCAATGCTTTGAGGTAGTAAATGGCTTGTCTAAAGTTATTTTGGGTTAGAATATGTTATAATACAATGAATTTGATTGATTACAAGTGCTAGAGATGGATGAAGAATGTTTAGAAGTGTGACGAATGACTTGAGGAAGTTTGGTCCCAAATGGGATAAGAACCCACAACCAATGCTTTGAGGCAGTAAATGGCTTGTATAAAGTTATTTTGGGTTAGAATATGTTATAATACAATGAATTTGATTGATTACAAGTGCTAGAGATGGATGAAGAATGTTTAGAAGTGTGAAGAATGACTTGTTGAAGTTCGGTCCCAAATGGGATAAGAACCCACAACCAATGCTTTGAGGCAGTAAATGGCTTGTATAAATTATTTTGGGTTAGAATATGTTAGAATAAAATGAATTTGATTGACTACAAGTGCTAGAGATAGATGAAGAATGTTTAGAAGTGTGAAAAAAGACTTGTTGAAGTTTAGTCCCAAATGGGATAAGAACCCACAAACATTGGTTTGAGGTAGTAAATGGCTTGTCTAAAGTTATTTTGGGTTAGAATAAGTTATAATACAATGAATTTTATTGATTACAAGTGCTAGAGATGGAAGAAGAATGTTTAGAAGTGTGAAGAAAGACTTGTTGAAGTTTGGTCCCAAATGGAATAAGAACCCACAAACATTGGTTTGAGGTAGTAAATGGCTTGTCTAAAGTTATTTTGGGTTAGAATAAGTTATAATACAATGAATTTGATTGATTACAAGTGCTAGAGATGAATGAAGAATGTTTAGAAGTGTGAAGAAAGACTTGTTGAAGTTTGGTCCCAAATGGGATAAGAACCCACAACCAATGCTTTGAGGCAGAAAATTCCTTGTATAAAGTTATTTTGGGTTAGAATATGATATAATACAATGAATTTGATTGATTACAAGTTCTAGAGATGGATGAAGAATGTTTAGAAGTGTGAAGAAAGACTTGTTGAAGTTTGGTCCCAAATGGAATAAGAACCCACAAACATTTGTTTGAGGTAGTAAATGGCTTGTCTAAAGTTATTTTGGGTTAGAATATGTTATAATACAATGAATTTGATTGATTACAAGTGCTAGAGATGGATGAAGAATGTTTAGAAGTGTGAAGAAAGACTTGTTGAAATTTGGTCCCAAATAGGATAAGAACCTTCAACCAATGCTTTGAGGAAGTAAATGGCTTGTATAAAGTTATTTTGGGTTAGAATATGTTATAATACAATGAATTTGATTGATTACAAGTGCTAGAGATGGATGAAGAATGTTTAGAAGTGTGACGAATGACTTGTTGAAGTTCGGTCCCAAATGGGATAAGAACCCACAACCAATGCTTTGAGGCAGTAAATGGCTTGTATAAATTATTTTGGGTTAGAATATGTAATAATAAAATGAATTTGATTGACTACAAGTGCTAGAGATAGATGAAGAATGTTTAGAAGTGTGAAAAAAGACTTGTTGAAGTTTAGTCCCAAATGGGATAAGAACCCACAAACATTGGTTTGAGGTAGTAAATGGCTTGTCTAAAGTTATTTTGGGTTAGAATAAGTTATAATACAATGAATTTGATTGATTACAAGTGCTAGAGAATAATGAAGAATGTTTAGAAGTGTGAAGAAAGACTTGATGAAGTTTGGTCCCAAATGGGATAAGAACCCACAACCAATGCTTTGAGGCAGTAAATGGCTTGTATAAAGTTATTTTGGGTTAGAATATGTTATAATACAATGAATTTGATTGATTACAAGTGCTAGAGATGGATGAAGAATGTTTAGAAGTGTGAAGAATGACTTGTTGAAGTTCGGTCCCAAATGGGATAAGAACCCACAACCAATGCTTTGAGGCAGTAAATGGCTTGTATAAATTATTTTGGGTTAGAATATGTTAGAATAAAATGAATTTGATTGACTACAAGTGCTAGAGATAGATGAAGAATGTTTAGAAGTGTGAAAAAAGACTTGTTGAAGTTTAGTCCCAAATGGGATAAGAACCCACAAACATTGGTTTGAGGTAGTAAATGGCTTGTCTAAAGTTATTTTGGGTTAGAATAAGTTATAATACAATGAATTTTCTTGATTACAAGTACTAGAGATGGAAGAAGAATGTTTAGAAGTGTGAAGAAAGACTTGTTGAAGTTTGGTCCCAAATGGAATAAGAACCCACAAACATTGGTTTGAGGTAGTAAATGGCTTGTCTAAAGTTATTTTGGGTTAGAATAAGTTATAATACAATGAATTTGATTGATTACAAGTGCTAGAGATGAATGAAGAATGTTTAGAAGTGTGAAGAAAGACTTGTTGAAGTTTGGTCCCAAATGGGATAAGAACCCACAACCAATGCTTTGAGGCAGTAAATTGCTTGTATAAAGTTATTTTGGGTTAGAATATGATATATTACAATGAATTTGATTGATTACAAGTTCTAGAGATGGATGAAGAATGTTTAGAAGTGTGAAGAAAGACTTGTTGAAGTTTGGTCCCAAATGGAATAAGAACCCACAAACATTTGTTTGAGGTAGTAAATGGCTTGTCTAAAGTTATTTTGGGTTAGAATATGTTATAATACAATGAATTTGATTGATTACAAGTGCTAGAGATGGATGAAGAATGTTTAGAAGTGTGAAGAAAGACTTGTTGAAATTTGGTCCCAAATAGGATAAGAACCTTCAACCAATGCTTTGAGGAAGTAAATGGCTTGTATAAAGTTATTTTGGGTTAAAATATGTTATAATACAATGAATTTGATTGATTACAAGTGCTAGAGATGGATGAAGAATGTTTAGAAGTGTGACGAATGACTTGTTGAAGTTCGGTCCCAAATAGGATAAGAACCCACAACCAATGCTTTGAGGCAGTAAATGACTTGTATAAATTATTTTGGGTTAGAATATGTAATAATAAAATGAATTTGATTGACTACAAGTGCTAGAGATAGATGAAGAATGTTTAGAAGTGTGAAAAAAGACTTGTTGAAGTTTAGTCCTAAAGTTATTTTGGTTTAGAATAAGTTATAATACAATGAATTTTATTGATTACAAGTGCTAGAGATGAAAGAAGAATGTTTAGAAGTGTGAAGAAAGACTTGTTGAAGTTTGGTCCCAAATGGAATAAGAACCCACAAACATTTGTTTAAGGTAGTAAATGGGTTTTCTAAAGTTATTTTGGGTTAGAATATGTTATAATACAATGAATTTGATTGATTACAAGTGCTAGAGATGGATGAAGAATGTTTAGAAGTGTGAAGAAAGACTTGTTGTAGTTTGGTCCCAGATGGGATAAGAACCCACAACCAAGCTTTGAGGTAGTAAATGGCTTGTACAAATTTTTTTTGGTTTAGAATATTTTATAATACAATGAATTTGATTGATTACAAGTGCTAGAGAAGGATGAAGAATGTTTAGAAGTGTGAAGAAAGACTTGTTGAAGTTTGGTCCCAAATGAGATAAGAACCCACAACCAATGCTTTGAGGCAGTAAATGGCTTGTATAAATTATTTTGGGTTAGAATATGATATAATACAATGAATTTGATTGATTACAAGTGCTAGAGATGGATGAAGAATGTTTAGAAGTGTGAAGAAAGACTTGTTGAAGTTTGGTCCCAAATGGGATAAGAACCCACAACCAATGCTTTGAGGCAGTAAATGGCTTGTATAAATTATTTTGGGTTAGAATATGATATAATACAATGAATTTGATTGACTACAAGTGCTAGAGATAAATGAAGAATGTTTAGAAGTGTGAAAAAAGACTTGTTGAAGTTTAGTCCCAAATGGGATAAGAACCCACAAACATTGGTTTGAGGTAGTAAATGGCTTGTCTAAAGTTATTTTGGTTTAGAATAAGTTATAATACAATGAATTTTATTGATTACAAGTGCTAGAGATGGAAGAAGAATGTTTAGAAGTGTGAAGAAAGACTTGTTGAAGTTTGGTCCCAAATGGAATAAGAACCCACAAACATTTGTTTAAGGTAGTAAATGGCTTTTCTAAAGTTATTTTGGGTTAGAATATGTTATAATACAATGAATTTGATTGATTACAAGTGCTAGAGATGGATGAAGAATGTTTAGAAGTGTGAAGAAAGACTTGTTGTAGTTTGGTCCCAGATGGGATAAGAACCCACAACCAAGCTTTGAGGTAGTAAATGGCTTGTACAAATTTTTTTTGGTTTAGAATATTTTATAATACAATGAATTTGATTGATTACAAGTGCTAGAGAAGGATGAAGAATGTTTAGAAGTGTGAAGAAAAACTTGTTGAAGTTTGGTCCCAAATGAGATAAGAACCCACAACCAATGCTTTGAGGCAGTAAATGGCTTGTATAAATTATTTTGGTTTAGAATATGATATAATACAATGAATTTGATTGATTACAAGTGCTAGAGATGGATGAAGAATGTTTAGAAGTGTGAAGAAAGACTTGTTGAAGTTTGGTCCCAAATGGGATAAGAACCCACAACCAATGCTTTGAGGCAGTAAATGGCTTGTATAAATTATTTTGGGTTAGAATATGATATAATACAATGAATTTGATTGACTACAAGTGCTAGAGATAGATGAAGAATGTTTAGAAGTGTGAAGAAAGACTTGTTGAAGTTTGGTCCCAAATGGAATAAGAACCTACAAACATTGGTTTGAGGTAGTAAATGGCTTGTCTAAAGTTATTTTGGGTTAGAATATGATATAATACAATGAATTTGATTGATTACAAGTGCTAGAGATGGATGAAGAATGTTTAGAAGTGTGAAGAAAGACTTGTTGAAGTTTGGTCCCAAATGGGATAAGAACCCACAACCAATGCTTTGAGGCAGTAAATGGCTTGTATAAATTATTTTGGGTTAGAATATGATATAATACAATGAATTTGATTGACTACAAGTGCTAGAGATAAATGAAGAATGTTTAGAAGTGTGAAAAAGACTTGTTGAAGTTTAGTCCCAAATGGGATAAGAACCCACAAACATTGGTTTGAGGTAGTAAATGGCTTGTCTAAAGTTATTTTGGTTTAGAATAAGTTATAAAACAATGAATTTTATTGATTACAAGTGCTAGAGATGGAAGAAGAATGTTTAGAAGTGTGAAGAAAGACTTGTTGAATTGTGGTCCCAAATGGAATAAGAACCCACAAACATTTGTTTAAGGTAGTAAATGGCTTTTCTAAAGTTATTTTGGGTTAGAATATGTTATAATACAATGAATTTGATTGATTACAAGTGCTAGAGATGGATGAAGAATGTTTAGAAGTGTGAAGAAAGACTTGTTGTAGTTTGGTCCCAGATGGGATAAGAACCCACAACCAAGCTTTGAGGTAGTAAATGGCTTGTACAAATTTTTTTTGGTTTAGAATATTTTATAATACAATGAATTTGATTGATTACAAGTGCTAGAGAAGGATGAAGAATGTTTAGAAGTGTGAAGAAAGACTTGTTGAAGTTTGGTCCCAAATGAGATAAGAACCCACAACCAATGCTTTGAGGCAGTAAATGGCTTGTATAAATTATTTTGGGTTAGAATATGATATAATACAATGAATTTGATTGATTACAAGTGCTAGAGATTGATGAAGAATGTTTAGAAGTGTGAAGAAAGACTTGTTGAAGTTTGGTCCCAAATGGGATAAGAACCCACAACCAATGCTTTGAGGCAGTAAATGGCTTGTATAAATTATTTTGGGTTAGAATATGATATAATACAATGAATTTGATTGACTACAAGTGCTAGAGATTGATGAAGAATGTTTAGAAGTGTGAAGAAAGACTTGTTGAAGTTTGGTCCCAAATGGGATAAGAACCCACAACCAATGCTTTGAGGCAGTAAATGGCTTGTATAAATTATTTTGGGTTAGAATATGATATAATACAATGAATTTGATTGACTACAAGTGCTAGAGATAGATGAAGAATGTTTAGAAGTGTGAAAAAGACTTGTTGAAGTTTAGTCCCAAATGGGATAAGAACCCACAAACATTGGTTTGAGGTAGTAAATGGCTTGTCTAAAGTAATTTTGGGTTAGAATAAGTTATAATACAATGAATTTTATTGATTACAAGTGCTAGAGATGGAAGAAGAATGTTTAGAAGTGTGAAGAAAGACTTGTTGAAGTTTGGTCCCAAATGGAATAAGAACCCACAAACATTTGTTTAAGGTAGTAAATGGCTTTTCTAAAGTTATTTTGGGTTAGAATATGTTATAATACAATGAATTTGATTGATTATAAGTGCTAGAGATGGATGAAGAATGTTTAGAAGTGTGAAGAAAGACTTGTTGAAGTTTGGTCCCAAATGGGATAAGAACCCACAACCAATGCTTTGAGGCAGTAAATGGCTTGTATAAATTATTTTGGGTTAGAATATGATATAATACAATGAATTTGATTGACTACAAGTGCTAGAGATAAATGAAGAATGTTTAGAAGTGTGAAAAAAGACTTGTTGAAGTTTAGTCCCAAATGGGATAAGAACCCACAAACATTGGTTTGAGGTAGTAAATGGCTTGTCTAAAGTTATTTTGGTTTAGAATAAGTTATAATACAATGAATTTTATTGATTACAAGTGCTAGAGATGAAAGAAGAATGTTTAGAAGTGTGAAGAAAGACTTGTTGTAGTTTGGTCCCAGATGGGATAAGAACCCACAACCAAGCTTTGAGGTAGTAAATGGCTTGTACAAATTTTTTTTGGTTTAGAATATTTTATAATACAATGAATTTGATTAATTACAAGTGCTAGAGAAGGATGAAGAATGTTTAGAAGTGTGAAGAAAGACTTGTTGAAGTTTGGTCCCAAATGAGATAAGAACCCACAACCAATGCTTTGAGGCAGTAAATGGCTTGTATAAATTATTTTGGGTTAGAATATGATATAATACAATGAATTTGATTGATTACAAGTGGTAGAGATGGATGAAGAATGTTTAGAAGTGTGAAGAAAGACTTGTTGAAGTTTGGTCCTAAATGGGATAAGAACCCACAACCAATGCTTTGAGGCAGTAAATGGCTTGTATAAATTATTTTGGGTTAGAATATGATATAATACAATGAATTTGATTGACTACAAGTGCTAGAGATAGATGAAGAATGTTTAGAAGTGTGAAAAAAGACTTGTTGAAGTTTAGTCCCAAATGGGATAAGAACCCACAAACATTGGTTTGAGGTAGTAAATGGCTTGTCTAAAGTTATTTTGGGTTAGAATAAGTTATAATACAATGAATTTTATTGATTACAAGTGCTAGAGATGGAAGAAGAATGTTTAGAAGTGTGAAGAAAGACTTGTTAAAGTTTGGTCCCAAATGGAATAAGAACCCACAAACATTTGTTTAAGGTAGTAAATGGCTTTTCTAAAGTTATTTTGGGTTAGAATATGTTATAATACAATGAATTTGATTGATTACAAGTGCTAGAGATGGATGAAGAATGTTTAGAAGTGTGAAGAAAGACTTGTTGAAGTTTGGTCCCAAATGGGATAAGAACCCACAACCAATGCTTTGAGGCAGTAAATGGCTTGTATAAATTATTTTGGGTTAGAATATGATATAATACAATGAATTTGATTGACTACAAGTGCTAGAGATAAATGAAGAATGTTTAGAAGTGTGAAGAAAGACTTGTTGTAGTTTGGTCCCAGATGGGATAAGAACCCACAAACATTTGTTTAAGGTAGTAAATGGCTTTTCTAAAGTTATTTTGGGTTAGAATATGTTATAATACAATGAATTTGATTGATTACAAGTGCTAGAGATGGATGAAGAATGTTTAGAAGTGTGAAGAAAGACTTGTTGTAGTTTGGTCCCAGATGGGATAAGAACCCACAACCAAGCTTTGAGGTAGTAAATGGCTTGTACAAATTTTTTTTGGTTTAAAATATTTTATAATACAATGAATTTGATTGATTACAAGTGCTAGAGAAGGATGAAGAATGTTTAGAAGTATGAAGAAAGACTTGTTGAAGTTTGGTCCCAAATGAGATAAGAACCCACAACCAATGCTTTGAGGCAGTAAATTGCTTGTATAAAGTTATTTTGGGTTAGAATATGATATAATACAATGAATTTGATTGATTACAAGTTCTAGAGATGGATGAAGAATGTTTAGAAGTGTGAAGAAAGACTTGTTGAAGTTTGGTCCCAAATGGAATAAGAACCCACAAACATTTGTTTAAGGTAGTAAATGGCTTGTCTAAAGTTATTTTGGGTTAGAATATGTTATAATACAATGAATTTGATTGATTACAAGTGCTAGAGATGGATGAAGAATGTTTAGAAGTGTGAAGAAAGACTTGTTGTAGTTTGGTCCTAGATGGGATAAGAACCCACAACCAAGCTTTGAGGTAGTAAATGGCTTGTACAAATTTTTTTTGGTTTAGAATATTTTATAATACAATGAATTTGATTGATTACAAGTGCTAGAGAAGGATGAAGAATGTTTAGAAGTGTGAAGAAAGACTTGTTGAAGTTTGGTCCCAAATGGGATAAGAACCCACAACCAATGCTTTGAGGCAGTAAATGGCTTGTATAAATTACTTTGGGTTAGAATATGATATAATACAATGAATTTGATTGACTACAAGTGCTAGAGATAAATGAAGAATGTTTAGAAGTGTGAAAAAAGACTTGTTGAAGTTTAGTCCCAAATGGGATAAGAACCCACAAACATTGGTTTGAGGTAGTAAATGGCTTGTCTAAAGTTATTTTGGGTTAGAATAAGTTATAATACAATGAATTTTATTGATTACAAGTGCTAGAGATGGAAGAAGAATGTTTAGAAGTGTGAAGAAAGACTTGTTGAAGTTTGGTCCCAAATGGAATAAGAACCCACAAACATTTGTTTAAGGTAGTAAATGGCTTTTCTAAAGTTATTTTGGGTTAGAATATGTTATAATACAATGAATTTGATTGATTACAAGTGCTAGAGATGGATGAAGAATGTTTAGAAGTGTGAAGAAAGACTTGTTGAAGTTTGGTCCTAAATGGGATAAGAACCCACAACCAATGCTTTGAGGCAGTAAATGGCTTGTATAAATTATTTTGGGTTAGAATATGATATAATACAATGAATTTGATTGACTACAAGTGCTAGAGATAGATGAAGAATGTTTAGAAGTGTGAAAAAAGACTTGTTGAAGTTTAGTCCCAAATGGGATAAGAACCCACAAACATTGGTTTGAGGTAGTAAATGGCTTGTCTAAAGTTATTTTGGGTTAGAATAAGTTATAATACAATGAATTTTATTGATTACAAGTGCTAGAGATGGAAGAAGAATGTTTAGAAGTGTGAAGAAAGACTTGTTAAAGTTTGGTCCCAAATGGAATAAGAACCCACAAACATTTGTTTAAGGTAGTAAATGGCTTTTCTAAAGTTATTTTGGGTTAGAATATGTTATAATACAATGAATTTGATTGATTACAAGTGCTAGAGATGGATGAAGAATGTTTAGAAGTGTGAAGAAAGACTTGTTGAAGTTTGGTCCCAAATGGGATAAGAACCCACAACCAATGCTTTGAGGCAGTAAATGGCTTGTATAAATTATTTTGGGTTAGAATATGATATAATACAATGAATTTGATTGACTACAAGTGCTAGAGATAAATGAAGAATGTTTAGAAGTGTGAAGAAAGACTTGTTGTAGTTTGGTCCCAGATGGGATAAGAACCCACAAACATTTGTTTAAGGTAGTAAATGGCTTTTCTAAAGTTATTTTGGGTTAGAATATGTTATAATACAATGAATTTGATTGATTACAAGTGCTAGAGATGGATGAAGAATGTTTAGAAGTGTGAAGAAAGACTTGTTGTAGTTTGGTCCCAGATGGGATAAGAACCCACAACCAAGCTTTGAGGTAGTAAATGGCTTGTACAAATTTTTTTTGGTTTAAAATATTTTATAATATAATGAATTTGATTGATTACAAGTGCTAGAGAAGGATGAAGAATGTTTAGAAGTATGAAGAAAGACATGTTGAAGTTTGGTCCCAAATGAGATAAGAACCCACAACCAATGCTTTGAGGCAGTAAATTGCTTGTATAAAGTTATTTTGGGTTAGAATATGATATAATACAATGAATTTGATTGATTACAAGTTCTAGAGATGGATGAAGAATGTTTAGAAGTGTGAAGAAAGACTTGTTGAAGTTTGGTCCCAAATGGAATAAGAACCCACAAACATTTGTTTAAGGTAGTAAATGGCTTGTCTAAAGTTATTTTGGGTTAGAATATGTTATAATACAATGAATTTGATTGATTACAAGTGCTAGAGATGGATGAAGAATGTTTAGAAGTGTGAAGAAAGACTTGTTGTAGTTTGGTCCCAGATGGGATAAGAACCCACAACCAAGCTTTGAGGTAGTAAATGGCTTGTACAAATTTTTTTTGGTTTAGAATATTTTATAATACAATGAATTTGATTGATTACAAGTGCTAGAGAAGGATGAAGAATGTTTAGAAGTGTGAAGAAAGACTTGTTGTAGTTTGGTCCCAGATGGGATAAGAACCCACAACCAAGCTTTGAGGTAGTAAATGGCTTGTACAAATTTTTTTTGGTTTAAAATATTTTATAATACAATGAATTTGATTGATTACAAGTGCTAGAGAAGGATGAAGAATGTTTAGAAGTATGAAGAAAGACTTGTTGAAGTTTGGTCCCAAATGAGATAAGAACCCACAACCAATGCTTTGAGGCAGTAAATTGCTTGTATAAAGTTATTTTGGGTTAGAATATGATATAATACAATGAATTTGATTGATTACAAGTTCTAGAGATGGATGAAGAATGTTTAGAAGTGTGAAGAAAGACTTGTTGAAGTTTGGTCCCAAATGGGATAAGAACCCACAACCAATGCTTTGAGGCAGTAAATGGCTTGTATAAATTATTTTGGGTTAGAATATGATATAATACAATGAATTTGATTGACTACAAGTGCTAGAGATAAATGAAGAATGTTTAGAAGTGTGAAGAAAGACTTGTTGTAGTTTGGTCCCAGATGGGATAAGAACCCACAAACATTTGTTTAAGGTAGTAAATGGCTTTTCTAAAGTTATTTTGGGTTAGAATATGTTATAATACAATGAATTTGATTGATTACAAGTGCTAGAGATGGATGAAGAATGTTTAGAAGTGTGAAGAAAGACTTGTTGTAGTTTGGTCCCAGATGGGATAAGAACCCACAACCAAGCTTTGAGGTAGTAAATGGCTTGTACAAATTTTTTTTGGTTTAAAATATTTTATAATACAATGAATTTGATTGATTACAAGTGCTAGAGAAGGATGAAGAATGTTTAGAAGTATGAAGAAAGACTTGTTGAAGTTTGGTCCCAAATGAGATAAGAACCCACAACCAATGCTTTGAGGCAGTAAATGGCTTGTATAAATTATTTTGGGTTAGAATATGATATAATACAATGAATTTGATTGACTACAAGTGCTAGAGATAAATGAAGAATGTTTAGAAGTGTGAAGAAAGACTTGTTGTAGTTTGGTCCCAGATGGGATAAGAACCCACAAACATTTGTTTAAGGTAGTAAATGGCTTTTCTAAAGTTATTTTGGGTTAGAATATGTTATAATACAATGAATTTGATTGATTACAAGTGCTAGAGATGGATGAAGAATGTTTAGAAGTGTGAAGAAAGACTTGTTGTAGTTTGGTCCCAGATGGGATAAGAACCCACAACCAAGCTTTGAGGTAGTAAATGGCTTGTACAAATTTTTTTTGGTTTAGAATATTTTATAATACAATGAATTTGATTGATTACAAGTGCTAGAGAAGGATGAAGAATGTTTAGAAGTGTGAAGAAAGACTTGTTGAAGTTTGGTCCCAAATGAGATAAGAACCCACAACCAATGCTTTGAGGCAATAAATGGCTTGTATAAAGTTATTTTGGGTTAGAATATGTTATAATACAATGAATTTGATTGATTACAAGTGCTAGAGATGGATGAAGAATGTTTAGAAGTGTGAAGAAAGACTTGTTGAAGTTTGGTCCCAAATGGAATAAGAACCCACAAACATTTGTTTAAGGTAGTAAATGGCTTGTCTAAAGTTATTTTGGGTTAGAATATGTTATAATACAATGAATTTGATTGATTACAAGTGCTAGAGATGGATGAAGAATGTTTAGAAGTGTGAAGAAAGACTTGTTGAAGTTTGGTCCCAAATGGGATAAAAACCCATATCCAATGCTTTGATGTAGTAAATGGCTTGTATAAAGTTATTTTGGTTTAGAATATGTTATAATACAATGAATTTGATTGATTACAAGTGCTAGAGAAGGATGAAGAATGTTTAGAAGTGTGAAGAAAGACTTGTTGAAGTTTGGTCCCAAATGGGATAAGAACCCACAACCAATGCTTTGAGGCAGTAAATGGCTTGTATAAATTACTTTGGGTTAGAATATGATATAATACAATGAATTTGATTGACTACAAGTGCTAGAGATAAATGAAGAATGTTTAGAAGTGTGAAAAAAGACTTGTTGAAGTTTAGTCCCAAATGGGATAAGAACCCACAAACATTGGTTTGAGGTAGTAAATGGCTTGTCTAAAGTTATTTTGGGTTAGAATAAGTTATAATACAATGAATTTTATTGATTACAAGTGCTAGAGATGGAAGAAGAATGTTTAGAAGTGTGAAGAAAGACTTGTTGAAATTTGGTCCCAAATGGAATAAGAACCCACAAAAATTGGTTTAAGGTCGTAAATGGCTTGTATAAAGTTATTTTGGGTTAGAATATGTTATAATACAATGAATTTGATTGATTACAAGTGCTAAAGATGCATGAAGAATGTTTAGAAGTGTGAAGAAATACTTGTTGAAGTTTGGTCCCAAATGGGATAAGAACCCACAACCAATGCTTTGAGGCAGTAAATGGCTTGTATAAAGTTATTTTGGGTTAGAATATGTTATAATACAATGAATTTGATTGATTACAAGTGCTAGAGAAGGATGAAGAATGTTTAGAAGTGTGAAGAAAGACTTGTAGAAGTTTGGTCCCAAATGGGATAAGAACCCACAAACATTGGTTTGAGGTAGTAAATGGCTTGTATAAAGTTATTTTGGGTTAGAATATGTTATAATACAATGAATTTGATTGATTACAAGTGCTAGAGATGGATGAAGAATGTTTAGAAGTGTGAAGAAAGACTTGTTGAAGTTTGGTCCCAAATGGGATAAGAACCCACAAACATTTCGTTAAGGTAGTAAATGGCTTGTATAAAGTTATTTTGGGTTAGAATATGTTATAATACAATGAATTTGATTGATTACAAGTGCTAGAGATGGATGAAGAATGTTTAGAAGTGTGAAGAAAGACTTGTTGAAGTTTGGTCCCAAATGGGATAAGAACCCACAACCAATGCTTTGAGGCAGTAAATGGCTTGTATAAAGTTATTTTGGGTTAGAATATGATATAATACAATGAATTTGATTGACTACAAGTGCTAGAGATAAATGAAGAATGTTTAGAAGTGTGAAGAAAGACTTGTTGTAGTTTGGTCCCAGATGGGATAAGAACCCACAAACATTTGTTTAAGGTAGTAAATGGCTTTTCTAAAGTTATTTTGGGTTAGATTATGTTATAATACAATGAATTTGATTGATTACAAGTGCTAGAGAAGGATGAAGAATGTTTAGAAGTGTGAAGAAAGACTTGTTGAAGTTTGGTCCCAAATGGGATAAGAACACACAAACAATGCTTTAAGGCAGTAAATGGATTGTATAAAGTTATTTTGGTTTAAAATATTTTATAATACAATGAATTTGATTGATTACAAGTGCTAGAGAAGGATGAAGAATGTTTAGAAGTGTGAAGAAAGACTTGTTGAAGTTTGGTCCCAAATGGGATAAGAACCCACAAACAATGCTTTGAGGCAGTAAATGGCTTGTATAAAGTTATTTTGGGTTAGAATATGTTATAATACAATGAATTTGATTGATTACAAGTGCTAGAGATGGATGAAGAATGTTTAGAAGTGTGAAGAAAGACTTGTTGAAGTTTGGTCCCAAATGGGATAAGAACCCACAAACATTTGTTTGAGGTAGTAAATGGCTTGTATAAAGTTATTTTGGGTTAGAATATGTTATAATACAATGAATTTGATTGATTACAAGTGCTAGAGATGGATGAAGAATGTTTAGAAGTGTGAAGAAAGACTTGTTGAAGTTTGGTCCCAAATGGGATAAGAACCCACAACCAAGCTTTGAGGTAGTAAATGGCTTGTATAAAGTTATTTTGGGTTAGAATATGTTATAATACAATGAATTTGATTGATTACAAGTGCTAGAGAAGGATGAAGAATGTTTAGAAGTGTGAAGAAAGACTTGTTGAAGTTTGGTCCCAAATGGGATAAGAACCCACAACCAATGCTTTGAGGCAGTAAATGGCTTGTATAAAGTTATTTTGGGTTAGAATATGTTATAATACAATGAATTTGATTGATTACAAGTGCTAGAGATGGATGAAGAATGTTTAGAAGTGTGAAGAAAGACTTGTTGAAGTTTGGTCCAAAATGGGAAAAGAACCCACAGACATTCTTTTAAGTCAGTAAATGGCTTGTATAAAGTTATTTTGGGTTAGAATATGTTATAATACAATGAATTTGATTGATTACAAGTGCTAGAGATGGATGAAGAATGTTTAGAAGTGTGAAGAAAGACTTGTTGAAGTTTGGTCCCAAATGGGATAAGAACCCACAAACAATGCTTTGAGGTAGTAAATGGCTTGTATAAAGTTATTTTGGGTTAGAATATGTTATAATACAATGAATTTGATTGATTACAAGTGCTAGAGATGGATGAAGAATGTTTAGAAGTGTGAAGAAAGACTTGTTGAAGTTTGGTCCCAAATGGGATAAGAACCCACAACCAATGCTTTGAGGTAGTAAATGGCTTGTATAAAGTTATTTTGGGTTAGAATATGTTATAATACAATGAATTTGATTGATTACAAGTGCTAGAGAAGGATGAAGAATGTTTAGAAGTGTGAAGAAAGACTTGTTGAAGTTTGGTCCCAAATGGGATAAGAACCCACAACCAATGCTTTGAGGCAGTAAATGGCTTGTATAAAGTTATTTTGGGTTAGAATATGTTATAATACAATGAATTTGATTGATTACAAGTGCTAGAGATGGATGAAGAATGTTTAGAAGTGTGAAGAAAGACTTGTTGAAGTTTGGTCCCAAATGGGATAAGAACCCACAAACAATGCTTTGAGGCAGTAAATGGCTTGTATAAAGTTATTTTGGGTTAGAATATGTTATAATACAATGAATTTGATTGATTACAAGTGCTAGAGATGGATGAAGAATGTTTAGAAGTGTGAAGAAAGACTAGTTGAAGTTTGGTCCCAAATGGGATAAGAACCCACAAACAATGCTTTGAGGTAGTAAATGGCTTGTATAAAGTTATTTTGGGTTAGAATATGTTATAATACAATGAATTTGATTGATTACAAGTGCTAGAGAAGAATGAAGAATGTTTAGAAGTGTGAAGAAAGACTTGTTGAAGTTTGGTCCCAAATGGGATAAGAACCCACAACCAATGCTTTGAGGCAGTAAATGGCTTGTATAAAGTTATTTTGGGTTAGAATATGTTATAATACAATGAATTTGATTGATTACAAGTGCTAGAGATGGATGAAGAATGTTTAGAAGTGTGAAGAAAGACTTGTTGAAGTTTGGTCCCAAATGGGATAAGAACCCACAAACATTGGTTTGAGGTAGTAAATGGCTTGTATAAAGTTATTTTGGGTTAGAATATGTTATAATACAATGAATTTGATTGATTACAAGTGCTAGAGATGGATGAAGAATGTTTAGAAGTGTGAAGAAAGACTTGTTGAAGTTTGGTCCCAAATGGGATAAGAACCCACAAACATTTCGTTGAGGTAGTAAATGGCTTGTATAAAGTTATTTTGGGTTAGAATATGTTATAATACAATGAATTTGAATGATTTCAAGTGCTAGAGATGGATTAAGAATGTTTAGAAGTGTGAAGAAAGACTTGTTGAAGTTTGGTCCGAAATAGGATAAGAACCAACAACAAATGCTTTGAGGCAGTAAATGGCTTGTATAAAGTTATTTTGGGTTAGAATATGTTATAATACAATGAATTTGATTGATTACAAGTGCTAGAGATGGATGAAGAATGTTTAGAAGTGTGAAGAAAGACTTGTTGAAGTTTGGTCCCAAATGGGATAAAAACCCACAAACAATGCTTTGAGGCAGTAAATGGCTTGTATAAAGTTATTTTGGGTTAGAATATGTTATAATACAATGAATTTGATTGATTACAAGTGCTAGAGATGGATGAAGAATGTTTAGAAGTGTGAAGAAAGACTAGTTGAAGTTTGGTCCCAAATGGGATAAGAACCCACAAACAATGCTTTGAGGTAGTAAATGGCTTGTATAAAGTTATTTTGGGTTAGAATATGTTATAATACTATGAATTTGATTGATTACAAGTGCTAGAGAAGAATGAAGAATGTTTAGAAGTGTGAAGAAAGACTTGTTGAAGTTTGGTCCCAAATGGGATAAGAACCCACAACCAATGCTTTGAGGCAGTAAATGGCTTGTATAAAGTTATTTTGGGTTAGAATATGTTATAATACAATGAATTTGATTGATTACAAGTGCTAGAGATGGATGAAGAATGTTTAGAAGTGTGAAGAAAGACTTGTTGAAGTTTGGTCCCAAATGGGATAAGAACCCACAACCAATGCTTTGAGGCAGTAAATGGCTTGTATAAAGTTATTTTGGGTTAGAATATGTTATAATACAATGAATTTGATTGATTACAAGTGCTAGAGATGGATGAAGAATGTTTAGAAGTGTGAAGAAAGACTTGTTGAAGTTTGGTCCCAAATGGGATAAGAACCCACAAACATTGCTTTGAGGTAGTAAATGGCTTGTATAAAGTTATTTTGGGTTAGAATATGTTATAATACAATGAATTTGATTGATTACAAGTGCTAGAGAAGGATGAAGAATGTTTAGAAGTGTGAAGAAAGACTTGTTGAAGTTTGGTCCCAAATGGGATAAGAACCCACAACCAATGCTTTGAGGCAGTAAATGGCTTGTATAAAGTTATTTTGGGTTAGAATATGTTATAATACAATGAATTTGATTGATTACAAGTGCTAGAGATGGATGAAGAATGTTTAGAAGTGTGAAGAAAGACTAGTTGAAGTTTGGTCCCAAATGGGATAAGAACCCACAAACAATGCTTTGAGGTAGTAAATGGCTTGTATAAAGTTATTTTGGGTTAGAATATGTTATAATACAATGAATTTGATTGATTTCAAGTGCTAGAGAAGGATGAAGAATGTTTAGAAGTGTGAAGAAAGACTTGTTGAAGTTTGGTCCCAAATGGGATAAGAATCCACAAAAGATGCTTTGAGGCAGTAAATGGCTTGTATAAAGTTATTTTGGGTTAGAATATGTTCTAATACAATGAATTTGATTGATTACAAGTGCTAGAGAAGGATGAAGAATGTTTAGAAGTGTGAAGAAAGACTTGTTGAAGTTTGGTCCCAAATGGGATAAGAACCCACATCCAATTCTTTGAGGTAGTAAATGGCTTGTATAAAGTTATTTTGGGTTAGAATATGTTATAATACAATGAATTTGATTGATTACAAGTGCTAGAGAAGGATGAAGAATGTTTAGAAGTGTGAAGAAAGACTTGTTGAAGTTTGGTCCCAAATGGGATAAGAACCCACAACCAATGCTTTGAGGCAGTAAATGGCTTGTATAAAGTTATTTTGGGTTAG
Source organism: Capsella bursa-pastoris (assembly GCA_036452645.1). Classification (NCBI taxonomy): domain Eukaryota; kingdom Viridiplantae; phylum Streptophyta; class Magnoliopsida; order Brassicales; family Brassicaceae; genus Capsella; species Capsella bursa-pastoris. The sequence continues at coordinate 6,524,717 of CP144192.1, forward strand.
AATATGTTATAATACAATGAATTTGATTGATTACAAGTGCTAGAGATGGATGAAGAATGTTTAGAAGTGTGAAGAAAGACTTGTTGAAGTTTGGTCCCAAATGGGATAAGAACCCACAAACATTTCGTTGAGGTAGTAAATGGCTTGTATAAAGTTATTTTGGGTTAGAATATGTTATAATACAATGAATTTGATTGATTACAAGTGCTAGAGATGGATGAAGAATGTTTAGAAGTGTGAAGAAAGACTTGTTGAAGTTTGGTCCCAAATGGGATAAGAACCCACAAACATTGCTTTGAGGTAGTAAATGGCTTGTATAAAGTTATTTTGGGTTAGAATATGTTATAATACAATGAATTTGATTGATTACAAGTGCTAGAGAAGGATGAAGAATGTTTAGAAGTGTGAAGAAAGACTTGTTGAAGTTTGGTCCCAAATGGGATAAGAACCCACAACCAATGCTTTGAGGCAGTAAATGGCTTGTATAAAGTTATTTTGGGTTAGAATATGTTATAATACAATGAATTTGATTGATTACAAGTGCTAGAGATGGATGAAGAATGTTTAGAAGTGTGAAGAAAGACTTGTTGAAGTTTGGTCCCAAATGGGATAAGAACCCACAAACATTGCTTTGAGGTAGTAAATGGCTTGTATAAAGTTATTTTGGGTTAGAATATGTTATAATACAATGAATTTGATTGATTACAAGTGCTAGAGATGGATGAAGAATGTTTAGAAGTGTGAAGAAAGACTTGTTGAAGTTTGGTCCCAAATGGGATAAGAACCCACAAACATTGCTTTGAGGCAGTAAATGGCTTGTATAAAGTTATTTTGGGTTAGAATATGTTATAATACAATGAATTTGATTGATTACAAGTGCTAGAGATGGATGAAGAATGTTTAGAAGTGTGAAGAAAGACTTGTTGAAGTTTGGTCCCAAATGGGATAAGAACCCACAAACAATGCTTTGAGGTAGTAAATGGCTTGTATAAAGTTATTTTGGGTTAGAATATGTTATAATACAATGAATTTGATTGATTACAAGTGCTAGAGAAGGATGAAGAATGTTTAGAAGTGTGAAGAAAGACTTGTTGAAGTTTGGTCCCAAATGGGATAAGAACCCACAAACAATGCTTTGAGGCAGTAAATGGCTTGTATAAAGTTATTTTGGGTTAGAATATGTTATAATACAATGAATTTGATTGATTACAAGTGCTAGAGATGGATGAAGAATGTTTAGAAGTGTGAAGAAAGACTTGTTGAAGTTTGGTCCCAAATGGGATAAGAACCCACAAACAATGCTTTGAGGCAGTAAATGGCTTGTATAAAGTTATTTTGGGTTAGAATATGTTATAATACAATGAATTTGATTGATTACAAGTGCTAGAGATGGATGAAGAATGTTTAGAAGTGTGAAGAAAGACTTGTTGAAGTTTGGTCCCAAATGGGATAAGAACCCACAAACATTGCTTTGAGGTAGTAAATGGCTTGTATAAAGTTATTTTGGGTTAGAATATGTTATAATACAATGAATTTGATTGATTACAAGTGCTAGAGATGGATGAAGAATGTTTAGAAGTGTGAAGAAAGACTTGTTGAAGTTTGGTCCCAAATGGGATAAGAACCCACAAACAATGCTTTGAGGCAGTAAATGGCTTGTATAAAGTTATTTTGGGTTAGAATATGTTATAATACAATGAATTTGATTGATTACAAGTGCTAGAGAAGGATGAAGAATGTTTAGAAGTGTGAAGAAAGACTTGTTGAAGTTTGGTCCCAAATGGGATAAGAACCCACAACCAATGCTTTGAGGCAGTAAATGGCTTGTATAAAGTTATTTTGGGTTAGAATATGTTATAATACAATGAATTTGATTGATTACAAGTGCTAGAGATGGATGAAGAATGTTTAGAAGTGTGAAGAAAGACTTGTTGAAGTTTGGTCCCAAATGGGATAAGAACCCACAAACATTGCTTTGAGGTAGTAAATGGCTTGTATAAAGTTATTTTGGGTTAGAATATGTTATAATACAATGAATTTGATTGATTACAAGTGCTAGAGATGGATGAAGAATGTTTAGAAGTGTGAAGAAAGACTTGTTGAAGTTTGGTCCCAAATGGGATAAGAACCCACAAACAATGCTTTGAGGCAGTAAATGGCTTGTATAAAGTTATTTTGGGTTAGAATATGTTATAATACAATGAATTTGATTGATTACAAGTGCTAGAGAAGGATGAAGAATGTTTAGAAGTGTGAAGAAAGACTTGTTGAAGTTTGGTCCCAAATGGGATAAGAACCCACAACCAATGCTTTGAGGCAGTAAATGGCTTGTATAAAGTTATTTTGGGTTAGAATATGTTATAATACAATGAATTTGATTGATTACAAGTGCTAGAGATGGATGAAGAATGTTTAGAAGTGTGAAGAAAGACTTGTTGAAGTTTGGTCCCAAATGGGATAAGAACCCACAAACAATGCTTTGAGGCAGTAAATGGCTTGTATAAAGTTATTTTGGGTTAGAATATGTTATAATACAATGAATTTGATTGATTACAAGTGCTAGAGATGGATGAAGAATGTTTAGAAGTGTGAAGAAAGACTTGTTGAAGTTTGGTCCCAAATGGGATAAGAACCCACAAACAATGCTTTGAGGCAGTAAATGGCTTGTATAAAGTTATTTTGGGTTAGAATATGTTATAATACAATGAATTTGATTGATTACAAGTGCTAGAGATGGATGAAGAATGTTTAGAAGTGTGAAGAAAGACTTGTTGAAGTTTGGTCCCAAATGGGATAAGAACCCACAAACAATGCTTTGAGGCAGTAAATGGCTTGTATAAAGTTATTTTGGGTTAGAATATGTTATAATACAATGAATTTGATTGATTACAAGTGCTAGAGAAGGATGAAGAATGTTTAGAAGTGTGAAGAAAGACTTGTTGAAGTTTGGTCCCAAATGGGATAAGAACCCACAAACAATGCTTTGAGGCAGTAAATGGCTTGTATAAAGTTATTTTGGGTTAGAATATGTTATAATACAATGAATTTGATTGATTACAAGTGCTAGAGATGGATGAAGAATGTTTAGAAGTGTGAAGAAAGACTTGTTGAAGTTTGGTCCCAAATGGGATAAGAACCCACAAACAATGCTTTGAGGCAGTAAATGGCTTGTATAAAGTTATTTTGGGTTAGAATATGTTATAATACAATGAATTTGATTGATTACAAGTGCTAGAGATGGATGAAGAATGTTTAGAAGTGTGAAGAAAGACTTGTTGAAGTTTGGTCCCAAATGGGATAAGAACCCACAAACAATGCTTTGAGGCAGTAAATGGCTTGTATAAAGTTATTTTGGGTTAGAATATGTTATAATACAATGAATTTGATTGATTACAAGTGCTAGAGAAGGATGAAGAATGTTTAGAAGTGTGAAGAAAGACTTGTTGAAGTTTGGTCCCAAATGGGATAAGAACCCACAAACAATGCTTTGAGGCAGTAAATGGCTTGTATAAAGTTATTTTGGGTTAGAATATGTTATAATACAATGAATTTGATTGATTACAAGTGCTAGAGATGGATGAAGAATGTTTAGAAGTGTGAAGAAAGACTTGTTGAAGTTTGGTCCCAAATGGGATAAGAACCCACAAACAATGCTTTGAGGCAGTAAATGGCTTGTATAAAGTTATTTTGGGTTAGAATATGTTATAATACAATGAATTTGATTGATTACAAGTGCTAGAGATGGATGAAGAATGTTTAGAAGTGTGAAGAAAGACTTGTTGAAGTTTGGTCCCAAATGGGATAAGAACCCACAAACAATGCTTTGAGGTAGTAAATGGCTTGTATAAAGTTATTTTGGGTTAGAATATGTTATAATACAATGAATTTGATTGATTACAAGTGCTAGAGATGGATGAAGAATGTTTAGAAGTGTGAAGAAAGACTTGTTGAAGTTTGGTCCCAAATGGGATAAGAACCCACAAACAATGCTTTGAGGCAGTAAATGGCTTGTATAAAGTTATTTTGGGTTAGAATATGTTATAATACAATGAATTTGATTGATTACAAGTGCTAGAGAAGGATGAAGAATGTTTAGAAGTGTGAAGAAAGACTTGTTGAAGTTTGGTCCCAAATGGGATAAGAACCCACAAACAATGCTTTGAGGCAGTAAATGGCTTGTATAAAGTTATTTTGGGTTAGAATATGTTATAATACAATGAATTTGATTGATTACAAGTGCTAGAGATGGATGAAGAATGTTTAGAAGTGTGAAGAAAGACTTGTTGAAGTTTGGTCCCAAATGGGATAAGAACCCACAAACAATGCTTTGAGGCAGTAAATGGCTTGTATAAAGTTATTTTGGGTTAGAATATGTTATAATACAATGAATTTGATTGATTACAAGTGCTAGAGATGGATGAAGAATGTTTAGAAGTGTGAAGAAAGACTTGTTGAAGTTTGGTCCCAAATGGGATAAGAACCCACAAACATTGCTTTGAGGTAGTAAATGGCTTGTATAAAGTTATTTTGGGTTAGAATATGTTATAATACAATGAATTTGATTGATTACAAGTGCTAGAGATGGATGAAGAATGTTTAGAAGTGTGAAGAAAGACTTGTTGAAGTTTGGTCCCAAATGGGATAAGAACCCACAAACAATGCTTTGAGGCAGTAAATGGCTTGTATAAAGTTATTTTGGGTTAGAATATGTTATAATACAATGAATTTGATTGATTACAAGTGCTAGAGATGGATGAAGAATGTTTAGAAGTGTGAAGAAAGACTTGTTGAAGTTTGGTCCCAAATGGGATAAGAACCCACAAACAATGCTTTGAGGCAGTAAATGGCTTGTATAAAGTTATTTTGGGTTAGAATATGTTATAATACAATGAATTTGATTGATTACAAGTGCTAGAGAAGGATGAAGAATGTTTAGAAGTGTGAAGAAAGACTTGTTGAAGTTTGGTCCCAAATGGGATAAGAACCCACAAACAATGCTTTGAGGCAGTAAATGGCTTGTATAAAGTTATTTTGGGTTAGAATATGTTATAATACAATGAATTTGATTGATTACAAGTGCTAGAGATGGATGAAGAATGTTTAGAAGTGTGAAGAAAGACTTGTTGAAGTTTGGTCCCAAATGGGATAAGAACCCACAAACAATGCTTTGAGGCAGTAAATGGCTTGTATAAAGTTATTTTGGGTTAGAATATGTTATAATACAATGAATTTGATTGATTACAAGTGCTAGAGATGGATGAAGAATGTTTAGAAGTGTGAAGAAAGACTTGTTGAAGTTTGGTCCCAAATGGGATAAGAACCCACAAACAATGCTTTGAGGTAGTAAATGGCTTGTATAAAGTTATTTTGGGTTAGAATATGTTATAATACAATGAATTTGATTGATTACAAGTGCTAGAGATGGATGAAGAATGTTTAGAAGTGTGAAGAAAGACTTGTTGAAGTTTGGTCCCAAATGGGATAAGAACCCACAAACAATGCTTTGAGGTAGTAAATGGCTTGTATAAAGTTATTTTGGGTTAGAATATGTTATAATACAATGAATTTGATTGATTACAAGTGCTAGAGATGGATGAAGAATGTTTAGAAGTGTGAAGAAAGACTTGTTGAAGTTTGGTCCCAAATGGGATAAGAACCCACAAACAATGCTTTGAGGCAGTAAATGGCTTGTATAAAGTTATTTTGGGTTAGAATATGTTATAATACAATGAATTTGATTGATTACAAGTGCTAGAGAAGGATGAAGAATGTTTAGAAGTGTGAAGAAAGACTTGTTGAAGTTTGGTCCCAAATGGGATAAGAACCCACAAACAATGCTTTGAGGCAGTAAATGGCTTGTATAAAGTTATTTTGGGTTAGAATATGTTATAATACAATGAATTTGATTGATTACAAGTGCTAGAGATGGATGAAGAATGTTTAGAAGTGTGAAGAAAGACTTGTTGAAGTTTGGTCCCAAATGGGATAAGAACCCACAAACAATGCTTTGAGGCAGTAAATGGCTTGTATAAAGTTATTTTGGGTTAGAATATGTTATAATACAATGAATTTGATTGATTACAAGTGCTAGAGATGGATGAAGAATGTTTAGAAGTGTGAAGAAAGACTTGTTGAAGTTTGGTCCCAAATGGGATAAGAACCCACAAACAATGCTTTGAGGCAGTAAATGGCTTGTATAAAGTTATTTTGGGTTAGAATATGTTATAATACAATGAATTTGATTGATTACAAGTGCTAGAGATGGATGAAGAATGTTTAGAAGTGTGAAGAAAGACTTGTTGAAGTTTGGTCCCAAATGGGATAAGAACCCACAAACAATGCTTTGAGGCAGTAAATGGCTTGTATAAAGTTATTTTGGGTTAGAATATGTTATAATACAATGAATTTGATTGATTACAAGTGCTAGAGATGGATGAAGAATGTTTAGAAGTGTGAAGAAAGACTTGTTGAAGTTTGGTCCCAAATGGGATAAGAACCCACAAACATTGCTTTGAGGTAGTAAATGGCTTGTATAAAGTTATTTTGGGTTAGAATATGTTATAATACAATGAATTTGATTGATTACAAGTGCTAGAGATGGATGAAGAATGTTTAGAAGTGTGAAGAAAGACTTGTTGAAGTTTGGTCCCAAATGGGATAAGAACCCACAAACAATGCTTTGAGGCAGTAAATGGCTTGTATAAAGTTATTTTGGGTTAGAATATGTTATAATACAATGAATTTGATTGATTACAAGTGCTAGAGATGGATGAAGAATGTTTAGAAGTGTGAAGAAAGACTTGTTGAAGTTTGGTCCCAAATGGGATAAGAACCCACAAACAATGCTTTGAGGCAGTAAATGGCTTGTATAAAGTTATTTTGGGTTAGAATATGTTATAATACAATGAATTTGATTGATTACAAGTGCTAGAGATGGATGAAGAATGTTTAGAAGTGTGAAGAAAGACTTGTTGAAGTTTGGTCCCAAATGGGATAAGAACCCACAAACAATGCTTTGAGGCAGTAAATGGCTTGTATAAAGTTATTTTGGGTTAGAATATGTTATAATACAATGAATTTGATTGATTACAAGTGCTAGAGAAGGATGAAGAATGTTTAGAAGTGTGAAGAAAGACTTGTTGAAGTTTGGTCCCAAATGGGATAAGAACCCACAAACAATGCTTTGAGGCAGTAAATGGCTTGTATAAAGTTATTTTGGGTTAGAATATGTTATAATACAATGAATTTGATTGATTACAAGTGCTAGAGATGGATGAAGAATGTTTAGAAGTGTGAAGAAAGACTTGTTGAAGTTTGGTCCCAAATGGGATAAGAACCCACAAACAATGCTTTGAGGCAGTAAATGGCTTGTATAAAGTTATTTTGGGTTAGAATATGTTATAATACAATGAATTTGATTGATTACAAGTGCTAGAGATGGATGAAGAATGTTTAGAAGTGTGAAGAAAGACTTGTTGAAGTTTGGTCCCAAATGGGATAAGAACCCACAAACAATGCTTTGAGGCAGTAAATGGCTTGTATAAAGTTATTTTGGGTTAGAATATGTTATAATACAATGAATTTGATTGATTACAAGTGCTAGAGATGGATGAAGAATGTTTAGAAGTGTGAAGAAAGACTTGTTGAAGTTTGGTCCCAAATGGGATAAGAACCCACAAACATTGCTTTGAGGCAGTAAATGGCTTGTATAAAGTTATTTTGGGTTAGAATATGTTATAATACAATGAATTTGATTGATTACAAGTGCTAGAGATGGATGAAGAATGTTTAGAAGTGTGAAGAAAGACTTGTTGAAGTTTGGTCCCAAATGGGATAAGAACCCACAAACAATGCTTTGAGGCAGTAAATGGCTTGTATAAAGTTATTTTGGGTTAGAATATGTTATAATACAATGAATTTGATTGATTACAAGTGCTAGAGATGGATGAAGAATGTTTAGAAGTGTGAAGAAAGACTTGTTGAAGTTTGGTCCCAAATGGGATAAGAACCCACAAACAATGCTTTGAGGCAGTAAATGGCTTGTATAAAGTTATTTTGGGTTAGAATATGTTATAATACAATGAATTTGATTGATTACAAGTGCTAGAGATGGATGAAGAATGTTTAGAAGTGTGAAGAAAGACTTGTTGAAGTTTGGTCCCAAATGGGATAAGAACCCACAAACAATGCTTTGAGGCAGTAAATGGCTTGTATAAAGTTATTTTGGGTTAGAATATGTTATAATACAATGAATTTGATTGATTACAAGTGCTAGAGATGGATGAAGAATGTTTAGAAGTGTGAAGAAAGACTTGTTGAAGTTTGGTCCCAAATGGGATAAGAACCCACAAACAATGCTTTGAGGCAGTAAATGGCTTGTATAAAGTTATTTTGGGTTAGAATATGTTATAATACAATGAATTTGATTGATTACAAGTGCTAGAGATGGATGAAGAATGTTTAGAAGTGTGAAGAAAGACTTGTTGAAGTTTGGTCCCAAATGGGATAAGAACCCACAAACAATGCTTTGAGGCAGTAAATGGCTTGTATAAAGTTATTTTGGGTTAGAATATGTTATAATACAATGAATTTGATTGATTACAAGTGCTAGAGATGGATGAAGAATGTTTAGAAGTGTGAAGAAAGACTTGTTGAAGTTTGGTCCCAAATGGGATAAGAACCCACAAACAATGCTTTGAGGCAGTAAATGGCTTGTATAAAGTTATTTTGGGTTAGAATATGTTATAATACAATGAATTTGATTGATTACAAGTGCTAGAGATGGATGAAGAATGTTTAGAAGTGTGAAGAAAGACTTGTTGAAGTTTGGTCCCAAATGGGATAAGAACCCACAAACAATGCTTTGAGGCAGTAAATGGCTTGTATAAAGTTATTTTGGGTTAGAATATGTTATAATACAATGAATTTGATTGATTACAAGTGCTAGAGATGGATGAAGAATGTTTAGAAGTGTGAAGAAAGACTTGTTGAAGTTTGGTCCCAAATGGGATAAGAACCCACAAACATTGCTTTGAGGCAGTAAATGGCTTGTATAAAGTTATTTTGGGTTAGAATATGTTATAATACAATGAATTTGATTGATTACAAGTGCTAGAGATGGATGAAGAATGTTTAGAAGTGTGAAGAAAGACTTGTTGAAGTTTGGTCCCAAATGGGATAAGAACCCACAAACAATGCTTTGAGGCAGTAAATGGCTTGTATAAAGTTATTTTGGGTTAGAATATGTTATAATACAATGAATTTGATTGATTACAAGTGCTAGAGATGGATGAAGAATGTTTAGAAGTGTGAAGAAAGACTTGTTGAAGTTTGGTCCCAAATGGGATAAGAACCCACAAACAATGCTTTGAGGCAGTAAATGGCTTGTATAAAGTTATTTTGGGTTAGAATATGTTATAATACAATGAATTTGATTGATTACAAGTGCTAGAGATGGATGAAGAATGTTTAGAAGTGTGAAGAAAGACTTGTTGAAGTTTGGTCCCAAATGGGATAAGAACCCACAAACAATGCTTTGAGGCAGTAAATGGCTTGTATAAAGTTATTTTGGGTTAGAATATGTTATAATACAATGAATTTGATTGATTACAAGTGCTAGAGATGGATGAAGAATGTTTAGAAGTGTGAAGAAAGACTTGTTGAAGTTTGGTCCCAAATGGGATAAGAACCCACAAACAATGCTTTGAGGCAGTAAATGGCTTGTATAAAGTTATTTTGGGTTAGAATATGTTATAATACAATGAATTTGATTGATTACAAGTGCTAGAGATGGATGAAGAATGTTTAGAAGTGTGAAGAAAGACTTGTTGAAGTTTGGTCCCAAATGGGATAAGAACCCACAAACAATGCTTTGAGGCAGTAAATGGCTTGTATAAAGTTATTTTGGGTTAGAATATGTTATAATACAATGAATTTGATTGATTACAAGTGCTAGAGATGGATGAAGAATGTTTAGAAGTGTGAAGAAAGACTTGTTGAAGTTTGGTCCCAAATGGGATAAGAACCCACAAACAATGCTTTGAGGCAGTAAATGGCTTGTATAAAGTTATTTTGGGTTAGAATATGTTATAATACAATGAATTTGATTGATTACAAGTGCTAGAGATGGATGAAGAATGTTTAGAAGTGTGAAGAAAGACTTGTTGAAGTTTGGTCCCAAATGGGATAAGAACCCACAAACAATGCTTTGAGGCAGTAAATGGCTTGTATAAAGTTATTTTGGGTTAGAATATGTTATAATACAATGAATTTGATTGATTACAAGTGCTAGAGATGGATGAAGAATGTTTAGAAGTGTGAAGAAAGACTTGTTGAAGTTTGGTCCCAAATGGGATAAGAACCCACAAACAATGCTTTGAGGCAGTAAATGGCTTGTATAAAGTTATTTTGGGTTAGAATATGTTATAATACAATGAATTTGATTGATTACAAGTGCTAGAGAAGGATGAAGAATGTTTAGAAGTGTGAAGAAAGACTTGTTGAAGTTTGGTCCCAAATGGGATAAGAACCCACAAACAATGCTTTGAGGCAGTAAATGGCTTGTATAAAGTTATTTTGGGTTAGAATATGTTATAATACAATGAATTTGATTGATTACAAGTGCTAGAGATGGATGAAGAATGTTTAGAAGTGTGAAGAAAGACTTGTTGAAGTTTGGTCCCAAATGGGATAAGAACCCACAAACAATGCTTTGAGGCAGTAAATGGCTTGTATAAAGTTATTTTGGGTTAGAATATGTTATAATACAATGAATTTGATTGATTACAAGTGCTAGAGATGGATGAAGAATGTTTAGAAGTGTGAAGAAAGACTTGTTGAAGTTTGGTCCCAAATGGGATAAGAACCCACAAACAATGCTTTGAGGCAGTAAATGGCTTGTATAAAGTTATTTTGGGTTAGAATATGTTATAATACAATGAATTTGATTGATTACAAGTGCTAGAGATGGATGAAGAATGTTTAGAAGTGTGAAGAAAGACTTGTTGAAGTTTGGTCCCAAATGGGATAAGAACCCACAAACAATGCTTTGAGGCAGTAAATGGCTTGTATAAAGTTATTTTGGGTTAGAATATGTTATAATACAATGAATTTGATTGATTACAAGTGCTAGAGATGGATGAAGAATGTTTAGAAGTGTGAAGAAAGACTTGTTGAAGTTTGGTCCCAAATGGGATAAGAACCCACAAACAATGCTTTGAGGCAGTAAATGGCTTGTATAAAGTTATTTTGGGTTAGAATATGTTATAATACAATGAATTTGATTGATTACAAGTGCTAGAGATGGATGAAGAATGTTTAGAAGTGTGAAGAAAGACTTGTTGAAGTTTGGTCCCAAATGGGATAAGAACCCACAAACAATGCTTTGAGGCAGTAAATGGCTTGTATAAAGTTATTTTGGGTTAGAATATGTTATAATACAATGAATTTGATTGATTACAAGTGCTAGAGATGGATGAAGAATGTTTAGAAGTGTGAAGAAAGACTTGTTGAAGTTTGGTCCCAAATGGGATAAGAACCCACAAACAATGCTTTGAGGCAGTAAATGGCTTGTATAAAGTTATTTTGGGTTAGAATATGTTATAATACAATGAATTTGATTGATTACAAGTGCTAGAGATGGATGAAGAATGTTTAGAAGTGTGAAGAAAGACTTGTTGAAGTTTGGTCCCAAATGGGATAAGAACCCACAAACAATGCTTTGAGGCAGTAAATGGCTTGTATAAAGTTATTTTGGGTTAGAATATGTTATAATACAATGAATTTGATTGATTACAAGTGCTAGAGATGGATGAAGAATGTTTAGAAGTGTGAAGAAAGACTTGTTGAAGTTTGGTCCCAAATGGGATAAGAACCCACAAACAATGCTTTGAGGCAGTAAATGGCTTGTATAAAGTTATTTTGGGTTAGAATATGTTATAATACAATGAATTTGATTGATTACAAGTGCTAGAGATGGATGAAGAATGTTTAGAAGTGTGAAGAAAGACTTGTTGAAGTTTGGTCCCAAATGGGATAAGAACCCACAAACAATGCTTTGAGGCAGTAAATGGCTTGTATAAAGTTATTTTGGGTTAGAATATGTTATAATACAATGAATTTGATTGATTACAAGTGCTAGAGATGGATGAAGAATGTTTAGAAGTGTGAAGAAAGACTAGTTGAAGTTTGGTCCCAAATGGGATAAGAACCCACAAACAATGCTTTGAGGTAGTAAATGGCTTGTATAAAGTTATTTTGGGTTAGAATATGTTATAATACAATGAATTTGATTGATTACAAGTGCTAGAGATGGATGAAGAATGTTTAGAAGTGTGAAGAAAGACTTGTTGAAGTTTGGTCCCAAATGGGATAAGAACCCACAACCAATGCTTTGAGGCAGTAAATGGCTTGTATAAAGTTATTTTGGGTTAGAATATGTTATAATACAATGAATTTGATTGATTACAAGTGCTAGAGATGGATGAAGAATGTTTAGAAGTGTGAAGAAAGACTTGTTGAAGTTTGGTCCCAAATGGGATAAGAACCCACAAACAATGCTTTGAGGCAGTAAATGGCTTGTATAAAGTTATTTTGGGTTAGAATATGTTATAATACAATGAATTTGATTGATTACAAGTGCTAGAGATGGATGAAGAATGTTTAGAAGTGTGAAGAAAGACTTGTTGAAGTTTGGTCCCAAATGGGATAAGAACCCACAAACAATGCTTTGAGGCAGTAAATGGCTTGTATAAAGTTATTTTGGGTTAGAATATGTTATAATACAATGAATTTGATTGATTACAAGTGCTAGAGATGGATGAAGAATGTTTAGAAGTGTGAAGAAAGACTTGTTGAAGTTTGGTCCCAAATGGGATAAGAACCCACAAACATTGCTTTGAGGTAGTAAATGGCTTGTATAAAGTTATTTTGGGTTAGAATATGTTATAATACAATGAATTTGATTGATTACAAGTGCTAGAGATGGATGAAGAATGTTTAGAAGTTTGAAAAAAGACTTGTTGAAGTTTGGTCCCAAATGGGATAAGAACCTACAGCCAATGCTTTGAGGCAGTAAATGGCTTGTATAAAGTTATTTTGGGTTAGAATATGTTATAATACAATGAATTTGATTGATTACAAGTGCTAGAGATGGATGAAAAATGTTTAGAAGTGTGAAGAAAGACTTGTTGAAGTTTGGTCCCAAATGGGATAAGAACCCACAACCAATGCTTTGAGGCAGTAAAAGGCTTGTATAAAATTATTTTGGGTTATAATATGTTATAATACAATGAATTTGATTGATTACAAGTGCTAGAGATGGATGAAGAATGTTTTAGAAGTGTCAAGAAAGAGTTGTTGATGTTTGGTCCCAAATGGGATAAGAACACACAACCAATGCTTTGAGGCAGTAAATGGCTTGTATAAAGTTATTTTGGGTTAGAATATGTCATAATACAATGAATTTAATTGATTACAAGTGCTAGAGATGGATGAAGAATGTTTAGAAGTGTGAAGAAAGACTTGTTGAAGTTTGGTCCCAAATGGGATAAGAACACACAACCAATGCTTTGAGGTAGTAAATGGCTTGTATAAAGTTATTTTGGGTTATAATATGTTATAATACAATGAATTTGATTGATTACAAGTGCTAGAGATGGATGACGAATGTTTAGAAGTGTGAAGAAGGACTTGCTGAAGTTTGGTCCAAAATGGGATAAGAACCCACAAACATTGCTTCGAGGTAGTAAATGGCTTGTATAAAGATATTTTGGGTTAGAATATGTTATAATACAATGAATTTGATTGATTACAAGTGCTAGAGATGGATGAAGAATGTTTAGAAGTGTGAAGAAAGACTTGTTGAAGTTTGGTCCCAAATGGGATTAGAACCTACAACCAATGCTTTGAGGTAGTAAATGGCTTGTATAAAGTTATTTTGGGTTAGAATATGTTATAATACAATGAATTTAATTGATTACAAGTGCTAGAGATGGATGAAGAATGTTTAGAAGTGTGAACAAAGACTCGTTGAAGTTTGGTCCCAAATGAGATAAGAACCCACAACCAATGCTTTGAGGCAGTAAAAGGCTTGTATAAAATTATTTTGGGTTATAATATGTCATAATACAATGAATTTAATTGATTACAAGTGCTAGAGATGGATGAAGTATGTTTAGAAGTGTGAAGAAAGACTTGTTGAAGTTTGGTCCCAAATGGGATAAGAACACACAACCAATGCTTTGAGGTAGTAAATGGCTTGTATAAAGTTATTTTGGGTTATAATATGTTATAATACAATGAATTTGATTGATTACAAGTGCTAGAGATGGATGAAGAATGTTTAGAAGTTTGAAAAAAGACTTGTTGAAGTTTGGTCCCAAATGGGATAAGAACCTACAACCAATGCTTTGAGGTAGTAAATGGCTTGTATAAAGTTATTTTGGGTTAGAATATTTTATAATACAATGAAGTTAATTGATTACAAGTGCTAGAGATGGATGAAGAATGTTTAGAAGTGTGAAGAAAGACTTGTTGAAGTTTGGTCCCAAATGGGATAAGAACCCACAAACATTGCTTTGAGGTAGTAAATGGCTTGTATAAAGTTATTTTGGGTTAGAATATGTTATAATACAATGAATTTGATTGATTACAAGTGCTAGAGATAGATGAAGAATGTTTAGAAGTGTGAAGAAAGACTTGTTGAAGTTTGGTCCCAAATGGGATAAGAACCCACAACATTGCTTTGAGGTAGTAAATGGCTTGTATAAAGTTATTTTGGGTTAGAATATGTTATAATACAATGAATTTGATTGATTACAAGTGCTAGAGATGGATGAAGAATGTTTAGAAGTGAGAAGAAAGACTTGTTGAAGTTTGGTCCCAAATGGGATAAGAACCCACAACCAATGCTTTGAGGCAGTAAATGGCTTGTATAAAGTTATTTTGGGTTAGAATATGATATAACCCAATGAATTTGATTGATTACAAGTGCTAGAGATGGATGAAGAATGTTTAGAAGTGTGAAGAAAGACTTGTTGAAATTTGGTCCCAAATGGGATAAGAACCTACAATCAATGCTTTGAGGTAGTAAATGGCTTGTATAAAGTTATTTTGGGTTATAATATGTTATAATACAATAAATATGATTGATTACAAGTGCTAGAGATAGATGAAGAATGTTTAGAAGTGTGAAGAAAGACTTGTTGAAGTTTGGTCCCAAATGGGATAAGAACCCACAAACATTGCTTTGAAAGTAGTAAATGGCTTGTATAAAGTTATTTTGGGTTAGAATATGTTATAATACAATGAATTTGATTGATTACAAGTGCTAGAGATGGATGAAGAATGTTTAGAAGTGTGAAGAAGGACTTGCTGAAGTTTGGTCCCAAATGGGATAAGAACCCACAAACATTGCTTCGAGGTAGTAAATGGCTTGTATAAAGTTATTTTGGGTTAGAATATGTTATAATACAATGAATTTGATTGATTACAAGTGCTAGAGATGGATGAAGAATGTTTAGAAGTGTGAAGAAGGACTTGCTGAAGTTTGGTCCCAAATGGGATAAGAACCTACAACCAATGCTTTGAGGTAGTAAATGGCTTGTATAAAGTTATTTTGGGTTAGAATATGTTATAATACAAT
Source organism: Capsella bursa-pastoris (assembly GCA_036452645.1). Classification (NCBI taxonomy): domain Eukaryota; kingdom Viridiplantae; phylum Streptophyta; class Magnoliopsida; order Brassicales; family Brassicaceae; genus Capsella; species Capsella bursa-pastoris. The sequence goes on from CP144192.1 coordinate 6,540,360, forward strand.
GAATTTAATTGATTACAAGTGCTAGAGATGGATGAAGAATGTTTAGAAGTGTGAAGAAAGACTTGTTGAAGTTTGGTCCCAAATGGGATAAGAACACACAACCAATGCTTTGAGGTAGTAAATGGCTTGTATAAAGTTATTTTGGGTTATAATATGTTATAATACAATGAATTTGATTGATTACAAGTGCTAGAGATGGATGAAGAATGTTTAGAAGTTTGAAAAAAGACTTGTTGAAGTTTGGTCCCAAATGGGATAAGAACCTACAACCAATGCTTTGAGGTAGTAAATGGCTTGTATAAAGTTATTTTGGGTTAGAATATTTTATAATACAATGAAGTTAATTGATTACAAGTGCTAGAGATGGATGAAGAATGTTTAGAAGTGTGAAGAAAGACTTGTTGAAGTTTGGTCCCAAATGGGATAAGAACCCACAAACATTGCTTTGAGGTAGTAAATGGCTTGTATAAAGTTATTTTGGGTTAGAATATGTTATAATACAATGAATTTGATTGATTACAAGTGCTAGAGATAGATGAAGAATGTTTAGAAGTGTGAAGAAAGACTTGTTGAAGTTTGGTCCCAAATGGGATAAGAACCCACAAACATTGCTTTGAAAGTAGTAAATGGCTTGTATAAAGTTATTTTGGGTTAGAATATGTTATAATACAATGAATTTGATTGATTACAAGTGCTAGAGATGGATGAAGAATGTTTAGAAGTGTGAAGAAGGACTTGCTGAAGTTTGGTCCCAAATGGGATAAGAACCCACAAACATTGCTTCGAGGTAGTAAATGGCTTGTATAAAGTTATTTTGGGTTAGAATATGTTATAATACAATGAATTTGATTGATTACAAGTGCTAGAGATGGATGAAGAATGTTTAGAAGTGTGAAGAAGGACTTGCTGAAGTTTGGTCCCAAATGGGATAAGAACCTACAACCAATGCTTTGAGGTAGTAAATGGCTTGTATAAAGTTATTTTGGGTTAGAATATGTTATAATACAATGAATTTAATTGATTACAAGTGCTAGAGATGGATGAAGAATGTTTAGAAGTGTGAAGAAAGACTTGTTGAAGTTTGGTCCCAAATGGGATTAGAACCTACAACCAATGCTTTGAGGTAGTAAATGGCTTGTATAAAGTTATTTTGGGTTAGAATATGTTATAATACAATGAATTTAATTGATTACAAGTGCTAGAGATGGATGAAGAATGTTTAGAAGTGTGAACAAAGACTCGTTGAAGTTTGGTCCCAAATGAGATAAGAACCCACAACCAATGCTTTGAGGCAGTAAATGGCTTGGATAAAGTTATTTTGGGTTAGAATATGTTATAATACAATGAATTTGATTGATTACAAGTGCTAGAGATGGATGAAGAATGTTTAGAAGTTTGAAAAAAGACTTGTTGAAGTTTGGTCCCAAATGGGATAAGAACCTACAACCAATGCTTTGAGGTAGTAAATGGCTTGTATAAAGTTATTTTGGGTTAGAATATTTTATAATACAATGAATTTAATTGATTACAAGTGCTAGAGATGGATGAAGAATGTTTAGAAGTGTGAAGAAAGACTAGTTGAAGTTTGGTCCCAAATGGGATAAAAACCCACAAACATTGCTTTGAGGTAGTAAATGGCTTGTATAAAGTTATTCTGGGTTAGAATATGTTATAATACAATGAATTTGATTGATTACAAGTGCTAGAGATGGATGAAGAATGTTGAGAAGTGTGAAGAAGGACTTGTTGAAATTTGGTCCCAAATGGGATAAGAACCTACAGCCAATGCTTTGAGGCAGTAAATGGCTTGTATAAAGTTATTTTGGGTTAAAATATGTTATAATACAATGAATTTGATTGATTACAAGTGCTAGAGATGGATGAAGAATGTTTAGAAGTGTGAAGAAAGACTTGTTGAAGTTTGGTCCCAAATGGGATTAGAACCTACAACCAATTCTTTGAGGTAGTAAATGGCTTGTATAAAGTTATTTTGGGTTAGAATATGTTATAATACAATGAATTTAATTGATGACAAGTGCTAGAGATGGATGAAGAATGTTTAGAAGTGTGAACAAAGACTCGTTGAAGTTTGGTCCCAAATGAGATAAGAACCCACAACCAATGCTTTGAGGCAGTAAATGGCTTGGATAAAGTTATTTTGGGTTAGAATATGTTATAATACAATGAATTTGATTGATTACAAGTGCTAGAGATGGATGAAAAATGTTTAGAAGTATGAAGAAAGACTTGTTGAAGTTTGGTCCCAAATGGGATAAGAACCCACAACCAATGCTTTGAGGCAGTAAAAGGCTTGTATAAAATTATTTTGGGTTATAATATGTTATAATACAATGAATTTGATTGATTACAAGTGCTAGAGATGGATGAAGAATGTTTTAGAAGTGTCAAGAAAGAGTTGTTGATGTTTGGTCCCAAATGGGATAAGAACACACAACCAATGCTTTGAGGCAGTAAATGGCTTGTATAAAGTTATTTTGGGTTAGAATATGTCATAATACAATGAATTTAATTGATTACAAGTGCTAGAGATGGATGAAGAATGTTTAGAAGTGTGAAGAAAGACTTGTTGAAGTTTGGTCCCAAATGGGATAAGAACCCACAAACATTGCTTTGAGGTAGTAAATGGCTTGTATAAAGTTATTTTGGGTTAGAATATGTTATAATACAATGAATTTGATTGATTACAAGTGCTAGAGATAGATGAAGAATGTTTAGAAGTGTGAAGAAAGATTTGTTGAAGTTTGGTCCCAAATGGGATAAGAACCCACAACATTGCTTTGAGGTAGTAAATGGCTTGTATAAAGTTATTTTGGGTTAGAATATGTTATAATACAATGAATTTGATTGATTACAAGTGCTAGAGATGGATGAAGAATGTTTAGAAGTGAGAAGAAAGACTTGTTGAAGTTTGGTCCCAAATGGGATAAGAACCCACAACCAATGCTTTGAGGCAGTAAATGGCTTGTATAAAGTTATTTTGGGTTAGAATATGATATAACCCAATGAATTTGATTGATTACAAGTGCTAGAGATGGATGAAGAATGTTTAGAAGTGTGAAGAAAGACTTGTTGAAATTTGGTCCCAAATGGGATAAGAACCTACAATCAATGCTTTGAGGTAGTAAATGGCTTGTATAAAGTTATTTTGGGTTATAATATGTTATAATACAATAAATTTGATTGATTACAAGTGCTAGAGATAGATGAAGAATGTTTAGAAGTGTGAAGAAAGACTTGTTGAAGTTTGGTCCCAAATGGGATAAGAACCCACAAACATTGCTTTGAAAGTAGTAAATGGCTTGTATAAAGTTATTTTGGGTTAGAATATGTTATAATACAATGAATTTGATTGATTACAAGTGCTAGAGATGGATGAAGAATGTTTAGAAGTGTGAAGAAGGACTTGCTGAAGTTTGGTCCCAAATGGGATAAGAACCCACAAACATTGCTTCGAGGTAGTAAATGGCTTGTAAAAAGTTATTTTGGGTTAGAATATGTTATAATACAATGAATTTGATTGATTACAAGTGCTAGAGATGGATGAAGAATGTTTAGAAGTGTGAAGAAGGACTTGCTGAAGTTTGGTCCCAAATGGGATAAGAACCTACAACCAATGCTTTGAGGTAGTAAATGGCTTGTATAAAGTTATTTTGGGTTAGAATATGTTATAATACAATGAATTTAATTGACTACAAGTGCTAGAGATGGATGAAGAATGTTTAGAAGTGTGAAGAAAGACTTGTTGAAGTTTGGTCCCAAATGGGATTAGAACCTACAACCAATGCTTTGAGGTAGTAAATGGCTTGTATAAAGTTATTTTGGGTTAGAATATGTTATAATACAATGAATTTAATTGATTACAAGTGCTAGAGATGGATGAAGAATGTTTAGAAGTGTGAACAAAGACTCGTTGAAGTTTGGTCCCAAATGAGATAAGAACCCACAACCAATGCTTTGAGGCAGTAAATGGCTTGGATAAAGTTATTTTGGGTTAGAATATGTTATAATACAATGAATTTGATTGATTACAAGTGCTAGAGATGGATGAAGAATGTTTAGAAGTTTGAAAAAAGACTTGTTGAAGTTTGGTCCCAAATGGGATAAGAACCTACAACCAATGCTTTGAGGTAGTAAATGGCTTGTATAAAGTTATTTTGGGTTAGAATATTTTATAATACAATGAATTTAATTGATTACAAGTGCTAGAGATGGATGAAGAATGTTTAGAAGTGTGAAGAAAGACTTGTTGAAGTTTGGTCCCAAATGGGATAAGAACCCACAAACATTGCTTTGAGGTAGTAAATGGCTTGTATAAAGTTATTCTGGGTTAGAATATGTTATAATACAATGAATTTGATTGATTACAAGTGCTAGAGATGGATGAAGAATGTTGAGAAGTGTGAAGAAGGACATGTTGAAATTTGGTCCCAAATGGGATAAGAACCTACAGCCAATGCTTTGAGGCAGTAAATGGCTTGTATAAAGTTATTTTGGGTTAGAATATGTTATAATACAATGAATTTGATTGATTACAAGTGCTAGAGATGGATGAAGAATGTTTAGAAGTGTGAAGAAAGACTTGTTGAAGTTTGGTCCCAAATGGGATTAGAACCTACAACCAATTCTTTGAGGTAGTAAATGGCTTGTATAAAGTTATTTTGGGTTAGAATATGTTATAATACAATGAATTTAATTGATTACAAGTGCTAGAGATGGATGAAGAATGTTTAGAAGTGTGAACAAAGACTCGTTGAAGTTTGGTCCCAAATGAGATAAGAACCCACAACCAATGCTTTGAGGCAGTAAATGGCTTGGATAAAGTTATTTTGGGTTAGAATATGTTATAATACAATGAATTTGATTGATTACAAGTGCTAGAGATGGATGAAGAATGTTTAGAAGTTTGAAAAAAGACTTGTTGAAGTTTGGTCCCAAATGGGATAAGAACCTACAACCAATGCTTTGAGGTAGTAAATGGCTTGTATAAAGTTATTTTGGGTTAGAATATTTTATAATACAATGAATTTAATTGATTACAAGTGCTAGAGATGGATGAAGAATGTTTAGAAGTGTGAAGAAAGACTTGTTGAAGTTTGGTCCCAAATGGGATAAGAACCCACAAACATTGCTTTGAGGTAGTAAATGGCTTGTATAAAGTTATTCTGGGTTAGAATATGTTATAATACAATGAATTTGATTGAATACAAGTGCTAGAGATGGATGAAGAATGTTGAGAAGTGTGAAGAAGGACATGTTGAAATTTGGTCCCAAATGGGATAAGAACCTACAGCCAATGCTTTGAGGCAGTAAATGGCTTGTATAAAGTTATTTTGGGTTAGAATATGTTATAATACAATGAATTTGATTGATTACAAGTGCTAGAGATGGATGAAGAATGTTTAGAAGTGTGAAGAAAGACTTGTTGAAGTTTGGTCCCAAATGGGATTAGAACCTACAACCAATTCTTTGAGGTAGTAAATGGCTTGTATAAAGTTATTTTGGGTTAGAATATGTTATAATACAATGAATTTAATTGATTACAAGTGCTAGAGATGGATGAAGAATGTTTAGAAGTGTGAACAAAGACTCGTTGAAGTTTGGTCCCAAATGAGATAAGAACCCACAACCAATGCTTTGAGGCAGTAAATGGCTTGGATAAAGTTATTTTGGGTTAGAATATGTTATAATACAATGAATTTGATTGATTACAAGTGCTAGAGATGGATGAAGAATGTTTAGAAGTTTGAAAAAAGACTTGTTGAAGTTTGGTCCCAAATGGGATAAGAACCTACAACCAATGCTTTGAGGTAGTAAATGGCTTGTATAAAGTTATTTTGGGTTAGAATATTTTATAATACAATGAATTTAATTGATTACAAGTGCTAGAGATGGATGAAGAATGTTTAGAAGTGTGAAGAAAGACTTGTTGAAGTTTGGTCCCAAATGGGATAAGAACCCACAAACATTGCTTTGAGGTAGTAAATGGCTTGTATAAAGTTATTCTGGGTTAGAATATGTTATAATACAATGAATTTGATTGATTACAAGTGCTAGAGATGGATGAAGAATGTTGAGAAGTGTGAAGAAGGACATGTTGAAATTTGGTCCCAAATGGGATAAGAACCTACAGCCAATGCTTTGAGGCAGTAAATGGCTTGTATAAAGTTATTTTGGGTTAGAATATGTTATAATACAATGAATTTGATTGATTACAAGTGCTAGAGATGGATGAAGAATGTTTAGAAGTGTGAAGAAAGACTTGTTGAAGTTTGGTCCCAAATGGGATTAGAACCTACAACCAATTCTTTGAGGTAGTAAATGGCTTGTATAAAGTTATTTTGGGTTAGAATATGTTATAATACAATGAATTTAATTGATGACAAGTGCTAGAGATGGATGAAGAATGTTTAGAAGTGTGAACAAAGACTCGTTGAAGTTTGGTCCCAAATGAGATAAGAACCCACAACCAATGCTTTGAGGCAGTAAATGGCTTGGATAAAGTTATTTTGGGTTAGAATATGTTATAATACAATGAATTTGATTGATTACAAGTACTAGAGATGGATGAAAAATGTTTAGAAGTGTGAAGAAAGACTTGTTGAAGTTTGGTCCCAAATGGGATAAGAACCCACAACCAATGCTTTGAGGCAGTAAAAGGCTTGTATAAAATTATTTTGGGTTATAATATGTTATAATACAATGAATTTGATTGATTACAAGTGCTAGAGATGGATGAAGAATGTTTTAGAAGTGTCAAGAAAGAGTTGTTGATGTTTGGTCCCAAATGGGATACGAACACACAACCAATGCTTTGAGGCAGTAAATGGCTTGTATAAAGTTATTTTGGGTTAGAATATGTCATAATACAATGAATTTAATTGATTACAAGTGCTAGAGATGGATGAAGAATGTTTAGAAGTGTGAAGAAAGACTTGTTGAAGTTTGGTCCTAAATGGGATAAGAACACACAACCAATGCTTTGAGGTAGTAAATGGCTTGTATAAAGTTATTTTGGGTTATAATATGTTATAATACAATGAATTTGATTGATTACAAGTGCTAGAGATGGATGAAGAATGTTTAGAAGTTTGAAAAAAGACTTGTTGAAGTTTGGTCCCAAATGGGATAAGAACCTACAACCAATGCTTTGAGGTAGTAAATGGCTTGTATAAAGTTATTTTGGGTTAGAATATTTTATAATACAATGAATTTAATTGATTACAAGTGCTAGAGATGGATGAAGAATGTTTTAGAAGTGTGAAGAAAGACTTGTGGATGTTTGGTCCCATATGGGATAAGAACCCAAAACTAATTCTTTGAGGCAGTAAATGGCTTGTATAAAGTTATTTTGGGTTAGAATATGATATAACCCAATGAATTTGATTGATTACAAGTGCTAGAGATGGATGAAGAATGTTTAGAAGTGTGAAGAAAGACTTGTTGAAATTTGGTCCCAAATGGGATAAGAACCTACAATCAATGCTTTGAGGTAGTAAATGGCTTGTATAAAGTTATTTTGGGTTATAATATGTTATAATACAATAAATTTGATTGATTACAAGTGCTAGAGATAGATGAAGAATGTTTAGAAGTGTGAAGAAAGACTTGTTGAAGTTTGGTCTCAAAATGGGATAAGAACCCACAAACATTGCTTCGAGGTAGTAAATGGCTTGTATAAAGTTATTTTGGGTTAGAATATGTTATAATACAATGAATTTGATTGATTACAAGTGCTAGAGATGGATAAAGAATGTTTAGAAGTGTGAAGAATTACTTGTTGAAGTTTGGTCCCAAATGAGATAAGAACCCACAACCAATGCTTTGAGGCAGTAAATGGCTTAGATAAAGTTATTTTGGGTTAGAATATGTTATAATACAATGAATTTGATTGATTACAAGTGCTAGAGATGGATGAAGAATGTTTAGAAGTGTGAAGAAAGACTTGTTGAAGTTTGGTCCCAAATGGGATAAGAACCCACAAACATTGCTTTGAGGTAGTAAATGGCTTGTATAAAGTTATTTTGGGTTAGAATATGTTATAATACAATGAATTTGATTGATTACAAGTGCTAGAGATGGATGAAGAATGTTTAGAAGTGTGAAGAAAGACTTGTTGAAGTTTGGTCCGAAATGGGATAAGAACCCACAACATTGCTTTGAGGTAGTAAATGGCTTGTATAAAGTTATTTTGGGTTAGAATATGTTATAATACAATGAATTTGATTGATTACAAGTGCTAGAGATGGATGAAGAATGTTTAGAAGTGAGAAGAAAGACTTGTTGAAGTTTGGTCCCAAATGGGATAAGAACCCACAACCAATGCTTTGAGGCAGTAAATGGCTTGTATAAAGTTATTTTGGGTTAGAATATGATATAACCCAATGAATTTGATTGATTACAAGTGCTAGAGATGGATGAAGAATGTTTAGAAGTGTGAAGAAAGACTTGTTGAAATTTGGTCCCAAATGGGATAAAAACCCACAACCAATGCTTTGAGGTAGTAAATGGCTTGTATAAAGGTATTTTGGGTTAGAATATGTTATAATACAATGAATTTGATTGATTACAAGTGCTAGAGATGGATGAAAAATGTTTAGAAGTGTGAAGAAAGACTTGTTGAAGTTTGGTCCCAAATGGGATAAGAACCCACAACCAATGCTTTGAGGCAGTAAATGGCTTGTATAAAGTTATTTTGGGTTATAATATGTTATAATACAATGGATTTGATTGATTACAAGTGCTAGAGATGGATGAAGAATGTTTTAGAAGTGTGAAGAAAGACTTGTTGATGTTTGGTCCCAAATGGGATTAGAACCCACAACCAATGCTTTGAGGCAGTAAATGGCTTGTATAAAGTTATTTTGGGTTAGAATATGTTATAATACAATGAATTTAATTGATTACAAGTGCTAGAGATGGATGAAGAATGTTTAGAAGTGTGAAGAAAGACTTGTTGAAGTTTGGTCCCAAATGGGATAAGAACCCACAACCAATGCTTTGAGGTAGTAAATGGCTTGTATAAAGTTATTTTGGGATATAATATGTTATAATACAATGAATTTGATTGATTACAAGTGCTAGAGATAGATGAAGAATGTTTAGAAGTGTGAAGAAAGACTTGTTGAAGTTTGGTCTCAAATGGGATAAGAACCCACAAACATTGCTTTGAAAGTAGTAAATGGCTTGTATAAAGTTATTTTGGGTTAGAATATGTTATAATACAATGAATTTGATTGATTACAAGTGCTAGAGATGGATGAAGAATGTTTAGAAGTGAGAAGAAAGACTTGTTGAAGTTTGGTCCCAAATGGGATAAGAACCCACAACCAATGCTTTGAGGCAGTAAATGGCTTGTATAAAGTTATTTTGGGTTAGAATATGATATAATACAATGAATTTGATTGATTACAAGTGCTAGAGATGGATGAAGAATGTTTAGAAGTGTGAAGAAAGACTTGTTGAAGTTTGGTCCTAAATGGAATAAGAACCCACAAACATTGGTTTGAGGTAGTAAATGGTTTGTCTAAAGTTATTTTGGGTTAGAATATGTTATAATACAATGAATTTGATTGATTACAAGTGCTAGAGATGGATGAAGAATGTTTAGAAGTGTGAAGAAAGACTTGTTGAAGTTTGGTGCCAAATGGGATAAGAACCCACAACCAATACTTTGAGGTAGTAAATGGCTTGTATAAAGTTATTTTGGGTTAGAATATGTTATAATACAATGAATTTGATTGATTACAAGTGCTAGAGATGGATGAAAAAGGTTTAGAAGTGTGAAGAAAGACTTGTTGAAGTTTGGTCCCAAATGGGATAAGAACCCACAACCAATGCTTTGAGGCAGTAAATGGCTTGTATAAATTATTTTGGGTTAGAATATGTTATAATACAATGAATTTGATTGATTACAAGTGCTAGAGATGGATGAAGAATGTTTAGAAGTGTGAAGAAAGACTTGTTGAAGTTTGGTCCCAAATGGGATAAGAACCCACAACCAATGCTTTGAGGTAGTAAATGGCTTGTATAAAGGTATTTTGGGTTAGAATATGTTATAATACAATGAATTTGATTGATTACAAGTGCTAGAGATGGATGAAAAATGTTTAGAAGTCTGAAGAAAGACTTGTTGAAGTTTGGTCCCAAATGGGATAAGAACCCACAACCAATGCTTTGAGGCAGTAAATGGCTTGTATAAAGTTATTTTGGGTTATAATATGTTATAATACAATGAATTTGATTGATTACAAGTGCTAGAGATGGATGAAGAATGTTTTAGAAGTGTGAAGAAAGACTTGTTGATGTTTGGTCCCAAATGGGATAAGAACCCACAACCAATGCTTTGAGGCAGTAAATGGCTTGTATAAAGTTATTTTGGGTTAGAATATGTTATAATACAATGAATTTAATTGATTACAAGTGCTAGAGATGGATGAAGAATGTTTCGAAGTGTGAAGAAAGACTTGTTGAAGTTTGGTCCCAAATGGGATAAGAACCCACAACCAATACTTTGAGGTAGTAAATGGTTTGTATAAAGTTTTTTGGGTTAGAATATGTTATAATACAATGAATTTGATTGATTACAAGTGCTAGAGATGGATGAAAAAGGTTTAGAAGTGTGAAGAAAGACTTGTTGAAGTTTGGTCCCAAATGGGATAAGAACCCACAACCAATGCTTTGAGGCAGTAAATGGCTTGTATAAATTATTTTGGGTTAGAATATGTTATAATACAATGAATTTGATTGATTACAAGTGCTAGAGATGGATGAAGAATGTTTAGAAGTGTGAAGAAAGACTTGTTGAAGTTTGGTCCCAAATGGGATAAGAACCCACAACCAATGCTTTGAGGCAGTAAAAGGCTTGTATAAAATTATTTTGGGTTATAATATGTTATAATACAATGGATTTGATTGATTACAAGTGCTAGAGATGGATGAAGAATGTTTTAGAAGTGTCAAGAAAGAGTTGTTGATGTTTGGTCCCAAATGGGATAAGAACACACAACCAATGCTTTGAGGCAGTAAATGGCTTGTATAAAGTTATTTTGGGTTAAAATATGTCATAATACAATGAATTTAATTGATTACAAGTGCTAGAGATGGATGAAGAATGTTTAGAAGTGTGAAGAAAGACTTGTTGAAGTTTGGTCCCAAATGGGATAAGAACACACAACAAATGCTTTGAGGTAGTAAATGGCTTGTATAAAGTTATTTTGGGTTATAATATGTTATAATACAATGAATTTGATTGATTACAAGTGCTAGAGATGGATGAAGAATGTTTAGAAGTTTGAAAAAAGACTTGTTGAAGTTTGGTCCCAAATGGGATAAGAACCTACAACCAATGCTTTGAGGTAGTAAATGGCTTGTATAAAGTTATTTTGGGTTAGAATATTTTATAATACAATGAATTTAATTGATTACAAGTGCTAGAGATGGATGAAGAATGTTTAGAAGTGTGAAGAAAGACTTGTTGAAGTTTTGTCCCAAATGGGATAAGAACCCACAAACATTGCTTTGAGGTAGTAAATGGCTTGTATAAAGTTATTTTGGGTTAGAATATGTTATAATACAATGAATTTGATTGATTACAAGTGCTATAGATGGATGAAGAATGTTTAGAAGTGTGAAGAAAGACTTGTTGAAGTTTGGTCCCAAATGGGATAAGAACCCACAACATTGCTTTCAGGTAGTAAATGGCTTGTATAAAGTTATTTTGGGTTAGAATATGTTATAATACAATGAATTTGATTGATTACAAGTGCTAGAGATGGATGAAGAATGTTTAGAAGTGAGAAGAAAGACTTGTTGAAGTTTGGTCCCAAATGGGATAAGAACCCACAACCAATGCTTTGAGGCAGTAAATGGCTTGTATAAAGTTATTTTGGGTTAGAATATGATATAACCCAATGAATTTGATTGATTACAAGTGCTAGAGATGGATGAAGAATGTTTAGAAGTGTGAAGAAAGACTTGTTGAAATTTGGTCCCAAATGGGATAAGAACCTACAATCAATGCTTTGAGGTAGTAAATGGCTTGTATAAAGTTATTTTGGGTTATAATATGTTATAATACAATAAATTTGATTGATTACAAGTGCTAGAGATAGATGAAGAATGTTTAGAAGTGTGAAGAAAGACTTGTTGAAGTTTGGTCTCAAAATGGGATAAGAACCCACAAACATTGCTTCGAGGTAGTAAATGGCTTGTATAAAGTTATTTTGGGTTAGAATATGTTATAATACAATGAATTTGATTGATTACAAGTGCTAGAGATGGATAAAGAATGTTTAGAAGTGTGAAGGATTACTTGTTGAAGTTTGGTCCCAAATGGGATAAGAACCCACAACCAATGTTTTGAGGCAGTAAATGGCTTGTATAGATTATTTTGGGTTAGAATATGTTATAATACAATGAATTTGATTGATTACAAGTGCTAGAGATGGATGAAGAATGTTTAGAAGTGTGAAGAAAGACTTGTTGAAATTTGGTCCCAAATGTGATAAGAACCCACAACCAATGCTTTGAGGTAGTAAATGGCTTGTATAAAGGTATTTTGGGTTAGAATATGTTATAATACAATGAATTTGATTGATTACAAGTGCTAGAGATGGATGAAAAATGTTTAGAAGTGTGAAGAAAGACTTGTTGAAGTTTGGTCCCAAATGGGATAAGAACCCACAACCAATGCTTTGAGGCAGTAAATGGCTTGTATAAAGTTATTTTGGGTTATAATATGTTATAATACAATGGATTTGATTGATTACAAGTGCTAGAGATGGATGAAGAATGTTTTAGAAGTGTGAAGAAAGACTTGTTGATGTTTGGTCCCAAATGGGATTAGAACCCACAACCAATGCTTTGAGGCAGTAAATGGCTTGTATAAAGTTATTTTGGGTTAGAATATGTTATAATACAATGAATTTAATTGATTACAAGTGCTAGAGATGGATGAAGAATGTTTAGAAGTGTGAAGAAAGACTTGTTGAAGTTTGGTCCCAAATGGGATAAGAACCCACAACCAATGCTTTGAGGTAGTAAATGGCTTGTATAAAGTTATTTTGGGATATAATATGTTATAATACAATGAATTTGATTGATTACAAGTGCTAGAGATAGATGAAGAATGTTTAGAAGTGTGAAGAAAGACTTGTTGAAGTTTGGTCTCAAATGGGATAAGAACCCACAAACATTGCTTTGAAAGTAGTAAATGGCTTGTATAAAGTTATTTTGGGTTAGAATATGTTATAATACAATGAATTTGATTGATTACAAGTGCTAGAGATGGATGAAGAATGTTTAGAAGTGAGAAGAAAGACTTGTTGAAGTTTGGTCCCAAATGGGATAAGAACCCACAACCAATGCTTTGAGGCAGTAAATGGCTTGTATAAAGTTATTTTGGGTTAGAATATGATATAATACAATGAATTTGATTGATTACAAAGGCTAGAGATGGATGAAGAATGTTTAGAAGTGTGAAGAAAGACTTGTTGAAGTTTGGTCCTAAATGGAATAAGAACCCACAAACATTGGTTTGAGGTAGTAAATGGTTTGTCTAAAGTTATTTTGGGTTAGAATATGTTATAATACAATGAATTTGATTGATTACAAGTACTAGAGATGGATGAAGAATGTTTAGAAGTGTGAAGAAAGACTTGTTGAAGTTTGGTCTCAAATGGGATAAGAACCCACAACCAATACTTTGAGGTAGTAAATGGCTTGTATAAAGTTATTTTGGGTTAGAATATGTTATAATACAATGAATTTGATTGATTACAAGTGCTAGAGATGGATGAAAAAGGTTTAGAAGTGTGAAGAAAGACTTGTTGAAGTTTGGTCCCAAATGGGATAAGAACCCACAACCAATGCTTTGAGGCAGTAAATGGCTTGTATAAATTATTTTGGGTTAGAATATGTTATAATACAATGAATTTGATTGATTACAAGTGCTAGAGATGGATGAAGAATGTTTAGAAGTGTGAAGAAAGACTTGTTGAAGTTTGGTCCCAAATGGGATAAGAACCCACAACCAATGCTTTGAGGTAGTAAATGGCTTGTATAAAGGTATTTTGGGTTAGAATATGTTATAATACAATGAATTTGATTGATTACAAGTGCTAGAGATGGATGAAAAATGTTTAGAAGTCTGAAGAAAGACTTGTTGAAGTTTGGTCCCAAATGGGATAAGAACCCACAACCAATGCTTTGAGGCAGTAAATGGCTTGTATAAAGTTATTTTGGGTTATAATATGCTATAATACAATGAATTTGATTGATTACAAGTGCTAGAGATGGATGAAGAATGTTTTAGAAGTGTGAAGAAAGACTTGTTGATGTTTGGTCCCAAATGGGATAAGAACCCACAACCAATGCTTGGAGGCAGTAAATGGCTTGTATAAAGTTATTTTGGGTTAGAATATGTTATAATACAATGAATTTAATTGATTACAAGTGCTAGAGATGGATGAAGAATGTTTCGAAGTGTGAAGAAAGACTTGTTGAAGTTTGGTCCCAAATGGGATAAGAACCCACAAACATTGCTTTGAGGTAGTAAATGGCTTGTATAAAGTTATTTTGGGTTATAATATGTTATAATACAATGAATTTGATTGATTACAAGTGCTAGAGATGGATGAAGAATGTTTTAGAAGTGTGAAGAAAGACTTGTTCAAGTTTGGTCCCAAATGGGATAAGAACCTACAACCAATGCTTTGAGGTAGTAAATGGCTTGTATAAAGTTATTTTGGGTTAGAATATTTTATAATACAATGAATTTAATTGATTACAAGTGCTAGAGATGGATGAAGAATGTTAAGAAGTGTGAAGAATGACTTGTTGAAGTTTGGTCCCAAATGGGATAAGAACCCACAAACATTGCTTTGAGGTAGTAAATGGCTTGTATAAAGTTATTTTGGGTTAGAATATGTTATAATACAATGAATTTGATTGATTACAAGTGCTAGAGATGGATGAAGAATGTTTAGAAGTGTGAAGAAAGACTTGTTGAAGTTTGGTCCCAAATGGGATAAGAACCCACAACCAATGCTTTGAGGCAGTAAATGGCTTGTATAAATTATTTTGGGTTAGAATATGATATAATACAATGAATTTGATTGATTACAAGTGCTAGAGATGGATGAAGAATGTTTAGAAGTGTGAAGAAAGACTTGTTGAAGTTTGGTCCCAAATGGGATAAGAACCCACAACCAATGCTTTGAGGTAGTAAATGGCTTGTATAAAGGTATTTTGGGTTAGAATATGTTATAATACAATGAATTTGATTGATTACAAGTGCTAGAGATGGATGAAAAATGTTTTAGAAGTGTGAAGAAAGGCTTGTTGATGTTTGGTCCCAAATGGGATAAGAACCCACAACCAATGCTTTGAGGCAGTAAATGGCTTGTATAAATTAATTTGGGTTAGAATATGTTATAATACAATGAATTTGATTGATTACAAATGCTAGAGATGGATGAAGAATGTTTAGAAGTGTGAAGAAAGACTTGTTGAAGTTTGGTCCCAAATGGGATAAGAACCCACAACCAATGCTTGGAGGCAGTAAATGGCTTGTATAAAGTTATTTTGGGTTAGAATATGTTATAATACAATGAATTTAATTGATTACAAGTGCTAGAGATGGATGAAAAATGTTTAGAAGTCTGAAGAAAGACTTGTTGAAGTTTGGTTCTAAATGGAATAAGAACCCACAAACATTGGTTTGAGGTAGTAAATGGTTTGTCTAAAGTAATTTTGGATTAGAATATGTTATAATACAATGAATTTGATTGATTACAAGTGCTAGAGACGGATGAAGAATGTTTAGAAGTGTGAAGAAAGACTTGTTGAAGTTTGCTCCCAAATGAGAAAAGAACCCACAACCAATACTTTGAGGCAGTAAATGGCTTGTATAAAGTTATTTTGGGTTAGAATATGATATAATACAATGAATTCGATTGAGTACAAGTGCTAGAGATGGTTGAAGAATGTTTAGAAGTGTGAAGAAAGACTTGTTGAAATTTGGTCCCAAATGGGATAAGAACCTACAACCAGTGCTTTGAGGCAGTAAATGGCTTGTATAAAGTTATTTTGGGTTAGAATATGTTATAATACAATGAATTTTATTGATTACAAGTGCTAGAGACGGATGAAGAATGTTTAGAAGTGTGAAGAATGACTTGTTGAAGTTTGGTCCCAAATGGGATAAGAACCCACAACCAATGCTTTGAGGCAGTAAATGGCTTGTATAAATTAATTTGGGTTAGAATATGTTATAATACAATGAATTTGATTGATTACAAATGCTAGAGATGGATGAAGAATGTTTAGAAGTGTGAAGAAAGACTTGTTGAAGTTTGGTCCCAAATGGGATAAGAACCCACAACCAATGCTTTGAGGTAGTAAATGGCTTGTATAAAGGTATTTTGGGTTAGAATATGTTATAATACAATGAATTTGATTGATTACAAGTGCTAGAGATGGATGAAAAATGTTTCGAAGTCTGAAGAAAGACTTGTTGAAGTTTAGTCCCAAATGGGATAAGAACCCACAACCAATGCTTTGAGGCAGTAAATGGCTTGTATAAAGTTATTTTGGATTATAATATGTTATAATACAATGAATTTGATTGATTACAAGTGCTAGAGATGGATGAAGAATGTTTTAGAAGTGTGAAGAAAGACTTGTTGATGTTTGGTCCCAAATGGGATAAGAACCCACAACCAATGCTTTGAGGCAGTAAATGGCTTGTATAAAGTTATTTTGGGTTAGAATATGTTATAATACAATGAATTTAATTGATTACAAGTGCTAGAGATGGATGAAGAATGTTTCGAAGTGTGAAGAAAGACTTGTTGAAGTTTGGTCCCAAATGGGATAAGAACCCACAAACATTGCTTTGAGGTAGTAAATGGCTTGTATAAAGTTATTTTGGGTTATAATATGTTATAATACAATGAATTTGATTGATTACAAGTGCTAGAGATGGATGAAGAATGTTTTAGAAGTGTGAAGAAAGACTTGTTGAAGTTTGGTCCCAAATGGGATAAGAACCTACAACCAATGCTTTAAGGTAGTAAATGGCTTATATAAAGTTATTTTGGGTTAGAATATTTTATAATACAATGAATTTAATTGATTACAAGTGCTAGAAATGGATGAAGAATGATTTGAAGTGTGAACAATGACTTGTTGAAGTTTGGTCCCAAATGGGATAAGAACCCACAAACATTGCTTTGAGGTAGTAAATGGCTTGTATAAAGTTATTTTGGGTTAGAATATGTTATAATACAATGAATTTGATTGATTACAAGTGCTAGAGATGGATGAAGAATGTTTAGAAGTGTGAAGAAAGACTTGTTGAAGTTTGGTCCCAAATGGGATAAGAACCCACAACCAATGCTTTAAGGCAGTAAATGACTTGTATAAATTATTTTGGGTTAGAATATGATATAATACAATGAATTTGATTGATTACAAGTGCTAGAGATGGATGAAGAATGTTTAGAAGTGTGAAGAAAGACTTGTTGAAGTTTGGTCCCAAATGGGATAAGAACCCACAACCAATGCTTTGAGGTAGTAAATGGCTTGTATAAAGGTATTTTGGGTTAGAATATGTTATAATACAATGAATTTGATTGATTACAAGTGCTAGAGATGGATAAAAATGTTTAGAAGTCTGAAGAAAGACTTGTTGAAGTTTGGTCCTAAATGGAATAAGAACCCACAAACATTGGTTTGAGGTAGTAAATGGTTTGTCTAAAGTAATTTTGGATTAGAATATGTTATAATACAATGAATTTGATTGATTACAAGTGCTAGAGATGGATGAAGAATGTTTAGAAGTGTGAAGAAAGACTTGTTGAAGTTTGGTCCCAAATGGGATAAGAACCCACAACCAATACTTTGAGGCAGTAAATGGCTTGTATAAAGTTATTTTGGGTTAGAATATGATATAATACAATGAATTCGATTGATTACAAGTGCTAGAGATGGTTGAAGAATGTTTAGAAGTGTGAAGAAAGACTTGTTGAAATTTGGTCCCAAATGGGATAAGAACCTACAACCAATGCTTTGAGGCAGTAAATGGCTTGTATAAAGTTATTTTGGGTTAGAATATGTTATAATACAATGAATTTTATTGATTACAAGTGCTAGAGACGGATGAAGAATGTTTAGAAGTGTGAAGAATGACTTGTTGAAGTTTGGTCCCAAATGGGATAAGAACCCACAAACATTGCTTTGAGGCAGTAAATGGCTTGTATAAATTATTTTGGGTTAGAATATGTTATAATACAATCAATTTGATTGATTACAAGTACTAGAGATGGATGAAGAATGTTTAGAAGTGTGAAGAAAGACTTGTTGAAGTTTGGTCCCAAATGGGATAAGAACCCACAACCAATGCTTTGAGGTAGTAAATGGCTTGTATAAAGGTATTTTGGGTTAGAATATGTTATAATACAATGAATTTGATTGATTACAAGTGCTAGAGATGGATGAAGAATGTTTAGAAGTGTGAAGAAAGACTTGTTGAAGTTTGGTCCCAAATGGGATAAGAACCCACAAACATTGCTTTGAGGTAGTAAATGGCTTGTATAAAGTTATTTTGGGTTATAATATGTTATAATACAATGAATTTGATTGATTACAACTGCTAGAGATGGATGAAGAATGTTTTAGAAGTGTGAAGAAAGACTTGTTGATGTTTGGTCCCAAATGGGATAAGAACCCACAACCAATGCTTTGAGGCAGTAAATGGCTTGTATAAAGTTATTTTGGGTTAGAATATGTTATAATACAATGAATTTAATTGATTACAAGTGCTAGAGATGGATGACGAATGTTTAGAAGTGTGAAGAAAGACTTGTTGAAGTTTGGTCCCAAATGGGATAAGAACCCACAACCAATGCTTTGAGGTAGTAAATGGCTTGTATAAAGTTATTTTGGGTTATAATATGTTATAATACCATGAATTTGATTGATTACAAGTGCTAGAGATGGATGAAGAATGTTTAGAAGTGTGAAGAAGGACTTGCTAAAGTTTGGTCCAAAATGGGATAAGAACCCACAAACATTGCTTCGACGTAGTAAATGGCTTGTATAAAGTTATTTTGGGTTATAATATGTTATAATACAATGAATTTGATTGATTACAAGTGCTAGAGATGGATGAAGAATGTTTAGAAGTGTGAAGAATTACTTGTTGAAGTTTGGTCCCAAATGGGATAAGAACCCACAACCAATGCTTTGAGGCAGTAAATGGCTTGTATAAAGGTATTTTGGGTTAGAATATGTTATAATAAAAGGAATTTGATTGATTACAAGTGCTAGAGATGGATGAAAAATGTATAGAAGTGTGAAGAAAGACTTGTTGAAGTTTGGTCCCAAATGGGATAAGAACCCACAACCAATGCTTTGAGGCAGTAAATGGCTTGTATAAAGTTATTTTGGGTTATAATATGTTATAATACAATGAATTTGATTGATTACAAGTGCTAGAGATGGATGAAGAATGTTTTAGAAGTGTGAAGAAAGACTTGTTGATGTTTGGTCCCAAATGGGATAAGAACCCACAACCAATGCTTTGAGGCAGTAAATGGCTTGTATAAAGTTATTTTGGATTAGAATATGTTATAATACAATGAATTTAATTGATTACAAGTGCTAGAGATGGATGAAGAATGTTTAGAAGTGTGAAGAAAGACTTGTTGAAGTTTGGTCCCAAATGGGATAAGAACCCAGAAC
This sequence comes from Capsella bursa-pastoris, assembly GCA_036452645.1. Lineage (NCBI taxonomy): Eukaryota > Viridiplantae > Streptophyta > Magnoliopsida > Brassicales > Brassicaceae > Capsella > Capsella bursa-pastoris. The sequence continues at coordinate 6,560,124 of CP144192.1, forward strand.
CAATGCTTTGAGGTAGTAAATGGCTTGTATAAAGTTATTTTGGGTTATAATATGTTATAATACAATGAATTTGATTGATTACAACTGCTAGAGATAGATGAAGAATGTTTAGAAGTGTGAAGAAAGACTTGTTGAAGTTTGGTCTCAAATGGGATAAGAACCCACAAACATTGCTTTGAAAGTAGTAAATGGCTTGTATAAAGTTATTTTGGGTTAGAATATGTTATAATACAATGAATTTGATTGATTACAAGTGCTAGAGATGGATGAAGAATGTTTAGAAGTGAGCAGAAAGACTTGTTGAAGTTTGGTCCCAAATGGGATAAGAACCCACAACCAATGCTTTGAGGCAGTAAATGGCTTGTATAAAGTTATTTTGGGTTATAATATGTTATAATACAATGAATTTGATTGATTACAAATGTGCTAGATATGGATGAAGAATGTTTTAGAAGTGTGAAGAAAAACTTGTTGATGTTTGGTCCCAAATGGGATAAGAACCCACAACCAATGCTTTGAGGCAGTAAATGGCTTGTATAAAGTTATTTTGGGTTAGAATATGTTATAATACAATGAATTTAATTGATTACAAGTGCCAGAGATGGATGAAAAATGTTTAGAAGTGTGAAGAAAGACTTGTTGAAGTTTGGTACCAACTAGGATAAGAACCCACAACCATTGCTTTGCGGTAGTAAATGGCTTGTATAAAGTTATTTTGGGTTATAATATGTTATAATACAATAAATTTGATTGATTACAAGTGCTAGAGATAGATGAAGAATGTTTAGAAGTGTGAAGAAAGACTTGTTGAAATTTGGTCCCAAATGGGATAAGAACCCACAAACATTGCTTTGAAAGTAGTAAATGGCTTGTATAAAGTTATTTTGGGTTAGAATATGTTATAATACAATGAATTTGATTGATTACAAGTGCTAGAGATGGATGAAGAATAATTAGAAGTGTGAAGAAGGACTTGCTGAAGTTTGGTCCCAAATGGGATAAGAACCCACAAACATTGCTTTGAAAGTAGTAAATGGCTTGTATAAAGTTATTTTGGGTTAGAATATGTTATAATACAATGAATTTGATTGATTACAAGTGCTAGAGATGGATGAAGAATGTTTAGAAGTGTGAAGATTTACTTGTTGAAGTTTGGTCCCAAATGGGATAAGAACCCACAACAAATGCTTTGAGGCAGTAAATGGCTTGTATAAATTATTTTGGGTTAGAATATGTTATAATACAATGAATTTGATTGATTACAAGTGCTAGAGATGGATGAAGAATGTTTAGAAGTGTGAAGAAAGACTTGTTGAAGTTTGGTCCCAAATGGGATAAGAACCCACAACCAATGCTTTGAGGCATTAAATGGCTTGTATAAAGCTATTTTGGGTTAGAATATGTTATCATACAATGAATTTGATTGAATATAAGTGCTAGAGATTGATGAAGAATGTTTAGAAGTGTGAACAAAGACCCCGTTGAAGTTTGGTCCCAAATGGGATAAGAACCCACAACCAATGCTTTGAGGCAGTAAATGGCTTGTATAAAGTTATTTTGGGTTAGAATATGTTATAATACAATGAATTTGATTGATTACAAGTGCTAGAGATGGATGAAGAATGTTTAGAAGTGTGAAGAAAGACTTGTTGATGTTTGGTTCCAAATGGGATAAGAAACCACAACCAATTCTTTGAGGCAGTAAATGGCTTCTATAAACTTATTTTGGGTTAGAATATGTTATAATACAATGAATTTAATTGATTACAAGTGCTAGAGATGGATGAAGAATGTTTAGAAGTGTGAAGAAAGACTTGTTGAAGTTTGGTCCCAAATCGGATAAGAACCCACAAACATTGCTTTGAGGTAGTAAATGGCTTGTATAAAGTTATTTTGGGTTAGAATATGTTATCATACAATGAATTTGATTGATTAAAAGTGCTAGAGATTGATGAAGAATGTTTAGAAGTGTGAACAAAGACCCCGTTGAAGTTTGGTCCCAAATGGGATAAGAACCCACAACCAATTCTTTGAGGCAGTAAATGGCTTCTATAAACTTATTTTGGGTTAGAATATGTTACAATACAATGAATTTAATCGATTACAAGTGCTAGAGATGGATGAAGAATGTTTAGAAGTGTGAAGAAAGACTTGTTGAAGTTTGGTCCCAAATGGGATAAGAACCCACAAACATTTCTTTGAGGTAGTAAATGTCTTGTATAAAGTTATTTTGGGTTAGAATATGTTATAATACAATGAATTTGATTGATTACAAGTGCTAGAGATGGATGAAGAATGTTTAGAAGTGTGAAGAATTACTTGTTGAAGTTTGGTCCCAAATGGGATAAGAACCCACAACCAATGCTTTGAGGCAGTAAATGGCTTGTTTAAATTATTTTGGGTTAGAATATGTTATAATACAATGAATTTGATTGATTACAAGTGCTAGAGATTGATGAAGAATGTTTAGAAGTGTGAACAAAGACCCCGTTGAAGTTTGGTCCCAAATGGATAAGAACCCACAACCAATGCTTTGAGGCAGTAAATGGCTTGTATAAAGTTATTTTGGGTTAGAATATGTTATAATACAATGAATTTGATTGATTACAAGTGCTAGAGATAAATGAATAATGTTTTAGAAGTGTGAAGAAAGACTTGCTGAAGTTTGTTTCCAAATGGGATAAGAAACCACAACCAATTCTTTGAGGCAGTAAATGGCTTCTATAAACTTATTTTGGGTTAGAATATGTTATAATACAATGAATTTAATTGATTACAAGTGCTAGAGATGGATGAAGAATGTTTAGAAGTGTGAAGAAAGACTTGTTGAAGTTTGGTCCCAAATCGGATAAGAACCCACAAACATTGCTTTGAGGTTGTAAATGGCTTGTATAAAGTTATTTTGGGTTAGAATATGTTATCATACAATGAATTTGATTGATTATAAGTGCTAGAGATAAATGAATAATGTTTTAGAAGTGTGAAGAAAGACTTGCTGAAGTTTGTTTCCAAATGGGATAAGAAACCACAACCAATTCTTTGAGGCAGTAAATGGCTTCTATAAACTTATTTTGGGTTAGAATATGTTATAATACAATGAATTTAATTGATTACAAGTGCTAGAGATGGATGAAGAATTTTTTTGAAGTGTGAAGAAAGACTTGTTGATGTTTGGTCCCAAATGGGATAAGAACCCACAACCAATGCTTTGAGGCAGTAAATGGCTTGTATAAAGTTATTTTGAGTTAGAATATGTTATAATACAATGAATTTAATTGATTACAAGTGCTAGAGATGGATGAAGAATGTTTAGAAGTGTGAAGAAAGACTTGTTGAAGTTTGGTCCCAAATGGGATAAGAACCCACAACCAATGCTTTGAGGTAGTAAATGGCTTGTATAAAATTATTTTGGGTTATATTATGTTATAATACAATGAATTTAATTGATTACAAGTGCTAGAGATGGATGAAGAATGTTTAGAAGTGTGAAGAAAGACTTGTTGAAGTTTGGTCCCAAATGGGATAAGAACCCACAACCAATGCTTTGAGGTAGTAAATGGCTTGTATAAAGTTATTTTGGGTTAGAATATGTTATAATACAATGAATTTGATTGATTACAAGTGCTAGAGATGGATGAAGAATGTTTAGAAGTGTGAAGAATTATTTGTTGAAATTTGGTCCCAAATGGGATAAGAACCCACAACCAATGCTTTGAGGCAGTAAATGGCTTGTATAAAGGTATTTTGGGTTAGAATATGTTATAATACAATGAATTTGATTGATTACAAGTGCTAGAGATAGATGAAAAATGTTTAGAAGTGTGAAGAAAGACTTGTTGAAGTTTGGTCCCAAATGGGATAAGAACCCACAACCAATGCTTTGAGGCAGTAAATGGCTTGTATAAAGTTATTTTGGGTTATAATATGTTATAATACAATGAATTTGATTGATTACAAGTGCTAGAGATGGATGAAGAATGTTTTAGAAGTGTGAAGAAAGACTTGTTGATGTTTGGTCCCAAATGGGATAAGAACCCACAACCAATGCTTTGAGGCAGTAAATGGATTGTGTAAAGTTATTTTGGGTTAGAATATGTTATAATACAATGAATTTAATTGATTACAAGTGCTAGAGATGGATGAAGAATGTTTAGAAGTGTGAAGAAAGACTTGTTGAAGTTTGGTCCCAAATGGGATAAGAACCCACAACCAATGCTTTGAGGTAGTAAATGGCTTGTATAAAGTTATTTTGGGTTATAATATGTTATAATACAATGAATTTGATTGATTACAAGTGCTAGAGATAGATGAAGAATGTTTAGAAGTGTGAAGAAAGACTTGTTGAAGTTTGGTCTCAAATGGGATAAGAACCCACAAACATTGCTTTGAAAGTAGTAAATGGCTTGTATAAAGTTATTTTGGGTTAGAATATGTTATAATACAATGAATTTGATTGATTACAAGTGCTAGAGATGGATGAAGAATGTTTAGAAGTGAGAAGAAAGACTTGTTGAAGTTATAAGAACCCACAACCAATGCTTTGAGACAGTAAATGGCTTGTATAAAGTTATTTTGGGTTAGAATATGATATAATACAATGAATTTGATTGATTACAAGTGCTAGAGAAGGATGAAGAATGTTTAGAAGTGTGAAGAAAGACTTGTTGAAGTTTGGTCCCAAATGGGATAAGAACCCACAAACATTGCTTTGAAAGTAGTAAATGGCTTGTATAAAGTTATTTTGGGTTAGAATATGTTATAATACCATGAATTTGATTGATTACAAGTGCTAGAGATGGATGAAGAATGTTTAGAAGTGTGAAGAAGGACTTGCTAAAGTTTGGTCCAAAATGGGATAAGAACCCACAAACATTGCTTCGACGTAGTAAATGGCTTGTATAAAGTTATTTTGGGTTATAATATGTTATAATACAATGAATTTGATTGATTACAAGTGCTAGAGATGGATGAAGAATGTTTAGAAGTGTGAAGAATTACTTGTTGAAGTTTGGTCCCAAATGGGATAAGAACCCACAATTAATGCTTTGAGGCAGTAAATGGCTTGTATAAAGGTATTTTGGGTTAGAATATGTTATAATAAAAGGAATTTGATTGATTACAAGTGCTAGAGATGGATGAAAAATGTATAGAAGTGTGAAGAAAGACTTGTTGAAGTTTGGTCCCAAATGGGATAAGAACCCACAACCAATGCTTTGAGGCAGTAAATGGCTTGTATAAAGTTATTTTGGGTTATAATATGTTATAATACAATGAATTTGATTGATTACAAGTGCTAGAGATGGATGAAGAATGTTTTAGAAGTGTGAAGAAAGACTTGTTGATGTTTGGTCCCAAATGGGATAAGAACCCACAACCAATGCTTTGAGGCAGTAAATGGCTTGTATAAAGTTATTTTGGGTTAGAATATGTTATAATACAATGAATTTAATTGATTACAAGTGCTAGAGATGGATGAAGAATGTTTAGAAGTGTGAAGAAAGACTTGTTGAAGTTTGGTCCCAAATGGGATAAGAACCCAGAACCAATGCTTTGAGGTAGTAAATGGCTTGTATAAAGTTATTTTGGGTTATAATATGTTATAATACAATGAATTTGATTGATTACAACTGCTAGAGATAGATGAAGAATGTTTAGAAGTGTGAAGAAAGACTTGTTGAAGTTTGGTCTCAAATGGGATAAGAACCCACAAACATTGCTTTGAAAGTAGTAAATGGCTTGTATAAAGTTATTTTGGGTTAGAATATGTTATAATACAATGAATTTGATTGATTACAAGTGCTAGAGATGGATGAAGAATGTTTAGAAGTGAGCAGAAAGACTTGTTGAAGTTTGGTCCCAAATGGGATAAGAACCCACAACCAATGCTTTGAGGCAGTAAATGGCTTGTATAAAGTTATTTTGGGTTATAATATGTTATAATACAATGAATTTGATTGATTACAAATGTGCTAGATATGGATGAAGAATGTTTTAGAAGTGTGAAGAAAAACTTGTTGATGTTTGGTCCCAAATGGGATAAGAACCCACAACCAATGCTTTGAGGCAGTAAATGGCTTGTATAAAGTTATTTTGGGTTAGAATATGTTATAATACAATGAATTTAATTGATTACAAGTGCCAGAGATGGATGAAAAATGTTTAGAAGTGTGAAGAAAGACTTGTTGAAGTTTGGTACCAACTAGGATAAGAACCCACAACCATTTCTTTGCGGTAGTAAATGGCTTGTATAAAGTTATTTTGGGTTATAATATGTTATAATACAATAAATTTGATTGATTACAAGTGCTAGAGATAGATGAAGAATGTTTAGAAGTGTGAAGAAAGACTTGTTGAAATTTGGTCCCAAATGGGATAAGAACCCACAAACATTGCTTTGAAAGTAGTAAATGGCTTGTATAAAGTTATTTTGGGTTAGAATATGTTATAATACAATGAATTTAATTGATTACAAGTGCTAGAGATGGATGAAGAATGTTTAGAAGTGTGAAGATTTACTTGTTGAAGTTTGGTCCCAAATGGGATAAGAACCCACAACAAATGCTTTGAGGCAGTAAATGGCTTGTATAAATTATTTTGGGTTAGAATATGTTATAATACAATGAATTTGATTGATTACAAGTGCTAGAGATGGATGAAGAATGTTTAGAAGTGTGAAGAAAGACTTGTTGAAGTTTGGTCCCAAATGGGATAAGAACCCACAACCAATGCTTTGAGGCATTAAATGGCTTGTATAAAGCTATTTTGGGTTAGAATATGTTATCATACAATGAATTTGATTGAATATAAGTGCTAGAGATTGATGAAGAATGTTTAGAAGTGTGAACAAAGACCCCGTTGAAGTTTGGTCCCAAATGGGATAAGAACCCACAGCCAATGCTTTGAGGCAGTAAATGGCTTGTATAAAGTTATTTTGGGTTAGAATATGTTATAATACAATGAATTTGATTGATTACAAGTGCTAGAGATGGATGAAGAATGTTTAGAAGTGTGAAGAAAGACTTGTTGATGTTTGGTTCCAAATGGGATAAGAAACCACAACCAATTCTTTGAGGCAGTAAATGGCTTCTATAAACTTATTTTGGGTTAGAATATGTTATAATACAATGAATTTAATTGATTACAAGTGCTAGAGATGGATGAAGAATGTTTAGAAGTGTAAAGAAAGACTTGTTGAAGTTTGGTCCCAAATCGGATAAGAACCCACAAACATTGCTTTGAGGTAGTAAATGGCTTGTATAAAGTTATTTTGGGTTAGAATATGTTATCATACAATGAATTTGATTGATTAAAAGTGCTAGAGATTGATGAAGAATGTTTAGAAGTGTGAACAAAGACCCCGTTGAAGTTTGGTCCCAAATGGGATAAGAACCCACAACCAATTCTTTGAGGCAGTAAATGGCTTCTATAAACTTATTTTGGGTTAGAATATGTTACAATACAATGAATTTAATCGATTACAAGTGCTAGAGATGGATGAAGAATGTTTAGAAGTGTGAAGAAAGACTTGTTGAAGTTTGGTCCCAAATGGGATAAGAACCCACAAACATTTCTTTGAGGTAGTAAATGTCTTGTATAAAGTTATTTTGGGTTAGAATATGTTATAATACAATGAATTTGATTGATTACAAGTGCTAGAGATGGATGAAGAATGTTTAGAAGTGTGAAGAATTACTTGTTGAAGTTTGGTCCCAAATGGGATAAGAACCCACAACCAATGCTTTGAGGCAGTAAATGGCTTGTATAAATTATTTTGGGTTAGAATATGTTATAATACAATGAATTTGATTGATTACAAGTGCTAGAGATTGATGAAGAATGTTTAGAAGTGTGAACAAAGACCCCGTTGAAGTTTGGTCCCAAATGGATAAGAACCCACAACCAATGCTTTGAGGCAGTAAATGGCTTGTATAAAGTTATTTTGGGTTAGAATATGTTATAATACAATGAATTTGATTGATTACAAGTGCTAGAGATAAATGAATAATGTTTTAGAAGTGTGAAGAAAGACTTGCTGAAGTTTGTTTCCAAATGGGATAAGAAACCACAACCAATTCTTTGAGGCAGTAAATGGCTTCTATAAACTTATTTTGGGTTAGAATATGTTATAATACAATGAATTTAATTGATTACAAGTGCTAGAGATGGATGAAGAATGTTTAGAAGTGTGAAGAATGACTTGTTGAAGTTTGGTCCCAAATCGGATAAGAACCCACAAACATTGCTTTGAGGTAGTAAATGGCTTGTATAAAGTTATTTTGGGTTAGAATATGTTATCATACAATGAATTTGATTGATTATAAGTGCTAGAGATTGATGAAGAATGTTTAGAAGTGTGAACAAAGACCCCGTTGAAGTTTGGTCCCAAATGGGATAAGAACCCACAACCAATGCTTTGAGGCAGTAAATGGCTTGTATAAAGCTATTTTGGGTTAGAATATGTTATCATACAATGAATTTGATTGATTATAAGTGCTAGAGATTGATGAAGAATGTTTAGAAGTGTGAACAAAGACCCCGTTGAAGTTTGGTCCCAAATGGGATAAGAACCCACAACCAATGCTTTGAGGCATTAAATGGCTTGTATAAAGCTATTTTGGGTTAGAATATGTTATCATACAATGAATTTGATTGAATATAAGTGCTAGAGATTGATGAAGAATGTTTAGAAGTGTGAACAAAGACCCCGTTGAAGTTTGGTCCCAAATGGGATAAGAACCCACAACCAATGCTTTGAGGCAGTAAATGGCTTGTATAAAGTTATTTTGGGTTAGAATATGTTATAATACAATGAATTTGATTGATTACAAGTGCTAGAGATGGATGAAGAATGTTTAGAAGTGTGAAGAAAGACTTGTTGATGTTTGGTTCCAAATGGGATAAGAAACCACAACCAATTCTTTGAGGCAGTAAATGGCTTCTATAAACTTATTTTGGGTTAGAATATGTTATAATACAATGAATTTAATTGATTACAAGTGCTAGAGATGGATGAAGAATGTTTAGAAGTGTGAAGAAAGACTTGTTGAAGTTTGGTCCCAAATCGGATAAGAACCCACAAACATTGCTTTGAGGTAGTAAATGGCTTGTATAAAGTTATTTTGGGTTAGAATATGTTATCATACAATGAATTTGATTGATTAAAAGTGCTAGAGATTGATGAAGAATGTTTAGAAGTGTGAACAAAGACCCCGTTGAAGTTTGGTCCCAAATGGGATAAGAACCCACAACCAATTCTTTGAGGCAGTAAATGGCTTCTATAAACTTATTTTGGGTTAGAATATGTTACAATACAATGAATTTAATCGATTACAAGTGCTAGAGATGGATGAAGAATGTTTAGAAGTGTGAAGAAAGACTTGTTGAAGTTTTGTCCCAAATGGGATAAGAACCCACAAACATTTCTTTGAGGTAGTAAATGTCTTGTATAAAGTTATTTTGGGTTAGAATATGTTATAATACAATGAATTTGATTGATTACAAGTGCTACAGATGGATGAAGAATGTTTAGAAGTGTGAAGAATTACTTGTTGAAGTTTGGTCCCAAATGGGATAAGAACCCACAACCAATGCTTTGAGGCAGTAAATGGCTTGTATAAATTATTTTGGGTTAGAATATGTTATAATACAATGAATTTGATTGATTACAAGTGCTAGAGATTGATGAAGAATGTTTAGAAGTGTGAACAAAGACCCCGTTGAAGTTTGGTCCCAAATGGATAAGAACCCACAACCAATGCTTTGAGGCAGTAAATGGCTTGTATAAAGTTATTTTGGGTTAAAATATGTTATAATACAATGAATTTGATTGATTACAAGTGCTAGAGATAGATGAATAATGTTTTAGAAGTGTGAAGAAAGACTTGCTGAAGTTTGTTTCCAAATGGGATAAGAAACCACAACCAATTCTTTGAGGCAGTAAATGGCTTCTATAAACTTATTTTGGGTTAGAATATGTTATAATACAATGAATTTAATTGATTACAAGTGCTAGAGATGGATGAAGAATGTTTAGAAGTGTGAAGAATGACTTGTTGAAGTTTGGTCCCAAATCGGATAAGAACCCACAAACATTGCTTTGAGGTAGTAAATGGCTTGTATAAAGTTATTTTGGGTTAGAATATGTTATCATACAATGAATTTGATTGATTATAAGTGCTAGAGATTGATGAAGAATGTTTAGAAGTGTGAACAAAGACCCCGTTGAAGTTTGGTCCCAAATGGGATAAGAACCCACAACCAATGCTTTGAGGCAGTAAATGGCTTGTATAAAGCTATTTTGGGTTAGAATATGTTATCATACAATGAATTTGATTGATTATAAGTGCTAGAGATTGATGAAGAATGTTTAGAAGTGTGAACAAAGACCCCGTTGAAGTTTGGTCCCAAATGGGATAAGAACCCACAACCAATGCTTTGAGGCATTAAATGGCTTGTATAAAGCTATTTTGGGTTAGAATATGTTATCATACAATGAATTTGATTGAATATAAGTGCTAGAGATTGATGAAGAATGTTTAGAAGTGTGAACAAAGACCCCGTTGAAGTTTGGTCCCAAATGGGATAAGAACCCACAACCAATGCTTTGAGGCAGTAAATGGCTTGTATAAAGTTATTTTGGGTTAGAATATGTTATAATACAATGAATTTGATTGATTACAAGTGCTAGAGATGGATGAAGAATGTTTAGAAGTGTGAAGAAAGACTTGTTGATGTTTGGTTCCAAATGGGATAAGAAACCACAACCAATTCTTTGAGGCAGTAAATGGCTTCTATAAACTTATTTTGGGTTAGAATATGTTATAATACAATGAATTTAATTGATTACAAGTGCTAGAGATGGATGAAGAATGTTTAGAAGTGTGAAGAAAGACTTGTTGAAGTTTGGTCCCAAATCGGATAAGAACCCACAAACATTGCTTTGAGGTAGTAAATGGCTTGTATAAAGTTATTTTGGGTTAGAATATGTTATCATACAATGAATTTGATTGATTAAAAGTGCTAGAGATTGATGAAGAATGTTTAGAAGTGTGAACAAAGACCCCGTTGAAGTTTGGTCCCAAATGGGATAAGAACCCACAACCAATTCTTTGAGGCAGTAAATGGCTTCTATAAACTTATTTTGGGTTAGAATATGTTACAATACAATGAATTTAATCGATTACAAGTGCTAGAGATGGATGAAGAATGTTTAGAAGTGTGAAGAAAGACTTGTTGAAGTTTTGTCCCAAATGGGATAAGAACCCACAAACATTTCTTTGAGGTAGTAAATGTCTTGTATAAAGTTATTTTGGGTTAGAATATGTTATAATACAATGAATTTGATTGATTACAAGTGCTACAGATGGATGAAGAATGTTTAGAAGTGTGAAGAATTACTTGTTGAAGTTTGGTCCCAAATGGGATAAGAACCCACAACCAATGCTTTGAGGCAGTAAATGGCTTGTATAAATTATTTTGGGTTAGAATATGTTATAATACAATGAATTTGATTGATTACAAGTGCTAGAGATTGATGAAGAATGTTTAGAAGTGTGAACAAAGACCCCGTTGAAGTTTGGTCCCAAATGGATAAGAACCCACAACCAATGCTTTGAGGCAGTAAATGGCTTGTATAAAGTTATTTTGGGTTAAAATATGTTATAATACAATGAATTTGATTGATTACAAGTGCTAGAGATAGATGAATAATGTTTTAGAAGTGTGAAGAAAGACTTGCTGAAGTTTGTTTCCAAATGGGATAAGAAACCACAACCAATTCTTTGAGGCAGTAAATGGCTTCTATAAACTTATTTTGGGTTAGAATATGTTATAATACAATGAATTTAATTGATTACAAGTGCTAGAGATGGATGAAGAATGTTTAGAAGTGTGAAGAAAGACTTGTTGAAGTTTGGTCCCAAATCGGATAAGAACCCACAAACATTGCTTTGAGGTAGTAAATGGCTTGTATAAAGTTATTTTGGGTTAGAATATGTTATCATACAATGAATTTGATTGATTATAAGTGCTAGAGATTGATGAAGAATGTTTAGAAGTGTGAACAAAGACCCCGATGAAGTTTGGTCCCAAATGGGATAAGAACCCACAACCAATGCTTTGAGGCAGTAAATGGCTTGTATAAAGTTATTTTGGGTTAGAATATGTTATAATACAATGAATTTGATTGATTACAAGTGCTAGAGATGGATGAAGAATGTTTAGAAGTGAGAAGAAAGACTTGTTGAAGTTATAAGAACCCACAACCAATGCTTTGAGACAGTAAATGGCTTGTATAAAGTTATTTTGGGTTAGAATATGATATAATACAATGAATTTGATTGATTACAAGTGCTAGAGAAGGATGAAGAATGTTTAGAAGTGTGAAGAAAGACTTGTTGAAGTTTGGTCCCAAATGGGATAAGAACCCACAAACATTGCTTTGAAAGTAGTAAATGGCTTGTATAAAGTTATTTTGGGTTAGAATATGTTATAATACCATGAATTTGATTGATTACAAGTGCTAGAGATGGATGAAGAATGTTTAGAAGTGTGAAGAAGGACTTGCTAAAGTTTGGTCCAAAATGGGATAAGAACCCACAAACATTGCTTCGACGTAGTAAATGGCTTGTATAAAGTTATTTTGGGTTATAATATGTTATAATACAATGAATTTGATTGATTACAAGTGCTAGAGATGGATGAAGAATGTTTAGAAGTGTGAAGAATTACTTGTTGAAGTTTGGTCCCAAATGGGATAAGAACCCACAACCAATGCTTTGAGGCAGTAAATGGCTTGTATAAAGGTATTTTGGGTTAGAATATGTTATAATAAAAGGAATTTGATTGATTACAAGTGCTAGAGATGGATGAAAAATGTATAGAAGTGTGAAGAAAGACTTGTTGAAGTTTGGTCCCAAATGGGATAAGAACCCACAACCAATGCTTTGAGGCAGTAAATGGCTTGTATAAAGTTATTTTGGGTTATAATATGTTATAATACAATGAATTTGATTGATTACAAGTGCTAGAGATGGATGAAGAATGTTTTAGAAGTGTGAAGAAAGACTTGTTGATGTTTGGTCCCAAATGGGATAAGAACCCACAACCAATGCTTTGAGGCAGTAAATGGCTTGTATAAAGTTATTTTGGGTTAGAATATGTTATAATACAATGAATTTAATTGATTACAAGTGCTAGAGATGGATGAAGAATGTTTAGAAGTGTGAAGAAAGACTTGTTGAAGTTTGGTCCCAAATGGGATAAGAACCCAGAACCAATGCTTTGAGGTAGTAAATGGCTTGTATAAAGTTATTTTGGGTTATAATATGTTATAATACAATGAATTTGATTGATTACAACTGCTAGAGATAGATGAAGAATGTTTAGAAGTGTGAAGAAAGACTTGTTGAAGTTTGGTCTCAAATGGGATAAGAACCCACAAACATTGCTTTGAAAGTAGTAAATGGCTTGTATAAAGTTATTTTGGGTTAGAATATGTTATAATACAATGAATTTGATTGATTACAAGTGCTAGAGATGGATGAAGAATGTTTAGAAGTGAGCAGAAAGACTTGTTGAAGTTTGGTCCCAAATGGGATAAGAACCTACAACCAATGCTTTGAGGCAGTAAATGGCTTGTATAAAGTTATTTTGGGTTATAATATGTTATAATACAATGAATTTGATTGATTACAAATGTGCTAGATATGGATGAAGAATGTTTTAGAAGTGTGAAGAAAAACTTGTTGATGTTTGGTCCCAAATGGGATAAGAACCCACAACCAATGCTTTGAGGCAGTAAATGGCTTGTATAAAGTTATTTTGGGTTAGAATATGTTATAATACAATGAATTTAATTGATTACAAGTGCCAGAGATGGATGAAAAATGTTTAGAAGTGTGAAGAAAGACTTGTTGAAGTTTGGTACCAACTAGGATAAGAACCCACAACCATTGCTTTGCGGTAGTAAATGGCTTGTATAAAGTTATTTTGGGTTATAATATGTTATAATACAATAAATTTGATTGATTACAAGTGCTAGAGATAGATGAAGAATGTTTAGAAGTGTGAAGAAAGACTTGTTGAAATTTGGTCCCAAATGGGATAAGAACCCACAAACATTGCTTTGAAAGTAGTAAATGGCTTGTATAAAGTTATTTTGGGTTAGAATATGTTATAATACAATGAATTTGATTGATTACAAGTGCTAGAGATGGATGAAGAATGTTTAGAAGTGTGAAGATTTACTTGTTGAAGTTTGGTCCCAAATGGGATAAGAACCCACAACAAATGCTTTGAGGCAGTAAATGGCTTGTATAAATTATTTTGGGTTAGAATATGTTATAATACAATGAATTTGATTGATTACAAGTGCTAGAGATGGATGAAGAATGTTTAGAAGTGTGAAGAAAGACTTGTTGAAGTTTGGTCCCAAATGGGATAAGAACCCACAACCAATGCTTTGAGGCATTAAATGGCTTGTATAAAGCTATTTTGGGTTAGAATATGTTATCATACAATGAATTTGATTGAATATAAGTGCTAGAGATTGATGAAGAATGTTTAGAAGTGTGAACAAAGACCCCGTTGAAGTTTGGTCCCAAATGGGATAAGAACCCACAGCCAATGCTTTGAGGCAGTAAATGGCTTGTATAAAGTTATTTTGGGTTAGAATATGTTATAATACAATGAATTTGATTGATTACAAGTGCTAGAGATGGATGAAGAATGTTTAGAAGTGTGAAGAAAGACTTGTTGATGTTTGGTTCCAAATGGGATAAGAAACCACAACCAATTCTTTGAGGCAGTAAATGGCTTCTATAAACTTATTTTGGGTTAGAATATGTTATAATACAATGAATTTAATTGATTACAAGTGCTAGAGATGGATGAAGAATGTTTAGAAGTGTGAAGAAAGACTTGTTGAAGTTTGGTCCCAAATCGGATAAGAACCCACAAACATTGCTTTGAGGTAGTAAATGGCTTGTATAAAGTTATTTTGGGTTAGAATATGTTATCATACAATGAATTTGATTGATTAAAAGTGCTAGAGATTGATGAAGAATGTTTAGAAGTGTGAACAAAGACCCCGTTGAAGTTTGGTCCCAAATGGGATAAGAACCCACAACCAATTCTTTGAGGCAGTAAATGGCTTCTATAAACTTATTTTGGGTTAGAATATGTTACAATACAATGAATTTAATCGATTACAAGTGCTAGAGATGGATGAAGAATGTTTAGAAGTGTGAAGAAAGACTTGTTGAAGTTTGGTCCCAAATGGGATAAGAACCCACAAACATTTCTTTGAGGTAGTAAATGTCTTGTATAAAGTTATTTTGGGTTAGAATATGTTATAATACAATGAATTTGATTGATTACAAGTGCTAGAGATGGATGAAGAATGTTTAGATGTGTGAAGAATTACTTGTTGAAGTTTGGTCCCAAATGGGATAAGAACCCACAACCAATGCTTTGAGGCAGTAAATGGCTTGTATAAATTATTTTGGGTTAGAATATGTTATAATACAATGAATTTGATTGATTACAAGTGCTAGAGATTGATGAAGAATGTTTAGAAGTGTGAACAAAGACCCCGTTGAAGTTTGGTCCCAAATGGATAAGAACCCACAACCAATGCTTTGAGGCAGTAAATGGCTTGTATAAAGTTATTTTGGGTTAGAATATGTTATAATACAATGAATTTGATTGATTACAAGTGCTAGAGATAAATGAATAATGTTTTAGAAGTGTGAAGAAAGACTTGCTGAAGTTTGTTTCCAAATGGGATAAGAAACCACAACCAATTCTTTGAGGCAGTAAATGGCTTCTATAAACTTATTTTGGGTTAGAATATGTTATAATACAATGAATTTAATTGATTACAAGTGCTAGAGATGGATGAAGAATGTTTAGAAGTGTGAAGAAAGACTTGTTGAAGTTTGGTCCCAAATCGGATAAGAACCCACAAACATTGCTTTGAGGTAGTAAATGGCTTGTATAAAGTTATTTTGGGTTAGAATATGTTATCATACAATGAATTTGATTGATTATAAGTGCTAGAGATTGATGAAGAATGTTTAGAAGTGTGAACAAAGACCCCGTTGAAGTTTGGTCCCAAATGGGATAAGAACCCACAACCAATGCTTTGAGGCAGTAAATGGCTTGTATAAAGCTATTTTGGGTTAGAATATGTTATCATACAATGAATTTGATTGATTATAAGTGCTAGAGATTGATGAAGAATGTTTAGAAGTGTGAACAAAGACCCCGTTGAAGTTTGGTCCCAAATGGGATAAGAACCCACAACCAATGCTTTGAGGCATTAAATGGCTTGTATAAAGCTATTTTGGGTTAGAATATGTTATCATACAATGAATTTGATTGAATATAAGTGCTAGAGATTGATGAAGAATGTTTAGAAGTGTGAACAAAGACCCCGTTGAAGTTTGGTCCCAAATGGGATAAGAACCCACAACCAATGCTTTGAGGCAGTAAATGGCTTGTATAAAGTTATTTTGGGTTAGAATATGTTATAATACAATGAATTTGATTGATTACAAGTGCTAGAGATGGATGAAGAATGTTTAGAAGTGTGAAGAAAGACTTGTTGATGTTTGGTTCCAAATGGGATAAGAAACCACAACCAATTCTTTGAGGCAGTAAATGGCTTCTATAAACTTATTTTGGGTTAGAATATGTTATAATACAATGAATTTAATTGATTACAAGTGCTAGAGATGGATGAAGAATGTTTAGAAGTGTGAAGAAAGACTTGTTGAAGTTTGGTCCCAAATCGGATAAGAACCCACAAACATTGCTTTGAGGTAGTAAATGGCTTGTATAAAGTTATTTTGGGTTAGAATATGTTATCATACAATGAATTTGATTGATTAAAAGTGCTAGAGATTGATGAAGAATGTTTAGAAGTGTGAACAAAGACCCCGTTGAAGTTTGGTCCCAAATGGGATAAGAACCCACAACCAATTCTTTGAGGCAGTAAATGGCTTCTATAAACTTATTTTGGGTTAGAATATGTTACAATACAATGAATTTAATCGATTACAAGTGCTAGAGATGGATGAAGAATGTTTAGAAGTGTGAAGAAAGACTTGTTGAAGTTTGGTCCCAAATGGGATAAGAACCCACAAACATTTCTTTGAGGTAGTAAATGTCTTGTATAAAGTTATTTTGGGTTAGAATATGTTATAATACAATGAATTTGATTGATTACAAGTGCTAGAGATGGATGAAGAATGTTTAGAAGTGTGAAGAATTACTTGTTGAAGTTTGGTCCCAAATGGGATAAGAACCCACAACCAATGCTTTGAGGCAGTAAATGGCTTGTATAAATTATTTTGGGTTAGAATATGTTATAATACAATGAATTTGATTGATTACAAGTGCTAGAGATTGATGAAGAATGTTTAGAAGTGTGAACAAAGACCCCGTTGAAGTTTGGTCCCAAATGGATAAGAACCCACAACCAATGCTTTGAGGCAGTAAATGGCTTGTATAAAGTTATTTTGGGTTAGAATATGTTATAATACAATGAATTTGATTGATTACAAGTGCTAGAGATAGATGAATAATGTTTTAGAAGTGTGAAGAAAGACTTGCTGAAGTTTGTTTCCAAATGGGATAAGAAACCACAACCAATTCTTTGAGGCAGTAAATGGCTTCTATAAACTTATTTTGGGTTAGAATATGTTATAATACAATGAATTTAATTGATTACAAGTGCTAGAGATGGATGAAGAATGTTTAGAAGTGTGAAGAAAGACTTGTTGAAGTTTGGTCCCAAATCGGATAAGAACCCACAAACATTGCTTTGAGGTAGTAAATGGCTTGTATAAAGTTATTTTGGGTTAGAATATGTTATCATACAATGAATTTGATTGATTATAAGTGCTAGAGATTGATGAAGAATGTTTAGAAGTGTGAACAAAGACCCCGTTGAAGTTTGGTCCCAAATGGGATAAGAACCCACAACCAATGCTTTGAGGCAGTAAATGGCTTGTATAAAGTTATTTTGGGTTAGAATATGTTATAATACAATGAATTTGATTGATTACAAGTGCTAGAGATGGATGAAAAATGTTTAGAAGTGTGAAGAAAGACTTGTTGAAGTTTGGTCCCAAATGGGATAAGAACCCACAACCAATGCTTTGAGGTAGTAAATGGCTTGTATAAAGTTATTTTGGGTTATAATATGTTATAATACAATGAATTTGATTGATTACAAGTGCTAGAGATAGATAAAGAATGTTTAGAAGTGTGAAGAAGGACTTGCTGAAGTTTGGTCCCAAATGGGATATGAACCCACAAACATTTCTTTGAGATAGTAAATGTCTTGTATAAAGTTATTTTGGGTTAGAATATGTTATAATACAATGAATTTGATTGATTACAAGTGCTAGAGATGGATGAAGAATGTTTAGAAGTGTGAAGAAAGACTTGTTGAAGTTTGGTCCAAAATGGGATAAGAACCCACAAACATTGCTTCGAGGTAGTAAATGGCGTGTATAAAGTTATTTTGGGTTAGAATATGTTATCATACAATGAATTTGATTGATTACAAGTGCTAGAGATAGATGAAAAATGTTTAGAAGTGTGAAGAAAGACTTGTTGAAGTTTGGTCCCAAATGGGATAAGAACCCACAAACATTGCTTTGAGGTAGTAAATGGCTTGTATAAAGTTATTTTGGGTTAGAATATGTTATAATTCAATGAATTTGATTGATTACAAGTGCTATAGATGGATAAAGAATGTTTAGAAGTGTGAACAAAGACTCGTTAAAGTTTGGTCCCAAATGGGATAAGAACCCACAACCAATGCTTTGAGGCATTAAATGGCTTGTATAAAGTTATTTTGGGTTAGAATATGTTAGAATACAATGAATTTGATTGATTACAAGTGCTAGAGATGGATGAAGAATGTTTAGAAGTGTGAAGAAAGACTTGTTGATGTTTGGTCCCAAATGGGATAAGAACCCACAACCAATGCTTTGAGGCAGTAAATGGCTTGTATAAAGTTATTTTGGGTTAGAATATGTAATAATACAATGAATTTAATTGATTATAAGTGCTAGAGATGGATGAAGAATGTTTAGAAGTGTGAAGAAAGACTTGTTGAAATTTGGTCCAAAATGGGATAAGAACCCACAACCAATTCTTTGAGGCAGTAAATGGCTTGTATAAACTTATTTTGGGTTAGAATATGTTATAATACAATGAATTTGATTGATTACAAGTGCTAGAGATGGATGAAGAATGTTTAGAAGTGTGAAGAAAGACTTGTTGATGTTTGGTCCCAAATGGGATAAGAACCCACAACCAATGCTTTGAGGTAGCAAATGGCTTGTATAAAGTTATTTTGGGTTAGAATATGTTATAATACATTGAATTTGATTGATTACAAGTGCTAGAGATGGATAAAGAATGTTTAGAAGTGTGAAGAAAGACTCGTTAAAGTTTGGTCCCAAATGGGATAAGAACCCACAACCAATGCTTTGAGGCATTAAATGGCTTGTATAAAGTTATTTTGGATTAGAATATGTTATAATACAATGAATTTGATTGAATACAAGTGCTAGAGATGGATGAAGAATGTTTAGAAGTGTGAAGACGGACTTGTTGAAGTTTGGTCCCAAATGGGATAAGAACCCACAACCAATGCTTTGAGGCAGTAAATGGCTTGTATAAAGTTATTTTAGGTTAGAATATGTTATAATACAATGAATTTGATTGATTACAAGTGCTAGAGATGGATGAAGAATGTTTTAGAAGTGTGAACAAAGACTTGTTGATGTCTGGTCCCAAATGGGATAAGAACCCAACACCAATGCTTTGAGGCAGTAAATGGCTTGTATAAAGTTATTTTGGGTTAGAATATGTTATAATACAATGAATTTGATTGATTATAAGTGCTAGAGATGGATGAAGAATGTTTAGAAGTGTGAAGAAAGACTTGTTGAAGTTTGGTCCCAAATGGGATAAGAACCCACAACCAATACTTTGAGGTAGTAAATGGCTTGTATAAAGTTATTTTGGGTTATAATATGTTATAATACAATGAATTTGATTGATTACAAGTGCTAGAGATAGATGAAGAATGTTTAGAAGTGTGAAGAAGGACTTGCTGAAGTTTGGTCCCAAATGGGATATGAACCCACAAACATTTGTTTGAGGTAGTAAATGTCTTGTATAAAGTTATTTTGGGTTAGAATATGTTATAATACAATGAATTTGATTGATTACAAGTGCTAGAGATGGATGAAGAATGTTTAGAAGTGTGAAGAAAGACTTGTTGAAGTTTGGTCCAAAATGGGATAAGAACCCACAAACATTGCTTCGAGGTAGTAAATGGCTTGTATAAAGTTATTTTGGGTTAGAATATGTTATCATACAATGAATTTGATTGATTACAAATGCTAGAGATAGATGAAGAATGTTTAGAAGTGTGAAGAAAGACTTGTTGAAGTTTGGTCCCAAATGGGATAAGAACCCACAAACATTGCTTTGAGGTAGTAAATGGCTTGTATAAAGTTATTTTGGGTTAGAATATGTTATAATTCAATGAATTTGATTGATTGCAAGTGCTAGAGATAGATAAAGAATGTTTAGAAGTGTGAACAAAGACTCGTTAAAGTTTGGTCCCAAATGGGATAAGAACCCACAACCAATGCTTTGAGGCATTAAATGGCTTGTATAAAGTTATTTTGGGTTAGAATATGTTAGAATACAATGAATTTGATTGATTACAAGTGCTAGAGATGGATGAAGAATGTTTAGAAGTGTGAAGAAAGACTTGTTGATGTTTGTTCCCAAATGGGATAAGAACCCACAACCAATGCTTTGAGGCAGTAAATGGCTTGTATAAAGTTATTTTGGGTTAGAATATGTAATAATACAATGAATTTAATTGATTACAAGTGCTAGAGATGGATGAAGAATGTTTAGAAGTGTGAAGAAAGACTTGTTGAAATTTGGTCCAAAATGGGATAAGAACCCACAACCAATTCTTTGAGGCAGTAAATGGCTTGTATAAACTTATTTTGGGTTAGAATATGTTATAATACAATGAATTTGATTGATTACAAGTGCTAGAGATGGATGAAGAATGTTTAGAAGTGTGAAGAAAGACTTGTTGAAGTTTGGTCCAAAATGGGATAAGAACCCACAACCAATTCTTTGAGGCAGTAAATGGCTTGTATAAACTTATTTTGGGTTAGAATATGTTATAATACAATGAATTTGATTGATTACAAGTGCTAGAGATGGATGAAGAATGTTTAGAAGTGTGAACAAAGACTCGTTAAAGTTTGGTCCCAAATGGGATAAGAACCCACAACCAATGCTTTGAGGCATTAAATGGCTTGTATAAAGTTATTTTGGGTTAGAATATGTTATAATACAATGAATTTGATTGATTACAAGTGCTAGAGATGGATGAAGAATGTTTAGAAGTGTGAAGAAGGACTTGTTGAAGTTTGGTCCAAAATGGGATAAGAACCCAAAAACATTGCTTCGAGGTAGTAAATGGCTTGTATAAAGTTATTTTGGGTTAGAATATGTTATCATACAATGAATTTGATTGATTACAAGTGCTAGAGATAGATGAAGAATGTTTAGAAGTGTGAAGAAAGACTTGTTGAAGTTTGGTCCCAAATGGGATAAGAACCCACAAACATTGCTTTGAGGTAGTAAATGGCTTGTATAAAGTTATTTTGGGTTAGAATATGTTATAATTCAATGAATTTGATTGATTACAAGTGCTAGAGATGGATAAAGAATGTTTAGAAGTGTGAACAAAGACTCGTTAAAGTTTGGTCCCAAATGGGATAAGAACCCACAACCAATGCTTTGAGGCATTAAATGGCTTGTATAAAGTTATTTTGGGTTAGAATATGTTAGAATACAATGAATTTGATTGATTACAAGTGCTAGAGATGGATGAAGAATGTTTAGAAGTGTGAAGAAAGACTTGTTGATGTTTGGTCCCAAATGGGATAAGAACCCACAACCAATGCTTTGAGGCAGTAAATGGCTTGTATAAAGTTATTTTGGGTTAGAATATGTTATAATACAATGAATTTGATTGATTACAAGTGCTAGAGATGGATGAAGAATGTTTTAGAAGTGTGAAGAAAGACTTGTTGATGTTTGGTTCCAAATGGGATAAGAACCCACAACTAATTCTTAGAGGCAGTAAATGGCTTGTATAAACTTATTTTGGGTTAGAATATGTTATAATACAATGAATTTAATTGATTACAAGTGCTAGAGATGGATGAAGAATGTTTAGAAGTTTAACGAAAGACTTGTTGAAGTTTGGTCCCAAATGGGATAAGAACCCACAACCAATGCTTTGAGGTAGCAAATGGCTTGTATAAAGTTATTTTGGGTTAGAATATGTTATAATACATTGAATTTGATTGATTACAAGTGCTAGAGATGGATAAAGAATGTTTAGAAGTGTGAACAAAGAGTCGTTAAAGTTTGGTCCCAAATGGGATAAGAACCCACAACCAATGCTTTGAGGCATTAAATGGCTTGTATAAAGTTATTTTGGGTTAGAATATGTTATAATACAATGAATTTGATTGATTACAAGTGCTAGAGATGGATGAAGAATGTTTAGAAGTGTGAAGAAGGACTTGTTGAAGTTTGGTCCAAAATGGGATAAGAACCCAAAAACATTGCTTCGAGGTAGTAAATGGCTTGTATAAAGTTATTTTGGGTTAGAATATGTTATCATACAATGAATTTGATTGATTACAAGTGCTAGAGATAGATGAAGAATGTTTAGAAGTGTGAAGAAAGACTTGTTGAAGTTTGGTCCCAAATGGGATAAGAACCCACAAACATTGCTTTGAGGTAGTAAATGGCTTGTATAAAGTTATTTTGGGTTAGAATATGTTATAATTCAATGAATTTGATTGATTACAAGTGCTAGAGATGGATAAAGAATGTTTAGAAGTGTGAACAAAGACTCGTTAAAGTTTGGTCCCAAATGGGATAAGAACCCACAACCAATGCTTTGAGGCATTAAATGGCTTGTATAAAGTTATTTTGGGTTAGAATATGTTAGAATACAATAAATTTGATTGATTACAAGTGCTAGAGATGGATGAAGAATGTTTAGAAGTGTGAAGAAGGACTTGCTAAAGTTTGGTCCAAAATGGGATAAGAACCCACAAACATTGCTTCGACGTAGTAAATGGCTTGTATAAAGTTATTTTGGGTTATAATATGTTATAATACAATGAATTTGATTGATTACAAGTGCTAGAGATGGATGAAGAATGTTTAGAAGTGTGAAGAATTACTTGTTGAAGTTTGGTCCCAAATGGGATAAGAACCCACAACCAATGCTTTGAGGCAGTAAATGGCTTGTATAAAGGTATTTTGGGTTAGAATATGTTATAATAAAAGGAATTTGATTGATTACAAGTGCTAGAGATGGATGAAAAATGTATAGAAGTGTGAAGAAAGACTTGTTGAAGTTTGGTCCCAAATGGGATAAGAACCCACAACCAATGCTTTGAGGCAGTAAATGGCTTGTATAAAGTTATTTTGGGTTATAATATGTTATAATACAATGAATTTGATTGATTACAAGTGCTAGAGATGGATGAAGAATGTTTTAGAAGTGTGAAGAAAGACTTGTTGATGTTTGGTCCCAAATGGGATAAGAACCCACAACCAATGCTTTGAGGCAGTAAATGGCTTGTATAAAGTTATTTTGGGTTAGAATATGTTATAATACAATGAATTTAATTGATTACAAGTGCTAGAGATGGATGAAGAATGTTTAGAAGTGTGAAGAAAGACTTGTTGAAGTTTGGTCCCAAATGGGATAAGAACCCAGAACCAATGCTTTGAGGTAGTAAATGGCTTGTATAAAGTTATTTTGGGTTATAATATGTTATAATACAATGAATTTGATTGATTACAACTGCTAGAGATAGATGAAGAATGTTTAGAAGTGTGAAGAAAGACTTGTTGAAGTTTGGTCTCAAATGGGATAAGAACCCACAAACATTGCTTTGAAAGTAGTAAATGGCTTGTATAAAGTTATTTTGGGTTAGAATATGTTATAATACAATGAATTTGATTGATTACAAGTGCTAGAGATGGATGAAGAATGTTTAGAAGTGAGTAGAAAGACTTGTTGAAGTTTGGTCCCAAATGTGATAAGTACCCACAACCAATGCTTTGAGGCAGTAAATGGCTTGTATAAAGTTATTTTGGGTTATAATATGTTATAATACAATGAATTTGATTGATTACAAATGTGCTAGATATGGATGAAGAATGTTTTAGAAGTGTGAAGAAAAACTTGTTGATGTTTGGTCCCAAATGGGATAAGAACCCACAACCAATGCTTTGAGGCAGTAAATGGCTTGTATAAAGTTATTTTGGGTTAGAATATGTTATAATACAATGAATTTAATTGATTACAAGTGCTAGAGATGGATGAAAAACGTTTAGAAGTGTGAAGAAAGACTTGTTGAAGTTTGGTACCAACTAGGATAAGAACCCACAACCATTGCTTTGCGGTAGTAAATGGCTTGTATAAAGTTATTTTGGGTTATAATATGTTATAATACAATAAATTTGATTGATTACAAGTGCTAGAGATAGATGAAGAATGTTTAGAAGTGTGAAGAAAGACTTGTTGAAATTTGGTCCCAAATGGGATAAGAACCCACAAACATTGCTTTGAAAGTAGTAAATGGCTTGTATAAAGTTATTTTGGGTTAGAATATGTTATAATACAATGAATTTGATTGATTACAAGTGCTAGAGATGGATGAAGAATAATTAGAAGTGTGAAGAAGGACTTGCTGAAGTTTGGTCCCAAATGGGATAAGAACCCACAAACATTGTTTTGAAAGTAGTAAATGGCTTGTATAAAGTTATTTTGGGTTAGAATATGTTATAATACAATGAATTTGATTGATTACAAGTGCTAGAGATGGATGAAGAATGTTTAGAAGTGTGAAGATTTACTTGTTGAAGTTTGGTCCCAAATGGGATAAGAACCCACAACAAATGCTTTGAGGCAGTAAATGGCTTGTATAAATTATTTTGGGTTAGAATATGTTATAATACAATAAATTTGATTGATTACAAGTGCTAGAGATGGATGAAGAATGTTTAGAAGTGTGAAGAAAGACTTGTTGAAGTTTGGTCCCAAATGGGATAAGAACCCACAACCAATGCTTTGAGGCATTAAATGGCTTGTATAAAGCTATTTTGGGTTAGAATATGTTATCATACAATGAATTTGATTGAATATAAGTGCTAGAGATTGATGAAGAATGTTTAGAAGTGTGAAGAAAGACTTGTTGATGTTTGGTTCCAAATGGGATAAGAAACCACAACCAATTCTTTGAGGCAGTAAATGGCTTCTATAAACTTATTTTGGGTTAGAATATGTTATAATACAATGAATTTAATTGATTACAAGTGCTAGAGATGGATGAAGAATGTTTAGAAGTGTGAAGAAAGACTTGTTGAAGTTTGGTCCCAAATCGGATAAGAACCCACAAACATTGCTTTGAGGTAGTAAATGGCTTGTATAAAGTTATTTTGGGTTAGAATATGTTATCATACAATGAATTTGATTGATTACAAGTGCTAGAGATGGATGAAGAATGTTTAGAAGTGTGAAGAAAGACTTGTTGATGTTTGGTTCCAAATGGGATAAGAAACCACAACCAATTCTTTGAGGCAGTAAATGGCTTCTATAAACTTATTTTGGGTTAGAATATGTTATAATACAATGAATTTAATTGATTACAAGTGCTAGAGATGGATGAAGAATGTTTAGAAGTGTGAAGAAAGACTTGTTGAAGTTTGGTCCCAAATCGGATAAGAACCCACAAACATTGCTTTGAGGTAGTAAATGGCTTGTATAAAGTTATTTTGGGTTAGAATATGTTATCATACAATGAATTTGATTGATTAAAAGTGCTAGAGATTGATGAAGAATGTTTAGAAGTGTGAACAAAGACCCCGTTGAAGTTTGGTCCCAAATGGGATAAGAACCCACAACCAATTCTTTGAGGCAGTAAATGGCTTCTATAAACTTATTTTGGGTTAGAATATGTTACAATACAATGAATTTAATCGATTACAAGTGCTAGAGATGGATGAAGAATGTTTAGAAGTGTGAAGAAAGACTTGTTGAAGTTTGGTCCCAAATGGGATAAGAACCCACAAACATTTCTTTGAGGTAGTAAATGTCTTGTATAAAGTTATTTTGGGTTAGAATATGTTATAATACAATGAATTTGATTGATTACAAGTGCTAGAGATGGATGAAGAATGTTTAGAAGTGTGAAGAATTACTTGTTGAAGTTTGGTCCCAAATGGGATAAGAACCCACAACCAATGCTTTGAGGCAGTAAATGGCTTGTATAAATTATTTTGGGTTAGAATATGTTATAATACAATGAATTTGATTGATTACAAGTGCTAGAGATTGATGAAGAATGTTTAGAAGTGTGAACAAAGACCCCGTTGAAGTTTGGTCCCAAATGGATAAGAACCCACAACCAATGCTTTGAGGCAGTAAATGGCTTATATAAAGTTATTTTGGGTTAGAATATGTTATAATACAATGAATTTGATTGATTACAAGTGCTAGAGATAGATGAATAATGTTTTAGAAGTGTGAAGAAAGACTTGCTGAAGTTTGTTTCCAAATGGGATAAGAAACCACAACCAATTCTTTGAGGCAGTAAATGGCTTCTATAAACTTATTTTGAGTTAGAATATGTTATAATACAATGAATTTAATTGATTACAAGTGCTAGAGATGGATGAAGAATGTTTAGAAGTGTGAAGAAAGACTTGTTGAAGTTTGGTCCCAAATCGGATAAGAACCCACAAACATTGCTTTGAGGTAGTAAATGGCTTGGATAAAGTTATTTTGGGTTAGAATATGTTATCATACAATGAATTTGATTGATTATAAGTGCTAGAGATTGATGAAGAATGTTTAGAAGTGTGAACAAAGACCCCGTTGAAGTTTGGTCCCAAATGGGATAAGAACCCACAACCAATGCTTTGAGGCAGTAAATGGCTTGTATAAAGTTATTTTGGGTTAGAATATGTTATAATACAATGAATTTGATTGATTACAAGTGCTAGAGATGGATGAAAAATGTTTAGAAGTGTGAAGAAAGACTTGTTGAAGTTTGGTCCCAAATGGGATAAGAACCCACAACCAATGCTTTGAGGTAGTAAATGGCTTGTATAAAGTTATTTTGGGTTATAATATGTTATAATAAAATGAATTTGATTGATTACAAGTGCTAGAGATAGATAAAGAATGTTTAGAAGTGTGAAGAAGGACTTGCTGAAGTTTGGTCCCAAATGGGATATGAACCCACAAACATTTCTTTGAGGTAGTAAATGTCTTGTATAAAGTTATTTTGGGTTAAAATATGTTATAATACAATGAATTTGATTGATTACAAGTGCTAGAGATGGATGAAGAATGTTTAGAAGTGTGAAGAAAGACTTGTTGAAGTTTGGTCCAAAATGGGATAAGAACCCACAAACATTGCTTCGAGGTAGTAAATGGCTTGTATAAAGTTATTTTGGGTTAGAATATGTTATCATACAATGAATTTGATTGATTACAAGTGCTAGAGATAGATGAAGAATGTTTAGAAGTGTGAAGAAAGACTTGTTGAAGTTTGGTCCCAAATGGGATAAGAACCCACAAACATTGCTTTGAGGTAGTAAATGGCTTGTATAAAGTTATTTTGGGTTAGAATATGTTATAATTCAATGAATTTGATTGATTACAAGTGCTAGAGATGGATAAAGAATGTTTAGAAGTGTGAACAAAGACTCGTTAAAGTTTGGTCCCAAATGGGATAAGAACCCACAACCAATGCTTTGAGGCATTAAATGGCTTGTATAAAGTTATTTTGGGTTAGAATATGTTATAATACAATGAATTTGATTGATTACAAGTGCTAGAGATGGATGAAGAATGTTTAGAAGTGTGAAGAAAGACTTGTTGATGTTTGGTCCCAAATGGGATAAGAACCCACAACCAATGCTTTGAGGTAGCAAATGGCTTGTATAAAGTTATTTTGGGTTAGAATATGTTATAATACATTGAATTTGATTGATTACAAGTGCTAGAGATGGATAAAGAATGTTTAGAAGTGTGAAGAAAGACTCGTTAAAGTTTGGTCCCAAATGGGATAAGAACCCACAACCAATGCTTTGAGGCATTAAATGGCTTGTATAAAGTTATTTTGGATTAGAATATGTTATAATACAATGAATTTGATTGAATACAAGTGCTAGAGATGGATGAAGAATGTTTAGAAGTGTGAAGACGGACTTGTTGAAGTTTGGTCCCAAATGGGATAAGAACCCACAACCAATGCTTTGAGGCAGTAAATGGCTTGTATAAAGTTATTTTAGGTTAGAATATGTTATAATACAATGAATTTGATTGATTACAAGTGCTAGAGATGGATGAAGAATGTTTTAGAAGTGTGAACAAAGACTTGTTGATGTTTGGTCCCAAATGGGATAAGAACCCAACACCAATGCTTTGAGGCAGTAAATGGCTTGTATAAAGTTATTTTGGGTTAGAATATGTTATAATACAATGAATTTGATTGATTACAAGTGCTAGAGATGGATGAAGAATGTTTAGAAGTGTGAAGAAAGACTTGTTGATGTTTGGTCCCAAATGGGATAAGAACCCACAACCAATGCTTTGAGGTAGCAAATGGCTTGTATAAAGTTATTTTGGGTTAGAATATGTTATAATACATTGAATTTGATTGATTACAAGTGCTAGAGATGGATAAAGAATGTTTAGAAGTGTGAAGAAAGACTCGTTAAAGTTTGGTCCCAAATGGGATAAGAACCCACAACCAATGCTTTGAGGCATTAAATGGCTTGTATAAAGTTATTTTGGATTAGAATATGTTATAATACAATGAATTTGATTGAATACAAGTGCTAGAGATGGATGAAGAATGTTTAGAAGTGTGAAGACGGACTTGTTGAAGTTTGGTCCCAAATGGGATAAGAACCCACAACCAATGCTTTGAGGCAGTAAATGGCTTGTATAAAGTTATTTTAGGTTAGAATATGTTATAATACAATGAATTTGATTGATTACAAGTGCTAGAGATGGATGAAGAATGTTTTAGAAGTGTGAACAAAGACTTGTTGATGTTTGGTCCCAAATGGGATAAGAACCCAACACCAATGCTTTGAGGCAGTAAATGGCTTGTATAAAGTTATTTTGGGTTAGAATATGTTATAATACAATGAATTTGATTGATTACAAGTGCTAGAGATGGATGAAGAATGTTTAGAAGTGTGAAGAAAGACTTGTTGAAGTTTGGTCCCAAATGGGATAAGAACCCACAACCAATACTTTGAGGTAGTAAATGGCTTGTATAAAGTTATTTTGGGTTATAATATGTTATAATACAATGAATTT
Organism: Capsella bursa-pastoris; assembly: GCA_036452645.1. Lineage (NCBI taxonomy): Eukaryota > Viridiplantae > Streptophyta > Magnoliopsida > Brassicales > Brassicaceae > Capsella > Capsella bursa-pastoris. The sequence continues at coordinate 6,589,621 of CP144192.1, forward strand.
GATTGATTACAAGTGCTAGAGATAGATGAAGAATGTTTAGAAGTGTGAAGAAGGACTTGCTGAAGTTTGGTCCCAAATGGGATATGAACCCACAAACATTTCTTTGAGGTAGTAAATGTCTTGTATAAAGTTATTTTGGGTTAGAATATGTTATAATACAATGAATTTGATTGATTACAAGTGCTAGAGATGGATGAAGAATGTTTAGAAGTGTGAAGAAAGACTTGTTGAAGTTTGGTCCAAAATGGGATAAGAACCCACAAACATTGCTTCGAGGTAGTAAATGGCTTGTATAAAGTTATTTTGGGTTAGAATATGTTATCATACAATGAATTTGATTGATTACAAATGCTAGAGATAGATGAAGAATGTTTAGAAGTGTGAAGAAAGACTTGTTGAAGTTTGGTCCCAAATGGGATAAGAACCCACAAACATTGCTTTGAGGTAGTAAATGGCTTGTATAAAGTTATTTTGGGTTAGAATATGTTATAATTCAATGAATTTGATTGATTACAAGTGCTAGAGATGGATAAAGAATGTTTAGAAGTGTGAACAAAGACTCGTTAAAGTTTGGTCCCAAATGGGATAAGAACCCACAACCAATGCTTTGAGGCATTAAATGGCTTGTATAAAGTTATTTTGGGTTAGAATATGTTAGAATACAATGAATTTGATTGATTACAAGTGCTAGAGATGGATGAAGAATGTTTAGAAGTGTGAAGAAAGACTTGTTGATGTTTGTTCCCAAATGGGATAAGAACCCACAACCAATGCTTTGAGGCAGTAAATGGCTTGTATAAAGTTATTTTGGGTTAGAATATGTAATAATACAATGAATTTAATTGATTACAAGTGCTAGAGATGGATGAAGAATGTTTAGAAGTGTGAAGAAAGACTTGTTGATGTTTGGTCCCAAATGGGATAAGAACCCACAACCAATGCTTTGAGGTAGCAAATGGCTTGTATAAAGTTATTTTGGGTTAGAATATGTTATAATACATTGAATTTGATTGATTACAAGTGCTAGAGATGGATAAAGAATGTTTAGAAGTGTGAAGAAAGACTCGTTAAAGTTTGGTCCCAAATGGGATAAGAACCCACAACCAATGCTTTGAGGCATTAAATGGCTTGTATAAAGTTATTTTGGATTAGAATATGTTATAATACAATGAATTTGATTGAATACAAGTGCTAGAGATGGATGAAGAATGTTTAGAAGTGTGAAGACGGACTTGTTGAAGTTTGGTCCCAAATGGGATAAGAACCCACAACCAATGCTTTGAGGCAGTAAATGGCTTGTATAAAGTTATTTTAGGTTAGAATATGTTATAATACAATGAATTTGATTGATTACAAGTGCTAGAGATGGATGAAGAATGTTTTAGAAGTGTGAACAAAGACTTGTTGATGTTTGGTCCCAAATGGGATAAGAACCCAACACCAATGCTTTGAGGCAGTAAATGGCTTGTATAAAGTTATTTTGGGTTAGAATATGTTATAATACAATGAATTTGATTGATTACAAGTGCTAGAGATGGATGAAGAATGTTTAGAAGTGTGAAGAAAGACTTGTTGAAGTTTGGTCCCAAATGGGATAAGAACCCACAACCAATACTTTGAGGTAGTAAATGGCTTGTATAAAGTTATTTTGGGTTATAATATGTTATAATACAATGAATTTGATTGATTACAAGTGCTAGAGATAGATGAAGAATGTTTAGAAGTGTGAAGAAGGACTTGCTGAAGTTTGGTCCCAAATGGGATATGAACCCACAAACATTTCTTTGAGGTAGTAAATGTCTTGTATAAAGTTATTTTGGGTTAGAATATGTTATAATACAATGAATTTGATTGATTACAAGTGCTAGAGATGGATGAAGAATGTTTAGAAGTGTGAAGAAAGACTTGTTGAAGTTTGGTCCAAAATGGGATAAGAACCCACAAACATTGCTTCGAGGTAGTAAATGTCTTGTATAAAGTTATTTTGGGTTAGAATATGTTATCATACAATGAATTTGATTGATTACAAATGCTAGAGATAGATGAAGAATGTTTAGAAGTGTGAAGAAAGACTTGTTGAAGTTTGGTCCCAAATGGGATAAGAACCCACAAACATTGCTTTGAGGTAGTAAATGGCTTGTATAAAGTTATTTTGGGTTAGAATATGTTATAATTCAATGAATTTGATTGATTACAAGTGCTAGAGATGGATAAAGAATGTTTAGAAGTGTGAACAAAGACTCGTTAAAGTTTGGTCCCAAATGGGATAAGAACCCACAACCAATGCTTTGAGGCATTAAATGGCTTGTATAAAGTTATTTTGGGTTAGAATATGTTAGAATACAATGAATTTGATTGATTACAAGTGCTAGAGATGGATGAAGAATGTTTAGAAGTGTGAAGAAAGACTTGTTGATGTTTGTTCCCAAATGGGATAAGAACCCACAACCAATGCTTTGAGGCAGTAAATGGCTTGTATAAAGTTATTTTGGGTTAGAATATGTAATAATACAATGAATTTAATTGATTACAAGTGCTAGAGATGGATGAAGAATGTTTAGAAGTGTGAAGAAAGACTTGTTGAAATTTGGTCCAAAATGGGATAAGAACCCACAACCAATTCTTTGAGGCAGTAAATGGCTTGTATAAACTTATTTTGGGTTAGAATATGTTATAATACAATGAATTTGATTGATTACAAGTGCTAGAGATGGATGAAGAATGTTTAGAAGTGTGAAGAAAGACTTGTTGAAGTTTGGTCCAAAATGGGATAAGAACCCACAACCAATTCTTTGAGGCAGTAAATGGCTTGTATAAACTTATTTTGGGTTAGAATATGTTATAATACAATGAATTTGATTGATTACAAGTGCTAGAGATGGATGAAGAATGTTTAGAAGTGTGAACAAAGGCTCGTTAAAGTTTGGTCCCAAATGGGATAAGAACCCACAACCAATGCTTTGAGGCATTAAATGGCTTGTATAAAGTTATTTTGGGTTAGAATATGTTATAATACAATGAATTTGATTGATTACAAGTGCTAGAGATGGATGAAGAATGTTTAGAAGTGTGAAGAAGGACTTGTTGAAGTTTGGTCCAAAATGGGATAAGAACCCAAAAACATTGCTTCGAGGTAGTAAATGGCTTGTATAAAGTTATTTTGGGTTAGAATATGTTATCATACAATGAATTTGATTGATTACAAGTGCTAGAGATAGATGAAGAATGTTTAGAAGTGTGAAGAAAGACTTGTTGAAGTTTGGTCCCAAATGGGATAAGAACCCACAAACATTGCTTTGAGGTAGTAAATGGCTTGTATAAAGTTATTTTGGGTTAGAATATGTTATAATTCAATGAATTTGATTGATTACAAGTGCTAGAGATGGATAAAGAATGTTTAGAAGTGTGAACAAAGACTCGTTAAAGTTTGGTCCCAAATGGGATAAGAACCCACAACCAATGCTTTGAGGCATTAAATGGCTTGTATAAAGTTATTTTGGGTTAGAATATGTTAGAATACAATGAATTTGATTGATTACAAGTGCTAGAGATGGATGAAGAATGTTTAGAAGTGTGAAGAAAGACTTGTTGATGTTTGGTCCCAAATGGGATAAGAACCCACAACCAATGCTTTGAGGCAGTAAATGGCTTGTATAAAGTTATTTTGGGTTAGAATATGTTATAATACAATAAATTTGATTGATTACAAGTGCTAGAGATGGATGAAGAATGTTTTAGAAGTGTGAAGAAAGACTTGTTGATGTTTGGTTCCAAATGGGATAAGAACCCACAACTAATTCTTAGAGGCAGTAAATGGCTTGTATAAACTTATTTTGGGTTAGAATATGTTATAATACAATGAATTTAATTGATTACAAGTGCTAGAGATGGATGAAGAATGTTTAGAAGTTTAACGAAAGACTTGTTGAAGTTTGGTCCCAAATGGGATAAGAACCCACAACCAATGCTTTGAGGTAGCAAATGGCTTGTATAAAGTTATTTTGGGTTAGAATATGTTATAATACATTGAATTTGATTGATTACAAGTGCTAGAGATGGATAAAGAATGTTTAGAAGTGTGAACAAAGAGTCGTTAAAGTTTGGTCCCAAATGGGATAAGAACCCACAACCAATGCTTTGAGGCATTAAATGGCTTGTATAAAGTTATTTTGGGTTAGAATATGTTATAATACAATGAATTTAATTGATTACAAGTGCTAGAGATGGATGAAGAATGTTTAGAAGTGTGAAGAAGGACTTGTTGAAGTTTGGTCCAAAATGGGATAAGAACCCAAAAACATTGCTTCGAGGTAGTAAATGGCTTGTATAAAGTTATTTTGGGTTAGAATATGTTATCATACAATGAATTTGATTGATTACAAGTGCTAGAGATAGATGAAGAATGTTTAGAAGTGTGAAGAAAGACTTGTTGAAGTTTGGTCCCAAATGGGATAAGAACCCACAAACATTGCTTTGAGGTAGTAAATGGCTTGTATAAAGTTATTTTGGGTTAGAATATGTTATAATTCAATGAATTTGATTGATTACAAGTGCTAGAGATGGATAAAGAATGTTTAGAAGTGTGAACAAAGACTCGTTAAAGTTTGGTCCCAAATGGGATAAGAACCCACAACCAATGCTTTGAGGCATTAAATGGCTTGTATAAAGTTATTTTGGGTTAGAATATGTTAGAATACAATAAATTTGATTGATTACAAGTGCTAGAGATGGATGAAGAATGTTTAGAAGTGTGAAGAAAGACTTGTTGATGTTTGGTCCCAAATGGGATAAGAACCCACAACCAATGCTTTGAGGCAGTAAATGGCTTGTATAAAGTTATTTTGGGTTAGAATATGTAATAATACAATGAATTTAATAGATTACAAGTGCTAGAGATGGATGAAAAATGTTTAGAAGTGTGAAGAAAGACTTGTTGAAGTTTGGTCTAAAATGGGATAAGAACCCACAACCAATTCTTTGAGGCAGTAAATGGCTTGTATAAACTTATTTTGGGTTAGAATATGTTATAATACAATGAATTTGATTGATTACAAGTGCTAGAGATGGATGAAGAATGTTTAGAAGTGTGAAGAAAGACTTGTTGATGTTTGGTCCCAAATGGGATAAGAACCCACAACCAATGCTTTGAGGCAGTAAATGGCTTGTATAAAGTTATTTTGGGTTAGAATATGTTATAATACAATGAATTTGATTGATTACAAGTGCTAGAGATGGATGAAGAATGTTTTAGAAGTGTGAAGAAAGACTTGTTGATGTTTGGTTCCAAATGAGATAAGAACCCACAACTAATTCTTAGAGGCAGTAAATGGCTTGTATAAACTTATTTTGGGTTAGAATATGTTATAATACAATGAATTTAATTGATTACAAGTGCTAGAGATGGATAAAGAATGTTTAGAAGTGTGAACAAAGACTCGTTAAAGTTTGGTCCCAAATGGGATAAGAACCCACAACCAATGCTTTGAGGCATTAAATGGCTTGTATAAAGTTATTTTGGGTTAGAATATGTTAGAATACAATGAATTTGATTGATTACAAGTGCTAGAGATGGATGAAGAATGTTTAGAAGTGTGAAGAAAGACTTGTTGATGTTTGGTCCCAAATGGGATAAGAACCCACAACCAATGCTTTGAGGTAGCAAATGGCTTGTATAAAGTTATTTTGGGTTAGAATATGTTATAATACATTGAATTTGATTGATTACAAGTGCTAGAGATGGATAAAGAATGTTTAGAAGTGTGAACAAAGACTCGTTAAAGTTTGGTCCCAAATGGGATAAGAACCCACAACCAATGCTTTGAGGCATTAAATGGCTTGTATAAAGTTATTTTGGGTTAGAATATGTTATAATACAATGAATTTGATTGATTACAAGTGCTAGAGATGGATGAAGAATGTTTAGAAGTGTGAAGAAGGACTTGTTGAAGTTTGGTCCAAAATGGGATAAGAACCAAAAAACATTGCTTCGAGGTAGTAAATGGCTTGTATAAAGTTATTTTGGGTTAGAATATGTTATCATACAATGAATTTGATTGATTACAAGTGCTAGAGATAGATGAAGAATGTTTAGAAGTGTGAAGAAAGACTTGTTGAAGTTTGGTCCCAAATGGGATAAGAACCCACAAACATTGCTTTGAGGTAGTAAATGGCTTGTATAAAGTTATTTTGGGTTAGAATATGTTATAATTCAATGAATTTGATTGATTACAAGTGCTAGAGATGGATAAAGAATGTTTAGAAGTGTGAACAAAGACTCGTTAAAGTTTGGTCCCAAATGGGATAAGAACCCACAACCAATGCTTTGAGGCATTAAATGGCTTGTATAAAGTTATTTTGGGTTAGAATATGTTAGAATACAATGAATTTGATTGATTACAAGTGCTAGAGATGGATGAAGAATGTTTAGAAGTGTGAAGAAAGACTTGTTGATGTTTGGTCCCAAATGGGATAAGAACCCACAACCAATGCTTTGAGGCAGTAAATGGCTTGTATAAAGTTATTTTAGGTTAGAATATGTTATAATACAATGAATTTGATTGATTACAAGTGCTAGAGATGGATGAAGAATGTTTTAGAAGTGTGAACAAAGACTTGTTGATGTTTGGTCCCAAATGGGATAAGAACCCAACACCAATGCTTTGAGGCAGTAAATGGCTTGTATAAAGTTATTTTGGGTTAGAATATGTTATAATACAATGAATTTGATTGATTACAAGTGCTAGAGATGGATGAAGAATGTTTAGAAGTGTGAAGAAAGACTTGTTGAAGTTTGGTCCCAAATGGGATAAGAACCCACAACCAATACTTTGAGGTAGTAAATGGCTTGTATAAAGTTATTTTGGGTTATAATATGTTATAATACAATGAATTTGATTGATTACAAGTGCTAGAGATAGATGAAGAATGTTTAGAAGTGTGAAGAAGGACTTGCTGAAGTTTGGTCCCAAATGGGATATGAACCCACAAACATTTCTTTGAGGTAGTAAATGTCTTGTATAAAGTTATTTTGGGTTAGAATATGTTATAATACAATGAATTTGATTGATTACAAGTGCTAGAGATGGATGAAGAATGTTTAGAAGTGTGAAGAAAGACTTGTTGAAGTTTGGTCCAAAATGGGATAAGAACCCACAAACATTGCTTCGAGGTAGTAAATGGCTTGTATAAAGTTGTTTTGGGTTAGAATATGTTATCATACAATGAATTTGATTGATTACAAGTGCTAGAGATAGATGAAGAATGTTTAGAAGTGTGAAGAAAGACTTGTTGAAGTTTGGTCCCAAATGGGATAAGAACCCACAAACATTGCTTTGAGGTAGTAAATGGCTTGTATAAAGTTATTTTGGGTTAGAATATGTTATAATTCAATGAATTTGATTGATTACAAGTGCTAGAGATGGATAAAGAATGTTTAGAAGTGTGAACAAAGACTCGTTAAAGTTTGGTCCCAAATGGGATAAGAACCCACAACCAATGCTTTGAGGCATTAAATGGCTTGTATAAAGTTATTTTGGGTTAGAATATGTTAGAATACAATGAATTTGATTGATTACAAGTGCTAGAGATGGATGAAGAATGTTTAGAAGTGTGAAGAAAGACTTGTTGATGTTTGTTCCCAAATGGGATAAGAACCCACAACCAATGCTTTGAGGCAGTAAATGGCTTGTATAAAGTTATTTTGGGTTAGAGTATGTAATAATACAATGAATTTAATTGATTACAAGTGCTAGAGATGGATGAAGAATGTTTAGAAGTGTGAAGAAAGACTTGTTGAAATTTGGTCCAAAATGGGATAAGAACCCACAACCAATTCTTTGAGGCAGTAAATGGCTTGTATAAACTTATTTTGGGTTAGAATATGTTATAATACAATGAATTTGATTGATTACAAGTGCTAGAGATGGATGAAGAATGTTTAGAAGTGTGAAGAAAGACTTGTTGAAGTTTGGTCCAAAATGGGATAAGAACCCACAACCAATTCTTTGAGGCAGTAAATGGCTTGTATAAACTTATTTTGGGTTAGAATATGTTATAATACAATGAATTTGATTGATTACAAGTGCTAGAGATGGATGAAGAATGTTTAGAAGTGTGAACAAAGACTCGTTAAAGTTTGGTCCCAAATGGGATAAGAACCCACAACCAATGCTTTGAGGCATTAAATGGCTTGTATAAAGTTATTTTGGGTTAGAATATGTTATAATACAATGAATTTGATTGATTACAAGTGCTAGAGATGGATGAAGAATGTTTAGAAGTGTGAAGAAGGACTTGTTGAAGTTTGGTCCAAAATGGGATAAGAACCCAAAAACATTGCTTCGAGGTAGTAAATGGCTTGTATAAAGTTATTTTGGATTAGAATATGTTATCATACAATGAATTTGATTGATTACAAGTGCTAGAGATAGATGAAGAATGTTTAGAAGTGTGAAGAAAGACTTGTTGAAGTTTGGTCCCAAATGGGATAAGAACCCACAAACATTGCTTTGAGGTAGTAAATGGCTTGTATAAAGTTATTTTGGGTTAGAATATGTTATAATTCAATGAATTTGATTGATTACAAGTGCTAGAGATGGATAAAGAATGTTTAGAAGTGTGAACAAAGACTCGTTAAAGTTTGGTCCCAAATGGGATAAGAACCCACAACCAATGCTTTGAGGCATTAAATGGCTTGTATAAAGTTATTTTGGGTTAGAATATGTTAGAATACAATGAATTTGATTGATTACAAGTGCTAGAGATGGATGAAGAATGTTTAGAAGTGTGAAGAAAGACTTGTTGATGTTTGGTCCCAAATGGGATAAGAACCCACAACCAATGCTTTGAGGCAGTAAATGGCTTGTATAAAGTTATTTTGGGTTAGAATATGTTATAATACAATGAATTTGATTGATTACAAGTGCTAGAGATGGATGAAGAATGTTTTAGAAGTGTGAAGAAAGACTTGTTGATGTTTGGTTCCAAATGGGATAAGAACCCACAACTAATTCTTAGAGGCAGTAAATGGCTTGTATAAACTTATTTTGGGTTAGAATATGTTATAATACAATGAATTTAATTGATTACAAGTGCTAGAGATGGATGAAGAATGTTTAGAAGTTTAACGAAAGACTTGTTGAAGTTTGGTCCCAAATGGGATAAGAACCCACAACCAATGCTTTGAGGTAGCAAATGGCTTGTATAAAGTTATTTTGGGTTAGAATATGTTATAATACATTGAATTTGATTGATTACAAGTGCTAGAGATGGATAAAGAATGTTTAGAAGTGTGAACAAAGACTCGTTAAAGTTTGGTCCCAAATGGGATAAGAACCCACAACCAATGCTTTGAGGCATTAAATGGCTTGTATAAAGTTATTTTGGGTTAGAATATGTTATAATACAATGAATTTGATTGATTACAAGTGCTAGAGATGGGTGAAGAATGTTTAGAAGTGTGAAGAAGGACTTGTTGAAGTTTGGTCCAAAATGGGATAAGAACCCAAAAACATTGCTTCGAGGTAGTAAATGGCTTGTATAAAGTTATTTTGGGTTAGAATATGTTATCATACAATGAATTTGATTGATTACAAGTGCTAGAGATAGATGAAGAATGTTTAGAAGTGTGAAGAAAGACTTGTTGAAGTTTGGTCCCAAATGGGATAAGAACCCACAAACATTGCTTTGAGGTAGTAAATGGCTTGTATAAAGTTATTTTGGGTTAGAATATGTTATAATTCAATGAATTTGATTGATTACAAGTGCTAGAGATGGATAAAGAATGTTTAGAAGTGTGAACAAAGACTCGTTAAAGTTTGGTCCCAAATGGGATAAGAACCCACAACCAATGCTTTGAGGCATTAAATGGCTTGTATAAAGTTATTTTGGGTTAGAATATGTTAGAATACAATAAATTTGATTGATTACAAGTGCTAGAGATGGATGAAGAATGTTTAGAAGTGTGAAGAAAGACTTGTTGATGTTTGGTCCCAAATGGGATAAGAACCCACAACCAATGCTTTGAGGCAGTAAATGGCTTGTATAAAGTTATTTTGGGTTAGAATATGTAATAATACAATGAATTTAATAGATTACAAGTGCTAGAGATGGATGAAGAATGTTTAGAAGTGTGAAGAAAGACTTGTTGAAGTTTGGTCCAAAATGGGATAAGAACCCACAACCAATTCTTTGAGGCAGTAAATGGCTTGTATAAACTTATTTTGGGTTAGAATATGTTATAATACAATGAATTTGATTGATTACAAGTGCTAGAGATGGATGAAGAATGTTTAGAAGTGTGAAGAAAGACTTGTTGATGTTTGGTCCCAAATGGGATAAGAACCCACAACCAATGCTTTGAGGCAGTAAATGGCTTGAATAAAGTTATTTTGGGTTAGAATATGTTATAATACAATGAATTTGATTGATTACAAGTGCTAGAGATGGATGAAGAATGTTTTAGAAGTGTGAAGAAAGACTTGTTGATGTTTGGTTCCAAATGGGATAAGAACCCACAACTAATTCTTAGAGGCAGTAAATGGGTTGTATAAACTTATTTTGGGTTAGAATATGTTATAATACAATGAATTTAATTGATTACAAGTGCTAGAGATGGATAAAGAATGTTTAGAAGTGTGAACAAAGACTCGTTAAAGTTTGGTCCCAAATGGGATAAGAACCCACAACCAATGCTTTGAGGCATTAAATGGCTTGTATAAAGTTATTTTGGGTTAGAATATGTTAGAATACAATGAATTTGATTGATTACAAGTGCTAGAGATGGATGAAGAATGTTTAGAAGTGTGAAGAAAGACTTGTTGATGTTTGGTCCCAAATGGGATAAGAACCCAACACCAATGCTTTGAGGCAGTAAATGGCTTGTATAAAGTTATTTTGGGTTAGAATATGTTATAATACAATGAATTTGATTGATTACAAGTGCTAGAGATGGATGAAGAATGTTTAGAAGTGTGAAGAAAGACTTGTTGAAGTTTGGTCCCAAATGGGATAAGAACCCACAACCAATACTTTGAGGTAGTAAATGGCTTGTATAAAGTTATTTTGGGTTATAATATGTTATAATACAATGAATTTGATTGATTACAAGTGCTAGAGATAGATGAAGAATGTTTAGAAGTGTGAAGAAGGACTTGCTGAAGTTTGGTCCCAAATGGGATATGAACCCACAAACATTTCTTTGAGGTAGTAAATGTCTTGTATAAAGTTATTTTGGGTTAGAATATGTTATAATACAATGAATTTGATTGATTACAAGTGCTAGAGATGGATGAAGAATGTTTAGAAGTGTGAAGAAAGACTTGTTGAAGTTTGGTCCAAAATGGGATAAGAACCCACAAACATTGCTTCGAGGTAGTAAATGGCTTGTATAAAGTTATTTTGGGTTAGAATATGTTATCATACAATGAATTTGATTGATTACAAGTGCTAGAGATAGATGAAGAATGTTTAGAAGTGTGAAGAAAGACTTGTTGAAGTTTGGTCCCAAATGGGATAAGAACCCACAAACATTGCTTTGAGGTAGTAAATGGCTTGTATAAAGTTATTTTGGGTTAGAATATGTTATAATTCAATGAATTTGATTGATTACAAGTGCTAGAGATGGATAAAGAATGTTTAGAAGTGTGAACAAAGACTCGTTAAAGTTTGGTCCCAAATGGGATAAGAACCCACAACCAATGCTTTGAGGCATTAAATGGCTTGTATAAAGTTATTTTGGGTTAGAATATGTTAGAATACAATGAATTTGATTGATTACAAGTGCTAGAGATGGATGAAGAATGTTTAGAAGTGTGAAGAAAGACTTGTTGATGTTTGGTCCCAAATGGGATAAGAACCCACAACCAATGCTTTGAGGCAGTAAATGGCTTGTATAAAGTTATTTTAGGTTAGAATATGTAATAATACAATGAATTTAATTGATTATAACTGCTAGAGATGGATGAAGAATGTTTAGAAGTGTGAAGAAAGACTTGTTGAAATTTGGTCCAAAATGGGATAAGAACCCACAACCAATTCTTTGAGGCAGTAAATGGCTTGTATAAACTTATTTTGGGTTAGAATATGTTATAATACAATGAATTTGATTGATTACAAGTGCTAGAGATGGATGAAGAATGTTTAGAAGTGTGAAGAAAGACTTGTTGATGTTTGGTCCCAAATGGGATAAGAACCCACAACCAATGCTTTGAGGTAGCAAATGGCTTGTATAAAGTTATTTTGGGTTAGAATATGTTATAATACATTGAATTTGATTGATTACAAGTGCTAGAGATGGATAAAGAATGTTTAGAAGTGTGAAGAAAGACTCGTTAAAGTTTGGTCCCAAATGGGATAAGAACCCACGACCAATGCTTTGAGGCATTAAATGGCTTGTATAAAGTTATTTTGGATTAGAATATGTTATAATACAATGAATTTGATTGAATACAAGTGCTAGAGATGGATGAAGAATGTTTAGAAGTGTGAAGACGGACTTGTTGAAGTTTGGTCCCAAATGGGATAAGAACCCACAACCAATGCTTTGAGGCAGTAAATGGCTTGTATAAAGTTATTTTAGGTTAGAATATGTTATAATACAATGAATTTGATTGATTACAAGTGCTAGAGATGGATGAAGAATGTTTTAGAAGTGTGAACAAAGACTTGTTGATGTTTGGTCCCAAATGGGATAAGAACCCAACACCAATGCTTTGAGGCAGTAAATGGCTTGTATAAAGTTATTTTGGGTTAGAATATGTTATAACACAATGAATTTGATTGATTACAAGTGCTAGAGATGGATGAAGAATGTTTAGAAGTGTGAAGAAAGACTTGTTGAAGTTTGGTCCCAAATGGGATAAGAACCCACAACCAATACTTTGAGGTAGTAAATGGCTTGTATAAAGTTATTTTGGGTTATAATATGTTATAATACAATGAATTTGATTGATTACAAGTGCTAGAGATAGATGAAGAATGTTTAGAAGTGTGAAGAAGGACTTGCTGAAGTTTGGTCCCAAATGGGATATGAACCCACAAACATTTCTTTGAGGTAGTAAATGTCTTGTATAAAGTTATTTTGGGTTAGAATATGTTATAATACAATGAATTTGATTGATTACAAGTGCTAGAGATGGATGAAGAATGTTTAGAAGTGTGAAGAAAGACTTGTTGAAGTTTGGTCCAAAATGGGATAAGAACCCACAAACATTGCTTCGAGGTAGTAAATGGCTTGTATAAAGTTATTTTGGGTTAGAATATGTTATCATACAATGAATTTGATTGATTACAAATGCTAGAGATAGATGAAGAATGTTTAGAAGTGTGAAGAAAGACTTGTTGAAGTTTGGTCCCAAATGGGATAAGAACCCACAAACATTGCTTTGAGGTAGTAAATGGCTTGTATAAAGTTATTTTGGGTTAGAATATGTTATAATTTAATGAATTTGATTGATTACAAGTGCTAGAGATGGATAAAGAATGTTTAGAAGTGTGAACAAAGACTCGTTAAAGTTTGGTCCCAAATGGGATAAGAACCCACAACCAATGCTTTGAGGCATTAAATGGCTTGTATAAAGTTATTTTGGGTTAGAATATGTTAGAATACAATGAATTTGATTGATTACAAGTGCTAGAGATGGATGAAGAATGTTTAGAAGTGTGAAGAAAGACTTGTTGATGTTTGTTCCCAAATGGGATAAGAACCCACAACCAATGCTTTGAGGCAGTAAATGGCTTGTATAAAGTTATTTTGGGTTAGAATATGTAATAATACAATGAATTTAATTGATTACAAGTGCTAGAGATGGATGAAGAATGTTTAGAAGTGTGAAGAAAGACTTGTTGAAATTTGGTCCAAAATGGGATAAGAACCCACAACCAATTCTTTGAGGCAGTAAATGGCTTGTATAAACTTATTTTGGGTTAGAATATGTTATAATACAATGAATTTGATTGATTACAAGTGCTAGAGATGGATGAAGAATGTTTAGAAGTGTGAAGAAAGACTTGTTGAAGTTTGGTCCAAAATGGGATAAGAACCCACAACCAATTCTTTGAGGCAGTAAATGGCTTGTATAAACTTATTTTGGGTTAGAATATGTTATAATACAATGAATTTGATTGATTACAAGTGCTAGAGATGGATGAAGAATGTTTAGAAGTGTGAACAAAGACTCGTTAAAGTTTGGTCCCAAATGGGATAAGAACCCACAACCAATGCTTTGAGGCATTAAATGGCTTGTATAAAGTTATTTTGGGTTAGAATATGTTATAATACAATGAATTTGATTGATTACAAGTGCTAGAGATGGATGAAGAATGTTTAGAAGTGTGAAGAAGGACTTGTTGAAGTTTGGTCCAAAATGGGATAAGAACCCAAAAACATTGCTTCGAGGTAGTAAATGGCTTGTATAAAGTTATTTTGGGTTAGAATATGTTATCATACAATGAATTTGATTGATTACAAGTGCTAGAGATAGATGAAGAATGTTTAGAAGTGTGAAGAAAGACTTGTTGAAGTTTGGTCCCAAATGGGATAAGAACCCACAAACATTGCTTTGAGGTAGTAAATGGCTTGTATAAAGTTATTTTGGGTTAGAATATGTTATAATTCAATGAATTTGATTGATTACAAGTGCTAGAGATGGATAAAGAATGTTTAGAAGTGTGAACAAAGACTCGTTAAAGTTTGGTCCCAAATGGGATAAGAACCCACAACCAATGCTTTGAGGCATTAAATGGCTTGTATAAAGTTATTTTGGGTTAGAATATGTTAGAATACAATGAATTTGATTGATTACAAGTGCTAGAGATGGATGAAGAATGTTTAGAAGTGTGAAGAAAGACTTGTTGATGTTTGGTCCCAAATGGGATAAGAACCCACAACCAATGCTTTGAGGCAGTAAATGGCTTGTATAAAGTTATTTTGGGTTAGAATATGTTATAATACAATGAATTTGATTGATTACAAGTGCTAGAGATGGATGAAGAATGTTTTAGAAGTGTGAAGAAAGACTTGTTGATGTTTGGTTCCAAATGGGATAAGAACCCACAACTAATTCTTAGAGGCAGTAAATGGCTTGTATAAACTTATTTTGGGTTAGAATATGTTACAATACAATGAATTTAATTGATTACAAGTGCTAGAGATGGATGAAGAATGTTTAGAAGTTTAACGAAAGACTTGTTGAAGTTTGGTCCCAAATGGGATAAGAACCCACAACCAATGCTTTGAGGTAGCAAATGGCTTGTATAAAGTTATTTTGGGTTAGAATATGTTATAATACATTGAATTTGATTGATTACAAGTGCTAGAGATGGATAAAGAATGTTTAGAAGTGTGAACAAAGAGTCGTTAAAGTTTGGTCCCAAATGGGATAAGAACCCACAACCAATGCTTTGAGGCATTAAATGGCTTGTATAAAGTTATTTTGGGTTAGAATATGTTATAATACAATGAATTTAATTGATTACAAGTGCTAGAGATGGATGAAGAATGTTTAGAAGTGTGAAGAAGGACTTGTTGAAGTTTGGTCCAAAATGGGATAAGAACCCAAAAACATTGCTTCGAGGTAGTAAATGGCTTGTATAAAGTTATTTTGGGTTAGAATATGTTATCATACAATGAATTTGATTGATTACAAGTGCTAGAGATAGATGAAGAATGTTTAGAAGTGTGAAGAAAGACTTGTTGAAGTTTGGTCCCAAATGGGATAAGAACCCACAAACATTGCTTTGAGGTAGTAAATGGCTTGTATAAAGTTATTTTGGGTTAGAATATGTTATAATTCAATGAATTTGATTGATTACAAGTGCTAGAGATGGATAAAGAATGTTTAGAAGTGTGAACAAAGACTCGTTAAAGTTTGGTCCCAAATGGGATAAGAACCCACAACCAATGCTTTGAGGCATTAAATGGCTTGTATAAAGTTATTTTGGGTTAGAATATGTTAGAATACAATAAATTTGATTGATTACAAGTGCTAGAGATGGATGAAGAATGTTTAGAAGTGTGAAGAAAGACTTGTTGATGTTTGGTCCCAAATGGGATAAGAACCCACAACCAATGCTTTGAGGCAGTAAATGGCTTGTATAAAGTTATTTTGGGTTAGAATATGTAATAATACAATGAATTTAATAGATTACAAGTGCTAGAGATGGATGAAGAATGTTTAGAAGTGTGAAGAAAGACTTGTTGAAGTTTGGTCCAAAATGGGATAAGAACCCACAACCAATTCTTTGAGGCAGTAAATGGCTTGTATAAACTTATTTTGGGTTAGAATATGTTATAATACAATGAATTTGATTGATTACAAGTGCTAGAGATGGATGAAGAATGTTTAGAAGTGTGAAGAAAGACTTGTTGATGTTTGGTCCCAAATGGGATAAGAACCCACAACCAATGCTTTGAGGCAGTAAATGGCTTGTATAAAGTTATTTTGGGTTAGAATATGTTATAATACAATGAATTTGATTGATTACAAGTGCTAGAGATGGATGAAGAATGTTTTAGAAGTGTGAAGAAAGACTTGTTGATGTTTGGTTCCAAATGAGATAAGAACCCACAACTAATTCTTAGAGGCAGTAAATGGCTTGTATAAACTTATTTTGGGTTAGAATATGTTATAATACAATGAATTTAATTGATTACAAGTGCTAGAGATGGATAAAGAATGTTTAGAAGTGTGAACAAAGACTCGTTAAAGTTTGGTCCCAAATGGGATAAGAACCCACAACCAATGCTTTGAGGCATTAAATGGCTTGTATAAAGTTATTTTGGGTTAGAATATGTTAGAATACAATGAATTTGATTGATTACAAGTGCTAGAGATGGATGAAGAATGTTTAGAAGTGTGAAGAAAGACTTGTTGATGTTTGGTCCCAAATGGGATAAGAACCCACAACCAATGCTTTGAGGTAGCAAATGGCTTGTATAAAGTTATTTTGGGTTAGAATATGTTATAATACATTGAATTTGATTGATTACAAGTGCTAGAGATGGATAAAGAATGTTTAGAAGTGTGAACAAAGACTCGTTAAAGTTTGGTCCCAAATGGGATAAGAACCCACAACCAATGCTTTGAGGCATTAAATGGCTTGTATAAAGTTATTTTGGGTTAGAATATGTTATAATACAATGAATTTGATTGATTACAAGTGCTAGAGATGGATGAAGAATGTTTAGAAGTGTGAAGAAGGACTTGTTGAAGTTTGGTCCAAAATGGGATAAGAACCAAAAAACATTGCTTCGAGGTAGTAAATGGCTTGTATAAAGTTATTTTGGGTTAGAATATGTTATCATACAATGAATTTGATTGATTACAAGTGCTAGAGATAGATGAAGAATGTTTAGAAGTGTGAAGAAAGACTTGTTGAAGTTTGGTCCCAAATGGGATAAGAACCCACAAACATTGCTTTGAGGTAGTAAATGGCTTGTATAAAGTTATTTTGGGTTAGAATATGTTATAATTCAATGAATTTGATTGATTACAAGTGCTAGAGATGGATAAAGAATGTTTAGAAGTGTGAACAAAGACTCGTTAAAGTTTGGTCCCAAATGGGATAAGAACCCACAACCAATGCTTTGAGGCATTAAATGGCTTGTATAAAGTTATTTTGGGTTAGAATATGTTAGAATACAATGAATTTGATTGATTACAAGTGCTAGAGATGGATGAAGAATGTTTAGAAGTGTGAAGAAAGACTTGTTGATGTTTGGTCCCAAATGGGATAAGAACCCACAACCAATGCTTTGAGGCAGTAAATGGCTTGTATAAAGTTATTTTAGGTTAGAATATGTTATAATACAATGAATTTGATTGATTACAAGTGCTAGAGATGGATGAAGAATGTTTTAGAAGTGTGAACAAAGACTTGTTGATGTTTGGTCCCAAATGGGATAAGAACCCAACACCAATGCTTTGAGGCAGTAAATGGCTTGTATAAAGTTATTTTGGGTTAGAATATGTTATAATACAATGAATTTGATTGATTACAAGTGCTAGAGATGGATGAAGAATGTTTAGAAGTGTGAAGAAAGACTTGTTGAAGTTTGGTCCCAAATGGGATAAGAACCCACAACCAATACTTTGAGGTAGTAAATGGCTTGTATAAAGTTATTTTGGGTTATAATATGTTATAATACAATGAATTTGATTGATTACAAGTGCTAGAGATAGATGAAGAATGTTTAGAAGTGTGAAGAAGGACTTGCTGAAGTTTGGTCCCAAATGGGATATGAACCCACAAACATTTCTTTGAGGTAGTAAATGTCTTGTATAAAGTTATTTTGGGTTAGAATATGTTATAATACAATGAATTTGATTGATTACAAGTGCTAGAGATGGATGAAGAATGTTTAGAAGTGTGAAGAAAGACTTGTTGAAGTTTGGTCCAAAATGGGATAAGAACCCACAAACATTGCTTCGAGGTAGTAAATGGCTTGTATAAAGTTATTTTGGGTTAGAATATGTTATCATACAATGAATTTGATTGATTACAAGTGCTAGAGATAGATGAAGAATGTTTAGAAGTGTGAATAAAGACTTGTTGAAGTTTGGTCCCAAATGGGATAAGAACCCACAAACATTGCTTTGAGGTAGTAAATGGCTTGTATAAAGTTATTTTGGGTTAGAATATGTTATAATTCAATGAATTTGATTGATTACAAGTGCTAGAGATGGATAAAGAATGTTTAGAAGTGTGAACAAAGACTCGTTAAAGTTTGGTCCCAAATGGGATAAGAACCCACAACCAATGCTTTGAGGCATTAAATGGCTTGTATAAAGTTATTTTGGGTTAGAATATGTTAGAATACAATGAATTTGATTGATTACAAGTGCTAGAGATGGATGAAGAATGTTTAGAAGTGTGAAGAAAGACTTGTTGATGTTTGTTCCCAAATGGGATAAGAACCCACAACCAATGCTTTGAGGCAGTAAATGGCTTGTATAAAGTTATTTTGGGTTAGAATATGTAATAATACAATGAATTTAATTGATTACAAGTGCTAGAGATGGATGAAGAATGTTTAGAAGTGTGCAGAAAGACTTGTTGAAATTTGGTCCAAAATGGGATAAGAACCCACAACCAATTCTTTGAGGCAGTAAATGGCTTGTATAAACTTATTTTGGGTTAGAATATGTTATAATACAATGAATTTGATTGATTACAAGTGCTAGAGATGGATGAAGAATGTTTAGAAGTGTGAAGAAAGACTTGTTGAAGTTTGGTCCCAAATGGGATAAGAACCCACAAACATTGCTTTGAGGTAGTAAATGGCTTGTATAAAGTTATTTTGGGTTAGAATATGTTATAATTCAATGAATTTGATTGATTACAAGTGCTAGAGATGGATAAAGAATGTTTAGAAGTGTGAACAAAGACTCGTTAAAGTTTGGTCCCAAATGGGATAAGAACCCACAACCAATGCTTTGAGGCATTAAATGGCTTGTATAAAGTTATTTTGGGTTAGAATATGTTAGAATACAATGAATTTGATTGATTACAAGTGCTAGAGATGGATGAAGAATGTTTAGAAGTGTGAAGAAAGACTTGTTGATGTTTGGTCCCAAATGGGATAAGAACCCACAACCAATGCTTTGAGGCAGTAAATGGCTTGTATAAAGTTATTTTGGGTTAGAATATGTTATAATACAATGAATTTGATTGATTACAAGTGCTAGAGATGGATGAAGAATGTTTTAGAAGTGTGAAGAAAGACTTGTTGATGTTTGGTTCCAAATGGGATAAGAACCCACAACTAATTCTTAGAGGCAGTAAATGGCTTGTATAAACTTATTTTGGGTTAGAATATGTTACAATACAATGAATTTAATTGATTACAAGTGCTAGAGATGGATGAAGAATGTTTAGAAGTTTAACGAAAGACTTGTTGAAGTTTGGTCCCAAATGGGATAAGAACCCACAACCAATGCTTTGAGGTAGCAAATGGCTTGTATAAAGTTATTTTGGGTTAGAATATGTTATAATACATTGAATTTGATTGATTACAAGTGCTAGAGATGGATAAAGAATGTTTAGAAGTGTGAACAAAGAGTCGTTAAAGTTTGGTCCCAAATGGGATAAGAACCCACAACCAATGCTTTGAGGCATTAAATGGCTTGTATAAAGTTATTTTGGGTTAGAATATGTTATAATACAATGAATTTAATTGATTACAAGTGCTAGAGATGGATGAAGAATGTTTAGAAGTGTGAAGAAGGACTTGTTGAAGTTTGGTCCAAAATGGGATAAGAACCCAAAAACATTGCTTCGAGGTAGTAAATGGCTTGTATAAAGTTATTTTGGGTTAGAATATGTTATCATACAATGAATTTGATTGATTACAAGTGCTAGAGATAGATGAAGAATGTTTAGAAGTGTGAAGAAAGACTTGTTGAAGTTTGGTCCCAAATGGGATAAGAACCCACAAACATTGCTTTGAGGTAGTAAATGGCTTGTATAAAGTTATTTTGGGTTAGAATATGTTATAATTCAATGAATTTGATTGATTACAAGTGCTAGAGATGGATAAAGAATGTTTAGAAGTGTGAACAAAGACTCGTTAAAGTTTGGTCCCAAATGGGATAAGAACCCACAACCAATGCTTTGAGGCATTAAATGGCTTGTATAAAGTTATTTTGGGTTAGAATATGTTAGAATACAATAAATTTGATTGATTACAAGTGCTAGAGATGGATGAAGAATGTTTAGAAGTGTGAAGAAAGACTTGTTGATGTTTGGTCCCAAATGGGATAAGAACCCACAACCAATGCTTTGAGGCAGTAAATGGCTTGTATAAAGTTATTTTGGGTTAGAATATGTAATAATACAATGAATTTAATAGATTACAAGTGCTAGAGATGGATGAAGAATGTTTAGAAGTGTGAAGAAAGACTTGTTGAAGTTTGGTCCAAAATGGGATAAGAACCCACAACCAATTCTTTGAGGCAGTAAATGGCTTGTATAAACTTATTTTGGGTTAGAATATGTTATAATACAATGAATTTGATTGATTACAAGTGCTAGAGATGGATGAAGAATGTTTAGAAGTGTGAAGAAAGACTTGTTGATGTTTGGTCCCAAATGGGATAAGAACCCACAACCAATGCTTTGAGGCAGTAAATGGCTTGTATAAAGTTATTTTGGGTTAGAATATGTTATAATACAATGAATTTGATTGATTACAAGTGCTAGAGATGGATGAAGAATGTTTTAGAAGTGTGAAGAAAGACTTGTTGATGTTTGGTTCCAAATGAGATAAGAACCCACAACTAATTCTTAGAGGCAGTAAATGGCTTGTATAAACTTATTTTGGGTTAGAATATGTTATAATACAATGAATTTAATTGATTACAAGTGCTAGAGATGGATAAAGAATGTTTAGAAGTGTGAACAAAGACTCGTTAAAGTTTGGTCCCAAATGGGATAAGAACCCACAACCAATGCTTTGAGGCATTAAATGGCTTGTATAAAGTTATTTTGGGTTAGAATATGTTAGAATACAATGAATTTGATTGATTACAAGTGCTAGAGATGGATGAAGAATGTTTAGAAGTGTGAAGAAAGACTTGTTGATGTTTGGTCCCAAATGGGATAAGAACCCACAACCAATGCTTTGAGGTAGCAAATGGCTTGTATAAAGTTATTTTGGGTTAGAATATGTTATAATACATTGAATTTGATTGATTACAAGTGCTAGAGATGGATAAAGAATGTTTAGAAGTGTGAACAAAGACTCGTTAAAGTTTGGTCCCAAATGGGATAAGAACCCACAACCAATGCTTTGAGGCATTAAATGGCTTGTATAAAGTTATTTTGGGTTAGAATATGTTATAATACAATGAATTTGATTGATTACAAGTGCTAGAGATGGATGAAGAATGTTTAGAAGTGTGAAGAAGGACTTGTTGAAGTTTGGTCCAAAATGGGATAAGAACCAAAAAACATTGCTTCGAGGTAGTAAATGGCTTGTATAAAGTTATTTTGGGTTAGAATATGTTATCATACAATGAATTTGATTGATTACAAGTGCTAGAGATAGATGAAGAATGTTTAGAAGTGTGAAGAAAGACTTGTTGAAGTTTGGTCCCAAATGGGATAAGAACCCACAAACATTGCTTTGAGGTAGTAAATGGCTTGTATAAAGTTATTTTGGGTTAGAATATGTTATAATTCAATGAATTTGATTGATTACAAGTGCTAGAGATGGATAAAGAATGTTTAGAAGTGTGAACAAAGACTCGTTAAAGTTTGGTCCCAAATGGGATAAGAACCCACAACCAATGCTTTGAGGCATTAAATGGCTTGTATAAAGTTATTTTGGGTTAGAATATGTTAGAATACAATGAATTTGATTGATTACAAGTGCTAGAGATGGATGAAGAATGTTTAGAAGTGTGAAGAAAGACTTGTTGATGTTTGGTCCCAAATGGGATAAGAACCCACAACCAATGCTTTGAGGCAGTAAATGGCTTGTATAAAGTTATTTTAGGTTAGAATATGTTATAATACAATGAATTTGATTGATTACAAGTGCTAGAGATGGATGAAGAATGTTTTAGAAGTGTGAACAAAGACTTGTTGATGTTTGGTCCCAAATGGGATAAGAACCCAACACCAATGCTTTGAGGCAGTAAATGGCTTGTATAAAGTTATTTTGGGTTAGAATATGTTATAATACAATGAATTTGATTGATTACAAGTGCTAGAGATGGATGAAGAATGTTTAGAAGTGTGAAGAAAGACTTGTTGAAGTTTGGTCCCAAATGGGATAAGAACCCACAACCAATACTTTGAGGTAGTAAATGGCTTGTATAAAGTTATTTTGGGTTATAATATGTTATAATACAATGAATTTGATTGATTACAAGTGCTAGAGATAGATGAAGAATGTTTAGAAGTGTGAAGAAGGACTTGCTGAAGTTTGGTCCCAAATGGGATATGAACCCACAAACATTTCTTTGAGGTAGTAAATGTCTTGTATAAAGTTATTTTGGGTTAGAATATGTTATAATACAATGAATTTGATTGATTACAAGTGCTAGAGATGGATGAAGAATGTTTAGAAGTGTGAAGAAAGACTTGTTGAAGTTTGGTCCAAAATGGGATAAGAACCCACAAACATTGCTTCGAGGTAGTAAATGGCTTGTATAAAGTTATTTTGGGTTAGAATATGTTATCATACAATGAATTTGATTGATTACAAGTGCTAGAGATAGATGAAGAATGTTTAGAAGTGTGAATAAAGACTTGTTGAAGTTTGGTCCCAAATGGGATAAGAACCCACAAACATTGCTTTGAGGTAGTAAATGGCTTGTATAAAGTTATTTTGGGTTAGAATATGTTATAATTCAATGAATTTGATTGATTACAAGTGCTAGAGATGGATAAAGAATGTTTAGAAGTGTGAACAAAGACTCGTTAAAGTTTGGTCCCAAATGGGATAAGAACCCACAACCAATGCTTTGAGGCATTAAATGGCTTGTATAAAGTTATTTTGGGTTAGAATATGTTAGAATACAATGAATTTGATTGATTACAAGTGCTAGAGATGGATGAAGAATGTTTAGAAGTGTGAAGAAAGACTTGTTGATGTTTGTTCCCAAATGGGATAAGAACCCACAACCAATGCTTTGAGGCAGTAAATGGCTTGTATAAAGTTATTTTGGGTTAGAATATGTAATAATACAATGAATTTAATTGATTACAAGTGCTAGAGATGGATGAAGAATGTTTAGAAGTGTGCAGAAAGACTTGTTGAAATTTGGTCCAAAATGGGATAAGAACCCACAACCAATTCTTTGAGGCAGTAAATGGCTTGTATAAACTTATTTTGGGTTAGAATATGTTATAATACAATGAATTTGATTGATTACAAGTGCTAGAGATGGATGAAGAATGTTTAGAAGTGTGAAGAAAGACTTGTTGAAGTTTGGTCCAAAATGGGATAAGAACCCACAACCAATTCTTTGAGGCAGTAAATGGCTTGTATAAACTTATTTTGGGTTAGAATATGTTATAATACAATGAATTTGATTGATTACAAGTGCTAGAGATGGATGAAGAATGTTTAGAAGTGTGAACAAAGACTCGTTAAAGTTTGGTCCCAAATGGGATAAGAACCCACAAACATTGCTTTGAGGTAGTAAATGGCTTGTATAAAGTTATTTTGGGTTAGAATATGTTATAATTCAATGAATTTGATTGATTACAAGTGCTAGAGATGGATAAAGAATGTTTAGAAGTGTGAACAAAGACTCGTTAAAGTTTGGTCCCAAATGGGATAAGAACCCACAACCAATGCTTTGAGGCATTAAATGGCTTGTATAAAGTTATTTTGGGTTAGAATATGTTAGAATACAATGAATTTGATTGATTACAAGTGCTAGAGATGGATGAAGAATGTTTAGAAGTGTGAAGAAAGACTTGTTGATGTTTGGTCCCAAATGGGATAAGAACCCACAACCAATGCTTTGAGGCAGTAAATGGCTTGTATAAAGTTATTTTGGGTTAGAATATGTTATAATACAATGAATTTGATTGATTACCAGTGCTAGAGATGGATGAAGAATGTTTTAGAAGTGTGAAGAAAGACTTGTTGATGTTTGGTTCCAAATGGGATAAGAACCCACAACTAATTCTTAGAGGCAGTAAATGGCTTGTATAAACTTATTTTGGGTTAGAATATGTTATAATACAATGAATTTAATTGATTACAAGTGCTAGAGATGGATGAAGAATGTTTAGAAGTTTAACGAAAGACTTGTTGAAGTTTGGTCCCAAATGGGATAAGAACCCACAACCAATTCTTTGAGGTAGCAAATAGCTTGTATAAAGTTATTTTGGGTTAGAATATGTTATAATACATTGAATTTGATTGATTACAAGTGCTAGAGATGGATAAAGAATGTTTAGAAGTGTGAACAAAGACTCGTTAAAGTTTGGTCCCAAATGGGATAAGAACCCACAACCAATGCTTTGAGGCATTAAATGGCTTGTATAAAGTTATTTTGGGTTAGAATATGTTATAATACAATGAATTTGATTGATTACAAGTGCTAGAGATGGATGAAGAATGTTTAGAAGTGTGAAGAAGGACTTGTTGAAGTTTGGTCCAAAATGGGATAAGAACCCAAAAACATTGCTTCGAGGTAGTAAATGGCTTGTATAAAGTTATGTTGGGTTAGAATATGTTATCATACAATGAATTTGATTGATTACAAGTGCTAGAGATAGATGAAGAATGTTTAGAAGTGTGAAGAAAGACTTGTTGAAGTTTGGTCCCAAATGGGATAAGAACCCACAAACATTGCTTTGAGGTAGTAAATGGCTTGTATAAAGTTATTTTGGGTTAGAATATGTTATAATTCAATGAATTTGATTGATTACAAGTGCCAGAGATGGATAAAGAATGTTTAGAAGTGTGAACAAAGACTCGTTAAAGTTTGGTCCCAAATGGGATAAGAACCCACAACCAATGCTTTGAGGCATTAAATGGCTTGTATAAAGTTATTTTGGGTTAGAATATGTTAGAATACAATGAATTTGATTGATTACAAGTGCTAGAGATGGATGAAGAATGTTTAGAAGTGTGAAGAAAGACTTGTTGATGTTTGGTCCCAAATGGGATAAGAACCCACAACCAATGCTTTGAGGCAGTAAATGGCTTGTA
The DNA here is from genome assembly GCA_036452645.1 of Capsella bursa-pastoris. NCBI lineage: Eukaryota > Viridiplantae > Streptophyta > Magnoliopsida > Brassicales > Brassicaceae > Capsella > Capsella bursa-pastoris. Next base: position 6,615,296 of record CP144192.1, read on the forward strand.
TAAAGTTATTTTGGGTTAGAATATGTAATAATACAATGAATTTAATTGATTACAAGTGCTAGAGATGGATGAAGAATGTTTAGAAGTGTGAAGAAAGACTTGTTGAAGTTTGGTCCAAAATGGGATAAGAACCCACAACCAATTCTTTGAGGCAGTAAATGGCTTGTATAAACTTATTTTGGGTTAGAATATGTTATAATACAATGAATTTGATTGATTACAAGTGCTAGAGATGGATGAAGAATGTTTAGAAGTGTGAAGAAAGACTTGTTGATGTTTGGTCCCAAATGGGATAAGAACCCACAACCAATGCTTTGAGGCAGTAAATGGCTTGTATAAAGTTATTTTGGGTTAGAATATGTTATAATACAATGAATTTGATTGATTACAAGTGCTAGAGATGGATGAAGAATGTTTTAGAAGTGTGAAGAAAGACTTGTTGATGTTTGGTTCCAAATGGGATAAGAACCCACAACTAATTCTTAGAGGCAGTAAATGGCTTGTATAAACTTATTTTGGGTTAGAATATGTTATAATACAATGAATTTAATTGATTACAAGTGCTAGAGATGGATGAAGAATGTTTAGAAGTTTAACGAAAGACTTGTTGAAGTTTGGTCCCAAATGGGATAAGAACCCACAACCAATGCTTTGAGGTAGCAAATGGCTTGTATAAAGTTATTTTGGGTTAGAATATGTTATAATACATTGAATTTGATTGATTACAAGTGCTAGAGATGGATAAAGAATGTTTAGAAGTGTGAACAAAGACTCGTTAAAGTTTGGTCCCAAATGGGATAAGAACCCACAACCAATGCTTTGAGGCATTAAATGGCTTGTATAAAGTTATTTTGGGTTAGAATATGTTATAATACAATGAATTTGATTGATTACAAGTGCTAGACATGGATGAAGAATGTTTAGAAGTGTGAAGAAGGACTTGTTGAAGTTTGGTCCAAAATGGGATAAGAACCCAAAAACATTGCTTCGAGGTAGTAAATGGCTTGTATAAAGTTATTTTGGGTTAGAATATGTTATCATACAATGAATTTGATTGATTACAAGTGCTAGAGATAGATGAAGAATGTTTAGAAGTGTGAAGAAAGACTTGTTGAAGTTTGGTCCCAAATAGGATAAGAACCCACAAACATTGCTTTGAGGTAGTAAATGGCTTGTATAAAGTTATTTTGGGTTAGAATATGTTATAATTCAATGAATTAGATTGATTACAAGTGCTAGAGATGGATAAAGAATGTTTAGAAGTGTGAACAAAGACTCGTTAAAGTTTGGTCCCAAATGGGATAAGAACCCACAACCAATGCTTTGAGGCATTAAATGGCTTGTATAAAGTTATTTTGGGTTAGAATATGTTAGAATACAATGAATTTGATTGATTACAAGTGCTAGAGATGGATGAAGAATGTTTAGAAGTGTGAAGAAAGACTTGTTGATGTTTGGTCCCAAATGGGATAAGAACCCACAACCAATGCTTTGAGGCAGTAAATGGCTTGTATAAAGTTATTTTGGGTTAGAATATGTAATAATACAATGAATTTAATAGATTACAAGTGCTAGAGATGGATGAAGAATGTTTAGAAGTGTGAAGAAAGACTTGTTGAAGTTTGGTCCAAAATGGGATAAGAACCCACAACCAATTCTTTGAGGCAGTAAATGGCTTGTATAAACTTATTTTGGGTTAGAATATGTTATAATACAATGAATTTGATTGATTACAAGTGCTAGAGATGGATGAAGAATGTTTAGAAGTGTGAAGAAAGACTTGTTGATGTTTGGTCCCAAATGGGATAAGAACCCACAACCAATGCTTTGAGGCAGTAAATGGCTTGTATAAAGTTATTTTGGGTTAGAATATGTTATAATACAATGAATTTGATTGATTACAAGTGCTAGAGATGGATGAAGAATGTTTTAGAAGTGTGAAGAAAGACTTGTTGATGTTTGGTTCCAAATGGGATAAGAACCCACAACTAATTCTTAGAGGCAGTAAATGGGTTGTATAAACTTATTTTGGGTTAGAATATGTTATAATACAATGAATTTAATTGATTACAACTGCTAGAGATGGATAAAGAATGTTTAGAAGTGTGAACAAAGACTCGTTAAAGTTTGGTCCCAAATGGGATAAGAACCCACAACCAATGCTTTGAGGCATTAAATGGCTTGTATAAAGTTATTTTGGGTTAGAATATGTTAGAATACAATGAATTTGATTGATTACAAGTGCTAGAGATGGATGAAGAATGTTTAGAAGTGTGAAGAAAGACTTGTTGATGTTTGGTCCCAAATGGGATAAGAACCCACAACCAATGCTTTGAGGTAGCAAATGGCTTGTATAAAGTTATTTTGGGTTAGAATATGTTATAATACATTGAATTTGATTGATTACAAGTGCTAGAGATGGATAAAGAATGTTTAGAAGTGTGAACAAAGACTCGTTAAAGTTTGGTCCCAAATGGGATAAGAACCCACAACCAATGCTTTGAGGCATTAAATGGCTTGTATAAAGTTATTTTGGGTTAGAATATGTTATAATACAATGAATTTGATTGATTACAAGTGCTAGACATGGATGAAGAATGTTTAGAAGTGTGAAGAAGGACTTGTTGAAGTTTGGTCCAAAATGGGATAAGAACCCAAAAACATTGCTTCGAGGTAGTAAATGGCTTGTATAAAGTTATTTTGGGTTAGAATATGTTATCATACAATGAATTTGATTGATTACAAGTGCTAGAGATAGATGAAGAATGTTTAGAAGTGTGAAGAAAGACTTGTTGAAGTTTGGTCCCAAATAGGATAAGAACCCACAAACATTGCTTTGAGGTAGTAAATGGCTTGTATAAAGTTATTTTGGGTTAGAATATGTTATAATTCAATGAATTAGATTGATTACAAGTGCTAGAGATGGATAAAGAATGTTTAGAAGTGTGAACAAAGACTCGTTAAAGTTTGGTCCCAAATGGGATAAGAACCCACAACCAATGCTTTGAGGCATTAAATGGCTTGTATAAAGTTATTTTGGGTTAGAATATGTTAGAATACAATGAATTTGATTGATTACAAGTGCTAGAGATGGATGAAGAATGTTTAGAAGTGTGAAGAAAGACTTGTTGATGTTTGGTCCCAAATGGGATAAGAACCCACAACCAATGCTTTGAGGCAGTAAATGGCTTGTATAAAGTTATTTTGGGTTAGAATATGTAATAATACAATGAATTTAATTGATTACAAGTGCTAGAGATGGATGAAGAATGTTTAGAAGTGTGAAGAAAGACTTGTTGAAGTTTGGTCCAAAATGGGATAAGAACCCACAACCAATTCTTTGAGGCAGTAAATGGCTTGTATAAACTTATTTTGGGTTAGAATATGTTATAATACAATGAATTTGATTGATTACAAGTGCTAGAGATGGATGAAGAATGTTTAGAAGTGTGAAGAAAGACTTGTTGATGTTTGGTCCCAAATGGGATAAGAACCCACAACCAATGCTTTGAGGCAGTAAATGGCTTGTATAAAGTTATTTTGGGTTAGAATATGTTATAATACAATGAATTTGATTGATTACAAGTGCTAGAGATGGATGAAGAATGTTTTAGAAGTGTGAAGAAAGACTTGTTGATGTTTGGTTCCAAATGGGATAAGAACCCACAACTAATTCTTAGAGGCAGTAAATGGCTTGTATAAACTTATTTTGGGTTAGAATATGTTATAATACAATGAATTTAATTGATTACAAGTGCTAGAGATGGATGAAGAATGTTTAGAAGTTTAACGAAAGACTTGTTGAAGTTTGGTCCCAAATGGGATAAGAACCCACAACCAATGCTTTGAGGTAGCAAATGGCTTGTATAAAGTTATTTTGGGTTAGAATATGTTATAATACATTGAATTTGATTGATTACAAGTGCTAGAGATGGATAAAGAATGTTTAGAAGTGTGAACAAAGACTCGTTAAAGTTTGGTCCCAAATGGGATAAGAACCCACAACCAATGCTTTGAGGCATTAAATGGCTTGTATAAAGTTATTTTGGGTTAGAATATGTTATAATACAATGAATTTGATTGATTACAAGTGCTAGAGATGGATGAAGAATGTTTAGAAATGTGAAGAAGGACTTGTTGAAGTTTGGTCCCAAATGGGATAAGAACCCACAACCAATGCTTTGAGGCAGTAAATGGCTTGTATAAAGTTATTTTGGGTTAGAATATGTTATAATACAATGAATTTGATTGATTACAAGTGCTAGAGATGGATGAAGAATGTTTAGAACTGTGAAGAAAGACTTGTTGATGTTTGGTCCCAAATGGGATAAGAACCCACAACCAATGCTTTGAGGCAGTAATTGGCTAGTATAAAGTTATTTTGGGTTAGAATAGGTTAGAATACAATGAATTTGATTGATAACAAGTGCTAGAGATGGATGAAGAATGTTTTAGAAGTGTGAAGAAAGACTTGTTGATGTTTGGTCCCAAATGGGATAAGAACCCACAACCAATGCTTTGAGGCAGTAAATGGCTTGTATAAAGTTATTTTGGGTTAGAATATGTTATAATACAATGAATTTAATTGATTACAAGTGCTAGAGATGGATGAAGAATGTTTAGAAGTGTAACGAAAGACTTGTTGAAGTTTGGTCCCAAATGGGATAAGAACCCACAACCAATGCTTTGAGGTAGCAAATGGCTTGTATAAAGTTATTTTGGGTTAGAATATGTTATAATACATTGAATTTGATTGATTACAAGTGCTAGAGATGGATAAAGAATGTTTAGAAGTGTGAACAAAGACTCGTTAAAGTTTGGTCCCAAATGGGATAAGAACCCACAACCAATGCTTTGAGGCATTAAATGGCTTGTATAAAGTTATTTTGGGTTAGAATATGTTATAATACAATGAATTTGATTGATTACAAGTGCTAGAGATGGATGAAGAATGTTTAGAAGTGTGAAGAAGGACTTGTTGAAGTTTGGTCCCAAATGGGATAAGAACCCACAACCAATGCTTTGAGGCAGTAAATGGCTTGTATAAAGTTATTTTAGGTTAGAATATGTTATAATACAATGAATTTGATTGATTACAAGTGCTAGAGATGGATGAAGAATGTTTTAGAAGTGTGAAGAAAGACTTGTTGATGTTTGGTCCCAAATGGGATAAGAACCCAACACCAATGCTTTGAGGCAGTAAATGGCTTGTATAAAGTTATTTTGGGTTAGAATATGTTATAATACAATGAATTTCATTGATTACAAGTGCTAGAGATGGATGAAGAATGTTTAGAACTGTGAAGAAAGACTTGTTAATGTTTGGTCCCAAATGGGATAAGAACCCACAACCAATGCTTTGAGGCAGTAATTGGCTTGTATAAAGTTATTTTGGGTTAGAATATGTTATAATACAATGAATTTGATTGATTACAAGTGCTAGAGATGGATAAAGAATGTTTTAGAAGTGTGAAGAAAGACTTGTTGATGTTTGGTCCCAAATGGGATAAGAACCCACAACAATTGCTTTGCGGCAGTAAATGGCTTGTATAAAGTTATTTTGGGTTAGAATATGTTATAATACAATGAATTTAATTGATTACAAGTGCTAGAGATGGATGAAGAATGTTTAGAAGTGTGAAGAAAGACTTGTTGAAGTTTGGTCCAAAATGGGATAAGAACCCACAACCAATTCTTTGAGGCAGTAAATGGCTTGTATAAACTTATTTTGGGTTAGAATATGTTATAATACAATGAATTTGATTGATTACAAGTGCTAGAGATGGATGAAGAATGTTTAGAAGTGTGAAGAAAGACTTGTTGATGTTTGGTCCCAAATGGGATAAGAACCCACAACCAATGCTTTGAGGCAGTAAATGGCTTGTATAAAGTTATTTTGGGTTAGAATATGTTATAATACAATGAATTTGATTGATTACAAGTGCTAGAGATTGATGAAGAATGTTTTAGAAGTGTGAAGAAAGACTTGTTGATGTTTAGTTCCAAATGGGATAAGAACCCACAACTAATTCTTAGAGGCAGTAAATGGCTTGTATAAACTTATTTTGGGTTAGAATATGTTATAATACAATGAATTTAATTGATTACAAGTGCTAGAGATGGATGAAGAATGTTTAGAAGTTTAACGAAAGACTTGTTGAAGTTTGGTCCCAAATGGGATAAGAACCCACAACCAATGCTTTGAGGTAGTAAATGGCTTGTATAAAGTTATTTTGGGTTAGAATATGTTATAATACATTGAATTTGATTGATTACAAGTGCTAGAGATGGATAAAGAATGTTTAGAAGTGTGAACAAAGACTCGTTAAAGTTTGGTCCCAAATGGGATAAGAACCCACAACCAATGCTTTGAGGCATTAAATGGCTTGTATAAAGTTATTTTGGGTTAGAATATGTTATAATACAATGAATTTGATTGATTACAAGTGCTAGAGATGGATGAAGAATGTTTAGAAATGTGAAGAAGGACTTGTTGAAGTTTGGTCCCAAATGGGATAAGAACACACAACCAATGCTTTGAGGCAGTAAATGGCTTGTATAAAGTTATTTTGGGTTAGAATATGTTATAATACAATGAATTTGATTGATTACAAGTGCTAGAGATGGATGAAGAATGTTTTAGAAGTGTGAAGAAAGACTTGTTGATGTTTGGTCCCAAATGGGATAAGAACCCAACACCAATGCTTTGAGGCAGTAAATGGCTTGTATAAAGTTATTTTGGGTTAGAATATGTTATAATACAATGAATTTCATTGATTACAAGTGCTAGAGATGGATGAAGAATGTTTTAGAAGTGTGAAGAAATACTTGTTGATGTTTGGTCCCAAATGGGATAAGAACCCACAACAATTGCTTTGCGGCAGTAAATGGCTTGTATAAAGTTATTTTGGGTTAGAATATGTTATCATACAATGAATTTAATTGATTACAAGTGCTAGAGATGGATGAAGAATGTTTAGAAGTGTAAAGAAAGACTTGTTGAAGTTTGGTCCCAAATGGGATAAGAACCCACAACCAATGCTTTGAGGCAGTAAATAGCTTGTATAAAGTTATTTTAGGTTAGAATATGTTATAATACAATGAATTTGATTGATTACAAGTGCTAGAGATGGATGAAGAATGTTTTAGAAGTGTGAAGAAAGACTTGTTGATGTTTGGTCCCAAATGGGATAAGAACCCAACACCAATGCTTTGAGGCAGTAAATGGCTTGTATAAAGTTATTTTGGGTTAGAATATGTTATAATACAATGAATTTCATTGATTACAAGTGCTAGAGATGGATGAAGAATGTTTAGAACTGTGAAGAAAGACTTGTTGATGTTTGGTCCCAAATGGGATAAGAACCCACAACCAATGCTTTGAGGCAGTAATTGGCTTGTATAAAGTTATTTTGGGTTAGAATATGTTATAATACAATGAATTTGATTGATTACAAGTGCTAGAGATGGATAAAGAATGTTTTAGAAGTGTGAAGAAATACTTGTTGATGTTTGGTCCCAAATGGGATAAGAACCCACAACAATTGCTTTGCGGCAGTAAATGGCTTGTATAAAGTTATTTTGGGTTAGAATATGTTATCATACAATGAATTTAATTGATTACAAGTGCTAGAGATGGATGAAGAATGTTTAGAAGTGTAAAGAAAGACTTGTTGAAGTTTGGTCCCAAATGGGATAAGTACCCACAACCAATGCTTTGAGGTAGCAAATGGCTTGTATAAAGTTATTTTGGGTTAGAATATGTTATAATACAATGAATTTGATTGATTACAAGTGCTAGAGATGGATAAAGAATGTTTAGAAGTGTGAACAAAGACTCGTTAAAGTTTGGTCCCAAATGGGATAAGAACCCACAACCTATGCTTTGAGGTATTAAATGGCTTGTATAAAGTTATTTTGGGTTAGAATATGTTATAATATAATGAATTTGATTGATTACAAATGCTAGAGATGGATGAAGAATGTTTAGAAGTGTGAAGAAGGACTTGTTGAAGTTTGATCCCAAATGGGATAAGAACCCACAACCAATGCTTTGAGGCAGTAAATAGCTTGTATAAAGTTATTTTGGGTTATAATATGTTATAATACAATGAATTTGATTGATTTCAAGTGCTAGAGATGGATGAAGAATGTTTAGAAGTGTGAAGAAGGACTTTCTGAAGTTTGGTCCCAAATGAGATATGAACCCACAAACATTTCTTTCAGGTAGTAAATGGCTTGTATAAAGTTATTTTGGGTTAGAATATGTTATAATACAATGAATTTGATTGATTACAAGAGCTAGAGATGGATGAAGAATGTTTAGAAGTGTGATGAAAGACTTGTTAAAGTTTGGTCCAAAATGGGATAAGAACCCACAAACATTGCTTCGAGGTAGTAAATGGCTTGTATAAAGTTATTTTGGGTTAGAATATGTTATAATACAATGAATTTGATTGATTACAAGAGCTAGAGATGGATGAAGAATGTTTAGAAGTGTGATGAAAGACTTGTTAAAGTTTGGTCCAAAATGGGATAAGAACCCACAAACATTGCTTCGAGGTAGTAAATGGCTTGTATAAAGTTATTATGGGTTAGAATATGTTATAATACAATGAATTTGATTGATTACAAGTGCTAGAGATAGATGAAGAATATTTAGAAGTGTGAAGAAAGACTTGTTGAAGTTTGGTCCCAAATGGGATAAGAACCCACAAACATTGCTTTGAGGTAGTAAATGGCATGTATAAAGTTATTTTGGGTTAGAATATGTTATAATACAATGAATTTGATTGATTACAAGTGCTAGAGATGGATGAAGAATGTTTAGAAGTGTAAACAAAGACTCGTTAAAGTTTGGTCCCAAATGGGATAAGAACCCACAACCAATGCTTTGAGGCATTAAATGGCTTGTATAAAGTTATTTTGGGTTAGAATATATTATAATACAATGAATTTGATTGATTACAAGTGCTAGAGATGGATGAAGAATGTTTTGGAAGTGTGAAGAAAGACTTGTTGATGTTTGGTCCCAAATGGGATAAGAACCCACAACCAATGTTTTGAGGCAGTAAATGGCTTGTATAAAATTATTTTGGGTTAGAATATGTTATAATACATTGAATTTAATTGATTACAAGTGCTAGAGATGACTGAAGAATGTTTAGAAGTGTGAAGAAAGACTTGCTGAAGTTTGGTCCAAAATGGGATAAGAACCCACAAACATTTCTTTGAGGTAGTAAATGGCTTGTATAAAGTTATTATGGGTTAGAATATTTTATAATACAATGAATTTGATTGATTACAAGTGCTAGAGATAGATGAAGAATATTTAGAAGTGTGAAGAAAGACTTGTTGAAGTTTGGTCCCAAATGGGATAAGAACCCACAAACATTGCTTTGAGGTAGTAAATGGCATGTATAAAGTTATTTTGGGTTAGAATATGTTATAATACAATGAATTTGATTGATTACAAGAGCTAGATATGGATAAAGAATGTTTAGAAATGTGAACAAAGACTCGTTAAAGTTTGGTCCCAAATGGGATAAGAACCCAGAACCAATGCTTTGAGGCATTAACTGGCTTGTATAAAGTTATTTTGGGTTAGAATATGTTATAATACAATGAATTTGATTGATTACAAGTGCTAGAGATGGATGAAGAATGTTTAGAAGTGTAAACAAAGACTCGTTAAAGTTTGGTCCCAAATGGGATAAGAACCCACAACCAATGCTTTGAGGCATTAAATGGCTTGTATAAAGTTATTTTGGGTTAGAATATATTATAATACAATGAATTTGATTGATTACAAGTGCTAGAGATGGATGAAGAATGTTTTGGAAGTGTGAAGAAAGACTTGTTGATGTTTGGTCCCAAATGGGATAAGAACCCACAACCAATGCTTTGAGGCAGTAAATAGCTTGTATAAAGTTATTTTGGGTTAGAATATGTTATAATACAATGAATTTAATTGATTACAAGTGCTAGAGATGGATGAAGAATGTTTAGAAGTGTGAACAAAGACTCGTTAAAGTTTGGTCCCAAATGGGATAAGAAAACACAACCAATGCTTTGAGGCATTAAATGGCTTGTATAAAGTTATTTTCGGTTAGAATATGTTATAATACAATGAATTTGATTGATTACAAGTGCTAGAGATGGATGAAGAATGTTTTCGAAGTGTGAAGAAAGACTTGTTGATGTTTGGTCCCAAATGGGATAAGAACCCACAACCAATGCTTTGAGGCAGTAAATAGCTTGTATAAAGTTATTTTGGGTTAAAATATGTTATAATTCAATGAATTTAATTGATTACAAGTGCTAGAGATGGATGAAAAATGTTTAGAAGTTTGAAGAAAGACTTGTTGAAGTTTGGTCCAAAATGGGATAAGAACCCACAAACATTGCTTCGAGGTAGTAAATGGCTTGTATAAAGTTATTTTGGGTTAGAATATGTTATAATACAATTAATTTGATTGATTACAAGTGCTAGAGATGGATGAAGAATGTTTAGAAGTGTGAAGAAAGACTTGTTGAAGTTTGGTCCCAAATGGGATAAGAACCTACAACCAATACTTTGAGGCAGTAATTGGCTAGTATAAAGTTATTTTGGGTTAGAATATGTTATAATACAATGAATTTGATTGATTACAAGTGCTAGAGATGGATGAAGAATGTTTTAGAAGTGTGAAGAAAGACTTGTTGATGTTTGGTCCCAAATGGGATAAGAACCCACAACCAATGCTTTGAGGCAGTAATTGGCTTGTATAAAGTTATTTTGGGTTAGAATATGTTATAATACAATGAATTTGATTGATTACAAGTGCTAGAGATGGATGAAGAATGTTTTAGAAGTGTGAAGAAAGACTTGTTGATGTTTGGTCCCAAATGGGATAAGAACCCACAACAATTGCTTTGAGGCAGTAAATGGCTTGTATAAAGTTATTTTGGGTTAGAATATGTTATAATACAATGAATTTGATTGATTTCAAGTGCTAGAGATGGATGAAGAATGTTTAGAAGTGTGAAGAAGGACTTTCTGAAGTTTGGTCCCAAATGAGATATGAACCCACAAACATTTCTTTCAGGTAGTAAATGGCTTGTATAAAGTTATTTTGGGTTAGAATATGTTATAATACAATGAATTTGATTGATTACAAGTGCTAGAGATGGATGAAGAATGTTTAGAAGTGTGATGAAAGACTTGTTAAAGTTTGGTCCAAAATGGGATAAGAACCCAGAAACATTGCTTCGAGGTAGTAAATGGCTTGTATAAAGTTATTATGGGTTAGAATATGTTATAATACAATGAATTTGATTGATTACAAGTGCTAGAGATAGATGAAGAATATTTAGAAGTGTGAAGAAAGACTTGTTGAAGTTTGGTCCCAAATGGGATAAGAACCCACAAACATTGCTTTGAGGTAGTAAATGGCATGTATAAAGTTATTTTGGGTTAGAATATGTTATAATACAATGAATTTGATTGATTACAAGCGCTAGAGATGGATAAAGAATGTTTAGAAGTGTGAACAAAGACTCGTTAAAGTTTGGTCCCAAATGGGATAAGAACCCAGAACCAATGCTTTGAGGCATTAACTGGCTTGTATAAAGTTATTTTGGGTTAGAATATGTTATAATACAATTAATTTGATTTATTACAAGTGCTAGAGATGGATGAAGAATGTTTAGAAGTGTAAACAAAACTCGTTAAAGTTTGGTCCCAAATGGGATAAGAACCCACAACCAATGCTTTGAGGCATTAAATGGCTTGTATAAAGTTATTTTGGGTTAGAATATGTTATAATACAATGAATTTGATTGATTACAAGTGCTAGATATGGATGAAGAATGTTTTGGAAGTGTGAAGAAAGACTCGTTAAAGTTTGGTCCCAAATGGGATAAGAAAACACAACCAATGCTTTGAGGCATTAAATGGCTTGTATAAAGTTATTTTGGGTTAGAATATGTTATAATACAATGAATTTGATTGATTACAAGTGCTAGAGATGGATGAAGAATGTTTTCGAAGTGTGAAGAAAGACTTGTTGATGTTTGGTCCCAAATGGGATAAGAACCCACAACCAATGCTTTGAGGCAGTAAATAGCTTGTATAAAGTTATTTTGGGTTAGAATATGTTATAATTCAATGAATTTAATTGATTACAAGTGCTAGAGATGGATGAAGAATGTTTAGAAGTTTGACGAAAGACTTGTTGAAGTTTGGTCTAAAATGGGATAAGAACCCACAAACATTGCTTCGAGGTAGTAAATGGCTTGTATAAAGTTATTTTGGGTTAGAATATGTTATAATACAATTAATTTGATTGATTACAAGTGCTAGAGATGGATGAAGAATGTTTAGAAGTGTGAAGAAAGACTTGTTGAAGTTTGGTCCCAAATGGGATAAGAACCTGCAACCAATGCTTTGAGGCAGTAATTGGCTAGTATAAAGTTATTTTGGGTTAGAATATGTTATAATACAATGAATGTGATTGATTACAAGTGCTAGAGATGGATGAAGAATGTTTTAGAAGTGTAAAGAAAGACTTGTTGATGTTTGGTCCCAAATGGGATAAGAACCCACAACCAATGCTTTCAGGCAGTAAATGGCTTGTATAAAGTTATTTTGGGTTAGAATATGTTATAATACAATGAATTTAATTGATTACAAGTGCTAGAGATGGATGAAGAATGTTTAGAAATGTAACAAAAGACTTGTTGAAGTTTGGTCCCAAATGGGATAAGAACCCACAACCAATGCTTTGAGGTAGCAAATGGCTTGTATAAAGTTATTTTGGGTTAGAATATATTATAATACATTGAATTTGATTGATTACAAGTGCTAGAGATGGATAAAGAATGTTTAGAAGTGTGAACAAAGACTCGTTAAAGTTTGGTCCCAAATGGGATAAGAACCCACAACCAATGCTTTGAGACATTAAATGGCTTGTATAAAGTTATTTTGGGTTAGAATATGTTATAATACAATGAATTTGATTGATTACAAGTGCTAGAGATGGATGAAGAATGTTTAGAAGTGTGAAGAAGGACTTGTTGAAGTTTGGTCCCAAATGGGATAAGAACCCACAACCAATGCTTTGAGGCATTAAATGGCTTGTATAAAGTTATTTTGGGTTAGAATATGTTATAATACAATGAATTTGATTGTTTACAAGTGCTAGATATGGATGAAGAATGTTTTGGAAGTGTGAAGAAAGACTCGTTAAAGTTTGGTCCCAAATGGGATAAGAAAACACAACCAATGCTTTGAGGCATTAAATGGCTTGTATAAAGTTATTTTGGGTTAGAATATGTTATAATACAATGAATTTGATTGATTACAAGTGCTAGAGATGGATGAAGAATGTTTTCGAAGTGTGAAGAAAGACTTGTTGATGTTTGGTCCCAAATGGGATAAGAACCCACAACCAATGCTTTGAGGCAGTAAATAGCTTGTATAAAGTTATTTTGGGTTAGAATATGTTATAATTCAATGAATTTAATTGATTACAAGTGCTAGAGATGGATGAAGAATGTTTAGAAGTTTGAAGAAAGACTTGTTGAAGTTTGGTCTAAAATGGGATAAGAACCCACAAACATTGCTTCGAGGTAGTAAATGGCTTGTATAAAGTTATTTTGGGTTAGAATATGTTATAATACAATTAATTTGATTGATTACAAGTGCTAGAGATGGATGAAGAATGTTTAGAAGTGTGAAGAAAGACTTGTTGAAGTTTGGTCCCAAATGGGATAAGAACCTACAACCAATACTTTGAGGCAGTAATTGGCTAGTATAAAGTTATTTTGGGTTAGAATATGTTATAATACAATGAATTTGATTGATTACAAGTGCTAGAGATGGATGAAGAATGTTTTAGAAGTGTGAAGAAAGACTTGTTGATGTTTGGTCCCAAATGGGATAAGAACCCACAACCAATGCTTTGAGGCAGTAATTGGCTTGTATAAAGTTATTTTGGGTTAGAATATGTTATAATACAATGAATTTGATTGATTACAAGTGCTAGAGATGGATGAAGAATGTTTTAGAAGTGTGAAGAAAGACTTGTTGATGTTTGGTCCCAAATGGGATAAGAACCCACAACAATTGCTTTGAGGCAGTAAATGGCTTGTATAAAGTTATTTTGGGTTAGAATATGTTATAATACAATGAATTTGATTGATTTCAAGTGCTAGAGATGGATGAAGAATGTTTAGAAGTGTGAAGAAGGACTTTCTGAAGTTTGGTCCCAAATGAGATATGAACCCACAAACATTTCTTTCAGGTAGTAAATGGCTTGTATAAAGTTATGTTGGGTTAGAATATGTTATAATACAATGAATTTGATTGATTACAAGTGCTAGAGATGGATGAAGAATGTTTAGAAGTGTGATGAAAGACTTGTTAAAGTTTGGTCCAAAATGGGATAAGAACCCAGAAACATTGCTTCGAGGTAGTAAATGGCTTGTATAAAGTTATTATGGGTTAGAATATGTTATAATACAATGAATTTGATTGATTACAAGTGCTAGAGATAGATGAAGAATATTTAGAAGTGTGAAGAAAGACTTGTTGAAGTTTGGTCCCAAATGGGAAAAGAACCCACAAACATTGCTTTGAGGTAGTAAATGGCATGTATAAAGTTATTTTGGGTTAGAATATGTTATAATACAATGAATTTGATTGATTACAAGCGCTAGAGATGGATAAAGAATGTTTAGAAGTGTGAACAAAGACTCGTTAAAGTTTGGTCCCAAATGGGATAAGAACCAAGAACCAATGCTTTGAGGCATTAACTGGCTTGTATAAAATTATTTTGGGTTAGAATATGTTATAATACAATTAATTTGATTTATTACAAGTGCTAGAGATGGATGAAGAATGTTTAGAAGTGTAAACAAAACTCGTTAAAGTTTGGTCCCAAATGGGATAAGAACCCACAACCAATGCTTTGAGGCATTAAATGGCTTGTATAAAGTTATTTTGGGTTAGAATATGTTATAATACAATGAATTTGATTGATTACAAGTGCTAGATATGGATGAAGAATGTTTTGGAAGTGTGAAGAAAGACTCGTTAAAGTTTGGTCCCAAATGGGATAAGAAAACACAACCAATGCTTTGAGGCATTAAATGGCTTGTATAAAGTTATTTTGGGTTAGAATATGTTATAATACAATGAATTTGATTGATTACAAGTGCTAGAGATGGATGAAGAATGTTTTCGAAGTGTGAAGAAAGACTTGTTGATGTTTGGTCCCAAATGGGATAAGAACCCACAACCAATGCTTTGAGGCAGTAAATAGCTTGTATAAAGTTATTTTGGGTTAGAATATGTTATAATTCAATGAATTTAATTGATTACAAGTGCTAGAGATGGATGAAGAATGTTTAGAAGTTTGAAGAAAGACTTGTTGAAGTTTGGTCTAAAATGGGATAAGAACCCACAAACATTGCTTCGAGGTAGTAAATGGCTTGTATAAAGTTATTTTGGGTTAGAATATGTTATAATACAATTAATTTGATTGATTACAAGTGCTAGAGATGGATGAAGAATGTTTAGAAGTGTGAAGAAAGATTTGTTGAAGTTTGGTCCCAAATGGGATAAGAACCTACAACCAATGCTTTGAGGCAGTAATTGGCTAGTATAAAGTTATTTTGGGTTAGAATATGTTATAATACAATGAATTTGATTGATTACAAGTGCTAGAGATGGATGAAGAATGTTTTAGAAGTGTGAAGAAAGACTTGTTGATGTTTGGTCCCAAATGGGATAAGAACCCAACACCAATGCTTTGAGGCAGTAAATGGCTTGAATAAAGTTATTTTGGGTTAGAATATGTTATAATACAATGAATTTCATTGATTACAAGTGCTAGAGATGGATGAAGAATGTTTAGAACTGTGAAGAAAGACTTGTTGATGTTTGGTCCCAAATGGGATAAGAACCCACAACCAATGCTTTGAGGCAGTAAATGGCTTGTATAAAGTTATTTTGGGTTAGAATATGTTATAATACAATGAATTTAATTGATTACAAGTGCTAGAGATGGATGAAGAATGTTTAGAAGTGTAACGAAAGACTTGTTGAAGTTTGGTCCCAAATGGGATAAGAACCCACAACCAATGCTTTGAGGTAGCAAATGGCTTGTATAAAGTTATTTTGGGTTAGAATATGTTATAATACATTGAATTTGATTGATTACAAGTGCTAGAGATGGATAAAGAATGTTTAGAAGTGTGAACAAAGACTCGTTAAAGTTTGGTCCCAAATGGGATAAGAACCCACAACCAATGCTTTGAGGCATTAAATGGCTTGTATAAAGTTATTTTGGGTTAGAATATGTTATAATACAATGAATTTGATTGATTACAAGTGCTAGAGATGGATGAAGAATGTTTAGAAGTGTGAAGAAGGACTTGTTGAAGTTTGGTCCCAAATGGGATAAGAACCCACAACCAATGCTTTGAGGCAGTAAATAGCTTGTATAAAGTTATTTTAGGTTAGAATATGTTATAATACAATGAATTTGATTGATTACAAGTGCTAGAGATGGATGAAGAATGTTTTAGAAGTGTGAAGAAAGACTTGTTGATGTTTGGTCCCAAATGGGATAAGAACCCAACACCAATGCTTTGAGGCAGTAAATGGCTTGTATAAAGTTATCTTGGGTTAGAATATGTTATAATACAATGAATTTCATTGATTTCAAGTGCTAGAGATGGATGAAGAATGTTTAGAACTGTGAAGAAAGACTTGTTGATGTTTGGTCCCAAATGGGATAAGAACCCACAACCAATGCTTTGAGGCAGTAATTGGCTTGTATAAAGTTATTTTGGGTTAGAATATGTTATAATACAATGAATTTGATTGATTACAAGTGCTAGAGATGGATAAAGAATGTTTTAGAAGTGTGAAGAAATACTTGTTGATGTTTGGTCCCAAATGGGATAAGAACCCACAACAATTGCTTTGCGGCAGTAAATGGCTTGTATAAAGTTATTTTGGGTTAGAATATGTTATCATACAATGAATTTAATTGATTACAAGTGCTAGAGATGGATGAAGAATGTTTTAGAAGTGTGAAGAAAGACTTGTTGATGTTTGGTCCCAAATGGGATAAGAACCCAACACCAATGCTTTGAGGCAGTAAATGGCTTGTATAAAGTTATTTTGGGTTAGAATATGTTATAATACAATGAATTTCATTGATTACAAGTGCTAGAGATGGATGAAGAATGTTTAGAACTGTGAAGAAAGACTTGTTGATGTTTGGTCCCAAATGGGATAAGAACCCACAACCAATGCTTTGAGGCAGTAAATGGCTTGTATAAAGTTATTTTGGGTTAGAATATGTTATAATACAATGAATTTAATTGATTACAAGTGCTAGAGATGGATGAAGAATGTTTAGAAGTGTAACGAAAGACTTGTTGAAGTTTGGTCCCAAATGGGATAAGAACCCACAACCAATGCTTTGAGGTAGCAAATGGCTTGTATAAAGTTATTTTGGGTTAGAATATGTTATAATACATTGAATTTGATTGATTACAAGTGCTAGAGATGGATAAAGAATGTTTAGAAGTGTGAACAAAGACTCGTTAAAGTTTGGTCCCAAATGGGATAAGAACCCACAACCAATGCTTTGAGGCATTAAATGGCTTGTATAAAGTTATTTTGGGTTAGAATATGTTATAATACAATGAATTTGATTGATTACAAGTGCTAGAGATGGATGAAGAATGTTTAGAAGTGTGAAGAAGGACTTGTTGAAGTTTGGTCCCAAATGGGATAAGAACCCACAACCAATGCTTTGAGGCAGTAAATAGCTTGTATAAAGTTATTTTAGGTTAGAATATGTTATAATACAATGAATTTGATTGATTACAAGTGCTAGAGATGGATGAAGAATGTTTTAGAAGTGTGAAGAAAGACTTGTTGATGTTTGGTCCCAAATGGGATAAGAACCCAACACCAATGCTTTGAGGCAGTAAATGGCTTGTATAAAGTTATTTTGGGTTAGAATATGTTATAATACAATGAATTTCATTGATTACAAGTGCTAGAGATGGATGAAGAATGTTTAGAACTGTGAAGAAAGACTTGTTGATGTTTGGTCCCAAATGGGATAAGAACCCACAACCAATGTTTTGAGGCAGTAATTGGCTTGTATAAAGTTATTTTGGGTTAGAATATGTTATAATACAATGAATTTGATTGATTACAAGTGCTAGAGATGGATAAAGAATGTTTTAGAAGTGTGAAGAAATACTTGTTGATGTTTGGTCCCAAATGGGATAAGAACCCACAACAATTGCTTTGCGGCAGTAAATGGCTTGTATAAAGTTATTTTGGGTTAGAATATGTTATCATACAATGAATTTAATTGATTACAAGTGCTAGAGATGGATGAAGAATGTTTAGAAGTGTAAAGAAAGACTTGTTGAAGTTTGGTCCCAAATGGGATAAGTACCCACAACCAATGCTTTGAGGTAGCAAATGGCTTGTATAAAGTTATTTTGGGTTAGAATATGTTATAATACAATGAATTTGATTGATTACAAGTGCTAGAGATGGATAAAGAATGTTCAGAAGTGTGAACAAAGACTCGTTAAAGTTTGGTCCCAAATGGGATAAGAACCCACAACCTATGCTTTGAGGTATTAAATGGCTTGTATAAAGTTATTTTGGGTTAGAATATGTTATAATATAATGAATTTGATTGATTACAAATGCTAGAGATGGATGAAGAATGTTTAGAAGTTTGAAGAAGGACTTGTTGAAGTTTGATCCCAAATGGGATAAGAACCCACAACCAATGCTTTGAGGCAGTAAATAGCTTGTATAAAGTTATTTTGGGTTATAATATGTTATAATACAATGAATTTGATTGATTTCAAGTGCTAGAGATGGATGAAGAATGTTTAGAAGTGTGAAGAAGGACTTTCTGAAGTTTGGTCCCAAATGAGATATGAACCCACAAACATTTCTTTCAGGTAGTAAATGGCTTGTATAAAGTTATTTTGGGTTAGAATATGTTATAATACAATGAATTTGATTGATTACAAGTGCTAGAGATGGATGAAGAATGTTTAGAAGTGTGATGAAAGACTTGTTAAAGTTTGGTCCAAAATGGGATAAGAACCCACAAACATTGCTTCGAGGTAGTAAATGGCTTGTATAAAGTTATTATGGGTTAGAATATGTTATAATACAATGAATTTGATTGATTACAAGTGCTAGAGATAGATGAAGAATATTTAGAAGTGTGAAGAAAGACTTGTTGAAGTTTGGTCCCAAATGGGATAAGAACCCACAAACATTGCTTTGAGGTAGTAAATGGCATGTATAAAGTTATTTTGGGTTAGAATATGTTATAATACAATGAATTTGATTGATTACAAGAGCTAGAGATGGATAAAGAATGTTTAGAAATGTGAACAAAGACTCGTTAAAGTTTGGTCCCAAATTGGATAAGAACCCAGAACCAATGCTTTGAGGCATTAACTGGCTTGTATAAAGTTATTTTGGGTTAGAATATGTTATAATACAATGAATTTGATTGATTACAAGTGCTAGAGATGGATGAAGAATGTTTAGAAGTGTAAACAAAGACTCGTTAAAGTTTGGTCCCAAATGGGATAAGAACCCACAACCAATGCTTTGAGGCATTAAATGGCTTGTATAAAGTTATTTTGGGTTAGAATATATTATAATACAATGAATTTGATTGATTACAAGTGCTAGAGATGGATGAAGAATGTTTTGGAAGTGTGAAGAAAGACTTGTTGATGTTTGGTCCCAAATGGGATAAGAACCCACAACCAATGTTTTGAGGCAGTAAATGGCTTGTATAAAATTATTTTGAGTTAGAATATGTTATAATACATTGAATTTAATTGATTACAAGTGCTAGAGATGACTGAAGAATGTTTAGAAGTGTGAAGAAAGACTTGCTGAAGTTTGGTCCAAAATGGGATAAGAACCCACAAACATTTCTTTGAGGTAGTAAATGGCTTGTATAAAGTTATTATGGGTTAGAATATTTTATAATACAATGAATTTGATTGATTACAAGTGCTAGAGATAGATGAAGAATATTTAGAAGTGTGAAGAAAGACTTGTTGAAGTTTGGTCCCAAATGGGATAAGAACCCACAAACATTGCTTTGAGGTAGTAAATGGCATGTATAAAGTTATTTTGGGTTAGAATATGTTATAATACAATGAATTTGATTGATTACAAGAGCTAGAGATGGATAAAGAATGTTTAGAAATGTGAACAAAGACTCGTTAAAGTTTGGTCCCAAATGGGATAAGAACCCAGAACCAATGCTTTGAGGCATTAACTGGCTTGTATAAAGTTATTTTGGGTTAGAATATGTTATAATACAATGAATTTGATTGATTACAAGTGCTAGAGATGGATGAAGAATGTTTAGAAGTGTAAACAAAGACTCGTTAAAGTTTGGTCCCAAATGGGATAAGAACCCACAACCAATGCTTTGAGGCATTAAATGGCTTGTATAAAGTTATTTTGGGTTAGAATATATTATAATACAATGAATTTGATTGATTACAAGTGCTAGAGATGGATGAAGAATGTTTTGGAAGTGTGAAGAAAGACTTGTTGATGTTTGGTCCCAAATGGGATAAGAACCCACAACCAATGCTTTGAGGCAGTAAATAGCTTGTATAAAGTTATTTTGGGTTAGAATATGTTATAATACAATGAATTTAATTGATTACAAGTGCTAGAGATGGATGAAGAATGTTTAGAAGTGTGAACAAAGACTCGTTAAAGTTTGGTCCCAAATGGGATAAGAAAACACAACCAATGCTTTGAGGCATTAAATGGCTTGTATAAAGTTATTTTCGGTTAGAATATGTTATAATACAATGAATTTGATTGATTACAAGTGCTAGAGATGGATGAAGAATGTTTTCGAAGTGTGAAGAAAGACTTGTTGATGTTTGGTCCCAAATGGGATAAGAACCCACAACCAATGCTTTGAGGCAGTAAATAGCTTGTATAAAGTTATTTTGGGTTAAAATATGTTATAATTCAATGAATTTAATTGATTACAAGTGCTAGAGATGGATGAAAAATGTTTAGAAGTTTGAAGAAAGACTTGTTGAAGTTTGGTCCAAAATGGGATAAGAACCCACAAACATTGCTTCGAGGTAGTAAATGGCTTGTATAAAGTTATTTTGGGTTAGAATATGTTATAATACAATTAATTTGATTGATTACAAGTGCTAGAGATGGATGAAGAATGTTTAGAAGTGTGAAGAAAGACTTGTTGAAGTTTGGTCCCAAATGGGATAAGAACCTACAACCAATACTTTGAGGCAGTAATTGGCTAGTATAAAGTTATTTTGGGTTAGAATATGTTATAATACAATGAATTTGATTGATTACAAGTGCTAGAGATGGATGAAGAATGTTTTAGAAGTGTGAAGAAAGACTTGTTGATGTTTGGTCCCAAATGGGATAAGAACCCACAACCAATGCTTTGAGGCAGTAATTGGCTTGTATAAAGTTATTTTGGGTTAGAATATGTTATAATACAATGAATTTGATTGATTACAAGTGCTAGAGATGGATGAAGAATGTTTTAGAAGTGTGAAGAAAGACTTGTTGATGTTTGGTCCCAAATGGGATAAGAACCCACAACAATTGCTTTGAGGCAGTAAATGGCTTGTATAAAGTTATTTTGGGTTAGAATATGTTATAATACAATGAATTTGATTGATTTCAAGTGCTAGAGATGGATGAAGAATGTTTAGAAGTGTGAAGAAGGACTTTCTGAAGTTTGGTCCCAAATGAGATATGAACCCACAAACATTTCTTTCAGGTAGTAAATGGCTTGTATAAAGTTATTTTGGGTTAGAATATGTTATAATACAATGAATTTGATTGATTACAAGTGCTAGAGATGGATGAAGAATGTTTAGAAGTGTGATGAAAGACTTGTTAAAGTTTGGTCCAAAATGGGATAAGAACCCAGAAACATTGCTTCGAGGTAGTAAATGGCTTGTATAAAGTTATTATGGGTTAGAATATGTTATAATACAATGAATTTGATTGATTACAAGTGCTAGAGATAGATGAAGAATATTTAGAAGTGGGAAGAAAGACTTGTTGAAGTTTGGTCCCAAATGGGATAAGAACCCACAAACATTGCTTTGAGGTAGTAAATGGCATGTATAAAGTTATTTTGGGTTAGAATATGTTATAATACAATGAGTTTGATTGATTACAAGCGCTAGAGATGGATAAAGAATGTTTAGAAGTGTGAACAAAGACTCGTTAAAGTTTGGTCCCAAATGGGATAAGAACCCAGAACCAATGCTTTGAGGCATTAACTGGCTTGTATAAAGTTATTTTGGGTTAGAATATGTTATAATACAATTAATTTGATTTATTACAAGTGCTAGAGATGGATGAAGAATGTTTAGAAGTGTAAACAAAACTCGTTAAAGTTTGGTCCCAAATGGGATAAGAACCCACAACCAATGCTTTGAGGCATTAAATGGCTTGTATAAAGTTATTTTGGGTTAGAATATGTTATAATACAATGAATTTGATTGATTACAAGTGCTAGATATGGATGAAGAATGTTTTGGAAGTGTGAAGAAAGACTCGTTAAAGTTTGGTCCCAAATGGGATAAGAAAACACAACCAATGCTTTGAGGCATTAAATGGCTTGTATAAAGTTATTTTGGGTTAGAATATGTTATAATACAATGAATTTGATTGATTACAAGTGCTAGAGATGGATGAAGAATGTTTTCGAAGTGTGAAGAAAGACTTGTTGATGTTTGGTCCCAAATGGGATAAGAACCCACAACCAATGCTTTGAGGCAGTAAATAGCTTGTATAAAGTTATTTTGGGTTAGAATATGTTATAATTCAATGAATTTAATTGATTACAAGTGCTAGAGATGGATGAAGAATGTTTAGAAGTTTGACGAAAAACTTGTTGAAGTTTGGTCTAAAATGGGATAAGAACCCACAAACATTGCTTCGAGGTACTAATTGGCTTGTATAAAGTTATTTTGGGTTAGAATATGTTATAATACAATTAATTTGATTGATTACAAGTGCTAGAGATGGATGAAGAATGTTTAGAAGTGTGAAGAAAGACTTGTTGAAGTTTGGTCCCAAATGGGATAAGAACCTACAACCAATGCTTTGAGGCAGTAATTGGCTAGTATAAAGTTATTTTGGGTTAGAATATGTTATAATACAATGAATGTGATTGATTACAAGTGCTAGAGATGGATGAAGAATGTTTTAGAAGTGTAAAGAAAGACTTGTTGATGTTTGGTCCCAAATGGGATAAGAACCCACAACCAATGCTTTCAGGCAGTAAATGGCTTGTATAAAGTTATTTTGGGTTAGAATATGTTATAATACAATGAATTTAATTGATTACAAGTGCTAGAGATGGATGAAGAATGTTTAGAAATGTAACGAAAGACTTGTTGAAGTTTGGTCCCAAATGGGATAAGAACCCACAACCAATGCTTTGAGGTAGCAAATGGCTTGTATAAAGTTATTTTGGGTTAGAATATATTATAATACATTGAATTTGATTGATTACAAGTGCTAGAGATGGATAAAGAATGTTTAGAAGTGTGAACAAAGACTCGTTAAAGTTTGGTCCCAAATGGGATAAGAACCCACAACCAATGCTTTGAGACATTAAATGGCTTGTATAAAGTTATTTTGGGTTAGAATATGTTATAATACAATGAATTTGATTGATTACAAGTGCTAGAGATGGATGAAGAATGTTTAGAAGTGTGAAGAAGGACTTGTTGAAGTTTGGTCCCAAATGGGATAAGAACCCACAACCAATGCTTTGAGGCATTAAATGGCTTGTATAAAGTTATTTTGGGTTAGAATATGTTATAATACAATGAATTTGATTGTTTACAAGTGCTAGATATGGATGAAGAATGTTTTGGAAGTGTGAAGAAAGACTCGTTAAAGTTTGGTCCCAAATGGGATAAGAAAACACAACCAATGCTTTGAGGCATTAAATGGCTTGTATAAAGTTATTTTGGGTTAGAATATGTTATAATACAATGAATTTGATTGATTACAAGTGCTAGAGATGGATGAAGAATGTTTTCGAAGTGTGAAGAAAGACTTGTTGATGTTTGGTCCCAAATGGGATAAGAACCCACAACCAATGCTTTGAGGCAGTAAATAGCTTGTATAAAGTTATTTTGGGTTAGAATATGTTATAATTCAATGAATTTAATTGATTACAAGTGCTAGAGATGGATGAAGAATGTTTAGAAGTTTGAAGAAAGACTTGTTGAAGTTTGGTCTAAAATGGGATAAGAACCCACAAACATTGCTTCGAGGTAGTAAATGGCTTGTATAAAATTATTTTGGGTTAGAATATGTTATAATACAATTAATTTGATTGATTACAAGTGCTAGAGATGGATGAAGAATGTTTAGAAGTGTGAAGAAAGACTTGTTGAAGTTTGGTCCCAAATGGGATAAGAACCTACAACCAATACTTTGAGGCAGTAATTGGCTAGTATAAAGTTATTTTGGGTTAGAATATGTTATAATACAATGAATTTGATTGATTACAAGTGCTAGAGATGGATGAAGAATGTTTTAGAAGTGTGAAGAAAGACTTGTTGATGTTTGGTCCCAAATGGGATAAGAACCCACAACCAATGCTTTGAGGCAGTAATTGGCTTGTATAAAGTTATTTTGGGTTAGAATATGTTATAATACAATGAATTTGATTGATTACAAGTGCTAGAGATGGATGAAGAATGTTTTAGAAGTGTGAAGAAAGACTTGTTGATGTTTGGTCCCAAATGGGATAAGAACCCACAACAATTGCTTTGAGGCAGTAAATGGCTTGTATAAAGTTATTTTGGGTTAGAATATGTTATAATACAATGAATTTGATTGATTTCAAGTGCTAGAGATGGATGAAGAATGTTTAGAAGTGTGAAGAAGGACTTTCTGAAGTTTGGTCCCAAATGAGATATGAACCCACAAACATTTCTTTCAGGTAGTAAATGGCTTGTATAAAGTTATGTTGGGTTAGAATATGTTATAATACAATGAATTTGATTGATTACAAGTGCTAGAGATGGATGAAGAATGTTTAGAAGTGTGATGAAAGACTTGTTAAAGTTTGGTCCAAAATGGGATAAGAACCCAAAAACATTGCTTCGAGGTAGTAAATGGCTTGTATAAAGTTATTATGGGTTAGAATATGTTATAATACAATGAATTTGATTGATTACAAGTGCTAGAGATAGATGAAGAATATTTATAAGTGTGAAGAAAGACTTGTTGAAGTTTGGT
The DNA here is from genome assembly GCA_036452645.1 of Capsella bursa-pastoris. Classification (NCBI taxonomy): domain Eukaryota; kingdom Viridiplantae; phylum Streptophyta; class Magnoliopsida; order Brassicales; family Brassicaceae; genus Capsella; species Capsella bursa-pastoris. The sequence continues at coordinate 6,640,650 of CP144192.1, forward strand.
CCCAAATGGGATAAGAACCCACAAACATTGCTTTGAGGTAGTAAATGGCATGTATAAAGTTATTTTGGGTTAAAATATGTTATAATACAATGAATTTGATTGATTACAAGCGCTAGAGATGGATAAAGAATGTTTAGAAGTGTGAACAAAGACTCGTTAAAGTTTGGTCCCAAATGGGATAAGAACCCAGAACCAATGCTTTGAGGCATTAACTGGCTTGTATAAAGTTATTTTGGGTTAGAATATGTTATAATACAATTAATTTGATTTATTACAAGTGCTAGAGATGGATGAAGAATGTTTAGAAGTGTAAACAAAACTCGTTAAAGTTTGGTCCCAAATGGGATAAGAACCCACAACCAATGCTTTGAGGCATTAAATGGCTTGTATAAAGTTATTTTGGGTTAGAATATGTTATAATACAATGAATTTGATTGATTACAAGTGCTAGATATGGATGAAGAATGTTTTGGAAGTGTGAAGAAAGACTCGTTAAAGTTTGGTCCCAAATGGGATAAGAAAACACAACCAATGCTTTGAGGCATTAAATGGCTTGTATAAAGTTATTTTGGGTTAGAATATGTTATAATACAATGAATTTGATTGATTACAAGTGCTAGAGATGGATGAAGAATGTTTTCGAAGTGTGAAGAAAGACTTGTTGATGTTTGGTCCCAAATGGGATAAGAACCCACAACCAATGCTTTGAGGCAGTAAATAGCTTGTATAAAGTTATTTTGGGTTAGAATATGTTATAATTCAATGAATTTAATTGATTACAAGTGCTAGAGATGGATGAAGAATGTTTAGAAGTTTGAAGAAAGACTTGTTGAAGTTTGGTCTAAAATGGGATAAGAACCCACAAACATTGCTTCGAGGTAGTAAATGGCTTGTATAAAGTTATTTTTGGTTAGAATATGTTATAATACAATTAATTTGATTGATTACAAGTGCTAGAGATGGATGAAGAATGTTTAGAAGTGTGAAGAAAGATTTGTTGAAGTTTGGTCCCAAATGGGATAAGAACCTACAACCAATGCTTTGAGGCAGTAATTGGCTAGTATAAAGTTATTTTGGGTTAGAATATGTTATAATACAATGAATGTGATTGATTACAAGTGCTAGAGATGGATGAAGAATGTTTTAGAAGTGTGAAGAAAGACTTGTTGATGTTTGGTCCCAAATGGGATAAGAACCCACAACCAATGCTTTCAGGCAGTAAATGGCTTGTATAAAGTTATTTTGGGTTAGAATATGTTATAATACAATGAATTTAATTGATTACAAGTGCTAGAGATGGATGAAGAATGTTTAGAAATGTAACGAAAGACTTGTTGAAGTTTGGTCCCAAATGGGATAAGAACCCACAACCAATGCTTTGAGGTAGCAAATGGCTTGTATAAAGTTATTTTGGGTTAGAATATATTATAATACATTGAATTTGATTGATTACAAGTGCTAGAGATGGATAAAGAATGTTTAGAAGTGTGAACAAAGACTCGTTAAAGTTTGGTCCCAAATGGGATAAGAACCCACAACCAATGCTTTGAGACATTAAATGGCTTGTATAAAGTTATTTTGGATTAGAATATGTTATAATACAATGAATTTGATTGATTACAAGTGCTAGAGATGGATGAAGAATGTTTAGAAGTGTGAAGAAGGACTTGTTGAAGTTTGGTCCCAAATGGGATAAGAACCCACAACCAATGCTTTGAGGCATTAAATGGCTTGTATAAAGTTATTTTGGGTTAGAATATGTTATAATACAATGAATTTGATTGATTACAAGTGCTAGATATGGATGAAGAATGTTTTGGAAGTGTGAAGAAAGACTCGTTAAAGTTTGGTCCCAAATGGGATAAGAAAACACAACCAATGCTTTGAGGCATTAAATGGCTTGTATAAAGTTATTTTGGGTTAGAATATGTTATAATACAATGAATTTGATTGATTACAAGTGCTAGAGATGGATGAAGAATGTTTTCGAAGTGTGAAGAAAGACTTGTTGATGTTTGGTCCCAAATGGGATAAGAACCCACAACCAATGCTTTGAGGCAGTAAATAGCTTGTATAAAGTTATTTTGGGTTAGAATATGTTATAATTCAATGAATTTAATTGATTACAAGTGCTAGAGATGGATGAAGAATGTTTTCGAAGTGTGAAGAAAGACTTGTTGATGTTTGGTCCCAAATGGGATAAGAACCCACAACCAATGCTTTGAGGCAGTAAATAGCTTGTATAAAGTTATTTTGGGTTAGAATATGTTATAATACAATGAATTTAATTGATTACAAGTGCTAGAGATGGATGAAGAATGTTTAGAAATGTAACGAAAGACTTGTTGAAGTTTGGTCCCAAATGGGATAAGAACCCACAACCAATGCTTTGAGGTAGCAAATGGCTTGTATAAAGTTATTTTGGGTTAGAATATATTATAATACATTGAATTTGATTGATTACAAGTGCTAGAGATGGATAAAGAATGTTTAGAAGTGTGAACAAAGACTCGTTAAAGTTTGGTCCCAAATGGGATAAGAACCCACAACCAATTCTTTGAGACATTAAATGGCTTGTATAAAGTTATTTTGGATTAGAATATGTTATAATACAATGAATTTGATTGATTACAAGTGCTAGAGATGGATGAAGAATGTTTAGAAGTGTGAAGAAGGACTTGTTGAAGTTTGGTCCCAAATGGGATAAGAACCCACAACCAATGCTTTGAGGCATTAAATGGCTTGTATAAATTTATTTTGGGTTAGAATATGTTATAATACAATGAATTTGATTGATTACAAGTGCTAGATATGGATGAAGAATGTTTTGGAAGTGTGAAGAAAGACTCGTTAAAGTTTGGTCCCAAATGGGATAAGAAAACACAACCAATGCTTTGAGGCATTAAATGGCTTGTATAAAGTTATTTTGGGTTAGAATATGTTATAATACAATGAATTTGATTGATTACAAGTGCTAGAGATGGATGAAGAATGTTTTCGAAGTGTGAAGAAAGACTTGTTGATGTTTGGTCCCAAATGGGATAAGAACCCACAACCAATGCTTTGAGGCAGTAAATAGCTTGTATAAAGTTATTTTGGGTTAGAATATGTTATAATTCAATGAATTTAATTGATTACAAGTGCTAGAGATGGATGAAGAATGTTTAGAAGTTTGAAGAAAGACTTGTTGAAGTTTGGTCTAAAATGGGATAAGAACCCACAAACATTGCTTCGAGGTAGTAAATGGCTTGTATAAAGTTATTTTGGGTTAGAATATGTTATAATACAATTAATTTGATTGATTACAAGTGCTAGAGATGGATGAAGAATGTTTAGAAGTGTGAAGAAAGACTTGTTGAAGTTTGGTCCCAAATGGGATAAGAACCTACAACCAATGCTTTGAGGCAGTAATTGGCTAGTATAAAGTTATTTTGGGTTAGAATATGTTATAATACAATAAATGTGATTGATTACAAGTGCTAGAGATGGATGAAGAATGTTTTAGAAGTGTGAAGAAAGACTTGTTGATGTTTGGTCCCAAATGGGATAAGAACCCACAACCAATGCTTTCAGGCAGTAAATGGCTTGTATAAAGTTATTTTGGGTTAGAATATGTTATAATACAATGAATTTAATTGATTACAAGTGCTAGAGATGGATGAAGAATGTTTAGAAATGTAACGAAAGACTTGTTGAAGTTTGGTCCCAAATGGGATAAGAACCCACAACCAATGCTTTGAGGTAGCAAATGGCTTGTATAAAGTTATTTTGGGTTAGAATATATTATAATACATTGAATTTGATTGATTACAAGTGCTAGAGATGGATAAAGAATGTTTAGAAGTGTGAACAAAGACTCGTTAAAGTTTGGTCCCAAATGGGATAAGAACCCACAACCAATGCTTTGAGGCATTAAATGGCTTGTATAAAGTTATTTTGGGTTAGAATATGTTATAATACAATAAATTTGATTGATTACAAGTGCTAGAGATGGATGAAGAATGTTTAGAAGTGTGAAGAAGGACTTGTTGAAGTTTGGTCCCAAATGGGATAAGAACCCACAACCAATGCTTTGAGGCAGTAAATGGCTTGTATAAAGTTATTTTGGGTTAGAATATGTTATAATACAATGAATTTGATTGATTACAAGTGCTAGAGATGGATGAAGAATGTTTTAGAAGTGTGAAGAAAGACTTGTTGATGTTTGGTCCCAAATGGGATAAGAACCCACAACCAATGCTTTGAGGCAGTAATTGGCTTGTATAAAGTTATTTTGGGTTAGAATATGTTATAATACAATGAATTTGATTGATTACAAGTGCTAGAGATGGATGAAGAATGTTTTAGAAGTGTGAAGAAAGACTTGTTGATGTTTGGTCCCAAATGGGATAAGAACCCACAACAATTGCTTTGAGGCAGTAAATGGCTTGTATAAAGTTATTTTGGGTTAGAATATGTTATAATACAATGAATTTGATTGATTTCAAGTGCTAGAGATGGATGAAGAATGTTTAGAAGTGTGAAGAAGGACTTTCTGAAGTTTGGTCCCAAATGAGATATGAACCCACAAACATTTCTTTCAGGTAGTAAATGGCTTGTATAAAGTTATTTTGGGTTAGAATATGTTATAATACAATGAATTTGATTGATTACAAGTGCTAGAGATGGATGAAGAATGTTTAGAAGTGTGATGAAAGACTTGTTAAAGTTTGGTCCAAAATGGGATAAGAACCCAGAAACATTGCTTCGAGGTAGTAAATGGCTTGTATAAAGTTATTATGGGTTAGAATATGTTATAATACAATGAATTTGATTGATTACAAGTGCTAGAGATAGATGAAGAATATTTAGAAGTGTGAAGAAAGACTTGTTGAAGTTTGGTCCCAAATGGGATAAGAACCCACAAACATTGCTTTGAGGTAGTAAATGGCATGTATAAAGTTATTTTGGGTTAGAATATGTTATAATACAATGAATTTGATTGATTACAAGCGCTAGAGATGGATAAAGAATGTTTAGAAGTGTGAACAAAGACTCGTTAAAGTTTGGTCCCAAATGGGATAAGAACCCAGAACCAATGCTTTGAGGCATTAACTGGCTTGTATAAAGTTATTTTGGGTTAGAATATGTTATAATACAATTAATTTGATTTATTACAAGTGCTAGAGATGGATGAAGAATGTTTAGAAGTGTAAACAAAACTCGTTAAAGTTTGGTCCTAAATGGGATAAGAACCCACAACCAATGCTTTGAGGCATTAAATGGCTTGTATAAAGTTATTTTGGGTTAGAATATGTTATAATACAATGAATTTGATTGATTACAAGTGCTAGATATGGATGAAGAATGTTTTAGAAGTGTGAAGAAAGACTCGTTAAAGTTTGGTCCCAAATGGGATAAGAAAACACAACCAATGCTTTGAGGCATTAAATGGCTTGTATAAAGTTATTTTGGGTTAGAATATGTTATAATACAATGAATTTGATTGATTACAAGTGCTAGAGATGGATGAAGAATATTTTCGAAGTGTGAAGAAAGACTTGTTGATGTTTGGTCCCAAATGGGATAAGAACCCACAACCAATGCTTTGAGGCAGTAAATAGCTTGTATAAAGTTATTTTGGGTTAGAATATGTTATAATTCAATGAATTTAATTGATTACAAGTGCTAGAGATGGATGAAGAATGTTTAGAAGTTTGAAGAAAGACTTGTTGAAGTATGGTCTAAAATGGGATAAGAACCCACAAACATTGCTTCGAGGTAGTAAATGGCTTGTATAAAGTTATTTTGGGTTAGAATATGTTATAATACAATTAATTTGATTGATTACAAGTGCTAGAGATGGATGAAGAATGTTTAGAAGTGTGAAGAAAGACTTGTTGAAGTTTGGTCCCAAATGGGATAAGAACCTACAACCAATGCTTTGAGGCAGTAATTGGCTAGTATAAAGTTATTTTGGGTTAGAATATGTTATAATACAATGAATGTGATTGATTACAAGTGCTAGAGATGGATGAAGAATGTTTTAGAAGTGTGAAGAAAGACTTGTTGATGTTTGGTCCCAAATGGGATAAGAACCCACAACCAATGCTTTCAGGCAGTAAATGGCTTGTATAAAGTTATTTTGGGTTAGAATATGTTATAATACAATGAATTTAATTGATTACAAGTGCTAGAGATGGATGAAGAATGTTTAGAAATGTAACGAAAGACTTGTTGAAGTTTGGTCCCAAATGGGATAAGAACCCACAACCAATGCTTTGAGGTAGCAAATGGCTTGTATAAAGTTATTTTGGGTTAGAATATATTATAATACATTGAATTTGATTGATTACAAGTGCTAGAGATGGATAAAGAATGTTTAGAAGTGTGAACAAAGACTCGTTAAAGTTTGGTCCCAAATGGGATAAGAACCCACAACCAATGCTTTGAGGCATTAAATGGCTTGTATAAAGTTATTTTGGGTTAGAATATGTTATAATACAATAAATTTGATTGATTACAAGTGCTAGAGATGGATGAAGAATGTTTAGAAGTGTGAAGAAGGACTTGTTGAAGTTTGGTCCCAAATGGGATAAGAACCCACAACCAATGCTTTGAGGCAGTAAATGGCTTGTATAAAGTTATTTTGGGTTAGAATATGTTATAATACAATGAATTTGATTGATTACAAGTGCTAGAGATGGATGAAGAATGTTTTAGAAGTGTGAAGAAAGACTTGTTGATGTTTGGTCCCAAATGGGATAAGAACCCACAACCAATGCTTTGAGGCAGTAAATGGCTTGTATAAAGTTATTTTGGGTTAGAATATGTTATAATACAATTAATTTGATTGATTACAAGTGCTAGAGATGGATGAAGAATGTTTAGAACTGTGAAGAAAGACTTGTTGATGTTTGGTCCCAAATGGGATAAGAACCCACAACCAATACTTTGAGGCAGTAATTGGCTTGTATAAAGTTATTTTGGGTTAGAATATGTTATAATACAATGAATTTGATTGATTACAAGTGCTAGAGATGGATGAAGAATGTTTTAGAAGTGTGAAGAAAGACTTGTTGATGTTTGGTCCCAAATGGGATAAGAACCCACAACCAATGCTTTGAGGCAGTAAATGGCTTGTATAAAGTTATTTTGGGTTAGAATATGTTATAATACAATGAATTTAATTGATTACAAGTGCTAGAGATGGATGAAGAATGTTTAGAAGTGTAACGAAAGACTTGTTGAAGTTTGGTCCCAAATGGGATAAGAACCCACAACCAATGCTTTGTGGTAGCAAATGGCTTGTATAAAGTTATTTTGGGTTAGAATATGTTATAATACATTGAATTTGATTGATTACAAGTGCTAGAGATGGATGAAGAATGTTTAGAAGTGTGATGAAAGACTTGTTAAAGTTTGGTCCAAAATGGGATAAGAACCCAGAAACATTGCTTCGAGGTAGTAAATGGCTTGTATAAAGTTATTATGGGTTAGAATATGTTATAATACAATGAATTTGATTGATTACAAGTGCTAGAGATAGATGAAGAATATTTAGAAGTGTGAAGAAAGACTTGTTGAAGTTTGGTCCCAAATGGGATAAGAACCCACAAACATTGCTTTGAGGTAGTAAATGGCATGTATAAAGTTATTTTGGGTTAGAATATGTTATAATACAATGAATTTGATTGATTACAAGCGCTAGAGATGGATAAAGAATGTTTAGAAGTGTGAACAAAGACTCGTTAAAGTTTGGTCCCAAATGGGATAAGAACCCAGAACCAATGCTTTGAGGCATTAACTGGCTTGTATAAAGTTATTTTGGGTTAGAATATGTTATAATACAATTAATTTGATTTATTACAAGTGCTAGAGATGGATGAAGAATGTTTAGAAGTGTAAACAAAACTCGTTAAAGTTTGGTCCTAAATGGGATAAGAACCCACAACCAATGCTTTGAGGCATTAAATGGCTTGTATAAAGTTATTTTGGGTTAGAATATGTTATAATACAATGAATTTGATTGATTACAAGTGCTAGATATGGATGAAGAATGTTTTGGAAGTGTGAAGAAAGACTCGTTAAAGTTTGGTCCCAAATGGGATAAGAAAACACAACCAATGCTTTGAGGCATTAAATGGCTTGTATAAAGTTATTTTGGGTTAGAATATGTTATAATACAATGAATTTGATTGATTACAAGTGCTAGAGATGGATGAAGAATGTTTTCGAAGTGTGAAGAAAGACTTGTTGATGTTTGGTCCCAAATGGGATAAGAACCCACAACCAATGCTTTGAGGCAGTAAATAGCTTGTATAAAGTTATTTTGGGTTAGAATATGTTATAATTCAATGAATTTAATTGATTACAAGTGCTAGAGATGGATGAAGAATGTTTAGAAGTTTGAAGAAAGACTTGTTGAAGTATGGTCTAAAATGGGATAAGAACCCACAAACATTGCTTCGAGGTAGTAAATGGCTTGTATAAAGTTATTTTGGGTTAGAATATGTTATAATACAATTAATTTGATTGATTACAAGTGCTAGAGATGGATGAAGAATGTTTAGAAGTGTGAAGAAAGACTTGTTGAAGTTTGGTCCCAAATGGGATAAGAACCTACAACCAATGCTTTGAGGCAGTAATTGGCTAGTATAAAGTTATTTTGGGTTAGAATATGTTATAATACAATGAATGTGATTGATTACAAGTGCTAGAGATGGATGAAGAATGTTTTAGAAGTGTGAAGAAAGACTTGTTGATGTTTGGTCCCAAATGGGATAAGAACCCACAACCAATGCTTTCAGGCAGTAAATGGCTTGTATAAAGTTATTTTGGGTTAGAATATGTTATAATACAATGAATTTAATTGATTACAAGTGCTAGAGATGGATGAAGAATGTTTAGAAATGTAACGAAAGACTTGTTGAAGTTTGGTCCCAAATGGGATAAGAACCCACAACCAATGCTTTGAGGTAGCAAATGGCTTGTATAAAGTTATTTTGGGTTAGAATATATTATAATACATTGAATTTGATTGATTACAAGTGCTAGAGATGGATAAAGAATGTTTAGAAGTGTGAACAAAGACTCGTTAAAGTTTGGTCCCAAATGGGATAAGAACCCACAACCAATGCTTTGAGGCATTAAATGGCTTGTATAAAGTTATTTTGGGTTAGAATATGTTATAATACAATAAATTTGATTGATTACAAGTGCTAGAGATGGATGAAGAATGTTTAGAAGTGTGAAGAAGGACTTGTTGAAGTTTGGTCCCAAATGGGATAAGAACCCACAACCAATGCTTTGAGGCAGTAAATGGCTTGTATAAAGTTATTTTGGGTTAGAATATGTTATAATACAATGAATTTGATTGATTACAAGTGCTAGAGATGGATGAAGAATGTTTTAAAAGTGTGAAGAAAGACTTGTTGATGTTTGGTCCCAAATGGGATAAGAACCCACAACCAATGCTTTGAGGCAGTAAATGGCTTGTATAAAGTTATTTTGGGTTAGAATATGTTATAATACAATTAATTTGATTGATTACAAGTGCTAGAGATGGATGAAGAATGTTTAGAACTGTGAAGAAAGACTTGTTGATGTTTGGTCCCAAATGGGATAAGAACCCACAACCAATACTTTGAGGCAGTAATTGGCTTGTATAAAGTTATTTTGGGTTAGAATATGTTATAATACAATGAATTTGATTGATTACAAGTGCTAGAGATGGATGAAGAATGTTTTAGAAGTGTGAAGAAAGACTTGTTGATGTTTGGTCCCAAATGGGATAAGAACCCACAACCAATGCTTTGAGGCAGTAAATGGCTTGTATAAAGTTATTTTGGGTTAGAATATGTTATAATACAATGAATTTAATTGATTACAAGTGCTAGAGATGGATGAAGAATGTTTAGAAGTGTAACGAAAGACTTGTTGAAGTTTGGTCCCAAATGGGATAAGAACCCACAACCAATGCTTTGAGGTAGCAAATGGCTTGTATAAAGTTATTTTGGGTTAAAATATGTTATAATACATTGAATTTGATTGATTACAAGTGCTAGAGATGGATAAAGAATGTTTAGAAGTGTGAACAAAGACTCGTTAAAGTTTGGTCCCAAATGGGATAAGAACCCACAACCAATGCTTTGAGGCATTAAATGGCTTGTATAAAGTTATTCTGGGTTAGAATATGTTATAATACAATGAATTTGATTGATTACAAGTGCTAGAGATGGATGAAGAATGTTTAGAAGTGTGAAGAAGGACTTGTTGAAGTTTGGTCCCAAATGGGATAAGAACCCACAACCAATGCTTTGAGGCAGTAAATGGCTTGTATAAAGTTATTTTGGTTTAGAATATGTTATAATACAATGAATTTGATTGATTACAAGTGCTAGAGATGGATGAAGAATGTTTTAGAAGTGTGAAGAAAGACTTGTTGATGTTTGGTCCCAAATGGGATAAGAACCCATAACCAATGCTTTGAGGCAGTAAATGGCTTGTATAAATTTATTTTGGGTTAGAATATGTTATAATACAATGAATTTGATTGATTACAAGTGCTAGAGATGGATGATGAATGTTTAGAACTGTGAAGAAAGACTTGTTGATGTTTGGTCCCAAATGGGATAAGAACCCACAACCAATACTTTGAGGCAGTAATTGGCTTGTATAAAGTTATTTTGGGTTAGAATATGTTATAATACAATGAATTTGATTGATTACAAGTGCTAGAGATGGATGAAGAATGTTTTAGAAGTGTGAAGAAAGACTTGTTGATGTTTGGTCCCAAATGGGATAAGAACCCACAACCAATGCTTTGAGGCAGTAAATGGCTTGTATAAAGTTATTTTGGGTTAGAATATGTTATAATACAATGAATTTAATTGATTACAAGTGCTAGAGATGGATGAAGAATGTTTAGAAGTGTAACGAAAGACTTGTTGAAGTTTGGTCCCAAATGGGATAAGAACCCACAACCAATGCTTTGAGGTAGCAAATGGCTTGTATAAAGTTATTTTGGGTTAGAATATGTTATAATACATTGAATTTGATTGATTACAAGTGCTAGAGATGGATAAAGAATGTTTAGAAGTGTGAACAAAGACTCGTTAAAGTTTGGTCCCAAATGGGATAAGAACCCACAACCAATGCTTTGAGGCATTAAATGGCTTGTATAAAGTTATTCTGGGTTAGAATATGTTATAATACAATGAATTTGATTGATTACAAGTGCTAGAGATGGATGAAGAATGTTTAGAAGTGTGAAGAAGGACTTGTTGAAGTTTGGTCCCAAATGGGATAAGAACCCACAACCAATGCTTTGAGGCAGTAAATGGCTTGTATAAAGTTATTTTGGTTTAGAATATGTTATAATACAATGAATTTGATTGATTACAAGTGCTAGAGATGGATGAAGAATGTTTTAGAAGTGTGAAGAAAGACTTGTTGATGTTTGGTCCCAAATGGGATAAGAACCCATAACCAATGCTTTGAGGCAGTAAATGGCTTGTATAAAGTTATTTTGGGTTAGAATATGTTATAATACAATGAATTTGATTGATTACAAGTGCTAGAGATGGATGAAGAATGTTTAGAACTGTGAAGAAAGACTTGTTGATGTTTGGTCCCAAATGGGATAAGAACCCACAACCAATACTTTGAGGCAGTAATTGGCTTGTATAAAGTTATTTTGGGTTAGAATATGTTATAATACAATGAATTTGATTGATTACAAGTGCTAGAGATGGATGAAGAATGTTTTAGAAGTGTGAAGAAAGACTTGTTGATGTTTGGTCCCAAATGGGATAAGAACCCACAACAATTGCTTTGAGGCAGTAAATGGCTTGTATAAAGTTATTTTGGGTTAGAATATGTTATAATACAATGAATTTAATTGATTACAAGTGCTAGAGATGGATGAAGAATGTTTAGAAGTGTAACGAAAGACTTGTTGAAGTTTGGTCCCAAATGGGATAAGAACCCACAACCAATGCTTTGAGGTAGCAAATGGCTTGTATAAAGTTATTTTGGGTTAGAATATGTTATAATACAATGAATTTAATTGATTACAAGTGCTAGAGATGGATGAAGAATGTTTAGAAGTGTAACGAAAGACTTGTTGAAGTTTGGTCCCAAATGGGATAAGAACCCACAACCAATGCTTTGAGGTAGCAAATGGCTTGTATAAAGTTATTTAGGGTTAGAATATGTTATAATACATTGAATTTGATTGATTACAAGTGCTAGAGATGGATAAAGAATGTTTAGAAGTGTGAACAAAGACTCGTTAAAGTTTGGTCCCAAATGGGATAAGAACCCACAACCAATGCTTTGAGGCATTAAATGGCTTGTATAACGTTATTTTGGGTTAGAATATGTTATAATACAATGAATTTGATTGATTACAAGTGCTAGAGATGGATGAAGAATGTTTAGAAGTGTGAAGAAGGACTTGTTGAAGTTTGGTCCCAAATGGGATAAGAACCCACAACCAATGCTTTGAGGCAGTAAATGGCTTGTATAAAGTTATTTTGGTTTAGAATATGTTATAATACAAGGAATTTGATTGATTACAAGTGCTAGAGATGGATGAAGAATGTTTTAGAAGTGTGAAGAAAGACTTGTTGATGTTTGGTCCCAAATGGGATAAGAACCCATAACCAATGCTTTGAGGCAGTAAATGGCTTGTATAAAGTTATTTTGGGTTAGAATATGTTATAATACAATGAATTTGATTGATTACAAGTGCTAGAGATGGATGAAGAATGTTTAGAACTGTGAAGAAAGACTTGTTGATGTTTGGTCCCAAATGGGATAAGAACCCACAACCAATACTTTGAGGCAGTAATTGGCTTGTATAAAGTTATTTTGGGTTAGAATATGTTATAATACAATGAATTTGATTGATTACAAGTGCTAGAGATGGATGAAGAATGTTTTAGAAGTGTGAAGAAAGACTTGTTGATGTTTGGTCCCAAATGGGATAAGAACCCACAACAATTGCTTTGAGGCAGTAAATGGCTTGTATAAAGTTATTTTGGGTTAGAATATGTTATAATACAATGAATTTAATTGATTACAAGTGCTAGAGATGGATGAAGAATGTTTAGAAGTGTAACGAAAGACTTGTTGAAGTTTGGTCCCAAATGGGATAAGAACCCACAACCAATGCTTTGAGGTAGCAAATGGCTTGTATAAAGTTATTTAGGGTTAGAATATGTTATAATACATTGAATTTTATTGATTACAAGTGCTAGAGATGGATAAAGAATGTTTAGAAGTGTGAACAAAGACTCGTTAAAGTTTGGTCCCAAATGGGATAAGAACCCACAACCAATGCTTTGAGACATTAAATGGCTTGTATAAAGTTATTTTGGGTTAGAATATGTTATAATACAATGAATTTGATTGATTACAAGTGCTAGAGATGGATGAAGAATGTTTAGAAGTGTGAAGAAGGACTTGTTGAAGTTTGGTCCCAAATGGGATAAGAACCCACAACCAATGCTTTGAGGCAGTAAATGGCTTGTATAAAGTTATTTTGGGTTAGAATATGTTATAATACAATGAATTTGATTGATTACAAGTGCTAGAGATGGATGAAGAATGTTTTAGAAGTGTGAAGAAAGACTTGTTGATGTTTGGTCCCAAATGGGATAAGAACCCACAACCAATGCTTTGAGGCAGTAAATGGCTTGTATAAAGTTATTTTGGGTTAGAATATGTTATAATACAATGAATTTGATTGATTACAAGTGCTAGAGATGGATGAAGAATGTTTAGAACTGTGAAGAAAGACTTGTTGATGTTTGGTCCCAAATGGGATAAGAACCCACAACCAATACTTTGAGGCAGTAATTGGCTTGTATAAAGTTATTTTGGGTTAGAATATGTTATAATACAATGAATTTGATTGATTACAAGTGCTAGAGATGGATGAAGAATGTTTTAGAAGTGTGAAGAAAGACTTGTTGATGTTTGGTCCCAAATGGGATAAGAACCCACAACCAATGCTTTGAGGCAGTAAATGGCTTGTATAAAGTTATTTTGGGTTAGAATATGTTATAATACAATGAATTTGATTGATTACAAGTGCTAGAGATGGATGAAGAATGTTTAGAACTGTGAAGAAAGACTTGTTGATGTTTGGTCCCAAATGGGATAAGAACCCACAACCAATACTTTGAGGCAGTAATTGGCTTGTATAAAGTTATTTTGGGTTAGAATATGTTATAATACAATGAATTTGATTGATTACAAGTGCTAGAGATGGATGAAGAATGTTTTAGAAGTGTGAAGAAAGACTTGTTGATGTTTGGTCCCAAATGGGATAAGAACCCACAACAATTGCTTTGAGGCAGTAAATGGCTTGTATAAAGTTATTTTGGGTTAGAATATGTTATAATACAATGAATTTAATTGATTACAAGTGCTAGAGATGGATGAAGAATGTTTAGAAGTGTAACGAAAGACTTGTTGAAGTTTGGTCCCAAATGGGATAAGAACCCACAACCAATGCTTTGAGGTAGCAATTGGCTTGTATAAAGTTATTTAGGGTTAGAATATGTTATAATACATTGAATTTTATTTATTACAAGTGCTAGAGATGGATAAAGAATGTTTAGAAGTGTGAACAAAGACTCGTTAAAGTTTGGTCCCAAATGGGATAAGAACCCACAACCAATGCTTTGAGACATTAAATGGCTTGTATAAAGTTATTCTGGGTTAGAATATGTTATAATACAATGAATTTGATTGATTACAAGTGCTAGAGATGGATGAAGAATGTTTAGAAGTGTGAAGAAGGACTTGTTGAAGTTTGGTCCCAAATGGGATAAGAACCCACAACCAATGCTTTGAGGCAGTAAATGGCTTGGATAAAGTTATTTTGGTTTAGAATATGTTATAATACAATGAATTTGATTGATTACAAGTGCTGGAGATGGATGAAGAATGTTTTAGAAGTGTGAAGAAAGACTTGTTGATGTTTGGTCCCAAATGGGATAAGAACCCATAACCAATGCTTTGAGGCAGTAAATGGCTTGTATAAAGTTATTTTGGGTTAGAATATGTTATAATACAATGAATTTGATTGATTACAAGTGCTAGAGATGGATGAAGAATGTTTAGAACTGTGAAGAAAGACTTGTTGATGTTTGGTCCCAAATGGGATAAGAACCCACAACCAATACTTTGAGGCAGTAATTGGCTTGTATAAAGTTATTTTGGGTTAGAATATGTTATAATACAATGAATTTGATTGATTACAAGTGCTAGAGATGGATGAAGAATGTTTTAGAAGTGTGAAGAAAGACTTGTTGATGTTTGGTCCCAAATGGGATAAGAACCCACAACCAATGCTTTGAGGCAGTAAATGGCTTGTATAAAGTTATTTTGGGTTAGAATATGTTATAATACAATGAATTTAATTGATTACAAGTGCTAGAGATGGATGAAGAATGTTTAGAAGTGTAACGAAAGACTTGTTGAAGTTTGGTCCCAAATGGGATAAGAACCCACAACCAATGCTTTGAGGTAGCAAATGACTTGTATAAAGTTATTTTGGGTTAGAATATGTTATAATACATTGAATTTGATCGATTACAAGTGCTAGAGATGGATAAAGAATGTTTAGAAGTGTGAACAAAGACTCGTTAAAGTTTGGTCCCAAATGGGATAAGAACCCACAACCAATGCTTTGAGGCATTAAATGGCTTGTATAAAGTTATTCTGGGTTAGAATATGTTATAATACAATGAATTTGATTGATTACAAGTGCTAGAGATGGATGAAGAATGTTTAGAAGTGTGAAGAAGGACTTGTTGAAGTTTGGTCCCAAATGGGATAAGAACCCACAACCAATGCTTTGAGGCAGTAAATGGCTTGTATAAAGTTATTTTGGTTTAGAATATGTTATAATACAATGAATTTGATTGATTACAAGTGCTAGAGATGGATGAAGAATGTTTTAGAAGTGTGAAGAAAGACTTGTTGATGTTTGGTCCCAAATGGGATAAGAACCCATAACCAATGCTTTGAGGCAGTAAATGGCTTGTATAAAGTTATTTTGGGTTAGAATATGTTATAATACAATGAATTTGATTGATTACAAGTGCTAGAGATGGATGAAGAATGTTTAGAACTGTGAAGAAAGACTTTTTGATGTTTGGTCCCAAATGGGATAAGAACCCACAACCAATACTTTGAGGCAGTAATTGGCTTGTATAAAGTTATTTTGGGTTAGAATATGTTATAATACAATGAATTTGATTGATTACAAGTGCTAGAGATGGATGAAGAATGTTTTAGAAGTGTGAAGAAAGACTTGTTGATGTTTGGTCCCAAATGGGATAAGAACCCACAACAATTGCTTTGAGGCAGTAAATGGCTTGTATAAAGTTATTTTGGGTTAGAATATGTTATAATACAATGAATTTAATTGATTACTAGTGCTAGAGATGGATGAAGAATGTTTAGAAGTGTAACGAAAGACTTGTTGAAGTTTGGTCCCAAATGGGATAAGAACCCACAACCAATGCTTTGAGGTAGCAAATGGCTTGTATAAAGTTATTTAGGGTTAGAATATGTTATAATACATTGAATTTTATTGATTACAAGTGCTAGAGATGGATAAAGAATGTTTAGAAGTGTGAACAAAGACTCGTTAAAGTTTGGTCCCAAATGGGATAAGAACCCACAACCAATGCTTTGAGACATTAAATGGCTTGTATAAAGTTATTTTGGGTTAGAATATGTTATAATACAATGAATTTGATTGATTACAAGTGCTAGAGATGGATGAAGAATGTTTAGAAGTGTGAAGAAGGACTTGTTGAAGTTTGGTCCCAAATGGGATAAGAACCCACAACCAATGCTTTGAGGCAGTAAATGGCTTGTATAAAGTTATTTTGGGTTAGAATATGTTATAATACAATGAATTTGATTGATTACAAGTGCTAGAGATGGATGAAGAATGTTTTAGAAGTGTGAAGAAAGACTTGTTGATGTTTGGTCCCAAATGGGATAAGAACCCACAACCAATGCTTTGAGGCAGTAAATGGCTTGTATAAAGTTATTTTGGGTTAGAATATGTTATAATACAATGAATTTGATTGATTACGAGTGCTAGAGATGGATGAAGAATGTTTAGAACTGTGAAGAAAGACTTGTTGATGTTTGGTCCCAAATGGGATAAGAACCCACAACCAATACTTTGAGGCAGTAATTGGCTTGTATAAAGTTATTTTGGGTTAGAATATGTTATAATACAATGAATTTGATTGATTACAAGTGCTAGAGATGGATGAAGAATGCTTTAGAAGTGTGAAGAAAGACTTCTTGATGTTTGGTCCCAAATGGGATAAGAACCCACAACCAATGCTTTGAGGCAGTAAATGGCTTGTATAAAGTTATTTTGGGTTAGAATATGTTATAATACAATGAATTTGATTGATTACAAGTGCTAGAGATGGATGAAGAATGTTTAGAACTGTGAAGAAAGACTTGTTGATGTTTGGTCCCAAATGGGATAAGAACCCACAACCAATACTTTGAGGCAGTAATTGGCTTGTATAAAGTTATTTTGGGTTAGAATATGTTATAATACAATGAATTTGATTGATTACAAGTGCTAGAGATGGATGAAGAATGTTTTAGAAGTGTGAAGAAAGACTTCTTGATGTTTGGTCCCAAATGGGATAAGAACCCACAACCAATGCTTTGAGGCAGTAAATGGCTTGTATAAAGTTATTTTGGGTTAGAATATGTTATAATACAATGAATTTGATTGATTACAAGTGCTAGAGATGGCTGAAGAATGTTTAGAACTGTGAAAAAAGACTTGTTGATGTTTGGTCCCAAATGGGATAAGAACCCACAACCAATACTTTGAGGCAGTAATTGGCTTGTATAAAGTTATTTTGGGTTAGAATATGTTATAATACAATGAATTTGATTGATTACAAGTGCTAGAGATGGATGAAGAATGTTTTAGAAGTGTGAAGAAAGACTTGTTGATGTTTGGTCCCAAATGGGATAAGAACCCACAACAATTGCTTTGAGGCAGTAAATGGCTTGTATAAAGTTATTTTGGGTTAGAATATGTTATAATACAATGAATTTAATTGATTACAAGTGCTAGAGATGGATGAAGAATGTTTAGAAGTGTAACGAAAGACTTGTTGAAGTTTGGTCCCAAATGGGATAAGAACCCACAACCAATGCTTTGAGGTAGCAATTGGCTTGTATAAAGTTATTTAGGGTTAGAATATGTTATAATACATTGAATTTTATTTATTACAAGTGCTAGAGATGGATAAAGAATGTTTAGAAGTGTGAACAAAGACTCGTTAAAGTTTGGTCCCAAATGGGATAAGAACCCACAACCAATGCTTTGAGACATTAAATGGCTTGTATAAAGTTATTTTGGGTTAGAATATGTTATAATACAATGAATTTGATTGATTACAAGTGCTAGAGATGGATGAAGAATGTTTTAGAAGTGTGAAGAAAGACTTGTTGATGTTTGGTCCCAAATGGGATAAGAACCCACAACAATTGCTTTGAGGCAGTAAATGGCTTGTATAAAGTTATTTTGGGTTAGAATATGTTATAATACAATGAATTTAATTGATTACTAGTGCTAGAGATGGATGAAGAATGTTTAGAAGTGTAACGAAAGACTTGTTGAAGTTTGGTCCCAAATGGGATAAGAACCCACAACCAATGCTTTGAGGTAGCAAATGGCTTGTATAAAGTTATTTAGGGTTAGAATATGTTATAATACATTGAATTTTATTGATTACAAGTGCTAGAGATGGATAAAGAATGTTTAGAAGTGTGAACAAAGACTCGTTAAAGTTTGGTCCCAAATGGGATAAGAACCCACAACCAATGCTTTGAGACATTAAATGGCTTGTATAAAGTTATTTTGGGTTAGAATATGTTATAATACAATGAATTTGATTGATTACAAGTGCTAGAGATGGATGAAGAATGTTTAGAAGTGTGAAGAAGGACTTGTTGAAGTTTGGTCCCAAATGGGATAAGAACCCACAACCAATGCTTTGAGGCAGTAAATGGCTTGTATAAAGTTATTTTGGGTTAGAATATGTTATAATACAATGAATTTGATTGATTACAAGTGCTAGAGATGGATGAAGAATGTTTTAGAAGTGTGAAGAAAGACTTGTTGATGTTTGGTCTCAAATGGGATAAGAACCCACAACCAATGCTTTGAGGCAGTAAATGGCTTGTATAAAGTTATTTTGGGTTAGAATATGTTATAATACAATGAATTTGATTGATTACGAGTGCTAGAGATGGATGAAGAATGTTTAGAACTGTGAAGAAAGACTTGTTGATGTTTGGTCCCAAATGGGATAAGAACCCACAACCAATACTTTGAGGCAGTAATTGGCTTGTATAAAGTTATTTTGGGTTAGAATATGTTATAATACAATGAATTTGATTGATTACAAGTGCTAGAGATGGATGAAGAATGCTTTAGAAGTGTGAAGAAAGACTTCTTGATGTTTGGTCCCAAATGGGATAAGAACCCACAACCAATGCTTTGAGGCAGTAAATGGCTTGTATAAAGTTATTTTGGGTTAGAATATGTTATAATACAATGAATTTGATTGATTACAAGTGCTAGAGATGGATGAAGAATGTTTAGAACTGTGAAGAAAGACTTGTTGATGTTTGGTCCCAAATGGGATAAGAACCCACAACCAATACTTTGAGGCAGTAATTGGCTTGTATAAAGTTATTTTGGGTTAGAATATGTTATAATACAATGAATTTGATTGATTACAAGTGCTAGAGATGGATGAAGAATGTTTTAGAAGTGTGAAGAAAGACTTCTTGATGTTTGGTCCCAAATGGGATAAGAACCCACAACCAATGTTTTGAGGCAGTAAATGGCTTGTATAAAGTTATTTTGGGTTAGAATATGTTATAATACAATGAATTTGATTGATTACAAGTGCTAGAGATGGCTGAAGAATGTTTAGAACTGTGAAAAAAGACTTGTTGATGTTTGGTCCCAAATGGGATAAGAACCCACAACCAATACTTTGAGGCAGTAATTGGCTTGTATAAAGTTATTTTGGGTTAGAATATGTTATAATACAATGAATTTGATTGATTACAAGTGCTAGAGATGGATGAAGAATGTTTTAGAAGTGTGAAGAAAGACTTGTTGATGTTTGGTCCCAAATGGGATAAGAACCCACAACAATTGCTTTGAGGCAGTAAATGGCTTGTATAAAGTTATTTTGGGTTAGAATATGTTATAATACAATGAATTTAATTGATTACAAGTGCTAGAGATGGATGAAGAATGTTTAGAAGTGTAACGAAAGACTTGTTGAAGTTTGGTCCCAAATGGGATAAGAACCCACAACCAATGCTTTGAGGTAGCAATTGGCTTGTATAAAGTTATTTAGGGTTAGAATATGTTATAATACATTGAATTTTATTTATTACAAGTGCTAGAGATGGATAAAGAATGTTTAGAAGTGTGAACAAAGACTCGTTAAAGTTTGGTCCCAAATGGGATAAGAACCCACAACCAATGCTTTGAGACATTAAATGGCTTGTATAAAGTTATTTTGGGTTAGAATATGTTATAATACAATGAATTTGATTGATTACAAGTGCTAGAGATGGATGAAGAATGTTTAGAAGTGTGAAGAAGGACTTGTTGAAGTTTGGTCCCAAATGGGATAAGAACCCACAACCAATGCTTTGAGGCAGTAAATGGCTTGTATAAGGTTATTTTGGGTTAGAATATGTTATAATACAATGAATTTGATTGATTACAAGTGCTAGAGATGGATGAAGAATGTTTTAGAAGTGTGAGAAAGACTTGTTGATGTTTGGTCCCAAATGGGATAAGAACCCACAACCAATGCTTTGAGGCAGTAAATGGCTTGTATAAAGTTATTTTGGGTTAGAATATGTTATAATACAATGAATTTGATTGATTACAAGTGCTAGAGATGGATGAAGAATGTTTAGAACTGTGAAGAAAGACTTGTTGATGTTTGGTCCCAAATGGGATAAGAACCCACAACCAATACTTTGAGGCAGTAATTAGCTTGTATAAAGTTATTTTGGGTTAGAATATGTTATAATACAATGAATTTGATTGATTACAAGTGCTAGAGATGGATGAAGAATGTTTTAGAAGTGTGAAGAAAGACTTCTTGATGTTTGGTCCCAAATGGGATAAGAACCAACAACCAATGCTTTGAGGCAGTAAATGGCTTGTATAAAGTTATTTTGGGTTAGAATATGTTATAATACAATGAATTTAATTGATTACAAGTGCTAGAGATGGATGAAGAATGTTTAGAACTGTGAAGAAAGACTTGTTGATGTTTGGTCCCAAATGGGATAAGAACCCACAACCAATACTTTGAGGCAGTAATTGGCTTGTATAAAGTTATTTTGGGTTAGAATATGTTATAATACAATGAATTTGATTGATTACAAGTGCTAGAGATGGATGAAGAATGTTTTAGAAGTGTGAGAAAGACTTGTTGATGTTTGGTCCCAAATGGGATAAGAACCCACAACCAATGCTTTGAGACAGTAAATGGCTTGTATAAAGTTATTTTGGGTTAGAATATGTTATAATACAATGAATTTGATTGATTACAAGTGCTAGAGATGGATGAAGAATGTTTTAGAAGTGTGAAGAAAGACTTGTTGATGTTTGGTCCCAAATGGGATAAGAACCCACAACAATTGCTTTGAGGCAGTAAATGGCTTGTATAAAGTTATTTTGGGTTAGAATATGTTATAATACAATGAATTTGATTGATTACAAGTGCTAGAGATGGATGAAGAATGTTTAGAACTGTGAAGAAAGACTTGTTGATGTTTGGTCCCAAATGGGATAAGAACCCACAACCAATACTTTGAGGCAGTAATTGGCTTGTATAAAGTTATTTTGGGTTAGAATATGTTATAATACAATGAATTTGACTGATTACAAGTGCTAGAGATGGATGAAGAATGTTTTAGAAGTGTGAAGAAAGACTTCTTGATGTTTGGTCCGAAATGGGATAAGAACCAACAACCAATGCTTTGAGGCAGTAAATGGCTTGTATAAAGTTATTTTGGGTTAGAATATGTTATAATACAATGAATTTGATTGATTACAAGTGCTAGAGATGGATGAAGAATGTTTAGAACTGTGAAGAAAGACTTGTTGATGTTTGGTCCCAAATGGGATAAGAACCCACAACCAATACTTTGAGGCAGTAATTGGCTTGTATAAAGTTATTTTGGGTTAGAATATGTTATAATACAATGAATTTGATTGATTACAAGTGCTAGAGATGGATGAAGAATGTTTTAGAAGTGTGAAGAAAGACTTCTTGATGTTTGGTCCCAAATGGGATAAGAACCAACAACCAATGCTTTGAGGCAGTAAATGGCTTGTATAAAGTTATTTTGGGTTAGAATATGTTATAATACAATGAATTTGATTGATTACAAGTGCTAGAGATGGATGAAGAATGTTTAGAACTGTGAAGAAAGACTTGTTGATGTTTGGTCCCAAATGGGATAAGAACCCACAACCAATACTTTGAGGCAGTAATTGGCTTGTATAAAGTTATTTTGGGTTAGAATATGTTATAATACAATGAATTTGATTGATTACAAGTGCTAGAGATGGATGAAGAATGTTTTAGAAGTGTGAGAAAGACTTGTTGATGTTTGGTCCCAAATGGGATAAGAACCCACAACCAATGCTTTGAGGCAGTAAATGGCTTGTATAAAGTTATTTTGGGTTAGAATATGTTATAATACAATGAATTTGATTGATTACAAGTGCTAGAGATGGATGAAGAATGTTTTAGAAGTGTGAAGAAAGACTTGTTGATGTTTGGTCCCAAATGGGATAAGAACCCACAACAATTGCTTTGAGGCAGTAAATGGCTTGTATAAAGTTATTTTGGGTTAGAATATGTTATAATACAATGAATTTGATTGATTACAAGTGCTAGAGATGGATGAAGAATGTTTAGAACTGTGAAGAAAGACTTGTTGATGTTTGGTCCCAAATGGGATAAGAACCCACAACGAATACTTTGAGGCAGTAATTGGCTTGTATAAAGTTATTTTGTGTTAGAATATGTTATAATACAATGAATTTGATTGATTACAAGTGCTAGAGATGGATGAAGAATGTTTTAGAAGTGTGAAGAAAGACTTCTTGATGTTTGGTCCGAAATGGGATAAGAACCAACAACCAATGCTTTGAGGCAGTAAATGGCTTGTATAAAGTTATTTTGGGTTAGAATATGTTATAATACAATGAATTTGATTGATTACAAGTGCTAGAGATGGATGAAGAATGTTTAGAACTGTGAAGAAAGACTTGTTGATGTTTGGTCCCAAATGGGATAAGAACCCACAACCAATACTTTGAGGCAGTAATTGGCTTGTATAAAGTTATTTTGGGTTAGAATATGTTATAATACAATGAATTTGATTGATTACAAGTGCTAGAGATGGATGAAGAATGTTTTAGAAGTGTGAAGAAAGACTTGTTGATGTTTGGTCCCAAATGGGATAAGAACCCACAACCAATGCTTTAAGGCAGTAAATGGTTTGTATAAAGTTATTTTGGGTTAGAAAATGTTATAATACAATGAATTTGATTGATTACAAGTGCTAGAGATGGATGAAGAATGTTTAGAACTGTGAAGAAAGACTTGTTGATGTTTGGTCCCAAATGGGATAAGAACCCACAACCAATACTTTGAGGCAGTAATTGGCTTGTATAAAGTTATTTTGGGTTAGAATATGTTATAATACAATGAATTTGATTGATTACAAGTGCTAGAGATGGATGAAGAATGTTTTAGAAGTGTGAAGAAAGACTTGTTGATGTTTGGTCCCAAATGGGATAAGAACCCACAACAATTGCTTTGAGGCAGTAAATGGCTTGTATAAAGTTATTTTGGGTTAGAATATGTTATAA
Organism: Capsella bursa-pastoris; assembly: GCA_036452645.1. Taxonomy (NCBI): domain Eukaryota; kingdom Viridiplantae; phylum Streptophyta; class Magnoliopsida; order Brassicales; family Brassicaceae; genus Capsella; species Capsella bursa-pastoris. The sequence goes on from CP144192.1 coordinate 6,664,639, forward strand.
TACAATGAATTTAATTGATTACAAGTGCTAGAGATGGATGAAGAATGTTTAGAAGTGTAACGAAAGACTTGTTGAAGTTTGGTCCCGAATGGGATAAGAACCCACAACCAATGCTTTGAGGTAGCAAATGGCTTGTATAAAGTTATTTAGGGTTAGAATATGTTATAATACATTGAATTTTATTTATTACAAGTGCTAGAGATGGATAAAGAATGTTTAGAAGTGTGAACAAAGACTCGTTAAGGTTTGGTCCCAAATGGGATAAGAACCCACAACCAATGCTTTGAGACATTAAATGGCTTGTATAAAGTTATTTTGGGTTAGAATATGTTATAATACAATGAATTTGATTGATTACAAGTGCTAGAGATGGATGAAGAATGTTTAGAACTGTGAAGAAAGACTTGTTGATGTTTGGTCCCAAATGGGATAAGAACCCACAACCAATACTTTGAGGCAGTAATTGGCTTGTATAAAGTTATTTTGGGTTAGAATATGTTATAATACAATGAATTTGATTGATTACAAGTGCTAGAGATGGATGAAGAATGTTTAGAACTGTGAAGAAAGACTTGTTGATGTTTGGTCCCAAATGGGATAAGAACCCACAACCAATACTTTGAGGCAGTAATTGGCTTGTATAAAGTTATTTTGGGTTAGAATATGTTATAATACAATGAATTTGATTGATTACAAGTGCTAGAGATGGATGAAGAATGTTTTAGAAGTGTGAAGAAAGACTTCTTGATGTTTGGTCCGAAATGGGATAAGAACCAACAACCAATGCTTTGAGGCAGTAAATGGCTTGTATAAAGTTATTTTGGGTTAGAATATGTTATAATACAATGAATTTGATTGATTACAAGTGCTAGAGATGGATGAAGAATGTTTAGAACTGTGAAGAAAGATTTGTTGATGTTTGGTCACAAATGGGATAAGAACCCACAACCAATACTTTGAGGCAGTAATTGGCTTGTATAAAGTTATTTTGGGTTAGAATATGTTATAATACAATGAATTTGATTGATTACAAGTGCTATAGATGGATGAAGAATGTTTTAGAAGTGTGAAGAAAGACTTCTTGATGTTTGGTCCCAAATGGGATAAGAACCAACAACCAATGCTTTGAGGCAGTAAATGGCTTGTATAAAGTTATTTTGGGTTAGAATATGTTATAATACAATGAATTTGATTGATTACAAGTGCTAGAGATGGATGAAGAATGTTTAGAACTGTGAAGAAAGACTTGTTGATGTTTGGTCCCAAATGGGATAAGAACCCACAACAATTACTTTGAGGCAGTAATTGGCTTGTATAACGTTATTTTGGGTTAGAATATGTTATAATACAATGAATTTGATTGATTACAAGTGCTAGAGATGGATGAAGAATGTTTTAGAAGTGTGAGAAAGACTTGTTGATGTTTGGTCCCAAATGGGATAAGAACCCACAACCAATGCTTTGAGGCAGTAAATGGCTTGTATAAAGTTATTTTGGGTTAGAATATGTTATAATACAATGAATTTGATTGATTACAGGTGCTAGAGATGGATGAAGAATGTTTTAGAAGTGTGAAGAAAGACTTGTTGATGTTTGGTCCCAAATGGGATAAGAACCCACAACAATTGCTTTGAGGCAGTAAATGGCTTGTATAAAGTTATTTTGGGTTAGAATATGTTATAATACAATGAATTTGATTGATTACAAGTGCTAGAGATGGATGAAGAATGTTTAGAACTGTGAAGAAAGACTTGTTGATGTTTGGTCCCAAATGGGATAAGAACCCACAACGAATACTTTGAGGCAGTAATTGGCTTGTATAAAGTTATTTTGGGTTAGAATATGTTATAATACAATGAATTTGATTGATTACAAGTGCTAGAGATGGATGAAGAATGTTTTAGAAGTGTGAAGAAAGACTTCTTGATGTTTGGTCCGAAATGGGATAAGAACCAACAACCAATGCTTTGAGGCAGTAAATGGCTTGTATAAAGTTATTTTGGGTTAGAATATGTTATAATACAATGAATTTGATTAATTACAAGTGCTAGAGATGGATGAAGAATGTTTAGAACTGTGAAGAAAGACTTGTTGATGTTTGGTCCCAAATGGGATAAGAACCCACAACCAATACTTTGAGGCAGTAATTGGCTTGTATAAAGTTATTTTGGGTTAGAATATGTTATAATACAATGAATTTGATTGATTACAAGTGCTAGAGATGGATGAAGAATGTTTTAGAAGTGTGAAGAAAGACTTGTTGATGTTTGGTCCCAAATGGGATAAGAACCCACAACCAATGCTTTGAGGCAGTAAATGGCTTGTATAAAGTTATTTTGGGTTAGAAAATGTTATAATACAATGAATTTGATTGATTACAAGTGCTAGAGATGGATGAAGAATGTTTAGAACTGTGAAGAAAGACTTGTTGATGTTTGGTCCCAAATGGGATAAGAACCCACAACCAATACTTTGAGGCAGTAATTGGCTTGTATAAAGTTATTTTGGGTTAGAATATGTTATAATACAATGAATTTGATTGATTACAAGTGCTAGAGATGGATGAAGAATGTTTTAGAAGTGTGAAGAAAGACTTGTTGATGTTTTGTCCCAAATGGGATAAGAACCCACAACAATTGCTTTGAGGCAGTAAATGGCTTGTATAAAGTTATTTTGGGTTAGAATATGTTATAATACAATGAATTTAATTGATTACAAGTGCTAGAGATGGATGAAGAATGTTTAGAAGTGTAACGAAAGACTTGTTGAAGTTTGGTCCCGAATGGGATAAGAACCCACAACCAATGCTTTGAGGTAGCAAATGGCTCGTATAAAGTTATTTAGGGTTAGAATATGTTATAATACATTGAATTTTATTTATTACAAGTGCTAGAGATGGATAAAGAATGTTTAGAAGTGTGAACAAAGACTCGTTAAGGTTTGGTCCCAAATGGGATAAGAACCCACAACCAATGCTTTGAGACATTAAATGGCTTGTATAAAGTTATTTTGGGTTAGAATATGTTATAATACAATGAATTTGATTGATTACAAGTGCTAGAGATGGATGAAGAATGTTTAGAACTGTGAAGAAAGACTTGTTGATGTTTGGTCCCAAATGGGATAAGAACCCACAACCAATACTTTGAGGCAGTAATTGGCTTGTATAAAGTTATTTTGGGTTAGAATATGTTATAATACAATGAATTTGATTGATTACAAGTGCTAGAGATGGATGAAGAATGTTTTAGAAGTGTGAAGAAAGACTTGTTGATGTTTGGTCCCAAATGGGATAAGAACCCACAACCAATGCTTTGAGGCAGTAAATGGCTTGTATAAAGTTAATTTGGGTTAGAAAATGTTATAATACAATGAATTTGATTGATTACAAGTGCTAGAGATGGATGAAGAATGTTTAGAACTGTGAAGAAAGACTTGTTGATGTTTGGTCCCAAATGGGATAAGAACCCACAACCAATACTTTGAGGCAGTAATTGGCTTGTATAAAGTTATTTTGGGTTAGAATATGTTATAATACAATGAATTTGATTGATTACAAGTGCTAGAGATGGATGAAGAATGTTTTAGAAGTGTGAAGAAAGACTTGTTGATGTTTGGTCCCAAATGGGATAAGAACCCACAACAATTGCTTTGAGGCAGTAAATGGCTTGTATAAAGTTATTTTGGGTTAGAATATGTTATAATACAATGAATTTAATTGATTACAAGTGCTAGAGATGGATGAAGAATGTTTAGAAGTGTAACGAAAGACTTGTTGAAGTTTGGTCCCAAATGGGATAAGAACCCACAACCAATGCTTTGAGGTAGCAAATGGCTTGTATAAAGTTATTTAGGGTTAGAATATGTTATAATACATTGAATTTTATTTATTACAAGTGCTAGAGATGGATAAAGAATGTTTAGAAGTGTGAACAAAGACTCGTTAAAGTTTGGTCCCAAATGGGATAAGAACCCACAACACATGCTTTGAGACATTAAATGGCTTGTATAAAGTTATTTTGGGTTAGAATATGTTATAATACAATGAATTTGATTGATTACAAGTGCTAGAGATGGATGAAGAATGTTTAGAAGTGTGAAGAAAGACTTGTTGAAGTTTGGTCCCAAATGGGATAAGAACCCACAACCAATGCTTTGAGGCAGTAAATGGCTTGTATAAAGTTATTTTGGGTTAGAATATGTTATAATACAATGAATTTGATTGATTACAAGTGCTAGAGATGGATGAAGAATGTTTTAGAAGTGTGAAGAAAGACTTGTTGATGTTTGGTCCCAAATGGGATAAGAACCCACAACCAATGCTTTGAGGCAGTAAATGGCTTGTATAAAGTTATTTTGGGTTAGAATATGTTATAATACAATGAATTTGATTGATTACAAGTGCTAGAGATGGATGAAGAATGTTTAGAACTGTGAAGAAAGACTTGTTGATGTTTGGTCACAAATGGGATAAGAACCCACAACCAATACTTTGAGGCAGTAATTGGCTTGTATAAAGTTATTTTGGGTTAGAATATGTTATAATACAATGAATTTGATTGATTACAAGTGCTAGAGATGGATGAAGAATGTTTTAGAAGTGTGAAGAAAGACTTGTTGATGTTTGGTCCCAAATGGGATAAGAACCCACAACCAATGCTTTGAGGCAGTAAATGGCTTGTATAAAGTTATTTTGGGTTAGAATATGTTATAATACAATGAATTTGATTGATTACAAGTGCTAGAGATGGATGAAGAATGTTTAGAACTGTGAAGAAAGACTTGTTGATGTTTGGTCCCAAATGGGATAAGAACCCACAACCAATACTTTGAGGCAGTAATTGGCTTGTATAAAGTTATTTTGGGTTAGAATATGTTATAATACAATGAATTTGATTGATTACAAGTGCTAGAGATGGATGAAGAATGTTTTAGAAGTGTGAAGAAAGACTTGTTGATGTTTGGTCCCAAATGGGATAAGAACCCACAACAATTGCTTTGAGGCAGTAAATGGCTTGTATAAAGTTATTTTGGGTTAGAATATGTTATAATACAATGAATTTAATTGATTACAAGTGCTAGAGATGGATGAAGAATGTTTAGAAGTGTAACGAAAGACTTGTTGAAGTTTGGTCCCAAATGGGATAAGAACCCACAACCAATGCTTTGAGGTAGCAATTGGCTTGTATAAAGTTATTTAGGGTTAGAATATGTTATAATACATTGAATTTTATTTATTACAAGTGCTAGAGATGGATAAAGAATGTTTAGAAGTGTGAACAAAGACTCGTTAAAGTTTGGTCCCAAATGGGATAAGAACCCACAACCAATGCTTTGAGACATTAAATGGCTTGTATAAAGTTATTCTGGGTTAGAATATGTTATAATACAATGAATTTGATTGATTACAAGTGCTAGAGATGGATGAAGAATGTTTAGAAGTGTGAAGAAGGACTTGTTGAAGTTTGGTCCCAAATGGGATAAGAACCCACAACCAATGCTTTGAGGCAGTAAATGGCTTGGATAAAGTTATTTTGGTTTAGAATATGTTATAATACAATGAATTTGATTGATTACAAGTGCTAGAGATGGATGAAGAATGTTTTAGAAGTGTGAAGAAAGACTTGTTGATGTTTGGTCCCAAATGGGATAAGAACCCATAACCAATGCTTTGAGGCAGTAAATGGCTTGTATAAAGTTATTTTGGGTTAGAATATGTTATAATACAATGAATTTGATTGATTACAAGTGCTAGAGATGGATGAAGAATGTTTAGAACTGTGAAGAAAGACTTGTTGATGTTTGGTCCCAAATGGGATAAGAACCCACAACCAATACTTTGAGGCAGTAATTGGCTTGTATAAAGTTATTTTGGGTTAGAATATGTTATAATACAATGAATTTGATTGATTACAAGTGCTAGAGATGGATGAAGAATGTTTTAGAAGTGTGAAGAAAGACTTGTTGATGTTTGGTCCCAAATGGGATAAAAACCCACAACCAATGCTTTGAGGCAGTAAATGGCTTGTATAAAGTTATTTTGGGTTAGAATATGTTATAATACAATGAATTTAATTGATTACAAGTGCTAGAGATGGATGAAGAATGTTTAGAAGTGTAACGAAAGACTTGTTGAAGTTTGGTCCCAAATGGGATAAGAACCCACAACCAATGCTTTGAGGTAGCAAATGGCTTGTATAAAGTTATTTTGGGTTAGAATATGTTATAATACATTGAATTTGATCGATTACAAGTGCTAGAGATGGATAAAGAATGTTTAGAAGTGTGAACAAAGACTCGTTAAAGTTTGGTCCCAAATGGGATAAGAACCCACAACCAATGCTTTGAGGCATTAAATGGCTTGTATAAAGTTATTCTGGGTTAGAATATGTTATAATACAATGAATTTGATTGATTACAAGTGCTAGAGATGGATGAAGAATGTTTAGAAGTGTGAAGAAGGACTTGTTGAAGTTTGGTCCCAAATGGGATAAGAACCCACAACCAATGCTTTGAGGCAGTAAATGGCTTGTATAAAGTTATTTTGGTTTAGAATATGTTATAATACAATGAATTTGATTGATTACAAGTGCTAGAGATGGATGAAGAATGTTTTAGAAGTGTGAAGAAAGACTTGTTGATGTTTGGTCCCAAATGGGATAAGAACCCATAACCAATGCTTTGAGGCAGTAAATGGCTTGTATAAAGTTATTTTGGGTTAGAATATGTTATAATACAATGAATTTGATTGATTACAAGTGCTAGAGATGGATGAAGAATGTTTAGAACTGTGAAGAAAGACTTGTTGATGTTTGGTCCCAAATGGGATAAGAACCCACAACCAATACTTTGAGGCAGTAATTGGCTTGTATAAAGTTATTTTGGGTTAGAATATGTTATAATACAATGAATTTGATTGATTACAAGTGCTAGAGATGGATGAAGAATGTTTTAGAAGTGTGAAGAAAGACTTGTTGATGTTTGGTCCCAAATGGGATAAGAACCCACAACAATTGCTTTGAGGCAGTAAATGGCTTGTATAAAGTTATTTTGGGTTAGAATATGTTATAATACAATGAATTTAATTGATTACTAGTGCTAGAGATGGATGAAGAATGTTTAGAAGTGTAACGAAAGACTTGTTGAAGTTTGGTCCCAAATGGGATAAGAACCCACAACCAATGCTTTGAGGTAGCAAATGGCTTGTATAAAGTTATTTAGGGTTAGAATATGTTATAATACATTGAATTTTATTGATTACAAGTGCTAGAGATGGATAAAGAATGTTTAGAAGTGTGAACAAAGACTCGTTAAAGTTTGGTCCCAAATGGGATAAGAACCCACAACCAATGCTTTGAGACATTAAATGGCTTGTATAAAGTTATTTTGGGTTAGAATATGTTATAATACAATGAATTTGATTGATTACAAGTGCTAGAGATGGATGAAGAATGTTTAGAAGTGTGAAGAAGGACTTGTTGAAGTTTGGTCCCAAATGGGATAAGAACCCACAACCAATGCTTTGAGGCAGTAAATGGCTTGTATAAAGTTATTTTGGGTTAGAATATGTTATAATACAATGAATTTGATTGATTACAAGTGCTAGAGATGGATGAAGAATGTTTTAGAAGTGTGAAGAAAGACTTGTTGATGTTTGGTCCCAAATGGGATAAGAACCCACAACCAATGCTTTGAGGCAGTAAATGGCTTGTATAAAGTTATTTTGGGTTAGAATATGTTATAATACAATGAATTTGATTGATTACGAGTGCTAGAGATGGATGAAGAATGTTTAGAACTGTGAAGAAAGACTTGTTGATGTTTGGTCCCAAATGGGATAAGAACCCACAACCAATACTTTGAGGCAGTAATTGGCTTGTATAAAGTTATTTTGGGTTAGAATATGTTATAATACAATGAATTTGATTGATTACAAGTGCTAGAGATGGATGAAGAATGCTTTAGAAGTGTGAAGAAAGACTTCTTGATGTTTGGTCCCAAATGGGATAAGAACCCACAACCAATGCTTTGAGGCAGTAAATGGCTTGTATAAAGTTATTTTGGGTTAGAATATGTTATAATACAATGAATTTGATTGATTACAAGTGCTAGAGATGGATGAAGAATGTTTAGAACTGTGAAGAAAGACTTGTTGATGTTTGGTCCCAAATGGGATAAGAACCCACAACCAATACTTTGAGGCAGTAATTGGCTTGTATAAAGTTATTTTGGGTTAGAATATGTTATAATACAATGAATTTGATTGATTACAAGTGCTAGAGATGGATGAAGAATGTTTTAGAAGTGTGAAGAAAGACTTCTTGATGTTTGGTCCCAAATGGGATAAGAACCCACAACCAATGCTTTGAGGCAGTAAATGGCTTGTATAAAGTTATTTTGGGTTAGAATATGTTATAATACAATGAATTTGATTGATTACAAGTGCTAGAGATGGCTGAAGAATGTTTAGAACTGTGAAAAAAGACTTGTTGATGTTTGGTCCCAAATGGGATAAGAACCCACAACCAATACTTTGAGGCAGTAATTGGCTTGTATAAAGTTATTTTGGGTTAGAATATGTTATAATACAATGAATTTGATTGATTACAAGTGCTAGAGATGGATGAAGAATGTTTTAGAAGTGTGAAGAAAGACTTGTTGATGTTTGGTCCCAAATGGGATAAGAACCCACAACAATTGCTTTGAGGCAGTAAATGGCTTGTATAAAGTTATTTTGGGTTAGAATATGTTATAATACAATGAATTTAATTGATTACAAGTGCTAGAGATGGATGAAGAATGTTTAGAAGTGTAACGAAAGACTTGTTGAAGTTTGGTCCCAAATGGGATAAGAACCCACAACCAATGCTTTGAGGTAGCAATTGGCTTGTATAAAGTTATTTAGGGTTAGAATATGTTATAATACATTGAATTTTATTTATTACAAGTGCTAGAGATGGATAAAGAATGTTTAGAAGTGTGAACAAAGACTCGTTAAAGTTTGGTCCCAAATGGGATAAGAACCCACAACCAATGCTTTGAGACATTAAATGGCTTGTATAAAGTTATTTTGGGTTAGAATATGTTATAATACAATGAATTTGATTGATTACAAGTGCTAGAGATGGATGAAGAATGTTTTAGAAGTGTGAAGAAAGACTTGTTGATGTTTGGTCCCAAATGGGATAAGAACCCACAACAATTGCTTTGAGGCAGTAAATGGCTTGTATAAAGTTATTTTGGGTTAGAATATGTTATAATACAATGAATTTAATTGATTACTAGTGCTAGAGATGGATGAAGAATGTTTAGAAGTGTAACGAAAGACTTGTTGAAGTTTGGTCCCAAATGGGATAAGAACCCACAACCAATGCTTTGAGGTAGCAAATGGCTTGTATAAAGTTATTTAGGGTTAGAATATGTTATAATACATTGAATTTTATTGATTACAAGTGCTAGAGATGGATAAAGAATGTTTAGAAGTGTGAACAAAGACTCGTTAAAGTTTGGTCCCAAATGGGATAAGAACCCACAACCAATGCTTTGAGACATTAAATGGCTTGTATAAAGTTATTTTGGGTTAGAATATGTTATAATACAATGAATTTGATTGATTACAAGTGCTAGAGATGGATGAAGAATGTTTAGAAGTGTGAAGAAGGACTTGTTGAAGTTTGGTCCCAAATGGGATAAGAACCCACAACCAATGCTTTGAGGCAGTAAATGGCTTGTATAAAGTTATTTTGGGTTAGAATATGTTATAATACAATGAATTTGATTGATTACAAATGCTAGAGATGGATGAAGAATGTTTTAGAAGTGTGAAGAAAGACTTGTTGATGTTTGGTCCCAAATGGGATAAGAACCCACAACCAATGCTTTGAGGCAGTAAATGGCTTGTATAAAGTTATTTTGGGTTAGAATATGTTATAATACAATGAATTTGATTGATTACGAGTGCTAGAGATGGATGAAGAATGTTTAGAACTGTGAAGAAAGACTTGTTGATGTTTGGTCCCAAATGGGATAAGAACCCACAACCAATACTTTGAGGCAGTAATTGGCTTGTATAAAGTTATTTTGGGTTAGAATATGTTATAATACAATGAATTTGATTGATTACAAGTGCTAGAGATGGATGAAGAATGCTTTAGAAGTGTGAAGAAAGACTTCTTGATGTTTGGTCCCAAATGGGATAAGAACCCACAACCAATGCTTTGAGGCAGTAAATGGCTTGTATAAAGTTATTTTGGGTTAGAATATGTTATAATACAATGAATTTGATTGATTACAAGTGCTAGAGATGGATGAAGAATGTTTAGAACTGTGAAGAAAGACTTGTTGATGTTTGGTCCCAAATGGGATAAGAACCCACAACCAATACTTTGAGGCAGTAATTGGCTTGTATAAAGTTATTTTGGGTTAGAATATGTTATAATACAATGAATTTGATTGATTACAAGTGCTAGAGATGGATGAAGAATGTTTTAGAAGTGTGAAGAAAGACTTCTTGATGTTTGGTCCCAAATGGGATAAGAACCCACAACCAATGCTTTGAGGCAGTAAATGGCTTGTATAAAGTTATTTTGGGTTAGAATATGTTATAATACAATGAATTTGATTGATTACAAGTGCTAGAGATGGCTGAAGAATGTTTAGAACTGTGAAAAAAGACTTGTTGATGTTTGGTCCCAAATGGGATAAGAACCCACAACCAATACTTTGAGGCAGTAATTGGCTTGTATAAAGTTATTTTGGGTTAGAATATGTTATAATACAATGAATTTGATTGATTACAAGTGCTAGAGATGGATGAAGAATGTTTTAGAAGTGTGAAGAAAGACTTGTTGATGTTTGGTCCCAAATGGGATAAGAACCCACAACAATTGCTTTGAGGCAGTAAATGGCTTGTATAAAGTTATTTTGGGTTAGAATATGTTATAATACAATGAATTTAATTGATTACAAGTGCTAGAGATGGATGAAGAATGTTTAGAAGTGTAACGAAAGACTTGTTGAAGTTTGGTCCCAAATGGGATAAGAACCCACAACCAATGCTTTGAGGTAGCAATTGGCTTGTATAAAGTTATTTAGGGTTAGAATATGTTATAATACATTGAATTTTATTTATTACAAGTGCTAGAGATGGATAAAGAATGTTTAGAAGTGTGAACAAAGACTCGTTAAAGTTTGGTCCCAAATGGGATAAGAACCCACAACCAATGCTTTGAGACATTAAATGGCTTGTATAAAGTTATTTTGGGTTAGAATATGTTATAATACAATGAATTTGATTGATTACAAGTGCTAGAGATGGATGAAGAATGTTTAGAAGTGTGAAGAAGGACTTGTTGAAGTTTGGTCCCAAATGGGATAAGAACCCACAACCAATGCTTTGAGGCAGTAAATGGCTTGTATAAGGTTATTTTGGGTTAGAATATGTTATAATACAATGAATTTGATTGATTACAAGTGCTAGAGATGGATGAAGAATGTTTTAGAAGTGTGAGAAAGACTTGTTGATGTTTGGTCCCAAATGGGATAAGAACCCACAACCAATGCTTTGAGGCAGTAAATGGCTTGTATAAAGTTATTTTGGGTTAGAATATGTTATAATACAATGAATTTGATTGATTACAAGTGCTAGAGATGGATGAAGAATGTTTTAGAAGTGTGAAGAAAGACTTGTTGATGTTTGGTCCCAAATGGGATAAGAACCCACAACAATTGCTTTGAGGCAGTAAATGGCTTGTATAAAGTTATTTTGGGTTAGAATATGTTATAATACAATGAATTTGATTGATTACAAGTGCTAGAGATGGATGAAGAATGTTTAGAACTGTGAAGAAAGACTTGTTGATGTTTGGTCCCAAATGGGATAAGAACCCACAACCAATACTTTGAGGCAGTAATTAGCTTGTATAAAGTTATTTTGGGTTAGAATATGTTATAATACAATGAATTTGATTGATTACAAGTGCTAGAGATGGATGAAGAATGTTTTAGAAGTGTGAAGAAAGACTTCTTGATGTTTGGTCCCAAATGGGATAAGAACCAACAACCAATGCTTTGAGGCAGTAAATGGCTTGTATAAAGTTATTTTGGGTTAGAATATGTTATAATACAATGAATTTAATTGATTACAAGTGCTAGAGATGGATGAAGAATGTTTAGAACTGTGAAGAAAGACTTGTTGATGTTTGGTCCCAAATGGGATAAGAACCCACAACCAATACTTTGAGGCAGTAATTGGCTTGTATAAAGTTATTTTGGGTTAGAATATGTTATAATACAATGAATTTGATTGATTACAAGTGCTAGAGATGGATGAAGAATGTTTTAGAAGTGTGAGAAAGACTTGTTGATGTTTGGTCCCAAATGGGATAAGAACCCACAACCAATGCTTTGAGGCAGTAAATGGCTTGTATAAAGTTATTTTGGGTTAGAATATGTTATAATACAATGAATTTGATTGATTACAAGTGCTAGAGATGGATGAAGAATGTTTTAGAAGTGTGAAGAAAGACTTGTTGATGTTTGGTCCCAAATGGGATAAGAACCCACAACAATTGCTTTGAGGCAGTAAATGGCTTGTATAAAGTTATTTTGGGTTAGAATATGTTATAATACAATGAATTTGATTGATTACAAGTGCTAGAGATGGATGAAGAATGTTTAGAACTGTGAAGAAAGACTTGTTGATGTTTGGTCCCAAATGGGATAAGAACCCACAACCAATACTTTGAGGCAGTAATTGGCTTGTATAAAGTTATTTTGGGTTAGAATATGTTATAATACAATGAATTTGACTGATTACAAGTGCTAGAGATGGATGAAGAATGTTTTAGAAGTGTGAAGAAAGACTTCTTGATGTTTGGTCCGAAATGGGATAAGAACCAACAACCAATGCTTTGAGGCAGTAAATGGCTTGTATAAAGTTATTTTGGGTTAGAATATGTTATAATACAATGAATTTGATTGATTACAAGTGCTAGAGATGGATGAAGAATGTTTAGAACTGTGAAGAAAGACTTGTTGATGTTTGGTCCCAAATGGGATAAGAACCCACAACCAATACTTTGAGGCAGTAATTGGCTTGTATAAAGTTATTTTGGGTTAGAATATGTTATAATACAATGAATTTGATTGATTACAAGTGCTAGAGATGGATGAAGAATGTTTTAGAAGTGTGAAGAAAGACTTCTTGATGTTTGGTCCCAAATGGGATAAGAACCAACAACCAATGCTTTGAGGCAGTAAATGGCTTGTATAAAGTTATTTTGGGTTAGAATATGTTATAATACAATGAATTTGATTGATTACAAGTGCTAGAGATGGATGAAGAATGTTTAGAACTGTGAAGAAAGACTTGTTGATGTTTGGTCCCAAATGGGATAAGAACCCACAACCAATACTTTGAGGCAGTAATTGGCTTGTATAAAGTTATTTTGGGTTAGAATATGTTATAATACAATGAATTTGATTGATTACAAGTGCTAGAGATGGATGAAGAATGTTTTAGAAGTGTGAGAAAGACTTGTTGATGTTTGGTCCCAAATGGGATAAGAACCCACAACCAATGCTTTGAGGCAGTAAATGGCTTGTATAAAGTTATTTTGGGTTAGAATATGTTATAATACAATGAATTTGATTGATTACAAGTGCTAGAGATGGATGAAGAATGTTTTAGAAGTGTGAAGAAAGACTTGTTGATGTTTGGTCCCAAATGGGATAAGAACCCACAACAATTGCTTTGAGGCAGTAAATGGCTTGTATAAAGTTATTTTGGGTTAGAATATGTTATAATACAATGAATTTGATTGATTACAAGTGCTAGAGATGGATGAAGAATGTTTAGAACTGTGAAGAAAGACTTGTTGATGTTTGGTCCCAAATGGGATAAGAACCCACAACGAATACTTTGAGGCAGTAATTGGCTTGTATAAAGTTATTTTGTGTTAGAATATGTTATAATACAATGAATTTGATTGATTACAAGTGCTAGAGATGGATGAAGAATGTTTTAGAAGTGTGAAGAAAGACTTCTTGATGTTTGGTCCGAAATGGGATAAGAACCAACAACCAATGCTTTGAGGCAGTAAATGGCTTGTATAAAGTTATTTTGGGTTAGAATATGTTATAATACAATGAATTTGATTGATTACAAGTGCTAGAGATGGATGAAGAATGTTTAGAACTGTGAAGAAAGACTTGTTGATGTTTGGTCCCAAATGGGATAAGAACCCACAACCAATACTTTGAGGCAGTAATTGGCTTGTATAAAGTTATTTTGGGTTAGAATATGTTATAATACAATGAATTTGATTGATTACAAGTGCTAGAGATGGATGAAGAATGTTTTAGAAGTGTGAAGAAAGACTTGTTGATGTTTGGTCCCAAATGGGATAAGAACCCACAACAATTGCTTTGAGGCAGTAAATGGCTTGTATAAAGTTATTTTGGGTTAGAATATGTTATAATACAATGAATTTAATTGATTACAAGTGCTAGAGATGGATGAAGAATGTTTAGAAGTGTAACGAAAGACTTGTTGAAGTTTGGTCCCGAATGGGATAAGAACCCACAACCAATGCTTTGAGGTAGCAAATGGCTTGTATAAAGTTATTTAGGGTTAGAATATGTTATAATACATTGAATTTTATTTATTACAAGTGCTAGAGATGGATAAAGAATGTTTAGAAGTGTGAACAAAGACTCGTTAAGGTTTGGTCCCAAATGGGATAAGAACCCACAACCAATGCTTTGAGACATTAAATGGCTTGTATAAAGTTATTTTGGGTTAGAATATGTTATAATACAATGAATTTGATTGATTACAAGTGCTAGAGATGGATGAAGAATGTTTAGAACTGTGAAGAAAGACTTGTTGATGTTTGGTCCCAAATGGGATAAGAACCCACAACCAATACTTTGAGGCAGTAATTGGCTTGTATAAAGTTATTTTGGGTTAGAATATGTTATAATACAATGAATTTGATTGATTACAAGTGCTAGAGATGGATGAAGAATGTTTTAGAAGTGTGAGAAAGACTTGTTGATGTTTGGTCCCAAATGGGATAAGAACCCACAACCAATGCTTTGAGGCAGTAAATGGCTTGTATAAAGTTATTTTGGGTTAGAATATGTTATAATACAATGAATTTGATTGATTACAAGTGCTAGAGATGGATGAAGAATGTTTTAGAAGTGTGAAGAAAGACTTGTTGATGTTTGGTCCCAAATGGGATAAGAACCCACAACAATTGCTTTGAGGCAGTAAATGGCTTGTATAAAGTTATTTTGGGTTAGAATATGTTATAATACAATGAATTTGATTGATTACAAGTGCTAGAGATGGATGAAGAATGTTTAGAACTGTGAAGAAAGACTTGTTGATGTTTGGTCCCAAATGGGATAAGAACCCACAACGAATACTTTGAGGCAGTAATTGGCTTGTATAAAGTTATTTTGTGTTAGAATATGTTATAATACAATGAATTTGATTGATTACAAGTGCTAGAGATGGATGAAGAATGTTTTAGAAGTGTGAAGAAAGACTTCTTGATGTTTGGTCCGAAATGGGATAAGAACCAACAACCAATGCTTTGAGGCAGTAAATGGCTTGTATAAAGTTATTTTGGGTTAGAATATGTTATAATACAATGAATTTGATTGATTACAAGTGCTAGAGATGGATGAAGAATGTTTAGAACTGTGAAGAAAGACTTGTTGATGTTTGGTCCCAAATGGGATAAGAACCCACAACCAATACTTTGAGGCAGTAATTGGCTTGTATAAAGTTATTTTGGGTTAGAATATGTTATAATACAATGAATTTGATTGATTACAAGTGCTAGAGATGGATGAAGAATGTTTTAGAAGTGTGAAGAAAGACTTGTTGATGTTTGGTCCCAAATGGGATAAGAACCCACAACAATTGCTTTGAGGCAGTAAATGGCTTGTATAAAGTTATTTTGGGTTAGAATATGTTATAATACAATGAATTTAATTGATTACAAGTGCTAGAGATGGATGAAGAATGTTTAGAAGTGTAACGAAAGACTTGTTGAAGTTTGGTCCCGAATGGGATAAGAACCCACAACCAATGCTTTGAGGTAGCAAATGGCTTGTATAAAGTTATTTAGGGTTAGAATATGTTATAATACATTGAATTTTATTTATTACAAGTGCTAGAGATGGATAAAGAATGTTTAGAAGTGTGAACAAAGACTCGTTAAGGTTTGGTCCCAAATGGGATAAGAACCCACAACCAATGCTTTGAGACATTAAATGGCTTGTATAAAGTTATTTTGGGTTAGAATATGTTATAATACAATGAATTTGATTGATTACAAGTGCTAGAGATGGATGAAGAATGTTTAGAACTGTGAAGAAAGACTTGTTGATGTTTGGTCCCAAATGGGATAAGAACCCACAACCAATACTTTGAGGCAGTAATTGGCTTGTATAAAGTTATTTTGGGTTAGAATATGTTATAATACAATGAATTTGATTGATTACAAGTGCTAGAGATGGATGAAGAATGTTTAGAACTGTGAAGAAAGACTTGTTGATGTTTGGTCCCAAATGGGATAAGAACCCACAACCAATACTTTGAGGCAGTAATTGGCTTGTATAAAGTTATTTTGGGTTAGAATATGTTATAATACAATGAATTTGATTGATTACAAGTGCTAGAGATGGATGAAGAATGTTTTAGAAGTGTGAAGAAAGACTTCTTGATGTTTGGTCCGAAATGGGATAAGAACCAACAACCAATGCTTTGAGGCAGTAAATGGCTTGTATAAAGTTATTTTGGGTTAGAATATGTTATAATACAATGAATTTGATTGATTACAAGTGCTAGAGATGGATGAAGAATGTTTAGAACTGTGAAGAAAGATTTGTTGATGTTTGGTCCCAAATGGGATAAGAACCCACAACCAATACTTTGAGGCAGTAATTGGCTTGTATAAAGTTATTTTGGGTTAGAATATGTTATAATACAATGAATTTGATTGATTACAAGTGCTATAGATGGATGAAGAATGTTTTAGAAGTGTGAAGAAAGACTTCTTGATGTTTGGTCCCAAATGGGATAAGAACCAACAACCAATGCTTTGAGGCAGTAAATGGCTTGTATAAAGTTATTTTGGGTTAGAATATGTTATAATACAATGAATTTGATTGATTACAAGTGCTAGAGATGGATGAAGAATGTTTAGAACTGTGAAGAAAGACTTGTTGATGTTTGGTCCCAAATGGGATAAGAACCCACAACAATTACTTTGAGGCAGTAATTGGCTTGTATAACGTTATTTTGGGTTAGAATATGTTATAATACAATGAATTTGATTGATTACAAGTGCTAGAGATGGATGAAGAATGTTTTAGAAGTGTGAGAAAGACTTGTTGATGTTTGGTCCCAAATGGGATAAGAACCCACAACCAATGCTTTGAGGCAGTAAATGGCTTGTATAAAGTTATTTTGGGTTAGAATATGTTATAATACAATGAATTTGATTGATTACAGGTGCTAGAGATGGATGAAGAATGTTTTAGAAGTGTGAAGAAAGACTTGTTGATGTTTGGTCCCAAATGGGATAAGAACCCACAACAATTGCTTTAAGGCAGTAAATGGCTTGTATAAAGTTATTTTGGGTTAGAATATGTTATAATACAATGAATTTGATTGATTACAAGTGCTAGAGATGGATAAAGAATGTTTAGAACTGTGAAGAAAGACTTGTTGATGTTTGGTCCCAAATGGAATAAGAACCCACAACGAATACTTTGAGGCAGTAATTGGCTTGTATAAAGTTATTTTGGGTTAGAATATGTTATAATACAATGAATTTGATTGATTACAAGTGCTAGAGATGGATGAAGAATGTTTTAGAAGTGTGAAGAAAGACTTCTTGATGTTTGGTCCGAAATGGGATAAGAACCAACAACCAATGCTTTGAGGCAGTAAATGGCTTGTATAAAGTTATTTTGGGTTTAGAATATGTTATAATACAATGAATTTGATTGATTACAAGTGCTAGAGATGGATGAAGAATGTTTAGAACTGTGAAGAAAGACTTGTTGATGTTTGGTCCCAAATGGGATAAGAACCCACAACCAATACTTTGAGGCAGTAATTGGCTTGTATAAAGTTATTTTGGGTTAGAATATGTTATAATACAATGAATTTGATTGATTACAAGTGCTAGAGATGGATGAAGAATGTTTTAGAAGTGTGAAGAAAGACTTGTTGATGTTTGGTCCCAAATGGGATAAGAACCCACAACAATTGCTTTGAGGCAGTAAATGGCTTGTATAAAGTTATTTTGGGTTAGAATATGTTATAATACAATGAATTTAATTGATTACAAGTGCTAGAGATGGATGAAGAATGTTTAGAAGTGTAACGAAAGACTTGTTGAAGTTTGGTCCCGAATGGGATAAGAACCCACAACCAATGCTTTGAGGTAGCAAATGGCTTGTATAAAGTTATTTAGGGTTAGAATATGTTATAATACATTGAATTTTATTTATTACAAGTGCTAGAGATGGATAAAGAATGTTTAGAAGTGTGAACAAAGACTCGTTAAGGTTTGGTCCCAAATGGGATAAGAACCCACAACCAATGCTTTGAGACATTAAATGGCTTGTATAAAGTTATTTTGGGTTAGAATATGTTATAATACAATGAATTTGATTGATTACAAGTGCTAGAGATGGATGAAGAATGTTTAGAACTGTGAAGAAAGACTTGTTGATGTTTGGTCCCAAATGGGATAAGAACCCACAACCAATACTTTGAGGCAGTAATTGGCTTGTATAAAGTTATTTTGGGTTAGAATATGTTATAATACAATGAATTTGATTGATTACAAGTGCTAGAGATGGATGAAGAATGTTTTAGAAGTGTGAAGAAAGACTTGTTGATGTTTGGTCCCAAATGGGATAAGAACCCACAACCAATGCTTTGAGGCAGTAAATGGCTTGTATAAAGTTAATTTGGGTTAGAAAATGTTATAATACAATGAATTTGATTGATTACAAGTGCTAGAGATGGATGAAGAATGTTTAGAACTGTGAAGAAAGACTTGTTGATGTTTGGTCCCAAATGGGATAAGAACCCACAACCAATACTTTGAGGCAGTAATTGGCTTGTATAAAGTTATTTTGGGTTAGAATATGTTATAATACAATGAATTTGATTGATTACAAGTGCTAGAGATGGATGAAGAATGTTTTAGAAGTGTGAAGAAAGACTTGTTGATGTTTGGTCCCAAATGGGATAAGAACCCACAACAATTGCTTTGAGGCAGTAAATGGCTTGTATAAAGTTATTTTGGGTTAGAATATGTTATAATACAATGAATTTAATTGATTACAAGTGCTAGAGATGGATGAAGAATGTTTAGAAGTGTAACGAAAGACTTGTTGAAGTTTGGTCCCAAATGGGATAAGAACCCACAACCAATGCTTTGAGGTAGCAAATGGCTTGTATAAAGTTATTTAGGGTTAGAATATCTTATAATACATTGAATTTTATTTATTACAAGTGCTAGAGATGGATAAAGAATGTTTAGAAGTGTGAACAAAGACTCGTTAAAGTTTGGTCCCAAATGGGATAAGAACCCACAACACATGCTTTGAGACATTAAATGGCTTGTATAAAGTTATTTTGGGTTAGAATATGTTATAATACAATGAATTTGATTGATTACAAGTGCTAGAGATGGATGAAGAATGTTTAGAAGTGTGAAGAAAGACTTGTTGAAGTTTGGTCCCAAATGGGATAAGAACCCACAACCAATGCTTTGAGGCAGTAAATGGCTTGTATAAAGTTATTTTGGGTTAGAATATGTTATAATACAATGAATTTGATTGATTACAAGTGCTAGAGATGGATGAAGAATGTTTTAGAAGTGTGAAGAAAGACTTGTTGATGTTTGGTCCCAAATGGGATAAGAACCCACAACCAATGCTTTGAGGCAGTAAATGGCTTGTATAAAGTTATTTTGGGTTAGAATATGTTATAATACAATGAATTTGATTGATTACAAGTGCTAGAGATGGATGAAGAATGTTTTAGAAGTGTGAAGAAAGACTTGTTGATGTTTGGTCCCAAATGGGATAAGAACCCACAACAATTGCTTTGAGGCAGTAAATGGCTTGTATAAAGTTATTTTGGGTTAGAATATGTTATAATACAATGAATTTGATTGATTACAAGTGCTAGAGATGGATGAAGAATGTTTAGAACTGTGAAGAAAGACTTGTTGATGTTTGGTCCCAAATGGGATAAGAACCCACAACCAATACTTTGAGGCAGTAATTGGCTTGTATAAAGTTATTTTGGGTTAGAATATGTTATAATACAATGAATTTGATTGATTACAAGTGCTAGAGATGGATGAAGAATGTTTTAGAAGTGTGAAGAAAGACTTCTTGATGTTTGGTCCCAAATGGGATAAGAACCCACAACCAATGCTTTGAGGCAGTAAATGGCTTGTATAAAGTTATTTTGGGTTAGAATATGTTATAATACAATGAATTTGATTGATTACAAGTGCTAGAGATGGATGAAGAATGTTTAGAACTGTGAAGAAAGACTTGTTGATGTTTGGTCCCAAATGGGATAAGAACCCACAACCAATACTTTGAGGCAGTAATTGGCTTGTATAAAGTTATTTTGGGTTAGAATATGTTATAATACAATGAATTTGATTGATTACAAGTGCTAGAGATGGATGAAGAATGTTTAGAACTGTGAAGAAAGACTTGTTGATGTTTGGTCCCAAATGGGATAAGAACCCACAACCAATACTTTGAGGCAGTAATTGGCTTGTATAAAGTTATTTTGGGTTAGAATATGTTATAATACAATGAATTTGATTGATTACAAGTGCTAGAGATGGATGAAGAATGTTTTAGAAGTGTGAAGAAAGACTTCTTGATGTTTGGTCCCAAATGGGATAAGAACCCACAACCAATGCTTTGAGGCAGTAAATGGCTTGTATAAAGTTATTTTGGGTTAGAATATGTTATAATACAATGAATTTGATTGATTACAAGTGCTAGAGATGGATGAAGAATGTTTAGAACTGTGAAGAAAGACTTGTTGATGTTTGGTCCCAAATGGGATAAGAACTCACAACCAATACTTTGAGGGAGTAATTGGCTTGTATAAAGTTATTTTGGGTTAGAATATGTTATAATACAATGAATTTGATTGATTACAAGTGCTAGAGATGGATGAAGAATGTTTTAGAAGTGTGAAGAAAGACTTCTTGATGTTTGGTCCCAAATGGGATAAGAACCCACAACCAATGCTTTGAGGCAGTAAATGGCTTGTATAAAGTTATTTTGGGTTAGAATATGTTATAATACAATGAATTTGATTGATTACAAGTGCTAGAGATGGATGAAGAATGTTTAGAACTGTGAAGAAAGACTTGTTGATGTTTGGTCCCAAATGGGATAAGAACCCACAACCAATACTTTGAGGCAGTAATTGGCTTGTATAAAGTTATTTTGGGTTAGAATATGTTATAATACAATGAATTTGATTGATTACAAGTGCTAGAGATGGATGAAGAATGTTTTAGAAGTGTGAAGAAAGACTTGTTGATGTTTGGTCCCAAATGGGATAAGAACCCACAACAATTGCTTTGAGGCAGTAAATGGCTTGTATAAAGTTATTTTGGGTTAGAATATGTTATAATACAATGAATTTAATTGATTACAAGTGCTAGAGATGGATGAAGAATGTTTAGAAGTGTAACGAAAGACTTGTTGAAGTTTGGTCCCAAATGGGATAAGAACCCACAACCAATGCTTTGAGGTAGCAAATGGCTTGTATAAAGTTATTTAGGGTTAGAATATGTTATAATACATTGAATTTTATTTATTACAAGTGCTAGAGATGGATAAAGAATGTTTAGAAGTGTGAACAAAGACTCGTTAAAGTTTGGTCCCAAATGGGATAAGAACCCACAACACATGCTTTGAGACATTAAATGGCTTGTATAAAATTATTTTGGGTTAGAATATGTTATAATACAATGAATTTGATTGATTACAAGTGCTAGAGATGGATGAAGAATGTTTAGAAGTGTGAAGAAGGACTTGTTGAAGTTTGGTCCCAAATGGGATAAGAACCCACAACCAATGCTTTGAGGCAGTAAATGGCTTGTATAAAGTTATTTTGGGTTAGAATATGTTATAATACAATGAATTTGATTGATTACAAGTGCTAGAGATGGATGAAGAATGTTTTAGAAGTGTGAAGAAAGACTTGTTGATGTTTGGTCCCAAATGGGATAAGAACCCACAACCAATGCTTTGAGGCAGTAAATGGCTTGTATAAAGTTATTTTGGGTTAGAATATGTTATAATACAATGAATTTGATTGATTACAAGTGCTAGAGATGGATGAAGAATGTTTTAGAAGTGTGAAGAAAGACTTGTTGATGTTTGGTCCCAAATGGGATAAGAACCCACAACAATTGCTTTGAGGCAGTAAATGGCTTGTATAAAGTTATTTTGGGTTAGAATATGTTATAATACAATGAATTTGATTGATTACAAGTGCTAGAGATGGATGAAGAATGTTTAGAACTGTGAAGAAAGACTTGTTGATGTTTGGTCCCAAATGGGATAAGAACCCACAACCAATACTTTGAGGCAGTAATTGGCTTGTATAAAGTTATTTTGGGTTAGAATATGTTATAATACAATGAATTTGATTGATTACAAGTGCTAGAGATGGATGAAGAATGTTTTAGAAGTGTGAAGAAAGACTTCTTGATGTTTGGTCCCAAATGGGATAAGAACCCACAACCAATGCTTTGAGGCAGTAAATGGCTTGTATAAAGTTATTTTGGGTTAGAATATGTTATAATACAATGAATTTGATTGATTACAAGTGCTAGAGATGGATGAAGAATGTTTAGAACTGTGAAGAAAGACTTGTTGATGTTTGGTCCCAAATGGGATAAGAACCCACAACCAATACTTTGAGGCATTAATTGGCTTGTATAAAGTTATTTTGGGTTAGAATATGTTATAATACAATGAATTTGATTGATTACAAGTGCTAGAGATGGATGAAGAATGTTTAGAACTGTGAAGAAAGACTTGTTGATGTTTGGTCCCAAATGGGATAAGAACCCACAACCAATACTTTGAGGCAGTAATTGGCTTGTATAAAGTTATTTTGGGTTAGAATATGTTATAATACAATGAATTTGATTGATTACAAGTGCTAGAGATGGATGAAGAATGTTTTAGAAGTGTGAAGAAAGACTTCTTGATGTTTGGTCCCAAATGGGATAAGAACCCACAACCAATGCTTTGAGGCAGTAAATGGCTTGTATAAAGTTATTTTGGGTTAGAATATGTTATAATACAATGAATTTGATTGATTACAAGTGCTAGAGATGGATGAAGAATGTTTTAGAAGTGTGAAGAAAGACTTGTTGATGTTTGGTCCCAAATGGGATAAGAACCCACAACAATTGCTTTGAGGCAGTAAATGGCTTGTATAAAGTTATTTTGGGTTAGAATATGTTATAATACAATGAATTTGATTGATTACAAGTGCTAGAGATGGATGAAGAATGTTTAGAACTGTGAAGAAAGACTTGTTGATGTTTGGTCCCAAATGGGATAAGAACCCACAACCAATACTTTGAGGCAGTAATTGGCTTGTATAAAGTTATTTTGGGTTAGAATATGTTATAATACAATGAATTTGATTGATTACAAGTGCTAGAGATGGATGAAGAATGTTTTAGAAGTGTGAAGAAAGACTTCTTGATGTTTGGTCCCAAATGGGATAAGAACCCACAACCAATGCTTTGAGGCAGTAAATGGCTTGTATAAAGTTATTTTGGGTTAGAATATGTTATAATACAATGAATTTGATTGATTACAAGTGCTAGAGATGGATGAAGAATGTTTAGAACTGTGAAGAAAGACTTGTTGATGTTTGGTCCCAAATGGGATAAGAACCCACAACCAATGCTTTGGGGTAGCAAATGGCTTGTATAAAGTTATTTAGGGTTAGAATATATTATAATACATTGAATTTTATTGATTACAAGTGCTAGAGATGGATAAAGAATGTTTAGAAGTGTGAACAAAGACTCGTTAAAGTTTGGTCCCAAATGGGATAAGAACCCACAACCAATGCTTTGAGACATTAAATGGCTTGTATAAAGTTATTTTGGGTTAGAATATGTTATAATACAATGAATTTGATTGATTACAAGTGCTAGAGATGGATGAAGAATGTTTAGAAGTGTGAAGAAGGACTTGTTGAAGTTTGGTCCCAAATGGGATAAGAACCCACAACCAATGCTTTGAGGCAGTAAATGGCTTGTATAAAGTTATTTTGGGTTAGAATATGTTATAATACAATGAATTTGATTGATTACAAGTGCTAGAGATGGATGAAGAATGTTTTAGAAGTGTGAAGAAAGATTTGTTGATGTTTGGTCCCATATGGGATAAGAACCCACAACCAATGCTTTGAGGCAGTAAATGGCTTGTATAAAATTATTTTGGGTTAGAATATGTTATAATACAATGAATTTGATTGATTACAAGTGCTAGAGATGGATGAAGAATGTTTAGAACTGTGAAGAAAGACTTGTTGATGTTTGGTCCCAAATGGGATAAGAACCCACAACCAATACTTTGAGGCAGTAATTGGCTTGTATAAAGTTATTTTGGGTTAGAATATGTTATAATACAATGAATTTGATTGATTACAAGTGCTAGAGATGGATGAAGAATGTTTTAGAAGTGTGAAGAAAGACTTCTTGATGTTTGGTCCCAAATGGGATAAGAACCCACAACCAATGCTTTGAGGCAGTAAATGGCTTGTATAAAGTTATTTTGGGTTAGAATATGTTATAATACAATGAATTTGATTGATTACAAGTGCTAGAGATGGATGAAGAATGTTTAGAACTGTGAAGAAAGACTTGTTGATGTTTGGTCCCAAATGGGATAAGAACCCACAACCAATACTTTGAGGCAGTAATTGGCTTGTATAAAGTTATTTTGGGTTAGAATATATTATAATACAATGAATTTGATTGATTACAAGTGCTAGAGATGGATGAAGAATGTTTTAGAAGTGTGAAGAAAGACTTGTTGATGTTTGGTCCCAAATGGGATAAGAACCCACAACCAATGCTTTGAGGCAGTAAATGGCTTGTATAAAGTTATTTTGGGTTAGAATATGTTATAATACAATGAATTTGATTGATTACAAGTGCTAGAGATGGATGAAGAATGTTTAGAACTGTGAAGAAAGACTTGTTGATGTTTGGTCCCAAATGGGATAAGAACCCACAACCAATACTTTGAGGCAGTAATTGGCTTGTATAAAGTTATTTTGGGTTAGAATATGTTATAATACAATGAATTTGATTGATTACAAGTGCTAGAGATGGATGAAGAATGTTTTAGAAGTGTGAAGAAAGACTTGTTGATGTTTGGTCCCAAATGGGATAAGAACCCACAACAATTGCTTTGAGGCAGTAAATGGCTTGTATAAAATTATTTTGGGTTAGAATATGTTATAATACAATGAATTTAATTGATTACAAGTGCTAGAGATGGATGAAGAATGTTTAGAAGTGTAACGAAAGACTTGTTGAAGTTTGGTCCCAAATGGGATAAGAACCCACAACCAATGCTTTGAGGTAGCAAATGGCTTGTATAAAGTTATTTAGGGTTAGAATATGTTATAATACATTGAATTGTATTGATTACAAGTGCTAGAGATGGATAAAGAATGTTTAGAAGTGTGAACAAAGACTCGTTAAAGTTTGGTCCCAAATGGGATAAGAACCCACAACCAATGCTTTGAGACATTAAATGGCTTGTATAAAGTTATTTTGGGTTAGAATATGTTATAATACAATGAATTTGATTGATTACAAGTGCTAGAGATGGATGAAGAATGTTTAGAAGTGTGAAGAAGGACTTGTTGAAGTTTGGTCCCAAATGGGATAAGAACCCACAACCAATGCTTTGAGGCAGTAAATGGCTTGTATAAAGTTATTTTGGGTTAGAATATGTTATAATACAATGAATTTGATTGATTACAAGTGCTAGAGATGGATGAAGAATGTTTTAGAAGTGTGAAGAAAGACTTGTTGATGTTTGGTCCCAAATGGGATAAGAACCCACAACCAATGCTTTGAGGCAGTAAATGGCTTGTATAAAGTTATTTTGGGTTAGAATATGTTATAATACAATGAATTTGATTGATTACAAGTGCTAGAGATGGATGAAGAATGTTTAGAACTGTGAAGAAAGACTTGTTGATGTTTGGTCCCAAATGGGATAAAAACCCACAACCAATACTTTGAGGCAGTAATTGGCTTGTATAAAGTTATTTTGGGTTAGAATATGTTATAATACAATGAATTTGATTGATTACAAGTGCTAGAGATGGATGAAGAATGTTTTGGAAGTGTGAAGAAAGATTTCTTGATGTTTGGTCCCAAATGGGATAAGAACCCACAACCAATGCTTTGAGGCAGTAAATGGCTTGTATAAAGTTATTTTGGGTTAGAATATGTTATAATACAATGAATTTGATTGATTACAAGTGCTAGAGATGGATGAAGAATGTTTAGAACTGTGAAGAAAGACTTGTTGATGTTTGGTCCCAAATGGGATAAGAACCCACAACCAATACTTTGAGGCAGTAATTGGCTTGTATAAAGTTATTTTGGGTTAGAATATGTTATAATACAATGAATTTGATTGATTACAAGTGCTAGAGATGGATGAAGAATGTTTTAGAAGTGTGAAGAAAGACTTCTTGATGTTTGGTCCCAAATGGGATAAGAACCCACAACCAATGCTTTGAGGCAGTAAATGGCTTGTATAAAGTTATTTTGGGTTAGAATATGTTATAATACAATGAATTTGATTGATTACAAGTGCTAGAGATGGATGAAGAATGTTTTAGAAGTGTGAAGAAAGACTTGTTGATGTTTGGTCCCAAATGGGATAAGAACCCACAACAATTGCTTTGAGGCAGTAAATGGCTTGTATAAAGTTATGTTGGGTTAGAATATGTTATAATACAATGAATTTGATTGATTACAAGTGCTAGAGATGGATGAAGAATGTTTAGAAGTGTGAAGAAGGACTTGTTGAAGTTTGGTCCCAAATGGGATAAGAACCCACAACCAATGCTTTGAGGCAGTAAATGGCTTGTATAAAGTTATTTTGGGTTAGAATATGTTATAATACAATGAATTTGATTGATTACAAGTGCTAGAGATGGATGAAGAATGTTTTAGAAGTGTGAAGAAAGACTTGTTGATGTTTGGTCCCAAATGGGATAAGAACCCACAACAATTGCTTTGAGGCAGTAAATGGCTTGTATAAAGTTATTTTGGGTTAGAATATGTTATAATACAATGAATTTAATTGATTACAAGTGCTAGAGATGGATGAAGAATGTTTAGAAGTGTAACGAAAGACTTGTTGAAGTTTGGTCCCAAATGGGATAAGAACCCACAACCAATGCTTTGAGGTAGCAAATGGCTTGTATAAAGTTATTTAGGGTTAGAATATGTTATAATACATTCAATTTTATTGATTACAAGTGCTAGAGATGGATAAAGAATGTTTAGAAGTGTGAACAAAGACTCGTTAAAGTTTGGTCCAAAATGGGATAAGAACCCACAACCAATGCTTTGAGACATTAAATGGCTTGTATAAAGTTATGTTGGGTTAGAATATGTTATAATACAATGAATTTGATTGATTACAAGTGCTAGAGATGGATGAAGAATGTTTAGAAGTGTGAAGAAGGACTTGTTGAAGTTTGGTCCCAAATGGGATAAGAACCCACAACCAATGCTTTGAGGCAGTAAATGGCTTGTATAAAGTTATTTTGGGTTAGAATATGTTATAATACAATGAATTTGATTGATTACAAGTGCTAGAGATGGATGAAGAATGTTTTAGAAGTGTGAAGAAAGACTTGTTGATGTTTGGTCCCAAATGGGATAAGAACCCACAACCAATGCTTTGAGGCAGTAAATGGCTTGTATAAAGTTATTTTGGGTTAGAATATGTTATAATACAATGAATTTGATTGATTACAAGTGCTAGAGATGGATGAAGAATGTTTTAGAAGTGTGAAGAAAGACTTGTTGATGTTTGGTCCCAAATGGGATAAGAACCCACAACAATTGCTTTGAGGCAGTAAATGGCTTGTATAAAGTTATTTTGGGTTAGAATATGTTATAATACAATGAATTTAATTGCTTACAAGTGCTAGAGATGGATGAAGAATGTTTAGAAGTGTAACGAAAGACTTGTTGAAGTTTGGTCCCAAATGGGATAAGAACCCACAACCAATGCTTTGAAGTAGCAAATGGCTTGTATAAAGTTATTTAGGGTTAGAATATGTTATAATACATTGAATTTTATTGATTACAAGTGCTAGAGATGGATAAAGAATGTTTAGAAGTGTGAACAAAGACTCGTTAAAGTTTGGTCCCAAATGGGATAAGAACCCACAACCAATGCTTTGAGGCATTAAATGGCTTGTATAAAGTTATTTTGGGTTAGAATATGTTATAATACAATGAATTTGATTGATTACAAGTGCTAGAGATGGATGAAGAATGTTTAGAAGTGTGAAGAAGGACTTGTTGAAGTTTGGTCCCAAATGGGATAAGAACCCACAACCAATGCTTTGAGGCAGTAAATGGCTTGTATAAAGTTATTTTGGGTTAGAATATGTTATGATACAATGAATTTGATTGATTACAAGTGCTAGAGATGGATGAATAATGTTTTAGAAGTGTGAAGAAAGACTTGTTGATGTTTGGTCCCAAATGGGATAAGAACCCACAACCAATGCTTTGAGGCAGTAAATGGCTTGTATAAAGTTATTTTGGGTTAGAATATGTTATAATACAATGAATTTGATTGATTATAAGTGCTAGAGATGGATGAAGAATGTTTAGAACTGTGAAGAAAGACTTGTTGATGTTTGGTCCCAAATGGGATAAGAACCCACAACCAATACTTTGAGGCAGTAATTGGCTTGTATAAAGTTATTTTGGGTTAGAATATGTTATAATACAATGAATTTGATTGATTACAAGTGCTAGAGATGGATGAAGAATGTTTTAGAAGTGTGAAGAAAGACTTGTTGATGTTTGGTCCCAAATGAGATAAGAACCCACAACAATTGCTTTGAGGCAGTAAATGGCTTGTATAAAGTTATTTTGGGTTAGAATATGTTATAATACAATGAATTTAATTGATTACAAGTGCTAGAGATGGATGAAGAATGTTTAGAAGTGTAACGAAAGACTTGTTGAAGTTTGGTCCCAAATGGGATAAGAACCCACAACCAATGCTTTGAGGTAGCAACTGGCTTGTATAAAATTATTTAGGGTTAGAATATGTTATAATACATTGAATTTTATTGATTACAAGTGCTAGAGATGGATAAAGAATGTTTAGAAGTGTGAACAAAGACTCGTTAAAGTTTGGTCCCAAATGGGATAAGAACCCACAACCAATGCTTTGAGGCATTAAATGGCTTGTATAACGTTATTTTGGGTTAGAATATGTTATAATACAATGAATTTGATTGATTACAAGTGCTAGAGATGGATGAAGAATGTTTAGAAGTGTGAAGAAGGACTTGTTGAAGTTTGGTCCCAAATGGGATAAGAACCCACAACCAATGCTTTGAGGCAGTAAATGGCTTGTATAAAGTTATTTTGGGTTAGAATATGTTATAATACAATGAATTTGATTGATTACAAGTGCTAGAGATGGATGAAGAATGTTTTAGAAGTGTGAAGAAAGACTTGTTGATGTTTGGTCCCAAATGGGATAAGAACCCACAACCAATGCTTTGAGGCAGTAAATGGCTTGTATAAAGTTATTTTGGGTTAGAATATGTTATAATACAATGAATTTGATTGATTATAAGTGCTAGAGATGGATGAAGAATGTTTAGAACTGTGAAGAAAGACTTGTTGATGTTTGGTCCCAAATGGGATAAGAACCCACAACCAATACTTTGAGGCAGTAATTGGCTTGTATAAAGTTATTTTGGGTTAGAATATGTTATAATACAATGAATTTGATTGATTACAAGTTCTAGAGATGGATGAAGAATGTTTTAGAAGTGTGAAGAAAGACTTGTTGATGTTTGGTCCCAAATGGGATAAGAACCCACAACAATTGCTTTGAGGCAGTAAATGGCTTGTATAAGGTTATTTTGGGTTAGAATATGTTATAATACAATGAATTTAATTGATTACAAGTGCTAGAGATGGATGAAGAATGTTCAGAAGTGTAAAGAAAGACTTGTTGAAGTTTGGTCCCAAATGGGATAAGAACCCACAACCAATGCTTTGAGGTAGCAAATGGCCTGTATAAAGTTATTTTGGGTTAGAATATGTTATAATACAATAAATTTGATTGATTACAAGTGCTAAAAATAGATAAAGAATGTTTAGAAGTGTAAACAAAGACTCGTTAAAGTTTGGTCCCAAATGGGATAAGAACCCACAACTAATGCTTTGAGGCATTAAATGGCTTGTATAAAGTTATTTTGGGTTAGAATATGTTATAATACAATGAATTTGATTGATTACAAGTGCTAGAGATGGATGAAGAATGTTTAGAAGTGTGAAGAAGGACTTGTTGAAGTTTGGTCCTAAATGGGATAAGAACCCACAATCAATGCTTTGAGGCAGTAAATGGTTGTATAAAGTTATTTTGGGTTAGAATATGTTATAATACAATGAATTTGATTGATTACAAGTGCTAGAGATGGATGAAGAATGTTTTAGAAGTGTGAAGAAAGACTTGTTGATGTTTGGTCCCAAATGGGATAAGAACCCACAACAATTGCTTTGAGGCAGTAAATGGCTTGTATAAAGTTATTTTGGGTTAGAATATGTTATAATACAATGAATTTGATTGATTACAAGTGCTAGAGATGGATGAAGAATGTTTTAGAAGTGTGAAGAAAGACTTGTTGATGTTTGGTCCCAAATGGGATAAGAACCCACAACAATTGCTTTGAGGCAGTAAATGGCTTGTATAAAGTTATTTTGGGTTAGAATATGTTATAATACAATGAATTTAATTGCTTACAAGTGCTAGAGATGGATGAAGAATGTTTAGAAGTGTAACGAAAGACTTGTTGAAGTTTGGTCCCAAATGGGATAAGAACCCACAACCAATGCTTTGAAGTAGCAAATGGCTTGTATAAAGTTATTTAGGGTTAGAATATGTTATAATACATTGAATTTTATTGATTACAAGTGCTAGAGATGGATAAAGAATGTTTAGAAGTGTGAACAAAGACTCGTTAAAGTTTGGTCCCAAATGGGATAAGAACCCACAACCAATGCTTTGAGGCATTAAATGGCTTGTATAAAGTTATTTTGGGTTAGAATATGTTATAATACAATGAATTTGATTGATTACAAGTGCTAGAGATGGATGAAGAATGTTTAGAAGTGTGAAGAAGGACTTGTTGAAGTTTGGTCCCAAATGGGATAAGAACCCACAACCAATGCTTTGAGGCAGTAAATGGCTTGTATAAAGTTATTTTGGGTTAGAATATGTTATAATACAATGAATTTGATTGATTACAAGTGCTAGAGATGGATGAATAATGTTTTAGAAGTGTGAAGAAAGACTTATTGATGTTTGGTCCCAAATGGGATAAGAACCCACAACCAATGCTTTGAGGCAGTAAATGGCTTGTATAAAGTTATTTTGGGTTAGAATATGTTATAATACAATGAATTTGATTGATTATAAGTGCTAGAGATGGATGAAGAATGTTTAGAACTGTGAAGAAAGACTTGTTGATGTTTGGTCCCAAATGGGATAAGAACCCACAACCAATACTTTGAGGCAGTAATTGGCTTGTATAAAGTTATTTTGGGTTAGAATATGTTATAATACAATGAATTTGATTGATTACAAGTGCTAGAGATGGATGAAGAATGTTTTAGAAGTGTGAAGAAAGACTTGTTGATGTTTGGTCCCAAATGGGATAAGAACCCACAACAATTGCTTTGAGGCAGTAAATGGCTTGTATAAAGTTATTTTGGGTTAGAATATGTTATAATACAATGAATTTAATTGATTACAAGTGCTAGAGATGGATGAAGAATGTTTAGAAGTGTAACGAAAGACTTGTTGAAGTTTGGTCCCAAATGGGATAAGAACCCACAACCAATGCTTTGAGGTAGCAACTGGCTTGTATAAAATTATTTAGGGTTAGAATATGTTATAATACATTGAATTTTATTGATTACAAGTGCTAGAGATGGATAAAGAATGTTTAGAAGTGTGAACAAAGACTCGTTAAAGTTTGGTCCCAAATGGGATAAGAACCCACAACCAATGCTTTGAGGCATTAAATGGCTTGTATAACGTTATTTTGGGTTAGAATATGTTATAATACAATGAATTTGATTGATTACAAGTGCTAGAGATGGATGAAGAATGTTTAGAAGTGTGAAGAAGGACTTGTTGAAGTTTGGTCCCAAATGGGATAAGAACCCACAACCAATGCTTTGAGGCAGTAAATGGCTTGTATAAAGTTATTTTGGGTTAGAATATGTTATAATACAATGAATTTGATTGATTATAAGTGCTAGAGATGGATGAAGAATGTTTAGAACTGTGAAGAAAGACTAGTTGATGTTTGGTCCCAAATGGGATAAGAACCCACAACCAATACTTTGAGGCAGTAATTGGCTTGTATAAAGTTATTTTGGGTTAGAATATGTTATAATACAATGAATTTGATTGATTACAAGTTCTAGAGATGGATGAAGAATGTTTTAGAAGTGTGAAGAAAGACTTGTTGATGTTTGGTCCCAAATGGGATAAGAACCCACAACAATTGCTTTGAGGCAGTAAATGGCTTGTATAAGGTTATTTTGGGTTAGAATATGTTATAATACAATGAATTTAATTGATTACAAGTGCTAGAGATGGATGAAGAATGTTCAGAAGTGTAAAGAAAGACTTGTTGAAGTTTGGTCCCAAATGGGATAAGAACCCACAACCAATGCTTTGAGGTAGCAAATGGCCTGTATAAAGTTATTTTGGGTTAGAATATGTTATAATACAATAAATTTGATTGATTACAAGTGCTAGAGATGGATGAAGAATGTTCAGAAGTGTAAAGAAAGACTTGTTGAAGTTTGGTCCCAAATGGGATAAGAACCCACAACCAATGCTTTGAGGTAGCAAATGGCCTGTATAAAGTTATTTTGGGTTAGAATATGTTATAATACAATAAATTTGATTGATTACAAGTGCTAAAAATAGATAAAGAATGTTTAGAAGTGTGAACAAAGACTCGTTAAAGTTTGGTCCCAAATGGGATAAGAACCCACAACTAATGCTTTGAGGCATTAAATGGCTTGTATAAAGTTATTTTGGGTTAGAATATGTTATAATACAATGAATTTGATTGATTACAAGTGCTAGAGATGGATGAAGAATGTTTAGAAGTGTGAAGAAGGACTTGTTGAAGTTTGGTCCTAAATGGGATAAGAACCCACAACCAATGCTTTGAGGCAGTAAATGGTTGTATAAAGTTATTTTGGGTTAGAATATGTTATAATACAATGAATTTGATTGATTACAAGTGCTAGAGATGGATGAAGAATGTTTTAGAAGTGTGAAGAAAGACTTGTTGATGTTTGGTCCCAAATGGGATAAGAACCCACAACCAATGCTTTGAGGCAGTAAATGGCTTGTATAAAGTTATTTTGGGTTAGAATATGTTATAATACAATGAATTAGATTGATTATAAGTGCTAGAGATGGATGAAGAATGTTTAAAACTGTGAAGAAAGACTTGTTGATGTTTGGTCCCAAATGGGATAAGAAGCCACAACCAATACTTTGAGGCAGTAATTGGCTTGTATAAAGTTATTTTGGGTTAGAATATGTTATAATACAATGAATTTGATTGATTACAAGTGCTAGAGATGGATGAAGAATGTTTTAGAAGTGTGAAGAAAGACTTGTTGATGTTTGGTTCCAAATGGGATAAGAACCCACAACCAATGCTTTGAGGCAGTAAATGGCTTGTATAAAGTTATTTTGGGTTAGAATATGTTATAATACAATGAATTTGATTGATTACAAGTGCTAGAGATGGATGAAGAATGTTTAGAACTGTGAAGAAAGACTTGTTGATGTTTGGTCCCAAATGGGATAAGAACCCACAACCAATACTTTGAGGCAGTAATTGGCTTGTATAAAGTTATTTTGGGTTAGAATATGTTATAATACAATGAATTTGATTGATTACAAGTGCTAGAGATGGATGAAGAATGTTTTAGAAGTGTGAAGAAAGACTTGTTGATGTTTGGTCCCAAATGGGATAAGAACCCACAACAATTGCTTTGAGGCAGTAAATGGCTTGTATAAAGTTATTTTGGGTTAGAATATGTTATAATACAATGAATTTAATTGATTACAAGTGCTAGAGATGGATGAAGAATGTTTAGAAGTGTAACGAAAGACTTGTTGAAGTTTGGTCCCAATTGGGATAAGAACCCACAACCAATGCTTTGAGGTAGCAAATGGCTTGTATAAAGTTATTTAGGGTTAGAATATGTTATAATACATTGAATTTTATTGATTACAAGTGCTAGAGATGGATAAAGAATGTTTAGAAGTGTGAACAAAGACTCGTTAAAGTTTGGTCCCAAATGGGATAAGAACCCACAACCAATGCTTTGAGGCATTAAATGGCTTGTATAAAGTTATTTTGGGTTAGAATATGTTATAATACAATGAATTTGATTGATTACAAGTGCTAGAGATGGATGAAGAATGTTTAGAAGTGTGAAGAAGGACTTGTTGAAGTTTGGTCCCAAATGGGATAAGAACCCACAACCAATGCTTTGAGGCAGTAAATGGCTTGTATAAAGTTTTTTTGGGTTAGAATATGTTATAATACAATGAATTTGATTGATTACAAGTGCTAGAGATGGATGAAGAATGTTTTAGAAGTGTGAAGAAAGACTTGTTGATGTTTGGTCCCAAATGGGATAAGAACCCACAACCAATGCTTTGAGGCAGTAAATGGCTTGTATAAAGTTATTTTGGGTTAGAATATGTTATAATACAATGAATTTGATTGATTACAAGTGCTAGAGATGGATGAAGAATGTTTTAGAAGTGTGAAGAAAGACTTGTTGATGTTTGGTCCCAAATGGGATAAGAACCCACAACCAATGCTTTGAGGCAGTAAATGGCTTGTATAAAGTTATTTTGGGTTAGAATATGTTATAATACAATGAATTTGATTGATTATAAGTGCTAGAGATGGATGAAGAATGTTTAAAACTGTGAAGAAAGACTTGTTGATGTTTGGTCCCAAATGGGATAAGAAGCCACAACCAATACTTTGAGGCAGTAATTGGCTTGTATAAAGTTATTTTGGGTTAGAATATGTTATAATACAATGAATTTGATTGATTACAAGTGCTAGAGATGGATGAAGAATGTTTTAGAAGTGTGAAGAAAGACTTGTTGATGTTTGGTCCCAAATGGGATAAGAACCCACAACCAATGCTTTGAGGCAGTAAATGGCTTGTATAAAGTTATTTTGGGTTAGAATATGTTATAATACAATGAATTTGATTGATTACAAGTGCTAGAGATGGATGAAGAATGTTTAGAACTGTGAAGAAAGACTTGTTGATGTTTGGTCCCAAATGGGATAAGAACCCACAACCAATACTTTGAGGCAGTAATTGGCTTGTATAAAGTTATTTTGGGTTAGAATATGTTATAATACAATGAATTTGATTGATTACAAGTGCTAGAGATGGATGAAGAATGTTTTAGAAGTGTGAAGAAAGACTTGTTGATGTTTGGTCCCAAATGGGATAAGAACCGACAACAATTGCTGTGAGGCAGTAAATGGCTTGTATAAAGTTATTTTGGGTTAGAATATGTTATAATACAATGAATTTAATTGATTACAAGTGCTAGAGATGGATGAAGAATGTTTAGAAGTGTAACGAAAGACTTGTTGAAGTTTGGTCCCAAATGGGATAAGAACCCACAACCAATGCTTTGAGGTAGCAAATGGCTTGTATAAAGTTATTTAGGGTTAGAATATGTTATAATACATTGAATTTTATTGATTACAAGTGCTAGAGATGGATAAAGAATGTTTAGAAGTGTGAACAAAGACTCGTTAAAGTTTGGTCCCAAATGGGATAAGAACCCACAACCAATGCTTTGAGACATTAAATGGCTTGTATAAAGTTATTTTGGGTTAGAATATGTTATAATACAATGAATTTGATTGATTACAAGTGCTAGAGATGGATGAAGAATGTTTAGAAGTGTGAAGAAGGACTTGTTGAAGTTTGGTCCCATATGGGATAAGAACCCACAACCAATGCTTTGAGGCAGTAAATGGCTTGTATAAAGTTATTTTGGGTTAGAATATGTTATAATACAATGAATTTGATTGATTACAAGTGCTAGAGATGGATGAAGAATGTTTTAGAAGTGTGAAGAAAGACTTGTTGATGTTTGGTCCCAAATGGGATAAGAACCTACAACCAATTGTTTGAGGCAGTAAATGGCTTGTATAAAGTTATTTTGGGTTAGAATATGTTATAATACAATGAATTTGATTGATTACAAGTGCTAGAGATGGATGAAGAATGTTTTTAGAAGTGTGAAGAAAGACTTGTTGATGTTTGGTCCCAAATGGGATAAGAACCCACAACAATTGCTTTGAGGCAGTAAATGGCTTGTATAAAGTTATTTTGGGTTAGAATATGTTATAATACAATGAATTTAATTGATTACAAGTGCTAGAGATGGATGAAGAATGTTTAGAAGTGTAACGAAAGACTTGTTGAAGTTTGGTCCCAAATGGGATAAGAACCCACAACCAATGCTTTGAGGTAGCAAATGGCTTGTATAAAGTTATTTAGGGTTAGAATATGTTATAATACATTGAATTTTATTGATTACAAGTGCTAGAGATGGATAAAGAATGTTTAGAAGTGTGAACAAAGACTCGTTAAAGTTTGGTCCCAAATGGGATAAGAACCCACAACCAATGCTTTGAGGCATTAAATGGCTTGTATAAAGTTATTTTGGGTTAGAATATGTTATAATACAATGAATTTGATTGATTACAAGTGCTAGAGATGGATGAAGAATGTTTAGAAGTGTGAAGAAGGACTTGTTGAAGTTTGGTCCCAAATGGGATAAGAACCCACAACCAATGCTTTGAGACAGTAAATGGCTTGTATAAAGTTTTTTTTGGGTTAGAATATGTTATAATACAATGAATTTGATTGATTACAAGTGCTAGAGATGGATGAAGAATATTTTAGAAGTGTGAAGAAAGACTTGTTGATGTTTGGTCCCAAATGGGATAAGAACCCACAACCAATGCTTTGAGGCAGTAAATGGCTTGTATAAAGTTATTTTGGGTTAGAATATGTTATAATACAATGAATTTGATTGATTACAAGTGCTAGAGATGGATGAAGAATGTTTAGAACTGTGAAGAAAGACTTGTTGATGTTTGGTCCCAAATGGGATAAGAACCCGCAACCAATACTTTGAGGCAGTAATTGGCTTGTATAAAGTTATTTTGGGTTAGAATATGTTATAATACAATGAATTTGATTGATTACAAGTGCTAGAGTTGGATGAAGAATGTTTTAGAAGTGTGAAGAAAGACTTGTTGAAGTTTGGTCCCAAATGGGATAAGAACCCACAACCAATGCTTTGAGGCAGTAAATGGCTTGTATAAAGTTTTTTTGGGTTAGAATATGTTATAATACAATGAATTTGATTGATTACAAGTGCTAGAGATGGATGAAGAATGTTTTAGAAGTGTGAAGAAAGACTTGTTGATGTTTGGTCCCAAATGGGATAAGAACCCACAACCAATGCTTTGAGGCAGTAAATGGCTTGTATAAAGTTATTTTGGGTTAGAATATGTTATAATACAATGAATTTGATTGATTACAAGTGCTAGAGATGGATGAAGAATGTTTTAGAAGTGTGAAGAAAGACTTGTTGATGTTTGGTCCCAAATGGGATAAGAACCCACAACCAATGCTTTGAGGCAGTAAATGGCTTGTATAAAGTTATTTTGGGTTAGAATATGTTATAATACAATGAATTTGATTGATTATAAGTGCTAGAGATGGATGAAGAATGTTTAAAACTGTGAAGAAAGACTTGTTGATGTTTGGTCCCAAATGGGATAAGAAGCCACAACCAATACTTTGAGGCAGTAATTGGCTTGTATAAAGTTATTTTGGGTTAGAATATGTTATAATACAATGAATTTGATTGATTACAAGTGCTAGAGATGGATGAAGAATGTTTTAGAAGTGTGAAGAAAGACTTGTTGATGTTTGGTCCCAAATGGGATAAGAACCCACAACCAATGCTTTGAGGCAGTAAATGGCTTGTATAAAGTTATTTTGGGTTAGAATATGTTATAATACAATGAATTTGATTGATTACAAGTGCTAGAGATGGATAAAGAATGTTTAGAACTGTGAAGAAAGACTTGTTGATGTTTGGTCCCAAATGGGATAAGAACCCACAACCAATACTTTGAGGGTGTAATTGGCTTGTATAAAGTTATTTTGGGTTAGAATATGTTATAATACAATGAATTTGATTGATTACAAGTGCTAGAGATGGATGAAGAATGTTTTAGAAGTGTGAAGAAAGACTTGTTGATGTTTGGTCCCAAATGGGATAAGAACCGACAACAATTGCTGTGAGGCAGTAAATGGCTTGTATAAAGTTATTTTGGGTTAGAATATGTTATAATACAATGAATTTAATTGATTACAAGTGCTAGAGATGGATGAAGAATGTTTAGAAGTGTAACGAAAGACTTGTTGAAGTTTGGTCCCAAATGGGATAAGAACCCACAACCAATGCTTTGAGGTAGCAAATGGCTTGTATAAAGTTATTTAGGGTTAGAATATGTTATAATACATTGAATTTTATTGATTACAAGTGCTAGAGATGGATAAAGAATGTTTAGAAGTGTGAACAAAGACTCGTTAAAGTTTGGTCCCAAATGGGATAAGAACCCACAACCAATGCTTTGAGACATTAAATGGCTTGTATAAAGTTATTTTGGGTTAGAATATGTTATAATACAATGAATTTGATTGATTACAAGTGCTAGAGATGGATGAAGAATGTTTAGAAGTGTGAAGAAGGACTTGTTGAAGTTTGGTCCCAAATGGGATAAGAACCCGCAACCAATGCTTTGAGGCAGTAAATGGCTTGTATAAAGTTATTTTGGGTTAGAATATGTTATAATACAATGAATTTGATTGATTACAAGTGCTAGAGATGGATGAAGAATGTTTTAGAAGTGTGAAGAAAGACTTGTTGATGTTTGGTCCCAAATGGGATAAGAACCTACAACCAATTGTTTGAGGCAGTAAATGGCTTGTATAAAGTTATTTTGGGTTAGAATATGTTATAATACAATGAATTTGATTGATTACAAGTGCTAGAGATGGATGAAGAATGTTTTTAGAAGTGTGAAGAAAGACTTGTTGATGTTTGGTCCCAAATGGGATAAGAACCCACAACAATTGCTTTTAGGCAGTAAATGGCTTGTATAAAGTTATTTTGGGTTAGAATATGTTATAATACAATGAATTTAATTGATTACAAGTGCTAGAGATGGATGAAGAATGTATAGAAGTGTAACGAAAGACTTGTTGAAGTTTGGTCCCAAATGGGATAAGAACCCACAACCAATGCTTTGAGGTAGCAAATGGCTTGTATAAAGTTATTTAGGGTTAGAATATGTTATAATACATTGAATTTTATTGATTACAAGTGCTAGAGATGGATAAAGAATGTTTAGAAGTGTGAACAAAGACTCGTTAAAGTTTGGTCCCAAATGGGATAAGAACCCACAACCAATGCTTTGAGGCATTAAATGGCTTGTATAAAGTTATTTTGGGTTAGAATATGTTATAATACAATGAATTTGATTGATTACAAGTGCTAGAGATGGATGAAGAATGTTTAGAAGTGTGAAGAAGGACTTGTTGAAGTTTGGTCCCAAATGGGATAAGAACCCACAACCAATGCTTTGAGGCAGTAAATGGCTTGTATAAAGTTTTTTTGGGTTAGAATATGTTATAATACAATGAATTTGATTGATTACAAGTGCTAGAGATGGATGAAGAATATTTTAGAAGTGTGAAGAAAGACTTGTTGATGTTTGGTCCCAAATGGGATAAGAACCCACAACCAATGCTTTGAGGCAGTAAATGGCTTGTATAAAGTTATTTTGGGTTAGAATATGTTATAATACAATGAATTTGATTGATTACAAGTGCTAGAGATGGATGAAGAATGTTTAGAACTGTGAAGAAAGACTTGTTGATGTTTGGTCCCAAATGGGATAAGAACCCGCAACCAATACTTTGAGGCAGTAATTGGCTTGTATAAAGTTATTTTGGGTTAGAATATGTTATAATACAATGAATTTGATTGATTACAAGTGCTAGAGTTGGATGAAGAATGTTTTAGAAGTGTGAAGAAAGACTTGTTGAAGTTTGGTCCCAAATGGGATAAGAACCCACAACCAATGCTTTGAGGCAGTAAATGGCTTGTATAAAGTTATTTTGGGTTAGAATATGTTATAATACAATGAATTTGATTGATTACAAGTGCTAGAGATGGATGAATAATGTTTTAGAAGTGTGAAGAAAGACTTGTTGATGTTTGGTCCCAAATGGGATAAGAACCCACAACCAATGCTTTGAGGCAGTAAATGGCTTGTATAAAGTTATTTTGGGTTAGAATATGTTATAATACAATGAATTTGATTGATTATAAGTGCTAGAGATGGATGAAGAATGTTTAGAACTGTGAAGAAAGACTTGTTGATGTTTGGTCCCAAATGGGATAAGAACCCACAACCAATACTTTGAGGCAGTAATTGGCTTGTATAAAGTTATTTTGGGTTAGAATATGTTATAATACAATGAATTTGATTGATTACAAGTGCTAGAGATGGATGAAGAATGTTTTAGAAGTGTGAAGAAAGACTTGTTGATGTTTGGTCCCAAATGGGATAAGAACCCACAACAATTGCTTTGAGGCAGTGGCTTGTATAAAGTTATTTTGGGTTAGAATATGTTATAATACAATGAATTTAATTGATTACAAGTGCTAGAGATGGATGAAGAATGTTTAGAAGTGTAACGAAAGACTTGTTGAAGTTTGGTCCCAAATGGGATAAGAACCCACAACCAATGCTTTGAGGTAGCAAATGGCTTGTATAAAGTTATTTAGGGTTAGAATATGTTAAAATACATTGAATTTTATTGATTACAAGTGCTAGAGATGGATAAAGAATGTTTAGAAGTGTGAACAAAGACTCGTTAAAGTTTGGTCCCAAATGGGATAAGAACCCACAACCAATGCTTTGAGGCATTAAATGGCTTGTATAACGTTATTTTGGGTTAGAATATGTTATAATACAATGAATTTGATTGATTACAAGTGCTAGAGATGGATGAAGAATGTTTAGAAGTGTGAAGAAGGACTTGTTGAAGTTTGGTCCCAAATGGGATAAGAACCCACAACCAATGCTTTGAGGTAGCAAATGGCTTGTATAAAGTTATTTAGGGTTAGAATATGTTATAATACATTGAATTTTATTGATTACAAGTGCTAGAGATGGATAAAGAATGTTTAGAAGTGTGAACAAAGACTCGTTAAAGTTTGGTCCCAAATGGGATAAGAACCCACAACCAATGCTTTGAGGCATTAAATGGCTTGTATAAAGTTATTTTGGGTTAGAATATGTTATAATACAATGAATTTGATTGATTACAAGTGCTAGAGATGGATGAAGAATGTTTAGAAGTGTGAAGAAGGACTTGTTGAAGTTTGGTCCCAAATGGGATAAGAACCCACAACCAATGCTTTGAGGCAGTAAATGGCTTGTATAAAGTTTTTTTGGGTTAGAATATGTTATAATACAATGAATTTGATTGATTACAAGTGCTAGAGATGGATGAAGAATATTTTAGAAGTGTGAAGAAAGACTTGTTGATGTTTGGTCCCAAATGGGATAAGAACCCACAACCAATGCTTTGAGGCAGTAAATGGCTTGTATAAAGTTATTTTGGGTTAGAATATGTTATAATACAATGAATTTGATTGATTACAAGTGCTAGAGATGGATGAAGAATGTTTAGAACTGTGAAGAAAGACTTGTTGATGTTTGGTCCCAAATGGGATAAGAACCCGCAACCAATACTTTGAGGCAGTAATTGGCTTGTATAAAGTTATTTTGGGTTAGAATATGTTATAATACAATGAATTTGATTGAT
The DNA here is from genome assembly GCA_036452645.1 of Capsella bursa-pastoris. Lineage (NCBI taxonomy): Eukaryota > Viridiplantae > Streptophyta > Magnoliopsida > Brassicales > Brassicaceae > Capsella > Capsella bursa-pastoris. The sequence continues at coordinate 6,707,088 of CP144192.1, forward strand.
TACAAGTGCTAGAGTTGGATGAAGAATGTTTTAGAAGTGTGAAGAAAGACTTGTTGAAGTTTGGTCCCAAATGGGATAAGAACCCACAACCAATGCTTTGAGGCAGTAAATGGCTTGTATAAAGTTATTTTGGGTTAGAATATGTTATAATACAATGAATTTGATTGATTACAAGTGCTAGAGATGGATGAATAATGTTTTAGAAGTGTGAAGAAAGACTTGTTGATGTTTGGTCCCAAATGGGATAAGAACCCACAACCAATGCTTTGAGGCAGTAAATGGCTTGTATAAAGTTATTTTGGGTTAGAATATGTTATAATACAATGAATTTGATTGATTATAAGTGCTAGAGATGGATGAAGAATGTTTAGAACTGTGAAGAAAGACTTGTTGATGTTTGGTCCCAAATGGGATAAGAACCCACAACCAATACTTTGAGGCAGTAATTGGCTTGTATAAAGTTATTTTGGGTTAGAATATGTTATAATACAATGAATTTGATTGATTACAAGTGCTAGAGATGGATGAAGAATGTTTTAGAAGTGTGAAGAAAGACTTGTTGATGTTTGGTCCCAAATGGGATAAGAACCCACAACAATTGCTTTGAGGCAGTGGCTTGTATAAAGTTATTTTGGGTTAGAATATGTTATAATACAATGAATTTAATTGATTACAAGTGCTAGAGATGGATGAAGAATGTTTAGAAGTGTAACGAAAGACTTGTTGAAGTTTGGTCCCAAATGGGATAAGAACCCACAACCAATGCTTTGAGGTAGCAAATGGCTTGTATAAAGTTATTTAGGGTTAGAATATGTTAAAATACATTGAATTTTATTGATTACAAGTGCTAGAGATGGATAAAGAATGTTTAGAAGTGTGAACAAAGACTCGTTAAAGTTTGGTCCCAAATGGGATAAGAACCCACAACCAATGCTTTGAGGCATTAAATGGCTTGTATAACGTTATTTTGGGTTAGAATATGTTATAATACAATGAATTTGATTGATTACAAGTGCTAGAGATGGATGAAGAATGTTTAGAAGTGTGAAGAAGGACTTGTTGAAGTTTGGTCCCAAATGGGATAAGAACCCACAACCAATGCTTTGAGGCAGTAAATGGCTTGTATAAAGTTATTTTGGGTTAGAATATGTTATAATACAATGAATTTGATTGATTACAAGTGCTAGAGATGGATGAAGAATGTTTTAGAAGTGTGAAGAAAGACTTGTTGATGTTTGGTCCCAAATGGGATAAGAACCCACAACCAATGCTTTGAGGCAGTAAATGGCTTGTATAAAGTTATTTTGGGTTAGAATATCTTATAATACAATGAATTTGATTGATTATAAGTGCTAGAGATGGATGAAGAATGTTTAGAACTGTGAAGAAAGACTTGTTGATGTTTGGTCCCAAATGGGATAAGAACCCACAACCAATACTTTGAGGCAGTAATTGGCTTGTATAAAGTTATTTTGGGTTAGAATATGTTATAATACAATGAATTTGATTGATTACAAGTGCTAGAGATGGATGAAGAATGTTTTAGAAGTGTGAAGAAAGACTTGTTGATGTTCGGTCCCAAATGGGATAAGAACCCACAACAATTGCTTTCAGGCAGTAAATGGCTTGTATAAGGTTATTTTGGGTTAGAATATGTTATAATACAATGAATTTAATTGATTACAAGTGCTAGAGATGGATGAAGAATGTTCAGAAGTGTAAAGAAAGACTTGTTGAAGTTTGGTCCCAAATGGGATAAGAACCCACAACCAATGCTTTGAGGTAGCAAATGGCCTGTATAAAGTTATTTTGGGTTAGAATATGTTATAATACAATGAATTTGATTGATTACAAGTGCTAAAAATAGATAAAGAATGTTTAGAAGTGTGAACAAAGACTCGTTAAAGTTTGGTCCCAAATGGGATAAGAACCCACAACCAATGCTTTGAGGCATTAAATGGCTTGTATAAAGTTATTTTGGGTTAGAATATGTTATAATACAATGAATTTGATTGATTACAAGTGCTAGAGATGGATGAAGAATGTTTAGAAGTGTGAAGAAGGACTTGTTGAAGTTTGGTCCCAAATGGGATAAGAACCCACAACCAATGCTTTGAGGCAGTAAATGGCTTGTATAAAGTTATTTTGGGTTAGAATATGTTATAATACAATGAATTTGATTGATTACAAGTGCTAGAGATGGATGAAGAATGTTTTAGAAGTGTGAAGAAAGACTTGTTGATGTTTGGTCCCAAATGGGATAAGAACCCACAACCAATGCTTTGAGGCAATAAATGGCTTGTATAAAGTTATTTTGGGTTAGAATATGTTATAATACAATGAATTTGATTGATTATAAGTGCTAGAGATGGATGAAGAATGTTTAGAACTGTGAAGAAAGACTTGTTGATGTTTGGTCCCAAATGGGATAAGAAGCCACAACCAATACTTTGAGGCAGTAATTGGCTTGTATAAAGTTATTTTGGGTTAGAATATGTTATAATACAATGAATTTGATTGATTACAAGTGCTAGAGATGGATGAAGAATGTTTTAGAAGTGTGAAGAAAGACTTGTTGATGTTTGGTCCCAAATGGGATAAGAACCCACAACAATTGCTTTGAGGCAGTAAATGGCTTGTATAAGGTTATTTTGGGTTAGAATATGTTATAATACAATGAATTTAATTGATTACAAGTGCTAGAGATGGATGAAGAATGTTCAGAAGTGTAAAGAAAGACTTGTTGAAGTTTGGTCCCAAATGGGATAAGAACCCACAACCAATGCTTTGAGGTAGCAAATGGCCTGTATAAAGTTATTTTGGGTTAGAATATGTTATAATACAATGAATTTGATTGATTACAAGTGCTAAAAATAGATAAAGAATGTTTAGAAGTGTGAACAAAGACTCGTTAAAGTTTGGTCCCAAATGGGATAAGAACCCACAACCAATGCTTTGAGGCATTAAATGGCTGTATAAAGTTATTTTGGGTTAGAATATGTTATAATACAATGAATTTGATTGATTACAAGTGCTAGAGATGGATGAAGAATGTTTAGAAGTGTGAAGAAGGACTTGTTGAAGTTTGGTCCCAAATGGGATAAGAACCTACAACCAATGCTTTGAGGCAGTAAATGGCTTGTATAAAGTTATTTTGGGTTAGAATATGTTATAATACAATGAATTTGATTGATTTCAAGTGCTAGAGATGGATGAAGAATGTTTAGAAGTTTGAAGAAGGACTTTCTGAAGTTTGGTCCCAAATGAGATATGAACCCACAAACATTTCTTTCAGGTAGTAAATGGCTTGTATAAAGTTATTTTGGGTTAGAATATGTTATAATACAATGAATTTGATTGATTACAAGTACTAGAGATGGATGAAGAATGTTTAGAAGTGTGATGAAAGACTTGTTGAAGTTTGGTCCAAAATGGGATAAGAACCCACAAACATTGCTTCGAGGTAGTAAATGGCTTGTATAAAGTTAATCTGGGTTAGAATGTGTTATAATACAATGAATTTGATTGATTACAAGTGCTAGAGATGGATGAAGAATGTTTAGAAGTGTAAAGAAAGACTTGTTGAAGTTTGGTCCCAAATGGGATAAGAACCCACAACCAATGCTTTGAGGCAGTAATTGGCTAGTATAAAGTTATTTTGAGTTAGAATATGTTATAATACAATGAATTTGATTGATTACAAGTGCTAGAGATGGATGAAGAATGTTTTAGAAGTGTGAAGAAAGACTTGTTGATGTTTGGTCCCAAATGGGATAAGAACCCACAACCAATGCTTTGAGGCAGTAAATGGCTTGTATAAAGTTATTTTGGGTTAGAATATGTTATAATACAATGAATTTAATTGATTACAAGTGCTAGAGATGGATGAAGAATGTTTAGAAGTGTAACGAAAGACTTGTTGAAGTTTGGTCCCAAATGGGATAAGAACCCACAACCAATGCTTTGAGGTAGCAAATGGCTTGTATAAAGTTATTTTGGGTTAGAATATGTTATAATACATTGAATTTGATTGATTACAAGTGCTAGAGATGGATAAAGAATGTTTAGAAGTGTGAACAAAGACTCGTTAAAGTTTGGTCCCAAATGGGATAAGAACCCACAACCAATGCTTTGAGGCATTAAATGGCTTGTATAAAGTTATTTTGGGTTAGAATATGTTATAATACAATGAATTTGATTGATTACAAGTGCTAGAGATGGATGAAGAATGTTTAGAAGTGTGAAGAAGGACTTGTTGAAGTTTGGTCCCAAATGGGATAAGAACCCACAACCAATGCTTTGAGGCAGTAAATGGCTTGTATAAAGTTATTTTGGGTTAGAATATGTTATAATACAATGAATTTGATTGATTACAAGTGCTAGAGATGGATGAAGAATGTTTTAGAAGTGTGAAGAAGGACTTGTTGATGTTTGGTCCCAAATGGGATAAGAACCCACAACAATTGCTTTGAGGCAGTAAATGACTTGTATAAAGTTATTTTGGGTTAGAATATGTTATAATACAATGAATTTGATTGATTACAAGTGCTAGAGATGGATGAAGAATGTTTAGAAGTGTGATGAAAGACTTGTTGAAGTTTGGTCCAAAATGGGATAAGAACCCACAAACATTGCTTCGAGGTAGTAAATGGCTTGTATAAAGTTAAACTGGGTTAGAATATGTTATAATACAATGAATTTGATTGATTACAAGTGCTAGAGATAGATGAATAATTTTTAGAAGTGTGAAGAAAGACTTGTTGAAGTTTGGTCCCAAATGGGATAAGAACCCACAAACATTGCTTTGAGGTAGTAAATGGCTTGTATAAAGTTATTTTGGGTTAGAATATGTTATAATACAATGAATTTGATTGATTACAAGTGCTAGAGATGGATAAAGAATGTTTAGAAGTGTGAACAAAGACTCGTTAAAGTTTGGTCCCAAATGGGATAAGAACCCACAACCAATGCTTTGAGGCATTAACTGGCTTGTATAAAGTTATTTTGGGTTAGAATATGTTATATTACAATGAATTTGATTGATTACAAGTGCTAGAGATGGATGAATAATGTTTAGAAGTGTGAAGAAGGACTTGTTGAAGTTTGGTCCCAAATGGGATAAGAACCCACAACCAATGCTTTGAGGCAGTAAATGGCTTGTATAAAGTTATTTTGGGTTAGAATATGTTATAATACAATGAATTTGATTGATTACAAGTGCTAGAGATGGATGAAGAATGTTTTGGAAGTGTGAAGAAAGACTTGTTGATGTTTGGTCCCAAATGGGATAAGAACCCACAACCAATGCTTTGAGGCAGTAAATAGCTTGTATAAAGTTATTTTGGGTTAGAATATGTTATAATACAATGAATTTAATTGATTACAAGTGCTAGAGATGGATGAAGAATGTTTAGAAGTGTGAACAAAGACTCGTTAAAGTTTGGTCCCAAATGGGATAAGAACCCACAACCAATGCTTTGAGGCAGTAAATGGCTTGTATAAAGTTATTTTGGGTTAGAATATGTTATAATACAATGAATTTGATTGATTACAAGTGCTAGAGATGGATGAAGAATGTTTAGAAGTGTGAAGAAGGACTTGTTGAAGTTTGGTCCCAAATGGGATAAGAACCCACAACAATTGCTTTGAGGCAGTAAATGGCTTGTATAAAGTTATTTTGGGTTAGAATATGTTATAATACAATGAATTTGATTGATTACAAGTGCTAGAGATGGATGAAGAATGTTTTAGAAGTGTGAAGAAAGACTTGTTGATGTTTGGTCCCAAATGGGATAAGAACCCACAACCAATGCTTTGAGGCAGTAAATGGCTTGTATAAAGTTATTTTAAGTTAGAATATGTTATAATACAATGAATTTGATTGATTTCAAGTGCTAGAGATGGATGAAGAATGTTTAGAAGTGTGAAGAAGGACTTTCTGAAGTTTGGTCCCAAATGAGAAATGAACCCACAAACATTTCTTTCAGGTAGTAAATGGCTTGTATAAAGTTATTTTGGGTTAGAATATGTTATAATACAATGAATTTGATTGATTACAAGTGCTAGAGATGGATGAAGAATGTTTAGAAGTGTGATGAAAGACTTGTTGAAGTTTGGTCCAAAATGGGATAAGAACCCACAAACATTGCTTCGAGGTAGTAAATGGCTTGTATAAAATTAATCTGGGTTAGAATATGTTATAATACAATGAATTTGATTGATTACAAGTGCTAGAGATAGATGAATAATTTTTAGAAGTGTGAAGAAAGACTTGTTGAAGTTTGGTCCCAAATGGGATAAGAACCCACAAACATTGCTTTGAGGTAGTAAATGGCTTGTATAAAGTTATTTTGGGTTAGAATATGTTATAATACAATGAATTTGATTGATTACAAGTGCTAGAGATGGATAAAGAATGTTTAGAAGTGTGAACAAAGACTCGTTAAAGTTTGGTCCCAAATGGGATAAGAACCCACAACCAATGCTTTGAGGCATTAACTGGCTTGTATAAAGTTATTTTGGATTAGAATATGTTATATTACAATGAATTTGATTGATTACAAGTGCTAGAGAGGGATGAAGAATGTTTAGAAGTGTGAACAAAGACTCGTTAAAGTTTGGTCCCAAATGGGATAAGAACCCACAACCAACGCTTTGAGGCATTAAATGGCTTGTATAAAGTTATTTTGGGTTAGAATATGTTATAATACAATGAATTTGATTGATTACAAGTGCTAGAGATGGATGAAGAATGTTTTGGAAGTGTGAAGAAAGACTTGTTGATGTTTGGTCCCAAATGGGATAAGAACCCACAACCAATGCTTTGAGGCAGTAAATAGCTTGTATAAAGTTATTTTGGGTTAGAATATGTTATAATACAATGAATTTAATTGATTACAAGTGCTAGAGATGGATGAAGAATGTTTAGAAGTGTGAACAAAGACTCGTTAAAGTTTGGTCCCAAATGGGATAAGAACCCACAACCAATGCTTTGAGGCATTAACTGGCTTGTATAAAGTTATTTTGGGTTAGAATATGTTATAATACAATGAATTTGATTGATTACAAGTGCTAGAGATGGACGAAGAATGTTTAGAAGTGTGAAGAAGGACTTGTTGAAGTTTGGTCCCAAATGGGATAAGAACCTACAAACAATGCTTTGAGACAGTAAATGGCTTGTATAAAGTTATTTTGGGTTAGAATATGTTATAATACAATGAATTTAATTGATTACAAGTGCTAGAGATGGATGAAGAATGTTTAGAAGTGTGAACAAAGACTTGTTAAAGTTTGGTCCCAAATGGGATAAGAACCCACAACCAATGCTTTGAGGCAGTAAATGGCTTGTATAAAGTTATTTTGGGTTAGAATATGTTATAATACAATGAATTTGATTGATTACAAGTGCTAGAGATGGATGAAGAATGTTTAGAAGTGTGAAGAAGGACTTGTTGAAGTTTGGTCCCAAATGGGATAAGAACCCACAACCAATGCTTTGAGGCAGTAAATGGCTTGTATATAGTTATTTTGGGTTAGAATATGTTATAATACAATGAATTTGATTGATTACAAGTGCTAGAGATGGATGAAGAATGTTTTAGAAGTGTGAAGAAAGACTTGTTGATGTTTGGTCCCAAATGGGATAAGAACCCACAACCAATGCTTTGAGGCAGTAAATGGCTTGTATAAAGTTATTTTGGGTTAGAATATGTTATAATACAATGAATTTGATTGATTTCAAGTGCTAGAGATGGATGAAGAATGTTTAGAAGTGTGAAGAAGGACTTTCTGAAGTTTGGTCCCAAATGAGAAATGAACCCACAAACATTTCTTTCAGGTAGTAAATGGCTTGTATAAAGTTATTTTGGGTTAGAATATGTTATAATACAATGAATTTGATTGATTACAAGTGCTAGAGATGGATGAAGAATGTTTAGAAGTGTGATGAAAGACTTGTTGAAGTTTGGTCCAAAATGGGATAAGAACCCACAAACATTGCTTCGAGGTAGTAAATGGCTTGTATAAAGTTAATCTGGGTTAGAATATGTTATAATACAATGAATTTGATTGATTACAAGTGCTAGAGATAGATGAATAATTTTTAGAAGTGTGAAGAAAGACTTGTTGAAGTTTGGTCCCAAAAGGGATAAGAACCCACAAACATTGCTTTGAGGTAGTAAATGGCTTGTATAAAGTTATTTTGGGTTAGAATATGTTATAATACAATGAATTTGATTGATTACAAGTGCTAGAGATGGATAAAGAATGTTTAGAAGTGTGAACAAAGACTCGTTAAAGTTTGGTCCCAAATGGGATAAAAACCCACAACCAATGCTTTGAGGCATTAACTGGCTTGTATAAAGTTATTTTGGGTTAGAATATGTTATATTACAATGAATTTGATTGATTACAAGTGCTAGAGATGGATGAAGAATGTTTAGAAGTGTGAACAAAGACTCGTTAAAGTTTGGTCCCAAATGGGATAAGAACCCACAACCAACGCTTTGAGGCATTAAATGGCTTGTATAAAGTTATTTTGGGTTAGAATATGTTATAATACAATGAATTTGATTGATTACAAGTGCTAGAGATGGATGAAGAATGTTTTGGAAGTGTGAAGAAAGACTTGTTGATGTTTGGTCCCAAATGGGATAAGAACCCACAACCAATGCTTTGAGGCAGTAAATAGCTTGTATAAAGTTATTTTGGGTTAGAATATGTTATAATACAATGAATTTAATTGATTACAAGTGCTAGAGATGGATGAAGAATGTTTAGAAGTGTGAACAAAGACTCGTTAAAGTTTGGTCCCAAATGGGATAAGAACCCACAACCAATGCTTTGAGGCATTAACTGGCTTGTATAAAGTTATTTTGGGTTAGAATATGTTATAATACAATGAATTTGATTGATTACAAGTGCTAGAGATGGATGAAGAATGTTTAGAAGTGTGAAGAAGGACTTGTTGAAGTTTGGTCCCAAATGGGATAAGAACCTACAAACAATGCTTTGAGGCAGTAAATGGCTTGTATAAAGTTATTTTGGGTTAGAATATGTTATAATACAATGAATTTGATTGATTTCAAGTGCTAGAGATGGATGAAGAATGTTTAGAAGTGTGAAGAAGGACTTTCTGAAGTTTGGTCCCAAATGAGATATGAACCCACAAACATTTCTTTCAGGTAGTAAATAGCTTGTATAAAGTTATTTTGGGTTAGAATATGTTATAATACAATGAATTTGATTGATTACAAGTGCTAGAGATGGATGAAGAATGTTTAGAAGTGTGATGAAAGACTTGTTGAAGTTTGGTCCAAAATGGGATAAGAACCCACAAACATTGCTTCGAGGTAGTAAATGGCTTGTATAAAGTTAAACTGGGTTAGAATATGTTATAATACAATGAATTTGATTGATTACAAGTGCTAGAGATAGATGAATAATTTTTAGAAGTGTGAAGAAAGACTTGTTGAAGTTTGGTCCCAAATGGGATAAGAACCCACAAACATTGCTTTGAGGTAGTAAATGGCTTGTATAAAGTTATTTTGGGTTAGAATATGTTATAATACAATAAATTTAATTGATTACAAGTGCTAGAGATGGATGAAGAATGTTTAGAAGTGTAAAGAAAGACTTGTTGAAGTTTGGTCCCAAATGGGATAAGAACCCACAACCAATGCTTTGAGGTAGCAAATGGCTTGTATAAAGTTATTTTGGGTTAGAATATGTTATAATACAATGAATTTGATTGATTACAAGTGCTAGAGATGGATAAAGAATGTTTAGAAGTGTGAACAAAGACTCGTTAAAGTTTGGTCCCAAATGGGATAAGAACCCACAACCAATGCTTTAAGGCATTAAATGGCTTGTATAAAGTTATTTTGGGTTAGAATATGTTATAATACTTTGAATTTGATTGATTACAAGTGCTAGAGATGGATGAAGAATGTTTATAAGTGTGAAGAAGGACTTGTTGAAGTTTGGTCCCAAATGGTATAAGAACCTACAACCAATGCTTTGAGGCAGTAAATGGCTTGTATAAAGTTATTTTGGGTTAGAATATGTTATAATACAATGAATTTGATTGATTTCAAGTGCTAGAGATGGATGAAGAATGTTTAGAAGTGTGAAGAAGGACTTTCTGAAGTTTGGTCCCAAATGAGATATGAACCCACAAACATTTCTTTCAGGTAGTAAATAGCTTGTATAAAGTTATTTTGGGTTAGAATATGTTATATTACAATGAATTTGATTGATTACAAGTGCTAGAGATGGATAAATAATGTTTAGAAGTGTGAAGAAGGACTTGTTGAAGTTTGGTCCCAAATGGGATAAGAACCCACAACCAATGCTTTGAGGCAGTAAATGGCTTGTATAAAGTTATTTTGGGTTAGAATATGTTATAATACAATGAATTTGATTGATTACAAGTGCTAGAGATGGATGAAGAATGTTTTGGAAGTGTGAAAAAAGACTTGTTGATGTTTTGTCCCAAATGGGATAAGAACCCACAACCAATGCTTTGAGGCAGTAAATAGCTTGTATAAAGTTATTTTGGGTTAGAATATGTTATAATACAATGAATTTAATTGATTACAAGTGCTAGAGATGGATGAAGAATGTTTAGAAGTGTGAACAAAGACTCGTTAAAGTTTGGTCCCAAATGGGATAAGAACCCACAACCAATGCTTTGAGGCAGTAAATGGCTTGTATAAAGTTATTTTGGGTTAGAATATGTTATAATACAATGAATTTGATTGATTACAAGTGCTAGAGATGGATGAAGAATGTTTAGAAGTGTGAAGAAGGACTTGTTGAAGTTTGGTCCCAAATGGGATAAGAACCCACAACCAATGCTTTGAGGCAGTAAATGGCTTGTATAAAGTTATTTTGGGTTAGAATATGTTATAATACAATGAATTTGATTGATTACAAGTGCTAGAGATGGATGAAGAATGTTTTAGAAGTGTGAAGAAAGACTTGTTGATGTTTGGTCCCAAATGGGATAAGAACCCACAACCAATGCTTTGAGGCAGTAAATGGCTTGTATAAAGTTATTTTGGGTTAGAATATGTTATAATACAATGAATTTGATTGATTTCAAGTGATAGAGATGGATGAAGAATGTTTAGAAGTGTGAAGAAGGACTTTCTGAAGTTTGGTCCCAAATGAGATATGAACCCACAAACATTTCTTTCAGGTAGTAAATGGCTTGTATAAAGTTATTTTGGGTTAGAATATGTTATAATACAATGAATTTGATTGATTACAAGTGCTAGAGATGGATGAAGAATGTTTAGAAGTGTGATGAAAGACTTGTTGAAGTTTGGTCCAAAATGGGATAAGAACCCACAAACATTGCTTCGAGGTAGTAAATGGCTTTTATAAAGTTAATCTGGGTTAGAATATGTTATAATACAATGAATTTGATTGATTACAAGTGCTAGAGATAGCTGAATAATTTTTAGAAGTGTGAAGAAAGACTTGTTGAAGTTTGGTCCCAAATGGGATAAGAACCCACAAACATTGCTTTGAGGTAGTAAATGGCTTGTATAAAGTTATTTTGGGTTAGAATATGTTATAATACAATGAATTTGATTGATTACAAGTGCTAGAGATGGATAAAGAATGTTTAGAAGTGTGAACAAAGACTCGTTAAAGTTTGGTCCCAAATGGGATAAAAACCCACAACCAATGCTTTGAGGCATTAACTGGCTTGTATAAAGTTATTTTGGGTTAGAATATGTTATATTACAATGAATTTGATTGATTACAAGTGCTAGAGATGGATGAAGAATGTTTAGAAGTGTGAACAAAGACTCGTTAAAGTTTGGTCCCAAATGGGATAAGAACCCACAACCAATGCTTTGAGGCATTAAATGGCTTGTATAAAGTTATTTTGGGTTAGAATATGTTATAATACAATGAATTTGATTGATTACAAGTGCTAGAGATGGATGAAGAATGTTTTGGAAGTGTGAAGAAAGACTTGTTGATGTTTGGTCCCAAATGGGATAAGAACCCACAACCAATGCTTTGAGGCAGTAAATAGCTTGTATAAAGTTATTTTGGGTTAGAATATGTTATAATACAATGAATTTAATTGATTACAAGTGCTAGAGATGGATGAAGAATGTTTAGAAGTGTGAACAAAGACTCGTTAAAGTTTGGTCCCAAATGGGATAAGAACCCACAACCAATGCTTTGAGGCATTAACTGGCTTGTATAAAGTTATTTTGGGTTAGAATATGTTATAATACAATGAATTTGATTGATTACAAGTGCTAGAGATGGATGAAGAATGTTTAGAAGTGTGAAGAAGGACTTGTTGAAGTTTGGTCCCAAATGGGATAAGAACCCACAACCAATGCTTTGAGGCAGTAAATGGCTTGTATAAAGTTATTTTGGGTTAGAATATGTTATAATACAATGAATTTGATTGATTACAAGTGCTAGAGATGGATGAAGAATGTTTTAGAAGTGTGAAGAAAGACTTGTTGATGTTTGGTCCCAAATGGGATAAGAACCCACAACCAATGCTTTGAGGCAGTAAATGGCTTGTATAAAGTTATTTTGGGTTAGAATATGTTATAATACAATGAATTTGATTGATTTCAAGTGATAGAGATGGATGAAGAATGTTTAGAAGTGTGAAGAAGGACTTTCTGAAGTTTGGTCCCAAATGAGATATGAACCCACAAACATTTCTTTCAGGTAGTAAATGGCTTGTATAAAGTTATTTTGGGTTAGAATATGTTATAATACAATGAATTTGATTGATTACAAGTGCTAGAGATGGATGAAGAATGTTTAGAAGTGTGATGAAAGACTTGTTGAAGTTTGGTCCAAAATGGGATAAGAACCCACAAACATTGCTTCGAGGTAGTAAATGGCTTTTATAAAGTTAATCTGGGTTAGAATATGTTATAATACAATGAATTTGATTGATTACAAGTGCTAGAGATAGCTGAATAATTTTTAGAAGTGTGAAGAAAGACTTGTTGAAGTTTGGTCCCAAATGGGATAAGAACCCACAAACATTGCTTTGAGGTAGTAAATGGCTTGTATAAAGTTATTTTGGGTTAGAATATGTTATAATACAATGAATTTGATTGATTACAAGTGCTAGAGATGGATAAAGAATGTTTAGAAGTGTGAACAAAGACTCGTTAAAGTTTGGTCCCAAATGGGATAAAAACCCACAACCAATGCTTTGAGGCATTAACTGGCTTGTATAAAGTTATTTTGGGTTAGAATATGTTATATTACAATGAATTTGATTGATTACAAGTGCTAGAGATGGATGAAGAATGTTTAGAAGTGTGAACAAAGACTCGTTAAAGTTTGGTCCCAAATGGGATAAGAACCCACAACCAATGCTTTGAGGCATTAAATGGCTTGTATAAAGTTATTTTGGGTTAGAATATGTTATAATACAATGAATTTGATTGATTACAAGTGCTAGAGATGGATGAAGAATGTTTTGGAAGTGTGAAGAAAGACTTGTTGATGTTTGGTCCCAAATGGGATAAGAACCCACAACCAATGCTTTGAGGCAGTAAATAGCTTGTATAAAGTTATTTTGGGTTAGAATATGTTATAATACAATGAATTTAATTGATTACAAGTGCTAGAGATGGATGAAGAATGTTTAGAAGTGTGAACAAAGACTCGTTAAAGTTTGGTCCCAAATGGGATAAGAACCCACAACCAATGCTTTGAGGCATTAACTGGCTTGTATAAAGTTATTTTGGGTTAGAATATGTTATAATACAATGAATTTGATTGATTACAAGTGCTAGAGATGGATGAAGAATGTTTAGAAGTGTGAAGAAGGACTTGTTGAAGTTTGGTCCCAAATGGGATAAGAACCTACAAACAATGCTTTGAGGCAGTAAATGGCTTGTATAAAGTTATTTTGGGTTAGAATATGTTATAATACAATGAATTTGATTGATTTCAAGTGCTAGATATGGATGAAGAATGTTTAGAAGTGTGAAGAAGGACTTTCTGAAGTTTGGTCCCAAATGAGATATGAACCCACAAACATTTCTTTCAGGTAGTAAATGGCTTGTATAAAGTTATTTTGGGTTAGAATATGTTATAATACAATGAATTTGATTGATTACAAGTGCTAGAGATGGATGAAGAATGTTTAGAAGTTTGATGAAAGACTTGTTGAAGTTTGGTCCAAAATGGGATAAGAACCCACAAACATTGCTTCGAGGTAGTAAATGGCTTGTATAAAGTTAAACTGGGTTAGAATATGTTATAATACAATGAATTTGATTGATTACAAGTGCTAGAGATAGATGAATAATTTTTAGAAGTGTGAAGAAAGACTTGTTGAAGTTTGGTCCCAAATGGGATAAGAACCCACAAACATTGCTTTGAGGTAGTAAATGGCTTGTATAAAGTTATTTTGGGTTAAAATATGTTATAATACAATAAATTTAATTGATTACAAGTGCTAGAGATGGATGAAGAATGTTTAGAAGTGTAAAGAAAGACTTGTTGAAGTTTGGTCCCAAATGGGATAAGAACCCACAACCAATGCTTTGAGGTAGCAAATGTCTTGTATAAAGTTATTTTGGGTTAGAATATGTTATAATACAATGAATTTGATTGATTACAAGTGCTAGAGATGGATAAAGAATGTTTAGAAGTGTGAACAAAGACTCGTTAAAGTTTGGTCCCAAATGGGATAAGAACCCACAACCAATGCTTTAAGGCATTAAATGGCTTGTATAAAGTTATTTTGGGTTAGAATATGTTATAATACTTTGAATTTGATTGATTACAAGTGCTAGAGATGGATGAAGAATGTTTAGAAGTGTGAAGAAGGACTTGTTGAAGTTTGGTCCCAAATGGTATAAGAACCTACAACCAATGCTTTGAGGCAGTAAATGGCTTGTATAAAGTTATTTTGGGTTAGAATATGTTATAATACAATGAATTTGATTGATTACAAGTGCTAGAGATGGATGAAGAATGTTTAGAAGTGTGAAGAAGGACTTTCTGAAGTTTGGTCCCAAATGAGATATGAACCCACAAACATTTCTTTCAGGTAGTAAATGGCTTGTATAAAGTTATTTTGGGTTAGAATATGTTATAATACAATGAATTTGATTGATTACAAGTGCTAGAGATGGATGAAGAATGTTTAGAAGTGTGATGAAAGACTTGTTGAAGTTTGGTCCAAAATGGGATAAGAACCCACAAACATTGCTTCGAGGTAGTAAATGGCTTATATAAAGTTAATCTGGGTTAGAATATGTTATAATACAATGAATTTGATTGATTACAAGTGCTAGAGATAGATGAATAATTTTTAGAAGTATGAAGAAAGACTTATTGAAGTTTGGTCCCAAATGGGATAAGAACCCACAAACATTGCTTTGAGGTAGTAAATGGCTTGTATAAAGTTATTTTAGGTTAGAATATGTTATAATACAATGAATTTGATTGATTACAAGTGCTAGAGATGGATAAAGAATGTTTAGAAGTGTGAACAAAGACTCGTTAAAGTTTGGTCCCAAATGAGATAAGAACCCACAACCAATGCTTTGAGGCATTAACTGGCTTGTATAAAGTTATTTTGGGTTAGAATATGTTATAATACAATGAATTTGATTGATTACAAGTGCTAGAGATGGATGACGAATGTTTAGAAGTGTGAACAAAGACACGTTAAAGTTTGGTCCTAAATGGGATAAGAACACACAACCAATGCTTTGAGGCATTAAATGGCTTGTATAAAGTTATTTTGGGTTAGAATATGTTATAATACAATGAATTTGATTGATTACAAGTGCTAGAGATGGATGAAGAATGTTTTGGAAGTGTGAAGAAAGACTTGTTGATGTTTGGTCCCAAATGGGATAAGAACCCACAACCAATGCTTTGAGGCAGTAAATAGCTTGTATAAAGTTATTTTGGGTTAGAATATGTTATAATACAATGAATTTAATTGATTACAAGTGCTAGAGATGGATGAAGAATGTTTAGAAGTGTGAACAAAGACTCGTTAAAGTTCGGTCCTAAATGGGATAAGAACCCACAACCAATGCTTTGAGGCATTAAATGGCTTGTATAAAGTTATTTTGGGTTAGAATATGTTATAATACAATGAATTTGATTGATTACAAGTGCTAGAGATGGATGAAGAATGTTTAGAAGTGTGAAGAAGGACTTGTTGATGTTTGGTCCCAAATGGGATAAGAACCCACAACCAATGCTTTGAGGCAGTAAATGGCTTGTATAAAGTTATTTTGGGTTAGAATATGTTATAATACAATGAATTTGATTGATTACAAGTGCTAGAGATGGATGAAGAATGTTTTAGAAGTGTGAAGAAAGACTTGTTGATGTTTGGTCCCAAATGGGATAAGAACCCACAACCAATGCTTTGAGGCAGTAAATGGCTTGTATAAAGTTATTTTGGGTTAGAATATGTTATAATACAATGAATTTAATTGATTACAAGTGCTAGAGATGGATGAAGAATGTTTAGAAGTGTGAAGAAAGACTTGTTGAAGTTTGGTCCCAAATGGGATAAGAACCCACAACCAATGCTTTGAGGTAGTAAATGGCTTGTATAAAGTTATTTTGGGTTAGAATATGTTATAATACAATGAATTTGATTGATTACAAGTGCTAGAGATGGATGATGAATGTTTAGAAGTGTAAAGAAAGACTTGTTGAAGTTTGGTCCCAAATGGGATAAGAACCCACAACCAATGCTTTGAGGTAGTAAATGGCTTGTATAAAGTTATTTTGGGTTAGAATATGTTATAATACAATGAATTTAATTGATTACAAGTGCTAGAGATGGATGAAGAATGTTTAGAAGTGTAAAGAAAGACTTGTTGAAGTTATAAGAACCCACAACCAATGCTTTGAGGCATTAAATGGCTTGTATAAAGTTATTTTGGGTAAGAATATGTTATAATACAATGAATTTAATTGATTACAAGTGCTAGAGATGGATGAAGAATGTTTAGAAGTTTTAAGAAAGACTTGTTGAAGTTTGGTCCAAAATGGGATAAGAACCCACAAACATTGCTTCGAGGTAGTAAATGGCTTGTATAAAGTTATTTTGTGTTAGAATATGTTATAATACAATTAATTTGATTGATTACAAGTGCTAGAGATGGATGAAGAATGTTTTAGAAGTGTGAAGAAAGACTTGTTGATGTTTGGTCCCAAATGGGATAAGAACCCACAACCAATGCTTTGAGGCAGTAAATGGCTTGTATAAAGTTATTTTGGGTTAGAATATGTTATAATACAATGAATTTAATTGATTACAAGTGCTAGAGATGGATGAAGAATGTTTAGAAGTGTGAAGAAAGACTTGTTGAAGTTTGGTCCCAAATGGGATAAGAACCCACAACCAATGCTTTGAGGTAGTAAATGGCTTGTATAAAGTTATTTTGGGTTAGAATATGTTATAATACAATGAATTTGATTGATTACAAGTGCTAGAGATGGATGACGAATGTTTAGAAGTGTAAAGAAAGACTTGTTGAAGTTTGGTCCCAAATGGGATAAGAACCCACAACCAATGCTTTGAGGTAGTAAATGGCTTGTATAAAGTTATTTTGGGTTAGAATATGTTATAATACATTGAATTTAATTGATTACAAGTGCTAGAGATGGATGAAGAATGTTTAGAAGTGTAAAGAAAGACTTGTTGAAGTTATAAGAACCCACAACCAATGCTTTGAGGCATTAAATGGCTTGTATAAAGTTATTTTGGGTAAGAATATGTTATAATACAATGAATTTAATTGATTACAAGTGCTAGAGATGGATGAAGAATGTTTAGAAGTTTTAAGAAAGACTTGTTGAAGTTTGGTCCAAAATGGGATAAGAACCCACAAACATTGCTTCGAGGTAGTAAATGGCTTGTATAAAGTTATTTTGGGTTAGAATATGTTATAATACAATTAATTTGATTGATTACAAGTGCTAGAGATGGATGAAGAATGTTTAGAAGTGTGAAGAAAGACTTGTTGAAGTTTGGTCCCAAATGGGATAAGAACCCACAACCAATGCTTTGAGGCAGTAAATGGCTTGTATAAAGTTATTTTGGGTTAGAATATGTTATAATACAATGAATTTGATTGATTACCAGTGCTAGAGATGGATGAAGAATGTTTAGAAGTGTGAAGAATGACTTGTTGATGTTTGTTCCCAAATGGGATAAGAACCCACAACCAATGCTTTGAGGCAGTAAATGGCTTGTATAAAGTTATTTTGGGTTAGAATATGTTATAATACAATGAATTTGATTGATTTCAAGTGCTAGAGATTGATGAAAAATTTTTAGAAGTGTGAAGAAGGACTTTCTGAAGTTTGGTCCCAAATGAGATATGAACCCACAAACATTTCTTTCAGGTAGTAAATGGCTTGTATAAAGTTATTTTGGGTTAGAATATGTTATAATACAATGAATTTGATTGATTACAAGTGCTAGAGATGGATGAAGAATGTTTAGAAGTGTGATGAAAGACTTGTTGAAGTTTGATCCAAAATGGGATAAGAACCCACAAACATTGCTTCGAGGTAGTAAATGGCTTGTATAAAGTTATTCTGGGTTAGAATATGTTATAATACATTGAATTTGATTGATTACAAGTGCTAGAGATAGATGAATAATGTTTAGAAGTGTGAAGAAAGACTTGTTGAAGTTTGGTCTCAAATGGGATAAGAACCCACAAACATTGCTTTGACGTAGTAAATGGCTTGTATAAAGTTATTTTGGGTTAGAATATGTTATAATACAATGAATTTGATTGATTACAAGTGCTAGAGATGGATAAAGAATGTTTAGAAGTGTGAACAAAGACTCGTTAAAGTTTGGTCCCAAATGGGATAAGAACCCACAACCAATGCTTTGAGGCATTAAATGGCTTGTATAAAGTTATTTTGGGTTAGAATATGTTATAATACAATGAATTTGATTGATTACAAGTGCTAGAGATGGATGAAGAATGTTTAGAAGTGTGAAGAAGGACTTGTTGAAGTTTGGTCCCAAATGGGATAAGAACCCACAACCAATGCTTTGAGGCAGTAAATGGCTTGTATAAAGTTATTTTGGGTTAGAATATGTTATAATACAATGAATTTGATTGATTACAAGTGCTAGAGATGGATGAAGAATGTTTTAGAAGTGTGAAGAAAGACTTGTTGATGTTTGGTCCCAAATGGGATAAGAACCCACAACCAATGCTTTGAGGCAGTAAATGGCTTGTATAAAGTTATTTTGGGTTAGAATATGTTATAATACAATTAATTTGATTGATTACAAGTGCTAGAGATGGATGAAGAATGTTTAGAACTGTGAAGAAAGACTTGTTGATGTTTGGTCCCAAATGGGATAAGAACCCACAACCAATACTTTGAGGCAGTAATTGGCTTGTATAAAGTTATTTTGGGTTAGAATATGTTATAATACAATGAATTTGATTGATTACAAGTGCTAGAGATGGATGAAGAATGTTTTAGAAGTGTGAAGAAAGACTTGTTGATGTTTGGTCCCAAATGGGATAAGAACCCACAACAATTGCTTTGAGGCAGTAAATGGCTTGTATAAAGTTATTTTGGGTTAGAATATGTTATAATACAATGAATTTAATTGATTACAAGTGCTAGAGATGGATGAAGAATGTTTAGAAGTGTAACGAAAGACTTGTTGAAGTTTGGTCCCAAATGGGATAAGAACCCACAACCAATGCTTTGAGGTAGCAAATGGCTTGTATAAAGTTATTTAGGGTTAGAATATATTATAATACATTGAATTTTATTGATTACAAGTGCTAGAGATGGATAAAGAATGTTTAGAAATGTGAACAAAGACTCGTTAAAGTTTGGTCCCAAATGGGATAAGAACCCACAACCAATGCTTTGAGGCATTAAATGGCTTGTATAAAGTTATTTTGGGTTAGAATATGTTATAATACAATGAATTTGATTGATTACAAGTGCTAGAGATGGATCAAGAATGTTTTGGAAGTGTGAAGAAAGACTTGTTGATGTTTGGTCCCAAATGGGATAAGAACCCACAACCAATGCTTTGAGGCAGTAAATGGCTTGTATAAAGTTATTTTGGGTTAGAATATGTTATAATACAATGAATTTAATTGATTACAAGTGCTAGAGATGGATGAAGAATGTTTAGAAGTTTTAAGAAAGACTTGTTGAAGTTTGGTCCAAAATGGGATAAGAACCCACAAACATTGCTTCGAGGTAGTAAATGGCTTGTATAAAGTTATTTTGGGTTAGAATATGTTATAATACAATTAATTTGATTGATTACAAGTGCTAGAGATGGATGAAGAATGTTTAGAAATGTGAAGAAAGACTTGTTGAAGTTTGGTCCCAAATGGGATAAGAACCCACAACCAATGCTTTGAGGCAGTAAATGGCTTGTATAAAGTTATTTTGGGTTAGAATATGTTATAATACAATGAATTTGATTGATTACAAGTGCTAGAGATGGATAAAGAATCTTTAGAAGTGTGAACAAAGACTCGTTAAAGTTTGGTCCCAAATGGGATAAGAACCCACAACCAATGCTTTGAGGCATTAACTGGCTTGTATAAAGTTATTTTGGGTTAGAATATGTTATAATACAATGAATTTGATTGATTAAAAGTGCTAGAGATGGATGAACAATGTTTAGAAGTGTGAACAAAGACTCGTTAAAGTTTGGTCCCAAATGGGATAACAACCCACAACCAATGCTTTGAAACAATAAATGGCTTGTATAAAGTTATTTTGGGTTAGAATATGTTATAATACAATGAATTTGATTGATTACAAGTGCTAGAGATGGTTGAAGAATGTTTAGAATTGTGAAGAAAGACTTGTTGAAGTTTGGTCCAAAATGGGATAAGAACCCACAAACATTGCTTCGAGGTAGTAAATGGCTTGTATAAAGTTATTTTGGGTTAGAATATGTTATAATACAATGAATTTGATTGATTACAAGTGCTAGAGATGGATGAAGAATGTTTAGAAGTGGGAACAAAGACTCGTTAAAGTTTGGTCCCAAATGGGATATGAACCCACAACCAATGCTTTGAGGCAGTAAATGGCTTGTATAAAGTTATTTTGGGTTAGAATATTTTATAATTCAATGAATTTGATTGATTACAAGTGCTAGAGATGGATGAAGAATGTTTTAGAAGTGTGAAGAAAGACTTGTTGATGTTTGGTCCCAAATGGGATAAGAACCCACAACCAATGCTTTGAGGCAGTAAATGGCTTGTATAAAGTTATTTTGGGTAAGAATATATTATAATACAATGAATTTAATTGATTACAAGTGCTAGAGATGGATAAAGAATGTTTTGGAAGTGTGAAGAAAGACTTGTTGATGTTTGGTCCCAAATGGGATAAGAACCCACAACCAATGCTTTGAGGCAGTAAATAGCTTGTATAAAGTTATTTTGGGTTAGAATATGTTATAATACAATGAATTTAATTGATTACAAGTGCTAGAGATGGATGAAGAATGTTTAGAAGTGTGAACAAAGACTCGTTAAAGTTTGGTCCCAAATGGGATAAGAACCCACAACCAATGCTTTGAGGCATTAAATGGCTTGTATAAAGTTATTTTGAGTTAGAATATGTTATAATACAATGAATTTGATTGATTACAAGTGCTAGAGATGGATGAAGAATGTTTTGGAAGTGTGAAGAAACACTTGTTGATGTTTGGTCCCAAATGGGATAAGAACCCACAACCAATGCTTTGAGGCAGGTAATGGCTTGTATAAAGTTATTTTGGGTTAGAATATTTTATAATACAATGAATTTGATTGATTACAAGTGCTAGAGATGGATGAAGAATGTTTTAGAAGTGTGAAGAAAGACTTGTTGATGTTTGGTCCCAAATGGGATAAGAACCTACAACCAATGCTTTGAGGCAGTAAATGGCTTGTATAAAGTTAGTTTGGGTAAGAATATATTATAATACAATGAATTTAATTGATTACAAGTGCTAGAGATGGATAAAGAATGTTTTGGAAGTGTGAAGAAAGACTTGTTGATGTTTGGTCCCAAATGGGATAAGAACCCACAACCAATGCTTTGAGGCAGTAAATAGCTTGTATAAAGTTATTTTGGGTTAGAATATGTTATAATACAATGAATTTAATTGATTACAAGTGGTAGAGATGGATGAAGAATGTTTAGAAGTGTGAACAAAGACTCGTTAAAGTTTGGTCCCAAATGGGATAAGAACCCACAACCAATGCTTTGAGGCATTAAATGGCTTGTATAAAGTTATTTTGAGTTAGAATATGTTATAATACAATGAATTTGATTGATTACAAGTGCTAGAGATGGATGAAGAATGTTTTGGAAGTGTGAAGAAAGACTTGTTGATGTTTGGTCCCAAATGGGATAAGAACCCACAACCAATGCTTTGAGCAGTAAATAGCTTGTATAAAG
Organism: Capsella bursa-pastoris; assembly: GCA_036452645.1. Lineage (NCBI taxonomy): Eukaryota > Viridiplantae > Streptophyta > Magnoliopsida > Brassicales > Brassicaceae > Capsella > Capsella bursa-pastoris. The sequence goes on from CP144192.1 coordinate 6,729,552, forward strand.
TTATTTTGGGTTAGAATATGTTATAATACAATGATTTTAATTGATTACAAGTGTTAGAGATGGATGAAGAATGTTTAGAAGTGTGAACAAAGACTCGTTAAAGTTTGGTCCCAAATGGGATAAGAACCCACAACCAATGCTTTGAGGCATTAAATGGGTTGTATAAAGTTATTTTGAGTTAGAATATGTTATAATACAATGAATTTGATTAATTACAAGTGCTAGAGATGGATGACGAATGTTTAGAAGTGTGAACAAAGACTCGTTAAAGTTTGGTCCCAAATGGGATAAGAACCCACAACCAATACTTTGAGGCATTAAATGGCTTGTATAAAGTTATTTTGGGTTAGAATATGTTATAATACAATGAATTTGATTGATTACAAGTGCTAGAGATGGATGAAGAATGTTTTGGAAGTGTGAAGAAAGACTTGTTGATGTTTGGTCCCAAATGGGATAAGAACCCACAACCAATGCTTTGAGGCAGTAAATAGCTTGTATAAAGTTATTTTGGGTTAGAATATGTTATAATACAATGAATTTAATTGATTACAAGTGCTAGAGATGGATGAAGAATGTTTAGAAGTGTGAACAAAGACTCGTTAAAGTTTGGTCCCAAATGGGATAAGAACCAACAACCAATGCTTTGAGGCATTAAATGGGTTGTATAAAGTTATTTTGGGTTAGAATATGTTATAATACAATGAATTTGATTGATTACAAGTACTAGAGATGGATGAAGAATGTTTTGGAAGTGTGAAGAAAGACTTGATGATGTTTGGTCCCAAATGGGATAAGAACCCACAACCAATGCTTTGAGGCAGTAAATAGCTTGTATAAAGTTATTTTGGGTTAGAATATGTTATAATACAATGAATTTAATTGATTACAAGTGCTAGAGATGGATGAAGATTGTTTAGAAGTTTTAAGAAAGACTTGTTGAAGTTTGGTCCAAAATGGGATAAGAACCCACAAACATTGCTTTGAGGTAGTAAATGGCTTGTATAAAGTTATTTTGGGTTAGAATATGTTATAATACAATTAATTTGATTGATTACAAGTGCTAGAGATGGATGAAGAATGTTTAGAAGTGTGAAGAAAGACTTGTTGAAGTTTGGTCCCAAATGGGATAAGAACCCACAACCAATGCTTTGAGGCAGTAAATGGCTTGTATAAAGTTATTTTGGGTTAGAATATGTTATAATACAATGAATTTGATTGATTACAAGTGCTAGAGATGGATAAAGAATGTTTAGAAGTGTGAACAAAGACTCGTTAAAGTTTGGTCCCAAATGGGATAAGAACCCACAACCAATGCTTTGAGGCATTAACTGGCTTGTATAAAGTTATTTTGGGTTAGAATATGTTATAATACAATGAATTTGATTGATTACAAGTGCTAGAGATGGATGAAGAATGTTTAGAAGTGTGAACAAAGACTCGTTAAAGTTTGGTCCCAAATGGGATAAGAACCCACAACCAATGCTTTGAGACAATAAATGGCTTGTATAAAGTTATTTTGGGTTAGAATATGTTATAATACAATGAATTTGATTGATTACAAGTGCTAGAGATGGTTGAAGAATGTTTAGAATTGTGAAGAAAGACTTGTTGAAGTTTGGTCCAAAATGGGATAAGAACCCACAAACATTGCTTCGAGGTAGTAAATGGCTTGTATAAAGTTATTTTGGGTTAGAATATGTTATAATACAATGAATTTGATTGATTACAAGTGCTAGAGATGGATGAAGAATGTTTAGAAGTGGGAACAAAGACTCGTTAAAGTTTGGTCCCAAATGGGATAAGAACCCACAACCAATGCTTTGAGGCAGTAAATGGCTTGTACAAAGTTATTTTGGGTTAGAATATTTTATAATACAATGAATTTGATTGATTACAAGTGCTAGAGATGGATGAAGAATGTTTTAGAAGTGTGAAGAAAGACTTGTTGATGTTTGGTCCCAAATGGGATAAGAACCCACAACCAATGCTTTGAGGCAGTAAATGGCTTGTATAAAGTTATTTTGGGTAAGAATATATTATAATACAATGAATTTAATTGATTACAAGTGCTAGAGATGGATGAAGAATGTTTTGGAAGTGTGAAGAAAGACTTGTTGATGTTTGGTCCCAAATGGGATAAGAACCCACAACCAATGCTTTGAGGCAGTAAATAGCTTGTATAAAGTTATTTTGGGTTAGAATATGTTATAATACAATGAATTTAATTGATTACAAGTGCTAGAGATGGATGAAGAATGTTTAGAAGTGTGAACAAAGACTCGTTAAAGTTTGGTCCCAAATGGGATAAGAACCCACAACCAATGCTTTGAGGCATTAAATGGCTTGTATAAAGTTATTTTGAGTTAGAATATGTTATAATACAATGAATTTGATTGATTACAAGTGCTAGAGATGGATGAAGAATGTTTTGGAAGTGTGAAGAAAGACTTGTTAATGTTTGGTCCCAAATGGGATAAGAACCCACAACCAATGCTTTGAGGCACTAAATAGCTTGTATAAAGTTATTTTGGGTTAGAATATGTTATAATACAATGAATATAATTGATTACAAGTGCTAGAGATGGATGAAGAATGTTTAGAAGTTTTAAGAAAGACTTGTTGAAGTTTGGTCCAAAATGGGATAAGAACCCACAAACATTGCTTCGAGGTAGTAAATGGCTTGTATAAAGTTATTTTGGGTTAGAATATGTTATAATACAATGAATTTTATTGATTACAAGTACTAGAGATGGATGAAGAATGTTTTGGAAGTGTGAAGAAAGACTTGTTGATGTTTGGTCCCAAATGGGATAAGAACCCACAACCAATGCTTTGGGGCAGTAAATAGCTTGTATAAAGTTATTTTGGGTTAGAATATGTTATAATACAATGAATTTAATTGATTACAAGTGCTAGAGATGGATGAAGAATGTTTAGAAGTTTTAAGAAAGACTTGTTGAAGTTTGGTCCAAAATGGGATAAGAACCCACAAACATTGCTTCGAGGTAGTAAATGGCTTGTATAAAGTTATTTTGGGTTAGAATATGTTATAATACAATTAATTTGATTGATTACAAGTGCTAGAGATGGATGAAGAATGTTTAGAAGTGTGAAGAAAGACTTGTTGAAGTTTGGTCCCAAATGGGATAAGAACCCACAACCAATGCTTTGAGACAGTAAATGACTTGTATAAAGTTATTTTGGGTTAGAATATGTTATAATACAATGAATTTGATTGATTACAAGTGCTAGAGATGGATAAAGAATGTTTAGAAGTGTGAACAAAGACTCGTTAAAGTTTGGTCCCAAATGGGATAAGAACCCACAACCAATGCTTTGAGGCATTAACTGGCTTGTATAAAGTTATTTTGGGTTAGAATATGTTATAATACAATGAATTTGATTGATTACAAGTGCTAGAGATGGATGAAGAATGTTTAGAAGTGTGAACAAAGACTCGTTAAAGTTTGGTCCCAAATGGGATAAGAACCCACAACCAATGCTTTGAGACAATAAATGGCTTGTATAAAGTTATTTTGGGTTAGAATATGTTATAATACAATGAATTTGATTGATTACAAGTGCTAGAGATGGTTGAAGAATGTTTAGAATTGTGAAGAAAGACTTGTTGAAGTTTGGTCCAAAATGGGATAAGAACCCACAAACATTGCTTCGAGGTAGTAAATGGCTTGTATAAAGTTATTTTGGGTTAGAATATGTTATAATACAATGAATTTGATTGATTACAAGTGCTAGAGATGGATGAAGAATGTTTAGAAGTGGGATCAAAGACTCGTTAAAGTTTGGTCCCAAATGGGATAAGAACCCACAACCAATGCTTTGAGGCAGTAAATGGCTTGTACAAAGTTATTTTGGGTTAGAATATTTTATAATACAATGATTTTGATTGATTACAAGTGCTAGAGATGGATGAAGAATGTTTTAGAAGTGTGAAGAAAGACTTGTTGATGTTTGGTCCCAAATGGGATAAGAACCCACAACCAATGCTTTGAGGCAGTAAATGGCTTGTATAAAGTTATTTTGGGTAAGAATATATTATAATACAATGAATTTAATTGATTACAAGTGCTAGAGATGGATGAAGAATGTTTTGGAAGTGTGAAGAAAGACTTGTTGATGTTTGGTCCCAAATGGGATAAGAACCCACAACCAATGCTTTGAGGCAGTAAATAGCTTGGATAAAGTTATTTTGGGTTAGAATATGTTATAATACAATGAATTTAATTGATTACAAGTGCTAGAGATGGATGAAGAATGTTTAGAAGTGTGAACAAAGACTCGTTAAAGTTTGGTCCCAAATGGGATAAGAACCCACAACCAATGCTTTGAGGCATTAAATGGCTTGTATAAAGTTATTTTGAGTTAGAATATGTTATAATACAATGAATTTGATTGATTACAAGTGCTAGAGATGGATGAAGAATGTTTTGGAAGTGTGAAGAAAGACTTGTTAATGTTTGGTCCCAAATGGGATAAGAACCAACAACCAATGATTTGAGGCACTAAATAGCTTGTATAAAGTTATTTTGGGTTAGAATATGTTATAATACAATGAATATAATTGATTACAAGTGCTAGAGATGGATGAAGAATGTTTAGAAGTTTTAAGAAAGACTTGTTGAAGTTTGGTCCAAAATGGGATAAGAACCCACAAACATTGCTTCGAGGTAGTAAATGGCTTGTATAAAGTTATTTTGGGTTAGAATATGTTATAATACAATGAATTTGATTGATTACAAGTACTAGAGATGGATGAAGAATGTTTTGGAAGTGTGAAGAAAGACTTGTTGATGTTTGGTCCCAAATGGGATAAGAACCCACAACCAATGCTTTGAGGCAGTAAATAGCTTGTATAAAGTTATTTTGGGTTAGAATATGTTATAATACAATGAATTTAATTGATTACAAGTGCTAGAGATGGATGAAGAATGTTTAGAAGTTTTAAGAAAGACTTGTTGAAGTTTGGTCTAAAATGGGATAAGAACCCACAAACATTGCTTCGAGGTAGTAAATGGCTTGTATAAAGTTATTTTGGGTTAGAATATGTTATAATACAATTAATTTGATTGATTACAAGTGCTAGAGATGGATGAAGAATGTTTAGAAGTGTGAAGAAAGACTTGTTGAAGTTTGGTCCCAAATGGGATAAGAACCCACAACCAATGCTTTGAGGCAGTAAATGGCTTGTATAAAGTTATTTTGGGTTAGAATATGTTATAATACAATGAATTTGATTGATTACAAGTGCTAGAGATGGATAAAGAATGTTTAGAAGTGTGAACAAAGACTCGTTAAAGTTTGGTCCCAAATGGGATAAGAACCCACAACCAATGCTTTGAGGCATTAACTGGCTTGTATAAAGTTATTTTGGGTTAGAATATGTTATAATACAATGAATTTGATTGATTACAAGTGCTAGAGATGGATGAAGAATGTTTAGAAGTGTGAACAAAGACTCGTTAAAGTTTGGTCCCAAATGGGATAAGAACCCACAACCAATGCTTTGAGACAATAAATGGCTTGTATAAAGTTATTTTGGGTTAGAATATGTTATAATACAATGAATTTGATTGATTACAAGTGCTAGAGATGGTTGAAGAATGTTTAGAATTGTGAAGAAAGACTTGTTGAAGTTTGGTCCAAAATGGGATAAGAACCCACAAACATTGCTTCGAGGTAGTAAATGGCTTGTATAAAGTTATTTTGGGTTAGAATATGTTATAATACAATGAATTTGATTGATTACAAGTGCTAGAGATGGATGAAGAATGTTTAGAAGTGGGAACAAAGACTCGTTAAAGTTTGGTCCCAAATGGGATAAGAACCCACAACCAATGCTTTGAGGCAGTAAATGGCTTGTACAAAGTTATTTTGGGTTAGAATATTTTATAATACAATGAATTTGATTGATTACAAGTGCTAGAGATGGATGAAGAATGTTTTAGAAGTGTGAAGAAAGACTTGTTGATGTTTGGTCCCAAATGGGATAAGAACCCACAACCAATGCTTTGAGGCAGTAAATAGCTTGTATAAAGTTATTTTGGGTTAGAATATGTTATAATACAATGAATTTAATTGATTACAAGTGCTAGAGATGGATGAAGAATGTTTAGAAGTGTGAACAAAGACTCAATAAAGTTTGGTCCCAAATGGGATAAGAACCCACAACCAATGCTTTGAGGCATTAAATGGCTTGAATAAAGTTATTTTGAGTTAGAATATGTTATAATACAATGAATTTGATTGATTACAAGTGCTAGAGATGGATGAAGAATGTTTTGGAAGTGTGAAGAAAGACTTGTTAATGTTTGGTCCCAAATGGGATAAGAACCCACAACCAATGCTTTGAGGCACTAAATAGCTTGTATAAAGTTATTTTGGGTTAGAATATGTTATAATACAATGAATATAATAGATTACAAGTGCTAGAGATGGATGAAGAATGTTTAGAAGTTTTAAGAAAGACTTGTTGAAGTTTGGTCCAAAATGGGATAAGAACCCACAAACATTGCTTCGAGGTAGTAAATGGCTTGTATAAAGTTATTTTGGGTTAGAATATGTTATAATACAATGAATTTGATTGATTACAAGTACTAGAGATGGATGAAGAATGTTTTGGAAGTGTGAAGAAAGACTTGTTGATGTTTGGTCCCAAATGGGATAAGAACCCACAACCAATGCTTTGAGGCAGTAAATAGCTTGTATAAAGTTATTTTGGGTTAGAATATGTTATAATACAATGAATTTAATTGATTACAAGTGCTAGAGATGGATGAAGAATGTTTAGAAGTTTTAAGAAAGACTTGTTGAAGTTTGGTCCAAAATGGGATAAGAACCCACAAACATTGCTTCGAGGTAGTAAATGGCTTGTATAAAGTTATTTTGGGTTAGAATATGTTATAATACAATTAATTTGATTGATTACAAGTGCTAGAGATGGATGAAGAATGTTTAGAAGTGTGAAGAAAGACTTGTTGAAGTTTGGTCCCAAATGGGATAAGAACCCACAACCAATGCTTTGAGGCAGTAAATGGCTTGTATAAAGTTATTTTGGGTTAGAATATGTTATAATACAATGAATTTGATTGATTACAAGTGCTAGAGATGGATAAAGAATGTTTAGAAATGTGAACAAAGACTCGTTAAAGTTTGGTCCCAAATGGGATAAGAACCCACAACCAATGCTTTGAGGCATTAACTGGCTTGTATAAAGTTATTTTGGGTTAGAATATGTTATAATACGATGAATTTGATTGATTACAAGTGCTAGAGATGGATGAAGAATGTTTAGAAGTGTGAACAAAGACTCGTTAAAGTTTGGTCCCAAATGGGATAAGAACCCACAACCAATGCTTTGAGACAATAAATGGCTTGTATAAAGTTATTTTGGGTTAGAATATGTTATAATACAATGAATTTGATTGATTACAAGTGCTAGAGATGGTTGAAGAATGTTTAGAATTGTGAAGAAAGACTTGTTGAAGTTTGGTCCAAAATGGGATAAGAACCCACAAACATTGCTTCGAGGTAGTAAATGGCTTGTATAAAGTTATTTTGGGTTAGAATATGTTATAATACAATGAATTTGATTGATTACAAGTGCTAGAGATGGATGAAGAATGTTTAGAAGTGGGAACAAAGACTCGTTAAAGTTTGGTCCCAAATGGGATAAGAACCCACAACCAATGCTTTGAGGCAGTAAATGGCTTGTACAAAGTTATTTTGGGTTAGAATATTTTATAATACAATGAATTTGATTGATTACAAGTGCTAGATATGGATGAAGAATGTTTTAGAAGTGTGAAGAAAGACTTGTTGATGTTTGGTCCCAAATGGGATAAGAACCCACAACCAATGCTTTGAGGCAGTAAATGGCTTGTATAAAGTTATTTTGGGTAAGAATATATTATAATACAATGAATTTAATTGATTACAAGTGCTAGAGATGGATGAAGAATGTTTTGGAAGTGTGAAGAAAGACTTGTTGATGTTTGGTCCCAAATGGGATAAGAACCCACAACCAATGCTTTGAGGCAGGAAATAGCTTGTATAAAGTTATTTTGGGTTAGAATATGTTATAATACAATGAATTTAATTGATTACAAGTGCTAGAGATGGATGAAGAATGTTTAGAAGTGTGAACAAAGACTCGTTAAAGTTTGGTCCCAAATGGGATAAGAACCCACAACCAATGCTTTGAGGCATTAAATGGCTTGTATAAAGTTATTTTGAGTTAGAATATGTTATAATACAATGAATTTGATTGATTACAAGTGCTAGAGATGGATGAAGAATGTTTTGGAAGTGTGAAGAAAGACTTGTTGATGTTTGGTCCCAAATGGGATAAGAACCCACAACCAATGCTTTGAGGCAGTAAATAGCTTGTATAAAGTTATTTTGGGTTAGAATATGTTATAATACAATGAATATAATTGATTACAAGTGCTAGAGATGGATGAAGAATGTTTAGAAGTTTTAAGAAAGACTTGTTGAAGTTTGGTCCAAAATGGGATAAGAACCCACAAACATTGCTTCGAGGTAGTAAATGGCTTGTATAAAGTTATTTTGGGTTAGAATATGTTATAATACAATTAATTTGATTGATTACAAGTGCTAGAGATGGATGAAGAATGTTTAGAAGTGTGAAGAAAGACTTGTTGAAGTTTGGTCCCAAATGGGATAAGAACCCACAACCAATGCTTTGAGGCAGTAAATGGCTTGTATAAAGTTATTTTGGGTTAGAATATGTTATAATACAATGAATTTGATTGATTACAAGTGCTAGAGATGGATAAAGAATGTTTAGAAATGTGAACAAAGACTCGTTAAAGTTTGGTCCCAAATGGGATAAGAACCCACAACCAATGCTTTGAGGCATTAACTGGCTTGTATAAAGTTATTTTGGGTTAGAATATGTTATAATACGATGAATTTGATTGATTACAAGTGCTAGAGATGGATGAAGAATGTTTAGAAGTGTGAACAAAGACTCGTTAAAGTTTGGTCCCAAATGGGATAAGAACCCACAACCAATGCTTTGAGACAATAAATGGCTTGTATAAAGTTATTTTGGGTTAGAATATGTTATAATACAATGAATTTGATTGATTACAAGTGCTAGAGATGGTTGAAGAATGTTTAGAATTGTGAAGAAAGACTTGTTGAAGTTTGGTCCAAAATGGGATAAGAACCCACAAACATTGCTTCGAGGTAGTAAATGGCTTGTATAAAGTTATTTTGGGTTAGAATATGTTATAATACAATGAATTTGATTGATTACAAGTGCTAGAGATGGATGAAGAATGTTTAGAAGTGGGAACAAAGACTCGTTAAAGTTTGGTCCCAAATGGGATAAGAACCCACAACCAATGCTTTGAGGCAGTAAATGGCTTGTACAAAGTTATTTTGGGTTAGAATATTTTATAATACAATGAATTTGATTGATTACAAGTGCTAGATATGGATGAAGAATGTTTTAGAAGTGTGAAGAAAGACTTGTTGATGTTTGGTCCCAAATGGGATAAGAACCCACAACCAATGCTTTGAGGCAGTAAATGGCTTGTATAAAGTTATTTTGGGTAAGAATATATTATAATACAATGAATTTAATTGATTACAAGTGCTAGAGATGGATGAAGAATGTTTTGGAAGTGTGAAGAAAGACTTGTTGATGTTTGGTCCCAAATGGGATAAGAACCCACAACCAATGCTTTGAGGCAGGAAATAGCTTGTATAAAGTTATTTTGGGTTAGAATATGTTATAATACAATGAATTTAATTGATTACAAGTGCTAGAGATGGATGAAGAATGTTTAGAAGTGTGAACAAAGACTCGTTAAAGTTTGGTCCCAAATGGGATAAGAACCCACAACCAATGCTTTGAGGCATTAAATGGCTTGTATAAAGTTATTTTGAGTTAGAATATGTTATAATACAATGAATTTGATTGATTACAAGTGCTAGAGATGGATGAAGAATGTTTTGGAAGTGTGAAGAAAGACTTGTTGATGTTTGGTCCCAAATGGGATAAGAACCCACAACCAATGCTTTGAGGCAGTAAATAGCTTGTATAAAGTTATTTTGGGTTAGAATATGTTATAATACAATGAATATAATTGATTACAAGTGCTAGAGATGGATGAAGAATGTTTAGAAGTTTTAAGAAAGACTTGTTGAAGTTTGGTCCAAAATGGGATAAGAACCCACAAACATTGCTTCGAGGTAGTAAATGGCTTGTATAAAGTTATTTTGGGTTAGAATATGTTATAATACAATTAATTTGATTGATTACAAGTGCTAGAGATGGATGAAGAATGTTTAGAAGTGTGAAGAAAGACTTGTTGAAGTTTGGTCCCAAATGGGATAAGAACCCACAACCAATGCTTTGAGGCAGTAAATGGCTTGTATAAAGTTATTTTGGGTTAGAATATGTTATAATACAATGAATTTGATTGATTACAAGTGCTAGAGATGGATAAAGAATGTTTAGAAGTGTGAACAAAGACTCGTTAAAGTTTGGTCCCAAGTGGGATAAGAACCCACAACCAATGCTTTGAGACAATAAATGGCTTGTATAAAGTTATATTGGGTTAGAATATGTTATAATACAATGAATTTGATTGATTACAAGTGCTAGAGATGGTTGAAGAATGTTTAGAATTGTGAAGAAAGACTTGTTGAAGTTTGGTCCAAAATGGGATAAGAACCCACAAACATTGCTTCGAGGTAGTAAATGGCTTGTATAAAGTTATTTTGGGTTAGAATATGTTATAATACAATGAATTTGATTGATTACAAGTGCTAGAGATTGATGAAGAATGTTTAGAAGTGGGAACAAAGACTCGTTAAAGTTTGGTCCCAAATGGGATAAGAACCCACAACCAATGCTTTGAGGCAGTAAATGGCTTGTATAAAGTTATTTTGGGTTAGAATATTTTATAATACAATGAATTTGATTGATTACAAGTGCTAGAGATGGATGAAGAATGTTTTAGAAGTGTGAAGAAAGACTTGTTGATGTTTGGTCCCAAATGGGATAAGAACCCACAACCAATGCTTTGAGGCAGTAAATGGCTTGTATAAAGTTATTTTGGGTAAGAATATATTATAATACAATGAATTTAATTGATTACAAGTGCTAGAGATGGATGAAGAATGTTTAGAAGTTTTAAGAAAGACTTGTTGAAGTTTGGTCCAAAATGGGATAAGAACCCACAAACATTGCTTCGAGGTAGTAAATGGCTTGTATAAAGTTATTTTGGGTTAGAATATGTTATAATACAATTAATTTGATTGATTACAAGTGCTAGAGACGGATGAAGAATGTTTAGAAGTGTGAAGAAAGACTTGTTGAAGTTTGGTCCCAAATGGGATAAGAACCCACAAACATTGCTTTGAGGCAGTAAATGGCTTGTATAAAGTTATTTTGGGTTAGAATATGTTATAATACAATGAATTTGATTGATTACAAGTGCTATAGATGGATGAAGAATGTTTAGAAGTGTGAAGAAGGACTTGCTGAAGTTTGGTCCCAAATGAGATATGAACCCACAGACATTTCTTTGAGGTAGTAAATGGCTTGTATAAAGTTATTTTGGGTTAGAATATGTTATAATACAATGAATTTGATTGATTACAAGTGCTAGAGATGGATAAAGAATGTTTAGAAGTGTGAACAAAGACTCGTTAAAGTTTGGTCCCAAATGGGATAAGAACCCACAACCAATGCTTTGAGGCATTAACTGGCTTGTATAAAGTTATTTTGGGTTAGAATATGTTATAATACAATGAATTTGATTGATTACAAGTGCTAGAGATGGATGAAGAATGTTTAGAAGTGTGAACAAAGACTCGTTAAAGTTTGGTCCCAAATGGGATAAGAACCCACAACCAATGCTTTGAGACAATAAATGGCTTGTATAAAGTTATTTTGGGTTAGAATATGTTATAATACAATGAATTTGATTGATTACAAGTGCTAGAGATGGTCTAAGAATGTTTAGAATTGTGAAGAAAGACTTGTTGAAGTTTGGTCCAAAATGGGATAAGAACCCACAAACATTGCTTCGAGGTAGTAAATGGCTTGTATAAAGTTATTTTGGGTTAGAATATGTTATAATACAATGAATTTGATTGATTACAAGTGCTAGAGATGGATGAAGAATGTTTAGAAGTGGGAACAAAGACTCGTTAAAGTTTGGTCCCAAATGGGATAAGAACCCACAACCAATGCTTTGAGGCAGTAAATGGCTTGTACAAAGTTATTTTGGGTTAGAATATTTTATAATACAATGAATTTGATTGATTACAAGTGCTAGAGATGGATGAAGAATGTTTTAGAAGTGTGAAGAAAGACTTGTTGATGTTTGGTCCCAAATGGGATAAGAACCCACAACCAATGCTTTGAGGCAGTAAATGGCTTGTATAAAGTTATTTTGGGTAAGAATATATTATAATACAATGAATTTAATTGATTACAAGTGCTAGAGATGGATGAAGAATGTTTTGGAAGTGTGAAGAAAGACTTGTTGATGTTTGGTCCCAAATGGGATAAGAACCCACAACCAATGCTTTGAGGCAGTAAATAGCTTGTATAAAGTTATTTTGGGTTAGAATATGTTATAATACAATGAATTTAATTGATTACAAGTGCTAGAGATGGATGAAGAATGTTTAGAAGTGTGAACAAAGACTCGTTAAAGTTTGGTCCCTAATGGGATAAGAACCCACAACCAATGCTTTGAGGCATTAAATGGCTTGTATAAAGTTATTTTGAGTTAGAATATGTTATAATACAATGAATTTGATTGATTACAAGTGCTAGAGATGGATGAAGAATGTTTTGGAAGTGTGAAGAAAGACTTGTTGATGTTTGGTCCCAAATGGGATAAGAACCCACAACCAATGCTTTGAGGCAGTAAATAGCTTGTATAAAGTTATTTTGGGTTAGAATATGTTATAATACAATGAATATAATTGATTACAAGTGCTAGAGATGGATGAAGAATGTTTAGAAGTTTTAAGAAAGACTTGTTGAAGTTTGGTCCAAAATGGGATAAGAACCCACAAACATTGCTTCGAGGTAGTAAATGGCTTGTATAAAGTTATTTTGGGTTAGAATATGTTATAATACAATTAATTTGATTGATTACAAGTGCTAGAGATGGATGAAGAATGTTTAGAAGTGTGAAGAAAGACTTGTTGAAGTTTGGTCCCAAATGGGATAAGAACCCACAACCAATGCTTTGAGGCAGTAAATGGCTTGTATAAAGTTATTTTGGGTTAGAATATGTTATAATACAATGAATTTGATTGATTACAAGTGCTAGAGATGGATAAAGAATGTTTAGAAGTGTGAACAAAGACTCGTTAAAGTTTGGTCCCAAGTGGGATAAGAACCCACAACCAATGCTTTGAGACAATAAATGGCTTGTATAAAGTTATATTGGGTTAGAATATGTTATAATACAATGAATTTGATTGATTACAAGTGCTAGAGATGGTTGAAGAATGTTTAGAATTGTGAAGAAAGACTTGTTGAAGTTTGGTCCAAAATGGGATAAGAACCCACAAACATTGCTTCGAGGTAGTAAATGGCTTGTATAAAGTTATTTTGGGTTAGAATATGTTATAATACAATGAATTTGATTGATTACAAGTGCTAGAGATTGATGAAGAATGTTTAGAAGTGGGAACAAAGACTCGTTAAAGTTTGGTCCCAAATGGGATAAGAACCCACAACCAATGCTTTGAGGCAGTAAATGGCTTGTATAAAGTTATTTTGGGTTAGAATATTTTATAATACAATGAATTTGATTGATTACAAGTGCTAGAGATGGATGAAGAATGTTTTAGAAGTGTGAAGAAAGACTTGTTGATGTTTGGTCCCAAATGGGATAAGAACCCACAACCAATGCTTTGAGGCAGTAAATGGCTTGTATAAAGTTATTTTGGGTAAGAATATATTATAATACAATGAATTTAATTGATTACAAGTGCTAGAAATGGATGAAGAATGTTTAGAAGTTTTAAGAAAGACTTGTTGAAGTTTGGTCCAAAATGGGATAAGAACCCACAAACATTGCTTCGAGGTAGTAAATGGCTTGTATAAAGTTATTTTGGGTTAGAATATGTTATAATACAATTAATTTGATTGATTACAAGTGCTAGAGATGGATGAAGAATGTTTAGAAGTGTGAAGAAAGACTTGTTGAAGTTTGGTCCCAAATGGGATAAGAACCCACAAACATTGCTTTGAGGCAGTAAATGGCTTGTATAAAGTTATTTTGGGTTAGAATATGTTATAATACAATGAATTTGATTGATTACAAGTGCTATAGATGGATGAAGAATGTTTAGAAGTGTGAAGAAGGACTTGCTGAAGTTTGGTCCCAAATGAGATATGAACCCACAGACATTTCTTTGAGGTAGTAAATGGCTTGTATAAAGTTATTTTGGGTTAGAATATGTTATAATACAATGAATTTGATTGATTACAAGTGCTAGAGATGGATGAAGAATGTTTAGAAGTCTGAAGAATGACTTGTTGAAGTTTGGTCCAAAATGGGATAAGAACCCACAAACATTGCTTTGAGGTAGTAAATGGCTTGTATAAAGTTATTTTGGGTTAGAATATGTTATAATACAATGAATTTGATTGATTACCAGTGCTAGAGATGGATGAAGAATGTTTTAGAAGTGTGAAAAAAGACTTGTTGATGTTTGGTCCCAAATGGGATAAGAACCCACAACCAATGCTTTGAGACAATAAATGGCTTGTATAAAGTTATTTTGGATTAGAATATGTTATAATACAATGAATTTGATTGATTACAAGTGCTAGAGATGGTTGAAGAATGTTTAGAATTGTGAAGAAAGACTTGTTGAAGTTTTGTTCAAAATGGGATAAGAACCCACAAACATTGCTTCGAGGTAGTAAATGGCTTGTATAAAGTTATTTTCGGTTAGAATATGTTATAATACAATGAATTTGATTGATTACAAGTGCTAGAGATGGATGAAGAATGTTTAGAAGTGTGAACAAAGACTCGTTAAAGTTTGGTCCCAAATGGGATAAGAACCCACAACCAATGCTTTGAGACAATAAATGGCTTGTATAAAGTTATTTTGGGTTAGAATATGTTATAATACAATGAATTTGATTGATTACAAGTGCTAGAGATGGTTGAAGAATGTTTAGAATTGTGAAGAAAGACTTGTTGAAGTTTGGTCCAAAATGGGATAAGAACCCACAAACATTGCTTCGAGGTAGTAAATGGCTTGTATAAAGTTATTTTGGGTTAGAATATGTTATAATACAATGAATTTGATTGATTACAAGTGCTAGAGATGGATGAAGAATGTTTAGAAGTGGGAACAAAGACTCGTTAAAGTTTGGTCCCAAATGGGATAAGAACCCACAACCAATGCTTTGAGGCAGTAAATGGCTTGTACAAAGTTATTTTGGGTTAGAATATTTTATAATACAATGAATTTGATTGATTACAAGTGCTAGAGATGGATGAAGAATGTTTTAGAAGTGTGAAGAAAGACTTGTTGATGTTTGGTCCCAAATGGGATAAGAACCCACAACCAATGCTTTGAGGCAGTAAATGGCTTGTATAAAGTTATTTTGGGTAAGAATATATTATAATACAATGAATTTAATTGATTACAAGTGCTAGAGATGGATGAAGAATGTTTAGAAGTTTTAAGAAAGACTTGTTGAAGTTTGGTCCAAAATGGGATAAGAACCCACAAACATTGCTTCGAGGTAGTAAATGGCTTGTATAAAGTTATTTTGGGTTAGAATATGTTATAATACAATGAATTTAATTGATTACAAGTGCTAGAGATGGATGAAGAATGTTTAGAAGTGTGAACAAAGACTCGTTAAAGTTTGGTCCCAAATGGGATAAGAACCCACAACCAATGCTTTGAGGCATTAAATGGCTTGTATAAAGTTATTTTGAGTTAGAATATGTTATAATACAATGAATTTGATTGATTACAAGTGCTAGAGATGGATGAAGAATGTTTTGGAAGTGTGAAGAAAGACTTGTTGATGTTTGGTCCCAAATGGGATAAGAACCCACAACCAATGCTTTGAGGCAGTAAATAGCTTGTATAAAGTTATTTTGGGTTAGAATATGTTATAATACAATAAATATAATTGATTACAAGTGCTAGAGATGGATGAAGAATGTTTAGAAGTTTTAAGAAAGACTTGTTGAAGTTTGGTCCAAAATGGGATAAGAACCCACAAACATTGCTTCGAGGTAGTAAATGGCTTGTATAAAGTTATTTTGGGTTAGAGTATGTTATAATACAATTAATTTGATTGATTACAAGTGCTAGATATGGATGAAGAATGTTTAGAAGTGTGAAGAAAGACTTGTTGAAGTTTGGTCCCAAATGGGATAAGAACCCACAACCAATGCTTTGAGGCAGCAAATGACTTGTATAAAGTTATTTTGGGTTAGAATATGTTATAATACAATGAATTTGATTGATTACAAGTGCTAGAGATGGATAAAGAATGTTTAGAAATGTGAACAAAGACTCGTTAAAGTTTGGTCCCAAATGGGATAAGAACCCACAACCAATGCTTTGAGACAATAAATGGCTTGTATAAAGTTATTTTGGGTTAGAATATGTTATAATACAATGAATTTGATTGATTACAAGTGCTAGAGATGGTTGAAGAATGTTTAGAATTGTGAAGAAAGACTTGTTGAAGTTTGGTCCAAAATGGGATAAGAACCCACAAACATTGCTTCGAGGTAGTAAATGGCTTGTATAAAGTTATTTTGGGTTAGAATATGTTATAATACAATGAATTTGATTGATTACAAGTGCTAGAGATTGATGAAGAATGTTTTAGAAGTGTGAAGAAAGACTTGTTGATGTTTGGTCCTAAATGGGATAAGAACCCACAACCAATGCTTTGAGGCAGTAAATGGCTTGTATAAAGTTATTTTGGGTAAGAATATATTATAATACAATGAATTTAATTGATTGCAAGTGCTAGAGATGGATGAAGAATGTTTTAGAAGTGTGAAGAAAGACTTGTTGATGTTTGGTCCCAAATGGGATAAGAACCCACAACCAATGCTTTGAGGCAGTAAATGGCTTGTATAAAGTTATTTTGGGTAAGAATATATTATAATACAATGAATTTAATTGATTACAAGTGCTAGAGATGGATGAAGAATGTTTAGAAGTTTTAAGAAAGACTTGTTGAAGTTTGGTCCAAAATGGGATAAGAACCCACAAACATTGCTTCGAGGTAGTAAATGGCTTGTATAAAGTTATTTTGGGTTAGAATATGTTATAATACAATTAATTTGATTGATTACAAGTGCTAGAGATGGATGAAGAATGTTTAGAAGTGTGAAGAAAGACTTGTTGAAGTTTGGTCCCAAATGGGATAAGAACCCACAAACATTGCTTTGAGGCAGTAAATGGCTTGTATAAAGTTATTTTGGGTTAGAATATGTTATAATACAATGAATTTGATTGATTACAAGTGCTATAGATGGATGAAGAATGTTTAGAAGTGTGAAGAAGGACTTGCTGAAGTTTGGTCCCAAATGAGATATGAACCCACAGACATTTCTTTGAGGTAGTAAATGGCTTGTATAAAGTTATTTTGGGTTAGAATATGTTATAATACAATGAATTTGATTGATTACAAGTGCTAGAGATGGATGAAGAATGTTTAGGAGTCTGAAGAATGACTTGTTGAAGTTTGGTCCAAAATGGGATAAGAACCCACAAACATTGCTTTGAGGTAGTAAATGGCTTGTATAAAGTTATTTTGGGTTAGAATATGTTATAATACAATGAATTTGATTGATTACCAGTGCTAGAGATGGATGAAGAATGTTTCAGAAGTGTGAAGAAAGACTTGTTGATGTTTGGTCCCAAATGGGATAAGAACCCACAACCAATGCTTTGAGACAATAAATGGCTTGTATAAAGTTATTTTGGATTAGAATATGTTATAATACAATGAATTTGATTGATTACAAGTGCTAGAGATGGTTGAAGAATGTTTAGAATTGTGAAGAAAGACTTGTTGAAGTTTGGTTCAAAATGGGATAAGAACCCACAAACATTGCTTCGAGGTAGTAAATGGCTTGTATAAAGTTATTTTCGGTTAGAATATGTTATAATACAATGAATTTGATTGATTACAAGTGCTAGAGATGGATGAAGAATGTTTAGAAGTGGGAACAAAGACTCGTTAAAGTTTGGTCCCAAATGGGATAAGAACCCACAACCAATGCTTTGAGGCAGTAAATGGCTTGTATAAAGTTATTTTGGGTTAGAATATTTTATAATACAATGAATTTGATTGATTACAAGTGCTAGAGATGGATGAAGAATGTTTTAGAAGTGTGAAGAAAGACTTGTTGATGTTTGGTCCCAAATGGGATAAGAACCCACAACCAATGCTTTGAGGCAGTAAATGGCTTGTATAAAGTTATTTTGGGTAAGAATATATTATAATACAATGAATTTAATTGATTACAAGTGCTAGAGACGGATGAAGAATGTTTAGAAGTGTGAAGAAAGACTTGTTGAAGTTTGGTCCAAAATGGGATAAGAACCCACAAACATTGCTTCGAGGTAGTAAATGGCTTGTATAAAGTTATTTTGGGTTAGAATATGTTATAATACAATGAATTTAATTGATTACAAGTGCTAGAGATGGATGAAGAATGTTTAGAAGTATGAAGAAAGACTTGTTGAAGTTTGGTCCCAAATGGGATAAGAACCCACAAACATTGCTTTGAGGTAGTAAATGGCTTGTATAAAGTTATTTTGGGTTAGAATATGTTATAATACAATGAATTTGATTGATTACAAGTGCTAGAGATGGATAAAGAATGTTTAGAAGTGTGAAGAAGGACTTGCTGAAGTTTAGTCCCAAATGAGAAATGAACCCACAAACATTTCTTTGAGGTAGTAAATGGCTTGTATAAAGTTATTTTGGGTTAGAATATGTTATAATACAATGAATTTGATTGATTACAAGTGCTAGAGATGGATAAAGAATGTTTAGAAGTGTGAAGAAGGACTTGCTGAAGTTTAGTCCCAAATGAGATATGAACCCACAAACATTTCTTTGAGGTAGTAAATGGCTTGTATAAAGTTATTTTGGGTTAGAATATGTTATAATACAATGAATTTGATTGATTAAAAGTGCTAGAGATGGATGAAGAATGTTTAGAAGTGTGAAGAAAGACTTGTTGAAGTTTGGTCCAAAATGAGATAAGAACCCACAAACATTGCTTCGAGGTAGTAAATGGCTTGTATAAAGTTATTTTCGGTTAGAATATGTTATAATACAATGAATTTGATTGATTACAAGTGCTAGAGATGGATAAAGAATGTTTAGAAGTGTGAACAAAGACTCGTTATAGTTTGGTCCCAAATGGGATAAGAACCCACAACCAATGCTTTGAGGCATTAAATGGCTTGTATAAAGTTATTTTGGGTTAGAATATGTTATAATACGATGAATTTGATTGATTACAAGTGCTAGAGATGGATGAAGAATGTTTAGAAGTGTGAAGAAAGACTGGTTGATGTTTGGTCCCAAATGGGATAAGAACCCACAACCAATGCTTTGAGGCAGTAAATGGCTTGTATAAAGTTATTTTGGGTTAGAATATGTAATAATACAATGAATTTAATTGATTACAAGTGCTAGAGATGGATGAAGAATGTTTAGAAGTGTGAAGAAAGACTTGTTGAAGTTTGGTCCAAAATGGGATAAGAACCCACAACCAATTCTTTGAGGCAGTAAATGGCTTGTATAAACTTATTTTGGGTTAGAATATGTTATAATACAATGAATTTGATTAATTACAAGTGCTAGAGATGGATGAAGAATGTTTAGAACTGTGAAGAAAGACTTGTTGAAGTTTGGTCCAAAATGGGATAAGAACCCACAACCAATTCTTTGAGGTAGTAAATGGCTTGTATAAACTTATTTTGGGTTAGAATATGTTATAATACAATGAATTTGATTGATTACAAGTGCTAGAGATGGATGAAGAATGTTTTAGAAGTGTGAAGAAAGACTTGTTGATGTTTGGTCCCAAATGGGATAAGAACCCACAACCAAAGCTTTGAGGCAGTAAATGGCTTGTATATATGTTATTTTGGGTTAGAATATGTTATAATACAATGAATTTGATTGATTACAAGTGCTAGAGATGGATGAAGAATATTTTAGAAGTGTGAGGAAAGACTTGTTGATGTTTGGTCCCAAATGGGATAAGAAGCCACAACTAATTCTTTGGGGCAGTAAATGGCTTGTATAAACTTATTTTGGGTTAGAATATGTTATAATACAATGAATTTGATTGATTACAAGTGCTAGAGATGGATGAAGAATGTTTAGAACTGTGAAGAAAGACTTGTTGAAGTTTGGTCCCAAATGGGATAAGAACCCACAAACATTGCTTTGAGGTAGTAAATGGCTTGTATAAAGTTATTTTGGGTTAGAATATGTTATATTACAATGAATTTGATTGATTACAAGTGCTAGAGATGGATAAAGAATGTTTAGAAGTGTGAAGAAGGACTTGCTGAAGTTTAGTCCCAAATGAGATATGAACCCACAAACATTTCTTTGAGGTAGTAAATGGCTTATATAAAGTTATTTTGGGTTAGAATATGTTATAATACAATGAATTTGATTGATTACAAGTGCTAGAGATGGATAAAGAATGTTTAGAAGTGTGAAGAAGGACTTGCTGAAGTTTAGTCCCAAATGAGATATGAACCCACAAACATTTCTTTGAGGTAGTAAATGGCTTGTATAAAGTTATTTTGGGTTAGAATATGTTATAATACAATGAATTTGATTGATTACCAGTGCTAGAGATGGATCAAGAATGTTTCAGAAGTGTGAAGAAAGACTTGTTGATGTTTGGTCCCAAATGGGATAAGAACCCACAACCAATGCTTTGAGACAATAAATGGCTTGTATAAAGTTATTTTGGATTAGAATATGTTATAATACAATGAATTTGATTGATTACAAGTGCTAGAGATGGTTGAAGAATGTTTAGAATTGTGAAGAAAGACTTGTTGAAGTTTGGTTCAAAATGGGATAAGAACCCACAAACATTGCTTCGAGGTAGTAAATGGCTTGTATAAAGTTATTTTCGGTTAGAATATGTTATAATACAATGAATTTGATTGATTACAAGTGCTAGAGATGGATGAAGAATGTTTAGAAGTGGGAACAAAGACTCGTTAAAGTTTGGTCCCAAATGGGATAAGAACCCACAACCAATGCTTTGAGGCAGTAAATGGCTTGTATAAAGTTATTTTGGGTTAGAATATTTTATAATACAATGAATTTGATTGATTACAAGTGCTAGAGATGGATGAAGAATGTTTTAGAAGTGTGAAGAAAGACTTGTTGATGTTTGGTCCCAAATGGGATAAGAACCCACAACCAATGCTTTGAGGCAGTAAATGGCTTGTATAAAGTTATTTTGGGTAAGAATATATTATAATACAATGAATTTAATTGATTACAAGTGCTAGAGACGGATGAAGAATGTTTAGAAGTGTGAAGAAAGACTTGTTGAAGTTTGGTCCAAAATGGGATAAGAACCCACAAACATTGCTTCGAGGTAGTAAATGGCTTGTATAAAGTTATTTTGGGTTAGAATATGTTATAATACAATGAATTTAATTGATTACAAGTGCTAGAGATGGATGAAGAATGTTTAGAAGTATGAAGAAAGACTTGTTGAAGTTTGGTCCCAAATGGGATAAGAACCCACAAACATTGCTTTGAGGTAGTAAATGGCTTGTATAAAGTTATTTTGGGTTAGAATATGTTATAATACAATGAATTTGATTGATTACAAGTGCTAGAGATGGATAAAGAATGTTTAGAAGTGTGAAGAAGGACTTGCTGAAGTTTAGTCCCAAATGAGAAATGAACCCACAAACATTTCTTTGAGGTAGTAAATGGCTTGTATAAAGTTATTTTGGGTTAGAATATGTTATAATACAATGAATTTGATTGATTACAAGTGCTAGAGATGGATAAAGAATGTTTAGAAGTGTGAAGAAGGACTTGCTGAAGTTTAGTCCCAAATGAGATATGAACCCACAAACATTTCTTTGAGGTAGTAAATGGCTTGTATAAAGTTATTTTGGGTTAGAATATGTTATAATACAATGAATTTGATTGATTAAAAGTGCTAGAGATGGATGAAGAATGTTTAGAAGTGTGAAGAAAGACTTGTTGAAGTTTGGTCCAAAATGGGATAAGAACCCACAAACATTGCTTCGAGGTAGTAAATGGCTTGTATAAAGTTATTTTCGGTTAGAATATGTTATAATACAATGAATTTGATTGATTACAAGTGCTAGAGATGGATAAAGAATGTTTAGAAGTGTGAACAAAGACTCGTTATAGTTTGGTCCCAAATGGGATAAGAACCCACAACCAATGCTTTGAGGCATTAAATGGCTTGTATAAAGTTATTTTGGGTTAGAATATGTTATAATACGATGAATTTGATTGATTACAAGTGCTAGAGATGGATGAAGAATGTTTAGAAGTGTGAAGAAAGACTGGTTGATGTTTGGTCCCAAATGGGATAAGAACCCACAACCAATGCTTTGAGGCAGTAAATGGCTTGTATAAAGTTATTTTGGGTTAGAATATGTAATAATACAATGAATTTAATTGATTACAAGTGCTAGAGATGGATGAAGAATGTTTAGAAGTGTGAAGAAAGACTTGTTGAAGTTTGGTCCAAAATGGGATAAGAACCCACAACCAATTCTTTGAGGCAGTAAATGGCTTGTATAAACTTATTTTGGGTTAGAATATGTTATAATACAATGAATTTGATTAATTACAAGTGCTAGAGATGGATGAAGAATGTTTAGAACTGTGAAGAAAGACTTGTTGAAGTTTGGTCCAAAATGGGATAAGAACCCACAACCAATTCTTTGAGGTAGTAAATGGCTTGTATAAACTTATTTTGGGTTAGAATATGTTATAATACAATGAATTTGATTGATTACAAGTGCTAGAGATGGATGAAGAATGTTTTAGAAGTGTGAAGAAAGACTTGTTGATGTTTGGTCCCAAATGGGATAAGAACCCACAACCAAAGCTTTGAGGCAGTAAATGGCTTGTATATATGTTATTTTGGGTTAGAATATGTTATAATACAATGAATTTGATTGATTACAAGTGCTAGAGATGGATGAAGAATATTTTAGAAGTGTGAGGAAAGACTTGTTGATGTTTGGTCCCAAATGGGATAAGAAGCCACAACTAATTCTTTGGGGCAGTAAATGGCTTGTATAAACTTATTTTGGGTTAGAATATGTTATAATACAATGAATTTGATTGATTACAAGTGCTAGAGATGGATGAAGAATGTTTAGAACTGTGAAGAAAGACTTGTTGAAGTTTGGTCCCAAATGGGATAAGAACCCACAAACATTGCTTTGAGGTAGTAAATGGCTTGTATAAAGTTATTTTGGGTTAGAATATGTTATATTACAATGAATTTGATTGATTACAAGTGCTAGAGATGGATAAAGAATGTTTAGAAGTGTGAAGAAGGACTTGCTGAAGTTTAGTCCCAAATGAGATATGAACCCACAAACATTTCTTTGAGGTAGTAAATGGCTTATATAAAGTTATTTTGGGTTAGAATATGTTATAATACAATGAATTTGATTGATTACAAGTGCTAGAGATGGATAAAGAATGTTTAGAAGTGTGAAGAAGGACTTGCTGAAGTTTAGTCCCAAATGAGATATGAACCCACAAACATTTCTTTGAGGTAGTAAATGGCTTGTATAAAGTTATTTTGGGTTAGAATATGTTATAATACAATGAATTTGATTGATTACAAGTGCTAGAGATGGATAAAGAATGTTTAGAAGTGTGAAGAAGGACTTGCTGAAGTTTAGTCCCAAATGAGATATGAACCCACAAACATTTCTTTGAGGTAGTAAATGGCTTGTATAAAGTTATTTTGGGTTAGAATATGTTATAATAAAATGAATTTGATTGATTACAAGTGCTAGAGATGGATAAAGAATGTTTAGAAGTGTAAAGAAGGACTTGCTGAAGTTTAGTCCCAAATGAGATATGAACCCACAAACATTTCTTTGAGGTAGTAAATGGCTTGTATAAAGTTATTTTGGGTTAGAATATGTTATAATACAATGAATTTGATTGATTAAAAGTGCTAGAGATGGATGAAGAATGTTTAGAAGTGTGAAGAAAGACTTGTTGAAGTTTGGTCCAAAATGGGATAAGAACCCACAAACATTGCTTCGAGGTAGTAAATGGCTTGTATAAAGTTATTTTCGGTTAGAATATGTTATAATACAATGAATTTGATTGATTACAAGTGCTAGAGATGGATAAAGAATGTTTAGAAGTGTGAACAAAGACTCGTTATAGTTTGGTCCCAAATGGGATAAGAACCCACAACCAATGCTTTGAGGCATTAAATGGCTTGTATAAAGTTATTTTGGGTTAGAATATGTTATAATACGATGAATTTGATTGATTACAAGTGCTAGAGATGGATGAAGAATGTTTAGAAGTGTGAAGAAAGACTTGTTGATGTTTGGTCCCAAATGGGATAAGAACCCACAACCAATGCTTTGAGGCAGTAAATGGCTTGTATAAAGTTATTTTGGGTTAGAATATGTAATAATACAATGAATTTAATTGATTACAAGTGCTAGAGATGGATGAAGAATGTTTAGAAGTGTGAAGAAAGACTTGTTGAAGTTTGGTCCAAAATGGGATAAGAACCCACAACCAATTCTTTGAGGCAGTAAATGGCTTGTATAAACTTATTTTGGGTTAGAATATGTTATAATACAATGAATTATATTAATTACAAGTGCTAGAGATGGATGAAGAATGTTTAGAACTATGAAGAAAGACTTGTTGAAGTTTGGTCCAAAATGGGATAAGAACCCACAACCAATTCTTTGAGGCAGTAAATGGCTTGTATAAACTTATTTTGGGTTAGAATATGTTATAATACAATGAATTTGATTGATTACAAGTGCTAGAGATGGATGAAGAATGTTTTAGAAGTGTGAAGAAAGACTTGTTGATGTTTGGTCCCAAATGGGATAAGAACCCACAACCAAAGCTTTGAGGCAGTAAATGGCTTGTATAAAGTTATTTTGGGTTAGAATATGTTATAATACAATGAATTTGATTGATTACAAGTGCTAGAGATGGATAAAGAATGTTTAGAAGTGTGAAGAAGGACTTGCTGAAGTTTAGTCCCAAATGAGATATGAACCCACAAACATTTCTTTGAGGTAGTACATGGCTTGTATAAAGTTATTTTGGGTTAGAATATGTTATAATACAATGAATTTGATTGATTAAAAGTACTAGAGATGGATGAAGAATGTTTAGAAGTGTGAAGAAAGACTTGTTGAAGTTTGGTCCAAAATGGGATAAGAACCCACAAACATTGCTTCGAGGTAGTAAATGGCTTGTATAAAGTTATTTTCGGTTAGAATATGTTATAATACAATGAATTTGATTGATTACAAGTGCTAGAGATGGATAAAGAATGTTTAGAAGTGTGAACAAAGACTCGTTATAGTTTGGTCCCAAATGGGATAAGAACCCACAACCAATGCTTTGAGGCATTAAATGGCTTGTATAAAGTTATTTTGGGTTAGAATATGTTATAATACGATGAATTTGATTGATTACAAGTGCTAGAGATGGATGAAGAATGTTTAGAAGTGTGAAGAAAGACTGGTTGATGTTAGGTCCCAAATGGGATAAGAACCCACAACCAATGCTTTGAGGCAGTAAATGGCTTGTATAAAGTTATTTTGGGTTAGAATATGTAATAATACAATGAATTTAATTGATTACAAGTGCTAGAGATGGATGAAGAATGTTTAGAAGTGTGAAGAAAGACTTGTTGAAGTTTGGTCCAAAATGGGATAAGAACCCACAACCAATTCTTTGAGGCAGTAAATGGCTTGTATAAACTTATTTTGGGTTAGAATATGTTATAATACAATGAATTTGATTAATTACAAGTGCTAGAGATGGATGAAGAATGTTTAGAACTGTGAAGAAAGACTTGTTGAAGTTTGGTCCAAAATGGGATAAGAACCCACAACCAATTCTTTGAGGTAGTAAATGGCTTGTATAAACTTATTTTGGGTTAGAATATGTTATAATACAATGAATTTGATTGATTACAAGTGCTAGAGATGGATGAAGAATGTTTAGAAGTGTGAACAAAGACTCGTTATAGTTTGGTCCCAAATGGGATAAGAACCCACAACCAATGCTTTGAGGCATTAAATGGCTTGTATAAAGTTATTTTGGGTTAGAATATGTTATAATACGATGAATTTGATTGATTACAAGTGCTAGAGATGGATGAAGAATGTTTAGAAGTGTGAAGAAAGACTTGTTGATGTTTGGTCCCAAATGGGATAAGAACCCACAACCAATGCTTTGAGGCAGTAAATGGCTTGTATAAAGTTATTTTGGGTTAGAATATGTAATAATACAATGAATTTAATTGATTACAAGTGCTAGAGATGGATGAAGAATGTTTAGAAGTGTGAAGAAAGACTTGTTGAAGTTTGGTCCAAAATGGAATAAGAACCCACAACCAATTCTTTGAGGCAGTAAATGGCTTGTATAAACTTATTTTGGGTTAGAATATGTTATAATACAATGAATTATATTAATTACAAGTGCTAGAGATGGATGAAGAATGTTTAGAACTATGAAGAAAGACTTGTTGAAGTTTGGTCCAAAATGGGATAAGAACCCACAACCAATTCTTTGAGGCAGTAAATGGCTTGTATAAACTTATTTTGGGTTAGAATATGTTATAATACAATGAATTTGATTGATTACAAGTGCTAGAGATGGATGAAGAATGTTTTAGAAGTGTGAAGAAAGACTTGTTGATGTTTGGTCCCAAATGGGATAAGAACCCACAACCAAAGCTTTGAGGCAGTAAATGGCTTGTATAAAGTTATTTTGGGTTAGAATATGTTATAATACAATGAATTTGATTGATTACAAGTGCTAGAGATGGATAAAGAATGTTTAGAAGTGTGAAGAAGGACTTGCTGAAGTTTAGTCCCAAATGAGATATGAACCCACAAACATTTCTTTGAGGTAGTACATGGCTTGTATAAAGTTATTTTGGGTTAGAATATGTTATAATACAATGAATTTGATTGATTAAAAGTACTAGAGATGGATGAAGAATGTTTAGAAGTGTGAAGAAAGACTTGTTGAAGTTTGGTCCAAAATGGGATAAGAACCCACAAACATTGCTTCGAGGTAGTAAATGGCTTGTATAAAGTTATTTTCGGTTAGAATATGTTATAATACAATGAATTTGATTGATTACAAGTGCTAGAGATGGATAAAGAATGTTTAGAAGTGTGAACAAAGACTCGTTATAGTTTGGTCCCAAATGGGATAAGAACCCACAACCAATGCTTTGAGGCATTAAATGGCTTGTATAAAGTTATTTTGGGTTAGAATATGTTATAATACGATGAATTTGATTGTTTACAAGTGCTAGAGATGGATGAAGAATGTTTAGAAGTGTGAAGAAAGACTGGTTGATGTTTGGTCCCAAATGGGATAAGAACCCACAACCAATGCTTTGAGGCAGTAAATGGCTTGTATAAAGTTATTTTGGGTTAGAATATGTAATAATACAATGAATTTAATTGATTACAAGTGCTAGAGATGGATGAAGAATGTTTAGAAGTGTGAAGAAAGACTTGTTGAAGTTTGGTCCAAAATGGGATAAGAACCCACAACCAATTCTTTGAGGCAGTAAATGGCTTGTATAAACTTATTTTGGGTTAGAATATGTTATAATACAATGAATTTGATTAATTACAAGTGCTAGAGATGGATGAAGAATGTTTAGAACTGTGAAGAAAGACTTGTTGAAGTTTGGTCCAAAATGGGATAAGAACCCACAACCAATTCTTTGAGGTAGTAAATGGCTTGTATAAACTTATTTTGGGTTAGAATATGTTATAATACAATGAATTTGATTGATTACAAGTGCTAGAGATGGATGAAGAATGTTTAGAAGTGTGAACAAAGACTCGTTATAGTTTGGTCCCAAATGGGATAAGAACCCACAACCAATGCTTTGAGGCATTAAATGGCTTGTATAAAGTTATTTTGGGTTAGAATATGTTATAATACGATGAATTTGATTGATTACAAGTGCTAGAGATGGATGAAGAATGTTTAGAAGTGTGAAGAAAGACTTGTTGATGTTTGGTCCCAAATGGGATAAGAACCCACAACCAATGCTTTGAGGCAGTAAATGGCTTGTATAAAGTTATTTTGGGTTAGAATATGTAATAATACAATGAATTTAATTGATTACAAGTGCTAGAGATGGATGAAGAATGTTTAGAAGTGTGAAGAAAGACTTGTTGAAGTTTGGTCCAAAATGGGATAAGAACCCACAACCAATTCTTTGAGGCAGTAAATGGCTTGTATAAACTTATTTTGGGTTAGAATATGTTATAATACAATGAATTATATTAATTACAAGTGCTAGAGATGGATGAAGAATGTTTAGAACTATGAAGAAAGACTTGTTGAAGTTTGGTCCAAAATGGGATAAGAACCCACAACCAATTCTTTGAGGCAGTAAATGGCTTGTATAAACTTATTTTGGGTTAGAATATGTTATAATACAATGAATTTGATTGATTACAAGTGCTAGAGATGGATGAAGAATGTTTTAGAAGTGTGAAGAAAGACTTGTTGATGTTTGGTCCCAAATGGGATAAGAACCCACAACCAAAGCTTTGAGGCAGTAAATGGCTTGTATAAAGTTATTTTGGGTTAGAATATGTTATAATACAATGAATTTGATTGATTACAAGTGCTAGAGATAGATGAAGAATGTTTAGAAGTGTGAAGAAGGACTTGCTGAAGTTTGGTCCCAAATGGGATATGAACCCACAAACATTTCTTTGAGGTAGTACATGGCTTGTATAAAGTTATTTTGGGTTAGAATATGTTATAATACAATGAATTTGATTGATTAAAAGTACTAGAGATGGATGAAGAATGTTTAGAAGTGTGAAGAAAGACTTGTTGAAGTTTGGTCCAAAATGGGATAAGAACCCACAAACATTGCTTCGAGGTAGTAAATGGCTTGTATAAAGTTATTTTCGGTTAGAATATGTTATAATACAATGAATTTGATTGATTACAAGTGCTAGAGATGGATAAAGAATGTTTAGAAGTGTGAACAAAGACTCGTTATAGTTTGGTCCCAAATGGGATAAGAACCCACAACCAATGCTTTGAGGCATTTAATGGCTTGTATAAAGTTATTTTGGGTTAGAATATGTTATAATACGATGAATTTGATTGATTACAAGTGCTAGAGATGGATGAAGAATGTTTAGAAGTGTGAAGAAAGACTGGTTGATGTTTGGTCCCAAATGGGATAAGAACCCACAACCAATGCTTTGAGGCAGTAAATGGCTTGTATAAAGTTATTTTGGGTTAGAATATGTAATAATACAATGAATTTAATTGATTACAAGTGCTAGAGATGGATGAAGAATGTTTAGAAGTGTGAAGAAAGACTTGTTGAAGTTTGGTCCAAAATGGGATAAGAACCCACAACCAATTCTTTGAGGCAGTAAATGGCTTGTATAAACTTATTTTGGGTTAGAATATGTTATAATACAATGAATTTGATTAATTACAAGTGCTAGAGATGGATGAAGAATGTTTAGAACTGTGAAGAAAGACTTGTTGAAGTTTGGTCCAAAATGGGATAAAAACCCACAACCAATTCTTTGAGGTAGTAAATGGCTTGTATAAACTTATTTTGGGTTAGAATATGTTATAATACAATGAATTTGATTGATTACAAGTGCTAGAGATGGATGAAGAATGTTTTAGAAGTGTGAAGAAAGACTTGTTGATGTTTGGTCCCAAATGGGATAAGAACCCACAACCAAAGCTTTGAGGCAGTAAATGGCTTGTATATATGTTATTTTGGGTTAGAATATGTTATAATACAATGAATTTGATTGATTACAAGTGCTAGAGATGGATGAAGAATATTTTAGAAGTGTGAGGAAAGACTTGTTGATGTTTGGTCCCAAATGGGATAAGAAGCCACAACTAATTCTTTGGGGCAGTAAATGGCTTGTATAAACTTATTTTGGGTTAGAATATGTTATAATACAATGAATTTGATTGATTACAAGTGCTAGAGATGGATGAAGAATGTTTAGAACTGTGAAGAAAGACTTGTTGAAGTTTGGTCCCAAATGGGATAAGAACCCACAAACATTGCTTTGAGGTAGTAAATGGCTTGTATAAAGTTATTTTGGGTTAGAATATGTTATATTACAATGAATTTGATTGATTACAAGTGCTAGAGATGGATAAAGAATGTTTAGAAGTGTGAAGAAGGACTTGCTGAAGTTTAGTCCCAAATGAGATATGAACCCACAAACATTTCTTTGAGGTAGTAAATGGCTTGTATAAAGTTATTTTGGGTTAGAATATGTTATAATACAATGAATTTGATTGATTACAAGTGCTAGAGATGGATAAAGAATGTTTAGAAGTGTGAAGAAGGACTTGCTGAAGTTTAGTCCCAAATGAGATATGAACCCACAAACATTTCTTTGAGGTAGTAAATGGCTTGTATAAAGTTATTTTGGGTTAGAATATGTTATAATACAATGAATTTGATTGATTACAAGTGCTAGAGATGGATAAAGAATGTTTAGAAGTGTGAAGAAGGACTTGCTGAAGTTTAGTCCCAAATGAGATATGAACCCACAAACATTTCTTTGAGGTAGTAAATGGCTTGTATAAAGTTGTTTTGGGTTAGAATATGTTATAATAAAATGAATTTGATTGATTACAAGTGCTAGAGATGGATAAAGAATGTTTAGAAGTGTAAAGAAGGACTTGCTGAAGTTTAGTCCCAAATGAGATATGAACCCACAAACATTTCTTTGAGGTAGTAAATGGCTTGTATAAAGTTCTTTTGGGTTAGAATATGTTATAATACAATGAATTTGATTGATTAAAAGTGCTAGAGATGGATGAAGAATGTTTAGAAGTGTGAAGAAAGACTTGTTGAAGTTTGGTCCAAAATGGGATAAGAACCCACAAACATTGCTTCGAGGTAGTAAATGGCTTGTATAAAGTTATTTTCGGTTAGAATATGTTATAATACAATGAATTTGATTGATTACAAGTGCTAGAGATGGATAAAGAATGTTTAGAAGTGTGAACAAAGACTCGTTATAGTTTGGTCCCAAATGGGATAAGAACCCACAACCAATGCTTTGAGGCATTAAATGGCTTGTATAAAGTTATTTTGGGTTAGAATATGTTATAATACGATGAATTTGATTGATTACAAGTGCTAGAGATGGATGAAGAATGTTTAGAAGTGTGAAGAAAGACTTGTTGATGTTTGGTCCCAAATGGGATAAGAACCCACAACCAATGCTTTGAGGCAGTAAATGGCTTGTATAAAGTTATTTTGGGTTAGAATATGTAATAATACAATGAATTTAATTGATTACAAGTGCTAGAGATGGATGAAGAATGTTTAGAAGTGTGAAGAAAGACTTGTTGAAGTTTGGTCCAAAATGGGATAAGAACCCACAACCAATTCTTTGAGGCAGTAAATGGCTTGTATAAACTTATTTTGGGTTAGAATATGTTATAATACAATGAATTATATTAATTACAAGTGCTAGAGATGGATGAAGAATGTTTAGAACTATGAAGAAAGACATGTTGAAGTTTGGTCCAAAATGGGATAAGAACCCACAACCAATTCTTTGAGGCAGTAAATGGCTTGTATAAACTTATTTTGGGTTAGAATATGTTATAATACAATGAATTTGATTGATTACAAGTGCTAGAGATGGATGAAGAATGTTTTAGAAGTGTGAAGAAAGACTTGTTGATGTTTGGTCCCAAATGGGATAAGAACCCACAACCAAAGCTTTGAGGCAGTAAATGGCTTGTATAAAGTTATTTTGGGTTAGAATATGTTATAATACAATGAATTTGATTGATTACAAGTGCTAGAGATGGATAAAGAATGTTTAGAAGTGTGAAGAAGGACTTGCTGAAGTTTAGTCCCAAATGAGATATGAACCCACAAACATTTCTTTGAGGTAGTACATGGCTTGTATAAAGTTATTTTGGGTTAGAATATGTTATAATACAATGAATTTGATTGATTAAAAGTACTAGAGATGGATGAAAAATGTTTAGAAGTGTGAAGAAAGACTTGTTGAAGTTTGGTCCAAAATGGGATAAGAACCCACAAACATTGCTTCGAGGTAGTAAATGGCTTGTATAAAGTTATTTTCGGTTAGAATATGTTATAATACAATGAATTTGATTGATTACAAGTGCTAGAGATGGATAAAGAATGTTTAGAAGTGTGAACAAAGACTCGTTATAGTTTGGTCCCAAATGGGATAAGAACCCACAACCAATGCTTTGAGGCAGTAATTGGCTTGTATAAACTTATTTTGGGTTAGAATATGTTATAATACAATGAATTTGATTGATTACAAGTGCTAGAGATGGATGAAGAATATTTAGAAGTGTGAAGAAAGACTTGTTGATGTTTGGTCCCAAATGGGATAAGAACCCACAACCAATGCTTTGAAGCAGTAAATGGCTTGTATAAAGTTATTTTGGGTTAGAATATGTTATAATACAATGAATTTGATTGATTACAAGTGCTAGAGATGGATGAAGAATGTTTTAGAAGTGTGAAGAAAGACTTGTTGATGTTTGGTCCCAAATGGGATAAGAAGCCACAACTAATTCTTTGGGGCAGTAAATGGCTTGTATAAACTTATTTTGGGTTAGAATATGTTATAATACAATGAATTTGATTGATTACAAGTGCTAGAGATGGATGAAGAATGTTTAGAACTGTGAAGAAAGACTTGTTGAAGTTTGGTCCAAAATGGGATAAGAACCCACAACCAACTCTTTGAGGCAGTAAATGGCTTGTATAAACTTATTTTGGGTTAGAATATGTTATAATACAATGAATTTGATTGATTACAAGTGCTAGAGATGGATGAAGAATGTTTAGAAGTGTGAAGAAAGACTTGTTGATGTTTGGTCCCAAATGGGATAAGAACCCACAACCAATGCTTTGAGGCAGTAAATGGCTTTTATAAAGTTATTTTGGGTTAGAATATGTTATAATACAATGAATTTGATTGATTAGAAGTGCTAGAGATGGATGAAGAATGTTTTAGAAGTGTGAAGAAAGACTTGTTGATGTTTGGTCCCAAATGGGATAAAAACCCACAACCAATGCTTTGAGGCAGTAAATGGCTTGTATAAAGTTATTTTGGGTTAGAATATGTTATAATACAAAGAATTTGATTGATTACAAGTGCTAGAGATGGATGAAGAATGTTTTAGAAGTGTGAAGAAAGACTTGTTGATGTTTGGTCCCAAATGGGATAAGAAGCCACAACTAATTCTTTGAGGCAGTAAATGGCTTGTATAAAGTTATTTTGGGTTAGAATATGTTATAATACAATGAATTTAATTGATTATAAGTGCTAGAGATGGATGAAGAATGTTTAGAAGTGTGAAGAAAGACTTGTTGAAGTTTGGTCCCAAATGGGATAAGAACCCACAACCAATGTTTTGAGGCAGTAAATGGCTTGTATAAAGTTATTTTGGGTTAGAATATGTTATAATACAATGAATTTGATTGATTACAAGTGCTAGAGATGGATGAAGAATGTTTAGAACTGTGAAGAAAGACTTGTTGATGTTTGGTCCCAAATGGGATAAGAACCCACAACCAATGCTTTGAGGCAGTAATTGGCTTGTATAAAGTTATTTTGGGTTAGAATATGTTATAATACAATGAATTTGATTGATTACAAGTGCTAGAGATGGATGAAGAATGTTTAGAAGTGTGAAGAAAGACTTGTTGATGTTTGGTCCCAAATGGGATAAGAACCCACAACTAATGCTTTGAGGCAGTAAATGGCTTGTATAAAGTTATTTTGGGTTAGAATATATTATAATACAATGAATTTGATTGATTTCAAGTGCTAGAGATGGATGAAGAATATTTAGAAGTGTGAAGAAGGACTTTCTGAAGTTTGGTCCCAAATGAGATATGAACCCACAAACATTTCTTTGAGGTAGTAAATGGCTTGTATAAAGTTATTTTGGGTTAGAATATGTTATAATACAATGAATTTGATTGATTACAAGTGCTAGAGATGGAT
This sequence comes from Capsella bursa-pastoris, assembly GCA_036452645.1. Classification (NCBI taxonomy): domain Eukaryota; kingdom Viridiplantae; phylum Streptophyta; class Magnoliopsida; order Brassicales; family Brassicaceae; genus Capsella; species Capsella bursa-pastoris. The sequence goes on from CP144192.1 coordinate 6,763,938, forward strand.
GAAGAATGTTTAGAAGTGTGATGAAAGACTTGTTGAAGTTTGGTCCAAAATGGGATAAGAACCCACAAACATTGCTTCGAGGTAGTAAATGGCTTGTATAAAGTTATTCTGGGTTAGAATATGTTATAATACAATGAATTTGATTGATTACAAGTGCTAGAGATGGATGAAGAATGTTTAGAAGTGTGAACAAAGACTCGTTGATGTTTGGTCCCAAATGGGATAAGAACCCACAACCAATGCGTTGAGGCAGTAAATGGCTTGTATAAAGTTATTTTGGGTTAGAATATGTTATAATACAATGACTTTAATTGATTACAAGTGCTAGAGATGGATGAAGAATGTTTAGAAGTGTGAAGAAAGACTTGTTGAAGATTGATCCAAAATGGGATAAGAACCCACAAACATTGCTTCGAGGTAGTAAATGGCTTGTATAAAGTTTTTCTGGGTTAGAATATGTTATAATACAATGAATTTGATTGATTACAAGTGCTAGAGATGGATGAAGAATGTTTAGAAGTGTGAACAAAGACTCGTTGAAGTTTGGTCCGAAATGGGATAAGAATCCACAACCAATGCTTTCAGGCAGTAAATGGCTTGTATAAAATTATTTTGGGTTAGAATATGTTATAATACAATGAATTTAATTGATTACAAGTGCTAGAGATGGATGAAGAATGTTTAGAAGTGTAAAGAAAAACTTGTTGAAGTTTGGTCCCAAATGGGATAAGAACCCACAACCAATGCTTTGAGATAGCAAATGGCTTGTATAAAGTTATTTTGGGTTAGAATATGTTATAATACAATGAATTTGATTGATTACAAGTGCTAGAGATGGATAAAGAATGTTAAGAAGTGTGAACAAAGACTCGTTAAAGTTTGGTCCCAAATGGGATAAGAACCCACAACCAATGCTTTGAGGCAGTAATTGGCTTGTATAAAGTTATTTTGGGTTAGAATATGTTATAATACAATGAATTTGATTGATTACAAGTGCTAGAGATGGATGAAGAATGTTTAGAAGTGTGAAGAAAGACTTGTTGAAGTTTGGTCCAAAATGGGATAAGAACCCACAACCAATTCTTTGAGGCAGTAAATGGCTTGTATAAACTTATTTTGGGTTAGAATATGTTATAATACAATGAATTTGATTGATTACAAGTGCTAGAGATGGATGAAGAATGTTTAGAAGTGTGAAGAAAGACTTGTTGATGTTTGGGCCCAAATGGGATAAGAACCCACAACCAATGCTTTGAGGCAGTAAATGGCTTGTATAAAGTTATTTTGGGTTAGAATATGTTATAATACAATGAATTTGAGTGATTACAAGTGCTAGAGATGGATGAAGAATGTTTTAGAAGTGTGAAGAAAGACTTGTTGATGTTTGGTCCCAAATGGGATAAGAACCCACAACTAATTCTTTGAGGCAGTAAATGGCTTGTATAAACTTATTTTGGGTTAGAATATGTTATAATACAATGAATTTGATTGATTACAAGTGCTAGAGATGGATGAAGAATGTTTAGAAGTGTGAAGAAAGACTTGTTGATGTTTGGGCCCAAATGGGATAAGAACCCACAACCAATGCTTTGAGGCAGTAAATGGCTTGTATAAAGTTATTTTGGGTTAGAATATGTTATAATACAATGAATTTGATTGATTACAAGTGCTAGAGATGGATGAAGAATGTTTAGAAGTGTGAAGAAAGACTTGTTGAAGTTTGGTCCAAAATGGGATAAGAACCCACAACCAATTCTTTGAGGCAGTAAATGGCTTGTATAAACTTATTTTGGGTTAGAATATGTTATAATACAATGAATTTGATTGATTACAAGTGCTAGAGATGGATGAAGAATGTTTAGAAGTGTGAAGAAAGACTTCTTGATGTTTGGGCCCAAATGGGATAAGAACCCACAACCAATGCTTTGAGGCAGTAAATGGCTTGTATAAAGTTATTTTGGGTTAGAATATGTTATAATACAATGAATTTGAGTGATTACAAGTGCTAGAGATGGATGAAGAATGTTTTAGAAGTGTGAAGAAAGACTTGTTGATGTTTGGTCCCAAATGGGATAAGAACCCACAACTAATTCTTTGAGGCAGTAAATGGCTTGTATAAACTTATTTTGGGTTAGAATATGTTATAATACAATGAATTTAATTGGTTACAAGTGCTAGAGATGGATGAAGAATGTTTAGAAGTGTGAAGAAAGACTTGTTGAAGTTTGGTCCCAAATGGGATAAGCACCCACAACCAATGCTTTGAGGCAGTAAATGGCTTGTATAAAGTTATTTTGGGTTAGAATATATTATAATACAATGAATTTGATTGATTACAAGTGCTAGAGATGGATGAAGAATGTTAAGAAGTGTGAACAAAGACTCGTTAAAGTTTGGTCCCAAATGAAATAAGAACCCACAACCAATGCTTTGAGGCAGTAATTGGCTTGTATAAAGTTATTTTGGGTTAGAATATGTTATAATACAATGAATTTGATTGATTACAAGTGCTAGAGATGGATGAAGAATGTTTAGAAGTGTGAAGAAAGACTTGTTGAAGTTTGGTCCAAAATGGGATAAGAACCCACAACCAATTCTTTGAGGCAGTAAATGGCTTGTATAAACTTATTTTGGGTTAGAATATGTTATAATACAATGAATTTGATTGATTACAAGTGCTAGAGATGGATGAAGAATGTTTAGAAGTGTGAAGAAAGACTTGTTGATGTTTGGGCCCAAATGGGATAAGAACCCACAACCAATGCTTTGAGGCAGTAAATGGCTTGTATAAAGTTATTTTGGGTTAGAATATGTTATAATACAATGAATTTGAGTGATTACAAGTGCTAGAGAAGGATGAAGAATGTTTTAGAAGTGTGAAGAAAGACTTGTTGATGTTTGGTCCCAAATGGGATAAGAACCCACAACTAATTCTTTGAGGCAGTAAATGGCTTGTATAAACTTATTTTGGGTTAGAATATGTTATAATACAATGAATTTAATTGGTTACAAGTGCTACAGATGGATGAAGAATGTTTAGAAGTGTGAAGAAAGACTTGTTGAAGTTTGGTCCCAAATGGGATAAGCACCCACAACCAATGCTTTGAGGCAGTAAATGGTTTGTATAAAGTTATTTTGGGTTAGAATATATTATAATACAATGAATTTGATTGATTACAAGTGCTAGAGATGGATGAAGAATGTTTAGAACTGTGAAGAAAGACTTGTTGATGTTTGGTCCCAAATGGGATAAGAACCCACAACCAATGCTTTGAGGCAGTAATTGGCTTGTATAAAGTTATTTTGGGTTAGAATATGTTATAATACAATTAATTTGATTGATTACAAGTGCTAGAGATGGATGAAGAATGTTTTAGAAGTGTGAAGAAAGACTTGTTGATGTTTGGTCCAAATGGGATAAGAACCCACAACCAATGCTTTGAGGCAGTAAATGGCTTGTATAAAGTTATTTTGGGTTAGAATATGTTATAATACAATGAATTTGATTGATTTCAAGTGCTAGAGATGGATGAAGAATGTTTAGAAGTGTGATGAAAGACTTGTTGAAGTTTGGTCAAAAATGGGATAAGAACCAACAAACATTGCTTCGAGGTAGTAAATGGCTTGTATAAAGTTATTCTGGGTTAGAATATGTTATAATACAATGAATTTTATTGATTAAAAGTGCTAGAGATGGATGAAGAATGTTTAGAAGTGTGAACAAAGACTCGTTGAAGTTTGGTCCCAAATGGGATAAGAACCCACAACCAATGCTTTGAGGCAGTAAATGGCTTGTATAAAATTATTTTGGGTTAGAATATGTTATAATACAATGAATTTGATTGATTACAAGTGCTAGAGATGGATGAAGAATGTTTTAGAAGTGTGAAGAAAGACTTGTTGATGTTTGGTCCCAAATGGGATAAGAAGCCACAACTAATTCTTTGAGGCAGTAAATGGCTTGTATAAACTTATTTTGGGTTAGAATATGTTATAATACAATGAATTTGATTGATTACAAGTGCCAGAGATGGATGAAGAATGTTTTAGAATATGTTATAATACAATGAATTTGATTGATTAGACTTGTCCAAAATGGGATAAGAACCAACAAACATTGCTTCGAGGTAGTAAATGGCTTGTATAAAGTTATTCTGGGTTAGAATATGTTATAATACAATGAATTTGATTGATTACAAGTGCTAGAGATGGATGAAGAATGTTTAGAAGTGTGAACAAAGACTCGTTGAAGTTTGGTCCCAAATGGGATAAGAACCCACAACCAATGCTTTGAGGCAGTAAATGGCTTGTATAAAATTATTTTGGGTTAGAATATGTTATAATACAATGAATTTGATTGATTACAAGTGCTAGAGATGGATGAAGAATGTTTTAGAAGTGTGAAGAAAGACTTGTTGATGTTTGGTCCCAAATGGGATAAGAAGCCACAACTAATTCTTTGAGGCAGTAAATGGCTTGTATAAACTTATTTTGGGTTAGAATATGTTATAATACAATGAATTTAATTGATTACAAGTGCTAGAGATGGATGAAGAATGTTTAGAAGTGTGAAGAAAGACTTGTTGAAGTTTGGTCCCAAATGGGATAAGAACCCACAACCAATGCTTTGAGGCAGTAATTGGCTTGTATAAAGTTATTTTGGGTTAGAATATGTTATAATACAATGAATTTGATTGATTACAAGTGCTAGAGATGGATGAAGAATGTTTTAGAAGTGTGAAGAAAGACTTGTTGATGTTTGGTCCCAAATGGGATAAGAACCCACAACCAATGCTTTGAGGCAGTAATTGGCTTGTATAAAGTTATTTTGGGTTAGAATATGTTATAATACAATTAATTTGATTGATTACAAGTGCTAGAGATGGATGAAGAATGTTTTAGAATTGTGAAGAAAGACTTGTTGATGTTTGGTCCAAATGGGATAAGAACCCACAACCAATGCTTTGAGGCAGTAAATGGCTTGTATAAAGTTATTTTGGGTTAGAATATGTTATAATACAATGAATTTGATTGATTTCAAGTGCTAGAGATGGATGAAGAATGTTTAGAAGTGTGATGAAAGACTTGTTGAAGTTTGGTCCAAAATGGGATAAGAACCAACAAACATTGCTTCGAGGTAGTAAATGGCTTGTATAAAGTTATTCTGGGTTAGAATATGTTATAATACAATGAATTTGATTGATTACAAGTGCTAGAGATGGATGAAGAATGTTTAGAAGTGTGAACAAAGACTCGTTGAAGTTTGGTCCCAAATGGGATAAGAACCCACAACCAATGCTTTGAGGCAGTAAATGGCTTGTATAAAATTATTTTGGGTTAGAATATGTTATAATACAATGAATTTGATTGATTACAAGTGCTAGAGATGGATGAAGAATGTTTTAGAAGTGTGAAGAAAGACTTGTTGATGTTTGGTCCCAAATGGGATAAGAAGCCACAACTAATTCTTTGAGGCAGTAAATGGCTTGTATAAACTTATTTTGGGTTAGAATATGTTATAATACAATGAATTTAATTGATTACAAGTGCTAGAGATGGATGAAGAATGTTTAGAAGTGTGAAGAAAGACTTGTTGAAGTTTGGTCCCAAATGGGATAAGAACCCACAACCAATGCTTTGAGGCAGTAATTGGCTTGTATAAAGTTATTTTGGGTTAGAATATGTTATAATACAATGAATTTGATTGATTACAAGTGCTAGAGATGGATGAAGAATGTTTTAGAAGTGTGAAGAAAGACTTGTTGATGTTTGGTCCCAAATGGGATAAGAACCCACAACCAATGCTTTGAGGTAGTAAATGGCTTGTATAAAGTTATTTTGGGTTAGAATATGTTATAATACAATGAATTTGATTGATTACAAGTGCCAGAGATGGATGAAGAATGTTTTAGAATATGTTATAATACAATGAATTTGATTGATTAGACTTGTCCAAAATGGGATAAGAACCAACAAACATTGCTTCGAGGTAGTAAATGGCTTGTATAAAGTTATTCTGGGTTAGAATATGTTATACTACAATGAATTTGATTGATTACAAGTGCTAGAGATGGATGAAGAATGTTTAGAAGTGTGAACAAAGACTCGTTGAAGTTTGGTCCCAAATGGGATAAGAACCCACAACCAATGCTTTGAGGCAGTAAATGGCTTGTATAAAATTATTTTGGGTTAGAATATGTTATAATACAATGAATTTGATTGATTACAAGTGCTAGAGATGGATGAAGAATGTTTTAGAAGTGTGAAGAAAGACTTGTTGATGTTTGGTCCCAAATGGGATAAGAAGCCACAACTAATTCTTTGAGGCAGTAAATGGCTTGTATAAACTTATTTTGGGTTAGAATATGTTATAATACAATGAATTTAATTGATTACAAGTGCTAGAGATGGATGAAGAATGTTTAGAAGTGTGAAGAAAGACTTGTTGAAGTTTGGTCCCAAATGGGATAAGAACCCACAACCAATGCTTTGAGGCAGTAATTGGCTTGTATAAAGTTATTTTGGGTTAGAATATGTTATAATACAATGAATTTGATTGATTACAAGTGCTAGAGATCGATGAAGAATGTTTTAGAAGTGTGAAGAAAGACTTGTTGATGTTTGGTCCCAAATGGGATAAGAACCCACAACCAATGCTTTGAGGCAGTAATTAGCTTGTATAAAGTTATTTTGGGTTAGAATATGTTATAATACAATGAATTTGATTGATTACAAGTGCCAGAGATGGATGAAGAATGTTTTAGAAGTGTGAAGAAAGACTTGTTGATGTTTGGTCCCAAATGGGATAAGAACCCACAACCAATGCTTTGAGGCAGTAAATGGCTTGTATAAATTTATTTTGGGTTAGAATATGTTATAATACAATGAATTTGATTGATTTCAAGTGCTAGAGATGGATGAAGAATATTTAGAAGTGTGAAGAAGGACTTTCTGAAGTTTGGTCCCAAATGAGATATGAACCCACAAACATTTCTTTGAGGTAGTAAATGGCTTGTATAAAGTTATTTTGGGTTAGAATATGTTATAATACAATGAATTTTATTGATTACAAGTGCTAGAGATGGATGAAGAATGTTTAGAAGTGTGATGAAAGACTTGTTGAAGTTTGGTCCAAAATGGGATAAGAACCCACAAACATTGCTTCGAGGTAGTAAATGGCTTGTATAAAGTTATTCTGGGTTAGAATATGTTATAATACAATGAATTTGATTGATTACAAGTGCTAGAGATGGATGAAGAATGTTTAGAAGTGTGAACAAAGACTCTATGATGTTTGGTCCCAAATGGGATAAGAACCCACAACCAATGCTTTGAGGCAGTAAATGGCTTGTATAAAATTATTTTGGGTTAGAATATGTTATAATACAATGAATTTGATTGATTACAAGTGTTAGATATGGATAAAGAATCTTTTAGAAGTGTGAAGAAAGACTTGTTGATGTTTGGTCCCAAATGGGATAAGAACCCACAACTAATGCGTTGAGGCAGTAAATGGCTTGTATAAAGTTATTTTGGGTTAGAATATGTTATAATACAATGACTTTAATTGATTACAAGTGCTAGAGATGGATGAAGAATGTTTAGAAGTGTGAAGAAAGACTTGTTGAAGTTTGGTCCAAAATGGGATAAGAACCCACAAACATTGCTTCGAGGTAGTAAATGGCTTGTATAAAGTTTTTCTGTGTTAGAATATGTTATAATACAATGAATTTGATTGATTACAAGTGCTAGAGATGGATGAAGAATGTTTAGAAGTGTGAACAAAGACTCGTTGAAGTTTGGTCCGAAATGGGATAAGAACCCACAACCAATGCTTTGAGGCAGTAAATGGCATGTATAAAATTATTTTGGGTTAGAATATGTTATAATACAATGAATTTGATTGATTACAAGTGCTAGAGATGGATGAAGAATGTTTTAGAAGTGTGAAGAAAGACTTGTGGATGTTTGGTCCCATATGGGATAAGAACCCAAAACTAATTCTTTGAGGCAGTAAATGGCTTGTATAAACTTATTTTGGGTTAGAATATGTTATAATACAATGAATTTAATTGTTTACAAGTGCTAGAGATGGATGAAGAATGTTTAGAAGTGTGAAGAAAGACTTGTTGAAGTTTGGTCCCAAATGGGATAAGAACCCACAACCAATGCTTTGAGGCAGTAAATGGCTTGTATAAAGTTATTTTGGGTTAGAATATGTTATAATACAATGAATTTGATTGATTACAAGTGCTAGAGATGGATGAAGAATGTTTAGAACTGTGAAGAAAGACTTGTTGATGTTTGGTCCCAAATGGGATAAGAACCCACAACCAATGCTTTGAGGCAGTAATTGGCTTGTATAAAGTTATTTTGGGTTAGAATATGTTATAATACAATGAATTTGATTGATTACAAGTGCTAGAGATGGATGAAGAATGTTTAGAAGTGTGAAGAAAGACTTGTTGATGTTTGGTCCCAAATGGGATAAGAACCCACAACCAATGCTTTGAGGCAGTAAATGGCTTGTATAAAGTTATTTTGGGTTAGAATATGTTATAATACAATGAATTTGATTGATTTCAAGTGCTAGAGATGGATGAAGAATGTTTAGAAGTGTGAAGAAGGACTTTCTGAAGTTTGGTCCCAAATGAGATATGAACCCACAAACATTTCTTTGAGGTAGTAAATGGCTTGTATAAAGTTATTTTGGGTTAGAATATGTTATAATACAATGAATTTGATTGATTACAAGTGCTAGAGATGGATGAAGAATGTTTAGAAGTGTGATGAAAGACTTGTTGAAGTTTGGTCCAAAATGGGATAAGAACCCACAAACATTGCTTCGAGGTAGTAAATGGCTTGTATAAAGTTATTCTGGGTTAGAATATGTTATAATACAATGAATTTGATTGATTACAAGTGCTAGAGATGGATGAAGAATGTTTAGAAGTGTGAACAAAGACTCTATGATGTTTGGTCCCAAATGGGATAAGAACCCACAACCAATGCTTTGAGGCAGTAAATGGCTTGTATAAAATTATTTTGGGTTAGAATATGTTATAATACAATGAATTTGATTGATTACAAGTGTTAGATATGGATAAAGAATCTTTTAGAAGTGTGAAGAAAGACTTGTTGATGTTTGGTCCCAAATGGGATAAGAACCCACAACTAATGCGTTGAGGCAGTAAATGGCTTGTATAAAGTTATTTTGGGTTAGAATATGTTATAATACAATGAATTTGATTGATTACAAGTGCTAGAGATGGATGAAGAATGTTTAGAAGTGTGATGAAAGACTTGTTGAAGTTTGGTCCAAAATGGGATAAGAACCCACAAACATTGCTTCGAGGTAGTAAATGGCTTGTATAAAGTTATTCTGGGTTATAATATGTTATAATACAATGAATTTGATTGATTACAAGTGCTAGAGATGGATGAAGAATGTTTAGAAGTGTGAACAAAGACTCTATGATGTTTGGTCCCAAATGGGATAAGAACCCACAACCAATGCTTTGAGGCAGTAAATGGCTTGTATAAAATTATTTTGGGATAGAATATGTTATAATACAGTGAATTTGATTGATTACAAGTGTTAGAGATGGATGAAGAATGTTTAGAAGTGTGAAGAAAGACTTGTTGATGTTTGGTCCCAAATGGGATAAGAACCCACAACTAATGCGTTGAGGCAGTAAATGGCTTCTATAAAGTTATTTTGGGTTAGAATATGTTATAATACAATGAATTTGATTGATTACAAGTGCTAGAGATGGATGAAGAATGTTTAGAAGTGTGATGAAAGACTTGTTGAAGTTTGGTCCAAAATGGGATAAGAACCCACAAACATTGCTTCGAGGTAGTAAATGGCTTGTATAAAATTATTCTGGGTTAGAATATGTTATAATACAATGAATTTGATTGATTACAAGTGCTAGAGATGGATGAAGAATGTTTAGAAGTGTGAACAAAGACTCGTTGATGTTTGGTCCCAAATGGGATAAGAACCCACAACCAATGCTTTGAGGCAGTAAATGGCTTGTATAAAGTTATTTTGGGTTAGAATATGTTATAATACAATGAATTTGATTGATTACAAGTGCTAGAGATGGATGAAGAATGTTTAGAAGTGTGAAGAAAGACTTGTTGGAAGTTTGGTCCCAAATGGGATAAGAACCCACAACCAATGCTTTGAGGCAGTAAATGGCTTGTATAAAGTTATTTTGGGTTAGAATATGTTATAATACAATGAATTTGATTGATTACAAGTGCTAGAGATGGATGAAGAATGTTTAGAAGTGTGAAGAAAGACTTGTTGAAGTTTGGTCCCAAATGGGATAAGAACCCACAACCAATGCTTTGAGGCAGTAAATGGCTTGTATAAAGTTATTTTGGGTTAGAATATGTTATAATACAATGAATTTGATTGATTACAAGTGCTAGAGATGGATGAAGAATGTTTAGAAGTGTGAAGAAAGACTTGTTGAAGTTTGGTCCCAAATGGGATAAGAACCCACAACCAATGCTTTGAGGCAGTAAATGGCTTGTATAAAGTTATTTTGGGTTAGAATATGTTATAATACAATGAATTTGATTGATTACAAGTGCTAGAGATGGATGAAGAATGTTTAGAAGTGTGAAGAAAGACTTGTTGAAGTTTGGTCCCAAATGGGATAAGAACCCACAACCAATGCTTTGAGGCAGTAAATGGCTTGTATAAAGTTATTTTGGGTTAGAATATGTTATAATACAATGAATTTGATTGATTACAAGTGCTAGAGATGGATGAAGAATGTTTAGAAGTTTGAAGAAAGACTTGTTGAAGTTTGGTCCCAAATGGGATAAGAACCCACAAAATATTCTTTGAGGCAGTAAATGGCTTGTATAAAGTTATTTTGGGTTAGAATATGTTATAATACAATGAATTTGATTGATTACAAGTGCTAGAGATGGATGAAGAATGTTTAGAAGTGTGAAGAAAGACTTGTTGAAGTTTGGTCCCAAATGGGATAAGAACCCACAACCAATGCTTTGAGGCAGTAAATGGCTTGTATAAAGTTATTTTGGGTTAGAATATGTTATAATACAATGAATTTGATTGATTACAAGTGCTAGAGATGGATGAAGAATGTTTAGAAGTGTGAAGAAAGACTTGTTGAAGTTTGGTCCCAAATGGGATAAGAACCCACAACCAATGCTTTGAGGCAGTAAATGGCTTGTATAAAGTTATTTTGGGTTAGAATATGTTATAATACAATGAATTTGATTGATTACAAGTGCTAGAGATGGATGAAGAATGTTTAGAAGTGTGAAGAAAGACTTGTTGAAGTTTGGTCCCAAATGGGATAAGAACCCACAACCAATGCTTTGAGGCAGTAAATGGCTTGTATAAAGTTATTTTGGGTTAGAATATGTTATAATACAATGAATTTGATTGATTACAAGTGCTAGAGATGGATGAAGAATGTTTAGAAGTGTGAAGAAAGACTTGTTGAAGTTTGGTCCCAAATGGGATAAGAACCCACAAACATTGCTTTGAGGCAGTAAATGGCTTGTATAAAGTTATTTTGGGTTAGAATATGTTATAATACAATGAATTTGATTGATTACAAGTGCTAGAGATGGATGAAGAATGTTTAGAAGTGTGAAGAAAGACTTGTTGAAGTTTGGTCCCAAATGGGATAAGAACCCACAACCAATGCTTTGAGGCAGTAAATGGCTTGTATAAAGTTATTTTGGGTTAGAATATGTTATAATACAATGAATTTGATTGATTACAAGTGCTAGAGATGGATGAAGAATGTTTAGAAGTGTGAAGAAAGACTTGTTGAAGTTTGGTCCCAAATGGGATAAGAACCCACAACCAATGCTTTGAGGCAGTAAATGGCTTGTATAAAGTTATTTTGGGTTAGAATATGTTATAATACAATGAATTTGATTGATTACAAGTGCTAGAGATGGATGAAGAATGTTTAGAAGTGTGAAGAAAGACTTGTTGAAGTTTGGTCCCAAATGGGATAAGAACCCACAACCAATGCTTTGAGGCAGTAAATGGCTTGTATAAAGTTATTTTGGGTTAGAATATGTTATAATACAATGAATTTGATTGATTTCAAGTGCTAGAGATGGATGAAGAATGTTTAGAAGTGTGAAGAAAGACTTGTTGAAGTTTGGTCCCAAATGGGATAAGAACCCACAAACAATGCTTTGAGGCAGTAAATGGCTTGTATAAAGTTATTTTGGGTTAGAATATGTTATAATACAATGAATTTGATTGATTACAAGTGCTAGAGATGGATGAAGAATGTTTAGAAGTGTGAAGAAAGACTTGTTGAAGTTTGGTCCCAAATGGGATAAGAACCCACAAACATTGCTTTGAGGTAGTAAATGGCTTGTATAAAGTTATTTTGGGTTAGAATATGTTATAATACAATGAATTTGATTGATTACAAGTGCTAGAGATGGATGAAGAATGTTTAGAAGTGTGAAGAAAGACTTGTTGAAGTTTGGTCCCAAATGGGATAAGAACCCACAACCAATGCATTGAGGCAGTAAATGGCTTGTATAAAGTTATTTTGGGTTAGAATATGTTATAATACAATGAATTTGATTGATTTCAAGTGCTAGAGATGGATGAAGAATGTTTAGAAGTGTGAAGAAAGACTTGTTGAAGTTTGGTCCCAAATGGGATAAGAACCCACAAACAATGCTTTGAGGCAGTAAATGGCTTGTATAAAGTTATTTTGGGTTAGAATATGTTATAATACAATGAATTTGATTGATTACAAGTGCTAGAGATGGATGAAGAATGTTTAGAAGTGTGAAGAAAGACTTGTTGAAGTTTGGTCCCAAATGGGATAAGAACCCACAAACATTGCTTTGAGGTAGTAAATGGCTTGTATAAAGTTATTTTGGGTTAGAATATGTTATAATACAATGAATTTGATTGATTACAAGTGCTAGAGATGGATGAAGAATGTTTAGAAGTGTGAAGAAAGACTTGTTGAAGTTTGGTCCCAAATGGGATAAGAACCCACAAACAATGCTTTGAGGCAGTAAATGGCTTGTATAAAGTTATTTTGGGTTAGAATATGTTATAATACAATGAATTTGATTGATTACAAGTGCTAGAGATGGATGAAGAATGTTTAGAAGTGTGAAGAAAGACTTGTTGAAGTTTGGTCCCAAATGGGATAAGAACCCACAAACAATGCTTTGAGGCAGTAAATGGCTTGTATAAAGTTATTTTGGGTTAGAATATGTTATAATACAATGAATTTGAATTGTTTAGAAGTGTGAAGAAAGACTTGTTGAAGTTTGCTCCCAAATGGGATAAGAACCCACAAACATTGCTTTGAGGTTGTAAATGGCTTGTATAAAGTTATTTTGGGTTAGAATATGTTATAACACCATGAATTTGATTGATTACAAGTGCTAGAGATGGATGAAGAATGTTTAGAAGTGTGAAGAAAGACTTGTTGAAGTTTGGTCCCAAATGGGATAAGAACCCACAAACAATGCTTTGAGGCAGTAAATGGCTTGTATAAAGTTATTTTGGGTTAGAATATGTTATAATACAATGAATTTGATTGATTACAAGTGCTAGAGATGGATGAAGAATGTTTAGAAGTGTGAAGAAAGACTTGTTGAAGTTTGGTCCCAAATGGGATAAGAACCCACAAACAATGCTTTCAGGCAGTAAATGGCTTGTATAAAGTTATTTTGGGTTAGAATATGTTATAATACAATGAATTTGATTGATTACAAGTGCTAGAGATGGATGAAGAATGTTTAGAAGTGTGAAGAAAGACTTGTTGAAGTTTGGTCCCAAATGGGATAAGAACCCACAACCAATGCTTTGAGGCAGTAAATGGCTTGTATAAAGTTATTTTGGGTTAGAATATGTTATAATACAATGAATTTGATTGATTACAAGTGCTAGAGATGGATGAAGAATGTTTAGAAGTGTGAAGAAAGACTTGTTGAAGTTTGGTCCCAAATGGGATAAGAACCCACAAACAATGCTTTGAGGCAGTAAATGGCTTGTATAAAGTTATTTTGGGTTAGAATATGTTATAATACAATGAATTTGATTGATTACAAGTGCTAGAGATGGATGAAGAATGTTTAGAAGTGTGAAGAAAGACTTGTTGAAGTTTGGTCCCAAATGGGATAAGAACCCACAAACAATGCTTTGAGGCAGTAAATGGCTTGTATAAAGTTATTTTGGGTTAGAATATGTTATAATACAATGAATTTGATTGATTTCAAGTGCTAGAGATGGATGAAGAATGTTTAGAAGTGTGAAGAAAGACTTGTTGAAGTTTGGTCCCAAATGGGATAAGAACCCACAAACATTGCTTTGAGGTAGTAAATGGCTTGTATAAAGTTATTTTGGGTTAGAATATGTTATAATACAATGAATTTGATTGATTACAAGTGCTAGAGATGGATGAAGAATGTTTAGAAGTGTGAAGAAAGACTTGTTGAAGTTTGGTCCCAAATGGGATAAGAACCCACAAACATTGCTTTGAGGCAGTAAATGGCTTGTATAAAGTTATTTTGGGTTAGAATATGTTATAATACAATGAATTTGATTGATTTCAAGTGCTAGAGATGGATGAAGAATGTTTAGAAGTGTGAAGAAAGACTTGTTGAAGTTTGGTCCCAAATGGGATAAGAACCCACAAACAAATGCTTTGAGGCAGTAAATGGCTTGTATAAAGTTATTTTGGGTTAGAATATGTTATAATACAATGAATTTGATTGATTTCAAGTGCTAGAGATGGATGAAGAATGTTTAGAAGTGTGAAGAAAGACTTGTTGAAGTTTGGTCCCAAATGGGATAAGAACCCACAACCAATGCTTTGAGGCAGTAAATGGCTTGTATAAAGTTATTTTGGGTTAGAATATGTTATAATACAATGAATTTGATTGATTACAAGTGCTAGAGATGGATGAAGAATGTTTAGAAGTGTGAAGAAAGTCTTGTTGCAGTTTGGTCCCAAATGGGATAAGAACCCACAACCAATGCTTTGAGGCAGTAAATGGCTTGTATAAAGTTATTTTGGGTTAGAATATGTTATAATACAATGAATTTGATTGATTACAAGTGCTAGAGATGGATGAAGAATGTTTAGAAGTGTGAAGAAAGACTTGTTGAAGTTTGGTCCCAAATGGGATAAGAACCCACAAGCATTGCTTTGAGGTAGTAAATGGCTTGTATAAAGTTATTTTGGGTTAGAATATGTTATAATACAATGAATTTGATTGATTTCAAGTGCTAGAGATGGATGAAGAATGTTTAGAAGTGTGAAGAAAGACTTGTTGAAGTTTGGTCCCAAATGGGATAAGAACCCACAACCAATGCTTTGAGGCAGTAAATGGCTTGTATAAAGTTATTTTGGGTTAGAATATGTTATAATACAATGAATTTGATTGATTACAAGTGCTAGAGATGGATGAAGAATGTTTAGAAGTGTGAAGAAAGACTTGTTGAAGTTTGGTCCCAAATGGGATAAGAACCCACAAACATTGCTTTGAGGTAGTAAATGGCTTGTATAAAGTTATTTTGGGTTAGAATATGTTATAATACAATGAATTTGATTGATTACAAGTGCTAGAGATGGATGAAGAATGTTTAGAAGTGTGAAGAAAGACTTGTTGAAGTTTGGTCCCAAATGGGATAAGAACCCACAACCAATGCTTTGAGGCAGTAAATGGCTTGTATAAAGTTATTTTGGGTTAGAATATGTTATAATACAATGAATTTGATTGATTACAAGTGCTAGAGATGGATGAAGAATGTTTAGAAGTGTGAAGAAAGACTTGTTGAAGTTTGGTCCCAAATGGGATAAGAACCCACAAACATTGCTTTGAGGCAGTAAATGGCTTGTATAAAGTTATTTTGGGTTAGAATATGTTATAATACAATGAATTTGATTGATTACAAGTGCTAGAGATGGATGAAGAATGTTTAGAAGTGTGAAGAAAGACTTGTTGAAGTTTGGTCCCAAATGGGATAAGAACCCACAAACATTGCTTTGAGGTAGTAAATGGCTTGTATAAAGTTATTTTGGGTTAGAATATGTTATAATACAATGAATTTGATTGATTACAAGTGCTAGAGAAGGATGAAGAATGTTTAGAAGTGTGAAGAAAGACTTGTTGAAGTTTGGTCCCAAATGGGATAAGAACCCACAACCAATGATTTGAGGCAGTAAATGGCTTGTATAAAGTTATTTTGGGTTAGAATATGTTATAATACAATGAATTTGATTGATTTCAAGTGCTAGAGATGGATGAAGAATGTTTAGAAGTGTGAAGAAAGACTTGTTGAAGTTTGGTCCCAAATGGGATAAGAACCCACAAACATTGCTTTGAGGTAGTAAATGGCTTGTATAAAGTTATTTTGGGTTAGAATATGTTATAATACAATGAATTTGATTGATTACAAGTGCTAGAGATGGATGAAGAATGTTTAGAAGTGTGAAGAAAGACTTGTTGAAGTTTGGTCCCAAATGGGATAAGAACCCACAACCAATGCTTTGAGGCAGTAAATGGCTTGTATAAAGTTATTTTGGGTTAGAATATGTTATAATACAATGAATTTGATTGATTACAAGTGCTAGAGATGGATGAAGAATGTTTAGAAGTGTGAAGAAAGACTTGTTGAAGTTTGGTCCCAAATGGGATAAGAACCCACAAACAATGCTTTGAGGCAGTAAATGGCTTGTATAAAGTTATTTTGGGTTAGAATATGTTATAATACAATGAATTTGATTGATTACAAGTGCTAGAGATGGATGAAGAATGTTTAGAAGTGTGAAGAAAGTCTTGTTGCAGTTTGGTCCCAAATGGGATAAGAACCCACAACCAATGCTTTGAGGCAGTAAATGGCTTGTATAAAGTTATTTTGGGTTAGAATATGTTATAATACAATGAATTTGAATGATTTCAAGTGCTAGAGATGGATGAAGAATGTTTAGAATTGTGAAGAAAGACTTGTTGAAGTTTGGTCCCAAATGGGATAAGAACCCACAAACAATGCTTTGAGGCAGTAAATGGCTTGTATAAAGTTATTTTGGGTTATAATATGTTATAATACAATGAATTTGATTGATTACAAGTGCTAGAAATGGATGAAGAATGTTTAGAAGTGTGAAGAAAGACTTGTTGAAGTTTGGTCCCAAATGGGATAAGAACCCACAAACATTGCTTTGAGGTAGTAAATGGCTTGTATAAAGATATTTTGGGTTAGAATATGTTATAATACAATGAATTTGATTGATTACAAGTGCTAGAGATGGATGAAGAATGTTTAGAAGTGTGAAGAAAGACTTGTTGAAGTTTGGTCCCAAATGGGATAAGAACCCACAACCAATGCTTTGAGGCAGTAAATGGCTTGTATAAAGTTATTTTGGGTTAGAATATGTTATAATACAATGAATTTGATTGATTACAAGTGCTAGAGATGGATGAAGAATGTTTAGAAGTGTGAAGAAAGACTTGTTGAAGTTTGGTCCCAAATGGGATAAGAACCCACAAACAATGCTTTGAGGTAGTAAATGGCTTGTATAAAGTTATTTTGGGTTAGAATATGTTATAATACAATGAATTTGATTGATTACAAGTGCTAGAGATGGATGAAGAATGTTTAGAAGTGTGAAGAAAGACTTGTTGAAGTTTGGTCCCAAATGGGATAAGAACCCACAAACATTGCTTTGAGGTAGTAAATGGCTTGTATAAAGTTATTTTGGGTTAGAATATGTTATAATACAATGAATTTGATTGATTACAAGTGCTAGAGATGGATGAAGAATGTTTAGAAGTGTGAAGAAAGACTTGTTGAAGTTTGGTCCCAAATGGGATAAGAACCCACAAACATTGCTTTGAGGCAGTAAATGGCTTGTATAAAGTTATTTTGGGTTAGAATATGTTATAATACAATGAATTTGATTGATTTCAAGTGCTAGAGATGGATGAAGAATGTTTAGAAGTGTGAAGAAAGACTTGTTGAAGTTTGGTCCCAAATGGGATAAGAACCCACAAACAATGCTTTGAGGTAGTAAATGGCTTGTATAAAGTTATTTTGGGTTAGAATATGTTATAATACAATGAATTTGATTGATTACAAGTGCTAGAGATGGATGAAGAATGTTTAGAAGTGTGAAGAAAGACTTGTTGAAGTTTGGTCCCAAATGGGATAAGAACCCACAAACATTGCTTTGAGGTAGTAAATGGCTTGTATAAAGTTATTTTGGGTTAGAATATGTTATAATACAATGAATTTGATTGATTTCAAGTGCTAGAGATGGATGAAGAATGTTTAGAAGTGTGAAGAAAGACTTGTTGAAGTTTGGTCCCAAATGGGATAAGAACCCACAAACATTGCTTTGAGGTAGTAAATGGCTTGTATAAAGTTATTTTGGGTTAGAATATGTTATAATACAATGAATTTGATTGATTACAAGTGCTAGAGATGGATGAAGAATGTTTAGAAGTGTGAAGAAAGTCTTGTTGCAGTTTGGTCCCAAATGGGATAAGAACCCACAACCAATGCTTTGAGGCAGTAAATGGCTTGTATAAAGTTATTTTGGGTTAGAATATGTTATAATACAATGAATTTGATTGATTACAAGTGCTAGAGATGGATGAAGAATGTTTAGAAGTGTGAAGAAAGACTTGTTGAAGTTTGGTCCCAAATGGGATAAGAACCCACAAACATTGCTTTGAGGCAGTAAATGGCTTGTATAAAGTTATTTTGGGTTAGAATATGTTATAATACAATGAATTTGATTGATTACAAGTGCTAGAGATGGATGAAGAATGTTTAGAAGTGTGAAGAAAGTCTTGTTGCAGTTTGGTCCCAAATGGGATAAGAACCCACATACATTCTTTTAAGGCAGTAAATGGCTTGTATAAAGTTATTTTTGGTTAGAATATGTTATAATACAATGAATTTGATTGATTTCAAGTGCTAGAGATGGATGAAGAATGTTTAGAAGTGTGAAGAAAGACTTGTTGAAGTTTGGTCCCAAATGGGATAAGAACCCACAAACAATGCTTTGAGGCAGTAAATGGCTTGTATAAAGTTATTTTGGGTTAGAATATGTTATAATACAATGAATTTGATTGATTACAAGTGCTAGAGATGGATGAAGAATGTTTAGAAGTGTGAAGAAAGACTTGTTGAAGTTTGGTCCCAAATGGGATAAGAACCCACAACCAATGCTTTGAGGCAGTAAATGGCTTGTATAAAGTTATTTTGGGTTAGAATATGTTATAATACAATGAATTTGATTGATTACAAGTGCTAGAGATGGATGAAGAATGTTTAGAAGTGTGAAGAAAGACTTGTTGAAGTTTGGTCCCAAATGGGATAAGAACCCACAAACAATGCTTTGAGGCAGTAAATGGCTTGTATAAAGTTATTTTGGGTTAGAATATGTTATAATACAATGAATTTGATTGATTACAAGTGCTAGAGATGGATGAAGAATGTTTAGAAGTGTGAAGAAAGACTTGTTGAAGTTTGGTCCCAAATGGGATAAGAACCCACAAACAATGCTTTGAGGCAGTAAATGGCTTGTATAAAGTTATTTTGGGTTAGAATATGTTATAATACAATGAATTTGATTGATTACAAGTGCTAGAGATGGATGAAGAATGTTTAGAAGTGTGAAGAAAGACTTGTTGAAGTTTGGTCCCAAATGGGATAAGAACCCACAAACAATGCTTTGAGGCAGTAAATGGCTTGTATAAAGTTATTTTGGGTTAGAATATGTTATAATACAATGAATTTGATTGATTACAAGTGCTAGAGATGGATGAAGAATGTTTAGAAGTGTGAAGAAAGTCTTGTTGCAGTTTGGTCCCAAATGGGATAAGAACCCACAACCAATGCTTTGAGGCAGTAAATGGCTTGTATAAAGTTATTTTGGGTTAGAATATGTTATAATACAATGAATTTGATTGATTTCAAGTGCTAGAGATGGATGAAGAATGTTTAGAAGTGTGAAGAAAGACTTGTTGAAGTTTGGTCCCAAATGGGATAAGAACCCACAAACATTGCTTTGAGGCAGTAAATGGCTTGTATAAAGTTATTTTGGGTTAGAATATGTTATAATACAATGAATTTGATTGATTACAAGTGCTAGAGATGGATGAAGAATGTTTAGAAGTGTGAAGAAAGTCTTGTTGCAGTTTGGTCCCAAATGGGATAAGAACCCACAACCAATGCTTTGAGGCAGTAAATGGCTTGTATAAAGTTATTTTGGGTTAGAATATGTTATAATACAATGAATTTGATTGATTTCAAGTGCTAGAGATGGATGAAGAATGTTTAGAAGTGTGAAGAAAGACTTGTTGAAGTTTGGTCCCAAATGGGATAAGAACCCACAAACATTGCTTTGAGGCAGTAAATGGCTTGTATAAAGTTATTTTGGGTTAGAATATGTTATAATACAATGAATTTGATTGATTACAAGTGCTAGAGATGGATGAAGAATGTTTAGAAGTGTGAAGAAAGACTTGTTGAAGTTTGGTCCCAAATGGGATAAGAACCCACAACCAATGCTTTGAGGCAGTAAATGGCTTGTATAAAGTTATTTTGGGTTAGAATATGTTATAATACAATGAATTTGATTGATTACAAGTGCTAGAGATGGATGAAGAATGTTTAGAAGTGTGAAGAAAGACTTGTTGAAGTTTGGTCCCAAATGGGATAAGAACCCACAAACATTGCTTTGAGGCAGTAAATGGCTTGTATAAAGTTATTTTGGGTTAGAATATGTTATAATACAATGAATTTGATTGATTACAAGTGCTAGAGATGGATGAAGAATGTTTAGAAGTGTGAAGAAAGACTTGTTGAAGTTTGGTCCCAAATGGGATAAGAACCCACAACCAATGCTTTGAGGCAGTAAATGGCTTGTATAAAGTTATTTTGGGTTAGAATATGTTATAATACAATGAATTTGAATGATTTCAAGTGCTAGAGATGGATGAAGAATGTTTAGAAGTGTGAAGAAAGACTTGTTGAAGTTTGGTCCCAAATGGGATAAGAACCCACAAACATTGCTTTGAGGTAGTAAATGGCTTGTATAAAGTTATTTTGGGTTAGAATATGTTATAATACAATGAATTTGATTGATTACAAGTGCTAGAGATGGATGAAGAATGTTTAGAAGTGTGAAGAAAGACTTGTTGAAGTTTGGTCCCAAATGGGATAAGAACCCACAAACATTGCTTTGAGGTAGTAAATGGCTTGTATAAAGTTATTTTGGGTTAGAATATGTTATAATACAATGAATTTGATTGATTACAAGTGCTAGAGATGGATGAAGAATGTTTAGAAGTGTGAAGAAAGACTTGTTGAAGTTTGGTCCCAAATGGGATAAGAACCCACAAACAATGCTTTGAGGCAGTAAATGGCTTGTATAAAGTTATTTTGGGTTAGAATATGTTATAATACAATGAATTTGATTGATTTCAAGTGCTAGAGATGGATGAAGAATGTTTAGAAGTGTGAAGAAAGACTTGTTGAAGTTTGGTCCCAAATGGGATAAGAACCCACAAACATTGCTTTGAGGCAGTAAATGGCTTGTATAAAGTTATTTTGGGTTAGAATATGTTATAATACAATGAATTTGATTGATTACAAGTGCTAGAGATGGATGAAGAATGTTTAGAAGTGTGAAGAAAGACTTGTTGAAGTTTGGTCCCAAATGGGATAAGAACCCACAAACAATGCTTTGAGGCAGTAAATGGCTTGTATAAAGTTATTTTGGGTTAGAATATGTTATAATACAATGAATTTGATTGATTACAAGTGCTAGAGATGGATGAAGAATGTTTAGAAGTGTGAAGAAAGAGTTGTATAAATTTGGTCCCAAATGGGATAAGAACCCACAAACCAAAGCTTTGAGGCAGTAAATGGCTTGTATAAAGTTATTTTGGGTTAGAATATGTTATAATACAATGAATTTGATTGATTACAAGTGCTAGAGATGGATGAAGAATGTTTAGAAGTGTGAAGAAAGTCTTGTTGCAGTTTGGTCCCAAATGGGATAAGAACCCACAACCAATGCTTTGAGGCAGTAAATGGCTTGTATAAAGTTATTTTGGGTTAGAATATGTTATAATACAATGAATTTGATTGATTTCAAGTGCTAGAGATGGATGAAGAATGTTTAGAAGTGTGAAGAAAGACTTGTTGAAGTTTGGTCCCAAATGGGATAAGAACCCACAAACATTGCTTTGAGGTAGTAAATGGCTTGTATAAAGATATTTTGGGTTAGAATATGTTATAATACAATGAATTTGATTGATTACAAGTGCTAGAGATGGATGAAGAATGTTTAGAAGTGTGAAGAAAGACTTGTTGAAGTTTGGTCCCAAATGGGATAAGAACCCACAAACAATGCTTTGAGGTAGTAAATGGCTTGTATAAAGTTATTTTGGGTTAGAATATGTTATAATACAATGAATTTGATTGATTACAAGTGCTAGAGATGGATGAAGAATGTTTAGAAGTGTGAAGAAAGACTTGTTGAAGTTTGGTCCCAAATGGGATAAGAACCCACAACCAATGCTTTGAGGCAGTAAATGGCTTGTATAAAGTTATTTTGGGTTAGAATATGTTATAATACAATGAATTTGATTGATTTCAAGTGCTAGAGATGGATGAAGAATGTTTAGAAGTGTGAAGAAAGACTTGTTGAAGTTTGGTCCCAAATGGGATAAGAACCCACAGACATTCTTTTAAGGCAGTAAATGGCTTGTATAAAGTTATTTTGGGTTAGAATATGTTATAATACAATGAATTTGATTGATTACAAGTGCTAGAGATGGATGAAGAATGTTTAGAAGTGTGAAGAAAGACTTGTTGAAGTTTGGTCCCAAATGGGATAAGAACCCACAACCAATGCTTTGAGGCAGTAAATGGCTTGTATAAAGTTATTTTGGGTTAGAATATGTTATAATACAATGAATTTGATTGATTACAAGTGCTAGAGATGGATGAAGAATGTTTAGAAGTGTGAAGAAAGACTTGTTGAAGTTTGGTCCCAAATGGGATAAGAACCCACAAACAATGCTTTGAGGCAGTAAATGGCTTGTATAAAGTTATTTTGGGTTAGAATATGTTATAATACAATGAATTTGATTGATTACAAGTGCTAGAGATGGATGAAGAATGTTTAGAAGTGTGAAGAAAGACTTGTTGAAGTTTGGTCCCAAATGGGATAAGAACCCACAAACATTGCTTTGAGGCAGTAAATGGCTTGTATAAAGTTATTTTGGGTTAGAATATGTTATAATACAATGAATTTGATTGATTACAAGTGCTAGAGATGGATGAAGAATGTTTAGAAGTGTGAAGAAAGTCTTGTTGCAGTTTGGTCCCAAATGGGATAAGAACCCACAACCAATGCTTTGAGGCAGTAAATGGCTTGTATAAAGTTATTTTGGGTTAGAATATGTTATAATACAATGAATTTGATTGATTTCAAGTGCTAGAGATGGATGAAGAATGTTTAGAAGTGTGAAGAAAGACTTGTTGAAGTTTGGTCCCAAATGGGATAAGAACCCACAAACATTGCTTTGAGGTAGTAAATGGCTTGTATAAAGATATTTTGGGTTAGAATATGTTATAATACAATGAATTTGATTGATTACAAGTGCTAGAGATGGATGAAGAATGTTTAGAAGTGTGAAGAAAGACTTGTTGAAGTTTGGTCCCAAATGGGATAAGAACCCACAAACAATGCTTTGAGGCAGTAAATGGCTTGTATAAAGTTATTTTGGGTTAGAATATGTTATAATACAATGAATTTGATTGATTACAAGTGCTAGAGATGGATGAAGAATGTTTAGAAGTGTGAAGAAAGACTTGTTGAAGTTTGGTCCCAAATGGGATAAGAACCCACAAACCAAAGCTTTGAGGCAGTAAATGGCTTGTATAAAGTTATTTTGGGTTAGAATATGTTATAATACAATGAATTTGATTGATTACAAGTGCTAGAGATGGATGAAGAATGTTTAGAAGTGTGAAGAAAGACTTGTTGAAGTTTGGTCCCAAATGGGATAAGAACCCACAAACATTGCTTTGAGGCAGTAAATGGCTTGTATAAAGTTATTTTGGGTTAGAATATGTTATAATACAATGAATTTGATTGATTACAAGTGCTAGAGATGGATGAAGAATGTTTAGAAGTGTGAAGAAAGACTTGTTGAAGTTTGGTCCCAAATGGGATAAGAACCCACAAACAATGCTTTGAGGCAGTAAATGGCTTGTATAAAGTTATTTTGGGTTAGAATATGTTATAATACAATGAATTTGATTGATTTCAAGTGCTAGAGATGGATGAAGAATGTTTAGAAGTGTGAAGAAAGACTTGTTGAAGTTTGGTCCCAAATGGGATAAGAACCCACAAACATTGCTTTGAGGTAGTAAATGGCTTGTATAAAGTTATTTTGGGTTAGAATATGTTATAATACAATGAATTTGATTGATTACAAGTGCTAGAGATGGATGAAGAATGTTTAGAAGTGTGAAGAAAGACTTGTTGAAGTTTGGTCCCAAATGGGATAAGAACCCACAAACATTGCTTTGAGGCAGTAAATGGCTTGTATAAAGTTATTTTGGGTTAGAATATGTTATAATACAATGAATTTGATTGATTACAAGTGCTAGAGATGGATGAAGAATGTTTAGAAGTGTGAAGAAAGACTTGTTGAAGTTTGGTCCCAAATGGGATAAGAACCCACAAACATTGCTTTGAGGTAGTAAATGGCTTGTATAAAGATATTTTGGGTTAGAATATGTTATAATACAATGAATTTGATTGATTACAAGTGCTAGAGATGGATGAAGAATGTTTAGAAGTGTGAAGAAAGACTTGTTGAAGTTTGGTCCCAAATGGGATAAGAACCCACAAACAATGCTTTGAGGCAGTAAATGGCTTGTATAAAGTTATTTTGGGTTAGAATATGTTATAATACAATGAATTTGATTGATTTCAAGTGCTAGAGATGGATGAAGAATGTTTAGAAGTGTGAAGAAAGACTTGTTGAAGTTTGGTCCCAAATGGGATAAGAACCCACAAACATTGCTTTGAGGTAGTAAATGGCTTGTATAAAGATATTTTGGGTTAGAATATGTTATAATACAATGAATTTGATTGATTACAAGTGCTAGAGATGGATGAAGAATGTTTAGAAGTGTGAAGAAAGTCTTGTTGCAGTTTGGTCCCAAATGGGATAAGAACCCACAACCAATGCTTTGAGGCAGTAAATGGCTTGTATAAAGTTATTTTGGGTTAGAATATGTTATAATACAATGAATTTGATTGATTACAAGTGCTAGAGATGGATGAAGAATGTTTAGAAGTGTGAAGAAAGACTTGTTGAAGTTTGGTCCCAAATGGGATAAGAACCCACAAACATTGCTTTGAGGCAGTAAATGGCTTGTATAAAGTTATTTTGGGTTAGAATATGTTATAATACAATGAATTTGATTGATTACAAGTGCTAGAGATGGATGAAGAATGTTTAGAAGTGTGAAGAAAGACTTGTTGAAGTTTGGTCCCAAATGGGATAAGAACCCACAACCAATGCTTTGAGGCAGTAAATGGCTTGTATAAAGTTATTTTGGGTTAGAATATGTTATAATACAATGAATTTGATTGATTTCAAGTGCTAGAGATGGATGAAGAATGTTTAGAAGTGTGAAGAAAGACTTGTTGAAGTTTGGTCCCAAATGGGATAAGAACCCACAAACATTGCTTTGAGGCAGTAAATGGCTTGTATAAAGTTATTTTGGGTTAGAATATGTTATAATACAATGAATTTGATTGATTACAAGTGCTAGAGATGGATGAAGAATGTTTAGAAGTGTGAAGAAAGACTTGTTGAAGTTTGGTCCCAAATGGGATAAGAACCCACAAACAATGCTTTGAGGCAGTAAATGGCTTGTATAAAGTTATTTTGGGTTAGAATATGTTATAATACAATGAATTTGATTGATTTCAAGTGCTAGAGATGGATGAAGAATGTTTAGAAGTGTGAAGAAAGACTTGTTGAAGTTTGGTCCCAAATGGGATAAGAACCCACAAACATTGCTTTGAGGCAGTAAATGGCTTGTATAAAGTTATTTTGGGTTAGAATATGTTATAATACAATGAATTTGATTGATTACAAGTGCTAGAGATGGATGAAGAATGTTTAGAAGTGTGAAGAAAGACTTGTTGAAGTTTGGTCCCAAATGGGATAAGAACCCACAAACATTGCTTTGAGGCAGTAAATGGCTTGTATAAAGTTATTTTGGGTTAGAATATGTTATAATACAATGAATTTGATTGATTACAAGTGCTAGAGATGGATGAAGAATGTTTAGAAGTGTGAAGAAAGACTTGTTGAAGTTTGGTCCCAAATGGGATAAGAACCCACAAACCATAGCTTTGAGGCAGTAAATGGCTTGTATAAAGTTATTTTGGGTTAGAATATGTTATAATACAATGAATTTGATTGATTTCAAGTGCTAGAGATGGATGAAGAATGTTTAGAAGTGTGAAGAAAGACTTGTTGAAGTTTGGTCCCAAATGGGATAAGAACCCACAAACATTGCTTTGAGGCAGTAAATGGCTTGTATAAAGTTATTTTGGGTTAGAATATGTTATAATACAATGAATTTGATTGATTACAAGTGCTAGAGATGGATGAAGAATGTTTAGAAGTGTGAAGAAAGACTTGTTGAAGTTTGGTCCCAAATGGGATAAGAACCCACAAACATTGCTTTGAGGCAGTAAATGGCTTGTATAAAGTTATTTTGGGTTAGAATATGTTATAATACAATGAATTTGATTGATTTCAAGTGCTAGAGATGGATGAAGAATGTTTAGAAGTGTGAAGAAAGACTTGTTGAAGTTTGGTCCCAAATGGGATAAGAACCCACAAACATTGCTTTGAGGCAGTAAATGGCTTGTATAAAGTTATTTTGGGTTAGAATATGTTATAATACAATGAATTTGATTGATTACAAGTGCTAGAGATGGATGAAGAATGTTTAGAAGTGTGAAGAAAGACTTGTTGAAGTTTGGTCCCAAATGGGATAAGAACCCACAAACATTGCTTTGAGGCAGTAAATGGCTTGTATAAAGTTATTTTGGGTTAGAATATGTTATAATACAATGAATTTGATTGATTACAAGTGCTAGAGATGGATGAAGAATGTTTAGAAGTGTGAAGAAAGACTTGTTGAAGTTTGGTCCCAAATGGGATAAGAACCCACAAACAATGCTTTGAGGCAGTAAATGGCTTGTATAAAGTTATTTTGGGTTAGAATATGTTATAATACAATGAATTTGATTGATTTCAAGTGCTAGAGATGGATGAAGAATGTTTAGAAGTGTGAAGAAAGACTTGTTGAAGTTTGGTCCCAAATGGGATAAGAACCCACAAACATTGCTTTGAGGCAGTAAATGGCTTGTATAAAGTTATTTTGGGTTAGAATATGTTATAATACAATGAATTTGATTGATTACAAGTGCTAGAGATGGATGAAGAATGTTTAGAAGTGTGAAGAAAGACTTGTTGAAGTTTGGTCCCAAATGGGATAAGAACCCACAAACAATGCTTTGAGGCAGTAAATGGCTTGTATAAAGTTATTTTGGGTTAGAATATGTTATAATACAATGAATTTGATTGATTTCAAGTGCTAGAGATGGATGAAGAATGTTTAGAAGTGTGAAGAAAGACTTGTTGAAGTTTGGTCCCAAATGGGATAAGAACCCACAAACATTGCTTTGAGGTAGTAAATGGCTTGTATAAAGTTATTTTGGGTTAGAATATGTTATAATACAATGAATTTGATTGATTACAAGTGCTAGAGATGGATGAAGAATGTTTAGAAGTGTGAAGAAAGACTTGTTGAAGTTTGGTCCCAAATGGGATAAGAACCCACAAACATTGCTTTGAGGCAGTAAATGGCTTGTATAAAGTTATTTTGGGTTAGAATATGTTATAATACAATGAATTTGATTGATTACAAGTGCTAGAGATGGATGAAGAATGTTTAGAAGTGTGAAGAAAGTCTTGTTGCAGTTTGGTCCCAAATGGGATAAGAACCCACAACCAATGCTTTGAGGCAGTAAATGGCTTGTATAAAGTTATATTGGGTTAGAATATGTTATAATACAATGAATTTGATTGATTTCAAGTGCTAGAGATGGATGAAGAATGTTTAGAAGTGTGAAGAAAGACTTGTTGAAGTTTGGTCCCAAATGGGATAAGAACCCACAAACATTGCTTTGAGGTAGTAAATGGCTTGTATAAAGTTATTTTGGGTTAGAATATGTTATAATACAATGAATTTGATTGATTACAAGTGCTAGAGATGGATGAAGAATGTTTAGAAGTGTGAAGAAAGACTTGTTGAAGTTTGGTCCCAAATGGGATAAGAACCCACAAACATTGCTTTGAGGTAGTAAATGGCTTGTATAAAGTTATTTTGGGTTAGAATATGTTATAATACAATGAATTTGATTGATTTCAAGTGCTAGAGATGGATGAAGAATGTTTAGAAGTGTGAAGAAAGACTTGTTGAAGTTTGGTCCCAAATGGGATAAGAACCCACAACCAATGATTTGAGGCAGTAAATGGCTTGTATAAAGTTATTTTGGGTTAGAATATGTTATAATACAATGAATTTGATTGATTTCAAGTGCTAGAGATGGATGAAGAATGTTTAGAAGTGTGAAGAAAGACTTGTTGAAGTTTGGTCCCAAATGGGATAAGAACCCACAAACATTGCTTTGAGGTAGTAAATGGCTTGTATAAAGATATTTTGGGTTAGAATATGTTATAATAAAATGAATTTGATTGATTACAAGTGCTAGAGATGGATGAAGAATGTTTAGAAGTGTGAAGAAAGTCTTGTTGCAGTTTGGTCCCAAATGGGATAAGAACCCACAACCAATGCTTTGAGGCAGTAAATGGCTTGTATAAAGTTATATTGGGTTAGAATATGTTATAATACAATGAATTTGATTGATTTCAAGTGCTAGAGATGGATGAAGAATGTTTAGAAGTGTGAAGAAAGACTTGTTGAAGTTTGGTCCCAAATGGGATAAGAACCCACAAACATTGCTTTGAGGTAGTAAATGGCTTGTATAAAGATATTTTGGGTTAGAATATGTTATAATACAATGAATTTGATTGATTACAAGTGCTAGAGATGGATGAAGAATGTTTAGAAGTGTGAAGAAAGACTTGTTGAAGTTTGGTCCCAAATGGGATAAGAACCCACAAACAATGCTTTGAGGCAGTAAATGGCTTGTATAAAGTTATTTTGGGTTAGAATATGTTATAATACAATGAATTTGATTGATTTCAAGTGCTAGAGATGGATGAAGAATGTTTAGAAGTGTGAAGAAAGACTTGTTGAAGTTTGGTCCCAAATGGGATAAGAACCCACAACCAATGCTTTGAGGCAGTAAATGGCTTGTATAAAGTTATTTTGGGTTAGAATATGTTATAATACAATGAATTTGATTGATTACAAGTGCTAGAGATGGATGAAGAATGTTTAGAAGTGTGAAGAAAGACTTGTTGAAGTTTGGTCCCAAATGGGATAAGAACCCACAAACATTGCTTTGAGGCAGTAAATGGCTTGTATAAAGTTATTTTGGGTTAGAATATGTTATAATACAATGAATTTGATTGATTTCAAGTGCTAGAGATGGATGAAGAATGTTTAGAAGTGTGAAGAAAGACTTGTTGAAGTTTGGTCCCAAATGGGATAAGAACCCACAAACATTGCTTTGAGGCAGTAAATGGCTTGTATAAAGTTATTTTGGGTTAGAATATGTTATAATACAATGAATTTGATTGATTTAAAGTGCTAGAGATGGATGAAGAATGTTTAGAAGTGTGAAGAAAGACTTGTTGAAGTTTGGTCCCAAATGGGATAAGAACCCACAAACAATGCTTTGAGGCAGTAAATGGCTTGTATAAAGTTATTTTGGGTTAGAATATGTTATAATACAATGAATTTGATTGATTTCAAGTGCTAGAGATGGATGAAGAATGTTTAGAAGTGTGAAGAAAGACTTGTTGAAGTTTGGTCCCAAATGGGATAAGAACCCACAAACATTGCTTTGAGGTAGTAAATGGCTTGTATAAAGTTATTTTGGGTTAGAATATGTTATAATACAATGAATTTGATTGATTTAGAAGTGCTAGAGATGGATGAAGAATGTTTAGAAGTGTGAAGAAAGACTTGTTGAAGTTTGGTCCCAAATGGGATAAGAACCCACAAACATTGCTTTGAGGTAGTAAATGGCTTGTATAAAGTTATTTTGGGTTAGAATATGTTATAATACAATGAATTTGATTGATTACAAGTGCTAGAGATGGATGAAGAATGTTTAGAAGTGTGAAGAAAGACTTGTTGAAGTTTGGTCCCAAATGGGATAAGAACCCACAAACATTGCTTTGAGGCAGTAAATGGCTTGTATAAAGTTATTTTGGGTTAGAATATGTTATAATACAATGAATTTGATTGATTACAAGTGCTAGAGATGGATGAAGAATGTTTAGAAGTGTGAAGAAAGACTTGTTGAAGTTTGGTCCCAAATGGGATAAGAACCCACAAACATTGCTTTGAGGTAGTAAATGGCTTGTATAAAGTTATTTTGGGTTAGAATATGTTATAATACAATGAATTTGATTGATTTCAAGTGCTAGAGATGGATGAAGAATGTTTAGAAGTGTGAAGAAAGACTTGTTGAAGTTTGGTCCCAAATGGGATAAGAACCCACAAACATTGCTTTGAGGCAGTAAATGGCTTGTATAAAGTTATTTTGGGTTAGAATATGTTATAATACAATGAATTTGATTGATTACAAGTGCTAGAGATGGATGAAGAATGTTTAGAAGTGTGAAGAAAGACTTGTTGAAGTTTGGTCCCAAATGGGATAAGAACCCACAAACATTGCTTTGAGGCAGTAAATGGCTTGTATAAAGTTATTTTGGGTTAGAATATGTTATAATACAATGAATTTGAATGATTTCAAGTGCTAGAGATGGATGAAGAATGTTTAGAAGTGTGAAGAAAGACTTGTTGAAGTTTGGTCCCAAATGGGATAAGAACCCACAAACATTGCTTTGAGGCAGTAAATGGCTTGTATAAAGTTATTTTGGGTTAGAATATGTTATAATACAATGAATTTGATTGATTACAAGTGCTAGAGATGGATGAAGAATGTTTAGAAGTGTGAAGAAAGACTTGTTGAAGTTTGGTCCCAAATGGGATAAGAACCCACAAACATTGCTTTGAGGCAGTAAATGGCTTGTATAAAGTTATTTTGGGTTAGAATATGTTATAATACAATGAATTTGATTGATTTCAAGTGCTAGAGATGGATGAAGAATGTTTAGAAGTGTGAAGAAAGACTTGTTGAAGTTTGGTCCCAAATGGGATAAGAACCCACAAACATTGCTTTGAGGTAGTAAATGGCTTGTATAAAGTTATTTTGGGTTAGAATATGTTATAATACAATGAATTTGATTGATTACAAGTGCTAGAGATGGATGAAGAATGTTTAGAAGTGTGAAGAAAGACTTGTTGAAGTTTGGTCCCAAATGGGATAAGAACCCACAAACAATGCTTTGAGGCAGTAAATGGCTTGTATAAAGTTATTTTGGGTTAGAATATGTTATAATACAATGAATTTGATTGATTTCAAGTGCTAGAGATGGATGAAGAATGTTTAGAAGTGTGAAGAAAGACTTGTTGAAGTTTGGTCCCAAATGGGATAAGAACCCACAAACATTGCTTTGAGGCAGTAAATGGCTTGTATAAAGTTATTTTGGGTTAGAATATGTTATAATACAATGAATTTGATTGATTACAAGTGCTAGAGATGGATGAAGAATGTTTAGAAGTGTGAAGAAAGACTTGTTGAAGTTTGGTCCCAAATGGGATAAGAACCCACAAACATTGCTTTGAGGCAGTAAATGGCTTGTATAAAGTTATTTTGGGTTAGAATATGTTATAATACAATGAATTTGATTGATTACAAGTGCTAGAGATGGATGAAGAATGTTTAGAAGTGTGAAGAAAGACTTGTTGAAGTTTGGTCCCAAATGGGATAAGAACCCACAAACATTGCTTTGAGGCAGTAAATGGCTTGTATAAAGTTATTTTGGGTTAGAATATGTTATAATACAATGAATTTGATTGATTACAAGTGCTATAGATGGATGAAGACTGTTTAGAAGTGTGAAGTAAGACTTGTTGAAATTTGGTCCCAAATGGGAGAAGAACCCACAACCAAAGCTTTGAGGCAATAAATGGCTTGTATAGAGTTGTTCTGGCTTAGAATATGTTACAATACAATGAATTTGATTGATTACAAGTGCTAGAGAAGGATGAAGAATGTTTAGAAGTGTGAAGAAAGACTTGTTGAACTTTGGTCCCAAATGGGATAAGAACCCACAAACATTGCTTTGAGGCAGTAAATGGCTTGTATAAAGTTATTTTGGGTTAGAATATGTTATAATACAATGAATTTGATTGATTACAAGTGCTAGAGATGGATGAAGAATGTTTAGAAGTGTGAAGAAAGACTTGTTGAAGTTTGGTCCCAAATGGGATAAGAACCCACAAACAATGCTTTGAGGCAGTAAATGGCTTGTATAAAGTTATTTTGGGTTAGAATATGTTATAATACAATGAATTTGATTGATTACAAGTGCTAGAGATGGATGAAGAATGTTTAGAAGTGTGAAGAAAGACTTGTTGAAGTTTGGTCCCAAATGGGATAAGAACCCACAAACAATGCTTTGAGGCAGTAAATGGCTTGTATAAAGTTATTTTGGGTTAGAATATGTTATAATACAATGAATTTGATTGATTACAAGTGCTAGAGATGGATGAAGAATGTTTAGAAGTGTGAAGAAAGACTTGTTGAAGTTTGGTCCCAAATGGGATAAGAACCCACAAACAATGCTTTGAGGCAGTAAATGGCTTGTATAAAGTTATTTTGGGTTAGAATATGTTATAATACAATGAATTTGATTGATTACAAGTGCTAGAGATGGATGAAGAATGTTTAGAAGTGTGAAGAAAGACTTGTTGAAGTTTGGTCCCAAATGGGATAAGAACCCACAAACAATGCTTTGAGGCAGTAAATGGCTTGTATAAAGTTATTTTGGGTTAGAATATGTTATAATACAATGAATTTGATTGATTACAAGTGCTAGAGATGGATGAAGAATGTTTAGAAGTGTGAAGAAAGACTTGTTGAAGTTTGGTCCGAAATAGGATAAGAACCAACAACAAATGCTTTGAGGCAGTAAATGGCTTGTATAAAGTTATTTTGGGTTAGAATATGTTATAATACAATGAATTTGATTGATTACAAGTGCTAGAGATGGATGAAGAATGTTTAGAAGTGTGAAGAAAGACTAGTTGAAGTTTGGTCCCAAATGGGATAAGAACCCACAAACAATGCTTTGAGGTAGTAAATGGCTTGTATAAAGTTATTTTGGGTTAGAATATGTTATAATCTAATGAATTTGATTGATTACATGTGCTAGAGATGGATGAAGAATGTTTAGAAGTGTGAAGAAAGTCTTGTTGCAGTTTGGTCCCAAATGGGATAAGAACCCACAAACATTCTTCTCAGGCAGTAAATGGCTTGTGTAAAGTTATTTTTGGTTAGAATATGTTATAATACAATGAATTTGATTGATTAAAAGTGCTAATGATGGATTAAGAATGTTTAGAAGTGTGAAGAAAGACTTGTTGAAGTTTGGTCCCAAATGGGATACGAACCCACAACCAATGCTTTGAGGCAGTAAATGGTTTGTATAAAGTTATTTTGGGTTAGAATATGTTATAATACAATGAATTTGATTGATTACAAGTGCTAGAGATGGATGAAGAATGTTTAGAAGTGTGAAGAAAGACTTGTTGAAGTTTGGTCCCAAATGGGATAAGAACCCACAACTAATGCTTTGAGGCAGTAAATGGCTTGTATAAAGTTATTTTGGGTTAGAATATGTTATAATACAATGAATTTGATTGATTACAAGTGCTAGAGATGGATGAAGAATGTTTAGAAGTGTGAAGAAAGACTTGTTGAAGTTTGGTCCCAAATGGGATAAGAACCCACAACTAATGCTTTGAGGCAGTAAATGGCTTGTATAAAGTTATTTTGGGTTAGAATATGTTATAATACAATGAATTTGATTGATTACAAGTGCTAGAGATGGATGAAGAATGTTTAGAAGTGTGAAGAAAGACTTGTTGAAGTTTGGTCCCAAATGGGATAAGAACCCACAACCAATGATTTGAGGCAGTAAATGGCTTGTATAAAGTTATTTTGGGTTAGAATATGTTATAATACAATGAATTTGATTGATTACAAGTGCTAGAGATGGATGAAGAATGTTTAGAAGTGTGAAGAAAGACTTGTTGAAGTTTGGTCCCAAATGGGATAAGAACCCACAAACAATGCTTTGAGGCAGTAAATGGCTTGTATAAAGTTATTTTGGGTTAGAATATGTTATAATACAATGAATTTGATTGATTACAAGTGCTAGAGATGGATGAAGAATGTTTAGAAGTGTGAAGAAAGACTTGTTGAAGTTTGGTCCCAAATGGGATAAGAACCCACAAACATT
The DNA here is from genome assembly GCA_036452645.1 of Capsella bursa-pastoris. Taxonomy (NCBI): domain Eukaryota; kingdom Viridiplantae; phylum Streptophyta; class Magnoliopsida; order Brassicales; family Brassicaceae; genus Capsella; species Capsella bursa-pastoris. Next base: position 6,798,630 of record CP144192.1, read on the forward strand.
TCTTTGAGGTAGTAAATGGCTTGTATAAAGTTATTTTGGGTTAGAATATGTTATAATACAATGAATTTGATTGATTACAAGTGCTAGAGATGGATGAAGAATGTTTAGAAGTGTGAAGAAAGACTTGTTGAAGTTTGGTCCAAAATGGGATAAGAACCCACAAACATTGCTTCGGGGTAGTAAATGGCTTGTATAAAGTTATTCTGGGTTAGAATATGTTATAATACAATGAATTTGATTGATTACAAGTGCTAGAGATGGATGAAGAATGTTTAGAAGTGTGAACAAAGATTCGTTGAAGTTTGGTCCCAAATGGGATAAGAACCCACAACCAATGCTTTGAGGCAGTAAATGGCTTGTATAAAATTATTTTGGGTTAGAATATGTTATAATACAATGAATTTGATTGATTACAAGTGTTAGAGATGGATGAAGAATGACTTGTTGATGTTTGGTCCAAAATGGGATAAGAACCCACAAACATTGCTTCGAGGTAGTAAATGGCTTGTATAAAGTTATTTTGGGTTAGAATATGTTATAATACATTGAATTTGATTAATTACAAGTGCTAGAGATGGATGAAGAATGTTTTAGAAGTTTGAAGAAAGACTTGTTGATGTTTGGTCCCAAATGGGATAAGAACCCACAACCAATGCTTTGAGGCAGTAAATGGCTTGTATAAAGTTATTTTGGGTTAGAATATGTTATTATACAATGAATTTAATTGATTACAAGTGCTAGAGATGGATGAAGAATGTTTAGAAGTGTAAAGAAGGACTTTCTGAAGTTTGGTCCCAAATGAGATATGAACCCACAAACATTTCTTTGAGGTAGTAAATGGCTTGTATAAAGTTATTTTGGGTTAGAATATGTTATAATACAATGAATTTGATTGATTACGAGTGCTAGAGATGGATGAAGAATGTTTAGAACTGTGAAGAAAGACTTGTTGATGTTTGGTCCCAAATGGGATAAGAACCCACAACAAATGCTTTGAGGCAGTAATTGGCTTGTATAAAGTTATTTTGGGTTAGAATATGTTATAATACAATGAATTTGATTGATTACAAGTGCTAGAGATGGATGAAGAATGTTTTAGAAGTGTGAAGAAAGACTTGTTGAAGTTTGGTCCCAAATGGGATAAGAACCCACAAACAATGCTTTGAGGCAGTAAATGGCTTGTATAAAGTTATATTGGGTTAGAATATGTTATAATACAATGAATTTGATTGATTACAAGTGCTAGAGATGGATGAAGAATGTTTAGAAGTGTGATGAAAGACTTGTTGAAGTTTGGTCCAAAATGGGATAAGAACCCACAAACAATGCTTCGAGGTAGTAAATGGCTTGTATAAAGTTATTCTGGGTTAGAATATATTATAATACAATGAATTTGATTGATAACAAGTGCTAGAGATGGATGAAGAATGTTTAGAAGTGTGAAGAAAGACTTGTTGAAGTTTGGTCCAAAATGGGATAAGAACCCACAAACATTGCTTCGAGGTAGTAAATGGCTTGTAAAAAATTATTTTGGGTTAGAAGATGTTATAATACAATGAATTTGATTGATTACAAGTGCTATAGATGGATAAAGAATGTTTAGAAGTGTGAACAAAGACTCGTTAAAGTTTGGTCCCAAATGGGATAAGAACACACAACCAATGCTTTGAGGCAATAAATGGCTTGTATAAAGTTATTTTGGGTTAGAATATATTATAAAACAATGAATTTGATTGATTACAAGTGCTACAGATGGATGAAGAATGTTTTAGAAGTTTGAAGAAAGACTTGTTGATGTTTGGTCCCAAATGGGATAAGAACCCACAACCAATGCTTTGAGGCAGTAAATGGTTTGTATAAAGTTATTTTGGGTTAGAATATGTTATTATACAATGAATTTAATTGATTACAAGTGCTAGAGATGGATGAAGAATGTTTAGAAGTGTAAAGAAGGACTTTCTGAAGTTTGGTCCCAAATGAGATATGAACCCACAAACATTTCTTTGAGGTAGTAAATGGCTTGTATAAAGTTATTTTGGGTTAGAATATGTTATAATACAATGAATTTGATTGATTACAAGTGCTAGAGATGGATGAAGAATGTTTAGAAGTGTGATGAAAGACTTGTTGAAGTTTGGTCCAAAATGGGATAAGAACCCACAAATAATGCTTCGAGGTAGTAAATGGCTTGTATAAAGTTATTCTGGGTTAGAATATATTATAATACAATGAATTTGATTGATAACAAGTGCAAGAGATGGATGAAGAATGTTTTAGAAGTGTGAAGAAAGACTTATTGATGTTTGGTCCCAAATGGGATAAGAACCCACAACCAATGTTTTGAGGCAGTAAATGGCTTGTATAAAATTATTTTGGGTTAGAATATGTTATAATACATTGAATTTAATTGATTACAAGTGCTAGAGATGACTGAAGAATGTTTAGAAGTGTGAAGAAAGACTTGCTGAAGTTTGGTCCAAAATGGGATAAGAACCAACAAACATTTCTTTGAGGTAGTAAATGGCTTGTATAAAGTTATTTTGGGTTAGAATATGTTATAATACTATGAATTTGATTGATTACAAGTGCTAGAGATGGATGAAGAATGTTTAGAAGTGTAAAGAAAGACTTGTTGATGTTTGGTCCAAAATATGATTAGAACCCACAAACATTGCTTCGAGGTAGTAAATGGCTTGTATAAAGTTATTTTGGGTTAGAATATGTTATAATACAATGAATTTGATTGATTACAAGTGCTAGAGATTGATGAAGAATGTTTAGAAGTGTGAACAAAGACTCGTTGAAGTTTGGTCCCAAATGGGATAAGAACCCACAACCAATGCTTTGAGGCAGTAAATGGCTTGTATAAAGTTATATTGGGTTAGAATATGTTATAATACAATGAATTTGATTGAATACAAGTGCTAGAGATGGATGAAGAATGTTTAGAAGTGTGAACAAACACTCGTTGAAGTTTGGTCCCAAATGGGATAAGAACCCACAACCAATGCTTTGAGGCAATAAATGGCTTGTATAAAGTTATTTTGGGTTAGAATATGTTATAATACAATGAATTTAATTGATTACTAGTGCTAGAGATGGATGAAGAATGTTTAGAAGTGTGAAGAAGGACTTTCTGAAGTTTGGTCCCAAATGAGATATGAACCCACAAACATTTCTTTGAGATAGTAAATGGCTTGTATAAAGTTATTTTGGGTTAGAATATATTATAATACAATGAATTTGATTGATTAGTGCTAGAGATGGATGAAGAATGTTTAGAAGTGTGATGAAAGACTTGTTGAAGTTTGGTCCAAAATGGGATAAGAACCCACAAACATTGCTTCGGGGTAGTAAATGGCTTGTATAAAGTTATTCTGGGTTAGAATATGTTATAATACAATGAATTTGATTGATTACAAGTGCTAGAGATGGATGAAGAATGTTTAGAAGTGTGAACAAAGACTCGTTGAAGTTTGGTCCCAAATGGGATAAGAACCCACAACCAATGCTTTGAGGCAGTAAATGGCTTGTATAAAATTATTTTGGGTTAGAATATGTTATAATACAATGAATTTAATTGATTACTAGTGCTAGAGATGGATGAAGAATGTTTAGAAGTGTGAAGAAAGACTTGTTGAAGTTTGGTCCCAAATGGGATAAGAACCCACAAACATTGCTTTGAGGTAGTAAATGGCTTGTATAAAGTTATTTTGGGTTAGAATATGTTATAATACAATGAATTTGATTGATTACAAGTGCTAGAGATGGATGAAGAATGTTTTAGAAGTGTGAAGAAAGACTTGTTGATGTTAGGTCCCAAATGGGATAAGAACCCACAACTAATTCTTTGAGGCAGTAAATGGCTTGTATAAACTTATTTTGGGTTAGAATATGTTATAATACAATGAGTTTAATTGATTACAAGTGCTAGAGATGGATGAAGAATGTTTAGAAGTGTGAAGAAAGACTTGTTGAAGTTTGGTCCCAAATGGGATAAGAACCCACAACCAATGCTTTGAGGCAGTAAATGGCTTGTATAAAGTTATTTTGGGTTAGAATATGTTATAATACAATGAATTTGATTGATTACGAGTGCTAGAGATGGATGAAGAATGTTTAGAACTGTGAAGAAAGACTTGTTGATGTTTGGTCCCAAATGGGATAAGAACCCACAACCAATGCTTTGAGGCAGTAATTGGCTTGTATAAAGTTATTTTGGGTTAGAATATGTTATAATACAATGAATTTGATTGATTACAAGTGCTAGAGATGGATGAAGAATGTTTTAGAAGTGTGAAGAAAGACTTGTTGATGTTTGGTCCCAAATGGGATAAGAACCCACAACCAATGCTTTGAGGCAGTAAATGGCTTGTATAAAGTTATTTTGGGTTAGAATATGTTATAATACAATGAATTTGATTGATTTCAAGTGCTAGAGATGGATGAAGAATGTTTAGAAGTGTGAAGAAGGACTTTCTGAAGTTTGGTCCCAAATGAGATATGAACCCACAAACATATCTTTGAGATAGTAAATGGCTTGTATAAAGTTATTTTGGGTTAGAATATATTATAATACAATGAATTTGATTGATTAGTGCTAGAGATGGATGAAGAATGTTTAGAAGTGTGATGAAAGACTTGTTGAAGTTTGGTCCAAAATGGGATAAGAACCCACAAACATTGCTTCGGGGTAGTAAATGGCTTGTATAAAGTTATTCTGGGTTAGAATATGTTATAATACAATGAATTTGATTGATTACAAGTGCTAGAGATGGATGAAGAATGTTTAGAAGTGTGAACAAAGACTCGTTGAAGTTTGGTCCCAAATGGGATAAGAACCCACAACCAATGCTTTGAGGCAGTAAATGGCTTGTATAAAGTTATATTGGGTTAGAATATGTTATAATACAATGAATTTGATTGAATACAAGTGCTAGAGATGGATGAAGAATGTTTAGAAGTGTGAACAAACACTCGTTGAAGTTTGGTCCCAAATGGGATAAGAACCCACAACCAATGCTTTGAGGCAATAAATGGCTTGTATAAAGTTATTTTGGGTTAGAATATGTTATAATACAATGAATTTAATTGATTACTAGTGCTAGAGATGGATGAAGAATGTTTAGAAGTGTGAAGAAGGACTTTCTGAAGTTTGGTCCCAAATGAGATATGAACCCACAAACATTTCTTTGAGATAGTAAATGGCTTGTATAAAGTTATTTTGGGTTAGAATATGTTATAATACAATGAATTTGATTGATTAGTGCTAGAGATGGATGAAGAATGTTTAGAAGTGTGATGAAAGACTTGTTGAAGTTTGGTCCAAAATGGGATAAGAACCCACAAACATTGCTTCGGGGTAGTAAATGGCTTGTATAAAGTTATTCTGGGTTAGAATATGTTATAATACAATGAATTTGATTGATTACAAGTGCTAGAGATGGATGAAGAATGTTTAGAAGTGTGAACAAAGACTCGTTGAAGTTTGGTCCCAAATGGGATAAGAACCCACAACCAATGCTTTGAGGCAGTAAATGGCTTGTATAAAATTATTTTGGGTTAGAATATGTTATAATACAATGAATTTAATTGATTACTAGTGCTAGAGATGGATGAAGAATGTTTAGAAGTGTGAAGAAAGACTTGTTGAAGTTTGGTCCCAAATGGGATAAGAACCCACAAACATTGCTTTGAGGTAGTAAATGGCTTGTATAAAGTTATTTTGGGTTAGAATATGTTATAATACAATGAATTTGATTGATTACAAGTGCTAGAGATGGATGAAGAATGTTTTAGAAGTGTGAAGAAAGACTTGTTGATGTTAGGTCCCAAATGGGATAAGAACCCACAACTAATTCTTTGAGGCAGTAAATGGCTTGTATAAACTTATTTTGGGTTAGAATATGTTATAATACAATGAATTTAATTGATTACAAGTGCTAGAGATGGATGAAGAATGTTTAGAAGTGTGAAGAAAGACTTGTTGAAGTTTGGTCCCAAATGGGATAAGAACCCACAACCAATGCTTTGAGGCAGTAAATGGCTTGTATAAAGTTATTTTGGGTTAGAATATGTTATAATACAATGAATTTGATTGATTACGAGTGCTAGAGATGGATGAAGAATGTTTAGAACTGTGAAGAAAGACTTGTTGATGTTTGGTCCCAAATGGGATAAGAACCCACAACCAATGCTTTGAGGCAGTAATTGGCTTGTATAAAGTTATTTTGGGTTAGAATATGTTATAATACAATGAATTTGATTGATTACAAGTGCTAGAGATGGATGAAGAATGTTTTAGAAGTGTGAAGAAAGACTTGTTGATGTTTGGTCCCAAATGGGATAAGAACCCACAACCAATGCTTTGAGGCAGTAAAGGGCTTGTATAAAGTTATTTTGGGTTAGAATATGTTATAATACAATGAATTTGATTGATTTCAAGTGCTAGAGATGGATGAAGAATGTTTAGAAGTGTGAAGAAGGACTTTCTGAAGTTTGGTCCCAAATGAGATATGAACCCACAAACATTTCTTTGAGGTAGTAAATGGCTTGTATAAAGTTATTTTGGGTTAGAATATATTATAATACAATGAATTTGATTGATTACAAGTGCTAGAGATGGATGAAGAATGTTTAGAAGTGTGATGAAAGACTTGTTGAAGTTTGGTCCAAAATGGGATAAGAACCCACAAACATTGCTTCGAGGTAGTAAATGGCTTGTATAAAGTTATTCTGGGTTAGAATATGTTATAATACAATGAATTTGATTGATTACAAGTGCTAGAGATGGATGAAGAATGTTTAGAAGTGTGAACAAAGACTCGTTGATGTTTGGTCCCAAATGGGATAAGAACCCACAACCAATGCTTTGAGGCAGTAAATGGCTTGTATAAAATTATTTTGGGTTAGAATATGTTATAATACAATGAATTTGATTGATTACAAGTGTTAGAGATGGATAAAGAATCTTTTAGAAGTGTGAAGAAAGACTTGTTGATGTTTGGTCCCAAATGGGATAAGAACCCACAACCAATGCTTTGAGGCAGTAAATGGCTTGTATAAAGTTATTTTGGGTTAGAATATGTTATAATACAATGAATTTGATTGATTACAAGTGCTAGAGATGGATGAAGAATGTTTTAGAAGTGTGAAGAAAGACTTGTTGATGTTAGGTCCCAAATGGGATAAGAACCCACAACTAATTCTTTGAGGCAGTAAATGGCTTGTATAAACTTATTTTGGGTTAGAATATGTTATAATACAATGAATTTAATTGATTACAAGTGCTAGAGATGGATGAAGAATGTTTAGAAGTGTAAAGAAAGACTTGTTGATGTTTGGTCCAAAATATGATTAGAACCCACAAACATTGCTTCGAGGTAGTAAATGGCTTGTATAAAGTTATTTTGGGTTAGAATATGTTATAATACAATGAATTTGATTGATTACAAGTGCTAGAGATTGATGAAGAATGTTTAGAAGTGTGAACAAAGACTCGTTGAAGTTTGGTCCCAAATGGGATAAGAACCCACAACCAATGCTTTGAGGCAGTAAATGGCTTGTATAAAGTTATATTGGGTTAGAATATGTTATAATACAATGAATTTGATTGAATACAAGTGCTAGAGATGGATGAAGAATGTTTAGAAGTGTGAACAAACACTCGTTGAAGTTTGGTCCCAAATGGGATAAGAACCCACAACCAATGCTTTGAGGCAATAAATGGCTTGTATAAAGTTATTTTGGGTTAGAATATGTTATAATACAATGAATTTAATTGATTACTAGTGCTAGAGATGGATGAAGAATGTTTAGAAGTGTGAAGAAGGACTTTCTGAAGTTTGGTCCCAAATGAGATATGAACCCACAAACATTTCTTTGAGATAGTAAATGGCTTGTATAAAGTTATTTTGGGTTAGAATATATTATAATACAATGAATTTGATTGATTAGTGCTAGAGATGGATGAAAAATGTTTAGAAGTGTGATGAAAGACTTGTTGAAGTTTGGTCCAAAATGGGATAAGAACCCACAAACATTGCTTCGGGGTAGTAAATGGCTTGTATAAAGTTATTCTGGGTTAGAATATGTTATAATACAATGAATTTGATTGATTACAAGTGCTAGAGATGGATGAAGAATGTTTAGAAGTGTGAACAAAGACTCGTTGAAGTTTGGTCCCAAATGGGATAAGAACCCACAACCAATGCTTTGAGGCAGTAAATGGCTTGTATAAAATTATTTTGGGTTAGAATATGTTATAATACAATGAATTTAATTGATTACTAGTGCTAGAGATGGATGAAGAATGTTTAGAAGTGTGAAGAAAGACTTGTTGAAGTTTGGTCCCAAATGGGATAAGAACCCACAAACATTGCTTTGAGGTAGTAAATGGCTTGTATAAAGTTATTTTGGGTTAGAATATGTTATAATACAATGAATTTGATTGATTACAAGTGCTAGAGATGGATGAAGAATGTTTTAGAAGTGTGAAGAAAGACTTGTTGATGTTAGGTCCCAAATGGGATAAGAACCCACAACTAATTCTTTGAGGCAGTAAATGGCTTGTATAAACTTATTTTGGGTTAGAATATGTTATAATACAATGAGTTTAATTGATTACAAGTGCTAGAGATGGATGAAGAATGTTTAGAAGTGTGAAGAAAGACTTGTTGAAGTTTGGTCCCAAATGGGATAAGAACCCACAACCAATGCTTTGAGGCAGTAAATGGCTTGTATAAAGTTATTTTGGGTTAGAATATGTTATAATACAATGAATTTGATTGATTACGAGTGCTAGAGATGGATGAAGAATGTTTAGAACTGTGAAGAAAGACTTGTTGATGTTTGGTCCCAAATGGGATAAGAACCCACAACCAATGCTTTGAGGCAGTAATTGGCTTGTATAAAGTTATTTTGGGTTAGAATATGTTATAATACAATGAATTTGATTGATTACAAGTGCTAGAGATGGATGAAGAATGTTTTAGAAGTGTGAAGAAAGACTTGTTGATGTTTGGTCCCAAATGGGATAAGAACCCACAACCAATGCTTTGAGGCAGTAAATGGCTTGTATAAAGTTATTTTGGGTTAGAATATGTTATAATACAATGAATTTGATTGATTTCAAGTGCTAGAGATGGATGAAGAATGTTTAGAAGTGTGAAGAAGGACTTTCTGAAGTTTGGTCCCAAATGAGATATGAACCCACAAACATATCTTTGAGATAGTAAATGGCTTGTATAAAGTTATTTTGGGTTAGAATATATTATAATACAATGAATTTGATTGATTAGTGCTAGAGATGGATGAAGAATGTTTAGAAGTGTGATGAAAGACTTGTTGAAGTTTGGTCCAAAATGGGATAAGAACCCACAAACATTGCTTCGGGGTAGTAAATGGCTTGTATAAAGTTATTCTGGGTTAGAATATGTTATAATACAATGAATTTGATTGATTACAAGTGCTAGAGATGGATGAAGAATGTTTAGAAGTGTGAACAAAGACTCGTTGAAGTTTGGTCCCAAATGGGATAAGAACCCACAACCAATGCTTTGAGGCAGTAAATGGCTTGTATAAAGTTATATTGGGTTAGAATATGTTATAATACAATGAATTTGATTGAATACAAGTGCTAGAGATGGATGAAGAATGTTTAGAAGTGTGAACAAACACTCGTTGAAGTTTGGTCCCAAATGGGATAAGAACCCACAACCAATGCTTTGAGGCAATAAATGGCTTGTATAAAGTTATTTTGGGTTAGAATATGTTATAATACAATGAATTTGATTGATTACAAGTGCTAGAGATGGATGAAGAATGTTTAGAAGTGTGAAGAAGGACTTTCTGAAGTTTGGTCCCAAATGAGATATGAACCCACAAACATTTCTTTGAGATAGTAAATGGCTTGTATAAAGTTATTTTGGGTTAGAATATATTATAATACAATGAATTTGATTGATTAGTGCTAGAGATGGATGAAGAATGTTTAGAAGTGTGATGAAAGACTTGTTGAAGTTTGGTCCAAAATGGGATAAGAACCCACAAACATTGCTTCGGGGTAGTAAATGGCTTGTATAAAGTTATTCTGGGTTAGAATATGTTATAATACAATGAATTTGATTGATTACAAGTGCTAGAGATGGATGAAGAATGTTTAGAAGTGTGAACAAAGACTCGTTGAAGTTTGGTCCCAAATGGGATAAGAACCCACAACCAATGCTTTGAGGCAGTAAATGGCTTGTATAAAATTATTTTGGGTTAGAATATGTTATAATACAATGAATTTAATTGATTACTAGTGCTAGAGATGGATGAAGAATGTTTAGAAGTGTGAAGAAAGACTTGTTGAAGTTTGGTCCCAAATGGGATAAGAACCCACAAACATTGCTTTGAGGTAGTAAATGGCTTGTATAAAGTTATTTTGGGTTAGAATATGTTATAATACAATGAATTTGATTGATTACAAGTGCTAGAGATGGATGAAGAATGTTTTAGAAGTGTGAAGAAAGACTTGTTGATGTTAGGTCCCAAATGGGATAAGAACCCACAACTAATTCTTTGAGGCAGTAAATGGCTTGTATAAACTTATTTTGGGTTAGAATATGTTATAATACAATGAATTTAATTGATTACAAGTGCTAGAGATGGATGAAGAATGTTTAGAAGTGTGAAGAAAGACTTGTTGAAGTTTGGTCCCAAATGGGATAAGAACCCACAACCAATGCTTTGAGGCAGTAAATGGCTTGTATAAAGTTATTTTGGGTTAGAATATGTTATAATACAATGAATTTGATTGATTACGAGTGCTAGAGATGGATGAAGAATGTTTAGAACTGTGAAGAAAGACTTGTTGATGTTTGGTCCCAAATGGGATAAGAACCCACAACCAATGCTTTGAGGCAGTAATTGGCTTGTATAAAGTTATTTTGGGTTAGAATATGTTATAATACAATGAATTTGATTGATTACAAGTGCTAGAGATGGATGAAGAATGTTTTAGAAGTGTGAAGAAAGACTTGTTGATGTTTGGTCCCAAATGGGATAAGAACCCACAACCAATGCTTTGAGGCAGTAAATGGCTTGTATAAAGTTATTTTGGGTTAGAATATGTTATAATACAATGAATTTGATTGATTTCAAGTGCTAGAGATGGATGAAGAATGTTTAGAAGTGTGAAGAAGGACTTTCTGAAGTTTGGTCCCAAATGAGATATGAACCCACAAACATTTCTTTGAGGTAGTAAATGGCTTGTATAAAGTTATTTTGGGTTAGAATATATTATAATACAATGAATTTGATTGATTAGTGCTAGAGATGGATGAAGAATGTTTAGAAGTGTGATGAAAGACTTGTTGAAGTTTGGTCCAAAATGGGATAAGAACCCACAAACATTGCTTCGGGGTAGTAAATGGCTTGTATAAAGTTATTCTGGGTTAGAATATGTTATAATACAATGAATTTGATTGATTACAAGTGCTAGAGATGGATGAAGAATGTTTAGAAGTGTGAACAAAGACTCGTTGAAGTTTGGTCCCAAATGGGATAAGAACCCACAACCAATGCTTTGAGGCAGTAAATGGCTTGTATAAAATTATTTTGGGTTAGAATATGTTATAATACAATGAATTTGATTGATTACAAGTGTTAGAGATGGATAAAGAATCTTTTAGAAGTGTGAAGAAAGATTTGTTGATGTTTGGTCCCAAATGGGATAAGAACCCACAACCAATGCGTTGAGGCAGTAAATGGCTTGTATAAAGTTATTTTGGGTTAGAATATGTTATAATACAATGAATTTGATTGATTACAAGTGCTAGAGATGGATGAAGAATGTTTTAGAAGTGTGAAGAAAGACTTGTTGATGTTAGGTCCCAAATGGGATAAGAACCCACAACTAATTCTTTGAGGCAGTAAATGGCTTGTATAAACTTATTTTGGGTTAGAATATGTTATAATACAATGAATTTAATTGATTACAAGTGCTAGAGATGGATGAAGAATGTTTAGAAGTGTGAAGAAAGACTTGTTGAAGTTTGGTCCCAAATGGGATAAGAACCCACAACCAATGCTTTGAGGCAGTAAATGGCTTGTATAAAGTTATTTTGGGTTAGAATATGTTATAATACAATGAATTTGATTGATTACGAGTGCTAGAGATGGATGAAGAATGTTTAGAACTGTGAAGAAAGACTTGTTGATGTTTGGTCCCAAATGGGATAAGAACCCACAACCAATGCTTTGAGGCAGTAATTGGCTTGTATAAAGTTATTTTGGGTTAGAATATGTTATAATACAATGAATTTGATTGATTACAAGTGCTAGAGATGGATGAAGAATGTTTTAGAAGTGTGAAGAAAGACTTGTTGATGTTTGGTCCCAAATGGGATAAGAACCCACAACCAATGCTTTGAGGCAGTAAAGGGCTTGTATAAAGTTATTTTGGGTTAGAATATGTTATAATACAATGAATTTGATTGATTTCAAGTGCTAGAGATGGATGAAGAATGTTTAGAAGTGTGAAGAAGGACTTTCTGAAGTTTGGTCCCAAATGAGATATGAACCCACAAACATTTCTTTGAGATAGTAAATGGCTTGTATAAAGTTATTTTGGGTTAGAATATATTATAATACAATGAATTTGATTGATTAGTGCTAGAGATGGATGAAGAATGTTTAGAAGTGTGATGAAAGACTTGTTGAAGTTTGGTCCAAAATGGGATAAGAACCCACAAACATTGCTTCGGGGTAGTAAATGGCTTGTATAAAGTTATTCTGGGTTAGAATATGTTATAATACAATGAATTTGATTGATTACAAGTGCTAGAGATGGATGAAGAATGTTTAGAAGTGTGAACAAAGACTCGTTGAAGTTTGGTCCCAAATGGGATAAGAACCCACAACCAATGCTTTGAGGCAGTAAATGGCTTGTATAAAATTATTTTGGGTTAGAATATGTTATAATACAATGAATTTGATTGATTACAAGTGTTAGAGATGGATAAAGAATCTTTTAGAAGTGTGAAGAAAGATTTGTTGATGTTTGGTCCCAAATGGGATAAGAACCCACAACCAATGCGTTGAGGCAGTAAATGGCTTGTATAAAGTTATTTTGGGTTAGAATATGTTATAATACAATGAATTTGATTGATTACAAGTGCTAGAGATGGATGAAGAATGTTTTAGAAGTGTGAAGAAAGACTTGTTGATGTTAGGTCCCAAATGGGATAAGAACCCACAACTAATTCTTTGAGGCAGTAAATGGCTTGTATAAACTTATTTTGGGTTAGAATATGTTATAATACAATGAATTTAATTGATTACAAGTGCTAGAGATGGATGAAGAATGTTTAGAAGTGTGAAGAAAGACTTGTTAAAGTTTGGTCCCAAATGGGATAAGAACCCACAACCAATGCTTTGAGGCAGTAAATGGCTTGTATAAAGTTATTTTGGGTTAGAATATGTTATAATACAATGAATTTGATTGATTACGAGTGCTAGAGATGGATGAAGAATGTTTAGAACTGTGAAGAAAGACTTGTTGATGTTTGGTCCCAAATGGGATAAGAACCCACAACCAATGCTTTGAGGCAGTAATTGGCTTGTATAAAGTTATTTTGGGTTAGAATATGTTATAATACAATGAATTTGATTGATTACAAGTGCTAGAGATGGATGAAGAATGTTTTAGAAGTGTGAAGAAAGACTTGTTGATGTTTGGTCCCAAATGGGATAAGAACCCACAACCAATGCTTTGAGGCAGTAAATGGCTTGTATAAAGTTATTTTGGGTTAGAATATGTTATAATACAATGAATTTGATTGATTTCAAGTGCTAGAGATGGATGAAGAATGTTTAGAAGTGTGAAGAAGGACTTTCTGAAGTTTGGTCCCAAATGAGATATGAACCCACAAACATTTCTTTGAGGTAGTAAATGGCTTGTATAAAGTTATTTTGGGTTAGAATATATTATAATACAATGAATTTGATTGATTAGTGCTAGAGATGGATGAAGAATGTTTAGAAGTGTGATGAAAGACTTGTTGAAGTTTGGTCCAAAATGGGATAAGAACCCACAAACATTGCTTCGGGGTAGTAAATGGCTTGTATAAAGTTATTCTGGGTTAGAATATGTTATAATACAATGAATTTGATTGATTACAAGTGCTAGAGATGGATGAAGAATGTTTAGAAGTGTGAACAAAGACTCGTTGAAGTTTGGTCCCAAATGGGATAAGAACCCACAACCAATGCTTTGAGGCAGTAAATGGCTTGTATAAAATTATTTTGGGTTAGAATATGTTATAATACAATGAATTTGATTGATTACAAGTGTTAGAGATGGATAAAGAATCTTTTAGAAGTGTGAAGAAAGACTTGTTGATGTTTGGTCCCAAATGGGATAAGAACCCACAACCAATGCGTTGAGGCAGTAAATGGCTTCTATAAAGTTATTTTAGGTTAGAATATTTTTTAATACAATGACTTTAATTGATTACAAGTGCTAGAGATGGATGAAGAATGTTTAGAAGTGTGAAGAAAGACTTGTTGAAGTTTGGTCCAAAATGGGATAAGAACCCACAAACATTGCTTCGAGGTAGTAAATGGCTTGTATAAAGTTATTTTGGGCTAGAATATGTTATAATACAATGAATTTGATTGATTACAAGTGCTGGAGATGAATGAAGAATGTTTAGAAGTGTGAACAAAGACTCGTTAAAGTTTGGTCCCAAATGGGATAAGAACACACAACCAATGCTTTGAGGCAATAAATGGCTTGTATAAAGTTATTTTGGGTTAGAATATATTATAAAACAATGAATTTGATTGATTACAAGTGCTAGAGATGGATGAAGAAGGTTTTAGAAGTTTGAAGAAAGACTTGTTGATGTTTGGTCCCAAATGGGATAAGAACCCATAACCAATGCTTTGAGGCAGTAAATGGCTTGTATAAAGATATTTTGGGTTAGAATATGCTATAATACAACGAATTTAATTGATTACAAGTGCTAGAGATGGATGAAGAATGTTTAGAAGTGTAAAGAAGGACTTTCTGAAGTTTGGTCCCAAATGAGATATGAACCCACAAAAATTTCTTTGAGGTAGTAAATGGCTTGTATAAAGTTATTTTGGGTTAGAATATGTTATAATACAATGAATTTGATTGATTACAAGTGCTAGAGATGGATGAAGAATGTTTAGAAGTGTGATAAAAGACTTGTTGAAGTTTGGTCCAAAATGGGATAAGAACCCACAAACAATGCTTCGAGGTAGTAAATGGCTTGTATAAAGTTATTCTGGGTTAGAATATATTATAATACAATGAATTTGATTGATAACAAGTGCTAGAGATGGATGAAGAATGTTTTAGAAGTTTGAAGAAAGACTTGTTGATGTTTGGTCCCAAATGGGATAAGAACCCACAACCAATGCTTTGAGGCAGTAAATGGCTTGTATAAAGTTATTTTGGGTTAGAATATGTTATAATACAATGAATTTAATTGATTACAAGTGCTAGAGATGGATGAAGAATGTCTAGAAGTGTGAAGAAGGACTTTCTGAAGTTTGGTCCCAAATGAGATATGAACCCACAAACATTTCTTTGAGATAGTAAATGGCTTGTATAAAGTTATTTTGGGTTAGAATATATTATAATACAATGAATTTGATTGATTAGTGCTAGAGATGGATGAAGAATGTTTAGAAGTGGGATGAAAGACTTGTTGAAGTTTGGTCCAAAATGGGATAAGAACCCACAAACATTGCTTCGGGGTAGTAAATGGCTTGTATAAAGTTATTCTGGGTTAGAATATGTTATAATACAATGAATTTGATTGATTACAAGTGCTAGAGATGGATGAAGAATGTTTAGAAGTGTGAACAAAGACTCGTTGAAGTTTGGTCCCAAATGGGATAAGAACCCACAACCAATGCTTTGAGGCAGTAAATGGCTTGTATAAAATTATTTTGGGTTAGAATATGTTATAATACAATGAATTTGATTGATTACAAGTGTTAGAGATGGATAAAGAATCTTTTAGAAGTGTGAAGAAAGACTTGTTGATGTTTGGTCCCAAATGGGATAAGAACCCACAACCAATGCGTTGAGGCAGTAAATGGCTTCTATAAAGTTATTTTGGGTTAGAATATTTTTTAATACAATGACTTTAATTGATTACAAGTGCTAGAGATGGATGAAGAATGTTTAGAAGTGTGAAGAAGGACTTTCTGAAGTTTGGTCCCAAATGAGATATGAACCCACAAACATTTCTTTGAGATAGTAAATGGCTTGTATAAAGTTATTTTGGGTTAGAATATATTATAATACAATGAATTTGATTGATTAGTGCTAGAGATGGATGAAGAATGTTTAGAAGTGTGATGAAAGACTTGTTGAAGTTTGGTCCAAAATGGGATAAGAACCCACAAACATTGCTTCGGGGTAGTAAATGGCTTGTATAAAGTTATTCTGGGTTAGAATATGTTATAATACAATGAATTTGATTGATTACAAGTGCTAGAGATGGATGAAGAATGTTTAGAAGTGTGAACAAAGACTCGTT
This sequence comes from Capsella bursa-pastoris, assembly GCA_036452645.1. Taxonomy (NCBI): domain Eukaryota; kingdom Viridiplantae; phylum Streptophyta; class Magnoliopsida; order Brassicales; family Brassicaceae; genus Capsella; species Capsella bursa-pastoris. Next base: position 6,815,195 of record CP144192.1, read on the forward strand.
GAAGTTTGGTCCCAAATGGGATAAGAACCCACAACCAATGCTTTGAGGCAATAAATGGCTTGTATAAAATTATTTTGGGTTAGAATATGTTATAATACAATGAATTTGATTGATTACAAGTGTTAGAGATGGATAAAGAATCTTTTAGAAGTGTGAAGAAAGATTTGTTGATGTTTGGTCCCAAATGGGATAAGAACCCACAACCAATGCGTTGAGGCAGTAAATGGCTTCTATAAAGTTATTTTAGGTTAGAATATTTTTTAATACAATGACTTTAATTGATTACAAGTGCTAGAGATGGATGAAGAATGTTTAGAAGTGTGAAGAAAGACTTGTTGAAGTTTGGTCCAAAATGGGATAAGAACCCACAAACATTGCTTCGAGGTAGTAAATGGCTTGTATAAAGTTATTTTGGGTTAGAATATGTTATCATACAATGAATTTGATTGATTACAAGTGCTGGAGATGAATGAAGAATGTTTAGAAGTGTGAACAAAGACTCGTTAAAGTTTGGTCCCAAATGGGATAAGAACACACAACCAATGCTTTGAGGCAATAAATGGCTTGTATAAAGTTATTTTGGGTTAGAATATATTATAAAACAATGAATTTGATTGATTACAAGTGCTAGAGATGGATGAAGAAGGTTTTAGAAGTTTGAAGAAAGACTTGTTGATGTTTGGTCCCAAATGGGATAAGAACCCATAACCAATGCTTTGAGGCAGTAAATGGCTTGTATAAAGTTATTTTGGGTTAGAATATGTTATTATACAATGAATTTAATTGATTACAAGTGCTAGAGATGGATGAAGAATGTTTAGAAGTGTAAAGAAGGACTTTCTGAAGTTTGGTCCCAAATGAGATATGAACCCACAAAAATTTCTTTGAGGTAGTAAATGGCTTGTATAAAGTTATTTTGGGTTAGAATATGTTATAATACAATGAATTTGATTGATTACAAGTGCTAGAGATGGATGAAGAATGTTTAGAAGTGTGATAAAAGACTTGTTGAAGTTTGGTCCAAAATGGGATAAGAACCCACAAACAATGCTTCGAGGTAGTAAATGGCTTGTATAAAGTTATTCTGGGTTAGAATATATTATAATACAATGAATTTGATTGATAACAAGTGCTAGAGATGGATGAAGAATGTTTTAGAAGTTTGAAGAAAGACTTGTTGATGTTTGGTCCCAAATGAGATAAGAACCCACAACCAATGCTTTGAGGCAGTAAATGGCTTGTATAAAGTTATTTTGGGTTAGAATATGTTATTATACAATGAATTTAATTGATTACAAGTGCTAGAGATGGATGAAGAATGTCTAGAAGTGTGAAGAAGGACTTTCTGAAGTTTGGTCCCAAATGAGATATGAACCCACAAACATTTCTTTGAGATAGTAAATGGCTTGTATAAAGTTATTTTGGGTTAGAATATATTATAATACAATGAATTTGATTGATTAGTGCTAGAGATGGATGAAGAATGTTTAGAAGTGGGATGAAAGACTTGTTGAAGTTTGGTCCAAAATGGGATAAGAACCCACAAACATTGCTTCGGGGTAGTAAATGGCTTGTATAAAGTTATTCTGGGTTAGAATATGTTATAATACAATGAATTTGATTGATTACAAGTGCTAGAGATGGATGAAGAATGTTTAGAAGTGTGAACAAAGACTCGTTGAAGTTTGGTCCCAAATGGGATAAGAACCCACAACCAATGCTTTGAGGCAGTAAATGGCTTGTATAAAATTATTTTGGGTTAGAATATGTTATAATACAATGAATTTGATTGATTACAAGTGTTAGAGATGGATAAAGAATCTTTTAGAAGTGTGAAGAAAGACTTGTTGATGTTTGGTCCCAAATGGGATAAGAACCCACAACCAATGCGTTGAGGCAGTAAATGGCTTCTATAAAGTTATTTTGGGTTAGAATATTTTTTAATACAATGACTTTAATTGATTACAAGTGCTAGAGATGGATGAAGAATGTTTAGAAGTGTGAAGAAAGACTTGTTGAAGTTTGGTCCAAAATGGGATAAGAACCCACAAACATTGCTTCGAGGTAGTAAATGGCTTGTATAAAGTTATTTTGGGTTAGAATATGTTATCATACAATGAATTTGATTGATTACAAGTGCTGGAGATGGATGAAGAATGTTTAGAAGTGTGAACAAAGACTCGTTAAAGTTTGGTCCCAAATAGGATAAGAACACACAACCAATGCTTTGAGGCAATAAATGGCTTGTATAAAGTTATTTTGGGTTAGAATATATTATAAAACAATGAATTTGATTGATTACAAGTGCTAGAGATGGATGAAGAAGGTTTTAGAACTTTGAAGAAAGACTTGTTGATGTTTGGTCCCAAATGGGATAAGAACCCACAACCAATGGTTTGAGGCAGTAAATGGCTTATATAAAGTTATTTTGGGTTAGAATATGTTATTATACAATGAATTTAATTGATTACAAGTGCTAGAGATGGATGAAGAATGTTTAGAAGTGTAAAGAAGGACTTTCTGAAGTTTGGTCCCAAATGAGATATGAACCCACAAACATTTCTTTGAGGTAGTAAATGGCTTGTATAAAGTTATTTTGGGTTAGAATATGTTATAATACAATGAATTTGATTGATTACAAGTGCTAGAGATGGATGAAGAATGTTTAGAAGTGTGATAAAAGACTTGTTGAAGTTTGGTCCAAAATGGGATAAGAACCCACAAACAATGCTTCGAGGTAGTAAATGGCTTGTATAAAGTTATTCTGGGTTAGAATATATTATAATACAATGAATTTGATTGATAACAAGTGCTAGAGATGGATGAAGAATGTTTTAGAAGTTTGAAGAAAGACTTGTTGATGTTTGGTCCCAAATGGGATAAGAACCCACAACCAATGCTTTGAGGCAGTAAATGGCTTGTATAAAGTTATTTTGGGTTAGAATATGTTATTATACAATGAATTTAATTGATTACAAGTGCTAGAGATGGATGAAGAATGTCTAGAAGTGTGAAGAAGGACTTTCTGAAGTTTGGTCCCAAATGAGATATGAACCCACAAACATTTCTTTGAGATAGTAAATGGCTTGTATAAAGTTATTTTGGGTTAGAATATATTATAATACAATGAATTTGATTGATTAGTGCTAGAGATGGATGAAGAATGTTTAGAAGTGTGATGAAAGACTTGTTGAAGTTTGGTCCAAAATGGGATAAGAACCCACAAACATTGCTTCGGGGTAGTAAATGGCTTGTATAAAGTTATTCTGGGTTAGAATATGTTATAATACAATGAATTTGATTGATTACAAGTGCTAGAGATGGATGAAGAATGTTTAGAAGTGTGAACAAAGACTCGTTGAAGTTTGGTCCCAAATGGGATAAGAACCCACAACCAATGCTTTGAGGCAGTAAATGGCTTGTATAAAATTATTTTGGGTTAGAATATGTTATAATACAATGAATTTGATTGATTACAAGTGTTAGAGATGGATAAAGAATCTTTTAGAAGTGTGAAGAAAGACTTGTTGATGTTTGGTCCCAAATGGGATAAGAACCCACAACCAATGCGTTGAGGCAGTAAATGGCTTCTATAAAGTTATTTTGGGTTAGAATATTTTTTAATACAATGACTTTAATTGATTACAAGTGCTAGAGATGGATGAAGAATGTTTAGAAGTGTGAAGAAAGACTTGTTGAAGTTTGGTCCAAAATGGGATAAGAACCCACAAACATTGCTTCGAGGTAGTAAATGGCTTGTATAAAGTTATTTTGGGTTAGAATATGTTATCATACAATGAATTTGATTGATTACAAGTGCTGGAGATGGATGAAGAATGTTTAGAAGTGTGAACAAAGACTCGTTAAAGTTTGGTCCCAAATAGGATAAGAACACACAACCAATGCTTTGAGGCAATAAATGGCTTGTATAAAGTTATTTTGGGTTAGAATATATTATAAAACAATGAATTTGATTGATTACAAGTGCTAGAGATGGATGAAGAAGGTTTTAGAACTTTGAAGAAAGACTTGTTGATGTTTGGTCCCAAATGGGATAAGAACCCACAACCAATGCTTTGAGGCAGTAAATGGCTTATATAAAGTTATTTTGGGTTAGAATATGTTATTATACAATGAATTTAATTGATTACAAGTGCTAGAGATGGATGAAGAATGTTTAGAAGTGTAAAGAAGGACTTTCTGAAGTTTGGTCCCAAATGAGATATGAACCCACAAACATTTCTTTGAGGTAGTAAATGGCTTGTATAAAGTTATTTTGGGTTAGAATATGTTATAATACAATGAATTTGATTGATTACAAGTGCTAGAGATGGATGAAGAATGTTTAGAAGTGTGATAAAAGACTTGTTGAAGTTTGGTCCAAAATGGGATAAGAACCCACAAACAATGCTTCGAGGTAGTAAATGGCTTGTATAAAGTTATTCTGGGTTAGAATATATTATAATACAATGAATTTGATTGATAACAAGTGCTAGAGATGGATGAAGAATGTTTTAGAAGTTTGAAGAAAGACTTGTTGATGTTTGGTCCCAAATGGGATAAGAACCCACAACCAATGCTTTGAGGCAGTAAATGGCTTGTATAAAGTTATTTTGGGTTAGAATATGTTATTATACAATGAATTTAATTGATTACAAGTGCTAGAGATGGATGAAGAATGTCTAGAAGTGTGAAGAAGGACTTTCTGAAGTTTGGTCCCAAATGAGATATGAACCCACAAACATTTCTTTGAGATAGTAAATGGCTTGTATAAAGTTATTTTGGGTTAGAATATATTATAATACAATGAATTATATTGATTAGTGCTAGAGATGGATGAAGAATGTTTAGAAGTGTGATGAAAGACTTGTTGAAGTTTGGTCCAAAATGGGATAAGAACCCACAAACATTGCTTCGGGGTAGTAAATGGTCCCAAATGAGATATGAACCCACAAACATTTCTTTGAGGTAGTAAATGGCTTGTATAAAGTTATTTTGGGTTAGAATATGTTATAATACAATGAATTTGATTGATTACAAGTGCTAGAGATGGATGAAGAATGTTTAGAAGTGTGATGAAAGACTTGTTGAAGTTTGGTCCAAAATGGGATAAGAACCCACAAACATTGCTTCGGGGTAGTAAATGGCTTGTATAAAGTTATTCTGGGTTAGAATATGTTATAATACAATGAATTTGATTGATTACAAGTGCTAGAGATGGATGAAGAATGTTTAGAAGTGTGAACAAAGACTCGTTGAAGTTTGGTCCCAAATGGGATAAGAACCCACAACCAATGCTTTGAGGCAGTAAATGGCTTGTATAAAATTATTTTGGGTTAGAATATGTTATAATACAATGAATTTGATTGATTACAAGTTTTAGAGATGGATAAAAAATCTTTTAGAAGTCTGAAGAAAGACTTGTTGATGTTTGGTCCCAAATGGGATAAGAACCCACAACCAATGCGTTGAGGCAGTAAATGGCTTCTATAAAGTTATTTTGGGTTAGAATATTTTATAATACAATGACTTTAATTGATTACAAGTGCTAGAGATGGATGAAGAATGTTTAGAAGTGTGAAGAAAGACTTGTTGAAGTTTGGTCCAAAATGGGATAAGAACCCACAAACATTGCTTCGAGGTAGTAAATGGCTTGTATAAAGTTATTTTGGGTTAGAATATGTTATCATACAATGAATTTGATTGATTACAAGTGCTGGAGATGGATGAAGAATGTTTAGAAGTGTGAACAAAGACTCGTTAAAGTTTGGTCCCAAATGGGATAAGAACACACAACCAATGCTTTGAGGCAATAAATGGCTTGTATAAAGTTATTTTGGGTTACAATATATTATAAGACAATGAATTTGATTGATTACAAGTGCTAGAGATGGATGAAGAAGGTTTTAGAAGTTTGAAGAAAGACTTGTTGATGTTTGGTCCCAAATAGGATAAGAACCCACAACCAATGCTTTGAGGCAGTAAATGGCTTGTATAAAGTTATTTTGGGTTAAAATATGTTATTATACAATGAATTTAATTGATTACAAGTGCTAGAGATGGATGAAGAATGCTTAGAAGTGTAAAGAAGGACTTTCTGAAGTTTGGTCCCAAATGAGATATGAACCCACAAACATTTCTTTGAGGTAGTAAATGGCTTGTATAAAGTTTTTTTGGGTTAGAATATGTTATAATACAATGAATTTGATTGATTACAAGTGCTAGAGATGGATGAAGAATGTTTAGAAGTGTGATGAAAGACTTGTTGAAGTTTGGTCCAAAATGGGATAAGAACCCACAAACAATGCTTCGAGGTAGTAAATGGCTTGTATAAAGTTATTCTGGGTTAGAATATATTATAATACAATGAATTTGATTGATAACAAGTGCTAGAGATGGATGAAGAATGTTTAGAAGTGTGAAGAAAGACTTGTTGAAGTTTGGTCCAAAATGGGATAAGAACCCACAAACATTGCTTCGAGGTAGTAAATGGCTTGTATAAAGTTATTTTGGGTTAGAATATGTTATCATACAATGAATTTAATTGATTACAAGTGCTAGAGATGGATGAAGAATGTTTAGAAGTGTAAAGAAGGACTTTCTGAAGTTTGGTCCCAAATGAGATATGAACCCACAAACATTTCTTTGAGGTAGTAAATGGCTTGTATAAAGTTATTTTGGGTTAGAATATGTTATAATACAATGAATTGGATTGATTACAAGTGCTAGAGATGGATGAATAATGTTTAGAAGTGTGATAAAAGACTTGTTGAAGTTTGGTCCAAAATGGGATAAGAACCCACAAACAATGCTTCGAGGTAGTAAATGGCTTGTATAAAGTTATTCTGGGTTAGAATATATTATAATACAATGAATTTGATTGATAACAAGTGCTAGAGATGGATGAAGAATGTTTTAGAAGTTTGAAGAAAGACTTGTTGATGTTTGGTCCCAAATGGGATAAGAACCCACAACCAATGCTTTGAGGCAGTAAATGGCTTGTATAAAGTTATTTTGGGTTAGAATATGTTATTATACAATGAATTATATTGATTACAAGTGCTAGAGATGGATGAAGAATGTTTAGAAGTGTGAAGAAGGACTTTCTGAAGTTTGGTCCCAAATGAGATATGAACCCACAAACATTTCTTTGAGATAGTAAATGGCTTGTATAAAGTTATTTTGGGTTAGAATATATTATAATACAATGAATTTGATTAATTAGTGCTAGAGATGGATGAAGAATGTTTAGAAGTGTGATGAAAGACTTGTTGAAGTTTGGTCCAAAATGGGATAAGAACCCACAAACATTGCTTCGGGGTAGTAAATGGCTTGTATAAAGTTATTCTGGGTTAGAATATGTTATAATACAATGAATTTGATTGATTACAAGTGCTAGAGATGGATGAAGAATGTTTAGAAGTGTGAACAAAGACTCGTTGAAGTTTGGTCCCAAATGGGATAAGAACCCACAACCAATGCTTTGAGGCAGTAAATGGCTTGTATAAAATTATTTTGGGTTAGAATATGTTATAATACAATGAATTTAATTGATTACTAGTGCTAGAGATGGATGAAGAATGTTTAGAAGTGTGAAGAAAGACTTGTTGAAGTTTGGTCCCAAATGGGATAAGAACCCACAAACATTGCTTTGAGGTAGTAAATGGCTTGTATAAAGTTATTTTGGGTTAGAATATGTTATAATACAATGAATTTGATTGATTACAAGTGCTAGAGATGGATGAAGAATGTTTTAGAAGTGTGAAGAAAGACTTGTTGATGTTAGGTCCCAAATGGGATAAGAACCCACAACTAATTCTTTGAGGCAGTAAATGGCTTGTATAAACTTATTTTGGGTTAGAATATGTTATAATACAATGAATTTAATTGATTACAAGTGCTAGAGATGGATGAAGAATGTTTAGAAGTGTGAAGAAAGACTTGTTGAAGTTTGGTCCCAAATGGGATAAGAACCCACAACCAATGCTTTGAGGCAGTAAATGGCTTGTATAAAGTTATTTTGGGTTAGAATATGTTATAATACAATGAATTTGATTGATTACGAGTGCTAGAGATGGATGAAGAATGTTTAGAACTGTGAAGAAAGACTTGTTGATGTTTGGTCCCAAATGGGATAAGAACCCACAACCAATGCTTTGAGGCAGTAATTGGCTTGTATAAAGTTATTTTGGGTTAGAATATGTTATAATACAATGAATTTGATTGATTACAAGTGCTAGAGATGGATGAAGAATGTTTTAGAAGTGTGAAGAAAGACTTGTTGATGTTTGGTCCCAAATGGGATAAGAACCCACAACCAATGCTTTGAGGCAGTAAAGGGCTTGTATAAAGTTATTTTGGGTTAGAATATGTTATAATACAATGAATTTGATTGATTTCAAGTGCTAGAGATGGATGAAGAATGTTTAGAAGTGTGAAGAAGGACTTTCTGAAGTTTGGTCCCAAATGAGATATGAACCCACAAACATTTCTTTGAGATAGTAAATGGCTTGTATAAAGTTATTTTGGGTTAGAATATATTATAATACAATGAATTTGATTGATTAGTGCTAGATATGGATGAAGAATGTGTAGAAGTGTGATGAAAGACTTGTTGAAGTTTGGTCCAAAATGGGATAAGAACCCACAAACATTGCTTCGGGGTAGTAAATGGCTTGTATAAAGTTATTCAGGGTTAGAATATGTTATAATACAATGAATTTGATTGATTACAAGTGCTAGAGATGGATGAAGAATGTTTAGAAGTGTGAACAAAGACTCGTTGAAGTTTGGTCCCAAATGGGATAAGAACCCACAACCAATGCTTTGAGGCAGTAAATGGCTTGTATAAAATTATTTTGGGTTAGAATATGTTATAATACAATGAATTTGATTGATTACAAGTTTTAGAGATGGATAAAAAATCTTTTAGAAGTCTGAAGAAAGACTTGTTGATGTTTGGTCCCAAATGGGATAAGAACCCACAACCAATGCGTTGAGGCAGTAAATGGCTTCTATAAAGTTATTTTGGGTTAGAATATTTTATAATACAATGACTTTAATTGATTACAAGTGCTAGAGATGGATGAAGAATGTTTAGAAGTGTGAAGAAAGACTTGTTGAAGTTTGGTCCAAAATGGGATAAGAACCCACAAACATTGCTTCGAGGTAGTAAATGGCTTGTATAAAGTTATTTTGGGTTAGAATATGTTATCATACAATGAATTTGATTGATTACAAGTGCTGGAGATGGATGAAGAATGTTTAGAAGTGTGAACAAAGACTCGTTAAAGTTTGGTCCCAAATGGGATAAGAACACACAACCAATGCTTTGAGGCAATAAATGGCTTGTATAAAGTTATTTTGGGTTAGAATATATTATAAGACAATGAATTTGATTGATTACAAGTGCTAGAGATGGATGAAGAAGGTTTTAGAAGTTTGAAGAAAGACTTGTTGATGTTTGGTCCCAAATAGGATAAGAACCCACAACCAATGCTTTGAGGCAGTAAATGGCTTGTATAAAGTTATTTTGGGTTAAAATATGTTATTATACAATGAATTTAATTGATTACAAGTGCTAGAGATGGATGAAGAATGCTTAGAAGTGTAAAGAAGGACTTTCTGAAGTTTGGTCCCAAATGAGATATGAACCCACAAACATTTCTTTGAGGTAGTAAATGGCTTGTATAAAGTTTTTTTGGGTTAGAATATGTTATAATACAATGAATTTGATTGATTACAAGTGCTAGAGATGGATGAAGAATGTTTAGAAGTGTGATGAAAGACTTGTTGAAGTTTGGTCCAAAATGGGATAAGAACCCACAAACAATGCTTCGAGGTAGTAAATGGCTTGTATAAAGTTATTCTGGGTTAGAATATATTATAATACAATGAATTTGATTGATAACAAGTGCTAGAGATGGATGAAGAATGTTTAGAAGTGTGAAGAAAGACTTGTTGAAGTTTGGTCCAAAATGGGATAAGAACCCACAAACATTGCTTCGAGGTAGTAAATGGCTTGTATAAAGTTATTTTGGGTTAGAATATGTTATCATACAATGAATTTGATTGATTACAAGTGCTGGAAATGGATGAAGAATGTTTAGAAGTGTGAACAAAGACTCGTTAAAGTTTGGTCCTAAATGGGATAAGAACACACAACCAATGCTTTGAGGCAATAAATGGCTTGTATAAAGTTATTTTGGGTTAGAATATATTATAAAACAATGAATTTGATTGATTACAAGTGCTAGAGATGGATGAAGAATGTTTTAGAAGTTTGAAGAAAGACTTGTTGATGTTTGGTCCCAAATGGGATAAGAACCCACAACCAATGCTTTGAGGCAGTAAATGGTTTGTATAAAGTTATTTTGGGTTAGAATATGTTATTATACAATGAATTTAATTGATTACAAGTGCTAGAGATGGATGAAGAATGTTTAGAAGTGTAAAGAAAGACTTGTTGAAGTTTGGTCCCAAATGAGATATGAACCCACAAACATTTCTTTGAGGTAGTAAATGGCTTGTATAAAGTTATTTTGGGTTAGAATATGTTATAATACAATGAATTTGATTGATTACAAGTGCTAGAGATGGATGAAGAATGTTTAGAAGTGTGATGAAAGACTTGTTGAAGTTTGGTCCCAAATGGGATAAGAACCCACAAACAATGCTTCGAGGTAGTAAATGGCTTGTATAAAGTTATTCTGGGTTAGAATATATTATAATACAATGAATTTGATTGATAACAAGTGCAAGAGATGGATGAAGAATGTTTTAGAAGTGTGAAGAAAGACTTATTGATGTTTGGTCCCAAATGGGATAAGAACCCACAACCAATGCTTTGAGGCAGTAAATGGCTTGTATAAAATTTTTTTGGGTTAGAATATGTTATAATACAATGAATTTAATTGATTACAAGTGCTAGAGATGACTGAAGAATGTTTAGAAGTGTGAAGAAATACTTGCTGAAGTTTGGTCCAAAATGGGATAAGAACCCACAAACATTGCTTCGAGGTAGTAAATGGCTTGTATAAAGTTATTTTGGGTTAGAATATGTTGTAATACAATGAATTTGATTGATTACAAGTGCTAGAGATGGATGAAGAATGTTTAGAAGTGTGAAGAAAGACTTGTTGAAGTTTGGTCCCAAATGGGATAAGAACCCACAATCAATGCTTTGAGGCAGTAAATGGCTTGTATAAAGTTATTTTGGGTTAGAATATGTTATAATACAATGAATTTGATTGATTATAAGTGCTAGAGATGGATGAAGAATGTTTTAGAAGTGTGAACAAAGACTTGTTGATGTTTGGTCCCAAATGGGATAAGAACCCACAACCAATGCTTTGAGGCAGTAAATGGCTTGTATAAAGTTATTTTGGGTTAGAATATGTTATAATACAATAAATTTAATTGATTACAAGTGCTACAGATGGATGAAGAATGTTTAGAAGTGTGAAGAAAGACTTGTTGAAGTTTTGTCCCAAATGGGATAAGAACCCACAACCAATGCTTTGAGACTGTAAATGGCTTGTATAAAGTTATTTAGGGTTAGAATATGTTATAATACAATGAATTTAATTGATTACAAGTGCTAGAGATGGATGAAGAATGTTTAGAAGTGTGAAGAAAGACTTGTTGAAGTTTCGTCCAAAATGGGATAAGAACCCACAAACATTGCTTCGAGGTAGTAAATGGCTTGGATAAAGTTATTTTGGGTAAGAATATGTTATAATACAATGGATTTGATTGATTACAAGTGCTAGAGATGGATGAAGAATGTTTAGAAGTGTGAAGAAAGACTTGTTGATGTTTTGTCCCAAATGGGATAAGAACCCACAACCAATGCTTTGAGGCAGTAAATGGCTTGTATAAAGTTATTTTGGGTTAGAATATGTTATAATACAATGAATTTAATTGATTACAAGTGCTAGAGATGGATGAAGAATGTTTAGAAGTGTGAAGAAAGACTTGTAGAAGTTTGGTCCAAAATAGGATAAGAACCCACAAACATTGCTTCGAGGTAGTTAATGGCTTGTATAAAGTTATTTTGGGTTAGAATATGTTATAATACAATGAATTTGATTGATTACAAGTGCTATAGATGGATGAAAATGTTTAGAAGTGTGAACAAAGACTCGTTGAAGTTTGGTCCCAAATGGGATAAGAACCCACAACCAATGCTTTGAGGCAGTAATTGGCTTGTAAAAAGTTGTTTTGGGTTAGAATATGTTATCATACAATGAATTTGATTGATTACAAGTGCTAGAGATGTATGAAGAATGTTATAGAAGTGTGAAAATAGACTTGTTGATGTTTGGTCCCAAATGGGATAAGAAACCACAACCAATCCTTTGAGGTAGTAAATGGCTTGCATAAAGTTATTTTGGGTTAGAATATGTTATAATACAATGAATTTGATTGATTACAAGTGCTAGAGATGGATGAAGAATGTTTAGAAGTGTGAACAAAGACTTGTTGAAATTTGGTCCCATATGGGATAAGAACCCACAACCAATGCTTTGAGGCAGTAATTGGCTTGTATAAAATTATTTTGGGTTAGAATATGTTATAATACAATGAATTTGATTGATTACAAGTGCTAGAGATGGATGAAGAATGTTTAGAAGTGTGAAGAAAGACTTGTTGAAGTTTGGTCCCAAATGGGATAAGAACCTACAACCAATGCTTTGAGGTAGTAAATGGCTTATATAAAGTTATTTTGGGTTAGAATATTTTATAATACAATGACTTTGATTGATTACAAGTGCTAGAGATTGATGAAGAATGTTTAGAAGTTTGAACAAAGACTCGTTGAAGTTTGGTCCCAAATGGGATAAGAACCCACAACCAATGCTTTGAGGCAGTAATTGGCTTGTATAAAGTTATTTTAGGTTAGAATATGTTATAATACAATGAATTTGATTGATTACAAGTGCTAGAGATGTATGAAGAATGTTATAGAAGTGTGAAAAAGACTCGTTGATGTTTGGTCCCAAATGGGATAAGAAGCCACAACCAATCCTTTGAGGCAGTAAATGGCTTGTATAAAATTATTTTGGGTTAGAATATGTTATAATACAATGAATTTGATTGATTACAAGTGCTAGAGATGGATGAAGAATGTTTTAGAAGTGTGAAGAAAGACTTGTTGATGTTTGGTCCCAAATGGGATAAGAACCCACAACCAATGCTTTGAGGCAGTAAATGGCTTGTATAAAGTTATTTTAGGTTAGAATATGTTATAATACAATGAATTTAATTGATTACAAGTGCTAGAGATGGATGAAGAATGTTTAGAAGTGTGAAGAAAGACTTGTTGAAGTTTGGTCCCAAATGGGATAAGAACCCACAAACATTGCTTCGAGGTAGTAAATGGCTTTTATAAAGTTATTTTGGGTTAGAATATGTTATAATACAATAAATTTGATTGATTACAAGTGCTACAGATGGATGAAGAATGTTTAGAAGTGTGAACAAAGACTCGTTGAAGTTTGGTCCCATATGGGATAAGAACCCACAACCAATGCTTTGAGGCAGTAAATGGCTTGTATAAAATTATTTTGGGTTAGAATATGTTATAATACAATGAATTTGATTGATTACAAGTGCTAGAGATGGATGAAGAATGTTTAAGAAGTGTGAAGAAAGACTTGTTGAAGTTTGGTCCCAAATGGGATAAGAACCCACAACCAATGCTTTGAGGCAGTAAATGGCTTATATAAAGTTATTTTAGGTTAGAATATGTTATAATACAATGAATTTAATTGATTACAAGTGCTAGAGAGAAATGAAGAATGTTTAGAAGTGTGAAGAAAGACTTGTAGAAGTTTGGTCCAAAATGGGATAAGAACCCACAAACATTGCTTCGAGGTAGTAAATGGCTTGTATAAAGTTATTATGGGTTAGAATATGTTATAATACAATGAATTTGATTGATTACAAGTGCTATAGATGGATGAAAATGTTTAGAAGTGTGAAGAAAGACTTGTTGAAGTTTGGTTCCAAATGAGATAAGGACCCACAACCAATGCTTTGAGGCAGTAATTGGCTTGTATAAAGTTATTTTAGGTTAGAATATGTTATAATACAATGAATTTGATTGATTACAAGTGCTAGAGATGTATGAAGAATGTTATAGAAGTGTGAAAAAAGACTCGTTGATGTTTGGTCCCAAATGGGATAAGAAGCCACAACCAATCCTTTGAGGCAGTAAATGGCTTGTATAAAGTTATTTTGGGTTAGAATTTGTTATAATACAATGAATTTGATTGATTACAAGTGATAGAGATGGATGCAGAATGTTCAGAAGTGTGAAGAAAGACTTGTTGAAGTTTGGTCCCAAATGGGATAAGAACCCACAAACAATGCTTTGAGGCAGTAAATGGCTTGTATAAAGTTATTTTGGGTTAGAATATGTTATAATACAATGAATTTGATTGATTACAAGTGCTAAAGATGGATGAAGAATGTTTTAGAAGTGTGAAGAAAGACTTGTTGATGTTTGGTCCCAAATGGGAAAAGAACCCACAACCAATGCTTTGAGGCAGTAAATGGCTTGTATAAAGTTATTTTAGGTTAGAATATGTTATAATACAATGAATTTAATTGATTACAAGTGCTAGAGATGGATGAAGAATGTTTAGAAGTGTGAAGAAAGACTTGTTGAAGGTTGGTCCAAAATGGGATAAGAACCCACAAACATTGCTTCCAGGTAGTAAATGGCTTGTATAAAGTTAATTTGGGTTAGAATATGTTATAATACAATGAATTTGATTGATTACAAGTGCTAGAGATGGATGAAGAATGTTTAGAAGTGTGAACAAAGATTGTTGAAGTTTGGTCCCAAATGGGATAAGAACTCACAACCAATGCTTTGAGGCAGTAAATGGCTTGTATAAAGTTTTATTGGGTTAGAATATGTTATAATACAATGAATTTTATTGATTACAAGTGCTAGAGATGGATGAAGAATGTTTAAGAAGTGTGAAGAAAGACTTGTTGAAGTTTGGTCCCAAATGGGATAAGAACCCACAACCAATGCTTTGAGGCAGTAAATGGCTTATATAAAGTTATTTTAGGTTACAATATGTTATAATACAATGAATTTAATTGATTACAAGTGCTAGAGATAAATGAAGAATGTTTAGAAGTGTGAAGAAAGACTTGTAGAAGTTTGGTCCAAAATGGGATAAGAACCCACAAACATTGCTTCGAGGTAGTAAATGACTTGTATAAAGTTATTATGGGTTAGAATATGTTATAATACAATGAATTTGATTGATTATAAGTGCTAGAGATAAATGAAGAATGTTTAGAAGTGTGAAGAAAGACTTGTAGAAGTTTGGTCCAAAATGGGATAAGAACCCACAAACATTGCTTCGAGGTAGTAAATGGCTTGTATAAAGTTATTATGGGTTAGAATATGTTATAATACAATGAATTTGATTGATTACAAGGGCTATAGATGGATGAAAATGTTTAGAAGTGTGAAGAAAGACTTGTTGAAGTTTGGTCCCAAATGAGATAAGAACCCACAACCAATGCTTTGAGGCAGTAATTGGCTTGTATAAAGTTATTTTAGGTTAGAATATGTTATAATACAATGAATTTGATTGATTACAAGTGCTAGAGATGTATGAAGAATGTTATAGAAGTGTGAAAAAAGACTCGTTGATGTTTGGTCCCAAATGGGATAAGAAGCCACAACCAATCCTTTGAGGCAGTAAATGGCTTGTATAAAGTTATTTTGGGTTAGAATATGTTATAATACAATGAATTTGATTGATTACAAGTGATAGAGATGGATGCAGAATGTTTAGAAGTGTGAAGAAAGACTTGTTGAAGTTTGGTCCCAAATGGGATAAGAACCCACAAACAATGCTTTGAGGCAGTAAATGGCTTGTATAAAGTTATTTTGGGTTAGAATATGTTATAATACAATGAATTTGATTGATTACAAGTGCTAAAGATGGATGAAGAATGTTTTAGAAGTGTGAAGAAAGACTTGTTGATGTTTGGTCCCAAATGGGAAAAGAACCCACAACCAATGCTTTGAGGCAGTAAATGGCTTGTATAAAGTTATTTTAGGTTAGAATATGTTATAATACAATGAATTTAATTGATTACAAGTGCTAGAGATGGATGAAGAATGTTTAGAAGTGTGAAGAAAGAATTGTTGAAGGTTGGTCCAAAATGGGATAAGAACCCACAAACATTGCTTCCAGGTAGTAAATGGCTTGTATAAAGTTATTTTGGATTAGAATATGTTATAATACAATGAATTTGATTGATTACATGTGATAGAGATGGATGCAGAATGTTTAGAAGTGTGAACAAAGATTGTTGAAGTTTGGTCCCAAATGGGATAAGAACTCACAACCAATGCTTTGAGGCAGTAAATGGCTTGTATAAAGTTTTATTGGGTTAGAATATGTTATAATACAATGAATTTTATTGATTACAAGTGCTAGAGATGGATGAAGAATGTTTAAGAAGTGTGAAGAAAGACTTGTTGAAGTTTGGTCCCAAATGGGATAAGAACCCACAACCAATGCTTTGAGGCAGTAAATGGCTTATATAAAGTTATTTTAGGTTACAATATGTTATAATACAATGAATTTAATTGATTACAAGTGCTAGAGATAAATGAAGAATGTTTAGAAGTGTGAAGAAAGACTTGTAGAAGTTTGGTCCAAAATGGGATAAGAACCCACAAACATTGCTTCGAGGTAGTAAATGGCTTGTATAAAGTTATTATGGGTTAGAATATGTTATAATACAATGAATTTGATTGATTACAAGTGCTATAGATGGATGAAAATGTTTAGAAGTGTGAAGAAAGACTTGTTGAAGTTTGGTCCCAAATGAGATAAGAACCCACAACCAATGCTTTGAGGCAGTAATTGGCTTGTATAAAGTTATTTTAGGTTAGAATATGTTATAATACAATGAATTTGATTGATTACAAGTGCTAGAGATGTATGAAGAATGTTATAGAAGTGTGAAAAAAGACTCGTTGATGTTTGGTCCCAAATTGGATAAGAAGCCACAACCAATCCTTTGAGGCAGTAAATGGCTTGTATAAAGTTATTTTGGGTTAGAATATGTTATAATACAATGAATTTGATTGATTACAAGTGATAGAGATGGATGCAGAATGTTTAGAAGTGTGAAGAAAGACTTGTTGAAGTTTGGTCCCAAATGGGATAAGAACCCACAAACAATGCTTTGAGGCAGTAAATGGCTTGTATAAAGTTATTTTGGGTTAGAATATGTTATAATACAATGAATTTGATTGATTACAAGTGCTAAAGATGGATGAAGAATGTTTTAGAAGTGTGAAGAAAGACTTGTTGATGTTTGGTCCCAAATGGGAAAAGAACCCACAACCAATGCTTTGAGGCAGTAAATGGCTTGTATAAAGTTATTTTAGGTTAGAATATGTTATAATACAATGAATTTAATTGATTACAAGTGCTAGAGATGGATGAAGAATGTTTAGAAGTGTGAAGAAAGACTTGTTGAAGGTTGGTCCAAAATGGGATAAGAACCCACAAACATTGCTTCCAGGTAGTAAATTGCTTGTATAAAGTTATTTTGGGTTAGAATATGTTATAATACAATGAATTTGATTGATTACAAGTGCTAGAGATGGATGAAGAATGTTTAGAAGTGTGAACAAAGATTGTTGAAGTTTGGTCCCAAATAGGATAAGAACTCACAACCAATGCTTTGAGGCAGTAAATGGCTTGTATAAAGTTTTATTGGGTTAGAATATGTTATAATACAATGAATTTTATTGATTACAAGTGCTAGAGATGGATGAAGAATGTTTAAGAAGTGTGAAGAAAGACTTGTTGAAGTTTGGTCCCAAATGGGATAAGAACCCACAACCAATGCTTTGAGGCAGTAAATGGCTTATATAAAGTTATTTTAGGTTACAATATGTTATAATACAATGAATTTAATTGATTACAAGTGCTAGAGATAAATGAAGAATGTTTAGAAGTGTGAAGAAAGACTTGTAGAAGTTTGGTCCAAAATGGGATAAGAACCCACAAACATTGCTTCGAGGTAGTAAATGGCTTGTATAAAGTTATTATGGGTTAGAATATGTTATAATACAATGAATTTGATTGATTACAAGTGCTATAGATGGATGAAAATGTTTAGAAGTGTGAAGAAAGACTTGTTGAAGTTTGGTCCCAAATGAGATAAGAACCCACAACCAATGCTTTGAGGCAGTAATTGGCTTGTATAAAGTTATTTTAGGTTAGAATATGTTATAATACAATGAATTTGATTGATTACAAGTGCTAGAGATGTATGAAGAATGTTATAGAAGTGTGAAAAAAGACTCGTTGATGTTTGGTCCCAAATGGGATAAGAAGCCACAACCAATCCTTTGAGGCAGTAAATGGCTTGTATAAAGTTATTTTGGGTTAGAATATGTTATAATACAATGAATTTGATTGATTACAAGTGATAGAGATGGATGCAGAATGTTTAGAAGTGTGAAGAAAGACTTGTTGAAGGTTGGTCCAAAATGGGATAAGAACCCACAAACATTGCTTCCAGGTAGTAAATGGCTTGTATAAAGTTATTTTGGGTTAGAATATGTTATAATACAATGAATTTGATTGATTACAAGTGCTAGAGATGGATGAAGAATGTTTAGAAGTGTGAACAAAGATTGTTAAAGTTTGGTCCCAAATGGGATAAGAACTCACAACCAATGCTTTGAGGCAGTAAATGGCTTGTATAAAGTTTTATTGGGTTAGAATATGTTATAATACAATGAATTTTATTGATTACAAGTGCTAGAGATGGATGAAGAATGTTTAAGAAGTGTGAAGAAAGACTTGTTGAAGTTTGGTCCCAAATGGGATAAGAACCCACAACCAATGCTTTGAGGCAGTAAATGGCTTATATAAAGTTATTTTAGGTTACAATATGTTATAATACAATGAATTTAATTGATTACAAGTGCTAGAGATAAATGAAGAATGTTTAGAAGTGTGAAGAAAGACTTGTAGAAGTTTGGTCCAAAATGGGATAAGAACCCACAAACATTGCTTCGAGGTAGTAAATGGCTTGTATAAAGTTATTATGGGTTAGAATATGTTATAATACAATGAATTTGATTGATTACAAGTGCTATAGATGGATGAAAATGTTTAGAAGTGTGAAGAAAGACTTGTTGAAGTTTGGTCCCAAATGAGATAAGAACCCACAACCAATGCTTTGAGGCAGTAATTGGCTTGTATAAAGTTATTTTAGGTTAGAATATGTTATAATACAATGAATTTGATTGATTACAAGTGCTAGAGATGTATGAAGAATGTTATAGAAGTGTGAAAAAAGACTCGTTGATGTTTGGTCCCAAATGGGATAAGAAGCCACAACCAATCCTTTGAGGCAGTAAATGGCTTGTATAAAGTTATTTTGGGTTAGAATATGTTATAATACAATGAATTTGATTGATTACAAGTGATAGAGATGGATGCAGAATGTTTAGAAGTGTGAAGAAAGACTTGTTGAAGTTTGGTCCCAAATGGGATAAGAACCCACAAACAATGCTTTGAGGCAGTAAATGGCTTGTATAAAGTTATTTTGGGTTAGAATATGTTATAATACAATGAATTTGATTGATTACAAGTGCTGAAGATGGATGAAGAATGTTTTAGAAGTGTGAAGAAAGACTTGTTGATGTTTGGTCCCAAATGGGAAAAGAACCCACAACCAATGCTTTGAGGCAGTAAATGGCTTGTATAAAGTTATTTTAGGTTAGAATATGTTATAATACAATGAATTTAATTGATTACAAGTGCTAGAAATGGATGAAGAATGTTTAGAAGTGTGAAGAAAGACTTGTTGAAGTTTGGTCCAAAATGGGATAAGAACCCACAAACATTGCTTCCAGGTAGTAAATGGCTTGTATAAAGTTATTTTGGGTTAGAATATGTTATAATACAATGAATTTGATTGATTACAAGTGCTAGAGATGGATGAAGAATGTTTAGAAGTGTGAACAAAGATTGTTGAAGTTTGGTCCCAAATGGGATAAGAACTCACAACCAATGCTTTGAGGCAGTAAATGGCTTGTATAAAGTTATATTGGGTTAGAATATGTTATAATACAATGAATTTTATTGATTACAAGTGTTAGAGATGGATGAAGAATCTTTTAGAAGTGTGAAGAAAGACTTGTTGGTGTTTGGTCCCAAATGGGATAAGAACCCACAACCAATGCTTTGAGGCAGTAAATGGCTTGTCTAAAGTTATTTTGGGTTAGAATATGTTATAATACAATGAATTTAATTGATTACAAGTGCTAGAGATGGATGAAGAATGTTTAGAAGTGTGTAGAAAGACTTGTTGAAGTATGGTCCAAAATGGATAAGAACCCACACACATTGCTTCGAGGTAGTAAATGGCTTGTATAAAGTTATTTTGGGTTAGAATATGTTATAATACAATGAATTTGATTGATTACAAGTGCTAGAGTTGGATGAAGAATGTTTTGAAGTGTGAAGAAAGACTTGTTGAAGTTTGGTCCCAAATGGGATAAGAACCCACAACCAATGCTTTGAGGCAGTAAATGGCTTGTATAAAGTTATTTTGGGTTAGAATATGTTATAATACAATGAACTTGATTGATTACCAGTGCTAGAGATGGATGAAGAATGTTTTAGAAGTGTGAAGAAAGACTTGTTGATGTTTGGTCCCAAATGGGATAAGAACCCACAACCAATGCTTTGAGGCAATAAATGGCTTGTCTAAAGTTATTTTGGGTTAGAATATGTTATAATACAATGAATTTGAGTGATTACAAGTGCTAGAGATGGATGAAGAATGTTTAGAAGTATGAAGAAAGACTTGTTCAAGTTTGGTCCCAAATGGGATAAAAACCCACAAACATTGCTTTGAGGTAGTAAATGGCTTGTATATAGTTATTTTGGGTTAGAATATGTTATAATACAATGAATTTGATTGATTACAAGTGCTAGAGATGGATGAAGAATGTTTAGAAGTATGAAGAAAGACTTGTTCAAGTTTGGTCCCAAATGGGATAAGAACCCACAAACATTGCTTTGATGTAGTAAATGGCTTGTATAAAGTTATTTTGGGTTAGAATATGTTATAATACAATGAATTTGATTGATTACAAGTGCTAGAGATGGATGAAGAATGTTTAGAAGTGTGAACAAAGACTCGGTGAAGTTTGGTCCCATATGGGATAAGAACCCACAACCAATGCTTTGAGGCAGTAATTGGCTTGTATAAAATTATTTTGGGTTAGAATATGTTATAATACAATGAATTTGATTGATTACAAGTGCTACAGATGGATGAAGAATGTTTAAGAAGTGTGAAGAAAGACTTGTTGATGTTTGGTCCCAAATGGGATAAGAAACCACAACCAATGCTTTGAGGCAGTAAATGGCTTGTATAAAGTTATTTTAGGTTAGAATATGTTATAATACAATGAATTTAATTGATTACAAGTGCTAGAGATGGATGAAGAATGTTTAGAAGTGTGAAGAAAGACTTGTAGAAGTTTGGTCCAAAATGGGATAAGAACCCACAAACATTGCTTCGAGGTAGTAAATGGCTTGTATAAAGTTATTTTGGGTTAGAATATGTTATAATACAATGAATTTGATTGATTACAAGTGCTATAGATGGATGAAAATGTTTAGAAGTGTGAACAAAGACTCGTTGAAGTTTGGTCCCAAATGGGATAAGAACCCACAACCAATGCTTTGAGGCAGTAATTGGCTTGTAAAAAGTTGTTTTGGGTTAGAATATGTTATCATACAATGAATTTGATTGATTACAAGTGCTAGAGATGTATGAAGAATGTTATAGAAGTGTGAAGAAAGACTTGTTGATGTTTGGTCCCAAATGGGATAAGAAGCCACAACCAATCCTTTGAGGCAATAAATGGCTTGCATAAAGTTATTTTAGGTTAGAATATGTTATAATACAATGAATTTAATTGATTACAAGTGCTAGAGATGGATGAAGAATGTTTAGAAGTGTGAAGAAAGACTTGTAGAAGTTTGGTCCCAAATGAGATATGAACCAACAAACATTTCTTTGAGGTAGTAAATGGCTTGTATAAAATTATTTTGGGTTAGAATATGTTATAATACAATGAATTTGATTGATTACAAGTGCTAGAGATTGATGAAGAATGTTTAGAAGTTTGAACAAAGACTCGTTGAAGTTTGGTCCCAAATGGGATAAGAACCCACAACCAATGCTTTGAGGCAGTAATTGGCTTGTATAAAGTTATTTTAGGTTAGAATATGTTATAATACAATGAATTTGATTGATTACAAGTGCTAGAGATGTATGAAGAATGTTATAGAAGTGTGAAAAAAGACTCGTTGATGTTTGGTCCCAAATGGGATAAGAAGCCACAACCAATCCTTTGAGGCAGTAAATGGCTTGTATAAAGTTGTTTTGGGTTAGAATATGTTATAATACAATGAATTTGATTGATTACAAGTGCTAGAGATGGATGAAGAATGTTTTAGAAGTGTGAAGCAAGACTTGTTGATGTTTGGTCCCAAATGGGATAAGAACCCACAACCAATGCTTTGAAGCAGTAAATGGCTTGTATAAAGTTATTTTAGGTTAGAATATGTTATAATACAATGAATTTAATTGATTACAAGTGCTAGAGATGGATGAAGAATGTTTAGAAGTGTGAAGAAAGACTTGTTGATGTTTGGTCCCAAATGGGATAAGAAGCCACAACCAATCCTTTGAGGCAATAAATGGCTTGCATAAAGTTATTTTGGGTTAGAATATGTTATAATACAATGAATTTGATTGATTACAAGTGCTAGAGATGGATGAAGAATGTTTAGAAGTGTGAACAAAGACTTGTTGAAATTTGGTCCCATATGGGATAAGAACCCACAACCAATGCTTTGAGGCAGTAATTGGCTTGTATAAAATTATTTTGGGTTAGAATATATTATAATACAATGAATTTGATTGATTACAAGTGCTAGAGATGGATGAAGAATGTTTAGAAGTGTGAAGAAAGACTTGTTGAAGTTTGGTCCCAAATGAGATATGAACCAACAAACATTTCTTTGAGGTAGTAAATGGCTTGTATAAAATTATTTTGGGTTAGAATATGTTATAATACAATGAATTTGATTGATTACAAGTGCTAGAGATTGATGAAGAATGTTTAGAAGTTTGAACAAAGACTCGTTGAAGTTTGGTCCTAAATGGGATAAGAACCCACAACCAATGCTTTGAGGCAGTAATTGGCTTGTATAAAGTTATTTTAGGTTAGAATATGTTATAATACAATGAATTTGATTGATTACAAGTGCTAGAGATGTATGAAGAATGTTATAGAAGTGTGAAAAAAGACTCGTTGAAGTTTGGTCCCAAATGGGATAAGAAGCCACAACCAATCCTTTGAGGCAGTAAATGGCTTGTATAAAGTTGTTTTGGGTTAGAATATGTTATAATACAATGAATTTGATTGATTACAAGTGCTAGAGATGGATGAAGAATGTTTTAGAAGTGTGAAGAAAGACTTGTTGATGTTTGGTCCCAAATGGGATAAGAACCCACAACCAATGCTTTGAAGCAGTAAATGGCTTGTATAAAGTTATTTTAGGTTAGAATATGTTATAATACAATGAATTTAATTGATTACAAGTGCTAGAGATGGATGAAGAATGTTTAGAAGTGTGAAGAAAGACTTGTTGAAGTTTGGTCCCAAATGGGATAAGAACCCACAAACATTGCTTCGAGGTAGTAAATGGCTTTTATAAAGTTATTTTGGGTTAGAATATGTTATAATACAATAAATTTGATTGATTACAAGTGCTAGAGATGGATGAAGAATGTTTAGAAGTGTGAACAAAGACTCGTTGAAGTTTGGTCCCATATGGGATAAGAACCCACAACCAATGCTTTGAGGCAGTAAATGGCTTGTATAAAATTATTTTGGGTTAGAATATGTTATAATACAATGAATTTGATTGATTACAAGTGCTAGAGATGGATGAAGAATGTTTAAGAAGTGTGAAGAAAGACTTGTTGAAGTTTGGTACCAAATGGGATAAGAACCCACAACCAATGCTTTGAGGCAGTAAATGGCTTATATAAAGTTATTTTAGGTTAGAATATGTTATAATACAATGAATTTGATTGATTACAAGTGCTAGAGATGGATGAAGAATGTTTAGAAGTGTGAACAAAGACTTGTTGAAATTTGGTCCCATATGGGATAAGAACCCACATTCAATGCTTTGAGGCAGTAATTGGCTTGTATAAAATTATTTTGGGTTAGAATATGTTATAATACAATGAATTTGATTGATTACAAGTGCTAGAGATGGATGAAGAATGTTTAGAAGTGTGAAGAAAGACTTGTTGAAGTTTGGTCCCAAATGAGATATGAACCAACAAACATTTCTTTGAGGTAGTAAATGGCTTGTATAAAATTATTTTGGGTTAGAATATGTTATAATACAATGAATTTGATTGATTACAAGTGCTAGAGATTGATGAAGAATGTTTAGAAGTTTGAACAAAGACTCGTTGAAGTTTGGTCCCAAATGGGATAAGAACCCACAACCAATGCTTTGAGGCAGTAATTGGCTTGTATAAAGTTATTTTAGGTTAAAATATGTTATAATACAATGAATTTGATTTATTACAAGTGCTAGAGATGTATGAAGAATGTTATAGAAGTGTGAAAAAAGACTCGTTGATGTTTGGTCCCAAATGGGATAAGAAGCCACAACCAATCCTTTGAGGCAGTAAATGGCTTGTATAAAGTTATTTTGGGTTAGAATATGTTATAATACAATGAATTTGATTGATTACAAGTGCTAGAGATGGATGAAGAATGTTTTAGAAGTGTGAAGAAAGACTTGTTGATGTTTGGTCCCAAATGGGATAAGAACCCAAAACCAATGCTTTGAGGCAGTAAATGGCTTGTATAAAGTTATTTTAGGTTAGAATATGTTATAATACAATGAATTTAATTGATTACAAGTGCTAGAGATGGATGAAGAATGTTTAGAAGTGTGAAGAAAGACTTGTTGAAGTTTGGTCCCAAATGGGATAAGAACCCACAAACATTGCTTCGAGGTAGTAAATGGCTTTTATAAAGTTATTTTGGGTTAGAATATGTTATAATACAATAAATTTGATTGATTACAAGTGCTAGAGATGGATGAAGAATGTTTAGAAGTGTGAACAAAGACTCGTTGAAGTTTGGTCCCATATGGGATAAGAACCCACAACCAATGCTTTGAGGCAGTAAATGGCTTGTATAAAATTATTTTGGGTTAGAATATGTTATAATACAATGAATTTGATTGATTACAAGTGTTAGAGATGGATGAAGAATGTTTAAGAAGTGTGAAGAAAGACTTGTTGAAGTTTGGTACCAAATGGGATAAGAACCCACAACCAATGCTTTGAGGCAGTAAATGGCTTATATAAAGTTATTTTAGGTTAGAATATGTTATAATACAATGAATTTAATTGATTACAAGTGCTAGAGATAAATGAAGAATGTTTAGAAGTGTGAAGAAAGACTTGTAGAAGTTTGGTCCAAAATGGGATAAGAACCCACAAACATTGCTTCGAGGTTGTAAATGACTTGTATAAAGTTATTATGGGTTAGAATATGTTATAATACAATGAATTTGATTGATTACAAGTGCTATAGATGGATGAAAATGTTTAGAAGTGTGAAGAAAGACTTGTTGAAGTTTGGTCCCAAATGGGATAAGAACCCACAACCAATGCTTTGAGGCAGTAATTGGCTTGTATAAAGTTATTTTAGGTTAGAATATGTTATAATACAATGAATTTGAATGATTACAAGTGCTAGAGATGTATGAAGAATGTTATAGAAGTGTGAAGAAAGACTTGTTGAAGTTTGGTCCCAAATGGGATAAGAACCCACAAACATTGCTTCGAGGTAGTAAATGGCTTTTATAAAGTTATTTTGGGTTAGAATATGTTATAATACAATAAATTTGATTGATTACAAGTGCTAGAGATGGATGAAGAATGTTTAGAAGTGTGAACAAAGACTCGTCGAAGTTTGGTCCCATATGGGATAAGAACCCACAACCAATGCTTTGAGGCAGTAAATGGCTTGTATAAAATTATTTTGGGTTAGAATATGTTATAATACAATGAATTTGATTGATTACAAGTGCTAGAGATGGATGAAGAATGTTTAAGAAGTGTGAAGAAAGACTTGTTGAAGTTTGGTCCCAAATGGGATAAGAATCCACAACCAATGCTTTGAGGCAGTAAATGGCTTATATAAAGTTATTTTAGGTTAGAATATGTTATAATACAATGAATTTAATTGATTACAAGTGCTAGAGATAAATGAAGAATGTTTAGAAGTGTGAAGAAAGACTTGTAGAAGTTTGGTCCAAAATGGGATAAGAACCCACAAACATTGCTTCGAGGTAGTAAATGACTTGTATAAAGTTATTATGGGTTAGAATATGTTATAATACAATGAATTTGATTGATTACAAGTGCTATAGATGGATGAAAATGTTTAGAAGTGTGAAGAAAGACTTGTTGAAGTTTGGTCCCAAATGGGATAAGAACCCACAACCAATGCTTTGAGGCAGTAATTGGCTTGTATAAAGTTATTTTAGGTTAGAATATGTTATAATACAATGAATTTGATTGATTACAAGTGCTAGAGATGTATTAAGAATGTTATAGAAGTGTGAAAAAAGACTCGTTGATGTTTGGTCCCAAATGGGATAAGAACCCACAACCAATCCTTTGAGGCAGTAAATGGCTTGTATAAAGTTATTTTGGGTTAGAATATGTTATCATACAATGAATTTGATTGATTACAAGTGATAGAGATGGATGAAGAATGTTTAGAAGTGTGAAGAAAGACTTGTTGAAGTTTGGTCCCAAATGGGATAAGAACCCACAAACAATGCTTTGAGGCAGTAAATGGCTTGTATAAAGTTATTTTGGGTTAGAATATGTTATAATACAATGAATTTGATTGATTACAAGTGCTAAAGATGGATGAAGAATGTTTTAGAAGTATGAAGAAAGATTTGTTGATGTTTGGTCCCAAATAGGATAAGAACCCACAACCAATGCTTTGAGGCAGTAAATGGCTTGTATAAAGTTATATTGGTTTAGAATATGTTATAATACAATGAATTTTATTGATTACAAGTGTTAGAGATGGATGAAGAATCTTTTAGAAGTGTGAAGAAAGACTTGTTGATGTTTGGTCCCAAATGGGATAAGAACCCACAACCAATGCTTTGAGGCAGTAAATGGCTTGTATAAAGTTATTTTGGGTTAGATTATGTTATAATACATTAAATTTGATTGATTACAAGTGCTAGAGATGGATGAAGAATGTTTTAGAAGTGTAAAGAAAGACTTGTTGATGTTTGGTCCCAAATGGGATAAGAACCCACAACCAATGCTTTGAGGCAGTAATTGGCTTGTATAAAGTTATTTTAGGTTAGAATATGTTATAATACATTGAATTTGATTGATTACAAGTGCTAAAGATGGATGAAGAATGTTTAGAAGTGTGAACAAAGACTCGTTAAAGTTTGGTCCCAAATGGGATAAGAACCCACAACCAATGCTTTGAGGTAGTAAATGGCTTGTATAAAGTTATTTTGGGTTAGAATAAGTTATAATACAATGAATTTGATTGATTACAAGTGCTAGAGATGGATGAAGAATGTTTAGAAGTGTGAAGAAAGACTTGTTGAAGTTTGGTCCCAAATGGGATAAGAACCCACAAACAATGCTTTGAGGCAGTAAATGGCTTGTATAAAGTTATTTTGGGTTAGAATATGTTATAATACAATGAATTTGATTGATTACAAGTGCTAAAGATGGATGAAGAATGTTTTAGAAGTGTGAAGAAAGATTTGTTGATGTTTGGTCCCAAATGGGATAAGAACCCACAACCAATGCTTTGAGGCAGTAAATGGCTTATATAAAGTTATTTTAGGTTAGAATATGTTATAATACAATGAATTTAATTGATTACAAGTGCTAGAGATAAATGAAGAATGTTTAGAAGTGTGAAGAAAGACTTGTAGAAGTTTGGTCCAAAATGGGATAAGAACCCACAAACATTGCTTCGAGGTTGTAAATGACTTGTATAAAGTTATTATGGGTTAGAATATGTTATAATACAATGAATTTGATTGATTACAAGTGCTATAGATGGATGAAAATGTTTAGAAGTGTGAAGAAAGACTTGTTGAAGTTTGGTCCCAAATGGGATAAGAACCCACAACCAATGCTTTGAGGCAGTAATTGGCTTGTATAAAGTTATTTTAGGTTAGAATATGTTATAATACAATGAATTTGAATGATTACAAGTGCTAGAGATGTATGAAGAATGTTATAGAAGTGTGAAGAAAGACTTGTTGAAGTTTGGTCCCAAATGGGATAAGAACCCACAAACATTGCTTCGAGGTAGTAAATGGCTTTTATAAAGTTATTTTGGGTTAGAATATGTTATAATACAATAAATTTGATTGATTACAAGTGCTAGAGATGGATGAAGAATGTTTAGAAGTGTGAACAAAGACTCGTCGAAGTTTGGTCCCATATGGGATAAGAACCCACAACCAATGCTTTGAGGCAGTAAATGGCTTGTATAAAATTATTTTGGGTTAGAATATGTTATAATACAATGAATTTGATTGATTACAAGTGCTAGAGATGGATGAAGAATGTTTAAGAAGTGTGAAGAAAGACTTGTTGAAGTTTGGTCCCAAATGGGATAAGAATCCACAACCAATGCTTTGAGGCAGTAAATGGCTTATATAAAGTTATTTTAGGTTAGAATATGTTATAATACAATGAATTTAATTGATTACAAGTGCTAGAGATAAATGAAGAATGTTTAGAAGTGTGAAGAAAGACTTGTAGAAGTTTGGTCCAAAATGGGATAAGAACCCACAAACATTGCTTCGAGGTAGTAAATGACTTGTATAAAGTTATTATGGGTTAGAATATGTTATAATACAATGAATTTGATTGATTACAAGTGCTATAGATGGATGAAAATGTTTAGAAGTGTGAAGAAAGACTTGTTGAAGTTTGGTCCCAAATGGGATAAGAACCCACAACCAATGCTTTGAGGCAGTAATTGGCTTGTATAAAGTTATTTTAGGTTAGAATATGTTATAATACAATGAATTTGATTGATTACAAGTGCTAGAGATGTATGAAGAATGTTATAGAAGTGTGAAAAAAGACTCGTTGATGTTTGGTCCCAAATGGGATAAGAACCCACAACCAATCCTTTGAGGCAGTAAATGGCTTGTATAAAGTTATTTTGGGTTAGAATATGTTATCATACAATGAATTTGATTGATTACAAGTGATAGAGATGGATGAAGAATGTTTAGAAGTGTGAAGAAAGACTTGTTGAAGTTTGGTCCCAAATGGGATAAGAACCCACAAACAATGCTTTGAGGCAGTAAATGGCTTGTATAAAGTTATTTTGGGTTAGAATATGTTATAATACAATGAATTTGATTGATTACAAGTGCTAAAGATGGATGAAGAATGTTTTAGAAGTATGAAGAAAGATTTGTTGATGTTTGGTCCCAAATAGGATAAGAACCCACAACCAATGCTTTGAGGCAGTAAATGGCTTGTATAAAGTTATATTGGTTTAGAATATGTTATAATACAATGAATTTTATTGATTACAAGTGTTAGAGATGGATGAAGAATCTTTTAGAAGTGTGAAGAAAGACTTGTTGATGTTTGGTCCCAAATGGGATAAGAACCCACAACCAATGCTTTGAGGCAGTAAATGGCTTGTATAAAGTTATTTTGGGTTAGATTATGTTATAATACATTAAATTTGATTGATTACAAGTGCTAGAGATGGATGAAGAATGTTTTAGAAGTGTAAAGAAAGACTTGTTGATGTTTGGTCCCAAATGGGATAAGAACCCACAACCAATGCTTTGAGGCAGTAATTGGCTTGTATAAAGTTATTTTAGGTTAGAATATGTTATAATACATTGAATTTGATTGATTACAAGTGCTAAAGATGGATGAAGAATGTTTAGAAGTGTGAACAAAGACTCGTTAAAGTTTGGTCCCAAATGGGATAAGAACCCACAACCAATGCTTTGAGGTAGTAAATGGCTTGTATAAAGTTATTTTGGGTTAGAATAAGTTATAATACAATGAATTTGATTGATTACAAGTGCTAGAGATGGATGAAGAATGTTTAGAAGTGTGAAGAAAGACTTGTTGAAGTTTGGTCCCAAATGGGATAAGAACCCACAAACAATGCTTTGAGGCAGTAAATGGCTTGTATAAAGTTATTTTGGGTTAGAATATGTTATAATACAATGAATTTGATTGATTACAAGTGCTAAAGATGGATGAAGAATGTTTTAGAAGTGTGAAGAAAGATTTGTTGATGTTTGGTCCCAAATGGGATAAGAACCCACAACCAATGCTTTGAGGCAGTAAATGGCTTGTATAAAGTTATATTGGTTTAGAATATGTTATAATACAATGAATTTGATTGATTACAAGTGTTAGAGATGGATGAAGAATCTTTTAGAAGTGTGAAGAAAGACTTGTTGATGTTTGGTCCCAAATGGGATAAGAACCCACAACCAATGCTTTGAGGCAGTAAATGGCTTGTATAAAGTTATTTTGGGTTAGATTATGTTATAATACAATAAATTTGATTGATTACAAGTGCTAGAGATGGATGAAGAATGTTTAAGAAGTGTGAAGAAAGACTTGTTGAAGTTTGGTCCCAAATGGGATAAGAACCCACAACCAATGCTTTGAGGCAGTAATTGGCTTGTATAAAGTTATTTTAGGTTAGAATATGTTATAATACATTGAATTTGATTGATTACAAGTGCTAAAGATGGATGAAGAATGTTTAGAAGTGTGAACAAAGACTCGTTAAAGTTTGGTCCCAAATGGGATAAGAACCCACAACCAATGCTTTGAGGTAGTAAATGGCTTGTATAAAGTTATTTTGGGTTAGAATAAGTTATAATACAATGAATTTGATTGATTACAAGTGCTAGAGATGGATGAAGAATGTTTAGAAGTGTGAAGAAAGACTTGTTGAAGTTTGGTCCCAAATGGGATAAGAACCCACAAACAATGCTTTGAGGCAGTAAATGGCTTGTATAAAGTTATTTTGGGTTAGAATATGTTATAATACAATGAATTTGATTGATTACAAGTGCTAAAGATGGATGAAGAATGTTTTAGAAGTGTGAAGAAAGATTTGTTGATGTTTGGTCCCAAATGGGATAAGAACCCACAACCAATGCTTTGAGGCAGTAAATGGCTTGTATAAAGTTATATTGGTTTAGAATATGTTATAATACAATGAATTTGATTGATTACAAGTGTTAGAGATGGATGAAGAATCTTTTAGAAGTGTGAAGAAAGACTTGTTGATGTTTGGTCCCAAATGGGATAAGAACCCACAACCAATGCTTTGAGGCAGTAAATGGCTTGTATAAAGTTATTTTGGGTTAGATTATGTTATAATACAATAAATTTGATTGATTACAAGTGCTAGAGATGGATGAAGAATGTTTAAGAAGTGTGAAGAAAGACTTGTTGAAGTTTGGTCCCAAATGGGATAAGAACCCACAACCAATGCTTTGAGGCAGTAATTGGCTTGTATAAAGTTATTTTAGGTTAGAATATGTTATAATACAATGAATTTGAATGATTACAAGTGCTAGAGATGTATGAAGAATGTTATAGAAGTGTGAAGAAAGACTTGTTGAAGTTTGGTCCCAAATGGGATAAGAACCCACAAACATTGCTTCGAGGTAGTAAATGGCTTTTATAAAGTTATTTTGGGTTAGAATATGTTATAATACAATAAATTTGATTGATTACAAGTGCTAGAGATGGATGAAGAATGTTTAGAAGTGTGAACAAAGACTCGTCGAAGTTTGGTCCCATATGGGATAAGAACCCACAACCAATGCTTTGAGGCAGTAAATGGCTTGTATAAAATTATTTTGGGTTAGAATATGTTATAATACAATGAATTTGATTGATTACAAGTGCTAGAGATGGATGAAGAATGTTTAAGAAGTGTGAAGAAAGACTTGTTGAAGTTTGGTCCCAAATGGGATAAGAACCCACAACCAATGCTTTGAGGCAGTAAATAGCTTATATAAAGTTATTTTAGGTTAGAATATGTTATAATACAATGAATTTAATTGATTACAAGTGCTAGAGATAAATGAAGAATGTTTAGAAGTGTGAAGAAAGACTTGTAGAAGTTTGGTCCAAAATGGGATAAGAACCCACAAACATTGCTTCGAGGTAGTAAATGACTTGTATAAAGTTATTATGGGTTATAATATGTTATAATACAATGAATTTGATTGATTACAAGAGCTATAGATGGATGAAAATGTTTAGAAGTGTGAAGAAAGACTTGTTGAAGTTTGGTCCCAAATGGGATAAGAACCCACAACCAATGCTTTGAGGCAGTAATTGGCTTGTATAAAGTTATTTTAGGTTAGAATATGTTATAATACAATGAATTTGATTGATTACAAGTGCTAGAGATGTATGAAGAATGTTATAGAAGTGTGAAAAAAGACTCGTTGATGTTTGGTCCCAAATGGGATAAGAAGCCACAACCAATCCTTTGAGGCAGTAAATGGCTTGTATAAAGTTATTTTGGGTTAGAATATGTTATCATACAATGAATTTGATTGATTACAAGTGATAGAGATGGATGAAGAATGTTTAGAAGTGTGAAGAAAGACTTGTTGAAGTTTGGTCCCAAATGGGATAAGAACCCACAAACAATGCTTTGAGGCAGTAAATGGCTTGTATAAAGTTATTTTGGGTTAGAATATGTTATAATACAATGAATTTGATTGATTACAAGTGCTAAAGATGGATGAAGAATGTTTTAGAAGTGTGAAGAAAGATTTGTTGATGTTTGGTCCCAAATAGGATAAGAACCCACAACCAATGCTTTGAGGCAGTAAATGGCTTGTATAAAGTTATATTGGTTTAGAATATGTTATAATACAATGAATTTTATTGATTACAAGTGTTAGAGATGGATGAAGAATCTTTTAGAAGTGTGAAGAAAGACTTGTTGATGTTTGGTCCCAAATGGGATAAGAACCCACAACCAATGCTTTGAGGCAGTAAATGGCTTGTATAAAGTTATTTTGGGTTAGATTATGTTATAATACATTAAATTTGATTGATTACAAGTGCTAGAGATGGATGAAGAATGTTTTAGAAGTGTAAAGAAAGACTTGTTGATGTTTGGTCCCAAATGGGATAAGAACCCACAACCAATGCTTTGAGGCAGTAATTGGCTTGTATAAAGTTATTTTAGGTTAGAATA
Source organism: Capsella bursa-pastoris (assembly GCA_036452645.1). Taxonomy (NCBI): domain Eukaryota; kingdom Viridiplantae; phylum Streptophyta; class Magnoliopsida; order Brassicales; family Brassicaceae; genus Capsella; species Capsella bursa-pastoris. Next base: position 6,848,634 of record CP144192.1, read on the forward strand.
TGTTATAATACATTGAATTTGATTGATTACAAGTGCTAAAGATGGATGAAGAATGTTTAGAAGTGTGAACAAAGACTCGTTAAAGTTTGGTCCCAAATGGGATAAGAACCCACAACCAATGCTTTGAGGTAGTAAATGGCTTGTATAAAGTTATTTTGGGTTAGAATAAGTTATAATACAATGAATTTGATTGATTACAAGTGCTAGAGATGGATGAAGAATGTTTAGAAGTGTGAAGAAAGACTTGTTGAAGTTTGGTCCCAAATGGGATAAGAACCCACAAACAATGCTTTGAGGCAGTAAATGGCTTGTATAAAGTTATTTTGGGTTAGAATATGTTATAATACAATGAATTTGATTGATTACAAGTGCTAAAGATGGATGAAGAATGTTTTAGAAGTGTGAAGAAAGATTTGTTGATGTTTGGTCCCAAATGGGATAAGAACCCACAACCAATGCTTTGAGGCAGTAAATGGCTTGTATAAAGTTATATTGGTTTAGAATATGTTATAATACAATGAATTTGATTGATTACAAGTGTTAGAGATGGATGAAGAATCTTTTAGAAGTGTGAAGAAAGACTTGTTGATGTTTGGTCCCAAATGGGATAAGAACCCACAACCAATGCTTTGAGGCAGTAAATGGCTTGTATAAAGTTATTTTGGGTTAGATTATGTTATAATACAATAAATTTGATTGATTACAAGTGCTAGAGATGGATGAAGAATGTTTAAGAAGTGTGAAGAAAGACTTGTTGAAGTTTGGTCCCAAATGGGATAAGAACCCACAACCAATGCTTTGAGGCAGTAATTGGCTTGTATAAAGTTATTTTAGGTTAGAATATGTTATAATACATTGAATTTGATTGATTACAAGTGCTAAAGATGGATGAAGAATGTTTAGAAGTGTGAACAAAGACTCGTTAAAGTTTGGTCCCAAATGGGATAAGAACCCACAACCAATGCTTTGAGGTAGTAAATGGCTTGTATAAAGTTATTTTGGGTTAGAATAAGTTATAATACAATGAATTTGATTGATTACAAGTGCTAGAGATGGATGAAGAATGTTTAGAAGTGTGAAGAAAGACTTGTTGAAGTTTGGTCCCAAATGGGATAAGAACCCACAAACAATGCTTTGAGGCAGTAAATGGCTTGTATAAAGTTATTTTGGGTTAGAATATGTTATAATACAATGAATTTGATTGATTACAAGTGCTAAAGATGGATGAAGAATGTTTTAGAAGTGTGAAGAAAGATTTGTTGATGTTTGGTCCCAAATGGGATAAGAACCCACAACCAATGCTTTGAGGCAGTAAATGGCTTGTATAAAGTTATATTGGTTTAGAATATGTTATAATACAATGAATTTTATTGATTACAAGTGTTAGAGATGGATGAAGAATCTTTTAGAAGTGTGAAGAAAGACTTGTTGATGTTTGGTCCCAAATGGGATAAGAACCCACAACCAATGCTTTGAGGCAGTAAATGGCTTGTATAAAGTTATTTTGGGTTAGATTATGTTATAATACAATAAATTTGATTGATTACAAGTGCTAGAGATGGATGAAGAATGTTTAAGAAGTGTGAAGAAAGACTTGTTGAAGTTTGGTCCCAAATGGGATAAGAACCCACAACCAATGCTTTGAGGCAGTAATTGGCTTGTATAAAGTTATTTTAGGTTAGAATATGTTATAATACAATGAATTTGAATGATTACAAGTGCTAGAGATGTATGAAGAATGTTATAGAAGTGTGAAGAAAGACTTGTTGAAGTTTGGTCCCAAATGGGATAAGAACCCACAAACATTGCTTCGAGGTAGTAAATGGCTTTTATAAAGTTATTTTGGGTTAGAATATGTTATAATACAATAAATTTGATTGATTACAAGTGCTAGAGATGGATGAAGAATGTTTAGAAGTGTGAACAAAGACTCGTCGAAGTTTGGTCCCATATGGGATAAGAACCCACAACCAATGCTTTGAGGCAGTAAATGGCTTGTATAAAATTATTTTGGGTTAGAATATGTTATAATACAATGAATTTGATTGATTACAAGTGCTAGAGATGGATGAAGAATGTTTAAGAAGTGTGAAGAAAGACTTGTTGAAGTTTGGTCCCAAATGGGATAAGAACCCACAACCAATGCTTTGAGGCAGTAAATAGCTTATATAAAGTTATTTTAGGTTAGAATATGTTATAATACAATGAATTTAATTGATTACAAGTGCTAGAGATAAATGAAGAATGTTTAGAAGTGTGAAGAAAGACTTGTAGAAGTTTGGTCCAAAATGGGATAAGAACCCACAAACATTGCTTCGAGGTAGTAAATGACTTGTATAAAGTTATTATGGGTTATAATATGTTATAATACAATGAATTTGATTGATTACAAGAGCTATAGATGGATGAAAATGTTTAGAAGTGTGAAGAAAGACTTGTTGAAGTTTGGTCCCAAATGGGATAAGAACCCACAACCAATGCTTTGAGGCAGTAATTGGCTTGTATAAAGTTATTTTAGGTTAGAATATGTTATAATACAATGAATTTGATTGATTACAAGTGCTAGAGATGTATGAAGAATGTTATAGAAGTGTGAAAAAAGACTCGTTGATGTTTGGTCCCAAATGGGATAAGAAGCCACAACCAATCCTTTGAGGCAGTAAATGGCTTGTATAAAGTTATTTTGGGTTAGAATATGTTATCATACAATGAATTTGATTGATTACAAGTGATAGAGATGGATGAAGAATGTTTAGAAGTGTGAAGAAAGACTTGTTGAAGTTTGGTCCCAAATGGGATAAGAACCCACAAACAATGCTTTGAGGCAGTAAATGGCTTGTATAAAGTTATTTTGGGTTAGAATATGTTATAATACAATGAATTTGATTGATTACAAGTGCTAAAGATGGATGAAGAATGTTTTAGAAGTGTGAAGAAAGATTTGTTGATGTTTGGTCCCAAATAGGATAAGAACCCACAACCAATGCTTTGAGGCAGTAAATGGCTTGTATAAAGTTATATTGGTTTAGAATATGTTATAATACAATGAATTTTATTGATTACAAGTGTTAGAGATGGATGAAGAATCTTTTAGAAGTGTGAAGAAAGACTTGTTGATGTTTGGTCCCAAATGGGATAAGAACCCACAACCAATGCTTTGAGGCAGTAAATGGCTTGTATAAAGTTATTTTGGGTTAGATTATGTTATAATACATTAAATTTGATTGATTACAAGTGCTAGAGATGGATGAAGAATGTTTTAGAAGTGTAAAGAAAGACTTGTTGATGTTTGGTCCCAAATGGGATAAGAACCCACAACCAATGCTTTGAGGCAGTAATTGGCTTGTATAAAGTTATTTTGGGTTAGAATATGTTATAATACATTGAATTTGATTGATTACAAGTGCTAAAGATGGATGAAGAATGTTTAGAAGTGTGAACAAAGACTCGTTAAAGTTTGGTCCCAAATGGGATAAGAACCCACAACCAATGCTTTGAGGTAGTAAATGGCTTGTATAAAGTTATTTTGGGTTAGAATAAGTTATAATACAATGAATTTGATTGATTACAAGTGCTAGAGATGGATGAAGAATGTTTAGAAGTGTGAAGAAAGACTTGTTGAAGTTTGGTCCCAAATGGGATAAGAACCCACAAACAATGCTTTGAGGCAGTAAATGGCTTGTATAAAGTTATTTTGGGTTAGAATATGTTATAATACAATGAATTTGATTGATTACAAGTGCTAAAGATGGATGAAGAATGTTTTAGAAGTGTGAAGAAAGATTTGTTGATGTTTGGTCCCAAATGGGATAAGAACCCACAACCAATGCTTTGAGGCAGTAAATGGCTTGTATAAAGTTATATTGGTTTAGAATATGTTATAATACAATGAATTTGATTGATTACAAGTGTTAGAGATGGATGAAGAATCTTTTAGAAGTGTGAAGAAAGACTTGTTGATGTTTGGTCCCAAATGGGATAAGAGCCCACAACCAATGCTTTGAGGCAGTAAATGGCTTGTATAAAGTTATTTTGGGTTAGATTATGTTATAATACAATAAATTTGATTGATTACAAGTGCTAGAGATGGATGAAGAATGTTTTAGAAGTGTAAAGAAAGACTTGTTGATGTTTGGTCCCAAATGGGATAAGAACCCACAACCAATGCTTTGAGGCAGTAATTGGCTTGTATAAAGTTATTTTGGGTTAGAATATGTTATAATACATTGAATTTGATTGATTACAAGTGCTAAAGATGGATGAAGAATGTTTAGAAGTGTGAACAAAGACTCGTTAAAGTTTGGTCCCAAATGGGATAAGAACCCACAACCAATGCTTTGAGGTAGTAAATGGCTTGTATAAAGTTATTTTGGGTTAGAATAAGTTATAATACAATGAATTTGATTGATTACAAGTGCTAGAGATGGATGAAGAATGTTTAGAAGTGTGAAGAAAGACTTGTTGAAGTTTGGTCCAAAATGGGATAAGAACCCACAAACATTGCTTCGAGGTATTAAATGGCTCGTATAAAGTTATTTTGGGTTAGAATATGTTATAATACAATGAATTTGATTGATTACAAGTGCTAAAGAAGGATGAAGAATGTTTAGAAGTGTGAACAAAGACTCGTTGAAGTTTGGTCCCAAATGGGATAAGAACCCACAACCAATGCTTTGAGGCAGTAATTGGCTTGTATAAAGTTATTTTGGGTTAGAATATGTTATAATACATTGAATTTGATTGATTACAAGTGCTAAAGATGGATGAAGAATGTTTAGAAGTGTGAACAAAGACTCGTTAAAGTTTGGTCCCAAATGGGATAAGAACCCACAACCAATGCTTTGAGGTAGTAAATGGCTTGTATAAAGTTATTTTGGGTTAGAATAAGTTATAATACAATGAATTTGATTGATTACAAGTGCTAGAGATGGATGAAGAATGTTTAAGAAGTGTGAAGAAAGACTTGTTGAAGTTTGGTCCCAAATGGGATAAGAACCCACAACCAATGCTTTGAGGCAGTAAATGGCTTATATAAAGTTATTTTAGGTTAGAATATGTTATAATACAATGAATTTAATTGATTACAAGTGCTAGAGATAAATGAAGAATGTTTAGAAGTGTGAAGAAAGACTTGTAGAAGTTTGGTCCAAAATGGGATAAGAACCCACAAACATTGCTTCGAGGTAGTAAATGACTTGTATAAAGTTATTATGGGTTAGAATATGTTATAATACAATGAATTTGATTGATTACAAGTGCTATAGATGGATGAAAATGTTTAGAAGTGTGAAGAAAGACTTGTTGAAGTTTGGTCCCAAATGGGATAAGAACCCACAACCAATGCTTTGAGGCAGTAATTGGCTTGTATAAAGTTATTTTAGGTTAGAATATGTTATAATACAATGAATTTGATTGATTACAAGTGCTAGAGATGTATGAAGAATGTTTAGAAGTGTGAACAAAGACTCGTCGAAGTTTGGTCCCATATGGGATAAGAACCCACAACCAATGCTTTGAGGCAGTAAATGGCTTGTATAAAATTATTTTGGGTTAGAATATGTTATAATACAATGAATTTGATTGATTACAAGTGCTAGAGATGGATGAAGAATGTTTAAGAAGTGTGAAGAAAGACTTGTTGAAGTTTGGTCCCAAATGGGATAAGAACCCACAACCAATGCTTTGAGGCAGTAAATGGCTTATATAAAGTTATTTTAGGTTAGAATATGTTATAATACAATGAATTTAATTGATTACAAGTGCTAGAGATAAATGAAGAATGTTTAGAAGTGTGAAGAAAGACTTGTAGAAGTTTGGTCCAAAATGGGATAAGAACCCACAAACATTGCTTCGAGGTAGTAAATGACTTGTATAAAGTTATTATGGGTTAGAATATGTTATAATACAATGAATTTGATTGATTACAAGTGCTATAGATGGATGAAAATGTTTAGAAGTGTGAAGAAAGACTTGTTAAAGTTTGGTCCCAAATGGGATAAGAACCCACAACCAATGCTTTGAGGCAGTAATTGGCTTGTATAAAGTTATTTTAGGTTAGAATATGTTATAATACAATGAATTTGATTGATTACAAGTGCTAGAGATGTATGAAGAATGTTATAGAAGTGTGAAAAAAGACTCGTTGATGTTTGGTCCCAAATGGGATAAGAAGCCACAACCAATCCTTTGAGGCAGTAAATGGCTTGTATAAAGTTATTTTGGGTTAGAATATGTTATAATACAATGAATTTGATTGATTACAAGTGATAGAGATGGATGAAGAATGTTTAGAAGTGTGAAGAAAGACTTGTTGAAGTTTGGTCCCAAATGAGATATGAACCAACAAACATTTCTTTGAGGTAGTAAATGGCTTGTATAAAATTATTTTGGGTTAGAATATGTTATAATACAATGAATTTGATTGATTACAAGTGCTAGAGATTGATGAAGAATGTTTAGAAGTTTGAACAAAGACTCGTTGAAGTTTGGTCCCAAATGGGATAAGAACCCACAACCAATGCTTTGAGGCAGTAATTGGCTTGTATAAAGTTATTTTAGGTTAAAATATGTTATAATACAATGAATTTGATTGATTACAAGTGCTAGAGATGTATGAAGAATGTTATAGAAGTGTGAAAAAAGACTCGTTGATGTTTGGTCCCAAATGGGATAAGAAGCCACAACCAATCCTTTGAGGCAGTAAATGGCTTGTATAAAGTTATTTTGGGTTAGAATATGTTATAATACAATGAATTTGATTGATTACAAGTGCTAGAGATGGATGAAGAATGTTTTAGAAGTGTGAAGAAAGACTTGTTGATGTTTGGTCCCAAATGGGATAAGAACCCAAAACCAATGCTTTGAGGCAGTAAATGGCTTGTATAAAGTTATTTTAGGTTAGAATATGTTATAATACAATGAATTTAATTGATTACAAGTGCTAGAGATGGATGAAGAATGTTTAGAAGTGTGAAGAAAGACTTGTTGAAGTTTGGTCCCAAATGGGATAAGAACCCACAAACATTGCTTCGAGGTAGTAAATGGCTTTTATAAAGTTATTTTGGGTTAGAATATGTTATAATACAATAAATTTGATTGATTACAAGTGCTAGAGATGGATGAAGAATGTTTAGAAGTGTGAACAAAGACTCGTTGAAGTTTGGTCCCATATGGGATAAGAACCCACAACCAATGCTTTGAGGCAGTAAATGGCTTGTATAAAATTATTTTGGGTTAGAATATGTTATAATACAATGAATTTGATTGATTACAAGTGTTAGAGATGGATGAAGAATGTTTAAGAAGTGTGAAGAAAGACTTGTTGAAGTTTGGTACCAAATGGGATAAGAACCCACAACCAATGCTTTGAGGCAGTAAATGGCTTATATAAAGTTATTTTAGGTTAGAATATGTTATAATACAATGAATTTAATTGATTACAAGTGCTAGAGATAAATGAAGAATGTTTAGAAGTGTGAAGAAAGACTTGTAGAAGTTTGGTCCAAAATGGGATAAGAACCCACAAACATTGCTTCGAGGTTGTAAATGACTTGTATAAAGTTATTATGGGTTAGAATATGTTATAATACAATGAATTTGATTGATTACAAGTGCTATAGATGGATGAAAATGTTTAGAAGTGTGAAGAAAGACTTGTTGAAGTTTGGTCCCAAATGGGATAAGAACCCACAACCAATGCTTTGAGGCAGTAATTGGCTTGTATAAAGTTATTTTAGGTTAGAATATGTTATAATACAATGAATTTGAATGATTACAAGTGCTAGAGATGTATGAAGAATGTTATAGAAGTGTGAAGAAAGACTTGTTGAAGTTTGGTCCCAAATGGGATAAGAACCCACAAACATTGCTTCGAGGTAGTAAATGGCTTTTATAAAGTTATTTTGGGTTAGAATATAATATAATACAATAAATTTGATTGATTACAAGTGCTAGAGATGGATGAAGAATGTTTAGAAGTGTGAACAAAGACTCGTCGAAGTTTGGTCCCATATGGGATAAGAACCCACAACCAATGCTTTGAGGCAGTAAATGGCTTGTATAAAATTATTTTGGGTTAGAATATGTTATAATACAATGAATTTGATTGATTACAAGTGCTAGAGATGGATGAAGAATGTTTAAGAAGTGTGAAGAAAGACTTGTTGAAGTTTGGTCCCAAATGGGATAAGAACCCACAACCAATGCTTTGAGGCAGTAAATGGCTTATATAAAGTTATTTTAGGTTAGAATATGTTATAATACAATGAATTTAATTGATTACAAGTGCTAGAGATAAATGAAGAATGTTTAGAAGTGTGAAGAAAGACTTGTAGAAGTTTGGTCCAAAATGGGATAAGAACCCACAAACATTGCTTCGAGGTAGTAAATGACTTGTATAAAGTTATTATGGGTTAGAATATGTTATAATACAATGAATTTGATTGATTACAAGTGCTATAGATGGATGAAAATGTTTAGAAGTGTGAAGAAAGACTTGTTGAAGTTTGGTCCCAAATGGGATAAGAACCCACAACCAATGCTTTGAGGCAGTAATTGGCTTGTATAAAGTTATTTTAGGTTAGAATATGTTATAATACAATGAATTTGATTGATTACAAGTGCTAGAGATGTATGAAGAATGTTATAGAAGTGTGAAAAAAGACTCGTTGATGTTTGGTCCCAAATGGGATAAGAACCCACAACCAATCCTTTGAGGCAGTAAATGGCTTGTATAAAGTTATTTTGGGTTAGAATATGTTATCATACAATGAATTTGATTGATTACAAGTGATAGAGATGGATGAAGAATGTTTAGAAGTGTGAAGAAAGACTTGTTGAAGTTTGGTCCCAAATGGGATAAGAACCCACAAACAATGCTTTGAGGCAGTAAATGGCTTGTATAAAGTTATTTTGGGTTAGAATATGTTATAATACAATGAATTTGATTGATTACAAGTGCTAAAGATGGATGAAGAATGTTTTAGAAGTATGAAGAAAGATTTGTTGATGTTTGGTCCCAAATAGGATAAGAACCCACAACCAATGCTTTGAGGCAGTAAATGGCTTGTATAAAGTTATATTGGTTTAGAATATGTTATAATACAATGAATTTTATTGATTACAAGTGTTAGAGATGGATGAAGAATCTTTTAGAAGTGTGAAGAAAGACTTGTTGATGTTTGGTCCCAAATGGGATAAGAACCCACAACCAATGCTTTGAGGCAGTAAATGGCTTGTATAAAGTTATTTTGGGTTAGATTATGTTATAATACATTAAATTTGATTGATTACAAGTGCTAGAGATGGATGAAGAATGTTTTAGAAGTGTAAAGAAAGACTTGTTGATGTTTGGTCCCAAATGGGATAAGAACCCACAACCAATGCTTTGAGGCAGTAATTGGCTTGTATAAAGTTATTTTAGGTTAGAATATGTTATAATACATTGAATTTGATTGATTACAAGTGCTAAAGATGGATGAAGAATGTTTAGAAGTGTGAACAAAGACTCGTTAAAGTTTGGTCCCAAATGGGATAAGAACCCACAACCAATGCTTTGAGGTAGTAAATGGCTTGTATAAAGTTATTTTGGGTTAGAATAAGTTATAATACAATGAATTTGATTGATTACAAGTGCTAGAGATGGATGAAGAATGTTTAGAAGTGTGAAGAAAGACTTGTTGAAGTTTGGTCCCAAATGGGATAAGAACCCACAAACAATGCTTTGAGGCAGTAAATGGCTTGTATAAAGTTATTTTGGGTTAGAATATGTTATAATACAATGAATTTGATTGATTACAAGTGCTAAAGATGGATGAAGAATGTTTTAGAAGTGTGAAGAAAGATTTGTTGATGTTTGGTCCCAAATGGGATAAGAACCCACAACCAATGCTTTGAGGCAGTAAATGGCTTGTATAAAGTTATATTGGTTTAGAATATGTTATAATACAATGAATTTGATTGATTACAAGTGTTAGAGATGGATGAAGAATCTTTTAGAAGTGTGAAGAAAGACTTGTTGATGTTTGGTCCCAAATGGGATAAGAACCCACAACCAATGCTTTGAGGCAGTAAATGGCTTGTATAAAGTTATTTTGGGTTAGATTATGTTATAATACAATAAATTTGATTGATTACAAGTGCTAGAGATGGATGAAGAATGTTTAAGAAGTGTGAAGAAAGACTTGTTGAAGTTTGGTCCCAAATGGGATAAGAACCCACAACCAATGCTTTGAGGCAGTAATTGGCTTGTATAAAGTTATTTTAGGTTAGAATATGTTATAATACAATGAATTTGAATGATTACAAGTGCTAGAGATGTATGAAGAATGTTATAGAAGTGTGAAGAAAGACTTGTTGAAGTTTGGTCCCAAATGGGATAAGAACCCACAAACATTGCTTCGAGGTAGTAAATGGCTTTTATAAAGTTATTTTGGGTTAGAATATGTTATAATACAATAAATTTGATTGATTACAAGTGCTAGAGATGGATGAAGAATGTTTAGAAGTGTGAACAAAGACTCGTCGAAGTTTGGTCCCATATGGGATAAGAACCCACAACCAATGCTTTGAGGCAGTAAATGGCTTGTATAAAATTATTTTGGGTTAGAATATGTTATAATACAATGAATTTGATTGATTACAAGTGCTAGAGATGGATGAAGAATGTTTAAGAAGTGTGAAGAAAGACTTGTTGAAGTTTGGTCCCAAATGGGATAAGAACCCACAACCAATGCTTTGAGGCAGTAAATGGCTTATATAAAGTTATTTTAGGTTAGAATATGTTATAATACAATGAATTTAATTGATTACAAGTGCTAGAGATAAATGAAGAATGTTTAGAAATGTGAAGAAAGACTTGTAGAAGTTTGGTCCAAAATGGGATAAGAACCCACAAACATTGCTTCGAGGTAGTAAATGACTTGTATAAAGTTATTATGGGTTAGAATATGTTATAATACAATGAATTTGATTGATTACAAGTGCTATAGATGGATGAAAATGTTTAGAAGTGTGAAGAAAGACTTGTTGAAGTTTGGTCCCAAATGGGATAAGAACCCACAACCAATGCTTTGAGGCAGTAATTGGCTTGTATAAAGTTATTTTAGGTTAGAATATGTTATAATACAATGAATTTGATTGATTACAAGTGCTAGAGATGTATGAAGAATGTTATAGAAGTGTGAAAAAAGACTCGTTGATGTTTGGTCCCAAATGGGATAAGAAGCCACAACCAATCCTTTGAGGCAGTAAATGGCTTGTATAAAGTTATTTTGGGTTAGAATATGTTATCATACAATGAATTTGATTGATTACAAGTGATAGAGATGGATGAAGAATGTTTAGAAGTGTGAAGAAAGACTTGTTGAAGTTTGGTCCCAAATGGGATAAGAACCCACAAACAATGCTTTGAGGCAGTAAATGGCTTGTATAAAGTTATTTTGGGTTAGAATATGTTATAATACAATGAATTTGATTGATTACAAGTGCTAAAGATGGATGAAGAATGTTTTAGAAGTGTGAAGAAAGATTTGTTGATGTTTGGTCCCAAATAGGATAAGAACCCACAACCAATGCTTTGAGGCAGTAAATGGCTTGTATAAAGTTATATTGGTTTAGAATATGTTATAATACAATGAATTTTATTGATTACAAGTGTTAGAGATGGATGAAGAATCTTTTAGAAGTGTGAAGAAAGACTTGTTGATGTTTGGTCCCAAATGGGATAAGAACCCACAACCAATGCTTTGAGGCAGTAAATGGCTTGTATAAAGTTATTTTGGGTTAGATTATGTTATAATACATTAAATTTGATTGATTACAAGTGCTAGAGATGGATGAAGAATGTTTTAGAAGTGTAAAGAAAGACTTGTTGATGTTTGGTCCCAAATGGGATAAGAACCCACAACCAATGCTTTGAGGCAGTAATTGGCTTGTATAAAGTTATTTTGGGTTAGAATATGTTATAATACATTGAATTTGATTGATTACAAGTGCTAAAGATGGATGAAGAATGTTTAGAAGTGTGAACAAAGACTCGTTAAAGTTTGGTCCCAAATGGGATAAGAACCCACAACCAATGCTTTAAGGTAGTAAATGGCTTGTATAAAGTTATTTTGGGTTAGAATAAGTTATAATACAATGAATTTGATTGATTACAAGTGCTAGAGATGGATGAAGAATGTTTAGAAGTGTGAAGAAAGACTTGTTGAAGTTTGGTCCCAAATGGGATAAGAACCCACAAACAATGCTTTGAGGCAGTAAATGGCTTGTATAAAGTTATTTTGGGTTAGAATATGTTATAATACAATGAATTTGATTGATTACAAGTGCTAAAGATGGATGAAGAATGTTTTAGAAGTGTGAAGAAAGATTTGTTGATGTTTGGTCCCAAATGGGATAAGAACCCACAACCAATGCTTTGAGGCAGTAAATGGCTTGTATAAAGTTATATTGGTTTAGAATATGTTATAATACAATGAATTTGATTGATTACAAGTGTTAGAGATGGATGAAGAATCTTTTAGAAGTGTGAAAAAAGACTTGTTGATGTTTGGTCCCAAATAGGATAAGAACCCACAACCAATGCTTTGAGGCAGTAAATGGCTTGTATAAAGTTATTTTGGGTTAGATTATGTTATAATACAATAAATTTGATTGATTACAAGTGCTAGAGATGGATGAAGAATGTTTTAGAAGTGTAAAGAAAGACTTGTTGATGTTTGGTCCCAAATGGGATAAGAACCCACAACCAATGCTTTGAGGCAGTAATTGGCTTGTATAAAGTTATTTTGGGTTAGAATATGTTATAATACATTGAATTTGATTGATTACAAGTGCTAAAGATGGATGAAGAATGTTTAGAAGTGTGAACAAAGACTCGTTAAAGTTTGGTCCCAAATGGGATAAGAACCCACAACCAATGCTTTGAGGTAGTAAATGGCTTGTATAAAGTTATTTTGGGTTAGAATAAGTTATAATACAATGAATTTGATTGATTACAAGTGCTAGAGATGGATGAAGAATGTTTAGAAGTGTGAAGAAAGACTTGTTGAAGTTTGGTCCAAAATGGGATAAGAACCCACAAACATTGCTTCGAGGTATTAAATGGCTCGTATAAAGTTATTTTGGGTTAGAATATGTTATAATACAATGAATTTGATTGATTACAAGTGCTAAAGAAGGATGAAGAATGTTTAGAAGTGTGAACAAAGACTCGTTGAAGTTTGGTCCCAAATGGGATAAGAACCCACAACCAATGCTTTGAGGCAGTAATTGGCTTGTATAAAGTTATTTTGGGTTAGAATATGTTATAATACATTGAATTTGATTGATTACAAGTGCTAAAGATGGATGAAGAATGTTTAGAAGTGTGAACAAAGACTCGTTAAAGTTTGGTCCCAAATGGGATAAGAACCCACAACCAATGCTTTGAGGTAGTAAATGGCTTGTATAAAGTTATTTTGGGTTAGAATAAGTTATAATACAATGAATTTGATTGATTACAAGTGCTAGAGATGGATGAAGAATGTTTAAGAAGTGTGAAGAAAGACTTGTTGAAGTTTGGTCCCAAATGGGATAAGAACCCACAACCAATGCTTTGAGGCAGTAAATGGCTTATATAAAGTTATTTTAGGTTAGAATATGTTATAATACAATGAATTTAATTGATTACAAGTGCTAGAGATAAATGAAGAATGTTTAGAAGTGTGAAGAAAGACTTGTAGAAGTTTGGTCCAAAATGGGATAAGAACCCACAAACATTGCTTCGAGGTAGTAAATGACTTGTATAAAGTTATTATGGGTTAGAATATGTTATAATACAATGAATTTGATTGATTACAAGTGCTATAGATGGATGAAAATGTTTAGAAGTGTGAAGAAAGACTTGTTGAAGTTTGGTCCCAAATGGGATAAGAACCCACAACCAATGCTTTGAGGCAGTAATTGGCTTGTATAAAGTTATTTTAGGTTAGAATATGTTATAATACAATGAATTTGATTGATTACAAGTGCTAGAGATGTATGAAGAATGTTTAGAAGTGTGAACAAAGACTCGTCGAAGTTTGGTCCCATATGGGATAAGAACCCACAACCAATGCTTTGAGGCAGTAAATGGCTTGTATAAAATTATTTTGGGTTAGAATATGTTATAATACAATGAATTTGATTGATTACAAGTGCTAGAGATGGATGAAGAATCTTTTAGAAGTGTGAAGAAAGACTTGTTGATGTTTGGTCCCAAATGGGATAAGAAGCCACAACCAATCCTTTGAGGCAGTAAATGGCTTGTATAAAGTTATTTTGGGTTAGAATATGTTATCATACAATGAATTTGATTGATTACAAGTGATAGAGATGGATGAAGAATGTTTAGAAGTGTGAAGAAAGACTTGTTGAAGTTTGGTCCCAAATGGGATAAGAACCCACAAACAATGCTTTGAGGCAGTAAATGGCTTGTATAAAGTTATTTTGGGTTAGAATATGTTATAATACAATGAATTTGATTGATTACAAGTGCTAAAGATGGATGAAGAATGTTTTAGAAGTGTGAAGAAAGATTTGTTGATGTTTGGTCCCAAATAGGATAAGAACCCACAACCAATGCTTTGAGGCAGTAAATGGCTTGTATAAAGTTATATTGGTTTAGAATATGTTATAATACAATGAATTTTATTGATTACAAGTGTTAGAGATGGATGAAGAATCTTTTAGAAGTGTGAAGAAAGACTTGTTGATGTTTGGTCCCAAATGGGATAAGAACCCACAACCAATGCTTTGAGGCAGTAAATGGCTTGTATAAAGTTATTTTGGGTTAGATTATGTTATAATACATTAAATTTGATTGATTACAAGTGCTAGAGATGGATGAAGAATGTTTTAGAAGTGTAAAGAAAGACTTGTTGATGTTTGGTCCCAAATGGGATAAGAACCCACAACCAATGCTTTGAGGCAGTAATTGGCTTGTATAAAGTTATTTTGGGTTAGAATATGTTATAATACATTGAATTTGATTGATTACAAGTGCTAAAGATGGATGAAGAATGTTTAGAAGTGTGAACAAAGACTCGTTAAAGTTTGGTCCCAAATGGGATAAGAACCCACAACCAATGCTTTAAGGTAGTAAATGGCTTGTATAAAGTTATTTTGGGTTAGAATAAGTTATAATACAATGAATTTGATTGATTACAAGTGCTAGAGATGGATGAAGAATGTTTAGAAGTGTGAAGAAAGACTTGTTGAAGTTTGGTCCCAAATGGGATAAGAACCCACAAACAATGCTTTGAGGCAGTAAATGGCTTGTATAAAGTTATTTTGGGTTAGAATATGTTATAATACAATGAATTTGATTGATTACAAGTGCTAAAGATGGATGAAGAATGTTTTAGAAGTGTGAAGAAAGATTTGTTGATGTTTGGTCCCAAATGGGATAAGAACCCACAACCAATGCTTTGAGGCAGTAAATGGCTTGTATAAAGTTATATTGGTTTAGAATATGTTATAATACAATGAATTTGATTGATTACAAGTGTTAGAGATGGATGAAGAATCTTTTAGAAGTGTGAAAAAAGACTTGTTGATGTTTGGTCCCAAATGGGATAAGAACCCACAACCAATGCTTTGAGGCAGTAAATGGCTTGTATAAAGTTATTTTGGGTTAGATTATGTTATAATACAATAAATTTGATTGATTACAAGTGCTAGAGATGGATGAAGAATGTTTTAGAAGTGTAAAGAAAGACTTGTTGATGTTTGGTCCCAAATGGGATAAGAACCCACAACCAATGCTTTGAGGCAGTAATTGGCTTGTATAAAGTTATTTTGGGTTAGAATATGTTATAATACATTGAATTTGATTGATTACAAGTGCTAAAGATGGATGAAGAATGTTTAGAAGTGTGAACAAAGACTCGTTAAAGTTTGGTCCCAAATGGGATAAGAACCCACAACCAATGCTTTGAGGTAGTAAATGGCTTGTATAAAGTTATTTTGGGTTAGAATAAGTTATAATACAATGAATTTGATTGATTACAAGTGCTAGAGATGGATGAAGAATGTTTAGAAGTGTGAAGAAAGACTTGTTGAAGTTTGGTCCAAAATGGGATAAGAACCCACAAACATTGCTTCGAGGTATTAAATGGCTCGTATAAAGTTATTTTGGGTTAGAATATGTTATAATACAATGAATTTGATTGATTACAAGTGCTAAAGAAGGATGAAGAATGTTTAGAAGTGTGAACAAAGACTCGTTGAAGTTTGGTCCCAAATGGGATAAGAACCCACAACCAATGTTTTGAGGCAGTAATTGGCTTGTATAAAGTTATTTTGGGTTAGAATATGTTATAATACATTGAATTTGATTGATTACAAGTGCTAAAGATGGATGAAGAATGTTTAGAAGTGTGAACAAAGACTCGTTAAAGTTTGGTCCCAAATGGGATAAGAACCCACAACCAATGCTTTGAGGTAGTAAATGGCTTGTATAAAGTTATTTTGGGTTAGAATAAGTTATAATACAATGAATTTGATTGATTACAAGTGCTAGAGATGGATGAAGAATGTTTAAGAAGTGTGAAGAAAGACTTGTTGAAGTTTGGTCCCAAATGGGATAAGAACCCACAACCAATGCTTTGAGGCAGTAAATGGCTTATATAAAGTTATTTTAGGTTAGAATATGTTATAATACAATGAATTTAATTGATTACAAGTGCTAGAGATAAATGAAGAATGTTTAGAAGTGTGAAGAAAGACTTGTAGAAGTTTGGTCCAAAATGGGATAAGAACCCACAAACATTGCTTCGAGGTAGTAAATGACTTGTATAAAGTTATTATGGGTTAGAATATGTTATAATACAATGAATTTGATTGATTACAAGTGCTATAGATGGATGAAAATGTTTAGAAGTGTGAAGAAAGACTTGTTGAAGTTTGGTCCCAAATGGGATAAGAACCCACAACCAATGCTTTGAGGCAGTAATTGGCTTGTATAAAGTTATTTTAGGTTAGAATATGTTATAATACAATGAATTTGATTGATTACAAGTGCTAGAGATGTATGAAGAATGTTTAGAAGTGTGAACAAAGACTCGTCGAAGTTTGGTCCCATATGGGATAAGAACCCACAACCAATGCTTTGAGGCAGTAAATGGCTTGTATAAAATTATTTTGGGTTAGAATATGTTATAATACAATGAATTTGATTGATTACAAGTGCTAGAGATGGATGAAGAATGTTTAAGAAGTGTGAAGAAAGACTTGTTGAAGTTTGGTCCCAAATGGGATAAGAACCCACAACCAATGCTTTGAGGCAGTAAATGGCTTATATAAAGTTATTTTAGGTTAGAATATGTTATAATACAATGAATTTAATTGATTACAAGTGCTAGAGATAAATGAAGAATGTTTAGAAGTGTGAAGAAAGACTTGTAGAAGTTTGGTCCAAAATGGGATAAGAACCCACAAACATTGCTTCGAGGTAGTAAATGACTTGTATAAAGTTATTATGGGTTAGAATATGTTATAATACAATGAATTTGATTGATTACAAGTGCTATAGATGGATGAAAATGTTTAGAAGTGTGAAGAAAGACTTGTTGAAGTTTGGTCCCAAATGGGATAAGAACCCACAACCAATGCTTTGAGGCAGTAATTGGCTTGTATAAAGTTATTTTAGGTTAGAATATGTTATAATACAATGAATTTGATTGATTACAAGTGCTAGAGATGTATGAAGAATGTTATAGAAGTGTGAAAAAAGACTCGTTGATGTTTGGTCCCAAATGGGATAAGAAGCCACAACCAATCCTTTGAGGCAGTAAATGGCTTGTATAAAGTTATTTTGGGTTAGAATATGTTATAATACAATGAATTTGATTGATTACAAGTGATAGAGATGGATGAAGAATGTTTAGAAGTGTGAAGAAAGACTTGTTGAAGTTTGGTCCCAAATGGGATAAGAACCCACAAACAATGCTTTGAGGCAGTAAATGGCTTGTATAAAGTTATTTTGGGTTAGAATATGTTATAATACAATGAATTTGATTGATTACAAGTGCTAAAGATGGATGAAGAATGTTTTAGAAGTGTGAAGAAAGACTTGTTGATGTTTGGTCCCAAATGGGATAAGAACCCACAACCAATGCTTTGAGGCAGTAAATGGCTTGTATAAAGTTATATTGGTTTAGAATATGTTATAATACAATGAATTTGATTGATTACAAGTGTTAGAGATGGATGAAGAATCTTTTAGAAGTGTGAAGAAAGACTTGTTGATGTTTGGTCCCAAATGGGATAAGAACCCACAACCAATGCTTTGAGGCAGTAAATGGCTTGTATAAAGTTATTTTGGGTTAGATTATGTTATAATACAATAAATTTGATTGATTACAAGTGCTAAAGATGGATGAAGAATGTTTTAGAAGTGTAAAGAAAGACTTGTTGAAGTTTGGTCCAAAATGGGATAAGAACCCACACACATTGCTTCGAGGTAGTAAATGGCTTGAATAAAGTTATTTTGGGTTAGAATATGTTATAATACAATGAATTTGATTTATTACAAGTGCTAGAGATGGATGAAGAATGTTTAGAAGTGTGAACAAAGACTCGTTGAAGTTTGGTCCCAAATGGGATAAGAATCCACAACCAAATTTCAGCAAGTCTTACTACACACTTCTAAAAACTCTTGATGCATCTCTAGCACTTGTAATCATTCAAATTCATCGTATTATAACATATTTAAACCTCAAACAACACTAGATAAGCCGTTTACTGCATCAAAGGCATGTTTGTAGGTTCTTAGCCCATTTGGGACTAAATTTCAACAAGTCTTTCTCCACACTTTTAAACACTCTTGATGCATCTCTAGCACTTGTAATCAATCAATTTTTTTGTATTCTAACAAATTCTAACCCGAAACAACACCACACAAGCCATTTAATTGCGTCAAAGCAATGTTTGTGGGTTCTTAGCCTATTTCGGACCAAATTTCAGCAAGTCTTACCACATACGTCTAAAAACTCTTCATGCATCTCTAGCAATTGTAATCAATCAAATTCATTGTATTCTAACATTTTTAAACCCCAAACAACACTAGATAAGCCATTTATTGCTTCAAAGACATGTTTGTAGGTTCTTAGCCTATTTGGGACAAAATATCAACAAGTTTTTCTCCACACTTCTATACACCCTTCATGCATTTCTAGCACTTGTAATCAATCAAATTTTGTGTATTCTAACATATTCTAACCCCGAGTAACACCAGACAAGCCATTTAATGATTCAAAGCAATGTTTGTGGGTTCTTAGCCCATTTCGGACCAAGTTTCAGCAACTCTTTCTACACACTTCTAAAAACTATTGATGCATATCTAGCACTTGTAATCAATAAAATTCATCGTATTATAACATATTTAAACCCCAAACAACACTTGATAAGCCGTTTACTACATCAAAGACATGTTTGTAGGTTCTTAGCCCATATGAGACCAAATTTCAACAAGTCTTTCTCCACACTTCTAAATACTCTCATCCATCTCTAACACTTGTAATCAATCATTTTTTTTGTATTCTAACATATTCTAACCCCAAACAACACCAGACAAGCCATTTCATTCTTCAAGCAATTTTTGTGGGTTCTTTGCCCACTTCGGACCAAATTTCAGCACGACTTTCTACACACTTCTAAAAACTCTTCATGCATCTCTAGCACTTTTAATCAATCAAATTCATTTTATTCTAACATATTCTAACCGCGAACAACACTAGGCAAGCCATTAACTGCTTTAAAGCAATGTTTGTGGGCCCTTAGCCCATTTCGGACCAAATTTCAGCAAGTCTTTCTACATACTTCTAAACACCCTTCATGCATTTCTAGCACTTGTAATCAATAAAATTTTTAGTATTCTAACATATTCTAACCCCGAACAACACCAGACAAGCCATTTAATGCTTCAAAGCAATGATTGTGGGTTCTTAGCCCATTTCGGACCAAATTTCAGCAAGTCTTTCTACACACTTCTAAACACTCTTCATGCATGTCTAGCACTTGCAATCAATCAAATTAATTGTATTATAATATATTCTAACCCCAAAAAACACTAGACAAGCCATTAACTGCTTCAAAGCAATGTTTGTGGGTTCTTAGCCCGTTTCGGACCAAATTTCAGCAAGTCTTTCTACATACTTCTAAAAACTCTTGATGCATCTCTAGCACTTGTAATCAATCAAATTCATCGTATTATAACATATTTAAACTCCAAACAACACTAGATAAGCCGTTTACTGCATCAAATACATGTTTGTAGGTTCTTAGCCCATTTGGGACCAAATTTCAACAAGTCTTTCTCCACACTTCTAAACACTCTTCATGAATCTCTAGCACTTGTAATCAATCAATTTTTTTGTATTCTAACATATTCTAACCCCAAACAACACCAGACAAGCCATTTAATGCTTCAAAGCAATGTTTGTGGGTTCTTAGCCCATTTCGGACCAAATTTCATCATGACTTTCTACACACTTCTAAAAACTCTTCATGCATGTCTAGCACTTGTAATCAATCAAATTCGTTGTATTCTAACATATTCTAACCTCAAACAACAATAGACAAGCCATTAACTGGTCCAAAGCAATGTTTGTGGGTTCTTAGCCCATTTCGGACATAATTTCAGCAAGTCTTTTTATACACTTTTAAAAACTCTTCATGCATCTCTAGCACTTGTAATCAATCAAATTCATCGTATTATAACATATTTAAACCCCAAACAACACAAGATAAGCCATTTACTGCTTCAAAGACATGTTTGTAGGTTCTTAGCCCATTTGGGACCAAATTTCAACAAGTCTTTCTCCACACTTCTAAACACAAGATAAGCCATTTAATTGCTTCAAAACAATGTTTGTTGGTTCTTAGCCCACTTCGGACCAAATTTCAGCACGACTTTCTACACATTTCTAAGAACTCTTGATGCATCTCTAGCTCTTTTAATCAATCAAATTCATCGTATTATAACATATTTAAACCTCAAACAACACTAGATAAGCCGTTTACTGCTTCAAAGACATGTATGTAGGTTCTTAGCCTATTTGGGACCAAATATCAACAAGTCTTTCTACACACTTCTAAACACTATTCATGCATGTCTAGCACTTGCAATCAATCAAATTAATTGTATTATAACATATTCTAACCCCGAACAAGACCAGACAAGCCATTTAATACTTCAAAGCAATGACTGTGGGTTCTTAGCCCATTTCGGACCAAATTTCAGCAAGTCTTTCTACACACTTCTAAACACTCTTCATTCATGTCTAGCACTTGCAATCAATCAAATTAATTATAATATAATATATTCTAACCCCAAACAAAACTAGACAAGCCATTAACTGCTTCAAAGCAATGTTTGTGGGTTCTTAGCCCGTTTCGGACCAAATTTCAGCAAGTCTTTCTACACACTTCTAAAAACTCTTGATGCATCTCTAGCACTTGTAATCATTCAAATTCATCGTATTATAACATATTTAAACCTCAAAAAAAACTAGATAAGCCGTTTACTGCATCAAAGGCATGTTTGTAGGTTCTTAGCCCATTTGGGACCAAATTTCAACAAGTCTTTCTCCACACTTCTAAACACTCTTCATGCATCTCTAGCACTTGTAATCAATCAATTTTTTTGTATTCTAACATATTCTAACCCGAAACAACACCAGACAAGCCATTTAATTGCTTCAAAGCAATGTTTGTGGGTTCTTAGCCCATTTCGGACCAAATTTCAGCAAGTCTTACCACACACGTCTAAAAACTCTTCATGCATCTCTACCACTTGTAATCAATCAAATACATTGTATTCTAACATATTTAAACCCCAAACAACACTAGATAAGCCATTTATTGCTTCAAAGACATGTTTGTAGGTTCTTAGCCTATTTGGGACAAAATATCAAAAAGTCTTTCTTTACACTTCTATACACCCTTCATGCATTTCTAGCACTTGTAATCAATCAAATTTTGTGTATTCTAACATATTCTAACCCCGAGCAACACCATTTCAGACCAAGTTTCAGCAACTCTTTCTACACACTTCTAAAACTATTGATGCATATCTAGCACTTGTAATCAATAAAATTCATCGTATTATAACATATTTAAACCCCAAACAACACTTGATAAGCCGTTTACTACATCAAAGACATGTTTGTAGGTTCTTAGCCCATATGAGACCAAATTTCAACAAGTCTTTCTCCACACTTCCAAATACTCTCATCCATCTCTAACACTTGTAATCAATCATTTTTTTGTATATTAACATATTCTAACCCCAAACAACACCAGACAAGCCATTTAATCCCTCAAGCAATTTTTGTGGGTTCTTAGCCCACTTCGGACCAAATTTCAGCACGAATTTCTACACACTTCTAAAAACGCTTCATGCATCTCTAGCTCTTTTGATCAATCAAATTCATTGTACTCTAACATATTGTCACCCCGAACAACACCAGACAAGCCATTTAATGCTTCAAAGCAATTTTTGTGGGTTCTTAGCCCACTTTGGACCAAATTTCAGCACGACTTTCTACACACTTCTAAAAACTCTTCATGCATCTCTAGCACTTTTAATCAATCAAATTCATTTTATTCAAACATATTATAACCGCAAACAACACTAGACAAGCCATTAACTGCTTTAAAGCAATGTTTGTGGGCTCTTAGCCCATTTCGGACCAAATTTCAGCAAGTCTTTCTACATACTTCTAAACACCCTTCATGCATTTCTAGCACTTGTAAATAATAAAATTTTTAGTATTCTAACATATTCTAACCCCGGACAACACCAGACAAGCCATTTAATGCTTCAAAGCAATGATTGTGGGTTCTTAGCCCATTTCGGACCAAATTTCAGCAAGTCTTTCTACACACTTCTAAACACTCTTCATGCATGTCTAGCACTTGAAATCAATCAAATTAATTGTATTATAATATATTCTAACCCCAAAAAACACTAGACAAGCCATTAACTGCTTCAAAGCAATGTTTGTGGGTTCTTAGCCCGTTTCGGACCAAATTTCAGCAAGTCTTTCTACACACTTCTAAAAACTCTTGATGCATCTCTAGCACTTGTAATCAGTCAAATTCATCGTATTATAACATATTTAAACCCCAAACAACACTAGATAAGCCGTTTACTGCATCGAAGACATGTTTGTAGGTTCTTAGCCCATTAGGGACCAAATATCAACAAGTCTTTCTCCATACTTCTAAACACACTTCATGCATTTCTAGCACTTGTAATCAATAAAATTTTTACTATTCTAACATATTCTAACCCCGAACAAGACCAGACAAGCCATTTAATGCTTCAAAGCAATGACTGTGGGTTCTTAGCCCATTTCAGACCAAATTTCAGCAAGTCTTTCTACACACTTCTAAACACTCTTCATTCATGTCTAGCACTTGCAATCAATCAAATTAATTGTAATATAATATATTCTAACCCCAAACAAAACTAGACAAGCCATTAACTGCTTCAAAGCAATGTTTGTGGGTTCTTAGCCCGTTTCGGACCAAATTTCAGCAAGTCTTTCTACACACTTCTAAAAACTCTTGATGCATCTCTAGCACTTGTAATCATTCAAATTCATCGTATTATAACATATTTAAACCTCAAACAACATTAGATAAGCCGTTTACTGCATCAAAGACATGTTTGTAGGTTTTTAGCCCATTTGGGACCAAATTTCAACAAGTCTTTCTCCACACTTCTAAACACTCTTCATGCATCTCTAGCACTTGTAATCAATCAATTTTTTTGTATTCTAACATATTCTAACCCGAAACAACACCAGACAAGCCATTTAATTGCTTCAAAGCAATGTTTGTGGGTTCTTAGCCCATTTCGGACCAAATTTCATCATGACTTTCTACACACTTCTAAAAACTCTTCATGCATCTCTACCACTTGTAATCAATCAAATTCGTTGTATTCTAACATATTTAAACCCCAAACAACACTAGATAAGACATTTATTGCTTCAAAGACATGTTTGTAGGTTCTTAGTCTATTTGGGACAAAATATCAACGAGTCTTTCTCCACACTTCTATACACCCTTCATGCATTTCTAGCACTTGTAATCAATCAAATTTTGTGTATTCTATCATATTCTAACCCCGAGCAACACCAGACAAGCCATTGAATGATTCAAAGCAATGTTTGTGGGTTCTTAGCCCATTTCGGACCAAGTTTCAGCAACTCTTTCTACACACTTCTAAAAACTATTGATGCATATCTAGCACTTGTAATCAATAAAATTCATTGTATTATAACATATTTAAACCCCAAACAACATTTGATAAGCCGTTTACTACATCAAAGACATGTTTGTAGGTTCTTAGCCCATATGGGACCAAATTTCAACAAGTCTTTCTCCACACTTCTAAATACTCTCATCCATCTCTAACACTTGTAATCAATCAATATTTTTGTATTTTAACATATTCTAACCCCAAACAACACCAGACAAGCCATTTAATCCTTCAAGCAATTTTTGTGGGTTCTTAGCCCACTTCGGACCAAATTTCAGCAAGACTTTCTACACACTTCTAAAAACGCTTCATGCATCTCTAGCTCTTTTGATCAATCAAATTCATTGTACTCTAACATATTATAACCCCGAACAACACCAGACAAGCCACTTAATGCTTCAAAGCAATTTTTGTGGGTTCTTAGCCCACTTCGGACCAAATTTCAGCACGACTTTCTACACACTTCTAAAAACTCTTCATGCATCTCTAGCACTTTTAATCAATCAAATTCATTTTATTCAAACATATTATAACCGCAAACAACACTAGACAAGCCATTAACTGCTTTAAAGCAATGTTTGTGGGCTCTTAGCCCATTTCGGACCAAATTTCAGCAAGTCTTTCTACATACTTCTAAACACCCTTCATGCATTTCTAGCACTTGTAATCAATAAAATTTTTAGTATTCTAACATATTCTAACCCCGGACAACACCAGACAAGCCATTTAATGCTTCAAAGCAATGATTGTGGGTTCTTAGCCCATTTCGGACCAAATTTCAGCAAGTCTTTCTACACACTTCTAAACACTCTTCATGCATGTCTAGCACTTGCAATCAATCAAATTAATTGTATTATAATATATTCTAACCCCAAAAAACACTAGACAAGCCATTAACTGCTTCAAAGCAATGTTTGTGGGTTCTTAGCCCGTTTCGGACCAAATTTCAGCACGTCTTTCTACACACTTCTAAAAACTTTTGATGCATCTCTAGCACTTGTAATCAATCAAATTCATCGTATTATAACATATTTAAACCCCAAACAATACTAGATAAGCCGTTTACTGCATCGAAGACATGTTTGTAGGTTCTTTGCCCATTTGGGACCAAATATCAACAAGTCTTTCTCCATACTTCTAAACACCCTTCATGCATTTCTAGCACTTGTAATCAATAAAATTTTTACTATTCTAACATATTCTAACCCCGAACAAGACCAGACAAGCCATTTAATGCTTCAAAGCAATGACTGTGGGTTCTTAGCCCATTTCAGACCATATTTCAGCAAGTTTTTCTACACACTTCTAAACACTCTTCATGCATGTCTAGCACTTGCAATCAATCAAATTAATTGTATTATAATATATTCTAACCCCAAACAAAACTAGACAAGCCATTAACTGCTTCAAAGCAATGTTTGTGGGTTCTTAGCCCGTTTCGGACCAAATTCAGCAAGTCTTTCTACACACTTCTAAAAACTCTTGATGCATCTCTAGCACTTGTAATCATTCAAATTCATCGTATTATAACATATTTAAACCTCCAACAACACTAGATAAGCCGTTTACTGCATCAAAGGCATGTTTGTAGGTTCTTAGCCCATTTGGGACCAAATTTCAACAAGTATTTCTCCACACTTTTAAACACTCTTCATGCATCTCTAGCACTTGTAATCAATCAATTTTTTTGTATTCTAACAAATTCTAACCCGAAACATCACCAGACAAACCATTTAATTGCTTCAAAGCAATGTTTGTGGGTTCTTAGCCCATTTCGGCCCAAATTTCAGCAAGTCTTACCACATACGTCTAAAAACTCTTCATGCATCTCTAGCAATTGTAATCAATAAAATTCATTGTATTCTAACATATTTAAACCCCAAACAACACTAGATAAGCCATTTATTGCTTCAAAGACATGTTTGTAGGTTCTTAGCCTATTTGGGACAAAATATCAACAAGTCTTTCTCCACACTTCTAAACACCCTTCATGCATTTCTAGCACTTGTAATCAATCAAATTTTGTGTATTCTAACATATTCTAACCCCGAGCAACACCAGACAAGCCATTTAATGATTCAAAGCAATGTTTGTGGGTTCTTAGCCCATTTCGGACCAAGTTTCAGCAACTCTTTCTACACACTTCTAAAAACTATTGATGCATATCTAGCACTTGTAATCATTAAAATTCATTGTATTATAACATATTTAAACCCCAAACAACATTTGATAAGCCGTTTACTACATCAAAGACATGTTTGTAGGTTCTTAGCCCATATGGGACCAAATTTCAACAAGTCTTTCTCCACACTTCTAAATACTCTCATCCATCTCTAACACTTGTAATCAATCAATATTTTTGTATTCTAACATATTCTAACCCCAAACAACACCAGACAAGCCATTTAATCCTTCAAGCAATTTTTGTTGGTTCTTAGCCCACTTCGGACCAAATTTCAGCACGACTTTCTACATACTTCTAAAAACTCTTCATGCATCTCTAGCTCTTTTAATCAATCAAATTCATTGTATTCTAACATATTATAACCCCGAACAACACCAGACAAGCCATTTAATGCTTTAAAGCCATTTTTGTGGGTTCTTAGCCCACTTCGGACCAAATTTCAGCAAGTCTTTCTACATACTTCTAAACACCCTTCATGCATTTCTAGCACTTGTAATCAATAAAATTTTTAGTATTCTAACATATTCTATCCCCGAACAACACCAGACAAGCCATTTAATGCTTCAAAGCAATGATTGTGGGTTCTTAGCCCATGTCGGACCAAATTTCAGCAAGTCTTTCTACACACTTCTAAACACTCTTCATGCATGTCTAGCACTTGAAATCAATCAAATTAATTGTATTATAATATATTCTAACCCCAAAAAACACTAGACAAGCCATTAACTACTTCAAAGCAATGTTTGTGGGTTCTTAGCACGTTTCGGACAAAATTTCAGCAAGTCTTTCTACACACTTCTAAAAACTCTTGATGCATCTCTAGCACTTGTAATCAATCAAATTCATCGTATTATAACATATTTAAACCCCAAACAACACTAGATAAGCCGTTTACTGCATCAAAGATATGTTTGTAGGTTCTTAGCCCATTTGGAACCAAATTTCAACAAGTCTTCCTCCACACTTCTAAACACTCTTCATGAATCTCTACCACTTGTAATCAATCAATTTTTTTGTATTCTAACATATTCTAACCCCGAACAAGACCAGACAAGCCATTTAATGCTTCAAAGCAATGACTGTGGGTTCTTAGCCCATTTCAGACCAAATTTCAGCATGACTTTCTACACACTTCTAAAAACTCTTTATGCATCTCTAGCACTTGTAATCAATCAAATTCATTGTATTCTAACATATTCTAACCTCAAACAACAATACACAAGCCATTAACTGGTTCAAAGCAATGTTTCTGGGTTCTTAGCCCATTTCGGACCAAATTTCAACAAGTCTTTCTACACACTTTTAAAAACTCTTCATGCATCTCTAGCACTTGTAATCAATCAAATTCATTGTATTCTAACATATTTAAACCCCAAACAACACAAGATAAGCCATTTACTGCTTCAAAGACATGTTTGTAGGTTCTTAGCCCATTTGGGACCAAATTTCAACAAGTCTTTCTCCACACTTCTAAACACTCTTCATGCATCTCTAGCACTTGTAATCAATCAATTTTTTTGTATTCTAACATAATCTAACCCGAAACAACACTAGACAAGCCATTTAATTGCTTCAAAGCAATGTTTGTTGGTTCTTAGCCCACTTCGGACAAAATTTCAGCACGACTTTCTACACATTTCTAAAAACTTTTAATGCATCTCTACCTCTTTTAATCAATCAAATTCATCGTATTATAACATATTTAAACACTAGATAAGCCATTTACTTCTTCAAAGACATGTTTGTAGGTTCTTAGCCTATTTGGGACCAAATATCAACAAGTCTATCTCCACCCTTCTAAACACCCTTCATGCATTTCTAGCACTTGTAATCAATAAAATTATTTGTATTCTAACATATTATAACCCCGAACAACACCAGATAAGCCATTTAATGGTTCAAAACAATGTTTGTGGGTTCTTAGCCCATTTCGGACCAAATTTCATCAAGTCTTTCTACACACTTCTAAACACTCTTCATGCATGTCTAGCACTTGCAATCAATCAAATTAATTGTATTATAACATATTCTAACCGCAAACAACACTAGACAAGCCATTAACTGCTTCAAAGCAATGTTTGTGGGCTCTTAGCCCATTTCGGACCAAATTTCAGCAAGTCTTTCTACACACTTCTAAAAATTCGCGATGCATCTCTAGCACTTGTAATCAATCAATTTTTTTGTATTCTAACATACTCTAACCCCAAACAACACCAAACAAGCCATTTAATCCTTCAAAGCAATTTTTGTGGGTTCTTAGCCCACTTCGGACCAAATTTCAGCACGACTTTCTACACACTTCTAAAAACTCTTCATGCATCTCTAGCTCTTTTAATCAATCAAATTTATTGTATTCTAACATATTATAACCCCGAACAACACCAGACAAGCCATTTAATGCTTCAAAGCAATTTTTGTGGGTTCTTAGCCAACTTCGGACCAAATTTCACCACGACTTTCTACACACTTCTAAAAACTCTTCATGCATCTCTAGCACTTTTAATCAATCAAATTCATTTTATTCTAACATATTCTAACCGCAAACAACACTAGACAAGCCATTAACTGCTTCAAAGCAATGTTTGTGGGCTCTTAGCCCATTTCAGACCAAATTTCAGCAAGTCTTTCTACACACTTCTAAAAACTCTTCATGCATCTCTAGCACTTGTAATCAATCAAATTCTTTGTATTCTAAAATATATAAACCCCAAACAACACTAGATAAGCAATTTATTGCTTCAAAGACATGTTTGTAGGTTCTTAGCCTATTTGGGACAAAATATCAACAAGTCTTTCTCCACACTTCTAAACACCCTTCATGCATTACTAGCACTTGTAATCAATCAAATTTTGTGTATTCTAACATATTCTAACCCCGAGAAACACCAGACAAGCCATTTAATGATTCAAAGCAATGTTTGTGGGTTCTTAGCCCATTTCGGACCAAGTTTCAGCAACTCTTTCTACACACTTCTAAAAACTCCTGATGCATATCTAGCACTTGTAATCAATAAAATTCATCGTATTATAACGTAGTTAAACACCAAACAACACTTGATATGCCGTTTACTACATCAAAGACATGTTTGTAGGTTCTTAGCCCATTTGAGACCAAATTTCAACAAGTCTTTCTCCACACTTCTAAATACTCTCATCCATCTCTAACACTTGTAATCAATCAATTTTTTTGTATTCTAACATATTCTAACCCCAAACAACACAGAACAAGCCATTTAATGCTTCAAAGCAATTTTTGTGGGTTCTTAGCCCACTTCGAACCAAATTTCAGCACGACTTTCTGCACACTTCTAAAAACTGTTCATGCATCTCTAGCACTTGTAATCAATCAAATTCATTGTATTCTAACATATTCTAACCTCAAACAACACTAGACAAGCCATTAACTGCTTCAAAGCAATGTTTGTGGGTTCTTAGCCCATTTCGGACCAAATTTCAACAAGTCTTTCTACACGCTTCTAAAAACTCTTCATGCATCTCTAGCACTTGCAATCAATCATCCTCTCATGCCCGAACCAAAGCATGTTATATGGTTTCGTCCCAAGCTCTACTCGAACCGACGACCTCTGAGCTTTAGCCAGAGATCTTTACCAATTGAGCTATTAGCACTTGATTATTCTAACATATTTAAACCCCCAAACAACACTAGATAAGCCATTTACTACTTCAAAGACATGTTTGTAGGTTCTTAACCTATTTGGGACCAAATATCAACAAGTCTTTCTCCACACTTCAAAACACCCTTCATGCATTTCTAGCACTTGTAATCAATAAAATGTTTTGTATTCTAACATATTCTAACCCCGAACAGCACCAGACAAGCCATTTAATGCTTCAAAGCAATGTTTGTGGGTTCTTAGCCCATTTCGGACCAAATTTCAGCAAGTCTTTCTAGACAGTTCTAAACACTCTTCATGCATGTCTAGCACTTGCAATCAATCAAATTAATTGTATTATAACATATTCTATCCCCAAACAACACTAGACAAGCCATTAATTGCTTCAAAGCAATGTTTGTGGGTTCTTAGCCCATTTCAGACCAAATTTCAGCAAGTCTTTCTACACACTTCTAAAAACTCTTGATGCATCTCTAGCACTTGTAATCAATCAAATTCATCGTATTATAACATATTTAAACCACAAACAACACTAGATAAGCCGTTTACTACATCAAAGACATGTTTGTAGGTTCTTAGCCCATTTCGGACCAAATTTCAGCATGACTTTCTACAAACTTCTAAAAACTCTTCATGCATCTCTAGCACTTGTAATCAATCAAATTCATTGTATTCTAATATATTTAAACCCCAAACAACACTAGATAAGCAATTTATTGCTTCAAAGACATGTTTGTAGGTTCTTAGCCTATTTGGGACAAAATATCAACAAGTCTTTCTCCACACTTCTAAACACCCTTCATGCATTTCTAGCACTTGTAATCAATCAAATTTTGTGTATTCTAACATATTCTAACCCCGAGCAACACCAGAGAAGCCATTTATGATTCAAAGCAATGTTTGTGGGTTCTTAGCCCATTTCGGACCAAGTTTCAGCAACTCTTTCTTTACACTTCTAAAAACTCCTGATGCATATCTAGCACTTGTAATCAATAAAATTCATCGTATTATAACATATTTAAACCCCAAACAACACTTGATAAGCCGTTTACTACATCAAAGACATGTGTGTAGGTTCTTAGCCCATTTGGGACCAAATTTCAACAAGTCTTTCTCCACACTTCTAAATACTCTCATGCATCTCTAACAGTTGTAATCAATCAATTTTTTTGTATTCTAGCACATTCTAACCCTAAACAACACCAGACAAGCCATTTAATGCTTCAAAGAAATGTTTGTGGGTTCTTAGCCCAATTCTGACCAAATTTCAGCACGACTTTCTACACACTTCTAAAAACTCTTCATGCATCTCTAGCACTTTTAATCAATCAAATTCATTGTATTCTAACATATTCTAACCCCAAACAACACTAGACAAGCCATTAACTGCTTCAAAGCAATGTTTATGGGTTCTTAGCCCATTTCGGACCAAATTTCAGCAAGTGTTTCTACACACTTCTAAACACCCTTCATGTATTGCTAGCACTTGTAATCAATAAAATTTTTAGTATTCTAACATATTCTAACCCCGAACAACACCAGACAAGCCATTTAATGCTTCAAAGCAATGATTGTGGGTTCTTAGCCCATTTCGGACCAAATTTCAGCAAGTTTTTCTACACACTTCTAAACACTCTTCATGCATGTCTAGCACTTGCAATCAATCAAATTAATTGTATTATAATATATTCTAACCGCAAACAACACTAGACAAGCCATTAACTGCTTCAAAGCAATGTTTGTGGGTTCTTAGCCCGTTTCAGACCAAATTTCAGCAAGTCTTTCTATACACTTCTAAAAACTCTTGATGCATCTCTAGCACTTATAATCAATCAAATTCATAGTATTATAACATATTTAAACCCCAAACAATACTAGATAAGCCGTTTACTGCATCGAAGACATGTTTGTAGGTTCTTAGCCCATTTGGGACCAAATTTCAACAAGTCTTTCTCCACACTTCTAAACACTCTTCATGCATCTCTAGCACTTGTAATCAATCAATGTTTTTGTATTCTAACATATTCTAACCCCAAACAACACCAGACAAGCCATTTAATGCTTCAAAGAAATGTTTGTGGGTTCTTAGCCCATTTCGGACCAAATTTCAGCATGACTTTCTACACACTTCTAAAAACTCTTCATGCATGTCTAGCACTTGTAATCAATCAAATTCATTGTATTCTAACATATTTAAACCCCAAACAACACAAGATAAGCCATTTACTGCATCGAAGACATGTTTGTAGGTTCTTAGCCCATTTGGGACCAAATTTCAACAAGTCTTTCTCCACACTTCTAAACACTCTTCATGCATCTCTAGCACTTGTAATCAATCAATGTTTTTGTATTCTAACATATTCTAACCCCAAACAACACCAGACAAGCCATTTAATGCTTCAAAGAAATGTTTGTGGGTTCTTAGCCCATTTCGGACCAAATTTCAGCATGACTTTCTACACACTTCTAAAAACTCTTCATGCATGTCTAGCACTTGTAATCAATCAAATTCATTATATTCTAACATATTTAAACCCCAAACAACACAAGATAAGCCATTTACTGCTTCAAAGACATGTTTGTAGGTTCTTAGCCCATTTGGGACCAAATTTTAACAAGTCTTTCTCCACACTTCTAAACACTCTTCATGCATCTCTAGCACTTGTAATCAATCAATTTTTTGTATTTTAACATATTCTCACCCGAAACAACACCAGACAAGCCATTTAATTGCTTCAAAGCAATGTTTGTTGGTTCTTAGCCCATTTCGGACCAAATTTCAGCAAGTCTTTCTACACACTTCTAAACACTCTTCATGCATGTCTAGCACTTGCAATTATTCAAATTAATTGTATTATAACATATTCTAACCCCCAAACAACACTAGACAAGCCATTAATTGCTTCAAAGCAATGTTTGTGGGTTCTTAGCCCATTTCGGACCAAGTTTCAGCAACTCTTTCTTTACACTTCTAAAAACTCCTGATGCATATCTAACACTTGTAATCAATAAAATTCATCGTATTATAACATATTTAAACCCCAAAGAACACTTGATAAGCCGTTTACTACATCAAAGACATGTTTGTAGGTTCTAAGCCCATTTGGGACCAAATTTCAACAAGTCTTTCTCCACACTTCTAAATACTCTCATGCATCTCTAACACTTGTAATCAATCAATTTTTTTGTATTCTAACATATTCTAACCCCAAACAACACCAGACAAGCCATTTAATGGTTCAAAGCAATGTTTGTGGGTTCTTAGCCCACTTCGGACCAAATTTCAGCACGACTTTCTACACACTTCTAAAAACTCTTCATGCATCTTTAGCACTTTTAATCAATCAAATTCATTGTATTCTAACATATTCTAACCCCAAACAACACTAGACAAGCCATTAACTGCTTCAAAGCAATGTTTGTGGGTTCTTAGCCCATTTCGGACCAAATTTCAGCAAGTTTTTCTACACACTTCTAAAAACTCTTCATTTATATCTAGCACTTGTAATCAATCAAATTCAATGTATTCTAACATATTTAAACTCCAAACAACAATAGATAAGCCATTTACTGCTTTAAAGACATGTTTGTAGGTTTTTAGCCTATTTGGGACCAAATATCAACAAGTCTTTCTCCATACTTCTAAACACCCTTCATGTATTTCTAGCACTTGTAATCAATAAAATTTCTAGTATTCTAACATATTCTAACCCCGAACAACACCAGACAAGCCATTTAATGCTTCAAAGCAATGATTGTGGGTTCTTAGCCCATTTCGGACCAAATTTCAGCAAGTCTTTCTGCACACTTCTAAACACTCTTCATGCATGTGTAGCACTTGCAATCAATCAAATTAATTGTATTATAATATATTCTAACCCCAAACAACACTAGACAAGCCATTAACTGCTTCAAAGCAATGTTTGTGGGTTCTTAGCCCGTTTCGGACCAAATTTCAGCAAGTCTTTCTACACACTTCTAAAAAGTCTTGATGCATCTCTAGCACTTGTAATCAATCAAATTCATCGTATTATAACATATTTAAACCCCAAACAACACTAGATAAGCTGTTTACTGCATCGAAGACATGTTTGTAGGTTCTTAGCCCATTTGGGACCAAATTTCAACAAGTCTTTCTCCACACTTCTAAACACTCTTCATGCATCTCTAGCACTTGTAATCAATCAATTTTTTTGTATTCTAACATATTCTAACCCCAAACAACACCAGACAAGCCATTTAATGCTTCAAAGCAATGTTTGTGGGTTCTTAGCCCATTTCGGACCAAATTTCAGCATGACTTTCTACACACTTCTAAAAAATCTTCATGCATGTCTAGCACTTGTAATCAATCAAATTCATTGTATTCTAACATATTCTAACCTCAAACAACAATAGACAAGCCATTAACTGGTTCAAAGCAATGTTTGTGGGTTCTTAGCCCATTTCGGACCAAATTTCAGCAAGTCTTTCTACACACTTCTAAAAAATCTTCATGCATCTCTAGCACTTGTAATCAATCAAATTCTTTGTATTCTAACATATTTAAACCCAAAACAACACAAGATAAGCCATTTACTGCCTCAAAGACATGTTTGTAGGTTCTTAGCCCATTTGGCACCAAATTTTAACAAGTCTTTCTCCACACTTCTAAACACTCTTCATGCATCTCTAGCACTTGTAATCAATCAATTTTTTTGTATTTTAACATATTCTAACCCGAAACAACACCAGACAAGCCATTTAATTGCTTCAAAGCAATGTTTGTTGGTTCTTAGCCCATTTCAGACCAAATTTCAGCAAGTCTTTCTACATACTTCTAAACACTCTTCATGCATGTCTAGCACTTGCAATTATTCAAATTAATTGTATTATAACATATTCTAACCCCCAAACAACACTAGACAAGCCATTAATTGCTTCAAAGCAATGTTTGTGGGTTCTTAGCCCATTTCGGACCAAATTTCAGCAAGTCTTTCTACACACTTCTAAAAACTCTTGATGCATCTCTAGCACTTGTAATCAATCAAATTCATCGTATTATAACATATTTAAACCCCAAACAACACTAGATAAGCCATTTACTGCTTCAAAGACATGTTTGTAGGTTCTTAGCCTATTTGGGACCAAATATCAACAAGTCTATTTCCACCCTTCTAAACACCCTTCATGAATTTCTAGCACTTGTAATCAATAAAATTATTTGTATTCTAACATATTATAACCTCGAACAACACCAGCCAAGCCATTTAATGGTTCAAAGTAATTTTTGTGGGTTCTTAGCCCATTTCGGACCAAATTTCAGCAAGTCTTTCTACACACTTCTAAACACTCTTCATGCATGTCTAGCACTTACAATCAATCAAATTAATTGTATTATAACATATTCTAACCGCAAACAACACTAGACAAGCCGTTTACTACATCAAAGACATGTTTGTAGGTTCTTAGCCCATATGGGACCAAATTTCAACAAGTCTTTCTCCACACTTCTAAATACTCTCATGCATCTCTAACACTTGTAATCAATCGATTTTTTTGTATTCTAACATACTCTAACCCCAAACAACACCAGACAAGCCATTTAATGCTTCAAAACAATTTTTGTGGGTTCTTAGCCCACTTCGGACAAAATTTCAGCACGACTTTCTACACATTTCTAAAAACTCTTCATGCATCTCTAGCTCTTTTAATCAATCAAATTCATTGTATTCTAACATATTATAACCCCGAAAAACACCAGACAAGCCATTTAATGCTTCAAAGCAATTTTTGGGGGTTCTTAGCCCACTTCGGACCAAATTTCAGCACGACTTTCTACACACTTCTAAAAACTCTTCATGCATCTCTAGCACTTTTAATCAATCAAATTCATTGTATTCTAACATATTCTAACCGCAAACAACACTAGACAAGCCATTAACTGCTTCAAAGCAATGTTTGTGGGCTCTTAGCCCATTTCGGACCAAATTTCAGCAAGTCTTTCTACACACTTTTAAAAACTCTTGATGCATCTATAGCACTTGTAATCAATCAAATTCATCGTATTATAATATATTTAAACCCCAAACAACACTAGATAAGCCGTTTACTGCATCAAAGACAGGTTTGTAGGTTCTTAGCCCATTTGGGACCAAATTTCAACAAGTCTTTCTCCACACTTCTAAACACTCTTCATGCATCTCTAGCACTGGTAATCAATCATTTTTTTTGTATTCTAACATATTCTAACCCCAAGCAACACCAGAATAGCCATTTAATGCTTCAAAGCAATGTTTGTGGGTTCTTAGCCCATTTCGGACCAAATTTCAGCATGACTTTCTACACACTTCTAAAAACTCTTCATGCATGTCTAGCACTTGTAATCAATCAAATTCATTGTATTCTAACATATTCTAACCTCAAACAACAATAGACAAGCCATTAACTGGTTCAAAGCAATGTTTGTGGGTTCTTAGCCCATTTCGGACCAAATTTCAGCAAGTCTTTCTACACACTTCTAAAAACTCTTCATGCATCTCTAGCACTTGTAAACAATCAAATTCATCGTATTATAACATATTTAAACCCCAAAAAAACACTTGATAAGCCGTTTACTGCATCAAAGACATGTTTGTAGATTCTTAGCCCATTTCATACCAAATTTCAACAAGTCTTTCTACACACTTCTAAAAACTCTTCATGCATCTCTAGCACTTGTAATCAATCAAATTCATTGTATTCTAACATATTTAAACCCCAAACAACACTAGATAAGCAATTTATTGCTTCAAAGACATGTTTGTAGGTTCTTAGCCTATTTGGGACAAAATATCAACAAGTCTTTCTCCACACTTCTAAACAACCTTCATGCATTTCTAGCACTTGTAATCTAACAAATTTTGTGTATTCTAACATATTCTAACCCCGAGCAACACCAGAGAAGCCATTTAATGATTCAAAGCAATGTTTGTGGGTTCTTAGCCCATTTCGGACCAAGTTTCAGCAACTCTTTCTTTACACTTCTAAAAACTCCTGATGCATATCTAGCACTTGTAATAAATAAAATTCATCGTATTATAACATATTTAAACCCCAAACAACACTAGATAAGCCGTTTACTACATCAAAGACATGTTTGTAGGTTCTTAGCCCATTTGGGACCAAATTTCAACAAGTCTTTCTCCACACTTCTAAATACTCTCATGCATCTCTAACACTTGTAATCAATCAATTTTTTTGTATTCTAACATATTCTAACCCCAAACAACACCAGACAAGCCATTTAATGCTTCAAAGCAATTTTTGTGGGTTCTTAGCCCACTTCGGACCAAATTTCGGCACGACTTTCTACACACTTCTAAAAACTCTTCATGCATCTCTAGCACTTTTAATCAATCAAATTCATTGTATTCTAACATATTCTAACCTCAAACAACACTAGACAAGCCATTAACTGCTTCAAAGCAAAGTTTGTGGGTTCTTAGCCCATTTCGGACCAAATTTCAGCAAGTCTTTCTACACGCTTCTAAAAACTCTTCATGCATCTCTAGCACTTGCAATCAATCAAATTCATTTTATTCTAACATATTTTTTTGAATAATCAAAGAGGTTCTGGGCCAAAGCCCATACATCCTCTCATGCCCGAAACCAAAGCATGTTATATGGTTTCGTCCCAAGCGCTACTCGAACCGGCGACCTCTGAGCTTTAGCCAGAGATCTTTACCAATTGAGCTATTAACACTTGGTTATTCTAACATATTTAAACCCCCAAACAACACTAGATAAGCCATTTACTACTTCAAAGACATGTTTGTAGGTTCTTAACCTATTTGGGACCAAATATCAACAAGTCTTTCTCCACACTTCTAAACACCCTTCATGCATTTCTAGCACTTGTAATCAATAAAATGTTTTGTATTCTAACATATTCTAACCCCGAACAGCACCAGACAAGCCATTTAATGCTTCAAAGCAATTTTTGGGGGTTCTTAGCCCACTTCGGACCAAATTTCAGCACGACTTTCTACACACTTCTAAAAACTCTTCATGCATCTCTAGCACTTTTAATCAATCAAATTCATTGTATTCTAACATATTCTAACCGCAAACAACACTAGACAAGCCATTAACTGCTTCAAAGCAATGTTTGTGGGCTCTTAGCCCATTTCGGACCAAATTTCAGCAAGTCTTTCTACACACTTTTAAAAACTCTTGATGCATCTATAGCACTTGTAATCAATCAAATTCATCGTATTATAATATATTTAAACCCCAAACAACACTAGATAAGCCGTTTACTGCATCAAAGACAGGTTTGTAGGTTCTTAGCCCATTTGGGACCAAATTTCAACAAGTCTTTCTCCACACTTCTAAACACTCTTCAGGCATCTCTAGCACTGGTAATCAATCATTTTTTTTGTATTCTAACATATTCTAACCCCAAGCAACACCAGAATAGCCATTTAATGCTTCAAAGCAATGTTTGTGGGTTCTTAGCCCATTTCGGACCAAATTTCAGCATGACTTTCTACACACTTCTAAAAACTCTTCATGCATGTCTAGCACTTGTAATCAATCAAATTCATTGTATTCTAACATATTCTAACCTCAAACAACAATAGACAAGCCATTAACTGGTTCAAAACAATGTTTGTGGGTTCTTAGCCCATTTCGGACCAAATTTCAGCAAGTCTTTCTACACACTTCTAAAAACTCTTCATGCATCTCTAGCACTTGTAAACAATCAAATTCATCGTATTATAACATATTTAAACCCCAAAAAAACACTAGATAAGCCGTTTACTGCATCAAAGACATGTTTGTAGATTCTTAGCCCATTTCATACCAAATTTCAACAAGTCTTTCTACACACTTCTAAAAACTCTTCATGCATCTCTAGCACTTGTAATCAATCAAATTCATTGTATTCTAACATATTTAAACCCCAAACAACACTAGATAAGCAATTTATTGCTTCAAAGACATGTTTGTAGGTTCTTAGCCTATTTGGGACAAAATATCAACAAGTCTTTCTCCACACTTCTAAACAACCTTCATGCATTTCTAGCACTTGTAATCTAACAAATTTTGTGTATTCTAACATATTCTAACCCCGAGCAACACCAGAGAAGCCATTTAATGATTCAAAGCAATGTTTGTGGGTTCTTAGCCCATTTCGGACCAAGTTTCAGCAACTCTTTCTTTACACTTCTAAAAACTCCTGATGCATATCTAGCACTTTTAATAAATAAAATTCATCGTATTATAACATATTTAAACCCCAAACAACACTAGATAAGCCGTTTACTACATCAAAGACATGTTTGTAGGTTCTTAGCCCATTTGGGACCAAATTTCAACAAGTCTTTCTCCACACTTCTAAATACTCTCATGCATCTCTAACACTTGTAATCAATCAATTTTTTTGTATTCTAACATATTCTAACCCCAAACAACACCAGACAAGCCATTTAATGCTTCAAAGCAATTTTTGTGGGTTCTTAGCCCACTTCGGACCAAATTTCGGCACGACTTTCTACACACTTCTAAAAACTCTTCATGCATCTCTAGCACTTTTAATCAATCAAATTCATTGTATTCTAACATATTCTAACCTCAAACAACACTAGACAAGCCATTAACTGCTTCAAAGCAAAGTTTGTGGGTTCTTAACCCATTTCGGACCAAATTTCAGCAAGTCTTTCTACACGCTTCTAAAAACTCTTCATGCATCTCTAGCACTTGCAATCAATCAAATTCATTTTATTCTAACATATTTTTTTGAATAATCAAAGAGGTTCTGGGCCAAAGCCCATACATCCTCTCATGCCCGAAACCAAAGCATGTTATATGGTTTCGTCCCAAGCGCTACTCGAACCGGCGACCTCTGAGCTTTAGCCAGAGATCTTTACCAATTGAGCTATTAACACTTGGTTATTCTAACATATTTAAACCCCCAAACAACACTAGATAAGCCATTTACTACTTCAAAGACATGTTTGTAGGTTCTTAACCTATTTGGGACCAAATATCAACAAGTCTTTCTCCACACTTCTAAACACCCTTCATGCATTTCTAGCACTTGTAATCAATAAAATGTTTTGTATTCTAACATATTCTAACCCCGAACAGCACCAGACAAGCCATTTAATGCTTCAAAGCAATGTTTGTGGGTTCTTAGCCCATTTCGGACCAAATTTCAGCAAGTCTTTCTAGACAGTTCTAAACACTCTTCATGCATGTCTAGCACTTGCAATCAATCAAATTAATTGTATTATAACATATTCTAACCCCAAACAACACTAGACAAGCCATTAATTGCTTCAAAGCAATGTTTGTGGGTTCTTAGCCCATTTCAGACCAAATTTCAGCAAGTCTTTCTACACACTTCTAAAAACTCTTGATGCATCTCTAGCACTTGTAATCAATCAAATTCATCGTATTATAACATATTTAAACCCCAAACAACACTAGATAAGCCGTTTACTACATCAAAGACATGTTTGTAGGTTCTTAGCCCATTTCGGACCAAATTTCAGCATGACTGTCTACAAACTTCTAAAAACTCTTCATGCATCTCTAGCACTTGTAATCAATCAAATTTATTGTATTCTAATATATTTAAACCCCAAAAAATACTAGATAAGCAATTTATTGCTTCAAAGACATGTTTGTAGGTTCTTAGCCTATTTGGGAGAAAATATCAACAAGTCTTTCTCCACACTTCTAAACACCCTTCATGCATTTCTAGCACTTGTAATCAATCAAATTTTGTGTATTCTAACATATTCTAACCCCGAGCAACACCAGAGAAACCATTTAATGATTCAAAGCAATGTTTGTGGGTTCTTAGCCCATTTCTAACCCCGAGCAACACCAGCAACTCTTTCTTTACACTTCTAAAAACTCCTGATGCATATCTAGCACTTGTAATCAATAAAACTCATCGTATTATAACATATTTAAACCCCAAACAACACTTGATAAGCCGTTTACTACATCAAAGACATGTGTGTAGGTTCTTAGCCCATTTGGGACCAAATTTCAACAAGTCTTTCTCCACACTTCTAAATACTCTCATGCATCTCTAACATTTATAATCAATCAATTTTTTTGTATTCTAACACATTCTAACCCCAAACAACACCAGACAAGCCATTTAATGCTTCAAAGCAATGTTTGTGGGTTCTTAGCCCAATTATGACCAAATTTCAGCACGACTTTCTACACACTTCTAAAAACTCTTCATGCATCTCTAGCACTTTTAATCAATCAAATTCATTGTACTCTAACATATTCTAACCCCAAACAACACTAGACAAGCCATTAACTGCTTCAAAGCAATGTTTGTGGGTTCTTAGCCCATTTCGGACCAAATTTCAGCAAGTGTTTCTACACACTTCTAAAAACTCTTCATTTATATCTAGCATTTGTAATCAATCAAATTCAATGTATTCTAACATATTTAAACCCCAAACAACAATAGATAAGCCATTTACTGCTTTAAAGACATGTTTGTAGGTTTTTAGCCTATTTGGGACCAAATATCAACAAGTCTTTCTCCATACTTCTAAACACCCTTCATGTATTTCTAGCACTTGTAATCAATAAAATTTTTAGTATTCTAACATATTCTAACCCCGAACAACACCAGACAAGCCATTTAATGCTTCAAAGCAATGATTGTGGGTTCTTAGCCCATTTCGGACCAAATTTCAGCAAGTCTTTCTGCACACTTCTAAACACTCTTCATGCATGTATAGCACTTGCAATCAATCAAATTAATTGTATTATAATATATTCTAACCCCAAACAACACTAGACAAGCCATTAACTGCTTCAAATCAATGTTTGTGGGTTCTTAGTCCGTTTCGGACCAAATTTCAGCAAGTCTTTCTACACACTTCTAAAAAGTCTTGATGCATCTCTAGCACTTGCAATCAATCAAATTCATCGTATTATAACATATTTAAACCCCAAACAACACTAGATAAGCCGTTTACTGCATCGAAGACATGTTTGTAGGTTCTTAGCCCATTTGGGACCAAATTTCAACAAGTCTTTCTCCACACTTCTAAACACTCTTCATGCATCTCTAGCACTTGTAATCAATCAATTTTTTTGTATTCTAACATATTCTAACCCCAAACAACACCAGACAAGCCATTTAATGCTTCAAAGCAATGTTTGTGGGTTCTTAGCCCATTTCGGACCAAATTTCAAATGACTTTCTACACACTTCTAAAAACTCTTCATGCATGTCTAGCACTTGTAATCAATCAAATTCATTTTATTCTAACATATTCTAACCTCAAACAACAATAGACAAGCTATTAACTGGTTCAAAGCAATGTTTGTGGGTTCTTAGCCCATTTCGGACCAAATTTCAGCAAGTCTTTCTACACACTTCTAAAAACTCTTCATGCATCTCTAGCACTTGTAATCAATCAAATTCATTGTATTCTAACATATTTAAACCCAAAACAACACAAGATAAGCCATTTACTGCTTCAAAGACATGTTTGTAGGTTCTTAGCCCATTTGGCACCAAATTTTAACAAGTCTTTCTCCACACTTCTAAACACTCTTCATGCATCTCTAGCACTTGTAATTAATCAATTTTTTTGTATTTTAACATATTCTAACCCGAAACAACACCAGACAAGCCATTTAATTGCTTCAAAGCAATGTTTGTTGGTTCTTAGCCCATTTCAGACCAAATTTCAGCAAGTCTTTCTACATACTTCTAAACACTCTTCATGCATGTCTAGCACTTACAATTATTCAAATTAATTGTATTATAACATATTCTAACCCCCAAAAAACACTAGACAAGCCATTAATTGCTTCATAGCAATGTTTGTGGGTTCTTAGCCCATTTCGGACCAAATTTCAGCAAGTCTTTCTACACACTTCTAAAAACTCTTGATGCATGTCTAGCACTTGTAATCAATCAAATTCATCGTATTATAACATATTTAAACCCCAAACAACACTAGATAAGCCATTTACTGCTTCAAAGACATGTTTGTAGGTTCTTAGCCTATTTGGGACCAAATATCAACAAGTCTATTTCCACCCTTCTAAACACCCTTCATGAATTTCTAGCACTTGTAATCAATAAAATTATTTGTATTCTAACATATTATAACCCCGAACAACACCAGACAAGCCATTTAATGGTTCAAAGTAATTTTTGTGGGTTCTTAGCC
Source organism: Capsella bursa-pastoris (assembly GCA_036452645.1). Lineage (NCBI taxonomy): Eukaryota > Viridiplantae > Streptophyta > Magnoliopsida > Brassicales > Brassicaceae > Capsella > Capsella bursa-pastoris. The sequence continues at coordinate 6,891,942 of CP144192.1, forward strand.
CATTTCGGACCAAATTTCAGCAAGTCTTTCTACACACTTCTAAACACTCTTCATGCATGTCTAGCACTTACAATCAATCAAATTAATTGTATTATAACATATTCTAACCGCAAACAACACTAGACAAGCCGTTTACTACATCAAAGACATGTTTGTAGGTTCTTAGCCCATATGGGACCAAATTTCAACAAGTCTTTCTCCACACTTCTAAATACTCTCATGCATCTCTAACACTTGTAATCAATCGATTTTTTTGTATTCTAACATACTCTAACCCCAAACAACACCAGACAAGCCATTTAATGCTTCAAAACAATTTTTGTGGGTTCTTAGCCCATTTCAGACCAAATTTCAGCAAGTCTTTCTACACACTTCTAAACACTCTTCATGCATGTCTAGCACTTACAATCAATCAAATTAATTGTATTATAACATATTCTAACCGCAAACAACACTAGACAAGCCGTTTACTACATCAAATACATGTTTGTATGTTCTTAGCCCATATGGGACCAAATTTCAACAAGTCTTTCTCCACACTTCTAAATACTCTCATGCATCTCTAACACTTGTAATCAATCGATTTTTTTGTATTCTAACATACTCTAACCCCAAACAACACCAGACAAGCCATTTAATGCTTCAAAACAATTTTTGTGGGTTCTTAGCCCACTTCGGACCAAATTTCAGCACGACTTTCTACACACTTCTAAAAACTCTTCATGCATCTCTAGCTCTTTTAATCAATCAAATTCATTGTATTCTAACATATTATAACCCCGAACAACACCAGACAAGCCATTTAATGCTTCATGCAATTTTTGGGGGTTCTTAGCCCACTTCGGACCAAATTTCAGCACGACTTTCTACACACTTCTAAAAACTCTTCATGCATCTCTAGCATTTTTAATCAATCAAATTCATTGTATTCTAACATATTCTAACCGCAAACAACACTAGACAAGCCATTAACTGCTTCAAAGCAATGTTTGTGGGCTCTTAGCCCATTTCGGACCAAATTTCAGCAAGTCTTTCTACACACTTCTAAAAACTCTTGATGCATCTATAGCACTTGTAATCAATCAAATTCATCGTATTATAACATATTTAAACCCCAAACAACACTAGATAAGCCGTTTACTGCATCAAAGACATGTTTGTAGGTTCTTAGCCCATTTGGGACCAAATTTCAACAAGTCTTTCTCCACACTTCTAAACACTCTTCATGCATCTCTAGCACTGGTAATCAATCATTTTTTTTGTATTCTAACATATTCTAACCCCAAGCAACACCAGAATAGCCATTTAATGCTTCAAAGCAATGTTTGTGGGTTCTTATCCCATTTCGAACCAAAATTTAGCACGACTTTCTACACACTTCTAAACACTCTTCATGCATCTCTAGCACTTTTATTCAATCAAATTCATTGTATTCTAACATATTCTAACCCTTAACAACACTAGACAAGCCATTAACTGCTTCAAAGCAATGTTTGTGGGTTCTTAACCCATTTCAGATCAAATTTCATCAAGTCTTTCTACACAGTTCTAAAAACTCTTCATGCATCTCTAGCACTTGTAATCAATCAAATTCATTGTATTCTAACATATTTAAACCCCAAAAACACTAGATAAGCCATTCACTGCTTCAAAGACATGTTTGTAGGTTCTTAGCCTGTTTGGGATCAAATATCAACAAGTCTTTCTCCACACTTCTAAACACCCTTCATGCATTTCTAGCACTTGTAATCAATCACATTTTGTGTATTCTAACATATTCTAACCCCGAGCAACACCAGACAAGCCATTTAATGATTCAAAGCAAAATTTGTGGGTTCTTAGCCCATTTCGGACCAAGTTTCAGCAACTCTTTCTACACACTTCTAAAAACTCGTGATGCATATCTAGCACTTTTAATCAATAAAATTCATCGTATTATAACATATTAAAACCCAAAACAACACTTGATAAGCCGTTTACTACATCAAAAACATGTTTGTAGGTTCTTAGCCCATATGGGACCAAATTTCAACAAGTCTTTCTCCACACTTCTAAATACTCTCATGCATCTCTAACACTTGTAATCAATCAATTTTTTTGTATTCTAACATATTCTAACTCCAAACAACACCAGACAAGCCATTTAATCCTTCAAAGCAATTTTTGTGGGTTCTTAGCCCAATTCGGACCAAATTTTAGCACGACTTTATACACACTTCTAAAAACTCTTCATGCATCTCTAGCCCTTTTAATCAATCAAATTCATTGTATTCTAACATATTATAACCCCGAACAACACCAGACAAACCATTTAATGCTTCAAAGCAATTTTTGTGGGTTCGTAGCCCACTTAGGACCAAATTTCAGCACGACTTTCTACACACTTCTAAAAACTCTTCATGCATCTATAGCACTTGTAATCAATCAAATTCATCGTATTATAACATATTTAAATCCCAAACAACACTAGATAAGCCGTTTACTGCATCAAAGACAAGTTTGTAGGTTCTTAGCCCATTTGGGACCAAATTTCAACAAGTCTTTCTCCACACTTCTAAACACTCTTCATGCATCTCTAGCACTGGTAATCGATCAATTTTTTTGTATTCTAACATATTCTAACCCCAAGCAACACCAGACAAGCCATTTAATGCTTCAAAGCAATGTTTGTGGGTTCTTAGCCCATTTCAGACCAAATTTCAGCACGACTTTCTACACACTTCTAAACACTCTTCATGCATCTCTAGCACTTTTATTCAATCAAATTCAATGTATTCTAACATATTCTAACCCCTAACAACACTAGACAAGCCATTAACTGCTTCAAAGCAATGTTTGTTGGTTCTTAACCCATTTCGGACCAAATTTCAGCAAGTCTTTCTACACAGTTCTAAAAACTCTTTATCCATCTCTAGCACTTGTAATCAATCAAATTCATTGTATTCTAACATATTTAAACCCCAAAAAACACTAGATAAGCCATTTACTGCTTCAAAGACATGTTTGTAGGTTCTCAGCCTGTTTGGGACCAAATATCAACAAGTCTTTCTCCACACTTCTAAACACCCTTCATGCATTTCTAGCACTTGTAATCAATCAAATTTTGTGTATTCTAACATATTCTAACCCCTTGCAACACCAGACAAGCCATTTAATGATTCAAAGCAATGTTTGTGGGTTCTTAGCCCATTTCGGACCAAGTTTCAGCAACTCTTTCTACACACTACTAAAAACTCTTGATGCATATCTAGCACTTTTAATCAATAAAATTCATCGTATTATAACATATTTAAACCCCAAACAACACTTGATAAGCCGTTTACTACATCAAAGACATGTTTGTAGGTTCTTAGCCCATATGGGACCAAATTTCAACAAGTCTTTCTCCACACTTCTAAATACTCTCATTCATCTCTAACACTTGTAATCAATCGATTTTTTTTGTATTCTAACATATTCTAACCCCAAACAACACCAGACAAGCCATTTAATGCTTCAAACCAATTTTTGTGGGTTCTTAGCCCACTTCGGACCAAATTTCAGCACGACTTTCTACACACTTCTAAAAACTCTTCATGCATCTCTAGCTCTTTTAATCAATCAAATTCATTGTATTCTAACATATTATAACCCCGAACAACAACAGACAAGCCATTTAATGATTCAAAGCTATTTTTGTGGGTTCTTAGCCCACTTCGGACCAAATTTCAGCACGACTTTCTACACACTTCTAAAAACTCTTCATGCATCTCTTGCACTTTAAATCAATCAAATTCATTGTATTCTAACATATTCTAACCGCAAACAACACTAGACAAGCCATTAACTGCTTCAAAGCAATGTTTGTGGGCTCTTAGCCCATTTCGGACCAAATTTCAGCAAGTCTTTCTACACACTTCTAAAAACTCTTGATGCATCTATAGCACTTGTAATCAATCAAATTCATCGTATTATAACATATTTAAACCCCAAACAACACTAGATAAGCCGTTTACTGCATCAAAGACATGTTTGTAGGTTCTTAGCCCATTTGGGACCAAATTTCAACAAGTCTTTCTCCACACTTCTAAACACTCTTCATGCATCTTTAGCACTGGTAATCAATCATTTCTTTTGTATTCTAACATATTCTAACCCCAAGCAACACCAGAATAGCCATTTAATGCTTCAAAGCAATGTTTGTGGGTTCTTATCCCATTTCGGACCAAAATTTAGCACGACTTTCTACACACTTCTAAACACTCTTCATGCATCTCTACCACTTTTATTCAATCAAATTCATTGTATTCTAACATATTCTAACCCCTAACAACACTAGACAAGCCATTAACTGCTTCAAAGCAATGTTTGTGGGTTCTTAACCCATTTCGGATCAAATTTTATCAAGTCTTTCTACACAGTTCTAAAAACTCTTCATGCATCTCTAGCACTTGTAATCAATCAAATTCATTGTATTCTAACATATTTAAACCCCAAAAACACTAGATAAGCCATTTACTGCTTCAAAGACATGTTTGTAGGTTCTTAGCCTGTTTGGGATCAAATATCAACAAGTCTTTCTCCACACTTCTAAACACCCTTCATGCATTTCTAGCACTTGTAATCAATCAAATTTTGTGTATTCTAACATATTCTAACCCCTTGCAACACCAGACAAGCCATTTAATGATTCAAAGCAATGTTTGTGGGTTCTTAGCCCATTTCGGACCAAGTTTCAGCAACTCTTTCTACACACTTCTAAAAACTCTTGATGCATATCTAGCACTTTTAATCAATAAAATTCATCGTATTATAACAGATTTAAACCCCAAACAACACTTGATAAGCCGTTTACTACATCAAAGACATGTTTGTAGGTTCTTAGCCCATATGGGACCAAATTTCAACAAGTCTTTCTCCACACTTCTAAATACTCTCATTCATCTCTAACACTTGTAATCAATCGATTTTTTTTTGTATTCTAACATATTCTAACCCCAAACAACACCAGACAAGCCATTTAATGCTTCAAACCAATTTTTGTGGGTTCTTAGCCCACTTCGGACCAAATTTCAGCACGACTTTCTACACACTTCTAAAAACTCTTCATGCATCTCTAGCTCTTTTAATCAATCAAATTCATTGTATTCTAACATATTATTACCCCGAACAACAACAGACAAGCCATTTAATGATTCAAAGCTATTTTTGTGGGTTCTTAGCCCACTTCGGACCAAATTTCAGCACGACTTTGTACACACTTCTAAAAACTCTTCATGCATCTCTTGCACTTTAAATCAATCAAATTCATTGTATTCTAACATATTCTAACCGCAAACAACACTAGACAAGCCATTAACTGCTTCAAAGCAATGTTTGTGGGCTCTTAGCCCATTTCGGACCAAATTTCAGCAAGTCTTTCTACACACTTCTAAAAACTCTTGATGCATCTATAGCACTTGTAATCAATCAAATTCATCGTATTATAACATATTTAAATCCCAAACAACACTAGATAAGCCGTTTACTGCATCAAAGACATGTTTGTAGGTTCTTAGCCCATTTGGGACCAAATTTCAACAAGTCTTTCTCCACACTTCTAAACACTCTTCATGCATCTCTAGCACTGGTAATCAATCATTTTTTTTGTATTCTAACATATTCTAACCCCAAGCAACACCAGAATAGCCATTTAATGCTTCAAAGCAATGTTTGTGGGTTCTTATCCCATTTCGGACCAAAATTTAGCACGACTTTCTACACACTTCTAAACACTCTTCATGCATCTCTAGCACTTTTATTCAATCAAATTCATTGTATTCTAACATATTCTAACCCCTAACAACACTAGACAAGCCATTAACTGCTTCAAAGCAATGTTTGTGGGTTCTTAACCCATTTCGGATCAAATTTCATCAAGTCTTTCTACACAGTTCTAAAAACTCTTCATGCATCTCTAGCACTTGTAATCAATCAAATTCATTGTATTCTAACATATTTAAACCCCAAAAACACTAGATAAGCCATTTACTGCTTCAAAGACATGTTTGTAGGTTCTTAGCCTGTTTGGGATCAAATATCAACAAGTCTTTCTCCACACTTCTAAACACCCTTCATGCATTTCTAGCACTTGTAATCAATCACATTTTGTGTATTCTAACATATTCTAACCCCGAGCAACACCAGACAAGCCATTTAATGATTCAAAGCAAAATTTGTAGGTTCTTAGCCCATTTCGGACCAAGTTTCAGCAACTCTTTCTACACACTTCTAAAAACTCGTGATGCATATCTAGCACTTTTAATCATTAAAATTCATCGTATTATAACATATTAAAACCCCAAACAACACTTGATAAGCCGTTTACTACATCAAAAACATGTTTGTAGGTTCTTAGCCCATATGGGACCAAATTACAACAAGTCTTTCTCCACACTTCTAAATACTCTCATGCATCTCTAACACTTGTAATCAATCAATTTTTTTTGTATTCTAACATATTCTAACTCCAAACAACACCAGACAAGCCATTTAATCCTTCAAAGCAATTTTTGTGGGTTCTTAGCCCAATTCGGACCAAATTTTAGCACGACTTTATACACACTTCTAAAAACTCTTCATGCATCTCTAGCCCTTTTAATCAATCAAATTCATTGTATTCTAACATATTATAACCCCGAACAACACCAGACAAACCATTTAATGCTTCAAAGCAATTTTTGTGGGTTCGTAGCCCACTTCGGACCAAATTTCAGCACGACTTTCTACACACTTCTAAAAACTCTTCATGCATCTATAGCACTTGTAATCAATCAAATTCATCGTATTATAACATATTTAAACCCCAAACAACACTAGATAAGCCATTTACTGCTTCAAAGACATGTTTGTAGGTTCTTAGCCTATTTGGGACCAAATATCAACAACTCTATTTCCACCCTTCTAAACACCCTTCATGAATTTCTAGCACTTGTAATCAATAAAATTATTTGTATTCTAACATATTATAACCCCGAACAACACCAGACAAGCCATTTAATGGTTCAAAGTAATTTTTGTGGGTTCTTAGCCCATTTCGGACCAAATTTCAGCAAGTCTTTCTACACACTTCTAAACACTCTTCATGCATGTCTAGCACTTACAATCAATCAAATTAATTGTATTATAACATATTCTAACCGCAAACAACACTAGACAAGCCGTTTACTACATCAAAGACATGTTTGTAGGTTCTTAGCCCATATGGGACCAAATTTCAACAAGTCTTTCTCCACACTTCTAAATACTCTCATTCATCTCTAACACTTGTAATCAATCGATTTTTTTTGTATTCTAACATATTCTAACCCCAAACAACACCAGACAAGCCATTTAATGCTTCAAACCAATTTTTGTGGGCTCTTAGCCCACTTCGGACCAAATTTCAGCACGACTTTCTACACACTTCTAAAAACTCTTCATGCATCTCTAGCTCTTTTAATCAATCAAATTCATTGTATTCTAACATATTATAACCCCGAACAACAACAGACAAGCCATTTAATGATTCAAAGCTATTTTTGTGGGTTCTTAGCCCACTTCGGACCAAATTTCAGCACGACTTTCTACACACTTCTAAAAACTCTTCATGCATCTCTTGCACTTTCAATCAATCAAATTCATTGTATTCTAACATATTCTAACCGCAAACAACACTAGACAAGCATTAACTGCTTCAAAGCAATGTTTGTGGGCTCTTAGCCCATTTCGGACCAAATTTCAGCAAGTCTTTCTACACACTTCTAAAAACTCTTGATGCATCTATAGCACTTGTAATCAATCAAATTCATCGTATTATAACATATTTAAACTCCAAACAACACTAGATAAGCCGTTTACTGCATCAAAGACAAGTTTGTAGGTTCCTAGCCCATTTGGGACCAAATTTCAACAAGTCTTTCTCCACACTTCTAAACACTCTTCATGCATCTTTAGCACTGGTAATCAATCAATTTTTTTGTATTCTAACATATTCTAACCCCAAGCAACACCAGACAAGCCATTTAATGCTTCAAAGCAATGTTTGTGGGTTCTTAGCCCATTTCAGACCAAATTTCAGCACGACTTTCTACACACTTCTAAACACTCTTCATGCATCTCTAGCACTTTTATTCAATCAAATTCAATGTATTCTAACATATTCTAACCCCTAACAACACTAGACAAGCCATTAACTGCTTCAAAGCAATGTTTGTGGGTTCTTAACCCATTTCAGACCAAATTTTAGCAAGTCTTTCTACACAGTTCTAAAAACTCTTTATGCATCTCTAGCACTTGTAATCAATCAAATTCATTGTATTCTAACATATATAAACCCCAAAAAACACTAGATAAGCCATTTACTGCTTCAAAGACATGTTTGTAGGTTCTCAGCCTGTTTGGGACCAAATATCAACAAGTCTTTCTCCACACTTCTAAACACCCTTCATGCATTTCTAGCACTTGTAATCAATCAAATTTTGTGTATTCTAACATATTCTAACCCCTTGCAACACCAGACAAGCCATTTAATGATTCAAAGCAATGTTTGTGGGTTCTTAGCCCATTTCGGACCAAGTTTCAACAACTCTTTCTACACACTTCTAAAAACTCTTGATGCATATCTAGCACTTTTAATCAATAAAATTCATCGTATTATAACATATTTAAACCCCAAACAACACTTGATAAGCCGTTTACTACATCAAAGACATGTTTGTAGGTTCTTAGCCCATATGGGACCAAATTTCAACAAGTCTTTCTCCACACTTCTAAATACTCTCATACATCTCTAACACTTGTAATCAATCGATTTTTTTGTATTCTAACCCCAAACAACACCAGACAAGCCATTTAATGCTTCAAACCAATTTTTGTGGGTTCTTAGCCCACTTCGGACCAAATTTCAGCACGACTTTCTACACACTTCTAAAAACTCTTCATGCATCTCTAGCTCTTTTAATCAATCAAATTCATTGTATTCTAACATATTATAACCCCGAACAACAACAGACAAGCCATTTAATGATTCAAAGCTATTTTTGTGGGTTCTTAGCCCACTTCGGACCAAATTTCAGCACGACTTTCTACACACTTCTAAAAACTCTTCATGCATCTCTTGCACTTTAAATCAATCAAATTCATTGTATTCTAACATATTCTAACCGCAAACAACACTAGACAAGCCATTAACTGCTTCAAAGCAATGTTTGTGGGCTCTAAGCCCATTTCGGACCAAATTTCAGCAAGTCTTTCTACACACTTCTACAAACTCTTGATGCATCTATAGCACTTGTAATCAATCAAATTCATCGTATTATAACATATTTAAACCCCAAACAACACTAGATAAGCCGTTTACTGCATCAAAGACAAGTTTGTAGGTTCCTAGCCCATTTGGGACCAAATTTCAACAAGTCTTTCTCCACACTTCTAAACACTCTTCATGCATCTCTAGCACTGGTAATCAATCATTTTTTTTGTATTCTAACATATTCTAACCCCAAGCAACACCAGACAAGCCATTTAATGCTTCAAAGCAATGTTTGTGGGTTCTTAGCCCATTTCAGACCAAATTTCAGCACGACTTTCTATACACTTCTAAACACTCTTCATGCATCTCTAGCACTTTTATTCAATCAAATTCAATGTATTCTAACATATTCTAACCCCTAACCACACTAGACAAGCCATTAACTGCTTCAAAGCAATGTTTGTGGGTTCTTAACCCATTTCGGACCAAATTTCAGCAAGTCTTTCTACACAGTTCTAAAAACTCTTTATGCATCTCTAGCACTTGTAATCAATCAAATTCATTGTATTCTAACATATTTAAACTCCAAAAACACTAGATAAGCTATTTACTGCTTCAAAGACATGTTTGTAGGTTCTCAGCCTGTTTGGGACCAAATATCAACAAGTTTTTCTCCACACTTCTAAACACCCTTCATGCATTTCTAGCACTTGTAATCAATCAAATTTTGTGTATTCTAACATATTCTAACCCCTTGCAACACTAGACAAGCCATTTAATGATTCAAACCAATGTTTGTGGGTTCTTAGCCTATTTCGGACCAAGTTTCAGCAACTCTTTCTACACACTTCTAAAAACTCTTGATGCATATCTAGCACTTTTAATCAATCAAATTCATCGTATTATAACATATTTAAACCCCAAACAACACTTGATAAGCCGTTTACTACATCAAAGACATGTTTGTAGGTTCTTAGCCCATATGGGACCAAATTTCAACAAGTCTTTCTCCACACTTCTAAATACTCTCATGCATCTCTAACACTTGTAATCAATCGATTTTTTTGTATTCTAACATATTCTAACCCCAAACAACACCAGACAAGCCATTTAATGCTTCAAACCAATTTTTGTGGGTTCTTAGCCCACTTCGGACCAAATTTCAGCACGACTTTCTACACACTTCTAAAAACTCTTCATGCATCTCTAGCTCTTTTAATCAATCAAATTCATTGTATTCTAACATATTATAACCCCGAACAACAAAAGACAAGCCATTTAATGATTCAAAGCAATTTTTGTTGGTTCTTAGCCCACTTCGGACCAAATTTCAGCATGACTTTCTACACACTTCTAAAAACTCTTCATGCATCTCTAGCACTTTAAATAATTCAAATTCATTGTATTCTAACATATTCTAACCGCAAACAACACTAGACAAGCCTTTAACTTCTTCAAAGCAATGTTTGTGGGCTGTTAGCCCATTTCGGACCAAATTTTAGCAAGTCTTTCTACACACTTCTAAAAACTCTTGATGCATCTATAGCACTTGTAATCAATCAAATTCATCGTATTATAACATATTTAAACCCCAAAAAACACTAAATAAGCCGTTTACTGCATCAAAAACATGTTTGTAGGTTCTTAGCCCATTTGGGACCAAATTTCAACAAGTCTTTCTCCACACTTCTAGACACTCTTCATGCATCTCTAAAACTGGTAATCAATCAATTTTTTTGTATTCTAACATATTCTAACCCCAAGCAACACCAGACAAGCCATTTAATGCTTCAAAGCAATGTTTGTGGGTTCTTAGCCCATTTTGGACTAAATTTCAGCACGACTTTCTACACACTTCTAAACACTCTTCATGCATCTCTAGCACTTTTATTCAATCAAATTCATTGTATTCGAACATATTCTAACCCCTAACAACACTAGACAAGCCATTAACTGCTTCAAAGCAATGTTTGTGGGTTCTTAACCTATTTCGGACCAAATTTCAGCAAGTCTTTCTACACAGTTCTAAAAACTCTTCATGCATCTCTAGCACTTGTAATCAATCAAATTCATTGTATTCTAACATATTTAAACCCCAAAAAACACTAGATAAGCCATTTACTGCTTCAAAGACATGTTTGTAGGTTCTTAGCCTATTTGGGATCAAATATCAACAAGTCTTTCTCCACACTTCTAAACACCCTTCATGCATTTCTAGCACTTGTAATCAATAAAATGTTTTATATTCTAACATATTCTAACCCCGAACAACACCAGACAAGCCATTTTAATGCTTCAAAGCAATGTTTGTGGGTTCTTAGCCCATTTCGGACCAAATTTCAGCAACTCTTTCTAGACACTTCTAAACACTCTTCATGCATGTCTAGCACTTGCAATCAATCAAATTAATTGTATTATAACATATTCTAACCCCAAACAACACTAGACAAGCCATTAATTGCTTCAAAGCAATGTTTGTGGGTTGTTAGCCCATTTCGGACCAAATTTTAGCAAGTCTTTCTCCACACTTCTAAATACTCTCATGCATCTCTAACACTTGTAATCAATCGATTTTTTTGTATTCTAACATATTCTAACCCCAAACAACACCAGACAAGCCATTTAATGCTTCAAACCAATTTTTGTGGGTTCTTAGCCCACTTCGGACCAAATTTCAGCACGACTTTCTACACACTTCTAAAAACTCTTCATGCATCTCTAGCTTTTTTAATCAATCAAATTCATTGTATTCTAACATATTATAACCCCGAACAACAACAGACAAGCCATTTAATGATTCAAAGCTATTTTTGTGGGTTCTTAGCCCACTTCGGACCAAATTTCAGCACGACTTTCTACACACTTCTAAAAACTCTTCATGCATCTCTTGCACTTTAAATCAATCAAATTCATTGTATTCTAACATATTCTAACCGCAAACAACACTAGACAAGCCATTAACTGCTTCAAAGCAATGTTTGTGGGCTCTAAGCCCATTTCGGACCAAATTTCAGCAAGTCTTTCTACACACTTCTAAAAACTCTTGATGCATCTATAGCACTTGTAATCAATCAAATTCATCGTATTATAACATATTTAAACCCCAAACAACACTAGATAAGCCGTTTACTGCATCAAAGACAAGTTTGTAGGTTCCTAGCCCATTTGGGACCAAATTTCAACAAGTCTTTCTCCACACTTCTAAACACTCTTCATGCATCTTTAGCACTGGTAATCAATCAATTTTTTTGTATTCTAACATATTCTAACCCCAAGCAACACCAGACAAGCCATTTAATGCTTCAAAGCAATGTTTGTGTGTTCTTAGCCCATTTCAGACCAAATTTCAGCACGACTTTCTACACACTTCTAAACACTCTTCATGCATCTCTAGCACTTTTATTCAATCAAATTCAATGTGTTCTAACATATTCTAACCCCTAACAACACTAGACAAGCCATTAACTGCTTCAAAGCAATGTTTGTGGGTTCTTAACCGATTTCGGACCAAATTTTAGCAAGTCTTTCTACACAGTTCTAAAAACTCTTTATGCATCTCTAGCACTTGTAATCAATCAAATTCATTGTATTCTAACATATATAAACCCCAAAAAACACTAGATAAGCCATTTACTGCTTCAAAGACATGTTTGTAGGTTCTCAGCCTGTTTGGGACCAAATATCAACAAGTCTTTCTCCACACTTCTAAACACCCTTCATGCATTTCTAGCACTTGTAATCAATCAAATTTTGTGTATTCTAACATATTCTAACCCCTTGCAACACCAGACAAGCCATTTAATGATTCAAAGCAATGTTTGTGGGTTCTTAGCCTATTTCGGACCAAGTTTCAACAACTCTTTCTACACACTTCTAAAAACTCTTGATGCATATCTAGCACTTTTAATCAATAAAATTCATCGTATTATAACATATTTAAACCCCAAACAACACTTGATAAGCCGTTTACTACATCAAAGACATGTTTGTAGGTTCTTAGCCCATATGGGACCAAATTTCAACAAGTCTTTCTCCACACTTCTAAATACTCTCATGCATCTCTAACACTTGTAATCAATCGATTTTTTAGTATTCTAACATATTCTAACCCCAAACAACACCAGACAAGCCATTTAATGCTTCAAACCAATTTTTGTGGGTTCTTAGCCCACTTCAGACCAAATTTCAGCACGACTTTCTACACACTTCTAAAAACTCTTCATGCATCTCTAGCTCTTTTAATCAATCAAATTCATTGTATTCTAACATATTATAACCCCGAACAACAACAGACAAGCCATTTAATGATTCAAAGCTATTTTTGTGGGTTCTTAGCCCACTTCGGACCAAATTTCAGCACGACTTTCTACACACTTCTAAAAACTCTTCATGCATCTCTTGCACTTTAAATCAATCAAATTCATTGTATTCTAACATATTCTAACCGCAAACAACACTAGACAAGCCATTAACTGCTTCAAAGCAATGTTTGTGGGCTCTAAGCCCATTTCGGACCAAATTTCAGCAAGTCTTTCTACACACTTCTAAAAACTCTTGATCCATCTATAGCACTTGTAATCAATCAAATTCATCGTATTATAACATATTTAAACCCCAAACAACACTAGATAAGCCGTTTACTGCATCAAAGACAAGTTTGTAGGTTCCTAGCCCATTTGGGACCAAATTTCAACAAGTCTTTCTCCACACTTCTAAACACTCTTCATGCATCTCTAGCACTGGTAATCAATCATTTTTTTTGTATTCTAACATATTCTAACCCCAAGCAACACCAGACAAGCCATTTAATGCTTCAAAGCAATGTTTGTGGGTTCTTAGCCCATTTCAGACCAAATTTCAGCACGACTTTCTATACACTTCTAAACACTCTTCATGCATCTCTAGCACTTTTATTCAATCAAATTCAATGTATTCTAACATATTCTAACCCCTAACCACACTAGACAAGCCATTAACTGCTTCAAAGCAATGTTTGTGGGTTCTTAACCCATTTCGGACCAAATTTCAGCAAGTCTTTCTACACAGTTCTAAAAACTCTTTATGCATCTCTAGCACTTGTAATCAATCAAATTCATTGTATTCTAACATATTTAAACTCCAAAAAACACTAGATAAGCCATTTACTGCTTCAAAGACATGTTTGTAGGTTCTCAGCCTGTTTGGGACCAAATATCAACAAGTTTTTCTCCACACTTCTAAACACCCTTCATGCATTTCTAGCACTTGTAATCAATCAAATTTTGTGTATTCTAACATATTCTAACCCCTTGCAACACTAGACAAGCCATTTAATGATTCAAACCAATGTTTGTGGGTTCTTAGCCCATTTCGGACCAAGTTTCAGCAACTCTTTCTACACACTTCTAAAAACTCTTGATGCATATCTAGCACTTTTAATCAATCAAATTCATCGTATTATAACATATTTAAACCCCAAACAACACTTGATAAGCCGTTTACTACATCAAAGACATGTTTGTAGGTTCTTAGCCCATATGGGACCAAATTTCAACAAGTCTTTCTCCACACTTCTAAATACTCTCATGCATCTCTAACACTTGTAATCAATCGATTTTTTTGTATTCTAACATATTCTAACCCCAAACAACACCAGACAAGCCATTTAATGCTTCAAACCAATTTTTGTGGGTTCTTAGCCCACTTCGGACCAAATTTCAGCACGACTTTCTACACACTTCTAAAAACTCTTCATGCATCTCTAGCTCTTTTAATCAATCAAATTCATTGTATTCTAACATATTATAACCCCGAACAACAAAAGACAAGCCATTTAATGATTCAAAGCAATTTTTGTTGGTTCTTAGCCCACTTCGGACCAAATTTCAGCATGACTTTCTACACACTTCTAAAAACTCTTCATGCATCTCTAGCACTTTAAATAATTCAAATTCATTGTATTCTAACATATTCTAACCGCAAACAACACTAGACAAGCCATTAACTTCTTCAAAGCAATGTTTGTGGGCTGTTAGCCCATTTCGGACCAAATTTTAGCAAGTCTTTCTACACACTTCTAAAAACTCTTGATGCATCTATAGCACTTGTAATCAATCAAATTCATCGTATTATAACATATTTAAACCCCAAAAAACACTAAATAAGCCGTTTACTGCATCAAAAACATGTTTGTAGGTTCTTAGCCCATTTGGGACCAAATTTCAACAAGTCTTTCTCCACACTTCTAGACACTCTTCATGCATCTCTAAAACTGGTAATCAATCAATTTTTTTGTATTCTAACATATTCTAACCCCAAGCAACACCAGACAAGCCATTTAATGCTTCAAAGCAATGTTTGTGGGTTCTTAGCCCATTTTGGACTAAATTTCAGCACGACTTTCTACACACTTCTAAACACTCTTCATGCATCTCTAGCACTTTTATTCAATCAAATTCATTGTATTCGAACATATTCTAACCCCTAACAACACTAGACAAGCCATTAACTGCTTCAAAGCAATGTTTGTAGGTTCTTAACCTATTTCGGACCAAATTTCAGCAAGTCTTTCTACACAGTTCTAAAAACTCTTCATGCATCTCTAGCACTTGTAATCAATCAAATTCATTGTATTCTAACATATTTAAACCCCAAAAAACACTAGATAAGCCATTTACTGCTTCAAAGACATGTTTGTAGGTTCTTAGCCTGTTTGGGATCAAATATCAACAAGTCTTTCTCCACACTTCTAAACACCCTTCATGCATTTCTAGCACTTGTAATCAATAAAATGTTTTGTATTCTAACATATTCTAACCCCGAACAACACCAGACAAGCCATTTTAATGCTTCAAAGCAATGTTTGTGGGTTCTTAGCCCATTTCGGACCAAATTTCAGCAACTCTTTCTAGACACTTCTAAACACTCTTCATGCATGTCTAGCACTTGCAATCAATCAAATTAATTGTATTATAACATATTCTAACCCGAAACAACACTAGACAAGCCATTAATTGCTTCAAAGCAATGTTTGTGGGCTGTTAGCCCATTTCGGACCAAATTTTAGCAAGTCTTTCTACACACTTCTAAAAACTCTTGATGCATCTCTAGCACTTGTAATCAATCAAATTCATCGTATTATAACATATTTAAACCCCAAACAACACTAGATAAGCCGTTTACTACATCAAAGACAAGTTTGTAGGTTCTTAACCCATTTCGGACCAAATTTCAGCATGACTTTCTACAAACTTCTAAAAACTCTTCATGCATCTCTAGCACTTGTAATCAATCCAATTCATTGTATTCTAACATATTTAAACCCCAAAAATAAATAGATAAGCAATTTACTGCTTCAAAGACATGTTTGTAGATTCTTAGCCCATTTCAGACCAAATTTCAGCAAGTCTTTCTACACACTTCTAAAAACTCTTCATGCATCTCTAGCACTTGTAATCAATCAAATTCATTGTATTCTAAAATATATAAACCCCAAACAACACTAGATAAGCAATTTATTGCTTCAAAGACATGTTTGTAGGTTCTTAGCCTATTTGGGACAAAATATCAACAAGTCTTTCTCCACACTTCTAAACACCCTTCATGCATTACTAGCACTTGTAATCAATCAAATTTTGTGTATTCTAACATATTATAACCACGAGAAACACCAGACAAGCCATTTAATGATTCAAAGCAATGTTTGTGGGTTCTTAGCACATTTCGGACCAAGTTTCAGCAACTCTTTCTACACACTTCTAAAAACTCCTGATGCATATCTAGCACTTGTAATCAATAAAATTCATCGTATTATAACGTAGTTAAACACCAAACAACACTTGATATGCCGTTTACTACATCAAAGACATGTTTGTAGGTTCTTAGCCCATTTGAGACCAAATTTCAACAAGTCTTTCTCCACACTTCTAAATACTCTCATGCATCTCTAACACTTGTAATCAATCAATTTTTTTGTATTCTAACATATTCTAACCCCAAACAACACAGAACAAGCCATTTTATGCTTCAAAGCAATTTTTGTGGGTTCTTAGCCCACTTCGAACCAAATTTCAGCACGACTTTCTGCACACTTCTAAAAACTGTTCATGCATCTCTAGCACTTGCAATCAATCAAATTCATTTTATTCTAACATATTTAAACCCCAAACAACATTAGATAAGCCATTTACTGCTTCAAAGACATGTTTGTAGGTTCTTAGCCTATTTCAACACCAGACAAGCCATTTAATGCTTCAAAGCAATGACTGTGGGTTCTTAGCCCATTTCGCACCAAATTTCAGCAAGTCTTTCTACACACTTCTAAACACTCTTCATGCATGTCTAGCACTTGCAATCAATCAAATTAATTGTATGATAATATATTCTAACCCCAAACAACAATAGATAAGCCATTAATTGCTTCAAAGCAATGTTTGTGGGTTCTTAGCCCGTTTCGGACTAAATTTCAGCAAGTCTTTCTACACACTTCTAAAAACTCTTGATGCATCTCTAGCACTTGTAATCAATCAAATTCATTGTATTATAACATATTTAAACCTCAAACAACACTAGATAAGCCGTTTACTGCATCAAAGGTATGTTTGTAGGTTCTTAGCCCATTTGGGACAAAATTTTAACAAGTCTTTCTCCACACTTCTAAACACTCTTCATGCATCTCTAGCACTTGTAATCAATCAATTTTTTTTTTATTCTAACATATTCTAACCTCAAACAACAATAGACAAGCCATTAACTGGTTCAAAGCAATGTTTGTGGTTTCTTAGCCCATTTCGGACCAAATTTCAGTAAGTCTTTCTACACACTTCCAAAAACTCTTCATGCATCTCTAGCACTTGTAATCAATCAAATTCATTGTATTCTTACATATTTAAACCCCAAACAACACAAGATAAGCCATTTACTGCTTCAAAGACATGTTTGTAGGTTCTTAGCCCATTTGGGACCAAATTTCAACAAGTCTTTCTCCACACTTCTAAACAATCTTCATGCATCTCTAGCACTTGTAATCAATCAATTTTTTTTGTATGCTAACATATTCTAACCCCAAACAACACCAGACGAGCCATTTAATGCTTCAAAGCAATGTTTGTGTGTTCTTAGCCCATTTCGGACCAAATTTCAGCATGACTTTCTACACACTTCTAAAACGTCTTTATGCATCTCTAGCACTTGTAATCAATCAAATTCATTGTATTCTAACATATTCTAAACCCAAACAACACTAGACAAGCCATTAACTGCTTTAAAGCAATGTTTGTGGGTTCTCAGCCCATTTCGGACCAAATTTCAGCAAATCTTTCTACAAACTTCTAAAAACTCTTCATGCATCTCTAGCACTTGTAATCAATCAAATTCATTGTATTCTAACATATTCTAACCCCAAACAACACTAGACAAGCCATTAAATGCTTTAAAGCAATGTTTGTGGGTTCTTAGCCCATTTTAGACCAAATTTCAACAAGTCTTTGTACACACTTCTAAAAACTCTTCATGCATCTCTAGCACTTGTAATCAATCAAATTCATTGTATTCTAACATATTTAAACCCCAAACATAACTAGATAACCAATTCACTACTTCAAAGACATGTTGTAGATTCTTAGCCCATTTCAGATCAAATTTCAACATGTCGTTCTACACACTTCTAAAAACTTTTCATTCATCTCTAGCACTTGTAATCAATCAAATTCATAGTATTCTAATATATTATAACCCCAAACAACACTAGACAAACCGTTTACAGCTTCAAAGACATGTTTGTAGGTTCGTAGCCCATTTGAGACCAAATTTCAACAAGTCTTTCTCAACACTTCTAAACACCCTTCATGCATTTCTAGCACTTGTAATCAATAAAATGTTTTGTATTCTAACATATTCTAACCCCGAACAACACCAGACAAGCCATTTAATGCTTCAAAGCAATGTTTGTGGGTTCTTAGCCCATTTCAGCAAGTCTTTCTAGACACTTCTAAACACTCTTCATGCATGTCTAGCACTTGCAATCAATCAAATTAATTGTATTATAACATATTCTAACCCCAAACAACACTAGACAAGCCATTAATTGCTTCAAAGCAATGTTTGTGGGTTCTTAGCCCATTTCAAACCAAATTTCAGCAAGTCTTTCAACAGACTTCTAAAAAGTCTTGATGCATCTCTAGCACTTGTAATCAATCAAATTCATCGTATTATAACATATTTAAACCCCAAACAACACTAGATAAACCGTTTACTACATCAAAGACATGTTTGTAGGTTCTTAGCCCATTTCAGACCAAATTTCAGCATGACTTTCTACAAACTTCTTAAAACTCTTCATGCATCTCTAGCACTTGTAATCAATCCAATTCATTGTATTCTAACATATTTAAACCCCAAATATAACTAGATAAGCAATTTACTACTTCAAAGACATGTTTGTAGATTCTTAGCCCATTTCAAACCAAATTTCAGCAAGTCTTTCTACACAGTTCTAAAAACTCTTCATGCATCTCTAGCACTTGCAATCAATCAAATTCATTGTATTCTAAAATATTTAAACCCCAAACAACACTAGATAAGCAATTTATTGCTTCAAAGACATGTTTGTAGGTTCTTAGCCTATTTGGGACAAAATATTAACAAGTCTTTCTCCACACTTCTAAACACCCTTAATGCATTACTAGCACTTGTAATCAATCAAATTTTGTGTATTCTATCATATTCTAACCCCGAGAAACACCAGACAAGCCATTTAATGATTCAAAGCAATGTTTGTGGGTTCTTAGCCCATTTCGGACCAAGTTTCATCAACTCTTTCTACACACTTCTAAAAACTCCTGATGCATATCTAGCATTTGTAATCAATAAAATTCATCGTATTATAACGTATTTAAACCCCAAACAACACTTGATAAGCCGTTTACTACATCAAAGACATGTTTGTAGGTTCTTAGCCCATTTGAGACCAAATTTCAAAAAGTCTTTCTCCACACTTCTAAATACTCTCATGCATCTCTAACACTTGTAATCAATCAATTTTTTTGTATTCTAACATATTCTAACCCCAAACAACACAGAACAAGCCATTTAATGCTTCAAAGCAATTTTTGTGGGTTCTTAGCCAACTTCTAACCAAATTTCAGCACGACTTTCTGCACACTTCTAAAAATTGTTCATGCATCTCTAGCACTTTTAATCAATCAAATTCATTGTATTCTAACATATTCTAACCCCAAACAACACTAGACAAGCCATTATCTGCTTCAAAACAATGTTTGTGGGTTCTTAGCCCATTTCGGACCAAATTTTAGCAAGTCTTTCTACACGCTTCTAAAAACTCTTCATGCATCTCTAGCACTTGCAATCAATCAAATTTATTTTATTCTAACATATTTAAACCCCAAACAACATTAGATAAGCCATTTACTGCTTCAAAGACATGTTTGTAGGTTCTTAGCCTATTTGGGACCAAATATCATCAAGTCTTTCTCCACACTTCTAAACACCCTTCATGCATTTCTAGCACTTGTAATCAATAAAATGTTTTGTATTCTAACATATTCTAACCCCGAAAAACACCAGACAAGCCATTTAATGCTTCAAAGCAATGACTGTGGGTTCTTAGCCCATTTCGGACCAAATTTCAGCAAATCTTTCTACACACTTCTAAACACTCTTCATGCATGTCTAGCACTTGCAATCAATCAAATTAATTGTATTATAATATATTCTAACCCCAAACAACACTAGACAAGCCATTTAATGTTTGTAGGTTCTTAGCCTATTTGGAACAACATATCAACAAGTCTTTCTCCACACTTCTAAACACCCTTCATGCATTTCTAGCACCTGTAATCAATCAAATTTTGTGTATTCTAACATATTCTAACCCCGAGCAACACTAGACAAGCCATTTAATGATGCAAAGCAATGTTTGTGGGTTCTTAGCCCATTTCGGACCAAGTTACAGCAACTCTTTCTACACACTTCTAAAAACTCTTGATGCATCTCTAGCACTTGTAATCAATAAAATTCATCGTATTATAACATATTTAAACCCCAAACAACACTTGATAAGCCGTTTACTGCATCAAAGACATGTTTGTAGGTTCTTAAACTATTTGGGACCAAATTTCAACAAGTCTTTCTCCACACTTCTAAATACTCTCATGCATCTCTAACACTTTTAATCAATCAATTTTTTGTATTCTAACATATTCTAACCCCAAACAACACCAGACAAGCCATTTAATGCTTCAAAGCAATGTTTGTGGGTACAACACCAGACAAGCCATTTAAGGCTTCAAAGCAATGTTTGTGGGTTCTTAGCCCATTTCGGACCAAAATTCAGCATGACTTTCTACACACTTCTAAAAACTCTTCATGCATCTCTAGCACTTGTAATCAATCAAATTCATTGTATTCTAACATATTCTAACCCCAAACATCTCTAGACAAGCCATTAATTGCTTCAAAGCAATGTTTGTGGGTTCTTAGCCCATTTTGGACAAATTTCAGCAAGTCTTTCTACACACTTCTAAAAACTCTTCATGCATCTCTAGCACTTGTAATCAATAAAATTAATTGTATTCTAACATATTTAAACCCCAAACAAAACAAGATAAGCCATTTACTGCTTCAAAGACATGTTTGTAGGTTCTTAGACCATTTAGAACCAAATTTCAACAAGTCTTTCTCCACACTTCTAAACACTCTTCATGCATCTCTAGCACTTGTAATCAATCATTTTTTTTGTATTCTAACATATTCTAACCCCAAACAACACCAGACAAGCCATATAATGTTTCAAAGCAATGTTTGTGGGTTCTTAGCCCATTTCGGACCAAATTTCAGCATGACTTTCTACACACTTCTAAAAAGTCTTCATGCATCTCTAGCACTTGTAATCAATCAAATTCATTTTATTCTAACATATTCTAACCCCAAACAACACTAGACATGCCAATAACTACTTCAAAGCAATGTTTGTGGGTTCTTAGCCCGTTTCAGACCAAATTTCAGCAAGTTTTTCTACACACTTCTAAAAACTCTTCATGCATCTCTAGCACTTGTAATCAATCAAATTCATTTTATTCTAACATATTTAAACCCCAAACAACACTAGATAAGCCATTTACTGCTTCAAAGACATGTTTGTAGGTTCTTAGCCCATTTGGGACCAAATTTCAACGTCTTTCTCCACACTTCTAAACACTCTTCATGCATCTCTGGCACTTGTAATCAATCAATTTTTTTGTATTCTAACATATTCTAACCCAAAACAACACCATTTAATGCTTCAAAACAATGTTTGTGGGTTCTTAGCATATTTCGTACCAAAATTCAGCATGACTTTCTACAAACTTCTAAAAAATCTTTATGCATCTCTAGCACTTGTAATCAATCAAATTCATAGTATTCTAATATATTCTAACCCCAAACAACACTAGACAAGCCACTAAATGCTTCAAAGCAATGTTTGTGGGTACTTAGCCCATTTTAGACCATATTTCAGCAAGTCTTGTTCCACACTTCTAAAAACTCTTCATGCATCTATAGCATGTGTAATCAATCAAATTCATTGTATTCTAACATATTCTAACCCCAAACAAAACTAGACAAGACATTAAATGCTTCAAAGCAATGTTTGTGGGTTCTTAGCCCATTTTATACCAAATTTCAGCAAGTATTTGTACACACTTCTAAAAACTCTTCATGCATCTCTAGCACTTGTAATCAATCAAATTCATTGTATTCTAACATATTTAAACCCCAAACAACACTAGATAAGCCATTTATTCCTTCAAAGACATGTTTGTAGGTTCTTAGCCTATTTGGGACAAAATATCAACAAGTCTTTCTCCAAACTTCTTAACACCCTCCATGTATTTCTAGCACTTGTAATCAATCAAATTTTGTGTATTCTAACATATTCTAACCCCGAACAACACCAGACAAGCCATTTAATGATACAAAGCAATGTTTGTGGGTTCTTAGCCCATTTCGGACCAAGTTTCAGCAACTCTTTCTACACACTTCTAAAAACTCTTGATGTATCTCTAGCACTTGTAATCAATAAAACTCATCGTATTATAACATATTTAAACCCCAAACAACACTAGATAAGCCATTTACTGCTTCAAAGACATGTTTGTAGGTTCTTAGCCCATTTGGGACCAAATTTCAATAAGTCTTTCTCCACACTTCTAAATACTCTCATGCATCTCTAACACTTGTAATCAATCCATTTCTTGTATTCTAACATATTCTAACCCCAAACAACACCAGACAAGCCATTTAATGCTTCAAAGCAATGTTTGTGGGTTCTTAGCCCATTTCGGAACAAAATTCAGCATGACTTTCTACACACTTCTAAAAACTTTTCATGCATCTCTAGCACTTCTAATCAATCAAATTCATTATATTATAACATATTCTAACCCCAAACAACACTAGACAAGCCATTAACTGCTTCAAAGCAATGTTTGTGGGTTCATAGCCCATTTCGGACCAAATGTCAGCAAGTCTTTCTACACACTTCTAAAAACACTTCATGCATCTCTAGCATTTGTAATCAATCAAATTCATTGTATTCTAACATATTTAAACCCCAAACAACACTAGATAAGCCATTTACTGCTTCAAAGACATGTTTGTAGGTTCTTTGCCCAGTTGGGACCAAATTTCAACAAGTCTTTCTCCACACTTCTAAACACTCTTCATGCATCTCTAGCACTTTTAATCAATCAAAATTTTTTGTATTCTAACATATTTTAACCCCAAACAACACCAGACAAGCCATTTAATGCTTCAAAGCAATGTTGGTGGGTTCTTAGCGCATTTCGGACCAAATTTCAGCATGACTTTCTACACACTTCTAAAAAGTCTTCATGCATCTCTAGCACTTGTAATCAATCAAATTCATTTTATTCTAACATATTCTAACCCCAAACAACACTAGACATGCCATTAACTACTTCAAAGCAATGTTTGTGGGTTCTTAGCCCGTTTAGGACCAAATTTCAGCAAGTCTTTCTACACACTTCTAAAAACTCTTCATGCATCTCAAGCACTTGTAATCAATCAAATTCATTTTATTCTAACATATTTAAACCCCAAACAACACTAGATAAGCCATTTACTGCTTCAAAGACATGTTTGTAGGTTCTTAGCCCATTTGGGACCAAATTTCAACGTCTTTCTCCACACTTCTAAACACTCTTCATGAATCTCTAGCACTTGTAATCAATCAATTTTTTTGTATTCTAACATATTCTAAACCCAAACAACACTAGACAAGCCACTAAATGCTTCAAAGCAATGTTTGTGGGTACTTAGCCCATTTTAGACCAAATTTCAGCAAGTCTTTGTCCACACTTCTAAAAACTCTTCATGCGTCTATAGCACTTGTAATCAATCAAATCCATTGTATTCTAACATATTCTAACCCCAAACAACACTAGACAAGACATTAAATGCTTCAAAGCAATGTTTGTGGGTTCTTAGCCCATTTTATACCAAATTTCAGCAAGTATTTGTACACACTTCTAAAAACTCTTCATGCATCTCTAGCACTTGTAATCAATCAAATTCATTGTATTCTAACATATTTAAACCCCAAAGAACACTAGATAAGCCATTTATTGCTTCAAAGACATGTTTGTAGGTACTTAGCCTATTTGGGACAAAATATCAACAAGTCTTTCTCCACACTTCTAAACACCCTCCATGCATTTCTAGCACTTGTAATCAATCAAATTTTGTGTATTCTAACATATTCTAACCCCGAACAACACCAGACAAGCCATTTAATGATACAAAGCAATGTTTGTGGGTTCTTAGCCCATTTCGGACCAAGTTTCAGCAACTCTTTCTACACACTTCTAAAAAGTCTTGATGCATCTCTAGCACTTGTAATCAATAAAATTCATCGTATTATAACATATTTAAACCCCAAACAACACTAGATAAGCCATTTACTGCTTCAAAGACATGTTTGTAGGTTTTTAGCCCATTTGGGACCAAATTTCAACAAGTCTTTCTCCACACTTCTAAACATTCTTCATACATCTCTAGCACTTGTAATCAATCAAAAATTTTTTTATTCTAACATATTCTAACCCCAAACAACACCAGACAAGCCATTTAATGTTTGTAGGTTCATAGCCTATTTCGGACCAAATTTCAGCATGACTTTCTACACACTTCTAAAAACTCTTCATGCATCTCTAGCACTTGCAATCAATCAAATTCATTCTATTCTAACATATTCTATCTCCAAACAACACTAGACAAGCCATTAACTGCTTCAAAATAATTTTTGTGGGTTCTTAACCCATTTCAGACCAAATTTCAACAAGTCTTTTTACATACTTCTAAAAACTCTTAATGCATCTCTAGCACTTGTAATCAATCAAATTCATCGTATTGTAACATATTTAAACCCCAAACAACACTAGATAAACCGTTTACTGCTTCAAAGACATGTTTGTAGGTTCTTAGCCCATTTGGGACCACACTTCTAAACACTCTCATGCATCTCTAACACTTGTAATCAATCAATTTTTTTTGTATTCTAACATATTCTAACCCCAAACAACACCAGACAAGCCATTTAATGCTTCAAAGCAATGTTTGTGGGTTCTTAGCCCATTTCAGACCAAATATCAGCATGACTTTCTACACACTTCAAAAACTTTTCATGCATCTCTAGCACTTGTAATCAATCATATTCATTGTATTCTAACATATTCTAACCCCAAACAACACTAGACAAGCCATTAACTGCTTCAAAGCAATGTTTGAAGGATTCTTAGCCCATTTCAGACCAAATGTCAGCAAGTCATTCTATACACTTCTAAAAACTCTTCATGCATCTCTAGCACTTGTAATCAATCAAATTCATTGTATTCTAACATATTTAAACCCCAAACAACACTAGATAAGCCATTTACTGCTTCAAAGACATGTTTGTAGATTTTTAGCCCATTTGGGACCAAATTTCAACAAGTCTTTCTCCACACTTCTAAACACTCTTCATGCATTTCTAGCACTTGTAATCAATCAATGTTTTTGTATTCTAACATATTTTAACCCTAAACACAATTCATGCATCTCTGGCACTTGTAATTAATTAAACTTATTGTATTCTACCATATTCTAACCCCCACCAACAATAGATAAGTCATTTAGTGGTTCAACGCAATGTTTCCGAGTTCTTAGCCCATTTAGGACCAAATTTCAACAAATCTTTCCCTACACTTCTAAACACTCTTCATGGATCTCTAACACTTGTAATCAATCAAATTTATTGTAATCTAACATATTCTAACCCCAATCAACACTATACAAGCCATTTAATGCTTCCAAGCAATGGTTGTGGGTTCTTAGCCCATTTTGGACCAAATTTTGGCAAGTTTTTCTACACACTTCTAAACACTCTTCATGCATCTCTTGCACTTTTAATCAATCGAATTCATTCTATTCTAACCCCAAACAACACTAGATAAGTCATTTAATGGTTCAACGCAATGTTTCTGAGTTCTTAGCCTATTTGGGACAAAATTCCAACAAGTCTTTCTCCACACTTATAAACATTCTTCATGCACCTCTAACACTTGCAATCAATAAAATTTGTTGTATTCTAACATATTCTAACCCCAATCAACACTATACAAGCCATTTACTGCTCCAAAGACATGTTTATCGATTCTTAGCCCATTTGGGACCAAATTTCAACAAGTCTTTCTACACATTTCTAAACACTCTTCATGCATCTCTAGCACTTTTAATCAATCAAATTCATTGTATTCAAATATATTAAAACCCCTAACAGCACTAGATAAGTCATTTAGTGGTTCAACGCAATGTTTCCGAGTTCTTAGCCCATTTGGGACCCAATTTCAACAAGTCTTTCTCTACACTTCTAAACACTCTTCATGCATCTCTAACACTTGTAATCAATCAAAATTATTGTATTCTCACATATTCTAACCCCAAACAACACTAGACAAGCCATTTAATGCTTCAAAGCAATTTTTGTGGGTTCTTAGCCCTTGGACAAAATTTCAACAAGTCTTTCTACACACTTCTAAACACTCTTCATGCATCTCTAGTACTTGTGATCAATAAAATTCATTGTATTCTAACATATTCTAACCCCAAACAACACTAGATAAGTCATTTAGTGGTTCAACGCAATGTTGACGAGTTCTTAGGTAATTTGGGACCCAATTTCAACAAGTCTTTCTCCACACTTCTAAACACTCTGCATGCATTTCTAGCACTTGTAATCAATCAAAGTTATTGTATTCTAACATATTATAACCCAAAACAGCAGTAGAAAGGCCATTAAGTGGTTCAATGCAATGTTTTTGTGTTCTTAGCCCAGTTGGGACCCAATTTCAAGGTCTTCCTCTACACTTCTAAACACTCTTCATGCATCTCTAACACTTGTAATCAATCAAATTTATTGTATTCTAACCCCAAACAACACTAGATAAGTCATTTACTGTTCCAAAGACATGTTTAAGGATTCTTAGCCCATTTGTGACCAAATTTCAACAAGTCTTTCTACACCCTTCTAAACACTCTTCATGCATCTCTAGCACTTGTGATCAACCAAATTCATTGTATTCTAATATATTCTAAACCCAAACAACACTAGATAAGTCATTTAATGGTTCAACGCAATGTTGACGAGTTCTTAGGTAATTTGGAACCCAATTTCAACAAGTCTTTCTCCATATTTCTAAACTCTCTTCATGCATCTCTAGCATTTGAAATCAATCAAAGTTCTTGTCTTCTAACAAATTATAACCCAAAACAGCAGTAGAAAAGCCATTAAGTGGTTCAATGCAATGTTTTTAAGTTCTTAGCCCATTTGGAACCCAATTTCAACGTCTTTCTCTACACTTCTTAACACTTTTCATGCATCTCTAACACTTGTAATCAATCAAATTTATTGTATTCTAACAAGTTCTAACACCAATCAACACTATACAATCCATTTAATGCTTCAAACCAATGGTTGTGGGTTCTTAGCCCATTTTGGCCCAAATTTCGGCAAGTTTTTCTACACACTTCTAACCACTCTATATGCATATCTAGCACTTTTAATCAATCGAATCCATTGTATTCTAACATATTCTAACCCCAAACAACACTAGATAAGTCATTTAGTGGTTCAACGCAATGTTTCTGAGTTCTTAGCCCATTTGGGACCAAATTTCAACAAGTCTTTCTCCACACTTCTTAACATTCTTTATGCACCTATGCATATCTAGCACTTTTAATCAGTCGAATTCATTGTATTCTAACATATTCAAACCCCAAACAACACTAGATAAGTCAATTAGTGGTTCAACGCAATGTTTCTGAGTTCTTAGCCCTTTTGGGACCAAATTTCAACAAGTCTTTCTCCACACTTCTTAACATTCTTCATGCACCTCTAACACTTGTAATCAATAAATTATTGTATTCTAACATATTATAACCCCAAACAACACTAGACAAGCCATTTACTGATTCTTGGTCCCATTGTATTCTAACCCCAAACAACACTAGATAAGATTTTAATGGTTCAACGCAATGTTTCTGAGTTCTTAGCCCATTTGGGACCAAATTTCAACAAGTCTTTCTTCACACTTATAAACATTCTTCATGCACCTCTAACACTTGTAATCAATCAAATTTTTTGTATTCTAACATATTCTAAGCCCAATCAACACTAGATAAGTCATTTACTGTTCCAAAGACATGTTTAAGGATTCTTAGCCCATTTGGGACCAAATTTCAACAAGTCTTTCTACACACTTCTAAACACTCTTCATGCATCTCTAGCACTTTTAATCAATCAAATTCATTGTATTCTAACATATTAAAACCCCTAACAGAACTAGATAAGTCATTTAGTGGTTCAACGCAATGTTTCTAATTTCTTAGCCCATTTGCGACCAAATTTCGACAAGTATTTTTCCACACTTCTAAACATTCTACATGCATCTCTAACACTTGTATTCAATCAAAATTATTGTATTCTAACATATTCTAACCCCAAAAAACACTAGACAAGCCATTTACAGCTCCAAAGACATGTTTATCGATTCTTAACACATTTGGGACCAAATTTAAACAAGTCTTACTACACACTTCTAAACACTATTCATGCATCTCTAGCACTTGTAATTAATCAAACTTATTGTATTCTACCATATTCTAACCCCCACCAACAATAGATAAGTCATTTAGTGGTTCAACGCAATGTTTCCGAGTTCTTAGCCCATTTGGGACCCAATTTCAACAAGTCTTTCTCCACACTTCTAAACACTCTTCATGCATCTCTAGCACTTGTAATCAATCAAATTTATTGTATTCTAACAGATTCTAACCCCAAAGAACACTATAAAAGCCATTTACTGCTCCAGAGACATAATTATGGATTCTTAGCCCATTTGGGACCAAATTTCAACAAGTCTTTCTTCACACTTCTAAACAATCTTCAGGCATCTATAGCACTTGTAATTAATCGAACTTATTGTATTCTACCATATTCTAACCCCCACCAACAATAGATAAGTCATTTAGTGGTTCACCGCAATGTTTCCGAGTTCTTAGCCCATTTGGGACCCAATTTTAACAAGTCTTTCTCCACACTTCTATACACTTTTCATGCATCTCTATCACTTTTTATCAATCAAAATTATTGTATTCTAACATATTCTAACCCCAAAACAAAACAATACAAGCCATTCACAGCTCCAAAGACATGTTTATCGATTCTTAGCCCATTTGGGACCAAATTTTAACAAGTCTTTCTACACACTTCTCAACACTATTCATGCATCTCTGGCACTTGTAACCAATCAAACTTA
The DNA here is from genome assembly GCA_036452645.1 of Capsella bursa-pastoris. Classification (NCBI taxonomy): domain Eukaryota; kingdom Viridiplantae; phylum Streptophyta; class Magnoliopsida; order Brassicales; family Brassicaceae; genus Capsella; species Capsella bursa-pastoris. The sequence goes on from CP144192.1 coordinate 6,922,044, forward strand.
TTGTATTCTACCATATTCTAACCCCAAACAACACTAGATAAGTCATTTAGTGGTTCAACGCAATGTTGACGAGTTCTTAGGTAATTTGGGACCCAATTTCAACAAGTCTTTCTCCACACTTCTAAACACTCTGCATGCATTTCTAGCACTTGTAATCAATCAAAGTTATTGTATTCTAACATATTATAACCCAAAACAGCAGTAGAAAGGCCATTAAGTGGTTCAATGCAATGTTTTTGTGTTCTTAGCCCAGTTGGGACCCAATTTCAAGGTCTTCCTCTACACTTCTAAACACTCTTCATGCATCTCTAACACTTGTAATCAATCAAATATATTGTATTCTAACCCCAAACAACACTAGATATGTCATTTACTGTTCCAAAGACATGTTTAAGGATTCTTAGCCCATTTGTGACCAAATTTCAACAAGTCTTTCTACACCCTTCTAAACACTCTTCATGCATCTCTAGCACTTGTGATCAACCAAATTCATTGTATTCTAATATATTCTAAACCCAAACAACACTAGATAAGTCATTTAATGGTTCAACGCAATGTTGACGAGTTCTTAGGTAATTTGGAACCCAATTTCAACAAGTCTTTCTCCATATTTCTAAACTCTCTTCATGCATCTCTAGCATTTGAAATCAATCAAAGTTCTTGTCTTCTAACAAATTATAACCCAAAATAGCTGTAGAAAAGCCATTAAGTGGTTCAATGCAATGTTTTTAAGTTCTTAGCCCATTTGGAACCCAATTTCAACTTCTTTCTCTACACTTCTTAACACTTTTCATGCATCTCTAACACTTGTAATCAATCAAATTTATTGTATTCTAACAAGTTCTAACACCAATCAACACTATACAATCCATTTAATGCTTCAAACCAATGGTTGTGGGTTCTTAGCCCATTTTGGCCCAAATTTCGGCAAGTTTTTCTACACACTTCTAACCACTCTATATGCATATCTAGCACTTTTAATCAATCGAATCCATTGTATTCTAACATATTCTAACCCCAAACAACACTAGATAAGTCATTTAGTGGTTCAACGCAATGTTTCTGAGTTCTTAGCCCATTTGGGACCAAATTTCAACAAGTCTTTCTCCACACTTCTTAACATTCTTTATGCACCTATGCATATCTAGCACTTTTAATCAGTCGAATTCATTGTATTCTAACATATTCAAACCCCAAACAACACTAGATAAGTCAATTAGTGGTTCAACGCAATGTTTCTGAGTTCTTAGCCCTTTTGGGACCAAATTTCAACAAGTCTTTCTCCACACTTCTTAACATTCTTCATGCACCTCTAACACTTGTAATCAATAAATTATTGTATTCTAACATATTATAACCCCAAACAACACTAGACAAGCCATTTACTGCTCCAAAGACATGTTTATGGATTCTTAGCCCATTTGGGACCAAATTTCAACAAGTCTTTCTACACACTTCTAAACACTCTTCATGCATCTCTAGCACTTGTAATCAATCAAAGTTATTGTATTCTAACATATTCTTACCCAAAACAGCAGTAGAAAGGCCATTAAGTGGTTCAATGCAATGTTTTTAAGTTCTTAGCCCATTTGGGACCCAATTTCAACGTCTTTCTCTACACTTCTAAACACTCTTCATGCATCTCTAATACTTGTAATCAATCAAATTTATTGTATTCTAACATATTCTAACCCCAAACAATACTAGACAAGCCATTTACAACTCCAAAGACATGTTTATCGATTCTTAGCCCATTTGGGACCAAATTTAAACAAGTCTTTCTACACACTTCTAAACACTATTCATGCATCTCTGGCACTTGTAATTAATTAAACTTATTGTATTATACCATATTCTAACCCCCACCGACAATAGATAAGTCATTTAGTGGTTCAACGCAATGTTTCCGAGTTCTTAGCCCATTTGGGACCCAATTTCAACAAGTCTTTCTCTACACTTCTAAACACTCTTCATGCATCTCTAACACATGTAATCAATCAAATTTATTGTATTCTAACATATTCTAACCCCAAAAAACACTAGATAAGTCATTTACTGTTCCAAAGACATGCTTAAGGATTCTTAGCCCATTTGGGACCAAATTTCAACAAGTCTTTCTACACACTTCTAAACACTCTTAATGCATCTCTAGCACTTGTAATCAATCAAAATTATTGTATTCTCACATATTCTAACCCCAAACAACGTTAGACAAGCCATTTAATGCTTCAAAGCAATTTTTGTGGGTTCTTAGCCCTTGGACAAAATTTCAGCAAGTCTTTCTACTCACTTCTACACACTTCTAAACACTCTTCATGCAGCTCTAGCACTTGTAATCAATCAAAGTTATTGTATTCTAACATATTCTAACCCAAAACAGCAGTAGAAAGGCCATTAAGTTGTTCAATGCAATGTTTTTAAGTTCTTAGCGCATTTGCGACCCAATTTCAATGTATTTCTCTACACTTCGAAACACTCTTCATGCATTTCTAACACTTGTAATCAATCAAATTTATTGTATTCTAACATATTCTAACCCCAAACAACACTAGACAAGCCATTTACAGCTCCAAAGACATGTTTATCGATTCTTAGCCCATTTGGGACCAAATTTAAACAAGTCTTTCTACACACTTCTAAACACTATTCATGCATCTCTGGCACTTGTATTTAATCAAACTTATTGTATTCTACCATATTATAATCGCCACCAACAATAGATAAGTCATTTAGTGGTTGAATGCAATGTTTCTGAGTTCTTAGCCCATTTGGGACCCAATTTCAACGTCTTTCCCTACACTTCTAAACACTCTTCATGGATCTCTAACACTTGTAATCAATCAAATTTATTGTATTCTAACATATTCTAACCCCAATCAACACTATACAAGCCATTTAATGCTTCCAAGCAATGGTTGTGGGTTCTTAGCCCATTTTGGACCAAATTTTGGCAAGTTTTTCTACACACTTCTAAACACTCTTCATGCATCTCTAGCACTTTTAATCAATCGAATTCATTGTATTCTAACCCCAAACAACACTAGATAAGTCATTTAATGGTTCAACGCAATGTTTCTGAGTTCTTAGCCCATTTGGGACCAAATTTCAACAACTCTTTCTCCACACTTATAAACATTCTTCATGCACCTCTAACACTTGTAATCAATCAAATTTGTTGTATTCTAACATATTCTAAGCCCAATCAACACTATACAAGCCATTTACTGCTCCAAAGAAATGTTTATCGATTCTTAGCCCATTTGGGACCAAATTTCAACAAGTCTTTCTACACACTTCTAAACACTCTTCATGCATCTCTAGCACTTTTAATCAATCAAATTCATTGTATTCTAACATATTAAAACCCCTAACAGAACTAGATAAGTCATTTAGTGGTTCAACGCAATGTTTCTAATTTCTTAGCCCATTTGCGACCAAATTTCGACAAGTATTTTTCCACACTTCTAAACATTCTACATGCATCTCTAACACTTGTATTCAATCAAAATTATTGTATTCTAACATATTCTAACCCCAAAAAACACTAGACAAGCCATTTACAGCTCCAAAGACATGTTTATCGATTCTTAACACATTTGGGACCAAATTTAAACAAGTCTTACTACACACTTCTAAACACTATTCATGCATCTCTAGCACTTGTAATTAATCAAACTTATTGTATTCTACCATATTCTAACCCCCACCAACAATAGATAAGTCATTTAGTGGTTCAACGCAATGTTTCCGAGTTCTTAGCCCATTTGGGACCCAATTTCAACAAGTCTTTCTCCACACTTCTAGACACTTTTCATGCATCTCTAGCACTTTTTATCAATCAAATTTATTGTATTCTAACAGATTCTAACCCCAAAGAACACTATAAAAGCCATTTACTGCTCCAGAGACATAATTATGGATTCTTAGCCCATTTGGGACCAAATTTCAACAAGTCTTTCTTCACACTTCTAAACAATCTTCAGGCATCTATAGCACTTGTAATTAATCGAACTTATTGTATTCTACCATATTCTAACCCCCACCAACAATAGATAAGTCATTTAGTGGTTCACCGCAATGTTTCCGAGTTCTTAGCCCATTTGGGACCCAATTTTAACAAGTCTTTCTCCACACTTCTATACACTTTTCATGCATCTCTATCACTTTTTATCAATCAAAATTATTGTATTCTAACATATTCTAACCCCAAAACAAAACAATACAAGCCATTCACAGCTCCAAAGACATGTTTATCGATTCTTAGCCCATTTGGGACCAAATTTCAACAAGTCTTTCTACACACTTCTCAACACTATTCATGCATCTCTGGCACTTGTAACCAATCAAACTTATTGTATTCTACCATATTCTAACCCTAACCAACAATAGATAAGTCATTTAGTGGTTCGACGCAATGTTTCCGAGTTCTTAGCCCATTTAGGACCCGATTTCAACAAGTATTTTTCTACACTTCTAAACAGTCTTCATGCATCTCTAACACTTGTAATCAATCAAATTTATTATATTCAAACATTTCTAACCCCAATCAACACTAGACAAGCCATTTAATGCTTCAAAGCAATGGTTGTGGGTTCTTAGCCCATTTTGGACCAAATTTCGGCAAGTTTTTCAACACACTTCTAAACACTCTTCATGCATCTCTAGCACTTTTAATCAATCGAATTCATTGTATTATAACATATTCTAACCCCAAATAACACTAGATAAGTCATTAAATGGTTCAATGCAATGTTTCTGAATTCTTAGCCCATTTGGGACCAAATTCCAACAAGTCTTTCTCCACACTTATCAACATTCTTCATGCACCTCTAACACTTGTAATCAATCAAAATTGTTGTATTCTAGCATATTCTACCCCCAATCAACACTATACAAACCATTTACTGCTCCAAAGACATGTTTATCGATTCTTAGCCTATTTGGGACCAAATTTTAACAAGTCTTTCTACACACTTCTAAACACTCTTCATGCATTTCTAGCACTTTTAATCAATCAAATTCATTGTATTCTAACATATTAAAACCCCTAACAGCACTAGATAAGTCATTTAGTGGTTCAATGCAATGTTTCTAAGTTCTTAGCCCATTTGCGCCCAAATTTCGACAAGTATTTTTCCACACTTCTAAACATTCTACATGCACCTATAACACTAATTATTGTATTCTATCATATTCTAACCCCAAAAAACACTAGACAAGCCATTTACAGCTCCAAAGACATGTTTATCGATTCTTAACCCATTTGGGACCAAATTTAAACAAGTTTTACTACACACTTCTAAACACTATTCATGCATCTCTGGCACTTGTAATTAATCAAACTTATTGTATTCTACCATATTCTAACCCCCACCAACAATAGATAGGTCATTTAGTGGTTCAACGCAATGTTTCCGAGTTCTTAACCCATTTGGGACCCAATTTCAACAAGTCTTTCTCTACACTTCTAAACACTCTTCATGCATCTCTAACACTTGTAATCAATCAAATTTATTGTATTGTAATATATTCTAACCCCAAACAACACTAGATAAGTCATTTACTGTTCCAAAGACATGCTTAAGGATTCTTAGCCCATTTGGGACCAAATTTCAACAAGTCTTTCTACACACTTCTAAACACTCTTAATGCATCTCTAGCACTTGTAATCAATCAAAATTATTGTATTCTCACATATTCTAACCCCAAACAACGTTAGACAAGCCATTTAATGCTTCAAAACAATTTTTGTGGGTTCTTAGCCATTTGGGACCCAATTTCAACAAGTCTTTCTCCACACTTCAACAAACCCCAATCAACACTATACAAGCCATTTAATGCTTCCAAATGGGCTAAGAACTCGGAAACATTGCGTTGAACCACTAAATGACTTATCTAATGTTGTTTGGGGTTAGAAGATGTTTTAATACAAAGAACTTGATTGATTACAAGTGCTAGAGTTGCGAGAAGATTGTTTAGAAGTGTGTAGAAAGACTTGCTGAAATTTGGTCTAAAATGAGCTAAGAACCCACAACCATTGCTTTGAAGCATTAAATGGCTTGTCTAGTGTTGTTTAGGGTTATAATATGTTAGAATACAATAACTTTGATTATCTTCAAGTGATAGAGATGCATGAAGAGTGTTTAGAAGTGTGTAGAAAGACGAGTTGTAATTTGTTCCCAAATGGGCTAAGAATCCTTTAACATGTCTTTGGAACAGTAAATTGCTTGTCTACTGTTTTTTGGGGTTAGAATATGTTAGAATACAATAAATTTGATTGATTACAAGAGCTAGAGATGCATGAAGAGTGTTTAGAAGTGTGGAGAAAGACTTGTTGAAATTGGGTCCCAAATGGGTAAGAACTCGGAAACATTGCGTTGAACCACTAAATGACTTATCTAGTGTTGTTTGGGGTTAGAATATTTTAGAATACAATAACTTTGATTGATTACAAGTACTAGAGATGCGTGAAGAGTGTTTAGAAGTGTGTAGAAAGACTTGTTGAAATTTGGTCCAAGATGGGCTAAGAATCCATAAACATGTATTTGGAGCAGTAAATGCCATGTCTAGTGATGTTTGGGGTTAGAATATGTTAGAATACAATAAATTATATTGATTACAAGTGCTATAGATGCATCAAAAGTGTTTAGAAGTGTGGAGAAAGACTTTTTGAAATTGGGTCCCAAATGGGCTAAGAACTCGGAAACATTGCGTTGAACCACTAAATGACTTATCTAGTGCTGTTTGGGGTTAGAATATGTTAGAATAAAATTAATTTGATTGATTACAAGTGCTAGAGATGCATGAAGAGTGTTTAGAAGTGTGGAGAAAGACTTGTTGAAATTGGGTCCCAAATAGGCTAAGAACTCGAAAACATTGCATTGAACCACTAAATGACTTATCTAGTGTTATTTGGGGTTATAATATGTTAGAATACAATAACTTTGATTGATTACAAGTGCTAGACATGTATGAAGAGCGTTTAGAAGTGTGTAGAAAGATTTGCCGAAATTTGGTCCTAAATGGGCTAAGAACCCACAACCATTGCTTTGAAGGATTAAATGGCTTGTATTGTGTTGATTGGGGTTAGAATATGTTAGAATACAATAACTTTGATTGATTACAAGTGCTAGACATGTATGAAGAGCGTTTAGAAGTGTGTAGAAAGATTTGCCGAAATTTGGTCCTAAATGGGCTAAGAACCCACAACCATTGCTTTGAAGGATTAAATGGCTTGTATTGTGTTGATTGGGGTTAGAATATGTTAGAATACAAGAAATTTGATTCATTACAAGTGTTAGAGATGCATGAAGAGTGTTTAGAAGTGTGGAGAAAGATGTTGAAATTTGGTCCCAAATGGGCGAAGAATCAATAAACATGTCGTTCGAGCTGTAAATGGCCTTTCTAGTGTTGTTTAGGGTTATAATATGTCACAATACATTAAATTTGATTTATTACAAGTGCTAGAGATGCATGACGAGTGTTTAGAAGTGTGTAGAAAGACTTGTTGAAATTTGGTCCCAAATGGGCTAAGAATCGATAAACATGTCTTTGGAGCAGTAAATGGCTTATCTACTATTTTTTTGGGTTAGAATATTTCAGAATACAATAAATTTGAATGATTACAAGTGCTAGAGATGCATTAAAAGTGTTTAGAAGTGTGGAGAAAGAGTTGTTGAAATTGGGTCCCAAATGGGCTAAGAACTCGCAAACATTGCGTTGAACCACTAAATGACTTATCTAGTGTTGTTTGGGGTTAGTATATGTTAGGATAAAATAGTTTTGAATGATAACAATTTCTAGAGATGCATGAAGAGTGTTTAGAAATGTGGAGAAAGACTTGTTGAAATTGGGTCCCAAATGGGCTAAGAACTCGGAAACATTGCGTTGAACCACTAAATTACTTATCTAAAGTTGTTTGGGGTTAGAAGATGTTTTAATACAAAGAACTTGATTGATTACAAGTGCTAGAGATGCGAGAAGATTGTTTAGAAGTGTGTAGAAAGACTTGCTGAAATTTCGTCTAAAATGAGCTAAGAACCCACAACCATTGCTTTGAAGCATTAAATGGATTGTCTAGTGTTGTTTAGGGTTATAATATGTTAGAATACAATAACTTTGATTATCTACAAGTGATAGAGATGCATGAAGAGTGTTTAGAAGTGTGTAGAAAGACGAGTTGTAATTTGTTCCCAAATGGGCTAAGAATCCTTTAACATGTCTTTGGAACAGTAAATTGCTTGTGTACTGTTTTTTGGGGTTAGAATATGTTAGAATGCAATAAATTTGATTGATTACAAGAGCTAGAGATGCCTGAAGAGTGTTTAGAAGTGTGGAGAAAGACTTGTTGAAATTGGGTCCCAAATGGGTAAGAACTCGGAAACATTGCGTTGAACCACTAAATGTTTTATCTAGTGTTGTTTGGGGTTAGAATATGTTAGAATACAATAACATTGCGTTGAACCACTAAATGACTTATCCTTCCCTCTTGAAAACGGACTAAGATAAGCCCAACATTGGTTGTACGGTCGTACGGACGTACGGGCATGCTTCGACCCTCGGTCGATATCTCTCGATCCACCTGATCGATCTCTCGATCCTCGGTCGTTGCTCTCAATACATACGGTCGATCTCTCGATCCATCCGGCTCTCGATCCTCGACCAATCTCTCTCGACCACAGTCAAACTCTCTCGACCAAATGCTACTTTCTCTCGACCAAAGCTTTCCAAGTCTCGATACTTATTCATGACTTGATCAATACTCCCCCTCAAGCTTAGCCTAATGAAATGGCTAAGCTTGGAACCCGTGAAGCACCACCTCATTAAAAACCTTAACATAGAAAACCACGTGGGACAAAACTATGTTAAGGGAAAAAGAGTGTGGTGTCCACGAGCTAGAGAAGTAGATCAAGGGCGAGTAAGGTCCACAAGTCCAAGTTTGCTATGAATATGTTCACAAACTTTAGGACTTGCGGCCTTAGTGAAGATGTCCGCCAATTGATCTTCACTTCGGGTGTAGCATGGTAGAATTACACCCTTTACAATCTTTTCTCGAACCTTGTGGCAATCAACCTCGATGTGTTTGGTTCTTTCGTGAAACACCGAGTTTGTTGCAATATGGATTGCGGCTTGGTTGTCACAATGCATGGTGATCGGCTTTGATGATTCAAACCCAAAGTCTTTAAGAAGTGCCTTGAGCCAAGTGAGTTCATTTGTTAACTTCCTCATTGCTCTATACTCCGCTTCCGCGCTAGAACATGAAACCACCTTTTGCTTCTTTGATTTCCAAATTACCAAATTTCCACCAATGAATGTGCAATAGCCGGTTGTAGATCTTCTTGTAATTGTATCACCGGCATAATCCGCATCACAATAACCAACAATCTCGGTGCTCCCGTTCTTTCCCATCCAAATGCCTTGATCCGGACTTCCTTTGAGGTAGCATAGAATCCTTTCCACCATACTCCAATGATACTTGGTGGGGGACTTCATGTGTTGACTAACCTGATTCACGGCAAAGCACAAGTCAGGCCGTGTGTTTGTTAAGTACATAAGCTTACCTACAAGTCATCTATATTGTCTCGGATCCTCATGTGGCTCATCCATCGGATTCGGGGGAAGCTTGGGTAGCTTCTTGGACTTCTTCTCCCCCTTTCGCTTGGCTTGGTACCCTTCCTCAAGTGGAGTCAAAACCGGCTTAGCTCCAAATTTACCTGTCTCATTTAAAAGGTCAAGTGCATACTTCCTTTGCGAGAGAAAGAGGCCCTCGGGAGAGCGACACACTTCAATGCCAAGTGATAACCCTATATTTTTATACTCTTAAGCATATGTTTTGTGCACTATTTGCATGTCTATATCTCTACTTCTTAGGATTTCTACTGTCTTTGCATTACATTTTGCATCTAAGATCATTAGCATAGGGATTTGCATATCATCTGCATTTTATAGCAAAAACAGGCACACTCGGACACTACCAAGCACGGACCCGATCGGACGTGTCCAGCCTAACCAAGCAAGCACGATTAAGCACCCGGACTCACAGGAGGAAGCTGAACACGGACGAGCCGAAGATGAACCCGAACGAGCCCAACATGCATCCGATCGAGCTCACCTCAAACCGACTTTGTAATTTGTCTTTTTGTGTTTTAGGGCTTTCTGCCCTTAGTATAAATAGACCCCTTGGGTCATTAAGCTAAAGGAGGGCGAGTTTTATTAGGGTTTTTCTCTGTAGCCACCAAACATTTCCAGAAACTTGTAATCTTTATATCTTTTGATCTATTGAGTATTTGGAGTTGTTTCTTTATAATATCTTGCTCCTTAGATCATTATCTATCTAGTTATGCAAGATTCAATGATTTCTGGGTTTAGAAGTGTGTAGAAAGACGAGTTGTAATTTGTTCCCAAATGGGCTAAGAATCCTTTAACATGTCTTTGGAACAGTAAATTGCTTGTCTACTGTTTTTTGGGGTTAGAATATGTTAGAATATGTTAGAATACAATAAATTTGATTGATTACAAGAGCTAGAGATGCATGAAGAGTGTTTAGAAGTGTGGAGAAAGACTTGTTGAAATTGGGTCCCAAATGGGTAAGAACTCGGAAACATTGCGTTGAACCACTAAATGACTTATCTAGTGTTGTTTGGGGTTAGAATATGTTAGAATACAATAACTTTGATGGATTACAAGTACTAGAGATGCGTGAAGAGTGTTTAGAAGTGTGTAGAAAGACTTGTTGAAATTTGGTCCAAGATGGGCTAAGAATCCATAAACATGTATTTGGAGCAGTAAATGCCAAGTCTAGTGTTGTTTGGGGTTAGAATATGTTAGAATACAATAAATTATATTGATTACAAGTGCTATATATGCATCAAAAGTGTTTAGAAGTGTGGAGAAAGACTTTTTGAAATTGGGTCCCAAATGGGCTAAGAACTCGGAAACATTGCGTTGAACCACTAAATGACTTATCTAGTGTTGTTTGGGGTTAGAATATGTTAGAATAAAATTAATTTGATTGATTACAAGTGCTAGAGATGCATGAAGAGTGTTTAGAAGTGTGGAGAAAGACTTGTTGAAATTGGGTCCCAAATAGGCTAAGAACTCGGAAACATTGCATTGAACAACTAAATGACTTATCTAGTGTTGTTTGGGGTTATAATATGTTATAATACAATAACTTTGATTGATTACAAGTGCTAGACATGTATGAAGAGTGTAGAAAGATTTGCCGAAATTTGGTCCTAAATGGGCTAAGAACCCACAACCATTGCTTTGAAGGATTAAATGGCTTGTATAGTGTTGATTGGGGTTAGAATATGTTAGAATACAATAAATTTGATTCATTACAAGTGTTAGAGATGCATGAAGAGTGTTTAGAAGTGTGGAGAAAGACGTTGAAATTGGGTCCGAAATGGGCTAAGAACTCAAAAACATTGCGTTGAACCACTTAATGGCTTTTCTAATGCTTTTTTGGGTTAGAAATATGTTTGAATACAATAAATTTGATTGTGACAACTGCTAGAGATACATGAAGAGTGTTTAGAAGTTTGGAGAAAGACTTATTGAAATTTGGTCCCAAATAGGCTAAGAACTCAGAAACATTGCGTTGAACAACTAAATGACTTATCTAGTGTTGTTCGGGGTTAGAATATGTTAGAATCAAATAAATTTTGTTGATTACAAGTGCTAGAGATTCATGAAGTGTGTTTAGAAGTGAAGAGAAAGACTTGTTGAAATTGGGTCCCAAATGGCCTAAGAACTCAGAAACATTGCATTAAACAACTAAATGACTTATCTAGTGTTGATTGGGGTTAGAATATGTTAGAATACAATAAGTTTGATTGATTACAAGTGCTAGAGATGCATGAAGAGTGTTTATAAGTGTGTAGAAAGACTTGTTGAAATTTGGTCCCAAATGGGCTAAGAATCGATAAACATGTCTTTGGAGCAGTAAATGGTTTGTCTAGTGTTCTTTGGGGTTTGAATATGTTAGAATACAATAAATTTTATTACTTACAAGTTTTAGAGATGCATGAAGAGTGTTTAGAAGTGTGGAGAAAGACTTGTTAAAATTGGGTCCCAAATGGGCTAAGAACTCAGAAACATTGCGTTGAACCACTAAATGACTTAACTAGTGTTGTTTGGGGTTAGAATATGTTAGAATACAATGAATTTGAATACTTACAAGTGCTAGAGATGCATAAAGAGTGTTTAGAAGTGTGTAGAAGGACTTGTCGAAATTTGTTCAAAATAGTCTAAGAACTCGGAAACATTGCGTTGAACCACTATATGGCTTGTCTAGTGTTGTTTAGGGTTAGAATATGTTAGACTACAATATATTTGATTGATTAAAAGTGCTAGAGATTCATGAAGAGTGTTTAGAAGTTTGGAGAAAGACTTGTTGAAATTGGGTCCCAAATTGTCTAAGAACTCTGAAACATTGCGTTGAACCATTAAATGACTTATCTAGTGTTATTTGTGGTTAGAATATGATAGAATAAAATAACTTTGATTGTCTAGTGTTTTTTTGGGTTAGAATATGTTAGAATACAATAAATTTGATTTATTACAGGTTCTAGAGATGCATGAAGAGTGTTTAGAAGTGTGGAGAAAGACGTTGAAATTTGGTCCCAAATGGGCGAAGAATCAATAAACATATCGTTCGAGCTGTAAATGGCCTTTCTAGTGTTGTTTAGGGTTATAATATGTCACAATACATTAAATTTGATTTATTACAAGTGCTAGAGATACATCACGAGTGTTTAGAAGTGTGTAGAAAGACTTGTTGAAATTTGGTCCCAAATGGGCTAAGAATCGATAAACATGTCTTTGGAGCACTAAATGGCTTGTCTAGTGTTTTTTTGGGTTAGAATATTTCAGAATACAATAAATTTGAATGATTACAAGTGCTAGAGATGCATTAAAAGTGTTTAGAAGTGTGGAGAAAGAGTTGTTGAAATTGGGTCCCAAATGGGCTAAGAACTCGCAAACATTGCGTTGAACCACTAAATGACTTATCTAGTGTTGTTTGGGGTTAGTATATGTTAGGATACAATAGTTTTGAATGATAACAATTGCTAGAGATGCATGAAGAGTGTTTAGAAGTGTGGAGAAAGACTTGTTGAAATTGGGTCCCAAATGGGCTAAGAACTCGGAAACATTGCGTTGAACCACTAAATGACTTATCTAATGTTGTTTGGGGTTAGAAGATGTTTTAATACAAAGAACTTGATTGATTACAAGTGCTAGAGATGCGAGGAGATTGTTTAGAAGTGTGTAGAAAGACTTGCTGAAATTTGGTCTAAAATGAGCTAAGAACCCACAACCATTGCTTTGAAGCATTAAATGACTTGTCTAGTGTTGTTTAGGGTTATAATATGTTAGAATACAATAACTTTGATTATCTACAAGTGATAGAGATGCATGAAGAGTGTTTAGAAGTGTGTAGAAAGACGAGTTGTAATTTGTTTCCAAATGGGCTAAGAATCGTTTAACATGTCTTTCAAACAGTAAATTGCTTGTATACTGTTTTTTGGGGTTAGAATATGTTAGAATACAATAAATTTGATTGATTACAAGAGCTAGAGATGCATGAAGAGTGTTTAGAAATGTGGAGAAAGACTTGTTGAAATTGGGTCCCAAATGGGTAAGAACTCGGAAACATTGCGTTGAACCACTAAATGACTTATCTAGTGTTGTTTGGGGTTAGAATATGTTAGAATACAATAACTTTGATGGATTACAAGTACTAGAGATGCGTGAAGAGTGTTTAGAAGTGTGTAGAAAGACTTGTTGAAATTTGGTCCAAGATGGGCTAAGAATCCATAAACATGTATTTGGAGCAGTAAATGCCATGTCTAGTGTTGTTTGGGGTTAGAATATGTTAGAATACAATAAATTATATTGATTACAAGTGCTATATATGCATCAAAAGTGTTTAGAAGTGTGGAGAAAGACTTTTTGAAATTGGGTCCCAAATGGGCTAAGAACTCGGAAACATTGCGTTGAACCACTAAATGACTTATCTAGTGTTGTTTGGGGTTAGAATATGTTAGAATAAAATTAATTTGATTGATTACAAGTGCTAGAGATGCATGAAGAGTGTTTAGAAGTGTGGAGAAAGACTTGTTGAAATTGGGTCCCAAATAGGCTAAGAACTCGGAAACATTGCATTGAACAACTAAATGACTTATCTAGTGTTGTTTGGGGTTATAATATGTTATAATACAATAACTTTGATTGATTACAAGTGCTAGACATGTATGAAGAGTGTAGAAAGATTTGCCGAAATTTGGTCCTAAATGGGCTAAGAACCCACAACCATTGCTTTGAAGGATTAAATGGCTTGTATAGTGTTGATTGGGGTTAGAATATGTTAGAATACAATAAATTTGATTCATTACAAGTGTTAGAGATGCATGAAGAGTGTTTAGAAGTGTGGAGAAAGACGTTGAAATTGGGTCCGAAATGGGCTAAGAACTCAAAAACATTGCGTTGAACCACTTAATGGCTTTTCTAATGCTTTTTTGGGTTAGAAATATGTTTGAATACAATAAATTTGATTGTGACAACTGCTAAAGATTTGCCGAAATTTGGTCCTAAATGGGCTAAGAACCCACAACCATTGCTTTGAAAGATTAAATGGCGTGTATAGTGTTGATAAGTCTGTATTTCATCGCTTTTTGAGCATGCATTCATCATCTTTTCAGCATCATTCACCTGTTGATTCGCATCATATTGATCCCTTTCTGCATGTTTTACATACTTAGGTAGATTTTATGCATATCAAGCATATCTTGCATATATTGTGCATATTTGGAGTGTTTCAGGTACTATGTAGACATGCAGAGCGAAGCAGAGGAACAAGCGTTACTCGACATGCACACGATCGAGTGAGACGATCGAGTGAGAAGCAAGGATGCGTTGCAGGAACGTACTTCACTCGATTGACACGACCGAGTAGGATGATCGAGTAGGCTGCAGAGATACATTGCAATTACAAAGATGATCGAGTGAGCTGAGACGTATACGATCGAGTAGCTGATCGAGCAGAAGGGAAACGAAGCAGAACCACCTGTCACTCGATGCACTCACTCGAGTGACATGAACGAGCAAAGCATAGAAGTAGCTGATGGTTTCACAGGTCACTCGACAAGTTCACTCGAGGAACACGGTCGAGTATGATATGATGCAAAGAAGAAATTAAGTGTTACTCGACATGCTCACTCGACCGACAGGACCATTACAACTTTTAAACCTCTTTTACGTTGTCGTTTTATGTTTTAAGGTTTTCCCAAACATTGTTATAAATAGGTCTCATTTGGATTGCCCAAGGGATCGAGTTTTTTATTAGGTTTTTGTTGTTAGCCACCAAACGATCCTGAGAATTGTAATCGAGATTTCTTTTGAGTTATTGAGACTTTGCAGTTAGTTCTTGAATCATTGTTGTTACTCTTCCTGTCATATTTATTATTATGCATGTTTTGAACGATTCTTGTTTCATGATGTTTAACATGATTTCTGCGTCTGAGTAGTGTTAGGGTTCTTGAGGATGGGATAGATTAGGTGGAGGATGTTAGTTTGCTAGAGTGTTTATGTTAGATTCGTGTTGTTTCCCTTCTGGACTAGAGTTTTATTAGCTGGTTCTTCTCTGATCAATTGGAACTGGGTCATAGACATTTCATACCCGAAAGGTATATGATAAAATGTCTGAACCAACTAGTGCCAGAGATTTACACGCTTAGCCCAAGAGATTGGTTGTCTAAGATGTTTATTGACATGAATGAGCTGTTTCTTTATGCCTGTTTACTACATGTTTCATCAATGAGAATTGAGATTAGGAAGTGTTGTAAACTTGATAGTTTCTGCCAAGAGATTGGATTGACTAGTATTAGAAGTTCATTGTCTAGGGATTTAGAATGTTTGCAGTTTGATAAACACTCGAAGTAGATTAGCATACTCCACCTACATCAATAACCTCATCCTCGCGATCTTCTATCCATTTGTGCTTTCTGTTTAATTCTCTTGTTATTTACTTGTTCTGCTTTGTTTTCTTGCCAAGTATCAATAATCGTTACGTTTTAGCTTATGCATGGTAGTCTATGTTTTACAGCCTTACATTTATCGCATGTTTAACATGTTCGCTTAGGATCACTGAAAACCAAAAGTCATTTACGCTTGCTTGACTTAATCATTTCTGATATATCTTGATTGCTAGCATCACACCTGATTGGATTGATACCTATTGTACTGCAATGACATGATAGTACTCTAGGGTAATTGATAGAAAAATCCTAGTATCAATTTGGCGCCGCTGCCATTTGGGTGTTTGTTTGTTACATTTGAGATTTCAGACTTGCTAAGATCAAGTTTTTATTCAACATTCACTACAGTTACTCACTCTGTTCTTTCTGTTTGTCTATTGATTCAGGTACTACTCTTGCTCAACTGCTCCTACTCGACCGACACACTCAACCGTCTCGCGAGCTAAGTTGATTTGAGTTGTATGCACACACGGTCGCAAGGCACAGAGAACTTGCTCCAGCCCTCTGACCATATTGATCGCTTGGTACCTGCATCAAGACAGCAACGCAACAGAGTTACACCACAACCAGTTGAGATGGAAAACCATGAACAACCACCTCCTCCACGGGCACCTACACGGATTGGAGCTGGTGATGCTCCACGCAACCATACCCATCGTCAGGGTATTGTGCCTCCAGCCGTGCAGAACAACAACTTTGAGATCAAGAGTGGTCTGATCTCCATGGTCCAGCAGAATAAATTTCATGGTCTGCCTATGGAAGACCCCCTGGATCACCTCGATGAGTTTGATCGTCTCTGCAGTCTCACCAAGATCAATGGGGTCAGTGAGGACGGTTTCAAGTTACGTCTCTTTCCATTCTCTCTGGGTGACAAAGCTCATCAATGGGAGAAAACTCTTCCTCCAGGATCTATCACATCCTGGGATCAATGCAAGCAGTCGTTTCTTGCCAAGTTTTTCTCCAACTCCAGAACTGCACGTCTGCGCAACGAGATCTCTGGGTTCACTCAGAAGAATGGAGAAACGCTTTGTGAAGCATGGGAGCGCTTCAAAAGTTATCAGTCTCAGTGCCCCCACCATGGCTTTACCAAGGAGTCTCTCCTCAGTACCCTTTACCGGGGTGTTCTCCCAAAGATCCGGATGTTACTTGATACTGCCAGCAATGGCAACTTTCTGAACAAGGATGTTAATGATGGTTGGGAGCTTGTTGAGAACCTATCCCAGTCTGATGGCAACTACAATGAAGACTACGATAGAACCATCAGGGCAAGCACAGATCTTGATGAGAAGTACAAGAAGGAGATGAAAGCTGTGAATGATAAGTTGGACAAGCTTTTGATGAGCCAGCAGAGGAACATTCATTTCATTTCTGAAGACGATCCTTACCAGATTCTGGATGGGGAGGGCGAACAATCTGAGGAGATAAGTTATGTCCAGAATCAAGGTGGATACAACAAGGGATACAACCCCTATAAGCAGAATCCCAATCTGTCTTATAGGAGCACCAATGTTGCAAATCCCCAGGATCAGGTTTATCCACCTCCACAGCAGCAGCAGCAAGGGCAGAACAAACCATTTGTGCCCTACAACCAAGGTTATGTGCCCAAACAACAATTTCAGCAAGGTTACCAACCTCCAGCAGGACCACCACCAGGATTCCAACCTCAACACGCTCCGCCTCCTCAGGCACCAGACCATGACATGAAAAGCATGCTTCAGCAACTCCTACAGGGACAAGCAAATGGCTCCATGGAAAATGCTAAGAAGTTTGCTGAGCTGACTCAGAGATTGGACTGCTCATACAATGATCTGAACATGAAAATTGAGACTCTGAATTCCAAGATCAAGTATATGGAGGGCAAAACTGCTTCTACTTCTGCCCCCAAGCCTGGCCAACTCCCAGGAAAAGCTGTTCAGAATCCTAAGGAGTTTGCTCATGCCATCACGCTAAGGAGCGGTAAAAACTTGCCTCCCAGGCAAGGACCTGTTGTAGTCACTGAGGACAGTGAAGACTTGGAAGGGGAGGATGTATGTCAGAATGAAGATCCGGTTGTTCCTTTGGAAGAATCAGAAGTCGTACCTGAAGAAGCTCCTCAACCTGCTGAGAAACATGCTGAAACACCTGCAGCATCCAAGGATAAGCCTGCTAGATACGTTCCCCCACCATACAAACCACCTCTACCATTTCCAGGACGATTCAAAAAGCAGCAAGCTGAGAAGTATAAGGCTTTATTTGAAAAGCAATTGAGAGAGATTGAGTTGAGAATGCCATTGCTGGATGCATTCGCACTTGTCCCTCCTTATCAGAAGTTCCTCAAAGATTTGGTTATGGAGAGAACAAAAGAAGTCCAGGGAATGGTGATATTGAGTCATGAATGCAGTGCCATTATCCAGAAGAAGATCACTCCCCTGAAGCTTAAGGATCCTGGATCCTTCACTCTACCCTGCTCACTAGGCCCCCTATCTTTCAGCAGATGCCTATGTGATCTTGGAGCTTCAGTGAGTCTGATGCCGTTGTCTGTGGCTAAGCGTTTAGGATTCACAAGATACAAGGCATGCAACATATCTCTCATTCTAGCTGACAGATCAGTGAGGCTCCCGCATGGACTCTTGGAAGACTTACCAATAAGGATTGGTGTTGTTGAAGTCCCTATAGATTTTGTTGTTTTGGAAATGGATGAAGAGCCTAAGGATCCCCTGATTCTTGGAAGACCATTCCTAGCCACTGCTGGAGCTATCATTGATGTTAAGAAGGGAAAGATAGACCTATGCTTGGGAGAAGATTTCAAGATGACATTTGACATCAAGGAGTCTATGAAGAAACCAACAATCGATGGCAAGGTGTTCTGGATAGAGGAGATGGATCAGCTAGCTGATGAAATTTTAGAAGAACTTGCTGAGGAGGATCATTTCAAGACAGCTTTGACAAAGAAAGGATTAGATGGATTTCTTCATGTTGAGACAAATGTCTACGAAACGTTACTGGATATCTACAAGGTAACTGAGGATTCAGAACGTTATGAAGAATTGGATGAGTCTGTCAAGGAGGTATGCTCAGTAGAGGAAGAAGTCAGTGGCAGCCCGATCACTCACCCAGCTGTTGATCCTATCAATGCGGCTGATGATGACTGGTCAGAGTTAAAAGCTCCCAAGGTTGATCTCAAACCGCTACCCTCAGGACTGAGGTATGTATTCCTTGGATCCAACTCTACTTATCCTGTCATTGTGAATGCTAGCTTGAGTAATGAGGAATTAGAGTTGCTAGTCACTGAGCTTAGAAAATATAGAAGGGCCATAGGTTATTCCTTAGATGATATCAAGGGGATCTCACCTAGTCTCTGCATGCATAGGATCAATCTGGAAAATGAATCATACTCTAGTATTGAACCTCAAAGGAGATTGAATCCTAACCTTAAGGAAGTTGTGAAAAAAGAAATTCTTAAACTGTTGAATGCTGGGCTTATCTATCCTATCTCTGATAGTACTTGGGTATCCCTAGTACATTGCGTACCTAAGAAAGGGGGAATTACAGTGATAAAAAATGAAAAAGATGAATTGATCCCCACTAGGACTATCACTGGCCATAGGATGTGCATTGATTACAGAAAACTGAATGCTGCATCTAGGAAAGATCATTTTCCTCTTCCTTTCATTGATCAAATGTTAGAACGATTAGCCAATCATCCCTACTACTGTTTCCTTGATGGGTATAGCGGATTTTTCCAAATCCCTATCCACCCAAATGATCAGGAAAAGACTACTTTCACTTGTCCATATGGCACATTTGCCTACAGACGCATGCCTTTTGGTTTGTGTAATGCACCTGCAACATTTCAGAGGTGTATGACCTCTATATTCTCGGATTTGATAGAGGAGATGGTGGAGGTATTCATGGATGATTTTTCCGTGTATGGCTCCTCCTTCTCCTCATGTTTGTTGAATCTCTGCAGGGTATTAGCAAGATGTGAGGAGACAAGCCTAGTGCTCAACTGGGAGAAGTGCCACTTCATGGTGAACGAAGGGATAGTGTTGGGACACAAGGTATCAGAGAAGGGGATTGAGGTTGATAAGGCAAAGATTGAGGTCATGGTACAGTTGCAGCCTCCCAAGTCAGTCAAGGATATGAGGAGTTTTCTTGGGCATGCTGGGTTTTACAGAAGATTCATCAAGGACTTCTCAAAAATTGCAAGACCCCTTACAAGACTGCTGTGCAAAGAGGTCGAGTTTGTCTTTGATGAGAGCTGTCTGGAAGCTTTCAACAAGATCAAAGAAGCGTTAGTCTCAGCACCAATAGTCGAAGCTCCAGACTGGGATCATCCTTTTGAGATAATGTGTGATGCCTCAGATTATGCAGTAGGGGCTGTGTTGGGACAGCGAATAGAGAAGAAACTGCATGTCATCTACTATGCGAGCAGAACCCTTGATGAGACACAAGGGAGGTATGCAACAATAGAGAAAGAGCTATTGGCTGTAGTCTTTGCTTTTGAGAAATTCAGAAGTTACTTGGTGGGATCAAAAGTGGTAGTCTATACAGACCATGCTGCGCTTAGGCATATATACTCCAAGAAGGATACCAAACCGAGACTGCTGAGATGGATACTTCTACTCCAGGAGTTTGATATGGAGATTGTTGACAAGAAGGGGATAGAGAACGGCGTTGCTGATCACCTGTCCAGAATGAGAATAGAAGATCCAATCCCTATTGATGACTCTATGCCTGAAGAACATCTTATGGTTGTTGAGATATGCAAGAAGATGCATCAAACAGGAATGGCTATGAAGGAGCTTCAATGTCTAGCAGTCAATTCAGAGAGTATGCCCTGGTATGCGGATGTGGTGAACTACAAGGTCTGTGGAGAGATTCCTGCAGACATGGATCCTTATAGGAAAAAGAAGTTTTTCAGAGATGTCAACCACTACTTCTGGGATGAACCTTACCTGTACAAGAGGGGTTCAGATGGGCTGTTTAGGAGATGCATAGCAGAAGGGGAAGTGCAGGGAGTGCTTGAGCACTGTCATGGATCCGCATATGGAGGACACTTCGCTACATTCAAAACAGTTCAGAAGGTTCTGCAAGCAGGCCTTTGGTGGCCAACGTTGTTCAAGGACACAAACAGTTTCATCAGCAAGTGTGACGCCTGCCAGAGGATGGGTAACATCAACAGAAGGAATGAGATGCCTCAGAACCCAATTTTGGAAGTGGAAATTTTTGATGTTTGGGGAATTGATTTCATGGGACCGTTCAACCCTCCATCAAACGGCAATGCCTACATTCTGGTCGCAGTTGATTATGTCTCAAAATGGGTTGAAGCCATTGCAAGTCCTACCAATGATCACAAGGTTGTTCTGAAACTGTTCAAGAGCATCATCTTTCCCAGGTATGGAGTACCGAGAGCAGTGATCAGTGATGGTGGTACACATTTCATCAACAAGGTTTTTGAAAGCATGTTGAAGAAGTATGGTGTGAAGCATAAGGTATCTACAACCTACCATCCCCAGACATGTGGACAAGTAGAGGTTTCTAACAAGCAGATAAAAAGAATCATATCAAGAGTTGTTGGGGCTTCGAAGAAAGATTGCTCTACCAAGTTGGATGATACTCTATGGGCATACATGACAGCTTTCAAGACACCCATAGGAAAGACACCTTTTCAGTTGGTATATGGTAAAGCATATCATCTCCCTGTGGAGATTGAGTATAAGGCGCTTTGGGCTATCAAGCTTCTGAACTTGGACATTGATGCAGCCCAGGCAAAGAGAGTCCTTGACATCCATGAACTTGAGGAAATCAGACTTGATGCCTTCGAGAGTTCCAAACTCTATAAGGAGAGAACCAAGGCCTTTCATGATAAGAAGATTGTGGTCAAGGAGCTTAAGGCTGGAGATCACGTCTTGCTGTTCAATTCCAGACTTAAGCTGTTTCCCGGAGAGCTCAAGTCTAGATGGTCTGGACCATTTGAAATCAAAGATGTTTTGCCATTCGGTGCGATCACACTCCTGAACAAGGATGGCAGCGAGTTCACAGTGAACGGTCAACGTGTCAAGCGTTACCTAGCTGATCAAGAGACAGCAGAGGGGTCCTCCATACCCCTCTATGAGCCTCCCAAAGCCTAGAAGGCATAAACAGTCAAGCTCAGTGACTTTAAACAAGCTCACTTGGGAGGAAGTCCCAAAGGTATCCCTGTACATATTGCTTAGGATTTTTCTTGTGTTTTTGATTTTTGTTTTTGGTTTTATGTTAGTCAGGATTACGCATTGTTGGAGTTTGAATATGATTATCAGAGAAGTGCAGGTGAGGAGTCGAGTATGAGATAGTAAAAAATGTGGAGAGGGAGACAATTATTTGGTGTTGTCAAGTGAGACATAATTAAAAAAAAAAAAAAAAAAAAAAGAAAAAAAATTTGTGTCTCACTTGACTTACAAACACTCCACTCGACCCTACACATATTCAACCACACATTCCCTTATCCTTTTCTTTTCTTTCATCCACACCCACACTGCCCAAACACACTACACGCTCGATTCACATCACTCTCCTTACCACCACACAAATCTCTCTTTTTCTCTTTTCACCATATCCTCCCCTCACGCACTCTCACCCGACGGAGCAAGCTTCCACTCGACCCACCGTCTCGAGTCACGCCGTCGAAGCATCCTCTTCACTCGACCGGATTCACTCGCGCTACGAAAGCACCGAGGCTCACGCGACCCGTTCTCACCTCCGTCGCTCTCCCTCACTCGACTCACACACGACTCGACGATAAAGCTCTCGCTTGACTCGTCGGATTTCAGCCCACTCGACCGGCCAAGCAAGCTCCGTCACCTCCTCACTCGACTGAACTTGACAGATCTTGCAACCTCCACTCGACGGTAACGCATCTCTCTCACTCGACCCTCAAGATACTCGACCCTCTCTCTGCTACTCAACTAGCTGAGCCACACCACTCGTGCTCGCCGTCACCGCCACTTGACCAGTGAACCGCTCGAGTAACTCAAACCTTGTTGTTTACTTGGCACGTGTTGCTCACTCGACCGACTTGAGAAGCTTCACTCGACTTGTTGTCGCTCGATCCGTTCATCTTCAGTACTCACTCTCCATCACTCGACTTGTCCTCACCGGTTTCTCGTAGCAGTCACTCGACGGGAGCCACTCGACCGTCGTTACCTCCTTACTCGACCAACAAGCTACAGCAACTCACTCATTTTCTACTCGTTTCTAAATTCCCTCGACCGTCACTCACTCGACCGTATTCACTCGTGCTTGCCGTCAATCTACTCGAGCAGCTACTAAAGCTCACTCGAGCTCCCACTCGATCGACACGCTCCACACATCGCTCGTGTCTATTCACTCGATTCCTTCTCCCAATCGGCTAAGCTCACCCTACGTACTTCACCCCACTCCCACGCGAGTCACTCGGCAGCCCATTCGATGCGCTTGAGTTTCACCACCTCTCACTCGATCGAGTTCATCCACTCGACCGAGCTCACCAAGGTTCACTCGACAGTATAGTGTGACTGTGACAAACTCGCTAAGTGCTACTTCCCTTTGCATTTCTCTATATAAATTTGCTATTTTATCTTGATATTTGGTACACTAACAAGCTAATTTTTAGCTTTGAGTTCCAATTGTTTCAGTTTCACAATGTCAAGAGATTTGTTGCATGAAATGCGTGAGAAGTATGGTTGTAAACCAACAGAGCGTGCATCTCCTCAGTCTATGTCCAAGGTCTATATGGAGAAGAAGAAAGCTGCATATGAGAGAGCGTCTGGTGTTGGTCCTTCTCAGGCAAGAAGCAGAGCTAAGTCTTCGGGTAAGAAACCAATGGAGCTGCAGGATGATGACAGTGATTATGAGCTTGAAGAGCATCCACCTGTCCCAGCTCGCAAGTCAGTGCAGAAGAAGAAGACAGAGAAGTGGTTAGCCCCGGGAGAGTATTACAAGCTGTTTCAGCAGCATGAGTTTCAGGGCACGAGGTACCCTTGCCAGCAGACGATGGATGAGCTGGCTATCTCGAGTGATGTCGAGTATATGTTTGAGCATTGTCATCTCAGCACCCTCATGACTAGTCCGCGAAACGCATACCGAGAGGAGACAATTCAGTTCCTCTGTACGCTTGCCATACATCTTTATGAGGATGATCCGGACATAGAGTCAGATGGAGGATTGGGATACATCACCTTCACTATCCATGATCAAGAGTATGTCCTGACCATCAGAGAGATGGAGGGTTTGTTTGGATTCCCTAATGGAACAGGGACTGGGCAAAGGATTGATAGGGATGAATTGTTGGCTCTTTGGGAAACGATTGGGAATGATAAGAAGTTTGCTTCATCTAGGACCAAGAGCAACCACATCAGAAGTCCAGTTATCCGATACTTCCATCGATCAATTGCAAACGTTTTCTTCGCGAGAGAGACAACAGGGACACAGATCAACGGGGAGCTGGAGATGATTGATCTTGCACTCAAAGATCTCTTGTTAACAGCAGCAGATGGGTCACTACTGCAAGGTGATACGACTGATATATCCCCCTCGTTCACTCTGTTGCACCAGCTACTCAGTTACAGAACTTGGGTAGTGAAGCTGAGCAGCTGCAGAACTCAAGGAGTTATGTGTATGGGAGGGTTGGTGACAGTCATCTTGGAAGCTTGTAGCGTCCCGCTGAGTTCAGAGCCTATTGCACCGAGATTCATCGACATTCAGAACTTGAAGCAAGCTCAATGGTTGCATTGGGAGAAACGCAACGGGTTGTATATGTATTACTTCACTCACCCCGTACTTGGTGACGCGCGATTTCTGCTTTCTTGTATTGCTTTCACTAGGATACTCGAAGGCAGTAACATTGAGTTTACACCTCCCGCAGAGGCTCTCTACACAACATATGGTGAGGAAGCGATGGACGTATCTGATAATGAGGATGATCAGATGGATGAGGATTCAGATGAGTATAGACCAGAGAAGTACCACTTCAAGGACTACACAGCGCCTAGACAAGGCAAGAGTTTGGTAGAGGCTCACAAGCGTATCAGTACCCTACAGAAGTGGAACATGCTGCAGGACAAGGCCATAAGGTCTATGAAGTCGAAGATGAAGAGCTTCATGAGTAAGTTTAGCTGCGCCTCCACCACCACAGCATTTGCAAACACTACTCCGCAGGATGCTAGACCAGTTCAGCGCCGTTTGTCCACGAGTGATGTCCCAGCACGCTACAGAACTCCTTCTCCATCACGTCATTCCGCCTATGAGTATAGAGAGCATAATGTTTCTTCTTCTCCTCTGAGACAGTCCTCCCCTGAGCTTAGGGCTAGCAAAAAGAAGGAGAAAAGGAAAAAGAAGAAGGCAGCGAGACGGAAGGCAAAAGCCAGTTCATCACACTTGTCAGAGGAGCATCATGTTGAGGATCTGACCATGGATCAACCTGAGGATCACATTGAGGACCTGACTGTTGATCGAGGTGCGTATCATTTCTAAGACCTAACTGCGGATCATGTCGCGCAGAACGTTGAGCAACCAGCAGAGGCTCCTCCTGCGCAGCCTGCACCAGGTGCTTATACAAGCGAGTCCATGACTCAATACCTGGATTCTTATTTTCAGTAATGTACCACTCCAAACCTTCATTCTATATACCATTTCATTTTCATACTTTTGTTTGTTTGATTCTCAAACCAACTCTCAAATTTTTATTACACAAGGGACTGTGTAATTTAAGTTTGGGGGAGGGTTTGGGATGACATTTGATGTTGTGTTCTCTTTTCTTATTTTGAATTTTTAGCATATAATTTGCATTCATATATGTGCATTGAAAACCCCTAAAAATTTGAAAAATTTTCAGAAAAAATCTTTAAAAACAGAGTGATCATGTAGCTTGCATTTGCATACTAGGATTGAGTCTAGACTGTTTCATGTAGGACTGTTGCATTAGCATAGGGGGCGATGATGATTTACACCTTGTTGATTTGCTATGATTCACTAGTTGAGATCAATGCCCTGGTTGTTAGCTTTTTGATGCATGATGATTGAACTTGAAGTAAGTCTGAAACAAACTTGGAATTCATGAAGAGCATTCTTGAACTTGGTTGAAACATGTTGTGATATGATCTCATTCCTTACCTTATAAGAACTTAATCTTGACTTGCAAATATCTGGTTGTGTTTTGCTCGCATGCTCATGGTCACCATATACATATTTGGATCATCTTCCTCCTTTCACCACTCTTGTTGATCCAAGTAGCTGATCTTTATTTTGATCAGTTTGCCATACCCACAGCCTATCCTTTTCTTTCAAGCCAATTAATAATTTTTGAGTGGTAGGTCTTTTACCGGATTATGCTTGGGGAGAACGTGTTAGGTATGAGCCGACAGGATTAAAATCTTGAGTAGTTCTGATTTTCACTTTCAAATCAGATAGGACTAGGTCTGGATTCTTACTTGGGTTTGGGATTGGAATGATTGTGAAAGGAAAGAAGAGAAACAGAAAAAGTTGTGTCTTTAGGAGGAGAATGTTTTTCAAGAAGTTTATACTCTAGTGATTGATTCTTGTGGGGATAGCGTGATATACAGAGAATGGTTTTGGGATGTAAAGAAAGAGAAAAACAGTTTTGATGTTTTATAACGTAGGAAGAAAACAGAACCATGGTAAAAAAAAAAAGCCCCCTATCCACTAGTATTGATAAGAAACTTCTCCTAAGGCAAAAAGAAAAAAAAATGGGATTGATGTTGAAGGGTAGACATAGGGATCATCCGAGTTTAGATGATTAGGAGTAAGCACTTGGGAACCATTGGGTAGTCAAGGTTTTATTCCTGTATGCATTTGTTGGTCCTTATCTTTAGCATTCTCCCTAAGGCTCAATCCATTCATTGAGAGATCCTTGTCCTGAAATTGTTTAAACCCTCATGGTTCTCAAAACCTTTTTCTGCCTAGCCAAGTGAGTTTGTTAAGCCTTGCACAACCAGATTCATATACTTGAGTAATGAATGTTAAAAGGAATGAATGATTTGAATGCATGTGTAGATCAAGGGATAGAATCAGTTTCGGATTTGATGAGTTTGTCTAAAGTCGTTAAGTAAAGTTCTCTCAGCATACATCAAAGACTTAGCAACCAGGACATTGATTTTAACTGCTCTATCTTGCAAGTTACAGGTTCTGAGACCCCATTTTCAAACCTCTCTTCCACTTTGTTTCTTTTTGCTTTGCTTGAGGGCAAGCAAAGACTAAGTTTGGGGGAGTTGATAAGTCTGTATTTCATCGCTTTTTGAGCATGCATTCATCATCTTTTCAGCATCATTCACTTGTTGATTCGCATCATATTGATCCCTTTCTGCATGTTTTACATACTTAGGTAGATTTTATGCATATCATGCATATCTTGCATACATTGTGCATATTTGGAGTGTTTCAGGTACTTAGGAGACATGCAGAGCGAAGCAGAGGAACAAGCGTTACTCGACATGCACACGATCGAGTGAGAAGCAAGGATGCGTTGCAGGAACGCACTTCACTCGATTGACACGACCGAGTAGGATGATCGAGTAGGCTGCAGAGATACATTGCAATTACAAAGATGATCGAGTGAGCAGCAGACGTATACGATCGAGTAGCTGATCGAGCAGAAGGGAAGCGAAGCAGAACCACCTGTCACTCGATGCACTCATTCGAGTGACATGAACAAGCAAAGCAAAGAAGTAGCTGATGGTTTCACAGGTCACTCGACAAGTTCACTCGAGGAAGACGGTCGAGTATGATATGATGCAAAGAAGAAATTAAGTGTTACTCGACCCGCTCACTCGACCGACAGGACCATTACAACTTTTAAACCTCTTTTACATTGTCGTTTTATGTTTTAAGGTTTTCCCAAACATTGTTATAAATAGGTCTCATTTGGATTGCCCAAGGGATCAAGTTTTTTATTAGGTTTTTGTTGTTAGCCACCAAACGATCCTGAGAATTGTAATCGAGATTTCTTTTGAGTTATTGAGACTTTGCAGTTAGTTCTTGAATCATTGTTGTTACTCTTCCTGTCATATTTATTATTATGCATGTTTTGAACGATTCTTGTTTCATGATGTTTAACATGATTTCTGCGTCTGAGTAGTGTTAGGGTTCTTGAGGATGGGATAGATTAGGTGGAGGATGTTAGTTTATGTTAGATTCGTGTTATTTCCCTTCTGGACTAGAGTTTTATTAGCTAGTTCTTCTCTGATCAATTGGAACTGGGTCATAGACATTTCATACCCGAAAGGTATATGATGAAATGTCTGAACCAACTAGTGCCAGAGATTTACACGCTTAGCCCAAGAGATTGGTTGTCTAAGATGTTTATTGACATGAATGAGCTGTTTCTTTATGCCTGTTTACTACATGTTTCATCAATGAGAATTGAGATTAGGAAGTGTTGTAAACTTGATAGTTTCTGCCAAGAGATTGGATTGACTAGTATTAGAAGTTCATTGTCTAGGGATTTAGAATGTTTGCAGTTTGATAAACACTCGAAGTAGATTAGCATACTCCACCTACATCAATAACCTCATCCTCGGGATCTTCTATCCATTTGTGCTTTCTGTTTAATTCTCTTGTTATTTACTTGTTCTGCTTTGTTTTCTTGCCAGTATCAATAATCGTTACGTTTTAGCTTATGCATGGTAGTCTATGTTTTACAGCCTTACATTTATCGCATGTTTAACATGTTCGCTTAGGATCACTGAAAACCAAAAGTCATTTATGCTTGCTTGACTTAATCATTTCTGATATATCTTGATTGCTAGCATCACACCTGATTGGATTGATACCTATTGTACTGCAATGACATGATAGTACTCTAGGGTAATTGATAGAAAAATCCTAGTATCAAGTGTTGATTGGGGTTAGAATATGTTAGAATACAATAAATTTGATTCATTACAAGTGTTAGAGATGCATGAAGAGTGTTTAGAAGTGTGGAGAAAGGCGTTGAAATTGGGTCTGAAATGGGCTAAGAACTCAAAAACATTGCGTTGAACCACTTAATGGCTTTTCTAATGCTTTTTTGGGTTAGAAATATGTTTGAATACAATAAATTTGATTGTGACAACTGCTAGAGATACATGAAGAGTGTTTAGAAGTTTGGAGAAAGACTTATTGAAATTTGGTCCCAAATGGGCTAAGAACTCAGAAACATTGCGTTGAAAAACTAAATGACTTATCTAGTGTTGTTCGGGGTTAGAATATGCTAGAATCAAATAAATTTTGTTGATTACAAGTGCTAGAGATTCATGAAGTGTGTTTAGAAGTGAAGAGAAAGACTTGTTGAAATTGGATCCCAAATGGCCTAAGAACTCAGAAACATTGCGCTAAACAACTAAATGACTTATCTAGTGTTGATTGGGGTTAGAATATGTTAGAATACAATAACTTTGATTGATTACAAGTGCTAGAGATGCATGGAGAGTGTTTATAAGTGTGTAGAAAGACTTGTTGAAATTTGGTCCCAAATGGGCTAAGAATCGATAAACATGTCTTTGGAGCAGTAAATAGCTTGTCTAGTGTTCTTTGGGGTTTGAATATGTTAGAATACAATAAATTTTATTACTTACAAGTTTTAGAGATGCATGAAGGGTGTTTAGAAGTGTGGAGAAAAACTTGTTAAAATTGGGTCCCAAATGGGCTAAGAACTCAGAAACATTGCGTTGAACCACTAAATGACTTAACTAGTGTTGTTTGGGGTTAGAATATGTTAGAATACAATGAATTTGATTACTTACAAGTGCTAGAGATGCATAAAGAGTGTTTAGAAGTATGTAGAAAGACTTGTCGAAATTTGTTCAAAATAGTCTAAGAACTCGGAAACATTGCGTTGAACCACTATATGGCTTGTCTAGTGTTATTTAGGGTTAGAATATGTTAGACTACAATATATTTTATTGATTAAAAGTGCTAGAGATTCATGAAGAGTGTTTAGAAGTTTGGAGAAAGACTTGTTGAAATTGGGTCCCAAATTGTCTAAGAACTCTGAAACATTGCGTTGAACCATTAAATGACTTATCTAGTGTTTTTTGGGTTAGAATATGTTAGAATACAATAAATTTGATTTATTACAGGTGCTAGAGATGCATGAAGAGTGTTTAGAAGTGTGGAGAAAGACTTGTTCAAATTGGGTCCCAAATGGGCTAAGAACTCGGAAACATTCCGTTGAACCACTAAATGACTTATCTAGTATTGTTTGGGGTTAGAATATGTTAGAATACAATAAATCTGATTGATTACAAGTGCTAAAGATGCATGAAAAGTGTTTAGAAGTGTGGAGAAAGACTTGTTAAAATTGGGGCCCAAATGGGCTAAGAACTCGGAAACATTGCGTTGAACCAGTAAATGACTTATTTAGTGTTATTTGGGGTTAGAATATGATAGAATAAAATAACTTTTTTATAACAAGTACTAGAGATGCATGAAAAGTGTTTAGAAGTGTGTAGAAAGACATTGAAATTGGGTCCCAAATGGGCTAAGAACTCAAAAACATTGCGTTGAACCAATTAATGGCTTTTCTACTGCTGTTTTGGGTTAGAATATGTTTGAATACGATAAATTTGATTGTTACAAGTGCTAAAAATACATAAGAGTGTTTAGAGTTGTGGAGAAAGAGTTGTTGAAATTGGGTCCCAAATGGGGTAAGAAGTCGGAAACATTGCTTTGAACCACTAAATGACTTATCTATTGTTGTTTAGGGTTATAATATGTTAGAATACAATAACTTTGAATGATTACAAGTGCTAGAGATGCATGAAGGGTGTTTCGAAATATATAGAAAGACTTGTTGAAATTTGGTCCCAGATGGGCTAAGGATCCATAAACATGTATTTGGAGTAGTAAATGGCTTGTCTAGTGTTGTTTGGGGTTAGAATATGTTAGAATATAATAAATTATATTGATTACAAGTGCTATAGATGCATTAAAACTGTATAGAACTGTGGAGAAAGACTTGTTGAAATTGGGTCCCAAATGGGTAAGAACTCAGAAACATTGCGTTGAACCACTAAACGACTTATCTAGTGTTGTTTGGGGTTAGAATATGTTAGAATACAATAACTTTGATTGATTACAAGTACTAGAGATGCGTGAAGAATGTTTAGAAGTGTGTAGAAAGACTTGTTGAAATTTGGTCGAAGATGGGCTAAGAATCCATAAACATGTATTTGGAGCAGTAAATGCCATGTCTAGTGTTGTTTGGGGTTAGAATATGTTAGAATACAATAAACTATATTGATTACAAGTGCTATATATGCATCAAAAGTGTTTAGAAGTGTGGAGAAAGACTTGTTAAAATTGGGTCCCAAATGGGCTAAGAACTCGGAAACATTGCGTTGAACCACTAAATGACTTAACTAGGGTTGTTTGGGGTTAGAATATGTTAGAATACAATGAATTTGATTGATTACAAGTGCTAGAGATGCATAAAAGTGTTTAGAAGTGTGTAGAAAGACTTGTCGAAATTTGTTCAAAATAGTCTAAGAACTCGGAAACATTGCGTTGAACCACTATATGGCTTGTCTAGTGTTGTTTAGGGTTAGAATATGTTAGACTACAATATATTTGATTGATAAAAAGTGCTAGAGATTCATGAAAAGTGTTTAGAAGTTTGGAGAAAGACTTGTTGAAATTGGGTCCCAAATTGTCTAAGAACTCTGAAACATTGCGTTGAACCATTAAATGACTTATCTAGTGTTTTTTTTGGGTTAGAATATGTTAGAATACAATAAATTTGATTTATTACAGGTGCTAGAGATGCATGAAGAGTGTTTAGAAGTGTGGAGAAAGACTTGTTGAAATTGGGTCCCAAATGGGGTAAGAAGTCGGAAACATTGGGTTGAACCACTAAATGACTTATCTATTGTTGTTTAGGGTTATAATATGTTAGAATACAATAACTTTGAATGATTACAAGTGCTAGAGATGCGTGAAGGTTGTTTCGAAATATATAGAATGACTTGTTGAAATTTGGTCCCAGATGGGCTAAGGATCCATAAACATGTATTTGGAGTAGTAAATGGCTTTTCTAGTGTTGTTTGGGGTTAGAATATGTTAGAATACAATAAAATTTATTGATTACAAGTGCTATAGATGCATTAAAACGGTATAGAAGTGTGGAGAAAGACTTGTTGAAATTGGGTCCCAAATGGGCTAAGAACTCGGAAACATTGTGTTGAACCACTAAATGACTTATCTAGTGTTGTTTGGGGTTAGAATATGTTAGAATCAATGAATTTGATTGATTAAAAGTGCTAGAGATGCATTAAGAGTGTTTAGAAGTGTGTAGAAAGATTTCCCGCAATTTGGTCCAAAATGGGCTAAGAACCCACAATCATTGCTTTGAAGCATTAAATGCCTTGTTTAGTGTTGATTGGGGTTAGAATATGTTAGAATACAATAAATTTGATTTATTACAAGTATTAGAGATGCATGAATAGTGTTTAGAAGTGTTGAGAAAGACGTTGAAATTGGGTCCCAAATGGGCTAAGAACTCAAAAACATTGCATTGAACAACTAAATGACTTATCTAGTGTTGTTTGGGGTTACAATATGTTAGAATAAAATAAATGTTGTTGATTACAAGTCCAAACACTTATCTAGTGTTGTTTGGGGTTATAATATGTTAGAATACAATAACTTTGATTGATTACAAGTGCTAGAGATGCATGAATAGTGTTTAGAAGTGTGTAGAAAGACTTGTTGAAATTTGGTCCCAAATGGGCTAAGAATCGTCAAACATGTCTTTGGAGCAGTAAATCGCTTGTCTAGTGTTGTTTGGGGTTTGAATATGTTAGAATGCAATTAATTTTATTGATTACTAGTTTTAGAGATGCATGAAGAGTGTTTAGAAGTGTGGAGAAAGACTTGTTAAAATTGGGTCCCAAATGGGCTAAGAACTCGGAAACATTGCGTTGTACCACTAAATGACTTACCTAGTGCTGTTTGGAGTTAGAACATGTTAGAATACAATGAATTTGATTGATTACAAGTGCTAGAGATTCATAAAGAGTGTTTAAAAGTGTGTAGATAGACTTGCCAAAATTTGTTCAAAATAGGCTAAGAACTCGTAAACATTGCGTTGAACCACTATATGGCTTGTCTAGTGTTGTTTAGGGTTAGAATATGTTAGACTACAATAAATTTGATTGATTACAAGTGCTAGAGATGCATGAAGAGTATCTAGAAGTGTGGAGAAAGACTTGTTGAAATTGGGTCCCAAATGGGCTAAATACTCGGAAACATGCGTTGAACCACTAAATGACTTATCTAGTGATGTTTAAGGTTACAATATGTTAGAATACAATAAATTTGATTGATTACAAGAGCTAGAGATGCATGAAAAGTGTTTAGAAGTATGTGATTACTCGAGTATTTAACCCGATAACTTAACTGAAGTAAGTATATTTAGGATCGATCACAAGGAGCAAAGGTACACTAAAGACTTGCGAGACTCGTTATCAGCTAAAGCGGAAAAGACTTGTTGTTTGGTTTTCAGTTTTTGTAAATAAAAATGCAAATAAAGAGATTAAACTTATGAATTAAAGACATTGGGCAGCAGGGTATTTTCAGAGAATCAATGAATAACAAATAAAAGCAATAAGGAATTCAAACATGAAGAACCGTTCTTGAACATGAACATAAATCTAGACTAACTCTCTCTCAAGACATTAATCACTAAATCCAACTATTCAATTACTAAACTCTCATTTGTAGTTTCCTAGCCAAATTTGCGTTATCAAACAGGTTCATTTGGTTCACAAAGCTTTCTAACATCAACTCTCGCAGGTTAGAAATACAATGCTCAATTTACATTCATTCAGGCATTTTATCGAACATCTCTGAAACACATAAAAGCCTAAATTCTAAAACAGGGTGATCAATCCTATTCTAGCATTGAGAACATGTAAATTGAAGAACCTAATGATTTAAGAATTCCCTAAGACATCTAATCCATCAAATCATTGAATCTCCTACTTAGAACCCTAAAACCCAATTGAAGAACTACTCACACATAGCAATTAAAACAAAGCAAATAGATTTTAAAGGAAACATGATTCAATAGATTAGAATAAGAAAAAGGTTTAGAAATCTTCTCCGAATTGTCAAAGAGGATCAATCTCTATCCCAGATGTTGCTTACAAGTCTCAAACCCAGAAAAACTGCCGTAAAGAAAAGCGTAGAATTAAAAACATGTCTTTTTGGGTTTTAATACCCATTACAGAAGAAAATAGAAGTTAATTCCGGTTAAGGAAACCGAAATTGGAATGGACCAATCGGTCTAAAAGATGGACCGATCGGTCTTTTAGCTCCTGGTCTTGTTCGGGTGATTGGATCGATCGATCCTAGGTGAGGACCGATCGATCTCTGTTCTGTGATCAGGGCCGGGTAAATGGATCGATCTATCCATTGTGGGGATCGATCGATCGTCTCGCTCCTGGAATGTGCCGTCCGTTTGGATCGATCGGTCTGGTGATGGACCGATCGGTTCATGCTCTACATCAGCTAAAGTTCCACTTCCTTGCCCGAAACTGGTCTAGAACGCGTCAATTCCGCTCCAACCGCTTATCTCCTGCTCAAGACTCAAAACACGACTCGAAAGATTCGAAAGACGGACTGAAATAGGATAAACGACTCAAAATGGACATAAAAGAAAGGGTGAAAGACTCTAAAGACACTGTATATCAACTCCCCCCGACTTAGATTCTTGCTTGCCCTCAAGCAAAACAAAAATCTAACCAAGAGAAGAGGTTTGAAAACGCGAGAACTCACATATTCTTTTGGGATCATGCTCTTAATCAATTGCCTGCAAACCACTATCAAAAAGTTCATATCAAACCGTACAATAATGTACTTCACCATGATATCATGAGATCCCTAAATCACAAAGAACTTCAGAATCAGATAACTTAACATTTTAACATTCATTAGCAGTTTCGTGCACTCTCACAAAGGGGATATCGAACATGTTATGGTCTAGGTGTAAAGGCTGTCTTAGGTGGCTCAAGTGTTTAAGGTTCAGCAGTAATATGAACGGATGCAAATCATTATGCAAAATCACAATGAGACACATACCAATTGGAAGGTACATAACTTCCCTCTAACTCGGATCACCTTAACCAAATCAAACCCCAAACAAGTCATAAGTATTATAGATGCTTTTCAAATACAACCAAAGACTTATCGACTTTTCCGGTTCCATTCTTTCTCCTTTCTCGTTCTTTTCTCTTTTTTTTTTTAATTTTTTTTTGTTTTTTGACGGGGGAGTGGAACCGGTTCTCGTCTCACAAAACTGCATCAACAAAACTCAATCATGATCGCTCACATCACATGCTCATGAATATAACAATCTAACCACAAGAACTCAATGTCCCTCATCCCAAACAACTACAATTACAATCCAAATTAAAGGAAAGCTATGTCGGTCTGTATACTCCATAGTTTTTGCACATTAATGCACATGATGACAATGACATAAGAATGCATGTAGTATGAAGCATGTATAGGGCTAAAAGTGTGGTACTAGACTAAAGATGAGTCTAGCCATTCAGAGTTTACAAAGAGTGGTAAAACAATGCGGATTAAACTCTGAATGTATTATCCATTACATGATTACCAACCCCCTAAGTGAGATATAACAAGTCAAGATTAAGTTCAAATAAGCAAGGTTAAGCTCAAATCATCCAAATTTCGAAGTGAGGGATTATACGAGTGATCTAGTCATGAATTTTCCTGAAGTTCCAAGTTATCCTTAAACAATGCTAAATGGTCCCAAGGCAACGAAATCAAGCAAGGTGCAATTCCCTAAGAAAAGCTCATAGTTCTCATACATCATTTTGACTCAATAAAACAGACACGATTTTGACTCGATAAAACAAACTGACAGACTCAAGAAAACATCAAAATGAAACATAAGAAAAGCAAACTGCATCAGTAGACCAATGACACCTCCCCCAGACTTGCTTCACACCGTCTCGGTGTGAGAACAATTCCAAAAGAAAACGTCACAACCAAAAAGAAAAAAATAAATGAAGATGCAAAAAAGAAGAATAAAAATAAGAAAACTGACCTGGGACATCTGGTGGGTTGCCTCCCACAAAGCGCTTATTTTTGGTCTTTACCTTGACCGCTCAACAAAAAATATTAATCACAAAAATCAAAAGGTTGAGCCACTGCACCTTTAGTCCTTCTCCTGTTACGGCACACAACAATATACACAAAGTAACACACAATTATCCATGATAAGGAGGCAAAATAACCATCAACCAAATTTGCTACAAATATAACATATATCTTGAAACTTTCTTTGATGGTTTGATGCTCATGAGGATCAAATGCATTTGGTGGAAATATAAGATCAACTTCAGGCCTTAATGAAGTTTTAACAAAATAGTCAACTTTCTCCCCATTAGTTTCATATAGCACAATATTTCCATCCATATAATCAACCTCAGGATCCTCACTCTCATGCAAGATGTTATCAATATCAAGCACAACTCCTAAATAAGATTCTTCAAGAAGAGATATAGATATTTCAGGCATTGAAAACTTAAACTCGAGATCATGAACATTCAAAGCACAATGATATTCAATATCAAAACATATTTCATTGTAATCTCTAGCAAGTTTTTCTGCTGTAAAAGTATCTAGCTGTTGAGACTCACCTATCAAATCATAACATTCACTGATAATCTCGGGAGTATGCAAACTAGAAGTCACATCTTCGATGCTAGGCATAGGAAAATCCTCAAAATCATGAATTTCAAGGGTTGAAACGCATGTACCTTCTATTTCGCTCGGTGGAACACAATATATTACTTTTTCAAGATCATGTGCTTCTTTGATCTCATAGCCTGTGAGTTACCTTCGTTCATATGCTGCCCGCAACGATAAGAGGTTCAACCGGATCAATGTCGCTAATTCACTCCTTGTCAATGTTGGATTCTCCATGTAAAGTTCATCCAACTTCACTTTTTGTTCCGGTGTAAGAACACTCTCATCAAATGGTGGCTCTATATATGGCTCATCGTCTTCTTCTTGTGGCCAATCATTGGATTCCATGGCCAACAACTCCTAAATCACCAAAAAGAAATAAAAATTGTTAGTTAAAAAAAACTGTAGAGAAAATGCTCTAGACTAAAAACTAATCCTAAATCTTTAGGTAACGCAATTGCTCCCCGGCAGCGGCGCCAACTTGATTACAAGGTTATTTAACCCGATAACTTAACCAAAGTAAAGTATATGCGGGATCGATCACAAGTAGAAAAGATACACTAAAAACTGATCACAAGGATCGATTAGTTTCTGTAAATAAAAATGCAAATAAAGAGATTTAACTTATGAATTAAAGACATTGGGCAGCAGGGTATTTTAAGAGAATCAATGAATAACAAATAAAAGCAATAAGGAATTCAAACATGACGAACCGTTCTTGAACATGAACAGAATTCTAGACTAACTCTCTTTCAAGACATTAATCACTAAATCCAACTATTCAATTACTTAACTCTCATTTGTAATTTCCTAGCCAAATTTCCATTATCAAACAGGTTCATTTGGTTCACAAAGCGTTCTAACATCAACTCTCGCAGGTTTGAAATACATTCATTCAGGCATTTTATCGAACATCTGAAACACATAAAAGCCTAAGTTCTAAAACAGGGTGATCAATCCTATTCTAGCATTGAGAACATGTAAATTGAAGAACCTAATGATTTAAGAATTCCCTAAAACATCTAACCAATCAAATCATTGAATCTCCTACTTAGAACCCTAAAACCCAATTGAAGAACTACTCACACATAGCAATTAACACAAAGCAAATAGATTTTAAAGGAAACATGATTCAATAGATTAGAGTAAGAAAAAGGTTTAGAAATCTTCTCCAAATTGTCAAAGAGGATCAATCTCTATCCCAGATGTTGCTTAAAGTCTCAAACTCAGAAAAACTGCCGTAAAGAAAAGCGTAGAATGAAAAACAGGTTTTTTTGGGTTTTAATACCCATTACCGAAGAAAATAGAAGTTAATTCCGGTTAAGGAAACCGAAATTGGAATGGACCGATCGGTTTAAAAGATGGACCGATCGGCCTTTTAGCTCTTGGTCTTGTCCGGGTGATTGGATCAATCGATCCAAGGTGAGGACCGATCGATCTCTGTTCTAAGATCAGGGCCGGGTATATGGATCGATCGATCCACTTTGGGGATCGATTGATCGTCTCGCTTCTGGAATGTGCCGTCCGTTTGGATCGATCGGTCTAGTGATGGACCGATCGGTCCGTGCTCTGCATCAGCTAAAGTTCCACTTCCTTGCCCGAAACTGGTCCATAACGCGTCAATTCCGCTCCAACCGCTTATCTCCTGCTCAAGACTCAAAACACGACTCTAAAGACACGGAAGACGGACTAAAATACGATAAATGACTCAAAATGGACATAAAAGCTTATCTCCTGCTCAAGACTCAAAACACGACTCAAAAGACACGAAAAACGGACTAAAATATGATAAACGACTCAAAACGGACATAAAAGAAACGGTGAAAGACTCTAAACGCACTGTATATCAGTATGGAGAAATACTTGCTGAAATTGGGTCACAAATGGGCTAAGAACTTGGTAACATTGCGTTGAACCCCTAAATGACTTATCTAGTGGTTTTTGGGGTTAGAATATGTTAGAATACAATGATTTTTATTGATTACAAGTGCTAGAGATGCATGAAGAGTGTTAAGAAGTGTGGAGAAAGACTTGTTTGAATTGGGTCCGAAATGGGCTAAGAACTCGGAAACATTGCGTTGAACCACTAAATGACTCATCTAGTGGTTTTTGGTTTTAGAATATGTTAGAATACAATAAATTTGATTGATTACAATTGCTATAGATGCATGAAAAGTGTTTAGAAGTGGGGAGAAAGACGTTGAAATTGGTTCCCAAATGGGCTAAGAACTCGGAAACATTGCGTTGAACCACTAAATGACTTATCTAGTAGTCGGAAACATTGTGTTGAACCACTAAATGACTTATCTAGTGTTTTTTGGGGTTAGAATATGTTAGGATTCAATAAATTTAATTGATTACAAGTGCAATAGATGCATGAAGAGTGTTTAGAACTGTGGAGAAAGACTTGTTGAAATTGGGTCCCAAATGGGCTAAGAACTTAAAAACATTACGTTGAACCACTAACTGACTTATCTAGTGTTGTTTGGGGTTATAATATGTTAGAATACAATAAATTTGATTGATTACAATTGCTAGAGATGCATGAAGAGTGTTTAGAAGTGTGGAGAAAGACTTGTTGAAATTAGGTCCTAAATGGGCTAAGAACTCGGAAACATTGTGTTGAACCACTAAATGACTTATCTAGTGTTTTTTGGGGTTAGAATATCTTAGAATTCAATAAATTTAATTGATTACAAGTGCTAAAGATGCATGAAGAGTGTTTAGAAGTGTAGAGAAAAACTTGTTGAAATTGGTTCCCAAATGGGCTAAGAATTCGGAAAAATTGCGTTGAACCACTAAATGATTTATCTAGTGTTGTTTGGGGTTAGTATATGTTAGAATACAATAATTTTGATTGATTACAAATGCTAGAGATGCATGAAGAGTGTTTAGAAGTGTGTAGAAAGACTTGTTGAAATTTGGTGCCAAATGGGCTAAGAATCGATAAAGATGTCTTTGGAGCAGTAAATGGCTTATCTAGTGTTGTTTGGGGTTAGAATATTTTAGAATACAATAAATTTTATTGATTACAAGTTTAGAGATGCATGAAGAGTGTTTAGAAGTGTGGAGAAAGACTTGTTAAAATTGGGTCCCAAATGGGATAAGAACTCGGAAACATTGCGTTGAACCACTAAATGACTTATCTAGTGTTATTTGGGTTTAGAATATGTTAGAATACAATGAATTTGATTGATTACAAGTGCTAGAGATGCATAAAGAGTGTTTAGAAGTGTGTAGAAAGACTTGCCAAAATTTGTTCAAAATAGGCTAAGAAATCGGAAACATTGCGTAGAACCACTATATGGCTTGTCTAGTGTTGTTTAGGGTTAGAACATATTAGACTACAGTAAATTTGATTGATTACAAGTGCTAGAGATGTTTGAAGAGTGTTTAGAAGGTTGGAGAAAAACTTGTTGAAATTGGGTTCCAAATGGGCTAAGAACTCGGAAACATTGTGTTGAACCACTAAATGACTTATCTAGTGTTGTTTGGGGTTAGAATATGTTAGAATTCAATAAATTTGATTGATAACAAGTGCTAGAGATGCATAAAAAGTGTTTAGAAGTGTGGAGAAAGACTTGTTGAAATTTGGTCACAAATGGGCTAAGAACTCGGAAACATTGCGTTGAACCCCTAAATGACTTATCTAGTGGTTATTGGGGTTAAAATATGTTAGAATACAATAAATTTGATTGATTACAATTGCTATAGATGCATGAAAAGTGTTTAGAAGTGGGGAGAAGGACATTGAAATTGGGTCCCAAATGGGCAAAGAACTCGGAAACATTGCTTTGAACCACTAAATTACTTACCAAGTGGTTTTTGGGGTTAGAATATGTTAGAATTCAATAAATTTGATTAATTATAAGTGCTAGGGAGGCATGAAGAGTGTTTAGAAGTGTGGAGAAAGACTTGTTGAAATTGGGTCCCAAATGGGCTAAAAACTCGGAAACATTGCGTTGAACCACTAAATGACTTATCTAGTGTTGTTTGGGGTTATAATATGTTAGAATACAATAAATTTGATTGATTACACTTGCTAGGGATGCATGAAGAGTGTTTAGAAGTGTGGAGAAAGACTTGTTGAAATTAGGTCCTAAATGGGCTAAGAACTCGGAAACATTGTAATGAACCACTAAAAGACTTATCTAGTGTTTTTTGGGGTTAGAATATGTTAGAATTCAATAAATTTAATTGATTACAAGTGCTAGAGATGCATGAAGAGTGTTTAGAAGTGTAGAGAAAGACTTGTTGAAATTGGGTCCCAAATGGGCTAAGAATTCGGAAACATTGCGTTGAACCACTAAATGACTTATCTAGTGTTGTTTGGGGTTAGAATATGTTAGAATACAATAAATTTGATTGATTACAAATGCTAGAGATGCATGAAGAGTGTTCAGAGTTGTGTAGAAAGACTTGTTAAAATTTGGTCCCAAATGGGCTAAGAATCGATAAACATGTCTTTGGAGCAGTAAATGGCTTGTCTAGTGTTGTTTGGGATTTGAATATGTTAGAATACAATAAATTTGATTGATTACAATTGCTATAGATGCATGAAAAGTGTTTAGAAGAGGGGAGAAGGACGTTGAAATTGGGTCCCAAATGGGCTAAGAACTCGGAAACATTGTGTTGAACCACTAAATGACTTACCAAGTGGTGTTTGGGGTTAGAATATGTTAGAATT
The DNA here is from genome assembly GCA_036452645.1 of Capsella bursa-pastoris. NCBI lineage: Eukaryota > Viridiplantae > Streptophyta > Magnoliopsida > Brassicales > Brassicaceae > Capsella > Capsella bursa-pastoris. Next base: position 6,963,480 of record CP144192.1, read on the forward strand.
CAATAAATTTGATTAATTATAAGTGCTAGGGAGGCATGAAGACTGTTTAGAAGTGTGGAGAAAGACTTGTTGAAATTGGGTCCCAAATGGGCTAAGAACTCGGAAACATTGCGGTGAACCACTAAATGACTTATCTAGTGTTGTTAGGGGTTATAATATGTTAGAATACAATAAATTTGATTGATTACACTTGCTAGGGATGCATGAAGAGTGTTTAGAAGTGTGGAGAAAGACTTGTTGAAATTATGCCCCAAATGGGCTAAGAACTCGGAAACATTGTAATGAACCACTAAAAGACTTATCTAGTGTTTTTTGGGGTTAGAATATGTTAGAATTCAATAAATTTAATTGATTACAAGTGCTAGAGATGCATGAAGAGTGTTTAGAAGTGTAGAGAAAGACTTGTTGAAATTGCGTCCCAAATGGGCTAAGAATTCGGAAACATTGCGTTGAACCACTAAATGACTTATCTAGTGTTGTTTGGGTTTAGAATATGTTAGAATACAATGAATTTGATTGATTACAAGTGCTAGAGATGCATAAAGAGTGTTTAGAAGTGTGTAGAAAGACTTGCCAAAATTTGTTCAAAATAGGCTAAGAACTCGGAAACATTGCGTAGAACCACTATATGGCTTGTCTAGTGTTGTTTAGGGTTAGAACATATTAGACTACAGTAAATTTGATTGATTACAAGTGCTAGAAATGTTTGAAGAGTGTTTAGAAGGTTGGAGAAAAACTTGTTGAAATTGGGTCCCAAATGGGCTAAGAACTCGGAAACATTGTGTTGAACCACTAAATGACTTATCTAGTGTTGTTTGGGGTTAGAATATGTTAGAATTCAATAAGTCTGATTGATAACAAGTGCTAGAGATGCCTGAAAAGTGTTTAGAAGTGTGGAGAAAGACTTGTTGAAATTGGGTCACAAATGGGCTAACAACTCGGAAACATTGCGTTGAACCCCTAAATGACTTATCTAGTGGATATTGGGGTTAGAATATGTTAGAATACAATAAATTTGATTGATTACAATTGCTATAGATGCATGAAAAGTGTTTAGAAGTGGGGAGAAAGACGTTGAAATTGGGTCCCAAATGGGCTAAGAACTCGGAAACATTGCGTTGAACCACTAAATGACTTACCAAGTGGTTTTTGGGGTTAGAATGTGTTAGAATTCAATAAATTTGATTGATAACAAGTGCTAGAGATGCATGAAAAATGTTTAGAAGTGTGGAGAAAGACTTGTTGAAATTGGGTCACAAATGGGCTAAGAACTCGGAAATATTGCGTTGAACCACTAAATGACTTATCTAGTGTTGTTTGGGGTTATAATATGTTAGAATACAATAAATTTGATTGATTACATTTGCTAGAGATGCATGAAGAGTGTTTAGAAGTGTGGAGAAAGACTTGTTGAAATTAGGTCCCAAATGGGCTAAGAACTCGGAAACATTGTAATGAACCACTAAATGACTTATCTAGTGTTTTTTGGGGTTAGAATATGTTAGAATTCAATAAATTTAATTGATTACAAGTGCTAGAGATGCATGAAGAGTGTTTAGAACTGTGGAGAAAGACTTGTTGAAATTAGGTCACAAATGGGCTAAGAACTCGGAAACATTGCGTTGAACCCCAAAATGACTTATCTAGTGGTTATTGGGGTTAGAATATGTTAGAATACAATAACTTTGATTTATTACAAATGCTAGAGATGCATGAAGAGTGTTTAGAGGTGTGTAGAAAGACTTGTTGAAATTTGGTCCCAAATGGGCTAAGAATTGATAAACATGTCTTTGGAGCAGTAAATGGCTTGTCTAGTGTTGTTTGGGGTTTGAATATGTTAGAATACAATAAATTTTATTGATTACAAGTTTAGAGATGCATGAAGAGTGTTTAGAAGTGTGGAGAAAAACTTGTTAAAATTGGGTCCCAAATGGGCTAAGAACTCGGAAACATTGCGTTGAACCACTAAATGACTTATCTAGTGTTGTTTGGGTTTAGAATATGTTAGAATACAATGAATTTGATTGATTACAAGTGCTAGAGATGCATAAAGAGTGTTTAGAAGTGTGTAGAAAGACTTGCCAAAATTTGTTCAAAATAGGCTAAGAACTCGGAAACATTGCGTAGAACCACTATATGGCTTGTCTAGTGTTGTTTAGGGTTAGAACATATTAGACTACAGTAAATTTGATTGATTACAAGTGCTAGAGATGTTTGAAGAGTGTTTAGAAGGTTGGAGAAAAACTTGTTGAAATTGGGTTCCAAATGGGCTAAGAACTCGGAAACATTGTGTTGAACCACTAAATGACTTATCTAGTGTTGTTTGGGGTTAGAATATGTTAGAATTCAATAAATTTGATTGATAACAAGTGCTAGAGATGCATAAAAAGTGTTTAGAAGTGTGGAGAAAGACTTGTTGAAATTTGGTCACAAATGGGCTAAGAACTCGGAAACATTGCGTTGAACCCCTAAATGACTTATCTAGTGGTTATTGGGGTTAAAATATGTTAGAATACAATAAATTTGATTGATTACAATTGCTATAGATGCATGAAAAGTGTTTAGAAGTGGGGAGAAGGACATTGAAATTGGGTCCCAAATGGGCTAAGAACTCGGAAACATTGCTTTGAACCACTAAATGACTTACCAAGTGGTGTTTGGGGTTAGAATATGTTAGAATTCAATAAATTTGATTAATTATAAGTGCTAGGGAGGCATGAAGAGTGTTTAGAAGTGTGGAGAAAGACTTGTTGAAATTGGGTCCCAAATGGGCTAAAAACTCGGAAACATTGCGTTGAACCACTAAATGACTTATCTAGTGTTGTTTGGGGTTATAATATGTTAGAATACAATAAATTTGATTGATTACACTTGCTAGGGATGCATGAAGAGTGTTTAGAAGTGTGGAGAAAGACTTGTTGAAATTAGGTCCTAAATGGGCTAAGAACTCGGAAACATTGTAATGAACCACTAAAAGACTTATCTAGTGTTTTTTGGGGTTAGAATATGTTAGAATTCAATAAATTTAATTGCTTACAAGTGCTAGAGATGCATGAAGAGTGTTTAGAAGTGTAGAGAAAGACTTGTTGAAATTGGGTCCCAAATGGGCTAAGAATTCGGAAACATCGCGCTGAACCACTAAATGACTTATCTAGTGTTGTTTGGGGTTAGAATATGTTAGAATACAATAAATTTGATTGATTACAAATGCTAGAGATGCATGAAGAGTGTTCAGAGTTGTGTAGAAAGACTTGTTAAAATTTGGTCCCAAATGGGCTAAGAATCGATAAACATGTCTTTGGAGCAGTAAATGGCTTGTCTAGTGTTGTTTGGGGTTTGAATATGTTAGAATACAATAAATTTGATTGTTTACAATTGCTATAGATGCATGAAAAGTGTTTAGAAGTGGGGAGAAGGACGTTGAAATTGGGTCCCAAATGGGCTAAGAACTCGGAAACATTGTGTTGAACCACTAAATGACTTACCAAGTGGTGTTTGGGGTTAGAATATGTTAGAATTCAATAAATTTGATTAATTATAAGTGCTAGGGAGGCATGAAGAGTGTTTAGAAGTGTGGAGAAAGACTTGTTGAAATTGGGTCCCAAATGGGCGAAGAACTCGGAAACATTGCGTTGAACCACTAAATGACTTATCTAGTGTTGTTAGGGGTTATAATATGTTAGAATACAATAAATTTGATTGATTACACTTGCTAGGGATGCATGAAGAGTGTTTAGAAGTGTGGAGAAAGACTTGTTGAAATTATGTCCCAAATGGGCTAAGAACTCGGAAACATTGTAATGAACCACTAAAAGACTTATCTAGTGTTTTTTGGGGTTAGAATATGTTAGAATTCAATAAATTTAATTGATTACAAGTGCTAGAGATGCATGAAGAGTGTTTAGAAGTGTAGAGAAAGACTTGTTGAAATTGGGTCCCAAATGGGCTAAGAATTCGGAAACATTGCGTTGAACCACTAAATGACTTATCTAGTGTTGTTTGGGTTTAGAATATGTTAGAATACAATGACTTTGATTGATTACAAGTGCTAGAGATGCATAAAGAGTGTTTAGAAGTGTGTAGAAAGACTTGCCAAAATTTGTTCAAAATAGGCTAAGAACTCGGAAACATTGCGTAGAACCACTATATGGCTTGTCTAGTGTTGTTTAGGGTTAGAACATATTAGACTACAGTAAATTTGATTGATTACAAGTGCTAGAAATGTTTGAAGAGTGTTTAGAAGGTTGGAGAAAAACTTGTTGAAATTGGGTCCCAAATGGGCTAAGAACTCGGAAACATTGTGTTGAACCACTAAATGACTTATCTAGTGTTGTTTGGGGTTAGAATATGTTAGAATTCAATAAGTCTGATTGATAACAAGTGCTAGAGATGCCTGAAAAGTGTTTAGAAGTGTGGAGAAAGACTTGTTGAAATTGGGTCACAAATGGGCTAAGAACTCGGAAACATTGCGTTGAACCCCTAAATGACTTATCTAGTGGATATTGGGGTTAGAATATGTTAGAATACAATAAATTTGATTGATTACTATTGCTATAGATGCATGAAAAGTGTTTAGAAGTGGGGAGAAAGACGTTGAAATTGGGTCCCAAATGGGCTAAGAACTCGGAAACATTGCGTTGAACCACTAAATGACTTACCAAGTGGTTTTTGGGTTAGAATATGTTAGAATTCAATAAATTTGATTGATAACAAGTGCTAGAGATGCATGAAAAGTGTTTAGAAGTGTGGAGAAAGACTTGTTGAAATTGGGTCACAAATGGGCTAAGAACTCGGAAACATTGCGTTGAACCACTAAATGACTTATCTAGTGTTGTTTGGGGTTATAATATGTTGGAATACAATAAATTTGATTGATTACATTTGCTAGAGATGCATGAAGAGTGTTTAGAAGTGTGGAGAAAGACTTGTTGAAATTAGGTCCCAAATGGGCTAAGAACTCGGAAACATTGTAATGAACCACTAAATGACTTATCTAGTGTTTTTTGGGGTTAGAATATGTTAGAATTCAATAAATTTAATTGATTACAAGTGCTAGAGATGCATGAAGAGTGTTTAGAACTGTGGAGAAAGACTTGTTGAAATTAGGTCACAAATGGGCTAAGAACTCGGAAACATTGCGTTGAACCCCAAAATGACTTATCTAGTGGTTATTGGGGTTAGAATATGTTAGAATACAATAACTTTGATTTATTACAAATGCTAGAGATGCATGAAGAGTGTTTAGAGGTGTGTAGAAAGACTTGTTGAAATTTGGTCCCAAATGGGCTAAGAATTGATAAACATGTCTTTGGAGCAGTAAATGGCTTGTCTAGTGTTGTTTGGGGTTTGAATATGTTAGAATACAATAAATTTTATTGATTACAAGTTTAGAGATGCATGAAGAGTGTTTAGAAGTGTGGAGAAAAACTTGTTAAAATTGGGTCCCAAATGGGCTAAGAACTCGGAAACATTGCGTTGAACCACTAAATGACTTATCTAGTGTTGTTTGGGTTTAGAATATGTTAGAATTCAATGAATTTGATTGATTACAAGTGCTAGAGATGCATAAAGAGTGTTTAGAAGTGTGTAGAAAGACTTGCCAAAATTTGTTCAAAATAGGCTAAGAATTCGGAAACATTGCGTAGAACCACTATATGGCTTGTCTAGTGTTGTTTAGGGTTAGAACATATTAGACTACAGTAAATTTGATTGATTACAAGTGCTAGAGATGTTTGAAGAGTGTTTAGAAGGTTGGAGAAAAACTTGTTGAAATTGGGTTCCAAATGGGCTAAGAACTCGGAAACATTGTGTTGAACCACTAAATGACTTATCTAGTGTTGTTTGGGGTTGGAATATGTTAGAATTTAATAAATTTGATTGATAACAAGTGCTAGAGATGCATTAAAAGTGTTTAGAAGTGTGGAGAAAGACTTGTTGAAATTGGGTCACAAATGGGCTAAGAACTCGAAAACATTGCGTTGAACCCCTAAATGACTTATCTAGTGGTTATTGGGGTTAGAATATGTTAGAATACAATAAATTTGATTGATTACAATTGCTATAGATGCATGAAAAGTGTTTAGAAGTGGGGAGAAAGACGTTGAAATTGGGTCCCAAATGGGATAAGAACTCGGAAACATTGCGTTGAACCACTAAATGACTTACCAAGTGGTGTTTGGGGTTATAATATGTTAGAATACAAAAAATTTGATTGATTACACGTGCTAGAGATGCATGAAGAGTGTTTAGAAGTGTGGAGAAAGACGTTGAAATTGGGTCCCAAATGGGATAAGAACTCGGAAACATTGCGTTGAACCACTAAATGACTTACCAAGTGGTGTTTGGGGTTATAATATATTAGAATACAATAAATTTGATTGATTACACGTGCTAGAGATGCATGAAGAGTGTTTAGAAGTGTGGAGAAAGACTTGTTGAAATTAGGTCCCAAATGGGCTAAGAACTCGGAAACATTGTAATGAACCACTAAATGACTTATCTAGTGTTTTTTGGGGTTAGAATATCTTAGAATTCAATAAATTTAATTGATTACAAGTGCTAGAGATGCATGAAGAGTGTCTAGAAGTGTAGAGAAAGACTTGTTGAAATTGGATCCCAAATGGGCTAAGAATTCGGAAACATTGCGTTGAACCACTAAATGACTTATCTAGTGTTGTTTGGGGTTAGAATATGTTAGAATACAATAACTTTGATTTATTACAAATGCTAGAGATGCATGAAGAGTGTTTAGAGGTGTGTAGAAAGACTTGTTGAAATTTGGTCCCAAATGGGCTTAGAATCGATAAACATGTCTTTGGAGCAGTAAATGGCTTGTCTAGTTTTGTTTGGGGTTTGAATATGTTAGAATATGATAAGTCTGTATTTCATCGCTTTTTGAGCATGCATTCATCATCTTTTCAGCATCATTCACTTGTTGATTTGCATCATATTGATCCCTTTCTACATGTTTTACATACTTAGGTAGATTTTATGCATATCATGCATATCTTGCATACATTATGCATATTTGGAGTGTTTCAGGTACTTAGGAGACATGCAGAGCGAAGCAGAGGAACAAGCGTTACTCGACATGCACACGATCGAGTGAGACGATCGAGTGAGAAGCAAGGATGCGTTGCAGGAACATACTTCACTCGATTGACACGACCGAGTAGGATGATCGAGTAGGCAGCAGAGATACTTTGCAAATACATCGACGATCGCGTGAGCAGCAGACGTATACGATCGAGTAGCAGATCGAGCAGAAGGGACGCGAGGCAGAACCACCTGTTACTCGATGCACACACTCGAGTGACATGATCGAGCAAAGCAAAGAAGTAGCTGATGATTTCTAGAAGTTTATACTCTAGTGATTGATTTTTGTGGGGTTAGCATGATATACAGAGAATGGTTCTGGGATGTTAAGAAAGAGAAAAAGTTTTGATATCTTATAACGTAAGAAGAAAACAGAACCATAGTTAAGAAGAAATCCCCTATCCACTAGAATTGATAAGAAACTTCTCTTAAGGCAAAAAGAAAAAAAATGGGATTGATGTTGAAGGATAGACATAGGGATCATCCGGGTTTAGATGATTAGGAGTAAGCACTTGGGAACCATTGGGTAGTCAAGGTTTTATTCCTGTATGCATTTGTTGGTCCTTACCTTTAGCATTCTCCCTAAAGCTCAATCCATTCATTGAGAGATCCTTGTCCTGAAATTGTTTAAACCCTCATGATTCTCAAAACCTTTTTCTGCCTAGCCAAGTGAGTTTGTTGAGCCTTGCACAACCAGATTCATATACTTGAGTAATGAATGTTAAAAGGAATGAATGATTTAAATGCATGTGTAGATCAAGGGATAGAATCAGTTTCGGATTTGATGAGTTTGTCTAAAGTCGTCAAGTAAAGTTCTCTCAGCATACATCAAAGACTTAGCAACCAGGACATTGATTTTAACTGCTCTATCTTGCAAGTTACAGGTTCTGAGACCCCATTTTCAAACCTCTCTTCCACTTTGTTTCTTTTTGCTTTGCTTGAGGGCAAGCAAAGACTAAGTTTGGGGGAGTTGATAAGTCTGTATTTCATCGCTTTTTGAGCATGCATTCATCATCTTTTCAGCATCATTCACTTGTTGATTCGCATCATATTGATCCATTTCTGCATGTTTTACATACTTAGGTAGATTTTATGCATATCATGCATATCTTGCATACATTGTGCATATTTGGAGTGTTTCAGGTACTTAGGAGACATGCAGAGCGAAGCAGAGGAACAAGCGTTACTCGACATGCACACGATCGAGTGAGACGATCGAGTGAGAAGCAAGGATGCGTTGCAGGAACATACTTCACTCGATTGACACGACCGAGTAGGATGATCGAGTAGGCAGCAGAGATACATTGCAAATACATCGACGATCGCGTGAGCAGCAGACGTATACGATCGAGTAGCAGATTTAGCAGAAGGGACGCGAGGCAGAACCACCTGTCACTCGATGCACACACTCGAGTGACATGATCGAGCAAAGCAAAGAAGTAGCTGATGATTTCACAGATCACTCGACACCTTCACTCGAGATACACGGTCGAGTATGCAGAGAAGAAATTAAGTGTTACTCGACGCGCTCACTCGACTGGCAGGGCCACTATAACTTTTAAACCGCTTTTACGTTGTCGTTTTATGTTTTAAGGTTTTCCCAAACATTGTTATAAATAGGTCTCATTTGGATTGCCTAGGGGATCGAGTTTTATTAGGTTTTTGTTGTTAGCCACCAAACGATCCTGAGAATTGTAATCGAGATTTCTTTTGAGTTATTGAGACTTTGCAGTTAGTTCTTGAATCATTGTTGTTACTCTTCCTGTCATATTTATTCTTATGCATGTTTTGAACGATTCTTATTTTATGATGTTTAACATGATTTCTGCGTCTGAGTAGTGTTAGGGTTTTGAGGATGGGATAGATTAGGTGGAGGATGTTAGTTTGCTAGAGTTTTTATGTTAGATTCGTGTTGTTTCCCTTATGGACTAGAGTTTTATTAGCTGGTTCTTCTCTGATCAATTGGAACTGGGTCATAGACATTTCATACCCGAAAGGTATATGATGAAATGTCTGAACCAACTAGTGCCAGAGATTTACACGCTTAGCCCAAGAGATTGGTTGTCTAAGATGTTTATTGACATGAATGAGCTGTTTCTTTATGCTTGTTTACTACATGTTTCATCAATGAGAATTGAGATTAGGAAGTGTTGTAAACTTGATAGTTTCTTCCAAGAGATTGGATTGACTAGTATTAGAAGTTCATTGTCTAGGGATTTAGAATGTTTGCAGTTTGATAAACACTCAAAGTAGATTAGCATACTCCACCTACATCAATAACCTCATCCTCGGGATCTTCTATCCATTTGTGCTTTCTGTTTAATTCTCTTGTTATTTACTTGTTCTGCTTTGTTTTCTTGCCAAGTATCAATAATCGTTACGTTTTAGCTTATGCATGGTAGTCTATGTTTTACAGCCTTACATTTATCGCATGTTTAACATGTTCGCTTAGGATCACTGAAAACCAAAAGTTATTTACGCTTGCTTGACTTAATCATTTCTGATATATCTTGATTGCTAGCATCACACCTGATTGGATTGATACCTATTGTACTGCAATGACATGATAGTACTCTAGGGTAATTGGTAGTAAAATCTTAGTATCAGAATACAATAAATTTTATTGGTTACAAGTTTAGAGATGCATGAAGAGTGTTTAGAAGTGTGGAGAAAAACTAGTTAAAATTGGGTCCCAAATGGGCTAAGAACTCGGAAACATTGCGTTGAACCACTAAATGACTTATCTAGTGTTGTTTGGGTTTAGAATATGTTAGAATACAATGAATTTGATTGATTACAAGTGCTAGAGATGCTTCAGCAACTCCTACAGGGACAAGCAAGTGGCTCCATGGAAAATGCTAAGAAGTTTGCTTAGCTGACTCAGAGATTGGACTGCTCATACAATGATCTGAACATGAAGATTGAGACTCTGAATTCCAAGATCAAGTATATGGAGGGCAAAACTGTTTCTACTTCTGCCGCCAAGCCTGGCCAACTCCCAGGAAAAGCTGTTCAGAATCCTAAGGAGTTTGCTCATGCCATCACGCTGAGGAGCGGTAAAAACTTGCCTCCCAGGCAAGGACCTGTTGTAGTCACTGAGGACAGTGAAGACTTGGAAGGGGAGGATGTGTGTCAGAATGAAGACCTGGTTGTTCCTTTGGAAGAACCAGAAGTCGTACCTGAAGAAGCTCCTCAACCTGTTGAGAAACATGCTGAAACACCTGCAGCATCCAAGGATAAGCCTGTGAGATATGTTCCCCCACCATACAAACCACCTCTACCATTTCTAGGACGATTCAAAAAGCAGCAAGCTGAGAAGTATAAGGCTTTATTTGAAAAGCAATTGAGAGAGATTGAGTTGAGAATGCCATTGCTGGATGCATTCGCACTTGTCCCTCCTTATCAGAAGTTCCTCAAAGATTTGGTTATGGAGAGAACAAAAGAAGTCCAGGGCATGGTGATATTGAGTCATGAATGCAGTGCCATTATCCAAAAGAAGATCACCCCCTTGAAGCTTAAGGATCATGGATCCTTCACTTTACCCTGCTCACTAGGCCCCCTATCTTTCAGCAGATGCTTATGTGATCTTGGAGCTTCTGTGAGTCTAATGCCGTTGTCTGTGGCTAAGCGTTAAGGATTCACAAGATACAAGGCATGCAACATATCTCTCATTTTAGCTGACAGATCAGTGAGGCTCCCGCATGGACTCTTGGAAGACTTACCAATAAGGATTGGTGTTGTTGAAGTCCCTACAGATTTTGTTGTTTTGGAAATGGATGAAGAGCCTAAGGATCCCCTGATTCTTGGAAGACCATTCCTAGCCACTGCTGGAGCTATCATAGATGTTAAGAAAGGAAAGATAGACCTATGCTTGGGAGAGGATTTCAAGATGACATTTGACATCAAGGAGTCTATGAAGAAACCAACAATCGATGGCAAGGTGTTCTGGATAGAGGAAATGGATCAACTAGCTGATGAACTTTTAGAGGAACTTGCTGAGGAGGATCATCTCAAGACAGCTTTGACAAAGAATGGATCAGATGGATTTCTTCATGCTGAGACAAAGGTCTACGAAACGTTACTGGATACCTACATGGTAACTGAGGATTCAGAACGTTTTGAAGAATTGGATGAGTCTGTCAAGGAGGTATGCTCAGTAGAGGAAGAAATCAGTGGCAGCCCGGTCACTCACCCAGCTGTTGATCCTATCAATACGGCTGATGATGACTGGTCAGAGTTAAAAGCTCCCAAGGTTGATCTCAAACCGCTACCCTCAGGACTGAGGTATGTATTCCTTGGATCCAACTCTACTTATCCTGTCATTGTGAATGCTAGCTTGAGTAATGAGGAATTAGAGTTGCTAGTCACTGAGTTTAGAAAATATAGAAGGGCCATAGGTTATTCCTTAGATGATATCAAGGGGATCTCACCTAGTCTCTGCATGCATAGGATTAATCTGGAAAATGAGTCATACTCTAGTATTGAACCTCAAAAGAGATTGAATCCTAACCTTAAGGAAGTTGTGAAAAAAGAAATTCTTAAACTGTTGAATGCTGGGGTTATCTATCCTATCTCTGATAGTACTTGGGTATCCCCGGTACATTGCGTACCTAAGAAAGGAGGAATTACAGTGATAAAAAATGAAAAAGATGAATTGATCCCCAATAGGACTATCACTGGCCATAGGATGTGCATTGATTACAGAAAACTGAATGCTGCATCTAGGAAAGATCATTTCCCGCTTCCTTTCATTGATCAAATGTTAGAACGATTAGCCAATCATCCCTACTTTTGTTTCCTTGATGGGTATAGCGGATTTTTCCAAATCCCTATCCACCCAAATGATCAGGAAAAGACTACGTTCACTTGTCCATATGGCACATTTGCCTACAGACGCATGCCTTTTGGTTTGTGTAATGCACCTGCAACATTTCAGAGGTGTATGACCTCTATATTCTCGGATTTGATAGAAGAGATGGTGGAGGTATTTATGGATGATTTTTCCGTGTATGGCTCCTCCTTCTCCTCATGTTTGTTGAATCTCTGCAGGGTATTAGCAAGATGTGAGGAGACAAGCCTAGTGCTCAACTGGGAGAAGTGCCACTTCATGGTGAACAAAGGGATAGTGTTGGGACACAAGGTATCAGAGAAGGGAATTGAGGTTGATAAGGCAAAGATTGAGGTCATGGTACAGTTTCAGCCTCCCAAGTCAGTCAAGGATATGAGGAGTTTTCTTGGGCATGCTGGGTTTTACAGAAGATTCATCAAAGACTTCTCAAAAATTGCAAGACCCCTTACAAGACTGCTATGCAAGGAGGTCGAGTTTGTCTTTGATGAGAGCTGTCTGGAAGCTTTCAACAAGATCAAAGAAGCGTTAGTCTCAGCACCAATAGTCCAAGCTCCAGACTGGGATCATCCTTTTGAGATAATGTGTGATGCCTCAGATTATGCAGTAGGGGCTGTGTTGGGGCAGCGAATAGAGAAGAAGCTGCATGTCATCTATTATGCGAGCAGAACCCTTGATGAGACACAAGGGAGGTATGCAACAACAGAGAAAGAGCTCTTAGCTGTAGTCTTTGCGTTTGAGAAATTCAGAAGTTACTTGGTGGGATCAAAAGTGGTAGTCTACACAGACCATGCTGCGCTTAGGCATATATACTCCAAGAAGGATACCAAACCAAGACTGCTGAGATGGATACTTCTACTCCAGGAGGTTGATATGGAGATTGTTGACAAGAAGGGGATAGAGAACGGCGTTGCTGATCACCTGTCCAGAATGAGAATAGAAGATCCAATCCCTATTGATGACTCTATGCCTGAAGAACATCTTATGGTCGTCGAGATATGCAAGAAGATGCATCAAACAGGAATGGCTATGAAGGAGCTTCAATGTCTAGCAGTCAATTCAGAGAGTATGCCCTGGTATGCGGATGTGGTTAACTACAAGTTCTGTGGAGAGATTCCTGCAGACATGGATCCTTATAGGAAATAGAAGTTTTTCAGAGATTTCAACCACTACTTCTGGGATGAACCTTACCTGTACAAGAGGGGTTCAGATGGGCTGTTTAGGAGATGCATAACAGAAGGGGAAGTGCAGGGAGTGCTTGAGCACTGTCATGGATCCGCATATGGAGGACACTTCGCTACATTCAAAACAGTTCAGAAGGTTCTGCAAGCAGGCCTTTGGTGGCCAACGTTGTTCAAGGATACAAACAGTTTCATCACCAAGTGTGACGCTTGCCAGAGGATGGGTAACATCAACAGAAGGAATGAGATGCCTCAAAACCCGATTTTGGAAGTAGAAATTTTTGATGTTTGGGGAATTGATTTCATGGGACCGTTAAACCCTCCATCAAATGGCAACGTCTACATTATGGTTGCAGTTGATTATGTTTCAAAATGGGTTGAAGCCATTGCAAGTCCCACCAATGATCACAAGGTTGTTCTGAAACTGTTTAAGAGCATCATCTTTCCCAGGTATGGAGTACCAAGAGCAGTGATCAGTGATGGTGGTACACACTTCATCAACAAAGTTTTTGAAAGCATGTTGAAGAAGTATGGTGTGAAGCATAAGGTGTCTACAGCCTACCATCCCCAGACATGTGGACAAGTTGAGGTCTCTAACAAGTAGATAAAAGGAATCTTGTCAAGAGTTGTTGGGGCTTCGAAAAAAGATTGGTCTACAAAGTTAGATGATACTCTATGGGCGTACAAAACAGCTTTCAAGACACCAATAGGACGGACGCCTTTTCAGTTGGTGTATGGTAAAGCATGTCATCTCCCTGTGGAGATTGAGTATAAGGCGCTTTGGGCTATCAAACTTCTGAACTTTGACATTGATGCAGCCCAGACAAAGAGAGTTCTTGACATCCATGAACTTGAGGAAATCAGACTTGATGCTTTTGAAAGTTCCAAAATCTACAAAGAGAGAACCAAAGCTTTCCATGACAAGAGGATTGTTGTCAAGGAGCTTAAGGCTGGAGATCACGTCTTGCTGTTTAATTCCAGACTTAAGCTGTTTCCTGGAAAGCTCAAGTCTAGATGGTCTGGACCATTTGAAATCAAGGATGTTTTGCCATTCGGTGCGATCACTCTCCTGAACAAGGATGGCAGCGAGTTCACTGTGAACGGTCAACGTGTCAAGCGTTACCTAGCTGATCAAGAAACACCAGAGGGGTCCTCCATACCTCTCTATGAGCCTCCCAAAGCCTAAAAGGCATAAAAGTCAAGCTTAGTGACTTTAAACAAGCTCACTTGGGAGGAAGTCCCAAAGGTATCCCTGTACATATTGCTTAGGATTTTTTTTTTGTGTTTTTAATTTTTGTTTTTAGTTTTCTGTTGGTCAGGAATCCAGATAGATGGAGTAATGCAAAGAGTATCAGAAGAGTTAAAAACAGAGTGAGGTGCAGATGTAGAATCGAGTATGAGACGAAAAAAAAATATATATATAGAAAATGCACTCGACCAAACACTCACTCGATCTACAACCACTCAAATTCTATCTTCACCTCACTTTATCATCTCACCCACTCGATTCACTCCTTTCACTCGATTTCATCACATTTTTTTTCTCTCATCTCTCTCTCACTCGACCCTATCCTCTCAACCTTCACTCGATTAGGAGCTCACCGTGCTCTACTCGACTGTCGTCCGCTCCACTCGATTCTCCATCTCTCGCCTCACCCACTCGACCCTGTACCAACTCACTCGAGCTACACACCACCTCCTTACTCGACCGTCTCACCACCAAGGAACTCTTCTCTCTTGCTCGCCGGTCTTCACTCGACCCACCGACTAAGTTCCCTCCATCACTTGACTTGTCTTCACCGGATTCCCATAGAAGTCACTCGACGAGAGCCACTCGACCGTCGTCACTTCTTTTACTTGGCGCGTGTTGCTCACTCGACCGGAGTCCATCACCGTCTACTCGAGCAGCAGACCAAGGCTCACTCGATCCATCTTCTCCCACTCGGCTAAGCTCACCCGACGTACTTCACTCCACTCCCACGAGATTCGCTCGGCAGCCTCACTCGAGCTAACAAAGCTTCACACGTCTCAGCCCACTCGACGCGCTTGAATTTCACCACCACTCGTTTCTCTCCTCACTCGAGCACCCACTCGACGCGCCACCGTTTCACTCACTCGAGAAGCGTCACCCGATCGAAGAAGCCACTCGTTGAGCACTCACTTGACCGTGCACTCATTCGCTCACCCGACCGAACGTGATAAGCGTTTGTATCTCCACTCCTTTCTTTCGCATTTGCTCATTTTTCTTGATTTTTGGAACACTAACAAGATAATTTTTAGTTTTGAGTTCCAATTGTTTCAGTTTCACAATGTCAAGAGATTTGTTACATGAAATGCGTGAGAAGTATGGTTGTAAATCAACAGAGCGTGCCTCTCCTCAGTCTATGTCTAAGGTTTATATGGAGAAGAAGAAAGCTGCATATGAGAGAGCGTCTGGTGTTGGTCCTTCTCAGGCAAGAAGCAAAGCAAAGTCTTCGGGTAAGAAACCAATGGAGCTATAGGATGATGACAGTGATTATGAGCTTGAAGAGCATCCACCTGTCCCAGCTCGCAAGTCAGTGCAGAAGAAGAAGACAGAGAAGTGGTTAGCCCCGGGAGAGTATTACAAGCTGTTTGAGCAGCATGAGTTTCAGGGCACGAGGTATCCTTGCCAGCAGACGATGGATGAGCTGGCTATCTCGAGTGATGTCGAGTATATGTTTGAGCATTGTCATCTCAGCACCCTCATGACTAGTCCTCGAAACGCATACCGAGAGGAGACAATTCAGTTCCTTTGTACGCTTGCCATACATCTTTATGAGGATGATCCGGACATAGAGTCAGATGGAGGATTGGGATACATCACCTTCACTATCCATGATCAAGAGTATGTCCTGACCATCAGAGAGATGGAGGGTTTGTTTGGATTCCCTAATGGAACAGGGACTGGGCAAAGGATTGATAGGGATGAATTGTTGGCTCTTTGGGAAACGATTGGGAATGATAAGAAGTTTGCTTCATCTAGGACCAAGAGCAACCACATCAGAAGTGCAGTTATCTGATACTTCCATCAATCAATTGCAAATGTTTTCTTCGCGAGAGAGACAACAGGGACACTGATCAACGGGGAGCTGGAGATGATTGATCTTGCACTCAAAGATCTCTTGTTAACAGCAGCAGATGGGTCACTACTGCGAGGTGATACGACTGATACATCCCCCTCGTTCACTCTGTTGCACCAGCTACTCACTTACAGAACTTGGGTAGTGAAACTGAGTAGCTGCAGAACTCAAGGAGTTAGGTGTATGGGAGGGTTGGTGACAGTCATCTTGGAAGCTTGTAGCGTCCCGCTGAGTTCAGAGCCTATTGCACCGAGATTCATCGACATTCAGAACTTGAGGCAAGCTCAATGGTTGCATTGGGAGAAACGCAACGGGTTGTATATGTATTACTTCACTCACCCCGTACTTGGTGACGCGCGATTTTTGCTTCCTTGTATTGCTTTCACGAGGATACTCGAAGGCAGCAACATTGAGTTTACACCTCCCGCAGAGGATCTCTACACAACAGATGGTGAGGAAGCGATGGACGTATCTGAGGGAGAGGATGATCAGATGGAAGAGGATTCAGATGAGTATAGACCAGAGAAGTACCACTTCAAGGACTACACAGCGCCCAGACAAGGCAAGAGTTTGGTAGAGGCTCACAAGCGTATCAGTACCCTACAGAAGTGGAACATGCTGCAGGACAAGGCCATAAGGTCTATGAGGTCGAAGATGAAGAGCTTCATGAGTAAGTTTAGCTGCGCCTCCACCACCACAGCATTTGCAGACACTACTCTGCAGGATGCTAGACCAGTTCAGCGCCGTTTGTCCACTAGTGATGTCCCAGCACGCTACAGAACTCCTTCTCCATCACGTCATTCCGCCTATGAGTATAGAGAGCATAATGTTTCTTCTTCTCCTCTGAGACAGTCCTCCCCTGAGCTTAGGGCTAGCAAAAAGAAGGAGAAACGGAAAAAGAAGAAGGCAGCGAGACGGAAGGCAAAAGCCAGTTCATCACACTTGTCAGAGGAGCATCATGTTGACGATCTGAACATAGATCAAGCCGAGGATCACATTGAGGACCTGACTGTTGATCCAGGTGCGTATCATTTCCAAGACCTCACTGCGGATGCTGTCGAGCAGAACGTTGAGCCACCAACAGAGGCTCCTCCTGCGCAGCCTGCACCAGGTGCTTATACAAGCGAGTCCATGACTCAATACCTGGATTGCTATTTTCAGTAAGGTACCACTCCAAACTTTCATCTGTATATACCATTGCATTTTCATACTTTTGTTTGTTTAATTCTCAAACCAACTCTCAAATTTTTATTACACAAGGGACTGTGTAATTTAAGTTTGGGGGAGGGTTTGGGATTACATTTGATGTTGTGTTCTCTTTTCTTATTTTGAATTTTTAGCATTTAATTTGCATTCATATATGTGCATTGAAAACCCCTAAAAATTTGAAAATTTTCAGAAAAAAATCTTTAAAAACAGAGTGATCATGTAGCTTGCATTTGCATACTAGGATTGAGTCTAGACTGTTTCATGTAGGACTGTTGCATTAGCATAGGGGGCGATGATGATTTACACCTTGTTGATTTGCTATGATTCACTAGTTGAGATCAATGCCCTGGTTGTTAGCTTTTTGATGCATGATGATTGAACTTGAAGTAAGTCTGAAACAAACTTGGAATTCATGAAGAGCATTCTTGAACTCGGTTGAAACATGTTGTGATATGATCTCATTCCTTACCTTATAAGAACTTAATCTTGACTTGCAAATATCTGGTTGTGTTTTGCTTGCATGCTCATGGTCACCATATACATATTTGGATCATCTTCCTCCTTTCACCACTCTTGTTGATCCAAGTAGCTGATCTTTCTTTTGATCAGTTTGCCACACCCACAGCCTATCCTTTTCTTTCAAGCCAATTGATAATTTTTGAGTGGTAGGTCTTTTACCGGATTATGCTTGAGGAGAACGTGTTAGGTATGAGCCAACATGATTAAAATCTTGAGTAGTTCTGATTTTCACTTTCAAATCAGATAGGACTAGGTCGGGATTCTTACTTGGGTTTGGGATTGGAATGATTGTGGAAAGAAAGAAGAGAAACAGAAAAAGTTGTTTCCTTAGGAGGAGAATGTTTTCTAGAAGTTTATACTCTAGTGATTGATTTTTGTGGGGTTAGCATGTTATACAGAGAATGGTTCTGGGATGTTAAGAAAGAGAAAAAGTTTTGATATCTTATAACGTAAGAAGAAAACAGAACCATAGTTAAAAAGAAATCCCCTATCCACTAGAATTGATAAGAAACTTCTCCTAAGGCAAAAAGAAAAAAAAAATGGGATTGATGTTGAAGGATAGACATAGGGATCATCCGGGTTTAGATGATTAGGAGTAAGCACTTGGGAACCATTGGGTAGTCAAGGTTTTATTCCTGTATGCATTTGTTGGTCCTTACCTTTAGCATTCTCCCTAAAGCTCAATCCATTCATTGAGAGATCCTTGTCCTGAAATTGTTTAAACCCTCATGATTCTCAAAACCTTTTTCTGCCTAGCCAAGTGAGTTTGTTAAGCCTTGCACAACCAGATTCATATACTTGAGTAATGAATGTTAAAAGGAATGAATGATTTGAATGCATGTGTAGATCAAGGGATAGAATCAGTTTCGGATTTGATGAGTTTGTCTAAAGTCGTCAAGTAAAGTTCTCTCAGCATACATCAAAGACTTAGCAACCAGGACATTGATTTTAACTGCTCTATCTTGCAAGTTACAGGTTCTGAGACCCCATTTTCAAACCTCTCTTCCACTTTGTTTCTTTTTGCTTTGCTTGAGGGCAAGCAAAGACTAAGTTTGGGGGAGTTGATAAGTCTGTATTTCATCGCTTTTTGAGCATGCATTCATCATCTTTTCAGCATCATTCACTTGTTGATTCGCATCATATTGATCCATTTCTGCATGTTTTACATACTTAGGTAGATTTTATGCATATCATGCATATCTTGCATACATTGTGCATATTTGGAGTGTTTCAGGTACTTAGGAGACATGCAGAGCGAAGCAGAGGAACAAGCGTTACTCGACATGCACACGATCGAGTGAGACGATCGAGTGAGAAGCAAGGATGCGTTGCAGGAACATACTTCACTCGATTGACACGACCGAGTAGGATGATCGAGTAGGCAGCAGAGATACATTGCAAATACATCGACGATCGCGTGAGCAGCAGACGTATACGATCGAGTAGCAGATCGAGCAGAAGGGACGCGAGGCAGAACCACCTGTCACTCGATGCACACACTCGAGTGACATGATCGAGCAAAGCAAAGAAGTAGCTGATGATTTCACAGATCACTCGACACCTTCACTCGAGATACACAATCGAGTATGCAGAGAAGAAATTAAGTGTTACTCGACGCGCTCACTCGACTGGCAGGGCCACTATAACTTTTAAACCGCTTTTACGTTGTCGTTTTATGTTTTAAGGTTTTCCCAAACATTGTTATAAATAGGTCTCATTTGGATTGCCCAGGGGATCGAGTTTTATTAGGTTTTTGTTGTTAGCCACCAAACGATCCTGAGAATTGTAATCGAGATTTCTTTAGAGTTATTGAGACTTTGCAGTTAGTTCTTGAATCATTGTTGTTACTCTTCCTGTCATATTTATTATTATGCATGTTTTGAACGATTCTTGTTTCATGATGTTTAACATGATTTCTGCGTCTGAGTAGTGTTAGGGTTCTTGAGGATGGGATAGATTAGGTGGAGGATGTTAGTTTGCTAGAGTGTTTATGTTAGATTCGTGTTGTTTCCCTTCTGGACTAGAGTTTTATTAGCTGGTTCTTCTCTGATCAATTGGAACTGGGTCATAGACATTTCATACCCGAAAGGTATATGATGAAATGTCTGAACCAACTAGTGCCAGAGATTTACACGCTTAGCCCAAGAGATTGGTTGTCTAAGATGTTTATTGACATGAATGAGCTGTTTCTTTATGCCTGTTTACTACATGTTTCATCAATGAGAATTGAGATTAGGAAGTGTTGTAAACTTGATAGTTTCTGCCAAGAGATTGGATTGACTAGTATTAGAAGTTCATTGTCTAGGGATTTAGAATGTTTGCAGTTTGATAAACACTCAAAGTAGATTAGCATACTCCACCTACATCAATAACCTCATCCTCGGGATCTTCTATCCATTTGTGCTTTCTGTTTAATTCTCTTGTTATTTACTTGTTCTGCTTTGTTTTCTTGCCAAGTATCAATAATCGTTACGTTTTAGCTTATGCATGGTAGTTTATGTTTTACAGCCTTACATTTATCGCATGTTTAACATGTTCGCTTAGGATCACTGAAAACCAAAAGTTATTTACGCTTGCTTGACTTAATCATTTCTGATATATCTTGATTGCTAGCATCACACCTGATTGGATTGATACCTATTGTACTGCAATGACATGATAGTACTCTAGGGTAATTGGTAGTAAAATCCTAGAATCAGAATACAATAAATTTTATTGGTTACAAGTTTAGAGATGCATGAAGAGTGTTTAGAAGTGTGGAGAAAAACTTGTTAAAATTGGGTTCCAAATGGGCTAAGAACTCGGAAACATTGCGTTGAACCACTAAATGACTTATCTAGTATTGTTTGGGTTTAGAATATGTTAGAATACAATGAATTTGATTGATTACAAGTGCTAGAGATGCATAAAGAGTGTTTAGAAGTGTGTAGAAAGAGTTGCCAAAATTTGTTCAAAATAGGCTAAGAACTCGGAAACATTGCGTAGAACCACTATATGGCTTGTCTAATGTTGTTTAGGGTTAGAACATATTAGACTACAGTACATTTAATTGATTACAAGTGCTAGAGATGTTTGAAGAGAGTTTAGAAGGTTGGAAAAAACTTGTTGAAATTGGGTCCCAAATTGGCTAAGAACTCGGAAACATTGTGTTGAACCGCTAAATGACTTATCTAGTGTTGTTTGGGGTTAGAATATGTTAGAATTCAATAAGTCTGATTGATAACAAGTGCTAGAGATGCCTGAAAAGTGTTTAGAAGTGTGGAGAAAGACTTGTTGAAATTGGGTCACAAATGGGCTAAGAACTCGGAAACATTTCGTTGAACCCCTAAATGACTTATCTAGTGGTTATTAGGGCTAGAATATGTTATAATACAATAAATTTGACTGATTACAATTGCTATAGATGCATGAAAAGTGTTTAGAAGTGGGGAGAAAGACGTTGAAATTGGATCCCAAATGGGCTAAGAACTCGGAAACATTGCGTTGAACCACTAAATGACTTACCAAGTGGTTTTTGGGGTTAGAATATGTTAGAATTTAATAAATTTGATTGATTACAAGTGCTAGAGATGCATGAAGAGTGTTTAGAAGTGTGGAGAAAGACTTGTTGAAATTAGGTCCTAAATGGGCTAAGAACTCGGAAACATTGTGTTGAACCACTAAATGACTTATCTAGTGTTTTTTGGGGTTAGATTATGTTAGAATTCAATAAATTTAATTGATTATAAGTGCTAGAATTGCATGAAGAGTGTTTAGAAGTGTAGAGAAAGACTTGTTGAAATTGGGTCCCAAATGGGCTAAGAATTCGGAAACATTGCGTTGAACCACTACATGACTTATCTAGTGTTGTTTGGGGTTAGAATATGTTAGAATACAATAAATTTGATTGATTACAAATGCTAGAGATGCATGAAGAGTGTTTAGAGTTGTGTAGAAAGACTTGTTAAAATTTGGTCCCAAATGGGCTAAGAATCGATAAACATGTCTTTGGAGCAGTAAATGGCTTGTCTAGTGTTGTTTGGGGTTTGAATATGTTAGAATACAATAAATTTTATTGATTACAAGTTTAGAGATGCATGAAGAGTGTTTAGAAGTGTGGAGAAAGACTTGTTAAAATTGGGTCCCAAATGGGCTAAGAACTCGGAAACATTGCGTTGAACCACTAAATGACTTATCTAGTGTTATTTGGGTTTAGAATGTGTTAGAATACAATGAATTTGATTGATTACAAGTGCTAGAGATGCATAAAGAGTGTTTAGAAGTGTGTAGAAAGACTTGTTGAAATTGGGTCACAAATGGGCTAAGAACTCGGAAACATTGCGTTGAACCACTAAATGACTTATCTAGTGTTGTTTGGGGTGATAATATGTTAGAATACAATAAATTTGATTGATTACACTTGCTAGAGATGCATGAAGAGTGTTTAGAAGTGTGGAGAAAGACTTGTTGAAATTAGGTCCTAAATGGGCTAAGAACTCGGAAACATTGTGTTGAACCACTAAATGACTTATCTAGTGTTTTTTGGGGTTAGATTATGTTAGAATTCAATAAATTTAATTGATTATAAGTGCTAGAATTGCATGAAGAGTGTTTAGAAGTGTAGAGAAAGACTTGTTGAAATTGGGTCCCAAATGGGCTAAGAATTCGGAAACATTGCGTTGAACCACTAAATAACTTATCTAGTGTTGTTTGGGGTTAGAATATGTTAGAATACAATAACTTTGATTTATTACAAATGCTAGAGATGCATGAAGAGTGTTTAGAGGTGTGTAGACAGACTTGTTGAAATTTGGTCCCAAATGGGCTAAGAATCGATAAACATGTCTTTGGAGCAGTAAATGGCTTGTCTAGTGTTGTTTGGGGTTTGAATATGTTAGAATACAATAAATTTTATTGATTACAAGTTTCAAGATGCATGAAGAGTGTTTAGAAGTGTGGAGAAAGACTTGTTAAAATTGGGTCCCAAATGGGCTAAGAACTCGGAAACATTGCGTTGAACCACTAAATGACTTATCTAGTGTTATTTGGGTTTAGAATGTGTTAGAATACAATGAATTTGATTGATTACAAGTGCTAGAGATGCATAAAGAGTGTTTAGAAGTGTGTAGAAAGACTTGCCAAAATTTGTTCAAAATAGGCTAAGAACTCGGAAACATTGCGTAGAACCACTATATGGCTTGTCTAGTGTTGTTTAGGGTTAGAACATATTAGACTACAGTAAATTTGATTGATTACAAGTGCTAGAGATGTTTGAAGAGTGTTTAGAAGGTTGGAGAAAAACTTGTTGAAATTGGGTTCCAAATGGGCTAAGAATTCGAAAACATTGTGTTGAACCACTAAATGACTTATCTAGTGTTGTTTGGGGTTAGAATATGTTAGAATTCAATAAATTTGATTGATAACAAGTGCTAGAGATGCATGAAAAGTGTTTAAAAGTGTGGAGAAAGACTTGTTGAAATTGGGTCACAAATGGGCTAAGAACTCGGAAACATTGGGTTGAACCAATAAATGACTTACCAAGTGGTTTTTGAGGTTAGAATATGTTAGAATTCAATAAATTTGATTGATAACAAGTGCTAGAGATGCATGAAAAGTGTTTAGAAGTGTGGAGAAAGACTTGTTGAAATTGGGTCCCAAATGGGCTAAGAACTCGGAAACATTGCGTTGAACCACTAAATGACTTATCTAGTGTTGTTTGGGGTGATAATATGTTAGAATACAATAAATTTGATTGATTACACTTGCTAGAGATGCATGAAGAGTGTTTAGAAGTGTGGAGAAAAACTTGTTGAAATTAGGTCCTAAATGGGCTAAGAACTCGGAAACATTGTGTTGAACTACTAAATGACTTATCTAGTGTTTTTTGGGGTTAGATTATGTTAGAATTCAATAAATTTAATTGATTATAAGTGCTAGAATTGCATGAAGAGTGTTTAGAAGTGTAGAGAAAGACTTGTTGAAATTGGGTCCCAAATGGGCTAAGAATTCGGAAACATTGCGTTGAACCACTACATGACTTATCTAGTGTTGTTTGGGGTTAGAATATGTTAGAATACAATAAATTTGATTGATTACAAATGCTAGAGATGCATGAAGAGTGTTTAGAGTTGTGTAGAAAGACTTGTTAAAATTTGGTCCCAAATGGGCTAAGAATCGATAAACATGTCTTTGGAGCAGTAAATGGCTTGTCTAGTGTTGTTTGGGGTTTGAATATGTTAGAATACAATAAATTTTATTGATTACAAGTTTAGAGATGCATGAAGAGTGTTTAGAAGTGTGGAGAAAGACTTGTTAAAATTGGGTCCCAAATGGGCTAAGAACTCGGAAACATTGCGTTGAACCACTAAATGACTTATCTAGTGTTATTTGGGTTTAGAATGTGTTAGAATACAATGAATTTGATTGATTACAAGTGCTAGAGATGCATAAAGAGTGTTTAGAAGTGTGTAGAAAGACTTGTTGAAATTGGGTCACAAATGGGCTAAGAACTCGGAAACATTGCGTTGAACCACTAAATGACTTATCTAGTGTTGTTTGGGGTGATAATATGTTAGAATACAATAAATTTGATTGATTACACTTGCTAGAGATGCATGAAGAGTGTTTAGAAGTGTGGAGAAAGACTTGTTGAAATTAGGTCCTAAATGGGCTAAGAACTCGGAAACATTGTGTTGAACCACTAAATGACTTATCTTGTGTTTTTGGGGTTAGATTATGTTAGAATTCAATAAATTTAATTGATTATAAGTGCTAGAATTGCATGAAGAGTGTTTAGAAGTGTAGAGAAAGACTTGTTGAAATTGGGTTCAAATGGGCTAAGAATTCGGAAACATTGCGTTGAACCACTAAATGACTTATCTAGTGTTGTTTGGGGTTAGAATATGTTAGAATACAATAACTTTGATTTATTACAAATGCTAGAGATGCATGAAGAGTGTTTAGAGGTGTGTAGACAGACTTGTTGAAATTTGGTCCTAAATGGGCTAAGAATCGATAAACATGTCTTTGGAGCAGTAAATGGCTTGTCTAGTTTTGTTTGGGGTTTGAATATGTTAGAATACAATAAATTTTATTGGTTACAAGTTTAGAGATGCATGAAGAGTGTTTAGAAGTGTGGAGAAAACTTGTTAAAATTTTGTCCCAAATGGGCTAAGAACTCGGACACATTGCGTTGAACCACTAAATGACTTATCTAGTGTTGTTTGGGTTTAGAATATGTTAGCATACAATGAATTTGATTGATTACAAGTGCTAGAGATGCATAAAGAGTGTTTAGAAGTGTGTAGAAAGAGTTGCCAAAATTTGTTCAAAATAGGCTAAGAACTCGGAAACATTGCGTAGAACCACTATATGGCTTGTCTAGTGTTGTTTAGGGTTAGAACATATTAGACTACAGTACATTTGATTGATTACAAGTGCTAGAGATGTTTGAAGAGTGTTTAGGAGGTTGGAAAAAACTTGTTGAAATTGGGTCCCAAATTGGCTAAGAACTCGGAAACATTGTGTTGAACCACTAAATGACTTATCTAGTGTTGTTTGGGGTTAGAATATGTTAGAATTCCATAAGTCTGATTGATAACAAGTGCTAGAGATGCCTGAAAAGTGTTTAGAAGTGTGGAGAAAGACTTGTTGAAATTGGGTCACAAATGGGTTAAGAACTCGGAAACATTTCGTTGAACCCCTAAATGACTTATCTAGTGGTTATTGGGGCTAGAATATGTTAGAATACAATAAATTTTATTGATTACAATTTCTGTAGATGCATGAACAGTGTTTAGAAGTGGGGAGAAAGACGTTGAAATTGGGTCCCAAATGGGCTAAGAACTCGGAAACATTGCGTTGAACCACTAAATGACTTACCAAGTGGTTTTTGGGGTTAGAATATGTTAGAATTTAATAAATTTGATTGATAACAAGTGCTAGAGATGCATGAAAAATGTTTAGAAGTGTGGAGAAAGACTTGTTGAAATTGGGTCACAAATGGGCTAAGAACTCGGAAACATTGTGTTGAACTACTAAATGACTTATCTAGTGTTGTTTGGGGTTAGAATATGTTAGAATTCAATAAATTTGATTGATAACAAGTGCTAGAGATGCATGAAAAGTGTTTAGAAGTGTGGAGAAAGACTTGTTGAAATTGGGTCACAAATGGGCTAAGAACTCGGAAACATTGCGTTGAACCACTAAATGACTAACCAAGTGGTTTTTGGGGTTAGAATATGTTAGAATTCAATAAATTTGATTGATAACAAGTGCTAGAGATGCATGAAAAGTGTTTCGAAGTGTGGAGAAAGACTTGTTGAAATTGGGTCCCAAATGGGCTAAGAACTCGGAAACATTGCGTTGAACCACTAAATGACTTATCTAGTGTTGTTTGGGGTGATAATATGTTAGAATACAATAAATTTGATTGATTACACTTGCTAGAGATGCATGAAGAGTGTTTAGAAGTGTGGAGAAAGACTTGTTGAAATTAGGTCCTAAATGGGCTAAGAACTCGGAAACATTGTGTTGAACCACTAAATGACTTATCTAGTGTTTTTTGGGGTTAGATTATGTTAGAATTCAATAAATTTAATTTATTATAAGTGCTAGAATTGCATGAAGAGTGTTTAGAAGTGTAGAGAAAGACTTGTTGAAATTGGGTCCCAAATGGGCTAAGAATTCGGAAACATTGCGTTGAACCACTACATGACTTATCTAGTGTTGTTTGGGGTTAGAATATGTTAGAATACAATAAATTTGATTGATTACAAATGCTAGAGATGCATGAAGAGTGTTTAGAGTTGTGTAGAAAGACTTGTTAAAATTTGGTCCCAAATGGGCTAAGAATCGATAAACATGTCTTTGGAGCAGTAAATGGCTTGTCTAGTGTTGTTTGGGGTTTGAATATGTTAGAATACAATAAATTTTATTGATTACAAGTTTAGAGATGCATGAAGAGTGTTTAGAAGTGTGGAGAAAGACTTGTTAAAATTAGGTCCCAAATGGGCTAAGAACTCGGAAACATTGCGTTGAACCACTAAATGACTTATCTAGTGTTATTTGGGTTTAGAATGTGTTAGAATACAATGAATTTGATTGATTACAAGTGCTAGAGATGCATAAAGAGTGTTTAGAAGTGTGTAGAAAGACTTGCCAAAATTTGTTCAAAATAGGCTAAGAACTCGGAAACATTGCGTAGAACCACTATATGGCTTGTCTAGTGTTGTTTAGGGTTAGAACGTATTAGACTACAGTAAATTTGATTGATTACAAGTGCTAGAGATGTTTGAAGAGTGTTTAGAAGGTTGGAGAAAAACTTGTTGAAATTGGGTTCCAAATGGGCTAAGAACTCGGAAACATTATGTTGAACCACTATATGACTTATCTAGTGTTGTTTGGGGTTAGAATATGTTAGAATTCAATAAATTTGATTGATAACAAGTGCTAGAGATGCATGAAAAGTGTTTAGAAGTGTGGAGAAAGACTTGTTGAAATTGGGTCACAAATGGGCTAAGAACTTGGAAACATTGCGTTGAACCACTAAATGACTTACCAAGTGGTTTTTGGGGTTAGAATATGTTAGAATTAAATAAATTTGATTGATAACAAGTGCTAGAGATGCATGAAGAGTGTTTAGAAATGTGGAGAAAGACTTGTTGAAATTAGGTCCCAAATGGGCTAAGAACTCGGAAACATTGTAATGAACCACTAAATGACTTATCTAGTGTTTTTTGGGGTTAGAATATCTTAGAATTCAATAAATTTAATTGATTACAAGTGCTAGAGATGCATGAAGAGTGTCTAGAAGTGTAGAGAAAGACTTGTTGAAATTGGGTCCCAAATGGGCTAAGAATTCGAAAACATTGCGTTGAACCACTAAATGAGTTATCTAGTGTTGTTTGGGGTTAGAATATGTTAGAATACAATAACTTTGATTTAGTACAAATGCTAGAGATGCATGAAGAATGTTTAGAGGTGTGTAGAAAGACTTGTTGAAATTTGGTCCCAAATGGGCTAAGAATCGATAAACATGTCTTTGGAGCAGTAAATGGCTTGTCTAGTGTTGTTTGGGGTTTGAATATGTTAGAATACAATAAATTTTATTGATTACAAGTTTAGAGATGCGTGAAGAGTGTTTAGAAGTGTGGAGAAAGACTTGTTAAAATTGGGTCCCAAATGGGCTAAGAACTCGGAAACATTGTGTTGAACTACTAAATGACTTATCTAGTGTTGTTTGGGTTTAGAATATGTTAGAATACAATGAATTTGATTGATTACAAGCGCTAGAGATGCATAAAGAGTGTTTAGAAGTGTGTAGAAAGACTTGCCAAAATTTGTTCAAAATAGGCTAAGAACTCGGAAACATTTCGTAGAACCACTATATGGCTTGTCTAGTGTTGTTTGGGGTTAGAACATATTAGACTACAGTAAATTTGATTGATTACAAGTGCGAGAGATGTTTGAAGAGTGTTTAGAAGGTTGGAGAAAAACTTCTTGGAATTGGGTCCCAAATGGGCTAAGAACTCAGAAACATTGTGTTGAACCACTAAATGACTTATCTAGTGTTGCTTGGGGTTAGAATATGTTAGTATTCAATAAATCTGATTGATAACAAGTGCTAGAGATGCCTGAAAAGTGTTTAGAAGTGTGGAGAAAGACTTGTTGAAATTGGGTCACAAATGGGCTAAGAACTCGGAAAAATTGCGTTGAACCCCTAAATGACTTATCTAGTGGTTATTGGGGTTAGAATATGTTAGAATACAATAAATTTGCTTAATTACAATTGCTATAGATGCATGAAAAGTGTTTAGAAGTGGGGAGAATGAGGTTGTAATTGGGTCCCAAATGGGCTAAGAACTCGGAAACATTGCGTTGAACCACTAAATGACTTACCAAGGGGTTTTTGGGGTTAGAATATGTTAGAATTCAATAAATTTGATTGATAACAAGTGCTAGAGATGCATGAAAAGTGTTTAGAAGTGTGGAGAAAGACTTGTTGAAAATGGGTCCCAAATGGGCTAAGAACTCGGAAACATTGCGTTGAACCACTAAATGACTTACCAAGTGGTTTTGGGGTTAGAATATGTTAGAATTCAATAAATTTGATTGATAACAAGTGCTAGAGATGCATGAAAAGTGTTTAGAAGTGTGGAGAAAGACTTGTTGAAAATGGGTCCCAAATGGGCTAAGAACTCGGAAACATTGCGTTGAACCACTAAATGACTTATCTAGTGTTGTTTGGGGTGATAATATGTTAGAATACAATAAATTTGATTGATTACACTTGCTAGAGATGCATGAAGAGTGTTTATAAGTGTGGAGAAAGACTTGTTGAAATTAGGTCCTAAATGGGCTAAGAACTCGGAAACATTGTGTTGAACCACTAAATGACTTATCTAGTGTTTTTTTGGGTTAGAATATGTTAAAATTCAATAAATTTAATTTATTATAAGTGCTAGAGATGCATGAAGAGTGTTTAGAAGTGTAGAGAAAGACTTGTTGAAATTGGATCCCAAATGGGCTAAGAACTCGGAAACATTGCGTTGAACCACTAAATGACTTATCTAGTGTTATTTGGGTTTAGAATGTGTTAGAATACAATGAATTTGATTGATTACAAGTGCTAGAGATGCATAAAGAGTGTTTAGAAGTGTGTAGAAAGACTTGCCAAAATTTGTTCAAAATAGGCTAAGAACTCGGAAACATTGCGTAGAACCATTATATGGCTTATCTAGTGTTGTTTAGGGTTAGAACATATTAGACTACAGTAAATTTGATTGATTACAAGTGCTAGAGATGTTTGAAGAGTGTTTAGAAGGTTGGAGAAAAACTTGTTGAAATTGGGTTCCAAATGGGCTAAGAACTCGGAAACATTGTGTTGAACCACTAAATGACTTATCTAGTGTTGTTTGGGGTTAGAATATGTTAGAATTCAATAAATTTGATTGATAACAAGTGCTAGAGATGCATGAAAATTGTTTAGAAGTGTGGAGAAAGACTTGTTGAAATTGGGTCACAAATGAGCTAAGAACTCAAAAACATTGCGTTGAACCCCTAAATGACTTATCTAGTGGTTATTGGGGTTAGAATATGTTAGAATACAATAAATTTGATTGATTACAATTGCTATAGATGCATGAAAAGTGTTTAGAAGTGGGGAGAAAGACGTTGAAATTGGGTCCCAAATGGGATAAGAACTCGGAAACATTGCGTTGAACCACTAAATGACTTACAAAGTGGTGTTTGGGGTTATAATATGTTAGAATTCAATAAATTTAATTGATTACAAGTGCTAGGGAGGCATGAAGAGTGTTTAGAAGTGTGGAGAAAGACTTGTTGAAATTGGGTGCCAAATGGGCTAAGAACTCGGAAACATTGCGTTGAACCACTAAATAACTTATCTAGTGTTTTTTTGGGGTTATAATATGTTAGAATACAATAAATTTGATTGATTACACTTGCTAGAGATGCGTGAAGAGTGTTTAGAAGTGTGGAGAAAGACTTGTTGAAATTAGGTCGCAAATGGGCTAAGAACTCGGAAACATTGTAATGAACCACTAAATGACTTATCTAGTGTTTTTTGGGGTTAGAATATCTTAGAATTCAATAAATTTAATTTATTACAAGTGCTAGAGATGCATGAATAGTGTTTAGAAGTGTAGAGAAAGACTTGTTGAAATTGGGTCCCAAATGGGCTAAGAATTCGGAAACATTTCGTTGAACCACTAAATGACTTATCTAGTGTTGTTTGGGGTTAGAATATGTTAGAATACAATAACTTTGATTTATTACAAATGCTAGAGATGCATGAAGAATGTTTAGAGGTGTGTAGAAAGACTTGTTGAAATTTGGTCCCAAATGGGCTAAGAATCGATAAACATGTCTTTGGAGCAGTAAATGGCTTGTCTAGTGTTGTTTGGGGTTTGAATATGTTAGAATACAATTAATTTTATTGATTACAAGTTTAGAGATGCGTGAAGATTGTTTAGAAGTGTGGAGAAAGACTTGTTAAAATTGGGTCCCGAATGGGCTAAGAACTCGGAAACATTGTGTTGAACTACTAAATGACTTATCTAGTGTTGTTTGGGTTTAGAATATGTTAGAATACAATGAATTTGATTGATTACAAGTGCTAGAGATGCATAAAGAGTGTTTAGAAGTGTGTAGAAAGACTTACCAAAATTTGTTCAAAATCGGCTAAGAACTCGGAAACATTTCGTAGAACCACTATATGGCTTGTCTAGTGTTTTTTGGGGTTAGAACATATTAGACTACAGTAAATTTTGTTGATTACAAGTGCGAGAGATGTTTGAAGAGTGTTTAGAAGGTTGGAGAAAAACTTGTTGAAATTGGGTCCCAAATGGGCTAAGAACTCAGAAACATTGTGTTGAACCACTAAATGACTTATCTAGTGTTGTTTGGGGTTAGAATGTGTTAGAATTCAATAAATCTGATTGATAACAAGTGCTAGAGATGCCTGAAAAGTGTTTAGAAGTGTGGAGAAAGACTTGTTGAAATTGGGTCACAAATGGGCTAAGAACTCGGAAAAATTGCGTTGAACCCCTAAATGACTTATCTAGTGGTTATTGGGGTTATAATATGTTAGAATACAATAAATTTGATTGATTACAATTGCTATAGATGCATGAAAAGTGTTTAGAAGTGGGGAGAAAGACGTTGAAATTGGGTCCCAAATGGGCTAAGAACTCGGAAACGTTGCGTTGAACCACTAAATGACTTACCAAGTGGTTTTTGGGGTTAGAATATGTTAGAATTCAATAAATTTGATTGATAACAAGTGCTAGAGATGCATGAAAAGTGTTTAGAAGTGTGGAGAAAGACTTGTTGAAAATGGGTCCCAAATGGACTAAGAACTCGGAAACATTGCGTTGAACCACTAAATGATTTATCTAGTGTTGTTTGGGGTGATAATATGTTAGAATACAATAAATTCGATTGATTACACTTGCTAGAGATGCATGAATAGTGTTTATAAGTGTGGAGAAAGACTTGTTGAAATTAGGTCCCAAATGGGCTAAGAACTCGGAAACATTGTAATGAACCACTAAATGACTTATCTAGTGTTTTTTGGGGTTAGAATATGTTAGAATTCAATAAATTTAATAGATTACAAGTGCTAGAGATGCATGAATAGTGTTTAGAAGTGTAGAGAAAGACTTGTTGAAATTGGGTCCCAAATGGGCTAAGAATTCGGAAACATTGCGTTGAACCACTAAATGACTTATCTAGTGTTGTTTGGGGTTAGAATATGTTAGAATACAATAACTTTGATTTATTACAAATGCTAGAGATGCATGAAGAATGTTTAGAGGTGTGTAGAAAGACTTCGAAACAAGCTTTTTGTAGCTCTTGGAGTTCAATTCCCCAATGCGATGTAGCATAAGAGGTTATCGATCCAAATGGATGATTTGCAAGCAATTAAGATATAACAGTACTAATAAAGTCAAGCCAAGCAATAGAAGGTTTGGTTTTAAAGAACTCCAATGCATAAAAATAAACTACAGAATGTAAACTAAAAAGATCTAAGAACAGAACTGAAAATAAACTAAAGATGCAGGAACTACAGAAGCAATAATGAAAATAGAAATAAAGCAAGTAGATAATCAGATAGAGAGAGGTCTTGAGGATGGGCTAATAGGGTGATGAATCCTCTTAATCTCATGGGAATGCTTAACATGCTCAGATAGATCTAATCCTAGACAATGAACCACTTAACCTAATCAATCCAATCTCTTGGCAAAGACTATCAGATCTATAGCACTTCCTAATCTCAACTTTCATTGATGAAACATACTATAGATAGGCATAAAGAACAAGCTCATTAAACTCAATCTACTCCTTGCAGCCAATCTCTTGGGCAAGCAAACAGATCTCTGGAATTAGTTGATCAGACATTCCATTTGAAAACTTTTGAGTGCTGGAATGTCTAAGATCTAATCCCACATGGTTAATGCTAAGATAGCATTAAGATCTCCTAATCCAGAAGGTATCTATCTAAATCTATACTTAAGCATCCCTAGAAACTAAGATTCCTCATCACTTAACCCATCCTCTAAACCCAGAAAACTACTCAGATCTGGAGTTCATCATGAAGAACACAAACCCAAAAATCATTGAATCTTGCATAACTAGATAGATAATGATCTAAGGAGCAAGATATTATAAAGAAACAACTCCAAATACTCAATAGATCAAAAGATATAAAGATTACAAGTTTCTGGAAATGTTTGGTGGCTACAGAGAAAAACCCTAATAAAACTCGCTTTTTTTTTGCTTAATGACCAAAGGGGTCTATTTATACTAAGGGCAGGAAGCCCTAGAACAGAAAAAGACAAATTACAAAGTCGGTTTGAGATGAGCTCGGTCGGGTGCATGTTGGGCTCGTTCGGGTCCATCCAACACTCGGTCGGGTCCATTGCTTAGTGGAAAATCTGGTAATTCACTCCATCCGATCGGGTCAGATAGTGGCTTGGTCGGGTCAACTTCAGTCTTCAATCTGGATGTATATACCTTCGCTAAAATAGTGATAACTCTTGAACCGCAACTCGGATTGGCTTCAAATCACCGGTAATGGAAAGATAACTCAATTTCCAACAAGTTTGATGAAGACCTCGGAAGCTAAAACCCAAATCAAGATCTTCATTCGAGTCGATCTTTGAGGGACGTATACTGCATCCGATCGGATGTTTGTTGACGCGGTCGAGTTGGTTGGTCGAGTGCCTCCTTTTTTCATTCTTTATGCTTCCAATTCTCTTGTTTAGTCCCAAAAATGAAAAGAACACCTTACTTCTCTTTTAGAGCTCCAAAACACCTAATAATGCTCGAACTTCACAAAATATGCAATGCTAATGCAAAAACAACCTAAGAGTGCAAAATGAAGGAAAATAGACTCTAATGCATATGAAACAAGACTCAAACTATGAAAAACATGAAATAAAAGTATGCCTAAATTGGGTAAAATATGGGGTTATCAACTCCCCCCAAACTTATTCTTTGCTTGGCCTCAAGCAAGTTCAAAGTAGGGAGAGAGGTTTGAAGGTGGGGATTCAGAACCAAAACTTGCTGCAAAAGAGTTTAAAATCAATGTCCTATTTCGTAATTCTAGAATGCAATTCAAAGGCTGTACTCTGAAGACATTAACCATTCCTATTTCAACACAAGATGTCATCAGCCACATAACCTAGACAAGCAATCAAGTCAGCCATTGTTTTTAACATTCATTAAGTGGTAACAGTGAATCCGGATGAGAATTTGAATTTAAACTCATTTGGCTAGGCAAGTAAAAGGTTTAAGAGATAAAGAGAGTCTCTTTTTGGTGCGGGTTTAATCATTTAAGTGCTGGGATATCTCTATGAACAAGATTAAGCTTTTGGGAGAATGCTAAAGGTAAGGACCAACAAATGCATACAGGAATAACATCTTGACTACCCAAAGTACCCAAGTGATATCCTAATCATCTAAACCCATATGATCCTATTCTACCCTTTAACTCTTTTTATCCCAATTTCCCTTTTTGTTCTAAGTCTAAGGAGAGCTTTTTATAATAAACTAGTGGATAGGGGGTTTTCTTTTATAAACACTATGGTTCTCTTTCTTCTTAATTCTTAAGACATCAAAGCGTTTTGCTTTCTTCATACTTTTCTCTCTTTCTTTTAAAATCCAGAACCATTTCTTTTCTATACTTTGCATTCCCCACTTATCTTTCACTAGAACCTTGAACTTTTCTGAAACTTTTACTCTCCTAAAGACTTAACTCATTCCCTTATTTTTTTTCTTTTCTTTTCTTTTCACCACCCCAAAAAATCCCAAAACCCAAGTAGAATCCATCCTAGTCCTATCTGATCCGAAAAATGCAAATCAGAACTACTCAAGACCCTATTCCTGTCGGCACAAACCTAATACGTTCTCTTAAAGCTCAATCCCAAAAAAAATAGGCCTTCCACTCAAAATTAAAACAAAGGCTTGAAGGAAAGGTTAAGGTTTTTAGGGTGTGGTTAACTGGTCAAGGTTATGACCAGCTACTTGGATCAACAAGAGAGTGGTAAAAAGAGGGAAAGAAGATCCAAGTATGTATACAAGGTATCCATGAGTTTAAAACAAATCACAACCAGATAATTATCAATTCAAGTTAAGGTTCTTATAAGTAAAGGATGGCATCATATCAAAGCAAGCTTCCGTTTAGACTAGAATTCAAATCATGCGATCAAAGAATGGTGCGGTCTCATTTCAAACTCATATGAAAGCATTAAACA
This sequence comes from Capsella bursa-pastoris, assembly GCA_036452645.1. NCBI lineage: Eukaryota > Viridiplantae > Streptophyta > Magnoliopsida > Brassicales > Brassicaceae > Capsella > Capsella bursa-pastoris. Next base: position 6,998,689 of record CP144192.1, read on the forward strand.
ACTATGAACGAGGGCATTGATCTTAAGTCTAATGAAACAGCAAGTCCGTTGGTTATAATCATCATAATCCCATATGCTAATGCAATGATCCTAAATGCAACATCCCTAAAGCAAGACTAATATGCAAATGCAACTATATGAGCACTCTGTTTTTAAAGGATTTTCTGAAATTTTTCAAATTTTTAGGGGTTTTTGATGCACATAGATGAATGCAAGACTAGATGCTAAAAATTCGAAATAAGAAAAGAGAAAACATGTCAAATGCTATCCCAAACCCTCCCCCAAACTTAAATTACACAGTCCCATGTGTAATAAAAATCTGAAGAAAGATTTAGGAATCAAAAAGCAACAAAAAAAACAAAATGGAAACTGGTATGCACAAAGATAAGTGATGGAGTTACCTGGATTTGGCTAACGGTGCTGGCGTGGTCGGGTCAATTTCACTGACCCGGTCGGGTCAGGTTAACGGACCCGATTGCGCTGCATGTTTCTGCTCCTTGTGCTCCTTTTCTTAAACCCAAACAAGTTCGAGTTGCATTTCTCCTCTTATTCCTGGGTCAATGCTAAAGGAACTGCTTCTCTCCCTTAGACTTAGACTTTCTCTGGATTTCTTTGGAGAAGAACTACTACATTGCCCCAAGAGCTTGTTGATTTGCTCACTAGTCTCCTTCATTGAAGGTGTCAACTCCCTCACTGGATCCTCTTGAATGTTGACAGATTGAAATATTGATAACCCACCATATGTAGGATTCTTTGACTCAAGCTGTTGAAGAGGCTTGGGGAGTAAGTCTGGACACATAGGGTGAGGTGGAACTTGACTCAAGTGGGGACTCGAGTGGGAAATCGATTGAAGAGGTCGAGCTCCCCTTAAGCTGCCTTCATTTGTTTCCAAAAAATTTGTGTTAGACCCATTTACACCCTTAGAAACTGATGTCTTAGTGTGATGATTGCTTTCTTCATTCCAGAAGGTCTCGGTATCAATTATTTGCTTCCTTATAGAATTCTTGATGTGATTCTTCATCTTGAAGTTCATACCCAAATTGAGGTCAATTATCCCTCTCCTGACATCTATTATTGCTCCAGCAATAGCTAAGAATGGTCTTCGCATGATTAATGGATCTTGAGGCTCTTTGTCCATCTCCAAAACAACTAAGACAGTTGGTACCTTTATCTCACTAAGCTTTACTGGAACATCCTCCATTATTCCTTTTGGCATTCGATCACTTCCATCGGGATCTTCTAGCTTTTTTGGGACAATCTTCTTCTCGATGATGACACTACACTCATGGCTAAGTGCTCTTTTTCTCTCATCTTCCTTAGATTTTTCTTGAGCAGCCTTCTTCTCTAGATTCCTTTCCATTAGTACCTCTTTCAGGATCACGTTGTAGGAAGGAATATTGGCAAAAGCATCTAACAAAGCCACTTTTAGCTCAGTCCCTTTAAACGTATTGAGTATTCCTCTATACTCCTCTTTGATTTCATTCTTAAATCTTCCAGGGAATGGCAATGGAGGCTTGTAGGTTGGAGCAATGTAGTGTGGTTCCTTCTGCTTTGATAAAACTTGATTTTCAACTATGATGATCTTGACGCTGTCAGTCACTCCAGTGTCCGATAGGGTGGGTTGGTCGGGTCTATCCCCTTGTGTACTTTTTGCAGCCTGAAACACATTTTGACAGAAATTCTCCCCCTCCTGTTTATCACTGTCCGCAGGGATTACCTTGTGACCTTGAAGTAAAGGTAGCTCTCCTAGAGTGATAACATGAGCAGTTGCAAACTTCTTGGCTGCTATACACATGACCCTGTTGCTTAAAGCTTCAACCTTTTCGGATAGATCATTGAAGGAGGAAGTTATATGGTTGGAGAGCTCATTGATCATCTTAGCGTTTTCCAATTGCCCATCAATTTGCAACTGGATAATTTGCTGCAACGTGTTCTTCAACTGAACATCTTTATCAGGGGTCATCCAAGGTGCTGGATGTTGAAAATGATGTTGTGGAGCGAAAGGTTGATGATAGACATCTTGAAACTGATAAGAAGGGGAAGTGACTTGCATTGGGTGGTGCTCGTAGTGGAAATTCATGAACTGGTCCATCATATATATGAGCAGAGGTGAGACACGGTCGAGCTATGAGCAGACTCGATCGGGTTTGGTATAACTCGATCGGGTTGGTTGGTCGGGCTCAAGTAGTTGTGTACCTGAGGTTCAAAACAGACAAGCAGCAAAGGTAGAAATGAGTAACCGAATAGAAACGAAATAAAAAGAACTTGATCTAGATAGAACTGGGATCCTAAATGGAACAAATAACATCCAAATGGCAGCGGCGCCAAATTGAAACAAGCTTTTTGTAGCTCTTGGAGTTCAATTCCCCAATGCGATGTAGCATAAGAGGTTATCGATCCAAATGGATGATTTGCAAGCAATTAAGATATAACAGTACTAATAAAGTCAAGCCAAGCAATAGAAGGTTTGGTTTTAAAGAACTCTAATGCATAAAAATAAACTACAGAATGTAAACTAAAAAGATCTAAGAACAGAACTGAAAATAAACTAAAGATGCAGGAACTACAGAAGCAATAATGAAAATAGAAATAAAGCAAGTAGATAATCAGATAGAGAGAGGTCTTGAGGATGGGCTAATAGGGTGATGAATCCTCTTAATCTCATGGGGATGCTTAACATGCTCAGATAGATCTAATCTTAGACAATGAACCACTTAACCTAATCAATCCAATCTCTTGGCAAAGACTATCAGATCTATAGCACTTCCTAATCTCAACTTTCATTGATGAAACATACTATAGATAGGCATAAAGAACAAGCTCATTAAAGTCAATCTACTCCTTGCAGCCAATCTCTTGGGCAAGCAAACAGATCTCTGGAATTAGTTGATCAGACATTCCATTTGAACACTTTTTGAGTGCTGGAATGTCTAAGATCTAATCCCACATGGTTAATGCTAAGATAGCATTAAGATCTCGTAATCCAGAAGGTATCTATCTAAATCTATACTTAAGCATCCCTAGAAACTAAGATTCCTCATCACCTAACCCATCCTCTAAACCCAGAAAACTACTCAGATCTGGAGTTCATCATGAAGAACACAAACCCAGAAAACATTGAATCTTGCATAACTAGATAGATAATGATCTAAGGAGCAAGATATTATAAAGAAACAACTCCAAATACTCAATAGATCAAAAGATATAAAGATTACAAGTTTCTGGAAATGTTTGGTGGCTACAGAGAAAAACCCTAATAAAACTCGCTTTTTTTTTTGCTTAATGACCAAAGGGGTCTATTTATACTAAGGGCAGGAAGCCCTAGAACAGAAAAAGACAAATTACAAAGTCGGTTTGAGGTGAGCTCGGTCGGGTGCATGTTGGGCTCGTTCGGGTCCATCCAACACTCGGTCGGGTCCATTGCTTAGTGGAAAATCTGGTAATAAACTCCATCCGATCGGGTAAGATAGTGGCTTGGTCGGGTCAACTTCAGTCTTCAATCTGGATGTATATACCTCCACTAAAATAGTGATAACTCTTGAACCGCAACTCGGATTGGCTTCAAATCACCGGTAATGGAAAGATAACTCAATTTCCAACAAGTTTGATGAAGACCTCGGAAGCTAAAACCCAAATCAAGATCTTCATTCGAGTCGATCTTTGAGGGACGTATACTGCATCCGATCGGATGATTGTTGACGCGGTCGAGTTGGTTGGTCGAGTGCCTCCTTTTTTCATTCTTTATGCTTCCAATTCTCTTGTTTAGTCCCAAAAATGAAAAGAACACCTTCCTTCTCTTTTAGAGCTCCAAAACACCTAATAATGCTCGAACTTCACAAAATATGCAATGCTAATGCAAAAACAACCTAAGAGTGCAAAATGAAGGAAAATAGACTCTAATGCATATGAAACAAGACTCAAACTATGAAAAACATGCAATAAAAGTATGCCAAAATTGGGTAAAATATGGGGTTATCAGACTTGTTGAAATTTGGTCCCAAATGGGCTAAGAATCGATAACCATGTCTTTGGAGCAGTAAATGGCTTGTCTAGTGTTGTTTGGGGTTTGAATATGTTAGAATACAATAAATTTTATTGATTACAAGTTTAGAGATGCGTGAAGAGTGTTTAGAAGTGTGGAGAAAGACTTGTTAAAATTGGGTCCCAAATGGGCTAAGAACTCGGAAACATTGTGTTGAACTACTAAATGACTTATCTAGTGTTGTTTGGGTTTAGAATATGTTAGAATACAATGAATTTGATTGATTACAAGTGCTAGTGATGCATAAAGAGTGTTTAGAAGTGTGTAGAAAGACTTGCCAAAATTTGTTCAAAATAGGCTAAGAACTCGGAAACATTTCGTAGAACCACTATATGGCTTGTCTAGTGTTGTTTGGGGTTAGAACATATTAGACTACAGTAAATTTGATTGATTACAAGTGCGAGAGATGTTTGAAGAGTGTTTAGAAGGTTGGAGAAAAACTTGTTGAAATTGGGTCCCAAATGGGCTAAGAACTCGGAAACATTGTGTTGAACCACTAAATGACTTATCTAGTGTTGTTTGGGGTTAGAATGTGTTAGAATTCAATAAATGTGATTGATAAAAAGTGCTAGAGATGCCTGAAAAGTGTTTAGAAGTGTGGAGAAAGACTTGTTGAAATTGGGTCACAAATGGGCTAAGAACTCGAAAAAATTGCGTTGAACCCCTAAATGACTTATCTAGTGGTTATTGGGGTTAGAATATGTTAGAATACAATAAATTTGATTGATTACAATTGCTATAGATGCATGAAAAGTGTTTAGAAGTGGGGAGAAAGACGTTGAAATTGGGTCCCAAATGGGCTAAGAACTCGGAAACATTGCGTTGAACCATAAAATGACTTACCAAGTGGTTTTTGGGGTTAGAATATGTTAGAATTCAATAAATTTGATTGATAACAAGTGCTAGAGATGCATGAAAAGTGTTTAGAAGTGTGGAGAAAGACTTGTTGAAAATGGGTCCCAAATGGGCTAAGAACTCGGAAACATTGCGTTGAACCACTAAATGACTTATCTAGTGTTTTTTCGGGTTAGAATATGTTAGAATTCAATAAATTTAATTGATTATAAGTGCTAGAGATGCATAAAGAGTGTTTAGAAGTGTATAGAAAGACTTGTTGAAATTGGGTCCCAAATGGGCTAAGAATTCGGAAACATTGCGTTGAACCACTAAATGACTTATCTAGTGTTGTTTGGGGTTAGAATATGTTAGAATACAATAAATTTGATTGATTACAAATGCTAGAGATGCATGAAGAGTGTTTAGAGTTGTGTAGAAAGACTTGTTAAAATTTGGTCCCCAATGGGCTAAGAATCGATAAACATGTCTTTGGAGCAGTAAATGGCTTGTCTAGTGTTGTTTGGGGTTTGAATATGTTAGAATACAATAAATTTTATTGATTACAAGTTTAGAGATGCATGAAGAGTGTTTAGAAGTGTGGAGAAAGACTTGTTAAAATTGGGTCCCAAATGGGCTAAGAACTCGGAAACATTGCGTTGAACCACTAAATGACTTATCTAGTGTTATTTGGGTTTAGAATATGTTAGAATACAATGAATTTGATTGATTACAAGTGCTAGAGATGCATAAAGAGTGTTTAGAAGTGTGTAGAAAGACTTGCCAAAATTTGTTCAAAATAGGCTAAGAACTCGGAAACATTGCGTAGAACCACTATATGGCTTGTCTAGTGTTGTTTAGGGTTAGGACATATTAGACTACAGTAAATTTGATTGATTACAAGTGCTAGAGATGTTTGAAGAGTGTTTAGAAGGTTGGAGAAAAACTTGTTGAAATTTGGTCCCAAATGGGATACGAACTCGGAAACATTGCGTTGAACCACTAAATGACTTACCAAGTGGTATTTGGGGGTTATAATATGTTAGAATTCAATAAATTTTATTGATTACAAGTGCTAGGGAGGCATGAAGAGTGTTTAGAAGTGTGGAGAAAGACTTGTTGAAATTGGGTCCCAAATGGGCTAAGAACTCGGAAACATTGCGTTGACCCACTAAATGACTTATCTAGTGTTGTTTGGGGTTATAATATGTTAGAATACAATAAATTTGATTGATTACACTTGCTAGAGATGCATGAAGAGTGTTTAGAAGTGAGGAGAAAGACTTGTTGAAATTAGGTCCCAAATGGGCTAGGAACTCGGAAACATTGTAATGAACCACTAAATGACTTATCTAGTGTTTTTTGGGGTTAGAATATGTTAGAGTTCAATAAATTTAATTGATTACAAGTGCTAGAGATGCATGAATAGTGTTTAGAAGTGTAGAGAAAGACTTGTTGAAATTGGGTCCAAAATGGGCTAAGAATTCGGAAACATTGCGTTGAACCACTAAATGACTTATCTAGTGTTGTTTGGGGTTAGAATATGTTAGAATACAATAACTTTGATTTATTACAAATGCTAGAGATGCATGAAGAATGTTTAGAGGTGTGTAGAAAGACTTGTTGAAATTTGGTCCCAAATGGGCTAAGAATCGATAACCAAGTCTTTGGAGCAGTAAATGGCTTGTCTAGTGTTGTTTGGGGTTTGAATATGTTAGAATACAATAAATTTTATTGATTACAAGTTTAGAGATGCGTGAAGAGTGTTTAGAAGTGTGGAGAAAGACTTGTTAAAATTGGGTCCCAAATGGGCTAAGAACTCGGAAACATTGTGTTGAACTACTAAATGACTTATCTAGTGTTGTTTGGGTTTAGAATATGTTAGAATACAATGAATTTGATTGATTACAAGTGCTAGAGATGCATAAAGAGTGTTTAGAAGTGTGTAGAAAGACTTGCCAAAATTTGTTCAAAATAGGCTAAGAACTCGGAAACATTTCGTAGAACCACTATATGGCTTGTCTAGTGTTGTTTGGGGTTAGAACATAATAGACTACAGTAAATTTGATTGATTACAAGTGCGAGAGATGTTTAAAGAGTGTTTAGAAGGTTGGAGAAAAACTTGTTGAAATTGGGTCCCAAATGGGCTAAGAACTCGGAAACATTGTGTTGAATCACTAAATGACTTATCTAGTGTTGTTTGGGGTTAGAATATGTTAGAATTCAATAAATCTGAATGATAACAAGTGCTAGAGATGCCTGAAAAGTGTTTAGAAGTGTGGAGAAAGACTTGTTGAAATTGGGTCACAAATGGGCTAAGAACTCGGAAAAATTGCGTTGAACCCCTAAATGACTTATCTAGTGGTTATTGGGGTTAGAATATGTTAGAATACAATAAATTTGATTGATTACAATTTCTATAGATGCATGAAAAGTGTTTAGAAGTGGGGAGAAAGACTTGTTGAAATTGGGTCCCAAATGGGCTAAGAACTCGGAAACATTGTGTTGAACCACTAAATGACTTATCTAGTGTTTTTTGGGGTTAGAATATGTTAGAATTCAATAAATCTGAATGATAACAAGTGCTAGAGATGCATGAAGAATGTTTAGAGGTGTGTAGAAAGACTTGTTGAAATTTGGTCCCAAATGGGCTAAGAATCGATAACCATGTCTTTGGAGCAGTAAATGGCTTGTCTAGTGTTGTTTGGGGTTTGAATATGTTAGAATACAATAAATTTTATTGATTACAAGTTTAGAGATGCGTGAAGAGTGTTTAGAAGTGTGGAGAAAGACTTGTTAAAATTGGGTCCCAAATGGGCTAAGAACTCGGAAACATTGTGTTGAACTACTAAATGACTTATCTAGTGTTGTTTGGGTTTAGAATATGTTAGAATACAATGAATTTGATTGATTACAAGTGCTAGAGATGCATAAAGAGTGTTTAGAAGTGTGTAGAAAGACTTGCCAAAATTTGTTCAAAATAGGCTAAGAACTCGGAAACATTTCGTAGAACCACTATATGGCTTGTCTAGTGTTGTTTGGGGTTAGAACATATTAGACTACAGTAAATTTGATTGATTACAATTGCGAGAGATGTTTGAAGAGTGTTTAGAAGGTTGGAGAAAAACTTGTTGAAATTGGGTCCCAAATGGGCTAAGAACTCGGAAACATTGTGTTGAACCACTAAATGACTTATCTAGTGTTGTTTGGGGTTAGAATGTGTTAGAATTCAATAAATGTGATTGATAAAAAGTGCTAGAGATGCCTGAAAAGTGTTTAGAAGTGTGGAGAAAGACTTGTTGAAATTGGGTCACAAATGGGCTAAGAACTCGAAAAAATTGCGTTGAACCCCTAAATGACTTATCTAGTGGTTATTGGGGTTAGAATATGTTAGAATACAATAAATTTGATTGATTACAATTGCTATAGATGCATGAAAAGTGTTTAGAAGTGGGGAGAAAGACGTTGAAATTGGGTCCCAAATGGGCTAAGAACTCGGAAACATTGCGTTGAACCACAAAATGACTTACCAAGTGGTTTTTGGGGTTAGAATATGTTAGAATTCAATAAATTTGATTGATAAAAAGTGCTAGAGATGCATGAAAAGTGTTTAGAAGTGTGGAGAAAGACTTGTTGAAAATGGGTCCCAAATGGGCTAAGAACTCGGAAACATTGCGTTGAACCACTAAATTACTTATCTAGTGTTTTTTCGGGTTAGAATATGTTAGAATTCAATAAATTTAATTGATTATAAGTGCTAGAGATGCATAAAGAGTGTTTAGAAGTGTATAGAAAGACTTGTTGAAATTGGGTCCCAAATGGGCTAAGAATTCGGAAACATTGCGTTGAACCACTAAATGACTTATCTAGTGTTGTTTGGGGTTAGAATATGTTAGAATACAATAAATTTGATTGATTACAAATGCTAGAGATGCATGAAGAGTGTTTAGAGTTGTGTAGAAAGACTTGTTAAAATTTGGTCCCCAATGGGCTAAGAATCGATAAACATGTCTTTGGAGCAGTAAATGACTTGTCTAGTGTTGTTTGGGGTTTGAATATGTTAGAATACAATAAATTTTATTGATTACAAGTTTAGAGATGCATGAAGAGTGTTTAGAAGTGTGGAGAAAGACTTGTTAAAATTGGGTCCCAAATGGGCTAAGAACTCGGAAACATTGCGTTGAACCACTAAATGACTTATCTAGTGTTATTTGGGTTTAGAATATGTTAGAATACAATGAATTTGATTGATTACAAGTGCTAGAGATGCATAAAGAGTGTTTAGAAGTGTGTAGAAAGACTTGCCAAAATTTGTTCAAAATAGGCTAAGAACTCGGAAACATTGCGTAGAACCACTATATGGCTTGTCTAGTGTTGTTTAGGGTTAGGACATATTAGACTACAGTAAATTTGATTGATTACAAGTGCTAGAGATGTTTGAAGAGTGTTTAGAAGGTTGGAGAAAAACTTGTTGAAATTTGGTCCCAAATGGGATACGAACTCGGAAACATTGCGTTGAACCACTAAATGACTTACCAAGTGGTATTTGGGGGTTATAATATGTTAGAATTCAATAAATTTTATTGATTACAAGTGCTAGGGAGGCATGAAGAGTGTTTAGAAGTGTGGAGAAAGACTTGTTGAAATTGGGTCCCAAATGGGCTAAGAACTCGGAAACATTGCGTTGACCCACTAAATGACTTATCTAGTGTTGTTTGGGGTTATAATATGTTAGAATACAATAAATTTGATTGATTACACTTGCTAGAGATGCATGAAGAGTGTTTAGAAGTGAGGAGAAAGACTTGTTGAAATTAGGTCCCAAATGGGCTAGGAACTCGGAAACATTGTAATGAACCACTAAATGACTTATCTAGTGTTTTTTGGGGTTAGAATATGTTAGAGTTCAATAAATTTAATTGATTACAAGTGCTAGAGATGCATGAATAGTGTTTAGAAGTGTAGAGAAAGACTTGTTGAAATTGGGTCCAAAATGGGCTAAGAATTCGGAAACATTGCGTTGAACCACTAAATGACTTATCTAGTGTTGTTTGGGGTTAGAATATGTTAGAATACAATAACTTTGATTTATTACAAATGCTAGAGATGCATGAAGAATGTTTAGAGGTGTGTAGAAAGACTTGTTGAAATTTGGTCCCAAATGGGCTAAGAATCGATAACCATGTCTTTGGAGCAGTAAATGGCTTGTCTAGTGTTGTTTGGGGTTTGAATATGTTAGAATACAATAAATTTTATTGATTACAAGTTTAGAGATGCGTGAAGAGTGTTTAGAAGTGTGGAGAAAGACTTGTTAAAATTGGGTCCCAAATGGGCTAAGAACTCGGAAACATTGTGTTGAACTACTAAATGACTTATCTAGTGTTGTTTGGGTTTAGAATATGTTAGAATACAATGAATTTGATTGATTACAAGTGCTAGAGATGCATAAAGAGTGTTTAGAAGTGTGTAGAAAAACTTGCCAAAATTTGTTCAAAATAGGCTAAGAACTCGGAAACATTTCGTAGAACCACTATATGGCTTGTCTAGTGTTGTTTGGGGTTAGAACATAATAGACTACAGTAAATTTGATTGATTACAAGTGCGAGAGATGTTTAAAGAGTGTTTAGAAGGTTGGAGAAAAACTTGTTGAAATTGGGTCCCAAATGGGCTAAGAACTCGGAAACATTGTGTTGAATCACTAAATGACTTATCTAGTGTTGTTTGGGGTTAGAATATGTTAGAATTCAATAAATCTGAATGATAACAAGTGCTAGAGATGCCTGAAAAGTGTTTAGAAGTGTGGAGAAAGACTTGTTGAAATTGGGTCACAAATGGGCTAAGAACTCGGAAAAATTGCGTTGAACCCCTAAATGACTTATCTAGTGGTTATTGGGGTTAGAATATGTTAGAATACAATAAATTTGATTGATTACAATTTCTATAGATGCATGAAAAGTGTTTAGAAGTGGGGAGAAAGACTTGTTGAAATTGGGTCCCAAATGGGCTAAGAACTCGGAAACATTGCGTTGAACCACTAAATGACTTACCAAGTGGTTTTTGGGGTTAGAATATGTTAGAATTCAATAAATTTGATTGATAACAAGTGCTAGAGATGCATGAAAAGTGTTTAGAAGTGTGGAGAAAGACTTGTTGAAAATGGGTCCCAAATGGGCTAAGAACTCGGAAACATTGCGTTGAACCACTAAATAACTTATCTAGTGTTGTTTGGGGTGATAATATGTTAGAATACAATAAATTTGATTGATTACACTTGCTAGAGATGCATGAAGAGTGTTTATAAGTGTGGAGAAAGACTTGTTGAAATTAGGTCCTAAATGGGCTAAGAACTCGGAAACATTGTGTTGAACCACTAAATGACTTATCTAGTGTTTTTTCGGGTTAGAATATGTTAGAATTCAATAAATTTAATTGATTATAAGTGCTAGAGATGCATAAAGAGTGTTTAGAAGTGTATAGAAAGACTTGTTGAAATTGGGTCCCAAATGGGCTAAGAATTCGGAAACATTGCGTTGAACCACTAAATGACTTATCTAGTGTTGTTTGGGGTTAGAATATGTTAGAATACAATAAATTTGATTGATTACAAATGCTAGAGATGCATGAAGAGTGTTTAGAGTTGTGTAGAAAGACTTGTTAAAATTTGGTCCCCAATGGGCTAAGAATCGATAAACATGTCTTTGGAGCAGTAAATGGCTTGTCTAGTGTTGTTTGGGGTTTGAATATGTTAGAATACAATAAATTTTATTGATTACAAGTTTAGAGATGCTTGAAGAGTGTTTAGAAGTGTGGAGAAAGACTTGTTAAAATTGGGTCCCAAATGGGCTAAGAACTCGGAAACATTGCGTTGAACCACTAAATGACTTATCTAGTGTTATTTGGGTTTAGAATGTGTTAGAATACAATGAATTTGATTGATTACAAGTGCTAGAGATGCATAAAGAGTGTTTAGAAGTGTGTAGAAAGACTTGCCAAAATTTGTTCAAAATAGGCTAAGAACTCGGAAACATTGCGTAGAACCACTATATGGCTTGTCTAGTGTTGTTTAGGGTTAGAACATATTAGACTACAGTAAATTTGATTGATTACAAGTGCTAGAGATGTTTGAAGAGTGTTAGGAAGGTTGGAGAAAAACTTGTTGAAATTGGGTCCCAAATGGGATACGAACTCGGAAACATTGCGTTGAACCACTAAATGACTTACCAAGTGGTATTTGGGGGTTATAATATGTTAGAATTCAATAAATTTTATTGATTACAAGTGCTAGGGAGGCATGAAGAGTGTTTAGAAGTGTGGAGAAAGACTTGTTGAAATTGGGTCCCAAATGGGCTAAGAACTCGGAAACATTGCGTTGACCCACTAAATGACTTATCTAGTGTTGTTTGGGGTTATAATATGTTAGAATACAATAAATTTGATTGATTACACTTGCTAGAGATGCATGAAGAGTGTTTAGAAGTGAGGAGAAAGACTTGTTGGAATTAGGTCTCAAATGGGCTAAGAACTCGGAAACATTTTAATGAACCACTAAATGACTTATCTAGTGTTTTTTGGGGTTAGAATATGTTAGAATTCAATAAATTTAATTGATTACAAGTGCTAGAGATGCATGAATAGTGTTTAGAAGTGTAGAGAAAGACTTGTTGAAATTGGGTCCCAAATGGGCTAAGAATTCGAAAACATTGCGTTGAACCACTAAATGACTTATCTAGTGTTGTTTGGGGTTAGAATATGTTAGAATACAATAAATTTGATTGATTACAAATGCTAGAGATGCATGAAGAGTGTTTAGAGTTGTGTAGAAAGACTTGTTAAAATTTGGTCCCCAATGGGCTAAATGACTTATCTAGTGTTGTTTGGGTTTAGAATATGTTAGAATACAATGAATTTGATTGATTACAAGTGCTAGAGATGCATAAAGAGTGTTTAGAAGTGTGTAGAAAGACTTGCCAAAATTTGTTCAAAATAGGCTAAGAACTCGGAAACATTTCGTAGAACCACTATATGGCTTGTCTAGTGTTGTTTGGGGTTAGAACATATTAGACTACAGTAAATTTGATTGATTACAAGTGCGAGAGATGTTTAAAGAGTGTTTAGAAGGTTGGAGAAAAACTTGTTGAAATTGGGTCCCAAATGGGCTAAGAACTCGGAAACATTGTGTTGAACCACTAAATGACTTATCTAGTGTTGTTTGGGGTTAGAATATGTTAGAATTCAATAAATCTGAATGATAACAAGTGCTAGAGATGCCTGAAAAGTGTTTAGAAGTGTGGAGAAAGACTTGTTTAAATTGGGTCACAAATGGGCTAAGAACTCGGAAAAATTGCGTTGAACCCCTAAATGATTTATCTAGTGGTTATTGGGGTTAGAATATGTTAGAATACAATAAATTTGATTGATTACAATTGCTATAGATGCATGAAAAGTGTTTAGAAGTGGGGAGAAAGACGTTGAAATTGGGTCCCAAATGGGCTAAGAACTCGGAAACATTGCGTTGAACCACTAAATGACTTACCAAGTGGTTTTTGGGGTTAGAATATGTTAGAATTCAATAAATTTGATTGATAACAAGTGCTAGAGATGCATGAAAAGTGTTTAGAAGTGTGGAGAAAGACTTGTTGAAAATGGGTCCCAAATGGGCTAAGAACTCGGAAACATTGCGTTGAACCACTAAATGACTTATCTAGTGTTGTTTGGGGTGATAATATGTTAGAATACAATAAATTTGATTGATTACAAGTGCTAGAGATGCATGAAGAGTGTTTATAAGTGTGGAGAAAGACTTGTTGAAATTGGGTCCCAAATGGGCTAAGAACTCGTAAACATTGCGTTGAACCACTAAATGACTTATCTAATGTTTTTTTTGGGTTAGAATAAGTTAGAATACAATATATTTGATTGATCACAAGTTCAAGAGATGCATGAAGAGTGTTTAGAAGTGAGGAGAAAGACTTGTTAAAATTGGGTCCCAAATGGGCTAAGAACTCGGAAACATTGCGTTGAACCACTAAATGACTTATCCAGTGTTGTTTGGGGTAAGACTATTTTAGAATACAATAAATTTGATTGATTACAAGTGCTAGATATGCATGAAGAGTGTTTAGAAGTGTGGAGAAAGACTTGTTGTAATTTGGTCCCAAATGGGCTAAGAATCCATAATTATGTCTCTGGAGCAGTAAATGGCTTTTATAGTGTTCTTTGGGGTTAGAATCTGTTAGAATACAATAAATTTGATTGATTACAAGTGCTAGAGATGCATGAAGAGTGTTTAGAAGTGTGGAGAAAGACTTGTTGAAATTGGGTCCCAAATGGGCTAAGAACTCGGAAACATTGCGTTGAACCACTAAATGACTTATCTAGTGTTGTTTGGGGTTAGAATATGTTAGAATACAATAAATTTGATTGATTACAAGTGCTAGAGATGCATGAAGAGTGTTTAGAAGTGTGTAGAAAGACTTGTTGAAATTGGGTCCCAAATGGGCTAAGAACTCGGAAACATTGCGTTGAACCACTAAATGACTTATCTAGTGTTGTTTGGGTTTAGAATATGTTAGGATACAATAAATTTGATTGATTACAAGTGCTAGAGATGCATGAAGAGTGTTTAGAAGTGTGGAGAAAGACTTGTTGAAATTGGGTCCCAAATGGGCTAAGAACTCGGAAACATTGCGTTGAACCACTAAATGACTTATCTAGTGTTGTTTGGGTTAGAATATGTTAGAATACAATAAATTTGACTGATTACAAGTTTTAGAGATGCATGAAGAGTGTTTAGAAGTGTTGAGAAAGACTTGTTGAAATTGCGTCCCAAATGGGCTAAGAACTCGGAAACATTGCGTTGAACCACTAAATGACTTATCTAGTGATGTTTGGGTTTAGAATATGTTAGAATACAATAAATTTGACTGATTACAAGTGCTAGAGATGCATGAAGAGTGTTTAGAAGTGTGGAGAAAGACTTGTTGAAATTGGGTCCCAAATGGGCTAAGAACTCGGAAACATTGCGTTGAACCACTAAATGACTTATCTAGTGTTGTTTGGGGTTAGAATATGTTAGAATACAATAAATTTGATTGATTACAAGTGCTAGAGATGCATGAAGAGTGTTTAGAAGTTTGGAGAAAGACTTGTTGAAATTGGGTACCAAATGGGCTAAGAACTCGGAAACATTGCGTTAAACCACTAAATGACTTATCTAGTGTTTTTGGGGTTATAATATGTTAGAATACATCAAATTTGATTGATTAAAAGTGCTAGAGATGCAAGAAGAGTGTTTTCAAGTATGGAGAAAGACTTGTTGAAATTGGGTCCCAAATGGGCTAAGAACTCGGAAACATTGCGTTGAACCACTAAATGACTTATCTAGTGTTGTTTGGGTTTAGAATATGTTAGGATACAATAAATTTGATTGATTACAAGTGCTAGAGATGCATGAAGAGTGTTTAGAAGTGTGGAGAAAGACTTGTTGAAATTGGGTCCCAAATGGGCTAAGAACTCGGAAACATTGCGTTGAACCACTAAATGACTTATCTAGTGTTGTTTGGGGTTAGAATATGTTAGAATACAATAAATTTGATTGATTACAAGTGCTAGAGATGCATGAAGAGTGTTTTGAAGTATGGAGAAAGACTTGTTGAAATTGCGTCCCAAATGGGCTAAGAACTCGGAAACATTGCGTTGAACCACTAAATGACTTATCTAGTGTTTTTTTGGGTTTAGAATATGTTAGGATACAATAAATTTGATTGATTAAAAGTGCTAGAGATGCATGAAGAGTGTTTAGAAGTGTGGAGAAAGACTTGTTGAAATTGGGTCCCAAATGGGCTAAGAACTCGGAAACATTGCGTTGAACCACTAAATGACTTATCTAGTGTTGTTTGGGTTTAGAATATGTTAGGATACAATAAATTTGATTGATTAAAAGTGCTAGAGATGCATGAAGAGTGTTTAGAAGTGTGGAGAAAGACTTGTTGAAATTGGGTCCCAAATGGGCTAAGAACTCGGAAACATTGCGTTGAACCACTAAATGACTTATCTAGTGTTGTTTTGGTTAGAATATGTTAGGATACAATAAATTTGATTGATTACAAGTGCTAGAGATGCATGAAGAGTGTTTAGAAGTGTTGAGAAAGACTTGTTGAAATTGGGTCCCAAATGGGCTAAGAACTCGGAAACATTGCGTTGAACCACTAAATGACCTATCTAGTGTTGTTTGGGGTTATAATATGTTAGAATACAATGAATTTGATTCATTACAAGTGTTAGAGATGCATGAAGAGTGTTTTGAAGTATGGAGAAAGACTTGTTGAAATTGCGTCCCAAATGGGCTAAGAACTCGGAAACATTGCGTTGAACCACTAAATGACTTATCTAGTGTTGTTTGGGGTTAGAATATGTTAGAATACAATGAATTTGATTGATTACAAGTGTTAGAGATGCATGAAGAGTGTTTTGAAGTATGGAGAAAGACTTGTTGAAATTGGGTCCCAAATGGGCTAAGAACTCGGAAACATTGCGTTGAACCACTAAATGACTTATCTAGTGTTGTTTGGGTTTAGAATATGTTAGGATACAATAAATTTGATTGATTAAAAGTGCTAGAGATGCATGAAGAGTGTTTAGAAGTGTGGAGAAAGACTTGTTGAAATTGGGTCCCAAATGGGCTAAGAACTCGGAAACATTGCGTTGAACCACTAAATGACTTATCTAGTGTTGTTTGGGGTTAGAATATGTTAGGATACAATGAATTTGATTGATTAAAAGTGCTAGAGATGCATGAAGAGTGTTTAGAAGTGTGGAGAAAGACTTGTTGAAATTGGGTCCCAAATGGGCTAAGAACTCGGAAACATTGCGTTGAACCACTAAATGACTTATCTAGAGTTGTTTGGGTTTAGAATATGTTAGAATACAATAAATTTGATTGATTACAAGTGCTAAAGATGCATGAAGAGTGTTTAGAAGTGTGTAGAAAAAGTTGTTGAAATTGGGTCCCAAATGGGCTAAGAACTCGGAAACATTGCGTTGAACCACTAAATGACTTATCTAGTGTTGTTTGGCGTTAGAATATGTTAGAATACAATAAATTTGATTGATTACAAGTGTTAGAGATGCATGAAGAGTGTTTTGAAGTATGGAGAAAGACTTGTTGAAATTGCGTCCCAAATGGGCTAAGAACTCGGAAACATTGCGTTAAACCACTAAATGACTTATCTAGTGTTGTTTGGGTTTAGAATATGTTAGGATACAATAAATTTGATTGATTAAAAGTGCTAGAGATGCATGAAGAGTGTTTAGAAGTGTGGAGAAAGACTTGTTGAAATTGGGTCCCAAATGGGCTAAGAACTCGGAAACATTGCGTTGAACCACTAAATGACTTATCTAGTGTTGTTTGGGGTTAGAATATGTTAGAATACAATAAATTTGATTGATTACAAGTGTTAGAGATGCATGAAGAGTGTTTTGAAGTATGGAGAAAGACTTGTTGAAATTGGGTCCCAAATGGGCTAAGAACTCGGAAACATTGCGTTGAACCACTAAATGACTTATCTAGTGTTGTTTGGGTTTAGAATATGTTAGGATACAATAAATTTGATTGATTAAAAGTGCTAGAGATGCATGAAGAGTGTTTTGAAGTATGGAGAAAGACTTGTTGAAATTGGGTCCCAAATGGGCTAAGAACTCGGAAACATTGCGTTGAACCACTAAATGACTTATCTAGTGTTGTTTGGGTTTAGAATATGTTAGGATACAATAAATTTGATTGATTAAAAGTGCTAGAGATGCATGAAGAGTGTTTAGAAGTGTGGAGAAAGACTTGTTGAAATTGGGTCCCAAATGGGCTAAGAACTCGGAAACATTGCGTTGAACCACTAAATGACTTATCTAGTGTTGTTTGGGTTTAGAATATGTTAGAATACAATGAATTTGATTGATTACAAGTGCTAGAGATGCATGAAGAGTGTTTTGAAGTATGGAGAAAGACTTGTTGAAATTGCGTCCCAAATGGGCTAAGAACTCGGAAACATTGCGTTGAACCACTAAATGACTTATCTAGTGTTGTTTGGGGTTAGAATATGTTAGAATACAATCAATTTGATTGATTACAAGTGTTAGAGATGCATGAAGAGTGTTTTGAAGTATGGAGAAAGACTTGTTGAAATTGCGTCCCAAATGGGCTAAGAACTCGGAAACATTGCGTTAAACCACTAAATGACTTATCTAGTATTGTTTGGGTTTAGAATATGTTAGGATACAATAAATTTGATTGATTAAAAGTGCTAGAGATGCATGAAGAGTTTTTAGAAGTGTGGAGAAAGACTTGTTGAAATTGGGTCCCAAATGGGCTAAGAACTAGGAAACATTGCGTTGAACCACTAAATGACTTATCTAGTATTATTTGGGGTTAGAATATGTTAGAATACAATGAATTTGATTGATTACAAGTGCTAGAGATGCATGAAGAGTGTTTTGAAGTATGGAGAAAGACTTGTTGAAATTGCGTCCCAAATGGGCTAATAACTCGGAAACATTGCGTTGAACCACTAAATGACTTATCTAGTGTTGTTTGGGGTTAGAATATGTTAAAATACAATGAATTTGATTGATTACAACTGTTAGAGATGCATGAAGAGTGTTTTGAAGTATGGAGAAAGACTTGTTGAAATTGTGTCCCAAATGGGCTAAGAACTCGGAAACATTGCGTTGAACCACTAAATGACTTATCTAGTGTTGTTTGGGTTTAGAATATGTTAGGATACAATAAATTTGATTGATTAAAAGTGCTAGAGATGCATGAAGAGTGTTTAGAAGTGTGGAGAAAGACTTGTTGAAATTGGGTCCCAAATGGGCTAAGAACTCGGAAACATTGCGTTGAACCACTAAATGACTTATCTAGTGTTGTTTGGGTTAGAATATGTTAGAGTATAATAAATTTGATTGATTACAAGTGTTAGAGATGCATGAAGAGTGTTCTGAAGTATGAAGAAAGACTTGTTGAAATTGCGTCCCAAATGGGCTAAGAACTCGGAAACATTGCGTTGAACCACTAAATGACTTATCTAGTGTTGTTTTGGTTAGAATATGTTAGAATACAATACATTTTATTGATTACAAGTGTTAGAGATGCATGAAGAGTGTTTTGAAGTATGGAGAAAGACTTGTTGAAATTGCGTCCCAAATGGGCTAAGAACTCGGAAACATTGCGTTAAACCACTAAATGACTTATCTAGTATTGTTTGGGTTTAGAATATGTTAGGATACAATAAATTTGATTGATTACAAGTGTTAGAGATGCATGAAGAGTGTTTTGAAGTATGGAGAAAGACTTGTTGAAATTGGGTCCCAAATGGGCTAAGAACTCGGAAACATTGCGTTGAACCACTAAATGACTTATCTAGTGTTGTTTGGGGTTAGAATATGTTAGAATACAATCAATTTGATTGATTACAAGTGTTAGAGATGCATGAAGAGTGTTTTGAACTATGGAGAAAGACTTGTTGAAATTGGATCCCAAATGGGCTAAGAACTCGGAAACATTGCGTTGAACCACTAAATGACTTATCTAGTGTTGTTTGGGTTTAGAATATGTTAGGATACAATAAATTTGATTGATTAAAAGTGCTAGAGATGCATGAAGAGTGTTTAGAAGTGTGGAGAAAGACTTGTTGAAATTGGGTCCCAAATGGGCTAAGAACTCGGAAACATTGCGTTGAACCACTAAATGACTTATCTAGTGTTGTTTGGGTTAGAATATGTTAGAATACAATAAATTTGATTGATTAAAAGTGCTAGAGATGCATGAAGAGTGTTTAGAAGTGTGGAGAAAGACTTGTTGAAATTGGGTCCCAAATGGGCTAAGAACTCGGAAACATTGCGTTGAACCACTAAATGACTTATCTAGTGTTGTTTGGGGTTAGAATATGTTAGAATACAATGAATTTGATTGATTACAAGTGCTAGAGATGCATGAAGAGTGTTTTGAAGTATGGAGAAAGACTTGTTGAAATTGGGTCCCAAATGGGCTAAGAACTCGGAAACATTGCGTTGAACCACTAAATGACTTATCTAGTGTTGTTTGGGTTTAGAATATGTTAGGATACAATGAATTTGATTGATTAAAAGTGCTAGAGATGCATGAAGAGTGTTTTGAAGTATGGAGAAAGACTTGTTGAAATTGGGTCCCAAATGGGCTAAGAACTCGGAAACATTGCGTTGAACCACTAAATGACTTATCTAGTGTTGTTTGGGTTTAGAATATGTTAGGATACAATAAATTTGATTGATTAAAAGTGCTAGAGATGCATGAAGAGTGTTTAGAAGTGTGGAGAAAGACTTGTTGAAATTGGGTCCCAAATGGGCTAAGAACTCGGAAACATTGCGTTGAACCACTAAATGACTTATCTAGTATTGTTTGGGTTTAGAATATGTTAGGATACAATAAATTTGATTGATTACAAGTGCTAGAGATGCATGAAGAGTGTTTAGAAGTGTGGAGAAAGACTTGTTGAAATTGGGTCCCAAATGGGCTAAGAACTCGGAAACATTGCGTTGAACCACTAAATGACTTATCTAGTGTTGTTTGGGTTAGAATATGTTAAAATACAATGAATTTGATTGATTACAAGTGTTAGAGATGCATGAAGAGTGTTTTGAAGTATGGAGAAAGACTTGTTGAAATTGCGTCCCAAATGGGCTAAGAACTCGGAAACATTGCGTTAAACCACTAAATGACTTATCTAGTGTTGTTTGGGTTTAGAATATGTTAGGATACAATAAATTTGATTGATTAAAAGTGCTAGAGATGCATGAAGAGTGTTTAGAAGTGTGGAGAAAGACTTGTTGAAATTGGGTCCCAAATGGGCTAAGAACTCGGAAACATTGCGTTGAACCACTAAATGACTTATCTAGTATTGTTTGGGTTTAGAATATGTTAGGATACAATAAATTCGATTGATTAAAAGTGCTAGAGATGCATGAAGAGTGTTTAGAAGTGTGGAGAAAGACTTGTTGAAATTAGGTCCCAAATGGGCTAAGAACTCGGAAACATTGCGTTGAACCACTAAATGACTTATCTAGTGTTGTTTGGGTTAGAATATGTTAGAGTATAATAAATTTGATTGATTACAAGTGTTAGAGATGCATGAAGAGTGTTCTGAAGTATGAAGAAAGACTTGTTGAAATTGCGTCCCAAATGGGCTAAGAACTCGGAAACATTGCGTTGAACCACTAAATGACTTATCTAGTGTTGTTTTGGTTAGAATATGTTAGAATACAATACATTTTATTGATTACAAGTGTTAGAGATGCATGAAGAGTGTTTTGAAGTATGGAGAAAGACTTGTTGAAATTGCGTCCCAAATGGGCTAAGAACTCGGAAACATTGCGTTAAACCACTAAATGACTTATCTAGTATTGTTTGGGTTTAGAATATGTTAGGATACAATAAATTTGATTGATTAAAAGTGCTAGAGATGCATGAAGAGTGTTTAGAAGTGTGGAGAAAGACTTGTTGAAATTGGGTCCCAAATGGGCTAAGAACTCGGAAACATTGCGTTGAACCACTAAATGACTTATCTAGTGTTGTTTGGGGTTAGAATATGTTAAAATACAATGAATTTGATTGATTACAACTGTTAGAGATGCATGAAGAGTGTTTTGAAGTATGGAGAAAGACTTGTTGAAATTGCGTCCCAAATGGGCTAAGAACTCGGAAACATTGCGTTAAACCACTAAATGACTTATCTAGTGTTGTTTGGGTTTAGAATATGTTAGGATACAATAAATTTGATTGATTAAAAGTGCTAGAGATGCATGAAGAGTGTTTAGAAGTGTGGAGAAAGACTTGTTGAAATTGGGTCCCAAATGGGCTAAGAACTCGGAAACATTGCGTTGAACCACTAAATGACTTATCTAGTATTGTTTGGGTTTAGAATATGTTAGGATACAATAAATTTGATTGATTAAAAGTGCTAGAGATGCATGAAGAGTGTTTAGAAGTGTGGAGAAAGACTTGTTGAAATTGGGTCCCAAATGGGCTAAGAACTCGGAAACATTGCGTTGAACCACTAAATGACTTATCTAGTGTTGTTTGGGTTAGAATATGTTAGAGTATAATAAATTTGATTGATTACAAGTGTTAGAGATGCATGAAGAGTGTTTTGAAGTATGAAGAAAGACTTGTTGAAATTGCGTCCCAAATGGGCTAAGAACTCGGAAACATTGCGTTGAACCACTAAATGACTTATCTAGTGTTGTTTTGGTTAGAATATGTTAGAATACAATAAATTTGATTGATTACAAGTGTTAGAGATGCATGAAGAGTGTTTTGAAGTATGGAGAAAGACTTGTTGAAATTGCGTCCCAAATGGGCTAAGAACTCGGAAACATTGCGTTAAACCACTAAATGACTTATCTAGTATTGTTTGGGTTTAGAATATGTTAGGATACAATAAATTTGATTGATTAAAAGTGCTAGAGATGCATGAAGAGTGTTTAGAAGTGTGGAGAAAGACTTGTTGAAATTGGGTCCCAAATGGGCTAAGAACTCGGAAACATTGCGTTGAACCACTAAATGACTTATCTAGTGTTGTTTGGGGTTAGAATATGTTAGAATACAATGAATTTGATTGATTACAAGTGTTAGAGATGCATGAAGAGTGTTTTGAAGTATGGAGAAAGACTTGTTGAAATTGCGTCCCAAATGGGCTAAGAACTCGGAAACATTGCGTTGAACCACTAAATGACTTATCTAGTGTTGTTTGGGTTTAGAATATGTTAGGATACAATAAATTTGATTGATTAAAAGTGCTAGAGATGCATGAAGAGTGTTTAGAAGTGTGGAGAAAGACTTGTTGAAATTGGGTCCCAAATGGGCTAAGAACTCGGAAACATTGCGTTGAACCACTAAATGACTTATCTAGTATTGTTTGGGTTTAGAATATGTTAGGATACAATAAATTTGATTGATTAAAAGTGCTAGAGATGCATGAAGAGTGTTTAGAAGTGTGGAGAAAGACTTGTTGAAATTGGGTCCCAAATGGGCTAAGAACTCGGAAACATTGCGTTGAACCACTAAATGACTTATCTAGTATTGTTTGGGTTTAGAATATGTTAGGATACAATAAATTTGATTGATTAAAAGTGCTAGAGATGCATGAAGAGTGTTTAGAAGTGTGGAGAAAGACTTGTTGAAATTGGGTCCCAAATGGGCTAAGAACTCGGAAACATTGCGTTGAACCACTAAATGACTTATCTAGTGTTGTTTGGGATTAGAATATGTTAGAATACAATAAATTTGATTGATTACAAGTGTTAGAGATGCATGAAGAGTGTTTTGAAGTATGGAGAAAGACTTGTTGAAATTGCGTCCCAAATGGGCTAAGAACTCGGAAACATTGCGTTGAACCACTAAATGACTTATCTAGTGTTGTTTGGGTTTAGAATATGTTAGGATACAATAAATTTGATTGATTAAAAGTGCTAGAGATGCATGAAGAGTGTTTAGAAGTGTGGAGAAAGACTTGTTGAAATTGGGTCCCAAATGGGCTAAGAACTCGGAAACATTGCGTTGAACCACTAAATGACTTATCTAGTATTGTTTGGGTTTAGAATATGTTAGGATACAATAAATTTGATTGATTACAAGTGCTAGAGATGCATGAAGAGTGTTTAGAAGTGTTGAGAAAGACTTGTTGAAATTGCGTCCCAAATGGGCTAAGAACTCGGAAACATTGCGTTGAACCACTAAATGACTTATCTAGTGTTGTTTGGGTTAGAATATGTTAGAATACAATAAATTTGATTGATTACAAGTGTTAGAGATGCATGAAGAGTGTTTTGAAGTATGGAGAAAGACTTGTTGAAATTGCGTCCCAAATGGGCTAAGAACTCGGAAACATTGCGTTAAACCACTAAATGACTTATCTAGTATTGTTTGGGTTTAGAATATGTTAGGATACAATACATTTGATTGATTACAAGTGTTAGAGATGCATGAAGAGTGTTTTGAAGTATGGAGAAAGACTTGTTGAAATTGCGTCCCAAATGGGCTAAGAACTCGGAAACATTGCGTTGAACCACTAAATGACTTATCTAGTGTTGTTTGGGTTTAGAATATGTTAGAATACAATGAATTTGATTGATTACAAGTGTTAGAGATGCATGAAGAGTGTTTTGAAGTATGGAGAAAGACTTGTTGAAATTGGGTCCCAAATGGGCTAAGAACTCGGAAACATTGCGTTGAACCACTAAATGACTTATCTAGTGTTGTTTGGGTTTAGAATATGTTAGGATACAATAAATTTGATTGATTAAAAGTGCTAGAGATGCATGAAGAGTGTTTAGAAGTGTGGAGAAAGACTTGTTGAAATTGGGTCCCAAATGGGCTAAGAACTCGGAAACATTGCGTTGAACCACTAAATGACTTATCTAGTATTGTTTGGGTTTAGAATATGTTAGGATACAATAAATTTGATTGATTAAAAGTGCTAGAGATGCATGAAGAGTGTTTAGAAGTGTGGAGAAAGACTTGTTGAAATTGCGTCCCAAATGGGCTAAGAACTCGGAAACATTGCGTTAAACCACTAAATGACTTATCTAGTATTGTTTGGGTTTAGAATATGTTAGGATACAATAAATTTGATTGATTAAAAGTGCTAGAGATGCATGAAGAGTTTTTAGAAGTGTGGAGAAAGACTTGTTGAAATTGGGTCCCAAATGGGCTAAGAACTCGGAAACATTGCGTTGAACCACTAAATGACTTATCTAGTATTATTTGGGGTTAGAATATGTTAGAATACAATGAATTTGATTGATTACAAGTGCTAGAGATGCATGAAGAGTGTTTTGAAGTATGGAGAAAGACTTGTTGAAATTGCGTGCCAAATGGGCTAAGAACTCGGAAACATTGCGTTGAACCACTAAATGACTTATCTAGTGTTGTTTGGGGTTAGAATATGTTAAAATACAATGAATTTGATTGATTACAACTGTTAGAGATGCATGAAGAGTGTTTTGAAGTATGGAGAAAGACTTGTTGAAATTGCGTCCCAAATGGGCTAAGAACTCGGAAACATTGCGTTGAACCACTAAATGACTTATCTAGTGTTGTTTGGGTTTAGAATATGTTAGGATACAATAAATTTGATTGATTAAAAGTGCTAGAGATGCATGAAGAGTGTTTAGAAGTGTGGAGAAAGACTTGTTGAAATTGGGTCCCAAATGGGCTAAGAACTCGGAAACATTGCGTTGAACCACTAAATGACTTATCTAGTATTGTTTGGGTTTAGAATATGTTAGGATACAATAAATTTGATTGATTAAAAGTGCTAGAGATGCATGAAGAGTGTTTAGAAGTGTGGAGAAAGACTTGTTGAAATTGGGTCCCAAATGGGCTAAGAACTCGGAAACATTGCGTTGAACCACTAAATGACTTATCTAGTGTTGTTTGGGTTAGAATATGTTAGAGTATAATAAATTTGATTGATTACAAGTGTTAGAGATGCATGAAGAGTGTTTTGAAGTATGGAGAAAGACTTGTTGAAATTGCGTCCCAAATGGGCTAAGAACTCGGAAACATTGCGTTAAACCACTAAATGACTTATCTAGTATTGTTTGGGTTTAGAATATGTTAGGATACAATAAATTTGATTGATTAAAAGTGCTAGAGATGCATGAAGAGTGTTTAGAAGTGTGGAGAAAGACTTGTTGAAATTGGGTCCCAAATGGGCTAAGAACTCGGAAACATTGCGTTGAACCACTAAATGACTTATCTAGTATTGTTTGGGTTTAGAATATGTTAGGATACAATAAATTTGATTGATTAAAAGTGCTAGAGATGCATGAAGAGTGTTTAGAAGTGTGGAGAAAGACTTGTTGAAATTGGGTCCCAAATGGGCTAAGAACTCGGAAACATTGCGTTGAACCACTAAATGACTTATCTAGTGTTGTTTGGGGTTAGAATATGTTAGAATACAATGAATTTGATTGATTACAAGTGTTAGAGATGCATGAAGAGTGTTTTGAAGTATGGAGAAAGACTTGTTGAAATTGCGTCCCAAATGGGCTAAGAACTCGGAAACATTGCGTTGAACCACTAAATGACTTATCTAGTGTTGTTTGGGTTTAGAATAGGTTAGAATACAATAAATTTGACTGATTACAAGTGCTAGAGATGCATGAAGAGTGTTTTGAAGTATGGAGAAAGACTTGTTGAAATTGGGTCCCAAATGGGCTAAGAACTCGGAAACATTGCGTTGAACCACTAAATGACTTATCTAGTATTGTTTGGGTTTAGAATATGTTAGGATACAATAAATTTGATTGATTAAAAGTGCTAGAGATGCATGAAGAGTGTTTAGAAGTGTGGAGAAAGACTTGTTGAAATTGGGTCCCAAATGGGCTAAGAACTCGGAAACATTGCGTTGAACCACTAAATGACTTATCTAGTGTTGTTTGGGGTTAGAATATGTTAGAATACAATGAATTTGATTGATTACAAGTGTTAGAGATGCATGAAGAGTGTTTTGAAGTATGGAGAAAGACTTGTTGAAATTGGGTCCCAAATGGGCTAAGAACTCGGAAACATTGCGTTGAACCACTAAATGACTTATCTAGTGTTGTTTGGGTTTAGAATATGTTAGGATACAATAAATTTGATTGATTAAAAGTGCTAGAGATGCATGAAGAGTGTTTAGAAGTGTGGAGAAAGACTTGTTGAAATTGGGTCCCAAATGGGCTAAGAACTCGGAAACATTGCGTTGAACCACTAAATGACTTATCTAGTATTGTTTGGGTTTAGAATATGTTAGGATACAATAAATTTGATTGATTAAAAGTGCTAGAGATGCATGAAGAGTGTTTAGAAGTGTGGAGAAAGACTTGTTGAAATTGGGTCCCAAATGGGCTAAGAACTCGGAAACATTGCGTTGAACCACTAAATGACCTATCTAGTGTTGCTTGGGATTAGAATATGTTAGAATACAATAAATTTGATTGATTACAAGTGTTAGAGATGCATGAAGAGTGTTTTGAAGTATGAAGAAAGACTTGTTGAAATTGCGTCCCAAATGGGCTAAGAACTCGGAAACATTGCGTTGAACCACTAAATGACTTATCTAGTGTTGTTTTGGTTAGAATATGTTAGAATACAATACATTTTATTGATTACAAGTGTTAGAGATGCATGAAGAGTGTTTTGAAGTATGGAGAAAGACTTGTTGAAATTGCGTCCCAAATGGGCTAAGAACTCGGAAACATTGCGTTGAACCACTAAATGACTTATCTAGTGTTGTTTGGGGTTAGAATATGTTAGAATACAATAAATTTGATTGATTACAAGTGTTAGAGATGCATGAAGAGTGTTTTGAAGTATGGAGAAAGACTTGTTGAAATTGCGTCCCAAATGGGCTAAGAACTCGGAAACATTGCGTTGAACCACTAAATGACTTATCTAGTGTTGTTTGGGTTTAGAATATGTTAGGATACAATAAATTTGATTGATTAAAAGTGCTAGAGATGCATGAAGAGTGTTTAGAAGTGTGGAGAAAGACTTGTTGAAATTGGGTCCCAAATGGGCTAAGAACTCGGAAACATTGCGTTGAACCACTAAATGACTTATCTAGTGTTGCTTTGGTTAGAATATGTTAGAATACAATGAATTTGATTGATTAAAAGTGCTAGAGATGCATGAAGAGTGTTTTGAAGTATGGAGAAAGACTTGTTGAAATTGGGTCCCAAATGGGCTAAGAACTCGGAAACATTGCGTTGAACCACTAAATGACTTATCTAGTGTTGTTTGGGTTTAGAATATGTTAGAATACAATAAATTTGATTGATTACAAGTGTTAGAGATGCATGAAGAGTGTTTTGAAGTATGGAGAAAGACTTGTTGAAATTGCGTCCCAAATGGGCTAAGAACTCGGAAACATTGCGTTGAACCACTAAATGACTTATCTAGTGTTGTTTGGGTTTAGAATATGTTAGGATACAATAAATTTGATTGATTAAAAGTGCTAGAGATGCATGAAGAGTGTTTAGAAGTGTGGAGAAAGACTTGTTGAAATTGGGTCCCAAATGGGCTAAGAACTCGGAAACATTGCGTTGAACCACTAAATGACTTATCTAGTATTGTTTGGGTTTAGAATATGTTAGAATACAATAAATTTGATTGATTAAAAGTGCTAGAGATGCATGAAGAGTGTTTTGAAGTATGGAGAAAGACTTGTTGAAATTGGGTCCCAAATGGGCTAAGAACTCGGAAACATTGCGTTGAACCACTAAATGACTTATCTAGTGTTGTTTGGGGTTAGAATATGTTAAAATACAATGAATTTGATTGATTACAAGTGTTAGAGATGCATGAAGAGTGTTTTGAAGTATGGAGAAAGACTTGTTGAAATTGGGTCCCAAATGGGCTAAGAACTCGGAAACATTGCGTTGAACCACTAAATGACTTATCTAGTGTTGTTTGGGTTTAGAATATGTTAGGATACAATAAATTTGATTGATTAAAAGTGCTAGAGATGCATGAAGAGTGTTTAGAAGTGTGGAGAAAGACTTGTTGAAATTGGGTCCCAAATGGGCTAAGAACTCGGAAACATTGCGTTGAACCACTAAATGACTTATCTAGTGTTGTTTGGGGTTAGAATATGTTAGAATACAATGAATTTGATTGATTACAAGTGCTAGAGATGCATGAAGAGTGTTTTGAAGTATGGAGAAAGACTTGTTGAAATTGGGTCCCAAATGGGCTAAGAACTCGGAAACATTGCGTTGAACCACTAAATGACTTATCTAGTGTTGTTTGGGTTTAGAATATGTTAGAATACAATGAATTTGATTGATTACAAGTGTTAGAGATGCATGAAGAGTGTTTTGAAGTATGGAGAAAGACTTGTTGAAATTGCGTCCCAAATGGGCTAAGAACTCGGAAACATTGCGTTGAACCACTAAATGACTTATCTAGTGTTGTTTGGGGTTAGAATATGTTAGAATACAATGAATTTGATTGATTACAAGTGTTAGAGATGCATGAAGAGTGTTTTGAAGTATGGAGAAAGACTTGTTGAAATTGCGTCCCAAATGGGCTAAGAACTCGGAAACATTGCGTTGAACCACTAAATGACTTATCTAGTATTGTTTGGGTTTAGAATATGTTAGGATACAATAAATTTGATTGATTAAAAGTGCTAGAGATGCATGAAGAGTGTTTAGAAGTGTGGAGAAAGACTTGTTGAAATTGGGTCCCAAATGGGCTAAGAACTCGGAAACATTGCGTTGAACCACTAAATGACTTATCTAGTGTTGTTTGGGGTTAGAATATGTTAGAATACAATAAATTTGATTGATTACAAGTGTTAGAGATGCATGAAGAGTGTTTTGAAGTATGGAGAAAGACTTGTTGAAATTGCGTCCCAAATGGGCTAAGAACTCGGAAACATTGCGTTAAACCACTAAATGACTTATCTAGTGTTGTTTGGGTTTAGAATATGTTAGAATACAATGAATTTGATTCATTACAAGTGCTAGAGATGCATGAAGAGTGTTTTGAAGTATGGAGAAAGACTTGTTGAAATTGCGTCCCAAATGGGCTAAGAACTCGGAAACATTGCGTTGAACCACTAAATGACTTATCTAGTGTTGTTTGGGTTTAGAATATGTTAGAATACAATAAATTTGATTGATTAAAAGTGCTAGAGATGCATGAAGAGTGTTTAGAAGTGTGGAGAAAGACTTGTTGAAATTGGGTCCCAAATGGGCTAAGAACTCGGAAACATTGCGTTGAACCACTAAATGACTTATCTAGTATTGTTTGGGTTTAGAATATGTTAGGATACAATAAATTTGATTGATTAAAAGTGCTAGAGATGCATGAAGAGTGTTTAGAAGTGTGGAGAAAGACTTGTTGAAATTGGGTCCCAAATGGGCTAAGAACTCGGAAACATTGCGTTGAACCACTAAATGACTTATCTAGTGTTGTTTGGGGTTAGAATATGTTAGAATACAATGAATTTGATTGATTACAAGTGCTAGAGATGCATGAAGAGTGTTTTGAAGTATGGAGAAAGACTTGTTGAAATTGGGTCCCAAATGGGCTAAGAACTCGGAAACATTGCGTTGAACCACTAAATGACTTATCTAGTGTTGTTTGGGTTTAGAATATGTTAGAATACAATAAATTTGATTAACTAAAAGTGCTAGAGATGCATGAAGAGTTTTTTGAAGTATGGAGAAAGACTTGTTGAAATTGGGTCCCAAATGGGCTAAGAACTCGGAAACATTGCGTTGAACCACTAAATGACTTATCTAGTATTGTTTGGGTTTAGAATATGTTAGAATACAATGAATTTGATTGATTACAAGTGTTAGAGATGCATGAAGAGTGTTTTGAAGTATGGAGAAAGACTTGTTGAAATTGGGTCCCAAATGGGCTAAGAACTCGGAAACATTGCGTTGAACCACTAAATGACTTATCTAGTGTTGTTTGGGTTTAGAATATGTTAGGATACAATAAATTTGATTGATTAAAAGTGCTAGAGATGCATGAAGAGTGTTTAGAAGTGTGGAGAAAGACTTGTTGAAATTGGGTCCCAAATGGGCTAAGAACTCGGAAACATTGCGTTGAACCACTAAATGACTTATCTAGTGTTGTTTGGGGTTAGAATATGTTAGAATACAATAAATTTGATTGATTACAAGTGTTAGAGATGCATGAAGAGTGTTTTGAAGTATGGAGAAAGACTTGTTGAAATTGCGTCCCAAATGGGCTAAGAACTCGGAAACATTGCGTTGAACCACTAAATGACTTATCTAGTGTTGTTTTGGTTAGAATATGTTAGGATACAATAAATTTGATTGATTACAAGTGTTAGAGATGCATGAAGAGTGTTTTGAAGTATGGAGAAAGACTTGTTGAAATTGGGTCCCAAATGGGCTAAGAACTCGGAAACATTGCGTTGAACCACTAAATGACTTATCTAGTGTTGTTTGGGTTTAGAATATGTTAGGATACAATAAATTTGATTGATTAAAAGTGCTAGAGATGCATGAAGAGTGTTTTGAAGTATGGAGAAAGACTTGTTGAAATTGGGTCCCAAATGGGCTAAGAACTCGGAAACATTGCGTTGAACCACTAAATGACTTATCTAGTGTTGTTTGGGTTAGAATATGTTAGGATACAATAAATTTGATTGATTACAAGTGCTAGAGATGCATGAAGAGTGTTTAGAAGTGTGGAGAAAGACTTGTTGAAATTGGGTCCCAAATGGGCTAAGAACTCGGAAACATTGCGTTGAACCACTAAATGACTTATCTAGTGTTGTTTGGGTTAGAATATGTTAGAGTATAATAAATTTGATTGATTACAAGTGTTAGAGATGCATGAAGAGTGTTTTGAAGTATGGAGAAAGACTTGTTGAAATTGGGTCCCAAATGGGCTAAGAACTCGGAAACATTGCGTTGAACCACTAAATGACTTATCTAGTGTTGTTTGGGTTTAGAATATGTTAGGATACAATAAATTTGATTGATTAAAAGTGCTAGAGATGCATGAAGAGTGTTTTGAAGTATGGAGAAAGACTTGTTGAAATTGGGTCCCAAATGGGCTAAGAACTCGGAAACATTGCGTTGAACCACTAAATGACTTATCTAGTGTTGTTTGGGTTAGAATATGTTAGAATACAATAAATTTGATTGATTACAAGTGTTAGAGATGCATGAAGAGTGTTTTGAAGTATGGAGAAAGACTTGTTGAAATTGGGTCCCAAATGGGCTAAGAACTCGGAAACATTGCGTTGAACCACTAAATGACTTATCTAGTGTTTTTTGGGTTTAGAATATGTTAGGATACAATAAATTTGATTGATTAAAAGTGCTAGAGATGCATGAAGAGTGTTTAGAAGTGTGGAGAAAGACTTGTTGAAATTGGGTCCCAAATGGGCTAAGAACTCGGAAACATTGCGTTGAACCACTAAATGACTTATCTAGTGTTGTTTGGGGTTAGAATATGTTAGAATACAATGAATTTGATTGATTACAAGTGCTAGAGATGCATGAAGAGTGTTTTGAAGTATGGAGAAAGACTTGTTGAAATTGGGTCCCAAATGGGCTAAGAACTCGGAAACATTGCGTTGAACCACTAAATGACTTATCTAGTGTTGTTTGGGTTAGAATATGTTAGAATACAATGAATTTGATTGATTACAAGTGCTAGAGATGCATGAAGAGTGTTTAGAAGTGTTGAGAAAGACTTGTTGAAATTGCGTCCCAAATGGGCTAAGAACTCGGAAACATTGCGTTGAACCACTAAATGACTTATCTAGTGATGTTTGGGTTTAGAATATGTTAGAATACAATGAATTTGATTGATTACAAGTGCTAGAGATGCATGAAGAGTGTTTTGAAGTATGGAGAAAGACTTGTTGAAATTGGGTCCCAAATGGGCTAAGAACTCGGAAACATTGCGTTGAACCACTAAATGACTTATCTAGTGTTGTTTGGGGTTGGAATATGTTAGAATACAATAAATTTGATTGATTAAAAGTGCTAGAGATGCATGAAGAGTGTTTAGAAGTGTGGAGAAAGACTTGTTGAAATTGGGTCCCAAATGGGCTAAGAACTCGGAAACATTGCGTTGAACCACTAAATCACTTATCTAGTGTTGTTTGGGGTTAGAATATGTTAGAATACAATAAATTTGATTGATTACAAGTGCTAGATATGCATGAAGATTGTTTAGAAGTGTGGAGAAAGACTTGTTGAAATTCGGTCCCAAATGGGCTAAGATATAGAAAACATTGCCTTGAACCAGTAAATGACTTATCTACTGTTGTTTTGGGTTAGAATATGTTAGAATACAATAAATTTGATTGATCACAATTGCTATAGATGCATGAAGAGTGTTTAGAAGTGTGGAGAAAGACTTGTTAAAATTGGGTCCCAAATGGGCTAAGAACTCGGAAACATTGCGTTGAACCACTAAATGACTAATCTAGTGGTTTTTGGGGTTAGAATATGTTAGAATGCAATAAATTTGATTTATTACAAGTGCTAGAGTTGCATGAAGAGTGTTTCGAAGTGTGGAGAAAGACTTGTTAAAATTGGGTCCCAAATGGGCTAAGAACTCGGAAACACTGCGTTAAACCACTAAATCACTTATCTAGTGTTGTTTGGGGTTAGAATATGTTAGAATACAATAAATTTGATTGATTACACTTGCTAGAGATGCATGAAGAGTGTTTATAAGTGGGGAGAAAGACTTGTTGAAATTAGGTCCTAAATGGGCTAAGAACTCGGAAACATTGTGTTGAACCACTAAATGACTTATCTAGTGTTTTTTCGGGTTAAAATATGTTAGAATTCAATAAATTTAATTGATTATAAGTGCTAGAGATGCATGAAGAGTGTTTAGAAGTGTAGAGAAAGACTTGTTGAAATTGGGTCCCAAATGGGCTAAGAATTCGGAAACATTGCGTTGAACCACTAAATGACTTATCTAGTGTTGTTTGGGGTTAGAATATGTTAGAATACAATAAATTTGATTGATTACAAATGCTAGAGATGCATGAAGAGTGTTTAGAGTTGTGTAGAAAGACTTGTTAAAATTTGGTCCCCAATGGGCTAAGAATCGATAAACATGTCTTTGGAGCAGTAAATGGCTTGTCTAGTGTTGTTTGGGGTTTGAATATGTTAGAATACAATAAATTTTATTGATTACAAGTTTAGAGATGCATGAAGAGTGTTTAGAAGTGTGGAGAAAGACTTGTTAAAATTGGGTCCCAAATGGGCTAAGAACTCGGAAACATTGCGTTGAACCACTAAATGACTTATCTAGTGTTATTTGGGTTTAGAATGTGTTAGAATACAATGAATTTGATTGATTACAAGTGCTAGAGATGCATAAAGAGTGTTTAGAAGTGTGTAGAAAGACTTGCCAAAATTTGTTCAAAATAGGCTAAGAACTCGGAAACATTGCGTAGAACCACTATATGGCTTGTCTAGTGTTGTTTAGGGTTAGAACATATTAGACTACAGTAAAATTGATTGATTACAAGTGCTAGAGATGTTTGAAGAGTGTTTAGAAGGTTGGAGAAAAACTTGTTGAAATTGGGTCCCAAATGGGATACGAACTCGGAAACATTGCGTTGAACCACTAAATGACTTACCAAGTGGTATTTGGGGGTTATAATATGTTAGAATTCAATAAATTTTATTGATTACAAGTGCTAGGGAGGCATGAAGAGTGTTTAGAAGTGTGGAGAAAGACTTGTTGAAATTGGGTCCCAAATGGGCTAAGAACTCGGAAACATTGCGTTGACCCACTAAATGACTTATCTAGTGTTGTTTGGGGTTATAATATGTTAGAATACAATAAATTTGATTGATTACACTTGCTAGAGATGCATGAAGAGTGTTTAGAAGTGAGGAGAAAGACTTGTTGAAATTAGGTCCCAAATGGGCTAAGAACTCGGAAACATTGTAATGAACCACTAAATGACTTATCTAGTGTTTTTTGGGGTTAGAATATGTTAGAATTCAATAAATTTAATTGATTACAAGTGCTAGAGATGCATGAATAGTGTTTAGAAGTGTAGAGAAAGACTTGTTGAAATTGGGTCCCAAATGGGCTAAGAATTCGGAAACATTGCGTTGAACCACTAAATGACTTATCTAGTGTTGTTTGGGGTTAGAATATGTTAGAATACAATAACTTTGATTTATTACAAATGCTAGAGATGCATGAAGAATGTTTAGAGTTGTGTAGAAAGACTTGTTAAAATTTGGTCCCAAATGGGCTAAGAATCGATAACCATGTCATTGGAGCAGTAAATGGCTTGTCTAGTGTTGTTTGGGGTTTGAATATGTTAGAATACAATAAATTTTATTGATTACAAGTTTAGAGATGCGTGAAGAGTGTTTAGAAGTGTGGAGAAAGACTTGTTAAAATTGGGTCCCAAATGGGCTAAGAACTCGGAAACATTGCGTTGAACCACTAAATGACTTATCTAGTGTTATTTGGGTTTAGAATGTGTTAGAATACAATGAATTTGATTGATTACAAGTGCTAGAGATGCATAAAGAGTGTTTAGAAGTGTGTAGAAAGACTTGCCAAAATTTGTTCAAAATAGGCTAAGAACTCGGAAACATTGCGTAGAACCACTATATGGCTTGTCTAGTGTTGTTTAGGGTTAGAACATATTAGACTACAGTAAATTTGATTGATTACAAGTGCTAGAGATGTTTGAAGAGTGTTTAGAAGGTTGGAGAAAAACTTGTTGAAATTGGGTCCCAAATGGGATACGAACTCGGAAACATTGCGTTGAACCACTAAATGACTTACCAAGTGGTATTTGGGGGTTATAATATGTTAGAATTCAATAAATTTTATTGATTACAAGTGCTAGGGAGGCATGAAGAGTGTTTAGAAGTGTGGAGAAAGACTTGTTGAAATTGGGTCCCAAATGGGCTAAGAACTCGGAAACATTGCGTTGACCCACTAAATGACTTAGCTAGTGTTGTTTGGGGTTATAATATGTTAGAATACAATAAATTTGATTGATTACACTTGCTAGAGATGCATGAAGAGTGTTTAGAAGTGAGGAGAAAGACTTGTTGAAATTAGGTCCCGAATGGGCTAAGAACTCGGAAACATTGTAATGAACCACTAAATGACTTATCTAGTGTTTTTTGGGGTTAGAATATGTTAGAATTCAATAAATTTAATTGATTACAAGTGCTAGAGATGCATGAATAGTGTTTAGAAGTGTAGAGAAAGACTTGTTGAAATTGGGTCCCAAATGGGCTAAGAATTCGGAAACATTGCGTTGAACCACTAAATGACTTATCTAGTGTTGTTTGGGGTTAGAATATGTTAGAATACAATAACTTTGATTTATTACAAATGCTAGAGATGCATGAAGAATGTTTAGAGTTGTGTAGAAAGACTTGTTAAAATTTGGTCCCAAATGGGCTAAGAATCGATAAACATGTCTTTGGAGCAGTAAATGGCTTGTCTAGTGTTGTTTGGGGTTTGAATATGTTAGAATACAATAAATTTTATTGATTACAAGTTTAGAGATGCATGAAGAGTGTTTAGAAGTGTGGAGAAAGACTTGTTAAAATTGGGTCCCAAATGGGCTAAGAACTCGGAAACATTGCGTTGAACCACTAAATGACTTATCTAGTGTTATTTGGGTTTAGAATGTGTTAGAATACAATGAATTTGATTGATTACAAGTGCTAGAGATGCATAAAGAGTGTTTAGAAGTGTGTAGAAAGACTTGCCAAAATTTGTTCAAAATAGGCTAAGAACTCGGAAACATTGCGTAGAACCACTATATGGCTTGTCTAGTGTTGTTTAGGGTTAGAACATATTAGACTACAGTAAATTTGATTGATTACAAGTGCTAGAGATGTTTGAAGAGTGTTTAGAAGGTTGGAGAAAAACTTGTTGAAATTGGGTCCCAAATGGGATACGAACTCGGAAACATTGCGTTGAACCACTAAATGACTTACCAAGTGGTATTTGGGGGTTATAATATGTTAGAATTCAATAAATTTTATTGATTACAAGTGCTAGGGAGGCATGAAGAGTGTTTAGAAGTGTGGAGAAAGACTTGTTGAAATTGGGTCCCAAATGGGCTAAGAACTCGGAAACATTGCGTTGACCCACTAAATGACTTATCTAGTGTTGTTTGGGGTTATAATATGTTAGAATACAATAAATTTGATTGATTACACTTGCTAGAGATGCATGAAGAGTGTTTAGAAGTGAGGAGAAAGACTTGTTGAAATTAGGTCCCAAATGGGCTAAGAACTCGGAAACATTGTAATGAACCACTAAATGACTTATCTAGTGTTTTTTGGGGTTAGAATATGTTAGAATTCAATAAATTTAATTGATTACAAGTGCTAGAGATGCATGAATAGTGTTTAGAAGTGTAGAGAAAGACTTGTTGAAATTGGGTCCCAAATGGGCTAAGAATTCGGAAACATTGCGTTGAACCACTAAATGACTTATCTAGTGTTGTTTGGGGTTAGAATATGTTAGAATACAATAACTTTGATTTATTACAAATGCTAGAGATGCATGAAGAATGTTTAGAGTTGTGTAGAAAGACTTGTTAAAATTTGGTCCCAAATGGGTTAAGAATCGATAACCATGTCTTTGGAGCAGTAAATGGCTTGTCTAGTGTTGTTTGGGGTTTGAATATGTTAGAATACAATAAATTTTATTGATTACAAGTTTAGAGATGCATGAAGAGTGTTTAGAAGTGTGGAGAAAGACTTGTTAAAATTGGGTCCCAAATGGGCTAAGAACTCGGAAACATTGCGTTGAACCACTAAATGACTTATCTAGTGTTGTTTGGGTTTAGAATATGTTAGAATACAATGAATTTGATTGATTACAAGTGCTAGAGATGCATAAAGAGTGTTTAGAAGTGTGTAGAAAGACTTGCCAAAATTTGTTCAAAATAGGCTAAGAACTCGGAAACATTTCGTAGAACCACTATATGGCTTGTCTAGTGTTGTTTGGGGTTAGAACATATTAGACTACAGTAAATTTGATTGATTACAAGTGCGAGAGATGTTTAAAGAGTGTTTAGAAGGTTGGAGAAAAACTTGTTGAAATTGGGTCCCAAATGGGCTAAGAACTCGGAAACATTGTGTTGAACCACTAAATGACTTATCTAGTGTTGTTTGGGGTTAGAATATGTTAGAATTCAATAAATCTGAATGATAACAAGTGCTAGAGATGCCTGAAAAGTGTTTAGAAGTGTGGAGAAAGACTTGTTGAAATTGGGTCACAAATGGGCTAAGAACTCGGAAAAATTGCGTTGAACCCCTAAATGACTTATCTAGTGGTTATTGGGGTTAGAATATGTTAGAATACAATAAATTTGATTGATTACAATTGCTATAGATGCATGAAAAGTGTTTAGAAGTGGGGAGAAAGACGTTGAAATTGGGTCCCAAATGGGCTAAGAACTCGGAAACATTGCGTTGAACCACTAAATGACTTACCAAGTGGTTTTTGGGGTTAGAATATGTTAGAATTCAATAAATTTGATTGATAACAAGTGCTAGAGATGCATGAAAAGTGTTTAGAAGTGTGGAGAAAGACTTGTTGAAAATGGGTCCCAAATGGGCTAAGAACTCGGAAACATTGCGTTGAACCACTAAATGACTTATCTAGTGTTGTTTGGGGTGATAATATGTTAGAATACAATAAATTTGATTGATTACACTTGCTAGAGATGCATGAAGAGTGTTTATAAGTGTGGAGAAAGACTTGTTGAAATTAGGTCCTAAATGGGCTAAGAACTCGTAAACATTGTGTTGAACCACTAAATGAATTATCTAGTGTTTTTTTTTGGGTTAGAATATGTTAGAATTTAATAAATTTAATTGATTATAAGTGCTAGAGATGCATGAAGAGTGTTTAGAAGTGTAGAGAAAGACTTGTTGAAATTGGGTCCCAAATGGGCTAAGAATTCGGAAACATTGCGTTGAACCACTAAATGACTTATCTAGTGTTGTTTGGGGTTAGAATATGTTAGAATACAATAAATTTGATTGATTACAAATGCTAGAGATGCATGAAGAGTGTTTAGAGTTGTGTAGAAAGACTTGGTAAAATTTGGTCCCCAATGGGCTAAGAATCGATAAACATGTCTTTGGAGCAGTAAATGGCTTGTATAGTGTTGATTGGGCTTAGAATATGTTAGAATACAACAAATTTGATTGATTACAAGTGTTAGAGGTGCATAAAGAGTGTTTAGAAGTGTGTAGAAAGACTTGCCAAAATTTGTTCAAAATAGGCTAAGAACTCGGAAACATTGCGTAGAACCACTATATGGCTTGTCTAGTGTTGTTTAGGGTTAGAATATATTAGACTACAGTAAATTTGATTGATTACAAGTGCTAGAGATGTTTGAAGAGTGTTTAGAAGGTTGGAGAAAAACTTGTTGAAATTGGGTCCCAAATGGGATAAGAACTCGGAAACATTGCGTTGAACCACTAAATGACTTACCAAGTGGTATTTGGGGGTTATAATATGTTAGAATTCAATAAATTTGATTGATTACAAGTGCTAGGGAGGCATGAAGAGTGTTTAGAAGTGTGGAGAAAGACTTGTTGAAATTGGGTCCCAAATAGGCTAAGAACTCGGAAACATTGCGTTGACCCACTAAATGACTTATCTAGTGTTGTTTGGGGTTATAATATGTTAGAATACAATAAATTTGATTGATTACACTTGCTAGAGATGCATGAAGAGTGTTTAGAAGTGAGGAGAAAGACTTGTTGAAATTAGGTCCCAAATGGGCTAAGAACTCGGAAACATTGTAATGAACCACTAAATGACTTATCTAGTGTTTTTTGGGGTTAGAATATGTTAGAATTCAATAAATTTAATTGATTACAAGTGCTAGAGATGCATGAATAGTGTTTAGAAGTGTAGAGAAAGACTTGTTGAAATTGGGTCCCAAATGGGCTAAGAATTCGGAAACATTGCGTTGAACCACTAAATGACTTATCTAGTGTTGTTTGGGGTTAGAATATGTTAGAATACAATAACTTTGATTTATTACAAATGCTAGAGATGCATGAAGAATGTTTAGAGGTGTGTAGAAAGACTTGTTGAAATTTGGTCCCAAATGGGCTAAGAATCGATAACCATGTCTTTGGAGCAGTAAATGGCTTGTCTAGTGTTGTTTGGGGTTTGAATATGTTAGAATACAATAAATTTTATTGATTAAAAGTTTAGAGATGCGTGAAGAGTGTTTAGAAGTGTGGAGAAAGACTTGTTAAAATTGGGTCCCAAATGGGCTAAGAACTCGGAAACATTGTGTTGAACTACTAAATGACTTATCTAGTGTTGTTTGGGTTTAGAATATGTTAGAATACAATGAATTTGATTGATTACAAGTGCTAGAGATGCATAAAGAGTGTTTAGAAGTGTGTAGAAAGACTTGCCAAAATTTGTTCAAAATAGGCTAAGAACTCGGAAACATTTCGTAGAACCACTATATGGCTTGTCTAGTGTTGTTTGGGGTTAGAACATATTAGACTACTGTAAATTTGATTGATTACAAGTGCGAGAGATGTTTAAAGAGTGTTTAGAAGGTTGGAGAAAAACTTGTTGAAATTGGGTCCCAAATGGGCTAAGAACTCGGAAACATTGTGTTGAACCACTAAATGACTTATCTAGTGTTGTTTGGGGTTAGAATATATTAGAATTCAATAAATCTGAATGATAACAAGTGCTAGAGATGCCTGAAAAGTGTTTAGAAGTGTGGAGAAAGACTTGTTGAAATTGGGTCACAAATGGGCTAAGAACTCGGAAAAATTGCGTTGAACCCCTAAATGACTTATCTAGTGGTTATTGGGGTTAGAATATGTTAGAATACAATAAATTTGATTGATTACAATTGCTATAGATGCATGAAAAGTGTTTAGAAGTGGGGAGAAAGACGTTGAAATTGGGTCCCAAATGGGCTAAGAACTCGGAAACATTGCGTTGAACCACTAAATGACTTACCAAGTGGTTTTTGGGGTTAGAATATGTTAGAATTCAATAAATTTGATTGATAACAAGTGCTAGAGATGCATGAAAAGTGTTTAGAAGTGTGGAGAAAGACTTGTTGAAAATGGGTCCCAAATGGGCTAAGAACTCGGAAACATTGCGTTGAACCACTAAATGACTTATCTAGTGTTGTTTGGGGTGATAATATGTTAGAATACAATAAATTTGATTGATTACACTTGCTAGAGATGCATGAAGAGTGTTTATAAGTGTGGAGAAAGACTTGTTGAAATTAGGTCCTAAATGGGCTAAGAACTCGTAAACATTGTGTTGAACCACTAAATGAATTATCTAGTGTTTTTTTTTGGGTTAGAATATGTTAGAATTTAATAATTTTAATTGATTATAAGTGCTAGAGATGCATGAAGAGTGTTTAGAAGTGTAGAGAAAGACTTGTTGAAATTGGGTCCCAAATGGGCTA
Source organism: Capsella bursa-pastoris (assembly GCA_036452645.1). NCBI lineage: Eukaryota > Viridiplantae > Streptophyta > Magnoliopsida > Brassicales > Brassicaceae > Capsella > Capsella bursa-pastoris. The sequence continues at coordinate 7,039,585 of CP144192.1, forward strand.
AGAATTCGGAAACATTGCGTTGAACCACTAAATGACTTATCTAGTGTTGTTTGGGGTTAGAATATGTTAGAATACAATAAATTTGATTGATTACAAATGCTAGAGATGCATGAAGAGTGTTTAGAGTTGTGTAGAAAGACTTGTTAAAATTTGGTCCCCAATGGGCTAAGAATCGATAAACATGTCTTTGGAGCAGTAAATGGCTTGTCTAGTGTTGTTTGGGGTTTGAATATGTCAGAATACAATAAATTTTATTGATTACAAGTTTAGAGATGCATGAAGAGTGTTTAGAAGTGTGGAGAAAGACTTGTTAAAATTGGGTCCCAAATGGGCTAAGAACTCGGAAACATTGCGTTGAACCACTAAATGAATTATCTAGTGTTATTTGGGTTTAGAATGTGTTAGAATACAATGAATTTGATTGATTACAAGTGCTAGAGATGCATAAAGAGTGTTTAGAAGTGTGTAGAAAGACTTGCCAAAATTTGTTCAAAATAGGCTAAGAACTCGGAAACATTGCGTAGAACCACTATATGGCTTGTCTAGTGTTGTTTAGGGTTAGAATATATTAGACTACAGTAAATTTGATTGATTACAAGTGCTAGAGATGTTTGAAGAGTGTTTAGAAGGTTGGAGAAAAACTTGTTGAAATTGGGTCCCAAATGGGATAAGAACTCGGAAACATTGCGTTGAACCACTAAATGACTTACCAAGTGGTATTTGGGGGTTATAATATGTTAGAATTCAATAAATCTGAATGATAACAAGTGCTAGAGATGCCTGAAAAGTGTTTAGAAGTGTGGAGAAAGACTTGTTGAAATTGGGTCACAAATGGGCTAAGAACTCGGAAAAATTGCGTTGAACCCCTAAATGACTTATCTAGTGGTTATTGGGGATAGAATATGTTAGAATACAATAAATTTGATTGATTACAATTGCTATAGATGCATGAAAAGTGTTTAGAAGTGGGGAGAAAGACGTTGAAATTGGGTCCCAAATGGGCTAAGAACTCGGAAACATTGCGTTGAACCACTAAATGACTTACCAAGTGGTTTTTGGGGTTAGAATATGTTAGAATTCAATAAATTTGATTGATAACAAGTGCTAGAGATGCATGAAAAGTGTTTAGAAGTGTGGAGAAAGACTTGTTGAAAATGGGTCCCAAATGGGCTAAGAACTCGGAAAAATTGCGTTGAACCCCTAAATGACTTATCTAGTGTTGTTTGGGGTGATAATATGTTAGAATACAATAAATTTGATTGATTACACTTGCTAGAGATGCATGAAGAGTGTTTATAAGTGTGGAGAAAGACTTGTTGAAATTAGGTCCTAAATGGGCTAAGAACTGGGAAACATTGTGTTGAACCACTAAATGAATTATCTAGTGTTTTTTTTTGGGTTAGAATATGTTAGAATTTAATAAATTTAATTGATTATAAGTGCTAGAGATGCATGAAGAGTGTTTAGAAGTGTAGAGAAAGACTTGTTGAAATTGGGTCCCAAATGGGCTAAGAATTCGGAAACATTGCGTTGAACCACTAAATAACTTATCTAGTCTTGTTTGGGGTTAGAATATGTTAGAATACAATAAATTTGATTGATTACAAATGCTAGAGATGCATGAAGAGTGTTTAGAGTTGTGTAGAAAGACTTGGTAAAATTTGGTCCCCAATGGGCTAAGAATCGATAAACATGTCTTTGGAGCAGTAAATGGCTTGTATAGTGTTGATTGGGCTTAGAATATGTTAGAATACAACAAATTTGATTGATTACAAGTGTTAGAGGTGCATAAAGAGTGTTTAGAAGTGTGTAGAAAGACTTGCCAAAATTTGTTCAAAATAGGCTAAGAACTCGGAAACATTGCGTAGAACCACTATATGGCTTGTCTAGTGTTGTTTAGGGTTAGAATATATTAGACTACAGTAAATTTGATTGATTACAAGTGCTAGAGATGTTTGAAGAGTGTTTAGAAGGTTGGAGAAAAACTTGTTGAAATTGGGTCCCAAATGGGATAAGAACTCGGAAACATTGCGTTGAACCACTAAATGACTTACCAAGTGGTATTTGGGGGTTATAATATGTTAGAATTCAATAAATTTGATTGATTACAAGTGCTAGGGAGGCATGAAGAGTGTTTAGAAGTGTGGAGAAAGACTTGTTGAAATTGGGTCCCAAATGGGCTAAGAACTCGGAAACATTGCGTTGACCCACTAAATGACTTATCTAGTGTTGTTTGGGGTTATAATATGTTAGAATACAATAAATTTGATTGATTACACTTGCTAGAGATGCATGAAGAGTGTTTAGAAGTGAGGAGAAAGACTTGTTGAAATTAGGTCCCAAATGGGCTAAGAACTCGGAAACATTGTAATGAACCACTAAATGACTTATCTAGTGTTTTTTGGGGTTAGAATATGTTAGAATTCAATAAATTTAATTGATTACAAGTGCTAGAGATGCATGAATAGTGTTTAGAAGTGTAGAGAAAGACTTGTTGAAATTGGGTCCCAAATGGGCTAAGAATTCGGAAACATTGCGTTGAACCACTAAATGACTTATCTAGTGTTGTTTGGGGTTAGAATATGTTAGAATACAATAACTTTGATTTATTACAAATGCTAGAGATGCATGAAGAATGTTTAGAGGTGTGTAGAAAGACTTGTTGAAATTTGGTCCCAAATGGGCTAAGAATCGATAACCATGTCTTTGGAGCAGTAAATGGCTTGTCTAGTGTTGTTTGGGGTTTGAATATGTTAGAATACAATAAATTTTATTGATTAAAAGTTTAGAGATGCGTGAAGAGTGTTTAGAAGTGTGGAGAAAGACTTGTTAAAATTGGGTCCCAAATGGGCTAAGAACTCGGAAACATTGTGTTGAACTACTAAATGACTTATCTAGTGTTGTTTGGGTTTAGAATATGTTAGAATACAATGAATTTGATTGATTACAAGTGCTAGAGATGCATAAAGAGTGTTTAGAAGTGTGTAGAAAGACTTGCCAAAATTTGTTCAAAATAGGCTAAGAACTCGGAAACATTTCGTAGAACCACTATATGGCTTGTCTAGTGTTGTTTGGGGTTAGAACATATTAGACTACAGTAAATTTGATTGATTACAAGTGCGAGAGATGTTTAAAGAGTGTTTAGAAGGTTGGAGAAAAACTTGTTGAAATTGGGTCCCAAATGGGCTAAGAACTCGGAAACATTGTGTTGAACCACTAAATGACTTATCTAGTGTTGTTTGGGGTTAGAATATGTTAGAATTCAATAAATCTGAATGATAACAAGTGCTAGAGATGCCTGAAAAGTGTTTAGAAGTGTGGAGAAAGACTTGTTGAAATTGGGTCACAAATGGGCTAAGAACTCGGAAAAATTGCGTTGAACCCCTAAATGACTTATCTAGTGGTTATTGGGGTTAGAATATGTTAGAATACAATAAATTTGATTGATTACAATTGCTATAGATGCATGAAAAGTGTTTAGAAGTGGGGAGAAAGACGTTGAAATTGGGTCCCAAATGGGCTAAGAACTCGGAAACATTGCGTTGAACCACTAAATGACTTACCAAGTGGTTTTTGGGGTTAGAATATGTTAGAATTCAACAAATTTGATTGATAACAAGTGCTAGAGATGCATGAAAAGTGTTTAGAAGTGTGGAGAAAAACTTGTTGAAAATGGGTCCCAAATGGGCTAAGAACTCGGAAACATTGCGTTGAACCACTAAATGACTTATCTAGTGTTGTTTGGGGTGATAATATGTTAGAATACAATAAATTTGATTGATTACACTTGCTAGAGATGCATGAAGAGTGTTTATAAGTGTGGAGAAAGTCTTGTTGAAATTAGGTCCTAAATGGGCTAAGAACTGGGAAACATTGTGTTGAACCACTAAATGAATTATCTAGTGTTTTTTTTTGGGTTAGAATATGTTAGAATTTAATAAATTTAATTGATTATAAGTGCTAGAGATGCATGAAGAGTGTTTAGAAGTGTAGAGAAAGACTTGTTGAAATTGGGTCCCAAATGGGCTAAGAATTCGGAAACATTGCGTTGAACCACTAAATGACTTATCTAGTGTTGTTTGGGGTTAGAATATGTTAGAATACAATAAATTTGATTGATTACAAATGCTAGAGATGCATGAAGAGTGTTTAGAGTTGTGTAGAAAGACTTGTTAAAATTTGGTCCCCAATGGGCTAAGAATCGATAAACATGTCTTTGGAGCAGTAAATTGCTTGTCTAGTGTTGTTTGGGGTTTGAATATGTCAGAATACAATAAATTTTATTGATTACAAGTTTAGAGATGCATGAAGAGTGTTTAGAAGTGTGGAGAAAGACTTGTTAAAATTGGGTCCCAAATGGGCTAAGAACTCGGAAACATTGCGTTGAACCACTAAATGAATTATCTAGTGTTATTTGGGTTTAGAATGTGTTAGAATACAATGAATTTGATTGATTACAAGTGCTAGAGATGCATAAAGAGTGTTTAGAAGTGTGTAGAAAGACTTGCCAAAATTTGTTCAAAATAGGCTAAGAACTCGGAAACATTGCGTAGAACCACTATATGGCTTGTCTAGTGTTGTTTAGGGTTAGAATATATTAGACTACAGTAAATTTGATTGATTACAAGTGCTAGAGATGTTTGAAGAGTGTTTAGAAGGTTGGAGAAAAACTTGTTGAAATTGGGTCCCAAATGGGATAAGAACTCGGAAACATTGCGTTGAACCACTAAATGACTTACCAAGTGGTATTTGGGGGTTATAATATGTTAGAATTCAATAAATTTGATTGATTACAAGTGCTAGGGAGGCATGAAGAGTGTTTAGAAGTGTGGAGAAAGACTTGTTGAAATTGGGTCCCAAATGGGCTAAGAACTCGGAAACATTGCGTTGAACCACTAAATGACTAATCTAGTGTTGTTTGGGGTTATAATATGTTAGAATACAATAAATTTGATTGATTACACTTGCTAGAGATGCATGAAGAGTGTTTAGAAGTGAGGAGAAAGACTTGTTGAAATTAGGTCCCAAATGGGCTAAGAACTCGGAAACATTGTAATGAACCACTAAATGACTTATCTAGTGTTTTTTGGGGTTAGAATATGTTAGAATTCAATAAATTTAATTGATTACAAGTGCTAGAGATGCATGAATAGTGTTTAGAAGTGTAGAGAAAGACTTGTTGAAATTGGGTCCCAAATGGGCTAAGAATTCGGAAACATTGCGTTGAACCACTAAATGACTTATCTAGTGTTGTTTGGGGTTAGAATATGTTAGAATACAATAACTTTGATTTATTACAAATGCTAGAGATGCATGAAGAATGTTTAGAGGTGTGTAGAAAGACTTGTTGAAATTTGGTCCCAAATGGGCTAAGAATCGATAACCATGTCTTTGGAGCAGTAAATGGCTTGTCTAGTGTTGTTTGGGGTTTGAATATGTTAGAATACAATAAATTTTATTGATTACAAGTTTAGAGATGCGTGAAGAGTGTTTAGAAGTGTGGAGAAAGACTTGTTAAAATTGGGTCCCAAATGGGCTAAGAACTCGGAAACATTGCGTTGAACCACTAAATGACTTATCTAGTGTTATTTGGGTTTAGAATGTGTTAGAATACAATGAATTTGATTGATTACAAGTGCTAGAGATGCATGAAGAGTGTTTAGAAGTGTGTAGAAAGACTTGCCAAAATTTGTTCAAAATAGGCTAAGAACTCGGAAACATTTCGTAGAACCACTATATGGCTTGTCTAGTGTTGTTTGGGGTTAGAACATATTAGACTACAGTAAATTTGATTGATTACAAGTGCGAGAGATGTTTAAAGAGTGTTTAGAAGGTTGGAGAAAAACTTGTTGAAATTGGGTCCCAAATGGGCTAAGAACTCGGAAACATTGTGTTGAACCACTAAATGACTTATCTAGTGTTGTTTGGGGTTAGAATATGTTAGAATTCAATAAATCTGAATGATAACAAGTGCTAGAGATGCCTGAAAAGTGTTTAGAAGTGTGGAGAAAGACTTGTTGAAATTGGGTCACAAATGGGCTAAGAACTCGGAAAAATTGCGTTGAACCCCTAAATGACTTATCTAGTGGTTATTGGGGTTAGAATATGTTAGAATACAATAAATTTGATTGATTACAATTGCTATAGATGCATGAAAAGTGTTTAGAAGTGGGGAGAAAGACGTTGAAATTGGGTCCCAAATGGGCTAAGAACTCGGAAACATTGCGTTGAACCACTAAATGACTTACCAAGTGGTTTTTGGGGTTAGAATATGTTAGAATTCAATAAATTTGATTGATAACAAGTGCTAGAGATGCATGAAAAGTGTTTAGAAGTGTGGAGAAAGACTTGTTGAAAATGGGTCCCAAATGGGCTAAGAACTCGGAAACATTGCGTTGAACCACTAAATGACTTATCTAGTGTTGTTTGGGGTGATAATATGTTAGAATACAATAAATTTGATTGATTACACTTGCTAGAGATGCATGAAGAGTGTTTATAAGTGTGGAGAAAGACTTGTTGAAATTAGGTCCTAAATGGGCTAAGAACTGGGAAACATTGTGTTGAACCACTAAATGAATTATCTAGTGTTTTTTTTTGGGTTAGAATATGTTAGAATTTAATAAATTTAATTGATTATAAGTGCTAGAGATGCATGAATAGTGTTTAGAAGTGTAGAGAAAGACTTGTTGAAATTGGGTCCCAAATGGGCTAAGAATTCGGAAACATTGCGTTGAACCACTAAATGACTTATCTAGTGTTGTTTGGGGTTAGAATATGTTAGAATACAATAACTTTGATTTATTACAAATGCTAGAGATGCATGAAGAATGTTTAGAGGTGTGTAGAAAGACTTGTTGAAATTTGGTCCCAAATGGGCTAAGAATCGATAAACATGTCTTTGGAGCAGTAAATGGCTTGTCTAGTGTTGTTTGGGGTTTGAATATGTCAGAATACAATAAATTTTATTGATTACAAGTTTAGAGATGCATGAAGAGTGTTTAGAAGTGTGGAGAAAGACTTGTTAAAATTGGGTCCCAAATGGGCTAAGAACTCGGAAACATTGCGTTGAACCACTAAATGACTTATCTAGTGTTATTTGGGTTTAGAATGTGTTAGAATACAATGAATTTGATTGATTACAAGTGCTAGAGATGCATGAAGAGTGTTTAGAAGTGTGTAGAAAGACTTGCCAAAATTTGTTCAAAATAGGCTAAGAACTCGGAAACATTTCGTAGAACCACTATATGGCTTGTCTAGTGTTGTTTGGGGTTAGAACATATTAGACTACAGTAAATTTGATTGATTACAAGTGCGAGAGATGTTTGAAGAGTGTTTAGAAGGTTGGAGAAAAACTTGTTGAAATTGGGTCCCAAATGGGATAAGAACTCGGAAACATTGCGTTGAACCACTAAATGACTTACCAAGTGGTGTTTGGGGTAAGAATATGTTAGAATTCAATAAATTTGATTGATTACAAGTGCTAGGGAGGCATGAAGAGTGTTTAGAAGTGTGGAGAAAGACTTGTTGAAATTGGGTCCCAAATGGGCTAAGAACTCGGAAACATTGCGTTGAACCACTAAATGACTTATCTAGTGTTGTTTGGGGTTATAATATGTTAGAATACAATAAATTTGATTGATTACACTTGCTAGAGATGCATGAAGAGTGTTTAGAAGTGTGGAGAAAGACTTGTTGAAATTAGGTCCCAAATGGGCTAAGAACTCGGAAACATTGTAATGAACCACTAAATGACTTATCTAGTGTTTTTTGGGGTTAGAATATCTTAGAATTCAATAAATTTAATTGATTACAAGTGCTAGAGATGCATGAAAAGTTTTCAGTAGAGTAGAGAAAGACTTGTTGAAATTGGGTCCCAAATGGGCTAAGAACTCGGAAACATTGCGTTGAACCATTAAATGACTTATCTAATGTTGTTTGGGGTTATAATATGTTAGGATACAATAATTTTGATTGATTAAAAGTGCTAGAGATGCATGAAGAGTGTTTAGAAGTGTGGAGAAAGACTTGTTGAAATTGGGTCCCAAATGGGCTAAGAACTCGGAAACATTGCGTTGAACCACTAAATAACTTATCAAGTGTTGTTTGGGGTTAGAATATGTTAGAATACAATGAATTTGATTGATTACAAGTTTAGAGATGCATGAAGAGTGTTTTGAAGTATGGAGAAAGACTTGTTGAAATTGGGTCCCAAATGGGCCAAGAACTCGGAAACATTGCGTTGAACCACTAAATGACTTATGTAGTGTTGTTTGGGTTTAGAATATGTTAGAATACAATAAATTTGACTGATTACAAGTGCTAGAGATGCATGAAGAGTGTTTAGAAGTGTGGAGAAAGACTTGTTGAAATTGGGTCCCAAATGGGCTAAGAACTCGGAAACATTGCGTTGAACCACTAAATGACTTATCTAGTGTTGTTTGGGGTTAGAAATATTAGACTACAGTAAATTTGACTGATTACAAGTTTTAGAGATGCATGAAGAGTGTGTAGAAGTGTGGAGAAAGACTTGTTGAAATTGGGTCCCAAATGGGCTAAGAACTCGGAAACATTGCGTTGAACCACTAAATGACTTATCTAGTGTTGTTTGGGGTTAGAATATGTTAGAATACAATATATTTGATTGATCACAAGTGCTAGAGATGCATGAAGAGTGTTTAGAAGTGTGGAGAAAGATTTTTTAAAATTGGGTCCCAAATGGGCTAAGAACTCGGAAACATCGCGTTGAACACTTAAATGACTTATCTATAGTTGTTTGGGGTAAGAATATTTAAGAATACAATAAATTTGATTGGTTACAAGTTCTAGAGATGCATGAAAAGTGTTTAGAAGTGTGGGGAAAGACTTGTTGAAATTGGGTCCCAAATGGGCTAAGAACTCGGAAACATTGCGTTGAACCACTAAATGACTTATCTAGTGATGTTTGGGTTTAGAATATGTTAGAATACAATAAATTTGACTGGTAACAAGTGCTAAGGATGCATCAAAAGTGTTTAGAAGTGTGGAGAAAGACATGTTGAAATTGGGTCCCAAATGGGCTAAGAACTTGGAAACATTGCGTTGAACCACTAAATGACTTATCTAGTGTTGTTTGGGTTTAGAATATGTAAGAATAAAATGAATTTGATTGATTACAAGTGCTAGAGATGCATGAAGAGTGTTTAGAAGTGTGTAGACAGACTTGCCAAAATTTGGTCCAAAATTGGCTAAGAACCCACAACCATTGGTTTAAAGCATTAAATGACTTGTATAGTGTTGATTGGAGTTAGAATATGTTAGAATACAATAAATTTGATTGGTTACAAGTGCTAGAGATGCAAGAAAAGTGTTTAGAAGTGTGAAGAAAGACTTGTTGAAATTGGGTCCCAAATGGGCTAAGAACTCGGAAACATTGCGTTGAACCACTAAATGAGTTATCTAATGTTGTTTGGGGTTAGAATATGTTAGAATATAATTAATTTGATTAATTACAAGTGCTAGAGATGCATGAAGAGTGTTTAGAAGTGTGGAGAAAGACTTGTTAAAATTGGGTCCCAAATGGGCTAAGAACTCGGAAACATTGCGTTGAACACTTAAATGACTTCTCTAGTGTTGTTTGGGTAAGAATATTTAAGAATACAATAAATTTGATTGATTACAAGTGCTAGAGATGCATGAAGAGTGTTTAGAAGTGTGGAGAAAGACTTGTTGAAATTGGGTCCCAAATGGGCTAAGAACTCGGAAACATTGCGTTGAACCACTAAATGACTTATCTAGTGTTGTTTGGGGTTAGAATATGTTAGAATACAATAAATTTGATTGATTACAAGTGCTAGAGATGCATGAAGAGTGTTTAGAAGTGTGGAGAAAGACTTGTTGAAATTGGGTCCCAAATGGGCTAAGAACTCGGAAACATTGCGTTGAACCACTAAATGACTTACTAATCTGTGTTGTTTGGAGTTAGAATATGTTAGAATACAGTAATTTTTATTGGTAACAAGTGCTAAGGATGCATGAAAAATGTTTAGAAGTGTGGAGAAAGACTTGTTGAAATTGGGTCCCAAATGGGCTAAGAACTCGGAAACATTGCGTTGAACCACTAAATGGCTATCTAGTGTTGTTTGGGGTTAGAATATGTTAGAATACAATGAATTTGATTGATTACAAGTGCTAGAGATGCATGAAGAGTGTTTAGAAGTGTGGAGAAAGACTTGTTGAAATTGGGTCCCAAATGGGCTAAGAACTCGGAAACATTGCGTTGAACCACTAAATGACTTATCTAGTGTTGTTTGGGTTTAGAATATGTTAGAATACAATGAATTTGATTGATTACAAGTGCTAGAGATGCATGAAGAGTGTTTAGAAGTGTGGAGAAAGACTTGTTGAAATTGGGTCCCAAATGGGCTAAGAACTCGGAAACATTGCGTTGAACCACTAAATGACTTATCTAGTGTTGTTTGGGGTTAGAATATGTTAGAATACAATAAATTTGATTGATTACAAGTGCTAGAGATGCATGAAAAGTGTTTAGAAGTGTGGAGAAAGACTTGTTGAAATTGGGTCCCAAATGGGCTAAGAACTCGGAAACATTGCGTTGAACCCCTAAATGACTTATCTAGTGTTGTTTGGGTTTAGAATATGTTAGAATGAAATGAATTTGATTGATTACAAGTGCTAGAGATGCATGAAAAGTGTTTAGAAGTGTGGAGAAAGACTTGTTGAAATTGGGTCCCAAATGGGCTAAGAACTCGGAAACATTGCGTTGAACCACTAAATGACTTATCTAGTGTTGTTTGGGGTTAGAATATGTTAGAATATGTTAGAATACAATTAATTTGATTGAGTACAGGTGCTAGAGATGCATGAAGAGTGTTTAGAAGTGTGGAGAAAGACTTGTTGAAATTGGGTCCCAAATGGGCTAAGAACTCGGAAACATTGCGTTGAACCACTAAATGACTTATCTAGTGTTGTTTGGAGTTAGAATATGTTAGAATACAATGAATTTGATTGATTACAAGTGCTAGAGATGCATGAAGACTGTTTAGAAGTGTGGAGAAAGACTTGTTGAAATTGGGTCCCAAATGGGCTAAGAACTCGGAAACATTGCGTTGAACCACTAAATGACTTATCTAGTGTTTTTTGGAGTTAGAATATGTTAGAATAAAATTAATTTGATTGATTACAAGTGCTAGAGATGCATGAAGAGTGTTTAGAAGTGTGGAGAAAGACTTGTTGAAATTGGGTCCCAAATGGGCTAAGAACTCGGAAACATTGCGTTGAACCACTAAATGACTTATCTAATGTTGTTTGGAGTTAGAATATGTTAGACTACAATAATTTAATAATTACAAGTGCTAGAGATGCATGAAGAGTGTTTAGAAGTGTTGAGAAAGACTTGTTGAAATTGCGTCCCAAATGGGCTAAGAACTCGGAAACATTGCGTTGAACCACTAAATGACTTATCTAGTGATGTTTGGGGTTAGAAAATGATAGAATATAATTAATTTGATTGATTACAAGTGCTAGAGAAGCATGAAGAGTGTTTAGAAGTGTGTAAAAAGACTTGTTGAAATTGGGTCCCAAATGGGCTAAGAACTCGGAAACATTGCGTTGAACCACTAAATGACTTATCTAGTGTTGTTTGGGGTTAGAATATGTTAGAATACAATAATTTTGATTGATTACAAGTGCTAGAGATGCATGAAAATTGTTTAGAAGTGTGGAGAAAGACGTTAAAATTGGGTCCCAAATGGGCTAAGAACTCGGAAACATTGCGTTGAACCACTAAATGACTTATCTAGTGTTGTTTGGGTTTAGAATATGTTAGGATACAATTAATTTGATTGATTACAAGTGCTAGAGATGCATGAAGAGTGTTTAGAAGTGTGTAGAAAAACTTGTTGAAATTGGGTGCCAAATGGGCTAAGAACTCGGAAACATTGCGTTGAACCACTAAATGACTTATCTAGTGTTGTTTGGGTTTAGAATATGTTAGAATCAAATTAATTTGATTGATTACAAGTGCTAAAGATGCATGAAGAGTGTTTAGAAGTGTGGGGAAAGACTTGTTGAAATTGGGTCCCAAATGGGCTAAGAACTCGGAAACATTGCGTTGAACCACTAAATGACTTATCTAGTGTTGTATGGGGTTAGAATATGTTAGGATACAATAAATTTGATTTATTACAAGTGCTAGAGATGCATGAAGAGTGTTTAGAAGTGTGGAGAAAGACTTGGTTCAAATTGGGTCCCAAATGGGCTAAGAACTCGGAAACATTGCGTTGAACCACTAAATGACTTATCTAGTGTTGTTTGGGTTAGAATATGTTAGAATACAATTAATTTGATTGATTACAAGTGCTAGAGATGCATGAAGAGTGTTTAGAAGTGTGGAGAAAGACTTGTTGAAATTGGGTCCCAAATGGGCTAAGAACTCGGAAACATTGCGTTGAACCACTAAATGACTTATCTAGTGTTGTTTGGGTTTAGAATATGTTAGAATACAATAAATTTGATTGATTACAAGTGGTAGAGATGCATGAAGAGTGTTTAGAAGTGTGGAGAAAGACTTGTTGAAATTGGGTCCCAAATGGGCTAAGAACTCGGAAACATTGCGTTGAACCACTAAATGACTTATCTAGTGTTGTTTTGGATTAGAATATCTAAAAATACATTTACTTTGATTGATTACAAGTGCTAGAGATGCATGAAGACTGTTTAGAAGTGTTGAGAAAGACTTGTTGAAGTTGCGTCCCAAATGGGCTAAGAACTCGGAAACATTGCGTTGAACCACTAAATGACTTATCTATAGTTGTTTGGGTTTAGAATATGTTAGGATACAATAAATTTGATTGATTACAAGTGGTAGAGATGCATGAAGAGTGTTTAGAAGTGTGGAAAGAGACTTGTTGAAATTGGGTCCAAATGGGCTAAGAACTCGGAAACATTGCGTTGAACCACTAAATGACTTATCTAGTGCTGTTTGGGTTTAGAATATGTTAGGATACAATAATTTTGATTGATTACAAGTGGTAGAGATGCATGAAGAGTGTTTAGAAGTGTGGAGAAAGACTTGTTGAAATTGGGTCCCAAATGGGCTAAGAACTCGGAAACATTGCGTTGAACCACTAAATTACTTATCTAGTGATTTTTTGGTTTAGAATATGTTAGAAAACAATAAATTTGATTGAATACAAGTGCTAGAGATGCATGAAGAGTGTTTAGAAGTGTTGAGAAAGACTTGTTGAAATTGCGTCCCAAATGGGCTAAGAACTCGGAAACATTGCGTTGAACCACTAAATGACTTATCTAGTCATGTTTGGGTTTAGAATATGTTAAAATACAATAAATTTGACTGATTACAAGTGCTAGAGATGCATGAAGAGTGTTTAGAAGTGTGGAGAAAGACTTGTTGAAATTGGGTCCCAAATGGGCTAAGAACTCGGAAACATTGCGTTGAACCACTAAATGACTTATCTAGTGTTTTTTGGGTTAGAATATGTTAGAATACAATAAATTTGATTGATTACAAGTGCTAGAGATGCATGAAGAGTGTTTAGAAGTGTGGAGAAAGACTTTTTGAAAGTGGGTCCCAAATGGGCTAAGAACTCGGAAACATTGCGTTGAACCACTAAATGACTTATCTAGTGTTGTTTGGGTTTAGAATATGTTAGAATAAAATTAATTTGATTGATTACAAGTGCTAAAGATGCATGAAGAGTGTTTAGAAGTGTGGGGAAAGACTTGTTGAAATTGGGTCCCAAATGGGCTAAGAACTCGGAAACATTGCGTTGAACCACTAAATGACTTATCTAGTGTTATTTAGGTTTATAATATGTAAGAATAAAATGAATTTGATTGATTACAAGTGCTAGAGATGCATGAAGAGTGTTTAGAAGTGTGTAGAAAGACTTGTTGAAATTGGGTACCAAATGGGCTAAGAACTCGGAAACATTGCGTTGAACAGCTAAATGACTTATCTAGTTTTGTTTGGGTTTAGAATACGTTAGAATAAAATTATTTTGATTGATTACAAGTGCTAGAGATGCATGAAGAGTGTTTAGAAGTGTGGGGAAACACTTAATAAAATTGGGTCCCAAATGGGCTAAGAACTCGGAAACTTTGCGTTGAACCACTAAATGACTTATCAAGTGTTGTTTGGGGTTAGAATATGTTAGAGTACAAAACATTTTATTGATTACAAGTGGTAGAGATGCATGAAAAATTTTCAGAAGTGTGGAGAAAGACTTGTTTAAATTGGGTCCCAAATGGACTAAGACCTCGGAAACATTGCGTTGAACCACTAAATGACTTATCTAGTGTTGTTTGGGGTTAGAATATGTTAGAATACAATGAATTTGATTGATTACAAGTGCTAGAGATGCATGAAGAGTGTTTAGAAGTGTGTAGAAAGACTTGTTGAAATTGGGTCCCAAATGGGCTAAGAACTCGGAAACATTGCGTTGAACAACTAAATGACTTATCTAGTGTTGTTTGGGTTTAGAATATGTTAGGATACAATAAATTTGATTGATTACAAGTGGTAGAGATGCATGAAGAGTGTTTAGAAGTGTGGAGAAAGACTTGTTGAAATTGGGTCCCAAATGGGCTAAGAACTCGGAAACATTGCGTTGAACCACTAAATGACTTATCTAGTGTTGTTTGGGGTTAGAATATGTTAGAATACAATAAATTTGATTGATTACAAGTGCTAGAGATGCATGAAGAGTGTTTAGAAGTGTTGAGAAAGACTTGTTGAAATTGCGTCCCAAATGGGCTAAGAACTCGGAAACATTGCGTTGAACCACTAAATGACTTATCTAGTGATGTTTGGGGTAAGAATATGTTAGAATACAATGAATTTGATTGATTTCAAGTGCTAGAGATGCATGAAGATTGTTTATAAGTGTGACGAAAGACTTGTTGTAATTGGGTCCTAAATGGGCTAAGAACTCGGAAACATTGCGTTGAACCACTAAATGACTTATCTAGTGTTGTTTGGGGTTAGAATATGTTAGAATAAAATAAATTTGATTGATTACAAGTGCTAGAGATGCATGAAGAGTGTTTAGAAGTGTGTAGAAAGACTTGTTGAAATTGGGTGCCAAATGGGCTAAGAACTCGGAAACTTTGCGTTGAACCACTAAATGACTTATCTAGTGTTGTTTGGGGTTAGAATATGTTAGAATACAATGAATTTGATTGATTACAAGTGCTAGAGAAGCATGAAGAGTGTTTAGAAGTGTGTAAAAAGACTTGTTGAAATTGGGTCCCAAATGGGCTAAGAACTCAGAAACATTGCGTTGAACCACTAAATGACTTATCTAGTGTTGTTTGGGGTTAGAATATGTTAGAAAACAATAAATTTGATTGATTACAAGTGCTAGAGATGCATGAAGAGTGTTTAGAAGTGTGGAGAAAGACTTGTTGAAATTGGGTCCCAAATGGGCTAAGAACTCGGAAACATTGCGTTGAACCACTAAATGACTTATCTAGTGTTATTTGGGTTTAGAATGTGTTAGAATACAATGAATTTGATTGATTACAAGTGCTAGAGATGCATGAAGAGTGTTTAGAAGTGTGTAGAAAGACTTGCCAAAATTTGTTCAAAATAGGCTAAGAACTCGGAAACATTTCTTAGAACCACTATATTGCTAGTCTAGTGTTGTTTGGGGTTAGAACATATTAGACTACAGTAAATTTGATTGATTACAAGTGCGAGAGATGTTTGAAGAGTGTTTAGAAGGTTGGACAAAAACTTGTTGAAATTGGGTCCCAAATGGGATAAGAACTCGGAAACATTGTGTTGAACCACTAAATGACTTATCTAGTGTTGTTTGGGGTTAGAATATGTTAGAATTCAATAAATCTGATTGATAACAAGTGCTAGAGATGTCTGAAAAGTGTTTAGAAGTGTGGAGAAAGACTTGTTGAAATTGGGTCACAAATGGGCTAAGAACTCGGAAAAATTGCGTTGAACCCCTAAATGACTTATCTAGTGGTTATTGGGGTTAGAATATGTTAGAATACAATAAATTTGATTGATTACAATTGCTATAGATGCATGAAAAGTGTTTAGAAGTGGGGAGAAAGACGTTGAAATTGGGTCCCAAATGGGCTAAGAACTCGGAAACATTGCGTTGAACCACTAAATGACTTACCAAGTGGTTTTTGGGGTTAGAATATGTTAGAATTCAATAAATTTGATTGATAACAAGTGCTAGAGATGCATGAAAAGTGTTTAAAAGTGTGGAGAAAGACTTGTTGAAAATGCGTCCCAAATGGGCTAAGAACTCGGAAACATTGCGTTGAACCACTAAATGACTTATCTAGTGCTGTTTGGGTTTAGAATATGTTAGAATACAATAAATTTGATTGATTACACTTGCTAGAGATGCATGAAGAGTGTTTATAAGTGGGGAGAAAGACTTGTTGAAATTAGGTCCTAAATGGGCTAAGAACTCGGAAACATTGTGTTGAACCACTAAATGACTTATCTAGTGTTTTTTCGGGTTAAAATATGTTAGAATTCAATAAATTTAATTGATTATAAGTGCTAGAGATGCATGAAGAGTGTTTAGAAGTGTAGAGAAAGACTTGTTGAAATTGGGTCCCAAATGGGCTAAGAATTCGGAAACATTGCGTTGAACCACTAAATGACTTATCTAGTGTTGTTTGGGGTTAGAATATGTTAGAATACAATAAATTTGATTGATTACAAATGCTAGAGATGCATGAAGAGTGTTTAGAGTTGTGTAGAAAGACTTGTTAAAATTTGGTCCCCAATGGGCTAAAAATCGATAAACATCTCTTTGGAGCAGTAAATAGCTTGTCTAGTGTTGTTTGGGGTTTGAATATGTTAGAATACAATAAATTTAATTGATTACAAGTTTAGAGATGCATGAAGAGTTTTTAGAAGTGTGGAGAAAGACTTGTTAAAATTGGGTCCCAAATGGGCTAAAAACTCGGAAACATTGCGTTGAACCACTAAATGACTTATCTAGTGTTATTTGGGTTTAGAATGTGTTAGAATACAATGAATTTGATTGATTACAAGTGCTAGAGATGCATGAAGAGTGTTTAGAAGTGTGTAGAAAGACTTGCCAAAATTTGTTCAAAATAGGCTAAGAACTCGGAAACATTTCGTAGAACCACTATATGGCTTGTCTAGTGTTGTTTGGGGTTAGAACATATTAGACTACAGTAAATTTGATTGATTACAAGTGCGAGAGATGTTTGAAGAGTGTTTAGAAGGTTGGACAAAAACTTGTTGAAATTGGGTCCCAAATGGGATAAGAACTCGGAAACATTGTGTTGAACCACTAAATGACTTATCTAGTGTTGTTTGGGGTTAGAATATGTTAGAATTCAATAAATCTGATTGATAACAAGTGCTAGAGATGCCTGAAAAGTGTTTAGAAGTGTGGAGAAAGACTTGTTGAAATTGGGTCACAAATGGGCTAAGAACTCGGAAAAATTGCGTTGAACCCCTAAATGACTTATCTAGTGGTTATTGGGGTTAGAATATGTTAGAATACAATAAATTTGATTGATTACAATTGCTATAGATGCATGAAAAGTGTTTAGAAGTGGGGAGAAAGACGTTGAAATTGGGTCCCAAATGGGCTAAGAACTCGGAAACATTGCGTTGAACCACTAAATGACTTACCAAGTGGTTTTTGGGGTTAGAATATGTTAGAATTCAATAAATTTGATTGATAACAAGTGCTAGAGATGCATGAAAAGTGTTTAAAAGTGTGGAGAAAGACTTGTTGAAAATGCGTCCCAAATGGGCTAAGAACTCGGAAACATTGCGTTGAACCACTAAATGACTTATCTAGTGCTGTTTGGGGTGATAATATGTTAGAATACAATAAATTTGATTGATTACACTTGCTAGAGATGCATGAAGAGTGTTTATAAGTGGGGAGAAAGACTTGTTGAAATTAGGTCCTAAATGGGCTAAGAACTCGGAAACATTGTGTTGAACCACTAAATGACTTATCTAGTGTTTTTTCGGGTTAAAATATGTTAGAATTCAATAAATTTAATTGATTATAAGTGCTAGAGATGCATGAAGAGTGTTTAGAAGTGTAGAGAAAGACTTGTTGAAATTGGGTCCCAATGGGCTAAAAATCGATAAACATCTCTTTGGAGCAGTAAATGGCTTGTCTAGTGTTGTTTGGGGTTTGAATATGTTAGAATACAATAAATTTTATTGATTACAAGTTTAGAGATGCATGAAGAGTGTTTAGAAGTGTGGAGAAAGACTTGTTAAAATTGGGTCCCAAATGGGCTAAGAACTCAGAAACATTGCGTTGAACCACTAACTGACTTATCTAGTGTTATTTGGGTTTAGAATGTGTTAGAATACAATGAATTTGATTGATTACAAGTGCTAGAGATGCATAAAGAGTGTTTAGAAGTGTGTAGAAAGACTTGCCAAAATTTGTTCAAAATAGGCTAAGAACTCGGAAACATTGCGTAGAACCACTATATGGCTTGTCTAGTGTTGTTTAGGGTTAGAACATATTAGACTACAGTAAAATTGATTGATTACAAGTGCTAGAGATGTTTGAAGAGTGCTTAGAAGGTTGGAGAAAAACTTGTTGAAATTGGGTCCCAAATGGGATAAGAACTCGGAAACATTGCGTTAAACCAGTAAATGACTTACCAAGTGGTATTTGGGGGTTATAATATGTTAGAATTCAATAAATTTGATTGATTACAAGTGCTAGGGAAGCATGAAGAGTGCTTAAAAGTGTGGAGAAAGACTTGTTGAAATTGGGTCCCAAATGGGCTAAGAACTCGGAAACATTGCGTTGACCCACTAAATGACTTATCTAGTGTTGTTTGGGGTTATAATATGTTAGAATACAATAAATTTGATTGATTACACTTGCTAGAGATGCATGAAGAGTGTTTAGAAGTGAGGAGAAAGACTTGTTGAAATTAGGTCCCAAATGGGCTAAGAACTCGGAAACATTGTAATGAACCACTAAATGACTTATCTAGTATTTTTTGGGGTTAGAATATGTTAGAATTCAATAAATTTAATTGATTACAAGTGCTAGAGATGCATGAATAGTGTTTAGAAGTGTAGAGAAAGACTTGTTGAAATAGGGTCCCAAATGGGCTAAGAATTCGGAAACATTGCGTTGAACCACTAAATGACTTATCTAGTGTTGTTTGGGGTTAGAATATGTTAGAATACAATAACTTTGATTTATTACAAATGCTAGAGATGCATGAAGAGTGTTTAGAGGTGTGTAGAAAGACTTGTTGAAATTTGGTCCCAAATGGGCTAAGAATCGATAAACATGTCTTTGGAGCAGTAAATGGCTTGTCTAGTGTTGTTTGGGGTTTGAATATGTTAGAATACAATAAATTTTATTGATTACAAGTTTAGAGATGCATGAAGAGTGTTTAGAAGTGTGGAGAAAGACTTTTTAAAATTGGGTCCCAAATGGGCTAAGAACTCGGAAACATTGTGTTGAACCACTAACTGACTTATCTAGTGTTATTTGGGTTTAGAATGTGTTAGAATACAATGAATTTGATTGATTACAAGTGCTAGAGATGCATAAAGAGTGTTTAGAAGTGTGTAGAAAGACTTGCCAAAATTTGTTCAAAATAGGCTAAGAACTCGGAAACATTGCGTAGAACCACTATATGGCTTGTCTAGTGTTGTTTAGGGTTAGAACATATTGGACTACAGTAAAATTGATTGATTACAAGTGCTAGAGATGTTTGAAGAGTGCTTAGAAGGTTGGAGAAAAACTTGTTGAAATTGGGTCCCAAATGGGATAAGAACTCGGAAACATTGCGTTGAACCACTAAATGACTTACCAAGTGGTATTTGGGGGTTATAATATGTTAGAATTCAATAAATTTGATTGATTACAAGTGCTAGGGAGGCATGAAGAGTGCTTAGAAGTGTGGAGAAAGACTTGTTGAAATTGGGTCCCAAATGGGCTAAGAACTCGGAAACATTGCGTTGACCCACTAAATGACTTATCTAGTGTTGTTTGGGGTTATAATATGTTAGAATACAATAAATTTGATTGATTACACTTGCTAGAGATGCATGAAGAGTGTTTATAAGTGGGGAGAAAGACTTGTTGAAATTAGGTCCTAAATGGGCTAAGAACTCGGAAACATTGTGTTGAACCACTAAATGACTTATCTAGTGTTTTTTCGGGTTAAAATATGTTAGAATTCAATAAATTTAATTGATTATAAGTGCTAGAGATGCATGAAGAGTGTTTAGAAGTGTAGAGAAAGACTTGTTGAAATTGGGTCCCAAATGGGCTAAGAATTCGGAAACATTGCGTTGAACCACTAAATGACTTATCTAGTGTTGTTTGGGGTTAGAATATGTTAGAATACAATAAATTTGATTGATTACAAATGATAGAGATGCATGAAGAGTGTTTAGAGTTGTGTAGAAAGACTTGTTAAAATTTGGTCCCCAATGGGCTAAAAATCGATAAACATCTCTTTGGAGCAGTAAATAGCTTGTCTAGTGTTGTTTGGGGTTTGAATATGTTAGAATACAATAAATTTAATTGATTACAAGTTTAGAGATGCATGAAGAGTTTTTAGAAGTGTGGAGAAAGACTTGTTAAAATTGGGTCCCAAATGGGCTAAAAACTCGGAAACATTGCGTTGAACCACTAAATGACTTATCTAGTGTTATTTGGGTTTAGAATGTGTTAGAATACAATGAATTTGATTGATTACAAGTGCTAGAGATGCATGAAGAGTGTTTAGAAGTGTGTAGAAAGACTTGCCAAAATTTGTTCAAAATAGGCTAAGAACTCGGAAACATTTCGTAGAACCACTATATGGCTTGTCTAGTGTTGTTTGGGGTTAGAACATATTAGACTACAGTAAATTTGATTGATTACAAGTGCGAGAGATGTTTGAAGAGTGTTTAGAAGGTTGGACAAAAACTTGTTGAAATTGGGTCCCAAATGGGATAAGAACTCGGAAACATTGTGTTGAACCACTAAATGACTTAACTAGTGTTGTTTGGGGTTAGAATATGTTAGAATTCAATAAATCTGATTGATAACAAGTGCTAGAGATGTCTGAAAAGTGTTTAGAAGTGTGGAGAAAGACTTGTTGAAATTGGGTCACAAATGGGCTAAGAACTCGGAAAAATTGCGTTGAACCCCTAAATGACTTATCTAGTGGTTATTGGGGTTAGAATATGTTAGAATACAATAAATTTGATTGATTACAATTGCTATAGATGCATGAAAAGTGTTTAGAAGTGGGGAGAAAGACGTTGAAATTGGGTCCCAAATGGGCTAAGAACTCGGAAACATTGCGTTGAACCACTAAATGACTTACCAAGTGGTTTTTGGGGTTAGAATATGTTAGAATTCAATAAATTTGATTGATAACAAGTGCTAGAGATGCATGAAAAGTGTTTAGAAGTGTGGAGAAAGACTTGTTGAAAATGCGTCCCAAATGGGCTAAGAACTCGGAAACATTGAGTTGAACCACTAAATGACTTATCTAGTGCTGTTTGGGGTGATAATATGTTAGAATACAATAAATTTGATTGATTACACTTGCTAGAGATGCATGAAGAGTGTTTATAAGTGGGGAGAAAGACTTGTTGAAATTAGGTCCTAAATGGGCTAAGAACTCGGAAACATTGTGTTGAACCACTAAATGACTTATCTAGTGTTTTTTCGGGTTAAAATATGTTAGAATTCAATAAATTTAATTGATTATAAGTGCTAGAGATGCATGAAGAGTGTTTAGAAGTGTAGAGAAAGACTTGTTGAAATTGGGTCCCAAATGGGCTAAGAATTCGGAAACATTGCGTTGAACCACTAAATGACTTATCTAGTGTTGTTTGGGGTTAGAATATGTTAGAATACAATAAATTTGATTGATTACAAATGCTAGAGATGCATGAAGAGTGTTTAGAGTTGTGTAGAAAGACTTGTTAAAATTTGGTCCCCAATGGGCTAAAAATCGATAAACATCTCTTTGGAGCAGTAAATGGCTTGTCTAGTGTTGTTTGGGGTTTGAATATGTTAGAATACAATAAATTTTATTGATTACAAGTTTAGAGATGCATGAAGAGTGTTTAGAAGTGTGGAGAAAGACATGTTAAAATTGGGTCCCAAATGGGCTAAGAACTCGGAAACATTGCGTTGAACCACTAAATGACTTATCTAGTGTTATTTGGGTTTAGAATGTGTTAGAATACAATGAATTTGATTGATTACAAGTGCTAGAGATGCATAAAGAGTGTTTAGAAGTGTGTAGAAAGACTTGCCAAAATTTGTTCAAAATAGGCTAAGAACTCGGAAACATTGCGTAGAACCACTATATGGCTTGTCTAGTGTTGTTTAGGGTTAGAACATATTAGACTACAGTAAAATTGATTGATTACAAGTGCTAGAGATGTTTGAAGAGTGCTTAGAAGGTTGGAGAAAAACTTGTTGAAATTGGGTCCCAAATGGGATAAGAACTCGGAAACATTGCGTTGAACCACTAAATGACTTACCAAGTGGTATTTGGGGGTTATAATATGTTAGAATTCAATAAATTTGATTGATTACAAGTGCTAGGGAGGCATGAAGAGTGCTTAGAAGTGTGGAGAAAGACTTGTTGAAATTGGGTCCCAAATGGGCTAAGAACTCGGAACTATTGCGTTGACCCACTAAATGACTTATCTAGTGTTGTTTGGGGTTATAATATGTTAGAATACAATAAATTTGATTGATTACACTTGCTAGAGATGCATGAAGAGTGTTTAGAAGTGAGGAGAAAGACTTGTTGAAATTAGGTCCCAAATGGGCTAAGAACTCGGAAACATTGTAATGAACCACTAAATGACTTATCTAGTGTTTTTTGGGGTTAGAATATGTTAGAATTCAATAAATTTAATTGATTACAAGTGCTAGAGATGCATGAATAGTGTTTAGAAGTGTAGAGAAAGACTTGTTGAAATAGGGTCCCAAATGGGCTAAGAATTCGGAAACATTGCGTTGAACCACTAAATGACTTATCTAGTTTTGTTTGGGGTTAGAATATGTTAGAATACAATAACTTTGATTTATTACAAATGCTAGAGATGCATGAAGAGTGTTTAGAGGTGTGTAGAAAGACTTGTTGAAATTTGGTCCCAAATGGGCTAAGAATCGATAAACATGTCTTTGGAGCAGTAAATGGCTTGTCTACTGTTGTTTGGGGTTTGAATATGTTAGAATACAATAAATTTTATTGATTACAAGTTTAGAGATGCATGAAGAGTGTTTAGAAGTGTGGAGAAAGACTTGTTAAAATTGGGTCCCAAATGGGCTAAGAACTTGGAAACATTGCGTTGAACCACTAAATGACTTATCTAGTGTTGTTTGGGTTTAGAATATGTTAGAATGAAATGAATTTGATTGATTACAAGTGCTAGAGATGCATAAAGAGTGTTTAGAAGTGTGTAGAAAGACTTGCCAAAATTTGTTCAAAATAGGCTAAGAACTCGGAAACATTGCGTAGAACCACTATATGGCTTTTTCTAGTGTTGTTTAGGGTTAGAACATATTAGACTACAGTAAATTTGATTGTTTATAAGTGCTAGAGATGTTTGAAGAGTGTTTAGAAGGTTGGAGAAAAACTTGTTGAAATTGGGTCCCACATGGGCTAAGAACTCGGAAACATTGTGTTGAACCACTAAATGACTTATCTAGTGTTGTTTGGGGTTAGAATATGTTAGAATTCAATAAATTTGATTGATAACAAGTGCTAGAGATGCCTGAAAAGTGTTTAGAAGTGTGGAGAAAGACTTGTTGAAATTGGGTCACAAATGGGCTAAGAACTCGGAAACATTGCGTTGAACCCCTAAATGATTTATCTAGTGTTGTTTGGGGTGATAATATGTTAGAATACAATAAATTTGATTGATTACACTTGCTAGAGATGCATGAAGAGTGTTTATAAGTGTGGAGAAAGACTTGTTGAAATTAGGTCCTAAATGGGCTAAGAACTCGGAAACATTGTGTTGAACCACTAAATGACTTATCTAGTGTTTTTTCGGGTTAGAATATGTTAGAATTCAAAAAATTTAATTGATTATAAGTGCTAGAGATGCATGAAGAGTGTTTAGAAGTGTATAGAAAGACTTGTTGAAATTGGGTCCCAAATGGGCTAAGAATTCGGAAACATTGCGTTGAACCACTAAATGACTTATCTAGTGTTGTTTGGGGTTAGAATATGTTAGAATACAATAAATTTGATTGATTACAAATGCTAGAGATGCATGAAGAGTGTTTAGAGTTGTGTAGAAAGACTTGTTAAAATTTGGTCCCCAATGGGCTAAGAATCGATAAACATGTCTTTGGAGCAGTAAATGGCTTGTCTAGTGTTGTTTGGGGTTTGAATATGTTAGAATACAATAAATTTTATTCATTACAAGTTTAGAGATGCATGAAGAATGTTTAGAAGTGTGGAGAAAGACTTGTTAAAATTGGGTCCCAAATGGGCTAAGAACTTGGAAACATTGCGTTGAACCACTAAATGACATATCTAGTGTTGTTTGGGTTTAGAATATGTTAGAATACAATGAATTTGATTGATTACAAGTGCTAGAGATGCATAAAGAGTGTTTAGAAGTGTGTAGAAAGACTTGCCAAAATTTGTTCAAAATAGGCTAAGAACTCGGAAACATTGCGTAGAACCACTATATGGCTTGTCTAGTGTTTTTTAGGGTTAGAAAATATTAGACTACAGTAAATTTGATTGATTACAAGTGCTAGAGATGCATAAAGAGTGTTTAGAAGTGTGTAGAAGGACTGCCAAAATTTGTTCAAAATAGGCTAGGAACTCGGAAACATTGCATAGAACCACTATATGGCTTGTCTAGTGTTGTTTAGGGTTAGAACATATTAGACTACAGTAAATTTGATTGATTATAAGTGCTAGAGATGTTTGAAGAGTGTTTAGAAGGTTGGCGAAAAACTTGTTGAAATTGGGTCCCACATGGGCTAAGAACTCGGAAACATTGTGTTGAACCACTAAATGACTTATCTAGTGTTGTTTGGGGTTAGAATATGTTAGAATTCAATAAATTTGATTGATAACAAGTGCTAGAGATGCCTGAAAAGTGTTTAGAAGTGTGGAGAAAGACTTGTTGAAATTGGGTCACAAATGGGCTAAGAACTCAGAAACATTGCGTTGAACCCCTAAATGACTTATCTAGTGGTTATTGGGGTTAGAATATGTTAGAATACAATAAATTTTATTGATTACAATTGCTATAGATGCATGAAAAGTGTTTAGAAGTGGGGAGAAAGACGTTGAAATTGGGTCCCAAATGGGCTAAGAACTCGGAAACATTGCGTTGAACCTCTAAATGACTTACCAAGTGGTTTTTGGGGTTAGAATATGTTAGAATTCAATAAAATTGATTGATAACAAGTGCTAGAGATGCATGAAGAGTGTTTAGAAGTGTAGAAAAAGACTTGTTGAAATTGGGTCCCAAATGGGCTAAGAATTCGGAAACATTGCGTTGAACCCCTAAATGACTTATCTAGTGTTGTTTGGGGTTAGAATATGTTAGAATTCAATAAATCTGATTGATAACAAGTGCTAGAGATGCTTGAAAAGTGTTTAGAAGTGTGGAGAAAGACTTGTTGAAATTGGGTCACAAATGGGCTAAGAACTCGGAAAAATTGCGTTGAACCCCTAAATGACTTATCTAGTGGTTATTGGGGTTAGAATATGTTAGAATACAATAAATTTGATTGATTACAATTGCTATAGATGCATGAAAAGTGTTTAGAAGTGGGGAGAAAGACGTTGAAATTGGGTCCCAAATGGGCTAAGAACTCGGAAACATTGCGTTGAACCACTAAATGACTTACCAAGTGGTTTTTGGGGTTAGAATATGTTAGAATTCAATAAATTTGATTGATAACAAGTGCTAGAGATGCATGAAAAGTGTTTAGAAGTGTGGAGAAAGACTTGTTGAAAATGGGTCCCAAATGGGCTAAGAACTCGGAAACATTGCGTTGAACCACTAAATGACTTATCTAGTGTTGTTTGGGGTGATAATATGTTAGAATACAATAAATTTGATTGATTACACTTGCTAGAGATGCATGAAGAGTGTTTATAAGTGTGGAGAAAGACTTGTTGAAATTAGGTCCTAAATGGGCTAAGAACTCGGAAACATTGTGTTGAACCACTAAATGAATTATCTAGTGTTTTTTTTGGGTTAGAATATGTTAGAATTTAATAAATTTAATTGATTATAAGTGCTAGAGATGCATGAAGAGTGTTTAGAAGTGTAGAGAAAGACTTGTTGAAATTGGGTCCCAAATGGGCTAAGAATTCGGAAACATTGCGTTGAACCACTAAATGACTTATCTAGTGTTGTTTGGGGTTAGAATATGTTAGAATACAATAAATTTGATTGATTACAAATGCTAGAGATGCATGAAGAGTGTTTAGAGTTGTGTAGAAAGACTTGTTAAAATTTGGTCCCCAATGGGCTAAAAATCGATAACCATGTCTTTGGAGCAGTAAATGGCTTGTCTAGTGTTGTTTGGGGTTTGAATATGTTAGAATACAATAAATTTTATTGATTACAAGTTTAGAGATGCGTGAAGAATGTTTAGAAGTGTGGAGAAAGACTTGTTAAAATTGTGTCCCAAATGGGCTAAGAATTCGGAAACATTGCGTTGAACCACTAAATGTCTTATCTAGTGTTGTTTGGGGTTAGAATATGTTAGAATACAATAACTTTGATTTATTACAAATGCTAGAGATGCATGAAGAGTGTTTAGAGTTGTGTAGAAAGACTTGTTGAAATTTGGTCCCAAATGGGCTAAGAATCGATAAACATATCTTTGGAGCAGTAAATGGCTTGTCTAGTGTTTTTTGGGGTTTGAATATGTTAGAATACAATAAATTTATTGATTACAAATTTAGAGATGCATGAAGAGTGTTTAGAAGTGTGGAGAAAGACTTGTTAAAATTGTGTCCCAAATGGGCTAAGAACTCGGAAACATTGCGTTGAACCACTAAATGACTTATCTAGTGTTGTTTGGGTTTAGAATATGTTGGAATACAATGTATTTGATTGATTACAAGTACTAGAGATTCATAAAGAGTGTTTAGAAGTGTGTAGAAAGACTTGCCAAAATTTGTTCAAAATAGGCTAAGAACTCGGAAACATTGCGTAGAACCACTATATGGCTTGTCTAGTGTTGTTTAGGGTTAGAACATATTAGACTACAGTAAATTTGATTGTTTATAAGTGCTAGAGATGTTTGAAGAGTGTTTAGAAGGTTGGAGAAAAACTTGTTGAAATTGGGTCCCACATGGGCTAGGAACTCGGAAACATTGTGATGAACCACTAAATGACTTATCTAGTGGTTATTGGGGTTAGAATATGTTAGAATACAATAAATTTGATTGATTACAATTGCTATAGATGCATGAAAAGTGTTTAGAAGTGGGGAGAAAGACGTTGAAATTGGGTCCCAAATGGGCTAAGAACTCGGAAACATTGCGTTGAACCACTAAATGACTTACCAAGTGGTTTTTGGGGTTAGAATATGTTAGAATTCAATAAATTTGATTGATAACAAGTGCTAGAGATGCATGAAAAGTGTTTAGAAGTGTGGAGAAAGACTTGTTGAAAATGGGTCCCAAATGGGCTAAGAACTCGAAAACATTGCGTTGAACCACTAAATGACTTATCTAGTGTTGTTTGGGGTGATAATATGTTAGAATACAATAAATTTGATTGATTACACTTGCTAGAGATGCATGAAGAGTGTTTATAAGTGTGGAGAAAGACTTGTTGAAATTAGGTCCTAAATGGGCTAAGAACTCGGAAACATTGTGTTGAACCACTAAATGAATTATCTAGTGTTTTTTTTGGGTTAGAATATGTTAGAATTTAATAAATTTAATTGATTATAAGTGCTAGAGATGCATGAAGAGTGTTTAGAAGTGTAGAGAAAGACTTGTTGAAATTGGGTCCCAAATGGGCTAAGAATTCGGAAACATTGCGTTGAACCACTAAATGACTTATCTAGTGTTGTTTGGGGTTAGAATATGTTAGAATACAATAAATTTGATTGATTACAAATGCTAGAGATGCATGAAGAGTGTTTAGAGTTGTGTAGAAAGACTTGTTAAAATTTGGTCCCCAATGGGCTAAAAATCGATAACCATGTCTTTGGAGCAGTAAATGGCTTGTCTAGTGTTGTTTGGGGTTTGAATATGTTAGAATACAATAAATTTTATTGATTACAAGTTTAGAGATGCGTGAAGCATGTTTAGAAGTGTGGAGAAAGACTTGTTAAAATTGTGTCCCAAATGGGCTAAGAATTCGGAAACATTGCGTTGAACCACTAAATGTCTTATCTAGTGTTGTTTGGGGTTAGAATATGTTAGAATACAATAACTTTGATTTATTACAAATGCTAGAGATGCATGAAGAGTGTTTAGAGTTGTGTAGAAAGACTTGTTGAAATTTGGTCCCAAATGGGCTAAGAATCGATAAACATATCTTTGGAGCAGTAAATGGCTTGTCTAGTGTTTTTTGGGGTTTGAATATGTTAGAATACAATAAATTTATTGATTACAAATTTAGAGATGCATGAAGAGTGTTTAGAAGTGTGGAGAAAGACTTGTTAAAATTGTGTCCCAAATGGGCTAAGAACTCGGAAACATTGCGTTGAACCACTAAATGACTTATCTAGTGTTGTTTGGGTTTAGAATATGTTGGAATACAATGTATTTGATTGATTACAAGTACTAGAGATTCATAAAGAGTGTTTAGAAGTGTGTAGAAAGACTTGCCAAAATTTGTTCAAAATAGGCTAAGAACTCGGAAACATTGCGTAGAACCACTATATGGCTTGTCTAGTGTTGTTTAGGGTTAGAACATATTAGACTACAGTAAATTTGATTGTTTATAAGTGCTAGAGATGTTTGAAGAGTGTTTAGAAGGTTGGAGAAAAACTTGTTGAAATTGGGTCCCACATGGGCTAGGAACTCGGAAACATTGTGATGAACCACTAAATGACTTATCTAGTGTTGTTTGGGGTTAGAATATGTTAGAATTCAATAAATTTGATTGATAACAAGTGCTAGAGATGCCTGAAAAGTGTTTAGAAGTGTGGAGAAAGACTTGTTGAAATTGGGTCACAAATGGGCTAAGAACTCGGTAACATTGCGTTGAACCCCTAAATTACTTATCTAGTGTTGTTTGGGTTTAGATTATGTTAGAATACAATGAATTTGATTGATTACAAGTGCTAGAGATGCATAAAGAGTGTTTAGAAGTGTGTAGAAAGACTGCCAAAATTTGTTCAAAATAGGCTAAGAACTCGGAAACATTGCGTAGAACCACTATATGGCTTGTCTAGTGTTGTTTAGAGTTAGAACATATTAGACTACAGTAAATTTGATTGATTATAAGTGCTAGAGATGTTTGAAGAGTGTTTAGAAGGTTGGAGAAAAACTTGTTGAAATTGGGTCCCACATGGGCTAAGAACTCGGAAACATTGTGTTGAACCACTAAATGACTTATCTAGTGTTGTTTGGGGTTAGAATATGTTAGAATTCAATAAATTTGATTGATAACAAGTGCTAGAGATGCCTGAAAAGTGTTTAGAAGTGTGGAGAAAGACTTGTTGAAATTGGGTCACAAATGGGCTAAGAACTCGGAAACATTGCGTTGAACCCCTAAATGACTTATCTAGTGGTTATTGGGGTTAGAATATGTTAGAATACAATAAATTTTATTGATTACAATTGCTATAGATGCATGAAAAGTGTTTAGAAGTGGGGAGAAAGACGTTGAAATTGGGTCCCAAATGGGCTAAGAACTCGGAAACATTGCGTTGAACCACTAAATGACTTACCAAGTGGTTTTTGGGGTTAGAATATGTTAGAATTCAATAAATTTGATTGATAACAAGTGCTAGAGATGCATGAAGAGTGTTTAGAAGTGTAGAAAAAGACTTGTTGAAATTGGGTCCCAAATGGGCTAAGAATTCGGAAACATTGTGTTGAACCCCTAAATGACTTATCTAGTGTTGTTTGGGGTTAGAATATGTTAGAATACAATAACTTTGATTGATTACAAATGCTAGAAATGCATGAAGAGTGTTTAGAGTTGTGTAGAAAGACTTGTTGAAATTTGGTCCCAAATGGGCTAAGAATCGATAAACATGTCTTTGGAGCAGTAAATGGCTTGTCTAGTGTTTTTTGGATTTTGAATATGTTAGAATACAATAAATTTTATTGATTACAAATTTAGAGATGCATGAAGAGTGTTTAGAAGTGTGGAGAAAGACTTGTTAAAATTGTGTCCCAAATGGGCTAAGAACTCGGAAACATTGCGTTGAACCACTAAATGACTTATCTAGTGTTGTTTGGGTTTAGAATATGTTGGAATACAATGTATTTGATTGATTACAAGTGCTAGAGATTCATAAAGAGTGTTTAGAAGTGTGTAGAAAGACTTGCCAAAATTTGTTCAAAATAGGCTAAGAACTCGGAAACATTGCGTAGAACCACTATATGGCTTGTCTAGTGTTGTTTAGGGTTAGAACATATTAGACTACAGTAAATTTGATTGTTTATAAGTGCTAGAGATGTTTGAAGAGTGTTTAGAAGGTTGGAGAAAAACTTGTTGAAATTGGGTCCCACATGGGCTAGGAACTCGGAAACATTGTGATGAACCACTAAATGACTTATCTAGTGTTGTTTGGGGTTAGTATATGTTAGAATTCAATAAATTTGATTGATAACAAGTGCTAGAGATGCCTGAAAAGTGTTTAGAAGTGTGGAGAAAGACTTGTTGAAATTGGGTCACAAATGGGCTAAGAACTCGGTAACATTGCGTTGAACCCCTAAATGACTTATCTAGTGTTGTTTGGGTTTAGAATATGTTAGAATACAATGAATTTGATTGATTACAAGTGCTAGAGATGCATAAAGAGTGTTTAGAAGTGTGTAGAAAGACTGCCAAAATTTGTTCAAAATAGGCTAAGAACTCGGAAACATTGCGTAGAACCACTATATGGCTTGTCTAGTGTTGTTTAGAGTTAGAACATATTAGACTACAGTAAATTTGATTGATTATAAGTGCTAGAGATGTTTGAAGAGTGTTTAGAAGGTTGGAGAAAAACTTGTTGAAATTGGGTCCCACATGGGCTAAGAACTCGGAAACATTGTGTTGAACCACTAAATGACTTATCTAGTGTTGTTTGGGGTTAGAATATGTTAGAATTCAATAAATTTGATTGATAACAAGTGCTAGAGATGCCTGAAAAGTGTTTAGAAGTGTGGAGAAAGACTTGTTGAAATTGGGTCACAAATGGGCTAAGAACTCGGAAACATTGCGTTGAACCCCTAAATGACTTATCTAGTGGTTATTGGGGTTAGAATATGTTAGAATACAATAAATTCTATTGATTACAATTGCTATAGATGCATGAAAAGTGTTTAGAAGTGGGGAGAAAGACGTTGAAATTGGGTCCCAAATGGGCTAAGAACTCGGAAACATTGCGTTGAACCACTAAATGACTTACCAAGTGGTTTTTGGGGTTAGAATATGTTAGAATTCAATAAATTTGATTGATAACAAGTGCTAGAGATGCATGAAGAGTGTTTAGAAGTGTAGAAAAAGACTTGTTGAAATTGGGTCCCAAATGGGCTAAGAATTCGGAAACATTGTGTTGAACCCCTAAATGACTTATCTAGTGTTGTTTGGGGTTAGAATATGTTAGAATACAATAACTTTGATTGATTACAAATGCTAGAAATGCATGAAGAGTGTTTAGAGTTGTGTAGAAAGACTTGTTGAAATTTGGTCCCAAATGGGCTAAGAATCGATAAACATGTCTTTGGAGCAGTAAATGGCTTGTCTAGTGTTTTTTGGATTTTGAATATGTTAGAATACAATAAATTTTATTGATTACAAATTTAGAGATGCATGAAGAGTGTTTAGAAGTGTGGAGAAAGACTTGTTAAAATTGTGTCCCAAATGGGCTAAGAACTCGGAAACATTGCGTTGAACCACTAAATGACTTATCTAGTGTTGTTTGGGTTTAGAATATGTTGGAATACAATGTATTTGATTGATTACAAGTGCTAGAGATTCATAAAGAGTGTTTAGAAGTGTGTAGAAAGACTTGCCAAAATTTGTTCAAAATAGGCTAAGAACTCGGAAACATTGCGTAGAACCACTATATGGCTTGTCTAGTGTTGTTTAGGGTTAGAACATATTAGACTACAGTAAATTTGATTGTTTATAAGTGCTAGAGATGTTTGAAGAGTGTTTAGAAGGTTGGAGAAAAACTTGTTGAAATTGGGTCCCACATGGGCTAGGAACTCGGAAACATTGTGATGAACCACTAAATGACTTATCTAGTGTTGTTTGGGGTTAGTATATGTTAGAATTCAATAAATTTGATTGATAACAAGTGCTAGAGATGCCTGAAAAGTGTTTAGAAGTGTGGAGAAAGACTTGTTGAAATTGGGTCACAAATGGGCTAAGAACTCGGTAACATTGCGTTGAACCCCTAAATGACTTATCTAGTGTTGTTTGGGTTTAGAATATGTTAGAATACAATGAATTTGATTGATTACAAGTGCTAGAGATGCATAAAGAGTGTTTAGAAGTGTGTAGAAAGACTGCCAAAATTTGTTCAAAATAGGCTAAGAACTCGGAAACATTGCGTAGAACCACTATATGGCTTGTCTAGTGTTGTTTAGGGTTAGAACATATTAGACTACAGTAAATTTGATTGATTATAAGTGCTAGAGATGTTTGAAGAGTGTTTAGAAGGTTGGAGAAAAACTTGTTGAAATTGGGTCCCACATGGGCTAAGAACTCGGAAACATTGTGTTGAACCACTAAATGACTTATATAGTGTTGTTTGGGGTTAGAATATGTTAAAATTCAATAAATTTGATTGATAACAAGTGCTAGAGATGCCTGAAAAGTGTTTAGAAGTGTGGAGAAAGACTTGTTGAAATTGGGTCACAAATGGGCTAAGAACTCGGAAACATTGCGTTGAACCCCTAAATGACTTATCTAATGGTTATTGGGGTTAGAATATGTTAGAATACAATAAATTTTATTGATTACAATTGCTATAGATGCATGAAAAGTGTTTAGAAGTGGGGAGAAAGACGTTGAAATTGGGTCCCAAATGGGCTAAGAACTCGGAAACATTGCGTTGAACCACTAAATGACTTACCAAGTGGTTTTTGGGGTTAGAATATGTTAAAATTCAATAAATTTGATTGATAACAAGTGCTAGAGATGCATGAAGAGTGTTTAGAAGTGTAGAAAAAGACTTGTTGAAATTGGGTCCCAAATGGGCTAAGAATTCGGAAACATTGCGTTGAACCCCTAAATGACTTATCTAGTGTTGTTTGGGGTTAGAATATGTTAGAATACAATAACTTTGATTGATTACAAATGCTAGAAATGCATGAAGAGTGTTTAGAGTTGTGTAGAAAGACTTGTTGAAATTAGGTCCTAAATGGGCTAAGAACTCGGAAACATTGTGTTGAACCACTAAATGAATTATCTAGTGTTTTTTTTGGGTTAGAATATGTTAGAATTTAATAAATTTAATTGATTATAAGTGCTAGAGATGCATGAAGAGTGTTTAGAAGTGTAGAGAAAGACTTGTTGAAATTGGGTCCCAAATGGGCTAAGAATTCGGAAACATTGCGTTGAACCACTAAATGACTTATCTAGTGTTGTTTGGGGTTAGAATATGTTAGAATACAATAAATTTGATTGATTACAAATGCTAGAGATGCATGAAGAGTGTTTAGAGTTGTGTAGAAAGACTTGTTAAAATTTGGTCCCCAATGGGCTAAAAATCGATAACCATGTCTTTGGAGCAGTAAATGGCTTGTCTAGTGTTGTTTGGGGTTTGAATATGTTAGAATACAATAAATTTTATTGATTACAAGTTTAGAGATGCGTGAAGAATGTTTAGAAGTGTGGAGAAAGACTTGTTAAAATTGTGTCCCAAATGGGCTAAGAATTCGGAAACATTGCGTTGAACCACTAAATGTCTTATCTAGTGTTGTTTGGGGTTAGAATATGTTGGAATACAATGTATTTGATTGATTACAAGTACTAGAGATTCATAAAGAGTGTTTAGAAGTGTGTAGAAAGACTTGCCAAAATTTGTTCAAAATAGGCTAAGAACTCGGAAACATTGCGTAGAACCACTATATGGCTTGTCTAGTGTTGTTTAGGGTTAGAACATATTAGACTACAGTAAATTTGATTGTTTATAAGTGCTAGAGATGTTTGAAGAGTGTTTAGAAGGTTGGAGAAAAACTTGTTGAAATTGGGTCCCACATGGGCTAGGAACTCGGAAACATTGTGATGAACCACTAAATGACTTATCTAGTGTTGTTTGGGGTTAGAATATGTTAGAATTCAATAAATTTGATTGATAACAAGTGCTAGAGATGCCTGAAAAGTGTTTAGAAGTGTGGAGAAAGACTTGTTGAAATTGGGTCACAAATGGGCTAAGAACTCGGTAACATTGCGTTGAACCCCTAAATTACTTATCTAGTGTTGTTTGGGTTTAGAATATGTTAGAATACAATGAATTTGATTGATTACAAGTGCTAGAGATGCATAAAGAGTGTTTAGAAGTGTGTAGAAAGACTGCCAAAATTTGTTCAAAATAGGCTAAGAACTCGGAAACATTGCGTAGAACCACTATATGGCTTGTCTAGTGTTGTTTAGAGTTAGAACATATTAGACTACAGTAAATTTGATTGATTATAAGTGCTAGAGATGTTTGAAGAGTGTTTAGAAGGTTGGAGAAAAACTTGTTGAAATTGGGTCCCACATGGGCTAAGAACTCGGAAACATTGTGTTGAACCACTAAATGACTTATCTAGTGTTGTTTGGGGTTAGAATATGTTAGAATTCAATAAATTTGATTGATAACAAGTGCTAGAGATGCCTGAAAAGTGTTTAGAAGTGTGGAGAAAGACTTGTTGAAATTGGGTCACAAATGGGCTAAGAACTCGGAAACATTGCGTTGAACCCCTAAATGACTTATCTAGTGGTTATTGGGGTTAGAATATGTTAGAATACAATAAATTTTATTGATTACAAGTGCTATAGATGCATGAAAAGTGTTTAGAAGTGGGGAGAAAGACGTTGAAATTGGGTCCCAAATGGGCTAAGAACTCGGAAACATTGCGTTGAACCACTAAATGACTTACCAAGTGGTTTTTGGGGTTAGAATATGTTAGAATTCAATAAATTTGATTGATAACAAGTGCTAGAGATGCATGAAGAGTGTTTAGAAGTGTAGAAAAAGACTTGTTGAAATTGGGTCCCAAATGGGCTAAGAATTCGGAAACATTGCGTTGAACCCCTAAATGACTTATCTAGTGTTGTTTGGGGTTAGAATATGTTAGAATACAATAACTTTGATTGATTACAAATGCTAGAAATGCATGAAGAGTGTTTAGAGTTGTGTAGAAAGACTTGTTGAAATTTGGTCCCAAATGGGCTAAGAATCGATAAACATGTCTTTGGAGCAGTAAATGGCTTGTCTAGTGTTTTTTGGATTTTGAATATGTTAGAATACAATAAATTTTATTGATTACAAATTTAGAGATGCATGAAGAGTGTTTAGAAGTGTGGAGAAAGACTTGTTAAAATTGTGTCCCAAATGGGCTAAGAACTCGGAAACATTGCGTTGAACCACTAAATGACTTATCTAGTGTTGTTTGGGTTTAGAATATGTTGGAATACAATGTATTTGATTGATTACAAGTGCTAGAGATTCATAAAGAGTGTTTAGAAGTGTGTAGAAAGACTTGCCAAAATTTGTTCAAAATAGGCTAAGAACTCGGAAACATTGCGTAGAACCACTATATGGCTTGTCTAGTGTTGTTTAGGGTTAGAACATATTAGACTACAGTAAATTTGATTGTTTATAAGTGCTAGAGATGTTTGAAGAGTGTTTAGAAGGTTGGAGAAAAACTTGTTGAAATTGGGTCCCACATGGGCTAGGAACTCGGAAACATTGTGATGAACCACTAAATGACTTATCTAGTGTTGTTTGGGGTTAGAATATGTTAGAATTCAATAAATTTGATTGATAACAAGTGCTAGAGATGCCTGAAAAGTGTTTAGAAGTGTGGAGAAAGACTTGTTGAAATTGGGTCACAAATGGGCTAAGAACTCGGTAACATTGCGTTGAACCCCTAAATTACTTATCTAGTGTTGTTTGGGTTTAGAATATGTTAGAATACAATGAATTTGATTGATTACAAGTGCTAGAGATGCATAAAGAGTGTTTAGAAGTGTGTAGAAAGACTGCCAAAATTTGTTCAAAATAGGCTAAGAACTCGGAAACATTGCGTAGAACCACTATATGGCTTGTCTAGTGTTGTTTAGAGTTAGAACATATTAGACTACAGTAAATTTGATTGATTATAAGTGCTAGAGATGTTTGAAGAGTGTTTAGAAGGTTGGAGAAAAACTTGTTGAAATTGGGTCCCACATGGGCTAAGAACTCGGAAACATTGTGTTGAACCACTAAATGACTTATCTAGTGTTGTTTGGGGTTAGAATATGTTAGAATTCAATAAATTTGATTGATAACAAGTGCTAGAGATGCCTGAAAAGTGTTTAGAAGTGTGGAGAAAGACTTGTTGAAATTGGGTCACAAATGGGCTAAGAACTCGGAAACATTGCGTTGAACCCCTAAATGACTTATCTAGTGGTTATTGGGGTTAGAATATGTTAGAATACAATAAATTTTATTGATTACAATTGCTATAGATGCATGAAAAGTGTTTAGAAGTGGGGAGAAAGACGTTGAAATTGGGTCCCAAATGGGCTAAGAACTCGGAAACATTGCGTTGAACCACTAAATGACTTACCAAGTGGTTTTTGGGGTTAGAATATGTTAGAATTCAATAAATTTGATTGATAACAAGTGCTAGAGATGCATGAAGAGTGTTTAGAAGTGTAGAAAAAGACTTGTTGAAATTGGGTCCCAAATGGGCTAAGAATTCGGAAACATTGCGTTGAACCCCTAAATGACTTATCTAGTGTTGTTTGGGGTTAGAATATGTTAGAATACAATAACTTTGATTGATTACAAATGCTAGAAATGCATGAAGAGTGTTTAGAGTTGTGTAGAAAGACTTGTTGAAATTTGGTCCCAAATGGGCTAAGAATCGATAAACATGTCTTTGGAGCAGTAAATGGCTTGTCTAGTGTTTTTTGGGGTTTGAATATGTTAGAATACAATAAATTTTATTGATTACAAATTTAGAGATGCATGAAGAGTGTTTAGAAGTGTGGAGAAAGACTTGTTAAAATTGTGTCCCAAATGGGCTAAGAACTCGGAAACATTGCGTTGAACCACTAAATGACTTATCTAGTGTTGTTTGGGTTTAGAATATGTTGGAATACAATGTATTTGATTGATTACAAGTGCTAGAGATTCATAAAGAGTGTTTAGAAGTGTGTAGAAAGACTTGCCAAAATTTGTTCAAAATAGGCTAAGAACTCGGAAACATTGCGTAGAACCACTATATGGCTTGTATAGTGTTGTTTAGGGTTAGAACATATTAGACTACAGTAAATTTGATTGTTTATAAGTGCTAGAGATGTTTGAAGAGTGTTTAGAAGGTTGGAGAAAAACTTGTTGAAATTGGGTCCCACATGGGCTAGGAACTCGGAAACATTGTGATGAACCACTAAATGACTTATCTAGTGTTGTTTGGGGTTAGTATATGTTAGAATTCAATAAATTTGATTGATAACAAGTGCTAGAGATGCCTGAAAAGTGTTTAGAAGTGTGGAGAAAGACTTGTTGAAATTGGGTCACAAATGGGCTAAGAACTCGGTAACATTGCGTTGAACCCATAAATGACTTATCTAGTGTTGTTTGGGTTTAGAATATGTTAGAATACAATGAATTTGATTGATTACAAGTGCTAGAGATGCATAAAGAGTGTTTAGAAGTGTGTAGAAAGACTGCCAAAATTTGTTCAAAATAGGCTAAGAACTCGGAAACATTGCGTAGAACCACTATATGGCTTGTCTAGTGTTGTTTAGGGTTAGAACATATTAGACTACAGTAAATTTGATTGATTATAAGTGCTAGAGATGTTTGAAGAGTGTTTAGAAGGTTGGAGAAAAACTTGTTGAAATTGGGTCCCACATGGGCTAAGAACTCGGAAACATTGTGTTGAACCACTAAATGACTTATCTAGTGTTGTTTGGGGTTAGAATATGTTAAAATTCAATAAATATGATTGATAACAAGTGCTAGAGATGCCTGAAAAGTGTTTAGAAGTGTGGAGAAAGACTTGTTGAAATTGGGTCACAAATGGGCTAAGAACTCGGAAACATTGCATTGAACCCCTAAATGACTTATCTAGTGGTTATTGGGGTTAGAATATGTTAGAATACAATAAATTTTATTGATTACAATTGCTATAGATGCATGAAAAGTGTTTAGAAGTGGGGAGAAAGACGTTGAAATTGGGTCCCAAATGGGCTAAGAACTCAGAAACATTGCGTTAAACCACTAAATGACTTACCAAGTGGTTTTTGGGGTTAGAATATGTTAGAATTCAATAAATTTGATTGATAACAAGTGCTAGAGATGCATGAAGAGTGTTTAGAAGTGTAGAAAAAGACTTGTTGAAATTGGGTCCCAAATGGGCTAAGAATTCGGAAACATTGCGTTGAACCCCTAAATGACTTATCTAGTGTTGTTTGGGGTTAGAATATGTTAGAATACAATAACTTTGATTGATTACAAATGCTAGAAATGCATGAAGAGTGTTTAGAGTTGTGTAGAAAGACTTGTTGAAATTTGGTCCCAAATGGGCTAAGAATCGATAAACATGTCTTTGGAGCAGTAAATGGCTTGTCTAGTGTTTTTTGGGGTTTGAATATGTTAGAATACAATAAATTTTATTGATTACAAATTTAGAGATGCATGAAGAGTGTTTAGAAGTGTGGAGAAAGACTTGTTAAAATTGTGTCCCAAATGGGCTAAGAACTCGGAAACATTGCGTTGAACCACTAAATGACTTATCTAGTGTTGTTTGGGTTTAGAATATGTTGGAATACAATGTATTTGATTGATTACAAGTGCTAGAGATGCATAAAGAGTGTTTAGAAGTGTGTAGAAAGACTTGCCAAAATTTGTTCAAAATAGGCTAAGAACTCGGAAACATTGCGTAGAACCACTATATGGCTTGTCTAGTGTTTTTTAGGGTTAGAAAATATTAGACTACAGTAAATTTGATTGATTACAAGTGCTAGAGATGTTTGAAGAGTGTTTAGAAGGTTGGAGAAAAACTTGTTGAAATTGGGTCCCACATGGGCTAAGAACTCGGAAACATTGTGTTGAACCACTAAATGACTTATCTAGTGTTGTTTGGGGTTAGAAT
Source organism: Capsella bursa-pastoris (assembly GCA_036452645.1). NCBI lineage: Eukaryota > Viridiplantae > Streptophyta > Magnoliopsida > Brassicales > Brassicaceae > Capsella > Capsella bursa-pastoris. Next base: position 7,079,056 of record CP144192.1, read on the forward strand.
ATGTTAGAATTCAATAAATTTGATTGATAACAAGTGCTAGAGATGCCTGAAAAGTGTTTAGAAGTGTGGAGAAAGACTTGTTGAAATTGGGTCACAAATGGGCTAAGAACTCGGAAACATTGCGTTGAACCCCTAAATGACTTATCTAGTGGTTATTGGGGTTAGAATATGTTAGAATACAATAAATTTTATTGATTACAATTGCTATAGATGCATGAAAAGTGTTTAGAAGTGGGGAGAAAGACGTTGAAATTGGGTCCCAAATGGGCTAAGAACTCGGAAACATTGCGTTGAACCACTAAATGACTTAGCTAGTGTTGTTTGGGGTTAGTATATGTTAGAATTCAATAAATTTGATTGATAACAAGTGCTAGAGATGCCTGAAAAGTGTTTAGAAGTGTGGAGAAAGACTTGTTGAAATTGGGTCACAAATGGGCTAAGAACTCGGTAACATTGCGTTGAACCCCTAAATGACTTATCTAGTGTTGTTTGGGTTTAGAATATGTTAGAATACAATGAATTTGATTGATTACAAGTGCTAGAGATGCATAAAGAGTGTTTAGAAGTGTGTAGAAAGACTGCCAAAATTTGTTCAAAATAGGCTAAGAACTCGGAAACATTGCGTAGAACCACTATATGGCTTGTCTAGTGTTGTTTAGGGTTAGAACATATTAGACTACAGTAAATTTGATTGATTATAAGTGCTAGAGATGTTTGAAGAGTGTTTAGAAGGTTGGAGAAAAACTTGTTGAAATTGGGTCCCACATGGGCTAAGAACTCGGAAACATTGTGTTGAACCACTAAATGACTTATCTAGTGTTGTTTGGGGTTAGAATATGTTAGAATTCAATAAATTTGATTGATAACAAGTGCTAGAGATGCCTGAAAAGTGTTTAGAAGTGTGGAGAAAGACTTGTTGAAATTGGGTCACAAATGGGCTAAGAACTCGGAAACATTGCGTTGAACCCCTAAATGACTTATCTAGTGGTTATTGGGGTTAGAATATGTTAGAATACAATAAATTTTATTGATTACAATTGCTATAGATGCATGAAAAGTGTTTAGAAGTGGGGAGAAAGACGTTGAAATTGGGTCCCAAATGGGCTAAGAACTCGGAAACATTGCGTTGAACCACTAAATGACTTACCAAGTGGTTTTTGGGGTTAGAATATGTTAGAATTCAATAAATTTGATTGATAACAAGTGCTAGAGATGCATGAAGAGTGTTTAGAAGTGTAGAAAAAGACTTGTTGAAATTGGGTCCCAAATGGGCTAAGAATTCGGAAACATTGCGTTGAACCCCTAAATGACTTATCTAGTGTTGTTTGGGGTTAGAATATGTTAGAATACAATAACTTTGATTGATTACAAATGCTAGAAATGCATGAAGAGTGTTTAGAGTTGTGTAGAAAGACTTGTTGAAATTTGGTCCCAAATGGGCTAAGAATCGATAAACATGTCTTTGGAGCAGTAAATGGCTTGTCTAGTGTTTTTTGGATTTTGAATATGTTAGAATACAATAAATTTTATTGATTACAAATTTAGAGATGCATGAAGAGTGTTTAGAAGTGTGGAGAAAGACTTGTTAAAATTGTGTCCCAAATGGGCTAAGAACTCGGAAACATTGCGTTGAACCACTAAATGACTTATCTAGTGTTGTTTGGGTTTAGAATATGTTGGAATACAATGTATTTGATTGATTACAAGTGCTAGAGATTCATAAAGAGTGTTTAGAAGTGTGTAGAAAGACTTGCCAAAATTTGTTCAAAATAGGCTAAGAACTCGGAAACATTGCGTAGAACCACTATATGGCTTGTCTAGTGTTGTTTAGGGTTAGAACATATTAGACTACAGTAAATTTGATTGTTTATAAGTGCTAGAGATGTTTAAAGAGTGTTTAGAAGGTTGGAGAAAAACTTGTTGAAATTGGGTCCCACATGGGCTAGGAACTCGGAAACATTGTGATGAACCACTAAATGACTTATCTAGTGTTGTTTGAGGTTAGAATATGTTAGAATTCAATAAATTTGATTGATAACAAGTGCTAGAGATGCCTGAAAAGTGTTTAGAAGTGTAGAGAAAGACTTGTTGAAATTGGGTCACAAATGGGCTAAGAACTCGGTAACATTGCGTTGAACCCCTAAATGACTTATCTAGTGTTGTTTGGGTTTAGAATATGTTAGAATACAATGAATTTGATTGATTACAAGTGCTAGAGATGCATAAAGAGTGTTTAGAAGTGTGTAGAAAGACTGCCAAAATTTGTTCAAAATAGGCTAAGAACTCGGAAACATTGCGTAGAACCACTATATGGCTTGTCTAGTGTTGTTTAGGGTTAGAACATATTAGACTACAGTAAATTTGATTGATTATAAGTGCTAGAGATGTTTGAAGAGTGTTTAGAAGGTTGGAGAAAAACTTGTTGAAATTGGGTCCCACATGGGCTAAGAACTCGGAAACATTGTGTTGAACCACTTAATGACTTATCTAGTGTTGTTTGGGGTTAGAATATGTTAAAATTCAATAAATTTGATTGATAACAAGTGCTAGAGATGCCTGAAAAGTGTTTAGAAGTGTGGAGAAAGACTTGTTGAAATTGGGTCACAAATGGGCTAAGAACTCGGAAACATTGCGTTGAACCCCTAAATGACTTATCTAATGGTTATTGGGGTTAGAATATGTTAGAATACAATAAATTTTATTGATTACAATTGCTATAGATGCATGAAAAGTGTTTAGAAGTGGGGAGAAAGACGTTGAAATTGGGTCCCAAATGGGCTAAGAACTCGGAAACATTGCGTTGAACCACTAAATGACTTACCAAGTGGTTTTTGGGGTTAGAATATGTTAAAATTCAATAAATTTGATTGATAACAAGTGCTAGAGATGCATGAAGAGTGTTTAGAAGTGTAGAAAAAGACTTGTTGAAATTGGGTCCCAAATGGGCTAAGAATTCGGAAACATTGCGTTGAACCCCTAAATGACTTATCTAGTGTTGTTTGGGGTTAGAATATGTTAGAATACAATAACTTTGATTGATTACAAATGCTAGAAATGCATGAAGAGTGTTTAGAGTTGTGTAGAAAGACTTGTTGAAATTTGGTCCCAAATGGGCTAAGAATGTGGTTTTTGGGGTTAGAATATGTTAGAATTCAATAAATTTGATTGATATTAAGTGCTAGAGATGCATGAAGAGTGTTTAGAAGTGTAGAAAAAGACTGGTTGAAATTGGGTCCCAAATGGGCTAAGAATTCGGAAACATTGCGTTGAACCCCTAAATGACTTATCTAGTGTTGTTTGGGGTTAGAATATGTTAGAATACAATAACTTTGATTGATTACAAATGCTAGAAATGCATGAAGAGTGTTTAGAGTTGTGTAGAAAGACTTGTTGAAATTTGGTCCCAAATGGGCTAAGAATCGATAAACATGTCTTTGGACCAGTAAATGGCTTGTCTAGTGTTTTTTGGGGTTTGAAAATATTAGACTACAGTAAATTTGATTGATTACAAATTTAGAGATGCATGAAGAGTGTTTAGAAGTGTGAAGAAAGACTTGCCAAAATTTGTTCAAAATAGGCTAAGAACTCGGAAACATTGCGTAGAACCACTATATGGCTTGTCTAGTGTTGTTTAGGGTTAGAACATATTATACTACAGTAAATTTGATTGATTATAAGTGCTAGAGATGTTTGAAGAGTGTTTAGAAGGTTGGAGAAAAACTTGTTGAAATTGGGTCCCACATAGACTAAGAACTCGGAAACATTGTGTTGAACCACTAAATAACTTATCTAGTGTTGTTTGGGGTTAGAATATGTTAGAATTCAATAAATTTGATTGATAACAAGTGCTAGAGATGCCTGAAAAGTGTTTAGAAGTGTGGAGAAAGACTTGTTGAAATTGGGTCATAAATGGGCTAAGAACTCGGAAACATTGCGTTGAACCCCTAAATGACTTATCTAGTGGTTATTGGGGTTAGAATATGTTAGAATACAATAAATTTGATTGATTACAATTGCTATAGATGCATGAAAAGTGTTTAGAAGTGGGGAGAAAGACGTTGAAATTGGGTCCCAAATGGGCTAAGAACTCGGAAACATTGCGTTGAACCACTAAATGACTTACCAAGTGGTTTTTGGGGTTAGAATATGTTAGAATTCAATAAATTTGATTGATAACAAGTGCTAGAGATGCATGAAGAGTGTTTAGAAGTGTAGAAAAAGACTTGTTGAAATTGGGTCCCAAATGGGCTAAGAATTCGGGAACATTGCGTTGAACCCCTAAATAACTTATCTAGTGTTGTTTGGGGTTAGAATATGTTAGAATACAATAACTTTGATTGATTACAAATGCTAGAAATGCATGAAGAGTGTTTAGAGTTGTGTAGAAAGACTTGTTGAAATTTGGTCCCAAATGGGCTAAGAATCGATAAACATGTCTTTGGAGCAGTAAATGGCTTGTCTAGTGTTTTTTGGGGTTTGAATATGTTAGAATACATTAAATTTTATTGATTACAAATTTAGAGACGCATGAAGAGTGTTTAGAAGTGTGGAGAAAGACTTGTTAAAATTGTGTCCCAAATGGGCTAAGAACTCGGAAACATTGCGTTGAACCACTAAATGACTTATCTAGTGTGGTTTGGGTTTAGAATATGTTGGAATACAATGAATTTGATTGATTACAAGTGCTAGAGATGCATAAAGAGTGTTTAGAAGTGTGTAGAAAGACTTGCCAAAATTTGTTCAAAATAAGCTAAGAACTCGGAAACATTGCGTAGAACCACTATATGGCTTGTCTAGTGTTTTTTAGGGTTAGAAAATATTAGACTACAGTAAATTTGATTGATTACAAGTGCTAGAGATGTTTGAAGAGTGTTTAGAAGGTTGGAGAAAAACTTGTTGAAATTGGGTCCCACCTGGGCTAAGAACTCGGAAACATTGTGTTGAACCACTAAATGACTTATCTAGTGTTGTTTGGGGTTAGAATATGTTAGAATTCAATAAATCTGATTGATAGCAAGTGCTAGAGATGCCTGAAAAGTGTTTAGAAGTGTGGAGAAAGACTTGTTGAAATTGGGTCACAAATGGGCTAAGAACTCGGAAACATTGCGTTGAACCCCTAAATGACTAATCTAGTGGTTATTGGGGTTAGAATATGTTAGAATACAATAAATTTTATTGATTACAATAGCTATAGATGCATGAAAAGTGTTTAGAAGTGGGGAGAAAGACGTTGAAATTGGGTACCAAATGGGCTAAGAACTCGTAAACATTGCGTTGAACCACTAAATGACTTACCAAGTGGTTTTTGGGGTTAGAATATGTTAGAATTAAATAAATTTTATTGATAACAAGTGCTAGAGATGCATGAAAAGTGTTTAAAAGTGTGGAGAAAGACATGTTGAAATTGGGTCCCAAATGGGCTAAGAACTCGGAAACATTGTGTTGAACCACTAAATGACTTATCTAGTGTTTTTTCGGGTTAAAATATGTTAGAATTCATTAAATTTAATTGATTATAAGTGCTAGAGATGCATGAAGAGTGTTTAGAAGTGTAGAGAAATACTTCTTGAAATTGGGTCCCAAATGGGCTAAGAATTCGGAAACATTGCGTTGAACCACTAAATGACTTATCTAGTGTTGTTTGGGGTTAGAATATGTTCGAATACAATAAATTTGATTGATTAGAAATGCTAGAGATGCATGAAGAGTGTTTAGAGTTGTGTAGAAAGACTTGTTAAAATTTGGTCCCCAATGGGCTAAGAATCGATAAACATGTCTTTGGAGCAGTAAATGGCTTGTCTAGTGTTGTTTGGGGTTTGAATATGTTAGAATACAATAAATTTTATTGATTACAAGTTTAGAGATGCATGAAGAGTGTTTAGAAGTGTGAAGAAAGACTTGCCAAAATTTGTTCAAAATAGGCTAAGAACTCGGAAACATTGCGTAGAACCACTATATGGCTTGTCTAGTGTTGTTTAGGGTTAGAACATATTAGACTACAGTAAATTTGATTGATTACAAGTGCTAGAGATGTTTGAAGAGTGTTTAGAAGGTTGGAGAAAAACTTGTTGAAATTGGGTCCCAAATGGGATAAGAACTCGGAAACATTGCGTTGAACCACTAAATGACTTACCAAGTGGTATTTGGGGGTTATAATATGTTAGAATTCAATAAATTTGATTGATTACAAGTGCTAGGGAGGCATGAAGAGTGTTTGGAAGTGTGGAGAAAGACTTATTGAAATTGGGTCCCAAATGGGCTAAGAACTCGGAAACATTGCGTTGACCCACTAAATGACTTACCAAGTGGTTTTTGGGGTTAGAATATGTTAAAATTCAATAAATTTGATTGATAACAAGTGCTAGAGATGCATGAAGAGTGTTTAGAAGTGTAGAAAAAGACTTGTTGAAATTGGGTCCCAAATGGGCTAAGAATTCGGAAACATTGCGTTGAACCCCTAAATGACTTATCTAGTGTTGTTTGGGGTTAGAATATGTTAGAATACAATAACTTTGATTGATTACAAATGCTAGAAATGCATGAAGAGTGTTTAGAGTTGTGTAGAAAGACTTGTTGAAATTTGGTCCCAAATGGGCTAAGAATGTGGTTTTTGGGGTTAGAATATGTTAGAATTCAATAAATTTGATTGATATTAAGTGCTAGAGATGCATGAAGAGTGTTTAGAAGTGTAGAAAAAGACTGGTTGAAATTGGGTCCCAAATGGGCTAAGAATTCGGAAACATTGCGTTGAACCCCTAAATGACTTATCTAGTGTTGTTTGGGGTTAGAATATGTTAGAATACAATAACTTTGATTGATTACAAATGCTAGAAATGCATGAAGAGTGTTTAGAGTTGTGTAGAAAGACTTGTTGAAATTTGGTCCCAAATGGGCTAAGAATCGATAAACATGTCTTTGGACCAGTAAATGGCTTGTCTAGTGTTTTTTGGGGTTTGAAAATATTAGACTACAGTAAATTTGATTGATTACAAATTTAGAGATGCATGAAGAGTGTTTAGAAGTGTGAAGAAAGACTTGCCAAAATTTGTTCAAAATAGGCTAAGAACTCGGAAACATTGCGTAGAACCACTATATGGCTTGTCTAGTGTTGTTTAGGGTTAGAACATATTATACTACAGTAAATTTGATTGATTATAAGTGCTAGAGATGTTTGAAGAGTGTTTAGAAGGTTGGAGAAAAACTTGTTGAAATTGGGTCCCACATGGGCTAAGAACTCGGAAACATTGTGTTGAACCACTAAATAACTTATCTAGTGTTGTTTGGGGTTAGAATATGTTAGAATTCAATAAATTTGATTGATAACAAGTGCTAGAGATGCCTGAAAAGTGTTTAGAAGTGTGGAGAAAGACTTGTTGAAATTGGGTCATAAATGGGCTAAGAACTCGGAAACATTGCGTTGAACCCCTAAATGACTTATCTAGTGGTTATTGGGGTTAGAATATGTTAGAATACAATAAATTTGATTGATTACAATTGCTATAGATGCATGAAAAGTGTTTAGAAGTGGGGAGAAAGACGTTGAAATTGGGTCCCAAATGGGCTAAGAACTCGGAAACATTGCGTTGAACCACTAAATGACTTACCAAGTGGTTTTTGGGGTTAGAATATGTTAGAATTCAATAAATTTGATTGATAACAAGTGCTAGAGATGCATGAAGAGTGTTTAGAAGTGTAGAAAAAGACTTGTTGAAATTGGGTCCCAAATGGGCTAAGAATTCGGAAACATTGCGTTGAACCCCTAAATAACTTATCTAGTGTTGTTTGGGGTTAGAATATGTTAGAATACAATAACTTTGATTGATTACAAATGCTAGAAATGCATGAAGAGTGTTTAGAGTTGTGTAGAAAGACTTGTTGAAATTTGGTCCCAAATGGGCTAAGAATCGATAAACATGTCTTTGGAGCAGTAAATGGCTTGTCTAGTGTTTTTTGGGGTTTGAATATGTTAGAATACATTAAATTTTATTGATTACAAATTTAGAGACGCATGAAGAGTGTTTAGAAGTGTGGAGAAAGACTTGTTAAAATTGTGTCCCAAATGGGCTAAGAACTCGGAAACATTGCGTTGAACCACTAAATGACTTATCTAGTGTGGTTTGGGTTTAGAATATGTTGGAATACAATGAATTTGATTGATTACAAGTGCTAGAGATGCATAAAGAGTGTTTAGAAGTGTGTAGAAAGACTTGCCAAAATTTGTTCAAAATAAGCTAAGAACTCGGAAACATTGCGTAGAACCACTATATGGCTTGTCTAGTGTTTTTTAGGGTTAGAAAATATTAGACTACAGTAAATTTGATTGATTACAAGTGCTAGAGATGTTTGAAGAGTGTTTAGAAGGTTGGAGAAAAACTTGTTGAAATTGGGTCCCACCTGGGCTAAGAACTCGGAAACATTGTGTTGAACCACTAAATGACTTATCTAGTGTTGTTTGGGGTTAGAATATGTTAGAATTCAATAAATCTGATTGATAGCAAGTGCTAGAGATGCCTGAAAAGTGTTTAGAAGTGTGGAGAAAGACTTGTTGAAATTGGGTCACAAATGGGCTAAGAACTCGGAAACATTGCGTTGAACCCCTAAATGACTAATCTAGTGGTTATTGGGGTTAGAATATGTTAGAATACAATAAATTTTATTGATTACAATAGCTATAGATGCATGAAAAGTGTTTAGAAGTGGGGAGAAAGACGTTGAAATTGGGTACCAAATGGGCTAAGAACTCGTAAACATTGCGTTGAACCACTAAATGACTTACCAAGTGGTTTTTGGGGTTAGAATATGTTAGAATTAAATAAATTTTATTGATAACAAGTGCTAGAGATGCATGAAAAGTGTTTAAAAGTGTGGAGAAAGACATGTTGAAATTGGGTCCCAAATGGGCTAAGAACTCGGAAACATTGTGTTGAACCACTAAATGACTTATCTAGTGTTTTTTCGGGTTAAAATATGTTAGAATTCATTAAATTTAATTGATTATAAGTGCTAGAGATGCATGAAGAGTGTTTAGAAGTGTAGAGAAATACTTCTTGAAATTGGGTCCCAAATGGGCTAAGAATTCGGAAACATTGCGTTGAACCACTAAATGACTTATCTAGTGTTGTTTGGGGTTAGAATATGTTCGAATACAATAAATTTGATTGATTAGAAATGCTAGAGATGCATGAAGAGTGTTTAGAGTTGTGTAGAAAGACTTGTTAAAATTTGGTCCCCAATGGGCTAAGAATCGATAAACATGTCTTTGGAGCAGTAAATGGCTTGTCTAGTGTTGTTTGGGGTTTGAATATGTTAGAATACAATAAATTTTATTGATTACAAGTTTAGAGATGCATGAAGAGTGTTTAGAAGTGTGAAGAAAGACTTGCCAAAATTTGTTCAAAATAGGCTAAGAACTCGGAAACATTGCGTAGAACCACTATATGGCTTGTCTAGTGTTGTTTAGGGTTAGAACATATTAGACTACAGTAAATTTGATTGATTACAAGTGCTAGAGATGTTTGAAGAGTGTTTAGAAGGTTGGAGAAAAACTTGTTGAAATTGGGTCCCAAATGGGATAAGAACTCGGAAACATTGCGTTGAACCACTAAATGACTTACCAAGTGGTATTTGGGGGTTATAATATGTTAGAATTCAATAAATTTGATTGATTACAAGTGCTAGGGAGGCATGAAGAGTGTTTAGAAGTGTGGAGAAAGACTTATTGAAATTGGGTCCCAAATGGGCTAAGAACTCGGAAACATTGCGTTGACCCACTAAATGACTTATCTAGTGTTGTTTGGGGTTAGAATATGTTAAAATTCAATAAATTTGATTGATAACAAGTGCTAGAGATGCATGAAGAGTGTTTAAAAGTTTGTAGAAAGACTTGTTGAAATTGGATCCCAAATGGGCTAGGAACTCGGAACCATTGCGTTGAACCACTAAATGGCTTGTCTATTGGTGTTTGGGGTCATAATATGTTAGAATACAATAACTTTGATTGATTACAAAAGCTAGAAACGCATGAAGAGTGTTAAAAGTGTGTAGAAAGACTTGTTGAAATTGGATCCCAAATGGGCTAGGAACTCGGAACCATTGCGTTGAACCACTAAATGACTTACCAAGTGGTTTTTGGGGTTAGAATATGTTAGAATTCAATAAATTTGATTGATATTAAGTGCTAGAGATGCATGAAGAGTGTTTAGAAGTGTAGAAAAAGACTGGTTGAAATTGGGTCCCAAATGGGCTAAGAACTCGGAAACATTGTGTTGCACCACTAAATGACTTATCTAGTGTTGTTCGGGGTTAGAATATGTTAGAATACAATAACTTCAATTGATTACAAGTGCTAGAGATGCATGCGGAGTGTTTAGAAGTGTGTAGAAAGACTTGTTGAAATTTGGTCCCAAATGGGCCAAGAATCCATAAACATGTCTTTGGAACAGTAACTGGCTTTTCTAGTGTTGTTTGGGGTTAGAATCTGTTAGAATACAATAAATTTGATTGATTACAAGTGGTAGAGATGCATGAAGAGTGTTTAGAAGTGTGGAGAAAGACTTGCCAAAATTTGTTCAAAATAGGCTAAGAATTCGGAAACATTGCGTAGAACCACTATATGGCTTGTCTAGTGTTGTTTGGGATTATAATATGTTAGAATACAGTATTTTTTATTGGTAACAAGTGCTAGAGATGCATGAAAAGTGTTTAGAAGTGTGGAGAAAGACTTGTTGAAATTGGGTCTCAAATGGGCTAAGAACTCGGAAACATTGCGTTGAACCACTAAATGACATAACTAGTGTTGTTTGGGATTAAAATATGATAGAATACAATTAATTTGATTGATTGCAAGTGCTAGAGATGCATGAAGAGTGTTTAGAAGTGTGGAGAAAGACTTGTTGAAATTGGGTCCCAAATGGTCTAAGAACTTGGAAACATTGCGTTGAACCACTAAATGACTAATCAAGTGTTGTTTGGGGTTAGAATATGTTAGAGTACAATAAAATTTATTGATTACAAGTGCTAGAGATGCATGAAGAGTGTTTAGAAGTGTGGAGAAAGACTTGTTGAAATTGGGTCCCAAATGGGCTAAGAACTCGGAAACATTGCGTTGAACCACTAAATGACTAATCAAGTGAAGTTTGGAGTTAGAATATGTTAGAATACAATAATTTTGATTGGGAACAAGTGCTAAGGATGCATGAAAAGTGTTTAGAAGTGTGGAGAAAGACTTGTTGAAATTGGGTCCCAAATGGGCTAAGAATTCGGAAACATTATGTTGAACCACTAAATGCCTTATCTAGTGTTGTTTGGATTTAGAATATGTTAGAATAAAATTAATTTGATTAATTACAAGTGTTAGAGATGCATGAAGAGTGTTTAGAAGTGTGGAGAAAGACTTCTTGAAATTGGGTCCCAAATGGGATAAGAACTCGGAAACATTGCGTTGAACCACTAAATGACTAATCGTGTTGTTAAGGATTATAATATGTTAGAATACAGTAATTTTTATTGGTAACAAGTGCTAAGGATGCATGAAAAGTGTTTAGAAGTGTGGAGAAAGAGTTGTTGAAATTGGGTCCCAAATGGGCTAAGAACTCAGAAACATTGCGTTGAACCACTAAATGACATAACTAGTGTTGTTTGGGGTTAAAATATGATAGAATACAATTAATTTGATTGATTGCAAGTGCTAGACATGCATGAAGAGTGTTTAGAAGTGTGGAGAAAGACTTGTTGAAATTGGGTCCCAAATGGGCTAAGAAATCGGAAACATTGCGTTGAACCACTAAATGACTTATCTAATGTTGTTTGGGGTTAGAATATGTTAGAATATAATTAATTTCATAAATTACAAGTGCTAGAGATGCATGAAGAGTGTTTAGAAGTGTGGAGAAAGACTTGTTGAAATTGGGTCCCAAATGGGCTAAGAACTCGGAAACATTGCGTTGAACCACTAAATGACTAATCGTGTTGTTTGGAATTAGAATATGTTAGAATACATTAGTTTTTATTGGTAACAAGTGCTAAGGATGCATGAAAAGTGTTTAGAAGTGTGGAGAAAGACTTGTTGAAATTGGGTCCCAAATGGGCTAAGAACTCGGAAACATTGCGTTGAACCACTAAATGACATAACTAGTGTTGTTTGGGGTTAAAATATGATAGAATACAATTAATTTGATTGATTGCAAGTGCTAGAGATGCATGAAGAGTGTTTAGAAGTGTGGAGAAAGACTTATTGAAATTGGGTACCAAATGGGCTAAGAACTCGGAAACATTGCGTTGAACAGCTAAATGACTTATCTAGTGTTGATTGGGGTTATAATATGTTACAATACATTAAATTTGATTGGTTACAAGTGCTAGAGATGAATGAAAAATGTTTAGAAGTGTGGAGAAAGACTTGTTGAAATTGGGTCCCAAATGGGCTAAGAACTCGGAAACATTGCGTTGAACAGCTAAATGACTTATCTAGTGTTGATTGGGGTTATAATATGTTAGAATACAATAAATTTGATTGGTTACAAGTGCTAGACAAGAATGAAAAATGTTTAGAAGTGTGGAGAAAGACTTGTTGAAATTGGGTCCCAAATGAGCTAAGAACTCGGAAACATTGCGTTGAACCACTAAATGACTTATCTAATGTTGTTTGGGGTTAGAATATGTTAGAATATAATTAATTTGATTAATTACAAGTGCTAGAGATGCATGAAGAGTGTTTAGAAGTGTGGAGAAAGACTTGTTGAAATTGGGTCGCAAATGGGCTAAGAACTCGGAAACATTGCGTTGAACCACTAAATGACTAATCAAGTGTTGTTTGGAGTTAGAATATGTTAGAATACAGTAATTTTTATTGGTAACAAGTGCTAAGGATGCATGAAAAGTGTTTAGAAGTGTGGAGAAAGACTTGTTGAAATTGGGTCCCAAATGGGCTAAGAATTCGGAAACATTATGTTGAACCACTAAATGACTTATCTAGTGTTGTTTGGATTTAAAATATGTTAGAATAAAATTTATTTGATTAATTACAAGTGTTAGAGATGCATGAAGAGTGTTTAGAAGTGTGGAGAAAGACTTGTTGAAATTGGGTCCCAAATGGGATAAGAACTCGGAAACATTGCGTTGAACCACTTAATGACTAATCGTGTTGTTAGGGATTATAATATGTTAGAATACAGTAATTTTTATTGGTAACAAGTGCTAAGGATGCATGAAAAGTGTTTAGAAGTGTGGAGAAAGAGTTGTTGAAATTGGGTCCCAAATGGGCTAAGAACTCAGAAACATTGCGTTGAACCACTAAATGACATAACTAGTGTTGTTTGGGGTTAAAATATGATAGAATACAATTAATTTGATTGATTGCAAGTGCTAGAGATGCATGAAGAGTGTTTAGAAGTGTGGAGAAAGACTTGTTGAAATTGGGTCCCAAATGGGCTAAGAACTCGGAAACATTGCGTTGAACCACTAAATGACTAATCAAGTGTTGTTTGGGGTTAGAATATGTTAGAGTACAATAAATTTTATTGATTACAAGTGCTAGAGATGCATGAAAAGTGTTCTGAAGAGTGGAGAAAAACTTGTTGAAATTGGGTCCCAAATGGGCTAAGAACTCGGAAACATTGCGTTGAACTACTAAATGACTTATCTAGTGTTGTTTGGGTTTATAATATGTAAGAAAAAAATGAATTTGATTGATTACAAGTGCTAGAGATGCATGAAGAGTGTTTAGAAGTGTGTAGAAAGACTTGCCGAAATTTGGTCCAAAATGGGCTAAGAACTCGGAAACATTGCGTTGAACCACTAAATGACATATCTAGTCTTGTTTGGGGTTAGAATATGTTAGAATACAATAAATTTAATTGATTACAAGTGCTAGATATGCATGAAGAGTGTTTAGAAGTGTGGAGAAAGACTTCTTGAAGTTGGGTCCCAAATGGGCTAGGAACTTGGAAACATAGCGTTGAACCACTAAATGACTTATCTAGTGTTGTTTGGAGTTAGAATATGTTAAAATACAATAACTTGATTGATTACAAGTGCTAGAGATGCATGAAAAGTGTTTAGAAATGTGGAGAAAGACTTGTTAAAATGTGTTCAAAATAGGCTAAGAACTCGGAAACATTGCGTAGAACCACTAAATGACTTGTCTAGTGTTGTTTGGATTTAGAAATATGTTAGAATCAAATTAATTTGATTAATTACAAGTGTTAGAGATGCATGAAGAGTGTTTAGAAGTGTGGAGAAAGACTTGTTAAAATTGGGTCCCAAATGGGCTAAGAACTCGGAAACATTGCGTTGAACCACTAAATGACTAATCAAGTGTTGTTTGGAGTTAGAATAGGTTAGAATACAATTAATTTGACTGGTAATAAGTGCTAAGGATGCATCAAAAGTGTTTAGAAGGGTGGAGAAAGACATGTTGAAATTGGGTCCCAAATGGGCTAAGAACTTGGAAACATTGCGTTGAACAACTAAATGACTTATCTAGTGTTGTTTGGGTTTAGAATATGTAAGAATAAAATGAATTTGATTGATTACAAGTGCTAGAGATGCATGAAGAGTGTTTAGAAGTGTGTAGAAAGACTTGTTGAAATTGGGTCCCAAATGGGCTAAGAACTCGGAAACATTGCGTTGAACCACTAAATGACTTATCTAATATTGTTTGGGGTTAGAATATGTTAGAATATAATAAATTTGATTAATTACAAGTGCTAGAGATGCATGAAGAGTGTTTAGAAGTGTGGAGAAAGACTTGTTGAAATTGGGTCCCAAATGGGCTAAGAACTCGGAAACATTGCGTTGAACCACTAAATAACTTATCTAGTGTTGTTTGGGTTTAGAATTTTTTGGAATACAATGAATTTGATTGATTACAAGTGCTAGAGATGCATGAAGAGTGTTTAGAAGTGTGTAGCAAGACTTGCTAAAATTTGGTCCAAAATGGGGTAAGAACTCGGAAACATTGCGTTGAACCACTAAATAGGTTGTCTAGTGTTGTTTGGGGTTAGAATATTGTAGAATACAATAAATTTGATTGATTATAAGTGCTAGATATGCATGAAGAGTGTTTAGAAGGTTGGAGAAAAACTTGTTGAAATTGGGTCCCAAATGGGATAAGAACTCGGAAACATTGCGTTGAACCACTAAATGACTTACCAAGTGGTATTTGGGGGTTATAATATGTTAGAATTCAATAAATTTGATTGATTACAAGTGCTAGGGAGGCATGAAGAGTGTTTAGAAGTGTGGAGAAAGACTTGTTGAAATTGGGTCCCAAATGGGCTAAGAACTCGGAAACATTGCGTTGACCCACTAAATGACTTATCTAGTGTTGTTTGGGGTTATAATATGTTAGAATACAATAAATTTGATTGATTACACTTGCTAGAGATGCATGAAGAGTGTTTAGAAGTGTGGAGAAAGACTTGTTGAAATTGGGTCCCAAATGAGCTAAGAACTCGGAAACATTGCGTTGAACCACTAAATGACTTATCTAATGTTGTTTGGGATTAGAATATGTTAGAATACAATAAATTTGATTGATTACAAGTGCTAGAGATGCATGAAGAGTGCTTAGAAGTGTGGAGAAAGACTTGTTGAAATTTGGTCCCAAATGGCCTAAGAACTCAGAAACATTGCGTTGAACCACTAAATGATTTATCTAGTGTTCTTTGGGGTTAGAATATGTTAGAACACAATAAATATTTTTGATGACAAGTGCAAGAGATGCATGAAGAGTGTTTAGAAAGGTGGAGAAAGACTTGTTGAAATTGAGTCCCAAATGGGCTAAGAACTTGGAAACATTGCGTTGAACCACTAAATGACTTATCTAGTGTTGTTTGGGGTTAGAATATGTTAGAGTACAATAAAATTTATTGATTACAAGTGCTAGAGATGCATGAAAAGTGTTTAGAAGTGTGGAGAAAGACTTGTTGAAATTGGGTCCCAAATGGGCTAAGAATTCGGAAACATTATGTTGAACCACTAAATGCCTTATCTAGTGTTGTTTGGATTTAGAATATGTTAGAATACAATTAATTTGATTGATTACAAGTGCTAGAGATGCATGAAGAGTGTTTAGAAGTGTGTAGAAAAACTTGTTGAAATTGGGTCCCAAATGGGATAAGAACTCGGAAACATTGCGTTGAACCACTAAATGACTTATCTAGTGTTGTTTGGGGTTATAATATGTTAGAATACAATAACTTTGATTGATTACAAGTGCTAGAGATGCATGAAGAGTGTTTAGAAGTGTGGAGAAAGACTTGTTTAAATTGGGTCCCAAATGGGCTAAGAACTCGGAAACATTGCGTTGAACCACTAAATTACTTATCTAGTGATTTTTGGGTTTAGTATATGTTAGAAAACAATTAATTTGATTGATTACAAGTGCTAGAGATGCATGAAGAGTGTTTAGAAGTGTTGAGAAAGACTTGTTGAAATTGGGTGCCAAATGGGCTAAGAACTCGAAAACTTTGCGTTGAACCACTAAATGACTTATCTAGTGATGTTTGGGGTTAGAAAATGATAGAATATAATTAATTTGATTGATTACAAGTGCTAGAGAAGCATGAAGAGTGTTTAGAAGTGTGTAAAAAGACTTGTTGAAATTGGGTCCCAAATGGGCTAAGAACTCAGAAACATTGCGTTGAACAACTAAATGACTTATCTAGTGTTGTTTGGGGTTAGAATATGTTAGAATACATTATTTTTATTGGTAACAAGTGCTAAAGATGCATGAAGAGTGTTTAGAAGTGTGGAGAAAGACTTGTTGAAATTGGGTCCCAAATGGGCTAAGAACTCGGAAACATTGCGTTGAACCACTAAATGACTTATCTAGTGTTGTTTGGGTTTAGAATATGTAAGAATAAAATGAATTTGATTGATTACAAGTGCTAGAGATGCATGAAGAGTGTTTAGAAGTGTGTAGAAAGACTTGTTGAAATTGGGTACCAAATGGGCTAAGAACTCGGAAACATTGCGTTGAACAGCTAAATGACTTATCTAGTGTTGATTGGGGTTATAATATGTTAGAATACAATAAATTTGATTGGTTACAAGTGCTAGAGATGCATGAAGAGTGTTTATAAGTGTGGAGAAAGACTTGTTGAAATTGGGTACCAAATGGGCTAAGAACTCGGAAACATTGCGTTGAACAGCTAAATGACTTATCTAGTGTTGATTGGGGCTATAATATGTTAGAATACAATAAATTTGATTGGTTACAAGTGCTAGAGATGAATGAAAAATGTTTAGAAGTGTGGAGAAAGACTTGTTGAAATTGGGTCCCAAATGGGCTAAGAACTCGGAAACATTGCGTTGAACCACTAAATGACTTATCTAATGTTGTTTGGGGTTAGAATATGTTAGAATATAATTAATTTGATTGATTACAAGTGATAGAGATGCATGAAAAGTGTTTAGAAGTGTGGATAAAGACTTTTTGAAATTGGGTCCCACATGGGCTAAGAACTTTGAAACATTGCGTTGAACCACTAAATGACTTATCAAGTGTTTTATTGGGGTTAGAATATGTTAGAATACAATAATTTTTATTGATAACAAGTGCTAGAGATGCATGAAAAGTGTTTAGAAGTGTGGAGAAAGACTTGTTGAAATTTGGTCCCAAATGGGCTAAGAACTCGGAAACATTGCGTTGAACCACTAAATGACTTATCTAGTGTAGTTTGGGGTTATAATATGTTAGAATACAATAAATTTGATTGATTACAAGTGCTAGAGATGCATGAAGAGTGTTTAGAAGTGTGGAGAAAGACTTGTTGAAATTGGGTCCCAAATGGGCTAAGAACTCGGAAACATTGTTTTGAACTACTAAATGACTTATCTAGTGTTTTTTGGGGTAAGAATATTTCAGAATACATTAAATTTTATTGATTACAAGTGCTAGAGATGAATGAAGAGTGTTTATAAATGTGGAGAAAGACTTGTTGAAATTGGGTTCCAAATGGGCTAAAAACTCGGAAACATTGCGTTGAACCACTAAATGACTTATCTAATGTTGTTTGGGGTTAGAATATGTTAGAATACAATAACTTTGATTTATTACAAATGCTAGAGATGCATGAAGAGTGTTTAGAGTTGTGTAGAAAGACTTGTTGAAATTTGGTCCCAAATGGGCTAAGAATCGATAAACATGTCTTTGGAGCAGTAAATGGCTTGTCTAGTGTTGTTTGGGGTTTGGATATGTTAGAATACAATAAATTTTATTGATTACAAGTTTAGAGATGCATGAAGAGTGTTTAGAAGTGTGGAGAAAGACTTGTTAAAATTGTGTCCCAAATGGGCTAAGAACTCGGAAACATTGCGTTGAACCACTAAATGACTTATCTAGTGTGGTTTGGGTTTAGAATATGTTGGAATACAATGAATTTGATTGATTACAAGTGCTAGAGATGCATAAAGAGTGTTTAGAAGTGTGTAGAAAGACTTGCCAAAATTTGTTCAAAATAGGCTAAGAACTCGTAAACATTGCGTAGAACCACTATATGGCTTGTCTAGTGTTTTTTAGGGTTAGAAAATATTAGACTACAGTAAATTTGATTGATTACAAGTGCTAGAGATGTTTGAAGAGTGTTTAGAAGGTTGGAGAAAAACTTGTTGAAATTGGGTCCCAAATGGGCTAAGAACTCAGAAACATTGTGTTGAACAACGAAATGACTTATCTAGTGTTGTTTGGGGTTAGAATATGTTAGAATTCAATAAATCTGATTGATAACAAGTGATAGAGATGCCTGAAAAGTGTTTAGAAGTGTGGAGAAAGACTTGTTGAAATTGGGTCACAAATGGGCTAAGAACTCGGAAACATTGCGTTGAACCCCTAAATGACTAATCTAGTGGTTATTGGGGTTAGAATATGTTAGAATACAACAAATTTGATTGATTACAATTGCTATAGATGCATGAAAAGTGTTTAGAAGTGGGGAGAAAGACGTTGAAATTGGGTCCCAAATGGGCTAAGAACTCGTAAACATTGCGTTGAACCACTAAATGACTTACCAAGTGGTTTTTGGGGTTAGAATATGTTAGAATACAATAATTTTTATTGATAACAAGTGCTAGAGATGCATGAAGAGTGTTTAGAAGTGTGTAGAAACACTTGTTGAAATTGGGTCCCAAATGGGTTAAGAACTCGGAAACATTGCGTGGAACCAAAAAATGACTTATCTAGTGTTTTTTGGGGTAAGATTATGTTAGAATACAATAAATTTGATTGATTACAAGTTCTAGAGATGCATGAAGAGTGTTTGGAAGTGTGGAGAAAGACGTTGAAATTGGGTCGGAAATGGGCTAAGAACTCAGAAACATTGCGTCGAACCACTAAATGACTTATCTAGTGTGGTTTGGGGTTAGAATATGTTATAATACAATAAATTTGATTGATTACAGGTGCTAGATATGCATGAAGAGTGTTTAGAAGTGTGGCAAAAGACTTGTTGAAATTGGGTCCCAAATGGGCTAAGATATCGAAAACATTGCGTTGAACCAGTAAATGTCTTATCTAGTGTTTTTTGGGTTAGAATATGTTATAATATAATATATTTGATTTATTACAAATGCTAGAGATGCATGAAGAGTGTTTAGAGTTGTGTAGAAAGACTTGTTGAAATTTGGTCCCAAATGGGCTAAGAATCGGAAACATTTCTTTGAACCACTAAATGGCTTGTCTAGTGTTGTTTGGGGTTGGAATATGTTAGAATACAATAAATTTTATTGATTACAAGTTTAGAGATGCATGAAGAGTGTTTAGAAGTGTGGAGAAAGACTTGTTAAAATTGGGTCCCAAATGGGCTAAGAACTCGGAAACATTGCGTAGAACCACTATATGGCTTGTCTAGTGTTGTTTAGGGTTAGAACATATTAGACTACAGTAAATTTGATTGATTATAAGTGCTAGAGATGTTTGAAGAGTGTTTAGAAGGTTGGAGAAAAACTTGTTGAAATTGGGTCCCACATGGGCTAAGAACTCGGAAACATTGTGTTGAACCACTAAATGACTTATCTAGTGTTGTTTGGGGTTAGAATATGTTAAAATTCAATAAATATGATTGATAACAAGTGCTAGAGATGCCTGAAAAGTGTTTAGAAGTGTGGAGAAAGACTTGTTGAAATTGGGTCACAAATGGGCTAAGAACTCGGAAACATTGCGTTGAACCCCTAAATGACTTATCTAGTGGTTATTGGGACTAGAATATGTTAGAATACAATAAATTTTATTGATTACAATTGCTATAGATGCATGAAAAGTGTTTAGAAGTGGGGAGAAAGACGTTGAAATTGGGTCCCAAATGGGCTAAGAACTCAGAAACATTGCGTTAAACCACTAAATGACTTACCAAGTGGTTTTTGGGGTTAGAATATGTTAGAATTCAATAAGCTTGATTGATAACAAGTGCTAGAGATGCATGAAGAGTGTTTAGAAGTGTAGAAAAAGACTTGTTGAAATTGGGTCCCAAATGGGCTAAGAATTCGGAAACATTGCGTTGAACCCCTAAATGACTTATCTAGTGTTGTTTGGGGTTAGAATATGTTAGAATACAATAACTTTGATTGATTACAAATGCTAGAAATGCATGAAGAGTGTTTAGAGTTGTGTAGAAAGACTTGTTGAAATTTGGTCCCAAATGGGCTAAGAATCGATAAACATGTCTTTGGAGCAGTAAATGGCTTGTCTAGTGTTTTTTGGGGTTTGAATATGTTAGAATACAATAAATTTTATTGATTACAAATTTAGAGATGCATGAAGAGTGTTTAGAAGTGTGGAGAAAGACTTGTTAAAATTGTGTCCCAAATGGGCTAAGAACTCGGAAACATTGCGTTGAACCACTAAATGACTTATCTAGTGTTGTTTGGGTTTAGAATATGTTGGAATACAATGAATTTGACTGATTACAAGTGCTAGAGATGCATAAAGAGTGTCTAGAAGTGTGTAGAAAGACTTGCCAAAATTTGGGTCCCAAATGGGTTAAGAACTCGGCAACATTGCGTTGAACACCTAAATGACTTATCAAGTGTTATTTGGAGTTAGAATATGTTAGAATACAATAAATTTGATTGTTTACAAGTGCTAGAGATGCATAAAAAGTGTTTAGAAGTGTGGAGAAAGACTTGTTGAAATTGGGTCCTAAATGGGCTAAGAACTCGGAAACAATGCGTTGAACAACTAAATAACTTATCTAGTGTTGTTTGGGGTTAGAATATGTTAGAATACAATGGATTTGATTGATTACAAGTGCCAGAGATGCACGAAGAGTGTTTACAAGTGTGTAGAAAGACTTGTTAAAATTTTGTCCAAAATAGGCTAAGAACCCACAACCATTGCTTTGAAGCATTAAATGGCTTTTCTAGTGTTGTTTGGGGTTATAACATGTTAGAATATAATAACTTTGATTGATTACAAGTGTTAGAGATGCATGAAGAGTGTTTAGAAGTTTGTAGAAAGACTTGTTGAAATTGGGTCCCAATTGGGCTAAGAACTCGGAAACATTGTGTTGAACTACTTACTGGCTTGTCTAGTGCTGTGATGGGTTAGAATATGTTCCAATATAATAAATTTGATTGATTACAAGTGCTAGAGATACATGAAGAGTGTTTAGAAGTTTGGAGAAAGACTTGTTGAAATTGGGTCCCAAATGGGCTAAGAACTCGGAAACATTGCGTTAAACCACTAAATGACTTATATAGTGTTGTTTGGGGTTAGAGTATGTTAGAATACAATAAATATGATTGATTACAAGTGCTAGAGATGCATGAAGAGTGTTTAGAAGTTTGGGGAAAGACTTGTTGAGATTGGGTCCCAAATGGGCTAAGAACTCGGAAACATTGCGTTGAACACCTAAATGACTTATCAATTGTTGTTTGGAGTTAAAATATGATAGAATACAATAAATTTGATTGGTTACAAGTGCTAGAGATGCATGAAGAGTGTTTAGAAGTTTGGGGAAAGACTTGTTGAGATTGGGTCCCAAATGGGCTAAGAACTCGGAAACATTGCGTTGAACCCCTAAATGACTTATCAAGTGTTGTTTGGAGTTAGAATATGATAGAATACAATAAATTTGATTGGTTACAAATGCTAGATATGCATGAAAAGTGTTTAGAAGTGTGGGGAAAGACTTGTTGAGAATGGGTCCCAAATGGGCTAAAAACTCGGCAATATTGCGTTGAACACCTAAATGACTTATCAAGTGTTATTTGGAGTTAGAATATGTTAGAATACAATAAATTTGATTGTTTACAAGTGCTAGAGATGCATAAAAAGTGTTTAGAAGTGTGGAGAAAGACTTGTTGAAATTGGGTCCTAAATGGGCTAAAGAACTCGAAAACATTGCGTTGACCCACTAAATGACTTATCTAGTGTTGTTTGGGGTTAGAATATGTTAGAATACATTGAATTTGATTGTTTACAAGTGCCAGAGATGCACGAAGAGTGTTTACAAGTGTGTAGAAAGACTTGTTAAAATTTTGTCCAAAATGGGCTAAGAACCCACAACCATTGCTTTGAAGCATTAAATGGCTTGTCTAGTGTTGTTTGGGGTTAGAACATGTTAGAATATAATAACTTTGATTGATTACAAGTGTTAGAGATGCATGAAGAGTGTTTAGAAGTTTGTAGAAAGACTTGTTGAAATTGGGTCCCAATTGGGCTAAGAACTCGGAAACATTGCGTTGAACCACTTACTGGCTTGTCTAGTGCTCCGTTGGGTTAGAATATGTTAGAATATAATAAATTTGATTGATTACAGGTGCTAGAGATACACAAAGAGTGTTTAGAAGTTTGGAGAAAGACTTGTTGAAATTGGGTCCCAAATGGGCTAAGAACTCGGAAACATTGCGTTGAACCACTAAATGACTTATATAGTGTTGTTTGGGGTTAGAATATGTTAGAATACAATAAATATGATTGATTACAAGTGCTAGAGATGCATGAAGAGTGTTTAGAAGTGTGGGGAAAGACTTGTTGAGATTGGGTCCCAAATGGGCTAAGAACTCGGAAACATTGCATTCAACACCTAAATGACTTATCAAGTGTTGTTTGGAGTTAGAATATGATAGAATACAATAAATATGATTGGTTACAAGTGCTAGATATGCATGAAAAGGTTTTAGAAGTGTGGGGAAAGACTTGTTGAGATTGGGTCCCAAATGGGCTAAGAACTCGGAAACATTGCGTTGAACCACTTACTGGCTTGTCTAGTGCTCCGTTGGGTTAGAATATGTTAGAATATAATAACTTTGATTGATTACAAGTGTTAGAGATACATGAAGAGTGTTTAGAAGTTTGGAGAAAGACTTGTTGAAATTGGGTCCCAAATGGGCTAAGAACTCGGAAACATTGCGTTGAACCACTAAATGACTTATATAGTGTTGTTTGGGGTTAGAGTATGTTAGAATACAATAAATATGATTGATTACAAATGCTAGAGATGCATGAAGAGTGTTTAGAAGTTTGGGGAAAGACTTGTTGAGATTGGGTCCCAAATGGGCTAAGAACTCGGAAACATTGCGTTGAACACCTAAATGACTTATCAATTGTTGTTTGGAGTTAGAATATGATAGAATACAATAAATTTGATTGGTTACAAGTGCTAGAGATGCATGAAGAGTGTTTAGAAGTTTGGGGAAAGACTTGTTGAGATTGGGTCCCAAATGGGCTAAGAACTCGGAAACATTGCGTTTAACAACTAAATGACTTATCAAGTGTTGTTTGGAGTTAGAATATAATAGAATACAATAAATTTGATTGGTTACAATTGCTAGATATGCATGAAAAGTGTTTAGAAGTGTGGGGAAAGACTTGTTGAGATTGGGTCCCAAATGGGCTAAGAACTTGGAAACATTGCGTTGAACACCTAAATGACTTATCAAGTGTTGTTTGGAGTTAGAATATAATAGAATACAATAATTTTGATTGGTTACAAGTGCTAGATATGCATCAAAAGTGTTTAGAAGTGTGGGGAAAGACTTGTTGAGATTGGGTCCCAAATGGGCTAAGAACTCGGAAACATTGCGTTGAACACCTAAATGACTTATCAAGTGTTATTTGGAGTTAGAATATGTTAGAATTCAATAAATTTGATTGTTTACAAGTTCTAGAGATGCATAAAAAGTGTTTAGAAGTGTGGAGAAAGACTTGTTGAAATTGGGTCCTAAATGGGCTAAGAACTCGGAAACAATGCGTTGAACCACTAAATGACTTATCTAGTGTTGTTTGGGGTTAGAATATGTTAGAATACAATGAACTTGATTGATTACAAGTGCCAGAGATGCACGAAGAGTGTTTACAAGTGTGTAGAAAGACTTGTTGAAATTTTGTCCAAAATAGGCTAAGAACCCACAACCATTGCTTTGAAGCATTAAATGGCTTGTCTAGTGTTGTTTGGGGTTTGAACAAGTTAGAATATAATAATTTTGATTGATTACAAGTGTTAGAGATGCATGAAGAGTGTTTAGAAGTTTGGAGAAAGACTTGTTGAGATTGGGTCCCAAATGGGCTAAGAACTCGGAAATATTGCGTTGAACACCTAAATGACTTATCAATTGTTGTTTGGAGTTAGAATATGATAGAATACAATAAATTTGATTGGTTACAAGTGCTAGAGATGCATGAAGAGTATTTAGAAGTTTGGGGAAAGACTTGTTGAGATTGGGTCCCAAATGGGCTAAGAACTCGGAAACATTGCGTTGAACACCTAAATGACTTATCAAGTGTTGTTTGGAGTTAGAATATAATAGAATACAATAAATTTGATTGGTTACAAGTGCTAGATATGCATCAAAAGTGTTTAGAAGTGTGGGGAAAGACTTGTTGAGATTGGGTCCCAAATGGGTTAAGAACTCGGCAACATTGCGTTGAACACCTAAATGACTTATCAAGTGTTATTTGGAGTTAGAATATGTTAGAATACAATAAATTTGATTGTTTACAAGTGCTAGAGATGCATAAAAAGTGTTTAGAAGTGTGGAGAAAGACTTGTTGAAATTGGGTCCTAAATGGGCTAAGAACTCGGAAACAATGCGTTGAACAACTAAATAACTTATCTAGTGTTGTTTGGGGTTAGAATATGTTAGAATACAATGGATTTGATTGATTACAAGTGCCAGAGATGCACGAAGAGTGTTTACAAGTGTGTAGAAAGACTTGTTAAAATTTTGTCCAAAATAGGCTAAGAACCCACAACCATTGCTTTGAAGCATTAAATGGCTTGTCTAGTGTTGTTTGGGGTTAGAACATGTTAGAATATAATAACTTTGATTGATTACAAGTGTTAGAGATGCATGAAGAGTGTTTAGAAGTTTGTAGAAAGACTTGTTGAAATTGGGTCCCAATTGGGCTAAGAACTCGGAAACATTGTGTTGAACTACTTACTGGCTTGTCTAGTGCTGTGATGGGTTAGAATATGTTCCAATATAATAAATTTGATTGATTACAAGTGCTAGAGATACATGAAGAGTGTTTAGAAGTTTGGAGAAAGACTTGTTGAAATTGGGTCCCAAATGGGCTAAGAACTCGGAAACATTGCGTTAAACCACTAAATGACTTATATAGTGTTGTTTGGGGTTAGAGTATGTTAGAATACAATAAATATGATTGATTACAAGTGCTAGAGATGCATGAAGAGTGTTTAGAAGTTTGGGGAAAGACTTGTTGAGATTGGGTCCCAAATGGGCTAAGAACTCGGAAACATTGCGTTGAACACCTAAATGACTTATCAATTGTTGTTTGGAGTTAGAATATGATAGAATACAATAAATTTGATTGGTTACAAGTGCTAGAGATGCATGAAGAGTGTTTAGAAGTTTGGGGAAAGACTTGTTGAGATTGGGTCCCAAATGGGCTAAGAACTCGGAAACATTGCGTTGAACAACTAAATGAGTTATCAAGTGTTGTTTGGAGTTAGAATATGATAGAATACAATAAATTTGATTGGTTACAAATGCTAGATATGCATGAAAAGTGTTTAGAAGTGTGGGGAAAGACTTGTTGAGAATGGGTCCCAAATGGGCTAAGAACTCGGCAATATTGCGTTGAACACCTAAATGACTTATCAAGTGTTATTTGGAGTTAGAATATGTTAGAATACAATAAATTGGATTGTTTACAAGTGCTAGAGATGCATAAAAAGTGTTTAGAAGTGTGGAGAAAGACTTGTTGAAATTGGGTCCTAAATGGGCTAAGAACTCGGAAACATTGCGTTGACCCACTAAATGACTTATCTAGTGTTGTTTGGGGTTAGAATATGTTAGAATACAATGAATTTGATTGATTACAAGTGCCAGAGATGCACGAAGAGTGTTTACAAGTGTGTAGAAAGACTTGTTAAAATTTTGTCCAAAATGGGCTAAGAACCCACAACCATTGCTTTAAAGCATTAAATGGCTTGTCTAGTGTTGTTTGGGTTAGAACATGTTAGAATATAATAACTTTGATTACAAGTGTTAGAGATGCATGAAGAGTGTTTAGAAGTTTGTAGAAAGACTTGTTGAAATTGGGTCCCAATTGGGCTAAGAACTCGGAAACATTGCGTTGAACAACTTACTGGCTTGTCTAGTGCTCCGTTGGGTTAGAATATGTTAGAATATAATAAATTTGATTGATTACAGGTGCTAGAGATACACAAAGAGTGTTTAGAAGTTTGGAGAAAGACTTGTTGAAATTGGGTCCCAAATGGGCTAAGAACTCGGAAACATTGCGTTGAACCACTAAATGACTTATATAGTGTTGTTTGGGGTTAGAATATGTTAGAATACAATAAATATGATTGATTACAAGTGCTAGAGATGCATGAAGAGTGTTTAGAAGTTTGGGGAAAGACTTGTTGAGATTGGGTCCCAAATGGGCTAAGAACTCGGAAACATTGCGTTGAACACCTAAATGACTTATCAATTGTTGTTTGGAGTTAGAATATGATAGAATACAATAAATTTGATTGGTTACAAGTGCTAGAGATGCATGAAGAGTGTTTAGAAGTTTGGGGAAAGACTTGTTGAGATTGGGTCCCAAATGGGCTAAGAACTCGGAAACATTGCGTTTAACAACTAAATGACTTATCAAGTGTTGTTTGGAGTTAGAATATAATAGAATACAATAAATTTGATTGGTTACAAGTGCTAGATATGCATGAAAAGTGTTTAGAAGTGTGGGGAAAGACTTGTTGAGATTGGGTCCCAAATGGGCTAAGAACTCGGCAACATTGCGTTGAACACCTAAATGACTTATCAAGTGTTATTTGGAGTTAGAATATGTTAGAATACAATAAATTTGATTGTTTACAAGTGCTAGAGATGCATAAAAAGTGTTTAGAAGTGTGGAGAAAGACTTGTTGAAATTGGGTCCTAAATGGGCTAAGAACTCGGAAACATTGCGTTGAACCACTAAATGACTTATCTAGTGTTGTTTGGGGTTAGAATATGTTAGAATACAATGAATTTGATTGATTACACGTGCCAGAGATGCACGAAGAGTGTTTACAAATGTGTAGAGAGACTTGTTAAAATTTTGTCCAAAATAGGCTAAGAACCCACAACCATTGCTTTGAAGCATTAAATGGCTTTTCTAGTGTTGTTTGGGGTTAGAACATGTTAGAATATAATAACTTTGATTGATTACAAGTGTTAGAGATGCATGAAGAGTGTTTAGAAGTTTGTAGAAAGACTTGTTGAAATTGGGTCCCAATTGGGCTAAGAACTCGGACACATTGTGTTGAACTACTTACTGGCTTGTCTAGTGCTGTGATGGGTTAGAATATGTTCCAATATAATAAATTTGATTGATTACAAGTGTTAGAGATATATGAAGAGTGTTTAGATGTTTGGAGAAAGACTTGTTGAAATTGGGTCCCAAATGGGCTAAGAACTCGGAAACATTGCGTTGAACCACTAAATGACTTATATAGTGTTGTTTGGGGTTAGAGTATGTTAGAATACAATAACTATGATTGATTACAAGTGCTAGAGATGCATGAAGAGTGTTTAGAAGTTTGGGGAAAGACTTGTTGAGATTGGGTCCCAAATGGGCTAAGAACTCGGAAACATTGCGTTGAACATCTAAATGACTTATCAAGTGTTGTTTGGAGTTAGAATATGATAGAATACAATAAATTTGATTGGTTACAAGTGCTAGAGATGCATGAAGAGTGTTTAGAAGTTTGGGGAAAGACTTGTTGAGATTGGGTCCCAAATGGGCTAAGAACTCGGAAACATTGCGTTTAACAACTAAATGACTTATCAAGTGTTGTTTGGAGTTAGAATATAATAGAATACAATAAATTTGATTGGTTACAAGTGCTAGATATGCATGAAAAGTGTTTAGAAGTGTGGGGAAAGACTTGTTGAGATTGGGTCCCAAATGGGCTAAGAACTCGGAAACATTGCATTCAACACCTAAATGACTTATCAAGTGTTGTTTGGAGTTAGAATATGATAGAATACAATAAATTTGATTGGTTACAAGTGCTAGATATGCATGAAAAGGTTTTAGAAGTGTGGGGAAAGACTTGTTGAGATTGGGTCCCAAATGGGCTAAGAACTCGGAAACATTGCGTTGAACACCTAAATGACTTATCAAGTGTTATTTGGAGTTAGAATATGTTAGAATTCAATAAATTTGATTGTTTACAAGTTCTAGAGATGCATAAAAAGTGTTTAGAAGTGTGGAGAAAGACTTGTTGAAATTGGGTCCTAAATGGGCTAAGAACTCGGAAACAATGCGTTGAACCACTAAATGACTTATCTAGTGTTGTTTGGGGTTAGAATATGTTAGAATACAATGAACTTGATTGATTACAAGTGCCAGAGATGCACGAAGAGTGTTTACAAGTGTGTAGAAAGACTTGTTGAAATTTTGTCCAAAATAGGCTAAGAACCCACAACCATTGCTTTGAAGCATTAAATGGCTTGTCTAGTGTTGTTTGGAGTTAGAATATAATAGAATACAATAATTTTGATTGATTACAAGTGTTAGAGATGCATGAAGAGTGTTTAGAAGTTTGTAGAAAGACTTGTTGAAATTGGGTCCCAATTGGGCTAAGAACTCGGAAACATTGTGTTGAACTACTTACTGGCTTGTCTAGTGCTGTGATGGGTTAGAATATGTTCCAATATAATAAATTTGATTGATTACAAGTGCTAGAGATATATGAAGAGTGTTTAGAAGTTTGGAGAAAGACTTGTTGAAATTGGGTCCCAAATGGGCTAAGAACTCGGAAACATTGCGTTGAACCACTAAATGACTTATATAGTGTTGTTTGGGGTTAGAGTATGTTAGAATACAATAACTATGATTGATTACAAGTGCTAGAGATGCATGAAGAGTGTTTAGAAGTTTGGGGAAAGACTTGTTGAGATTGGGTCCCAAATGGGCTAAGAACTCGGAAACATTGCGTTGAACATCTAAATGACTTATCAATTGTTGTTTGGAGTTAGAATATGATAGAATACAATAAATTTGATTGGTTACAAGTGCTAGAGATGCATGAAGAGTGTTTAGAAGTTTGGGGAAAGACTTGTTGAGATTGGATCCCAAATGGGCTAAGAACTCGGAAACATTGCGTTTAACAACTAAATGACTTATCAAGTGTTGTTTGGAGTTAGAATATAATAGAATACAATAAATTTGATTGGTTACAAGTGCTAGACATGCATGAAAAGTGTTTAGAAGTGTGGGGAAAGACTTGTTGAGATTGGGGCCCAAATAGGCTAAGAACTCGGCAACATTGCGTTGAACACCTAAATGACTTATCAAGTGTTATTTGGAGTTAAAATATGTTTGAATACAATAAATTTGATTGTTTACAAGTGCTAGAGATGCATAAAACGTGTTTAGAAGTGTGGAGAAAGACTTGTTGAAATTGGGTCCTAAATGGGCTAAGAACTCGGAAACATTGCGTTGAACCACTAAATGACTTATCTAGTGTTGTTTGGGGTTAGAATATGTTAGAATACAATGAATTTGATTGATTACACGTGCCAGAGATGCACGAAGAGTGTTTACAAATGTGTAGAGAGACTTGTTAAAATTTTGTCCAAAATAGGCTAAGAACCCACAACCATTGCTTTGAAGCATTAAATGGCTTTTCTAGTGTTGTTTGGGGTTAGAACATGTTAGAATATAATAACTTTGATTGATTACAAGTGTTAGAGATGCATGAAGAGTGTTTAGAAGTTTGTAGAAAGACTTGTTGAAATTGGGTCCCAATTGGGCTAAGAACTCGGACACATTGTGTTGAACTACTTACTGGCTTGTCTAGTGCTGTGATGGGTTAGAATATGTTCCAATATAATAAATTTGATTGATTACAAGTGCTAGAGATATATGAAGAGTGTTTAGATGTTTGGAGAAAGACTTGTTGAAATTGGGTCCCAAATGGGCTAAGAACTCGGAAACATTGCGTTGAACCACTAAATGACTTATATAGTGTTGTTTGGGGTTAGAGTATGTTAGAATACAATAACTATGATTGATTACAAGTGCTAGAGATGCATGAAGAGTGTTTAGAAGTTTGGGGAAAGACTTGTTGAGATTGGGTCCCAAATGGGCTAAGAACTCGGAAACATTGCGTTGAACATCTAAATGACTTATCAATTGTTGTTTGGAGTTAGAATATGATAGAATACAATAAATTTGATTGGTTACAAGTGCTAGAGATGCATGAAGAGTGTTTAGAAGTTTGGGGAAAGACTTGTTGAGATTGGATCCCAAATGGGCTAAGAACTCGGAAACATTGCGTTTAACAACTAAATGACTTATCAAGTGTTGTTTGGAGTTAGAATATAATAGAATACAATAAATTTGATTGGTTACAAGTGCTAGACATGCATGAAAAGTGTTTAGAAGTGTGGGGAAAGACTTGTTGAGATTGGGGCCCAAATGGGCTAAGAACTTGGCAACATTGCGTTGAACACCTAAATGACTTATCAAGTGTTATTTGGAGTTAAAATATGTTTGAATACAATAAATTTGATTGTTTACAAGTGCTAGAGATGCATAAAACGTGTTTAGAAGTGTGGAGAAAGACTTGTTGAAATTGGGTCCTAAATGGGCTAAGAACTCGGAAACATTGCGTTGAACCACTAAATGACTTATCTAGTGTTGTTTGGGGTTAGAATATGTTAGAATACAATGAATTTGATTGATTACACGTGCCAGAGATGCACGAAGAGTGTTTACAAATGTGTAGAGAGACTTGTTAAAATTTTGTCCATAATAGGCTAAGAACCCACAACCATTGCTTTGAAGCATTAAATGGCTTTTCTAGTGTTGTTTGGGGTTAGAACATGTTAGAATATAATAACTTTGATTTATTACAAGTGTTATAGATGCATGAAGAGTGTTTAGAAGTTTGTAGAAAGACTTGTTGAAATTGGGTCCCAATTGGGCTAAGAACTCGGACACATTGTGTTGAACTACTTACTGGCTTGTCTAGTGCTGTGATGGGTTAGAATATGTTCCAATATAATAAATTTGATTGATTACAAGTGCTAGAGATATATGAAGAGTGTTTAGATGTTTGGAGAAAGACTTGTTGAAATTGGGTCCCAAATGGGCTAAGAACTCGGAAACATTGCGTTGAACCACTAAATGACTTATATAGTGTTGTTTGGGGTTAGAGTATGTTAGAATACAATAACTATGATTGATTACAAGTGCTAGAGATGCATGAAGAGTGTTTAGAAGTTTGGGGAAAGACTTGTTGAGATTGGGTCCCAAATGGGCTAAGAACTCGGAAACATTGCGTTGAACAACT
This sequence comes from Capsella bursa-pastoris, assembly GCA_036452645.1. Lineage (NCBI taxonomy): Eukaryota > Viridiplantae > Streptophyta > Magnoliopsida > Brassicales > Brassicaceae > Capsella > Capsella bursa-pastoris. Next base: position 7,110,813 of record CP144192.1, read on the forward strand.
AAATGAGTTATCAAGTGTTGTTTGGAGTTAGAATATGATAGAATACAATAAATTTGATTGGTTACAAATGCTAGATATGCATGAAAAGTGTTTAGAAGTGTGGGGAAAGACTTGTTGAGAATGGGTCCCAAATGGGCTAAGAACTCGGCAATATTGCGTTGAACACCTAAATGACTTATCAAGTGTTATTTGGAGTTAGAATATGTTAGAATACAATAAATTGGATTGTTTACAAGTGCTAGAGATGCATAAAAAGTGTTTAGAAGTGTGGAGAAAGACTTGTTGAAATTGGGTCCTAAATGGGCTAAGAACTCGGAAACATTGCGTTGAACCACTAAATGACTTATATAGTGTTGTTTGGGGTTAGAGTATGTTAGAATACAATAACTATGATTGATTACAAGTGCTAGAGATGCATGAAGAGTGTTTAGAAGTTTGGGGAAAGACTTGTTGAGATTGGGTCCCAAATGGGCTAAGAACTCGGAAACATTGCGTTGAACATCTAAATGACTTATCAATTGTTGTTTGGAGTTAGAATATGATAGAATACAATAAATTTGATTGGTTACAAGTGCTAGAGATGCATGAAGAGTGTTTAGAAGTTTGGGGAAAGACTTGTTGAGATTGGATCCCAAATGGGCTAAGAACTCGGAAACATTGCGTTTAACAACTAAATGACTTATCAAGTGTTGTTTGGAGTTAGAATATAATAGAATACAATAAATTTGATTGGTTACAAGTGCTAGACATGCATGAAAAGTGTTTAGAAGTGTGGGGAAAGACTTGTTGAGATTGGGGCCCAAATAGGCTAAGAACTCGGCAACATTGCGTTGAACCACTAAATGACTTATATAGTGTTGTTTGGGGTTAGAGTATGTTAGAATACAATAACTATGATTGATTACAAGTGCTAGAGATGCATGAAGAGTGTTTAGAAGTTTGGGGAAAGACTTGTTGAGATTGGGTCCCAAATGGGCTAAGAACTCGGAAACATTGCGTTGAACACCTAAATGACTTATCAATTGTTGTTTGGAGTTAGAATATGATAGAATACAATAAATTTGATTGGTTACAAGTGCTAGAGATGCATGAAGAGTGTTTAGAAGTTTGGGGAAAGACTTGTTGAGATTGGGTCCCAAATGGGCTAAGAACTCGGAAACATTGCGTTTAACAACTAAATGACTTATCAAGTGTTGTTTGGAGTTAGAATATAATAGAATACAATAAATTTGATTGGTTACAAGTGCTAGATATGCATGAAAAGTGTTTAGAAGTGTGGGGAAAGACTTGTTGAGATTGGGTCCCAAATGGGCTAAGAACTCGGAAACATTGCATTCAACACCTAAATGACTTATCAAGTGTTGTTTGGAGTTAGAATATGATAGAATACAATAAATTTGATTGGTTACAAGTGCTAGATATGCATGAAAAGGTTTTAGAAGTGTGGGGAAAGACTTGTTGAGATTGGGTCCCAAATGGGCTAAGAACTCGGAAACATTGCGTTGAACACCTAAATGACTTATCAAGTGTTATTTGGAGTTAGAATATGTTAGAATTCAATAAATTTGATTGTTTACAAGTTCTAGAGATGCATAAAAAGTGTTTAGAAGTGTGGAGAAAGACTTGTTGAAATTGGGTCCTAAATGGGCTAAGAACTCGGAAACAATGCGTTGAACCACTAAATGACTTATCTAGTGTTGTTTGGGGTTAGAATATGTTAGAATACAATGAACTTGATTGATTACAAGTGCCAGAGATGCACGAAGAGTGTTTACAAGTGTGTAGAAAGACTTGTTGAAATTTTGTCCAAAATAGGCTAAGAACCCACAACCATTGCTTTGAAGCATTAAATGGCTTGTCTAGTGTTGTTTGGGGTTTGAACAAGTTAGAATATAATAATTTTGATTGATTACAAGTGTTAGAGATGCATGAAGAGTGTTTAGAAGTTTGTAGAAAGACTTGTTGAAATTGGGTCCCAATTGGGCTAAGAACTCGGAAACATTGTGTTGAACTACTTACTGGCTTGTCTAGTGCTGTGATGGGTTAGAATATGTTTCAATATAATAAATTTGATTGATTACAAGTGCTAGAGATACATGAAGAGTGTTTAGAAGTTTGGGGAAAGACTTGTTGAGATTGGGGCCCAAATAGGCTAAGAACTCGGCAACATTGCGTTGAACCACTAAATGACTTATATAGTGTTGTTTGGGGTTAGAGTATGTTAGAATACAATAACTATGATTGATTACAAGTGCTAGAGATGCATGAAGAGTGTTTAGAAGTTTGGGGAAAGACTTGTTGAGATTGGGTCCCAAATGGGCTAAGAACTCGGAAACATTGCGTTGAACACCTAAATGACTTATCAATTGTTGTTTGGAGTTAGAATATGATAGAATACAATAAATTTGATTGGTTACAAGTGCTAGAGATGCATGAAGAGTGTTTAGAAGTTTGGGGAAAGACTTGTTGAGATTGGGTCCCAAATGGGCTAAGAACTCGGAAACATTGCGTTTAACAACTAAATGACTTATCAAGTGTTGTTTGGAGTTAGAATATAATAGAATACAATAAATTTGATTGGTTACAAGTGCTAGATATGCATGAAAAGTGTTTAGAAGTGTGGGGAAAGACTTGTTGAGATTGGGTCCCAAATGGGCTAAGAACTCGGAAACATTGCATTCAACACCTAAATGACTTATCAAGTGTTGTTTGGAGTTAGAATATGATAGCATACAATAAATTTGATTGGTTACAAGTGCTAGATATGCATGAAAAGTGTTTAGAAGTGTGGGGAAAGACTTGTTGAGATTGGGGCCCAAATGGGCTAAGAACTCGGCAACATTGCGTTGAACACCTAAATGACTTATCAAGTGTTATTTGGAGTTAAAATATGTTTGAATACAATAAATTTGATTGTTTACAAGTGCTAGAGATGCATAAAACGTGTTTAGAAGTGTGGAGAAAGACTTGTTGAAATTGGGTCCTAAATGGGCTAAGAACTCGGAAACATTGCGTTGAACCACTAAATGACTTATCTAGTGTTGTTTGGGGTTAGAATATGTTAGAATACAATGAATTTGATTGATTACATGTGCCAGAGATGCACGAAGAGTGTTTACAAATGTGTAGAGAGACTTGTTAAAATTTTGTCCAAAATAGGCTAAGAACCCACAACCATTGCTTTGAAGCATTAAATGGCTTTTCTAGTGTTGTTTGGGGTTAGAACATGTTAGAATATAATAACTTTGATTGATTACAAGGGTTAGAGATGCATGAAGAGTGTTTAGAAGTTTGTAGAAAGACTTGTTGAAATTGGGTCCCAATTGGGCTAAGAACTCGGAAACATTGTGTTGAACTACTTACTGGCTTGTCTAGTGCTGTGATGGGTTAGAATATGTTCCAATATAATAAATTTGATTGATTACAAGTGCTAGAGATACATGAAGAGTGTTTAGAAGTTTGGAGAAAGACTTGTTGAAATTGGGTCCCAAATGGGCTAAGAACTCGGAAACGTTGGGTTGAACCACTAAATGACTTATATAGTGTTGTTTGGGGTTAGAGTATGTTAGAATACAATAAATATGATTGATTACAAGTGCTAGAGATGCATGAAGAGTGTTTAGAAGTTTGGGGAAAGACTTGTTGAGATTGGGTCCCAAATGGGCTAAGAACTCGGAAACATTGCGTTGAACACCTAAATGACTTATCAAGTGTTGTTTGGAGTTAGAATATGATAGAATACAATAAATTTGATTGGTTACAAGTGCTAGATATGCATGAAAAGTGTTTAGAAGTGTGAAGAAAAACTTGTTGAAATTGGGTCCCAAATGGGCTAAGAACTCGGAAACATTGCGTGGAACCACTAAATGACTTATCAAGTGTTGTTTGGGGTTAGAATATGTTAGAATACAATAAATTTGATTGATTACAAGTGCTAGAGATGCATGAAGAGTGTTTAGAAGTTTGGGGAAAGACTTGTTGAGATTGGATCCCAAATGGGCTAAGAACTCGGAAACATTGCGTTTAACAACTAAATGACTTATCAAGTGTTGTTTGGAGTTAGAATATAATAGAATACAATAAATTTGATTGGTTACAATTGCTAGATATGCATGAAAAGTGTTTAGAAGTGTGGGGAAAGACTTGTTGAGATTGGGTCCCAAATGGGCTAAGAACTTGGAAACATTGCATTCAACACCTAAATGACTTATCAAGTGTTGTTTGGATTTAGAATATGATAGAATACAATAAATTTGATTGGTTACAAGTGCTAGATATGCATGAAAAGGTTTTAGAAGTGTGGGGAAAGACTTGTTGAGATTGTGTCCCAAATGGGCTAAGAACTCGGAAACATTGCGTTGAACACCTAAATGACTTATCAAGTGTTATTTGGAGTTAGATTATGTTAGAATTCAATAAATTTGATTGTTTACAAGTTCTAGAGATGCATAAAAAGTGTTTAGAAGTGTGGAGAAAGACTTGTTGAAATTGGGTCCTAAATGGGCTAAGAACTCGGAAACAATGCGTTGAACCACTAAATGACTTATCTAGTGTTGTTTGGGGTTAGAATATGTTAGAATACAATGAACTTGATTGATTACAAGTGCCAGAGATGCACGAAGAGTGTTTACAAGTGTGTAGAAAGACTTGTTGAAATTTTGTCCAAAATAGGCTAAGAACCCACAACCATTGCTTTGAAGCATTAAATGGCTTGTCTAGTGTTGTTTGGGGTTTGAACAAGTTAGAATATAATAATTTTGATTGATTACAAGTGTTAGAGATGCATGAAGAGTGTTTAGAAGTTTGGAGAAAGACTTGTTGAGATTGGGTCCCAAATGGGCTAAGAACTCGGAAATATTGCGTTGAACACCTAAATGACTTATCAATTGTTGTTTGGAGTTAGAATATGATAGAATACAATAAATTTGATTGGTTACAAGTGCTAGAGATGCATGAAGAGTATTTAGAAGTTTGGGGAAAGACTTGTTGAGATTGGGTCCCAAATGGGCTAAGAACTCGGAAACATTGCGTTGAACACCTAAATGACTTATCAAGTGTTGTTTGGAGTTAGAATATAATAGAATACAATAAATTTGATTGGTTACAAGTGCTAGATATGCATCAAAAGTGTTTAGAAGTGTGGGGAAAGACTTGTTGAGATTGGGTCCCAAATGGGTTAAGAACTCGGCAACATTGCGTTGAACACCTAAATGACTTATCAAGTGTTATTTGGAGTTAGAATATGTTAGAATACAATAAATTTGATTGTTTACAAGTGCTAGAGATGCATAAAAAGTGTTTAGAAGTGTGGAGAAAGACTTGTTGAAATTGGGTCCTAAATGGGCTAAGAACTCGGAAACAATGCGTTGAACAACTAAATAACTTATCTAGTGTTGTTTGGGGTTAGAATATGTTAGAATACAATGGATTTGATTGATTACAAGTGCCAGAGATGCACGAAGAGTGTTTAGAAGTGTGGAGAAAGACATGTTGAAATTGGGTCCCAAATGGGCTAAGAACTCGGAAACATTGTGTTGAACCACTAAATGACTAATCTAGTGGTTTTTGGGGTTAGAATATGTTAGAATGCAATAAATTTGATTTATTACAAGTGCTAGAGATGCATGAAGAGTGTTTAGAAGTGTGGAGAAAGACTTGTTGAAATTGGGTCCCAAATGGGCTAAGAACTCGGAAACATTGCGTTGAACCACTAAATGAGATATAATGTTGTTTGGGGTTGGAATATGTTAGAATACAATAATATGATTGATACAAGTGCTAGAGATGCATGAAAAGTGTTTAGAAGTGTGGAGAAAGACTTGTTGAAATTTGGTCCCAAATGGGCTAAGAACTCGGAAACATTGCGTTGAACCACTAAATGACTTATCTAGTGTTGTTTGGGGTTAGAATATGTTAGAATACAATAACTTTGATTGATTACAAGTGCTAGAGATGCATGAAGAGTGTTTAGAAGTGTGGAGAAAGACTTGTTGAAATTGGGTCCCAAATGGGCTAAGAACTCGGAAACATTGCGTTAAACAAACTAAATGACTTATCTACTGTTGTTTGGGGTTAGAATATGTTAGAATATAATGAATTTGATTGATTACAAGTGCTAGAGATGCATGAAGAGTGTTTAGAAGTGTGTAGAAAGACTTGTTGAAATTGGGTCCCAAATGTGCTAAGAACTCGGAAACATTGAGTTGAACCTTTAAATAACCTATCTACTGTTGTTTGGGGTTAGAATATGTTAGAATATAATGAATTTGATTGATTACAAGTGCTAGAGATGCATGAAGAGTGTTTAGAAGTGTGTAGAAAGACTTGTTGAAATTGGGTCCCAAATGGGCTAAGAACTCGGAAACATTGAGTTGAACCACTAAATGACTTATCTACTGTTGTTTGGGGTTAGAATATGTTAGAATACAATGAATTTGATTGATTAAAAGTGCTAGAGATGCATGAAGAGTGTTTAGAAGTGTGGAGAAATACTTGTTGAAATTGGGTCCCAAATGGGCTAAGAACTCGGAAACATTGCGTTGAACTACTAAATGACTTATCTAGTGTTCTTTGGGTTAGAATATGTTAGAATACAATGAATTTGATTGATTACAAGTGTTAGAGATGCATGAAGAGTGTTTAGAAGTGTGTAGAAAGACTTGTTGAAATTGGGTCCCAAATTCGCTAAGAACTCGGAAACATTGCGTTGAACCACTAAATGACTTATCAAGTGTTCTTTGGGGTAAGAATATGTTAGAATTCAATAACTTTGATTGATTACAAGTGCTAGAGATGTTTGAAGAGTGTTTAGAAGGTTGGAGAAAAACTTGTTGAAATTGGGTCCCAAATGGGCTAAGAACTCAGAAACATTGTGTGGAACCACTAAATGACTTATCTAGTGTTGTTTCGGGTTAGAATATTTTAGCATTCAATAAATTTGATTGATAACAAGTGCTAGAGATGCCTGAAAAGTGTTTAGAAGTGTGGAGAAAGACTTGTTGAAATTGGGTCACAAATGGGCTAAGAACTCGGAAACATTGCGTTGAACCCCTAAATGACTAATCTAGTGTTTATTGGGGTTAGAATATGTTAGAATACAATAAATTTGATTGATTACAATTGCTATAGATGCATGAAAAGTGTTTAGAAGTGGGGAGAAAGACGTTGAAATTGGGTCCCAAATGGGCTAAGAACTCGTAAACATTGCGTTGAACCACTAAATGACTTACCAAGTGGTTTTTGGGGTTAGAATATGTTAGAATACAATAACTTTGATTTATTACAAATGCTAGAGATGCATGAAGAGTGTTTAGAGTTGTGTAGAAAGACTTGTTGAAATTTGGTCCCAAATGGGCTAAGAATCGATAAACATGTCTTTGGAGCAGTAAATGGCTTGTCTAGTGTTGTTTGGGGTTGGAATATGTTAGAATACAATAAATTTTATTGATTACAAGTTTAGAGATGCATGAAGAGTGTTTAGAAGTGTGGAGAAAGACTTGTTAAAATTGGGTCCCAAATGGGCTAAGAACTCGGAAACATTGCGTTGAACAACTAAATGACTTATCTAGTGTTGTTTGGGTTTAGAATATGTTAGAATACAATGAATTTGATTGATTACAAGTGCTAGAGATGCATAAAGAGTGTTTAGAAGTGTGTAGAAAGACTTGCCAAAATTTGTTCAAAATAGGCTAAGAACTCGGAAACATTGCGTAGAACCACTATATGGCTTGTCTAGTGTTGTTAAGGGTTAGAACATATTAGACTACAGTAAATTTGATTGATTACAAGTGCTAGAGATGTTTGAAGAGTGTTTAGAAGGTTGGAGAAAAACTTGTTGAAATTGGGTCCCAAATGGGCTAAGAACTCGGAAACATTGTGTTGAACAACTAAATGACTTATCTAGTGTTGTTTGGGGTTAGAATATGTTAGAGTTCAATAAATCTGATTGATAACAAGTGCTAGAGATGCCTGAAAAGTGTTTAGAAGTGTGGAGAAAGACTTGTTGATATTGGGTCACAAATGGGCTAAGAACTCGGAAACATTGCGTTGAACCCCTAAATGACTTATCTAGTGGTTATTGGGGTTAGAATATGTTAGAATACAATAAATTTGATTGATTAAAATTGCTATAGATGCATGAAATATGTTTAGAAGTAAGGGGAAAGACGTTGAAATTGGGTCCCAAATGGGCTAAGAACTCGGAAACATTGTGTTGAACCACTAAATGACTTACCAAGTGGTTTTTGGGGTTAGAATATGTTAGAATTCAATAAATTTGATTGATAACAAGTGCTAGAGATGCATGAAAAGTGTTTAGAAGTGTGGAGAAAGACTTGTTGAAATTGGGTCCCAAATGGGCTAAGAACTCGGAAACATTGCGTTGAACCACTAAATGACTTATCTAGTGTTGTTTGGGGTTATAATATGTTAGAATACAATAAATTTGATTGATTACACTTGCTAGAGATGCATGAAGAGTGTTTAGAAGTGTGGAGAAAGACTTGTTGAAATTAGGTCCTAAATGGGCTAAGAACTCGGAAACATTGTGTTGAACCACTAAATGACTTATCTAGTGTTTTTTAGGGTTAGAATATGTTAGAATTCAATAAATTTAATTGATTATAAGTGCTAGAGATGCATGAAGAGTGTTTAGAAGTGTAGAGAAAGACTTGTTGAAATTGGGTCCCAAATGGGCTAAGAATTCGGAAACATTGCGTTGAACCCCTAAATGACTAATCTAGTGTTTATTGGGGTTAGAATATGTTAGAATACAATAAATTTGATTGATTACAATTGCTATAGATGCATGAAAAGTGTTTAGAAGTGGGGAGAAAGACGTTGAAATTGGGTCCCAAATGGGCTAAGAACTCGTAAACATTGCGTTGAACCACTAAATGACTTACCAAGTGGTTTTTGGGGTTAGAATATGTTAGAATTAAATAATTTTTATTGATAACAAGTGCTAGAGATGCATGAAAAGTGTTTAGAAGTGTGGAGAAAGACTTGTTGAAATTTGGTCCCAAATGGGCTAAGAACTCGGAAACATTGCGTTGAACCCCTAAATTACTTATCTAGTATTGTTTGGGGTTATAATATGTTAGAATACAATAAATTTGATTGATTACACTTGCTAGAGATGCATGAAGAGTGTTTAGAAGTGTGGAGAAAGACTTGTTGAAATTAGGTCCTAAATGGGCTAAGAACTCGGAAACATTGTGTTGAACAACTAAATGACTTATCTAGTGTTTTTTGGGGTTAGAATATGTTAGAATTCAATAAATTTAGTTGATTATAAGTGCTAGAGATGCATGAAGAGTGTTTAGAAGTGTAGAAAAAGACTTGTTGAAATTGGGTCCCAAATGGGCTAAGAATTCGGAAACATTGCGTTGAACCACTAAATGTCTTATCTAGTGTTGTTTGGGGTTAGAATATGTTAGAATACAATAACTTTGATTTATTACAAATGCTAGAGATGCATGAAGAGTGTTTAGAGTTGTGTAGAAAGACTTGTTGAAATTTGGTCCCAAATGGGCTAAGAATCGATAAACATGTCTTTGGAGCAGTAAATGGCTTGTCTAGTGTTGTTTGGGGTTGGAATATGTTAGAATACAATAAATTTTATTGATTACAGGTTTAGAGATGCATGAAGAGTGTTTAGAAGTGTGGAGAAAGACTTGTTAAAATTGGGTCCCAAATGGGCTAAGAACTCGGAAACATTGCGTTGAACCACTAAATGACTTATCTAGTGTTGTTTGGGTTTAGAATATGTTAGAATACAATGAATTTGATTGATTACAAGTGCTAGAGATGCATAAAGAGTGTTTAGAAGTGTGTAGAAAGACTTGCCAAAATTTGTTCAAAATAGGCTAAGAACTCGGAAACATTGCGTAGAACCACTATATGGCTTGTCTAGTGTTGTTAAGGGTTAGAACATATTAGACTACAGTAAATTTGATTGATTACAAGTGCTAGAGATGTTTGAAGAGTGTTTAGAAGGTTGGAGAAAAACTTGTTGAAATTGGGTCCCAAATGGGCTAAGAACTCGGAAACATTGTGTTGAACAACTAAATGACTTATCTAGTGTTGTTTGGGGTTAGAATATGTTAGAGTTCAATAAATCTGATTGATAACAAGTGCTAGAGATGCCTGAAAAGTGTTTAGAAGTGTGGAGAAAGACTTGTTGATATTGGGTCACAAATGGGCTAAGAACTCGGAAACATTGCGTTGAACCCCTAAATGACTTATCTAGTGGTTATTGGGGTTAGAATATGTTAGAATACAATAAATTTGATTGATTAAAATTGCTATAGATGCATGAAATATGTTTAGAAGTAAGGGGAAAGACGTTGAAATTGGGTCCCAAATGGGCTAAGAACTCGGAAACATTGCGTTGAACCACTAAATGACTTACCAAGTGGTTTTTGGGGTTAGAATATGTTAGAATTCAATAAATTTGATTGATAACAAGTGCTAGAGATGCATGAAAAGTGTTTAGAAGTGTGGAGAAAGACTTGTTGAAATTGGGTCCCAAATGGGCTAAGAACTCGGAAACATTGCGTTGAACCACTAAATGACTTATCTAGTGTTGTTTGGGGTTAGAATATGTTAGAATACAATAAATTTGATTGATTACAAGTGCTAGAGATGCATGAAGAGTGTTTAGAAGTGTGGAGAAAGACTTGTTGAAATTGGGTCCCAAATGGGCTAAGAACTCGGAAACATTGTGTTGAACCACTAAATGACTTATCTGGTGTTGTTTGGGGTTAGAATATGTTAGAATTAAATAAATTTTATTGATTACAAGTGCTAGAGATGCATGAAGAGTGTTTAGAAGTGTGTAGAAAGACTTGTTGAAATTGGGTCCCAAATGGGCTAAGAACTCGGAAACATTGCGTTGAACCACTAAATGATTTATCTAGTGTTTTTTGGGGTTAGTATTTGTTATAAAACAATAAATTTGATTGATTACAAGTGCTAAAGATGCATGAAGAGTGTTTAGAAGTGTGTAGAAAGACGTTGAATTTGGGTCCCAAATGGGCTAAGAACTCAGAAACATTGCGTTGAACCACTAAATGACTTATCTAGTGTTGTTTGGGGTTAGAATATGTTAGAACACAATTATTTTGATTGATTACAAGTGCTAGAGATTCATGAAGAGTGTTTTGAAGTATGGAGAAAGGCTTGTTGAAATTGGATCCTAAATGGGCTAAGAAGTCGGAAACATTGCGTTGAAAACCTAAATTACTTATCTAATGTTGTTTGGGGTTATAATATGTTAGAATACAGTGAATTTGATTGATTACAAGCGCTAGAGATGCTTGAAGATTGTTTAGAAGTGTGTAGAAAGACTTGTTGAAATTGGGTCCCAAATAGGCTAAGAACTCAGAAACATTGCGTTGAACCACTAAATGACTTATCTAGTGTTGTTTGGGGTCAGAATATGTTAGAATACTATAATTTTGATAGATTACAAGTGCTAGAGATGCATGAAGAGTGTTTAGAAGTGTGTAGAAAAACTTGTTGAAATTGGGTCCCAAATGGGCTAAGAACTCGGAAACATTGCGTTGAACCACTAAATGACTTATCTAGTGTTGTTTGGGGTTAGAATATGTTAGAACACAATTATTTTGATTGATTACAAGTGCTAGAGATGCATGAAGAGTGTTTAGAAGTGTGTAGAAAGACTTGTTGAAATTGGGTCCCAAATGGGCTAAGAACTCGGAAACATTGAGTTGAACCAATAAATGACTTATCTATTGTTGTTTGGGGTTAGAATATGTTAGAATACAATTATTTTGATTGATTACAAGTGCTAAACATGCATGAAGAGTGTTTAGAAGTGTGTAGAGAGACTTGTTGAAATTGTGTCCCAAATGGGCTAAGAACTAGGAAACATTGAGTTGAACCACTAAATGACTTATCTACTGTTGTTTGGGGTTAGAATATGTTAGAATAAAATGAATTTGATTGATTACAAGTGCTAGAGATGCATGAAGAGTGTTTAGAAGTGTCTAGAAAGACTTGTTGAAATTGGGTCCCAAATGGGCTAAGAACTCGGAAACATTGCGTTGAACCACTAAATGACTTATCTACTGTTTTTTGGGGTTAGAATATGTTAGAATAAAATGAATTTGATTGATTACAAGTGCTAGAGATACATGAAGAGTGTTTAGAAGTGTGTAGAAAGACTTGTTGGAATTGGGTCCCAAATGGGTTAAGAACTTGGAAACATTGCGTTGAACCACTAAATGACTTATCTAGTGTTGTTTGGGGTTAGAATATGTTAAAACACAATTATTTTGATTGATTACAAGTGCTAGAGATTCATGAAGAGTGTTTTGAAGTATGGAGAAAGACTTGTTTAAATTGGGTCCCAAATGGGCTAAGAACTCGGAAACATTGCGTTGAAACCCTAAATGACTTATATATTGTTGTTTGGGGTTAGAATATGTTAGAATACAATGAATTTGATTGATTACAAGTGTTAGAGATGCATGAAGAGTGTTTAGAAGTGTCTAGAAAGACTTGTTGAAATTGGGTCCCAAATGGGCTAAGAACTCGGAAACATTGCGTTGAACCACTAAATGACTTATCTACTGTTTTTTGGGGTTAGAATATGTTAGAATAAAATGAATTTGATTGATTACAAGTGCTAGAGATACATGAAGAGTGTTTAGAAGTGTGTAGAAAGACTTGTTGGAATTGGGTCCCAAATGGGTTAAGAACTTGGAAACATTGCGTTGAACCACTAAATGACTTATCTAGTGTTGTTTGGGGTTAGAATATGTTAAAACACAATTATTTTGATTGATTACAAGTGCTAGAGATTCATGAAGAGTGTTTTGAAGTATGGAGAAAGACTTGTTTAAATTGGGTCCCAAATGGGCTAAGAACTCGGAAACATTGCGTTGAAACCCTAAATGACTTATATATTGTTGTTTGGGGTTAGAATATGTTAGAATACAATGAATTTGATTGATTACAAGTGTTAGAGATGTATGAAGAGTGTTTAGAAGTGTGTAGAAAGACTTGTTGGAATTGGGTCCCAGATGGGCTAAGAACTCGGAAACATTGCGTTGAACCACTAAATGACTTATCTAGTGTTGTTTGGGGTTAGAATATGTTAGAACACAATTATTTTGATTGATTACAAGAGCTAGAGATTCATGAAGAGTGTTTTGAAGTATGGAGAAAGACTTGTTGAAATTGGGTCCCAAATGGGCTAAGAACTCGGAAACATTGCGTTGAAAACCTAAATAACTTATCTAGTGTTGTTTGGGGTTAGAATATGTTAGAATACAATGAATTTGATTGATTACAAGCGCTAGAGATGCTTGAAGAGTGTTTAGAAGTGTGTAGAAAGACTTGTTGGAATTGGGTCCCAAATGGGCTAAGAACTCGGAAACATTGCGTTGAACCACTAAATGACTTATCTAGTGTTGTTTGGGGTTAGAATATGTTAGAACACAATTATTTTGATTGATTACAAGTGCTAGAGATTCATGAAGAGTGTTTTGAAGTATGGAGAAAAACTTGTTGAAATTGGGTCCCAAATGGGCTAAGAACTCAGAAACATTGCGTTGAACCACTAAATGACTTATCTAGTGTTGTATGGGGTCAGAATATGTTAGAATACTATAACTTTGATTGATTACAAGTGCTAGAGATGTATGAAGAGTGTTTAGAAGTGTGTAGAAAAACTTGTTGAAATTAGGTCCCAAATGGGCTAAGAACTCTGAAACATTGCGTTGAACCATTAAATGACTTATCTAGTGTTGTTTGGGGTTATAATATGTTAGAATACAATAACTTTGATTGATTACAAGTGCTAGAGATGCATGAAGAGTGTTTAGAAGTGTGTAGAAAGACTTGTTGGAATTGGGTCCCAAATGGGCTAAGAACTCGGAAACATTGCGTTGAACCACTAAATAACTTATCTAGTGTTGTTTGGGGTTAGAATATGTTAAAACACAATTCTTTTGATTGATTTCAAGTGCTAGAGATTCATGAAGAGTGTTTTGAAGTATGGAGAAAGACTTGTTTAAATTGGGTCCCAAATGGGCTAAGAACTCGGAAACATTGCGTTGAACCACTAAATGACTTATCTAGTGTTGTTTGGGGTTAGAATATGTTAGAATACAATGAATTTGATTGATTACAAGTGCTAGAGATACATCAAGAGTGTTTAGAAGTGTGTAGAAAGACTTGTTGGAATTGGGTCCCAAATGGGCTAAGAACTTGGAAACATTGCGTTGAACCACTAAATGACTTATCTAGTGTTATTTGGGGTTAGAATATGTTAGAATACAATAACTTTGATTGATTACAAGTGCTAGAGATGCATGAAAAGTGTTTAGAAGTGTGGAGAAAGTGGAAATTGGGTCCCAAATGGGCTAAGAACTTGGAAACATTGTGTTGAACAACTAAATGACTTATCTACTGTTGTTTGGGGTTAGAATATGTTAGAGTTCAATAAATATGATTGATAACAAGTGCTAGAGATGCCTGAAAAGTGTTTAGAAGTGTGGAGAAAGACTTGTTGATATTGGGTCACAAATGGGCTAAGAACTCGGAAACATTGCGTTGAACCCCTAAATGACTTATCTAGTGGTTATTGGGGTTAGAATATGTTAGAATACAATAAATTTGATTGATTAAAATTGCTATAGATGCATGAAATATGTTTAGAAGTAAGGGGAAAGACGTTGAAATTGGGTCCCAAATGGGCTAAGAACTCGGAAACATTGCGTTGAACCACTAAATGACTTACCAAGTGGTTTTTGGGGTTAGAATATGTTAGAATTCAATAAATTTGATTGATAACAAGTGCTAGAGATTCATGAAAAGTGTTTAGAAGTGTGGAGAAAGACTTGTTGAAATTGGGTCCCAAATGGGCTAAGAACTCGGAAACATTGCGTTGAACCACTAAATGACTTATCTAGTGTTGTTTGGGGTTATAATATGTTAGAATACAATAAATTTGATTGATTACACTTGCTAGAGATGCATGAAGAGTGTTTAGAAGTGTGGAGAAAGACTTGTTGAAATTAGGTCCTAAATGGGCTAAGAACTCGGAAACATTGTGTTGAACCACTAAATGACTTATCTAGTGTTTTTTAGGGTTAGAATATGTTAGAATTCAATAAATTTAATTGATTATAAGTGCTAGAGATGCATGAAGAGTGTTTAGAAGTGTAGAGAAAGACTTGTTGAAATTGGGTCCCAAATGGGCTAAGAATTCGGAAACATTGCGTTGAACCACTAAATGACTTATCTAGTGTTTTTTGGGGTTAGAATATGTTAGAATACAATAAATTTGATTGATTACAAATGCTAGAGATGCATGAAGAGTGTTTAGAGTTGTGTAGAAAGACTTGTTGAAATTGGGTCTTAAATGGGCTAAGAACTCGGAAACATTGCGTTGAACCACTAAATGACTTATCTAGTGTTTTTTGGGGTTAGAATATGTTAGAATTCAATAAATCTGATTGATAACAAGTGCTAGAGATGCCTGAAAAGTGTTTAGAAGTGTTGAGAAAGACTTGTTGAAATTTGGTCACAAATGGGCTAAGAACTCAGAAACATTGCGTTGAACCCCTAAATGACTAATCTAGTGGTTATTGGGGTTAGAATATGTTAGAATACAATAAATTTGATTGATTACAATTGCTATAGATGCATGAAAAGTGTTTAGAAGTGGGGAGAAAGACGTTGAAATTGGGTCCCAAATGGGCTAAGAACTCGTAAACATTGCGTTGAACCACTAAATGACTTACCAAGTGGTTTTTGGGGTTAGAATATGTTAGAATTAAATAATTTTTATTGATAACAAGTGCTAGAGATGCATGGAAAGTGTTTAGAAGTGTGGAGAAAGACTTGTTGAAATTTGGTCCCAAATGGGCTAAGAACTCGGAAACATTGCGTTGAACCCCTAAATTACTTATCTAGTGTTGTTTGGGGTTATAATATGTTAGAATACAATAAATTTGATTGATTACACTTGCTAGAGATGCATGAAGAGTGTTTAGAAGTGTGAAGAAAGACTTGTTTAAATTAGGTCCTAAATGGGCTAAGAACTCGGAAACATTGTGTTGAACAACTAAATGACTTATCTAGTATTTTTTGGGGTTAGAATATGTTAGAATTCAATAAATTTAGTTGATTATAAGTGCTAGAGATGCATGAAGAGTGTTTAGAAGCGTAGAAAAAGACTTGTTGAAATTGGGTCCCAAATGGGCTAAGAATTCGGAAACATTGCGTTGAACCACTAAATGTCTTATCTAGTGTTGTTTGGGGTTAGAATATGTTAGAATACAATAACTTTGATTTATTACAAATGCTAGAGATGCATGAAGAGTGTTTAGAGTTGTGTAGAAAGACTTGTTGAAATTTGGTCCCAAATGGGCTAAGAATCGATAAACATGTCTTTGGAGCAGTAAATGGCTTGTATAGTGTTGTTTGGGGTTTGAATATGTTAGAATACAATAAATTTTATTGATTACAAGTTTAGAGATGCATGAAGAGTGTTTAGAAGTGTGGAGAAAGACTTGTTAAAATTGGGTCCCAAATGGGCTAAGAACTCGGAAACATTGCGTCGAACCACTAAATGACTTATCTAGTGTTGTTTGGGTTTAGAATATGATAGAATACAATGAATTTGATTGATTACAAGTGCTAGAGATGCATAAAGAGTGTTTAGAAGTGTGTAGAAAGACTTGCCAAAATTTGTTCAAAATAGGCTAAGAACTCGGAAACATTGCGTAGAACCACTATATGGCTAGTCTAGTGTTGTTTAGGGTTAGAACATATTAGACTACAGTAAATTTGATTGATTATAAGTGCTAGAGATGTTTGAAGAGTGTTTAAAAGGTTGGAGAAAAACTTGTTGAAATCGGGTCCCACATGGGCTAAGAACTCGAAAACATTGTGTTGAACCACGAAATGACTTATCTAGTGTTGTTTGGGGTTATAATATGTTAGAATTCAATAAATTTGATTGATAACAAGTGCTAGAGATGCCTGAAAAGTGTTTAGAAGTGTGGAGAAAGACTTGTTGAAATTGGGTCACAAATGGGCTAAGAACTCGGAAACATTGCGTTGAACCCCTAAATGACTTATCTAGTGGTTATTGGGGTTAGAAAATGTTAGAATACAATAAATTTGATTGATTACAGTTGCTATAGATGCATGAAATGTGTTTAGAAGTGGGGAGAAAGACGTTGAAATTGGGTCCCAAATGGGCTAAGAACTCGGAAACATCGCGTTGAACCACTAAATGACTTACCAAGTGGTTTTTGGGGTTAGAATATGTTAGAATTCAATAAATTTGATTGATAACAAGTGCTAGAGATGCATGAAAAGTGTTTAGAAGTGTGGAGAAAGACTTGTTGAAATTGGGTCCCAAATGGGTTAAGAACTCGGAAACATTGCGTTGAACCACTAAATGACTTATCTAGTGTTTTTTGGGGTTAGAATATGTTAGAATTCAATAAATTTAATTGATTATAAGTGCTAGAGATGCATGAAGAGTGTTTAGAAGTGTAGAAAAAGACTTGTTGAAATTGGGTCCCAAATGGGCTAAGAATTCGGAAACATTGCGTTGAACCCCTAAATGACTTATCTAGTGTTGTTTGGGGTTAGAATATGTTAGAATACAATAACTTTGATTGATTACAAATGCTAGAAATGCATGAAGAGTGTTTAGAGTTGTGTAGAAAGACTTGTTGAAATTTGGTCCCAAATGGGCTAAGAATCGATAAACATGTCTTTGGAGCAGTAAATGGCTTGTCTAGTGTTGTTTGGGGTTTGAATATGTTAGAATACAATAAATTTTATTGATTACAAATTTAGAGATGCATGAAGAGTGTTTAGAAGTGTGGAGAAAGACTTGTTAAAATTGTGTCCCAAATGGGCTAAGAACTCGGAAACATTGCGTTGAACCACTAAATGACTTATCTAGTGTCGTTTGGGTTTAGAATATGTTAGAATACAATGAATTTGATTGATTACAAGTGCTAGAGATGCATAAAGAGTGTTTAGAGGTGTGTAGAAAGACTTGCCAAAATTTGTTCAAAATAGGCTAAGAACTCGGAAACATTGCGTAGAACCACTATTTGGCTTGTCTAGTGTTTTTTAGGGTTAGAAAATATTAGACTACAGTAAATTTGATTGATTACAAGTGCTAGAGATGTTTGAAGAGTGTTTAGAAGGTTGGAGAAAAACTTGTTGAAATTGGGTCCCAAATGGGCTAAGAACTCAGAAACATTGTGTTGAACCACTAAATGACTTATCTAGTGTTGTTTGGGGTTAGAATATGTTAGAATTCAATAAATCTGATTGATAACAAGTGCTAGAGATGCCTGAAAAATGTTTAGAAGTGTGGAGAAAGACTTGTTGAAATTTGGTCACAAATGGGCTAAGAACTCGGAAACATTGCGTTGAACCCCTAAATGACTAATCTAGTGGTTATTGGGGTTATAATATGTTAGAATACAATAAATTTGATTGATTACAATTGCTATAGATGCATGAAAAGTGTTTAGAAGTGGGGAGAAAGACGTTGAAATTGGGTCCCAAATGGGATAAGAACTCGTAAACATTGCGTTGAACCACTAAATGACTTACCAAATGGTTTTTGGGGTTAGAATATGTTAGAATTAAATAAATTTTATTGATAACAAGTGCTAGAGATGCATGAAAACTGTTTAGAAGTGTGGAGAAAGACTTGCTGAAATTTGGTCCCAAATGGGCTAAGAACTCTGAAACATTGCGTTGAACCACTAAATTACTTATCTAGTGTTGTTTGGGGTTATAATATGTTAGAATACAATAAATTTGATTGATTACACTTGCTAGAGATGCATGAAGAGTGTTTAGAAGTGTGGAGAAAGACTTGTTGAAATTAGGTCCTAAATGGTCTAAGAACTCGGAAACATTGTGTTGAACAACTAAATGACTTATCTAGTGTTTTTTGGGGTTAGAGTTTGTTAGAATTCAATAAATTTAGTTGATTATAAGTGCTAAAGATGCATGAAGAGTGTTTAGAAGTGTAGAAAAAGACTTGTTGAAATTGGGTCCCAAATAGGCTAAGAATTCGGAAACATTGCGTTGAACCACTAAATGTCTTATCTAGTGTTGTTTGGGGTTAGAATATGTTAGAATACAATAAATTTGATTTATTACAAATGCTAGAGATGCATGAAGAGTGTTTAGAGTTATGTAGAAAGACCTGTTGAAATTTGGTCCCAAATGGACTAAGAATCCATAATTATGTCTCTGGAGCAGTAAATGGCTTTTATAGTGTTCTTTAGGGTTAGAATCTATTAGAATACAATAAATTTGATTGATTACAAGTGCTAGAGATGCATGAAGAGTGTTTATAAGTGTGGAGAAAGACTTGTTAAAATTGGGTCCCAAATGGGCTAAGAACTCGGAAACATTGCGTTGAACCACTAAATGACTTATCTAGTGTTGTTTGGGTTTAGAATATGTTAGAATACAATGAATTTGATTGATTCCAAGTGCTAGAGATGCAAAAAGAGTGTTTAGAAGTGTGTAGAAAGACTTGCCAAAATTTGTTCAAAATAGGCTAAGAACTCGGAAACATTGCGTAGAACCACTATATGGCTTCTCTAGTGTTGTTTAGGGTTAGAACATATTAGACTACAGTAAATTTGATTGATTACAAGTGCTAGAGATGTTTGAAGAGTGTTTAGAAGGTTGGAGAAAAACTTGTTGAAATTGGGTCCCAAATGGGCTAAGAACTCGGAAACATTGTGTTGAACCACTAAATGACTTATCTAGTGTTGTTTGGGTTTAGAATATGTTAGAATACAATGAATTTGATTGATTACAATTGCTAGAGATGCATGAAGAGTGTTTAGAAGTGTGTAGAAAGACTTGTTGAAATTGGGTCCCAAATGGGCTAAGAACTCGGAAACATTGCATTGAACCACTAAATGACTTATCTAGTGTTTTTTAGGGTTAGAATATGTTAGAATTCAATAAATTTAATTGATTATAAGTGCTAGAGATGCATGAAGAGTGTTTAGAAGTGTAGAGAAAGACTTGTTGAAATTGGGTCCCAAATGGGCTAAGAATTCGGAAACATTGCGTTGAACCACTAAATGACTTATCTAGTGTTTTTTGGGGTTAGATTATGTTAGAATACAATAAATTTGATTGATTACAAATGCTAGAGATGCATGAAGAGTGTTTAGAGTTGTGTAGAAAGACTTGTTAAAATTTGGTCCCAAATGGGCTAAGAATCGATAAACATGTCTTTGGAGCAGTAAATGGCTTGTCTAGTGTTGTTTGGGGTTTGAATATGTTAGAACACAATAAATTTTATTGATTACAAGTTTAGAGATGCATGAAGAGTGTTTAGAAGTGTGGAGAAAGACTTGTTAAAATTGGGTCCCAAATGGGCTAAGAACTCGGAAACATTGCGTTGAACCACTAAATGACTTATCTAGTGTTGTCTGGGGTTAGAATATGTTAGAATATAATGAATTTGATTGATTACAAGTGCTAGAGATGCATGAAGAGTGTTTAGAAGTGTGTAGAAAGACTTGCCAAACTTTGTTCAAAATAGGCTAAGAACTCGGAAACATTGCGTAGAACCACTATATGGCTTGTCTAGTGTTGTTTAGGGTTAGAACATATTAGACTACAGTAAATTTTATTGATTACAAGTGCTAGAGATGTTTGAAGAGTGTTTAGAAGGTTGGAGAAAAACTTGTTGAAATTGGGTCCCAAATGGGCTAAGAACTCGGAAACATTGTGTTGAACCACTAAATGACTTATCTAGTGTTGTTTGGGGTTAGAATATGTTAGAATTCAATAAATCTGATTGATAACAAGTGCTAGAGATGCCTGAAAAGTGTTTAGAAGTGTGGAGAAAGACTTGTTGAAATTGGGTCACAAATGGGCTAAGAACTCGGAAACATTGCGTTGAACCCCTAAATGACTAATCTAGTGGTTATTGGGGTTAGAATATGTTAGAATACAATAAATTTGATTGATTACAATTGCTATAGATGCATGAAAAGTGTTTAGAAGTGGGGAGAAAGACTTGTTGAAATTGGATCCCAAATGAGCTAAGAACACGGAAACATTGCGTTGAACCACTAAATGACTTACCAAGTTGTTTTTGGGGTTAGAATATATTAGAATTAAATAAATTTTATTGATAACAAGTGCTAGAGATGCATGAAAAGTGTTTAGAAGTGTGGAGAAAGACTTGTTGAAATTTGGTCCCAAATGGGCTAAGAACTCGGAAACATTGCGTTGAACCACTAAATGACTTATCTAGTGTTGTTTGGGGTTATAATATGTTAGAATACAATATATTTGATTGATTACACTTGCTAGAGATGCATGAAGAGTGTTTAGAAGTGTGGAGAAAGACTTGTTGAAATTAGGTCCTAAATGGGCTAAGAACTCGGAAACATTGTGTTGAACAACAAAATGACTTATCTAGTGTTTTTTGGGGTTAGAATATGTTAGAATTCAATAAATTTAGTTGATTATAAGTGCGAGAGATGCATGAAGAGTGTTTAGAAGTGTAGAAAAAGACTTGTTGAAATTGGGTCCCAAATGGGCTAAGAATTCGGAAACATTGCGTTGAACCACTAAATGTCTTATCTAGTGTTGTTTGGGGTTAGAATATGTTAGAATACAATAACTTTGATTTATTACAAATGCTAGAGATGCATGAAGAGTGTTTAGAGTTATGTAGAAAGACTTGTTGAAATTTGGTCCCAAATGGGCTAAGAATCGATAAACATGTCTTTGGAGCAGTAAATGGCTTGTCTAGTGTTGTTTGGGGTTTGAATATGTTAGAATACAATAAATTTTATTGATTACAAGTTTAGAGATGCATGAAGAGTGTTTAGAAGTGTGGAGAAAGACTTGTTGAAATTGGGTCCCAAATGGGCTAAGAACTCGGAAACATTGCGTTGAACCACTAAATGACTTATCTAGTGTTGTTTGGGGTTAGAATATGTTAGAATAAAATGAATTTGATTGATTACAAGTGCTAGAGATGCATAAAGAGTGTTTAGAAGTGTGTAGAAAGACTTGCCAAATTTTGGTCCAAAATGGGCTAAGAACTCGGAAACATTGCGTAGAACCACTATATGGCTTGTCTAGTGTTGTTTAGGGTTAGAACATATTAGACTACAGTAAATTTGATTGATTACAAGTGCTAGAGATGTTTGAAGAGTGTTTAGAAGGTTGGAGAAAAACTTGTTGAAATTGGGTCCCAAATGGGCTAAGAACTCAGAAACATTGTGTTGAACCACTAAATGACTTATCTAGTGTAGTTTGGGGTTAGAATATGTTAGAGTTCAATAAATCTGATTGATAACAAGTGCTAGAGATGCCTGAAAAGTGTTTAGAAGTGTGGAGAAAGACTTGTTGAAATTGGGTCACAAATGGGCTAAGAACTCGGAAACATTGCGTTGAACCACTAAATGACTTATCTAGTGTTGTTTGAGGTTAGAATATGTTAGAATACAAAAAATTTGATTGATTACAATTGCTATAGATGCATGAAATGTGTTTAGAAGTAAGGAGAAAGACTTGTTGAAATTGCATCCCAAATGGGCTAAGAACTCGGAAACATTGCGTTGAACCACTAAATGACTTATCTAGTGATGTTTGGGGTTAAAATATGTTAGAATAAAATGAATTTGATTGATTACAAGTGCTAGAGATGCATGAAGAGTGTTTAGAAGTGTGTAGAAAGACTTGTTGGAATTGGGTCCCAAATGGGCTAAGAACTCGGAAACATTGCGTTGAACCACTAAATGACTTATCTACTGTTGTTTGGGGTTAAAATATGTTAGAATAAAATGAATTTGATTGATTACAAGTGCTAGAGATTCATGAAGAGTGTTTTGAAGTATGGAGAAAGACTTGTTGAAATTGGGTCCCAAATGGGCTAAGAACTCGGAAACATTGCGTTGAACCACTAAATGACTTATCTAGTGTTGTTTGGGGTTAGAATATGTTAGAATACAATGAATTTGATTGATTACAATTGCTAGAGATGCATGAAGAGTGTTTAGAAGTGTGTAGAAAGACTTGTTGAAATTGGGTCCCAAATGGGCTAAGAACTCAGAAACATTAGGTTGAACAACTAAATGACTTATCTAGTGTTTTTTAGGGTTAGAATATATTAGAATTCAATAAATTTAATTGATTATAAGTGCTAGAGATGCATAAAAAGTGTTTAGAAGTGTGGAGAAAGACTTGTTAAATTGGGTCCCAAATGGGCTAAGAACTCGGAAACATTGCGTTGAACCACTAAATGACTTATCTAGTGTTGTTTGGGGTTAGAATATGTTAGTATACAATGAATTTGATTGATTACAAGCACTAGAGATGCAAAAAGAGTGTTTAGAAGTGTGTAGAAAGACTTGCCAAAATTTGTTCAAAATAGGCTAAGAACTCGGAAACATTGCGTAGAACCACTATATGGCTTGTCTAGTGTTGTTTGGGGTTTGGAATATGTTATAATACAGTAAATTTGATTGATTACAAGTGCTAGAGATGTTTGAAGAGTGGTTAGAAGGTTGGAGAAAGACTTGTTGAAATTGGGTCCCAAAAGGGATAAAAACTCGGAAACATTGCGTTGAACCACTAAATGACTTATCTAGTGTGGTTTGGGGTTAGAATATGTTAGAATAAAATAAATTTAATTGATTACAAGTGCTAGAGATGCATGCAGAGTGTTTAGAAGTGTGTGGAAAGACTTGTTGAAATTTTGTCCCAAATGGGCTAAGAATTCGGAAACATTGCGTTAAAGCACTAAATGACTTATCTAGTGTTGTTTGGGGTTAGAATATGTTAGAATACAATGAATTTGATTGATTACAAGTGCTAGAGATACATCAAGAGTGTTTAGAAGTGTGTAGAAAGACTTGTTGGAATTGGGTCCCAAATGGGCTAAGAACTCGGAAACATTGCGTTGAACCACTAAATGACTTATCTAGTGTTGTTTGGGGTTAGAATATGTTAAAACACAATTCTTTTGATTGATTACAAGTGCTAGAGATTCATGAAGAGTGTTTTGAAGTATGGAGAAAGACTTGTTTAAATTGGGTCCCAAATGGGCTAAGAACTCGGAAACATTGCGTTGAAACCCTAAATGACTTATATAGTGTTTTTTGGGGTTAGAATATGTTAGAATACAATGAATTTGATTGATTACAAGTGCTAGAGATACATCAAGAGTGTTTAGAAGTGTGTAGAAAGACTTGTTGAAATTGGGTCCCAAATGGCTTAAGAACATGGAAACATTGCGTTGAACCACTAAATGACTTATCTAGTGTTTTTTGGGGTTAGAATATGTTAGAATACAAGTAATTTGATTTATTACAAGTGCAAGAGATTCATGAAGAGTTTTTGAAGTATGGAGAAAGACTTGTTGAAATTGGGTCCCAAATGGGCTAAGAACTTAGAAACATTGCGTTGAACCACTAAATGACTTATCTAGTGTTGTTTGGGGTTAGAATATGTTAGAATACAATGAATTTGATTGATTACAAGTGCTAGAGATGCATGAAGAGTGTTTAGAAGTGTGTAGAAAGACTTGTTTAAATTGGGTCCCAAATGGGCTAAGAACTCGGAAACATTGCGTAGAACCACTATATGGCTAGTCTAGTGTTGTTTAGGGTTAGAATATGTTAGAATACAATGAATGTGATTGATTAGAAGTGCTAGAGATGTTTGAAGAGTGTTTAGAAGTGTGTAGAAAGACTTGTAGAAATTGGGTCCCAAATGGGATAAGAACTCGGAAACATTGTGTTGAACCACTAAATGACTTATCTAGTGTTGTTTGGGGTTAGAATATGTTAGAGTTCAATAAATCTGATTGATTACAAGTGCTAGAGATGCCTGAAAAGTGTTTAGAAGTCTCGAGAAAGACTTGTTGAAATTGGGTCACAAATGGGCTAAAAACTCGGAAACATTGCGTTGAACCCCTAAATGACTTATCTAGTGGTTATTGGGGTTAGAATATGTTAGAATACAATAAATTTGATTGATTACAATTGCTATAGATGCATGAAATGTGTTTAGAAGTGTGTAGAAAGACGTTGAAATTGGGTCCCTAATGGGCTAAGAACTCGGAAACATTGCGTTGAACCACTAAATGACTTACCAAGTGGTTTTTGGGGTTAGAATATGTTAGAATTCAATAAATTTGATTGATAACAAGTGCTAGAGATGCATGAAAAGTGTTTAGAAGTGTGGAGAAAGACTTGTTGAAATTGGGTCCCAAATAGGCTAAGAACTCGGAAACATTGCGTTGAACCACTAAATGACTTACCAAGTGGTTTTTGGGGTTAGAATATGTTAGAATTCAATAAATTTGATTGATAACAAGTGCTAGAGATGCATGAAAAGTGTTTAGAAGTGTGGAGAAAGACTTGTTGAAATTGGGTCCCAAATGGGTTAAGAACTCGGAAACATTGCGTTGAACCACTAAATGACTTATCTAGTGTTTTTTGGGGTTAGAATATGTTAGAATTCAATAAATTTAATTGATTATAAGTGCTAGAGATGCATGAAGAGTGTTTAGAAGTGTAGAAAAAGACTTGTTGAAATTGGGTCCTAAATGGGCTAAGAATTCGGAAACATTGCGTCGAACCACTAAATGACTTATCTAGTGTTGTTTGGGTTTAGAATATGATAGAATACAATGAATTTGATTGATTACAAGTGCTAGAGATGCATAAAGAGTGTTTAGAAGTGTGTAGAAAGACTTGCCAAAATTTGTTCAAAATAGGCTAAGAACTCGGAAACATTGCGTAGAACCACTATATGGCTAGTCTAGTGTTGTTTAGGGTTAGAACATATTAGACTACAGTAAATTTGATTGATTATAAGTGCTAGAGATGTTTGAAGAGTGTTTAGAAGGTTGGAGAAAAACTTGTTGAAATTGGGTCCCAAATGGGCTAAGAACTCGGAAACATTGTGTTGAACCACTAAATGACTTATCTAGTGTTGTTTGGGGTTAGAATATGTTAGAGTTCAATAAATCTGATTGATAACAAGTGCTAGAGATGCCTGAAAAGTGTTTAGAAGTGTAGAGAAAGACTTGTTGAAATTGGGTCACAAATGGGCTAAAAACTCGGAAACATTGCGTTGAACCCCTAAATGACTTATCTAGTGGTTATTGGGGTTAGAATATGTTAGAATACAATAAATTTGATTGATTACAATTGCTATAGATGCATGAAATGTGTTTAGAAGTAAGGAGAAAGACGTTGAAATTGGGTCCCTAATGGGCTAAGAACTCGGAAACATTGCGTTGAACCACTAAATGACTTACCAAGTGGTTTTTGGGGTTAGAATATGTTAGAATTCAATAAATTTGATTGATAACAAGTGCTAGAGATGAATCAAAAGTGTTTAGAAGTGTGGAGAAAGACTTGTTGAAATTGGGTCCCAAATAGGCTAAGAACTCGGAAACATTGCGTTGAACCACTAAATGACTTACCAAGTGGTTTTTGGGGTTAGAATATGTTAGAATTCAATAAATTTGATTGATAACAAGTGCTAGAGATGCATGAAAAGTGTTTAGAAGTGTGGAGAAAGACTTGTTGAAATTGGGTCCCAAATGGGTTAAGAACTCGGAAACATTGCGTTGAACCACTAAATGACTTATCTAGTGTTTTTTGGGGTTAGAATATGTTAGAATTCAATAAATTTAATTGATTATAAGTGCTAGAGATGCATGAAGAGTGTTTAGAAGTGTAGAAAAAGACTTGTTGAAATTGGGTCCTAAATGGGCTAAGAATTCGGAAACATTGCGTCGAACCACTAAATGACTTATCTAGTGTTGTTTGGGTTTAGAATATGATAGAATACAATGAATTTGATTGATTACAAGTGCTAGAGATGCATAAAGAGTGTTTAGAAGTGTGTAGAAAGACTTGCCAAAATTTGTTCAAAATAGGCTAAGAACTCGGAAACATTGCGTAGAACCACTATATGGCTAGTCTAGTGTTGTTTAGGGTTAGAACATATTAGACTACAGTAAATTTGATAGATTATAAGTGCTAGAGATGTTTGAAGAGTGTTTAGAAGGTTGGAGAAAAACTTGTTGAAATTGGGTCCCAAATGGGCTAAGAACTCGGAAACATTGTGTTGAACCACTAAATGACTTATCTAGTGTTGTTTGGGGTTAGAATATGTTAGAGTTCAATAAATCTGATTGATAACAAGTGCTAGAGATGCCTGAAAAGTGTTTAGAAGTGTAGAGAAAGACTTGTTGAAATTGGGTCACAAATGGGCTAAAAACTCGGAAACATTGCGTTGAACCCCTAAATGACTTATCTAGTGGTTATTGGGGTTAGAATATGTTAGAATACAATAAATTTGATTGATTACAATTGCTATAGATGCATGAAATGTGTTTAGAAGTAAGGAGAAAGACGTTGAAATTGGGTCCCTAATGGGCTAAGAACTCGGAAACATTGCGTTGAACCACTAAATGACTTACCAAGTGGTTTTTGGGGTTAGAATATGTTAGAATTCAATAAATTTGATTGATAACAAGTGCTAGAGATGCATGAAAAGTGTTTAGAAGTGTGGAGAAAGACTTGTTGAAATTGGGTCCCAAATAGGCTAAGAACTCGGAAACATTGCGTTGAACCACTAAATGACTTACCAAGTGGTTTTTGGGGTTAGAATATGTTAGAATTCAATAAATTTGATTGATAACAAGTGCTAGGGATGCATGAAAAGTGTTTAGAAGTGTGGAGAAAGACTTGTTGAAATTGGGTCCCAAATGGGTTAAGAACTCGGAAACATTGCGTTGAACCACTAAATGACTTATCTAGTGTTTTTTGGGGTTAGAATATGTTAGAATTCAATAAATTTAATTGATTATAAGTGCTAGAGATGCATGAAGAGTGTTTAGAAGTGTAGAAAAAGACTTGTTGAAATTGGGTCCCAAATGGGCTAAGAATTCGGAAACATTGCGTCGAACCACTAAATGACTTATCTAGTGTTGTTTGGGTTTAGAATATGATAGAATACAATGAATTTGATTGATTACAAGTGCTAGAGATGCATAAAGAGTGTTTAAAAGTGTGTAGAAAGACTTGCCAAAATTTGTTCAAAATAGGCTAAGAACTCGGAAACATTGCGTTGAACCACTATATGGCTAGTCTAGTGTTGTTTAGGGTTAGAACATATTAGACTACAGTAAATTTGATTGATTATAAGTGCTAGAGATGTTTGAAGAGTGTTTAGAAGGTTGGAGAAAAACTTGTTGAAATTGGGTCCAACATGGGCTAAGAACTCGGAAACATTGCGTTGAACCACTAAATGACTTATCTAGTGTTGTTTGGGGTTAGAATTTATTAGAATACAATGAATTTTATTGATTACAAGTGCTAGAGATGCATGAAGAGTGTTTAGAAGTGTGTAGAAAGACTTGTAGAAATTGGGTCCCAAATAGGCTAAGAACTCGGAAACATTGCGTTGAACCACTAAATGATTTATCTAGTGTTTTTTTTGGGTTAGAATATGTTAGAATACAATGAATTTGATTGATTACAAGTGCTAGAGATGCATGAAGAGTGTTTAGAAATTTGTAGAAAGACTTGTTGAAATTGGGTCCCAAATGGGCTAAGAACTCGGAAACATCGCGTTGAACCACTAAATGACTTACCAAGTGGTTTTTGGGGTTAGAATATGTTAGAATTCAATAAATTTGATTGATAACAAGTGCTAGAGATGCATGAAAAGTGTTTAGAAGTGTGGAGAAAGACTTGTTGAAATTGGGTCCCAAATGGGTTAAGAACTCGGAAACATTGCGTTGAACCACTAAATGACTTATCTAGTGTTTTTTGGGGTTAGAATATGTTAGAATTCAATAAATATAATTGATTATAAGTGCTAGAGATGCATGAAGAGTGTTTAGAAGTGTAGAAAAAGACTTGTTGAAATTGGGTCCCAAATGGGCTAAGAATTCGGAAACATTGCGTTGAACCCCTAAATGACTTATCTAGTGTTGTTTGGGGTTAGAATATGTTAGAATACAATAACTTTGATTGATTACAAATGCTAGAAATGCATGAAGAGTGTTTAGAGTTGTGTAGAAAGACTTGTTGAAATTTGGTCCCAAATGGGCTAAGAATCGATAAACATGTCTTTGGAGCAGTAAATGGCTTGTCTAGTGTTGTTTGGGGTTTGAATATGTTAGAATACAATAAATTTTATTGATTACAAATTTAGATATGCATGAAGAGTGTTTAGAAGTGTGGAGAAAGACTTGTTAAAATTGTGTCCCAAATGGGCTAAGAACTCGGAAGCGTTGAACCACTAAATGACTTATCTAGTGTCGTTTGGGTTTAGAATATGTTAGAATACAATGAATTTGATTGATTACAAGTGCTAGAGATGCATAAAGAGTGTTTAGAGGTGTGTAGAAAGACTTGCCAAAATTTGTTCAAAATAGGCTAAGAACTCGGAAACATTGCGTAGAACCACTATTTGGCTTGTCTAGTGTTTTTTAGGGTTAGAAAATATTAGAATACAGTAAATTTGATTGATTACAAGTGCTAGAGATGTTTGAAGAGTGTTTAGAAGGTTGGAGAAAAACTTGTTAAAATTGGGTCCCAAATGGGCTAAGAACTCAGAAACATTGTGTTGAACCACTAAATGACTTATCTAGTGTTGTTTGGGGTTAGAATATGTTAGAATTCAATAAATCTAATTGATAACAAGTGCTAGAGATGCCTGAAAAGTGTTTAGAAGTGTGGAGAAAGACTTGTTGAAATTTGGTCACAAATGGGCTAAGAACTCGGAAACATTGCGTTGAACCCCTAAATGACTAATCTAGTGGTTATTGGGGTTATAATATGTTAGAATACAATAAATTTGATTGATTACAATTGCTATAGATGCATGAAAAGTGTTTAGAAGTGGGGAGAAAGACGTTGAAATTGGGTCCCAAATGGGATAAGAACTCGTAAACATTGCGTTGAACCACTAAATGACTTACCAAATGGTTTTTGGGGTTAGAATATGTTAGAATTAAATACATTTTATTGATAACAAGTGCTAGAGATGCATGAAAACTGTTTAGAAGTGTGGAGAAAGACTTGTTGAAATTTGGTCCCAAATGGGCTAAGAACTCCGAAACATTGCGTTGAACCACTAAATTACTTATCTAGTGTTGTTTGGGGTTATAATATGTTAGAATACAATAAATTTGATTGATTACACTTGCTAGAGATGCATGAAGAGTGTTTAGAAGTGTGGAGAAAGACTTGTTGAAATTAGGTCCTAAATGGGCTAAGAACTCGGAAACATTGTGGTGAACAACTAAATGACTTATCTAGTGTTTTTTGGGGTTAGAATTTGTTAGAATTCAATAAATTTAGTTGATTATAAGTGCTAAAGATGCATGAAGAGTGTTTAGAAGTGTAGAAAAAGACTTGTTGAAATTGGGTCCCAAATGGGCTAAGAATTCGGAAACATTGCGTTGAACCATTAAATGTCTTATCTAGTGTTGTTTGGGGTTAGAATATGTTAGAATACA
Organism: Capsella bursa-pastoris; assembly: GCA_036452645.1. NCBI lineage: Eukaryota > Viridiplantae > Streptophyta > Magnoliopsida > Brassicales > Brassicaceae > Capsella > Capsella bursa-pastoris. The sequence continues at coordinate 7,141,378 of CP144192.1, forward strand.
ATAACTTTGATTTATTACAAATGCTAGAGATGCATGAAGAGTGTTTAGAGTTATGTAGAAAGACCTGTTGAAATTTGGTCCCAAATGGGCTAAGAATCGATAAACATGTCTTTGGAGCAGTAAATGGCTTGTCTAGTGTTGTTTAGGGTTTGAATATGTTAGAATACAATAAATTTTATTGATTACAAGTTTAGAGATGCATGAAGAGTGTTTAGAAGTGTGGAGAAAGACTTGTTAAAATTGGGTCCCAAATGGGCTAAGAACTCGGAAACATTGCGTTGAACCACTAAATGACTTATCTAGTGTTGTTTGGGTTTAGAATATGTTAGAATACAATGAATTTGATTGATTCCAAGTGCTAGAGATGCAAAAAGAGTGTTTAGAAGTGTGTAGAAAGACTTGCCAAAATTTGTTCAAAATAGGCTAAGAACTCGGAAACATTGCGTAGAACCACTATATGGCTTGTCTAGTGTTGTTTAGGGTTAGAAAATATTAGACTACAGTAAATTTGATTGATTACAAGTGCTAGAGATGTTTGAAGAGTGTTTAGAAGGTTGGAGAAAAACTTGTTGAAATTGGGTCCCAAATGAGCTAAGAACTCGGAAACATTGTGTTGAACCACTAAATGACTTATCTAGTGTTGTTTGGGTTTAGAATATGTTAGAATACAATGAATTTGATTGATTACAAGTGCTAGAGATGCATGAAGAGTGTTTAGAAGTGTGTAGAAAGACTTGTTGAAATTGGGTACCAAATGGGCTAAGAACTCGGAAACATTGCGTTGAACCACTAAATGACTTATCTAGTGTTGTTTGGGGTTATAATATGTTAGAATACAATAAATTTGATTGATTACACTTGCTAGAGATGCATGAAGAGTGTTTAGAAGTGTGGAGAAAGACTTGTTGAAATTAGGTCCTAAATGGGCTAAGAACTCGGAAACATTATGTTGAACCACTAAATGACTTATCTAGTGTTTTTTAGAGTTAGAATATGTTAGAATTCAATAAATTTAATTGATTATAAGTGCTAGAGATGCATGAAGAGTGTTTAGAAGTGTAGAGAAAGACTTGTTGAAATTTGGTCCCAAATGGGCTAAGAACTCGGAAACATTGCGTTGAACCACTAAATGACTTATCTAGTGTTGTTTGGGGTTATAATATGTTAGAATACAATAAATTTGATTGATTACACTTGCTAGAGATGCATGAAGAGTGTTTAGAAGTGTGGAGAAAGACTTGTTAAAATTGGGTCCCAAATGGGCTAAGAACTCAGAAACATTGCGTTGAACCACTAAATGACTTATCTAGTGTTGTTTGTGTTTAGAATATGTTAGAATATAATGAATTTGATTGATTACAAGTGCTAGAGATGCATGAAGAGTGTTTAGAAGTGTGTAGAAAGACTTGCCAAACTTTGTTCAAAATAGGCTAAGAACTCGGAAACATTGCGTAGAACCACTATATGGCTTGTCTAGTGTTGTTTAGGGTTAGAACATATTAGACTACAGTAAATTTGATTGATTACAAGTGCTAGAGATGTTTGAAGAGTGTTTAGAAGGTTGGAGAAAAACTTGTTGAAATTGGGTCCCAAATGGGCTAAGAACTCGGAAACATTGTGTTGAACCACTAAATGACTTATCTAGTGTTGTTTGGGGTTAGAATATGTTAGAGTTCAATAAATCTGATTGATAACAAGTGCTAGAGATGCCTGAAAAGTGTTTAGAAGTGTAGAGAAAGACTTGTTGAAATTGGGTCACAAATGGGCTAAAAACTCGGAAACATTGCGTTGAACCCCTAAATGACTTATCTAGTGGTTATTGGGGTTAGAATATGTTAGAATACAATAAATTTGATTGATTACAATTGCTATAGATGCATGAAATGTGTTTAGAAGTAAGGAGAAAGACGTTGAAATTGGGTCCCTAATGGGCTAAGAACTCGGAAACATTGCGTTGAACCACTAAATGACTTACCAAGTGGTTTTTGGGGTTAGAATATGTTAGAATTCAATAAATTTGATTGATAACAAGTGCTAGAGATGCATGAAAAGTGTTTAGAAGTGTGGAGAAAGACTTGTTGAAATTGGGTCCCAAATAGGCTTAGAACTCGGAAACATTGCGTTGAACCACTAAATGACTTACCAAGTGGTTTTTGGGGTTAGAATATGTTAGAATTCAATAAATTTGATTGATAACAAGTGCTAGGGATGCATGAAAAGTGTTTAGAAGTGTGGAGAAAGACTTGTTGAAATTGGGTCCCAAATGGGTTAAGAACTCGGAAACATTGCGTTGAACCACTAAATGACTTATCTAGTGTTTTTTGGGGTTAGAATATGTTAGAATTCAATAAATTTAATTGATTATAAGTGCTAGAGATGCATGAAGAGTGTTTAGAAGTGTAGAAAAAGACTTGTTGAAATTGGGTCCTAAATGGGCTAAGAATTCGGAAACATTGCGTCGAACCACTAAATGACTTATCTAGTGGTTTTTGGGTTTAGAATATGATAGAATACAATGAATTTGATTGATTACAAGTGCTAGAGATGCATAAAGAGTGTTTAGAAGTGTGTAGAAAGACTTGCCAAAATTTGTTCAAAATAGGCTAAGAACTCGGAAACATTGCGTAGAACCACTATATGGCTAGTCTAGTGTTGTTTAGGGTTAGAACATATTAGACTACAGTAAATTTGATTGATTATAAGTGCTAGAGATGTTTGAAGAGTGTTTAGAAGGTTGGAGAAAAACTTGTTGAAATTGGGTCCCAAATGGGCTAAGAACTCGGAAACATTGTGTTGAACCACTAAATGACTTATCTAGTGTTGTTTGGGGTTAGAATATGTTAGAGTTCAATAAATCTGATTGATAACAAGTGCTAGAGATGCCTGAAAAGTGTTTAGAAGTGTAGAGAAAGACTTGTTGAAATTGGGTCACAAATGGGCTAAAAACTCGGAAACATTGCGTTGAACCCCTAAATGACTTATCTAGTGGTTATTGGGGTTAGAATATGTTAGAATACAATAAATTTGATTGATTACAATTGCTATAGATGCATGAAATGTGTTTAGAGGTAAGGAGAAAGACGTTGAAATTGGGTCCCTAATGGGCTAAGAACTCGGAAACATTGCGTTGAACCACTAAATGACTTACCAAGTGGTTTTTGGGGTTAGAATATGTTAGAATTCAATAAATTTGATTGATAACAAGTGCTAGAGATGCATGAAAAGTGTTTAGAAGTGTGGAGAAAGACTTGTTGAAATTGGGTCCCAAATAGGCTAAGAACTCGGAAACATTGCGTTGAACCACTAAATGACTTACCAAGTGGTTTTTGGGGTTAGAATATGTTAGAATTCAATAAATTTGATTGATAACAAGTGCTAGGGATGCATGAAAAGTGTTTAGAAGTGTGGAGAAAGACTTGTTGAAATTGGGTCCCAAATGGGTTAAGAACTCGGAAACATTGCGTTGAACCACTAAATGACTTATCTAGTGTTTTTTGGGGTTAGAATATGTTAGAATTCAATAAATTTAATTGATTATAAGTGCTAGAGATGCATGAAGAGTGTTTAGAAGTGTAGAAAAAGACTTGTTGAAATTGGGTCCCAAATGGGCTAAGAATTCGGAAACATTGCGTCGAACCACTAAATGACTTATCTAGTGTTGTTTGGGTTTAGAATATGATAGAATACAATGAATTTGATTGATTACAAGTGCTAGAGATGCATAAAGAGTGTTTAGAAGTGTGTAGAAAGACTTGCCAAAATTTGTTCAAAATAGGCTAAGAACTCGGAAACATTGCGTTGAACCACTATATGGCTAGTCTAGTGTTGTTTAGGGTTAGAACATATTAGACTACAGTAAATTTGATTGATTATAAGTGCTAGAGATGTTTGAAGAGTGTTTAGAAGGTTGGAGAAAAACTTGTTGAAATTGGGTCCCACATTGGCTAAGAACTCGGAAACATTGTGTTGAACCACGAAATGACTTATCTAGTGTTGTTTGGGGTTATAATATGTTAGAATTCAATAAATTTGATTGATAACAAGTGCTAGAGATGCCTGAAAAGTGTTTAGAAGTGTGGAGAAAGACTTGTTGAAATTGGGTCACAAATGGGCTAAGAACTCGGAAACATTGCGTTGAACCCCTAAACGACTTATCTAGTGGTTATTGGGGTTTGAAAATGTTAGAATACAATAAATTTGATTGATTACAATTGCTATAGATGCATGAAATGTGTTTAGAAGTGGGGAGAAAGACGTTGAAATTGGGTCCCAAATGGGCTAAGAACTCGGAAACATCGCGTTGAACCACTAAATGACTTACCAAGTGGTTTTTGGGGTTAGAATATGTTAGAATTCAATAAATTTGATTGATAACAAGTGCTAGAGATGCATGAAAAGTGTTTAGAAGTGTGGAGAAAGACTTGTTGAAATTGGGTCCCAAATGGGTTAAGAACTCAGAAACATTGCGTTGAACCACTAAATGACTTATCTAGTGTTTTTTGGGGTTAGAATATGTTAGAATTCAATAAATATAATTGATTATAAGTGCTAGAGATGCATGAAGAGTGTTTAGAAGTGTAGAAAAAGACTTGTTGAAATTGGGTCCCAAATGGGCTAAGAATTCGGAAACATTGCGTTGAACCCCTAAATGACTTATCTAGTGTTGTTTGGGGTTAGAATATGTTAGAATACAATAACTTTGATTGATTACAAATGCTAGAAATGCATGAAGAGTGTTTAGAGTTGTGTAGAAAGACTTGTTGAAATTTGGTCCCAAATGGGCTAAGAATCGATAAACATGTCTTTGGAGCAGTAAATGGCTTGTCTAGTGTTGTTTGGGGTTTGAATATGTTAGAATACAATAAATTTTATTGATTACAAATTTAGAGATGCATGAAGAGTGTTTAGAAGTGTGGAGAAAGACTTGTTAAAATTGTGTCCCAAATGGGCTAAGAACTCGGAAACATTGCGTTGAACCACTAAATGACTTATCTAGTGTGGTTTGGGTTTAGAATATGTTGGAATACAATGAATTTGATTGATTACAAGTGCTAGAGATGCATAAAGAGTGTTTAGAAGTGTGTAGAAAGACTTGCCAAAATTTGTTCAAAATAGGCTAAGAACTCGGAAACATTGCGTAGAACCACTATATGGCTTGTCTAGTGTTTTTTAGGGTTAGAAAATATTAGACTACAGTAAATTTGATTGATTACAAGTGCTAGAGATGTTTGAAGAGTGTTTAGAAGGTTGGAGAAAAACTTGTTGAAATTGGGTCCCAAATGGGCTAAGAACTCAGAAACATTGTGTTGAACCACTAAATGACTTATCTAGTGTTGTTTGGGGTTAGAATATGTTAGAATTCAATAAATCTAATTGATAACAAGTGCTAGAGATGCCTGAAAAGTGTTTAGAAGTGTGGAGAAAGACTTGTTGAAATTTGGTCACAAATGGGCTAAGAACTCGGAAACATTGCGTTGAACCCCTAAATGACTAATCTAGTGGTTATTGGGGTTATAATATGTTAGAATACAATAAATTTGATTGATTACAATTGCTATAGATGCATGAAAAGTGTTTAGAAGTGGGGAGAAAGACGTTGAAATTGGGTCCCAAATGGGATAAGAACTCGTAAACATTGCGTTGAACCACTAAATGACTTACCAAATGGTTTTTGGGGTTAGAATATGTTAGAATTAAATACATTTTATTGATAACAAGTGCTAGAGATGCATGAAAACTGTTTAGAAGTGTGGAGAAAGACTTGTTGAAATTTGGTCCCAAATGGGCTAAGAACTCCGAAACATTGCGTTGAACCACTAAATTACTTATCTAGTGTTGTTTGGGGTTATAGTATGTTAGAATACAATAAATTTGATTGATTACACTTGCTAGAGATGCATGAAGAGTGTTTAGAAGTGTGGAGAAAGACTTGTTGAAATTAGGTCCTAAATGGGCTAAGAACTCGGAAACATTGTGGTGAACAACTAAATGACTTATCTAGTGTTTTTTGGGGTTAGAATTTGTTAGAATTCAATAAATTTAGTTGATTATAAGTGCTAAAGATGCATGAAGAGTGTTTAGAAGTGTAGAAAAAGACTTGTTGAAATTGGGTCCCAAATGGGCTAAGAATTCGGAAACATTGCGTTGAACCATTAAATGTCTTATCTAGTGTTGTTTGGGGTTAGAATATGTTAGAATACAATAACTTTGATTTATTACAAATGCTAGAGATGCATGAAGAGTGTTTAGAGTTATGTAGAAAGACCTGTTGAAATTTGGTCCCAAATGGGCTAAGAATCGATAAACATGTCTTTGGAGCAGTAAATGGCTTGTCTAGTGTTGTTTAGGGTTTGAATATATTAGAATACAATAAATTTTATTGATTACAAGTTTAGAGATGCATGAAGAGTGTTTAGAAGTGTGGAGAAAGACTTGTTAAAATTGGGTCCCAAATGGGCTAAGAACTCGGAAACATTGCGTTGAACCACTAAATGACTTATCTAGTGTTGTTTGGGTTTAGAATATGTTAGAATACAATGAATTTGATTGATTCCAAGTGCTAGAGATGCAAAAAGAGTGTTTAGAAGTGTGTAGAAAGACTTGCCAAAATTTGTTCAAAATAGGCTAAGAACTCGGAAACATTGCGTAGAACCACTATATGGCTTGTCTAGTGTTGTTTAGGGTTAGAAAATATTAGACTACAGTAAATTTGATTGATTACAAGTGCTAGAGATGTTTGAAGAGTGTTTAGAAGGTTGGAGAAAAACTTGTTGAAATTGGGTCCCAAATGGGCTAAGAACTCGGAAACATTGTGTTGAACCACTAAATGACTTATCTAGTGTTGTTTGGGTTTAGAATATGTTAGAATACAATGAATTTGATTGATTACAAGTGCTAGAGATGCATGAAGAGTGTTTAGAAGTGTGTAGAAAGACTTGTTGAAATTGGGTCCCAAATGGGCTAAGAACTCGGAAACATTGCGTTGAACCACTAAATGACTTATCTAGTGTTGTTTGGGGTTATAATATGTTAGAATACAATAAATTTGATTGATTACACTTGCTAGAGATGCATGAAGAGTGTTTAGAAGTGTGGAGAAAGACTTGTTGAAATTAGGTCCTAAATGGGCTAAGAACTCGGAAACATTATGTTGAACCACTAAATGACTTATCTAGTGTTTTTTAGAGTTAGAATATGTTAGAATTCAATAAATTTAATTGATTATAAGTGCTAGAGATGCATGAAGAGTGTTTAGAAGTGTAGAGAAAGACTTGTTGAAATTTGGTCCCAAATGGGCTAAGAACTCGGAAACATTGCGTTGAACCACTAAATGACTTATCTAGTGTTGTTTGGGGTTATAATATGTTAGAATACAATAAATTTGATTGATTACACTTGCTAGAGATGCATGAAGAGTGTTTAGAAGTGTGGAGAAAGACTTGTTAAAATTGGGTCCCAAATGGGCTAAGAACTCGGAAACATTGCGTTGAACCACTAAATGACTTATCTAGTGTTGTTTGGGTTTAGAATATGTTAGAATATAATGAATTTGATTGATTACAAGTGCTAGAGATGCATGAAGAGTGTTTAGAAGTGTGTAGAAAGACTTGCCAAACTTTGTTCAAAATAGGCTAAGAACTCGGAAACATTGCGTAGAACCACTATATGGCTTGTCTAGTGTTGTTTAGGGTTAGAACATATTAGACTACAGTAAATTTGATTGATTACAAGTGCTAGAGATGTTTGAAGAGTGTTTAGAAGGTTGGAGAAAAATTTGTTGAAATTGGGTCCCAAATGGGCTAAGAACTCGGAAACATTGTGTTGAACCACTAAATGACTTATCTAGTGTTGTTTGGGGTTAGAATATGTTAGAATTCAATAAATCTGATTGATAACAAGTGCTAGAGATGCCTGAAAAGTGTTTAGAAGTGTGGAGAAAGACTTGTTGAAATTGGGTCACAAATGGGCTAAGAACTCGGAAACATTGCGTTGAACCCCTAAATGACTAATCTAGTGGTTATTGGGGTTAGAATATGTTAGAATACAATAAATTTGATTGATTACAATTGCTATAGATGCATGAAAAGTGTTTAGAAGTGGGGAGAAAGACGTTGAAATTGGGTCCCAAATGGGCTAAGAACTCGTAAACATTGCGTTGAACCACTAAATGACTTACCAAGTGGTTTTTGGGGTTAGAATATGTTAGAATTAAATAATTTTTATTGATAACAAGTGCTAGAGATGCATGAAAAGTGTTTAGAAGTGTGGAGAAAGACTTGTTGAAATTTGGTCCCAAATGGGCTAAGAACTCGGAAACATTGCGTTGAACCACTAAATGACTTATCTAGTGTTGTTTGGGGTTATAATATGTTAGAATACAATAAATTTGATTGATTACACTTGCTAGAGATGCATGAAGAGTGTTTAGAAGTGTGGAGAAAGACTTGTTGAAATTAGGTCCTAAATGGGCTAAGAACTCGGAAACATTGTGTTGAACAACAAAATGACTTATCTAGTGTTTTTTGGGGTTAGAATATGTTAGAATTCAATAAATTTAGGTTATTATAAGTGCTAGAGATGCATTAAGAGTGTTTAGAAGTGTAGAAAAAGACTTGTTGAAATTGGGTCCCAAATGGGCTAAGAATTCGGAAACATTGCGTTGAACCACTAAATGTCTTATCTAGTGTTGTTTGGGGTTAGAATATGTTAGAATACAATAACTTTGATTGATTACAAATGCTAGAAATGCATGAAGAGTGTTTAGAGTTGTGTAGAAAGACTTGTTGAAATTTGGTCCCAAATGGGCTAAGAATCGATAAACATGTCTTTGGAGCAGTAAATGGCTTGTCTAGTGTTGTTTGGGGTTTGAATATGTTAGAATACAATAAATTTTATTGATTACAAATTTAGAGATGCATGAAGAGTGTTTAGAAGTGTGGAGAAAGACTTGTTAAAATTGTGTCCCAAATGGGTTAAGAACTCGGAAACATTGCGTTGAACCACTAAATGACTTATCTAGTGTCGTTTGGGTTTAGAATATGTTAGAATACAATGAATTTGATTGATTACAAGTGCTAGAGATGCATAAAGAGTGTTTAGAGGTGTGTAGAAAGACTTGCCAAAATTTGTTCAAAATAGGCTAAGAACTCGGAAACATTGCGTAGAACCACTATTTGGCTTGTCTAGTGTTTTTTAGGGTTAGAAAATATTAGACTACAGTAAATTTGATTGATTACAAGTGCTAGAGATGTTTGAAGAGTGTTTAGAAGGTTGGAGAAAAACTTGTTGAAATTGGGTCCCAAATGGGCTAAGAACTCAGAAACATTGTGTTGAACCACTAAATGACTTATCTAGTGTTGTTTGGGGTTAGAATATGTTAGAATTCAATAAATTTGATTGATAACAAGTGCTAGAGATGCCTGAAAAGTGTTTAGAAGTGTGGAGAAAGACTTGTTGAAATTTGGTCACAAATAGGCTAAGAACTCGGAAACATTGCGTTGAACCCCTAAATGACTAATCTAGTGGTTATTGGGGTTATAATATGTTAGAATACAATAAATTTGATTGATTACAATTGCTATAGATGCATGAAAAGTGTTTAGAAGTGGGGAGAAAGACGTTGAAATTGGGTCCCAAATGGGATAAGAACTCGTAAACATTGCGTTGAACCACTAAATAACTTACCAAATGGTTTTTGGGGTTAGAATATGTTAGAATTAAATACATTTTATTGATAACAAGTGCTAGAGATGCATGAAAACTGTTTAGAAGTGTGGAGAAAGACTTGCTGAAATTTGGTCCCAAATGGGCTAAGAACTCTGAAACATTGCGTTGAACCACTAAATTACTTATCTAGTGTTGTTTGGGGTTATAATATGTTAGAATACAATAAATTTGATTGATTACACTTGCTAGAGATGCATGAAGAGTGTTTAGAAGTGTGGAGAAAGACTTGTTGAAATTAGGTCCTAAATGGTCTAAGAACTCGGAAACATTGTGTTGAACAACTAAATGACTTATCTAGTGTTTTTTGGGGTTAGAGTTTGTTAGAATTTAATAAATTTAGTTGATTATAAGTGCTAGAGATGCATGAAGAGTGTTTAGAAGTGTAGAAAAAGACTTGTTGAAATTGGGTCCCAAATGGGCTAAGAATTCGGAAACATTGCGTTGAACCACTAAATGTCTTATCTAGTGTTGTTTGGGGTTAGAATATGTTAGAATACAATAACTTTGATTTATTACAAATGCTAGAGATGCATGAAGAGTGTTTAGAGTTGTGTAGAAAGACTTGTTGAAATTTGGTCCCAAATGGGCTAAGAATCGATAAACATGTCTTTGGAGCAGTAAATGGCTTGTCTAGTGTTGTTTGGGGTTTGAATATGTTAGAATACAATAAATTTTATTGATTACAAGTTTAGAGATGCATGAAGAGTGTTTAGAAGTGTGGAGAAAGACTTGTTAAAATTGGGTCCCAAATGGGCTAAGAACTCGGAAACATTGCGTTGAACCACTAAATGACTTATCTAGTGTTGTTTGGGTTTAGAATATGTTAGAATACAATGAATTTGATTGATTCCAAGTGCTAGAGATGCAAAAAGAGTGTTTAGAAGTGTGTAGAAAGACTTGCCAAAATTTGTTCAAAATAGGCTAAGAACTCGGAAACATTGCGTAGAACCACTATATGGCTTGTCTAGTGTTGTTTAGGGTTAGAACATATTAGACTACAGTAAATTTGATTGATTACAAGTGCTAGAGATGTTTGAAGAGTGTTTAGAAGGTTGGAGAAAAACTTGTTGAAATTGGGTCCCAAATGGGCTAAGAACTCGGAAACATTGTGTTGAACCACTAAATGACTTATCTAGTGTTGTTTGGGTTTAGAATATGTTAGAATACAATGAATTTGATTGATTACAATTGCTAGAGATGCATGAAGAGTGTTTAGAAGTGTGTAGAAAGACTTGTTGAAATTGGGTCCCAAATGGGCTAAGAACTCGGAAACATTGCGTTGAACCACTAAATGACTTATCTAGTGTTGTTTGGGGTTATAATATGTTAGAATACAATAAATTTGATTGATTACACTTGCTAGAGATGCATGAAGAGTGTTTAGAAGTGTGGAGAAAGACTTGTTGAAATTAGGTCCTAAATGGGCTAAGAACTCGGAAACATTGTGTTGAACCACTAAATGACTTATCTAGTGTTTTTTAGGGTTAGAATATGTTAGAATTCAATAAATTTAATTGATTATAAGTGCTAGAGATGCATGAAGAGTGTTTAGAAGTGTAGAGAAAGACTTATTGAAATTTGGTCCCAAATGGGCTAAGAACTCGGAAACATTGCGTTGAACCACTAAATGACTTATCTAGTGTTGTTTGGGGTTATAATATGTTAGAATACAATAAATTTGATTGATTACACTTGCTAGAGATGCATGAAGAGTGTTTAGAAGTGTGGAGAAAGACTTGTTAAAATTGGGTCCCAAATGGGCTAAGAACTCGGAAACATTGCGTTGAACCACTAAATGACTTATCTAGTGTTGTTTGGGTTTAGAATATGTTAGAATATAATGAATTTGATTGATTACAAGTGCTAGAGATGCATGAAGAGTGTTTAGAAGTGTGTAGAAAGACTTGCCAAACTTTGTTCAAAATAGGCTAAGAACTCGGAAACATTGCGTAGAACCACTATATGGCTTGTCTAGTGTTGTTTAGGGTTAGAACATATTAGACTACAGTAAATTTGATTGATTACAAGTGCTAGAGATGTTTGAAGAGTGTTTAGAAGGTTGGAGAAAAATTTGTTGAAATTGGGTCCCAAATGGGCTAAGAACTCGGAAACATTGTGTTGAACCACTAAATGACTTATCTAGTGTTGTTTGGGGTTAGAATATGTTAGAATTCAATAAATCTGATTGATAACAAGTGCTAGAGATGCCTGAAAAGTGTTTAGAAGTGTGGAGAAAGACTTGTTGAAATTGGGTCACAAATGGGCTAAGAACTCGGAAACATTGCGTTGATCCCCTAAATGACTAATCTAGTGGTCATTGGGGTTAGAATATGTTAGAATACAATAAATTTGATTGATTACAATTGCTATAGATGCATGAAAAGTGTTTAGAAGTGGGGAGAAAGACGTTGAAATTGGGTCCCAAATGGGCTAAGAACTCGGAAACATTGCGTTAAACCACTAAATGACTTACCAAGTTGTTTTTGGGGTTAGAATATGTTAGAATTAAATAAATTTTATTGATAACAAGTGCTAGAGATGCATGAAAAGTGTTTAGAAGTGTGGAGAAAGACTTGTTGAAATTTGGTCCCAAATGGGCTAAGAACTCGGAAACATTGCGTTGAACCACTAAATGACTTATCTAGTGTTGTTTGGGGTTATAATATGTTAGAATACAATAAATTTGATTGATTACACTTGCTAGAGATGCATGAAGAGTGTTTAGAAGTGTGAAGAAAGACTTGTTGAAATTAGGTCCTAAATGGGCTAAGAACTCGGAAACATTGTGTTGAACAACAAAATGACTTATCTAGTGTTTTTTGGGGTTAGAATATGTTAGAATTCAATAAATTTAGTTGATTATAAGTGCTAGAGATGCATTAAGAGTGTTTAGAAGTGTAGAAAAAGACTTGTTGAAATTGGGTCCCAAATGGGCTAAGAATTCGGAAACATTGCGTTGAACCACTAAATGTCTTATCTAGTGTTGTTTGGGGTTAGAATATGTTAGAATACAATAACTTTGATTGATTACAAATGCTAGAAATGCATGAAGAGTGTTTAGAGTTGTGTAGAAAGACTTGGTTAAATTTGGTCCCAAATGGGCTAAGAATCGATAAACATGTCTTTGGAGCAGTAAATGGCTTGTCTAGTGTTGTTTGGGGTTTGAATATGTTAGAATACAATAAATTTTATTGATTATAAATTTAGAGATGCATGAAGAGTGTTTAGAAGTGTGGAGAAAGACTTGTTAAAATTGTGTCCCAAATGGGCTAAGAACTCGGAAACATTGCGTTGAACCACTAAATGACTTATCTAGTGTCGTTTGGGTTTAGAATATGTTAGAATACAATGAATTTGATTGATTACAAGTGCTAGAGATGCATAAAGAGTGTTTAGAGGTGTGTAGAAAGACTTGCCAAAATTTGTTCAAAATAGGCTAAGAACTCGGAAACATTGCGTAGAACCACTATTTGGCTTGTCTAGTGTTTTTTAGGGTTAGAAAATATTAGACTACAGTAAATTTGATTGATTACAAGTGCTAGAGATGTTTGAAGAGTGTTTAGAAGGTTGGAGAAAAACTTGTTGAAATTGGGTCCCAAATGGGCTAAGAACTCATAAACATTGTGTTGAACCACTAAATGACTTATCTAGTGTTGTTTGGGGTTAGAATATGTTAGAATTCAATAAATCTGATTGATAACAAGTGCTAGAGATGCCTGAAAAGTGTTTAGAAGTGTGGAGAAAGACTTGTTGAAATTTGGTCACAAATGGGCTAAGAACTCGGAAACATTGCATTGAACCCCTAAATGACTAATCTAGTGGTTATTGGGGTTATAATATGTTAGAATACAATAAATTTGATTGATTACAATTGCTATAGATGCATGAAAAGTGTTTAGAAGTGGGGAGAAAGACGTTGAAATTGGGTCCCAAATGGGATAAGAACTCGTAAACATTGCGTTGAACCACTAAATGACTTACCAAATGGTTTTTGGGGTTAGAATATGTTAGAATTAAATACATTTTATTGATAACAAGTGCTAGAGATGCATGAAAACTGTTTAGAAGTGTGGAGAAAGACTTGCTGAAATTTGGTCCCAAATGGGCTAAGAACTCTGAAACATTGCGTTGAACCACTAAATTACTTATCTAGTGTTGTTTGGGGTTATAATATGTTAGAATACAATAAATTTGATTGATTACACTTGCTAGAGATGCATGAAGAGTGTTTAGAAGTGTGGAGAAAGACTTGTTGAAATTAGGTCCTAAATGGTCTAAGAACTCGGAAACATTGTGTTGAACAACTAAATGACTTATCTAGTGTTTTTTGGGGTTAGAGTTTGTTAGAATTTAATAAATTTAGTTGATTATAAGTGCTAAAGATGCATGAAGAGTGTTTAGAAGTGTAGAAAAAGACTTGTTGAAATTGGGTCCCAAATGGGCTAAGAATTCGGAAACATTGCGTTGAACCACTAAATGTCTTATCTAGTGTTGTTTGGGGTTAGAATATGTTAGAATACAATAAATTTGATTTATTACAAATGCTAGAGATGCATGAAGAGTGTTTAGAGTTATGTAGAAAGACCTGTTGAAATTTGGTCCCAAATGGGCTAAGAATCGATAAACATGTCTTTGGAGCAGTAAATGGCTTGTCTAGTGTTGTTTAGGGTTTGAATATGTTAGAATACAATAAATTTTATTGATTACAAGTTTAGAGATGCATGAAGAGTGTTTAGAAGTGTGGAGAAAGACTTGTTAAAATTGGGTCCCAAATGGGCTAAGAACTCGGAAACATTGCGTTGAATCACTAAATGACTTATCTAGTGTTGTTTGGGTTTAGAATATGTTAGAATACAATGAATTTGATTGATTCCAAGTGCTAGAGATGCAAAAAGAGTGTTTAGAAGTGTGTAGAAAGACTTGCCAAAATTTGTTCAAAATAGGCTAAGAACTCGGAAACATTGCGTAGAACCACTATATGGCTTGTCTAGTGTTGTTTAGGGTTAGAACATATTAGACTACAGTAAATTTGATTGATTACAAGTGCTAGAGATGTTTGAAGAGTGTTTAGAAGGTTGGAGAAAAACTTGTTGAAATTGGGTCCCAAATGGGCTAAGAACTCGGAAACATTGTGTTGAACCACTAAATGACTTATCTAGTGTTGTTTGGGTTTAGAATATGTTAGAATACAATGAATTTGATTGATTACAATTGCTAGAGATGCATGAAGAGTGTTTAGAAGTGTGTAGAAAGACTTGTTGAAATTGGGTCCCAAATGGGCTAAGAACTCGGAAACATTGCGTTGAACCACTAAATGACTTATCTAGTGTTGTTTGGGGTTATAATATGTTAGAATACAATAAATTTGATTGATTACACTTGCTAGAGATGCATGAAGAGTGTTTAGAAGTGTGGAGAAAGACTTGTTGAAATTAGGTCCTAAATGGGCTAAGAACTCGGAAACATTGTGTTGAACCACTAAATGACTTATCTAGTGTTTTTTAGGGTTAGAATATGTTAGAATTCAATAAATTTAATTGATTATAAGTGCTAGAGATGCATGAAGAGTGTTTAGAAGTGTAGAGAAAGACTTGTTGAAATTGGGTCCCAAATGGGCTAAGAATTCGGAAACATTGCGTTGAACCACTAAATGACTTATCTAGTGTTTTTTGGGGTTAGATTATGTTAGAATACAATAAATTTGATTGATTACAAATGCTAGAGATGCATGAAGAGTATTTAGAGTTATGTAGAAAGACTTGTTAAAATTTGGTCCCAAATGGGCTAAGAATCGATAAACATGTCTTTGGAGCAGTAAATGGCTTGTCTAGTGTTGTTTGGGGTTTGAATATGTTAGAACACAATAAATTTTATTGATTACAAGTTTAGAGATGCATGAAGAGTGTTTAGAAGTGTGGAGAAAGACTTGTTAAAATTGGGTCCCAAATGGGCTAAGAACTCGGAAACATTGCGTTGAACCACTAAATGACTTATCTAGTGTTGTTTGGGTTTAGAATATGTTAGAATATAATGAATTTGATTGATTACAAGTGCTAGAGATGCATGAAGAGTGTTTAGAAGTGTGTAGAAAGACTTGCCAAACTTTGTTCAAAATAGGCTAAGAACTCGGAAACATTGCGTAGAACCACTATATGGCTTGTCTAGTGTTGTTTAGGGTTAGAACATATTAGACTACAGTAAATTTGATTGATTACAAGTGCTAGAGATGTTTGAAGAGTGTTTAGAAGGTTGGAGAAAAACTTGTTGAAATTGGGTCCCAAATGGGCTAAGAACTCGGAAACATTGTGTTGAACCACTAAATGACTTATCTAGTGTTGTTTGGGGTTAGAATATGTTAGAATTCAATAAATCTGATTGATAACAAGTGCTAGAGATGCCTGAAAAGTGTTTAGAAGTGTGGAGAAAGACTTGTTGAAATTGGGTCACAAATGGGCTAAGAACTCGGAAACATTGCGTTGAACCCCTAAATGACTAATCTAGTGGTTATTGGGGTTAGAATATGTTAGAATACAATAAATTTGATTGATTACAATTGCTATAGATGCATGAAAAGTGTTTAGAAGTGGGGAGAAAGACGTTGAAATTGGGTCCCAAATGGGCTAAGAACTCGGAAACATTGCGTTAAACCACTAAATGACTTACCAAGTTGTTTTTGGGGTTAGAATATGTTAGAATTAAATAAATTTTATTGATAACAAGTGCTAGAGATGCATGAAAAGTGTTTAGAAGTGTGGAGAAAGACTTGTTGAAATTTGGTCCCAAATGGGCTAAGAACTCGGAAACATTGCGTTGAACCACTAAATGACTTATCTAGTGTTGTTTGGGGTTATAATATGTTAGAATACAATATATTTGATTGATTACACTTGTTAGAGATGCATGAAGAGTGTTTAGAAGTGTGGAGAAAGACTTGTTGAAATTAGGTCCTAAATGGGCTAAGAACTCGGAAACATTGTGTTGAACAACAAAATGACTTATCTAGTGTTTTTTGGGGTTAGAATATGTTAGAATTCAATAAATTTAGTTGATTATAAGTGCTAGAGATGCATGAAGAGTGTTTAGAAGTGTAGAAAAAGACTTGTTGAAATTGGGTCCCAAATGGGCTAAGAATTCGGAAACATTGCGTTGAACCACTAAATGTCTTATCTAGTGTTGTTTGGGGTTAGAATATGTTAGAATACAATAACTTTGATTTATTACAAATGCTAGAGATGCATGAAGAGTGTTTAGAGTTGTGTAGAAAGACTTGTTGAAATTTGGTCCCAAATGGGCTAAGAATCGATAAACATGTCTTTGGAGCAGTAAATGGCTTGTCTAGTGTTGTTTGGGGTTTGAATATGTTAGAATACAATAAATTTTATTGATTACAAGTTTAGAGATGCATGAAGAGTGTTTAGAAGTGTGGAGAAAGACTTGTTAAAATTGGGTCCCAAATGGGCTAAGAACTCGGAAACATTGCGTTGAACCACTAAATGACTTATCTAGTGTTGTTTGGGTATAGAATATGTTAGAATACAATGAATTTGATTGATTACAAGTTCTAGAGATGCATAAAGAGTGTTTAGAAGTGTGTAGAAAGACTTGCCAAAAAATTTTCAAAATAGGCTAAGAACTCGGAAACATTGCGTAGAACCACTATATGGCTTGTCTAGTGTTGTTTAGGGTTAGAACATATTAGACTACAGTAAATTTGATTGATTACAAGTGCTAGAGATGTTTGAAGAGTGTTTAGAAGGTTGGAGAAAAACTTGTTGAAATTGGGTCCCAAATGGGCTAAGAACTCGGAAACATCGTGTTGAACCACTAAATGACTTATCTAGTGTAGTTTGGGGTTAGAATATGTTAGAGTTCAATAAATCTGATTGATAACAAGTGCTAGAGATGCCTGAAAAGTGTTTAGAAGTGTGGAGAAAGACTTGTTGAAATTGGGTCACAAATGGGCTAAGAACTCGGAAACATTGCGTTGAACCCCTAAATGACTTATCTAGTGGTTATTGGGGTTAGAATATGTTAGAATACAATAAATTTGATTGATTACAATTGCTATAGATGCATGAAATGTGTTTAGAAGTAAGGAGAAAGACGTTGAAATTGGGTCCCAAATGGGCTAAGAACTCGGAAACATTGCGTTGAACCACTAAATGACTTACCAAGTGGTTTTTGGGGTTAGAATATGTTAGAATTCAATAAATTTGATTGATAACAAGTGCTAGAGATGCATGAAAAGTGTTTAGAAGTGTGGAGAAAGACTTGTTGAAATTGGGTCTCAAATGGGCTAAGAACTCGGAAACATTGCGTTGAACCCCTAAATGACTAATCTAGTGGTTATTGGGGTTAGAATATGTTAGAATACAATAAATTTGATTGATTACAATTCCTATAGATGCATGAAAAGTGTTTAGAAGTGTGGAGAAAGACTTGTTGAAATTGGGTCCCAAATGGGCTAAGAACTCGGAAACATTGCGTTGAACCACTAAATGACTTATCTAGTGTTTTTTGGGGTTATAATATGTTAGAGTACAATAAATTTGATTAATTACAATTGCTATAGATGCATGAAGAGTGTTTAGAAGTGTGGGGAAAGACTTGTTGAAATTAGGTCCTAAATGGGCTAAGAACTCGGAAACATTGTGTTGAACCACTAAATGACTTATCTAGTGTTTTTTAGGGTTAGAATATGTTAGAATTCAATAAATTTAATTGATTATAAGTGCTAGAGATGCATGAAGAGTGTTTAGAAGTGTGGAGAAAGACTTGTTAAAATTGGGTCCCAAATGGGCTAAGAACTCGGAAACATTGCGTTGAACCACTAAATGACTTATCTAGTGTTGTTTGGGTTTAGAATATGTTAGAATACAATGAATTTGATTGATTCCAAGTGCTAGAGATGCAAAAAGAGTGTTTAGAAGTGTGTAGAAAGACTTGCCAAAATTTGTTCAAAATAGGCTAAGAACTCGGAAACATTGCGTAGAACCACTATATGGCTTGTCTAGTGTTGTTTAGGATTAGAACATATTAGACTACAGTAAATTTGATTGATTACAAGTGCTAGAGATGTTTGAAGAGTGTTTAGAAGGTTGGAGAAAAACTTGTTGAAATTGGGTCCCAAATGGGCTAAGAACTCGGAAACATTGTGTTGAACCACTAAATGACTTATCTAGTGTTGTTTGGGGTTAGAATATGTTAGAGTTCAATAAATCTGATTGATCACAAGTGCTAGAGATGCCTGAAAAGTGTTTAGAAGTGTGGAGAAAGACTTGTTGAAATTGGGTCACAAATGGGCTAAAAACTCGGAAACATTGCGTTGAACCCCTAAATGACTTATCTAGTGGTTATTGGGGTTAGAATATGTTAGAATACAATAAATTTGATTGATTACAATTGCTATAGATGCATGAAATGTGTTTAGAAGTAAGGAGAAAGACGTTGAAATTGGGTCCCTAATGGGCTAAGAACTCGGAAACATTGCGTTGAACCACTAAATGACTTACCAAGTGGTTTTTGGGGTTAGAATATGTTAGAATTCAATAAATTTGATTGATAACAAGTGCTAGAGATGCATGAAAAGTGTTTAGAAGTGTGGAGAAAGACTTGTTGAAATTGGGTCCCAAATAGGCTAAGAACTCGGAAACATTGCGTTGAACCACTAAATGACTTACCAAGTGGTTTTTGGGGTTAGAATATGTTAGAATTCAATAAATTTGATTGATAACAAGTGCTAGAGATGCATGAAAAGTGTTTAGAAGTGTGGAGAAAGACTTGTTGAAATTGGGTCCCAAATGGGTTAAGAACTCGGAAACATTGCGTTGAACCACTAAATGACTTATCTAGTGTTTTTTGGGGTTAGAATATGTTAGAATTCAATAAATTTAATTGATTATAAGTGCTAGAGATGCATGAAGAGTGTTTAGAAGTGTAGAAAAAGACGTTGAAATTGGGTCCTAAATGGGCTAAGAATTCGGAAACATTGCGTCGAACCACTAAATGACTTATCTAGTGTTGTTTGGGTTTAGAATATGATAGAATACAATGAATTTGATTGATTACAAGTGCTAGAGATGCATAAAGAGTGTTTAGAAGTGTGTAGAAAGACTTGCCAAAATTTGTTCAAAATAGGCTAAGAACTCGGAAACATTGCGTTGAACCACTATATGGCTAGTCTAGTGTTGTTTAGGGTTAGAACATATTAGACTACAGTAAATTTGATTGATTATAAGTGCTAGAGATGTTTGAAGAGTGTTTAGAAGGTTGGAGAAAAACTTGTTGAAATTGGGTCCCACATGGGCTAAGAACTCGGAAACATTGTGTTGAACCACGAAATGACTTATCTAGTGTTGTTTGGGGTTATAATATGTTAGAATTCAATAAATTTGATTGATAACAAGTGCTAGAGATGCCTGAAAAGTGTTTAGAAGTGTGGAGAAAGACTTGTTGAAATTGGGTCACAAATGGGCTAAGAACTCGGAAACATTGCGTTGAACCCCTAAACGACTTATCTAGTGGTTATTGGGGTTTGAAAATGTTAGAATACAATAAATTTGATTGATTACAATTGCTATAGATGCATGAAATGTGTTTAGAAGTGGGGAGAAAGACGTTGAAATTGGGTCCCAAATGGGCTAAGAACTCGGAAACATCGCGTTGAACCACTAAATGACTTACCAAGTGGTTTTTGGGGTTAGAATATGTTAGAATTCAATAAATTTGATTGATAACAAGTGCTAAAGATGCATGAAAAGTGTTTAGAAGTGTGGAGAAAGACTTGTTGAAATTGGGTCCCAAATGGGTTAAGAACTCGGAAACATTGCGTTGAACCACTAAATGACTTATCTAGTGTTTTTTGGGGTTAGAATATGTTAGAATTCAATAAATATAATTGATTATAAGTGCTAGAGATGCATGAAGAGTGTTTAGAAGTGTAGAAAAAGACTTGTTGAAATTGGGTCCCAAATGGGCTAAGAATTCGGAAACATTGCGTTGAACCCCTAAATGACTTATCTAGTGTTGTTTGGGGTTAGAATATGTTAGAATACAATAACTTTGATTGATTACAAATGCTAGAAATGCATGAAGAGTGTTTAGAGTTGTGTAGAAAGACTTGTTGAAATTTGGTCCCAAATGGGCTAAGAATCGATAAACATGTCTTTGGAGCAGTAAATGGCTTGTCTAGTGTTGTTTGGGGTTTGAATATGTTAGAATACAATAAATTTTATTGATTACAAATTTAGAGATGCATGAAGAGTGTTTAGAAGTGTGGAGAAAGACTTGTTAAAATTGTGTCCCAAATGGGCTAAGAACTCGGAAACATTGCGTTGAACCACTAAATGACTTATCTAGTGTCGTTTGGGTTTAGAATATGTTAGAATACAATGAATTTGATTGATTACAAGTGCTAGAGATGCATAAAGAGTGTTTAGAGGTGTGTAGAAAGACTTGCCAAAATTTGTTCAAAATAAGCTAAGAACTCGGAAACATTGCGTAGAACCACTATTTGGCTTGTCTAGTGTTTTTTAGGGTTAGAAAATATTAGACTACGGTAAATTTGATTGATTACAAGTGCTAGAGATGTTTGAAGAGTGTTTAGAAGGTTGGAGAAAAACTTGTTGAAATTGGGTCCCAAATGGGCTAAGAACTCAGAAACATTGTGTTGAACCACTAAATGACTTATCTAGTGTTGTTTGGGGTTAGAATATGTTAGAATTCAATAAATCTAATTGATAACAAGTGCTAGAGATGCCTGAAAAGTGTTTAGAAGTGTGGAGAAAGACTTGTTGAAATTTGGTCACAAATGGGCTAAGAACTCGGAAACATTGCGTTGAACCCCTAAATGACTAATCTAGTGGTTATTGGGGTTATAATATGTTAGAATACAATAAATTTGATTGATTACAATTGCTATAGATGCATGAAAAGTGTTTAGAAGTGGGGAGAAAGACGTTGAAATTGGGTCCCAAATGGGATAAGAACTCGTAAACATTGCGTTGAACCACTAAATGACTTACCAAATGGTTTTTGGGGTTAGAATATGTTAGAATTAAATACATTTTATTGATAACAAGTGCTAGAGATGCATGAAAACTGTTTAGAAGTGTGGAGAAAGACTTGTTGAAATTTGGTCCCAAATGGGCTAAGAACTCCGAAACATTGCGTTGAACCACTAAATTACTTATCTAGTGTTGTTTGGGGTTATAATATGTTAGAATACAATAAATTTGATTGATTACACTTGCTAGAGATGCATGAAGAGTGTTTAGAAGTGTGGAGAAAGACTTGTTGAAATTAGGTCCTAAATGGGCTAAGAGCTCGGAAACATTGTGGTGAACAACTAAATGACTTATCTAGTGTTTTTTGGGGTTAGAATTTGTTAGAATTCAATAAATTTAGTTGATTATAAGTGCTAAAGATGCATGAAGAGTGTTTAGAAGTGTAGAAAAAGACTTGTTGAAATTGGGTCCCAAATGGGCTTAGAATTCGGAAACATTGCGTTGAACCATTAAATGTCTTATCTAGTGTTGTTTGGGGTTAGAATATGTTAGAATACAATAACTTTGATTTATTACAAATGCTAGAGATGCATGAAGAGTGTTTAGAGTTATGTAGAAAGACCTGTTGAAATTTGGTCCCAAATGGGCTAAGAATCGATAAACATGTCTTTGGAGCAGTAAATGGCTTGTCTAGTGTTGTTTAGGGTTTGAATATGTTAGAATACAATAAATTTTATTGATTACAAATTTAGAGATGCATGAAGAGTGTTTAGAAGTGTGGAGAAAGACTTGTTAAAATTGGGTCCCAAATGGGCCAAGAACTAGGAAACATTGCGTTGAACCACTAAATGACTTATCTAGTGTTGTTTGGGTTTAGAATATGTTAGAATACAATGAATTTGATTGATTCCAACTCTAGAGATGCAAAAAGAGTGTTTAGAAGTGTGTAGAAAGACTTGCCAAAATTTGTTCAAAATAGGCTAAGAACTCGGAAACATTGCGTAGAACCACTATATGGCTTGTCTAGTGTTGTTTAGGGTTAGAAAATATTAGACTACAGTAAATTTGATTGATTACAAGTGCTAGAGATGTTTGAAGAGTGTTTAGAAGGTTGGAGAAAAACTTGTTGAAATTGGGTCCCAAATGGGCTAAGAACTCGGAAACATTGTGTTGAACCACTAAATGACTTATCTAGTGTTGTTTGGGTTTACAATATGTTAGAATACAATGAATTTGATTGATTACAAGTGCTAGAGATGCATGAAGAGTGTTTAGAAGTGTGTAGAAAGACTTGTTGAAATTGGGTCCCAAATGGGCTAAGAACTCGGAAACATTGCGTTGAACCACTAAATGACTTATCTAGTGTTGTTTGGGGTTATAATATGTTAGAATACAATAAATTTGATTGATTACACTTGCTAGAGATGCATGAAGAGTGTTTAGAAGTGTGGAGAAAGACTTGTTGAAATTAGGTCCTAAATGGGCTAAGAACTCGGAAACATTATGTTGAACCACTAAATGACTTATCTAGTGTTTTTTAGAGTTAGAATATGTTAGAATTCAATAAATTTAATTGATTATAAGTGCTAGAGATGCATGAAGAGTGTTTAGAAGTGTAGAGAAAGACTTGTTGAAATTTGGTCCCAAATGGGCTAAGAACTCGGAAACATTGCGTTGAACCACTAAATGACTTATCTAGTGTTGTTTGGGGTTATAATATGTTAGAATACAATAAATTTGATTGATTACACTTGCTAGAGATGCATGAAGAGTGTTTAGAAGTGTGGAGAAAGACTTGTTAAAATTGGGTCCCAAATGGGCTAAGAACTCGGAAACATTGCGTTGAACCACTAAATGACTTATCTAGTGTTGTTTGGGTTTAGAATATGTTAGAATATAATGAATTTGATTGATTACAAGTGCTAGAGATGCATGAAGAGTGTTTAGAAGTGTGTAGAAAGACTTGCCAAACTTTGTTCAAAATAGGCTAAGAACTCGGAAACATTGCGTAGAACCACTATATGGCTTGTCTAGTGTTGTTTAGGGTTAGAACATATTAGACTACAGTAAATTTGATTGATTACAAGTGCTAGAGATGTTTGAAGAGTGTTTAGAAGGTTGGAGAAAAACTTGTTGAAATTGGGTCCCAAATGGGCTAAGAACTCGGAAACATTGTGTTGAACCACTAAATGACTTATCTAGTGTTGTTTGGGGTTAGAATATGTTAGAATACAATAACTTTGATTTATTACAAATGCTAGAGATGCATGAAGAGTGTTTAGAGTTATGTAGAAAGACCTGTTGAAATTTGGTCCCAAATGGGCTAAAAATCGATAAACATGTCTTTGGAGCAGTATATGGCTTGTCTAGTGTTGTTTAGGGTTTGAATATGTTAGAATACAATAAATTTTATTGATTACAAGTTTAGAGATGCATGAAGAGTGTTTAGAAGTGTGGAGAAAGACTTGTTAAAATTGGGTCCCAAATGGGCTAAGAACTCGGAAACATTGCGTTGAACCACTAAATGACTTATCTAGTGTTGTTTGGGTTTAGAATATGTTAGAATACAATGAATTTGATTGATTCCAAGTGCTAGAGATGCAAAAAGAGTGTTTAGAAGTGTGTAGAAAGACTTGCCAAAATTTGTTCAAAATAGGCTAAGAACTCGGAAACATTGCGTAGAACCACTATATGGTTTGTCTAGTGTTGTTTAGGGTTAGAAAATATTAGACTACAGTAAATTTGATTGATTACAAGTGCTAGAGATGTTTGAAGAGTGTTTAGAAGGTTGGAGAAAAACTTGTTGAAATTGGGTCCCAAATGGGCTAAGAACTCGGAAACATTGTGTTGAACCACTAAATGACTTATCTAGTGTTGTTTGGGTTTAGAATATGTTAGAATACAATGAATTTGATTGATTACAAGTGCTAGAGATGCATGAAGAGTGTTTAGAAGTGTGTAGAAAGACTTGTTGAAATTGGGTACCAAATGGGCTAAGAACTCGGAAACATTGCGTTGAACCACTAAATGACTTATCTAGTGTTGTTTGGGGTTATAATATGTTAGAATACAATAAATTTGATTGATTACACTTGCTAGAGATGCATGAAGAGTGTTTAGAAGTGTGGAGAAAGACTTGTTGAAATTAGGTCCTAAATGGGCTAAGAACTCGGAAACATTATGTTGAACCACTAAATGACTTATCTAGTGTTTTTTAGAGTTAGAATATGTTAGAATTCAATAAATTTAATTGATTATAAGTGCTAGAGATGCATGAAGAGTGTTTAGAAGTGTAGAGAAAGACTTGTTGAAATTTGGTCCCAAATGGGCTAAGAACTCGGAAACATTGCGTTGAACCACTAAATGAGTTATCTAGTGTTGTTTGGGGTTATAATATGTTAGAATACAATAAATTTGATTGATTACACTTCCTAGAGATGCATGAAGAGTGTTTAGAAGTGTGGAGAAAGACTTGTTAAAATTGGGTCCCAAATGGGCTAAGAACTCGGAAACATTGCGTTGAACCACTAAATGACTTATCTAATGTTGTTTGGGTTTAGAATATGTTAGAATATAATGAATTTGATTGATTACAAGTGCTAGAGATGCATGAAGAGTGTTTAGAAGTGTGTAGAAAGACTTGCCAAACTTTGTTCAAAATAGGCTAAGAACTCGGAAACATTGCGTAGAACCACTATATGGCTTGTCTAGTGTTGTTTAGGGTTAGAACATATTAGACTACAGTAAATTTGATTGATTACAAGTGCTAGAGATGTTTGAAGAGTGTTTAGAAGGTTGGAGAAAAACTTGTTGAAATTGGGTCCCAAATGGGCTAAGAACTCGGAAACATTGTGTTGAACCACTAAATGACTTATCTAGTGTTGTTTGGGGTTAGAATATGTTAGAGTTCAATAAATCTGATTGATAACAAGTGCTAGAGATGCCTGAAAAGTGTTTAGAAGTGTAGAGAAAGACTTGTTGAAATTGGGTCACAAATGGGCTAAAAACTCGGAAACATTGCGTTGAACCCCTAAATGACTTATCTAGTGGTTATTGGGGTTAGAATATGTTAGAATACAATAAATTTGATTGATTACAATTGCTATAGATGCATGAAATGTGTTTAGAAGTAAGGAGAAAGACGTTGAAATTGGGTCCCTAATGGGCTAAGAACTCGGAAACATTGCGTTGAACCACTAAATGACTTACCAAGTGGATTTTGGGGTTAGAATATGTTAGAATTCAATAAATTTGATTGATAACAAGTGCTAGAGATGCATGAAAAGTGTTTAGAAGTGTGGAGAAAGACTTGTTGAAATTGGGTCCCAAATAGGCTAAGAACTCGGAAACATTGCGTTGAACCACTAAATGACTTACCAAGTGGTTTTTGGGGTTAGAATATGTTAGAATTCAATAAATTTGATTGATAACAAGTGCTAGAGATGCATGAAAAGTGTTTAGAAGTGTGGAGAAACACTTGTTGAAATTGGGTCCCAAATGGGTTAAGAACTCGGAAACATGGCGTTGAACCACTAACTGACTTATCTAGTGTTTTTTGGGGTTAGAATATGTTAGAATTCAATAAATTTAATTGATTATAAGTGCTAGAGATGCATGAAGAGTGTTTAGAAGTGTAGAAAAAGACTTGTTGAAATTGGGTCCTAAATGGGCTAAGAATTCGGAAACATTGCGTCGAACCACTAAATGACTTATCTAGTGTTGTTTGGGTTTAGAATATGATAGAATACAATGAATTTGATTGATTACAAGTGCTAGAGATGCATAAAGAGTGTTTAGAAGTGTGTAGAAAGACTTGCCAAAATTTGTTCAAAATAGGCTAAGAACACGGAAACATTGCGTAGAACCACTATATGGCTAGTCTAGTGTTGTTTAGGGTTAGAACATATTAGACTACAGTAAATTTGATTGATTATAAGTGCTAGAGATGTTTGAAGAGTGTTTAGAAGGTTGGAGAAAAACTTGTTGAAATTGGGTCCCAAATGGGCTAAGAACTCGGAAACTTTGTGTTGAACCACTAAATGACTTATCTAGTGTTGTTTGGGGTTAGAATATGTTAGAGTTCAATAAATCTGATTGATAACAAGTGCTAGAGATGCCTGAAAAGTGTTTAGAAGTGTAGAGAAAGACTTGTTGAAATTGGGTCACAAATGGGCTAAAAACTCGGAAACATTGCGTTGAACCCCTAAATGACTTATCTACTGGTTATTGGGGTTAGAATATGTTAGAATACAATAAATTTGATTGATTACAATTGCTATAGATGCATGAAATGTGTTTAGAAGTAAGGAGAAAGACGTTGAAATTGGGTCCCTAATGGGCTAAGAACTCGGAAACATTGCGTTGAACCACTAAATGACTTACCAAGTGGTTTTTGGGGTTAGAATATGTTAGAATTCAATAAATTTGATTGATAACAAGTGCTAGAAATGCATGAAAAGTGTTTAGAAGTGTGGAGAAAGACTTGTTGAAATTGGGTCCCAAATAGGCTAAGAACTCGGAAACATTGCGTTGAACCACTAAATGACTTACCAAGTGGTTTTTGGGGTTAGAATATGTTAGAATTCAATAAATTTGATTGATAACAAGTGCTAGGGATGCATGAAAAGTGTTTAGAAGTGTGGAGAAAGACTTGTTGAAATTGGGTCCCAAATGGGTTAAGAACTCGGAAACATTGCGTTGAACCACTAAATGACTTATCTAGTGTTTTTTGGGGTTAGAATATGTTAGAATTCAATAAATTTAATTGATTATAAGTGCTAGAGATGCATGAAGAGTGTTTAGAAGTGTAGAAAAAGACTTGTTGAAATTGGGTCCCAAATGGGCTAAGAATTCGGAAACATTGCGTCGAACCACTAAATGACTTATCTAGTGTTGTTTGGGTTTAGAATATGATAGAATACAATGAATTTGATTGATTACAAGTGCTAGAGATGCATAAAGAGTGTTTAGAAGTGTGTAGAAAGACTTGCCAAAATTTGTTCAAAATAGGCTAAGAACTCGGAAACATTGCGTTGAACCACTATATGGCTAGTCTAGTGTTGTTTAGGGTTAGAACATATTAGACTACAGTAAATTTGATTGATTATAAGTGCTAGAGATGTTTGAAGAGTGTTTAGAAGGTTGGAGAAAAACTTGTTGAAATTGGGTCCCACATGGGCTAAGAACTCGGAAACATTGTGTTGAACCACGAAATGACTTATCTAGTGTTGTTTGGGGTTATAATATGTTAGAATTCAATAAATTTGATTGATAACAAGTGCTAGAGATGCCTGAAAAGTGTTTAGAAGTGTGGAGAAAGACTTGTTGAAATTGGGTCACAAATGGGCTAAGAACTCGGAAACATTGCGATGAACCCCTAAATGACTTATCTAGTGGTTATTGGGGTTAGAAAATGTTAGAATACAATAAATTTGATTGATTACAATTGCTATAGATGCATGAAATGTGTTTAGAAGTGGGGAGAAAGACGTTGAAATTGGGTCCCAAATGGGCTAAGAACTCGGAAACATCGCGTTGAACCACTAAATGACTTACCAAGTGGTTTTTGGGGTTAGAATATGTTAGAATTCAATAAATTTGATTGATAACAAGTGCTAGAGATGCATGAAAAGTGTTTAGAAGTGTGGAGAAAGACTTGTTGAAATTGGGTCCCAAATGGGTTAAGAACTCGGAAACATTGCGTTGAACCACTAAATGAATTATCTAGTGTTTTTTGGGGTTAGAATATGTTAGAATTCAATAAATATAATTGATTATAAGTGCTAGAGATGCATGAAGAGTGTTTAGAAGTGTAGAAAAAGACTTGTTGAAATTGGGTCCCAAATGGGCTAAGAATTCGGAAACATTGCGTTGAACCCCTAAATGACTTATCTAGTGTTGTTTGGGGTTAGAATATGTTAGAATACAATAACTTTGATTGATTACAAATGCTAGAAATGCATGAAGAGTGTTTAGAGTTGTGTAGAAAGACTTGTTGAAATTTGGTCCCAAATGGGCTAAGAATCGATAAACATGTCTTTGGAGCAGTAAATGGCTTGTCTAGTGTTGTTTGGGGTTTGAATATGTTAGAATACAATAAATTTTATTGATTACAAATTTAGAGATGCATGAAGAGTGTTTAGAAGTGTGGAGAAAGACTTGTTAAAATTGTGTCCCAAATGGGCTAAGAACTCGGAAACATTGCGTTGAACCACTAAATGACTTATCTAGTGTCGTTTGGGTTTAGAATATGTTAGAATACAATGAATTTGATTGATTACAAGTGCTAGAGATGCATAAAGAGTGTTTAGAGGTGTGTAGAAAGACTTGCCAAAATTTGTTCAAAATAGGCTAAGAACTCGGAAACATTGCGTAGAACCACTATTTGGCTTGTCTAGTGTTTTTTATGGTTAGAAAATATTAGACTACAGTAAATTTGATTGATTACAAGTGCTAGAGATGTTTGAAGAGTGTTTAGAAGGTTGGAGAAAAACTTGTTGAAATTGGGTCCCAAATGGGCTAAGAACTCAGAAACATTGTGTTGAACCACTAAATGACTTATCTAGTGTTGTTTGGGGTTAGAATATGTTAGAATTCAATAAATCTAACTGATAACAAGTGCTAGAGATGCCTGAAAAGTGTTTAGAAGTGTGGAGAAAGACTTGTTGAAATTTGGTCACAAATGGGCTAAGAACTCGGAAACATTGCGTTGAACCCCTAAATGACTAATCTAGTGGTTATTGGGGTTATAATATGTTAGAATACAATAAATTTGATTGATTACAATTGCTATAGATGCATGAAAAGTGTTTAGAAGTGGGGAGAAAGACGTTGAAATTGGGTCCCAAATGGGATAAGAACTCGTAAACATTGCGTTGAACCACTAAATGACTTACCAAATGGTTTTTGGGGTTAGAATATGTTAGAATTAAATACATTTTATTGATAACAAGTGCTAGAGATGCATGAAAAGTGTTTAGAAGTGTGGAGAAAGACTTGTTGAAATTTGGTCCCAAATGGGCTAAGAACTCCGAAACATTGCGTTGAACCACTAAATTACTTATCTAGTGTTGTTTGGGGTTATAATATGTTAGAATACAATAAATTTGATTGATTACACTTGCTAGAGATGCATGAAGAGTGTTTAGAAGTGTGGAGAAAGACTTGTTGAAATTAGGTCCTAAATGGGCTAAGAGCTCGGAAACATTGTGGTGAACAACTAAATGACTTATCTAGTGTTTTTTGGGGTTAGAATTTGTTAGAATTCAATAAATTTAGTTGATTATAAGTGCTAAAGATGCATGAAGAGTGTTTAGAAGTGTAGAAAAAGACTTGTTGAAATTGGGTCCCAAATGGGCTTAGAATTCGGAAACATTGCGTTGAACCACTAAATGTCTTATCTAGTGTTGTTTGGGGTTAGAATATGTTAGAATACAATAACTTTGATTTATTACAAATGCTAGAGATGCATGAAGAGTGTTTAGAGTTATGTAGAAAGACCTGTTGAAATTTGGTCCCAAATGGGCTAAGAATCGATAAACATGTCTTTGGAGCAGTAAATGGCTTGTCTAGTGTTGTTTAGGGTTTGAATATGTTAGAATACAATAAATTTTATTGATTACAAGTTTAGAGATGCATGAAGAGTGTTTAGAAGTGTGGAGAAAGACTTGTTAAAATTGGGTCCCAAATGGGCCAAGAACTCGGAAACATTGCGTTGAACCACTAAATGACTTATCTAGTGTTGTTTGGGTTTAGAATATGTTAGAATACAATGAATTTGATTGATTCCAAGTGCTAGAGATGCAAAAAGAGTGTTTAGAAGTGTGTAGAAAGACTTGCCAAAATTTGTTCAAAATAGGCTAAGAACTCGGAAACATTGCGTAGAACCACTATATGGCTTGTCTAGTGTTGTTTAGGGTTAGAAAATATTAGACTACAGTAAATTTGATTGATTACAAGTGCTAGAGATGTTTGAAGAGTGTTTAGAAGGTTGGAGAAAAACTTGTTGAAATTGGGTCCCAAATGGGCTAAGAACTCGGAAACATTGTGTTGAACCACTAAATGACTTATCTAGTGTTGTTTGGGTTTACAATATGTTAGAATACAATGAATTTGATTGATTACAAGTGCTAGAGATGCATGAAGAGTGTTTAGAAGTGTGTAGAAAGACTTGTTGAAATTGGGTCCCAAATGGGCTAAGAACTCGGAAACATTGCGTTGAACCACTAAATGACTTATCTAGTGTTGTTTGGGGTTATAATATGTTAGAATACAATAAATTTGATTGATTACACTTGCTAGAGATGCATGAAGAGTGTTTAGAAGTGTGGAGAAAGACTTGTTGAAATTAGGTCCTAAATGGGCTAAGAACTCGGAAACATTATGTTGAACCACTAAATGACTTATCTAGTGTTTTTTAGAGTTAGAATATGTTAGAATTCAATAAATTTAATTGATTATAAGTGCTAGAGATGCATGAAGAGTGTTTAGAAGTGTAGAGAAAGACTTGTTGAAATTTGGTCCCAAATGGGCTAAGAACTCGGAAACATTGCGTTGAACCACTAAATGACTTATCTAGTGTTGTTTGGGGTTATAATATGTTAGAATACAATAAATTTGATTGATTACACTTGCTAGAGATGCATGAAGAGTGTTTAGAAGTGTGGAGAAAGACTTGTTAAAATTGGGTCCCAAATGGGCTAAGAACTCGGAAACATTGCGTTGAACCACTAAATGACTTATCTAGTGTTGTTTGGGTTTAGAATATGTTAGAATATAATGAATTTGATTGATTACAAGTGCTAGAGATGCATGAAGAGTGTTTAGAAGTGTGTAGAAAGACTTGCCAAACTTTGTTCAAAATAGGCTAAGAACTCGGAAACATTGCGTAGAACCACTATATGGCTTGTCTAGTGTTGTTTAGGGTTAGAACATATTAGACTACAGTAAATTTGATTGATTACAAGTGCTAGAGATGTTTGAAGAGTGTTTAGAAGGTTGGAGAAAAACTTGTTGAAATTGGGTCCCAAATGGGCTAAGAACTCGGAAACATTGTGTTGAACCACTAAATGACTTATCTAGTGTTGTTTAGGGTTAGAATATGTTAGAATTCAATAAATCTGATTGAGAACAAGTGCTAGAGATGCCTGAAAAGTGTTTAGAAGTGTGGAGAAAGACTTGTTGAAATTGGGTCACAAATGGGCTAAGAACTCGGAAACATTGCGTTGATCCCCTAAATGACTAATCTAGTGGTCATTGGGGTTAGAATATGTTAGAATACAGTAAATTTGATTGATTACAATTGCTATTGATGCATGAAAAGTGTTTAGAAGTGGGGAGAAAGACGTTGAAATTGGGTCCCAAATGGGCTAAGAACTCGGAAACATTGCGTTAAACCACTAAATGACTTACCAAGTTGTTTTTGGGGTTAGAATATGTTAGAATTAAATAAATTTTATTGATAACAAGTGCTAGAGATGCATGAAAAGTATTTAGAAGTGTAGAGAAAGACTTGTTGAAATTTGGTCCCAAATGGGCTAAGAACTCGGAAACATTGCGTTGAACCACTAAATGACTTATCTAGTGTTGTTTGGGGTTATAATATGTTAGAATACAATAAATTTGATTGATTACACTTGCTAGAGATGCATGAAGAGTGTTTAGAAGTGTGGAGAAAGACTTGTTGAAATTAGGTCCTAAATGGGCTAAGAACTCGGAAACATTGTGTTGAACAACAAAATGACTTATCTAGTGTTTTTTGGGGTTAGAATATGTTAGAATTCAATAAATTTAGTTGATTATAAGTGCTAGAGATGCATGAAGAGTGTTTAGAAGTGTAGAAAAAGACTTGTTGAAATTGGGTCCCAAATGGGCTAAGAATTCGGAAACATTGCGTTGAACCACTAAATGTCTTATCTAGTGTTGTTTGGGGTTAGAATATGTTAGAATACAATAACTTTGATTTATTACAAATGCTAGAGATGCATGATGACTGTTTAGAGTTATGTAGAAAGACTTGTTGAAATTTGGTCCCAAATGGGCTAAGAATCGATAAACATGTCTTTGGAGCAGTAAATGGCTTGTCTAGTGTTGTTTGGGGTTTGAATATGTTAGAATACAATAAATTTTATTGATTACAAGTTTAGAGATGCATGAAGAGTGTTTAGAAGTGTGGAGAAAGACTTGTTAAAATTGGGTCCCAAATGGGCTAAGAACTCGGAAACATTGCGTTGAACCACTAAATGACTTATCTAGTGTTGTTTGGGTATAGAATATGTTAGAATACAATGAATTTGATTGATTACAAGTTCTAGAGATGCATAAAGAGTGTTTAGAAGTGTGTAGAAAGACTTGCCAAAATTTGTTCAAAATAGGCTAAGAACTCGGAAACATTGCGTAGAACCACTATATGGCTTGTCTAGTGTTGTTTAGGGTTAGAACATATTAGACTACAGTAAATTTGATTGATTACAAGTGCTAGAGATGTTTGAAGAGTGTTTAGAAGGTTGGAGAAA
This sequence comes from Capsella bursa-pastoris, assembly GCA_036452645.1. NCBI lineage: Eukaryota > Viridiplantae > Streptophyta > Magnoliopsida > Brassicales > Brassicaceae > Capsella > Capsella bursa-pastoris. The sequence continues at coordinate 7,174,622 of CP144192.1, forward strand.
AACTTGTTGAAATTGGGTCCCAAATGGGCTAAGAACTCGGAAACATTGTGTTGAACCACTAAATGACTTATCTTGTGTAGTTTGGGGTTAGAATATGTTAGAGTTCAATAAATCTGATTGATAACAAGTGCTAGAGATGCCTGAAAAGTGTTTAGAAGTGTGGAGAAAGACTTGTTGAAATTGGGTCACAAATGGGCTAAGAACTCGGAAACATTGCGTTGAACCCCTAAATGACTTATCTAGTGGTTATTGGGGTTAGAATATGTTAGAATACAATAAATTTGATTGATTACAATTGCTATAGATGCATGAAATGTGTTTAGAAGTAAGGAGAAAGACGTTGAAATTGGGTCCCAAATGGGCTAAGAACTCGGAAACATTGCGTTGAACCACTAAATGACTTACCAAGTGGTTTTTGGGGTTAGAATATGTTAGAATTCAATAAATTTGATTGATAACAAGTGCTAGAGATGCATGAAAAGTGTTTAGAAGTGTGGAGAAAGACTTGTTGAAATTGGGTCCCAAATGGGCTAAGAACTCGGAAACATTGCGTTGAACCACTAAATGACTTATCTAGTTTTTTTGGGGTTATAATATGTTAGAATACAATAAATTTGATTAATTACACTTGCTAGAGATGCATGAAGAGTGTTTAGAAGTGTGGGGAAAGACTTGTTGAAATTAGGTCCTAAATGGGCTAAGAACTCGGAAACATTGTGTTGAACCACTAAATGACTTATCTAGTGTTTTTTAGGGTTAGAATATGTTAGAATTCAATAAATTTAATTGATTATAAGTGCTAGAGATGCATGAAGAGTGTTTAGAAGTGTAGAGAAAGACTTGTTGAAATTGGGGCCCAAATGGGCTAAGAATTCGGAAACATTGCGTTGAACCACTAAATGACTTATCTAGTGTTTTTTGGGGTTAGAATATGTTAGAATACAATAAATTTGATTGATTACAAATGCTAGAGATGCATGAAGAGTGTTTAGAGTTGTGTAGAAAGACTTGTTAAAATTTGGTCATAAATGGGCTAAGAATCGATAAACATGTCTTTGGAGCAGTAAATGTCTTGTCTAGTGTTGTTTGGGGTTTGAATATGTTAGAACACAATAAATTTTATTGATTACAAGTTTAGAGGTGCATGAAGAGTGTTTAGAAGTGTGGAGAAAGACTTGCCAAAATTTGTTCAAAATAGGCTAAGAACTCGGAAACATTGCGTAGAACCACTATATGGCTTGTCTAGTGTTGTTTAGGGTTAGAACATATTAGACTACAGTAAATTTGATTGATTACAAGTACTAGACATGTTTGAAGAGTGTTTAGAAGGTTGGAGAAAAACTTGTTGAAATTGGGTCCCAAATGGGCTAAGAACTCGGAAACATTGTGTTGAACCACTAAATGACTTATCTAGTGTTGTTTGGGGTTAGAATATGTTAGAGTTCAATAAATCTGATTGATAACAAGTGCTAGAGATGCCTGAAAAGTGTTTAGAAGTGTGGAGAAAGACTTGTTGAAATTGGGTCACAAATGGGCTAAAATCTCGGAAACATTGCGTTGAACCCCTAAATGACTTATCTAGTGGTTATTGGGGTTAGAATATGTTAGAATACAATAAATTTGATTGATTACAATTGCTATAGATGCATGAAATGTGTTTAGAAGTAAGGAGAAAGACGTTGAAATTGGGTCCCTAATGGGCTAAGAACTCGGAAACATTGCGTTCAACCACTAAATGACTTACCAAGTGGTTTTTGGGGTTAGAATATGTTAGAATTCAATAAATTTGATTGATAACAAGTGCTAGAGATGCATGAAAAGTGTTTAGAAGTGTGGAGAAAGACTTGTTGAAATTGGGTCCCAAATAGGCTAAGAACTCGGAAACATTGCGTTGAACCACTAAATGACTTACCAAGTGGTTTTTGGGGTTAGAAAATGTTAGAATTCAATAAATTTGATTGATAACAAGTGCTAGAGATGCATGAAAAGTGTTTAGAAGTGTGGAGAAAGACTTGTTGAAATTGGGTCCCAAATGGGCTAAGAATTCGGAAACATTGCGTTGAACCACTAAATGACTTATCTAGTGTTTTTTGGGGTTAGAATATGTTAGAATACAATAAATTTGATTGATTAAAAATGCTAGAGATGCATGAAGAGTGTTTAGAGTTGTGTAGAACTACTTGTTAAAATTTGGTCCCAAATGGGCTAAGAATCGATAAACATGTCTTTGGAGCAGTAAATGTCTTGTCTAGTGTTGTTTGGGGTTTGAATATGTTAGAACACAATAAATTTTATTGATTACAAGTTTAGAGGTGCATGAAGAGTGTTTAGAAGTGTGGAGAAAGACTTGCCAAAATTTGTTCAAAATAGGCTAAGAACTCGGAAACATTGCGTAGAACCACTATATGGCTTGTCTAGTGTTGTTTAGGGTTAGAACATATTAGACTACAGTAAATTTGATTGATTACAAGTGCTAGAGATGTTTGAAGAGTGTTTAGAAGGTTGGAGGAAAACTTGTTGAAATTGGGTTCCAAATGGGCTAAGAACTCGGAAACATTGTGTTGAACCACTAAATAAATTATCTAGTGTTGTTTAAGGTTAGAATATGTTATAATTTAATAAATTTGATTGATAACAAGTGCTAGAGATGCATGAAAAGTGTTTAGAAGTGTGGAGAAAGACTTGTTGAAATTGGGTCACAAATGGGCTAAGAACTCGAAAACATTGTGTTGAACCACTAAATGACTTATCTAGTATTGTTTGGGGTTAGAATATGTTAGAATTCAATAAATCTGATTGATAACAAGTGCTAGAGATGCCTGAAAAGTGTTTAGAAGTGTGGAGAAAGACTTGTTGAAATTGGGTCACAAATGGGCTAAGAACTCGGAAACATTGCGTTGAACCCCTAAATGACTAATCTAGTGGTTATTGGGGTTAGAATATGTTAGAATACAATAAATTTGATTGATTACAATTGCTATAGATGCATGAAAAGTGTTTAGAAGTGTGGAGAAAGACTTGTTGAAATTGGGTCCCAAATGGGCTAAGAACTCGGAAACATTGCGTTGAACCACTAAATGACTTACCAAGTGCTTTTTGGGGTTAGAATATGTTAGAATACAATAAATTTGATTAATTACACTTGCTAGAGATGCATGAAGAGTGTTTAGAAGTGTGGGGAAAGACTTGTTGAAATTAGGTCCTAAATGGGCTAAGAACTCGGAAACATTGTGTTGAACCACTAAATGACTTATCTAGTGTTTTTTAGGGTTAGAATATGTTAGAATTCAATAAATTTAATTGATTATAAGTGCTAGAGATGCATGAAGAGTGTTTAGAAGTGTAGAGAAAGACTTGTTGAAATTGGGGCCCAAATGGGCTAAGAATTCGGAAACATTGCGTTGAACCACTAAATGACTTATCTAGTGTTTTTTGGGGTTAGAATATGTTAGAATACAATAAATTTGATTGATTACAAATGCTAGAGATGCATGAAGAGTGTTTAGAGTTGTGTAGAAAGACTTGTTAAAATTTGGTCATAAATGGGCTAAGAATCGATAAACATGTCTTTGGAGCAGTAAATGTCTTGTCTAGTGTTGTTTGGGGTTTGAATATGTTAGAACACAATAAATTTTATTGATTACAAGTTTAGAGGTGCATGAAGAGTGTTTAGAAGTGTGGAGAAAGACTTGCCAAAATTTGTTCAAAATAGGCTAAGAACTCGGAAACATTGCGTAGAACCACTATATGGCTTGTCTAGTGTTGTTTAGGGTTAGAACATATTAGACTACAGTAAATTTGATTGATTACAAGTACTAGACATGTTTGAAGAGTGTTTAGAAGGTTGGAGAAAAACTTGTTGAAATTGGGTCCCAAATGGGCTAAGAACTCGGAAACATTGTGTTGAACCACTAAATGACTTATCTAGTGTTGTTTGGGGTTAGAATATGTTAGAGTTCAATAAATCTGATTGATAACAAGTGCTAGAGATGCCTGAAAAGTGTTTAGAAGTGTGGAGAAAGACTTGTTGAAATAGGGTCACAAATGGGCTAAAAACTCGGAAACATTGCGTTGAACCCCTAAATGACTTATCTAGTGGTTATTGGGGTTAGAATATGTTAGAATACAATAAATTTGATTGATTACAATTGCTATAGATGCATGAAATGTGTTTAGAAGTAAGGAGAAAGACGTTGAAATTGGGTCCCTAATGGGCTAAGAACTCGGAAACATTGCGTTGAACCACTAAATGACTTACCAAGTGGTTTTTGGGGTTAGAATATGTTAGAATTCAATAAATTTGATTGATAACAAGTGCTAGAGATGCATGAAAAGTGTTTAGAAGTGTGGAGAAAGACTTGTTGAAATTGGGTCCCAAATAGGCTAAGAACTCGGAAACATTGCGTTGAACCACTAAATGACTTACCAAGTGGTTTTTGGGGTTAGAAAAGGTTAGAATTCAATAAATTTGATTGATAACAAGTGCTAGAGATGCATGAAAAGTGTTTAGAAGTGTGGAGAAAGACTTGTTGAAATTGGGTCCCAAATGGGCTAAGAATTCGGAAACATTGCGTTGAACCACTAAATGACTTATCTAGTGTTTTTTGGGGTTAGAATATGTTAGAATACAATAAATTTGATTGATTAAAAATGCTTGAGATGCATGAAGAGTGTTTAGAGTTGTGTAGAACTACTTGTTAAAATTTGGTCCCAAATGGGCTAAGAATCGATAAACATGTCTTTGGAGCAGTAAATGTCTTGTCTAGTGTTGTTTAGGGTTAGAACATATTAGACTACAATAAATTTTATTGATTACAAGTGCTAGAGATGTTTGAAGAGTGTTTAGAAGGTTGGAGGAAAACTTGTTGAAATTGGGTTCCAAATGGGCTAAGAACTCGGAAACATTGTGTTGAACCACTAAATAAATTATCTAGTGTTGTTTAAGGTTAGAATATGTTATAATTTAATAAATTTGATTGATAACAAGTGCTAGAGATGCATGAAAAGTGTTTAGAAGTGTGGAGAAAGACTTGTTGAAATTGGGTCACAAATGGGCTAAGAACTCGGAAACATTGCGTTGAACCCCTAAATGACTAATCTAGTGGTTATTGGGGTTAGAATATGTTAGAATACAATAAATTTGATTGATTACAATTGCTATAGATGCATGAAAAGTGTTTAGAAGTGGGGAGAAAGACGTTGAAATTGGGTCCCAAATGGGCTAAGAACTCGGAAACATTGCGTTGAACCACTAAATGACTTACCAAGTGCTTTTTGGGGTTAGAATATGTTAGAATTAAATAAATTTTATTGATAACAAGTGCTAGAGATGCATGAAAAGTGTTTAGAAGTGTGGAGAAAGACTTGTTGAAATTTGGTCCCAAATGGGCTAAGAACTCGGAAACATTGCGTTGAACCACTAAATGACTTATCTAGTGTTGTTTGGGGTTATAATATGTTATAATACAATAACTTTGCTTGATTACACTTGCTAGAGATGCATGAAGAGTGTTTAGAAGTGTGGAGAAAGACTTGTTGAAATTAGGTCCTAAATGGGCTAAGAACTCGGAAACATTGTGTTGAACAACTAAATGACTTATCTAGTGTTTTTTGGGGTTAGAATATGTTAGAATTCAATAAATTTAGTTGATTATAAGTGCTAGAGATGCATGAAGAGTGTTTAGAAGTGTAGAAAAAGACTTGTTGAAATTGGGTCCCAAATTGGCTAAGAATTCGGAAACATTGCGTTGAACCACTAAATGTCTTATCTAGTGTTGTTTGGGGTTAGAATATGTTAGAATACAATAACTTTGATTTATTACAAATGCTAGAGAGGCATGAAGAGTGTTTAGAGTTATGTAGAAAGACTTGTTGAAATTTGGTCCCAAATGGGCTAAGAATCGATAAACATGTCTTTGGAGCAGTAAATGGCTTGTCTAGTGTTGTTTGGGGTTTGAATATGTTAGAATACAATAAATTTTATTGATTACAAGTTTAGAGATGCATGAAGAGTGTTTAGAAGTGTGGAGAAAGACTTGTTAAAATTGGGTCCCAAATGGGCTAAGAACTCGGAAACATTGCGTTGAACCACTAAATGACTTATCTAGTGTTGTTTGGGTTTAGAATATGTTAGAATACAATGAATTTGATTGATTACAAGTGCTAGAGATGCATAAAGAGTGTTTAGAAGTGTGTAGAAAGACTTGCCAAAATTTGTTCAAAATAGGCTAAGAACTCGGAAACATTGCGTAGAACCACTATATGGCTTGTCTAGTGTTGTTTAGGGTTAGAACATATTAGACTACAGTAAATTTGATTGATTACAAGTGCTAGAGATGTTTGAAGAGTGTTTAGAAGGTTGGAGAAAAACTTGTTGAAATTGGGTCCCAAATGGGCTAAGAACTCAGAAACATTGTGTTGAACCACTAAATGACTTATCTAGTGTTGTTTGGGGTTAGAATATGTTAGAGTTCAATAAATCTGATTGATAACAAGTGCTAGAGATGCCTGAAAAGTGTTTAGAAGTGTGGAGAAAGACTTGTTGAAATTGGGTCACAAATGGGCTAAAAACTCGGAAACATTGCGTTGAACCCCTAAATGACTTATCTAGTGGTTATTGGGGTTAGAATATGTTAGAATACAATAAATTTGATTGATTACAATTGCTATAGATGCATGAAATGTGTTTAGAAGTAAGGAGAAAGACGTTGAAATTGGGTCCCTAATGGGCTAAGAACTCGGAAACATTGCGTTGAACCACTAAATGACTTACCAAGTGGTTTTTGGGGTTAGAATATGTTAGAATTCAATAAATTTGATTGATAACAAGTGCTAGAGATGCATGAAAAGTGTTTAGAAGTGTGGAGAAAGACTTGTTGAAATTGGGTCCCAAATGGGCTAAGAATTCGGAAACATTGCGTTGAACCACTAAATGGCTTATCTAGTGTTTTTTGGGGTTAGAATATGTTAGAATACAATAAATTTGATTGATTACAAATGCTAGAGATGCATGAAGAGTGTTTAGAGTTGTGTAGAAAGACTTGTTAAAATTTGGTCCCAAATGGGCTAAGAATCGATAAACATGTCTTTGGAGCAGTAAATGGCTTGTCTAGAGTTGTTTGGGGTTTGAATATGTTAGAACACAATAAATTTTATTGATTACAAGTTTAGAGATGCATGAAGAGTGTTTAGAAGTGTGGAGAAAGACTTGTTAAAATTGGGTCCCAAATGGGCTAAGAACTCGGAAACATTGCGTTGAACCACTAAATGACTTATCTAGTGTTGTTTGGGTTTAGAATATGTTAGAATACAATGAATTTGATTGATTACAAGTGCTAGAGATGCATGAAGAGTGTTTAGAAGTGTGTAGAAAGACTTGCCAAAATTTGTTCAAAATAGGCTAAGAACTCGGAAACATTGCGTAGAACCACTATATGGCTTGTCTAGTGTTGTTTAGGGTTAGAACATATTAGACTACAGTAAATTTGATTGACTACAAGTGCTAGAGATGTTTGAAGAGTGTTTAGAAGGTTGGAGAAAAACTTGTTGAAATTGGGTCCCAAATGGGCTAAGAACTCGGAAACATTGTGTTGAACCACTAAATGACTTATCTAGTGTTGTTTGGGGTTAGAATATGTTAGAATTCAATAAATCTGATTGATAACAAGTGCTAGAGATGCCTGAAAAGTGTTTAGAAGTGTGGAGAAAGACTTGTTGAAATTGGGTCACAAATGGGCTAAGAACTCGGAAACATTGCGTTGAACCACTAAATGACTTACCAAGTGGTTTTTGGGGTTAGAATATGTTAGAATTCAATAAATTTGATTGATAACAAGTGCTAGAGATGGGCTAAGACTTGTTGAAAGACTTGTTGGAGAAAGACTTGTTGAAATTGGGTCCCAAATGGGCTAAGAACTCGGAAACATTGCGTTGAACCACTAAATGACTTATCTAGTGTTGTTTGGGGTTATAATATGTTAGAATACAATAAATTTGATTGATTACACTTGCTAGAGATGCATGAAGAGTGTTTAGAAGTGTGGAGAAAGACTTGTTGAAATTGGGTCACAAATGGGCTAAGAACTCGAAAACATTGTGTTGAACCACTAAATGACTTATCTAGTATTGTTTGGGGTTAGAATATGTTAGAATTCAATAAATCTGATTGATAACAAGTGCTAGAGATGCCTGAAAAGTGTTTAGAAGTGTGGAGAAAGACTTGTTGAAATTGGGTCACAAATGGGCTAAGAACTCGGAAACATTGCGTTGAACCCGTAAATGACTAATCTAGTGGTTATTGGGGTTAGAATATGTTAAAATACAATAAATTTGATTGATTACAATTGCTATAGATGCATGAAAAGTGTTTAGAAGTGGGGAGAAAGACGTTGAAATTGGGTCCCAAATGGGCTAAGATCTCGGAAACATTGCGTTGAACCACTAAATGACTTACCAAGTGGTTTTTGGGGTTAGAATATGTTAGAATTACATAAATTTTATTGATAACAAGTGCTAGAGATGCATGAAAAGTGTTTAGAAGTGTGGAGAAAGACTTGTTGAAATTTGGTCCCAAATGGGCTAAGAATTCGGAAACATTGCGTTGAACCACTTAATGACTTATCTATTGTTTTTTGGGGTTAGAATATGTTAGAATACAATAAATTTGATTGATTACAAATGCTAGAGATGCATGAAGAGTGTTTAGAGTTGTGTAGAAAGACTTGTTAAAATTTGGTCCCAAATGGGCTAAGAATTGATAAACATGTCTTTGGAGCAGTAAATGGCTTGTCTAGTGTTGTTTGGGGTTTGAATATGTTAGAACACAATAAATTTTATTGATTATAAGTTTAGAGATGCATGAAGAGTGTTTAGAAGTGTGGAGAAAGACTTGTTAAAATTGGGTCCCAAATGGGCTAAGAACTCGGAAACATTGCGTTGAACCACTAAATGACTTATCTAGTGTTGTTTGGGTTTAGAATATGTTAGAATACAATGAATTTGATTGATTACAAGTGCTAGAGATGCATGAAGGGTGTTTAGAAGTGTGTAGAAAGACTTGCCAAAATTTGTTCAAAATAGGCTAAGAACTCGGAAACATTGCGTAGAACCACTATATGGCTTGTCTAGTGTTGTTTAGGGTTAGAACATATTAGACTACAGTAAATTTGATTGATTACAAGTGCTAGAGATGTTTGAAGAGTGTTTAGAAGGTTGGAGGAAAACTTGTTGAAATTGGGTTCCAAATGGGCTAAGAACTCGGAAACATTGTGTTGAACCACTAAATGACTTATCTAGTGTTGTTTAAGGTTAGAATATGTTATAATTCAATAAATTTGATTGATAACAAGTGCTAGAGATGCATGGAAAGTGTTTAGAAGTGTGGAGAAAGACTTGTTGAAATTGGGTCACAAATGGGCTAAGAACTCGAAAACATTGTGTTGAACCACTAAATGACTTATCTAGTATTGTTTGGGGTTAGAATATGTTAGAATTCAATAAATCTGATTGATAACAAGTGCTAGAGATGCCTGAAAAGTGTTTAGAAGTGTGGAGAAAGACTTGTTGAAATTGGGTCACAAATGGGCTAAGAACTCGAAAACATTGCGTTGAACCCCTAAATGACTAATCTAGTGGTTATTGGGGTTAGAATATGTTAGAATACAATAAATTTGATTGATTACAATTGCTATAGATGCATGAAAAGTGTTTAGAAGTGGGGAGAAAGACGTTGAAATTGGGTCCCAAATGGGCTAAGATCTCGGAAACATTGCGTTGAACCACTAAATGACTTACCAAGTGGTTTTTGGGGTTAGAATATGTTAGAATTACATAAATTTTATTGATAACAAGTGCTAGAGATGCATGAAAAGTGTTTAGAAGTGTGGAGAAAGACTTGTTGAAATTTGGGTCCGAAATGGGCTAAGAATTCGGAAACATTGCGTTGAACCACTAAATGACTTATCTAGTGTTTTTTGGGGTTAGAATATGTTAGAATACAATAAATTTGATTGATTACAAATGCTAGAGATGCATGAAGAGTGTTTAGAGTTGTGTAGAAAGACTTGTTAAAATTTGGTCCCAAATGGGCTAAGAATTGATAAACATGTCTTTGGAGCAGTAAATGGCTTGTCTAGTGTTGTTTGGGGTTTGAATATGTTAGAACACAATAAATTTTATTGATTACAAGTTTAGAGATGCATGAAGAGTGTTTAGAAGTGTGGAGAAAGACTTGTTAAAATTGGGTCCCAAATGGGCTAAGAACTCGGAAACATTGCGTTGAACCACTAAATGACTTATCTAGTGTTGATTGGGTTTAGAATATGTTAGAATACAATGAATTTGATTGATTACAAGTGCTAGAGATGCATGAAGAAGGTTTAGAAGTGTGTAGAAAGACTTGCCAAAATTTGTTCAAAATAGGCTAAGAACTCGGAAACATTGCGTAGAACCACTTTATGGCTTGTCTAGTGTTGTTTAGGGTTAGAACATATTAGACTACAGTAAATTTGATTGATTACAAGTGCTAGAGATGTTTGATTAGTGTTTAGAAGGTTGGAGAAAAACTTGTTGAAATTGGGTCCCAAATGGGCTAAGAACTCGGAAACATTGTGTTGAACCACTAAATGACTTATCTAGTGTTGTTTGGGGTTAGAATATGTTAGAATTCAATAAATCTGATTGATAACAAGTGCTAGAGATGCCTGAAAAGTGTTTAGAAGTGTGGAGAAAGACTTGTTGAAATTGGGTCACAAATGGGCTAAGAACTCGGAAACATTGCGTTGAACCCGTAAATGACTTATCTAGTGGTTATTGGGGTTAGAATATGTTAGAATACAATAAATTTGATTGATTACAATTGCTATAGATGCATGAAAAGTGTTTAGAAGTGGGGAGAAAGACATTGAAATTGGGTCCCAAATGGGCTAAGAACTCGGAAACATTGCGTTGAACCACTAAATGACTTACCAAGTGGTTTTTGGGGTTAGAATATGTTAGAATTCAATAAATTTGATTGATAACAAGTGCTAGAGATGCATGAAAAGTGTTTAGAAGTGTGGAGAAAGACTTGTTGAAATTGGGTCCCAAATGGGCTAAGAACTCGGAAACATTGCGTTGAACCACTAAATGACTTATCTAGTGTTGTTTGGGGTTATAATATGTTAGAATACAATAAATTTGATTGATTACACTTGCTAGAGATGCATGAAGAGTGTTTAGAAGTGTGTAGAAAGACTTGCCAAAATTTGTTCAAAATAGGCTAAGAACTCGGAAACATTGCGTAGAACCACTATATGGCTTGTCTAGTGTTGTTTAGGGTTAGAACATATTAGACTACAGTAAATTTGATTGATTACAAGTGCTAGAGATGTTTGATTAGTGTTTAGAAGGTTGGAGAAAAACTTGTTGAAATTGGGTCCCAAATGGGCTAAGAACTCGGAAACATTGTGTTGAACCACTAAATGACTTATCTAGTGTTGTTTGGGGTTAGAATATGTTAGAATTCAATAAATCTGATTGATAACAAGTGCTAGAGATGCCTGAAAAGTGTTTAGAAGTGTGGAGAAAGACTTGTTGAAATTGGGTCACAAATGGGCTAAGAACTCGGAAACATTGCGTTGAACCCCTAAATGACTTATCTAGTGGTTATTGGGGTTAGAATATGTTAGAATACAATAAATTTGATTGATTACAATTGCTATAGATGCATGAAAAGTGTTTAGAAGTGGGGAGAAAGACATTGAAATTGGGTCCCAAATGGGCTAAGAACTCGGAAACATTGCGTTGAACCACTAAATGACTTACCAAGTGGTTTTTGGGGTTAGAATATGTTAGAATTCAATAAATTTGATTGATAACAAGTGCTAGAGATGCATGAAAAGTGTTTAGAAGTGTGGAGAAAGACTTGTTGAAATTGGGTCCCAAATGGGCTAAGAACTCGGAAACATTGCGTTGAACCACTAAATGACTTATCTAGTGTTGTTTGGGGTTATAATATGTTAGAATACAATAAATTTGATTGATTACACTTGCTAGAGATGCATGAAGAGTGTTTAGAAGTGTGGAGAAAGACTTGTTGAAATTAGGTCCTAAATGGGCTAAGAACTCGGAAACATTGTGTTGAACCACTAAATGACTTATCTAGTGTTTTTTAGGGTTAGAATATGTTAGAATTCAATAAATTTAATTGATTATAAGTGCTAGAGATGCATGAAGAGTGTTTAGAAGTGTAGAGAAAGACTTGTTGAAATTGGGTCCCAAATGGGCTAAGAATTCGGAAACATTGCGTTGAACCACTAAATGACTTATCTAGTGTTTTTTGGGGTTAGAATATGTTAGAATACAATAAATTTGATTGATTGCCAATGCTAGAGATGCATGAAGAGTGTTTAGAGTTGTGTAGAAAGACTTGTTAAAATTTGGTCCCAAATGGGCTAAGAATCGATAAACATGTCTTTGGAGCAGTAAATGGCTTGTCTAGTGTTGTTTGGGGTTTGACTATGTTAGAACACAATAAATTTTATTGATTACAAGTTTAGAGATGCATGAAGAGTGTTTAGAAGTGTGGAGAAAGACTTTTTAAAATTGGGTCCCAAATGGGCTAAGAACTCGGAAACATTGCGTTGAACCACTAAATGACTTATCTAGTGTTGTTTGGGTTTAGAATATGTTAGAATACAATGAATTTGATTGATTACAAGTGCTAGAGATGCATGAAGAGTGTTTAGAAGTGTGTAGAAAGACTTGCCAAAATTTGTTCAAAATAGGCTAAGAACTCGGAAACATTGCGTAGAACCACTATATGGCTTGTCTAGTGTTGTTTAGGGTTAGAACATATTAGACTACAGTAAATTTGATTGATTTCAAGTGCTAGAGATGTTTGAAGAGTGTTTAGAAGGTTGGAGAAAAACTTGTTGAAATTGGGTCCCAAATGGGCTAAGAACTCGGAAACATTGTGTTGAACCACTAAATGACTTATCTAGTGTTGTTTGGGGTTAGAATATGTTAGAATTCAATAAATTTGATTGATAACAAGTGCTAGAGATGCCTGAAAAGTGTTTAGAAGTGTGGAGAAAGACTTGTTGAAATTGGGTCACAAATGGGCTAAGAACTCGGAAACATTGCGTTGAACCCCTAAATGACTTATCTAATGGTTATTGGGGTTAGAATATGTTAGAATACAATAAATTTGATTGATTACAATTGCTATAGATGCATGAAAAGTGTTTAGAAGTGGGGAGAAAGACGTTGAAATTGGGTCCCAAATGGGCTAAGAACTCGGAAACATTGCGTTGAACCACTAAATGACTTACCAAGTGGTTTTTGAGGTTAGAATATGTTAGAATTCAATAAATTTGATTGATAACAAGTGCTAGAGATGCATGAAAAGTGTTTAGAAGTGGGGAGAAAGACGTTGAAATTGGGTCCCAAATGGGCTAAGAACTTGGAAACATTTTGTTGAACCACTAAATGACTTACCAAGTGGTTTTTGGGGTTAGAATATGTTAGAATTTAATAAATTTGATTGATAACAAGAGCTAGAGATGCATGAAATGTGTTTAGAAGTGTGGAGAAAGACTTGTTGAAATTGGGTCCCAAATGGGCTAAGAACACGGAAACATTGCGTTGAACCACTAAATGACTTATCTAGTGTTGTTTGGGGTTATAATATGTTAGAATACAATAAATTTGATTGATTACACTTGCTAGAGATGCATGAAGAGTGTTTAGAAGTGTGGAGAAAGACTTGTTGAAATTAGGTCCTAAATGGGCTAAGAACTCGGAAACATTGTGTTGAACCACTAAATTACTTATCTAGTGTTTTTTGGGGTTAGAATATGTTAGAATTCAATAAATTTAATTGATTATAAGTGCTATAGATGCATGAAGAGTGTTTAGAAGTGTAGAGAAAGACTTGTTGAAATTGGGTCCCAAATGGGCTAAGAATTCGGAAACATTGCGTTGAACCACTAAATGACTTATCTAGTGTTGTTTGGGGTTAGAATATGTTAGAATACAATAAATTTGATTGATTACAAATGCTAGAGATGCATATAGAGTGTTTAGAGTTGTGTAGAAAGACTTGTTAAAATTTGGTCCCAAATGGGCTAAGAATCGATAAACATGTCTTTGGAGCAGTAAAAGGCTTGTCTAGTGTTGTTTAGGGTTAGAACATATTAGACTACAGTAAATTTGATTGATTACAAGTGCTAGAGATGTTTGAAGAGTGTTTAGAAGGTTGGAGAAAAACTTGTTGAAATTGGGTCCCAAATGGGCTAAGAACTCGGAAACATTGTGTTGAACCACTAAATGACTTATCTAGTGTTGTTTGGGGTTAGAATATGTTAGAATTCAATAAATCTGATTGATAACAAGTGCTAGAGATGCCTGAAAAGTGTTTAGAAGTGTGGAGAAAGACTTGTTGAAATTGGGTCACAAATGGGCTAAGAACTCGGAAACATTGCGTTGAACCCCTAAATGACTTATCTAATGGTTATTGGGGTTAGAATATGTTAGAATACAATAAATTTGATTGATTACAATTGCTATAGATGCATGAAAAGTGTTTAGAAGTGGGGAGAAAGACGTTGAAAATGGGTCCCAAATGGGCTAAGAACTCGGAAACATTGCGTTGAACCACTAAATGACTTACCAAGTGGTTTTTGAGGTTAGAATATGTTAGAATTCAATAAATTTGATTGATAACAAGTGCTAGAGATGCATGAAAAGTGTTTAGAAGTGGGGAGAAAGACGTTGAAATTGGGTCCCAAATGGGCTAAGAACTTGGAAACATTTTGTTGAACCACTAAATGACTTACCAAGTGGTTTTTGGGGTTAGAATATGTTAGAATTTAATAAATTTGATTGATAACAAGTGCTAGAGATGCATGAAATGTGTTTAGAAGTGTGGAGAAAGACTTGTTGAAATTGGGTCCCAAATGGGCTAAGAACACGGAAACATTGCGTTGAACCACTAAATGACTTATCTAGTGTTGTTTGGGGTTATAATATGTTAGAATACAATAAATTTGATTGATTACACTTGCTAGAGATGCATGAAGAGTGTTTAGAAGTGTGGAGAAAGACTTGTTGAAATTAGGTCCTAAATGGGCTAAGAACTCGGAAACATTGTGTTGAACCACTAAATGACTTATCTAGTGTTTTTTGGGGTTAGAATATGTTAGAATTCAATAAATTTAATTGATTATAAGTGCTATAGATGCATGAAGAGTGTTTAGAAGTGTAGAGAAAGACTTGTTGAAATTGGGTCCCAAATGGGCTAAGAATTCGGAAACATTGCGTTGAACCACTAAATGACTTATCTAGTGTTGTTTGGGGTTAGAATATGTTAGAATACAATAAATTTGATTGATTACAAATGCTAGAGATGCATATAGAGTGTTTAGAGTTGTGTAGAAAGACTTGTTAAAATTTGGTCCCAAATGGGCTAAGAATCGATAAACATGTCTTTGGAGCAGTAAATGGCTTGTCTAGTGTTGTTTGGGGTTTGAATATGTTAGAATACAATAAATTTCATTGATTACAAGTTTAAAGATGCATGAAGAGTGTTTAGAAGTGTGGAGAAAGATTTGTTAAAATTGGGTCCCAAATGGGCTAAGAACTCGGAAACATTGCGTTGAACCACTAAATGACTTATCTAGTGTTGTTTGGGTTTAGAATATGTTAGAATACAATGAATTTGATTGATTACAAGTGCTAGAGATGCATGAAGAGTGTTTAGAAGTGTGTAGAAAGACTTGCCAAAATTTGTTCAAAATAGGCTAAGAACTCGGAAACATTGTGTTGAACCACTAAATGACTTATCTAGTGTTTTTTCGGGTTAGAATATGTTAGAATTCAATAAATCTGATTGATAACAAGTGCTAGAGATGCCTGAAAAGTGTTTAGAAGTGTGGAGAAAGACTTGTTGAAATTGGGTCACAAATGGGCTAAGAACTCTGAAACATTGCGTTGAACCCCTAAATGACTTATCTAATGGTTATTGGGGTTAGAATATGTTAGAATACAATAAATTTGATTGATTACAATTGCTATAGATGCATGAAAAGTGTTTAGAAGTGGGGAGAAAGACGTTGAAATTGGGTCCCAAATGGGCTAAGAACTCGGAAACATTGCGTTGAACCACTAAATGACTTACCAAGTGGTTTTTGAGGTTAGAATATGTTAGAATTCAATAAATTTGATTGATAACAAGTGCTATAGATGCATGAAAAGTGTTTAGAAGTGGGGAGAAAGACGTTGAAATTGGGTCTCAAATGGGCTAAGAACTTGGAAACATTTTGTTGAACCACTAAATGACTTACCAAGTGGTTTTTGGCTTTAGAATATGTTAGAATTTAATAAATTTGATTGATAACAAGTGCTAGAGATGCATGAAATGTGTTTAGAAGTGTGGAGAAAGACTTGTTGAAATTGGGTCCCAAATGGGCTAAGAACTCGGAAACATTGCGTTGAACCACTAAATGACTTATCTAGTGTTGTTTGGGGTTATAATATGTTAGAATACAATAAATTTGATTGATTACACTTGCTAGAGATGCATGAAGAGTGTTTAGAAGTGTGGAGAAAGACTTGTTGAAATTAGGTCCTAAATGGGCTAAGAACTCGGAAACATTGTGTTGAACCACTAAATGACTTATCTAGTGTTTTTTGGGGTTAGAATATGTTAGAATTCAATAAATTTAATTGATTATAAGTGCTATAGATGCATGAAGAGTGTTTAGAAGTGTAGAGAAAGACTTGTTGAAATTGGGTCCCAAATGGGCTAAGAATTCGGAAACATTGCGTTGAACCACTAAATGACTTATCTAGTGTTGTTTGGGGTTAGAATATGTTAGAATACAATAAATTTGATTGATTACAAATGCTAGAGATACATATAGAGTGTTTAGAGTTGTGTAGAAAGACTTGTTAAAATTTGGTCCCAAATGGGCTAAGAATCGATAAACATTTCTTTGGAGCAGTAAATGGCTTGTCTAGTGTTGTTTGGGGTTTGAATATGTTAGAATACAATAAATTTCATTGATTACAAGTTTAAAGATGCATGAAGAGTGTTTAGAAGTGTGGAGAAAGACTTGTTAAAATTGGGTCACAAATGGGCTAAGAACTCGGAAACATTGCGTTGAACCCCTAAATGACTTATCTAGTGGTTATTGGGGTTAGAATATGTTAGAATACAATAAATTTGATTGATTACAATTGCTATAGATGCATGAAAAGTGTTTAGAAGTGGGGAGAAAGACGTTGAAATTGGGTCCCAAATGGGCTAAGAACTCGGAAACATTGCGTTGAACCACTAAATGACTTACCAAGTGGTTTTTGGGGTTAGAATATGTTAGAATTCAATAAATTTGATTGATAACAAGTGCTAGAGATGCATGAAAAGTGTTTAGAAGTGGGGAGAAAGACATTGAAATTGGGTCCCAAATGGGCTAACAACTCGGAAACATTTTGATGAACCAGTAAATGACTTACCAAGTGGTTTTTGGCGTTAGAATATGTTAGAATTCAATAAACTTGATTGATAACAAGTGCTAGAGATGCATGAAATGTGTTTAGAAGTGTGGAGAAAGACTTGTTGAAATTGGGTCCCAAATGGGCTAAGAACTCGTAAACATTGCGTTGAACCACTAAATGACTTATCTAGTGTTGTTTGGGGTTATAATATGTTAGAATACAATAAATTTGATTGATTACACTTGCTAGAGATGCATGAAGAGTGTTTAGAAGTGTGGAGAAAGACTTGTTGAAATTGGGTCCCAAATGGGCTAAGAACTCGGAAACATTGTGTTGAACCACTAAATGACTTATCTAGTTTTTTAGGGGTTAGAATATGTAAGAATTCAATAAATTTAATTGATTATAAGTGGTAGAGATGCATGAAGAGTGTTTAGAGTTGTGTAGAAAGACTTGTTAAGATTTGGTCCCAAATGGGCTAAGAATCGATAAACATGTCTTTGGAGCAGTAAATGGCTTGTCTAGTGTTGTTTGGGGTTTGAATATGTTAGAACACAATAAATTTTATTGATTACAAGTTTAGAGATGCATGAAGAGTGTTTAGAAGTGTGGAGAAAGACTTGCCAAAATTTGTTCAAAATAGGCTAAGAACTCGGAAACATTGCGTAGAACCACTATATGGCTTGTCTAGTGGCTTTTAGGGTTAGAACATATTAGACTACAGTAAATTTGATTGATTACAAGTGCTAGAGATGTTTGAAGAGTGTTTAGAAGGTTGGAGGAAAACTTGTTGAAATTGGGTTCCAAATGGGCTAAGAACTCGGAAACATTGTGTTGAACCACTAAATGACTTATCTAGTGTTGTTTAAGGTTAGAATATGTTATAATTCAATAAATTTGATTGATAACAAGTGCTAGAGATGCATGGAAAGTGTTTAGAAGTGTGGAGAAAGACTTGTTGAAATTGGGTCACAAATGGGCTAAGAACTCGAAAACATTGTGTTGAACCACTAAATGACTTATCTAGTATTGTTTGGGGTTAGAATATGTTAGAATTCAATAAATCTGATTGATAACAAGTGCTAGAGATGCCTGAAAAGTGTTTAGAAGTGTGGAGAAAGACTTGTTGAAATTGGGTCACAAATGGGCTAAGAACTCGGAAACATTGCGTTGAACCCCTAAATGACTAATCTAGTGGTTATTGGGGTTAGAATATGTTAGAATACAATAAATTTGATTGATTACAATTGCTATAGATGCATGAAAAGTGTTTAGAAGTGGGGAGAAAGACGTTGAAATTGGGTCCCAAATGGGCTAAGATCTCGGAAACATTGCGTTGAACCACTAAATGACTTACCAAGTGGTTTTTGGGGTTAGAATATGTTAGAATTACATAAATTTTATTGATAACAAGTGCTAGAGATGCATGAAAAGTGTTTAGAAGTGTGGAGAAAGACTTGTTGAAATTTGGTCCCAAATGGGCTAAGAATTCGGAAACATTGCGTTGAACCACTTAATGACTTATCTAGTGGTTTTTGGGGTTAGAATATGTTAGAATACAATAAATTTGATTGATTACAAATGCTAGAGATGCATGAAGAGTGTTTAGAGTTGTGTAGAAAGACTTGTTAAAATTTGGTCCCAAATGGGCTAAGAATTGATAAACATGTCTTTGGAGCAGTAAATGGCTTGTCTAGTGTTGTTTGGGGTTTGAATATGTTAGAACACAATAAATTCTATTGATTACAAGTTTAGAGATGCATGAAGAGTGTTTAGAAGTGTGGAGAAAGACTTGTTAAAATTGGGTCCCAAATGGGCTAAGAACTCGGAAACATTGCGTTGAACCACTAAATGACTTATCTAGTGTTGTTTGGGTTTAGAATATGTTAGAATACAATGAATTTGATTGATTACAAGTGCTAGAGATGCATGAAGAGTGTTTAGAAGTGTGTAGAAAGACTTGCCAAAATTTGTTCAAAATAGGCTAAGAACTCGGAAACATTGCGTAGAACCACTATATGGCTTGTCTAGTGTTGTTTAGGGTTAGAACATATTAGACTACAGTAAATTTGATTGACTACAAGTGCTAGAGATGTTTGAAGAGTGTTTAGAAGGTTGGAGAAAAACTTGTTGAAATTGGGTCCCAAATGGGCTAAGAACTCGGAAACATTGTGTTGAACCACTAAATGACTTATCTAGTGTTGTTTGGGGATAGAATATGTTAGAATTCAATAAATCTGATTGATAACAAGTGCTAGAGATGCCTGAAAAGTGTTTAGAAGTGTGGAGAAAGACTTGTTGAAATTGGGTCACAAATGGGCTAAGAACTCGGAAACATTGCGTTGAACCACTAAATGACTTACCAAGTGGTTTTTGGGGTTAGAATATGTTAGAATTCAATAAATTTGATTGATAACAAGTGCTAGAGATGGGCTAAGACTTGTTGAAAGACTTGTTGGAGAAAGACTTGTTGAAATTGGGTCCCAAATGGGCTAAGACCTCGGAAACATTGCGTTGAACCACTAAATGACTTATCTAGTGTTGTTTGGGGTTATAATATGTTAGAATACAATAAATTTGATTGATTACACTTGCTAGAGATGCATGAAGAGTGTTTAGAAGTGTGGAGAAAGACTTGTTGAAATTGGGTCACAAATGGGCTAAGAACTCGAAAACATTGTGTTGAACCACTAAATGACTTATCTATTATTGTTTGGGGTTAGAATATGTTAGAATTCAATAAATCTGATTGATAACAAGTGCTAGAGATGCCTGAAAAGTGTTTAGAAGTGTGGAGAAAGACTTGTTGAAATTGGGTCACAAATGGGCTAAGAACTCGGAAACATTGCGTTGAACCCCTAAATGACTAATCTAGTGGTTATTGGGGTTAGAATATGTTAAAATACAATAAATTTGATTGATTACAATTGCTATAGATGCATGAAAAGTGTTTAGAAGTGGGGAGAAAGACGTTGAAATTGGGTCCCAAATGGGCTAAGATCTCGGAAACATTGCGTTGAACCACTAAATGACTTACCAAGTGGTTTTTGGGGTTAGAATATGTTAGAATTACATAAATTTTATTGATAACAAGTGCTAGAGATGCATGAAAAGTGTTTAGAAGTGTGGAGAAAGACTTGTTGAAATTTGGTCCCAAATGGGCTAAGAATTCGGAAACATTGCGTTGAACCACTTAATGACTTATCTAGTGGTTTTTGGGGTTAGAATATGTTAGAATACAATAAATTTGATTGATTACAAATGCTAGAGATGCATGAAGAGTGTTTAGAGTTGTGTAGAAAGACTTGTTAAAATTTGGTCCCAAATGGGCTAAGAATTGATAAACATGTCTTTGGAGCAGTAAATGGCTTGTCTAGTGTTGTTTGGGGTTTGAATATGTTAGAACACAATAAATTTTATTGATTACAAGTTTAGAGATGCATGAAGAGTGTTTAGAAGTGTGGAGAAAGACTTGTTAAAATTGGGTCCCAAATGGGCTAAGAACTCGGAAACATTGCGTTGAACCACTAAATGACTTATCTAGTGTTGTTTGGGTTTAGAATATGTTAGAATACAATGAATTTGATTGATTACAAGTGCTAGAGATGCATGAAGAGTGTTTAGAAGTGTGTAGAAAGACTTGCCAAAATTTGTTCAAAATAGGCTAAGAACTCGGAAACATTGCGTAGAACCACTATATGGCTTGTCTAGTGTTGTTTAGGGTTAGAACATATTAGACTACAGTAAATTTGATTGACTACAAGTGCTAGAGATGTTTGAAGAGTGTTTAGAAGGTTGGAGAAAAACTTGTTGAAATTGGGTCCCAAATGGGCTAAGAACTCGGAAACATTGTGTTGAACCACTAAATGACTTATCTAGTGTTGTTTGGGGTTAGAATATGTTAGAATTCAATAAATCTGATTGATAACAAGTGCTAGAGATGCCTGAAAAGTGTTTAGAAGTGTGGAGAAAGACTTGTTGAAATTGGGTCACAAATGGGCTAAGAACTCGGAAACATTGCGTTGAACCACTAAATGACTTACCAAGTGGTTTTTGAGGTTAGAATATGTTAGAATTCAATAAATTTGATTGATAACAAGTGCTAGAGATGGGCTAAGACTTGTTGAAAGACTTGTTGGAGAAAGACTTGTTGAAATTGGGTCCCAAATGGGCTAAGAACTCGGAAACATTGCGTTGAACCACTAAATGACTTATCTAGTGTTGTTTGGGGTTATAATATGTTAGAATACAATAAATTTGATTGATTACACTTGCTAGAGATGCATGAAGAGTGTTTAGAAGTGTGGAGAAAGACTTGTTGAAATTGGGTCACAAATGGGCTAAGAACTCGAAAACATTGTGTTGAACCACTAAATGACTTATCTAGTATTGTTTGGGGTTAGAATATGTTAGAATTCAATAAATCTGATTGATAACAAGTGCTAGAGATGCCTGAAAAGTGTTTAGAAGTGTGGAGAAAGACTTGTTGAAATTGGGTCACAAATGGGCTAAGAACTCGGAAACATTGCGTTGAACCCCTAAATGACTAATCTAGTGGTTATTGGGGTTAGAATATGTTAAAATACAATAAATTTGATTGATTACAATTGCTATAGATGCATGAAAAGTGTTTAGAAGTGGGGAGAAAGACGTTGAAATTGGGTCCCAAATGGGCTAAGATCTCGGAAACATTGCGTTGAACCACTAAATGACTTACCAAGTGGTTTTTGGGGTTAGAATATGTTAGAATTACATAAATTTTATTGATAACAAGTGCTAGAGATGCATGAAAAGTGTTTAGAAGTGTGGAGAAAGACTTGTTGAAATTTGGTCCCAAATGGGCTAAGAATTCGGAAACATTGCGTTGAACCACTTAATGACTTATCTATTGTTTTTTGGGGTTAGAATATGTTAGAATACAATAAATTTGATTGATTACAAATGCTAGAGATGCATGAAGAGTGTTTAGAGTTGTGTAGAAAGACTTGTTAAAATTTGGTCCCAAATGGGCTAAGAATTGATAAACATGTCTTTGGAGCAGTAAATGGCTTGTCTAGTGTTGTTTGGGGTTTGAATATGTTAGAACACAATAAATTTTATTGATTACAAGTTTAGAGATGCATGAAGAGTGTTTAGAAGTGTGGAGAAAGACTTGTTAAAATTGGGTCCCAAATGGGCTAAGAACTCGGAAACATTGCGTTGAACCACTAAATGACTTATCTAGTGTTGTTTGGGTTTAGAATATGTTAGAATACAATGAATTTGATTGATTACAAGTGCTAGAGATGCATGAAGGGTGTTTAGAAGTGTGTAGAAAGACTTGCCAAAATTTGTTCAAAATAGGCTAAGAACTCGGAAACATTGCGTAGAACCACTATATGGCTTGTCTAGTGTTGTTTAGGGTTAGAACATATTAGACTACAGTAAATTTGATTGATTACAAGTGCTAGAGATGTTTGAAGAGTGTTTAGAAGGTTGGAGAAAAACTTGTTGAAATTGGGTCCCAAATGGGCTAAGAACTCGGAAACATTGTGTTGAACCACTAAATGACTTATCTAGTGTTGTTTGGGGTTAGAATATGTTAGAATTCAATAAATCTGATTGATAACAAGTGCTAGAGATGCCTGAAAAGTGTTTAGAAGTGTGGAGAAAGACTTGTTGAAATTGGGTCACAAATGGGCTAAGAACTCGGAAACATTGCGTTGAACCACTAAATGACTTACCAAGTGGTTTTTGGGGTTAGAATATGTTAGAATTCAATAAATTTGATTGATAACAAGTGCTAGAGATGCATGAAAAGTGTTTAGAAGTGTGGAGAAAGACTTGTTGAAATTGGGTCCCAAATGGGCTAAGAACTCGGAAACATTGCGTTGAACCACTAAATGACTTATCTAGTGTTGTTTGGGGTTATAATATGTTAGAATACAATAAATTTGATTGATTACACTTGCTAGAGATGCATGAAGAGTTTTTAGAAGTGTAGAGAAAGACTTGTTGAAATTGGGTCCCAAATGGGCTAAGAATTCGGAAACATTGCGTTGAACCACTAAATGACTTATCTAGTGTTTTTTGGGGTTAGAATATGTTAGAATACAATAAATTTGATTGATTACCAATGCTAGAGATGCATGAAGAGTGTTTAGAGTTGTGTAGAAAGACTTGTTAAAATTTGGTCCCAAATGGGCTAAGAATCGTAAACATGTCTTTGGAGCAGTAAATGGCTTGTCTAGTGTTGTTTGGGGTTTGAATATGTTAGAACACAATAAATTTTATTGATTACAAGTTTAAAGATGCATGAAGAGTGTTTAGAAGTGTGGAGAAAGACTTGTTAAAATTGGGTCCCAAATGGGCTAAGAACTCGGAAACATTGCGTTGAACCACTAAATGACTTATCTAGTGTTGTTTGGGTTTAGAATATGTTAGAATACAATGAATTTGATTGATTACAAGTGCTAGAGATGCATGAAGAGTGTTTAGAAGTGTGTAGAAAGACTTGCCAAAATTTATTCAAAATAGGCTAAGAACTCGGAAACATTGCGTAGAACCACTATATGGCTTGTCTAGTGTTGTTTAGGGTTAGAACATATTAGACTACAGTAAATTTGATTGATTACAAGTGCTAGAGATGTTTGAAGAGTGTTTAGAAGGTTGGAGAAAAACTTGTTGAAATTGGGTCCCAAATGGGCTAAGAACTCGGAAACATTGTGTTGAACCACTAAATGACTTATCTAGTGTTGTTTGGGGTTAGAATATGTTAGAATTCAATAAATCTGATTGATAACAAGTGCTAGAGATGCCTGAAAAGTGTTTAGAAGTGTGGAGAAAGACTTGTTGAAATTGGGTCACAAATGGGCTAAGAACTCGGAAACATTGCGTTGAACCACTAAATGACTTACCAAGTGGTTTTTGGGGTTAGAATATGTTAGAATTCAATAAATTTGATTGATAACAAGTGCTAGAGATGCATGAAAAGTGTTTAGAAGTGTGGAGAAAGACTTGTTGAAATTGGGTCCCAAATGGGCTAAGAACTCGGAAACATTGCGTTGAACCACTAAATGACTTATCTAGTGTTGTTTGGGGTTATAATATGTTAGAATACAATAAATTTGATTGATTACACTTGCTAGAGATGCATGAAGAGTTTTTAGAAGTGTAGAGAAAGACTTGTTGAAATTGGGTCCCAAATGGGCTAAGAATTCGGAAACATTGCGTTGAACCACTAAATGACTTATCTAGTGTTTTTTGGGGTTAGAATATGTTAGAATACAATAAATTTGATTGATTACCAATGCTAGAGATGCATGAAGAGTGTTTAGAGTTGTGTAGAAAGACTTGTTAAAATTTGGTCCCAAATGGGCTAAGAATCGTTAAACATGTCTTTGGAGCAGTAAATGGCTTGTCTAGTGTTGTTTGGGGTTTGAATATGTTAGAACACAATAAATTTTATTGATTACAAGTTTAAAGATGCATGAAGAGTGTTTAGAAGTGTGGAGAAAGACTTGTTAAAATTGGGTCCCAAATGGGCTAAGAACTCGGAAACATTGCGTTGAACCACTAAATGACTTATCTAGTGTTGTTTGGGTTTAGAATATGTTAGAATACAATGAATTTGATTGATTACAAGTGCTAGAGATGCATGAAGAGTGTTTAGAAGTGTGTAGAAAGATTTGCCAAAATTTGTTCAAAATAGGCTAAGAACTCGGAAACATTGCGTAGAACCACTATATGGCTTGTCTAGTGTTGTTTAGGGTTAGAACATATTAGACTACAGTAAATTTGATTGATTACAAGTGCTAGAGATGTTTGAAGAGTGTTTAGAAGGTTGGAGAAAAACTTGTTGAAATTGGGTCCCAAATGGGCTAAGAACTCGGAAACATTGTGTTGAACCACTAAATGACTTATCTAGTGTTGTTTGGGGTTAGACTATGTTAGAATTCAATAAATCTGATTGATAACAAGTGTTAGAGATGCCTGAAAAGTGTTTAGAAGTGTGGAGAAAGACTTGTTGAAATTGGGTCACAAATGGGCTAAGAACTCGGAAACATTGCGTTGAACCCCTAAATGACTTATCTAATGGTTATTGGGGTTAGAATATGTTAGAATACAATAAATTTGATTGATTACAATTGCTATAGATTCATGAAAAGTGTTTAGAAGTGGGGAGAAAGACGTTGAAATTGGGTCCCAAATGGGCTAAGAACTCGGAAACATTGCGTTGAACCACTAAATGACTTACCAAGTGGTTTTTGAGGTTAGAATATGTTAGAATTCAATAAATTTGATTGATAACAAGTGCTAGAGATGCATGAAAAGTGTTTAGAAGTGGGGAGAAAGACGTTGAAATTGGGTCCCAAATGGGCTAAGAACTTGGAAACATTTTGTTGAACCACTAAATGACTTACCAAGTGGTTTTTGGGGTTAGAATATGTTAGAATTTAATAAATTTGATTGATAACAAGTCCTAGAGATGCATGAAATGTGTTTAGAAGTGTGGAGAAAGACTTGTTGAAATTGGGTCCCAAATAGGCTAAGAACTCGGAAACATTGTGTTGAACCACTAAATGACTTATCTAGTTTTTTTGGGGTTAGAATATGTTAGAATTCAATAAATTTAATTGATTATAAGTGCTAGAGATGCATGAAGAGTGTTTAGAAGTGTAGAGAAAGACTTGTTGAAATTGGGTCCCAAATGGGCTAAGAATTCGGAAACATTGCGTTGAACCACTAAATGACTTATCTAGTGTTGTTTGGGGTTAGAATATGTTAGAATACAATAAATTTGATTGATTACAAATGCTAGAGATGCATATAGAGTGTTTAGAGTTGTGTAGAAAGACTTGTTAAAATTTGGTCCCAAATGGGCTAAGAATCGATAAACATGTCTTTGGAGCAGTAAATGGCTTGTCTAGTGTTGTTTGGGGTTTGAATATGTTAGAATACAATAAATTTCATTGATTACAAGTTTAAAGATGCATGAAGAGTGTTTAGAAGTGTGGAGAAAGACTTGTTAAAATTGGGTCACAAATGGGCTAAGAACTCGGAAACATTGCGTTGAACCCCTAAATGACTTATCTAGTGGTTATTGGGGTTAGAATATGTTAGAATACAATAAATTTGATTGATTACATTTGCTATAGATGCATGAAAAGTGTTTAGAAGTGGGGAGAAAGACGTTGAAATTGGGTCCCAAATGGGCTAAGAACTCGGAAACATTGCGTTGAACCACTAAATGACTTACCAAGTGGTTTTTGGGGTTAGAATATGTTAGAATTCAATAAATTTGATTGATAACAAGTGCTAGAGATGCATGAAAAGTGTTTAGAAGTGGGGAGAAAGACATTGAAATTGGGTCCCAAATGGGCTAAGAACTCGAAAACATTTTGATGAACCACTAAATGACTTACCAAGTGGTTTTTGGGGTTAGAATATGTTAGAATTCAATAAATTTGATTGATAACAAGTGCTAGAGATGCATGAAATGTGTTTAGAAGTGTGGAGAAAGACTTGTTGAAATTGGTTCCCAAATGGGCTAAGAACTCGTAAACATTGCGTTGAACCACTAAATGACTTATCTAGTGTTGTTTGGGGTTATAATATGTTAGAATACAATAAATTTGATTGATTACACTTGCTAGAGATGCATGAAGAGTGTTTAGAAGTGTGGAGAAAGACTTGTTGAAATTAGGTCCTAAATGGGCTAAGAACTCGGAAACATTGTGTTGAACCACTAAATGACTTATCTAGTTTTTTTGGGGTTAGAATATGTTAGAATTCAATAAATTTAATTGATTATAAGTGCTAGAGATGCATGAAGAGTGTTTAGAAGTGTAGAGAAAGACTTGTTGAAATTGGGTCCCAAATGGGCTAAGAATTCGGAAACATTGCGTTGAACCACTAAATGACTTATCTAGTGTTGTTTGGGGTTAGAATATGTTAGAATACAATAAATTTGATTGATTACAAATGCTAGAGATGCATATAGAGTGTTTAGAGTTGTGTAGAAAGACTTGTTAAAATTTGGTCCCAAATGGGCTAAGAATCGATAAACATGTCTTTGGAGCAGTAAATGGCTTGTCTAGTGTTGTTTGGGGTTTGAATATGTTAGAATACAAGAAATTTCATTGATTACAACTTTAAAGATGCATGAAGAGTGTTTAGAAGTGTGGAGAAAGACTTGTTAAAATTGGGTCCCAAATGGGCTAAGAACTCGGAAACATTGCGTTGAACCACTAAATGACTTATCTAGTGTTATTTTGGTTTAAAATTTGTTAGAATACAATGAATTTGATTGATTACAAGTGCTAGAGATGCATAAAGAGTGTTTAGAAGTGTGTAGAAAGAATTGTTGAAATTAGGTCCTAAATGGGCTAAGAACTCGGAAACATTGCGTAGAACCATTATATGGCTTGTCTAGTGTTGTTTCGGGTTAGAACATATTAGAGTACCGTAAATTTGATTGATTACAAGTGCTAGAGATGTTTGAAGAGTGTTTAGAAGGTTGGAGAAAAACTTGTTGAAATTGGGTTCCAAATGGGCTAAGAACTCGGAAACATTGTTTTGAACCACTAAATGACTTATCTATTGTTGTTTCGGGTTAGAATATGTTAGAATTCAATAAATTTTATTGATAACAAGTGCTAGAGATGCATGAAAAGTGTTTAGAAGTGTGGAGAAAGACTTGTTGAAATTGGGTCACAAATGGGCTAAGAACTCAAAAACATTGCGTTGAACCCCTAAATGACTTATCTAGTGGTTATTGGGGTTCGAATATGTTAGAATACAATAAATTTGATTGATTACAATTGCTATAGATGCATGAAAAGTGTTTAGAAGTGGGGAGAAAGACGTTGAAATTGGGTCCCAAATGGGATAAGAACTCGGAAACATTGTGTTGAACCACTAAATGACTTACCAAGTGGTGTTTGGGGTTAGAATATGTTAGAATTCAATAAATTTAATTGATTACAAGTGCTAGGGAGGCATGAAGAGTGGTTAGAAGTGTGGAGAAAGACTTGTTGAAATTGGGTCCCAAATGGGCTAAGAACTCGGAAACATTGCGTTTGAACACTAAATTACTTATCTAGTGTTGTTTGGGGTTATAATATGTTAGAATACAATAAATTTGATATATTACACTTGCTAGAGATGCATGAAGAGTATTTAGAAGTGTGGAGAAAGACTTGTTGAAATTAGGTCACAAATGGGCTAAGAACTCGGAAACATTGTAATGAACCACTAAATGACTTATCTAGTGTTTTTTGGGGTTAGAATATGTTAGAATTCAATAAATTTAATTGATTACAAGTGCCAGGGAGGCATGAAGAGTGTTTAGAAGTGTGGAGAAAGACTTGTTGAAATTAGGTCCTAAATGGGCTAAGAACTCGGAAACATTGTGTTGAACCACTAAATGACTTATCTAGTTTTTTTGGGGTTAGAATATGTTAGAATTCAATAAATTTAATTGATTATAAGTGCTAGAGATGCATGAAGAGTGTTTAGAAGTGTAGAGAAAGACTTGTTGAAATTGGGTCCCAAATGGGCTAAGAATTCGGAAACATTGCGTTGAACAACTAAATGACTTATCTAGTGTTGTTTGGGGTTAGAATATGTTAGAATACAATAAATTTGATTGATTACAAATGCTAGAGATGCATATAGAGTGTTTAGAGTTGTGTAGAAAGACTTGTTAAAATTTGGTCCCAAATGGGCTAAGAATCGATAAACATGTCTTTGGAGCAGTAAATGGCTTGTCTAGTGTTGTTTGGGGTTTGAATATGTTAGAATACAATAAATTTCATTGATTACAAGTTTAAAGATGCATGAAGAGTGTTTAGAAGTGTGGAGAAAGACTTGTTAAAATTGGGTCACAAATGGGCTAAGAACTCGGAAACATTGCGTTGAACCCCTAAATGACTTATCTAGTGTTGTTTGGGGTTAGAATATGTTAGAATACAATAAATTTGATTGATTACAAATGCTAGAGATGCATATAGAGTGTTTAGAGTTGTGTAGAAAGACTTGTTAAAATTTGGTCCCAAATGGGCTAAGAATCGATAAACATGTCTTTGGAGCAGTAAATGGCTAGTCTAGTGTTGTTTGGGGTTTGAATATGTTAGAATACACTTGCTAGAGATGCATGAAAAGTGTTTAGAAGTGGGGAGAAAGACATTGAAATTGGGTCCCAAATGGGCTAAGAACTCGAAAACATTTTGATGAACCACTAAATGACTTACCAAGTGGTTTTTGGGGTTAGAATATGTTAGAATTCAATAAATTTGATTGATAACAAGTGCTAGAGATGCATGAAATGTGTTTAGAAGTGTGGAGAAAGACTTGTTGAAATTGGTTCCCAAATGGGCTAAGAACTCGTAAACATTGCGTTGAACCACTAAATGAGTTATCTAGTGTTGTTTGGGGTTATAATATGTTAGAATACAATAAATTTGATTGATTACACTTGCTAGAGATGCATGAAGAGTGTTTAGAAGTGTGGAGAAAGACTTGTTGAAATTAGGTCCTAAATGGGCTAAGAACTCGGAAACATTGTGTTGAACCACTAAATGACTTATCTAGTTTTTTTTGGGGTTAGAATATGTTAGAATTCAATAAATTTAATTGATTATAAGTGCTAGAGATGCATGAAGAGTGTTTAGAAGTGTAGAGAAAGACTTGTTGAAATTGGGTCCCAAATGGGCTAAGAATTCGGAAACATTGCGTTGAACCACTAAATGACTTATCTAGTGTTGTTTGGGGTTAGAATATGTTAGAATACAATAAATTTGATTGATTACAAATGCTAGAGATGCATATAGAGTGTTTAGAGTTGTGTAGAAAGACTTGTTAAAATTTGGTCCCAAATGGGCTAAGAATCGATAAACATGTCTTTGGAGCAGTAAATGGCTAGTCTAGTGTTGTTTGGGGTTTGAATATGTTAGAATACAATAAATTTCATTGATTACAAGTTTAAAGATGCATGAAGAGTGTTTAGAAGTGTGGAGAAAGACTTGTTAAAATTGGGTCCCAAATGGGCTAAGAACTCGGAAACATTGCGTTGAACCACTAAATGACTTATCTAGTGTTATTTTGGTTTAAAATTTGTTAGAATACAATGAATTTGATTGATTACAAGTGCTAGAGATGCATAAAGAGTGTTTAGAAGTGTGTAGAAAGACTTGCCAAAATTTGTTCAAAATAGGCTAAGAACTCGAAAACATTGCGTAGAACCACTATATGGCTTGTCTAGTGTTGTTTAGGGTTAGAACATATTAGACTACAGTAAATTTGATTGATTACAAGTGCTAGAGATGTTTGAAGAGTGTTTAGAAGGTTGGAGAAAAACTTGTTGAAATTGGGTCCCAAATGGGCTAAGAACTCGGAAACATTGTGTTGAACCACTAAATGACTTATCTAGTGTTGTTTGGGGTTAGAATATGTTATAATTCAATAAATCTGATTGATAACAAGTGCTAGAGATGCCTGAAAAGTGTTTAGAAGTGTGGAGAAAGACTTGTTGAAATTGGGTCACAAATGGGCTAAGAACTCGGAAACATTGCGTTGAACCCCTAAATGACTTATCTAGTGGTTATTGGGGTTAGAATATGTTAGAATACAATAAATTTGATTGATTACAATTGCCATAGATGCATGAAAAGTGTTTAGAAGTGGGGAGAAAGACGTTGAAATTGGGTCCCAAATGGGCTAAGAACTCGGAAACAATGCGTTGAACCACTAAATGACTTACCAAGTGGTTTTTGGGGTTATAATATGTTAGAATTCAATAAATTTGATTGATAACAAGTGCTAGAGATGCATGAAAAGTGTTTAGAAGTGTGGAGAAAGACTTGTTGAAATTGGGTCACAAATGGGCTAAGAACTCGAAAACATTGCGTTGAACCCCTAAATGACTTATCTAGTGGTTATTGGGGTTAGAATATGTAAGAATACAATAAATTTGATTGATTACAATTGCTATAGATGCATGAAAAGTGTTTAGAAGTGGGGAGAAAGACGTTGAAATTGGGTCCCAAATCGGATAAGAACTCGGTAACATTGTGTTGAACCACTAAATGACTTACCAAGTGGTGTTTGGGGTTAGAATATGTTATAATTCAATAAATTTTATTGATTACAAGTGCTAGGGAGGCATGAAGAGTGGTTAGAAGTGTAAAGAAAGACTTGTTGAAATTGGGTCACAAATGGGCTAAGAACTCGGACACATTGCGTTGAACCCCTAAATGACTTATCTAGTGGTTATTGGGGGTTAGAATATGTTAGAATACAATAAATTTGATTGACTACAATTGCTATAGATGCATGAAAAGTGGTTAGAATTGGGGAGAAAGACGTTGAAATTGGGTCCCTAATGGGCTAAGAACTCGGAAACATTGTGTTGAACCACTAAATGACTTACCAAGTGGTTTTTGGGGTTAGAATATGTTAGAATTCAATAAATTTGATTGATAACAAGTGCTAGAGATGCATGAAAAGTGTTTAGAAGTGTGGAGAAAGACTTGTTGAAATTGGGTCCCAAATGGGCTAAGAAGTCGGAAACATTGCGTTGAACCACTAAATGACTTATCTAGTGTTGTTTGGGGTTAGAATATGTTAGAATTCAATAAATTTGATTGATAACAAGTGCTAGAGATGCATGAAAAGTGTTTAGAAGTGTGGAGAAAGACTTGTTGAAATTGGGTCACAAATGGGCTAAGAACTCAAAAACATTGCGTTGAACCCCTAAATGACTTATCTAGTGGTTATTGGGGTTAGAATATGTTAGAATACAATAAATTTGATTGATTACAATTGCTATATATGCATGAAAAGTGTTTAGAAGTGGGGAGAAAGACGTTGAAATTGGGTCCCAAATGGGATAAGAACTCGGAAACATTGTGTTGAACCACTAAATGACTTACCAAGTGGTGTTTGGGGTTAGAATATGTTAGAATTCAATAAATTTGATTGATTACAAGTGCTAGGGAGGCATGAAGAGTGGTTAGAAGTGTAAAGAAAGACTTGTTGAAATTGGTTCCCAAATGGGCTAAGAAGTCGGAAACATTGCGTTGAACCACTAAATGACTTATCTAGTGTTGTTTAGGTTATAATATGTTAGAATACAATAAATTTGATATATTACACTTGCTAGAGATGCATGAAGAGTATTTAGAAGTGTGGAGAAAGACTTGTTGAAATTAGGTCACAAATGGGCTAAGAACTCGGAAACATTGTAATGAACCACTAAATGACTTATCTAGTGTTTTTTGGGGTTAGAATATGTTAGAATTCAATAAATTTAATTGATTACAAGTGCTAGAGATGCATGAAGAGTGTTTAGAAGTGTGGAGAAAGACTTGTTGAAATTGGGTCACAAATGGGCTAAGAACTCGGAAACATTGCGTTGAACCCCTAAATGACTTATCTAGTGGTGTTTGGGATTATAATATGTTAGAATACAATAAATTTGATTGATTACACTTGCTAGAGATGCATGAAGAGTGTTAAGAAGTGTGGAGAAAGACTTGTTGAAATTAGGTCCAAAATGGGCTAAGAACTCAGAAACATTGTGTTGAACCACTAAATGACTTATCTAGTGTTGTTTGGGGTTAGAATATGTTAGAATTCAATAAATCTGTTTGATAACAAGTGCTAGAGATGCCTGAAAAGTGTTTAGAAGTGTGGAGAAAGACTTGTTGAAATTGGGTCAAAAATGGGCTAAGAACTCGGAAACATTGCGTTGAACCCCTAAATGACTTATCTAGTGGTTATTGGGGTTAGAATATGTTAGAATACAATAAAATTGATTGATTACAATTGCTATATATGCATGAAATGTGTTTAGAAGTGGGGAGAAAGACGTTGAAATTGGGTCCCAAATGGGATAAGAACTCGGTAACATTGTGTTGAACCACTAAATGACTTACCAAGTGGTGTTTGGGGTTAGAATATGTTAGAATTCAATAAATCTGATTGATAACAAGTGCTAGAGATGCCAGAAAAGTGTTTAGAAGTGTGGAGAAAGACTTGTTGAAATTGGGTCACAAATGGGCTAAGAACTCGGAAACATTGCGTTGAACCACTAAATGACTTATCTAGTGTTGTTTGGGGTTATAATACGTTAGAATACAATAAATTTGATTGATTACACTTGCTAGAGATGCATGAAGAGTGTTTAGAAGTGTGGAGAAACACTTGTTGAAATTAGGTCCTAAATGAGCTAAGAACTCAGAAACATTGTGTTGAACCACTGAATGACTTATATAGTGTTTTTTGGGGTTAGAATATGTTAGAATTCAATAAATTTAATTGATTATAAGTGCTAGAGATGCATGAAGAGTGTTTAGAAGTGTAGAGAAAGACTTGTTGAAATTGGGTCCCAAATGGGCTAAGAATTCGGAAACATTGCGTTGAACCACTAAATGACTTATCTAGTGTTTTTTGGGGTTAGAATATGTTAGAATACAATAAATTTGATTGATTACAAATGCTAGAGATGCATGAAGAGTGTTTAGAGTTGTGTAGAAAGACTTGTTAAAATTTGGTCCCAAATGGGCTAAGAATCGATAAACATGTCTTTGGAGCAGTAAATGGCTTGTCTAGTGTTGTTTGGGGTTTGAATATGTTAGAATACAATAAATTTTATTGATTACAAGTTTAGAGATGCATGAAGAGTGTTTAGAAGTGTGGAGAAAGACTTGTTGAAATTGGGTCCCAAATGGGCTAAGAATTCGGAAACATTGCGTTGAACCACTAAATGACTTATCTAGTGTTTATTGGGGTTAGAATATGTTAGAATACAATAAATTTGATTGATTACAAATGCTAGAGATGCATGAAGAGTGTTTAGAGTTGTGTAGAAAGACTTGTTAAAATTTGGTCCCAAATGGGCTAAGAATCGATAAACATGTCTTTGGAGCAGTAAATGGCTTGTCTAGTGTTGTTTGGGGTTTGAATATGTTAGAATACAATAAATTTTATTGATTACAAGTTTAGAGATGCATGAAGAGTGTTTAGAAGTGTGGAGAAAGACTTGTTAAAATTGGGTCCCAAGTGGGCTAAGAACTCGGAAACATTGCGTTGAACCACTAAATGACTTATCTAGTGTTATTTGGGTTTAGAATATGTTAGAATACAATGAATTTGATTGATTACAAGTGCTAGAGATGCATAAAGAGTGTTTAGAAGTGTGTAGAAAGACTTGCCAAAATTTGTTCAAAATAGGCTAAGAACTCGGAAACATTGCGTAGAACCACTATATGGCTTGTCTAGTGTTGTTTAGGGTTAGAACATATTAGACTACAGTAAATTTGATTGATTACAAGTGCTAGAGATGTTTGAAGAGTGTTTAGAAGGTTGGAGAAAAACTTGTTGAAATTGGGTCCCTAATGGGCTAAGAACTCGGAAACATTGTGTTGAACCACTAAATGACTTACCAAGTGGTTTTTGGGGTTAGAATATGTTAGAATTCAATAAATTTGATTGATAACAAGTGCTAGAGATGCATGAAAAGTGTTTAGAAGTGTGGAGAAAGACTTGTTGAAATTGGGTCCCAAATGGGCTAAGAAGTCGGAAACATTGCGTTGAACCACTAAATGACTTATCTAGTGTTGTTTGGGGTTAGAATATGTTAGAATTCAATAAATTTGATTGATAACAAGTGCTAGAGATGCATGAAAAGTGTTTAGAAGTGTGGAGAAAGACTTGTTGAAATTGGGTCACAAATGGGCTAAGAACTCAAAAACATTGCGTTGAACCCCTAAATGACTTACCAAGTGGTGTTTGGGGTTAGAATATGTTATAATTCAATAAATTTTATTGATTACAAGTGCTAGGGAGGCATGAAGAGTGGTTAGAAGTGTAAAGAAAGACTTGTTGAAATTGGGTCACAAATGGGCTAAGAACTCGGACACATTGCGTTGAACCCCTAAATGACTTATCTAGTGGTTATTGGGGGTTAGAATATGTTAGAATACAATAAATTTGATTGACTACAATTGCGTAGAACCACTATATGGCTTGTCTAGTGTTGTTTAGGGTTAGAACATATTAGACTACAGTAAATTTGATTGATTACAAGTGCTAGAGATGTTTGAAGAGTGTTTAGAAGGTTGGAGAAAAACTTGTTGAAATTGGGTCCCTAATGGGCTAAGAACTCGGAAACATTGTGTTGAACCACTAAATGACTTACCAAGTGGTTTTTGGGGTTAGAATATGTTAGAATTCAATAAATTTGATTGATAACAAGTGCTAGAGATGCATGAAAAGTGTTTAGAAGTGTGGAGAAAGACTTGTTGAAATTGGGTCACAAATGGGCTAAGAACTCGAAAACATTGCGTTGAACCCCTAAATGACTTATCTAGTGGTTATTGGGGTTAGAATATGTAAGAATACAATAAATTTGATTGATTACAATTGCTATAGATGCATGAAAAGTGTTTAGAAGTGGGGAGAAAGACGTTGAAATTGGGTCCCAAATCGGATAAGAACTCGGTAACATTGTGTTGAACCACTAAATGACTTACCAAGTGGTGTTTGGGGTTAGAATATGTTATAATTCAATAAATTTTATTGATTACAAGTGCTAGGGAGGCATGAAGAGTGGTTAGAAGTGTAAAGAAAGACTTGTTGAAATTGGGTCACAAATGGGCTAAGAACTCGGACACATTGCGTTGAACCCCTAAATGACTTATCTAGTGGTTATTGGGGGTTAGAATATGTTAGAATACAATAAATTTGATTGACTACAATTGCTATAGATGCATGAAAAGTGGTTAGAATTGGGGAGAAAGACGTTGAAATTGGGTCCCTAATGGGCTAAGAACTCGGAAACATTGTGTTGAACCACTAAATGACTTACCAAGTGGTTTTTGGGGTTAGAATATGTTAGAATTCAATAAATTTGATTGATAACAAGTGCTAGAGATGCATGAAAAGTGTTTAGAAGTGTGGAGAAAGACTTGTTGAAATTGGGTCCCAAATGGGCTAAGAAGTCGGAAACATTGCGTTGAACCACTAAATGACTTATCTAGTGTTGTTTGGGGTTAGAATATGTTAGAATTCAATAAATTTGATTGATAACAAGTGCTAGAGATGCATGAAAAGTGTTTAGAAGTGTGGAGAAAGACTTGTTGAAATTGGGTCACAAATTGGCTAAGAACTCAAAAACATTGCGTTGAACCCCTAAATGACTTATCTAGTGGTTATTGGGGTTAGAATATGTTAGAATACAATAAATTTGATTGATTACAATTGCTATATATGCATGAAAAGTGTTTAGAAGTGGGGAGAAAGACGTTGAAATTGGGTCCCAAATGGGATAAGAACTCGGAAACATTGTGTTGAACCACTAAATGACTTACCAAGTGGTGTTTGGGGTTAGAATATGTTAGAATTCAATAAATTTGATTGATTACAAGTGCTAGGGAGGCATGAAGAGTGGTTAGAAGTGTAAAGAAAGACTTGTTGAAATTGGTTCCCAAATGGGCTAAGAAGTCGGAAACATTGCGTTGAACCACTAAATGACTTATCTAGTGTTGTTTAGGTTATAATATGTTAGAATACAATAAATTTGATATATTACACTTGCTAGAGATGCATGAAGAGTATTTAGAAGTGTGGAGAAAGACTTGTTGAAATTAGGTCACAAATGGGCTAAGAACTCGGAAACATTGTAATGAACCACTAAATGACTTATCTAGTGTTTTTTGGGGTTAGAATATGTTAGAATTCAATAAATTTAATTGATTACAAGTGCTAGAGATGCATGAAGAGTGTTTAGAAGTGTGGAGAAAGACTTGTTGAAATTGGGTCACAAATGGGCTAAGAACTCGGAAACATTGCGTTGAACCCCTAAATGACTTATCTAGTGGTGTTTGGGATTATAATATGTTAGAATACAATAAATTTGATTGATTACACTTGCTAGAGATGCATGAAGAGTGTTAAGAAGTGTGGAGAAACACTTGTTGAAATTAGGTCCAAAATGGGCTAAGAACTCAGAAACATTGTGTTGAACCACTAAATGACTTATCTAGTGTTGTTTGGGGTTAGAATATGTTAGAATTCAATAAATCTGTTTGATAACAAGTGCTAGAGATGCCTGAAAAGTGTTTAGAAGTGTGGAGAAAGACTTGTTGAAATTGGGTCAAAAATGGGCTAAGAACTCGGAAACATTGCGTTGAACCCCTAAATGACTTATCTAGTGGTTATTGGGGTTAGAATATGTTAGAATACAATAAAATTGATTGATTACAATTGCTATATATGCATGAAATGTGTTTAGAAGTGGGGAGAAAGACGTTGAAATTGGGTCCCAAATGGGATAAGAACTCGGTAACATTGTGTTGAACCACTAAATGACTTACCAAGTGGTGTTTGGGGTTAGAATATGTTAGAATTCAATAAATCTGATTGATAACAAGTGCTAGAGATGCCAGAAAAGTGTTTAGAAGTGTGGAGAAAGACTTGTTGAAATTGGGTCACAAATGGGCTAAGAACTCGGAAACATTGCGTTGAACCACTAAATGACTTATCTAGTGTTGTTTGGGGTTATAATACGTTAGAATACAATAAATTTGATTGATTACACTTGCTAGAGATGCATGAAGAGTGTTTAGAAGTGTGGAGAAACACTTGTTGAAATTAGGTCCTAAATGAGCTAAGAACTCAGAAACATTGTGTTGAACCACTGAATGACTTATATAGTGTTTTTTGGGGTTAGAATATGTTAGAATTCAATAAATTTAATTGATTATAAGTGCTAGAGATGCATGAAGAGTGTTTAGAAGTGTAGAGAAAGACTTGTTGAAATTGGGTCCCAAATGGGCTAAGAATTCGGAAACATTGCGTTGAACCACTAAATGACTTATCTAGTGTTTTTTGGGGTTAGAATATGTTAGAATACAATAAATTTGATTGATTACAAATGCTAGAGATGCATGAAGAGTGTTTAGAGTTGTGTAGAAAGACTTGTTAAAATTTGGTCCCAAATGGGCTAAGAATCGATAAACATGTCTTTGGAGCAGTAAATGGCTTGTCTAGTGTTGTTTGGGGTTTGAATATGTTAGAATACAATAAATTTTATTGATTACAAGTTTAGAGATGCATGAAGAGTGTTTAGAAGTGTGGAGAAAGACTTGTTGAAATTGGGTCCCAAATGGGCTAAGAATTCGGAAACATTGCGTTGAACCACTAAATGACTTATCTAGTGTTTATTGGGGTTAGAATATGTTAGAATACAATAAATTTGATTGATTACAAATGCTAGAGATGCATGAAGAGTGTTTAGAGTTGTGTAGAAAGACTTGTTAAAATTTGGTCCCAAATGGGCTAAGAATCGATAAACATGTCTTTGGAGCAGTAAATGGCTTGTCTAGTGTTGTTTGGGGTTTGAATATGTTAGAATACAATAAATTTTATTGATTACAAGTTTAGAGATGCATGAAGAGTGTTTAGAAGTGTGGAGAAAGACTTGTTAAAATTGGGTCCCAAGTGGGCTAAGAACTCGGAAACATTGCGTTGAACCACTAAATGACTTATCTAGTGTTATTTGGGTTTAGAATATGTTAGAATACAATGAATTTGATTGATTACAAGTGCTAGAGATGCATAAAGAGTGTTTAGAAGTGTGTAGAAAGACTTGCCAAAATTTGTTCAAAATAGGCTAAGAACTCGGAAACATTGCGTAGAACCACTATATGGCTTGTCTAGTGTTGTTTAGGGTTAGAACATATTAGACTACAGTAAATTTGATTGATTACAAGTGCTAGAGATGTTTGAAGAGTGTTTAGAAGGTTGGAGAAAAACTTGTTGAAATTGGGTCCCTAATGGGCTAAGAACTCGGAAACATTGTGTTGAACCACTAAATGACTTACCAAGTGGTTTTTGGGGTTAGAATATGTTAGAATTCAATAAATTTGATTGATAACAAGTGCTAGAGATGCATGAAAAGTGTTTAGAAGTGTGGAGAAAGACTTGTTGAAATTGGGTCCCAAATGGGCTAAGAAGTCGGAAACATTGCGTTGAACCACTAAATGACTTATCTAGTGTTGTTTGGGGTTAGAATATGTTAGAATTCAATAAATTTGATTGATAACAAGTGCTAGAGATGCATGAAAAGTGTTTAGAAGTGTGGAGAAAGACTTGTTGAAATTGGGTCACAAATGGGCTAAGAACTCAAAAACATTGCGTTGAACCCCTAAATGACTTACCAAGTGGTGTTTGGGGTTAGAATATGTTATAATTCAATAAATTTTATTGATTACAAGTGCTAGGGAGGCATGAAGAGTGGTTAGAAGTGTAAAGAAAGACTTGTTGAAATTGGGTCACAAATGGGCTAAGAACTCGGACACATTGCGTTGAACCCCTAAATGACTTATCTAGTGGTTATTGGGGGTTAGAATATGTTAGAATACAATAAATTTGATTGACTACAATTGCGTAGAACCACTATATGGCTTGTCTAGTGTTGTTTAGGGTTAGAACATATTAGACTACAGTAAATTTGATTGATTACAAGTGCTAGAGATGTTTGAAGAGTGTTTAGAAGGTTGGAGAAAAACTTGTTGAAATTGGGTCCCTAATGGGCTAAGAACTCGGAAACATTGTGTTGAACCACTAAATGACTTACCAAGTGGTTTTTGGGGTTAGAATATGTTAGAATTCAATAAATTTGATTGATAACAAGTGCTAGAGATGCATGAAAAGTGTTTAGAAGTGTGGAGAAAGACTTGTTGAAATTGGGTCACAAATGGGCTAAGAACTCGAAAACATTGCGTTGAACCCCTAAATGACTTATCTAGTGGTTATTGGGGTTAGAATATGTAAGAATACAATAAATTTGATTGATTACAATTGCTATAGATGCATGAAAAGTGTTTAGAAGTGGGGAGAAAGACGTTGAAATTGGGTCCCAAATCGGATAAGAACTCGGTAACATTGTGTTGAACCACTAAATGACTTACCAAGTGGTGTTTGGGGTTAGAATATGTTATAATTCAATAAATTTTATTGATTACAAGTGCTAGGGAGGCATGAAGAGTGGTTAGAAGTGTAAAGAAAGACTTGTTGAAATTGGGTCACAAATGGGCTAAGAACTCGGACACATTGCGTTGAACCCCTAAATGACTTATCTAGTGGTTATTGGGGGTTAGAATATGTTAGAATACAATAAATTTGATTGACTACAATTGCTATAGATGCATGAAAAGTGGTTAGAATTGGGGAGAAAGACGTTGAAATTGGGTCCCTAATGGGCTAAGAACTCGGAAACATTGTGTTGAACCACTAAATGACTTACCAAGTGGTTTTTGGGGTTAGAATATGTTAGAATTCAATAAATTTGATTGATAACAAGTGCTAGAGATGCATGAAAAGTGTTTAGAAGTGTGGAGAAAGACTTGTTGAAATTGGGTCCCAAATGGGCTAAGAAGTCGGAAACATTGCGTTGAACCACTAAATGACTTATCTAGTGTTGTTTGGGGTTAGAATATGTTAGAATTCAATAAATTTGATTGATAACAAGTGCTAGAGATGCATGAAAAGTGTTTAGAAGTGTGGAGAAAGACTTGTTGAAATTGGGTCACAAATGGGCTAAGAACTCAAAAACATTGCGTTGAACCCCTAAATGACTTATCTAGTGGTTATTGGGGTTAGAATATGTTAGAATACAATAAATTTGATTGATTACAATTGCTATATATGCATGAAAAGTGTTTAGAAGTGGGGAGAAAGACGTTGAAATTGGGTCCCAAATGGGATAAGAACTCGGAAACATTGTGTTGAACCACTAAATGACTTACCAAGTGGTGTTTGGGGTTAGAATATGTTAGAATTCAATAAATTTGATTGATTACAAGTGCTAGGGAGGCATGAAGAGTGGTTAGAAGTGTAAAGAAAGACTTGTTGAAATTGGTTCCCAAATGGGCTAAGAAGTCGGAAACATTGCGTTGAACCACTAAATGACTTATCTAGTGTTGTTTAGGTTATAATATGTTAGAATACAATAAATTTGATATATTACACTTGCTAGAGATGCATGAAGAGTATTTAGAAGTGTGGAGAAAGACTTGTTGAAATTAGGTCACAAATGGGCTAAGAACTCGGAAACATTGTAATGAACCACTAAATGACTTATCTAGTGTTTTTTGGGGTTAGAATATGTTAGAATTCAATAAATTTAATTGATTACAAGTGCTAGAGATGCATGAAGAGTGTTTAGAAGTGTGGAGAAAGACTTGTTGAAATTGGGTCACAAATGGGCTAAGAACTCGGAAACATTGCGTTGAACCCCTAAATGACTTATCTAGTGGTGTTTGGGATTATAATATGTTAGAATACAATAAATTTGATTGATTACACTTGCTAGAGATGCATGAAGAGTGTTAAGAAGTGTGGAGAAACACTTGTTGAAATTAGGTCCAAAATGGGCTAAGAACTCAGAAACATTGTGTTGAACCACTAAATGACTTATCTAGTGTTGTTTGGGGTTAGAATATGTTAGAATTCAATAAATCTGTTTGATAACAAGTGCTAGAGATGCCTGAAAAGTGTTTAGAAGTGTGGAGAAAGACTTGTTGAAATTGGGTCAAAAATGGGCTAAGAACTCGGAAACATTGCGTTGA
Organism: Capsella bursa-pastoris; assembly: GCA_036452645.1. Taxonomy (NCBI): domain Eukaryota; kingdom Viridiplantae; phylum Streptophyta; class Magnoliopsida; order Brassicales; family Brassicaceae; genus Capsella; species Capsella bursa-pastoris. The sequence continues at coordinate 7,216,711 of CP144192.1, forward strand.
ACCCCTAAATGACTTATCTAGTGGTTATTGGGGTTAGAATATGTTAGAATACAATAAAATTGATTGATTACAATTGCTATATATGCATGAAATGTGTTTAGAAGTGGGGAGAAAGACGTTGAAATTGGGTCCCAAATGGGATAAGAACTCGGTAACATTGTGTTGAACCACTAAATGACTTACCAAGTGGTGTTTGGGGTTAGAATATGTTAGAATTCAATAAATCTGATTGATAACAAGTGCTAGAGATGCCAGAAAAGTGTTTAGAAGTGTGGAGAAAGACTTGTTGAAATTGGGTCACAAATGGGCTAAGAACTCGGAAACATTGCGTTGAACCACTAAATGACTTATCTAGTGTTGTTTGGGGTTATAATACGTTAGAATACAATAAATTTGATTGATTACACTTGCTAGAGATGCATGAAGAGTGTTTAGAAGTGTGGAGAAACACTTGTTGAAATTAGGTCCTAAATGAGCTAAGAACTCAGAAACATTGTGTTGAACCACTGAATGACTTATATAGTGTTTTTTGGGGTTAGAATATGTTAGAATTCAATAAATTTAATTGATTATAAGTGCTAGAGATGCATGAAGAGTGTTTAGAAGTGTAGAGAAAGACTTGTTGAAATTGGGTCCCAAATGGGCTAAGAATTCGGAAACATTGCGTTGAACCACTAAATGACTTATCTAGTGTTTTTTGGGGTTAGAATATGTTAGAATACAATAAATTTGATTGATTACAAATGCTAGAGATGCATGAAGAGTGTTTAGAGTTGTGTAGAAAGACTTGTTAAAATTTGGTCCCAAATGGGCTAAGAATCGATAAACATGTCTTTGGAGCAGTAAATGGCTTGTCTAGTGTTGTTTGGGGTTTGAATATGTTAGAATACAATAAATTTTATTGATTACAAGTTTAGAGATGCATGAAGAGTGTTTAGAAGTGTGGAGAAAGACTTGTTGAAATTGGGTCCCAAATGGGCTAAGAATTCGGAAACATTGCGTTGAACCACTAAATGACTTATCTAGTGTTTATTGGGGTTAGAATATGTTAGAATACAATAAATTTGATTGATTACAAATGCTAGAGATGCATGAAGAGTGTTTAGAGTTGTGTAGAAAGACTTGTTAAAATTTGGTCCCAAATGGGCTAAGAATCGATAAACATGTCTTTGGAGCAGTAAATGGCTTGTCTAGTGTTGTTTGGGGTTTGAATATGTTAGAATACAATAAATTTTATTGATTACAAGTTTAGAGATGCATGAAGAGTGTTTAGAAGTGTGGAGAAAGACTTGTTAAAATTGGGTCCCAAGTGGGCTAAGAACTCGGAAACATTGCGTTGAACCACTAAATGACTTATCTAGTGTTATTTGGGTTTAGAATATGTTAGAATACAATGAATTTGATTGATTACAAGTGCTAGAGATGCATAAAGAGTGTTTAGAAGTGTGTAGAAAGACTTGCCAAAATTTGTTCAAAATAGGCTAAGAACTCGGAAACATTGCGTAGAACCACTATATGGCTTGTCTAGTGTTGTTTAGGGTTAGAACATATTAGACTACAGTAAATTTGATTGATTACAAGTGCTAGAGATGTTTGAAGAGTGTTTAGAAGGTTGGAGAAAAACTTGTTGAAATTGGGTCCCTAATGGGCTAAGAACTCGGAAACATTGTGTTGAACCACTAAATGACTTACCAAGTGGTTTTTGGGGTTAGAATATGTTAGAATTCAATAAATTTGATTGATAACAAGTGCTAGAGATGCATGAAAAGTGTTTAGAAGTGTGGAGAAAGACTTGTTGAAATTGGGTCCCAAATGGGCTAAGAAGTCGGAAACATTGCGTTGAACCACTAAATGACTTATCTAGTGTTGTTTGGGGTTAGAATATGTTAGAATTCAATAAATTTGATTGATAACAAGTGCTAGAGATGCATGAAAAGTGTTTAGAAGTGTGGAGAAAGACTTGTTGAAATTGGGTCACAAATGGGCTAAGAACTCAAAAACATTGCGTTGAACCCCTAAATGACTTATCTAGTGGTTATTGGGGTTAGAATATGTTAGAATACAATAAATTTGATTGATTACAATTGCTATATATGCATGAAAAGTGTTTAGAAGTGGGGAGAAAGACGTTGAAATTGGGTCCCAAATGGGATAAGAACTCGGAAACATTGTGTTGAACCACTAAATGACTTACCAAGTGGTGTTTGGGGTTAGAATATGTTAGAATTCAATAAATTTGATTGATTACAAGTGCTAGGGAGGCATGAAGAGTGGTTAGAAGTGTAAAGAAAGACTTGTTGAAATTGGTTCCCAAATGGGCTAAGAAGTCGGAAACATTGCGTTGAACCACTAAATGACTTATCTAGTGTTGTTTAGGTTATAATATGTTAGAATACAATAAATTTGATTGATTACACTTGCTAGAGATGCATGAAGAGTGTTTAGAAGTGTGGAGAAAGACTTGTTGAAATTAGGTCCTAAATGGGCTAAGAACTCGGAAACATTGTGTTGAACCACTAAATGACTTATCTAGTGTTTTTTGATGTTAGAATATGTTAGAATTCAATAAATTTGATTGATAACAAGTGCTAGAGATGCATGAAAAGTGTTTAGAAGTGTAGAGAAAGACTTGTTGAAATTGGGTCCCAAATGGGCTAAGAATTCGGAAATATTGCGTTGAACCCCTAAACGACTTATCTAGTGTTGTTTGGGGTTAGAATATGTTAGAATACAATAACTTTGATTGATTACAAATGCTAGAGATGCATGAAGAGTGTTTAGAGTTGTGTAGAAAGACTTGTTGAAATTTGGTCTCAAATGGGCTAAGAGTCGATAAACATGTCTTTGGAGCAGTAAATGGCTTGTCTAGTGTTGGGTCCCAAATGGGCTAAGAACTCGGAAACATTGCGTTGAACCACTAAATGACTTATCTAGTGTTGTTTGGGTTTAGAATATGTTAGAATACAATGAATTTAATTGATTACAAGTGCTAGAGATGCATAAAGAGTGTTTAGAAGTGTGTAGAAAGACTTGCCAAAATTTGTTCAAAATACGCTAAGAACTCGACAACATTGCGTAGAACCACTATATGGCTTGTCTAGTGTTGTTTAGGGTTAGAACATATTAGACTACAGTAAATTTGATTGATTACAAGTGCTAGAGATGTTTGAAGAGAGTTTAGAAGGTTGGAGAAAAACTTGTTGAAATTGGGTCCCAAATGGGCTAAGAACTCGGAAACATTGTGTTGAACCACTAAATGACTTATCTAGTGTTGTTTGGGGTTAGAATATGTTATAATTCAATAAATCTGATTGATAACAAGTGCTAGAGATGCCTGAAAAGTGTTTAGAAGTGTGGAGAAAGACTTGTTGAAATTGGGTCACAAATGGGCTAAGAACTCGGAAACATTGCGTTGAACCCCTAAATGACTTATCTAGTGTTGTTTGGGGTTAGAATATGTTAGAATACAATAAATTTGATTGATTACAATTGCTATAGATGCATGAAAAGTGTTTAGAAGTGGGGAGAAAGACGTTGAAATTGGGTCCCAAATGGGCTAAAAACTCGGAAACAATGCGTTGAACCACTAAATGACTTACCAAGTGGTTTTTGGGGTTAGAATATGTTAGAATTCAATAAATTTGATTGATAACAAGTGCTAGAGATGCATGAAATGTGTTAAGAAGTGTGGAGAAAGACTTGTTGAAATTGGGTCACAAATGGGCTAAGAACTCAAAAGCATTGCGTTAAACCCCTAAATGACTTATCTAGTGGCTATTGGGGTTAGAATATGTAAGAATACAATAAATTTGATTGATTACAATTGCTATAGATGCATGAAAAGTGTTTAAAAGTGGGGAGAAAGACGTTGAAATTGGGTCCCAAATGGGATAAGAACTCGGTAACATTGTGTTGAACCACTAAATGACTTACCAAGTGGTGTTTGGGGTTAGAATATGTTAGAATTCAATAAATCTGATTGATAACAAGTGCTAGAGATGCCAGAAAAGTGTTTAGAAGTGTGGAGAAAGACTTGTTGAAATTGGGTCACAAATGGGCTAAGAACTCGGAAACATTGCGTTGAACCACTAAATGACTTATCTAGTGTTGTTTGGGGTTATAATACGTTAGAATACAATAAATTTGATTGATTACACTTGCTAGAGATGCATGAAGAGTGTTTAGAAGTGTGGAGAAACACTTGTTGAAATTAGGTCCTAAATGAGCTAAGAACTCAGAAACATTGTGTTGAACCACTGAATGACTTATATAGTGTTTTTTGGGGTTAGAATATGTTAGAATTCAATAAATTTAATTGATTATAAGTGCTAGAGATGCATGAAGAGTGTTTAGAAGTGTAGAGAAAGACTTGTTGAAATTGGGTCCCAAATGGGCTAAGAATTCGGAAACATTGCGTTGAACCACTAAATGACTTATCTAGTGTTTTTTGGGGTTAGAATATGTTAGAATACAATAAATTTGATTGATTACAAATGCTAGAGATGCATGAAGAGTGTTTAGAGTTGTGTAGAAAGACTTGTTAAAATTTGGTCCCAAATGGGCTAAGAATCGATAAACATGTCTTTGGAGCAGTAAATGGCTTGTCTAGTGTTGTTTGGGGTTTGAATATGTTAGAATACAATAAATTTTATTGATTACAAGTTTAGAGATGCATGAAGAGTGTTTAGAAGTGTGGAGAAAGACTTGTTGAAATTGGGTCCCAAATGGGCTAAGAATTCGGAAACATTGCGTTGAACCACTAAATGACTTATCTAGTGTTTTTTGGGGTTAGAATATGTTAGAATACAATAAATTTGATTGATTACAAATGCTAGAGATGCATGAAGAGTGTTTAGAGTTGTGTAGAAAGACTTGTTAAAATTTGGTCCCAAATGGGCTAAGAATCGATAAACATGTCTTTGGAGCAGTAAATGGCTTGTCTAGTGTTGTTTGGGGTTTGAATATGTTAGAATACAATAAATTTTATTGATTACAAGTTTAGAGATGCATGAAGAGTGTTTAGAAGTGTGGAGAAAGACTTGTTAAAATTGGGTCCCAAGTGGGCTAAGAACTCGGAAACATTGCGTTGAACCACTAAATGACTTATCTAGTGTTATTTGGGTTTAGAATATGTTAGAATACAATGAATTTGATTGATTACAAGTGCTAGAGATGCATAAAGAGTGTTTAGAAGTGTGTAGAAAGACTTGCCAAAATTTGTTCAAAATAGGCTAAGAACTCGGAAACATTGCGTAGAACCACTATATGGCTTGTCTAGTGTTGTTTAGGGTTAGAACATATTAGACTACAGTAAATTTGATTGATTACAAGTGCTAGAGATGTTTGAAGAGTGTTTAGAAGGTTGGAGAAAAACTTGTTGAAATTGGGTTCCAAATGGGCTAAGAACTCGGAAACATTGTGTTGAACCACTAAATGACTTATCTAGTGTCGTTTGGGGTTAGAATATGTTAGAATTCAAAAAATTTGATTGATAACAAGTGCTAGAGATGCATGAAAAGTGTTTAGAAGTGTGGAGAAATACTTGTTGAAATTGGGTCACAAATGGGCTAAGAACTCAAAAACATTGCGTTGAACCCCTAAATGACTTATCTAGTGGTTATTGGGGTTAGAATATATTAGAATACAATAAATTTGATTGATTACAATTGCTATAGATGCATGAAAAGTGTTTAGAAGGGGGAGAAAGACGTTGAAATTGGGTCCCAAATGGGATAAGAACTCGGAAACATTGTGTTGAACCACTAAATTACTTACCAAGTGGTGTTTGGGGTTAGAATATGTTATAATTCAATAAATTTGATTTATTACAAGTGCTAGGCAGGCATGAAGAGTGGTTAGAAGTGTAAAGAAAGACTTGTTGAAATTGGGTCCCAAATGGGCTAAGAACTCGGAAACATTGCGTTGAACCACTAAATGACTTATCTAGTGTTATTTGGGGTTATAATATGTTAGAATACAAAAATTTGATATATTACACTTGCTAGAGATACATGAAGAGTGTTTAGAAGTGTGGAGAAAGACTTGTTGAAATTTGGTCCCAAATGGGTTAAGAACTCGGAAACATTGCGTTGAACCACTAAATGACTTATCTAGTGTTGTCTGGGGTTATAATATGTTAGAATACAATAAATTTGATTGATTACACTTGCTAGATATGCATGAAGAGTGTTAAGAAGTGTGGAGAAAGACTTGTTGAAATTAGGTCCTAAATGGGCTAAGAACTCAGAAACATTGTGTTGAACCACTAAATGAATTATCTAGTGTTGTTTGGGGTTAGAATATGTTAGAATTCAATAAATCTGTTTGATAACAAGTGCTAGAGATACCTGAAAAGTGTTTAGAAGTGTGGAGAAAGACTTGTTGAAATTGGGTAAAAAATGGGCTAAGAACTCGGAAACATTGTGTTGAACCCCTAAATGACTTATCTAGTGGTTATTGGGGTTAGAATATGTTAGAATACAATAAAATTGATTGATTACAATTGCTATATATGCATGAAATGTGTTTAGAAGTGGGGAGAAAGACGTTGAAATTGGGTCCCAAATGGGCTAAGAACTCGGAAACATTGCGTTGAACCACTAAATGACTTACCAAGTGGTTTTTGGGGTTAGAATATGTTAGAATTCAATAAATTTGATTGATAACAAGTGCTAGAGATGCATGAAAAGTGTTTAGAAGTGTGGAGAAAGACTTGTTGAAATTGGGTCCCAAATGGGCTAAGAACTCGGAAACATTGCGTTGAACCACTAAATGACTTATCTAGTGTTGTTTGGGGTTATAATACGTTAGAATACAATAAATTTGATTGATTACACTTGCTAGAGATGCATGAAGAGTGTTTAGAAGTGTGGAGAAAGACTTGTTGAAATTAGGTCCTAAATGGGCTAAGAACTCAGAAACATTGTGTTGAACCACTAAATGACTTATCTAGTGTTTTTTGGGGTTAGAATATGTTAGAATTCAATAAATTTAATTGATTATAAGTGCTAGAGATGCATGAAGAGTGTTTAGAAGTGTAGAGAAAGACTTGTTGAAATTGGGTCCCAAATGGGCTAAGAATTCGGAAACATTGCGTTGAACCACTAAATGACTTATCTAGTGTTTTTTGGGGTTAGAATATGTTAGAATACAATAAATTTGATTGATTACAAATGCTAGAGATGCATGAAGAGTGTTTAGAGTTGTGTAGCAAGACTTGTTAAAATTTGGTCCCAAATGGGCTAAGAATCGATAAACATGTCTTTGGAGCAGTAAATGGCTTGTCTAGTGTTGTTTGGGGTTTGAATATGTTAGAATACAATAAATTTTATTGATTACAAGTTTAGAGATGCATGAAGAGTGTTTAGAAGTGTGGAGAAAGACTTGTTAAAATTGGGTCCCAAATGGGCTAAGAACTCGGAAACATTGCGTTGAACCACTAAATGACTTATCTAGTGTTATTTGGGTTTAGAATATGTTAGAATACAATGAATTTGATTGATTACAAGTGCTAGAGATGCATAAAGAGTGTTTAGAAGTGTGTAGAAAGACTTGCCAAAATTTGTTCAAAATAGGCTAAGAACTCGGAAATATTGCGTAGAACCACTATATGGCTTGTCTAGTGTTGTTTAGGGTTAGAACATATTAGACTACAGTAAATTTGATTGATTACAAGTGCTAGAGATGTTTGAAGAGTGTTTAGAAGGTTGGAGAAAAACTTGTTAAAATTGGGTTCCAAATGGGCTAAGAACTCGGAAACATTCTGTTGAACCACTAAATGACTTATCTAGTGTCGTTTGGGGTTAGAATATGTAAGAATTCAAAAAATTTAATTGATAACAAGTGCTAGAGATGCATGAAAAGTGTTTAGAAGTGTGGAGAAAGACTTGTTGAAATTGGGTCACAAATGGGCTAAGAACTCAAAAACATTGCGTTGAACCCCTAAATGACTTATCTAGTGGTTATTGGGGTTAGAATATATTAGAATACAATAAATTTGATTGATTACAATTGCTATAGATGCATGAAAAGTGTTTAGAAGTGGGGAGAAAGACGTTGAAATTGGGTCCCAAATGGGATAAGAACTCGGAAACATTGTGTTGAACCACTAAATTACTTACCAAGTGGTGTTTGGGGTTAGAATATGTTAGAATTCAATAAATTTGATTGATTACAAGTGCTAGGCAGGCATGAAGAGTGGTTAGAAGTGTAAAGAAAGACTTGTTGAAATTGGGTCCCAAATGGGCTAAGAACTCGGAAACATTGCGTTGAACCACTAAATGACTTATCTAGTGTTGTTTGGGGTTATAATATGTTAGAATACAAAAATTTGATATATTACACTTGCTAGAGATACATGACGAGTGTTTAGAAGTGTGGAGAAAGACTTGTTGAAATTAGGTCACAAATGGGCTAAGAACTCGGAAACATTGTAATGAACCACTAAATGACTTATCTAGTGTTTTCTGGGGTTAGAATATGTTAGAATTCAATAAATTTAATTGATTACAAGTGCTAGAGATGCATGAAGAGTGTTTAGAAGTGTGGAGAAAGACTTGTTGAAATTGGGTCACAAATAGGCTAAGAACTCGGAAACATTGCGTTGAACCCCTAAATGACTTATCTAGTGGTTATTGGGGTTAGAATATGTTAGAATACAATAACTTTGATTGATTACAAATGCTAGAGATGCATGAAGAGTGTTTAGAGTTGTGTAGAAAGACTTGTTGAAATTTGGTCCCAAATGGGCTAAGAGTCGATAAACATGTCTTTGGAGCAGTAAATGGCTTGTCTAGTGTTGGGTCCCAAATGGGCTAAGAACTCGGAAACATTGCGTTGAACCACTAAATGACTTATCTAGTGTTGTTTGGGTTTAGAATATGTTAGAATACAATGATTTTGATTGATTACAAGTGCTAGAGATGCATAAAGAGTGTTTAGAAGTGTGTAGAAAGACTTGCCAAAATTTGTTCAAAATAGGCTAAGAACTCGAAAACATTGCGTAGAACCACTATATGGCTTGTCTAGTGTTGTTTAGGGTTAGAACATATTAGACTACAGTAAATTTGATTGATTACAAGTGCTAGAGATGTTTGAAGAGTGTTTAGAAGGTTGGAGAAAAACTTGTTGAAATTGGGTCCCAAATGGGCTAAGAACTCGGAAACATTGTGTTGAACCACTAAATGACTTATCTAGTGTTGTTTGGGGTTAGAATATGTTATAATTCAATAAATCTGATTGATAACAAGTGCTAGAGATGCCTGAAAAGTGTTTAGAAGTGTGGAGAAAGACTTGTTGAAATTGGGTCACAAATGGGCTAAGAACTCGGAAACATTGCGTTGAACCCCTAAATGACTTATCTAGTGGTTATTGGGGTTAGAATATGTTAGAATACAATAAATTTGATTGATTACAATTGCCATAGATGCATGAAAAGTGTTTAGAAGTGGGGAGAAAGACGTTGAAATTGGTCCCAAATGGGCTAAGAACTCGGAAACAATGCGTTGAACCACTAAATGACTTACCAAGTGGTTTTTGGGGTTATAATATGTTAGAATTCAATAAATTTGATTGATAACAAGTGCTAGAGATGCATGAAAAGTGTTTAGAAGTGTGGAGAAAGACTTGTTGAAATTGGGTCACAAATGGGCTAAGAACTCGAAAACATTGCGTTGAACCCCTAAATGACTTATCTAGTGGTTATTGGGGTTAGAATATGTAAGAATACAATAAATTTGATTGATTACAATTGCTATAGATGCATGAAAAGTGTTTAGAAGTGGGGAGAAAGACGTTGAAATTGGGTCCCAAATCGGATAAGAACTCGGTAACATTGTGTTGAACCACTAAATGACTTACCAAGTGGTGTTTGGGGTTAGAATATGTTAGAATTCAATAAATTTTATTGATTACAAGTGCTAGGGAGGCATGAAGAGTGGTTAGAAGTGTAAAGAAAGACTTGTTGAAATTGGGTCACAAATGGGCTAAGAACTCGGAAACATTACGTTGAACCCCTAAATGACTTATCTAGTGGTTATTGGGGGTTAGAATATGTTAGAATACAATAAATTTGATTGACTACAATTGCTATAGATGCATGAAAAGTGGTTAGAATTGGGGAGAAAGACGTTGAAATTGGGTCCCAAATGGGCTAAGAACTCGGAAACATTGTGTTGAACCACTAAATGACTTACCAAGTGGTTTTTGGGGTTAGAATATGTTAGAATTCAATAAATTTGATTGATAACAAGTGCTAGAGATGCATGAAAAGTGTTTAAAAGTGTGGAGAAAGACTTGTTGAAATTGGGTCCCAAATGGGCTAAGAAGTCGGAAACATTGCGTTGAACCACTAAATAACTTATCTAGTGTTGTTTGGGGTTAGAATATGTTAGAATTCAATAAATTTGATTGATAACAAGTGCTAGAGATGCATGAAAAGTGTTTAGAAGTGTGGAGAAAGACTTGTTGAAATTGGGTCACAAATGGGCTAAGAGCTCAAAAACATTGCGTTGAACCCCTAAATGACTTATCTAGTGGTTATTGGGGTTAGAATATGTTAGAATACAATAAATTTGATTGATTACAATTGCTATATATGCATGAAAAGTGTTTAGAAGTGGGGAGAAAGACGTTGAAATTGGGTCCCAAATGGGATAAGAACTCGGAAACATTGTGTTGAACCACTAAATGACTTACCAAGTGGTGTTTGGGGTTAGAATATGTTAGAATTCAATAAATTTGATTGATTACAAGTGCTAGGGAGGCATGAAGAGTGGTTAGAAGTGTAAAGAAAGACTTGTTGAAATTGGTTCCCAAATGGGCTAAGAAGTCGGAAACATTGCGTTGAACCACTAAATGACTTATCTAGTGTTGTTTAGGTTGTAATATGTTAGAATACAATAAATTTGATTGATTACACTTGCTAGAGATGCATGAAGAGTGTTTAGAAGTGTGGAGAAAGACTTGTTGAAATTAGGTCCTAAATGGGCTAAGAACTCGGAAACATTGTGTTGAACCACTAAATGACTTATCTAGTGTTTTTTGATGTTAGAATATGTTAGAATTCAATAAATTTGATTGATAACAAGTGCTAGAGATGCATGAAAAGTGTTTAGAAGTGTAGAGAAAGACTTGTTGAAATTGGGTCCCTAATGGGCTAAGAATTCGGAAATATTGCGTTGAACCCCTAAACGACTTATCTAGTGTTGTTTGGGGTTAGAATATGTTAGAATACAATAACTTTGATTGATTACAAATGCTAGAGATGCATGAAGAGTGTTTAGAGTTGTGTAGAAAGACTTGTTGAAATTTGGTCCCAAATGGGCTAAGAGTCGATAAACATGTCTTTGGAGCAGTAAATGGCTTGTCTAGTGTTGGGTCCCAAATGGGCTAAGAACTCGGAAACATTGCGTTGAACCACTAAATGACTTATCTAGTGTTGTTTGGGTTTAGAATATGTTAGAATACAATGAATTTGATTGATTACAAGTGCTAGAGATGCATAAAGAGTGTTTAGAAGTGTGTAGAAAGACTTGCCAAAATTTGTTCAAAATACGCTAAGAACTCGACAACATTGCGTAGAACCACTATATGGCTTGTCTAGTGTTGTTTAGGGTTAGAACATATTAGACTACAGTAAATTTGATTGATTACAAGTGCTAGAGATGTTTGAAGAGTGTTTAGAAGGTTGGAGAAAAACTTGTTGAAATTGGGTCCCAAATGGGCTAAGAACTCGGAAACATTGTGTTGAACCACTAAATGACTTATCTAGTGTTGTTTGGGGTTAGAATATGTTATAATTCAATAAATCTGATTGATAACAAGTGCTAGAGATGCCTGGAAAGTGTTTAGAAGTGTGGAGAAAGACTTGTTGAAATTGGGTCACAAATGGGCTAAAAACTCGGAAACATTGCGTTGAACCCCTAAATGACTTATCTAGTGTTGTTTGGGGTTAGAATATGTTAGAATACAATAAATTTGATTGATTACAATTGCTATAGATGCATGAAAAGTGTTTAGAAGTGGGGAGAAAGACGTTGAAATTGGGTCCCAAATGGGCTAAAAACTCGGAAACAATGCGTTGAACCACTAAATGACTTACCAAGTGGTTTTTGGGGTTAGAATATGTTAGAATTCAATAAATTTGATTGATAACAAGTGCTAGAGATGCATGAAATGTGTTAAGAAGTGTGGAGAAAGACTTGTTGAAATTGGGTCACAAATGGGCTAAGAACTCAAAAACATTGCGTTAAACCCCTAAATGACTTATCTAGTGGTTATTGGGGTTAGAATATGTAAGAATACAATAAATTTGATTGATTACAATTGCTATAGATGCATGAAAAGTGTTTAGAAGTGGGGAGAAAGACGTTGAAATTGGGTCCCAAATGGGATAAGAACTCGGTAACATTGTGTTGAACCACTAAATGACTTACCAAGTGGTGTTTGGGGTTAGAATATGTTAGAATTCAATAAATCTGATTGATAACAAGTGCTAGAGATGCCAGAAAAGTGTTTAGAAGTGTGGAGAAAGACTTGTTGAAATTGGGTCACAAATGGGCTAAGAACTCGGAAACATTGCGTTGAACCACTAAATGACTTACCAAGTGGTTTTTGGGGTTAGAATATGTTAGAATTCAATAAATTTGATTGATAACAAGTGCTAGAGATGCATGAAATGTGTTTAGAAGTGTGGAGAAAAACTTGTTGAAATTGGGTCCCAAATGGGCTAAGAAGTCGGAAACATTGCGTTGAACCACTAGATGACTTATCTAGTGTTGTTTGGGGTTATAATATGTTAGAATACAATAAATTTGATTGATTAAACTTGCTAGAGATGCATGAAGAGTGTTTAGAAGTGTAGAGAAAGACTTGTTGAAATTGGGTCCCAAATGGGCTAAGAATTCGGAAACATTGCGTTGAACCCCTAAACGACTTATCTAGTGTTGTTTGGTGTTAGAATATGTTAGAATACAATAACTTTGATTGATTATAAGTGGTAGAGATGCATGAAGAGTGTTTAGAGTTGTGTAGAGAGACTTGTTGAAATTTGGTCCCAAATGGGCTAAGAATCGATAAACATGTCTTTGGAGCAGTAAATGGCTTGTCTACTGTTGTTTGGGGTTTGAATATGTTAGAATACAATAAATTTTATTGATTACAAGTTTAGAGATGCATGAAGAGTGTTTAGAAGTGTGGAGAAAGACTTGTTAAAATTGGGTCCCAAATGGGCTAAGAACTCGGAAACATTGCGTTGAACCACTAAATGAATTATCTAGTGTTGTTTGGGTTTAGAATATGTTAGAATACAATGAATTTGATTGATAACAAGTGCTAGAGATGCATAAAGAGTGTTTAGAAGTGTGTAGAAAGACTTGCCAAAATTTGTTCAAAATAAGCTAAGAACTCGGAAACATTGCGTAGAACCACTATATGGCTTGTCTAGTGTTGTTTAGGGTTAGAACATATTAGACTACAGTAAATTTGATTGCTTACAAGTGCTAGAGATGTTTGAAGAGTGTATAGAAGGTTGAAGAAAAACTTGTTGAAATTGGGTCCCAAATGGGCTAAGAACTCGGAAACATTGTGTTGAACCACTAAATGACTTATCTAGTGTTGTTTGGGGTTAGAATATGTTAGAATTCAATAAATCTGATTGATAACAAGTGCTAGAGATGCCAGAAAAGTGTTTAGAAGTGTGGAGAAAGACTTGTTGAAATTGGGTCACAAATGGGCTAAGAACTCGGAAACATTGCGTTGAACCCCTAAATGACTTATCTAGTGGTTATTGGGGTTAGAATATGTTAGAATACAATAAATTTGATTGATTACAATTGCTATAGATGCATGAAAAGTGTTTAGAAGTGGGGAGAAAGACGTTGAAATTGGGTCCCAAATGGGATAAGAACTCGGAAACATTGTGTTGAACCACTAAATGACTTACCAAGTGTTGTTTGGGGTTAGAATATGTTAGAATTCAATAAATTTGATTGATTACAAGTGCTAGGGAGGCATGAAGAGTGGTTAGAAGTGTGGAGAAAGACTTGTTGAAATTAGGTCCCAAATGGGCTAAGAACTCGGAGACATTGCTTTGAACCACTAAATGACTTATCTAGTGTTGTTTGGGGTTATAATATGTTAGAATACAATAAATTTGATATATTACACTTGCTAGAGATGCATGAAGAGTATTTAGAAGTGTGGAGAAAGACTTGTTGAAATTAGGTCACAAATGGGCTAAGAACTCGGAAACATTGTAATGAACCACTAAATGACTTATCTAGTGTTTTTTGGGGTTAGAATATGTTAGAATTCAATAAATTTAATTGATTACAAGTGCTAGAGATGCATGAAGAGTGTTTAAAAGTGTGGAGAAAGACTTGTTGAAATTAGGTCCTAAATGGGCTAAGAACTCGGAAACATTGTGTTGAATCACTAAATGACTTATCTAGTGTTATTTTGGTTTAGAATATGTTAGAATACAATGAATTTGATTGATTACAAGTGCTAGAGATGCATAAAAAGTGTTTAGAAGTGTGTAGAAAAATTTGCCAAAATTTGTTCAAAATAGGCTAAGAACTCGGAAACATTGCGTAGAACCACTATATGGCTTGTCTAGTGTTGTTTAGGGTTAGAACATATTAGACTACAGTAAATTTGATTGATTACAATTGCTAGAGATGTTTGAAGAGTGTTTAGAAGGTTGGCGAAAAACTTGTCGAAATTGGGTCCCAAATGGGCTAAGAACTCGGAAACATTGTGTTGAACCACTAAATGACTTATCTAGTGTTGTTTGGGGTTAGAATATGTTAGAATTTAATAAATCTGATTGATAACAAGTGCTAGAGATGCCAGAAAAGTGTTTAGAAGTGTGGAGAAAGACTTGTTGATATTGGGTCACAAATGGGCTAAGAACTCGGAAACATTGCGTTGAACCCCTAAATGACTTATCTAGTGGTTATTGGGGTTAGAATATGTTAGAATACAATAAATTTCATTGATTACAATTTCTATAGATGCATGAAAAGTGTTTAGAAGTGGGGAGAAAGACGTTGAAATTGGGTCCCAAATGGGCTAAGAACTCGGAAACATTGCGTTGAACCACTAAATGACTTACCAAGTGGTTTTTGGGGTTAGAATATGTTAGAATTCAATAAATTTGATTGATAACAAGTGCTAGAGATGCATGAAATGTGTTTAGAAGTGTAGAGAAAAACTTGTTGAAATTGGGTCCCAAATGGGCTAAGAACTCGGAAACATTGCGTTGAACCACTAAATGACTTATCTAGTGTTGTTTGGGGTTATAATATGTTAGAATACAATAAATTTGATTGATTACACTTGTTAGAGATGCATGATGAGTGTTTAGAAGTGTGGAGAAAGACTTGTTGAAATTAGGTCCTAAATGGGCTAAGAACTCGGAAACATTGTGTTGAACAACTAAATGACTTATCTAGTGTTATTTGGTTTAGAATATGTTAGAATACAATGAATTTGATTGATTACAAGTGCTAGAGATGCATAAAGAGTGTTTAGAAGTGTGTAGAAAGACTTGCCAAAATTTGTTCAAAATAGGCTAAGAACTCGGAAACATTGCGTAGAACCACTATATGGCTTGTCTAGTGTTGTTTAGGGTTAGAACATATTAGACTACAGTAAATTTGATTGATTACAAGGTCTAGAGATGTTTGAAGAGTGTTTAGAAGGTTGAAGAAAACTTGTTGAAATTGGGTTCCAAATGGGCTAAGAACTTGGAAACATTGTGTTGAACCACTAAATGACTTATCTAGTGTTGTTTGGGGTTAGATTATGTTAGAATTCAATAAATTTGATTGATAACAAGTGCTAGAGATGCATGAAAAGTGTTTAGAAGTGTGGAGAAAGACTTGTTGAAATTGGGTCACAAATGGGCTAAGAACTCAAAAACATTGCGTTGAACCCCTAAATGACTTATCTAGTGGTTATTGGGGTTAGAATATGTTAGAATACAGTAAATTTGATTGATTACAATTGCTATAGATGCATGGAAAGTGTTTAGAAGTGGGGAGAAAGACGTTGAAATTGGGTCCCAAATGGGATAAGAACTCGGAAACATTGTGTTGAACCACTAAATGACTTACCAAGTGGTGTTTGGGGTTAGACTATGTTAGAATTCAATAAATTTGATTGATTACAAGTGCTAGGGAGGCATGAAGAGTGGTTAGAAGTGTGGAGAAAGACTTGTTGAAATTAGGTCCCAAATGGGCTAAGAACTCGGAAACATTGCTTTGAACCACTAAATGACTTATCTAGTGTTGTTTGGGGTTATAATATGTTAGAATACAATAAATTTGATATATTACACTTGCTAGAGATGCATGAAGAGTATTTAGAAGTGTGGAGAAAGACTTGTTGAAATTAGGTCACAAATGGGCTAAGAACTCAGAAACATTGTAATGAACCACTAAATGACTTATCTAGTGTTTTTTGGGGTTAGAATATGTTAGAATTCAATAAATTTAATTGATTACAAGTGCTAGAGATGCATGAAGAGTGTTTAGAAGTGTGGAGAAAGACTTGTTGAAATTAGGTCCTAAATGGGCTAAGAACTCGGAAACATTGTGTTGAACCACTAAATGACTTATCTAGTGTTATTTTGGTTTAGAATATGTTAGAGTACAATGAATTTGATTGATTACAAGTGCTAGAGATGCATAAAGAGTGTTTAGAAGTGTGTAGAAAGACTTGCCAAAATTTGTTCAAAATAGGCTAAGAACTCGGAAACATTGCGTAGAACCACTATATGGCTTGTCTAGTGTTGTTTAGGGTTAGAACATATTAGACTACAGTAAATTTGATTGATTACAAGGTCTAGAGATGTTTGAAGAGTGTTTAGAAGGTTGGAGAAAACTTGTTGAAATTGGGTTCCAAATGGGCTAAGAACTCGGAAACATTGTGTTGAACCACTAAATGACTTATCTAGTGTTGTTTGGGGTTAGAATATGTTAGAATTCAATAAATTTGATTGATAACAAATGCTAGAGATGCATGAAAAGTGTTTAGAAGTGTGGAGAAAGACTTGTTGAAATTGGGTCACAAATGGGCTAAGAACTCAAAAACATTGCGTTGAACCCCTAAATGACTTATCTAGTGGTTATTGGGGTTAGAGTATGTTAGAATACAATAAATTTGATTGATTACAATTGCTATAGATGCATGAAAAGTGTTTAGAAGTGGGGAGAAATACGTTGAAATTGGGTCCCAAATGGGATAAGAACTCGGAAACATTGTGTTGAACCACTAAATGACTTACCAAGTGGTGTTTGGGGTTAGAATATGTTAGAATTCAATAAATTTGATTGATTACAAGTGCTAGGGAGGCATGAAGAGTGGTTAGAAGTGTAAAGAAAGACTTGTTGAAATTGGGTCCCAAATGGGCTAAGAAGTCAGAAACATTGCGTTGAACCACTAAATGACTTATCTAGTGTTGTTTGGGGTTATAATATGTTAGAATACAATAAATTTGATTGATTACACTTGCTAGAGATGCATGAAGCGTGTTTAGAAGTGTGGAGAAAGACTTGTTGAAATTAGGTCCTAAATTGGCTAAGAACTCGGAAACATTGTGTTGAACCACTAAATGACTTATCTAGTGTTTTTTGGGGTTAGAATATGTTAGAATTCAATAAATTTGATTGATAACAAGTGCTAGAGATGCATGAAAAGTGTTTAGAAGTGTAGAGAAAGACTTGTTGAAATTGGATCCCAAATGGGCTAAGAATTCGGAAATATTGCGTTGAACCCCTAAACGACTTATCTAGTGTTGTTTGGGGTTAGAATATGTTAGAATACAATAACTTTGATTGATTACAAATGCTAGAGATGCATGAAGAGTGTTTAGAGTTGTGTAGAAAGACTTGTTGAAATTTGGTCCCAAATGGGCTAAGAGTCGATAAACATGTCTTTGGAGCAGTAAATGGCTTGTCTAGTGTTGGGTCCCAAATGGGCTAAGAACTCGGAAACATTGCATTGAACCACTAAATGACTTATCTAGTGTTGTTTGGGTTTAGAATATGTTAGAATACAATGAATTTGATTGATTACAAGTGCTAGAGATGCATAAAGAGTGTTTAGAAGTGTGTAGAAAGACTTGCCAAAATTTGTTCAAAATACGCTAAGAACTCGACAACATTGCGTAGAACCACTATATGGCTTGTCTAGTGTTGTTTAGGGTTAGAACATATTAGACTACAGTAAATTTGATTGATTACAAGTGCTAGAGATGTTTGAAGAGTGTTTAGAAGGTTGGAGAAAAACTTGTTGAAATTGGGTCCCAAATGGGCTAAGAACTCGGAAACATTGTGTTGAACCACTAAATGACTTATCTAGTGTTGTTTGGGGTTAGAATATGTTAGAATTCAATAAATCTGATTGATAACAAGTGCTAGAGATGCCAGAAAAGTGTTTAGAAGTGTGGAGAAAGACTTGTTGAAATTGGGTCACAAATGGGCTAAGAACTCGGAAACATTGCGTTGAACCCCTAAATGACTTATCTAGTGGTTATTGGGGTTAGAATATGTTAGAATACAATAAATTTGATTGATTACAATTGCTATAGATGCATGAAAAGTGTTTAGAAGTGGGGAGAAAGACGTTGAAATTGGGTCCCAAATGGGATAAGAACTCGGAAACATTGTGTTGAACCACTAAATGACTTACCAAGTGTTGTTTGGGGTTAGAATATGTTAGAATTCAATAAATTTGATTGATTACAAGTGCTAGGGAGGCATGAAGAGTGGTTAGAAGTGTGGAGAAAGACTTGTTGAAATTAGGTCCCAAATGGGCTAAGAACTCGGAGACATTGCTTTGAACCACTAAATGACTTATCTAGTGTTGTTTGGGGTTATAATATGTTAGAATACAATAAATTTGATATATTACACTTGCTAGAGATGCATGAAGAGTATTTAGAAGTGTGGAGAAAGACTTGTTGAAATTAGGTCACAAATGGGCTAAGAACTCGGAAACATTGTAATGAACCACTAAATGACTTATCTAGTGTTTTTTGGGGTTAGAATATGTTAGAATTCAATAAATTTAATTGATTACAAGTGCTAGAGATGCATGAAGAGTGTTTAAAAGTGTGGAGAAAGACTTGTTGAAATTAGGTCCTAAATGGGCTAAGAACTCGGAAACATTGTGTTGAATCACTAAATGACTTATCTAGTGTTATTTTGGTTTAGAATATGTTAGAATACAATGAATTTGATTGATTACAAGTGCTAGAGATGCATAAAAAGTGTTTAGAAGTGTGTAGAAAAATTTGCCAAAATTTGTTCAAAATAGGCTAAGAACTCGGAAACATTGCGTAGAACCACTATATGGCTTGTCTAGTGTTGTTTAGGGTTAGAACATATTAGACTACAGTAAATTTGATTGATTACAATTGCTAGAGATGTTTGAAGAGTGTTTAGAAGGTTGGCGAAAAACTTGTCGAAATTGGGTCCCAAATGGGCTAAGAACTCGGAAACATTGTGTTGAACCACTAAATGACTTATCTAGTGTTGTTTGGGGTTAGAATATGTTAGAATTTAATAAATCTGATTGATAACAAGTGCTAGAGATGCCAGAAAAGTGTTTAGAAGTGTGGAGAAAGACTTGTTGATATTGGGTCACAAATGGGCTAAGAACTCGGAAACATTGCGTTGAACCCCTAAATGACTTATCTAGTGGTTATTGGGGTTAGAATATGTTAGAATACAATAAATTTCATTGATTACAATTTCTATAGATGCATGAAAAGTGTTTAGAAGTGGGGAGAAAGACGTTGAAATTGGGTCCCAAATGGGCTAAGAACTCGGAAACATTGCGTTGAACCACTAAATGACTTACCAAGTGGTTTTTGGGGTTAGAATATGTTAGAATTCAATAAATTTGATTGATAACAAGTGCTAGAGATGCATGAAATGTGTTTAGAAGTGTAGAGAAAAACTTGTTGAAATTGGGTCCCAAATGGGCTAAGAACTCGGAAACATTGCGTTGAACCACTAAATGACTTATCTAGTGTTGTTTGGGGTTATAATATGTTAGAATACAATAAATTTGATTGATTACACTTGTTAGAGATGCATGATGAGTGTTTAGAAGTGTGGAGAAAGACTTGTTGAAATTAGGTCCTAAATGGGCTAAGAACTCGGAAACATTGTGTTGAACAACTAAATGACTTATCTAGTGTTATTTGGTTTAGAATATGTTAGAATACAATGAATTTGATTGATTACAAGTGCTAGAGATGCATAAAGAGTGTTTAGAAGTGTGTAGAAAGACTTGCCAAAATTTGTTCAAAATAGGCTAAGAACTCGGAAACATTGCGTAGAACCACTATATGGCTTGTCTAGTGTTGTTTAGGGTTAGAACATATTAGACTACAGTAAATTTGATTGATTACAAGGTCTAGAGATGTTTGAAGAGTGTTTAGAAGGTTGGAGAAAAACTTGTTGAAATTGGGTCCCAAATGGGCTAAGAACTCGGAAACATTGTGTTGAACCACTAAATGACTTATCTAGTGTTGTTTGGGGTTAGATTATGTTAGAATTCAATAAATTTGATTGATAACAAGTGCTAGAAATGCATGAAAAGTGTTTAGAAGTGTGGAGAAAGACTTGTTGAAATTGGGTCACAAATGGGCTAAGAACTCAAAAACATTGCGTTGAACCCCTAAATGACTTATCTAGTGGTTATTGGGGTTAGAATATGTTAGAATACAGTAAATTTGATTGATTACAATTGCTATAGATGCATGGAAAGTGTTTAGAAGTGGGGAGAAAGACGTTGAAATTGGGTCCCAAATGGGATAAGAACTCGGAAACATTGTGTTGAACCACTAAATGACTTACCAAGTGGTGTTTGGGGTTAGACTATGTTAGAATTCAATAAATTTGATTGATTACAAGTGCTAGGGAGGCATGAAGAGTGGTTAGAAGTGTGGAGAAAGACTTGTTGAAATTAGGTCCCAAATGGGCTAAGAACTCGGAAACATTGCTTTGAACCACTAAATGACTTATCTAGTGTTGTTTGGGGTTATAATATGTTAGAATACAATAAATTTGATATATTACACTTGCTAGAGATGCATGAAGAGTATTTAGAAGTGTGGAGAAAGACTTGTTGAAATTAGGTCACAAATGGGCTAAGAACTCAGAAACATTGTAATGAACCACTAAATGACTTATCTAGTGTTTTTTGGGGTTAGAATATGTTAGAATTCAATAAATTTAATTGATTACAAGTGCTAGAGATGCATGAAGAGTGTTTAGAAGTGTGGAGAAAGACTTGTTGAAATTAGGTCCTAAATGGGCTAAGAACTCGGAAACATTGTGTTGAACCACTAAATGACTTATCTAGTGTTATTTTGGTTTAGAATATGTTAGAGTACAATGAATTTGATTGATTACAAGTGCTAGAGATGCATAAAGAGTGTTTAGAAGTGTGTAGAAAGACTTGCCAAAATTTGTTCAAAATAGGCTAAGAACTCGGAAACATTGCGTAGAACCACTATATGGCTTGTCTAGTGTTGTTTAGGGTTAGAACATATTAGACTACAGTAAATTTGATTGATTACAAGGTCTAGAGATGTTTGAAGAGTGTTTAGAAGGTTGGAGAAAACTTGTTGAAATTGGGTTCCAAATGGGCTAAGAACTCGGAAACATTGTGTTGAACCACTAAATGACTTATCTAGTGTTGTTTGGGGTTAGAATATGTTAGAATTCAATAAATTTGATTGATAACAAGTGCTAGAGATGCATGAAAAGTGTTTAGAAGTGTGGAGAAAGACTTGTTGAAATTGGGTCACAAATGGGCTAAGAACTCAAAAACATTGCGTTGAACCCCTAAATGACTTATCTAGTGGTTATTGGGGTTAGAGTATGTTAGAATACAATAAATTTGATTGATTACAATTGCTATAGATGCATGAAAAGTGTTTAGAAGTGGGGAGAAATACGTTGAAATTGGGTCCCAAATGGGATAAGAACTCGGAAACATTGTGTTGAACCACTAAATGACTTACCAAGTGGTGTTTGGGGTTAGAATATGTTAGAATTCAATAAATTTGATTGATTACAAGTGCTAGGGAGGCATGAAGAGTGGTTAGAAGTGTAAAGAAAGACTTGTTGAAATTGGGTCCCAAATGGGCTAAGAAGTCAGAAACATTGCGTTGAACCACTAAATGACTTATCTAGTGTTGTTTGGGGTTATAATATGTTAGAATACAATAAATTTGATTGATTACACTTGCTAGAGATGCATGAAGCGTGTTTAGAAGTGTGGAGAAAGACTTGTTGAAATTAGGTCCTAAATTGGCTAAGAACTCGGAAACATTGTGTTGAACCACTAAATGACTTATCTAGTGTTTTTTGGGGTTAGAATATGTTAGAATTCAATAAATTTGATTGATAACAAGTGCTAGAGATGCATGAAAAGTGTTTAGAAGTGTAGAGAAAGACTTGTTGAAATTGGATCCCAAATGGGCTAAGAATTCGGAAATATTGCGTTGAACCCCTAAACGACTTATCTAGTGTTGTTTGGGGTTAGAATATGTTAGAATACAATAACTTTGATTGATTACAAATGCTAGAGATGCATGAAGAGTGTTTAGAGTTGTGTAGAAAGACTTGTTGAAATTTGGTCCCAAATGGGCTAAGAGTCGATAAACATGTCTTTGGAGCAGTAAATGGCTTGTCTAGTGTTGGGTCCCAAATGGGCTAAGAACTCGGAAACATTGCATTGAACCACTAAATGACTTATCTAGTGTTGTTTGGGTTTAGAATATGTTAGAATACAATGAATTTGATTGATTACAAGTGCTAGAGATGCATAAAGAGTGTTTAGAAGTGTGTAGAAAGACTTGCCAAAATTTGTTCAAAATACGCTAAGAACTCGACAACATTGCGTAGAACCACTATATGGCTTGTCTAGTGTTGTTTAGGGTTAGAACATATTAGACTACAGTAAATTTGATTGATTACAAGTGCTAGAGATGTTTGAAGAGTGTTTAGAAGGTTGGAGAAAAACTTGTTGAAATTGGGTCCCAAATGGGCTAAGAACTCGGAAACATTGTGTTGAACCACTAAATGACTTATCTAGTGTTGTTTGGGGTTAGATTATGTTAGAATTCAATAAATTTGATTGATAACAAGTGCTAGAAATGCATGAAAAGTGTTTAGAAGTGTGGAGAAAGACTTGTTGAAATTGGGTCACAAATGGGCTAAGAACTCAAAAACATTGCGTTGAACCCCTAAATGACTTATCTAGTGGTTATTGGGGTTAGAATATATTAGAATACAGTAAATTTGATTGATTACAATTGCTATAGATGCATGGAAAGTGTTTAGAAGTGGGGAGAAAGACGTTGAAATTGGGTCCCAAATGGGATAAGAACTCGGAAACATTGTGTTGAACCACTAAATGACTTACCAAGTGGTGTTTGGGGTTAGACTATGTTAGAATTCAATAAATTTGATTGATTACAAGTGCTAGGGAGGCATGAAGAGTGGTTAGAAGTGTGGAGAAAGACTTGTTGAAATTAGGTCCCAAATGGGCTAAGAACTCGGAAACATTGCTTTGAATCACTAAATGACTTATCTAGTGTTGTTTGGGGTTATAATATGTTAGAATACAATAAATTTGATATATTACACTTGCTAGAGATGCATGAAGAGTATTTAGAAGTGTGGAGAAAGACTTGTTGAAATTAGGTCACAAATGGGCTAAGAACTCGCAAACATTGTAATAAACCACTAAATGACTTATCTAGTGTTTTTTGGGGTTAGAATATGTTATAATTCACTAAATTTAATTGATTACAAGTGCTAGAGATGCATGAAGAGTGTTTAGAAGTGTGGAGAAAGACTTGTTGAAATTAGGTCCTAAATGGGCTAAGAACTCGGAAACATTGTGTTGAACCACTAAATGACTTATCTAGTGTTATTTTGGTTTAGAATATGTTAGAGTACAATGAATTTGATTGATTACAAGTGCTAGAGATGCATAAAGAGTGTTTAGAAGTGTGTAGAAAGACTTGCCAAAATTTGTTCAAAATAGGCTAAGAACTCGGAAACATTGCGTAGAACCACTATATGGCTTGTCTAGTGTTGTTTAGGGTTAGAACATATTAGACTACAGTAATTTTGATTGATTACAAGGTCTAGAGATGTTTGAAGAGTGTTTAGAAGGTTGGAGAAAACTTGTTGAAATTGGGTTCCAAATGGGCTAAGAACTCGGAAACATTGTGTTGAACCACTAAATGACTTATCTAGTGTTGTTTGGAGTTAGAATATGTTAGAATTCAATAAATTTGATTGATTACAAGTGCTAGGGAGGCATGAAGAGTGGTTAGAAGTGTGGAGAAAGACTTGTTGAAATTAGGTCCCAAATGGGCTAAGAACTCGAAGACATTGCTTTGAACCATTAAATGACTTATCTAGTGTTGTTTGGGGTTATAATATGTTAGAATACAATAAATTTGATATATTACACTTGCTAGAGATGCATGAAGAGTATTTAGAAGTGTGGAGAAAGACTTGTTGAAATTAGGTCACAAATGGGCTAAGAACTCGGAAACATTGTAATGAACCACTAAATGACTTATCTAGTGTTTTTTGGGGTTAGAATATGTTAGAATTCAATAAATTTAATTGATTACAAGTGCTAGAGATGCATGAAGAGTGTTTAGAAGTGTGGAGAAAGACTTGTTGAAATTAGGTCCTAAATGGGCTAAGAACTCGGAAACATTGTGTTGAATCACTAAATGACTTATCTAGTGTTATTTTGGTTTATAATATGTTAGAATACAATGAATTTGATTGATTACAAGTGCTAGAGATGCATAAAGAGTGTTTAGAAGTGTGTAGAAAGACTTGCCAAAATTTGTTCAAAATAGGCTAAGAACTCGGAAACATTGCGTAGAACCACTATATGGCTTGTCTAGTGTTGTTTAGGGTTAGAACATATTAGACTACAGTAAATTTGATTGATTACAATTGCTAGAGATGTTTGAAGAGTGTTTAGAAGGTTGGAGAAAAACTTGTTGAAATTGGGTCCCAAATGGGCTAAGAACTCGGAAACATTGTGTTGAACCACTAAATGACTTATCTAGTGTTGTTTGGGGTTAGAATATGTTAGAATTCAATAAATCTGATTGATAACAAGTGCTAGAGATGCCAGAAAAGTGTTTAGAAGTGTGGAGAAAGACTTGTTGATATTGGGTCACAAATGGGCTAAGAACTCGGAAACATTGCGTTGAACCCCTAAATGACTTATCTAGTGCTTATTGGGGTTAGAATATGTTAGAATACAATAAATTTCATTGATTACAATTTCTATAGATGCATGAAAAGTGTTTAGAAGTGGGGAGAAAGACGTTGAAATTGGGTCCCAAATGGGCTAAGAACTCGGAAACATTGCGTTGAACCACTAAATGACTTACCAAGTGGTTTTTGGGGTTAGAATATGTTAGAATTCAATAAATTTGATTGATAACAAGTGCTAGAGATGCATGAAATGTGTTTAGAAGTGTAGAGAAAAACTTGTTGAAATTGGGTCCCAAATGGGCTAAGATTGATTACAAGTGCTAGAGATGCATAAAGAGTGTTTAGAAGTGTGTAGAAAGACTTGCCAAAATTTGTTCAAAATAGGCTAAGAACTCGACAACATTGCGTAGAACCACTATATGGCTTGTCTAGTGTTGTTTAGGGTTAGAACATATTAGACTACAGTAAATTTGATTGATTACAAGTGCTAGAGATGTTTGAAGAGTGTTTAGAAGGTTGGAGAAAAACTTGTTGAAATTGGGTCCCAAATGGGCTAAGAACTCGGAAACATTGTGTTGAACCACTAAATGACTTATCTAGTGTTGTTTGGGGTTAGATTATGTTAGAATTCAATAAATTTGATTGATAACAAGTGCTAGAAATGCATGAAAAGTGTTTAGAAGTGTGGAGAAAGACTTGTTGAAATTGGGTCACAAATGGGCTAAGAACTCAAAAACATTGCGTTGAACCCCTAAATGACTTATCTAGTGGTTATTGGGGTTAGAATATGTTAGAATACAGTAAATTTGATTGATTACAATTGCTATAGATGCATGGAAAGTGTTTAGAAGTGGGGAGAAAGACGTTGAAATTGGGTCCCAAATGGGATAAGAACTCGAAAACATTGTGTTGAACCACTAAATGACTTACCAAGTGGTGTTTGGGGTTAGACTATGTTAGAATTCAATAAAATTGATTGATTACAAGTGCTAGGGAGGCATGAAGAGTGGTTAGAAGTGTGGAGAAAGACTTGTTGAAATTAGGTCCCAAATGGGCTAAGAACTCGGAAACATTGCTTTGAACCACTAAATGACTTATCTAGTGTTGTTTGGGGTTATAATATGTTAGAATACAATGAATTTGATTGATTACAAGTGCTAGAGATGCATAAAGAGTGTTTAGAAGTGTGTAGAAAGACTTGCCAAAATTTGTTCAAAATAGGCTAAGAACTCGGAAACATTGCGTAGAACCACTATATGGCTTGTCTAGTGTTGTTTAGGGTTAGAACATATTAGACTACAGTAAATTTGATTGATTACAAGGTCTAGAGATGTTTGAAGAGTGTTTAGAAGGTTGGAGAAAAACTTGTTGAAATTGGGTCCCAAATGGGCTAAGAACTCGGAAACATTGTGTTGAACCACTAAATGACTTATCTAGTGTTGTTTGGGGTTAGATTATGTTAGAATTCAATAAATTTGATTGATAACAAGTGCTAGAAATGCATGAAAAGTGTTTAGAAGTGTGGAGAAAGACTTGTTGAAATTGGGTCACAAATGGGCTAAGAACTCAAAAACATTGCATTGAACCCCTAAATGACTTATCTAGTGGTTATTGGGGTTAGAATATGTTAGAATACAGTAAATTTGATTGATTACAATTGCTATAGATGCATGGAAAGTGTTTAGAAGTGGGGAGAAAGACGTTGAAATTGGGTCCCAAATGGGATAAGAACTCGAAAACATTGTGTTGAACCACTAAATGACTTACCAAGTGGTGTTTGGGGTTAGACTATGTTAGAATTCAATAAATTTGATTGATTACAAGTGCTAGGGAGGCATGAAGAGTGGTTAGAAGTGTGGAGAAAGACTTGTTGAAATTAGGTCCCAAATGGGCTAAGAACTCGGAAACATTGCTTTGAACCACTAAATGACTTATCTCGTGTTGTTTGGGGTTATAATATGTTAGAATACAATAAATTTGATATATTACACTTGCTAGAGATGCATGAAGAGTATTTAGAAGTGTGGAGAAAGACTTGTTGAAATTAGGTCACAAATGGGCTAAGAACTCGCAAACATTGTAATAAACCACTAAATGACTTATCTAGTGTTTTTTGGGGTTAGAATATGTTATAATTCACTAAATTTAATTGATTACAAGTGCTAGAGATGCATGAAGAGTGTTTAGAAGTGTGGAGAAAGACTTGTTGAAATTAGGTCCTAAATGGGCTAAGAACTCGGAAACATTGTGTTGAACCACTAAATGACTTATCTAGTGTTATTTTGGTTTAGAATATGTTAGAATACAATGAATTTGATTGATTACAAGTGCTAGAGATGCATAAAGAGTGTTTAGAAGTGTGTAGAAAGACTTGCCAAAATTTGTTCAAAATACGCTAAGAACTCGACAACATTGCGTAGACCCACTATATGGCTTGTCTAGTGTTGTTTAGGGTTAGAACATATTAGACTACAGTAAATTTGATTGATTACAAGTGCTAGAGATGTTTGAAGAGTGTTTAGAAGGTTGGAGAAAAACTTGTTGAAATTGGGTCCCAAATGGGCTAAGAACTCGGAAACATTGTGTTGAACCACTAAATGACTTATCTAGTGTTGTTTGGGGTTAGATTATGTTAGAATTCAATAAATTTGATTGATAACAAGTGCTAGAAATGCATGAAAAGTGTTTAGAAGTGTGGAGAAAGACTTGTTGAAATTGGGTCACAAATGGGCTAAGAACTCAAAAACATTGCGTTGAACCCCTAAATGACTTATCTAGTGGTTATTGGGGTTAGAGTATGTTAGAATACAATAAATTTGATTGATTACAATTGATATAGATGCATGAAAAGTGTTTAGAAGTGGGGAGAAAGACGTTGAAATTGGGTCCCAAATGGGATAAGAACTCGGAAACATTGTGTTGAACCACTAAATGACTTACCAAGTGGTGTTTGGGGTTAGAATATGTTAGAATTCAATAAATTTGATTGATTACAAGTGCTAGGGAGGCATGAAGAGTGGTTAGAAGTGTAAAGAAAGACTTGTTGAAATTGGGTCCCAAATGGGCTAAGAAGTCGGAAACATTGCGTTGAACCACTAAATGACTTATCTAGTGTTGTTTGGGGTTATAATATGTTAGAATACAATAAATTTGATTGATTACACTTGCTAGAGATGCATGAAGCGTCTTTAGAAGTGTGGAGAAAGACTTGTTGAAATTAGGTCCTAAATGGGCTAAGAACTCGAAAACATTGTGTTGAACCACTAAATGACTTATCTAGTGTTTTTTGGGGTTAGAATATGTTAGAATTCAATAAATTTGATTGATAACAAGTGCTAGAGATGCATGAAAAGTGTTTAGAAGTGTAGAGAAAGACTTGTTGAAATTGGGTCCCAAATGGGCTAAGATTGATTACAAGTGCTAGAGATGCATAAAGAGTGTTTAGAAGTGTGTAGAAAGACTTGCCAAAATTTGTTCAAAATAGGCTAAGAACTCGACAACATTGCGTAGAACCACTATATGGCTTGTCTAGTGTTGTTTAGGGTTAGAACATATTAGACTACAGTAAATTTGATTGATTACAAGTGCTAGAGATGTTTGAAGAGTGTTTAGAAGGTTGGAGAAAAACTTGTTGAAATTGGGTCCCAAATGGGCTAAGAACTCGGAAACATTGTGTTGAACCACTAAATGACTTATCTAGTGTTGTTTGGGGTTAGATTATGTTAGAATTCAATAAATTTGATTGATAACAAGTGCTAGAAATGCATGAAAAGTGTTTAGAAGTGTGGAGAAAGACTTGTTGAAATTGGGTCACAAATGGGCTAAGAACTCAAAAACATTGCGTTGAACCCCTAAATGACTTATCTAGTGGTTATTGGGGTTAGAATATGTTAGAATACAGTAAATTTGATTGATTACAATTGCTATAGATGCATGGAAAGTGTTTAGAAGTGGGGAGAAAGACGTTGAAATTGGGTCCCAAATGGGATAAGAACTCGAAAACATTGTGTTGAACCACTAAATGACTTACCAAGTGGTGTTTGGGGTTAGACTATGTTAGAATTCAATAAATTTGATTGATTACAAGTGCTAGGGAGGCATGAAGAGTGGTTAGAAGTGTGGAGAAAGACTTGTTGAAATTAGGTCCCAAATGGGCTAAGAACTCGGAAACATTGCTTTGAACCACTAAATGACTTATCTAGTGTTGTTTGGGGTTATAATATGTTAGAATACAATGAATTTGATTGATTACAAGTGCTAGAGATGCATAAAGAGTGTTTAGAAGTGTGTAGAAAGACTTGCCAAAATTTGTTCAAAATAGGCTAAGAACTCGGAAACATTGCGTAGAACCACTATATGGCTTGTCTAGTGTTGTTTAGGGTTAGAACATATTAGACTACAGTAAATTTGATTGATTACAAGGTCTAGAGATGTTTGAAGAGTGTTTAGAAGGTTGGAGAAAACTTGTTGAAATTGGGTTCCAAATGGGCTAAGAACTCGGAAACATTGTGTTGAACCACTAAATGACTTATCTAGTGTTGTTTGGGGTTAGAATATGTTAGAATTCAATAAATTTGATTGATAACAAGTGCTAGAGATGCATGAAAAGTGTTTAGAAGTGTGGAGAAAGACTTGTTGAAATTGGGTCACAAATGGGCTAAGAACTCAAAAACATTGCGTTGAACCCCTAAATGACTTATCTAGTGGTTATTGGGGTTAGAGTATGTTAGAATACAATAAATTTGATTGATTACAATTGCTATAGATGCATGAAAAGTGTTTAGAAGTGGGGAGAAAGACGTTGAAATTGGGTCCCAAATGGGATAAGAACTCGGAAACATTGTGTTGAACCACTAAATGACTTACCAAGTGGTGTTTGGGGTTAGAATATGTTAGAATTCAATAAATTTGATTGATTACAAGTGCTAGGGAGGCATGAAGAGTGGTTAGAAGTGTAAAGAAAGACTTGTTGAAATTGGGTCCCAAATGGGCTAAGAAGTCGGAAACATTGCGTTGAACCACTAAATGACTTATCTAGTGTTGTTTGGGGTTATAATATGTTAGAATACAATAAATTTGATTGATTACACTTGCTAGAGATGCATGAAGCGTGTTTAGAAGTGTGGAGAAAGACTTGTTGAAATTAGGTCCTAAATGGGCTAAGAACTCGAAAACATTGTGTTGAACCACTAAATGACTTATCTAGTGTTTTTTGGGGTTAGAATATGTTAGAATTCAATAAATTTGATTGATAACAAGTGCTAGAGATGCATGAAAAGTGTTTAGAAGTGTAGAGAAAGACTTGTTGAAATTGGGTCCCAAATGGGTTAAGAATTCGGAAATATTGCGTTGAACCCCTAAACGACTTATCTAGTGTTGTTTGGGGTTAGAATATGTTAGAATACAATAACTTTGATTGATTACAAATGCTAGAGATGCATGAAGAGTGTTTAGAGTTGTGTAGAAAGACTTGTTGAAATTTGGTCCCTAATGGGCTAAGAGTCGATAAACATGTCTTTAGAGCAGTAAATGGCTTGTCTAGTGTTGGGTCCCAAATGGGCTAAGAACTCGGAAACATTGCATTGAACCACTAAATGACTTATCTAGTGTTGTTTGGGTTTAGAATATGTTAGAATACAATGAATTTGATTGATTACAAGTGCTAGAGATGCATAAAGAGTGTTTAGAAGTGTGTAGAAAGACTTGCCAAAATTTGTTCAAAATACGCTAAGAACTCGACAACATTGCGTAGAACCACTATATGGCTTGTCTAGTGTTGTTTAGGGTTAGAACATATTAGACTACAGTAAATTTGATTGATTACAAGTGCTAGAGATGTTTGAAGAGTGTTTAGAAGGTTGGAGAAAAACTTGTTGAAATTGGGTCCCAAATGGGCTAAGAACTCGGAAACATTGTGTTGAACCACTAAATGACTTATCTAGTGTTGTTTAGGGTTAGATTATGTTAGAATTCAATAAATTTGATTGATAACAAGTGCTAGAAATGCATGAAAAGTGTTTAGAAGTGTGGAGAAAGACTTGTTGAAATTGGGTCACAAATGGGCTAAGAACTCAAAAACATTGCGTTGAACCCCTAAATGACTTATCTAGTGGTTATTGGGGTTAGAATATGTTAGAATACAGTAAATTTGATTGATTACAATTGCTATAGATGCATGGAAAGTGTTTAGAAGTGGGGAGAAAGACGTTGAAATTGGGTCCCAAATGGGATAAGAACTCGAAAACATTGTGTTGAACCACTAAATGACTTACCAAGTGGTGTTTGGGGTTAGACTATGTTAGAATTCAATAAATTTGATTGATTACAAGTGCTAGGGAGGCATGAAGAGTGGTTAGAAGTGTGGAGAAAGACTTGTTGAAATTAGGTCCCAAATGGGCTAAGAACTCGGAAACATTGCTTTGAACCACTAAATGACTTATCTAGTGTTGTTTGGGGTTATAATATGTTAGAATACAATAAATTTGATATATTACACTTGCTAGAGATGCATGAAGAGTATTTAGAAGTGTGGAGAAGGACTTGTTGAAATTAGGTCACAAATGGGCTAAGAACTCGCAAACATTGTAATAAACCACTAAATGACTTATCTAGTGTTTTTTGGGGTTAGAATATGTTAGAATTCAATAAATTTAATTGATTACAAGTGCTAGAGATGCATGAAGAGTGTTTAGAAGTGTGGAGAAAGACTTGTTGAAATTAGGTCCTAAATGTAAATGGGCTAAGAACTCGGAAACATTGTGTTGAACCACTAAATGACTTATCTAGTGTTATTTTGGTTTAGAATATGTTAGAATACAATGAATTTGATTGATTACAAGTGCTAGAGATGCATAAAGAGTGTTTAGAAGTGTGTAGAAAGACTTGCCAAAATTTGTTCAAAATACGCTAAGAACTCGACAACATTGCGTAGACCCACTATATGGCTTGTCTAGTGTTGTTTAGGGTTAGAACATATTAGACTACAGTAAATTTGATTGATTACAAGTGCTAGAGATGTTTGAAGAGTGTTTAGAAGGTTGGAGAAAAACTTGTTGAAATTGGGTCCCAAATGGGCTAAGAACTCGGAAACATTGTGTTGAACCACTAAATGACTTATCTAGTGTTGTTTGGGGTTAGATTATGTTAGAATTCAATAAATTTGATTGATAACAAGTGCTAGAAATGCATGAAAAGTGTTTAGAAGTGTGGAGAAAGACTTGTTGAAATTGGGTCACAAATGGGCTAAGAACTCAAAAACATTGCGTTGAACCCCTAAATGACTTATCTAGTGGTTATTGGGGTTAGAGTATGTTAGAATACAATAAATTTGATTGATTACAATTGCTATAGATGCATGAAAAGTGTTTAGAAGTGGGGAGAAAGACGTTGAAATTGGGTCCCAAATGGGATAAGAACTCGGAAACATTGTGTTGAACCACTAAATGACTTACCAAGTGGTGTTTGGGGTTAGAATATGTTAGAATTCAATAAATTTGATTGATTACAAGTGCTAGGGAGGCATGAAGAGTGGTTAGAAGTGTAAAGAAAGACTTGTTGAAATTGGGTCCCAAATGGGCTAAGACGTCGGAAACATTGCGTTGAACCACTAAATGACTTATCTAGTGTTGTTTGGGGTTATAATATGTTAGAATACAATAAATTTGATTGATTACACTTGCTAGAGATGCATGAAGCGTGTTTAGAAGTGTGGAGAAAGACTTGTTGAAATTAGGTCCTAAATGGGCTAAGAACTCGAAAACATTGTGTTGAACCACTAAATGACTTATCTAGTGTTTTTTGGGGTTAGAATATGTTAGAATTCAATAAATTTGATTGATAACAAGTGCTAGAGATGCATGAAAAGTGTTTAGAAGTGTAGAGAAAGACTTGTTGAAATTGGGTCCCAAATGGGCTAAGAATTCGGAAATATTGCGTTGAACCCCTAAACGACTTATCTAGTGTTGTTTGGGGTTAGAATATGTTAGAATACAATAACTTTGATTGATTACAAATGCTAGAGATGCATGAAGAGTGTTTAGAGTTGTGTAGAAAGACTTGTTGAAATTTGGTCCCTAATGGGCTAAGAGTCGATAAACATGTCTTTAGAGCAGTAAATGGCTTGTCTAGTGTTGGGTCCCAAATGGGCTAAGAACTCGGAAACATTGCATTGAACCACTAAATGACTTATCTAGTGTTGTTTGGGTTTAGAATATGTTAGAATACAATGAATTTGATTGATTACAAGTGCTAGAGATGCATAAAGAGTGTTTAGAAGTGTGTAGAAAGACTTGCCAAAATTTGTTCAAAATACGCTAAGAACTCGACAACATTGCGTAGAACCACTATATGGCTTGTCTAGTGTTGTTTAGGGTTAGAACATATTAGACTACAGTAAATTTGATTGATTACAAGTGCTAGAGATGTTTGAAGAGTGTTTAGAAGGTTGGAGAAAAACTTGTTGAAATTGGGTCCCAAATGGGCTAAGAACTCGGAAACATTGTGTTGAACCACTAAATGACTTATCTAGTGTTGTTTGGGGTTAGATTATGTTAGAATTCAATAAATTTGATTGATAACAAGTGCTAGAAATGCATGAAAAGTGTTTAGAAGTGTGGAGAAAGACTTGTTGAAATTGGGTCACAAATGGGCTAAGAACTCAAAAACATTGCGTTGAACCCCTAAATGACTTATCTAGTGGTTATTGGGGTTAGAGTATGTTAGAATACAATAAATTTGATTGATTACAATTGCTATAGATGCATGAAAAGTGTTTAGAAGTGGGGAGAAAGACGTTGAAATTGGGTCCCAAATGGGATAAGAACTCGGAAACATTGTGTTGAACCACTAAATGACTTACCAAGTGGTGTTTGGGGTTAGAATATGTTAGAATTCAATAAATTTGATTGATTACAAGTGCTAGGTAGGCATGAAGAGTGGTTAGAAGTGTAAAGAAAGACTTGTTGAAATTGGGTCCCAAATGGGCTAAGAAGTCGGAAACATTGCGTTGAACCACTAAATGACTTATCTAGTGTTGTTTGGGGTTATAATATGTTAGAATACAATAAATTTGATTGATTACACTTGCTAGAGATGCATGAAGCGTGTTTAGAAGTGTGGAGAAAGACTTGTTGAAATTAGGTCCTAAATGGGCTAAGAACTCGAAAACATTGTGTTGAACCACTAAATGACTTATCTAGTGTTTTTTGGGGTTAGAATATGTTAGAATTCAATAAATTTGATTGATAACAAGTGCTAGAGATGCATGAAAAGTGTTTAGAAGTGTAGAGAAAGACTTGTTGAAATTGGGTCCCAAATGGGCTAAGAATTCGGAAATATTGCGTTGAACCCCTAAACGACTTATCTAGTGTTGTTTGGGGTTAGAATATGTTAGAATACAATAACTTTGATTGATTACAAATGCTAGAGATGCATGAAGAGTGTTTAGAGTTGTGTAGAAAGACTTGTTGAAATTTGGTCCCTAATGGGCTAAGAGTCGATAAACATGTCTTTAGAGCAGTAAATGGCTTGTCTAGTGTTGGGTCCCAAATGGGCTAAGAACTCGGAAACATTGCATTGAACCACTAAATGACTTATCTAGTGTTGTTTGGGTTTAGAATATGTTAGAATACAATGAATTTGATTGATTACAAGTGCTAGAGATGCATAAAGAGTGTTTAGAAGTGTGTAGAAAGACTTGCCAAAATTTGTTCAAAATACGCTAAGAACTCGACAACATTGCGTAGAACCACTATATGGCTTGTCTAGTGTTGTTTAGGGTTAGAACATATTAGACTACAGTAAATTTGATTGATTACAAGTGCTAGAGATGTTTGAAGAGTGTTTAGAAGGTTGGAGAAAAACTTGTTGAAATTGGGTCCCAAATGGGCTAAGAACTCGGAAACATTGTGTTGAACCACTAAATGACTTATCTAGTGTTGTTTAGGGTTAGATTATGTTAGAATTCAATAAATTTGATTGATAACAAGTGCTAGAAATGCATGAAAAGTGTTTAGAAGTGTGGAGAAAGACTTGTTGAAATTGGGTCACAAATGGGCTAAGAACTCAAAAACATTGCGTTGAACCCCTAAATGACTTATCTAGTGGTTATTGGGGTTAGAATATGTTAGAATACAGTAAATTTGATTGATTACAATTGCTATAGATGCATGGAAAGTGTTTCGAAGTGGGGAGAAAGACGTTGAAATTGGGTCCCAAATGGGATAAGAACTCGAAAACATTGTGTTGAACCACTAAATGACTTACCAAGTGGTGTTTGGGGTTAGACTATGTTAGAATTCAATAAATTTGATTGATTACAAGTGCTAGGGAGGCATGAAGAGTGGTTAGAAGTGTGGAGAAAGACTTGTTGAAATTAGGTCCCAAATGGGCTAAGAACTCGGAAACATTGCTTTGAACCACTAAATGACTTATCTAGTGTTGTTTGGGGTTATAATATGTTAGAATACAATAAATTTGATATATTACACTTGCTAGAGATGCATGAAGAGTATTTAGAAGTGTGGAGAAGGACTTGTTGAAATTAGGTCACAAATGGGCTAAGAACTCGCAAACATTGTAATAAACCACTAAATGACTTATCTAGTGTTTTTTGGGGTTAGAATATGTTAGAATTCAATAAATTTAATTGATTACAAGTGCTAGAGATGCATGAAGAGTGTTTAGAAGTGTGGAGAAAGACTTGTTGAAATTAGGTCCTAAATGTAAATGGGCTAAGAACTCGGAAACATTGTGTTGAACCACTAAATGAC
Organism: Capsella bursa-pastoris; assembly: GCA_036452645.1. Taxonomy (NCBI): domain Eukaryota; kingdom Viridiplantae; phylum Streptophyta; class Magnoliopsida; order Brassicales; family Brassicaceae; genus Capsella; species Capsella bursa-pastoris. The sequence continues at coordinate 7,252,766 of CP144192.1, forward strand.
TTATCTAGTGTTATTTTGGTTTAGAATATGTTAGAATACAATGAATTTGATTGATTACAAGTGCTAGAGATGCATAAAGAGTGTTTAGAAGTGTGTAGAAAGACTTGCCAAAATTTGTTCAAAATACGCTAAGAACTCGACAACATTGCGTAGACCCACTATATGGCTTGTCTAGTGTTGTTTAGGGTTAGAACATATTAGACTACAGTAAATTTGATTGATTACAAGTGCTAGAGATGTTTGAAGAGTGTTTAGAAGGTTGGAGAAAAACTTGTTGAAATTGGGTCCCAAATGGGCTAAGAACTCGGAAACATTGTGTTGAACCACTAAATGACTTATCTAGTGTTGTTTGGGGTTAGATTATGTTAGAATTCAATAAATTTGATTGATAACAAGTGCTAGAAATGCATGAAAAGTGTTTAGAAGTGTGGAGAAAGACTTGTTGAAATTGGGTCACAAATGGGCTAAGAACTCAAAAACATTGCGTTGAACCCCTAAATGACTTATCTAGTGGTTATTGGGGTTAGAGTATGTTAGAATACAATAAATTTGATTGATTACAATTGCTATAGATGCATGAAAAGTGTTTAGAAGTGGGGAGAAAGACGTTGAAATTGGGTCCCAAATGGGATAAGAACTCGGAAACATTGTGTTGAACCACTAAATGACTTACCAAGTGGTGTTTGGGGTTAGAATATGTTAGAATTCAATAAATTTGATTGATTACAAGTGCTAGGGAGGCATGAAGAGTGGTTAGAAGTGTAAAGAAAGACTTGTTGAAATTGGGTCCCAAATGGGCTAAGAAGTCGGAAACATTGCGTTGAACCACTAAATGACTTATCTAGTGTTGTTTGGGGTTATAATATGTTAGAATACAATAAATTTGATTGATTACACTTGCTAGAGATGCATGAAGCGTCTTTAGAAGTGTGGAGAAAGACTTGTTGAAATTAGGTCCTAAATGGGCTAAGAACTCGAAAACATTGTGTTGAACCACTAAATGACTTATCTAGTGTTTTTTGGGGTTAGAATATGTTAGAATTCAATAAATTTGATTGATAACAAGTGCTAGAGATGCATGAAAAGTGTTTAGAAGTGTAGAGAAAGACTTGTTGAAATTGGGTCCCAAATGGGCTAAGATTGATTACAAGTGCTAGAGATGCTTAAAGAGTGTTTAGAAGTGTGTAGAAAGACTTGCCAAAATTTGTTCAAAATAGGCTAAGAACTCGACAACATTGCGTAGAACCACTATATGGCTTGTCTAGTGTTGTTTAGGGTTAGAACATATTAGACTACAGTAAATTTGATTGATTACAAGTGCTAGAGATGTTTGAAGAGTGTTTAGAAGGTTGGAGAAAAACTTGTTGAAATTGGGTCCCAAATGGGCTAAGAACTCGGAAACATTGTGTTGAACCACTAAATGACTTATCTAGTGTTTTTTGGGGTTAGATTATGTTAGAATTCAATAAATTTGATTGATAACAAGTGCTAGAAATGCATGAAAAGTGTTTAGAAGTGTGGAGAAAGACTTGTTGAAATTGGGTCACAAATGGGCTAAGAACTCAAAAACATTGCGTTGAACCCCTAAATGACTTATCTAGTGGTTATTGGGGTTAGAATATGTTAGAATACAGTAAATTTGATTGATTACAATTGCTATAGATGCATGGAAAGTGTTTAGAAGTGGGGAGAAAGACGTTGAAATTGGGTCCCAAATGGGATAAGAACTCGAAAACATTGTGTTGAACCACTAAATGACTTACCAAGTGGTGTTTGGGGTTAGACTATGTTAGAATTCAATAAATTTGATTGATTACAAGTGCTAGGGAGGCATGAAGAGTGGTTAGAAGTGTGGAGAAAGACTTGTTGAAATTATGTCCCAAATGGGCTAAGAACTCGGAAACATTGCTTTGAACCACTAAATGACTTATCTAGTGTTGTTTGGGGTTATAATATGTTAGAATACAATGAATTTGATTGATTACAAGTGCTAGAGATGCATAAAGAGTGTTTAGAAGTGTGTAGAAAGACTTGCCAAAATTTGTTCAAAATAGGCTAAGAACTCGGAAACATTGCGTAGAACCACTATATGGCTTGTCTAGTGTTGTTTAGGGTTAGAACATATTAGACTACAGTAAATTTGATTGATTACAAGGTCTAGAGATGTTTGAAGAGTGTTTAGAAGGTTGGAGAAAACTTGTTGAAATTGGGTTCCAAATGGGCTAAGAACTCGGAAACATTGTGTTGAACCACTAAATGACTTATCTAGTGTTGTTTGGGGTTAGAATATGTTAGAATTCAATAAATTTGATTGATAACAAGTGCTAGAGATGCATGAAAAGTGTTTAGAAGTGTGGAGAAAGACTTGTTGAAATTGGGTCACAAATGGGCTAAGAACTCAAAAACATTGCGTTGAACCCCTAAATGACTTATCTAGTGGTTATTGGGGTTAGAGTATGTTAGAATACAATAAATTTGATTGATTACAATTGCTATAGATGCATGAAAAGTGTTTAGAAGTGGGGAGAAAGACGTTGAAATTGGGTCCCAAATGGGATAAGAACTCGGAAACATTGTGTTGAACCACTAAATGACTTACCAAGTGGTGTTTGGGGTTAGAATATGTTAGAATTCAATAAATTTGATTGATTACAAGTGCTAGGGAGGCATGAAGAGTGGTTAGAAGTGTAAAGAAAGACTTGTTGAAATTGGGTCCCAAATGGGCTAAGAAGTCGGAAACATTGCGTTGAACCACTAAATGACTTATCTAGTGTTGTTTGGGGTTATAATATGTTAGAATACAATAAATTTGATTGATTACACTTGCTAGAGATGCATGAAGCGTCTTTAGAAGTGTGGAGAAAGACTTGTTGAAATTAGGTCCTAAATGGGCTAAGAACTCGAAAACATTGTGTTGAACCACTAAATGACTTATCTAGTGTTTTTTGGGGTTAGAATATGTTAGAATTCAATAAATTTGATTGATAACAAGTGCTAGAGATGCATGAAAAGTGTTTAGAAGTGTAGAGAAAGACTTGTTGAAATTGGGTCCCAAATGGGCTAAGATTGATTACAAGTGCTAGAGATGCATAAAGAGTGTTTAGAAGTGTGTAGAAAGACTTGCCAAAATTTGTTCAAAATAGGCTAAGAACTCGACAACATTGCGTAGAACCACTATATGGCTTGTCTAGTGTTGTTTAGGGTTAGAACATATTAGACTACAGTAAATTTGATTGATTACAAGTGCTAGAGATGTTTGAAGAGTGTTTAGAAGGTTGGAGAAAAACTTGTTGAAATTGGGTCCCAAATGGGCTAAGAACTCGGAAACATTGTGTTGAACCACTAAATGACTTATCTAGTGTTGTTTGGGGTTAGATTATGTTAGAATTCAATAAATTTGATTGATAACAAGTGCTAGAAATGCATGAAAAGTGTTTAGAAGTGTGGAGAAAGACTTGTTGAAATTGGGTCACAAATGGGCTAAGAACTCAAAAACATTGCGTTGAACCCCTAAATGACTTATCTAGTGGTTATTGGGGTTAGAATATGTTAGAATACAGTAAATTTGATTGATTACAATTGCTATAGATGCATGGAAAGTGTTTAGAAGTGGGGAGAAAGACGTTGAAATTGGGTCCCAAATGGGATAAGAACTCGAAAACATTGTGCTGAACCACTAAATGACTTACCAAGTGGTGTTTGGGGTTAGACTATGTTAGAATTCAATAAATTTGATTGATTACAAGTGCTAGGGAGGCATGAAGAGTGGTTAGAAGTGTGGAGAAAGACTTGTTGAAATTATGTCCCAAATGGGCTAAGAACTCGGAAACATTGCTTTGAACCACTAAATGAATTATCTAGTGTTGTTTGGGGTTATAATATGTTAGAATACAATGAATTTGATTGATTACAAGTGCTAGAGATGCATAAAGAGTGTTTAGAAGTGTGTAGAAAGACTTGCCAAAATTTGTTCAAAATAGGCTAAGAACTCGGAAACATTGCGTAGAACCACTATATGGCTTGTCTAGTGTTGTTTAGGGTTAGAACATATTAGACTACAGTAAATTTGATTGATTACAAGGTCTAGAGATGTTTGAAGAGTGTTTAGAAGGTTGGAGAAAACTTGTTGAAATTGGGTTCCAAATGGGCTAAGATTGATTACAAGTGCTAGAGATGCATAAAGAGTGTTTAGAAGTGTGTAGAAAGACTTGCCAAAATTTGTTCAAAATACGCTAAGAACTCGACAACATTGCGTAGAATCACTATATGGCTTGTCTAGTGTTGTTTAGGGTTAGAACATATTAGACTACAGTAAATTTGATTGATTACAAGTGCTAGAGATGTTTGAAGAGTGTTTGGAAGGTTGGAGAAAAACTTGTTGAAATTGGGTCCCAAATGGGCTAAGAACTCGGAAACATTGTGTTGAACCACTAAATGACTTATCTAGTGTTGTTTGGGGTTAGAATATGTTATAATTCAATAAATCTGATTGATAACAAGTGCTAGAGATGCCTGAAAAGTGTTTAGAAGTGTGGAGAAAGACTTGTTGAAATTGTGTCACAAATGGGCTAAGAACTCGGAAACATTGCGTTGAACCCCTAAATGACTTATCTAGTGTTGTTTGGGGTTAGAATATGTTAGAATACAATAAATTTGATTGATTACAATTGCTATAGATGCATGAAAAGTGTTTAGAAGTGGGGAGAAAGACGTTGAAATTGGGTCTCAAATGGGCTAAGAATTCGGAAACAATGCGTTGAACCACTAAATGACTTACCAAGTGGTTTTTGGGGTTAGAATATGTTAGAATTCAATAAATTTGATTGATAACAAGTGCTAGAGATGCATGAAATGTGTTTAGAAGTGTGGAGAAAGATTTGTTGAAATTGGGTCACAGATGGGCTAAGAACTCAAAAACATTGCGTTGAACCCCTAAATGACTTATCAAGTGGTTATTGGGGTTAGAATATGTAAGAATACAATAAATTTGATTGATTACAATTGCTATAGATGCATGAAAAGTGTTTAGAAGTGGGGAGAAAGACGTTGAAATTGGGTCCCAAATGGGATAAGAACTCGGTAACATTGTGTTGAACCACTAAATGACTTACCAAGTGGTGTTTGGGGTTAGAATATGTTAGAATTCAATAAATCTGATTGATAACAAGTGCTAGAGATGCCAGAAAAGTGTTTAGAAGTGTGGAGAAAGACTTGTTGAAATTGGGTCACAAATGGGCTAAGAACTCGGAAACATTGCGTTGAACCCTTAAATGACTTATCTAGTGGTTATTGGGGTTAGAATATGTTAGAATACAATAAATTTGATTGATTACAATTGCTATAGATGCATGAAGCGTGTTTAGAAGTTTGGAGAAAGACTTGTTGAAATTAGGTCCTAAATGGGCTAAGAACTCGGAAACATTGTGTTGAACCACTAAATGACTTACCAAGTGGTTTTTGGGGTTAGAATATGTTAGAATTCAATAAATTTGATTGATAACAAGTGCTAGAGATGCATGAAATGTGTTTAGAAGTGTGGAGAAAAACTTGTTGAAATTGGGTCCCAAATGGGCTAAGAAGTCGGAAACATTGCGTTGAACCACTAAATGACTTATCTAGTGTTGTTTGGGTTTATAATATGTTAGAATACAATAAATTTGATTGATTAAACTTGCTAGAGATGCATGAAGAGTGTTTAGAAGTGTAGAGAAAGACTTGTTGAAATTGGGTCCCAAATGGGCTAAGAATTCGGAAACATTGCGTTGAACCCCTAAACGACTTATCTAGTGTTGTTTGGGGTTAGAATATGTTAGAATACAATAACTTTGATTGATTATAAGTGCTAGAGATGCATGAAGAGTGTTTAGAGTTGTGTAGAGAGACTTGTTGAAATTTGATCCCAAATGTGCTAAGAATCGATAAACATGTCTTTGGAGCAGTAAATGGCTTGTCTTCTGTTGTTTGGGGTTTGAATATGTTAGAATACAATAAATTTTATTGATTACAAGTTTAGAGATGCATGAAGAGTGTTTAGAAGTGTGGAGAAAGACTTGTTAAAATTGGGTCCCAAATGGGCTAAGAACTCGGAAACATTGCGTTGAACCACTAAATGACTTATCTAGTGTTGTTTGGGTTTAGAATATGTTAGAATACAATGAATTTGATTGATTACAAGTGCTAGAGATGCATAAAGAGTGTTTAGAAGTGTGTAGAAAGACTTGCCAAAATTTGTTCAAAATAGGCTAAGAACTCGGAAACATTGCGTAGAACCACTATATGGCTTGTCTAGTGTTGTTTCGGGTTAGAACATATTAGACTACAGTAAATTTGATTGCTTACAAGTGCTAGAGATGTTTGAAGAGTGTATAGAAGGTTGAAGAAAAACTTGTTGAAATTGGGTCCCAAATGGGCTAAGAACTCGGAAACATTGTGTTGAACCACTAAATGACTTATCTAGTGTTGTTTGGGGTTAGAATATGGTAGAATTCAATAAATCTGATTGATAACAAGTGCTAGAGATGCCAGAAAAGTGTTTAGAAGTGTGGAGAAAGACTTGTTGAAATTGGGTCACAAATGGGCTAAGAACTCAAAAACATTGCGTTGAACCCCTAAATGACTTATCTAGTGGTTATTGGGGTTAGAATATGTTAGAATACAGTAAATTTGATTGATTACAATTACTATAGATGCATGGAAAGTGTTTAGAAGTGGGGAGAAAGACGTTGAAATTGGGTCCCAAATGGGATAAGAACTCGAAAACATTGTGTTGAACCACTAAATGACTTACCAAGTGGTGTTTGGGGTTAGACTATGTTAGAATTCAATAAATTTGATTGATTACAAGTGCTAGGGAGGCATGAAGAGTGGTTAGAAGTGTGGAGAAAGACTTGTTGAAATTAGGTCCCAAATGGGCTAAGAACTCGGAAACATTGCTTTGAACCACTAAATGACTTATCTAGTGTTGTTTGGGGTTATAATATGTTAGAATACAATAAATTTGATATATTACACTTGCTAGAGATGCATGAAGAGTATTTAGAAGTGTGGAGAACGACTTGTTGAAATTAGGTCACAAATGGGCTAAGAACTCGGAAACATTGTGTTGAACCACTAAATGACTTACCAAGTGGTGTTTGGGGTTAGACTATGTTAGAATTCAATAAATTTGATTGATTACAAGTGCTAGGGAGGCATGAAGAGTGGTTAGAAGTGTGGAGAAAGACTTGTTGAAATTAGGTCCCAAATGGGCTAAGAACTCGGAAACATTGTGTTGAACCACTAAATGACTTATCTAGTGTTATTTTGGTTTAGAATATGTTAGAATACAATGAATTTGATTGATTACAAGTGCTAGAGATGCATAAAGAGTATTTAGAAGTGTGTAGAAAGACTTGTTGAAATTAGGTCACAAATGGGCTAAGAACTCGGAAACATTGTAATGAACCACTAAATGACTTATCTAGTGTTTTTTGGGGTTAGAATATGTTAGAATTCAATAAATTTAATTGATTACAAGTGCTAGAGATGCATGAAGAGTGTTTAGAAGTGTGGAGAAAGACTTGTTGAAATTGGGTCCCAAATGGGCTAAGAACTCGGAAACATTGCGTTGAACCACTAAATGACTTATCTAGTGTTGTTTGGGGTTAGAATATGTTAGAATACAATAAATTTGATTGATTACAAGTGCTAGAGATGCATGAAAAGTGTTTAGAAGTGTGGAGAAAGACTTGTTGAAATTGGGTCCCAAATGGGCTAAGAACTCAGAAACATTGCGTTGAACCACTAAATGACTTATCTAGTGTTGTTTGGGGTTAGAATATGTTAGAATACAATAAATTTGATTGATTAACAGTGCTAGAGATGCATGAAAAGTGTTTAGAAGTGTGGAGAAAGACTTGTTGAAATTGGGTCCCAAATGGGATAAGAACTCGGAAACATTGCGTTGAACCACTAAATGGCTTGTCTAGTGTTGTTTGGGGTTAGAATATGTTAGAATACAATAAATTTGATTGATTACAAGTGCTAGAGATGCATGAAGAGTGGTTAGAAGTGTGGAGAAAGACTTGTTGAAATTGGGTCCCAAATGGGCTAAGAACTCGGAAACATTGCGTTGAACCACTAAATGGCTTTTGTAGTGTTGTTTGGGGTTAGAATATGTTAGAATACAATAAATATGATTGATTACAAGTGCTAGAGATGCATGAAAAGTATTTAGAAGTGTGGAGAAAGACTTGTTAAAATTGGGTCCGAAATGCGCTAAGAACTCGGAACATTGCGTTAAACCACTAAATGGCTTGTCTAGTGTTGTTTGGGGTTAGAATATGTTAGAATACAATGAATTTGATTGATTACAAGTGCTAGAGATGCATGAAAAGTGTTTAGAAGTGTGGAGAAAGACTTTTTGAAATTGGGTCCCAAATGGGCTAAGAACTCAGAAACATTGCGTTGAACCACTAAATAACTTATCTAGTGTTGTTTGGGGTTAGAATATGTTAGAATACAATAAATTTGATTTATTACAAGTGCTAGAGATGCATGAAAAGTATTTAGAAGTGTGTAGAAAGCCTTGTTGAAATTTGGTCCAAAATGGGATAAGAACTCGGAAACATTGCGTTGAACCACTAAATGGCTTGTCTAGTGTTGTTTGGGGTTAGAATATGTTAGAATACAATGAATTTGATTGATTACAAGTGCTAGAGATGCATGAAGAGTGTTTAGAAGTGTGGAGAAAGACTTCTTGAAATTGGGTCCCAAATGGGCTAAGAACTCAGAAACATTGCGTTGAACCACTAAATGACTTATCTAGTGTTGTTTGGGGTTAGAATATGTTAGAATACAATAAATTTGATTGATTACAAGTGCTAGAGATGCATGAAAAGTGTTTAGAAGTGTGGAGAAAGACTTGTTGAAATAGGTTCCCAAATGGGCTAAGAACTCGGAAACATTGCGTTGAACCACTAAATGGCTTGTCTAGTGTTGTTTGGGGTTAGAATATGTTAGAATACAATAAATTTGATTGATTACAAGTGCTAGAGATGCATGAAGAGTGTTTAGAAGTGTGGAGAAAAACTTCTTGAAATTGGGTCCCAAATGGGATAAGAACTCGGAAACATTGCGTTGAACCTATAAATGGCTTGTGTAGTGTTGTTTGGGGTTAGAATATGTTAGAATACAATGAATTTGATTGATTACAAGTGCTAGAGATGCATGAAGATTGTTTAGAAGTGTGGAGAAAGACTTCTTGAAATTGGGTCCCAAATGGGCTAAGAACTCAGAAACATTGCGTTGAACCACTAAATGACTTATCTAGTGTTGTTTGGGGTTAGAATATGTTAGAATACAATAAATTTGATTGATTAACAGTGCTAGAGATGCATGAAAAGTATTTAGAAGTGTGGAGAAAGACTTGTTGAAATTGGGTCCCAAATGGGCTAAGAACTCGGAAACATTGCGTTGAACCACTAAATAACTTATCTAGTGTTGTTTGGGGTTAGAATATATTAGAATACAATAAATCCGATTGATTACAAGTGCTAGAGATGCATGAAGAGTGATAAGAAGTGTGGAGAAAGACTTGTTGAAATTGGGTCCCAAATGGGCTAAGAACTCGGAAACATTGCGTTGAACCTCTAAATGACTTATCTAGTGTTGTTTGGGGTTAGAATTTATTAGAATACAATGAATTTGATTGATTACAAGTGTTAGAGATGCATGAAGAGTGTTTAGAAGTGTGTAGAAAGCCTTGCCGAAATTCTGTCCAAAATGGGCTAAGAACTCAGAAACATTGCGTTGAACCACTAAATGGCTTGTCTAGTGTTGTTTGGGGTTAGAATATGCTAGAATACAATAAATTTGATTTATTACAAGTCCTAGAGATGCATGAAAAGTGTTTAGAAGTGTGGAGAAAGACTTCTTGAAATTGGGTCCCAAATGGGCTAAGAACTCAGAAACATTGCGTTGAACCACTAAATGACTTATCTAGTGTTGTTTGGGGTTAGAATATGTTAGAATACAATAAATTTGATTGATTACAAGTGCTAGAGATGCATGAAAAGTGTTTAGAAGTGTGGAGAAAGACTTTTTGAAATTGGGTCCCAAATGGGCTAAGAACTCAGAAACATTGCGTTGAACCACTAAATGACTTATCTAGTGTTGTTTGGGGTTAGAATATGTTAGAATACAATAAATTTGATTGATTAACAGTGCTAGAGATGCATGAAAAGTATTTAGAAGTGTGGAGAAAGACTTGTTGAAATTGGGTCCAAAATGGGATAAGAACTCGGAAACATTGCGTTGAACCACTAAATGGCTTGTCTAGTGTTGTTTGGGGTTAGAATATGTTAGAATACAATGAATTTGATTGATTACAAGTGCTAGAGATGCATGAAGAGTGTTTAGAAGTGTGGAGAAAGACTTGTTGAAATTGGGTCCCAAATGGGCTAAGAACTCAGAAACATTGCGTTGAACCACTAAATGACTTATCTAGTGTTGTTTGGGGTTAGAATATGTTAGAATACAATAAATATGATTGATTACAAGTGCTAGAGATGCATGAAGAGTGATAAGAAGTGTGGAGAAAGACTTGTTGAAATTGGGTCCCAAATGGGCTAAGAACTCGGAAACATTGCGTTGAACCACTAAATGGCTTGTCTAGTGTTGTTTGGGGTTAGAATATGTTAGAATACAATAAATTTGATTGATTACAAGTGCTAGAGATGCATGAAGAGTGTTTAGAAGTGTGGAGAAAGACTTGTTGAAATTGGGTCCCAAATGGGCTAAGAACTCGGAAACATTGCGTTGAACCACTAAATGACTTATCTAGTGTTGTTTGGGGTTAGAATATGTTAGAATACAATAAATTTGATTGATTAAAAGTGCTAGAGATGCATGAAAAGTGTTTAGAAGTGTGTAGAAAGACTTGTTGAAATTTGGTCCAAAATGGGCTAAGAACTCGGAAACATTGCGTTGAACCACTAAATGGCTTGTCTAGTGTTGTTTGGGGTTAGAATATGTTAGAATACAATGAATTTGATTGATTACAAGTGCTAGAGATGCATGAAGAGTGTTTAGAAGTGTGGAGAAAGACTTCTTGAAATTGGGTCCCAAATGGGCTAAGAACTCAGAAACATTGCGTTGAACCACTAAATGACTTATCTAGTGTTGTTTGGGGTTAGAATATGTTAGAATACAATAAATTTGATTGATTACAAGTGCTAGAGATGCATGAAAAGTGTTTAGAAGTGTGGAGAAAGACTTGTTGAAATTGGGTCCCAAATGGGCTAAGAACTCAGAAACATTGCGTTGAACCACTAAATGACTTATCTAGTGTTGTTTGGGGTTAGAATATGTTAGAATACAATAAATTTGATTGATTAACAGTGCTAGAGATGCATGAAAAGTATTTAGAAGTGTGTAGAAAGCCTTGTTGAAATTTGGTCCAAAATGGGATAAGAACTCGGAAACATTGCGTTGAACCACTAAATGGCTTGTCTAGTGTTGTTTGGGGTTAGAATATGTTAGAATACAATGAATTTGATTGATTACAAGTGCTAGAGATGCATGAAGAGTGTTTAGAAGTGTGGAGAAAGACTTCTTGAAATTGGGTCCCAAATGGGCTAAGAACTCAGAAACATTGCGTTGAACCACTAAATGACTTATCTAGTGTTGTTTGGGGTTAGAATATGTTAGAATACAATAAATTTGATTGATTAACAGTGCTAGAGATGCATGAAAAGTATTTAGAAGTGTGGAGAAAGCCTTGTCGAAATTCTGTCCAAAATGGGCTAAGAACTCAGAAACATTGCGTTGAACCACTAAATGGCTTGTCTAGTGTTGTTTGGGGTTAGAATATGTTAGAATACAATGAATTTGATTGATTACAAGTGCTAGAGATGCATGAAGAGTGTTTAGAAGTGTGGAGAAAGACTTCTTGAAATTGGGTCCCAAATGGGCTAAGAACTCAGAAACATTGCGTTGAACCACTAAATGACTTATCTAGTGTTGTTTGGGGTTAGAATATGTTAGAATACAATAAATTTGATTGATTAACAGTGCTAGAGATGCATGAAAAGTATTTAGAAGTGTGGAGAAAGACTTGTTGAAATTTGGTCCAAAATGGGCTAAGAACTCGGAAACATTGCGTTGAACCACTAAATGGCTTGTCTAGTGTTGTTTGGGGTTAGAATATGTTAGAATACAATGAATTTGATTGATTACAAGTGCTAGAGATGCATGAAGAGTGTTTAGAAGTGTGGAGAAAGACTTCTTGAAATTGGGTCCCAAATGGGCTAAGAACTCAGAAACATTGCGTTGAACCACTAAATGACTTATCTAGTGTTGTTTGGGGTTAGAATATGTTAGAATACAATAAATTTGATTGATTACAAGTGCTAGAGATGCATGAAAAGTATTTAGAAGTGTGGAGAAAGACTTGTTGAAATTGGGTCCCAAATGGGCTAAGAACTCGGAAACATTGCGTTGAACCACTAAATGGCTTGTCTAGTGTAGTTTGGGGTTAGAATATGTTAGAATACAATAAATTTGATTTAATACAAGTGCTAGAGATGCATGAAAAGTGTTTAGAAGTGTGGAGAAAGACTTCTTGAAATTGGGTCCCAAATGGGCTAAGAACTCGGAAACATTGCGTTGAACCACTAAATGGCTTGTCTAGTGTTGTTTGGGGTTAGAATATGTTAGAATACAATGAATTTGATTGATTACAAGTGCTAGAGATGCATGAAGAGTGTTTAGAAGTGTGGAGAAAGACTTTTTGAAATTGGGTCCCAAATGGGCTAAGAACTCAGAAACATTGCGTTGAACCACTAAATGACTTATCTAGTGTTGTTTGGGGTTAGAATATGTTAGAATACAATGAATTTGATTGATTACAAGTGTTAGAGATGCATGAAGAGTGTTTAGAAGTGTGTAGAAAGCCTTGTTGAAATTTGGTCCAAAATGGGATAAGAACTCGGAAACATTGCGTTGAACTACTACATGGCTTGTCTAGTGTTGTTTGGGGTTAGAATATGTTAGAATACAATGAATTTGATTGATTACAAGTGCTAGAGATGCATGAAGAGTGTTTAGAAGTGTGGAGAAAGACTTCTTGAAATTGGGTCCCAAATGGGCTAAGAACTCAGAAACATTGCGTTGAACCACTAAATGACTTATCTAGTGTTGTTTGGGGTTAGAATATGTTAGAATACAATAAATTTGATTGATTAACAGTGCTAGAGATGCATGAAAAGTATTTAGAAGTGTGGAGAAAGACTTGTTGAAATTGGGTCCCAAATGGGCTAAGAACTCGGAAACATTGCGTTGAACCACTAAATGGCTTGTCTAGTGTTGTTTGGGGTTAGAATATGTTAGAATACAATGAATTTGATTGATTACAAGTGCTAGAGATGCATGAAGAGTGTTTAGAAGTGTGGAGAAAGACTTGTTGAAATTGGGTCCCAAATGGGCTAAGAACTCGGAAACATTGCGTTGAACCACTAAATGACTTATCTAGTGTTGTTTGGGGTTAGAATATATTAGAATACAAGAAATCTGATTCATTAGAAGTGCTAGAGATGCATGAAGAGTGTTTAGAAGTGTGGAGAAAGACTTGTTGAAATTGGGTCCCAAATGGGCTAAGAACTCAGAAACATTGCGTTGAACCACTAAATGACTTATCTAGTGTTGTTTGGGGTTAGAATATGTTAGAATACAATAAATTTGATTGATTACAAGTGCTAGAGATGCATGAAAAGTGTTTAGAAGTGTGGAGAAAGACTTCTTGAAATTGGGTCCAAAATGGGATAAGAACTCGGAAACATTGCGTTGAACCACTAAATGGCTTGTCTAGTGTTGTTTGGGGTTAGAATATGTTAGAATACAATGAATTTGATTGATTACAAGTGCTAGAGATGCATGAAGAGTGATAAGAATTGTGGAGAAAGACTTGTTGAAATTGGGTCCCAAATGGGCTAAGAACTCGGAAACATTGCGTTGAACCTCTAAATGACTTATCTAGTGTTGTTTGGGGTTAGAATATGTTAGAATACAATAAATTTGATTGATTAACACTGCTAGAGATGCATGAAAAGTATTTAGAAGTGTGGAGAAAGACTTGTTGAAATTAGGTCCCAAATAGGCTAAGAACTCGGAAACATTGCGTTGAACCACTAAATGGCTTGTCTAGTGTTGTTTGGGGTTAGAATATGTTAGAATACAATGAATTTGATTGATTACAAGTGCTAGAGATGCATGAAGAGTGTTTAGAAGTGTGGAGAAAGACTTTTTGAAATTGGGTCCCAAATGGGCTAAGAACTCAGAAATATTGCGTTGAACCACTAAATGACTTATCTAGTGTTTTTTGGGGTTAAAATATGTTAGAATACAATAAATTTGATTGATTAACAGTGCTAGAGATGCATGAAAAGTATTTAGAAGTGTGTAGAAAGCCTTGTTGAAATTTGGTCCAAAATGGGATAAGAACTCGGAAACATTGCGTTGAACCACTAAATGGCTTGTCTAGTGTTGTTTGGGGTTAGAATATGTTAGAATACAATGAATTTGATTGATTACAAGTGCTAGAGATGCATGAAGAGTGTTTAGAAGTGTGGAGAAAGACTTCTTGAAATTGGGTCCCAAATGGGCTAAGAACTCAGAAACATTGCGTTGAACCACTAAATGACTTATCTAGTGTTGTTTGGGGTTAGAATATGCTAGAATACAATAAATTTGATTTATTACAAGTGATAGAGATGCATGAACAGTGTTTAGAAGTGTGGAGAAAGACTTTTTGAAATTGGGTCCCAAATGGGCTAAGAACTCAGAAACATTGCGTTGAACCACTAAATGACTTATCTAGTGTTTTTTGGGGTTAGAATATGTTAGAATACAATAAATTTGATTGATTAACAGTGCTAGAGATGCATGAAAAGTATTTAGAAGTGTGGAGAAAGACTTGTTGAAATTGGGTCCAAAATGGGATAAGAACTCGGAAACATTGCGTTGAACCACTAAATGGCTTGTCTAGTGTTGTTTGGGGTTAGAATATGTTAGAATACAATGAATTTGATTGATTACAAGTGCTAGAGATGCATGAAAAGTGTTTAGAAGTGTGGAGAAAGACTTCTTGAAATTGGGTCCCAAATGGGCTAAGAACTCAGAAACATTGCGTTGAACCACTAAATGACTTATCTAGTGTTGTTTGGGGTTAGAATATGTTAGAATACAATAAATTTGATTGATTAACAGTGCTAGAGATGCATGAAAAGTATTTAGAAGTGTGTAGAAAGCCTTGTTGAAATTTGGTCCAAAATGGGATAAGAACTCGGAAACATTGCGTTGAACCACTAAATGGCTTGTCTAGTGTTGTTTGGGGTTAGAATATGTTAGAATACAATGAATTTGATTTATTACAAGTGCTAGAGATGCATGAAAAGTGTTTAGAAGTGTGGAGAAAGACTTTTTGAAATTGGGTCCCAAATGGGCTAAGAACTCAGAAACATTGCGTTGAACCACTAAATGACTTATCTAGTGTTGTTTGGGGTTAGAATATGTTAGAATACAATAAATTTGATTGATTAACAGTGCTAGAGATGCATGAAAAGTATTTAGAAGTGTGGAGAAAGCCTTGTTGAAATTTGGTCCAAAATGGGATAAGAACTCGGAAACATTGCGTTGAACCACTAAATGGCTTGTCTAGTGTTGTTTGGGGTTAGAATATGTTAGAATAACTTGAATTTGATTGATTACAAGTGCTAGAGATGCATGAAGAGTGTTTAGAAGTGTAGAGAAAGACTTCTTGAAATTGGGTCCCAAATGGGCTAAGAACTCAGAAACATTGCGTTGAACCACTAAATGGCTTGTCTAGTGTTGTTTCGGGTTAGAATATGCTATAATACAATAAATTTGATTTATTACAAGTGCTAGAGATGCATGAACAGTGTTTAGAAGTGTGGAGAAAGACTTTTTGAAATTGGGTCCCAAATGGGCTAAGAACTCAGAAATATTGCGTTGAACCACTAAATGACTTATCTAGTGTTTTTTGGGGTTAGAATATGTTAGAATACAATAAATTTGATTGATTAACAGTGCTAGAGATGCATGAAAAGTATTTAGAAGTGTGTAGAAAGCCTTGTTGAAATTTGGTCCAAAATGGGATAAGAACTCGGAAACATTGCGTTGAACCACTAAATGGCTTGTCTAGTGTTGTTTGGGGTTAGAATATGTTAGAATACAATGAATTTGATTGATTACAAGTGCTAGAGATGCATGAAGAGTGTTTAGAAGTGTGGAGAAAGACTTCTTGAAATTGGGTCCCAAATGGGCTAAGAACTCAGAAACATTGCGTTGAACCACTAAATGACTTATCTAGTGTTGTTTGGGGTTAGAATATGTTAGAATACAATAAATTTGATTGATTAACAGTGCTAGAGATGCATGAAAAGTATTTAGAAGTGTGGAGAAAGACTTGTTGAAATTGGGTCCCAAATGGGCTAAGAACTCGGAAACATTGCGTTGAACCACTAAATGGCTTGTCTAGTGTTGTTTGGGGTTCGAATATGTTAGAATACAATGAATTTGATTGATTACAAGTGCTAGAGATGCATGAAGAGTGATAAGAAGTGTGGAGAAAGACTTGTTGAAATTGGGTCCCAAATGGGCTAAGAACTCGGAAACATTGCGTTGAACCACTAAATGACTTATCTAGTGTTGTTTGGGGTTAGAATTTATTAGAATACAATGAATTTGATTGATTAACAGTGCTAGAGATGCATGAAGAGTGTTTAGAAGTGTGTAGAAAGCCTTGCCGAAATTCTGTCCAAAATGGGCTAAGAACTCGGAAACATTGCGTTGAACCTCTAAATGACTTATCTAGTGTTGTTTGGGGTTAGAATTTATTAGAATACAATGAATTTGATTGATTACAAGTGTTAGAGATGCATGAAGAGTGTTTAGAAGTGTGTAGAAAGCCTTGCCGAAATTCTGTCCAAAATGGGCTAAGAACTCAGAAACATTGCGTTGAACCACTAAATGGCTTGTCTAGTGTTGTTTCGGGTTAGAATATGCTAGAATACAATAAATTTGATTTATTACAAGTGCTAGAGATGCATGAACAGTGTTTAGAAGTGTGGAGAAAGACTTCTTGAAATTGGGTCCCAAATGGGCTAAGAACTCAGAAACATTGCGTTGAACCACTAAATGACTTATCTAGTGTTGTTTGGGGTTAGAATATGTTAGAATACAATAAATTTGATTGATTAACAGTGCTAGAGATGCATGAAAAGTATTTAGAAGTGTGTAGAAAGCCTTGTTGAAATTTGGTCCAAAATGGGATAAGAACTCGGAAACATTGCGTTGAACCACTAAATGGCTTGTCTAGTGTTGTTTGGGGTTAGAATATGTTAGAATACAATGAATTTGATTGATTACAAGTGCTAGAGATGCATGAAGAGTGTTTAGAAGTGTGGAGAAAGACTTCTTGAAATTGGGTCCCAAATGGGCTAAGAACTCAGAAACATTGCGTTGAACCACTAAATGACTTATCTAGTGTTGTTTGGGGTTAGAATATGTTAGAATACAATAAATTTGATTGATTAACAGTGCTAGAGATGCATGAAAAGTATTTAGAAGTGTGGAGAAAGACTTGTTGAAATTGGGTCCAAAATGGGATAAGAACTCGGAAACATTGCGTTGAACCACTAAATGGCTTGTCTAGTGTTGTTTGGGGTTAGAATATGTTAGAATACAATGAATTTGATTGATTACAAGTGCTAGAGATGCATGAAGAGTGTTTAGAAGTGTGGAGAAAGACTTCTTGAAATTGGGTCCCAAATGGGCTAAGAACTCAGAAACATTGCGTTGAACCACTAAATGACTTATCTAGTGTTGTTTGGGGTTAGAATATGTTAGAATACAATAAATTTGATTGACTAACAGTGCTAGAGATGCATGAAAAGTATTTAGAAGTGTGGAGAAAACCTTGTTGAAATTTGGTCCAAAATGGGATAAGAACTCGGAAACATTGCGTTGAACCACTAAATGGCTTGTCTAGTGTTGTTTGGGGTTAGAATATGTTAGAATACAATGAATTTGATTGATTACAAGTGCTAGAGATGCATGAAGAGTGTTTAGAAGTGTGGAGAAAGACTTCTTGAAATTGGGTCCCAAATGGGCTAAGAACTCAGAAACATTGCGTTGAACCACTAAATGGCTTGTCTAGTGTTGTTTGGGGTTAGAATATGTTAGAATACAATGAATTTGATTGATTACAAGTGCTAGAGATGCATGAAGAGTGTTTAGAAGTGTGGAGAAAGACTTCTTGAAATTGGGTCCCAAATGGGCTAAGAACTCAGAAACATTGCGTTGAACCACTAAATGACTTATCTAGTGTTGTTTGGGGTTAGAATATGTTAGAATACAATAAATTTGATTGATTAACAGTGCTAGAGATGCATGAAAAGTATTTAGAAGTGTGGAGAAAGCTTTGTTGAAATTTGGTCCAAAATGGGATAAGAACTCGGAAACATTGCGTTGAACCTATAAATGGCTTGTGTAGTGTTGTTTGGGGTTAGAATATGTTAGAATACAATGAATTTGATTGATTACAAGTGCTAGAGATGCATGAAGATTGTTTAGAAGTGTGGAGAAAGACTTCTTGAAATTGGGTCCCAAATGGGCTAAAGAACTCAGAAACATTGCGTTGAACCACTAAATGACTTATCTAGTGTTGTTTGGGGTTAGAATATGTTAGAATACAATAAATTTGATTGATTAACAGTGCTAGAGATGCATGAAAAGTATTTAGAAGTGTGGAGAAAGACTTGTTAAAATTGGGTCCCAAATGGGCTAAGAACTCGGAAACATTGCGTTGAACCACTAAATGGCTTGTCTAGTGTTGTTTGGGGTTAGAATATGTTAGAATACAATGAATTTGATTGATTACAAGTGCTAGAGA
This sequence comes from Capsella bursa-pastoris, assembly GCA_036452645.1. Lineage (NCBI taxonomy): Eukaryota > Viridiplantae > Streptophyta > Magnoliopsida > Brassicales > Brassicaceae > Capsella > Capsella bursa-pastoris. Next base: position 7,271,715 of record CP144192.1, read on the forward strand.
TGCATGAAGAGTGTTTAGAAGTGTGGAGAAAGACTTCTTGAAATTGGGTCCCAAATGGGCTAAGAACTCAGAAACATTGCGTTGAACCACTAAATGACTTATCTAGTGTTGTTTGGGGTTAGAATATGTTAGAATACAATAAATTTGATTGATTAACAGTGCTAGAGATGCATGAAAAGTATTTAGAAGTGTGGAGAAAGACTTGTTGAAATTGGGTCCCAAATGGGCTAAGAACTCGGAAACATTGCGTTGAACCACTAAATGGCTTGTCTAGTGTTGTTTGGGGTTAGAATATGTTAGAATACAATGAATTTGATTGATTACAAGTGCTAGAGATGCATGAAGAGTGTTTAGAAGTGTGGAGAAAGACTTCTTGAAATTGGGTCCCAAATGGGCTAAGAACTCAGAAACATTGCGTTGAACCACTAAATGACTTATCTAGTGTTGTTTGGGGTTAGAATATGTTAGAATACAATAAATTTGATTGATTACAAGTGCTAGAGATGCATGAAGAGTGTTTAGAAGTGTGGAGAAAGACTTCTTGAAATTGGGTCCCAAATGGGCTAAGAACTCAGAAACATTGCGTTGAACCACTAAATGACTTATCTAGTGTTGTTTGGGGTTAGAATATGTTAGAATACAATAAATTTGATTGATTAACAGTGCTAGAGATGCATGAAAAGTATTTAGAAGTGTGTAGAAAGCCTTGTTGAAATTTGGTCCAAAATGGGATAAGAACTCGGAAACATTGCGTTGAACCACTAAATGGCTTGTCTAGTGTTGTTTGGGGTTAGAATATGTTAGAATACAATGAATTTGATTGATTACAAGTGCTAGAGATGCATGAAGAGTGTTTAGAAGTGTGGAGAAAGACTTCTTGAAATTGGGTCCCAAATGGGCTAAGAACTCAGAAACATTGCGTTGAACCACTAAATGACTTATCTAGTGTTGTTTGGGGTTAGAATATGTTAGAATACAATAAATTTGATTGATTAACAGTGCTAGAGATGCATGAAAAGTATTTAGAAGTGTGGAGAAAGCCTTGTTGAAATTTGGTTCTAAAATGGGATAAGAACTCGGAAACATTGCGTTGAACCTATAAATGGCTTGTCTAGTGTTGTTTGGGGTTAGAATATGTTAGAATACAATGAATTTGATTGATTACAAGTGCTAGAGATGCATGAAGAGTGTTTAGAAGTGTGGAGAAAGACTTCTTGAAATTGGGTCCCAAATGGGCTAAGAACTCAGAAACATTGCGTTGAACCACTAAATGACTTATCTAGTGTTGTTTGGGGTTAGAATATGTTAGAATACAATAAATTTGATTGATTAACAGTGCTAGAGATGCATGAAAAGTATTTAGAAGTGTGGAGAAAGACTTGTTGAAATTGGGTCCCAAATGGGCTAAGAACTCGGAAACATTGCGTTGAACCACTAAATAACTTATCTAGTGTTGTTTGGGGTTAGAATATATTAGAATACAATAAATTTTATTGATAAACAGGGCTAGAGATATGTGAAAATTATTTAGAAGTGTGGAGAAAGACTTCTTGAAATTGGGTCCCAAATGGGCTAAGAACTCAGAAACATTGCGTTGAACCACTAAATGGCTTGTCTAGTGTTGTTTGGGGTTAGAATATGTTAGAATACAATGAATTTGATTGATTACAAGTGCTAGAGATGCATGAAGATTGTTTAGAAGTGTGGAGAAAGACTTCTTGAAATTGGGTCCCAAATGGGCTAAGAACTCAGAAACATTGCGTTGAACCACTAAATGACTTATCTAGTGTTGTTTGGGGTTAGAATATGTTAGAATACAATAAATTTGATTGACTAAAAGTGCTAGAGATGCATGAAAAGTATTTAGAAGTGTGGAGAAAACCTTGTTGAAATTTGGTCCAAAATGGGATAGGAACTCGGAAACATTGCGTTGAACCACTAAATGGCTTGTCTAGTGTTGTTTGGGGTTAGAATATGTTAGAATACAATGAATTTGATTGATTACAAGTGCTAGAGATGCATGAAGAGTGTTTAGAAGTGTGGAGAGAGACTTCTTGAAATTGGGTCCCAAATGGACTAAGAACTCAGAAACATTGCGTTGAACCACTAAATGACTTATCTAGTGTTGTTTGGGGTTAGAATATGTTAGAATACAATAAATTTGATTGATTAACAGTGCTAGAGATGCATGAAAAGTATTTAGAAGTGTGGAGAAAGACTTGTTGAAATTGGGTCCCAAATGGGCTAAGAACTCGGAAACATTGCGTTGAACCACTAAATAACTTATCTAGTGTTGTTTGGGGTTAGAATATATTAGAATACAATAAATCTGATTGATTACAAGTGCTAGAGATGCATGAAAAGTGTTTAGAAGTGTGGAGAAAGACTTCTTGAAATTGGGTCCCAAATGGGCTAAGAACTCAGAAACATTGCGTTGAACCACTAAATGACTTATCTAGTGTTGTTTGGGGTTAGAATATGTTAGAATACAATGAATTTGATTGATTACAAGTGCTAGAGATGCATGAAGAGTGTTTAGAAGTGTGGAGAAAGACTTCTTGAAATTGGGTCCCAAATGGGCTAAGAACTCGGAAACATTGCGTTGAACCACTAAATGGCTTGTCTAGTGTTGTTTGGGGTTAGAATATGTTAGAATACAATAAATTTGATTGATTACAAGTGCTAGAGATGCATGAAGAGTGTTTAGAAGTGTGGAGAAAGACTTCTTGAAATTGGGTCCCAAATGGGCTAAGAACTCGGAAACATTGCGTTGAACCACTAAATGACTTATCTAGTGTTGTTTGGGGTTAGAATATGTTAGAATACAATAAATTTGATTGATTACAAGTGCTAGAGATGCATGAAAAGTATTTAGAAGTGTGGAGAAAGACTTGTTGAAATTGGGTCCCAAATGGGCTAAGAACTCGGAAACATTGCGTTGAACCACTAAATGGCTTGTCTAGTGTTGTTTGGGGTTAGAATATGTTAGAATACAATGAATTTGATTGATTACAAGTGCTAGAGATGCATGAAGAGTGTTTAGAAGTGTGGAGAAAGACTTCTTGAAATTGGGTCCCAAATGTGCTAAGAACTCAGAAACATTGCGTTGAACCACTAAATGGCTTGTCTAGTGTTGTTTCGGGTTAGAATATGCTAGAATACAATAAATTTGATTTATTACAAGTGCTAGAGATGCATGAAGAGTGTTTAGAAGTGTGGAGAAAGACTTCTTGAAATTGGGTCCCAAATGGGCTAAGAACTCAGAAACATTGCGTTGAACCACTAAATGACTTATCTAGTGTTGTTTGGGGTTAGAATATGTTAGAATACAATAAATTTGATTGATTAACAGTGCTAGAGATGCATGAAAAGTATTTAGAAGTGTGGAGAAAGACTTGTTGAAATTGGGTCCCAAATGGGCTAAGAACTCGGAAACATTGCGTTGAACCACTAAATGGCTTGTCTAGTGTTGTTTGGGGTTAGAATATGTTAGAATACAATGAATTTGATTGATTACAAGTGCTAGAGATGCATGAAGAGTGTTTAGAAGTGTGGAGAGAGACTTCTTGAAATTGGGTCTCAAATGGACTAAGAACTCGGAAACATTGCGTTGAATCACTAAATGACTTATCTAGTGTTGTTTGGGGTTAGAATATGTTAGAATACAATAAATTTGATTGATTAACAGTGCTAGAGATGCATGAAAAGTATTTAGAAGTGTGGAGAAAGACTTCTTGAAATTGGGTCCCAAATGGGCTAAGAACTCAGAAACATTGCGTTGAACCACTAAATGGCTTGTCTAGTGTTGTTTCGGGTTAGAATATGCTAGAATACAATAAATTTGATTGATTACAAGTGCTAGAGATGCATGAAGAGTGTTTAGAAGTGTGGAGAAAGACTTCTTGAAATTGGGTCCCAAATGGGCTAAGAACTCGGAAACATTGCGTTGAACCACTAAATGGCTTGTCTAGTGTTGTTTGGGGTTAGAATATGTTAGAATACAATGAATTTGATTGATTACAAGTGCTAGAGATGAATGAAAAGTGTTTAGAAGTGTGGAGAAAGACTTCTTGAAATTGGGTCCAAAATGGGCTAAGAACTCGGAAAAATTGCGTTGAACCACTAAATGGCTTGTCTAGTGTTGTTTGAGGTTAGAATATGTTAGAATACAATAAATTTGATTGATTAACCGTGCTAGAGATGCATGAAAAGTATTTAGAAGTGTGGAGAAAGACATGTTGAAATTGGGTCCCAAATGGGCTAAGAACTCGGAAACATTGCGTTGAACCACTAAATGGCTTGTCTAGTGTTGTTTGGGGTTAGAATATGCTAGAATATAATAAGTTTGATTTATTACAAGTGCTAGAGATGCATGGAAAGTGTTTAGAAGTGTGGAGAAAGACTTCTTGAAATTGGGTCACAAATGGTCTAAGAACTCAGAAACATTGCGTTGAACCACTAAATAACTTATCTAGTGTTGTTTGGGGTTATAATATGTTAGAATACAATGAATTTGATTGATTACAAGTGTTAGAGATGCATGAAAAGTATTTAGAAGTGTGGAGAAAGCCTTGTTGAAATTGGGTCCCAAATGGGCTAAGAACTCAGAAACATTGCGTTGAACCACTAAATGGCTTGTCTAGTGTTGTTTGGGGTTAGAATATGCTAGAATACAATTAATTTGATTTATTACAAGTGATAGAGATGCATGAAAAGTGTTTAGAAGTGTGGATAAAGACTTTTTGAAATTGGGTCCCAAATGGGCTAAGAACTCGGAATCATTGCGTTGAACCACTAACTGACTTGTCTAGTGTTGTTTGGGATTAGGATATGTTAGAATACAATAAATTTGATTGATTACAAGTGATAGAGACGCATGAAGAGTATTTAGAAGTGTGGTGAAAGACTTGTTGAAATTGGGTCCCAAATGGGCTAAGAACTCGGAAACATTGCGTTGAACCACTAAATGGCTTGTCTAGTGTTGTTTGGGGTTAGAATATGTTAGAATACAATAAATTTGATTGATTACAAGTGCTAGAGATGCATGAAGAGTGTTTAGAAGTGTGGAGAAAGACTTCTTGAAATTGGGTCCCAAATGGGCTAAGAACTCAGAAACATTGCGTTGAACCACTAAATGACTTATCTAGTGTTGTTTGGGGTTAGAATATGTTAGAATACAATAAATTTGATTGATTACAAGTGCTAGAGATGCATGAAAAGTGTTTAGAAGTGTGGAGAAAGACTTCTTGAAATTGGGTCCCAAATGGGCTAAGAACTCGGAAACATTGCGTTGAACCACTAAATGACTTATCTAGTGTTGTTTGGGGTTAGAATATGTTAGAATACAATAAATTTGATTGATTACAAGTGCTAGAGATGCATGAAAAGTATTTAGAAGTGTGGAGAAAGACTTGTTGAAATTGGGTCCCAAATGGGCTAAGAACTCGGAAACATTGCGTTGAACCACTAAATGACTTATCTAGTGTTGTTTGGGGTTAGAATATGTTAGAATACAATAAATTTGATTGATTACAAGTGCTAGAGATGCATGAAGAGTGATAAGAAGTGTGGAGAAAGACTTGTTGAAATTGGGTCCCAAATGGGCTAAGAACTCGGAAACATTGCGTTGAACCTCTAAATGACTTATCTAGTGTTGTTTATGGTTAGAATATGTTAGAATACAATGAATTTGATTGATTACAAGTCCTAGAGATGCATGAAAAGTGTTTAGAAGTGTGGAGAAAGACTTCTTGAAATTGGGTCCCAAATGGGCTAAGAACTCAGAAACATTGCGTTGAACCACTAAATGGCTTGTCTAGTGTTGTTTGGGGTTAGAATATGTTAGAATATAATAAATTTGATTGATTACAACTGCTAGAGATGCATGAAGAGTGTTTAGAAGTGTGGAGAAAGACTTGTTGAAATTGGGTCCCAAAAGGGCTAAGAACTCGGAAACATTGCGTTGAACCATTAACTGACTTATCTAGTGTTGTTTGGGGTTAGAATATGTTAGAATACAATAAATTTGACTGATTACAAGTGCTAGAGATGTATGAAAAGTATTTAGAAGTGTGGAGAAAGACTTGTTGAAATTGGGTCCCAAATGGGCTAAGAACTCGGAAACATTGCGTTGAACCACTAAATGCCTTGTCTAGTGTTGTTTGGGGTTAGAATATGTTAGGATAACTTGAATTTGATTGATTACAAGTGCTAGAGATGCATGAAGAGTGTTTAGAAGTGTAGAGAAAGACTTCTTGAAATTGGGTCCCAAATGGGCTAAGAACTCAGAAACATTGCGTTGAACCACTAAATGGCTTGTCTAGTGTTGTTTCGGGTTAGAATATGCTATAATACAATAAATTTGATTTATTACAAGTGCTAGAGATGCATGAACAGTATTTAGAAGTGTGGAGAAAGACTTTTTATATTGGGTCCCAAATGGGCTAAGAACTCGGAAACATTGCGTTGAACCACTAAATGGCTTGTCTAGTGTTGTTTGGGGTTAGAATATGTTAGAATACAATGAATTTGATTGATTACAAGTGCTAGAGATGCATGAAAAGTATTTAGAAGTGTGGAGAAAGACTTGTTGAAATTGGGTCCCAAATGGGCTAAGAACTCGGAAACATTGCGTTGAACCACTAAATAACTTATCTAGTGTTGTTTGGGGTTAGAATATATTAGAATACAATAAATCTGATTGATTACAAGTGCTAGAGATGCATGAAAAGTATTTAGAAGTGTGGAGAAAGACTTGTTGAAATTGGGTCCCAAATGGGCTAAGAACTCGGAAACATTGCGTTGAACCACTAAATGACTTATCTAGTGTTGTTTGGGGTTAGAATATGTTAGAATACAATGAATTTGATTGATTACAAGTGCTAGAGATGCATGAAGAGTGTTTAGAAGTGTGGAGAAAGACTTGTTGAAATTGGGTCCCAAATGGGCTAAGAACTCGGAAACATTGCGTTGAACCACTAAATGACTTATCTAGTGTTGTTTGGGGTTAGAATATGCTAGAATACAATAAATTTGATTTATTACAAGTGCTAGAGATGCATGAAAAGTGTTTAGAAGTGTGGAGAAAGACTTCTTGAAATTGGGTCCCAAATGGGCTAAGAACTCAGAAACATTGCGTTGAACCACTAAATGGCTTGTCTAGTGTTGTTTCGGGTTAGAATATGCTAGAATACAATAAATTTGATTTATTACAAGTGCTAGAGATGCATGAACAGTGTTTAGAAGTGTGGAGAAAGACTTTTTGAAATTGGGTCCCAAATGGGCTAAGAACTCAGAAACATTGCGTTGAACCACTAAATGACTTATCTAGTGTTGTTTGGGGTTAGAATATGTTAGAATACAATGAATTTGATTGATTACAAGTGTTAGAGATGCATGAAGAGTGTTTAGAAGTGTGTAGAAAGCCTTGTTGAAATTTGGTCCAAAATGGGATAAGAACTCGGAAACATTGCGTTGAACCACTAAATGGCTTGTCTAGTGTTGTTTGGGGTTAGAATATGTTAGAATACAATGAATTTGATTGATTACAAGTGCTAGAGATGCATGAAGAGTGTTTAGAAGTGTGGAGAAAGACTTCTTGAAATTGGGTCCCAAATGGGCTAAGAACTCGGAAACATTGCGTTGAACCACTAAATGACTTATCTAGTGTTGTTTGGGGTTAGAATATGTTAGAATACAATAAATTTGATTGATTAACAGTGCTAGAGATGCATGAAAAGTATTTAGAAGTGTGGAGAAAGACTTGTTGAAATTGGGTCCCAAATGGGCTAAGAACTCGGAAACATTGCGTTGAACCACTAAATGGCTTGTCTAGTGTTGTTTGGGGTTAGAATATGTTAGAATACAATGAATTTGATTGATTACAAGTGCTAGAGATGCATGAAGAGTGTTTAGAAGTGTGGAGAAAGACTTTTTGAAATTGGGTCCCAAATGGGCTAAGAACTCAGAAACATTGCGTTGAACCACTAAATGGCTTGTCTAGTGTTGTTTGGGGTTAGAATATGTTAGAATACAATGAATTTGATTGATTACAAGTGCTAGAGATGCATGAAAAGTGTTTAGAAGTGTGGAGAAAGACTTCTTGAAATTGGGTCCCAAATGGGCTAAGAACTCAGAAACATTGCGTTGAACCACTAAATGACTTATCTAGTGTTGTTTGGGGTTAGAATATGTTAGAATACAATAAATTTGATTGATTACAAGTGCTAGAGATGCATGAAGAGTGTTTAGAAGTGTGTAGAAAAACTTGTTGAAATTGGGTCCCAAATGGGCTTAGAACTCTGAAACATTGCGTTGAACAACTAAATGACTTATCTAATGTTGGTTGGGGTTAGAATATGTTATAATCCAATAAATCTGATTGATTACAAGTGCTAGAGACGCATGAAGAGTGTTTAGAAATGTGTAGAAAAACTAGATGAAATTGGGTCCCAAATAGGCTAAGAACTCGGAAACATTGCGCTGAACCACTAAATGACTTATCTAGTGTTGTTTGGGGTTAGAATATGTTAGAATACAATAATTTTGATTGATTACAAGTGCTAGAGATGCATGAAGAGTGTTTAGAAATGTGTAGAAAAACTTGATGAAATTGGGTCCCAAATGGGCTAAGAACTCGGAAGCATTGCGTTGAACCACTAAATGACTTATCTAGTGTTGTTTGGGGTTAGAATATGTTAGAATACAATAAATTTGATTGATTACAAGTGCTAGCGATGCATGAAGAGTGTTTAGAAGTGTGGAGAAAGACTTGTTGAAATTGGGTCCCAAATGGGCTAAGAACTCGGAAACATTGCGTTGAACCACTAAAAAACTTATCTAGAGTTGTTTGGGGTTAGAATATGTTAGAAAACAATGAATTTGATTGATTACAAGTGCTAGAGATGCATGAAAAGTGTTCAACAGAGTGGAGAAAGACTTGCTGAAATTTGGTCCAAAATGGGCTAAGAACGCGGAAACATTGCGTTGAACCACTAAATGGCTTGTCTAGTGTTTTTTGGGGTTAGAATATGTTAGAATACAATAAATTCGATTGATTACAAGTGCTAGAGATGCTTGAAGAGTGTTTAAAAGTGTAGAGAAAGACTTGTTGAAATTGGGTCCCAAATGGGCTAAGAACTTAGAAACATTGCGTTGAACCACTAAATGACTTATCTAGTGTTTTTTGGGGTTAGAATATGTTTGAATAAAGTGAATTTGATTGATTACAAGTGCTAGAGATGCATGAAGAATGTTTAGAAGTGTGTAGAAAGACTTGTTGAAATTGGGTCCCAAATGGGCTAAGAACTCAGAAACATTGCGTTGATCCACTAAATGACTTATCTTGTGCTGTTTGGGGTTAGAATATGTTAGAGATGCTTGAAGAGTGTTTAAAAGTGTAGAGAAAGACTTGTTGAAATTGGGTCCCAAATGGGCTAAGAACTTAGAAACATTGCGTTGAACAACTAAATGACTTATCTAGTGTTGTTTGGGGTTAGAATATGTTCGAATAAAATAAATTTGATTGATTACAAGTGCTAGAGATGCATGAAAAGTGTTTAGTAGAATGGAGAAAGACTTGTTGAAATTGGGTCCCCAATGGGCTAAGAACTCTGAAACATTGCGTTGAACAACTAAATGACTTATCTAATGTTGTTTGGGGTTAGAATATATTATAATCCAATAAATCTGATTGATTACAAGTGCTAGAGATGCATGAAGAGCGTTTAGAAGTGTGGAGAAAGACTTGTTGAAATAGGGTCCCAAATGGGCTAAGAACTTAGAAACATTGCGTTGAACAACTAAATGACTTATCTAGTGTTGTTTGGGGTTAGAATATGTTTGAATAAAATAAATTTGATTGCTTTCAAGTGCTAGAGATGCATGAAAAGTGTTTAGTAGAGTGGAGAAAGACTTGTTGAAATTGGGTCCCAAATGGGCTAAGAACTCGGAAACATTGCGTTGAACAACTAAATGACTTATCTAATGTTGTTCGGGGTTAGAATATGTTATAACACAATATATCTGGTTGATTACAAGTGCTAGAGATGAATGAAGAGTGTTTAGAAGTGTGGAGAAAGACTTGTTGAAATTTGGTCCCAAATGGGTTAAGAACTCAGAAACATTGCGTTGAACCACTAAATGACTTATCTAGTGTTCTTTGGGGTTAGAATATGTTTGAAAACAATAATTTTGATTAATTATAAGTGCTAGAGATGCATGACGAGTGTTTAGAAGTGTGTAGAAAAACTTGTTGAAATTGGGTCCCAAATAGGCTAAGAACTCGAAAACATTGCGTTGAACAACTAAATGACTTATCTAATGTTGTTTGTGGTTAGAATATGTTATAATACAATAAATCTGATTGATTACAAGTGCTAGAGATGCATGAAGAGCGTTTAGAAGTGTGGAGAAAGACTTGTTGAAATTGGGTCCCAAATGGGCTAAGAACTCGGAAACATTGCGTTGAACCACTAAAAAACTTATCTAGTGTTGTTTAGGGTTAGAATATGTTAGAAAACAATGAATTTGATTGATTACAAGTGCTAGAGATGCATGAAAAGTGTTCAACAGAGTGGAGAAAGACTTGCTGAAATTTGGTCCAAAATGGGCTAAGAACGCGGAAACATTGCGTTGAACCACTAAATGGCTTGTCTAGTGTTTTTTGGGGTTAGAATATGTTAGAATACAGTAAATTCGATTGATTACAAGTGCTAGAGATGCTTGAAGAGTGTTTAAAAGTGTACAGAAAGACTTGTTGAAATTGGGTCCCAAATGGGCTAAGAACTTAGAAACATTGCGTTGAACCACTAAATGACTTATCTAGTGTTTTTTGGGGTTAGAATATGTTTGAATAAAATGAATTTGATTGATTACAAGTGCTAGAGATGCATGAAGAGTGTTTAGAAGTGTGTAGAAAGACTTGTTGAAATTGGGTCCCAAATGGGCTAAGAACTCAGAAACATTGCGTTGATCCACTAAATGACTTATCTTGTGCTGTTTGGGGTTAGAATATGTTAGAGATGTTTGAAGAGTGTTTAAAAGTGTAGAGAAAGACTTGTTGAAATTGGGTCCCAAATGGGCTAAGAACTTAGAAACATTGCGTTGAACAACTAAATGACTTATCTAGTGTTGTTTGGGGTTAGAATATGTTCGAATAAAATAAATTTGATTGATTACAAGTGCTAGAGATGCATGAAAAGTGTTTAGTAGAATGGAGAAAGACTTGTTGAAATTGGGTCCCAAATGGGCTAAGAACTCTGAAACATTGCGTTGAACAACTAAATGACTTATCTAATGTTGTTTGGGGTTAGAATATGTTATAATCCAATAAATCTGATTGATTACAAGTGCTAGAGATGCATGAAGAGCGTTTAGAAGTGTGGAGAAAGACTTGTTGAAATAGGGTCCCAAATGGGCTAAGAACTTAGAAACATTGCGTAGAACAACTAAATGACTTATCTAGTGTTGTTTGGGGTTAGAATATGTTTGAATAAAATAAATTTGATTGCTTTCAAGTGCTAGAGATGCATGAAAAGTGTTTAGTAGAGTGGAGAAAGACTTGTTGAAATTGGGTCCCAAATGGGCTAAGAACTCGGAAACATTGCGTTGAACAACTAAATGACTTATCTAATGTTGTTCGGGGTTAGAATATGTTATAACACAATAAATCTGGTTGATTACAAGTGCTAGAGATGCATGAAGAGTGTTTAGAAGTGTGGAGAAAGACTTGTTGAAATTTGGTCCCAAATGGGTTAAGAACTCAGAAACATTGCGTTGAACCACTAAATGACTTATCTAGTGTTCTTTGGGGTTAGAATATGTTTGAAAACAATAATTTTGATTAATTATAAGTGCTAGAGATGCATGACGAGTGTTTAGAAGTGTGTAGAAAAACTTGTTGAAATTGGGTCCCAAATAGGCTAAGAACTCGAAAACATTGCGTTGAACAACTAAATGACTTATCTAATGTTGTTTGTGGTTAGAATATGTTATAATACAATAAATCTGATTGATTACAAGTGCTAGAGATGCATGAAGAGCGTTTAGAAGTGTGGAGAAAGACTTGTTGAAATTGGGTCCCAAATGGGCTAAGAACTCGGAAACATTGCGTTGAACCACTAAAAAACTTATCTAGTGTTGTTTGGGGTTAGAATATGTTAGAAAACAGTGAATTTGATTGATTACAAGTGCTAGAGATGCATGAAAAGTGTTCAACAGAGTGGAGAAAGAGTTGCTGAAATTTGGTCCAAAATGGGCTAAGAACTCGGAAACATTGCGTTGAACCACTAAATGGCTTGTCTAGTGTTTTTTGGGGTTAGAATATGTTAGAATACAATAAATTCGATTGATTACAAGTGCTAGAGATGCTTGAAGAGTGTTTATAAGTGTAGAGAAAGACTTGTTGAAATTGGGTCCCAAATGGGCTAAGAACTTAGAAACATTGCGTTGAACCACTAAATGACTTATCTAGTGTTTTTTGGGGTTAGAATATGTTTGAATAAAATGAATTTGATTGATTACAAGTGCTAGAGATGCATGAAGAGTGTTTAGAAGTGTGTAGAAAGACTTGTTGAAATTGGGTCCTAAATGGGCTAAGAACTCAGAAACATTGCGTTGATCCACTAAATGACTTATCTAGTGTTCTTTGGGGTTAGAATATGTTTGAAAATAATAATTTTGATTTGATTACTATTGCTAGAGATGCATGAAGATTGTTTCCAAGTATGGAGAAAAACTTGTTGAAATTGGGTCCCTAATGGGCTAAGAACTCGGAAACATTGCGTTGAACCACTAAATGCCTTGTCTAGTGTTTTTTAAAGTTAGAATATGTTAGAATAAAATAAATTTGATTGATTACAAGTGCTAGAGATGCATGGAAAGTGTTTAGTAGAGTGGAGAAAGACTTGTTGAAATTGGGTCCCAAATGGGCTAAGAACTCGGAAACATTTCGTTGAACAACTAAATGAATTATCTAGTGTTGTTTGGGGTTAGAATATGTTAGAATACAATAACTTTGATTAATTATAAGTGCTAGAGATGCATGACGACTGTTTAGAAGTGTGTAGAAAAACTTGTTGAAATTGCGTCCCAATGGGCTAAGAACTCGGAAACATTGCGTTGAACAATTAAATGACTTATCTAATGTTGTTTGGGGTTAGTATATGTTATAATACAATTAATCTGATTGATTACAAGTGCTAGAAATGCATGAAGAATGTTTTGAAGTGTGTAGAAAGACTTGTTGAAATTGGGTCCCAAATGGGCTAAGAACTTAGAAACATTGCGTTGATCCACTAAATGACTTATCTTGTGCTGTTTGGGGTTAGAATATGTTAGAATATAATAACTTTGATTGATTACAAGTGCTAAAGATGCATGAAGAGTGTTTAGAAGTGTGTAGAAAAACTTGTTGAAATTGGGTCCCAAATAGGCTAAGAACTCGGAAACATTGCGTTGAACCACTAAATGACTTATCTAGTGTTTTTGGGGTTAGAATATGTTATAATACAATAACTTTGATTGATTACAAGTGCTAGAGATGCATGAAGAGTGTTTAGAAATGTGTAGAAAAACTTGATGAAATTGGGTCCCAAATAGGCTAAGAACTCGGAAACATTGCGCTGAACCACTAAATGACTTATCTAGTGTTGTTTGGGGATAGAATATGTTAGAATACAATAATTTTGATTGATTACAAGTGCTAGAGATGCATGAAGAGTGTTTAGAAATGTGTAGAAAAACTTGATGAAATTGGGTCCCAAATGGGCTAAGAACTCGGAAGCAATGCGTTGAACCACTAAATGACTTATCTAGTGTTGTTTGGGGTTAGAATATGTTAGAATACAATAAATTTGATTGATTACAAGTGCTAGCGATGCATGAAGAGTGTTTAGAAGTGTGGAGAAAGACTTGTTGAAATTGGGTCCCAAATGGGCTAAGAACTCGGAAACATTGCGTTGAACCACTAAAAAACTTATCTAGTGTTGTTTGGGGTTAGAATATGTTAGAAAACAATGAATTTGATTGATTACAAGTGCTAGAGATGCATGAAAAGTGTTCAACAGAGTGGAGAAAGACTTGCTGAAATTTGGTCCAAAATGGGCTAAGAACTCGGAAACATTGCGTTGAACCACTAAATGACTTATCTAGTGTTGTTTGGGGTTATAATATGTTAGAATACAATAAATTTGATTGATTACACTTGCTAGAGATGCATGAAGAGTGTTTAGAAGTGTAGAGAAAGACTTGTTGAAATTGGGTCCCAAATGGGCTAAGAACTCGGAAACATTGTAATGAACCACTAAATGACTTATCTAGTGTTTTTTGGGGTTAGAATATGTTAGAATTCAATAAATTTAATTGATTACAAGTGCTAGAGATGCATGAAGAGTGTTTAGAAGTGTGGAGAAAGACTTTTTGAAATTAGGTCCTAAATGGGCTAAGAACTCGGAAACATTGTGTTGAACCACTAAATGACTTATTTAGTGTTATTTTGGTTTAGAATATGTTAGAATACAATGAATTTGATTGATTACAAGTGCTAGAGATGCATAAAGAGTGTTTAGAAGTGTGTAGAAAGACTTGCCAAAATTTGTTCAAAATAGGCTAAGAACTCGAAAACATTGCGTAGAACCACTATATGACTTGTCTAGTGTTGTTTAGGGTTAGAACATATTAGACTACAGTAAATTTGATTGATTACAAGTGCTAGAGATGTTTGAAGAGTGTTTAGAAGGTTGGAGAAAAACTTGTTGAAATTGGGTCCCAAATGGGCTAAGAACTCGGAAACATTGTGTTGAACCACTAAATGACTTATCTAGTGTTGTTTGGGGTTAGAATATGTTAGAATTCAATAAATCTGATTGATAACAAGTGCTAGAGATGCCAGAAAAGTGTTTAGAAGTGTGGAGAAAGACTTGTTGAAATTGGGTCACAAATGGGCTAAGAACTCGGAAACATTGCGTTGAACCCCTAAATGACTTATCTAGTGGTTATTGGGGTTAGAATATGTTAGAATACAATAAATTTGATTGATTACAATTGCTATAGATGCATGAAAAGTGTTTAGAAGTGGGGAGAAAGACGTTGAAATTGGGTCCCAAATGGGCTAAGAACTCGGAAACATTGCGTTGAACCACTAAATGACTTACCAAGTGGTTTTTGGGGTTAGAATATGTTAGAATTCAATAAATTTGATTGATTACAAGTGCTAGGGAGGCATGAAGAGTGGTTAGAAGTGTAAAGAAAGACTTGTTGAAATTGGTTCACAAATGGGCTAAGAACTCGGAAACATTGCGTTGAAACCCTAAATGACTTATCTAGTGGTTATTGGGGTTAGAATATGTTAGAATACAATAAATTTGATTGACTACAATTGCTATAGATGCATGAAAAGTGGTTAGAAGTGGAGGGGAAGACGTTGAAATTGGGTCCCAAATGGGCTAAGAACTCGGAAACATTGCGTTGAACCATTTAATGACTTACCAAGTGGTTTTTGGGGTTAGAATATGTTAGAATTCAATAAATTTGATTGATAACAAGTGCTAGAGATGCATGAAAAGTGTTTAGAAGTGTGGAGAAAGACTTGTTGAAATTGGGTCCCAAATGGGCTAAGAAGTCGGAAACATTGCGTTGAACCACTAAATGACTTATCTAGTGTTGTTTGGGGTTATAATATGTTAGAATACAATAAATTTGATTGATTACACTTGCTAGAGATGCATGAAGAGTGTTTAGAAGTGTAGAGAAAGACTTGTTGAAATTGGGTCCCAAATGGGCTAAGAATTCGGAAACATTGCGTTGAACCCCTAAACGACTTATCTAGTGTTGTTTGGGGTTAGAATATGTTAGAATACAATAACTTTGATTGATTATAAGTGCTAGAGATGCATGAAGAGTGTTTAGAGTTGTGAAGAGAGACTTGTTGAAATTTGGTCCCAAATGGGCTAAGAATCGATAAACATGTGTTTGGAGCAGTAAATGGCTTGTCTAGTGTTGTTTGGGGTTTGAATATGTTAGAATACAATAAATTTTATTGATTACAAGTTTAGAGATGCATGAAGAGTGTTTAGAAGTGTGGAGAAAGACTTATTAAAATTGGGTCCCAAATGGGCTAAGAACTCGGAAACATTGCGTTGAAGCACTAAATGACTTATCTAGTGTTGTTAGGGTTTAGAATATGTTAGAATACAATGAATTTGATTGATTACAAGTGCTAGAGATGCATAAAGAGTGTTTAGAAGTGTGTAGAAAGACTTGCCAAAATTTGTTCAAAATAGGCTAAGAACTCGGAAACATTGCGTAGAACCACTATATGGCTTGTCTAGTGTTGTTTAGGGTTAGAACATATTAGACTACAGTAAATTTGATTGATTACAAGTGCTAGAGATGTTTGAAGAGTGTTTAGAAGGTTGAAGAAAAACTTGTTGAAATTGGGTCCCAAATGGGCTAAGAACTCGGAAACATTGTGTTGAACCACTAAATGACTTATCTAGTGTTGTTTGGGGTTAGAATATGTTAGAATTCAATAAATCTGATTGATAACAAGTGCTAGAGATGCCAGAAAAGTGTTTAGAAGTGTGGAGAAAGACTTGTTGAAATTGGGTCACAAATGGGCTAAGAACTCGGAAACATTGCGTTGAACCCCTAAATGACTTATCTAGTGGTTATTGGGGTTAGAATATGTTAGAATACAATAAATTTGATTGATTACAATTGCTATAGATGTATGAAAAGTGTTTAGAAGTGGGGAGAAAGACGTTGAAATTGGGTCCCAAATGGCCTAAGAACTCGGAAACATTGCGTTGAACCACTAAATGACTTACCAAGTGGTTTTTGGGGTTAGAATATGTTAGAATTCAATAAATTTGATTGATAACAAGTGCTAGAGATGCATGAAATGTGTTTAGAAGTGTGGAGAAAAACTTGTTGAAATTGGGTCCCAAATGGGCTAAGAACTCGGAAACATAGCGTTGAACCACTAAATGACTTATCTAGTGTTGTTTGGGGTTATAATATGTTAGAATACAATAAATTTGATTGATTACACTTGCTAGAGATGCATGAAGAGTGTTTAGAAGTGTGGAGAAAGACTTGTTAAAATTAGGTCCTAAATGGGCTAAGAACTCGGAAACATTGTGTTGAACCACTAAATGACTTATCTAGTGTTATTTTGGTTTAGAATATGTTAGAATACAATGAATTTGATTGATTAAAAGTGCTAGAGATGCATAAAGAGTGTTTAGAAGTGTGTAGAAAGACTTGCCAAAATTTGTTCAAAATAGGCTAAGAACTCGGAAACATTGCGTAGAACCACTATATGGCTTGTCTAGTGTTGTTTAGGGTTAGAACATATTAGACTACAGTAAATTTGATTGATTACAAGGTCTAGAGATGTTTGAAGAGTGTTTAGAAGGTTGGAGAAAACTTGTTGAAATTGGGTTCCAAATGGGCTAAGAACTGGGAAACATTGTGTTGAACCACTAAATGACTTATCTAGTGTTGTTTGGGGTTAGAATATGTTAGAATTCAATAAATTTGATTGATAACAAGTGCTAGAGATGCATGAAAAATGTTTAGAAGTGTGGAGAAAGACTTGTTGAAATTGGGTCACAAATGGGCTAAGAACTCAAAAACATTGCGTTGAACCCCTAAATGACTTATCTAGTGGTTATTGGGGTTAGAATATGTTAGAATACAATAAATTTGATTGATTACAATTGCTATAGATGCATGAAAAGTGTTTAGAAGTGGGGAGAAAAACGTTGAAATTGGGTCCCAAATGGGATAAGAACTCGGAAACATTGTATTGAACCACTAAATGACTTACCAAGTGGTGTTTGGGGTTAGACTATGTTAGAATTCAATAAATTTGATTGATTACAAGTGCTAGGGAGGCATGAAGAGTGGTTAGAAGTGTGGAGAAAGACTTGTTGAAATTAGGTCCCAAATGGGCTAAGAACTCGGAAACATTGCTTTGAACCACTAAATGACTTATCTAGTGTTGTTTGGGGTTATAATATGTTAGAATACAATAAATTTGATATATTACACTTGCTAGAGATGCATGAAGAGTATTTAGAAGTGTGGAGAACGACTTGTTGAAATTAGGTCACAAATGGGCTAAGAACTCGGAAACATTGTAATGAACCACTAAATGACTTATCTAGTGTTTTTTGGGGTTAGAATATGTTAGAATTCAATAAATTTAATTGATTACAAGTGCTAGAGATGCATGAAGAGTGTTTAGAAGTGTGGAGAAAGACTTGTTGAAATTAGGTCCTAAATGGGCTAAGAACTCGGAAACATTGTGTTGAACCACTAAATGACTTATCTAGTGTTATTTTGGTTTAGAATATGTTAGAATACAATGAATTTGATTGATTACAAGTGCTAGAGATGCATAAAGAGTGTTTAGAAGTGTGTAGAAAGACTTGCCAAAATTTGTTCAAAATAGGCTAAGAACTCGAAAACATTGCGTAGAACCACTATATGGCTTGTCTAGTGTTGTTTAGGGTTAGAACATATTAGACTACAGTAAATTTGATTGATTACAAGTGCTAGAGATGTTTGAAGAGTGTTTAGAAGGTTGGAGAAAAACTTGTTGAAATTGGGTCCCAAATGGGCTAAGAACTCGGAAACATTGTGTTGAACCACTAAATGACTTATCTAGTGTTGTTTGGGGTTAGAATATGTTATAATTCAATAAATCTGATTGATAACAAGTGCTAGAGATGCCTGAAAAGTGTTTAGAAGTGTGGAGAAAGACTTGTTGAAATTGGGTCACAAATGGGCTAAGAACTCGGAAACATTGCGTTGAACCCCTAAATGACTTATCTAGTGGTTATTTGGGTTAGAATATGTTAGAATACAATAAAATTGATTGATTACAATTGCTATAGATGCATGAAAAGTGTTTAGAAGTGGGGAGAAAGACGTTGAAATTGGGTCCCAAATGGGCTAAGAACTCGGAAACAATGCGTTGAACCACTAAATGACTTACCAAGTGGTTTTTGGGGTTAGAATATGTTAGAATTCAATAAATTTGATTGATAACAAGTGCTAGAGATGCATGAAATGTGTTTAGAAGTGTGGAGAAAGACTTGTTGAAATTGGTTCACAAATGGGCTAAGAACTCAAAAACATTGCGTTGAACCCCTAAATGACTTATCTAGTGGTTATTGGGGTTAGAATATGTAAGAATACAATAAATTTGATTGATTACAATTGCTATAGATGCATGAAAGTGTTTAGAAGTGGGGAGAAAGACGTTAAAATTGGGTCCCAAATGGGATAAGAACTCGGTAACATTGTGTTGAACCACTAAATGACTTACCAAGTGGTGTTTGGGGTTAGAATATGTTAGAATTCAATAAATTTTATTGATTACAAGTGCTAGGGAGGCATAAAGAGTGGTTAGAAGTGTAAAGAAAGACTTGTTGAAATTGGTTCACAAATGGGCTAAGAATTCGGAAACATTGCGTTGAACCCCTAAATGACTTATCTAGTGGTTATTGGGGTTAGAATATGTTAGAATACAATAAATTTGATTGACTACAATTGCTATAGATGCATGAAAAGTGGTTAGAAGTGGAGAGAAAGACGTTGAAATTGGGTCCCAAATGGGCTAAGAACTCGGAAACATTGCGTTGAACCACTAAATGACTTACCAAGTGGTTTTTGGGGTTAGAATATGTTAGAATTCAATAAATTTGATTGATTACAAGTGCTAGGGAGGCATGAAGAGTGGTTAGAAGTGTGGAGAAAGACTTGTTGAAATTAGGTCCCAAATGGGCTAAGAACTCGGAAACATTGCTTTGAACCACTAAATGACTTATCTAGTGTTGTTTGGGGTTATAATATGTTAAAATACAATAAATTTGATATATTACACTTGCTAGAGATGCATGAAGAGTATTTAGAAGTGTGGAGAATGACTTGTTGAAATTAGGTCACAAATGGGCTAAGAACTCGGAAACAATGTAATGAACCACTAAATGACTTATCTAGTGTTTTTTGGGGTTAGAATATGTTAGAATTCAATAAATTTAATTGATTACAAGTGCTAGAGATGCATGAAGAGTGTTTAGAAGTGTGGAGAAAGACTTGTTGAAATTAGGTCCTAAATGGGCTAAGAACTCGGAAACATTGTGTTGAACCACTAAATGACTTATCTAGTGTTATTTTGGTTTAGAATATGTTAGAATACAATGAATTTGAATGATTACAAGTGCTAGAAATGCATAAAGAGTGTTTAGAAGTGTGTAGAAAGACTTGCCAAAATTTGTTCAAAATAGGCTAAGAACTCGAAAACATTGCGTAGAACCACTATATGGCTTGTCTAGTGTTGTTTAGGGTTAGAACATATTAGACTACAGTAAATTTGATTGATTACAAGTGCTAGAGATGTTTGAAGAGTGTTTAGAAGGTTGGAGAAAAACTTGTTGAAATTGGGTCCCAAATGGGCTAAGAACTCGGAAACAATGCGTTGAACCACTAAATGACTTACCAAGTGGTTTTTGGGGTTAGAATATGTTAGAATTCAATAAATATGATTGATAACAAGTGCTAGAGATGCATGAAATGTGTTTAGAAGTGTGGAGAAAGACTTTTTGAAATTGGGTCACAAATGGGCTAAGAACTCAAAAACATTGCGTTGAACCCCTAAATGACTTATCTAGTGGTTATTGGGGTTAGAATATGTAAGAATACAATAAATTTAATTGATTACAATTGCTATAGATGCATGAAAGTGTTTAGAAGTGGGGAGAAAGACGTTGAAATTGGGTCCCAAATGGGATAAGAACTCGGTAACATTGTGTTGAACCACTAAATGACTTACCAAGTGGTGTTTGGGGTTAGAATATGTTAGAATTCAATAAATTTTATTGATTACAAGTGCTAGGGAGGCATGAAGAGTGGTTAGAAGTGTAAAGAAAGACTTGTTGAAATTGGTTCACAAATGGGCAAAGAACTCGGAAACATTGCGTTAAACCCCTAAATGACTTATCTAGTGGTTATTGGGGTTAGAATATGTTAGAATACAATAAATTTGATTGACTACAATTGCTATAGATGCATGAAAAGTGGTTAGAAGTGGAGAGAAAGACGTTGAAATTGGGTCCCAAATGGGCTAAGAACTCGGAAACATTGCGTTGAACCACTAAATGACTTACCAAGTGGTTTTTGGGGTTAGAATATGTTAGAATTCAATAAATTTGATTGATAACAAGTGCTAGAGATGCATGAAAAGTGTTTAGAAGTGTGGAGAAAGACTTGTTGAAATTGGGTCCCAAATGGGCTAAGAAGTCGGAAACATTGCGTTGAACCACTAAATGACTTATCTAGTGTTGTTTGGGGTTATAATATGTTAGAATACAATAAATTTGATTGATTACACTTGCTAGAGATGCATGAAGAGTGTTTAGAAGTGTAGAGAAAGACTTGTTGAAATTGGGTCCCAAAAGGGCTAAGAATTCGGAAACATTGCGTTGAACCCCTAAACGACTTATCTACTGTTGTTTGGGGTTAGAATATGTTAGAATACAATAACTTTGATTGATTATAAGTGCTAGAGATGCATGAATAGTGTTTAGAGTTGTGTAGAGAGACTTGTTGAAATTTGGTCCCAAATGGGCTAAGAATCGATAAACATGTCTTTGGAGCAGTAAATGGCTTGTCTAGTGTTGTTTGGGGTTTGAATATGTTAGAATACAATAAATTTTATTGATTACAAGTTTAGAGATGCATGAAGAGTGTTTAGAAGTGTGGAGAAAGACTTGTTAAAATTGGGTCCCAAATGGGCTAAGAACTCGGAAACATTGCGTTGAACCACTAAATGACTTATCTAGTGTTGTTTGGGTTTAGAATATGTTAGAATACAATGAATTTGATTGATTACAAGTGCTAGAGATGCATAAAGAGTGTTTAGAAGTGTGTACAAAGACTTGCCAAAATTTGTTCAAAATAGGCTAAGAACTCGGAAACATTGGGTAGAACCACTATATGGCTTGTCTAGTGTTGTTTAGTGTTAGAACATATTAGACTACAGTAAATTTGATTGATTACAAGTGCTAGAGTTGTTTGAAGAGTGTTTAGAAGGTTGAAGAAAAACTTGTTGAAATTAGGTCCCAAATGGGCTAAGAACTCGGAAACATTGTGTTGAACCACTAAATGACTTATCTAGTGTTGTTTGGGGTTAGAATATGTTAGAATACAATAAATTTGATTGATTACAATTGCTATAGATGCATGAAAAGTGTTTAGAAGTGGGGAGAAAGACGTTGAAATTGGGTCCCAAATGGGCTAAGAACTCGGAAACATTGCGTTGAACCACTAAATGACTTACCAAGTGGTTTTTGGGGTTAGAATATGTTAGAATTCAATAAATTTGATTGATAACAAGTGCTAGAGATGCATGAAATGTATTTAGAAGTGTGGAGAAAAACTTGTTGAAATTGGGTCCCAAATGGGCTAAGAACTCGGAAACATAACGTTGAACCACTAAATGACTTATCTAGTGTTGTTTGGGGTTATAATATGTTAGAATACAATAAAATTGATTGATTACACTTGCTAGAGATGCATGAAGAGTGTTTAGAAGTGTGGAGAAAGACTTGTTGAAATTAGGTCCTAAATGGGCTAAGAACTCGGAAACATTGTGTTGAACCACTAAATGACTTATCTAGTATTGTTTGGGGTTAGAATATGTTAGAATACAATGAATTTGATTGATTAAAAGTGCTAGAGATGCATAAAGAGTGTTTAGAAGTGTGTAGAAAGACTTGCCAAAATTTGTTCAAAATAGGCTAAGAACTCAAAAACATTGGGTAGAACCACTATATGGCATGTCTAGTGTTGTTTAGGGTTAGAACATATTAGACTACAGTAAATTTGATTGATTACAAGGTCTAGAGATGTTTGAAGAGTGTTTAGAAGGTTGGAGAAAACTTGTTGAAATTGGGTTCCAAATGGGCTAAGAACTCGGAAACATTGTGTTAAACCACTAAATGACTTATCTAGTGTTTTTTGGGGTTAGAATATGTTAGAATTCAATAAATTTGATTGATAACAAGTGCTAGAGATGCATGAAAAGTGTTACAAGCCATTTACTTCCTCAAAGCATTGGTTGTGGGTTCTTATCCCATTTGAGACCAAACTTCAACGTCTTTCTTCACACTTCTAAACATTCTTCATCCATCTCTAGCACTTGTAAACAATCAAATTCATTGTATTATAACATATTATAACCCAAAACAACTTTATACAAGCCATTTACTGCCTCAAAGCATTGGTTGTGGGTTCTTATCCCATTTGGGACCAAACTTCAACAAGTCTTTCTTCACACTTCTAAACATTCTTCATCCATCCCTAGCACTTGTAAACAATCAAATTCATTGTATTATAACATATTCTAACCCAAAATAACTTTATACAAGCCATTTACTGCCTCAAAGCATTGGTTGTGGGTTCTTATCCCATTTGGGACCAAACTTCAACAAGTCTTTCTTCACACTTCTAAACATTCTTCATCCATCTCTACCACTTGTACTCAATCAAGATTATTGTATTATAACATATTCTAACCCAAAATAACTTTTTACAAGCCATTTACTACCTCAAAGCAATGTTTGTGGGATCTTATCCCATTTGGGATCAAACTTCAACAAGTCTTTCTTCACACTTCTAAACATTCTTCATCCATCTCTAGCACTTGTAAACAATCAAATTCATTGTATTATAACATATTATAACCCAAAACAACTTTATACAAGCCATTTACTGCTTCAAAGCATTGGTTGTGGGTTCTTATTCCATTTGGGACCAAACTTCAACAAGTCTTTCTTCACACTTCTTAACATTCTTCATCGATCTCTAGCACTTGTAATCAATCAAATTCATTGTATTATAACATATTTTAACCCAAAATAACTTTATACAAGCCATTTACTACCTCAAAGCAATGTTTGTGGGATCTTATCCCATTTGGGACCAAACTTCAACAAGTCTTTCTTCACACTTCTAAACATTCTTCATCCATCTCTAGCACTTGTAAACAATCAAATTCATTGTATTATAACATATTCTAACCCAAAATAACTTTATACAAGCCATTTACTGCCTCAAAGCATTGGTTGTGGGTTCTTATCCCATTTGGAACCAAACTTCAACAAGTCTTTCTTCACACTTCTAAACATTCTTCATCCATCTCTAGCACTTGTAATCAATTAAATTCATTGTATTATAACATATTCTAACCCAAAATAACTTTATACAAGCCATTTACTTCCTCAAAGCATTGGTTGTGGGTTCTTATCCCATTTGAGACCAAACTTCAACAAGTCTTTCTTCACACTTCTAAACATTCTTCATCCATCTCTAGCACTTGTAAACAATCAAATTCATTGTATTATAACATATTATAACCCAAAACAACTTTATACAAGCCATTCACTGCCTCAAAGCAATGTTTGTGGGTTCTTATCCCATTTGGGACCAAACTTCAACAAGTCTTTCTTCACACTTCTAAACATTCTTCATCCATCTCTAGCACTTGTAAACAATCAAATTCATTGTATTATAACATATTCTTATCCAAAATAACTTTATACAAGCCATTTACTGCCTCAAAGCATTCGTTGTGGGTTCTTATCCCATTTGGGACCAAACTTCAACAAGTCTTTCTTCACACTTCTAAACATTCTTCATCCATCTCTACCACTTGTACTCAATCAAATTCATTGTATTATAACATATTCTAACCCAAAATAACTTTATACAAGCCATTTACTGCCTCAAAGCATTGGTTGTGGGTTCTTATCCCATTTGGGACCAAACTTCAACAAGTCTTTCTTCACACTTCTAAACATTCTTCATCCATCTCTACCACTTGTACTCAATCAAGATTATTGTATTATAACATATTCTAACCCAAAATAACTTTTTACAAGCTTACTACCTCAAAGCAATGTTTGTGGGATCTTATCCCATTTGGGATCAAACTTCAACAAGTCTTTCTTCACACTTCTAAACATTCTTCATCCATCTCTAGCACTTGTAATCAATCAAATTCATTGTATCATAACATATTCTAACCCAAAATAACTTTATACAAGCCATTTACTACCTCGAAGCATTGGTTGTGGGTTCTTATCCCATTTGGGACCAAACTTCAACAAGTCTTTCTTCACACTTCTAAACATTCTTCATCAATCTCTAGCACTTGCAATCAATCAAATTCATTTTATTATAACATATTTTAACCCAAAATAACTTTATACAAGCCATTTACTACCTCAAAGCAATGTTTGTGGGATCTTATCCCATTTGGGACCAAACTTCAACAAGTCTTTCTTCACACTTCTAAACATTCTTCATCCATCTCTAGCACTTGTAAACAATCAAATTCATTGTATTATAACATATTCTAACCCAAAATAACTTTATACAAGCCATTTACTGCCTCAAAGCATTGGTTGTGGGTTCTTATCCCATTTGGAACCAAACTTCAACAAGTCTTTCTTCACACTTCTAAACATTCTTCATCCATCTCTAGCACTTGTAATCAATTAAATTCATTGTATTATAACATATTCTAACCCAAAATAACTTTATACAAGCCATTTACTTCCTCAAAGCAATGTTTGTGGGATCTTATCCCATTTGGGACCAAACTTCAACAAGTCTTTCTTCACACTTCTAAACATTCTTCATCCATCTCTAGCACTTGTAAACAATCAAATTCATTGTATTATAACATATTATAACCCAAAACAACTTTATACAAGCCATTTACTGCCTCAAAGCATTGGTTGTGGGTTCTTATCCCATTTGGGACCAAACTTCAACAAGTCTTTCTTCACACTTCTAAACATTCTTCATCCATCCCTAGCACTTGTAAACAATCAAATTCATTGTATTATAACATATTCTAACCCAAAATAACTTTATACAAGCCAATTACTCCCTCAAAGCATTGGTTGTGGGTTCTTATCCCATTTGGGACCAAACTTCAACAAGTCTTTCTTCACACTTCTAAACATTCTTCATCCATCTCTACCACTTGTACTCAATCAAGATTATTGTATTATAACATATTCTAACCCAAAATAACTTTTTACAAGCCATTTACTACCTCAAAGCAATGTTTGTGGGATCTTATCCCATTTGGGATCAAACTTCAACAAGTCTTTCTTCACACTTCTAAACATTCTTCATCCATCTCTAGCACTTGTAAACAATCAAATTCATTGTATTATAACATATTCTAACTCAAAATAACTTTATACAAGCCATTTACTGCCTCAAAGCATTGGTTGTGGGTTCTTATTCCATTTGGGACCAAACTTCAACAAGTCTTTCTTCACACTTCTAAACATTCTTCATCGATCTCTAGCACTTGTAATCAATCAAATTCATTGTATTATAACATATTTTAACCCAAAATAACTTTATACAAGCCATTTACTGTAAGTTTTCGAAAGGAATTAGAGAAGATTAAGAACAAGTGAGTTTGAGAAAGATTTGAAGAAGGATGCGAGTTTGAAAGGTGAGAGAAGTGTGGTGAAGAAAGAGAGTTCTTCTCTTTTCATACATATAAAAATGACCTAGATACAAACTATATATGGACACTACAAAGAGTATAAAATAATAACAAATATACAAGATATTTTGGCTTCAAGGTTCGAGTGAAAGCGACGGGTCCATGTTGTGTCTCTCCTTAAACAATCACGTGAGTGTCTTTTGTTTTGAAGCTCCAACGGTCACAACACATAGGGGAAGGATCTAGATGCTCATTTCTTCTTCTTCTTCGCAACCTTAAACGGGCCTCTTTATTGGACTGGACAATGAGGCTTGAGGTGATGTCGAGGCTGTACGGATGGGCTTGTACGGATGGGCTTGTACGGACGAGGTTGTACGGACGGTCGTGGCTCGAGGCACTCGATCCCGGACATGATCATCTCTCGATCCCGGACATGATCATCTCGAACATGATCATTTCTATATCCAATTTACACTCCCCCTCAAGTTTAACATTTAAGAAGGTCTTTAAGGTTAAACTTGAACCTATAATCACTCACCTCATTAAAAACCTTAGTATAGAAAACCACTTGGGAAAAACTATACATAAGGGAAAAAGAGTGTGAGTGTTATGGTTTGGTGAGATCAACAAGGCCGAGCTTGGAGTGTATATAATCACACACTTGTGGACTAGCCGCTTTGGTGAAGATGTCCGCGAGTTGTTCCGAGCTCTCGGTATAGCATGGTAAGATGACTCCAAGACCAACTTGTTCTCTAACTTTGTGACAATCTACTTCGATGTGCTTTGTTCTTTCGTGGAACACCGAGTTGGATGCAATGTGTATTGCGGCTTGGTTGTCACAATGCATTGTGATTGGTTTTGATGACTCAACTCCCAAGTCTTTAAGAAGTGCCTTAAGCCAAATTAACTCGGTTGTGAGCTTCCTCATGGCACGATACTCGGACTCGGCACTAGACATAGAGACCACCTTTTGCTTCTTACTCTTCCAAGTCACCAAGTTCCCTCCAATGAATGTGCAATAGCCGGTTGTCGAGCGCCTATCTCCATGATCTCCAGCATAATCCGCATCACAATACCCCACTAGCTCCGTGTTCTTGTTGCACCCCATCCATATGCCTTGACCCGGTGCACCCTTGAGATACTTAAGTATGCGATTCACCATGTTCCAATGATGCACCGTTGGGGCTTGCATATGTTGACTCACCTGGTTCACGGAATAGCAAATGTCAGGTCTAGTAATTGTTAAGTAAATAAGCTTACCCACTAGACGTCGATATTGTGATGCATCTTCATATGGCTCATTTCCTTTCTCCCCCTCTCGGTTAACTTGGAAATCCACTTCTAGTGGTGATGCCACCGGTCTTGAACCTAATTTACCAACTTCATTCAAAAGGTCAAGTGTATATTTCCGTTGAGATATAAATAAACCTTCCTTAGATCTACAAACTTCAATACCAAGAAAATACTTAAGTTCACCAAGATCTTTAATATCAAAAACAGATTTTAGAAAGGATTTGGTGTCTTGTATCCCTACCTTGTCATTCCCGGATATGATGATATCATCCACATATACAAGAATGACTACAATACCTTCTTGGCTAGTGATTGTGAATAGGGTATGATCGGCTTCAGACCTCTTGAAACCTCGTTCCATCAAAGTGTTGCTCAACTTGTGATACCACGCTCGAGGGGATTGCTTTAATCCATATATGGCCTTGTTGAGTTTGAATACCTTCCCGGATTCAATAGTGTCCTCTAGACCCGGTGGTGGTCTCATATACACCTCATCTTCTAACTCGCCTTGTAGAAAAGCATTCTTAACGTCCATTTGCCATAATTCCCATTCTAAGTTAACGGCCAAAGATAGCACAACTCGAATGGTATGGAGTTTGGCTACCGGAGCAAAAGTATCAAGATAGTCTTCTCCATATGTTTGTGTGAATCCCCTTGCTACAAGTCGAGCCTTGTAACGTTCAATCTCTCCATTACTTTTGTACTTGATCGTAAAGATCCACCGTGAAGTGACCGCTTTCTTTCCCTTTGGTAACTCGGCTTCATCCCATGTATGATTGTTTTCCATGGCTTTAACTTCATTGTTTACCGCATCTCTCCATTCTTTATGATCTTTAGCTTCATCATAGCTTTGGGGAATCCAATGTGAATCTACTTGGGTAAGATAGACTTGATATTCCATCGGCAAGTGAGCTAGAGTACACATGGCTTGTATTGGATGAGCCACGGCTACGTTGTTGTAATACACCCGAGTGTTTTTCCAGTTTGAGGGATGAGACTTGATGCGTTCACTTCTTCTTAATTCAATAATTTCTTCTTGAGGTTGTTCTCCTTGATCCACATCATTAGACTCCTCTTGTGTAGGATCTTCTTCTTCACTTAGTGAATTTAAACCCTCTTCGCCCTCACTATACTCATGATCAAGTCCATCATCACCATGATCTAATGGTTCTTCTTCATGATGTGTGTCACTTGCACTTGCTTCTTGATCATTTGTTACTTGATCCGAGGTGGATGTCTTGGTAGACCCATTCTTGTCTTGGAAGCTATCTAGACCGAGCTTCTCCAAGATTACTCGAAGGTTTGTTGCACGATCGGAAGGTGATTGAGATAAGTCCTTGAGTTCATCCCAATTCCTCTTGTCATAGTACCCACTTGATTCTACAAACTTCACATCTCTAGAAACCAATACTCTTCTAGCTTCCGGATCATAACACTTGTACCCTTTTTGTGTTGAGGAGTAGCCGATAAGCATGCACTTAGTGCTCTTGGCCTCCAACTTGTTACGTAACTCTCCTGGTTTTAACACATAACAAACACATCCAAACACACGTAAGTGACTAATAGATGGTTTAGTTTTATTAAGAATTTCAAAGGGAGAGAGATCGCTTAGTATTTTTGTTGGTGTGCGATTGATCAAGTAGCATGCGGCTACTACGGCATCTCCCCAAAATCTCTTTGGCACATTTGTATGAAACATCATTGATCGGGACACCTCCATGAGATGACGGTTCTTTCTCTCGGCCACTCCATTTTGTTGTGGTGTATACGGGCAACTTGTTTGTTGAATGATCCCATGTTTAGCTAAATGTTGTTTGAATGCATGACTTGTGTACTCCCCACCATTATCTGATCTCAAAATCTTAATCTTGGCATTATAGTGGTTAGTCACATAATTTTGAAAACTTATAAAGGCCTCAAGAACTCTATCCTTTGAAGGTAACAAAGTTAACCAAGTATACTTGGATTTTTCATCAATAAAAGTCACATAATACTTTTGATTTTCTCTAGATAAACAAGGTGATGTCCACACATCCGAGTGAATCAAATCAAAACAATTCTCATAAATAGTACTTGATTTAGGATAAACACTTTTGCAATGTTTGCCAAGAATACAAGCTTCACAATCATCATTTTTAAAAGACATATTAGGCAACATAAGATTTAAAGCACGAGAGTGAGGGTGACCAAGTCTAGCATGCCAAATTGCACTATTAGCACTAACAAGAATAGAACTAAAGCAAGAAGGTAAAGTAGGGGATAGTTTCAAGTCCTCAAGCACATATAAGCCATCTTTAGTGGCTCCATGGCCAAGCACCTTACTCGTTTCAATATCCTGAAAATGAATATTGTGAGGACCAAATATTGCATAACAATTCAAGTCGGTAGTAGCTTTCTTAACGGATAACAAGTTTGAAGTAAAGCTAGGCATATAAAAAGCTTTAGATTTCTTATCAAACAATTCTAAATCTCCTACTCCTTTAACCGGTACTTTAGTTCCATTAGCAATAACCACATTTTCAATAGCCGGTTTAATGTCACTAATTAACTTAGAGTCACTAATCATATGGTGAGATGCTCCGGAATCAACAATAAGCGGTTTTAAAGTGTTGAGAGCAAGAGTAGCCTTACCGGACGACTCCTTGAGAGCTTTGATGAGTGCATCGAGGTCAGACCTCCTCACCAAGTCAGAAGACGCGGCCATGGCTGCTCCACTCTCCGCAAGAATTTGTACCTTTGTCTCCGGAGCTTGGATCTCACCGGAAATGCTTGCTTGATTAGCCCTTGGTTCTCGGTTGTCTTCTCTTGGGCGAAGGTGAGGGTAAAGTACCCAACACTTATCCTTGATATGACCCGGTTTCTTGCAATGGTGACAAGTAGGAATGTTCCTCTTGTTGTTGTTGTTGTTGTGTCCTCGGTAGTAGCTCTTGTTAGCCGACACTAGCTCCACATTGTTAGCCGACACAAGCTCCCCCTTACCACCAAACAAACCCATGGACCCATGTTCTCGTTGAACTTGAGAACACACCTCATCAAGACTTGGAAGCTTGTCGGACCGAAGAATATGTTTGATGAGGTCATTGTAAGAAGGATTTAAAGTCAAGAGAAGACCGAACACCTTATCTTGCTCACGACGTTCGTTGATGACTACCGGATCCACCGAGCTTGGTCTCAACATTTCAAGCTCTGCCCAAAGAGATCTAAACTTTCCAAAATGCTTGGTAAACTCCATGTCCTCTTGGCTGAGGTTGTTGATAGCACGTTTGACTTCAAAAACCCGGTTCAAGTTAGTAACATTTCCAAAAACATTCTTGAGTGTATCCCACAACTCCTTTGCCGTCTCACAATATGAGTATGCTTCAAGAATAGGCGCCTCTAGAGAGTTTTGAATGAGCCCCAAAACGGTTTGGTCTTCTTGAAACCACTTCACCTCGTCGCAAGGGACAATCTCCTTGCCATCTTCACTTTCCTTTGGAGCTTCACCTTTCTCAATGTGACTCCAAAGTCCACGACCACACAAGGCCGTCTTTGTGGTCCTCGCCCACAACAAATAGTTACCTCCCTTGAGAGTAACCGGAATAACCAAATTCTTCATGACATCCATGACCAAAAATTTCAAGAACAAGCTTCAAGCTTTCAAAATCTTAGAAACCGAAAGAAGAAATTGTACTTAGAGAACGAGAATAGCTAGGATCTTAGGAACCTGGCTCTGATACCATGTAAGTTTTCGAAAAGAATTAGAGAAGATTAAGAACAAGTGAGTTTGAGAAAGATTTGAAGAAGGATGCGAGTTTGAAAGGTGAGAGAAGTGTGGTGAAGAAAGAGAGTTCTTCTCTTTTCATACATATAAAAATGACCTAGATACAAACTATATATGGACACTACAAAGAGTATAAAATAATAACAAATATACAAGATATTTTGGCTTCAAGGTTCGAGTGAAAGCGACGGGTCCATGTTGTGTCTCTCCTTAAACAATCACGTGAGTGTCTTTTGTTTTGAAGCTCCAACGGTCACAACACATAGGGGAAGGATCTAGATGCTCATTTCTTCTTCTTCTTCGCAACCTTAAACGGGCCTCTTTATTGGACTGGACAATGAGGCTTGAGGTGATGTCGAGGCTGTACGGATGGGCTTGTACGGATGGGCTTGTACGGATGGGCTTGTACGGATGAGGTTGTACGGACGGTCGTGGCTCGAGGCACTCGATCCCGGACATGATCATCTCTCGATCCCGGACATGATCATCTCGAACATGATCATTTCTATATCCAATTTACATTTACTACCTCAAAGCAATGTTTGTGGGTTCTTATCCCATTTGGGACCAAACTTCAACAAGTCTTTCTTCACACTTCTAAACATTCTTCATCCATCTCTAGCACTTGTAAACAATCAAATTCATTGTATTATAACATATTCTAACCCAAAATAACTTTATACAAGCCATTTACTGCCTCAAAGCATTGGTTGTGGGTTCTTATCCCATTTGGGACCAAACTTCAACAAGTCTTTCTTCACACTTCTAAACATTCTTCATCCATCTCTAGCACTTGTAATCAATTAAATTCATTGTATTATAACATATTCTAACCCAAAATAACTTTATACAAGCCATTTACTTCCTCAAAGCATTGGTTGTGGGTTCTTATCCCATTTGAGACCAAACTTCAACAAGTCTTTCTTCACACTTCTAAACATTCTTCATCCATCTCTAGCACTTGCAATCAATCAAATTCATTTTATTATAACATATTTTAACCCAAAATAACTTTATACAAGCCATTTACTACCTCAAAGCAATGTTTGTGGGATCTTATCCCATTTGGGACCAAACTTCAACAAGTCTTTCTTCACACTTCTAAACATTCTTCATCCATCTCTAGCACTTGTAAACAATCAAATTCATTGTATTATAACATATTCTAACCCAAAATAACTTTATACAAGCCATTTACTGCCTCAAAGCATTGGTTGTGGGTTCTTATCCCATTTGGAACCAAACTTCAACAAGTCTTTCTTCACACTTCTAAACATTCTTCATCCATCTCTAGCACTTGTAATCAATTAAATTCATTGTATTATAACATATTCTAACCCAAAATAACTTTATACAAGCCATTTACTTCCTCAAAGCAATGTTTGTGGGATCTTATCCCATTTGGGACCAAACTTCAACAAGTCTTTCTTCACACTTCTAAACATTCTTCATCCATCTCTAGCACTTGTAAACAATCAAATTCATTGTATTATAACATATTATAACCCAAAACAACTTTATACAAGCCATTTACTGCCTCAAAGCATTGGTTGTGGGTTCTTATCTCATTTGGGACCAAACTTCAACAAGTCTTTCTTCACACTTCTAAACATTCTTCATCCATCCCTAGCACTTGTAAACAATCAAATTCATTGTATTATAACATATTCTAACCCAAAATAACTTTATACAAGCCATTTACTCCCTCAAAGCATTGGTTGTGGGTTCTTATCCCATTTGGGACCAAACTTCAACAAGTCTTTCTTCACACTTCTAAACATTCTTCATCCATCTCTACCACTTGTACTCAATCAAGATTATTGTATTATAACATATTCTAACCCAAAATAACTTTTTACAAGCCATTTACTACCTCAAAGCAATGTTTGTGGGATCTTATCCCATTTGGGATCAAACTTCAACAAGTCTTTCTTCACACTTCTAAACATTCTTCATCCATCTCTAGCACTTGTAAACAATCAAATTCATTGTATTATAACATATTCTAACTCAAAATAACTTTATACAAGCCATTTACTGCCTCAAAGCATTGGTTGTGGGTTCTTATTCCATTTGGGACCAAACTTCAACAAGTCTTTCTTCACACTTCTAAACATTCTTCATCGATCTCTAGCACTTGTAATCAATCAAATTCATTGTATTATAACATATTTTAACCCAAAATAACTTTATACAAGCCATTTACTACCTCAAAGCAATGTTTGTGGGATCTTATCCCATTTGGGACCAAACTTCAACAAGTCTTTCTTCACACTTCTAAACATTCTTCATCCATCTCTAGCACTTGTAAACAATCAAATTCAATGTATTATAACATATTCTAACCCAAAATAACTTTATACAAGCCATTTACTGCCTCAAAGCATTGGTTGTGGGTTCTTATCCCATTTGGGACCAAACTTCAACAAGTCTTTCTTCACACTTCTAAACATTCTTCATCCATCTCTAGCACTTGTAATCA
Source organism: Capsella bursa-pastoris (assembly GCA_036452645.1). NCBI lineage: Eukaryota > Viridiplantae > Streptophyta > Magnoliopsida > Brassicales > Brassicaceae > Capsella > Capsella bursa-pastoris. The sequence continues at coordinate 7,305,792 of CP144192.1, forward strand.
ATTAAATTCATTGTATTATAACATATTCTAACCCAAAATAACTTTATACAAGCCATTTACTTCCTCAAAGCATTGGTTGTGGGTTCTTATCCCATTTGAGACCAAACTTCAACAAGTCTTTCTTCACACTTCTAAACATTCTTCATCCATCTCTAGCACTTGTAAACAATCAAATTCATTGTATTATAACATATTATAACCCAAAACAACTTTATACAAGCCATTCACTGCCTCAAAGCATTGGTTGTGGGTTCTTATCCCATTTGGGACCAAACTTCAACAAGTCTTTCTTCACTCTTCTAAACATTCTTCATCCATCTCTAGCACTTGTAAACAATCAAATTCATTGTATTATAACATATTCTAACCCAAAATAACTTTATACAAGCCATTTACTGCCTCAAAGCATTGGTTGTGGGTTCTTATCCGATTTGGGACCAAACTTCAACAAGTCTTTCTTCACACTTCTAAACATTCTTCATCCATCTCTACCACTTGTACTCAATCAAATTCATTGTATTATAACATATTCTAACCCAAAATAACTTTATACAAGCCATTTACTGCCTCAAAGCATTGGTTGTGGGTTCTTATCCCATTTGGGACCAAACTTCAACAAGTCTTTCTTCACACTTCTAAACATTCTTCATCCATCTCTAGCACTTGTAATCAATTAAATTCATTGTATTATAACATATTCTAACCCAAAATAACTTTATACAAGCCATTTACTTCCTCAAAGCATTGGTTGTGGGTTCTTATCCCATTTGAGACCAAACTTCAACAAGTCTTTCTTCACACTTCTAAACATTCTTCATCCATCTCTAGCACTTGTAAACAATCAAATTCATTGTATTATAACATATTATAACCCAAAACAACTTTATACAAGCCATTCACTGCCTCAAAGCATTGGTTGTGGGTTCTTATCCCATTTGGGACCAAACTTCAACAAGTCTTTCTTCACTCTTCTAAACATTCTTCATCCATCTCTAGCACTTGTAAACAATCAAATTCATTGTATTATAACATATTCTAACCCAAAATAACTTTATACAAGCCATTTACTGCCTCAAAGCATTGGTTGTGGGTTCTTATCCGATTTGGGACCAAACTTCAACAAGTCTTTCTTCACACTTCTAAACATTCTTCATCCATCTCTACCACTTGTACTCAATCAAATTCATTGTATTATAACATATTCTAACCCAAAATAACTTTATACAAGCCATTTACTGCCTCAAAGCATTGGTTGTGGGTTCTTATCCCATTTGGGACCAAACTTCAACAAGTCTTTCTTCACACTTCTAAACATTCTTCATCCATCTCTAGCACTTGTAATCAATTAAATTCATTGTATTATAACATATTCTAACCCAAAATAACTTTATACAAGCCATTTACTTCCTCAAAGCATTGGTTGTGGGTTCTTATCCCATTTGAGACCAAACTTCAACAAGTCTTTCTTCACACTTCTAAACATTCTTCATCCATCTCTAGCACTTGTAAACAATCAAATTCATTGTATTATAACATATTATAACCCAAAACAACTTTATACAAGCCATTCACTGCCTCAAAGCAATGTTTGTGGGTTCTTATCCCATTTGGGACCAAACTTCAACAAGTCTTTCTTCACACTTCTAAACATTCTTCATCCATCTCTAGCACTTGTAAACAATCAAATTCATTGTATTATAACATATTCTTATCCAAAATAACTTTATACAAGCCATTTACTGCCTCAAAGCATTCGTTGTGGGTTCTTATCCCATTTGGGACCAAACTTCAACAAGTCTTTCTTCACACTTCTAAACATTCTTCATCCATCTCTACCACTTGTACTCAATCAAATTCATTGTATTATAACATATTCTAACCCAAAATAACTTTATACAAGCCATTTACTTCCTCAAAGCAATGTTTGTGGGATCTTATCCCATTTGGGACCAAACTTCAACAAGTCTTTCTTCACACTTCTAAACATTCTTCATCCATCTCTAGCACTTGTAAACAATCAAATTCATTGTATTATAACATATTATAACCCAAAACAACTTTATACAAGCCCTTCACTGCCTCAAAGCAATGTTTGTGGGTTCTTATCCCATTTGGGACCAAACTTCAACAAGTCTTTCTTCACACTTCTAAACATTCTTCATCCATCTCTAGCACTTGTAAACAATCAAATTCATTGTATTATAACATATTCTTATCCAAAATAACTTTATACAAGCCATTTACTGCCTCAAAGCATTCGTTGTGGGTTCTTATCCCATTTGGGACCAAACTTCAACAAGTCTTTCTTCACACTTCTAAACATTCTTCATCCATCTCTACCACTTGTACTCAATCAAATTCATTGTATTATAACATATTCTAACCCAAAATAACTTTATACAAGCCATTTACTGCCTCAAAGCATTGGTTGTGGGTTCTTATCCCATTTGGGACCAAACTTCAACAAGTCTTTCTTCACACTTCTAAACATTCTTCATCCATCTCTACCACTTGTACTCAATCAAGATTATTGTATTATAACATATTCTAACCCAAAATAACTTTTTACAAGCCATTTACTACCTCAAAGCAATGTTTGTGGGATCTTATCCCATTTGGGATCAAACTTCAACAAGTCTTTCTTCACACTTCTAAACATTCTTCATCCATCTCTAGCACTTGTAATCAATCAAATTCATTGTATCATAACATATTCTAACCCAAAATAACTTTATACAAGCCATTTACTACCTCGAAGCATTGGTTGTGGGTTCTTATCCCATTTGGGACCAAACTTCAACAAGTCTTTCTTCACACTTCTAAACATTCCTCATCAATCTCTAGCACTTGCAATCAATCAAATTCATTTTATTATAACATATTTTAACCCAAAATAACTTTATACAAGCCATTTACTACCTCAAAGCAATGTTTGTGGGATCTTATCCCATTTGGGACCAAACTTCAACAAGTCTTTCTTCACACTTCTAAACATTCTTCATCCATCTCTAGCACTTGTAAACAATCAAATTCATTGTATTATAACATATTCTAACCCAAAATAACTTTATACAAGCCATTTACTGCCTCAAAGCATTGGTTGTGGGTTCTTATCCCATTTGGGACCAAACTTCAACAAGTCTTTCTTCACACTTCTAAACATTCTTCATCCATCTCTAGCACTTGTAATCAATTAAATTCATTGTATTATAACATATTCTAACCCAAAATAACTTTATACAAGCCATTTACTTCCTCAAAGCATTGGTTGTGGGTTCTTATCCCATTTGAGACCAAACTTCAACGTCTTTCTTCACACTTCTAAACATTCTTCATCCATCTCTAGCACTTGTAAACAATCAAATTCATTGTATTATAACATATTATAACCCAAAACAACTTTATACAAGCCATTTACTGCCTCAAAGCATTGGTTGTGGGTTCTTATCCCATTTGGGACCAAACTTCAACAAGTCTTTCTTCACACTTCTAAACATTCTTCATCCATCCCTAGCACTTGTAAACAATCAAATTCATTGTATTATAACATATTCTAACCCAAAATAACTTTATACAAGTCATTTACTGCCTCAAAGCATTGGTTGTGGGTTCTTATCCCATTTGGGACCAAACTTCAACAAGTCTTTCTTCACACTTCTAAACATTCTTCATCCATCTCTACCACTTGTACTCAATCAAGATTATTGTATTATAACATATTCTAACACAAAATAACTTTTTACAAGCCATTTACTACCTCAAAGCAATGTTTGTGGGATCTTATCCCATTTGGGATCAAACTTCAACAAGTCTTTCTTCACACTTCTAAACATTCTTCATCCATCTCTAGCACTTGTAAACAATCAAATTCATTGTATTATAACATATTCTAACTCAAAATAACTTTATACAAGCCATTTACTGCCTCAAAGCATTGGTTGTGGGTTCTTATTCCATTTGGGACCAAACTTCAACAAGTCTTTCTTCACACTTCTAAACATTCTTCATCGATCTCTAGCACTTGTAATCAATCAAATTCATTGTATTATAACATATTTTAACCCAAAATAACTTTATACAAGCCATTTACTACCTCAAAGCAGTGTTTGTGGGATCTTATCCCATTTGGGACCAAACTTCAACAAGTCTTTCTTCACACTTCTAAACATTCTTCATCGATCTCTAGCACTTGTAATCAATCAAATTCATTGTATTATAACATATTTTAACCCAAAATAACTTTATACAAGCCATTTACTACCTCAAAGCAGTGTTTGTGGGATCTTATCCCATTTGGGATCAAACTTCAACAAGTCTTTCTTCACACTTCTAAACATTCTTCATCCATCTCTAGCACTTGTAATCAAACAAATTCATTGTATCATAACATATTCTAACCCAAAATAACTTTATACAAGCCATTTACTACCTCGAAGCATTGGTTGTGGGTTCTTATCCCATTTGGGACCAAACTTCAACAAGTCTTTCTTCACACTTCTAAACATTCTTCATCAATCTCTAGCACTTGCAATCAATCAAATTCATTTTATTATAACATATTTTAACCCAAAATAACTTTATACAAGCCATTTACTACCTCAAAGCAATGTTTGTGGGATCTTATCCCATTTGGGACCAAACTTCAACAAGTATTTCTTCGCACTTCTAAACATTCTTCATCCATCTCTAGCACTTGTAAACAATCAAATTCATTGTATTATAACATATTCTAACCCAAAATAACTTTATACAAGCCATTTACTGCCTCAAAGCATTGGTTGTGGGTTCTTATCCCATTTGGGACCAAACTTCAACAAGTCTTTCTTCACACTTCTAAACATTCTTCATCCATCTCTAGCACTTGTAATCAATTAAATTCATTGTATTATAACATATTCTAACCCAAAATAACTTTATACAAGCCATTTACTTCCTCAAAGCATTGGTTGTGGGTTCTTATCCCATTTGAGACCAAACTTCAACGTCTTTCTTCACACTTCTAAACATTCTTCATCCATCTCTAGCACTTGTAAACAATCAAATTCATTGTATTATAACATATTATAACCCAAAACAACTTTATACAAGCCATTTACTGCCTCAAAGCATTGGTTGTGGGTTCTTATCCCATTTGGGACCAAACTTCAACAAGTCTTTCTTCACACTTCTAAACATTCTTCATCCATCCCTAGCACTTGTAAACAATCAAATTCATTGTATTATAACATATTCTAACCCAAAATAACTTTATACAAGCCATTTACTGCCTCAAAGCATTGGTTGTGGGTTCTTATCCCATTTGGGACCAAACTTCAACAAGTCTTTCTTCACACTTCTAAACATTCTTCATCCATCTCTACCACTTGTACTCAATCAAGATTATTGTATTATAACATATTCTAACCCAAAATAACTTTTTACAAGCCATTTACTACCTCAAAGCAATGTTTGTGGGATCTTATCCCATTTGGGATCAAACTTCAACAAGTCTTTCTTCACACTTCTAAACATTCTTCATCCATCTCTAGCACTTGTAAACAATCAAATTCATTGTATTATAACATATTCTAACTCAAAATAACTTTATACAAGCCATTTACTGCCTCAAAGCATTGGTTGTGGGTTCTTATTCCATTTGGGACCAAACTTCAACAAGTCTTTCTTCACACTTCTAAACATTCTTCATCGATCTCTAGCACTTGTAATCAATCAAATTCATTGTATTATAACATATTTTAACCCAAAATAACTTTATACAAGCCATTTACTACCTCAAAGCAGTGTTTGTGGGATCTTATCCCATTTGGGACCAAACTTCAACAAGTCTTTCTTCACACTTCTAAACATTCTTCATCCATCTCTAGCACTTGTAAACAATCAAATTCATTGTATTATAACATATTCTAACCCAAAATAACTTTATACAAGCCATTTACTGCCTCAAAGCATTGGTTGTGGGTTCTTATCCCATTTGGGACCAAACTTCAACAAGTCTTTCTTCACACTTCTAAACATTCTTCATCCATCTCTAGCACTTGTAATCAATTAAATTCATTGTATTATAACATATTCTAACCCAAAATAACTTTATACAAGCCATTTACTTCCTCAAAGCATTGGTTGTGGGTTCTTATCCCATTTGAGACCAAACTTCAACAAGTATTTTTTCACACTTCTAAACATTCTTCATCCATCTCTAGCACTTGTAAACAATCAAATTCATTGTATTATAACATATTATAACCCAAAACAACTTTATACAAGCCATTCACTGCCTCAAAGCATTGGTTGTGGGTTCTTATCCCATTTGGGACCAAACTTCAACAAGTCTTTCTTCACTCTTCTAAACATTCTTCATCCATCTCTAGCACTTGTAAACAATCAAATTCATTATATTATAAAATATTCTAACCCAAAATAACTTTATACAAGCCATTTACTGCCTCAAAGCATTGGTTGTGGGTTCTTATCCGATTTGGGACCAAACTTCAACAAGTCTTTCTTCACACTTCTAAACATTCTTCATCCATCTCTACCACTTGTACTCAATCAAATATATTGTATTATAACATATTCTAACCCAAAATAACTTTTTACAAGCCATTTACTACTTCAAAGCAATGTTTGGGGGATCTTATCCCATTTGGGACCAAACTTCAACATGTCTTTCTTCACACTTCTAAACATTCTTCATCCATCTCTAGCACTTGTAATCAATCAAATTCATTGTATTATAACATATTCTAACTCAAAATAACTTTATACAAGCCATTTACTACCTCAAAGCATTGGTTGTGGGTTCTTATCCCATTTGGGACCAAACTTCAACAAGTCTTTCTTCACACTTCTAAACATTCTTCATCAATCTCTAGCACTTGTAATCAATCAAATTCATTATATTATAACATATTTTAACCCAAAATAAATTTATACAAGCCATTTACTACCTCAAAGCAATGTTTGTGGGATCTTATCCCATTTGGGACCAAACTTCAACAAGTCTTTCTTCACATTTCTAAACATTCTTCATCCATCTCTAGCACTTGTAGTCAATCAAATTCATTGTATTATAACATATTCTAACCCAAAATAACTTTATACAAGCCATTTACTACCTCAAAGCATTGGTTGTGGGTTCTTATCCCATTTGGGACCAAACTTCAACAAGTCTTTCTTCACACTTCTAAACATTCTTCATCCATCTCTAGCACTTGTAAACAATCAAATTCATTGTATTATAACATATTCTAACCCAAAATAACTTTATACAAGCCATTTACTGCCTCAAAGCATTGGTTGTGGGTTCTTATCCCATTTGGGACCAAACTTCAACAAGTCTTTCTTCACACTTCTAAACATTCTTCATCAATCTCTAGCACTTGTAATCAATCAAATTCATTGTATTATAACATATTTTAACCCAAAATAACTTTATACAAGCCATTTACTGCCTCAAAGCATTGGTTGTGGGTTCTTATCCCATTTGGGACCAAACTTCAACAAGTCTTTCTTCACACTTCTAAACATTCTTCATCCATCTCTAGCACTTGTAATCAATTAAATTCATTGTATTATAACATATTCTAACCCAAAATAACTTTATACAAGCCATTTACTTCCTCAAAGCATTGGTTGTGGGTTCTTATCCCATTTTAGACCAAACTTCAACAAGTCTTTCTTCACACTTCTAAACATTCTTCATCCATCTCTAGCACTTGTAAACAATCAAATTCATTGTATTATAACATATTATAACCCAAAACAACTTTATACAAGCCATTCACTGCCTCAAAGCATTGGTTGTGGGTTCTTATCCCATTTGGGACCAAACTTCAACAAGTCTTTCTTCACACTTCTAAACATTCTTCATCCATCTCTAGCACTTGTAATCAATCAAATTCATTGTATTATAACATATTCTAACCCAAAATAACTTTATACAAGCCATTTACTGCCTCAAAGCATTGGTTGTGGGTTCTTATCCCATTTGGGACCAAACTTCAACAAGTCTTTCTTCACACTTCTAAACATTCTTCATCAATCTCTAGCACTTGTAATCAATCAAATTCATTGTATTATAACATATTTTAACCCAAAATAACTTTATACAAGCCATTTACTGCCTCAAAGCATTGGTTGTGGGTTCTTATCCCATTTGGGACCAAACTTCAACAAGTCTTTCTTCACACTTCTAAACATTCTTCATCCATCTCTAGCACTTGTAATCAATTAAATTCATTGTATTATAACATATTCTAACCCAAAATAACTTTATACAAGCCATTTACTTCCTCAAAGCATTGGTTGTGGGTTCTTATCCCATTTTAGACCAAACTTCAACAAGTCTTTCTTCACACTTCTAAACATTCTTCATCCATCTCTAGCACTTGTAAACAATCAAATTCATTGTATTATAACATATTATAACCCAAAACAACTTTATACAAGCCATTCACTGCCTCAAAGCATTGGTTGTGGGTTCTTATCCCATTTGGGACCAAACTTCAACAAGTCTTTCTTCACACTTCTAAACATTCTTCATCCATCTCTAGCACTTGTAAACAATCAAATTCATTGTATTATAACATATTCTAACCCAAAATAACTTTATACAAGCCATTTACTGCCTCAAAGCATTGGTTGTGGGTTCTTATCCGATTTGGGACCAAACTTCAACAAGTCTTTCTTCACACTTCTAAACATTCTTCATCCATCTCTACCACTTGTACTCAATCAAATTCATTGTATTATAACATATTCTAACCCAAAATAACTTTTTACAAGCCATTTACTACCTCAAAGCAATGTTTGTGGGATCTTATCCCATTTGGGACCAAACTTCAACATGTCTTTCTTCACACTTCTAAACATTCTTCATCCATCTGTAGCACTTGTAATCAATCAAATTCATTGTATTATAACATATACTAACTCAAAATAACTTTATACAAGCCATTTACTACCTCAAAGCATTGGTTGTGGGTTCTTATCCCATTTGGGACCAAACTTCAACAAGTCTTTCTTCACACTTCTAAACATTCTTCATCAATCTCTAGCACTTGTAATCAATCAAATTCATTGTATTATAACATATTTTAACCCAAAATAAATTTATACAAGCCATTTACTACCTCAAAGCAATGTTTGTGGGATCTTATCCCATTTGGGACCAAACTTCAACAAGTCTTTCTTCACATTTCTAAACATTCTTCATCCATCTCTAGCACTTGTAGTCAATCAAATTCATTGTATTATAACATATTCTAACCCAAAATAACTTTATACAAGCCATTTACTACCTCAAAGCATTGGTTGTGGGTTCTTATCCCATTTGGGACCAAACTTCAACAAGTCTTTCTTCACACTTCTAAACATTCTTCATCCATCTCTAGCACTTGTAGTCAATCAAATTCATTGTATTATAACATATTCTAACCCAAAATAACTTTATACAAGCAATTAACTACATCAAAGCAATGTTTGTGGGTTCTTATCCCATTTGGGACCAAACTTCAACAAGTCTTTCTTCACACTTCTAAACATTCTTCATCCATCTCTAGCACTTGTAAACAATCAAATTCATTGTATTATAACATATTCTTATCCAAAATAACTTTATACAAGCCATTTACTGCCTCAAAGCATTCGTTGTGGGTTCTTATCCCATTTGGGACCAAACTTCAACAAGTCTTTCTTCACACTTCTAAACATTCTTCATCCATCTCTACCACTTGTACTCAATCAAATTCATTGTATTATAACATATTCTAACCCAAAATAACTTTATACAAGCCATTTACTGCCTCAAAGCATTGGTTGTGGGTTCTTATCCCATTTGGGACCAAACTTCAACAAGTCTTTCTTCACACTTCTAAACATTCTTCATCCATCTCTAGCACTTGTAATCAATCAAATTCATTGTATTATAACATATTCTAACCCAAAATAACTTTATACAAGCCATTTACTGCCTCAAAGCATTGGTTGTGGGTTCTTATCCCATTTGGGACCAAACTTCAACAAGTCTTTCTTCACACTTCTAAACATTCTTCATCCATCTCTACCACTTGTACTCAATCAAATTCATTGTATTATAACATATTCTAACCCAAAATAACTTTTTACAAGCCATTTACTACCTCAAAGCAATGTTTGTGGGATCTTATCCCATTTGGGACCAAACTTCAACATGTCTTTCTTCACACTTCTAAACATTCTTCATCCATCTGTAGCACTTGTAATCAATCAAATTCATTGTATTATAACATATACTAACTCAAAATAACTTTATACAAGCCATTTACTACCTCAAAGCATTGGTTGTGGGTTCTTATCCCATTTGGGACCAAACTTCAACAAGTCTTTCTTCACACTTCTAAACATTCTTCATCCATCTCTAGCACTTGTAATCAATCAAATTCATTGTATTATAACATATTCTAACCCAAAAATACTTTATACAAGCCATTTACTACCTCAAAGCAATGTTTGTGGGATCTTATCCCATTTGAGACCAAACTTCAACATGTCTTTCTTCACACTTCTAAACATTCTTCATTCATCTCTAGCACTTGTAATCAATTAAATTCATTGTATTATAACATATTCTAACCCAAAATAACTTTATACAAGCCATTTACTTCCTCAAACCATTGGTTGTAGGTTCTTATCCCATTTGAGACCAAACTTCAACAAGTCTTTCTTCACACTTCTAAACATTCTTCATCCATCTCTAGCACTTGTAAACAATCAAATTCATTGTATTATAACATATTCTAACCCAAAATAACTTTATACAAGCCATTTACTACCTCAAAGCATTGGTTGTGGGTTCTTATCCCATTTGGGACCAAACTTCAACAAGTCTTTCTTCACACTTCTAAACATTCTTCATCAATCTCTAGCACTTGTAATCAATCAAATTCATTGTATTATAACATATTTTAACCCAAAATAACTTTATACAAGCCATTTACTGCCTCAAAGCATTGGTTGTGGGTTCTTATCCCATTTGGGACCAAACTTCAACAAGTCTTTCTTCACATTTCTAAACATTCTTCATCCATCTCTAGCACTTGTAATCAATTAAATTCATTGTATTATAACATATTCTAACCCAAAATAACTTTATACAAGCCATTTACTTCCTCAAAGCATTGGTTGTGGGTTCTTATCCCATTTGAGACCAAACTTCAACAAGTCTTTCTTCACACTTCTAAACATTCTTCATCCATCTCTAGCACTTGTAAACAATCAAATTCATTGTATTATAACATATTATAACCCAAAACAACTTTATACAAGCCATTCACTGCCTCAAAGCATTGGTTGTGGGTTCTTATCACATTTGGGACCAAACTTCAACAAGTCTTTCTTCACACTTCTAAACATTCTTCATCCATCTCTAGCACTTGTAAACAATCAAATTCATTGTATTATAACATATTCTAACCCAAAATAACTTTATACAAGCCATTTACTACCTCAAAGCATTGGTTGTGGGTTCTTATCCGATTTGGGACCAAACTTCAACAAGTCTTTCTTCACACTTCTAAACATTCTTCATCCATCTCTACCACTTGTACTCAATCAAATTCATTGTATTATAACATATTCTAACCCAAAATAACTTTTTACAAGCCATTTACTACCTCAAAGCAATGTTTGTGGGATCTTATCCCATTTGGGACCAAACTTCAACAAGTCTTTCTTCACACTTCTAAACATTCTTCATCCATCTGTAGCACTTGTAATCAATCAAATTCATTGTATTATAACATATACTAACTCAAAATAACTTTATACAAGCCATTTACTACCTCAAAGCATTGGTTGTGGGTTCTTATCCCATTTGGAACCAAACTTCAACAAGTCTTTCTTCACACTTCTAAACATTCTTCATCAATCTCTAGCACTTGTAATCAATCAAATTCATTGTATTATAACATATTTTAACCCAAAATAAATTTATACAAGCCATTTACTACCTCAAAGCAATGTTTGTGGGATCTTATCCCATTTGGGACCAAACTTCAACAAGTCTTTCTTCACATTTCTAAACATTCTTCATCCATCTTTAGCACTTGTAGTCAATCAAATTCATTGTATTATAACATATTCTAACCCAAAATAACTTTATACAAGCCATTTACTACCTCAAAGCATTGGTTGTGGGTTCTTATCCCATTTGGGACCAAACTTCAACAAGTCTTTCTTCACACTTCTAAACATTCTTCATCCATCTCTAGCACTTGTAGTCAATCAAATTCATTGTATTATAACATATTCTAACCCAAAATAACTTTATACAAGCAATTAACTACATCAAAGCAATGTTTGTGGGTTCTTATCCCATTTGGGACCAAACTTCAACAAGTCTTTCTTCACACTTCTAAACATTCTTCATCCATCTCTAGCACTTGTAAACAATCAAATTCATTGTATTATAACATATTCTAACCCAAAATAACTTTATACAAGCCATTTACTTCCTCAAACCATTGGTTGTGGGTTCTTATCCCATTTGAGACCAAACTTCAACAAGTCTTTCTTCACACTTCTAAACATTCTTCATCCATCTCTAGCACTTGTAAACAATCAAATTCATTGTATTATAACATATTCTAACCCAAAATAACTTTATACAAGCCATTTACTACCTCAAAGCATTGGTTGTGGGTTCTTATCCCATTTGAGACCAAACTTCAACAAGTCTTTCTTCACACTTCTAAACATTCTTCATCCATCTCTAGCACTTGTAAACAATCAAATTCATTGTATTATAACATATTATAACCCAAAACAACTTTATACAAGCCATTCACTGCCTCAAAGCATTGGTTGTGGGATCTTATCCCATTTGGGACCAAACTTCAACAAGTCTTTCTTCACACTTCTAAACATTCTTCATCCATCTGTAGCACTTGTAATCAATCAAATTCATTGTATTATAACATATACTAACTCAAAATAACTTTATACAAGCCATTTACTACCTCAAAGCATTGGTTGTGGGTTCTTATCCCATTTGGGACCAAACTTCAACAAGTCTTTCTTCACACTTCTAAACATTCTTCATCAATCTCTAGCACTTGTAATCAATCAAATTCATTGTATTATAACATATTTTAACCCAAAATAAATTTATACAAGCCATTTACTACCTCAAAGCAATGTTTGTGGGATCTTATCCCATTTGGGACCAAACTTCAACATGTCTTTCTTCACACTTCTAAACATTCTTCATCCATCTCTAGCACTTGTAAACAATCAAATTCATTGTATTATAACATATTCTAACCCAAAATAACTTTATACAAGCCATTTACTTCCTCAAACCATTGGTTGTGGGTTCTTATCCCATTTGAGACCAAACTTCAACAAGTCTTTCTTCACACTTCTAAACATTCTTCATCCATCTCTAGCACTTGTAAACAATCAAATTCATTGTATTATAACATATTCTAACCCAAAATAACTTTATACAAGCCATTTACTACCTCAAAGCATTGGTTGTGGGTTCTTATCCCATTTGGGACCAAACTTCAACAAGTCTTTCTTCACACTTCTAAACATTCTTCATCAATCTCTAGCACTTGTAATCAATCAAATTCATTGTATTATAACATATTTTAACCCAAAATAACTTTATACAAGCCATTTACTGCCTCAAAGCATTGGTTGTGGGTTCTTATCCCATTTGGGACCAAACTTCAACAAGTCTTTCTTCACACTTCTAAACATTCTTCATCCATCTCTAGTACTTGTAATCAATTAAATTCATTGTATTATAACATATTCTAACCCAAAATAACTTTATACAAGCCATTTACTTCCTCAAAGCATTGGTTGTGGGTTCTTATCCCATTTGAGACCAAACTTCAACAAGTCTTTCTTCACACTTCTAAACATTCTTCATCCATCTCTAGCACTTGTAAACAATCAAATTCATTGTATTATAACATATTATAACCCAAAACAACTTTATACAAGCCATTCACTGCCTCAAAGCATTGGTTGTGGGTTCTTATCCCATTTGGGACCAAACTTCAACAAGTCTTTCTTCACACTTCTAAACATTCTTCATCCATCTCTAGCACTTGTAAACAATCAAATTCATTGTATTATAACATATTCTAACCCAAAATAACTTTATACAAGCCATTTACTGCCTCAAAGCATTGGTTGTGGGTTCTTATCCGATTTGGGACCAAACTTCAACAAGTCTTTCTTCACACTTCTAAACATTCTTCATCCATCTCTACCACTTGTACTCAATCAAATTCATTGTATTATAACATATTCTAACCCAAAATAACTTTTTACAAGCCATTTACTACCTCAAAGCAATGTTTGTGGGATCTTATCCCATTTGGGACCAAACTTCAACAAGTCTTTCTTCACACTTCTAAACATTCTTCATCCATCTGTAGCACTTGTAATCAATCAAATTCATTGTATTATAACATATACTAACTCAAAATAACTTTATACAAGCCATTTACTACCTCAAAGCATTGGTTGTGGGTTCTTATCCCATTTGGGACCAAACTTCAACAAGTCTTTCTTCACACTTCTAAACATTCTTCATCAATCTCTAGCACTTGTAATCAATCAAATTCATTGTATTATAACATATTTTAACCCAAAATAAATTTATACAAGCCATTTACTACCTCAAAGCAATGTTTGTGGGATCTTATCCCATTTGGGACCAAACTTCAACAAGTCTTTCTTCACATTTCTAAACATTCTTCATCCATCTTTAGCACTTGTAGTCAATCAAATTCATTGTATTATAACATATTCTAACCCAAAATAACTTTATACAAGCCATTTACTACCTCAAAGCATTGGTTGTGGGTTCTTATCCCATTTGGGACCAAACTTCAACAAGTCTTTCTTCACACTTCTAAACATTCTTCATCCATCTCTAGCACTTGTAGTCAATCAAATTCATTGTATTATAACATATTCTAACCCAAAATAACTTTATACAAGCAATTAACTACATCAAAGCAATGTTTGTGGGTTCTTATCCCATTTGGGACCAAACTTCAACAAGTCTTTCTTCACACTTCTAAACATTCTTCATCCATCTCTACCACTTGTACTCAATCAAATTCATTGTATTATAACATATTCTAACCCAAAATAACTTTATACAAGCCATTTACTGCCTCAAAGCATTGGTTGTGGGTTCTTATCCCATTTGGGACCAAACTTCAACAAGTCTTTCTTCACACTTCTAAACATTCTTCATCCATCTCTAGCACTTGTAATCAATCAAATTCATTGTATTATAACATATTCTAACCCAAAATAACTTTATACAAGTCATTTACTGCCTCAAAGCATTGGTTGTGGGTTCTTATCCCATTTGGGACCAAACTTCAACAAGTCTTTCTTCACACTTCTAAACATTCTTCATCCATCTCTAGCACTTGTAATCAATCAAATTCATTGTATTATAACATATTTTAACCCAAAATAACTTTATACAAGCCATTTACTACCTCAAAGCAATGTTTGTGGGATCTTATCCCATTTGGGACCAAACTTCAACATGTCTTTCTTCACACTTCTAAACATTCTTCATGCATCTCTAGCACTTGTAAACAATCAAATTCATTGTATTATAACATATTCTAACCCAAAATAACTTTATACAAGCCATTTACTGCCTCAAAGCATTGGTTGTGGGTTCTTATCCGATTTGGGACCAAACTTCAACAAGTCTTTCTTCACACTTCTAAACATTCTTCATCCTTCCCTAGCACTTGTAATCAATTAAATTCATTGTATTATAACATATTCTAACCCAAAATAACTTTATACAAGCCATTTACTACCTTAAAGCAATGTTTGTGGGATCTTATCCCATTTGGGACCAAACTTCAACAAGTCTTTCTTCACACTTCTAAACATTCTTCATCCATCTCTAGCACTTGTAATCAATCAAATTCATTGTATTATAACATATTCTAACCCAAAATGACTTTATACAAGCCATTTACTACCTCAAAGCATTGGTTGTGGGTTCTTATCCCATTTGGGACCAAACTTCAACAAGTCTTTCTTCACACTTCTAAACATTCTTCATCCATCTCTAGCACTTTTAATCAATCAAATTCATTGTAGTATAACATATTATAACCCAAAATAACTTTATACAAGCAATTAACTACATCAAAGCAATGTTTGTGGGTTCTTATCCCATTTGGGACCAAACTTCAACAAGTCTTTCTTCACACTTCTAAACATTCTTCATCCATCTCTAGCACTTGTAAACAATCAAATTCATTGTATGATAACATATTCTAACCCAAAGTAACTTTATACAAGCCATTTACTGCCTCAAAGCATTGGTTGTGGGTTCTTATCCCATTTGGGACCAAACTTCAACAAGTCTTTCTTCACACTTCTAAACATTCTTCATCCATCTCTACCACTTGTACTCAATCAAATTCATTGTATTATAACATATTCTAACCCAAAATAACTTTATACAAGCCATTTACTACCTCAAAGCAATGTTTGTGGGATCTTATCCCATTTGGGACCAAACTTCAACAAGTCTTTCTTCACACTTCTAAACATTCTTCATCCATCTCTAGCACTTGTAATCAATCAAATTCATTGTATTATAACATATTCTAACCCAAAATAACTTTATACAAGCAATTTACTACCTCAAAGCATTGGTTGTGGGTTCTTATCCCATTTGGGACCAAACTTCAACAAGTCTTTCTTCACACTTCTAAACATTCTTCATCCATCTCTAGCACTTGTAATCAATCAAATTCATTGTATTATAACATATTCTAACCCAAAATAACTTTATACAAGCCATTTACTACCTCAAAGCAATGTTTGTGGGATCTTATCCCATTTGGGACCAAACTTCAACAAGTCTTTCTTCACACTTCTAAACATTCTTCATCCATCTCTAACACTTGTAATCAATCAAATTCATTGTATTATAACATATTCTAACCCAAAATGACTTTATACAAGCCATTTACTACCTCAAAGCATTGGTTGTGGGTTCTTATCCCATTTGGGACCAAACTTCAACAAGTCTTTCTTCACACTTCTAAACATTCTTCATCCATCTCTAGCATTTTTAATCAATCAAATTTATTGTATTATAACATATTCTAACCCAAAATAACTTTATACAAGCAATTAACTACATCAAAGCAATGTTTGTGGGTTCTTATCCCATTTGGGACCAAACTTCAACAAGTCTTTCTTCACACTTCTAAACATTCTTCATCCATCTCTAGCACTTGTAAACAATCAAATTCATTGTATGATAACATATTCTAACCCAAAATAACTTTATACAAGCCATTTACTGCCTCAAAGCATTGGTTGTGGGTTCTTATCCAATTTGGGACCAAACTTCAACAAGTCTTTCTTCACAGTTCTAAACATTCTTCATCCATCTCTAGCACTTGTAATCAATTAAATTCATTGTATTATATCATATTCTAACCCAAAATAACTTTATACAAGCCATTTACTTCCTCAAAGCAATGGTTGTGGGTTCTTATCCCATTTGAGACCAAACTTCAACAAGTCTTTCTTCACACTTCTAAACATTCTTCATCCATCTTTAGCACTTGTAAACAATCAAATTCATTGTATTATAACATATTATAACCCAAAACAACTTTATACAAGTCATTTACTGCCTCAAAGCATTGGTTGTAGGTTCTTATCCCATTTGGGACCAAACTTCAACAAGTCTTTCTTCACACTTCTAAACATTCTTCATCCATCTCTAGCACTTGTAAACAATCAAATTCATTGTATTATAACATATTCTAACCCAAAATAACTTTATACAAGCCATTTACTGCCTCAAAGCATTGGTTGTGGGTTCTTATCCCATTTGGGACCAAACTTCAACAAGTCTTTCTTCACACTTCTAAACATTCTTCATCCATCTCTAGCACTTGTAAACAATCAAATTCATTGTATTATAACATATTCTAACCCAAAATAACTTTATACAAGCCATTTACTGCCTCAAAGCATTGGTTGTGGGTTCTTATCCCATTTGGGACCAAACTTCAACAAGTCTTTCTTCACACTTCTAAACATTCTTCATCCATCTCTAGCACTTGTAATCAATTAAATTCATTGTATTATAACATATTCTAACCCAAAATAACTTTATACAAGCCATTTACTTCCTCAAAGCATTGGTTGTGGGTTCTTATCCCATTTGAGACCAAACTTCAACAAGTCTTTCTTCACACTTCTAAACATTCTCCATCCATCTCTAGCACTTGTAAACAATCAAATTCATTGTATTATAACATATTATAACCCAAAACAACTTTATACAAGCCATTTACTGCCTCAAAGCATTGGTTGTGGGTTCTTATCCCATTTGGGACCAAACTTCAACAAGTCTTTCTTCACACTTCTAAACATTCTTCATCCATCTCTAGCACTTGTAAACAATCAAATTCATTGTATTATAACATATTCTAACCCAAAATAACTTTATACAAGCCATTTACTGCCTCAAAGCATTGGTTGTGGGTTCTTATCCCATTTGGGACCAAACTTCAACAAGTCTTATTTCACTCTTCTAAACATTCTTCATCCATCTCTAGCAGTTGTAATCAATCAAATTCATTGTATTATAACATATTCTAACCCAAAATAACTTTATACAAGCCATTTACTACCTCAAAGCAATGTTTGTGGGATCTTATCCCATTTGGGACCAAACTTCAACAAGTCTTTCTTCACACTTCTAAACATTCTTCATCCATCTCTAGCACTTGTAATCAATCAAATTCATTGTATTATAACATATTCTAACCCAAAATAACTTTATACAAGCCATTTACTGCCTCAAAGCATTGGTTGTGGGTTCTTATCCCATTTGGGACCAAACTTCAACAAGTCTTTCTTCACACTTCTAAACATTCTTCATCCATCTCTAGCACTTGTAATCAATTAAATTCATTGTATTATAACATATTCTAACCCAAAATAACTTTATACAAGCCATTTACTGCCTCAAAGCATTGGTTGTGGGTTCTTATCCCATTTGGGACCAAACTTCAACAAGTCTTATTTCACTCTTCTAAACATTCTTCATCCATCTTTACCACTTGTACTCAATCAAATTCATTGTATTATAACATATTCTAACCCAAAATAACTCTATACAAGCCATTTACTACCTCAAAGCAATGTTTGTGGGATCTTATCCCATTTGGGACCAAACTTCAACAAGTCTTTCTTCACACTTCTAAACATTCTTCATCCATCTCTAGCACTTGTAATCAATCAAATTCATTGTATTATAACATATTCTAACCCAAACTAACTTTATACAAGCCATTTACTACCTCAAAGCATTGGTTGTGGGTTCTTATCCCATTTGGGACCAAACTTCAACAAGTCTTTCTTCACACTTCTAAACATTCTTCATCCATCTCTAGCACTTGTAAACAATCAAATTCATTGTATTATAACATATTCTAACCCAAAATAACTTTATACAAGCCATTTACTGCCTCAAAGCATTGGTTGTGGGTTCTTATCCCATTTGGGACCAAACTTCAACAAGTCTTTCTTCACACTTCTAAACATTCTTCATCCATCTCTAGCACTTGTAATCAATTAAATTCATTGTATTATAACATATTCTAACCCAAACTAACTTTATACAAGCCATTTACTACCTCAAAGCATTGGTTGTGGGTTCTTATCCCATTTGGGACCAAACTTCAACAAGTCTTTCTTCACACTTCTAAACATTCTTCATCCATCTCTAGCACTTGTAAACAATCAAATTCATTGTATTATAACATATTCTAACCCAAAATAACTTTATACAAGCCATTTACTGCCTCAAAGCATTGGTTGTGGGTTCTTATCCCATTTGGGACCAAACTTCAACAAGTCTTATTTCACTCTTCTAAACATTCTTCATCCATCTCTACCACTTGTACTCAATCAAATTCATTGTATTATAACATATTCTAACCCAAAATAACTTTATACAAGCCATTTACTACCTCAAAGCAATGTTTGTGGGATCTTATCCCATTTGGGACCAAACTTCAACAAGTCTTTCTTCACACTTCTAAACATTCTTCATCCATCTCTAGCACTTGTAATCAATCAAATTCATTGTATTATAACATATTCTAACCCAAACTAACTTTATACAAGCCATTTACTACCTCAAAGCATTGGTTGTGGGTTCCTATCCCATTTGGGACCAAACTTCAACAAGTCTTTCTTCACACTTCTAAACATTCTTCATCCATCTCTAGCACTTGTAATCAATCAAATTCATTGTATTATAACATATTCTAACCCAAAATAACTTTATACAAGCCATTTACTACCTCAAAGCAATGTTTGTGGGATCTTATCCCATTTGGGACCAAACTTCAACAAGTCTTTCTTCACACTTCTAAACATTCTTCATCCATCTCTAGCACTTGTAATCAATCAAATTCATTGTATTATAACATATTCTAACCCAAAATAACTTTATACAAGCCATTTACTGCCTCAAAGCATTGGTTGTGGGTTCTTATCCCATTTGGGACCAAACTTCAACAAGTCTTTCTTCACACTTCTAAACATTCTTCATCCATCTCTAGCACTTGTAATCAATTAAATTCATTGTATTATAACATATTCTAACCCAAAATAACTTTATACAAGCCATTTACTGCCTCAAAGCATTGGTTGTGGGTTCTTATCCCATTTGGGACCAAACTTCAACAAGTCTTATTTCACTCTTCTAAACATTCTTCATCCATCTTTACCACTTGTACTCAATCAAATTCATTGTATTATAACATATTCTAATCCAAAATAACTCTATACAAGCCATTTACTACCTCAAAGCAATGTTTGTGGGATCTTATCCCATTTGGGACCAAACTTCAACAAGTCTTTCTTCACACTTCTAAACATTCTTCATCCATCTCTAGCACTTGTAATCAATCAAATTCATTGTATTATAACATATTCTAACCCAAACTAACTTTATACAAGCCATTTACTACCTCAAAGCATTGGTTGTGGGTTCTTATCCCATTTGGGACCAAACTTCAACAAGTCTTTCTTCACACTTCTAAACATTCTTCATCCATCTCTAGCACTTGTAAACAATCAAATTCATTGTATTATAACATATTCTAACCCAAAATAACTTTATACAAGCCATTTACTGCCTCAAAGCATTGGTTGTGGGTTCTTATCCCATTTGGGACCAAACTTCAACAAGTCTTTCTTCACACTTCTAAACATTCTTCATCCATCTCTAGCACTTGTAATCAATTAAATTCATTGTATTATAATATATTCTAACCCAAACTAACTTTATACAAGCCATTTACCACCTCAAAGCATTGGTTGTGGGTTCTTATCCCATTTGGGACCAAACTTCAACAAGTCTTTCTTCACACTTCTAAACATTCTTCATCCATCTCTAGCACTTGTAAACAATCAAATTCATTGTATTATAACATATTCTAACCCAAAATAACTTTATACAAGCCATTTACTGCCTCAAAGCATTGGTTGTGGGTTCTTATCCCATTTGGGACCAAACTTCAACAAGTCTTTCTTCACACTTCTAAACATTCTTCATCCATCTCTAGCACTTGTAATCAATTAAATTCATTGTATTATAACATATTCTAACCCAAAATAACTTTATACAAGCCATTTACTTCCTCAAAGCATTGGTTGTGGGTTCTTATCCCATTTGAGACCAAACTTCAACAAGTCTTTCTTCACACTTCTAAACATTCTTCATCCATCTCTAGCACTTGTAAACAATCAAATTCATTGTATTATAACATATTCTAACCCAAAATAACTTTATACAAGCCATTTACTGCCTCAAAGCATTGGTTGTGGGTTCTTATCCCATTTGGGACCAAACTTCAACAAGTCTTATTTCACTCTTCTAAACATTCTTCATCCATCTCTACCACTTGTACTCAATCAAATTCATTGTATTATAACATATTCTAACCCAAAATAACTTTATACAAGCCATTTACTACCTCAAAGCAATGTTTGTGGGATCTTATCCCATTTGGGACCAAACTTCAACAAGTCTTTCTTCACACTTCTAAACATTCTTCATCCATCTCTAGCACTTGTAATCAATCAAATTCATTGTATTATAACATATTCTAACCCAAACTAACTTTATACAAGCCATTTACTACCTCAAAGCATTGGTTGTGGGTTCCTATCCCATTTGGGACCAAACTTCAACAAGTCTTTCTTCACACTTCTAAACATTCTTCATCCATCTCTAGCACTTGTAATCAATCAAATTCATTGTATTATAACATATTCTAACCCAAAATAACTTTATACAAGCCATTTACTACCTCAAAGCAATGTTTGTGGGATCTTATCCCATTTGGGACCAAACTTCAACAAGTCTTTCTTCACACTTCTAAACATTCTTCATCCATCTCTAGCACTTGTAATCAATCAAATTCATTGTATTATAACATATTCTAACCCAAAATAACTTTATACAAGCCATTTACTGCCTCAAAGCATTGGTTGTGGGTTCTTATCCCATTTGGGACCAAACTTCAACAAGTCTTTCTTCACACTTCTAAACATTCTTCATCCATCTCTAGCACTTGTAATCAATTAAATTCATTGTATTATAACATATTCTAACCCAAAATAACTTTATACAAGCCATTTACTGCCTCAAAGCATTGGTTGTGGGTTCTTATCCCATTTGGGACCAAACTTCAACAAGTCTTATTTCACTCTTCTAAACATTCTTCATCCATCTTTACCACTTGTACTCAATCAAATTCATTGTATTATAACATATTCTAATCCAAAATAACTCTATACAAGCCATTTACTACCTCAAAGCAATGTTTGTGGGATCTTATCCCATTTGGGACCAAACTTCAACAAGTCTTTCTTCACACTTCTAAACATTCTTCATCCATCTCTAGCACTTGTAATCAATCAAATTCATTGTATTATAACATATTCTAACCCAAACTAACTTTATACAAGCCATTTACTACCTCAAAGCATTGGTTGTGGGTTCTTATCCCATTTGGGACCAAACTTCAACAAGTCTTTCTTCACACTTCTAAACATTCTTCATCCATCTCTAGCACTTGTAAACAATCAAATTCATTGTATTATAACATATTCTAACCCAAAATAACTTTATACAAGCCATTTACTGCCTCAAAGCATTGGTTGTGGGTTCTTATCCCATTTGGGACCAAACTTCAACAAGTCTTTCTTCACACTTCTAAACATTCTTCATCCATCTCTAGCACTTGTAATCAATTAAATTCATTGTATTATAATATATTCTAACCCAAACTAACTTTATACAAGCCATTTACCACCTCAAAGCATTGGTTGTGGGTTCTTATCCCATTTGGGACCAAACTTCAACAAGTCTTTCTTCACACTTCTAAACATTCTTCATCCATCTCTAGCACTTGTAAACAATCAAATTCATTGTATTATAACATATTCTAACCCAAAATAACTTTATACAAGCCATTTACTGCCTCAAAGCATTGGTTGTGGGTTCTTATCCCATTTGGGACCAAACTTCAACAAGTCTTTCTTCACACTTCTAAACATTCTTCATCCATCTCTAGCACTTGTAATCAATTAAATTCATTGTATTATAACATATTCTAACCCAAAATAACTTTATACAAGCCATTTACTTCCTCAAAGCATTGGTTGTGGGTTCTTATCCCATTTGAGACCAAACTTCAACAAGTCTTTCTTCACACTTCTAAACATTCTCCATCCATCTCTAGCACTTGTAAACAATCAAATTCATTGTATTATAACATATTATAACCCAAAACAACTTTATACAAGCCATTTACTGCCTCAAAGCATTGGTTGTGGGTTCTTATCCCATTTGGGACCAAACTTCAACAAGTCTTTCTTCACACTTCTAAACATTCTTCATCCATCTCTAGCACTTGTAAACAATCAAATTCATTGTATTATAACATATTCTAACCCAAAATAACTTTATACAAGCCATTTACTGCCTCAAAGCATTGGTTGTGGGTTCTTATCCCATTTGGGACCAAACTTCAACAAGTCTTTCTTCACACTTCTAAACATTCTTCATCCATCTCTAGCACTTGTAATCAATTAAATTCATTGTATTATAACATATTCTAACCCAAACTAACTTTATACAAGCCATTTACTACCTCAAAGCATTGGTTGTGGGTTCTTATCCCATTTGGGACCAAACTTCAACAAGTCTTTCTTCACACTTCTAAACATTCTTCATCCATCTCTAGCACTTGTAAACAATCAAATTCATTGTATTATAACATATTCTAACCCAAAATAACTTTATACAAGCCATTTACTGCCTCAAAGCATTGGTTGTGGGTTCTTATCCCATTTGGGACCAAACTTCAACAAGTCTTTCTTCACACTTCTAAACATTCTTCATCCATCTCTAGCACTTGTAATCAATTAAATTCATTGTATTATAACATATTCTAACCCAAAATAACTTTATACAAGCCATTTACTTCCTCAAAGCATTGGTTGTGGGTTCTTATCCCATTTGAGACCAAACTTCAACAAGTCTTTCTTCACACTTCTAAACATTCTTCATCCATCTCTAGCACTTGTAAACAATCAAATTCATTGTATTATAACATATTATAACCCAAAACAACTTTATACAAGCCATTTACTGCCTCAAAGCTTTGGTTGTGGGTTCTTATCTCATTTGGGACCAAACTTCAACAAGTCTTTCTTCACACTTCTAAACATTCTTCATCCATCTCTAGCACTTGTAAACAATCAAATTCATTGTATAATAACATATTCTAACCCAAAATAACTTTATACAATCCATTTACTGCCTCAAAGCATTGGTTGTGGGTTCTTATCCCATTTGGGACCAAACTTCAACAAGTCTTTCTTCACACTTCTAAACATTCTTCATCCATCTCTACCACTTGTACTCAATCAAATTCATTGTATTATAACATATTCTAACCCAAAATAACTTTATACAAGCCATTTATTACCTCAAAGCAATGTTTGTGGGATCTTATCCCATTTGGGACCAAACTTCAACAAGTCTTTCTTCACACTTCTAAACATTCTTCATCCATCTCTAGCACTTGTAATCAATCAAATTCATTGTATTATAACATATTCTAACCCAAAATAACTTTATACAAGCCATTTACTACCTCAAAGCATTGGTTGTGGGTTCTTATCCCATTTGGGACCAAACTTCAACAAGTCTTTCTTCACACTTCTAAACATTCTTCATCCATCTCTAGCACTTGTAAACAATCAAATTCATTGTATAATAACATATTCTAACCCAAAATAACTTTGTACAATCCATTTACTGCCTCAAAGCATTGGTTGTGGGTTCTTATCCCATTTGGGACCAAACTTCAACAAGTCTTTCTTCACACTTCTAAACATTCTTCATCCATCTCTAGCATTTTTAATCAATCAAATTCATTGTATTATAACATATTCTAACCCAAAATAAATTTATACAAGCAATTAACTACATCAAAGCAATGTTTGTGGGTTCTTATCCCATTTGGGACCAAACTTCAACAAGTCTTTCTTCACACTTCTAAACATTCTTCATCCATCTCTAGCACTTGTAAACAATCAAATTCATTGTATTATAACATATTCTAACCCAAAATAACTCTATACAAGCCAATTACTACCTCAAAGCAATGTTTGTGGAATCTTATCCCATTTGGGACCAAACTTCAACAAGTCTTTCTTCACACTTCTAAACATTCTTCATCCATCTCTAGCACTTTTAATCAATCAAATTCATTGTATTATAACATATTCTAACCCAAACTAACTTTATACAAGCCATTTACTACCTCAAAGCATTGGTTGTGGGTTCTTATCCCATTTGGGACCAAACTTCAACAAGTCTTTCTTCACACTTCTAAACATTCTTCATCCATCTCTAGCACTTGTAAACAATCAAATTCATTGTATTATAACATATTCTAACCCAAAATAACTTTATACGAGCCATTTACTGCCTCAAAGCATTGGTTGTGGGTTCTTATCCCATTTGGGACCAAACTTCAACAAGTCTTTCTTCACACTTCTAAACATTCTTCATCCATCTCTAGCACTTGTAAACAATCAAATTCATTGTATTATAACATATTCTAACCCAAAATAACTCTATACAAGCCAATTACTACCTCAAAGCAATGTTTGTGGGATCTTATCCCATTTGGGACCAAACTTCAACAAGTCTTTCTTCACACTTCTAAACATTCTTCATCCATCTCTAGCACTTTTAATCAATCAAATTCATTGTATTATAACATATTCTAACCCAAACTAACTTTATACAAGCCATTTACTACCTCAAAGCATTGGTTGTGGGTTCTTATCCCATTTGGGACCAAACTTCAACAAGTCTTTCTTCACACTTCTAAACATTCTTCATCCATCTTTAGCACTTGTAAACAATCAAATTCATTGTATTATAACATATTCTAACCCAAAATAACTTTATACAAGCCATTTACTGCCTCAAAGCATTGGTTGTGGGTTCTTATCCCATTTGGGACCAAACTTCAACAAGTCTTATTTCACTCTTCTAAACATTCTTCATCCATCTCTACCACTTGTACTCAATCAAATTCATTGTATTATAACATATTCTAACCCAAAACAACTTTATAGAAGCCATTTACTACCTCAAAGCAATGTTTGTGGGATCTTATCCCATTTGGGACCAAACTTCAACAAGTCTTTCTTCACACTTCTAAACATTCTTCATCCATCTCTAGCACTTGTAATCAATCAAATTCATTGTATTATAACATATTCTAACCCAAACTAACTTTATACAAGCCATTTACTACCTCAAAGCATTGGTTGTGGGTTCTTATCCCATTTGGGACCAAACTTCAACAAGTCTTTCTTCACACTTCTAAACATTCTTCATCCATCTCTAGCACTTGTAATCAATCAAATTCATTGTATTATAACATATTCTAACCCAAAATAACTTTATACAAGCCATTTACTACCTCAAAGCAATGTTTGTGGGATCTTATCCCATTTGGGACCAAACTTCAACAAGTCTTTCTTCACACTTCTAAACATTCTTCATCCATCTCTAGCACTTGTAATCAATCAAATTCATTGTATTATAACATATTCTAACCCAAAATAACTTTATACAAGCCATTTACTTTCTCAAAGCATTGGTTGTGGGATCTTATCCCATTTGGGACCAAACTTCAACAAGTCTTTCTTCACACTTCTAAACATTCTTCATCCATCTCTAGCACTTGTAATCAATCAAATTCATTGTATTATAACATATTCTAACTCAAAATAACTTTATACAAGCCATTTACTACCTCAAAGCATTGGTTGTGGGTTCTTATCCCATTTGGGACCAAACTTCAACAAGTCTTTCTTCACACTTCTAAACATTCTTCATCCATCTCTAGCACTTGTAATCAATCAAATTCATTGTATTATAACATATTCTAACCCAAAATAACTTTATACAAGCCATTTACTACCTCAAAGCATTGGTTGTGGGTTCTTATCCCATTTGGGACCAAACTTCAACAAGTCTTTCTTCACACTTCTAAACATTCTTCATCCATCTCTAGCACTTGTAAACAATCAAATTCATTGTATAATAACATATTCTAACCCAAAATAACTTTGTACAATCCATTTACTGCCTCAAAGCATTGGTTGTGGGTTCTTATCCCATTTGGGACCAAACTTCAACAAGTCTTTCTTCACACTTCTAAACATTCTTCATCCATCTCTAGCACTTGTAATCAATCAAATTCATTGTATTATAACATATTCTAACCCAAACTAACTTTATACAAGCCATTTACTACCTCAAAGCATTGGTTGTGGGTTCTTATCCCATTTGGGACCAAACTTCAACAAGTCTTTCTTCACACTTCTAAACATTCTTCATCCATCTCTAGCACTTGTAATCAATCAAATTCATTGTATTATAACATATTCTAACCCAAAATAACTTTATACAAGCCATTTACTACCTCAAAGCAATGTTTGTGGGATCTTATCCCATTTGGGACCAAACTTCAACAAGTCTTTCTTCACACTTCTAAACATTCTTCATCCATCTCTAGCACTTGTAATCAATCAAATTCATTGTATTATAACATATTCTAACCCAAAATAACTTTATACAAGCCATTTACTGCCTCAAAGCATTGGTTGTGGGTTCTTATCCCATTTGGGACCAAACTTCAACAAGTCTTTCTTCACACTTCTAAACATTCTTCATCCATCTCTAGCACTTGTAATCAATTAAATTCATTGTATTATAACATTTTCTAACCCAAAATAACTTTATACAAGCCATTTACTTCCTCAAAGCATTGGTTGTGGGTTCTTATCCCATTTGAGACCAAACTTCAACAAGTCTTTCTTCACACTTCTAAACATTCTTCATCCATCTCTAGCACTTGTAAACAATCAAATTCATTGTATTATAACATATTATAACCCAAAACAACTTTATACAAGCCATTTACTGCCTCAAAGCTTTGGTTGTGGGTTCTTATCCCATTTGGGACCAAACTTCAACAAGTCTTTCTTCACACTTCTAAACATTCTTCATCCATCTCTAGCACTTGTAAACAATCAAATTCATTGTATAATAACATATTCTAACCCAAAATAACTTTATACAATCCATTTACTGCCTCAAAGCATTGGTTGTGGGTTCTTATCCCATTTGGGACCAAACTTCAACAAGTCTTTCTTCACACTTCTAAACATTCTTCATCCATCTCTACCACTTGTACTCAATCAAATTCATTGTATTATAACATATTCTAACCCAAAATAACTTTATACAAGCCATTTACTACCTCAAAGCAATGTTTGTGGGATCTTATCCTATTTGGGACCAAACTTCAACAAGTCTTTCTTCACACTTCTAAACATTCTTCATCCATCTCTAGCACTTGTAATCAATCAAATTCATTGTATTATAACATATTCTAACCCAAAATAACTTTATACAAGCCATTTACTACCTCAAAGCATTGGTTGTGGGTTCTTATCCCATTTGGGACCAAACTTCAACAAGTCTTTCTTCACACTTCTAAACATTCTTCATCCATCTCTAGCACTTGTAAACAATCAAATTCATTGTATAATAACATATTCTAACCCAAAATAACTTTGTACAATCCATTTACTGCCTCAAAGCATTGGTTGTGGGTTCTTATCCCATTTGGGACCAAACTTCAACAAGTCTTTCTTCACACTTCTAAACATTCTTCATCCATCTCTAGCATTTTTAATCAATCAAATTCATTGTATTATAACATATTCTAACCCAAAATAACTTTATACAAGCAATTAACTACATCAAAGCAATGTTTGTGGGTTCTTATCCCATTTGGGACCAAACTTCAACAAGTCTTTCTTCACACTTCTAAACATTCTTCATCCATCTCTAGCACTTGTAAACAATCAAATTCATTGTATTATAACATATTCTAACCCAAAATAACTCTATACAAGCCAATTACTACCTCAAAGCATTGGTTGTGGGTTCTTATCCTATTTGGGACCAAACTTCAACAAGTCTTTCTTCACACTTCTAAACAGTCTTCATCCATCTCTAGCACTTGTAATCAATTAAATTCATTGTATTATAACATATTCTAACCCAAAATAACTTTATACAAGCCATTTACTTCCTCAAAGCATTGTTTGTGGGTTCTTATCCCATTTGAGACCAAACTTCAACAAGTCTTTCTTCACACTTCTAAACATTCTTCATCCATCTCTAGCACTTGTAAACAATCAAATTCATTGTATTATAACATATTATAACCCAAAACAACTTTATACAAGCCATTTACTGCCTCAAAGCTTTGGTTGTGGGTTCTTATCCCATTTGGGACCAAACTTCAACAAGTCTTTCTTCACACTTCTAAACATTCTTCATCCATCTCTAGCACTTGTAAACAATCAAATTCATTGTATAATAACATATTCTAACCCAAAATAAATTTATACAATCCATTTACTGCCTCAAAGCATTGGTTGTGGGTTCTTATCCCATTTGGGACCAAACTTCAACAAGTCTTTCTTCACACTTCTAAACATTCTTCATCCATCTCTACCACTTGTACTCAATCAAATTCATTGTATTATAACATATTCTAACCCAAAATAACTTTATACAAGCCATTTACTACCTCAAAGCAATGTTTGTGGGATCTTATCCCATTTGGGACCAAACTTCAACAAGTCTTTCTTCACACTTCTAAACATTCTTCATCCATCTCTAGCACTTGTAATCAATCAAATTCATTGTATTATAACATATTCTAACCCAAAATAACTTTATACAAGCCATTTACTACCTCAAAGCATTGGTTGTGGGTTCTTATCCCATTTGGGACCAAACTTCAACAAGTCTTTCTTCACACTTCTAAACATTCTTCATCCATCTCTAGCACTTGTAAACAATCAAATTCATTGTATAATAACATATTCTAACCCAAAATAACTTTGTACAATCCATTTACTGCCTCAAAGCATTGGTTGTGGGTTCTTATCCCATTTGGGACCAAACTTCAACAAGTCTTTCTTCACACTTCTAAACATTCTTCATCCATCTCTAGCATTTTTAATCAATCAAATTCATTGTATTATAACATATTCTAACCCAAAATAACTTTATACAAGCAATTAACTACATCAAAGCAATGTTTGTGGGTTCTTATCCCATTTGGGACCAAACTTCAACAAGTCTTTCTTCACACTTCTAAACATTCTTCATCCATCTCTAGCACTTGTAAACAATCAAATTCATTGTATTATAACATATTCTAACCCAAAATAACTCTATACAAGCCAATTACTACCTCAAAGCAATGTTTGTGGGATCTTATCCCATTTGGGACCAAACTTCAACAAGTCTTTCTTCACACTTCTAAACATTCTTCATCCATCTCTAGCACTTTTAATCAATCAAATTCATTGTATTATAACATATTCTAACCCAAACTAACTTTATACAAGCCATTTACTACCTCAAAGCATTGGTTGTGGGTTCTTATCCCATTTGGGACCAAACTTCAACAAGTCTTTCTTCACACTTCTAAACATTCTTCATCCATCTCTAGCACTTGTAAACAATCAAATTCATTGTATTATAACATATTCTAACCCAAAATAACTTTATACAAGCCATTTACTGCCTCAAAGCATTGGTTGTGGGTTCTTATCCCATTTGGGACCAAACTTCAACAAGTCTTTCTTCACACTTCTAAACATTCTTCATCCATCTCTAGCACTTGTAATCAATTAAATTCATTGTATTATAACATATTCTAACCCAAAATAACTTTATACAAGCCATTTACTTCCTCAAAGCATTGGTTGTGGGTTCTTATCCCATTTGATACCAAACTTCAACAAGTCTTTCTTCACACTTCTAAACATTCTTCATCCATCTCTAGCACTTGTAAACAATCAAATTCATTGTATTATAACATATTATAACCCAAAACAACTTTATACAAGCCATTTACTGCCTCAAAGCATTGGTTGTGGGTTCTTATCCCATTTGGGACCAAACTTCAACAAGTCTTTCTTCACACTTCTAAACATTCTTCATCCATCTCTAGCACTTGTAAACAATCAAATTCATTGTATTATAACATATTCTAACCCAAAATAACTTTATACAAGCCATTTACAGCCTCAAAGCATTGGTTGTGGGTTCTTATCCCATTTGGGACCAAACTTCAACAAGTCTTATTTCACTCTTCTAAACATTCTTCATCCATCTCTACCACTTGTACTCAATCAAATTCATTGTATTATAACATATTCTAACCCAAAATAACTCTATACAAGCCATTTACTACCTCAAAGCAATGTTTGTGGGATCTTATCCCATTTGGGACCAAACTTCAACAAGTCTTTCTTCACACTTCTAAACATTCTTCATCCATCTCTAGCACTTGTAATCAATCAAATTCATTGTATTATAACATATTCTAACCCAAAATAACTTTATACAAGCCATTTACTTTCTCAAAGCATTGGTTGTGGGATCTTATCCCATTTGGAACCAAACTTCAACAAGTCTTTCTTCACACTTCTAAACATTCTTCATCCATCTCTAGCACTTGTAAACAATCAAATTCATTGTATTATAACATATTATAACCCAAACCAACTTTATACAAGCCATTTACTGCCTCAAAGCTTTGGTTGTGGGTTCTTATCCCATTTGGGACCAAACTTCAACAAGTCTTTCTTCACACTTCTAAACATTCTTCATCCATCTCTAGCACTTGTAAACAATCAAATTCATTGTATAATAACATATTCTAACCCAAAATAACTTTATACAATCCATTTACTGCCTCAAAGCATTGGTTGTGGGTTCTTATCCCATTTGGGACCAAACTTCAACAAGTCTTTCTTCACACTTCTAAACATTCTTCATCCATCTCTACCACTTGTACTCAATCAAATTCATTGTATTATAACATATTCTAACCCAAAATAACTTTATACAAGCCATTTACTACCTCAAAGCAATGTTTGTGGGATCTTATCCTATTTGGGACCAAACTTCAACAAGTCTTTCTTCACACTTCTAAACATTCTTCATCCATCTCTAGCACTTGTAATCAATCAAATTCATTGTATTATAACATATTCTAACCCAAAATAACTTTATACATGCCATTTACTACCTCAAAGCATTGGTTATGGGTTCTTATCCCATTTGGGACCAAACTTCAACAAGTCTTTCTTCACACTTCTAAACATTCTTCATCCATCTCTAGCACTTGTAAACAATCAAATTCATTGTATAATAACATATTCTAACCAAAAATAACTTTGTACAATCCATTTACTGCCTCAAAGCATTGGTTG
The DNA here is from genome assembly GCA_036452645.1 of Capsella bursa-pastoris. Taxonomy (NCBI): domain Eukaryota; kingdom Viridiplantae; phylum Streptophyta; class Magnoliopsida; order Brassicales; family Brassicaceae; genus Capsella; species Capsella bursa-pastoris. The sequence continues at coordinate 7,338,795 of CP144192.1, forward strand.
TGGGTTCTTATCCCATTTGGGACCAAACTTCAACAAGTCTTTCTTCACACTTCTAAACATTCTTCATCCATCTCTAGCATTTTTAATCAATCAAATTCATTGTATTATAACATATTCTAACCCAAAATAACTTTATACAAGCAATTAACTACATCAAAGCAATGTTTGTGGGTTTTTATCCCATTTGGGACCAAACTTCAACAAGTCTTTCTTCACATTTCTAAACATTCTTCATCCATCTCTAGCACTTGTAATCAATCAAATTCATTGAATTATAACATATTATAACCCAAAATAACTTTATACAAGCAATTAACAACCTCAAAGCAATGTTTGTGGGTTCTTATCCCATTTGGGACCAAACTTCAACAAGTCTTTCTTCGCACTTCTAAACATTCTTCATCCATCTCTAGCACTTGTAATCAATCAAATTCATTGTATTATAACATATTCTAACCCAAAATAACTTTATACAAGCCATTTACTACCTCAAAGCATTGGTTATGGGTTCTTATCCCATTTGGGACCAAACTTCAACAAGTCTTTCTTCACACTTCTAAACATTCTTCATCCATCTCTAGCACTTGTAAACAATCAAATTCATTGTATAATAACATATTCTAACCAAAAATAACTTTGTACAATCCATTTACTGCCTCAAAGCATTGGTTGTGGGTTCTTATCCCATTTGGGACCAAACTTCAACAAGTCTTTCTTCACACTTCTAAACATTCTTCATCCATCTCTAGCATTTTTAATCAATTAAATTCATTGTATTATAACATATTCTAACCCAAAATAACTTTATACAAGCAATTAACTACATCAAAGCAATGTTTGTGGGTTCTTATCCCATTTGGGACCAAACTTCAACAAGTCTTTCTTCACACTTCCAAACATTCTTCATCCATCTCTAGCACTTGTAAACAATCAAATTCATTGTATTATAACATATTCTAACCCAAAATAACTTTATACAAGCCATTTACTGCCTCAAAGCATTGGTTGTGGGTTTTTATACCATTTGGGACCAAACTTCAACAAGTCTTTCTTCACACTTCTAAACATTCTTCATCCATCTCTAGCACTTGTAATCAATTAAATTCATTGTATTATAACATATTCTAACCCAAAATAACTTTATACAAGCCATTTACTTCCTCAAAGCATTGGTTGTGGGTTCTTATCCCATTTGAGACCAAACTTCAACAAGTCTTTCTTCACACTTCTAAACATTCTTCATCCATCTCTAGCACTTGTAAACAATCAAATTCATTGTATTATAACATATTATAACCCAAAACAACTTTATACAAGCCATTTACTGCCTCAAAGCATTGGTTGTGGGTTCTTATCCCATTTGGGACAAAACTTGAACAAGTCTTTCTTCACACTTCTAAACATTCTTCATCCATCTCTAGCACTTGTAAACAATCAAATTCATTGTATTATAACATATTCTAACCCAAAATAACTTTATACAAGCCATTTACTGCCTCAAAGCATTGGTTGTGGGTTCTTATCCCATTTGGGACCAAACTTCAACAAGTCTTTCTTCACACTTCTAAACATTCTTCATCCATCTCTAGCATTTTTAATCAATCAAATTCATTGTATTATAACATATTCTAACCCAAAATAACTTTATACAAGCAATTAACTACATCAAAGCAATGTTTGTGGGTTTTTATCCCATTTGGGACCAAACTTCAACAAGTCTTTCTTCACATTTCTAAACATTCTTCATCCATCTCTAGCACTTGTAATCAATCAAATTCATTGAATTATAACATATTATAACCCAAAATAACTTTATACAAGCAATTAACAACCTCAAAGCAATGTTTGTGGGTTCTTATCCCATTTGGGACCAAACTTCAACAAGTCTTTCTTCGCACTTCTAAACATTCTTCATCCATCTCTAGCACTTGTAATCAATCAAATTCATTGTATTATAACATATTCTAACCCAAAATAACTTTATACAAGCCATTTACTACCTCAAAGCATTGGTTATGGGTTCTTATCCCATTTGGGACCAAACTTCAACAAGTCTTTCTTCACACTTCTAAACATTCTTCATCCATCTCTAGCACTTGTAAACAATCAAATTCATTGTATAATAACATATTCTGACCAAAAATAACTTTGTACAATCCATTTACTGCCTCAAAGCATTGGTTGTGGGTTCTTATCCCATTTGGGACCAAACTTCAACAAGTCTTTCTTCACACTTCTAAACATTCTTCATCCATCTCTAGCATTTTTAATCAATCAAATTCATTGTATTATAACATATTCTAACCCAAAATAACTTTATACAAGCAATTAACTACATCAAAGCAATGTTTGTGGGTTCTTATCCCATTTGGGACCAAACTTCAACAAGTCTTTCTTCACACTTCCAAACATTCTTCATCCATCTCTAGCACTTGTAAACAATCAAATTCATTGTATTATAACATATTCTAACCCAAAATAACTTTATACAAGCCATTTACTGCCTCAAAGCATTGGTTGTGGGTTTTTATACCATTTGGGACCAAACTTCAACAAGTCTTTCTTCACACTTCTAAACATTCTTCATCCATCTCTAGCACTTGTAATCAATTAAATTCATTGTATTATAACATATTCTAACCCAAAATAACTTTATACAAGCCATTTACTTCCTCAAAGCATTGGTTGTGGGTTCTTATCCCATTTGAGACCAAACTTCAACAAGTCTTTCTTCACACTTCTAAACATTCTTCATCCATCTCTAGCACTTGTAAACAATCAAATTCATTGTATTATAACATATTATAACCCAAAACAACTTTATACAAGCCATTTACTGCCTCAAAGCATTGGTTGTGGGTTCTTATCCCATTTGGGACAAAACTTGAACAAGTCTTTCTTCACACTTCTAAACATTCTTCATCCATCTCTAGCACTTGTAATCAATCAAATTCATTGTATTATAACATATTCTAACCCAAAATAACTTTATACAAGCCATTTACTGCCTCAAAGCATTGGTTGTGGGTTCTTATCCCATTTGGGACCAAACTTCAACAAGTCTTTCTTCACACTTCTAAACATTCTTCATCCATCTCTACCACTTGTACTCAATCAAATTCATTGTATTATAACATATTCTAACCCAAAATAACTTTATACAAGCCATTTACTACCTCTAAGCAATGTTTGTGGGATCTTATCCCATTTGGGACCAAACTTCAACAAGTCTTTCTTCACACTTCTAAACATTCTTCATCCATCTCTAGCACTTGTAATCAATCAAATTCATTGTATTATAACATATTCTAACCCAAAATAACTTTATACAAGCCATTTACTTCCTCAAAGCATTGGTTGTGGGTTCTTATCCCATTTGGGACCAAACTTCAACAAGTCTTTCTTCACACTTCTAAACATTCTTCATCCATCTCTACCACTTGTAATCAATCAAATTCATTGTATTATAACATATTCTAACCCAAAATAACTTTATACAAGCCATTTACTACCTCAAAGCAATATTTGTGGGTTCTTATCCCATTTGGGACCAAACTTCAACAAGTCTTTCTTCACACTTCTAAACATTCTTCATCCATCTCTAGCACTTGTAATCAATCAAATTCATTGTATTATAACATATTCTAACCCAAAATAACTTTATACAAGCCATTTACTACCTCAAAGCAATGTTTGTGGGTTCTTATCCCATTTGGGACCAAACTTCAACAAGTCTTTCTTCACACTTCTAAACATTCTTCATCCATCTCTAGCACTTGTAATCAATCAAATTCATTGTATTATAACATATTCTAACCTAAAATAACTTTATACAATCCATTTACTTCCTCAAAGCATTGGTTGTGGGTTCTTATCCCATTTGGGACCAAACTTCAACAAGTGTTTCTTCACACTTCTAAACATTCTTCATCCATCTCTAGCACTTGAAATCAATCAAATTCATTGTATTATAACATATTCTAACCCAAAATAACTTTATACAAGCCATTTACTACCTCAAAGCAATGTTTGTGGGTTCTTATCCCATTTGGGACCAAACTTCAACAAGTCTTTCTTCACACTTCTAAACATTCTTCATCCATCTCTAGCACTTGTAATCAATCAAATTCATTGTATTATAACATATTCTAACCCAAAATAACTTTATACAAGCCATTTACTACCTCAAAGCATTGGTTGTGGGTTCTTATCCCATTTGGGACCAAACTTCAACAAGTCTTTCTTCACACTTCTAAACATTCTTCATCCATCTCTAGCACTTTTAATCAATCAAATTCATTGTATTATAACATATTCTAACCCAAAATAACTTTATACAAGCCATTTACTACATCAAAGCAATGTTTGTGGGTTCTTATCCCATTTGGGACCAAACTTCAACAAGTCTTTCTTCACACTTCTAAACATTCTTCATCCATCTCTAGCACTTGTAATCAATCAAATTCATTGTATTATAACATATTCTAACCCAAAATAACTTTATACAAGCCATTTACTGCCTCAAAGCATTGGTTGTGGGTTCTTATCCCATTTGGGACCAAACTTCAACAAGTCTTTCTTCACACTTCTAAACATTCTTCATCCATCTCTAGCACTTGTAATCAATCAAATTCATTGTATTATAACATATTCTAACCCAAAATAACTTTATACAAGCCATTTACTACATCAAAGCATTGGATGTGGGTTCTTATCCCATTTGGGACCAAACTTCAACAAGTCTTTCTTCACACTTCTAAACATTCTTCATCCATCTCTAGCACTTGTAATCAATCAAATTCATTGTATTATAACATATTCTAACCCAAAATAACTTTATACAAGCCATTTACTGCCTCAAATCATTGGTTGTGGGTTCTTATCCCATTTGGGACCAAACTTCAACAAGTCTTTCTTCACACTTCTAAACATTCTTCATCCATCTCTAGCACTTGAAATCAATCAAATTCATTGTATTATAACATATTCTAACCCAAAATAACTTTATACAAGCCATTTACTGCCTCAAAGCATTGGTTGTGGGTTCTTATCCCATTTGGGACCAAACTGCAACAAGACTTTCTTCACACTTCTAAACATTCTTCATCCATCTCTAGCACTTGTAATCAATCAAATTCATTGTATTATAACATATTCTAACCCAAAATATCTTTATACAAGCCATTTACTACCTCAAAGCAATGTTTGTGGGTTCTTATCCCATTTGGGACCAAACTTCAACAAGTCTTTCTTCACACTTCTAAACATTCTTCATCCATCTCTAGCACTTGTAATCAATCAAATTCATTGTATTATAACATATTCTAACCCAAAATAACTTTATACAAGCCATTTACTACCTCAAAGCATTGGTTGTGGGTTCTTATCCCATTTGGGACCAAACTTCAACAAGTCTTTCTTCACACTTCTAAACATTCTTCATCCATCTCTAGCACTTGTAATCAATCAAATTCATTGTATTATAACATATTCTAACCCAAAATAACTTTATACAAGCCATTTACTACCTCAAAGCAATGTTTGTGGGTTCTTATCCCATTTGGGACCAAACTTCAACAAGTCTTTCTTCACACTTCTAAACATTCTTCATCCATCTCTAGCACTTGTAATCAATCAAATTCATTGTATTATAACATATTCTAACCCAAAATAACTTTATACAAGCCATTTACTGCCTCAAAGCTTTGTTTGTGGGTTCTTATCCCATTTGGGACCAAACTTCAACAAGTCTTTCTTCACACTTCTAAACATTCTTCATCCATCTCTAGCACTTGTAAACAATCAAATTCATTGTATTATAACATATTCTAACCCAAAATAACTTTATACAAGCCATTTACTACCTCAAAGCAATGTTTGTGGGTTCTTATCCCATTTGGGACCAAACTTCAACAAGTCTTTCTTCACACTTCTAAACATTCTTCATCCATCTCTAGCACTTGTAATCAATCAAATTCATTGTATTATAACATATTCTAACCCAAAATAACTTTATACAAGCCATTTACTACCTCAAAGCAATGTTTGTGGGTTCTTATCCCATTTGGGACCAAACTTCAACAAGTCTTTCTTCACACTTCTAAACATTCTTCATCCATCTCTAGCACTTGTAATCAATCAAATTCATTGTATTATAACATATTCTAACCCAAAATAACTTTATACAAGCCATTTACTGCCTCAAAGCTTTGTTTGTGGGTTCTTATCCCATTTGGGACCAAACTTCAACAAGTCTTTCTTCACACTTCTAAACATTCTTCATCCATCTCTAGCACTTGTAATCAATCAAATTCATTGTATTATAACATATTCTAACCCAAAATAACTTTATACAAGCCATTTACTGCCTCAAAGCATTGGTTGTGGGTTCTTATCCCATTTGGGACCAAACTTCAACAAGTCTTTCTTCACACTTCTAAACATTCTTCATCCATCTCTAGCACTTGTAATCAATCAAATTCATTGTATTATAACATATTCTAACCCAAAATAACTTTATACAAGCCATTTACTACCTCAAAGCAATGTTTGTGGGTTCTTATCCCATTTGGGACCAAACTTCAACAAGTCTTTCTTCACACTTCTAAACATTCTTCATCCATCTCTAGCACTTGTAATCAATCAAATTCATTGTATTATAACATATTCTAACCCAAAATAACTTTATACAAGCCATTTACTACCTCAAAGCAATGTTTGTGGGTTCTTATCCCATTTGGGACCAAACTTCAACAAGTCTTTCTTCACACTTCTAAACATTCTTCATCCATCTCTAGCACTTGTAATCAATCAAATTCATTGTATTATAACATATTCTAACCCAAAATAACTTTATACAAGCCATTTACTACCTCAAAGCATTGGTTGTGGGTTCTTATCCCATTTGGGACCAAACTTCAACAAGTCTTTCTTCACACTTCTAAACATTCTTCATCCATCTCTAGCACTTGTAATCAATCAAATTCATTGTATTATAACATATTCTAACCCAAAATAACTTTATACAAGCCATTTACTGCCTCAAAGCATTGGTTGTGGGTTCTTATCCCATTTGGGACCAAACTTCAACAAGTCTTTCTTCACACTTCTAAACATTCTTCATCCATCTCTAGCACTTGTAATCAATCAAATTCATTGTATTATAACATATTCTAACCCAAAATAACTTTATACTAGCCATTTACTGCCTCAAAGCTTTTGTTTGTGGGTTCTTATCCCATTTGGGACCAAACTTTAACAAGTCTTTCTTCACACTTCAAAACATTCTTCATCCATCTCTAGCACTTGAAATCAATCAAATTCATTGTATTATAACATATTCTAGCCCAAAATAACTTTATACAAGCCATTTACTACCTCAAAGCAATGTTTGTGGGTTCTTATCCCATTTGGGACCAAACTTCAACAAGTCTTTCTTCACACTTCTAAACATTCTTCATCCATCTCTAGCACTTGTAATCAATCAAATTCATTGTATTATAACATATTCTAACCCAAAATAACTTTATACAAGCCATTTACTACCTCAAAGCATTGGTTGTGGGTTCTTATCCCATTTGGGACCAAACTTCAACAAGTCTTTCTTCACACTTCTAAACATTCTTCATCCATCTCTAGCACTTGTAATCAATCAAATTCATTGTATTATAACATATTCTAACCCAAAATAACTTTATACAAGCCATTTACTGCCTCAAAGCATTGTTTGTGGGTTCTTATCCCATTTGGGACCAAACTTCAACAAGTCTTTCTTCACACTTCTAAACATTCTTCATCCATCTCTAGCACTTGTAATCAATCAAATTCATTGTATTATAACATATTCTAACCCAAAATAACTTTATACAAGCCATTTACTACCTCAAAGCAATGTTTGTGGGTTCTTATCCCATTTGGGAGCAAACTTCAACAAGTCTTTCTTCACACTTCTAAACATTCTTCATCCATCTCTAGCACTTGTAATTAATCAAATTCATTGTATTATAACATATTCTAACCCAAAATAACTTTATACAAGCCATTTACTGCCTCAAAGCATTGGTTGTGGGTTCTTATCCCATTTGGGACCAAACTTCAACAAGTCTTTCTTCACACTTCTAAACATTCTTCATCCATCTCTAGCACTTGTAATCAATCAAATTCATTGTATTATAACATATTCTAACCCAAAATAACTTTATACAAGCCATTTACTACCTCAAAGCAATGTTTGTGGGTTCTTATCCCATTTGGGACCAAACTTCAACAAGTCTTTCTTCACACTTCTAAACATTCTTCATCCATCTCTAGCACTTGTAATCAATCAAATTCATTGTATTATAACATATTCTAACCCAAAATAACTTTATACAAGCCATTTACTGCCTCAAAGCATTGTTTGTGGGTTCTTATCCCATTTGGGACCAAACTTCAACAAGTCTTTCTTCACACTTCTAAACATTCTTCATCCATCTCTAGCACTTGTAATCAATCAAATTCATTGTATTATAACATATTCTAACCCAAAATAACTTTATACAAGCCATTTACTGCCTCAAAGCATTGGTTGTGGGTTCTTATCCCATTTGGGACCAAACTTCAACAAGTCTTTCTTCACACTTCTAAACATTCTTCATCCATCTCTAGCACTTGTAAACAATCAAATTCATTGTATTATAACATATTCTAACCCAAAATAACTTTATACAAGCCATTTACTGCCTCAAAGCATTGGATGTGGGTTCTTATCCCATTTGGGACCAAACTTCAACAAGTCTTTCTTCACACTTCTAAACATTCTTCATCCATCTCTAGCACTTGTAATCAATCAAATTCATTGTATTATAACATATTCTAACCCAAAATAACTTTATACAAGCCATTTACTACCTCAAAGCAATGTTTGTGGGTTCTTATCCCATTTGGGAGCAAACTTCAACAAGTCTTTCTTCACACTTCTAAACATTCTTCATCCATCTCTAGCACTTGTAATCAATCAAATTCATTGTATTATAACATATTCTAACCCAAAATAACTTTATACAAGCCATTTACTGCCTCAAAGCATTGTTTGTGGGTTCTTATCCCATTTGGGACCAAACTTCAACAAGTCTTTCTTCACACTTCTAAACATTCTTCATCCATCTCTAGCACTTGAAATCAATCAAATTCATTGTATTATAACATATTCTAACCCAAAATAACTTTATACAAGCCATTTACTGCCTCAAAGCATTGTTTGTGGGTTCTTATCCCATTTGGGACCAAACTTCAACAAGTCTTTCTTCACACTTCTAAACATTCTTCATCCATCTCTAGCACTTGTAATCAATCAAATTCATGGTGTTATAACATATTCTAACCCAAAATAACTTTATACAAGCCATTTACTACCTCAAAGCAATGTTTATGGGTTCTTATCCCATTTGGGACCAAACTTCAACAAGTCTTTCTTCACACTTCTAAACATTCTTCATCCATCTCTAGCACTTGTAATCAATCAAATTCATTGTATTATAACATATTCTAACCCAAAATAACTTTATACAAGCCATTTACTACCTCAAAGCAATGTTTGTGGGTTCTTATCCCATTTGGGACCAAACTTCAACAAGTCTTTCTTCACACTTCTAAACATTCTTCATCCATCTCTAGCACTTGAAATCAATCAAATTCATTGTATTATAACATATTCTAACCCAAAATAACTTTATACAAGCCATTTACTGCCTCAAAGCAATGTTTGTGGGTTCTTATCCCATTTGGGACCAAACTTCAACAAGTCTTTCTTCACACTTCTAAACATTCTTCATCCATCTCTAGCACTTGTAATCAATCAAATTCATTGTATTATAACATATTCTAACCCAAAATAACTTTATACAAGCCATTTACTACCTCAAAGCAATGTTTGTGGGTTCTTATCCCATTTGGGAGCAAACTTCAACAAGTCTTTCTTCACACTTCTAAACATTCTTCATCCATCTCTAGCACTTGTAATCAATCAAATTCATTGTATTATAACATATTCTAACCCAAAATAACTTTATACAAGCCATTTACTGCCTCAAAGCATTGGTTGTGGGTTCTTATCCCATTTGGGACCAAACTTCAACAAGTCTTTCTTCACACTTCTAAACATTCTTCATCCATCTCTAGCACTTGTAATCAATCAAATTCATTGTATTATAACATATTCTAACCCAAAATAACTTTATACAAGCCATTTACTGCCTCAAAGCATTGGTTGTGGGTTCTTATCCCATTTGGGACCAAACTTCAACAAGTCTTTCTTCACACTTCTAAACATTCTTCATCCATCTCTAGCACTTGTAATCAATCAAATTCATTGTATTATAACATATTCTAACCCAAAATAACTTTATACAAGCCATTTACTACCTCAAAGCATTGTTTGTGGGTTCTTATCCCATTTGGGACCAAACTTCAACTAGTCTTTCTTCACACTTCTAAACATTCTTCATCCATCTCTAGCACTTGTAATCAATCAAATTCATTGTATTATAACATATTCTAACCCAAAATATCTTTATACAAGCCATTTACTGCCTCAAAGCATTTGTTGTTGGTTCTTATCCTATTTCGGACCAAACTTCAACAAGTCTTTCTTCACACTTCTAAACATTCTTAATCCATCTCTAGCACTTGAAATCATTCAAATTCATTGTATTATAATATATTCTAACCCAAAATAACTTTATACAAGCCATTTACTGCCTCAAAGCATTGTTTGTGGGTTTTTATCCCATTTGGGACCAAACTTCAACAAGTCTTTCTTCACACTTCTAAACATTCTTCATCCATCTCTAGCACTTGTAATCAATCAAATTCATTGTATTATAACATATTCTAACCCAAAATAACTTTATACAAGCCATTTACTGCCTCAAAGCATTGTTTGTGGGTTCTTATCCCATTTGGGACCAAACTTCAACAAGTCTTTCTTCACACTTCTAAACATTCTTCATCCATCTCTAGCACTTGTAATCAATCAAATTCATTGTATTATAACATATTCTAACCCAAAATAACTTTATACAAGCCATTTACTACCTCAAAGCAATGTTTGTGGGTTCTTATCCCATTTGGGAGCAAACTTCAACAAGTCTTTCTTCACACTTCTAAACATTCTTCATCCATCTCTAGCACTTGTAATCAATCAAATTCATTGTATTATAACATATTCTAACCCAAAATAACTTTATACAAGCCATTTACTGCCTCAAAGCATTGGTTGTGGGTTCTTATCCCATTTGGGACCAAACTTCAACAAGTCTTTCTTCACACTTCTAAACATTCTTCATCCATCTCTAGCACTTGTAATCAATCAAATTCATTGTATTATAACATATTCTAACCCAAAATAACTTTATACAAGCCATTTACTGCCTCAAAGCATTGTTTGTGGGTTCTTATCCCATTTGGGACCAAACTTCAACAAGTCTTTCTTCACACTTCTAAACATTCTTCATCCATCTCTAGCACTTGTAATCAATCAAATTCATTGTATTATAACATATTCTAACCCAAAATAACTTTATACAAGCCATTTACTGCCTCAAAGCATTGTTTGTGGGTTCTTATCCCATTTGGGACCAAACTTCAACAAGTCTTTCTTCACACTTCTAAACATTCTTCATCCATCTCTAGCACTTGTAATCAATCAAATTCATTGTATTATAACATATTCTAACCCAAAATAACTTTATACAAGCCATTTACTACCTCAAAGCAATGTTTGTGGGTTCTTATCCCATTTGGGACCAAACTTCAACAAGTCTTTCTTCACACTTCTAAACATTCTTCATCCATCTCTAGCACTTGTAATCAATCAAATTCATTGTATTATAACATATTCTAACCCAAAATAACTTTATACAAGCCATTTACTGCCTCAAAGCATTGTTTGTGGGTTCTTATCCCATTTGGGACCAAACTTCAACAAGTCTTTCTTCACACTTCTAAACATTCTTCATCCATCTCTAGCACTTGTAATCAATCAAATTCATTGTATTATAACATATTCTAACCCAAAATAACTTTATACAAGCCATTTACTGCCTCAAAGCAATGTTTGTGGGTTCTTATCCCATTTGGGAGCAAACTTCAACAAGTCTTTCTTCACACTTCTAAACATTCTTCATCCATCTCTAGCACTTGTAATCAATCAAATTCATTGTATTATAACATATTCTAACCCAAAATAACTTTATACAAGCCATTTACTGCCTCAAAGCATTGTTTGTGGGTTCTTATCCCATTTGGGACCAAACTTCAACAAGTCTTTCTTCACACTTCTAAACATTCTTCATCCATCTCTAGCACTTGTAATCAATCAAATTCATTGTATTATAACATATTCTAACCCAAAATAACTTTATACAAGCCATTTACTGCCTCAAAGCAATGTTTATGGGTTCTTATCCCATTTGGGACCAAACTTCAACAAGTCTTTCTTCACACTTCTAAACATTCTTCATCCATCTCTAGCACTTGTAATCAATCAAATTCATTGTATGATAACATATTCTAACCCAAAATAACTTTATACAAGCCATTTACTGCCTCAAAGCATTGTTTGTGGGTTCTTATCCCATTTGGGACCAAACTTCAACAAGTCTTTCTTCACACTTCTAAACATTCTTCATCCATCTCTAGCACTTGTAATCAATCAAATTCATTGTATTATAACATATTCTAACCCAAAATAACTTTATACAAGCCATTTACTACCTCAAAGCATTGTTTGTGGGTTCTTATCCCATTTGGGACCAAACTTCAACAAGTCTTTCTTCACACTTCTAAACATTCTTCATCCATCTCTAGCACTTGTAATCAATCAAATTCATTGTATTATAACATATTCTAACCCAAAATAACTTTATACAAGCCATTTACTGCCTCAAAGCATTGTTTGTGGGTTCTTATCCCATTTGGGACCAAACTTCAACAAGTCTTTCTTCACACTTCTAAACATTCTTCATCCATCTCTAGCACTTGAAATCAATCAAATTCATTGTATTATAACATATTCTAACCCAAAATAACTTTATACAAGCCATTTACTGCCTCAAAGCATTGGTTGTGGGTTCTTATCCCATTTGGGACCAAACTTCAACAAGTCTTTCTTCACACTTCTAAACATTCTTCATCCATCTCTAGCACTTGAAATCAATCAAATTCATTGTATTATAACATATTCTAACCCAAAATAACTTTATACAAGCCATTTACTGCCTCAAAGCAATGTTTATGGGTTCTTATCCCATTTGGGACCAAACTTCAACAAGTCTTTCTTCACACTTCTAAACATTCTTCATCCATCTCTAGCACTTGTAATCAATCAAATTCATTGTATTATAACATATTCTAACCCAAAATAACTTTATACAAGCCATTTACTACCTCAAAGCAATGTTTGTGGGTTCTTATCCCATTTGGGAGCAAACTTCAACAAGTCTTTCTTCACACTTCTAAACATTCTTCATCCATCTCTAGCACTTGAAATCATTCAAATTCATTGTATTATAACATATTCTAACCCAAAATAACTTTATACAAGCCATTTACTGCCTCAAAGCATTGTTTGTGGGTTCTTATCCCATTTGGGACCAAACTTCAACAAGTCTTTCTTCACACTTCTAAACATTCTTCATCCATCTCTAGCACTTGTAATCAATCAAATTCATTGTATTATAACATATTCTAACCCAAAATAACTTTATACAAGCCATTTACTGCCTCAAAGCATTGGTTGTGGGTTCTTATCCCATTTGGGACCAAACTTCAACAAGTCTTTCTTCACACTTCTAAACATTCTTCATCCATCTCTAGCACTTGTAATCAATCAAATTCATTGTATTATAACATATTCTAACCCAAAATAACTTTATACAAGCCATTTACTACCTCAAAGCATTGTTTGTGGGTTCTTATCCCATTTGGGACCAAACTTCAACTAGTCTTTCTTCACACTTCTAAACATTCTTCATCCATCTCTAGCACTTGTAATCAATCAAATTCATTGTATTATAACATATTCTAACCCAAAATAACTTTATACAAGCCATTTACTGCCTCAAAGCATTGTTTGTGGGTTCTTATCCCATTTGGGACCAAACTTCAACAAGTCTTTCTTCACACTTCTAAACATTCTTCATCCATCTCTAGCACTTGTAATCAATCAAATTCATTGTATTATAACATATTCTAACCCAAAATAACTTTATACAAGCCATTTACTGCCTCAAAGCATTGGTTGTGGGTTCTTATCCCATTTGGGACCAAACTTCAACAAGTCTTTCTTCACACTTCTAAACATTCTTCATCCATCTCTAGCACTTGAAATCAATCAAATTCATTGTATTATAACATATTCTAACCCAAAATAACTTTATACAAGCCATTTACTGCCTCAAAGCAATGTTTGTGGGTTCTTATCCCATTTGGGACCAAACTTCAACAAGTCTTTCTTCACACTTCTAAACATTCTTCATCCATCTCTAGCACTTGTAATCAATCAAATTCATTGTATTATAACATATTCTAACCCAAAATAACTTTATACAAGCCATTTACTACCTCAAAGCAATGTTTGTGGGTTCTTATCCCATTTGGGACCAAACTTCAACAAGTCTTTCTTCACACTTCTAAACATTCTTCATCCATCTCTAGCACTTGTAATCAATCAAATTCATTGTATTATAACATATTCTAACCCAAAATAACTTTATACAAGCCATTTACTGCCTCAAAGCAATGTTTGTGGGTTCTTATCCCATTTCGAACTAAACTTCAACAAGTCTTTCTTCACACTTCTAAAAATTCTTCATCCATCTCTAGCACTTGTAATCAATCAAATTCATTGTATTATAACATATTCTAACCCAAAATAACTTTATACAAGCCATTTACTGCCTCAAAGCATTGTTTGTGGGTTCTTATCCCATTTGGGACCAAACTTCAACAAGTCTTTCTTCACACTTCTAAACATTCTTCATTCTTCTCTAGCACTTGTAATCAATCAAATTCATAGTATTATAACATATTCTAACCCAAAATAACTTTATACAAGCCATTTACTACCTCAAAGCATTGTTTGTGGGTTCTTATCCCATTTGGGACCAAACTTCAACAAGTCTTTCTTCACACTTCTAAACATTCTTCATCCATCTCTAGCACTTGTAATCAATCAAATTCATTGTATTATAACATATTCTAACCCAAAATAACTTTATACAAGCCATTTACTGCCTCAAAGCATTGTTTGTGGGTTCTTATCCCATTTGGGACCAAACTTCAACAAGTCTTTCTTCACACTTCTAAACATTCTTCATCCATCTCTAGCACTTGTAATCAATCAAATTCATTGTATTATAACATATTCTAACCCAAAATAACTTTATACAAGCCATTTACTGCCTCAAAGCATTGTTTGTGGGTTCTTATCCCATTTGGGACCAAACTTCAACAAGTCTTTCTTCACACTTCTAAACATTCTTCATCCATCTCTAGCACTTGTAATCAATCAAATTCATTGTATTATAACATATTCTAACCCAAAATAACTTTATACAAGCCATTTACTGCCTCAAAGCAATGTTTGTGGGTTCTTATCCCATTTGGGACCAAACTTCAACAAGTCTTTCTTCACACTTCTAAACATTCTTCATCCATCTCTAGCACTTGTAATCAATCAAATTCATTGTATTATAACATATTCTAACCCAAAATAACTTTATACAAGCCATTTACTACCTCAAAGCATTGTTTGTGGGTTCTTATCCCATTTGGGACCAAACTTCAACAAGTCTTTCTTCACACTTCTAAACATTCTTCATCCATCTCTAGCACTTGAAATCAATCAAATTCATTGTATTATAACATATTCTAACCCAAAATAACTTTATACAAGCCATTTACTGCCTCAAAGCAATGTTTATGGGTTCTTATCCCATTTGGGACCAAACTTCAACAAGTCTTTCTTCACACTTCTAAACATTCTTCATCCATCTCTAGCACTTGTAATCAATCAAATTCATTGTATGATAACATATTCTAACCCAAAATAACTTTATACAAGCCATTTACTACCTCAAAGCAATGTTTGTGGGTTCTTATCCCATTTGGGAGCAAACTTCAACAAGTCTTTCTTCACACTTCTAAACATTCTTCATCCATCTCTAGCACTTGTAATCAATCAAATTCATTGTATTATAACATATTCTAACCCAAAATAACTTTATACAAGCCATTTACTGCCTCAAAGCATTGTTTGTGGGTTCTTATCCCATTTGGGACCAAACTTCAACAAGTCTTTCTTCACACTTCTAAACATTCTTCATCCATCTCTAGCACTTGTAATCAATCAAATTCATTGTATTATAACATATTCTAACCCAAAATAACTTTATACAAGCCATTTACTGCCTCAAAGCAATGTTTGTGGGTTCTTATCCCATTTGGGACCAAACTTCAACAAGTCTTTCTTCACACTTCTAAACATTCTTCATCCATCTCTAGCACTTGTAATCAATCAAATTCATTGTATTATAACATATTCTAACCCAAAATAACTTTATACAAGCCATTTACTGCCTCAAAGCATTGTTTGTGGGTTCTTATCCCATTTGGGACCAAACTTCAACAAGTCTTTCTTCACACTTCTAAACATTCTTCATCCATCTCTAGCACTTGTAATCAATCAAATTCATTGTATTATAACATATTCTAACCCAAAATAACTTTATACAAGCCATTTACTACCTCAAAGCATTGTTTGTGGGTTCTTATCCCATTTGGGACCAAACTTCAACAAGTCTTTCTTCACACTTCTAAACATTCTTCATCCATCTCTAGCACTTGTAATCAATCAAATTCATTGTATTATAACATATTCTAACCCAAAATAACTTTATACAAGCCATTTACTGCCTCAAAGCATTGTTTGTGGGTTCTTATCCCATTTGGGACCAAACTTCAACAAGTCTTTCTTCACACTTCTAAACATTCTTCATCCATCTCTAGCACTTGTAATCAATCAAATTCATTGTATTATAACATATTCTAACCCAAAATAACTTTATACAAGCCATTTACTGCCTCAAAGCATTGGTTGTGGGTTCTTATCCCATTTGGGACCAAACTTCAACAAGTCTTTCTTCACACTTCTAAACATTCTTCATCCATCTCTAGCACTTGTAATCAATCAAATTCATTGTATTATAACATATTCTAACCCAAAATAACTTTATACAAGCCATTTACTGCCTCAAAGCATTGTTTGTGGGTTCTTATCCCATTTGGGACCAAACTTCAACAAGTCTTTCTTCACACTTCTAAACATTCTTCATCCATCTCTAGCACTTGTAATCAATCAAATTCATTGTATTATAACATATTCTAACCCAAAATAACTTTATACAAGCCATTTACTACCTCAAAGCAATGTTTGTGGGTTCTTATCCCATTTGGGACCAAACTTCAACAAGTCTTTCTTCACACTTCTAAACATTCTTCATCCATCTCTAGCACTTGTAATCAATCAAATTCATTGTATTATAACATATTCTAACCCAAAATAACTTTATACAAGCCATTTACTGCCTCAAAGCATTGGTTGTGGGTTCTTATCCCATTTGGGACCAAACTTCAACAAGTCTTTCTTCACACTTCTAAACATTCTTCATCCATCTCTAGCACTTATAATCAATTAAATTCATGGTATTATAACATATTCTAACCAAAAATAACTTTATACAAGCCATTTACGGCCTCAAAGAATTGTTTTTGGGTTCTTATCCCATTTCGGACTAAACTTCAACAAGTCTTACTTCTCACTTCTAAACATTCTTCATCCATCTCTAGCACTTGAAATCATTCAAATTCATTGTATTATAACATATTCTAACCCAAAATAACTTTATACAAGCCATTTACTGCCTCAAAGCATTGTTTGTGGGTTCTTATCCCATTTGGGACCAAACTTCAACAAGTCTTTCTTCACACTTCTAAACATTCTTCATCCATCTCTAGCACTTGAAATCAATCAAATTCATTGTATTATAACATATTCTAACCCAAAATAACTTTATACAAGCCATTTACTGCCTCAAAGCATTGGTTGTGGGTTCTTATCCCATTTGGGACCAAACTTCAACAAGTCTTTCTTCACACTTCTAAACATTCTTCATCCATCTCTAGCACTTGTAATCAATCAAATTCATTGTATTATAACATATTCTAACCCAAAATAACTTTATACAAGCCATTTACTGCCTCAAAGCATTGGTTGTGGGTTCTTATCCCATTTGGGAGCAAACTTCAACAAGTCTTTCTTCACACTTCTAAACATTCTTCATCCATCTCTAGCACTTGTAATCAATTAAATTCATTGTATTATAACATATTCTAACCCAAAATAACTTTATACAAGCCTTCTTCAAAGCATTGGTTGTGGGTTCTTATCCCATTTGAGACCAAACTTCAACAAGCCTTTCTTCACACTTCTAAACATTCTTCATCCATCTCTAGCACTTGTAAACAATCAAATTCATTGTATTATAACATATTATAACCCAAAACAACTTTATACAAGCCATTTACTGCCTCAAAGCATTGGTTGTGGGTTCTTATCCCATTTGGGACCAAACTTCAACAAGTCTTTCTTCACACTTCTAAACATTCTTCATCCATCTCTAGCACTTGTAATCAATCAAATTCATTGTATTATAACATATTCTAACCCAAAATAACTTTATACAATCCATTTACTGCCTCAAAGCATTGATTGTGGGTTCTTATCCCATTTGGGACCAAACTTCAACAAGTCTTTCTTCACACTTCTAAACATTCTTCATCCATCTCTACCACTTGTACTCAATCAAATTCATTGTATTATAACATATTCTAACCCAAAATAACTTTATACAAGCTATTTACTACCTCAAAGCAATGTTTGTGGGATCTTATCCCATTTAGGACCAAACTTCAACAAGTCTTTCTTCACACTTCTAAACATTCTTCATCCATCTCTAGCACTTGTAATCAATCAAATTCATTGTATTATAACATATTCTAACACAAAATAACTTTATACAAGCCATTTACTACCTCAAAGCATTGGTTGTGGGTTCTTATTGTAAGATTTCGAAGAGATTGAGCTGCAAGATCTAATCTCCTCCTTAAACTCACAAGAAACTCACAAGAACACCAAATCTGAGTTTGTGTGCTCTTGTGTATAACCATCAAGAAACGAACACAATGAGAGCTGTTCTTGAGGTTATAACTAAGTCATACACGCCCATTGAAGCTGTGTATACTCAAGAATAAGCATGAGACGCAACAGCTCTCTCACACCAAAACAGAACCCAAAAACCCTTATAGAATCGATTTAGAGAGTGGGAGAGAATTGAATGAGAGAATGGGATGAGACCAAGCATTGCCAAAGCTTGGTCTCTCCATGAGAGTATAAAGATCAGAACTTCCCCATTTGTGAGTATAAGAGACGATTTTAGTATAGGGGAAGACTCCCCAAAGGAGAGCTTAGGTTTTATTATGCATAAGCTTACATATATATACTACAATGAATGGGATAAGATGTATCCCTTCTAACCCTATTCTCCAACGGTTCTATACATTTAAATCTACTTATTTAAACTTATATCTACACACAATATAGAGGAGAAAGTGACATGAAGAGAGAGGGCGAGCTGGTCCCAAGCTTAGATAGTGACATCTCCGAAAAAGCTTCAAATGCCCACTTGTGGTTTCTCTCTTTGGTTGCTTTATCTCCAACGTCTATATTGAGGTCTTGGGCGCCTAAGAATGATAGTGACAGGTCATAAACGTTCCTCTTAGCCCACATGTGACTCCTTGCAACTTGCATTGCTTCCACACACATGTGACTCCTCTTTTGGCGCTTAAACACATTCAAATCTAGGGACTTCTTCACTTCGTTCATCGACCCTAGATTTGCACATTCTTTATCATCTTGTTGTTGACCCTAGATTTGCACACCTTCATCTTCAAGATTGACCCGAACTTTGCACATTCTTCTTTGGTGATTAAACCCCGGTTTTGCACATCTTGGTGATGACCCGAACTTTGCACAACTTGATAACTTCATGAATGACCCGAACTTTGCACATCTTGATCACTTTATGAATGACCCGAACTTTGCACAAGCTTCGGTCTTGATAACTTTGACCCAAACTTTGCACACCTTGATCACGTGTGTGCCTAGAGACCGATCGTTCTAGTGGATAGATTGGTCGATCCCTTGTTGTGAACGATCGGTCATTTCCTTGTTGTTGTGATCGATCGATCCCTTGATGTTGTGATCGATCGTTCCTTCATTGCTTGTGCTCATTTATTTCAATACTCCCCCTCAAGCTTGACCGGAAGGGATGGAGGTTAAGCTTGGACGTAAATGAGCATGATCAAGTATCACTCCTTGAACCACATGAACTCGCCCTAGTCTTCTAGACTTCGGACTTAAGCTTTCCCATTAGCTTCTTCCTCTCAATACTCCCCCTCAAGCTTGGACGTTGGGGACCAAAGACCAAGCTTGCAACACATAAAGGACTACCTCGTTAAAAACCTTAGCAAAGAAAACCTCTTGGGATAAAACTTTGCTAAGGGAAAAAGAGTGTAGCCTCCATGGTTGAATGATGTAGCTATGGTCATGGTTTGAACGTGGGTTTGCTTAGGCACTTGCTTTGACTTCTTGTTGAGACTCAATCGTGTGTGTACTCGCTTGAGGGCCTTCTCCTCTCGGTCACCACTATGAATTGATCTTCCTTGAGTCAAGCTACATTAGCCATGTTTCTTCCCTTCCCATACCATAGCTTCCATGATGCAACCGGTTCTCTTCTTCTCATCTAGCTTCTTTTGATGGCTTTCTTTCTCTTTTACACCTTAATTCAAAAGATGTAAAGAAATCTTAAGTATATGTGCCACAAGAATATCATAAAGCTTAGACGAGACTTGAGAGAACAAACTTATATTGAACTAACTAGTTCAATTTAAACACATGCATATAAATCAGATACAAACCATGAAATGCGGTTTTAAAAAAAAACATGCTAAATCCAATTTCAAATTCAGTTCATAAAACAGATTTTAACAAATTGACTAATGTCATGGAAATAATTTTAAAACTGGTATTAAGCTTTTAAAAACCTTATAAAGTACTTATAAAAATATTTTTCACCTTTTAAAATAATAAAAATCGTTTGAAAAATATTTTAAAATATTTTCAACTTTAAAAGTAATTTTAAATCGATTTTAGAAATATTGCCACCATTTTCAAAACCTTAAAACTGAATTTAAGAAATATTTGAAAAGAGAATTTAAATGTAAATAAATTCAAACTTGATAAATCTAAATCAAAAATATGACTAACACTAATCATATTTTGACAACTTAACAATTCAAATCACAATCAACACCTAAAATCATTTTAAACAATGAAGACTCCAATTATGATCATCATGCAATTTCAAGTTCAAATATGAGCAATCTAATCAACAAAATTTAAAGAGTAAGGTTTAGAATTAGCCTTTTGTCTTCTTTGTTGTAATTGGATGGATGAGACTTGGTGTGCATCACCATTTGAGTTTCTGCTCCCATGGGTCTCCTCTTCATGGTTGATGACTTTTAGAACTCAATCCACCTCTTCTACATCCAACTTTGGATGAGCTTCATGATTGGCTTGGAGGCTTCTTCTCCAGCCGCTTTTTGCTTCTTTCTATCTTCTTTGTAGCTTCCTTTGAAGATGGAGAGAGATAGAACACTTCTTGACTTCAATTTGGCTTCATTGGAAGCTTTGTTCGTTGCCATTCAATGGCCAATCGATCCCTTAACCGACCTTCATGGTCGATTGCTTCTTCTTATTCGCGTCAGAATGATATGTGCCCACTGAATGGGTCATAACTTCTCAACGCCTGCTCGTATCCGGATGATTTTACTTCCACTGGAAAGCTTACTCAATTTCCAAGAACTTGTATAAAGGACATTGGAGCTGAATCGCAGTGAAAGGCCTTCGTACGAGTCGATCTTTAAGACGCTTTGACAGAGACTTTGCTTCTTGCCGAGAATATAACCATAATTTGTGACTTCGTAACCAAGATCTTGAATCATCTTGGGAACCAATAACTTGAGTTTTCTATGGCTTGGGCCATCTCTTGAGTCAAGAAACCTTGTGCCTAGTATAATTGACACCTAGTGCACATCCAATCTTGAACTCCAACAACGTGACGCTAACACACATGTCTTGAGTTGATTCATCACTTTCCACCAGCTTGCCTTTCCATTAGGCGTCTCCACAAGAACTTCAAACATAGCATTCACCCTCGGTAAGCCTCGCAGGTTCTCCCTTGATCTTCCGGAGCTTTGACTCGCTAGAAAGAACATCCTTGTGGTCTCCAAAGCTTGATGGCCATTGGTTCTAACTTCAAGCATTGTGTTGCGCCTTCAAGAACCAACAAGGTTCATAAGAGTATTTGTAACCAGAATGAGAGTATGAGTAACCAAGATTTTGAGAATAAGTAGCCAAGAGAATAGAGTAACCAGAATGAGAGATTTAGTAACCAAGAATGAGAGATTTTGCGGAATAGAAAAGAGAGTGAGTGTTTGGGTGTTTGTGGGTGTTTGGATAGAGATTTCCTCTGAATTTCTTTGCTTATAAAAGCCAAAGCAGCTCAGATCTTTCAACCTGGCTCTGATACCATGTAAGATTTCAAAGAGATTGAGCTGCAAGATCTAATCTCCTCCTTAAACTCACAAGAAACTCACAAGAACACCAAATCTGAGTTTGTGTGCTCTTGTGTATAACCATCAAGAAACGAACACAATGAGAGCTGTTCTTGAGGTTATAACTAAGTCATACACGCCCATTGAAGCTGTGTATACTCAAGAATAAGCATGAGACGCAACAGCTCTCTCACACCAAAACAGAACCCAAAAACCCTTATAGAATCGATTTAGAGAGTGGGAGAGAATTGAATGAGAGAATGGGATGAGACCAAGCATTGCCAAAGCTTGGTCTCTCCATGAGAGTATAAAGATCAGAACTTCCCCATTTGTGAGTATAAGAGACGATTTTAGTATAGGGGAAGACTCCCCAAAGGAGAGCTTAGGTTTTATTATGCATAAGCTTACATATATATACTACAATGAATGGGATAAGATGTATCCCTTCTAACCCTATTCTCCAACGGTTCTATACATTTAAATCTACTTATTTAAACTTATATCTACACACAATATAGAGGAGAAAGTGACATGAAGAGAGAGGGCGAGCTGGTCCCAAGCTTAGATAGTGACATCTCCGAAAAAGCTTCAAATGCCCACTTGTGGTTTCTCTCTTTGGTTGCTTTATCTCCAACGTCTATATTGAGGTCTTGGGCGCCTAAGAATGATAGTGACAGGTC
Source organism: Capsella bursa-pastoris (assembly GCA_036452645.1). Taxonomy (NCBI): domain Eukaryota; kingdom Viridiplantae; phylum Streptophyta; class Magnoliopsida; order Brassicales; family Brassicaceae; genus Capsella; species Capsella bursa-pastoris. The sequence goes on from CP144192.1 coordinate 7,362,248, forward strand.
ATAAACGTTCCTCTTAGCCCACATGTGACTCCTTGCAACTTGCATTGCTTCCACACACATGTGACTCCTCTTTTGGCGCTTAAACACATTCAAATCTAGGGACTTCTTCACTTCGTTCATCGACCCTAGATTTGCACATTCTTTATCATCTTGTTGTTGACCCTAGATTTGCACACCTTCATCTTCAAGATTGACCCGAACTTTGCACATTCTTCTTTGGTGATTAAACCCCGGTTTTGCACATCTTGGTGATGACCCGAACTTTGCACAACTTGATAACTTCATGAATGACCCGAACTTTGCACATCTTGATCACTTTATGAATGACCCGAACTTTGCACAAGCTTCGGTCTTGATAACTTTGATCCAAACTTTGCACACCTTGATCACGTGTGTGCCTAGAGACCGATCGTTCTAGTGGATAGATTGGTCGATCCCTTGTTGTGAACGATCGGTCATTTCCTTGTTGTTGTGATCGATCGATCCCTTGATGTTGTGATCGATCGTTCCTTCATTGCTTGTGCTCATTTATTTCAATACTCCCCCTCAAGCTTGACCGGAAGGGATGGAGGTTAAGCTTGGACGTAAATGAGCATGATCAAGTATCACTCCTTGAACCACATGAACTCGCCCTAGTCTTCTAGACTTCGGACTTAAGCTTTCCCATTAGCTTCTTCCTCTCAATACTTATCCCATTTGGGACCAAACTTCAACAAGTCTTTCTTCACACTTCTAAACATTCTTCATCCATCTCTAGCACTTGTAAACAATCAAATTCATTGTATAATAACATATTCTAACCCAAAATAACTTTATACAATCCATTTACTGCCTCAAAGCATTGGTTGTGGGTTCTTATTCCATTTGGGACCAAACTTCAACAAGTCTTTTTTCACACTTCTAAACATTCTTCATTCATCTCTAGCACTTGTAATCAATCAACTTCATTGTATTATAACATATTCTAACCCAAAATAACTTTATACAAGCCATTTAATGCCTCAAAGCATTGGTTGTGGGTTCTTATCCCATTTGGGAGCAAACTTCAACAAGTCTTTCTTCACACTTCTAAACATTCTTCATCCATCTCTAGCACTTGTAATCAATTAAATTCATTGTATTATAACATATTCTAACCCAAAATAACTTTATACAAGCCATTTACTTCTTCAAAGCATTGGTTGTGGGTTCTTATCCCATTTGGGACCAAACTTCAACAAATCTTTCTTCACACTTCTAACAATTCTTCATCCATCTCTAGCATTTGTAATTAATCAAATTCATTGTATTATAACATATTCTAACCCAAAATAACTTTATACACGCCATTTACTACCTCAAAGCAATGTTTGGGTTCTTATCTCATTTGGGACCAAACTTCAACAAGTCTTTCTTTACACTTCTAAACATTCTTCATCCATCTCTAGCACTTGTAATCAATCAAATTCTTTGTATTATAACATATTCTAACCCAAAATAACTTTATACAAGCCATTTACTTCCTCAAAGCATTGGTTGTGGGTTCTTATCCCATTTGGGAGCAAACTTCAACAAGTCTTTCTTCACACTTCTAAACATTCTTCATCCATCTCTAGCACTTGTAATCAATCAAATTCTTTGTATTATAACATATTCTAACCCAAAATAACTTTATACAAGCCATTTACTTCTTCAAAGCATTGGTTGTGGGTTCTTATCCCATATGGGACCAAACTTCAACAAGTCTTTCTTCACCTTCTAAACATTCTTCATCCATCTCTAGCACTTGTAATCAATCAAATTCATTGTATTATAACATATTCTAACCCAAAATAACTTTATACAAGCCATTTACTGCCTCAAAGCATTGGTTGTGGGTTCTTATCCCATTTGGGACCAAACTTCAACAAGTCTTTCTTCACACTTCTAAACATTCTTCATCCATCTCTAGCACTTGTAATCAATCAAATTCATTGTATTATAACATATTCTAACCCAAAATAACTTTATACAAGCCATTTACTGCCTCAAAGCATTGGTTGTGGGTTCTTATCCCATTTGGGACCAAACTTCAACAAGTCTTTCTTCACACTTCTAAACATTCTTCATCCATCTCTAGCACTTGTAATCAATCAAATTCATTGTATTATAACATATTCTAACCCAAAATAACTTTATACAAGCCATTTACTTCATCAAAGCATTGGTTGTGGGTTCTTATCCCATTTGGGACCAAACTTCAACAAGTCTTTCTTCACACTTCTAAACATTCTTCATCCATCTCTAGCACTTGTAATCAATCAAATTCATTGTATTATAACATATTCTAACCCAAAATAACTTTATACAAGCCATTTACTGCCTCAAAGCATTGGTTGTGGGTTCTTATCCCATTTGGGACCAAACTTCAACAAGTCTTTCTTCACACTTCTAAACATTCTTCATCCATCTCTAGCACTTGTAATCAATCAAATTCATTGTATTATAACATATTCTAACCCAAAATAACTTTATACAAGCCATTTACTGCCTCAAAGCATTGGTTGTGGGTTCTTATCCCATTTGGGACCAAACTTCATTAAGTCTTTCTTCACACTTCTAAACATTCTTCATCCATCTCTAGCACTTGTAATCAATCAAATTCATTGTATTATAACATATTCTAACCCAAAATAACTTTATACAAGCCATTTACTACCTCAAAGCAATGTTTGTGGGTTCTTATCCCATTTGGGACCAAACTTCAACAAGTCTTTCTTCACACTTCTAAACATTCTTCATCCATCTCTAGCACTTGTAATCAATCAAATTCATTGTATTATAACATATTCTAACCCAAAATAACTTTATACAAGCAATTAACTACATCAAAGCAATGTTTGTGGGTTCTTATCCCATTTGGGACCAAACTTCAACAAGTCTTTCTTCACACTTCTAAACATTCTTCATCCATCTCTAGCACTTGTAATCAATCAAATTCATTGTATTATAACATATTCTAACCCAAAATAACTTTATACAAGCCATTTACTGCCTCAAAGCATTGGTTGTGGGTTCTTATCCCATTTGGGACCAAACTTCAACAAGTCTTTCTTCACACTTCTAAACATTCTTCATCCATCTCTAGCACTTGTAATCAATCAAATTCATTGTATTATAACATATTCTAACCCAAAATAACTTTATACAAGCCATTCACTGCCTCAAAGCATTGGTTGTGGGTTCTTATCCCATTTGGGACCAAACTTCAACAAGTCTTTCTTCACACTTCTAAACATTCTTCATCCATCTCTAGCACTTGTAATCAATCAAATTCATTGTATTATAACATATTCTAACCCAAAATAACTTTATACAAGCCATTTACTGCCTCAAAGCATTGGTTGTGGGTTCTTATCCCATTTGGGACCAAACTTCAACAAGTCTTTCTTCACACTTCTAAACATTCTTCATCCATCTCTAGCACTTGTAATCAATCAAATTCATTGTATTATAACATATTCTAACCCAAAATAACTTTATACAAGCCATTCATTGCCTCAAAGCAATGGTTTTGGGTTCTTATCCCATTTGGGACCAAACTTCAACAAGTCTTTCTTCACACTTCTAAACATTCTTCATCCATCTCTACCACTTGTACTCAATCAAATTCATTGTATTATAACATATTCTAACCCAAAATAACTTTATACAAGCCATTTACTACCTCAAAGCAATGTTTGTGGGTTCTTATCCCATTTGGGACCAAACTTCAACAAGTCTTTCTTCACACTTCTAAACATTCTTCATCCATCTCTAGCACTTGTAATCAATCAAATTCATTGTATTATAACATATTCTAACCCAAAATAACTTTATACAAGCCATTTACTACCTCAAAGCATTGGTTGTGGGTTCTTATCCCATTTGGGACCAAACTTCAACAAGTCTTTCTTCACACTTCTAAACATTCTTCATCCATCTCTAGCACTTGTAATCAATCAAATTCATTGTATTATAACATATTCTAACCCAAAATAACTTTATACAAGCCATTTACTGCCTCAAAGCATTGGTTGTGGGTTCTTATCCCATTTGGGACCAAACTTCAACAAGTCTTTCTTCACACTTCTAAACATTCTTCATCCATCTCTAGCACTTGTAATCAATCAAATTCATTGTATTATAACATATTCTAACCCAAAATAACTTTATACAAGCCATTTACTGCCTCAAAGCATTGGTTGTGGGTTCTTATCCCATTTGGGACCAAACTTTAACAAGTCTTTCTTCACACTTCTAAACATTCTTCATCCATCTCTAGCACTTGTAATCAATCAAATTCATTGTATTATAACATATTCTAACCCAAAATAACTTTATACAAGCCATTTAATACCTCAAAGCAATGTTTGTGGGATCTTATCCCATTTGGGACCAAACTTCAACAAGTCTTTCTTCACACTTCTAAACATTCTTCATCCATCTCTAGCACTTGTAATCAATCAAATTCATTGTATTATAACATATTCTAACCCAAAATAACTTTATACAAGCCATTTACTACCTCAAAGCAATGTTTGTGGGTTCTTATCCCATTTGGGACCAAACTTCAACAAGTCTTTCTTCACACTTCTAAACATTCTTCATCCATCTCTAGCACTTGTAATCAATCAAATTCATTGTATTATAACATATTCTAACCCAAAATAACTTTATACAAGCCATTTACTGCCTCAAAGCATTGGTTGTGGGTTCTTATCCCATTTGGGACCAAACTTCAACAAGTCTTTCTTCACACTTCTAAACATTCTTCATCCATCTCTAGCACTTGTAATCAATCAAATTCATTGTATTATAACATATTCTAACCCAAAATAACTTTATACAAGCCATTTACTACCTCAAAGCAATGTTTGTGGGATCTTATCCCATTTGGGACCAAACTTCAACAAGTCTTTCTTCACACTTCTAAACATTCTTCATCCATCTCTAGCACTTGTAATCAATCAAATTCATTGTATTATAACATATTCTAACCCAAAATAACTTTATACAAGCCATTTACTGCCTCAAAGCATTGGTTGTGGGTTCTTATCCCATTTGGGACCAAACTTCAACAAGTCTTTCTTCACACTTCTAAACATTCTTCATGCATCTCTAGCACTTGTAATCAATCAAATTCATTGTATTATAACATATTCTAACCCAAAATAACTTTATACAAGCCATTTACTACCTCAAAGCAATGTTTGTGGGTTCTTATCCCATTTGGGACCAAACTTCAACAAGTCTTTCTTCACACTTCTAAACATTCTTCATCCATCTCTAGCACTTGTAATCAATCAAATTCATTGTATTATAACATATTCTAACCCAAAATAACTTTATACAAGCCATTTACTGCCTCAAAGCATTGGTTGTGGGTTCTTATCCCATTTGGGACCAAACTTCAACAAGTCTTTCTTCACACTTCTAAACATTCTTCATCCATCTCTAGCACTTGTAATCAATCAAATTCATTGTATTATAACATATTCTAACCCAAAATAACTTTATACAAGCCATTTAATACCTCAAAGCAATGTTTGTGGGTTCTTATCCCATTTGGGACCAAACTTCAACAAGTCTTTCTTCACACTTCTAAACATTCTTCATCCATCTCTAGCACTTGTAATCAATCAAATTCATTGTATTATAACATATTCTAACCCAAAATAACTTTATACAAGCCATTTACTACCTCAAAGCATTGGTTGTGGGTTCTTATCCCATTTGGGACCAAACTTCAACAAGTCTTTCTTCACACTTCTAAACATTCTTCATCCATCTCTAGCACTTGTAATCAATCAAATTCATTGTATTATAACATATTCTAACCCAAAATAACTTTATACAAGCCATTTACTACCTCAAAGCAATGTTTGTGGGTTCTTATCCCATTTGGGACCAAACTTCAACAAGTCTTTCTTCACACTTCTAAACATTCTTCATCCATCTCTAGCACTTGTAATCAATCAAATTCATTGTATTATAACATATTCTAACCCAAAATAACTTTATACAAGCCATTTACTTCCTCAAAGCATTGGTTGTGGGTTCTTATCCCATTTGAGACCAAACTTCAACAAGTCTTTCTTCACACTTCTAAACATTCTTCATCCATCTCTAGCACTTGTAATCAATCAAATTCATTGTATTATAACATATTCTAACCCAAAATAACTTTATACAAGCCATTTACTACCTCAAAGCAATGTTTGTGGGTTCTTATCCCATTTGGGAGCAAACTTCAACAAGTCTTTCTTCACACTTCTAAACATTCTTCATCCATCTCTAGCACTTGTAATCAATCAAATTCATTGTATTATAACATATTCTAACCCAAAATAACTTTATACAAGCCATTTACTACATCAAAGCATTGGATGTGGGTTCTTATCCCATTTGGGACCAAACTTCAACAAGTCTTTCTTCACACTTCTAAACATTCTTCATCCATCTCTAGCACTTGTAATCAATCAAATTCATTGTATTATAACATATTCTAACCCAAAATAACTTTATACAAGCCATTTACTGCCTCAAAGCATTGGTTGTGGGTTCTTATCCCATTTGGGACCAAACTTCAACAAGTCTTTCTTCACACTTCTAAACATTCTTCATCCATCTCTAGCACTTTAAATCAATCAAATTCATTGTATTATAACATATTCTAACCCAATATAACTTTATACAAGCCATTTACTGCCTCAAAGCATTGGTTGTGGGTTCTTATCCCATTTGGGACCAAACTTCAACAAGTCTTTCTTCACACTTCTAAACATTCTTCATCCATCTCTAGCACTTGAAATCAATCAAATTCATTGTATTATAACATATTCTAACCCAAAATAACTTTATACAAGCCATTTACTGCCTCAAATCATTGGTTGTGGGTTCTTATCCCATTTGGGACCAAACTTCAACAAGTCTTTCTTCACACTTCTAAACATTCTTCATCCATCTCTAGCACTTTAAATCAATCAAATTCATTGTATTATAACATATTCTAACCCAAAATAACTTTATACAAACCATTTACTACATCAAAGCATTGGATGTGGGTTCTAATCCCATTTGGGACCAAACTTCAACAAGTCTTTCTTCACACTTCTAAACATTCTTTATCCATCTCTAGCACTTGAAATCATTCAAATTCATTGTATTATAACATATTCTAACCCAAAATAACTTTATACAAGCCATTTACTGCCTCAAAGAATTGTTTGTGGGTTCTTATCCCATTTGGGACCAAACTTCAACAAGTCTTTCTTCACACTTCTAAACATTCTTCATCCATCTCTAGCACTTGTAATCAATCAAATTCATTGTATTATAACATATTCTAACCCAAAATAACTTTATACAAGCCATTTACTACCTCAAAGCAATGTTTGTGGGTTCTTATCCCATTTGGGACCAAACTTCAACAAGTCTTTCTTCACACTTCTAAACATTCTTCATCCATCTCTAGCACTTGTAAACAATCAAATTCATTGTATTATAACATATTCTAACCCAAAATAACTTTATACAAGCCATTTACTGCCTCAAAGCATTGGTTGTGGGTTCTTATCCCATTTGGGACCAAACTTCAACAAGTCTTTCTTCACACTTCTAAACATTCTTCATCCATCTCTACCACTTGTACTCAATCAAATTCATTGTATTATAACATATTCTAACCCAAAATAACTTTATACAAGCCATTTAATACCTCAAAGCAATGTTTGTGGGTTCTTATCCCATTTGGGACCAAACTTCAACAAGTCTTTCTTCACACTTCTAAACATTCTTCATCCATCTCTAGCACTTGTAAACAATCAAATTCATTGTATTATAACATATTCTAACCCAAAATAACTTTATACAAGCCATTTACTGCCTCAAAGCATTGGTTGTGGGTTCTTATCCCATTTGGGACCAAACTTCAACAAGTCTTTCTTCACACTTCTAAACATTCTTCATCCTTCTCTAGCACTTGTAATCAATCAAATTCATTGTATTATAACATATTCTAACCCAAAATAACTTTATACAAGCCATTTAATTCCTCAAAGCAATGTTTGTGGGTTCTTATCCCATTTGGGACCAAACTTCAACAAGTCTTTCTTCACACTTCTAAACATTCTTCATCCATCTCTAGCACTTGTAATCAATCAAATTCATTGTATTATAACATATTCTAACCCAAAATAACTTTATACAAGCCATTTACTACCTCAAAGCATTGGTTGTGGGTTCTTATCCCATTTGGGACCAAACTTCAACAAGTCTTTCTTCACACTTCTAAACATTCTTCATCCATCTCTAGCACTTGTAATCAATCAAATTCATTGTATTATAACATATTCTAACCCAAAATAACTTTATACAAGCCATTTACTACCTCAAAGCAATGTTTGTGGGATCTTATCCCATTTGGGACCAAACTTCAACAAGTCTTTCTTCACACTTCTAAACATTCTTCATCCATCTCTAGCACTTGTAATCAATTAAATTCATTGTATTATAACATATTCTAACCCAAAATAACTTTATACAAGCCATTTACTTCCTCAAAGCATTGGTTGTGGGTTCTTATCCCATTTGGGACCAAACTTCAACAAGTCTTTCTTCACACTTCTAAACATTCTTCATCCATCTCTAGCACTTGTAATCAATCAAATTCATTGTATTATAACATATTCTAACCCAAAATAACTTTATACAAGCCATTTACTGCCTCAAAGCAATGTTTGTGGGTTCTTATCCCATTTGGGAGCAAACTTCAACAAGTCTTTCTTCACACTTCTAAACATTCTTCATCCATCTCTAGCACTTGTAATCAATTAAATTCATTGTATTATAACATATTCTAACCCAAAAAAAACTTTATACAAGCCATTTACTGCCTCAAAGCAATGGTTGTGCGTACTTATCCCATTTGGGACCAAATTTCAACAAATCTGTCTTCACACTTCAAAACATTATTCATCCATCTCTAGCACTTGTAATCAATCAAATTCATTGTATTATAACATATTCTAACCCAAAACAATTGTTTACAAGCCATTTATTGCCTCAAAGAATTGGTTGTGGATTCTTATCCCATTTGAAACCAAATTTCAACATGTCTTTCTTCAAACTTCTAAACAGTCTTCATCCATCTCTAGCACTTGTAATCAAACAAATTCATTGTATTATAACATATTCTAACCCAAAATAACTTTATACAAGCCATTTACTACCTCAAAGCAATGTTTGTGGGTTCTTATCCCATTTGGGACCAAACTTCAACAAGTCTTTCTTCACACTTCTAAACATTCTTCATCCATCTCTAGCACTTGTAATAAATCAATTTCATTGCATTATAACATATTCTAACCCAAAATAACTTTATACAAGCCATTTACTGCCTCAAAGCATTGGTTGTGGGTTCTTATCCCATTTGGGACCAAACTTCAACAAGTCTTTCTTCACACTTCTAAACATTCTTCATCCATCTCTAGCACTTGTAATCAATCAAATTCATTGTATTATAACATATTCTAACCCAAAATAACTTTATACAAGCCATTTACTACCTCAAAGCAATGTTTGTGGGTTCTTATCCCATTTGGGACCAAACTTCAACAAGTCTTTCTTCACACTTCTAAACATTCTTCATCCATCTCTAGCATTTGTAATCAATCAAATTCATTGTATTACAACATATTCTAACCCAAAATAACTTTATACAAGCCATTTACTGCCTCAAAGCATTGGTTGTGGGTTCTTATCCCATTTGGGACCAAACTTCAACAAGTCTTTCTTCACACTTCTAAACATTCTTCATCCATCTCTACCACTTGTACTCAATCAAATTCATTGTATTATAACATATTCTAACCCAAAATAACTTTATACAAGCCATTTAATACCTCAAAGCAATGTTTGTGGGATCTTATCCCATTTGGGACCAAACTTCAACAAGTCTTTCTTCACACTTCTAAACATTCTTCATCCATCTCTAGCACTTGTAATCAATCAAATTCATTGTATTATAACATATTCTAACCCAAAATAACTTTATACAAGCCATTTACTGCCTCAAAGCATTGGTTGTGGGTTCTTATCCCATTTGGGACCAAACTTCAACAAGTCTTTCTTCACACTTCTAAACATTCTTCATCCATCTCTACCACTTGTACTCAATCAAATTCATTGTATTATAACATATTCTAACCCAAAATAACTTTATACAAGCCATTTAATACCTCAAAGCAATGTTTGTGGGATCTTATCCCATTTGGGACCAAACTTCAACAAGTCTTTCTTCACACTTCTAAACATTCTTCATCCATCTCTAGCACTTGTAATCAATCAAATTCATTGTATTATAACATATTCTAACCCAAAATAACTTTATACAAGCCATTTACTACCTCAAAGCATTGGTTGTGGGTTCTTATCCCATTTGGGACCAAACTTCAACAAGTCTTTCTTCACACTTCTAAACATTCTTCATCCATCTCTAGCACTTGTAATCAATCAAATTCATTGTATTATAACATATTCTAACCCAAAATAACTTTATACAAGCCATTTACTACCTCAAAGCAATGTTTGTGGGTTCTTATCCCATTTGGGACCAAACTTCAACAAGTCTTTCTTCACACTTCTAAACATTCTTCATCCATCTCTAGCACTTGTAATCAATCAAATTCATTGTATTATAACATATTCTAACCCAAAATAACTTTATACAAGCCATTTACTTCCTCAAAGCATTGGTTGTGGGTTCTTATCCCATTTGAGACCAAACTTCAACAAGTTTTTCTTCACACTTCTAAACATTCTTCATCCATCTCTAGCACTTGTAATCAATCAAATTCATTGTATTATAACATATTCTAACCCAAAATAACTTTATACAAGCCATTTACTGCCTCAAAGCATTGGTTGTGGGTTCTTATCCCATTTGGGAGCAAACTTCAACAAGTCTTTCTTCACACTTCTAAACATTCTTCATCCATCTCTAGCACTTGTAATCAATTAAATTCATTGTATTATAACATATTCTAACCCAAAATAACTTTATACAAGCCATTTACTTCTTCAAAGCATTGGTTGTGGGTTCTTATCCCATTTGAGACCAAACTTCAACAAGTCTTTCTTCACACTTCTAAACATTCTTCATCCATCTCTAGCACTTGTAAACAATCAAATTCATTGTATTATAACATATTATAACCCAAAATAACTTTATACAAGCCATTTACTGCCTCAAAGCATTGGTTGTGGGTTCTTATCCCATTTGAGACCAAACTTCAACAAGTCTTTCTTCACACTTCTAAACATTCTTCATCCATCTCTAGCACTTGTAAACAATCAAATTCATTGTATCATAACATATTCTAACCCAAAATAACTTTATACAAGCCATTTACTGCCTCAAAGCATTGGTTGTGGGTTCTTATCCCATTTGGGAGCAAACTTCAACAAGTCTTTCTTCACACTTCTAAACATTCTTCATCCATCTCTAGCACTTGTAATCAATTAAATTCATTGTATAATAACATATTCTAACCCAAAATAACTTTATACAAGCCATTTACTGCCTCAAAGCATTGGTTGTGGGTTCTTATCCCATTTGGGACCAAACTTCAACAAGTCTTTCTTCACACTTCTAAACATTCTTCATCCATCTCTAGCACTTGTAATCAATCAAATTCATTGTATTATAACATATTCTAACCCAAAATAACTTTATACAAGCCATTTACTTCCTCAAAGCATTGGTTGTGGGTTCTTATCCCATTTGAGACCAAACTTCAACAAGTTTTTCTTCACACTTCTAAACATTCTTCATCAACCTCTAGCACTTGTAAACAATCAAATTCATTGTATTATAACATATTATAACCCAAAACAACTTTATACAAGCCATTTACTGCCTCAAAGAATTGGTTGTGGGTTCTTATCCCATTTAGGACCAAACTTCAACAAGTCTTTCTTCACACTTCTAAACATTCTTCATCCATCTCTAGCACTTGTAATCATTCAAATTCATTGTATTATAACATATTCTAACCCAAAATAACTTTATACAAGCCATTTACTACCTCAAAGCAATGTTTGTGGGATCTTATCCCATTTGGGACCAAACTTCAACAAGTCTTTCTTCACACTTCTAAACATTCTTCATCCATCTCTAGCACTTGTAAACAATCAATTTCATTGTATTATAACATATTATAACCCAAAACAACTTTATACAAGCCATTTACTGCCTCAAAGCATTGGTTGTGGGTTCTTATCCCATTTGGGACCAAACTTCAACAAGTCTTTCTTCACACTTCTAAACATTCTTCATCCATCTCTAGCACTTGTAATCAATCAAATTCATTGTATTATAACATATTCTAACCCAAAATAACTTTATACAAGCCATTTACTACCTCAAAGCAATGTTTGTGGGATCTTATCCCATTTGGGACCAAACTTCAACAAGTCTTTCTTCACACTTCTAAACATTCTTCATCCATCTCTAGCACTTGTAAACAATCAAATTCATTGTATTACAACATATTCTAACCCAAAATAACTTTATACAAGCCATTTACTGCCTCAAAGCATTGGTTGTGGGTTCTTATCCCATTTGGGACCAAACTTCAACAAGTCTTTCTTCACACTTCTAAACATTCTTCATCCATCTCTAGCACTTGTAAACAATCAAATTCATTGTATTATAACATATTCTAACCCAAAATAACTTTATACAAGCCATTTACTGCCTCAAAGCATTGGTTGTGGGTTCTTATCCCATTTGGGACCAAACTTCAACAAGTCTTTCTTCACACTTCTAAACATTCTTCATCCATCTCTACCACTTGTACTCAATCAAATTCATTGTATTATAACATATTCTAACCCAAAATAACTTTATACAAGCCATTTAATACCTCAAAGCAATGTTTGTGGGATCTTATCCCATTTGGGACCAAACTTCAACAAGTCTTTCTTCACACTTCTAAACATTCTTCATCCATCTCTAGCACTTGTAATCAATCAAATTCATTGTATTATAACATATTCTAACCCAAAATAACTTTATACAAGCCATTTACTACCTCAAAGCATTGGTTGTGGGTTCTTATCCCATTTGGGACCAAACTTCAACAAGTCTTTCTTCACACTTCTAAACATTCTTCATCCATCTCTAGCACTTGTAATCAATCAAATTCATTGTATTATAACATATTCTAACCCAAAATAACTTTATACAAGCCATTTACTACCTCAAAGCAATGTTTGTGGGATCTTATCCCATTTGGGACCAAACTTCAACAAGTCTTTCTTCACACTTCTAAACATTCTTCATCCATCTCTAGCACTTGTAATCAATTAAATTCATTGTATTATAACATATTCTAACCCAAAATAACTTTATACAAGCCATTTACTTCCTCAAAGCATTGGTTGTGGGTTCTTATCCCATTTGAGACCAAACTTCAACAAGTTTTTCTTCACACTTCTAAACATTCTTCATCCATCTCTAGCACTTGTAAACAATCAAATTCATTGTATTATAACATATTCTAACCCAAAATAACTTTATACAAGCCATTTACTGCCTCAAAGCATTGGTTGTGGGTTCTTATCCCATTTGGGAGCAAACTTCAACAAGTCTTTCTTCACACTTCTAAACATTCTTCATCCATCTCTAACACTTGTAATCAATTAAATTCATTGTATTATAACATATTCTAACCCAAAAAAAACTTTATACAAGCCATTTACTTCTTCAAAGCATTGGTTGTGGGTTCTTATCCCATTTGAGACCAAACTTCAACAAGTCTTTCTTCACACTTCTAAACATTCTTCATCCATCTCTAGCACTTGTAAACAATCAAATTCATTGTATTATAACATATTATAACCCAAAACAACTTTATACAAGCCATTTACTGCCTCAAAGCATTGGTTGTGGGTTTTTATCCCATTTGAGACCAAACTTCAACAAGTCTTTCTTCACACTTCTAAACATTCTTCATCCATCTCTAGCACTTGTAAACAATCAAATTCATTGTATCATAACATATTCTAACCCAAAATAACTTTATACAAGCCATTTACTGCCTCAAAGCATTGGTTGTGGGTTCTTATCCCATTTGGGAGCAAACTTCAACAAGTCTTTCTTCACACTTCTAAACATTCTTCATCCATCTCTAGCACTTGTAATCAATTAAATTCATTGTATTATAACATATTCTAACCCAAAATAACTTTATACAAGCCATTTACTTCTTCAAAGCATTGGTTGTGGGTTCTTATCCCATTTGAGACCAAACTTCAACAAGTCTTTCTTCACACTTCTAAACATTCTTCATCCATCTCTAGCACTTGTAAACAATAAAATTCATTGTATTATAACATATTATAACCCAAAACAACTTTATACAAGCCATTTACTGCCTCAAAGCATTGGTTGTGGGTTCTTATCCCATTTGGGACCAAACTTCAACAAGTCTTTCTTCACACTTCTAAACATTCTTCATCCATCTCTAGCACTTGTAAACAATCAAATTCATTGTATAATAACATATTCTAACCCAAAATAACTTTATACAAGCCATTTACTGCCTCAAAGCATTGGTTGTGGGTTCTTATCCCTTTTGGGACCAAACTTCAACAAGTCTTTCTTCACACTTCTAAACATTCTTCATCCATCTCTAGCACTTGTAAACAATCAATTTCATTGTATTATAACATATTATAACCCAAAACAACTTTATACAAGCCATTTACTGCCTCAAAGCATTGGTTGTGGGTTCTTATCCCATTTGGGACCAAACTTCAACAAGTCTTTCTTCACACTTCTAAACATTCTTCATCCATCTCTAGCACTTGTAATCAATCAAATTCATTGTATTATAACATATTCTAACCCAAAATAACTTTATACAAGCCATTTACTACCTCAAAGCAATGTTTGTGGGATCTTATCCCATTTGGGACCAAACTTCAACAAGTCTTTCTTCACACTTCTAAACATTCTTCATCCATCTCTAGCACTTGTAAACAATCAAATTCATTGTATTACAACATATTCTAACCCAAAATAACTTTATACAAGCCATTTACTGCCTCAAAGCATTGGTTGTGGGTTCTTATCCCATTTGGGACCAAACTTCAACAAGTCTTTCTTCACACTTCTAAACATTCTTCATCCATCTCTAGCACTTGTAATCATTCAAATTCATTGTATTATAACATATTCTAACCCAAAATAACTTTATACAAGCCATTTACTACCTCAAAGCAATGTTTGTGGGATCTTATCCCATTTGGGACCAAACTTCAACAAGTCTTTCTTCACACTTCTAAACATTCTTCATCCATCTCTAGCACTTGTAAACAATCAATTTCATTGTATTATAACATATTATAACCCAAAACAACTTTATACAAGCCATTTACTGCCTCAAAGCATTGGTTGTGGGTTCTTATCCCATTTGGGACCAAACTTCAACAAGTCTTTCTTCACACTTCTAAACATTCTTCATCCATCTCTAGCACTTGTAATCAATCAAATTCATTGTATTATAACATATTCTAACCCAAAATAACTTTATACAAGCCATTTACTACCTCAAAGCAATGTTTGTGGGATCTTATCCCATTTGGGACCAAACTTCAACAAGTCTTTCTTCACACTTCTAAACATTCTTCATCCATCTCTAGCACTTGTAAACAATCAAATTCATTGTATTACAACATATTCTAACCCAAAATAACTTTATACAAGCCATTTACTGCCTCAAAGCATTGGTTGTGGGTTCTTATCCCATTTGGGACCAAACTTCAACAAGTCTTTCTTCACACTTCTAAACATTCTTCATCCATCTCTAGCACTTGTAAACAATCAAATTCATTGTATTATAACATATTCTAACCCAAAATAACTTTATACAAGCCATTTACTGCCTCAAAGCATTGGTTGTGGGTTCTTATCCCATTTGGGACCAAACTTCAACAAGTCTTTCTTCACACTACTAAACATTCTTCATCCATCTCTACCACTTGTACTCAATCAAATTCATTGTATTATAACATATTCTAACCCAAAATAACTTTATACAAGCCATTTAATACCTCAAAGCAATGTTTGTGGGATCTTATCCCATTTGGGACCAAACTTCAACAAGTCTTTCTTCACACTTCTAAACATTCTTCATCCATCTCTAGCACTTGTAATCAATCAAATTCATTGTATTATAACATATTCTAACCCAAAATAACTTTATACAAGCCATTTACTACCTCAAAGCATTGGTTGTGGGTTCTTATCCCATTTGGGACCAAACTTCAACAAGTCTTTCTTCACACTTCTAAACATTCTTCATCCATCTCTAGCACTTGTAATCAATCAAATTCATTGTATTATAACATATTCTAACCCAAAATAACTTTATACAAGCCATTTACTACCTCAAAGCAATGTTTGTGGGTTCTTATCCCATTTGGGACCAAACTTCAACAAGTCTTTCTTCACACTTCTAAACATTCTTCATCCATCTCTAGCACTTGTAATCAATTAAATTCATTGTATTATAACATATTCTAACCCAAAATAACTTTATACAAGCCATTTACTTCCTCAAAGCATTGGTTGTGGGTTCTTATCCCATTTGAGACCAAACTTCAACAAGTTTTTCTTCACACTTCTAAACATTCTTCATCCATCTCTAGCACTTGTAAACAATCAAATTCATTGTATTATAACATATTCTAACCCAAAATAACTTTATACAAGCCATTTACTGCCTCAAAGCATTGGTTGTGGGTTCTTATCCCATTTGGGAGCAAACTTCAACAAGTCTTTCTTCACACTTCTAAACATTCTTCATCCATCTCTAACACTTGTAATCAATTAAATTCATTGTATTATAACATATTCTAACCCAAAAAAAACTTTATACAAGCCATTTACTTCTTCAAAGCATTGGTTGTGGGTTCTTATCCCATTTGAGACCAAACTTCAACAAGTCTTTCTTCACACTTCTAAACATTCTTCATCCATCTCTAGCACTTGTAAACAATCAAATTCATTGTATTATAACATATTATAACCCAAAACAACTTTATACAAGCCATTTACTGCCTCAAAGCATTGGTTGTGGGTTCTTATCCCATTTGGGACCAAACTTCAACAAGTCTTTCTTCACACTTCTAAACATTCTTCATCCATCTCTAGCACTTGTAAACAATCAAATTCATTGTATTATAACATATTATAACCCAAAACAACTTTATACAAGCCATTTACTGCCTCAAAGCATTGGTTGTGGGTTCTTATCCCATTTGGGACCAAACTTCAACAAGTCTTTCTTCACACTTCTAAACATTCTTCATCCATCTCTAGCACTTGTAATCAATTAAATTCATTGTATTATAACATATTCTAACCCAAAATAACTTTATACAAGCCATTTACTTCTTCAAAGCATTGGTTGTGGGTTCTTATCCCATTTGAGACCAAACTTCAACAAGTCTTTCTTCACACTTCTAAACATTCTTCATCCATCTCTAGCACTTGTAAACAATCAAATTCATTGTATTATAACATATTATAACCCAAAACAACTTTATACAAGCCATTTACTGCCTCAAAGCATTGGTTGTGGGTTCTTATCCCATTTGGGACCAAACTTCAACAAGTCTTTCTTCACACTTCTAAACATTCTTCATCCATCTCTAGCACTTGTAAACAATCAAATTCATTGTATAATAACATATTCTAACCCAAAATAACTTTATACAAGCCATTTACTGCCTCAAAGCATTGGTTGTGGGTTCTTATCCCATTTGGGACCAAACTTCATTAAGTCTTTCTTCACACTTCTAAACATTCTTCATCCATCTCTAGCACTTGTAAACAATCAAATTCATTGTATTATAACATATTCTAACCCAAAATAACTTTATACAAGCCATTGACTGCCTCAAAGCATTGGTTGTGGGATCTTATCCCATTTGGGACCAAACTTCAACAAGTCTTTCTTCACACTTCTAAACATTCTTCATCCATCTCTAGCACTTGTAATCAATCAAATTCATTGTATTATAACATATTCTAACCCAAAATGACTTTATACAAGCAATTAACTACATCAAAGCAATGTTTGTGGGTTCTTATCCTATTTGGGACCAAACTTCAACAAGTCTTTCTTCACACTTCTAAACATTCTTCATCCATCTCTAACACTTGTAAACAATCAAATTCATTGTATTATAATATATTCTAACCCAAAATAACTTTATACAAGCCATTTACTGCCTCAAAGCATTGGTTGTGGGTTCTTATCCCATTTGGGACCAAACTTCAACAAGTCTTTCTTCACACTTCTAAACATTCTTCATCCATCTCTAGCACTTGTAATCAATTAAATTCATTGTATTATTACATATTCTAACCCAAAATAACTTTATACAAGCCATTTACTTCCTCAAAGCATTGGTTGTGGGTTCTTATCCCATTTGAGACCAAACTTCAACAAGTCTTTCTTCACACTTCTAAACATTCTTCATCCATCTCTAGCACTTGTAAACAATCAAATTCATTGTATTATAACATATTATAACCCAAAACAACTTTATACAAGCCATTTACTGCCTCAAAGCATTGGTTGTGGGTTCTTATCCCATTTGGGACCAAACTTCAACAAGTCTTTCTTCACACTTCTAAACATTCTTCATCCATCTCTAGCACTTGTAAACAATCAAATTCATTGTATAATAACATATTCTAACCCAAAATAACTTTATACAATCCATTTACTGCCTCAAAGCATTGATTGTGGGTTCTTATCCCATTTGGGACCAAACTTCAACAAGTCTTTCTTCACACTTCTAAACATTCTTCATCCATCTCTACCACTTGTACTCAATCAAATTCATTGTATTATAACATATTCTAACCCAAAATAACTTTATACAAGCCATTTACTACCTCAAAGCAATGTTTGTGGGATCTTATCCCATTTGGGACCAAACTTCAACAAGTCTTTCTTCACACTTCTAAACATTCTTCATCCATCTCTAGCACTTGTAATCAATCAAATTCATTGTATTATAACATATTCTAACCCAAAATAACTTTATACAAGCCATTTACTACCTCAAAGCATTGGTTGTGGGTTCTTATCCCATTTGGGACCAAACTTCAACAAGTCTTTCTTCACACTTCTAAACATTCTTCATCCATCTCTAGCACTTGTAAACAATCAAATTCATTGTATAATAACATATTCTAACCCAAAATAACTTTATACAATCCATTTACTGCCTCAAAGCATTGGTTGTGGGTTCTTATCCCATTTGGGACCAAACTTCAACAAGTCTTTCTTCACACTTCTAAACATTCTTCATCCATCTCTAGCACTTGTAAACAATCAAATTCATTGTATTATAACATATTCTAACCCAAAATAACTTTATACAAGCCATTTACTGCCTCAAAGCATTGGTTGTGGGTTCTTATCCCATTTGGGACCAAACTTTAACAAGTCTTTCTTCACACTTCTAAACATTCTTCATCCATCTCTACCACTTGTACTCAATCAAATTCATTGTATTATAACATATTCTAACCCAAAATAAATTTATACAAGCCATTTAATACCTCAAAGCAATGTTTGTGGGATCTTATCCCATTTGGGACCAAACTTCAACAAGTCTTTCTTCACACTTCTAAACATTCTTCATCCATCTCTAGCACTTGTAATCAATCAAATTCATTGTATTATAACATATTCTAACCCAAAATAACTTTATACAAGCCATTTACTACCTCAAAGCAATGTTTGTGGGATCTTATCCCATTTGGGACCAAACTTCAACAAGTCTTTCTTCACACTTCTAAACATTCTTCATCCATCTCTAGCACTTGTAAACAATCAAATTCATTGTATTATAACATATTCTAACCCAAAATAACTTTATACAAGCCATTTACTGCCTCAAAGCATTGGTTGTGGGTTCTTATCCCATTTGGGACCAAACTTCAACAAGTCTTTCTTCACACTTCTAAACATTCTTCATCCATCTCTAGCACTTGTAATCAATTAAATTCATTGTATTATAACATATTCTAACCCAAAATAACTTTATACAAGCCATTTACTACCTCAAAGCAATGTTTGTGGGATCTTATCCCATTTGGGACCAAACTTCAACAAGTCTTTCTTCACACTTCTAAACATTCTTCATCCATCTCTAGCACTTGTAAACAATCAAATTCATTGTATTACAACATATTCTAACCCAAAATAACTTTATACAAGCCATTTACTGCCTCAAAGCATTGGTTGTGGGTTCTTATCCCATTTGGGACCAAACTTCAACAAGTCTTTCTTCACACTTCTAAACATTCTTCATCCATCTCTACCACTTGTACTCAATCAAATTCATTGTATTATAACATATTCTAACCCAAAATAACTTTATACAAGCCATTTAATACCTCAAAGCAATGTTTGTGGGATCTTATCCCATTTGGGACCAAACTTCAACAAGTCTTTCTTCACACTTCTAAACATTCTTCATCCATCTCTAGCACTTGTAAACAATCAAATTCATTGTATTATAACATATTCTAACCCAAAATAACTTTATACAAGCCATTTACTGCCTCAAAGCATTGGTTGTGGGTTCTTATCCCATTTGGGACCAAACTTCAACAAGTCTTTCTTCACACTTCTAAACATTCTTCATCCATCTCTACCACTTGTACTCAATCAAATTCATTGTATTATAACATATTCTAACCCAAAATAACTTTATACAAGCCATTTAATACCTCAAAGCAATGTTTGTGGGATCTTATCCCATTTGGGACCAAACTTCAACAAGTCTTTCTTCACACTTCTAAACATTCTTCATCCATCTCTAGCACTTGTAATCAATCAAATTCATTGTATTATAACATATTCTAACCAAAAATAACTTTATACAAGCCATTTACTACCTCAAAGCATTGGTTGTGGGTTCTTATCCCATTTGGGACCAAACTTCAACAAGTCTTTCTTCACACATCTAAACATTCTTCATCCATCTCTAGCACTTGTAATCAATCAAATTCATTGTATTATAACATATTCTAACCCAAAATAACTTTATACAAGCCATTTACTACCTCAAAGCAATGTTTGTAGGATCTTATCCCATTTGGGACCAAACTTCAACAAGTCTTTCTTCACACTTCTAAACATTCTTCATCCATCTCTAGCACTTGTAATCAATTAAATTCATTGTATTATAACATATTCTAACCCAAAATAACTTTATACAAGCCATTTACTTCCTCAAAGCATTGGTTGTGGGTTCTTATCCCATTTGAGACCAAACTTCAACAAGTTTTTCTTCACACTTCTAAACATTCTTCATCCATCTCTAGCACTTGTAAACAATCAAATTCATTGTATTATAACATATTCTAACCCAAAATAACTTTATACAAGCCATTTACTGCCTCAAAGCATTGGTTGTGGGTTCTTATCCCATTTGGGAGCAAACTTCAACAAGTCTTTCTTCACACTTCTAAACATTCTTCATCCATCTCTAGCACTTGTAATCAATTAAATTCATTGTATTATAACATATTCTAACCCAAAAAAAACTTTATACAAGCCATTTACTTCTTCAAAGCATTGGTTGTGGGTTCTTATCCCATTTGAGACCAAACTTCAACAAGTCTTTCTTCACACTTCTAAACATTCTTCATCCATCTCTAGCACTTGTAAACAATCAAATTCATTGTATTATAACATATTATAACCCAAAACAACTTTATACAAGCCATTTACTGCCTCAAAGCATTGGTTGTGGGTTTTTATCCCATTTGAGACCAAACTTCAACAAGTCTTTCTTCACACTTCTAAACATTCTTCATCCATCTCTAGCACTTGTAAACAATCAAATTCATTGTATCATAACATATTCTAACCCAAAATAACTTTATACAAGCCATTTACTGCCTCAAAGCATTGGTTGTGGGTTCTTATCCCATTTGGGAGCAAACTTCAACAAGTCTTTCTTCACACTTCTAAACATTCTTCATCCATCTCTAGCACTTGTAATCAATTAAATTCATTGTATAATAACATATTCTAACCCAAAATAACTTTATACAAGCCATTTACTGCCTCAAAGCATTGGTTGTGGGTTCTTATCCCATTTGGGACCAAACTTCAACAAGTCTTTCTTCACACTTCTAAACATTCTTCATCCATCTCTAGCACTTGTAAACAATCAAATTCATTGTATTATAACATATTCTAACCCAAAATAACTTTATACAAGCCATTTACTTCCTCAAAGCATTGGTTGTGGGTTCTTATCCCATTTGAGACCAAACTTCAACAAGTTTTTCTTCACACTTCTAAACATTCTTCATCAACCTCTAGCACTTGTAAACAATCAAATTCATTGTATTATAACATATTATAACCCAAAACAACTTTATACAAGCCATTTACTGCCTCAAAGAATTGGTTGTGGGTTCTTATCCCATTTAGGACCAAACTTCAACAAGTCTTTCTTC
The DNA here is from genome assembly GCA_036452645.1 of Capsella bursa-pastoris. Taxonomy (NCBI): domain Eukaryota; kingdom Viridiplantae; phylum Streptophyta; class Magnoliopsida; order Brassicales; family Brassicaceae; genus Capsella; species Capsella bursa-pastoris. Next base: position 7,384,815 of record CP144192.1, read on the forward strand.
ACACTTCTAAACATTCTTCATCCATCTCTAGCACTTGTAATCAATCAAATTCATTGTATTATAACATATTCTAACCCAAAATAACTTTATACAAGCCATTTACTACCTCAAAGCAATGTTTGTGGGATCTTATCCCATTTGGGACCAAACTTCAACAAGTCTTTCTTCACACTTCTAAACATTCTTCATCCATCTCTAGCACTTGTAAACAATCAAATTCATTGTATTACAACATATTCTAACCCAAAATAACTTTATACAAGCCATTTACTGCCTCAAAGCATTGGTTGTGGGTTCTTATCCCATTTGGGACCAAACTTCAACAAGTCTTTCTTCACACTTCTAAACATTCTTCATCCATCTCTACCACTTGTACTCAATCAAATTCATTGTATTATAACATATTCTAACCCAAAATAACTTTATACAAGCCATTTAATACCTCAAAGCAATGTTTGTGGGATCTTATCCCATTTGGGACCAAACTTCAACAAGTCTTTCTTCACACTTCTAAACATTCTTCATCCATCTCTAGCACTTGTAAACAATCAAATTCATTGTATTATAACATATTCTAACCCAAAATAACTTTATACAAGCCATTTACTGCCTCAAAGCATTGGTTGTGGGTTCTTATCCCATTTGGGACCAAACTTCAACAAGTCTTTCTTCACACTTCTAAACATTCTTCATCCATCTCTACCACTTGTACTCAATCAAATTCATTGTATTATAACATATTCTAACCCAAAATAACTTTATACAAGCCATTTAATACCTCAAAGCAATGTTTGTGGGATCTTATCCCATTTGGGACCAAACTTCAACAAGTCTTTCTTCACACTTCTAAACATTCTTCATCCATCTCTAGCACTTGTAATCAATCAAATTCATTGTATTATAACATATTCTAACCCAAAATAACTTTATACAAGCCATTTACTACCTCAAAGCATTGGTTGTGGGTTCTTATCCCATTTGGGACCAAACTTCAACAAGTCTTTCTTCACACTTCTAAACATTCTTCATCCATCTCTAGCACTTGTAATCAATCAAATTCATTGTATTATAACATATTCTAACCCAAAATAACTTTATACAAGCCATTTACTACCTCAAAGCAATGTTTGTGGGATCTTATCCCATTTGGGACCAAACTTCAACAAGTCTTTCTTCACACTTCTAAACATTCTTCATCCATCTCTAGCACTTGTAATCAATTAAATTCATTGTATTATAACATATTCTAACCCAAAATAACTTTATACAAGCCATTTACTTCCTCAAAGCATTGGTTGTGGGTTCTTATCCCATTTGAGACCAAACTTCAACAAGTTTTTCTTCACACTTCTAAACATTCTTCATCCATCTCTAGCACTTGTAAACAATCAAATTCATTGTATTATAACATATTCTAACCCAAAATAACTTTATACAAGCCATTTACTGCCTCAAAGCATTGGTTGTGGGTTCTTATCCCATTTGGGAGCAAACTTCAACAAGTCTTTCTTCACACTTCTAAACATTCTTCATCCATCTCTAGCACTTGTAATCAATTAAATTCATTGTATTATAACATATTCTAACCCAAAAAAAACTTTATACAAGCCATTTACTTCTTCAAAGCATTGGTTGTGGGTTCTTATCCCATTTGAGACCAAACTTCAACAAGTCTTTCTTCACACTTCTAAACATTCTTCATCCATCTCTAGCACTTGTAAACAATCAAATTCATTGTATTATAACATATTATAACCCAAAACAACTTTATACAAGCCATTTACTGCCTCAAAGAATTGGTTGTGGGTTCTTATCCCATTTAGGACCAAACTTCAACAAGTCTTTCTTCACACTTCTAAACATTCTTCATCCATCTCTAGCACTTGTAATCAATCAAATTCATTGTATTATAACATATTCTAACCCAAAATAACTTTATACAAGCCATTTACTACCTCAAAGCAATGTTTGTGGGATCTTATCCCATTTGGGACCAAACTTCAACAAGTCTTTCTTCACACTTCTAAACATTCTTCATCCATCTCTAGCACTTGTAAACAATCAATTTCATTGTATTATAACATATTATAACCCAAAACAACTTTATACAAGCCATTTACTGCCTCAAAGCATTGGTTGTGGGTTCTTATCCCATTTGGGACCAAACTTCAACAAGTCTTTCTTCACACTTCTAAACATTCTTCATCCATCTCTAGCACTTGTAATCAATCAAATTCATTGTATTATAACATATTCTAACCCAAAATAACTTTATACAAGCCATTTACTACCTCAAAGCAATGTTTGTGGGATCTTATCCCATTTGGGACCAAACTTCAACAAGTCTTTCTTCACACTTCTAAACATTCTTCATCCATCTCTAGCACTTGTAAACAATCAAATTCATTGTATTACAACATATTCTAACCCAAAATAACTTTATACAAGCCATTTACTGCCTCAAAGCATTGGTTGTGGGTTCTTATCCCATTTGGGACCAAACTTCAACAAGTCTTTCTTCACACTTCTAAACATTCTTCATCCATCTCTACCACTTGTACTCAATCAAATTCATTGTATTATAACATATTCTAACCCAAAATAACTTTATACAAGCCATTTAATACCTCAAAGCAATGTTTGTGGGATCTTATCCCATTTGGGACCAAACTTCAACAAGTCTTTCTTCACACTTCTAAACATTCTTCATCCATCTCTAGCACTTGTAAACAATCAAATTCATTGTATTATAACATATTCTAACCCAAAATAACTTTATACAAGCCATTTACTGCCTCAAAGCATTGGTTGTGGGTTCTTATCCCATTTGGGACCAAACTTCAACAAGTCTTTCTTCACACTTCTAAACATTCTTCATCCATCTCTACCACTTGTACTCAATCAAATTCATTGTATTATAACATATTCTAACCCAAAATAACTTTATACAAGCCATTTAATACCTCAAAGCAATGTTTGTGGGATCTTATCCCATTTGGGACCAAACTTCAACAAGTCTTTCTTCACACTTCTAAACATTCTTCATCCATCTCTAGCACTTGTAATCAATCAAATTCATTGTATTATAACATATTCTAACCCAAAATAACTTTATACAAGCCATTTACTACCTCAAAGCATTGGTTGTGGGTTCTTATCCCATTTGGGACCAAACTTCAACAAGTCTTTCTTCACACTTCTAAACATTCTTCATCCATCTCTAGCACTTTTAATCAATCAAATTCATTGTATTATAACATATTCTAACCCAAAATAACTTTATACAAGCCATTTACTACCTCAAAGCAATGTTTGTGGGATCTTATCCCATTTGGGACCAAACTTCAACAAGTCTTTCTTCACACTTCTAAACATTCTTCATCCATCTCTAGCACTTGTAATCAATTAAATTCATTGTATTATAACATATTCTAACCCAAAATAACTTTATACAAGCCATTTACTTCCTCAAAGCATTGGTTGTGGGTTCTTATCCCATTTGAGACCAAACTTCAACAAGTTTTTCTTCACACTTCTAAACATTCTTCATCCATCTCTAGCACTTGTAAACAATCAAATTCATTGTATTATAACATATTCTAACCCAAAATAACTTTATACAAGCCATTTACTGCCTCAAAGCATTGGTTGTGGGTTCTTATCCCATTTGGGAGCAAACTTCAACAAGTCTTTCTTCACACTTCTAAACATTCTTCATCCATCTCTAGCACTTGTAATCAATTAAATTCATTGTATTATAACATATTCTAACCCAAAAAAAACTTTATACAAGCCATTTACTTCTTCAAAGCATTGGTTGTGGGTTCTTATCCCATTTGAGACCAAACTTCAACAAGTCTTTCTTCACACTTCTAAACATTCTTCATCCATCTCTAGCACTTGTAAACAATCAAATTCATTGTATTATAACATATTATAACCCAAAACAACTTTATACAAGCCATTTACTGCCTCAAAGCATTGGTTGTGGGTTTTTATCCCATTTGAGACCAAACTTCAACAAGTCTTTCTTCACACTTCTAAACATTCTTCATCCATCTCTAGCACTTGTAAACAATCAAATTCATTGTATCATAACATATTCTAACCCAAAATAACTTTATACAAGCCATTTACTGCCTCAAAGCATTGGTTGTGGGTTCTTATCCCATTTGGGAGCAAACTTCAACAAGTCTTTCTTCACACTTCTAAACATTCTTCATCCATCTCTAGCACTTGTAATCAATTAAATTCATTGTATAATAACATATTCTAACCCAAAATAACTTTATACAAGCCATTTACTGCCTCAAAGCATTGGTTGTGGGTTCTTATCCCATTTGGGACCAAACTTCAACAAGTCTTTCTTCACACTTCTAAACATTCTTCATCCATCTCTAGCACTTGTAAACAATCAAATTCATTGTATTATAACATATTCTAACCCAAAATAACTTTATACAAGCCATTTACTTCCTCAAAGCATTGGTTGTGGGTTCTTATCCCATTTGAGACCAAACTTCAACAAGTTTTTCTTCACACTTCTAAACATTCTTCATCAACCTCTAGCACTTGTAAACAATCAAATTCATTGTATTATAACATATTATAACCCAAAACAACTTTATACAAGCCATTTACTGCCTCAAAGAATTGGTTGTGGGTTCTTATCCCATTTAGGACCAAACTTCAACAAGTCTTTCTTCACACTTCTAAACATTCTTCATCCATCTCTAGCACTTGTAATCATTCAAATTCATTGTATTATAACATATTCTAACCCAAAATAACTTTATACAAGCCATTTACTACCTCAAAGCAATGTTTGTGGGATCTTATCCCATTTGGGACCAAACTTCAACAAGTCTTTCTTCACACTTCTAAACATTCTTCATCCATCTCTAGCACTTGTAAACAATCAATTTCATTGTATTATAACATATTATAACCCAAAACAACTTTATACAAGCCATTTACTGCCTCAAAGCATTGGTTGTGGGTTCTTATCCCATTTGGGACCAAACTTCAACAAGTCTTTCTTCACACTTCTAAACATTCTTCATCCATCTCTAGCACTTGTAATCAATCAAATTCATTGTATTATAACATATTCTAACCCAAAATAACTTTATACAAGCCATTTACTACCTCAAAGCAATGTTTGTGGGATCTTATCCCATTTGGGACCAAACTTCAACAAGTCTTTCTTCACACTTCTAAACATTCTTCATCCATCTCTAGCACTTGTAAACAATCAAATTCATTGTATTACAACATATTCTAACCCAAAATAACTTTATACAAGCCATTTACTGCCTCAAAGCATTGGTTGTGGGTTCTTATCCCATTTGGGACCAAACTTCAACAAGTCTTTCTTCACACTTCTAAACATTCTTCATCCATCTCTAGCACTTGTAAACAATCAAATTCATTGTATTATAACATATTCTAACCCAAAATAACTTTATACAAGCCATTTACTGCCTCAAAGCATTGGTTGTGGGTTCTTATCCCATTTGGGACCAAACTTCAACAAGTCTTTCTTCACACTTCTAAACATTCTTCATCCATCTCTACCACTTGTACTCAATCAAATTCATTGTATTATAACATATTCTAACCCAAAATAACTTTATACAAGCCATTTAATACCTCAAAGCAATGTTTGTGGGATCTTATCCCATTTGGGACCAAACTTCAACAAGTCTTTCTTCACACTTCTAAACATTCTTCATCCATCTCTAGCACTTGTAATCAATCAAATTCATTGTATTATAACATATTCTAACCCAAAATAACTTTATACAAGCCATTTACTACCTCAAAGCATTGGTTGTGGGTTCTTATCCCATTTGGGACCAAACTTCAACAAGTCTTTCTTCACACTTCTAAACATTCTTCATCCATCTCTAGCACTTGTAATCAATCAAATTCATTGTATTATAACATATTCTAACCCAAAATAACTTTATACAAGCCATTTACTACCTCAAAGCAATGTTTGTGGGATCTTATCCCATTTGGGACCAAACTTCAACAAGTCTTTCTTCACACTTCTAAACATTCTTCATCCATCTCTAGCACTTGTAATCAATTAAATTCATTGTATTATAACATATTCTAACCCAAAATAACTTTATACAAGCCATTTACTTCCTCAAAGCATTGGTTGTGGGTTCTTATCCCATTTGAGACCAAACTTCAACAAGTTTTTCTTCACACTTCTAAACATTCTTCATCCATCTCTAGCACTTGTAAACAATCAAATTCATTGTATTATAACATATTCTAACCCAAAATAACTTTATACAAGCCATTTACTGCCTCAAAGCATTGGTTGTGGGTTCTTATCCCATTTGGGAGCAAACTTCAACAAGTCTTTCTTCACACTTCTAAACATTCTTCATCCATCTCTAACACTTGTAATCAATTAAATTCATTGTATTATAACATATTCTAACCCAAAAAAAACTTTATACAAGCCATTTACTTCTTCAAAGCATTGGTTGTGGGTTCTTATCCCATTTGAGACCAAACTTCAACAAGTCTTTCTTCACACTTCTAAACATTCTTCATCCATCTCTAGCACTTGTAAACAATCAAATTCATTGTATTATAACATATTATAACCCAAAACAACTTTATACAAGCCATTTACTGCCTCAAAGCATTGGTTGTGGGTTTTTATCCCATTTGAGACCAAACTTCAACAAGTCTTTCTTCACACTTCTAAACATTCTTCATCCATCTCTAGCACTTGTAAACAATCAAATTCATTGTATCATAACATATTCTAACCCAAAATAACTTTATACAAGCCATTTACTGCCTCAAAGCATTGGTTGTGGGTTCTTATCCCATTTGGGAGCAAACTTCAACAAGTCTTTCTTCACACTTCTAAACATTCTTCATCCATCTCTAGCACTTGTAATCAATTAAATTCATTGTATTATAACATATTCTAACCCAAAATAACTTTATACAAGCCATTTACTTCTTCAAAGCATTGGTTGTGGGTTCTTATCCCATTTGAGACCAAACTTCAACAAGTCTTTCTTCACACTTCTAAACATTCTTCATCCATCTCTAGCACTTGTAAACAATAAAATTCATTGTATTATAACATATTATAACCCAAAACAACTTTATACAAGCCATTTACTGCCTCAAAGCATTGGTTGTGGGTTCTTATCCCATTTGGGACCAAACTTCAACAAGTCTTTCTTCACACTTCTAAACATTCTTCATCCATCTCTAGCACTTGTAAACAATCAAATTCATTGTATAATAACATATTCTAACCCAAAATAACTTTATACAAGCCATTTACTGCCTCAAAGCATTGGTTGTGGGTTCTTATCCCATTTGGGACCAAACTTCAACAAGTCTTTCTTCACACTTCTAAACATTCTTCATCCATCTCTAGCACTTGTAAACAATCAATTTCATTGTATTATAACATATTATAACCCAAAACAACTTTATACAAGCCATTTACTGCCTCAAAGCATTGGTTGTGGGTTCTTATCCCATTTGGGACCAAACTTCAACAAGTCTTTCTTCACACTTCTAAACATTCTTCATCCATCTCTAGCACTTGTAATCAATCAAATTCATTGTATTATAACATATTCTAACCCAAAATAACTTTATACAAGCCATTTACTACCTCAAAGCAATGTTTGTGGGATCTTATCCCATTTGGGACCAAACTTCAACAAGTCTTTCTTCACACTTCTAAACATTCTTCATCCATCTCTAGCACTTGTAAACAATCAAATTCATTGTATTACAACATATTCTAACCCAAAATAACTTTATACAAGCCATTTACTGCCTCAAAGCATTGGTTGTGGGTTCTTATCCCATTTGGGACCAAACTTCAACAAGTCTTTCTTCACACTTCTAAACATTCTTCATCCATCTCTAGCACTTGTAATCATTCAAATTCATTGTATTATAACATATTCTAACCCAAAATAACTTTATACAAGCCATTTACTACCTCAAAGCAATGTTTGTGGGATCTTATCCCATTTGGGACCAAACTTCAACAAGTCTTTCTTCACACTTCTAAACATTCTTCATCCATCTCTAGCACTTGTAAACAATCAATTTCATTGTATTATAACATATTATAACCCAAAACAACTTTATACAAGCCATTTACTGCCTCAAAGCATTGGTTGTGGGTTCTTATCCCATTTGGGACCAAACTTCAACAAGTCTTTCTTCACACTTCTAAACATTCTTCATCCATCTCTAGCACTTGTAATCAATCAAATTCATTGTATTATAACATATTCTAACCCAAAATAACTTTATACAAGCCATTTACTACCTCAAAGCAATGTTTGTGGGATCTTATCCCATTTGGGACCAAACTTCAACAAGTCTTTCTTCACACTTCTAAACATTCTTCATCCATCTCTAGCACTTGTAAACAATCAAATTCATTGTATTACAACATATTCTAACCCAAAATAACTTTATACAAGCCATTTACTGCCTCAAAGCATTGGTTGTGGGTTCTTATCCCATTTGGGACCAAACTTCAACAAGTCTTTCTTCACACTTCTAAACATTCTTCATCCATCTCTAGCACTTGTAAACAATCAAATTCATTGTATTATAACATATTCTAACCCAAAATAACTTTATACAAGCCATTTACTGCCTCAAAGCATTGGTTGTGGGTTCTTATCCCATTTGGGACCAAACTTCAACAAGTCTTTCTTCACACTACTAAACATTCTTCATCCATCTCTACCACTTGTACTCAATCAAATTCATTGTATTATAACATATTCTAACCCAAAATAACTTTATACAAGCCATTTAATACCTCAAAGCAATGTTTGTGGGATCTTATCCCATTTGGGACCAAACTTCAACAAGTCTTTCTTCACACTTCTAAACATTCTTCATCCATCTCTAGCACTTGTAATCAATCAAATTCATTGTATTATAACATATTCTAACCCAAAATAACTTTATACAAGCCATTTACTACCTCAAAGCATTGGTTGTGGGTTCTTATCCCATTTGGGACCAAACTTCAACAAGTCTTTCTTCACACTTCTAAACATTCTTCATCCATCTCTAGCACTTGTAATCAATCAAATTCATTGTATTATAACATATTCTAACCCAAAATAACTTTATACAAGCCATTTACTACCTCAAAGCAATGTTTGTGGGATCTTATCCCATTTGGGACCAAACTTCAACAAGTCTTTCTTCACACTTCTAAACATTCTTCATCCATCTCTAGCACTTGTAATCAATTAAATTCATTGTATTATAACATATTCTAACCCAAAATAACTTTATACAAGCCATTTACTTCCTCAAAGCATTGGTTGTGGGTTCTTATCCCATTTGAGACCAAACTTCAACAAGTTTTTCTTCACACTTCTAAACATTCTTCATCCATCTCTAGCACTTGTAAACAATCAAATTCATTGTATTATAACATATTCTAACCCAAAATAACTTTATACAAGCCATTTACTGCCTCAAAGCATTGGTTGTGGGTTCTTATCCCATTTGGGAGCAAACTTCAACAAGTCTTTCTTCACACTTCTAAACATTCTTCATCCATCTCTAACACTTGTAATCAATTAAATTCATTGTATTATAACATATTCTAACCCAAAAAAAACTTTATACAAGCCATTTACTTCTTCAAAGCATTGGTTGTGGGTTCTTATCCCATTTGAGACCAAACTTCAACAAGTCTTTCTTCACACTTCTAAACATTCTTCATCCATCTCTAGCACTTGTAAACAATCAAATTCATTGTATTATAACATATTATAACCCAAAACAACTTTATACAAGCCATTTACTGCCTCAAAGCATTGGTTGTGGGTTTTTATCCCATTTGAGACCAAACTTCAACAAGTCTTTCTTCACACTTCTAAACATTCTTCATCCATCTCTAGCACTTGTAAACAATCAAATTCATTGTATCATAACATATTCTAACCCAAAATAACTTTATACAAGCCATTTACTGCCTCAAAGCATTGGTTGTGGGTTCTTATCCCATTTGGGAGCAAACTTCAACAAGTCTTTCTTCACACTTCTAAACATTCTTCATCCATCTCTAGCACTTGTAATCAATTAAATTCATTGTATTATAACATATTCTAACCCAAAATAACTTTATACAAGCCATTTACTTCTTCAAAGCATTGGTTGTGGGTTCTTATCCCATTTGAGACCAAACTTCAACAAGTCTTTCTTCACACTTCTAAACATTCTTCATCCATCTCTAGCACTTGTAAACAATAAAATTCATTGTATTATAACATATTATAACCCAAAACAACTTTATACAAGCCATTTACTGCCTCAAAGCATTGGTTGTGGGTTCTTATCCCATTTGGGACCAAACTTCAACAAGTCTTTCTTCACACTTCTAAACATTCTTCATCCATCTCTAGCACTTGTAAACAATCAAATTCATTGTATAATAACATATTCTAACCCAAAATAACTTTATACAAGCCATTTACTGCCTCAAAGCATTGGTTGTGGGTTCTTATCCCATTTGGGACCAAACTTCAACAAGTCTTTCTTCACACTTCTAAACATTCTTCATCCATCTCTAGCACTTGTAATCAATCAAATTCATTGTATTATAAAATATTCTAACCCAAAATAACTTTATGCAAGCCATTTACTACCTCAAAGCAATGTTTGTGGGATCTTATCCCATTTGGGACCAAACTTCAACAAGTCTTTCTTCACACTTCTAAACATTCTTCATCCGTCTCTAGCACTTGTAATCAATTAAATTCATTGTATTATAACATATTCTAACCCAAAATAACTTTATACAAGCCATTTACTTCCTCAAAGCATTGGTTGTGGGTTCTTATCCCATTTGGGACCATCCTTCAACAAGTCTTTCTTCACACTTCTAAACATTCTTCATCCATCTCTAGCACTTGTAAGCATTGGTTGTGGGTTCTTATCCCATTTGGGACCAAACTTCAACAAGTCTTTCTTCACACTTCTAAACATTCTTCATCTATCTCTAGCACTTGTAAACAATCAAATTCATTGTATAATAACATATTCTAACCCAAAATAACTTTATACAAGCCATTTACTGCCTCAAAGCATTGGTTGTGGGTTCTTATCCCATTTGGGACCAAACTTCAACAAGTCTTTCTTCACACTTCTAAACATTCTTCATCCATCTCTAGCACTTGTAAACAATAAAATTCATTGTATTATAACATATTATAACCCAAAACAACTTTATACAAGCCATTTACTGCCTCAAAGCATTGGTTGTGGGTTCTTATCCCATTTGGGACCAAACTTCAACAAGTCTTTCTTCACACTTCTAAACATTCTTCATCCATCTCTAGCACTTGTAAACAATCAAATTCATTGTATAATAACATATTCTAACCCAAAATAACTTTATACAAGCCATTTACTGCCTCAAAGCATTGGTTGTGGGTTCTTATCCCATTTGGGACCAAACTTCAACAAGTCTTTCTTCACACTTCTAAACATTCTTCATCCATCTCTAGCACTTGTAATCAATCAAATTCATTGTATTATAACATATTCTAACCCAAAATAACTTTATGCAAGCCATTTACTACCTCAAAGCAATGTTTGTGGGATCTTATCCCATTTGGGACCAAACTTCAACAAGTCTTTCTTCACACTTCTAAACATTCTTCATCCATCTCTAGCACTTGTAATCAATTAAATTCATTGTATTATAACATATTCTAACCCAAAATAACTTTATACAAGCCATTTACTTCCTCAAAGCATTGGTTGTGGGTTCTTATCCCATTTGGGACCATCCTTCAACAAGTCTTTCTTCACACTTCTAAACATTCTTCATCCATCTCTAGCACTTGTAAGCATTGGTTGTGGGTTCTTATCCCATTTGGGACCAAACTTCAACAAGTCTTTCTTCACACTTCTAAACATTCTTCATCTATCTATAGCACTTGTAAACAATCAAATTCATTGTATAATAACATATTCTAACCCAAAATAACTTTATACAAGCCATTTACTGCCTCAAAGCATTGGTTGTGGGTTCTTATCCCATTTGGGAGCAAACTTCAACAAGTCTTTCTTCACACTTCTAAACATTCTTCATCCATCTCTAGCACTTGTAATCAATTAAATTCATTGTATTATAACATATTCTAACCCAAAATAACTTTATACAAGCCATTTACTACCTCAAAGCAATGTTTGTGGGATCTTATCCCATTTGGGACCAAACTTCAACAAGTCTTTCTTCACACTTCTAAACATTCTTCATCCATCTCTAGCACTTGTAATCAATTAAATTCATTGTATTATAACATATTCTAACCCAAAATAACTTTATACAAGCCATTTACTTCCTCAAAGCATTGGTTGTGGGTTCTTATCCCATTTGGGACCATCCTTCAACAAGTCTTTCTTCACACTTCTAAACATTCTTCATCCATCTCTAGCACTTGTAAGCATTGGTTGTGGGTTCTTATCCCATTTGGGACCAAACTTCAACAAGTCTTTCTTCACACTTCTAAACATTCTTCATCTATCTATAGCACTTGTAAACAATCAAATTCATTGTATAATAACATATTCTAACCCAAAATAACTTTATACAAGCCATTTACTGCCTCAAAGCTTTGGTTGTGGGTTCTTATCCCATTTGGGAGCAAACTTCAACAAGTCTTTCTTCACACTTCTAAACATTCTTCATCCATCTCTAGCACTTGTAATCAATTAAATTCATTGTATTATAACATATTATAACCCAAAACAACTTTATACAAGCCATTTACTGCCTCAAAGCATTGGTTGTGGGTTCTTATCCCATTTGGGACCAAACTTCAACAAGTCTTTCTTCACACTTCTAAACATTCTTCATCCATCTCTAGCACTTGTAAACAATCAAATTCATTGTATAATAACATATTCTAACCCAAAATAACTTTATACAAGCCATTTACTGCCTCAAAGCATTGGTTGTGGGTTCTTATCCCATTTGGGACCAAACTTCAACAAGTCTTTCTTCACACTTCTAAACATTCTTCATCCATCTCTAGCACTTGTAATCAATCAAATTCATTGTATTATAACATATTCTAACCCAAAATAACTTTATGCAAGCCATTTACTACCTCAAAGCAATGTTTGTGGGATCTTATCCCATTTGGGACCAAACTTCAACAAGTCTTTCTTCACACTTCTAAACATTCTTCATCCATCTCTAGCACTTGTAATCAATTAAATTCATTGTATTATAACATATTCTAACCCAAAATAACTTTATACAAGCCATTTACTTCCTCAAAGCATTGGTTGTGGGTTCTTATCCCATTTGGGACCATCCTTCAACAAGTCTTTCTTCACACTTCTAAACATTCTTCATCCATCTCTAGCACTTGTAAGCATTGGTTGTGGGTTCTTATCCCATTTGGGACCAAACTTCAACAAGTCTTTCTTCACACTTCTAAACATTCTTCATCTATCTATAGCACTTGTAAACAATCAAATTCATTGTATAATAACATATTCTAACCCAAAATAACTTTATACAAGCCATTTACTGCCTCAAAGCATTGGTTGTGGGTTCTTATCCCATTTGGGAGCAAACTTCAACAAGTCTTTCTTCACACTTCTAAACATTCTTCATCCATCTCTAGCACTTGTAATCAATTAAATTCATTGTATTATAACATATTCTAACCCAAAATAACTTTATACAAGCCATTTACTACCTCAAAGCAATGTTTGTGGGATCTTATCCCATTTGGGACCAAACTTCAACAAGTCTTTCTTCACACTTCTAAACATTCTTCATCCATCTCTAGCACTTGTAATCAATTAAATTCATTGTATTATAACATATTCTAACCCAAAATAACTTTATACAAGCCATTTACTTCCTCAAAGCATTGGTTGTGGGTTCTTATCCCATTTGGGACCATCCTTCAACAAGTCTTTCTTCACACTTCTAAACATTCTTCATCCATCTCTAGCACTTGTAAGCATTGGTTGTGGGTTCTTATCCCATTTGGGACCAAACTTCAACAAGTCTTTCTTCACACTTCTAAACATTCTTCATCTATCTATAGCACTTGTAAACAATCAAATTCATTGTATAATAACATATTCTAACCCAAAATAACTTTATACAAGCCATTTACTGCCTCAAAGCATTGGTTGTGGGTTCTTATCCCATTTGGGAGCAAACTTCAACAAGTCTTTCTTCACACTTCTAAACATTCTTCATCCATCTCTAGCACTTGTAATCAATTAAATTCATTGTATTATAACATATTCTAACCCAAAATAACTTTATACAAGCCATTTACTTCTTCAAAGCATTGGTTGTGGGTTCTTATCCCATTTGAGACCAAACTTCAACAAGTCTTTCTTCACACTTCTAAACATTCTTCATCCATCTCTAGCACTTGTAAACAATAAAATTCATTGTATTATAACATATTATAACCCAAAACAACTTTATACAAGCCATTTACTGCCTCAAAGCATTGGTTGTGGGTTCTTATCCCATTTGGGACCAAACTTCAACAAGTCTTTCTTCACACTTCTAAACATTCTTCATCCATCTCTAGCACTTGTAAACAATCAAATTCATTGTATAATAACATATTCTAACCCAAAATAACTTTATACAAGCCATTTACTGCCTCAAAGCATTGGTTGTGGGTTCTTATCCCATTTGGGACCAAACTTCAACAAGTCTTTCTTCACACTTCTAAACATTCTTCATCCATCTCTAGCACTTGTAATCAATCAAATTCATTGTATTATAAAATATTCTAACCCAAAATAACTTTATGCAAGCCATTTACTACCTCAAAGCAATGTTTGTGGGATCTTATCCCATTTGGGACCAAACTTCAACAAGTCTTTCTTCACACTTCTAAACATTCTTCATCCGTCTCTAGCACTTGTAATCAATTAAATTCATTGTATTATAACATATTCTAACCCAAAATAACTTTATACAAGCCATTTACTTCCTCAAAGCATTGGTTGTGGGTTCTTATCCCATTTGGGACCATCCTTCAACAAGTCTTTCTTCACACTTCTAAACATTCTTCATCCATCTCTAGCACTTGTAAGCATTGGTTGTGGGTTCTTATCCCATTTGGGACCAAACTTCAACAAGTCTTTCTTCACACTTCTAAACATTCTTCATCTATCTCTAGCACTTGTAAACAATCAAATTCATTGTATAATAACATATTCTAACCC
This sequence comes from Capsella bursa-pastoris, assembly GCA_036452645.1. Lineage (NCBI taxonomy): Eukaryota > Viridiplantae > Streptophyta > Magnoliopsida > Brassicales > Brassicaceae > Capsella > Capsella bursa-pastoris. The sequence continues at coordinate 7,400,088 of CP144192.1, forward strand.
AAAATAACTTTATACAAGCCATTTACTGCCTCAAAGCATTGGTTGTGGGTTCTTATCCCATTTGGGACCAAACTTCAACAAGTCTTTCTTCACACTTCTAAACATTCTTCATCCATCTCTAGCACTTGTAAACAATAAAATTTATTGTATTATAACATATTATAACCCAAAACAACTTTATACAAGCCATTTACTGCCTCAAAGCATTGGTTGTGGGTTCTTATCCCATTTGGGACCAAACTTCAACAAGTCTTTCTTCACACTTCTAAACATTCTTCATCCATCTCTAGCACTTGTAAACAATCAAATTCATTGTATAATAACATATTCTAACCCAAAATAACTTTATACAAGCCATTTACTGCCTCAAAGCATTGGTTGTGGGTTCTTATCCCATTTGGGACCAAACTTCAACAAGTCTTTCTTCACACTTCTAAACATTCTTCATCCATCTCTAGCACTTGTAATCAATCAAATTCATTGTATTATAACATATTCTAACCCAAAATAACTTTATGCAAGCCATTTACTACCTCAAAGCAATGTTTGTGGGATCTTATCCCATTTGGGACCAAACTTCAACAAGTCTTTCTTCACACTTCTAAACATTCTTCATCCATCTCTAGCACTTGTAATCAATTAAATTCATTGTATTATAACATATTCTAACCCAAAATAACTTTATACAAGCCATTTACTTCCTCAAAGCATTGGTTGTGGGTTCTTATCCCATTTGGGACCATCCTTCAACAAGTCTTTCTTCACACTTCTAAACATTCTTCATCCATCTCTAGCACTTGTAAGCATTGGTTGTGGGTTCTTATCCCATTTGGGACCAAACTTCAACAAGTCTTTCTTCACACTTCTAAACATTCTTCATCTATCTATAGCACTTGTAAACAATCAAATTCATTGTATAATAACATATTCTAACCCAAAATAACTTTATACAAGCCATTTACTGCCTCAAAGCATTGGTTGTGGGTTCTTATCCCATTTGGGACCAAACTTCAACAAGTCTTTCTTCACACTTCTAAACATTCTTCATCCATCTCTACCACTTGTACTCAATCAAATTCATTGTATTATAACATATTCTAACCCAAAATAACTTTATACAAGCCATTTAATACCTCAAAGCAATGTTTGTGGGATCTTATCCCATTTGGGACCAAACTTCAACAAGTCTTTCTTTACACTTCTAAACATTCTTCATCCATCTCTAGCACTTGTAATCAATCAAATTCATTGTATTATAACATATTCTAACCCAAAATAACTTTATACAAGCCATTTACTACCTCAAAGCATTGGTTGTGGGTTCTTATCCCATTTGGGACCAAACTTCAACAAGTCTTTCTTCACACTTCTAAACATTCTTCATCCATCTCTAGCACTTGTCAACAATCAAATTCATTGTATAATAACATATTCTAACCCAAAATAACTTTATACAATCCATTTACTGCCTCAAAGCATTGGTTGTGGGTTCTTATCCCATTTGGGACCAAACTTCAACAAGTCTTTCTTCACACTTCTAAACATTCTTCATCCATCTCTAGCACTTGTAAACAATCAAATTCATTGTATTATAACATATTCTAACCCAAAATAATTTTATACAAGCCATTTACTGCCTCAAAGCATTGGTTGTGGGTTCTTATCCCATTTGGGACCAAACTTCAACAAGTCTTTCTTCACACTTCTAAACATTCTTCATCCATCTCTAGCACTTGTAATCAATTAAATTCATTGTATTATAACATATTCTAACCCAAAATAACTTTATACAAGCCATTTACTTCTTCAAAGCATTGGTTGTGGGTTCTTATCCCATTTGAGACCAAACTTCAACAAGTCTTTCTTCACACTTCTAAACATTCTTCATCCATCTCTAGCACTTGTAAACAATCAATTTCATTGTATTATAACATATTATAACCCAAAACAACTTTATACAAGCCATTTACTGCCTCAAAGCATTGGTTGTGGGTTCTTATCCCATTTGGGACCAAACTTCAACAAGTCTTTCTTCACACTTCTAAACATTCTTCATCCATCTCTAGCACTTGTAAACAATCAAATTCATTGTATAATAACATATTCTAACCCAAAATAACTTTATACAAGCCATTTATTGCCTCAAAGCATTGGTTGTGGGTTCTTATCCCATTTGGGACCAAACTTCAACAAGTCTTTCTTCACACTTCTAAACATTCTTCATCCATCTCTAGCACTTGTAAACAATCAAATTCATTGTATTATAACATATTATAACCCAAAACAACTTTATACAAGCCATTTACTGCCTCAAAGCATTGGTTGTGGGTTCTTATCCCATTTGGGACCAAACTTCAACAAGTCTTTCTTCACACTTCTAAACATTCTTCATCCATCTCTAGCACTTGTAAACAATCAATTTCATTGTATTATAACATATTCTAACCCAAAATAACTTTATACAAGCCATTTAATACCTCAAAGCAATGTTTGTGGGATCTTATCCCATTTGGGACCAAACTTCAACAAGTCTTTCTTCACACTTCTAAACATTCTTCATCCATCTCTAGCACTTGTAAACAATCAAATTCATTGTATAATAACATATTCTAACCCAAAATAACTTTATACAAGCCATTTACTGCCTCAAAGCATTGGTTGTGGGTTCTTATCCCATTTGAGACCAAACTTCATCAAGTCTTTCTTCACACTTCTAAACATTCTTCATCCATCTCTAGCACTTGTAAACAATCAAATTCATTGTATTATAACATATTATAACCCAAAACAACTTTATACAAGCCATTTACTGCCTCAAAGCATTGGTTGTGGGTTCTTCTCCCATTTGGGACCAAACTTCAACAAGTCTTTCTTCACACTTCTAAACATTCTTCATCCATCTCTAGCACTTGTAAACAATCAAATTCATTGTATAATAACATATTCTAACCCAAAATAACTTTATACAAGCCATTTACTGCCTCAAAGCATTGGTTGTGGGTTCTTATCCCATTTGGGACCAAACTTCAACAAGTCTTTCTTCACACTTCTAAACATTCTTCATCCATCTCTAGCACTTGTAAACAATCAAATTCATTGTATTATAACATATTCTAACCCAAAATAACTTTATACAAGCCATTGACTGCCTCAAAGCATTGGTTGTGGGTTCTTATCCCATTTGGGACCAAACTTCAACAAGTCTTTCTTCACACTTCTAAACATTCTTCATCCATCTCTACCACTTGTACTCAATCAAATTTATTGTATTATAACATATTCTAACCCAAAATAACTTTATACAAGCCATTTACTACCTCAAAGCAATGTTTGTGGGATCTTATCCCATTTGGGACCAAACTTCAACAAGTCTTTCTTCACACTTCTAAACATTCTTCATCCATCTCTAGCACTTGTAATCAATCAAATTCATTGTATTATAACATATTCTAACCCAAAATAACTTTATACAAGCCATTTACTACCTCAAAGCATTGGTTGTGGGTTCTTATCCCATTTGGGACCAAACTTCAACAAGTCTTTCTTCACACTTCTAAACATTCTTCATCCATCTCTAGCACTTGTAATCAATCAAATTCATTGTATTATAACATATTCTAACCCAAAATAACTTTATACAAGCCATTTACTACCTCAAAGCAATGTTTGTGGGATCTTATCCCATTTGGGACCAAACTTCAACAAGTCTTTCTTCACACTTCTAAACATTCATCATCCATCTCTAACACTTGTAATCAATCAAATTCATTGTATTATAACATATTCTAACCCAAAATAACTTTATACAAGCCATTTACTACCTCAAAGCATTGGTTGTGGGTTCTTATCCCATTTGGGACCAAACTTCAACAAGTCTTTCTTCACACTTCTAAACATTCTTCATCCATCTCTAGCACTTGTAATCAATCAAATTCATTGTATTATAACATATTCTAACCCAAAATAATTTTATACAAGCCATTTACTACCTCAAAGCATTGGTTGTGGGTTCTTATCCCATTTGGGACCAAACTTCAACAAGTCTTTCTTCACACTTCTAAACATTCTTCATCCATCTCTAGCACTTGTAATCAATTAAATTCATTGTATTATAACATATTCTAACCCAAAATAACTTTATACAAGCCATTTACTTCTTCAAAGCATTGGTTGTGGGTTCTTATCCCATTTGAGACCAAACTTCAACAAGTCTTTCTTCACACTTCTAAACATTCATCATCCATCTCTAACACTTGTAATCAATCAAATTCATTGTATTATAACATATTCTAACCCAAAATAACTTTATACAAGCCATTTACTACCTCAAAGCATTGGTTGTGGGTTCTTATCCCATTTGGGACCAAACTTCAACAAGTCTTTCTTCACACTTCTAAACATTCTTCATCCATCTCTAGCACTTGTAATCAATCAAATTCATTGTATTATAAAATATTCTAACCCAAAATAACTTTATGCAAGCCATTTACTACCTCAAAGCAATGTTTGTGGGATCTTATCCCATTTGGGACCAAACTTCAACAAGTCTTTCTTCACACTTCTAAACATTCTTCATCCATCTCTAGCACTTGTAATCAATTAAATTCATTGTATTATAACATATTCTAACCCAAAATAACTTTATACAAGCCATTTACTTCCTCAAAGCATTGGTTGTGGGTTCTTATCCCATTTGGGACCATCCTTCAACAAGTCTTTCTTCACACTTCTAAACATTCTTCATCCATCTCTAGCACTTGTAAGCATTGGTTGTGGGTTCTTATCCCATTTGGGACCAAACTTCAACAAGTCTTTCTTCACACTTCTAAACATTCTTCATCTATCTCTAGCACTTGTAAACAATAAAATTCATTGTATTATAACATATTATAACCCAAAACAACTTTATACAAGCCATTTACTGCCTCAAAGCATTGGTTGTGGGTTCTTATCCCATTTGGGACCAAACTTCAACAAGTCTTTCTTCACACTTCTAAACATTCTTCATCCATCTCTAGCACTTGTAAACAATCAAATTCATTGTATAATAACATATTCTAACCCAAAATAACTTTATACAAGCCATTTACTGCCTCAAAGCATTGGTTGTGGGTTCTTATCCCATTTGGGACCAAACTTCAACAAGTCTTTCTTCACACTTCTAAACATTCTTCATCCATCTCTAGCACTTGTAATCAATCAAATTCATTGTATTATAACATATTCTAACCCAAAATAACTTTATGCAAGCCATTTACTACCTCAAAGCAATGTTTGTGGGATCTTATCCCATTTGGGACCAAACTTCAACAAGTCTTTCTTCACACTTCTAAACATTCTTCATCCATCTCTAGCACTTGTAATCAATTAAATTCATTGTATTATAACATATTCTAACCCAAAATAACTTTATACAAGCCATTTACTTCCTCAAAGCATTGGTTGTGGGTTCTTATCCCATTTGGGACCATCCTTCAACAAGTCTTTCTTCACACTTCTAAACATTCTTCATCCATCTCTAGCACTTGTAAGCATTGGTTGTGGGTTCTTATCCCATTTGGGACCAAACTTCAACAAGTCTTTCTTCACACTTCTAAACATTCTTCATCTATCTATAGCACTTGTAAACAATCAAATTCATTGTATAATAACATATTCTAACCCAAAATAACTTTATACAAGCCATTTACTGCCTCAAAGCATTGGTTGTGGGTTCTTATCCCATTTGGGACCAAACTTCAACAAGTCTTTCTTCACACTTCTAAACATTCTTCATTCATCTCTACCACTTGTACTCAATCAAATTCATTGTATTATAACATATTCTAACCCAAAATAACTTTATACAAGCCATTTAATACCTCAAAGCAATGTTTGTGGGATCTTATCCCATTTGGGACCAAACTTCAACAAGTCTTTCTTTACACTTCTAAACATTCTTCATCCATCTCTAGCACTTGTAATCAATCAAATTCATTGTATTATAACATATTCTAACCCAAAATAACTTTATACAAGCCATTTACTACCTCAAAGCATTGGTTGTGGGTTCTTATCCCATTTGGGACCAAACTTCAACAAGTCTTTCTTCACACTTCTAAACATTCTTCATCCATCTCTAGCACTTGTCAACAATCAAATTCATTGTATAATAACATATTCTAACCCAAAATAACTTTATACAATCCATTTACTGCCTCAAAGCATTGGTTGTGGGTTCTTATCCCATTTGGGACCAAACTTCAACAAGTCTTTCTTCACACTTCTAAACATTCTTCATCCATCTCTAGCACTTGTAAACAATCAAATTCATTGTATTATAACATATTCTAACCCAAAATAATTTTATACAAGCCATTTACTGCCTCAAAGCATTGGTTGTGGGTTCTTATCCCATTTGGGACCAAACTTCAACAAGTCTTTCTTCACACTTCTAAACATTCTTCATCCATCTCTAGCACTTGTAATCAATTAAATTCATTGTATTATAACATATTCTAACCCAAAATAACTTTATACAAGCCATTTACTTCTTCAAAGCATTGGTTGTGGGTTCTTATCCCATTTGAGACCAAACTTCAACAAGTCTTTCTTCACACTTCTAAACATTCTTCATCCATCTCTAGCACTTGTAAACAATCAATTTCATTGTATTATAACATATTATAACCCAAAACAACTTTATACAAGCCATTTACTGCCTCAAAGCATTGGTTGTGGGTTCTTATCCCATTTGGGACCAAACTTCAACAAGTCTTTCTTCACACTTCTAAACATTCTTCATCCATCTCTAGCACTTGTAAGCATTGGTTGTGGGTTCTTATCCCATTTGGGACCAAACTTCAACAAGTCTTTCTTCACACTTCTAAACATTCTTCATCCATCTCTAGCACTTGTCAACAATCAAATTCATTGTATAATAACATATTCTAACCCAAAATAACTTTATACAATCCATTTACTGCCTCAAAGCATTGGTTGTGGGTTCTTATCCCATTTGGGACCAAACTTCAACAAGTCTTTATTCACACTTCTAAACATTCTTCATCCATCTCTAGCACTTGTAATCAATCAAATTCATTGTATTATAAAATATTCTAACCCAAAATAACTTTATGCAAGCCATTTACTACCTCAAAGCAATGTTTGTGGGATCTTATCCCATTTGGGACCAAACTTCAACAAGTCTTTCTTCACACTTCTAAACATTCTTCATCCATCTCTAGCACTTGTAATCAATTAAATTCATTGTATTATAACATATTCTAACCCAAAATAACTTTATACAAGCCATTTACTTCCTCAAAGCATTGGTTGTGGGTTCTTATCCCATTTGGGACCAAACTTCAACAAGTCTTTCTTCACACTTCTAAACATTCTTCATCCATCTCTAGCACTTGTAATCAATCAAATTCATTGTATTATAACATATTCTAACCCAAAATAACTTTATGCAAGCCATTTACTACCTCAAAGCAATGTTTGTGGGATCTTATCCCATTTGGGACCAAACTTCAACAAGTCTTTCTTCACACTTCTAAACATTCTTCATCCATCTCTAGCACTTGTAATCAATTAAATTCATTGTATTATAACATATTCTAACCCAAAATAACTTTATACAAGCCATTTACTTCCTCAAAGCATTGGTTGTGGGTTCTTATCCCATTTGGGACCATCCTTCAACAAGTCTTTCTTCACACTTCTAAACATTCTTCATCCATCTCTAGCACTTGTAAGCATTGGTTGTGGGTTCTTATCCCATTTGGGACCAAACTTCAACAAGTCTTTCTTCACACTTCTAAACATTCTTCATCCATCTCTAGCACTTGTAAACAATCAAATTCATTGTATAATAACATATTCTAACCCAAAATAACTTTATACAAGCCATTTACTGCCTCAAAGCATTGGTTGTGGGTTCTTATCCCATTTGGGACCAAACTTCAACAAGTCTTTCTTCACACTTCTAAACATTCTTCATCCATCTCTAGCACTTGTAAACAATCAAATTCATTGTATTATAACATATTATAACCCAAAACAACTTTATACAAGCCATTTACTGCCTCAAAGCATTGGTTGTGGGTTCTTATCCCATTTGGGACCAAACTTCAACAAGTCTTTCTTCACACTTCTAAACATTCTTCATCCATCTCTAGCACTTGTAAACAATCAATTTCATTGTATTATAACATATTCTAACCCAAAATAACTTTATACAAGCCATTTAATACCTCAAAGCAATGTTTGTGGGATCTTATCCCATTTGGGACCAAACTTCAACAAGTCTTTCTTCACACTTCTAAACATTCTTCATCCATCTCTAGCACTTGTAAACAATCAAATTCATTGTATAATAACATATTCTAACCCAAAATAACTTTATACAAGCCATTTACTGCCTCAAAGCATTGGTTGTGGGTTCTTATCCCATTTGAGACCAAACTTCAACAAGTCTTTCTTCACACTTCTAAACATTCTTCATCCATCTCTAGCACTTGTAAACAATCAAATTCATTGTATTATAACATATTATAACCCAAAACAACTTTATACAAGCCATTTACTGCCTCAAAGCATTGGTTGTGGGTTCTTCTCCCATTTGGGACCAAACTTCAACAAGTCTTTCTTCACACTTCTAAACATTCTTCATCCATCTCTAGCACTTGTAAACAATCAAATTCATTGTATAATAACATATTCTAACCCAAAATAACTTTATACAAGCCATTTACTGCCTCAAAGCATTGGTTGTGGGTTCTTATCCCATTTGGGACCAAACTTCAACAAGTCTTTCTTCACACTTCTAAACATTCTTCATCCATCTCTAGCACTTGTAAACAATCAAATTCATTGTATTATAACATATTCTAACCCAAAATAACTTTATACAAGCCATTGACTGCCTCAAAGCATTGGTTGTGGGTTCTTATCCCATTTGGGACCAAACTTCAACAAGTCTTTCTTCACACTTCTAAACATTCTTCATCCATCTCTACCACTTGTACTCAATCAAATTTATTGTATTATAACATATTCTAACCCAAAATAACTTTATACAAGCCATTTACTACCTCAAAGCAATGTTTGTGGGATCTTATCCCATTTGGGACCAAACTTCAACAAGTCTTTCTTCACACTTCTAAACATTCTTCATCCATCTCTAGCACTTGTAATCAATCAAATTCATTGTATTATAACATATTCTAACCCAAAATAACTTTATACAAGCCATTTACTACCTCAAAGCATTGGTTGTGGGTTCTTATCCCATTTGGGACCAAACTTCAACAAGTCTTTCTTCACACTTCTAAACATTCTTCATCCATCTCTAGCACTTGTAATCAATCAAATTCATTGTATTATAACATATTCTAACCCAAAATAACTTTATACAAGCCATTTACTACCTCAAAGCAATGTTTGTGGGATCTTATCCCATTTGGGACCAAACTTCAACAAGTCTTTCTTCACACTTCTAAACATTCTTCATCCATCTCTAACACTTGTAATCAATCAAATTCATTGTATTATAACATATTCTAACCCAAAATATCTTTATACAAGCCATTTACTACCTCAAAGCATTGGTTGTGGGTTCTTATCCCCTTTGGGACCAAACTTCAACAAGTCTTTCTTCACACTTCTAAACATTCTTCATCCATCTCTAGCACTTGTAATCAATCAAATTCATTGTATTATAACATATTCTAACCCAAAATAACTTTATACAAGCCATTTACTACCTCAAAGCATTGGTTGTGGGTTCTTATCCCATTTGGGACCAAACTTCAACAAGTCTTTCTTCACACTTCTAAACATTCTTCATCCATCTCTAGCACTTGTAATCAATTAAATTCATTGTATTATAACATATTCTAACCCAAAATAACTTTATACAAGCCATTTACTTCTTCAAAGCATTGGTTGTGGGTTCTTATCCCATTTGAGACCAAACTTCAACAAGTCTTTCTTCACACTTCTAAACATTCTTCATCCATCTCTAGCACTTGTAAACAATCAATTTCATTGTATTATAACATATTCTAACCCAAAATAACTTTATACAAGCCATTTAATACCTCAAAGCAATGTTTGTGGGATCTTATCCCATTTGGGACCAAACTTCAACAAGTCTTTCTTCACACTTCTAAACATTCTTCATCCATCTCTAGCACTTGTAAACAATCAAATTCATTGTATAATAACATATTCTAACCCAAAATAACTTTATACAAGCCATTTACTGCCTCAAAGCATTGGTTGTGGGTTCTTATCCCATTTGAGACCAAACTTCAACAAGTCTTTCTTCACACTTCTAAACATTCTTCATCCATCTCTAGCACTTGTAAACAATCAAATTCATTGTATTATAACATATTATAACCCAAAACAACTTTATACAAGCCATTTACTGCCTCAAAGCATTGGTTGTGGGTTCTTCTCCCATTTGGGACCAAACTTCAACAAGTCTTTCTTCACACTTCTAAACATTCTTCATCCATCTCTAGCACTTGTAAACAATCAAATTCATTGTATAATAACATATTCTAACCCAAAATAACTTTATACAAGCCATTTACTGCCTCAAAGCATTGGTTGTGGGTTCTTATCCCATTTGGGACCAAACTTCAACAAGTCTTTCTTCACACTTCTAAACATTCTTCATCCATCTCTAGCACTTGTAAACAATCAAATTCATTGTATTATAACATATTCTAACCCAAAATAACTTTATACAAGCCATTGACTGCCTCAAAGCATTGGTTGTGGGTTCTTATCCCATTTGGGACCAAACTTCAACAAGTCTTTCTTCACACTTCTAAACATTCTTCATCCATCTCTACCACTTGTACTCAATCAAATTTATTGTATTATAACATATTCTAACCCAAAATAACTTTATACAAGCCATTTACTACCTCAAAGCAATGTTTGTGGGATCTTATCCCATTTGGGACCAAACTTCAACAAGTCTTTCTTCACACTTCTAAACATTCTTCATCCATCTCTAGCACTTGTAATCAATCAAATTCATTGTATTATAACATATTCTAACCCAAAATAACTTTATACAAGCCATTTACTACCTCAAAGCATTGGTTGTGGGTTCTTATCCCATTTGGGACCAAACTTCAACAAGTCTTTCTTCACACTTCTAAACATTCTTCATCCATCTCTAGCACTTGTAATCAATCAAATTCATTGTATTATAACATATTCTAACCCAAAATAACTTTATACAAGCCATTTACTACCTCAAAGCAATGTTTGTGGGATCTTATCCCATTTGGGACCAAACTTCAACAAGTCTTTCTTCACACTTCTAAACATTCTTCATCCATCTCTAACACTTGTAATCAATCAAATTCATTGTATTATAACATATTCTAACCCAAAATATCTTTATACAAGCCATTTACTACCTCAAAGCATTGGTTGTGGGTTCTTATCCCATTTGGGACCAAACTTCAACAAGTCTTTCTTCACACTTCTAAACATTCTTCATCCATCTCTAGCACTTGTAATCAATCAAATTCATTGTATTATAACATATTCTAACCCAAAATAACTTTATACAAGCCATTTACTACCTCAAAGCATTGGTTGTGGGTTCTTATCCCATTTGGGACCAAACTTCAACAAGTCTTTCTTCACACTTCTAAACATTCTTCATCCATCTCTAGCACTTGTAATCAATTAAATTCATTGTATTATAACATATTCTAACCCAAAATAACTTTATACAAGCCATTTACTTCTTCAAAGCATTGGTTGTGGGTTCTTATCCCATTTGAGACCAAACTTCAACAAGTCTTTCTTCACACTTCTAAACATTCTTCATCCATCTCTAGCACTTGTAAACAATCAATTTCATTGTATTATAACATATTATAACCCAAAACAACTTTATACAAGCCATTTACTGCCTCAAAGCATTGGTTGTGGGTTCTTATCCCATTTGGGACCAAACTTCAACAAGTCTTTCTTCACACTTCTAAACATTCTTCATCCATCTCTAGCACTTGTAAACAATCAAATTCATTGTATAATAACATATTCTAACCCAAAATAACTTTATACAAGCCATTTAATACCTCAAAGCAATGTTTGTGGGATCTTATCCCATTTGGGACCAAACTTTAACAAGTCTTTCTTCACACTTCTAAACATTCTTCATCCATCTCTAGCACTTGTAATCAATCAAATTCATTGTATTATAACATATTCTAACCCAAAATAACTTTATACAAGCCATTTACTACCTCAAAACATTGGTTGTGGGTTCTTATCCCATTTGGGACCAAACTTCAACAAGTCTTTCTTCACACTTCTAAACATTCGTCATCCATCTCTAGCACTTGTAAACAATCAAATTCATTGTATTATAACATATTCTAACCCAAAATAACTTTATACAAGCCATTGACTGCCTCCAAGCATTGGTTGTGGGTTCTTATCCCATTTGGGACCAAACTTCAACAAGTCTTTCTTCACACTTCTAAACATTCTTCATCCATCTCTACCACTTGTACTCAATCAAATTCATTGTATTATAACATATTCTAACCCAAAATAACTTTATACAAGCCATTTACTACCTCAAAGCAATGTTTGTGGGATCTTATCCCATTTGGGACCAAACTTCAACAAGTCTTTCTTCACACTTCTAAACATTCTTCATCCATCTCTAGCACTTGTAATCAATCAAATTCATTGTATTATAACATATTCTAACCCAAAATAACTTTATACAAGCCATTTACTACCTCAAAGCATTGGTTGTGGGTTCTTATCCCATTTGGGACCAAACTTCAACAAGTCTTTCTTCACACTTCTAAACATTCTTCATCCATCTCTAGCACTTGTAATCAATCAAATTCATTGTATTATAACATATTCTAACCCAAAATAACTTTATACAAGCCATTTACTACCTCAAAGCATTGGTTGTGGGTTCTTATCCCATTTGGGACCAAACTTTAACAAGTCTTTCTTCACACTTCTAAACATTCTTCATCCATCTCTAGCACTTGTAATCAATCAAATTCATTGTATTATAACATATTCTAACCCAAAATAACTTTATACAAGCCATTTACTACCTCAAAACATTGGTTGTGGGTTCTTATCCCATTTGGGACCAAACTTCAACAAGTCTTTCTTCACACTTCTAAACATTCGTCATCCATCTCTAGCACTTGTAAACAATCAAATTCATTGTATTATAACATATTCTAACCCAAAATAACTTTATACAAGCCATTGACTGCCTCCAAGCATTGGTTGTGGGTTCTTATCCCATTTGGGACCAAACTTCAACAAGTCTTTCTTCACACTTCTAAACATTCTTCATCCATCTCTACCACTTGTACTCAATCAAATTCATTGTATTATAACATATTCTAACCCAAAATAACTTTATACAAGCCATTTACTACCTCAAAGCAATGTTTGTGGGATCTTATCCCATTTGGGACCAAACTTCAACAAGTCTTTCTTCACACTTCTAAACATTCTTCATCCATCTCTAGCACTTGTAATCAATCAAATTCATTGTATTATAACATATTCTAACCCAAAATAACTTTATACAAGCCATTTACTACCTCAAAGCATTGGTTGTGGGTTCTTATCCCATTTGGGACCAAACTTCAACAAGTCTTTCTTCACACTTCTAAACATTCTTCATCCATCTCTAGCACTTGTAATCAATCAAATTCATTGTATTATAACATATTCTAACCCAAAATAACTTTATACAAGCCATTTACTACCTCAAAGCATTGGTTGTGGGTTCTTATCCCATTTGGGACCAAACTTCAACAAGTCTTTCTTCACACTTCTAAACATTCTTCATCCATCTCTAGCACTTGTAATCAATCAAATTCATTGTATTATAACATATTCTAACCCAAAATAACTTTATACAAGCCATTTACTACCTCAAAGCAATGTTTGTGGGATCTTATCCCATTTGGGACCAAACTTCAACAAGTCTTTCTTCACACTTCTAAACATTCTTCATCCATCTCTAGCACTTGTAATCAATCAAATTCATTGTATTATAACATATTCTAACCCAAAATAACTTTATACAAGCCATTTACTACCTCAAAGCATTGGTTGTGGGTTCTTATCCCATTTGGGACCAAACTTCAACAAGTCTTTCTTCACACTTCTAAACATTCTTCATCCATCTCTAGCACTTGTAATCAATCAAATTCATTGTATTATAACATATTCTAACCCAAAATGACTTTATACAAGCCATTTACTACCTCAAAGCATTGGTTGTGGGTTCTTATCCCATTTGGGACCAAACTTCAACAAGTCTTTCTTCACACTTCTAAACATTCTTCATCTATCTCTAGCACTTTTAATCAATCAAATTCATTGTATTATAACATATTCTAACGCAAAATAACTTTATACAAGCAATTAACTACATCAAAGCAATGTTTGTGGGTTCTTATCCCATTTGGGACCAAACTTCAACAAGTCTTTCTTCACACTTCTAAACATTCTTCATCCATCTCTAGCACTTGTAAACAATCAAATTCATTGTATTATAACATATTCTAACCCAAAATAACTTTATACAAGCCATTTACTGCCTCAAAGCATTGGTTGTGGGTTCTTATCCCATTTGGGACCAAACTTCAACAAGTCTTTCTTCACACTTCTAAACATTCTTCATCCATCTCTAGCACTTGTAATCAATTAAATTCATTGTATTATAACATATTCAAACCCAAAATAACTTTATACAAGCCATTTACTTCCTCAAAGCATTGGTTGTGGGTTCTTATCCCATTTGAGACCAAACTTCAACAAGTTTTTCTTCACACTTCTAAACATTCTTCATCCATCTCTAGCACTTGTAAACAATCAAATTCATTGTATTATAACATATTATAACCCAAAACAACTTTATACAAGCCATTTACTGCCTCAAAGCATTGGTTGTGGGTTCTTATCCCATTTGGGACCAAACTTCAACAAGTCTTTCTTCACACTTCTAAACATTCTTCATCCATCTCTAGCACTTGTAAACAATCAAATTCATTGTATAATAACATATTCTAACCCAAAATAACTTTATACAATCCATTTACTGCCTCAAAGCATTGGTTGTGGGTTCTTATCCCATTTGGGACCAAACTTCAACAAGTCTTTCTTCACACTTCTAAACATTCTTCATCCATCTCTACCACTTGTACTCAATCAAATTCATTGTATTATAACATATTATAACCCAAATTAACTTTATACAAGCCATTTACTACCTCAAAGCAATGTTTGTGGGATCTTATCCCATTTGGGACCAAACTTCAACAAGTCTTTCTTCACACTTCTAAACATTCTTCATCCATCTCTAGCACTTGTAATCAATCAAATTCATTATATTATAACATATTCTAACCCAAAATAACTTTATACAAGCCATTTACTACCTCAAAGCATTGGTTGTGGGTTCTTATCCCATTTGGGACCAAACTTCAACAAGTCTTTCTTCACACTTCTAAACATTCTTCATCCATCTCTAGCACTTGTAATCAATCAAATTCAGTGTATTATAACATATTCTAACCCAAAATAACTTTATACAAGCCATTTACTACCTCAAAGCATTGGTTGTGGGTTCTTATCCCATTTGGGACCAAACTTCAACAAGTCTTTCTTCACACTTCTAAACATTCTTCATCCATCTCTAGCACTTGTAATCAATCAAATTCATTGTATTATAACATATTCTAACCCAAAATAACTTTATACAAGCCATTTACTACCTCAAAGTATTGGTTGTGGGTTCTTATCCCATTTGGGACCAAACTTCAACAAGTCTTTCTTCACACTTCTAAACATTCTTCATCCATCTCTAGCACTTGTAAACAATCAAATTCATTGTATTATAACATATTATAACCCAAAATAACTTTATACAAGCCATTTACTACCTCAAAGCAATGTTTGTGGGATCTTATCCCATTTGGGACCAAACTTCAACAAGTCTTTCTTCACACTTCTAAACATTCTTCATCCATCTCTAGCACTTGTAATCAATCAAATTCATTGTATTATAACATATTCTAACCCAAAACAACTTTATACAATCCATTTACTGCCTCAAAGCATTGGTTGTGGGTTCTTATCCCATTTGGGACCAAACTTCAACAAGTCTTTCTTCACACTTCTAAACATTCTTCATCCATCTCTACCACTTGTACTCAATCAAATTCATTGTATTATAACATATTATAACCCAAAATAACTTTATACAAGCCATTTACTACCTCAAAGCAATGTTTGTGGGATCTTATCCCATTTGGGACCAAACTTCAACAAGTCTTTCTTCACACTTATAAACATTCTTCATCCATCTCTAGCACTTGTAATCAATCAAATTCATTGTATTATAACATATTCTAACCCAAAATAACTTTATACAAGCCATTTACTACCTCAAAGCATTGGTTGTGGGTTCTTATCCCATTTGGGACCAAACTTCAACAAGTCTTTCTTCACACTTCTAAACATTCTTCATCCATCTCTAGCACTTGTAATCAATCAAATTCATTGTATTATAACATATTCTAACCCAAAATAACTTTATACAAGCCATTTACTACCTCAAAGCATTGGTTGTGGGTTCTTATCCCATTTGGGACCAAACTTCAACAAGTCTTTCTTCACACTTCTAAACATTCTTCATCCATCTCTAGCACTTGTAATCAATCAAATACATTGTATTATAACATATTCTAACCCAAAATAACTTTATACAATCCATTTACTGCCTCAAAGCATTGGTTGTGGGTTCTTATCCCATTTGGGACCAAACTTCAACAAGTCTTTCTTCACACTTCTAAACATTCTTCATCCATCTCTAGCACTTGTAATCAATTAAATTCATTGTATTATAACATATTCAAACCCAAAATAACTTTATACAAGCCATTTACTTCCTCAAAGCATTGGTTGTGGGTTCTTATCCCATTTGAGACCAAACTTCAACAAGTTTTTCTTCACACTTCTAAACATTCTTCATCCATCTCTAGCACTTGTAAACAATCAAATTCATTGTATTATAACATATTATAACCCAAAACAACTTTATACAAGCCATTTACTGCCTCAAAGCATTGGTTGTGGGTTCTTATCCCATTTGGGACCAAACTTCAACAAGTCTTTCTTCACACTTCTAAACATTCTTCATCCATCTCTAGCACTTGTAAACAATCAAATTCATTGTATAATAACATATTCTAACCCAAAATAACTTTATACAATCCATTTACTGCCTCAAAGCATTGGTTGTGGGTTCTTATCCCATTTGGGACCAAACTTCAACAAGTCTTTCTTCACACTTCTAAACATTCTTCATCCATCTCTACCACTTGTACTCAATCAAATTCATTGTATTATAACATATTATAACCCAAAATAACTTTATACAAGCCATTTACTACCTCAAAGCAATGTTTGTGGGATCTTATCCCATTTGGGACCAAACTTCAACAAGTCTTTTTTCACACTTCTAAACATTCTTCATCCATCTCTAGCACTTGTAATCAATCAAATTCATTGTATTATAACATATTCTAACCCAAAATAACTTTATACAAGCCATTTACTACCTCAAAGCATTGGTTGTGGGTTCTTATCCCATTTGGGACCAAACTTCAACAAGTCTTTCTTCACACTTCTAAACATTCTTCATCCATCTCTAGCACTTGTAATCAATCAAATTCAGTGTATTATAACATATTCTAACCCAAAATAACTTTATACAAGCCATTTACTACCTCAAAGCATTGGTTGTGGGTTCTTATCCCATTTGGGATCAAACTTCAACAAGTCTTTCTTCACACTTCTAAACATTCTTCATCCATCTCTAGCACTTGTAATCAATCAAATTCATTGTATTATAACATATTCTAACCCAAAATAACTTTATACAAGCCATTTACTACCTCAAAGTATTGGTTGTGGGTTCTTATCCCATTTGGGACCAAACTTCAACAAGTCTTTCTTCACACTTCTAAACATTCTTCATCCATCTCTAGCACTTGTAAACAATCAAATTCATTGTATTATAACATATTATAACCCAAAATAACTTTATACAAGCCATTTACTACCTCAAAGCAATGTTTGTGGGATCTTATCCCATTTGGGACCAAACTTCAACAAGTCTTTCTTCACACTTCTAAACATTCTTCATCCATCTCTAGCACTTGTAATCAATCAAATTCATTGTATTATAACATATTCTAACCCAAAACAACTTTATACAATCCATTTACTGCCTCAAAGCATTGGTTGTGGGTTCTTATCCCATTTGGGACCAAACTTCAACAAGTCTTTCTTCACACTTCTAAACATTCTTCATCCATCTCTACCACTTGTACTCAATCAAATTCATTGTATTATAACATATTATAACCCAAAATAACTTTATACAAGCCATATACTACCTCAAAGCAATGTTTGTGGGATCTTATCCCATTTGGGACCAAACTTCAACAAGTCTTTCTTCACACTTCTAAACATTCTTCATCCATCTCTAGCACTTGTAATCAATCAAATTCATTGTATTATAACATATTCTAACCCAAAATAACTTTATACAAGCCATTTACTACCTCAAAACATTTGTTGTGGGTTCTTATCCCATTTGGGACCAAACTTCAATAAGTCTTTCTTCACACTTCTAAACATTCTTCATCCATATCTAGCACTTGTAATCAATCAAATTCATTGTATTATAACATATTCTAACCCAAAATAACTTTATACAAGCCATTTACTACCTCAAAGCATTGGTTGTGGGTTCTTATCCCATTTGGGACCAAACTTCAACAAGTCTTTCTTCACACTTCTAAACATTCTTCATCCATCTCTAGCACTTGTAATCAATCAAATACATTGTATTATAACATATTCTAACCCAAAATAACTTTATACAAGCCATTTACTACCTCAAAGCATTGGTTGTGGGTTCTTATCCCATTTGGGACCAAACTTCAACAAGTCTTTCTTCACACTTCTAAACATTCTTCATCCATCTCTAGCACTTGTAAACAATCAAATTCATTGTATTATAACATATTATAACCCAAAATAACTTTATACAAGCCATTTACTACCTCAAAGCAATGTTTGTGGGATCTTATCCCATTTGGGACCAAACTTCAACAAGTCTTTCTTCACACTTCTAAACATTCTTCATCCATCTCTAGCACTTGTAATCAATCAAATTCATTGTATTATAACATATTCTAACCCAAAATAACTTTATACAAGCCATTTACTACCTCAAAGCATTGGTTGTGGGTTCTTATCCCATTTGGGACCAAACTTCAACAAGTCTTTCTTCACACTTCTAAACATTCTTCATCCATCTCTAGCACTTGTAATCAATCAAATTCATTGTATTATAACATATTCTAACCCAAAATAACTTTATACAAGCCATTTACTACCTCAAAGCATTGGTTGTGGGTTCTTATCCCATTTGGGACCAAACTTCAACAAGTCTTTCTTCACACTTCTAAACATTCTTCATCCATATCTAGCACTTGTAAACAATCAAATTCATTGTATTATAACATATTCTAACCCAAAATAACTTTATACAAGCCATTTACTGCCTCAAAGCATTTGTTGTGGGTTCTTATCCCATTTGGGACCAAACTTCAACAAGTCTTTCTTCACACTTCTAAACATTCTTCATCCATCTCTAGCACTTGTAATCAATTAAATTCATTGTATTATAACATATTCTAACCCAAAATAACTTTATACAAGCCATTTACTTCCTCAAAGCATTGGTTGTGGGTTCTTATCCCATTTGAGACCAAACTTCAACAAGTCTTTCTTCACACTTCTAAACATTCTTCATCCATCTCTAGCACTTGTAATCAATTAAATTAATTGTATTATAACATATTCTAACCCAAAATAACTTTATACAAGCCATTTACTACCTCAAAGAAATTTTTGTGGGATCTTATCCCATTTGGGACCAAACTTCAACAAGTCTTTCTTCACACTTCTAAACATTCTTCATCCATCTCTAGCACTTGTAATCAATCAAATTCATTGTATTATAACATATTCTAACCCAAAATAACTTTATACAAGCCATTTACTACCTCAAAGCATTGGTTGTGGGTTCTTATCCCATTTGGGACCAAACTTCAACAAGTCTTTCTTCACACTTCTAAACATTCTTCATCCATCTCTAGCACTTGTAATCAATCAAATTCATTGTATTATAACATATTCTAACCCAAAATAACTTTATACAAACCATTTACTACCTCAAAGCATTGGTTGTGGGTTCTTATCCCATTTGGGACCAAACTTCAACAAGTCTTTCTTCACACTTCTAAACATTCTTCATCCATCTCTAGCACTTGTAATCAATCAAATTCATTGTATTATAACATATTCTAACCCAAAATAACTTTATACAAGCCATTTACTACCTCAAAGCATTGGTTGTGGGTTCTTATCCCATTTGGGACCAAACTTCAACAAGTCTTTCTTCACACTTCTAAACATTCTTCATCCATCTCTAGCACTTGTAAACAATCAAATTCATTGTATTATAACATATTATAACCCAAAATAACTTTATACAAGCCATTTACTACCTCAAAGCAATGTTTGTGGGATCTTATCCCATTTGGGACCAAACTTCAACAAGTCTTTCTTCACACTTCTAAACATTCTTCATCCATCTCTAGCACTTGTAATCAATCAAATTCATTGTATTATAACATATTCTAACCCAAAATAACTTTATACAAGCCATTTACTACCTCAAAGCATTGGTTGTGGGTTCTTATCCCATTTGGGACCAAACTTCAACAAGTCTTTCTTCACACTTCTAAACATTCTTCATCCATCTCTAGCACTTGTAATCAATCAAATTCCTTGTATTATAACATATTCTAACCCAAAATAACTTTATACAAGCCATTTACTACCTCAAAGCATTGGTTGTGGGTTCTTATCCCATTTGGGACCAAACTTCAACAAGTCTTTCTTCACACTTCTAAACATTCTTCATCCATATCTAGCACTTGTAAACAATCAAATTCATTGTATTATAACATATTCTAACCCAAAATAACTTTATACAAGCCATTTACTGCCTCAAAGCATTAGTTGTGGGTTCTTATCCCATTTGGGACCAAAATTCAACAAGTCTTTCTTCACACTTCTAAACATTCTTCATCCATCTCTAGCACTTGTAATCAATTAAATTCATTGTATTATAACATATTCTAACCCAAAATAACTTTATACAAGCCATTTACTTCCTCAAAGCATTGGTTGTGGGTTCTTATCCCATTTGAGACCAAACTTCAACAAGTCTTTCTTCACACTTCTAAACATTCTTCATCCATCTCTAGCACTTGTAAACAATCAAATTCATTGTATTATAACATATTATAACCCAAAACAATTTTATACAAGCCATTTACTGCCTCAAAGCATTGGTTGTGGGTTCTTATCCCATTTGGGACCAAACTTCAACAAGTCTTTCTTCACACTTCTAAACATTCTTCATCCATCTCTAGCACTTGTAAACAATCAAATTCATTGTATTATAACATATTCTAACCTAAAATAACTTTATACAAGCCATTTACTGCCTCAAAGCATTGGTTGTGGGTTCTTATCCCATTTGGGACCAAACTTCAACAAGTCTTTCTTCACACTTCTAAACATTCTTCATCCATCTCTAGCACTTGTAATCAATTAAATTCATTGTATTATAACATATTCTAACCCAAAATAACTTTATACAAGCCATTTACTACCTCAAAGCAATTTTTGTGGGATCTTATCCCATTTGGGACCAAACTTCAACAAGTCTTTCTTCACACTTCTAAACATTCTTCATCCATCTCTAGCACTTGTAATCAATCAAATTCATTGTATTATAACATATTCTAACCCAAAATAACTTTATACAAGCCATTTACTACCTCAAAGCATTGGTTGTGGGTTCTTATCCCATTTGGGACCAAACTTCAACAAGTCTTTCTTCACACTTCTAAACATTCTTCATCCATATCTAGCACTTGTAAACAATCAAATTCATTGTATTATAACATATTCTAACCCAAAATAACTTTATACAAGCCATTTACTGCCTCAAAGCATTAGTTGTGGGTTCTTATCCCATTTGGGACCAAACTTCAACAAGTCTTTCTTCACACTTCTAAACATTCTTCATCCATCTCTAGCACTTGTAATCAATTAAATTCATTGTATTATA
Organism: Capsella bursa-pastoris; assembly: GCA_036452645.1. Classification (NCBI taxonomy): domain Eukaryota; kingdom Viridiplantae; phylum Streptophyta; class Magnoliopsida; order Brassicales; family Brassicaceae; genus Capsella; species Capsella bursa-pastoris. The sequence goes on from CP144192.1 coordinate 7,422,394, forward strand.
ACATATTCTAACCCAAAATAACTTTATACAAGCCATTTACTTCCTCAAAGCATTGGTTGTGGGTTCTTATCCCATTTGAGACCAAACTTCAACAAGTCTTTCTTCACACTTCTAAACATTCTTCATCCATCTCTAGCACTTGTAAACAATCAAATTCATTGTATTATAACATATTATAACCCAAAACAATTTTATACAAGCCATTTACTGCCTCAAAGCATTGGTTGTGGGTTCTTATCCCATTTGGGACCAAACTTCAACAAGTCTTTCTTCACACTTCTAAACATTCTTCATCCATCTCTAGCACTTGTAAACAATCAAATTCATTGTATTATAACATATTCTAACCTAAAATAACTTTATACAAGCCATTTACTGCCTCAAAGCATTGGTTGTGGGTTCTTATCCCATTTGGGACCAAACTTCAACAAGTCTTTCTTCACACTTCTAAACATTCTTCATCCATCTCTAGCACTTGTAATCAATTAAATTCATTGTATTATAACATATTCTAACCCAAAATAACTTTATACAAGCCATTTACTACCTCAAAGCAATTTTTGTGGGATCTTATCCCATTTGGGACCAAACTTCAACAAGTCTTTCTTCACACTTCTAAACATTCTTCATCCATCTCTAGCACTTGTAATCAATCAAATTCATTGTATTATAACATATTCTAACCCAAAATAACTTTATACAAGCCATTTACTACCTCAAAGCATTGGTTGTGGGTTCTTATCCCATTTGGGACCAAACTTCAACAAGTCTTTCTTCACACTTCTAAACATTCTTCATCCATCTCTAGCACTTGTAATCAATCAAATTCATTGTATTATAACATATTCTAACCCAAAATAACTTTATACAAGCCATTTACTACCTCAAAGCATTGGTTGTGGGTTCTTATCCCATTTGGGACCAAACTTCAACAAGTCTTTCTTCACACTTCTAAACATTCTTTATCCATCTCTAGCACTTGTAATCAATCAAATTCATTGTATTATAACATATTCTAACCCAAAATAACTTTATACAAGCCATTTACTACCTCAAAGCATTGGTTGTGGGTTCTTATCCCATTTGGGACCAAACTTCAACAAGTCTTTCTTCACACTTCTAAACATTCTTCATCCATCTCTAGCACTTGTAAACAATCAAATTCATTGTATTATAACATATTATAACCCAAAATAACTTTATACAAGCCATTTACTACCTCAAAGCAATGTTTGTGGGATCTTATCCCATTTGGGACCAAACTTCAACAAGTCTTTCTTCACACTTCTAAACATTCTTCATCCATCTCTAGCACTTGTAATCAATCAAATTCATTGTATTATAACATATTCTAACCCAAAATAACTTTATACAAGCCATTTACTACCTCAAAGCATTGGTTGTGGGTTCTTATCCCATTTGGGACCAAACTTCAACAAGTCTTTCTTCACACTTCTAAACATTCTTCATCCATCTCTAGCACTTGTAATCAATCAAATTCATTGTATTATAACATATTCTAACCCAAAATAACTTTATACAAGCCATTTACTACCTCAAAGCATTGGTTGTGGGTTCTTATCCCATTTGGGACCAAACTTCAACAAGTCTTTCTTCACACTTCTAAACATTCTTCATCCATATCTAGCACTTGTAAACAATCAAATTCATTGTATTATAACATATTCTAACCCAAAATAACTTTATACAAGCCATTTACTGCCTCAAAGCATTAGTTGTGGGATCTTATCCCATTTGGGACCAAACTTCAACAAGTCTTTCTTCACACTTCTAAACATTCTTCATCCATCTCTAGCACTTGTAAACAATCAAATTCATTGTATTATAACATATTCTAACCCAAAATAACTTTATACAAGTCATTGACTGCCTCAAAGCATTGGTTGTGGGTTCTTATCCCATTTGGGACCAAACTTCAACAAGTCTTTCTTCACACTTCTAAACATTCTTCATCCATCTCTAGCACTTGTAATCAATTAAATTCATTGTATTATAACATATTCTAACCCAAAATAACTTTATACAAGCCATTTACTACCTCAAAGCATTGGTTGTGGGTTCTTATCCCATTTGGGACCAAACTTCAACAAGTCTTTCTTCACACTTCTAAACATTCTTCATCCATCTCTAGCACTTGTAAACAATCAAATTCATTGTATTATAACTTATTATAACCCAAAACAACTTTATACAAGCCATTTACTGCCTCAAAGCATTGGTTGTGGGTTCTTATCCCATTTGGGACCAAACTTCAACAAGTCTTTCTTCACACTTCTAAACATTCTTCATCCATCTCTAGCACTTGTAATCAATCAAATTCATTGTATTATAACATATTCTAACCTAAAATAACTTTATACAAGCCATTTACTGCCTCAAAGCATTGGTTGTGGGATCTTATCCCATTTAGGACCAAACTTCAACAAGTCTTTCTTCACACTTCTAAACATTCTTCATCCATCTCTAGCACTTGTAATCAATTAAATTCATTGTATTATAACATATTCTAACCTAAAATAACTTTATATAAGCCATTTCTTGCCTCAAAGCAATGGTTGTGCGTTCTTATCCCATTTGAGACCAAATTAAACAAGTCTTTCTTCACACTTCTAAACATTCTTCATCCATCTCTAGCACTTGTAATCAATCAAATTCATTGTATTATAACATATTCTAACCCAAAATAACTTTATACAAGCCATTTACTACCTCAAAGCATTGGTTGTGGGTTCTTATCCCATTTGGGACCAAACTTCAGCAAGTCTTTCTTCACACTTCTAAACATTCTTCATCCATATCTAGCACTTGTAAACAATCAAATTCATTGTATTATAACATATTCTAACCCAAAATAACTTTATACAAGCCATTTACTGCCTCAAAGCATTAGTTGTGGGTTCTTATCCCATTTGGGACCAAACTTCAACAAGTCTTTCTTCACACTTCTAAACATTCTTCATCCATCTCTAGCACTTGTAATCAATTAAATTCATTTTATTATAACATATTCTAACCCAAAATAACTTTATACAAGCCATTTACTTCCTCAAAGCATTGGTTGTGGGTTCTTATCCCATTTGAGACCAAACTTCAACAAGTCTTTCTTCACACTTCTAAACATTCTTCATCCATCTCTAGCACTTGTAAACAATCAAATTCATTGTATTATAACATATTATAACCCAAAACAACTTTATACAAGCCATTTACTGCCTCAAAGCATTGGTTGTGGGTTCTTATCCCATTTGGGACCAAACTTCAACAAGTCTTTCTTCACACTTCTAAACATTCTTCATCCATCTCTAGCACTTGTAAACAATCAAATTCATTGTATTATAACATATTCTAACCTAAAATAACTTTATATAAGCCATTTACTGCCTCAAAGCATTGGTTGTGGGTTCTTATCCCATTTGGGACCAAACTTCAACAAGTCTTTCTTCACACTTCTAAACATTCTTCATCCATCTCTAGCACTTGTAATCAATTAAATTCATTGTATTATAACATATTCTAACCCAAAATAACTTTATACAAGCCATTTACTACCTCAAAGCAATGTTTGTGATATCTTATCCCATTTGGGACCAAACTTCAACAAGTCTTTCTTCACACTTCTAAACATTCTTCATCCATCTCTAGCACTTGTAATCAATCAAATTCATTGTATTATAACATATTCTAACCCAAAATAACTTTATACAAGCCATTTACTGCATCAAAGCATTGGTTGTGGGTTCTTATCCCATTTGGGACCAAACTTCAATAAGTCTTTCTTCACACTTCTAAACATTCTTCATATATCTCTAGCACTTGTAAACAATCAAATTCATTGTATTATAACATATTCTAACCCAATATAACTTTATACAAGCCATTTACTACCTCAAAGCATTGGTTGTGGGTTCTTATCCCATTTGGGACCAAACTTCAACAAGTCTTTCTTCACACTTCTAAACATTCTTCATCCATCTCTAGCACTTGTAATCAATCAAATTCATTGTATTATAACATATTCTAACCCAAAATAACTTTATACAAGCAATTAACTACATCAAAGCAATGTTTGTGGGTTCTTATCCCATTTGGGACCAAACTTCAACAAGTCTTTCTTCACACTTCTAAACATTCTTCATCCATCTCTAGCACTTGTAATCAATTAAATTCATTGTATTATAACATATTCTAACCCAAAATAACTTTATACAAGCCATTTACTTCCTCAAAGCATTGGTTGTGGGTTCTTATCCCATTTGAGACCAAACTTCAACAAGTCTTTCTTCACACTTCTAAACATTCTTCATCCATCTCTAGCACTTGTAATCAATTAAATTCATTGTATTATAACATATTCTAACCCAAAATAACTTTAAACAAGCCATTTACTTCCTCAAAGCATTGGTTGTGGGTTCTTATCCCATTTGAGACCAAACTTCAACAAGTCTTTCTTCACACTTCTAAACATTCTTCATCCATCTCTAGCATTTGTAAACAATCAAATTCATTGTATTATAACTTATTATAACCCAAAACAACTATATACAAGCCATTTACTGCCTCAAAGCATTGGTTGTGGGTTCTTATCCCATTTGGGACCAAACTTCAACAAGTCTTTCTTCACACTTCTAAACATTCTTCATCCATCTCTAGCACTTGTAAACAATCAAATTCATTGTATTATAACATATTCTAACCTAAAATAACTTTATACAAGCCATTTACTGCCTCAAAGCATTGGTTGTGGGTTCTTATCCCATTTAGGACCAAACTTCAACAAGTCTTTCTGCACACTTCTAAACATTCTTCATCCATCTCTAGCACTTGTAATCAATTAAATTCATTGTATTATAACATATTCTAACCCAAAATAACTTTATACAAGCCATTTACTACCTCAAAGCAATGTTTGTGGGATCTTATCCTATTTGGGACCAAACTTCAACAAGTCTTTCTTCACACTTCTAAACATTCTTCATCCATCTCTAGCACTTGTAATCAATCAAATTCATTGTATTATAACATATTCTAACCCAAAATAACTTTATACAAGCCATTTACTGCATCAAAGCATTGGTTGTGGGTTCTTATCCCATTTGGGACCAAACTTCAACAAGTCTTTCTTCACACTTCTAAACATTCTTCATCCATCTCTAGCACTTGTAAACAATCAAATTCATTGTATAATAACATATTCTAACCCAAAATAACTTTATACAATCCATTTACTTCCTCAAAGCATTGGTTGTGGGTTCTTATCCCATTTGGGACCAAACTTCAACAAGTCTTTCTTCACACTTCTAAACATTCTTCATCCATCTCTACCACTTGTACTCAATCAAATTCATTGTATTATAACATATTCTAACCCAAAATAACTTTATAAAGCCATTTACTGCCTCAAAGCATTGGTTGTGGGTTCTTATGCCATTTGGGACCAAACTTCAACAAGTCTTTCTTCACACTTCTAAACATTCTTCATCCATCTCTAGCACTTGTAATCAATCAAATTCATTGAATTATAACATATTATAACCCAAAATAACTTTATACAAGCAATTAACAACCTCAAAGCAATGTTTGTGGGTTCTTATCCCATTTGGGACTGATATACGCTCCAAGGGTCACACGTACGCACGCACTAGGGTTGATCGAGTTGGCCTTCGCTCTCTCTCGATAAAACCGCAAACAAGACGAAACTCAATGGAACAAGATAGCTTAGGGGAAGCAAGGGGGTTCGATCAACCAAGTAACAAGCTCACACGGATTGATTCAAGGGGAAACCACTCAAGAATACTCGTGTAAGGACTCTCAACTCGCCAACGGCGCAAGAGAAGAAAATGCAACTTTATTGATCTAGGTTAAAAACGTCACTACAAGGCTGCGAATGGGACTTTATTAATAGTCCTTCAGCCATGACCTTCGAGGGTCGAGATTCAATCTCAATTAAACTAACGGTTACAAAAATAAAGTAAGAAAAACAACCCAAAAGGAAACTTGTGTCATTCGCACAAGTGAACCCTCTCCACAAGTCGGAGGCTTAGGTTCGACTCTCTAGGACTTAGACTCGAAGAAATAAAACAAGCAAATGTTCGGTTGATAGGTCCTGCAAAAACACTTAAGAGAAAATGGAAACAATGAAAACCGAACTTACCTTATTCGGAGGAATGAGAGGCCACGTAGTTGTCTCTGGTTCTCCTTCTTCTTCTTCACCTTGGTTCTTGTTCTCTAGGCAGTCTTTAACTTCGTACGAGCCTATACGGCCTTGTCCTACATTCTCGGTGTTACGGGCTTCGGACGTGCCGTTACGGAGGTAGTAGTGCTCCTCTCGATCATCTCCCAATCCGTCTCGGTCGTGGGCATTTCGGTTTCGATCGTTGTCTCCAGAAACATCACTTATCGAGTGATTATCGAAGCCCAAGTTGTTTGAACCAACTTGGTTCGAGACTTCGCTCCGAACAAGCTTTCCGGCGTCCGGGGGTGGTACTTGTCGAGCTTCTTCATGTTCTGCGGATTGTTTCTCCAAACGCTCTCGATCAAAGCTTTTAAAATCAGCACTTTGTTGATGAATCTCGAATCCCTTGGTGTTTGGTGGTGGGTCGTCCGGGTCGATCGTTCGGGCGTTCGTGTCGTCGATGCCGGGTGACGATGCTCGATCGACTCGTGTTTCTAGGGGGTTTCCTGCAAAACCGGCTCGATCGTAAGTCCTAAAATATGGACTTGGTCGATGAAACTTACCTCGGTTGGTCTGTTCTCCATCGTTGGGTCGATGGAACTTGTTGAGGCTTCCACTCGCGTCCGGGGGTCGAGGGTCGGCCGATAGAATATCCATTTAGCCGGTTGCGTTGATCAGGGCCTCGACTCCTTCATTGAATGTTTCTCTTAGCTTCCTCGTACGTGAACGGGTCATTGGTCCGGCTATGACCGTCGGGATTGTTGGTGTCGGATCACTCGTTACCGGTTCGTGGCCGTCCGTCGAGCACTTGTCGATGTCCGGTTCTATGTCCTCATCATCCCCTCCCTCTTGAAAATGTTCTGGCCTCAGAACAGGTCGTCCTATATCAAAAGGAGATAAGTCAGTGACATTGAAACTTTTAGACCCGTTATACTCACCTGGGAGTTCTAGCCGGTAAGCGTTGTTGTTGATTCGTTCGACTATCTTGAAAGGTCCGTCGCCGCGAGGGGATAGTTTGGAACTTCTCTTCGTTGGAAACCTCTCGGTTCTCAAGTGTAACCAAACCCAATCGCCGGGTTCAAAGATGACTTCTTTGCGGTTCTGGTCCATCCGTTGCTTGTATTTTTCCGTCTTTTTCTCTAAGTTCTCCTTAACGGTTTGATGTAGCTTTTGGACCAATTCCGCCTTGCGTTTACCGTCTTGATCGGTTCGTGATCCCGGGGGTAGTGGTGCCAAATCCAGCGGGGTTAATGGTTTAAAGCCGTAAACAACTTCAAAAGGACAAAACTTGGAAGCGGAATGAGTAGCTCGGTTATAAGCAAATTCAATGTACGGTAAACATTCCAACCAGTTTCTAGGGTTCTTACCGACCGTTACTCTAAGTAAAGTTGATAGAGTACGGTTTACAACCTCGGTTTGGCCGTCCGTTTGTGGATGGCAAGTGGTGGAGAAAAGAAGTTTGGTTCCTAGTTTCCGCCATAACGTCCTCCAAAAATGGCTCATGAACTTGGTGTCACGGTCGGAAACGATGGTTCGAGGCACTCCGTGTATGCGCACTACTTCTTTAAAGAATAGATCGGCGGTTTGAGTGGCATCGTTGGTCTTGTCACACGGTATAAAATGCGCCATTTTTGAGAATCGATCGACTACCACGAAGATGGAGTCCTTATGTTGAATCTTTGGCAGACCTAAGACAAAATCCATAGAAATATCCTCCCATGGAGCATTAGGAATAGGTAAAGGCATATATAAACCATGGGGGCGTGACCTGGATTTAGCGCGGAGACAAGTGATGCATTTTGCGCAAAACCGTTCGACGTCTTTTCTCATATGTGGCCAAAAGAAATGTTCCATAAGGATAGCCATGGTCTTGTCTACTCCAAAATGGCCCATGAGTCCTCCACTATGTGCCTCTCGGGTGATAAGCTCCCGCATCGATCCTTGGGGTATGCATAGTCGCTTATCTCGGAATAAGTAGCCGTCATGCTTGTAGTAGGGTCCGAAAGCTGCCTTGCCACACTCCTTAAAAATGGATCCAAAGTCGGTATTTTCTAGATAAGCAATCTTCACGTGTTCAAACCCTAAAACTTTAGCGTCCATGGTGGTGATGAGAGCATGTCGACGTGAAAGTGCATCGGCTACAATGTTTTCTTTTCCTTTCTTGTACTTGATGATGTACGGAAAAGTCTCTACGAACTCTAGCCACCGTGCATGCCTTCTCTTTAGTGTAGTTTGGCCTCGAAGGTGCTTCAACGTCTCATGGTCGGTATGGATCACAAATTCCTTGGCTAACAAGTAATGTTGCCAAACTTCCAACGATCGGACCAATGCATAAAGCTCCTTATCATACGTCGGATAATTGAGTGTAGCTCCGCTTAACTTCTCGCTAAAGTAAGCTATAGGGCGTCCTCCCTGGGTAAGCACCGCTCCAATACCTAATCCTGAAGCATCACATTCAACCTCAAAAGTTTTGTCAAAGTTAGGTAAAGCTAAAATAGGAGCATGCGTTAAACGATCTTTAAGCTCCCGGAAGGCTCTCTCTTGAGCTTCTCCCCACGAAAACGCCACATGCTTCTTGATCACGGCGGTAAGGGGTGCAGCTACGGTGCTGAAGTCCTTCACAAAACGCCTATAAAAACTAGCCAAACCATGAAAGCTTCTAACATGGCCAATGGTAGTGGGAGTCGGCCATTCTTCTATGGCTTTAATCTTTTCTTGATCAACCTGTATGCCCTGTGAACTTACAACAAAACCTAAAAAGACTAGTTGATCAGTGCAAAACACACACTTCTTGAGGTTAGCATAGAGTTCTTCCTTGCGGAGAGTCTCAAGAACTTGCTCAAGGTGTGATAAGTGTTCGGATAAGTTCCGGCTATAAATAAGAATGTCATCGAAATAAACGACTACAAACTTACAAATATAGGCCCTTAAGACATGATTCATGAGTCGCATGAACGTACTAGGGGCGTTGGTGAGACCGAACGGCATGACTAGCCACTCGTAGAGACCTTGCTTGGTTTTAAATGCGGTCTTCCATTCGTCTCCTTCTTTCATGCGAACTTGGTGATACCCACTCTTCAAGTCTATCTTCGAAAAGATAGTGGCTCCATCAAGTTCATCTAACATGTCGTCGAGGCGAGGTATTGGGTGTCGGTACTTGATGGTAATGTTGTTGATAGCCCGACAGTCCACGCACATTCTCCACGTCCCGTCTTTCTTAGGTACTAACAACACGGGCACGGCACAAGGGCTAAGACTCTCACGGATGTAACCCTTCGACATGAGGTCCTGCACTTGTGATTCTAACTCCTTAGCCTCCGTAGGGTTCATCTTATATACGGGCCGGTTTGGTAAGGCGGACCCGGGGACGAGATCAATTTGGTGTTCGATTCCACGGATCGGAGGTAAGCCGGATGGAATTTCTTCGGGAAATACGTCTTCAAATTGCTTAAGTATGGTACTCACTTCGGCGGGCAATTCTAGACACTCTAGTCCTGAAAACATACTTTCTTTGAAGATCATAAGTAGCACGGTGTGTTTGGAGTTTAAAACCTTACCAACCGTGTTAGAAGATACAAAGAGACTAGTCTTACTTACAGGGGCATCCTTGCTCATCTTACGTTGTAAATCATGTACCTCGGAGGGTGTGAGTGGGGCTAAAGTAACCTTCCGCTTGTTATGCATGAACGTGTAGTAGTTGGTACGCCCGTTATGCAAGGTTTCATGGTCGTATTGCCACGGTCTTCCAAGTAGGAGATGCCCGGCTTGCATAGGCACAACATCACATAAGACCTCGTCGTGATACTTGCCTATACTGAAGGTCACCGTGGCTTGTTCAGCGATCTTAAGCTCCACGGTGTCATTAAGCCACCTTAGTCGATACGGTCGCGGATGCTTTTTCGTGGGTAGACCTAACTTGTCAACCAATAACTTGCTAGCCACGTTAGTACAAGAACCACCATCTATAATAAGACTACATACCTTGTTGTTCACGGTGCATCTGGTATGGAATATGTTTTCCCGTTGTAGGGTTTCTTCCGGGTTAACCGTCATGTTGAGCACCCGACGAATGACCAAAAGTTCACCTACGTCCGGGTATTCAATTCCGTCGTCCGGGTCGCTAGTATCTTCCTCCGGTTCATCTTGGGACTCGTAACCGTTGGTTGTTATGATCATGACTCGCTGGTTAGGGCATTCCCTCGCCATATGTCCGCGTCCCTGACATTTAAAACAAATTATATCTCGAGAACGGGTAGTAGAAACGGCTTTACCTGCTTCCAGTCGTATTGGAGCCTTGGAGTTTTCCACCGTATTCTTCTTAAACCGCGACTCCACCTCGATCGCTTTGCCTTTGTCCGGTGGCTTAGAAGTTCCCGGAGTCCACGGATTGACTTTAACTCGGCTAACGACTGCCACCTTTCGCTTAATATGTTGTTCGGCTTGAATAGCCAAGTGCACCACTTCTTGCAAGTCATGATAGGGTTGCCTTTCCACCTTGCGAGATATTCGGTCTTGAAGTCCTTCTATGAATTGAGCCATGAGAGTCTCCTCCGACTCTTCGGTCTCCAACCGGTTGATAAGCTGCTCAAATTCCTCATAGTATTCTTCGACCGTCTTATTTCCCTGCACCAACTTACGAAAACGTTTTTGTAAGTCCCTATGGAAATAAGTAGGCACATACCTCTTTCTTAGACAGAACTTCATTTCGTTCCATGTTCGTATTTGGTCATAATGGTGCCTTCTTCGTTCGGCTACATCTCTATCCCACCAAGCCAAAGCGTTGTGGGTGAATTGGGCCGCAGCAAACGTCACTCGCTTCTGGTCGTTGTAGTTATAACAAGAGAAGATGTTTTCCATCCTCTTTTCCCAATCAAGGTAGGCGTCGGGGTCGACACGTCCGGCAAAGGTAGGCGCCGTAAGCTTCGGGTCGACCATTTGGTGGGGTGGATTTTCGTCTCTCTCCCGCCCTCTATGAACCGGGTCTCTCCTTTGGGGTCCGACATGGGGTTCTCCCTGTTCGTACACGCCTTCATTCGGTGCTCGAGGAAGAGGTTGTTGGTTCCGGATGGGGTTGATGACCCGGGGTTGCTCGAGACGGGTCATGCGGTCTCCAAACGTTTGGAGGGTGGCTTGGATAGCAGCTAATGTGGCTGCAATAGGATCCAAGGGAGCTTCGGTGTTGTTCTCCATGCACTAGGGTGTAGAAGAAGTGACAAAAACAACAAGTGTCAACGTACGGATAAGAAATCGAACAAGAACAAACTGAAAATTGACAATCTCCTTTTTTTTTTTTTTTTTTTTGAACTTAACTATCGATTAACTCAAACAACTACAAGTTTACTACTAGCTAACTTTTTTTTTTTTTTTTTTTAACTATAAGTGATGCAAATCGAGACTAGCAACCTAACAATCGAAAACAAGTGCAACTACGAAATGCTATTACTTCTTTTTTTTTTTTTTTTTTTGACTTAAAATAAACGAAACAATAGCTAAGAGGATTGGAGATGGAGTGATACAACCTAGGGTGTAGAACCTTTCGGCTCTGATACCAGATGATATACGCTCCAAGGGTCACACGTACGCACGCACTAGGGTTGATCGAGTTGGCCTTCGCTCTCTCTCGATAAAACCGCAAACAAGACGAAACTCAATGGAACAAGATAGCTTAGGGGAAGCAAGGGGGTTCGATCAACCAAGTAACAAGCTCACACGGATTGATTCAAGGGGAAACCACTCAAGAATACTCGTGTAAGGACTCTCAACTCGCCAACGGCGCAAGAGAAGAAAATGCAACTTTATTGATCTAGGTTAAAAACGTCACTACAAGGCTGCGAATGGGACTTTATTAATAGTCCTTCAGCCATGACCTTCGAGGGTCGAGATTCAATCTCAATTAAACTAACGGTTACAAAAATAAAGTAAGAAAAACAACCCAAAAGGAAACTTGTGTCATTCGCACAAGTGAACCCTCTCCACAAGTCGGAGGCTTAGGTTCGACTCTCTAGGACTTAGACTCGAAGAAATAAAACAAGCAAATGTTCGGTTGATAGGTCCTGCAAAAACACTTAAGAGAAAATGGAAACAATGAAAACCGAACTTACCTTATTCGGAGGAATGAGAGGCCACGTAGTTGTCTCTGGTTCTCCTTCTTCTTCTTCACCTTGGTTCTTGTTCTCTAGGCAGTCTTTAACTTCGTACGAGCCTATACGGCCTTGTCCTACATTCTCGGTGTTACGGGCTTCGGACGTGCCGTTACGGAGGTAGTAGTGCTCCTCTCGATCATCTCCCAATCCGTCTCGGTCGTGGGCATTTCGGTTTCGATCGTTGTCTCCAGAAACATCACTTATCGAGTGATTATCGAAGCCCAAGTTGTTTGAACCAACTTGGTTCGAGACTTCGCTCCGAACAAGCTTTCCGGCGTCCGGGGGTGGTACTTGTCGAGCTTCTTCATGTTCTGCGGATTGTTTCTCCAAACGCTCTCGATCAAAGCTTTTAAAATCAGCACTTTGTTGATGAATCTCGAATCCCTTGGTGTTTGGTGGTGGGTCGTCCGGGTCGATCGTTCGGGCGTTCGTGTCGTCGATGCCGGGTGACGATGCTCGATCGACTCGTGTTTCTAGGGGGTTTCCTGCAAAACCGGCTCGATCGTAAGTCCTAAAATATGGACTTGGTCGATGAAACTTACCTCGGTTGGTCTGTTCTCCATCGTTGGGTCGATGGAACTTGTTGAGGCTTCCACTCGCGTCCGGGGGTCGAGGGTCGGCCGATAGAATATCCATTTGGCCGGTTGCGTTGATCAGGGCCTCGACTCCTTCATTGAATGTTTCTCTTAGCTTCCTCGTACGTGAACGGGTCATTGGTCCGGCTATGACCGTCGGGATTGTTGGTGTCGGATCACTCGTTACCGGTTCGTGGCCGTCCGTCGAGCACTTGTCGATGTCCGGTTCTATGTCCTCATCAGGGACCAAACTTCAACAAGTCTTTCTTCACATTCTTCATCCATCTCTAGCACTTGTAATCAATAAAATTCATTGTATTATAACATATTCTAACCCAAAATAACTTTATACAAGCAATTAACTACATCAAAGCAATGTTTGTGGGTTCTTATCCCATTTGGGACCAAACTTCAACAAGTCTTTCTTCACACTTCTAAACATTCTTCATCCATCTCTAGCTCTTGTAAACAATCAAATTCATTGTATTATAACATATTCTAACCCAAAATAACTTTATACAAGCAATTAACTACATCAAAGCAATGTTTGTGGGTTCTTATCCCATTTGGGACCAAACTTCAACAAGTCTTTCTTCACACTTCTAAACATTCTTCATCCATCTCTAGCACTTGTAATCAATCAAATTCATTGTATTATAACATATTCTAACCCAAAATAACTTTATACAAGCCATTTACTACCTCAAAGCATTGGTTGTGGGTTCTTATCCCATTTGGGACCAAACTTCAACAAGTCTTTCTTCACACTTCTAAACATTCTTCATCCATCTCTAGCACTTGTAATCAATTAAATTCATTGTATTATAACATATTCTAACCCAAAATAACTTTATACAAGCCATTTACTTCCTCAAAGCATTGGTTGTGGGTTCTTATCCCATTTGAGACCAAACTTCAACAAGTCTTTCTTCACACTTCTAAACATTCTTCATCCATCTCTAGCACTTGTAATCAATCAAATTCATTGTATTATAACATATTCTAACTCAAAATAACTTTATACAAGCCATTTACTGCATCAAAGCATTGGTTGTGGGTTCTTATCCCATTTGGGACCAAACATCAACAAGTCTTTCTTCACACTTCTAAACATTCTTCATCCATCTCTAGCACTTGTAAACAATCAAATTCATTGTATAATAACATATTCTAACCCAAAATAACTTTATACAAGCCATTTACTGCCTCAAAGCATTGGTTGTGGGTTCTTATCCCATTTGGGACCAAACTTCAACAAGTCTTTCTTCACACTTCTAAACATTCTTCATCCATCTCTAGCACTTGTAAACAATCAAATTCATTGTATTATAACATATTCTAACCCAAAATAACTTTATACAAGTCATTGACTGCCTCAAAGCATTGGTTGTGGGTTCTTATCCCATTTGGGACCAAACTTCAACAAGTCTTTCTTCACACTTCTAAACATTCTTCATCCATCTCTAGCACTTGTAATCAATTAAATTCATTGTATTATAACATATTCTAACCCAAAATAACTTTATACAAGCCATTTACTACCTCAAAGCATTGGTTGTGGGTTCTTATCCCATTTGGGACCAAACTTCAACAAGTCTTTCTTCACACTTCTAAACATTCTTCATCCATCTCTAGCACTTGTAATCAATCAAATTCATTGTATTATAACATATTCTAACCCAAAATAACTTTATACAAGCCATTTACTACCTCAAAGTATTGGTTGTGGGTTCTTATCCCATTTGGGACCAAACTTCAACAAGTCTTTCTTCACACTTCTAAACATTCTTCATCCATCTCTAGCACTTGTAATCAATTAAATTCATTGTATTATAACATATTCTAACCCAAAATAACTTTATACAAGCCATTTACTACCTCAAAGCAATGTTTGTGGGATCTTATCCTATTTGGGACCAAACTTCAACAAGTCTTTCTTCACACTTCTAAACATTCTTCATCCATCTCTAGCACTTGTAATCAATCAAATTCATTGTATTATAACATATTCTAACCCAAAATAACTTTATACAAGCCATTTACTACCTCAAAGCAATGTTTGTGGGATCTTATCCCATTTGGGACCAAACTTCAACAAGTCTTTCTTCACACTTCTAAACATTCTTCATCCATCTCTAGCACTTGTAATCAATCAAATTCATTGTATTATAACATATTCTAACCCAAAATAACTTTATACAAGCCATTTAGTACCTCAAAGCATTGGTTGTGGGTTCTTATCCCATTTGGGACCAAACTTCAACAAGTCTTTCTTCACACTTCTAAACATTCTTCATCCATCTCTAGCACTTGTAATCAATTAAATTCATTGTATTATAACATATTCTAACCCAAAATAACTTTATACAAGCCATTTACTTCCTCAAAGCATTGGTTGTGGGTTCTTATCCCATTTGAGACCAAACTTCAACAAGTCTTTCTTCACACTTCTAAACATTCTTCATCCATCTCTAGCACTTGTAATCAATGAAATTCATTGTATTATAACATATTCTAACTCAAAATAACTTTATACAAGCCATTTACTGCATCAAAGCATTGGTTGTGGGTTCTTATCCCATTTGGGACCAAACATCAACAAGTCTTTCTTCACACTTCTAAACATTCTTCATCCATCTCTAGCACTTGTAAACAATCAAATTCATTGTATAATAACATATTCTAACCCAAAATAACTTTATACAATCCATTTACTGCCTCAAAGCATTGGTTGTGGGTTCTTATCCCATTTGGGACCAAACTTCAACAAGTCTTTCTTCACACTTCTAAACATTCTTCATCCATCTCTAGACCTTGTAAACAATCAAATTCATTGTATTATAACATATTCTAACCCAAAATAACTTTATACAAGTCATTGACTGCCTCAAAGCATTGGTTGTGGGTTCTTATCCCATTTGGGACCAAACTTCAACAAGTCTTTCTTCACACTTCTAAACATTCTTCATCCATCTCTAGCACTTGTAATCAATTAAATTCATTGTATTATAACATATTCTAACCCAAAATAACTTTATACAAGCCATTTACTACCTCAAAGCATTGGTTGTGGGTTCTTATCCCATTTGGGACCAAACTTCAACAAATCTTTCTTCACACTTCTAAACATTCTTCATCCATCTCTAGCACTTGTAAACAATCAAATTCATTGTATTATAACTTATTATAACCCAAAACAACTTTATACAAGCCATTTACTGCCTCAAAGCATTGGTTGTGGGTTCTTATCCCATTTGGGACCAAACTTCAACAAGTCTTTCTTCACACTTCTAAACATTCTTCATCCATCTCTAGCACTTGTAATCAATCAAATTCATTGTATTATAACATATTCTAACCTAAAATAACTTTATACAAGCCATTTACTGCCTCAAAGCATTGGTTGTGGGATCTTATCCCATTTAGGACCAAACTTCAACAAGTCTTTCTTCACACTTCTAAACATTCTTCATCCATCTCTAGCACTTGTAATCAATTAAATTCATTGTATTATAACATATTCTAACCCAAAATAACTTTATACAAGCCATTTACTACCTCAAAGCAATGTTTGTGGGATCTTATCCTATTTGGGACCAAACTTCAACAAGTCTTTCTTCACACTTCTAAACATTCTTCATCCATCTCTAGCACTTGTAATCAATCAAATTCATTGTATTATAACATATTCTAACCCAAAATAACTTTATACAAGCCATTTACTACCTCAAAGCAATGTTTGTGGGATCTTATCCCATTTGGGACCAAACTTCAACAAGTCTTTCTTCACACTTCTAAACATTCTTCATCCATCTCTAGCACTTGTAATCAATCAAATTCATTGTATTATAACATATTCTAACCCAAAATAACTTTATACAAGCCATTTAGTACCTCAAAGCATTGGTTGTGGGTTCTTATCCCATTTGGGACCAAACTTCAACAAGTCTTTCTTCACACTTCTAAACATTCTTCATCCATCTCTAGCACTTGTAAACAATCAAATTCATTGTATTATAACTTATTATAACCCAAAACAACTTTATACAAGCCATTTACTGCCTCAAAGCATTGGTTGTGGGTTCTTATCCCATTTGGGACCAAACTTCAACAAGTCTTTCTTCACACTTCTAAACATTCTTCATCCATCTCTAGCACTTGTAATCAATTAAATTCATTGTATTATAACATATTCTAACCCAAAATAACTTTATACAAGCCATTTACTTCCTCAAAGCATTGGTTGTGGGTTCTTATCCCATTTGAGACCAAACTTCAACAAGTCTTTCTTCACACTTCTAAACATTCTTCATCCATCTCTAGCACTTGTAATCAATGAAATTCATTGTATTATAACATATTCTAACTCAAAATAACTTTATACAAGCCATTTACTGCATCAAAGCATTGGTTGTGGGTTCTTATCCCATTTGGGACCAAACATCAACAAGTCTTTCTTCACACTTCTAAACATTCTTCATCCATCTCTAGCACTTGTAAACAATCAAATTCATTGTATAATAACATATTCTAACCCAAAATAACTTTATACAATCCATTTACTGCCTCAAAGCATTGGTTGTGGGTTCTTATCCCATTTGGGACCAAACTTCAACAAGTCTTTCTTCACACTTCTAAACATTCTTCATCCATCTCTAGACCTTGTAAACAATCAAATTCATTGTATTATAACATATTCTAACCCAAAATAACTTTATACAAGTCATTGACTGCCTCAAAGCATTGGTTGTGGGTTCTTATCCCATTTGGGACCAAACTTCAACAAGTCTTTCTTCACACTTCTAAACATTCTTCATCCATCTCTAGCACTTGTAATCAATTAAATTCATTGTATTATAACATATTCTAACCCAAAATAACTTTATACAAGCCATTTACTACCTCAAAGCATTGGTTGTGGGTTCTTATCCCATTTGGGACCAAACTTCAACAAATCTTTCTTCACACTTCTAAACATTCTTCATCCATCTCTAGCACTTGTAAACAATCAAATTCATTGTATTATAACTTATTATAACCCAAAACAACTTTATACAAGCCATTTACTGCCTCAAAGCATTGGTTGTGGGTTCTTATCCCATTTGGGACCAAACTTCAACAAGTCTTTCTTCACACTTCTAAACATTCTTCATCCATCTCTAGCACTTGTAATCAATCAAATTCATTGTATTATAACATATTCTAACCTAAAATAACTTTATACAAGCCATTTACTGCCTCAAAGCATTGGTTGTGGGATCTTATCCCATTTAGGACCAAACTTCAACAAGTCTTTCTTCACACTTCTAAACATTCTTCATCCATCTCTAGCACTTGTAATCAATTAAATTCATTGTATTATAACATATTCTAACCCAAAATAACTTTATACAAGCCATTTACTACCTCAAAGCAATGTTTGTGGGATCTTATCCTATTTGGGACCAAACTTCAACAAGTCTTTCTTCACACTTCTAAACATTCTTCATCCATCTCTAGCACTTGTAATCAATCAAATTCATTGTATTATAACATATTCTAACCCAAAATAACTTTATACAAGCCATTTACTACCTCAAAGCAATGTTTGTGGGATCTTATCCCATTTGGGACCAAACTTCAACAAGTCTTTCTTCACACTTCTAAACATTCTTCATCCATCTCTAGCACTTGTAATCAATCAAATTCATTGTATTATAACATATTCTAACCCAAAATAACTTTATACAAGCCATTTAGTACCTCAAAGCATTGGTTGTGGGTTCTTATCCCATTTGGGACCAAACTTCAACAAGTCTTTCTTCACACTTCTAAACATTCTTCATCCATCTCTAGCACTTGTAAACAATCAAATTCATTGTATTATAACTTATTATAACCCAAAACAACTTTATACAAGCCATTTACTGCCTCAAAGCATTGGTTGTGGGTTCTTATCCCATTTGGGACCAAACTTCAACAAGTCTTTCTTCACACTTCTAAACATTCTTCATCCATCTCTAGCACTTGTAATCAATCAAATTCATTGTATTATAACATATTCTAACCTAAAATAACTTTATACAAGCCATTTACTGCCTCAAAGCATTGGTTGTGGGATCTTATCCCATTTAGGACCAAACTTCAACAAGTCTTTCTTCACACTTCTAAACATTCTTCATCCATCTCTAGCACTTGTAATCAATTAAATTCATTGTATTATAACATATTCTAACCCAAAATAACTTTATACAAGCCATTTACTACCTCAAAGCAATGTTTGTGGGATCTTATCCTATTTGGGACCAAACTTCAACAAGTCTTTCTTCACACTTCTAAACATTCTTCATCCATCTCTAGCACTTGTAATCAATCAAATTCATTGTATTATAACATATTCTAACCCAAAATAACTTTATACAAGCCATTTACTACCTCAAAGCAATGTTTGTGGGATCTTATCCCATTTGGGACCAAACTTCAACAAGTCTTTCTTCACACTTCTAAACATTCTTCATCCATCTCTAGCTCTTGTAATCAATCAAATTCATTGTATTATAACATATTCTAACCCAAAATAACTTTATACAAGCCATTTAGTACCTCAAAGCATTGGTTGTGGGTTCTTATCCCATTTGGGACCAAACTTCAACAAGTCTTTCTTCACACTTCTAAACATTCTTCATCCATCTCTAGCACTTGTAAACAATCAAATTCATTGTATTATAACATATTCTAACCCAAAATAACTTTATACAAGCCATTTAGTACCTCAAAGCATTGGTTGTGGGTTCTTATCCCATTTGGGACCAAACTTCAACAAGTCTTTCTTCACACTTCTAAACATTCTTCATCCATCTCTAGCACTTGTAAACAATCAAATTCATTGTATTATAACATATTATAACCCAAAATAACTTTATACAAGCCATTTACTACCTCAAAGCATTGGTTGTGGGTTCTTATCCCATTTGGGACCAAACTTCAACAAGTCTTTCTTCACACTTCTAAACATTCTTCATCCATCTCTAGACCTTGTAAACAATCAAATTCATTGTATTATAACATATTCTAACCCAAAATAACTTTATACAAGTCATTGACTGCCTCAAAGCATTGGTTGTGGGTTCTTATCCCATTTGGGACCAAACTTCAACAAGTCTTTCTTCACACTTCTAAACATTCTTCATCCATCTCTAGCACTTGTAATCAATTAAATTCATTGTATTATAACATATTCTAACCCAAAATAACTTTATACAAGCCATTTACTACCTCAAAGCATTGGTTGTGGGTTCTTATCCCATTTGGGACCAAACTTCAACAAATCTTTCTTCACACTTCTAAACATTCTTCATCCATCTCTAGCACTTGTAAACAATCAAATTCATTGTATTATAACTTATTATAACCCAAAACAACTTTATACAAGCCATTTACTGCCTCAAAGCATTGGTTGTGGGTTCTTATCCCATTTGGGACCAAACTTCAACAAGTCTTTCTTCACACTTCTAAACATTCTTCATCCATCTCTAGCACTTGTAATCAATCAAATTCATTGTATTATAACATATTCTAACCTAAAATAACTTTATACAAGCCATTTACTGCCTCAAAGCATTGGTTGTGGGATCTTATCCCATTTAGGACCAAACTTCAACAAGTCTTTCTTCACACTTCTAAACATTCTTCATCCATCTCTAGCACTTGTAATCAATTAAATTCATTGTATTATAACATATTCTAACCCAAAATAACTTTATACAAGCCATTTACTACCTCAAAGCAATGTTTGTGGGATCTTATCCTATTTGGGACCAAACTTCAACAAGTCTTTCTTCACACTTCTAAACATTCTTCATCCATCTCTAGCACTTGTAATCAATCAAATTCATTGTATTATAACATATTCTAACCCAAAATAACTTTATACAAGCCATTTACTACCTCAAAGCAATGTTTGTGGGATCTTATCCCATTTGGGACCAAACTTCAACAAGTCTTTCTTCACACTTCTAAACATTCTTCATCCATCTCTAGCACTTGTAATCAATCAAATTCATTGTATTATAACATATTCTAACCCAAAATAACTTTATACAAGCCATTTAGTACCTCAAAGCATTGGTTGTGGGTTCTTATCCCATTTGGGACCAAACTTCAACAAGTCTTTCTTCACACTTCTAAACATTCTTCATCCATCTCTAGCACTTGTAAACAATCAAATTCATTGTATTATAACTTATTATAACCCAAAACAACTTTATACAAGCCATTTACTGCCTCAAAGCATTGGTTGTGGGTTCTTATCCCATTTGGGACCAAACTTCAACAAGTCTTTCTTCACACTTCTAAACATTCTTCATCCATCTCTAGCACTTGTAATCAATCAAATTCATTGTATTATAACATATTCTAACCTAAAATAACTTTATACAAGCCATTTACTGCCTCAAAGCATTGGTTGTGGGATCTTATCCCATTTAGGACCAAACTTCAACAAGTCTTTCTTCACACTTCTAAACATTCTTCATCCATCTCTAGCACTTGTAATCAATTAAATTCATTGTATTATAACATATTCTAACCCAAAATAACTTTATACAAGCCATTTACTACCTCAAAGCAATGTTTGTGGGATCTTATCCTATTTGGGACCAAACTTCAACAAGTCTTTCTTCACACTTCTAAACATTCTTCATCCATCTCTAGCACTTGTAATCAATCAAATTCATTGTATTATAACATATTCTAACCCAAAATAACTTTATACAATCCATTTACTACCTCAAAGCAATGTTTGTGGGATCTTATCCCATTTGGGACCAAACTTCAACAAGTCTTTCTTCACACTTCTAAACATTCTTCATCCATCTCTAGCTCTTGTAATCAATCAAATTCATTGTATTATAACATATTCTAACCCAAAATAACTTTATACAAGCCATTTAGTACCTCAAAGCATTGGTTGTGGGTTCTTATCCCATTTGGGACCAAACTTCAACAAGTCTTTCTTCACACTTCTAAACATTCTTCATCCATCTCTAGCACTTGTAAACAATCAAATTCATTGTATTATAACATATTCTAACCCAAAATAACTTTATACAAGCCATTTAGTACCTCAAAGCATTGGTTGTGGGTTCTTATCCCATTTGGGACCAAACTTCAACAAGTCTTTCTTCACACTTCTAAACATTCTTCATCCATCTCTAGCACTTGTAAACAATCAAATTCATTGTATTATAACATATTATAACCCAAAATAACTTTATACAAGCCATTTACTACCTCAAAGCATTGGTTGTGGGTTCTTATCCCATTTGGGACCAAACTTCAACAAATCTTTCTTCACACTTCTAAACATTCTTCATCCATCTCTAGCACTTGTAATCAATTAAATTCATTGTATTATAACATATTCTAACCCAAAATAACTTTATACAAGCCATTTACTACCTCAAAGCATTGGTTGTGGGTTCTTATCCCATTTGGGACCAAACTTCAACAAATCTTTCTTCACACTTCTAAACATTCTTCATCCATCTCTAGCACTTGTAAACAATCAAATTCATTGTATTATAACTTATTATAACCCAAAACAACTTTATACAAGCCATTTACTGCCTCAAAGCATTGGTTGTGGGTTCTTATCCCATTTGGGACCAAACTTCAACAAGTCTTTCTTCACACTTCTAAACATTCTTCATCCATCTCTAGCACTTGTAATCAATCAAATTCATTGTATTATAACATATTCTAACCTAAAATAACTTTATACAAGCCATTTACTGCCTCAAAGCATTGGTTGTGGGATCTTATCCCATTTAGGACCAAACTTCAACAAGTCTTTCTTCACACTTCTAAACATTCTTCATCCATCTCTAGCACTTGTAATCAATTAAATTCATTGTATTATAACATATTCTAACCCAAAATAACTTTATACAAGCCATTTACTACCTCAAAGCAATGTTTGTGGGATCTTATCCTATTTGGGACCAAACTTCAACAAGTCTTTCTTCACACTTCTAAACATTCTTCATCCATCTCTAGCACTTGTAATCAATCAAATTCATTGTATTATAACATATTCTAACCCAAAATAACTTTATACAAGCCATTTACTACCTCAAAGCAATGTTTGTGGGATCTTATCCCATTTGGGACCAAACTTCAACAAGTCTTTCTTCACACTTCTAAACATTCTTCATCCATCTCTAGCACTTGTAATCAATCAAATTCATTGTATTATAACATATTCTAACCCAAAATAACTTTATACAAGCCATTTAGTACCTCAAAGCATTGGTTGTGGGTTCTTATCCCATTTGGGACCAAACTTCAACAAGTCTTTCTTCACACTTCTAAACATTCTTCATCCATCTCTAGCACTTGTAAACAATCAAATTCATTGTATTATAACATATTATAACCCAAAATAACTTTATACAAGCCATTTACTACCTCAAAGCAATGTTTGTGGGATCTTATCCCGTTTGGGACCAAACTTCAACAAGTCTTTCTTCACACTTCTAAACATTCTTCATCCATCTCTAGCACTTGTAATCAATCAAATTCATTGTATTATAACATATTCTAACCCAAAATAACTTTATACAAGCCATTTACTACCTCAAAGCATTGGTTGTGGGTTCTTATCCCATTTGGGACCAAACTTCAACAAGTCTTTCTTCACACTTCTAAACATTCTTCATCCATCTCTAGCACTTGTAATCAATCAAATTCATTGTATTATAACATATTCTAACCCAAAATAACTTTATACAAGCCATTTACTACCTCAAAGCATTGGTTGTGGGTTCTTATCCCATTTGGGACCAAACTTCAACAAGTCTTTCTTCACACTTCTAAACATTCTTCATCCATCTCTAGCACTTGTAATCAATTAAATTCATTGTATTATAACATATTCTAACCCAAAATAACTTTATACAAGCCATTTACTTCCTCAAAGCATTGGTTGTGGGTTCTTATCCCATTTGAGACCAAACTTCAACAAGTTTTTCTTCACACTTCTAAACATTCTTCATCCATCTCTAGCACTTGTAAACAATCAAATTCATTGTATTATAACATATTATAACCCAAAACAACTTTATACAAGCCATTTACTGCCTCAAAGCATTGGTTGTGGGTTCTTATCCCATTTGGGACCAAACTTCAACAAGTCTTTCTTCACACTTCTAAACATTCTTCATCCATCTCTACCACTTGTACTCAATCAAATTCATTGTATTATAACATATTCTAACCCAAAATAACTTTATACAAGCCATTTACTGCCTCAAAGCATTGGTTGTGGGTTCTTATGCCATTTGGGACCAAACTTCAACAAGTCTTTCTTCACACTTCTAAACATTCTTCATCCATCTCTAGCACTTGTAATCAATCAAATTCATTGAATTATAACATATTATAACCCAAAATAACTTTATACAAGCAATTAACAACCTCAAAGCAATGTTTGTGGGTTCTTATCCCATTTGGGACCAAACTTCAACAAGTCTTTCTTCACATTCTTCATCCATCTCTAGCACTTGTAATCAATCAAATTCATTGTATTATAACATATTCTAACCCAAAATAACTTTATACAAGCCATTTACTTCCTCAAAGCATTGGTTGTGGGTTCTTATCCCATTTGGGACCAAACTTCAACAAGTCTTTCTTCACACTTCTAAACATTCTTCATCCATCTCTAGCACTTGTAATCAATCAAATTCATTGTATTATAACATATTCTAACCCAAAATAACTTTATACAAGCCATTTAGTACCTCAAAGCATTGGTTGTGGGTTCTTATCCCATTTGGGACCAAACTTCAACAAGTCTTTCTTCACACTTCTAAACATTCTTCATCCATCTCTAGCACTTGTAAACAATCAAATTCATTGTATTATAACATATTATAACCCAAAATAACTTTATACAAGCCATTTACTACCTCAAAGCAATGTTTGTGGGATCTTATCCCATTTGGGACCAAACTTCAACAAATCTTTCTTCACACTTCTAAACATTCTTCATCCATCTCTAGCACTTGTAAACAATCAAATTCATTGTATTATAACTTATTATAACCCAAAACAACTTTATACAAGCCATTTACTGCCTCAAAGCATTGGTTGTGGGTTCTTATCCCATTTGGGACCAAACTTCAACAAGTCTTTCTTCACACTTCTAAACATTCTTCATCCATCTCTAGCACTTGTAATCAATCAAATTCATTGTATTATAACATATTCTAACCTAAAATAACTTTATACAAGCCATTTACTGCCTCAAAGCATTGGTTGTGGGATCTTATCCCATTTAGGACCAAACTTCAACAAGTCTTTCTTCACACTTCTAAACATTCTTCATCCATCTCTAGCACTTGTAATCAATTAAATTCATTGTATTATAACATATTCTAACCCAAAATAACTTTATACAAGCCATTTACTACCTCAAAGCATTGGTTGTGGGTTCTTATCCCATTTGGGACCAAACTTCAACAAGTCTTTCTTCACACTTCTAAACATTCTTCATCCATCTCTAGCACTTGTAATCAATCAAATTCATTGTATTATAACATATTCTAACCTAAAATAACTTTATACAAGCCATTTACTGCCTCAAAGCATTGGTTGTGGGATCTTATCCCATTTAGGACCAAACTTCAACAAGTCTTTCTTCACACTTCTAAACATTCTTCATCCATCTCTAGCACTTGTAATCAATTAAATTCATTGTATTATAACATATTCTAACCCAAAATAACTTTATACAAGCCATTTACTACCTCAAAGCAATGTTTGTGGGATCTTATCCTATTTGGGACCAAACTTCAACAAGTCTTTCTTCACACTTCTAAACATTCTTCATCCATCTCTAGCACTTGTAATCAATCAAATTCATTGTATTATAACATATTCTAACCCAAAATAACTTTATACAAGCCATTTACTACCTCAAAGCAATGTTTGTGGGATCTTATCCCATTTGGGACCAAACTTCAACAAGTCTTTCTTCACACTTCTAAACATTCTTCATCCATCTCTAGCACTTGTAATCAATCAAATTCATTGTATTATAACATATTCTAACCCAAAATAACTTTATACAAGCCATTTAGTACCTCAAAGCATTGGTTGTGGGTTCTTATCCCATTTGGGACCAAACTTCAACAAGTCTTTCTTCACACTTCTAAACATTCTTCATCCATCTCTAGCACTTGTAAACAATCAAATTCATTGTATTATAACATATTATAACCCAAAATAACTTTATACAAGCAATTTACTACCTCAAAGCAATGTTTGTGGGATCTTATCCCGTTTGGGACCAAACTTCAACAAGTCTTTCTTCACACTTCTAAACATTCTTCATCCATCTCTAGCACTTGTAATCAATCAAATTCATTGTATTATAACATATTCTAACCCAAAATAACTTTATACAAGCCATTTACTACCTCAAAGCATTGGTTGTGGGTTCTTATCCCATTTGGGACCAAACTTCAACAAGTCTTTCTTCACACTTCTAAACATTCTTCATCCATCTCTAGCACTTGTAATCAATCAAATTCATTGTATTATAACATATTCTAACCCAAAATAACTTTATACAAGCCATTTACTACCTCAAAGCATTGGTTGTGGGTTCTTATCCCATTTGGGACCAAACTTCAACAAGTCTTTCTTCACACTTCTAAACATTCTTCATCCATCTCTAGCACTTGTAATCAATTAAATTCATTGTATTATAACATATTCTAACCCAAAATAACTTTATACAAGCCATTTACTTCCTCAAAGCATTGGTTGTGGGTTCTTATCCCATTTGAGACCAAACTTCAACAAGTTTTTCTTCACACTTCTAAACATTCTTCATCCATCTCTAGCACTTGTAAACAATCAAATTCATTGTATTATAACATATTATAACCCAAAACAACTTTATACAAGCCATTTACTGCCTCAAAGCATTGGTTGTGGGTTCTTATCCCATTTGGGACCAAACTTCAACAAGTCTTTCTTCACACTTCTAAACATTCTTCATCCATCTCTACCACTTGTACTCAATCAAATTCATTGTATTATAACATATTCTAACCCAAAATAACTTTATACAAGCCATTTACTGCCTCAAAGCATTGGTTGTGGGTTCTTATGCCATTTGGGACCAAACTTCAACAAGTCTTTCTTCACACTTCTAAACATTCTTCATCCATCTCTAGCACTTGTAATCAATCAAATTCATTGAATTATAACATATTATAACCCAAAATAACTTTATACAAGCAATTAACAACCTCAAAGCAATGTTTGTGGGTTCTTATCCCATTTGGGACCAAACTTCAACAAGTCTTTCTTCACATTCTTCATCCATCTCTAGCACTTGTAATCAATCAAATTCATTGTATTATAACATATTCTAACCCAAAATAACTTTATACAAGCCATTTACTTCCTCAAAGCATTGGTTGTGGGTTCTTATCCCATTTGGGACCAAACTTCAACAAGTCTTTCTTCACACTTCTAAACATTCTTCATCCATCTCTAGCACTTGTAATCAATCAAATTCATTGTATTATAACATATTCTAACCCAAAATAACTTTATACAAGCCATTTAGTACCTCAAAGCATTGGTTGTGGGTTCTTATCCCATTTGGGACCAAACTTCAACAAGTCTTTCTTCACACTTCTAAACATTCTTCATCCATCTCTAGCACTTGTAAACAATCAAATTCATTGTATTATAACATATTATAACCCAAAATAACTTTAT
Source organism: Capsella bursa-pastoris (assembly GCA_036452645.1). Lineage (NCBI taxonomy): Eukaryota > Viridiplantae > Streptophyta > Magnoliopsida > Brassicales > Brassicaceae > Capsella > Capsella bursa-pastoris. The sequence goes on from CP144192.1 coordinate 7,450,083, forward strand.
ACAAGCCATTTACTACCTCAAAGCAATGTTTGTGGGATCTTATCCCATTTGGGACCAAACTTCAACAAGTCTTTCTTCACACTTCTAAACATTCTTCATCCATCTCTAGCACTTGTAATCAATCAAATTCATTGTATTATAACATATTCTAACCCAAAATAACTTTATACAAGCCATTTACTACCTCAAAGCATTGGTTGTGGGTTCTTATCCCATTTGGGACCAAACTTCAACAAGTCTTTCTTCACACTTCTAAACATTCTTCATCCATCTCTAGCACTTGTAATCAATCAAATTCATTGTATTATAACATATTCTAACCCAAAATAACTTTATACAAGCCATTTACTACCTCAAAGCATTGGTTGTGGGTTCTTATCCCATTTGGGACCAAACTTCAACAAGTCTTTCTTCACACTTCTAAACATTCTTCATCCATCTCTAGCACTTGTAATCAATTAAATTCATTGTATTATAACATATTCTAACCCAAAATAACTTTATACAAGCCATTTACTTCCTCAAAGCATTGGTTGTGGGTTCTTATCCCATTTGAGACCAAACTTCAACAAGTTTTTCTTCACACTTCTAAACATTCTTCATCCATCTCTAGCACTTGTAAACAATCAAATTCATTGTATTATAACATATTATAACCCAAAACAACTTTATACAAGCCATTTACTGCCTCAAAGCATTGGTTGTGGGTTCTTATCCCATTTGGGACCAAACTTCAACAAGTCTTTCTTCACACTTCTAAACATTCTTCATCCATCTCTACCACTTGTACTCAATCAAATTCATTGTATTATAACATATTCTAACCCAAAATAACTTTATACAAGCCATTTACTGCCTCAAAGCATTGGTTGTGGGTTCTTATGCCATTTGGGACCAAACTTCAACAAGTCTTTCTTCACACTTCTAAACATTCTTCATCCATCTCTAGCACTTGTAATCAATCAAATTCATTGAATTTTAACATATTATAACCCAAAATAACTTTATACAAGCAATTAACAACCTCAAAGCAATGTTTGTGGGTTCTTATCCCATTTGGGACCAAACTTCAACAAGTCTTTCTTCACATTCTTCATCCATCTCTAGCACTTGTAATCAATCAAATTCATTGTATTATAACATATTCTAACCCAAAATAACTTTATACAAGCCATTTACTTCCTCAAAGCATTGGTTGTGGGTTCTTATCCCATTTGAGACCAAACTTCAACAAGTTTTTCTTCACACTTCTAAACATTCTTCATCCATCTCTAGCACTTGTAATCAATCAAATTCATTGTATAATAACATATTCTAACCCAAAATAACTTTATACAATCCATTTACTGCCTCAAAGCATTGGTTGTGGGTTCTTATCCCATTTGGGACCAAACTTCAACAAGTCTTTCTTCACACTTCTAAACATTCTTCATCCATCTCTACCACTTGTACTCAATCAAATTCATTGTATTATAACATATTATAACCCAAAATAACTTTATACAAGCCATTTACTACCTCAAAGCAATGTTTGTGGGATCTTATCCCATTTGGGACCACACTTCAACAAGTCTTTCTTCACACTTCTAAACATTCTTCATCCATCTCTAGCACTTGTAAACAATCAAATTCATTGTATTATAACATATTCTAACCCAAAATAACTTTATACAAGCCATTTACTGCCTCAAAGCATTAGTTGTGGGTTCTTATCCCATTTGGGACCAAACTTCAACAAGTCTTTCTTCACACTTCTAAACATTCTTCATCCATCTCTAGCACTTGTAATCAATTAAATTCATTGTATTATAACATATTCTAACCCAAAATAACTTTATACAAGCCATTTACTTCCTCAAAGCATTGGTTGTGGGTTCTTATCCCATTTGAGACCAAACTTCAACAAGTCTTTCTTCACACTTCTAAACATTCTTCATCCATCTCTAGCACTTGTAAACAATCAAATTCATTGTATTATAACATATTATAACCCAAAACAACTTTATACAAGCCATTTACTGCCTCAAAGCATTGGTTGTGGGTTCTTATCCCATTTGGGACCAAAATTCAACAAGTCTTTCTTCACACTTCTAAACATTCTTCATCCATCTCTAGCACTTGTAAACAATCAAATTCATTGTATTATAACATATTCTAACCTAAAATAACTTTATACAAGCCATTTACTGCCTCAAAGCATTGGTTGTGGGTTCTTATCCCATTTGGGACCAAACTTCAACAAGTCTTTCTTCACACTTCTAAACATTCTTCATCCATCTCTAGCACTTGTAAACAATCAAATTCATTGTATTATAACATATTCTAACCCAAAATAACTTTATACAAGCCATTTACTGCATCAAAGCATTGGTTGTGGGTTCTTATCCCATTTGGGACCAAACTTCAACAAGTCTTTCTTCACACTTCTAAACATTCTTCATCCATCTCTAGCACTTGTAAACAATCAAATTCATTGTATTATAACATATTCTAACCCAAAATAACTTTATACAAGCCATTTACTGCCTCAAAGCATTGGTTGTGGGTTCTTATCCCATTTGGGACCAAACTTCAACAAGTCTTTCTTCACACTTCTAAACATTCTTCATCCATCTCTAGCACTTGTAATCAATTAAATTCATTGTATTATAACATATTCTAACCCAAAATAACTTTATACAAGCCATTTACTTCCTCAAAGCATTGGTTGTGGGTTCTTATCCCATTTGAGACCAAACTTCAACAAGTCTTTCTTCACACTTCTAAACATTCTTCATCCATCTCTAGCACTTGTAAACAATCAAATTCATTGTATTATAACATATTGTAACCCAAAACAACTTTATACAAGCCATTTACTGCCTCAAAGCATTGGTTGTGGGTTCTTATGCCATTTGGGACCAAACTTCAACAAGTCTTTCTTCACACTTCTAAACATTCTTCATCCATCTCTAGCACTTGTAATCAATCAAATTCATTGAATTATAACATATTATAACCCAAAATAACTTTATACAAGCAATTAACAACCTCAAAGCAATGTTTGTGGGTTCTTATCCCATTTGGGACCAAACTTCAACAAGTCTTTCTTCACATTCTTCATCCATCTCTAGCACTTGTAATCAATCAAATTCATTTTATTATAACATATTCTAACCCAAAATAACTTTATACAAGCCATTTACTTCCTCAAAGCATTGGTTGTGGGTTCTTATCCCATTTGAGACCAAACTTCAACAAGTTTTTCTTCACACTTCTAAACATTCTTCATCCATCTCTAGCACTTGTAATCAATCAAATTCATTGTATAATAACATATTCTAACCCAAAATAACTTTATACAATCCATTTACTGCCTCAAAGCATTGGTTGTGGGTTCTTATCCCATTTGGGACCAAACTTCAACAAGTCTTTCTTCACACTTCTAAACATTCTTCATCCATCTCTACCACTTGTACTCAATCAAATTCATTGTATTATAACATATTATAACCCAAAATAACTTTATACAAGCCATTTACTACCTCAAAGCAATGTTTGTGGGATCTTATCCCATTTGGGACCACACTTCAACAAGTCTTTCTTCACACTTCTAAACATTCTTCATCCATCTCTAGCACTTGTAAACAATCAAATTCATTGTATTATAACATATTCTAACCCAAAATAACTTTATACAAGCCATTTACTGCCTCAAAGCATTAGTTGTGGGTTCTTATCCCATTTGGGACCAAACTTCAACAAGTCTTTCTTCACACTTCTAAACATTCTTCATCCATCTCTAGCACTTGTAATCAATTAAATTCATTGTATTATAACATATTCTAACCCAAAATAACTTTATACAAGCCATTTACTTCCTCAAAGCATTGGTTGTGGGTTCTTATCCCATTTGAGACCAAACTTCAACAAGTCTTTCTTCACACTTCTAAACATTCTTCATCCATCTCTAGCACTTGTAAACAATCAAATTCATTGTATTATAACATATTATAACCCAAAACAACTTTATACAAGCCATTTACTGCCTCAAAGCATTGGTTGTGGGTTCTTATCCCATTTGGGACCAAACTTCAACAAGTCTTTCTTCACACTTCTAAACATTCTTCATCCATCTCTAGCACTTGTAAACAATCAAATTCATTGTATTATAACATATTCTAACCTAAAATAACTTTATACAAGCCATTTACTGCCTCAAAGCATTGGTTGTGGGTTCTTATCCCATTTGGGACCAAACTTCAACAAGTCTTTCTTCACACTTCTAAACATTCTTCATCCATCTCTAGCACTTGTAAACAATCAAATTCATTGTATTATAACATATTCTAACCCAAAATAACTTTATACAAGCCATTTACTGCATCAAAGCATTGGTTGTGGGTTCTTATCCCATTTGGGACCAAACTTCAACAAGTCTTTCTTCACACTTCTAAACATTCTTCATCCATCTCTAGCACTTGTAAACAATCAAATTCATTGTATTATAACATATTCTAACCCAAAATAACTTTATACAAGCCATTTACTGCCTCAAAGCATTGGTTGTGGGTTCTTATCCCATTTGGGACCAAACTTCAACAAGTCTTTCTTCACACTTCTAAACATTCTTCATCCATCTCTAGCACTTGTAATCAATTAAATTCATTGTATTATAACATATTCTAACCCAAAATAACTTTATACAAGCCATTTACTTCCTCAAAGCATTGGTTGTGGGTTCTTATCCCATTTGAGACCAAACTTCAACAAGTCTTTCTTCACACTTCTAAACATTCTTCATCCATCTCTAGCACTTGTAAACAATCAAATTCATTGTATTATAACATATTGTAACCCAAAACAACTTTATACAAGCCATTTACTGCCTCAAAGCATTGGTTGTGGGTTCTTATCCTATTTGGGACCAAACTTCGACAAGTCTTTCTTCACACTTCTAAACATTCTTCATCCATCTCTAGCACTTGTAATCAATCAAATTCATTGAATTATAACATATTATAACCCAAAATAACTTTATACAAGCAATTAATAACCTCAAAGCAATGTTTGTGGGTTCTTATCCCATTTGGGACCAAACTTCAACAAGTCTTTCTTCACACTTCTAAACATTCTTCATCCATCTCTAGCACTTATAAACAATCAAATTCATTGTATTATGACATATTCTAACCCAACATAACTTTATACAAGCCATTTACTTCCTCAAAGCATTGGTTGTGGGTTCTTATCCCATTTGAGACCAAACTTCAACAAGTCTTTCTTCACACTTCTAAACATTCTTCATCCATCTCTAGCACTTGTAAACAGTCAAATTCATTGTATTATAACATATTCTAACCAAAAATAACTTTATACAAGCCATTTACTGCCTCAAAGCATTAGTTGTTGGTTCTTATCCCATTTGGGACCAAACTTCAACAAGTCTTTCTTCACACTTCTAAACATTCTTCATCCATCTCTAGCACTTGTAATCAATCAAATTCATTGTATTATAGCATATTATAACCCAAAATAACTTTATACAAGCCATTTACTGCCTCAAAGCATTGGTTGTGGGTTCTTATCCCATTTGGGACCAAACTTCAACAAGTCTTTCTTCACACTTCTAAACATTCTTCATCCATCTCTAGCACTTGTAATCAATTAAATTCATTGTATTATAACATATTCTAACCCAAAATAACTTTATACAAGCCATTTACTACCTCAAAGCAATGTTTGTGGGTTCTTATCCCATTTGGGACCAAACTTCAACAAGTCTTTCTTCACACTTCTAAACATTCTTCATCCATCTCTAGCACTTGTAAACAATCAAATTCATTGTATTATAACATATTCTAACCTAAAATAACTTTATACAAGCCATTTACTGCCTCAAAGCATTGGTTGTGGGTTCTTATCCCATTTAGGACCAAACTTCAACAAGTCTTTCTTCACACTTCTAAACATTCTTCATCCATCTCTAGCACTTGTAATCAATCAAATTCATTGTATTATAGCATATTCTAACCCAAAATAACTTTATACAAGCCATTTACTGCCTCAAAGCATTGGTTGTGGGTTCTTATCCCATTTGGGACCAAACTTCAACAAGTCTTTCTTCACACTTCTAAACATTCTTCATCCATCTCTAGCACTTGTAAACAATCAAATTCATTGTATTATAACATATTCTAACCCAAAATAACTTTATACAAGCCATTTACTGCCTCAAAGCATTGGTTGTGGGTTCTTATCCCATTTGGGACCAAACTTCAACAAGTCTTTCTTCACACTTCTAAACATTCTTCATCCATCTCTAGCACTTGTAATCAATTAAATTCATTGTATTATAACATATTCTAACCCAAAATAACTTTATACAAGCCATTTACTTCCTCAAAGCATTGGTTGTGGGTTCTTATCCCATTTGAGACCAAACTTCAACAAGTCTTTCTTCACACTTCTAAACATTCTTCATCCATCTCTAGCACTTGTAAACAATCAAATTCATTGTATTATAACATATTGTAACCCAAAACAACTTTATACAAGCCATTTACTGCCTCAAAGCATTGGTTGTGGGTTCTTATCCTATTTGGGACCAAACTTCGACAAGTCTTTCTTCACACTTCTAAACATTCTTCATCCATCTCTAGCACTTGTAATCAATCAAATTCATTGAAATATAACATATTATAACCCAAAATAACTTTATACAAGCAATTAACAACCTCAAAGCAATGTTTGTGGGTTCTTATCCCATTTGGGACCAAACTTCAACAAGTCTTTCTTCACACTTCTAAACATTCTTCATCCATCTCTAGCACTTATAAACAATCAAATTCATTGTATTATGACATATTCTAACCCAACATAACTTTATACAAGCCATTTACTTCCTCAAAGCATTGGTTGTGGGTTCTTATCCCATTTGAGACCAAACTTCAACAAGTCTTTCTTCACACTTCTAAACATTCTTCATCCATCTCTAGCACTTGTAAACAGTCAAATTCATTGTATTATAACATATTCTAACCAAAAATAACTTTATACAAGCCATTTACTGCCTCAAAGCATTAGTTGTTGGTTCTTATCCCATTTGGGACCAAACTTCAACAAGTCTTTCTTCACACTTCTAAACATTCTTCATCCATCTCTAGCACTTGTAATCAATCAAATTCATTGTATTATAGCATATTATAACCCAAAATAACTTTATACAAGCCATTTACTGCCTCAAAGCATTGGTTGTGGGTTCTTATCCCATTTGGGACCAAACTTCAACAAGTCTTTCTTCACACTTCTAAACATTCTTCATCCATCTCTAGCACTTGTAATCAATTAAATTCATTGTATTATAACATATTCTAACCCAAAATAACTTTATACAAGCCATTTACTACCTCAAAGCAATGTTTGTGGGTTCTTATCCCATTTGGGACCAAACTTCAACAAGTCTTTCTTCACACTTCTAAACATTCTTCATCCATCTCTAGCACTTGTAAACAATCAAATTCATTGTATTATAACATATTCTAACCTAAAATAACTTTATACAAGCCATTTACTGCCTCAAAGCATTGGTTGTGGGTTCTTATCCCATTTAGGACCAAACTTCAACAAGTCTTTCTTCACACTTCTAAACATTCTTCATCCATCTCTAGCACTTGTAATCAATCAAATTCATTGTATTATAGCATATTCTAACCCAAAATAACTTTATACAAGCCATTTACTGCCTCAAAGCATTGGTTGTGGGTTCTTATCCCATTTGGGACCAAACTTCAACAAGTCTTTCTTCACACTTCTAAACATTCTTCATCCATCTCTAGCACTTGTAAACAATCAAATTCATTGTATTATAACATATTCTAACCCAAAATAACTTTATACAAGCCATTTACTGCCTCAAAGCATTGGTTGTGGGTTCTTATCCCATTTGGGACCAAACTTCAACAAGTCTTTCTTCACACTTCTAAACATTCTTCATCCATCTCTAGCACTTGTAATCAATCAAATTCATTGAATTATAACATATTATAACCCAAAATAACTTTATACAAGCAATTAACAACCTCAAAGCAATGTTTGTGGGTTCTTATCCCATTTGGGACCAAACTTCAACAAGTCTTTCTTCACACTTCTAAACATTCTTCATCCATCTCTAGCACTTGTAATCAATCAAATTCATTGTATTATAACATATTCTAACCCAAAATAACTTTATACAAGCAATTAACTACATCAAAGCAATGTTTGTGGGTTCTTATCCCATTTGGGACCAAACTTCAACAAGTCTTTCTTCACACTTCTAAACATTCTTCATCCATCTCTAGCACTTGTAAACAATCAAATTCATTGTATTATAACATATTCTAACCCAAAATAACTTTATACAAGCCATTTACTGCCTCAAAGCATTGGTTGTGGGTTCTTATCCCATTTGGGACCAAACTTCAACAAGTCTTTCTTCACACTTCTAAACATTCTTCATCCATCTCTAGCACTTGTAATCAATTAAATTCATTGTATTATAACATATTCTAACCCAAAATAACTTTATACAAGCCATTTACTTCCTCAAAGCATTGGTTGTGGGTTCTTATCCCATTTGAGACCAAACTTCAACAAGTCTTTCTTCACACTTCTAAACATTCTTCATCCATCTCTAGCACTTGTAAACAATCAAATTCATTGTATTATAACATATTATAACCCAAAACAACTTTATACAAGCCATTTACTGCCTCAAAGCATTGGTTGTGGGTTCTTATCCCATTTGGGACCAAACTTCGACAAGTCTTTCTTCACACTTCTAAACATTCTTCATCCTTCTCTAGCACTTGTAATCAATCAAATTCATTGAATTATAACATATTATAACCCAAAATAACTTTATACAAGCAATTAACAACCTCAAACCAATGTTTGTGGGTTCTTATCCCATTTGGGACCAAACTTCAACAAGTCTTTCTTCACACTTATAAACATTCTTCATCCATCTCTAGCACTTATAAACAATCAAATTCATTGTATTATGACATATTCTAACCCAAAATAACTTTATACAAGCCATTTACTTCCTCAAAGCATTGGTTGTGGGTTCTTATCCCATTTGAGACCAAACTTCAACAAGTCTTTCTTCACACTTCTAAACATTCTTCATCCATCTCTAGCACTTGTAATCAATCAAATTCATTGAATTATAACATATTATAACCCAAAATAACTTTATACAAGCAATTAACAACCTCAAAGCAATGTTTGTGGGTTCTTATCCCATTTGGGACCAAACTTCAACAAGTCTTTCTTCACACACTTCTAAACATTCTTCATCCATCTCTAGCACTTGTAATCAATCAAATTCATTGTATTATAACATATTCTAACCCAAAATAACTTTATACAAGCAATTAACTACATCAAAGCAATGTTTGTAGGTTCTTATCCCATTTAGGACCAAACTTCAACAAGTCTTTCTTCACACTTCTAAACATTCTTCATCCATCTCTAGCACTTGTAAACAATCAAATTCATTGTATTATAACATATTCTAACCCAAAATAACTTTATACAAGCCAGTTACTGCCTCAAAGCATTGGTTGTGGGTTCTTATCCCATTTGGGACCAAACTTCAACAAGTCTTTCTTCACACTTCTAAACATTCTTCATCCATCTCTAGCACTTGTAATCAATTAAATTCATTGTATTATAACATATTCTAACCCAAAATAACTTTATACAAGCCATTTACTTCCTCAAAGCATTGGTTGTGGGTTCTTATCCCATTTGAGACCAAACTTCAACAAGTCTTTCTTCACACTTCTAAACATTCTTCATCCATCTCTAGCACTTGTAAACAATCAAATTCATTGTATTATAACATATTATAACCCAAAACAACTTTATACAAGCCATTTACTGCCTCAAAGCATTGGTTGTGGGTTCTTATCCCATTTGGGACCAAACTTCGACAAGTCTTTCTTCACACTTCTAAACATTCTTCATCCTTCTCTAGCACTTGTAATCAATCAAATTCATTGAATTATAACATATTATAACCCAAAATAACTTTATACAAGCAATTAACAACCTCAAAGCAATGTTTGTGGGTTCTTATCCCATTTGGGACCAAACTTCAACAAGTCTTTCTTCACACTTCTAAACATTCTTCATCCATCTCTAGCACTTATAAACAATCAAATTCATTGTATTATGACATATTCTAACCCAAAATAACTTTATACAAGCCATTTACTTCCTCAAAGCATTGGTTGTGGGTTCTTATCCCATTTGAGACCAAACTTCAACAAGTCTTTCTTCACACTTCTAAACATTCTTCATTCATCTCTAGCACTTGTAAACAATCAAATTCATTGTATTATAACATATTATAACCCAAAACAACTTTATACAAGCCATTCACTGCCTCAAAGCATTGGTTGTGGGTTCTTATCCCATTTGGGACCAAACTTCAACAAGTCTTTCTTCACACTTCTAAACATTCTTCATCCATCTCTAACACTTGTAATCAATCAAATTCATTGTATTATAACATATTCTAACCCAAAATAACTTTATACAAGCAATTAACAACCTCAAAGCAATGTTTGTGGGTTCTTATCCCATTTGGGACCAAACTTCAACAAGTCTTTCTTCACACTTCTAAACATTCTTCATCCATCTCTAGCACTTGTAATCAATCAAATTCATTGTATTATAGCATATTCTAACCCAAAATAACTTTATACAAGCCATTTACTGCCTCAAAGCATTGGTTGTGGGTTCTTATCCCATTTGGGACCAAACTTCAACAAGTCTTTCTTCACACTTCTAAACATTCTTCATCCATCTCTAGCACTTGTAATCAATTAAATTCATTGTATTATAACATATTCTAACCCAAAATAACTTTATACAAGCCATTTACTACCTCAAAGCAATGTTTGTGGGTTCTTATCCCATTTGGGGCCAAACTTCAACAAGTCTTTCTTCACACTTCTAAACATTCTTCATCCATCTCTAGCACTTGTAATCAATCAAATTCATTGTATTATAACATATTCTAACCCAAAATAACTTTATACAAGCCATTTACTGCATCAAAGCATTGGTTGTGGGTTCTTATCCCATTTGAGACCAAACTTCAACAAGTCTTTCTTCACACTTCTAAACATTCTTCATCCATCTCTAGCACTTGTAAACAATCAAATTCATTGTATTATAACATATTCTAACCCAAAATAACTTTATACAAGCCATTTACTGCCTCAAAGCATTGGTTGTGGGTTCTTATCCCATTTGGGACCAAACTTCAACAAGTCTTTCTTCACACTTCTAAACATTCTTCATCCATCTCTAGCACTTGTAATCAATCAAATTCATTGAATTATAACATATTATAACCCAAAATAACTTTATACAAGCAATTAACAACCTCAAAGCAATGTTTGTGGGTTCTTATCCCATTTGGGACCAAACTTCAACAAGTCTTTCTTCACACACTTCTAAACATTCTTCATCCATCTCTAGCACTTGTAATCAATCAAATTCATTGTATTATAACATATTCTAACCCAAAATAACTTTATACAAGCAATTAACTACATCAAAGCAATGTTTGTAGGTTCTTATCCCATTTGGGACCAAACTTCAACAAGTCTTTCTTCACACTTCTAAACATTCTTCATCCATCTCTAGCACTTGTAAACAATCAAATTCATTGTATTATAACATATTCTAACCCAAAATAACTTTATACAAGCCATTTACTGCCTCAAAGCATTGGTTGTGGGTTCTTATCCCATTTGGGACCAAACTTCAACAAGTCTTTCTTCACACTTCTAAACATTCTTCATCCATCTCTAGCACTTGTAAACAATCAAATTCATTGTATTATAACATATTCTAACCCAAAATAACTTTATACAAGCCATTTACTGCCTCAAAGCATTGGTTGTGGGTTCTTATCCCATTTGGGACCAAACTTCAACAAGTCTTTCTTCACACTTCTAAACATTCTTCATCCATCTCTAGCACTTGTAATCAATCAAATTCATTGAATTATAACATATTATAACCCAAAATAACTTTATACAAGCAATTAACAACCTCAAAGCAATGTTTGTGGGTTCTTATCCCATTTGGGACCAAACTTCAACAAGTCTTTCTTCACACACTTCTAAACATTCTTCATCCATCTCTAGCACTTGTAATCAATCAAATTCATTGTATTATAACATATTCTAACCCAAAATAACTTTATACAAGCCATTTACTGCATCAAAGCATTGGTTGTGGGTTCTTATCCCATTTGAGACCAAACTTCAACAAGTCTTTCTTCACACTTCTAAACATTCTTCATCCATCTCTAGCACTTGTAAACAATCAAATTCATTGTATTATAACATATTCTAACCCAAAATAACTTTATACAAGCCATTTACTGCCTCAAAGCATTGGTTGTGGGTTCTTATCCCATTTGGGACCAAACTTCAACAAGTCTTTCTTCACACTTCTAAACATTCTTCATCCATCTCTAGCACTTGTAATCAATCAAATTCATTGAATTATAACATATTATAACCCAAAATAACTTTATACAAGCAATTAACAACCTCAAAGCAATGTTTGTGGGTTCTTATCCCATTTGGGACCAAACTTCAACAAGTCTTTCTTCACACACTTCTAAACATTCTTCATCCATCTCTAGCACTTGTAATCAATCAAATTCATTGTATTATAACATATTCTAACCCAAAATAACTTTATACAAGCAATTAACTACATCAAAGCAATGTTTGTAGGTTCTTATCCCATTTGGGACCAAACTTCAACAAGTCTTTCTTCACACTTCTAAACATTCTTCATCCATCTCTAGCACTTGTAAACAATCAAATTCATTGTATTATAACATATTCTAACCCAAAATAACTTTATACAAGCCATTTACTGCCTCAAAGCATTGGTTGTGGGTTCTTATCCCATTTGGGACCAAACTTCAACAAGTCTTTCTTCACACTTCTAAACATTCTTCATCCATCTCTAGCACTTGTAAACAATCAAATTCATTGTATTATAACATATTCTAACCCAAAATAACTTTATACAAGCCATTTACTGCCTCAAAGCATTGGTTGTGGGTTCTTATCCCATTTGGGACCAAACTTCAACAAGTCTTTCTTCACACTTCTAAACATTCTTCATCCATCTCTAGCACTTGTAATCAATCAAATTCATTGAATTATAACATATTATAACCCAAAATAACTTTATACAAGCAATTAACAACCTCAAAGCAATGTTTGTGGGTTCTTATCCCATTTGGGACCAAACTTCAACAAGTCTTTCTTCACACACTTCTAAACATTCTTCATCCATCTCTAGCACTTGTAATCAATCAAATTCATTGTATTATAACATATTCTAACCCAAAATAACTTTATACAAGCAATTAACTACATCAAAGCAATGTTTGTAGGTTCTTATCCCATTTGGGACCAAACTTCAACAAGTCTTTCTTCACACTTCTAAACATTCTTCATCCATCTCTAGCACTTGTAAACAATCAAATTCATTGTATTATAACATATTCTAACCCAAAATAACTTTATACAAGCCATTTACTGCCTCAAAGCATTGGTTGTGGGTTCTTATCCCATTTGGGACCAAACTTCAACAAGTCTTTCTTCACACTTCTAAACATTCTTCATCCATCTCTAGCACTTGTAAACAATCAAATTCATTGTATTATAACATATTCTAACCCAAAATAACTTTATATAAGCCATTTACTGCCTCAAAGCATTGGTTGTGGGTTCTTATCCCATTTGGGACCAAACTTCAACAAGTCTTTCTTCACACTTCTAAACATTCTTCATCCATCTCTAGCACTTGTAATCAATCAAATTCATTGAATTATAACATATTATAACCCAAAATAACTTTATACAAGCAATTAACAACCTCAAAGCAATGTTTGTGGGTTCTTATCCCATTTGGGACCAAACTTCAACAAGTCTTTCTTCACACTTCTAAACATTCTTCATCCATCTCTAGCACTTGTAATCAATCAAATTCATTGTATTATAACATATTCTAACCCAAAATAACTTTATACAAGCAATTAACTACATCAAAGCAATGTTTGTGGGTTCTTATCCCATTTGGGACCAAACTTCAACAAGTCTTTCTTCACACTTCTAAACATTCTTCATCCATCTCTAGCACTTGTAAACAATCAAATTCATTGTATTATAACATATTCTAACCCAAAATAACTTTATACAAGCCATTTACTGCCTCAAAGCATTGGTTGTGGGTTCTTATCCCATTTGGGACCAAACTTCAACAAGTCTTTCTTCACACTTCTAAACATTCTTCATCCATCTCTAGCACTTGTAATCAATTAAATTCATTGTATTATAACATATTCTAACCCAAAATAACTTTATACAAGCCATTTACTGCCTCAAAGCATTGGTTGTGGGTTCTTATCCCATTTGGGACCAAACTTCAACAAGTCTTTCTTCACACTTCTAAACATTCTTCATCCATCTCTAGCACTTGTAAACAATCAAATTCATTGTATTATAACATATTCTAACCCAAAATAACTTTATACAAGCCATTTACTGCCTCAAAGCATTGGTTGTGGGTTCTTATCCCATTTGGGACCAAACTTCAACAAGTCTTTCTTCACACTTCTAAACATTCTTCATCCATCTCTAGCACTTGTAATCAATCAAATTCATTGAATTATAACATATTCTAACCCAAAATAACTTTATACAAGCAATTAACAACCTCAAAGCAATGTTTGTGGGTTCTTATCCCATTTGGGACCAAACTTCAACAAGTCTTTCTTCACACTTCTAAACATTCTTCATCCATCTCTAGCACTTGTAATCAATCAAATTCATTGTATTATAACATATTCTAACCCAAAATAACTTTATACAAGCCATTTACTGCATCAAAGCATTGGTTGTGGGTTCTTATCCCATTTGGGACCAAACTTCAACAAGTCTTTCTTCACACTTCTAAACATTCTTCATCCATCTCTAGCACTTGTAAACAATCAAATTCATTGTATTATAACATATTCTAACCCAAAATAACTTTATACAAGCCATTTACTGCCTCAAAGCATTGGTTGTGGGTTCTTATCCCATTTGGGACCAAACTTCAACAAGTCTTTCTTCACACTTCTAAACATTCTTCATCCATCTCTAGCACTTGTAATCAATCAAATTCATTGTATTATAACATATTATAACCCAAAATAACTTTATACAAGCAATTAACAACCTCAAAGCAATGTTTGTGGGTTCTTATCCCATTTGGGACCAAACTTCAACAAGTCTTTCTTCACACACTTCTAAACATTCTTCATCCATCTCTAGCACTTGTAATCAATCAAATTCATTGTATTATAACATATTCTAACCCAAAATAACTTTATACAAGCAATTAACTACATCAAAGCAATGTTTGTGGGTTCTTATCCCATTTGGGACCAAACTTCAACAAGTCTTTCTTCACACTTCTAAACATTCTTCATCCATCTCTAGCACTTGTAAACAATCAAATTCATTGTATTATAACATATTCTAACCCAAAATAACTTTATACAAGCCATTTACTGCCTCAAAGCATTGGTTGTGGGTTCTTATCCCATTTGGGACCAAACTTCAACAAGTCTTTCTTCACACTTCTAAACATTCTTCATCCATCTCTAGCACTTGTAAACAATCAAATTCATTGTATTATAACATATTCTAACCCAAAATAACTTTATACAAGCCATTTACTGCCTCAAAGCATTGGTTGTGGGTTCTTATCCCATTTGGGACCAAACTTCAACAAGTCTTTCTTCACACTTCTAAACATTCTTCATCCATCTCTAGCACTTGTAATCAATCAAATTCATTGTATTATAACATATTCTAACCCAAAATAACTTTATACAAGCAATTAACAACCTCAAAGCAATGTTTGTGGGTTCTTATCCCATTTGGGACCAAACTTCAACAAGTCTTTCTTCACACTTCTAAACATTCTTCATCCATCTCTAGCACTTGTAATCAATCAAATTCATTGTATTATAACATATTCTAACCCAAAATAACTTTATACAAGCAATTAACTACATCAAAGCAATGTTTGTGGGTTCTTATCCCATTTGGGACCAAACTTCAACAAGTCTTTCTTCACACTTCTAAACATTCTTCATCCATCTCTAGCACTTGTAAACAATCAAATTCATTGTATTATAACATATTCTAACCCAAAATAACTTTATACAAGCCATTTACTGCCTCAAAGCATTGTTTGTGGGTTCTTATCCCATTTGGGACCAAACTTCAACAAGTCTTTCTTCACACTTCTAAACATTCTTCATCCATCTCTAGCACTTGTAATCAATCAAATTCATTTTATTATAACATATTCTAACCCAAAATAACTTTATACAAGCCATTTACTACCTCAAAGCATTGGTTGTGGGTTCTTATCCCATTTGGGACCAAACTTCAACATGTCTTTCTTCACACTTCTAAACATTCTTCATCCATCTCTAGCACTTGTAATCAATCAAATTCATTGTATTATAACATATTCTAACCCAAAATAACTTTATACAAGCCATTTACTGCCTCAAAGCAATGTTTGTGGGTTCTTATCCCATTTGGGACCAAACTTCAACAAGTCTTTCTTCACACTTCTAAACATTCTTCATCCATCTCTAGCACTTGTAATCAATCAAATTCATTGTATTATAACATATTCTAACCCAAAATAACTTTATACAAGCCATTTACTGCCTCAAAGCAATGTTTGTGGGTTCTTATCCCATTTGGGACCAAACTTCAACAAGTCTTTCTTCACACTTCTAAACATTCTTCATCCATCTCTAGCACTTTAAATCAATCAAATTCATTGTATTATAACATATTCTAACCCAAAATAACTTTATACAAGCCATTTACTGCCTCAAAGCATTGGTTGTGGGTTCTTATCCCATTTGGGACCAAACTTCAACAAGTCTTTCTTCACACTTCTAAACATTCTTCATCCATCTCTAGCACTTGAAATCAATCAAATTCATTGTATTATAACATATTCTAACCCAAAATAACTTTATACAAGCCATTTACTGCCTCAAAGCATTGGTTGTGGGTTCTTATCCCATTTGGGACCAAACTGCAACAAGACTTTCTTCACACTTCTAAACATTCTTCATCCATCTCTAGCACTTGTAATCAATCAAATTCATTGTATTATAACATATTCTAACCCAAAATAACTTTATACAAGCCATTTACTGCCTCAAAGCATTGTTTGTGGGTTCTTATCCCATTTGGGACCAAACTTCAACAAGTCTTTCTTCACACTTCTAAACATTCTTCATCCATCTCTAGCACTTGTAATCAATCAAATTCATTGTATTATAACATATTCTAACCCAAAATAACTTTATACAAGCCATTTACTGCCTCAAAGCATTGGTTGTGGGTTCTTATCCCATTTGGGACCAAACTTCAACAAGTCTTTCTTCACACTTCTAAACATTCTTCATCCATCTCTAGCACTTGTAATCAATCAAATTCATTGTATTATAACATATTCTAACCCAAAATAACTTTATACAAGCCATTTACTACCTCAAAGCATTGGTTGTGGGTTCTTATCCCATTTGGGACCAAATTTCAACAAGTCTTTCTTCACACTTCTAAACATTCTTCATCCATCCCTAGCACTTTTAATCAATCAAATTCATTGTAGTGTAACATATTCTAACCCAGAACAACTCTATACAAGCCATTTATTGCCTCAAAGCTTTGATTGTGGGTTCTTATCCCATTTGGGACCAAATTTCAACAAGTCTTACTTCACACTTCTAAACAGTCTTCATCCATCTATAGCACTTGTAATCAATCAAATTCATTGTATTATAACATATTCTAACCCAAAATAACTTTATACAAGCCATTTACTGCCTCAAAGCATTGTTTGTGGGTTCTTATCCCATTTGGGACCAAACTTCAACAAGTCTTTCTTCACACTTCTAAACATTCTTCATCCATCTCTAGCACTTGTAATCAATCAAATTCATTGTATTATAACATATTCTAACCCAAAATAACTTTATACAAGCCATTTACTACCTCAAAGCAATGTTTGTGGGTTCTTATCCCATTTGGGACCAAACTTCAACAAGTCTTTCTTCACACTTCTAAACATTCTTCATCCATCTCTAGCACTTGTAATCAATCAAATTCATTGTATTATAACATATTCTAACCCAAAATAACTTTATACAAGCCATTTACTGCCTCAAAGCAATGTTTGTGGGTTCTTATCCCATTTGGGACCAAACTTCAACAAGTCTTTCTTCACACTTCTAAACATTCTTCATCCATCTCTAGCACTTGTAATCAATCAAATTCATTGTATTATAACATATTCTAACCCAAAATAACTTTATACAAGCCATTTACTGCCTCAAAGCATTGGTTGTGGGTTCTTATCCCATTTGGGACCAAACTTCAACAAGTCTTTCTTCACACTTCTAAACATTCTTCATCCATCTCTAGCACTTGTAATCAATCAAATTCATTGTATTATAACATATTCTAACCCAAAATAACTTTATACAAGCCATTTACTGCCTCAAAGCATTGTTTGTGGGTTCTTATCCCATTTGGGACCAAACTTCAACAAGTCTTTCTTCACACTTCTAAACATTCTTCATCCATCTCTAGCACTTGTAATCAATCAAATTCATTGTATTATAACATATTCTAACCCAAAATAACTTTATACAAGCCATTTACTGCCTCAAAGCATTGGTTGTGGGTTCTTATCCCATTTGGGACCAAACTTCAACACGTCTTTCTTCACACTTCTAAACATTCTTCATCCTTCTCTAGCACTTGTAATCAATCAAATTCATTGTATTATAACATATTCTAACCCAAAATAACTTTATACAAGCCATTTACTGCCTCAAAGCATTGTTTGTGGGTTCTTATCCCATTTGGGACCAAACTTCAACAAGTCTTTCTTCACACTTCTAAACATTCTTCATCCATCTCTAGCACTTGTAATCAATCAAATTCATTGTATTATAACATATTCTAACCCAAAATAACTTTATACAAGCCATTTACTACCTCAAAGCAATGTTTGTGGGTTCTTATCCCATTTGGGACCAAACTTCAACAAGTCTTTCTTCACACTTCTAAACATTCTTCATCCATCTCTAGCACTTGTAATCAATCAAATTCATTGTATTATAACATATTCTAACCCAAAATAACTTTATACAAGCCATTTACTACCTCAAAGCATTGTTTGTGGGTTCTTATCCCATTTGGGACCAAACTTCAACAAGTCTTTCTTCACACTTCTAAACATTCTTCATCCATCTCTAGCACTTGTAATCAATCAAATTCATTGTATTATAACATATTCTAACCCAAAATAACTTTATACAAGCCATTTACTACCTCAAAGCAATGTTTGTGGGTTCTTATCCCATTTGGGACCAAACTTCAACAAGTCTTTCTTCACACTTCTAAACATTCTTCATCCATCTCTAGCACTTGTAATCAATCAAATTCATTGTATTATAACATATTCTAACCCAAAATAACTTTATACAAGCCATTTACTGCCTCAAAGCATTGGTTGTGGGTTCTTATCCCATTTGGGACCAAACTTCAACAAGTCTTTCTTCACACTTCTAAACATTCTTCATCCATCTCTAGCACTTGTAATCAATCAAATTCATTGTATTATAACATATTCTAACCCAAAATAACTTTATACAAGCCATTTACTACCTCAAAGCAATGTTTGTGGGTTCTTATCCCATTTGGGACCAAACTTCAACAAGTCTTTCTTCACACTTCTAAACATTCTTCATCCATCTCTAGCACTTGTAATCAATCAAATTCATTGTATTATAACATATTCTAACCCAAAATAACTTTATACAAGCCATTTACTGCCTCAAAGCATTGTTTGTGGGTTCTTATCCCATTTGGGACCAAACTTCAACAAGTCTTTCTTCACACTTCTAAACATTCTTCATCCATCTCTAGCACTTGTAATCAATCAAATTCATTGTATTATAACATATTCTAACCCAAAATAACTTTATACAAGCCATTTACTGCCTCAAAGCATTGTTTGTGGGTTCTTATCCCATTTGGGACCAAACTTCAACAAGTCTTTCTTCACACTTCTAAACATTCTTCATCCTTCTCTAGCACTTGTAATCAATCAAATTCATTGTATTATAACATATTCTAACCCAAAATAACTTTATACAAGCCATTTACTGCCTCAAAGCATTGTTTGTGGGTTCTTATCCCATTTGGGACCAAACTTCAACAAGTCTTTCTTCACACTTCTAAACATTCTTCATCCATCTCTAGCACTTGTAATCAATCAAATTCATTGTATTATAACATATTCTAACCCAAAATAACTTTATACAAGCCATTTACTGCCTCAAAGCATTGTTTGTGGGTTCTTATCCCATTTGGGACCAAACTTCAACAAGTCTTTCTTCACACTTCTAAACATTCTTCATCCATCTCTAGCACTTGTAATCAATCAAATTCATTGTATTATAACATATTCTAACCCAAAATAACTTTATACAAGCCATTCACTGCCTCAAAGCATTGGTTGTGGGTTCTTATCCCATTTGGGACCAAACTTCAACAAGTCTTTCTTCACACTTCTAAACATTCTTCATCCATCTCTAACACTTGTAATTATTGAAATAAATGAGCACAAGCAATGAAGGAACGATCGATCACAACATCAAGGGATCGATCGATCACAACAATAAGGAAATGACCGATCGTTCACAACAAGGGATCGATCAATCTATCCACTAGAACGATCGGTCTCTAGGCACACACGTGATCAAGGTGTGCAAAGTTCGGGTCAAAGTTATCAAGACCGAAGCTTGTGCAAAGTT
The DNA here is from genome assembly GCA_036452645.1 of Capsella bursa-pastoris. Classification (NCBI taxonomy): domain Eukaryota; kingdom Viridiplantae; phylum Streptophyta; class Magnoliopsida; order Brassicales; family Brassicaceae; genus Capsella; species Capsella bursa-pastoris. The sequence goes on from CP144192.1 coordinate 7,471,066, forward strand.
CGGGTCATTCATGAAGTGATCAAGATGTGCAAAGTTCGGGTCATTCATGAAGTGATCAAGAAGTGCAAAGTTCGGGTCATTCATGAAGTTATCAAGATGTGCAAAGTTCGGGTCATTCATGAAGTGATCAAGATGTGCAAAGTTCGGGTCATTCATGAAGTTATCAAGATGTGCAAAGTTCGGGTCATTCATGAAGTTATCAAGTTGTGCAAAGTTCGGGTCATCATCAAGATGTGCAAAACCGGGGTTTAATCACCAAAGAAGAATGTGCAAAGTTCGGGTCAATCTTGAAGATGAAGATGTGCAAATCTAGGGTCAACAACAAGATGATAAAGAATGTGCAAATCTAGGGTCAACAACAAGATGATAAAGAATGTGCAAATCTAGGGTCGATGAACGAAGTGAAGAAGGCCCTAGATTCAAATGTGTTTAGGCGCCAAAATGAGCTACATGTGGGTGAGGAAGCAATCAACTTGCAAGGAGGACCACATGTAACTAAGGAACGTTAGGAGCTGTCCCTTTCACCCTTTGGGCGTCCATATATCTCTCCAAAGTCACATGTTGTATTAAGAGAAGAAGAAACAAGTGGGAGAGTCACATGTTGGCCTAAGAAGCCATTTTGGAGATGTCACTATCAACGCTTTGGACCAGCTCTCTCTCTCCCTTTATGTCACTTTCTCTTCACTTTAGCTGCTTTAGTTTGATTGTAAATGAGTGTATTAGAGCAATATAGACGTTGGGAAGTAGGGCAACAAGCCACCCAATGTGTCTCATTCATTTTGTATATATATGCATGCTTAAAGCTTAATAAAAGTTAAGCTCTCCTTTGGGGAGTCTTCCCCTATACTAAAATCGTCTCTTATACTCACAAATGGGGAAGTTCTGATCTTTATACTATCATGGAGAGACCAAGCTTTGGCAATGCTTGGTCTCATCCCATTCTCTCATTCAATTCTCTCCCACTCTCTAAATCGATTCTATAAGGGTTTTGGGTTCTGTTTTGGTGTGAGAGAGCTGTTGCGTCTCATGCTTATTCTTGAGTATACACAGCTTCAATGGGCGTGTATGACTTAGTTATAACCTCAAGAACAGCTCTCATTGTGTTCGTTTCTTGATGGTTATACACAAGAGCACACAAACTCAGATTTGGTGTTCTTGTGAGTTTCTTGTGAGTTTAAGGAGGAGATTAGATCTTGCAGCTCAATCTCTTTGAAATCTTACATGGTATCAGAGCCAGGTTGAAAGATCTGAGCTGTTTTGGCTTTTATAAGCAAAGAAATTCAGAGTAAATCTCTATTCAAACACCCACAAACACCCAAACACTCACTCTCTTTTCTATTCCGCAAAATCTCTCATTCTTGGTTACTAAATCTCTCATTCTGGTTACTCTATTCTCTTGGCTACTAATTCTCAAAATCTTGGTTACTCATACTCTCATTCTGGTTACAAATACTCTTATGAACCTTGTTGGTTCTTGAAGGCGCAACACAATGCTTGAAGTTAGAACCAATGGCCATCAAGCTTTGGAGACCACAAGGATGTTCTTTCTAGCGAGTCAAAGCTCCGGAAGATCAAGGGAGAACCTGCGAGGCTTACCGAGGGTGAATGCTATGGTTGAAGTTCTTGTGGAGACGCCTAATGGAAAGGCAAGCTGGTGGAAAGTGATGAATCAACTCAAGACATGTGTGTTAGCGTCACGTTGTTGGAGTTCAAGATTGGATGTGCACTAGGTGTCAATTATACTAGGCACAAGGTTTCTTGACTCAAGGGATGGCCCAAGCCATAGAAAACTCAAGTTATTGGTTCCCAAGATGATTCAACATCTTGGTTACGAAGTCACAAATTCTGGTTATATTCTCGGCAAGAAGCAAAGTCTCTGTCGAAGCGTCTTAAAGATCGACTCGTACGAAGGCTTTTCACTGCGATTCAGCTCCAATGTTCTTCATACAAGTTCTTGGAAATTGAGTAAGCTTTCCAGTGGAAGTAAAATCATCCGGATACGAGCAGGCGTTAAGAAGTTATGACCCATTCAGTGGGCATATATCATTCTGACGCGAATAAGAAGAAGCAATCGACCATGAAGGTCGGTTAAGGGATCGATTGGCCATTGAATGGCAACGAACAAAGCTTCCAATGAAGCCAAATTGAAGTCAAGAAGTGTTCTATCTCTCTCCAGCTTCAAAGGAAGCTAAAAAGAAGATAGAAAGAAGCAAGAAGCGGCTGGAGAAGAAGCCTCCAAGCCAGTCATGAAGCTCATCCAAAGTTGGATGTAGAAGAGAGGTGGATTGAGTTCTAGTAGTCATCAACCATGGAGAGGAGACCAATGGGCAGAAACTCAAATGGTGATGCAAACCAAGTCTCATCCAACCAATTACAACAAAGAAGACAAAAGGCTAATTCTAAACCTTACTCTTTAATTTGTTGTTGATTATATTGCCTATATTTGACATTGAAATTGCATTATGGATATAATTGCTTTCTTCATTGTTGAAATGTTTTTTTAGGAATTGTTATGTGATCTGAATTTTTTTTTTTTAGCTTGTCCAATATGATTAGAGTTAGTCATATTTTTGAATTTAGATTTACTAAATTTGAATTTATTTAAATTTATATTCTTTTTAAAATTATTTCTTAAATTCTGTTTTGTGTTTTTAAACAGTAAAATGTTTTTAAAAACGAATTTAAATTATTTTGAAGTTGAAAATATTTTTGAAGTATTTTTCAAACGTTTTTAAATTATTTAAAAAGGTGAAAATATTTTTATTAAGTATTTTATATGTTTTAAAAGGTTAATATCAGTTTTTAAAATATTTATATGACATTAGTCAATTTGTTAAAATCTGTTTTTATGAACTGAATTTTTAATTGGATTTAGCATGTTTTTAAAACAGCATTTCTTGTTTATTATCTGATTTATATTCTTGTAGTTCAATTTAAGTTAGTTCTCTCAAGTCTCATCTAAGCTTAATGTTATTCTTATGGCACATATACTTAAGATTTCTTTACATCTTTTGAATGAAGGTGTAAAAGAGAAAGAAAGCCATAGAGAAGCTAGATGAAAAGAAGAGAACCGGTTAGATCATGGAAGCTATGGTATGGAAAGGGAAGAAGCAAGGCTAATGGTGGCTTGACTAAACAAAGAAAGATCAATCCATGGTGGTGACCGAAAGGAGGAGTTCCTTAAGCGAGTACACACACGGAGGATTAGAGTCTCAACAAGAAGTCAAAGCAAGAAGCCCAAGTGACCCTACATTCAAACCATGGCTATAGCTAAATCATTCAACCGTGAAGACTATACTCTTTTTCCCTTAGCAAAGTTTTATCCCAAGAGGTTTTCTTTGCTAAGGTTTTTAATGAGGTAGTCATTTGCGTGTTGCAAGCTTGGCCTTTGGTCCCCAACGTCCAAGCTTGAGGGGGAGTATTGAGAGGAAGAAGCTAATGGGAAAGCTTAAGTCCGAAGCCTAGAAGACTAGGACGAGTTCATGTGGTTCAAGGAGTGATACTTGATCATGCTCATTTATGTCCAAGCTTAACCTCCACCCCTTCCGGTCAAGCTTGAGGGGGAGTATTGAAATAAATGAGCACAAGCAATGAAGGAACGATCGATCACAACATCAAGGGATCGATCGATCACAACAATAAGGAAATGACCGATCGTTCACAACAAGGGATCGATCAATCTATCCACTAGAACGATCGGTCTCTAGGCACACACGTGATCAAGGTGTGCAAAGTTCGGGTCAAAGTTATCAAGACCGAAGCTTGTGCAAAGTTCGGGTCATTCATGAAGTGATCAAGATGTGCAAAGTTCGGGTCATTCATGAAGTGATCAAGAAGTGCAAAGTTCGGGTCATTCATGAAGTTATCAAGATGTGCAAAGTTCGGGTCATTCATGAAGTGATCAAGATGTGCAAAGTTCGGGTCATTCATGAAGTTATCAAGATGTGCAAAGTTCGGGTCATTCATGAAGTTATCAAGTTGTGCAAAGTTCGGGTCATCATCAAGATGTGCAAAACCGGGGTTTAATCACCAAAGAAGAATGTGCAAAGTTCGGGTCAATCTTGAAGATGAAGATGTGCAAATCTAGGGTCAACAACAAGATGATAAAGAATGTGCAAATCTAGGGTCAACAACAAGATGATAAAGAATGTGCAAATCTAGGGTCGATGAACGAAGTGAAGAAGGCCCTAGATTCAAATGTGTTTAGGCGCCAAAATGAGCTACATGTGGGTGAGGAAGCAATCAACTTGCAAGGAGGACCACATGTAACTAAGGAACGTTAGGAGCTGTCCCTTTCACCCTTTGGGCGTCCATATATCTCTCCAAAGTCACATGTTGTATTAAGAGAAGAAGAAACAAGTGGGAGAGTCACATGTTGGCCTAAGAAGCCATTTTGGAGATGTCACTATCAACGCTTTGGACCAGCTCTCTCTCTCCCTTTATGTCACTTTCTCTTCACTTTAGCTGCTTTAGTTTGATTGTAAATGAGTGTATTAGAGCAATATAGACGTTGGGAAGTAGGGCAACAAGCCACCCAATGTGTCTCATTCATTTTGTATATATATGCATGCTTAAAGCTTAATAAAAGTTAAGCTCTCCTTTGGGGAGTCTTCCCCTATACTAAAATCGTCTCTTATACTCACAAATGGGGAAGTTCTGATCTTTATACTCTCATGGAGAGACCAAGCTTTGGCAATGCTTGGTCTCATCCCATTCTCTCATTCAATTCTCTCCCACTCTCTAAATCGATTCTATAAGGGTTTTGGGTTCTGTTTTGGTGTGAGAGAGCTGTTGCGTCTCATGCTTATTCTTGAGTATACACAGCTTCAATGGGCGTGTATGACTTAGTTATAACCTCAAGAACAGCTCTCATTGTGTTCGTTTCTTGATGGTTATACACAAGAGCACACAAACTCAGATTTGGTGTTCTTGTGAGTTTCTTGTGAGTTTAAGGAGGAGATTAGATCTTGCAGCTCAATCTCTTTGAAATCTTACACTTCATGCATCTCTAGCACTTGTAATCAATCAAATTCATTGTATTATAACATATTCTAACCCAAAATAACTTTATACAAGCCATTTACTGCCTCAAAGCATTGTTTGTGGGTTCTTATCCCATTTGGGACCAAACTTCAACAAGTCTTTCTTCACACTTCTAAACATTCTTCATCCATCTCTAGCACTTGTAATCAATCAAATTCATTGTATTATAACATATTCTAACCCAAAATAACTTTATACAAGCCATTTACTGCCTCAAAGCATTGTTTGTGGGTTCTTATCCCATTTGGGACCAAACTTCAACAAGTCTTTCTTCACACTTCTAAACATTCTTCATCCATCTCTAGCACTTGTAATCAATCAAATTCATTGTATTATAACATATTCTAACCCAAAATAACTTTATACAAGCCATTTACTACCTCAAAGCAATGTTTGTGGGTTCTTATCCCATTTGGGAGCAAACTTCAACAAGTCTTTCTTCACACTTCTAAACATTCTTAATCCATCTCTAGCACTTGAAATCATTCAAATTCATTGTATTATAACATATTCTAACCCAAAATAACTTTATACAAGCCATTTACTACATCAAAGCATTGTTTGTGGGTTCTTATCCCATTTGGGACCAAACTTCAACAAGTCTTTCTTCACACTTCTAAACATTCTTCATCCATCTCTAGCACTTGTAATCAATCAAATTCATTGTATTATAACATATTCTAACCCAAAATAACTTTATACAAGCCATTTACTGCCTCAAAGCATTGTTTGTGGGTTCTTATCCCATTTGGGACCAAACTTCAACAAGTCTTTCTTCACACTTCTAAACATTCTTCATCCATCTCTAGCACTTGTAATCAATCAAATTCATTGTATTATAACATATTCTAACCCAAAATAACTTTATACAAGCCATTTACTACCTCAAAGCAATGTTTGTGGGTTCTTATCCCATTTGGGAGCAAACTTCAACAAGTCTTTCTTCACACTTCTAAACATTCTTCATCCATCTCTAGCACTTGAAATCATTCAAATTCATTGTATTATAACATATTCTAACCCAAAATAACTTTATACAAGCCATTTACTACATCAAAGCATTGTTTGTGGGTTCTTATCCCATTTGGGACCAAACTTCAACAAGTCTTTCTTCACACTTCTAAACATTCTTCATCCATCTCTAGCACTTGTAATCAATCAAATTCATTGTATTATAACATATTCTAACCCAAAATAACTTTATACAAGCCATTTACTGCCTCAAAGCATTGTTTGTGGGTTCTTATCCCATTTGGGACCAAACTTCAACAAGTCTTTCTTCACACTTCTAAACATTCTTCATCCTTCTCTAGCACTTGTAATCAATCAAATTCATTGTATTATAACATATTCTAACCCAAAATAACTTTATACAAGCCATTTACTGCCTCAAAGCATTGTTTGTGGGTTCTTATCCCATTTGGGACCAAACTTCAACAAGTCTTTCTTCACACTTCTAAACATTCTCCATCCATCTCTAGCACTTGAAATCAATCAAATTCATTGTATTATAACATATTCTAGCCCAAAATAACTTTATACAAGCCATTTACTACATCAAAGCAATGTTTGTGGGTTCTTATCCCATTTGGGACCAAACTTCAACAAGTCTTTCTTCACACTTCTAAACATTCTTCATCCATCTCTAGCACTTGTAATCAATCAAATTCATTGTATTATAACATATTCTAACCCAAAATAACTTTATACAAGCCATTTACTGCCTCAAAGCATTGTTTGTGGGTTCTTATCCCATTTGGGACCAAACTTCAACAAGTCTTTCTTCACACTTCTAAACATTCTTCATCCATCTCTAGCACTTGTAATCAATCAAATTCATTGTATTATAACATATTCTAACCCAAAATAACTTTATACAAGCCATTTACTGCCTCAAAGCATTGTTTGTGGGTTCTTATCCCATTTGGGACCAAACTTCAACAAGTCTTTCTTCACACTTCTAAACATTCTTCATCCATCTCTAGCACTTGTAATCAATCAAATTCATTGTATTATAACATATTCTAACCCAAAATAACTTTATACAAGCCATTTACTACCTCAAAGCAATGTTTGTGGGTTCTTATCCCATTTGGGAGCAAACTTCAACAAGTCTTTCTTCACACTTCTAAACATTCTTCATCCATCTCTAGCACTTGAAATCATTCAAATTCATTGTATTATAACATATTCTAACCCAAAATAACTTTATACAAGCCATTTACTACATCAAAGCATTGTTTGTGGGTTCTTATCCCATTTGGGACCAAACTTCAACAAGTCTTTCTTCACACTTCTAAACATTCTTCATCCATCTCTAGCACTTGTAATCAATCAAATTCATTGTATTATAACATATTCTAACCCAAAATAACTTTATACAAGCCATTTACTGCCTCAAAGCATTGTTTGTGGGTTCTTATCCCATTTGGGACCAAACTTCAACAAGTCTTTCTTCACACTTCTAAACATTCTTCATCCATCTCTAGCACTTGTAATCAATCAAATTCATTGTATTATAACATATTCTAACCCAAAATAACTTTATACAAGCCATTTACTGCCTCAAAGCATTGTTTGTGGGTTCTTATCCCATTTGGGACCAAACTTCAACAAGTCTTTCTTCACACTTCTAAACATTCTTCATCCATCTCTAGCACTTGAAATCATTCAAATTCATTGTATTATAACATATTCTAACCCAAAATAACTTTATACAAGCCATTTACTACATCAAAGCATTGTTTGTGGGTTCTTATCCCATTTGGGACCAAACTTCAACAAGTCTTTCTTCACACTTCTAAACATTCTTCATCCTTCTCTAGCACTTGTAATCAATCAAATTCATTGTATTATAACATATTCTAACCCAAAATAACTTTATACAAGCCATTTACTGCCTCAAAGCATTGTTTGTGGGTTCTTATCCCATTTGGGACCAAACTTCAACAAGTCTTTCTTCACACTTCTAAACATTCTTCATCCATCTCTAGCACTTGTAATCAATCAAATTCATTGTATTATAACATATTCTAACCCAAAATAACTTTATACAAGCCATTTACTGCCTCAAAGCATTGTTTGTGGGTTCTTATCCCATTTGGGACCAAACTTCAACAAGTCTTTCTTCACACTTCTAAACATTCTTCATCCATCTCTAGCACTTGTAATCAATCAAATTCATTGTATTATAACATATTCTAACCCAAAATAACTTTATACAAGCCATTTACTGCCTCAAAGCATTGTTTGTGGGTTCTTATCCCATTTGGGACCAAACTTCAACAAGTCTTTCTTCACACTTCTAAACATTCTTCATCCATCTCTAGCACTTGTAATCAATCAAATTCATTGTATTATAACATATTCTAACCCAAAATAACTTTATACAAGCCATTTACTGCCTCAAAGCATTGTTTGTGGGTTCTTATCCCATTTGGGACCAAACTTCAACAAGTCTTTCTTCACACTTCTAAACATTCTTCATCCATCTCTAGCACTTGTAATCAATCAAATTCATTGTATTATAACATATTCTAACCCAAAATAACTTTATACAAGCCATTTACTGCCTCAAAGCATTGTTTGTGGGTTCTTATCCCATTTGGGACCAAACTTCAACAAGTCTTTCTTCACACTTCTAAACATTTTTCATCCATCTCTAGCAGTTGTAATCAATCAAATTCATTGTATTATAACATATTCTAACCCAAAATAACTTTATACAAGCCATTTACTACATCAAAGCATTGTTTGTGGGTTCCATCCCATTTGGGACCAAACTTCAACAAGTCTTTCTTCACACTTCTAAACATTCTTCATCCTTCTCTAGCACTTGTAATCAATCAAATTCATTGTATTATAACATATTCTAACCCAAAATAACTTTATACAAGCCATTTACTGCCTCAAAGCATTGTTTGTGGGTTCTTATCCCATTTGGGACCAAACTTCAACAAGTCTTTCTTCACACTTCTAAACATTCTTCATCCATCTCTAGCACTTGAAATCAATCAAATTCATTGTATTATAACATATTCTAACCCAAAATAACTTTATACAAGCCATTTACTACCTCAAAGCATTGTTTGTGGGTTCTTATCCCATTTGGGACCAAACTTCAACAAGTCTTTCTTCACACTTCTAAACATTCTTCATCCATCTCTAGCACTTGTAATCAATCAAATTCATTGTATTATAACATATTCTAACCCAAAATAACTTTATACAAGCCATTTACTGCCTCAAAGCATTGTTTGTGGGTTCTTATCCCATTTGGGACCAAACTTCAACAAGTCTTTCTTCACACTTCTAAACATTCTTCATCCATCTCTAGCACTTGTAATCAATCAAATTCATTGTATTATAACATATTCTAACCCAAAATAACTTTATACAAGCCATTTACTGCCTCAAAGCATTGTTTGTGGGTTCTTATCCCATTTGGGACCAAACTTCAACAAGTCTTTCTTCACACTTCTAAACATTCTTCATCCATCTCTAGCACTTGTAATCAATCAAATTCATTGTATTATAACATATTCTAACCCAAAATAACTTTATACAAGCCATTTACTGCCTCAAAGCATTGTTTGTGGGTTCTTATCCCATTTGGGACCAAACTTCAACAAGTCTTTCTTCACACTTCTAAACATTCTTCATCCATCTCTAGCACTTGAAATCAATCAAATTCATTGTATTATAACATATTCTAACCCAAAATAACTTTATACAAGCCATTTACTGCCTCAAAGCATTGTTTGTGGGTTCTTATCCCATTTGGGACCAAACTTCAACAAGTCTTTCTTCACACTTCTAAACATTCTTCATCCATCTCTAGCACTTGTAATCAATCAAATTCATTGTATTATAACATATTCTAACCCAAAATAACTTTATACAAGCCATTTACTACCTCAAAGCAATGTTTGTGGGTTCTTATCCCATTTGGGACCAAACTTCAACAAGTCTTTCTTCACACTTCTAAACATTCTTCATCCATCTCTAGCACTTGTAATCAATCAAATTCATTGTATTATAACATATTCTAACCCAAAATAACTTTATACAAGCCATTTACTACATCAAAGCAATGTTTGTGGGTTCTTATCCCATTTGGGACCAAACTTCAACAAGTCTTTCTTCACACTTCTAAACATTCTTCATCCATCTCTAGCACTTGAAATCAATCAAATTCATTGTATTATAACATATTCTAACCCAAAATAACTTTATACAAGCCATTTACTACATCAAAGCATTGTTTGTGGGTTCTTATCCCATTTGGGACCAAACTTCAACAAGTCTTTCTTCACACTTCTAAACATTCTTCATCCATCTCTAGCACTTGTAATCAATCAAATTCATTGTATTATAACATATTCTAACCCAAAATAACTTTATACAAGCCATTTACTGCCTCAAAGCATTGTTTGTGGGTTCTTATCCCATTTGGGACCAAACTTCAACAAGTCTTTCTTCACACTTCTAAACATTCTTCATCCATCTCTAGCACTTGTAATCAATCAAATTCATTGTATTATAACATATTCTAACCCAAAATAACTTTATACAAGCCATTTACTGCCTCAAAGCATTGTTTGTGGGTTCTTATCCCATTTGGGACCAAACTTCAACAAGTCTTTCTTCACACTTCTAAACATTCTTCATCCATCTCTAGCACTTGTAATCAATCAAATTCATTGTATTATAACATATTCTAACCCAAAATAACTTTATACAAGCCATTTACTACCTCAAAGCAATGTTTGTGGGTTCTTATCCCATTTGGGACCAAACTTCAACAAGTCTTTCTTCACACTTCTAAACATTCTTCATCCATCTCTAGCACTTGTAATCAATCAAATTCATTGTATTATAACATATTCTAACCCAAAATAACTTTATACAAGCCATTTACTGCCTCAAAGCATTGTTTGTGGGTTCTTATCCCATTTGGGACCAAACTTCAACAAGTCTTTCTTCACACTTCTAAACATTCTTCATCCATCTCTAGCACTTGTAATCAATCAAATTCATTGTATTATAACATATTCTAACCCAAAATAACTTTATACAAGCCATTTACTGCCTCAAAGCATTGTTTGTGGGTTCTTATCCCATTTGGGACCAAACTTCAACAAGTCTTTCTTCACACTTCTAAACATTCTTCATCCATCTCTAGCACTTGTAATCAATCAAATTCATTGTATTATAACATATTCTAACCCAAAATAACTTTATACAAGCCATTTACTGCCTCAAAGCATTGTTTGTGGGTTCTTATCCCATTTGGGACCAAACTTCAACAAGTCTTTCTTCACACTTCTAAACATTCTTCATCCATCTCTAGCACTTGTAATCAATCAAATTCATTGTATTATAACATATTCTAACCCAAAATAACTTTATACAAGCCATTTACTACATCAAAGCATTGTTTGTGGGTTCTTATCCCATTTGGGACCAAACTTCAACAAGTCTTTCTTCACACTTCTAAACATTCTTCATCCATCTCTAGCACTTGTAATCAATCAAATTCATTGTATTATAACATATTCTAACCCAAAATAACTTTATACAAGCCATTTACTGCCTCAAAGCATTGTTTGTGGGTTCTTATCCCATTTGGGACCAAACTTCAACAAGTCTTTCTTCACACTTCTAAACATTCTTCATCCTTCTCTAGCACTTGTAATCAATCAAATTCATTGTATTATAACATATTCTAACCCAAAATAACTTTATACAAGCCATTTACTGCCTCAAAGCATTGTTTGTGGGTTCTTATCCCATTTGGGACCAAACTTCAACAAGTCTTTCTTCACACTTCTAAACATTCTTCATCCATCTCTAGCACTTGTAATCAATCAAATTCATTGTATTATAACATATTCTAACCCAAAATAACTTTATACAAGCCATTTACTACCTCAAAGCAATGTTTGTGGGTTCTTATCCCATTTGGGACCAAACTTCAACAAGTCTTTCTTCACACTTCTAAACATTCTTCATCCATCTCTAGCACTTGTAATCAATCAAATTCATTGTATTATAACATATTCTAACCCAAAATAACTTTATACAAGCCATTTACTACATCAAAGCATTGTTTGTGGGTTCTTATCCCATTTGGGACCAAACTTCAACAAGTCTTTCTTCACACTTCTAAACATTCTTCATCCATCTCTAGCACTTGTAATCAATCAAATTCATTGTATTATAACATATTCTAACCCAAAATAACTTTATACAAGCCATTTACTACCTCAAAGCAATGTTTGTGGGTTCTTATCCCATTTGGGACCAAACTTCAACAAGTCTTTCTTCACACTTCTAAACATTCTTCATCCATCTCTAGCACTTGTAATCAATCAAATTCATTGTATTATAACATATTCTAACCCAAAATAACTTTATACAAGCCATTTACTGCCTCAAAGCATTGTTTGTGGGTTCTTATCCCATTTGGGACCAAACTTCAACAAGTCTTTCTTCACACTTCTAAACATTCTTCATCCATCTCTAGCACTTGTAATCAATCAAATTCATTGTATTATAACATATTCTAACCCAAAATAACTTTATACAAGCCATTTACTGCCTCAAAGCATTGTTTGTGGGTTCTTATCCCATTTGGGACCAAACTTCAACAAGTCTTTCTTCACACTTCTAAACATTCTTCATCCATCTCTAGCACTTGTAATCAATCAAATTCATTGTATTATAACATATTCTAACCCAAAATAACTTTATACAAGCCATTTACTGCCTCAAAGCATTGTTTGTGGGTTCTTATCCCATTTGGGACCAAACTTCAACAAGTCTTTCTTCACACTTCTAAACATTCTTCATCCATCTCTAGCACTTGTAATCAATCAAATTCATTGTATTATAACATATTCTAACCCAAAATAACTTTATACAAGCCATTTACTACCTCAAAGCATTGTTTGTGGGTTCTTATCCCATTTGGGACCAAACTTCAACAAGTCTTTCTTCACACTTCTAAACATTCTTCATCCATCTCTAGCACTTGTAATCAATCAAATTCATTGTATTATAACATATTCTAACCCAAAATAACTTTATACAAGCCATTTACTGCCTCAAAGCATTGTTTGTGGGTTCTTATCCCATTTGGGACCAAACTTCAACAAGTCTTTCTTCACACTTCTAAACATTCTTCATCCATCTCTAGCACTTGTAATCAATCAAATTCATTGTATTATAACATATTCTAACCCAAAATAACTTTATACAAGCCATTTACTGCCTCAAAGCATTGTTTGTGGGTTCTTATCCCATTTGGGACCAAACTTCAACAAGTCTTTCTTCACACTTCTAAACATTCTTCATCCATCTCTAGCACTTGTAATCAATCAAATTCATTGTATTATAACATATTCTAACCCAAAATAACTTTATACAAGCCATTTACTGCCTCAAAGCATTGTTTGTGGGTTCTTATCCCATTTGGGACCAAACTTCAACAAGTCTTTCTTCACACTTCTAAACATTCTTCATCCATCTCTAGCACTTGTAATCAATCAAATTCATTGTATTATAACATATTCTAACCCAAAATAACTTTATACAAGCCATTTACTGCCTCAAAGCATTGTTTGTGGGTTCTTATCCCATTTGGGACCAAACTTCAACAAGTCTTTCTTCACACTTCTAAACATTCTTCATCCATCTCTAGCACTTGTAATCAATCAAATTCATTGTATTATAACATATTCTAACCCAAAATAACTTTATACAAGCCATTTACTGCCTCAAAGCATTGTTTGTGGGTTCTTATCCCATTTGGGACCAAACTTCAACAAGTCTTTCTTCACACTTCTAAACATTCTTCATCCATCTCTAGCACTTGTAATCAATCAAATTCATTGTATTATAACATATTCTAACCCAAAATAACTTTATACAAGCCATTTACTGCCTCAAAGCATTGTTTGTGGGTTCTTATCCCATTTGGGACCAAACTTCAACAAGTCTTTCTTCACACTTCTAAACATTCTTCATCCATCTCTAGCACTTGTAATCAATCAAATTCATTGTATTATAACATATTCTAACCCAAAATAACTTTATACAAGCCATTTACTGCCTCAAAGCATTGTTTGTGGGTTCTTATCCCATTTGGGACCAAACTTCAACAAGTCTTTCTTCACACTTCTAAACATTCTTCATCCATCTCTAGCACTTGTAATCAATCAAATTCATTGTATTATAACATATTCTAACCCAAAATAACTTTATACAAGCCATTTACTGCCTCAAAGCATTGTTTGTGGGTTCTTATCCCATTTGGGACCAAACTTCAACAAGTCTTTCTTCACACTTCTAAACATTCTTCATCCATCTCTAGCACTTGTAATCAATCAAATTCATTGTATTATAACATATTCTAACCCAAAATAACTTTATACAAGCCATTTACTGCCTCAAAGCATTGTTTGTGGGTTCTTATCCCATTTGGGACCAAACTTCAACAAGTCTTTCTTCACACTTCTAAACATTCTTCATCCATCTCTAGCACTTGTAATCAATCAAATTCATTGTATTATAACATATTCTAACCCAAAATAACTTTATACAAGCCATTTACTGCCTCAAAGCATTGTTTGTGGGTTCTTATCCCATTTGGGACCAAACTTCAACAAGTCTTTCTTCACACTTCTAAACATTCTTCATCCATCTCTAGCACTTGTAATCAATCAAATTCATTGTATTATAACATATTCTAACCCAAAATAACTTTATACAAGCCATTTACTGCCTCAAAGCATTGTTTGTGGGTTCTTATCCCATTTGGGACCAAACTTCAACAAGTCTTTCTTCACACTTCTAAACATTCTTCATCCTTCTCTAGCACTTGTAATCAATCAAATTCATTGTATTATAACATATTCTAACCCAAAATAACTTTATACAAGCCATTTACTGCCTCAAAGCATTGTTTGTGGGTTCTTATCCCATTTGGGACCAAACTTCAACAAGTCTTTCTTCACACTTCTAAACATTCTTCATCCATCTCTAGCACTTGTAATCAATCAAATTCATTGTATTATAACATATTCTAACCCAAAATAACTTTATACAAGCCATTTACTGCCTCAAAGCATTGTTTGTGGGTTCTTATCCCATTTGGGACCAAACTTCAACAAGTCTTTCTTCACACTTCTAAACATTCTTCATCCATCTCTAGCACTTGTAATCAATCAAATTCATTGTATTATAACATATTCTAACCCAAAATAACTTTATACAAGCCATTTACTGCCTCAAAGCATTGTTTGTGGGTTCTTATCCCATTTGGGACCAAACTTCAACAAGTCTTTCTTCACACTTCTAAACATTCTTCATCCATCTCTAGCACTTGTAATCAATCAAATTCATTGTATTATAACATATTCTAACCCAAAATAACTTTATACAAGCCATTTACTGCCTCAAAGCATTGTTTGTGGGTTCTTATCCCATTTGGGACCAAACTTCAACAAGTCTTTCTTCACACTTCTAAACATTCTTCATCCATCTCTAGCACTTGTAATCAATCAAATTCATTGTATTATAACATATTCTAACCCAAAATAACTTTATACAAGCCATTTACTGCCTCAAAGCATTGTTTGTGGGTTCTTATCCCATTTGGGACCAAACTTCAACAAGTCTTTCTTCACACTTCTAAACATTCTTCATCCATCTCTAGCACTTGTAATCAATCAAATTCATTGTATTATAACATATTCTAACCCAAAATAACTTTATACAAGCCATTTACTACCTCAAAGCATTGTTTGTGGGTTCTTATCCCATTTGGGACCAAACTTCAACAAGTCTTTCTTCACACTTCTAAACATTCTTCATCCATCTCTAGCACTTGTAATCAATCAAATTCATTGTATTATAACATATTCTAACCCAAAATAACTTTATACAAGCCATTTACTGCCTCAAAGCATTGTTTGTGGGTTCTTATCCCATTTGGGACCAAACTTCAACAAGTCTTTCTTCACACTTCTAAACATTCTTCATCCATCTCTAGCACTTGTAATCAATCAAATTCATTGTATTATAACATATTCTAACCCAAAATAACTTTATACAAGCCATTTACTGCCTCAAAGCAATGTTTGTGGGTTCTTATCCCATTTGGGACCAAACTTCAACAAGTCTTTCTTCACACTTCTAAACATTCTTCATCCATCTCTAGCACTTGTAATCAATCAAATTCATTGTATTATAACATATTCTAACCCAAAATAACTTTATACAAGCCATTTACTGCCTCAAAGCATTGTTTGTGGGTTCTTATCCCATTTGGGACCAAACTTCAACAAGTCTTTCTTCACACTTCTAAACATTCTTCATCCATCTCTAGCACTTGTAATCAATCAAATTCATTGTATTATAACATATTCTAACCCAAAATAACTTTATACAAGCCATTTACTGCCTCAAAGCATTGTTTGTGGGTTCTTATCCCATTTGGGACCAAACTTCAACAAGTCTTTCTTCACACTTCTAAACATTCTTCATCCATCTCTAGCACTTGTAATCAATCAAATTCATTGTATTATAACATATTCTAACCCAAAATAACTTTATACAAGCCATTTACTGCCTCAAAGCATTGTTTGTGGGTTCTTATCCCATTTGGGACCAAACTTCAACAAGTCTTTCTTCACACTTCTAAACATTCTTCATCCATCTCTAGCACTTGTAATCAATCAAATTCATTGTATTATAACATATTCTAACCCAAAATAACTTTATACAAGCCATTTACTGCCTCAAAGCATTGGTTGTGGGTTCTTATCCCATTTGGGACCAAACTTCAACAAGTCTTTCTTCACACTTCTAAACATTCTTCATCCATCTCTAGTATAACCAAAATGGATCATGATAAGTTAAGTTGGTTATAATCAAGAAATGTCATCGACCGATCATGGTCGATCCGTATCAAGAGAAGTTCACCCGACCGTACGGCCGTCCGTACATCACTCGATCTCAACCAAGGCCGTCCGTACAACCACTCGATAAGGCCCGTTCTAAGTCATTCACTTCAGCCCATTTAAAGGGCCTCATTCGTAGAAGAAGTGGTAAAAAGAAGGAAGTCTAGATCCTTCTAATCTTACCGTTAGTGATAGCGCAAGTGGAAGGAGTCACATGTTTGATTTAGGCTCCTTTACCAAAGAGATGTCGCTTTCTTGATATCGACTTGTATAGCATCTAGGGTTTTCTTATTCTTTGTGTAGTTGACTATATATAGCTTTGTAATATGTTCTAAATGAAGCAAGAAAAGAGTTCTACTCTTCTTCCATTCTCTTGTTACTCACCTACCAAACTCGCATACTCCTTCATCATTGAACTCGATTCTTCTTCTCTCCTTCCATACTTAATATTCTTCTTCAAATCTTACATGGTATCAAAGCCAGGTTGCTCTTAATCAACCTACAATCTCACCCACCTCACTCTCAACTCTATTCTTCTTCTTTAAAACTCTACAAACTCGGGCTTGAAACCGTTCATTGTTTCCCTCCTTTACCCGTCGGTCAATAGCTTTGTCCAACGGTCCGTTCTCCATGGAAGGTCTCAAGAACTTGGTTGTTCCGGTCACTCTCAAGGGTGGAAACTACTTGTTGTGGGCGAGAACCACAAAAACAGCTTTGTGCGGTCGTGGGTTGTGGAGCCACATCGAGAAGGGTGAAGCTCCAAAAGATGCAACCACCAAAGAAGGGAAAGAAACAGTCCCGGTCGATGAAGAGAAATGGTTCCAAGAGGACCAAAATGTTCTTGCTCTCATCCAAAACTCTCTAGATGCTCCGATTCTTGAAGCATACTCCTATTGCGAAACCGCAAAGGAGCTATGGGATACTCTCAAGAATGTTTTTGGTAACATTACCAATCTAAACCGTGTCTTTGAGGTTAAGAGAGCCATCAACAATCTTAGCCAAGAAGACATGGAGTTTACCAAACATTTTGGGAAGTTTAGATCCCTATGGGCTGAGCTTGAAATGCTAAGGCCTAGTACTATGGATCCGGCGGTCATCAACGAGCGCCGAGAACAAGACAAGGTGTTCGGTCTCCTCCTCACCTTGAATGCCTCTTACAATGACCTTATCAAGCATATACTACGGGCTGACAAACTTCCAAGCCTAGATGAAGTATGCTCTCAAGTGCAAAGGGAACATGGCTCCATGGGGTTGTTTGGCGGAAAAGGAGAACTTGTCACCGCCAATCAAGTTGAAGTTGCCTCGGCCAACAAGAGCTACTACCGAGGGAACAACACCAACAACAGCAGCAACAAGAGGCCCTTTTGCCATCATTGCAAGAGAAACGGTCATGTTCGTGAAAAGTGTTGGATACTTCACCCTCACCTTCGTCCGAGAGATGACAACAATGAGCCTAGAGCACACCTTGCAAGCACATCCGGTGAAACCAACCCTCCGGAAGTCAAGTCTCAAGTCATTGAAGGAGGTGCCACTGCTCTCAATGCATCCTCGGAGCTGGTGAGGCGATCCGACCTCGATGCACTCATCAAGGCTCTTAAAGAGTCATCCGGTAATGTGAATCTTGCCCTTAACTCCATTAAACCGCTTATAGTAGATTCCGGAGCCTCTCATCACATGATTAGTGATTCTAAATTGATAAGTGATATAGAACCGGCTCTAGGAAATGTAACTATAGCTAATGGGGATAAGGTACCGGTTAAAGGAATTGGAACATTGAAGTTGTTTAACAAGGATACAAAAGCTTTTTATATGCCGAATTTTGCTTCTAATTTAGTTTCGGTTAGGAGAGCTACTAAGGATTTGAATTGTCATGTTATCTTTGGTCCTAATGATGTTTATTTTCAGGATATTGATACAAGTAAGCTTCTTGGCCAAGGCAAGACCAAAGATGATCTCTATGTTCTTAAGAATACCGACTTATTTACCTCTTCCTCTTCATGTTTTAGTTCTATTGTTGTTAGTGCTAATAGTGCTATTTGGCATGCTAGACTTGGTCACCCTCATACTCGTGCTTTAAGTTTAATGTTGCCTAATGTTTCTTTTAAGAATGATGAATGTGAAGCATGTATCCTTGGCAAACATTGCAAATCGGTTTTTCCAAAGTCTATGACTATTTATGATAATTGCTTTGATCTTGTTCATTCGGATGTGTGGACTTCACCTTGCATGTCTAGAGAAAACCATAAGTACTTTGTCACGTTTATTGATGAGAAATCTAAGTATACTTGGCTAACCTTGATTCCTACTAAAGATAGGGTCCTAGAAGCTTTCACAAATTTTCAAAATTATGTGACTAATCATTTTAATGCCAAAATTAAGATTTTGAGATCAGATAATGGAGGGGAGTATACTAGTCTTGCATTCAAACAATACCTCAACAAACATGGAATTATTCACCAAACTAGTTGCCCATACACTCCACAACAAAATGGTGTAGCCGAGAGGAAGAATAGACATCTCATGGAAGTGGCTAGATCAATGATGTTCCATACAAACGTTCCAAAACGTTTTTGGGGAGATGCCGTTGTATCCGCATGCTACTTGATCAACCGGACCCCAACAAAAATACTAAGCGATCTCTCACCCTTTGAAGTACTTAATAAAATTAAACCGTCTCTCAATCATTTACGTGTGTTTGGTTGTGTGTGCTATGTGTTAAAACCAGGAGAACTCCGGAACAAACTTGAAGCCAAAAGTGTCAAAGGAATGTTCATCGGATACTCTATCACGCAAAAGGGATACAAATGCTATGATCCGGAAACAAGGAAAGTAATGGTGTCTCGAGATGTTAAGTTTGTGGAAACAAAGGGCTACTATGATGAAAAGAATTGGGAAAGCTTGAAAGACTTATCTCAATCTACCTCCGACCGAGCCACAAACCTTCGGATGATTCTTGAAAAGCTCGGTCTCGAAAACCTTCAAGCTTCTAATCCAAGACCAACCTCTCCGGAAGAGTCTACTCCGAGAGAAGATGATGAGAATCTAGCTCCGGAAAGCCCGAGTGCTGAGACTAATGATCTAGAAAATGAGTATGGTGAAGAAGAGGGAGGTCTAAATTCACTTGGAAGTGAAACCGAGTCCGACACTCAAGAAAATGTACCTCAAGATGAAGATATTGTTCATCTTAGAAGAAGTGAACGTCTTAAACAACCACCATCAAATTGGAGAAATACTCGGGTCTACTACAACAACATGGCTGTAGCTCACCCTATTCAAGCCGTTTGCACTCTTGCTCACTTTCCCGTTGACCATCAAGCCTATCTCACTCAAGTTGATTCTCATTGGATTCCGGAAAGTTATGAAGAAGCTAAGGAACACAAAGAATGGAAAGATGCGGTTGATAATGAAATCAAGGCCATGGAGTCTAATCACACATGGGATGAAGCCGATCTACCTAGAGGGAAGAAAGCGGTTACTTCTCGGTGGATATTCACTATAAAGTACAAGAGTGACGGGGGGATAGAACGCTATAAAGCTCGGCTTGTAGCAAGAGGGTTCACACAAACATATGGGGAAGACTACCTTGATACATTTGCACCCGTGGCTAAACTTCACACTATCCGGGTTGTTCTATCATTGGCCGTGAATCTAGAATGGGAGTTATGGCAAATGGATGTTAAGAATGCTTTCCTTCAAGGGGAGCTTGAAGATGAAGTCTATATGCGACCACCACCGGGCATGGAAGATACTATTGCACCCGGGAAAGTTTTAAAACTTAAGAAAGCTCTATATGGTTTAAAACAATCACCAAGAGCTTGGTATCACAAGCTAAGCACAACATTAATGGATAAGGGATTCAACAAATCGGAAGCCGATCACACCTTATTCACTCTCTCAAGCCAAGAAGGTATTGTAGTCATTCTTGTATATGTTGATGACATCATTATATCCGGGAATGACAAGGTAGGAATACAAGATACAAAAACATTTCTCAAAACTGTTTTTGATATTAAAGACCTTGGAGAACTAAAATATTTTCTTGGTATAGAAGTATGTAGATCTAAGGAAGGATTATTCTTGTCACAAAGAAAATATGCTCTTGATCTCTTGAATGAAGTAGGGAAGCTTGGTTCTAGGCCGGTGGCAGCTCCACTTGATCCGGATTACCAAACAAATGGAAAGGGGGAGCTTGGGGAAGCTCCATTTGAAGATCCCACACAATACCGTCGACTAGTAGGTAAGCTTATCTATCTTACCATTACACGACCTGATATTTGCTATGCCGTGAATCAGGTCTCCCAACATATGCAAGCTCCAACAAATCACCATTGGGGTATGGTGAGCCGGATACTCAAATACATTAAAGGAGCTCCGGGACAAGGCATTTGGATGGGATGCAATGGCAATGCGGAAATCGTTGGATATTGTGATGCGGATTATGCCGGAGATAGGAAAGATAGACGATCAACCACGGGGTATTGTACATTCATTGGAGGCAACCTAGTTACTTGGAAGAGCAAGAAACAAAAGGTTGTATCACTTTCTAGTGCCGAGTCGGAGTATAGAGCTATGAGGAAGCTAACAACGGAGCTAATATGGCTCAAAGCTCTCCTTAAAGATCTTGGAATTGAGTCATCAAAACCTATCACCATGCATTGTGATAATGAAGCCGCTATACACATTGCATCAAACTCGGTGTTCCACGAGAGAACAAAGCACATTGAAGTTGATTGCCACAAGGTCCGGGAACAAGTCGGTTTGGGAGTCATCCTTCCTTGTTACACTGAAAGTTCCGAGCAACTAGCGGATATCTTCACCAAAGCCGCGAGTCCACAAGTTTGTGAGTACATTCATTCTAAACTTGGCCTTGTGGACCTCTCCAAGCCATAATGCCTACACTCTTTTTCCCTTAGTATAGATTTTTCCCAAGTGGTTTTTCTATACTAAGGTTTTTAATGAGGTGGGTGTTCATAGCTCCAAGCTTAGTCTTAAACATCTTTATGACTAAGCTTGAGGGGGAGTATAACCAAAATGGATCATGATAAGTTAAGTTGGTTATAATCAAGAAATGTCATCGACCGATCATGGTCGATCCGTATCAAGAGAAGTTCACCCGACCGTACGGCCGTCCGTACATCACTCGATCTCAACCAAGGCCGTCCGTACAACCACTCGATAAGGCCCGTTCTAAGTCATTCACTTCAGCCCATTTAAAGGGCCTCATTCGTAGAAGAAGTGGTAAAAAGAAGGAAGTCTAGATCCTTCTAATCTTACCGTTAGTGATAGCGCAAGTGGAAGGAGTCACATGTTTGATTTAGGCTCCTTTACCAAAGAGATGTCGCTTTCTTGATATCGACTTGTATAGCATCTAGGGTTTTCTTATTCTTTGTGTAGTTGACTATATATAGCTTTGTAATATGTTCTAAATGAAGCAAGAAAAGAGTTCTACTCTTCTTCCATTCTCTTGTTACTCACCTACCAAACTCGCATACTCCTTCATCATTGAACTCGATTCTTCTTCTCTCCTTCCATACTTAATATTCTTCTTCAAATCTTACATCTAGCACTTGTAATCAATCAAATTCATTGAATTATAACATATTATAACCCAAAATAACTTTATACAATTAATTAACAACCTCAAAGCAATGTTTGTGGGTTCTTATCCCATTTGGGACCAAACTTCAACAAGTCTTTCTTCACACACTTCTAAACATTCTTCATCCATCTCTAGCACTTGTAATCAATCAAATTCATTGTATTATAACATATTCTAACCCAAAATAACTTTATACAAGCAATTAACTACATCAAAGCAATGTTTGTGGGTTCTTATCCCATTTGGGACCAAACTTCAACAAGTCTTTCTTCACACTTCTAAACATTCTTCATCCATCTCTAGCACTTGTAAACAATCAAATTCATTGTATTATAACATATTCTAACCCAAAATAACTTTATACAAGCCATTTACTGCCTCAAAGCATTGGTTGTGGGTTCTTATCCCATTTGGGACCAAACTTCAACAAGTCTTTCTTCACACTTCTAAACATTCTTCATCCATCTCTAGCACTTGTAATCAATTAAATTCATTGTATTATAACATATTCTAACCCAAAATAACTTTATACTAGCCATTTACTTCCTCAAAGCATTG
The DNA here is from genome assembly GCA_036452645.1 of Capsella bursa-pastoris. Classification (NCBI taxonomy): domain Eukaryota; kingdom Viridiplantae; phylum Streptophyta; class Magnoliopsida; order Brassicales; family Brassicaceae; genus Capsella; species Capsella bursa-pastoris. The sequence goes on from CP144192.1 coordinate 7,494,232, forward strand.
GTTGTGGGTTCTTATCCCATTTGAGACCAAACTTCAACAAGTCTTTCTTCACACTTCTAAACATTCTTCATCCATCTCTAGCACTTGTAAACAATCAAATTCATTGTATTATAACATATTATAACCCAAAACAACTTTATACAAGCCATTTACTGCTTCAAAGCATTGGTTGTGGGTTCTTATCCCAATTGGGACCAAACTTCGACAAGTCTTTCTTCACACTTCTAAACATTCTTCATCCTTCTCTAGCACTTGTAATCAATCAAATTCATTGAATTATAACATATTATAACCCAAAATAACTTTATACAAGCAATTAACAACCTCAAAGCAATGTTTGTGGGTTCTTATCCCATTTGGGACCAAACTTCAACAAGTCTTTCTTCACACTTCTAAACATTCTTCATCCATCTCTAGCACTTATAAACAATCAAATTCATTGTATTATGACATATTCTAACCCAAAATAACTTTATACAAGCCATTTACTTCCTCAAAGCATTGGTTGTGGGTTCTTATCCCTTTGGGACCAAACTTCAACAAGTCTTTCTTCACACTTCTAAACATTCTTCATCCATCTCTAGCACTTATAAACAATCAAATTCATTGTATTATGACATATTCTAACCCAAAATAACTTTATACAAGCCATTTACTTCCTCAAAGCATTGGTTGTGGGTTCTTATCCCATTTGAGACCAAACTTCAACAAGTCTTTCTTCACACTTCTAAACATTCTTCATCCATCTCTAGCACTTGTAATCAATCAAATTCATTGTATTATAACATATTCTAACCCAAAATAACTTTATACAAGCCATTTACTACCTCAAAGCATTGGTTGTGGGTTCTTATCCCATTTGGGACCAAACTTCAACAAGTCTTTCTTCACACTTCTAAACATTCTTCATCCATCTCTAGCACTTGTAATCAATCAAATTCATTGTATTATAACATATTCTAACCCAAAATAACTTTATACAAGCCATTTACTACCTCAAAGCATTGGTTGTGGGTTCTTATCCCATTTGGGACCAAACTTCAACAAGTCTTTCTTCACACTTCTAAACATTCTTCATCCATCTCTAGCACTTGTAATCAATTAAATTCATTGTATTATAACATATTCTAACCCAAAATAACTTTATACAAGCCATTTACTTCCTCAAAGCATTGGTTGTGGGTTCTTATCCCATTTGAGACCAAACTTCAACAAGTTTTTCTTCACACTTCTAAACATTCTTCATCCATCTCTAGCACTTGTAAACAATCAAATTCATTGTATTATAACATATTATAACCCAAAACAACTTTATACAAGCCATTTACTGCCTCAAAGCATTGGTTGTGGGTTCTTATCCCATTTGGGACCAAACTTCAACAAGTCTTTTTTCACACTTCTAAACATTCTTCATCCATCTCTACCACTTGTACTCAATAAAATTCATTGTATTATAACATATTCTAACCCAAAATAACTTTATACAAGCCATTTACTGCCTCAAAGCATTGGTTGTGGGTTCTTATGCCATTTGGGACCAAACTTCAACAAGTCTTTCTTCACACTTCTAAACATTCTTCATCCATCTCTAGCACTTGTAATCAATCAAATTCATTGAATTATAACATATTATAACCCAACATAACTTTATACAAGCAATTAACAACCTCAAAGCAATGTTTGTGGGTTCTTATCCCATTTGGGACCAAACTTCAACAAGTCTTTCTTCACATTCTTCATCCATCTCTAGCACTTGTAATCAATCAAATTCATTGTATTATAACATATTCTAACCCAAAATAACTTTATACAAGCCATTTACTTCCTCAAAGCATTGGTTGTGGGTTCTTATCCCATTTGAGACCAAACTTCAACAAGTTTTTCTTCACACTTCTAAACATTCTTCATCCATCTCTAGCACTTGTAATCAATCAAATTCATTGTATAATAACATATTCTAACCCAAAATAACTTTATACAATCCATTTACTGCCTCAAAGCATTGGTTGTGGGTTCTTATCCCATTTGGGACCAAACTTCAACAAGTCTTTCTTCACACTTCTAAACATTCTTCATCCATCTCTACCACTTGTACTCAATCAAATTCATTGTATTATAACATATTATAACCCAAAATAACTTTATACAAGCCATTTACTACCTCAAAGCAATGTTTGTGGGATCTTATCCCATTTGGGACCACACTTCAACAAGTCTTTCTTCACACTTCTAAACATTCTTCATCCATCTCTAGCACTTGTAAACAATCAAATTCATTGTATTATAACATATTCTAACCCAAAATAACTTTATACAAGCCATTTACTGCCTCAAAGCATTAGTTGTGGGTTCTTATCCCATTTGGGACCAAACTTCAACAAGTCTTTCTTCACACTTCTAAACATTCTTCATCCATCTCTAGCACTTGTAATCAATTAAATTCATTGTATTATAACATATTCTAACCCAAAATAACTTTATACAAGCCATTTACTTCCTCAAAGCATTGGTTGTGGGTTCTTATCCCATTTGAGACCAAACTTCAACAAGTCTTTCTTCACACTTCTAAACATTCTTCATCCATCTCTAGCACTTGTAAACAATCAAATTCATTGTATTATAACATATTATAACCCAAAACAACTTTATACAAGCCATTTACTGCCTCAAAGCATTGGTTGTGGGTTCTTATCCCATTTGGGACCAAACTTCAACAAGTCTTTCTTCACACTTCTAAACATTCTTCATCCATCTCTAGCACTTGTAAACAATCAAATTCATTGTATTATAACATATTCTAACCTAAAATAACTTTATACAAGCCATTTACTGCCTCAAAGCATTGGTTGTGGGTTCTTATCCCATTTGGGACCAAACTTCAACAAGTCTTTCTTCACACTTCTAAACATTCTTCATCCATCTCTAGCACTTGTAAACAATCAAATTCATTGTATTATAACATATTCTAACCCAAAATAACTTTATACAAGCCATTTACTGCATCAAAGCATTGGTTGTGGGTTCTTATCCCATTTGGGACCAAACTTCAACAAGTCTTTCTTCACACTTCTAAACATTCTTCATCCATCTCTAGCACTTGTAAACAATCAAATTCATTGTACTATAACATATTCTAACCCAAAATAACTTTATACAAGCCATTTACTGCCTCAAAGCATTGGTTGTGGGTTCTTATCCCATTTGGGACCAAACTTCAACAAGTCTTTCTTCACACTTCTAAACATTCTTCATCCATCTCTAGCACTTGTAATCAATCAAATTCATTGAATTATAACATATTATAACCCAAAATAACTTTATACAAGCAATTAACAACCTCAAAGCAATGTTTGTGGGTTCTTATCCCATTTGGGACCAAACTTCAACAAGTCTTTCTTCACACTTGTAAACATTCTTCATCCATCTCTAGCACTTGTAAACAATCAAATTCATTGTATTATAACATATTCTAACCCAAAATAACTTTATACAAGCCATTTACTTCCTCAAAGCATTGGTTGTGGGTTCTTATCCCATTTGGGACCAAACTTCAACAAGTCTTTCTTCACACTTCTAAACATTCTTCATCCATCTCTAGCACTTGTAATCAATCAAATTCATTGAATTATAACATATTATAACCCAAAATAACTTTATACAAGCAATTAACAACCTCAAAGCAATGTTTGTGGGTTCTTATCCCATTTGGGACCAAACTTCAACAAGTCTCTCTTCACACTTCTAAACATTCTTCATCCATCTCTAGCACTTGTAATCAATCAAATTCATTGTATTATAACATATTCTAACCCAAAATAACTTTATACAAGCAATTAACTACATCAAAGCAATGTTTGTGGGTTCTTATCCCATTTGGGACCAAACTTCAACAAGTCTTTCTTCACACTTCTAAACATTCTTCATCCATCTCTAGTACTTGTAAACAATCAAATTCATTGTATTATAACATATTCTAACCCAAAATAACTTTATACAAGCCATTTACTGCCTCAAAGCATTGGTTGTGGGTTCTTATCCCATTTGGGACCAAACTTCAACAAGTCTTTCTTCACACTTCTAAACATTCTTCATCCATCTCTAGCACTTGTAATCAATTAAATTCATTGTATTATAACATATTCTAACCCAAAATAACTTTATACAAGCCATTTACTTCCTCAAAGCATTGGTTGTGGGTTCTTATCCCATTTGAGACCAAACTTCAACAAGTTTTTCTTCACACTTCTAAACATTCTTCATCCATCTCTAGCACTTGTAATCAATCAAATTCATTGTATAATAACATATTCTAACCCAAAATAACTTTATACAATCCATTTACTGCCTCAAAGCATTGGTTGTGGGTTCTTATCCCATTTGGGACCAAACTTCAACAAGTCTTTCTTCACACTTCTAAACATTCTTCATCCATCTCTAGCACTTGTAAACAATCAAATTCATTGTATTATAACATATTCTAACCCAAAATAACTTTATACAAGCCATTTACTGCATCAAAGCATTGGTTGTGGGTTCTTATCCCATTTGGGACCAAACTTCAACAAGTCTTTCTTCACACTTCTAAACATTCTTCATCCATCTCTAGCACTTGTAAACAATCAAATTCATTGTATTATAACATATTCTAACCCAAAATAACTTTATACAAGCCATTTACTGCCTCAAAGCATTGGTTGTGGGTTCTTATCCCATTTGGGACCAAACTTCAACAAGTCTTTCTTCACACTTCTAAACATTCTTCATCCATCTCTAGCACTTGTAATCAATCAAATTCATTGAATTATAACATATTATAACCCAAAATAACTTTATACAAGCAATTAACAACCTCAAAGCAATGTTTGTGGGTTCTTATCCCATTTGGGACCAAACTTCAACAAGTCTTTCTTCACACTTGTAAACATTCTTCATCCATCTCTAGCACTTGTAAACAATCAAAATCATTGTATTATAACATATTCTAACCCAAAATAACTTTATACAAGCCATTTACTTCCTCAAAGCATTGGTTGTGGGTTCTTATCCCATTTGGGACCAAACTTCAACAAGTCTTTCTTCACACTTCTAAACATTCTTCATCCATCTCTAGCACTTGTAATCAATCAAATTCATTGAATTATAACATATTATAACCCAAAATAACTTTATACAAGCAATTAACAACCTCAAAGCAATGTTTGTGGGTTCTTATCCCATTTGGGACCAAACTTCAACAAGTCTCTCTTCACACTTCTAAACATTCTTCATCCATCTCTAGCACTTGTAATCAATCAAATTCATTGTATTATAACATATTCTAACCCAAAATAACTTTATACAAGCAATTAACTACATCAAAGCAATGTTTGTGGGTTCTTATCCCATTTGGGACCAAACTTCAACAAGTCTTTCTTCACACTTCTAAACATTCTTCATCCATCTCTAGTACTTGTAAACAATCAAATTCATTGTATTATAACATATTCTAACCCAAAATAACTTTATACAAGCCATTTACTGCCTCAAAGCATTGGTTGTGGGTTCTTATCCCATTTGGGACCAAACTTCAACAAGTCTTTCTTCACACTTCTAAACATTCTTCATCCATCTCTAGCACTTGTAATCAATTAAATTCATTGTATTATAACATATTCTAACCCAAAATAACTTTATACAAGCCATTTACTTCCTCAAAGCATTGGTTGTGGGTTCTTATCCCATTTGAGACCAAACTTCAACAAGTTTTTCTTCACACTTCTAAACATTCTTCATCCATCTCTAGCACTTGTAATCAATCAAATTCATTGTATAATAACATATTCTAACCCAAAATAACTTTATACAATCCATTTACTGCCTCAAAGCATTGGTTGTGGGTTCTTATCCCATTTGGGACCAAACTTCAACAAGTCTTTCTTCACACTTCTAAACATTCTTCATCCATCTCTACCACTTGTACTCAATCAAATTCATTGTATTATAACATATTATAACCCAAAATAACTTTATACAAGCCATTTACTACCTCAAAGCAATGTTTGTGGGATCTTATCCCATTTGGGACCACACTTCAACAAGTCTTTCTTCACACTTCTAAACATTCTTCATCCATCTCTAGCACTTGTAAACAATCAAATTCATTGTATTATAACATATTCTAACCCAAAATAACTTTATACAAGCCATTTACTGCCTCAAAGCATTAGTTGTGGGTTCTTATCCCATTTGGGACCAAACTTCAACAAGTCTTTCTTCACACTTCTAAACATTCTTCATCCATCTCTAGCACTTGTAATCAATTAAATTCATTGTATTATAACATATTCTAACCCAAAATAACTTTATACAAGCCATTTACTTCCTCAAAGCATTGGTTGTGGGTTCTTATCCCATTTGAGACCAAACTTCAACAAGTCTTTCTTCACACTTCTAAACATTCTTCATCCATCTCTAGCACTTGTAAACAATCAAATTCATTGTATTATAACATATTATAACCCAAAAAAACTTTATACAAGCCATTTACTGCCTCAAAGCATTGGTTGTGGGTTCTTATCCCATTTGGGACCAAACTTCAACAAGTCTTTCTTCACACTTCTAAACATTCTTCATCCATCTCTAGCACTTGTAAACAATCAAATTCATTGTATTATAACATATTCTAACCTAAAATAACTTTATACAAGCCATTTACTGCCTCAAAGCATTGGTTGTGGTTTCTTATCCCATTTGGGACCAAACTTCAACAAGTCTTTCTTCACACTTCTAAACATTCTTCATCCATCTCTAGCACTTGTAAACAATCAAATTCATTGTATTATAACATATTCTAACCCAAAATAACTTTATACAAGCCATTTACTGCATCAAAGCATTGGTTGTGGGTTCTTATCCCATTTGGGACCAAACTTCAACAAGTCTTTCTTCACACTTCTAAACATTCTTCATCCATCTCTAGCACTTGTAAACAATCAAATTCATTGTATTATAACATATTCTAACCCAAAATAACTTTATACAAGCCATTTACTGCCTCAAAGCATTGGTTGTGGGTTCTTATCCCATTTGGGACCAAACTTCAACAAGTCTTTCTTCACACTTCTAAACATTCTTCATCCATCTCTAGCACTTGTAATCAATCAAATTCATTGAATTATAACATATTATAACCCAAAATAACTTTATACAAGCAATTAACAACCTCAAAGCAATGTTTGTGGGTTCTTATCCCATTTGGGACCAAACTTCAACAAGTCTTTCTTCACACTTGTAAACATTCTTCATCCATCTCTAGCACTTGTAATCAATCAAATTCATTGTATTATAACATATTCTAACCCAAAATAACTTTATACAAGCAATTAACTACATCAAAGCAATGTTTGTGGGTTCTTATCCCATTTGGGACCAAACTTCAACAAGTCTTTCTTCACACTTCTAAACATTCTTCATCCATCTCTAGCACTTGTAAACAATCAAATTCATTGTATTATAACATATTCTAACCCAAAATAACTTTATACAAGCCATTTACTGCCTCAAAGCATTGGTTGTGGGTTCTTATCCCATTTGGGACCAAACTTCAACAAGTCTTTCTTCACACTTCTAAACATTCTTCATCCATCTCTAGCACTTGTAATCAATTAAATTCATTGTATTATAACATATTCTAACCCAAAATAACTTTATACAAGCCATTTACTTCCTCAAAGCATTGGTTGTGGGTTCTTATCCCATTTGAGACCAAACTTCAACATGTCTTTCTTCACACTTCTAAACATTCTTCATCCATCTCTAGCACTTGTAATCAATCAAATTCATTGTATTATAACATATTCTAACCCAAAATAACTTTATCCAAGCCATTTACTGCATCAAAGCATTGGTTGTGGGTTCTTATCCCATTTGGGACCAAACTTCAACAAGTCTTTCTTCACACTTCTAAACATTCTTCATCCATCTCTAGCACTTGTAAACAATCAAATTCATTGTATAATAACATATTCTAACCCAAAATAACTTTATACAATCCATTTACTGCCTCAAAGCATTGGTTGTGGGTTCTTATCCCATTTGGGACCAAACTTCAACAAGTCTTTCTTCACACTTCTAAACATTCTTCATCCATCTCTACCACTTGTACTCAATCAAATTCATTGTATTATAACATATTCTAACCCAAAATAACTTTATACAAGCCATTTACTGCCTCAAAGCATTGGTTGTGGGTTCTTATCCCATTTGGGACCAAACTTCAACAAGTCTTTCTTCACACTTCTAAACATTCTTCATCCATCTCTAGCACTTGTAAACAATCAAATTCATTGTATTATAACATATTCTAACCCAAAATAACTTTATACAAGCCATTTACTTCCTCAAAGCATTGGTTGTGGGTTCTTATCCCATTTGGGACCAAACTTCAACAAGTCTTTCTTCACACTTCTAAACATTCTTCATCCATCTCTAGCACTTGTAATCAATCAAATTCATTGAATTATAACATATTATAACCTAAAATAACTTTATACAAGCAATTAACAACCTCAAAGCAATGTTTGTGGGTTCTTATCCCATTTGGGACCAAACTTCAACAAGTCTCTCTTCACACTTCTAAACATTCTTCATCCATCTCTAGCACTTGTAATCAATCAAATTCATTGTATTATAACATATTCTAACCCAAAATAACTTTATACAAGCAATTAACTACATCAAAGCAATGTTTGTGGGTTCTAATCCCATTTGGGACCAAACTTCAACAAGTCTTTCTTCACACTTCTAAACATTCTTCATCCATCTCTAGTACTTGTAATCAATCAAATTCATTGAATTATAACATATTATAACCCAAAATAACTTTATACAAGCCATTTACTTCCTCAAAGCATTGGTTGTGGGTTCTTATCCCATTTGGGACCAAACTTCAACAAGTCTTTCTTCACACTTCTAAACATTCTTCATCCATCTCTAGCACTTGTAATCAATTAAATTCATTGTATTATAACATATTCTAACCCAAAATAACTTTATACAAGCCATTTACTTCCTCAAAGCATTGGTTGTGGGTTCTTATCCCATTTGAGACCAAACTTCAACATGTCTTTCTTCACACTTCTAAACATTCTTCATCCATCTCTAGCACTTGTAATCAATCAAATTCATTGTATTATAACATATTCTAACCCAAAATAACTTTATCCAAGCCATTTACTGCATCAAAGCATTGGTTGTGGGTTCTTATCCCATTTGGGACCAAACTTCAACAAGTCTTTCTTCACACTTCTAAACATTCTTCATCCATCTCTAGCACTTATAAACAATCAAATTCATTGTATTATGACATATTCTAACCCAAAATAACTTTATACAAGCCATTTACTTCCTCAAAGCATTGGTTGTGGGTTCTTATCCCATTTGAGACCAAACTTCAACAAGTCTTTCTTCACACTTCTAAACATTCTTCATCCATCTCTAGCACTTGTAATCAATCAAATTCATTGTATTATAACATATTCTAACCCAAAATAACTTTATACAAGCCATTTACTACCTCAAAGCATTGGTTGTGGGTTCTTATCCCATTTGGGACCAAACTTCAACAAGTCTTTCTTCACACTTCTAAACATTCTTCATCCATCTCTAGCACTTGTAATCAATCAAATTCATTGTATTATAACATATTCTAACCCAAAATAACTTTATACAAGCCATTTACTACCTCAAAGCATTGGTTGTGGGTTCTTATCCCATTTGGGACCAAACTTCAACAAGTCTTTCTTCACACTTCTAAACATTCTTCATCCATCTCTAGCACTTGTAATCAATTAAATTCATTGTATTATAACATATTCTAACCCAAAATAACTTTATACAAGCCATTTACTTCCTCAAAGCATTGGTTGTGGGTTCTTATCCCATTTGAGACCAAACTTCAACAAGTTTTTCTTCACACTTCTAAACATTCTTCATCCATCTCTAGCACTTGTAAACAATCAAATTCATTGTATTATAACATATTATAACCCAAAACAACTTTATACAAGCCATTTACTGCCTCAAAGCATTGGTTGTGGGTTCTTATCCCATTTGGGACCAAACTTCAACAAGTCTTTTTTCACACTTCTAAACATTCTTCATCCATCTCTACCACTTGTACTCAATCAAATTCATTGTATTATAACATATTCTAACCCAAAATAACTTTATACAAGCCATTTACTGCCTCAAAGCATTGGTTGTGGGTTCTTATGCCATTTGGGACCAAACTTCAACAAGTCTTTCTTCACACTTCTAAACATTCTTCATCCATCTCTAGCACTTGTAATCAATCAAATTCATTGAATTATAACATATTATAACCCAACATAACTTTATACAAGCAATTAACAACCTCAAAGCAATGTTTGTGGGTTCTTATCCCATTTGGGACCAAACTTCAACAAGTCTTTCTTCACATTCTTCATCCATCTCTAGCACTTGTAATCAATCAAATTCATTGTATTATAACATATTCTAACCCAAAATAACTTTATACAAGCCATTTACTTCCTCAAAGCATTGGTTGTGGGTTCTTATCCCATTTGAGACCAAACTTCAACAAGTTTTTCTTCACACTTCTAAACATTCTTCATCCATCTCTAGCACTTGTAATCAATCAAATTCATTGTATAATAACATATTCTAACCCAAAATAACTTTATACAATCCATTTACTGCCTCAAAGCATTGGTTGTGGGTTCTTATCCCATTTGGGACCAAACTTCAACAAGTCTTTCTTCACACTTCTAAACATTCTTCATCCATCTCTACCACTTGTACTCAATCAAATTCATTGTATTATAACATATTATAACCCAAAATAACTTTATACAAGCCATTTACTACCTCAAAGCAATGTTTGTGGGATCTTATCCCATTTGGGACCACACTTCAACAAGTCTTTCTTCACACTTCTAAACATTCTTCATCCATCTCTAGCACTTGTAAACAATCAAATTCATTGTATTATAACATATTCTAACCCAAAATAACTTTATACAAGCCATTTACTGCCTCAAAGCATTAGTTGTGGGTTCTTATCCCATTTGGGACCAAACTTCAACAAGTCTTTCTTCACACTTCTAAACATTCTTCATCCATCTCTAGCACTTGTAATCAATTAAATTCATTGTATTATAACATATTCTAACCCAAAATAACTTTATACAAGCCATTTACTTCCTCAAAGCATTGGTTGTGGGTTCTTATCCCATTTGAGACCAAACTTCAACAAGTTTTTCTTCACACTTCTAAACATTCTTCATCCATCTCTAGCACTTGTAAACAATCAAATTCATTGTATTATAACATATTATAACCCAAAACAACTTTATACAAGCCATTTACTGCCTCAAAGCATTGGTTGTGGGTTCTTATCCCATTTGGGACCAAACTTCAACAAGTCTTTTTTCACACTTCTAAACATTCTTCATCCATCTCTACCACTTGTACTCAATCAAATTCATTGTATTATAACATATTCTAACCCAAAATAACTTTATACAAGCCATTTACTGCCTCAAAGCATTGGTTGTGGGTTCTTATGCCATTTGGGACCAAACTTCAACAAGTCTTTCTTCACACTTCTAAACATTCTTCATCCATCTCTAGCACTTGTAATCAATCAAATTCATTGAATTATAACATATTATAACCCAACATAACTTTATACAAGCAATTAACAACCTCAAAGCAATGTTTGTGGGTTCTTATCCCATTTGGGACCAAACTTCAACAAGTCTTTCTTCACATTCTTCATCCATCTCTAGCACTTGTAATCAATCAAATTCATTGTATTATAACATATTCTAACCCAAAATAACTTTATACAAGCCATTTACTTCCTCAAAGCATTGGTTGTGGGTTCTTATCCCATTTGAGACCAAACTTCAACAAGTTTTTCTTCACACTTCTAAACATTCTTCATCCATCTCTAGCACTTGTAATCAATCAAATTCATTGTATAATAACATATTCTAACCCAAAATAACTTTATACAATCCATTTACTGCCTCAAAGCATTGGTTGTGGGTTCTTATCCCATTTGGGACCAAACTTCAACAAGTCTTTCTTCACACTTCTAAACATTCTTCATCCATCTCTACCACTTGTACTCAATCAAATTCATTGTATTATAACATATTATAACCCAAAATAACTTTATACAAGCCATTTACTACCTCAAAGCAATGTTTGTGGGATCTTATCCCATTTGGGACCACACTTCAACAAGTCTTTCTTCACACTTCTAAACATTCTTCATCCATCTCTAGCACTTGTAAACAATCAAATTCATTGTATTATAACATATTCTAACCCAAAATAACTTTATACAAGCCATTTACTGCCTCAAAGCATTAGTTGTGGGTTCTTATCCCATTTGGGACCAAACTTCAACAAGTCTTTCTTCACACTTCTAAACATTCTTCATCCATCTCTAGCACTTGTAATCAATTAAATTCATTGTATTATAACATATTCTAACCCAAAATAACTTTATACAAGCCATTTACTTCCTCAAAGCATTGGTTGTGGGTTCTTATCCCATTTGAGACCAAACTTCAACAAGTTTTTCTTCACACTTCTAAACATTCTTCATCCATCTCTAGCACTTGTAAACAATCAAATTCATTGTATTATAACATATTATAACCCAAAACAACTTTATACAAGCCATTTACTGCCTCAAAGCATTGGTTGTGGGTTCTTATCCCATTTGGGACCAAACTTCAACAAGTCTTTTTTCACACTTCTAAACATTCTTCATCCATCTCTACCACTTGTACTCAATCAAATTCATTGTATTATAACATATTCTAACCCAAAATAACTTTATACAAGCCATTTACTGCCTCAAAGCATTGGTTGTGGGTTCTTATGCCATTTGGGACCAAACTTCAACAAGTCTTTCTTCACACTTCTAAACATTCTTCATCCATCTCTAGCACTTGTAATCAATCAAATTCATTGAATTATAACATATTATAACCCAACATAACTTTATACAAGCAATTAACAACCTCAAAGCAATGTTTGTGGGTTCTTATCCCATTTGGGACCAAACTTCAACAAGTCTTTCTTCACATTCTTCATCCATCTCTAGCACTTGTAATCAATCAAATTCATTGTATTATAACATATTCTAACCCAAAATAACTTTATACAAGCCATTTACTTCCTCAAAGCATTGGTTGTGGGTTCTTATCCCATTTGAGACCAAACTTCAACAAGTTTTTCTTCACACTTCTAAACATTCTTCATCCATCTCTAGCACTTGTAATCAATCAAATTCATTGTATAATAACATATTCTAACCCAAAATAACTTTATACAATCCATTTACTGCCTCAAAGCATTGGTTGTGGGTTCTTATCCCATTTGGGACCAAACTTCAACAAGTCTTTCTTCACACTTCTAAACATTCTTCATCCATCTCTACCACTTGTACTCAATCAAATTCATTGTATTATAACATATTATAACCCAAAATAACTTTATACAAGCCATTTACTACCTCAAAGCAATGTTTGTGGGATCTTATCCCATTTGGGACCACACTTCAACAAGTCTTTCTTCACACTTCTAAACATTCTTCATCCATCTCTAGCACTTGTAAACAATCAAATTCATTGTATTATAACATATTCTAACCCAAAATAACTTTATACAAGCCATTTACTGCCTCAAAGCATTAGTTGTGGGTTCTTATCCCATTTGGGACCAAACTTCAACAAGTCTTTCTTCACACTTCTAAACATTCTTCATCCATCTCTAGCACTTGTAATCAATTAAATTCATTGTATTATAACATATTCTAACCCAAAATAACTTTATACAAGCCATTTACTTCCTCAAAGCATTGGTTGTGGGTTCTTATCCCATTTGAGACCAAACTTCAACAAGTCTTTCTTCACACTTCTAAACATTCTTCATCCATCTCTAGCACTTGTAAACAATCAAATTCATTGTATTATAACATATTATAACCCAAAACAACTTTATACAAGCCATTTACTGCCTCAAAGCATTGGTTGTGGGTTCTTATCCCATTTGGGACCAAACTTCAACAAGTCTTTCTTCACACTTCTAAACATTCTTCATCCATCTCTAGCACTTGTAAACAATCAAATTCATTGTATTATAACATATTCTAACCTAAAATAACTTTATACAAGCCATTTACTGCCTCAAAGCATTGGTTGTGGGTTCTTATCCCATTTGGGACCAAACTTCAACAAGTCTTTCTTCACACTTCTAAACATTCTTCATCCATCTCTAGCACTTGTAAACAATCAAATTCATTGTATTATAACATATTCTAACCCAAAATAACTTTATACAAGCCATTTACTGCATCAAAGCATTGGTTGTGGGTTCTTATCCCATTTGGGACCAAACTTCAACAAGTCTTTCTTCACACTTCTAAACATTCTTCATCCATCTCTAGCACTTGTAAACAATCAAATTCATTGTACTATAACATATTCTAACCCAAAATAACTTTATACAAGCCATTTACTGCCTCAAAGCATTGGTTGTGGGTTCTTATCCCATTTGGGACCAAACTTCAACAAGTCTTTCTTCACACTTCTAAACATTCTTCATCCATCTCTAGCACTTGTAATCAATCAAATTCATTGAATTATAACATATTATAACCCAAAATAACTTTATACAAGCAATTAACAACCTCAGCAATGTTTGTGGGTTCTTATCCCATTTGGGACCAAACTTCAACAAGTCTTTCTTCACACTTGTAAACATTCTTCATCCATCTCTAGCACTTGTAAACAATCAAATTCATTGTATTATAACATATTCTAACCCAAAATAACTTTATACAAGCCATTTACTTCCTCAAAGCATTGGTTGTGGGTTCTTATCCCATTTGGGACCAAACTTCAACAAGTCTTTCTTCACACTTCTAAACATTCTTCATGTAAGTTTTCGAAAGGAATTAGAGAAGATTAAGAACAAGTGAGTTTGAGAAAGATTTGAAGAAGGATGCGAGTTTGAAAGGTGAGAGAAGTGTGGTGAAGAAAGAGAGTTCTTCTCTTTTCATACATATAAAAATGACCTAGATACAAACTATATATGGACACTACAAAGAGTATAAAATAATAACAAATATACAAGATATTTTGGCTTCAAGGTTCGAGTGAAAGCGACGGGTCCATGTTGTGTCTCTCCTTAAACAATCACGTGAGTGTCTTTTGTTTTGAAGCTCCAACGGTCACAACACATAGGGGAAGGATCTAGATGCTCATTTCTTCTTCTTCTTCGCAACCTTAAACGGGCCTCTTTATTGGACTGGACAATGAGGCTTGAGGTGATGTCGAGGCTGTACGGATGGGCTTGTACGGATGGGCTTGTACGGACGAGGTTGTACGGACGGTCGTGGCTCGAGGCACTCGATCCCGGACATGATCATCTCTCGATCCCGGACATGATCATCTCGAACATGATCATTTCTATATCCAATTTACACTCCCCCTCAAGTTTAACATTTAAGAAGGTCTTTAAGGTTAAACTTGAACCTATAATCACTCACCTCATTAAAAACCTTAGTATAGAAAACCACTTGGGAAAAACTATACATAAGGGAAAAAGAGTGTGAGTGTTATGGTTTGGTGAGATCAACAAGGCCGAGCTTGGAGTGTATATAATCACACACTTGTGGACTAGCCGCTTTGGTGAAGATGTCCGCGAGTTGTTCCGAGCTCTCGGTATAGCATGGTAAGATGACTCCAAGACCAACTTGTTCTCTAACTTTGTGACAATCTACTTCGATGTGCTTTGTTCTTTCGTGGAACACCGAGTTGGATGCAATGTGTATTGCGGCTTGGTTGTCACAATGCATTGTGATTGGTTTTGATGACTCAACTCCCAAGTCTTTAAGAAGTGCCTTAAGCCAAATTAACTCGGTTGTGAGCTTCCTCATGGCACGATACTCGGACTCGGCACTAGACATAGAGACCACCTTTTGCTTCTTACTCTTCCAAGTCACCAAGTTCCCTCCAATGAATGTGCAATAGCCGGTTGTCGAGCGCCTATCTCCATGATCTCCAGCATAATCCGCATCACAATACCCCACTAGCTCCGTGTTCTTGTTGCACCCCATCCATATGCCTTGACCCGGTGCACCCTTGAGATACTTAAGTATGCGATTCACCATGTTCCAATGATGCACCGTTGGGGCTTGCATATGTTGACTCACCTGGTTCACGGAATAGCAAATGTCAGGTCTAGTAATTGTTAAGTAAATAAGCTTACCCACTAGACGTCGATATTGTGATGCATCTTCATATGGCTCATTTCCTTTCTCCCCCTCTCGGTTAACTTGGAAATCCACTTCTAGTGGTGATGCCACCGGTCTTGAACCTAATTTACCAACTTCATTCAAAAGGTCAAGTGTATATTTCCGTTGAGATATAAATAAACCTTCCTTAGTTCTACAAACTTCAATACCAAGAAAATACTTAAGTTCACCAAGATCTTTAATATCAAAAACAGATTTTAGAAAGGATTTGGTGTCTTGTATCCCTACCTTGTCATTCCCGGATATGATGATATCATCCACATATACAAGAATGACTACAATACCTTCTTGGCTAGTGATTGTGAATAGGGTATGATCGGCTTCAGACCTCTTGAAACCTCGTTCCATCAAAGTGTTGCTCAACTTGTGATACCACGCTCGAGGGGATTGCTTTAATCCATATATGGCCTTGTTGAGTTTGAATACCTTCCCGGATTCAATAGTGTCCTCTAGACCCGGTGGTGGTCTCATATACACCTCATCTTCTAACTCGCCTTGTAGAAAAACATTCTTAACGTCCATTTGCCATAATTCCCATTCTAAGTTAACGGCCAAAGATAGCACAACTCGAATGGTATGGAGTTTGGCTACCGGAGCAAAAGTATCAAGATAGTCTTCTCCATATGTTTGTGTGAATCCCCTTGCTACAAGTCGAGCCTTGTAACGTTCAATCTCTCCATTACTTTTGTACTTGATCGTAAAGATCCACCGTGAAGTGACCGCTTTCTTTCCCTTTGGTAACTCGGCTTCATCCCATGTATGATTGTTTTCCATGGCTTTAACTTCATTGTTTACCGCATCTCTCCATTCTTTATGATCTTTAGCTTCATCATAGCTTTGGGGAATCCAATGTGAATCTACTTGGGTAAGATAGACTTGATATTCCATCGGCAAGTGAGCTAGAGTACACATGGCTTGTATTGGATGAGCCACGGCTACGTTGTTGTAATACACCCGAGTGTTTTTCCAGTTTGAGGGATGAGACTTGATGCGTTCACTTCTTCTTAATTCAATAATTTCTTCTTGAGGTTGTTCTCCTTGATCCACATCATTAGACTCCTCTTGTGTAGGATCTTCTTCTTCACTTAGTGAATTTAAACCCTCTTCGCCCTCACTATACTCATGATCAAGTCCATCATCACCATGATCTAATGGTTCTTCTTCATGATGTGTGTCACTTGCACTTGCTTCTTGATCATTTGTTACTTGATCCGAGGTGGATGTCTTGGTAGACCCATTCTTGTCTTGGAAGCTATCTAGACCGAGCTTCTCCAAGATTACTCGAAGGTTTGTTGCACGATCGGAAGGTGATTGAGATAAGTCCTTGAGTTCATCCCAATTCCTCTTGTCATAGTACCCACTTGATTCTACAAACTTCACATCTCTAGAAACCAATACTCTTCTAGCTTCCGGATCATAACACTTGTACCCTTTTTGTGTTGAGGAGTAGCCGATAAGCATGCACTTAGTGCTCTTGGCCTCCAACTTGTTACGTAACTCTCCTGGTTTTAACACATAACAAACACATCCAAACACACGTAAGTGACTAATAGATGGTTTAGTTTTATTAAGAATTTCAAAGGGAGAGAGATCGCTTAGTATTTTTGTTGGTGTGCGATTGATCAAGTAGCATGCGGCTACTACGGCATCTCCCCAAAATCTCTTTGGCACATTTGTATGAAACATCATTGATCGGGACACCTCCATGAGATGACGGTTCTTTCTCTCGGCCACTCCATTTTGTTGTGGTGTATACGGGCAACTTGTTTGTTGAATGATCCCATGTTTAGCTAAATGTTGTTTGAATGCATGACTTGTGTACTCCCCACCATTATCTGATCTCAAAATCTTAATCTTGGCATTATAGTGGTTAGTCACATAATTTTGAAAACTTATAAAGGCCTCAAGAACTCTATCCTTTGAAGGTAACAAAGTTAACCAAGTATACTTGGATTTTTCATCAATAAAAGTCACATAATACTTTTGATTTTCTCTAGATAAACAAGGTGATGTCCACACATCCGAGTGAATCAAATCAAAACAATTCTCATAAATAGTACTTGATTTAGGATAAACACTTTTGCAATGTTTGCCAAGAATACAAGCTTCACAATCATCATTTTTAAAAGACATATTAGGCAACATAAGATTTAAAGCACGAGAGTGAGGGTGACCAAGTCTAGCATGCCAAATTGCACTATTAGCACTAACAAGAATAGAACTAAAGCAAGAAGGTAAAGTAGGGGATAGTTTCAAGTCCTCAAGCACATATAAGCCATCTTTAGTGGCTCCATGGCCAAGCACCTTACTCGTTTCAATATCCTGAAAATGAATATTGTGAGGACCAAATATTGCATAACAATTCAAGTCGGTAGTAGCTTTCTTAACGGATAACAAGTTTGAAGTAAAGCTAGGCATATAAAAAGCTTTAGATTTCTTATCAAACAATTCTAAATCTCCTACTCCTTTAACCGGTACTTTAGTTCCATTAGCAATAACCACATTTCCAATAGCCGGTTTAATGTCACTAATTAACTTAGAGTCACTAATCATATGGTGAGATGCTCCGGAATCAACAATAAGCGGTTTTAAAGTGTTGAGAGCAAGAGTAGCCTTACCGGACGACTCCTTGAGAGCTTTGATGAGTGCATCGAGGTCAGACCTCCTCACCAAGTCAGAAGACGCGGCCATGGCTGCTCCACTCTCCGCAAGAATTTGTACCTTTGTCTCCGGAGCTTGGATCTCACCGGAAATGCTTGTTTGATTAGCCCTTGGTTCTCGGTTGTCTTCTCTTGGGCGAAGGTGAGGGTAAAGTACCCAACACTTATCCTTGATATGACCCGGTTTCTTGCAATGGTGACAAGTAGGAATGTTCCTCTTGTTGTTGTTGTTGTTGTGTCCTCGGTAGTAGCTCTTGTTAGCCGACACTAGCTCCACATTGTTAGCCGACACAAGCTCCCCCTTACCACCAAACAAACCCATGGACCCATGTTCTCGTTGAACTTGAGAACACACCTCATCAAGACTTGGAAGCTTGTCGGACCGAAGAATATGTTTGATGAGGTCATTGTAAGAAGGATTTAAAGTCAAGAGAAGACCGAACACCTTATCTTGCTCACGACGTTCGTTGATGACTACCGGATCCACCGAGCTTGGTCTCAACATTTCAAGCTCTGCCCAAAGAGATCTAAACTTTCCAAAATGCTTGGTAAACTCCATGTCCTCTTGGCTGAGGTTGTTGATAGCACGTTTGACTTCAAAAACCCGGTTCAAGTTAGTAACATTTCCAAAAACATTCTTGAGTGTATCCCACAACTCCTTTGCCGTCTCACAATATGAGTATGCTTCAAGAATAGGCGCCTCTAGAGAGTTTTGAATGAGCCCCAAAACGGTTTGGTCTTCTTGAAACCACTTCACCTCGTCGCAAGGGACAATCTCCTTGCCATCTTCACTTTCCTTTGGAGCTTCACCTTTCTCAATGTGACTCCAAAGTCCACGACCACACAAGGCCGTCTTTGTGGTCCTCGCCCACAACAAATAGTTACCTCCCTTGAGAGTAACCGGAATAACCAAATTCTTCATGACATCCATGACCAAAAATTTCAAGAACAAGCTTCAAGCTTTCAAAATCTTAGAAACCGAAAGAAGAAATTGTACTTAGAGAACGAGAATAGCTAGGATCTTAGGAACCTGGCTCTGATACCATGTAAGTTTTCGAAAGGAATTAGAGAAGATTAAGAACAAGTGAGTTTGAGAAAGATTTGAAGAAGGATGCGAGTTTGAAAGGTGAGAGAAGTGTGGTGAAGAAAGAGAGTTCTTCTCTTTTCATACATATAAAAATGACCTAGATACAAACTATATATGGACACTACAAAGAGTATAAAATAATAACAAATATACAAGATATTTTGGCTTCAAGGTTCGAGTGAAAGCGACGGGTCCATGTTGTGTCTCTCCTTAAACAATCACGTGAGTGTCTTTTGTTTTGAAGCTCCAACGGTCACAACACATAGGGGAAGGATCTAGATGCTCATTTCTTCTTCTTCTTCGCAACCTTAAACGGGCCTCTTTATTGGACTGGACAATGAGGCTTGAGGTGATGTCGAGGCTGTACGGATGGGCTTGTACGGATGGGCTTGTACGGACGAGGTTGTACGGACGGTCGTGGCTCGAGGCACTCGATCCCGGACATGATCATCTCTCGATCCCGGACATGATCATCTCGAACATGATCATTTCTATATCCAATTTACACTTCATCCATCTCTAGCACTTGTAATCAATCAAATTCATTGAATTATAACATATTATAGCCCAAAATAACTTTATACAAGCAATTAACAACCTCAAAGCAATGTTTGTGGGTTCTTATCCCATTTGGGACCAAACTTCAACAAGTCTCTCTTCACACTTCTAAACATTCTTCATCCATCTCTAGCACTTGTAATCAATCAAATTCATTGTATTATAACATATTCTAACCCAAAATAACTTTATACAAGCAATTAACTACATCAAAGCAATGTTTGTGGGTTCTTATCCCATTTGGGACCAAACTTCAACAAGTCTTTCTTCACACTTCTAAACATTCTTCATCCATCTCTAGTACTTGTAAACAATCAAATTCATTGTATTATAACATATTCTAACCCAAAATAACTTTATACAAGCCATTTACTGCCTCAAAGCATTGGTTGTGGGTTCTTATCCCATTTGGGACCAAACTTCAACAAGTCTTTCTTCACACTTCTAAACATTCTTCATCCATCTCTAGCACTTGTAATCAATTAAATTCATTGTATTATAACATATTCTAACCCAAAATAACTTTATACAAGCCATTTACTTCCTCAAAGCATTGGTTGTGGGTTCTTATCCCATTTGAGACCAAACTTCAACAAGTTTTTCTTCACACTTCTAAACATTCTTCATCCATCTCTAGCACTTGTAATCAATCAAATTCATTGTATAATAACATATTCTAACCCAAAATAACTTTATACAATCCATTTACTGCCTCAAAGCATTGGTTGTGGGTTCTTATCCCATTTGGGACCAAACTTCAACAAGTCTTTCTTCACACTTCTAAACATTCTTCATCCATCTCTAGCACTTGTAATCAATCAAATTCATTGTATTATAACATATTCTAACCCAAAATAACTTTATACAAGCAATTAACTACATCAAAGCAATGTTTGTGGGTTCTTATCCCATTTGGGACCAAACTTCAACAAGTCTTTCTTCACACTTCTAAACATTCTTCATCCATCTCTAGTACTTGTAAACAATCAAATTCATTGTATTATAACATATTCTAACCCAAAATAACTTTATACAAGCCATTTACTGCCTCAAAGCATTGGTTGTGGGTTCTTATCCCATTTGGGACCAAACTTCAACAAGTCTTTCTTCACACTTCTAAACATTCTTCATCCATCTCTAGCACTTGTAATCAATTAAATTCATTGTATTATAACATATTCTAACCCAAAATAACTTTATACAAGCCATTTACTTCCTCAAAGCATTGGTTGTGGGTTCTTATCCCATTTGAGACCAAACTTCAACAAGTTTTTCTTCACACTTCTAAACATTCTTCATCCATCTCTAGCACTTGTAATCAATCAAATTCATTGTATAATAACATATTCTAACCCAAAATAACTTTATACAATCCATTTACTGCCTCAAAGCATTGGTTGTGGGTTCTTATCCCATTTGGGACCAAACTTCAACAAGTCTTTCTTCACACTTCTAAACATTCTTCATCCATCTCTAGCACTTGTAAACAATCAAATTCATTGTATTATAACATATTCTAACCCAAAATAACTTTATACAAGCCATTTACTGCATCAAAGCATTGGTTGTGGGTTCTTATCCCATTTGGGACCAAACTTCAACAAGTCTTTCTTCACACTTCTAAACATTCTTCATCCATCTCTAGCACTTGTAAACAATCAAATTCATTGTATTATAACATATTCTAACCCAAAATAACTTTATACAAGCCATTTACTGCCTCAAAGCATTGGTTGTGGGTTCTTATCCCATTTGGGACCAAACTTCAACAAGTCTTTCTTCACACTTCTAAACATTCTTCATCCATCTCTAGCACTTGTAATCAATCAAATTCATTGAATTATAACATATTATAACCCAAAATAACTTTATACAAGCAATTAACAACCTCAAAGCAATGTTTGTGGGTTCTTATCCCATTTGGGACCAAACTTCAACAAGTCTTTCTTCACACTTGTAAACATTCTTCATCCATCTCTAGCACTTGTAAACAATCAAATTCATTGTATTATAACATATTCTAACCCAAAATAACTTTATACAAGCCATTTACTTCCTCAAAGCATTGGTTTTGGGTTCTTATCCCATTTAGGACCAAACTTCAACAAGTCTTTCTTCACACTTCTAAACATTCTTCATCCATCTCTAGCACTTGTAATCAATGAAATTCATTGAATTATAACATATTATAACCCAAAATAACTTTATACAAGCAATTAACAACCTCAAAGCAATGTTTGTGGGTTCTTATCCCATTTGGGACCAAACTTCAACAAGTCTCTCTTCACACTTCTAAACATTCTTCATCCATCTCTAGCACTTGTAATCAATCAAATTCATTGTATTATAACATATTCTAACCCAAAATAACTTTATACAAGCAATTAACTACATCAAAGCAATGTTTGTGGGTTCTTATCCCATTTGGGACCAAACTTCAACAAGTCTTTCTTCACACTTCTAAACATTCTTCATCCATCTCTAGTACTTGTAAACAATCAAATTCATTGTATTATAACATATTCTAACCCAAAATAACTTTATACAAGCCATTTACTGCCTCAAAGCATTGGTTGTGGGTTCTTATCCCATTTGGGACCAAACTTCAACAAGTCTTTCTTCACACTTCTAAACATTCTTCATGCATCTCTAGCACTTGTAATCAATTAAATTCATTGTATTATAACATATTCTAACCCAAAATAACTTTATACAAGCCATTTACTTCCTCAAAGCATTGGTTGTGGGTTCTTATCCCATTTGAGACCAAACTTCAACAAGTTTTTCTTCACACTTCTAAACATTCTTCATCCATCTCTAGCACTTGTAATCAATCAAATTCATTGTATAATAACATATTCTAACCCAAAATAACTTTATACAATCCATTTACTGCCTCAAAGCATTGGTTGTGGGTTCTTATCCCATTTGGGACCAAACTTCAACAAGTCTTTCTTCACACTTCTAAACATTCTTCATCCATCTCTACCACTTGTACTCAATCAAATTCATTGTATTATAACATATTATAACCCAAAATAACTTTATACAAGCCATTTACTACCTCAAAGCAATGTTTGTGGGATCTTATCCCATTTGGGACCACACTTCAACAAGTCTTTCTTCACACTTCTAAACATTCTTCATCCATCTCTAGCACTTGTAAATTATCAAATTCATTGTATTATAACATATTCTAACCCAAAATAACTTTATACAAGCCATTTACTGCCTCAAAGCATTAGTTGTGGGTTCTTATCCCATTTGGGACCAAACTTCAACAAGTCTTTCTTCACACTTCTAAACATTCTTCATCCATCTCTAGCACTTGTAATCAATTAAATTCATTGTATTATAACATATTCTAACCCAAAATAACTTTATACAAGCCATTTACTTCCTCAAAGCATTGGTTGTGGGTTCTTATCCCATTTGAGACCAAACTTCAACAAGTCTTTCTTCACACTTCTAAACATTCTTCATCCATCTCTAGCACTTGTAAACAATCAAATTCATTGTATTATAACATATTATAACCCAAAAAAACTTTATACAAGCCATTTACTGCCTCAAAGCATTGGTTGTGGGTTCTTATCCCATTTGGGACCAAACTTCAACAAGTCTTTCTTCACACTTCTAAACATTCTTCATCCATCTCTAGCACTTGTAAACAATCAAATTCATTGTATTATAACATATTCTAACCTAAAATAACTTTATACAAGCCATTTACTGCCTCAAAGCATTGGTTGTGGTTTCTTATCCCATTTGGGACCAAACTTCAACAAGTCTTTCTTCACACTTCTAAACATTCTTCATCCATCTCTAGCACTTGTAAACAATCAAATTCATTGTATTATAACATATTCTAACCCAAAATAACTTTATACAAGCCATTTACTGCATCAAAGCATTGGTTGTGGGTTCTTATCCCATTTGGGACCAAACTTCAACAAGTCTTTCTTCACACTTCTAAACATTCTTCATCCATCTCTAGCACTTGTAAACAATCAAATTCATTGTATTATAACATATTCTAACCCAAAATAACTTTATACAAGCCATTTACTGCCTCAAAGCATTGGTTGTGGGTTCTTATCCCATTTGGGACCAAACTTCAACAAGTCTTTCTTCACACTTCTAAACATTCTTCATCCATCTCTAGCACTTGTAATCAATCAAATTCATTGAATTATAACATATTATAACCCAAAATAACTTTATACAAGCAATTAACAACCTCAAAGCAATGTTTGTGGGTTCTTATCCCATTTGGGACCAAACTTCAACAAGTCTTTCTTCACACTTGTAAACATTCTTCATCCATCTCTAGCACTTGTAATCAATCAAATTCATTGTATTATAACATATTCTAACCCAAAATAACTTTATACAAGCAATTAACTACATCAAAGCAATGTTTGTGGGTTCTTATCCCATTTGGGACCAAACTTCAACAAGTCTTTCTTCACACTTCTAAACATTCTTCATCCATCTCTAGCACTTGTAAACAATCAAATTCATTGTATTATAACATATTCTAACCCAAAATAACTTTATACAAGCCATTTACTTCCTCAAAGCATTGGTTGTGGGTTCTTATCCCATTTGAGACCAAACTTCAACAAGTCTTTCTTCACACTTCTAAACATTCTTCATCCATCTCTAGCACTTGTAAACAATCAAATTCATTGTATTATAACATATTATAACCCAAAAAAACTTTATACAAGCCATTTACTGCCTCAAAGCATTGGTTGTGGGTTCTTATCCCATTTGGGACCAAACTTCAACAAGTCTTTCTTCACACTTCTAAACATTCTTCATCCATCTCTAGCACTTGTAATCAATTAAATTCATTGTATTATAACATATTCTAACCCAAAATAACTTTATACAAGCCATTTACTTCCTCAAAGCATTGGTTGTGGGTTCTTATCCCATTTGAGACCAAACTTCAACAAGTCTTTCTTCACACTTCTAAACATTCTTCATCCATCTCTAGCACTTGTAAACAATCAAATTCATTGTATTATAACATATTATAACCCAAAAAAACTTTATACAA
The DNA here is from genome assembly GCA_036452645.1 of Capsella bursa-pastoris. Taxonomy (NCBI): domain Eukaryota; kingdom Viridiplantae; phylum Streptophyta; class Magnoliopsida; order Brassicales; family Brassicaceae; genus Capsella; species Capsella bursa-pastoris. The sequence continues at coordinate 7,519,965 of CP144192.1, forward strand.
GCCATTTACTGCCTCAAAGCATTGGTTGTGGGTTCTTATCCCATTTGGGACCAAACTTCAACAAGTCTTTCTTCACACTTCTAAACATTCTTCATCCATCTCTAGCACTTGTAAACAATCAAATTCATTGTATTATAACATATTCTAACCTAAAATAACTTTATACAAGCCATTTACTGCCTCAAAGCATTGGTTGTGGTTTCTTATCCCATTTGGGACCAAACTTCAACAAGTCTTTCTTCACACTTCTAAACATTCTTCATCCATCTCTAGCACTTGTAAACAATCAAATTCATTGTATTATAACATATTCTAACCCAAAATAACTTTATACAAGCCATTTACTGCATCAAAGCATTGGTTGTGGGTTCTTATCCCATTTGGGACCAAACTTCAACAAGTCTTTCTTCACACTTCTAAACATTCTTCATCCATCTCTAGCACTTGTAAACAATCAAATTCATTGTATTATAACATATTCTAACCCAAAATAACTTTATACAAGCCATTTACTGCCTCAAAGCATTGGTTGTGGGTTCTTATCCCATTTGGGACCAAACTTCAACAAGTCTTTCTTCACACTTCTAAACATTCTTCATCCATCTCTAGCACTTGTAATCAATCAAATTCATTGAATTATAACATATTATAACCCAAAATAACTTTATACAAGCAATTAACAACCTCAAAGCAATGTTTGTGGGTTCTTATCCCATTTGGGACCAAACTTCAACAAGTCTTTCTTCACACTTGTAAACATTCTTCATCCATCTCTAGCACTTGTAATCAATCAAATTCATTGTATTATAACATATTCTAACCCAAAATAACTTTATACAAGCAATTAACTACATCAAAGCAATGTTTGTGGGTTCTTATCCCATTTGGGACCAAACTTCAACAAGTCTTTCTTCACACTTCTAAACATTCTTCATCCATCTCTAGCACTTGTAATCAATCAAATTCATTGTATTATAACATATTCTAACCAAAAATAACTTTATACAAGCCATTTACTGCCTCAAAGCATTAGTTGTTGGTTCTTATCCCATTTGGGACCAAACTTCAACAAGTCTTTCTTCACACTTCTAAACATTCTTCATCCATCTCTAGCACTTGTAATCAATCAAATTCATTGTATTATAGCATATTCTAACCCAAAATAACTTTATACAAGCCATTTACTGCCTCAAAGCATTGGTTGTGGGTTCTTATCCCATTTGGGACCAAACTTCAACAAGTCTTTCTTCACACTTCTAAACATTCTTCATCCATCTCTAGCACTTGTAATCAATTAAATTCATTGTATTATAACATATTCTAACCCAAAATAACTTTATACAAGCCATTTACTACCTCAAAGCAATGTTTGTGGGTTCTTATCCCATTTGGGACCAAACTTCAACAAGTCTTTCTTCACACTTCTAAACATTCTTCATCCATCTCTAGCACTTGTAATCAATCAAATTCATTGTATTATAACATATTCTAACCCAAAATAACTTTATACAAGCCATTTACTGCATCAAAGCATTGGTTGTGGGTTCTTATCCCATTTGGGACCAAACTTCAACAAGTCTTTCTTCACACTTCTAAACATTCTTCATCCATCTCTAGCACTTGTAAACAGTCAAATTCATTGTATTATAACATATTCTAACCCAAAATAACTTTATACAAGCCATTTACTGCCTCAAAGCATTGGTTGTGGGTTCTTATCCCATTTGGGACCAAACTTCAACAAGTCTTTCTTCACACTTCTAAACATTCTTCATCCATCTCTAGCACTTGTAATCAATTAAATTCATTGTATTATAACATATTCTAACCCAAAATAACTTTATACAAGCCATTTACTTCCTCAAAGCATTGGTTGTGGGTTCTTATCCCATTTGAGACCAAACTTCAACATGTCTTTCTTCACACTTCTAAACATTCTTCATCCATCTCTAGCACTTGTAATCAATCAAATTCATTGTATTATAACATATTCTAACCCAAAATAACTTTATCCAAGCCATTTACTGCATCAAAGCATTGGTTGTGGGTTCTTATCCCATTTGGGACCAAACTTCAACAAGTCTTTCTTCACACTTCTAAACATTCTTCATCCATCTCTAGCACTTGTAAACAATCAAATTCATTGTATAATAACATATTCTAACCCAAAATAACTTTATACAATCCATTTACTGCCTCAAAGCATTGGTTGTGGGTTCTTATCCCATTTGGGACCAAACTTCAACAAGTCTTTCTTCACACTTCTAAACATTCTTCATCCATCTCTACCACTTGTACTCAATCAAATTCATTGTATTATAACATATTCTAACCCAAAATAACTTTATACAAGCCATTTACTGCCTCAAAGCATTGGTTGTGGGTTCTTATCCCATTTGGGACCAAACTTCAACAAGTCTTTCTTCACACTTCTAAACATTCTTCATCCATCTCTAGCACTTGTAAACAATCAAATTCATTGTATTATAACATATTCTAACCCAAAATAACTTTATACAAGCCATTTACTTCCTCAAAGCATTGGTTGTGGGTTCTTATCCCATTTGGGACCAAACTTCAACAAGTCTTTCTTCACACTTCTAAACATTCTTCATCCATCTCTAGCACTTGTAATCAATCAAATTCATTGAATTATAACATATTATAACCCAAAATAACTTTATACAAGCAATTAACAACCTCAAAGCAATGTTTGTGGGTTCTTATCCCATTTGGGACCAAACTTCAACAAGTCTCTCTTCACACTTCTAAACATTCTTCATCCATCTCTAGCACTTGTAATCAATCAAATTCATTGTATTATAACATATTCTAACCCAAAATAACTTTATACAAGCAATTAACTACATCAAAGCAATGTTTGTGGGTTCTTATCCCATTTGGGACCAAACTTCAACAAGTCTTTCTTCACACTTCTAAACATTCTTCATCCATCTCTAGTACTTGTAAACAATCAAATTCATTGTATTATAACATATTCTAACCCAAAATAACTTTATACAAGCCATTTACTGCCTCAAAGCATTGGTTGTGGGTTCTTATCCCATTTGGGACCAAACTTCAACAAGTCTTTCTTCACACTTCTAAACATTCTTCATCCATCTCTAGCACTTGTAATCAATTAAATTCATTGTATTATAACATATTCTAACCCAAAATATCTTTATACAAGCCATTTACTTCCTCAAAGCATTGGTTGTGGGTTCTTATCCCATTTGAGACCAAACTTCAACAAGTCTTTCTTCACACTTCTAAACATTCTTCATCCATCTCTAGCACTTGTAATCAATCAAATTCATTGTATTATAACATATTCTAACCCAAAATAACTTTATACAAGCCATTTACTGCATCAAAGCATTGGTTGTGGGTTCTTATCCCATTTGGGACCAAACTTCAACAAGTCTTTCTTCACACTTCTAAACATTCTTCATCCATCTCTAGCACTTGTAAACAATCAAATTCATTGTATAATAACATATTCTAACCCAAAATAACTTTATACAATCCATTTACTGCCTCAAAGCATTGGTTGTGGGTTCTTATCCCATTTGGGACCAAACTTCAACAAGTCTTTCTTCACACTTCTAAACATTCTTCATCCATCTCTACCACTTGTACTCAATCAAATTCATTGTATTATAACATATTCTAACCCAAAATAACTTTATACAAGCCATTTACTGCCTCAAAGCATTGGTTGTGGGTTCTTATCCCATTTGGGACCAAACTTCAACAAGTCTTTCTTCACACTTCTAAACATTCTTCATCCATCTCTAGCACTTGTAAACAATCAAATTCATTGTATTATAACATATTCTAACCCAAAATAACTTTATACAAGCCATTTACTTCCTCAAAGCATTGGTTGTGGGTTCTTATCCCATTTGGGACCAAACTTCAACAAGTCTTTCTTCACACTTCTAAACATTCTTCATCCATCTCTAGCACTTGTAATCAATCAAATTCATTGAATTATAACATATTATAACCCAAAATAACTTTATACAAGCAATTAACAACCTCAAAGCAATGTTTGTGGGTTCTTATCCCATTTGGGACCAAACTTCAACAAGTCTCTCTTCACACTTCTAAACATTCTTCATCCATCTCTAGCACTTGTAATCAATCAAATTCATTGTATTATAACATATTCTAACCCAAAATAACTTTATACAAGCAATTAACTACATCAAAGCAATGTTTGTGGGTTTTTATCCCATTTGGGACCAAACTTCAACAAGTCTTTCTTCACACTTCTAAACATTCTTCATCCATCTCTAGTACTTGTAAACAATCAAATTCATTGTATTATAACATATTCTAACCCAAAATAACTTTATACAAGCCATTTACTGCCTCAAAGCATTGGTTGTGGGTTCTTATCCCATTTGGGACCAAACTTCAACAAGTCTTTCTTCACACTTCTAAACATTCTTCATCCATCTCTAGCACTTGTAATCAATTAAATTCATTGTATTATAACATATTCTAACCCAAAATATCTTTATACAAGCCATTTACTTCCTCAAAGCATTGGTTGTGGGTTCTTATCCCATTTGAGACCAAACTTCAACAAGTCTTTCTTCACACTTCTAAACATTCTTCATCCATCTCTAGCACTTGTAATCAATCAAATTCATTGTATTATAACATATTCTAACCCAAAATAACTTTATACAAGCCATTTACTGCATCAAAGCATTGGTTGTGGGTTCTTATCCCATTTGGGACCAAACTTCAACAAGTCTTTCTTCACACTTCTAAACATTCTTCATCCATCTCTAGCACTTGTAAACAATCAAATTCATTGTATAATAACATATTCTAACCCAAAATAACTTTATACAATCCATTTACTGCCTCAAAGCATTGGTTGTGGGTTCTTATCCCATTTGGGACCAAACTTCAACAAGTCTTTCTTCACACTTCTAAACATTCTTCATCCATCTCTACCACTTGTACTCAATCAAATTCATTGTATTATAACATATTCTAACCCAAAATAACTTTATACAAGCCATTTACTGCCTCAAAGCATTGGTTGTGGGTTCTTATCCCATTTGGGACCAAACTTCAACAAGTCTTTCTTCACACTTCTAAACATTCTTCATCCATCTCTAGCACTTGTAATCAATTAAATTCATTGTATTATAACATATTCTAACCCAAAATAACTTTATACAAGCCATTTACTTCCTCAAAGCATTGGTTGTGGGTTCTTATCCCATTTGAGACCAAACTTCAACAAGTCTTTCTTCACACTTCTAAACATTCTTCATCCATCTCTAGCACTTGTAAACAATCAAATTCATTGTATTATAACTTATTATAACCCAAAACAACTTTATACAAGCCATTTACTGCCTCAAAGCATTGGTTGTGGGTTCTTATCCCATTTGGGACCAAACTTCAACAAGTCTTTCTTCACACTTCTAAACATTCTTCATCCATCTCTAGCACTTGTAAACAATCAAATTCATTGTATTATAACATATTCTAACCTAAAATAACTTTATACAAGCCATTTACTGCCTCAAAGCATTGGTTGTGGGTTCTTATCCCATTTAGGACCAAACTTCAACAAGTCTTTCTGCACACTTCTAAACATTCTTCATCCATCTCTAGCACTTGTAATCAATTAAATTCATTGTATTATAACATATTCTAACCCAAAATAACTTTATACAAGCCATTTACTACCTCAAAGCAATGTTTGTGGGATCTTATCCTATTTGGGACCAAACTTCAACAAGTCTTTCTTCACACTTCTAAACATTCTTCATCCATCTCTAGCACTTGTAATCAATCAAATTCATTGTATTATAACATATTCTAACCCAAAATAACTTTATACAAGCCATTTACTTCCTCAAAGCATTGGTTGTGGGTTCTTATCCCATTTGGGACCAAACTTCAACAAGTCTTTCTTCACACTTCTAAACATTCTTCATCCATCTCTAGCACTTGTAAACAATCAAATTCATTGTATAATAACATATTCTAACCCAAAATAACTTTATACAATCCATTTACTGCCTCAAAGCATTGGTTGTGGGTTCTTATCCCATTTGGGACCAAACTTCAACAAGTCTTTCTTCACACTTCTAAACATTCTTCATCCATCTCTACCACTTGTACTCAATCAAATTCATTGTATTATAACATATTCTAACCCAAAATAACTTTATACAAGCCATTTACTGCCTCAAAGCATTGGTTGTGGGTTCTTATCCCATTTGGGACCAAACTTCAACAAGTCTTTCTTCACACTTCTAAACATTCTTCATCCATCTCTAGCACTTGTAATCAATTAAATTCATTGTATTATAACATATTCTAACCCAAAATAACTTTATACAAGCCATTTACTTCCTCAAAGCATTGGTTGTGGGTTCTTATCCCATTTGAGACCAAACTTCAACAAGTCTTTCTTCACACTTCTAAACATTCTTCATCCATCTCTAGCACTTGTAAACAATCAAATTCATTGTATTATAACTTATTATAACCCAAAACAACTTTATACAAGCCATTTACTGCCTCAAAGCATTGGTTGTGGGTTCTTATCCCATTTGGGACCAAACTTCAACAAGTCTTTCTTCACACTTCTAAACATTCTTCATCCATCTCTAGCACTTGTAAACAATCAAATTCATTGTATTATAACATATTCTAACCTAAAATAACTTTATACAAGCCATTTACTGCCTCAAAGCATTGGTTGTGGGTTCTTATCCCATTTAGGACCAAACTTCAACAAGTCTTTCTTCACACTTCTAAACATTCTTCATCCATCTCTAGCACTTGTAATCAATTAAATTCATTGTATTATAACATATTCTAACCCAAAATAACTTTATACAAGCCATTTACTACCTCAAAGCAATGTTTGTGGGATCTTATCCTATTTGGGACCAAACTTCAACAAGTCTTTCTTCACACTTCTAAACATTCTTCATCCATCTCTAGCACTTGTAATCAATCAAATTCATTGTATTATAACATATTCTAACCCAAAATAACTTTATACAAGCCATTTACTTCCTCAAAGCATTGGTTGTGGGTTCTTATCCCATTTGGGACCAAACTTCAACAAGTCTTTCTTCACACTTCTAAACATTCTTCATCCATCTCTAGCACTTGTAAACAATCAAATTCATTGTATTATAACATATTATAACCCAAAACAACTTTATACAAGCCATTTACTGCCTCAAAGCATTGGTTGTGGGTTCTTATCCCATTTGGGACCAAACTTCAACAAGTCTTTCTTCACACTTCTAAACATTCTTCATCCATCTCTAGCACTTGTAATCAATCAAATTCATTGAATTATAACATATTATAACCCAAAATAACTTTATACAAGCAATTAACAACCTCAAAGCAATGTTTGTGGGTTCTTATCCCATTTGGGACCAAACTTCAACAAGTCTCTCTTCACACTTCTAAACATTCTTCATCCATCTCTAGCACTTGTAATCAATCAAATTCATTGTATTATAACATATTCTAACCCAAAATAACTTTATACAAGCCATTTACTACCTCAAAGCATTGGTTGTGGGTTCTTATCCCATTTGGGACCAAACTTCAACAAGTCTTTCTTCACACTTCTAAACATTCTTCATCCATCTCTAGCACTTGTAAACAATCAAATTCATTGTATTATAACATATTCTAACCTAAAATAACTTTATACAAGCCATTTACTGCCTCAAAGCATTGGTTGTGGGTTCTTATCCCATTTAGGACCAAACTTCAACAAGTCTTTCTCCACACTTCTAAACATTCTTCATCCATCTCTAGCACTTGTAATCAATTAAATTCATTGTATTATAACATATTCTAACCCAAAATAACTTTATACAAGCCATTTACTACCTCAAAGCAATGTTTGTGGGATCTTATCCTATTTGGGACCAAACTTCAACAAGTCTTTCTTCACACTTCTAAACATTCTTCATCCATCTCTAGCACTTGTAATCAATCAAATTCATTGTATTATAACATATTCTAACCCAAAATAACTTTATACAAGCCATTTACTGCATCAAAGCATTGGTTGTGGGTTCTTATCCCATTTGGGACCAAACTTCAACAAGTCTTTCTTCACACTTCTAAACATTCTTCATCCATCTCTAGCACTTGTAAACAATCAAATTCATTGTATTATAACATATTCTAACCCAAAATAACTTTATACAAGCCATTTACTGCCTCAAAGCATTGGTTGTGGGTTCTTATCCCATTTGGGACCAAACTTCAACAAGTCTTTCTTCACACTTCTAAACATTCTTCATCCATCTCTAGCACTTGTAATCAATCAAATTCATTGAATTATAACATATTATAACCCAAAATAACTTTATACAAGCAATTAACAACCTCAAAGCAATGTTTGTGGGTTCTTATCCTATTTGGGACCAAACTTCAACAAGTCTTTCTTCACACTTCTAAACATTCTTCATCCATCTCTAGCACTTGTAATCAATCAAATTCATTGTATTATAACATATTCTAACCCAAAATAACTTTATACAAGCAATTAACTACATCAAAGCAATGTTTGTGGGTTCTTATCCCATTTGGGACCAAACTTCAACAAGTCTTTCTTCACACTTCTAAACATTCTTCATCCATCTCTAGCACTTGTAAACAATCAAATTCATTGTATTATAACATATTCTAACCCAAAATAACTTTATACAAGCCATTTACTGCCTCAAAGCATTGGTTGTGGGTTCTTATCCCATTTGGGACCAAATTTCAACAAGTCTTTCTTCACACTTCTAAACATTCTTCATCCATCTCTAGCACTTGTAATCAATTAAATTCATTGTATTATAACATATTCTAACCCAAAATAACTTTATACAAGCCATTTACTTCCTCAAAGCATTGGTTGTGGGTTCTTATCCCATTTGAGACCAAACTTCAACAAGTCTTTCTTCACACTTCTAAACATTCTTCATCCATCTCTAGCACTTGTAAACAATCAAATTCATTGTATTATAACATATTGTAACCCAAAACAACTTTATACAAGCCATTTACTGCCTCAAAGCATTGGTTGTGGGTTCTTATCCCATTTGGGACCAAACTTCGACAAGTCTTTCTTCACACTTCTAAACATTCTTCATCCATCTCTAGCACTTGTAATCAATCAAATTCATTGAATTATAACATATTATAACCCAAAATAACTTTATACAAGCAATTAACAACCTCAAAGCAATGTTTGTGGGTTCTTATCCCATTTGGGACCAAACTTCAACAAGTCTTTCTTCACACTTCTAAACATTCTTCATCCATCTCTAGCACTTATAAACAATCAAATTCATTGTATTATGACATATTCTAACCCAAAATAACTTTATACAAGCCATTTACTTCCTCAAAGCATTGGTTGTGGGTTCTTATCCCATTTGAGACCAAACTTCAACAAGTCTTTCTTCACACTTCTAAACATTCTTCATCCATCTCTAGCACTTGTAATCAATCAAATTCATTGTATTATAACATATTCTAACCAAAAATAACTTTATACAAGCCATTTACTGCCTCAAAGCATTAGTTGTTGGTTCTTATCCCATTTGGGACCAAACTTCAACAAGTCTTTCTTCACACTTCTAAACATTCTTCATCCATCTCTAGCACTTGTAATCAATCAAATTCATTGTATTATAGCATATTATAACCCAAAATAACTTTATACAAGCCATTTACTGCCTCAAAGCATTGGTTGTGGGTTCTTATCCCATTTGGGACCAAACTTCAACAAGTCTTTCTTCACACTTCTAAACATTCTTCATCCATCTCTAGCACTTGTAATCAATTAAATTCATTGTATTATAACATATTCTAACCCAAAATAACTTTATACAAGCCATTTACTACCTCAAAGCAATGTTTGTGGGTTCTTATCCCATTTGGGACCAAACTTCAACAAGTCTTTCTTCACACTTCTAAACATTCTTCATCCATCTCTAGCACTTGTAAACAATCAAATTCATTGTATTATAACATATTCTAACCTAAAATAACTTTATACAAGCCATTTACTGCCTCAAAGCATTGGTTGTGGGTTCTTATCCCATTTAGGACCAAACTTCAACAAGTCTTTCTTCACACTTCTAAACATTCTTCATCCATCTCTAGCACTTGTAATCAATCAAATTCATTGTATTATAACATATTCTAACCCAAAATAACTTTATACAAGCCATTTACTGCATCAAAGCATTGGTTGTGGGTTCTTATCCCATTTGGGACCAAACTTCAACAAGTCTTTCTTCACACTTCTAAACATTCTTCATCCATCTCTAGCACTTGTAAACAATCAAATTCATTGTATTATAACATATTCTAACCCAAAATAACTTTATACAAGCCATTTACTGCCTCAAAGCATTGGTTGTGGGTTCTTATCCCATTTGGGACCAAACTTCAACAAGTCTTTCTTCACACTTCTAAACATTCTTCATCCATCTCTAGCACTTGTAATCAATCAAATTCATTGAATTATAACATATTATAACCCAAAATAACTTTATACAAGCAATTAACAACCTCAAAGCAATGTTTGTGGGTTCTTATCCCATTTGGGACCAAACTTCAACAAGTCTGTCTTCACACTTCTAAACATTCTTCATCCATCTCTAGCACTTGTAATCAATCAAATTCATTGTATTATAACATATTCTAACCCAAAATAACTTTATACAAGCAATTAACTACATCAAAGCAATGTTTGTGGGTTCTTATCCCATTTGGGACCAAACTTCAACAAGTCTTTCTTCACACTTCTAAACATTCTTCATCCATCTCTAGCACTTGTAAACAATCAAATTCATTGTATTATAACATATTCTAACCCAAAATAACTTTATACAAGCCATTTACTGCCTCAAAGCATTGGTTGTGGGTTCTTATCCCATTTGGGACCAAACTTCAACAAGTCTTTCTTCACACTTCTAAACATTCTTCATCCATCTCTAGCACTTGTAATCAATTAAATTCACTGTATTATAACATATTCTAACCCAAAATAACTTTATACAAGCCATTTACTTCCTCAAAGCATTGGTTGTGGGTTCTTATCCCATTTGAGACCAAACTTCAACAAGTCTTTCTTCACACTTCTAAACATTCTTCATCCATCTCTAGCACTTGTAAACAATCAAATTTATTGTATTATAACATATTGTAACCCAAAACAACTTTATACAAGCCATTTACTGCCTCAAAGCATTCGTTGTGGGTTCTTATCCCATTTGGGACCAAACTTCGACAAGTCTTTCTTCACACTTCTAAACATTCTTCATCCATCTCTAGCACTTGTAATCAATCAAATTCATTGAATTATAACATATTATAACCCAAAATAACTTTATACAAGCAATTAACAACCTCAAAGCAATGTTTGTGGGTTCTTATCCCATTTGGGACCAAACTTCAACAAGTCTTTCTTCACACTTCTAAACATTCTTCATCCATCTCTAGCACTTATAAACAATCAAATTCATTGTATTATGACATATTCTAACCCAACATAACTTTATACAAGCCATTTACTTCCTCAAAGCATTGGTTGTGGGTTCTTATCCCATTTGAGACCAAACTTCAACAAGTCTTTCTTCACACTTCTAAACATTCTTCATCCATCTCTAGCACTTGTAATCAATCAAATTCATTGAATTATAACATATTATAACCCAAAATAACTTTATACAAGCAATTAACAACCTCAAAGCAATGTTTGTGGGTTCTTATCCCATTTGGGACCAAACTTCAACAAGTCTTTCTTCACACTTCTAAACATTCTTCATCCATCTCTAGCACTTGTAATCAATCAAATTCATTGTATTATAACATATTCTAACCCAAAATAACTTTATACAAGCAATTAACTACATCAAAGCAATGTTTGTGGGTTCTTATCCCATTTGGGACCAAACTTCAACAAGTCTTTCTTCACACTTCTAAACATTCTTCATCCATCTCTATCACTTGTAAACAATCAAATTCATTGTATTATAACATATTGTAACCCAAAACAACTTTATACAAGCCATTTACTGCCTCAAAGCATTGGTTGTGGGTTCTTATCCCATTTGGGACCAAACTTCGACAAGTCTTTCTTCACACTTCTAAACATTCTTCATCCATCTCTAGCACTTGTAATCAATCAAATTCATTGAATTATAACATATTATAACCCAAAATAACTTTATACAAGCAATTAACAACCTCAAAGCAATGTTTGTGGGTTCTTATCCCATTTGGGACCAAACTTCAACAAGTCTTTCTTCACACTTCTAAACATTCTTCATCCATCTCTAGCACTTATAAACAATCAAATTCATTGTATTATGACATATTCTAACCCAACATAACTTTATACAAGCCATTTACTTCCTCAAAGCATTGGTTGTGGGTTCTTATCCCATTTGAGACCAAACTTCAACAAGTCTTTCTTCACACTTCTAAACATTCTTCATCCATCTCTAGCACTTGTAATCAATCAAATTCATTGTATTATAACATATTCTAACCAAAAATAACTTTATACAAGCCATTTACTGCCTCAAAGCATTAGTTGTTGGTTCTTATCCCATTTGGGACCAAACTTCAACAAGTCTTTCTTCACACTTCTAAACATTCTTCATCCATCTCTAGCACTTGTAATCAATCAAATTCATTGTATTATAGCATATTATAACCCAAAATAACTTTATACAAGCCATTTACTGCCTCAAAGCATTGGTTGTGGGTTCTTATCCCATTTGGGACCAAACTTCAACAAGTCTTTCTTCACACTTCTAAACATTCTTCATCCATCTCTAGCACTTGTAAACAATCAAATTCATTGTATTATAACATATTCTAACCCAAAATAACTTTATACAAGCCATTTACTGCCTCAAAGCATTGGTTGTGGGTTCTTATCCCATTTGGGACCAAACTTCAACAAGTCTTTCTTCACACTTCTAAACATTCTTCATCCATCTCTAGCACTTGTAAACAATCAAATTCATTGTATTATAACATATTCTAACCCAAAATAACTTTATACAAGCCATTTACTGCCTCAAAGCATTGGTTGTGGGTTCTTATCCCATTTGGGACCAAATTTCAACAAGTCTTTCTTCACACTTCTAAACATTCTTCATCCATCTCTAGCACTTGTAATCAATTAAATTCATTGTATTATAACATATTCTAACCCAAAATAACTTTATACAAGCCATTTACTTCCTCAAAGCATTGGTTGTGGGTTCTTATCCCATTTGAGACCAAACTTCAACAAGTCTTTCTTCACACTTCTAAACATTCTTCATCCATCTCTAGCACTTGTAAACAATCAAATTCATTGTATTATAACATATTGTAACCCAAAACAACTTTATACAAGCCATTTACTGCCTCAAAGCATTGGTTGTGGGTTCTTATCCCATTTGGGACCAAACTTCGACAAGTCTTTCTTCACACTTCTAAACATTCTTCATCCATCTCTAGCACTTGTAATCAATCAAATTCATTGAATTATAACATATTATAACCCAAAATAACTTTATACAAGCAATTAACAACCTCAAAGCAATGTTTGTGGGTTCTTATCCCATTTGGGACCAAACTTCAACAAGTCTTTCTTCACACTTCTAAACATTCTTCATCCATCTCTAGCACTTATAAACAATCAAATTCATTGTATTATGACATATTCTAACCCAAAATAACTTTATACAAGCCATTTACTTCCTCAAAGCATTGGTTGTGGGTTCTTATCCCATTTGAGACCAAACTTCAACAAGTCTTTCTTCACACTTCTAAACATTCTTCATCCATCTCTAGCACTTGTAATCAATCAAATTCATTGTATTATAACATATTCTAACCAAAAATAACTTTATACAAGCCATTTACTGCCTCAAAGCATTAGTTGTTGGTTCTTATCCCATTTGGGACCAAACTTCAACAAGTCTTTCTTCACACTTCTAAACATTCTTCATCCATCTCTAGCACTTGTAATCAATCAAATTCATTGTATTATAGCATATTATAACCCAAAATAACTTTATACAAGCCATTTACTGCCTCAAAGCATTGGTTGTGGGTTCTTATCCCATTTGGGACCAAACTTCAACAAGTCTTTCTTCACACTTCTAAACATTCTTCATCCATCTCTAGCACTTGTAATCAATTAAATTCATTGTATTATAACATATTCTAACCCAAAATAACTTTATACAAGCCATTTACTACCTCAAAGCAATGTTTGTGGGTTCTTATCCCATTTGGGACCAAACTTCAACAAGTCTTTCTTCACACTTCTAAACATTCTTCATCCATCTCTAGCACTTGTAAACAATCAAATTCATTGTATTATAACATATTCTAACCTAAAATAACTTTATACAAGCCATTTACTGCCTCAAAGCATTGGTTGTGGGTTCTTATCCCATTTAGGACCAAACTTCAACAAGTCTTTCTTCACACTTCTAAACATTCTTCATCCATCTCTAGCACTTGTAATCAATCAAATTCATTGTATTATAACATATTCTAACCCAAAATAACTTTATACAAGCCATTTACTGCATCAAAGCATTGGTTGTGGGTTCTTATCCCATTTGGGACCAAACTTCAACAAGTCTTTCTTCACACTTCTAAACATTCTTCATCCATCTCTAGCACTTGTAAACAATCAAATTCATTGTATTATAACATATTCTAACCCAAAATAACTTTATACAAGCCATTTACTGCCTCAAAGCATTGGTTGTGGGTTCTTATCCCATTTGGGACCAAACTTCAACAAGTCTTTCTTCACACTTCTAAACATTCTTCATCCATCTCTAGCACTTGTAATCAATCAAATTCATTGAATTATAACATATTATAACCCAAAATAACTTTATACAAGCAATTAACAACCTCAAAGCAATGTTTGTGGGTTCTTATCCCATTTGGGACCAAACTTCAACAAGTCTGTCTTCACACTTCTAAACATTCTTCATCCATCTCTAGCACTTGTAATCAATCAAATTCATTGTATTATAACATATTCTAACCCAAAATAACTTTATACAAGCAATTAACTACATCAAAGCAATGTTTGTGGGTTCTTATCCCATTTGGGACCAAACTTCAACAAGTCTTTCTTCACACTTCTAAACATTCTTCATCCATCTCTAGCACTTGTAAACAATCAAATTCATTGTATTATAACATATTCTAACCCAAAATAACTTTATACAAGCCATTTACTGCCTCAAAGCATTGGTTGTGGGTTCTTATCCCATTTGGGACCAAACTTCAACAAGTCTTTCTTCACACTTCTAAACATTCTTCATCCATCTCTAGCACTTGTAATCAATTAAATTCACTGTATTATAACATATTCTAACCCAAAATAACTTTATACAAGCCATTTACTTCCTCAAAGCATTGGTTGTGGGTTCTTATCCCATTTGAGACCAAACTTCAACAAGTCTTTCTTCACACTTCTAAACATTCTTCATCCATCTCTAGCACTTGTAAACAATCAAATTTATTGTATTATAACATATTGTAACCCAAAACAACTTTATACAAGCCATTTACTGCCTCAAAGCATTCGTTGTGGGTTCTTATCCCATTTGGGACCAAACTTCGACAAGTCTTTCTTCACACTTCTAAACATTCTTCATCCATCTCTAGCACTTGTAATCAATCAAATTCATTGAATTATAACATATTATAACCCAAAATAACTTTATACAAGCAATTAACAACCTCAAAGCAATGTTTGTGGGTTCTTATCCCATTTGGGACCAAACTTCAACAAGTCTTTCTTCACACTTCTAAACATTCTTCATCCATCTCTAGCACTTATAAACAATCAAATTCATTGTATTATGACATATTCTAACCCAACATAACTTTATACAAGCCATTTACTTCCTCAAAGCATTGGTTGTGGGTTCTTATCCCATTTGAGACCAAACTTCAACAAGTCTTTCTTCACACTTCTAAACATTCTTCATCCATCTCTAGCACTTGTAATCAATCAAATTCATTGAATTATAACATATTATAACCCAAAATAACTTTATACAAGCAATTAACAACCTCAAAGCAATGTTTGTGGGTTCTTATCCCATTTGGGACCAAACTTCAACAAGTCTTTCTTCACACTTCTAAACATTCTTCATCCATCTCTAGCACTTGTAATCAATCAAATTCATTGTATTATAACATATTCTAACCCAAAATAACTTTATACAAGCAATTAACTACATCAAAGCAATGTTTGTGGGTTCTTATCCCATTTGGGACCAAACTTCAACAAGTCTTTCTTCACACTTCTAAACATTCTTCATCCATCTCTATCACTTGTAAACAATCAAATTCATTGTATTATAACATATTGTAACCCAAAACAACTTTATACAAGCCATTTACTGCCTCAAAGCATTGGTTGTGGGTTCTTATCCCATTTGGGACCAAACTTCGACAAGTCTTTCTTCACACTTCTAAACATTCTTCATCCATCTCTAGCACTTGTAATCAATCAAATTCATTGAATTATAACATATTATAACCCAAAATAACTTTATACAAGCAATTAACAACCTCAAAGCAATGTTTGTGGGTTCTTATCCCATTTGGGACCAAACTTCAACAAGTCTTTCTTCACACTTCTAAACATTCTTCATCCATCTCTAGCACTTGTAATCAATCAAATTCATTGTATTATGACATATTCTAACCCAACATAACTTTATACAAGCCATTTACTTCCTCAAAGCATTGGTTGTGGGTTCTTATCCCATTTGAGACCAAACTTCAACAAGTCTTTCTTCACACTTCTAAACATTCTTCATCCATCTCTAGCACTTGTAATCAATCAAATTCATTGTATTATAACATATTCTAACCAAAAATAACTTTATACAAGCCATTTACTGCCTCAAAGCATTAGTTGTTGGTTCTTATCCCATTTGGGACCAAACTTCAACAAGTCTTTCTTCACACTTCTAAACATTCTTCATCCATCTCTAGCACTTGTAATCAATCAAATTCATTGTATTATAGCATATTATAACCCAAAATAACTTTATACAAGCCATTTACTGCCTCAAAGCATTGGTTGTGGGTTCTTATCCCATTTGGGACCAAACTTCAACAAGTCTTTCTTCACACTTCTAAACATTCTTCATCCATCTCTAGCACTTGTAATCAATCAAATTCATTGTATTATAACATATTCTAACCCAAAATAACTTTATACAAGCCATTTACTACCTCAAAGCAATGTTTGTGGGTTCTTATCCCATTTGGGACCAAACTTCAACAAGTCTTTCTTCACACTTCTAAACATTCTTCATCCATCTCTAGCACTTGTAAACAATCAAATTCATTGTATTATAACATATTCTAACCTAAAATAACTTTATACAAGCCATTTACTGCCTCAAAGCATTGGTTGTGGGTTCTTATCCCATTTAGGACCAAACTTCAACAAGTCTTTCTTCACACTTCTAAACATTCTTCATCCATCTCTAGCACTTGTAATCAATCAAATTCATTGTATTATAACATATTATCACCCTATACAACTCTATACAAGCTATTTACTTCCTCAAAACAATGGTTGTGGGTTCTTATCCCATTTGGGACCAAACTTTAACAAGTCTTTCTTTACACTTCTAAACATTCTTCATCCATCTCTAGCACTTGTAAACAATCAAATTCATTGTATTATAACATATTCTAACCCAAAATAACTTTATACAAGCCATTTACTGCCTCAAAGCATTGTTTGTGGGTTCTTATCCCATTTGGGACCAAACTTCAACAAGTCTTTCTTCACACTTCTATGTAAGATTTCAAATAGAATGAGCTGCAAGATCCACTCTTCTCCATAAAACTCACAAGAAACTCACAAGAACACCAAATCTGAGTTTGTGTGTCTCTTGTGTAAAACCATCAAGAAACGAACTCAATAAGAGACATTCTTGAGGTTATAAACTAAGTAATACACGCCCATTTAAGCTGTATATACTTAAGAATAAGCATGAGAGGCAGCAGCTCTCTCACACCAAAACAGAACCCAAAACCCTTATGAAATCGATTAGAAGGAAAGGAGAGAATTAGATGAGAGAAAGGGATGAGACCAAGCATTGCCAAAGCTTGGTCTCTCCATGAGAATATAAAGATCAGAACTTCCCCATTTGAGAGTATAAGAGACGATTTTAGTATAGGGGAAGACTCCCCAAAGGAGAGCTTAACTTTTATTAAGCTTTAAGCATGCATATATATACAAAATGAATGAGACACATTGGGTGGCTTGTTGCCCTACTTCCCAACGTCTATATTGCTCTAATACACTCATTTACAATCAAACTAAAGCAGCTAAAGTGAAGAGAAAGTGACATAAAGGGAGAGAGAGAGCTGGTCCAAAGCGTTGATAGTGACATCTCCAAAATGGCTTCTTAGGCCAACATGTGACTCTCCCACTTGTTTCTTCTTCTCTTAATACAACATGTGACTTTGGAGAGATATATGGACGCCCAAAGGGTGAAAAGGACAGCTCCTAACGTTCCTTAGTTACATGTGGTCCTCCTTGCAAGTTGATTGCTTCCTCACCCACATGTAGCTCATTTTGGCGCCTAAACACATTTGAATCTAGGGCCTTCTTCACTTCGTTCATCGACCCTAGATTTGCACATTCTTTATCATCTTGTTGTTGACCCTAGATTTGCACATTCTTTATCATCTTGTTGTTGACCCTAGATTTGCACATCTTCATCTTCAAGATTGACCCGAACTTTGCACATTCTTCTTTGGTGATTAAACCCCGGTTTTGCACATCTTGATGATGACCCGAACTTTGCACAACTTGATAACTTCATGAATGACCCGAACTTTGCACATCTTGATAACTTCATGAATGACCCGAACTTTGCACATCTTGATCACTTCATGAATGACCCGAACTTTGCACATCTTGATAACTTCATGAATGACCCGAACTTTGCACTTCTTGATCACTTCATGAATGACCCGAACTTTGCACATCTTGATCACTTCATGAATGACCCGAACTTTGCACAAGCTTCGGTCTTGATAACTTTGACCCGAACTTTGCACACCTTGATCACGTGTGTGCCTAGAGACCGATCGTTCTAGTGGATAGATTGATCGATCCCTTGTTGTGAACGATCGGTCATTTCCTTATTGTTGTGATCGATCGATCCCTTGATGTTGTGATCGATCGTTCCTTCATTGCTTGTGCTCATTTATTTCAATACTCCCCCTCAAGCTTGACCGGAAGGGGTGGAGGTTAAGCTTGGACATAAATGAGCATGATCAAGTATCACTCCTTGAACCACATGAACTCGTCCTAGTCTTCTAGGCTTCGGACTTAAGCTTTCCCATTAGCTTCTTCCTCTCAATACTCCCCCTCAAGCTTGGACGTTGGGGACCAAAGGCCAAGCTTGCAACACGCAAATGACTACCTCATTAAAAACCTTAGCAAAGAAAACCTCTTGGGATAAAACTTTGCTAAGGGAAAAAGAGTATAGTCTTCACGGTTGAATGATTTAGCTATAGCCATGGTTTGAATGTAGGGTCACTTGGGCTTCTTGCTTTGACTTCTTGTTGAGACTCTAATCCTCCGTGTGTGTACTCGCTTAAGGAACTCCTCCTTTCGGTCACCACCATGGATTGATCTTTCTTTGTTTAGTCAAGCTACCATTAGCCTTGCTTCTTCCCTTTCCATACCATAGCTTCCATGATCTAACCGGTTCTCTTCTTTTCATCTAGCTTCTCTATGGCTTTCTTTCTCTTTTACACCTTCATTCAAAAGATGTAAAGAAATCTTAAGTATATGTGCCATAAGAATAACATTAAGCTTAGATGAGACTTGAGAGAACTAACTTAAATTGAACTACAAGAATATAAATCAGATAATAAACAAGAAATGCTGTTTTAAAAACATGCTAAATCCAATTAAAAATTCAGTTCATAAAAACAGATTTTAACAAATTGACTAATGTCATATAAATATTTTAAAAACTGATATTAACCTTTTAAAACATATAAAATACTTAATAAAAATATTTTCACCTTTTTAAATAATTTAAAAACGTTTGAAAAATACTTCAAGAATATTTTCAACTTCAAAATAATTTAAATTCGTTTTTAAAAACATTTTACTGTTTAAAAACACAAAACAGAATTTAAGAAATACTTTTAAAAAGAATATAAATTTAAATAAATTCAAATTTAGTAAATCTAAATTAAAAAATATGACTAACTCTAATCATATTGGACAAGCTAAAAAAAAAATTCAGATCACATAACAATTCCTAAAAACATTTCAACAATGAAGAAAGCAATTATATCCATAATGCAATTTCAATGTTAAATATAGGCAATATAATCAACAACAAATTAAAGAGTAAGGTTTAGAATTAGCCTTTTGTCTTCTTTGTTGTAATTGGTTGGATGAGACTTGGTTTGCATCACCATTTGAGTTTCTGCCCATTGGTCTCCTCTCCATGGTTGATGACTACTAGAACTCAATCCACCTCTCTTCTACATCCAACTTTGGATGAGCTTCATGATTGGCTTGGAGGCTTCTTCTCCAGCCGCTTCTTGACTTCAATTTGGCTTCATTGGAAGCTTTTTTTTTCGTTGCCATTCAATGGCCAATCGATCCCTTAACCGACCTTCATGGTCGATTGCTTCTTCTTATTCGCGTCAGAATGATATGTGCCCACTGAATGGGTCATAACTTCTTAACGCCTGCTCGTATCCGGATGATTTTACTTCCACTGGAAAGCTTACTCAATTTCCAAGAACTTGTATGAAGGACATTGGAGCTGAATCGCAGTGAAAGGCCTTCGTACGAGTCGATCTTTAAGACGCTTCGACAGAGACTTTGCTTCTTGCCGAGAATATAACCAGAATTTGTGACTTCGTAACCAAGATCTTGAATCATCTTGGGAACCAATAACTTGAGTTTTCTATGGCTTGGGCCATCTCTTGAGTCAAGAAACCTTGTGCCTAGTATAATTGACACCTAGTGCACATCCAATCTTGAACTCCAACAACGTGACGCTAACACACATGTCTTGAGTTGATTCATCACTTTCCACCAGCTTGCCTTTCCATTAGGCGTCTCCACAAGAACTTCAAACATAGCATTCACCCTCGGTAAGTCTCGCAGGTTCTCCCTTGATCTTCCGGAGCTTTGACTCGCTAGAAAGAACATCCTTGTGGTCTCCAAAGCTTGATGGCCATTGGTTCTAACTTCAAGCATTGTGTTGCGCCTTCAAGAACCAACAAGGTTCATAAGAGTATTTGTAACCAGAATGAGAGTATGAGTAACCAAGATTTTGAGAATAAGTAGCCAAGAGAATAGAGTAACCAGAATGAGAGATTTAGTAACCAAGAATGAGAGATTTTGCGGAATAGAAAAGAGAGTGAGTGTTTGGGTGTTTGTGGGTGTTTGGATAGAGATTTCCTCTGAATTTCTTTGCTTATAAAAGCCAAAACAGCTCAGATCTTTCAACCTGGCTCTGATACCATGTAAGATTTCGAAGAGAATGAGCTGCAAGATCCAATCTCCTCCATAAACTCACAAGAAACTCACAAGAACACCAAATCTGAGTTTGTGTGCTCTTGTGTATAACAATCAAGAACGAACTCAATGAGAGCTATTCTTGAGGTTATAACCATAGTAATACACGTCCAACAAGCTGTGTATACTCAAGAATAAGTATGAGAGGCAGCAGCTCTCTCACACCAAAACAGAACACAAAACCCCTTATAGAATCGTTTAGAGAATGGTGAAGAGAATCGAATGAAAGGAAGGTAGAGACCAAGCATTGCCAAGGCTTGGTCTCTCCATGTGATTATTTAGACTCTAATCTACCCATTTGTAAGTATAGAAGACGATTTGTATAAAGGGGAAGTCTCCCAAAAGAGAGCTTAACTTTTATTAAGCTTTAAGCATGCATATATATACAAAATGAATGAGACACATTGGGTGGCTTGTTGCCCTACTTCCCAACGTCTATATTGCTCTAATACACTCATTTACAATCAAACTAAAGCAGCTAAAGTGAAGAGAAAGTGACATAAAGGGAGAGAGAGAGCTGGTCCAAAGCGTTGATAGTGACATCTCCAAAATGGCTTCTTAGGCCAACATGTGACTCTCCCACTTGTTTCTTCTTCTCTTAATACAACATGTGACTTTGGAGAGATATATGGACGCCCAAAGGGTGAAAGGGACAGCTCCTAACGTTCCTTAGTTACATGTGGTCCTCCTTGCAAGTTGATTGCTTCCTCACCCACATGTAGCTCATTTTGGCGCCTAAACACATTTGAATCTAGGGCCTTCTTCACTTCGTTCATCGACCCTAGATTTGCACATTCTTTATCATCTTGTTGTTGACCCTAGATTTGCACATTCTTTATCATCTTGTTGTTGACCCTAGATTTGCACATCTTCATCTTCAAGATTGACCCGAACTTTGCACATTCTTCTTTGGTGATTAAACCCCGGTTTTGCACATCTTGATGATGACCCGAACTTTGCACAACTTGATAACTTCATGAATGACCCGAACTTTGCACATCTTGATAACTTCATGAATGACCCGAACTTTGCACATCTTGATCACTTCATGAATGACCCGAACTTTGCACATCTTGATAACTTCATGAATGACCCGAACTTTGCACTTCTTGATCACTTCATGAATGACCCGAACTTTGCACATCTTGATCACTTCATGAATGACCCGAACTTTGCACAAGCTTCGGTCTTGATAACTTTGACCCGAACTTTGCACACCTTGATCACGTGTGTGCCTAGAGACCGATCGTTCTAGTGGATAGATTGATCGATCCCTTGTTGTGAACGATCGGTCATTTCCTTATTGTTGTGATCGATCGATCCCTTGATGTTGTGATCGATCGTTCCTTCATTGCTTGTGCTCATTTATTTCAATATAAACATTCTTCATGCATCTCTAGCACTTGTAATCAATCAAATTCATTTTACTATAACATATTATAACCCTATGCAACTCTATAGAAGCCAATTACTTCCTCAAACCAATGGTTGTGGGTTCTTATCCCATTTGGGACCAAATTTCAATAAGTGTTTCTTCACACTTCTAAACATTCTTCATGCATCTCTAGCACTTGTAATCAATCAAATTCATTGTATTATAACATATTATAACCCTATGCAACTCTATAGAAGGTTTTTACTTCCTCAAAGCAATGGTTGTGGGTGCTTATCCCATTTGGGACCAAATTTCAATAAGTATTTATTCACACTTCTAAACATTCTTCATGCATCTCTAGCACTTGTAATCAATCAAATTCATTATATTATATCATATTATAACCCTATACAACTCTATAGAAGCCATTCACTTCCTCAAAGCAATGGTTGTGGGTTCTTATCCCATTTGGGACCAAATTTCAATAAGTGTTTCTTCACACTTCTAATCATTTTTTATGCTCTTGTAGCACTGGTAATTAATCAAATTCATTGTATTATAACATATTATAACCCTATACAACTTTATACAAGCCATTTACTTCCTCAAAGCAATGGTTGTGGGTTCTTATCCCATTTGGGACCAAATTTCAATAAGTGTTTCTTCACACTTCTAAACATTCTTCATGCATCTCTAGCACTTGTAATCAATCAAATTCATTGTATTATAACATATTATAACCCTATGCAACTCTATAGAAGCCATTTACTTCCTCAAAGCAATGGTTGTGGGTTCTTATCCCATTTGGGACCAAATTTCAATAAGTGTTTCTTCACACTTCTAAACATTCTTCATGCATCTCTAGCAGTTGTAATCAATCAAATTCATTGTATTATAACATATTATAACCCTATACAACTCTATACAAGCTATTTACTTCCTCAAAGCAATGGTTGTGGGTTCTTATCCCATTTGGGACCAAATTTCAATAAGTGTTTCTTCACACTTCTAAACATTCTTCATGCATCTCTAGCACTTGTAATCAATCAAATTCATTGTATTATAACATATTATAACCCTATGCAACTCTATAGAAGGTTTTTACTTCCTCAAAGCAATGGTTGTGGGTGCTTATCCCATTTGGGTACAAATTTCAATAAGTGTTTCTTCACACTTCTAAACATTCTTCATGCATCTCTAGCACTTGTAATCAATCAAATTCATTGTATTATAACATATTATAACCCTATGAAACTCTATAGAAGGCTTTTACTTCCTCAAAGCAATGGTTGTGGGTTCTTATCCCATTTGGGACCAAATTTCAATAAGTGTTTCTTCACACTTCTAAACATTCTTCATGCATCTGTAGCACTTGTAATCAAACAAATTCATTGTATTATAACATATTATAACCCTATACAACTCTATACAAGCTATTTACTTCCTCAAAGCAATGGTTGTGTGTTCTTATCCTATTTGGAACCAAATTTCAATAAGTGTTTCTTCACACTTCTAAACATTCTTCATGCATCTCTAGCACTTGTAATCAATCAAATTCATTGTATTATAACATATTATAACCCTATGCAGCTCTATAGAAGGCTTTTACTTCCTCAAAGCAATGGTTGTGGGTTCTTATCCCATTTGGAACCAAATTTCAATAAGTGTTTCTTCACACTTCTAAACATTCTTCATGCATCTCTAGCACTTGTAATCAATCAAATTCATTGTATTATAACATATTATAACCCTATGCAACTCTATAGAAGCCATTTACTTCCTCAAAGCAATGGTTGTGGGTTCTTATCCCATTTGGGACCAAATTTCAATAAGTATTTATTCACACTTCTAAACATTCTTCATGCATCTCTAGCACTTGTAATCAATCAAATTCATTATATTATATCATATTATAACCCTATACAACTCTATAGAAGCCATTCACTTCCTCAAAGCAATGGTTGTGGGTTCTTATCCCATTTGGGACCAAATTTCAATAAGTGTTTCTTCACACTTCTAATCATTTTTTATGCTCTTGTAGCACTGGTAATTAATCAAATTCATTGTATTATAACATATTATAACCCTATACAACTTTATACAAGCCATTTACTTCCTCAAAGCAATGGTTGTGGGTTCTTATCCCATTTGGGACCAAATTTCAATAAGTGTTTCTTCACACTTCTAAACATTCTTCATGCATCTCTAGCACTTGTAATCAAACAAATTCATTGTATTATAACATATTATAACCCTATGCAACTCTATAGAAGCCATTTACTTCCTCAAAGCAATGGTTGTGGGTTCTTATCCCATTTGGGACCAAATTTCAATAAGTGTTTCTTCACACTTCTAAACATTCTTCATGCATCTCTAGCAGTTGTAATCAATCAAATTCATTGTATTATAACATATTATAACCCTATACAACTCTATACAAGCTATTTACTTCCTCAAAGCAATGGTTGTGGGTTCTTATCCCATTTGGGACCAAATTTCAATAAGTGTTTCTTCACACTTCTAATCATTTTTTATGCTCTTGTAGCACTGGTAATTAATCAAATTCATTGTATTATAACATATTATAACCCTATACAACTTTATACAAGCCATTTACTTCCTCAAAGCAATGGTTGTGGGTTCTTATCCCATTTGGGACCAAATTTCAATAAGTGTTTCTTCACACTTCTAAACATTCTTCATGCATCTCTAGCACTTGTAATCAATCAAATTCATTGTATTATAACATATTATAACCCTATGCAACTCTATAGAAGCCATTTACTTCCTCAAAGCAATGGTTGTGGGTTCTTATCCCATTTGGGACCAAATTTCAATAAGTGTTTCTTCACACTTCTAAACATTCTTCATGCATCTCTAGCAGTTGTAATCAATCAAATTCATTGTATTATAACATATTATAACCCTATACAACTCTATACAAGCTATTTATTTCCTCAAAGCAATGGTTGTGGGTTCTTATCCCATTTGGGACCAAATTTCAATAAGTGTTTCTTCACACTTCTAAACATTCTTCATGCATCTCTAGCACTTGTAATCAATCAAATTCATTGTATTATAACATATTATAACCCTATGCAACTCTATAGAAGGTTTTTACTTCCTCAAAGCAATGGTTGTGGGTGCTTATCCCATTTGGGTACAAATTTCAATAAGTGTTTCTTCACACTTCTAAACATTCTTCATGCATCTCTAGCACTTGTAATCAATCAAATTCATTGTATTATAACATATTATAACCCTATGAAACTCTATAGAAGGCTTTTACTTCCTCAAAGCAATGGTTGTGGGTTCTTATCCCATTTGGGACCAAATTTCAATAAGTGTTTCTTCACACTTCTAAACATTCTTCATGCATCTGTAGCACTTGTAATCAAACAAATTCATTGTATTATAACATATTATAACCCTATACAACTCTATACAAGCTATTTACTTCCTCAAAGCAATGGTTGTGTGTTCTTATCCTATTTGGAACCAAATTTCAATAAGTGTTTCTTCACACTTCTAAACATTCTTCATGCATCTCTAGCACTTGTAATCAATCAAATTCATTGTATTATAACATATTATAACCCTATGCAGCTCTATAGAAGGCTTTTACTTCCTCAAAGCAATGGTTGTGGGTTCTTATCCCATTTGGAACCAAATTTCAATAAGTGTTTCTTCACACTTCTAAACATTCTTCATGCATCTCTAGCACTTGTAATCAATCAAATTCATTGTATTATAACATATTATAACCCTATGCAACTCTATAGAAGCCATTTACTTCCTCAAAGCAATGGTTGTGGGTTCTTATCCCATTTGGGACCAAATTTCAATAAGTATTTCTTCACACTTCTAAACTGTAAGATTTCGAAGAGAATGAGCTGCAAGATCCAATCTCCTCCATAAACTCACAAGAAACTCACAAGAACACCAAATCTGAGTTTGTGTGCTCTTGTGTATAACAATCAAGAACGAACTCAATGAGAGCTATTCTTGAGGTTATAACCATAGTAATACACGTCCAACAAGCTGTGTATACTCAAGAATAAGTATGAGAGGCAGCAGCTCTCTCACACCAAAACAGAACACAAAACCCCTTATAGAATCGTTTAGAGAATGGTGAAGAGAATCGAATGAAAGGAAGGTAGAGACCAAGCATTGCCAAGGCTTGGTCTCTCCATGTGATTATTTAGACTCTAATCTACCCATTTGTAAGTATAGAAGACGATTTGTATAAAGGGGAAGTCTCCCAAAAGAGAGCTTAACTTTTATTAAGCTTTAAGCATGCATATATATACAAAATGAATGAGACACATTGGGTGGCTTGTTGCCCTACTTCCCAACGTCTATATTGCTCTAATACACTCATTTACAATCAAACTAAAGCAGCTAAAGTGAAGAGAAAGTGACATAAAGGGAGAGAGAGAGCTGGTCCAAAGCGTTGATAGTGACATCTCCAAAATGGCTTCTTAGGCCAACATGTGACTCTCCCACTTGTTTCTTCTTCTCTTAATACAACATGTGACTTTGGAGAGATATATGGACGCCCAAAGGGTGAAAAGGACAGCTCCTAACGTTCCTTAGTTACATGTGGTCCTCCTTGCAAGTTGATTGCTTCCTCACCCACATGTAGCTCATTTTGGCGCCTAAACACATTTGAATCTAGGGCCTTCTTCACTTCGTTCATCGACCCTAGATTTGCACATTCTTTATCATCTTGTTGTTGACCCTAGATTTGCACATTCTTTATCATCTTGTTGTTGACCCTAGATTTGCACATCTTCATCTTCAAGATTGACCCGAACTTTGCACATTCTTCTTTGGTGATTAAACCCCGGTTTTGCACATCTTGATGATGACCCGAACTTTGCACAACTTGATAACTTCATGAATGACCCGAACTTTGCACATCTTGATAACTTCATGAATGACCCGAACTTTGCACATCTTGATCACTTCATGAATGACCCGAACTTTGCACATCTTGATAACTTCATGAATGACCCGAACTTTGCACTTCTTGATCACTTCATGAATGACCCGAACTTTGCACATCTTGATCACTTCATGAATGACCCGAACTTTGCACAAGCTTCGGTCTTGATAACTTTGACCCGAACTTTGCACACCTTGATCACGTGTGTGCCTAGAGACCGATCGTTCTAGTGGATAGATTGATCGATCCCTTGTTGTGAACGATCGGTCATTTCCTTATTGTTGTGATCGATCGATCCCTTGATGTTGTGATCGATCGTTCCTTCATTGCTTGTGCTCATTTATTTCAATACTCCCCCTCAAGCTTGACCGGAAGGGGTGGAGGTTAAGCTTGGACATAAATGAGCATGATCAAGTATCACTCCTTGAACCTCATGAACTCGTCCTAGTCTTCTAGGCTTCGGACTTAAGCTTTCCCATTAGCTTCTTCCTCTCAATACTCCCCCTCAAGCTTGGACGTTGGGGACCAAAGGCCAAGCTTGCAACACGCAAATGACTACCTCATTAAAAACCTTAGCAAAGAAAACCTCTTGGGATAAAACTTTGCTAAGGGAAAAAGAGTATAGTCTTCACGGTTGAATGATTTAGCTATAGCCATGGTTTGAATGTAGGGTCACTTGGGCTTCTTGCTTTGACTTCTTGTTGAGACTCTAACCCTCCGTGTGTGTACTCGCTTAAGGAACTCCTCCTTTCGGTCACCACCATGGATTGATCTTTCTTTGTTTAGTCAAGCCACCATTAGCCTTGCTTCTTCCCTTTCCATACCATAGCTTTCATGATCCAACCGGTTCTCTTCTTCTCATCTAGCTTCTTTTGATGGCTTTCTTTCTCTTTTACACCTTCATTCAAAAGATGTAAAGAAATCTTAAGTATATGTGCCATAAGAATAACATTAAGCTTAGATGAGACTTGAGAGAACAAATTTAAATTGAACTACAAGAATATAAATCAGATAATAAACAAGAAAATGCTGTTTTAAAACATGCTAAATCCAATTTAAATTCAGTTCATAAAAACAGATTTTAACAAATTGACTAATGTCATATAAATATTTTTCAAACTGATATTAAGCTTCTAAAACCTTATAAAATACTTATAAAAATATATTTCAACTTTTTAAATAATTTAAAAACGTTTGAAAAATACTTTAAAAATATTTTCAACTTTAAAATAATTTAAATTCGTTTTTAAAAACATTTTCACCGTTTAAAAAACACAAAACAGAATTTAAGAAATATTTTTAAAAGAGTATATAAATGTAAATAAATTCAAACTTGATCAATCTAAATCAAAAATATGACTAACACTAATCATATTTTGACAACTTAACAATCCAAATCACAATCAACACCTAAAACCAGTTTAAACAATGAAGACTCCAATTATGATCATCATGCAATTTCAAGTTCAAATATGAGCAATTTAATCAACAAAAATTAAAGAGTAAGGTTTAGAATTAGCCTTTTGCTTCTTTGGTTTAATTGGTTGGATGAGACTTGATTTGCACCACCATTTGAGTTTCTGCCCCATGGGTCTCCTCTTCATGGTTAATGACTACTAGAACTCTCCAGCCGCTTCTTGCTTCTTTCTATCTTCTTTGTAGCTTCCTTTGAAGCTGGAGAGAGATAGAACACTTCTTGACTTCATTGGAAGCTTTTTTTCGTTGCCATTCGATGGCCAACCGATCTCTTAACCGACCTTCAAGGTCGATTGCTTCTTCTTATTCGCGTCAGAATGATATGTTCCCACTGAATGGGTCATAACTTCTTAACGCCTGCTTGTATCCGGATAATTTTACTTCCACTAGAAAGCTTACTCAATTTCCAAGAACTTCTATGAAGGACATTGGAGCTGAATCGCAGTGACAGGCCTTCGTACGAGTCGATCTTTAAGACGCTTCGACAGAGACTTTGCTTCTTGCCGAGAATATAACCAGAATTTGTGACTTGGTAACCAAGATGTTGAATCATCTTTGGGAACCAATAACTTGAGTTTTCCATGGCTTGGGCCATCCCTTGAGTCAAGAAACCTTGTGCCTAGTATAATTGACACCTAGTGCACATCCAATCTTGAACTCCAACAACTTGACGCTAACACACATGTCTTGAGTTGATTCATCACTTTCCACCAGCTTGCCTTTCCATTAGGCGTCTCCACAAGAACTTCAACCATAGCATTCACCCTCGGTAAGCCTCGCGGGTTTTCCCTTGATCTTCCGGAGCTTTGACTCGCTAGAAAGAACATCCTTGTGGTCTCCAAAGCTTGATGGCCATTGGTTCTAACTTCAAGCATTGTGTTGCGCCTTCAAGAACCAAAAAGGTTCATAAGAGTATTTGTAACCAGAATGAGAGTATGAGTAACCAAGATTTTGAGAATAAGTAGCCAAGAGAATAGAGTAACCAGAATGAGAGATTTAGTAACCAAAGTATAAGAGATTTTGCGGAATAGAAAAGAGAATGAGTGTTTGGGTGTTTGTGGGTGTTTGGACAGAGATTTCCTCTGAATTTCTTTGCTTATAAAAGCCAAAGCAGCTCAGATCTTTCAACCTGGCTCTGATACCATGTAAGATTTCAAATAGAATGAGATGCAAGATCCACTCTTCTCCATAAAACTCACAAGAAACTCACAAGAACACCAAATCTGAGTTTGTGTGTCTCTTGTGTAAAACCATCAAGAAACGAACTCAATAAGAGACATTCTTGAGGTTATAAACTAAGTAATACACGCCCATTTAAGCTGTATATACTTAAGAATAAGCATGAGAGGCAGCAGCTCTCTCACACCAAAACAGAACCCAAAACCCTTATGAAATCGATTAGAAGGAAAGGAGAGAATTAGATGAGAGAAAGGGATGAGACCAAGCATTGCCAAAGCTTGGTCTCTCCATGAGAATATAAAGATCAGAACTTCCCCATTTGAGAGTATAAGAGACGATTTTAGTATAGGGGAAGACTCCCCAAAGGAGAGCTTAACTTTTATTAAGCTTTAAGCATGCATATATATACAAAATGAATGAGACACATTGGGTGGCTTGTTGCCCTACTTCCCAACGTCTATATTGCTCTAATACACTCATTTACAATCAAACTAAAGCAGCTAAAGTGAAGAGAAAGTGACATAAAGGGAGAGAGAGAGCTGGTCCAAAGCGTTGATAGTGACATCTCCAAAATGGCTTCTTAGGCCAACATGTGACTCTCCCACTTGTTTCTTCTTCTCTTAATACAACATGTGACTTTGGAGAGATATATGGACGCCCAAAGGGTGAAAGGGACAGCTCCTAACGTTCCTTAGTTACATGTGGTCCTCCTTGCAAGTTGATTGCTTCCTCACCCACATGTAGCTCATTTTGGCGCCTAAACACATTTGAATCTAGGGCCTTCTTCACTTCGTTCATCGACCCTAGATTTGCACATTCTTTATCATCTTGTTGTTGACCCTAGATTTGCACATTCTTTATCATCTTGTTGTTGACCCTAGATTTGCACATCTTCATCTTCAAGATTGACCCGAACTTTGCACATTCTTCTTTGGTGATTAAACCCCGGTTTTGCACATCTTGATGATGACCCGAACTTTGCACAACTTGATAACTTCATGAATGACCCGAACTTTGCACATCTTGATAACTTCATGAATGACCCGAACTTTGCACATCTTGATCACTTCATGAATGACCCGAACTTTGCACATCTTGATAACTTCATGAATGACCCGAACTTTGCACTTCTTGATCACTTCATGAATGACCCGAACTTTGCACATCTTGATCACTTCATGAATGACCCGAACTTTGCACAAGCTTCGGTCTTGATAACTTTGACCCGAACTTTGCACACCTTGATCACGTGTGTGCCTAGAGACCGATCGTTCTAGTGGATAGATTGATCGATCCCTTGTTGTGAACGATCGGTCATTTCCTTATTGTTGTGATCGATCGATCCCTTGATGTTGTGATCGATCGTTCCTTCATTGCTTGTGCTCATTTATTTCAATATGTTTGTGGGTTCTTATCCCATTTGGGACCAACCTTCAACAAGTCTTTCTTCACACTTCTAAACATTCTTCATCCATCTCTAGCACTTATAAACAATCAAATTCATTGTATTATGACATATTCTAACCCAACATAACTTTATACAAGCCATTTACTTCCTCAAAGCATTGGTTGTGGGTTCTTATCCCATTTGAGACCAAACTTCAACAAGTCTTTCTTCACACTTCTAAACATTCTTCATCCATCTCTAGCACTTGTAATCAATCAAATTCATTGTATTATAACATATTCTAACCAAAAATAACTTTATACAAGCCATTTACTGCCTCAAAGCATTAGTTGTTGGTTCTTATCCCATTTGGGACCAAACTTCAACAAGTCTTTCTTCACACTTCTAAACATTCTTCATCCATCTCTAGCACTTGTAATCAATCAAATTCATTGTATTATAGCATATTATAACCCAAAATAACTTTATACAAGCCATTTACTGCCTCAAAGCATTGGTTGTGGGTTCTTATCCCATTTGGGACCAAACTTCAACAAGTCTTTCTTCACACTTCTAAACATTCTTCATCCATCTCTAGCACTTGTAATCAATTAAATTCATTGTATTATAACATATTCTAACCCAAAATAACTTTATACAAGCCATTTACTACCTCAAAGCAATGTTTGTGGGTTCTTATCCCATTTGGGACCAAACTTCAACAAGTCTTTCTTCACACTTCTAAACATTCTTCATCCATCTCTAGCACTTGTAAACAATCAAATTCATTGTATTATAACATATTCTAACCTAAAATAACTTTATACAAGCCATTTACTGCCTCAAAGCATTGGTTGTGGGTTCTTATCCCATTTAGGACCAAACTTCAACAAGTCTTTCTTCACACTTCTAAACATTCTTCATCCATCTCTAGCACTTGTAATCAATCAAATTCATTGTATTATAACATATTCTAACCCAAAATAACTTTATACAAGCCATTTACTGCATCAAAGCATTGGTTGTGGGTTCTTATCCCATTTGGGACCAAACTTTAACAAGTCTTTCTTCACACTTCTAAACATTCTTCATCCATCTCTAGCACTTGTAAACAATCAAATTCATTGTATTATAACATATTCTTACCCAAAATAACTTTATACAAGCCATTTACTGCCTCAAAGCATTGGTTGTGGGTTCTTATCCCATTTGGGACCAAACTTCAACAAGTCTTTCTTCACACTTCTAAACATTCTTCATCCATCTCTAGCACTTGTAATCAATCAAATTCATTGAATTATAACATATTATAACCCAAAATAACTTTATACAAGCAATTAACAACCTCAAAGCAATGTTTGTGGGTTCTTATCCCATTTGGGACCAAACTTCAACAAGTCTTTCTTCACACTTCTAAACATTCTTCATCCATCTCTAGCACTTGTAATCAATCAAATTCATTGTATTATAACATATTCTAACCCAAAATAACTTTATACAAGCAATTAACTACATCAAAGCAATGTTTGTGGGTTCTTATCCCATTTGGGACCAAACTTCAACAAGTCTTTCTTCACATTTCTAAACATTCTTCATCCATCTCTAGCACTTGTAAACAATCAAATTCATTGTATTATAACATATTCTAACCCAAAATAACTTTATACGAGCCAATTACTACCTCGAAGCAATGTTTGTGGGTTCTTATCCCATTTTGGACCAAATTCAACAAGTCTTTCTTCACACTTCTAAACATTCTTCATCCATCTCTAGCACTTGTAAACAATCAAATTCATTGTATTATAACATATTCTAACCTAAAATAACTTTATACAAGCCATTTACTGCCTCAAAGCATTGGTTGTGGGTTCTTATCCCATTTCGGACCAAACTTCAACAAGTCTTTCTTCACACTTCTAAACATTCTTCATCCATCTCTAGCACTTGTAATCAATTAAATTCATTGTATTATAACATATTCTAACCCAAAACAACTTTATACAAGCCATTTACTGCCTCAAAGCATTGGTTGTGGGTTCTTATCCCATTTGGGACCAAACTTCGACAAGTCTTTCTTCACACTTCTAAACATTCTTCATCCATCTCTAGCACTTGTAAACAATCAAATTCATTGTATTATAACATATTCTAACCCAAAATAACTTTATACAAGCCATTTACTACCTCAAAGCATTGGTTGTGGGTTCTTATCCCATTTGGGACCAAACTTCAACAAGTCTTTCTTCACACTTCTAAACATTCTTCATCCATCTCTAGCACTTGTAATCAATCAAATTCATTGAATTATAACATATTATAACCCAAAATACCTTTATACAAGCAATTAACAACCTCAAAGCAATGTTTGTGGGTTCTTATCCCATTTGGGACCAAACTTCAACAAGTCTTTCTTCACACTTCTAAACATTCTTCATCCATCTCTAGCACTTGTAATCAATCAAATTCATTGTATTATAACATATTCTAACCCAAAATAACTTTATACAAGCAATTAACTACATCAAAGCAATGTTTGTGGGTTCTTATCCCATTTGGGACCAAACTTCAACAAGTCTTTCTTCACACTTCTAAACATTCTTCATCCATCTCTAGCACTTGTAAACAATCAAATTCATTGTATTATAACATATTCTAACCCAAAATAACTTTATACAAGCCATTTACTGCCTCAAAGCATTGGTTGTGGGTTCTTATCCCATTTGGGACCAAACTTCAACAAGTCTTTCTTCACACTTCTAAACATTCTTCATCCATCTCTAGCACTTGTAATCAATTAAATTCATTGTATTATAACATATTCTAACCCAAAATAACTTTATACAAGCCATTTACTTCCTCAAAGCATTGGTTGTGGGTTCTTATCCCATTTGAGACCAAACTTCAACAAGTCTTTCTTCACACTTCTAAACATTCTTCATCCATCTCTAGCACTTGTAAACAATCAAATTCATTGTATTATAACATATTGTAACCCAAAACAACTTTATACAAGCCATTTACTGCCTCAAAGCATTGGTTGTGGGTTCTTATCCTATTTGGGACCAAACTTCGACAAGTCTTTCTTCACACTTCTAAACATTCTTCATCCATCTCTAGCACTTGTAATCAATCAAATTCATTGAATTATAACATATTATAACCCAAAATAACTTTATACAAGCAATTAACAACCTCAAAGCAATGTTTGTGGGTTCTTATCCCATTTGGGACCAAACTTCAACAAGTCTTTCTTCACACTTCTAAACATTCTTCATCCATCTCTAGCACTTATAAACAATCAAATTCATTGTATTATGACATATTCTAACCCAACATAACTTTATACAAGCCATTTACTTCCTCAAAGCATTGGTTGTGGTTTTTATCCCATTTGAGACCAAACTTCAACAAGTCTTTCTTCACACTTCTAAACATTCTTCATCCATCTCTAGCACTTGTAATCAATCAAATTCATTGTATTATAACATATTCTAACCAAAAATAACTTTATACAAGCCATTTACTGCCTCAAAGCATTAGTTGTTGGTTCTTATCCCATTTGGGACCAAACTTCAACAAGTCTTTCTTCACACTTCTAAACATTCTTCATCCATCTCTAGCACTTGTAATCAATCAAATTCATTGTATTATAGCATATTATAACCCAAAATAACTTTATACAAGCCATTTACTGCCTCAAAGCATTGGTTGTGGGTTCTTATCCCATTTGGGACCAAACTTCAACAAGTCTTTCTTCACACTTCTAAACATTCTTCATCCATCTCTAGCACTTGTAATCAATTAAATTCATTGTATTATAACATATTCTAACCCAAAATAACTTTATACAAGCCATTTACTACCTCAAAGCAATGTTTGTGGGTTCTTATCCCATTTGGGACCAAACTTCAACAAGTCTTTCTTCACACTTCTAAACATTCTTCATCTATCTCTAGCACTTGTAAACAATCAAATTCATTGTATTATAACATATTCTAACCTAAAATAACTTTATACAAGCCATTTACTGCCTCGAAGCATTGGTTGTGGGTTCTTATCCAATTTAGGACCAAACTTCAACAAGTCTTTCTTCACACTTCTAAACATTCTTCATCCATCTCTAGCACTTGTAATCAATCAAATTCATTGTATTATAGCATATTCTAACCCAAAATAACTTTATACAAGCCATTTACTGCCTCAAAGCATTGGTTGTGGGTTCTTATCCCATTTGGGACCAAACTTCAACAAGTCTTTCTTCACACTTCTAAACATTCTTCATCCATCTCTAGCACTTGTAAACAATCAAATTCATTGTATTATAACATATTCTAACCCAAAATAACTTTATACAAGCCATTTACTGCGTCAAAGCATTGGTTGTGGGTTCTTATCCCATTTGGGACCAAACTTCAACAAGTCTTTCTTCACACTTCTAAACATTCTTCATCCATCTCTAGCACTTGTAATCAATCAAATTCATTGAATTATAACATATTATAACCCAAAATAACTTTATACAAGCAATTAACAACCTCAAAGCAATGTTTGTGGGTTCTTATCCCATTTGGGACCAAACTTCAACAAGTCTTTCTTCACACTTCTAAACCTTCTTCATCCAT
This sequence comes from Capsella bursa-pastoris, assembly GCA_036452645.1. NCBI lineage: Eukaryota > Viridiplantae > Streptophyta > Magnoliopsida > Brassicales > Brassicaceae > Capsella > Capsella bursa-pastoris. The sequence continues at coordinate 7,556,613 of CP144192.1, forward strand.
CTCTAGCACTTGTAATCAATCAAATTCATTGTATTATAACATATTCTAACCCAAAATAACTTTATACAAGCAATTAACTACATCAAAGCAATGTTTGTGGGTTCTTATCCCATTTGGGACCAAACTTCAACAAGACTTTCTTCACACTTCTAAACATTCTTCATCCATCTCTAGCACTTGTAAACAATCAAATTCATTGTATTATAACATATTCTAACCCAAAATAACTTTATACAAGCCATTTACTGTCTCAAAGCATTGGTTGTGGGTTTTTATCCCATTTGGGACCAAACTTCAACAAGTCTTTCTTCACACTTCTAAACATTCTTCATCCATCTCTAGCACTTGTAATCAATTAAATTCATTGTATTATAACATATTCTAACCCAAAATAACTTTATACAAGCCATTTACTTCCTCAAAGCATTGGTTGTGGGTTCTTATCCCATTTGAGACCAAACTTCAACAAGTCTTTCTTCACACTTCTAAACATTCTTCATCCATCTCTAGCACTTGTAAACAATCAAATTCATTGTATTATAACATATTATAACCCAAAACAACTTTATACAAGCCATTTACTGCCTCAAAGCATTGGTTGTGGGTTCTTATCCCATTTGGGACCAAACTTCGACAAGTCTTTCTTCACACTTCTAAACATTCTTCATCCTTCTCTAGCACTTGTAATCAATCAAATTCATTGAATTATAACATATTATAACCCAAAATAACTTTATACAAGCAATTAACAACCTCAAAGCAATGTTTGTGGGTTCTTATCCCATTTGGGACCAAACTTCAACAAGTCTTTCTTCACACTTATAAACATTCTTCATCCATCTCTAGCACTTATAAACAATCAAATTCATTGTATTATGACATATTCTAACCCAAAATAACTTTATACAAGCCATTTACTTCCTCAAAGCATTGGTTGTGGGTTCTTATCCCATTTGAGACCAAACTTCAACAAGTCTTTCTTCACACTTCTAAACATTCTTCATCCATCTCTAGCACTTGTAATCAATCAAATTCATTGTATTATAACATATTCTAACTAAAAATAACTTTATACAAGCCATTTACTGCCTCAAAGCATTAGTTGTTGGTTCTTATCCCATTTGGGACCAAACTTCAACAAGTCTTTCTTCACACTTCTAAACATTCTTCATCCATCTCTAGCACTTGTAATCAATCAAATTCATTGTATTATAGCATATTATAACCCAAAATAACTTTATACAAGCCATTTACTGCCTCAAAGCATTGGTTGTGGGTTCTTATCCCATTTGGGACCAAACTTCAACAAGTCTTTCTTCACACTTCTAAACATTCTTCATCCATCTCTAGCACTTGTAATCAATTAAATTCATTGTATTATAACATATTCTAACCCAAAATAACTTTATACAAGCCATTTACTACCTCAAAGCAATGTTTGTGGGTTCTTATCCCATTTGGGACCAAACTTCAACAAGTCTTTCTTCACACTTCTAAACATTCTTCATCCATCTCTAGCACTTGTAAACAATCAAATTCATTGTATTATAACATATTCTAACCTAAAATAACTTTATACAAGCCATTTACTGCCTCAAAGCATTGGTTGTGGGTTCTTATCCCATTTGGGACCAAACTTCAACAAGTCTTTCTTCACACTTCTAAACATTCTTCATCCATCTCTAGCACTTGTAATCAATCAAATTCATTGTATTATAACATATTCTAACCCAAAATAACTTTATACAAGCCATTTACTGCATCAAAGCATTGGTTGTGGGTTCTTATCCCATTTGGGACCAAACTTTAACAAGTCTTTCTTTACACTTCTAAACATTCTTCATCCATCTCTAGCACTTGTAAACAATCAAATTCATTGTATTATAACATATTCTAACCCAAAATAACTTTATACAAGCCATTTACTGCCTCAAAGCATTGGTTGTGGGTTCTTATCCCATTTGGGACCAAACTTCAACAAGTCTTTCTTCACACTTCTAAACATTCTTCATCCATCTCTAGTGTAAGATTTCGAAGAGAATGAGCTGCAAGATCCACTCTTCTCCATAAAACTCACAAGAAACTCACAAGAACACCAAATCTGAGTTTGTGTGTCTCTTGTGTAAAACCATCAAGAAACGAACTCAATAAGAGACATTCTTGAGGTTATAAACTAAGTAATACACGCCCATTTAAGCTGTATATACTTAAGAATAAGCATGAGAGGCAGCAGCTCTCTCACACCAAAACAGAACCCAAAACCCTTATGAAATCGATTAGAAGGAAAGGAGAGAATTAGATGAGAGAAAGGGATGAGACCAAGCATTGCCAAAGCTTGGTCTCTCCATGAGAATATAAAGATCAGAACTTCCCCATTTGAGAGTATAAGAGACGATTTTAGTATAGGGGAAGACTCCCCAAAGGAGAGCTTAACTTTTATTAAGCTTTAAGCATGCATATATATACAAAATGAATGAGACACATTGGGTGGCTTGTTGCCCTACTTCCCAACGTCTATATTGCTCTAATACACTCATTTACAATCAAACTAAAGCAGCTAAAGTGAAGAGAAAGTGACATAAAGGGAGAGAGAGAGCTGGTCCAAAGCGTTGATAGTGACATCTCCAAAATGGCTTCTTAGGCCAACATGTGACTCTCCCACTTGTTTCTTCTTCTCTTAATACAACATGTGACTTTGGAGAGATATATGGACGCCCAAAGGGTGAAAGGGACAGCTCCTAACGTTCCTTAGTTACATGTGGTCCTCCTTGCAAGTTGATTGCTTCCTCACCCACATGTAGCTCATTTTGGCGCCTAAACACATTTGAATCTAGGGCCTTCTTCACTTCGTTCATCGACCCTAGATTTGCACATTCTTTATCATCTTGTTGTTGACCCTAGATTTGCACATTCTTTATCATCTTGTTGTTGACCCTAGATTTGCACATCTTCATCTTCAAGATTGACCCGAACTTTGCACATTCTTCTTTGGTGATTAAACCCCGGTTTTGCACATCTTGATGATGACCCGAACTTTGCACAACTTGATAACTTCATGAATGACCCGAACTTTGCACATCTTGATAACTTCATGAATGACCCGAACTTTGCACATCTTGATCACTTCATGAATGACCCGAACTTTGCACATCTTGATAACTTCATGAATGACCCGAACTTTGCACATCTTGATCACTTCATGAATGACCCGAACTTTGCACAAGCTTCGGTCTTGATAACTTTGACCCGAACTTTGCACACCTTGATCACGTGTGTGCCTAGAGACCGATCGTTCTAGTGGATAGATTGATCGATCCCTTGTTGTGAACGATCGGTCATTTCCTTATTGTTGTGATCGATCGATCCCTTGATGTTGTGATCGATCGTTCCTTCATTGCTTGTGCTCATTTATTTCAATATGTTTGTGGGTTCTTATCCCATTTGGGACCAACCTTCAACAAGTCTTTCTTCACACTTCTAAACATTCTTCATCCATCTCTAGCACTTATAAACAATCAAATTCATTGTATTATGACATATTCTAACCCAACATAACTTTATACAAGCCATTTACTTCCTCAAAGCATTGGTTGTGGGTTCTTATCCCATTTGAGACCAAACTTCAACAAGTCTTTCTTCACACTTCTAAACATTCTTCATCCATCTCTAGCACTTGTAATCAATCAAATTCATTGTATTATAACATATTCTAACCAAAAATAACTTTATACAAGCCATTTACTGCCTCAAAGCATTAGTTGTTGGTTCTTATCCCATTTGGGACCAAACTTCAACAAGTCTTTCTTCACACTTCTAAACATTCTTCATCCATCTCTAGCACTTGTAATCAATCAAATTCATTGTATTATAGCATATTATAACCCAAAATAACTTTATACAAGCCATTTACTGCCTCAAAGCATTGGTTGTGGGTTCTTATCCCATTTGGGACCAAACTTCAACAAGTCTTTCTTCACACTTCTAAACATTCTTCATCCATCTCTAGCACTTGTAATCAATTAAATTCATTGTATTATAACATATTCTAACCCAAAATAACTTTATACAAGCCATTTACTACCTCAAAGCAATGTTTGTGGGTTCTTATCCCATTTGGGACCAAACTTCAACAAGTCTTTCTTCACACTTCTAAACATTCTTCATCCATCTCTAGCACTTGTAAACAATCAAATTCATTGTATTATAACATATTCTAACCTAAAATAACTTTATACAAGCCATTTACTGCCTCAAAGCATTGGTTGTGGGTTCTTATCCCATTTAGGACCAAACTTCAACAAGTCTTTCTTCACACTTCTAAACATTCTTCATCCATCTCTAGCACTTGTAATCAATCAAATTCATTGTATTATAACATATTCTAACCCAAAATAACTTTATACAAGCCATTTACTGCATCAAAGCATTGGTTGTGGGTTCTTATCCCATTTGGGACCAAACTTTAACAAGTCTTTCTTCACACTTCTAAACATTCTTCATCCATCTCTAGCACTTGTAAACAATCAAATTCATTGTATTATAACATATTCTAACCCAAAATAACTTTATACAAGCCATTTACTGCCTCAAAGCATTGGTTGTGGGTTCTTATCCCATTTGGGACCAAACTTCAACAAGTCTTTCTTCACACTTCTAAACATTCTTCATCCATCTCTAGCACTTGTAATCAATCAAATTCATTGAATTATAACATATTATAACCCAAAATAACTTTATACAAGCAATTAACAACCTCAAAGCAATGTTTGTGGGTTCTTATCCCATTTGGGACCAAACTTCAACAAGTCTTTCTTCACACTTCTAAACATTCTTCATCCATCTCTAGCACTTGTAATCAATCAAATTCATTGTATTATAACATATTCTAACCCAAAATAACTTTATACAAGCAATTAACTACATCAAAGCAATGTTTGTGGGTTCTTATCCCATTTGGGACCAAACTTCAACAAGTCTTTCTTCACATTTCTAAACATTCTTCATCCATCTCTAGCACTTGTAAACAATCAAATTCATTGTATTATAACATATTCTAACCCAAAATAACTTTATACGAGCCAATTACTACCTCGAAGCAATGTTTGTGGGTTCTTATCCCATTTTGGACCAAATTCAACAAGTCTTTCTTCACACTTCTAAACATTCTTCATCCATCTCTAGCACTTGTAAACAATCAAATTCATTGTATTATAACATATTCTAACCTAAAATAACTTTATACAAGCCATTTACTGCCTCAAAGCATTGGTTGTGGGTTCTTATCCCATTTCGGACCAAACTTCAACAAGTCTTTCTTCACACTTCTAAACATTCTTCATCCATCTCTAGCACTTGTAATCAATTAAATTCATTGTATTATAACATATTCTAACCCAAAACAACTTTATACAAGCCATTTACTGCCTCAAAGCATTGGTTGTGGGTTCTTATCCCATTTGGGACCAAACTTCGACAAGTCTTTCTTCACACTTCTAAACATTCTTCATCCATCTCTAGCACTTGTAAACAATCAAATTCATTGTATTATAACATATTCTAACCCAAAATAACTTTATACAAGCCATTTACTACCTCAAAGCATTGGTTGTGGGTTCTTATCCCATTTGGGACCAAACTTCAACAAGTCTTTCTTCACACTTCTAAACATTCTTCATCCATCTCTAGCACTTGTAATCAATCAAATTCATTGAATTATAACATATTATAACCCAAAATACCTTTATACAAGCAATTAACAACCTCAAAGCAATGTTTGTGGGTTCTTATCCCATTTGGGACCAAACTTCAACAAGTCTTTCTTCACACTTCTAAACATTCTTCATCCATCTCTAGCACTTGTAATCAATCAAATTCATTGTATTATAACATATTCTAACCCAAAATAACTTTATACAAGCAATTAACTACATCAAAGCAATGTTTGTGGGTTCTTATCCCATTTGGGACCAAACTTCAACAAGTCTTTCTTCACACTTCTAAACATTCTTCATCCATCTCTAGCACTTGTAAACAATCAAATTCATTGTATTATAACATATTCTAACCCAAAATAACTTTATACAAGCCATTTACTGCCTCAAAGCATTGGTTGTGGGTTCTTATCCCATTTGGGACCAAACTTCAACAAGTCTTTCTTCACACTTCTAAACATTCTTCATCCATCTCTAGCACTTGTAATCAATTAAATTCATTGTATTATAACATATTCTAACCCAAAATAACTTTATACAAGCCATTTACTTCCTCAAAGCATTGGTTGTGGGTTCTTATCCCATTTGAGACCAAACTTCAACAAGTCTTTCTTCACACTTCTAAACATTCTTCATCCATCTCTAGCACTTGTAAACAATCAAATTCATTGTATTATAACATATTGTAACCCAAAACAACTTTATACAAGCCATTTACTGCCTCAAAGCATTGGTTGTGGGTTCTTATCCTATTTGGGACCAAACTTCGACAAGTCTTTCTTCACACTTCTAAACATTCTTCATCCATCTCTAGCACTTGTAATCAATCAAATTCATTGAATTATAACATATTATAACCCAAAATAACTTTATACAAGCAATTAACAACCTCAAAGCAATGTTTGTGGGTTCTTATCCCATTTGGGACCAAACTTCAACAAGTCTTTCTTCACACTTCTAAACATTCTTCATCCATCTCTAGCACTTATAAACAATCAAATTCATTGTATTATGACATATTCTAACCCAACATAACTTTATACAAGCCATTTACTTCCTCAAAGCATTGGTTGTGGTTTTTATCCCATTTGAGACCAAACTTCAACAAGTCTTTCTTCACACTTCTAAACATTCTTCATCCATCTCTAGCACTTGTAATCAATCAAATTCATTGTATTATAACATATTCTAACCAAAAATAACTTTATACAAGCCATTTACTGCCTCAAAGCATTAGTTGTTGGTTCTTATCCCATTTGGGACCAAACTTCAACAAGTCTTTCTTCACACTTCTAAACATTCTTCATCCATCTCTAGCACTTGTAATCAATCAAATTCATTGTATTATAGCATATTATAACCCAAAATAACTTTATACAAGCCATTTACTGCCTCAAAGCATTGGTTGTGGGTTCTTATCCCATTTGGGACCAAACTTCAACAAGTCTTTCTTCACACTTCTAAACATTCTTCATCCATCTCTAGCACTTGTAATCAATTAAATTCATTGTATTATAACATATTCTAACCCAAAATAACTTTATACAAGCCATTTACTACCTCAAAGCAATGTTTGTGGGTTCTTATCCCATTTGGGACCAAACTTCAACAAGTCTTTCTTCACACTTCTAAACATTCTTCATCTATCTCTAGCACTTGTAAACAATCAAATTCATTGTATTATAACATATTCTAACCTAAAATAACTTTATACAAGCCATTTACTGCCTCAAAGCATTGGTTGTGGGTTCTTATCCAATTTAGGACCAAACTTCAACAAGTCTTTCTTCACACTTCTAAACATTCTTCATCCATCTCTAGCACTTGTAATCAATCAAATTCATTGTATTATAGCATATTCTAACCCAAAATAACTTTATACAAGCCATTTACTGCCTCAAAGCATTGGTTGTGGGTTCTTATCCCATTTGGGACCAAACTTCAACAAGTCTTTCTTCACACTTCTAAACATTCTTCATCCATCTCTAGCACTTGTAAACAATCAAATTCATTGTATTATAACATATTCTAACCCAAAATAACTTTATACAAGCCATTTACTGCGTCAAAGCATTGGTTGTGGGTTCTTATCCCATTTGGGACCAAACTTCAACAAGTCTTTCTTCACACTTCTAAACATTCTTCATCCATCTCTAGCACTTGTAATCAATCAAATTCATTGAATTATAACATATTATAACCCAAAATAACTTTATACAAGCAATTAACAACCTCAAAGCAATGTTTGTGGGTTCTTATCCCATTTGGGACCAAACTTCAACAAGTCTTTCTTCACACTTCTAAACCTTCTTCATCCATCTCTAGCACTTGTAATCAATCAAATTCATTGTATTATAACATATTCTAACCCAAAATAACTTTATACAAGCAATTAACTACATCAAAGCAATGTTTGTGGGTTCTTATCCCATTTGGGACCAAACTTCAACAAGACTTTCTTCACACTTCTAAACATTCTTCATCCATCTCTAGCACTTGTAAACAATCAAATTCATTGTATTATAACATATTCTAACCCAAAATAACTTTATACAAGCCATTTACTGTCTCAAAGCATTGGTTGTGGGTTTTTATCCCATTTGGGACCAAACTTCAACAAGTCTTTCTTCACACTTCTAAACATTCTTCATCCATCTCTAGCACTTGTAATCAATTAAATTCATTGTATTATAACATATTCTAACCCAAAATAACTTTATACAAGCCATTTACTTCCTCAAAGCATTGGTTGTGGGTTCTTATCCCATTTGAGACCAAACTTCAACAAGTCTTTCTTCACACTTCTAAACATTCTTCATCCATCTCTAGCACTTGTAAACAATCAAATTCATTGTATTATAACATATTATAACCCAAAACAACTTTATACAAGCCATTTACTGCCTCAAAGCATTGGTTGTGGGTTCTTATCCCATTTGGGACCAAACTTCGACAAGTCTTTCTTCACACTTCTAAACATTCTTCATCCTTCTCTAGCACTTGTAATCAATCAAATTCATTGAATTATAACATATTATAACCCAAAATAACTTTATACAAGCAATTAACAACCTCAAAGTAATGTTTGTGGGTTCTTATCCCATTTGGGACCAAACTTCAACAAGTCTTTCTTCACACTTATAAACATTCTTCATCCATCTCTAGCACTTATAAACAATCAAATTCATTGTATTATGACATATTCTAACCCAAAATAACTTTATACAAGCCATTTACTTCCTCAAAGCATTGGTTGTGGGTTCTTATCCCATTTGAGACCAAACTTCAACAAGTCTTTCTTCACACTTCTAAACATTCTTCATCCATCTCTAGCACTTGTAATCAATCAAATTCATTGTATTATAACATATTCTAACTAAAAATAACTTTATACAAGCCATTTACTGCCTCAAAGCATTAGTTGTTGGTTCTTATCCCATTTGGGACCAAACTTCAACAAGTCTTTCTTCACACTTCTAAACATTCTTCATCCATCTCTAGCACTTGTAATCAATCAAATTCATTGTATTATAGCATATTCTAACCCAAAATAACTTTATACAAGCCATTTACTGCCTCAAAGCATTGGTTGTGGGTTCTTATCCCATTTGGGACCAAACTTCAACAAGTCTTTCTTCACACTTCTAAACATTCTTCATCCATCTCTAGCACTTGTAATCAATTAAATTCATTGTATTATAACATATTCTAACCCAAAATAACTTTATACAAGCCATTTACTACTCAAAGCAATGTTTGTGGGTTCTTATCCCATTTGGGACCAAACTTCAACAAGTCTTTCTTCACACTTCTAAACATTCTTCATCCATCTCTAGCACTTGTAATCAATCAAATTCATTGTATTATAACATATTCTAACCCAAAATAACTTTATACAAGCCATTTACTGCATCAAAGCATTGGTTGTGGGTTCTTATCCCATTTGAGACCAAACTTCAACAAGTCTTTCTTCACACTTCTAAACATTCTTCATCCATCTCTAGCACTTGTAAACAATCAAATTCATTGTATTATAACATATTCTAACCCAAAATAACTTTATACAAGCCATTTACTGCCTCAAAGCATTGGTTGTGGGTTCTTATCCCATTTGGGACCAAACTTCAACAAGTCTTTCTTCACACTTCTAAACATTCTTCATCCATCTCTAGCACTTGTAATCAATCAAATTCATTGAATTATAACATATTATAACCCAAAATAACTTTATACAAGCAATTAACAACCTCAAAGCAATGTTTGTGGGTTCTTATCCCATTTGGGACCAAACTTCAACAAGTCTTTCTTCACACACTTCTAAACATTCTTCATCCATCTCTAGCACTTGTAATCAATCAAATTCATTGTATTATAACATATTCTAACCCAAAATAACTTTATACAAGCAATTAACTACATCAAAGCAATGTTTGTAGGTTCTTATCCCATTTGGGACCAAACTTCAACAAGTCTTTCTTCACACTTCTAAACATTCTTCATCCATCTCTAGCACTTGTAAACAATCAAATTCATTGTATTATAACATATTCTAACCCAAAATAACTTTATACAAGCCATTTACTGCCTCAAAGCATTGGTTGTGGGTTCTTATCCCATTTGGGACCAAACTTCAACAAGTCTTTCTTCACACTTCTAAACATTCTTCATCCATCTCTAGCACTTGTAATCAATTAAATTCATTGTATTATAACATATTCTAACCCAAAATAACTTTATACAAGCCATTTACTTCCTCAAAGCATTGGTTGTGGGTTCTTATCCCATTTGAGACCAAACTTCAACAAGTCTTTCTTCACACTTCTAAACATTCTTCATCCATCTCTAGCACTTGTAAACAATCAAATTCATTGTATTATAACATATTATAACCCAAAACAACTTTATACAAGCCATTTACTGCCTCAAAGCATTGGTTGTGGGTTCTTATCCCATTTGGGACCAAACTTCGACAAGGCTTTCTTCACACTTCTAAACATTCTTCATCCTTCTCTAGCACTTGTAATCAATCAAATTCATTGAATTATAACATATTATAACCCAAAATAACTTTATACAAGCAATTAACAACCTCAAAGCAATGTTTGTGGGTTCTTATCCCATTTGGGACCAAACTTCAACAAGTCTTTCTTCACACTTCTAAACATTCTTCATCCATCTCTAGCACTTGTAATCAATCAAATTCATTGTATTATAACATATTCTAACCCAAAATAACTTTATACAAGCAATTAACTACATCAAAGCAATGTTTGTGGGTTCTTATCCCATTTGGGACCAAACTTCAACAAGTCTTTCTTCACACTTCTAAACATTCTTCATCCATCTCTAGCACTTGTAATCAATTAAATTCATTGTATTATAACATATTCTAACCCAAAATAACTTTATACAAGCCATTTACTTCCTCAAAGCATTGGTTGTGGGTTCTTATCCCATTTGAGACCAAACTTCAACAAGTCTTTCTTCACACTTCTAAACATTCTTCATCCATCTCTAGCACTTGTAAACAATCAAATTCATTGTATTATAACATATTATAACCCAAAACAACTTTATACAAGCCATTTACTGCCTCAAAGCATTGGTTGTGGGTTCTTATCCCATTTGGGACCAAACTTCGACAAGGCTTTCTTCACACTTCTAAACATTCTTCATCCTTCTCTAGCACTTGTAATCAATCAAATTCATTGAATTATAACATATTATAACCCAAAATAACTTTATACAAGCAATTAACAACCTCAAAGCAATGTTTGTGGGTTCTTATCCCATTTGGGACCAAACTTCAACAAGTCTTTCTTCACACTTCTAAACATTCTTCATCCATCTCTAGCACTTGTAATCAATCAAATTCATTGTATTATAACATATTCTAACCCAAAATAACTTTATACAAGCAATTAACTACATCAAAGCAATGTTTGTGGGTTCTTATCCCATTTGGGACCAAACTTCAACAAGTCTTTCTTCACACTTCTAAACATTCTTCATCCATCTCTAGCACTTGTAATCAATCAAATTCATTGTATTATAACATATTATAACCCAAAATAACTTTATACAAGCAATTAACAACCTCAAAGCAATGTTTGTGGGTTCTTATCCCATTCGGGACCAAACTTCAACAAGTCTTTCTTCACACTTCTAAACATTCTTCATCCATCTCTAGCACTTATAAACAATCAAATTCATTGTATTATGACATATTCTAACCCAAAATAACTTTATACAAGCCATTTAGTACCTCAAAGCAATGTTTGTGGGATCTTATCCCATTTGGGACCAAACTTCAACAAGTCTTTCTTCACACTTCTAAACATTCTTCATCCATCTCTAGCACTTGTAATCAATCAAATTCATTGTATTATAACATATTCTAACCCAAAATAACTTTATACAAGCCATTTACTGCCTCAAAGCATTGGTTGTGGGTTCTTATCCCATTTGAGACCAAACTTCAACAAGTCTTTCTTCACACTTCTAAACATTCTTCATCCATCTCTAGCACTTGTAATCAATTAAATTCATTGTATTATAACATATTCTAACCCAAAATAACTTTATACAAGCCATTTAATACCTCAAAGCAATGTTTGTGGGATCTTATCCCATTTGGGACCAAACTTCAACAAGTCTTTCTTCACACTTCTAAACATTCTTCATCCATCTCTAGCACTTGTAATCAATCAAATTCATTGTATTATAACATATTCTAACCCAAAATAACTTTATACAAGCCATTTACTGCCTCAAAGCATTGGTTGTGGGTTCTTATCCCATTTGAGACCAAACTTCAACAAGTCTTTCTTCACACTTCTAAACATTCTTCATCCATCTCTAGCACTTGTAATCAATTAAATTCATTGTATTATAACATATTCTAACCCAAAATAACTTTATACAAGCCATTTAATACCTCAAAGCAATGTTTGTGGGATCTTATCCCATTTGGGACCAAACTTCAACAAGTCTTTCTTCACACTTCTAAACATTCTTCATCCATCTCTAGCACTTGTAATCAATCAAATTCATTGAATTATAACATATTATAACCCAAAATAACTTTATACAAGCAATTAACAACCTCAAAGCAATGTTTGTGGGTTCTTATCCCATTTGGGACCAAACTTCAACAAGTCTTTCTTCACACTTCTAAACATTCTTCATCCATCTCTAGCACTTGTAATCAATCAAATTCATTGTATTATAACATATTCTAACCCAAAATAACTTTATACAAGCAATTAACTACATCAAAGCAATGTTTGTGGGTTCTTATCCCATTTGGGACCAAACTTCAACAAGTCTTTCTTCACACTTCTAAACATTCTTCATCCATCTCTAGCACTTATAAACAATCAAATTCATTGTATTATGACATATTCTAACCCAAAATAACTTTATACAAGCCATTTACTTCCTCAAAGCATTGGTTGTGGGTTCTTATCCCATTTGAGACCAAACTTCAACAAGTCTTTCTTCACACTTCTAAACATTCTTCATCCATCTCTAGCACTTGTAATCAATCAAATTCATTGTATTATAACATATTCTAACCAAAAATAACTTTATACAAGCCATTTACTGCCTCAAAGCATTAGTTGTTGGTTCTTATCCCATTTGGGACCAAACTTCAACAAGTCTTTCTTCACACTTCTAAACATTCTTCATCCATCTCTAGCACTTGTAATCAATCAAATTCATTGTATTATAGCATATTCTAACCCAAAATAACTTTATATAAGCCATTTACTGCCTCAAAGCATTGTTTGTGGGTTCTTATCCCATTTGGGACCAAACTTCAACAAGTCTTTCTTCACACTTCTAAACATTCTTCATCCATCTCTAGCACTTGTAATCAATTAAATTCATTGTATTATAACATATTCTAACCCAAAATAACTTTATACAAGCCATTTAATACCTCAAAGCAATGTTTGTGGGATCTTATCCCATTTGGGACCAAACTTCAACAAGTCTTTCTTCACACTTCTAAACATTCTTCATCCATCTCTAGCACTTGTAATCAATCAAATTCATTGTATTATAACATATTCTAACCCAAAATAACTTTATACAAGCCATTTACTACATCAAAGCATTGGTTGTGGGTTCTTATCCCATTTGGGACCAAACTTCAACAAGTCTTTCTTCACACTTCTAAACATTCTTCATCCATCTCTAGCACTTGTAAACAATCAAATTCATTGTATTATAACATATTCTAACCCAAAATAACTTTATACAAGCCATTTACTGCCTCAAAGCATTGGTTGTGGGTTCTTATCCCATTTGGGACCAAACTTCAACAAGTCTTTCTTCACACTTCTAAACATTCTTCATCCATCTCTAGCACTTGTAATCAATCAAATTCATTGAATTATAACATATTATAACCCAAAATAACTTTATACAAGCAATTAACAACCTCAAAGCAATGTTTGTGGGTTCTTATCCCATTTGGGACCAAACTTCAACAAGTCTTTCTTCACACTTCTAAACATTCTTCATCCATCTCTAGCACTTGTAAACAATCAAATTCATTGTATTATAACATATTCTAACCCAAAATAACTTTATAAAAGCCATTTACTGCCTCAAAGCATTGGTTGTGGGTTCTTATCCCATTTGGGACCAAACTTCAACAAGTCTTTCTGCACACTTCTAAACATTCTTCATCCATCTCTAGCACTTGTAAACAATCAAATTCATTGTATTATAGCATATTCTAACCCAAAATAACTTTATACAAGCCATTTACTGCCTCAAAGCATTGGTTGTGGGTTCTTATCCCATTTGGGACCAAACTTCAACAAGTCTTTCTTCACACTTCTAAACATTCTTCATCCATCTCTAGCACTTGTAATCAATTAAATTCATTGTATTATAACATATTCTAACCCAAAATAACTTTATACAAGCCATTACTACCTCAAAGCAATGTTTGTGGGTTCTTATCCCATTTGGGACCAAACTTCAACAAGTCTTTCTTCACACTTCTAAACATTCTTCATCCATCTCTAGCACTTGTAAACAATCAAATTCATTGTATTATAACATATTATAACCCAAAACAACTTTATACAAGCCATTTACTGCCTCAAAGCATTGGTTGTGGGTTCTTATCCCATTTGGGACCAAACTTCGACAAGTCTTTCTTCACACTTCTAAACATTCTTCATCCTTCTCTAGCACTTGTAATCAATCAAATTCATTGAATTATAACATATTATAACCCAAAATAACTTTATACAAGCAATTAACAACCTCAAAGCAATGTTTGTGGGTTCTTATCCCATTTGGGACCAAACTTCAACAAGTCTTTCTTCACACTTATAAACATTCTTCATCCATCTCTAGCACTTATAAACAATCAAATTCATTGTATTATGACATATTCTAACCCAAAATAACTTTATACAAGCCATTTACTTCCTCAAAGCATTGGTTGTGGGTTCTTATCCCATTTGAGACCAAACTTCAACAAGTCTTTCTTCACACTTCTAAACATTCTTCATCCATCTCTAGCACTTGTAATCAATCAAATTCATTGTATTATAACATATTCTAACTAAAAATAACTTTATACAAGCCATTTACTGCCTCAAAGCATTAGTTGTTGGTTCTTATCCCATTTGGGACCAAACTTCAACAAGTCTTTCTTCACACTTCTAAACATTCTTCATCCATCTCTAGCACTTGTAATCAATCAAATTCATTGTATTATAGCATATTCTAACCCAAAATAACTTTATACAAGCCATTTACTGCCTCAAAGCATTGGTTGTGGGTTCTTATCCCATTTGGGACCAAACTTCAACAAGTCTTTCTTCACACTTCTAAACATTCTTCATCCATCTCTAGCACTTGTAATCAATTAAATTCATTGTATTATAACATATTCTAACCCAAAATAACTTTATACAAGCCATTTACTACTCAAAGCAATGTTTGTGGGTTCTTATCCCATTTGGGACCAAACTTCAACAAGTCTTTCTTCACACTTCTAAACATTCTTCATCCATCTCTAGCACTTGTAATCAATCAAATTCATTGTATTATAACATATTCTAACCCAAAATAACTTTATACAAGCCATTTACTGCATCAAAGCATTGGTTGTGGGTTCTTATCCCATTTGAGACCAAACTTCAACAAGTCTTTCTTCACACTTCTAAACATTCTTCATCCATCTCTAGCACTTGTAAACAATCAAATTCATTGTATTATAACATATTCTAACCCAAAATAACTTTATACAAGCCATTTACTGCCTCAAAGCATTGGTTGTGGGTTCTTATCCCATTTGGGACCAAACTTCAACAAGTCTTTCTTCACACTTCTAAACATTCTTCATCCATCTCTAGCACTTGTAATCAATCAAATTCATTGAATTATAACATATTATAACCCAAAATAACTTTATACAAGCAATTAACAACCTCAAAGCAATGTTTGTGGGTTCTTATCCCATTTGGGACCAAACTTCAACAAGTCTTTCTTCACACACTTCTAAACATTCTTCATCCATCTCTAGCACTTGTAATCAATCAAATTCATTGTATTATAACATATTCTAACCCAAAATAACTTTATACAAGCAATTAACTACATCAAAGCAATGTTTGTAGGTTCTTATCCCATTTGGGACCAAACTTCAACAAGTCTTTCTTCACACTTCTAAACATTCTTCATCCATCTCTAGCACTTGTAAACAATCAAATTCATTGTATTATAACATATTCTAACCCAAAATAACTTTATACAAGCCATTTACTGCCTCAAAGCATTGGTTGTGGGTTCTTATCCCATTTGGGACCAAACTTCAACAAGTCTTTCTTCACACTTCTAAACATTCTTCATCCATCTCTAGCACTTGTAATCAATTAAATTCATTGTATTATAACATATTCTAACCCAAAATAACTTTATACAAGCCATTTACTTCCTCAAAGCATTGGTTGTGGGTTCTTATCCCATTTGAGACCAAACTTCAACAAGTCTTTCTTCACACTTCTAAACATTCTTCATCCATCTCTAGCACTTGTAAACAATCAAATTCATTGTATTATAACATATTATAACCCAAAACAACTTTATACAAGCCATTTACTGCCTCAAAGCATTGGTTGTGGGTTCTTATCCCATTTGGGACCAAACTTCGACAAGGCTTTCTTCACACTTCTAAACATTCTTCATCCTTCTCTAGCACTTGTAATCAATCAAATTCATTGAATTATAACATATTATAACCCAAAATAACTTTATACAAGCAATTAACAACCTCAAAGCAATGTTTGTGGGTTCTTATCCCATTTGGGACCAAACTTCAACAAGTCTTTCTTCACACTTCTAAACATTCTTCATCCATCTCTAGCACTTGTAATCAATCAAATTCATTGTATTATAACATATTCTAACCCAAAATAACTTTATACAAGCAATTAACTACATCAAAGCAATGTTTGTGGGTTCTTATCCCATTTGGGACCAAACTTCAACAAGTCTTTCTTCACACTTCTAAACATTCTTCATCCATCTCTAGCACTTGTAATCAATCAAATTCATTGTATTATAACATATTATAACCCAAAATAACTTTATACAAGCAATTAACAACCTCAAAGCAATGTTTGTGGGTTCTTATCCCATTCGGGACCAAACTTCAACAAGTCTTTCTTCACACTTCTAAACATTCTTCATCCATCTCTAGCACTTATAAACAATCAAATTCATTGTATTATGACATATTCTAACCCAAAATAACTTTATACAAGCCATTTAATACCTCAAAGCAATGTTTGTGGGATCTTATCCCATTTGGGACCAAACTTCAACAAGTCTTTCTTCACACTTCTAAACATTCTTCATCCATCTCTAGCACTTGTAATCAATCAAATTCATTGTATTATAACATATTCTAACCCAAAATAACTTTATACAAGCCATTTACTGCCTCAAAGCATTGGTTGTGGGTTCTTATCCCATTTGAGACCAAACTTCAACAAGTCTTTCTTCACACTTCTAAACATTCTTCATCCATCTCTAGCACTTGTAATCAATCAAATTCATTGTATTATAGCATATTATAACCCAAAATAACTTTATACAAGCCATTTACTGCCTCAAAGCATTGGTTGTGGGTTCTTATCCCATTTGGGACCAAACTTCAACAAGTCTTTCTTCACACTTCTAAACATTCTTCATCCATATCTAGCACTTGTAATCAATCAAATTCATTGTATTATAACATATTCTAACCCAAAATAACTTTATACAAGCCATTTACTGCATCAAAGCATTGGTTGTGGGTTCTTATCCCATTTGGGACCAAACTTCAACAAGTCTTTCTTCACACTTCTAAACATTCTTCATCCATCTCTAGCACTTGTAAACAATCAAATTCATTGTATTATAACATATTCTAACCCAAAATAACTTTATACAAGCCATTTACTGCCTCAAAGCATTGGTTGTGGGTTCTTATCCCATTTGGGACCAAACTTCAACAAGTCTTTCTTCACACTTCTAAACATTCTTCATCCATCTCTAGCACTTGTAATCAATCAAATTCATTGAATTATAACATATTATAACCCAAAATAACTTTATACAAGCAATTAACAACCTCAAAGCAATGTTTGTGGGTTCTTATCCCATTTGGGACCAAACTTCAACAAGTCTTTCTTCACACTTCTAAACATTCTTCATCCATCTCTAGCACTTGTAATCAATCAAATTCATTGTATTATAACATATTCTAACCCAAAATAACTTTATACAAGCAATTAACTACATCAAAGCAATGTTTGTGGGTTCTTATCCCATTTGGGACCAAACTTCAACAAGTCTTTCTTCACACTTCTAAACATTCTTCATCCATCTCTAGCACTTATAAACAATCAAATTCATTGTATTATGACATATTCTAACCCAAAATAACTTTATACAAGCCATTTACTATTGAGAGGAAGAAGCTAATGGGAAAAGCTCAAGTCCGAAGTCTAGAAGACTAGGGCGAGTTCATGTGGTTCAAGGAGTGATACTTGATCTTGCTCATTTACGTCCAAGCTTAACCTCCATTCCTTCCGGTCAAGCTTGAGGGGGAGTATTGAAATAAATGAGCACAAGTCAAGAAGATAGGAAACTGGATGGGAAGAAGTGATGAAAGAACCTAGAACATACATCCGGTGGTTTGATCATAAGTGCATTCAACGCATGTCGTACGGACTATGTGATCAAAGTAAATGGGTTATCATGGATATAAGAAGAAGCTTAAGAGTGTGAAGGCTGAAGGCAAGTAGTACGAATGAAGACATGATCTATCGTCCATGAGTTGTTGTGATTAACAACAAGGGACCGATCGATCTATATACTAGAACGATCGGTCCGAAGGAACTGTCGAGATGAAGATGGGCAAAGAAAAGGTTGTTCGTGTAGGGCGTACATCAAATGAGTTCAGTGAAGGCCCAAGACATGTTTCAACTCTTAACAGCCCAAGAATCAAGAGAAGAAAGGCCATAAACGTTTAACAAAGATGGCCACACATTTAAATGTGTTTAGGAGGGAAAGTGAAGTGTCACATGTGTTTGGAAGCAATGCAAGTTGCAACAAATCACATGTGAAGTTAAGAAAAGCCTAGAAGCTGTCACTATCACTACAACAAAGCACTTTGGTCGCTTAGAAGGAAGGAAGAAGGAAGAGTCACATGTTGCACCTAAAAGACCGTTTAGGAGCTGTCGCTTTCAAGCCTAGGGTGCAACTCCCTCTCTCTCATCATGTCACTTTCTCCTCTTGTATTTGTATAGATATACATTCAAATATGTATAAGTGAGTGTATATGTGGCCGTTAGAAGCTAGGTTTAGAAGGGATACATCTTATCCCCTTCAAAGTAGTATATATATGTAAAGCTTATGAATAATAAAGCTAAGCTCTCCTTTGGGGAGTCTTCCCCTATACTAAAATCGTGTCTTATACTCACAAATGGGGAAGTTCTGATCTTTATTCTCTCATGGAGAGACCAAGCTTTGGCAATGCTTGGTCTCATCCCATTCTCTCATTCAATTCTCTCCCACTCTCTAAATCGATTCTATAAGGGTTTTGGGTTCTGTTTTGGTGTGAGAGAGCTGTTGCGTCTCATGCTTATTCTTGAGTATACACAGCTTCAATGGGCGTGTATGACTTAGTTATAACCTCAAGAACAGCTCTCATTGTGTTCGTTTCTTGATGGTTATACACAAGAGCACACAAACTCAGATTTGGTGTTCTTGTGAGTTTCTTGTGAGTTTAAGGAGGAGATTAGATCTTGCAGCTCAATCTCTTTGAAATCTTACATGGTATCAGAGCCAGGTTGAAAGATCTGAGCTGCTTTGGCTTTTAGAAGCAAAGAAATTCAGAGGAAATCTCTATCCAAACACCCACAAACACCCAAACACTCATTCTCTTTTCTATTCCGCAAAATCTCTTATTCTTGGTTACTAAATCTCTCATTCTGGTTACTCTATTCTCTTGGCTACTTAATCTCAAAATCTTGGTTACTCATACTCTCATTCTGGTTACAAATACTCTTATGAACCTTGTTGGTTCTTGAAGGCGCAACACAATGCTTGATGTTAGAACCAATGGCCATCAAGCTTTGGAGACCACAAGGATGTTCTTTCTAGCGAGTCAAAGCTCCGGAAGATCAAGGCAGAACCTGCGAGGCTTACCGAGGGTGAATGCTATGTTTGAAGTTCTTGTGGAGATGCCTAATGGAAAGGCAAGCTGGTGGAAAGTGATGAATCAACTCAAGACATGTGTGTTAGCGTCACGGTGTTGGAGTTCAAGATTGGATGTGCACTAGGTGTCAATTATACTAGGCACAAGGTTTCTTGACTCAAGGGATGGCCCAAGCCATAGAAAACTCAAGTTATTGGTTCCCAAGATGATTCAACATCTTGGTTACGAAGTCACAAATTCTGGTTATATTCTCGGCAAGAAGCAAAGTCTCTGTCGAAGCGTTTTAAAGATCGACTCGTACGAAGGCCTTTCACTGCGATTCAGCTCCAATGTCCTTCATAGAAGTTCTTGGAAATTGAGTAAGCTTTCTAGTGGAAGTAAAACTATCCGGATACGAGCAGGCGTTAAGAAGTTATGACCCATTCAGTGGGAACATATCATTCTGACGCGAATAAGTAGAAGCAATCGACCATGAAGGTCGGTTAAGAGATCGGTTGGCCATCGAATGGCCACGAACAAAGCTTCCAATGAAGCCAAAATGAAGTCAAGAAGTGTTCTATCTCTCTCCAGCTTCAAAGGAAGCTACAAAGAAGATAGAAAGAAGCAAGAAGCGGCTGGAGAAGAAGCCTCCAAGCCAATCATGAAGCTCATCCAAAGTTGGATGTAGAGGAGGTGGATTGAGTTCTAGTAGTCATTAACCATGAAGAGGAGACCCATGGGGAAGAAACTCAAATGGTGGTGCAAATCAAGTCTCATCCAACCAATTACAACAAAGAAGAAAAAAGGCTAATTCTAAACCTTACTCTTTAATTTTTGTTGATTAAATTGCTCATATTTGAACTTGAAATTGCATGATGATCATAATTGGAGTCTTCATTGTTTAAACTGGTTTTAGGTGTTGATTGTGATTTGGATTGTTAAGTTGTCAAAATATGATTAGTGTTAGTCATATTTTTGATTTAGATTGATCAAGTTTGAATTTTTTTTTTTTACATTTATATTCTCTTTTAAAAATATTTCTTAAATTCTGTTTTGTGTTTTTAAACGGTGAAAATGTTTTTAAAAACGAATTTAAATTACTTTTAAAGTTGAAAATATTTTAAAGTATGTTTCAAACGATTTTTGATTATTTTTAAAAGGTGAAAAATATTTTTATAAGGTTTTAGAAGCTTAATATCTCTTTTAAAAATATTTATATGACACTAGTCAATTTGTAAAAATCTGTTTTTATGAACTGAATTTTAAATTGGATTTAGCATGTTTTAAAACAGCATTTCATGTTTAGTATCTATTTTATATTCTTGTGTTTAAATTGGACTTAGCTAGTTCAATATAAGTTTGTTCTCTCAAGTCTCATCTAAGCTTAATGTTATTCTAATGGCACATATACTTAAGATTTCTTTACATCTTTTGAATGAAGGTGTAAAAGAGAAAGACAGCCATCAAAAGAAGCTAGATGAGAAGAAGAGAACCGGTTGGATCATGAAAGCTACGGTATGGAAAGGGAAGAAGCAAGGCTAATGGTGAATTGACTAAACAAAGAAAGATCAATCCATGGTGGTGACCGAAAGGAGGAGTTCCTTAAGCGAGTACATACACGGAGGATTAGAGTCTCAACAAGAAATCAAAGCAAGAAGCCTAAGCAAACCCGCATACAAACCATGACCATAGCTACATCATTCAACCATGAAGGCTATACTCTTTTTCCCTTAGCAAAGTTTTATCCCAAGTGGTTTTCTTTGCTAAGGTTTTTTTAACGAGGTAGTCCTTTATGTGTTGCAAGCTTGGTCTTTGGTCCCCAACGTCCAAGCTTGAGGGGGAGTATTGAGAGGAAGAAGCTAATGGGAAAGCTCAAGTCCGAAGTCTAGAAGACTAGGGCGAGTTCATGTGGTTCAAGGAGTGATACTTGATCATGCTCATTTACGTCCAAGCTTAACCTCCATTCCTTCCGGTCAAGCTTGAGGGGGAGTATTGAAATAAATGAGCACAAGTCAAGAAGATAGGAAACTGGATGGGAAGAAGTGATGAAAGAACCTAGAACATACATCCGGTGGTTTGATCATAAGTGCATTCAACGCATGTCGTACGGACTATGTGATCAAAGTAAATGGGTTATCATGGATATAAGAAGAAGCTTAAGAGTGTGAAGGCGGAAGGCAAGTAGTACGAATGAAGACATGATCTATCGTCCATGAGTTGTTGTGATTAACAACAAGGGACCGATCGATCTATATACTAGAACGATCGGTCCGAAGGAACTGTCGAGATGAAGATGGGCAAAGAAAAGGTTGTTCGTGTAGGGCTTACATCAAATGAGTTCAGTGAAGGCCCAAGACATGTTTCAACTCTTAACAGCCCAAGAATCAAGAGAAGAAAGGCCATAAACGTTTAACAAAGATGGCCACACATTTAAATGTGTTTAGGAGGGAAAGTGAAGTGTCACATGTGTTTGGAAGCAATGCAAGTTGCAACAAATCACATGTGAAGTTAAGAAAAGCCTAGAAGCTGTCACTATCACTACAACAAAGCACTTTGGTCAAACCACCGGATGTATGTTCTAGGTTCTTTCATCACTTCTTCCCATCCAGTTTCCTATCTTCTTGACTTGTGCTCATTTATTTCAATATTTACTTCCTCAAAGCATTGGTTGTGGGTTCTTATCCCATTTGAGACCAAACTTCAACAAGTCTTTCTTCACACTTCTAAACATTCTTCATCCATCTCTAGCACTTGTAATCAATTAAATTCATTGTATTATAACATATTCTAACCCAAAATAACTTTATACAAGCCATTTACTTCCTCAAAGCATTGGTTGTGGGTTCTTATCCCATTTGGGACCAAACTTCAACAAGTCTTTCTTCACACTTCTAAACATTCTTCATCCATCTCTAGCACTTGTAATCAATTAAATTCATTGTATTATAACATATTCTAACCCAAAATAACTTTATACAAGCCATTTAATACCTCAAAGCAATGTTTGTGGGATCTTATCCCATTTGGGACCAAACTTCAACAAGTCTTTCTTCACACTTCTAAACATTCTTCATCCATCTCTAGCACTTGTAATCAATCAAATTCATTGTATTATAACATATTCTAACCCAAAATAACTTTATACAAGCCATTTACTGCCTCAAAGCATTAGTTGTTGGTTCTTATCCCATTTGGGACCAAACTTCAACAAGTCTTTCTTCACACTTCTAAACATTCTTCATCCATCTCTAGCACTTGTAATCAATCAAATTCATTGTATTATAGCATATTCTAACCCAAAATAACTTTATATAAGCCATTTACTGCCTCAAAGCATTGTTTGTGGGTTCTTATCCCATTTGGGACCAAACTTCAACAAGTCTTTCTTCACACTTCTAAACATTCTTCATCCATCTCTAGCACTTGTAATCAATTAAATTCATTGTATTATAACATATTCTAACCCAAAATAACTTTATACAAGCCATTTAATACCTCAAAGCAATGTTTGTGGGATCTTATCCCATTTGGGACCAAACTTCAACAAGTCTTTCTTCACACTTCTAAACATTCTTCATCCATCTCTAGCACTTGTAATCAATCAAATTCATTGTATTATAACATATTCTAACCCAAAATAACTTTATACAAGCCATTTACTACATCAAAGCATTGGTTGTGGGTTCTTATCCCATTTGGGACCAAACTTCAACAAGTCTTTCTTCACACTTCTAAACATTCTTCATCCATCTCTAGCACTTGTAAACAATCAAATTCATTGTATTATAACATATTCTAACCCAAAATAACTTTATACAAGCCATTTACTGCCTCAAAGCATTGGTTGTGGGTTCTTATCCCATTTGGGACCAAACTTCAACAAGTCTTTCTTCACACTTCTAAACATTCTTCATCCATCTCTAGCACTTGTAATCAATCAAATTCATTGAATTATAACATATTATAACCCAAAATAACTTTATACAAGCAATTAACAACCTCAAAGCAATGTTTGTGGGTTCTTATCCCATTTGGGACCAAACTTCAACAAGTCTTTCTTCACACTTCTAAACATTCTTCATCCATCTCTAGCACTTGTAAACAATCAAATTCATTGTATTATAACATATTCTAACCCAAAATAACTTTATAAAAGCCATTTACTGCCTCAAAGCATTGGTTGTGGGTTCTTATCCCATTTGGGACCAAACTTCAACAAGTCTTTCTGCACACTTCTAAACATTCTTCATCCATCTCTAGCACTTGTAAACAATCAAATTCATTGTATTATAGCATATTCTAACCCAAAATAACTTTATACAAGCCATTTACTGCCTCAAAGCATTGGTTGTGGGTTCTTATCCCATTTGGGACCAAACTTCAACAAGTCTTTCTTCACACTTCTAAACATTCTTCATCCATCTCTAGCACTTGTAATCAATTAAATTCATTGTATGATAACATATTCTAACCCAAAATAACTTTATACAAGCCATTACTACCTCAAAGCAATGTTTGTGGGTTCTTATCCCATTTGGGACCAAACTTCAACAAGTCTTTCTTCACACTTCTAAACATTCTTCATCCATCTCTAGCACTTGTAATCAATCAAATTCATTGTATTATAACATATTCTAACCCAAAATAACTTTATACAAGCCATTTACTGCATCAAAGCATTGGTTGTGGGTTCTTATCCCATTTGGGACCAAACTTCAACAAGTCTTTCTTCACACTTCTAAACATTCTTCATCCATCTCTAGCACTTGTAAACAATCAAATTCATTGTATTATAACATATTCTAACCCAAAATAACTTTATACAAGCCATTTACTGCCTCAAAGCATTGGTTGTGGGTTCTTATCCCATTTGGGACCAAACTTCAACAAGTCTTTCTTCACACTTCTAAACATTCTTCATCCATCTCTAGCACTTGTAATCAATCAAATTCATTGAATTATAACATATTATAACCCAAAATAACTTTATACAAGCAATTAACAACCTCAAAGCAATGTTTGTGGGTTCTTATCCCATTTGGGACCAAACTTCAACAAGTCTTTCTTCACACACTTCTAAACATTCTTCATCCATCTCTAGCACTTGTAATCAATCAAATTCATTGTATTATAACATATTCTAACCCAAAATAACTTTATACAAGCAATTAACTACATCAAAGCAATGTTTGTGGGTTCTTATCCCATTTGGGACCAAACTTCAACAAGTCTTTCTTCACACTTCTAAACATTCTTCATCCATCTCTAGCACTTGTAAACAATCAAATTCATTGTATTATAACATATTCTAACCCAAAATAACTTTATACAAGCCATTTACTGCCTCAAAGCATTGGTTGTGGGTTCTTATCCCATTTGGGACCAAACTTCAACAAGTCTTTCTTCACACTTCTAAACATTCTTCATCCATCTCTAGCACTTGTAATCAATTAAATTCATTGTATTATAACATATTCTAACCCAAAATAACTTTATACAAGCCATTTACTTCCTCAAAGCATTGGTTGTGGGTTCTTATCCCATTTGAGACCAAACTTCAACAAGTCTTTCTTCACACTTCTAAACATTCTTCATCCATCTCTAGCACTTGTAAACAATCAAATTCATTGTATTATAACATATTATAACCCAAAACAACTTTATACAAGCCATTTACTGCCTCAAAGCATTGGTTGTGGGTTCTTATCCCATTTGGGACCAAACTTCGACAAGTCTTTCTTCACACTTCTAAACATTCTTCATCCTTCTCTAGCACTTGTAATCAATCAAATTCATTGAATTATAACATATTATAACCCAAAATAACTTTATACAAGCAATTAACAACCTCAAAGCAATGTTTGTGGGTTCTTATCCCATTTGGGACCAAACTTCAACAAGTCTTTCTTCACACTTCTAAACATTCTTCATCCATCTCTAGCACTTATAAACAATCAAATTCATTGTATTATGACATATTCTAACCCAAAATAACTTTATACAAGCCATTTACTTCCTCAAAGCATTGGTTGTGGGTTCTTATCCCATTTGAGACCAAACTTCAACAAGTCTTTCTTCACACTTCTAAACATTCTTCATCCATCTCTAGCACTTGTAATCAATCAAATTCATTGTATTATAACATATTCTAACCAAAAATAACTTTATACAAGCCATTTACTGCCTCAAAGCATTAGTTGTTGGTTCTTATCCCATTTGGGACCAAACTTCAACAAGTCTTTCTTCACACTTCTAAACATTCTTCATCCATCTCTAGCACTTGTAATCAATCAAATTCATTGTATTATAACATATTCTAACCCAAAATAACTTTATACAAGCAAGTAACTACATCAAAGCAATGTTTGTGGGTTCTTATCCCATTTGGGACCAAACTTCAACAAGTCTTTCTTCACACTTCTAAACATTCTTCATCCATCTCTAGCACTTGTAATCAATCAAATTCATTGTATTATAACATATTCTAACCCAAAATAACTTTATACAAGCAAGTAACTACATCAAAGCAATGTTTGTGGGTTCTTATCCCATTTGGGACCAAACTTCAACAAGTCTTTCTTCACACTTCTAAACATTCTTCATCCATCTCTAGCACTTGTAATCAATTAAATTCATTGTATTATAACATATTCTAACCCAAAATAACTTTATACAAGCCATTACTACCTCAAAGCAATGTTTGTGGGTTCTTATCCCATTTGGGACCAAACTTCAACAAGTCTTTCTTCACACTTCTAAACATTCTTCATCCATCTCTAGCACTTGTAATCAATCAAATTCATTGTATTATAACATATTCTAACCCAAAATAACTTTATACAAGCCATTTACTGCATCAAAGCATTGGTTGTGGGTTCTTATCCCATTTGGGACCAAACTTCAACAAGTCTTTCTTCACACTTCTAAACATTCTTCATCCATCTCTAGCACTTGTAAACAATCAAATTCATTGTATTATAACATATTCTAACCCAAAATAACTTTATACAAGCCATTTACTGCCTCAAAGCATTGGTTGTGGGTTCTTATCCCATTTGGGACCAAACTTCAACAAGTCTTTCTTCACACTTCTAAACATTCTTCATCCATCTCTAGCACTTGTAATCAATCAAATTCATTGAATTATAACATATTATAACCCAAAATAACTTTATACAAGCAATTAACAACCTCAAAGCAATGTTTGTGGGTTCTTATCCTATTTGGGACCAAACTTCAACAAGTCTTTCTTCACACACTTCTAAACATTCTTCATCCATCTCTAGCACTTGTAATCAATCAAATTCATTGTATTATAACATATTCTAACCCAAAATAACTTTATACAAGCAATTAACTACATCAAAGCAATGTTTGTGGGTTCTTATCCCATTTGGGACCAAACTTCAACAAGTCTTTCTTCACACTTCTAAACATTCTTCATCCATCTCTAGCACTTGTAAACAATCAAATTCATTGTATTATAACATATTCTAACCCAAAATAACTTTATACAAGCCATTTACTGCCTCAAAGCATTGGTTGTGGGTTCTTATCCCATTTGGGACCAAACTTCAACAAGTCTTTCTTCACACTTCTAAACATTCTTCATCCATCTCTAGCACTTGTAATCAATTAAATTCATTGTATTATAACATATTCTAACCCAAAATAACTTTATACAAGCCATTTACTTCCTCAAAGCATTGGTTGTGGGTTCTTATCCCATTTGAGACCAAACTTCAACAAGTCTTTCTTCACACTTCTAAACATTCTTCATCCATCTCTAGCACTTGTAAACAATCAAATTCATTGTATTATAACATATTATAACCCAAAACAACTTTATACAAGCCATTTACTGCCTCAAAGCATTGGTTGTGGGTTCTTATCCCATTTGGGACCAAACTTCGACAAGTCTTTCTTCACACTTCTAAACATTCTTCATCCTTCTCTAGCACTTGTAATCAATCAAATTCATTGAATTATAACATATTATAACCCAAAATAACTTTATACAAGCAATTAACAACCTCAAAGCAATGTTTGTGGGTTCTTATCCCATTTGGGACCAAACTTCAACAAGTCTTTCTTCACACTTCTAAACATTCTTCATCCATCTCTAGCACTTATAAACAATCAAATTCATTGTATTATGACATATTCTAACCCAAAATAACTTTATACAAGCCATTTACTTCCTCAAAGCATTGGTTGTGGGTTCTTATCCCATTTGAGACCAAACTTCAACAAGTCTTTCTTCACACTTCTAAACATTCTTCATCCATCTCTAGCACTTGTAATCAATCAAATTCATTGTATTATAACATATTCTAACCAAAAATAACTTTATACAAGCCATTTACTGCCTCAAAGCATTAGTTGTTGGTTCTTATCCCATTTGGGACCAAACTTCAACAAGTCTTTCTTCACACTTCTAAACATTCTTCATCCATCTCTAGCACTTGTAATCAATCAAATTCATTGTATTATAACATATTCTAACCCAAAATAACTTTATACAAGCAAGTAACTACATCAAAGCAATGTTTGTGGGTTCTTATCCCATTTGGGACCAAACTTCAACAAGTCTTTCTTCACACTTCTAAACATTCTTCATCCATCTCTAGCACTTATAAACAATCAAATTCATTGTATTATGACATATTCTAACCCAAAATAACTTTATACAAGCCATTTACTTCCTCAAAGCATTGGTTGTGGGTTCTTATCCCATTTGAGACCAAACTTCAACAAGTCTTTCTTCACACTTCTAATCATTCTTCATCCATCTCTAGCACTTGTAATCAATCAAATTCATTGTATTATAACATATTCTAACCAAAAATAACTTTATACAAGCCATTTACTGCCTCAAAGCATTAGTTGTTGGTTCTTATCCCATTTGGGACCAAACTTCAACAAGTCTTTCTTCACACTTCTAAACATTCTTCATCCATCTCTAGCACTTGTAATCAATCAAATTCATTGTATTATAGCATATTCTAACCCAAAATAACTTTATACAAGCCATTTACTGCCTCAAAGCATTGGTTGTGGGTTCTTATCCCATTTGGGACCAAACTTCAACAAGTCTTTCTTCACACTTCTAAACATTCTTCATCCATCTCTAGCACTTGTAATCAATCAAATTCATTGAATTATAACATATTATAACCCAAAATAACTTTATACAAGCAATTAACAACCTCAAAGCAATGTTTGTGGGTTCTTATCCCATTTGGGACCAAACTTCAACAAGTCTTTCTTCACACACTTCTAAACATTCTTCATCCATCTCTAGCACTTGTAATCAATCAAATTCATTGTATTATAACATATTCTAACCCAAAATAACTTTATACAAGCAATTAACTACATCAAAGCAATGTTTGTGGGTTCTTATCCCATTTGGGACCAAACTTCAACAAGTCTTTCTTCACACTTCTAAACATTCTTCATCCATCTCTAGCACTTGTAAACAATCAAATTCATTGTATTATAACATATTCTAACCCAAAATAACTTTATAAAAGCCATTTACTGCCTCAAAGCATTGGTTGTGGGTTCTTATCCCATTTGGGACCAAACTTCAACAAGTCTTTCTGCACACTTCTAAACATTCTTCATCCATCTCTAGCACTTGTAAACAATCAAATTCATTGTATTATAGCATATTCTAACCCAAAATAACTTTATACAAGCCATTTACTGCCTCAAAGCATTGGTTGTGGGTTCTTATCCCATTTGGGACCAAACTTCAACAAGTCTTTCTTCACACTTCTAAACATTCTTCATCCATCTCTAGCACTTGTAATCAATTAAATTCATTGTATTATAACATATTCTAACCCAAAATAACTTTATACAAGCCATTACTACCTCAAAGCAATGTTTGTGGGTTCTTATCCCATTTGGGACCAAACTTCAACAAGTCTTTCTTCACACTTCTAAACATTCTTCATCCATCTCTAGCACTTGTAATCAATCAAATTCATTGTATTATAACATATTCTAACCCAAAATAACTTTATACAAGCCATTTACTGCATCAAAGCATTGGTTGTGGGTTCTTATCCCATTTGGGACCAAACTTCAACAAGTCTTTCTTCACACTTCTAAACATTCTTCATCCATCTCTAGCACTTGTAAACAATCAAATTCATTGTATTATAACATATTCTAACCCAAAATAACTTTATACAAGCCATTTACTGCCTCAAAGCATTGGTTGTGGGTTCTTATCCCATTTGGGACCAAACTTCAACAAGTCTTTCTTCACACTTCTAAACATTCTTCATCCATCTCTAGCACTTGTAATCAATCAAATTCATTGTATTATAACATATTCTAACCCAAAATAACTTTATACAAGCCATTTACTGCATCAAAGCATTGGTTGTGGGTTCTTATCCCATTTGGGACCAAACTTCAACAAGTCTTTCTTCACACTTCTAAACATTCTTCATCCATCTCTAGCACTTGTAAACAATCAAATTCATTGTATTATAACATATTCTAACCCAAAATAACTTTATACAAGCCATTTACTGCCTCAAAGCATTGGTTGTGGGTTCTTATCCCATTTGGGACCAAACTTCAACAAGTCTTTCTTCACACTTCTAAAAATTCTTCATCCATCTCTAGCACTTGTAATCAATCAAATTCATTGAATTATAACATATTATAACCCAAAATAACTTTATACAAGCAATTAACAACCTCAAAGCAATGTTTGTGGGTTCTTATCCCATTTGGGACCAAACTTCAACAAGTCTTTCTTCACACACTTCTAAACATTCTTCATCCATCTCTAGCACTTGTAATCAATCAAATTCATTGTATTATAACATATTCTAACCCAAAATAACTTTATACAAGCAATTAACTACATCAAAGCAATGTTTGTGGGTTCTTATCCCATTTGGGACCAAACTTCAACAAGTCTTTCTTCACACTTCTAAACATTCTTCATCCATCTCTAGCACTTGTAAACAATCAAATTCATTGTATTATAACATATTCTAACCCAAAATAACTTTATACAAGCCATTTACTGCCTCAAAGCATTGGTTGTGGGTTCTTATCCCATTTGGGACCAAACTTCAACAAGTCTTTCTTCACACTTCTAAACATTCTTCATCCATCTCTAGCACTTGTAATCAATTAAATTCATTGTATTATAACATATTCTAACCCAAAATAACTTTATACAAGCCATTTACTTCCTCAAAGCATTGGTTGTGGGTTCTTATCCCATTTGAGACCAAACTTCAACAAGTCTTTCTTCACACTTCTAAACATTCTTCATCCATCTCTAGCACTTGTAAACAATCAAATTCATTGTATTATAACATATTATAACCCAAAACAACTTTATACAAGCCATTTACTGCCTCAAAGCATTGGTTGTGGGTTCTTATCCCATTTGGGACCAAACTTCGACAAGTCTTTCTTCACACTTCTAAACATTCTTCATCCTTCTCTAGCACTTGTAATCAATCAAATTCATTGAATTATAACATATTATAACCCAAAATAACTTTATACAAGCAATTAACAACCTCAAAGCAATGTTTGTGGGTTCTTATCCCATTTGGGACCAAACTTCAACAAGTCTTTCTTCACACTTCTAAACATTCTTCATCCATCTCTAGCACTTATAAACAATCAAATTCATTGTATTATGACATATTCTAGCCCAAAATAACTTTATACAAGTCATTTACTTCCTCAAAGCATTGGTTGTGGGTTCTTATCCCATTTGAGACCAAACTTCAACAAGTCTTTCTTCACACTTCTAAACATTCTTCATCCATCTCTAGCACTTCTAATCAATCAAATTCATTGTATTATAACATATTCTAACCAAAAATAACTTTATACAAGCCATTTACTGCCTCAAAGCATTAGTTGTTGGTTCTTATCCCATTTGGGACCAAACTTCAACAAGTCTTTCTTCACACTTCTAAACATTCTTCATCCATCTCTAGCACTTGTAATCAATCAAATTCATTGTATTATAGCATATTCTAACCCAAAATAACTTTATATAAGCCATTTACTGCCTCAAAGCATTGTTTGTGGGTTCTTATCCCATTTGGGACCAAACTTCAACAAGTCTTTCTTCACACTTCTAAACATTCTTCATCCATCTCTAGCACTTGTAATCAATTAAATTCATTGTATTATATCATATTCTAACCCAAAATAACTTTATACAAGCCATTTACTGCCTCAAAGCATTGGTTGTGGGTTCTTATCCCATTTGGGACCAAACTTCAACAAGTCTTTCTTTACACTTCTAAACATTCTTCATCCATCTCTAGCACTTGTAATCAATTAAATTCATTGTATTATAACATATTCTAACCCAAAATAACTTTATACAAGCCATTTACTACCTCAAAGCAATGTTTGTGGGTTCTTATCCCATTTGGGACCAAACTTCAACAAGTCTTTCTTCACACTTCTAAACATTCTTCATCCATCTCTAGCACTTGTAATCAATCAAATTCATTGTATTATAACATATTCTAACCCAAAATAACTTTATACAAGCCATTTACTGCATCAAAGCATTGGTTGTGGGTTCTTATCCCATTTGGGACCAAACTTCAACAAGTCTTTCTTCACACTTCTAAACATTCTTCATCCATCTCTAGCACTTGTAAACAATCAAATTCATTGTATTATAACATATTATAACCCAAAATAACTTTATACAAGCCATTTACTGCCTCAAAGCATTGGTTGTGGGTTCTTATCCCATTTGGGACCAAACTTCAACAAGTCTTTCTTCACACTTCTAAACATTCTTCATCCATCTCTAGCACTTGTAATCAATCAAATTCATTGAATTATAACATATTATAACCCAAAATAACTTTATACAAGCAATTAACAACCTCAAAGCAATGTTTGTGGGTTCTTATCCCATTTGGGACCAAACTTCAACAAGTCTTTCTTCACACACTTCTAAACATTCTTCATCCATCTCTAGCACTTGTAATCAATCAAATTCATTGTATTATAACATATTCTAACCCAAAATAACTTTATACAAGCAATTAACTACATCAAAGCAATGTTTGTGGGTTCTTATCCCATTTGGGACCAAACTTCAACAAGTCTTTCTTCACACTTCTAAACATTCTTCATCCATCTCTAGCACTTGTAAACAATCAAATTCATTGTATTATAACATATTCTAACCCAAAATAACTTTATAAAAGCCATTTACTGCCTCAAAGCATTGGTTGTGGGTTCTTATCCCATTTGGGACCAAACTTCAACAAGTCTTTCTGCACACTTCTAAACATTCTTCATCCATCTCTAGCACTTGTAAACAATCAAATTCATTGTATTATAGCATATTCTAACCCAAAATAACTTTATACAAGCCATTTACTGCCTCAAAGCATTGGTTGTGGGTTCTTATCCCATTTGGGACCAAACTTCAACAAGTCTTTCTTTACACTTCTAAACATTCTTCATCCATCTCTAGCACTTGTAATCAATTAAATTCATTGTATTATAACATATTCTAACCCAAAATAACTTTATACAAGCCATTTACTACCTCAAAGCAATGTTTGTGGGTTCTTATCCCATTTGGGACCAAACTTCAACAAGTCTTTCTTCACACTTCTAAACATTCTTCATCCATCTCTAGCACTTGTAATCAATCAAATTCATTGTATTATAACATATTCTAACCCAAAATAACTTTATACAAGCCATTTACTGCACCAAAGCATTGGTTGTGGGTTCTTATCCCATTTGGGACCAAACTTCAACAAGTCTTTCTTCACACTTCTAAACATTCTTCATCCATCTCTAGCACTTGTAAACAATCAAATTCATTGTATTATAACATATTATAACCCAAAATAACTTTATACAAGCCATTTACTGCCTCAAAGCATTGGTTGTGGGTTCTTATCCCATTTGGGACCAAACTTCAACAAGTCTTTCTTCACACTTCTAAACATTCTTCATCCATCTCTAGCACTTGTAATCAATCAAATTCATTGAATTATAACATATTATAACCCAAAATAACTTTATACAAGCAATTAACAACCTCAAAGCAATGTTTGTGGGTTCTTATCCCATTTGGGACCAAACTTCAACAAGTCTTTCTTCACACACTTCTAAACATTCTTCATCCATCTCTAGCACTTGTAATCAATCAAATTCATTGTATTATAACATATTCTAACCCAAAATAACTTTATACAAGCAATTAACTACATCAAAGCAATGTTTGTGGGTTCTTATCCCATTTGGGACCAAACTTCAACAAGTCTTTCTTCACACTTCTAAACATTCTTCATCCATCTCTAGCACTTGTAAACAATCAAATTCATTGTATTATAACATATTCTAACCCAAAATAACTTTATAAAAGCCATTTACTGCCTCAAAGCATTGGTTGTGGGTTCTTATCTCATTTGGGACCAAACTTCAACAAGTCTTTCTGCACACTTCTAAACATTCTTCATCCATCTCTAGCACTTGTAAACAATCAAATTCATTGTATTATAGCATATTCTAACCCAAAATAACTTTATACAAGCCATTTACTGCCTCAAAGCATTGATTGTGGGTTCTTATCCCATTTGGGACCAAACTTCAACAAGTCTTTCTTCACACTTCTAAACATTCTTCATCCATCTCTAGCACTTGTAATCAATTAAATTCATTGTATTATAACATATTCTAACCCAAAATAACTTTATACAAGCCATTACTACCTCAAAGCAATGTTTGTGGGTTCTTATCCCATTTGGGACCAAACTTCAACAAGTCTTTCTTCACACTTCTAAACATTCTTCATCCATCTCTAGCACTTGTAATCAATCAAATTCATTGTATTATAACATATTCTAACCCAAAATAACTTTATACAAGCCATTTACTGCATCAAAGCATTGGTTGTGGGTTCTTATCCCATTTGGTGTGAATTGGGTGTAGAAATGATCATGTCCGAGAAGTCATATCCGGGATCGAGTACCTCGAGCCACGACCGTCCGTACGTCCGTACAGTCGTCAATATGAGGCCGTCCGTACATACATCAATTGGAGGCCTGATCTTGCACAACCACTTCAGCCCATTTAAAGGGCCTTATTCGTAGTAGAAGAGAAGCAAAGAAGGAGGCCTAGATCCTTCTATTCTAGCCGTTGGAGGATGCGCAAGTGGAGAGGTCACATGTGTGTTTAAACACTTTTACCAAGAGATGTCACTTTCGAGTTAGGTCAAACGTGTATAGCCTTAGGGTTTTGGGATTCTTTTTGTAGCTGTCCATATATAGCTTTGTATGTTGTTCTAAATGAAGTAAGTAGAGTTTTTACACTCTTTCTTCTATTCTCTCTCATTTCGCAAATCAACAACACCATTCTTCTTTCTCATTCGATCCAAATCTCCTAATCTCCTAATCTCTTTATTCACTCGATCTTTTACTTCAAATCTTACATGGTATCAGAGCCAGGTTGCTCCTAATCGACCTATTTTCTCACCCACCTCATCCGCAAACTTATTCTCTTTATTTCTCATCCGCTCTTGAAATCTTCTTTTACTTCACCTCTTTACCCGTCGGTTAATAGCTTTACCCAACGGTCCATTCTCCATGGAAGGTCTCAAGAGCTTAGTCGTTCCAGTCACTCTCAAGGGTGGAAACTACTTGTTGTGGGCGAGAACCACAAAAACAGCCTTGTGCGGCCGTGGGTTGTGGAGCCACATCGAGAAGAGTGAAGCTCCACAAGATGCAACCACCAAAGAAGGGAAAGAAGTTGTCCCGGTCGATGAAGAGAAATGGTTCCAAGAGGACCAAAATGTTCTTGCTCTCATCCAAAATTCTCTAGATGCTCCAATTCTTGAAGCATACTCCTATTGCGAAACCGCAAAGGAGCTATGGGACACTCTCAAGAATGTTTTTGGTAACATTACCAATCTAAACCGTGTCTTTGAGGTTAAGAGAGCTATCAATAATCTTAGCCAAGAAGACATGGAGTTTACCAAACATTTTGGGAAGTTTAGATCCCTATGGGCTGAGCTTGAAATGCTAAGGCCAAACACGATGGATCCGGCGGTCATCAACGAACGTCGAGAACAAGACAAGGTGTTCGGTCTTCTTCTCACCTTGAATGCGTCGTACAACGACCTCATTAAGCACATACTCCGGGCGGACAAGCTTCCAAGCCTCGATGAAGTGTGCTCTCAAGTGCAAAGAGAACATGGCTCCATGGGCTTGTTCGGTGGAAAAGGAGAACTTGTCACCGCTAATCAAGTTGAAGTAGCCTCAGCCAACAAAAGCTATTATAGGGGAAACAACAACAACAACAACGGTCACAAGAGGCCCTTTTGCCACCATTGCAAGAAAAACGGTCATGTTCGTGAGAAGTGTTGGATACTTCACCCTCACCTTCGCCCGAGAGATGACAACCATGAGCCTCGAGCCCACATTGCAAGCACATCCGGCGAAGCAAATCCTCCACAAGTCAAGTCTCAAGTCATTGAAGGAGGTGCCACTGCTCTCAATGCATCCTCGGAGCTGGTGAGGCGATCCGACCTCGATGCTCTCATTAAGGCACTCAAAGAATCATCCGGTAATGTGAATCTTGCCCTTAACTCCATTAAACCGCTTATAGTAGATTCCGGAGCCTCTCATCACATGATTAGTGATTCTAAATTAATTAGTGATATAGAACCGGCTTTAGGAAATGTAACTATAGCCAATGGAGATAAGGTACCGGTTAAAGGAATTGGAACATTGAAATTGTTTAACAAAAATACAAAAGCTTTCTATATGCCTAACTTTGCTTCTAATCTAGTCTCGGTTAGGAAAGCTACTAGGGATCTTAATTGTCATGTTATATTCGGTCCTAATGATGTGTATTTTCAGGATATTGAGACAAGTAAACTTCTTGGCCAAGGCAAGACCAAAGATGATCTCTATGTTCTTAAGAATACCGACTTATCTACCTCTCCCTCATCATGTTTTAGTTCCATTGTTGTTAGTGCTAATAGTGCCATTTGGCATGCTAGACTCGGTCACCCTCATACTCGTGCTTTAAGTTTAATGTTGCCTAATGTTTCTTTTAAGAATGATGAATGTGAAGCATGTATTCTTGGCAAACATTGCAAATCGGTTTTTCCAAAGTCTATGACTATTTATGATAATTGCTTTGATCTTGTTCACTCGGATGTGTGGACTTCACCTTGCATGTCTAGAGAAAACCATAAGTATTTTGTCACATTTATTGATGAGAAATCTAAGTATACTTGGCTAACCTTGCTTCCTACTAAAGATAGGGTCCTAGAAGCTTTCACAAATTTTCAAAATTATGTGACTAATCACTTTAATGCCAAGATTAAGATTTTGAGATCAGATAATGGAGGGGAGTATACTAGCCTTGCATTCAAACAACACCTCAACAAACATGGAATCATTCACCAAACTAGTTGCCCATACACTCCACAACAAAACGGTGTAGCCGAGAGGAAGAATAGGCATCTCATGGAAGTTGCAAGATCAATGATGTTCCATACAAACGTTCCAAAACGTTTTTGGGGAGATGCCGTTGTATCCGCATGCTACTTGATCAACCGGACTCCAACAAAAATACTAAGCGATCTCTCACCTTTTGAAGTCCTTAATAAAATTAAACCGTCTCTCAATCACTTACGTGTGTTTGGTTGTGTGTGCTATGTGTTAAAACCAGGAGAACTCCGGAACAAACTTGAAGCCAAAAGTATCAAAGGAATGTTCATCGGATACTCTATCACGCAAAAAGGATACAAATGCTATGATCCAGAAACAAGGAAAGTAATGGTGTCTCGAGATGTTAAGTTTGTGGAAACAAAGGGCTACTATGATGAAAAGAATTGGGAAAGCTTGAAAGACTTATCTCAATCTACTTCCGACCGAGCCACAAACCTTCGGATGATTCTTGAAAAGCTCGGTCTCGAAAACCTTCAAGCTTCTAATCAAAGATCAACCTCTCCGGAAGAGTCTATTCCGAGAGAAGAAGAGGAGAATCTAGCCCCGGAAAGCCCAAGTGATGACACTAACGATCTAGACAATGAGTATGGTGAAGAAGAGGAAGGTTTAAATTCACTTGGAAGTGAAACTGAGTCCAACACTCAAGAAAATGTGCCTCAAGATGAAAATGTGGTTCATCTTAGAAGAAGTGAACGTCTTAAACAACCACCATCAAATTGGAGGAACACTCGGGTCTACTACAACAACATGGCTGTGGCCCATCCGATTCAAGCCGTGTGCACTCTTGCACATTTCCCTAGTGAACATCAAGCATATCTAACTCAAGTGGACTCTCATTGGATTCCACAAACATATGAGGAAGCTCGGGAACACAAAGAATGGAGAGATGCGGTGGAAAATGAAACCAAGGCCATGGAATCAAATCATACTTGGGATGAGTCCGAACTACCTAAAGGAAAGAAGGCAGTCACCTCTAGATGGATATTCACTATCAAGTACAAGAGTGACGGGGGGATAGAACGCTATAAAGCTCGGCTTGTAGCTAGAGGTTTTACACAAACGTATGGAGAAGACTATCTTGATACATTTGCTCCGGTAGCTAAACTCCACACCGTCCGAGTGGTTCTCTCATTAGCCGTGAACTTGGAATGGGAATTATGGCAAATGGACGTGAAGAATGCATTTCTTCAAGGAGAACTTGAGGATGAAGTCTATATGAGACCACCACCGGGCATGGAAGATACAATAGCTCCCGGGAAAGTTTTGAAGCTCAAGAAAGCTATCTATGGACTCAAACAATCACCAAGAGCTTGGTACCACAAGCTTAGTACAACACTAATGGGTAGAGGCTTCAAGAAGTCGGAAGCCGATCACACTCTTTTCACCCTACCAAGTAAAGAAGGTATTGTAGTCATTCTTGTGTATGTTGATGATATCATCATATCCGGGAATGACAAGGTAGGGATTCAAGATACAAAAGTATTTCTTAAAACTGTTTTTGATATTAAAGATCTTGGAGAACTAAAATATTTTCTTGGTATAGAAGTGTGTAGATCCAAAGAAGGATTGTTTTTATCACAAAGAAAGTATGCTATTGACCTTTTGAATGAAGTAGGGAAGCTTGGATCAAGACCAGTAGCCGCTCCTCTTGACCCGGATTACCAAACAAATGGAAAGGGGGAGCTTGGAGAAGAGCCATTTGATGACCCTACACAATACCGACGACTAGTAGGTAAACTAATATATCTTACCATTACACGACCTGATATTTGTTTTGCTGTGAATCAGGTCTCTCAACACATGCAAGCACCAACAATGCACCATTGGGACATGGTGAGCCGGATACTTAAGTATATCAAAGGAGCTCCTGGCCAAGGCATTTGGATGGGTTGCAACAACAATACAGAGCTTGTTGGTTATTGTGATGCGGATTATGCCGGAGATAGAAAGGATAGAAGATCAACAACCGGATATTGCACGTTCATTGGAGGCAATCTTGTTACATGGAAAAGCAAGAAGCAAAAAGTTGTGTCTCTCTCTAGTGCCGAGTCGGAATATAGAGCAATGAGGAAGCTCACAACTGAATTAATATGGCTTAAAGCTCTTCTTAAAGACCTTGGAGTGGAATCATCAAGTCCGATCACCATGCACTGTGATAATGAAGCCGCTATACACATTGCATCAAACTCGGTCTTTCATGAAAGAACAAAACATATTGAAGTCGATTGCCACAAGGTTCGAGAGCAAGTTGGATTGGGAGTCATTCTACCGTGTTACACCAAAAGCTCCGAACAACTTGCGGATATCTTCACCAAGGCAGCAAGTCCACAAGTGTGTGAATACATTCACTCCAAACTTGGTCTTGTGGATCTCACCAAACCATAACACTCACACTCTTTTTCCCTTATGTATAGTTTTTCCCATGTGGTTTTCTATACTAAGGTTTTTAATGAGGTGGGTGGTTATTGTTTCAAGCTTAACCTTAAAGATCTTCTTAAAGGTTAAGCTTGAGGGGGAGTGTGAATTGGGTGTAGAAATGATCATGTCCGAGAAGTCATATCCGGGATCGAGTACCTCGAGCCACGACCGTCCGTACGTCCGTACAGTCGTCAATATGAGGCCGTCCGTACATACATCAATTGGAGGCCTGATCTTGCACAACCACTTCAGCCCATTTAAAGGGCCTTATTCGTAGTAGAAGAGAAGCAAAGAAGGAGGCCTAGATCCTTCTATTCTAGCCGTTGGAGGATGCGCAAGTGGAGAGGTCACATGTGTGTTTAAACACTTTTACCAAGAGATGTCACTTTCGAGTTAGGTCAAACGTGTATAGCCTTAGGGTTTTGGGATTCTTTTTGTAGCTGTCCATATATAGCTTTGTATGTTGTTCTAAATGAAGTAAGTAGAGTTTTTACACTCTTTCTTCTATTCTCTCTCATTTCGCAAATCAACAACACCATTCTTCTTTCTCATTCGATCCAAATCTCCTAATCTCCTAATCTCTTTATTCACTCGATCTTTTACTTCAAATCTTACATTTGGGACCAAACTTCAACAAGTCTTTCTTCACACTTCTAAACATTCTTCATCCATCTCTAGCACTTGTAAACAATCAAATTCATTGTATTATAACATATTCTAACCCAAAATAACTTTATACAAGCCATTTACTGCCTCAAAGCATTGGTTGTGGGTTCTTATCCCATTTGGGACCAAACTTCAACAAGTCTTTCTTCACACTTCTAAACATTCTTCATCCATCTCTAGCACTTGTAATCAATCAAATTCATTGAATTATAACATATTATAACCCAAAATAACTTTATACAAGCAATTAACAACCTCAAAGCAATGTTTGTGGGTTCTTATCCCATTTGGGACCAAACTTCAACAAGTCTTTCTTCACACACTTCTAAACATTCTTCATCCATCTCTAGCACTTGTAATCAATCAAATTCATTGTATTATAACATATTCTAACCCAAAATAACTTTATACAAGCAATTAACTACATCAAAGCAATGTTTGTGGGTTCTTATCCCATTTGGGACCAAACTTCAACAAGTCTTTCTTCACACTTCTAAACATTCTTCATCCATCTCTAGCACTTGTAAACAATCAAATTCATTGTATTATAACATATTCTAACCCAAAATAACTTTATACAAGCCATTTACTGCCTCAAAGCATTGGTTGTGGGTTCTTATCCCATTTGGGACCAAACTTCAACAAGTCTTTCTTCACACTTCTAAACATTCTTCATCCATCTCTAGCACTTGTAATCAATTAAATTCATTGTATTATAACATATTCTAACCCAAAATAACTTTATACAAGCCATTTACTTCCTCAAAGCATTGGTTGTGGGTTCTTATCCCATTTGAGACCAAACTTCAACAAGTCTTTCTTCACACTTCTAAACATTCTTCATCCATCTCTAGCACTTGTAAACAATCAAATTCATTGTATTATAACATATTATAACCCAAAACAACTTTATACAAGCCATTTACTGCCTCAAAGCATTGGTTGTGGGTTCTTATCCCATTTGGGACCAAACTTCGACAAGTCTTTCTTCACACTTCTAAACATTCTTCATCCTTCTCTAGCACTTGTAATCAATCAAATTCATTGAATTATAACATATTATAACCCAAAATAACTTTATACAAGCAATTAACAACCTCAAAGCAATGTTTGTGGGTTCTTATCCCATTTGGGACCAAACTTCAACAAGTCTTTCTTCACACTTCTAAACATTCTTCATCCATCTCTAGCACTTATAAACAATCAAATTCATTGTATTATGACATATTCTAGCCCAAAATAACTTTATACAAGCCATTTACTTCCTCAAAGCATTGGTTGTGGGTTCTTATCCCATTTGAGACCAAACTTCAACAAGTCTTTCTTCACACTTCTAAACATTCTTCATCCATCTCTAGCACTTGTAATCAATCAAATTCATTGTATTATAACATATTCTAACCAAAAATAACTTTATACAAGCCATTTACTGCCTCAAAGCATTAGTTGTTGGTTCTTATCCCATTTGGGACCAAACTTCAACAAGTCTTTCTTCACACTTCTAAACATTCTTCATCCATCTCTAGCACTTGTAATCAATCAAATTCATTGTATTATAGCATATTCTAACCCAAAATAACTTTATATAAGCCATTTACTGCCTCAAAGCATTGTTTGTGGGTTCTTATCCCATTTGGGACCAAACTTCAACAAGTCTTTCTTCACACTTCTAAACATTCTTCATCCATCTCTAGCACTTGTAATCAATTAAATTCATTGTATTATAACATATTCTAACCCAAAATAACTTTATACAAGCCATTTACTACCTCAAAGCAATGTTTGTGGGTTCTTATCCCATTTGGGACCAAACTTCAACAAGTCTTTCTTCACACTTCTAAACATTCTTCATCCATCTCTAGCACTTGTAATCAATCAAATTCATTGTATTATAACATATTCTAACCCAAAATAACTTTGTACAAGCAATTAACTACATCAAAGCAATGTTTGTGGGTTCTTATCCCATTTGGGACCAAACTTCAACAAGTCTTTCTTCACACTTCTAAACATTCTTCATCCATCTCTAGCACTTGTAAACAATCAAATTCATTGTATTATAACATATTCTAACCCAAAATAATTTTATACAAGCCATTTACTGCCTCAAAGCATTGGTTGTGGGTTCTTATCCCATTTGGGACCAAACTTCAACAAGTCTTTCTTCACACTTCTAAACATTCTTCATCCATCTCTAGCACTTGTAATCAATTAAATTCATTGTATTATAACATATTCTAACCCAAAATAACTTTATACAAGCCATTTACTTCCTCAAAGCATTGGTTGTGGGTTCTTATCCCATTTGAGACCAAACTTCAACAAGTCTTTCTTCACACTTCTAAACATTCTTCATCCATCTCTAGCACTTGTAAACAATCAAATTCATTGTATTATAACATATTATAACCCAAAACAACTTTATACAAGCCATTTACTGCCTCAAAGCATTGGTTGTGGGTTCTTATCCCATTTGGGACCAAACTTCGACAAGTCTTTCTTCACACTTCTAAACATTCTTCATCCTTCTCTAGCACTTGTAATCAATCAAATTCATTGAATTATAACATATTATAACCCAAAATAACTTTATACAAGCAATTAACAACCTCAAAGCAATGTTTGTGGGTTCTTATCCCATTTGGGACCAAACTTCAACAAGTCTTTCTTCACACTTCTAAACATTCTTCATCCATCTCTAGCACTTATAAACAATCAAATTCATTGTATTATGACATATTCTAGCCCAAAATAACTTTATACAAGCCATTTACTTCCTCAAAGCATTGGTTGTGGGTTCTTATCCCATTTGAGACCAAACTTCAACAAGTCTTTCTTCACACTTCTAAACATTCTTCATCCATCTCTAGCACTTGTAATCAATCAAATTCATTGTATTATAACATATTCTAACCAAAAATAACTTTATACAAGCCATTTACTGCCTCAAAGCATTAGTTGTTGGTTCTTATCCCATTTGGGACCAAACTTCAACAAGTCTTTCTTCACACTTCTAAACATTCTTCATCCATCTCTAGCACTTGTAATCAATCAAATTCATTGTATTATAGCATATTCTAACCCAAAATAACTTTATATAAGCCATTTACTGCCTCAAAGCATTGTTTGTGGGTTCTTATCCCATTTGGGACCAAACTTCACCAAGTCTTTCTTCACACTTCTAAACATTCTTCATCCATCTCTAGCACTTGTAATCAATTAAATTCATTGTAT
Source organism: Capsella bursa-pastoris (assembly GCA_036452645.1). Lineage (NCBI taxonomy): Eukaryota > Viridiplantae > Streptophyta > Magnoliopsida > Brassicales > Brassicaceae > Capsella > Capsella bursa-pastoris. The sequence goes on from CP144192.1 coordinate 7,600,868, forward strand.
TATAACATATTCTAACCCAAAATAACTTTATACAAGCCATTTACTACCTCAAAGCAATGTTTGTGGGTTCTTATCCCATTTGGGACCAAACTTCAACAAGTCTTTCTTCACACTTCTAAACATTCTTCATCCATCTCTAGCACTTGTAATCAATCAAATTCATTGTATTATAACATATTCTAACCCAAAATAACTTTATACAAGCAATTAACTACATCAAAGCAATGTTTGTGGGTTCTTATCCCATTTGGGACCAAACTTCAACAAGTCTTTCTTCATACTTCTAAACATTCTTCATCCATCTCTAGCACTTGTAAACAATCAAATTCATTGTATTATAACATATTCTAACCCAAAATAACTTTATACAAGCCATTTACTGCCTCAAAGCATTGGTTGTGGGTTCTTATCCCATTTGGGACCAAACTTCAACAAGTCTTTCTTCACACTTCTAAACATTCTTCATCCATCTCTAGCACTTGTAATCAATTAAATTCATTGTATTATAACATATTCTAACCCAAAATAACTTTATACAAGCAATTAACTACATCAAAGCAATGTTTGTGGGTTCTTATCCCATTTGGGACCAAACTTCAACAAGTCTTTCTTCACACTTCTAAACATTCTTCATCCATCTCTAGCACTTGTAAACAATCAAATTCATTGTATTATAACATATTCTAACCCAAAATAACTTTATACAAGCCATTTACTGCCTCAAAGCATTGGTTGTGGGTTCTTATCCCATTTGAGACCAAACTTCAACAAGTCTTTCTTCACACTTCTAAACATTCTTCATCCATCTCTAGCACTTGTAAACAATCAAATTCATTGTATTATAACATATTATAACCCAAAACAACTTTATACAAGCCATTTACTGCCTCAAAGCATTGGTTGTGGGTTCTTATCCCATTTGGGACCAAACTTCGACAAGTCTTTCTTCACACTTCTAAACATTCTTCATCCTTCTCTAGCACTTGTAATCAATCAAATTCATTGAATTATAACATATTATAACCCAAAATAACTTTATACAAGCAATTAACAACCTCAAAGCAATGTTTGTGGGTTCTTATCCCATTTGGGACCAAACTTCAACAAGTCTTTCTTCACACTTCTAAACATTCTTCATCCATCTCTAGCACTTATAAACAATCAAATTCATTGTATTATGACATATTCTAACCCAAAATAACTTTATACAAGCCATTTACTTCCTCAAAGCATTGGTTGTGGGTTCTTATCCCATTTGAGACCAAACTTCAACAAGTCTTTCTTCACACTTCTAAACATTCTTCATCCATCTCTAGCACTTGTAATCAATCAAATTCATTGTATTATAACATATTCTAACCAAAAATAACTTTATACAAGCCATTTACTACCTCAAAGCAATGTTTGTGGGATCTTATCCCATTTGGGACCAAACTTCAACAAGTCTTTCTTCACACTTCTAAACATTCTTCATCCATCTCTAGCACTTATAAACAATCAAATACATTGTATTATAACATATTATAACCCAAAACAACTTTATACAAGCCATTTACTGCCTCAAAGCATTGGTTGTGGGTTCTTATCCCATTTGGGACCAAACTTCAACAAGTCTTTCTTCACACTTCTAAACATTCTTCATCCATCTCTACCACTTGTACTCAATCAAATTCATTGAATTATAACATATTATAACCCAAAATAACTTTATACAAGCAATTAACAACCTCAAAGCAATGTTTGTGGGTTCTTATCCCATTTGGGACTAAACTTCAACAAGTCTTTCTTCACACTTCTAAACATTCTTCATCCATCTCTAGCACTTATAAACAATCAAATTCATTGTATTATGAAATATTCTAACCCAAAATAACTTTATACAAGCCATTTACTTCCTCAAAGCATTGGTTGTGGGTTCTTATCCCATTTGGGACCAAACTTCAACAAGTCTTTCTTCACACTTCTAAACATTCTTCATCCATCTCTAGCACTTGTAATCAATCAAATTCATTGAATTATAACATATTATAACCCAAAATAACTTTATACAAGCAATTAACAAACTCAAAGCAATGTTTGTGGGTTCTTATCCCATTTGGGACCAAACTTCAACAAGTCTTTCTTCACACTTCTAAACATTCTTCATCCATCTCTAGCACTTGTAGTCAATCAAATTCATTGTATTATAACATATTCTAACCCAAAATAACTTTATACAAGCAATTAACTACATCAAAGCAATGTTTGTGGGTTCTTATCCCATTTGGGACCAATCTTCAACAAGTCTTTCTTCACACTTCTAAACATTCTTCATCCATCTCTAGCACTTGTAAACAATCAAATTCATTGTATTATAACATATTCTAACCCAAAATAACTTTATACAAGCCATTTACTGCCTCAAAGCATTGGTTGTGGGTTCTTATCCCATTTGGGACCAAACTTCAACAAGTCTTTCTTCACACTTCTAAACATTCTTCATCCATCTCTAGCACTTGTAATCAATTAAATTCATTGTATTATAACATATTCTAACCCAAAATAACTTTATACAAGCAATTAACTACATCAAAGCAATGTTTGTGGGTTCTTATCCCATTTGGGACCAAACTTCAACAAGTCTTTCTTCACACTTCTAAACATTCTTCATCCATCTCTAGCACTTGTAATCAATCAAATTCATTGTATTATAGTATATTCTAACCCAAAATAACTTTATACAAGCCATTTACTGCCTCAAAGCATTGGTTGTGGGTTCTTATCCCATTTGGGACCAAACTTCAACAAGTCTTTCTTCACACTTCTAAACATTCTTCATCCATCTCTAGCACTTGTAATCAATTAAATTCATTGTATTATAACATATTCTAACCCAAAATAAATTTATACAAGCCATTTACTGCCTCAAAGCATTTGTTGTTGGTTCTTATCCTATTTCGGACCAAACTTCAACAAGTCTTTCTTCACACTTCTAAACATTCTTCATCCATCTCTAGCACTTGTAAACAATCAAATTCATTGTATTATAACATATTCTAACCCAAAATAACTTTATACAAGCCATTTACTGCCTCAAAGCATTGGTTGTGGGTTCTTATCCCATTTGGGACCAAACTTCAACAAGTCTTTCTTCACACTTCTAAACATTCTTCATCCATCTCTAGCACTTGTAAGCAATCAAATTCATTGAATTATAACATATTATAACCCAAAATAACTTTATACAAGCAATTAACAACCTCAAAGCAATGTTTGTGGGTTCTTATCCCATTTGGGACCAAACTTCAACAAGTCTTTCTTCACACACTTCTAAACATTCTTCATCCATCTCTAGCACTTGTAATCAATCAAATTCATTGTATTATAACATATTCTAACCCAAAATAACTTTATACAAGCAATTAACTACATCAAAGCAATGTTTGTGGGTTCTTATCCCATTTGGGACCAAACTTCAACAAGTCTTTCTTCACACTTCTAAACATTCTTCATCCATCTCTAGCACTTGTAAACAATCAAATTCATTGTATTATAACATATTCTAACCCAAAATAACTTTATACAAGCCATTTACTGCCTCAAAGCATTGGTTGTGGGTTCTTATCCCATTTGGGACCAAACTTCAACAAGCCTTTCTTCACACTTCTAAACATTCTTCATCCATCTCTAGCACTTGTAATCAATTAAATTCATTGTATTATAACATATTCTAACCCAAAATAACTTTATACAAGCCATTTACTTCCTCAAAGCATTGGTTGTGGGTTCTTATCCCATTTGAGACCAAACTTCAACAAGTCTTTCTTCACACTTCTAAACATTCTTCATCCATCTCTAGCACTTGTAAACAATCAAATTCATTGTATTATAACATATTATAACCCAAAACAACTTTATACAAGCCATTTACTGCCTCAAAGCATTGGTTGTGGGTTCTTATCCCATTTGGGACCAAACTTCGACAAGTCTTTCTTCACACTTCTAAACATTCTTCATCCTTCTCTAGCACTTGTAATCAATCAAATTCATTGAATTATAACATATTATAACCCAAAATAACTTTATACAAGCAATTAACAACCTCAAAGCAATGTTTGTGGGTTCTTATCCCATTTGGGACCAAACTTCAACAAGTCTTTCTTCACACTTCTAAACATTCTTCATCCATCTCTAGCACTTATAAACAATCAAATTCATTGTTTTATGACATATTCTAACCCAAAATAACTTTATACAAGCCATTTACTTCCTCAAAGCATTGGTTGTGGGTTCTTATCCCATTTGAGACCAAACTTCAACAAGTCTTTCTTCACACTTCTAAACATTCTTCATCCATCTCTAGCACTTGTAATCAATCAAATTCATTGTATTATAACATATTCTAACCAAAAATAACTTTATACAAGCCATTTACTACCTCAAAGCAATGTTTGTGGGATCTTATCCCATTTGGGACCAAACTTCAACAAGTCTTTCTTCACACTTCTAAACATTCTTCATCCATCTCTAGCACTTATAAACAATCAAATTCATTGTATTATAACATATTATAACCCAAAACAACTTTATACAAGCCATTTACTGCCTCAAAGCATTGGTTGTGGGTTCTTATCCCATTTGGGACCAAACTTCAACAAGTCTTTCTTCACACTTCTAAACATTCTTCATCCATCTCTACCACTTGTACTCAATCAAATTCATTGAATTATAACATATTATAACCCAAAATAACTTTATACAAGCAATTAACAACCTCAAAGCAATGTTTGTGGGTTCTTATCCCATTTGGGACTAAACTTCAACAAGTCTTTCTTCACACTTCTAAACATTCTTCATCCATCTCTAGCACTTATAAACAATCAAATTCATTGTATTATGAAATATTCTAACCCAAAATAACTTTATACAAGCCATTTACTTCCTCAAAGCATTGGTTGTGGGTTCTTATCCCATTTGGGACCAAACTTCAACAAGTCTTTCTTCACACTTCTAAACATTCTTCATCCATCTCTAGCACTTGTAATCAATCAAATTCATTGAATTATAACATATTATAACCCAAAATAACTTTATACAAGCAATTAACAAACTCAAAGCAATGTTTGTGGGTTCTTATCCCATTTGGGACCAATCTTCAACAAGTCTTTCTTCACACTTCTAAACATTCTTCATCCATCTCTAGCACTTGTAGTCAATCAAATTCATTGTATTATAACATATTCTAACCCAAAATAACTTTATACAAGCCATTTACTGCCTCAAAGCATTGGTTGTGGGTTCTTATCCCATTTGGGACCAAACTTCAACAAGTCTTTCTTCACACTTCTAAACATTCATCATCCATCTCTAGCACTTGTAATCAATTAAATTCATTGTATTATAACATATTCTAACCCAAAATAACTTTATACAAGCAATTAACTACATCAAAGCAATGTTTGTGGGTTCTTATCCCATTTGGGACCAAACTTCAACAAGTCTTTCTTCACACTTCTAAACATTCTTCATCCATCTCTAGCACTTGTAATCAATCAAATTCATTGTATTATAGTATATTCTAACCCAAAATAACTTTATACAAGCCATTTACTGCCTCAAAGCATTGGTTGTGGGTTCTTATCCCATTTGGGACCAAACTTCAACAAGTCTTTCTTCACACTTCTAAACATTCTTCATCCATCTCTAGCACTTGTAATCAATTAAATTCATTGTATTATAACATATTCTAACCCAAAATAAATTTATACAAGCCATTTACTGCCTCAAAGCATTTAGTTGTTGGTTCTTATCCCATTTGGGACCAAACTTCAACAAGTCTTTCTTCACACTTCTAAACATTCTTCATCCATCTCTAGCACTTGTAAACAATCAAATTCATTGTATTATAACATATTCTAACCCAAAATAACTTTATACAAGCCATTTACTGCCTCAAAGCATTGGTTGTGGGTTCTTATCCCATTTGGGACCAAACTTCAACAAGTCTTTCTTCACACTTCTAAACATTCTTCATCCATCTCTAGCACTTGTAAGCAATCAAATTCATTGAATTATAACATATTATAACCCAAAATAACTTTATACAAGCAATTAACAACCTCAAAGCAATGTTTGTGGGTTCTTATCCCATTTGGGACCAAACTTCAACAAGTCTTTCTTCACACACTTCTAAACATTCTTCATCCATCTCTAGCACTTGTAATCAATCAAATTCATTGTATTATAACATATTCTAACCCAAAATAACTTTATACAAGCAATTAACTACATCAAAGCAATGTTTGTGGGTTCTTATCTCATTTGGGACCAAACTTCAACAAGTCTTTCTTCACACTTCTAAACATTCTTCATCCATCTCTAGCACTTGTAAACAATCAAATTCATTGTATTATAACATATTCTAACCCAAAATAACTTTATACAAGCCATTTACTGCCTCAAAGCATTGGTTGTGGGTTCTTATCCCATTTGGGACCAAACTTCAACAAGTCTTTCTTCACACTTCTAAACATTCTTCATCCATCTCTAGCACTTGTAATCAATTAAATTCATTGTATTATAACATATTCTAACCCAAAATAACTTTATACAAGCCATTTACTTCCTCAAAGCATTGGTTGTGGGTTCTTATCCCATTTGAGACCAAACTTCAACAAGTCTTTCTTCACACTTCTAAACATTCTTCATCCATCTCTAGCACTTGTAAACAATCAAATTCATTGTATTATAACATATTATAACCCAAAACAACTTTATACAAGCCATTTACTACCTCAAAGCATTGGTTGTGGGTTCTTATCCCATTTGGGACCAAACTTCGACAAGTCTTTCTTCACACTTCTAAACATTCTTCATCCTTCTCTAGCACTTGTAATCAATCAAATTCATTGAATTATAACATATTATAACCCAAAATAACTTTATACAAGCAATTAACAACCTCAAAGCAATGTTTGTGGGTTCTTATCCCATTTGGGACCAAACTTCAACAAGTCTTTCTTCACACTTCTAAACATTCTTCATCCATCTCTAGCACTTATAAACAATCAAATTCATTGTATTATGACATATTCTAACCCAAAATAACTTTATACAAGCCATTTACTTCCTCAAAGCATTGGTTGTGGGTTCTTATCCCATTTGAGACCAAACTTCAACAAGTCTTTCTTCACACTTCTAAACATTCTTCATCCATCTCTAGCACTTGTAATCAATCAAATTCATTGAATTATAACATATTATAACCCAAAATAACTTTATACAAGCAATTAACAAACTCAAAGCAATGTTTGTGGGTTCTTATCCCATTTGGGACCAATCTTCAACAAGTCTTTCTTCACACTTCTAAACATTCTTCATCCATCTCTAGCACTTGTAGTCAATCAAATTCATTGTATTATAACATATTCTAACCCAAAATAACTTTATACAAGCCATTTACTGCCTCAAGGCATTGGTTGTGGGTTCTTATCCCATTTGGGACCAAACTTCAACAAGTCTTTCTTCACACTTCTAAACATTCTTCATCCATCTCTAGCACTTGTAATCAATTAAATTCATTGTATTATAACATATTCTAACCCAAAATAACTTTATACAAGCAATTAACTACATCAAAGCAATGTTTGTGGGTTCTTATCCCATTTGGGACCAAACTTCAACAAGTCTTTCTTCACACTTCTAAACATTCTTCATCCATCTCTAGCACTTGTAATCAATCAAATTCATTGTATTATAGTATATTCTAACCCAAAATAACTTTATACAAGCCATTTACTGCCTCAAAGCATTGGTTGTGGGTTCTTATCCCATTTGGGACCAAACTTCAACAAGTCTTTCTTCACACTTCTAAACATTCTTCATCCATCTCTAGCACTTGTAATCAATTAAATTCATTGTATTATAGTATATTCTAACCCAAAATAAATTTATACAAGCCATTTACTGCCTCAAAGCATTTAGTTGTTGGTTCTTATCCCATTTGGGACCAAACTTCAACAAGTCTTTCTTCACACTTCTAAACATTCTTCATCCATCTCTAGCACTTGTAAACAATCAAATTCATTGTATTATAACATATTCTAACCCAAAATAACTTTATACAAGCCATTTACTGCCTCAAAGCATTGGTTGTGGGTTCTTATCCCATTTGGGACCAAACTTCAACAAGTCTTTCTTCACACTTCTAAACATTCTTCATCCATCTCTAGCACTTGTAAGCAATCAAATTCATTGAATTATAACATATTATAACCCAAAATAACTTTATACAAGCAATTAACAACCTCAAAGCAATGTTTGTGGGTTCTTATCCCATTTGGGACCAAACTTCAACAAGTCTTTCTTCACACACTTCTAAACATTCTTCATCCATCTCTAGCACTTGTAATCAATCAAATTCATTGTATTATAACATATTCTAACCCAAAATAACTTTATACAAGCAATTAACTACATCAAAGCAATGTTTGTGGGTTCTTATCCCATTTGGGACCAAACTTCAACAAGTCTTTCTTCACACTTCTAAACATTCTTCATCCATCTCTAGCACTTGTAAACAATCAAATTCATTGTATTATAACATATTCTAACCCAAAATAACTTTATACAAGCCATTTACTGCCTCAAAGCATTGGTTGTGGGTTCTTATCCTATTTGGGACCAAACTTCAACAAGTCTTTCTTCACACTTCTAAACATTCTTCATCCATCTCTAGCACTTGTAATCAATTAAATTCATTGTATTATAACATATTCTAACCCAAAATAACTTTATACAAGCCATTTACTTCCTCAAAGCATTGGTTGTGGGTTCTTATCCCATTTGAGACCAAACTTCAACAAGTCTTTCTTCACACTTCTAAACATTCTTCATCCATCTCTAGCACTTGTAAACAATCAAATTCATTGTATTATAACATATTATAACCCAAAACAACTTTATACAAGCCATTTACTGCCTCAAAGCATTGGTTGTGGGTTCTTATCCCATTTGGGACCAAACTTCGACAAGTCTTTCTTCACACTTCTAAACATTCTTCATCCTTCTCTAGCACTTGTAATCAATCAAATTCATTGAATTATAACATATTATAACCCAAAATAACTTTATACAAGCAATTAACAACCTCAAAGCAATGTTTGTGGGTTCTTATCCCATTTGGGACCAAACTTCAACAAGTCTTTCTTCACACTTCTAAACATTCTTCATCCATCTCTAGCACTTATAAACAATCAAATTCATTGTATTATGACATATTCTAACCCAAAATAACTTTATACAAGCCATTTACTTCCTCAAAGCATTGGTTGTGGGTTCTTATCCCATTTGAGACCAAACTTCAACAAGTCTTTCTTCACACTTCTAAACATTCTTCATCCATCTCTAGCACTTGTAATCAATCAAATTCATTGTATTATAACATATTCTAACCAAAAATAACTTTATACAAGCCATTTACTACCTCAAAGCAATGTTTGTGGGATCTTATCCCATTTGGGACCAAACTTCAACAAGTCTTTCTTCACACTTCTAAACATTCTTCATCCATCTCTAGCACTTATAAACAATCAAATTCATTGTATTATAACATATTATAACCCAAAACAACTTTATACAAGCCATTTACTGCCTCAAAGCATTGGTTGTGGGTTCTTATCCCATTTGGGACCAAACTTCAACAAGTCTTTCTTCACACTTCTAAACATTCTTCATCCATCTCTAGCACTTGTAATCAATCAAATTCATTGAATTATAACATATTATAACCCAAAATAACTTTATACAAGCAATTAACAACCTCAAAGCAATGTTTGTGGGTTCTTATCCCATTTGGGACTAAACTTCAACAAGTCTTTCTTCACACTTCTAAACATTCTTCATCCATCTCTAGCACTTATAAACAATCGAATTCATTGTATTATGAAATATTCTAACCCAAAATAACTTTATACAAGCCATTTACTTCCTCAAAGCATTGGTTGTGGGTTCTTATCCCATTTGGGACCAAACTTCAACAAGTCTTTCTTCACACTTCTAAACATTCTTCATCCATCTCTAGCACTTGTAATCAATCAAATTCATTGAATTATAACATATTATAACCCAAATTAACTTTATACAAGCAATTAACAAACTCAAAGCAATGTTTGTGGGTTCTTATCCCATTTGGGACCAATCTTCAACAAGTCTTTCTTCACACTTCTAAACATTCTTCATCCATCTCTAGCACTTGTAGTCAATCAAATTCATTGTATTATAACATATTCTAACCCAAAATAACTTTATACAAGCAATTAACTACATCAAAGCAATGTTTGTGGGTTCTTATCCCATTTGGGACCAATCTTCAACAAGTCTTTCTTCACACTTCTAAACATTCTTCATCCATCTCTAGCACTTGTAAACAATCAAATTCATTGTATTATAACATATTCTAACCCAAAATAACTTTATACAAGCCATTTACTGCCTCAAAGCATTGGTTGTGGGTTCTTATCCCATTTGGGACCAAACTTCAACAAGTCTTTCTTCACACTTCTAAACATTCTTCACCCATCTCTAGCACTTGTAATCAATTAAATTCATTGTATTATAACATATTCTAACCCAAAATAACTTTATACAAGCCATTTACTTCCTCACAGCATTGGTTGTGGGTTCTTATCCCATTTGAGACCAAACTTCAACAAGTCTTTCTTCACACTTCTAAACATTCTTCATCCATCCCTAGCACTTGTAAACAATCAAATTCATTGTATTATAACATATTATAACCCAAAATAACTTTATACAAGCCATTTACTGCCTCAAAGCATTGGTTGTGGGTTCTTATCCCATTTGGGACCAAACTTCAACAAGTCTTTCTTCACACTTCTAAACATTCTTCATCCATCTCTAGCACTTGTAATCAATCAAATTCATTGAATTATAACATATTATAACCCAAAATAACTTTATACAAGCAATTAACAACCTCAAAGCAATGTTTGTGGGTTCTTATCCCATTTGGGACCAAACTTCAACAAGTCTTTCTTCACACTTCTAAACATTCTTCATCCATCTCTAGCACTTATAAACAATCAACTTCGTTGTATTATGACATATTCTAACCCAAAATAACTTTATACAAGCCATTTACTTCCTCAAAGCATTGGTTGTGGGTTCTTATCCCATTTGAGACCAAACTTCAACAAGTCTTTCTTGACACTTCTAAACATTCTTCATCCATCTCTAGCACTTGTAATCAATCAAATTCATTGTATTATAACATATTCTAACCCAAAATAACTTTATACAAGCCATTTACTACCTCAAAGCAATGTTTGTGGGATCTTATCCCATTTGGGACCAAACTTCAACAAGTCTTTCTTCACACTTCTAAACATTCTTCATCCATCTCTAGCACTTGTAATCAATCAAATTCATTGTATTATAACATATTCTAACCCAAAATAACTTTATACAATCCATTTACAGCCTCAAAGCATTTGTTGTGGGTTCTTATCCCATTTGGGACCAAATTTTAACAAGTCTTTCTTCACACTTCTAAAGATTCTTCATCCATCTCTAGTACTTATAATCAATCAAATTCATTGTATTATAACATATTCTAACCCAAAATAACTTTATACAAGCCATTTACTGCCTCAAAGCATTGGTTGTGGGTTCTTATCCCATTTGGGACCAGATTTCAATAAGTCTTTCTTCACACTTCTAAACATTCTTCATCCATCTCTAGCACTTGTAATCAATTAAATTCATTGTATTATAACATATTCTAACCCAAAATAACTTTATACAAGCCATTTACTTCCTCAAAGCATTGGTTGTGGGTTCTTATCCCATTTGAGACCAAACTTCAACAAGTTTTTCTTCACACTTCTAAACATTCTTCATCCATCTCTAGCACTTGTAAACAATCAAATTCATTGTATTATAACATATTATAACCCAAAACAACTTTATACAAGCCATTTACTGCCTCAAAGCATTGGTTGTGGGTTCTTATCCCATTTGGGACCAAACTTCAACAAGTCTTTCTTCACACTTCTAAACATTCTTCATCCATCTCTAGCACTTGTAAACAATCAAATTCATTGTATAATAACATATTCTAACCCAAAATAACTTTATACAATCCATTTACTGCCTCAAAGCATTGGTTGTGGGTTCTTATCCCATTTGGGACCAAATTTCAACAAGTCTTTCTTCACAATTCTAAACATTCTTCATCCATCTCTAGCACTTGTAAACAATCAAATTCATTGTATTATAACATATTCTAACCCAAAATAACTTTATACAAGCCATTTACTGCCTCAAAGCATTGGTTGTGGGTTCTTATCCCATTTGGGACCAAACTTCAACAAGTCTTTCTTCACACTTCTAAACATTCTTCATCCATCTCTAGCACTTGTAATCAATTAAATTCATTGTATTATAACATATTCTAACCCAAAATAACTTTATACAAGCCATTTACTTCTTCAAAGCATTGGTTGTGGGTTCTTATCCCATTTGAGACCAAACTTCAACAAGTCTTTCTTCACACTTCTAAACATTCTTCATCCATCTCTAGCACTTGTAAACAATCAATTTCATTGTATTATAACATATTATAACCCAAAACAACTTTATACAAGCCATTTACTGCCTCAAAGCATTGGTTGTGGGTTCTTATCCCATTTGGGACCAAACTTCAACAAGTCTTTCTTCACACTTCTAAACATTCTTCATCCATCTCTAGCACTTGTAAACAATCAAATTCATTGTATAATAACATATTCTAACCCAAAATAACTTTATACAAGCCATTTACTGCCTCAAAGCATTGGTTGTGGGTTCTTATCCCATTTGGGACCAAACTTCAACAAGTCTTTCTTCACACTTCTAAACATTCTTCATCCATCTCTAGCACTTGTAATCAATTAAATTCATTGTATTATAACATATTCTAACCCAAAATAACTTTATACAAGCCATTTACTTCCTCAAAGCATTGGTTGTGGGTTCTTATCCCATTTGAGACCAAACTTCAACAAGTCTTTCTTCACACTTCTAAACATTCTTCATCCATCTTTAGCACTTGTAAACAATCAAATTCATTGTATTATAACATATTATAACCCAAAACAACTTTATACAAGCCATTTACTGCCTCAAAGCATTGGTTGTGGGTTCTTATCCCATTTGGGACCAAACTTCGACAAGTCTTTCTTCACACTTCTAAACATTCTTCATCCTTCTCTAGCACTTGTAATCAATCAAATTCATTGAATTATAACATATTATAACCCAAAATAACTTTATACAAGCAATTAACAACCTCAAAGCAATGTTTGTGGGTTCTTATCCCATTTGGGACCAAACTTCAACAAGTCTTTCTTCACACTTCTAAACATTCTTCATCCATCTCTAGCACTTATAAACAATCAAATTCATTGTATTATGACATATTCTAACCCAAAATAACTTTATACAAGCCATTTACTTCCTCAAAGCATTGGTTGTGGGTTCTTATCCCATTTGAGACCAAACTTCAACAAGTCTTTCTTCACACTTCTAAACATTCTTCATCCATCTCTAGCACTTGTAATCAATCAAATTCATTGTATTATAACATATTCTAACCAAAAATAACTTTATACAAGCCATTTACTACCTCAAAGCAATGTTTGTGGGATCTTATCCCATTTGGGACCAAACTTCAACAAGTCTTTCTTCACACTTCTAAACATTCTTCATCCATCTCTAGCACTTATAAACAATCAAATTCATTGTATTATAACATATTATAACCCAAAACAACTTTATACAAGCCATTTACTGCCTCAAAGCATTGGTTGTGGGTTCTTATCCCATTTGGGACCAAACTTCAACAAGTCTTTCTTCACACTTCTAAACATTCTTCATCCATCTCTACCACTTGTACTCAATCAAATTCATTGAATTATAACATATTATAACCCAAAATAACTTTATACAAGCAATTAACAACCTCAAAGCAATGTTTGTGGGTTCTTATCCCATTTGGGACTAAACTTCAACAAGTCTTTCTTCACACTTCTAAACATTCTTCATCCATCTCTAGCACTTATAAACAATCAAATTCATTGTATTATGAAATATTCTAACCCAAAATAACTTTATACAAGCCATTTACTTCCTCAAAGCATTGGTTGTGGGTTCTTATCCCATTTGGGACCAAACTTCAACAAGTCTTTCTTCACACTTCTAAACATTCTTCATCCATCTCTAGCACTTGTAATCAATCAAATTCATTGAATTATAACATATTCTAACCCAAAATAACTTTATACAAGCAATTAACTACATCAAAGCAATGTTTGTGGGTTCTTATCCCATTTGGGACCAAACTTCAACAAGTCTTTCTTGACACTTCTAAACATTCTTCATCCATCTCTAGCACTTGTAATCAATCAAATTCATTGTATTATAACATATTCTAACCCAAAATAACTTTATACAAGCCATTTACTACCTCAAAGCAATGTTTGTGGGATCTTATCCCATTTGGGACCAAACTTCAACAAGTCTTTCTTCACACTTCTAAACATTCTTCATCCATCTCTAACACTTGTAATCAATCAAATTCATTGTATTATAACATATTCTAACCCAAAATAACTTTATACAAGCCATTTACTACCTCAAAGCATTGGTTGTGGGTTCTTATCCCATTTGGGACCAAACTTCAACAAGTCTTTCTTCACACTTCTAAACATTCTTCATCCATCTCTAGCACTTGTAATCAATTAAATTCATTGTATTATAACATATTCTAACCCAAAATAACTTTATACAAGCCATTTACTTCCTCAAAGCATTGGTTGTGGGTTCTTATCCCATTTGAGACCAAACTTCAACAAGTTTTTCTTCACACTTCTAAACATTCTTCATCCATCTCTAGCACTTGTAAACAATCAAATTCATTGTATTATTACATATTATAACTCAAAACAACTTTATACAAGCCATTTACTGCCTCAAAGCATTGGTTGTGGGTTCTTATCCCATTTGGGACCAAACTTCAACAAGTCTTTCTTCACACTTCTAAACATTCTTCATCCATCTCTAGCACTTGTAAACAATCAAATTCATTGTATAATAACATATTCTAACCCAAAATAACTTTATACAATCCATTTACTGCCTCAAAGCATTGGTTGTGGGTTCTTATCCCATTTGGGACCAAATTTCAACAAGTCTTTCTTCACAATTCTAAACATTCTTCATCCATCTCTAGCACTTGTAAACAATCAAATTCATTGTATTATAACATATTCTAACCCAAAATAACTTTATACAAGCCATTTACTGCCTCAAAGCATTGGTTGTGGGTTCTTATCCCATTTGGGACCAAACTTCAACAAGTCTTTCTTCACACTTCTAAACATTCTTCATCCATCTCTAGCACTTGTAATCAATTAAATTCATTGTATTATAACATATTCTAACCCAAAATAACTTTATACAAGCCATTTACTTCTTCAAAGCATTGGTTGTGGGTTCTTATTATTGAAATAAATGAGCACAAGTCAAGAAGATAGGAAACTGGATGGGAAGAAGTGATGAAAGAACCTAGAACATACATCCGGTGGTTTGATCATAAGTGCATTCAACGCATGTCGTACGGACTATGTGATCAAAGTAAATGGGTTATCATGGATATAAGAAGAAGCTTAAGAGTGTGAAGGCTGAAGGCAAGTAGTAAGAATGAAGACATGAGTTGTCGTCCATGAGTTGTTGTGATTAACAACAAGGGACCGATCGATCTATATACTAGAACGATCGGTCCGAAGGAACTGTCGAGATGAAGATGGGCAAAGAAAAGGTTGTTCGTGTAGGGCTTACATCAAATGAGTTCAGTGAAGGCCCAAGACATGTTTCAACTCTTAACAGCCCAAGAATCAAGAGAAGAAAGGCCATAAACGTTTAACAAAGATGGCCACACATTGAAATGTGTTTAGGAGGGAAAGTGAAATGTCACATGTGTTTGGAAGCAATGCAAGTTGCAACAAATCACATGTGAAGTTAAGAAAAGTCTTGAAGCTGTCACTATCACTACAACAAAGCACTTTGGTCGCTTAGAAGGAAGAAAGAAGGAAGAGTCACATGTTGCACCTAAAAGACCGTTTAGGAGCTGTCACTTTCAAGCCTAGGGTGCAACTCCCTCTCTCTCATCATCTCACTTTCTCCTCATGTATTTGTATAGATATACATTCAAATATGTATAAGTGAGTGTATATGTGGCCGTTAGAAGCTAGGTTTAGAAGGGATACATCTTATCCCATTCAAAGTAGTATATATATGTAAAGCTTATGAATAATAAAGCTAAGCTCTCCTTTGGGGAGTCTTCCCCTATACTAAAATCGTCTTCTTTACACTCAAATGGGTAGATTAGGTTATTGAATCCCTTATGGAGAGCCCAAGCTTTGGCAATGCTTGGTCTCTACCTCTCTTTCAATTCCATTCTCTTCCATTCTATCTAAACGATTCTATAAGGGTTTTGGGTTCTTATTGGTGTATGTAAGCTACTGCTTCTTACACTTATTCTTGAGTATACATAGCTCATATTGGCGTGTATAACTCTTATTCTACTTAAGAACAGCTCTCATTGAGCTCGTTTCTTTGTTGTTATACACAAGAGCACACAAAGTCAGATTTGGTGTTCTTGTGAGTCTCTAGTGAGTTTTATGGAGAAGAATGGATCTTGCAGCTCATTCTCTTTGAAATCTTACATGGTATCAGAGCCAGGTTGAAAGATCTGAGCTGTTTTGGCTTTTATAAGCAAAGAAATTCAGAGGAAATCTCTATCCAAACACCCACAAACACCCAAACACTCACTCTCTTTTCTATTCCGCAAAATCTCTCATTCTTGGTTACTAAATCTCTCATTCTGGTTACTCTATTCTCTTGGCTACTTATTCTCAAAATCTTGGTTACTCATACTCTCATTCTGGTTACAAATTCTCTTATGAACCTTGTTGGTTCTTGAAGGCGCAACACAATGCTTGAAGTTAGAACCAATGGCCATCAAGCTTTGGAGACCACAAGGATGTTCTTTCTAGCGAGTCAAAGCTCCGGAAGATCAAGGGAGAACCTGCGAGGCTTACCGAGGGTGAATGCTATGTTTGAAGTTCTTGTGGAGATGCCTAATGGAAAGGCAAGCTGGTGGAAAGTGATGAATCAACTCAAGACATGTGTGTTAGCGTCACGTTGTTGGAGTTCAAGATTGGATGTGCACTAGGTGTCAATTATACTAGGCACAAGGTTTCTTGACTCAAGGGATGGCCCAAGCCATAGAAAACTAAAGTTATTGGTTCCCAAGATGATTCAACATCTTGGTTACGAAGTCACAAATTCTGGTTATATTCTCGGCAAGAAGCAAAGTCTCTGTCGAAGCGTCTTAAAGATCGACTCGTACGAAGGCCTTTCACTGCGATTCAGCTCCAATGTCCTTCATAGAAGTTCTTGGAAATTGAGTAAGCTTTCTAGTGGAAGTAAAACTATCCGGATACGAGCAGGCGTTAAGAAGTTATGACCCATTCAGTGGGAACATATCATTCTGACGCGAATAAGTAGAAGCAATCGACCATGAAGGTCAGTTAAGAGATCGGTTGGCCATCGAATGGCCACGAACAAAGCTTCCAATGAAGCCAAAATGAAGTCAAGAAGTGTTCTATCTCTCTCCAGCTTCAAAGGAAGCTACAAAGAAGATAGAAAGAAGCAAGAAGCGCTGGAGAAGAAGCCTCCAAGCCAATCATGAAGCTCATCCAAAGTTGAATGTAGAAGAGGTGGATTGAGTTCTAGTAGTCATTAACCATGAAGAGGAGACCCATGGGGAAGAAACTCAAATGGTGGTGCAAATCAAGTCTCATCCAACCAATTACAACAAAGAAGAAAAAAGGCTAATTCTAAACCTTACTCTTTAATTTTTGTTGATTAAATTGCTCATATTTGAACTTGAAATTGCATGATGATCATAATTGGAGTCTTCATTGTTTAAACTGGTTTTAGGTGTTGATTGTGATTTGGATTGTTAAGTTGTCAAAATATGATTAGTGTTAGTCATATTTTTGATTTAGATTGATCAAGTTTGATTTTTTTTTTACATTTATATTCTCTTTTAAAAATATTTCTTAAATTCTGTTTTGTGTTTTTAAACGGTGAAAATGTTTTTAAAAACGAATTTAAATTACTTTTAAAGTTGAAAATATTTTAAAGTATGTTTCAAACGATTTTTGATTATTTTTAAAAGGTGAAAAATATTTTTATAAGGTTTTAGAAGCTTAATATCTCTTTTAAAAATATTTATATGACACTAGTCAATTTGTAAAAATCTGTTTTTATGAACTGAATTTTAAATTGGATTTAGCATGTTTTAAAACAGCATTTCATGTTTAGTATCTGATTTATATTCTTGTGTTTAAATTGGACTTAGCTAGTTCAATATAAGTTTGTTCTCTCAAGTCTCATCTAAGCTTAATGTTATTCTAATGGCACATATACTTAAGATTTCTTTACATCTTTTGAATGAAGGTGTAAAAGAGAAAGACAGCCATCAAAAGAAGCTAGATGAGAAGAAGAGAACCGGTTGGATCATGAAAGCTACGGTATGGAAAGGGAAGAAGCAAGGCTAATGGTGAATTGACTAAAGAAAGAAAGATCAATCCATGGTGGTGACCGAAAGGAGGAGTTCCTTAAGCGAGTACATACACGGAGGATTAGAGTCTCAACAAGAAATCAAAGCAAGAAGCCTAAGCAAACCCGCATACAAACCATGACCATAGCTACATCATTCAACCATGAAGGCTATACTCTTTTTCCCTTAGCAAAGTTTTATCCCAAGTGGTTTTCTTTGCTAAGGTTTTTAACGAGGTAGTCCTTTATGTGTTGCAAGCTTGGTATTTGGTCCCCAACGTCCAAGCTTGAGGGGGAGTATTGAGAGGAAGAAGCTAATGGGAAAGCTCAAGTCCGAAGTCTAGAAGACTAGGGCGAGTTCATGTGGTTCAAGGAGTGATACTTGATCATGCTCATTTACGTCCAAGCTTAACCTCCATTCCTTCCGGTCAAGCTTGAGGGGGAGTATTGAAATAAATGAGCACAAGTCAAGAAGATAGGAAACTGGATGGGAAGAAGTGATGAAAGAACCTAGAACATACATCCGGTGGTTTGATCATAAGTGCATTCAACGCATGTCGTACGGACTATGTGATCAAAGTAAATGGGTTATCATGGATATAAGAAGAAGCTTAAGAGTGTGAAGGCTGAAGGCAAGTAGTAAGAATGAAGACATGAGCTGTCGTCCATGAGTTGTTGTGATTAACAACAAGGGACCGATCGATCTATATACTAGAACGATCGGTCCGAAGGAACTGTCGAGATGAAGATGGGCAAAGAAAAGGTTGTTCGTGTAGGGCTTACATCAAATGAGTTCAGTGAAGGCCCAAGACATGTTTCAACTCTTAACAGCCCAAGAATCAAGAGAAGAAAGGCCATAAACGTTTAACAAAGATGGCCACACATTGAAATGTGTTTAGGAGGGAAAGTGAAATGTCACATGTGTTTGGAAGCAATGCAAGTTGCAACAAATCACATGTGAAGTTAAGAAAAGTCTTGAAGCTGTCACTATCACTACAACAAAGCACTTTGGTCGCTTAGAAGGAAGAAAGAAGGAAGAGTCACATGTTGCACCTAAAAGACCGTTTAGGAGCTGTCACTTTCAAGCCTAGGGTGCAACTCCCTCTCTCTCATCATCTCACTTTCTCCTCATGTATTTGTATAGATATACATTCAAATATGTATAAGTGAGTGTATATGTGGCCGTTAGAAGCTAGGTTTAGAAGGGATACATCTTATCCCATTCAAAGTAGTATATATATGTAAAGCTTATGAATAATAAAGCTAAGCTCTCCTTTGGGGAGTCTTCCCCTATACTAAAATCGTCTTCTTTACACTCAAATGGGTAGATTAGGTTATTGAATCCCTTATGGAGAGCCCAAGCTTTGGCAATGCTTGGTCTCTACCTCTCTTTCAATTCCATTCTCTTCCATTCTATCTAAACGATTCTATAAGGGTTTTGGGTTCTTATTGGTGTATGTAAGCTACTGCTTCTTACACTTATTCTTGAGTATACATAGCTCATATTGGCGTGTATAACTCTTATTCTACTTAAGAACAGCTCTCATTGAGCTCGTTTCTTTGTTGTTATACACAAGAGCACACAAAGTCAGATTTGGTGTTCTTGTGAGTCTCTAGTGAGTTTTATGGAGAAGAATGGATCTTGCAGCTCATTCTCTTTGAAATCTTACATGGTATCAGAGCCAGGTTGAAAGATCTGAGCTGTTTTGGCTTTTATAAGCAAAGAAATTCAGAGGAAATCTCTATCCAAACACCCACAAACACCCAAACACTCACTCTCTTTTCTATTCCGCAAAATCTCTCATTCTTGGTTACTAAATCTCTCATTCTGGTTACTCTATTCTCTTGGCTACTTATTCTCAAAATCTTGGTTACTCATACTCTCATTCTGGTTACAAATTCTCTTATGAACCTTGTTGGTTCTTGAAGGCGCAACACAATGCTTGAAGTTAGAACCAATGGCCATCAAGCTTTGGAGACCACAAGGATGTTCTTTCTAGCGAGTCAAAGCTCCGGAAGATCAAGGGAGAACCTGCGAGGCTTACCGAGGGTGAATGCTATGTTTGAAGTTCTTGTGGAGATGCCTAATGGAAAGGCAAGCTGGTGGAAAGTGATGAATCAACTCAAGACATGTGTGTTAGCGTCACGTTGTTGGAGTTCAAGATTGGATGTGCACTAGGTGTCAATTATACTAGGCACAAGGTTTCTTGACTCAAGGGATGGCCCAAGCCATAGAAAACTAAAGTTATTGGTTCCCAAGATGATTCAACATCTTGGTTACGAAGTCACAAATTCTGGTTATATTCTCGGCAAGAAGCAAAGTCTCTGTCGAAGCGTCTTAAAGATCGACTCGTACGAAGGCCTTTCACTGCGATTCAGCTCCAATGTCCTTCATAGAAGTTCTTGGAAATTGAGTAAGCTTTCTAGTGGAAGTAAAACTATCCGGATACGAGCAGGCGTTAAGAAGTTATGACCCATTCAGTGGGAACATATCATTCTGACGCGAATAAGTAGAAGCAATCGACCATGAAGGTCAGTTAAGAGATCGGTTGGCCATCGAATGGCCACGAACAAAGCTTCCAATGAAGCCAAAATGAAGTCAAGAAGTGTTCTATCTCTCTCCAGCTTCAAAGGAAGCTACAAAGAAGATAGAAAGAAGCAAGAAGCGCTGGAGAAGAAGCCTCCAAGCCAATCATGAAGCTCATCCAAAGTTGAATGTAGAAGAGGTGGATTGAGTTCTAGTAGTCATTAACCATGAAGAGGAGACCCATGGGGAAGAAACTCAAATGGTGGTGCAAATCAAGTCTCATCCAACCAATTACAACAAAGAAGAAAAAAGGCTAATTCTAAACCTTACTCTTTAATTTTTGTTGATTAAATTGCTCATATTTGAACTTGAAATTGCATGATGATCATAATTGGAGTCTTCATTGTTTAAACTGGTTTTAGGTGTTGATTGTGATTTGGATTGTTAAGTTGTCAAAATATGATTAGTGTTAGTCATATTTTTGATTTAGATTGATCAAGTTTGAATTTTTTTTTACATTTATATTCTCTTTTAAAAATATTTCTTAAATTCTGTTTTGTGTTTTTAAACGGTGAAAATGTTTTTAAAAACGAATTTAAATTACTTTTAAAGTTGAAAATATTTTAAAGTATGTTTCAAACGATTTTTGATTATTTTTAAAAGGTGAAAAATATTTTTATAAGGTTTTAGAAGCTTAATATCTCTTTTAAAAATATTTATATGACACTAGTCAATTTGTAAAAATCTGTTTTTATGAACTGAATTTTAAATTGGATTTAGCATGTTTTAAAACAGCATTTCATGTTTAGTATCTGATTTATATTCTTGTGTTTAAATTGGACTTAGCTAGTTCAATATAAGTTTGTTCTCTCAAGTCTCATCTAAGCTTAATGTTATTCTAATGGCACATATACTTAAGATTTCTTTACATCTTTTGAATGAAGGTGTAAAAGAGAAAGACAGCCATCAAAAGAAGCTAGATGAGAAGAAGAGAACCGGTTGGATCATGAAAGCTACGGTATGGAAAGGGAAGAAGCAAGGCTAATGGTGAATTGACTAAAGAAAGAAAGATCAATCCATGGTGGTGACCGAAAGGAGGAGTTCCTTAAGCGAGTACATACACGGAGGATTAGAGTCTCAACAAGAAATCAAAGCAAGAAGCCTAAGCAAACCCGCATACAAACCATGACCATAGCTACATCATTCAACCATGAAGGCTATACTCTTTTTCCCTTAGCAAAGTTTTATCCCAAGTGGTTTTCTTTGCTAAGGTTTTTAACGAGGTAGTCCTTTATGTGTTGCAAGCTTGGTATTTGGTCCCCAACGTCCAAGCTTGAGGGGGAGTATTGAGAGGAAGAAGCTAATGGGAAAGCTCAAGTCCGAAGTCTAGAAGACTAGGGCGAGTTCATGTGGTTCAAGGAGTGATACTTGATCATGCTCATTTACGTCCAAGCTTAACCTCCATTCCTTCCGGTCAAGCTTGAGGGGGAGTATTGAAATAAATGAGCACAAGTCAAGAAGATAGGAAACTGGATGGGAAGAAGTGATGAAAGAACCTAGAACATACATCCGGTGGTTTGATCATAAGTGCATTCAACGCATGTCGTACGGACTATGTGATCAAAGTAAATGGGTTATCATGGATATAAGAAGAAGCTTAAGAGTGTGAAGGCTGAAGGCAAGTAGTAAGAATGAAGACATGAGCTGTCGTCCATGAGTTGTTGTGATTAACAACAAGGGACCGATCGATCTATATACTAGAACGATCGGTCCGAAGGAACTGTCGAGATGAAGATGGGCAAAGAAAAGGTTGTTCGTGTAGGGCTTACATCAAATGAGTTCAGTGAAGGCCCAAGACATGTTTCAACTCTTAACAGCCCAAGAATCAAGAGAAGAAAGGCCATAAACGTTTAACAAAGATGGCCACACATTGAAATGTGTTTAGGAGGGAAAGTGAAATGTCACATGTGTTTGGAAGCAATGCAAGTTGCAACAAATCACATGTGAAGTTAAGAAAAGTCTTGAAGCTGTCACTATCACTACAACAAAGCACTTTGGTCGCTTAGAAGGAAGAAAGAAGGAAGAGTCACATGTTGCACCTAAAAGACCGTTTAGGAGCTGTCACTTTCAAGCCTAGGGTGCAACTCCCTCTCTCTCATCATCTCACTTTCTCCTCATGTATTTGTATAGATATACATTCAAATATGTATAAGTGAGTGTATATGTGGCCGTTAGAAGCTAGGTTTAGAAGGGATACATCTTATCCCATTCAAAGTAGTATATATATGTAAAGCTTATGAATAATAAAGCTAAGCTCTCCTTTGGGGAGTCTTCCCCTATACTAAAATCGTCTTCTTTACACTCAAATGGGTAGATTAGGTTATTGAATCCCTTATGGAGAGCCCAAGCTTTGGCAATGCTTGGTCTCTACCTCTCTTTCAATTCCATTCTCTTCCATTCTATCTAAACGATTCTATAAGGGTTTTGGGTTCTTATTGGTGTATGTAAGCTACTGCTTCTTACACTTATTCTTGAGTATACATAGCTCATATTGGCGTGTATAACTCTTATTCTACTTAAGAACAGCTCTCATTGAGCTCGTTTCTTTGTTGTTATACACAAGAGCACACAAAGTCAGATTTGGTGTTCTTGTGAGTCTCTAGTGAGTTTTATGGAGAAGAATGGATCTTGCAGCTCATTCTCTTTGAAATCTTACACTTATCCCATTTGAGACCAAACTTCAACAAGTCTTTCTTCACACTTCTAAACATTCTTCATCCATCTCTAGCACTTGTAAACAATCAATTTCATTGTATTATAACATATTATAACCCAAAACAACTTTATACAAGCCATTTACTGCCTCAAAGCATTGGTTGTGGGTTCTTATCCCATTTGGGACCAAACTTCAACAAGTCTTTCTTCACACTTCTAAACATTCTTCATCCATCTCTAGCACTTGTAAACAATCAAATTCATTGTATAATAACATATTCTAACCCAAAATAACTTTATACAAGCCATTTACTGCCTCAAAGCATTGGTTGTGGGTTCTTATCCCATTTGGGACCAAACTTCAACAAGTCTTTCTTCACACTTCTAAACATTCTTCATCCATCTCTAGCACTTGTAATCAATTAAATTCATTGTATTATAACATATTCTAACCCAAAATAACTTTATACAAGCCATTTACTTCCTCAAAGCATTGGTTGTGGGTTCTTATCCCATTTGAGACCAAACTTCAACAAGTCTTTCTTCACACTTCTAAACATTCTTCATCCATCTCTAGCACTTGTAAACAATCAAATTCATTGTATTATAACATATTATAACCCAAAACAACTTTATACAAGCCATTTACTGCCTCAAAGCATTGGTTGTGGGTTCTTATCCCATTTGGGACCAAACTTCGACAAGTCTTTCTTCACACTTCTAAACATTCTTCATCCTTCTCTAGCACTTGTAATCAATCAAATTCATTGAATTATAACATATTATAACCCAAAATAACTTTATACAAGCAATTAACAACCTCAAAGCAATGTTTGTGGGTTCTTATCCCATTTGGGACCAAACTTCAACAAGTCTTTCTTCACACTTCTAAACATTCTTCATCCATCTCTAGCACTTGTAGTCAATCAAATTCATTGTATTATAACATATTCTAACCCAAAATAACTTTATACAAGCAATTAACTACATCAAAGCAATGTTTGTGGGTTCTTATCCCATTTGGGACCAATCTTCAACAAGTCTTTCTTCACACTTCTAAACATTCTTCATCCATCTCTAGCACTTGTAAACAATCAAATTCATTGTATTATAACATATTCTAACCCAAAATAACTTTATACAAGCCATTTACTTCTTCAAAGCATTGGTTGTGGGTTCTTATCCCATTTGAGACCAAACTTCAACAAGTCTTTCTTCACACTTCTAAACATTCTTCATCCATCTCTAGCACTTATAAACAATCAAATTCATTGTATTATGACATATTCTAACCCAAAATAACTTTATACAAGCCATTTACTTCCTCAAAGCATTGGTTGTGGGTTCTTATCCCATTTGAGACCAAACTTCAACAAGTCTTTCTTCACACTTCTAAACATTCTTCATCCATCTCTAGCACTTGTAATCAATCAAATTCATTGTATTATAACATATTCTAACCAAAAATAACTTTATACAAGCCATTTACTACCTCAAAGCAATGTTTGTGGGATCTTATCCCATTTGGGACCAAACTTCAACAAGTCTTTCTTCACACTTCTAAACATTCTTCATCCATCTCTAGCACTTGTAATCAATCAAATTCATTGTATTATAACATATTCTAACCAAAAATAACTTTATACAAGCCATTTACTACCTCAAAGCAATGTTTGTGGGATCTTATCCCATTTGGGACCAAACTTCAACAAGTCTTTCTTCACACTTCTAAACATTCTTCATCCATCTCTAGCACTTGTAATCAATCAAATTCATTGTATTATAACATATTCTAACCAAAAATAACTTTATACAAGCCATTTACTACCTCAAATCAATGTTTGTGGGATCTTATCCCATTTGGGACCAAACTTCAACAAGTCTTTCTTCACACTTCTAAACATTCTTCATCCATCTCTAGCACTTATAAACAATCAAATTCATTGTATTATAACATATTATAACCCAAAACAACTTTATACAAGCCATTTACTGCCTCAAAGCATTGGTTGTGGGTTCTTATCCCATTTGGGACCAAACTTCAACAAGTCTTTCTTCACACTTCTAAACATTCTTCATCCATCTCTACCACTTGTACTCAATCAAATTCATTGAATTATAACATATTATAACCCAAAATAACTTTATACAAGCAATTAACAACCTCAAAGCAATGTTTGTGGGTTCTTATCCCATTTGGGACTAAACTTCAACAAGTCTTTCTTCACACTTCTAAACATTCTTCATCCATCTCTAGCACTTATAAACAATCAAATTCATTGTATTATGAAATATTCTAACCCAAAATAACTTTATACAAGCCATTTACTTCCTCAAAGCATTGGTTGTGGGTTCTTATCCCATTTGGGACCGAACTTCAACAAGTCTTTCTTCACACTTCTAAACATTCTTCATCCATCTCTAGCACTTGTAATCAATCAAATTCATTGAATTATAACATATTATAACCCAAAATAACTTTATACAAGCAATTAACAAACTCAAAGCAATGTTTGTGGGTTCTTATCCCATTTGGGACCAAACTTCAACAAGTCTTTCTTCACACTTCTAAACATTCTTCATCCATCTCTAGCACTTGTAGTCAATCAAATTCATTGTATTATAACATATTCTAACCCAAAATAACTTTATACAAGCAATTAACTACATCAAAGCAATGTTTGTGGGTTCTTATCCCATTTGGGACCAAACTTCAACAAGTCTTTCTTGACACTTCTAAACATTCTTCATCCATCTCTAACACTTGTAATCAATCAAATTCATTGTATTATAACATATTCTAACCCAAAATAACTTTATACAAGCCATTTACTACCTCAAAGCAATGTTTGTGGGATCTTATCCCATTTGGGACCAAACTTCAACAAGTCTTTCTTCACACTTCTAAACATTCTTCATCCATCTCTAACACTTGTAATCAATCAAATTCATTGTATTATAACATATTCTAACCCAAAATAACTTTATACAAGCCATTTACTACCTCAAAGCATTGGTTGTGGGTTCTTATCCCATTTGGGACCAAACTTCAACAAGTCTTTCTTCACACTTCTAAACATTCTTCATCCATCTCTAGCACTTGTAATCAATTAAATTCATTGTATTATAACATATTCTAACCCAAAATAACTTTATACAAGCCATTTACTTCCTCAAAGCATTGGTTGTGGGTTCTTATCCCATTTGAGACCAAACTTCAACAAGTTTTTCTTCACACTTCTAAACATTCTTCATCCATCTCTAGCACTTGTAAACAATCAAATTCATTGTATTATAACATATTATAACCCAAAATAACTTTATACAAGCCATTTACTGCCTCAAAGCATTGGTTGTGGGTTCTTATCCCATTTGGGACCAAACTTCAACAAGTCTTTCTTCACACTTCTAAACATTCTTCATCCATCTCTAGCACTTGTAATCAATTAAATTCATTGTATTATAACATATTCTAACCCAAAATAACTTTATACAAGCCATTTACTTCCTCAAAGCATTGGTTGTGGGTTCTTATCCCATTTGAGACCAAACTTCAACAAGTCTTTCTTCACACTTCTAAACATTCTTCATCCATCTCTAGCACTTGTAATCAATCAAATTCATTGTACTATAACATATTCTAACCAAAAATAACTTTATACAAGCCATTTACTACCTCAAAGCAATGTTTGTGGGATCTTATCCCATTTGGGACCAAACTTCAACAAGTCTTTCTTCACACTTCTAAACATTCTTCATCCATCTCTAGCACTTGTAATCAATCAAATTCATTGTATTATAACATATTCTAACCAAAAATAACTTTATACAAGCCATTTACTACCTCAAAGCAATGTTTGTGGGATCTTATCCCATTTGGGACCAAACTTCAACAAGTCTTTCTTCACACTTCTAAACATTCTTCATCCATCTCTAGCACTTGTAATCAATCAAATTCATTGTATTATAACATATTCTAACCAAAAATAACTTTATACAAGCCATTTACTACCTCAAAGCAATGTTTGTGGGATCTTATCCCATTTGGGACCAAACTTCAACAAGTCTTTCTTCACACTTCTAAACATTCTTCATCCATCTCTAGCATTTATAAACAATCAAATTCATTGTATTATAACATATTATAACCCAAAACAACTTTATACAAGCCATTTACTGCCTCAAAGCATTGGTTGTGGGTTCTTATCCCATTTGGGACCAAACTTCAACAAGTCTTTCTTCACACTTCTAAACATTCTTCATCCATCTCTACCACTTGTACTCAATCAAATTCATTGAATTATAACATATTATAACCCAAAATAACTTTATACAAGCAATTAACAACCTCAAAGCAATGTTTGTGGGTTCTTATCCCATTTGGGACTAAACTTCAACAAGTCTTTCTTCACACTTCTAAACATTCTTCATCCATCTCTAGCACTTATAAACAATCAAATTCATTGTATTATGAAATATTCTAACCCAAAATAACTTTATACAAGCCATTTACTTCCTCAAAGCATTGGTTGTGGGTTCTTATCCCATTTGGGACCAAACTTCAACAAGTCTTTCTTCACACTTCTAAACATTCTTCATCCATCTCTAGCACTTGTAATCAATCAAATTCATTGAATTATAACATATTATAACCCAAAATAACTTTATACAAGCAATTAACAAAGTCAAAGCAATGTTTGTGGGTTCTTATCCCATTTGGGACCAAACTTCAACAAGTCTTTCTTCACACTTCTAAACATTCTTCATCCATCTCTAGCACTTGTAGTCAATCAAATTCATTGTATTATAACATATTCTAACCCAAAATAACTTTATACAAGCAATTAACTACATCAAAGCAATGTTTGTGGGTTCTTATCCCATTTGGGACCAAACTTCAACAAGTCTTTCTTGACACTTCTAAACATTCTTCATCCATCTCTAACACTTGTAATCAATCAAATTCATTGTATTATAACATATTCTAACCCAAAATAACTTTATACAAGCCATTTACTACCTCAAAGCAATGTTTGTGGGATCTTATCCCATTTGGGACCAAACTTCAACAAGTCTTTCTTCACACTTCTAAACATTCTTCATCCATCTCTAACACTTGTAATCAATCAAATTCATTGTATTATAACATATTCTAACCCAAAATAACTTTATACAAGCCATTTACTACCTCAAAGCATTGGTTGTGGGTTCTTATCCCATTTGGGACCAAACTTCAACAAGTCTTTCTTCACACTTCTAAACATTCTTCATCCATCTCTAGCACTTGTAATCAATTAAATTCATTGTATTATAACATATTCTAACCCAAAATAACTTTATACAAGCCATTTACTTCCTCAAAGCATTGGTTGTGGGTTCTTATCCCATTTGAGACCAAACTTCAACAAGTTTTTCTTCACACTTCTAAACATTCTTCATCCATCTCTAGCACTTGTAAACAATCAAATTCATTGTATTATAACATATTATAACTCAAAACAACTTTATACAAGCCATTTACTGCCTCAAAGCATTGGTTGTGGGTTCTTATCCCATTTGGGACCAAACTTCAACAAGTCTTTCTTCACACTTCTAAACATTCTTCATCCATCTCTAGCACTTGTAAACAATCAAATTCATTGTATAATAACATATTCTAACCCAAAATAACTTTATACAATCCATTTACTGCCTCAAAGCATTGGTTGTGGGTTCTTATCCCATTTGGGACCAAATTTCAACAAGTCTTTCTTCACAATTCTAAACATTCTTCATCCATCTCTAGCACTTGTAAACAATCAAATTCATTGTATTATAACATATTCTAACCCAAAATAACTTTATACAAGCCATTTACTGCCTCAAAGCATTGGTTGTGGGTTCTTATCCCATTTGGGACCAAACTTCAACAAGTCTTTCTTCACACTTCTAAACATTCTTCATCCATCTCTAGCACTTGTAATCAATTAAATTCATTGTATTATAACATATTCTAACCCAAAATAACTTTATACAAGCCATTTACTTCTTCAAAGCATTGGTTGTGGGTTCTTATCCCATTTGAGACCAAACTTCAACAAGTCTTTCTTCACACTTCTAAACATTCTTCATCCATCTCTAGCACTTGTAAACAATCAATTTCATTGTATTATAACATATTATAACCCAAAACAACTTTATACAAGCCATTTACTGCCTCAAAGCATTGGTTGTGGGTTCTTATCCCATTTGGGACCAAACTTCAACAAGTCTTTCTTCACACTTCTAAACATTCTTCATCCATCTCTAGCACTTGTAAACAATCAAATTCATTGTATAATAACATATTCTAACCCAAAATAACTTTATACAAGCCATTTACTGCCTCAAAGCATTGGTTGTGGGTTCTTATCCCATTTGGGACCAAACTTCAACAAGTCTTTCTTCACACTTCTAAACATTCTTCATCCATCTCTAGCACTTGTAATCAATTAAATTCATTGTATTATAACATATTCTAACCCAAAATAACTTTATACAAGCCATTTACTTCCTCAAAGCATTGGTTGTGGGTTCTTATCCCATTTGAGACCAAACTTCAACAAGTCTTTCTTCACACTTCTAAACATTCTTCATCCATCTCTAGCACTTGTAAACAATCAAATTCATTGTATTATAACATATTATAACCCAAAACAACTTTATACAAGCCATTTACTGCCTCAAAGCATTGGTTGTGGGTTCTTATCCCATTTGGGACCAAACTTCGACAAGTCTTTCTTCACACTTCTAAACATTCTTCATCCTTCTCTAGCACTTGTAATCAATCAAATTCATTGAATTATAACATATTATAACCCAAAATAACTTTATACAAGCAATTAACAACCTCAAAGCAATGTTTGTGGGTTCTTATCCCATTTGGGACCAAACTTCAACAAGTCTTTCTTCACACTTCTAAACATTCTTCATCCATCTCTAGCACTTGTAGTCAATCAAATTCATTGTATTATAACATATTCTAACCCAAAATAACTTTATACAAGCAATTAACTACATCAAAGCAATGTTTGTGGGTTCTTATCCCATTTGGGACCAATCTTCAACAAGTCTTTCTTCACACTTCTAAACATTCTTCATCCATCTCTAGCACTTGTAAACAATCAAATTCATTGTATTATAACATATTCTAACCCAAAATAACTTTATACAAGCCATTTACTTCTTCAAAGCATTGGTTGTGGGTTCTTATCCCATTTGAGACCAAACTTCAACAAGTCTTTCTTTCTTCTAAACATTCTTCATCCATCTCTAGCACTTATAAACAATCAAATTCATTGTATTATGACATATTCTAACCCAAAATAACTTTATACAAGCCATTTACTTCCTCAAAGCATTGGTTGTGGGTTCTTATCCCATTTGAGACCAAACTTCAACAAGTCTTTCTTCACACTTCTAAACATTCTTCATCCATCTCTAGCACTTGTAATCAATCAAATTCATTGTATTATAACATATTCTAACCAAAAATAACTTTATACAAGCCATTTACTACCTCAAAGCAATGTTTGTGGGATCTTATCCCATTTGGGACCAAACTTCAACAAGTCTTTCTTCACACTTCTAAACATTCTTCATCCATCTCTAGCACTTATAAACAATCAAATTCATTGTATTATAACATATTATAACCCAAAACAACTTTATACAAGCCATTTACTGCCTCAAAGCATTGGTTGTGGGTTCTTATCCCATTTGGGACCAAACTTCAACAAGTCTTTCTTCACACTTCTAAACATTCTTCATCCATCTCTACCACTTGTACTCAATCAAATTCATTGAATTATAACATATTATAACCCAAAATAACTTTATACAAGCAATTAACAACCTCAAAGCAATGTTTGTGGGTTCTTATCCCATTTGGGACTAAACTTCAACAAGTCTTTCTTCACACTTCTAAACATTCTTCATCCATCTCTAGCACTTATAAACAATCAAATTCATTGTATTATGAAATATTCTAACCCAAAATAACTTTATACAAGCCATTTACTTCCTCAAAGCATTGGTTGTGGGTTCTTATCCCATTTGGGACCAAACTTCAACAAGTGTTTCTTCACACTTCTAAACATTCTTCATCCATCTCTAGCACTTGTAATCAATCAAATTCATTGAATTATAACATATTATAACCCAAAATAACTTTATACAAGCAATTAACAAACTCAAAGCAATGTTTGTGGGTTCTTATCCCATTTGGGACCAAACTTCAACAAGTCTTTCTTCACACTTCTAAACATTCTTCATCCATCTCTAGCACTTGTAGTCAATCAAATTCATTGTATTATAACATATTCTAACCCAAAATAACTTTATACAAGCAATTAACTACATCAAAGCAATGTTTGTGGGTTCTTATCCCATTTGGGACCAATCTTCAACAAGTCTTTCTTCACACTTCTAAACATTCTTCATCCATCTCTAGCACTTGTAAACAATCAAATTCATTGTATTATAACATATTCTAACCCAAAATAACTTTATACAAGCCATTTACTGCCTCAAAGCATGTGTTGTGGGTTCTTATCCCATTTGGGACCAAACTTCAACAAGTCTTTCTTCACACTTCTAAACATTCTTCACCCATCTCTAGCACTTGTAATCAATTAAATTCATTGTATTATAACATATTCTAACCCAAAATAACTTTATACAAGCCATTTACTTCCTCACAGCATTGGTTGTGGGTTCTTATCCCATTTGAGACCAAACTTCAACAAGTCTTTCTTCACACTTCTAAACATTCTTCATCCATCCCTAGCACTTGTAAACAATCAAATTCATTGTATTATAACATATTATAACCCAAAATAACTTTATACAAGCCATTTACTGCCTCAAAGCATTGGTTGTGGGTTCTTATCCCATTTGGGACCAAACTTCAACAAGTCTTTTTTCACACTTCTAAACATTCTTCATCCATCTCTAGCACTTGTAATCAATCAAATTCATTGAATTATAACATATTATAACCCAAAATAACTTTATACAAGCAATTAACAAACTCAAAGCAATGTTTGTGGGTTCTTATCCCATTTGGGACCAAACTTCAACAAGTCTTTCTTCACACTTCTAAACATTCTTCATCCATCTCTAGCACTTGTAGTCAATCAAATTCATTGTATTATAACATATTCTAACCCAAAATAACTTTATACAAGCAATTAACTACATCAAAGCAATGTTTGTGGGTTCTTATCCCATTTGGGACCAATCTTCAACAAGTCTTTCTTCACACTTCTAAACATTCTTCATCCATCTCTAGCACTTGTAAACAATCAAATTCATTGTATTATAACATATTCTAACCCAAAATAACTTTATACAAGCCATTTACTGCCTCAAAGCATTGGTTGTGGGTTCTTATCCCATTTGGGACCAAACTTCAACAAGTCTTTCTTCACACTTCTAAACATTCTTCACCCATCTCTAGCACTTGTAATCAATTAAATTCATTGTATTATAACATATTCTAACCCAAAATAACTTTATACAAGCCATTTACTTCCTCACAGCATTGGTTGTGGGTTCTTATCCCATTTGAGACCAAACTTCAACAAGTCTTTCTTCACACTTCTAAACATTCTTCATCCATCCCTAGCACTTGTAAACAATCAAATTCATTGTATTATTACATATTATAACCCAAAATAACTTTATACAAGCCATTTACTGCCTCAAAGCATTGGTTGTGGGTTCTTATCCCATTTGGGACCAAACTTCAACAAGTCTTTCTTCACACTTCTAAACATTCTTCATCCATCTCTAGCACTTGTAATCAATCAAATTCATTGAATTATAACATATTATAACCCAAAATAACTTTATACAAGCAATTAACAACCTCAAAGCAATGTTTGTGGGTTCTTATCCCATTTGGGACCAAACTTCAACAAGTCTTTCTTCACACTTCTAAACATTCTTCATCCATCTCTAGCACTTATAAACAATCAACTTCGTTGTATTATGACATATTCTAACCCAAAATAACTTTATACAAGCCATTTACTTCCTCAAAGCATTGGTTGTAGGTTCTTATCCCATTTGAGACCAAACTTCAACAAGTCTTTCTTGACACTTCTAAACATTCTTCATCCATCTCTAGCACTTGTAATCAATCAAATTCATTGTATTATAACATATTCTAACCCAAAATAACTTTATACAAGCCATTTACTACCTCAAAGCAATGTTTGTGGGATCTTATCCCATTTGGGACCAAACTTCAACAAGTCTTTCTTCACACTTCTAAACATTCTTCATCCATCTCTAACACTTGTAATCAATCAAATTCATTGTATTATAACATATTCTAACCCAAAATAACTTTATACAAGCCATTTACTACCTCAAAGCATTGGTTGTGGGTTCTTATCCCATTTGGGACCAAACTTCAACAAGTCTTTCTTCACACTTCTAAACATTCTTCATCCATCTCTAGCACTTGTAATCAATTAAATTCATTGTATTATAACATATTCTAACCCAAAATAACTTTATACAAGCCATTTACTTCCTCAAAGCATTGGTTGTGGGTTCTTATCCCATTTGAGACCAAACTTCAACAAGTTTTTCTTCACACTTCTAAACATTCTTCATCCATCTCTAGCACTTGTAAACAATCAAATTCATTGTATTATAACATATTATAACCCAAAACAACTTTATACAAGCCATTTACTGCCTCAAAGCATTGGTTGTGGGTTCTTATCCCATTTGGGACCAAACTTCAATAAGTCTTTCTTCACACTTCTAAACATTCTTCATCCATCTCTAGCACTTGTAAACAATCAAATTCATTGTATAATAACATATTCTAACCCAAAATAACTTTATACAATCCATTTACTGTAAGATTTCAAAGAGAATGAGCTGCAAGATCCACTCTTCTCCATAAAACTCACAAGAAACTCACAAGAACACCAAATCTGAGTTTGTGTGTCTCTTGTGTAAAACCATCAAGAAACGAACTCAATAATAGACATTCTTGAGGTTATAAACTAAGTAATACACGCCCATTTAAGCTGTATATACTTAAGAATAAGCATGAGAGGCAGCAGCTCTCTCACACCAAAACAGAACCCAAAACCCTTATGAAATCGATTAGAAGGAAAGGAGAGAAATAGATGAGAGAAAGGGATGAGACCAAGCATTGCCAAAGCTTGGTCTCTCCATGAGAATATAAAGATCAGAACTTCCCCTTTTGAGAGTATAAGAGACGATTTTAGTATAGGGGAAGACTCCCCAAGGGAGAGCTTAACTTTATTAATGTGAAGCTTACATATTTATACAAAAATGAATGGGATAAGAGTATCCCTTCTAAAACCTAGTGAGCAACGGTCACATATACATTCACTTATACACTTTTGAATGTATATTGATGACAAATACTAAAGGAGAGAGTGACATCTCTCAAGTGGCCCCTTAGAAGCAACATGTGACTTCTCCCCACTTGTTTCTTCTTCTAAATGCAACATGTGACTTTGGGGAGAGAGGGGCTCGTCCAAGATGATAGTGACAGCTCCCAACGTCCCTTTTAAACTCACATGTGACTCCTTGCAACTTGCATTGCTTCCTCACACATGTGACTCCTCTTTTGGCGCCTAAACACATTTGAATCTAGGGACTTCTTCACTTCGTTCATCGACCCTAGATTTGCACATTCTTTATCATCTTGTTGTTCACCCTAGATTTGCACATCTTCATCTTCAAGATTGACCCGAACTTTGCACATTCTTCTTTGGTGATTAAACCCCGGTTTTGCACATCTTGGTGATGACCCGAACTTTGCACATCTTGATAACTTCATGAATGACCTGAACTTTGCACATCTTGATAACTTCATGAATGACCCGAACTTTGCACATCTTGATCACTTCATGAATGACCCGAACTTTGCACATCTTGATCACTTCATGAATGACCCGAACTTTGCACATCTTGATCACTTCATGAATGACCCGAACTTTGCACAAGCTTCGGTCTTGATAACTTTGACCCGAACTTTGCACACCTTGATCACGTGTGTGCCTAGAGATCGATCGTTCTAGTGGATAGATTGATCGATCCCTTGTTGTGAACGATCGGTCATTTCCTTGTTGTTGTGATCGATCGATCCCTTGATGTTGTGATCGATCGTTCCTTCATTGCTTGTGCTCATTTATTTCAATACTCCCCCTCAAGCTTGATCGGAAGGGATGGAGGTTAAGCTTGGACGTAAATGAGCATGATCAAGTATCAATCCTTGAACCACATGAACTCGCCCTAGTCTTCTAGATTTCGGACTTGAGCTTTCCCATTAGCTTCTTCCTCTCAATACTCCCCCTCAAGCTTGGACGTTGGGGACCAAAGGCCAAGCTTGCAACACGCAAATGACTACCTCATTAAAAACCTTAGCAAAGAAAACCTCTTGGGATAAAACTTTGCTAAGGGAAAAAGAGTATAGTCTTCACGGTTGAATGATTTAGCTATAGCCATGGTTTGAATGTAGGGTCACTTGGGCTTCTTGCTTTGACTTCTTGTTGAGACTCTAACCCTCCGTGTGTGTACTCGCTTAAGGAACTCCTCCTTTCGGTCACCACCATGGATTGATCTTTCTTTGTTTAGTCAAGCCACCATTAGCCTTGCTTCTTCCCTTTCCATACCATAGCTTTCATGATCCAACCGGTTCTCTTCTTCTCATCTAGCTTCTTTTGATGGCTTTCTTTCTCTTTTACACCTTCATTCAAAAGATGTAAAGAAATCTTAAGTATATGTGCCATAAGAATAACATTAAGCTTAGATGAGACTTGAGAGAACAAATTTAAATTGAACTACAAGAATATAAATCAGATAATAAACAAGAAATGCTGTTTTAAAACATGCTAAATCCAATTTAAATTCAGTTCATAAAAACAGATTTTAACAAATTGACTAATGTCATATAAATATTTTTAAAACTGATATTAAGCTTCTAAAACCTTATAAAATACGTATAAAAATATATTTCAACTTTTTAAATAATTTAAAACGTTTGAAAAATACTTTAAAAATATTTTCAACTTTAAAATAATTTAAATTCGTTTTTAAAAACATTTTCACCGTTTAAAAACACAAAACAGAATTTAAGAAATATTTTTAAAAGAGAAATATAAATGTAAATAAATTCAAACTTGATCAATCTAAATCAAAAATATGACTAACACTAATCATATTTTGACAACTTAACAATCCAAATCACAATCAACACCTAAAACCAGTTTAAACAATGAAGACTCCAATTATGATTATCATGCAATTTCAAGTTCAAATATGAGCAATTTAATCAACAAAAATTAAAGAGTAAGGTTTAGAATTAGCCTTTTGCTTATTTGGTTTAATTGGTTGGATGAGACTTGATTTGCACCACCATTTGAATTTCTGCCCCATGGGTCTCCTCTTCATGGTTAATGACTACTAGAACTCAATCCACCTCTTCTACATCCAACTTTGGATGAGCTTCATGATTGGCTTGGAGGTTTCTTCTCCAGCCGCTTCTTGCTTCTTTCTATCTTCTTTGTAGCTTCCTTTGAGAGAGATAGAACACTTCTTGACTTCATTGGAAGCTTTTTTTCGTTGCCACTCGATGATCCAACCGATCTCTTAACCGACCTTCATGGTCGATTGCTTCTTCTTATTCGCGTCAGAATGATATGTTCCCACTGAATGGGTCATAACTTCTTAACGCCTGCTTGTATCCGGATAATTTTACTTCCACTAGAAAGCTTACTCAATTTCCAAGAACTTCTATGAAGGACATTGGAGCTGAATCGCAGTGAAAGGCCTTCGTACGAGTCGATCTTTAAGACGCTTCGACAGAGACTTTGCTTCTTGCCGAGAATATAACCAGAATTTGTGACTTGGTAACCAAGATGTTGAATCATCTTTGGGAACCAATAACTTGAGTTTTCCATTGCTTGGGCCATCCCTTGAGTCAAGAAACCTTGTGCCTAGTATAATTGACACCTAGTGCACATCCAATCTTGAAGTCCAACAACTT
Source organism: Capsella bursa-pastoris (assembly GCA_036452645.1). Lineage (NCBI taxonomy): Eukaryota > Viridiplantae > Streptophyta > Magnoliopsida > Brassicales > Brassicaceae > Capsella > Capsella bursa-pastoris. Next base: position 7,638,838 of record CP144192.1, read on the forward strand.
GACGCTAACACACATGTCTTGAGTTGATTCATCACTTTCCACCAGCTTGCCTTTCCATTAGGCGTCTCCACAAGAACTTCAACCATAGCATTCACCCTCGGTAAGCCTCGCGGGTTTTCCCTTGATCTTCCGGAGCTTTGACTCGCTAGAAAGAACATCCTTGTGGTCTCCAAAGCTTGATGGCCATTGGTTCTAACTTCAAGCATTGTGTTGCGCCTTCAAGAACCAAAAAGGTTCATAAGAGTATTTGTAACCAGAATGAGAGTATGAGTAACCAAGATTTTGAGAATAAGTAGCCAAGAGAATAGAGTAACCAGAATGAGAGATTTAGTAACCAAAGTATAAGAGATTTTGCGGAATAGAAAAGAGAATGAGTGTTTGGGTGTTTGTGGGTGTTTGGACAGAGATTTCCTCTGAATTTCTTTGCTTATAAAAGCCAAAGCAGCTCAGATCTTTCAACCTGGCTCTGATACCATGTAAGATTTCAAAGAGAATGAGCTGCAAGATCCACTCTTCTCCATAAAACTCACAAGAAACTCACAAGAACACCAAATCTGAGTTTGTGTGTCTCTTGTGTAAAACCATCAAGAAACGAACTCAATAATAGACATTCTTGAGGTTATAAACTAAGTAATACACGCCCATTTAAGCTGTATATACTTAAGAATAAGCATGAGAGGCAGCAGCTCTCTCACACCAAAACAGAACCCAAAACCCTTATGAAATCGATTAGAAGGAAAGGAGAGAATTAGATGAGAGAAAGGGATGAGACCAAGCATTGCCAAAGCTTGGTCTCTCCATGAGAATATAAAGATCAGAACTTCCCCATTTGAGAGTATAAGAGACGATTTTAGTATAGGGGAAGACTCCCCAAGGGAGAGCTTAACTTTATTAATGTGAAGCTTACATATTTATACAAAAATGAATGGGATAAGAGTATCCCTTCTAAAACCTAGTGAGCAACGGTCACATATACATTCACTTATACACTTTTGAATGTATATTGATGACAAATACTAAAGGAGAGAGTGACATCTCTCAAGTGGCCCCTTAGAAGCAACATGTGACTTCTCCCCACTTGTTTCTTCTTCTAAATGCAACATGTGACTTTGGGGAGAGAGGGGCTCGTCCAAGATGATAGTGACAGCTCCCAACGTCCCTTTTAAACTCACATGTGACTCCTTGCAACTTGCATTGCTTCCTCACACATGTGACTCCTCTTTTGGCGCCTAAACACATTTGAATCTAGGGACTTCTTCACTTCGTTCATCGACCCTAGATTTGCACATTCTTTATCATCTTGTTGTTCACCCTAGATTTGCACATCTTCATCTTCAAGATTGACCCGAACTTTGCACATTCTTCTTTGGTGATTAAACCCCGGTTTTGCACATCTTGGTGATGACCCGAACTTTGCACATCTTGATAACTTCATGAATGACCTGAACTTTGCACATCTTGATAACTTCATGAATGACCCGAACTTTGCACATCTTGATCACTTCATGAATGACCCGAACTTTGCACATCTTGATCACTTCATGAATGACCCGAACTTTGCACATCTTGATCACTTCATGAATGACCCGAACTTTGCACAAGCTTCGGTCTTGATAACTTTGACCCGAACTTTGCACACCTTGATCACGTGTGTGCCTAGAGATCGATCGTTCTAGTGGATAGATTGATCGATCCCTTGTTGTGAACGATCGGTCATTTCCTTGTTGTTGTGATCGATCGATCCCTTGATGTTGTGATCGATCGTTCCTTCATTGCTTGTGCTCATTTATTTCAATACTCCCCCTCAAGCTTGATCGGAAGGGATGGAGGTTAAGCTTGGACGTAAATGAGCATGATCAAGTATCAATCCTTGAACCACATGAACTCGCCCTAGTCTTCTAGATTTCGGACTTGAGCTTTCCCATTAGCTTCTTCCTCTCAATACTCCCCCTCAAGCTTGGACGTTGGGGACCAAAGGCCAAGCTTGCAACACGCAAATGACTACCTCATTAAAAACCTTAGCAAAGAAAACCTCTTGGGATAAAACTTTGCTAAGGGAAAAAGAGTATAGTCTTCACGGTTGAATGATTTAGCTATAGCCATGGTTTGAATGTAGGGTCACTTGGGCTTCTTGCTTTGACTTCTTGTTGAGACTCTAACCCTCCGTGTGTGTACTCGCTTAAGGAACTCCTCCTTTCGGTCACCACCATGGATTGATCTTTCTTTGTTTAGTCAAGCCACCATTAGCCTTGCTTCTTCCCTTTCCATACCATAGCTTTCATGATCCAACCGGTTCTCTTCTTCTCATCTAGCTTCTTTTGATGGCTTTCTTTCTCTTTTACACCTTCATTCAAAAGATGTAAAGAAATCTTAAGTATATGTGCCATAAGAATAACATTAAGCTTAGATGAGACTTGAGAGAACAAATTTAAATTGAACTACAAGAATATAAATCAGATAATAAACAAGAAATGCTGTTTTAAAACATGTTAAATCCAATTTAAATTCAGTTCATAAAAACAGATTTTAACAAATTGACTAATGTCATATAAATATTTTTAAAACTGATATTAAGCTTCTAAAACCTTATAAAATACGTATAAAAATATATTTCAACTTTTTAAATAATTTAAAACGTTTGAAAAATACTTTAAAAATATTTTCAACTTTAAAATAATTTAAATTCGTTTTTAAAAACATTTTCACCGTTTAAAAACACAAAACAGAATTTAAGAAATATTTTTAAAAGAGAAATATAAATGTAAATAAATTCAAACTTGATCAATCTAAATCAAAAATATGACTAACACTAATCATATTTTGACAACTTAACAATCCAAATCACAATCAACACCTAAAACCAGTTTAAACAATGAAGACTCCAATTATGATTATCATGCAATTTCAAGTTCAAATATGAGCAATTTAATCAACAAAAATTAAAGAGTAAGGTTTAGAATTAGCCTTTTGCTTATTTGGTTTAATTGGTTGGATGAGACTTGATTTGCACCACCATTTGAATTTCTGCCCCATGGGTCTCCTCTTCATGGTTAATGACTACTAGAACTCAATCCACCTCTTCTACATCCAACTTTGGATGAGCTTCATGATTGGCTTGGAGGTTTCTTCTCCAGCCGCTTCTTGCTTCTTTCTATCTTCTTTGTAGCTTCCTTTGAGAGAGATAGAACACTTCTTGACTTCATTGGAAGCTTTTTTTCGTTGCCACTCGATGATCCAACCGATCTCTTAACCGACCTTCATGGTCGATTGCTTCTTCTTATTCGCGTCAGAATGATATGTTCCCACTGAATGGGTCATAACTTCTTAACGCCTGCTTGTATCCGGATAATTTTACTTCCACTAGAAAGCTTACTCAATTTCCAAGAACTTCTATGAAGGACATTGGAGCTGAATCGCAGTGAAAGGCCTTCGTACGAGTCGATCTTTAAGACGCTTCGACAGAGACTTTGCTTCTTGCCGAGAATATAACCAGAATTTGTGACTTGGTAACCAAGATGTTGAATCATCTTTGGGAACCAATAACTTGAGTTTTCCATTGCTTGGGCCATCCCTTGAGTCAAGAAACCTTGTGCCTAGTATAATTGACACCTAGTGCACATCCAATCTTGAAGTCCAACAACTTGACGCTAACACACATGTCTTGAGTTGATTCATCACTTTCCACCAGCTTGCCTTTCCATTAGGCGTCTCCACAAGAACTTCAACCATAGCATTCACCCTCGGTAAGCCTCGCGGGTTTTCCCTTGATCTTCCGGAGCTTTGACTCGCTAGAAAGAACATCCTTGTGGTCTCCAAAGCTTGATGGCCATTGGTTCTAACTTCAAGCATTGTGTTGCGCCTTCAAGAACCAAAAAGGTTCATAAGAGTATTTGTAACCAGAATGAGAGTATGAGTAACCAAGATTTTGAGAATAAGTAGCCAAGAGAATAGAGTAACCAGAATGAGAGATTTAGTAACCAAAGTATAAGAGATTTTGCGGAATAGAAAAGAGAATGAGTGTTTGGGTGTTTGTGGGTGTTTGGACAGAGATTTCCTCTGAATTTCTTTGCTTATAAAAGCCAAAGCAGCTCAGATCTTTCAACCTGGCTCTGATACCATGTAAGATTTCAAAGAGAATGAGCTGCAAGATCCACTCTTCTCCATAAAACTCACAAGAAACTCACAAGAACACCAAATCTGAGTTTGTGTGTCTCTTGTGTAAAACCATCAAGAAACGAACTCAATAATAGACATTCTTGAGGTTATAAACTAAGTAATACACGCCCATTTAAGCTGTATATACTTAAGAATAAGCATGAGAGGCAGCAGCTCTCTCACACCAAAACAGAACCCAAAACCCTTATGAAATCGATTAGAAGGAAAGGAGAGAATTAGATGAGAGAAAGGGATGAGACCAAGCATTGCCAAAGCTTGGTCTCTCCATGAGAATATAAAGATCAGAACTTCCCCATTTGAGAGTATAAGAGACGATTTTAGTATAGGGGAAGACTCCCCAAGGGAGAGCTTAACTTTATTAATGTGAAGCTTACATATTTATACAAAAATGAATGGGATAAGAGTATCCCTTCTAAAACCTAGTGAGCAACGGTCACATATACATTCACTTATACACTTTTGAATGTATATTGATGACAAATACTAAAGGAGAGAGTGACATCTCTCAAGTGGCCCCTTAGAAGCAACATGTGACTTCTCCCCACTTGTTTCTTCTTCTAAATGCAACATGTGACTTTGGGGAGAGAGGGGCTCGTCCAAGATGATAGTGACAGCTCCCAACGTCCCTTTTAAACTCACATGTGACTCCTTGCAACTTGCATTGCTTCCTCACACATGTGACTCCTCTTTTGGCGCCTAAACACATTTGAATCTAGGGACTTCTTCACTTCGTTCATCGACCCTAGATTTGCACATTCTTTATCATCTTGTTGTTCACCCTAGATTTGCACATCTTCATCTTCAAGATTGACCCGAACTTTGCACATTCTTCTTTGGTGATTAAACCCCGGTTTTGCACATCTTGGTGATGACCCGAACTTTGCACATCTTGATAACTTCATGAATGACCTGAACTTTGCACATCTTGATAACTTCATGAATGACCCGAACTTTGCACATCTTGATCACTTCATGAATGACCCGAACTTTGCACATCTTGATCACTTCATGAATGACCCGAACTTTGCACATCTTGATCACTTCATGAATGACCCGAACTTTGCACAAGCTTCGGTCTTGATAACTTTGACCCGAACTTTGCACACCTTGATCACGTGTGTGCCTAGAGATCGATCGTTCTAGTGGATAGATTGATCGATCCCTTGTTGTGAACGATCGGTCATTTCCTTGTTGTTGTGATCGATCGATCCCTTGATGTTGTGATCGATCGTTCCTTCATTGCTTGTGCTCATTTATTTCAATACTCCCCCTCAAGCTTGATCGGAAGGGATGGAGGTTAAGCTTGGACGTAAATGAGCATGATCAAGTATCAATCCTTGAACCACATGAACTCGCCCTAGTCTTCTAGATTTCGGACTTGAGCTTTCCCATTAGCTTCTTCCTCTCAATACTCCCCCTCAAGCTTGGACGTTGGGGACCAAAGGCCAAGCTTGCAACACGCAAATGACTACCTCATTAAAAACCTTAGCAAAGAAAACCTCTTGGGATAAAACTTTGCTAAGGGAAAAAGAGTATAGTCTTCACGGTTGAATGATTTAGCTATAGCCATGGTTTGAATGTAGGGTCACTTGGGCTTCTTGCTTTGACTTCTTGTTGAGACTCTAACCCTCCGTGTGTGTACTCGCTTAAGGAACTCCTCCTTTCGGTCACCACCATGGATTGATCTTTCTTTGTTTAGTCAAGCCACCATTAGCCTTGCTTCTTCCCTTTCCATACCATAGCTTTCATGATCCAACCGGTTCTCTTCTTCTCATCTAGCTTCTTTTGATGGCTTTCTTTCTCTTTTACACCTTCATTCAAAAGATGTAAAGAAATCTTAAGTATATGTGCCATAAGAATAACATTAAGCTTAGATGAGACTTGAGAGAACAAATTTAAATTGAACTACAAGAATATAAATCAGATAATAAACAAGAAATGCTGTTTTAAAACATGCTAAATCCAATTTAAATTCAGTTCATAAAAACAGATTTTAACAAATTGACTAATGTCATATAAATATTTTTAAAACTGATATTAAGCTTCTAAAACCTTATAAAATACGTATAAAAATATATTTCAACTTTTTAAATAATTTAAAACGTTTGAAAAATACTTTAAAAATATTTTCAACTTTAAAATAATTTAAATTCGTTTTTAAAAACATTTTCACCGTTTAAAAACACAAAACAGAATTTAAGAAATATTTTTAAAAGAGAAATATAAATGTAAATAAATTCAAACTTGATCAATCTAAATCAAAAATATGACTAACACTAATCATATTTTGACAACTTAACAATCCAAATCACAATCAACACCTAAAACCAGTTTAAACAATGAAGACTCCAATTATGATCATCATGCAATTTCAAGTTCAAATATGAGCAATTTAATCAACAAAAATTAAAGAGTAAGGTTTAGAATTAGCCTTTTGCTTATTTGGTTTAATTGGTTGGATGAGACTTGATTTGCACCACCATTTGAATTTCTGCCCCATGGGTCTCCTCTTCATGGTTAATGACTACTAGAACTCAATCCACCTCTTCTACATCCAACTTTGGATGAGCTTCATGATTGGCTTGGAGGTTTCTTCTCCAGCCGCTTCTTGCTTCTTTCTATCTTCTTTGTAGCTTCCTTTGAGAGAGATAGAACACTTCTTGACTTCATTGGAAGCTTTTTTTCGTTGCCACTCGATGATCCAACCGATCTCTTAACCGACCTTCATGGTCGATTGCTTCTTCTTATTCGCGTCAGAATGATATGTTCCCACTGAATGGGTCATAACTTCTTAACGCCTGCTTGTATCCGGATAATTTTACTTCCACTAGAAAGCTTACTCAATTTCCAAGAACTTCTATGAAGGACATTGGAGCTGAATCGCAGTGAAAGGCCTTCGTACGAGTCGATCTTTAAGACGCTTCGACAGAGACTTTGCTTCTTGCCGAGAATATAACCAGAATTTGTGACTTGGTAACAACCTCAAAGCAATGTTTGTGGGTTCTTATCCCATTTGGGACCAAACTTCAACAAGTCTTTCTTCACACTTCTAAACATTCTTCATCCATCTCTAGCACTTATAAACAATCAAATTCATTGTATTATGACATATTCTAATGCAAAATAACTTTATACAAGCCATTTACTTCTTCAAAGCATTGGTTGTGGGTTCTTATCCCATTTGAGACCAAACTTCAACAAGTCTTTCTTCACACTTCTAAACATTCTTCATCCATCTCTAGCACTTGTAATCAATCAAATTCATTGAATTATAACATATTATAACCCAAAATAACTTTATACAAGCAATTAACAACCTCAAAGCAATGTTTGTGGGTTCTTATCCCATTTGGGACCAAACTTCAACAAGTCTTTCTTCACACTTCTAAACATTCTTCATCCATCTCTAGCACTTGTAATCAATCAAATTCATTGTATTATAACATATTCTAACCCAAAATAACTTTATACAAGCAATTAACTACATCAAAGCAATATTTGTGGGTTCTTATCCCATTTGGGACCAAACTTCAACAAGTCTTTCTTCACACTTCTAAATATTCTTCATCCATCTCTAGCACTTGTAAACAATCAAATTCATTGTATTATAACATATTCGAACCCAAAATAACTTTATACAAGCCATTTACTGCCTCAAAGCATTGGTTGTGGGTTCTTATCCCATTTGGGACCAAACTTCAACAAGTCTTTCTTCACACTTCTAAACATTCTTCATCCATCTCTAGCACTTGTAATCAATTAAATTCATTGTATTATAACATATTCTAACCCAAAATAACTTTATACAAGCCATTTACTTCCTCAAAGCATTGGTAATCAATCAAATTCATTGAATTATAACATATTATAACCCAAAATAACTTTATACAAGCAATTAACAACCTCAAAGCAATGTTTGTGGGTTCTTATCCCATTTGGGACCAAACTTCAACAAGTCTTTCTTCACACTTCTAAACATTCTTCATCCATCTCTAGCACTTATAAACAATCAAATTCATTGTATTATGACATATTCTAATGCAAAATAACTTTATACAAGCCATTTACTTCCTCAAAGCATTGGTTGTGGGTTCTTATCCCATTTGAGACCAAACTTCAACAAGTCTTTCTTCACACTTCTAAACATTCTTCATCCATCTCTAGCACTTGTAATCAATCAAATTCATTGAATTATAACATATTATAACCCAAAATAACTTTATACAAGCAATTAACAACCTCAAAGCAATGTTTGTGGGTTCTTATCCCATTTGGGACCAAACTTCAACAAGTCTTTCTTCACACTTCTAAACATTCTTCATCCATCTCTAGCACTTGTAATCAATCAAATTCATTGTATTATAACATATTCTAACCCAAAATAACTTTATACAAGCAATTAACTACATCAAAGCAATGTTTGTGGGTTCTTATCCCATTTGGGACCAAACTTCAACAAGTCTTTCTTCACACTTCTAAATATTCTTCATCCATCTCTAGCACTTGTAAACAATCAAATTCATTGTATTATAACATATTCGAACCCAAAATAACTTTATACAAGCCATTTACTGCCTCAAAGCATTGGTTGTGGGTTCTTATCCCATTTGGGACCAAACTTCAACAAGTCTTTCTTCACACTTCTAAACATTCTTCATCCATCTCTAGCACTTGTAATCAATTAAATTCATTGTATTATAACATATTCTAACCCAAAATAACTTTATACAAGCCATTTACTTCCTCAAAGCATTGGTAATCAATCAAATTCATTGAATTATAACATATTATAACCCAAAATAACTTTATACAAGCAATTAACAACCTCAAAGCAATGTTTGTGGGTTCTTATCCCATTTGGGACCAAACTTCAACAAGTCTTTCTTCACACTTCTAAACATTCTTCATCCATCTCTAGCACTTATAAACAATCAAATTCATTGTATTATGACATATTCTAATGCAAAATAACTTTATACAAGCCATTTACTTCCTCAAAGCATTGGTTGTGGGTTCTTATCCCATTTGAGACCAAACTTCAACAAGTCTTTCTTCACACTTCTAAACATTCTTCATCCATCTCTAGCACTTGTAATCAATCAAATTCATTGAATTATAACATATTATAACCCAAAATAACTTTATACAAGCAATTAACAACCTCAAAGCAATGTTTGTGGGTTCTTATCCCATTTGGGACCAAACTTCAACAAGTCTTTCTTCACACTTCTAAACATTCTTCATCCATCTCTAGCACTTGTAATCAATCAAATTCATTGTATTATAACATATTCTAACCCAAAATAACTTTATACAAGCAATTAACTACATCAAAACAATGTTTGTGGGTTCTTATCCCATTTGGGACCAAACTTCAACAAGTCTTTCTTCACACTTCTAAATATTCTTCATCCATCTCTAGCACTTGTAAACAATCAAATTCATTGTATTATAACATATTCGAACCCAAAATAACTTTATACAAGCCATTTACTGCCTCAAAGCATTGGTTGTGGGTTCTTATCCCATTTGGGACCAAACTTCAACAAGTCTTTCTTCACACTTCTAAACATTCTTCATCCATCTCTAGCACTTGTAATCAATTAAATTCATTGTATTATAACATATTCTAACCCAAAATAACTTTATACAAGCCATTTACTTCCTCAAAGCATTGGTTGTGGGTTCTTATCCCATTTGAGACCAAACTTCAACAAGTCTTTCTTCACACTTCTAAACATTCTTCATTCATCTCTAGCACTTGTAAACAATCAAATTCATTGTATTATAACATATTATAACCCAAAACAACTTTATACAAGCCATTCACTGCCTCAAAGCATTGGTTGTGGGTTCTTATCCCATTTGGGACCAAACTTCAACAAGTCTTTCTTCACACTTCTAAACATTCTTCATCCATCTCTAGCACTTGTAATCAATCAAATTCATTGAATTATAACATATTATAACCCAAAATAACTTTATACAAGCAATTAACAACCTCAAAGCAATGTTTGTGGGTTCTTATCCCATTTGGGACCAAACTTCAACAAGTCTTTCTTCACACTTCTAAACATTCTTCATCCATCTCTAGCACTTATAAACAATCAAATTCATTGTATTATGACATATTCTAACGCAAAATAACTTTATACAAGCCATTTACTTCCTCAAAGCATTGGTTGTGGGTTCTTATCCCATTTGAGACCAAACTTCAACAAGTCTTTCTTCACACTTCTAAACATTCTTCATCCATCTCTAGCACTTGTAATCAATCAAATTCATTGAATTATAACATATTATAACCCAAAATAACTTTATACAAGCAATTAACAACCTCAAAGCAATGTTTGTGGGTTCTTATCCCATTTGGGACCAAACTTCAACAAGTCTTTCTTCACACTTCTAAACATTCTTCATCCATCTCTAGCACTTGTAATCAATCAAATTCATTGTATTATAACATATTCTAACCCAAAATAACTTTATACAAGCAATTAACTACATCAAAGCAATGTTTGTGGGTTCTTATCCCATTTGGGACCAAACTTCAACAAGTCTTTCTTCACACTTCTAAATATTCTTCATCCATCTCTAGCACTTGTAAACAATCAAATTCATTGTATTATAACATATTCGAACCCAAAATAACTTTATACAAGCCATTTACTGCCTCAAAGCATTGGTTGTGGGTTCTTATCCCATTTGGGACCAAACTTCAACAAGTCTTTCTTCACACTTCTAAACATTCTTCATCCATCTCTAGCACTTGTAATCAATTAAATTCATTGTATTATAACATATTCTAACCCAAAATAACTTTATACAAGCCATTTACTTCCTCAAAGCATTGGTTGTGGGTTCTTATCCCATTTGAGACCAAACTTCAACAAGTCTTTCTTCACACTTCTAAACATTCTTCATTCATCTCTAGCACTTGTAAACAATCAAATTCATTGTATTATAACATATTATAACCCAAAACAACTTTATACAAGCCATTCACTGCCTCAAAGCATTGGTTGTGGGTTCTTATCCCATTTGGGACCAAACTTCAACAAGTCTTTCTTCACACTTCTAAACATTCTTCATCCATCTCTAGCACTTGTAATCAATCAAATTCATTGAATTATAACATATTATAACCCAAAATAACTTTATACAAGCAATTAACAACCTCAAAGCAATGTTTGTGGGTTCTTATCCCATTTGGGACCAAACTTCAACAAGTCTTTCTTCACACTTCTAAACATTCTTCATCCATCTCTAGCACTTATAAACAATCAAATTCATTGTATTATGACATATTCTAACCCAAAATAACTTTATACAAGCCATTTACTTCCTCAAAGCATTGGTTGTGGGTTCTTATCCCATTTGAGACCAAACTTCAACAAGTCTTTCTTCACACTTCTAAACATTCTTCATTCATATCTAGCACTTGTAAACAATCAAATTCATTGTATTATAACATATTATAACCCAAAACAACTTTATACAAGCCATTCACTGCCTCAAAGCATTGGTTGTGGGTTCTTATCCCATTTGGGACCAAACTTCAACAAGTCTTTCTTCACACTTCTAAACATTCTTCATCCATCTCTAACACTTGTAATCAATCAAGTTCATTGTATTATAACATATTCTAACCCAAAATAACTTTATACAAGCCATTAACAACCTCAAAGCAATGTTTGTGGGTTCTTATCCCATTTGGGACCAAACTTCAACAAGTCTTTCTTCACACTTCTAAACATTCTTCATCCATCTCTAGCACTTGTAATCAATTAAATTCATTGTATTATAACATATTCTAACCCAAAATAACTTTATAGAAGCCATTTACTTCCTCAAAGCATTGGTTGTGGGTTCTTATCCCATTTGAGACCAAACTTCAACAAGTTTTTCTTCACACTTCTAAACATTCTTCATCCATCTCTAGCACTTGTAAACAATCAAATTCATTGTATTATAACATATTATAACCCAAAACAACTTTATACAAGCCATTTACTGCCTCAAAGCATTGGTTGTGGGTTCTTATCCCATTTGGGACCAAACTTCAACAAGTCTTTCTTCACACTTCTAAACATTCTTCATCCATCTCTAGCACTTGTAAACAATCAAATTCATTGTATAATAACATATTCTAACCCAAAATAACTTTATACAATCCATTTACTGCCTCAAAGCATTGGTTGTGGGTTCTTATCCCATTTGGGACCAAACTTCAACAAGTCTTTCTTCACACTTCTAAACATTCTTCATCCATCTCTAGCACTTGTAAACAATCAAATTCATTGAATTATAACATATTATAACCCAAAATAACTTTATACAAGCAATTAACAACCTCAAAGCAATGTTTGTGGGTTCTTATCCCATTTGGGACCAAACTTCAACAAGTCTTTCTTCACACTTCTAAACATTCTTCATCCATCTCTAGCACTTATAAACAATCAAATTCATTGTATTATGACATATTCTAACCCAAAATAACTTTATACAAGCCATTTACTTCCTCAAAGCATTGGTTGTGGGTTCTTATCCCATTTGAGACCAAACTTCAACAAGTCTTTCTTCACACTTCTAAACATTCTTCATTCATCTCTAGCACTTGTAAACAATCAAATTCATTGTATTGTAACATATTATAACCCAAAACAACTTTATACAAGCCATTCACTGCCTCAAAGCATTGGTTGTGGGTTCTTATCCCATTTGGGACCAAACTTCAACAAGTCTTTCTTCACACTTCTAAACATTCTTCATCCATCTCTAACACTTGTAATCAATCAAATTCATTGAATTATAACATATTATAACCCAAAATAACTTTATACAAGCCATTAACAACCTCAAAGCAATGTTTGTGGGTTCTTATCCCATTTGGGACCAAACTTCAACAAGTCTTTCTTCACACTTCTAAACATTCTTCATCCATCTCTAGCACTTGTAATCAATTAAATTCATTGTATTATAACATATTCTAACCCAAAATAACTTTATACAAGCCATTTACTTCCTCAAAACATTGGTTGTGGGTTCTTATCCCATTTGAGACCAAACTTCAACAAGTTTTTCTTCACACTTCTAAACATTCTTCATCCATCTCTAGCACTTGTAAACAATCAAATTCATTGTATTATAACATATTATAACCCAAAATAACTTTATACAAGCCATTTACTGCCTCAAAGCATTGGTTGTGGGTTCTTATCCCATTTGGGACCAAACTTCAACAAGTCTTTCTTCACACTTCTAAACATTCTTCATCCATCTCTAGCACTTGTAAACAATCAAATTCATTGTATAATAACATATTCTAACCCAAAATAACTTTATACAATCCATTTACTGCCTCAAAGCATTGGTTGTGGGTTCTTCTCCCATTTGGGACCAAACTTCAACAAGTCTTTCTTCACACTTCTAAACATTCTTCATCCATCTCTAGCACTTGTAATCAATCAAATTCATTGTATTATAACATATTCTAACCCAAAATAACTTTATACAAGCAATTAACTACATCAAAGCAATGTTTGTGGGTTCTTATCCCATTTGGGACCAAACTTCAACAAGTCTTTCTTCACACTTCTAAACATTCTTCATCCATCTCTAGCACTTGTAATCAACTAAATTCATTGTATTATAACATATTCTAACCCAAAATAACTTTATACAAGCCATTTACTTCTTCAAAGCATTGGTTGTGGGTTCTTATCCCATTTGAGACCAAACTTCAACAAGTCTTTCTTCACACTTCTAAACATTCTTCATCCATCTCTAGCACTTGTAAACAATCAAATTCATTGTATTATAACATATTCTAACCCAAAATAACTTTATACAAGCCATTGACTGCCTCAAAGCATTGGTTGTGGGTTCTTATCCCATTTGGGACCAAACTTCAACAAGTCTTTCTTCACACTTCTAAACATTCTTCATCCATCTCTAGCACTTGTAATCAATCAAATTCATTGAATTATAACATATTATAACCCAAAATAACTTTATACAAGCAATTAACAACCTCAAAGCAATGTTTGTGGGTTCTTATCCCATTTGGGACCAAACTTCAACAAGTCTTTCTTCACACTTCTAAACATTCTTCATCCATCTCTAGCACTTGTAATCAATTAAATTCATTGTATTATAACATATTCTAACCCAAAATAACTTTATACAAGCCATTTACTTCCTCAAAACATTGGTTGTGGGTTCTTATCCCATTTGAGACCAAACTTCAACAAGTTTTTCTTCACACTTCTAAACATTCTTCATCCATCTCTAGCACTTGTAAACAATCAAATTCATTGTATTATAACATATTATAACCCAAAACAACTTTATACAAGCCATTTACTGCCTCAAAGCATTGGTTGTGGGTTCTTATCCCATTTAGGACCAAACTTCAACAAGTCTTTCTTCACACTTCTAAACATTCTTCATCCATCTCTAGCACTTGTAAACAATCAAATTCATTGTATAATAACATATTCTAACCCAAAATAACTTTATACAATCCATTTACTGCCTCAAAGCATTGGTTGTGGGTTCTTATCCCATTTGGGACCAAACTTCAACAAGTCTTTCTTCACACTTCTAAACATTCTTCATCCATCTCTAGCACTTGTAAACAATCAAATTCATTGTATTATAACATATTCTAACCCAAAATAACTTTATACAAGCCATTTACTGCCTCAAAGCATTGGTTGTGGGTTCTTATCCCATTTGGGACCAAACTTCAACAAGTCTTTCTTCACACTTCTAAACATTCTTCATCCATCTCTAGCACTTGTAATCAATTAAATTCATTGTATTATAACATATTCTAACCCAAAATAACTTTATACAAGCCATTTACTTCTTCAAAGCATTGGTTGTGGGTTCTTATCCCATTTGAGACCAAACTTCAACAAGTCTTTCTTCACACTTCTAAACATTCTTCATCCATCTCTAGCACTTGTAAACAATCAAATTCATTGTATTATAACATATTCTAACCCAAAATAACTTTATACAAGCCATTGACTGCCTCAAAGCATTGGTTGTGGGTTCTTATCCCATTTGGGACCAAACTTCAACAAGTCTTTCTTCACACTTCTAAACATTCTTCATCCATCTCTAGCACTTGTAATCAATCAAATTCATTGAATTATAACATATTATAACCCAAAATAACTTTATACAAGCAATTAACAACCTCAAAGCAATGTTTGTGGGTTCTTATCCCATTTGGGACCAAACTTCAACAAGTCTTTCTTCACACTTCTAAACATTCTTCATCCATCTCTAGCACTTGTAATCAATTAAATTCATTGTATTATAACATATTCTAACCCAAAATAACTTTATACAAGCCATTTACTTCCTCAAAACATTGGTTGTGGGTTCTTATCCCATTTGAGACCAAACTTCAACAAGTTTTTCTTCACACTTCTAAACATTCTTCATCCATCTCTAGCACTTGTAAACAATCAAATTCATTGTATTATAACATATTATAACCCAAAACAACTTTATACAAGCCATTTACTGCCTCAAAGCATTGGTTGTGGGTTCTTATCCCATTTGGGACCAAACTTCAACAAGTCTTTCTTCACACTTCTAAACATTCTTCATCCATCTCTAGCACTTGTAAACAATCAAATTCATTGTATAATAACATATTCTAACCCAAAATAACTTTATACAATCCATTTACTGCCTCAAAGCATTGGTTGTGGGTTCTTATCCCATTTGGGACCAAACTTCAACAAGTCTTTCTTCACACTTCTAAACATTCTTCATCCATCTCTAGCACTTGTAAACAATCAAATTCATTGTATTATAACATATTCTAACCCAAAATAACTTTATACAAGCCATTTACTGCCTCAAAGCATTGGTTGTGGGTTCTTATCCCATTTGGGACCAAACTTCAACAAGTCTTTCTTCACACTTCTAAACATTCTTCATCCATCTCTAGCACTTGTAATCAATTAAATTCATTGTATTATAACATATTCTAACCCAAAATAACTTTATACAAGCCATTTACTTCTTCAAAGCATTGGTTGTGGGTTCTTATCCCATTTGAGACCAAACTTCAACAAGTCTTTCTTCACACTTCTAAACATTCTTCATCCATCTCTAGCACTTGTAAACAATCAAATTCATTGTATTATAACATATTCTAACCCAAAATAACTTTATACAAGCCATTGACTGCCTCAAAGCATTGGTTGTGGGTTCTTATCCCATTTGGGACCAAACTTCAACAAGTCTTTCTTCACACTTCTAAACATTCTTCATCCATCTCTAACACTTGTAATCAATCAAATTCATTGAATTATAACATATTATAACCCAAAATAACTTTATACAAGCCATTAACAACCTCAAAGCAATGTTTGTGGGTTCTTATCCCATTTGGGACCAAACTTCAACAAGTCTTTCTTCACACTTCTAAACATTCTTCATCCATCTCTAGCACTTGTAATCAATTAAATTCATTGTATTATAACATATTCTAACCCAAAATAACTTTATACAAGCCATTTACTTCCTCAAAACATTGGTTGTGGGTTCTTATCCCATTTGAGACCAAACTTCAACAAGTTTTTCTTCACACTTCTAAACATTCTTCATCCATCTCTAGCACTTGTAAACAATCAAATTCATTGTACTATAACATATTATAACCCAAAACAACTTTATATAAGCCATTTACTGCCTCAAAGCATTGGTTGTGGGTTCTTATCCCATTTGGGACCAAACTTCAACAAGTCTTTCTTCACACTTCTAAACATTCTTCATCCATCTCTAGCACTTGTAAACAATCAAATTCATTGTATAATAACATATTCTAACCCAAAATAACTTTATACAATCCATTTACTGCCTCAAAGCATTGGTTGTGGGTTCTTATCCCATTTGGGACCAAACTTCAACAAGTCTTTCTTCACACTTCTAAACATTCTTCATCCATCTCTAGCACTTGTAATCAATCAAATTCATTGTATTATAACATATTCTAACCCAAAATAACTTTATACAAGCAATTAACTACATCAAAGCAATGTTTGTGGGTTCTTATCCCATTTGGGACCAAACTTCAACAAGTCTTTCTTCACACTTCTAAACATTCTTCATCCATCTCTAGCACTTGTAATCAATTAAATTCATTGTATTATAACATATTCTAACCCAAAATAACTTTATACAAGCCATTTACTTCTTCAAAGCATTGGTTGTGGGTTCTTATCCCATTTGAGACCAAACTTCAACAAGTCTTTCTTCACACTTCTAAACATTCTTCATCCATCTCTAGCACTTGTAAACAATCAAATTCATTGTATTATAACATATTCTAACCCAAAATAACTTTATACAAGCCATTGACTGCCTCAAAGCATTGGTTGTGGGTTCTTATCCCATTTGGGACCAAACTTCAACAAGTCTTTCTTCACACTTCTAAACATTCTTCATCCATCTCTAGCACTTGTAATCAATCAAATTCATTGAATTATAACATATTATAACCCAAAATAACTTTATACAAGCAATTAACAACCTCAAAGCAATGTTTGTGGGTTCTTATCCCATTTGGGACCAAACTTCAACAAGTCTTTCTTCACACTTCTAAACATTCTTCATCCATCTCTAGCACTTGTAATCAATTAAATTCATTGTATTATAACATATTCTAACCCAAAATAACTTTATACAAGCCATTTACTTCCTCAAAACATTGGTTGTGGGTTCTTATCCCATTTGAGACCAAACTTCAACAAGTCTTTCTTCACACTTCTAAACATTCTTCATCCATCTCTAGCACTTGTAAACAATCAAATTCATTGTATAATAACATATTCTAACCCAAAATAACTTTATACAATCCATTTACTGCCTCAAAGCATTGGTTGTGGGTTCTTCTCCCATTTGGGACCAAACTTCAACAAGTCTTTCTTCACACTTCTAAACATTCTTCATCCATCTCTAGCACTTGTAATCAATCAAATTCATTGTATTATAACATATTCTAACCCAAAATAACTTTATACAAGCCATTTACTGCCTCAAAGCATTGGTTGTGGGTTCTTATCCCATTTGGGACCAAACTTCAACAAGTCTTTCTTCACACTTCTAAACATTCTTCATCCATCTCTAGCACTTGTAATCAATTAAATTCATTGTATTATAACATATTCTAACCCAAAATAACTTTATACAAGCCATTTACTGCCTCAAAGCATTGGTTGTGGGTTCTTATCCCATTTGGGACCAAACTTCAACAAGTCTTTCTTCACACTTCTAAACATTCTTCATCCATCTCTAGCACTTGTAATCAATTAAATTCATTGTATTATAACATATTCTAACCCAAAATAACTTTATACAAGCCATTTACTTCTTCAAAGCATTGGTTGTGGGTTCTTATCCCATTTGAGACCAAACTTCAACAAGTCTTTCTTCACACTTCTAAACATTCTTCATCCATCTCTAGCACTTGTAAACAATCAAATTCATTGTATTATAACATATTCTAACCCAAAATAACTTTATACAAGCCATTGACTGCCTCAAAGCATTGGTTGTGGGTTCTTATCCCATTTGGGACCAAACTTCAACAAGTCTTTCTTCACACTTCTAAACATTCTTCATCCATCTCTAACACTTGTAATCAATCAAATTCATTGAATTATAACATATTATAACCCAAAATAACTTTATACAAGCCATTAACAACCTCAAAGCAATGTTTGTGGGTTCTTATCCCATTTGGGACCAAACTTCAACAAGTCTTTCTTCACACTTCTAAACATTCTTCATCCATCTCTAGCACTTGTAATCAATTAAATTCATTGTATTATAACATATTCTAACCCAAAATAACTTTATACAAGCCATTTACTTCCTCAAAACATTGGTTGTGGGTTCTTATCCCATTTGAGACCAAACTTCAACAAGTTTTTCTTCACACTTCTAAACATTCTTCATCCATCTCTAGCACTTGTAAACAATCAAATTCATTGTATTATAACATATTATAACCCAAAACAACTTTATATAAGCCATTTACTGCCTCAAAGCATTGGTTGTGGGTTCTTATCCCATTTGGGACCAAACTTCAACAAGTCTTTCTTCACACTTCTAAACATTCTTCATCCATCTCTAGCACTTGTAAACAATCAAATTCATTGTATAATAACATATTCTAACCCAAAATAACTTTATACAATCCATTTACTGCCTCAAAGCATTGGTTGTGGGTTCTTATCCCATTTGGGACCAAACTTCAACAAGTCTTTCTTCACACTTCTAAACATTCTTCATCCATCTCTAGCACTTGTAATCAATCAAATTCATTGTATTATAACATATTCTAACCCAAAATAACTTTATACAAGCAATTAACTACATCAAAGCAATGTTTGTGGGTTCTTATCCCATTTGGGACCAAACTTCAACAAGTCTTTCTTCACACTTCTAAACATTCTTCATCCATCTCTAGCACTTGTAATCAATTAAATTCATTGTATTATAACATATTCTAACCCAAAATAACTTTATACAAGCCATTTACTTCTTCAAAGCATTGGTTGTGGGTTCTTATCCCATTTGAGACCAAACTTCAACAAGTCTTTCTTCACACTTCTAAACATTCTTCATCCATCTCTAGCACTTGTAAACAATCAAATTCATTGTATTATAACATATTCTAACCCAAAATAACTTTATACAAGCCATTGACTGCCTCAAAGCATTGGTTGTGGGTTCTTATCCCATTTGGGACCAAACTTCAACAAGTCTTTCTTCACACTTCTAAACATTCTTCATCCATCTCTAGCACTTGTAATCAATCAAATTCATTGAATTATAACATATTATAACCCAAAATAACTTTATACAAGCAATTAACAACCTCAAAGCAATGTTTGTGGGTTCTTATCCCATTTGGGACCAAACTTCAACAAGTCTTTCTTCACACTTCTAAACATTCTTCATCCATCTCTAGCACTTGTAATCAATTAAATTCATTGTATTATAACATATTCTAACCCAAAATAACTTTATACAAGCCATTTACTTCCTCAAAACATTGGTTGTGGGTTCTTATCCCATTTGAGACCAAACTTCAACAAGTTTTTCTTCACACTTCTAAACATTCTTCATCCATCTCTAGCACTTGTAAACAATCAAATTCATTGTATTATAACATATTATAACCCAAAACAACTTTATACAAGCCATTTACTGCCTCAAAGCATTGGTTGTGGGTTCTTATCCCATTTGGGACCAAACTTCAACAAGTCTTTCTTCACACTTCTAAACATTCTTCATCCATCTCTAGCACTTGTAAACAATCAAATTCATTGTATAATAACATATTCTAACCCAAAATAACTTTATACAATCCATTTACTGCCTCAAAGCATTGGTTGTGGGTTCTTATCCCATTTGGGACCAAACTTCAACAAGTCTTTCTTCACACTTCTAAACATTCTTCATCCATCTCTAGCACTTGTAAACAATCAAATTCATTGTATTATAACATATTCTAACCCAAAATAACTTTATACAAGCCATTTACTGCCTCAAAGCATTGGTTGTGGGTTCTTATCCCATTTGGGACCAAACTTCAACAAGTCTTTCTTCACACTTCTAAACATTCTTCATCCATCTCTAGCACTTGTAATCAATTAAATTCATTGTATTATAACATATTTTAACCCAAAATAACTTTATACAAGCCATTTACTTCTTCAAAGCATTGGTTGTGGGTTCTTATCCCATTTGAGACCAAACTTCAACAAGTCTTTCTTCACACTTCTAAACATTCTTCATCCATCTCTAGCACTTGTAAACAATCAAATTCATTGTATTATAACATATTCTAACCCAAAATAACTTTATACAAGCCATTGACTGCCTCAAAGCATTGGTTGTGGGTTCTTATCCCATTTGGGACCAAACTTCAACAAGTCTTTCTTCACACTTCTAAACATTCTTCATCCATCTCTAACACTTGTAATCAATCAAATTCATTGAATTATAACATATTATAACCCAAAATAACTTTATACAAGCCATTAACAACCTCAAAGCAATGTTTGTGGGTTCTTATCCCATTTGGGACCAAACTTCAACAAGTCTTTCTTCACACTTCTAAACATTCTTCATCCATCTCTAGCACTTGTAATCAATTAAATTCATTGTATTATAACATATTCTAACCCAAAATAACTTTATACAAGCCATTTAATTCCTCAAAACATTGGTTGTGGGTTCTTATCCCATTTGAGACCAAACTTCAACAAGTTTTTCTTCACACTTCTAAACATTCTTCATCCATCTCTAGCACTTGTAAACAATCAAATTCATTGTACTATAACATATTATAACCCAAAACAACTTTATATAAGCCATTTACTGCCTCAAAGCATTGGTTGTGGGTTCTTATCCCATTTGGGACCAAACTTCAACAAGTCTTTCTTCACACTTCTAAACATTCTTCATCCATCTCTAGCACTTGTAAACAATCAAATTCATTGTATAATAACATATTCTAACCCAAAATAACTTTATACAATCCATTTACTGCCTCAAAGCATTGGTTGTGGGTTCTTATCCCATTTGGGACCAAACTTCAACAAGTCTTTCTTCACACTTCTAAACATTCTTCATCCATCTCTAGCACTTGTAATCAATCAAATTCATTGTATTATAACATATTCTAACCCAAAATAACTTTATACAAGCAATTAACTACATCAAAGCAATGTTTGTGGGTTCTTATCCCATTTGGGACCAAACTTCAACAAGTCTTTCTTCACACTTCTAAACATTCTTCATCCATCTCTAGCACTTGTAATCAATTAAATTCATTGTATTATAACATATTCTAACCCAAAATAACTTTATACAAGCCATTTACTTCTTCAAAGCATTGGTTGTGGGTTCTTATCCCATTTGAGACCAAACTTCAACAAGTCTTTCTTCACACTTCTAAACATTCTTCATCCATCTCTAGCACTTGTAAACAATCAAATTCATTGTATTATAACATATTCTAACCCAAAATAACTTTATACAAGCCATTGACTGCCTCAAAGCATTGGTTGTGGGTTCTTATCCCATTTGGGACCAAACTTCAACAAGTCTTTCTTCACACTTCTAAACATTCTTCATCCATCTCTAGCACTTGTAATCAATCAAATTCATTGAATTATAACATATTATAACCCAAAATAACTTTATACAAGCAATTAACAACCTCAAAGCAATGTTTGTGGGTTCTTATCCCATTTGGGACCAAACTTCAACAAGTCTTTCTTCACACTTCTAAACATTCTTCATCCATCTCTAGCACTTGTAATCAATTAAATTCATTGTATTATAACATATTCTAACCCAAAATAACTTTATACAAGCCATTTACTTCCTCAAAACATTGGTTGTGGGTTCTTATCCCATTTGAGACCAAACTTCAACAAGTCTTTCTTCACACTTCTAAACATTCTTCATCCATCTCTAGCACTTGTAAACAATCAAATTCATTGTATAATAACATATTCTAACCCAAAATAACTTTATACAATCCATTTACTGCCTCAAAGCATTGGTTGTGGGTTCTTCTCCCATTTGGGACCAAACTTCAACAAGTCTTTCTTCACACTTCTAAACATTCTTCATCCATCTCTAGCACTTGTAATCAATCAAATTCATTGTATTATAACATATTCTAACCCAAAATAACTTTATACAAGCAATTAACTACATCAAAGCAATGTTTGTGGGTTCTTATCCCATTTGGGACCAAACTTCAACAAGTCTTTCTTCACACTTCTAAACATTCTTCATCCATCTCTAGCACTTGTAATCAATCAAATTCATTGAATTATAACATATTATAACCCAATATAACTTTATACAAGCAATTAACAACCTCAAAGCAATGTTTGTGGGTTCTTATCCCATTTGGGACCAAACTTCAACAAGTCTTTCTTCACACTTCTAAACATTCTTCATCCATCTCTAGCACTTGTAATCAATCAAATTCATTGTATTATAACATATTCTAACCCAAAATAACTTTATACAAGCAATTAACTACATCAAAGCAATGTTTGTGGGTTCTTATCCCATTTGGGACCAAACTTCAACAAGTCTTTCTTCACACTTCTAAATATTCTTCATCCATCTCTAGCACTTGTAAACAATCAAATTCATTGTATTATAACATATTCGAACCCAAAATAACTTTATACAAGCCATTTACTGCCTCAAAGCATTGGTTGTGGGTTCTTATCCCATTTGGGACCAAACTTCAACAAGTCTTTCTTCACACTTCTAAACATTCTTCATCCATCTCTAGCACTTGTAATCAATCAAATTCATTGTATTATAACATATTCTAACCCAAAATAACTTTATACAAGCAATTAACTACATCAAAGCAATGTTTGTGGGTTCTTATCCCATTTGGGACCAAACTTCAACAAGTCTTTCTTCACACTTCTAAATATTCTTCATCCATCTCTAGCACTTGTAAACAATCAAATTCATTGTATTATAACATATTCGAACCCAAAATAACTTTATACAAGCCATTTACTGCCTCAAAGCATTGGTTGTGGGTTCTTATCCCATTTGGGACCAAACTTCAACAAGTCTTTCTTCACACTTCTAAACATTCTTCATCCATCTCTAGCACTTGTAATCAATTAAATTCATTGTATTATAACATATTCTAACCCAAAATAACTTTATACAAGCCATTTACTTCCTCAAAGCATTGGTTGTGGGTTCTTATCCCATTTGAGACCAAACTTCAACAAGTCTTTCTTCACACTTCTAAACATTCTTCATTCATCTCTAGCACTTGTAAACAATCAAATTCATTGTATTATAACATATTATAACCCAAAACAACTTTATACAAGCCATTCACTGCCTCAAAGCATTGGTTGTGGGTTCTTATCCCATTTGGGACCAAACTTCAACAAGTCTTTCTTCACACTTCTAAACATTCTTCATCCATCTCTAGCACTTGTAATCAATCAAATTCATTGAATTATAACATATTATAACCCAAAATAACTTTATACAAGCAATTAACAACCTCAAAGCAATGTTTGTGGGTTCTTATCCCATTTGGGACCAAACTTCAACAAGTCTTTCTTCACACTTCTAAACATTCTTCATCCATCTCTAGCACTTATAAACAATCAAATTCTTTGTATTATGACATATTCTAACCCAAAATAACTTTATACAAGCCATTTACTTCCTCAAAGCATTGGTTGTGGGTTCTTATCCCATTTGAGACCAAACTTCAACAAGTCTTTCTTCACACTTCTAAACATTCTTCATTCATATCTAGCACATGTAAACAATCAAATTCATTGTATTATAACATATTATAACCCAAAACAACTTTATACAAGCCATTCACTGCCTCAAAGCATTGGTTGTGGGTTCTTATCCCATTTTGGACCAAACTTCAACAAGTCTTTCTTCACACTTCTAAACATTCTTCATCCATCTCTAACACTTGTAATCAATCAAGTTCATTGTATTATAACATATTCTAACCCAAAATAACTTTATACAAGCCATTAACAACCTCAAAGCAATGTTTGTGGGTTCTTATCCCATTTGGGACCAAACTTCAACAAGTCTTTCTTCACACTTCTAAACATTCTTCATCCATCTCTAGCATTTGTAATCAATTAAATTCATTGTATTATAACATATTCTAACCCAAAATAACTTTATACAAGCCATTTACTTCCTCAAAGCATTGGTTGTGGGTTCTTATCCCATTTGAGACCAAACTTCAACAAGTTTTTCTTCACACTTCTAAACATTCTTCATCCATCTCTAGCACTTGTAAACAATCAAATTCATTGTATTATAACATATTATAACCCAAAACAACTTTATACAAGCCATTTACTGCCTCAAAGCATTGGTTGTGGGTTCTTATCCCATTTGGGACCAAACTTCAACAAGTCTTTTTTCACACTTCTAAACATTCTTCATCCATCTCTAGCACTTGTAAACAATCAAATTCATTGTATAATAACATATTCTAACCCAAAATAACTTTATACAATCCATTTACTGCCTCAAAGCATTGGTTGTGGGTTCTTATCCCATTTGGGACCAAACTTCAACAAGTCTTTCTTCACACTTCTAAACATTCTTCATCCATCTCTAGCACTTGTAAACAATCAAATTCATTGTATTATAACATATTCTAACCCAAAATAACTTTATACAAGCCATTTACTGCCTCAAAGCATTGGTTGTGGGTTCTTATCCCATTTGGGACCAAACTTCAACAAGTCTTTCTTCACACTTCTAAACATTCTTCATCCATCTCTAGCACTTGTAATCAATTAAATTCATTGTATTATAACATATTCTAACCCAAAACAACTTTATACAAGCCATTTACTTCTTCAAAGCATTGGTTGTGGGTTCTTATCCCATTTGAGACCAAACTTCAACAAGTCTTTCTTCACACTTCTAAACATTCTTCATCCATCTCTAGCACTTGTAAACAATCAAATTCATTGTATTATAACATATTCTAACCCAAAATAACTTTATACAAGCCATTGACTGCCTCAAAGCATTGGTTGTGGGTTCTTATCCCATTTGGGACCAAACTTCAACAAGTCTTTCTTCACACTTCTAAATATTCTTCATCCATCTCTAGCACTTGTAAACAATCAAATTCATTGTATTATAACATATTCGAACCCAAAATAACTTTATACAAGCCATTTACTGCCTCAAAGCATTGGTTGTGGGTTCTTATCCCATTTGGGACCAAACTTCAACAAGTCTTTCTTCACACTTCTAAACATTCTTCATCCATCTCTAGCACTTGTAATCAATTAAATTCATTGTATTATAACATATTCTAACCCAAAATAACTTTATACAAGCCATTTACTTCCTCAAAGCATTGGTTGTGGGTTCTTATCCCATTTGAGACCAAACTTCAACAAGTCTTTCTTCACACTTCTAAACATTCTTCATTCATCTCTAGCACTTGTAAACAATCAAATTCATTGTATTATAACATATTATAACCCAAAACAACTTTATACAAGCCATTCACTGCCTCAAAGCATTGGTTGTGGGTTCTTATCCCATTTGGGACCAAACTTCAACAAGTCTTTCTTCACACTTCTAAACATTCTTCATCCATCTCTAGCACTTGTAATCAATCAAATTCATTGAATTATAACATATTATAACCCAAAATAACTTTATACAAGCAATTAACAACCTCAAAGCAATGTTTGTGGGTTCTTATCCCATTTGGGACCAAACTTCAACAAGTCTTTCTTCACACTTCTAAACATTCTTCATCCATCTCTAGCACTTATAAACAATCAAATTCTTTGTATTATGACATATTCTAACCCAAAATAACTTTATACAAGCCATTTACTTCCTCAAAGCATTGGTTGTGGGTTCTTATCCCATTTGAGACCAAACTTCAACAAGTCTTTCTTCACACTTCTAAACATTCTTCATTCATATCTAGCACATGTAAACAATCAAATTCATTGTATTATAACATATTATAACCCAAAACAACTTTATACAAGCCATTCACTGCCTCAAAGCATTGGTTGTGGGTTCTTATCCCATTTTGGACCAAACTTCAACAAGTCTTTCTTCACACTTCTAAACATTCTTCATCCATCTCTAACACTTGTAATCAATCAAGTTCATTGTATTATAACATATTCTAACCCAAAATAACTTTATACAAGCCATTAACAACCTCAAAGCAATGTTTGTGGGTTCTTATCCCATTTGGGACCAAACTTCAACAAGTCTTTCTTCACACTTCTAAACATTCTTCATCCATCTCTAGCATTTGTAATCAATTAAATTCATTGTATTATAACATATTCTAACCCAAAATAACTTTATACAAGCCATTTACTTCCTCAAAGCATTGGTTGTGGGTTCTTATCCCATTTGAGACCAAACTTCAACAAGTTTTTCTTCACACTTCTAAACATTCTTCATCCATCTCTAGCACTTGTAAACAATCAAATTCATTGTATTATAACATATTATAACCCAAAACAACTTTATACAAGCCATTTACTGCCTCAAAGCATTGGTTGTGGGTTCTTATCCCATTTGGGACCAAACTTCAACAAGTCTTTTTTCACACTTCTAAACATTCTTCATCCATCTCTAGCACTTGTAAACAATCAAATTCATTGTATAATAACATATTCTAACCCAAAATAACTTTATACAATCCATTTACTGCCTCAAAGCATTGGTTGTGGGTTCTTATCCCATTTGGGACCAAACTTCAACAAGTCTTTCTTCACACTTCTAAACATTCTTCATCCATCTCTAGCACTTGTAAACAATCAAATTCATTGTATTATAACATATTCTAACCCAAAATAACTTTATACAAGCCATTTACTGCCTCAAAGCATTGGTTGTGGGTTCTTATCCCATTTGGGACCAAACTTCAACAAGTCTTTCTTCACACTTCTAAACATTCTTCATCCATCTCTAGCACTTGTAATCAATTAAATTCATTGTATTATAACATATTCTAACCCAAAACAACTTTATACAAGCCATTTACTTCTTCAAAGCATTGGTTGTGGGTTCTTATCCCATTTGAGACCAAACTTCAACAAGTCTTTCTTCACACTTCTAAACATTCTTCATCCATCTCTAGCACTTGTAAACAATCAAATTCATTGTATTATAACATATTCTAACCCAAAATAACTTTATACAAGCCATTGACTGCCTCAAAGCATTGGTTGTGGGTTCTTATCCCATTTGGGACCAAACTTCAACAAGTCTTTCTTCACACTTCTAAATATTCTTCATCCATCTCTAGCACTTGTAAACAATCAAATTCATTGTATTATAACATATTCGAACCCAAAATAACTTTATACAAGCCATTTACTGCCTCAAAGCATTGGTTGTGGGTTCTTATCCCATTTGGGACCAAACTTCAACAAGTCTTTCTTCACACTTCTAAACATTCTTCATCCATCTCTAGCACTTGTAATCAATTAAATTCATTGTATTATAACATATTCTAACCCAAAATAACTTTATACAAGCCATTTACTTCCTCAAAGCATTGGTTGTGGGTTCTTATCCCATTTGAGACCAAACTTCAACAAGTCTTTCTTCACACTTCTAAACATTCTTCATTCATCTCTAGCACTTGTAAACAATCAAATTCATTGTATTATAACATATTATAACCCAAAACAACTTTATACAAGCCATTCACTGCCTCAAAGCATTGGTTGTGGGTTCTTATCCCATTTGGGACCAAACTTCAACAAGTCTTTCTTCAC
This sequence comes from Capsella bursa-pastoris, assembly GCA_036452645.1. Classification (NCBI taxonomy): domain Eukaryota; kingdom Viridiplantae; phylum Streptophyta; class Magnoliopsida; order Brassicales; family Brassicaceae; genus Capsella; species Capsella bursa-pastoris. The sequence continues at coordinate 7,667,391 of CP144192.1, forward strand.
ACTTCTAAACATTCTTCATCCATCTCTAGCACTTGTAATCAATCAAATTCATTGAATTATAACATATTATAACCCAAAATAACTTTATACAAGCAATTAACAACCTCAAAGCAATGTTTGTGGGTTCTTATCCCATTTGGGACCAAACTTCAACAAGTCTTTCTTCACACTTCTAAACATTCTTCATCCATCTCTAGCACTTATAAACAATCAAATTCTTTGTATTATGACATATTCTAACCCAAAATAACTTTATACAAGCCATTTACTTCCTCAAAGCATTGGTTGTGGGTTCTTATCCCATTTGAGACCAAACTTCAACAAGTCTTTCTTCACACTTCTAAACATTCTTCATTCATATCTAGCACATGTAAACAATCAAATTCATTGTATTATAACATATTATAACCCAAAACAACTTTATACAAGCCATTCACTGCCTCAAAGCATTGGTTGTGGGTTCTTATCCCATTTTGGACCAAACTTCAACAAGTCTTTCTTCACACTTCTAAACATTCTTCATCCATCTCTAACACTTGTAATCAATCAAGTTCATTGTATTATAACATATTATAACCCAAAATAACTTTATACAAGCCATTAACAACCTCAAAGCAATGTTTGTGGGTTCTTATCCCATTTGGGACCAAACTTCAACAAGTCTTTCTTCACACTTCTAAACATTCTTCATCCATCTCTAGCATTTGTAATCAATTAAATTCATTGTATTATAACATATTCTAACCCAAAATAACTTTATACAAGCCATTTACTTCCTCAAAGCATTGGTTGTGGGTTCTTATCCCATTTGAGACCAAACTTCAACAAGTTTTTCTTCACACTTCTAAACATTCTTCATCCATCTCTAGCACTTGTAAACAATCAAATTCATTGTATTATAACATATTATAACCCAAAACAACTTTATACAAGCCATTTACTGCCTCAAAGCATTGGTTGTGGGTTCTTATCCCATTTGGGACCAAACTTCAACAAGTCTTTTTTCACACTTCTAAACATTCTTCATCCATCTCTAGCACTTGTAAACAATCAAATTCATTGTATAATAACATATTCTAACCCAAAATAACTTTATACAATCCATTTACTGCCTCAAAGCATTGGTTGTGGGTTCTTATCCCATTTGGGACCAAACTTCAACAAGTCTTTCTTCACACTTCTAAACATTCTTCATCCATCTCTAGCACTTGTAAACAATCAAATTCATTGTATTATAACATATTCTAACCCAAAATAACTTTATACAAGCCATTTACTGCCTCAAAGCATTGGTTGTGGGTTCTTATCCCATTTGGGACCAAACTTCAACAAGTCTTTCTTCACACTTCTAAACATTCTTCATCCATCTCTAGCACTTGTAATCAATTAAATTCATTGTATTATAACATATTCTAACCCAAAACAACTTTATACAAGCCATTTACTTCTTCAAAGCATTGGTTGTGGGTTCTTATCCCATTTGAGACCAAACTTCAACAAGTCTTTCTTCACACTTCTAAACATTCTTCATCCATCTCTAGCACTTGTAAACAATCAAATTCATTGTATTATAACATATTCTAACCCAAAATAACTTTATACAAGCCATTGACTGCCTCAAAGCATTGGTTGTGGGTTCTTATCCCATTTGGGACCAAACTTCAACAAGTCTTTCTTCACACTTCTAAACATTCTTCATCCATCTCTAGCACTTGTAATCAATCAAATTCATTGAATTATAACATATTATAACCCAAAATAACTTTATACAAGCAATTAACAACCTCAAAGCAATGTTTGTGGGTTCTTATCCCATTTGGGACCAAACTTCAACAAGTCTTTCTTCACACTTCTAAACATTCTTCATCAATCTCTAGCACTTATAAACAATCAAATTCATTGTATTATGACATATTCTAACGCAAAACAACTTTATACAAGCCATTTACTTCCTCAAAGCATTGGTTGTGGGTTCTTATCCCATTTGAGACCAAACTTCAACAAGTCTTTCTTCACACTTCTAAACATTCTTCATCCATCTCTAGCACTTGTAATCAATCAAATTCATTGAATTATAACATATTATAACCCAATATAACTTTATACAAGCAATTAACAACCTCAAAGCAATGTTTGTGGGTTCTTATCCCATTTGGGACCAAACTTCAACAAGTCTTTCTTCACACTTCTAAACATTCTTCATCCATCTCTAGCACTTGTAATCAATCAAATTCATTGAATTATAACATATTATAACCCAATATAACTTTATACAAGCAATTAACAACCTCAAAGCAATGTTTGTGGGTTCTTATCCCATTTGGGACCAAACTTCAACAAGTCTTTCTTCACACTTCTAAACATTCTTCATCCATCTCTAGCACTTGTAATCAATCAAATTCATTGAATTATAACATATTATAACCCAATATAACTTTATACAAGCAATTAACAACCTCAAAGCAATGTTTGTGGGTTCTTATCCCATTTGGGACCAAACTTCAACAAGTCTTTCTTCACACTTCTAAACATTCTTCATCCATCTCTAGCACTTGTAATCAATCAAATTCATTGTATTATAACATATTCTAACCCAAAATAACTTTATACAAGCAATTAACTACATCAAAGCAATGTTTGTGGGTTCTTATCCCATTTGGGACCAAACTTCAACAAGTCTTTCTTCACACTTCTAAATATTCTTCATCCATCTCTAGCACTTGTAAACAATCAAATTCATTGTATTATAACATATTCGAACCCAAAATAACTTTATACAAGCCATTTACTGCCTCAAAGCATTGGTTGTGGGTTCTTATCCCATTTGGGACCAAACTTCAACAAGTCTTTCTTCACACTTCTAAACATTCTTCATCCATCTCTAGCACTTGTAATCAATCAAATTCATTGTATTATAACATATTCTAACCCAAAATAACTTTATACAAGCAATTAACTACATCAAAGCAATGTTTGTGGGTTCTTATCCCATTTGGGACCAAACTTCAACAAGTCTTTCTTCACACTTCTAAATATTCTTCATCCATCTCTAGCACTTGTAAACAATCAAATTCATTGTATTATAACATATTCGAACCCAAAATAACTTTATACAAGCCATTTACTGCCTCAAAGCATTGGTTGTGGGTTCTTATCCCATTTGGGACCAAACTTCAAGAAGTCTTTCTTCACACTTCTAAACATTCTTCATCCATCTCTAGCACTTGTAATCAATTAAATTCATTGTATTATAACATATTCTAACCCAAAATAACTTTATACAAGCCATTTACTTCCTCAAAGCATTGGTTGTGGGTTCTTATCCCATTTGAGACCAAACTTCAACAAGTCTTTCTTCACACTTCTAAACATTCTTCATTCATCTCTAGCACTTGTAAACAATCAAATTCATTGTATTATAACATATTATAACCCAAAACAACTTTATACAAGCCATTCACTGCCTCAAAGCATTGGTTGTGGGTTCTTATCCCATTTGGGACCAAACTTCAACAAGTCTTTCTTCACACTTCTAAACATTCTTCATCCATCTCTAGCACTTGTAATCAATCAAATTCATTGAATTATAACATATTATAACCCAAAATAACTTTATACAAGCAATTAACAACCTCAAAGCAATGTTTGTGGGTTCTTATCCCATTTGGGACCAAACTTCAACAAGTCTTTCTTCACACTTCTAAACATTCTTCATCCATCTCTAGCACTTATAAACAATCAAATTCTTTGTATTATGACATATTCTAACCCAAAATAACTTTATACAAGCCATTTACTTCCTCAAAGCATTGGTTGTGGGTTCTTATCCCATTTGAGACCAAACTTCAACAAGTCTTTCTTCACACTTCTAAACATTCTTCATTCATATCTAGCACTTGTAAACAATCAAATTCATTGTATTATAACATATTATAACCCAAAACAACTTTATACAAGCCATTCACTGCCTCAAAGCATTGGTTGTGGGTTCTTATCCCATTTGGGACCAAACTTCAACAAGTCTTTCTTCACACTTCTAAACATTCTTCATCCATCTCTAACACTTGTAATCAATCAAGTTCATTGTATTATAACATATTCTAACCCAAAATAACTTTATACAAGCCATTAACAACCTCAAAGCAATGTTTGTGGGTTCTTATCCCATTTGGGACCAAACTTCAACAAGTCTTTCTTCACACTTCTAAACATTCTTCATCCATCTCTAGCACTTGTAATCAATTAAATTCATTGTATTATAACATATTCTAACCCAAAATAACTTTATACAAGCCATTTACTTCCTCAAAGCATTGGTTGTGGGTTCTTATCCCATTTGAGACCAAACTTCAACAAGTTTTTCTTCACACTTCTAAACATTCTTCATCCATCTCTAGCACTTGTAAACAATCAAATTCATTGTATTATAACATATTATAACCCAAAACAACTTTATACAAGCCATTTACTGCCTCAAAGCATTGGTTGTGGGTTCTTATCCCATTTGGGACCAAACTTCAACAAGTCTTTCTTCACACTTCTAAACATTCTTCATCCATCTCTAGCACTTGTAATCAATCAAATTCATTGTATTATAACATATTCTAACCCAAAATAACTTTATACAAGCAATTAACTACATCAAAGCAATGTTTGTGGGTTCTTATCCCATTTGGGACCAAACTTCAACAAGTCTTTCTTCACACTTCTAAATATTCTTCATCCATCTCTAGCACTTGTAAACAATCAAATTCATTGTATTATAACATATTCGAACCCAAAATAACTTTATACAAGCCATTTACTGCCTCAAAGCATTGGTTGTGGGTTCTTATCCCATTTGGGACCAAACTTCAACAAGTCTTTCTTCACACTTCTAAACATTCTTCATCCATCTCTAGCACTTGTAATCAATTAAATTCATTGTATTATAACATATTCTAACCCAAAATAACTTTATACAAGCCATTTACTTCCTCAAAGCATTGGTTGTGGGTTCTTATCCCATTTGAGACCAAACTTCAACAAGTCTTTCTTCACACTTCTAAACATTCTTCATTCATCTCTAGCACTTGTAAACAATCAAATTCATTGTATTATAACATATTATAACCCAAAACAACTTTATACAAGCCATTCACTGCCTCAAAGCATTGGTTGTGGGTTCTTATCCCATTTGGGACCAAACTTCAACAAGTCTTTCTTCACACTTCTAAACATTCTTCATCCATCTCTAGCACTTGTAATCAATCAAATTCATTGAATTATAACATATTATAACCCAAAATAACTTTATACAAGCAATTAACAACCTCAAAGCAATGTTTGTGGGTTCTTATCCCATTTGGGACCAAACTTCAACAAGTCTTTCTTCACACTTCTAAACATTCTTCATCCATCTCTAGCACTTATAAACAATCAAATTCTTTGTATTATGACATATTCTAACCCAAAATAACTTTATACAAGCCATTTACTTCCTCAAAGCATTGGTTGTGGGTTCTTATCCCATTTGAGACCAAACTTCAACAAGTCTTTCTTCACACTTCTAAACATTCTTCATCCATCTCTAGCACTTGTAATCAATTAAATTCATTGTATTATAACATATTCTAACCCAAAATAACTTTATACAAGCCATTGACTGCCTCAAAGCATTGGTTGTGGGTTCTTATCCCATTTGGGACCAAACTTCAACAAGTCTTTCTTCACACTTCTAAACATTCTTCATCCATCTCTAGCACTTGTAATCAATCAAATTCATTGAATTATAACATATTATAACCCAAAATAACTTTATACAAGCAATTAACAACCTCAAAGCAATGTTTGTGGGTTCTTATCCCATTTGGGACCAAACTTCAACAAGTCTTTCTTCACACTTCTAAACATTCTTCATCCATCTCTAGCACTTATAAACAATCAAATTCATTGTATTATGACATATTCTAACGCAAAACAACTTTATACAAGCCATTTACTTCCTCAAAGCATTGGTTGTGGGTTCTTATCCCATTTGAGACCAAACTTCAACAAGTCTTTCTTCACACTTCTAAACATTCTTCATCCATCTCTAGCACTTGTAATCAATCAAATTCATTGAATTATAACATATTATAACCCAATATAACTTTATACAAGCAATTAACAACCTCAAAGCAATGTTTGTGGGTTCTTATCCCATTTGGGACCAAACTTCAACAAGTCTTTCTTCACACTTCTAAACATTCTTCATCCATCTCTAGCACTTGTAATCAATCAAATTCATTGAATTATAACATATTATAACCCAATATAACTTTATACAAGCAATTAACAACCTCAAAGCAATGTTTGTGGGTTCTTATCCCATTTGGGACCAAACTTCAACAAGTCTTTCTTCACACTTCTAAACATTCTTCATCCATCTCTAGCACTTGTAATCAATCAAATTCATTGAATTATAACATATTATAACCCAATATAACTTTATACAAGCAATTAACAACCTCAAAGCAATGTTTGTGGGTTCTTATCCCATTTGGGACCAAACTTCAACAAGTCTTTCTTCACACTTCTAAACATTCTTCATCCATCTCTAGCACTTGTAATCAATCAAATTCATTGTATTATAACATATTCTAACCCAAAATAACTTTATACAAGCAATTAACTACATCAAAGCAATGTTTGTGGGTTCTTATCCCATTTGGGACCAAACTTCAACAAGTCTTTCTTCACACTTCTAAATATTCTTCATCCATCTCTAGCACTTGTAAACAATCAAATTCATTGTATTATAACATATTCGAACCCAAAATAACTTTATACAAGCCATTTACTGCCTCAAAGCATTGGTTGTGGGTTCTTATCCCATTTGGGACCAAACTTCAACAAGTCTTTCTTCACACTTCTAAACATTCTTCATCCATCTCTAGCACTTGTAATCAATCAAATTCATTGTATTATAACATATTCTAACCCAAAATAACTTTATACAAGCAATTAACTACATCAAAGCAATGTTTGTGGGTTCTTATCCCATTTGGGACCAAACTTCAACAAGTCTTTCTTCACACTTCTAAATATTCTTCATCCATCTCTAGCACTTGTAAACAATCAAATTCATTGTATTATAACATATTCGAACCCAAAATAACTTTATACAAGCCATTTACTGCCTCAAAGCATTGGTTGTGGGTTCTTATCCCATTTGGGACCAAACTTCAACAAGTCTTTCTTCACACTTCTAAACATTCTTCATCCATCTCTAGCACTTGTAATCAATTAAATTCATTGTATTATAACATATTCTAACCCAAAATAACTTTATACAAGCCATTTACTTCCTCAAAGCATTGGTTGTGGGTTCTTATCCCATTTGAGACCAAACTTCAACAAGTCTTTCTTCACACTTCTAAACATTCTTCATTCATCTCTAGCACTTGTAAACAATCAAATTCATTGTATTATAACATATTATAACCCAAAACAACTTTATACAAGCCATTCACTGCCTCAAAGCATTGGTTGTGGGTTCTTATCCCATTTGGGACCAAACTTCAACAAGTCTTTCTTCACACTTCTAAACATTCTTCATCCATCTCTAGCACTTGTAATCAATCAAATTCATTGAATTATAACATATTATAACCCAAAATAACTTTATACAAGCAATTAACAACCTCAAAGCAATGTTTGTGGGTTCTTATCCCATTTGGGACCAAACTTCAACAAGTCTTTCTTCACACTTCTAAACATTCTTCATCCATCTCTAGCACTTATAAACAATCAAATTCATTGTATTATGACATATTCTAACCCAAAATAACTTTATACAAGCCATTTACTTCCTCAAAGCATTGGTTGTGGGTTCTTATCCCATTTGAGACCAAACTTCAACAAGTCTTTCTTCACACTTCTAAACATTCTTCATTCATATCTAGCACTTGTAAACAATCAAATTCATTGTATTATAACATATTATAACCCAAAACAACTTTATACAAGCCATTCACTGCCTCAAAGCATTGGTTGTGGGTTCTTATCCCATTTGGGACCAAACTTCAACAAGTCTTTCTTCACACTTCTAAACATTCTTCATCCATCTCTAACACTTGTAATCAATCAAGTTCATTGTATTATAACATATTCTAACCCAAAATAACTTTATACAAGCCATTAACAACCTCAAAGCAATGTTTGTGGGTTCTTATCCCATTTGGGACCAAACTTCAACAAGTCTTTCTTCACACTTCTAAACATTCTTCATCCATCTCTAGCACTTGTAATCAATTAAATTCATTGTATTATAACATATTCTAACCCAAAATAACTTTATACAAGCCATTTACTTCCTCAAAGCATTGGTTGTGGGTTCTTATCCCATTTGAGACCAAACTTCAACAAGTTTTTCTTCACACTTCTAAACATTCTTCATCCATCTCTAGCACTTGTAAACAATCAAATTCATTGTATTATAACATATTATAACCCAAAACAACTTTATACAAGCCATTTACTGCCTCAAAGCATTGGTTGTGGGTTCTTATCCCATTTGGGACCAAACTTCAACAAGTCTTTTTTCACACTTCTAAACATTCTTCATCCATCTCTAGCACTTGTAAACAATCAAATTCATTGTATAATAACATATTCTAACCCAAAATAACTTTATACAATCCATTTACTGCCTCAAAGCATTGGTTGTGGGTTCTTATCCCATTTGGGACCAAACTTCAACAAGTCTTTCTTCACACTTCTAAACATTCTTCATCCATCTCTAGCACTTGTAAACAATCAAATTCATTGAATTATAACATATTATAACCCAAAATAACTTTATACAAGCAATTAACAACCTCAAAGCAATGTTTGTGGGTTCTTATCCCATTTGGGACCAAACTTCATTAAGTCTTTCTTCACACTTCTAAACATTCTTCATCCATCTCTAGCACTTATAAACAATCAAATTCATTGTATTATGACATATTCTAACCCAAAATAACTTTATACAAGCCATTTACTTCCTCAAAGCATTGGTTGTGGGTTCTTATCCCATTTGAGACCAAACTTCAACAAGTCTTTCTTCACACTTCTAAACATTCTTCATCCATCTCTAGCACTTGTAATCAATCAAATTCATTGTATTATAACATATTCTAACCAAAAATAACTTTATACAAGCCATTTACTGCCTCAAAGCATTAGTTGTTGGTTCTTATCCCATTTGGGACCAAACTTCAACAAGTCTTTCTTCACACTTCTAAACATTCTTCATCCATCTCTAGCACTTGTAATCAATCAAATTCATTGTATTATAGCATATTCTAACCCAAAATAACTTTATACAAGCCATTTACTGCCTCAAAGCATTGGTTGTGGGTTCTTATCCCATTTGGGACCAAACTTCAACAAGTCTTTCTTTACACTTCTAAACATTCTTCATCCATCTCTAGCACTTGTAATCAATTAAATTCATTGTATTATAACATATTCTAACCCAAAATAACTTTATACAAGCCATTTACTACCTCAAAGCAATGTTTGTGGGTTCTTATCCCATTTGGGACCAAACTTCAACAAGTCTTTCTTCACACTTCCAAACATTCTTCATCCATCTCTAGCACTTGTAATCAATCAAATTCATTGTATTATAACATATTCTAACCCAAAATAACTTTATACAAGCCATTTACTGCATCAAAGCATTGGTTGTGGGTTCTTATCCTATTTGGGACCAAACTTCAACAAGTCTTTCTTCACACTTCTAAACATTCTTCATCCATCTCTAGCACTTGTAAACAATCAAATTCATTGTATTATAACATATTCTAACCCAAAATAACTTTATACAAGCCATTTACTGCCTCAAAGCATTGGTTGTGGGTTCTTATCCCATTTGGGACCAAACTTCAACAAGTCTTTCTTCACACTTCTAAACATTCTTCATCCATCTCTAGCACTTGTAATCAATCAAATTCATTGAATTATAACATATTATAACCCAAAATAACTTTATACAAGCAATTAACAACCTCAAAGCAATGTTTGTGGGTTCTTATCCCATTTGGGACCAAACTTCAACAAGTCTTTCTTCACACACTTCTAAACATTCTTCATCCATCTCTAGCACTTGTAATCAATCAAATTCATTGTATTATAACATATTCTAACCCAAAATAACTTTATACAAGCAATTAACTACATCTAAGCAATGTTTGTGGGTTCTTATCCCATTTGGGACCAAACTTCAACAAGTCTTTCTTCACACTTCTAAACATTCTTCATCCATCTCTAGCACTTGTAAACAATCAAATTCATTGTATTATAACATATTCTAACCCAAAATAACTTTATAAAAGCCATTTACTGCCTCAAAGCATTGGTTGTGGGTTCTTATCCCATTTGGGACCAAACTTCAACAAGTCTTTCTGCACACTTCTAAACATTCTTCATCCATCTCTAGCACTTGTAAACAATCAAATTCATTGTATAATAACATATTCTAACCCAAAATAACTTTATACAATCCATTTACTGCCTCAAAGCATTGGTTGTGGGTTCTTATCCCATTTGGGACCAAAATTCAACAAGTCTTTCTTCACACTTCTAAACATTCTTCATCCATCTCTAGCACTTGTAATCAATTAAATTCATTGTATTATAACATATTATAACCCAAAACAACTTTATACAAGCCATTCACTGCCTCAAAGCATTGGTTGTGGGTTCTTATCCCATTTGGGACCAAACTTCAACAAGTCTTTCTTCACACTTCTAAACATTCTTCATCCATCTCTAGCACTTGTAATCAATCAAATTCATTGAATTATAACATATTATAACCCAAAATAACTTTATACAAGCAATTAACAACCTCAAAGCAATGTTTGTGGGTTTTTATCCCATTTGGGACCAAACTTCAACAAGTCTTTCTTCACACTTCTAAACATTCTTCATCCATCTCTAGCACTTATAAACAATCAAATTCATTGTATTATGACATATTCTAACTCAAAATAACTTTATACAAGCCATTTTCTTCCTCAAAGCATTGGTTGTGGGTTCTTATCCCATTTGAGACCAAACTTCAACAAGTCTTTCTTCACACTTCTAAACATTCTTCATTCATATCTAGCACTTGTAAACAATCAAATTCATTGTATTATAACATATTATAACCCAAAACAACTTTATACAAGCCATTCACTGCCTCAAAGCATTGGTTGTGGGTTCTTATCCCATTTGAGACCAAACTTCAACAAGTCTTTCTTCACACTTCTAAACATTCTTCATCCATCTCTAACACTTGTAATCAATCAAGTTCATTGTATTATTGTAAGATTTGAAGAAGAATATTAAGTATGGAAGGAGAGAAGAAGAATCGAGTTCAATGATGAAGGAGTATGCGAGTTTGGTAGGTGAGTAACAAGAGAATGGAAGAAGAGTAGAACTCTTTTCTTGCTTCATTTAGAACATATTACAAAGCTATATATAGTCAACTACACAAAGAATAAGAAAACCCTAGATGCTATACAAGTCGATATCAAGAAAGCGACATCTCTTTGGTAAAGGAGCCTAAATCAAACATGTGACTCCTTCCACTTGCGCTATCACTAACGGTAAGATTAGAAGGATCTAGACTTCCTTCTTTTTACCACTTCTTCTACGAATGAGGCCCTTTAAATGGGCTGAAGTGAATGACTTCGAACGGGCCTTATCGAGTGGTTGTACGGACGGCCTTGGTTGAGATCGAGTGATGTACGGACGGCCGTACGGTCGGGTGAACTTCTCTTGATACGGATCGACCATGATCGGTCGATGACATTTCTTGATTATAACCAACTTAACTTATCATGATCCATTTTGGTTATACTCCCCCTCAAGCTTAGTCATAAAGATGTTTAAGACTAAGCTTGGAGCTATGAACACCCACCTCATTAAAAACCTTAGTATAGAAAAACCACTTGGGAAAAATCTATACTAAGGGAAAAAGAGTGTAGGCATTATGGCTTGGAGAGGTCCACAAGGCCAAGTTTAGAATGAATGTACTCACAAACTTGTGGACTCGCGGCTTTGGTGAAGATATCCGCTAGTTGCTCGGAACTTTCAGTGTAACAAGGAAGGATGACTCCCAAACCGACTTGTTCCCGGACCTTGTGGCAATCAACTTCAATGTGCTTTGTTCTCTCGTGGAACACCGAGTTTGATGCAATGTGTATAGCGGCTTCATTATCACAATGCATGGTGATAGGTTTTGATGACTCAATTCCAAGATCTTTAAGGAGAGCTTTGAGCCATATTAGCTCCGTTGTTAGCTTCCTCATAGCTCTATACTCCGACTCGGCACTAGAAAGTGATACAACCTTTTGTTTCTTGCTCTTCCAAGTAACTAGGTTGCCTCCAATGAATGTACAATACCCCGTGGTTGATCGTCTATCTTTCCTATCTCCGGCATAATCCGCATCACAATATCCAACGATTTCCGCATTGCCATTGCATCCCATCCAAATGCCTTGTCCCGGAGCTCCTTTAATGTATTTGAGTATCCGGCTCACCATACCCCAATGGTGATTTATTGGAGCTTGCATATGTTGGGAGACCTGATTCACGGCATAGCAAATATCAGGTCGTGTAATGGTAAGATAGATAAGCTTACCTACTAGTCGACGGTATTGTGTGGGATCTTCAAATGGAGCTTCCCCAAGCTCCCCCTTTCCATTTGTTTGGTAATCCGGATCAAGTGGAGCTGCCACCGGCCTAGAACCAAGCTTCCCTACTTCATTCAAGAGATCAAGAGCATATTTTCTTTGTGACAAGAATAATCCTTCCTTAGATCTACATACTTCTATACCAAGAAAATATTTTAGTTCTCCAAGGTCTTTAATATCAAAAACAGTTTTGAGAAATGTTTTTGTATCTTGTATTCCTACCTTGTCATTCCCGGATATAATGATGTCATCAACATATACAAGAATGACTACAATACCTTCTTGGCTTGAGAGAGTGAATAAGGTGTGATCGGCTTCCGATTTGTTGAATCCCTTATCCATTAATGTTGTGCTTAGCTTGTGATACCAAGCTCTTGGTGATTGTTTTAAACCATATAGAGCTTTCTTAAGTTTTAAAACTTTCCCGGGTGCAATAGTATCTTCCATGCCCGGTGGTGGTCGCATATAGACTTCATCTTCAAGCTCCCCTTGAAGGAAAGCATTCTTAACATCCATTTGCCATAACTCCCATTCTAGATTCACGGCCAATGATAGAACAACCCGGATAGTGTGAAGTTTAGCCACGGGTGCAAATGTATCAAGGTAGTCTTCCCCATATGTTTGTGTGAACCCTCTTGCTACAAGCCGAGCTTTATAGCGTTCTATCCCCCCGTCACTCTTGTACTTTATAGTGAATATCCACCGAGAAGTAACCGCTTTCTTCCCTCTAGGTAGATCGGCTTCATCCCATGTGTGATTAGACTCCATGGCCTTGATTTCATTATCAACCGCATCTTTCCATTCTTTGTGTTCCTTAGCTTCTTCATAACTTTCCGGAATCCAATGAGAATCAACTTGAGTGAGATAGGCTTGATGGTCAACGGGAAAGTGAGCAAGAGTGCAAACGGCTTGAATAGGGTGAGCTACAGCCATGTTGTTGTAGTAGACCCGAGTATTTCTCCAATTTGATGGTGGTTGTTTAAGACGTTCACTTCTTCTAAGATGAACAATATCTTCATCTTGAGGTACATTTTCTTGAGTGTCGGACTCGGTTTCACTTCCAAGTGAATTTAGACCTCCCTCTTCTTCACCATACTCATTTTCTAGATCATTAGTCTCAGCACTCGGGCTTTCCGGAGCTAGATTCTCATCATCTTCTCTCGGAGTAGACTCTTCCGGAGAGGTTGGTCTTGGATTAGAAGCTTGAAGGTTTTCGAGACCGAGCTTTTCAAGAATCATCCGAAGGTTTGTGGCTCGGTCGGAGGTAGATTGAGATAAGTCTTTCAAGCTTTCCCAATTCTTTTCATCATAGTAGCCCTTTGTTTCCACAAACTTAACATCTCGAGACACCATTACTTTCCTTGTTTCCGGATCATAGCATTTGTATCCCTTTTGCGTGATAGAGTATCCGATGAACATTCCTTTGACACTTTTGGCTTCAAGTTTGTTCCGGAGTTCTCCTGGTTTTAACACATAGCACACACAACCAAACACACGTAAATGATTGAGAGACGGTTTAATTTTATTAAGTACTTCAAAGGGTGAGAGATCGCTTAGTATTTTTGTTGGGGTCCGGTTGATCAAGTAGCATGCGGATACAACGGCATCTCCCCAAAAACGTTTTGGAACGTTTGTATGGAACATCATTGATCTAGCCACTTCCATGAGATGTCTATTCTTCCTCTCGGCTACACCATTTTGTTGTGGAGTGTATGGGCAACTAGTTTGGTGAATAATTCCATGTTTGTTGAGGTATTGTTTGAATGCAAGACTAGTATACTCCCCTCCATTATCTGATCTCAAAATCTTAATTTTGGCATTAAAATGATTAGTCACATAATTTTGAAAATTTGTGAAAGCTTCTAGGACCCTATCTTTAGTAGGAATCAAGGTTAGCCAAGTATACTTAGATTTCTCATCAATAAACGTGACAAAGTACTTATGGTTTTCTCTAGACATGCAAGGTGAAGTCCACACATCCGAATGAACAAGATCAAAGCAATTATCATAAATAGTCATAGACTTTGGAAAAACCGATTTGCAATGTTTGCCAAGGATACATGCTTCACATTCATCATTCTTAAAAGAAACATTAGGCAACATTAAACTTAAAGCACGAGTATGAGGGTGACCAAGTCTAGCATGCCAAATAGCACTATTAGCACTAACAACAATAGAACTAAAACATGAAGAGGAAGAGGTAAATAAGTCGGTATTCTTAAGAACATAGAGATCATCTTTGGTCTTGCCTTGGCCAAGAAGCTTACTTGTATCAATATCCTGAAAATAAACATCATTAGGACCAAAGATAACATGACAATTCAAATCCTTAGTAGCTCTCCTAACCGAAACTAAATTAGAAGCAAAATTCGGCATATAAAAAGCTTTTGTATCCTTGTTAAACAACTTCAATGTTCCAATTCCTTTAACCGGTACCTTATCCCCATTAGCTATAGTTACATTTCCTAGAGCCGGTTCTATATCACTTATCAATTTAGAATCACTAATCATGTGATGAGAGGCTCCGGAATCTACTATAAGCGGTTTAATGGAGTTAAGGGCAAGATTCACATTACCGGATGACTCTTTAAGAGCCTTGATGAGTGCATCGAGGTCGGATCGCCTCACCAGCTCCGAGGATGCATTGAGAGCAGTGGCACCTCCTTCAATGACTTGAGACTTGACTTCCGGAGGGTTGGTTTCACCGGATGTGCTTGCAAGGTGTGCTCTAGGCTCATTGTTGTCATCTCTCGGACGAAGGTGAGGGTGAAGTATCCAACACTTTTCACGAACATGACCGTTTCTCTTGCAATGATGGCAAAAGGGCCTCTTGTTGCTGCTGTTGTTGGTGTTGTTCCCTCGGTAGTAGCTCTTGTTGGCCGAGGCAACTTCAACTTGATTGGCGGTGACAAGTTCTCCTTTTCCGCCAAACAACCCCATGGAGCCATGTTCCCTTTGCACTTGAGAGCATACTTCATCTAGGCTTGGAAGTTTGTCAGCCCGTAGTATATGCTTGATAAGGTCATTGTAAGAGGCATTCAAGGTGAGGAGGAGACCGAACACCTTGTCTTGTTCTCGGCGCTCGTTGATGACCGCCGGATCCATAGTACTAGGCCTTAGCATTTCAAGCTCAGCCCATAGGGATCTAAACTTCCCAAAATGTTTGGTAAACTCCATGTCTTCTTGGCTAAGATTGTTGATGGCTCTCTTAACCTCAAAGACACGGTTTAGATTGGTAATGTTACCAAAAACATTCTTGAGAGTATCCCATAGCTCCTTTGCGGTTTCGCAATAGGAGTATGCTTCAAGAATCGGAGCATCTAGAGAGTTTTGGATGAGAGCAAGAACATTTTGGTCCTCTTGGAACCATTTCTCTTCATCGACCGGGACTGTTTCTTTCCCTTCTTTGGTGGTTGCATCTTTTGGAGCTTCACCCTTCTCGATGTGGCTCCACAACCCACGACCGCACAAAGCTGTTTTTGTGGTTCTCGCCCACAACAAGTAGTTTCCACCCTTGAGAGTGACCGGAACAACCAAGTTTTTGAGACCTTCCATGGAGAACGGACCGTTGGACAAAGCTATTGACCGACGGGTAAAGGAGGGAAACAATGAACGGTTTCAAGCCCGAGTTTGTAGAGTTTTAAAGAAGAAGAATAGAGTTGAGAGTGAGGTGGGTGAGATTGTAGGTTGATTAAGAGCAACCTGGCTCTGATACCATGTAAGATTTGAAGAAGAATATTAAGTATGGAAGGAGAGAAGAAGAATCGAGTTCAATGATGAAGGAGTATGCGAGTTTGGTAGGTGAGTAACAAGAGAATGGAAGAAGAGTAGAACTCTTTTCTTGCTTCATTTAGAACATATTACAAAGCTATATATAGTCAACTACACAAAGAATAAGAAAACCCTAGATGCTATACAAGTCGATATCAAGAAAGCGACATCTCTTTGGTAAAGGAGCCTAAATCAAACATGTGACTCCTTCCACTTGCGCTATCACTAACGGTAAGATTAGAAGGATCTAGACTTCCTTCTTTTTACCACTTCTTCTACGAATGAGGCCCTTTAAATGGGCTGAAGTGAATGACTTAGAACGGGCCTTATCGAGTGGTTGTACGGACGGCCTTGGTTGAGATCGAGTGATGTACGGACGGCCGTACGGTCGGGTGAACTTCTCTTGATACGGATCGACCATGATCGGTCGATGACATTTCTTGATTATAACCAACTTAACTTATCATGATCCATTTTGGTTATACTCCCCCTCAAGCTTAGTCATAAAGATGTTTAAGACTAAGCTTGGAGCTATGAACACCCACCTCATTAAAAACCTTAGTATAGAAAAACCACTTGGGAAAAATCTATACTAAGGGAAAAAGAGTGTAGGCATTATGGCTTGGAGAGGTCCACAAGGCCAAGTTTAGAATGAATGTACTCACAAACTTGTGGACTCGCGGCTTTGGTGAAGATATCCGCTAGTTGCTCGGAACTTTCAGTGTAACAAGGAAGGATGACTCCCAAACCGACTTGTTCCCGGACCTTGTGGCAATCAACTTCAATGTGCTTTGTTCTCTCGTGGAACACCGAGTTTGATGCAATGTGTATAGCGGCTTCATTATCACAATGCATGGTGATAGGTTTTGATGACTCAATTCCAAGATCTTTAAGGAGAGCTTTGAGCCATATTAGCTCCGTTGTTAGCTTCCTCATAGCTCTATACTCCGACTCGGCACTAGAAAGTGATACAACCTTTTGTTTCTTGCTCTTCCAAGTAACTAGGTTGCCTCCAATGAATGTACAATACCCCGTGGTTGATCGTCTATCTTTCCTATCTCCGGCATAATCCGCATCACAATATCCAACGATTTCCGCATTGCCATTGCATCCCATCCAAATGCCTTGTCCCGGAGCTCCTTTAATGTATTTGAGTATCCGGCTCACCATACCCCAATGGTGATTTGTTGGAGCTTGCATATGTTGGGAGACCTGATTCACGGCATAGCAAATATCAGGTCGTGTAATGGTAAGATAGATAAGCTTACCTACTAGTCGACGGTATTGTGTGGGATCTTCAAATGGAGCTTCCCCAAGCTCCCCCTTTCCATTTGTTTGGTAATCCGGATCAAGTGGAGCTGCCACCGGCCTAGAACCAAGCTTCCCTACTTCATTCAAGAGATCAAGAGCATATTTTCTTTGTGACAAGAATAATCCTTCCTTAGATCTACATACTTCTATACCAAGAAAATATTTTAGTTCTCCAAGGTCTTTAATATCAAAAACAGTTTTGAGAAATGTTTTTGTATCTTGTATTCCTACCTTGTCATTCCCGGATATAATGATGTCATCAACATATACAAGAATGACTACAATACCTTCTTGGCTTGAGAGAGTGAATAAGGTGTGATCGGCTTCCGATTTGTTGAATCCCTTATCCATTAATGTTGTGCTTAGCTTGTGATACCAAGCTCTTGGTGATTGTTTTAAACCATATAGAGCTTTCTTAAGTTTTAAAACTTTCCCGGGTGCAATAGTATCTTCCATGCCCGGTGGTGGTCGCATATAGACTTCATCTTCAAGCTCCCCTTGAAGGAAAGCATTCTTAACATCCATTTGCCATAACTCCCATTCTAGATTCACGGCCAATGATAGAACAACCCGGATAGTGTGAAGTTTAGCCACGGGTGCAAATGTATCAAGGTAGTCTTCCCCATATGTTTGTGTGAACCCTCTTGCTACAAGCCGAGCTTTATAGCGTTCTATCCCCCCGTCACTCTTGTACTTTATAGTGAATATCCACCGAGAAGTAACCGCTTTCTTCCCTCTAGGTAGATCGGCTTCATCCCATGTGTGATTAGACTCCATGGCCTTGATTTCATTATCAACCGCATCTTTCCATTCTTTGTGTTCCTTAGCTTCTTCATAACTTTCCGGAATCCAATGAGAATCAACTTGAGTGAGATAGGCTTGATGGTCAACGGGAAAGTGAGCAAGAGTGCAAACGGCTTGAATAGGGTGAGCTACAGCCATGTTGTTGTAGTAGACCCGAGTATTTCTCCAATTTGATGGTGGTTGTTTAAGACGTTCACTTCTTCTAAGATGAACAATATCTTCATCTTGAGGTACATTTTCTTGAGTGTCGGACTCGGTTTCACTTCCAAGTGAATTTAGACCTCCCTCTTCTTCACCATACTCATTTTCTAGATCATTAGTCTCAGCACTCGGGCTTTCCGGAGCTAGATTCTCATCATCTTCTCTCGGAGTAGACTCTTCCGGAGAGGTTGGTCTTGGATTAGAAGCTTGAAGGTTTTCGAGACCGAGCTTTTCAAGAATCATCCGAAGGTTTGTGGCTCGGTCGGAGGTAGATTGAGATAAGTCTTTCAAGCTTTCCCAATTCTTTTCATCATAGTAGCCCTTTGTTTCCACAAACTTAACATCTCGAGACACCATTACTTTCCTTGTTTCCGGATCATAGCATTTGTATCCCTTTTGCGTGATAGAGTATCCGATGAACATTCCTTTGACACTTTTGGCTTCAAGTTTGTTCCGGAGTTCTCCTGGTTTTAACACATAGCACACACAACCAAACACACGTAAATGATTGAGAGACGGTTTAATTTTATTAAGTACTTCAAAGGGTGAGAGATCGCTTAGTATTTTTGTTGGGGTCCGGTTGATCAAGTAGCATGCGGATACAACGGCATCTCCCCAAAAACGTTTTGGAACGTTTGTATGGAACATCATTGATCTAGCCACTTCCATGAGATGTCTATTCTTCCTCTCGGCTACACCATTTTGTTGTGGAGTGTATGGGCAACTAGTTTGGTGAATAATTCCATGTTTGTTGAGGTATTGTTTGAATGCAAGACTAGTATACTCCCCTCCATTATCTGATCTCAAAATCTTAATTTTGGCATTAAAATGATTAGTCACATAATTTTGAAAATTTGTGAAAGCTTCTAGGACCCTATCTTTAGTAGGAATCAAGGTTAGCCAAGTATACTTAGATTTCTCATCAATAAACGTGACAAAGTACTTATGGTTTTCTCTAGACATGCAAGGTGAAGTCCACACATCCGAATGAACAAGATCAAAGCAATTATCATAAATAGTCATAGACTTTGGAAAAACCGATTTGCAATGTTTGCCAAGGATACATGCTTCACATTCATCATTCTTAAAAGAAACATTAGGCAACATTAAACTTAAAGCACGAGTATGAGGGTGACCAAGTCTAGCATGCCAAATAGCACTATTAGCACTAACAACAATAGAACTAAAACATGAAGAGGAAGAGGTAAATAAGTCGGTATTCTTAAGAACATAGAGATCATCTTTGGTCTTGCCTTGGCCAAGAAGCTTACTTGTATCAATATCCTGAAAATAAACATCATTAGGACCAAAGATAACATGACAATTCAAATCCTTAGTAGCTCTCCTAACCGAAACTAAATTAGAAGCAAAATTCGGCATATAAAAAGCTTTTGTATCCTTGTTAAACAACTTCAATGTTCCAATTCCTTTAACCGGTACCTTATCCCCATTAGCTATAGTTACATTTCCTAGAGCCGGTTCTATATCACTTATCAATTTAGAATCACTAATCATGTGATGAGAGGCTCCGGAATCTACTATAAGCGGTTTAATGGAGTTAAGGGCAAGATTCACATTACCGGATGACTCTTTAAGAGCCTTGATGAGTGCATCGAGGTCGGATCGCCTCACCAGCTCCGAGGATGCATTGAGAGCAGTGGCACCTCCTTCAATGACTTGAGACTTGACTTCCGGAGGGTTGGTTTCACCGGATGTGCTTGCAAGGTGTGCTCTAGGCTCATTGTTGTCATCTCTCGGACGAAGGTGAGGGTGAAGTATCCAACACTTTTCACGAACATGACCGTTTCTCTTGCAATGATGGCAAAAGGGCCTCTTGTTGCTGCTGTTGTTGGTGTTGTTCCCTCGGTAGTAGCTCTTGTTGGCCGAGGCAACTTCAACTTGATTGGCGGTGACAAGTTCTCCTTTTCCGCCAAACAACCCCATGGAGCCATGTTCCCTTTGCACTTGAGAGCATACTTCATCTAGGCTTGGAAGTTTGTCAGCCCGTAGTATATGCTTGATAAGGTCATTGTAAGAGGCATTCAAGGTGAGGAGGAGACCGAACACCTTGTCTTGTTCTCGGCGCTCGTTGATGACCGCCGGATCCATAGTACTAGGCCTTAGCATTTCAAGCTCAGCCCATAGGGATCTAAACTTCCCAAAATGTTTGGTAAACTCCATGTCTTCTTGGCTAAGATTGTTGATGGCTCTCTTAACCTCAAAGACACGGTTTAGATTGGTAATGTTACCAAAAACATTCTTGAGAGTATCCCATAGCTCCTTTGCGGTTTCGCAATAGGAGTATGCTTCAAGAATCGGAGCATCTAGAGAGTTTTGGATGAGAGCAAGAACATTTTGGTCCTCTTGGAACCATTTCTCTTCATCGACCGGGACTGTTTCTTTCCCTTCTTTGGTGGTTGCATCTTTTGGAGCTTCACCCTTCTCGATGTGGCTCCACAACCCACGACCGCACAAAGCTGTTTTTGTGGTTCTCGCCCACAACAAGTAGTTTCCACCCTTGAGAGTGACCGGAACAACCAAGTTCTTGAGACCTTCCATGGAGAACGGACCGTTGGACAAAGCTATTGACCGACGGGTAAAGGAGGGAAACAATGAACGGTTTCAAGCCCGAGTTTGTAGAGTTTTAAAGAAGAAGAATAGAGTTGAGAGTGAGGTGGGTGAGATTGTAGGTTGATTAAGAGCAACCTGGCTCTGATACCATGTAAGATTTGAAGAAGAATATTAAGTATGGAAGGAGAGAAGAAGAATCGAGTTCAATGATGAAGGAGTATGCGAGTTTGGTAGGTGAGTAACAAGAGAATGGAAGAAGAGTAGAACTCTTTTCTTGCTTCATTTAGAACATATTACAAAGCTATATATAGTCAACTACACAAAGAATAAGAAAACCCTAGATGCTATACAAGTCGATATCAAGAAAGCGACATCTCTTTGGTAAAGGAGCCTAAATCAAACATGTGACTCCTTCCACTTGCGCTATCACTAACGGTAAGATTAGAAGGATCTAGACTTCCTTCTTTTTACCACTTCTTCTACGAATGAGGCCCTTTAAATGGGCTGAAGTGAATGACTTAGAACGGGCCTTATCGAGTGGTTGTACGGACGGCCTTGGTTGAGATCGAGTGATGTACGGACGGCCGTACGGTCGGGTGAACTTCTCTTGATACGGATCGACCATGATCGGTCGATGACATTTCTTGATTATAACCAACTTAACTTATCATGATCCATTTTGGTTATAATTATAACATATTCTAACCCAAAATAACTTTATACAAGCCATTAACAACCTCAAAGCAATGTTTGTGGGTTCTTATCCCATTTGGGACCAAACTTCAACAAGTCTTTCTTCACACTTCTAAACATTCTTCATCCATCTCTAGCACTTGTAATCAATTAAATTCATTGTATTATAACATATTCTAACCCAAAATAACTTTATACAAGCCATTTACTTCCTCAAAGCATTGGTTGTGGGTTCTTATCCCATTTGAGACCAAACTTCAACAAGTTTTTCTTCACACTTCTAAACATTCTTCATCCATCTCTAGCACTTAACAATCAAATTCATTGTATAATAACATATTCTAACCCAAAATAACTTTATACAATCCATTTACTGCCTCAAAGCATTGGTTGTGGGTTCTTATCCCATTTGGGACCAAACTTCAACAAGTCTTTCTTCACACTTCTAAACATTCTTCATCCATCTCTAGCACTTGTAAACAATCAAATTCATTGAATTATAACATATTATAACCCAAAATAACTTTATACAAGCAATTAACAACCTCAAAGCAATGTTTGTGGGTTCTTATCCCATTTGGGACCAAACTTCAACAAGTCTTTCTTCACACTTCTAAACATTCTTCATCCATCTCTAGCACTTATAAACAATCAAATTCATTGTATTATGACATATTCTAACCCAAAATAACTTTATACAAGCCATTTACTTCCTCAAAGCATTGGTTGTGGGTTCTTATCCCATTTGAGACCAAACTTCAACAAGTCTTTCTTCACACTTCTAAACATTCTTCATTCATCTCTAGCACTTGTAAACAATCAAATTCATTGTATTATAACATATTATAACCCAAAACAACTTTATACAAGCCATTCACTGCCTCAAAGCATTGGTTGTGGGTTCTTATCCAATTTGGGACCAAACTTCAACAAGTCTTTCTTCACACTTCTAAACATTCTTCATCCATCTCTAACACTTGTAATCAATCAAATTCATTGAATTATAACATATTATAACCCAAAATAACTTTATACAAGCCATTAACAACCTCAAAGCAATGTTTGTGGGTTCTTATCCCATTTGGGACCAAACTTCAACAAGTCTTTCTTCACACTTCTAAACATTCTTCATCCATCTCTAGCACTTGTAATCAATTAAATTCATTGTATTATAACATATTCTAACCCAAAATAACTTTATACAAGCCATTTACTTCCTCAAAGCATTGGTTGTGGGTTCTTATCCCATTTGAGACCAAACTTCAACAAGTTTTTCTTCACACTTCTAAACATTCTTCATCCATCTCTAGCACTTGTAAACAATCAAATTCATTGTATTATAACATATTATAACCCAAAACAACTTTATACAAGCCATTTACTGCCTCAAAGCATTGGTTGTGGGTTCTTATCCCATTTGGGACCAAACTTCAACAAGTCTTTCTTCACACTTCTAAACATTCTTCATCCATCTCTAGCACTTGTAAACAATCAAATTCATTGTATAATAACATATTCTAACCCAAAATAAATTTATACAATCCATTTACTGCCTCAAAGCATTGGTTGTGGGTTCTTATCCCATTTGGGACCAAACTTCAACAAGTCTTTCTTCACACTTCTAAACATTCTTCATCCATCTCTAGCACTTGTAAACAATCAAATTCATTGTATTATAACATATTCTAACCCAAAATAACTTTATACAAGCCATTGACTGCCTCAAAGCATTGGTTGTGGGTTCTTATCCCATTTGGGACCAAACTTCAACAAGTCTTTCTTCACACTTCTAAACATTCTTCATCCATCTCTAGCACTTGTAATCAATTAAATTCATTGTATTATAACATATTCTAACCCAAAATAACTTTATACAAGCCATTTACTTCTTCAAAGCATTGGTTGTGGGTTCTTATCCCATTTGAGACCAAACTTCAACAAGTCTTTCTTCACACTTCTAAACATTCTTCATCCATCTCTAGCACTTGTAAACAATCAAATTCATTGTATTATAACATATTCTAACCCAAAATAACTTTATACAAGCCATTGACTGCCTCAAAGCATTGGTTGTGGGTTCTTATCCCATTTGGGACCAAACTTCAACAAGTCTTTCTTCACACTTCTAAACATTCTTCATCCATCTCTAGCACTTGTAATCAATCAAATTCATTGAATTATAACATATTATAACCCAAAATAACTTTATACAAGCAATTAACAACCTCAAAGCAATGTTTGTGGGCTCTTATCCCATTTGGGACCAAACTTCAACAAGTCTTTCTTCACACTTCTAAACATTCTTCATCCATCTCTAGCACTTATAAACAATCAAATTCATTGTATTATGACATATTCTAACGCAAAATAACTTTATACAACCATTTACTTCCTCAAAGCATTGGTTGTGGGTTCTTATCCCATTTGAGACCAAACTTCAACAAGTCTTTCTTCACACTTCTAAACATTCTTCATCCATCTCTAGCACTTGTAATCAATCAAATTCATTGAATTATAACATATTATAACCCCAAATAACTTTCTACAAGCAATTAACAACCTCAAAGCAATGTTTGTGGGTTCTTATCCCATTTGGGACCAAACTTCAACAAGTCTTTCTTCACACTTCTAAACATTCTTCATCCATCTCTAGCACTTGTAATCAATCAAATTCATTGTATTATAACATATTCTAACCCAAAATAACTTTATACAAGCAATTAACTACATCAAAGCAATGTTTGTGGGTTCTTATCCCATTTGGGACCAAACTTCAACAAGTCTTTCTTCACACTTCTAAACATTCTTCATCCATCTCTAGCACTTGTAAACAATCAAATTCATTGTATTATAACATATTCTAACCCAAAATAACTTTATACAAGCCATTTACTGCCTCAAATCATTGGTTGTGGGTTCTTATCCCATTTGGGACCAAACTTCAACAAGTCTTTCTTCACACTTCTAAACATTCTTCATCCATCTCTAGCACTTGTAATCAATTAAATTCATTTTATTATAACATATTCTAACCCAAAATAACTTTATACAAGCCATTTACTTCCTCAAAGCATTGGTTGTGGGTTCTTATCCCATTTGAGACCAAACTTCAACAAGTCTTTCTTCACACTTCTAAACATTCTTCATTCATCTCTAGCACTTGTAAACAATCAAATTCATTGTATTATAACATATTATAACCCAAAACAACTTTATACAAGCCATTCACTGCCTCAAAGCATTGGTTGTGGGTTCTTATCCCATTTGGGACCAAACTTCAACAAGTCTTTCTTCACACTTCTAAACATTCTTCATCCATCTCTAGCACTTGTAATCAATCAAATTCATTGAATTATAACATATTATAACCCAAAATAACTTTATACAAGCAATTAACTACATCAAAGCAATGTTTGTGGGTTCTTATCCCATTTGGGACCAAACTTCAACAAGTCTTTCTTCACACTTCTAAACATTCTTCATCCATCTCTAGCACTTGTAAACAATCAAATTCATTGTATTATAACATATTCTAACCCAAAATAACTTTATACAAGCCATTTACTGCCTCAAATCATTGGTTGTGGGTTCTTATCCCATTTGGGACCAAACTTCAACAAGTCTTTCTTCACACTTCTAAACATTCTTCATCCATCTCTAGCACTTGTAATCAATTAAATTCATTTTATTATAACATATTCTAACCCAAAATAACTTTATACAAGCCATTTACTTCCTCAAAGCATTGGTTGTGGGTTCTTATCCCATTTGAGACCAAACTTCAACAAGTCTTTCTTCACACTTCTAAACATTCTTCATTCATCTCTAGCACTTGTAAACAATCAAATTCATTGTATTATAACATATTATAACCCAAAACAACTTTATACAAGCCATTCACTGCCTCAAAGCATTGGTTGTGGGTTCTTATCCCATTTGGGACCAAACTTCAACAAGTCTTTCTTCACACTTCTAAACATTCTTCATCCATCTCTAGCACTTGTAATCAATCAAATTCATTGAATTATAACATATTATAACCCAAAATAACTTTATACAAGCAAATAACAACCTCAAAGCAATGTTTGTGGGTTCTTATCCCATTTGGGACCAAACTTCAACAAGTCTTTCTTCACACTTCTAAACATTCTTCATCCATCTCTAGCACTTATAAACAATCAAATTCATTGTATTATGACATATTCTAACCCAAAATAACTTTATACAAGCCATTTACTTCCTCAAAGCATTGGTTGTGGGTTCTTATCCCATTTGGGACCAAACTTCAACAAGTCTTTCTTCACACTTCTAAACATTCTTCATCCATCTCTAGCACTTGTAATCAATCAAATTCATTGTATTATAACATATTCTAACCCAAAATAACTTTATACAAGCAATTAACTACATCAAAGCAATGTTTGTGGGTTCTTATCCCATTTGGGACCAAACTTCAACAAGTCTTTCTTCACACTTCTAAATATTCTTCATCCATCTCTAGCACTTGTAAACAATCAAATTCATTGTATTATAACATATTCGAACCCAAAATAACTTTATACAATCCATTTACTGCCTCAAAGCATTGGTTGTGGGTTCTTATCCCATTTGAGACCAAACTTCAACAAGTCTTTCTTCACACTTCTAAACATTCATCATCCATCTCTAGCACTTGTAAACAATCAAATTCATTGTATTATAACATATTCTAACCCAAAATAACTTTATACAAGCCATTGACTGCCTCAAAGCATTGGTTGTGGGTTCTTATCCCATTTGGGACCAAACTTCAACAAGTCTTTCTTCACACTTCTAAACATTCTTCATCCATCTCTAGCACTTGTAATCAATCAAATTCATTGAATTATAACATATTATAACCCAAAATAACTTTATACAAGCAATTAACAACCTCAAAGCAATGTTTGTGGGTTCTTATCCCATTTGGGACCAAACTTCAACAAGTCTTTCTTCACACTTCTAAACATTCTTCATCCATCTCTAGCACTTATAAACAATCAAATTCATTGTATTATGACATATTCTAACGCAAAACAACTTTATACAAGCCATTTACTTCCTCAAAGCATTGGTTGTGGGTTCTTATCCCATTTGAGACCAAACTTCAACAAGTCTTTCTTCACACTTCTAAACATTCTTCATCCATCTCTAGCACTCGTAATCAATCAAATTCATTGAATTATAACATATTATAACCCAATATAACTTTATACAAGCAATTAACAACCTCAAAGCAATGTTTGTGGGTTCTTATCCCATTTGGGACCAAACTTCAACAAGTCTTTCTTCACACTTCTAAACATTCTTCATCCATCTCTAGCACTTGTAATCAATCAAATTCATTGAAATATAACATATTATAACCCAATATAACTTTATACAAGCAATTAACAACCTCAAAGCAATGTTTGTGGGTTCTTATCCCATTTGGGACCAAACTTCAACAAGTCTTTCTTCACACTTCTAAACATTCTTCATCCATCTCTAGCACTTGTAATCAATCAAATTCATTGAATTATAACATATTATAACCCAATATAACTTTATACAAGCAATTAACAACCTCAAAGCAATGTTTGTGGGTTCTTATCCCATTTGGGACCAAACTTCAACAAGTCTTTCTTCACACTTCTAAACATTCTTCATCCATCTCTAGCACTTGTAATCAATCAAATTCATTGTATTATAACATATTCTAACCCAAAATAACTTTATACAAGCAATTAACTACATCAAAGCAATGTTTGTGGGTTCTTATCCCATTTGGGACCAAACTTCAACAAGTCTTTCTTCACACTTCTAAATATTCTTCATCCATCTCTAGCACTTGTAAACAATCAAATTCATTGTATTATAACATATTCGAACCCAAAATAACTTTATACAAGCCATTTACTGCCTCAAAGCATTGGTTGTGGGTTCTTATCCCATTTGGGACCAAACTTCAACAAGTCTTTCTTCACACTTCTAAACATTCTTCATCCATCTCTAGCACTTGTAATCAATCAAATTCATTGTATTATAACATATTCTAACCCAAAATAACTTTATACAAGCAATTAACTACATCAAAGCAATGTTTGTGGGTTCTTATCCCATTTGGGACCAAACTTCAACAAGTCTTTCTTCACACTTCTAAATATTCTTCATCCATCTCTAGCACTTGTAAACAATCAAATTCATTGTATTATAACATATTCGAACCCAAAATAACTTTATACAAGCCATTTACTGCCTCAAAGCATTGGTTGTGGGTTCTTATCCCATTTGGGACCAAACTTCAACAAGTCTTTCTTCACACTTCTAAACATTCTTCATCCATCTCTAGCACTTGTAATCAATTAAATTCATTGTATTATAACATATTCTAACCCAAAATAACTTTATACAAGCCATTTACTTCCTCAAAGCATTGGTTGTGGGTTCTTATCCCATTTGAGACCAAACTTCAACAAGTCTTTCTTCACACTTCTAAACATTCTTCATTCATCTCTAGCACTTGTAAACAATCAAATTCATTGTATTATAACATATTATAACCCAAAACAACTTTATACAAGCCATTCACTGCCTCAAAGCATTGGTTGTGGGTTCTTATCCCATTTGGGACCAAACTTCAACAAGTCTTTCTTCACACTTCTAAACATTCTTCATCCATCTCTAGCACTTGTAATCAATCAAATTCATTGAATTATAACATATTATAACCCAAAATAACTTTATACAAGCAATTAACAACCTCAAAGCAATGTTTGTGGGTTCTTATCCCATTTGGGACCAAACTTCAACAAGTCTTTCTTCACACTTCTAAACATTCTTCATCCATCTCTAGCACTTATAAACAATCAAATTCTTTGTATTATGACATATTCTAACCCAAAATAACTTTATACAAGCCATTTACTTCCTCAAAGCATTGGTTGTAGGTTCTTATCCCATTTGAGACCAAACTTCAACAAGTCTTTCTTCACACTTCTAAACATTCTTCATTCATATCTAGCACATGTAAACAATCAAATTCATTGTATTATAACATATTATAACCCAAAACAACTTTATACAAGCCATTCACTGCCTCAAAGCATTGGTTGTGGGTTCTTATCCCATTTTGGACCAAACTTCAACAAGTCTTTCTTCACACTTCTAAACATTCTTCATCCATCTCTAACACTTGTAATCAATCAAGTTCATTGTATTATAACATATTCTAACCCAAAATAACTTTATACAAGCCATTAACAACCTCAAAGCAATGTTTGTGGGTTCTTATCCCATTTGGGACCAAACTTCAACAAGTCTTTCTTCACACTTCTAAACATTCTTCATCCATCTCTAGCACTTGTAATCAATTAAATTCATTGTATTATAACATATTCTAACCCAAAATAACTTTATACAAGCCATTTACTTCCTCAAAGCATTGGTTGTGGGTTCTTATCCCATTTGAGACCAAACTTCAACAAGTTTTTCTTCACACTTCTAAACATTCTTCATCCATCTCTAGCACTTGTAAACAATCAAATTCATTGTATTATAACATATTATAACCCAAAACAACTTTATACAAGCCATTTACTGCCTCAAAGCATTGGTTGTGGGTTCTTATCCCATTTGGGACCAAACTTCAACAAGTCTTTTTTCACACTTCTAAACATTCTTCATCCATCTCTAGCACTTGTAAACAATCAAATTCATTGTATAATAACATATTCTAACCCAAAATAACTTTATACAATCCATTTACTGCCTCAAAGCATTGGTTGTGGGTTCTTATCCCATTTGGGACCAAACTTCAACAAGTCTTTCTTCACACTTCTAAACATTCTTCATCCATCTCTAGCACTTGTAAACAATCAAATTCATTGTATTATAACATATTCTAACCCAAAATAACTTTATACAAGCCATTTACTGCCTCAAAGCATTGGTTGTGGGTTCTTATCCCATTTGGGACCAAACTTCAACAAGTCTTTCTTCACACTTCTAAACATTCTTCATCCATCTCTAGCACTTGTAATCAATCAAATTCATTGTATTATAACATATTCTAACCCAAAATAACTTTATACAAGCAATTAACTACATCAAAGCAATGTTTGTGGGTTCTTATCCCATTTGGGACCAAACTTCAACAAGTCTTTCTTCACACTTCTAAATATTCTTCATCCATCTCTAGCACTTGTAAACAATCAAATTCATTGTATTATAACATATTCGAACCCAAAATAACTTTATACAAGCCATTTACTGCCTCAAAGCATTGGTTGTGGGTTCTTATCCCATTTGGGACCAAACTTCAACAAGTCTTTCTTCACACTTCTAAACATTCTTCATCCATCTCTAGCACTTGTAATCAATCAAATTCATTGTATTATAACATATTCTAACCCAAAATAACTTTATACAAGCAATTAACTACATCAAAGCAATGTTTGTGGGTTCTTATCCCATTTGGGACCAAACTTCAACAAGTCTTTCTTCACACTTCTAAATATTCTTCATCCATCTCTAGCACTTGTAAACAATCAAATTCATTGTATTATAACATATTCGAACCCAAAATAACTTTATACAAGCCATTTACTGCCTCAAAGCATTGGTTGTGGGTTCTTATCCTATTTGGGACCAAACTTCAACAAGTCTTTCTTCACACTTCTAAACATTCTTCATCCATCTCTAGCACTTGTAATCAATTAAATTCATTGTATTATAACATATTCTAACCCAAAATAACTTTATACAAGCCATTTACTTCCTCAAAGCATTGGTTGTGGGTTCTTATCCCATTTGAGACCAAACTTCAACAAGTTTTTCTTCACACTTCTAAACATTCTTCATCCATCTCTAGCACTTGTAAACAATCAAATTCATTGTATTATAACATATTATAACCCAAAACAACTTTATACAAGCCATTTACTGCCTCAAAGCATTGGTTGTGGGTTCTTATCCCATTTGGGACCAAACTTCAACAAGTCTTTCTTCACACTTCTAAACATTCTTCATCCATCTCTAGCACTTGTAAACAATCAAATTCATTGTATTATAACATATTATAACCCAAAATAACTTTATACAAGCCATTTACTGCCTCAAAGCATTGGTTGTGGGTTCTTATCCCATTTGGGACCAAACTTCAACAAGTCTTTCTTCACACTTCTAAACATTCTTCATCCATCTCTAGCACTTGTAATCAATCAAATTCATTGTATTATAACATATTCTAACCCAAAATAACTTTATACAAGCAATTAACTACATCAAAGCAATGTTTGTGGGTTCTTATCCCATTTGGGACCAAACTTCAACAAGTCTTTCTTCACACTTCTAAATATTCTTCATCCATCTCTAGCACTTGTAAACAATCAAATTCATTGTATTATAACATATTCGAACCCAAAATAACTTTATACAAGCCATTTACTGCCTCAAAGCATTGGTTGTGGGTTCTTATCCCATTTGGGACCAAACTTCAACAAGTCTTTCTTCACACTTCTAAACATTCTTCATCCATCTCTAGCACTTGTAATCAATCAAATTCATTGTATTATAACATATTCTAACCCAAAATAACTTTATACAAGCAATTAACTACATCAAAGCAATGTTTGTGGGTTCTTATCCCATTTGGGACCAAACTTCAACAAGTCTTTCTTCACACTTCTAAACATTCTTCATCCATCTCTAGCACTTGTAATCAATCAAATTCATTGTATTATAACATATTCTAACCCAAAATAACTTTATACAAGCAATTAACTACATCAAAGCAATGTTTGTGGGTTCTTATCCCATTTGGGACCAAACTTCAACAAGTCTTTCTTCACACTTCTAAATATTCTTCATCCATCTCTAGCACTTGTAAACAATCAAATTCATTGTATTATAACATATTCGAACCCAAAATAACTTTATACAAGCCATTTACTGCCTCAAAGCATTGGTTGTGGGTTCTTATCCCATTTGGGACCAAACTTCAACAAGTCTTTCTTCACACTTCTAAACATTCTTCATCCATCTCTAGCACTTGTAATCAATCAAATTCATTGTATTATAACATATTCTAACCCAAAATAACTTTATACAAGCAATTAACTACATCAAAGCAATGTTTGTGGGTTCTTATCCCATTTGGGACCAAACTTCAACAAGTCTTTCTTCACACTTCTAAACATTCTTCATCCATCTCTAGCACTTGTAATCAATTAAATTCATTGTATTATAACATATTCTAACCCAAAATAACTTTATACAAGCCATTTACTTCCTCAAAGCATTGGTTGTGGGTTCTTATCCCATTTGAGACCAAACTTCAACAAGTCTTTCTTCACACTTCTAAACATTCTTCATTCATCTCTAGCACTTGTAAACAATCAAATTCATTGTATTATAACATATTATAACCCAAAACAACTTTATACAAGCCATTCACTGCCTCAAAGCATTGGTTGTGGGTTCTTATCCCATTTGGGACCAAACTTCAACAAGTCTTTCTTCACACTTCTAAACATTCTTCATCCATCTCTAGCACTTGTAATCAATCAAATTCATTGAATTATAACATATTATAACCCAAAATAACTTTATACAAGCAATTAACAACCTCAAAGCAATGTTTGTGGGTTCTTATCCCATTTGGGACCAAACTTCAACAAGTCTTTCTTCACACTTCTAAACATTCTTCATCCATCTCTAGCACTTATAAACAATCAAATTCTTTGTATTATGACATATTCTAACCCAAAATAACTTTATACAAGCCATTTACTTCCTCAAAGCATTGGTTGTGGGTTCTTATCCCATTTGAGACCAAACTTCAACAAGTCTTTCTTCACACTTCTAAACATTCTTCATTCATATCTAGCACATGTAAACAATCAAATTCATTGTATTATAACATATTATAACCCAAAACAACTTTATACAAGCCATTCACTGCCTCAAAGCATTGGTTGTGGGTTCTTATCCCATTTTGGACCAAACTTCAACAAGTCTTTCTTCACACTTCTAAACATTCTTCATCCATCTCTAACACTTGTAATCAATCAAGTTCATTGTATTATAACATATTCTAACCCAAAATAACTTTATACAAGCCATTAACAACCTCAAAGCAATGTTTGTGGGTTCTTATCCCATTTGGGACCAAACTTCAACAAGTCTTTCTTCACACTTCTAAACATTCTTCATCCATCTCTAGCACTTGTAATCAATTAAATTCATTGTATTATAACATATTCTAACCCAAAATAACTTTATACAAGCCATTTACTTCCTCAAAACATTGGTTGTGGGTTCTTATCCCATTTGAGACCAAACTTCAACAAGTTTTTCTTCACACTTCTAAACATTCTTCATCCATCTCTAGCACTTGTAAACAATCAAATTCATTGTATTATAACATATTATAACCCAAAACAACTTTATACAAGCCATTTACTGCCTCAAAGCATTGGTTGTGGGTTCTTATCCCATTTGGGACCAAACTTCAACAAGTCTTTTTTCACACTTCTAAACATTCTTCATCCATCTCTAGCACTTGTAAACAATCAAATTCATTGTATAATAACATATTCTAACCCAAAATAACTTTATACAATCCATTTACTGCCTCAAAGCATTGGTTGTGGGTTCTTATCCCATTTGGGACCAAACTTCAACAAGTCTTTCTTCACACTTCTAAACATTCTTCATCCATCTCTAGCACTTGTAAACAATCAAATTCATTGTATTATAACATATTCTAACCCAAAATAACTTTATACAAGCCATTTACTGCCTCAAAGCATTGGTTGTGGGTTCTTATCCCATTTGGGACCAAACTTCAACAAGTCTTTCTTCACACTTCTAAACATTCTTCATCCATCTCTAGCACTTGTAATCAATTAAATTCATTGTATTATAACATATTCTAACCCAAAATAACTTTATACAAGCCATTTACTTCTTCAAAGCATTGGTTGTGGGTTCTTATCCCATTTGAGACCAAACTTCAACAAGTCTTTCTTCACACTTCTAAACATTCTTCATCCATCTCTAGCACTTGTAAACAATCAAATTCATTGTATTATAACATATTCTAACCCAAAATAACTTTATACAAGCCATTGACTGCCTCAAAGCATTGGTTGTGGGTTCTTATCCCATTTGGGACCAAACTTCAACAAGTCTTTCTTCACACTTCTAAACATTCTTCATCCATCTCTAGCACTTGTAATCAATCAAATTCATTGAATTATAACATATTATAACCCAAAATAACTTTATACAAGCAATTAACAACCTCAAAGCAATGTTTGTGGGTTCTTATCCCATTTGGGACCAAACTTCAACAAGTCTTTCTTCACACTTCTAAACATTCTTCATCAATCTCTAGCACTTATAAACAATCAAATTCATTGTATTATGACATATTCTAACGCAAAACAACTTTATACAAGCCATTTACTTCCTCAAAGCATTGGTTGTGGGTTCTTATCCCATTTGAGACCAAACTTCAACAAGTCTTTCTTCACACTTCTAAACATTCTTCATCCATCTCTAGCACTTGTAATCTATCAAATTCATTGAATTATAACATATTATAACCCAATATAACTTTATACAAGCAATTAACAACCTCAAAGCAATGTTTGTGGGTTCTTATCCCATTTGGGACCAAACTTCAACAAGTCTTTCTTCACACTTCTAAACATTCTTCATCCATCTCTAGCACTTGTAATCAATCAAATTCATTGAATTATAACATATTATAACCCAATATAACTTTATACAAGCAATTAACAACCTCAAAGCAATGTTTGTGGGTTCTTATCCCATTTGGGACCAAACTTCAACAAGTCTTTCTTCACACTTCTAAACATTCTTCATCCATCTCTAGCACTTGTAATCAATCAAATTCATTGAATTATAACATATTATAACCCAATATAACTTTATACAAGCAATTAACAACCTCAAAGCAATGTTTGTGGGTTCTTATCCCATTTGGGACCAAACTTCAACAAGTCTTTCTTCACACTTCTAAACATTCTTCATCCATCTCTAGCACTTGTAAACAATCAAATTCATTGTATTATAACATATTATAACCCAAAACAACTTTATACAAGCCATTTACTGCCTCAAAGCATTGGTTGTGGGTTCTTATCCCATTTGGGACCAAACTTCAACAAGTCTTTTTTCACACTTCTAAACATTCTTCATCCATCTCTAGCACTTGTAAACAATCAAATTCATTGTATAATAACATATTCTAACCCAAAATAACTTTATACAATCCATTTACTGCCTCAAAGCATTGGTTGTGGGTTCTTATCCCATTTGGGACCAAACTTCAACAAGTCTTTCTTCACACTTCTAAACATTCTTCATCCATCTCTAGCACTTGTAAACAATCAAATTCATTGTATTATAACATATTCTAACCCAAAATAACTTTATACAAGCCATTTACTGCCTCAAAGCATTGGTTGTGGGTTCTTATCCCATTTGGGACCAAACTTCAACAAGTCTTTCTTCACACTTCTAAACATTCTTCATCCATCTCTAGCACTTGTAATCAATTAAATTCATTGTATTATAACATATTCTAACCCAAAATAACTTTATACAAGCCATTTACTTCTTCAAAGCATTGGTTGTGGGTTCTTATCCCATTTGAGACCAAACTTCAACAAGTCTTTCTTCACACTTCTAAACATTCTTCATCCATCTCTAGCACTTGTAAACAATCAAATTCATTGTATTATAACATATTCTAACCCAAAATAACTTTATACAAGCCATTGACTGCCTCAAAGCATTGGTTGTGGGTTCTTATCCCATTTGGGACCAAACTTCAACAAGTCTTTCTTCACACTTCTAAACATTCTTCATCCATCTCTAGCACTTGTAATCAATCAAATTCATTGAATTATAACATATTATAACCCAAAATAACTTTATACAAGCAATTAACAACCTCAAAGCAATGTTTGTGGGTTCTTATCCCATTTGGGACCAAACTTCAACAAGTCTTTCTTCACACTTCTAAACATTCTTCATCAATCTCTAGCACTTATAAACAATCAAATTCATTGTATTATGACATATTCTAACGCAAAACAACTTTATACAAGCCATTTACTTCCTCAAAGCATTGGTTGTGGGTTCTTATCCCATTTGAGACCAAACTTCAACAAGTCTTTCTTCACACTTCTAAACATTCTTCATCCATCTCTAGCACTTGTAATCTATCAAATTCATTGAATTATAACATATTATAACCCAATATAACTTTATACAAGCAATTAACAACCTCAAAGCAATGTTTGTGGGTTCTTATCCCATTTGGGACCAAACTTCAACAAGTCTTTCTTCACACTTCTAAACATTCTTCATCCATCTCTAGCACTTGTAATCAATCAAATTCATTGAATTATAACATATTATAACCCAATATAACTTTATACAAGCAATTAACAACCTCAAAGCAATGTTTGTGGGTTCTTATCCCATTTGGGACCAAACTTCAACAAGTCTTTCTTCACACTTCTAAACATTCTTCATCCATCTCTAGCACTTGTAATCAATCAAATTCATTGAATTATAACATATTATAACCCAATATAACTTTATACAAGCAATTAACAACCTCAAAGCAATGTTTGTGGGTTCTTATCCCATTTGGGACCAAACTTCAACAAGTCTTTCTTCACACTTCTAAACATTCTTCATCCATCTCTAGCACTTGTAATCAATCAAATTCATTGTATTA
This sequence comes from Capsella bursa-pastoris, assembly GCA_036452645.1. Lineage (NCBI taxonomy): Eukaryota > Viridiplantae > Streptophyta > Magnoliopsida > Brassicales > Brassicaceae > Capsella > Capsella bursa-pastoris. The sequence goes on from CP144192.1 coordinate 7,704,213, forward strand.
TAACATATTCTAACCCAAAATAACTTTATACAAGCAATTAACTACATCAAAGCAATGTTTGTGGGTTCTTATCCCATTTGGGACCAAACTTCAACAAGTCTTTCTTCACACTTCTAAACATTCTTCATCAATCTCTAGCACTTATAAACAATCAAATTCATTGTATAATAACATATTCTAACCCAAAATAACTTTATACAATCCATTTACTGCCTCAAAGCATTGGTTGTGGGTTCTTATCCCATTTGGGACCAAACTTCAACAAGTCTTTCTTCACACTTCTAAACATTCTTCATCCATCTCTAGCACTTGTAAACAATCAAATTCATTGTATTATAACATATTCTAACCCAAAATAACTTTATACAAGCCATTTACTGCCTCAAAGCATTGGTTGTGGGTTCTTATCCCATTTGGGACCAAACTTCAACAAGTCTTTCTTCACACTTCTAAACATTCTTCATCCATCTCTAGCACTTGTAATCAATTAAATTCATTGTATTATAACATATTCTAACCCAAAATAACTTTATACAAGCCATTTACTTCTTCAAAGCATTGGTTGTGGGTTCTTATCCCATTTGAGACCAAACTTCAACAAGTCTTTCTTCACACTTCTAAACATTCTTCATCCATCTCTAGCACTTGTAAACAATCAAATTCATTGTATTATAACATATTCTAACCCAAAATAACTTTATACAAGCCATTGACTGCCTCAAAGCATTGGTTGTGGGTTCTTATCCCATTTGGGACCAAACTTCAACAAGTCTTTCTTCACACTTCTAAACATTCTTCATCCATCTCTAGCACTTGTAATCAATCAAATTCATTGAATTATAACATATTATAACCCAAAATAACTTTATACAAGCAATTAACAACCTCAAAGCAATGTTTGTGGGTTCTTATCCCATTTGGGACCAAACTTCAACAAGTCTTTCTTCACACTTCTAAACATTCTTCATCAATCTCTAGCACTTATAAACAATCAAATTCATTGTATTATGACATATTCTAACGCAAAACAACTTTATACAAGCCATTTACTTCCTCAAAGCATTGGTTGTGGGTTCTTATCCCATTTGAGACCAAACTTCAACAAGTCTTTCTTCACACTTCTAAACATTCTTCATCCATCTCTAGCACTTGTAATCTATCAAATTCATTGAATTATAACATATTATAACCCAATATAACTTTATACAAGCAATTAACAACCTCAAAGCAATGTTTGTGGGTTCTTATCCCATTTGGGACCAAACTTCAACAAGTCTTTCTTCACACTTCTAAACATTCTTCATCCATCTCTAGCACTTGTAATCAATCAAATTCATTGAATTATAACATATTATAACCCAATATAACTTTATACAAGCAATTAACAACCTCAAAGCAATGTTTGTGGGTTCTTATCCCATTTGGGACCAAACTTCAACAAGTCTTTCTTCACACTTCTAAACATTCTTCATCCATCTCTAGCACTTGTAATCAATCAAATTCATTGAATTATAACATATTATAACCCAATATAACTTTATACAAGCAATTAACAACCTCAAAGCAATGTTTGTGGGTTCTTATCCCATTTGGGACCAAACTTCAACAAGTCTTTCTTCACACTTCTAAACATTCTTCATCCATCTCTAGCACTTGTAATCAATCAAATTCATTGTATTATAACATATTCTAACCCAAAATAACTTTATACAAGCAATTAACTACATCAAAGCAATGTTTGTGGGTTCTTATCCCATTTGGGACCAAACTTCAACAAGTCTTTCTTCACACTTCTAAATATTCTTCATCCATCTCTAGCACTTGTAAACAATCAAATTCATTGTATTATAACATATTCGAACCCAAAATAACTTTATACAAGCCATTTACTGCCTCAAAGCATTGGTTGTGGGTTCTTATCCCATTTGGGACCAAACTTCAACAAGTCTTTCTTCACACTTCTAAACATTCTTCATCCATCTCTAGCACTTGTAATCAATCAAATTCATTGTATTATAACATATTCTAACCCAAAATAACTTTATACAAGCAATTAACTACATCAAAGCAATGTTTGTGGGTTCTTATCCCATTTGGGACCAAACTTCAACAAGTCTTTCTTCACACTTCTAAACATTCTTCATCCATCTCTAGCACTTGTAATCAATCAAATTCATTGAATTATAACATATTATAACCCAAAATAACTTTATACAAGCAATTAACAACCTCAAAGCAATGTTTGTGGGTTCTTATCCCATTTGGGACCAAACTTCAACAAGTCTTTCTTCACACTTCTAAACATTCTTCATCCATCTCTAGCACTTATAAACAATCAAATTCTTTGTATTATGACATATTCTAACCCAAAATAACTTTATACAAGCCATTTACTTCCTCAAAGCATTGGTTGTGGGTTCTTATCCCATTTGAGACCAAACTTCAACAAGTCTTTCTTCACACTTCTAAACATTCTTCATCCATCTCTAGCACTTATAAACAATCAAATTCTTTGTATTATAACATATTCGAACCCAAAATAACTTTATACAAGCCATTTACTGCCTCAAAGCATTGGTTGTGGGTTCTTATCCCATTTGGGACCAAACTTCAACAAGTCTTTCTTCACACTTCTAAACATTCTTCATCCATCTCTAGCACTTGTAATCAATTAAATTCATTGTATTATAACATATTCTAACCCAAAATAACTTTATACAAGCCATTTACTTCCTCAAAGCATTGGTTGTGGGTTCTTATCCCATTTGAGACCAAACTTCAACAAGTCTTTCTTCACACTTCTAAACATTCTTCATTCATCTCTAGCACTTGTAAACAATCAAATTCATTGTATTATAACATATTATAACCCAAAACAACTTTATACAAGCCATTCACTGCCTCAAAGCATTGGTTGTGGGTTCTTATCCCATTTGGGACCAAACTTCAACAAGTCTTTCTTCACACTTCTAAACATTCTTCATCCATCTCTAGCACTTGTAATCAATCAAATTCATTGAATTATAACATATTATAACCCAAAATAACTTTATACAAGCAATTAACAACCTCAAAGCAATGTTTGTGGGTTCTTATCCCATTTGGGACCAAACTTCAACAAGTCTTTCTTCACACTTCTAAACATTCTTCATCCATCTCTAGCACTTATAAACAATCAAATTCTTTGTATTATGACATATTCTAACCCAAAATAACTTTATACAAGCCATTTACTTCCTCAAAGCATTGGTTGTGGGTTCTTATCCCATTTGAGACCAAACTTCAACAAGTCTTTCTTCACACTTCTAAACATTCTTCATCCATCTCTAGCACTTGTAATCAATTAAATTCATTGTATTATAACATATTCTAACCCAAAATAACTTTATACAAGCCATTGACTGCCTCAAAGCATTGGTTGTGGGTTCTTATCCCATTTGGGACCAAACTTCAACAAGTCTTTCTTCACACTTCTAAACATTCTTCATCCATCTCTAGCACTTGTAATCAATCAAATTCATTGAATTATAACATATTATAACCCAAAATAACTTTATACAAGCAATTAACAACCTCAAAGCAATGTTTGTGGGTTCTTATCCCATTTGGGACCAAACTTCAACAAGTCTTTCTTCACACTGTAAATTGGATATAGAAATGATCATGTTCGAGATGATCATGTCCGGGATCGAGAGATGATCATGTCCGGGATCGAGTGCCTCGAGCCACGACCGTCCGTACAACCTCGTCCGTACAAGCCCATCCGTACAAGCCCATCCGTACAGCCTCGACATCACCTCAAGCCTCATTGTCCAGTCCAATAAAGAGGCCCGTTTAAGGTTGCGAAGAAGAAGAAGAAATGAGCATCTAGATCCTTCCCCTATGTGTTGTGACCGTTGGAGCTTCAAAACAAAAGACACTCACGTGATTGTTTAAGGAGAGACACAACATGGACCCGTCGCTTTCACTCGAACCTTGAAGCCAAAATATCTTGTATATTTGTTATTATTTTATACTCTTTGTAGTGTCCATATATAGTTTGTATCTAGGTCATTTTTATATGTATGAAAAGAGAAGAACTCTCTTTCTTCACCACACTTCTCTCACCTTTCAAACTCGCATCCTTCTTCAAATCTTTCTCAAACTCACTTGTTCTTAATCTTCTCTAATTCCTTTCGAAAACTTACATGGTATCAGAGCCAGGTTCCTAAGATCCTAGCTATTCTCGTTCTCTAAGTACAATTTCTTCTTTCGGTTTCTAAGATTTTGAAAGCTTGAAGCTTGTTCTTGAAATTTTTGGTCATGGATGTCATGAAGAATTTGGTTATTCCGGTTACTCTCAAGGGAGGTAACTATTTGTTGTGGGCGAGGACCACAAAGACGGCCTTGTGTGGTCGTGGACTTTGGAGTCACATTGAGAAAGGTGAAGCTCCAAAGGAAAGTGAAGATGGCAAGGAGATTGTCCCTTGCGACGAGGTGAAGTGGTTTCAAGAAGACCAAACCGTTTTGGGGCTCATTCAAAACTCTCTAGAGGCGCCTATTCTTGAAGCATACTCATATTGTGAGACGGCAAAGGAGTTGTGGGATACACTCAAGAATGTTTTTGGAAATGTTACTAACTTGAACCGGGTTTTTGAAGTCAAACGTGCTATCAACAACCTCAGCCAAGAGGACATGGAGTTTACCAAGCATTTTGGAAAGTTTAGATCTCTTTGGGCAGAGCTTGAAATGTTGAGACCAAGCTCGGTGGATCCGGTAGTCATCAACGAACGTCGTGAGCAAGATAAGGTGTTCGGTCTTCTCTTGACTTTAAATCCTTCTTACAATGACCTCATCAAACATATTCTTCGGTCCGACAAGCTTCCAAGTCTTGATGAGGTGTGTTCTCAAGTTCAACGAGAACATGGGTCCATGGGTTTGTTTGGTGGTAAGGGGGAGCTTGTGTCGGCTAACAATGTGGAGCTAGTGTCGGCTAACAAGAGCTACTACCGAGGACACAACAACAACAACAACAAGAGGAACATTCCTACTTGTCACCATTGCAAGAAACCGGGTCATATCAAGGATAAGTGTTGGGTACTTTACCCTCACCTTCGCCCAAGAGAAGACAACCGAGAACCAAGGGCTAATCAAGCAAGCATTTCCGGTGAGATCCAAGCTCCGGAGACAAAGGTACAAATTCTTGCGGAGAGTGGAGCAGCCATGGCCGCGTCTTCTGACTTGGTGAGGAGGTCTGACCTCGATGCACTCATCAAAGCTCTCAAGGAGTCGTCCGGTAAGGCTACTCTTGCTCTCAACACTTTAAAACCGCTTATTGTTGATTCCGGAGCATCTCACCATATGATTAGTGACTCTAAGTTAATTAGTGACATTAAACCGGCTATTGGAAATGTGGTTATTGCTAATGGAACTAAAGTACCGGTTAAAGGAGTAGGAGATTTAGAATTGTTTGATAAGAAATCTAAAGCTTTTTATATGCCTAGCTTTACTTCAAACTTGTTATCCGTTAAGAAAGCTACTACCGACTTGAATTGTTATGCAATATTTGGTCCTCACAATATTCATTTTCAGGATATTGAAACGAGTAAGGTGCTTGGCCATGGAGCCACTAAAGATGGCTTATATGTGCTTGAGGACTTGAAACTATCCCCTACTTTACCTTCTTGCTTTAGTTCTATTCTTGTTAGTGCTAATAGTGCAATTTGGCATGCTAGACTTGGTCACCCTCACTCTCGTGCTTTAAATCTTATGTTGCCTAATATGTCTTTTAAAAATGATGATTGTGAAGCTTGTATTCTTGGCAAACATTGCAAAAGTGTTTATCCTAAATCAAGTACTATTTATGAGAATTGTTTTGATTTGATTCACTCGGATGTGTGGACATCACCTTGTTTATCTAGAGAAAATCAAAAGTATTATGTGACTTTTATTGATGAAAAATCCAAGTATACTTGGTTAACTTTGTTACCTTCAAAGGATAGAGTTCTTGAGGCCTTTATAAGTTTTCAAAATTATGTGACTAACCACTATAATGCCAAGATTAAGATTTTGAGATCAGATAATGGTGGGGAGTACACAAGTCATGCATTCAAACAACATTTAGCTAAACATGGGATCATTCAACAAACAAGTTGCCCGTATACACCACAACAAAATGGAGTGGCCGAGAGAAAGAACCGTCATCTCATGGAGGTGTCCCGATCAATGATGTTTCATACAAATGTGCCAAAGAGATTTTGGGGAGATGCCGTAGTAGCCGCATGCTACTTGATCAATCGCACACCAACAAAAATACTAAGCGATCTCTCTCCCTTTGAAATTCTTAATAAAACTAAACCATCTATTAGTCACTTACGTGTGTTTGGATGTGTTTGTTATGTGTTAAAACCAGGAGAGTTACGTAACAAGTTGGAGGCCAAGAGCACTAAGTGCATGCTTATCGGCTACTCCTCAACACAAAAAGGGTACAAGTGTTATGATCCGGAAGCTAGAAGAGTATTGGTTTCTAGAGATGTGAAGTTTGTAGAATCAAGTGGGTACTATGACAAGAGGAATTGGGATGAACTCAAGGACTTATCTCAATCACCTTCCGATCGTGCAACAAACCTTCGAGTAATCTTGGAGAAGCTCGGTCTAGATAGCTTCCAAGACAAGAATGGGTCTACCAAGACATCCACCTCGGATCAAGTAACAAATGATCAAGAAGCAAGTGCAAGTGACACACATCATGAAGAAGAACCATTAGATCATGGTGATGATGGACTTGATCATGAGTATAGTGAGGGCGAAGAGGGTTTAAATTCACTAAGTGAAGAAGAAGATCCTACACAAGAGGAGTCTAATGATGTGGATCAAGGAGAACAACCTCAAGAAGAAATTATTGAATTAAGAAGAAGTGAACGCATCAAGTCTCATCCCTCAAACTGGAAAAACACTCGGGTGTATTACAACAACGTAGCCGTGGCTCATCCAATACAAGCCATGTGTACTCTAGCTCACTTGCCGATGGAATATCAAGTCTATCTTACCCAAGTAGATTCACATTGGATTCCCCAAAGCTATGATGAAGCTAAAGATCATAAAGAATGGAGAGATGCGGTAAACAATGAAGTTAAAGCCATGGAAAACAATCATACATGGGATGAAGCCGAGTTACCAAAGGGAAAGAAAGCGGTCACTTCACGGTGGATCTTTACGATCAAGTACAAAAGTAATGGAGAGATTGAACGTTACAAGGCTCGACTTGTAGCAAGGGGATTCACACAAACATATGGAGAAGACTATCTTGATACTTTTGCTCCGGTAGCCAAACTCCATACCATTCGAGTTGTGCTATCTTTGGCCGTTAACTTAGAATGGGAATTATGGCAAATGGACGTTAAGAATGCTTTTCTACAAGGCGAGTTAGAAGATGAGGTGTATATGAGACCACCACCGGGTCTAGAGGACACTATTGAATCCGGGAAGGTATTCAAACTCAACAAGGCCATATATGGATTAAAGCAATCCCCTCGAGCGTGGTATCACAAGTTGAGCAACACTTTGATGGAACGAGGTTTCAAGAGGTCTGAAGCCGATCATACCCTATTCACAATCACTAGCCAAGAAGGTATTGTAGTCATTCTTGTATATGTGGATGATATCATCATATCCGGGAATGACAAGGTAGGGATACAAGACACCAAATCCTTTCTAAAATCTGTTTTTGATATTAAAGATCTTGGTGAACTTAAGTATTTTCTTGGTATTGAAGTTTGTAGATCTAAGGAAGGTTTATTTATATCTCAACGGAAATATACACTTGACCTTTTGAATGAAGTTGGTAAATTAGGTTCAAGACCGGTGGCATCACCACTAGAAGTGGATTTCCAAGTTAACCGAGAGGGGGAGAAAGGAAATGAGCCATATGAAGATGCATCACAATATCGACGTCTAGTGGGTAAGCTTATTTACTTAACAATTACTAGACCTGACATTTGCTATTCCGTGAACCAGGTGAGTCAACATATGCAAGCCCCAACGGTGCATCATTGGAACATGGTGAATCGCATACTTAAGTATCTCAAGGGTGCACCGGGTCAAGGCATATGGATGGGGTGCAACAAGAACACGGAGCTAGTGGGGTATTGTGATGCGGATTATGCTGGAGATCATGGAGATAGGCGCTCGACAACCGGCTATTGCACATTCATTGGAGGGAACTTGGTGACTTGGAAGAGTAAGAAGCAAAAGGTGGTCTCTATGTCTAGTGCCGAGTCCGAGTATCGTGCCATGAGGAAGCTCACAACCGAGTTAATTTGGCTTAAGGCACTTCTTAAAGACTTGGGAGTTGAGTCATCAAAACCAATCACAATGCATTGTGACAACCAAGCCGCAATACACATTGCATCCAACTCGGTGTTCCACGAAAGAACAAAGCACATCGAAGTAGATTGTCACAAAGTTAGAGAACAAGTTGGTCTTGGAGTCATCTTACCATGCTATACCGAGAGCTCGGAACAACTCGCGGACATCTTCACCAAAGCGGCTAGTCCACAAGTGTGTGATTATATACACTCCAAGCTCGGCCTTGTTGATCTCACCAAACCATAACACTCACACTCTTTTTCCCTTATGTATAGTTTTTCCCAAGTGGTTTTCTATACTAAGGTTTTTAATGAGGTGAGTGATTATAGGTTCAAGTTTAACCTTAAAGACCTTCTTAAATGTTAAACTTGAGGGGGAGTGTAAATTGGATATAGAAATGATCATGTTCGAGATGATCATGTCCGGGATCGAGAGATGATCATGTCCGGGATCGAGTGCCTCGAGCCACGACCGTCCGTACAACCTCGTCCGTACAAGCCCATCCGTACAAGCCCATCCGTACAGCCTCGACATCACCTCAAGCCTCATTGTCCAGTCCAATAAAGAGGCCCGTTTAAGGTTGCGAAGAAGAAGAAGAAATGAGCATCTAGATCCTTCCCCTATGTGTTGTGACCGTTGGAGCTTCAAAACAAAAGACACTCACGTGATTGTTTAAGGAGAGACACAACATGGACCAGTCGCTTTCACTCGAACCTTGAAGCCAAAATATCTTGTATATTTGTTATTATTTTATACTCTTTGTAGTGTCCATATATAGTTTGTATCTAGGTCATTTTTATATGTATGAAAAGAGAAGAACTCTCTTTCTTCACCACACTTCTCTCACCTTTCAAACTCGCATCCTTCTTCAAATCTTTCTCAAACTCACTTGTTCTTAATCTTCTCTAATTCCTTTCGAAAACTTACACACACTTCTAAACATTCTTCATCCATCTCTAGCACTTGTAATCAATCAAATTCATTGAATTATAACATATTATAACCCAATATAACTTTATACAAGCAATTAACAACCTCAAAGCAATGTTTGTGGGTTCTTATCCCATTTGGGACCAAACTTCAACAAGTCTTTCTTCACACTTCTAAACATTCTTCATCCATCTCTAGCACTTGTAATCAATCAAATTCATTGAATTATAACATATTATAACCCAATATAACTTTATACAAGCAATTAACAACCTCAAAGCAATGTTTGTGGGTTCTTATCCCATTTGGGACCAAACTTCAACAAGTCTTTCTTCACACTTCTAAACATTCTTCATCCATCTCTAGCACTTGTAATCAATCAAATTCATTGTATTATAACATATTCTAACCCAAAATAACTTTATACAAGCAATTAACTACATCAAAGCAATGTTTGTGGGTTCTTATCCCATTTGGGACCAAACTTCAACAAGTCTTTCTTCACACTTCTAAATATTCTTCATCCATCTCTAGCACTTGTAAACAATCAAATTCATTGTATTATAACATATTCGAACCCAAAATAACTTTATACAAGCCATTTACTGCCTCAAAGCATTGGTTGTGGGTTCTTATCCCATTTGGGACCAAACTTCAACAAGTCTTTCTTCACACTTCTAAATATTCTTCATCCATCTCTAGCACTTGTAATCAATCAAATTCATTGTATTATAACATATTCTAACCCAAAATAACTTTATACAAGCAATTAACTACATCAAAGCAATGTTTGTGGGTTCTTATCCCATTTGGGACCAAACTTCAACAAGTCTTTCTTCACACTTCTAAATATTCTTCATCCATCTCTAGCACTTGTAAACAATCAAATTCATTGTATTATAACATATTCGAACCCAAAATAACTTTATACAAGCCATTTACTGCCTCAAAGCATTGGTTGTGGGTTCTTATCCCATTTGGGACCAAACTTCAACAAGTCTTTCTTCCCACTTCTAAACATTCTTCATCCATCTCTAGCACTTGTAATCAATTAAATTCATTGTATTATAACATATTCTAACCCAAAATAACTTTATACAAGCCATTTACTTCCTCAAAGCATTGGTTGTGGGTTCTTATCCCATTTGAGACCAAACTTCAACAAGTCTTTCTTCACACTTCTAAACATTCTTCATTCATCTCTAGCACTTGTAAACAATCAAATTCATTGTATTATAACATATTATAACCCAAAACAACTTTATACAAGCCATTCACTGCCTCAAAGCATTGGTTGTGGGTTCTTATCCCATTTGGGACCAAACTTCAACAAGTCTTTCTTCACACTTCTAAACATTCTTCATCCATCTCTAGCACTTGTAATCAATCAAATTCATTGAATTATAACATATTATAACCCAAAATAACTTTATACAAGCAATTAACAACCTCAAAGCAATGTTTGTGGGTTCTTATCCCATTTGGGACCAAACTTCAACAAGTCTTTCTTCACACTTCTAAACATTCTTCATCCATCTCTAGCACTTATAAACAATCAAATTCATTGTATTATGACATATTCTAACCCAAAATAACTTTATACAAGCCATTTACTTCCTCAAAGCATTGGTTGTGGGTTCTTATCCCATTTGAGACCAAACTTCAACAAGTCTTTCTTCACACTTCTAAACATTCTTCATTCATATCTAGCACTTGTAAACAATCAAATTCATTGTATTATAACATATTATAACCCAAAACAACTTTATACAAGCCATTCACTGCCTCAAAGCATTGGTTGTGGGTTCTTATCCCATTTGGGACCAAACTTCAACAAGTCTTTCTTCACACTTCTAAACATTCTTCATCCATCTCTAACACTTGTAATCAATCAAGTTCATTGTATTATAACATATTCTAACCCAAAATAACTTTATACAAGCCATTAACAACCTCAAAGCAATGTTTGTGGGTTCTTATCCCATTTGGGACCAAACTTCAACAAGTCTTTCTTCACACTTCTAAACATTCTTCATCCATCTCTAGCACTTGTAATCAATTAAATTCATTGTATTATAACATATTCTAACCCAAAATAACTTTATACAAGCCATTTACTTCCTCAAAGCATTGGTTGTGGGTTCTTATCCCATTTGAGACCAAACTTCAACAAGTTTTTCTTCACACTTCTAAACATTCTTCATCCATCTCTAGCACTTGTAAACAATCAAATTCATTGTATTATAACATATTATAACCCAAAACAACTTTATACAAGCCATTTACTGCCTCAAAGCATTGGTTGTGGGTTCTTATCCCATTTGGGACCAAACTTCAACAAGTCTTTTTTCACACTTCTAAACATTCTTCATCCATCTCTAGCACTTGTAAACAATCAAATTCATTGTATAATAACATATTCTAACCCAAAATAACTTTATACAATCCATTTACTGCCTCAAAGCATTGGTTGTGGGTTCTTATCCCATTTGGGACCAAACTTCAACAAGTCTTTCTTCACACTTCTAAACATTCTTCATCCATCTCTAGCACTTGTAAACAATCAAATTCATTGAATTATAACATATTATAACCCAAAATAACTTTATACAAGCAATTAACAACCTCAAAGCAATGTTTGTGGGTTCTTATCCCATTTGGGACCAAACTTCAACAAGTCTTTCTTCACACTTCTAAACATTCTTCATCCATCTCTAGCACTTATAAACAATCAAATTCATTGTATTATGACATATTCTAACCCAAAATAACTTTATACAAGCCATTTACTTCCTCAAAGCATTGGTTGTGGGTTCTTATCCCATTTGAGACCAAACTTCAACAAGTCTTTCTTCACACTTCTAAACATTCTTCATCCATCTCTAGCACTTGTAATCAATCAAATTCATTGTATTATAACATATTCTAACCAAAAATAACTTTATACAAGCCATTTACTGCCTCAAAGCATTAGTTGTTGGTTCTTATCCCATTTGGGACCAAACTTCAACAAGTCTTTCTTCACACTTCTAAACATTCTTCATCCATCTCTAGCACTTGTAATCAATCAAATTCATTGTATTATAGCATATTCTAACCCAAAATAACTTTATACAAGCCATTTACTGCCTCAAAGCATTGGTTGTGGGTTCTTATCCCATTTGGGACCAAACTTCAACAAGTCTTTCTTTACACTTCTAAACATTCTTCATCCATCTCTAGCACTTGTAATCAATTAAATTCATTGTATTATAACATATTCTAACCCAAAATAACTTTATACAAGCCATTTACTACCTCAAAGCAATGTTTGTGGGTTCTTATCCCATTTGGGACCAAACTTCAACAAGTCTTTCTTCACACTTCCAAACATTCTTCATCCATCTCTAGCACTTGTAATCAATCAAATTCATTGTATTATAACATATTCTAACCCAAAATAACTTTATACAAGCCATTTACTGCATCAAAGCATTGGTTGTGGGTTCTTATCCTATTTGGGACCAAACTTCAACAAGTCTTTCTTCACACTTCTAAACATTCTTCATCCATCTCTAGCACTTGTAAACAATCAAATTCATTGAATTATAACATATTATAACCCAAAATAACTTTATACAAGCAATTAACAACCTCAAAGCAATGTTTGTGGGTTCTTATCCCATTTGGGACCAAACTTCAACAAGTCTTTCTTCACACTTCTAAACATTCTTCATCCATCTCTAGCACTTATAAACAATCAAATTCATTGTATTATGACATATTCTAACCCAAAATAACTTTATACAAGCCATTTACTTCCTCAAAGCATTGGTTGTGGGTTCTTATCCCATTTGAGACCAAACTTCAACAAGTCTTTCTTCACACTTCTAAACATTCTTCATCCATCTCTAGCACTTGTAATCAATCAAATTCATTGTATTATAACATATTCTAACCAAAAATAACTTTATACAAGCCATTTACTGCCTCAAAGCATTAGTTGTTGGTTCTTATCCCATTTGGGACCAAACTTCAACAAGTCTTTCTTCACACTTCTAAACATTCTTCATCCATCTCTAGCACTTGTAATCAATCAAATTCATTGTATTATAGCATATTCTAACCCAAAATAACTTTATACAAGCCATTTACTGCCTCAAAGCATTGGTTGTGGGTTCTTATCCCATTTGGGACCAAACTTCAACAAGTCTTTCTTTACACTTCTAAACATTCTTCATCCATCTCTAGCACTTGTAATCAATTAAATTCATTGTATTATAACATATTCTAACCCAAAATAACTTTATACAAGCCATTTACTACCTCAAAGCAATGTTTGTGGGTTCTTATCCCATTTGGGACCAAACTTCAACAAGTCTTTCTTCACACTTCCAAACATTCTTCATCCATCTCTAGCACTTGTAATCAATCAAATTCATTGTATTATAACATATTCTAACCCAAAATAACTTTATACAAGCCATTTACTGCATCAAAGCATTGGTTGTGGGTTCTTATCCTATTTGGGACCAAACTTCAACAAGTCTTTCTTCACACTTCTAAACATTCTTCATCCATCTCTAGCACTTGTAAACAATCAAATTCATTGTATTATAACATATTCTAACCCAAAATAACTTTATACAAGCCATTTACTGCCTCAAAGCATTGGTTGTGGGTTCTTATCCCATTTGGGACCAAACTTCAACAAGTCTTTCTTCACACTTCTAAACATTCTTCATCCATCTCTAGCACTTGTAATCAATCAAATTCATTGAATTATAACATATTATAACCCAAAATAACTTTATACAAGCAATTAACAACCTCAAAGCAATGTTTGTGGGTTCTTATCCCATTTGGGACCAAACTTCAACAAGTCTTTCTTTACACTTCTAAACATTCTTCATCCATCTCTAGCACTTGTAATCAATCAAATTCATTGTATTATAACATATTCTAACCCAAAATAACTTTATACAAGCAATTAACTACATCTAAGCAATGTTTGTGGGTTCTTATCCCATTTGGGACCAAACTTCAACAAGTCTTTCTTCACACTTCTAAACATTCTTCATCCATCTCTAGCACTTGTAAACAATCAAATTCATTGTATTATAACATATTCTAACCCAAAATAACTTTATAAAAGCCATTTACTGCCTCAAAGCATTGGTTGTGGGTTCTTATCCCATTTGGGACCAAACTTCAACAAGTCTTTCTGCACACTTCTAAACATTCTTCATCCATCTCTAGCACTTGTAAACAATCAAATTCATTGTATAATAACATATTCTAACCCAAAATAACTTTATACAATCCATTTACTGCCTCAAAGCATTGGTTGTGGGTTCTTATCCCATTTGGGACCAAAATTCAACAAGTCTTTCTTCACACTTCTAAAATCTCTGCATGCATCTCTAGCACTTGTAATCAATTAAATTCATTGTATTATAACATATTATAACCCAAAACAACTTTATACAAGCCATTCACTGCCTCAAAGCATTGGTTGTGGGTTCTTATCCCATTTGGGACCAAACTTCAACAAGTCTTTCTTCACACTTCTAAACATTCTTCATCCATCTCTAGCACTTGTAATCAATCAAATTCATTGAATTATAACATATTATAACCCAAAATAACTTTATACAAGCAATTAACAACCTCAAAGCAATGTTTGTGGGTTCTTATCCCATTTGGGACCAAACTTCAACAAGTCTTTCTTCACACTTCTAAACATTCTTCATCCATCTCTAGCACTTATAAACAATCAAATTCATTGTATTATGACATATTCTAACCCAAAATAACTTTATACAAGCCATTTACTTCCTCAAAGCATTGGTTGTGGGTTCTTATCCCATTTGAGACCAAACTTCAACAAGTCTTTCTTCACACTTCTAAACATTCTTCATTCATATCTAGCACTTGTAAACAATCAAATTCATTGTATTATAACATATTATAACCCAAAACAACTTTATACAAGCCATTCACTGCCTCAAAGCATTGGTTGTGGGTTCTTATCCCATTTGAGACCAAACTTCAACAAGTCTTTCTTCACACTTCTAAACATTCTTCATCCATCTCTAACACTTGTAATCAATCAAGTTCATTGTATTATAACATATTCTAACCCAAAATAACTTTATACAAGCCATTAACAACCTCAAAGCAATGTTTGTGGGTTCTTATCCCATTTGGGACCAAACTTCAACAAGTCTTTCTTCACACTTCTAAACATTCTTCATCCATCTCTAGCACTTGTAATCAATTAAATTCATTGTATTATAACATATTCTAACCCAAAATAACTTTATACAAGCCATTTACTTCCTCAAAGCATTGGTTGTGGGTTCTATCCCATTTGAGACCAAACTTCAACAAGTTTTTCTTCACACTTCTAAACATTCTTCATCCATCTCTAGCACTTGTAAACAATCAAATTCATTGTATTATAACATATTATAACCCAAAACAACTTTATACAAGCCATTTACTGCCTCAAAGCATTGGTTGTGGGTTCTTATCCCATTTGGGACCAAACTTCAACAAGTCTTTCTTCACACTTCTAAACATTCTTCATCCATCTCTAGCACTTAACAATCAAATTCATTGTATAATAACATATTCTAACCCAAAATAACTTTATACAATCCATTTACTGCCTCAAAGCATTGGTTGTGGGTTCTTATCCCATTTGGGACCAAACTTCAACAAGTCTTTCTTCACACTTCTAAACATTCTTCATCCATCTCTAGCACTTGTAAACAATCAAATTCATTGAATTATAACATATTATAACCCAAAATAACTTTATACAAGCAATTAACAACCTCAAAGCAATGTTTGTGGGTTCTTATCCCATTTGGGACCAAACTTCAACAAGTCTTTCTTCACACTTCTAAACATTCTTCATCCATCTCTAGCACTTATAAACAATCAAATTCATTGTATTATGACATATTCTAACCCAAAATAACTTTATACAAGCCATTTACTTCCTCAAAGCATTGGTTGTGGGTTCTTATCCCATTTGAGACCAAACTTCAACAAGTCTTTCTTCACACTTCTAAACATTCTTCATTCATCTCTAGCACTTGTAAACAATCAAATTCATTGTATTATAACATATTATAACCCAAAACAACTTTATACAAGCCATTCACTGCCTCAAAGCATTGGTTGTGGGTTCTTATCCAATTTGGGACCAAACTTCAACAAGTCTTTCTTCACACTTCTAAACATTCTTCATCCATCTCTAACACTTGTAATCAATCAAATTCATTGAATTATAACATATTATAACCCAAAATAACTTTATACAAGCCATTAACAACCTCAAAGCAATGTTTGTGGGTTCTTATCCCATTTGGGACCAAACTTCAACAAGTCTTTCTTCACACTTCTAAACATTCTTCATCCATCTCTAGCACTTGTAATCAATTAAATTCATTGTATTATAACATATTCTAACCCAAAATAACTTTATACAAGCCATTTACTTCCTCAAAGCATTGGTTGTGGGTTCTTATCCCATTTGAGACCAAACTTCAACAAGTTTTTCTTCACACTTCTAAACATTCTTCATCCATCTCTAGCACTTGTAAACAATCAAATTCATTGTATTATAACATATTATAACCCAAAACAACTTTATACAAGCCATTTACTGCCTCAAAGCATTGGTTGTGGGTTCTTATCCCATTTGGGACCAAACTTCAACAAGTCTTTCTTCACACTTCTAAACATTCTTCATCCATCTCTAGCACTTGTAAACAATCAAATTCATTGTATAATAACATATTCTAACCCAAAATAAATTTATACAATCCATTTACTGCCTCAAAGCATTGGTTGTGGGTTCTTATCCCATTTGGGACCAAACTTCAACAAGTCTTTCTTCACACTTCTAAACATTCTTCATCCATCTCTAGCACTTGTAAACAATCAAATTCATTGTATTATAACATATTCTAACCCAAAATAACTTTATACAAGCCATTTACTGCCTCAAAGCATTGGTTGTGGGTTCTTATCCCATTTGGGACCAAACTTCAACAAGTCTTTCTTCACACTTCTAAACATTCTTCATCCATCTCTAGCACTTGTAATCAATTAAATTCATTGTATTATAACATATTCTAACCCAAAATAACTTTATACAAGCCATTTACTTCTTCAAAGCATTGGTTGTGGGTTCTTATCCCATTTGAGACCAAACTTCAACAAGTCTTTCTTCACACTTCTAAACATTCTTCATCCATCTCTAGCACTTGTAAACAATCAAATTCATTGTATTATAACATATTCTAACCCAAAATAACTTTATACAAGCCATTGACTGCCTCAAAGCATTGGTTGTGGGTTCTTATCCCATTTGGGACCAAACTTCAACAAGTCTTTCTTCACACTTCTAAACATTCTTCATCCATCTCTAGCACTTGTAATCAATCAAATTCATTGAATTATAACATATTATAACCCAAAATAACTTTATACAAGCAATTAACAACCTCAAAGCAATGTTTGTGGGCTCTTATCCCATTTGGGACCAAACTTCAACAAGTCTTTCTTCACACTTCTAAACATTCTTCATCCATCTCTAGCACTTATAAACAATCAAATTCATTGTATTATGACATATTCTAACGCAAAATAACTTTATACAACCATTTACTTCCTCAAAGCATTGGTTGTGGGTTCTTATCCCATTTGAGACCAAACTTCAACAAGTCTTTCTTCACACTTCTAAACATTCTTCATCCATCTCTAGCACTTGTAATCAATCAAATTCATTGAATTATAACATATTATAACCCCAAATAACTTTCTACAAGCAATTAACAACCTCAAAGCAATGTTTGTGGGTTCTTATCCCATTTGGGACCAAACTTCAACAAGTCTTTCTTCACACTTCTAAACATTCTTCATCCATCTCTAGCACTTGTAATCAATCAAATTCATTGTATTATAACATATTCTAACCCAAAATAACTTTATACAAGCAATTAACTACATCAAAGCAATGTTTGTGGGTTCTTATCCCATTTGGGACCAAACTTCAACAAGTCTTTCTTCACACTTCTAAACATTCTTCATCCATCTCTAGCACTTGTAAACAATCAAATTCATTGTATTATAACATATTCTAACCCAAAATAACTTTATACAAGCCATTTACTGCCTCAAAGCATTGGTTGTGGGTTCTTATCCCATTTGGGACCAAACTTCAACAAGTCTTTCTTCACACTTCTAAACATTCTTCATCCATCTCTAGCACTTGTAATCAATTAAATTCATTGTATTATAACATATTCTAACCCAAAATAACTTTATACAAGCCATTTACTTCCTCAAAGCATTGGTTGTGGGTTCTTATCCCATTTGAGACCAAACTTCAACAAGTCTTTCTTCACACTTCTAAACATTCTTCATTCATCTCTAGCACTTGTAAACAATCAAATTCATTGTATTATAACATATTATAACCCAAAAGAACTTTATACAAGCCATTCACTGCCTCAAAGCATTGGTTGTGGGTTCTTATCCCATTTGGGACCAAACTTCAACAAGTCTTTCTTCACACTTCTAAACATTCTTCATCCATCTCTAGCACTTGTAATCAATCAAATTCATTGAATTATAACATATTATAACCCAAAATAACTTTATACAAGCAAATAACAACCTCAAAGCAATGTTTGTGGGTTCTTATCCCATTTGGGACCAAACTTCAACAAGTCTTTCTTCACACTTCTAAACATTCTTCATCCATCTCTAGCACTTATAAACAATCAAATTCATTGTATTATGACATATTCTAACCCAAAATAACTTTATACAAGCCATTTACTTCCTCAAAGCATTGGTTGTGGGTTCTTATCCCATTTGAGACCAAACTTCAACAAGTCTTTCTTCACACTTCTAAACATTCTTCATTCATCTCTAGCACTTGTAAACAATCAAATTCATTGTATTATAACATATTATAACCCAAAACAACTTTATACAAGCCATTCACTGCCTCAAAGCATTGGTTGTGGGTTCTTATCCCATTTGGGACCAAACTTCAACAAGTCTTTCTTCACACTTCTAAACATTCTTCATCCATCTCTAACACTTGTAATCAATCAAATTCATTGTATTATAACATATTCTAACCCAAAATAACTTTATACAAGCCATTAACAACCTCAAAGCAATGTTTGTGGGTTCTTATCCCATTTGGGACCAAACTTCAACAAGTCTTTCTTCACACTTCTAAACATTCTTCATCCATCTCTAGCACTTGTAATCAATTAAATTCATTGTATTATAACATATTCTAACCCAAAATAACTTTATACAAGCCATTTACTTCCTCAAAGCATTGGTTGTGGGTTCTTATCCCATTTGAGACCAAACTTCAACAAGTTTTTCTTCACACTTCTAAACATTCTTCATCCATCTCTAGCACTTGTAAACAATCAAATTCATTGTATTATAACATATTATAACCCAAAACAACTTTATACAAGCCATTTACTGCCTCAAAGCATTGGTTGTGGGTTCTTATCCCATTTGGGACCAAACTTCAACAAGTCTTTCTTCACACTTCTAAACATTCTTCATCCATCTCTAGCACTTGTAAACAATCAAATTCATTGTATAATAACATATTCTAACCCAACATAACTTTATACAATCCATTTACTGCCTCAAAGCATTGGTTGTGGGTTCTTATCCCATTTGGGACCAAACTTCAACAAGTCTTTCTTCACACTTCTAAACATTCTTCATCCATCTCTAGCACTTGTAAACAATCAAATTCATTGTATTATAACATATTCTAACCCAAAATAACTTTATACAAGCCATTTACTGCCTCAAAGCATTGGTTGTGGGTTCTTATACCATTTGGGACCAAACTTCAACAAGTCTTTCTTCACACTTCTAAACATTCTTCATCCATCTCTAGCACTTGTAATCAATTAAATTCATTGTATTATAACATATTCTAACCCAAAATAACTTTATACAAGCCATTTACTTCCTCAAAGCATTGGTTGTGGGTTCTTATCCCATTTGAGACCAAACTTCAACAAGTCTTTCTTCACACTTCTAAACATTCTTCATTCATCTCTAGCACTTGTAAACAATCAAATTCATTGTATTATAACATATTATAACCCAAAACAACTTTATACAAGCCATTCACTGCCTCAAAGCATTGGTTGTGGGTTCTTATCCCATTTGGGACCAAACTTCAACAAGTCTTTCTTCACACTTCTAAACATTCTTCATCCATCTCTAGCACTTGTAATCAATCAAATTCATTGAATTATAACATATTATAACCCAAAATAACTTTATACAAGCAATTAACAACCTCAAAGCAATGTTTGTGGGTTCTTATCCCATTTGGGACCAAACTTCAACAAGTCTTTCTTCACACTTCTAAACATTCTTCATCCATCTCTAGCACTTATAAACAATCAAATTCATTGTATTATGACATATTCTAACCCAAAATAACTTTATACAAGCCATTTACTTCCTCAAAGCATTGGTTGTGGGTTCTTATCCCATTTGAGACCAAACTTCAACAAGTCTTTCTTCACACTTCTAAACATTCTTCATTCATCTCTAGCACTTGTAAACAATCAAATTCATTGTATTATAACATATTATAACCCAAAACAACTTTATACAAGCCATTCACTGCCTCAAAGCATTGGTTGTGGGTTCTTATCCCATTTGGGACCAAACTTCAACAAGTCTTTCTTCACACTTCTAAACATTCTTCATCCATCTCTAACACTTGTAATCAATCAAATTCATTGTATTATAACATATTATAACCCAAAATAACTTTATACAAGCCATTAACAACCTCAAAGCAATGTTTGTGGGTTCTTATCCCATTTGGGACCAAACTTCAACAAGTCTTTCTTCACACTTCTAAACATTCTTCATCCATCTCTAGCACTTGTAATCAATTAAATTCATTGTATTATAACATATTCTAACCCAAAATAACTTTATACAAGCCATTTACTTCCTCAAAGCATTGGTTGTGGGTTCTTATCCCATTTGAGACCAAACTTCAACAAGTTTTTCTTCACACTTCTAAACATTCTTCATCCATCTCTAGCACTTGTAAACAATCAAATTCATTGTATTATAACATATTATAACCCAAAACAACTTTATACAAGCCATTTACTGCCTCAAAGCATTGGTTGTGGGTTCTTATCCCATTTGGGACCAAACTTCAACAAGTCTTTCTTCACACTTCTAAACATTCTTCATCCATCTCTAGCACTTGTAAACAATCAAATTCATTGTATAATAACATATTCTAACCCAAAATAACTTTATACAATCCATTTACTGCCTCAAAGCATTGGTTGTGGGTTCTTATCCCATTTGGGACCAAACTTCAACAAGTCTTTCTTCACACTTCTAAACATTCTTCATCCATCTCTAGCACTTGTAAACAATCAAATTCATTGTATTATAACATATTCTAACCCAAAATAACTTTATACAAGCCATTTACTGCCTCAAAGCATTGGTTGTGGGTTCTTATCCCATTTGGGACCAAACTTCAACAAGTCTTTCTTCACACTTCTAAACATTCTTCATCCATCTCTAGCACTTGTAATCAATTAAATTCATTGTATTATAACATATTCTAACCCAAAATAACTTTATACAAGCCATTTACTTCTTCAAAGCATTGGTTGTGGGTTCTTATCCCATTTGAGACCAAACTTCAACAAGTCTTTCTTCACACTTCTAAACATTCTTCATCCATCTCTAGCACTTGTAAACAATCAAATTCATTGTATTATATCATATTCTAACCCAAAATAACTTTATACAAGCCATTGACTGCCTCAAAGCATTGGTTGTGGGTTCTTATCCCATTTGGGACCAAACTTCAACAAGTCTTTCTTCACACTTCTAAACATTCTTCATCCATCTCTAGCACTTGTAATCAATCAAATTCATTGAATTATAACATATTATAACCCAAAATAACTTTATACAAGCAATTAACAACCTCAAAGCAATGTTTGTGGGTTCTTATCCCATTTGGGACCAAACTTCAACAAGTCTTTCTTCACACTTCTAAACATTCTTCATCCATCTCTAGCACTTATAAACAATCAAATTCATTGTATTATGACATATTCTAACCCAAAATAACTTTATACAAGCAATTTACTTCCTCAAAGCATTGGTTGTGGGTTCTTATCCCATTTGAGACCAAACTTCAACAAGTCTTTCTTCACACTTCTAAACATTCTTCATCCATCTCTAGCACTTATAAACAATCAAATTCATTGTATTATGACATATTCTAACCCAAAATAACTTTATACAAGCCATTTACTTCCTCAAAGCATTGGTTGTGGGTTCTTATCCCATTTGAGACCAAACTTCAACAAGTCTTTCTTCACACTTCTAAACATTCTTCATTCAATTCTAGCACTTGTAAACAATCAAATTCATTGTATTATAACATATTATAACCCAAAACAACTTTATACAAGCCATTCACTGCCTCAAAGCATTGGTTGTGGGTTCTTATCCCATTTGGGACCAAACTTCAACAAGTCTTTCTTCACACTTCTAAACATTCTTCATCCATCTCTAACACTTGTAATCAATCAAATTCATTGTATTATAACATATTCTAACCCAAAATAACTTTATACAAGCCATTAACAACCTCAAAGCAATGTTTGTGGGTTCTTAACCCATTTGGGACCAAACTTCAACAAGTCTTTCTTCACACTTCTAAACATTCTTCATCCATCTCTAGCACTTGTAATCAATTAAATTCATTGTATTATAACATATTCTAACCCAAAATAACTTTATACAAGCCATTTACTTCCTCAAAGCATTGGTTGTGGGTTCTTATCCCATTTGAGACCAAACTTCAACAAGTTTTTCTTCACACTTCTTGTAAGATTTCAAAGAGAATGAGCTGCAAGATCCACTCTTCTCCATAAAGCTCACAAGAAACTCACAAGAACACCAAATCTGAGTTTGTGTGTCTCTTGTGTAAAACCATCAAGAAACGAACTCAATAAGAGACATTCTTGAGGTTATAAACTAAGTAATACACGCCCATTTAAGCTGTATATACTTAAGAATAAGCATGAGAGGCAGCAGCTCTCTCACACCAAAACAGAACCCAAAACCCTTATGAAATCGATTAGAAGGAAAGGAGAGAATTAGATGAGAGAAAGGGATGAGACCAAGCATTGCCAAAGCTTGGTCTCTCCATGAGAATATAAAGATCAGAACTTCCCCATTTGAGAGTATAAGAGACGATTTTAGTATAGGGGAAGACTCCCCAAAGGAGAGCTTAGCTTTTATTATGCATAAGCTTACATATATATACTACAATGAATGGGATAAGGTGTATCCCTTCTCACCCTAATCTCCAACGGTCATATACATTTAAATCTAGTTATTTAAACTTAAATCTAGATAAATTATAGAGGAGAAAGTGACATGAAGAGAGAGGGCGAGCTGGTCCCAAGCTTAGATAGTGACATCTCCGAAAATGCTTCAAATGCCCACTTGTGGTTTCTCTCTTTGGTTGCTTTATCTCCAACGTCTATATTGAGGTCTTGGGCGCCTAAGACTGATAGTGACAGCACATAAACGTCCCTCTTAGCTCACATGTGACTCCTTGCAACTTGCATTGTTTCTTCACACATGTGACTCCTCTTTTTGGCGCCTAAACACATTTGAATCTAGGGACTTCTTCACTTCTTCATTGTCCCTAGATTTGCACATTCTTTATCAACTTATTGTTGACCCTAGATTTGCACAATCTTTATCTTCAAGATTGACCCGAACTTTGCACATTCTTCTTTGGTGATCAAACCCCGGTTTTGCACATCTTGGTGATGACCCGAACTTTGCACAAGCTTCGGTCTTGATAACTTTGACCCGAACTTTGCACATCTTGATAACTTCATGAATGACCCGCACTTTGCACATCTTGATAACTTCATGAAAGAACCGAACTTTGCACATCTTGATAACTTCATGAATGACCCGCACTTTGCACATCTTGATAACTTCATGAATGACCCGAACTTTGCACATTCATTTCTTGAGTCTTGGTGACTTGAACCGTGTTTTGCACGGCTATTATCAACACTTCGAGTAGAGCTCTTCGGCCTTGTCTTAAGGAACTTCGGCCTCGGCTCTCCTTTGCTTCTTGTGTTTTCCGTGACATGTCATGTATTAATCGCGAGTTTACTTCCGGATGTATGGCTCCTTTACATGACTTCTTCATTCGGTTCAATACTCCCCCTCAAGCTTAAGCGTAGAGATATCGGAGGTTGAGCTTGGACATAAACGAGCCTAGTTGAGTGTGTCACTTCATTTTGTACACAATCATGCTCGGCCTCTTCTTCAAGAATGCGGCCTTCAGTTTTCCTTCTCTTCTTTCTCTCCAATACTTCTAAACATTCTTCATCCATCTCTAGCACTTGTAAACAATCAAATTCATTGTATTATAACATATTATAACCCAAAACAACTTTATACAAGCCATTTACTGCCTCAAAGCATTGGTTGTGGGTTCTTATCCCATTTGGGACCAAACTTCAACAAGTCTTTCTTCACACTTCTAAACATTCTTCATCCATCTCTAGCACTTGTAAACAATCAAATTCATTGTATTATAACATATTCCAACCCAAAATAACTTTATACAAGCCATTTACTGCCTCAAAGCATTGGTTGTGGGTTCTTATCCCATTTGGGACCAAACTTCAACAAGTCTTTCTTCACACTTCTAAACATTCTTCATCCATCTCTAGCACTTGTAATCAATTAAATTCATTGTATTATAACATATTCTAACCCAAAATAACTTTATACAAGCCATTTACTTCTTCAAAGCATTGGTTGTGGGTTCTTATCCCATTTGAGACCAAACTTCAACAAGTCTTTCTTCACACTTCTAAACATTCGTCATCCATCTCTAGCACTTGTAAACAATCAAATTCATTGTATTATAACATATTCTAACCCAAAATAACTTTATACAAGCCATTGACTGCCTCAAAGCATTGGTTGTGGGTTCTTATCCCATTTGGGACCAAACTTCAACAAGTCTTTCTTCACACTTCTAAACATTCTTCATCCATCTCTAGCACTTGTAATCAATCAAATTCATTGAATTATAACATATTATAACCCAAAATAACTTTATACAAGCAATTAACAACCTCAAAGCAATGTTTGTGGGTTCTTATCCCATTTGGGACCAAACTTCAACAAGTCTTTCTTCACACTTCTAAACATTCTTCATCCATCTCTAGCACTTATAAACAATCAAATTCATTGTATTATGACATATTCTAACCCAAAATAACTTTATACAAGCCATTTACTGCCTCAAAGCATTGGTTGTGGGTTCTTATCCCATTTGGGACCAAACTTCAACAAGTCTTTCTTCACACTTCTAAACATTCTTCATCCATCTCTAGCACTTGTAAACAATCAAATTCATTGTATTATAACATATTCTAACCCAAAACAACTTTATACAAGCCATTTACTGCCTCAAAGAATTGGTTGTGGGTTCTTATCCCATTTGGGACCAAACTTCAACAAGTCTTTCTTCACACTTCTAAACATTCTTCATCCATCTCTAACACTTGTAATCAATCAAATTCATTGTATTATAACATATTCTAACCCAAAATAACTTTATACAAGCCATTAACAACCTCAAAGCAATGTTTGTGGGTTCTTATCCCATTTGGGACCAAACTTCAACAAGTCTTTCTTCACACTTCTAAACATTCTTCATCCATCTCTAGCACTTATAAACAATCAAATTCATTGTATTATGACATATTCTAACGCAAAATAACTTTATACAAGCCATTTACTTCCTCAAAGCATTGGTTGTGGGTTCTTATCCCATTTGAGACCAAACTTCAACAAGTCTTTCTTCACACTTCTAAACATTCTTCATCCATCTCTAGCACTTGTAATCAATCAAATTCATTGAATTATAACATATTATAACCCAAAATAACTTTCTACAAGCAATTAACAACCTCAAAGCAATGTTTGTGGGTTCTTATCCCATTTGGGACCAAACTTCAACATGTCTTTCTTCACACTTCTAAACATTCTTCATCCATCTCTAGCACTTGTAATCAATCAAATTCATTGTATTATAACATATTCTAACCCAAAATAACTTTATACAAGCAATTAACTACATCAAAGCAATGTTTGTGGGTTCTTATCCCATTTGGGACCAAACTTCAACAAGTCTTTCTTCACACTTCTAAATATTCTTCATCCATCTCTAGCACTTGTAAACAATCAAATTCATTGTATTATAACATATTCTAACCCAAAATAACTTTATACAAGCCATTTACTGCCTCAAAGCATTGGTTGTGGGTTCTTATCCCATTTGGGACCAAACTTCAACAAGTCTTTCTTCACACTTCTAAACATTCTTCATCCATCTCTAGCACTTGTAATCAATTAAATTCATTGTATTATAACATATTCTAACCCAAAATAACTTTATACAATTCATTTACTTCCTCAAAGCATTGGTTGTGGGTTCTTATCCCATTTGAGACCAAACTTCAACAAGTCTTTCTTCACACTTCTAAACATTCTTCATTCATCTCTAGCACTTGTAAACAATCAAATTCATTGTATTATAACATATTATAACCCAAAACAACTTTATACAAGCCATTCACTGCCTCAAAGCATTGGTTGTGGGTTCTTATCCCATTTGGGACCAAACTTCAACAAGTCTTTCTTCACACTTCTAAACATTCTTCATCCATCTCTAGCACTTGTAAACAATCAAATTCATTGTATTATAACATATTCCAACCCAAAATAACTTTATACAAGCCATTTACTGCCTCAAAGCATTGGTTGTGGGTTCTTATCCCATTTGGGACCAAACTTCAACAAGTCTTTCTTCACACTTCTAAACATTCTTCATCCATCTCTAGCACTTGTAATCAATTAAATTCATTGTATTATAACATATTCTAACCCAAAATAACTTTATACAAGCCATTTACTTCTTCAAAGCATTGGTTGTGGGTTCTTATCCCATTTGAGACCAAACTTCAACAAGTCTTTCTTCACACTTCTAAACATTCGTCATCCATCTCTAGCACTTGTAAACAATCAAATTCATTGTATTATAACATATTCTAACCCAAAATAACTTTATACAAGCCATTGACTGCCTCAAAGCATTGGTTGTGGGTTCTTATCCCATTTGGGACCAAACTTCAACAAGTCTTTCTTCACACTTCTAAACATTCTTCATCCATCTCTAGCACTTGTAATCAATCAAATTCATTGAATTATAACATATTATAACCCAAAATAACTTTATACAAGCAATTAACAACCTAAAAGCAATGTTTGTGGGTTCTTATCCCATTTGGGACCAAACTTCAACAAGTCTTTCTTCACACTTCTAAACATTCTTCATCCATCTCTAGCACTTATAAACAATCAAATTCATTGTATTATGACATATTCTAACCCAAAATAACTTTATACAAGCCATTTACTGCCTCAAAGCATTGGTTGTGGGTTCTTATCCCATTTGGGACCAAACTTCAACAAGTCTTTCTTCACACTTCTAAACATTCTTCATCCATCTCTAGCACTTGTAAACAATCAAATTCATTGTATTATAACATATTCTAACCCAAAACAACTTTATACAAGCCATTTACTGCCTCAAAGAATTGGTTGTGGGTTCTTATCCCATTTGGGACCAAACTTCAACAAGTCTTTCTTCACACTTCTAAACATTCTTCATCCATCTCTAACACTTGTAATCAATCAAATTCATTGTATTATAACATATTCTAACCCAAAATAACTTTATACAAGCCATTAACAACCTCAAAGCAATGTTTGTGGGTTCTTATCCCATTTGGGACCAAACTTCAACAAGTCTTTCTTCACACTTCTAAACATTCTTCATCCATCTCTAGCACTTATAAACAATCAAATTCATTGTATTATGACATATTCTAACGCAAAATAACTTTATACAAGCCATTTACTTCCTCAAAGCATTGGTTGTGGGTTCTTATCCCATTTGAGACCAAACTTCAACAAGTCTTTCTTCACACTTCTAAACATTCTTCATCCATCTCTAGCACTTGTAATCAATCAAATTCATTGAATTATAACATATTATAACCCAAAATAACTTTCTACAAGCAATTAACAACCTCAAAGCAATGTTTGTGGGTTCTTATCCCATTTGGGACCAAACTTCAACATGTCTTTCTTCACACTTCTAAACATTCTTCATCCATCTCTAGCACTTGTAATCAATCAAATTCATTGTATTATAACATATTCTAACCCAAAATAACTTTATACAAGCAATTAACTACATCAAAGCAATGTTTGTGGGTTCTTATCCCATTTGGGACCAAACTTCAACAAGTCTTTCTTCACACTTCTAAATATTCTTCATCCATCTCTAGCACTTGTAAACAATCAAATTCATTGTATTATAACATATTCTAACCCAAAATAACTTTATACAAGCCATTTACTGCCTCAAAGCATTGGTTGTGGGTTCTTATCCCATTTGGGACCAAACTTCAACAAGTCTTTCTTCACACTTCTAAACATTCTTCATCCATCTCTAGCACTTGTAATCAATTAAATTCATTGTATTATAACATATTCTAACCCAAAATAACTTTATACAATTCATTTACTTCCTCAAAGCATTGGTTGTGGGTTCTTATCCCATTTGAGACCAAACTTCAACAAGTCTTTCTTCACACTTCTAAACATTCTTCATTCATCTCTAGCACTTGTAAACAATCAAATTCATTGTATTATAACATATTATAACCCAAAACAACTTTATACAAGCCATTCACTGCCTCAAAGCATTGGTTGTGGGTTCTTATCCCATTTGGGACCAAACTTCAACAAGTCTTTCTTCACACTTCTAAACATTCTTCATCCATCTCTAGCACTTGTAATCAATCAAATTCATTGAATTATAACATATTATAACCCAAAATAACTTTATACAAGCAATTAACAACCTCAAAGCAATGTTTGTGGGTTCTTATCCCATTTGGGACCAAACTTCAACAAGTCTTTCTTCACACTTCTAAACATTCTTCATCCATCTCTAGCACTTATAAACAATCAAATTCATTGTATTATGACATATTCTAACCCAAAATAACTTTATACAAGCCATTTACTTCCTCAAAGCATTGGTTGTGGGTTCTTATCCCATTTGAGACCAAACTTCAACAAGTCTTTCTTCACACTTCTAAACATTCTTCATTCATCTCTAGCACTTGTAAACAATCAAATTCATTGTATTATAACATATTATAACCCAAAACAACTTTATACAAGCCATTCACTGCCTCAAAGCATTGGTTGTGGGTTCTTATCCCATTTGGGACCAAACTTCAACAAGTCTTTCTTCACACTTCTAAACATTCTTCATCCATCTCTAACACTTGTAATCAATCAAATTCATTGTATTATAACATATTCTAACCCAAAATAACTTTATACAATCCATTTACTGCCTCAAAGCATTGGTTGTGGGTTCTTATCCCATTTGGGACCAAACTTCAACAAGTCTTTCTTCACACTTCTAAACATTCTTCATCCATCTCTAGCACTTGTAAACAATCAAATTCATTGTATTATAACATATTCTAACCCAAAATAACTTTATACAAGCCATTTACTGCCTCAAAGCATTGGTTGTGGGTTCTTATCCCATTTGGGACCCAACTTCAACAAGTCTTTCTTCACACTTCTAAACATTCTTCATTCATCTCTAGCACTTGTAATCAATTAAATTCATTGTATTATAACATATTCTAACCCAAAATAACTTTATACAAGCCATTTACTTTTTCAAAGCATTGGTTGTGGGTTCTTATCCCATTTGAGACCAAACTTCAACAAGTCTTTCTTCACACTTCTAAACATTCTTCATCCATCTCTAGCACTTGTAAACAATCAATTTCATTGTATTATAACATATTATAACCCAAAACAACTTTATACAAGCCATTTACTGCCTCAAAGTATTGGTTGTGGGTTCTTATCCCATTTGGGACCAAACTTCAACAAGTCTTTCTTCACACTTCTAAACATTCTTCATCCATCTCTAGCACTTGTAAACAATCAAATTCATTGTATTATAACATATTCTAACCCAAAACAACTTTATACAAGCCATTTACTGCCTCAAAGCATTGGTTGTGGGTTCTTATCCCATTTGGGACCAAACTTCAACAAGTCTTTCTTCACACTTCTAAACATTCTTCATCCATCTCTAGCACTTGTAAACAATCAAATTCATTGTATAATAACATATTCTAACCCAAAATAACTTTATACAATCCATTTACTGCCTCAAAGCATTGGTTGTGGGTTCTTATCCCATTTGGGACCAAACTTCAACAAGTCTTTCTTCACACTTTTAAACATTCTTCATCCATCTCTAGCACTTGTAATCAATCAAATTCATTGAATTATAACATATTATAACCCAAAATAACTTTATACAAGCAATTAACAACCTCAAAGCATTGGTTGTGGGTTCTTATCCCATTTGAGACCAAACTTCAACAAGTCTTTCTTCACACTTCTAAACATTCTTCATCCATCTCTAGCACTTATAAACAATCAAATTCATTCTATTATGACATATTCTAACCCAAAATAACTTTATACAAGCCATTTACTTCCTCAAAGCATTGGTTGTGGGTTCTTATCCCATTTGAGACCAAACTTCAACAAGTCTTTCTTCACACTTCTAAACATTCTTCATCCATCTCTAGCACTTGTAATCAATCAAATTCATTGTATTATAACATATTCTAACCAAAAATAACTTTATACAAGCCATTTACTGCCTCAAAGCATTAGTTGTTGGTTCTTATCCAATTTTGGAACAAAATTAAACAAGTCTTTCTTCACACTTCTAAACATTCTTCATCCATCTCTAGCACTTGTAAACAATCAAATTCATTGTATTATAGCATATTCTAACCCAAAATAACTTTATACAAGCCATTTACTGCCTCAAAGCATTGGTTGTGGGTTCTTATCCCATTTGGGACCAAACTTCAACAAGTCTTTCTTCACATTTCTAAACATTCTTCATCCATCTCTAGCACTTGTAATCAATCAAATTCATTGAATTATAACATATTATAACCCAAAATAACTTTATACAAGCAATTAACAACCTCAAAGCAATGTTTGTGGGTTCTTATCCCATTTGGGACTAAACTTCAACAAGTCTTTCTTCACACTTCTAAACATTCTTCATCCATCTCTAGCACTTATAAACAATCAAATTCATTGTATTATGAAATATTCTAACCCAAAATAACTTTATACAAGCCATTTACTTCCTCAAAGCATTGGTTGTGGGTTCTTATCCCATTTGGGACCAAACTTCAACAAGTCTTTCTTCACACTTCTAAACATTCTTCATCCATCTCTAGCACTTGTAATCAATCAAATTCATTGAATTATAACATATTATAACCCAAAATAACTTTATACAAGCAATTAACAAACTCAAAGCAATGTTTGTGGGTTCTTATCCCATTTGGGACCAAACTTCAACAAGTCTTTCTTCACACTTCTAAATGTAAGATTTGAAGAAGAATATTAAGTATGGAAGGAGAGAAGAAGAATCGAGTTCAATGATGAAGGAGTATGCGAGTTTGGTAGGTGAGTAACAAGAGAATGGAAGAAGAGTAGAACTCTTTTCTTGCTTCATTTAGAACATATTACAAAGCTATATATAGTCAACTACACAAAGAATAAGAAAACCCTAGATGCTATACAAGTCGATATCAAGAAAGCGACATCTCTTTGGTAAAGGAGCCTAAATCAAACATGTGACTCCTTCCACTTGCGCTATCACTAACGGTAAGATTAGAAGGATCTAGACTTCCTTCTTTTTACCACTTCTTCTACGAATGAGGCCCTTTAAATGGGCTGAAGTGAATGACTTAGAACGGGCCTTATCGAGTGGTTGTACGGACGGCCTTGGTTGAGATCGAGTGATGTACGGACGGCCGTACGGTCGGGTGAACTTCTCTTGATACGGATCGACCATGATCGGTCGATGACATTTCTTGATTATAACCAACTTAACTTATCATGATCCATTTTGGTTATACTCCCCCTCAAGCTTAGTCATAAAGATGTTTAAGACTAAGCTTGGAGCTATGAACACCCACCTCATTAAAAACCTTAGTATAGAAAAACCACTTGGGAAAAATCTATACTAAGGGAAAAAGAGTGTAGGCATTATGGCTTGGAGAGGTCCACAAGGCCAAGTTTAGAATGAATGTACTCACAAACTTGTGGACTCGCGGCTTTGGTGAAGATATCCGCTAGTTGCTCGGAACTTTCAGTGTAACAAGGAAGGATGACTCCCAAACCGACTTGTTCCCGGACCTTGTGGCAATCAACTTCAATGTGCTTTGTTCTCTCGTGGAACACCGAGTTTGATGCAATGTGTATAGCGGCTTCATTATCACAATGCATGGTGATAGGTTTTGATGACTCAATTCCAAGATCTTTAAGGAGAGCTTTGAGCCATATTAGCTCCGTTGTTAGCTTCCTCATAGCTCTATACTCCGACTCGGCACTAGAAAGTGATACAACCTTTTGTTTCTTGCTCTTCCAAGTAACTAGGTTGCCTCCAATGAATGTACAATACCCCGTGGTTGATCGTCTATCTTTACTATCTCCGGCATAATCCGCATCACAATATCCAACGATTTCCGCATTGCCATTGCATCCCATCCAAATGCCTTGTCCCGGAGCTCCTTTAATGTATTTGAGTATCCGGCTCACCATACCCCAATGGTGATTTGTTGGAGCTTGCATATGTTGGGAGACCTGATTCACGGCATAGCAAATATCAGGTCGTGTAATGGTAAGATAGATAAGCTTACCTACTAGTCGACGGTATTGTGTGGGATCTTCAAATGGAGCTTCCCCAAGCTCCCCCTTTCCATTTGTTTGGTAATCCGGATCAAGTGGAGCTGCCACCGGCCTAGAACCAAGCTTCCCTACTTCATTCAAGAGATCAAGAGCATATTTTCTTTGTGACAAGAATAATCCTTCCTTAGATCTACATACTTCTATACCAAGAAAATATTTTAGTTCTCCAAGGTCTTTAATATCAAAAACAGTTTTGAGAAATGTTTTTGTATCTTGTATTCCTACCTTGTCATTCCCGGATATAATGATGTCATCAACATATACAAGAATGACTACAATACCTTCTTGGCTTGAGAGAGTGAATAAGGTGTGATCGGCTTCCGATTTGTTGAATCCCTTATCCATTAATGTTGTGCTTAGCTTGTGATACCAAGCTCTTGGTGATTGTTTTAAACCATATAGAGCTTTCTTAAGTTTTAAAACTTTCCCGGGTGCAATAGTATCTTCCATGCCCGGTGGTGGTCGCATATAGACTTCATCTTCAAGCTCCCCTTGAAGGAAAGCATTCTTAACATCCATTTGCCATAACTCCCATTCTAGATTCACGGCCAATGATAGAACAACCCGGATAGTGTGAAGTTTAGCCACGGGTGCAAATGTATCAAGGTAGTCTTCCCCATATGTTTGTGTGAACCCTCTTGCTACAAGCCGAGCTTTATAGCGTTCTATCCCCCCGTCACTCTTGTACTTTATAGTGAATATCCACCGAGAAGTAACCGCTTTCTTCCCTCTAGGTAGATCGGCTTCATCCCATGTGTGATTAGACTCCATGGCCTTGATTTCATTATCAACCGCATCTTTCCATTCTTTGTGTTCCTTAGCTTCTTCATAACTTTCCGGAATCCAATGAGAATCAACTTGAGTGAGATAGGCTTGATGGTCAACGGGAAAGTGAGCAAGAGTGCAAACGGCTTGAATAGGGTGAGCTACAGCCATGTTGTTGTAGTAGACCCGAGTATTTCTCCAATTTGATGGTGGTTGTTTAAGACGTTCACTTCTTCTAAGATGAACAATATCTTCATCTTGAGGTACATTTTCTTGAGTGTCGGACTCGGTTTCACTTCCAAGTGAATTTAGACCTCCCTCTTCTTCACCATACTCATTTTCTAGATCATTAGTCTCAGCACTCGGGCTTTCCGGAGCTAGATTCTCATCATCTTCTCTCGGAGTAGACTCTTCCGGAGAGGTTGGTCTTGGATTAGAAGCTTGAAGGTTTTCGAGACCGAGCTTTTCAAGAATCATCCGAAGGTTTGTGGCTCGGTCGGAGGTAGATTGAGATAAGTCTTTCAAGCTTTCCCAATTCTTTTCATCATAGTAGCCCTTTGTTTCCACAAACTTAACATCTCGAGACACCATTACTTTCCTTGTTTCCGGATCATAGCATTTGTATCCCTTTTGCGTGATAGAGTATCCGATGAACATTCCTTTGACACTTTTGGCTTCAAGTTTGTTCCGGAGTTCTCCTGGTTTTAACACATAGCACACACAACCAAACACACGTAAATGATTGAGAGACGGTTTAATTTTATTAAGTACTTCAAAGGGTGAGAGATCGCTTAGTATTTTTGTTGGGGTCCGGTTGATCAAGTAGCATGCGGATACAACGGCATCTCCCCAAAAACGTTTTGGAACGTTTGTATGGAACATCATTGATCTAGCCACTTCCATGAGATGTCTATTCTTCCTCTCGGCTACACCATTTTGTTGTGGAGTGTATGGGCAACTAGTTTGGTGAATAATTCCATGTTTGTTGAGGTATTGTTTGAATGCAAGACTAGTATACTCCCCTCCATTATCTGATCTCAAAATCTTAATTTTAGCATTAAAATGATTAGTCACATAATTTTGAAAATTTGTGAAAGCTTCTAGGACCCTATCTTTAGTAGGAATCAAGGTTAGCCAAGTATACTTAGATTTCTCATCAATAAACGTGACAAAGTACTTATGGTTTTCTCTAGACATGCAAGGTGAAGTCCACACATCCGAATGAACAAGATCAAAGCAATTATCATAAATAGTCATAGACTTTGGAAAAACCGATTTGCAATGTTTGCCAAGGATACATGCTTCACATTCATCATTCTTAAAAGAAACATTAGGCAACATTAAACTTAAAGCACGAGTATGAGGGTGACCAAGTCTAGCATGCCAAATAGCACTATTAGCACTAACAACAATAGAACTAAAACATGAAGAGGAAGAGGTAAATAAGTCGGTATTCTTAAGAACATAGAGATCATCTTTGGTCTTGCCTTGGCCAAGAAGCTTACTTGTATCAATATCCTGAAAATAAACATCATTAGGACCAAAGATAACATGACAATTCAAATCCTTAGTAGCTCTCCTAACCGAAACTAAATTAGAAGCAAAATTCGGCATATAAAAAGCTTTTGTATCCTTGTTAAACAACTTCAATGTTCCAATTCCTTTAACCGGTACCTTATCCCCATTAGCTATAGTTACATTTCCTAGAGCCGGTTCTATATCACTTATCAATTTAGAATCACTAATCATGTGATGAGAGGCTCCGGAATCTACTATAAGCGGTTTAATGGAGTTAAGGGCAAGATTCACATTACCGGATGACTCTTTAAGAGCCTTGATGAGTGCATCGAGGTCGGATCGCCTCACCAGCTCCGAGGATGCATTGAGAGCAGTGGCACCTCCTTCAATGACTTGAGACTTGACTTCCGGAGGGTTGGTTTCACCGGATGTGCTTGCAAGGTGTGCTCTAGGCTCATTGTTGTCATCTCTCGGACGAAGGTGAGGGTGAAGTATCCAACACTTTTCACGAACATGACCGTTTCTCTTGCAATGATGGCAAAAGGGCCTCTTGTTGCTGCTGTTGTTGGTGTTGTTCCCTCGGTAGTAGCTCTTGTTGGCCGAGGCAACTTCAACTTGATTGGCGGTGACAAGTTCTCCTTTTCCGCCAAACAACCCCATGGAGCCATGTTCCCTTTGCACTTGAGAGCATACTTCATCTAGGCTTGGAAGTTTGTCAGCCCGTAGTATATGCTTGATAAGGTCATTGTAAGAGGCATTCAAGGTGAGGAGGAGACCGAACACCTTGTCTTGTTCTCGGCGCTCGTTGATGACCGCCGGATCCATAGTACTAG
This sequence comes from Capsella bursa-pastoris, assembly GCA_036452645.1. Lineage (NCBI taxonomy): Eukaryota > Viridiplantae > Streptophyta > Magnoliopsida > Brassicales > Brassicaceae > Capsella > Capsella bursa-pastoris. The sequence continues at coordinate 7,740,671 of CP144192.1, forward strand.
GCCTTAGCATTTCAAGCTCAGCCCATAGGGATCTAAACTTCCCAAAATGTTTGGTAAACTCCATGTCTTCTTGGCTAAGATTGTTGATGGCTCTCTTAACCTCAAAGACACGGTTTAGATTGGTAATGTTACCAAAAACATTCTTGAGAGTATCCCATAGCTCCTTTGCGGTTTCGCAATAGGAGTATGCTTCAAGAATCGGAGCATCTAGAGAGTTTTGGATGAGAGCAAGAACATTTTGGTCCTCTTGGAACCATTTCTCTTCATCGACCGGGACTGTTTCTTTCCCTTCTTTGGTGGTTGCATCTTTTGGAGCTTCACCCTTCTCGATGTGGCTCCACAACCCACGACCGCACAAAGCTGTTTTTGTGGTTCTCGCCCACAACAAGTAGTTTCCACCCTTGAGAGTGACCGGAACAACCAAGTTCTTGAGACCTTCCATGGAGAACGGACCGTTGGACAAAGCTATTGACCGACGGGTAAAGGAGGGAAACAATGAACGGTTTCAAGCCCGAGTTTGTAGAGTTTTAAAGAAGAAGAATAGAGTTGAGAGTGAGGTGGGTGAGATTGTAGGTTGATTAAGAGCAACCTGGCTCTGATACCATGTAAGATTTGAAGAAGAATATTAAGTATGGAAGGAGAGAAGAAGAATCGAGTTCAATGATGAAGGAGTATGCGAGTTTGGTAGGTGAGTAACAAGAGAATGGAAGAAGAGTAGAACTCTTTTCTTGCTTCATTTAGAACATATTACAAAGCTATATATAGTCAACTACACAAAGAATAAGAAAACCCTAGATGCTATACAAGTCGATATCAAGAAAGCGACATCTCTTTGGTAAAGGAGCCTAAATCAAACATGTGACTCCTTCCACTTGCGCTATCACTAACGGTAAGATTAGAAGGATCTAGACTTCCTTCTTTTTACCACTTCTTCTACGAATGAGGCCCTTTAAATGGGCTGAAGTGAATGACTTAGAACGGGCCTTATCGAGTGGTTGTACGGACGGCCTTGGTTGAGATCGAGTGATGTACGGACGGCCGTACGGTCGGGTGAACTTCTCTTGATACGGATCGACCATGATCGGTCGATGACATTTCTTGATTATAACCAACTTAACTTATCATGATCCATTTTGGTTATACTAAACATTCTTCATCCATCTCTAGCACTTGTAATCAATCAAATTCATTGTATTATAACATATTCTAACCCAAAATAACTTTATACAAGCAATTAACTACATCAAAGCAATGTTTGTGGGTTCTTATCCCATTTGGGACCAAACTTCAACAAGTCTTTCTTCACACTTCTAAACATTCTTCATCCATCTCTAGCACTTGTAAACAATCAAATTGATTGTATTATAACATATTCTAACCCAAAATAACTTTATACAAGCCATTTACTGCCTCAAAGCATTGGTTGTGGGTTCTTATCCCATTTGGGACCAAACTTCAACAAGTCTTTCTTCACACTTCTAAACATTCTTCATCCATCTCTAGCACTTGTAATCAATCAAATTCATTGTATTATAACATATTCTAACCAAAAATAACTTTATACAAGCCATTTTTTGCCTCAAAGCATTAGTTGTTGGTTCTTATCCCATTTGGGACCAAACTTAAACAAGTCTTTCTTCACACTTCTAAACATTCTTCATCCATCTCTAGCACTTGTAAACAATCAAATTCATTGTATTATAGCATATTCTAACCCAAAATAACTTTATACAAGCCATTTACTGCCTCAAAGCATTGGTTGTGGGTTCTTATCCCATTTGGGACCAAACTTCAACAAGTCTTTCTTCACATTTCTAAACATTCTTCATCCATCTCTAGCACTTGTAATCAATCAAATTCATTGAATTATAACATATTATAACCCAAAATAACTTTATACAAGCAATTAACAACCTCAAAGCAATGTTTGTGGGTTCTTATCCCATTTGGGACTAAACTTCAACAAGTCTTTCTTCACACTTCTAAACATTCTTCATCCATCTCTAGCACTTATAAACAATCAAATTCATTGTATTATGAAATATTCTAACCCAAAATAACTTTATACAAGCCATTTACTTCCTCAAAGCATTGGTTGTGGGTTCTTATCCCATTTGGGACCAAACTTCAACAAGTCTTTCTTCACACTTCTAAATATTCTTCATCCATCTCTAGCACTTGTAATCAATCAAATTCATTGAATTATAACATATTATAACCCAAAATAACTTTATACAAGCAATTAACAAACTCAAAGCAATGTTTGTGGGTTCTTATCCCATTTGGGACCAAACTTCAACAAGTCTTTCTTCACACTTCTAAACATTCTTCATCCATCTCTAGCACTTGTAATCAATCAAATTCATTGTATTATAACATATTCTAACCCAAAATAACTTTATACAAGCAATTAACTACATCAAAGCAATGTTTGTGGGTTCTTATCCCATTTGGGACCAAACTTCAACAAGTCATTCTTCACACTTCTAAACATTCTTCATCCATCTCTAGCACTTGTAAACAATCAAATTGATTGTATTATAACATATTCTAACCCAAAATAACTTTATACAAGCCATTTACTGCCTCAAAGCATTGGTTGTGGGTTCTTATCCCATTTGGGACCAAACTTCAACAAGTCTTTCTTCACACTTCTAAACATTCTTCATCCATTCTAGCACTTGTAATCAATTAAATTCATTGTATTATAACATATTCTAACCCAAAATAACTTTATACAAGCCATTTACTTCCTCACAGCATTGGTTGTGGGTTCTTATCCCATTTGAGACCAAACTTCAACAAGTCTTTCTTCACACTTCTAAACATTCTTCATTCATCTCTAGCACTTGTAAACAATCAAATTCATTGTATTATAACATATTATAACCCAAAACAACTTTATACAAGCCATTCACTGCCTCAAAGCATTGGTTGTGGGTTCTTATCCCATTTGGGACCAAACTTCAACAAGTCTTTCTTCACAGTTCTAAACATTCTTCTGTAAGATTTTAAAGATAATGAGCTGCAAGAACCAATCTCCTCCATAAACTCACAAGAAACTCACAAGAACACCAAATCTGAGTTTGTGTGCTCTTGTGTATAACAATCAAGAACGAACTCAATGAGAGCTATTCTTGAGGTTATAAACTAAGTAATACACGCCCATTTAAGCTGTATACACTTGAGAATAAGCATTAGAGACAGCAGCACTCTCACACCAAAAACAGAACCCAAAACCCATATAGAATCGATTTAGAGAGTGGAAGAGAATTGAGTGAGAGAATGGGATGAGACCAAGCATTGCCAAAGCTTGGTCTCTCCATGAGAGAATAAAGATCAGAACTTCCCCATTTGTGAGTATAAGACACGATTTTAGTATAGGGGAAGACTCCCCAAAGGAGAGCTTAACTTTATTAATGTGAAGCTTACATATTTATACGAAAATGAATGGGATAAGAGTATCCCTTCTAAAACCTAGTGAGCAACGGTCACATATACATTCACTTATACACTTTTGAATGTATATTGATGACAAATACTAAAGGAGAGAGTGACATCTCTCAAGTGGCCCCTTAGAAGCAACATGTGACTTCTCCCCACTTGTTTCTTCTTCTAAATGCAACATGTGACTTTGGGGAGAGAGGGGCTCGTCCAAGATGATAGTGACAGCTCCCAACATCCCTTTTAAACTCACATGTGACTCCTTGCAACTTGCATTGCTTCCTCACACATGTGACTCCTCTTTTGGCGCCTAAACACATTTGAATCTAGGGACTTCTTCACTTCGTTCATCGACCCTAGATTTGCACATTCTTTATCATCTTGTTGTTCACCCTAGATTTGCACATCTTCATCTTCAAGATTGACCCGAACTTTGCACATTCTTCTTTGGTGATTAAACCCCGGTTTTGCACATCTTGGTAATGACCCGAACTTTGCACATCTTGATAACTTCATGAATGACCTGAACTTTGCACATCTTGATAACTTCATGAATGACCCGAACTTTGCACATCTTGATCACTTCATGAATGACCCGAACTTTGCACATCTTGATCACTTCATGAATGACCCGAACTTTGCACATCTTGATCACTTCATGAATGACCCGAACTTTGCACAAGCTTCGGTCTTGATAACTTTGACCCGAACTTTGCACACCTTGATCACGTGTGTGCCTAGAGACCGATCGTTCTAGTGGATAGATTGATCGATCCCTTGTTGTGAACGATCGGTCATTTCCTTGTTGTTGTGATCGATCGATCCCTTGATGTTGTGATCGATCGTTCCTTCATTGCTTGTGCTCATTTATTTCAATACTCCCCCTCAAGCTTGACCGGAAGGGATGGAGGTTAAGCTTGGACGTAAATGAGCATGATCAAGTATCAATCCTTGAACCACATGAACTCGCCCTAGTCTTCTAGATTTCGGACTTGAGCTTTCCCATTAGCTTCTTCCTCTCAATACTCCCCCTCAAGCTTGGACGTTGGGGACCAAAGGCCAAGCTTGCAACACGCAAATGACTACCTCATTAAAAACCTTAGCAAAGAAAACCTCTTGGGATAAAACTTTGCTAAGGGAAAAAGAGTATAGTCTTCACGGTTGAATGATTTAGCTATAGCCATGGTTTGAATGTAGGGTCACTTGGGCTTCTTGCTTTGACTTCTTGTTGAGACTCTAACCCTCCGTGTGTGTACTCGCTTAAGGAACTCCTCCTTTCGGTCACCACCATGGATTGATCTTTCTTTGTTTAGTCAAGCCACCATTAGCCTTGCTTCTTCCCTTTCCATACCATAGCTTTCATGATCCAACCGGTTCTCTTCTTCTCATCTAGCTTCTTTTGATGGCTTTCTTTCTCTTTTACACCTTCATTCAAAAGATGTAAAGAAATCTTAAGTATATGTGCCATAAGAATAACATTAAGCTTAGATGAGACTTGAGAGAACAAATTTAAATTGAACTACAAGAATATAAATCAGATAATAAACAAGAAATGCTGTTTTAAAACATGCTAAATCCAATTTAAATTCAGTTCATAAAAACAGATTTTAACAAATTGATTAATGTCATATAAATATTTTTAAAACTGATATTAAGCTTCTAAAACCTTATAAAATACGTATAAAAATATATTTCAACTTTTTAAATAATTTAAAACGTTTGAAAAATACTTTAAAAATATTTTCAACTTTAAAATAATTTAAATTCGTTTTTAAAAACATTTTCACCGTTTAAAAACACAAAACAGAATTTAAGAAATATTTTTAAAAGAGAATATAAATGTAAATAAATTCAAACTTGATCAATCTAAATCAAAAATATGACTAACACTAATCATATTTTGACAACTTAACAATCCAAATCACAATCATCACCTAAAACCAGTTTAAACAATGAAGACTCCAATTATGATCATCATGCAATTTCAAGTTCAAATATGAGCAATTTAATCAACAAAAATTAAAGAGTAAGGTTTAGAATTAGCCTTTTGCTTATTTGGTTTAATTGGTTGGATGAGACTTGATTTGCACCACCATTTGAATTTCTGCCCCATGGGTCTCCTCTTCATGGTTAATGACTACTAGAACTCAATCCACCTCTTCTACATCCAACTTTGGATGAGCTTCATGATTGGCTTGGAGGCTTCTTCTCCAGCCGCTTCTTGCTTCTTTCTATCTTCTTTGTAGCTTCCTTTGAGAGAGATAGAACACTTCTTGACTTCATTGGAAGCTTTTTTTCGTTGCCATTCGATGGCCAACCGATCTCTTAACCGACCTTCATGGTCGATTGCTTCTTCTTATTCGCGTCAGAATGATATGTTCCCACTGAATGGGTCATAACTTCTTAACGCCTGCTTGTATCCGGATAATTTTACTTCCACTAGAAAGCTTACTCAATTTCTAAGAACTTCTATGAAGGACATTGGAGCTGAATCGCAGTGAAAGGCCTTCGTACGAGTCGATCTTTAAGACGCTTCGACAGAGACTTTGCTTCTTGCCGAGAATATAACCAGAATTTGTGACTTGGTAACCAAGATGTTGAATCATCTTTGGGAACCAATAACTTGAGTTTTCCATGGCTTGGGCCATCCCTTGAGTCAAGAAACCTTGTGCCTAGTATAATTGACACCTAGTGCACATCCAATCTTGAAGTCCAACAACTTGACGCTAACACACATGTCTTGAGTTGATTCATCACTTTCCACCAGCTTGCCTTTCCATTAGGCGTCTCCACAAGAACTTCAACCATAGCATTCACCCTCGGTAAGCCTCGCGGGTTTTCCCTTGATCTTCCGGAGCTTTGACTCGCTAGAAAGAACATCCTTGTGGTCTCCAAAGCTTGATGGCCATTGGTTCTAACTTCAAGCATTGTGTTGCGCCTTCAAGAACCAAAAAGGTTCATAAGAGTATTTGTAACCAGAATGAGAGTATGAGTAACCAAGATTTTGAGAATAAGTAGCCAAGAGAATAGAGTAACCAGAATGAGAGATTTAGTAACCAAAGTATAAGAGATTTTGCGGAATAGAAAAGAGAATGAGTGTTTGGGTGTTTGTGGGTGTTTGGACAGAGATTTCCTCTGAATTTCTTTGCTTATAAAACCCAAAGCAGCTCAGATCTTTCAACCTGGCTCTGATACCATGTAAGATTTTAAAGATAATGAGCTGCAAGAACCAATCTCCTCCATAAACTCACAAGAAACTCACAAGAACACCAAATCTGAGTTTGTGTGCTCTTGTGTATAACAATCAAGAACGAACTCAATGAGAGCTATTCTTGAGGTTATAAACTAAGTAATACACGCCCATTTAAGCTGTATACACTTGAGAATAAGCATTAGAGACAGCAGCACTCTCACACCAAAAACAGAACCCAAAACCCATATAGAATCGATTTAGAGAGTGGAAGAGAATTGAGTGAGAGAATGGGATGAGACCAAGCATTGCCAAAGCTTGGTCTCTCCATGAGAGAATAAAGATCAGAACTTCCCCATTTGTGAGTATAAGACACGATTTTAGTATAGGGGAAGACTCCCCAAAGGAGAGCTTAACTTTATTAATGTGAAGCTTACATATTTATACGAAAATGAATGGGATAAGAGTATCCCTTCTAAAACCTAGTGAGCAACGGTCACATATACATTCACTTATACACTTTTGAATGTATATTGATGACAAATACTAAAGGAGAGAGTGACATCTCTCAAGTGGCCCCTTAGAAGCAACATGTGACTTCTCCCCACTTGTTTCTTCTTCTAAATGCAACATGTGACTTTGGGGAGAGAGGGGCTCGTCCAAGATGATAGTGACAGCTCCCAACATCCCTTTTAAACTCACATGTGACTCCTTGCAACTTGCATTGCTTCCTCACACATGTGACTCCTCTTTTGGCGCCTAAACACATTTGAATCTAGGGACTTCTTCACTTCGTTCATCGACCCTAGATTTGCACATTCTTTATCATCTTGTTGTTCACCCTAGATTTGCACATCTTCATCTTCAAGATTGACCCGAACTTTGCACATTCTTCTTTGGTGATTAAACCCCGGTTTTGCACATCTTGGTGATGACCCGAACTTTGCACATCTTGATAACTTCATGAATGACCTGAACTTTGCACATCTTGATAACTTCATGAATGACCCGAACTTTGCACATCTTGATCACTTCATGAATGACCCGAACTTTGCACATCTTGATCACTTCATGAATGACCCGAACTTTGCACATCTTGATCACTTCATGAATGACCCGAACTTTGCACAAGCTTCGGTCTTGATAACTTTGACCCGAACTTTGCACACCTTGATCACGTGTGTGCCTAGAGACCGATCGTTCTAGTGGATAGATTGATCGATCCCTTGTTGTGAACGATCGGTCATTTCCTTGTTGTTGTGATCGATCGATCCCTTGATGTTGTGATCGATCGTTCCTTCATTGCTTGTGCTCATTTATTTCAATATCTTCATCCATCTCTAGCACTTGTAATCAATCAAATTCATTGAATTATAACATATTATAACCCAAAATAACTTTATACAAGCAATTAACAACCTCAAAGCAATGTTTGTGGGTTCTTATCCCATTTGGGACCAAACTTCAACAAGTCTTTCTTCACACTTCTAAACATTCTTCATCCATCTCTAGCACTTATAAATAATCAAATTCATTGTATTATGACATATTCTAACCCAAAATAACTTTATACAAGCCATTTACTTCCTCAAAGCATTGGTTGTGGGTTCTTATCCCATTTGAGACAAAACTTCAACAAGTCTTTCTTCACACTTCTAAACATTCTTCATTCATCTCTAGCACTTGTAAACAATCAAATTCATTGTATTATAACATATTATAACCCAAAACAACTTTATACAAGCCATTCACTGCCTCAAAGCATTGGTTGTGGGTTCTTATCCAATTTGGGACCAAACTTCAACAAGTCTTTCTTCACACTTCTAAACATTCTTCATCCATCTCTAACACTTGTAATCAATCAAATTCATTGAATTATAACATATTATAACCCAAAATAACTTTATACAAGCCATTAACAACCTCAAAGCAATGTTTGTGGGTTCTTATCCCATTTGGGACCAAACTTCAACAAGTCTTTCTTCACACTTCTAAACATTCTTCATCCATCTCTAGCACTTGTAATCAATTAAATTCATTGTATTATAACATATTCTAACCCAAAATAACTTTATACAAGCCATTTACTTCCTCAAAGCATTGGTTGTGGGTTCTTATCCCATTTGAGACCAAACTTCAACAAGTTTTTCTTCACACTTCTAAACATTCTTCATCCATCTCTAGCACTTGTAAACAATCAAATTCATTGTATTATAACATATTATAACCCAAAACAACTTTATACAAGCCATTTACTGCCTCAAAGCATTGGTTGTGGGTTCTTATCCCATTTGGGACCAAACTTCAACAAGTCTTTCTTCACACTTCTAAACATTCTTCATCCATCTCTAGCACTTGTAAACAATCAAATTCATTGTATAATAACATATTCTAACCCAAAATAACTTTATACAATCCATTTACTGCCTCAAAGCATTGGTTGTGGGTTCTTATCCCATTTGGGACCAAACTTCAACAAGTCTTTCTTCACACTTCTAAACATTCTTCATCCATCTCTAGCACTTGTAAACAATCAAATTCATTGTATTATAACATATTCTAACCCAAAACAACTTTATACAAGCCATTTACTGCCTCAAAGCATTGGTTGTGGGTTCTTATCCCAATTGGGACCAAACTTCAACAAGTCTTTCTTCACACTTCTAAACATTCTTCATCCATCTCTAGCACTTGTAATCAATTAAATTCATTGTATTATAACATATTGTAACCCAAAATAACTTTATACAAGCCATTTACTTCTTCAAAGCATTGGTTGTGGGTTCTTATCCCATTTGAGACCAAACTTCAACAAGTCTTTCTTCACACTTCTAAACATTCTTCATCCATCTCTAGCACTTGTAAACAATCAAATTCATTGTATTATAACATATTCTAACCCAAAATAACTTTATACAAGCCATTGACTGCCTCAAAGCATTGGTTGTGGGTTCTTATCCCATTTGGGACCAAACTTCAACAAGTCTTTCTTCACACTTCTAAACATTCTTCATCCATCTCTAGCACTTGTAATCAATCAAATTCATTGAATTATAACATATTATAACCCAAAATAACTTTATACAAGCAATTAACAACCTCAAAGCAATGTTTGTGGGTTCTTATCCCATTTGGGACCAAACTTCAACAAGTCTTTCTTCACACTTCTAAACATTCTTCATCCATCTCTAGCACTTGTAATCAATTAAATTCATTGTATTATAACATATTCTAACCCAAAATAACTTTATACAAGCCATTTACTTCCTCACAGCATTGGTTGTGGGTTCTTATCCCATTTGAGACCAAACTTCAACAAGTCTTTCTTCACACTTCTAAACATTCTTCATTCATCTCTAGCACTTGTAAACAATCAAATTCATTGTATTATAACATATTATAACCCAAAACAACTTTATACAAGCCATTCACTGCCTCAAAGCATTGGTTGTGGGTTCTTATCCCATTTGGGACCAAACTTCAACAAGTCTTTCTTCACACTTCTAAACATTCTTCATCCATCTCTAGCACTTGTAATCAATCAAATTCATTGAATTATAACATATTATAACCCAAAATAACTTTATACAAGCAATTAACAACCTCAAAGCAATGTTTGTGGGTTCTTATCCCATTTGGGACCAAACTTCAACAAGTCTTTCTTCACACTTCTAAACATTCTTCATCCATCTCTAGCACTTATAAATAATCAAATTCATTGTATTATGACATATTCTAACCCAAAATAACTTTATACAAGCCATTTACTTCCTCAAAGCATTGGTTGTGGGTTCTTATCCCATTTGAGACCAAACTTCAACAAGTCTTTCTTCACACTTCTAAACATTCTTCATTCATCTCTAGCACTTGTAAACAATCAAATTCATTGTATTATAACATATTATAACCCAAAACAACTTTATACAAGCCATTCACTGCCTCAAAGCATTGGTTGTGGGTTCTTATCCAATTTGGGACCAAACTTCAACAAGTCTTTCTTCACACTTCTAAACATTCTTCATCCATCTCTAACACTTGTAATCAATCAAATTCATTGAATTATAACATATTATAACCCAAAATAACTTTATACAAGCCATTAACAACCTCAAAGCAATGTTTGTGGGTTCTTATCCCATTTGGGACCAAACTTCAACAAGTCTTTCTTCACACTTCTAAACATTCTTCATCCATCTCTAGCACTTGTAATCAATTAAATTCATTGTATTATAACATATTCTAACCCAAAATTACTTTATACAAGCCATTTACTTCCTCAAAGCATTGGTTGTGGGTTCTTATCCCATTTGAGACCAAACTTCAACAAGTTTTTCTTCACACTTCTAAACATTCTTCATCCATCTCTAGCACTTGTAAACAATCAAATTCATTGTATTATAACATATTATAACCCAAAACAACTTTATACAAGCCATTTACTGCCTCAAAGCATTGGTTGTGGGTTCTTATCCCATTTGGGACCAAACTTCAACAAGTCTTTCTTCACACTTCTAAACATTCTTCATCCATCTCTAGCACTTGTAAACAATCAAATTCATTGTATAATAACATATTCTAACCCAAAATAACTTTATACAATCCATTTACTGCCTCAAAGCATTGGTTGTGGGTTCTTATCCCATTTGGGACCAAACTTCAACAAGTCTTTCTTCACACTTCTAAACATTCTTCATCCATCTCTAGCACTTGTAAACAATCAAATTCATTGTATTATAACATATTCTAACCCAAAACAACTTTATACAAGCCATTTACTGCCTCAAAGCATTGGTTGTGGGTTCTTATCCCATTTGGGACCAAACTTCAACAAGTCTTTCTTCACACTTCTAAACATTCTTCATCCATCTCTAGCACTTGTAATCAATTAAATTCATTGTATTATAACATATTGTAACCCAAAATAACTTTATACAAGCCATTTACTTCTTCAAAGCATTGGTTGTGGGTTCTTATCCCATTTGAGACCAAACTTCAACAAGTCTTTCTTCACACTTCTAAACATTCTTCATCCATCTCTAGCACTTGTAAACAATCAAATTCATTGTATTATAACATATTATAACCCAAAACAACTTTATACAAGCCATTCACTGCCTCAAAGCATTGGTTGTGGGTTCTTATTCCATTTGCGACCAAATATCAACAAGTCTTTCTTCTCACTTTTAAACATTCTTCATCCATCTCTAGCACTTGTAATCAATCAAATTCATTGTATTATAACATATTCTAACCCAAAGTAACTGTAAGATTTGAAGAAGAATATTAAGTATGGAAGGAGAGAAGAAGAATCGAGTTCAATGATGAAGGAGTATGCGAGTTTGGTAGGTGAGTAACAAGAGAATGGAAGAAGAGTAGAACTCTTTTCTTGCTTCATTTAGAACATATTACAAAGCTATATATAGTCAACTACACAAAGAATAAGAAAACCCTAGATGCTATACAAGTCGATATCAAGAAAGCGACATCTCTTTGGTAAAGGAGCCTAAATCAAACATGTGACTCCTTCCACTTGCGCTATCACTAACGGTAAGATTAGAAGGATCTAGACTTCCTTCTTTTTACCACTTCTTCTACGAATGAGGCCCTTTAAATGGGCTGAAGTGAATGACTTAGAACGGGCCTTATCGAGTGGTTGTACGGACGGCCTTGGTTGAGATCGAGTGATGTACGGACGGCCGTACGGTCGGGTGAACTTCTCTTGATACGGATCGACCATGATCGGTCGATGACATTTCTTGATTATAACCAACTTAACTTATCATGATCCATTTTGGTTATACTCCCCCTCAAGCTTAGTCATAAAGATGTTTAAGACTAAGCTTGGAGCTATGAACACCCACCTCATTAAAAACCTTAGTATAGAAAAACCACTTGGGAAAAATCTATACTAAGGGAAAAAGAGTGTAGGCATTATGGCTTGGAGAGGTCCACAAGGCCAAGTTTAGAATGAATGTACTCACAAACTTGTGGACTCGCGGCTTTGGTGAAGATATCCGCTAGTTGCTCGGAACTTTCAGTGTAACAAGGAAGGATGACTCCCAAACCGACTTGTTCCCGGACCTTGTGGCAATCAACTTCAATGTGCTTTGTTCTCTCGTGGAACACCGAGTTTGATGCAATGTGTATAGCGGCTTCATTATCACAATGCATGGTGATAGGTTTTGATGACTCAATTCCAAGATCTTTAAGGAGAGCTTTGAGCCATATTAGCTCCGTTGTTAGCTTCCTCATAGCTCTATACTCCGACTCGGCACTAGAAAGTGATACAACCTTTTGTTTCTTGCTCTTCCAAGTAACTAGGTTGCCTCCAATGAATGTACAATACCCCGTGGTTGATCGTCTATCTTTCCTATCTCCGGCATAATCCGCATCACAATATCCAACGATTTCCGCATTGCCATTGCATCCCATCCAAATGCCTTGTCCCGGAGCTCCTTTAATGTATTTGAGTATCCGGCTCACCATACCCCAATGGTGATTTGTTGGAGCTTGCATATGTTGGGAGACCTGATTCACGGCATAGCAAATATCAGGTCGTGTAATGGTAAGATAGATAAGCTTACCTACTAGTCGACGGTATTGTGTGGGATCTTCAAATGGAGCTTCCCAAAGCTCCCCCTTTCCATTTGTTTGGTAATCCGGATCAAGTGGAGCTGCCACCGGCCTAGAACCAAGCTTCCCTACTTCATTCAAGAGATCAAGAGCATATTTTCTTTGTGACAAGAATAATCCTTCCTTAGATCTACATACTTCTATACCAAGAAAATATTTTAGTTCTCCAAGGTCTTTAATATCAAAAACAGTTTTGAGAAATGTTTTTGTATCTTGTATTCCTACCTTGTCATTCCCGGATATAATGATGTCATCAACATATACAAGAATGACTACAATACCTTCTTGGCTTGAGAGAGTGAATAAGGTGTGATCGGCTTCCGATTTGTTGAATCCCTTATCCATTAATGTTGTGCTTAGCTTGTGATACCAAGCTCTTGGTGATTGTTTTAAACCATATAGAGCTTTCTTAAGTTTTAAAACTTTCCCGGGTGCAATAGTATCTTCCATGCCCGGTGGTGGTCGCATATAGACTTCATCTTCAAGCTCCCCTTGAAGGAAAGCATTCTTAACATCCATTTGCCATAACTCCCATTCTAGATTCACGGCCAATGATAGAACAACCCGGATAGTGTGAAGTTTAGCCACGGGTGCAAATGTATCAAGGTAGTCTTCCCCATATGTTTGTGTGAACCCTCTTGCTACAAGCCGAGCTTTATAGCGTTCTATCCCCCCGTCACTCTTGTACTTTATAGTGAATATCCACCGAGAAGTAACCGCTTTCTTCCCTCTAGGTAGATCGGCTTCATCCCATGTGTGATTAGACTCCATGGCCTTGATTTCATTATCAACCGCATCTTTCCATTCTTTGTGTTCCTTAGCTTCTTCATAACTTTCCGGAATCCAATGAGAATCAACTTGAGTGAGATAGGCTTGATGGTCAACGGGAAAGTGAGCAAGAGTGCAAACGGCTTGAATAGGGTGAGCTACAGCCATGTTGTTGTAGTAGACCCGAGTATTTCTCCAATTTGATGGTGGTTGTTTAAGACGTTCACTTCTTCTAAGATGAACAATATCTTCATCTTGAGGTACATTTTCTTGAGTGTCGGACTCGGTTTCACTTCCAAGTGAATTTAGACCTCCCTCTTCTTCACCATACTCATTTTCTAGATCATTAGTCTCAGCACTCGGGCTTTCCGGAGCTAGATTCTCATCATCTTCTCTCGGAGTAGACTCTTCCGGAGAGGTTGGTCTTGGATTAGAAGCTTGAAGGTTTTCGAGACCGAGCTTTTCAAGAATCATCCGAAGGTTTGTGGCTCGGTCGGAGGTAGATTGAGATAAGTCTTTCAAGCTTTCCCAATTCTTTTCATCATAGTAGCCCTTTGTTTCCACAAACTTAACATCTCGAGACACCATTACTTTCCTTGTTTCCGGATCATAGCATTTGTATCCCTTTTGCGTGATAGAGTATCCGATGAACATTCCTTTGACACTTTTGGCTTCAAGTTTGTTCCGGAGTTCTCCTGGTTTTAACACATAGCACACACAACCAAACACACGTAAATGATTGAGAGACGGTTTAATTTTATTAAGTACTTCAAAGGGTGAGAGATCGCTTAGTATTTTTGTTGGGGTCCGGTTGATCAAGTAGCATGCGGATACAACGGCATCTCCCCAAAAACGTTTTGGAACGTTTGTATGGAACATCATTGATCTAGCCACTTCCATGAGATGTCTATTCTTCCTCTCGGCTACACCATTTTGTTGTGGAGTGTATGGGCAACTAGTTTGGTGAATAATTCCATGTTTGTTGAGGTATTGTTTGAATGCAAGACTAGTATACTCCCCTCCATTATTTGATCTCAAAATCTTAATTTTGGCATTAAAATGATTAGTCACATAATTTTGAAAATTTGTGAAAGCTTCTAGGACCCTATCTTTAGTAGGAATCAAGGTTAGCCAAGTATACTTAGATTTCTCATCAATAAACGTGACAAAGTACTTATGGTTTTCTCTAGACATGCAAGGTGAAGTCCACACATCCGAATGAACAAGATCAAAGCAATTATCATAAATAGTCATAGACTTTGGAAAAACCGATTTGCAATGTTTGCCAAGGATACATGCTTCACATTCATCATTCTTAAAAGAAACATTAGGCAACATTAAACTTAAAGCACGAGTATGAGGGTGACCAAGTCTAGCATGCCAAATAGCACTATTAGCACTAACAACAATAGAACTAAAACATGAAGAGGAAGAGGTAAATAAGTCGGTATTCTTAAGAACATAGAGATCATCTTTGGTCTTGCCTTGGCCAAGAAGCTTACTTGTATCAATATCCTGAAAATAAACATCATTAGGACCAAAGATAACATGACAATTCAAATCCTTAGTAGCTCTCCTAACCGAAACTAAATTAGAAGCAAAATTCGGCATATAAAAAGCTTTTGTATCCTTGTTAAACAACTTCAATGTTCCAATTCCTTTAACCGGTACCTTATCCCCATTAGCTATAGTTACATTTCCTAGAGCCGGTTCTATATCACTTATCAATTTAGAATCACTAATCATGTGATGAGAGGCTCCGGAATCTACTATAAGCGGTTTAATGGAGTTAAGGGCAAGATTCACATTACCGGATGACTCTTTAAGAGCCTTGATGAGTGCATCGAGGTCGGATCGCCTCACCAGCTCCGAGGATGCATTGAGAGCAGTGGCACCTCCTTCAATGACTTGAGACTTGACTTCCGGAGGGTTGGTTTCACCGGATGTGCTTGCAAGGTGTGCTCTAGGCTCATTGTTGTCATCTCTCGGACGAAGGTGAGGGTGAAGTATCCAACACTTTTCACGAACATGACCGTTTCTCTTGCAATGATGGCAAAAGGGCCTCTTGTTGCTGCTGTTGTTGGTGTTGTTCCCTCGGTAGTAGCTCTTGTTGGCCGAGGCAACTTCAACTTGATTGGCGGTGACAAGTTCTCCTTTTCCGCCAAACAACCCCATGGAGCCATGTTCCCTTTGCACTTGAGAGCATACTTCATCTAGGCTTGGAAGTTTGTCAGCCCGTAGTATATGCTTGATAAGGTCATTGTAAGAGGCATTCAAGGTGAGGAGGAGACCGAACACCTTGTCTTGTTCTCGGCGCTCGTTGATGACCGCCGGATCCATAGTACTAGGCCTTAGCATTTCAAGCTCAGCCCATAGGGATCTAAACTTCCCAAAATGTTTGGTAAACTCCATGTCTTCTTGGCTAAGATTGTTGATGGCTCTCTTAACCTCAAAGACACGGTTTAGATTGGTAATGTTACCAAAAACATTCTTGAGAGTATCCCATAGCTCCTTTGCGGTTTCGCAATAGGAGTATGCTTCAAGAATCGGAGCATCTAGAGAGTTTTGGATGAGAGCAAGAACATTTTGGTCCTCTTGGAACCATTTCTCTTCATCGACCGGGACTGTTTCTTTCCCTTCTTTGGTGGTTGCATCTTTTGGAGCTTCACCCTTCTCGATGTGGCTCCACAACCCACGACCGCACAAAGCTGTTTTTGTGGTTCTCGCCCACAACAAGTAGTTTCCACCCTTGAGAGTGACCGGAACAACCAAGTTCTTGAGACCTTCCATGGAGAACGGACCGTTGGACAAAGCTATTGACCGACGGGTAAAGGAGGGAAACAATGAACGGTTTCAAGCCCGAGTTTGTAGAGTTTTAAAGAAGAAGAATAGAGTTGAGAGTGAGGTGGGTGAGATTGTAGGTTGATTAAGAGCAACCTGGCTCTGATACCATGTAAGATTTGAAGAAGAATATTAAGTATGGAAGGAGAGAAGAAGAATCGAGTTCAATGATGAAGGAGTATGCGAGTTTGGTAGGTGAGTAACAAGAGAATGGAAGAAGAGTAGAACTCTTTTCTTGCTTCATTTAGAACATATTACAAAGCTATATATAGTCAACTACACAAAGAATAAGAAAACCCTAGATGCTATACAAGTCGATATCAAGAAAGCGACATCTCTTTGGTAAAGGAGCCTAAATCAAACATGTGACTCCTTCCACTTGCGCTATCACTAACGGTAAGATTAGAAGGATCTAGACTTCCTTCTCTTTACCACTTCTTCTACGAATGAGGCCCTTTAAATGGGCTGAAGTGAATGACTTAGAACGGGCCTTATCGAGTGATTGTACGGACGGCCTTGGTTGAGATCGAGTGATGTACGGACGGCCGTACGGTCGGGTGAACTTCTCTTGATACGGATCGACCATGATCGGTCGATGACATTCCTTGATCATAACCAACTTAACCTATCATGATCCATTTTGGTTATAGTAACTTTATACAAGCCATTCACTGCCTCAAAGCAATGGTTTTGGGTTCTTATCCCATTTTGGACCAAATATCAACAAGTGTTTCTTCTCACTTTTAAACATTCTTCATCCATCTCTAGCACTTGTAAACAATCAAATTCATTGTATTATAACATATTCTAACCCAAAATAACTTTATACAAGCCATTGACTGCCTCAAAGCATTGGTTGTGGGTTCTTCTCCCATTTGGGACCAAACTTCAACAAGTCTTTCTTCACACTTCTAAACATTCTTCATCCATCTCTAGCACTTGTAATCAATCAAATTCATTGAATTATAACATATTATAACCCAAAATAACTTTATACAAGCAATTAACAACCTCAAAGCAATGTTTGTGGGTTCTTATCCCATTTGGGACCAAACTTCAACAAGTCTTTCTTCACACTTCTAAACATTCTTCATCCATCTCTAGCACTTGTAATCAATTAAATTCATTGTATTATAACATATTCTAACCCAAAATAACTTTATACAAGCCATTTACTTCCTCACAGCATTGGTTGTGGGTTCTTATCCCATTTGAGACCAAACTTCAACAAGTCTTTCTTCACACTTCTAAACATTCTTCATTCATCTCTAGCACTTGTAAACAATCAAATTCATTGTATTATAACATATTATAACCCAAAACAACTTTATACAAGCCATTCACTGCCTCAAAGCATTGGTTGTGGGTTCTTATCCCATTTGGGACCAAACTTCAACAAGTCTTTCTTCACACTTCTAAACATTCTTCATCCATCTCTAGCACTTGTAATCAATCAAATTCATTGAATTATAACATATTATAACCCAAAATAACTTTATACAAGCAATTAACAACCTCAAAGCAATGTTTGTGGGTTCTTATCCCATTTGGGACCAAACTTCAACAAGTCTTTCTTCACACTTCTAAACATTCTTCATCCATCTCTAGCACTTATAAATAATCAAATTCATTGTATTATGACATATTCTAACCCAAAATAACTTTATACAAGCCATTTACTTCCTCAAAGCATTGGTTGTGGGTTCTTATCCCATTTGAGACCAAACTTCAACAAGTCTTTCTTCACACTTCTAAACATTCTTCATTCATCTCTAGCACTTGTAAACAATCAAATTCATTGTATTATAACATATTATAACCCAAAACTACTTTATACAAGCCATTCACTGCCTCAAAGCATTGGTTGTGGGTTCTTATCCAATTTGGGACCAAACTTCAACAAGTCTTTCTTCACACTTCTAAACATTCTTCATCCATCTCTAACACTTGTAATCAATCAAATTCATTGAATTATAACATATTATAACCCAAAATAACTTTATACAAGCCATTAACAACCTCAAAGCAATGTTTGTGGGTTCTTATCCCATTTGGGACCAAACTTCAACAAGTCTTTCTTCACACTTCTAAACATTCTTCATCCATCTCTAGCACTTGTAATCAATTAAATTCATTGTATTATAACATATTCTAACCCAAAATAACTTTATACAAGCCATTTACTTCCTCAAAGCATTGGTTGTGGGTTCTTATCCCATTTGAGACCAAACTTCAACAAGTTTTTCTTCACACTTCTAAACATTCTTCATCCATCTCTAGCACTTGTAAACAATCAAATTCATTGTATTATAACATATTATAACCCAAAACAACTTTATACAAGCCATTTACTGTAAGATTTCAAAGAGATTGAGCTGCAAGATCTAATCTCCTCCTTAAACTCACAAGAAACTCACAAGAACACCAAATCTGAGTTTGTGTGCTCTTGTGTATAACCATCAAGAAACGAACACAATGAGAGCTGTTCTTGAGGTTATAACTAAGTCATACACGCCCATTGAAGCTGTGTATACTCAAGAATAAGCATGAGACGCAACAGCTCTCTCACACCAAAACAGAACCCAAAACCCTTATAGAATCGATTTAGAGAGTGGGAGAGAATTGAATGAGAGAATGGGATGAGACCAAGCATTGCCAAAGCTTGGTCTCTCCATGAGAGTATAAAGATCAGAACTTCCCCATTTGTGAGTATAAGAGACAATTTTAGTATAGGGGAAGACTCCCCAAAGGAGAGCTTAGCTTTTATTATGCATAAGCTTACATATATATACTACAATGAATGGGATAAGGTGTATCCCTTCTCACCCTAATCTCCAACGGTCATATACATTTAAATCTAGTTATTTAAACTTAAATCTAGATAAATTATAGAGGAGAAAGTGACATGAAGAGAGAGGGCGAGCTGGTCCCAAGCTTAGATAGTGACATCTCCGAAAATGCTTCAAATGCCCACTTGTGGTTTCTCTCTTTGGTTGCTTTATCTCCAACGTCTATATTGAGGTCTTGGGCGCCTAAGACTGATAGTGACAGCACATAAACGTCCCTCTTAGCTCACATGTGACTCCTTGCAACTTGCATTGTTTCTTCACACATGTGACTCCTCTTTTTGGCGCCTAAACACATTTGAATCTAGGGACTTCTTCACTTCTTCATTGTCCCTAGATTTGCACATTCTTTATCAACTTATTGTTGACCCTAGATTTGCACATCTTTATCTTCAAGATTGACCCGAACTTTGCACATTCTTCTTTGGTGATCAAACCCCGGTTTTGCACATCTTGGTGATGACCCGAACTTTGCACAAGCTTCGGTCTTGATAACTTTGACCCGAACTTTGCACATCTTGATAACTTCATGAATGACCCGCACTTTGCACATCTTGATAACTTCATGAAAGAACCGAACTTTGCACATCTTGATAACTTCATGAATGACCCGCACTTTGCACATCTTGATAACTTCATGAATGACCCGAACTTTGCACATTCGTTTCTTGAGTCTTGGTGACTTGAACCGTGTTTTGCACGGCTATTATCAACACTTCGAGTAGAGCTCTTCGGCCTTGTCTGAAGGAACTTCGGCCTCGGCTCTCCTTTGCTTCTTGTGTTTTCCGTGACATGTCATGTATTAATCGCGAGTTTACTTCCGGATGTATGGCTCCTTTACATGACTTCTTCATTCGGTTCAATACTCCCCCTCAAGCTTAAGCGTAGAGATATCGGAGGTTGAGCTTGGACATAAACGAGCCTAGTTGAGTGTGTCACTTCATTTTGTACACAATCATGCTCGGCCTCTTCTTCAAGAATGCGGCCTTCAGTTTTCCTTCTCTTCTTTCTCTCCAATACTCCCCCTCAAGCTTGACAATTCAGCCTCGTCTTCTAGACTTCAGCCTTTGCTTCTTCCTCTTAATACTCCCCCTCAAGCTTGATCGGCGGGAACCAAAGACCAAGCTTGCAACACATAAAGGACTACCTCGTTAAAAACCTTAGCAAATAAAACCTCTTGGGATAAAACTTTGCTAAGGGAAAAAGAGTGTAGCCTTCATGGTTGAATGATGTAGCTATGGTCATGGTTTGTATGCGGGTTTGCTTAGGCACTTGCTTTGACTTCTTGATGAGACTTAATCGTGTGTGTACTCGCTTGAGGGTCTTCTCCTCTCGGTCACCACCATGAATTGATCTTTCTTGAGTCAAGCTACCATTAGCCTTGCTTCTTCCTTTTCCATACCATAGCTTTCATGATCCAACCGGTTCTCTTCTTCTCATCTAGCTTCTTTTGTTGGCTTTCTTTCTCTTTTACACCTTCATTCAAAAGATGTAAAGAAATCTTAAGTATATGTGCCATAAGAATAACATTAAGCTTAGATGAGACTTGAGAGAACAAATTTAAATTGAACTACAAGAATATAAATCAGATAATAAACAAGAAATGCTGTTTTAAAAAAAAAAAAACATGCTAAATCCAATTAAAAATTCAGTTCATAAAAACAGATTTTAACAAATTGACTAATGTCATATAAATATTTTAAAAACTGATATTAACCTTTTAAAACATATAAAATACCTACTAAAAATATTTTCACCTTTTTAAATAATTTAAAAACGTTTGAAAAATACTTTAAAAATATTTTCAACTTTAAAATAATTTAAATTCGTTTTTTTTTTAAAAAAAAAAAATATTTTCACCGTTTAAAAACACAAAACAGAATTTAAGAAATATTTTTTTTTAAAAAGAGAATATAAATGTAAATAAATTCAAACTTGATAAATCTAATCCAAAAATATGACTAAATCTAATCATATTTGAACAAGCTAACAAGTCATATCACAATCAACACCTAAACCATTTTTAAACAATGAAGACTCCAATTATGATCATCATGCAATTTCAAATTCAATAAGGAAATATAATTAACAAAAATTAAAGAGTAAGGTTTAGAATTAGCCTTTTGTCTTCTTTGTTGTAATTGGATGGATGAGACTTGGTGTGCATCACCATTTGAGTTTCTGCTCCCATGGGTCTCCTCTTCATGGTTGATGACTTTTAGAACTCAATCCACCTCTTCTACATCCAACTTTGGATGAGCTTCATGATTGGCTTGGAGGCTTCTTCTCCAGCCGCTTTTTGCTTCTTTCTATCTTCTTTGTAGCTTCCTTTGAAGATGGAGAGAGATAGAACACTTCTTGACTTCAATTTGGCTTCATTGGAAGCTTTGTTCGTTGCCATTCAATGGCCAATCGATCCCTTAACCGACCTTCATGGTCGATTGCTTCTTCTTATTCGCGTCAGAATGATATGTGCCCACTGAATGGGTCATAACTTCTCAACGCCTGCTCGTATCCGGATGATTTTACTTCCACTGGAAAGCTTACTCAATTTCCAAGAACTTGTATAAAGGACATTGGAGCTGAATCGCAGTGAAAGGCCTTCGTACGAGTCGATCTTTAAGACGCTTTGACAGAGACTTTGCTTCTTGCCGAGAATATAACCATAATTTGTGACTTCGTAACCAAGATCTTGAATCATCTTGGGAACCAATAACTTGAGTTTTCTATGGCTTGGGCCATCTCTTGAGTCAAGAAACCTTGTGCCTAGTATAATTGACACCTAGTGCACATCCAATCTTGAACTCCAACAACGTGACGCTAACACACATGTCTTGAGTTGATTCATCACTTTCCACCAGCTTGCCTTTCCATTAGGCGTCTCCACAAGAACTTCAAACATAGCATTCACCCTCGGTAAGCCTCGCAGGTACTCCCTTGATCTTCCGGAGCTTTGACTCGCTAGAAAGAACATCCTTGTGGTCTCCAAAGCTTGATGGCCATTGGTTCTAACTTCAAGCATTGTGTTGCGCCTTCAAGAACCAACAAGGTTCATAAGAGTATTTGTAACCAGAATGAGAGTATGAGTAACCAAGATTTTGAGAATAAGTAGCCAAGAGAATAGAGTAACCAGAATGAGAGATTTAGTAACCAAGAATGAGAGATTTTGCGGAATAGAAAAGAGAGTGAGTGTTTGGGTGTTTGTGGGTGTTTGGATAGAGATTTCCTCTGAATTTCTTTGCTTATAAAAGCCAAAACAGCTCAGATCTTTCAACCTGGCTCTGATACCATGTAAGATTTCAAAGAGATTGAGCTGCAAGATCTAATCTCCTCCTTAAACTCACAAGAAACTCACAAGAACACCAAATCTGAGTTTGTGTGCTCTTGTGTATAACCATCAAGAAACGAACACAATGAGAGCTGTTCTTGAGGTTATAACTAAGTCATACACGCCCATTGAAGCTGTGTATACTCAAGAATAAGCATGAGACGCAACAGCTCTCTCACACCAAAACAGAACCCAAAACCCTTATAGAATCGATTTAGAGAGTGGGAGAGAATTGAATGAGAGAATGGGATGAGACCAAGCATTGCCAAAGCTTGGTCTCTCCATGAGAGTATAAAGATCAGAACTTCCCCATTTGTGAGTATAAGAGACGATTTTAGTATAGGGGAAGACTCCCCAAAGGAGAGCTTAGCTTTTATTATGCATAAGCTTACATATATATACTACAATGAATGGGATAAGGTGTATCCCTTCTCACCCTAATCTCCAACGGTCATATACATTTAAATCTAGTTATTTAAACTTAAATCTAGATAAATTATAGAGGAGAAAGTGACATGAAGAGAGAGGGCGAGCTGGTCCCAAGCTTAGATAGTGACATCTCCGAAAATGCTTCAAATGCCCACTTGTGGTTTCTCTCTTTGGTTGCTTTATCTCCAACGTCTATATTGAGGTCTTGGGCGCCTAAGACTGATAGTGACAGCACATAAACGT
Organism: Capsella bursa-pastoris; assembly: GCA_036452645.1. Taxonomy (NCBI): domain Eukaryota; kingdom Viridiplantae; phylum Streptophyta; class Magnoliopsida; order Brassicales; family Brassicaceae; genus Capsella; species Capsella bursa-pastoris. Next base: position 7,764,393 of record CP144192.1, read on the forward strand.
CCCTCTTAGCTCACATGTGACTCCTTGCAACTTGCATTGTTTCTTCACACATGTGACTCCTCTTTTTGGCGCCTAAACACATTTGAATCTAGGGACTTCTTCACTTCTTCATTGTCCCTAGATTTGCACATTCTTTATCAACTTATTGTTGACCCTAGATTTGCACATCTTTATCTTCAAGATTGACCCGAACTTTGCACATTCTTCTTTGGTGATCAAACCCCGGTTTTGCACATCTTGGTGATGACCCGAACTTTGCACAAGCTTCGGTCTTGATAACTTTGACCCGAACTTTGCACATCTTGATAACTTCATGAATGACCCGCACTTTGCACATCTTGATAACTTCATGAAAGAACCGAACTTTGCACATCTTGATAACTTCATGAACCCGAACTTTGCACATCTTGATAACTTCATGAATGACCCGCACTTTGCACATCTTGATAACTTCATAAAAGAACCGAACTTTGCACATCTTGATAACTTCATGAATGACCCGCACTTTGCACATCTTGATAACTTCATGAATGACCCGAACTTTGCACATTCGTTTCTTGAGTCTTGGTGACTTGAACCGTGTTTTGCACGGCTATTATCAACACTTCGAGTAGAGCTCTTCGACCTTGTCTGAAGGAACTTCGGCCTCGGCTCTCCTTTGCTTCTTGTGTTTTCCGTGACATGTCATGTATTAATCGCGAGTTTACTTCCGGATGTATGGCTCCTTTACATGACTTCTTCATTCGGTTCAATATTTACTGCCTCAAAGCAATGTTTGTGGGTTCTTATCCCATTTGGGACCAAACTTCAACAAGTCTTTCTTCACACTTCTAAACATTCTTCATCCATCTCTAGCACTTGTAAACAATCAAATTCATTGTATAATAACATATTCTAACCCAAAATAACTTTATACAATCCATTTACTGCCTCAAAGCATTGGTTGTGGGTTCTTATCCCATTTGGGACCAAACTTCAACAAGTCTTTCTTCACACTTCTAAACATTCTTCATCCATCTCTAGCACTTGTAAACAATCAAATTCATTGTATTATAACATATTCTAACCCAAAACAACTTTATACAAGCCATTTACTGCCTCAAAGCATTGGTTGTGGGTTCTTATCCCATTTGGGACCAAACTTCAACAAGTCTTTCTTCACACTTCTAAACATTCTTCATCCATCTCTAGCACTTGTAATCAATTAAATTCATTGTATTATAACATATTGTAACCCAAAATAACTTTATACAAGCCATTTACTTCTTCAAAGCATTGGTTGTGGGTTCTTATCCCATTTGAGACCAAACTTCAACAAGTCTTCCTTCACACTTCTAAACATTCTTCATCCATCTCTAGCACTTGTAAACAATCAAATTCATTGTATTATAACATATTCTAACCCAAAATAACTTTATACAAGCCATTGACTGCCTCAAAGCATTGGTTGTGGGTTCTTATCCCATTTGGGACCAAACTTCAACAAGTCTTTCTTCACACTTCTAAACATTCTTCATCCATCTCTAGCACTTGTAATCAATCAAATTCATTGAATTATAACATATTATAACCCAAAATAACTTTATACAAGCAATTAACAACCTCAAAGCAATGTTTGTGGGTTCTTATCCCATTTGGGACCAAACTTCAACAAGTCTTTCTTCACACTTCTAAACATTCTTCATCCATCTCTAGCACTTATAAACAATCAAATTCATTGTATTATGACATATTCTAACGCAAAACAACTTTATACAAGCCATTTACTTCCTCAAAGCATTGGTTGTGGGTTCTTATCCCATTTGAGACCAAACTTCAACAAGTCTTTCTTCACACTTCTAAACATTCTTCATCCATCTCTAGCACTTGTAATCAATCAAATTCATTGAATTATAACATATTATAACCCAATATAACTTTATACAAGCAATTAACAACCTCAAAGCAATGTTTGTGGGTTCTAATCCCATTTGGGACCAAACTTCAACAAGTCTTTCTTCACACTTCTAAACATTCTTCATCCATCTCTAGCACTTGTAATCAATCAAATTCATTGTATTATAACATATTCTAACCCAAAATAACCTTATACAAGCAATTAACTACATCAAAGCAATGTTTGTGGGTTCTTATCCCATTTGGGACCAAACTTCAACAAGTCTTTCTTCACACTTCTAAATATTCTTCATCCATCTCTAGCACTTGTAAACAATCAAATTCATTGTATTATAACATATTCTAACCCAAAATAACTTTATACAAGCCATTTACTGCCTCAAAGCATTGGTTGTGGGTTCTTATCCCATTTGGGACCAAACTTCAACAAGTCTTTCTTCACACTTCTAAACATTCTTCATCCATCTCTAACACTTGTAATCAATTAAATTCATTGTATTATAACATATTCTAACCCAAAATACCTTTATACAAGCCATTTACTTCCTCAAAGCATTGGTTGTGGGTTCTTATCCCATTTGAGACCAAACTTCAACAAGTCTTTCTTCACACTTCTAAACATTCTTCATTCATCTCTAGCACTTGTAAACAATCAAATTCATTGTATTATAACATATTATAACCCAAAACAACTTTATACAAGCCATTCACTGCCTCAAAGCATTGGTTGTGGGTTCTTATCCCATTTGGGACCAAACTTCAACAAGTCTTTCTTCACACTTCTAAACATTCTTCATCCATCTCTAGCACTTGTAATCAATCAAATTCATTGAATTATAACATATTATAACCCAAAATAACTTTATACAAGCAATTAACAACCTCAAAGCAATGTTTGTGGGTTCTTATCCCATTTGGGACCAAACTTCAACAAGTCTTTCTTCACACTTCTAAACATTCTTCATCCATCTCTAGCACTTATAAACAATCAAATTCATTGTATTATGACATATTCTAACCCAAAATAACTTTATACAAGCCATTTACTTCCTCAAAGCATTGGTTGTGGGTTCTTATCCCATTTGAGACCAAACTTCAACAAGTCTTTCTTCACACTTCTAAACATTCTACATTCATCTCTAGCACTTGTAAACAATCAAATTCATTGTATTATAACATATTATAACCCAAAACAACTTTATACAAGCCATTCACTGCCTCAAAGCATTGGTTGTGGGTTCTTATCCCATTTGGGACCAAACTTCAACAAGTCTTTCTTCACACTTCTAAACATTCTTCATCCATCTCTAACACTTGTAATCAATCAAATTCATTGTATTATAACATATTCTAACCCAAAATAACTTTATACAAGCCATTAACAACCTCAAAGCAATGTTTGTGGGTTCTTATCCCATTTGGGACCAAACTTCAACAAGTCTTTCTTCACACTTCTAAACATTCTTCATCCATCTCTAGCACTTGTAATCAATTAAATTCATTGTATTATAACATATTCTAACCCAAAATAACTTTATACAAGCCATTTACTTCCTCAAAGCATTGGTTGTGGGTTCTTATCCCATTTGAGACCAAACTTCAACAAGTTTTTCTTCACACTTCTAAACATTCTTCATCCATCTCTAGCACTTGTAAACAATCAAATTCATTGTATTATAACATATTATAACCCAAAACAACTTTATACAAGCCATTTACTGCCTCAAAGCATTGGTTGTGGGTTCTTATCCCATTTGGGACCAAACTTCAACAAGTCTTTCTTCACACTTCTAAACATTCTTCATCCATCTCTAGCACTTGTAAACAATCAAATTCATTGTATAATAACATATTCTAACCCAAAATAACTTTATACAATCCATTTACTGCCTCAAAGCATTGGTTGTGGGTTCTTATCCCATTTGGGACCAAACTTCAACAAGTCTTTCTTCACACTTCTAAACATTCTTCATCCATCTCTAGCACTTGTAAACAATCAAATTCATTGTATTATAACATATTCTAACCCAAAATAACTTTATACAAGCCATTTACTGCCTCAAAGCATTGGTTGTGGGTTCTTATCCCATTTGGGACCAAACTTCAACAAGTCTTTCTTCACACTTCTAAACATTCTTCATTCATCTCTAGCACTTGTAATCAATTAAATTCATTGTATTATAACATATTCTAACCCAAAATAACTTTATACAAGCCATTTACTTTTTCAAAGCATTGGTTTTGGGTTCTTATCCCATTTGAGACCAAACTTCAACAAGTCTTTCTTCACACTTCTAAACATTCTTCATCCATCTCTAGCACTTGTAAACAATCAATTTCATTGTATTATAACATATTATAACCCAAAACAACTTTATACAAGCCATTTACTGCCTCAAAGCATTGGTTGTGGGTTCTTATCCCATTTGGGACCAAACTTCAACAAGTCTTTCTTCACACTTCTAAACATTCTTCATCCATCTCTAGCACTTGTAAACAATCAAATTCATTGTATTATAACATATTCTAACCCAAAATAACTTTATACAAGCCATTAACTGCCTCAAAGCATTGGTTGTGGGTTCTTATCCCATTTGAGACCAAACTTCAACAAGTTTTTCTTCACACTTCTAAACATTCTTCATCCATCTCTAGCACTTGTAAACAATCAAATTCATTGTATTATAACATATTATAACCCAAAACAACTTTATACAAGCCATTTACTGCCTCAAAGCATTGGTTGTGGGTTCTTATCCCATTTGGGACCAAACTTCAACAAGTCTTTCTTCACACTTCTAAACATTCTTCATCCATCTCTAGCACTTGTAAACAATCAAATTCATTGTATAATAACATATTCTAACGCAAAACAACTTTATACAAGCCATTTACTTCCTCAAAGCATTGGTTGTGGGTTCTTATCCCATTTGAGACCAAACTTCAACAAGTCTTTCTTCACACTTCTAAACATTCTTCATCCATCTCTAGCACTTGTAAACAATCAAATTCATTGTATTATAACATATTCTAACCCAAAATAACTTTATACAAGCCATTTACTGCCTCAAAGCATTGGTTGTGGGTTCTTATCCCATTTGGGACCAAACTTCAACAAGTCTTTCTTCACACTTCTAAACATTCTTCATTCATCTCTAGCACTTGTAATCAATTAAATTCATTGTATTATAACATATTCTAACCCAAAATAACTTTATACAAGCCATTTACTTTTTCAAAGCATTGGTTGTGGGTTCTTATCCCATTTGAGACCAAACTTCAACAAGTCTTTCTTCACACTTCTAAACATTCTTCATCCATCTCTAGCACTTGTAAACAATCAATTTCATTGTATTATAACATATTATAACCCAAAACAACTTTATACAAGCCATTTACTGCCTCAAAGCATTGGTTGTGGGTTCTTATCCCATTTGGGACCAAACTTCAACAAGTCTTTCTTCACACTTCTAAACATTCTTCATCCATCTCTAGCACTTGTAATCAATTAAATTCATTGTATTATAACATATTCTAACCCAAAATAACTTTATACAAGCCATTTACTTTTTCAAAGCATTGGTTGTGGGTTCTTATCCCATTTGAGACCAAACTTCAACAAGTCTTTCTTCACACTTCTAAACATTCTTCATCCATCTCTAGCACTTGTAAACAATCAAATTCATTGTATTATGACATATTCTAACCCAAAATAACTTTATACAAGCCATTTACTTCCTCAAAGCATTGGTTGTGGGTTCTTATCCCATTTGAGACCAAACTTCAACAAGTCTTTCTTCACACTTCTAAACATTCTTCATTCATCTCTAGCACTTGTAAACAATCAAATTCATTGTATTATAACATATTATAACCCAAAACAACTTTATACAAGCCATTCACTGCCTCAAAGCATTGGTTGTGGGTTCTTATCCCATTTGGGACCAAACTTCAACAAGTCTTTCTTCACACTTCTAAACATTCTTCATCCATCTCTAGCACTTGTAATCAATCAAATTCATTGAATTATAACATATTATAACCCAAAATAACTTTATACAAGCAATTAACAACCTCAAAGCAATGTTTGTGGGTTCTTATCCCATTTGGGACCAAACTTCAACAAGTCTTTCTTCACACTTCTAAACATTCTTCATCCATCTCTAGCACTTATAAACAATCAAATTCATTCTATTATGACATATTCTAACCCAAAATAACTTTATACAAGCCATTTACTTCCTCAAAGCATTGGTTGTGGGTTCTTATCCCATTTGAGACCAAACTTCAACAAGTCTTTCTTCACACTTCTAAACATTCTTCATCCATCTCTAGCACTTGTAATCAATCAAATTCATTGTATTATAACATATTCTAACCAAAAATAACTTTATACAAGCCATTTACTGCCTCAAAGCATTAGTTGTTGGTTCTTATCCCATTTGGGACCAAACTTAAACAAGTCTTTCTTCACACTTCTAAACATTCTTCATCCATCTCTAGCACTTGTAAACAATCAAATTCATTGTATTATAGCATATTCTAACCCAAACTAACTTTATACAAGCCATTTACTGCCTCAAAGCATTGGTTGTGGGTTCTTATCCCATTTGAGACCAAACTTCAACAAGTCTTTCTTCACATTTCTAAACATTCTTCATCCATCTCTAGCACTTGTAATCAATCAAATTCATTGAATTATAACATATTATAACCCAAAATAACTTTATACAAGCAATTAACAACCTCAAAGCAATGTTTGTGGGTTCTTATCCCATTTGGGACTAAACTTCAACAAGTCTTTCTTCACACTTCTAAACATTCTTCATCCATCTCTAGCACTTATAAACAATCAAATTCATTGTATTATGAAATATTCTAACCCAAAATAACTTTATACAAGCCATTTACTTCCTCAAAGCATTGGTTGTGGGTTCTTATCCCATTTGGGACCAAACTTCAACAAGTCTTTCTTCACACTTCTAAACATTCTTCATCCATCTCTAGCACTTGTAATCAATCAAATTCATTGAATTATAACATATTATAACCCAAAATAACTTTATACAAGCAATTAACAAACTCAAAGCAATGTTTGTGGGTTCTTATCCCATTTGGGACCAAACTTCAACAAGTCTTACTTCACACTTCTAAACATTCTTCATCCATCTCTAGCACTTGTAATCAATCAAATTCATTGTATTATAACATATTCTAACCCAAAATAACTTTATACAAGCAATTAACTACATCAAAGCAATGTTTGTGGGTTCTTATCCCATTTGGGACCAAACTTCAACAAGTCTTTCTTCACACTTCTAAACATTCTTCATCCATCTCTAGCACTTGTAAACAATCAAATTGATTGTATTATAACATATTCTAACCCAAAATAACTTTATACAAGCCATTTACTGCCTCAAAGCATTGGTTGTGGGTTCTTATCCCATTTGGGACCAAACTTCAACAAGTCTTTCTTCACACTTCTAAACATTCTTCATCCATCTCTAGCACTTGTAATCAATTAAATTCATTGTATTATAACATATTCTAACCCAAAATAACTTTATACAAGCCATTTATATTGAAATAAATGAGCGCAAGTTAAGAAGGTACTGAACTGGATGGGAAGAAGTGATGAAAGAAGCTAGATCATACATCCGGTGGTTTGATCATAAGTGCATTCAACGCATGTCGTACGGACTATGTGATCAAAGTAAATGAGTTATCATGGATATGAGAAGAAGCTTAAGAGTGTCAAGGCTGAAGAAAACTTCTATGGATGAAGACATGAGCTATCCTCCATGAGTTGTTGTGATCAACAACAAGGGACCGATCGATCTATCTAGTAGAACGATCGGTCCGTAGGAATTGTCGAAATCAAGATGGGTAAAGAGAAGGCAGTTCGTATGGGGCTTGGAGAAAATGAGTTTAATGAAGGCCCAAGACTTGTGTCAACACTTAGAAGCCCAAGAACCAATAGAAGAAAGGCTGCAAACGCTCAACAAGTATTGAAACACATTCAAATGTGTTTAGGTGGGAAAATAAAAGTGTCACATGTGTTTGGAAGCAAAGCAAGTTGCAACAAATCACATGTGAAGTTAAGAAGAGTCTAGAAGCTGTCACTATCACTACAAGAAAGCATTTTGGTCGTTTAAAGGGAAGGAAGAAGAAAGAGTCACATGTTGCACCTAGAGAGCCGTTTAGGAGCTGTCGCTATCAAGCTTTGGGTGCAACTCCCTCTCTCTCCTCAAGTCACTTTCTCTTCACTTTAGCTACTTTATTTTGGTTGTAAGTGAGTGTATTTGAACAATATAGACGTTGGGAAGTAGGGAAACAAGCCACCCAATGTGTCTCATTCATTTTGTATATATATGTATGCTTAAAGCTTAATAGATGTTAAGCTCTCCTTTGGGGAGTCTTCCCCTATACTAAAATCGTCTCTTATACTCTCAAATGGGGAAGTTCTGATCTTTATATTCTCATGGAGAGACCAAGCTTTGGCAATGCTTGGTCTCATCCCTTTCTCTCATCTAATTCTCTCCTTTCCTTCTAATCGATTTCATAAGGGTTTTGGGTTCTGTTTTGGTGTGAGAGAGCTGCTGCCTCTCATGCTTATTCTTAAGTATATACAGCTTAAATGGGCGTGTATTACTTAGTTTATAACCTCAAGAATGTCTCTTATTGAGTTCGTTTCTTGATGGTTTTACACAAGAGACACACAAACTCAGATTTGGTGTTCTTGTGAGTTTCTTGTGAGTTTTATGGAGAAGAGTGGATCTTGCAGCTCAATCTCTTTGAAATCTTACATGGTATCAGAGCCAGGTTGAAAGATCTGAGCTGCTGTGGCTTTTATAAGCAAAGAAATTCAGAGGAAATCTCTGTCCAAACACCCACAAACACCCAAACACTTATTCTCTTTTCTATTCCGCAAAATCTCTCATTCTTGGTTACTAAATCTCTCATTCTGGTTACTCTATTCTCTTGGCTACTTATTCTCAAAATCTTGGTTACTCATACTCTCATTCTGGTTACAAATACTCTTATGAACCTTGTTGGTTCTTGAAGGCGCAACACAATGCTTGATGTTAGAACCAATGGCCATCAAGCTTTGGAGACCACAAGGATGTTCTTTCTAGCGAGTCAAAGCTCCGGAAGATCAAGGGAGAACCTGCGAGGCTTACCGAGGGTGAATGCTATGTTTGAAGTTCTTGTGGAGACGCCTAATGGAAAGGCAAGCTGGTGGAAAGTGATGAATCAACTCAAGACATGTGTGTTAGCGTCACGTTGTTGGAGTTCAAGATTGGATGTGCACTAGGTGTCAATTATACTAGGCACAAGGTTTCTTGACTCAAGGGATGGCCCAAGCCATAGAAAACTCAAGTTATTGGTTCCCAAGATGATTCAACATCTTGGTTACGAAGTCACAAATTCTGGTTATATTCTCGGCAAGAAGCAAAGTCTTTGTCGAAGCGTCTTAAAGATCGACTCGTACGAAGGCTTTTCACTGCGATTCAGCTCCAATGTCCTTCATACAAGTTCTTGGAAATTGAGTAATCTTTCCAGTGGAAGTAAAATCATCCAGATACGAGCAGGCGTTAAGAAGTTATGACCCATTCAGTGGGCACATATCATTCTGACGCGAATAAGAAGAAGCAATCGACCATGAAGGTCGGTTAAGGGATCGATTGGCCATTGAATGGCAACGAACAAAGCTTCCAATGAAGCCAAATTGAAGTCAAGAAGTGTTCTATCTCTCTCAAGCTTCAAGAGAAGCTACAAAGAAGATAGAAAGAAGCAAGAAGCGGCTGGAGAAGAAGCCTCCAAACCAATCATGAAGCTCATCCAAAGTTGGATGTAGAAGAGGTGGATTGAGTTCTAGTAATCATTAACCATGAAGAGGAGACCCATGGGGCAGAAACTCAAATGGTGATGCAAACCAAGTCTCATCCAACCATTTACAACAAAGAAGACAAAAGGCTAATTCTAAACCTTACTCTTTAAATTTTGTTGATTAGATTGCTCATATTTGAACTTGAAATTGCATGATGATCATAATTGGAGTCTTCATTGTTTAAAATGATTTTAGGTGTTGATTGTGATTTGAATTGTTAAGTTGTCAAAATATGATTAGTGTTAGTCATATTTTTGATTTAGATTTATCAAGTTTGAATTTATTTACATTTAAATTCTCTTTTCAAATATTTCTTAAATTCAGTTTTAAGGTTTTGAAAATGGTGGCAATATTTCTAAAATCGATTTAAAATTACTTTTAAAGTTGAAAATATTTTAAAATATTTTTCAAACGATTTTTATTATTTTTAAAAGGTGAAAAATATTTTTATAAGTACTTTATAAGGTTTTTAAAAGCTTAATACCAGTTTTTAAAATTATTTCCATGACATTAGTCAATTTGTTAAAATCTGTTTTATGAACTGAATTTGAAATTGGATTTAGCATGTTTTTTTTTTTTAAAACCGCATTTCATGGTTTGTATCTGATTTATATGCATGTGTTTAAATTGAACTAGTTAGTTCAATATAAGTTTGTTCTCTCAAGTCTCGTCTAAGCTTTATGATATTCTTGTGGCACATATACTTAAGATTTCTTTACATCTTTTGAATTAAGGTGTAAAAGAGAAAGAAAGCCATCAAAAGAAGCTAGATGAGAAGAAGAGAACCGGTTGCATCATGGAAGCTATGGTATGGGAAGGGAAGAAACATGGCTAATGTAGCTTGACTCAAGGAAGATCAATTCATAGTGGTGACCGAGAGGAGAAGGCCCTCAAGCGAGTACACACACGATTGAGTCTCAACAAGAAGTCAAAGCAAGTGCCTAAGCAAACCCACGTTCAAACCATGACCATAGCTACATCATTCAACCATGGAGGCTACACTCTTTTTCCCTTAGCAAAGTTTTATCCCAAGAGGTTTTCTTTGCTAAGGTTTTTAACGAGGTAGTCCTTTATGTGTTGCAAGCTTGGTCTTTGGTCCCCAACGTCCAAGCTTGAGGGGGAGTATTGAGAGGAAGAAGCTAATGGGAAAGCTTAAGTCCGAAGTCTAGAAGACTAGGGCGAGTTCATGTGGTTCAAGGAGTGATACTTGATCATGCTCATTTACGTCCAAGCTTAACCTCCATCCCTTCCGGTCAAGCTTGAGGGGGAGTATTGAAATAAATGAGCGCAAGTTAAGAAGGTACTGAACTGGATGGGAAGAAGTGATGAAAGAAGCTAGATCATACATCCGGTGGTTTGATCATAAGTGCATTCAACGCATGTCGTACGGACTATGTGATCAAAGTAAATGAGTTATCATGGATATGAGAAGAAGCTTAAGAGTGTCAAGGCTGAAGAAAACTTCTATGGATGAAGACATGAGCTATCCTCCATGAGTTGTTGTGATCAACAACAAGGGACCGATCGATCTATCTAGTAGAACGATCGGTCCGTAGGAATTGTCGAAATCAAGATGGGTAAAGAGAAGGCAGTTCGTATGGGGCTTGGAGAAAATGAGTTTAATGAAGGCCCAAGACTTGTGTCAACACTTAGAAGCCCAAGAACCAATAGAAGAAAGGTTGCAAACGCTCAACAAGTATTGAAACACATTCAAATGTGTTTAGGTGGGAAAATAAAAGTGTCACATGTGTTTGGAAGCAAAGCAAGTTGCAACAAATCACATGTGAAGTTAAGAAGAGTCTAGAAGCTGTCACTATCACTACAAGAAAGCATTTTGGTCGTTTAAAGGGAAGGAAGAAGAAAGAGTCACATGTTGCACCTAGAGAGCCGTTTAGGAGCTGTCGCTATCAAGCTTTGGGTGCAACTCCCTCTCTCTCCTCAAGTCACTTTCTCTTCACTTTAGCTACTTTATTTTGGTTGTAAGTGAGTGTATTTGAACAATATAGACGTTGGGAAGTAGGGCAACAAGCCACCCAATGTGTCTCATTCATTTTGTATATATATGTATGCTTAAAGCTTAATAGATGTTAAGCTCTCCTTTGGGGAGTCTTCCCCTATACTAAAATCGTCTCTTATACTCTCAAATGGGGAAGTTCTGATCTTTATATTCTCATGGAGAGACCAAGCTTTGGCAATGCTTGGTCTCATCCCTTTCTCTCATCTAATTCTCTCCTTTCCTTCTAATCGATTTCATAAGGGTTTTGGGTTCTGTTTTGGTGTGAGAGAGCTGCTGCCTCTCATGCTTATTCTTAAGTATATACAGCTTAAATGGGCGTGTATTACTTAGTTTATAACCTCAAGAATGTCTCTTATTGAGTTCGTTTCTTGATGGTTTTACACAAGAGACACACAAACTCAGATTTGGTGTTCTTGTGAGTTTCTTGTGAGTTTTATGGAGAAGAGTGGATCTTGCAGCTCAATCTCTTTGAAATCTTACATGGTATCAGAGCCAGGTTGAAAGATCTGAGCTGCTGTGGCTTTTATAAGCAAAGAAATTCAGAGGAAATCTCTGTCCAAACACCCACAAACACCCAAACACTTATTCTCTTTTCTATTCCGCAAAATCTCTCATTCTTGGTTACTAAATCTCTCATTCTGGTTACTCTATTCTCTTGGCTACTTATTCTCAAAATCTTGGTTACTCATACTCTCATTCTGGTTACAAATACTCTTATGAACCTTGTTGGTTCTTGAAGGCGCAACACAATGCTTGATGTTAGAACCAATGGCCATCAAGCTTTGGAGACCACAAGGATGTTCTTTCTAGCGAGTCAAAGCTCCGGAAGATCAAGGGAGAACCTGCGAGGCTTACCGAGGGTGAATGCTATGTTTGAAGTTCTTGTGGAGACGCCTAATGGAAAGGCAAGCTGGTGGAAAGTGATGAATCAACTCAAGACATGTGTGTTAGCGTCACGTTGTTGGAGTTCAAGATTGGATGTGCACTAGGTGTCAATTATACTAGGCACAAGGTTTCTTGACTCAAGGGATGGCCCAAGCCATAGAAAACTCAAGTTATTGGTTCCCAAGATGATTCAACATCTTGGTTACGAAGTCACAAATTCTGGTTATATTCTCGGCAAGAAGCAAAGTCTTTGTCGAAGCGTCTTAAAGATCGACTCGTACGAAGGCTTTTCACTGCGATTCAGCTCCAATGTCCTTCATACAAGTTCTTGGAAATTGAGTAATCTTTCCAGTGGAAGTAAAATCATCCAGATACGAGCAGGCGTTAAGAAGTTATGACCCATTCAGTGGGCACATATCATTCTGACGCGAATAAGAAGAAGCAATCGACCATGAAGGTCGGTTAAGGGATCGATTGGCCATTGAATGGCAACGAACAAAGCTTCCAATGAAGCCAAATTGAAGTCAAGAAGTGTTCTATCTCTCTCAAGCTTCAAGAGAAGCTACAAAGAAGATAGAAAGAAGCAAGAAGCGGCTGGAGAAGAAGCCTCCAAACCAATCATGAAGCTCATCCAAAGTTGGATGTAGAAGAGGTGGATTGAGTTCTAGTAATCATTAACCATGAAGAGGAGACCCATGGGGCAGAAACTCAAATGGTGATGCAAACCAAGTCTCATCCAACCATTTACAACAAAGAAGACAAAAGGCTAATTCTAAACCTTACTCTTTAAATTTTGTTGATTAGATTGCTCATATTTGAACTTGAAATTGCATGATGATCATAATTGGAGTCTTCATTGTTTAAAATGATTTTAGGTGTTGATTGTGATTTGAATTGTTAAGTTGTCAAAATATGATTAGTGTTAGTCATATTTTTGATTTAGATTTATCAAGTTTGAATTTATTTACATTTAAATTCTCTTTTCAAATATTTCTTAAATTCAGTTTTAAGGTTTTGAAAATGGTGGCAATATTTCTAAAATCGATTTAAAATTACTTTTAAAGTTGAAAATATTTTAAAATATTTTTCAAACGATTTTTATTATTTTTAAAAGGTGAAAAATATTTTTATAAGTACTTTATAAGGTTTTTAAAAGCTTAATACCAGTTTTTAAAATTATTTCCATGACATTAGTCAATTTGTTAAAATCTGTTTTATGAACTGAATTTGAAATTGGATTTAGCATGTTTTTTTTTTTTAAAACCGCATTTCATGGTTTGTATCTGATTTATATGCATGTGTTTAAATTGAACTAGTTAGTTCAATATAAGTTTGTTCTCTCAAGTCTCGTCTAAGCTTTATGATATTCTTGTGGCACATATACTTAAGATTTCTTTACATCTTTTGAATTAAGGTGTAAAAGAGAAAGAAAGCCATCAAAAGAAGCTAGATGAGAAGAAGAGAACCGGTTGCATCATGGAAGCTATGGTATGGGAAGGGAAGAAACATGGCTAATGTAGCTTGACTCAAGAAAGATCAATTCATAGTGGTGACCGAGAGGAGAAGGCCCTCAAGCGAGTACACACACGATTGAGTCTCAACAAGAAGTCAAAGCAAGTGCCTAAGCAAACCCACGTTCAAACCATGACCATAGCTACATCATTCAACCATGGAGGCTACACTCTTTTTCCCTTAGCAAAGTTTTATCCCAAGAGGTTTTCTTTGCTAAGGTTTTTAACGAGGTAGTCCTTTATGTGTTGCAAGCTTGGTCTTTGGTCCCCAACGTCCAAGCTTGAGGGGGAGTATTGAGAGGAAGAAGCTAATGGGAAAGCTTAAGTCCGAAGTCTAGAAGACTAGGGCGAGTTCATGTGGTTCAAGGAGTGATACTTGATCATGCTCATTTACGTCCAAGCTTAACCTCCATCCCTTCCGGTCAAGCTTGAGGGGGAGTATTGAAATAAATGAGCGCAAGTTAAGAAGGTACTGAACTGGATGGGAAGAAGTGATGAAAGAAGCTAGATCATACATCCGGTGGTTTGATCATAAGTGCATTCAACGCATGTCGTACGGACTATGTGATCAAAGTAAATGAGTTATCATGGATATGAGAAGAAGCTTAAGAGTGTCAAGGCTGAAGAAAACTTCTATGGATGAAGACATGAGCTATCCTCCATGAGTTGTTGTGATCAACAACAAGGGACCGATCGATCTATCTAGTAGAACGATCGGTCCGTAGGAATTGTCGAAATCAAGATGGGTAAAGAGAAGGCAGTTCGTATGGGGCTTGGAGAAAATGAGTTTAATGAAGGCCCAAGACTTGTGTCAACACTTAGAAGCCCAAGAACCAATAGAAGAAAGGTTGCAAACGCTCAACAAGTATTGAAACACATTCAAATGTGTTTAGGTGGGAAAATAAAAGTGTCACATGTGTTTGGAAGCAAAGCAAGTTGCAACAAATCACATGTGAAGTTAAGAAGAGTCTAGAAGCTGTCACTATCACTACAAGAAAGCATTTTGGTCGTTTAAAGGGAAGGAAGAAGAAAGAGTCACATGTTGCACCTAGAGAGCCGTTTAGGAGCTGTCGCTATCAAGCTTTGGGTGCAACTCCCTCTCTCTCCTCAAGTCACTTTCTCTTCACTTTAGCTACTTTATTTTGGTTGTAAGTGAGTGTATTTGAACAATATAGACGTTGGGAAGTAGGGCAACAAGCCACCCAATGTGTCTCATTCATTTTGTATATATATGTATGCTTAAAGCTTAATAGATGTTAAGCTCTCCTTTGGGGAGTCTTCCCCTATACTAAAATCGTCTCTTATACTCTCAAATGGGGAAGTTCTGATCTTTATATTCTCATGGAGAGACCAAGCTTTGGCAATGCTTGGTCTCATCCCTTTCTCTCATCTAATTCTCTCCTTTCCTTCTAATCGATTTCATAAGGGTTTTGGGTTCTGTTTTGGTGTGAGAGAGCTGCTGCCTCTCATGCTTATTCTTAAGTATATACAGCTTAAATGGGCGTGTATTACTTAGTTTATAACCTCAAGAATGTCTCTTATTGAGTTCGTTTCTTGATGGTTTTACACAAGAGACACACAAACTCAGATTTGGTGTTCTTGTGAGTTTCTTGTGAGTTTTATGGAGAAGAGTGGATCTTGCAGCTCAATCTCTTTGAAATCTTACAATTTACTTCCTCACAGCATTGGTTGTGGGTTCTTATCCCATTTGAGACCAAACTTCAACAAGTCTTTCTTCACACTTCTAAACATTCTTCATTCATCTCTAGCACTTGTAAACAATCAAATTCATTGTATTATAACATATTATAACCCAAAACAACTTTATACAAGCCATTCACTGCCTCAAAGCATTGGTTGTGGGTTCTTATCCCATTTGGGACCAAACTTCAACAAGTCTTTCTTCACACTTCTAAACATTCTTCATCCATCTCTAGCACTTGTAATCAATCAAATTCATTGAATTATAACATATTATAACCCAAAATAACTTTATACAAGCAATTAACAACCTCAAAGCAATGTTTGTGGGTTCTTATCCCATTTGGGACCAAACTTCAACAAGTCTTTCTTCACACTTCTAAACATTCTTCATCCATCTCTAGCACTTGTAATCAATCAAATTCATTGTATTATAACATATTCTAACCCAAAATAACTTTATACAAGCCATTTACTGCCTCAAAGCATTGGTTGTGGGTTCTTATCCCATTTGGGACCAAACTTCAACAAGTCTTTCTTCACACTTCTAAACATTCTTCATCCATCTCTAGCACTTGTAATCAATTAAATTCATTGTATTATAACATATTCTAACCCAAAATAACTTTATACAAGCCATTTACTTCCTCACAGCATTGGTTGTGGGTTCTTATCCCATTTGAGACCAAACTTCAACAAGTCTTTCTTCACACTTCTAAACATTCTTCATCCATCTCTAGCACTTATAAACAATCAAATTCATTGTATTATGACATATTCTAACCCAAAATAACTTTATACAAGCCATTTACTTCCTCAAAGCATTGGTTGTGGGTTCTTATCCCATTTGAGACCAAACTTCAACAAGTCTTTCTTCACACTTCTAAACATTCTTCATTCATCTCTAGCACTTGTAAACAATCAAATTCATTGTATTATAACATATTATAACCCAAAACAACTTTATACAAGCCATTCACTGCCTCAAAATAACTTTATACAAGCCATTTACTACCTCAAAGCAATGTTTGTGGGATCTTATCCCATTTGGGACCAAACTTCAACAAGTCTTTCTTCACACTTCTAAACATTCTTCATCCATCTCTAGCACTTGTAATCAATAAAATTCATTGTATTATAACATATTCTAACCCAAAATAACTTTATACAAGCCATTTACTGTTAGTTTCTATGAGACTAAGCTCACAATAGAGAGTAGACAGTCACTTGGTGAATGAATATCTCTTTAACCATACAAGGGAACCCGATCTTAAGATGAAGAGACCATCAACTTGTGATGGAATCCACACACATATCCAACAATATATCCGAATATACTAGAGAGTAAATCGATTATATGAAGGAGAAAGCTTCTAGTGTGAGACTAATCCTTGTCTAATACAACAACACTTAGAGTTTGTGTACTTGAGATAAAGAGGAATTAGAATCAGTAATCTAGAGAATAAAGAGTAAATAAAGAAGAGTTTAAGGTGTATTTAACAAGTATTAGGCTGCCTTAAGGGCAGCCCCTAAATCGTTACACTCTAGCTATCTACATTATGATTATTAGTTAAGCAAATGTAGAGAGAAGAGATGGACGAATTTGATAAACAAAATACTTGTATAAACTTGTGAATTAGCACCTTACAAAGGAGGGAGGCTACTACAATATATAGAGGAGGAGCTCTAGGGTTTTCTCTTTTACAAATGAAGTGAAAGTGACATGAGGAGAGAGGGAAAGAAGCTTTGAGCGCCCAAGGATGAAAGGGACAGCTCTCCAACGTCTCTTTGGTCACATGTGACCTTTCTTAAGCTCACATGTGACTCTTCTCACCCACTTGCATTCCTTGGTACAACATGTGATCTTCTAGATGTTTTGCACGCCCATTAGGTCTTGTAATGACCCGTGTTTTGCACATCTTTATCTTCATGTATTGACCCTTGTTTTGCACATCTTCATCTTCATATGTTGACCCTAGATTTGCACATCTTATGTTTGACCCGGACTTTGCACATTCGTATCTTGTCTTGATGACTTGACCCGAACTTTGCACTTTCGTGTCTTGAGTCGTTGACCCTAACTTTGCACATTAGGTCTTGATAACTTTGACCCTAACTTTGCACATTAGGTCTCAATACTCCCCCTCAAGCTTAAGTGTAGAGACATCGGAGGTTAAGCTTGGAGATACACGAGCCAAGTTGAGTGTCACACTTCATTGAACACCATTAAGCTCGACCTCTTCTTCTAGACTTCATCTTTAGGTATTCCTTTTCTTCTTCCTCTCTAATACTCCCCCTCAAGCTTGGGCAGCGGGAACCAAAGGCCAAGCTTGCAACACGCAAAGGACTACCTCATTAAAAACCTTAACAAAGAAAACCTCTTGGGACAAAACTTTGTTAAGGGAAAAAGAGTATAGTCTTCACGGTTGAATAATGTAGCTATGGCCATGGTTTGAATGTGAGATTGCTTTGGCTTCTTGCTTTGACTTCTTGTTGAGACTCTAATTCTCCGTGTGAGTACTCGCTTGAGGACCTTCTCCTTCTCGGTCACCACCATGAATTGATCTTCCTTGAGTCAAGCTACCAATATACAACCGGTTCTCTTCCTCTCTTCTAGCTTTTGGATGGCTTTCTTTCTCTTTTGTACCTTCAACCAAAAGATGTAAAGAAATCTTAAGTATATTGGCCACAAGAATAACATTAAGCTAGATTGAGACAAAAGCGAACAAACTTAAATTGAACTAGCCTCTTACTAAACTCAATTTAAACACATGAGTATAAAATCAGATTTTAAACATGCAAATTCAGTTTAATAATGAACCAACCAGTTTAATAGTCATGAATTTAATTCCTAAAAACATGTTTTAAACATGACAAATTAAACATGATAAATCCAAATTAATTCAAGGCATTTCTCTAAAAACAAATCCCAAAATTCACTCTCTAAATTCAGATTCTAAGCATGACAAATTCACTTTAAATGCATGACTAATCTGAATAAAATAAGAGCAATGAATTAAAGCTATTGAAAGAGTTAAGGGATTTAGAGATAGCCTTTTGTCTTCATTGTTGTAAATGTATTGGTTGAGACTTGTTTTGCACCACCATTTGAGTTTCTGCCCCATGGGTCTCCTCATCATGGTTGATGACTACAAGAACTCAATCCACCTCTTCTACATCCAAATTTGGATCAGCTTCATGGTTGGCTTGGAGACTTCTTCTTCAGCCGCTTCCTTGTAGGATCACTGGAGCTTCATTCGCAGCTCCTCATTGCATATAAGCACCAAAACGTGAGGGAGATGATCCATCGGTTTACCACCAGCCTTGCACCTTCACTAGTCCTTCCATCTAGCTTTATCTCTCTCGGTCAGCTTAAATAGGTTCACCACGCTTGAGAGAGCCATCTACATTCTTCCCTCGGGTCATCCTTTGTACCGCCGGAGTTTTAGTATTGTGGTTGGTTATAACCGGCTCTAAACTCCACACGCTTGTCTTGCTTCTTTCTATCTTCTTTGTAGCTTCCATAAGCTTGAGAGAGAGATAGAACATTTCTTCAATTCAAGTTTGCTTGGATAGAAAATGGTTGCAAATCTTGAATGAGACCTCTTGTGAAAAAAAAAATCTTCTAGATATCCATAAGGGTTAGATATCCATAAGGGTTGTCGAAACTTTTCTCCCCCTCAAGGTTGGCTTGTAATTTTAATGAGAGCCAATCTTGAAAGCTTGTGCACACCCTTCTTCATTTCCACAACATTGATCGCATCATTAGCCTCATTCGATCAAGTCGATAAAACACTCGATCATGTCAATGTTGCACTTGATCGATTCAATGTATCCGTTTGTCTAACTCAACAAGGAGCTCGATCAAACAACTCGAGCTAGACCAAGAGCTCTAGCTTATTCCACCTTAGCCTCCTCTTTTGGTCAGCCTCTTAGGTTCACCACTTTGGGTCTTCCTTTGGGACTGTCTTGAGCTTGACTAGGCTGGATTCTTCTTCTTTGTAACTTTCTTTGAAACCTCTTGACAACACCAAGTCTAGCAGCCATTAGCTCTTAAAGCTAATCCTCCTTCATTATCCCTTCTTGGAACAACATCAAGACTAGTCTTCTAACGCTTCTTTCATGACCGCTTCTTAGGTTTCAAGGGCTCCAATTTGGCTTCTTTTGAAGCTCTTTTCGTGGCCAGGAAATGGCCAATCGATACTTTAACCGACCTCAATGGTCGATTGCTTCTTCTCGATCGCGTCAGATTGATATATGTCCATTATATCGGGCATAACTTTCGATCGACAGCTCCGGTGTGGGTGATCTCACTTTCGATGGAAAGCTTACTCAATTTCCAAGAACGTTTATGAAGAACGTGGAAGATGAATCCCAGCGGAAGGCCGTCGTACGAGTAAATCTTTAGGACGCTTTGACAGAGAATTTGCTTGGATACCAAGCATGGGCTTCTTCCTCTAAGAGTTTTCATTTCTTTTAGTCCTTCATGACTTAATTCCTCTTCTTATGGACCTCTTTGCCTCATCTTGTGTTTCTCTTTGAGAATGTCCACACATGCCTCCTCTCCTTTAAACCTTCAACATGAGATTTAAAGAAAAATTTTAAAGTATATGTTGTGGGGTTTTAAGAAAAACACTTAATAAAACTTGAGAAACCAAATGAGAGAATTCATAGAACTTTAGGAATGAAACTTTATTTCTCTTTTAAATACTATATCTATTTTATGAAAATATTTAAACTGAATGTGAAATATTTCAAATATTTTCAAAAACAAATTTAAACTATTTTCAAATAAATATAAATATTTAAATTTAAATTTAAATAAATTCAAATTTGAAATTCAAATTTCAATACTTGAAAAAGATGAATTTAAATTTAAAAGAGAGAGTTTAGAAGTTAGCCTTTAAATTTAGAGATGTGGTTTAAATCCTCTTTGGGACCACTCTCTTGATTTGTTCATGGCTTGGGCCATGTCTTGAGTCAAGAGACCTTGTGCCTAGGATGGCTTGACATCTAGTGCACATCCAATCTTGAACTCCAACAACTTGACACTAACACACATGCTTTTGAGCTGATTCATCACCTTCCACCAGCTTGCCTTTCCAAACATCTATCTCTAAATCCCTTAACTCTTTCAATAGCTTTAATTCATTGCTCTTATTTTATTCAGATTAGTCATGCATTTAAAGTGAATTTGTCATGCTTAGAATCTGAATTTAGAGAGTGAATTTTGGGATTTGTTTTTAGAGAAATGCCTTGAATTAATTTGGATTTGTTTTGAGCTGATTCATCACCTTCCACCAGCTTGCCTTTCCATTAGGCCTCTCCACAAGAACCACAACCAAAGCATTCCCTCTCGGTAAGTCTCTCAGGTTTCACCCTAGTATCTTCCGGAGCTTTAACTAGGTTGGACGTCCTTGTGGTTTCTAAAGCTTGGTGGCCCTTGGTTCTAACTACCAACATTGTGTTGTGCCATCTTAAGACAGCAAACTCACCATCTTCAACGATTGAACCTGTTTTACACTTATACGAACAGATTCTAAACAAGAGATGGTGAGAGATTAGAGAGTAAAATACTGAAAATAAAGAGAGAGAGAGAGAATATATAACAAGAGTATAAGAGAATGATAAAGAATAAGTAACAAGAGATTATAGAGTATAAGCGCAATAAAGAGAATGAACATAAGTAAAGAAGAATAGCGGAAGCACATAGAATGAGCATAAGTAAAAGAGAATAGAGAATTTGCTCAAGAGTTCAAATGGACAGAGTTTTTCTCTGTTTTCTTGAGTTTTAAAGACACTTTAACAGCCAAGAGCATCCAAGAATCATTAGGAGTTTGGTGCTTTAATGGCTGAAACATAATGGACCGATGGGCGATCGATTTACCCATCGGTTAAAGACATGAACCCACTGAAATAACACATGAACAAGAGTTTTCCAGTGGCTTTAAATCAACATGAACCACGAAATACCATATAGAAGATGATTTTCGTGGCCTTAGTTGTAAAGAAAAGCAAAAGAAACCTTTGGAACAAAACAGTTTGTCCAACGGTTACAAAGATGCATCTTTAGAAACAAGCTTATATCCAATGGACTAAGCTATATGGAGATGCCAAAACAAAGATCTCTCTCCCCCTCAAGCTTGAACGTGGGCATTACAACAGTACCAAGAACAAGCTTTCAACAACAAGAGGTGGGAGAGAAAGACTTTTAAAAACAACAAAGAAAGAGAATGCTTTAAGAACGAGTTCTAGAGTTCTTGAGGAACCAAGAGAGCAACTTGCTCTGATACCATGTTAGTTTCTATGAGACTAAGCTCACAATAGAGAGTAGACAGTCACTTGGTGAATGAATCTCTCTTTAACCATACAAGGGAACCCGATCTTAAGATGAAGAGACCATCAACTTGTGATGGAATCCACACACATATCCAACAATATATCCGAATATACTAGAGAGTAAATCGATTATATGAAGGAGAAAGCTTCTAGTGTGAGACTAATCCTTGTCTAATACAACAACACTTAGAGTTTGTGTACTTGAGATAAAGAGGAATTAGAATCAGTAATCTAGAGAATAAAGAGTAAATAAAGAAGAGTTTAAGGTGTATTTAACAAGTATTAGGCTGCCTTAAGGGCAGCCCCTAAATCGTTACACTCTAGCTATCTACATTATGATTATTAGTTAAGCAAATGTAGAGAGAAGAGATGGACGAATTTGATAAACAAAATACTTGTATAAACTTGTGAATTAGCACCTTACAAAGGAGGGAGGCTACTACAATATATAGAGGAGGAGCTCTAGGGTTTTCTCTTTTACAAATGAAGTGAAAGTGACATGAGGAGAGAGGGAAAGAAGCTTTGAGCGCCCAAGGATGAAAGGGACAGCTCTCCAACGTCTCTTTGGTCACATGTGACCTTTCTTAAGCTCACATGTGACTCTTCTCACCCACTTGCATTCCTTGGTACAACATGTGATCTTCTAGATGTTTTGCACGCCCATTAGGTCTTGTAATGACCCGTGTTTTGCACATCTTTATCTTCATGTATTGACCCTTGTTTTGCACATCTTCATCTTCATATGTTGACCCTAGATTTGCACATCTTATGTTTGACCCGGACTTTGCACATTCGTATCTTGTCTTGATGACTTGACCCGAACTTTGCACTTTCGTGTCTTGAGTTGGTATCAGAGCTCTTATTTTATTCTCTAAATCCCTTAACTCTTTCAATAGCTTTAATTCATTGCTCTTATTTTATTCAGATTAGTCATGCATTTAAAGTGAATTTGTCATGCTTAGAATCATAATACCTCAAAGCATTGGTTGTGGGTTCTTATCCCATTTGGGACCAAACTTCAACAAGTCTTTCTTCACACTTCGAAACATTCTTCATCCATCTCTAGCACTTTTAATCAATAAAATTCATTGTATTATAACATATTCTAACCCAAAATAACTTTATACAAGCCATTTACTACCTCAAAGCATTGGTTGTGGGTTCTTATCCCATTTGGGACCAAACTTCAACAAGTCTTTCTTCACACTTCTAAACATTCTTCATCCATCTCTAGCACTTGTAAACAATCAAATTCATTGTATTATAACATATTCTAACCCAAAACAACTTTATACAAGCCATTTACTGCCTCAAAGCATTGGTTGTGGGTTCTTATCCCATTTGGGACCAAACTTCAACAAGTCTTTCTTCACACTTCTAAACATTCTTCATCCATCTCTAGCACTTGTAAACAATCAAATTCATTGTATAATAACATATTCTAACCCAAAATAACTTTATACAATCCATTTACTGCCTCAAAGCATTGGTTGTGGGTTCTTATCCCATTTGGGACCAAACTTCAACAAGTCTTTCTTCACACTTCTAAACATTCTTCATCCATCTCTAGCACTTGTAATCAATCAAATTCATTGAAATATAACATATTATAACCCAAAATAACTTTATACAAGCAATTAACAACCTCAAAGCATTGGTTGTGGGTTCTTATCCCATTTGAGACCAAACTTCAACAAGTCTTTCTTCACACTTCTAAACATTCTTCATCCATCTCTAGCACTTATAAACAATCAAATTCATTCTATTATGACATATTCTAACCCAAAATAACTTTATACAAGCCATTTACTTCCTCAAAGCATTGGTTGTGGGTTCTTATCCCATTTGAGACCAAACTTCAACAAGTCTTTCTTCACACTTCTAAACATTCTTCATCCATCTCTAGCACTTGTAATCAATCAAATTCATTGTATTATAACATATTCTAACCAAAAATACCTTTATACAAGCCATTTACTGCCTCAAAGCATTAGTTGTTGGTTCTTATCCCATTTGGGACCAAACTTAAACAAGTCTTTCTTCACACTTCTAAACATTCTTCATCCATCTCTAGCACTTGTAAACAATCAAATTCATTGTATTATAGCATATTCTAACCCAAAATAACTTTATACAAGCCATTTACTGCCTCAAAGCATTGGTTGTGGGTTCTTATCCCATTTGGGACCAAACTTCAACAAGTCTTTCTTCACATTTCTAAACATTCTTCATCCATCTCTAGCACTTGTAATCAATCAAATTCATTGAATTATAACATATTATAACCCAAAATAACTTTATACAAGCAATTAACAACCTCAAAGCAATGTTTGTGGGTTCTTATCCCATTTGGGACTAAACTTCAACAAGTCTTTCTTCACACTTCTAAACATTCTTCATCCATCTCTAGCACTTATAAACAATCAAATTCATTGTATTATGAAATATTCTAACCCAAAATAACTTTATACAAGCCATTTACTTCCTCAAAGCATTGGTTGTGGGTTCTTATCCCATTTGGGACCAAACTTCAACAAGTCTTTCTTCACACTTCTAAACATTCTTCATCCATCTCTAGCACTTGTAATCAATCAAATTCATTGAATTATAACATATTATAACCCAAAATAACTTTATACAAGCAATTAACAAACTCAAAGCAATGTTTGTGGGTTCTTATCCCATTTGGGACCAAACTTCAACAAGTCTTTCTTCACACTTCTAAACATTCTTCATCCATCTCTAGCACTTGTAATCAATCAAATTCATTGTATTATAACATATTCTAACCCAAAATAACTTTATACAAGCAATTAACTACATCAAAGCAATGTTTGTGGGTTCTTATCCCATTTGGGACCAAACTTCAACAAGTCTTTCTTCACACTTCTAAACATTCTTCATCCATCTCTAGCACTTGTAAACAATCAAATTGATTGTATTATAACATATTCTAACCCAAAATAACTTTATACAAGCCATTTACTGCCTCAAAGCATTGGTTGTGGGTTCTTATCCCATTTGGGACCAAACTTCAACAAGTCTTTCTTCACACTTCTAAACATTCTTCATCCATCTCTAGCACTTGTAATCAATTAAATTCATTGTATTATAACATATTCTAACCCAAAATAACTTTATACAAGCCATTTACTTCCTCACAGCATTGGTTGTGGGTTCTTATCCCATTTGAGACCAAACTTCAACAAGTCTTTCTTCACACTTCTAAACATTCTTCATTCATCTCTAGCACTTGTAAACAATCAAATTCATTGTATTATAACATATTCTAACCCAAAATAACTTTATACAAGCCATTTACTTCCTCAAAGCATTGGTTGTGGGTTCTTATCCCATTTGAGACCAAACTTCAACAAGTCTTTCTTCACACTTCTAAACATTCTTCATTCATCTCTAGCACTTGTAAACAATCAAATTCATTGTATTATAACATATTATAACCCAAAACAACTTTATACAAGCCATTCACTGCCTCAAAATAACTTTATACAAGCCATTTACTACCTCAAAGCAATGTTTGTGGGATCTTATCCCATTTGGGACCAAACTTCAACAAGTCTTTCTTCACACTTCTAAACATTCTTCATTCATCTCTAGCACGTGTAAACAATCAAATTCATTGTATTATAACATATTCTAACACAAAATAACTTTATACAAGCCATTTACTTCCTCAAAGCATTGGTTGTGGGTTCTTATCCCATTTGAGACCAAACTTCAACAAGTCTTTCTTCACACTTCTAAACATTCTTCATTCATCTCTAGCACTTGTAAACAATCAAATTCATTGTATTATAACATATTATAACCCAAAACAACTTTATACAAGCCATTCACTGCCTCAAAATAACTTTATACAAGCCATTTACTACCTCAAAGCAATGTTTGTGGGATCTTATCCCATTTGGGACCAAACTTCAACAAGTCTTTCTTCACACTTCTAAACATTCTTCATCCATCTCTAGCACTTGTAATCAATCAAATTCATTGTATTATAACATATTCTAACCCAAAATAACTTTATACAAGCCATTTACTACCTCAAAGCATTGGTTGTGGGTTCTTATCCCATTTGGGACCAAACTTCAACAAGTCTTTCTTCACACTTCTAAACATTCTTCATCCATCTCTAGCACTTGTAAACAATCAAATTCATTGTATTATAACATATTCTAACCCAGAATAACTTTATACAAGCCATTTACTGCCTCAAAGCATTGGT
Organism: Capsella bursa-pastoris; assembly: GCA_036452645.1. NCBI lineage: Eukaryota > Viridiplantae > Streptophyta > Magnoliopsida > Brassicales > Brassicaceae > Capsella > Capsella bursa-pastoris. Next base: position 7,790,879 of record CP144192.1, read on the forward strand.
TGTGGGTTCTTATCCCATTTGGGACCAAACTTCAACAAGTCTTTCTTCACACTTCTAAACATTCTTCATTCATCTCTAGCACTTGTAATCAATTAAATTCATTGTATTATAACATATTCTAACCCAAAATAACTTTATACAAGCCATTTACTTTTTCAAAGCATTGGTTGTGGGTTCTTATCCCATTTGAGACCAAACTTCAACAAGTCTTTCTTCACACTTCTAAACATTCTTCATCCATCTCTAGCACTTGTAAACAATCAATTTCATTGTATTATAACATATTATAACCCAAAACAACTTTATACAAGCCATTTACTGCCTCAAACCATTGGTTGTGGGTTCTTATCCCATTTGGGACCAAACTTCAACAAGTCTTTCTTCACACTTCTAAACATTCTTCATCCATCTCTAGCACTTGTAAACAATCAAATTCATTGTATAATAACATATTCTAACCCAAAATAACTTTATACAAGCCATTTACTGCCTCAAAGCTTTGGTTGTGGGTTCTTATCCCATTTGGGACCAAACTTCAACAAGTCTTTCTTCACACTTCTAAACATTCTTCATCCATCTCTAGGACTTGTAAACAATCAAATTCATTGTATTATAACATATTCTAACCCAAAATAACTTTATACAAGCCATTGACTGCCTCAAAGCATTGGTTGTGGGTTCTTATCCCATTTGGGACCAAACTTCAACAAGTCTTTCTTCACACTTCTAAACATTCTTCATCCATCTCTAGCACTTGTAATCAATCAAATTCATTGAATTATAACATATTATAACCCAAAATAACTTTATACAAGCAATTAACAACCTCAAAGCAATGTTTGTTGGTTCTTATCCCATTTGGGACCAAACTTCAACAAGTCTTTCTTCACACTTCTAAACATTCTTCATCCATCTCTAGCACTTATAAACAATCAAATTCATTGTATTATGACATATTCTAACGCAAAACAACTTTATACAAGCCATTTACTTCCTCAAAGCATTGGTTGTGGGTTCTTATCCCATTTGAGACCAAACTTCAACAAGTCTTTCTTCACACTTCTAAACATTCTTCATCCATCTCTAGCACTTGTAAACAATCAAATTCATTGTATTATAACATATTCTAACCAAAAATACCTTTATACAAGCCATTTACTGCCTCAAAGCATTAGTTGTTGGTTCTTATCCCATTTGGGACCAAACTTAAACAAGTCTTTCTTCACACTTCTAAACATTCTTCATCCATCTCTAGCACTTGTAAACAATCAAATTCATTGTATTATAGCATATTCTAACCCAAAATAACTTTATACAAGCCATTTACTGCCTCAAAGCATTGGTTGTGGGTTCTTATCCCATTTGGGACCAAACTTCAACAAGTCTTTCTTCACATTTCTAAACATTCTTCATCCATCTCTAGCACTTGTAATCAATCAAATTCATTGAATTATAACATATTATAACCCAAAATAACTTTATACAAGCAATTAACAACCTCAAAGCAATGTTTGTGGGTTCTTATCCCATTTGGGACTAAACTTCAACAAGTCTTTCTTCACACTTCTAAACATTCTTCATCCATCTCTAGCACTTATAAACAATCAAATTCATTGTATTATGAAATATTCTAACCCAAAATAACTTTATACAAGCCATTTACTTCCTCAAAGCATTGGTTGTGGGTTCTTATCCCATTTGGGACCAAACTTCAACAAGTCTTTCTTCACACTTCTAAACATTCTTCATCCATCTCTAGCACTTGTAATCAATCAAATTCATTGAATTATAACATATTATAACCCAAAATAACTTTATACAAGCAATTAACAAACTCAAAGCAATGTTTGTGGGTTCTTATCCCATTTGGGACCAAACTTCAACAAGTCTTTCTTCACACTTCTAAACATTCTTCATCCATCTCTAGCACTTGTAATCAATCAAATTCATTGTATTATAACATATTCTAACCCAAAATAACTTTATACAAGCAATTAACTACATCAAAGCAATGTTTGTGGGTTCTTATCCCATTTGGGACCAAACTTCAACAAGTCTTTCTTCACACTTCTAAACATTCTTCATCCATCTCTAGCACTTGTAAACAATCAAATTGATTGTATTATAACATATTCTAACCCAAAATAACTTTATACAAGCCATTTACTGCCTCAAAGCATTGGTTGTGGGTTCTTATCCCATTTGGGACCAAACTTCAACAAGTCTTTCTTCACACTTCTAAACATTCTTCATCCATCTCTAGCACTTGTAATCAATTAAATTCATTGTATTATAACATATTCTAACCCAAAATAACTTTATACAAGCCATTTACTTCCTCACAGCATTGGTTGTGGGTTCTTATCCCATTTGAGACCAAACTTCAACAAGTCTTTCTTCACACTTCTAAACATTCTTCATTCATCTCTAGCACTTGTAAACAATCAAATTCATTGTATTATAACATATTCTAACCCAAAATAACTTTATACAAGCCATTTACTTCCTCAAAGCATTGGTTGTGGGTTCTTATCCCATTTGAGACCAAACTTCAACAAGTCTTTCTTCACACTTCTAAACATTCTTCATTCATCTCTAGCACTTGTAAACAATCAAATTCATTGTATTATAACATATTATAACCCAAAACAACTTTATACAAGCCATTCACTGCCTCAAAATAACTTTATACAAGCCATTTACTACCTCAAAGCAATGTTTGTGGGATCTTATCCCATTTGGGACCAAACTTCAACAAGTCTTTCTTCACACTTCTAAACATTCTTCATTCATCTCTAGCACGTGTAAACAATCAAATTCATTGTATTATAACATATTCTAACACAAAATAACTTTATACAAGCCATTTACTTCCTCAAAGCATTGGTTGTGGGTTCTTATCCCATTTGAGACCAAACTTCAAAAAGTCTTTCTTCACACTTCTAAACATTCTTCATTCATCTCTAGCACTTGTAAACAATCAAATTCATTGTATTATAACATATTATAACCCAAAACAACTTTATACAAGCCATTCACTGCCTCAAAATAACTTTATACAAGCCATTTACTACCTCAAAGCAATGTTTGTGGGATCTTATCCCATTTGGGACCAAACTTCAACAAGTCTTTCTTCACACTTCTAAACATTCTTCATCCATCTCTAGCACTTGTAATCAATCAAATTCATTGTATTATAACATATTCTAACCCAAAATAACTTTATACAAGCCATTTACTACCTCTAAGCATTGGTTGTGGGTTCTTATCCCATTTGGGACCAAACTTCAACAAGTCTTTCTTCACACTTCTAAACATTCTTCATCCATCTCTAGCACTTGTAAACAATCAAATTCATTGTATTATAACATATTCTAACCCAGAATAACTTTATACAAGCCATTTACTGCCTCAAAGCATTGGTTGTGGGTTCTTATCCCATTTGGGACCAAACTTCAACAAGTCTTTCTTCACACTTCTAAACATTCTTCATTCATCTCTAGCACTTGTAATCAATTAAATTCATTGTATTATAACATATTCTAACCCAAAATAACTTTATACAAGCCATTTACTTTTTCAAAGCATTGGTTGTGGGTTCTTATCCCATTTGAGACCAAACTTCAACAAGTCTTTCTTCACACTTCTAAACATTCTTCATCCATCTCTAGCACTTGTAAACAATCAATTTCATTGTATTATAACATATTATAACCCAAAACAACTTTATACAAGCCATTTACTGCCTCAAACCATTGGTTGTGGGTTCTTATCCCATTTGGGACCAAACTTCAACAAGTCTTTCTTCACACTTCTAAACATTCTTCATCCATCTCTAGCACTTGTAAACAATCAAATTCATTGTATAATAACATATTCTAACCCAAAATAACTTTATACAAGCCATTTACTGCCTCAAAGCTTTGGTTGTGGGTTCTTATCCCATTTGGGACCAAACTTCAACAAGTCTTTCTTCACACTTCTAAACATTCTTCATCCATCTCTAGGACTTGTAAACAATCAAATTCATTGTATTATAACATATTCTAACCCAAAATAACTTTATACAACCCATTGACTGCCTCAAAGCATTGGTTGTGGGTTCTTATCCCATTTGGGACCAAACTTCAACAAGTCTTTCTTCACACTTCTAAACATTCTTCATCCATCTCTAGCACTTGTAATCAATCAAATTCATTGAATTATAACATATTATAACCCAAAATAACTTTATACAAGCAATTAACAACCTCAAAGCAATGTTTGTTGGTTCTTATCCCATTTGGGACCAAACTTCAACAAGTCTTTCTTCACACTTCTAAACATTCTTCATCCATCTCTAGCACTTATAAACAATCAAATTCATTGTATTATGACATATTCTAACGCAAAACAACTTTATACAAGCCATTTACTTCCTCAAAACATTGGTTGTGGGTTCTTATCCCATTTGAGACCAAACTTCAACAAGTCTTTCTTCACACTTCTAAACATTCTTCATCCATCTCTAGCACTTGTAAACAATCAAATTCATTGTATTATAACATATTCTAACCCAAAATAACTTTATACAAGCCATTTACTGCCTCAAAGCATTGGTTGTGGGTTCTTATCCCATTTGGGACCAAACTTCAACAAGTCTTTCTTCACACTTCTAAACATTCTTCATTCATCTCTAGCACTTGTAATCAATTAAATTCATTGTATTATAACATATTCTAACCCAAAATAACTTTATACAAGCCATTTACTTTTTCAAAGCATTGGTTGTGGGTTCTTATCCCATTTGAGACCAAACTTCAACAAGTCTTTCTTCACACTTCTAAACATTCTTCATCCATCTCTAGCACTTGTAAACAATCAATTTCATTGTATTATAACATATTATAACCCAAAACAACTTTATACAAGCCATTTACTGCCTCAAAGCATTGGTTGTGGGTTCTTATCCCATTTGGGACCAAACTTCAACAAGTCTTTCTTCACACTTCTAAACATTCTTCATCCATCTCTAGCACTTGTAATCAATTAAATTCATTGTATTATAACATATTCTAACCCAAAATAACTTTATACAAGCCATTTACTTTTTCAAAGCATTGGTTGTGGGTTCTTATCCCATTTGAGACCAAACTTCAACAAGTCTTTCTTCACACTTCTAAACATTCTTCATCCATCTCTAGCACTTGTAAACAATCAAATTCATTGTATTATGACATATTCTAACCCAAAATAACTTTATACAAGCCATTTACTTCCTCAAAGCATTGGTTGTGGGTTCTTATCCCATTTGAGACCAAACTTCAACAAGTCTTTCTTCACACTTCTAAACATTCTTCATCCATCTCTAGCACTTGTAAACAATCAAATTCATTGTATTATGACATATTCTAACCCAAAATAACTTTATACAATCCATTTACTGCCTCAAAGCATTGGTTGTGGGTTCTTATCCCATTTGGGACCAAACTTCAACAAGTCTTTCTTCACACTTCTAAACATTCTTCATCCATCTCTAGCACTTGTAATCAATCAAATTCATTGAATTATAACATATTATAACCCAAAATAACTTTATACAAGCAATTAACAACCTCAAAGCATTGGTTGTGGGTTCTTATCCCATTTGAGACCAAACTTCAACAAGTCTTTCTTCACACTTCTAAACATTCTTCATCCATCTCTAGCACTTATAAACAATCAAATTCATTCTATTATGACATATTCTAACCCAAAATAACTTTATACAAGCCATTTACTTCCTCAAAGCATTGGTTGTGGGTTCTTATCCCATTTGAGACCAAACTTCAACAAGTCTTTCTTCACACTTCTAAACATTCTTCATCCATCTCTAGCACTTGTAATCAATCAAATTCATTGTATTATAGCATATTCTAACCCAAAATAACTTTATACAAGCCATTTACTGCCTCAAAGCATTGGTTGTGGGTTCTTATCCCATTTGGGACCAAACTTCAACAAGTCTTTCTTCACATTTCTAAACATTCTTCATCCATCTCTAGCACTTGTAATCAATCAAATTCATTGAATTATAACATATTATAACCCAAAATAACTTTATACAAGCAATTAACAACCTCAAAGCAATGTTTGTGGGTTCTTATCCCATTTGGGACTAAACTTCAACAAGTCTTTCTTCACACTTCTAAACATTCTTCATCCATCTCTAGCACTTATAAACAATCAAATTCATTGTATTATGAAATATTCTAACCCAAAATAACTTTATACAAGCCATTTACTTCCTCAAAGCATTGGTTGTGGGTTCTTATCCCATTTGGGACCAAACTTCAACAAGTCTTTCTTCACACTTCTAAACATTCTTCATCCATCTCTAGCACTTGTAATCAATCAAATTCATTGAATTATAACATATTATAACCCAAAATAACTTTATACAAGCAATTAACAAACTCAAAGCAATGTTTGTGGGTTCTTATCCCATTTGGGACCAAACTTCAACAAGTCTTTCTTCACACTTCTAAACATTCTTCATCCATCTCTAGCACTTGTAATCAATCAAATTCATTGTATTATAACATATTCTAACCCAAAATAACTTTATACAAGCAATTAACTACATCAAAGCAATGTTTGTGGGTTCTTATCCCATTTGGAACCAAACTTCAACAAGTCTTTCTTCACACTTCTAAACATTCTTCATCCATCTCTAGCACTTGTAAACAATCAAATTGATTGTATTATAACATATTCTAACCCAAAATAACTTTATACAAGCCATTTACTGCCTCAAAGCATTGGTTGTGGGTTCTTATCCCATTTGGGACCAAACTTCAACAAGTCTTTCTTCACACTTCTAAACATTCTTCATCCATCTCTAGCACTTGTAATCAATTAAATTCATTGTATTATAACATATTCTAACCCAAAATAACTTTATACAAGCCATTTACTTCCTCACAGCATTGGTTGTGGGTTCTTATCCCATTTGAGACCAAACTTCAACAAGTCTTTCTTCACACTTCTAAACATTCTTCATTCATCTCTAGCACTTGTAAACAATCAAATTCATTGTATTATAACATATTATAACCCAAAACAACTTTATACAAGCCATTCACTGCCTCAAAATAACTTTATACAAGCCATTTACTACCTCAAAGCAATGTTTGTGGGATCTTATCCCATTTGGGACCAAACTTCAACAAGTCTTTCTTCACACTTCTAAACATTCTTCATTCATCTCTAGCACTTGTAAACAATCAAATTCATTGTATTATAACATATTCTAACACAAAATAACTTTATACAAGCCATTTACTTCCTCAAAGCATTGGTTGTGGGTTCTTATCCCATTTGAGACCAAACTTCAACAAGTCTTTCTTCACACTTCTAAACATTCTTCATTCATCTCTAGCACTTGTAAACAATCAAATTCATTGTATTATAACATATTATAACCCAAAACAACTTTATACAAGCCATTCACTGCCTCAAAATAACTTTATACAAGCCATTTACTACCTCAAAGCAATGTTTGTGGGATCTTATCCCATTTGGGACCAAACTTCAACAAGTCTTTCTTCACACTTCTAAACATTCTTCATCCATCTCTAGCACTTGTAATCAATCAAATTCATTGTATTATAACATATTCTAACCCAAAATAACTTTATACAAGCCATTTACTACCTCAAAGCATTGGTTGTGGGTTCTTATCCCATTTGGGACCAAACTTCAACAAGTCTTTCTTCACACTTCTAAACATTCTTCATCCATCTCTAGCACTTGTAAACAATCAAATTCATTGTATTATAACATATTCTAACCCAGAATAACTTTATACAAGCCATTTACTGCCTCAAAGCATTGGTTGTGGGTTCTTATCCCATTTGGGACCAAACTTCAACAAGTCTTTCTTCACACTTCTAAACATTCTTCATTCATCTCTAGCACTTGTAATCAATTAAATTCATTGTATTATAACATATTCTAACCCAAAATAACTTTATACAAGCCATTTACTTTTTCAAAGCATTGGTTGTGGGTTCTTATCCCATTTGAGACCAAACTTCAACAAGTCTTTCTTCACACTTCTAAACATTCTTCATCCATCTCTAGCACTTGTAAACAATCAATTTCATTGTATTATAACATATTATAACCCAAAACAACTTTATACAAGCCATTTACTGCCTCAAAGCATTGGTTGTGGGTTCTTATCCCATTTGGGACCAAACTTCAACAAGTCTTTCTTCACACTTCTAAACATTCTTCATCCATCTCTAGCACTTGTAAACAATCAAATTCATTGTATAATAACATATTCTAACCCAAAATAACTTTATACAAGCCATTTACTGCCTCAAAGCTTTGGTTGTGGGTTCTTATCCCATTTGGGACCAAACTTCAACAAGTCTTTCTTCACACTTCTAAACATTCTTCATCCATCTCTAGCACTTGTAAACAATCAAATTCATTGTATTATAACATATTCTAACCCAAAATAACTTTATACAAGCCATTGACTGCCTCAAAGCATTGGTTGTGGGTTCTTATCCCATTTGGGACCAAACTTCAACAAGTCTTTCTTCACACTTCTAAACATTCTTCATCCATCTCTAGCGCTTGTAATCAATCAAATTCATTGAATTATAACATATTATAACCCAAAATAACTTTATACAAGCAATTAACAACCTCAAAGCAATGTTTGTTGGTTCTTATCCCATTTGGGACCAAACTTCAACAAGTCTTTCTTCACACTTCTAAACATTCTTCATCCATCTCTAGCACTTATAAACAATCAAATTCATTGTATTATGACATATTCTAACGCAAAACAACTTTATACAAGCCATTTACTTCCTCAAAGCATTGGTTGTGGGTTCTTATCCCATTTGAGACCAAACTTCAACAAGTCTTTCTTCACACTTCTAAACATTCTTCATCCATCTCTAGCACTTGTAAACAATCAAATTCATTGTATTATAACATATTCTAACCCAAAATAACTTTATACAAGCCATTTACTGCCTCAAAGCATTGGTTGTGGGTTCTTATCCCATTTGGGACCAAACTTCAACAAGTCTTTCTTCACACTTCTAAACATTCTTCATTCATCTCTAGCACTTGTAATCAATTAAATTCATTGTATTATAACATATTCTAACCCAAAATAACTTTATACAAGCCATTTACTTTTTCAAAGCATTGGTTGTGGGTTCTTATCCCATTTGAGACCAAACTTCAACAAGTCTTTCTTCACACTTCTAAACATTCTTCATCCATCTCTAGCACTTGTAAACAATCAATTTCATTGTATTATAACATATTATAACCCAAAACAACTTTATACAAGCCATTTACTGCCTCAAAGCATTGGTTGTGGGTTCTTATCCCATTTGGGACCAAACTTCAACAAGTCTTTCTTCACACTTCTAAACATTCTTCATCCATCTCTAGCACTTGTAATCAATTAAATTCATTGTATTATAACATATTCTAACCCAAAATAACTTTATACAAGCCATTTACTTTTTCAAAGCATTGGTTGTGGGTTCTTATCCCATTTGAGACCAAACTTCAACAAGTCTTTCTTCACACTTCTAAACATTCTTCATCCATCTCTAGCACTTGTAAACAATCAAATTCATTGTATTATGACATATTCTAACCCAAAATAACTTTATACAAGCCATTTACTTCCTCAAAGCATTGGTTGTGGGTTCTTATCCCATTTGAGACCAAACTTCAAGAAGTCTTTCTTCACACTTCTAAACATTCTTCATTCATCTCTAGCACTTGTAAACAATCAAATTCATTGTATTATAACATATTATAACCCAAAACAACTTTATACAAGCCATTCACTGCCTCAAAGCATTGGTTGTGGGTTCTTATCCCATTTGGGACCAAACTTCAACAAGTCTTTCTTCACACTTCTAAACATTCTTCATCCATCTCTAGCACTTGTAATCAATCAAATTCATTGAATTATAACATATTATAACCCAAAATAACTTTATACAAGCAATTAACAACCTCAAAGCAATGTTTGTGGGTTCTTATCCCATTTGGGACCAAACTTCAACAAGTCTTTCTTCACACTTCTAAACATTCTTCATCCATCTCTAGCACTTATAAACAATCAAATTCATTCTATTATGACATATTCTAACCCAAAATAACTTTATACAAGCCATTTACTTCCTCAAAGCATTGGTTGTGGGTTCTTATCCCATTTGAGACCAAACTTCAACAAGTCTTTCTTCACACTTCTAAACATTCTTCATCCATCTCTAGCACTTGTAATCAATCAAATTCATTGTATTATAACATATTCTAACCAAAAATAACTTTATACAAGCCATTTACTGCCTCAAAGCATTAGTTGTTGGTTCTTATCCCATTTGGGACCAAACTTAAACAAGTCTTTCTTCACACTTCTAAACATTCTTCATCCATCTCTAGCACTTGTAAACAATCAAATTCATTGTATTATAGCATATTCTAACCCAAAATAACTTTATACAAGCCATTTACTGCCTCAAAGCATTGGTTGTGGGTTCTTATCCCATTTGGGACCAAACTTCAACAAGTCTTTCTTCACATTTCTAAACATTCTTCATCCATCTCTAGCACTTGTAATCAATCAAATTCATTGAATTATAACATATTATAACCCAAAATAACTTTATACAAGCAATTAACAACCTCAAAGCAATGTTTGTGGGTTCTTATCCCATTTGGGACTAAACTTCAACAAGTCTTTCTTCACACTTCTAAACATTCTTCATCCATCTCTAGCACTTATAAACAATCAAATTCATTGTATTATGAAATATTCTAACCCAAAATAACTTTATACAAGCCATTTACTTCCTCAAAGCATTGGTTGTGGGTTCTTATCCCATTTGGGACCAAACTTCAACAAGTCTTTCTTCACACTTCTAAACATTCTTCATCCATCTCTAGCACTTGTAATCAATCAAATTCATTGAATTATAACATATTATAACCCAAAATAACTTTATACAAGCAATTAACAACCTCAAAGCAATGTTTGTGGGTTCTTATCCCATTTGGGACTAAACTTCAACAAGTCTTTCTTCACACTTCTAAACATTCTTCATCCATCTCTAGCACTTATAAACAATCAAATTCATTGTATTATGAAATATTCTAACCCAAAATAACTTTATACAAGCCATTTACTTCCTCAAAGCATTGGTTGTGGGTTCTTATCCCATTTGGGACTAAACTTCAACAAGTCTTTCTTCACACTTCTAAACATTCTTCATCCATCTCTAGCACTTATAAACAATCAAATTCATTGTATTATGAAATATTCTAACCCAAAATAACTTTATACAAGCCATTTACTTCCTCAAAGCATTGGTTGTGGGTTCTTATCCCATTTGGGACCAAACTTCAACAAGTCTTTCTTCACACTTCTAAACATTCTTCATCCATCTCTAGCACTTATAAACAATCAAATTCATTGTATTATGAAATATTCTAACCCAAAATAACTTTATACAAGCCATTTACTTCCTCAAAGCATTGGTTGTGGGTTCTTATCCCATTTGGGACCAAACTTCAACAAGTCTTTCTTCACACTTCTAAACATTCTTCATCCATCTCTAGCACTTGTAATCAATCAAATTCATTGAATTATAACATATTCTAACCCAAAATAACTTTATACAAGCCATTTACTTCCTCACAGCATTGGTTGTGGGTTCTTATCCCATTTGAGACCAAACTTCAACAAGTCTTTCTTCACACTTCTAAACATTCTTCATCCATCTCTAGCACTTATAAACAATCAAATTCATTGTATTATGACATATTCTAACCCAAAATAACTTTATACAAGCCATTTACTTCCTCAAAGCATTGGTTGTGGGTTCTTATCCCATTTGAGACCAAACTTCAACAAGTCTTTCTTCACACTTCTAAACATTCTTCATTCATCTCTAGCACTTGTAAACAATCAAATTCATTGTATTATAACATATTATAACCCAAAACAACTTTATACAAGCCATTCACTGCCTCAAAATAACTTTATACAAGCCATTTACTACCTCAAAGCAATGTTTGTGGGATCTTATCCCATTTGGGACCAAACTTCAACAAGTCTTACTTCACACTTCTAAACATTCTTCATCCATCTCTAGCACTTGTAATCAATCAAATTCATTGTATTATAACATATTCTAACCCAAAATAACTTTATACAAGCAATTAACTACATCAAAGCAATGTTTGTGGGTTCTTATCCCATTTGGGACCAAACTTCAACAAGTCTTTCTTCACACTTCTAAACATTCTTCATCCATCTCTAGCACTTGTAAACAATCAAATTGATTGTATTATAACATATTCTAACCCAAAATAACTTTATACAAGCCATTTACTGCCTCAAAGCATTGGTTGTGGGTTCTTATCCCATTTGGGACCAAACTTCAACAAGTCTTTCTTCACACTTCTAAACATTCTTCATCCATCTCTAGCACTTGTAATCAATTAAATTCATTGTATTATAACATATTCTAACCCAAAATAACTTTATACAAGCCATTTACTTCCTCACAGCATTGGTTGTGGGTTCTTATCCCATTTGAGACCAAACTTCAACAAGTCTTTCTTCACACTTCTAAACATTCTTCATTCATCTCTAGCACTTGTAAACAATCAAATTCATTGTATTATAACATATTATAACCCAAAACAACTTTATACAAGCCATTCACTGCCTCAAAGCATTGGTTGTGGGTTCTTATCCCATTTGGGACCAAACTTCAACAAGTCTTTCTTCACACTTCTAAACATTCTTCATCCATCTCTAGCACTTGTAATCAATCAAATTCATTGAATTATAACATATTATAACCCAAAATAACTTTATACAAGCAATTAACAACCTCAAAGCAATGTTTGTGGGTTCTTATCCCATTTGGGACCAAACTTCAACAAGTCTTTCTTCACACTTCTAAACATTCTTCATCCATCTCTAGCACTTGTAATCAATCAAATTCATTGTATTATAACATATTCTAACCCAAAATAACTTTATACAAGCCATTTACTGCCTCAAAGCATTGGTTGTGGGTTCTTATCCCATTTGGGACCAAACTTCAACAAGTCTTTCTTCACACTTCTAAACATTCTTCATCCATCTCTAGCACTTGTAATCAATTAAATTCATTGTATTATAACATATTCTAACCCAAAATAACTTTATACAAGCCATTTACTTCCTCACAGCATTGGTTGTGGGTTCTTATCCCATTTGAGACCAAACTTCAACAAGTCTTTCTTCACACTTCTAAACATTCTTCATCCATCTCTAGCACTTATAAACAATCAAATTCATTGTATTATGACATATTCTAACCCAAAATAACTTTATACAAGCCATTTACTTCCTCAAAGCATTGGTTGTGGGTTCTTATCCCATTTGAGACCAAACTTCAACAAGTCTTTCTTCACACTTCTAAACATTCTTCATTCATCTCTAGCACTTGTAAACAATCAAATTCATTGTATTATAACATATTATAACCCAAAACAACTTTATACAAGCCATTCACTGCCTCAAAATAACTTTATACAAGCCATTTACTACCTCAAAGCAATGTTTGTGGGATCTTATCCCATTTGGGACCAAACTTCAACAAGTCTTTCTTCACACTTCTAAACATTCTTCATCCATCTCTAGCACTTGTAATCAATCAAATTCATTGTATTATAACATATTCTAACCCAAAATAACTTTATACAAGCCATTTACTACCTCAAAGCAATGTTTGTGGGATCTTATCCCATTTGGGACCAAACTTCAACAAGTCTTTCTTCACACTTCTAAACATTCTTCATTCATCTCTAGCACTTGTAAACAATCAAATTCATTGTATTATAACATATTCTAACACAAAATAACTTTATACAAGCCATTTACTTCCTCAAAGCATTGGTTGTGGGTTCTTATCCCATTTGAGACCAAACTTCAACAAGTCTTTCTTCACACTTCTAAACATTCTTCATTCATCTCTAGCACTTGTAAACAATCAAATTCATTGTATTATAACATATTATAACCCAAAACAACTTTATACAAGCCATTCACTGCCTCAAAATAACTTTATACAAGCCATTTACTACCTCAAAGCAATGTTTGTGGGATCTTATCCCATTTGGGACCAAACTTCAACAAGTCTTTCTTCACACTTCTAAACATTCTTCATCCATCTCTAGCACTTGTAATCAATCAAATTCATTGTATTATAACATATTCTAACCCAAAATAACTTTATACAAGCCATTTACTACCTCAAAGCATTGGTTGTGGGTTCTTATCCCATTTGGGACCAAACTTCAACAAGTCTTTCTTCACACTTCTAAACATTCTTCATCCATCTCTAGCACTTGTAAACAATCAAATTCATTGTATTATAACATATTCTAACCCAGAATAACTTTATACAAGCCATTTACTGCCTCAAAGCATTGGTTGTGGGTTCTTATCCCATTTGGGACCAAACTTCAACAAGTCTTTCTTCACACTTCTAAACATTCTTCATTCATCTCTAGCACTTGTAATCAATTAAATTCATTGTATTATAACATATTCTAACCCAAAATAACTTTATACAAGCCATTTACTTTTTCAAAGCATTGGTTGTGGGTTCTTATCCCATTTGAGACCAAACTTCAACAAGTCTTTCTTCACACTTCTAAACATTCTTCATCCATCTCTAGCACTTGTAAACAATCAATTTCATTGTATTATAACATATTATAACCCAAAACAACTTTATACAAGCCATTTACTGCCTCAAAGCATTGGTTGTGGGTTCTTATCCCATTTGGGACCAAACTTCAACAAGTCTTTCTTCACACTTCTAAACATTCTTCATCCATCTCTAGCACTTGTAAACAATCAAATTCATTGTATAATAACATATTCTAACCCAAAATAACTTTATACAAGCCATTTACTGCCTCAAAGCTTTGGTTGTGGGTTCTTATCCCATTTGGGACCAAACTTCAACAAGTCTTTCTTCACACTTCTAAACATTCTTCATCCATCTCTAGCACTTGTAAACAATCAAATTCATTGTATTATAACATATTCTAACCCAAAATAACTTTATACAAGCAATTAACAACCTCAAAGCAATGTTTGTTGGTTCTTATCCCATTTGGGACCAAACTTCAACAAGTCTTTCTTCACACTTCTAAACATTCTTCATCCATCTCTAGCACTTATAAACAATCAAATTCATTGTATTATGACATATTCTAACGCAAAACAACTTTATACAAGCCATTTACTTCCTCAAAGCATTGGTTGTGGGTTCTTATCCCATTTGAGACCAAACTTCAACAAGTCTTTCTTCACACTTCTAAACATTCTTCATCCATCTCTAGCACTTGTAAACAATCAAATTCATTGTATTATAACATATTCTAACCCAAAATAACTTTATACAAGCCATTTACTGCCTCAAAGCATTGGTTGTGGGTTCTTATCCCATTTGGGACCAAACTTCAACAAGTCTTTCTTCACACTTCTAAACATTCTTCATTCATCTCTAGCACTTGTAATCAATTAAATTCATTGTATTATAACATATTCTAACCCAAAATAACTTTATACAAGCCATTTACTTTTTCAAAGCATTGGTTGTGGGTTCTTATCCCATTTGAGACCAAACTTCAACAAGTCTTTCTTCACACTTCTAAACATTCTTCATCCATCTCTAGCACTTGTAAACAATCAATTTCATTGTATTATAACATATTATAACCCAAAACAACTTTATACAAGCCATTTACTGCCTCAAAGCATTGGTTGTGGGTTCTTATCCCATTTGGGACCAAACTTCAACAAGTCTTTCTTCACACTTCTAAACATTCTTCATCCATCTCTAGCACTTGTAATCAATTAAATTCATTGTATTATAACATATTCTAACCCAAAATAACTTTATACAAGCCATTTACTTTTTCAAAGCATTGGTTGTGGGTTCTTATCCCATTTGAGACCAAACTTCAACAAGTCTTTCTTCACACTTCTAAACATTCTTCATCCATCTCTAGCACTTGTAAACAATCAAATTCATTGTATTATGACATATTCTAACCCAAAATAACTTTATACAAGCCATTTACTTCCTCAAAGCATTGGTTGTGGGTTCTTATCCCATTTGAGACCAAACTTCAACAAGTCTTTCTTCACACTTCTAAACATTCTTCATTCATCTCTAGCACTTGTAAACAATCAAATTCATTGTATTATAACATATTATAACCCAAAACAACTTTATACAAGCCATTCACTGCCTCAAAGCATTGGTTGTGGGTTCTTATCCCATTTGGGACCAAACTTCAACAAGTCTTTCTTCACACTTCTAAACATTCTTCATCCATCTCTAGCACTTGTAATCAATCAAATTCATTGAATTATAACATATTATAACCCAAAATAACTTTATACAAGCAATTAACAACCTCAAAGCAATGTTTGTGGGTTCTTATCCCATTTGGGACCAAACTTCAACAAGTCTTTCTTCACACTTCTAAACATTCTTCATCCATCTCTAGCACTTATAAACAATCAAATTCATTCTATTATGACATATTCTAACCCAAAATAACTTTATACAAGCCATTTACTTCCTCAAAGCATTGGTTGTGGGTTCTTATCCCATTTGAGACCAAACTTCAACAAGTCTTTCTTCACACTTCTAAACATTCTTCATCCATCTCTAGCACTTGTAATCAATCAAATTCATTGTATTATAACATATTCTAACCAAAAATAACTTTATACAAGCCATTTACTGCCTCAAAGCATTAGTTGTTGGTTCTTATCCCATTTGGGACCAAACTTAAACAAGTCTTTCTTCACACTTCTAAACATTCTTCATCCATCTCTAGCACTTGTAAACAATCAAATTCATTGTATTATAGCATATTCTAACCCAAAATAACTTTATACAAGCCATTTACTGCCTCAAAGCATTGGTTGTGGGTTCTTATCCTATTTGGGACCAAACTTCAACAAGTCTTTCTTCACATTTCTAAACATTCTTCATCCATCTCTAGCACTTGTAATCAATCAAATTCATTGAATTATAACATATTATAACCCAAAATAACTTTATACAAGCAATTAACAACCTCAAAGCAATGTTTGTGGGTTCTTATCCCATTTGGGACTAAACTTCAACAAGTCTTTCTTCACACTTCTAAACATTCTTCATCCATCTCTAGCACTTATAAACAATCAAATTCATTGTATTATGAAATATTCTAACCCAAAATAACTTTATACAAGCCATTTACTTCCTCAAAGCATTGGTTGTGGGTTCTTATCCCATTTGGGACCAAACTTCAACAAGTCTTTCTTCACACTTCTAAACATTCTTCACCCATCTCTAGCACTTGTAATCAATCAAATTCATTGAATTATAACATATTATAACCCAAAATAACTTTATACAAGCAATTAACAAACTCAAAGCAATGTTTGTGGGTTCTTATCCCATTTGGGACCAAACTTCAACAAGTCTTACTTCACACTTCTAAACATTCTTCATCCATCTCTAGCACTTGTAATCAATCAAATTCATTGTATTATAACATATTCTAACCCAAAATAACTTTATACAAGCAATTAACTACATCAAAGCAATGTTTGTGGGTTCTTATCCCATTTGGGACCAAACTTCAACAAGTCTTTCTTCACACTTCTAAACATTCTTCATCCATCTCTAGCACTTGTAAACAATCAAATTGATTGTATTATAACATATTCTAACCCAAAATAACTTTATACAAGCCATTTACTGCCTCAAAGCATTGGTTGTGGGTTCTTATCCCATTTGGGACCAAACTTCAACAAGTCTTTCTTCACACTTCTAAACATTCTTCATCCATCTCTAGCACTTGTAATCAATTAAATTCATTGTATTATAACATATTCTAACCCAAAATAACTTTATACAAGCCATTTACTTCCTCACAGCATTGGTTGTGGGTTCTTATCCCATTTGAGACCAAACTTCAACAAGTCTTTCTTCACACTTCTAAACATTCTTCATTCATCTCTAGCACTTGTAAACAATCAAATTCATTGTATTATAACATATTATAACCCAAAACAACTTTATACAAGCCATTCACTGCCTCAAAGCATTGGTTGTGGGTTCTTATCCCATTTGGGACCAAACTTCAACAAGTCTTTCTTCACACTTCTAAACATTCTTCATCCATCTCTAGCACTTGTAATCAATCAAATTCATTGAATTATAACATATTATAACCCAAAATAACTTTATACAAGCAATTAACAACCTCAAAGCAATGTTTGTGGGTTCTTATCCCATTTGGGACCAAACTTCAACAAGTCTTTCTTCACACTTCTAAACATTCTTCATCCATCTCTAGCACTTGTAATCAATCAAATTCATTGTATTATAACATATTTTAACCCAAAATAACTTTATACAAGCCATTTACTGCCTCAAAGCATTGGTTGTGGGTTCTTATCCCATTTGGGACCAAACTTCAACAAGTCTTTCTTCACACTTCTAAACATTCTTCATCCATCTCTAGCACTTGTAATCAATTAAATTCATTGTATTATAACATATTCTAACCCAAAATAACTTTATACAAGCCATTTACTTCCTCACAGCATTGGTTGTGGGTTCTTATCCCATTTGAGACCAAACTTCAACAAGTCTTTCTTCACACTTCTAAACATTCTTCATCCATCTCTAGCACTTATAAACAATCAAATTCATTGTATTATGACATATTCTAACCCAAAATAACTTTATACAAGCCATTTACTTCCTCAAAGCATTGGTTGTGGGTTCTTATCCCATTTGAGACCAAACTTCAACAAGTCTTTCTTCACACTTCTAAACATTCTTCATTCATCTCTAGCACTTGTAAACAATCAAATTCATTGTATTATAACATATTATAACCCAAAACAACTTTATACAAGCCATTCACTGCCTCAAAATAACTTTATACAAGCCATTTACTACCTCAAAGCAATGTTTGTGGGATCTTATCCCATTTGGGACCAAATTTCAACAAGTCTTTCTTCACACTTCTAAACATTCTTCATCCATCTCTAGCACTTGTAATCAATCAAATTCATTGTATTATAACATATTCTAACCCAAAATAACTTTATACAAGCCATTTACTACCTCAAAGCATTGGTTGTGGGTTCTTATCCCATTTGGGACCAAACTTCAACAAGTCTTTCTTCACACTTCGAAACATTCTTCATCCATCTCTAGCACTTTTAATCAATAAAATTCATTGTATTATAACATATTCTAACCCAAAATAACTTTATACAAGCCATTTACTACCTCAAAGCATTGGTTGTGGGTTCTTATCCCATTTGGGACCAAACTTCAACAAGTCTTTCTTCACACTTCTAAACATTCTTCATCCATCTCTAGCACTTGTAAACAATCAAATTCATTGTATTATAACATATTCTAACCCAAAACAACTTTATACAAGCCATTTACTGCCTCAAAGCATTGGTTGTGGGTTCTTATCCCATTTGGGACCAAACTTCAACAAGTCTTTCTTCACACTTCTAAACATTCTTCATCCATCTCTAGCACTTGTAAACAATCAAATTCATTGTATAATAACATATTCTAACCCAAAATAACTTTATACAATCCATTTACTGCCTCAAAGCATTGGTTGTGGGTTCTTATCCCATTTGGGACCAAACTTCAACAAGTCTTTCTTCACACTTCTAAACATTCTTCATCCATCTCTAGCACTTGTAATCAATCAAATTCATTGAATTATAACATATTATAACCCAAAATAACTTTATACAAGCAATTAACAACCTCAAAGCATTGGTTGTGGGTTCTTATCCCATTTGAGACCAAACTTCAACAAGTCTTTCTTCACACTTCTAAACATTCTTCATCCATCTCTAGCACTTATAAACAATCAAATTCATTCTATTATGACATATTCTAACCCAAAATAACTTTATACAAGCCATTTACTTCCTCAAAGCATTGGTTGTGGGTTCTTATCCCATTTGAGACCAAACTTCAACAAGTCTTTCTTCACACTTCTAAACATTCTTCATCCATCTCTAGCACTTGTAATCAATCAAATTCATTGTATTATAACATATTCTAACCAAAAATAACTTTATACAAGCCATTTACTGCCTCAAAGCATTAGTTGTTGGTTCTTATCCCATTTGGGACCAAACTTAAACAAGTCTTTCTTCACACTTCTAAACATTCTTCATCCATCTCTAGCACTTGTAAACAATCAAATTCATTGTATTATAGCATATTCTAACCCAAAATAACTTTATACAAGCCATTTACTGCCTCAAAGCATTGGTTGTGGGTTCTTATCCCATTTGGGACCAAACTTCAACAAGTCTTTCTTCACATTTCTAAACATTCTTCATCCATCTCTAGCACTTGTAATCAATCAAATTCATTGAATTATAACATATTATAACCCAAAATAACTTTATACAAGCAATTAACAACCTCAAAGCAATGTTTGTGGGTTCTTATCCCATTTGGGACTAAACTTCAACAAGTCTTTCTTCACACTTCTAAACATTCTTCATCCATCTCTAGCACTTATAAACAATCAAATTCATTGTATTATGAAATATTCTAACCCAAAATAACTTTATACAAGCCATTTACTTCCTCAAAGCATTGGTTGTGGGTTCTTATCCCATTTGGGACCAAACTTCAACAAGTCTTTCTTCACACTTCTAAACATTCTTCATCCATCTCTAGCACTTGTAATCAATCAAATTCATTGAATTATAACATATTATAACCCAAAATAACTTTATACAAGCAATTAACAAACTCAAAGCAATGTTTGTGGGTTCTTATCCCATTTGGGACCAAACTTCAACAAGTCTTTCTTCACACTTCTAAACATTCTTCATCCATCTCTAGCACTTGTAATCAATCAAATTCATTGTATTATAACATATTCTAACCCAAAATAACTTTATACAAGCAATTAACTACATCAAAGCAATGTTTGTGGGTTCTTATCCCATTTGGGACCAAACTTCAACAAGTCTTTCTTCACACTTCTAAACATTCTTCATCCATCTCTAGCACTTGTAAACAATCAAATTGATTGTATTATAACATATTCTAACCCAAAATAACTTTATACAAGCCATTTACTGCCTCAAAGCATTGGTTGTGGGTTCTTATCCCATTTGGGACCAAACTTCAACAAGTCTTTCTTCACACTTCTAAACATTCTTCATCCATCTCTAGCACTTGTAATCAATCAAATTCATTGTATTATAACATATTCTAACCAAAAATAACTTTATACAAGCCATTTACTGCCTCAAAGCATTAGTTGTTGGTTCTTATCCCATTTGGGACCAAACTTAAACAAGTCTTTCTTCACACTTCTAAACATTCTTCATCCATCTCTAGCACTTGTAAACAATCAAATTCATTGTATTATAGCATATTCTAACCCAAAATAACTTTATACAAGCCATTTACTGCCTCAAAGCATTGGTTGTGGGTTCTTATCCCATTTGGGACCAAACTTCAACAAGTCTTTCTTCACATTTCTAAACATTCTTCATCCATCTCTAGCACTTGTAATCAATCAAATTCATTGAATTATAACATATTATAACCCAAAATAACTTTATACAAGCAATTAACAACCTCAAAGCAATGTTTGTGGGTTCTTATCCCATTTGGGACCAAACTTCAACAAGTCTTTCTTCACACTTCTAAACATTCTTCATCCATCTCTAGCACTTATAAACAATCAAATTCATTCTATTATGACATATTCTAACCCAAAATAACTTTATACAAGCCATTTACTTCCTCAAAGCATTGGTTGTGGGTTCTTATCCCATTTGAGACCAAACTTCAACAAGTCTTTCTTCACACTTCTAAACATTCTTCATCCATCTCTAGCACTTGTAATCAATCAAATTCATTGTATTATAACATATTCTAACCAAAAATAACTTTATACAAGCCATTTACTGCCTCAAAGCATTAGTTGTTGGTTCTTATCCCATTTGGGACCAAACTTAAACAAGTCTTTCTTCACACTTCTAAACATTCTTCATCCATCTCTAGCACTTGTAAACAATCAAATTCATTGTATTATAGCATATTCTAACCCAAAATAACTTTATACAAGCCATTTACTGCCTCAAAGCATTGGTTGTGGGTTCTTATCCTATTTGGGACCAAACTTCAACAAGTCTTTCTTCACATTTCTAAACATTCTTCATCCATCTCTAGCACTTGTAATCAATCAAATTCATTGAATTATAACATATTATAACCCAAAATAACTTTATACAAGCAATTAACAAACTCAAAGCAATGTTTGTGGGTTCTTATCCCATTTGGGACCAAACTTCAACAAGTCTTACTTCACACTTCTAAACATTCTTCATCCATCTCTAGCACTTGTAATCAATCAAATTCATTGTATTATAACATATTCTAACCCAAAATAACTTTATACAAGCAATTAACTACATCAAAGCAATGTTTGTGGGTTCTTATCCCATTTGGGACCAAACTTCAACAAGTCTTTCTTCACACTTCTAAACATTCTTCATCCATCTCTAGCACTTGTAAACAATCAAATTGATTGTATTATAACATATTCTAACCCAAAATAACTTTATACAAGCCATTTACTGCCTCAAAGCATTGGTTGTGGGTTCTTATCCCATTTGGGACCAAACTTCAACAAGTCTTTCTTCACACTTCTAAACATTCTTCATCCATCTCTAGCACTTGTAATCAATTAAATTCATTGTATTATAACATATTCTAACCCAAAATAACTTTATACAAGCCATTTACTTCCTCACAGCATTGGTTGTGGGTTCTTATCCCATTTGAGACCAAACTTCAACAAGTCTTTCTTCACACTTCTAAACATTCTTCATTCATCTCTAGCACTTGTAAACAATCAAATTCATTGTATTATAACATATTATAACCCAAAACAACTTTATACAAGCCATTCACTGCCTCAAAGCATTGGTTGTGGGTTCTTATCCCATTTGGGACCAAACTTCAACAAGTCTTTCTTCACACTTCTAAACATTCTTCATCCATCTCTAGCACTTGTAATCAATCAAATTCATTGAATTATAACATATTATAACCCAAAATAACTTTATACAAGCAATTAACAACCTCAAAGCAATGTTTGTGGGTTCTTATCCCATTTGGGACTAAACTTCAACAAGTCTTTCTTCACACTTCTAAATATTCTTCATCCATCTCTAGCACTTATAAACAATCAAATTCATTGTATTATGAAATATTCTAACCCAAAATAACTTTATACAAGCCATTTACTTCCTCAAAGCATTGGTTGTGGGTTCTTATCCCATTTGGGACCAAACTTCAACAAGTCTTTCCTCACACTTCTAAACATTCTTCATCCATCTCTAGCACTTGTAATCAATCAAATTCATTGAATTATAACATATTATAACCCAAAATAACTTTATACAAGCAATTAACAAACTCAAAGCAATGTTTGTGGGTTCTTATCCCATTTGGGACCAAACTTCAACAAGTCTTTCTTCACACTTCTAAACATTCTTCATCCATCTCTAGCACTTGTAATCAATCAAATTCATTGTATTATAACATATTCTAACCCAAAATAACTTTATACAAGCAATTAACTACATCAAAGCAATGTTTGTGGGTTCTTATCCCATTTGGGACCAAACTTCAACAAGTCTTTCTTCACACTTCTAAACATTCTTCATCCATCTCTAGCACTTGTAAACAATCAAATTGATTGTATTATAACATATTCTAACCCAAAATAACTTTATACAAGCCATTTACTGCCTCAAAGCATTGGTTGTGGGTTCTTATCCCATTTGGGACCAAACTTCAACAAGTCTTTCTTCACACTTCTAAACATTCTTCATCCATCTCTAGCACTTGTAATCAATTAAATTCATTGTATTATAACATATTCTAACCCAAAATAACTTTATACAAGCCATTTACTTCCTCACAGCATTGGTTGTGGGTTCTTATCCCATTTGAGACCAAACTTCAACAAGTCTTTCTTCACACTTCTAAACATTCTTCATTCATCTCTAGCACTTGTAAACAATCAAATTCATTGTATTATAACATATTATAACCCAAAACAACTTTATACAAGCCATTCACTGCCTCAAAGCATTGGTTGTGGGTTCTTATCCCATTTGGGACCAAACTTCAACAAGTCTTTCTTCACACTTCTAAACATTCTTCATCCATCTCTAGCACTTGTAATCAATCAAATTCATTGAATTATAACATATTATAACCCAAAATAACTTTATACAAGCAATTAACAACCTCAAAGCAATGTTTGTGGGTTCTTATCCCATTTGGGACCAAACTTCAACAAGTCTTTCTTCACACTTCTAAACATTCTTCATCCATCTCTAGCACTTGTAATCAATTAAATTCATTGTATTATAACATATTCTAACCCAAAATAACTTTATACAAGCAATTAACTACATCAAAGCAATGTTTGTGGGTTCTTATCCCATTTGGGACCAAACTTCAACAAGTCTTTCTTCACACTTCTAAACATTCTTCATCCATCTCTAGCACTTGTAAACAATCAAATTGATTGTATTATAACATATTCTAACCCAAAATAACTTTATACAAGCCATTTACTGCCTCAAAGCATTGGTTGTGGGTTCTTATCCCATTTGGGACCAAACTTCAACAAGTCTTTCTTCACACTTCTAAACATTCTTCATCCATCTCTAGCACTTGTAATCAATTAAATTCATTGTATTATAACATATTCTAACCCAAAATAACTTTATACAAGCCATTTACTTCCTCACAGCATTGGTTGTGGGTTCTTATCCCATTTGAGACCAAACTTCAACAAGTCTTTCTTCACACTTCTAAACATTCTTCATTCATCTCTAGCACTTGTAAACAATCAAATTCATTGTATTATAACATATTATAACCCAAAACAACTTTATACAAGCCATTCACTGCCTCAAAGCATTGGTTGTGGGTTCTTATCCCATTTGGGACCAAACTTCAACAAGTCTTTCTTCACACTTCTAAACATTCTTCATCCATCTCTAGCACTTGTAATCAATCAAATTCATTGAATTATAACATATTATAACCCAAAATAACTTTATACAAGCAATTAACAACCTCAAAGCAATGTTTGTGGGTTCTTATCCCATTTGGGACTAAACTTCAACAAGTCTTTCTTCACACTTCTAAATATTCTTCATCCATCTCTAGCACTTATAAACAATCAAATTCATTGTATTATGAAATATTCTAACCCAAAATAACTTTATACAAGCCATTTACTTCCTCAAAGCATTGGTTGTGGGTTCTTATCCCATTTGGGACCAAACTTCAACAAGTCTTTCCTCACACTTCTAAACATTCTTCATCCATCTCTAGCACTTGTAATCAATCAAATTCATTGAATTATAACATATTATAACCCAAAATAACTTTATACAAGCAATTAACAAACTCAAAGCAATGTTTGTGGGTTCTTATCCCATTTGGGACCAAACTTCAACAAGTCTTTCTTCACACTTCTAAACATTCTTCATCCATCTCTAGCACTTGTAATCAATCAAATTCATTGTATTATAACATATTCTAACCCAAAATAACTTTATACAAGCAATTAACTACATCAAAGCAATGTTTGTGGGTTCTTATCCCATTTGGGACCAAACTTCAACAAGTCTTTCTTCACACTTCTAAACATTCTTCATCCATCTCTAGCACTTGTAAACAATCAAATTGATTGTATTATAACATATTCTAACCCAAAATAACTTTATACAAGCCATTTACTGCCTCAAAGCATTGGTTGTGGGTTCTTATCCCATTTGGGACCAAACTTCAACAAGTCTTTCTTCACACTTCTAAACATTCTTCATCCATCTCTAGCACTTGTAATCAATTAAATTCATTGTATTATAACATATTCTAACCCAAAATAACTTTATACAAGCCATTTACTTCCTCACAGCATTGGTTGTGGGTTCTTATCCCATTTGAGACCAAACTTCAACAAGTCTTTCTTCACACTTCTAAACATTCTTCATTCATCTCTAGCACTTGTAAACAATCAAATTCATTGTATTATAACATATTATAACCCAAAACAACTTTATACAAGCCATTCACTGCCTCAAAGCATTGGTTGTGGGTTCTTATCCCATTTGGGACCAAACTTCAACAAGTCTTTCTTCACACTTCTAAACATTCTTCATCCATCTCTAGCACTTGTAATCAATCAAATTCATTGAATTATAACATATTATAACCCAAAATAACTTTATACAAGCAATTAACAACCTCAAAGCAATGTTTGTGGGTTCTTATCCCATTTGGGACCAAATATCAACAAGTCTTTCTTCACACTTCTAAACATTCTTCATGTAAATTGGATATAGAAATGATCATGTTCGAGATGATCATGTCCGGGATCGAGAGATGATCATGTCCGGGATCGAGTGCCTCGAGCCACGACCGTCCGTACAACCTCGTCCGTACAAGCCCATCCGTACAAGCCCATCCGTACAGCCTCGACATCACCTCAAGCCTCATTGTCCAGTCCAATAAAGAGGCCCGTTTAAGGTTGCGAAGAAGAAGAAGAAATGAGCATCTAGATCCTTCCCCTATGTGTTGTGACCGTTGGAGCTTCAAAACAAAAGACACTCACGTGATTGTTTAAGGAGAGACACAACATGGACCCGTCGCTTTCACTCGAACCTTGAAGCCAAAATATCTTGTATATTTGTTATTATTTTATACTCTTTGTAGTGTCCATATATAGTTTGTATCTAGGTCATTTTTATATGTATGAAAAGAGAAGAACTCTCTTTCTTCACCACACTTCTCTCACCTTTCAAACTCGCATCCTTCTTCAAATCTTTCTCAAACTCACTTGTTCTTAATCTTCTCTAATTCCTTTCGAAAACTTACATGGTATCAGAGCCAGGTTCCTAAGATCCTAGCTATTCTCGTTCTCTAAGTACAATTTCTTCTTTCGGTTTCTAAGATTTTGAAAGCTTGAAGCTTGTTCTTGAAATTTTTGGTCATGGATGTCATGAAGAATTTGGTTATTCCGGTTACTCTCAAGGGAGGTAACTATTTGTTGTGGGCGAGGACCACAAAGACGGCCTTGTGTGGTCGTGGACTTTGGAGTCACATTGAGAAAGGTGAAGCTCCAAAGGAAAGTGAAGATGGCAAGGAGATTGTCCCTTGCGACGAGGTGAAGTGGTTTCAAGAAGACCAAACCGTTTTGGGGCTCATTCAAAACTCTCTAGAGGCGCCTATTCTTGAAGCATACTCATATTGTGAGACGGCAAAGGAGTTGTGGGATACACTCAAGAATGTTTTTGGAAATGTTACTAACTTGAACCGGGTTTTTGAAGTCAAACGTGCTATCAACAACCTCAGCCAAGAGGACATGGAGTTTACCAAGCATTTTGGAAAGTTTAGATCTCTTTGGGCAGAGCTTGAAATGTTGAGACCAAGCTCGGTGGATCCGGTAGTCATCAACGAACGTCGTGAGCAAGATAAGGTGTTCGGTCTTCTCTTGACTTTAAATCCTTCTTACAATGACCTCATTAAACATATTCTTCGGTCCGACAAGCTTCCAAGTCTTGATGAGGTGTGTTCTCAAGTTCAACGAGAACATGGGTCCATGGGTTTGTTTGGTGGTAAGGGGGAGCTTGTGTCGGCTAACAATGTGGAGCTAGTGTCGGCTAACAAGAGCTACTACCGAGGACACAACAACAACAACAACAAGAGGAACATTCCTACTTGTCACCATTGCAAGAAACCGGGTCATATCAAGGATAAGTGTTGGGTACTTTACCCTCACCTTCGCCCAAGAGAAGACAACCGAGAACCAAGGGCTAATCAAGCAAGCATTTCCGGTGAGATCCAAGCTCCGGAGACAAAGGTACAAATTCTTGCGGAGAGTGGAGCAGCCATGGCCGCGTCTTCTGACTTGGTGAGGAGGTCTGACCTCGATGCACTCATCAAAGCTCTCAAGGAGTCGTCCGGTAAGGCTACTCTTGCTCTCAACACTTTAAAACCGCTTATTGTTGATTCCGGAGCATCTCACCATATGATTAGTGACTCTAAGTTAATTAGTGACATTAAACCGGCTATTGGAAATGTGGTTATTGCTAATGGAACTAAAGTACCGGTTAAAGGAGTAGGAGATTTAGAATTGTTTGATAAGAAATCTAAAGCTTTTTATATGCCTAGCTTTACTTCAAACTTGTTATCCGTTAAGAAAGCTACTACCGACTTGAATTGTTATGCAATATTTGGTCCTCACAATATTCATTTTCAGGATATTGAAACGAGTAAGGTGCTTGGCCATGGAGCCACTAAAGATGGCTTATATGTGCTTGAGGACTTGAAACTATCCCCTACTTTACCTTCTTGCTTTAGTTCTATTCTTGTTAGTGCTAATAGTGCAATTTGGCATGCTAGACTTGGTCACCCTCACTCTCGTGCTTTAAATCTTATGTTGCCTAATATGTCTTTTAAAAATGATGATTGTGAAGCTTGTATTCTTGGCAAACATTGCAAAAGTGTTTATCCTAAATCAAGTACTATTTATGAGAATTGTTTTGATTTGATTCACTCGGATGTGTGGACATCACCTTGTTTATCTAGAGAAAATCAAAAGTATTATGTGACTTTTATTGATGAAAAATCCAAGTATACTTGGTTAACTTTGTTACCTTCAAAGGATAGAGTTCTTGAGGCCTTTATAAGTTTTCAAAATTATGTGACTAACCACTATAATGCCAAGATTAAGATTTTGAGATCAGATAATGGTGGGGAGTACACAAGTCATGCATTCAAACAACATTTAGCTAAACATGGGATCATTCAACAAACAAGTTGCCCGTATACACCACAACAAAATGGAGTGGCCGAGAGAAAGAACCGTCATCTCATGGAGGTGTCCCGATCAATGATGTTTCATACAAATGTGCCAAAGAGATTTTGGGGAGATGCCGTAGTAGCCGCATGCTACTTGATCAATCGCACACCAACAAAAATACTAAGCGATCTCTCTCCCTTTGAAATTCTTAATAAAACTAAACCATCTATTAGTCACTTACGTGTGTTTGGATGTGTTTGTTATGTGTTAAAACCAGGAGAGTTACGTAACAAGTTGGAGGCCAAGAGCACTAAGTGCATGCTTATCGGCTACTCCTCAACACAAAAAGGGTACAAGTGTTATGATCCGGAAGCTAGAAGAGTATTGGTTTCTAGAGATGTGAAGTTTGTAGAATCAAGTGGGTACTATGACAAGAGGAATTGGGATGAACTCAAGGACTTATCTCAATCACCTTCCGATCGTGCAACAAACCTTCGAGTAATCTTGGAGAAGCTCGGTCTAGATAGCTTCCAAGACAAGAATGGGTCTACCAAGACATCCACCTCGGATCAAGTAACAAATGATCAAGAAGCAAGTGCAAGTGACACACATCATGAAGAAGAACCATTAGATCATGGTGATGATGGACTTGATCATGAGTATAGTGAGGGCGAAGAGGGTTTAAATTCACTAAGTGAAGAAGAAGATCCTACACAAGAGGAGTCTAATGATGTGGATCAAGGAGAACAACCTCAAGAAGAAATTATTGAATTAAGAAGAAGTGAACGCATCAAGTCTCATCCCTCAAACTGGAAAAACACTCGGGTGTATTACAACAACGTAGCCGTGGCTCATCCAATACAAGCCATGTGTACTCTAGCTCACTTGCCGATGGAATATCAAGTCTATCTTACCCAAGTAGATTCACATTGGATTCCCCAAAGCTATGATGAAGCTAAAGATCATAAAGAATGGAGAGATGCGGTAAACAATGAAGTTAAAGCCATGGAAAACAATCATACATGGGATGAAGCCGAGTTACCAAAGGGAAAGAAAGCGGTCACTTCACGGTGGATCTTTACGATCAAGTACAAAAGTAATGGAGAGATTGAACGTTACAAGGCTCGACTTGTAGCAAGGGGATTCACACAAACATATGGAGAAGACTATCTTGATACTTTTGCTCCGGTAGCCAAACTCCATACCATTCGAGTTGTGCTATCTTTGGCCGTTAACTTAGAATGGGAATTATGGCAAATGGACGTTAAGAATGCTTTTCTACAAGGCGAGTTAGAAGATGAGGTGTATATGAGACCACCACCGGGTCTAGAGGACACTATTGAATCCGGGAAGGTATTCAAACTCAACAAGGCCATATATGGATTAAAGCAATCCCCTCGAGCGTGGTATCACAAGTTGAGCAACACTTTGATGGAACGAGGTTTCAAGAGGTCTGAAGCCGATCATACCCTATTCACAATCACTAGCCAAGAAGGTATTGTAGTCATTCTTGTATATGTGGATGATATCATCATATCCGGGAATGACAAGGTAGGGATACAAGACACCAAATCCTTTCTAAAATCTGTTTTTGATATTAAAGATCTTGGTGAACTTAAGTATTTTCTTGGTATTGAAGTTTGTAGATCTAAGGAAGGTTTATTTATATCTCAACGGAAATATACACTTGACCTTTTGAATGAAGTTGGTAAATTAGGTTCAAGACCGGTGGCATCACCACTAGAAGTGGATTTCCAAGTTAACCGAGAGGGGGAGAAAGGAAATGAGCCATATGAAGATGCATCACAATATCGACGTCTAGTGGGTAAGCTTATTTACTTAACAATTACTAGACCTGACATTTGCTATTCCGTGAACCAGGTGAGTCAACATATGCAAGCCCCAACGGTGCATCATTGGAACATGGTGAATCGCATACTTAAGTATCTCAAGGGTGCACCGGGTCAAGGCATATGGATGGGGTGCAACAAGAACACGGAGCTAGTGGGGTATTGTGATGCGGATTATGCTGGAGATCATGGAGATAGGCGCTCGACAACCGGCTATTGCACATTCATTGGAGGGAACTTGGTGACTTGGAAGAGTAAGAAGCAAAAGGTGGTCTCTATGTCTAGTGCCGAGTCCGAGTATCGTGCCATGAGGAAGCTCACAACCGAGTTAATTTGGCTTAAGGCACTTCTTAAAGACTTGGGAGTTGAGTCATCAAAACCAATCACAATGCATTGTGACAACCAAGCCGCAATACACATTGCATCCAACTCGGTGTTCCACGAAAGAACAAAGCACATCGAAGTAGATTGTCACAAAGTTAGAGAACAAGTTGGTCTTGGAGTCATCTTACCATGCTATACCGAGAGCTCGGAACAACTCGCGGACATCTTCACCAAAGCGGCTAGTCCACAAGTGTGTGATTATATACACTCCAAGCTCGGCCTTGTTGATCTCACCAAACCATAACACTCACACTCTTTTTCCCTTATGTATAGTTTTTCCCAAGTGGTTTTCTATACTAAGGTTTTTAATGAGGTGAGTGATTATAGGTTCAAGTTTAACCTTAAAGACCTTCTTAAATGTTAAACTTGAGGGGGAGTGTAAATTGGATATAGAAATGATCATGTTCGAGATGATCATGTCCGGGATCGAGAGATGATCATGTCCGGGATCGAGTGCCTCGAGCCACGACCGTCCGTACAACCTCGTCCGTACAAGCCCATCCGTACAAGCCCATCCGTACAGCCTCGACATCACCTCAAGCCTCATTGTCCAGTCCAATAAAGAGGCCCGTTTAAGGTTGCGAAGAAGAAGAAGAAATGAGCATCTAGATCCTTCCCCTATGTGTTGTGACCGTTGGAGCTTCAAAACAAAAGACACTCACGTGATTGTTTAAGGAGAGACACAACATGGACCCGTCGCTTTCACTCGAACCTTGAAGCCAAAATATCTTGTATATTTGTTATTATTTTATACTCTTTGTAGTGTCCATATATAGTTTGTATCTAGGTCATTTTTATATGTATGAAAAGAGAAGAACTCTCTTTCTTCACCACACTTCTCTCACCTTTCAAACTCGCATTCTTCTTCAAATCTTTCTCAAACTCACTTGTTCTTAATCTTCTCTAATTCCTTTCGAAAACTTACACTTCATGCATCTCTAGCACTTGTAATCAATCAAATTCATTGTATTATAACATATTCTAACCCAAAATAACTTTATACAAGCCATTTACTTCCTCAAAGCATTGGTTGTGGGTTCTTATCCCATTTGAGACCAAACTTCAACAAGTCTTTCTTCACACTTCTAAACATTCTTCATTCATCTCTAGCACTTGTAAACAATCAAATTCATTGTATTATAACATATTATAACCCAAAACAACTTTATACAAGCCATTCACTGCCTCAAAATAACTTTATACAAGCCATTTACTACCTCAAAGCAATGTTTGTGGGATCTTATCCCATTTGGGACCAAACTTCAACAAGTCTTTCTTCACACTTCTAAACATTCTTCATCCATCTCTAGCACTTGTAATCAATCAAATTCATTGTATTATAACATATTCTAACCCAAAATAACTTTATACAAGCCATTTACTACCTCAAAGCATTGGTTGTGGGTTCTTATCCCATTTGGGACCAAACTTCAACAAGTCTTTCTTCACACTTCGAAACATTCTTCATCCATCTCTAGCACTTTTAATCAATAAAATTCATTGTATTATAACATATTCTAACCCAAAATAACTTTATACAAGCCATTTACTACCTCAAAGCATTGGTTGTGGGTTCTTATCCCATTTGGGACCAAACTTCAACAAGTCTTTCTTCACACTTCTAAACATTCTTCATCCATCTCTAGCACTTGTAAACAATCAAATTCATTGTATTATAACATATTCTAACCCAAAACAACTTTATACAAGCCATTTACTGCCTCAAAGCATTGGTTGTGGGTTCTTATCCCATTTGGGACCAAACTTCAACAAGTCTTTCTTCACACTTCTAAACATTCTTCATCCATCTCTAGCACTTGTAAACAATCAAATTCATTGTATAATAACATATTCTAACCCAAAATAACTTTATACAATCCATTTACTGCCTCAAAGCATTGGTTGTGGGTTCTTATCCCATTTGGGACCAAACTTCAACAAGTCTTTCTTCACACTTCTAAACATTCTTCATCCATCTCTACCACTTGTACTCAATCAAATTCATTGTATTATAACATATTATAACCCAAAATAACTTTATACAAGCCATTTACTACCTCAAAGCAATGTTTGTGGGATCTTATCCCATTTGGGACCAAACTTCAACAAGTCTTTCTTCACACTTCTAAACATTCTTCATCCATCTCTAGCACTTGTAATCAATCAAATTCATTGTATTATAACATATTATAACCCAAAATAACTTTATACAAGCAATTAACAACCTCAAAGCAATGTTTGTGGGTTCTTATCCCATTTGGGACTAAACTTCAACAAGTCTTTCTTCACACTTCTAAACATTCTTCATCCATCTCTAGCACTTATAAACAATCAAATTCATTGTATTATGAAATATTCTAACCCAAAATAACTTTATACAAGCCATTTACTTCCTCAAAGCATTGGTTGTGGGTTCTTATCCCATTTGGGACCAAACTTCAACAAGTCTTTCTTCACACTTCTAAACATTCTTCATCCATCTCTAGCACTTGTAATCAATCAAATTCATTGAATTATAACATATTATAACCCAAAATAACTTTATACAAGCAATTAACAACCTCAAAGCAATGTTTGTGGGTTCTTATCCCATTTGGGACCAAACTTCAACAAGTCTTTCTTCACACTTCTAAACATTCTTCATCCATCTCTAGCACTTATAAACAATCAAATTCATTGTATTATGACATATTCTAACCCAAAATAACTTTATACAAGCCATTTACTTCCTCAAAGCATTGGTTGTGGGTTCTTATCCCATTTGAGACCAAACTTCAACAAGTCTTTCTTCACACTTCTAAACATTCTTCATTCATCTCTAGCACTTGTAAACAATCAAATTCATTGTATTATAACATATTATAACCCAAAACAACTTTATACAAGCCATTCACTGCCTCAAAATAACTTTATACAAGCCATTTACTACCTCAAAGCAATGTTTGTGGGATCTTATCCCATTTGGGACCAAACTTCAACAAGTCTTTCTTCACACTTCTAAACATTCTTCATCCATCTCTAGCACTTGTAATCAATCAAATTCATTGTATTATAACATATTCTAACCCAAAATAACTTTATACAAGCCATTTACTACCTCAAAGCATTGGTTGTGGGTTCTTATCCCATTTGGGACCAAACTTCAACAAGTCTTTCTTCACACTTCTAAACATTCTTCATCCATCTCTAGCACTTGTAAACAATCAAATTCATTGTATAATAACATATTCTAACCCAAAATAACTTTATACAATCCATTTACTGCCTCAAAGCATTGGTTGTGGGTTCTTATCCCATTTGGGACCAAACTTCAACAAGTCTTTCTTCACACTTCTAAACATTCTTCATCCATCTCTACCACTTGTACTCAATCAAATTCATTGTATTATAACATATTATAACCCAAAATAACTTTATACAAGCCATTTACTACCTCAAAGCAATGTTTGTGGGATCTTATCCCATTTGGGACCAAACTTCAACAAGTCTTTCTTCACACTTCTAAACATTCTTCATCCATCTCTAGCACTTGTAATCAATCAAATTCATTGTATTATAACATATTATAACCCAAAATAACTTTATACAAGCAATTAAAAACCTCAAAGCAATGTTTGTGGGTTCTTATCCCATTTGGGACTAAACTTCAACAAGTCTTTCTTCACACTTCTAAACATTCTTCATCCATCTCTAGCACTTATAAACAATCAAATTCATTGTATTATGAAATATTCTAACCCAAAATAACTTTATACAAGCCATTTACTTCCTCAAAGCATTGGTTGTGGGTTCTTATCCCATTTGGGACCAAACTTCAACAAGTCTTTCTTCACACTTCTAAACATTCTTCATCCATCTCTAGCACTTGTAATCAATCAAATTCATTGTATTATAACATATTCTAACCAAAAATAACTTTATACAAGCCATTTACTGCCTCAAAGCATTAGTTGTTGGTTCTTATCCCATTTGGGACCAAACTTAAACAAGTCTTTCTTCACACTTCTAAACATTCTTCATCCATCTCTAGCACTTGTAAACAATCAAATTCATTGTATTATAGCATATTCTAACCCAAAATAACTTTATACAAGCCATTTACTGCCTCAAAGCATTGGTTGTGGGTTCTTATCCCATTTGGGACCAAACTTCAACAAGTCTTTCTTCACATTTCTAAACATTCTTCATCCATCTCTAGCTCTTGTAATCAATCAAATTCATTGAATTATAACATATTATAACCCAAAATAACTTTATACAAGCAATTAACAACCTCAAAGCAATGTTTGTGGGTTCTTATCCCATTTGGGACTAAACTTCAACAAGTCTTTCTTCACACTTCTAAACATTCTTCATCCATCTCTAGCACTTATAAACAATCAAATTCATTGTATTATGAAATATTCTAACCCAAAATAACTTTATACAAGCCATTTACTTCCTCAAAGCATTGGTTGTGGGTTCTTATCCCATTTGGGACCAAACTTCAACAAGTCTTTCTTCACACTTCTAAACATTCTTCATCCATCTCTAGCACTTGTAATCAATCAAATTCATTGAATTATAACATATTATAACCCAAAATAACTTTATACAAGCAATTAACAAACTCAAAGCAATGTTTGTGGGTTCTTATCCCATTTGGGACCAAACTTCAACAAGTCTTTCTTCACACTTCTAAACATTCTTCATCCATCTCTAGCACTTGTAATCAATCAAATTCATTGTATTATAACATATTCTAACCCAAAATAACTTTATACAAGCAATTAACTACATCAAAGCAATGTTTGTGGGTTCTTATCCCATTTGGGACCAAACTTCAACAAGTCTTTCTTCACACTTCTAAACATTCTTCATCCATCTCTAGCACTTGTAAACAATCAAATTGATTGTATTATAACATATTCTAACCCAAAATAACTTTATACAAGCCATTTACTGCCTCAAAGCATTGGTTGTGGGTTCTTATCCCATTTGGGACCAAACTTCAACAAGTCTTTCTTCACACTTCTAAACATTCTTCATCCATCTCTAGCACTTGTAATCAATTAAATTCATTGTATTATAACATATTCTAACCCAAAATAACTTTATACAAGCCATTTACTTCCTCACAGCATTGGTTGTGGGTTCTTATCCCATTTGAGACCAAACTTCAACAAGTCTTTCTTCACACTTCTAAACATTCTTCATTCATCTCTAGCACTTGTAAACAATCAAATTCATTGTATTATAACATATTATAACCCAAAACAACTTTATACAAGCCATTCACTGCCTCAAATCATTGGTTGTGGGTTCTTATCCCATTTGGGACCAAACTTCAACAAGTCTTTCTTCACACTTCTAAACATTCTTCATCCATCTCTAGCACTTGTAATCAATCAAATTCATTGAATTATAACATATTATAACCCAAAATAACTTTATACAAGCAATTAACAACCTCAAAGCAATGTTTGTGGGTTCTTATCCCATTTGGGACCAAACTTCAACAAGTCTTTCTTCACACTTCTAAACATTCTTCATCCATCTCTAGCACTTATAAACAATCAAATTCATTGTATTATGACATATTCTAACCCAAAATAACTTTATACAAGCCATTTACTTCCTCAAAGCATTGGTTGTGGATTCTTATCCCATTTGAGACCAAACTTCAACAAGTCTTTCTTCACACTTCTAAACATTCTTCATTCATCTCTAGCACTTGTAAACAATCAAATTCATTGTATTATAACATATTATAACCCAAAAAAACTTTATACAAGCCATTCACTGCCTCAAAATAACTTTATACAGCCATTTACTACCTCAAAGCAATGTTTGTGGGATCTTATCCCATTTGGGACCAAACTTCAACAAGTCTTTCTTCACACTTCTAAACATTCTTCATCCATCTCTAGCACTTGTAATCAATCAAATTCATTGTATTATAACATATTCTAACCCAAAATAACTTTATACAAGCCATTTACTACCTCAAAGCATTGGTTGTGGGTTCTTATCCCATTTGGGACCAAACTTCAACAAGTGTTTCTTCACACTTCGAAACATTCTTCATCTATCTCTAGCACTTTTAATCAATAAAATTCATTGTATTATAACATATTCTAACCCAAAATAACTTTATACAAGCCATTTACTACCTCAAAGCATTGGTTGTGGGTTCTTATCCCATTTGGGACCAAACTTCAACAAGTCTTTCTTCACACTTCTAAACATTCTTCATCCATCTCTAGCACTTGTAAACAATCAAATTCATTGTATTATAACATATTCTAACCCAAAACAACTTTATACAAGCCATTTACTGCCTCAAAGCATTGGTTGTGGGTTCTTATCCCATTTGGGACCAAACTTCAACAAGTCTTTCTTCACACTTCTAAACATTCTTCATCCATCTCTAGCACTTGTAAACAATCAAATTCATTGTATAATAACATATTCTAACCCAAAATAACTTTATACAATCCATTTACTGCCTCAAAGCATTGGTTGTGGGTTCTTATCCCATTTGGGACCAAACTTCAACAAGTCTTTCTTCACACTTCTAAACATTCTTCATCCATCTCTACCACTTGTACTCAATCAAATTCATTGTATTATAACATATTATAACCCAAAATAACTTTATACAAGCCATTTACTACCTCAAAGCAATGTTTGTGGGATCTTATCCCATTTGGGACCAAACTTCAACAAGTCTTTCTTCACACTTCTAAACATTCTTCATCCATCTCTAGCACTTGTAATCAATCAAATTCATTGTATTATAACATATTCTAACCCAAAATAACTTTATACAAGCCATTTACTACCTCAAAGCATTGGTTGTGGGTTCTTATCCCATTTGGGACCAAACTTCAACAAGTCTTTCTTCACACTTCGAAACATTCTTCATCCATCTCTAGCACTTTTAATCAATAAAATTCATTGTATTATAACATATTCTAACCCAAAATAACTTTATACAAGCCATTTACTACCTCAAAGCATTGGTTGTGGGTTCTTATCCCATTTGGGACCAAACTTCAACAAGTCTTTCTTCACACTTCTAAACATTCTTCATCCATCTCTAGCACTTGTAAACAATCAAATTCATTGTATTATAACATATTCTAACCCAAAACAACTTTATACAAGCCATTTACTGCCTCAAAGCATTGGTTGTGGGTTCTTATCCCATTTGGGACCAAACTTCAACAAGTCTTTCTTCACACTTCTAAACATTCTTCATCCATCTCTAGCACTTGTAAACAATCAAATTCATTGTATAATAACATATTCTAACCCAAAATAACTTTATACAATCCATTTACTGCCTCAAAGCATTGGTTGTGGGTTCTTATCCCATTTGGGACCAAACTTCAACAAGTCTTTCTTCACACTTCTAAACATTCTTCATCCATCTCTACCACTTGTACTCAATCAAATTCATTGTATTATAACATATTATAACCCAAAATAACTTTATACAAGCCATTTACTACCTCAAAGCAATGTTTGTGGGATCTTATCCCATTTGGGACCAAACTTCAACAAATCTTTCTTCATACTTCTAAACATTCTTCATCCATCTCTAGCACTTGTAATCAATCAAATTCATTGTATTATAACATATTCTAACCCAAAATAACTTTATACAAGCCATTTACTACCTCAAAGCATTGGTTGTGGGTTCTTATCCCATTTGGGACCAAACTTCAACAAGTCTTTCTTCACACTTCTAAACATTCTTCATCCATCTCTAGCACTTGTAAACAATCAAATTCATTGTATTATAACATATTATAACCCAAAACAACTTTATACAAGCCATTTACTGCCTCAAAGCATTGGTTGTGGGTTCTTATCCCATTTGGGACCAAACTTCAACAAGTCTTTCTTCACACTTCTAAACATTCTTCATCCATCTCTAGCACTTGTAAACAATCAAATTCATTGTATAATAACATATTCTAACCCAAAATAACTTTATACAATCCATTTACTGCCTCAAAGCATTGGTTGTGGGTTCTTATCCCATTTGGGACTAAACTTCAACAAGTCTTTCTTCACACTTCTAAACATTCTTCATCCATCTCTACCACTTGTACTCAATCAAATTCATTGTATTATAACATATTATAACCCAAAATAACTTTATACAAGCCATTTACTACCTCAAAGCAATGTTTGTGGGATCTTATCCCATTTGGGACCAAACTTCAACAAGTCTTTCTTCACACTTCTAAACATTCTTCATCCATCTCTAGCACTTGTAATCAATCAAATTCATTGTATTATAACATATTCTAACCCAAAATAACTTTATACAAGCCATTTACTACCTCAAAGCATTGGTTGTGGGTTCTTATCCCATTTGGGACCAAACTTCAACAAGTCTTTCTTCACACTTCTAAACATTCTTCATCCATCTCTACCACTTGTACTCAATCAAATTCATTGTATTATAACATATTATAACCCAAAATAACTTTATACAAGCCATTTACTACCTCAAAGCAATGTTTGTGGGATCTTATCCCATTTGGGACCAAACTTCAACAAGTCTTTCTTCACACTTCTAAACATTCTTCATCCATCTCTAGCACTTGTAATCAATCAAATTCATTGTATTATAACATATTCTAACCCAAAATAACTTTATACAAGCCATTTACTATCTCAAAGCATTGGTTGTGGGTTCTTATCCCATTTGGGACCAAACTTCAACAAGTCTTTCTTCACACTTCTAAACATTCTTCATCCATCTCTAGCACTTGTAAACAATCAAATTCATTGTATTATAACATATTATAACCCAAAACAACTTTAAACAAGCCATTTACTGCCTCAAAGCATTGGTTGTGGGTTCTTATCCCATTTGGGACCAAACTTCAACAAGTCTTTCTTCACACTTCTAAACATTCTTCATCCATCTCTAGCACTTGTAAACAATCAAATTCATTTTATTATAACATATTATAACCCAAAATAACTTTATACAAGCCATTTACTACCTCAAAGCAATGTTTGTGGGATCTTATCCCATTTGGGACCAAACTTCAACAAGTCTTTCTTCACACTTCTAAACATTCTTCATCCATCTCTAGCACTTGTAATCAATCAAATTCATTGTATTATAACATATTCTAACCCAAAATAACTTTATACAAGCCATTTACTACCTCAAAGCATTGGTTGTGGGTTCTTATCCCATTTGGGACCAAACTTCAACAAGTCTTTCTTCACACTTCTAAACATTCTTCACCCATCTCTAGCACTTTTAATCAATCAAATTCATTGTATTATAACATATTATAACCCAAAATAACTTTATACAAGCCATTTACTACCTCAAAGCAATGTTTGTGGGATCTTATCCCATTTGGGACCAAACTTCAACAAGTCTTTCTTCACACTTCTAAACATTCTTCATCCATCTCTAGCACTTGTAATCAATCAAATTCATTGTATTATAACATATTCTAACCCAAAATAACTTTATACAAGCCATTTACTATCTCAAAGCATTGGTTGTGGGTTCTTATCCCATTTGGGACCAAACTTCAACAAGTCTTTCTTCACACTTCTAAACATTCTTCATCCATCTCTAGCACTTGTAAACAATCAAATTCATTGTATAATAACATATTCTAACCCAAAATAACTTTATACAATCCATTTACTGCCTCAAAGCATTGGTTGTGGGTTCTTATCCCATTTGGGACTAAACTTCAACAAGTCTTTCTTCACACTTCTAAACATTCTTCATCCATCTCTACCACTTGTACTCAATC
The DNA here is from genome assembly GCA_036452645.1 of Capsella bursa-pastoris. Taxonomy (NCBI): domain Eukaryota; kingdom Viridiplantae; phylum Streptophyta; class Magnoliopsida; order Brassicales; family Brassicaceae; genus Capsella; species Capsella bursa-pastoris. The sequence goes on from CP144192.1 coordinate 7,831,908, forward strand.
AAATTCATTGTATTATAACATATTATAACCCAAAATAACTTTATACAAGCCATTTACTACCTCAAAGCAATGTTTGTGGGATCTTATCCCATTTGGGACCAAACTTCAACAAGTCTTTCTTCACACTTCTAAACATTCTTCATCCATCTCTAGCACTTGTAAACAATCAAATTCATTGTATTATAACATATTCTAACCCAAAACAACTTTATGCAAGCCATTTACTGCCTCAAAGCATTGGTTGTGGGTTCTTATCCCATTTGGGACCAAACTTCAACAAGTCTTTCTTCACACTTCTAAACATTCTTCATCCATCTCTAGCACTTGTAATCAATCAAATTCATTGTATTATAACATATTCTAACCAAAAATAACTTTATACAAGCCATTTACTACCTCAAAGCATTGGTTGTGGGTTCTTATCCCATTTGGGACCAAACTTCAACAAGTCTTTCTTCACACTTCTAAACATTCTTCATTCATCTCTAGCACTTGTAAACAATCAAATTCATTGTATTATAACATATTATAACCCAAAACAACTTTATACAATCCATTTACTGCCTCAAAGCATTGGTTGTGGGTTCTTATCCCATTTGGGACCAAACTTCAACAAGTCTTTCTTCACACTTCTAAACATTCTTCATCCATCTCTAGCACTTGTAATCAATCAAATTCATTGTATTATAACATATTCTAACCCAAAACAACTTTATACAATCCATTTACTACCTCAAAGCATTGGTTGTGGGTTCTTATCCCATTTGGGACCAAACTTCAACAAGTCTTTCTTCACACTTGTAAACATTCTTCATCCATCTCTAGCACTTGTAAACAATCAAATTCATTGTATTATAACATATTCTAACCCAAAATAACTTTATACAAGCCATTTACTACCTCAAAGCATTGGTTGTGGGTTCTTATCCCATTTGGGACCAAACTTCAACAAGTCTTTCTTCACACTTCTAAACATTCTTCATCCATCTCTACCACTTGTACTCAATCAAATTCATTGTATTATAACATATTATAACCCAAAATAACTTTATACAAGCCATTTACTACCTCAAAGCAATGTTTGTGGGATCTTATCCCATTTGGGACCAAACTTCAACAAGTCTTTCTTCACACTTCTAAACATTCTTCATCCATCTCTAGCACTTGTAATCAATCAAATTCATTGTATTATAACATATTCTAACCCAAAATAACTTTATACAAGCCATTTACTATCTCAAAGCATTGGTTGTGGGTTCTTATCCCATTTGGGACCAAACTTCAACAAGTCTTTCTTCACACTTCTAAACATTCTTCATCCATCTCTAGCACTTGTAAACAATCAAATTCATTGTATAATAACATATTCTAACCCAAAATAACTTTATACAATCCATTTACTGCCTCAAAGCATTGGTTGTGGGTTCTTATCCCATTTGGGACTAAACTTCAACAAGTCTTTCTTCACACTTCTAAACATTCTTCATCCATCTCTAGCACTTGTAATCAATCAAATTCATTGTATTATAACATATTATAACCCAAAATAACTTTATACAAGCCATTTACTACCTCAAAGCAATGTTTGTGGGATCTTATCCCATTTGGGACCAAACTTCAAAAAGTCTTTCTTCACACTTCTAAACATTCTTCATCCATCTCTAGCACTTGTAAACAATCAAATTCATTGTATTATAACATATTCTAACCCAAAACAACTTTATACAAGCCATTTACTGCCTCAAAGCATTGGTTGTGGGTTCTTATCCCATTTGGGACCAAACTTCAACAAGTCTTTCTTCACACTTCTAAACATTCTTCATCCATCTCTAGCACTTGTAAACAATCAAATTCATTGTATAATAACATATTCTAACCCAAAATAACTTTATACAATCCATTTACTGCCTCAAAGCATTGGTTGTGGGTTCTTATCCCATTTGGGACCAAACTTCAACAAGTCTTTCTTCACACTTCTAAACATTCTTCATCCATCTCTAGCACTTGTACTCAATCAAATTCATTGTATTATAACATATTATAACCCAAAATAACTTTATACAAGCCATTTACTACCTCAAAGCAATGTTTGTGGGATCTTATCCCATTTGGGACCAAACTTCAACAAGTCTTTCTTCACACTTCTAAACATTCTTCATCCATCTCTAGCACTTGTAATCAATCAAATTCATTGTATTATAACATATTCTAACCCAAAATAACTTTATACAAGCCATTTACTATCTCAAAGCATTGGTTGTGGGTTCTTATCCCATTTGGGACCAAACTTCAACAAGTCTTTCTTCACACTTCTAAACATTCTTCATCCATCTCTAGCACTTGTAAACAATCAAATTCATTGTATAATAACATATTCTAACCCAAAATAACTTTATACAATCCATTTACTGCCTCAAAGCATTGGTTGTGGGTTCTTATCCCATTTGGGACTAAACTTCAACAAGTCTTTCTTCACACTTCTAAACATTCTTCATCCATCTCTACCACTTGTACTCAATCAAATTCATTGTATTATAACATATTATAACCCAAAATAACTTTATACAAGCCATTTACTACCTCAAAGCAATGTTTGTGGGATCTTATCCCATTTGGGACCAAACTTCAACAAGTCTTTCTTCACACTTCTAAACATTCTTCATCCATTACTAGCACTTGTAAACAATCAAATTCATTGTATTATAACATATTATAACCCAAAACAACTTTATACAATCCATTTACTGCCTCAAAGCATTGGTTGTGGGTTCTTATCCCATTTGGGACCAAACTTCAACAAGTCTTTCTTCACACTTCTAAACATTCTTCATCCATCTCTAGCACTTGTAATCAATCAAATTCATTGTATTATAACATATTCTAACCCAAAACAACTTTATACAATCCATTTACTACCTCAAAGCATTGGTTGTGGGTTCTTATCCCATTTGGGACCAAACTTCAACAAGTCTTTCTTCACACTTCTAAACATTCTTCATCCATCTCTAGCACTTGTAAACAATCAAATTCATTGTATTATAACATATTCTAACCCAAAATAACTTTATACAAGCCATTTACTGCCTCAAAGCATTGGTTGTGGGTTCTTATCCCATTTGGGACCAAACTTCAACAAGTCTTTCTTCACACTTCTAAACATTCTTCATCCATCTCTAGCACTTGTAAACAATCAAATTCATTTTATTATAACATATTATAACCCAAAACAACTTTATACAATCCATTTACTGCCTCAAAGCATTGGTTGTGGGTTCTTATCCCATTTGGGACCAAACTTCAACAAGTCTTTCTTCACACTTCTAAACATTCTTCATCCATCTCTAGCACTTGTAATCAGTCAAATTCATTGTATTATAACATATTCTAACCCAAAATAACTTTATACAAGCCATTTACTACCTCAAAGCATTGGTTGTGGGTTCTTATCCCATTTGGGATCAAACTTCAACAAGTCTTTCTTCACACTTCTAAACATTCTTCATCCATCTCTACCACTTGTACTCAATCAAATTCATTGTATTATAACATATTATAACCCAAAATAACTTTATACAAGCCATTTACTACCTCAAAGCAATGTTTGTGGGATCTTATCCCATTTGGAACCAAACTTCAACAAGTCTTTCTTCACACTTCTAGACATTCTTCATCCATCTCTAGCACTTGTAATCAATCAAATTCATTGTATTATAACATATTCTAACCCAAAATAACTTTATACAAGCCATTTACTATCTCAAAGCATTGGTTGTGGGTTCTTATCCCATTTGGGACCAAACTTCAACAAGTCTTTCTTCACACTTCTAAACATTCTTCATCCATCTCTAGCACTTGTAAACAATCAAATTCATTGTATAATAACATATTCTAACCCAAAATAACTTTATACAATCCATTTACTGCCTCAAAGCATTGGTTGTGGGTTCTTATCCCATTTGGGACTAAACTTCAACAAGTCTTTCTTCACACTTCTAAACATTCTTCATCCATCTCTACCACTTGTACTCAATCAAATTCATTGTATTATAACATATTATAACCCAAAATAACTTTATACAAGCCATTTACTACCTCAAAGCAATGTTTGTGGGATCTTATCCCATTTGGGACCAAACTTCAAAAAGTCTTTCTTCACACTTCTAAACATTCTTCATCCATCTCTAGCACTTGTAAACAATCAAATTCATTGTATTATAACATATTATAACCCAAAACAACTTTATACAAGCCATTTACTGCCTCAAAGCATTGGTTGTGGGTTCTTATCCCATTTGGGACCAAACTTCAACAAGTCTTTCTTCACACTTCTAAACATTCTTCATCCATCTCTACCACTTGTACTCAATCAAATTCATTGTATTATAACATATTATAACCCAAAATAACTTTATACAAGCCATTTACTACCTCAAAGCAATGTTTGTGGGATCTTATCCCATTTGGGACCAAACTTCAACAAGTCTTTCTTCACACTTCTAAACATTCTTCATCCATCTCTAGCACTTGTAATCAATCAAATTCATTGTATTATAACATATTCTAACCAAAAATAACTTTATACAAGCCATTTACTACCTCAAAGCATTGGTTGTGGGTTCTTATCCCATTTGGGACCAAACTTCAACAAGTCTTTCTTCACACTTCTAAACATTCTTCATTCATCTCTAGCACTTGTAAACAATCAAATTCATTGTATTATAACATATTATAACCCAAAACAACTTTATACAATCCATTTACTGCCTCAAAGCATTGGTTGTGGGTTCTTATCCCATTTGGGACCAAACTTCAACAAGTCTTTCTTCACACTTCTAAACATTCTTCATCCATCTCTAGCACTTGTAATCAATCAAATTCATTGTATTATAACATATTCTAACCCAAAACAACTTTATACAATCCATTTACTACCTCAAAGCATTGGTTGTGGGTTCTTATCCCATTTGGGACCAAACTTCAACAAGTCTTTCTTCACACTTGTAAACATTCTTCATCCATCTCTAGCACTTGTAAACAATCAAATTCATTGTATTATAACATATTCTAACCCAAAATAACTTTATACAAGCCATTTACTACCTCAAAGCATTGGTTGTGGGTTCTTATCCCATTTGGGACCAAACTTCAACAAGTCTTTCTTCACACTTCTAAACATTCTTCATCCATCTCTACCACTTGTACTCAATCAAATTCATTGTATTATAACATATTATAACCCAAAATAACTTTATACAAGCCATTTTCTACCTCAAAGCAATGTTTGTGGGATCTTATCCCATTTGGGACCAAACTTCAACAAGTCTTTCTTCACACTTCTAAACATTCTTCATCCATCTCTAGCACTTGTAATCAATCAAATTCATTGTATTATAACATATTCTAACCCAAAATAACTTTATACAAGCCATTTACTATCTCAAAGCATTGGTTGTGGGTTCTTATCCCATTTGGGACCAAACTTCAACAAGTCTTTCTTCACACTTCTAAACATTCTTCATCCATCTCTAGCACTTGTAAACAATCAAATTCATTGTATAATAACATATTCTAACCCAAAATAACTTTATACAATCCATTTACTGCCTCAAAGCATTGGTTGTGGGTTCTTATCCCATTTGGGACTAAACTTCAACAAGTCTTTCTTCACACTTCTAAACATTCTTCATCCATCTCTAGCACTTGTAATCAATCAAATTCATTGTATTATAACATATTCTAACCCAAAATAACTTTATACAAGCCATTTACTTCCTCAAAGCATTGGTTGTGGGTTCTTATCCCATTTGGGACCAAACTTCAACAAGTCTTTCTTCACACTTCTAAACATTCTTCATCCATCTCTAGCACTTGTAAACAATCAAATTCATTGTATAATAACATATTCTAACCCAAAATAACTTTATACAATCCATTTACTGCCTTAAAGCATTGGTTGTGGGTTCTTATCCCATTTGGGACCAAACTTCAACAAGTCTTTCTTCACACTTCTAAACATTCTTCATCCATCTCTACCACTTGTACTCAATCAAATTCATTGTATTATAACATATTATAACCCAAAATAACTTTATACAAGCCATTTACTACCTCAAAGCAATGTTTGTGGGATCTTATCCCATTTGGGACCAAACTTCAACAAGTCTTTCTTCACACTTCTAAACATTCTTCATCCATCTCTAGCACTTTTAATCAATCAAATTCATTGTATTATAACATATTCTAACCCAAAATAACTTTATACAAGCCATTTACTACCTCAAAGCATTGGTTGTGGGTTCTTATCCCATTTGGGACCAAACTTCAACAAGTCTTTCTTCACACTTCTAAACATTCTTCATCCATCTCTAGCACTTGTAAACAATCAAATTCATTGTATTATAACATATTATAACCCAAAACAACTTTATACAAGCCATTTACTGCCTCAAAGCATTGGTTGTGGGTTCTTATCCCATTTGGGACCAAACTTCAACAAGTCTTTCTTCACACTTCTAAACATTCTTCATCCATCTCTACCACTTGTACTCAATCAAATTCATTGTATTATAACTTATTATAACCCAAAATAACTTTATACAAGCCATTTACTACCTCAAAGCAATGTTTGTGGGATCTTATCCCATTTGGGACCAAACTTCAACAAGTCTTTCTTCACACTTCTAAACATTCTTCATCCATCTCTAGCACTTGTAATCAATCAAATTCATTGTATTATAACATATTCTAACCAAAAATAACTTTATACAAGCCATTTACTACCTCAAAGCATTGGTTGTGGGTTCTTATCCCATTTGGGACCAAACTTCAACAAGTCTTTCTTCACACTTCTAAACATTCTTCATCCATCTCTAGCACTTGTAAACAATCAAATTCATTGTATTATAACATATTATAACCCAAAACAACTTTATACAATCCATTTACTGCCTCAAAGCATTGGTTGTGGGTTCTTATCCCATTTGGGACCAAACTTCAACAAGTCTTTCTTCACACTTCTAAACATTCTTCATCCATCTCTAGCACTTGTAATCAATCAAATTCATTGTATTATAACATATTCTAACCCAAAACAACTTTATACAATCCATTTACTGCCTCAAAGCATTGGTTGTGGGTTCTTATCCCATTTGGGACCAAACTTCAACAAGTCTTTCTTCACACTTCTAAACATTCTTCATCCATCTCTAGCACTTGTAAACAATCAAATTCATTGTATAATAACATATTCTAACCCAAAATAACTTTATACAATCCATTTACTGCCTCAAAGCATTGGTTGTGGGTTCTTATCCCATTTGGGACCAAACTTCAACAAGTCTTTCTTCACACTTCTAAACATTCTTCATCCATCTCTACCACTTGTACTCAATCAAATTCATTGTATTATAACATATTATAACCCAAAATAACTTTATACAAGCCATTTACTACCTCAAAGCAATGTTTGTGGGATCTTATCCCATTTGGGACCAAACTTCAACAAGTCTTTCTTCACACTTCTAAACATTCTTCATCCATCTCTAGCACTTGTAATCAATCAAATTCATTGTATTATAACATATTCTAACCAAAAATAACTTTATACAAGCCATTTACTACCTCAAAGCATTGGTTGTGGGTTCTTATCCCATTTGGGACCAAACTTCAACAAGTCTTTCTTCACACTTCTAAACATTCTTCATCCATCTCTAGCACTTGTAATCCATCAAATTCATTGTATTATAACATATTCTAACCCAAAATAACTTTATACAAGCCATTTACTACCTCAAAGCATTGGTTGTGGGTTCTTATCCCATTTGGGACCAAACTTCAACAAGTCTTTCTTCACACTTCTAAACATTCTTCATCCATCTCTAGCAATTGTAATCAATCAAATTCATTGTATTATAACATATTCTAACCCAAAATAACTTTATACAAGCCATTTACTACCTCAAAGCATTGGTTGTGGGTTCTTATCCCATTTGGGACCAAACTTCAACAAGTCTTTCTTCACACTTCTAAACATTCTTCATCCATCTCTAGCACTTGTAAACAATCAAATTCATTGTATTATAACATATTCTAACCCAAAATAACTTTATACAAGCCATTTACTGCCTCAAAGCATTGGTTGTGGGTTCTTATCCCATTTGGGACCAAACTTCAACAAGTCTTTCTTCACACTTCTAAACATTCTTCATCCATCTCTAGCACTTGTAACCAATCAAATTCATTGTATTATAGCATATTCTAACCCAAAATAACTTTATACAAGCCATTTACTCCCTCAAAGCATTGGTTGTGGGTTCTTATCCCATTTGGGACCAAACTTCAACAAGTCTTTCTTCACACTTCTAAACATTCTTCATCCATCTCTAGCACTTGTAATCAATCAAATTCATTGTATTATAACATATTCTAACCCAAAATAACTTTATACAAGCCATTTACTACCTCAAAGCATTGGTTGTGGGTTCTTATCCCATTTGGGACCAAACTTCAACAAGTCTTTCTTCACACTTCTAAACATTCTTCATCCATCTCTAGCACTTGTAAACAATCAAATTCATTGTATTATACCATATTCTAACCCAAAATAACTTTATACAAGCCATTTACTGCCTCAAAGCATTGGTTGTGGGTTCTTATCCCATTTGGGACCAAACTTCAACAAGTCTTTCTTCACACTTCTAAACATTCTTCATCCATCTCTAGCACTTGTAATCAATCAAATTCATTGTATTATAACATATTCTAACCCAAAATAACTTTATACAAGCCATTTACTTCCTCAAAGCATTGGTTGTGGGTTCTTATCCCATTTGAGACCAAACTTCAACAAGTCTTTCTTCACACTTCTAAACATTCTTCATCCATCTCTAGCACTTGTAAACAATCATATTCATTGTATTATAACATATTATAACCCAAAACAACTTTATACAAGCCATTTACTGCCTCAAAGCATTGGTTGTGGGTTCTTATCCCATTTGGGACCAAACTTCAACAAGTCTTTCTTCACACTTCTAAACATTCTTCATCCATCTCTACCACTTGTACTCAATCAAATTCATTGTATTATAACATATTATAACCCAAAATAACTTTATACAAGCCATTTACTACCTCAAAGCAATGTTTGTGGGATCTTATCCCATTTGGGACCAAACTTCAACAAGTCTTTCTTCACACTTCTAAACATTCTTCATCCATATCTAGCACTTGTAAACAATCAAATTCATTGTATTATAACATATTATAACCCAAAACAACTTTATACAATCCATTTACTGCCTCAAAGCATTGGTTGTGGGTTCTTATCCCATTTGGGACCAAACTTCAACAAGTCTTTCTTCACACTTCTAAACATTCTTCATCCATCTCTAGCACTTGTAATCAATCAAATTCATTGTATAATAACATATTCTAACCCAAAATAACTTTATACAATCCATTTACTGCCTTAAAGCATTGGTTGTGGGTTCTTATCCCATTTGGGACCAAACTTCAACAAGTCTTTCTTCACACTTCTAAACATTCTTCATCCATCTCTAGCACTTGTAAACAATCAAATTCATTGTATAATAACATATTCTAACCCAAAATAACTTTATACAATCCATTTACTGCCTTAAAGCATTGGTTGTGGGTTCTTATCCCATTTGGGACCAAACTTCAACAAGTCTTTCTTCACACTTCTAAACATTCTTCATCCATCTCTACCACTTGTACTCAATCAAATTCATTGTATTATAACATATTATAACCCAAAATAACTTTATACAAGCCATTTACTACCTCAAAGCAATGTTTGTGGGATCTTATCCCATTTGGGACCAAACTTCAACAAGTCTTTCTTCACACTTCTAAACATTCTTCATCCATCTCTAGCACTTTTAATCAATCAAATTCATTGTATTATAACATATTCTAACCCAAAATAACTTTATACAAGCCATTTACTACCTCAAAGCATTGGTTGTGGGTTCTTATCCCATTTGGGACCAAACTTCAACAAGTCTTTCTTCACACTTCTAAACATTCTTCATCCATCTCTAGCACTTGTAAACAATCAAATTCATTGTATTATAACATATTATAACCCAAAACAACTTTATACAAGCCATTTACTGCCTCAAAGCATTGGTTGTGGGTTCTTATCCCATTTGGGACCAAACTTCAACAAGTCTTTCTTCACACTTCTAAACATTCTTCATCCATCTCTACCACTTGTACTCAATCAAATTCATTGTATTATAACTTATTATAACCCAAAATAACTTTATACAAGCCATTTACTACCTCAAAGCAATGTTTGTGGGATCTTATCCCATTTGGGACCAAACTTCAACAAGTCTTTCTTCACACTTCTAAACATTCTTCATCCATCTCTAGCACTTGTAATCAATCAAATTCATTGTATTATAACATATTCTAACCAAAAATAACTTTATACAAGCCATTTACTACCTCAAAGCATTGGTTGTGGGTTCTTATCCCATTTGGGACCAAACTTCAACAAGTCTTTCTTCACACTTCTAAACATTTTTCATCCATCTCTAGCACTTGTAAACAATCAAATTCATTGTATTATAACATATTATAACCCAAAACAACTTTATACAATCCATTTACTGCCTCAAAGCATTGGTTGTGGGTTCTTATCCCATTTGGGACCAAACTTCAACAAGTCTTTCTTCACACTTCTAAACATTCTTCATCCATCTCTAGCACTTGTAATCAATCAAATTCATTGTATTATAACATATTCTAACCCAAAACAACTTTATACAATCCATTTACTGCCTCAAAGCATTGGTTGTGGGTTCTTATCCCATTTGGGACCAAACTTCAACAAGTCTTTCTTCACACTTCTAAACATTCTTCATCCATCTCTAGCACTTGTAAACAATCAAATTCATTGTATAATAACATATTCTAACCCAAAATAACTTTATACAATCCATTTACTGCCTCAAAGCATTGGTTGTGGGTTCTTATCCCATTTGGGACCAAACTTCAACAAGTCTTTCTTCACACTTCTAAACATTCTTCATCCATCTCTACCACTTGTACTCAATCAAATTCATTGTATTATAACATATTATAACCCAAAATAACTTTATACAAGCCATTTACTACCTCAAAGCAATGTTTGTGGGATCTTATCCCATTTGGGACCAAACTTCAACAAGTCTTTCTTCACACTTCTAAACATTCTTCATCCATCTCTAGCACTTGTAATCAATCAAATTCATTGTATTATAACATATTCTAACCAAAAATAACTTTATACAAGCCATTTACTACCTCAAAGCATTGGTTGTGGGTTCTTATCCCATTTGGGACCAAACTTCAACAAGTCTTTCTTCACACTTCTAAACATTCTTCATCCATCTCTAGCACTTGTAATCCATCAAATTCATTGTATTATAACATATTCTAACCCAAAATAACTTTATACAAGCCATTTACTACCTCAAAGCATTGGTTGTGGGTTCTTATCCCATTTGGGACCAAACTTCAACAAGTCTTTCTTCACACTTCTAAACATTCTTCATCCATCTCTAGCAATTGTAATCAATCAAATTCATTGTATTATAACATATTCTAACCCAAAATAACTTTATACAAGCCATTTACTACCTCAAAGCATTGGTTGTGGGTTCTTATCCCATTTGGGACCAAACTTCAACAAGTCTTTCTTCACACTTCTAAACATTCTTCATCCATCTCTAGCACTTGTAAACAATCAAATTCATTGTATTATAACATATTCTAACCCAAAATAACTTTATACAAGCCATTTACTGCCTCAAAGCATTGGTTGTGGGTTCTTATCCCATTTGGGACCAAACTTCAACAAGTCTTTCTTCACACTTCTAAACATTCTTCATCCATCTCTAGCACTTGTAACCAATCAAATTCATTGTATTATAGCATATTCTAACCCAAAATAACTTTATACAAGCCATTTACTCCCTCAAAGCATTGGTTGTGGGTTCTTATCCCATTTGGGACCAAACTTCAACAAGTCTTTCTTCACACTTCTAAACATTCTTCATCCATCTCTAGCACTTGTAATCAATCAAATTCATTGTATTATAACATATTCTAACCCAAAATAACTTTATACAAGCCATTTACTACCTCAAAGCATTGGTTGTGGGTTCTTATCCCATTTGGGACCAAACTTCAACAAGTCTTTCTTCACACTTCTAAACATTCTTCATCCATCTCTAGCACTTGTAAACAATCAAATTCATTGTATTATACCATATTCTAACCCAAAATAACTTTATACAAGCCATTTACTGCCTCAAAGCATTGGTTGTGGGTTCTTATCCCATTTGGGACCAAACTTCAACAAGTCTTTCTTCACACTTCTAAACATTCTTCATCCATCTCTAGCACTTGTAATCAATCAAATTCATTGTATTATAACATATTCTAACCCAAAATAACTTTATACAAGCCATTTACTTCCTCAAAGCATTGGTTGTGGGTTCTTATCCCATTTGAGACCAAACTTCAACAAGTCTTTCTTCACACTTCTAAACATTCTTCATCCATCTCTAGCACTTGTAAACAATCATATTCATTGTATTATAACATATTATAACCCAAAACAACTTTATACAAGCCATTTACTGCCTCAAAGCATTGGTTGTGGGTTCTTATCCCATTTGGGACCAAACTTCAACAAGTCTTTCTTCACACTTCTAAACATTCTTCATCCATCTCTACCACTTGTACTCAATCAAATTCATTGTATTATAACATATTATAACCCAAAATAACTTTATACAAGCCATTTACTACCTCAAAGCAATGTTTGTGGGATCTTATCCCATTTGGGACCAAACTTCAACAAGTCTTTCTTCACACTTCTAAACATTCTTCATCCATCTCTAGCACTTTTAATCAATCAAATTCATTGTATTATAACATATTCTAACCCAAAATAACTTTATACAAGCCATTTACTACCTCAAAGCATTGGTTGTGGGTTCTTATCCCATTTGGGACCAAACTTCAACAAGTCTTTCTTCACACTTCTAAACATTCTTCATCCATCTCTAGCACTTGTAAACAATCAAATTCATTGTATTATAACATATTATAACCCAAAACAACTTTATACAAGCCATTTACTGCCTCAAAGCATTGGTTGTGGGTTCTTATCCCATTTGGGACCAAACTTCAACAAGTCTTTCTTCACACTTCTAAACATTCTTCATCCATCTCTAGCACTTGTAATCAATCAAATTCATTGTATTATAACATATTCTAACCCAAAACAACTTTATACAATCCATTTACTGCCTCAAAGCATTGGTTGTGGGTTCTTATCCCATTTGGGACCAAACTTCAACAAGTCTTTCTTCACACTTCTAAACATTCTTCATCCATCTCTAGCACTTGTAAACAATCAAATTCATTGTATAATAACATATTCTAACCCAAAATAACTTTATACAATCCATTTACTGCCTCAAAGCATTGGTTGTGGGTTCTTATCCCATTTGGGACCAAACTTCAACAAGTCTTTCTTCACACTTCTAAACATTCTTCATCCATCTCTACCACTTGTACTCAATCAAATTCATTGTATTATAACATATTATAACCCAAAATAACTTTATACAAGCCATTTACTACCTCAAAGCAATGTTTGTGGGATCTTATCCCATTTGGGACCAAACTTCAACAAGTCTTTCTTCACACTTCTAAACATTCTTCATCCATCTCTAGCACTTGTAATCAATCAAATTCATTGTATTATAACATATTCTAACCAAAAATAACTTTATACAAGCCATTTACTACCTCAAAGCATTGGTTGTGGGTTCTTATCCCATTTGGGACCAAACTTCAACAAGTCTTTCTTCACACTTCTAAACATTCTTCATCCATCTCTAGCACTTGTAATCCATCAAATTCATTGTATTATAACATATTCTAACCCAAAATAACTTTATACAAGCCATTTACTACCTCAAAGCATTGGTTGTGGGTTCTTATCCCATTTGGGACCAAACTTCAACAAGTCTTTCTTCACACTTCTAAACATTCTTCATCCATCTCTAGCAATTGTAATCAATCAAATTCATTGTATTATAACATATTCTAACCCAAAATAACTTTATACAAGCCATTTACTACCTCAAAGCATTGGTTGTGGGTTCTTATCCCATTTGGGACCAAACTTCAACAAGTCTTTCTTCACACTTCTAAACATTCTTCATCCATCTCTAGCACTTGTAAACAATCAAATTCATTGTATTATAACATATTCTAACCCAAAATAACTTTATACAAGCCATTTACTGCCTCAAAGCATTGGTTGTGGGTTCTTATCCCATTTGGGACCAAACTTCAACAAGTCTTTCTTCACACTTCTAAACATTCTTCATCCATCTCTAGCACTTGTAACCAATCCATTTCATTGTATTATAGCATATTCTAACCCAAAATAACTTTATACAAGCCATTTACTCCCTCAAAGCATTGGTTGTGGGTTCTTATCCCATTTGGGACCAAACTTCAACAAGTCTTTCTTCACACTTCTAAACATTCTTCATCCATCTCTAGCACTTGTAATCAATCAAATTCATTGTATTATAACATATTCTAACCCAAAATAACTTTATACAAGCCATTTACTACCTCAAAGCATTGGTTGTGGGTTCTTATCCCATTTGGGACCAAACTTCAACAAGTCTTTCTTCACACTTCTAAACATTCTTCATCCATCTCTAGCACTTGTAAACAATCAAATTCATTGTATTATACCATATTCTAACCCAAAATAACTTTATACAAGCCATTTACTGCCTCAAAGCATTGGTTGTGGGTTCTTATCCCATTTGGGACCAAACTTCAACAAGTCTTTCTTCACACTTCTAAACATTCTTCATCCATCTCTAGCACTTGTAATCAATCAAATTCATTGTATTATAACATATTCTAACCCAAAATAACTTTATACAAGCCATTTACTTCCTCAAAGCATTGGTTGTGGGTTCTTATCCCATTTGAGACCAAACTTCAACAAGTCTTTCTTCACACTTCTAAACATTCTTCATCCATCTCTAGCACTTGTAAACAATCATATTCATTGTATTATAACATATTATAACCCAAAACAACTTTATACAAGCCATTTACTGCCTCAAAGCATTGGTTGTGGGTTCTTATCCCATTTGGGACCAAACTTCAACAAGTCTTTCTTCACACTTCTAAACATTCTTCATCCATCTCTACCACTTGTACTCAATCAAATTCATTGTATTATAACATATTATAACCCAAAATAACTTTATACAAGCCATTTACTACCTCAAAGCAATGTTTGTGGGATCTTATCCCATTTGGGACCAAACTTCAACAAGTCTTTCTTCACACTTCTAAACATTCTTCATCCATCTCTAGCACTTTTAATCAATCAAATTCATTGTATTATAACATATTCTAACCCAAAATAACTTTATACAAGCCATTTACTACCTCAAAGCATTGGTTGTGGGTTCTTATCCCATTTGGGACCAAACTTCAACAAGTCTTTCTTCACACTTCTAAACATTCTTCATCCATCTCTAGCACTTGTAAACAATCAAATTCATTGTATTATAACATATTATAACCCAAAACAACTTTATACAAGCCATTTACTGCCTCAAAGCATTGGTTGTGGGTTCTTATCCCATTTGGGACCAAACTTCAACAAGTCTTTCTTCACACTTCTAAACATTCTTCATCCATCTCTACCACTTGTACTCAATCAAATTCATTGTATTATAACATATTATAACCCAAAATAACTTTATACAAGCCATTTACTACCTCAAAGCAATGTTTGTGGGATCTTATCCCATTTGGGACCAAACTTCAACAAGTCTTTCTTCACACTTCTAAACATTCTTCATCCATCTCTAGCACTTGTAATCAATCAAATTCATTGTATTATAACATATTCTAACCAAAAATAACTTTATACAAGCCATTTACTACCTCAAAGCATTGGTTGTGGGTTCTTATCCCATTTGGGACCAAACTTCAACAAGTCTTTCTTCACACTTCTAAACATTCTTCATCCATCTCTACCACTTGTACTCAATCAAATTCATTGTATTATAACATATTATAACCCAAAATAACTTTATACAAGCCATTTACTACCTCAAAGCAATGTTTGTGGGATCTTATCCCATTTGGGACCAAACTTCAACAAGTCTTTCTTCACACTTCTAAACATTCTTCATCCATCTCTAGCACTTGTAATCAATCAAATTCATTGTATTATAACATATTCTAACCCAAAATAACTTTATACAAGCCATTTACTACCTCAAAGCATTGGTTGTGGGTTCTTATCCCATTTGGGACCAAACTTCAACAAGTCTTTCTTCACACTTCTAAACATTCTTCATCCATCTCTAGCACTTGTAAACAATCAAATTCATTGTATTATACCATATTCTAACCCAAAATAACTTTATACAAGCCATTTACTGCCTCAAAGCATTGGTTGTGGGTTCTTATCCCATTTGGGACCAAACTTCAACAAGTCTTTCTTCACACTTCTAAACATTCTTCATCCATCTCTAGCACTTGTAATCAATCAAATTCATTGTATTATAACATATTCTAACCCAAAATAACTTTATACAAGCCATTTACTTCCTCAAAGCATTGGTTGTGGGTTCTTATCCCATTTGAGACCAAACTTCAACAAGTCTTTCTTCACACTTCTAAACATTCTTCATCCATCTCTAGCACTTGTAAACAATCATATTCATTGTATTATAACATATTATAACCCAAAACAACTTTATACAAGCCATTTACTGCCTCAAAGCATTGGTTGTGGGTTCTTATCCCATTTGGGACCAAACTTCAACAAGTCTTTCTTCACACTTCTAAACATTCTTCATCCATCTCTACCACTTGTACTCAATCAAATTCATTGTATTATAACATATTATAACCCAAAATAACTTTATACAAGCCATTTACTACCTCAAAGCAATGTTTGTGGGATCTTATCCCATTTGGGACCAAACTTCAACATGTCTTTCTTCACACTTCTAAACATTCTTCATCCATCTCTAGCACTTGTAATCAATCAAATTCATTGTATTATAACATATTCTAACCCAAAATAACTTTATACAAGCCATTTACTTCCTCAAAGCATTGGTTGTGGGTTCTTATCCCATTTGAGACCAAACTTCAACAAGTCTTTCTTCACACTTCTAAACATTCTTCATCCATCTCTAGCACTTGTAAACAATCATATTCATTGTATTATAACATATTATAACCCAAAACAACTTTATACAAGCCATTTACTGCCTCAAAGCATTGGTTGTGGGTTCTTATCCCATTTGGGACCAAACTTCAACAAGTCTTTCTTCACACTTCTAAACATTCTTCATCCATCTCTACCACTTGTACTCAATCAAATTCATTGTATTATAACATATTATAACCCAAAATAACTTTATACAAGCCATTTACTACCTCAAAGCAATGTTTGTGGGATCTTATCCCATTTGGGACCAAACTTCAACAAGTCTTTCTTCACACTTCTAAACATTCTTCATCCATCTCTAGCACTTGTAATCAATCAAATTCATTGTATTATAACATATTCTAACCAAAAATAACTTTATACAAGCCATTTACTACCTCAAAGCATTGGTTGTGGGTTCTTATCCCATTTGGGACCAAACTTCAACAAGTCTTTCTTCACACTTCTAAACATTCTTCATCCATCTCTACCACTTGTACTCAATCAAATTCATTGTATTATAACATATTATAACCCAAAATAACTTTATACAAGCCATTTACTACCTCAAAGCAATGTTTGTGGGATCTTATCCCATTTGGGACCAAACTTCAACAAGTCTTTCTTCACACTTCTAAACATTCTTCATCCATCTCTAGCACTTGTAATCAATCAAATTCATTGTATTATAACATATTCTAACCCAAAATAACTTTATACAAGCCATTTACTACCTCAAAGCATTGGTTGTGGGTTCTTATCCCATTTGGGACCAAACTTCAACAAGTCTTTCTTCACACTTCTAAACATTCTTCATCCATCTCTAGCACTTGTAAACAATCAAATTCATTGTATTATACCATATTCTAACCCAAAATAACTTTATACAAGCCATTTACTGCCTCAAAGCATTGGTTGTGGGTTCTTATCCCATTTGGGACCAAACTTCAACAAGTCTTTCTTCACACTTCTAAACATTCTTCATCCATCTCTAGCACTTGTAATCAATCAAATTCATTGTATTATAACATATTCTAACCCAAAATAACTTTATACAAGCCATTTACTTCCTCAAAGCATTGGTTGTGGGTTCTTATCCCATTTGAGACCAAACTTCAACAAGTCTTTCTTCACACTTCTAAACATTCTTCATCCATCTCTAGCACTTGTAAACAATCATATTCATTGTATTATAACATATTATAACCCAAAACAACTTTATACAAGCCATTTACTGCCTCAAAGCATTGGTTGTGGGTTCTTATCCCATTTGGGACCAAACTTCAACAAGTCTTTCTTCACACTTCTAAACATTCTTCATCCATCTCTACCACTTGTACTCAATCAAATTCATTGTATTATAACATATTATAACCCAAAATAACTTTATACAAGCCATTTACTACCTCAAAGCAATGTTTGTGGGATCTTATCCCATTTGGGACCAAACTTCAACAAGTCTTTCTTCACACTTCTAAACATTCTTCATCCATCTCTAGCACTTTTAATCAATCAAATTCATTGTATTATAACATATTCTAACCCAAAATAACTTTATACAAGCCATTTACTACCTCAAAGCATTGGTTGTGGGTTCTTATCCCATTTGGGACCAAACTTCAACAAGTCTTTCTTCACACTTCTAAACATTCTTCATCCATCTCTAGCACTTGTAAACAATCAAATTCATTGTATTATAACATATTATAACCCAAAACAACTTTATACAAGCCATTTACTGCCTCAAAGCATTGGTTGTGGGTTCTTATCCCATTTGGGACCAAACTTCAACAAGTCTTTCTTCACACTTCTAAACATTCTTCATCCATCTCTACCACTTGTACTCAATCAAATTCATTGTATTATAACATATTATAACCCAAAATAACTTTATACAAGCCATTTACTACCTCAAAGCAATGTTTGTGGGATCTTATCCCATTTGGGACCAAACTTCAACAAGTCTTTCTTCACACTTCTAAACATTCTTCATCCATCTCTAGCACTTGTAATCAATCAAATTCATTGTATTATAACATATTCTAACCAAAAATAACTTTATACAAGCCATTTACTACCTCAAAGCATTGGTTGTGGGTTCTTATCCCATTTGGGACCAAACTTCAACAAGTCTTTCTTCACACTTCTAAACATTCTTCATCCATCTCTAGCACTTGTAAACAATCAAATTCATTGTATTATAACATATTATAACCCAAAACAACTTTATACAATCCATTTACTGCCTCAAAGCATTGGTTGTGGGTTCTTATCCCATTTGGGACCAAACTTCAACAAGTCTTTCTTCACACTTCTAAACATTCTTCATCCATCTCTAGCACTTGTAATCAATCAAATTCATTGTATTATAACATATTCTAACCCAAAACAACTTTATACAATCCATTTACTGCCTCAAAGCATTGGTTGTGGGTTCTTATCCCATTTGGGACCAAACTTCAACAAGTCTTTCTTCACACTTCTAAACATTCTTCATCCATCTCTAGCACTTGTAAACAATCAAATTCATTGTATAATAACATATTCTAACCCAAAATAACTTTATACAATCCATTTACTGCCTCAAAGCATTGGTTGTGGGTTCTTATCCCATTTGGGACCAAACTTCAACAAGTCTTTCTTCACACTTCTAAACATTCTTCATCCATCTCTACCACTTGTACTCAATCAAATTCATTGTATTATAACATATTATAACCCAAAATAACTTTATACAAGCCATTTACTACCTCAAAGCAATGTTTGTGGGATCTTATCCCATTTGGGACCAAACTTCAACAAGTCTTTCTTCACACTTCTAAACATTCTTCATCCATCTCTAGCACTTGTAATCAATCAAATTCATTGTATTATAACATATTCTAACCAAAAATAACTTTATACAAGCCATTTACTACCTCAAAGCATTGGTTGTGGGTTCTTATCCCATTTGGGACCAAACTTCAACAAGTCTTTCTTCACACTTCTAAACATTCTTCATCCATCTCTAGCACTTGTAATCCATCAAATTCATTGTATTATAACATATTCTAACCCAAAATAACTTTATACAAGCCATTTACTACCTCAAAGCATTGGTTGTGGGTTCTTATCCCATTTGGGACCAAACTTCAACAAGTCTTTCTTCACACTTCTAAACATTCTTCATCCATCTCTAGCAATTGTAATCAATCAAATTCATTGTATTATAACATATTCTAACCCAAAATAACTTTATACAAGCCATTTACTACCTCAAAACATTGGTTGTGGGTTCTTATCCCATTTGGGACCAAACTTCAACAAGTCTTTCTTCACACTTCTAAACATTCTTCATCCATCTCTAGCACTTGTAAACAATCAAATTCATTGTATTATAACATATTCTAACCCAAAATAACTTTATACAAGCCATTTACTGCCTCAAAGCATTGGTTGTGGGTTCTTATCCCATTTGGGACCAAACTTCAACAAGTCTTTCTTCACACTTCTAAACATTCTTCATCCATCTCTAGCACTTGTAACCAATCAAATTCATTGTATTATAGCATATTCTAACCCAAAATAACTTTATACAAGCCATTTACTCCCTCAAAGCATTGGTTGTGGGTTCTTATCCCATTTGGGACCAAACTTCAACAAGTCTTTCTTCACACTTCTAAACATTCTTCATCCATCTCTAGCACTTGTAATCAATCAAATTCATTGTATTATAACATATTCTAACCCAAAATAACTTTATACAAGCCATTTACTACCTCAAAGCATTGGTTGTGGGTTCTTATCCCATTTGGGACCAAACTTCAACAAGTCTTTCTTCACACTTCTAAACATTCTTCATCCATCTCTAGCACTTGTAAACAATCAAATTCATTGTATTATACCATATTCTAACCCAAAATAACTTTATACAAGCCATTTACTGCCTCAAAGCATTGGTTGTGGGTTCTTATCCCATTTGGGAGCAAACTTCAACAAGTCTTTCTTCACACTTCTAAACATTCTTCATCCATCTCTAGCACTTGTAATCAATCAAATTCATTGTATTATAACATATTCTAACCCAAAATAACTTTATACATGCAATTAACTACATCAAAGCAATGTTTGTGGGTTCGTATCCCATTTGGGACCAAACTTCAGCAAGTCTTTCTTCACACTTCTAAACATTCTTCATCCATCTCTAGCACTTGTAAACAATCAAATTCATTGTATTATAACATATTCTAACCCAAAATAACTTTATACAAGCCATTTACTGCCTCAAAGCATTGGTTGTGGGTTCTTATCCCATTTGGGACCAAACTTCAACAAGTCTTTCTTCACACTTCTAAACATTCTTCATCCATCTCTAGCACTTGTAATCAATTAAATTCATTGTATTATAACATATTCTAACCCAAAATAACTTTATACAAGCCATTTACTTCCTCAAAGCATTGGTTGTGGGTTCTTATCCCATTTGAGACCAAACTTCAACAAGTCTTTCTTCACACTTCTAAACATTCTTCATCCATCTCTAGCACTTGTAAACAATCAAATTCATTGTATTATAACATATTATAACCCAAAACAACTTTATACAAGCCATTTACTGCCTCAAAGCATTGGTTGTGGGTTCTTATCCCATTTGGGACCAAACTTCAACAAGTCTTTCTTCACACTTCTAAACATTCTTCATCCATCTCTAGCACTTGTAATCAATCAAATTCATTGAATTATAACATATTATAACCCAAAATAACTTTATACAAGCAATTAACAACCTCAAAGCAATGTTTGTGGGTTCTTATCCCATTTGGGACCAAACTTCAACAAGTCTTTCTTCACACTTCTAAACATTCTTCATCCATCTCTAGCACTTATAAACAATCAAATTCATTGTATTATGACATATTCTAACCCAAAATAACTTTATACAAGCCATTTACTTCCTCAAAGCATTGGTTGTGGGTTCTTATCCCATTTGAGACCAAACTTCAACAAGTCTTTCTTCACACTTCTAAACATTCTTCATCCATCTCTAGCACTTGTAATCAATCAAATTCATTGTATTATAACATATTCTAACCAAAAATAACTTTATACAAGCCATTTACTGCCTTAAAGCATTAGTTGTTGGTTCTTATCCCATTTGGGACCAAACTTCAACAAGTCTTTCTTCACACTTCTAAACATTCTTCATCCATCTCTAGCACTTGTAAACAATCAAATTCATTGTATTATAGCATATTCTAACCCAAAATAACTTTATACAAGCCATTTACTGCCTCAAAGCATTGGTTGTGGGTTCTTATCCCATTTGGGACCAAACTTCAACAAGTCTTTCTTCACACTTCTAAACATTCTTCATCCATCTCTAGCACTTGTAATCAATTAAATTCATTGTATTATAACATATTCTAACCCAAAATAACTTTATACAAGCCATTTACTACCTCAAAGCATTGGTTGTGGGTTCTTATCCCATTTGGGACCAAACTTCAACAAGTCTTTCTTCACACTTCTTAACATTCTTCATCCATCTCTAGCACTTGTAATCAATCAAATTCATTGAATTATAACATATTATAACCCAAAATAACTTTATACAAGCAATTAACAACCTCAAAGCAATGTTTGTGGGTTCTTATCCCATTTGGGACCAAACTTCAACAAGTCTTTCTTCACACTTCTAAACATTCTTCATCCATCTCTAGCACTTGTAATCAATCAAATTCATTGTATTATAACATATTCTAACCCAAAATAACTTTATACATGCAATTAACTACATCAAAGCAATGTTTGTGGGTTCGTATCCCATTTGGGACCAAACTTCAGCAAGTCTTTCTTCACACTTCTAAACATTCTTCATCCATCTCTAGCACTTGTAAACAATCAAATTCATTGTATTATAACATATTCTAACCCAAAATAACTTTATACAAGCCATTTACTGCCTCAAAGCATTGGTTGTGGGTTCTTATCCCATTTGGGACCAAACTTCAACAAGTCTTTCTTCACACTTCTAAACATTCTTCATCCATCTCTAGCACTTGTAATCAATTAAATTCATTGTATTATAACATATTCTAACCCAAAATAACTTTATACAAGCCATTTACTTCCTCAAAGCATTGGTTGTGGGTTCTTATCCCATTTGAGACCAAACTTCAACAAGTCTTTCTTTACACTTCTAAACATTCTTCATCCATCTCTAGCACTTGTAAACAATCAAATTCATTGTATTATAACATATTATAACCCAAAACAACTTTATACAAGCCATTTACTGCCTCAAAGCATTGGTTGTGGGTTCTTATCCCATTTGAGACCAAACTTCAACAAGTCTTTCTTCACACTTCTAAACATTCTTCATCCATCTCTAGCACTTGTAATCAATCAAATTCATTGTATTATAACATATTCTAACCAAAAATAACTTTATACAAGCCATTTACTGCCTTAAAGCATTAGTTGTTGGTTCTTATCCCATTTGGGACCAAACTTCAACAAGTCTTTCTTCACACTTCTAAACATTCTTCATCCATCTCTAGCACTTGTAAACAATCAAATTCATTGTATTATAGCATATTCTAACCCAAAATAACTTTATACAAGCCATTTACTGCCTCAAAGCATTGGTTGTGGGTTCTTATCCCATTTGGGACCAAACTTCAACAAGTCTTTCTTCACACTTCTAAACATTCTTCATCCATCTCTAGCACTTGTAATCAATTAAATTCATTGTATTATAACATATTCTAACCCAAAATAACTTTATACAAGCCATTTACTACCTCAAAGCATTGGTTGTGGGTTCTTATCCCATTTGGGACCAAACTTCAACAAGTCTTTCTTCACACTTCTTAACATTCTTCATCCATCTCTAGCACTTGTAATCAATCAAATTCATTGAATTATAACATATTATAACCCAAAATAACTTTATACAAGCAATTAACAACCTCAAAGCAATGTTTGTGGGTTCTTATCCCATTTGGGACCAAACTTCAACAAGTCTTTCTTCACACTTCTAAACATTCTTCATCCATCTCTAGCACTTGTAATCAATCAAATTCATTGTATTATAACATATTCTAACCCAAAATAACTTTATACAAGCCATTTACTACCTCAAAGCAATGTTTGTGGGATCTTATCCCATTTGGGACCAAACTTCAACAAGTCTTTCTTCACACTTCTAAACATTCTTCATCCATCTCAAGCACTTGTAATCAATTAAATTCATTGTATTATAACATATTCTAACCCAAAATAACTTTATACAAGCCATTTACTGCCTCAAAGCATTGGTTGTGGGTTCTTATCCCATTTGGGACCAAACTTCAACACGTCTTTCTTCACACTTCTAAACATTCTTCATCCATCTCTAGCACTTGTAAACAATCAAATTCATTGTATTATAACATATTCTAACCCAAAATAACTTTATACAAGCCATTTACTACCTCAAAGCATTGGTTGTGGGTTCTTATCCCATTTGGGACCAAACTTCAACAAGTCTTTCTTCACACTTCTTAACATTCTTCATCCATCTCTAGCACTTGTAATCAATCAAATTCATTGAATTATAACATATTATAACCCAAAATAACTTTATACAAGCAATTAACAACCTCAAAGCAATGTTTGTGGGTTCTTATCCCATTTGGGACCAAACTTCAACAAGTCTTTCTTCACACTTCTAAACATTCTTCATCCATCTCTAGCACTTGTAATCAATCAAATTCATTGTATTATAACATATTCTAACCCAAAATAACTTTATACATGCAATTAACTACATCAAAGCAATGTTTGTGGGTTCGTATCCCATTTGGGACCAAACTTCAGCAAGTCTTTCTTCACACTTCTAAACATTCTTCATCCATCTCTAGCACTTGTAAACAATCAAATTCATTGTATTATAACATATTCTAACCCAAAATAACTTTATACAAGCCATTTACTGCCTCAAAGCATTGGTTGTGGGTTCTTATCCCATTTGGGACCAAACTTCAACAAGTCTTTCTTCACACTTCTAAACATTCTTCATCCATCTCTAGCACTTGTAATCAATTAAATTCATTGTATTATAACATATTCTAACCCAAAATAACTTTATACAAGCCATTTACTTCCTCAAAGCATTGGTTGTGGGTTCTTATCCCATTTGAGACCAAACTTCAACAAGTCTTTCTTTACACTTCTAAACATTCTTCATCCATCTCTAGCACTTGTAAACAATCAAATTCATTGTATTATAACATATTATAACCCAAAACAACTTTATACAAGCCATTTACTGCCTCAAAGCATTGGTTGTGGGTTCTTATCCCATATGGGACCAAACTTCAACAAGTCTTTCTTCACACTTCTAAACATTCTTCATCCATCTCTAGCACTTGTAATCAATCAAATTCATTGAATTATAACATATTATAACCCAAAATAACTTTATACAAGCAATAAACAACCTCAAAGCAATGTTTGTGGGTTCTTATCCCATTTGGGACCAAACTTCAACAAGTCTTTCTTCACACTTCTAAACATTCTTCATCCATCTCTAGCACTTATAAACAATCAAATTCATTGTATTATGACATCTTCTAACCCAAAATAACTTTATACAAGCCATTTACTTCCTCAAAGCATTGGTTGTGGGTTCATATCCCATTTGAGACCAAACTTCAACAAGTCTTTCTTCACACTTCTAAACATTCTTCATCCATCTCTAGCACTTGTAATCAATCAAATTCATTGAATTATAACATATTATAACCCAAAATAACTTTATACAAGCAATTAACAACCTCAAAGCAATGTTTGTGGGTTCTTATCCCATTTGGGAACAAACTTCAACAAGTCTTTCTTCACACTTCTAAACATTCTTCATCCATCTCTAGCACTTGTAATCAATCAAATTCATTGTATTATAACATATTCTAACCCAAAATAACTTTATACAAGCAATTAACTACATCAAAGCAATGTTTGTAGGTTCTTATCCCATTTGGGACCAAACTTCAACAAGTCTTTCTTCACACTTCTAAACATTCTTCATCCATCTCTAGCACTTGTAATCAATCAAATTCATTGAATTATAACATATTATAACCCAAAATAACTTTATACAAGCAATTAACAACCTCAAAGCAATGTTTGTGGGTTCTTATCCCATTTGGGACCAGACTTCAACAAGTCTTTCTTCACACTTCTAAACATTCTTCATCCATCTCTAGCACTTATAAACAATCAAATTCATTGTATTATGAAATATTCTAACCCAAAATAACTTTATACAAGCCATTTACTTCCTCAAAGCATTGGTTGTGGGTTCTTATCCCATTTGGAACCAAACTTCAACAAGTCTTTCTTCACACTTCTAAACATTCTTCATCCATCTCTAGCACTTGTAATCAATCAAATTCATTGAATTATAACATATTATAACCCAAAATAACTTTATACAAGCAATTAACAACCTCAAAGCAATGTTTGTGGGTTCTTATCCCATTTGGGAACAAACTTCAACAAGTCTTTCTTCACACTTCTAAACATTCTTCATCCATCTCTAGCACTTGTAATCAATCAAATTCATTGTATTATAACATATTCTAACCCAAAATAACTTTATACAAGCAATTAACTACATCAAAGCAATGTTTGTAGGTTCTTATCCCATTTGGGACCAAACTTCAACAAGTCTTTCTTCACACTTCTAAACATTCTTCATCCATCTCTAGCACTTGTAAACAATCAAATTCGTTGTATTATAACATATTCTAACCTAAAATAACTTTATACAAGCCATTTACTGCCTCAAAGCATTGGTTGTGGGTTCTTATCCCATTTGGGACCAAACTTCAACAAGTCTTTCTTCACACTTCTAAACATTCTTCATCCATCTCTAGCACTTGTAATCAATCAAATTCATTGAATTATAACATATTATAACCCAAAATAACTTTATACAAGCAATTAACAACCTCAAAGCAATGTTTGTGGGTTCTTATCCCATTTGGGACCAGACTTCAACAAGTCTTTCTTCACACTTCTAAACATTCTTCATCCATCTCTAGCACTTATAAACAATCAAATTCATTGTATTATGAAATATTCTAACCCAAAATAACTTTATACAAGCCATTTACTTCCTCAAAGCATTGGTTGTGGGTTCTTATCCCATTTGGGACCAAACTTCAACAAGTCTTTCTTCACACTTCTAAACATTCTTCATCCATCTCTAGCACTTGTAATCAATCAAATTCATTGAATTATAACATATTATAACCCAAAATAACTTTATACAAGCAATTAACAACCTCAAAGCAATGTTTGTGGGTTCTTATCCCATTTGGGAACAAACTTCAACAAGTCTTTCTTCACACTTCTAAGCATTCTTCATCCATCTCTAGCACTTGTAATCAATCAAATTCATTGTATTATAACATATTCTAACCCAAAATAACTTTATACAAGCAATTAACTATATCAAAGCAATGTTTGTAGGTTCTTATCCCATTTGGGACCAAACTTCAACAAGTCTTTCTTCACACTTCTAAACATTCTTCATCCATCTCTAGCACTTGTAAACAATCAAATTCATTGTATTATAACATATTCTAACCCAAAATAACTTTATACAAGCCATTTACTGCCTCAAAGCATTGGTTGTGGGTTCTTATCCCATTTGGGACCAAACTTCAACAAGTCTTTCTTCACACTTCTAAACATTCTTCATCCATCTCTAGCACTTGTAATCAATTAAATTCATTGTATTATAACATATTCTAACCCAAAATAACTTTATACAAGCCATTTACTTCCTCAAAGCATTGGTTGTGGGTTCTTATCCCATTTGAGACCAAACTTCAACAAGTCTTTCTTCACACTTCTAAACATTCTTCATCCATCTCTAGCACTTGTAAACAATCAGATTCATTGTATTATAACATATTATAACCCAAAACAACTTTATACAAGCCATTTACTGCCTCAAAGCATTGGTTGTGGGTTCTTATCCCATTTGGGACCAAACTTCAACAAGTCTTTCTTCACACTTCTAAACATTCTTCATCCATCTCTAGCACTTGTAATCAATCAAATTCATTGAATTATAACATATTATAACCCAAAATAACTTTATACAAGCAATTAACAACCTCAAAGCAATGTTTGTGGGTTCTTATCCCATTTGGGACCAAACTTCAACAAGTCTTTCTTCACACTTCTAAACATTCTTCATCCATCTCTAGCACTTATAAACAATCAAATTCATTGTATTATGACATATTCTAACCCAAAATAACTTTATACAAGCCATTTACTTCCTCAAAGCATTGGTTGTGGGTTCTTATCCCATTTAAGACCAAACTTCAACAAGTCTTTCTTCACACTTCTAAACATTCTTCATCCATCTCTAGCACTTGTAATCAATCAAATTCATTGAATTATAACATATTATAACCCAAAATAACTTTATACAAGCAATTAACAACCTCAAAGCAATGTTTGTGGGTTCTTATCCCATTTGGGACCAAACTTCAACAAGTCTTTCTTCACACTTCTAAACATTCTTTATCCATCTCTAGCACTTGTAATCAATCAAATTCATTGTATTATAACATATTCTAACCAAAAATAACTTTATACAAGCCATTTACTGCCTCAAAGCATTAGTTGTTGGTTCTTATCCCATTTGGGACCAAACTTCAACAAGTCTTTCTTCACACTTCTTAACATTCTTCATCCATCTCTAGCACTTGTAATCAATCAAATTCATTGAATTATAACATATTATAACCCAAAATAACTTTATACAAGCAATTAACAACCTCAAAGCAATGTTTGTGGGTTCTTATCCCATTTGGGACCAAACTTCAACAAGTCTTTCTTCACACTTCTAAACATTCTTCATCCATCTCTAGCACTTGTAATCAATCAAATTCATTGTATTATAACATATTCTAACCAAAAATAACTTTATACAAGCCATTTACTGCCTCAAAGCATTAGTTGTTGGTTCTTATCCCATTTGGGACCAAACTTCAACAAGTCTTTCTTCACACTTCTAAACATTCTTCATCCATCTCTAGCACTTGTAAACAATCAAATTCATTGTATTATAGCATATTCTAACCCAAAACAACTTTATACAAGCCATTTACTGCCTCAAAGCATTGGTTGTGGGTTCTTATCCCATTTGGGACCAAACTTCAACAAGTCTTTCTTCACACTTCTAAACATTCTTCATCCATCTCTAGCACTTCTAATCAATTAAATTCATTGTATTATAACATATTCTAACCCAAAATAACTTTATACAAGCCATTTACTACCTCAAAGCAATGTTTGTGGGATCTTATCCCATTTGGGACCAAACTTCAACAAGTCTTTCTTCACACTTCTTAACATTCTTCATCCATCTCTAGCACTTGTAATCAATCAAATTCATTGAATTATAACATATTATAACCCAAAATAACTTTATACAAGCAATTAATAACCTCAAAGCAATGTTTGTGGGTTCTTATCCCATTTGGGACCAAACTTCAACAAGTCTTTCTTCACACTTCTAAACATTCTTCATCCATCTCTAGCACTTGTAATCAATCAAATTCATTGTATTATAACATATTCTAACCCAAAATAACTTTATAGAAGCCATTTACTGCATCAAAGCATTGGTTGTGGGTTCTTATCCCATTTGGGACCAAACTTCAACAAGTCTTTCTTCACAATTCTAAACATTCTTCATCTATCTCTAGCACTTGTAAACAATCAAATTCATTGTATTATAACATATTCTAACCCAAAATAACTTTATACAAGCCATTTACTGCATCAAAGCATTGGTTGTGGGTTCTTATCCCATTTGGGACCAAACTTCAACAAGTCTTTCTTCACACTTCTTAACATTCTTCATCCATCTCTAGCACTTGTAATCAATCAAATTCATTGAATTATAACATATTATAACCCAAAATAACTTTATACAAGCAATTAACAACCTCAAAGCAATGTTTGTGGGTTCTTATCCCATTTGGGACCAAACTTCAACAAGTCTTTTTTCACACTTCTAAACATTCTTCATCCATCTCTAGCACTTGTAATCAATCAAATTCATTGTATTATAACATATTCTAACCCAAAATAACTTTATACATGCAATTAACTACATCAAAGCAATGTTTGTGGGTTCGTATCCCATTTGGGACCAAACTTCAGCAAGTCTTTCTTCACACTTCTAAACATTCTTCATCCATCTCTAGCACTTGTAAACAATCAAATTCATTGTATTATAACATATTCTAACCCAAAATAACTTTATACAAGCCATTTACTGCCTTAAAGCATTGGTTGTGGGTTCTTATCCCATTTGGGACCAAACTTCAACAAGTCTTTCTTCACACTTCTAAACATTCTTCATCCATCTCTAGCACTTGTAATCAATTAAATTCATTGTATTATAACATATTCTAACCCAAAATAATTTTATACAAGCCATTTACTTCCTCAAAGCATTGGTTGTGGGTTCTTATCCCATTGGAGACCAAACTTCAACAAGTCTTTCTTCACACTTCTAAACATTCTTCATCCATCTCTAGCACTTGTAAACAATCAAATTCATTGTATTATAACATATTATAACCCAAAACAACTTTATACAAGACATTTACTGCCTCAAAGCATTGGTTGTGGGTTCTTATCCCATTTGGGACCAAACTTCAACAAGTCTTTCTTAACACTTCTAAACATTCTTCATCCATCTCTAGCACTTGTAATCAATCAAATTCATTGAATTATAACATATTATAACCCAAAATAACTTTATACAAGCAATTAACAACCTCAAAGCAATGTTTGTGGGTTCTTATCCCATTTGGGACCAAACTTCAACAAGTCTTTCTTCACACTTCTAAACATTCTTCATCCATCTCTAGCACTTATAAACAATCAAATTCATTGTATTATGACATATTCTAACCCAAAATAACTTTATACAAGACATTTACTTCCTCAAAGCATTGGTTGTGGGTTCTTATCCCATTTGAGACCAAACTTCAACAAGTCTTTCTTCACACTTCTAAACATTCTTCATCCATCTCTAGCACTTGTAATCAATCAAATTCATTGTATTATAACATATTCTAACCCAAAATAACTTTATAGAAGCCATTTACTGCATCAAAGCATTGGTTGTGGGTTCTTATCCCATTTGGGACCAAACTTCAACAAGTCTTTCTTCACAATTCTAAACATTCTTCATCTATCTCTAGCACTTGTAAACAATCAAATTCATTGTATTATAACATATTATAACCCAAAACAACTTTATACAAGCCATTTACTGCCTCAAAGCATTGGTTGTGGGTTCTTATCCCATTTGGGACCAAACTTCAACAAGTCTTTCTTCACACTTCTAAACATTCTTCATCCATCTCTAGCACTTGTAATCAATCAAATTCATTGAATTATAACATATTATAACCCAAAATAACTTTATACAAGCAATTAACAACCTCAAAGCAATGTTTGTGGGTTCTTATCCCATTTGGGACCAAACTTCAACAAGTCTTTCTTCACACTTCTAAACATTCTTCATCCATCTCTAGCACTTATAAACAATCAAATTCATTGTATTATGACATATTCTAACCCAAAATAACTTTATACAAGCCATTTACTTCCTCAAAGCATTGGTTGTGGGTTCTTATCCCATTTGAGACCAAACTTCAACAAGTCTTTCTTCACACTTCTAAACATTCTTCATCCATCTCTAGCACTTGTAATCAATCAAATTCATTGTATTATAACATATTCTAACCCAAAATAACTTTATAGAAGCCATTTACTGCATCAAAGCATTGGTTGTGGGTTCTTATCCCATTTGGGACCAAACTTCAACAAGTCTTTCTTCACAATTCTAAACATTCTTCATCTATCTCTAGCACTTGTAAACAATCAAATTCATTGTATTATAACATATTCTAACCCAAAATAACTTTATACAAGCCATTTACTGCATCAAAGCATTGGTTGTGTTCTCTTATCCCATTTGGGACCAAACTTCAACAAGTCTTTCTTCACACTTCTTAACATTCTTCATCCATCTCTAGCACTTGTAATCAATCAAATTCATTGAATTATAACATATTATAACCCAAAATAACTTTATACAAGCAATTAACAACCGCAAAGCAATGTTTGTGGGTTCTTATCCCATTTGGGACCAAACTTCAACAAGTCTTTCTTCACACTTCTAAACATTCTTCATCCATCTCTAGCACTTGTAATCAATCAAATTCATTGTATTATAACATATTCTAACCCAAAATAAATTTATACATGCAATTAACTACATCAAAGCAATGTTTGTGGGTTCGTATCCCATTTGGGACCAAACTTCAGCAAGTCTTTCTTCACACTTCTAAACATTCTTCATCCATCTCTAGCACTTGTAAACAATCAAATTCATTGTATTATAACATATTCTAACCCAAAATAACTTTATACAAGCCATTTACTGCCTCAAAGCATTGGTTGTGGGTTCTTATCCCATTTGGGACCAAACTTCAACAAGTCTTTCTTCACACTTCTAAACATTCTTCATCCATCTCTAGCACTTGTAATCAATTAAATTCATTGTATTATAACATATTCTAACCCAAAATAACTTTATACAAGCCATTTACTTCCTCAAAGCATTGGTTGTGGGTTCTTATCCCATTGGAGACCAAACTTCAACAAGTCTTTCTTCACACTTCTAAACATTCTTCATCCATCTCTAGCACTTGTAAACAATCAAATTCATTGTATTATAACATATTATAACCCAAAACAACTTTATACAAGCCATTTACTGCCTCAAAGCATTGGTTGTGGGTTCTTATCCCATTTGGGACCAAACTTCAACAAGTCTTTCTTCACACTTCTAAACATTCTTCATCCATCTCTAGCACTTGTAATCAATCAAATTCATTGAATTATAACATATTATAACCCAAAATAACTTTATACAAGCAATTAACAACCTCAAAGCAATGTTTGTGGGTTCTTATCCCATTTGGGACCAAACTTCAACAAGTCTTTCTTCACACTTCTAAACATTCTTCATCCATCTCTAGCACTTATAAACAATCAAATTCATTGTATTATGACATATTCTAACCCAAAATAACTTTATACAAGCCATTTACTTCCTCAAAGCATTGGTTGTGGGTTCTTATCCCATTTGAGACCAAACTTCAACAAGTCTTTCTTCACACTTCTAAACATTCTTCATCCATCTCTAGCACTTGTAATCAATCAAATTCATTGTATTATAACATATTCTAACCAAAAATAACTTTATACAAGCCATTTACTGCCTCAAAGCATTAGTTGTTGGTTCTTATCCCATTTGGGACCAAACTTCAACAAGTCTTTCTTCACACTTCTAAACATTCTTCATCCATCTCTAGCACTTGTAAACAATCAAATTCATTGTATTATAGCATATTCTAACCCAAAATAACTTTATACAAGCCATTTACTGCCTCAAAGCATTGTTTGTGGATTCTTATCCCATTTGGGACCAAACTTCAACAAGTCTTTCTTCACACTTCTAAAAATTCTTCATCCATCTCTAGCACTTGTAATCAATCAAATTCATTGAATTATAACATATTATAACCCAAAATAACTTTATACAAGCAATTAACAACCTCAAAGCAATGTTTGTGGGTTCTTATCCCATTTGGGACCAGACTTCAACAAGTCTTTCTTCACACTTCTAAACATTCTTCATCCATCTCTAGCACTTATAAACAATCAAATTCATTGTATTATGAAATATTCTAACCCAAAATAACTTTATACAAGCCATTTACTTCCTCAAAGCATTGGTTGTGGGTTCTTATCCCATTTGGGACCAAACTTCAACAAGTCTTTCTTCACACTTCTAAACATTCTTCATCCATCTCTAGCACTTGTAATCAATCAAATTCATTGAATTATAACATATTATAACCCAAAATAACTTTATACAAGCAATTAACAACCTCAAAGCAATGTTTGTGGGTTCTTATCCCATTTGGGAACAAACTTCAACAAGTCTTTCTTCACACTTCTAAACATTCTTCATCCATCTCTAGCACTTGTAATCAATCAAATTCATTGTATTATAACATATTCTAACCCAAAATAACTTTATACAAGCAATTAACTACATCAAAGCAATGTTTGTGGGTTCTTATCCCATTTGGGACCAAACTTCAACAAGTCTTTCTTCACACTTCTAAACATTCTTCATCCATCTCTAGCACTTGTAATCAATCAAATTCATTGTATTATAACATATTCTAACCCAAAATAACTTTATACAAGCCATTTACTGCCTCAAAGCATTAGTTGTGGGTTCTTATCCCATTTGGGACCAAACTTCAACAAGTCTTTCTTCACACTTCTAAACATTCTTCATCCATCTCTAGCACTTGTAATCAATCAAATTCATTGAATTATAACATATTATAACCCAAAATAACTTTATACAAGCAATTAACAACCTCAAAGCAATGTTTGTGGGTTCTTATCCCAGTTGGGACCAAACTTCAACAAGTCTTTCTTCACACTTCTAAACATTCTTCATCCATCTCTAGCACTTATAAACAATCAAATTCATTGTATTATGACATATTCTAACCCAAAATAACTTTATACAAGCCATTTACTTCCTCAAAGCATTGGTTGTGGGTTCTTATCCCATTTGAGACCAAACTTCAACAAGTCTTTCTTCACACTTCTAAACATTCTTCATCCATCTCTAGCACTTGTAATCAATCAAATTCATTGTATTATAACATATTCTAACCCAAAATAACTTTATAGAAGCCATTTACTGCATCAAAGCATTGGTTGTGGGTTCTTATCCCATTTGGGACCAAACTTCAACAAGTCTTTCTTCACAATTCTAAACATTCTTCATCTATCTCTAGCACTTGTAAACAATCAAATTCATTGTATTATAACATATTCTAACCCAAAATAACTTTATACAAGCCATTTACTGCATCAAAGCATTGGTTGTGTTCTCTTATCCCATTTGGGACCAAACTTCAACAAGTCTTTCTTCACACTTCTTAACATTCTTCATCCATCTCTAGCACTTGTAATCAATCAAATTCATTGAATTATAACATATTATAACCCAAAATAACTTTATACAAGCAATTAACAACCGCAAAGCAATGTTTGTGGGTTCTTATCCCATTTGGGACCAAACTTCAACAAGTCTTTCTTCACACTTCTAAACATTCTTCATCCATCTCTAGCACTTGTAATCAATCAAATTCATTGTATTATAACATATTCTAACCCAAAATAAATTTATACATGCAATTAACTACATCAAAGCAATGTTTGTGGGTTCGTATCCCATTTGGGACCAAACTTCAGCAAGTCTTTCTTCACACTTCTAAACATTCTTCATCCATCTCTAGCACTTGTAAACAATCAAATTCATTGTATTATAACATATTCTAACCCAAAATAACTTTATACAAGCCATTTACTGCCTCAAAGCATTGGTTGTGGGTTCTTATCCCATTTGGGACCAAACTTCAACAAGTCTTTCTTCACACTTCTAAACATTCTTCATCCATCTCTAGCACTTGTAATCAATTAAATTCATTGTATTATAACATATTCTAACCCAAAATAACTTTATGCAAGCCATTTACTTCCTCAAAGCATTGGTTGTGGGTTCTTATCCCATTGGAGACCAAACTTCAACAAGTCTTTCTTCACACTTCTAAACATTCTTCATCCATCTCTATCACTTGTAAACAATCAAATTCATTGTATTATAACATATTATAACCCAAAACAACTTTATACAAGCCATTTACTGCCTCAAAGCATTGGTTGTGGGTTCTTATCCCATTTGGGACCAAACTTCAACAAGTCTTTCTTCACACTTCTAAACATTCTTCATCCATCTCTAGCACTTGTAATCAATCAAATTCATTGAATTATAACATATTATAACCCAAAATAACTTTATACAAGCAATTAACAACCTCAAAGCAATGTTTGTGGGTTCTTATCCCATTTGGGACCAAACTTCAACAAGTCTTTCTTCACACTTCTAAACATTCTTCATCCATCTCTAGCACTTATAAACAATCAAATTCATTGTATTATGACATATTCTAACCCAAAATAACTTTATACAAGCCATTTACTTCCTCAAAGCATTGGTTGTGGGTTCTTATCCCATTTGAGACCAAACTTCAACAAGTCTTTCTTCACACTTCTAAACATTCTTCATCCATCTCTAGCACTTGTAATCAATCAAATTCATTGTATTATAACATATTCTAACCAAAAATAACTTTATACAAGCCATTTACTGCCTCAAAGCATTAGTTGTTGGTTCTTATCCCATTTGGGACCAAACTTCAACAAGTCTTTCTTCACACTTCTAAACATTCTTCATCCATCTCTAGCACTTGTAAACAATCAAATTCATTGTATTATAGCATATTCTAACCCAAAATAACTTTATACAAGCCATTTACTGCCTCAAAGCATTGTTTGTGGATTCTTATCCCATTTGGGACCAAACTTCAACAAGTCTTTCTTCACACTTCTAAAAATTCTTCATCCATCTCTAGCACTTGTAATCAATCAAATTCATTGAATTATAACATATTATAACCCAAAATAACTTTATACAAGCAATTAACAACCTCAAAGCAATGTTTGTGGGTTCTTATCCCATTTGGGACCAGACTTCAACAAGTCTTTCTTCACACTTCTAAACATTCTTCATCCATCTCTAGCAGTTATAAACAATTAAATTCATTGTATTATGAAATATTCTAACCCAAAATAACTTTATACAAGCCATTTACTTCCTCAAAGCATTGGTTGTGGGTTCTTATCCCATTTGGGACCAAACTTCAACAAGTCTTTCTTCACACTTCTAAACATTCTTCATCCATCTCTAGCACTTGTAATCAATCAAATTCATTGAATTATAACATATTATAACCCAAAATAACTTTATACAAGCAATTAACAACCTCAAAGCTGTTAGTTTCTATGAGACTAAGCTCACAATAGAGAGTAGACAGTCACTTGGTGAATGAATCTCTCTTTAACCATACAAGGGAACTCGATCTTAAGATGAAGAGACCATCAACTTGTGATGGAATCCACACACATATCCAACAATATATCCGAATATACTAGAGAGTAAATCGATTATATGAAGGAGAAAGCTTCTAGTGTGAGACTAATCCTTGTCTAGTACAACAACACTTAGAGTTTGTGTACTTGAGATAAAGAGGAATTAGAATCAGTAATCTAGAGAATAAAGAGTAAATAAAGAAGAGTTTAAGGTGTATTTAACAAGTATTAGGCTGCCTTAAGGGCAGCCCCTAAATCGTTACACTCTAGCTATCTACATTATGATTATTAGTTAAGCAAATGTAGAGAGAAGAGATGGACGAATTTGATAAACAAAATACTTGTATAAACTTGTGAATTAGCACCTTACAAAGGAGGGAGGCTACTACAATATATAGAGGAGGAGCTCTAGGGTTTTCTCTTTTACAAATGAAGTGAAAGTGACATGAGGAGAGAGGGAAAGAAGCTTTGAGCGCCCAAGGATGAAAGGGACAGCTCTCCAACGTCTCTTTGGTCACATGTGACCTTTCTTAAGCTCACATGTGACTCTTCTCACCCACTTGCATTCCTTGGTACAACATGTGATCTTCTAGATGTTTTGCACGCCCATTAGGTCTTGTAATGACCCGTGTTTTGCACATCTTTATCTTCATGTATTGACCCTTGTTTTGCACATCTTCATCTTCATATGTTGACCCTAGATTTGCACATCTTATGTTTGACCCGGACTTTGCACATTCGTATCTTGTCTTGATGACTTGACCCGAACTTTGCACTTTCGTGTCTTGAGTCGTTGACCCTAACTTTGCACATTAGGTCTTGATAACTTTGACCCTAACTTTGCACATTAGGTCTCAATACTCCCCCTCAAGCTTAAGTGTAGAGACATCGGAGGTTAAGCTTGGAGATACACGAGCCAAGTTGAGTGTCACACTTCATTGAACACCATTAAGCTCGACCTCTTCTTCTAGACTTCATCTTTAGGTATTCCTTTTCTTCTTCCTCTCTAATACTCCCCCTCAAGCTTGGGCAGCGGGAACCAAAGGCCAAGCTTGCAACACGCAAAGGACTACCTCATTAAAAACCTTAACAAAGAAAACCTCTTGGGACAAAACTTTGTTAAGGGAAAAAGAGTATAGTCTTCACGGTTGAATAATGTAGCTATGGCCATGGTTTGAATGTGAGATTGCTTTGGCTTCTTGCTTTGACTTCTTGTTGAGACTCTAATTCTCCGTGTGAGTACTCGCTTGAGGACCTTCTCCTTCTCGGTCACCACCATGAATTGATCTTCCTTGAGTCAAGCTACCAATATACAACCGGTTCTCTTCCTCTCTTCTAGCTTTTGGATGGCTTTCTTTCTCTTTTGTACCTTCAACCAAAAGATGTAAAGAAATCTTAAGTATATTGGCCACAAGAATAACATTAAGCTAGATTGAGACAAAAGCGAACAAACTTAAATTGAACTAGCCTCTTACTAAACTCAATTTAAACACATGAGTATAAAATCAGATTTTAAACATGCAAATTCAGTTTAATAATGAACCAACCAGTTTAATAGTCATGAATTTAATTCCTAAAAACATGTTTTAAACATGACAAATTAAACATGATAAATCCAAATTAATTCAAGGCATTTCTCTAAAAACAAATCCCAAAA
The DNA here is from genome assembly GCA_036452645.1 of Capsella bursa-pastoris. NCBI lineage: Eukaryota > Viridiplantae > Streptophyta > Magnoliopsida > Brassicales > Brassicaceae > Capsella > Capsella bursa-pastoris. Next base: position 7,871,027 of record CP144192.1, read on the forward strand.
TTCACTCTCTAAATTCAGATTCTAAGCATGACAAATTCACTTTAAATGCATGACTAATCTGAATAAAATAAGAGCAATGAATTAAAGCTATTGAAAGAGTTAAGGGATTTAGAGATAGCCTTTTGTCTTCATTGTTGTAAATGTATTGGTTGAGACTTGTTTTGCACCACCATTTGAGTTTCTGCCCCATGGGTCTCCTCATCATGGTTGATGACTACAAGAACTCAATCCACCTCTTCTACATCCAAATTTGGATCAGCTTCATGGTTGGCTTGGAGACTTCTTCTTCAGCCGCTTCCTTGTAGGATCACTGGAGCTTCATTCGCAGCTCCTCATTGCATATAAGCACCAAAACGTGAGGGAGATGATCCATCGGTTTACCACCAGCCTTGCACCTTCACTAGTCCTTCCATCTAGCTTTATCTCTCTCGGTCAGCTTAAATAGGTTCACCACGCTTGAGAGAGCCATCTACATTCTTCCCTCGGGTCATCCTTTGTACCGCCGGAGTTTTAGTATTGTGGTTGGTTATAACCGGCTCTAAACTCCACACGCTTGTCTTGCTTCTTTCTATCTTCTTTGTAGCTTCCATAAGCTTGAGAGAGAGATAGAACATTTCCTCAATTCAAGTTTGCTTGGATAGAAAATGGTTGCAAATCTTGAATGAGACCTCTTGTGAAAAAAAAATCTTCTAGATATCCATAAGGGTTGTCGAAACTTTTCTCCCCCTCAAGGTTGGCTTGTAATTTTAATGAGAGCCAATCTTGAAAGCTTGTGCACACCCTTCTTCATTTCCACAACATTGATCGCATCATTAGCCTCATTCGATCAAGTCGATAAAACACTCGATCATGTCAATGTTGCACTTGATCGATTCAATGTATCCGTTTGTCTAACTCAACAAGGAGCTCGATCAAACAACTCGAGCTAGACCAAGAGCTCTAGCTTATTCCACCTTAGCCTCCTCTTTTGGTCAGCCTCTTAGGTTCACCACTTTGGGTCTTCCTTTGGGACTGTCTTGAGCTTGACTAGGCTGGATTCTTCTTCTTTGTAACTTTCTTTGAAACCTCTTGACAACACCAAGTCTAGCAGCCATTAGCTCTTAAAGCTAATCCTCCTTCATTATCCCTTCTTGGAACAACATCAAGACTAGTCTTCTAACGCTTCTTTCATGACCGCTTCTTAGGTTTCAAGGGCTCCAATTTGGCTTCTTTTGAAGCTCTTTTCGTGGCCAGGAAATGGCCAATCGATACTTTAACCGACCTCAATGGTCGATTGCTTCTTCTCGATCGCGTCAGATTGATATATGTCCATTATATCGGGCATAACTTTCGATCGACAGCTCCGGTGTGGGTGATCTCACTTTCGCTGGAAAGCTTACTCAATTTCCAAGAACGTTTATGAAGAACGTGGAAGATGAATCCCAGCGGAAGGCCGTCGTACGAGTAAATCTTTAGGACGCTTTGACAGAGAATTTGCTTGGATACCAAGCATGGGCTTCTTCCTCTAAGAGTTTTCATTTCTTTTAGTCCTTCATGACTTAATTCCTCTTCTTATGGACCTCTTTGCCTCATCTTGTGTTTCTCTTTGAGAATGTCCACACATGCCTCCTCTCCTTTAAACCTTCAACATGAGATTTAAAGAAAAATTTTAAAGTATATGTTGTGGGGTTTTAAGAAAAACACTTAATAAAACTTGAGAAACCAAATGAGAGAATTCATAGAACTTTAGGAATGAAACTTTATTTCTCTTTTAAATACTATATCTATTTTATGAAAATATTTAAACTGAATGTGAAATATTTCAAATATTTTCAAAAACAAATTTAAACTATTTTCAAATAAATATAAATATTTAAATTTAAATTTAAATAAATTCAAATTTGAAATTCAAATTTCAATACTTGAAATAGATGAATTTAAATTTAAAAGAGAGAGTTTAGAAGTTAGCCTTTAAATTTAGAGATGTGGTTTAAATCCTTTTTGGGACCACTCTCTTGATTTGTTCATGGCTTGGGCCATGTCTTGAGTCAAGAGACCTTGTGCCTAGGATGGCTTGACATCTAGTGCACATCCAATCTTGAACTCCAACAACTTGACACTAACACACATGCTTTTGAGCTGATTCATCACCTTCCACCAGCTTGCCTTTCCATTAGGCCTCTCCACAAGAACCACAACCAAAGCATTCCCTCTCGGTAAGTCTCTCGGGTTTCACCCTAGTATCTTCCGGAGCTTTAACTAGGTTGGACGTCCTTGTGGTTTCTAAAGCTTGGTGGCCCTTGGTTCTAACTACAAGCATTGTGTTGCGCCTTCTTGAGATAACAAACTCACCATCTTCAAAGATTGACCTGTTTTTAGACCATTAAAACAGATTCTAAACAAGAGATGGTGAGAGATTAGAGAATAAATTGCTGAAAATAAAGAGAGAATATAAGTAACAAGAGTATAAGAGAATGGTAAAGAATAAGTAACAAGAGATTATAGAGTATAAGCGCAAGTAAAGAGAATGAACATAAGTAAAGAAGAATAGCGGAAGCAAATAGAATGAGCATAAGTAAAAGAGAATAGAGAATTTGCTCAAGAGTTCAAATGGACAGAGTTTTGCTCTGTTTTCTTGAGTTTTAAAGACACTTTAACAGCCAAGAGCATCCAAGAATCATCAAGAGTTTGGTGCTTTAATGGCTGAAACATAATGGACCGATGGGCGATCAATTTACCCATCGGTTAAAGACATGAACCCACTGAAATAACACATGAACAAGAGTTTTCCAGTGGCTTTAAATCAACATGAACCACGAAATACCATATAGAAGATGATTTTCGTGGCCTTAGTTGTAAAGAAAAGCAAAAGAAACCTTTGGAACAAAACAGTTTGTCCAACGGTTACAAAGATGCATCTTTAGAAACAAGCTTATATCCAATGGACTAAGCTATATGGAGATGCCAAAACAAAAATCTCTCTCCCCCTCAAGCTTGAACGTGGGCATTACAACAGTACCAAGAACAAGCTTTCAACAACAAGAGGTGGGAGAGAAAGACTTTTAAAAACAACAAAGAAAGAGAATGCTTTAAGAACGAGTTCTAGAGTTCTTGAGGAACCAAGAGAGCAACTTGCTCTGATACCATGTTAGTTTCTATGAGACTAAGCTCAAAATAGAGAGTAGACAACACTTGGTGAATGCATCTCTCTTTAACCATACAAGGGAACTCATTCTTAAGATGAAGAGACCATCAACTTGTGATGGAATCCACACATATATCCAACAATATAACCAAATATACTATAGAGTAAATCGATTATATGAAAGGAGAAAGCACCTAGTTTGAGACTAATCCTTTCTAGTACATCAACACTTAGAGTTTGTGTACTTAAGAGAAAGAGAATTTAGAATCAGTAATCTAGAGATAAAAAGAGTAAATAAAGAAGAGTTTAAGGTGTATTTAACAAGTATTAGGCTGCCTTAAGGGCAGCCCCTAAATCGTTACTCTCTAGCTATCTACATTATGATTATTGATTAAGCAAATGTAGAGAGGAGAGATGGACGAAATGGATAAGCAAAATACTTGTTTATACTTGTGAATTAGCAAATACAAAGGGGGTGGCTACAACATTATATAGAGGTGTTTCTCTAGGGTTTTGCCCTTTACAAATGAAGTGAGAGTGACATGAGGAGAGAGAGAAGAGTTTGAGCGCCCAAGGAGTGAAAGGGACAGCTCCCAACGTCCATTTGAATCACATGTGGTCCCTCTTGCAAGTTGCTTGCTCCTAAACTCACATGTGACCAATTTTGCCGCCCAAACTATATTTGAACCTAGGGACCTTCTTCGCTTTGCTCATTGGCCCTAGGTTTGCACATCTTTATCATTTATGTGTGACCCGAACTTTGCACATCTTCATCTTCATATGTTGACCCTAGATTTGCACATCTTGATCACTTATGTTTGACCCGAACTTTGCACATTCGTATCTTGTCTTGATGACTTGACCCGAACTTTGCACATTCGTTTCTTGAGCCATTGACCCTAACTTTGCACATTAGGTCTTGATTACTTTGACCCTAACTTTGCACATTAGGTCTCAATACTCCCCCTCAAGCTTAAGTGTAGAGACATCGGAGGTTAAGCTTGGAGATACACGAGCCAAGTTGAGTGTCACACTTCATTGAACACCATTAAGCTCGACCTCTTCTTCTAGACTTCATCTTTAGGTATTCCTTTTCTTCTTCCTCTCTAATACTCCCCCTCAAGCTTGGGCAGCGGGAACCAAAGGCCAAGCTTGCAACACGCAAAGGACTACCTCATTAAAAACCTTAACAAAGAAAACCTCTTGGGACAAAACTTTGTTAAGGGAAAAAGAGTATAGTCTTCACGGTTGAATAATGTAGCTATGGCCATGGTTTGAATGTGAGATTGCTTTGGCTACTTGCTTTGACTTCTTGTTGAGACTCTAATTCTCCGTGTGAGTACTCGCTTGAGGACCTTCTCCTTCTCGGTCACCACCATGAATTGATCTTCCTTGAGTCAAGCTACCAATATACAACCGGTTCTCTTCCTCTCTTCTAGCTTTTGGATGGCTTTCTTTCTCTTTTGTACCTTCAACCAAAAGATGTAAAGAAATCTTAAGTATATTGGCCACAAGAATAACATTAAGCTAGATTGAGACAAAAGCGAACAAACTTAAATTGAACTAGCCTCTTACTAAACTCAATTTAAACACATGAGTATAAAATCAGATTTTAAACATGCAAATTCAGTTTAATAATGAACCAACCAGTTTAATAGTCATGAATTTAATTCCTAAAAACATGTTTTAAACATGACAAATTAAACATGATAAATCCAAATTAATTCAAGGCATTTCTCTAAAACAAATCCCAAAATTCACTCTCTAAATTCAGATTCTAAGCATGACAAATTCACTTTAAATGCATGACTAATCTGAATAAAATGAGAGCAATGAATTAAAGCTATTGAAAGAGTTAAGGGATTTAGAGATAGCCTTTTGTCTTCATTGTTGTAAATGTATTGGTTGAGACTTGTTTTGCACCACCATTTGAGTTTCTGCCCCATGGGTCTCCTCATCATGGTTGATGACTACAAGAACTCAATCCACCTCTTCTACATCCAAATTTGGATCAGCTTCATGGTTGGCTTGGAGACTTCTTCTTCAGCCGCTTCCTTGTAGGATCACTGGAGCTTCATTCGCAGCTCCTCATTGCATATAAGCACCAAAACGTGAGGGAGATGATCCATCGGTTTACCACCAGCCTTGCACCTTCACTAGTCCTTCCATCTAGCTTTATCTCTCTCGGTCAGCTTAAATAGGTTCACCACGCTTGAGAGAGCCATCTACATTCTTCCCTCGGGTCATCCTTTGTACCGCCGGAGTTTTAGTATTGTGGTTGGTTATAACCGGCTCTAAACTCCACACGCTTGTCTTGCTTCTTTCTATCTTCTTTGTAGCTTCCATAAGCTTGAGAGAGAGATAGAACATTTCTTCAATTCAAGTTTGCTTGGATAGAAAATGGTTGCAAATCTTGAATGAGACCTCTTGTGAAAAAAAAAAAAAATCTTCTAGATATCCATAAGGGTTGTCGAAACTTTTCTCCCCCTCAAGGTTGGCTTGTAATTTTAATGAGAGCCAATCTTGAAAGCTTGTGCACACCCTTCTTCATTTCCACAACATTGATCGCATCATTAGCCTCATTCGATCAAGTCGATAAAACACTCGATCATGTCAATGTTGCACTTGATCGATTCAATGTATCCGTTTGTCTAACTCAACAAGGAGCTCGATCAAACAACTCGAGCTAGACCAAGAGCTCTAGCTTATTCCACCTTAGCCTCCTCTTTTGGTCAGCCTCTTAGGTTCACCACTTTGGGTCTTCCTTTGGGACTGTCTTGAGCTTGACTAGGCTGGATTCTTCTTCTTTGTAACTTTCTTTGAAACCTCTTGACAACACCAAGTCTAGCAGCCATTAGCTCTTAAAGCTAATCCTCCTTCATTATCCCTTCTTGGAACAACATCAAGACTAGTCTTCTAACGCTTCTTTCATGACCGCTTCTTAGGTTTCAAGGGCTCCAATTTGGCTTCTTTTGAAGCTCTTTTCGTGGCCAGGAAATGGCCAATCGATACTTTAACCGACCTCAATGGTCGATTGCTTCTTCTCGATCGCGTCAGATTGATATATGTCCATTATATCGGGCATAACTTTCGATCGACAGCTCCGGTGTGGGTGATCTCACTTTCGCTGGAAAGCTTACTCAATTTCCAAGAACGTTTATGAAGAACGTGGAAGATGAATCCCAGCGGAAGGCCGTCGTACGAGTAAATCTTTAGGACGCTTTGACAGAGAATTTGCTTGGATACCAAGCATGGGCTTCTTCCTCTAAGAGTTTTCATTTCTTTTAGTCCTTCATGACTTAATTCCTCTTCTTATGGACCTCTTTGCCTCATCTTGTGTTTCTCTTTGAGAATGTCCACACATGCCTCCTCTCCTTTAAACCTTCAACATGAGATTTAAAGAAAAATTTTAAAGTATATGTTGTGGGGTTTTAAGAAAAACACTTAATAAAACTTGAGAAACCAAATGAGAGAATTCATAGAACTATAGGAATGAAACTTCATTTCTCTTTTAAATACTATATCTATTTTAAGAAAATATTTAAACTGAATGTGAAATATTTCAAATATTTTCAAAAACAAATTTAAACTATTTTCAAATAAATATAAATATTTAAATATAAATTTAAATAAATTCAAATCTGAAATTCAAATTTCAATACTTGAATAAGATGAATTTAAATTTAAAAGAGAGAGTTTAGAAGTTAGCCTTTAAATTTAGAGATATGGTTTAAATCCTCTTTGGGACCACTCTCTTGATTTGTTCATGGCTTGGGCCATGTCTTGAGTCAAGAAACCTTGTGCCTAGTATAATTGACACCTAGTGCACATCCAATCTTGAACTCCAACAACTTGACGCTAACACACATGTCTTTGAGTTGATTCATCACTTTCCACCAGCTTGCCTTTCCATTAGGCGTCTCCACAAGAACTTCAACCATAGCATTCACCCTCGGTAAGCCTCGCGGGTTAACCCTTGATCTTCCGGAGCTTTGACTCGCTAGAAAGAACATCCTTGTGGTCTCCAAAGCTTGATGGCCATTGGTTCTAACTTCAAGCATTGTGTTGCGCCTTCTTGAGACAACAAACTCACCATCTTCAAAGATTGACCTGTTTTTAGACCATTAAAAACAGATTCTAAACAAGAGATGGTGAGAGATTAGAGAATAAATTGCTGAAAATAAGGAGAGAATATAAGTAACAAGAGATTATAGAGTATAAGCGCAAGTAAAGAGAATGAACATAAGTAAAGAAGAATAGCGGAAGCAAATAGAATGAGCATAAGTAAAAGAGAATAGAGAATTTGCTCAAGAGTTCAAATGGACAGAGTTTTGCTCTGTTTTCTTGAGTTTTAAAGACACTTTAACAGCCAAGAGCATCCAAGAATCATCAAGAGTTTGGTGCTTTAATGGCTGAAACATAATGGACCGTTGGGCAATCGATTTACCCATCGGTTAAAGACATGAACCCACTGAAATAACACATGAACAAGAGTTTTCCAGTGGCTTTAAATCAACATGAACCACAAAATACCATATAGAAGATGATTTTCGTGGCCTTAGTTGTAAAGAAAAAGCAAAAGAAACCTTTGGAACAAAACAGTTTGTCCAACGGTTACAAAGGTGCATCTTTAGAAACAAGCTTATATCCAATGGACTAAGCTAAATGGAGATGCAAAATAAAAATCTTTCTCCCCCTCAAGCTTGAACGTGGGCATATTAATAACACCAAGAACAAGCTTTCAACAACAAGAGGTGGGAGAGAAAGAACCTTTAAAAAACAACAAAATAAAGAGAATGCTTTAGAGAACGAGTTCTTGTGTTCTTGAGGAACCAAGAGAGCGACCCGCTCTGATACCATGTTAGTTTCTATGAGACTAAGCTCAAAATAGAGAGTAGACAACACTTGGTGAATGCATCTCTCTTTAACCATACAAGGGAACTCATTCTTAAGATGAAGAGACCATCAACTTGTGATGGAATCCACACATATATCCAACAATATAACCAAATATACTATAGAGTAAATCGATTATATGAAAGGAGAAAGCACCTAGTTTGAGACTAATCCTTTCTAGTACATCAACACTTAGAGTTTGTGTACTTAAGAGAAAGAGAATTTAGAATCAGTAATCTAGAGATAAAAAGAGTAAATAAAGAAGAGTTTAAGGTGTATTTAACAAGTATTAGGCTGCCTTAAGGGCAGCCCCTAAATCGTTACTCTCTAGCTATCTACATTATGATTATTGATTAAGCAAATGTAGAGAGGAGAGATGGACGAAATGGATAAGCAAAATACTTGTTTATACTTGTGAATTAGCAAATACAAAGGGGGTGGCTACAACATTATATAGAGGTGTTTCTCTAGGGTTTTGCCCTTTACAAATGAAGTGAGAGTGACATGAGGAGAGAGAGAAGAGTTTGAGCGCCCAAGGAGTGAAAGGGACAGCTCCCAACGTCCATTTGAATCACATGTGGTCCCTCTTGCAAGTTGCTTGCTCCTAAACTCACATGTGACCAATTTTGCCGCCCAAACTATATTTGAACCTAGGGACCTTCTTCGCTTTGCTCATTGGCCCTAGGTTTGCACATCTTTATCATTTATGTGTGACCCGAACTTTGCACATCTTCATCTTCATATGTTGACCCTAGATTTGCACATCTTGATCACTTATGTTTGACCCGAACTTTGCACATTCGTATCTTGTCTTGATGACTTGACCCGAACTTTGCACATTCGTTTCTTGAGCCATTGACCCTAACTTTGCACATTAGGTCTTGATTACTTTGACCCTAACTTTGCACATTAGGTCTCAATACTCCCCCTCAAGCTTAAGTGTAGAGACATCGGAGGTTAAGCTTGGAGATACACGAGCCAAGTTGAGTGTCACACTTCATTGAACACCATTAAGCTCGACCTCTTCTTCTAGACTTCATCTTTAGGTATTCCTTTTCTTCTTCCTCTCTAATAATAACTTTATACAAGCAATTAACAACCTCAAAGCAATGTTTGTGGGTTCTTATCCCATTTGGGACCAGACTTCAACAAGTCTTTCTTCACACTTCTATACATTCTTCATCCATCTCTAGAACTTATAAACAATCAAATTCATTGTATTATGAAAGACTCTAACCCAAAATAACTTTATACAAGCCATTTACTTCCTCAAAGCATTGGTTGTGGGTTCTTATCCCATTTGGGACCAAACTTCAACAAGTCTTTCTTCACACTTCTAAACATTCTTCATCCATCTCTAGCACTTGTAATCAATCAAATTCATTGAATTATAACATATTATAACCCAAAATAACTTTATACAAGCAATTAACAACCTCAAAGCAATGTTTGTGGGTTCTTATCCCATTTGGGAACAAACTTCAACAAGTCTTTCTTCACACTTCTAAACATTCTTCATCCATCTCTAGCACTTGTAATCAATCAAATTCATTGTATTATAACATATTCTAACCCAAAATAACTTTATACAAGCAATTAACTACATCAAAGCAATGTTTGTGGGTTCTTATCCCATTTGGGACCAAACTTCAACAAGTCTTTCTTCACACTTCTAAACATTCTTCATCCATCTCTAGCACTTGTAATCAATCAAATTCATTGTATTATAACATATTCTAACCCAAAATAACTTTATACAAGCCATTTACTGCCTCAAAGCATTAGTTGTGGGTTCTTATCCCATTTGGGACCAAACTTCAACAAGTCTTTCTTCACACTTCTAAACATTCTTCATCCATCTCTAGCACTTATAAACAATCAAATTCATTGTATTATGACATATTCTAACCCAAAATAACTTTATACAAGCCATTTACTTCCTCAAAGCATTGGTTGTGGGTTCTTATCCCATTTGAGACCAAACTTCAACAAGTCTTTCTGAACACTTCTAAACATTCTTCATCCATCTCTAGCACTTGTAATCAATCAAATTCATTGTATTATAACATATTCTAACCAAAAATAACTTTATACAAGCCATTTACTGCCTCAAAGCATTAGTTGTTGGTTCTTATCCCATTTGGGACCAAACTTCAACAAGTCTTTCTTCACACTTCTAAACATTCTTCATCCATCTCTAGCACTTGTAAACAATCAAATTCATTGTATTATAGCATATTCTAACCCAAAATAACTTTATACAAGCCATTTACTGCCTCAAAGCATTGGTTGTGGATTCTTATCCCATTTGGGACCAAAATTCAACAAGTCTTTCTTCACACTTCTAAAAATTCTTCATCCATCTCTAGCACTTGTAATCAATCAAATTCATTGAATTATAACATATTATAACCCAAAATAACTTTATACAAGCAATTAACAACCTCAAAGCAATGTTTGTGGGTTCTTATCCCATTTGGGACCAGACTTCAACAAGTCTTTCTTCACACTTCTAAACATTCTTCATCCATCTCTAGCACTTATAAACAATCAAATTCATTGTATTATGAAATATTCTAACCCAAAATAACTTTATACAAGCCATTTACTTCCTCAAAGCATTGGTTGTGGGTTCTTATCCCATTTGGGACCAAACTTCAACAAGTCTTTCTTCACACTTCTAAACATTCTTCATCCATCTCTAGCACTTGTAATCAATCAAATTCATTGAATTATAACATATTATAACCCAAAATAACTTTATACAAGCAATTAACAACCTCAAAGCAATGTTTGTGGGTTCTTATCCCATTTGGGAACAAACTTCAACAAGTCTTTCTTCACACTTCTAAACATTCTTCATCCATCTCTAGCACTTGTAATCAATCAAATTCATTGTATTATAACATATTCTAACCCAAAATAACTTTATACAAGCAATTAACTACATCAAAGCAATGTTTGTGGGTTCTTATCCCATTTGGGACCAAACTTCAACAAGTCTTTCTTCACACTTCTAAACATTCTTCATCCTACTCTAGCACTTGTAATCAATCAAATTCATTGTATTATAACATATTCTAACCCAAAATGACTTTATACAAGCCATTTACTGCCTCAAAGCATTAGTTGTGGGTTCTTATCCCATTTGGGACCAAACTTCAACAAGTCTTTCTTCACACTTCTAAACATTCTTCATCCATCTCTAGCACTTGTAATCAATCAAATTCATTGAATTATAGCATATTATAACCCAAAATAACTTTATACAAGCAATTAACAACCTCAAAGCAATGTTTGTGGGTTCTTATCCCATTTGGGACCAAACTTCAACAAGTCTTTCTTCACACTTCTAAACATTCTTCATCCATCTCTAGCACTTGTAAACAATCAAATTCATTGTATTATAACATATTCTAACCCAAAATAACTTAATACAAGCCATTTACTGCCTCAAAGCATTGGTGGTGGGTGCTTATCCCAGTTGGGACCAAACTTCAACAAGTCTTTCTTCACACTTCTAAACATTCTTCATCCATCTCTAGCACTTGTAATCAATTAAATTCATTGTATTATAACATATTCTAACCCAAAATAACTTTATACAAGCCATTTACTTCCTCAAAGCATTGGTTGTGGGTTCTTATCCCATTTGAGACCAAACTTCAACAAGTCTTTCTTCACACTTCTAAACATTCTTCATCCATCTCTAGCACTTGTAAACAATCAAATTCATTGTATTATAACATATTTTAACCCAAAACAACTTTATACAAGCCATTTACTGCCTCAAAGCATTGGTTGTGGGTTCTTATCCCATTTGGGACCAAACTTCAACAAGTCTTTCTTCACACTTCTAAACATTCTTCATCCATCTCTAGCACTTGTAATCAATCAAATTCATTGAATTATAACATATTATAACCCAAAATAACTTTATACAAGCAATTAACAACCTCAAAGCAATGTTTGTGGGTTCTTATCCCATTTGGGACCAAACTTCAACAAGTCTTTCTTCACACTTCTAAACATTCTTCATCCATCTCTAGCACTTATAAACAATCAAATTCATTGTATTATGACATATTCTAACCCAAAATAACTTTATACAAGCCATTTACTTCCTCAAAGCATTGGTTGTGGGTTCTTATCCCATTTGAGACCAAACTTCAACAAGTCTTTCTTCACACTTCTAAACATTCTTCATCCATCTCTAGCACTTGTAATCAATCAAATTCATTGAATTATAACATATTATAACCCAAAATAACTTTATACAAGCAATTAACAACCTCAAAGCAATGTTTGTGGGTTCTTATCCCATTTGGGACCAAACTTCAACAAGTCTTTCTTCACACTTCTAAACATTCTTTATCCATCTCTAGCACTTGTAATCAATCAAATTCATTGTATTATAACATATTCTAACCAAAAATAACTTTATACAAGCCATTTACTGCCTCAAAGCATTAGTTGTTGGTTCTTATCCCATTTGGGACCAAACTTCAACAAGTCTTTCTTCACACTTCTAAACATTCTTCATCCATCTCTAGCACTTGTAATCAATCAAATTCATTGAATTATAACATATTATAACCCAAAATAACTTTATACAAGCAATTAACAACCTCAAAGCAATGTTTGTGGGTTCTTATCCCATTTGGGACCAAACTTCAACAAGTCTTTCTTCACACTTCTAAACATTCTTCATCCATCTCTAGCACTTGTAAACAATCAAATTCATTGTATTATAACATATTCTAACCCAAAACAACTTTATACAAGCCATTTACTGCCTCAAAGCATTGGTTGTGGGTTCTTATCCCATTTGGGACCAAACTTCAACAAGTCTTTCTTCACACTTCTAAACATTCTTCATCCATCTCTACCACTTGTAATCAATCAAATTCATTGTATTATAACATATTCTAACCCAAAATAACTTTATACAAGCAATTAACTACATCAAAGCAATGTTTGTGGGTTCTTATCCCATTTGGGACCAAACTTCAACAAGTCTTTCTTCACACTTCTAAACATTCTTCATCCATCTCTAGCACTTGTAAACAATCAAATTCATTGTATTATAACATATTCTAACCCAAAATAACTTTATACAAGCCATTTACTGCCTCAAAGCATTGGTTGTGGGTTCTTATCCCATTTGGGACCAAACTTCATCAAGTCTTTCTTCACACTTCTAAACATTCTTCATCCATCTCTAGCACTTGTAATCAATTAAATTCATTGTATTATAACATATTCTAACCCAAAATAACTTTATACAAGCCATTTACTTCCTCAAAGCATTGGTTGTGGGTTCTTATCCCATTTGAGACCAAACTTCAACAAGTCTTTCTTCACACTTCTAAACATTCTTCATCCATCTCTAGCACTTGTAAACAATCAAATTCATTGTATTATAACATATTATAACCCAAAACAACTTTATACAAGCCATTTACTGCCTCAAAGCATTGGTTGTGGGTTCTTATCCCATTTGGGACCAAACTTCAACAAGTCTTTCTTCACACTTCTAAACATTCTTCATCCATCTCTAGCACTTGTAATCAATCAAATTCATTGAATTATAACATATTATAACCCAAAATAACTTTATACAAGCAATTAACAACCTCAAAGCAATGTTTGTGGGTTCTTATCCCATTTGGGACCAAACTTCAACAAGTCTTTCTTCACACTTCTAAACATTCTTCATCCATCTCTAGCACTTATAAACAATCAAATTCATTGTATTATGACATATTCTAACCCAAAATAATTTTATACAAGCCATTTACTTCCTCAAAGCATTGGTTGTGGGTTCTTATCCCATTTGAGACCGAACTTCAACAAGTCTTTCTTCACACTTCTAAACATTCTTCATCCATCTCTAGCACTTGTAATCATTCAAATTCATTGTATTATAACATATTCTAACCAAAAATAACTTTATACAAGCCATTTACTGCCTCAAAGCATTAGTTGTTGGTTCTTATCCCATTTGGGACCAAACTTCAACAAGTCTTTCTTCACACTTCTTAACATTCTTCATCCATCTCTAGCACTTGTAATCAATCAAATTCATTGAATTATAACATATTATAACCCAAAATAACTTTATACAAGCAATTAACAACCTTAAAGCAATGTTTGTGGTTTCTTATCCCATTTGGGACCAAACTTCAACAAGTCTTTCTTCACACTTCTAAACATTCTTCATCCATCTCTAGCACTTATAAACAATCAAATTCATTGTATTATGACATATTCGAACCCAAAATAACTTTATACAAGCCATTTACTTCCTTAAAGCATTGGTTGTGGGTTCTTATCCCATTTGAGACCAAACTTCAACAAGTCTTTCTTCACAATTCTAAACATTCTTCATCTATCTCTAGCACTTGTAAACAATCAAATTCATTGTATTATAACATATTCTAACCCAAAATAACTTTATACAAGCGATTTACTGCATCAAAGCATTGGTTGTGGGTTCTTATCCCATTTGGGACCAAACTTCAACAAGTCTTTCTTCACACTTCTTAACATTCTTCATCCATCTCTAGCACTTGTAATCAATCAAATTCATTGAATTATAACATATTATAACCCAAAATAACTTTATACAAGCAATTAACAACCTCAAAGCAATGTTTGTGGGTTCTTATCCCATTTGGGACCAAACTTCAACAAGTCTTTCTTCACACTTCTAAACATTCTTCATCCATCTCTAGCACTTGTAATCAATCAAATTCATTGTATTATAACATATTCTAACCCAAAATAACTTTATACAAGCAATTAACTACATCAAAGCAATGTTTGTGGGTTCGTATCCCATTTGGGACCAAACTTCAACAAGTCTTTCTTCACACTTCTAAACATTCTTCATCCATCTCTAGCACTTGTAAACAATCAAATTCATTGTATTATAACATATTATAACCCAAAATAACTTTAAACAAGCCATTTACTGCCTCAAAGCATTGGTTGTGGGTTCTTATCCCATTTGGGACCAAACTTCAACAAGTCTTTCTTCACACTTCTAAACATTCTTCATCCATCTCTAGCACTTGTAATCAATTAAATTCATTGTATTATAACATATTCTAACCCAAAATAACTTTATACAAGCCATTTACTTCTTCAAAGCATTGGTTGTGGGTTCTTATCCCATTTGAGACCAAACTTCAACAAGTCTTTCTTCACACTTCTAAACATTCTTCATCCATCTCTAGCACTTGTAAACAATCAAATTCATTGTATTATAACATATTATAACCCAAAACAACTTTATACAAGCCATTTACTGCCTCAAAGCATTGGTTGTGGGTTCTTATCCCATTTGGGACCAAACTTCAACAAGTCTTTCTTCACACTTCTAAACATTCTTCATCCATCTCTAGCACTTGTAATCAATCAAATTCATTGAATTATAACATATTATAACCCAAAATAACTTTATACAAGCAATTAACAACCTCAAAGCAATGTTTGTGGGTTCTTATCCCATTTGGGACCAAACTTCTATAACCAAAATGGATCATGATAGGTTAAGTTGGTTATGATCAAGAAATGTCATCGACCGATCATGGTCGATCCGTATCAAGAGAAGTTCACCCGACCGTACGGCCGTCCGTACATCACTCGATCTCAACCAAGGCCATCCGTACAATCACTCGATAAGGCCCGTTCTAAGTCATTCACTTCAGCCCATTTAAAGGGCCTCATTCGTAGAAGAAGTGGTAAAGAGAAGGAAGTCTAGATCCTTCTAATCTTACCGTTAGTGATAGCGCAAGTGGAAGGAGTCACATGTTTGATTTAGGCTCCTTTACCAAAGAGATGTCGCTTTCTTGATATCGACTTGTATAGCATCTAGGGTTTTCTTATTCTTTGTGTAGTTGACTATATATAGCTTTGTAATATGTTCTAAATAAAGCAAGAAAAGAGTTCTACTCTTCTTCCATTCTCTTGTTACTCACCTACCAAACTCGCATACTCCTTCATCATTGAACTCGATTCTTCTTCTCTCCTTCCATACTTAATATTCTTCTTCAAATCTTACATGGTATCAGAGCCAGGTTGCTCTTAATCAACCTACAATCTCACCCACCTCACTCTCAACTCTATTCTTCTTCTTTAAATCTCTACAAACTCGGGCTTGAAACCGTTCATTGTTTCCCTCCTTTACCCGTCGGTCAATAGCTTTGTCCAACGGTCCGTTCTCCATGGAAGGTCTCAAGAACTTGGTTGTTCCGGTCACTCTCAAGGGTGGAAACTACTTGTTGTGGGCGAGAACCACAAAAACAGCTTTGTGCGGTCGTGGGTTGTGGAGCCACATCGAGAAGAGTGAAGCTCCAAAAGATGCAACCACCAAAGAAGGGAAAGAAACAGTCCCGGTCGATGAAGAGAAATGGTTCCAAGAGGACCAAAATGTTCTTGCTCTCATCCAAAACTCTCTAGATGCTCCGATTCTTGAAGCATACTCCTATTGCGAAACCGCAAAGGAGCTATGGGATACTCTCAAGAATGTTTTTGGTAACATTACCAATCTAAACCGTGTCTTTGAGGTTAAGAGAGCCATCAACAATCTTAGCCAAGAAGACATGGAGTTTACCAAACATTTTGGGAAGTTTAGATCCCTATGGGCTGAGCTTGAAATGCTAAGGCCTAGTACTATGGATCCGGCGGTCATCAACGAGCGCCGAGAACAAGACAAGGTGTTCGGTCTCCTCCTCACCTTGAATGCCTCTTACAATGACCTTATCAAGCATATACTCCGGGCTGACAAACTTCCAAGCCTAGATGAAGTATGCTCTCAAGTGCAAAGGGAACATGGCTCCATGGGGTTGTTTGGCGGAAAAGGAGAACTGTCACCGCCAATCAAGTTGAAGTTGCCTCGGCCAACAAGAGCTACTACCGAGGGAACAACACCAACAACAGCAGCAACAAGAGGCCCTTTTGCCATCATTGCAAGAGAAACGGTCATGTTCGTGAAAAGTGTTGGATACTTCACCCTCACCTTCGTCCGAGAGATGACAACAATGAGCCTAGAGCACACCTTGCAAGCACATCCGGTGAAACCAACCCTCCGGAAGTCAAGTCTCAAGTCATTGAAGGAGGTGCCACTGCTCTCAATGCATCCTCGGAGCTGGTGAGGCGATCCGACCTCGATGCACTCATCAAGGCTCTTAAAGAGTCATCCGGTAATGTGAATCTTGCCCTTAACTCCATTAAACCGCTTATAGTAGATTCCGGAGCCTCTCATCACATGATTAGTGATTCTAAATTGATAAGTGATATAGAACCGGCTCTAGGAAATGTAACTATAGCTAATGGGGATAAGGTACCGGTTAAAGGAATTGGAACATTGAAGTTGTTTAACAAGGATACAAAAGCTTTTTATATGCCGAATTTTGCTTCTAATTTAGTTTCGGTTAGGAGAGCTACTAAGGATTTGAATTGTCATGTTATCTTTGGTCCTAATGATGTTTATTTTCAGGATATTGATACAAGTAAGCTTCTTGGCCAAGGCAAGACCAAAGATGATCTCTATGTTCTTAAGAATACCGACTTATTTACCTCTTCCTCTTCATGTTTTAGTTCTATTGTTGTTAGTGCTAATAGTGCTATTTGGCATGCTAGACTTGGTCACCCTCATACTCGTGCTTTAAGTTTAATGTTGCCTAATGTTTCTTTTAAGAATGATGAATGTGAAGCATGTATCCTTGGCAAACATTGCAAATCGGTTTTTCCAAAGTCTATGACTATTTATGATAATTGCTTTGATCTTGTTCATTCGGATGTGTGGACTTCACCTTGCATGTCTAGAGAAAACCATAAGTACTTTGTCACGTTTATTGATGAGAAATCTAAGTATACTTGGCTAACCTTGATTCCTACTAAAGATAGGGTCCTAGAAGCTTTCACAAATTTTCAAAATTATGTGACTAATCATTTTAATGCCAAAATTAAGATTTTGAGATCAGATAATGGAGGGGAGTATACTAGTCTTGCATTCAAACAATACCTCAACAAACATGGAATTATTCACCAAACTAGTTGCCCATACACTCCACAACAAAATGGTGTAGCCGAGAGGAAGAATAGACATCTCATGGAAGTGGCTAGATCAATGATGTTCCATACAAACGTTCCAAAACGTTTTTGGGGAGATGCCGTTGTATCCGCATGCTACTTGATCAACCGGACCCCAACAAAAATACTAAGCGATCTCTCACCCTTTGAAGTACTTAATAAAATTAAACCGTCTCTCAATCATTTACGTGTGTTTGGTTGTGTGTGCTATGTGTTAAAACCAGGAGAACTCCGGAACAAACTTGAAGCCAAAAGTGTCAAAGGAATGTTCATCGGATACTCTATCACGCAAAAGGGATACAAATGCTATGATCCGGAAACAAGGAAAGTAATGGTGTCTCGAGATGTTAAGTTTGTGGAAACAAAGGGCTACTATGATGAAAAGAATTGGGAAAGCTTGAAAGACTTATCTCAATCTACCTCCGACCGAGCCACAAACCTTCGGATGATTCTTGAAAAGCTCGGTCTCGAAAACCTTCAAGCTACTAATCCAAGACCAACCTCTCCGGAAGAGTCTACTCCGAGAGAAGATGATGAGAATCTAGCTCCGGAAAGCCCGAGTGCTGAGACTAATGATCTAGAAAATGAGTATGGTGAAGAAGAGGAAGGTCTAAATTCACTTGGAAGTGAAACCGAGTCCGACACTCAAGAAAATGTACCTCAAGATGAAGATATTGTTCATCTTAGAAGAAGTGAACGTCTTAAACAACCACCATCAAATTGGAGAAATACTCGGGTCTACTACAACAACATGGCTGTAGCTCACCCTATTCAAGCCGTTTGCACTCTTGCTCACTTTCCCGTTGACCATCAAGCCTATCTCACTCAAGTTGATTCTCATTGGATTCCGGAAAGTTATGAAGAAGCTAAGGAACACAAAGAATGGAAAGATGCGGTTGATAATGAAATCAAGGCCATGGAGTCTAATCACACATGGGATGAAGCCGATCTACCTAGAGGGAAGAAAGCGGTTACTTCTCGGTGGATATTCACTATAAAGTACAAGAGTGACGGGGGGATAGAACGCTATAAAGCTCGGCTTGTAGCAAGAGGGTTCACACAAACATATGGGGATGACTACCTTGATACATTTGCACCCGTGGCTAAACTTCACACTATCCGGGTTGTTCTATCATTGGCCGTGAATCTAGAATGGGAGTTATGGCAAATGGATGTTAAGAATGCTTTCCTTCAAGGGGAGCTTGAAGATGAAGTCTATATGCGACCACCACCGGGCATGGAAGATACTATTGCACCCGGGAAAGTTTTAAAACTTAAGAAAGCTCTATATGGTTTAAAACAATCACCAAGAGCTTGGTATCACAAGCTAAGCACAACATTAATGGATAAGGGATTCAACAAATCGGAAGCCGATCACACCTTATTCACTCTCTCAAGCCAAGAAGGTATTGTAGTCATTCTTGTATATGTTGATGACATCATTATATCCGGGAATGACAAGGTAGGAATACAAGATACAAAAGCATTTCTCAAAACTGTTTTTGATATTAAAGACCTTGGAGAACTAAAATATTTTCTTGGTATAGAAGTATGTAGATCTAAGGAAGGATTATTCTTATCACAAAGAAAATGTGCTCTTGATCTCTTGAATGAAGTAGGGAAGCTTGGTTCTAGGCCGGTGGCAGCTCCACTTGATCCGGATTACCAAACAAATGGAAAGGGGGAGCTTGGGGAAGCTCCATTTGAAGATCCCACACAATACCGTCGACTAGTAGGTAAGCTTATCTACCTTACCATTACACGACCTGATATTTGCTATGCCGTGAATCAGGTCTCCCAACATATGCAAGCTCCAACAAATCACCATTGGGATATGGTGAGCCGGATACTCAAATACATTAAAGGAGCTCCGGGACAAGGCATTTGGATGGGATGCAATGGCAATGCGGAAATCGTTGGATATTGTGATGCGGATTATGCCGGAGATAGGAAAGATAGACGATCAACCACGGGGTATTGTACATTCATTGGAGGCAA
This sequence comes from Capsella bursa-pastoris, assembly GCA_036452645.1. NCBI lineage: Eukaryota > Viridiplantae > Streptophyta > Magnoliopsida > Brassicales > Brassicaceae > Capsella > Capsella bursa-pastoris. The sequence continues at coordinate 7,891,146 of CP144192.1, forward strand.
CCTAGTTACTTGGAAGAGCAAGAAACAAAAGGTTGTATCACTTTCTAGTGCCGAGTCGGAGTATAGAGCTATGAGGAAGCTAACAACGGAGCTAATATGGCTCAAAGCTCTCCTTAAAGATCTTGGAATTGAGTCATCAAAACCTATCACCATGCATTGTGATAATGAAGCCGCTATACACATTGCATCAAACTCGGTGTTCCACGAGAGAACAAAGCACATTGAAGTTGATTGCCACAAGGTCCGGGAACAAGTCGGTTTGGGAGTCATCCTTCCTTGTTACACTGAAAGTTCCGAGCAACTAGCGGATATCTTCACCAAAGCCGCGAGTCCACAAGTTTGTGAGTACATTCATTCTAAACTTGGCCTTGTGGACCTCTCCAAGCCATAATGCCTACACTCTTTTTCCCTTAGTATAGATTTTTCCCAAGTGGTTTTTCTATACTAAGGTTTTTAATGAGGTGGGTGTTCATAGCTCCAAGCTTAGTCTTAAACATCTTTATGACTAAGCTTGAGGGGGAGTATAACCAAAATGGATCATGATAGGTTAAGTTGGTTATGATCAAGAAATGTCATCGACCGATCATGGTCGATCCGTATCAAGAGAAGTTCACCCGACCGTACGGCCGTCCGTACATCACTCGATCTCAACCAAGGCCGTCCGTACAATCACTCGATAAGGCCCGTTCTAAGTCATTCACTTCAGTCCATTTAAAGGGCCTCATTCGTAGAAGAAGTGGTAAAGAGAAGGAAGTCTAGATCCTTCTAATCTTACCGTTAGTGATAGCACAAGTGGAAGGAGTCACATGTTTGATTTAGGCTCCTTTACCAAAGAGATGTCGCTTTCTTGATATCGACTTGTATAGCATCTAGGGTTTTCTTATTCTTTGTGTAGTTGACTATATATAGCTTTGTAATATGTTCTAAATAAAGCAAGAAAAGAGTTCTACTCTTCTTCCATTCTCTTGTTACTCACCTACCAAACTCGCATACTCCTTCATCATTGAACTCGATTCTTCTTCTCTCCTTCCATACTTAATATTCTTCTTCAAATCTTACAACTTCAACAAGTCTTTCTTCACACTTCTAAACATTCTTCATCCATCTCTAGCACTTATAAACAATCAAATTCATTGTATTATGACATATTCTAACCCAAAATAACTTTATACAAGCCATTTACTTCCTCAAAGCATTGGTTGTGGGTTCTTATCCCATTTGAGACCAAACTTCAACAAGTCTTTCTTCACACTTCTAAACATTCTTCATCCATCTCTAGCACTTGTAATCAATCAAATTCATTGTATTATAACATATTCTAACCAAAAATAACTTTATACAAGCCATTTACTGCCTCAAAGCATTAGTTGTTGGTTCTTATCCCATTTGGGACCAAACTTCAACAAGTCTTTCTTCACACTTCTAAACATTCTTCATCCATCTCTAGCACTTGTAAACAATCAACTTCATTGTATTATAGCATATTCTAACCCAAAATAACTTTATACAAGCCATTTACTGCCTCAAAGCATTGGTTGTGGGTTCTTATCCCATTTGAGACCAAACTTCAACAAGTCTTTCTTCACACTTCTAAACATTCTTCATCCATCTCTAGCACTTGTAATCAATCAAATTCATTGTTGTTAGTTTAGAGAGATTGAGAGTGAGAGATTAACAAACACGAGAGTTTAAAGAGAGATTAAGGAGAGATTAAGAGTCGTTTAAAGAGAGAATGCGAGATTGGAAGAGAATAGTGAAGAAAGAGATATTTCTCATTCATACTCTCAATAGAACAACAAATACAAACTATATATAGGCTAGACAAGGTGAATAAAAGAACTAAGAATATACAAGATATTTTACAAGGCAACTGGAAGTGAAAGTGACATGTCCTCGAGTTTGTCTCCTTAACCACACACGTGACTCTCCTTTGTGTTTTAGCTCCAACGGTCACCTAGAGAAGGATCTAGGTCTTCTTCTTCTTCTTCTAACTCGCACAAGTAAAGGGCTTCGTGCAATGGGCTTAAACCTTCAAGTGGTGGACTTAAACCTTCAAGTGGTGGACTTCAACAATGCATGCGTACGGACGTACGGACGTACGGACGGCCAAGTACGGATGATGTTGGATGATCGACCGATCTCATGGTCGGTTGTATGATCGATCATGGTTGGTGTTCCATTTTATACTCCCCCTCAAGCTTAGTCTTGTAAGAATGATAAGACTAAGCTTGAAACTATGAACACCCTACCTCATTAAAAACCTTAGTATAGAAAACCACTTGGGAAAAACTATACTAAGGGAAAAAGAGTGTAGGTATCATGGTTTAGAGAGATTCACAAGGCCAAGTTTGGGATGGATGTACTCACAAACTTGGGGGCTGGCTGCCTTAGTGAATATATCCGCAAGTTGCTCGGCACTTTCGGTGTAGCACGGTAAGATCACACCTAGACCAATTTGTTCCCGAACTTTGTGGCAATCAACTTCAATATGCTTTGTTCTTTCGTGGAATACCGAGTTAGATGCTATGTGAATGGCCGCTTCATTATCACAATGCATTGTGATTGGTTTTGATGACTCAATGCCTAGATCTTTTAGAAGAGCTTTTAGCCAAATCAACTCGGTAGTGAGTTTCCGCATTGCTCTATACTCGGACTCGGCACTCGAGAGAGACACCACTTTTTGTTTCTTGCTCTTCCAAGTGACTAGGTTGCCTCCAATGAACGTGCAATATCCGGTAGTCGAGCGTCTATCCATCCGGTCACCGGCATAATCCGCATCACAATACCAACAATTTCCGTATCTCGGTTGCAACCCATCCAAATACCTTGTCCGGGTGCTCCTTTGATATACTTGAGTATCCGGCTCACCATGTCCCAATGGTGCATAGTTGGGGCTTGCATGTGTTGGCTTACCTGGTTCACGGCAAAGCAAATGTCAGGCCGGGTTATAGTAAGGTATATGAGCTTACCCACAAGTCTCCGATATTGGGTTGCATCATCGAATGGAGTGTCCGCAAGCTCCCCCTTTCCATTGACTTGGTATTCCGGATCGAGAGGTGAGGCCACCGGTCGTGAACCTAGCTTCCCTACCTCACTTAAGAGATCAAGAGCATACTTCCTTTGTGATAGGAATAACCCCTCTTTAGACCTACACACTTCTATGCCTAGGAAATATTTTAGTTCTCCAAGATCTTTAATATCAAAAACAGTTTTAAGAAAATCTTTAGTATCTTGAATCCCTACCTTGTCATTCCCGGATATGATGATATCATCAACATATACTAGAATGACAACAATACCTTGTTTCCTTGGCAATGTAAAGAGTGTGTGATCCGCTTCGGACTTGTTGAAGCCACGATCAAGTAGGGTGGTGCTAAGTTTGTGATACCAAGCTCTTGGAGATTGCTTTAGACCATAGATTGCCTTCTTGAGTTTAAGGACATTTCCGGGTGCAATAATGTCTTCTAACCCGGGTGGAGGATGCATATATACTTCTTCTTCTAATTCTCCTTGTAGAAAGGCATTTTTTACGTCCATTTGCCATAGCTCCCATTCTAAGTTAACGGCAAGAGATAAGACAACCCGAATGGTGTGAAGTTTGGCAACCGGGGCAAACGTATCTCGATAGTCCTCCCCATACGTTTGAGTAAACCCCCGAGCCACAAGTCTTGCCTTGTACCGTTCGATCTCCCCACTACTTTTGTATTTGATGGTGAAGATCCATCTTGATGTAACTGCTTTCTTCCCTCTAGGCAACTCAGCTTCCACCCATGTTTGATTTGATTCCATGGCCTTTGTCTCATTATTCACCGCTTCTCGCCATTCTTTATGCTCTTTAGCTTCTTCGTAGCTTTGTGGTATCCAATGTTGATCCACTTTGCCGAGAAAGACTTGATAATCTTGGGGAAAGTGGGCCAAGGAGCACACGGCTTGAATTGGGTGAGCAATGGCTGTAGACGCGAGTATTTTTCCAATTTGACGAGTGTTGTTTAATGCGGTCACTTCTTCTAAGGTGAATGATTTCTTCTTCTTGTGGGGTTTCATCATGATTTTGGGGTGTAGTATCCTCTTGTTCCGAGGGAGCTTCTTCTTCAACGGATGTAAGTTCCTCCTCTTCTTGTTCTTGATCTTCTTGACCTTTATCTTGGGAGTGAACTGAGTTATTATCTACTTCTTCTTCATTCGTTGCTTCCGGCTGTGTTGTATTGGAAGAGTTATCGGATTGATGACTTGGAAGTTCATTAGCCAACCCAAGCTTCTCGAGAATGGTTCTAAGGTTGTTTGCTCTATCCGATGGTGAATGAGATAGGTCTTTTAAACTATCCCAATTCTTTTCGTCATAATACCCTTTTGTTTCAACAAACTTCACATCTCTAGACACCAATACTCGTCTTGCTTCCGGGTCATAGCACTTGTAGCCCTTTTGAGTAGTAGAGTAACCAACGAACATGCTCTTGACACTTTTGGCTTCTAGCTTGTTGCGTAGTTCTCCTGGTTTCAATACATAACAAACACATCCAAATACTCGTAAGTGATCAATAGTCGGTTTACTTTTGTTAAGAACTTCAAAGGGTGAGAGGTCGCTTAGTATTTTTGTTGGGATTCGATTGATGAGATAGCATGCGGATAGGACCGCATCTCCCCAAAAACGTTTTGGCACATTGGTATGGAACATCATTGATCGAGCAACCTCCATAAGGTGCCTATTCTTCCTCTCCGCTACCCCATTTTGTTGTGGAGTATAAGGGCAACTTGTTTGATGTATGATTCCATGCTTGGTGAGATGTTGTTTGAAAGCATGACTTGTGTACTCCCCACCATTATCCGACCTTAAAATTTTAATCTTAGCATTGTAATGGTTAGTCACATAAGTTTGGAAATTAGTGAAAGCTTCAAGGACTCTATCTTTAGAAGGAAGCAAAGTAAGCCAAGTGTACTTAGATTTCTCATCAATGAATGTGACAAAATATTTCTGATTTTCCCTAGACATGCAAGGAGAGGTCCACACATCCGAATGAACAAGATCAAAGCATTTATCATAAATTGTTATAGACTTAGGAAACACGGATTTGCAATGTTTACCAAGAATACAAGCCTCACATTCATCATTTTTAAAAGAAATACTTGGCAATAATAAGTTTAAAGCACGAGAATGAGGATGACCAAGTCTAGCATGCCAAATTGCACTATTGGCACAAACAACAATAGAACTAAAACAAGAAGAAGTAGAACTGGATAGATTTGTGTTTTTCAACACATAGAGGCCATCATTTGTCCCGCCTTGGCCTAGCACTTTGTTTGAGTCAATATCCTGAAACCACACTTCATTAGGACTGAAAATAGCATAACAATTTAGATCGGTAGTAGCTTTCTTAACCGAGAGCAAATTTGAAGTGAAACTAGGCATATAAAAAGCTTTAGACTTCTTATCAAATAATTTCAAGTTTCCAATTCCCTTAACCGGCACTCTATCACCATTAGCTATAATCACATTTCCTAAAGCTGGTTCTATATCACTTATTAGCTTAGAATCACTAATCATGTGATGAGAGGCTCCGGAATCAACTATAAGCGGTTTAGTGACATTAAGAGTAAGATTAGAGTTACCGGTGGACTTTTTTAGAGCTTTGATGAGTGCATCGAGGTCAGACCTCCTCACCACATCCGAGGATGCGGCTAGAGCAGCACCATTGGTCTCCATGACTTGATGGTTAGCTTTCGGGGCAATGACTTCACCGGATGCACTTGCTTGGTGAGCACGGGGCTCATGAGGTTCTTCACGCGGACGGAGATGAGGATGGAGAGTCCAACACTTCTCCTTGGTATGACCGTTTCGTTTGCAATGGTGACAAAATGGTCGCTTGTTGTTGTTGTGGTAATTGCCATTGTTGTTGTTGTGAGTGTTGCCTCGGTAGTAGCTTTTGTTGGCCGAGGCTAGTTCTCCTTGATTTGCCATCACTAGTTCACCTTTTCCACCAAACAAGCCAATAGATCCATGTTCTCTTTGGATTTGGGAGCAAACTTCATCAAGACTTGGAAGTTTGTCCGACCGGAGAATATGCTTGATAAGGTCGTTGTAGGATGCATTCAAGGTCAATAGCAGCCCAAAGACTTTGTCTTGCTCACGCCGTTCGTTGATGACCACCGGATCTACCGTACTTGGCCTTAGCATCTCAAGCTCAGCCCAAAGAGACCTAAACTTCCCAAAGTGCTTGGTGAACTCCATGTCTTCTTGGCTGAGGTTATTGATGGCGCGCTTGACCTCAAAGACACGATTCAAGTTGGTTACATTCCCGAACACATTCTTGAGAGTATCCCATAGATCTTTGGCGGTTTCACAATATGAGTAAGCTTCAAGGATTGGAGCTTCAAGAGAGTTTTGGATGAGGGCTAAGACATTTTGGTCCTCTTGGAACCATTTCTCTTCATCCACGGGTACGATTTCTTTTCCATCTTTTGGAGCATCGTTCTTCTCGATGTGGCTCCAAAGACCACGGCCGCATAACGCCGTCTTTGTGGTTCTAGCCCACAACAAATAGTTACCTCCTTTGAGTGTAACCGGAACAACAAGAGTTTTGAGACCTTCCATGGGTTGAAGAAAGAGTTTTATCCAACGGGTAAAGAGATGTACTCAAGAACCGAATGAGAAACAAGAAGAATCGTTGGAGATGAATAGAATCGATGAGAATAGATTTTGATTAGGATGAACCTGGCTCTGATACCATGTTAGTTTAGAGAGATTGAGAGTGAGAGATTAACAAACACGAGAGTTTAAAGAGAGATTAAGGAGAGATTAAGAGTCGTTTAAAGAGAGAATGCGAGATTGGAAGAGAATAGTGAAGAAAGAGATATTTCTCATTCATACTCTCAATAGAACAACAAATACAAACTATATATAGGCTAGACAAGGTGAATAAAAGAACTAAGAATATACAAGATATTTTACAAGGCAACTGGAAGTGAAAGTGACATGTCCTCGAGTTTGTCTCCTTAACCACACACGTGACTCTCCTTTGTGTTTTAGCTCCAACGGTCACCTAGAGAAGGATCTAGGTCTTCTTCTTCTTCTTCTAACTCGCACAAGTAAAGGGCTTCGTGCAATGGGCTTAAACCTTCAAGTGGTGGACTTAAACCTTCAAGTGGTGGACTTCAACAATGCATGCGTACGGACGTACGGACGTACGGACGGCCAAGTACGGATGATGTTGGATGATCGACCGATCTCATGGTCGGTTGTATGATCGATCATGGTTGGTGTTCCATTTTATAATTGTATTATAACATATTCTAACCAAAAATAACTTTATACAAGCCATTTACTGCCTCAAAGCATTAGTTGTTGGTTCTTATCCCATTTGGGACCAAACTTCAACAAGTCTTTCTTCACACTTCTAAACATTCTTCATCCATCTCTAGCACTTGTAAACAATCAAATTCATTGTATTATAGCATATTCTAACCCAAAATAACTTTATACAAGCCATTTACTGCCTCAAAGCATTGGTTGTGGGTTCTTATCCCATTTGGGACCAAACTTCAACAAGTCTTTCTTCACACTTCTAAACATTCTTCATCCATCTCTAGCACTTGTAATCAATCAAATTCATTGAATTATAACATATTATAACCCAAAATAACTTTATACAAGCAATTAACAACCTCAAAGCAATGTTTGTGGGTTCTTATCCCATTTGGGACCAAACTTCAACAAGTCTTTCTTCACACTTCTAAACATTCTTCATCCATCTCTAGCACTTATAAACAATCAAATTCATTGTATTATGAAATATTCTAACCCAAAATAACTTTATACAAGCCATTTACTTCCTCAAAGCATTGGTTGTGGGTTTTTATCCCATTTGAGACCAAACTTCAACAAGTCTTTCTTCACACTTCTAAACATTCTTCATCCATCTCTAGCACTTGTAATCAATCAAATTCATTGTATTATAACATATTCTAACCCAAAATAACTTTATACAAGCCATTTACTGCCTCAAAGCATTGGTTGAGGGTTCTTATCCCATTTGGGACCAAACTTCAACAAGTCTTTCTTCACACTGCTAAACATTCTTCATCCATCTCTAGCACTTGTAAACAATCAAATTCATTGTCTTATAACATATTCTAACCCAAAATAACTTTATACAAGCCATTTACTCCCTCAAAGCATTGGTTGTGGGTTCTTATCCCATTTGGGACCAAACTTCAACAAGTCTTTCTTCACACTTCTAAACATTCTTCATCCATCTCTACCACTTGTACTCAATCAAATTCATTGTATTATAACATATTCTAACCCAAAATAACATTATACAAGCCATTTACTACCTCAAAGCAATGTTTGTGGGATCTTATCCCATTTGGGACCAAACTGCAACAAGTCTTTCTTCACACTTCTAAACATTCTTCATCCATCTCTAGCACTTGTAATCAATCAAATTCATTGTATTATAACATATTCTAACCCAAAATAACTTTATACAAGCCATTTACTACCTCAAAGCATTGGTTGTGGGTTCTTATCCCATTTGGGACCAAACTTCAACAAGTCTTTCTTCACACTTCTAAACATTCTTCATCCATCTCTAGCACTTGTAATCAATCAAATTCATTGAATTATAACATATTATAACCCAAAATAACTTTATACAAGCAATTAACAACCTCAAAGCAATGTTTGTGGGTTCTTATCCCATTTGGGACCAAACTTCAACAAGTCTTTCTTCACACTTCTAAACATTCTTCATCCATCTCTAGCACTTATAAACAATCAAATTCATTGTATTATGAAATATTCTAACCCAAAATAACTTTATACAAGCCATTTACTTCCTCAAAGCATTGGTTGTGGGTTCTTATCCCATTTGGGACCAAACTTCAACAAGTCTTTCTTCACACTTCTAAACATTCGTCATCCATCTCTAGCACTTGTAATCAATCAAATTCATTGAATTATAACATATTATAACCCAAAATAACTTTATACAAGCAATTAACAACCTCAAAGCAATGTTTGTGGGTTCTTATCCCATTTGGGAACAAACTTCAACAAGTCTTTCTTCACACTTCTAAACATTCTTCATCCATCTCTAGCACTTGTAATCAATCAAATTCATTGTATTATAACATATTCTAACCCAAAATAACTTTATACAAGCAATTAACTACATCAAAGCAATGTTTGTGGGTTCTTATCCCATTTGGGACCAAACTTCAACAAGTCTTTCTTCACACTTCTAAACATTCTTCATCCATCTCTAGCACTTGTAAACAATCAAATTCATTGTATTATAACACATTCTAACCCAAAATAACTTTATACAAGCCATTTACTGCCTCAAAGCATTGGTTGTGGGTTCTTATCCCATTTGGGACCAAACTTCTGTGAATTGGGTGTAGAAATGATCATGTCCGAGAAGTCATATCCGGGATCGAGTACCTCGAGCCACGACCGTCCGTACGTCCGTACAGTCGTCAATATGAGGCCGTCCGTACATACATCAATTGGAGGCCTGATCTTGCACAACCACTTCAGCCCATTTAAAGGGCCTTATTCGTAGTAGAAGAGAAGCAAAGAAGGAGGCCTAGATCCTTCTATTCTAGCCGTTGGAGGATGCGCAAGTGGAGAGGTCACATGTGTGTTTAAACACTTTTACCAAGAGATGTCACTTTCGAGTTAGGTCAAACGTGTATAGCCTTAGGGTTTTGGGATTCTTTTTGTAGCTGTCCATATATAGCTTTGTATGTTGTTCTAAATGAAGTAAGTAGAGTTTTTACACTCTTTCTTCTATTCTCTCTCATTTCGCAAATCAACAACATCATTCTTCTTTCTCATTCGATCCAAATCTCCTAATCTCCTAATCTCTTTATTCACTCGATCTTTTACTTCAAATCTTACATGGTATCAGAGCAAGGTTGCTCCTAATCGACCTATTTTCTCACCCACCTCATCCGCAAACTTATTCTCTTTATTTCTCATCCGCTCTTGAAATCTTCTTTTACGTCACCTCTTTACCCGTCGGTTAATAGCTTTACCCAACGGTCCATTCTCCATGGAAGGTCTCAAGAGCTTAGTCGTTCCAGTCACTCTCAAGGGTGGAAACTACTTGTTGTGGGCGAGAACCACAAAAACAGCCTTGTGCGGCCGTGGGTTGTGGAGCCACATCGAGAAGAGTGAAGCTCCACAAGATGCAACCACCAAAGAAGGGAAAGAAGTTGTCCCGGTCGATGAAGAGAAATGGTTCCAAGAGGACCAAAATGTTCTTGCTCTCATCCAAAATTCTCTAGATGCTCCAATTCTTGAAGCATACTCCTATTGCGAAACCGCAAAGGAGCTATGGGACACTCTCAAGAATGTTTTTGGTAACATTACCAATCTAAACCGTGTCTTTGAGGTTAAGAGAGCTATCAATAACCTTAGCCAAGAAGACATGGAGTTTACCAAACATTTTGGGAAGTTTAGATCCCTATGGGCTGAGCTTGAAATGCTAAGGCCAAACACGATGGATCCGGCGGTCATCAACGAACGTCGAGAACAAGACAAGGTGTTCGGTCTTCTTCTCACCTTGAATGCGTCGTACAACGACCTCATTAAGCACATACTCCGGGCGGACAAGCTTCCAAGCCTCGATGAAGTGTGCTCTCAAGTGCAAAGAGAACATGGCTCCATGGGCTTGTTCGGTGGAAAAGGAGAACTTGTCACCGCTAATCAAGTTGAAGTAGCCTCAGCCAACAAAAGCTATTATAGGGGAAACAACAACAACAACAACGGTCACAAGAGGCCCTTTTGCCACCATTGCAAGAAAAACGGTCATGTTCGTGAGAAGTGTTGGATACTTCACCCTCACCTTCGCCCGAGAGATGACAACCATGAGCCTCGAGCCCACATTGCAAGCACATCCGGCGAAGCAAACCCTCCACAAGTCAAGTCTCAAGTCATTGAAGGAGGTGCCACTGCTCTCAATGCATCCTCGGAGCTGGTGAGGCGATCCGACCTCGATGCTCTCATTAAGGCACTCAAAGAATCATCCGGTAATGTGAATCTTGCCCTTAACTCCATTAAACCGCTTATAGTAGATTCCGGAGCCTCTCATCACATGATTAGTGATTCTAAATTAATTAGTGATATAGAACCGGCTTTAGGAAATGTAACTATAGCCAATGGAGATAAGGTACCGGTTAAAGGAATTGGAACATTGAAATTGTTTAACAAAAATACAAAAGCTTTCTATATGCCTAACTTTGCTTCTAATCTAGTCTCGGTTAGGAAAGCTACTAGGGATCTTAATTGTCATGTTATATTCGGTCCTAATGATGTGTATTTTCAGGATATTGAGACAAGTAAACTTCTTGGCCAAGGCAAGACCAAAGATGATCTCTATGTTCTTAAGAATACCGACTTATCTACCTCTCCCTCATCATGTTTTAGTTCCATTGTTGTTAGTGCTAATAGTGCCATTTGGCATGCTAGACTCGGTCACCCTCATACTCGTGCTTTAAGTTTAATGTTGCCTAATGTTTCTTTTAAGAATGATGAATGTGAAGCATGTATTCTTGGCAAACATTGCAAATCGGTTTTTCCAAAGTCTATGACTATTTATGATAATTGCTTTGATCTTGTTCACTCGGATGTGTGGACTTCACCTTGCATGTCTAGAGAAAACCATAAGTATTTTGTCACATTTATTGATGAGAAATCTAAGTATACTTGGCTAACCTTGCTTCCTACTAAAGATAGGGTCCTAGAAGCTTTCACAAATTTTCAAAATTATGTGACTAATCACTTTAATGCCAAGATTAAGATTTTGAGATCAGATAATGGAGGGGAGTATACTAGCCTTGCATTCAAACAACACCTCAACAAACATGGAATCATTCACCAAACTAGTTGCCCATACACTCCACAACAAAACGGTGTAGCCGAGAGGAAGAATAGGCATCTCATGGAAGTTGCAAGATCAATGATGTTCCATACAAACGTTCCAAAACGTTTTTGGGGAGATGCCGTTGTATCCGCATGCTACTTGATCAACCGGACTCCAACAAAAATACTAAGCGATCTCTCACCTTTTGAAGTCCTTAATAAAATTAAACCGTCTCTCAATCACTTACGTGTGTTTGGTTGTGTGTGCTATGTGTTAAAACCAGGAGAACTCCGGAACAAACTTGAAGCCAAAAGTATCAAAGGAATGTTCATCGGATACTCTATCACGCAAAAAGGATACAAATGCTATGATCCAGAAACAAGGAAAGTAATGGTGTCTCGAGATGTTAAGTTTGTGGAAACAAAGGGCTACTATGATGAAAAGAATTGGGAAAGCTTGAAAGACTTATCTCAATCTACTTCCGACCGAGCCACAAACCTTCGGATGATTCTTGAAAAGCTCGGTCTCGAAAACCTTCAAGCTTCTAATCAAAGATCAACCTCTCCGGAAGAGTCTATTCCGAGAGAAGAAGAGGAGAATCTAGCCCCGGAAAGCCCAAGTGATGACACTAACGATCTAGACAATGAGTATGGTGAAGAAGAGGAAGGTTTAAATTCACTTGGAAGTGAAACTGAGTCCAACACTCAAGAAAATGTGCCTCAAGATGAAAATGTGGTTCATCTTAGAAGAAGTGAACGTCTTAAACAACCACCATCAAATTGGAGGAACACTCGGGTCTACTACAACAACATGGCTGTGGCCCATCCGATTCAAGCCGTGTGCACTCTTGCACATTTCCCTAGTGAACATCAAGCATATCTAACTCAAGTGGACTCTCATTGGATTCCACAAACATATGAGGAAGCTCGGGAACACAAAGAATGGAGAGATGCGGTGGAAAATGAAACCAAGGCCATGGAATCAAATCATACTTGGGATGAGTCCGAACTACCTAAAGGAAAGAAGGCAGTCACCTCTAGATGGATATTCACTATCAAGTACAAGAGTGACGGGGGGATAGAACGCTATAAAGCTCGGCTTGTAGCTAGAGGTTTTACACAAACGTATGGAGAAGACTATCTTGATACATTTGCTCCGGTAGCTAAACTCCACACCGTCCGAGTGGTTCTCTCATTAGCCGTGAACTTGGAATGGGAATTATGGCAAATGGACGTGAAGAATGCATTTCTTCAAGGAGAACTTGAGGATGAAGTCTATATGAGACCACCACCGGGCATGGAAGATACAATAGCTCCCGGGAAAGTTTTGAAGCTCAAGAAAGCTATCTATGGACTCAAACAATCACCAAGAGCTTGGTACCACAAGCTTAGTACAACACTAATGGGTAGAGGCTTCAAGAAGTCGGAAGCCGATCACACTCTTTTCACCCTACCAAGTAAAGAAGGTATTGTAGTCATTCTTGTGTATGTTGATGATATCATCATATCCGGGAATGACAAGGTAGGGATTCAAGATACAAAAGTATTTCTTAAAACTGTTTTTGATATTAAAGATCTTGGAGAACTAAAATATTTTCTTGGTATAGAAGTGTGTAGATCCAAAGAAGGATTGTTTTTATCACAAAGAAAGTATGCTATTGACCTTTTGAATGAAGTAGGGAAGCTTGGATCAAGACCAGTAGCCGCTCCTCTTGACCCGGATTACCAAACAAATGGAAAGGGGGAGCTTGGAGAAGAGCCATTTGATGACCCTACACAATACCGACGACTAGTAGGTAAACTAATATATCTTACCATTACACGACCTGATATTTGTTTTGCTGTGAATCAGGTCTCTCAACACATGCAAGCACCAACAATGCACCATTGGGACATGGTGAGCCGGATACTTAAGTACATCAAAGGAGCTCCTGGCCAAGGCATTTGGATGGGTTGCAACAACAATACAGAGCTTGTTGGTTATTGTGATGCGGATTATGCCGGAGATAGAAAGGATAGAAGATCAACAACCGGATATTGCACGTTCATTGGAGGCAATCTTGTTACATGGAAAAGCAAGAAGCAAAAAGTTGTGTCTCTCTCTAGTGCCGAGTCGGAATATAGAGCAATGAGGAAGCTCACAACTGAATTAATATGGCTTAAAGCTCTTCTTAAAGACCTTGGAGTGGAATCATCAAGTCCGATCACCATGCACTGTGATAATGAAGCCGCTATACACATTGCATCAAACTCGGTCTTTCATGAAAGAACAAAACATATTGAAGTCGATTGCCACAAGGTTCGAGAGCAAGTTGGATTGGGAGTCATTCTACCGTGTTACACCAAAAGCTCCGAACAACTTGCGGATATCTTCACCAAGGCAGCAAGTCCACAAGTGTGTGAATACATTCACTCCAAACTTGGTCTTGTGGATCTCACCAAACCATAACACTCACACTCTTTTTCCCTTATGTATAGTTTTTCCCATGTGGTTTTCTATACTAAGGTTTTTAATGAGGTGGGTGGTTATTGTTTCAAGCTTAACCTTAAAGATCTTCTTAAAGGTTAAGCTTGAGGGGGAGTGTGAATTGGGTGTAGAAATGATCATGTCCGAGAAGTCATATCCGGGATCGAGTACCTCGAGCCACGACCGTCCGTACGTCCGTACAGTCGTCAATATGAGGCCGTCCGTACATACATCAATTGGAGGCCTGATCTTGCACAACCACTTCAGCCCATTTAAAGGGCCTTATTCGTAGTAGAAGAGAAGCAAAGAAGGAGGCCTAGATCCTTCTATTCTAGCCGTTGGAGGATGCGCAAGTGGAGAGGTCACATGTGTGTTTAAACACTTTTACCAAGAGATGTCACTTTCGAGTTAGGTCAAACGTGTATAGCCTTAGGGTTTTGGGATTCTTTTTGTAGCTGTCCATATATAGCTTTGTATGTTGTTCTAAATGAAGTAAGTAGAGTTTTTACACTCTTTCTTCTATTCTCTCTCATTTCGCAAATCAACAACATCATTCTTCTTTCTCATTCGATCCAAATCTCCTAATCTCCTAATCTCTTTATTCACTCGATCTTTTACTTCAAATCTTACATGGTATCAGAGCAAGGTTGCTCCTAATCGACCTATTTTCTCACCCACCTCATCCGCAAACTTATTCTCTTTATTTCTCATCCGCTCTTGAAATCTTCTTTTACGTCACCTCTTTACCCGTCGGTTAATAGCTTTACCCAACGGTCCATTCTCCATGGAAGGTCTCAAGAGCTTAGTCGTTCCAGTCACTCTTTCTTCTATTCTCTCTCATTTCGCAAATCAACAACACCATTCTTCTTTCTCATTCGATCCAAATCTCCTAATCTCCTAATCTCTTTATTCACTCGATCTTTTACTTCAAATCTTACAACTTCAACAAGTCTTTCTTCACACTTCTAAACATTCTTCATCCATCTCTAGCACTTGTAATCAATTAAATTCATTGTATTATAACATATTCTAACCCAAAATAACTTTATACAAGCCATTTACTTCCTCAAAGCATTGGTTGTGGGTTCTTATCCCATTTGAGACTAAACTTCAACAAGTCTTTCTTCACACTTCTAAACATTCTTCATCCATCTCTAGCACTTGTAAACAATCAAATTCATTGTATTATAACATATTATAACCCAAAACAACTTTATACAAGCCATTTACTGCCTCAAAGCATTGGTTGTGGGTTCTTATCCCATTTGGGACCAAACTTCAACAAGTCTTTCTTCACACTTCTAAACATTCTTCATCCATCTCTAGCACTTGTAATCAATCAAATTCATTGAATTATAACATATTATAACCCAAAATAACTTTATACAAGCAATTAACAACCTCAAAGCAATGTTTGTGGGTTCTTATCCCATTTGGGACCAAACTTCAACAAGTCTTTCTTCACACTTCTAAACATTCTTCATCCATCTCTAGCACTTATAAACAATCAAATTCATTGTATTATGACATATTCTAACCCAAAATAACTTTATACAAGCCATTTACTTCCTCAAAGCATTGGTTGTGGGTTCTTATCCCATTTGAGACCAAACTTCAACAAGTCTTTCTTCACACTTCTAAACATTCTTCATCCATCTCTAGCACTTGTAATCAATCAAATTCATTGTATTATAACATATTCTAACCAAAAATAACTTTATACAAGCCATTTACTGCCTCAAAGAATTAGTTGTTGGTTCTTATCCCATTTGGGACCAAACTTCAACAAGTCTTTCTTCACACTTCTAAACATTCTTCATCCATCTCTAGCGCTTATAAACAATCAAATTCATTGTATTATGAAATATTCTAACCCAAAATAACTTTATACAAGCCATTTACTGCCTCAAAGCATTGGTTGTGGGTTCTTATCCCATTTGGGACCAAACTTCAACAAGTCTTTCTTCACACTTCTAAACATTCTTCATCCATCTCTAGCACTTGTAATCAATTAAATTCATTGTATTATAACATATTCTAACCCAAAATGACTTTATACAAACCATTTACTTCCTCAAAGCATTGGTTGTGGGTTCTTATCCCATTTGAGACCAAACTTCAACAAGTCTTTCTTCACACTTCTAAATATTCTTCATCCATCTCTAGCACTTGTAAACAATCAAATTCATTGTATTATAACATATTATAACCCAAAACAACTTTATACAAGCAATTTACTGCCTCAAAGCATTGGTTGTGGGTTCTTATCCCATTTGGGACCAAACTTCAACAAGTCTTTCTTCACACTTCTAAACATTCTTCATCCATCTCTAGCACTTGTAATCAATCAAATTCATTGAATTATAACATATTATAACCCAAAATAACTTTATACAAGCAATTAACAACCTCAAAGCAATGTTTGTGGGTTCTTATCCCATTTGGGACCAAACTTCAACAAGTCTTTCTTCACACTTCTAAACATTCTTCATCCACCTCTAGCACTTATAAACAATCAAATTCATTGTATTATGACATATTCTAACCCAAAATAACTTTATACAAGCCATTTACTTCCTCAAAGCATTGGTTGTGGGTTCTTATCCCATTTGAGACCAAACTTCAACAAGTCTTTCTTCACACTTCTAAACATTCTTCATCCATCTCTAGCACTTGTAATCAATCAAATTCATTGTATTATAACATATTCTAACCAAAAATAACTTTATACAAGCCATTTACTGCCTCAAAGCATTAGTTGTTGGTTCTTATCCCATTTGGGACCAAACTTCAACAAGTCTTTCTTCACACTTCTAAACATTCTTCATCCATCTCTAGCACTTGTAAACAATCCAATTCATTGTATTATAACATATTATAACCCAAAACAACTTTATACAAGCCATTTACTTCCTCAAAGCATTGGTTGTGGGTTCTTATCCCATTTGGGACCAAACTTCAACAAGTCTTTCTTCACACTTCTAAACATTCTTCATCCATCTCTAGCACTTGTAATCAATCAAATACATTGAATTATAACATATTATAACCCAAAATAACTTTATACAAGCAATTAACAACCTCAAAGCAATGTTTGTGGGTTCTTATCCCATTTGGGACCAAACTTCAACAAGTCTTTCTTCACACTTCTAAACATTCTTCATCCATCTCTAGCACTTGTAATCAATCAAATTCATTGTATTATAACATATTCTAACCCAAAATAACTTTATACAAGCAATTAACTATATCAAAGCAATGTTTGTGGGTTCTTATCCCATTTGGGACCAAACTTCAACAAGTCTTTCTTCACACTTCTAAACATTCTTCATCCATCTCTAGCACTTGTAAACAATCAAATTCATTGTATTATAACATATTCTAACCCATAATAACTTTATACAAGCCATTTACTGCCTCAAAGCATTGGTTGTGGGTTCTTATCCCATTTGGGACCAAACTTCAACAAGTCTTTCTTCACACTTCTAAACATTCTTCATCCATCTCTAGCACTTGTAATCAATTAAATTCATTGTATTCTAACATATTCTAACCCAAAATAACTTTATACAAGCCATTTACTTCCTCAAAGCATTGGTTGTGGGTTCTTATCCCATTTGAGACCAAACTTCAACAAGTCTTTCTTCACACTTCTAAACATTCTTCATCCATCTCTAGCACTTGTAAACAATCAAATTCATTGTATTATAACATATTATAACCCAAAACAACTTTATACAAGCCATTTACTTCCTCAAAGCATTGGTTGTGGGTTCTTATCCCATTTGGGACCAAACTTCAACAAGTCTTTCTTCACACTTCTAAACATTCTTCATCCATCTCTAGCACTTGTAATCAATCAAATACATTGAATTATAACATATTATAACCTAAAATAACTTTATAAAAGCAATTAACAACCTCAAAGCAATGTTTGTGGGTTCTTATCCCATTTGGGACCAAACTTCAACAAGTCTTTCTTCACACTTCTAAACATTCTTCATCCATCTCTAGCACTTGTAATCAATCAAATTCATTGTATTATAACATATTCTAACCCAAAATAACTTTATACAAGCAATTAACTATATCAAAGCAATGTTTGTTGGTTCTTATCCCATTTGGGACCAAACTTCAACAAGTCTTTCTTCACACTTCTAAACATTCTTCATCCATCTCTAGCACTTGTAAACAATCAAATTCATTGTATTATAACTTATTCTAACCCATAATAACTTTATACAAGCCATTTACTGCCTCAAAGCATTGGTTGTGGGTTCTTATCCCATTTGGGACCAAACTTCAACAAGTCTTTCTTCACACTTCTAAACATTCTTCATCCATCTCTAGCACTTGTAATCAATTAAATTCATTGTATTCTAACATATTCTAACCCAAAATAACTTTATACAAGCCATTTACTTCCTCAAAGCATTGGTTGTGGGTTCTTATCCCATTTGAGACCAAACTTCAACAAGTCTTTCTTCACACTTCTAAACATTCTTCATCCATCTCTAGCACTTGTAAACAATCAAATTCATTGTATTATAACATATTATAACCCAAAATAACTTTATACAAGCAATTAACTACCTCAAAGCAATGTTTGTGGGTTCTTATCCCATTTGGGACCAAACTTCAACAAGTCTTTCTTCACACTTCTAAACATTCTTCATCCATCTCTAGCACTTGTACTCAATCAAATTCATTGTATTATAACATATTCTAACCCAAAATAACTTTATACAAGCCATTTACTTCCTCAAAGCATTGGTTGTAGGTTCTTATCCCATTTGAGACTAAACTTCAACAAGTCTTTCTTCACACTTCTAAACATTCTTCATCCATCTCTAGCACTTGTAATCAATTAAATTCATTGTATTATAACATATTATAACCCAAAACAACTTTATACAAGCCATTTACTGCCTCAAAGCATTGGTTGTGGGTTCTTATCCCATTTGGGACCAAACTTCAACAAGTCTTTCTTCACACTTCTAAACATTCTTCATCCATCTCTAGCACTTGTAAACAATCAAATTCATTGAATTATAACATATTATAACCCAAAACAACTTTATACAAGCAATTTACTGCCTCAAAGCATTGGTTGTGGGTTCTTATCCCATTTGGGACCAAACTTCAACAAGTCTTTCTTCACACTTCTAAACATTCTTCATCCATCTCTAGCACTTATAAACAATCAAATTCATTGTATTATGAAATATTCTAACCCAAAATAACTTTATACAAGCCATTTACTGCCTCAAAGAATTAGTTGTTGGTTCTTATCCCATTTGGGACCAAACTTCAACAAGTCTTTCTTCACACTTCTAAACATTCTTCATCCATCTCTAGCACTTGTAATCAATTAAATTCATTGTATTATAACATATTCTAACCCAAAATAACTTTATACAAGCCATTTACTTCCTCAAAGCATTGGTTGTGGGTTCTTATCCCATTTGAGACCAAACTTCAACAAGTCTTTCTTCACACTTCTAAACATTCTTCATCCATCTCTAGCACTTGTAATCAATCAAATTCATTGTATTATAACATATTCTAACCCAAAATAACTTTATACAAGCCATTTACTTCCTCAAAGCATTGGTTGTGGGTTCTTATCCCATTTGGGACCAAACTTCAACAAGTCTTTCTTCACACTTCTAAACATTCTTCATCCATCTCTAGCACTTGTAAACAATCAAATTCATTGTATTATAACATATTCTAACCCAAAATAACTTTATACAAGCCATTTACTGCCTCAAAGCATTGGTTGTGGGTTCTTATCCCATTTGGGACCAAACTTCAACAAGTCTTTCTTCACACTTCTAAACATTCTTCATCCATCTCTAGCACTTGTAATCAATCAAATTCATTGAATTATAACATATTATAACCCAAAATAACTTTATACAAGCAATTAACAACCTCAAAGCAATGTTTGTGGGTTCTTATCCCATTTGGGACCAAACTTCAACAAGTCTTTCTTCACACTTCTAAACATTCTTCATCCATCTCTAGCACTTATAAACAATCAAATTCATTGTATTATGAAATATTCTAACCCAAAATAACTTTATACAAGCCATTTACTTCCTCAAAGCATTGGTTGTGGGTTCTTATCCCATTTGGGATCAAACTTCAACAAGTCTTTCTTCACACTTCTAAACATTCTTCATCCATCTCTAGCACTTGTAATCAATCAAATTCATTGAATTATAACATATTATAACCCAAAATAACTTTATACAAGCAATTAACAACCTCAAAGCAATGTTTGTGGGTTCTTATCCCATTTGGGAACAAACTTCAACAAGTCTTTCTTCACACTTCTAAACATTCTTCATCCATCTCTAGCACTTGTAATCAATCAAATTCATTGTATTATAACATATTCTAACCCAAAATAACTTTATACAAGCAATTAACTACATCAAAGCAATGTTTGTGGGTTCTTATCCCATTTGGGACCAAACTTCAACAAGTCTTTCTTCACACTTCTAAACATTCTTCATCCATCTCTAGCACTTGTAAACAATCAAATTCATTGTATTATAACATATTCTAACCCAAAATAACTTTATACAAGCCATTTACTGCCTCAAAGCATTGGTTGTGGGTTCTTATCCCATTTGGGACCAAACTTCAACAAGTCTTTCTTCACACTTCTAAACATTCTTCATCCATCTCTAGCACTTGTAATCAATTAAATTCATTGTATTATAACATATTCTAACCCAAAATAACTTTATACAAGCCATTTACTTCCTCAAAGCATTGGTTGTGGGTTCTTATCCCATTTGAGACCAAACTTCAACAAGTCTTTCTTCACACTTCTAAACATTCTTCATCCATCTCTAGCACTTGTAAACAATCAAATTCATTGTATTATAACATATTATAACCCAAAACAACTTTATACAAGCCATTTACTGCCTCAAAGCATTGGTTGTGGGTTCTTATCCCATTTGGGACCAAACTTCAACAAGTCTTTCTTCACACTTCTAAACATTCTTCATCCATCTCTAGCACTTGTAATCAATCAAATTCATTGAATTATAACATATTATAACCCAAAATAACTTTATACAAGCAATTAACAACCTCAAAGCAATGTTTGTGGGTTCTTATCCCATTTGGGACCAAACTTCAACAAGTCTTTCTTCACACTTCTAAACATTCTTCATCCATCTCTAGCACTTATAAACAATCAAATTCATTGTATTATGACATATTCTAACCCAAAATAACTTTATACAAGCCATTTACTTCCTCAAAGCATTGGTTGTGGGTTCTTATCCCATTTGAGACCAAACTTCAACAAGTCTTTCTTCACACTTCTAAACATTCTTCATCCATCTCTAGCACTTGTAATCAATCAAATTCATTGTATTATAACATATTCTAACCAAAAATAACTTTATACAAGCCATTTACTGCCTCAAAGAATTAGTTGTTGGTTCTTATCCCATTTGGGACCAAACTTCAACAAGTCTTTCTTCACACTTCTAAACATTCTTCATCCATCTCTAGCACTTATAAACAATCAAATTCATTGAATTATGAAATATTCTAACCCAAAATAACTTTATACAAGCCATTTACTGCCTCAAAGCATTGGTTGTGGGTTCTTATCCCATTTGGGACCAAACTTCAACAAGTCTTTCTTCACACTTCTAAACATTCTTCATCCATCTCTAGCACTTGTAATCAATTAAATTCATTGTATTATAACATATTCTAACCCAAAATAACTTTATACAAGCCATTTACTTCCTCAAAGCATTGGTTGTGGGTTCTTATCCCATTTGAGACCAAACTTCAACAAGTCTTTCTTCACACTTCTAAATATTCTTCATCCATCTCTAGCACTTGTAAACAATCAAATTCATTGTATTATAACATATTATAACCCAAAACAACTTTATACAAGCAATTTACTGCCTCAAAGCATTGGTTGTGGGTTCTTATCCCATTTGGGACCAAACTTCAACAAGTCTTTCTTCACACTTCTAAACATTCTTCATCCATCTCTAGCACTTATAAACAATCAAATTCATTGTATTATGAAATATTCTAACCCAAAATAACTTTATACAAGCCATTTACTGCCTCAAAGAATTAGTTGTTGGTTCTTATCCCATTTGGGACCAAACTTCAACAAGTCTTTCTTCACACTTCTAAACATTCTTCATCCATCTCTAGCACTTGTAATCAATTAAATTCATTGTATTATAACATATTCTAACCCAAAATAACTTTATACAAGCCATTTACTTCCTCAAAGCATTGGTTGTGGGTTCTTATCCCATTTGAGACCAAACTTCAACAAGTCTTTCTTCACACTTCTAAACATTCTTCATCCATCTCTAGCACTTGTAATCAATCAAATTCATTGTATTATAACATATTCTAACCCAAAATAACTTTATACAAGCCATTTACTTCCTCAAAGCATTGGTTGTGGGTTCTTATCCCATTTGGGACCAAACTTCAACAAGTCTTTCTTCACACTTCTAAACATTCTTCATCCATCTCTAGCACTTGTAAACAATCAAATTCATTGTATTATAACATATTATAACCCAAAACAACTTTATACAAGCCATTTACTTCCTCAAAGCATTGGTTGTGGGTTCTTATCCCATTTGGGACCAAACTTCAACAAGTCTTTCTTCACACTTCTAAACATTCTTCATCCATCTCTAGCACTTGTAATCAATCAAATACATTGAATTATAACATATTATAACCCAAAATAACTTTATAAAAGCAATTAACAACCTCAAAGCAATGTTTGTGGGTTCTTATCCCATTTGGGACCAAACTTCAACAAGTCTTTCTTCACACTTCTAAACATTCTTCATCCATCTCTAGCACTTGTAATCAATCAAATTCATTGTATTATAACATATTCTAACCCAAAATAACTTTATACAAGCAATTAACTATATCAAAGCAATGTTTGTGGGTTCTTATCCCATTTGGGACCAAACTTCAACAAGTCTTTCTTCACACTTCTAAACATTCTTCATCCATCTCTAGCACTTGTAAACAATCAAATTCATTGTATTATAATATATTCTAACCCATAATAACTTTATACAAGCCATTTACTGCCTCAAAGCATTGGTTGTGGGTTCTTATCCCATTTGGGACCAAACTTCAACAAGTCTTTCTTCACACTTCTAAACATTCTTCATCCATCTCTAGCACTTGTAATCAATTAAATTCATTGTATTATAACATATTCTAACCCAAAATAACTTTATACAAGCCATTTACTTCCTCAAAGCATTGGTTGTGCGTTCTTATCCCATTTGAGACCAAACTTCAACAAGTCTTTCTTCACACTTCTAAATATTCTTCATCCATCTCTAGCACTTGTAAACAATCAAATTCATTGTATTATAACATATTATAACCCAAAACAACTTTATACAAGCAATTTACTGCCTCAAAGCATTGGTTGTGGGTTCTTATCCCATTTGGGACCAAACTTCAACAAGTCTTTCTTCACACTTCTAAACATTCTTCATCCATCTCTAGCACTTGTAATCAATCAAATTCATTGAATTATAACATATTATAACCCAAAATAACTTTATACAAGCAATTAACAACCTCAAAGCAATGTTTGTGGGTTCTTATCCCATTTGGGACCAAACTTCAACAAGTCTTTCTTCACACTTCTAAACATTCTTCATCCATCTCTAGCACTTGTAATCAATCAAATTTATTGTATTATAACATATTCTAACCAAAAATAACTTCATACAAGTCATTTACTGCCTCAAAGCATTAGTTGTTGGTTCTTATCCCATTTGGGACCAAACTTCAACAAGTCTTTCTTCACACTTCTAAACATTCTTCATCCATCTCTAGCACTTGTAAACAATCAAATTCATTTTATTATAACATATTATAACCCAAAACAACTTTATACAAGCCATTTACTTCCTCAAAGCATTGGTTGTGGGTTCTTATCCCATTTGGGACCAAACTTCAACAAGTCTTTCTTCACACTTCTAAACATTCTTCATCCATCTCTAGCACTTGTAATCAATCAAATACATTGAATTATAACATATTATAACCCAAAATAACTTTATAAAAGCAATTAACAACCTCAAAGCAATGTTTGTGGGTTCTTATCCCATTTGGGACCAAACTTCAACAAGTCTTTCTTCACACTTCTAAACATTCTTCATCCATCTCTAGCACTTGTAATCAATCAAATTCATTGTATTATAACATATTCTAACCCAAAATAACTTTATACAAGCAATTAACTATATCAAAGCAATGTTTGTGGGTTCTTATCCCATTTGGGACCAAACTTCAACAAGTCTTTCTTCACACTTCTAAACATTCTTCATCCATCTCTAGCACTTGTAAACAATCAAATTCATTGTATTATAACATATTCTAACCCATAATAACTTTATACAAGCCATTTACTGCCTCAAAGCATTGGTTGTGGGTTCTTATCCCATTTGGGACCAAACTTCAACAAGTCTTTCTTCACACTTCTAAACATTCTTCATCCATCTCTAGCACTTGTAATCAATTAAATTCATTGTATTATAACATATTCTAACCCAAAATAACTTTATACAAGCCATTTACTTCCTCAAAGCATTGGTTGTGGGTTCTTATCCCATTTGAGACCAAACTTCAACAAGTCTTTCTTCACACTTCTAAATATTCTTCATCCATCTCTAGCACTTGTAAACAATCAAATTCATTGTATTATAACATATTATAACCCAAAACAACTTTATACAAGCAATTTACTGCCTCAAAGCATTGGTTGTGGGTTCTTATCCCATTTGGGACCAAACTTCAACAAGTCTTTCTTCACACTTCTAAACATTCTTCATCCATCTCTAGCACTTATAAACAATCAAATTCATTGTATTATGAAATATTCTAACCCAAAATAACTTTATACAAGCCATTTACTGCCTCAAAGAATTAGTTGTTGGTTCTTATCCCATTTGGGACCAAACTTCAACAAGTCTTTCTTCACACTTCTAAACATTCTTCATCCATCTCTAGCACTTGTAATCAATTAAATTCATTGTATTATAACATATTCTAACCCAAAATAACTTTATACAAGCCATTTACTTCCTCAAAGCATTGGTTGTGGGTTCTTATCCCATTTGAGACCAAACTTCAACAAGTCTTTCTTCACACTTCTAAATATTCTTCATCCATCTCTAGCACTTGTAAACAATCAAATTCATTGTATTATAACATATTATAACCCAAAACAACTTTATACAAGCAATTTACTGCCTCAAAGCATTGGTTGTGGGTTCTTATCCCATTTGGGACCAAACTTCAACAAGTCTTTCTTCACACTTCTAAACATTCTTCATCCATCTCTAGCACTTGTAATCAATCAAATTCATTGAATTATAACATATTATAACCCAAAATAACTTTATACAAGCAATTAACAACCTCAAAGCAATGTTTGTGGGTTCTTATCCCATTTGGGACCAAACTTCAACAAGTCTTTCTTCACACTTCTAAACATTCTTCATCCATCTCTAGCACTTGTAATCAATCAAATTCATTGTATTATAACATATTCTAACAAAAAATAACTTTATACAAGCCATTTACTGCCTCAAAGCATTAGTTGTTGGTTCTTATCCCATTTGGGACCAAACTTCAACAAGTCTTTCTTCACACTTCTAAACATTCTTCATCCTTTCTAGCACTTGTAAACAATCAAATTCATTGTATTATAACATATTATAACCCAAAACAACTTTATACAAGCCATTTACTTCCTCAAAGCATTGGTTGTGGGTTCTTATCCCATTTGGGACCAAACTTCAACAAGTCTTTCTTCACACTTCTAAACATTCTTCATCCATCTCTAGCACTTGTAATCAATCAAATACATTGAATTATAACATATTATAACCCAAAATAACTTTATAAAAGCAATTAACAACCTCAAAGCAATGTTTGTGGGTTCTTATCCCATTTGGGACCAAACTTCAACAAGTCTTTCTTCACACTTCTAAACATTCTTCATCCATCTCTAGCACTTGTAATCAATCAAATTCATTGTATTATAACATATTCTAACCCAAAATAACTTTATACAAGCAATTAACTATATCAAAGCAATGTTTGTGGGTTCTTATCCCATTTGGGACCAAACTTCAACAAGTCTTTCTTCACACTTCTAAACATTCTTCATCCATCTCTAGCACTTGTAAACAATCAAATTCATTGTATTATAATATATTCTAACCCATAATAACTTTATACAAGCCATTTACTGCCTCAAAGCATTGGTTGTGGGTTCTTATCCCATTTGGGACCAAACTTCAACAAGTCTTTCTTCACACTTCTAAACATTCTTCATCCATCTCTAGCACTTGTAATCAATTAAATTCATTGTATTATAACATATTCTAACCCAAAATAACTTTATACAAGCCATTTACTTCCTCAAAGCATTGGTTGTGCGTTCTTATCCCATTTGAGACCAAACTTCAACAAGTCTTTCTTCACACTTCTAAATATTCTTCATCCATCTCTAGCACTTGTAAACAATCAAATTCATTGTATTATAACATATTATAACCCAAAACAACTTTATACAAGCAATTTACTGCCTCAAAGCATTGGTTGTGGGTTCTTATCCCATTTGGGACCAAACTTCAACAAGTCTTTCTTCACACTTCTAAACATTCTTCATCCATCTCTAGCACTTGTAATCAATCAAATTCATTGAATTATAACATATTATAACCCAAAATAACTTTATACAAGCAATTAACAACCTCAAAGCAATGTTTGTGGGTTCTTATCCCATTTGGGACCAAACTTCAACAAGTCTTTCTTCACACTTCTAAACATTCTTCATCCATCTCTAGCACTTGTAATCAATCAAATTCATTGTATTATAACATATTCTAACCAAAAATAACTTTATACAAGCCATTTACTGCCTCAAAGCATTAGTTGTTGGTTCTTATCCCATTTGGGACCAAACTTCAACAAGTCTTTCTTCACACTTCTAAACATTCTTCATCCATCTCTAGCACTTGTAAACAATCAAATTCATTGTATTATAACATATTATAACCCAAAACAACTTTATACAAGCCATTTACTTCCTCAAAGCATTGGTTGTGGGTTCTTATCCCATTTGGGACCAAACTTCAACAAGTCTTTCTTCACACTTCTAAACATTCTTCATCCATCTCTAGCACTTGTAATCAATCAAATACATTGAATTATAACATATTATAACCCAAAATAACTTTATAAAAGCAATTAACAACCTCAAAGCAATGTTTGTGGGTTCTTATCCCATTTGGGACCAAACTTCAACAAGTCTTTCTTCACACTTCTAAACATTCTTCATCCATCTCTAGCACTTGTAATCAATCAAATTCATTGTATTATAACATATTCTAACCCAAAATAACTTTATACAAGCAATTAACTATATCAAAGCAATGTTTGTGGGTTCTTATCCCATTTGGGACCAAACTTCAACAAGTCTTTCTTCACACTTCTAAACATTCTTCATCCATCTCTAGCACTTGTAAACAATCAAATTCATTGTATTATAACATATTCTAACCCATAATAACTTTATACAAGCCATTTACTGCCTCAAAGCATTGGTTGTGGGTTCTTATCCCATTTGGGACCAAACTTCAACAAGTCTTTCTTCACACTTCTAAACATTCTTCATCCATCTCTAGCACTTGTAATCAATTAAATTCATTGTATTCTAACATATTCTAACCCAAAATAACTTTATACAAGCCATTTACTTCCTCAAAGCATTGGTTGTGGGTTCTTATCCCATTTGAGACCAAACTTCAACAAGTCTTTCTTCACGCTTCTAAACATTCTTCATCCATCTCTAGCACTTGTAATCAATCAAATTCATTGTATTATAACATATTATAACCCAAAACAACTTTATACAAGCAATTTACTGCCTCAAAGCATTGGTTGTGGGTTCTTATCCCATTTGGGACCAAACTTCAACAAGTCTTTCTTCACACTTCTAAACATTCTTCATCCATCTCTAGCACTTGTAATCAATCAAATTCATTGAATTATAACATATTCTAACCCAAAATAACTTTATACAAGCAATTAACTATATCAAAGCAATGTTTGTGGGTTCTTATCCCATTTGGGACCAAACTTCAACAAGTCTTTCTTCACACTTCTAAACATTCTTCATCCATCTCTAGCACTTGTAAACAATCAAATTCATTGTATTATAACATATTCTAACCCATAATAACTTTATACAAGCCATTTACTGCCTCAAAGCATTGGTTGTGGGTTCTTATCCCATTTGGGACCAAACTTCAACAAGTCTTTCTTCACACTTCTAAACATTCTTCATCCATCTCTAGCACTTGTAATCAATTAAATTCATTGTATTCTAACATATTCTAACCCAAAATAACTTTATACAAGCCATTTACTTCCTCAAAGCATTGGTTGTCGGTTCTTATCCCATTTGAGACCAAACTTCAACAAGTCTTTCTTCACACTTCTAAACATTCTTCATCCATCTCTAGCACTTGTAAACAATCAAATTCATTGTAATATAACATATTATAACCCAACACAACTTTATACAAGCCATTTACTTCTTCAAAGCATTGGTTGTGGGTTCTTATCCCATTTGAGACCAAACTTCAACAAGTCTTTCTTCACACTTCTAAACATTCTTCATCCATCTCTACCACTTGTACTCAATCAAATTCATTGTATTATAACATATTCTAACCCAAAATAACATTATACAAGCCATTTACTACCTCAAAGCAATGTTTGTGGGATCTTATCCCATTTGGGACCAAACTTCAACAAGTCTTTCTTCACACTTCTAAACATTCTTCATCCATCTCTAGCACTTGTAATCAATCAAACTCATTGTATTATAACATATTCTAACCCAAAATAACTTTATACAAGCCATTTACTACCTCAAAGCATTGGTTGTGGGTTCTTATCCCATTTGGGACCAAACTTCAACAAGTCTTTCTTCACACTTCTAAACATTCTTCATCCATCTCTAGCACTTGTAATCAATCAAATTCATTGAATTATAACATATTCTAACCCAAAATAACTTTATACAAGCAATTAACTATATCAAAGCAATGTTTGTGGGTTCTTATCCCATTTGGGACCAAACTTCAACAAGTCTTTCTTCACACTTCTAAACATTCTTCATCCATCTCTAGCACTTGTAAACAATCAAATTCATTGTATTATAACATATTCTAACCCAAAATAACTTTATACAAGCAATTAACTATATCAAAGCAATGTTTGTGGGTTCTTATCCCATTTGGGACCAAACTTCAACAAGTCTTTCTTCACACTTCTAAACATTCTTCATCCATCTCTAGCACTTGTAAACAATCAAATTCATTGTATTATGAAATATTCTAACCCAAAATAACTTTATACAAGCCATTTACTTCCTCAAAGCATTGGTTGTG
Source organism: Capsella bursa-pastoris (assembly GCA_036452645.1). Lineage (NCBI taxonomy): Eukaryota > Viridiplantae > Streptophyta > Magnoliopsida > Brassicales > Brassicaceae > Capsella > Capsella bursa-pastoris. The sequence goes on from CP144192.1 coordinate 7,921,009, forward strand.
GGTTCTTATCCAATTTGAGACCAAACTTCAACAAGTCTTTCTTCACACTTCTAAATATTCTTCATCCATCTCTAGCACTTGTAAACAATCAAATTCATTGTATTATAACATATTATAACCCAAAACAACTTTATACAAGCCATTTACTTCCTCAAAGCATTGGTTGTGGGTTCTTATCCCATTTGGGACCAAACTTCAACAAGTCTTTCTTCACACTTCTAAACATTCTTCATCCATCTCTAGCACTTGTAATCAATCAAATTCATTGTATTCTAACATATTCTAACCCAAAATAACTTTATACAAGCCATTTAGTCCCTCAAAGCATTGGTTGTGGGTTCTTATCCCATTTGGGACCAAACTTCAACAAGTCTTTCTTCACACTTCTAAACATTCTTCATCCATCTCTACCACTTGTACTCAATCAAATTCATTGTATTATAACATATTCTAACCCAAAATAACATTATACAAGCCATTTACTACCTCAAAGCAATGTTTGTGGGATCTTATCCCATTTGGGACCAAACTTCAACAAGTCTTTCTTCACACTTCTAAACATTCTTCATCCATCTCTAGCACTTGTAATCAATCAAATTCATTGTATTATAACATATTCTAACCCATAATAACTTTATACAAGCCATTTACTGCCTCAAAGCATTGGTTGTGGGTTCTTATCCCATTTGGGACCAAACTTCAACAAGTCTTTCTTCACACTTCTAAACATTCTTCATCCATCTCTAGCACTTGTAATCAATTAAATTCATTGTATTCTAACATATTCTAACCCAAAATAACTTTATACAAGCCATTTACTTCCTCAAAGCATTGGTTGTGGGTTCTTATCCCATTTGAGACCAAACTTCAACAAGTCTTTCTTCACGCTTCTAAACATTCTTCATCCATCTCTAGCACTTGTAATCAATCAAATTCATTGTATTATAACATATTATAACCCAAAACAACTTTATACAAGCAATTTACTGCCTCAAAGCATTGGTTGTGGGTTCTTATCCCATTTGGGACCAAACTTCAACAAGTCTTTCTTCACACTTCTAAACATTCTTCATCCATCTCTAGCACTTGTAATCAATCAAATTCATTGAATTATAACATATTCTAACCCAAAATAACTTTATACAAGCAATTAACTATATCAAAGCAATGTTTGTGGGTTCTTATCCCATTTGGGACCAAACTTCAACAAGTCTTTCTTCACACTTCTAAACATTCTTCATCCATCTCTAGCACTTGTAAACAATCAAATTCATTGTATTATAACATATTCTAACCCATAATAACTTTATACAAGCCATTTACTGCCTCAAAGCATTGGTTGTGGGTTCTTATCCCATTTGGGACCAAACTTCAACAAGTCTTTCTTCACACTTCTAAACATTCTTCATCCATCTCTAGCACTTATAAACAATCAAATTCATTGTATTATGAAATATTCTAACCCAAAATAACTTTATACAAGCCATTTACTTCCTCAAAGCATTGGTTGTGGGTTCTTATCCCATTTGAGACCAAACTTCAACAAGTCTTTCTTCACACTTCTAAACATTCTTCATCCATCTCTAGCACATGTAATCAATCAAATTCATTGTATTATAACATATTCTAACCCAAAATAACTTTATACAAGCCATTTACTGCCTCAAAGCATTGGTTGTGGGTTCTTATCCCATTTGGGACCAAACTTCAACAAGTCTTTCTTCACACTTCTAAACATTCTTCATCCATCTCTAGCACTTGTAAACAATCAAATTCATTGTATTATAACATATTCTAACCCAAAATAACTTTATACAAGCCATTTACTCCCTCAAAGCATTGGTTGTGGGTTCTTATCCCATTTGGGACCAAACTTCAACAAGTCTTTCTTCACACTTCTAAACATTCTTCATCCATCTCTAGCACTTGTAAACAATCAAATTCATTGTATTATGAAATATTCTAACCCAAAATAACTTTATACAAGCCATTTACTTCCTCAAAGCATTGGTTGTGGGTTCTTATCCCATTTGAGACCAAACTTCAACAAGTCTTTCTTCACACTTCTAAATATTCTTCATCCATCTCTAGCACTTGTAAACAATCAAATTCATTGTATTATAACATATTATAACCCAAAACAACTTTATACAAGCAATTTACTGCCTCAAAGCATTGGTTGTGGGTTCTTATCCCATTTGGGACCAAACTTCAACAAGTCTTTCTTCACACTTCTAAACATTCTTCATCCATCTCTAGCACTTGTAATCAATCAAATTCATTGAATTATAACATATTATAACCCAAAATAACTTTATACAAGCAATTAACAACCTCAAAGCAATGTTTGTGGGTTCTGATCCCATTTGGGACCAAACTTCAACAAGTCTTTCTTCACATTTCTAAACATTCTTCATCCATCTCTAGCACTTGTAATCAATCAAATTCATTGTATTATAACATATTCTAACCAAAAATAACTTTATACAAGCCATTTACTGCCTCAAAGCATTAGTTGTTGGTTCTTATCCCATTTGGGACCAAACTTCAACAAGTCTTTCTTCACACTTCTAAACATTCTTCATCCATCTCTAGCACTTGTAAACAATCAAATTCATTGTATTATAACATATTATAACCCAAAACAACTTTATACAAGCCATTTACTTCCTCAAAGCATTGGTTGTGGGTTCTTATCCCATTTGGGACCAAACTTCAACAAGTCTTTCTTCACACTTCTAAACATTCTTCATCCATCTCTAGCACTTGTAATCAATCAAATACATTGAATTATAACATATTATAACCCAAAATAACTTTATAAAAGCAATTAACAACCTCAAAGCAATGTTTGTGGGTTCTTATCCCATTTGGGACCAAACTTCAACAAGTCTTTCTTCACACTTCTTAACATTCTTCATCCATCTCTAGCACTTGTAATCAATCAAATTCATTGTATTATAACATATTCTAACCCAAAATAACTTTATACAAGCAATTAACTATATCAAAGCAATGTTTGTGGGTTCTTATCCCATTTGGGACCAAACTTCAACAAGTCTTTCTTCACACTTCTAAACATTCTTCATCCATCTCTAGCACTTGTAAACAATCAAATTCATTGTATTATAACATATTCTAACCCATAATAACTTTATACAAGCCATTTACTGCCTCAAAGCATTGGTTGTGGGTTCTTATCCCATTTGGGACCAAACTTCAACAAGTCTTTCTTCACACTTCTAAACATTCTTCATCCATCTCTAGCACTTGTAATCAATTAAATTCATTGTATTCTAACATATTCTAACCCAAAATAACTTTATACAAGCCATTTACTTCCTCAAAGCATTGGTTGTGGGTTCTTATCCCATTTGAGACCAAACTTCAACAAGTCTTTCTTCACGCTTCTAAACATTCTTCATCCATCTCTAGCACTTGTAATCAATCAAATTCATTGTATTATAACATATTATAACCCAAAACAACTTTATACAAGCAATTTACTGCCTCAAAGCATTGGTTGTGGGTTCTTATCCCATTTGGGACCAAACTTCAACAAGTCTTTCTTCACACTTCTAAACATTCTTCATCCATCTCTAGCACTTGTAATCAATCAAATTCATTGAATTATAACATATTCTAACCCAAAATAACTTTATACAAGCAATTAACTATATCAAAGCAATGTTTGTGGGTTCTTATCCCATTTGGGACCAAACTTCAACAAGTCTTTCTTCACACTTCTAAACATTCTTCATCCATCTCTAGCACTTGTAAACAATCAAATTCATTGTATTATAACATATTCTAACCCATAATAACTTTATACAAGCCATTTACTGCCTCAAAGCATTGGTTGTGGGTTCTTATCCCATTTGGGACCAAACTTCAACAAGTCTTTCTTCACACTTCTAAACATTCTTCATCCATCTCTAGCACTTGTAATCAATTAAATTCATTGTATTCTAACATATTCTAACCCAAAATAACTTTATACAAGCCATTTACTTCCTCAAAGCATTGGTTGTGGGTTCTTATCCCATTTGAGACCAAACTTCAACAAGTCTTTCTTCACACTTCTAAACATTCTTCATCCATCTCTAGCACTTGTAAACAATCAAATTCATTGTATTATAACATATTATAACCCAAAACAACTTTATACAAGCCATTTACTTCTTCAAAGCATTGGTTGTGGGTTCTTATCCCATTTGAGACCAAACTTCAACAAGTCTTTCTTCACACTTCTAAACATTCTTCATCCATCTCTACCACTTGTACTCAATCAAATTCATTGTATTATAACATATTCTAACCCAAAATAACATTATACAAGCCATTTACTACCTCAAAGCAATGTTTGTGGGATCTTATCCCATTTGGGACCAAACTTCAACAAGTCTTTCTTCACACTTCTAAACATTCTTCATCCATCTCTAGCACTTGTAATCAATCAAATTCATTGTATTATAACATATTCTAACCCAAAATAACTTTATACAAGCCATTTACTACCTCAAAGCATTGGTTGTGGGTTCTTATCCCATTTGGGACCAAACTTCAACAAGTCTTTCTTCACACTTCTAAACATTCTTCATCCATCTCTAGCACTTGTAATCAATCAAATTCATTGTATTATAACATATTCTAACCCAAAATAACTTTATACAAGCCATTTACTTCCTCAAAGCATTGGTTGTGGGTTCTTATCCCATTTGGGACCAAACTTCAACAAGTCTTTCTTCACACTTCTAAACATTCTTCATCCATCTCTAGCACTTGTAATCAATCAAATTCATTGAATTATAACATATTATAACCCAAAATAACTTTATACAAGCAATTAACAACCTCAAAGCAATGTTTGTGGGTTCTTATCCCATTTGGGACCAAACTTCAACAAGTCTTTCTTCACACTTCTAAACATTCTTCATCCATCTCTAGCACTTGTAAACAATCAAATTCATTGTATTATGAAATATTCTAACCCAAAATAACTTTATACAAGCCATTTACTTCCTCAAAGCATTGGTTGTGGGTTCTTATCCCATTTGGGACCAAACTTCAACAAGTCTTTCTTCACACTTCTAAACATTCTTCATCCATCTCTAGCACTTGTAAACAATCAAATTCATTGTATTATAACATATTCTAACCCATAATAACTTTATACAAGCCATTTACTGCCTCAAAGCATTGGTTGTGGGTTCTTATCCCATTTGGGACCAAACTTCAACAAGTCTTTCTTCACACTTCTAAACATTCTTCATCCATCTCTAGCACTTGTAATCAATTAAATTCATTGTATTCTAACATATTCTAACCCAAAATAACTTTATACAAGCCATTTACTTCCTCAAAGCATTGGTTGTGGGTTCTTATCCCATTTGAGACCAAACTTCAACAAGTCTTTCTTCACACTTCTAAACATTCTTCATCCATCTCTAGCACTTGTAAACAATCAAATTCATTGTATTATAACATATTATAACCCAAAACAACTTTATACAAGCCATTTACTTCTTCAAAGCATTGGTTGTGGGTTCTTATCCCATTTGAGACCAAACTTCAACAAGTCTTTCTTCACACTTCTAAACATTCTTCATCCATCTCTACCACTTGTACTCAATCAAATTCATTGTATTATAACATATTCTAACCCAAAATAACATTATACAAGCCATTTACTACCTCAAAGCAATGTTTGTGGGATCTTATCCCATTTGGGACCAAACTTCAACAAGTCTTTCTTCACACTTCTAAACATTCTTCATCCATCTCTAGCACTTGTAATCAATCAAATTCATTGTATTATAACATATTCTAACCCAAAATAACTTTATACAAGCCATTTACTACCTCAAAGCATTGGTTGTGGGTTCTTATCCCATTTGGGACCAAACTTCAACAAGTCTTTCTTCACACTTCTAAACATTCTTCATCCATCTCTAGCACTTGTAATCAATCAAATTCATTGTATTATAACATATTCTAACCCAAAATAACTTTATACAAGCCATTTACTTCCTCAAAGCATTGGTTGTGGGTTCTTATCCCATTTGGGACCAAACTTCAACAAGTCTTTCTTCACACTTCTAAACATTCTTCATCCATCTCTAGCACTTGTAATCAATCAAATTCATTGAATTATAACATATTATAACCCAAAATAACTTTATACAAGCAATTAACAACCTCAAAGCAATGTTTGTGGGTTCTTATCCCATTTGGGACCAAACTTCAACAAGTCTTTCTTCACACTTCTAAACATTCTTCATCCATCTCTAGCACTTGTAAACAATCAAATTCATTGTATTATGAAATATTCTAACCCAAAATAACTTTATACAAGCCATTTACTTCCTCAAAGCATTGGTTGTGGGTTCTTATCCCATTTGGGACCAAACTTCAACAAGTCTTTCTTCACACTTCTAAACATTCTTCATCCATCTCTAGCACTTGTAAACAATCAAATTCATTGTATTATAACATATTCTAACCCATAATAACTTTATACAAGCCATTTACTGCCTCAAAGCATTGGTTGTGGGTTCTTATCCCATTTGGGACCAAACTTCAACAAGTCTTTCTTCACACTTCTAAACATTCTTCATCCATCTCTAGCACTTGTAATCAATTAAATTCATTGTATTCTAACATATTCTAACCCAAAATAACTTTATACAAGCCATTTACTTCCTCAAAGCATTGGTTGTGGGTTCTTATCCCATTTGAGACCAAACTTCAACAAGTCTTTCTTCACGCTTCTAAACATTCTTCATCCATCTCTAGCACTTGTAATCAATCAAATTCATTGTATTATAACATATTATAACCCAAAACAACTTTATACAAGCAATTTACTGCCTCAAAGCATTGGTTGTGGGTTCTTATCCCATTTGGGACCAAACTTCAACAAGTCTTTCTTCACACTTCTAAACATTCTTCATCCATCTCTAGCACTTGTAATCAATCAAATTCATTGAATTATAACATATTCTAACCCAAAATAACTTTATACAAGCAATTAACTATATCAAAGCAATGTTTGTGGGTTCTTATCCCATTTGGGACCAAACTTCAACAAGTCTTTCTTCACACTTCTAAACATTCTTCATCCATCTCTAGCACTTGTAAACAATCAAATTCATTATATTATAACATATTCTAACCCATAATAACTTTATACAAGCCATTTACTGCCTCAAAGCATTGGTTGTGGGTTCTTATCCCATTTGGGACCAAACTTCAACAAGTCTTTCTTCACACTTCTAAACATTCTTCATCCATCTCTAGCACTTGTAATCAATTAAATTCATTGTATTCTAACATATTCTAACCCAAAATAACTTTATACAAGCCATTTACTTCCTCAAAGCATTGGTTGTGGGTTCTTATCCCATTTGAGACCAAACTTCAACAAGTCTTTCTTCACACTTCTAAACATTCTTCATCCATCTCTAGCACTTGTAAACAATCAAATTCATTGTATTATAACATATTATAACCCAAAACAACTTTATACAAGCCATTTACTTCTTCAAAGCATTGGTTGTGGGTTCTTATCCCATTTGAGACCAAACTTCAACAAGTCTTTCTTCACACTTCTAAACATTCTTCATCCATCTCTACCACTTGTACTCAATCAAATTCATTGTATTATAACATATTCTAACCCAAAATAACATTATACAAGCCATTTACTACCTCAAAGCAATGTTTGTGGGATCTTATCCCATTTGGGACCAAACTTCAACAAGTCTTTCTTCACACTTCTAAACATTCTTCATCCATCTCTAGCACTTGTAATCAATCAAATTCATTGTATTATAACATATTCTAACCCAAAATAACTTTATACAAGCCATTTACTACCTCAAAGCATTGGTTGTGGGTTCTTATCCCATTTGGGACCAAACTTCAACAAGTCTTTCTTCACACTTCTAAACATTCTTCATCCATCTCTAGCACTTGTAATCAATCAAATTCATTGTATTATAACATATTCTAACCCAAAATAACTTTATACAAGCCATTTACTTCCTCAAAGCATTGGTTGTGGGTTCTTATCCCATTTGGGACCAAACTTCAACAAGTCTTTCTTCACACTTCTAAACATTCTTCATCCATCTCTAGCACTTGTAATCAATCAAATTCATTGAATTATAACATATTATAACCCAAAATAACTTTATACAAGCAATTAACAACCTCAAAGCAATGTTTGTGGGTTCTTATCCCATTTGGGACCAAACTTCAACAAGTCTTTCTTCACACTTCTAAACATTCTTCATCCATCTCTAGCACTTATAAACAATCAAATTCATTGTATTATGAAATATTCTAACCCAAAATAACTTTATACAAGCCATTTACTTCCTCAAAGCATTGGTTGTGGGTTCTTATCCCATTTGAGACCAAACTTCAACAAGTCTTTCTTCACACTTCTAAACATTCTTCATCCATCTCTAGCACATGTAATCAATCAAATTCATTGTATTATAACATATTCTAACCCAAAATAACTTTATACAAGCCATTTACTGCCTCAAAGCATTGGTTGTGGGTTCTTATCCCATTTGGGACCAAACTTCAACAAGTCTTTCTTCACACTTCTAAACATTCTTCATCCATCTCTAGCACTTGTAAACAATCAAATTCATTGTATTATAACATATTCTAACCCAAAATAACTTTATACAAGCCATTTACTCCCTCAAAGCATTGGTTGTGGGTTCTTATCCCATTTGGGACCAAACTTCAACAAGTCTTTCTTCACACTTCTAAACATTCTTCATCCATCTCTAGCACTTGTAAACAATCAAATTCATTGTATTATGAAATATTCTAACCCAAAATAACTTTATACAAGCCATTTACTTCCTCAAAGCATTGGTTGTGGGTTCTTATCCCATTTGAGACCAAACTTCAACAAGTCTTTCTTCACACTTCTAAATATTCTTCATCCATCTCTAGCACTTGTAAACAATCAAATTCATTGTATTATAACATATTATAACCCAAAACAACTTTATACAAGCAATTTACTGCCTCAAAGCATTGGTTGTGGGTTCTTATCCCATTTGGGACCAAACTTCAACAAGTCTTTCTTCACACTTCTAAACATTCTTCATCCATCTCTAGCACTTGTAATCAATCAAATTCATTGAATTATAACATATTATAACCCAAAATAACTTTATACAAGCAATTAACAACCTCAAAGCAATGTTTGTGGGTTCTGATCCCATTTGGGACCAAACTTCAACAAGTCTTTCTTCACACTTCTAAACATTCTTCATCCATCTCTAGCACTTGTAATCAATCAAATTCATTGTATTATAACATATTCTAACCAAAAATAACTTTATACAAGCCATTTACTGCCTCAAAGCATTAGTTGTTGGTTCTTATCCCATTTGGGACCAAACTTCAACAAGTCTTTCTTCACACTTCTAAACATTCTTCATCCATCTCTAGCACTTGTAAACAATCAAATTCATTGTATTATAACATATTATAACCCAAAACAACTTTATACAAGCCATTTACTTCCTCAAAGCATTGGTTGTGGGTTCTTATCCCATTTGGGACCAAACTTCAACAAGTCTTTCTTCACACTTCTAAACATTCTTCATCCATCTCTAGCACTTGTAATCAATCAAATACATTGAATTATAACATATTATAACCCAAAATTGTAAGATTTCAAAGAGAATGAGCTGCAAGATCCACTCTTCTCCATAAAACTCACAAGAAACTCACAAGAACACCAAATCTGAGTTTGTGTGTCTCTTGTGTAAAACCATCAAGAAACGAACTCAATAATAGACATTCTTGAGGTTATAAACTAAGTAATACACGCCCATTTAAGCTGTATATACTTAAGAATAAGCATGAGAGGCAGCAGCTCTCTCACACCAAAACAGAACCCAAAACCCTTATGAAATCGATTAGAAGGAAAGGAGAGAATTAGATGAGAGAAAGGGATGAGACCAAGCATTGCCAAAGCTTGGTCTCTCCATGAGAATATAAAGATCAGAACTTCCCCATTTGAGAGTATAAGAGACGATTTTAGTATAGGGGAAGACTCCCCAAGGGAGAGCTTAGGTTTTATTATGCATAAGCTTACATATATATACTACAATGAATGGGATAAGATGTATCCCTTCTAACCCTATTCTCCAACGGTTCTATACATTTAAATCTACTTATTTAAACTTATATCTACACACAATATAGAGGAGAAAGTGACATGAAGAGAGAGGGCGAGCTGGTCCCAAGCTTAGATAGTGACATCTCCGAAAAAGCTTCAAATGCCCACTTGTGGTTTTTCTCTTTGGTTGCTTTATCTCCAACGTCTATATTGAGGTCTTGGGCGCCTAAGAATGATAGTGACAGGTCATAAACGTTCCTCTTAGCCCACATGTGACTCCTTGCAACTTGCATTGCTTCCACACACATGTGACTCCTCTTTTGGCGCTTAAACACATTCAAATCTAGGGACTTCTTCACTTCGTTCATCGACCCTAGATTTGCACATTCTTTATCATCTTGTTGTTGACCCTAGATTTGCACACCTTCATCTTCAAGATTGACCCGAACTTTGCACATTCTTCTTTGGTGATTAAACCCCGGTTTTGCACATCTTGGTGATGACCCGAACTTTGCACAAGCTTCGGTCTTGATAACTTTGACCCGAACTTTGCACATCTTGATAACTTCATGAATGACCCGCACTTTGCACATCTTGATAACTTCATGAAAGAACCGAACTTTGCACATCTTGATAACTTCATGAATGACCCGCACTTTGCACATCTTGATAACTTCATGAATGACCCGAACTTTGCACATTCGTTTCTTGAGTCTTGGTGACTTGAACCGTGTTTTGCACGGCTATTATCAACACTTCGAGTAGAGCTCTTCGGCCTTGTCTTAAGGAACTTCGGCCTCGGCTCTCCTTTGCTTCTTGTGTTTTCCGTGACATGTCATGTATTAATCGCGAGTTTACTTCCGGATGTATGGCTCCTTTACATGACTTCTTCATTCGGTTCAATACTCCCCCTCAAGCTTAAGCGTAGAGATATCGGAGGTTGAGCTTGGACATAAACGAGCCTAGTTGAGTGTGTCACTTCATTTTGTACACGATCATGCTCGGCCTCTTCTTCAAGAATGCGGCCTTCAGTTTTCCTTCTCTTCTTTCTCTCCAATACTCCCCCTCAAGCTTGACATTGGGGACCAAAGGCCAAGCTTGCAACACATAAAGGACTACCTCGTTAAAAACCTTAGCAAAGAAAACCTCTTGGGATAAAACTTTGCTAAGGGAAAAAGAGTGTAGCCTCCATGGTTGAATGAAGTAGCTATGGTCATGGTTTGAACGTGGGTTTGCTTAGGCACTTGCTTTGACTTCTTGTTGAGACTCAATCGTGTGTGTACTCGCTTGAGGGCCTTCTCCTCTCGGTCACCACTATGAATTGATCTTCCTTGAGTCAAGCTACATTATCCATGCTTCTTCCCTTCCCATACCATAGCTTCCATGATGCAACCGGTTCTCTTCTTCTCATCTAGCTTCTTTTGATGGCTTTCGTTTTCTTTTACACCTTAATTCAAAAGATGTAAAGAAATCTTAAGTATATGTGCCACAAGAATATCATAAAGCTTAGACGAGACTTGAAAGAACTTATATTGAACTAACTAGTTCAATTTAAACACATGCATATAAATCAGATACAAACCATGAAATGCGGTTTTAAAAACATGCTAAATCCAATTTCAAATTCAGTTCATAAAACAGATTTTAACAAATTGACAAATGTCATGGAAATAATTTTAAAACTGGTATTAAGCTTTTAAAAACCTTATAAAGTACTTATAAAAATATTTTTCACCTTTTAAAATAATAAAAATCGTTTGAAAAATATTTTAAAATATTTTCAACTTTAAAAGTAATTTTAAATCGATTTTAGAAATATTGCCACCATTTTCAAAACCTTAAAACTGAATTTAAGAAATATTTGAAAAGAGAATTTAAATGTAAATAAATTCAAACTTGATAAATCTAAATCAAAAATATGACTAACACTAATCATATTTTGACAACTTAACAATTCAAATCACAATCAACACCTAAAATCATTTTAAACAATGAAGACTCCAATTATGATCATCATGCAATTTCAAGTTCAAATATGAGCAATCTAATCAACAAAATTTAAAGAGTAAGGTTTAGAATTAGCCTTTTGTCTTCTTTGTTGTAAATGGTTGGATGAGACTTGGTTTGCATCACCATTTGAGTTTCTGCCCCATGGGTCTCCTCTTCATGGTTAATGACTACTAGAACTCAATCCACCTCTTCTACATCCAACTTTGGATGAGCTTCATGATTGGCTTGGAGGCTTCTTCTCCAGCCACTTCTTGCTTCTTTCTATCTTCTTTGTAGCTTCCTTTGAAGCTGGAGAGAGATAGAACACTTCTTGACTTCATTTTGGCTTCATTGGAAGCGTTGTTCGTGGCCATTCGATGGCCAACCGATCTCTTAACCGACCTTCATGGTCGATTGCTTCTACTTATTCGCGTCAGAATGATATGTTCCCACTGAATGGGTCATAACTTCTTAACGCCTGCTCGTATCCGGATAGTTTTACTTCCACTAGAAAGCTTACTCAATTTCCAAGAACTTCTATGAAGGACATTGGAGCTGAATCGCAGTGAAAGGCCTTCGTACGAGTCGATCTTTAAGACGCTTCGACAGAGACTTTGCTTCTTGCCGAGAATATAACCAGAATTTGTGACTTGGTAACCAAGATGTTGAATCATCTTTGGGAACCAATAACTTGAGTTTTCCATGGCTTGGGCCATCCCTTGAGTCAAGAAACCTTGTGCCTAGTATAATTGACACCTAGTGCACATCCAATCTTGAACTCCAACAACTTGACGCTAACACACATGTCTTGAGTTGATTCATCACTTTCCACCAGCTTGCCTTTCCATTAGGCGTCTCCACAAGAACTTCAACCATAGCATTCACCCTCGGTAAGCCTCGCGGGTTTTCCCTTGATCTTCCGGAGCTTTGACTCGCTAGAAAGAACATCCTTGTGGTCTCCAAAGCTTGATGGCCATTGGTTCTAACTTCAAGCATTGTGTTGCGCCTTCAAGAACCAAAAAGGTTCATAAGAGTATTTGTAACCAGAATGAGAGTATGAGTAACCAAGATTTTGAGAATAAGTAGCCAAGAGAATAGAGTAACCAGAAGTATAAGAGATTTTGCGGAATAGAAAAGAGAATGAGTGTTTGGGTGTTTGTGGGTGTTTGGACAGAGATTTCCTCTGAATTTCTTTGCTTATAAAAGCCAAAGCAGCTCAGATCTTTCAACCTGGCTCTGATACCATGTAAGATTTCAAAGAGAATGAGCTGCAAGATCCACTCTTCTCCATAAAACTCACAAGAAACTCACAAGAACACCAAATCTGAGTTTGTGTGTCTCTTGTGTAAAACCATCAAGAAACGAACTCAATAATAGACATTCTTGAGGTTATAAACTAAGTAATACACGCCCATTTAAGCTGTATATACTTAAGAATAAGCATGAGAGGCAGCAGCTCTCTCACACCAAAACAGAACCCAAAACCCTTATGAAATCGATTAGAAGGAAAGGAGAGAATTAGATGAGAGAAAGGGATGAGACCAAGCATTGCCAAAGCTTGGTCTCTCCATGAGAATATAAAGATCAGAACTTCCCCATTTGAGAGTATAAGAGACGATTTTAGTATAGGGGAAGACTCCCCAAGGGAGAGCTTAGGTTTTATTATGCATAAGCTTACATATATATACTACAATGAATGGGATAAGATGTATCCCTTCTAACCCTATTCTCCAACGGTTCTATACATTTAAATCTACTTATTTAAACTTATATCTACACACAATATAGAGGAGAAAGTGACATGAAGAGAGAGGGCGAGCTGGTCCCAAGCTTAGATAGTGACATCTCCGAAAAAGCTTCAAATGCCCACTTGTGGTTTTTCTCTTTGGTTGCTTTATCTCCAACGTCTATATTGAGGTCTTGGGCACCTAAGAATGATAGTGACAGGTCATAAACGTTCCTCTTAGCCCACATGTGACTCCTTGCAACTTGCATTGCTTCCACACACATGTGACTCCTCTTTTGGCGCTTAAACACATTCAAATCTAGGGACTTCTTCACTTCGTTCATCGACCCTAGATTTGCACATTCTTTATCATCTTGTTGTTGACCCTAGATTTGCACACCTTCATCTTCAAGATTGACCCGAACTTTGCACATTCTTCTTTGGTGATTAAACCCCGGTTTTGCACATCTTGGTGATGACCCGAACTTTGCACAAGCTTCGGTCTTGATAACTTTGACCCGAACTTTGCACATCTTGATAACTTCATGAATGACCCGCACTTTGCACATCTTGATAACTTCATGAAAGAACCGAACTTTGCACATCTTGATAACTTCATGAATGACCCGCACTTTGCACATCTTGATAACTTCATGAATGACCCGAACTTTGCACATTCGTTTCTTGAGTCTTGGTGACTTGAACCGTGTTTTGCACGGCTATTATCAACACTTCGAGTAGAGCTCTTCGGCCTTGTCTTAAGGAACTTCGGCCTCGGCTCTCCTTTGCTTCTTGTGTTTTCCGTGACATGTCATGTATTAATCGCGAGTTTACTTCCGGATGTATGGCTCCTTTACATGACTTCTTCATTCGGTTCAATAAAAATAACTTTATAAAAGCAATTAACAACCTCAAAGCAATGTTTGTGGGTTCTTATCCCATTTGGGACCAAACTTCAACAAGTCTTTCTTCACACTTCTTAACATTCTTCATCCATCTCTAGCACTTGTAATCAATCAAATTCATTGTATTATAACATATTCTAACCCAAAATAACTTTATACAAGCAATTAACTATATCAAAGCAATGTTTGTGGGTTCTTATCCCATTTGGGACCAAACTTCAACAAGTCTTTCTTCACACTTCTAAACATTCTTCATCCATCTCTAGCACTTGTAAACAATCAAATTCATTGTATTATAACATATTCTAACCCATAATAACTTTATACAAGCCATTTACTGCCTCAAAGCATTGGTTGTGGGTTCTTATCCCATTTGGGACCAAACTTCAACAAGTCTTTCTTCACACTTCTAAACATTCTTCATCCATCTCTAGCACTTGTAATCAATTAAATTCATTGTATTCTAACATATTCTAACCCAAAATAACTTTATACAAGCCATTTACTTCCTCAAAGCATTGGTTGTGGGTTCTTATCCCATTTGAGACCAAACTTCAACAAGTCTTTCTTCACGCTTCTAAACATTCTTCATCCATCTCTAGCACTTGTAATCAATCAAATTCATTGTATTATAACATATTATAACCCAAAACAACTTTATACAAGCAATTTACTGCCTCAAAGCATTTGTTGTGGGTTCTTATCCCATTTGGGACCAAACTTCAACAAGTCTTTCTTCACACTTCTAAACATTCTTCATCCATCTCTAGCACTTGTAATCAATCAAATTCATTGAATTATAACATATTCTAACCCAAAATAACTTTATACAAGCAATTAACTATATCAAAGCAATGTTTGTGGGTTCTTATCCCATTTGGGACCAAACTTCAACAAGTCTTTCTTCACACTTCTAAACATTCTTCATCCATCTCTAGCACTTGTAAACAATCAAATTCATTGTATTATAACATATTCTAACCCATAATAACTTTATACAAGCCATTTACTGCCTCAAAGCATTGGTTGTGGGTTCTTATCCCATTTGGGACCAAACTTCAACAAGTCTTTCTTCACACTTCTAAACATTCTTCATCCATCTCTAGCACTTGTAATCAATTAAATTCATTGTATTCTAACATATTCTAACCCAAAATAACTTTATACAAGCCATTTACTTCCTCAAAGCATTGGTTGTGGGTTCTTATCCCATTTGAGACCAAACTTCAACAAGTCTTTCTTCACACTTCTAAACATTCTTCATCCATCTCTAGCACTTGTAAACAATCAAATTCATTGTATTATAACATATTATAACCCAAAACAACTTTATACAAGCCATTTACTTCTTCAAAGCATTGGTTGTGGGTTCTTATCCCATTTGAGACCAAACTTCAACAAGTCTTTCTTCACACTTCTAAACATTCTTCATCCATCTCTACCACTTGTACTCAATCAAATTCATTGTATTATAACATATTCTAACCCAAAATAACATTATACAAGCCATTTACTACCTCAAAGCAATGTTTGTGGGATCTTATCCCATTTGGGACCAAACTTCAACAAGTCTTTCTTCACACTTCTAAACATTCTTCATCCATCTCTAGCACTTGTAATCAATCAAATTCATTGTATTATAACATATTCTAACCCAAAATAACTTTATACAAGCCATTTACTACCTCAAAGCATTGGTTGTGGGTTCTTATCCCATTTGGGACCAAACTTCAACAAGTCTTTCTTCACACTTCTAAACATTCTTCATCCATCTCTAGCACTTGTAATCAATCAAATTCATTGTATTATAACATATTCTAACCCAAAATAACTTTATACAAGCCATTTACTTCCTCAAAGCATTGGTTGTGGGTTCTTATCCCATTTGGGACCAAACTTCAACAAGTCTTTCTTCACACTTCTAAACATTCTTCATCCATCTCTAGCACTTATAATCAATCAAATTCATTGAATTATAACATATTATAACCCAAAATAACTTTATACAAGCAATTAACAACCTCAAAGCAATGTTTGTGGGTTCTTATCCCATTTGGGACCAAACTTCAACAAGTCTTTCTTCACACTTCTAAACATTCTTCATCCATCTCTAGCACTTATAAACAATCAAATTCATTGTATTAAGAAATATTCTAACCCAAAATAACTTTATACAAGCCATTTACTTCCTCAAAGCATTGGTTGTGGGTTCTTATCCCATTTGAGACCAAACTTCAACAAGTCTTTCTTCACACTTCTAAACATTCTTCATCCATCTCTAGCACATGTAATCAATCAAATTCATTGTATTATAACATATTCTAACCCAAAATAACTTTATACAAGCCATTTACTGCCTCAAAGCATTGGTTGTGGGTTCTTATCCCATTTGGGACCAAACTTCAACAAGTCTTTCTTCACACTTCTAAACATTCTTCATCCATCTCTAGCACTTGTAAACAATCAAATTCATTGTATTATAACATATTCTAACCCAAAATAACTTTATACAAGCCATTTACTCCCTCAAAGCATTGGTTGTGTGTTCTTATCCCATTTGGGACCAAACTTCAACAAGTCTTTCTTCACACTTCTAAACATTCTTCATCCATCTCTAGCACTTGTAAACAATCAAATTCATTGTATTATGAAATATTCTAACCCAAAATAACTTTATACAAGCCATTTACTTCCTCAAAGCATTGGTTGTGGGTTCTTATCCCATTTGAGACCAAACTTCAACAAGTCTTTCTTCACACTTCTAAACATTCTTCATCCATCTCTACCACTTGTACTCAATCAAATTCATTGTATTATAACATATTCTAACCCAAAATAACATTATATAAGCCATTTACTACCTCAAAGCAATGTTTGTGGGATCTTATCCCATTTGGGACCAAACTTCAACAAGTCTTTCTTCACACTTCTAAACATTCTTCATCCATCTCTAGCACTTGTAATCAATCAAATTCATTGTATTATAACATATTCTAACCCAAAATAACTTTATACAAGCCATTTACTACCTCAAAGCATTGGTTGTGGGTTCTTATCCCATTTGGGACCAAACTTCAACAAGTCTTTCTTCACACTTCTAAACATTCTTCATCCATCTCTAGCACTTGTAATCAATCAAATTCATTGTATTATAACATATTCTAACCCAAAATAACTTTATACAAGCCATTTACTACCTCAAAGCAATGTTTGTGGGATCTTATCCCATTTGGGACCAAACTTCAACAAGTCTTTCTTCACACTTCTAAACATTCTTCATCCATCTCTAGCACTTGTAATCAATCAAATTCATTGTATTATAACATATACTAACCCAAAATAACTTTATACAAGCCATTTACTACATCAAAGCATTGGTTGTGGGTTCTTATCCCATTTGAGACCAAACTTCAACAAGTCTTTCTTCACACTTCTTCATCCATCTCTAGCACTTGTAAACAATCAAATTCATTGTATTATAACATATTATAACCCAAAACAACTTTATACAAGCCATTTACTGCCTCAAAGCATTGGTTGTGGGTTCTTATCCCATTTGGGACCAAACTTCAACAAGTCTTTCTTCACACTTCTAAACATTCTTCATCCATCTCTAGCACTTGTAATCAATCAAATTCATTGAATTATAACATATTATAACCTAAAATAACTTTATACAAGCAATTAACAACCTCAAAGCAATGTTTGTGGGTTCTTATCCCATTTGGGACCAAACTTCAACAAGTCTTTCTTCACACTTCTAAAAATTCTTCATCCATCTCTAGCACTTATAAACAATCAAATTCATTGTATTATGACATATTCTAACCCAAAATAACTTTATACAAGCCATTTACTTCCTCAAAGCATTGGTTGTGGGTTCTTATCCCATTTGAGACCAAACTTCAACAAGTCTTTCTTCACACTTCTAAACATTCTTCATCCATCTCTAGCACTTGTAATCAATCAAATTCATTGTATTATAACATATTCTAACCAAAAATAACTTTATACAAGCCATTTACTGCCTCAAAGCATTAGTTGTTGGTTCTTATCCCATTTGGGACCAAACTTCAACAAGTCTTTCTTCACACTTCTAAACATTCTTCATCCATCTCTAGCACTTGTAAACAATCAAATTCATTGTATTATAGCATATTCTAACCCAAAATAACTTTATACAAGCCCTTTACTGCCTCAAAGCATTGGTTGTGGGTTCTTATCCCATTTGGGACCAAACTTCAACAAGTCTTTCTTCACACTTCTAAACATTCTATATCCATCTCTAGCACTTGTAATCAATCAAATTCATTGAATTATAACATATTATAACCCAAAATAACTTTGTACAAGCAATTAACAACCTCAAAGCAATGTTTGTGGGTTCTTATCCCATTTGGGACCAAACTTCAACAAGTCTTTCTTCACACTTCTAAACATTCTTCATCCATCTCTAGCACTTATAAACAATCAAATTCATTGTATTATGAAATATTCTAACCCAAAATAACTTTATACAAGCCATTTACTTCCTCAAAGCTTTGGTTGTGGGTTCTTATCCCATTTGGGACCAAACTTCAACAAGTCTTTCTTCACACTTCTAAACATTCTTCATCCATCTCTAGCACTTGTAATCAATCAAATACATTGAATTATAACATATTATAACCCAAAATAACTTTATACAAGCAATTAACAACCTCAAAGCAATGTTTGTGGGTTCTTATCCCATTTGGGACCAAACTTCAACAAGTCTTTCTTCACACTTCTAAACATTCTTCATCCATCTCTAGCACTTGTAATCAATCAAATTCATTATATTATAACATATTCTAACCCAAAATAACTTTATACAAGCAATTAACTACATCAAAGCAATGTTTGTGGGTTCTTATCCCATTTGGGACCAAAATTCAACAAGTCTTTCTTCACACTTCTAAACATTCTTCATCCATCTCTAGCACTTGTAAACAATCAAATTCATTGTATTATAACATATTCTAACCCAAAATAACTTTATACAAGCCATTTACTGCCTCAAAGCATTGGTTGTGGGTTCTTATCCCATTTGGGACCAAACTTCAACAAGTCTTTCTTCACACTTCTAAACATTCTTCATCCATCTCTAGCACTTGTAATCAATTCAATTCATTGTATTCTAACATATTCTAACCCAAAATAACTTTATACAAGCCATTTACTTCCTCAAAGCATTGGTTGTGGGTTCTTATCCCATTTGAGACCAAACTTCAACAAGTCTTTCTTCACACTTCTAAACATTCTTCATCCATCTCTAGCACTTGTAAACAATCAAATTCATTGTATTATAACATATTATAACCCAAAACAACTTTATACAAGCCAATTACTGCCTCAAAGCATTGGTTGTGGGTTCTTATTATTGAAATAAATGAGCGCAAGTTAAGAAGGTACTGAACTGGATGGGAAGAAGTGATGAAAGAAGCTAGATCATACATCCGGTGGTTTGATCATAAGTGCATTCAACGCATGTCGTACGGACTATGTGATCAAAGTAAATGAGTTATCATGGATATGAGAAGAAGCTTAAGAGTGTCAAGGCTGAAGAAAACTTCTATGGATGAAGACATGAGCTATCCTCCATGAGTTGTTGTGATCAACAACAAGGGACCGATCGATCTATCTAGTAGAACGATCGGTCCGTAGGAATTGTCGAAATCAAGATGGGTAAAGAGAAGGCAGTTCGTATGGGGCTTGGAGAAAATGAGTTTAATGAAGGCCCAAGACTTGTGTCAACACTTAGAAGCCCAAGAACCAATAGAAGAAAGGCTGCAAACGCTCAACAAGTATTGAAACACATTCAAATGTGTTTAGGTGGGAAAATAAAAGTGTCACATGTGTTTGGAAGCAAAGCAAGTTGCAACAAATCACATGTGAAGTTAAGAAGAGTCTAGAAGCTGTCACTATCACTACAAGAAAGCATTTTGGTCGTTTAAAGGGAAGGAAGAAGAAAGAGTCACATGTTGCACCTAGAGAGCCGTTTAGGAGCTGTCGCTATCAAGCTTTGGGTGCAACTCCCTCTCTCTCCTCAAGTCACTTTCTCTTCACTTTAGCTACTTTATTTTGGTTGTAAGTGAGTGTATTTGAACAATATAGACGTTGGGAAGTAGGGCAACAAGCCACCCAATGTGTCTCATTCATTTTGTATATATATGTATGCTTAAAGCTTAATAGATGTTAAGCTCTCCTTTGGGGAGTCTTCCCCTATACTAAAATCGTCTCTTATACTCTCAAATGGGGAAGTTCTGATCTTTATATTCTCATGGAGAGACCAAGCTTTGGCAATGCTTGGTCTCATCCCTTTCTCTCATCTAATTCTCTCCTTTCCTTCTAATCGATTTCATAAGGGTTTTGGGTTCTGTTTTGGTGTGAGAGAGCTGCTGCCTCTCATGCTTATTCTTAAGTATATACAGCTTAAATGGGCGTGTATTACTTAGTTTATAACCTCAAGAATGTCTCTTATTGAGTTCGTTTCTTGATGGTTTTACACAAGAGACACACAAACTCAGATTTGGTGTTCTTGTGAGTTTCTTGTGAGTTTTATGGAGAAGAGTGGATCTTGCAGCTCATTCTATTTGAAATCTTACATGGTATCAGAGCCAGGTTGAAAGATCTGAGCTGCTGTGGCTTTTATAAGCAAAGAAATTCAGAGGAAATCTCTGTCCAAACACCCACAAACACCCAAACACTTATTCTCTTTTCTATTCCGCAAAATCTCTCATTCTTGGTTACTAAATCTCTCATTCTGGTTACTCTATTCTCTTGGCTACTTATTCTCAAAATCTTGGTTACTCATACTCTCATTCTGGTTACAAATACTCTTATGAACCTTGTTGGTTCTTGAAGGCGCAACACAATGCTTGATGTTAGAACCAATGGCCATCAAGCTTTGGAGACCACAGGGATGTTCTTTCTAGCGAGTCAAAGCTCCGGAAGATCAAGGGAGAACCTGCGAGGCTTACCGAGGGTGAATGCTATGTTTGAAGTTCTTGTGGAGACGCCTAATGGAAAGGCAAGCTGGTGGAAAGTGATGAATCAACTCAAGACATGTGTGTTAGCGTCACGTTGTTGGAGTTCAAGATTGGATGTGCACTAGGTGTCAATTATACTAGGCACAAGGTTTCTTGACTCAAGGGATGGCCCAAGCCATAGAAAACTCAAGTTATTGGTTCCCAAGATGATTCAACATCTTGGTTACGAAGTCACAAATTCTGGTTATATTCTCGGCAAGAAGCAAAGTCTTTGTCGAAGCGTCTTAAAGATCGACTCGTACGAAGGCTTTTCACTGCGATTCAGCTCCAATGTCCTTCATACAAGTTCTTAGAAATTGAGTAATCTTTCCAGTGGAAGTAAAATCATCCAGATACGAGCAGGCGTTAAGAAGTTATGACCCATTCAGTGGGCACATATCATTCTGACGCGAATAAGAAGAAGCAATCGACCATGAAGGTCGGTTAAGGGATCGATTGGCCATTGAATGGCAACGAACAAAGCTTCCAATGAAGCCAAATTGAAGTCAAGAAGTGTTCTATCTCTCTCAAGCTTCAAGAGAAGCTACAAAGAAGATAGAAAGAAGCAAGAAGCGGCTGGAGAAGAAGCCTCCAAACCAATCATGAAGCTCATCCAAAGTTGGATGTAGAAGAGGTGGATTGAGTTCTAGTAATCATTAACCATGAAGAGGAGACCCATGGGGCAGAAACTCAAATGGTGATGCAAACCAAGTCTCATCCAACCATTTACAACAAAGAAGACAAAAGGCTAATTCTAAACCTTACTCTTTAAATTTTGTTGATTAGATTGCTCATATTTGAACTTGAAATTGCATGATGATCATAATTGGAGTCTTCATTGTTTAAAATGATTTTAGGTGTTGATTGTGATTTGAATTGTTAAGTTGTCAAAATATGATTAGTGTTAGTCATATTTTTGATTTAGATTTATCAAGTTTGAATTTATTTACATTTAAATTCTCTTTTCAAATATTTCTTAAATTCAGTTTTAAGGTTTTGAAAATGGTGGCAATATTTCTAAAATCGATTTAAAATTACTTTTAAAGTTGAAAATATTTTAAAATATTTTTCAAACGATTTTTATTATTTTAAAAGGTGAAAAATATTTTTATAAGTACTTTATAAGGTTTTTAAAAGCTTAATACCAGTTTTTAAAATTATTTCCATGACATTAGTCAATTTGTTAAAATCTGTTTTATGAACTGAATTTGAAATTGGATTTAGCATTTTTTTTTTAAAACCGCATTTCATGGTTTGTATCTGATTTATATGCATGTGTTTAAATTGAACTAGTTAGTTCAATATAAGTTTGTTCTCTCAAGTCTCGTCTAAGCTTTATGATATTCTTGTGGCACATATACTTAAGATTTCTTTACATCTTTTGAATTAAGGTGTAAAAGAGAAAGAAAGCCATCAAAAGAAGCTAGATGAGAAGAAGAGAACCGGTTGCATCATGGAAGCTATGGTATGGGAAGGGAAGAAACATGGCTAATGTAGCTTGACTCAAGGAAGATCAATTCATAGTGGTGACCGAGAGGAGAAGGCCCTCAAGCGAGTACACACACGATTGAGTCTCAACAAGAAGTCAAAGCAAGTGCCTAAGCAAACCCACGTTCAAACCATGACCATAGTTACATCATTCAACCATGGAGGCTACACTCTTTTTCCCTTAGCAAAGTTTTATCCCAAGAGGTTTTCTTTGCTAAGGTTTTTAACGAGGTAGTCCTTTATGTGTTGCAAGCTTGGTCTTTGGTCCCCAACGTCCAAGCTTGAGGGGGAGTATTGAGAGGAAGAAGCTAATGGGAAAGCTTAAGTCCGAAGTCTAGAAGACTAGGGCGAGTTCATGTGGTTCAAGGAGTGATACTTGATCATGCTCATTTACGTCCAAGCTTAACCTCCATCCCTTCCGGTCAAGCTTGAGGGGGAGTATTGAAATAAATGAGCGCAAGTTAAGAAGGTACTGAACTGGATGGGAAGAAGTGATGAAAGAAGCTAGATCATACATCCGGTGGTTTGATCATAAGTGCATTCAACGCATGTCGTACGGACTATGTGATCAAAGTAAATGAGTTATCATGGATATGAGAAGAAGCTTAAGAGTGTCAAGGCTGAAGAAAACTTCTATGGATGAAGACATGAGCTATCCTCCATGAGTTGTTGTGATCAACAACAAGGGACCGATCGATCTATCTAGTAGAACGATCGGTCCGTAGGAATTGTCGAAATCAAGATGGGTAAAGAGAAGGCAGTTCGTATGGGGCTTGGAGAAAATGAGTTTAATGAAGGCCCAAGACTTGTGTCAACACTTAGAAGCCCAAGAACCAATAGAAGAAAGGCTGCAAACGCTCAACAAGTATTGAAACACATTCAAATGTGTTTAGGTGGGAAAATAAAAGTGTCACATGTGTTTGGAAGCAAAGCAAGTTGCAACAAATCACATGTGAAGTTAAGAAGAGTCTAGAAGCTGTCACTATCACTACAAGAAAGCATTTTGGTCGTTTAAAGGGAAGGAAGAAGAAAGAGTCACATGTTGCACCTAGAGAGCCGTTTAGGAGCTGTCGCTATCAAGCTTTGGGTGCAACTCCCTCTCTCTCCTCAAGTCACTTTCTCTTCACTTTAGCTACTTTATTTTGGTTGTAAGTGAGTGTATTTGAACAATATAGACGTTGGGAAGTAGGGCAACAAGCCACCCAATGTGTCTCATTCATTTTGTATATATATGTATGCTTAAAGCTTAATAGATGTTAAGCTCTCCTTTGGGGAGTCTTCCCCTATACTAAAATCGTCTCTTATACTCTCAAATGGGGAAGTTCTGATCTTTATATTCTCATGGAGAGACCAAGCTTTGGCAATGCTTGGTCTCATCCCTTTCTCTCATCTAATTCTCTCCTTTCCTTCTAATCGATTTCATAAGGGTTTTGGGTTCTGTTTTGGTGTGAGAGAGCTGCTGCCTCTCATGCTTATTCTTAAGTATATACAGCTTAAATGGGCGTGTATTACTTAGTTTATAACCTCAAGAATGTCTCTTATTGAGTTCGTTTCTTGATGGTTTTACACAAGAGACACACAAACTCAGATTTGGTGTTCTTGTGAGTTTCTTGTGAGTTTTATGGAGAAGAGTGGATCTTGCAGCTCATTCTATTTGAAATCTTACACTTATCCCATTTGGGACCAAACTTCAACAAGTCTTTCTTCACACTTCTAAACATTCTTCATCCATCTCTAGCACTTGTAATCAATCAAATTCATTGAATTATAACATATTATAACCCAAAATAACTTTATACAAGCAATTAACAACCTCAAAGCAATGTTTGTGGGTTCTTATCCCATTTGGGACCAAACTTCAACAAGTCTTTCTTCACACTTCTAAACATTCTTCATCCATCTCTAGCACTTATAAACAATCAAATTCATTGTATTATGACATATTCTAACCCAAAATAAATTTATACAAGCCATTTACTTCCTCAAAGCATTGGTTGTGGGTTCTTATCCCATTTGAGACCAAACTTCAACAAGTCTTTCTTCACACTTCTAAACATTCTTCATCCATCTCTAGCACTTGTAATCAATCAAATTCATTGTATTATAACATATTCTAACCAAAAATAACTTTATACAAGCCATTTACTGCCTCAAAGCATTAGTTGTTGGTTCTTATCCCATTTGGGACCAAACTTCAACAAGTCTTTCTTCACACTTCTAAACATTCTTCATCCATCTCTAGCACTTGTAAACAATCAAATTCATTGTATTATAGCATATTCTAACCCAAAATAACTTTATACAAGCCATTTACTGCCTCAAAGCATTGGTTGTGGGTTCTTATCCCATTTGGGACCAAACTTCAACAAGTCTTTCTTCACACTTCTAAACATTCTTCATCCATCTCTAGCACTTGTAATCAATCAAATTCATTGAATTATAACATATTATAACCCAAAATAACTTTATACAAGCAATTAACAACCTCAAAGCAATGTTTGTGGGTTCTTATCCCATTTGGGACCAAACTTCAACAAGTCTTTCTTCACACTTCTAAACATTCTTCATCCATCTCTAGCACTTATAAACAATCAAATTCATTGTATTATGAAATATTCTAACCCAAAATAACTTTATACAAGCCATTTACTTCCTCAAAGCATTGGTTGTGGGTTCTTATCCCATTTGAGACCAAACTTCAACAAGTCTTTCTTCACACTTCTAAACATTCTTCATCAATCTCTAGCACATGTAATCAATCAAATTCATTGTATTATAACATATTCTAACCCAAAATAACTTTATACAAGCCATTTACTGCCTCAAAGCATTGGTTGTGGGTTCTTATCCCATTTGGGACCAAACTTCAACAAGTCTTTCTTCACACTTCTAAACATTCTTCATCCATTTCTAGCACTTGTAAACAATCAAATTCATTGTATTATAACATATTCTAACCCAAAATAACTTTATACAAGCCATTTACTCCCTCAAAGCATTGGTTGTGGGTTCTTATCCCATTTGGGACCAAACTTCAACAAGTCTTTCTTCACACTTCTAAACATTCTTCATCCATCTCTACCACTTGTACTCAATCAAATTCATTGTATTATAACATATTCTAACCCAAAATAACATTATACAAGCCATTTACTACCTCAAAGCAATGTTTGTGGGATCTTATCCCATTTGGGACCAAACTTCAACAAGTCTTTCTTCACACTTCTAAACATTCTTCATCCATCTCTAGCACTTGTAATCAATCAAATTCATTGTATTATAACATATTCTAACCCAAAATAACTTTATACAAGCCATTTACTACCTCAAAGCATTGGTTGTGGGTTCTTATCCCATTTGGGACCAAACTTCAACAAGTCTTTCTTCACACTTCTAAACATTCTTCATCCATCTCTAGCACTTGTAATCAATCAAATTCATTGTATTATAGCATATTCTAACCCAAAATGACTTTATACAAGCCATTTACTACCTCAAAGCATTGGTTGTGGGTTCTTATCCCATTTGGGACCAAACTTCGACAAGTCTTTCTTCACACTTCTAAACATTCTTCATCTATCTCTAGCACTTTTAATCAATCAAATTCATTGTATTATAACATATTCTAACCCAAAATAACTTTATACAAGCAATTAACTACATCAAAGCAATGTTTGTGGGTTCTTATCCCATTTGGGACCAAACTTCAACAAGTCTTTCTTCACACTTCTAAACATTCTTCATCCATCTCTAGCACTTGTAATCAATCAAATTCATTGAATTATAACATATTCTAACCCAAAATAACTTTATACAAGCCGTTTACTTCCTCAAAGCATTGGTTGTGGGTTCTTATCCCATTTGAGACCAAACTTCAACAAGTCTTTCTTCACACTTCTAAACATTCTTCATCCATCTCTAGCACTTGTAAACAATCAAATTCATTGTATTATAACATATTATAAACCAAAACAACTTTATACAAGCCATTTACTGCCTCAAAGCATTGGTTGTGGGTTCTTATCCCATTTGGGACCAAACTTCAACAAGTCTTTCTTCACACTTCTAAACATTCTTCATCCATCTCTAGCACTTGTAATCAATCAAATTCATTGAATTATAACATATTATAACCCAAAATAACTTTATACAAGCAATTAACAACCTCAAAGCAATGTTTGTGGGTTCTTATCCCATTTGGGACCAAACTTCAACAAGTCTTTCTTCACACTTCTAAACATTCTTCATCCATCTCTAGCACTTATAAACAATCAAATTCATTGTATTATGACATATTCTAACCCAAAATAACTTTATACAAGCCATTTACTTTCTCAAAGCATTGGTTGTGGGTTCTTATCCCATTTGAGACCAAACTTCAACAAGTCTTTGTTCACACTTCTAAACATTCTTCATCCATCTCTAGCACTTGTAATCAATCAAATTCATTGTATTATAACATATTCTAACCAAAAATAACTTTATACAAGCCATTTACTGCCTCAAAGCATTAGTTGTTGGTTCTTATCCCATTTGGGACCAAACTTCAACAAGTCTTTCTTCACACTTCTAAACATTCTTCATCCCTCTCTAGCACTTGTAAACAATCAAATTCATTGTATTATAGCATATTCTAACCCAAAATAACTTTATACAAGCCATTTACTGCCTCAAAGCATTGGTTGTGGGTTCTTATCCCATTTGGGACCAAACTTCAACAAGTCTTTCTTCACACTTCTAAACATTCTTCATCCATCTCTAGCACTTGTAATCAATCAAATTCATTGAATTATAACATATTATAACCCAAAATAACTTTATACAAGCAATTAACAACCTCAAAGCAATGTTTGTGGGTTCTTATCCCATTTGGGACAAAACTTCAACAAGTCTTTCTTCACACTTCTAAACATTCTTCATCCATCTCTAGCACTTGTAATCAATCAAATTCATTGAATTATAACATATTATAACCCAAAATAACTTTATACAAGCAATTAACAACCTCAAAGCAATGTTTGTGGGTTCTTATCCCATTTGGGACCAAACTTCAACAAGTCTTTCTTCACACTTCTAAACATTCTTCATCCATCTCTAGCACTTATAAACAATCAAATTCATTGTATTATGACATATTCTAACCCAAAATAACTTTATACAAGCCATTTACTGCCTCAAAGCATTAGTTGTTGGTTCTTATCCCATTTGGGACCAAACTTCAACAAGTCTTTCTTCACACTTCTAAACATTCTTCATCCATCTCTAGCACTTGTAAACAATCAAATTCATTGTATTATAGCATATTTTAACCCAAAATAACTTTATACAAGCCATTTACTGCCTCAAAGCATTGGTTGTGGGTTCTTATCCCATTTGGGACCAAACTTCAACAAGTCTTTCTTCACACTTCTAAACATTCTTCATCCATCTCTAGCACTTGTAATCAATCAAATTCATTGAATTATAACATATTATAACCCAAAATAACTTTATACAAGCAATTAACAACCTCAAAGCAATGTTTGTGGGTTCTTATCCCATTTGGGACCAAACTTCAACAAGTCTTTCTTCACACTTCTAAACATTCTTCATCCATCTCTAGCACATGTAATCAATCAAATTCATTGTATTATAACATATTCTAACCCAAAATAACTTTATACAAGCCATTTACTGCCTCAAAGCATTGGTTGTGGGTTGTTATCCCATTTGGGACCAAACTTCAACAAGTCTTTCTTCACACTTCTAAACATTCTTCATCCATCTCTAGCACTTGTAAACAATCAAATTCATTGTATTATAACATATTCTAACCCAAAATAACTTTATACAAGCCATTTACTGCCTCAAAGCATTGGTTGTGGGTTCTTATCCCATTTGGGACCAAACTTCAACAAGTCTTTCTTCACACTTCTAAACATTCTTCATCCATCTCTAGCACTTGTAAACAATCAAATTCATTGTATTATAACATATTATAACCCAAAACAACTTTATACAAGCCATTTACTTCTTCAAAGCATTGGTTGTGGGTTCTTATCCCATTTGAGACCAAACTTCAACAAGTCTTTCTTCACACTTCTAAACATTCTTCATCCATCTCTACCACTTGTACTCAATCAAATTCATTGTATTATAACATATTCTAACCCAAAATAACATTATACAAGCCATTTACTACCTCAAAGCAATGTTTGTGGGATCTTATCCCATTTGGTACCAAACTTCAACAAGTCTTTCTTCACACTTCTCAACATTCTTCATCCATCTCTAGCACTTGTAATCAATCAAATTCATTGTATTATAACATATTCTAACCCAAAATAACTTTATACAAGCCATTTACTACCTCAAAGCATTGGTTGTGGGTTCTTATCCCATTTGGGACCAAACTTCAACAAGTCTTTCTTCACACTTCTAAACATTCTTCATCCATCTCTAGCACTTGTAATCAATCAAATTCATTGTATTATAACATATTCTAACCCAAAATAACTTTATACAAGCCATTTACTACCTCAAAGCAATGTTTGTGGGATCTTATCCCATTTGGGACCAAACTTCAACAAGTCTTTCTTCACACTTCTAAACATTCTTCATCCATCTCTAGCACTTGTAATCAATCAAATTCATTGTATTATAACATATTCTAACCCAAAATGACTTTATACAAGCCATTTACTACCTCAAAGCATTGGTTGTGGGTTCTTATCCCATTTGGGACCAAACTTCGACAAGTCTTTCTTCACACTTTTAAACATTCTTCATCTTTCTCTAGCACTTTTAATCAATCAAATTCATTGTATTATAACATATTCTAACCCAAAATAACTTTATACAAGCAATTAACTACATCAAAGCAATGTTTGTGGGTTCTTAACCTATTTGAGACCAAACTTCAACAAGTCTTTCTTCACACTTCTAAACATTCTTCATCCATCTCTAGCACTTGTAAACAATCAAATTCATTGTAATATAACATATTATAACCCAAAACAACTTTATACAAGCCATTTACTGCCTCAAAGCATTGGTTGTGGGTTCTTATCCCATTTGGGACCAAACTTCAACAAGTCTTTCTTCACACTTCTAAACATTCTTCATCCATCTCTAGCACTTGTAATCAATCAAATTCATTGAATTATAACATATTCTAACCCAAAATAACTTTATACAAGCCGTTTACTTCCTCAAAGCATTGGTTGTGGGTTCTTATCCCATTTGAGACCAAACTTCAACAAGTCTTTCTTCACACTTCTAAACATTCTTCATCCATCTCTAGCACTTGTAAACAATCAAATTCATTGTATTATAACATATTATAAACCAAAACAACTTTATACAAGCCATTTACTGCCTCAAAGCATTGGTTGTGGGTTCTTATCCCATTTGGGACCAAACTTCAACAAGTCTTTCTTCACACTTCTAAACATTCTTCATCCATCTCTAGCACTTGTAATCAATCAAATTCATTGAATTATAACATATTATAACCCAAAATAACTTTATACAAGCAATTAACAACCTCAAAGCAATGTTTGTGGGTTCTTATCCCATTTGGGACCAAACTTCAACAAGTCTTTCTTCACACTTCTAAACATTCTTCATCCATCTCTAGCACTTATAAACAATCAAATTCATTGTATTATGACATATTCTAACCCAAAATAACTTTATACAAGCCATTTACTTTCTCAAAGCATTGGTTGTGGGTTCTTATCCCATTTGAGACCAAACTTCAACAAGTCTTTGTTCACACTTCTAAACATTCTTCATCCATCTCTAGCACTTGTAATCAATCAAATTCATTGTATTATAACATATTCTAACCAAAAATAACTTTATACAAGCCATTTACTGCCTCAAAGCATTAGTTGTTGGTTCTTATCCCATTTGGGACCAAACTTCAACAAGTCTTTCTTCACACTTCTAAACATTCTTCATCCCTCTCTAGCACTTGTAAACAATCAAATTCATTGTATTATAGCATATTCTAACCCAAAATAACTTTATACAAGCCATTTACTGCCTCAAAGCATTGGTTGTGGGTTCTTATCCCATTTGGGACCAAACTTCAACAAGTCTTTCTTCACACTTCTAAACATTCTTCATCCATCTCTAGCACTTGTAATCAATCAAATTCATTGAATTATAACATATTATAACCCAAAATAACTTTATACAAGCAATTAACAACCTCAAAGCAATGTTTGTGGGTTCTTATCCCATTTGGGACAAAACTTCAACAAGTCTTTCTTCACACTTCTAAACATTCTTCATCCATCTCTAGCACTTGTAATCAATCAAATTCATTGAATTATAACATATTATAACCCAAAATAACTTTATACAAGCAATTAACAACCTCAAAGCAATGTTTGTGGGTTCTTATCCCATTTGGGACCAAACTTCAACAAGTCTTTCTTCACACTTCTAAACATTCTTCATCCATCTCTAGCACTTATAAACAATCAAATTCATTGTATTATGACATATTCTAACCCAAAATAACTTTATACAAGCCATTTACTGCCTCAAAGCATTAGTTGTTGGTTCTTATCCCATTTGGGACCAAACTTCAACAAGTCTTTCTTCACACTTCTAAACATTCTTCATCCATCTCTAGCACTTGTAAACAATCAAATTCATTGTATTATAGCATATTTTAACCCAAAATAACTTTATACAAGCCATTTACTGCCTCAAAGCATTGGTTGTGGGTTCTTATCCCATTTGGGACCAAACTTCAACAAGTCTTTCTTCACACTTCTAAACATTCTTCATCCATCTCTAGCACTTGTAATCAATCAAATTCATTGAATTATAACATATTATAACCCAAAATAACTTTATACAAGCAATTAACAACCTCAAAGCAATGTTTGTGGGTTCTTATCCCATTTGGGACCAAACTTCAACAAGTCTTTCTTCACACTTCTAAACATTCTTCATCCATCTCTAGCACATGTAATCAATCAAATTCATTGTATTATAACATATTCTAACCCAAAATAACTTTATACAAGCCATTTACTGCCTCAAAGCATTGGTTGTGGGTTGTTATCCCATTTGGGACCAAACTTCAACAAGTCTTTCTTCACACTTCTAAACATTCTTCATCCATCTCTAGCACTTGTAAACAATCAAATTCATTGTATTATAACATATTCTAACCCAAAATAACTTTATACAAGCCATTTACTGCCTCAAAGCATTGGTTGTGGGTTCTTATCCCATTTGGGACCAAACTTCAACAAGTCTTTCTTCACACTTCTAAACATTCTTCATCCATCTCTAGCACTTGTAAACAATCAAATTCATTGTATTATAACATATTATAACCCAAAACAACTTTATACAAGCCATTTACTTCTTCAAAGCATTGGTTGTGGGTTCTTATCCCATTTGAGACCAAACTTCAACAAGTCTTTCTTCACACTTCTAAACATTCTTCATCCATCTCTACCACTTGTACTCAATCAAATTCATTGTATTATAACATATTCTAACCCAAAATAACATTATACAAGCCATTTACTACCTCAAAGCAATGTTTGTGGGATCTTATCCCATTTGGTACCAAACTTCAACAAGTCTTTCTTCACACTTCTCAACATTCTTCATCCATCTCTAGCACTTGTAATCAATCAAATTCATTGTATTATAACATATTCTAACCCAAAATAACTTTATACAAGCCATTTACTACCTCAAAGCATTGGTTGTGGGTTCTTATCCCATTTGGGACCAAACTTCAACAAGTCTTTCTTCACACTTCTAAACATTCTTCATCCATCTCTAGCACTTGTAATCAATCAAATTCATTGTATTATAACATATTCTAACCCAAAATAACTTTATACAAGCCATTTACTACCTCAAAGCAATGTTTGTGGGATCTTATCCCATTTGGGACCAAACTTCAACAAGTCTTTCTTCACACTTCTAAACATTCTTCATCCATCTCTAGCACTTGTAATCAATCAAATTCATTGTATTATAACATATTCTAACCCAAAATGACTTTATACAAGCCATTTACTACCTCAAAGCATTGGTTGTGGGTTCTTATCCCATTTGGGACCAAACTTCGACAAGTCTTTCTTCACACTTTTAAACATTCTTCATCTTTCTCTAGCACTTTTAATCAATCAAATTCATTGTATTATAACATATTCTAACCCAAAATAACTTTATACAAGCAATTAACTACATCAAAGCAATGTTTGTGGGTTCTTAACCTATTTGAGACCAAACTTCAACAAGTCTTTCTTCACACTTCTAAACATTCTTCATCCATCTCTAGCACTTGTAAACAATCAAATTCATTGTAATATAACATATTATAACCCAAAACAACTTTATACAAGCCATTTACTGCCTCAAAGCATTGGTTGTGGGTTCTTATCCCATTTGGGACCAAACTTCAACAAGTCTTTCTTCACACTTCTAAACATTCTTCATCCATCTCTAGCACTTGTAATCAATCAAATTCATTGAATTATAACATATTATAACCCAAAATAACTTTATACAAGCAATTAACAACCTCAAAGCAATGTTTGTGGGTTCTTATCCCATTTGGGACCAAACTTCAACAAGTCTTTCTTCACACTTCTAAACATTCTTCATCCATCTCTAGCACTTATAAACAATCAAATTCATTGTATTATGACATATTCTAACCCAAAATAACTTTATACAAGCCATTTACTGCCTCAAAGCATTAGTTGTTGGTTCTTATCCCATTTGGGACCAAACTTCAACAAGTCTTTCTTCACACTTCTAAACATTCTTCATCCATCTCTAGTGTAAATTGGATATAGAAATGATCATGTTCGAGATGATCATGTCCGGGATCGAGAGATGATCATGTCCGGGATCGAGTGCCTCGAGCCACGACCGTCCGTACAACCTCGTCCGTACAAGCCCATCCGTACAAGCCCATCCGTACAGCCTCGACATCACCTCAAGCCTCATTGTCCAGTCCAATAAAGAGGCCCGTTTAAGGTTGCGAAGAAGAAGAAGAAATGAGCATCTAGATCCTTCCCCTATGTGTTGTGACCGTTGGAGCTTCAAAACAAAAGACACTCACGTGATTGTTTAAGGAGAGACACAACATGGACCCGTCGCTTTCACTCGAACCTTGAAGCCAAAATATCTTGTATATTTGTTATTATTTTATACTCTTTGTAGTGTCCATATATAGTTTGTATCTAGGTCATTTTTATATGTATGAAAAGAGAAGAACTCTCTTTCTTCACCACACTTCTCTCACCTTTCAAACTCGCATCCTTCTTCAAATCTTTCTCAAACTCACTTGTTCTTAATCTTCTCTAATTCCTTTCGAAAACTTACATGGTATCAGAGCCAGGTTCCTAAGATCCTAGCTATTCTCGTTCTCTAAGTACAATTTCTTCTTTCGGTTTCTAAGATTTTGAAAGCTTGAAGCTTGTTCTTGAAATTTTTGGTCATGGATGTCATGAAGAATTTGGTTATTCCGGTTACTCTCAAGGGAGGTAACTATTTGTTGTGGGCGAGGACCACAAAGACGGCCTTGTGTGGTCGTGGACTTTGGAGTCACATTGAGAAAGGTGAAGCTCCAAAGGAAAGTGAAGATGGCAAGGAGATTGTCCCTTGCGACGAGGTGAAGTGGTTTCAAGAAGACCAAACCGTTTTGGGGCTCATTCAAAACTCTCTAGAGGCGCCTATTCTTGAAGCATACTCATATTGTGAGACGGCAAAG
Source organism: Capsella bursa-pastoris (assembly GCA_036452645.1). Classification (NCBI taxonomy): domain Eukaryota; kingdom Viridiplantae; phylum Streptophyta; class Magnoliopsida; order Brassicales; family Brassicaceae; genus Capsella; species Capsella bursa-pastoris. The sequence goes on from CP144192.1 coordinate 7,956,071, forward strand.
GAGTTGTGGGATACACTCAAGAATGTTTTTGGAAATGTTACTAACTTGAACCGGGTTTTTGAAGTCAAACGTGCTATCAACAACCTCAGCCAAGAGGACATGGAGTTTACCAAGCATTTTGGAAAGTTTAGATCTCTTTGGGCAGAGCTTGAAATGTTGAGACCAAGCTCGGTGGATCCGGTAGTCATCAACGAACGTCGTGAGCAAGATAAGGTGTTCGGTCTTCTCTTGACTTTAAATCCTTCTTACAATGACCTCATCAAACATATTCTTCGGTCCGACAAGCTTCCAAGTCTTGATGAGGTGTGTTCTCAAGTTCAACGAGAACATGGGTCCATGGGTTTGTTTGGTGGTAAGGGGGAGCTTGTGTCGGCTAACAATGTGGAGCTAGTGTCGGCTAACAAGAGCTACTACCGAGGACACAACAACAACAACAACAAGAGGAACATTCCTACTTGTCACCATTGCAAGAAACCGGGTCATATCAAGGATAAGTGTTGGGTACTTTACCCTCACCTTCGCCCAAGAGAAGACAACCGAGAACCAAGGGCTAATCAAGCAAGCATTTCCGGTGAGATCCAAGCTCCGGAGACAAAGGTACAAATTCTTGCGGAGAGTGGAGCAGCCATGGCCGCGTCTTCTGACTTGGTGAGGAGGTCTGACCTCGATGCACTCATCAAAGCTCTCAAGGAGTCGTCCGGTAAGGCTACTCTTGCTCTCAACACTTTAAAACCGCTTATTGTTGATTCCGGAGCATCTCACCATATGATTAGTGACTCTAAGTTAATTAGTGACATTAAACCGGCTATTGGAAATGTGGTTATTGCTAATGGAACTAAAGTACCGGTTAAAGGAGTAGGAGATTTAGAATTGTTTGATAAGAAATCTAAAGCTTTTTATATGCCTAGCTTTACTTCAAACTTGTTATCCGTTAAGAAAGCTACTACCGACTTGAATTGTTATGCAATATTTGGTCCTCACAATATTCATTTTCAGGATATTGAAACGAGTAAGGTGCTTGGCCATGGAGCCACTAAAGATGGCTTATATGTGCTTGAGGACTTGAAACTATCCCCTACTTTACCTTCTTGCTTTAGTTCTATTCTTGTTAGTGCTAATAGTGCAATTTGGCATGCTAGACTTGGTCACCCTCACTCTCGTGCTTTAAATCTTATGTTGCCTAATATGTCTTTTAAAAATGATGATTGTGAAGCTTGTATTCTTGGCAAACATTGCAAAAGTGTTTATCCTAAATCAAGTACTATTTATGAGAATTGTTTTGATTTGATTCACTCGGATGTGTGGACATCACCTTGTTTATCTAGAGAAAATCAAAAGTATTATGTGACTTTTATTGATGAAAAATCCAAGTATACTTGGTTAACTTTGTTACCTTCAAAGGATAGAGTTCTTGAGGCCTTTATAAGTTTTCAAAATTATGTGACTAACCACTATAATGCCAAGATTAAGATTTTGAGATCAGATAATGGTGGGGAGTACACAAGTCATGCATTCAAACAACATTTAGCTAAACATGGGATCATTCAACAAACAAGTTGCCCGTATACACCACAACAAAATGGAGTGGCCGAGAGAAAGAACCGTCATCTCATGGAGGTGTCCCGATCAATGATGTTTCATACAAATGTGCCAAAGAGATTTTGGGGAGATGCCGTAGTAGCCGCATGCTACTTGATCAATCGCACACCAACAAAAATACTAAGCGATCTCTCTCCCTTTGAAATTCTTAATAAAACTAAACCATCTATTAGTCACTTACGTGTGTTTGGATGTGTTTGTTATGTGTTAAAACCAGGAGAGTTACGTAACAAGTTGGAGGCCAAGAGCACTAAGTGCATGCTTATCGGCTACTCCTCAACACAAAAAGGGTACAAGTGTTATGATCCGGAAGCTAGAAGAGTATTGGTTTCTAGAGATGTGAAGTTTGTAGAATCAAGTGGGTACTATGACAAGAGGAATTGGGATGAACTCAAGGACTTATCTCAATCACCTTCCGATCGTGCAACAAACCTTCGAGTAATCTTGGAGAAGCTCGGTCTAGATAGCTTCCAAGACAAGAATGGGTCTACCAAGACATCCACCTCGGATCAAGTAACAAATGATCAAGAAGCAAGTGCAAGTGACACACATCATGAAGAAGAACCATTAGATCATGGTGATGATGGACTTGATCATGAGTATAGTGAGGGCGAAGAGGGTTTAAATTCACTAAGTGAAGAAGAAGATCCTACACAAGAGGAGTCTAATGATGTGGATCAAGGAGAACAACCTCAAGAAGAAATTATTGAATTAAGAAGAAGTGAACGCATCAAGTCTCATCCCTCAAACTGGAAAAACACTCGGGTGTATTACAACAACGTAGCCGTGGCTCATCCAATACAAGCCATGTGTACTCTAGCTCACTTGCCGATGGAATATCAAGTCTATCTTACCCAAGTAGATTCACATTGGATTCCCCAAAGCTATGATGAAGCTAAAGATCATAAAGAATGGAGAGATGCGGTAAACAATGAAGTTAAAGCCATGGAAAACAATCATACATGGGATGAAGCCGAGTTACCAAAGGGAAAGAAAGCGGTCACTTCACGGTGGATCTTTACGATCAAGTACAAAAGTAATGGAGAGATTGAACGTTACAAGGCTCGACTTGTAGCAAGGGGATTCACACAAACATATGGAGAAGACTATCTTGATACTTTTGCTCCGGTAGCCAAACTCCATACCATTCGAGTTGTGCTATCTTTGGCCGTTAACTTAGAATGGGAATTATGGCAAATGGACGTTAAGAATGCTTTTCTACAAGGCGAGTTAGAAGATGAGGTGTATATGAGACCACCACCGGGTCTAGAGGACACTATTGAATCCGGGAAGGTATTCAAACTCAACAAGGCCATATATGGATTAAAGCAATCCCCTCGAGCGTGGTATCACAAGTTGAGCAACACTTTGATGGAACGAGGTTTCAAGAGGTCTGAAGCCGATCATACCCTATTCACAATCACTAGCCAAGAAGGTATTGTAGTCATTCTTGTATATGTGGATGATATCATCATATCCGGGAATGACAAGGTAGGGATACAAGACACCAAATCCTTTCTAAAATCTGTTTTTGATATTAAAGATCTTGGTGAACTTAAGTATTTTCTTGGTATTGAAGTTTGTAGATCTAAGGAAGGTTTATTTATATCTCAACGGAAATATACACTTGACCTTTTGAATGAAGTTGGTAAATTAGGTTCAAGACCGGTGGCATCACCACTAGAAGTGGATTTCCAAGTTAACCGAGAGGGGGAGAAAGGAAATGAGCCATATGAAGATGCATCACAATATCGACGTCTAGTGGGTAAGCTTATTTACTTAACAATTACTAGACCTGACATTTGCTATTCCGTGAACCAGGTGAGTCAACATATGCAAGCCCCAACGGTGCATCATTGGAACATGGTGAATCGCATACTTAAGTATCTCAAGGGTGCACCGGGTCAAGGCATATGGATGGGGTGCAACAAGAACACGGAGCTAGTGGGGTATTGTGATGCGGATTATGCTGGAGATCATGGAGATAGGCGCTCGACAACCGGCTATTGCACATTCATTGGAGGGAACTTGGTGACTTGGAAGAGTAAGAAGCAAAAGGTGGTCTCTATGTCTAGTGCCGAGTCCGAGTATCGTGCCATGAGGAAGCTCACAACCGAGTTAATTTGGCTTAAGGCACTTCTTAAAGACTTGGGAGTTGAGTCATCAAAACCAATCACAATGCATTGTGACAACCAAGCCGCAATACACATTGCATCCAACTCGGTGTTCCACGAAAGAACAAAGCACATCGAAGTAGATTGTCACAAAGTTAGAGAACAAGTTGGTCTTGGAGTCATCTTACCATGCTATACCGAGAGCTCGGAACAACTCGCGGACATCTTCACCAAAGCGGCTAGTCCACAAGTGTGTGATTATATACACTCCAAGCTCGGCCTTGTTGATCTCACCAAACCATAACACTCACACTCTTTTTCCCTTATGTATAGTTTTTCCCAAGTGGTTTTCTATACTAAGGTTTTTAATGAGGTGAGTGATTATAGGTTCAAGTTTAACCTTAAAGACCTTCTTAAATGTTAAACTTGAGGGGGAGTGTAAATTGGATATAGAAATGATCATGTTCGAGATGATCATGTCCGGGATCGAGAGATGATCATGTCCGGGATCGAGTGCCTCGAGCCACGACCGTCCGTACAACCTCGTCCGTACAAGCCCATCCGTACAAGCCCATCCGTACAGCCTCGACATCACCTCAAGCCTCATTGTCCAGTCCAATAAAGAGGCCCGTTTAAGGTTGCGAAGAAGAAGAAGAAATGAGCATCTAGATCCTTCCCCTATGTGTTGTGACCGTTGGAGCTTCAAAACAAAAGACACTCACGTGATTGTTTAAGGAGAGACACAACATGGACCCGTCGCTTTCACTCGAACCTTGAAGCCAAAATATCTTGTATATTTGTTATTATTTTATACTCTTTGTAGTGTCCATATATAGTTTGTATCTAGTTCATTTTTATATGTATGAAAAGAGAAGAACTCTCTTTCTTCACCACACTTCTCTCACCTTTCAAACTCGCATCCTTCTTCAAATCTTTCTCAAACTCACTTGTTCTTAATCTTCTCTAATTCCTTTCGAAAACTTACATCTAGCACTTGTAAACAATCAAATTCATTGTATTATAGCATATTCTAACCCAAAATAACTTTATACAAGCCATTTACTGCCTCAAAGCATTGGTTGTGGGTTCTTATCCCATTTGGGACCAAACTTCAACAAGTCTTTCTTCACACTTCTAAACATTCTTCATCCATCTCTAGCACTTGTAATCAATCAAATTCATTGAATTATAACATATTATAACCCAAAATAACTTTATACAAGCAATTAACAACCTCAAAGCAATGTTTGTGGGTTCTTATCCCATTTGGGACCAAACTTCAACAAGTCTTTCTTCACACTTCTAAACATTCTTCATCCATCTCTAGCACTTGTAATCAATCAAATTCATTGTATTATAACATATTCTAACCCAAAATAACTTTATACAAGCCATTTACTGCCTCAAAGCATTGGTTGTGGGTTCTTATCCCATTTGGGACCAAACTTCAACAAGTCTTTCTTCACACTTCTAAACATTCTTCATCCATCTCTAGCACTTGTAAACAATCAAATTCATTGTATTATAACATATTCTAACCCAAAATAACTTTATACAAGCCATTTACTCCCTCAAAGCATTGGTTGTGGGTTCTTATCCCATTTGGGACCAAACTTCAACAAGTCTTTCTTCACACTTCTAAACATTCTTCATCCATCTCTAGCACTTGTAATCAATCAAATTCATTGAATTATAACATATTATAACCCAAAATAACTTTATACAAGCAATTAACAACCTCAAAGCAATGTTTGTGGGTTCTTATCCCATTTGGGACCAAACTTCAACAAGTCTTTCTTCACACTTCTAAACATTCTTCATCCATCTCTAGCACTTATAAACAATCAAATTCATTGTATTATGACATATTCTAACCCAAAATAACTTTATACAAGCCATTTACTGCCTCAAAGCATTAGTTGTTGGTTCTTATCCCATTTGGGACCAAACTTCAACAAGTCTTTCTTCACACTTCTAAACATTCTTCATCCATCTCTAGCACTTGTAAACAATCAAATTCATTGTATTATAGCATATTTTAACCCAAAATAACTTTATACAAGCCATTTACTGCCTCAAAGCATTGGTTGTGGGTTCTTATCCCATTTGGGACCAAACTTCAACAAGTCTTTCTTCACACTTCTAAACATTCTTCATCCATCTCTAGCACTTGTAATCAATCAAATTCATTGAATTATAACATATTATAACCCAAAATAACTTTATACAAGCAATTAACAACCTCAAAGCAATGTTTGTGGGTTCTTATCCCATTTGGGACCAAACTTCAACAAGTCTTTCTTCACACTTCTAAACATTCTTCATCCATCTCTAGCACATGTAATCAATCAAATTCATTGTATTATAACATATTCTAACCCAAAATAACTTTATACAAGCCATTTACTGCCTCAAAGCATTGGTTGTGGGTTGTTATCCCATTTGGGACCAAACTTCAACAAGTCTTTCTTCACACTTCTAAACATTCTTCATCCATCTCTAGCACTTGTAAACAATCAAATTCATTGTATTATAACATATTCTAACCCAAAATAACTTTATACAAGCCATTTACTCCCTCAAAGCATTGGTTGTGGGTTCTTATCCCATTTGGGACCAAACTTCAACAAGTCTTTCTTCACACTTCTAAACATTCTTCATCCATCTCTACCACTTGTACTCAATCAAATTCATTGTATTATAACATATTCTAACCCAAAATAACATTATACAAGCCATTTACTACCTCAAAGCAATGTTTGTGGGATCTTATCCCATTTGGTACCAAACTTCAACAAGTCTTTCTTCACACTTCTCAACATTCTTCATCCATCTCTAGCACTTGTAATCAATCAAATTCATTGTATTATAACATATTCTAACCCAAAATAACTTTATACAAGCCATTTACTACCTCAAAGCATTGGTTGTGGGTTCTTATCCCATTTGGGACCAAACTTCAACAAGTCTTTCTTCACACTTCTAAACATTCTTCATCCATCTCTAGCACTTGTAATCAATCAAATTCATTGTATTATAACATATTCTAACCCAAAATAACTTTATACAAGCCATTTACTACCTCAAAGCAATGTTTGTGGGATCTTATCCCATTTGGGACCAAACTTCAACAAGTCTTTCTTCACACTTCTAAACATTCTTCATCCATCTCTAGCACTTGTAATCAATCAAATTCATTGTATTATAACATATTCTAACCCAAAATGACTTTATACAAGCCATTTACTACCTCAAAGCATTGGTTGTGGGTTCTTATCCCATTTGGGACCAAACTTCGACAAGTCTTTCTTCACACTTTTAAACATTTCTTCATCTTTCTCTAGCACTTTTAATCAATCAAATTCATTGTATTATAACATATTCTAACCCAAAATAACTTTATACAAGCAATTAACTACATCAAAGCAATGTTTGTGGGTTCTTAACCTATTTGAGACCAAACTTCAACAAGTCTTTCTTCACACTTCTAAACATTCTTCATCCATCTCTAGCACTTGTAAACAATCAAATTCATTGTAATATAACATATTATAACCCAAAACAACTTTATACAAGCCATTTACTGCCTCAAAGCATTGGTTGTGGGTTCTTATCCCATTTGGGACCAAACTTCAACAAGTCTTTCTTCACACTTCTAAACATTCTTCATCCATCTCTAGCACTTGTAATCAATCAAATTCATTGAATTATAACATATTATAACCCAAAATAACTTTATACAAGCAATTAACAACCTCAAAGCAATGTTTGTGGGTTCTTATCCCATTTGGGACCAAACTTCAACAAGTCTTTCTTCACACTTCTAAACATTCTTCATCCATCTCTAGCACTTATAAACAATCAAATTCATTGTATTATGACATATTCTAACCCAAAATAACTTTATACAAGCCATTTACTGCCTCAAAGCATTAGTTGTTGGTTCTTATCCCATTTGGGACCAAACTTCAACAAGTCTTTCTTCACACTTCTAAACATTCTTCATCCATCTCTAGCACTTGTAAACAATCAAATTCATTGTATTATAGCATATTCTAACCCAAAATAACTTTATACAAGCCATTTACTGCCTCAAAGCATTGGTTGTGGGTTCTTATCCCATTTGGGACCAAACTTCAACAAGTCTTTCTTCACACTTCTAAACATTCTTCATCCATCTCTAGCACTTGTAATCAATCAAATTCATTGAATTATAACATATTATAACCCAAAATAACTTTATACAAGCAATTAACAACCTCAAAGCAATGTTTGTGGGTTCTTATCCCATTTGGGACCAAACTTCAACAAGTCTTTCTTCACACTTCTAAACATTCTTCATCCATCTCTAGCACTTGTAATCAATCAAATTCATTGTATTATAACATATTCTAACCCAAAATAACTTTATACAAGCCATTTACTGCCTCAAAGCATTGGTTGTGGGTTCTTATCCCATTTGGGACCAAACTTCAACAAGTCTTTCTTCACACTTCTAAACATTCTTCATCCATCTCTAGCACTTGTAAACAATCAAATTCATTGTATTATAACATATTCTAACCCAAAATAACTTTATACAAGCCATTTACTCCCTCAAAGCATTGGTTGTGGGTTCTTATCCCATTTGGGACCAAACTTCAACAAGTCTTTCTTCACACTTCTCAACATTCTTCATCCATCTCTAGCACTTGTAATCAATCAAATTCATTGTATTATAACATATTCTAACCCAAAATAACATTATACAAGCCATTTACTACCTCAAAGCAATGTTTGTGGGATCTTATCCCATTTGGGACCAAACTTCAACAAGTCTTTCTTCACACTTCTCAACATTCTTCATCCATCTCTAGCACTTGTAATCAATCAAATTCATTGTATTATAACATATTCTAACCCAAAATAACTTTATACAAGCCATTTACTACCTCAAAGCATTGGTTGTGGGTTCTTATCCCATTTGGGACCAAACTTCAACAAGTCTTTCTTCACACTTCTAAACATTCTTCATCCATCTCTAGCACTTGTAATCAATCAAATTCATTGTATTATAACATATTCTAACCCAAAATAACTTTATACAAGCCATTTACTACCTCAAAGCAATGTTTGTGGGATCTTATCCCATTTGGGACCAAACTTCAACAAGTCTTTCTTCACACTTCTAAACATTCTTCATCCATCTCTAGCACTTGTAATCAATCAAATTCATTGTATTATAACATATTCTAACCCAAAATGACTTTATACAAGCCATTTACTACCTCAAAGCATTGGTTGTGGGTTCTTATCCCATTTGGGACCAAACTTCGACAAGTCTTTCTTCACACTTTTAAACATTCTTCATCTTTCTCTAGCACTTTTAATCAATCAAATTCATTGTATTATAACATATTCTAACCCAAAATAACTTTATACAAGCAATTAACTACATCAAAGCAATGTTTGTGGGTTCTTAACCCATTTGAGACCAAACTTCAACAAGTCTTTCTTCACACTTCTAAACATTCTTCATCCATCTCTAGCACTTGTAAACAATCAAATTCATTGTAATATAACATATTATAACCCAAAACAACTTTATACAAGCCATTTACTGCCTCAAAGCATTGGTTGTGGGTTCTTATCCCATTTGGGACCAAACTTCAACAAGTCTTTCTTCACACTTCTAAACATTCTTCATCCATCTCTAGCACTTGTAATCAATCAAATTCATTGAATTATAACATATTATAACCCAAAATAACTTTATACAAGCAATTAACAACCTCAAAGCAATGTTTGTGGGTTCTTATCCCATTTGGGACCAAACTTCAACAAGTCTTTCTTCACACTTCTAAACATTCTTCATCCATCTCTAGCACTTATAAACAATCAAATTCATTGTATTATGACATATTCTAACCCAAAATAACTTTATACAAGCCATTTACTGCCTCAAAGCATTAGTTGTTGGTTCTTATCCCATTTGGGACCAAACTTCAACAAGTCTTTCTTCACACTTCTAAACATTCTTCATCCATCTCTAGCACTTGTAAACAATCAAATTCATTGTATTATAGCATATTCTAACCCAAAATAACTTTATACAAGCCATTTACTGCCTCAAAGCATTGGTTGTGGGTTCTTATCCCATTTGGGACCAAACTTCAACAAGTCTTTCTTCACACTTCTAAACATTCTTCATCCATCTCTAGCACTTGTAATCAATCAAATTCATTGAATTATAACATATTATAACCCAAAATAACTTTATACAAGCAATTAACAACCTCAAAGCAATGTTTGTGGGTTCTTATCCCATTTGGGACCAAACTTCAACAAGTCTTTCTTCACACTTCTAAACATTCTTCATCCATCTCTAGCACTTGTAATCAATCAAATTCATTGTATTATAACATATTCTAACCCAAAATAACTTTATACAAGCCATTTACTGCCTCAAAGCATTGGTTGTGGGTTCTTATCCCATTTGGGACCAAACTTCAACAAGTCTTTCTTCACACTTCTAAACATTCTTCATCCATCTCTAGCACTTGTAAACAATCAAATTCATTGTAATATAACATATTATAACCCAAAACAACTTTATACAAGCCATTTACTGCCTCAAAGCATTGGTTATGGGTTCTTATCCCATTTGGGACCAAACTTCAACAAGTCTTTCATCACACTTCTAAACATTCTTCATCCATCTCTAGCACTTGTAATCAATCAAATTCATTGAATTATAACATATTATAACCCAAAATAACTTTATACAAGCAATTAACAACCTCAAAGCAATGTTTGTGGGTTCTTATCCCATTTGGGACCAAACTTCAACAAGTCTTTCTTCACACTTCTAAACATTCTTCATCCATCTCTAGCACTTATAAACAATCAAATTCATTGTATTATGACATATTCTAACCCAAAATAACTTTATACAAGCCATTTACTGCCTCAAAGCATAAGTTGTTGGTTCTTATCCCATTTGGGACCAAACTTCAACAAGTCTTTCTTCACACTTCTAAACATTCTTCATCCATCTCTAGCACTTGTAAACAATCAAATTCATTGTATTATAGCATATTCTAACCCAAAATAACTTTATACAAGCCATTTACTGCCTCAAAGCATTGGTTGTGGGTTCTTATCCCATTTGGGACCAAACTTCAACAAGTCTTTCTTCACACTTCTAAACATTCTTCATCCATCTCTAGCACTTGTAATCAATCAAATTCATTGAATTATAACATATTATAACCCAAAATAACTTTATACAAGCAATTAACAACCTCAAAGCAATGTTTGTGGGTTCTTATCCCATTTGGGACCAAACTTCAACAAGTCTTTCTTCACACTTCTAAACATTCTTCATCCATCTCTAGCACTTGTAATCAATCAAATTCATTGTATTATAACATATTCTAACCCAAAATAACTTTATACAAGCCATTTACTGCCTCAAAGCATTGGTTGTGGGTTCTTATCCCATTTGGGACCAAACTTCAACAAGTCTTTCTTCACACTTCTAAACATTCTTCATCCATCTCTAGCACTTGTAAACAATCAAATTCATTGTATTATAACATATTCTAACCCAAAATAACTTTATACAAGCCATTTACTCCCTCAAAGCATTGGTTGTGGGTTCTTATCCCATTTGGGACCAAACTTCAATAAGTCTTTCTTCACACTTCTAAACATTCTTCATCCATCTCTACCACTTGTAATCAATCAAATTCATTGTATTATAACATATTCTAACCCAAAATAACTTTATACAAGCCATTTACTACCTCAAAGCAATGTTTGTGGGATCTTATCCCATTTGGGACCAAACTTCAACAAGTCTTTCTTCACACTTCTAAACATTCTTCATCCATCTCTAGCACTTGTAATCAATCAAATTCATTGTATTATAACATATTCTAACCCAAAATGACTTTATACAAGCCATTTACTACCTCAAAGCATTGGTTGTGGGTTCTTATCCCATTTGGGACCAAACTTCGACAAGTCTTTCTTCACACTTTTAAACATTCTTCATCCATCTCTAGCACTTGTAATCAATCAAATTCATTGTATTATAACATATTCTAACCCAAAATAACTTTATACAAGCCATTTACTGCCTCAAAGCATTGGTTGTGGGTTCTTATCCCATTTGGGACCAAACTTCAACAAGTCTTTCTTCACACTTCTAAACATTCTTCATCCATCTCTAGCACTTGTAAACAATCAAATTCATTGTATTATAACATATTCTAACCCAAAATAACTTTATACAAGCCATTTACTCCCTCAAAGCATTGGTTGTGGGTTCTTATCCCATTTGGGACCAAACTTCAACAAGTCTTTCTTCACACTTCTAAACATTCTTCATCCATCTCTACCACTTGTACTCAATCAAATTCATTGTATTATAACATATTCTAACCCAAAATAACATTATACAAGCCATTTACTACCTCAAAGCAATGTTTGTGGGATCTTATCCCATTTGGGACCAAACTTCAACAAGTCTTTCTTCACACTTCTCAACATTCTTCATCCATCTCTAGCACTTGTAATCAATCAAATTCATTGTATTATAACATATTCTAACCCAAAATAACATTATACAAGCCATTTACTACCTCAAAGCAATGTTTGTGGGATCTTATCCCATTTGGGACCAAACTTCAACAAGTCTTTCTTCACACTTCTTAACATTCTTCATCCATCTCTAGCACTTGTAATCAATCAAATTCATTGTATTATAACATATTCTAACCCAAAATAACTTTATACAAGCCATTTACTACCTCAAAGCATTGGTTGTGGGTTCTTATCCCATTTGGGACCAAACTTCAACAAGTCTTTCTTCACACTTCTAAACATTCTTCATCCATCTCTAGCACTTGTAATCAATCAAATTCATTGTATTATAACATATTCTAACCCAAAATAACTTTATACAAGCCATTTACTACCTCAAAGCAATGTTTGTGGGATCTTATCCCATTTGGGACCAAACTTCAACAAGTCTTTCTTCACACTTCTAAACATTCTTCATCCATCTCTAGCACTTGTAATCAATCAAATTCATTGTATTATAACATATTCTAACCCAAAATGACTTTATACAAGCCATTTACTACCTCAAAGCATTGGTTGTGGGTTCTTATCCCATTTGGGACCAAACTTCGACAAGTCTTTCTTCACACTTTTAAACATTCTTCATCTTTCTCTAGCACTTTTAATCAATCAAATTCATTGTATTATAACATATTCTAACCCAAAATAACTTTATACAAGCAATTAACTACATCAAAGCAATGTTTGTGGGTTCTTAACCCATTTGAGACCAAACTTCAACAAGTCTTTCTTCACACTTCTAAACATTCTTCATCCATCTCTAGCACTTGTAAACAATCAAATTCATTGTAATATAACATATTATAACCCAAAACAACTTTATACAAGCCATTTACTGCCTCAAAGCATTGGTTGTGGGTTCTTATCCCATTTGGGACCAAACTTCAACAAGTCTTTCTTCACACTTCTAAACATTCTTCATCCATCTCTAGCACTTGTAATCAATCAAATTCATTGAAATATAACATATTATAACCCAAAATAACTTTATACAAGCAATTAACAACCTCAAAGCAATGTTTGTGGGTTCTTATCCCATTTGGGACCAAACTTCAACAAGTCTTTCTTCACACTTCTAAACATTCTTCATCCATCTCTAGCACTTATAAACAATCAAATTCATTGTATTATGACATATTCTAACCCAAAATAACTTTATACAAGCCATTTACTGCCTCAAAGCATTAGTTGTTGGTTCTTATCCCATTTGGGACCAAACTTCAACAAGTCTTTCTTCACACTTCTAAACATTCTTCATCCATCTCTAGCACTTGTAAACAATCAAATTCATTGTATTATAGCATATTCTAACCCAAAATAACTTTATACAAGCCATTTACTGCCTCAAAGCATTGGTTGTGGGTTCTTATCCCATTTGGGACCAAACTTCAACAAGTCTTTCTTCACACTTCTAAACATTCTTCATCCATCTCTAGCACTTGTAATCAATCAAATTCATTGAATTATAACATATTATAACCCAAAAAAACTTTATACAAGCAATTAACAACCTCAAAGCATTGGTTGTGGGTTCTTATCCCATTTGGGACCAAACTTCAACAAGTCTTTCTTCACACTTCTAAACATTCTTCATCCATCTCTACCACTTGTACTCAATCAAATTCATTGTATTATAACATATTCTAACCCAAAATAACATTATACAAGCCATTTACTACCTCAAAGCAATGTTTGTGGGATCTTATCCCATTTGGGACCAAACTTCAACAAGTCTTTCTTCACACTTCTCAACATTCTTCATCCATCTCTAGCACTTGTAATCAATCAAATTCATTGTATTATAACATATTCTAACCCAAAATAACTTTATACAAGCCATTTACTGCCTCAAAGCATTGGTTGTGGGTTCTTATCCCATTTGGGACCAAACTTCAACAAGTCTTTCTTCACACTTCTAAACATTCTTCATCCATCTCTAGCACTTGTAAACAATCAAATTCATTGTATTATAACATATTCTAACCCAAAATAACTTTATACAAGCCATTTACTCCCTCAAAGCATTGGTTCTGGGTTCTTATCCCATTTGGGACCAAACTTCAACAAGTCTTTCTTCACACTTCTAAACATTCTTCATCCATCTCTACCACTTGTACTCAATCAAATTCATTGTATTATAACATATTCTAACCCAAAATAACATTATACAAGCCATTTACTACCTCAAAGCAATGTTTGTGGGATCTTATCCCATTTGGGACCAAACTTCAACAAGTCTTTCTTCACACTTCTCAACATTCTTCATCCATCTCTAGCACTTGTAATCAATCAAATTCATTGTATTATAACATATTCTAACCCAAAATAACATTATACAAGCCATTTACTACCTCAAAGCAATGTTTGTGGGATCTTATCCCATTTGGGACCAAACTTCAACAAGTCTTTCTTCACACTTCTCAACATTCTTCATCCATCTCTAGCACTTGTAATCAATCAAATTCATTGTATTATAACATATTCTAACCCAAAATAACTTTATACAAGCCATTTACTACCTCAAAGCATTGGTTGTGGGTTCTTATCCCATTTGGGACCAAACTTCAACAAGTCTTTCTTCACACTTCTAAACATTCTTCATCCATCTCTAGCACTTGTAATCAATCAAATTCATTGTATTATAACATATTCTAACCCAAAATAACTTTATACAAGCCATTTACTACCTCAAAGCAATGTTTGTGGGATCTTATCCCATTTGGGACCAAACTTCAACAAGTCTTTCTTCACACTTCTAAACATTCTTCATCCATCTCTAGCACTTGTAATCAATCAAATTCATTGTATTATAACATATTCTAACCCAAAATGACTTTATACAAGCCATTTACTACCTCAAAGCATTGGTTGTGGGTTCTTATCCCATTTGGGACCAAACTTCGACAAGTCTTTCTTCACACTTTTAAACATTCTTCATCTTTCTCTAGCACTTTTAATCAATCAAATTCATTGTATTATAACATATTCTAACCCAAAATAACTTTATACAAGCAGTTAACTACATCAAAGCAATGTTTGTGGGTTCTTAACCCATTTGAGACCAAACTTCAACAAGTCTTTCTTCACACTTCTAAACATTCTTCATCCATCTCTAGCACTTGTAAACAATCAAATTCATTGTAATATAACATATTATAACCCAAAACAACTTTATACAAGCCATTTACTGCCTCAAAGCATTGGTTGTGGGTTCTTATCCCATTTGGGACCAAACTTCAACAAGTCTTTCTTCACACTTCTAAACATTCTTCATCCATCTCTAGCACTTGTAATCAATCAAATTCATTGAAATATAACATATTATAACCCAAAATAACTTTATACAAGCAAATAACAACCTCAAAGCAATGTTTGTGGGTTCTTATCCCATTTGGGACCAAACTTCAACAAGTCTTTCTTCACACTTCTAAACATTCTTCATCCATCTCTAGCACTTATAAACAATCAAATTCATTGTATTATGACATATTCTAACCCAAAATAACTTTATACAAGCCATTTACTGCCTCAAAGCATTAGTTGTTGGTTCTTATCCCATTTGGGACCAAACTTCAACAAGTCTTTCTTCACACTTCTAAACATTCTTCATCCATCTCTAGCACTTGTAAACAATCAAATTCATTGTATTATAGCATATTCTAACCCAAAATAACTTTATACAAGCCATTTACTGCCTCAAAGCATTGGTTGTGGGTTCTTATCCCATTTGGGACCAAACTTCAACAAGTCTTTCTTCACACTTCTAAACATTCTTCATCCATCTCTAGCACTTGTAATCAATCAAATTCATTGAATTATAACATATTATAACCCAAAAAAACTTTATACAAGCAATTAACAACCTCAAAGCATTGGTTGTGGGTTCTTATCCCATTTGGGACCAAACTTCAACAAGTCTTTCTTCACACTTCTAAACATTCTTCATCCATCTCTACCACTTGTACTCAATCAAATTCATTGTATTATAACATATTCTAACCCAAAATAACATTATACAAGCCATTTACTACCTCAAAGCAATGTTTGTGGGATCTTATCCCATTTGGGACCAAACTTCAACAAGTCTTTCTTCACACTTCTCAACATTCTTCATCCATCTCTAGCACTTGTAATCAATCAAATTCATTGTATTATAACATATTCTAACCCAAAATAACATTATACAAGCCATTTACTACCTCAAAGCAATGTTTGTGGGATCTTATCCCATTTGGGACCAAACTTCAACAAGTCTTTCTTCACACTTCTCAACATTCTTCATCCATCTCTAGCACTTGTAATCAATCAAATTCATTGTATTATAACATATTCTAACCCAAAATAACTTTATACAAGCCATTTACTACCTCAAAGCATTGGTTGTGGGTTCTTATCCCATTTGGGACCAAACTTCAACAAGTCTTTCTTCACACTTCTAAACATTCTTCATCCATCTCTAGCACTTGTAATCAATCAAATTCATTGTATTATAACATATTCTAACCCAAAATAACTTTATACAAGCCATTTACTACCTCAAAGCAATGTTTGTGGGATCTTATCCCATTTGGGACCAAACTTCAACAAGTCTTTCTTCACACTTCTAAACATTCTTCATCCATCTCTAGCACTTGTAATCAATCAAATTCATTGTATTATAAAATATTCTAACCCAAAATGACTTTATACAAGCCATTTACTACCTCAAAGCATTGGTTGTGGGTTCTTATCCCATTTGGGACCAAACTTCGACAAGTCTTTCTTCACACTTTTAAACATTCTTCATCTTTCTCTAGCACTTTTAATCAATCAAATTCATTGTATTATAACATATTCTAACCCAAAATAACTTTATACAAGCAATTAACTACATCAAAGCAATGTTTGTGGGTTCTTAACCCATTTGAGACCAAACTTCAACAAGTCTTTCTTCACACTTCTAAACATTCTTCATCCATCTCTAGCACTTGTAAACAATCAAATTCATTGTAATATAACATATTATAACCCAAAACAACTTTATACAAGCCATTTACTGCCTCAAAGCATTGGTTGTGGGTTCTTATCCCATTTGGGACCAAACTTCAACAAGTCTTTCTTCACACTTCTAAACATTCTTCATCCATCTCTAGCACTTGTAATCAATCAAATTCATTGAAATATAACATATTATAACCCAAAATAACTTTATACAAGCAATTAACAACCTCAAAGCAATGTTTGTGGGTTCTTATCCCATTTGGGACCAAACTTCAACAAGTCTTTCTTCACACTTCTAAACATTCTTCATCCATCTCTAGCACTTATAAACAATCAAATTCATTGTATTATGACATATTCTAACCCAAAATAACTTTATACAAGCCATTTACTGCCTCAAAGCATTAGTTGTTGGTTCTTATCCCATTTGGGACCAAACTTCAACAAGTCTTTCTTCACACTTCTAAACATTCTTCATCCATCTCTAGCACTTGTAAACAATCAAATTCATTGTATTATAGCATATTCTAACCCAAAATAACTTTATACAAGCCATTTACTGCCTCAAAGCATTGGTTGTGGGTTCTTATCCCATTTGGGACCAAACTTCAACAAGTCTTTCTTCACACTTCTAAACATTCTTCATCCATCTCTAGCACTTGTAATCAATCAAATTCATTGAATTATAACATATTATAACCCAAAAAAACTTTATACAAGCAATTAACAACCTCAAAGCAATGTTTGTGGGTTCTTATCCCATTTGGGACCAAACTTCAACAAGTCTTTCTTCACACTTCTAAACATTCTTCATCCATCTCTAGCACTTGTAATCAATCAAATTCATTGTATTATAACATATTCTAACCCAAAATAACTTTATACAAGCCATTTACTGCCTCAAAGCATTGGTTGTGGGTTCTTATCCCATTTGGGACCAAACTTCAACAAGTCTTTCTTCACACTTCTAAACATTCTTCATCCATCTCTACCACTTGTACTCAATCAAATTCATTGTATTATAACATATTCTAACCCAAAATAACATTATACAAGCCATTTACTACCTCAAAGCAATGTTTGTGGGATCTTATCCCATTTGGGACCAAACTTCAACAAGTCTTTCTTCACACTTCTCAACATTCTTCATCCATCTCTAGCACTTGTAATCAATCAAATTCATTGTATTATAACATATTCTAACCCAAAATAACATTATACAAGCCATTTACTACCTCAAAGCAATGTTTGTGGGATCTTATCCCATTTGGGACCAAACTTCAACAAGTCTTTCTTCACACTTCTCAACATTCTTCATCCATCTCTAGCACTTGTAATCAATCAAATTCATTGTATTATAACATATTCTAACCCAAAATAACTTTATACAAGCCATTTACTACCTCAAAGCATTGGTTGTGGGTTCTTATCCCATTTGGGACCAAACTTCAACAAGTCTTTCTTCACACTTCAAAACATTCTTCATCCATCTCTAGCACTTGTAATCAATCAAATTCATTGTATTATAACATATTCTAACCCAAAATAACTTTATACAAGCCATTTACTCCCTCAAAGCATTGGTTGTGGGTTCTTATCCCATTTGGGACCAAACTTCAACAAGTCTTTCTTCACACTTCTAAACATTCTTCATCCATCTCTACCACTTGTACTCAATCAAATTCATTGTATTATAACATATTCTAACCCAAAATAACATTATACAAGCCATTTACTACCTCAAAGCAATGTTTGTGGGATCTTATCCCATTTGGGACCAAACTTCAACAAGTCTTTCTTCACACTTCTCAACATTCTTCATCCATCTCTTGCACTTGTAATCAATCAAATTCATTGTATTATAACATATTCTAACCCAAAATAACTTTATACAAGCCATTTACTACCTCAAAGCATTGGTTGTGGGTTCTTATCCCATTTGGGACCAAACTTCAACAAGTCTTTCTTCACACTTCTAAACATTCTTCATCCATCTCTAGCACTTGTAAACAATCAAATTCATTGTATTATAACATATTATAACCCAAAACAACTTTATACAAGCCATTTACTGCCTCAAAGCATTGGTTGTGGGTTCTTATCCCATTTGGGACCAAACTTCAACAAGTCTTTCTTCACACTTCTAAACATTCTTCATCCATCTCTAGCACTTGTAATCAATCAAATTCATTGAATTATAACATATTATAACCCAAAATAACTTTATACAAGCAATTAACAACCTCAAAGCAATGTTTGTGGGTTCTTATCCCATTTGGGACAAAACTTCAACAAGTCTTTCTTCACACTTCTAAACATTCTTCATCCATCTCTAGCACTTATAAACAATCAAATTCATTGTATTATGAAATATTCTAACCCAAAATAACTTTATACAAGCCATTTACTGCCTCGAAGCATTGGTTGTGGGTTCTTATCCCATTTGGGACCAAACTTCAACAAGTCTTTCTTCACACTTCTAAACATTCTTCATCCATCTCTAGCACTTGTAATCAATTAAATTCATTGTATTATAACATATTCTAACCCAAAATAACTTTATACAAGCCATTTACTTCCTCAAAGCATTGGTTGTGGGTTCTTATCCCATTTGAGACCAAACTTCAACAAGTCTTTCTTCACACTTCTAAACATTCTTCATCCATCTCTAGCACTTGTAAACAATCAAATTCATTGTATTATAACATATTATAAACCAAAACAACTTTATACAAGCCATTTACTGCCTCAAAGCATTGGTTGTGGGTTCTTATCCCATTTGGGACCAAACTTCAACAAGTCTTTCTTCACACTTCTAAACATTCTTCATCCATCTCTAGCACTTGTAATCAATCAAATTCATTGAATTATAACATATTATAACCCAAAATAACTTTATACAAGCAATTAACAACCTCAAAGCAATGTTTGTGGGTTCTTATCCCATTTGGGACCAAACTTCAACAAGTCTTTCTTCACACTTCTAAACATTCTTCATCCATCTCTAGCACTTATTATTAGAGAGGAAGAAGAAAAGGAGAACCTAAAGATGAAGTCTAGAAGAAGAGGTCGAGCTTAATGGTGTTCAATGAAGTGTGACACTCAACTTGGCTCGTGTATCTCCAAGCTTAACCTCCGATGTCTCTACACTTAAGCTTGAGGGGGAGTATTGAGACCTAATGTGCAAAGTTAGGGTCAAAGTTATCAAGACCTAATGTGCAAAGTTAGGGTCAACGACTCAAGACACGAAAGTGCAAAGTTCGGGTCAAGTCATCAAGACAAGTTACGAATGTGCAAAGTCCGGGTCAAACATAAGATGTGCAAATCTAGGGTCAACATATGAAGATGAAGATGTGCAAAACAAGGGTCAATACATGAAGATAAAGATGTGCAAAACACGGGTCATTACAAGACCTAATGGGCGTGCAAAACATCTAGAAGATCACATGTTGTACCAAGGAATGCAAGTGGGTGAGAAGAGTCACATGTGAGCTTAAGAAAGGTCACATGTGACCAAAGAGACGTTGGAGAGCTGTCCCTTTCATCCTTGGGCGCTCAAAGCTTCTTTCCCTCTCTCCTCATGTCACTTTCACTTCATTTGTAAAAGAGAAAACCCTAGAGCTCCTCCTCTATATATTGTAGTAGCCTCCCTCCTTTGTAAGGTGCTAATTCACAAGTTTATACAAGTATTTTGTTTATCAAATTCGTCCATCTCTTCTCTCTACATTTGCTTAACTAATAATCATAATGTAGATAGCTAGAGTGTAACGATTTAGGGGCTGCCCTTAAGGCAGCCTAATACTTGTTAAATACACCTTAAACTCTTCTTTATTTACTCTTTATTCTCTAGATTACTGATTCTAATTCCTCTTTATCTCAAGTACACAAACTCTAAGTGTTGTTGTACTAGACATGGATTAGTCTCACACTAGAAGCTTTCTCCTTCATATAATCGATTTACTCTCTAGTATATTCGGATATATTGTTGGATATGTGTATGGATTCCATCACAAGTTGATGGTCTCTTCATCTTAAGATCGAGTTCCCTTGTATGGTTAAAGAGAGATTCATTCACCAAGTGACTGTCTACTCTCTATTGTGAGCTTAGTCTCATAGAAACTAACATGGTATCAAAGCAAGTTGCTCTCTTGGTTCCTCAAGAACTCCAGAACTCGTTCTTAAAGCATTCTCTTTCTTTGTTGTTTTTAAAAGTCTTTCTCTCCCACCTCTTGTTGTTGAAAGCTTGTTCTTGGTACTGTTGTAATGCCCACGTTCAAGCTTGAGGGGGAGAGAGATCTTTGTTTTGGCATCTCCATATAGCTTAGTCCATTGGATATAAGCTTGTTTCTAAAGATGCATCTTTGTAACCGTTGGACAAACTGTTTTGTTCCAAAGGTTTCTTTTGCTTTTCTTTACAACTAAGGCCACGAAAATCATCTTCTATATGGTATTTCGTGGTTCATGTTGATTTAAAGCCACTGGAAAACTCTTGTTCATGTGTTATTTCAGTGGGTTCATGTCTTTAACCGATGGGTAAATCGATCGTCCATCGGTCCATTATGTTTCAGCCATTAAAGCACCAAACTCTTAATGATTCTTGGATGCTCTTGGCTGTTAAAGTGTCTTTAAAACTCAAGAAAACAGAGAAAAACTCTGTCCATTTGAACTCTTGAGCAAATTCTCTATTCTCTTTTACTTATGCTCATTCTATGTGCTTCCGCTATTCTTCTTTACTTGCGCTTATACTCTATAATCTCTTGTTACTTATTCTTTATCATTCTCTTATACTCTTGTTATATATTCTCTCTCTCTCTTTATTTTCAGTATTTTACTCTCTAATCTCTCACCATCTCTAGTTTAGAATCTGTTCGTATAAGTCTAAAACAGGTTCAATCGTTGAAGATGGTGAGTTTGCTGTCTCAAGATGGCACAACACAATGTTTGTAGTTAGAACCAAGGGCCACCAAGCTTTAGAAACCACAAGGACGTCCAACCTAGTTAAAGCTCCGGAAGATACAAGGGTAAAACCCGAGAGACTTACCGAGAGGGAATGCTTTGGTTGTGGTTCTTGTGGAGAGGCCTAATGGAAAGGCAAGCTGGTGGAAGGTGATGAATCAGCTCAAAAGCATGTGTGTTAGTGTCAAGTTGTTGGAGTTCAAGATTGGATGTGCACTAGATGTCAAGCCATCCTAGGCACAAGGTCTCTTGACTCAAGACATGGCCCAACCCATGAACAAATCAAGAGAGTGGTCCCAAAGAGGATTTAAACCACATCTCTAAATTTAAAGGCTAACTTCTAAACTCTCTCTTTTAAATTTAAATTTATCTTTTTCAAGTATTGAAATTTGAATTTCAAATTTGAATTTATTTAAATTTAAATTTAAATATTTATATTTATTTGAAAATAGTTTAAATTTGTTTTTGAAAATATTTGAAATATTTCACATTCAGTTTAAATATTTTCATAAAATAGATATAGTATTTAAAAGAGAAATAAAGTTTCATTCCTAAAGTTCTATGAATTCTCTCATTTGGTTTCTCAAGTTTTATTAAGTGTTTTTCTTAAAACCCCACAACATATACTTTAAAATTTTTCTTTAAATCTCATGTTGAAGGTTTAAAGGAGAGGAGGCATGTGTGGACATTCTCAAAGAGAAACACAAGATGAGGCAAAGAGGTCCATAAGAAAAGGAATTAAGTCATGAAGGACTAAAAGAAATGAAAACTCTTAGAGGAAGAAGCCCATGCTTGGTATCCAAGCAAATTCTCTGTCAAAGCGTCCTAAAGATTTACTCGTACGACGGCCTTCCGCTGGGATTCATCTTCCACGTTCTTCATAAACGTTCTTGGAAATTGAGTAAGCTTTCCAGCGAAAGTGAGATCACCCACACCGGAGCTGTCGATCGAAAGTTATGCCCGATATAATGGACATATATCAATCTGACGCGATCGAGAAGAAGCAATCGACCATTGAGGTCGGTTAAAGTATCGACTGGCCATTTCCTGGCCACGAAAAGAGCTTCAAAAGAAGCCAAATTGGAGCCCTTGAAACCTAAGAAGCGGTCATGAAAGAAGCGTTAGAAGACTAGTCTTGATGTTGTTCCAAGAAGGGATAATGAAGGAGGATTAGCTTTAAGAGCTAATGGCTGCTAGACTTGGTGTTGTCAAGAGGTTTCAAAGAAAGTTACAAAGAAGAAGAATCCAGCCTAGTCAAGCTCAAGACAGTCCCAAAGGAAGACCCAAAGTGGTGAACCTAAGAGGCTGACCAAAAGAGGAGGCTAAGGTGGAATAAGCTAGAGCTCTTGGTCTAGCTCGAGTTGTTTGATCGAGCTCCTTGTTGAGTTAGACAAACGGATACATTGAATCGATCAAGTGCAACATTGACATGATCGAGTGTTTTATCGACTTGATCGAATGAGGCTAATGATGCGATCAATGTTGTGGAAATGAAGAAGGGTGTGCACAAGCTTTCAAGATTGGCTCTCATTAAAATTACAAGCCAACCTTGAGGGGGAGAAAAGTTTCGACAACCCTTATGGATATCTAACCCTTATGGATATCTAGAAGATTTTTTTCACAAGAGGGCTCATTCAAGATTTGCAACCATTTTCTATCCAAGCAAACTTGAATTGAAGAAATGTTCTATCTCTCTCTCAAGCTTATGGAAGCTACAAAGAAGATAGAAAGAAGCAAGACAAGCGTGTGGAGTTTAGAGCCGGTTATAACCAACCACAATACTAAAACTCCGGCGGTACAAAGGATGACCCGAGGGAAGAATGTAGATGGCTCTCTCAAGCGTGGTGAACCTATTTAAGCTGACCGAGAGAGATAAAGCTAGATGGAAGGACTAGTGAAGGTGCAAGGCTGGTGGTAAACCGATGGATCATCTCCCTCACGTTTTGGTGCTTATATGCAATGAGGAGCTGCGAATGAAGCTCCAGTGATCCTACAAGGAAGCGGCTGAAGAAGAAGTCTCCAAGCCAACCATGAAGCTGATCCAAATTTGGATGTAGAAGAGGTGGATTGAGTTCTTGTTGTGAATTGGGTGTAGAAATGATCATGTCCGAGAAGTCATATCCGGGATCGAGTACCTCGAGCCACGACCGTCCGTACGTCCGTACAGTCGTCAATATGAGGCCGTCCGTACATACATCAATTGGAGGCCTGATCTTGCACAACCACTTCAGCCCATTTAAAGGGCCTTATTCGTAGTAGAAGAGAAGCAAAGAAGGAGGCCTAGATCCTTCTATTCTAGCCGTTGGAGGATGCGCAAGTGGAGAGGTCACATGTGTGTTTAAACACTTTTACCAAGAGATGTCACTTTCGAGTTAGGTCAAACGTGTATAGCCTTAGGGTTTTGGGATTCTTTTTGTAGCTGTCCATATATAGCTTTGTATGTTGTTCTAAATGAAGTAAGTAGAGTTTTTACACTCTTTCTTCTATTCTCTCTCATTTCGCAAATCAACAACACCATTCTTCTTTCTCATTCGATCCAAATCTCCTAATCTCCTAATCTCTTTATTCACTCGATCTTTTACTTCAAATCTTACATGGTATCAGAGCCAGGTTGCTCCTAATCGACCTATTTTCTCACCCACCTCATCCGCAAACTTATTCTCTTTATTTCTCATCCGCTCTTGAAATCTTCTTTTACTTCACCTCTTTACCCGTCGGTTAATAGCTTTACCCAACGGTCCATTCTCCATGGAAGGTCTCAAGAGCTTAGTCGTTCCAGTCACTCTCAAGGGTGGAAACTACTTGTTGTGGGCGAGAACCACAAAAACAGCCTTGTGCGGCCGTGGGTTGTGGAGCCACATCGAGAAGAGTGAAGCTCCACAAGATGCAACCACCAAAGAAGGGAAAGAAGTTGTCCCGGTCGATGAAGAGAAATGGTTCCAAGAGGACCAAAATGTTCTTGCTCTCATCCAAAATTCTCTAGATGCTCCAATTCTTGAAGCATACTCCTATTGCGAAACCGCAAAGGAGCTATGGGACACTCTCAAGAATGTTTTTGGTAACATTACCAATCTAAACCGTGTCTTTGAGGTTAAGAGAGCTATCAATAACCTTAGCCAAGAAGACATGGAGTTTACCAAACATTTTGGGAAGTTTAGATCCCTATGGGCTGAGCTTGAAATGCTAAGGCCAAACACGATGGATCCGGCGGTCATCAACGAACGTCGAGAACAAGACAAGGTGTTCGGTCTTCTTCTCACCTTGAATGCGTCGTACAACGACCTCATTAAGCACATACTCCGGGCGGACAAGCTTCCAAGCCTCGATGAAGTGTGCTCTCAAGTGCAAAGAGAACATGGCTCCATGGGCTTGTTCGGTGGAAAAGGAGAACTTGTCACCGCTAATCAAGTTGAAGTAGCCTCAGCCAACAAAAGCTATTATAGGGGAAACAACAACAACAACAACGGTCACAAGAGGCCCTTTTGCCACCATTGCAAGAAAAACGGTCATGTTCGTGAGAAGTGTTGGATACTTCACCCTCACCTTCGCCCGAGAGATGACAACCATGAGCCTCGAGCCCACATTGCAAGCACATCCGGCGAAGCAAACCCTCCACAAGTCAAGTCTCAAGTCATTGAAGGAGGTGCCACTGCTCTCAATGCATCCTCGGAGCTGGTGAGGCGATCCGACCTCGATGCTCTCATTAAGGCACTCAAAGAATCATCCGGTAATGTGAATCTTGCCCTTAACTCCATTAAACCGCTTATAGTAGATTCCGGAGCCTCTCATCACATGATTAGTGATTCTAAATTAATTAGTGATATAGAACCGGCTTTAGGAAATGTAACTATAGCCAATGGAGATAAGGTACCGGTTAAAGGAATTGGAACATTGAAATTGTTTAACAAAAATACAAAAGCTTTCTATATGCCTAACTTTGCTTCTAATCTAGTCTCGGTTAGGAAAGCTACTAGGGATCTTAATTGTCATGTTATATTCGGTCCTAATGATGTGTATTTTCAGGATATTGAGACAAGTAAACTTCTTGGCCAAGGCAAGACCAAAGATGATCTCTATGTTCTTAAGAATACCGACTTATCTACCTCTCCCTCATCATGTTTTAGTTCCATTGTTGTTAGTGCTAATAGTGCCATTTGGCATGCTAGACTCGGTCACCCTCATACTCGTGCTTTAAGTTTAATGTTGCCTAATGTTTCTTTTAAGAATGATGAATGTGAAGCATGTATTCTTGGCAAACATTGCAAATCGGTTTTTCCAAAGTCTATGACTATTTATGATAATTGCTTTGATCTTGTTCACTCGGATGTGTGGACTTCACCTTGCATGTCTAGAGAAAACCATAAGTATTTTGTCACATTTATTGATGAGAAATCTAAGTATACTTGGCTAACCTTGCTTCCTACTAAAGATAGGGTCCTAGAAGCTTTCACAAATTTTCAAAATTATGTGACTAATCACTTTAATGCCAAGATTAAGATTTTGAGATCAGATAATGGAGGGGAGTATACTAGCCTTGCATTCAAACAACACCTCAACAAACATGGAATCATTCACCAAACTAGTTGCCCATACACTCCACAACAAAACGGTGTAGCCGAGAGGAAGAATAGGCATCTCATGGAAGTTGCAAGATCAATGATGTTCCATACAAACGTTCCAAAACGTTTTTGGGGAGATGCCGTTGTATCCGCATGCTACTTGATCAACCGGACTCCAACAAAAATACTAAGCGATCTCTCACCTTTTGAAGTCCTTAATAAAATTAAACCGTCTCTCAATCACTTACGTGTGTTTGGTTGTGTGTGCTATGTGTTAAAACCAGGAGAACTCCGGAACAAACTTGAAGCCAAAAGTATCAAAGGAATGTTCATCGGATACTCTATCACGCAAAAAGGATACAAATGCTATGATCCAGAAACAAGGAAAGTAATGGTGTCTCGAGATGTTAAGTTTGTGGAAACAAAGGGCTACTATGATGAAAAGAATTGGGAAAGCTTGAAAGACTTATCTCAATCTACTTCCGACCGAGCCACAAACCTTCGGATGATTCTTGAAAAGCTCGGTCTCAAAAACCTTCAAGCTTCTAATCAAAGATCAACCTCTCCGGAAGAGTCTATTCCGAGAGAAGAAGAGGAGAATCTAGCCCCGGAAAGCCCAAGTGATGACACTAACGATCTAGACAATGAGTATGGTGAAGAAGAGGAAGGTTTAAATTCACTTGGAAGTGAAACTGAGTCCAACACTCAAGAAAATGTGCCTCAAGATGAAAATGTGGTTCATCTTAGAAGAAGTGAACGTCTTAAACAACCACCATCAAATTGGAGGAACACTCGGGTCTACTACAACAACATGGCTGTGGCCCATCCGATTCAAGCCGTGTGCACTCTTGCACATTTCCCTAGTGAACATCAAGCATATCTAACTCAAGTGGACTCTCATTGGATTCCACAAACATATGAGGAAGCTCGGGAACACAAAGAATGGAGAGATGCGGTGGAAAATGAAACCAAGGCCATGGAATCAAATCATACTTGGGATGAGTCCGAACTACCTAAAGGAAAGAAGGCAGTCACCTCTAGATGGATATTCACTATCAAGTACAAGAGTGACGGGGGGATAGAACGCTATAAAGCTCGGCTTGTAGCTAGAGGTTTTACACAAACGTATGGAGAAGACTATCTTGATACATTTGCTCCGGTAGCTAAACTCCACACCGTCCGAGTGGTTCTCTCATTAGCCTTGAACTTGGAATGGGAATTATGGCAAATGGACGTGAAGAATGCATTTCTTCAAGGAGAACTTGAGGATGAAGTCTATATGAGACCACCACCGGGCATGGAAGATACAATAGCTCCCGGGAAAGTTTTGAAGCTCAAGAAAGCTATCTATGGACTCAAACAATCACCAAGAGCTTGGTACCACAAGCTTAGTACAACACTAATGGGTAGAGGCTTCAAGAAGTCGGAAGCCGATCACACTCTTTTCACCCTACCAAGTAAAGAAGGTATTGTAGTCATTCTTGTGTATGTTGATGATATCATCATATCCGGGAATGACAAGGTAGGGATTCAAGATACAAAAGTATTTCTTAAAACTGTTTTTGATATTAAAGATCTTGGAGAACTAAAATATTTTCTTGGTATAGAAGTGTGTAGATCCAAAGAAGGATTGTTTTTATCACAAAGAAAGTATGCTCTTGACCTTTTGAATGAAGTAGGGAAGCTTGGATCAAGACCAGTAGCCGCTCCTCTTGACCCGGATTACCAAACAAATGGAAAGGGGGAGCTTGGAGAAGAGCCATTTGATGACCCTACACAATACCGACGACTAGTAGGTAAACTAATATATCTTACCATTACACGACCTGATATTTGTTTTGCTGTGAATCAGGTCTCTCAACACATGCAAGCACCAACAATGCACCATTGGGACATGGTGAGCCGGATACTTAAGTACATCAAAGGAGCTCCTGGCCAAGGCATTTGGATGGGTTGCAACAACAATACAGAGCTTGTTGGTTATTGTGATGCGGATTATGCCGGAGATAGAAAGGATAGAAGATCAACAACCGGATATTGCACGTTCATTGGAGGCAATCTTGTTACATGGAAAAGCAAGAAGCAAAAAGTTGTGTCTCTCTCTAGTGCCGAGTCGGAATATAGAGCAATGAGGAAGCTCACAACTGAATTAATATGGCTTAAAGCTCTTCTTAAAGACCTTGGAGTGGAATCATCAAGTCCGATCACCATGCACTGTGATAATGAAGCCGCTATACACATTGCATCAAACTCGGTCTTTCATGAAAGAACAAAACATATTGAAGTCGATTGCCACAAGGTTCGAGAGCAAGTTGGATTGGGAGTCATTCTACCGTGTTACACCAAAAGCTCCGAACAACTTGCGGATATCTTCACCAAGGCAGCAAGTCCACAAGTGTGTGAATACATTCACTCCAAACTTGGTCTTGTGGATCTCACCAAACCATAACACTCACACTCTTTTTCCCTTATGTATAGTTTTTCCCATGTGGTTTTCTATACTAAGGTTTTTAATGAGGTGGGTGGTTATTGTTTCAAGCTTAACCTTAAAGATCTTCTTAAAGGTTAAGCTTGAGGGGGAGTGTGAATTGGGTGTAGAAATGATCATGTCCGAGAAGTCATATCCGGGATCGAGTACCTCGAGCCACGACCGTCCGTACGTCCGTACAGTCGTCAATATGAGGCCGTCCGTACATACATCAATTGGAGGCCTGATCTTGCACAACCACTTCAGCCCATTTAAAGGGCCTTATTCGTAGTAGAAGAGAAGCAAAGAAGGAGGCCTAGATCCTTCTATTCTAGCCGTTGGAGGATGCGCAAGTGGAGAGGTCACATGTGTGTTTAAACACTTTTACCAAGAGATGTCACTTTCGAGTTAGGTCAAACGTGTATAGCCTTAGGGTTTTGGGATTCTTTTTGTAGCTGTCCATATATAGCTTTGTATGTTGTTCTAAATGAAGTAAGTAGAGTTTTTACACTCTTTCTTCTATTCTCTCTCATTTCGCAAATCAACAACACCATTCTTCTTTCTCATTCGATCCAAATCTCCTAATCTCCTAATCTCTTTATTCACTCGATCTTTTACTTCAAATCTTACACTTGTAGTCATCAACCATGATGAGGAGACCCATGGGGCAGAAACTCAAATGGTGGTGCAAAACAAGTCTCAACCAATACATTTACAACAATGAAGACAAAAGGCTATCTCTAAATCCCTTAACTCTTTCAATAGCTTTAATTCATTGCTCTTATTTTATTCAGATTAGTCATGCATTTAAAGTGAATTTGTCATGCTTAGAATCTGAATTTAGAGAGTGAATTTTGGGATTTGTTTTTAGAGAAATGCCTTGAATTAATTTGGATTTATCATGTTTAATTTGTCATGTTTAAAACATGTTTTTAGGAATTAAATTCATGACTATTAAACTGGTTGGTTCATTATTAAACTGAATTTGCATGTTTAAAATCTGATTTTATACTCATGTGTTTAAATTGAGTTTAGTAAGAGGCTAGTTCAATTTAAGTTTGTTCGCTTTTGTCTCAATCTAGCTTAATGTTATTCTTGTGGCCAATATACTTAAGATTTCTTTACATCTTTTGGTTGAAGGTACAAAAGAGAAAGAAAGCCATCCAAAAGCTAGAAGAGAGGAAGAGAACCGGTTGTATATTGGTAGCTTGACTCAAGGAAGATCAATTCATGGTGGTGACCGAGAAGGAGAAGGTCCTCAAGCGAGTACTCACACGGAGAATTAGAGTCTCAACAAGAAGTCAAAGCAAGAAGCCAAAGCAATCTCACATTCAAACAATGGCCATAGCTACATCATTCAACCGTGAAGACTATACTCTTTTTCCCTTAACAAAGTTTTGTCCCAAGAGGTTTTCTTTGTTAAGGTTTTTAATGAGGTAGTCCTTTGCGTGTTGCAAGCTTGGCCTTTGGTTCCCGCTGCCCAAGCTTGAGGGAGAGTATTAGAGAGGAAGAAGAAAAGGAGAACCTAAAGATGAAGTCTAGAAGAAGAGGTCGAGCTTAATGGTGTTCAATGAAGTGTGACACTCAACTTGGCTCGTGTATCTCCAAGCTTAACCTCCGATGTCTCTACACTTAAGCTTGAGGGGGAGTATTGAGACCTAATGTGCAAAGTTAGGGTCAAAGTTATCAAGACCTAATGTGCAAAGTTAGGGTCAACGACTCAAGACACGAAAGTGCAAAGTTCGGGTCAAGTCATCAAGACAAGTTACGAATGTGCAAAGTCCGGGTCAAACATAAGATGTGCAAATCTAGGGTCAACATATGAAGATGAAGATGTGCAAAACAAGGGTCAATACATGAAGATAAAGATGTGCAAAACACGGGTCATTACAAGACCTAATGGGCGTGCAAAACATCTAGAAGATCACATGTTGTACCAAGGAATGCAAGTGGGTGAGAAGAGTCAC
This sequence comes from Capsella bursa-pastoris, assembly GCA_036452645.1. NCBI lineage: Eukaryota > Viridiplantae > Streptophyta > Magnoliopsida > Brassicales > Brassicaceae > Capsella > Capsella bursa-pastoris. The sequence goes on from CP144192.1 coordinate 7,987,341, forward strand.
ATGTGAGCTTAAGAAAGGTCACATGTGACCAAAGAGACGTTGGAGAGCTGTCCCTTTCATCCTTGGGCGCTCAAAGCTTCTTTCCCTCTCTCCTCATGTCACTTTCACTTCATTTGTAAAAGAGAAAACCCTAGAGCTCCTCCTCTATATATTGTAGTAGCCTCTCTCCTTTGTAAGGTGCTAATTCACAAGTTTATACAAGTATTTTGTTTATCAAATTCGTCCATCTCTTCTCTCTACATTTGCTTAACTAATAATCATAATGTAGATAGCTAGAGTGTAACGATTTAGGGGCTGCCCTTAAGGCAGCCTAATACTTGTTAAATACACCTTAAACTCTTCTTTATTTACTCTTTATTCTCTAGATTACTGATTCTAATTCCTCTTTATCTCAAGTACACAAACTCTAAGTGTTGTTGTACTAGACATGGATTAGTCTCACACTAGAAGCTTTCTCCTTCATATAATCGGTTTACTCTCTAGTATATTCGGATATATTGTTGGATATGTGTATGGATTCCATCACAAGTTGATGGTCTCTTCATCTTAAGATCGAGTTCCCTTGTATGGTTAAAGAGAGATTCATTCACCAAGTGACTGTCTACTCTCTATTGTGAGCTTAGTCTCATAGAAACTAACACTTATAAACAATCAAATTCATTGTATTATGACATATTCTAACCCAAAATAACTTTATACAAGCCATTTACTTTCTCAAAGCATTGGTTGTGGGTTCTTATCCCATTTGAGACCAAACTTCAACAAGTCTTTGTTCACACTTCTAAACATTCTTCATCCATCTCTAGCACTTGTAATCAATCAAATTCATTGTATTATAACATATTCTAACCAAAAATAACTTTATACAAGCCATTTACTGCCTCAAAGCATTAGTTGTTGGTTCTTATCCCATTTGGGACCAAACTTCAACAAGTCTTTCTTCACACTTCTAAACATTCTTCATCCATCTCTAGCACTTGTAAACAATCAAATTCATTGTATTATAGCATATTCTAACCCAAAATAACTTTATACAAGCCATTTACTGCCTCAAAGCATTGGTTGTGGGTTCTTATCCCATTTGGGACCAAACTTCAACAAGTCTTTCTTCACACTTCTAAACATTCTTCATCCATCTCTAGCACTTGTAATCAATCAAATTCATTGAATTATAACATATTATAACCCAAAATAACTTTATACAAGCAATTAACAACCTCAAAGCAATGTTTGTGGGTTCTTATCCCATTTGGGACAAAACTTCAACAAGTCTTTCTTCACACTTCTAAACATTCTTCATTCATCTCTAGCACTTGTAATCAATCAAATTCATTGAATTATAACATATTATAACCCAAAATAACTTTATACAAGCAATTAACAACCTCAAAGCAATGTTTGTGGGTTCTTATCCCATTTGGGACCAAACTTCAACAAGTCTTTCTTCACACTTCTAAACATTCTTCATCCATCTCTAGCACTTATAAACAATCAAATTCATTGTATTATGACATATTCTAACCCAAAATAACTTTATACAAGCCATTTACTGCCTCAAAGCATTAGTTGTTGGTTCTTATCCCATTTGGGACCAAACTTCAACAAGTCTTTCTTCACACTTCTAAACATTCTTCATCCATCTCTAGCACTTGTAAACAATCAAATTCATTGTATTATAGCATATTCTAACCCAAAATAACTTTATACAAGCCATTTACTGCCTCAAAGCATTGGTTGTGGGTTCTTATCCCATTTGGGACCAAACTTCAACAAGTCTTTCTTCACACTTCTAAACATTCTTCATCCATCTCTAGCACTTGTAATCAATCAAATTCATTGAATTATAACATATTATAACCCAAAATAACTTTATACAAGCAATTAACAACCTCAAAGCAATGTTTGTGGGTTCTTATCCCATTTGGGACCAAACTTCAACAAGTCTTTCTTCACACTTCTAAACATTCTTCATCCATCTCTAGCACATGTAATCAATCAAATTCATTGTATTATAACATATTCTAACCCAAAATAACTTTATACAAGCCATTTACTGCCTCAAAGCATTGGTTGTGGGTTCTTATCCCATTTGGGACCAAACTTCAACAAGTCTTTCTTCACACTTCTAAACATTCTTCATCCATCTCTAGCACTTGTAAACAATCAAATTCATTGTATTATAACATATTCTAACCCAAAATAACTTTATACAAGCCATTTACTCCCTCAAAGCATTGGTTGTGGGTTCTTATCCCATTTGGGACCAAACTTCAACAAGTCTTTCTTCACACTTCTAAACATTCTTCATCCATCTCTACCACTTGTACTCAATCAAATTCATTGTATTATAACATATTCTAACCCAAAATAACATTATACAAGCCATTTACTACCTCAAAGCAATGTTTGTGGGATCTTATCCCATTTGGGACCAAACTTCAACAAGTCTTTCTTCACACTTCTCAACATTCTTCATCCATCTCTAGCACTTGTAATCAATCAAATTCATTGTATTATAACATATTCTAACCCAAAATAACTTTATACAAGCCATTTACTACCTCAAAGCATTGGTTGTGGGTTCTTATCCCATTTGGGACCAAACTTCAACAAGTCTTTCTTCACACTTCTAAACATTCTTCATCCATCTCTAGCACTTGTAATCAATCAAATTCATTGTATTATAACATATTCTAACCCAAAATAACTTTATACAAGCCATTTACTACCTCAAAGCAATGTTTGTGGGATCTTATCCCATTTGGGACCAAACTTCAACAAGTCTTTCTTCACACTTCTAAACATTCTTCATCCATCTCTAGCACTTGTAATCAATCAAATTCATTGTATTATAACATATTCTAACCCAAAATGACTTTATACAAGCCATTTACTACCTCAAAGCATTGGTTGTGGGTTCTTATCCCATTTGGGACCAAACTTCGACAAGTCTTTCTTCACACTTTTAAACATTCTTCATCTATCTCTAGCACTTTTAATCAATCAAATTCATTGTATTATAACATATTCTAACCCAAAATAACTTTATACAAGCAATTAACTACATCAAAGCAATGTTTGTGGGTTCTTAACCCATTTGAGACCAAACTTCAACAAGTCTTTCTTCACACTTCTAAACATTCTTCATCCATCTCTAGCACTTGTAAACAATCAAATTCATTGTATTATAACATATTATAACCCAAAACAACTTTATACAAGCCATTTACTGCCTCAAAGCATTGGTTGTGGGTTCTTATCCCATTTGGGACCAAACTTCAACAAGTCTTTCTTCACACTTCTAAACATTCTTCATCCATCTCTAGCACTTGTAATCAATCAAATTCATTGAATTATAACATATTATAACCCAAAATAACTTTATACAAGCAATTAACAACCTCAAAGCAATGTTTGTGGGTTCTTATCCCATTTGGGACCAAACTTCAACAAGTCTTTCTTCACACTTCTAAACATTCTTCATCCATCTCTAGCACTTATAAACAATCAAATTCATTGTATTATGACATATTCTAACCCAAAATAACTTTATACAAGCCATTTACTGCCTCAAAGCATTAGTTGTTGGTTCTTATCCCATTTGGGACCAAACTTCAACAAGTCTTTCTTCACACTTCTAAACATTCTTCATCCATCTCTAGCACTTATAAACAATCAAATTCATTGTATTATAGCATATTCTAACCCAAAATAACTTTATACAAGCCATTTACTGCCTCAAAGCATTGGTTGTGGGTTCTTATCCCATTTGGGACCAAACTTCAACAAGTCTTTCTTCACACTTCTAAACATTCTTCATCCATCTCTAGCACTTGTAATCAATCAAATTCATTGAATTATAACATATTATAACCCAAAATAACTTTATACAAGCAATTAACAACCTCAAAGCAATGTTTGTGGGTTCTTATCCCATTTGGGACCAAACTTCAACAAGTCTTTCTTCACACTTCTAAACATTCTTCATCCATCTCTAGCACTTGTAATCAATCAAATTCATTGTATTATAACATATTCTAACCCAAAATGACTTTATACAAGCCATTTACTACCTCAAAGCATTGGTTGTGGGTTCTTATCCCATTTGGGACCAAACTTCGACAAGTCTTTCTTCACACTTTTAAACATTCTTCATCTATCTCTAGCACTTTTAATCAATCAAATTCATTGTATTATAACATATTCTAACCCAAAATAACTTTATACAAGCAATTAACTACATCAAAGCAATGTTTGTGGGTTCTTAACCCATTTGAGACCAAACTTCAACAAGTCTTTCTTCACACTTCTAAACATTCTTCATCCATCTCTAGCACTTGTAAACAATCAAATTCATTGTATTATAACATATTATAACCCAAAACAACTTTATACAAGCCATTTACTGCCTCAAAGCATTGGTTGTGGGTTCTTATCCCATTTGGGACCAAACTTCAACAAGTCTTTCTTCACACTTCTAAACATTCTTCATCCATCTCTAGCACTTGTAATCAATCAAATTCATTGAATTATAACATATTATAACCCAAAATAACTTTATACAAGCAATTAACAACCTCAAAGCAATGTTTGTGGGTTCTTATCCCATTTGGGACCAAACTTCAACAAGTCTTTCTTCACACTTCTAAACATTCTTCATCCATCTCTAGCACTTATAAACAATCAAATTCATTGTATTATGACATATTCTAACCCAAAAAAACTTTATACAAGCCATTTACTGCCTCAAAGCATTAGTTGTTGGTTCTTATCCCATTTGGGACCAAACTTCAACAAGTCTTTCTTCACACTTCTAAACATTCTTCATCCATCTCTAGCACTTGTAAACAATCAAATTCATTGTATTATAGCATATTCTAACCCAAAATAACTTTATACAAGCCATTTACTGCCTCAAAGCATTGGTTGTGGGTTCTTATCCCATTTGGGACCAAACTTCAACAAGTCTTTCTTCACACTTCTAAACATTCTTCATCCATCTCTAGCACTTGTAATCAATCAAATTCATTGAATTATAACATATTATAACCCAAAATAACTTTATACAAGCAATTAACAACCTCAAAGCAATGTTTGTGGGTTCTTATCCCATTTGGGACCAAACTTCAACAAGTCTTTCTTCACACTTCTAAACATTCTTCATCCATCTCTAGCACTTGTAATCAATCAAATTCATTGTATTATAACATATTCTAACCCAAAATAACTTTATACAAGCCATTTACTGCCTCAAAGCATTGGTTGTGGGTTCTTATCCCATTTGGGACCAAACTTCAACAAGTCTTTCTTCACACTTCTAAACATTCTTCATCCATCTCTAGCACTTGTAAACAATCAAATTCATTGTATTATAACATATTCTAACCCAAAATAACTTTATACAAGCCATTTACTCCCTCAAAGCATTGGTTGTGGGTTCTTATCCCATTTGGGACCAAACTTCAACAAGTCTTTCTTCACACTTCTAAACATTCTTCATCCATCTCTACCACTTGTACTCAATCAAATTCATTGTATTATAACATATTCTAACCCAAAATAACATTATACAAGCCATTTACTACCTCAAAGCAATGTTTGTGGGATCTTATCCCATTTGGGAGCAAACTTCAAAAAGTCTTTCTTCACACTTCTAAACATTCTTCATCCATCTCTAGCACTTGTAATCAATCAAATTCATGTTATTATAACATATTCTAACCCAAAATAACTTTATACAAGCCATTTACTACCTCAAAGCATTGGTTGTGGATTCTTATCGCATTTGGGACCAAACTTCAACAAGTCTTTCTTCACACTTTCTAAACATTCATCATCCATCTCTAGCACTTGTAATCAATCAAATTAATTGTATTAGAACATATTCTAACCCAAAATAACTTTATACACGCCATTTACTACCTCAAAGCAATGTTTGTGGGTTCTTATCCCATTTGGGACCAAACTTCAACAAGTCTTTCTTCACACTTCTAAACATTCTTCATCCATCTCTACCACTTGTACTCAATCAAATTCATTGTATTATAACATATTCTAACCCAAAATAACATTATACAAGCCATTTACTACCTCAAAGCAATGTTTGTGGGATCTTATCCCATTTGGGACCAAACTTCAACAAGTCTTTCTTCACACTTCTCAACATTCTTCATCCATCTCTAGCACTTGTAATCAATCAAATTCATTGTATTATAACATATTCTAACCCAAAATAACTTTATACAAGCCATTTACTACCTCAAAGCATTGGTTGTGGGTTCTTATCCCATTTGGGACCAAACTTCAACAAGTCTTTCTTCACACTTCTAAACATTCTTCATCCATCTCTAGCACTTGTAAACAATCAAATTCATTGTATTATAACATATTATAACCCAAAACAACTTTATACAAGCCATTTACTGCCTCAAAGCATTGGTTGTGGGTTCTTATCCCATTTGGGACCAAACTTCAACAAGTCTTTCTTCACACTTCTAAACATTCTTCATCCATCTCTAGCACTTGTAATCAATCAAATTCATTGAATTATAACATATTATAACCCAAAATAACTTTATACAAGCAATTAACAACCTCAAAGCAATGTTTGTGGGTTCTTATCCCATTTGGGACCAAACTTCAACAAGTCTTTCTTCACACTTCTAAACATTCTTCATCCATCTCTAGCACTTATAAACAATCAAATTCATTGTATTATGACATATTCTAACCCAAAATAACTTTATACAAGCCATTTACTGCCTCAAAGCATTAGTTGTTGGTTCTTATCCCATTTGGGACCAAACTTCAACAAGTCTTTCTTCACACTTCTAAACATTCTTCATCCATCTCTAGCACTTGTAAACAATCAAATTCATTGTATTACAGCATATTCTAACCCAAAATAACTTTATACAAGCCATTTACTGCCTCAAAGCATTGGTTGTGGGTTCTTATCCCATTTGGGACCAAACTTCAACAAGTCTTTCTTCACACTTCTAAACATTCTTCATCCATCTCTAGCACTTGTAATCAATCAAATTCATTGAATTATAACATATTATAACCCAAAATAACTTTATACAAGCAATTAACAACCTCAAAGCAATGTTTGTGGGTTCTTATCCCATTTGGGACCAAACTTCAACAAGTCTTTCTTCACACTTCTAAACATTCTTCATCCATCTCTAGCACTTGTAAACAATCAAATTCATTGTATTATGACATATTCTAACCCAAAATAACTTTATACAAGCCATTTACTTCCTCAAAGAATTGGTTGTGGGTTCTTATCCCATTTGAGACCAAACTTCAACAAGTCTTTCTTCACACTTCTAAACATTCTTCATCCATCTCTAGCACTTGTAATCAATCAAATTCATTGTATTATAACATATTCTAACCAAAAATAACTTTATACAAGCCATTTACTGCCTCAAAGCATTGGTTGTGGGTTCTTATCGCATTTGGGACCAAACTTCAACAAGTCTTTCTTCACACTTCTAAACATTCTTCATCCATCTCTAGCACTTGTAGTCAATCAAATTCATTGAATTATAACATATTATAACCCAAAATAACTTTATACAAGCAATTAACAACCTCAAAGCAATGTTTGTGGGTTCTTATTCCATTTGGGACCAAACTTCAACAAGTCTTTCTTCACACTTCTAAACATTCTTCATCCATCTCTAGCACTTGTACTCAATCAAATTCATTGTATTATAACATATTCTAACCCAAAATAACATTATACAAGCCATTTACTACCTCAAAGCAATGTTTGTGGTATCTTATCCCATTTGGGACCAAACTTCAACAAGTCTTTCTTCACACTTCTCAACATTCTTCATCCATCTCTAGCACTTGTAATCAATCAAATTCATAGTATTATAACATATTCTAACCCAAAATAACTTTATACAAGCCATTTACTACCTCAAAGCATTGGTTGTGGGTTCTTATCCCATTTGGGACCAAACTTCAACAAGTCTTTCTTCACACTTCTAAACATTCTTCATCCATCTCTAGCACTTGTAATCAATCAAATTCATTGTATTATAACATATTCTAACCCAAAATAACTTTATACAAGCCATTTACTACCTCAAAGCAATGTTTGTGGGATCTTATCCCATTTGGGACCAAACTTCAACAAGTCTTTCTTCACACTTCTAAACATTCTTCATCCATCTCTAGCACTTGTAATCAATCAAATTCATTGTATTATAACATATTCTAACCCAAAATGACTTTATACAAGCCATTTACTACCTCAAAGCATTGGTTGTGGGTTCTTATCCCATTTGGGACCAAACTTCGACAAGTCTTTCTTCACACTTTTAAACATTCTTCATCTATCTCTAGCACTTTTAATCAATCAAATTCATTGTATTATAACATATTCTAACCCAAAATAACTTTATACAAGCAATTAACTACATCAAAGCAATGTTTGTGGGTTCTTATCCCATTTGGGACCAAACTTCAACAAGTCTTTCTTCACACTTCTAAACATTCTTCATCCATCTCTAGCACTTGTAATCAATCAAATTCATTGAATTATAACATATTCTAACCCAAAATAACTTTATACAAGCCATTTACTTCCTCAAAGCATTGGTTGTGGGTTCTTATCCCATTTGAGACCAAACTTCAACAAGTCTTTCTTCACACTTCTAAACATTCTTCATCCATCTCTAGCACTTGTAAACAATCAAATTCATTGTATTATAACATATTATAACCCAAAACAACTTTATAAAAGCCATTTACTGCCTCAAAGCATTGGTTGTGGGTTCTTATCCCATTTGGGACCAAACTTCAACAAGTCTTTCTTCACACTTCTAAACATTCTTCATCCATCTCTAGCACTTGTAATCAATCAAATTCATTGAATTATAACATATTATAACCCAAAATAACTTTATACAAGCAATTAACAACCTCAAAGCAATGTTTGTGGGTTCTTATCCCATTTGGGACCAAACTTCAACAAGTCTTTCTTCACACTTCTAAACATTCTTCATCCATCTCTAGCACTTGTAAACAATCAAATTCATTGTATTATGACATATTCTAACCCAAAATAACTTTATACAAGCCATTTACTTCCTCAAAGCATTGGTTGTGGGTTCTTATCCCATTTGAGACCAAACTTCAACAAGTCTTTCTTCACACTTCTAAACATTCTTCATCCATCTCTAGCACTTGTAAACAATCAAATTCATTGTATTATAGCATATTCTAACCCAAAATAACTTTATACAAGCCATTTACTGCCTCAAAGCATTGGTTGTGGGTTCTTATCCCATTTGGGACCAAACTTCAACAAGTCTTTCTTCACACTTCTAAACATTCTTCATCCATCTCTAGCACTTGTAATCAATCAAATTCATTGTATTATAACATATTCTAACCCAAAATAACTTTATACAAGCCATTTACTGCCTCAAAGCATTGGTTGTGGGTTCTTATCCCATTTGGGACCAAACTTCAACAAGTCTTTCTTCACACTTCTAAACATTCTTCATCCATCTCTAGCACTTGTAAACAATCAAATTCATTGTATTATAACATATTCTAACCCAAAATAACTTTATACAAGCCATTTACTCCCTCAAAGCATTGGTTGTGGGTTCTTATCCCATTTGGGACCAAACTTCAACAAGTCTTTCTTCACACTTCTAAACATTCTTCATCCATCTCTACCACTTGTACTCAATCAAATTCATTGTATTATAACATATTCTAACCCAAAATAACATTATACAAGCCATTTACTACCTCAAAGCAATGTTTGTGGGATCTTATCCCATTTGGGACCAAACTTCAACAAGTCTTTCTTCACACTTCTCAACATTCTTCATCCATCTCTAGCACTTGTAATCAATCAAATTCATTGTATTATAACATATTCTAACCCAAAATAACTTTATACAAGCCATTTACTACCTCAAAGCATTGGTTGTGGGTTCTTATCCCATTTGGGACCAAACTTCAACAAGTCTTTCTTCACACTTCTAAACATTCTTCATCCATCTCTAGCACTTGTAATCAATCAAATTCATTGTATTATAACATATTCTAACCCAAAATAACTTTATACAAGCCATTTACTGCCTCAAAGCATTGGTTGAGGGTTCTTATCCCATTTGGGACCAAACTTCAACAAGTCTTTCTTCACACTGCTAAACATTCTTCATCCATCTCTAGCACTTGTAAACAATCAAATTCATTGTCTTATAACATATTCTAACCCAAAATAACTTTATACAAGCCATTTACTCCCTCAAAGCATTGGTTGTGGGTTCTTATCCCATTTGGGACCAAACTTCAACAAGTCTTTCTTCACACTTCTAAACATTCTTCATCCAACTCTACCACTTGTACTCAATCAAATTCATTGTATTATAACATATTCTAACCCAAAATAACATTATACAAGCCATTTACTACCTCAAAGCAATGTTTGTGGGATCTTATCCCATTTGGGACCAAACTGCAACAAGTCTTTCTTCACACTTCTAAACATTCTTCATCCATCTCTAGCACTTGTAATCAATCAAATTCATTGTATTATAACATATTCTAACCCAAAATAACTTTATACAAGCCATTTACTACCTCAAAGCATTGGTTGTGGGTTCTTATCCCATTTGGGACCAAACTTCAACAAGTCTTTCTTCACACTTCTAAACATTCTTCATCCATCTCTAGCACTTGTAATCAATCAAATTCATTGAATTATAACATATTATAACCCAAAATAACTTTATACAAGCCATTTACTGTAAGATTTCAAAGAGAATGAGCTGCAAGATCCAATCTCCTCCATAAACTCACAAGAAACTCACAAGAACACCAAATCTGAGTTTGTGTGCTCTTGTGTATAACAATCAAGAACGAACTCAATGAGAGCTATTCTTGAGGTTATAAACTAAGTAATACACGCCCATTTAAGCTGTATACACTTGAGAATAAGCATTAGAGACAGCAGCACTCTCACACCAAAAACAGAACCCAAAACCCATATAGATTCGATTTAGAGAGTGGAAGAGAATTGAATGAGAGAATGGGATGAGACCAAGCATTGCCAAAGCTTGGTCTCTCCATGAGAGAATAAAGATCAGAACTTCCCCATTTGTGAGTATAAGACACGATTTTAGTATAGGGGAAGACTCCCAGAAGGAGAGCTTTTCTTTTATTATGCATAAGCTTACATATATATACTACAATGAATGGGATAAGGTGTATCCCTTCTCACCCTAATCTCCAACGGTCATATACATTTAAATCTACTTATTTAAACTTAAATCTACTTATTTAAACTTAAATCTAGAAAAATTATGGAGGAGAAAGTGACATGAAGAGAGAGAGCGAGCTGGTCCCAAGCTTGGATAGTGACATCTCCGAAAATGCTTCAAATGCCCACTTGTGGTCTTCTCTTTGGTTGCTTTATCTCCAACGTCTATATTGAGGTCTTGGGCGCCTAAGACTGATAGTGACAGCACATAAACGTCCCTCTTAGCTCACATGTGACTCCTTGCAACTTGCATTGTTTCCTCACACATGTGACTCCTCTTTTGGCGCCTAAACACATTTGAATCTAGGGACTTCTTCACTTCTTCATTGTCCCTAGATTTGCACATTCTTTATCAACTTATTGTTGACCCTAGATTTGCACATCTTTATCTTTAAGATTGACCCGAACTTTTCACATTCTTCTTTGGTGATTAAACCCTGGTTTTGCACATCTTGGTGATGACCCGAACTTTGCACATCTTGATAACTTCATGAATGACCCAAACTTTGCACATCTTGATAACTTCATGAATGACCCGAACTTTGCACATCTTGATCACGTGTGTGCCTAGAGACCGATCGTTCTAATGGATAGACTGATCGATCCCTTGTTGTGAACGATCGTTCCTTCATTGCTTGTGCTCATTTATTTCAATATTTACTTCCTCAAAGCATTGGTTGTGGGTTCTTATCCCATTTGAGACCAAACTTCAACAAGTCTTTCTTCACACTTCTAAACATTCTTCATCCATCTCTAGCACTTATAAACAATCAAATTCATTGTATTATGAAATATTCTAACCCAAAATAACTTTATACAAGCCATTTACTTCCTCAAAGCATTGGTTGTGGGTTTTTATCCCATTTGAGACCAAACTTCAACAAGTCTTTCTTCACACTTCTAAACATTCTTCATCCATCTCTAGCACTTGTAATCAATCAAATTCATTGAATTATAACATATTATAACCCAAAATAACTTTATACAAGCAATTAACAACCTCAAAGCAATGTTTGTGGGTTCTTATCCCATTTGGGACCAAACTTCAACAAGTCTTTCTTCACACTTCTAAACATTCTTCATCCATCTCTAGCACTTGTAAACAATCAAATTCATTGTATTATGACATATTCTAACCCAAAATAACTTTATACAAGCCATTTACTTCCTCAAAGCATTGGTTGTGGGTTCTTATCCCATTTGAGACCAAACTTCAACAAGTCTTTCTTCACACTTCTAAACATTCTTCATCCATCTCTAGCACTTGTAAACAATCAAATTCATTGTATTATAGCATATTCTAACCCAAAATAACTTTATACAAGCCATTTACTGCCTCAAAGCATTGGTTGTGGGTTCTTATCCCATTTGGGACCAAACTTCAACAAGTCTTTCTTCACACTTCTAAACATTCTTCATCCATCTCTAGCACTTGTAATCAATCAAATTCATTGTATTATAACATATTCTAACCCAAAATAACTTTATACAAGCCATTTACTGCCTCAAAGCATTGGTTGTGGGTTCTTATCCCATTTGGGACCAAACTTCAACAAGTCTTTCTTCACACTTCTAAACATTCTTCATCCATCTCTAGCACTTGTAAACAATCAAATTCATTGTATTATAACATATTCTAACCCAAAATAACTTTATACAAGCCATTTACTCCCTCAAAGCATTGGTTGTGGGTTCTTATCCCATTTGGGACCAAACTTCAACAAGTCTTTCTTCACACTTCTAAACATTCTTCATCCATCTCTACCACTTGTACTCAATCAAATTCATTGTATTATAACATATTCTAACCCAAAATAACATTATACAAGCCATTTACTACCTCAAAGCAATGTTTGTGGGATCTTATCCCATTTGGGACCAAACTTCAACAAGTCTTTCTTCACACTTCTCAACATTCTTCATCCATCTCTAGCACTTGTAATCAATCAAATTCATTGTATTATAACATATTCTAACCCAAAATAACTTTATACAAGCCATTTACTACCTCAAAGCATTGGTTGTGGGTTCTTATCCCATTTGGGACCAAACTTCAACAAGTCTTTCTTCACACTTCTAAACATTCTTCATCCATCTCTAGCACTTGTAATCAATCAAATTCATTGTATTATAACATATTCTAACCCAAAATAACTTTATACAAGCCATTTACTCCCTCAAAGCATTGGTTGTGGGTTCTTATCCCATTTGGGACCAAACTTCAACAAGTCTTTCTTCACACTTCTAAACATTCTTGATCCATCTCTACCACTTGTACTCAATCAAATTCATTGTATTATAACATATTCTAACCCAAAATAACATTATACAAGCCATTTACTACCTCAAAGCAATGTTTGTGGGATCTTATCCCATTTGGGACCAAACTTCAACAAGTCTTTCTTCACACTTCTCAACATTCTTCATCCATCTCTAGCACTTGTAATCAATCAAATTCATTGTATTATAACATATTCTAACCCAAAATAACTTTATACAAGCCATTTACTACCTCAAAGCATTGGTTGTGGGTTCTTATCCCATTTGGGACCAAACTTCAACAAGTCTTTCTTCACACTTCTAAACATTCTTCATCCATCTCTAGCACTTGTAATCAATCAAATTCATTGTATTATAACATATTCTAACCCAAAATAACTTTATACAAGCCATTTACTCCCTCAAAGCATTGGTTGTGGGTTCTTATCCCATTTGGGACCAAACTTCAATAAGTCTTTCTTCACACTTCTAAACATTCTTCATCCATCTCTACCACTTGTACTCAATCAAATTCATTGTATTATAACATATTCTAACCCAAAATAACATTCTACAAGCCATTTACTACCTCAAAGCAATGTTTGTGGGATCTTATCCCATTTGGGACCAAACTTCAACAAGTCTTTCTTCACACTTCTCAACATTCTTCATCCATCTCTAGCACTTGTAATCAATCAAATTCATTGTATTATAACATATTCTAACCCAAAATAACTTTATACAAGCCATTTACTACCTCAAAGCATTGGTTGTGGGTTCTTATCCCATTTGGGACCAAACTTCAACAAGTCTTTCTTCACACTTCTAAACATTCTTCATCCATCTCTAGCACTTGTAAACAATCAAATTCATTGTATTATAACATATTATAACCCAAAACAACTTTATACAAGCCATTTACTGCCTCAAAGCATTGGTTGTGGGTTCTTATCCCATTTGGGACCAAACTTCAACAAGTCTTTCTTCACACTTCTAAACATTCTTCATCCATCTCTAGCACTTGTAATCAATCAAATTCATTGAATTATAACATATTATAACCCAAAATAACTTTATACAAGCAATTAACAACCTCAAAGCAATGTTTGTGGGTTCTTATCCCATTTGGGACCAAACTTCAACAAGTCTTTCTTCACACTTCTAAACATTCTTCATCCATCTCTAGCACTTATAAACAATCAAATTCATTGTATTATGACATATTCTAACCCAAAATAACTTTATACAAGCCATTTACTGCCTCAAAGCATTAGTTGTTGGTTCTTATCCCATTTGGGACCAAACTTCAACAAGTCTTTCTTCACACTTCTAAACATTCTTCATCCATCTCTAGCACTTGTAAACAATCAAATTCATTGTATTATAGCATATTCTAACCCAAAATAACTTTATACAAGCCATTTACTGCCTCAAAGCATTGGTTGTGGGTTCTTATCCCATTTGGGACCAAACTTCAACAAGTCTTTCTTCACACTTCTAAACATTCTTCATCCATCTCTAGCACTTGTAATCAATCAAATTCATTGAATTATAACATATTATAACCCAAAATAACTTTATACAAGCAATTGATAACCTCAAAGCAATGTTTGTGGGTTCTTATCCCATTTGGGACCAAACTTCAACAAGTCTTTCTTCACACTTCTAAACATTCTTCATCCATCTCTAGCACATGTAATCAATCAAATTCATTGTATTATAACATATTCTAACCCAAAATAACTTTATACAAGCCATTTACTGCCTCAAAGCATTGGTTGTGGGTTCTTATCCCATTTGGGACCAAACTTCAACAAGTCTTTCTTCACACTTCTAAACATTCTTCATCCATCTCTAGCACTTATAAACAATCAAATTCATTGTATTATGACATATTCTAACCCAAAATAACTTTATACAAGCCATTTACTTCCTCAAAGCATTGGTTGTGGGTTCTTATCCCATTTGAGACCAAACTTCAACAAGTCTTTCTTCACACTTCTAAACATTCTTCATCTATCTCTAGCACTTTTAATCAATCAAATTCATTGTATTATAACATATTCTAACCCAAAATAACTTTATACAAGCAATTAACTACATCAAAGCAATGTTTGTGGGTTCTTATCCCATTTGGGACCAAACTTCAACAAGTCTTTCTTCACACTTCTAAACATTCTTCATCCATCTCTAGCACTTGTAATCAATCAAATTCATTGAATTATAACATATTCTAACCCAAAATAACTTTATACAAGCCATTTACTTCCTCAAAGCATTGGTTGTGGGTTCTTATCCCATTTGAGACCAAACTTCAACAAGTCTTTCTTCACACTTCTAAACATTCTTCATCCATCTCTAGCACTTGTAAACAATCAAATTCATTGTATTATAACATATTATAACCCAAAACAACTTTATAAATATTGAAATAAATGAGCACAAGCAATGAAGGAACGATCGATCACAACATCAAGGGATCGATCGATCACAACAATAAGGAAATGACCGATCGTTCACAACAAGGGATCGATCAATCTATCCACTAGAACGATCGGTCTCTAGGCACACACGTGATCAAGGTGTGCAAAGTTCGGGTCAAAGTTATCAAGACCGAAGCTTGTGCAAAGTTCGGGTCATTCATGAAGTGATCAAGATGTGCAAAGTTCGGGTCATTCATGAAGTGATCAAGAAGTGCAAAGTTCGGGTCATTCATGAAGTGATCAAGATGTGCAAAGTTCGGGTCATTCATGAAGTTATCAAGATGTGCAAAGTTCGGGTCATTCATGAAGTTATCAAGTTGTGCAAAGTTCGGGTCATCATCAAGATGTGCAAAACCGGGGTTTAATCACCAAAGAAGAATGTGCAAAGTTCGGGTCAATCTTGAAGATGAAGATGTGCAAATCTAGGGTCAACAACAAGATGATAAAGAATGTGCAAATCTAGGGTCAACAACAAGATGATAAAGAATGTGCAAATCTAGGGTCGATGAACGAAGTGAAGAAGGCCCTAGATTCAAATGTGTTTAGGCGCCAAAATGAGCTACATGTGGGTGAGGAAGCAATCAACTTGCAAGGAGGACCACATGTAACTAAGGAACGTTAGGAGCTGTCCCTTTCACCCTTTGGGCGTCCATATATCTCTCCAAAGTCACATGTTGTATTAAGAGAAGAAGAAACAAGTGGGAGAGTCACATGTTGGCCTAAGAAGCCATTTTGGAGATGTCACTATCAACGCTTTGGACCAGCTCTCTCTCTCCCTTTATGTCACTTTCTCTTCACTTTAGCTGCTTTAGTTTGATTGTAAATGAGTGTATTAGAGCAATATAGACGTTGGGAAGTAGGGCAACAAGCCACCCAATGTGTCTCATTCATTTTGTATATATATGCATGCTTAAAGCTTAATAAAAGTTAAGCTCTCCTTTGGGGAGTCTTCCCCTATACTAAAATCGTCTTCTTTACACTCAAATGGGTAGATTAGGTTATTGAATCCCTTATGGAGAGCCCAAGCTTTGGCAATGCTTGGTCTCTACCTCTCTTTCAATTCCATTCTCTTCCATTCTATCTAAACGATTCTATAAGGGTTTTGGGTTCTTATTGGTGTATGTAAGCTACTGCTTCTTACACTTATTCTTGAGTATACATAGCTCATATTGGCGTGTATAACTCTTATTCTACTTAAGAACAGCTCTCATTGAGCTCGTTTCTTTGTTGTTATACACAAGAGCACACAAAGTCAGATTTGGTGTTCTTGTGAGTCTCTAGTGAGTTTTATGGAGAAGAATGGATCTTGCAGCTCATTCTCTTTGAAATCTTACATGGTATCAGAGCCAGGTTGAAAGATCTGAGCTGCTTTGGCTTTTATAAGCAAAGAAATTCAGAGGAAATCTCTATCCAAACACCCACAAACACCCAAACACTCACTCTCTTTTCTATTCCGCAAAATCTCTCATTCTTGGTTACTAAATCTCTCATTCTGGTTACTCTATTCTCTTGGCTACTTATTCTCAAAATCTTGGTTACTCATACTCTCATTCTGGTTACAAATTCTCTTATGAACCTTGTTGGTTCTTGAAGGCGCAACACAATGCTTGAAGTTAGAACCAATGGCCATCAAGCTTTGGAGACCACAAGGATGTTCTTTCTAGCGAGTCAAAGCTCCGGAAGATCAAGGGAGAACCTGCGAGGCTTACCGAGGGTGAATGCTATGTTTGAAGTTCTTGTGGAGACGCCTAATGGAAAGGCAAGCTGGTGGAAAGTGATGAATCAACTCAAGACATGTGTGTTAGCGTCACGTTGTTGGAGTTCAAGATTGGATGTGCACTAGGTGTCAATTATACTAGGCACAAGGTTTCTTGACTCAAGAGATGGCCCAAGCCATAGAAAACTCAAGTTATTGGTTCCCAAGATGATTCAAGATCTTGGTTACGAAGTCACAAATTCTGGTTATATTCTCGGCAAGAAGCAAAGTCTCTGTCGAAGCGTCTTAAAGATCGACTCGTACGAAGGCCTTTCACTGCGATTCAGCTCCAATGTCCTTCATACAAGTTCTTGGAAATTGAGTAAGCTTTCCAGTGGAAGTAAAATCATCCGGATACGAGCAGGCGTTAAGAAGTTATGACCCATTCAGTGGGCACATATCATTCTGACGCGAATAAGAAGAAGCAATCGACCATGAAGGTCGGTTAAGGGATCGATTGGCCATTGAATGGCAACGAAAAAAAGCTTCCAATGAAGCCAAATTGAAGTCAAGAAGCGGCTGGAGAAGAAGCCTCCAAGCCAATCATGAAGCTCATCCAAAGTTGGATGTAGAAGAGAGGTGGATTGAGTTCTAGTAGTCATCAACCATGGAGAGGAGACCAATGGGCAGAAACTCAAATGGTGATGCAAACCAAGTCTCATCCAACCAATTACAACAAAGAAGACAAAAGGCTAATTCTAAACCTTACTCTTTAATTTGTTGTTGATTATATTGCCTATATTTGACATTGAAATTACATTATGGATATAATTGCTTTCTTCATTGTTGAAATGTTTTTAGGAATTGTTATGTGATCTGAATTTTTTTTTAGCTTGTCCAATATGATTAGAGTTAGTCATATTTTTGAATTTAGATTTACTAAATTTGAATTTATTTAAATTTATATTCTTTTTAAAATTATTTCTTAAATTCTGTTTTGTGTTTTTAAACAGTAAAATGTTTTTAAAAACGAATTTAAATTATTTTGAAGTTGAAAATATTCTTGAAGTATTTTTCAAACGTTTTTAAATTATTTAAAAAGGTGAAAATATTTTTATTAAGTATTTTATATGTTTTAAAAGGTTAATATCAGTTTTTAAAATATTTATATGACATTAGTCAATTTGTTAAAATCTGTTTTTATGAACTGAATTTTTAATTGGATTTAGCATGTTTTTAAAACAGCATTTCTTGTTTATTATCTGATTTATATTCTTGTAGTTCAATTTAAGTTAGTTCTCTCAAGTCTCATCTAAGCTTAATGTTATTCTTATGGCACATATACTTAAGATTTCTTTACATCTTTTGAATGAAGGTGTAAAAGAGAAAGAAAGCCATAGAGAAGCTAGATGAAAAGAAGAGAACCGGTTAGATCATGGAAGCTATAGTATGGAAAGGGAAGCTTGACTAAACAAAGAAAGATCAATCCATGGTGGTGACCGAAAGGAGGAGTTCCTTAAGCGAGTACACACACGGAGGATTAGAGTCTCAACAAGAAGTCAAAGCAAGAAGCCCAAGTGACCCTACATTCAAACCATGGCTATAGCTAAATCATTCAACCGTGAAGACTATACTCTTTTTCCCTTAGCAAAGTTTTATCCCAAGAGGTTTTCTTTGCTAAGGTTTTTAATGAGGTAGTCATTTGCGTGTTGCAAGCTTGGCCTTTGGTCCCCAACGTCCAAGCTTGAGGGGGAGTATTGAGAGGAAGAAGCTATGACATATTCTAACCCAAAATAACTTTATACAAGCCATTTACTACCTCAAAGCAATGTTTGTGGGATCTTATCCCATTTGGGACCAAACTTCAACAAGTCTTTCTTCACACTTCTAAACATTCTTCATCCATCTCTAGCACTTGTAATCAATCAAATTCATTGTATTATAACATATTCTAACCCAAAATAACTTTATACAAGCAATTAACTACATCAAAGCAATGTTTGTGGGTTCTTATCCCATTTGGGACCAAACTTCAACAAGTCTTTCTTCACACTTCTAAACATTCTTCATCCATCTCTAGCACTTGTAATCAATCAAATTCATTGAATTATAACATATTCTAACCCAGAATAACTTTATACAAGCCATTTACTGCCTCAAAGCATTGGTTGTGGGTTCTTATCCCATTTGGGACCAAACTTCAACAAGTCTTTCTTCACACTTCTAAACATTCTTCATCCATCTCTAGCACTTGTAATCAATTAAATTCATTGTATTATAACATATTCTAACCCAAAATAACTTTATACAAGCCATTTACTTCCTCAAAGCATTGGTTGTGGGTTCTTATCCCATTTGAGACCAAACTTCAACAAGTCTTTCTTCACACTTCTAAACATTCTTCATCCATCTCTAGCACTTGTAAACAATCAAATTCATTGTATTATAACATATTATAACCCAAAACAACTTTATACAAGCCATTTACTGCCTCAAAGCATTGGTTGTGGGTTCTTATCCCATTTGGGACCAAACTTCAACAAGTCTTTCTTCACACTTCTAAACATTCTTCATCCATCTCTAGCACTTGTAATCAATCAAATTCATTGAATTATAACATATTATAACCCAAAATAACTTTATACAAGCAATTAACAACCTCAAAGCAATGTTTGTGGGTTCTTATCCCATTTGGGACCAAACTTCAACAAGTCTTTCTTCACACTTCTAAACATTCTTCATCCATCTCTAGCACTTATAAACAATCAAATTCATTGTATTATGACATATTCTAACCCAAAATAACTTTATACAAGCCATTTACTTCCTCAAAGCATTGGTTGTGGGTTCTTATCCCATTTGAGACCAAACTTCAACAAGTCTTTCTTCACACTTCTAAACATTCTTCATCCATCTCTAGCACTTGTAAACAATCAAATTCATTGTATTATAACATATTCTAACCCAAAATGACTTTATACAAGCCATTTACTACCTCAAAGCATTGGTTGTGGGTTCTTATCCCATTTGGGACCAAACTTCGACAAGTCTTTCTTCACACTTTTAAACATTCTTCATCTATCTCTAGCACTTTTAATCAATCAAATTCATTGTATTATAACATATTCTAACCCAAAATAACTTTATACAAGCAATTAACTACATCAAAGCAATGTTTGTGGGTTCTTATCCCATTTGGGACCAAACTGCAACAAGTCTTTCTTCACACTTCTAAACATTCTTCATCCATCTCTAGCACTTATAAACAATCAAATTCATTGTATTATGACATATTCTAACCCAAAATAACTTTATACAAGCCATTTACTTTCTCAAAGCATTGGTTGTGGGTTCTTATCCCATTTGAGACCAAACTTCAACAAGTCTTTGTTCACACTTCTAAACATTCTTCATCCATCTCTAGCACTTGTAATCAATCAAATTCATTGTATTATAACATATTCTAACCAAAAATAACTTTATACAAGCCATTTACTGCCTCAAAGCATTAGTTGTTGGTTCTTATCCCATTTGGGACCAAACTTCAACAAGTCTTTCTTCACACTTCTAAACATTCTTCATCCATCTCTAGCACTTGTAAACAATCAAATTCATTGTATTATAACATATTATAACCCAAAACAACTTTATACAAGCCATTTACTGCCTCAAAGCATTGGTTGTGGGTTCTTATCCCATTTGGGACCAAACTTCAACAAGTCTTTCTTCACACTTCTAAACATTCTTCATCCATCTCTAGCACTTGTAATCAATCAAATTCATTGAATTATAACATATTATAACCCAAAATAACTTTATACAAGCAATTAACAACCTCAAAGCAATGTTTGTGGGTTCTTATCCCATTTGGGACCAAACTTCAACAAGTCTTTCTTCACACTTCTAAACATTCTTCATCCATCTCTAGCACTTATAAACAATCAAATTCATTGTATTATGACATATTCTAACCCAAAATAACTTTATACAAGCCATTTACTTCCTCAAAGCATTGGTTGTGGGTTCTTATCCCATTTGAGACCAAACTTCAACAAGTCTTTCTTCACACTTCTAAACATTCTTCATCCATCTCTAGCACTTGTAAACAATCAAATTCATTGTATTATAACATATTCTAACCCAAAATGACTTTATACAAGCCATTTACTACCTCAAAGCATTGGTTGTGGGTTCTTATCCCATTTGGGACCAAACTTCGACAAGTCTTTCTTCACACTTTTAAACATTCTTCATCTATCTCTAGCACTTTTAATCAATCAAATTCATTGTATTATAACATATTCTAACCCAAAATAACTTTATACAAGCAATTAACTACATCAAAGCAATGTTTGTGGGTTCTTATCCCATTTGGGACCAAACTGCAACAAGTCTTTCTTCACACTTCTAAACATTCTTCATCCATCTCTAGCACTTATAAACAATCAAATTCATTGTATTATGACATATTCTAACCCAAAATAACTTTATACAAGCCATTTACTTTCTCAAAGCATTGGTTGTGGGTTCTTATCCCATTTGAGACCAAACTTCAACAAGTCTTTGTTCACACTTCTAAACATTCTTCATCCATCTCTAGCACTTGTAATCAATCAAATTCATTGTATTATAACATATTCTAACCAAAAATAACTTTATACAAGCCATTTACTGCCTCAAAGCATTAGTTGTTGGTTCTTATCCCATTTGGGACCAAACTTCAACAAGTCTTTCTTCACACTTCTAAACATTCTTCATCCATCTCTAGCACTTGTAAACAATCAAATTCATTGTATTATAGCATATTCTAACCCAAAATAACTTTATACAAGCCATTTACTGCCTCAAAGCATTGGTTGTGGGTTCTTATCCCATTTGGGACCAAACTTCAACAAGTCTTTCTTCACACTTCTAAACATTCTTCATCCATCTCTAGCACTTGTAATCAATCAAATTCATTGAATTATAACATATTATAACCCAAAATAACTTTATACAAGCAATTAACAACCTCAAAGCAATGTTTGTGGGTTCTTATCCCATTTGGGACCAAACTTCAACAAGTCTTTCTTCACACTTCTAAACATTCTTCATCCATCTCTAGCACTTATAAACAATCAAATTCATTGTATTATGACATATTCTAACCCAAAATAACTTTATACAAGCCATTTACTTTCTCAAAGCATTGGTTGTGGGTTCTTATCCCATTTGAGACCAAACTTCAACAAGTCTTTGTTCACACTTCTAAACATTCTTCATCCATCTCTAGCACTTGTAATCAATCAAATTCATTGTATTATAACATATTCTAACCCAAAATAACATTATACAAGCCATTAAGTACCTCAAAGCAATGTTTGTGGGATCTTATCCCATTTGGGACCAAACTTCAACAAGTCTTTCTTCACACTTCTAAACATTCTTCATCCATCTCTAGCACTTGTAAACAATCAAATTCATTGTATTATAACATATTATAACCCAAAACAACTTTATAAAAGCCATTTACTGCCTCAAAGCATTGGTTGTGGGTTCTTATCCCATTTGGGACCAAACTTCAACAAGTCTTTCTTCACACTTCTAAACATTCTTCATCCATCTCTAGCACTTGTAATCAATCAAATTCATTGAATTATAACATATTATAACCCAAAATAACTTTATACAAGCAATTAACAACCTCAAAGCAATGTTTGTGGGTTCTTATCCCATTTGGGACCAAACTTCAACAAGTCTTTCTTCACACTTCTAAACATTCTTCATCCATCTCTAGCACTTGTAAACAATCAAATTCATTGTATTATGACATATTCTAACCCAAAATAACTTTATACAAGCCATTTACTTCCTCAAAGCATTGGTTGTGGGTTCTTATCCCATTTGAGACCAAACTTCAACAAGTCTTTCTTCACACTTCTAAACATTCTTCATCCATCTCTAGCACTTGTAATCAATCAAATTCATTGTATTATAACATATTCTAACCAAAAATAACTTTATACAAGCCATTTACTGCCTCAAAGCATTAGTTGTTGGTTCTTATCCCATTTGGGACCAAACTTCAACAAGTCTTTCTTCACACTTCTAAACATTCTTCATCCATCTCTAGCACTTGTAAACAATCAAATTCATTGTATTATAGCATATTCTAACCCAAAATAACTTTATACAAGCCATTTACTGCCTCAAAGTTTTGGTTGTGGGTTCTTATCCCATTTGGGACCAAACTTCAACAAGTCTTTCTTCACACTTCTAAACATTCTTCATCCATCTCTAGCACTTGTAATCAATCAAATTCATTGAATTATAACATATTATAACCCAAAATAACTTTATACAAGCAATTAACAACCTCAAAGCAATGTTTGTGGGTTCTTATCCCATTTGGGACAAAACTTCAACAAGTCTTTCTTCACACTTCTAAACATTCTTCATCCATCTCTAGCACTTGTACTCAATCAAATTCATTGTATTATAACATATTCTAACCCAAAATAACATTATACAAGCCATTTACTACCTCAAAGCAATGTTTGTGGTATCTTATCCCATTTGGGACCAAACTTCAACAAGTCTTTCTTCACACTTCTCAACATTCTTCATCCATCTCTAGCACTTGTAATCAATCAAATTCATAGTATTATAACATATTCTAACCCAAAATAACTTTATACAAGCCATTTACTACCTCAAAGCATTGGTTGTGGGTTCTTATCCCATTTGGGACCAAACTTCAACAAGTCTTTCTTCACACTTCTAAACATTCTTCATCCATCTCTAGCACTTGTAATCAATCAAATTCATTGTATTATAACATATTCTAACCCAAAATAACTTTATACAAGCAATTAACTACATCAAAGCAATGTTTGTGGGTTCTTATCCCATTTGGGACCAAACTTCAACAAGTCTTTCTTCACACTTCTAAACATTCTTCATCCATCTCTAGCACTTGTAATCAATCAAATTCATTGAATTATAACATATTCTAACCCAGAATAACTTTATACAAGCCATTTACTGCCTCAAAGCATTGGTTGTGGGTTCTTATCCCATTTGGGACCAAACTTCAACAAGTCTTTCTTCACACTTCTAAACATTCTTCATCCATCTCTAGCACTTGTAATCAATTAAATTCATTGTATTATAACATATTCTAACCCAAAATAACTTTATACAAGCCATTTACTTCCTCAAAGCATTGGTTGTGGGTTCTTATCCCATTTGAGACCAAACTTCAACAAGTCTTTCTTCACACTTCTAAACATTCTTCATCCATCTCTAGCACTTGTAAACAATCAAATTCATTGTATTATAACATATTATAACCCAAAACAACTTTATACAAGCCATTTACTGCCTCAAAGCATTGGTTGTGGGTTCTTATCCCATTTGGGACCAAACTTCAACAAGTCTTTCTTCACACTTCTAAACATTCTTCATCCATCTCTAGCACTTGTAATCAATCAAATTCATTGAATTATAACATATTATAACCCAAAATAACTTTATACAAGCAATTAACAACCTCAAAGCAATGTTTGTGGGTTCTTATCCCATTTGGGACCAAACTTCAACAAGTCTTTCTTCACACTTCTAAACATTCTTCATCCATCTCTAGCACTTATAAACAATCAAATTCATTGTATTATGACATATTCTAACCCAAAATAACTTTATACAAGCCATTTACTTCCTCAAAGCATTGGTTGTGGGTTCTTATCCCATTTGAGACCAAACTTCAACAAGTATTTCTTCACACTTCTAAACATTCTTCATCCATCTCTAGCACTTGTAAACAATCAAATTCATTGTATTATAACATATTCTAACCCAAAATGACTTTATACAAGCCATTTACTACCTCAAAGCATTGGTTGTGGGTTCTTATCCCATTTGGGACCAAACTTCGACAAGTCTTTCTTCACACTTTTAAACATTCTTCATCTATCTCTAGCACTTTTAATCAATCAAATTCATTGTATTATAACATATTCTAACCCAAAATAACTTTATACAAGCAATTAACTACATCAAAGCAATGTTTGTGGGTTCTTATCCCATTTGGGACCAAACTGCAACAAGTCTTTCTTCACACTTCTAAACATTCTTCATCCATCTCTAGCACTTATAAACAATCAAATTCATTGTATTATGACATATTCTAACCCAAAATAACTTTATACAAGCCATTTACTTTCTCAAAGCATTGGTTGTGGGTTCTTATCCCATTTGAGACCAAACTTCAACAAGTCTTTGTTCACACTTCTAAACATTCTTCATCCATCTCTAGCACTTGTAATCAATCAAATTCATTGTATTATAACATATTCTAACCAAAAATAACTTTATACAAGCCATTTACTGCCTCAAAGCATTAGTTGTTGGTTCTTATCCCATTTGGGACCAAACTTCAACAAGTCTTTCTTCACACTTCTAAACATTCTTCATCCATCTCTAGCACTTGTAAACAATCAAATTCATTGTATTATAGCATATTCTAACCCAAAATAACTTTATACAAGCCATTTACTGCCTCAAAGCATTGGTTGTGGGTTCTTATCCCATTTGGGACCAAACTTCAACAAGTCTTTCTTCACACTTCTAAACATTCTTCATCCATCTCTAGCACTTGTAATCAATCAAATTCATTGAATTATAACATATTATAACCCAAAATAACTTTATACAAGCAATTAAAAACCTCAAAGCAATGTTTGTGGGTTCTTATCCCATTTGGGACCAAACTTCAACAAGTCTTTCTTCACACTTCTAAACATTCTTCATCCATCTCTAGCACTTATAAACAATCAAATTCATTGTATTATGACATATTCTAACCCAAAATAACTTTATACAAGCCATTTACTTTCTCAAAGCATTGGTTGTGGGTTCTTATCCCATTTGAGACCAAACTTCAACAAGTCTTTGTTCACACTTCTAAACATTCTTCATCCATCTCTAGCACTTGTAATCAATCAAATTCATTGTATTATAACATATTCTAACCCAAAATAACATTATACAAGCCATTAAGTACCTCAAAGCAATGTTTGTGGGATCTTATCCCATTTGGGACCAAACTTCAACAAGTCTTTCTTCACACTTCTAAACATTCTTCATCCATCTCTAGCACTTGTAAACAATGAAATTCATTGTATTATAACATATTATAACCCAAAACAACTTTATAAAAGCCATTTACTGCCTCAAAGCATTGGTTGTGGGTTCTTATCCCATTTGGGACCAAACTTCAACAAGTCTTTCTTCACACTTCTAAACATTCTTCATCCATCTCTAGCACTTGTAATCAATCAAATTCATTGAATTATAACATATTATAACCCAAAATAACTTTATACAAGCAATTAACAACCTCAAAGCAATGTTTGTGGGTTCTTATCCCATTTGGGACCAAACTTCAACAAGTCTTTCTTCACACTTCTAAACATTCTTCATCCATCTCTAGCACTTGTAAACAATCAAATTCATTGTATTATGACATATTCTAACCCAAAATAACTTTATACAAGCCATTTACTTCCTCAAAGCATTGGTTGTGGGTTCTTATCCCATTTGAGACCAAACTTCAACAAGTCTTTCTTCACACTTCTAAACATTCTTCATCCATCTCTAGCACTTGTAATCAATCAAATTCATTGTATTATAACATATTCTAACCAAAAATAACTTTATACAAGCCATTTACTGCCTCAAAGCATTAGTTGTTGGTTCTTATCCCATTTGGGACCAAACTTCAACAAGTCTTTCTTCACACTTCTAAACATTCTTCATCCATCTCTAGCACTTGTAAACAATCAAATTCATTGTATTATAGCATATTCTAACCCAAAATAACTTTATACAAGCCATTTACTGCCTCAAAGCATTGGTTGTGGGTTCTTATCCCATTTGGGACCAAACTTCAACGAGTCTTTCTTCACACTTCTAAACATTCTTCATCCATCTCTAGCACTTGTAATCAATCAAATTCATTGAATTATAACATATTATAACCCAAAATAACTTTATACAAGCAATTAACAACCTCAAAGCAATGTTTGCGGATTCTTATCCCATTTGGGACCAAACTTCAACAAGTCTTTCTTCACACTTCTAAACATTCTTCATCCATCTCTAGCACTTATAAACAATCAAATTCATTGTATTATGACATATTCTAACCCAAAATAACTTTATACAAGCCATTTACTTCCTCAAAGCATTGGTTGTGGGTTCTTATCCCATTTGAGACCAAACTTCAACAAGTCTTTCTTCACACTTCTAAACATTCTTCATCCATCTCTAGCACTTGTAATCAATCAAATTCATTGTATTATAACATATTCTAACCAAAAATAACTTTATACAAGCCATTTACTGCCTCAAAGCATTAGTTGTTGGTTCTTATCCCATTTGGGACCAAACTTCAACAAGTCTTTCTTCACACTTCTAAACATTCTTCATCCATCTCTAGCACTTGTAAACAATCAAATTCATTGTATTATAGCATATTCTAACCCAAAATAACTTTAGACAAGCCATTTACTGCCTCAAAGCATTGGTTGTGGGTTCTTATCCCATTTGGGACCAAACTTCAACAAGTCTTTCTTCACACTTCTAAACATTCTTCATCCATCTCTAGCACTTGTACTCAATCAAATTCATTGTATTATAACATATTCTAACCCAAAATAACATTATACAAGCCATTTACTACCTCAAAGCAATGTTTGTGGTATCTTATCCCATTTGGGACCAAACTTCAACAAGTCTTTCTTCACACTTCTCAACATTCTTCATCCATCTCTAGCACTTGTAATCAATCAAATTCATAGTATTATAACATATTCTAACCCAAAATAACTTTATACAAGCCATTTACTACCTCAAAGCATTGGTTGTGGGTTCTTATCCCATTTGGGACCAAACTTCAACAAGTCTTTCTTCACACTTCTAAACATTCTTCATCCATCTCTAGCACTTGTAATCAATCAAATTCATTGTATTATAACATATTCTAACCCAAAATAACTTTATACAAGCAATTAACTACATCAAAGCAATGTTTGTGGGTTCTTATCCCATTTGGGACCAAACTTCAACAAGTCTTTCTTCACACTTCTAAACATTCTTCATCCATCTCTAGCACTTGTAATCAATCAAATTCATTGAATTATAACATATTCTAACCCAGAATAACTTTATACAAGCCATTTACTGCCTCAAAGCATTGGTTGTGGGTTCTTATCCCATTTGGGACCAAACTTCAACAAGTCTTTCTTCACACTTCTAAACATTCTTCATCCATCTCTAGCACTTGTAATTAATTAAATTCATTGTATTATAACATATTCTAACCCAAAATAACTTTATACAAGCCATTTACTTCCTCAAAGCATTGGTTGTGGGTTCTTATCCCATTTGAGACCAAACTTCAACAAGTCTTTCTTCACACTTCTAAACATTCTTCATCCATCTCTAGCACTTGTAAACAATCAAATTCATTGTATTATAACATATTATAACCCAAAACAACTTTATACAAGCCATTTACTGCCTCAAAGCATTGGTTGCGGGTTCTTATCCCATTTGGGACCAAACTTCAACAAGTCTTTCTTCACACTTCTAAACATTCTTCATCCATCTCTAGCACTTGTAATCAATCAAATTCATTGAATTATAACATATTATAACCCAAAATAACTTTATACAAGCAATTAACAACCTCAAAGCAATGTTTGTGGGTTCTTATCCCATTTGGGACCAAACTTCAACAAGTCTTTCTTCACACTTCTAAACATTCTTCATCCATCTCTAGCACTTATAAACAATCAAATTCATTGTATTATGACATATTCTAACCCAAAATAACTTTATACAAGCCATTTACTTCCTCAAAGCATTGGTTGTGGGTTCTTATCCCATTTGAGACCAAACTTCAACAAGTCTTTCTTCACACTTCTAAACATTCTTCATCCATCTCTAGCACTTGTAAACAATCAAATTCATTGTATTATAACATATTCTAACCCAAAATGACTTTATACAAGCCATTTACTACCTCAAAGCATTGGTTGTGGGTTCTTATCCCATTTGGGACCAAACTTCGACAAGTCTTTCTTCACACTTTTAAACATTCTTCATCTATCTCTAGCACTTTTAATCAATCAAATTCATTGTATTATAACATATTCTAACCCAAAATAACTTTATACAAGCAATTAACTACATCAAAGCAATGTTTGTGGGTTCTTATCCCATTTGGGACCAAACTGCAACAAGTCTTTCTTCACACTTCTAAACATTCTTCATCCATCTCTAGCACTTATAAACAATCAAATTCATTGTATTATGATATATTCTAACCCAAAATAACTTTATACAAGCCATTTACTTTCTCAAAGCATTGGTTGTGGGTTCTTATCCCATTTGAGACCAAACTTCAACAAGTCTTTGTTCACACTTCTAAACATTCTTCATCCATCTCTAGCACTTGTAATCAATCAAATTCATTGTATTATAACATATTCTAACCAAAAATAACTTTATACAAGCCATTTACTGCCTCAAAGCATTAGTTGTTGGTTCTTATCCCATTTGGGACCAAACTTCAACAAGCCTTTCTTCACACTTCTAAACATTCTTCATCCATCTCTAGCACTTGTAAACAATCAAATTCATTGTATTATAGCATATTCTAACCCAAAATAACTTTATACAAGCCATTTACTGCCTCAAAGCATTGGTTGTGGGTTCTTATCCCATTTGGGACCAAACTTCAACAAGTCTTTCTTCACACTTCTAAACATTCTTCATCCATCTCTAGCACTTGTAATCAATCAAATTCATTGAATTATAACATATTATAACCCAAAATAACTTTATACAAGCAATTAAAAACCTCAAAGCAATGTTTGTGGGTTCTTATCCCATTTGGGACCAAACTTCAACAAGTCTTTCTTCACACTTCTAAACATTCTTCATCCATCTCTAGCACTTATAAACAATCAAATTCATTGTATTATGACATATTCTAACCCAAAATAACTTTATACAAGCCATTTACTTTCTCAAAGCATTGGTTGTGGGTTCTTATCCCATTTGAGACCAAACTTCAACAAGTCTTTGTTCACACTTCTAAACATTCTTCATCCATCTCTAGCACTTGTAATCAATCAAATTCATTGTATTATAACATATTCTAACCCAAAATAACATTATACAAGCCATTAAGTGTTAGAATATGCGGAAAAGAAGAGTGAATGGAAGAGAGTTTTGGTTAGAGATGAGAGAGTAATCGAACAAGAGAGTAAATGAGAAAGAGATTCATTAGAATCCTTAAGTGTAAGTGTTACAATGGGTGGCTAAAGCCTTTAAATAGAGAGACAACTAGGGTTTAACCCAACAAGAGACAAATTGTTCGAAAGAGACATAAAGAGAGAGAAGTAGACAATCCCAACGAGTGATAGTGACATGTCCATGGTTTGAACTCAAACCATTGACCTCCAAAGCGCCACACGTGACTCCTTCCTCTCTTATCTCTAAACGGCTAGATAAGAGAGTTCTCGAACTCTTTAAGTGGGCTTAGTTCATCGGGCTTCTCCTCCTTCTTTATTTGAGTCCATTGGACGCCCATCGAACATCTTCGCTCGTACGGACGTCCGTACGTCCGTACAATGACTCTCGATCATGAGTATCCGGCTGTCGATCACCTCTCGTCTGTTCTCGACCATGGACGTCCGGTTCTCAACTCCTCTCGACCATGAACGTCCGGATGTCGATCCCATACGTTCGTCTCTCGATCACGACCTTCCAACCCTCGACACTTATAAATATGTCTTGATCAATACTCCCCCTCAAGCTTAGCCTTGTACAATGGCTAAGCTTGGAACACGTGAAGCACCACCTCGTTAAAAACCTTAACATATAAAACCTCATGGGACAAAACTATGTTAAGGGAAAAAGAGTGTGGTGTCCACGAGTGAGAGGAGTTGATCAAGGGCGTGTAAGATCCACAAGTCCAAGTTTGCTATGAATGTGTTCACAAACCTTGAGACTTGCGGCCTTAGTGAAGATATCCGCCAATTGATCTTCACTTCGGGTGTAGCATGGAAGGATTACACCCTCTTCAATCTTTTCTCGGACCTTGTGGCAATCGACCTCGATGTGCTTAGTTCTCTCGTGAAACACCGAGTTTGTTGCAATGTGGATTGCGGCTTGATTGTCACAATGCATGGTGATCGGCTTTGATGATTCGATACCAAAGTCTTTAAGAAGAGCCTTGAGCCAAGTGAGTTCACTTGTCAACTTCCTCATGGCCCTATACTCCGCTTCCGCGCTCGAACATGAGACCACCTTTTGCTTCTTTGACTTCCAAGTCACCAAATTTCCACCAATGAATGTGCAATAACCGGTTGTAGATCTTCTTGTAATTGTATCACCGGCATAATCCGCATCACAATATCCCACGATCTCGGTGCTCCCGTTCTTTCCCATCCAAATGCCTTGGCCCGGACTTCCCTTAAGATAGCATAGAATCCTTTCCACCATGCTCCAATGATACTTTGTAGGGGACTTCATGTGTTGACTAACCTGATTCACGGCAAAACACAAGTCAGGTCGTGTTATAGTCAAGTAGATAAGCTTACCTACAAGTCGTCTATATTGTCTTGGATCTTCATGTGGTTCATCCATCGGGTTTGGAGAAAGCTTGGGTAGCTTCTTGGACTTCTTCTCCCCCTTTCGCTTGGCTTGATACCCTTCCTCAAGTGGAGTCAAGACCGGTTTAGCTCCAAGTTTTCCTGTCTCATTTAAAAGGTCAAGTGCATACTTCCTTTGCGAGAGAAAGAGGCCCTCGGGCGAGCGACACACTTCAATGCCAAGGAAGTATTTAAGTTCTCCCAAATCTTTAATATCAAACATAGATTTAAGAAAGAGTTTTGTATCTCGAATACCTTCCTTGTTGTCCCCGGAGATGATAATATCATCAACATATATGAGTACAACAACAATACCTTTGTCGCCTTGAAGTGTAAAGAGAGTATGATCAGCCTCGGAGCGTTTAAAACCATGATCTTTAAGAGTGGAACTCAATTTGTGGTACCATGCCCTTGGAGATTGTTTAAGGCCGTATATAGCCTTCCGTAATCGTAAAGCTTTCCCGGGAGTCACAGTTTCTTCAAGACCGGGAGGAGGAGTCATGTACACCTCTTCTTCAAGCTCTCCTTGGAGAAATGCATTCTTCACATCCATTTGCCATAGATCCCACGAGAGATTCGTGGCGAGAGAGAGCACAACCCTCACGGTATGTAACTTGGCTACCGGGGCAAAAGTATCCGTGTAGTCATCACCATAAGTTTGTGTAAACCCTCGAGCTACAAGTCGTGCCTTGTATCTTTCAACTTCCCCATTACTTTGATATTTGATGGTGAAAACCCATTTGGAGCTCACGGTCTTCTTGCCTTTGGGTAGATCCGCCTCATCCCATGTATGGTTCCTAACCATAGCTCCGATTTCATCATTGACCGCATCAACCCATTCTTTAATTTCTTTAGCCTCGTCATATGTTTGCGGAATATGATGCTCTTCGATCTTCCCAAGAAATGCTTGATGCTCGGAAGGTAACAAGGCAAGAGAACACACCGCTTGAATAGGATGAGCCACGGCTTGACTATTATAGAACACTCGCTTGTTCTTCCAAGTATCTGGATCCGATTTTAAGCGAGCGCTTCTCCGAAGAGGTTGTAAAGTAATAGTTTGGTCTAGGTCGTCTCCCACTCCACCTTGTTCTTCTTCATACACGTTTGATGTTTCTGAATACACATCTTCATTTTCTTCATAGAGTGGCTCCGGATTAGGCATATGACTCGGCTCCGGTGGTTGTTCATCCGGGACATGAGCATTGTCTTCTCTCGGATTACTTGGTGGAGCATTCTCTTGTGTCTTTGGTGGTGTATTACCAAGATGATCGAGTAAGAACTTCAGACCCTCAGCCCGGTCTTTTGATGAATGTGAGAGATCTCTAAGGCTATTCCAATCCTTCTTATCATAATAGCCTTGATTCTCAATGAACTTCACATCACGAGACACATACATGCGACCATTCACCGGATCATAGCACTTATAGCCCTTTTGTGTTGTGGAATACCCAATAAACATGCACTTAGAGCTCTTGGCATCCAACTTGTTCCGTTGTTCTCCGGGTACTAGAACAAAACACACACAACCAAACACACGTAAGTGGTCCAAAGAAGGTTTAGTTTTGTTAAGTACCTCAAATGGCGATTGATCTTTTAGAACTTTTGTTGGAGTTCTATTGATTAGATAACATGCCGTCATTACCGCATCACCCCAATATCTCTTAGTGACGTTTGTGTGAAACATCATCGACCTTGCTACTTCCATAAGGTGTCGATTCTTCCTTTCCGCCACTCCATTTTGTTGGGGTGTATAGGGGCAACTTGTTTGTTGTAAAATCCCATGTTTGGCTAGGTGTTCTTTGAGTTTGTGACTTGTATATTCGCCTCCATTATCCGATCTAAGTACCTTAATTTTAGCATTGAAATGATTAGTAACATAGTTTTGGAAATTTATGAATGCATCATACACACGGTCTTTGGAAGATAACAATGTGATCCAAGTATACTTAGATTTTTCATCGATGAATGTCACAAAATACTTGTTGTTATCCCTAGACATGCATGGTGATGTCCAAACATCCGAATGTACTAAATCAAAACAATTCTCATAAATGGTAGAAGATTTAGGGAAAATGGACTTGCAATGTTTTCCAAGAATACAAGACTCACAACTAGAACTATCAAAGGAAACATTAGGCAACATCAATTCAAGAGCACGAGAGTGAGGATGGCCTAATCTAGCATGCCAAACGGCATTAGAACAAATGACAAGACAAGCATTAGCATTAAACGAAGTAGAATTGCTTGGTGAAGTTTTCTCTAAGACATAAAGATCTCCTTTTGAGTGACCTCCCCCAAGAACTTTTCCGGTCTCAATATCCTGAAAATGAACATCATTAGGACCAAATATAGCATAGCAATTCAAGTCATTAGTAGCTCTTTTAACCGATAGAAGATTAGAAGTGAAACTAGGCATAAAGAAAGCTTTAGAGTTCTTATCGAATAGTTTCAAGTCTCCTATTCCTTTAACCGGTATTCTATCACCATTGGCTATGATTACACTCCCTAGAGCCGGTTGAACGTTATAAATAAGGCTAGGATTACTTATCATATGGTGAGAAGCACCCGAGTCTACAACAAGAGTTCTACTAGGTTTAGAAGCAAAGAAAGTGGTACCGGACTCCTTTAGAGAGGCAATGGATCGGATGAGTGCCTCTAAGTCCGACTTTCTCACGACATCACCATAGGAAGCAGTCAAAGCCGCTTCTTCTCCATGCTTGGTTGACCCGGATCCGGCGTTGGTCGATTCATGAGCTACATTGGCTTTGAACTTTGCCGGCTTAAGGTGAGGGTGAAGAAGCCAACACTTGTCTTTCACATGGCCTCTCTTCTTACAATGGTCACAAACCATCGTTTTCTTGTCCTCATGCTTGTATGAGCCTTTGTTGGCAAGAATAAGGTCGCCTTTTCCACCAAATAGGCCAAGAGAACCTTGCTCCTTTTGGACTTGAGCACACACGTCATCTAGGGTTGGAAGCTTGTCGGCTCTTAAGAGATGCTTGATGAGGTCGTTAAAAGCCGGATTGAGAGTGAGGAGGAGTCCGAAGACTTTTTCTTGCTCTTTGCGTTCGTTGAGAACCACCGGATCGACCGTACTAGGTCTAAGCATCTCAAGTTCAGCCCATAAAGCTCTATACTTTCCAAAATGCTTAGTGAACTCCAAGTCTTCTTGGCAGAGATTGTTGATAGCTTTCTTGACTTCAAACACTCGAGTCAAGTTTGACACATTTCCATAGACATTCTTGAGAGTATCCCAAAGCTCCTTTGCGGTTTCACAATAGGAGTAGGCTTCTAGAATGGAAGCTTCAAGAGAGTTTTGAAGAACGGCAAGCACGGTTTGGTCTTCTTGGAACCACTTGGCTTCCTTTTCCAACTCGGCTTCCTTGTCTTCTTCTTTCAAGGTTTCTTTCCCTTCTTTGCTTGTGGCTTCTTTGGCGACATGTTCTTCTTCGACATGGCTCCAAAGCCCTCGGCCACATAGTGCAGTCTTTGTGGTTCTCGTCCACAAGAGGTAATTTCCTCCTTTGAGAACAACCGGATTCACGATTGGCTTAGGGTTCTCCATGGTGAAATTTCAAGAACAAACCGGTTAATACCCAACGGGTAAAAGAGAGAATGTAAAGAGAATCGAGAAAAGAGTGAAGATTTGAAGAGGTAGAGTAAGAGAATCGGTAGAAGAGAAGAGTTTACAGAGTTTAGAATCGAAAAACATGCTCTGATACCATGTTAGAATATGCGGAAAAGAAGAGTGAATGGAAGAGAGTTTTGGTTAGAGATGAGAGAGTAATCGAACAAGAGAGTAAATGAGAAAGAGATTCATTAGAATCCTTAAGTGTAAGTGTTACAATGGGTGGCTAAAGCCTTTAAATAGAGAGACAACTAGGGTTTAACCCAACAAGAGACAAATTGTTCGAAAGAGACATAAAGAGAGAGAAGTAGACAATCCCAACGAGTGATAGTGACATGTCCATGGTTTGAACTCAAACCATTGACCTCCAAAGCGCCACACGTGACTCCTTCCTCTCTTATCTCTAAACGGCTAGATAAGAGAGTTCTCGAACTCTTTAAGTGGGCTTAGTTCATCGGGCTTCTCCTCCTTCTTTATTTGAGTCCATTGGACGCCCATCGAACATCTTCGCTCGTACGGACGTCCGTACGTCCGTACAATGACTCTCGATCATGAGTATCCGGCTGTCGATCACCTCTCGTCTGTTCTCGACCATGGACGTCCGGTTCTCAACTCCTCTCGACCATGAACGTCCGGATGTCGATCCCATACGTTCGTCTCTCGATCACGACCTTCCAACCCTCGACACTTATAAATATGTCTTGATCAATATTAAGTACCTCAAAGCAATGTTTGTGGGATCTTATCCCATTTGGGACCAAACTTCAACAAGTCTTTCTTCACACTTCTAAACATTCTTCATCCATCTCTAGCACTTGTAAACAATCAAATTCATTGTATTATAACATATTATAACCCAAAACAACTTTATAAAAGCCATTTACTGCCTCAAAGCATTGGTTGTGGGTTCTTATCCCATTTGGGACCAAACTTCAACAAGTCTTTCTTCACACTTCTAAACATTCTTCATCCATCTCTAGCACTTGTAATCAATCAAATTCATTGAATTATAACATATTATAACCCAAAATAACTTTATACAAGCAATTAACAACCTCAAAGCAATGTTTGTGGGTTCTTATCCCATTTGGGACCAAACTTCAACAAGTCTTTCTTCACACTTCTAAACATTCTTCATCCATCTCTAGCACTTGTAAACAATCAAATTCATTGTATTATGACATATTCTAACCCAAAATAACTTTATACAAGCCATTTACTTCCTCAAAGCATTGGTTGTGGGTTCTTATCCCATTTGAGACCAAACTTCAACAAGTCTTTCTTCACACTTCTAAACATTCTTCATCCATCTCTAGCACTTGTAATCAATCAAATTCATTGTATTATAACATATTCTAACCAAAAATAACTTTATACAAGCCATTTACTGCCTCAAAGCATTAGTTGTTGGTTCTTATCCCATTTGGGACCAAACTTCAACAAGTCTTTCTTCACACTTCTAAACATTCTTCATCCATCTCTAGCACTTGTAAACAATCAAATTCATTGTATTATAGCATATTCTAACCCAAAATAACTTTATACAAGCCATTTACTGCCTCAAAGCATTGGTTGTGGGTTCTTATCCCATTTGGGACCAAACTTCAACAAGTCTTTCTTCACACTTCTAAACATTCTTCATCCATCTCTAGCACTTGTAATCAATCAAATTCATTGAATTATAACATATTATAACCCAAAATAACTTTATACAAGCAATTAACAACCTCAAAGCAATGTTTGCGGATTCTTATCCCATTTGGGACCAAACTTCAACAAGTCTTTCTTCACACTTCTAAACATTCTTCATCCATCTCTAGCACTTATAAACAATCAAATTCATTGTATTATGACATATTCTAACCCAAAATAACTTTATACAAGCCATGTACTTCCTCAAAGCATTGGTTGTGGGTTCTTATCCCATTTGAGACCAAACTTCAACAAGTCTTTCTTCACACTTCTAAACATTCTTCATCCATCTCTAGCACTTGTAATCAATCAAATTCATTGTATTATAACATATTCTAACCAAAAATAACTTTATACAAGCCATTTACTGCCTCAAAGCATTAGTTGTTGGTTCTTATCCCATTTGGGACCAAACTTCAACAAGTCTTTCTTCACACTTCTAAACATTCTTCATCCATCTCTAGCACTTGTAAACAATCAAATTCATTGTATTATAGCATATTCTAACCCAAAATAACTTTAGACAAGCCATTTACTGCCTCAAAGCATTGGTTGTGGGTTCTTATCCCATTTGGGACCAAACTTCAACAAGTCTTTCTTCACACTTCTAAACATTCTTCATCCATCTCTAGCACTTGTAATCAATCAAATTCATTGAATTATAACATATTATAACCCAAAATAACTTTATACAAGCAATTAACAACCTCAAAGCAATGTTTGTGGGTTCTTATCCCATTTGGGACCAAACTTCAACAAGTCTTTCTTCACACTTCTAAACATTCTTCATCCATCTCTAGCACTTGTAATCAATCAAATTCATTGTATTATAACATATTCTAACCCAAAATAACTTTATACAAGCAATTAACTACATCAAAGCAATGTTTGTGGGTTCTTATCCCATTTGGGACCAAACTTCAACAAGTCTTTCTTCACACTTCTAAACATTCTTCATCCATCTCTAGCACTTGTAAACAATCAAATTCATTGTATTATAGCATATTCTAACCCAAAATAACTTTATACAAGCCATTTACTTCCTCAAAGCATTGGTTGTGGGTTCTTATCCCATTTGAGACCAAACTTCAACAAGTCTTTCTTCACACTTCTAAACATTCTTCATCCATCTCTAGCACTTGTAAACAATCAAATTCATTGTATTATAGCATATTCTAACCCAAAATAACTTTATACAAGCCATTTACTTCCTCAAAGCATTGGTTGTGGGTTCTTATCCCATTTGAGACCAAACTTCAACAAGTCTTTCTTCACACTTCTAAACATTCTTCATCCATCTCTAGCACTTGTAATCAATCAAATTCATTGTATTATAACATATTCTAACCAAAAATAACTTTATACAAGCCATTTACTGCCTCAAAGCATTAGTTGTTGGTTCTTATCCCATATGGGACCAAACTTCAACAAGTCTTTCTTCACATTTCTAAACATTCTTCATCCATCTCTAGCACTTGTAATCAATCAAATTCATTGTATTATAACATATTCTAACCCAAAATAACTTTATACAAGCCATTTACTGCATCAAAGCATTGGTTGTGGGTTCTTATCCCATTTGGGACCAAACTTCAACAAGTCTTTCTTCACACTTCTAAACATTCTTCATCCATCTCTAGCACTTGTAAACAATCAAATTCATTGTATTATAACATATTCTAACCCAAAATAACTTTATACAAGCCATTTACTGCCTCAAAGCATTGGTTGTGGGTTCTTATCCCATTTGGGACCAAACTTCAACAAGTCTTTCTTCACACTTCTAAACATTCTTCATCCATCTCTAGCACTTGTAATCAATTAAATTCATTGTATTATAACATATTCTAACCCAAAATAACTTTATACAAGCCATTTACTTCCTCAAAGCATTGGTTGTGGGTTCTTATCCCATTTGAGACCAAACTTCAACAAGTCTTTCTTCACACTTCTAAACATTCTTCATCCATCTCTAGCACTTGTAAACAATCAAATTCATTGTATTATAACATATTATAACCCAAAACAACTTTATACAAGCCATTTACTGCCTCAAAGCATTGGTTGTGGGTTCTTATCCCATTTGGGACCAAACTTCAACAAGTCTTTCTTCACACTTCTAAACATTCTTCATCCATCTCCAGCACTTGTAATCAATCAAATTCATTGAATTATAACATATTATAACCCAAAATAACTTTATACAAGCAATTAACAACCTCAAAGCAATGTTTGTGGGTTCTTATCCCATTTGGGACCAAACTTCAACAAGTCTTTCTTCACACTTCTAAACATTCTTCATCCATCTCCAGCACTTATAAACAATCAAATTCATTGTATTATGACATATTCTAACCCAAAATAACTTTATACAAGCCATTTACTTCCTCAAAGCATTGGTTGTGGGTTCTTATCCCATTTGAGACCAAACTTCAACAAGTCTTTCTTCACACTTCTAAACATTCTTCATCCATCTCTAGCACTTGTAATCAATCAAATTCATTGTATTATAACATATTCTAACCAAAAATAACTTTATACAAGCCATTTACTGCCTCAAAGCATTAGTTGTTGGTTCTTATCCCATTTGGGACCAAACTTCAACAAGTCTTTCTTCACACTTCTAAACATTCTTCATCCATCTCTAGCACTTGTAAACAATCAAATTCATTGTATTATAGCATATTCTAACCCAAAATAACTTTATGCAAGCCATTTATGTAAATTGGATATAGAAATGATCATGTTCGAGATGATCATGTCCGGGATCGAGAGATGATCATGTCCGGGATCGAGTGCCTCGAGCCACGACCGTCCGTACAACCTCGTCCGTACAAGCCCATCCGTACAAGCCCATCCGTACAGCCTCGACATCACCTCAAGCCTCATTGTCCAGTCCAATAAAGAGGCCCGTTTAAGGTTGCGAAGAAGAAGAAGAAATGAGCATCTAGATCCTTCCCCTATGTGTTGTGACCGTTGGAGCTTCAAAACAAAAGACACTCACGTGATTGTTTAAGGAGAGACACAACATGGACCCGTCGCTTTCACTCGAACCTTGAAGCCAAAATATCTTGTATATTTGTTATTATTTTATACTCTTTGTAGTGTCCATATATAGTTTGTATCTAGGTCATTTTTATATGTATGAAAAGAGAAGAACTCTCTTTCTTCACCACACTTCTCTCACCTTTCAAACTCGCATCCTTCTTCAAATCTTTCTCAAACTCACTTGTTCTTAATCTTCTCTAATTCCTTTCGAAAACTTACATGGTATCAGAGCCAGGTTCCTAAGATCCTAGCTATTCTCGTTCTCTAAGTACAATTTCTTCTTTCGGTTTCTAAGATTTTGAAAGCTTGAAGCTTGTTCTTGAAATTTTTGGTCATGGATGTCATGAAGAATTTGGTTATTCCGGTTACTCTCAAGGGAGGTAACTATTTGTTGTGGGCGAGGACCACAAAGACGGCCTTGTGTGGTCGTGGACTTTGGAGTCACATTGAGAAAGGTGAAGCTCCAAAGGAAAGTGAAGATGGCAAGGAGATTGTCCCTTGCGACGAGGTGAAGTGGTTTCAAGAAGACCAAACCGTTTTGGGGCTCATTCAAAACTCTCTAGAGGCGCCTATTCTTGAAGCATACTCATATTGTGAGACGGCAAAGGAGTTGTGGGATACACTCAAGAATGTTTTTGGAAATGTTACTAACTTGAACCGGGTTTTTGAAGTCAAACGTGCTATCAACAACCTCAGCCAAGAGGACATGGAGTTTACCAAGCATTTTGGAAAGTTTAGATCTCTTTGGGCAGAGCTTGAAATGTTGAGACCAAGCTCGGTGGATCCGGTAGTCATCAACGAAC
Organism: Capsella bursa-pastoris; assembly: GCA_036452645.1. Lineage (NCBI taxonomy): Eukaryota > Viridiplantae > Streptophyta > Magnoliopsida > Brassicales > Brassicaceae > Capsella > Capsella bursa-pastoris. The sequence continues at coordinate 8,028,960 of CP144192.1, forward strand.
GTCGTGAGCAAGATAAGGTGTTCGGTCTTCTCTTGACTTTAAATCCTTCTTACAATGACCTCATCAAACATATTCTTCGGTCCGACAAGCTTCCAAGTCTTGATGAGGTGTGTTCTCAAGTTCAACGAGAACATGGGTCCATGGGTTTGTTTGGTGGTAAGGGGGAGCTTGTGTCGGCTAACAATGTGGAGCTAGTGTCGGCTAACAAGAGCTACTACCGAGGACACAACAACAACAACAACAAGAGGAACATTCCTACTTGTCACCATTGCAAGAAACCGGGTCATATCAAGGATAAGTGTTGGGTACTTTACCCTCACCTTCGCCCAAGAGAAGACAACCGAGAACCAAGGGCTAATCAAACAAGCATTTCCGGTGAGATCCAAGCTCCGGAGACAAAGGTACAAATTCTTGCGGAGAGTGGAGCAGCCATGGCCGCGTCTTCTGACTTGGTGAGGAGGTCTGACCTCGATGCACTCATCAAAGCTCTCAAGGAGTCGTCCGGTAAGGCTACTCTTGCTCTCAACACTTTAAAACCGCTTATTGTTGATTCCGGAGCATCTCACCATATGATTAGTGACTCTAAGTTAATTAGTGACATTAAACCGGCTATTGGAAATGTGGTTATTGCTAATGGAACTAAAGTACCGGTTAAAGGAGTAGGAGATTTAGAATTGTTTGATAAGAAATCTAAAGCTTTTTATATGCCTAGCTTTACTTCAAACTTGTTATCCGTTAAGAAAGCTACTACCGACTTGAATTGTTATGCAATATTTGGTCCTCACAATATTCATTTTCAGGATATTGAAACGAGTAAGGTGCTTGGCCATGGAGCCACTAAAGATGGCTTATATGTGCTTGAGGACTTGAAACTATCCCCTACTTTACCTTCTTGCTTTAGTTCTATTCTTGTTAGTGCTAATAGTGCAATTTGGCATGCTAGACTTGGTCACCCTCACTCTCGTGCTTTAAATCTTATGTTGCCTAATATGTCTTTTAAAAATGATGATTGTGAAGCTTGTATTCTTGGCAAACATTGCAAAAGTGTTTATCCTAAATCAAGTACTATTTATGAGAATTGTTTTGATTTGATTCACTCGGATGTGTGGACATCACCTTGTTTATCTAGAGAAAATCAAAAGTATTATGTGACTTTTATTGATGAAAAATCCAAGTATACTTGGTTAACTTTGTTACCTTCAAAGGATAGAGTTCTTGAGGCCTTTATAAGTTTTCAAAATTATGTGACTAACCACTATAATGCCAAGATTAAGATTTTGAGATCAGATAATGGTGGGGAGTACACAAGTCATGCATTCAAACAACATTTAGCTAAACATGGGATCATTCAACAAACAAGTTGTCCGTATACACCACAACAAAATGGAGTGGCCGAGAGAAAGAACCGTCATCTCATGGAGGTGTCCCGATCAATGATGTTTCATACAAATGTGCCAAAGAGATTTTGGGGAGATGCCGTAGTAGCCGCATGCTACTTGATCAATCGCACACCAACAAAAATACTAAGCGATCTCTCTCCCTTTGAAATTCTTAATAAAACTAAACCATCTATTAGTCACTTACGTGTGTTTGGATGTGTTTGTTATGTGTTAAAACCAGGAGAGTTACGTAACAAGTTGGAGGCCAAGAGCACTAAGTGCATGCTTATCGGCTACTCCTCAACACAAAAAGGGTACAAGTGTTATGATCCGGAAGCTAGAAGAGTATTGGTTTCTAGAGATGTGAAGTTTGTAGAATCAAGTGGGTACTATGACAAGAGGAATTGGGATGAACTCAAGGACTTATCTCAATCACCTTCCGATCGTGCAACAAACCTTCGAGTAATCTTGGAGAAGCTCGGTCTAGATAGCTTCCAAGACAAGAATGGGTCTACCAAGACATCCACCTCGGATCAAGTAACAAATGATCAAGAAGCAAGTGCAAGTGACACACATCATGAAGAAGAACCATTAGATCATGGTGATGATGGACTTGATCATGAGTATAGTGAGGGCGAAGAGGGTTTAAATTCACTAAGTGAAGAAGAAGATCCTACACAAGAGGAGTCTAATGATGTGGATCAAGGAGAACAACCTCAAGAAGAAATTATTGAATTAAGAAGAAGTGAACGCATCAAGTCTCATCCCTCAAACTGGAAAAACACTCGGGTGTATTACAACAACGTAGCCGTGGCTCATCCAATACAAGCCATGTGTACTCTAGCTCACTTGCCGATGGAATATCAAGTCTATCTTACCCAAGTAGATTCACATTGGATTCCCCAAAGCTATGATGAAGCTAAAGATCATAAAGAATGGAGAGATGCGGTAAACAATGAAGTTAAAGCCATGGAAAACAATCATACATGGGATGAAGCCGAGTTACCAAAGGGAAAGAAAGCGGTCACTTCACGGTGGATCTTTACGATCAAGTACAAAAGTAATGGAGAGATTGAACGTTACAAGGCTCGACTTGTAGCAAGGGGATTCACACAAACATATGGAGAAGACTATCTTGATACTTTTGCTCCGGTAGCCAAACTCCATACCATTCGAGTTGTGCTATCTTTGGCCGTTAACTTAGAATGGGAATTATGGCAAATGGACGTTAAGAATGCTTTTCTACAAGGCGAGTTAGAAGATGAGGTGTATATGAGACCACCACCGGGTCTAGAGGACACTATTGAATCCGGGAAGGTATTCAAACTCAACAAGGCCATATATGGATTAAAGCAATCCCCTCGAGCGTGGTATCACAAGTTGAGCAACACTTTGATGGAACGAGGTTTCAAGAGGTCTGAAGCCGATCATACCCTATTCACAATCACTAGCCAAGAAGGTATTGTAGTCATTCTTGTATATGTGGATGATATCATCATATCCGGGAATGACAAGGTAGGGATACAAGACACCAAATCCTTTCTAAAATCTGTTTTTGATATTAAAGATCTTGGTGAACTTAAGTATTTTCTTGGTATTGAAGTTTGTAGATCTAAGGAAGGTTTATTTATATCTCAACGGAAATATACACTTGACCTTTTGAATGAAGTTGGTAAATTAGGTTCAAGACCGGTGGCATCACCACTAGAAGTGGATTTCCAAGTTAACCGAGAGGGGGAGAAAGGAAATGAGCCATATGAAGATGCATCACAATATCGACGTCTAGTGGGTAAGCTTATTTACTTAACAATTACTAGACCTGACATTTGCTATTCCGTGAACCAGGTGAGTCAACATATGCAAGCCCCAACGGTGCATCATTGGAACATGGTGAATCGCATACTTAAGTATCTCAAGGGTGCACCGGGTCAAGGCATATGGATGGGGTGCAACAAGAACACGGAGCTAGGGGGGTATTGTGATGCGGATTATGCTGGAGATCATGGAGATAGGCGCTCGACAACCGGCTATTGCACATTCATTGGAGGGAACTTGGTGACTTGGAAGAGTAAGAAGCAAAAGGTGGTCTCTATGTCTAGTGCCGAGTCCGAGTATCGTGCCATGAGGAAGCTCACAACCGAGTTAATTTGGCTTAAGGCACTTCTTAAAGACTTGGGAGTTGAGTCATCAAAACCAATCACAATGCATTGTGACAACCAAGCCGCAATACACATTGCATCCAACTCGGTGTTCCACGAAAGAACAAAGCACATCGAAGTAGATTGTCACAAAGTTAGAGAACAAGTTGGTCTTGGAGTCATCTTACCATGCTATACCGAGAGCTCGGAACAACTCGCGGACATCTTCACCAAAGCGGCTAGTCCACAAGTGTGTGATTATATACACTCCAAGCTCGGCCTTGTTGATCTCACCAAACCATAACACTCACACTCTTTTTCCCTTATGTATAGTTTTTCCCAAGTGGTTTTCTATACTAAGGTTTTTAATGAGGTGAGTGATTATAGGTTCAAGTTTAACCTTAAAGACCTTCTTAAATGTTAAACTTGAGGGGGAGTGTAAATTGGATATAGAAATGATCATGTTCGAGATGATCATGTCCGGGATCGAGAGATGATCATGTCCGGGATCGAGTGCCTCGAGCCACGACCGTCCGTACAACCTCGTCCGTACAAGCCCATCCGTACAAGCCCATCCGTACAGCCTCGATATCACCTCAAGCCTCATTGTCCAGTCCAATAAAGAGGCCCGTTTAAGGTTGCGAAGAAGAAGAAGAAATGAGCATCTAGATCCTTCCCCTATGTGTTGTGACCGTTGGAGCTTCAAAACAAAAGACACTCACGTGATTGTTTAAGGAGAGACACAACATGGACCCGTCGCTTTCACTCGAACCTTGAAGCCAAAATATCTTGTATATTTGTTATTATTTTATACTCTTTGTAGTGTCCATATATAGTTTGTATCTAGGTCATTTTTATATGTATGAAAAGAGAAGAACTCTCTTTCTTCACCACACTTCTCTCACCTTTCAAACTCGCATCCTTCTTCAAATCTTTCTCAAACTCACTTGTTCTTAATCTTCTCTAATTCCTTTCGAAAACTTACAATTTACTGCCTCAAAGCATTGGTTGTGGGTTCTTATCCCATTTGGGACCAAACTTCAACAAGTCTTTCTTCACACTTCTAAACATTCTTCATCCATCTCTAGCACTTGTAATCAATCAAATTCATTGAATTATAACATATTATAACCCAAAATAACTTTATACAAGCAATTAACAACCTCAAAGCAATGTTTGTGGGTTCTTATCCCATTTGGGACCAAACTTCAACAAGTCTTTCTTCACACTTCTAAACATTCTTCATCCATCTCTAGCACTTGTAATCAATCAAATTCATTGTATTATAACATATTCTAACCCAAAATAACTTTATACAAGCAATTAACTACATCAAAGCAATGTTTGTGGGTTCTTATCCCATTTGGGACCAAACTTCAACAAGTCTTTCTTCACACTTCTAAACATTCTTCATCCATCTCTAGCACTTGTAAACAATCAAATTCATTGTATTATAGCATATTCTAACCCAAAATAACTTTATACAAGCCATTTACTTCCTCAAAGCATTGGTTGTGGGTTCTTATCCCATTTGAGACCAAACTTCAACAAGTCTTTCTTCACACTTCTAAACATTCTTCATCCATCTCTAGCACTTGTAATCAATCAAATTCATTGTATTATAACATATTCTAACCAAAAATAACTTTATACAAGCCATTTACTGCCTCAAAGCATTAGTTATTGGTTCTTATCCCATTTGGGACCAAACTTCAACAAGTCTTTCTTCACACTTCTAAACATTCTTCATCCATCTCTAGCACTTGTAATCAATTAAATTCATTGTATTATAACATATTCTAACCCAAAATAACTTTATACAAGCCATTTACTTCCTCAAAGCATTGGTTGTGGGTTCTTATCCCATTTGAGACCAAACTTCAACAAGTCTTTCTTCACACTTCTAAACATTCTTCATCCATCTCTAGCACTTGTAAACAATCAAATTCATTGTATTATAACATATTATAACCCAAAACAACTTTATACAAGCCATTTACTGCCTCAAAGCATTGGTTGTGGGTTCTTATCCCATTTGGGACCAAACTTCAACAAGTCTTTCTTCACACTTCTAAACATTCTTCATCCATCTCCAGCACTTGTAATCAATCAAATTCATTGAATTATAACATATTATAACCCAAAATAACTTTATACAAGCAATTAACAACCTCAAAGCAATGTTTGTGGGTTCTTATCCCATTTGGGACCAAACTTCAACAAGTCTTTCTTCACACTTCTAAACATTCTTCATCCATCTCTAGCACTTGTAAACAATCAAATTCATTGTATTATGACATATTCTAACCCAAAATAACTTTATACAAGCCATTTACTTCCTCAAAGCATTGGTTGTGGGTTCTTATCCCATTTGAGACCAAACTTCAACAAGTCTTTCTTCACACTTCTAAACATTCTTCATCCATCTCTAGTACTAGTAATCAATCAAATTCATTGTATTATAACATATTCTAACCAAAAATAACTTTATACAAGCCATTTACTGCCTCAAAGCATTAGTTGTTGGTTCTTATCCCATTTGGGACCAAACTTCAACAAGTCTTTCTTCACACTTCTAAACATTCTTCATCCATCTCTAGCACTTGTAAACAATCAAATTCATTGTATTCTAGCATATTCTAACCCAAAATAACTTTATGCAAGCCATTTACTGCCTCAAAGCATTGGTTGTGGGTTCTTATCCCATTTGGGACCAAACTTCAACAAGTCTTTCTTCACACTTCTAAACATTCTTCATCCATCTCTAGCACTTGTAATCAATCAAATTCATTGAATTATAACATATTATAACCCAAAATAACTTTATACAAGCAATTAACAACCTCAAAGCAATGTTTGTGGGTTCTTATCCCATTTGGGACCAAACTTCAACAAGTCTTTCTTCACACTTCTAAACATTCTTCATCCATCTCTAGCACTTGTAATCAATCAAATTCATTGTATTATAACATATTCTAACCCAAAATAACTTTATACAAGCAATTAACTACATCAAAGCAATGTTTGTGGGTTCTTATCCCATTTGGGACCAAACTTCAACAAGTCTTTCTTCACACTTCTAAACATTCTTCATCCATCTCTAGCACTTGTAAACAATCAAATTCATTGTATTATAGCATATTCTAACCCAAAATAACTTTATACAAGCCATTTACTTCCTCAAAGCATTGGTTGTGGGTTCTTATCCCATTTGAGACCAAACTTCAACAAGTCTTTCTTCACACTTCTAAACATTCTTCATCCATCTCTAGCACTTGTAATCAATCAAATTCATTGTATTATAACATATTCTAACCAAAAATAACTTTATACAAGCCATTTACTGCCTCAAAGCATTAGTTGTTGGTTCTTATCCCATTTGGGACCAAACTTCAACAAGTCTTTCTTCACACTTCTAAACATTCTTCATCCATCTCTAGCACTTGTAATCAATTAAATTCATTGTATTATAACATATTCTAACCCAAAATAACTTTATACAAGCCATTTACTTCCTCAAAGCATTGGTTGTGGGTTCTTATCCCATTTGAGACCAAACTTCAACAAGTCTTTCTTCACACTTCTAAACATTCTTCATCCATCTCTAGCACTTGTAAACAATCAAATTCATTGTATTATAACATATTATAACCCAAAACAACTTTATACAAGCCATTTACTGCCTCAAAGCATTGGTTGTGGGTTCTTATCCCATTTGGGACCAAACTTCAACAAGTCTTTCTTCACACTTCTAAACATTCTTCATCCATCTCCAGCACTTGTAATCAATCAAATTCATTGAATTATAACATATTATAACCCAAAATAACTTTATACAAGCAATTAACAACCTCAAAGCAATGTTTGTGGGTTCTTATCCCATTTGGGACCAAACTTCAACAAGTCTTTCTTCACACTTCTAAACATTCTTCATCCATCTCTAGCACTTATAAACAATCAAATTCATTGTATTATGACATATTCTAACCCAAAATAACTTTATACAAGCCATTTACTTCCTCAAAGCATTGGTTGTGGGTTCTTATCCCATTTGAGACCAAACTTCAACAAGTCTTTCTTCACACTTCTAAACATTCTTCATCCATCTCTAGCACTTGTAATCAATCAAATTCATTGTATTATAACATATTCTAACCAAAAATAACTTTATACAAGCCATTTACTGCCTCAAAGCATTAGTTGTTGGTTCTTATCCCATTTGGGACCAAACTTCAACAAATCTTTCTTCACACTTCTAAACATTCTTCATCCATCTCTAGCACTTGTAAACAATCAAATTCATTGTATTATAGCATATTCTAACCCAAAATAACTTTATGCAAGCCATTTACTGCCTCAAAGCATTGGTTGTGGGTTCTTATCCCATTTGGGACCAAACTTCAACAAGTCTTTCTTCACACTTCTAAACATTCTTCATCCATCTCTAGCACTTGTAATCAATCAAATTCATTGAATTATAACATATTATAACCCAAAATAACTTTATACAAGCAATTAACAACCTCAAAGCAATGTTTGTGGGTTCTTATCCCATTTGGGACCAAACTTCAACAAGTCTTTCTTCACACTTCTAAACATTCTTCATCCATCTCTAGCACTTGTAATCAATCAAATTCATTGTATTATAACATATTCTAACCCAAAATAACTTTATACAAGCAATTAACTACATCAAAGCAATGTTTGTGGGTTCTTATCCCATTTGGGACCAAACTTCAACAAGTCTTTCTTCACACTTCTAAACATTCTTCATCCATCTCTAGCACTTGTAAACAATCAAATTCATTGTATTATAGCATATTCTAACCCAAAATAACTTTATACAAGCCATTTACTTCCTCAAAGCATTGGTTGTGGGTTCTTATCCCATTTGAGACCAAACTTCAACAAGTCTTTCTTCACACTTCTAAACATTCTTCATCCATCTCTAGCACTTGTAATCAATCAAATTCATTGTATTATAACATATTCTAACCAAAAATAACTTTATACAAGCCATTTACTGCCTCAAAGCATTAGTTGTTGGTTCTTATCCCATTTGGGACCAAACTTCAACAAGTCTTTCTTCACACTTCTAAACATTCTTCATCCATCTCTAGCACTTGTAATCAATTAAATTCATTGTATTATAACATATTCTAACCCAAAATAACTTTATACAAGCCATTTACTTCCTCAAAGCATTGGTTGTGGGTTCTTATCCCATTTGAGACCAAACTTCAACAAGTCTTTCTTCACACTTCTAAACATTCTTCATCCATCTCTAGCACTTGTAAACAATCAAATTCATTGTATTATAACATATTATAACCCAAAACAACTTTATACAAGCCATTTACTGCCTCAAAGCATTGGTTGTGGGTTCTTATCCCATTTGGGACCAAACTTCAACAAGTCTTTCTTCACACTTCTAAACATTCTTCATCCATCTCCAGCACTTGTAATCAATCAAATTCATTGAATTATAACATATTATAACCCAAAATAACTTTATACAAGCAATTAACAACCTCAAAGCAATGTTTGTGGGTTCTTATCCCATTTGGGACCAAACTTCAACAAGTCTTTCTTCACACTTCTAAACATTCTTCATCCATCTCTAGCACTTATAAACAATCAAATTCATTGTATTATGACATATTCTAACCCAAAATAACTTTATACAAGCCATTTACTTCCTCAAAGCATTGGTTGTGGGTTCTTATCCCATTTGAGACCAAACTTCAACAAGTCTTTCTTCACACTTCTAAACATTCTTCATCCATCTCTAGCACTTGTAATCAATCAAATTCATTGTATTATAACATATTCTAACCAAAAATAACTTTATACAAGCCATTTACTGCCTCAAAGCATTAGTTGTTGGTTCTTATCCCATTTGGGACCAAACTTCAACAAGTCTTTCTTCACACTTCTAAACATTCTTCATCCATCTCTAGCACTTGTAAACAATCAAATTCATTGTATTATAGCATATTCTAACCCAAAATAACTTTATACAAGCCATTTACTGCCTCAAAGCATTGGTTGTGGGTTCTTATCCCATTTGGGACCAAACTTCAACAAGTCTTTCTTCACACTTCTAAACATTCTTCATCCATCTCTAGCACTTGTAATCAATCAAATTCATTGAATTATAACATATTATAACCCAAAATAACTTTATACAAGCAATTAACAACCTCAAAGCAATGTTTGTGGGTTCTTATCCCATTTGGGACCAAACTTCAACAAGTCTTTCTTCACACTTCTAAACATTCTTCATCCATCTCTAGCACTTGTAATCAATCAAATTCATTGTATTATAACATATTCTAACCCAAAATAACTTTATACAAGCAATTAACTACATCAAAGCAATGTTTGTGGGTTCTTATCCCATTTGGGACCAAACTTCAACAAGTCTTTCTTCACACTTCTAAACATTCTTCATCCATCTCTAGCACTTGTAAACAATCAAATTCATTGTATTATAGCATATTCTAACCCAAAATAACTTTATACAAGCCATTTACTTCCTCAAAGCATTGGTTGTGGGTTCTTATCCCATTTGAGACCAAACTTCAACAAGTCTTTCTTCACACTTCTAAACATTCTTCATCCATCTCTAGCACTTGTAATCAATCAAATTCATTGTATTATAACATATTCTAACCCAAAATAACTTTATACAAGCCATTTACTGCCTCAAAGCATTTGTTGTTGGTTCTTATCCTATTTCGGACCAAACTTCAACAAGTCTTTCTTCACACTTCTAAACATTCTTAATCCATCTCTAGCACTTGTAAACAATCAAATTCATTGTATTATAGCATATTCTAACCCAAAATAACTTTATACAAGCCATTTACTGCCTCAAAGCATTGGTTGTGGGTTCTTATCCCATTTGGGACCAAACTTCAACAAGTCTTTCTTCACACTTCTAAACATTCTTCATCCATCTCTAGCACTTGTAATCAATCAAATTCATTGAATTATAACATATTATAACCCAAAATAACTTTATACAAGCCATTTACTTCCTCAAAGCATTGGTTGTGGGTTCTTATCCCATTTGAGACCAAACTTCAACAAGTCTTTCTTCACACTTCTAAACATTCTTCATCCATCTCTAGCACTTGTAATCAATCAAATTCATTGTATTATAACATATTATAACCAAAAATAACTTTATACAAGCCATTTACTGCCTCAAAGCATTAGTTGTTGGTTCTTATCCCATTTGGGACCAAACTTCAACAAGTCTTTCTTCACACTTCTAAAGATTCTTCATCCATCTCTAGCACTTGTAATCAATTAAATTCATTGTATTATAACATATTTTAACCCAAAATAACTTTATACAAGCCATTTACTACCTCAAAGCAATGTTTGTGGGATCTTATCCCATTTGGGACCAAACTTCAACAAGTCTTTCTTCACACTTCTAAACATTCTTCATCCATCTCTAGCACTTGTAATCAATCCAATTCATTGTATTATAACATATTCTAACCCAAAATAACTTTATACAAGCCATTTACTGCATCAAAGCATTGGTTGTGGGTTCTTATCCCATTTGGGACCAAACTTCAACAAGTCTTTCTTCACACTTCTAAACATTCTTCATCCATCTCTAGCACTTGTAAACAATCAAATTCATTGTATTATAACATATTCTAACCCAAAATAACTTTATACAAGCCATTTACTGCCTCAAAGCATTGGTTGTGGGTTCTTATCCCATTTGGGACACAACTTCAACAAGTCTTTCTTCACACTTCTTAACATTCTTCATCCATCTCTAGCACTTGTAATCAATCAAATTCATTGAATTATAACATATTATAACCCAAAATAACTTTATACAAGCAATTAACAACCTCAAAGCAATGTTTGTGGGTTCTTATCCCATTTGGGACCAAACTTCAACAAGTCTTTCTTCACACTTCTAAACATTCTTCATCCATCTCTAGCACTTGTAATCAATCAAATTCATTGTATTATAACATATTCTAACCCAAAATAACTTTATACAAGCAATTAACTACATCAAAGCAATGTTTGTGGGTTCTTATCCCATTTGGGACCAAACTTCAACAAGTCTTTCTTCACACTTCTAAACATTCTTCATCCATCTCTAGCACTTGTAAACAATCAAATTCATTGTATTATAACATATTCTAACCCAAAATAACTTTATACAAGCCATTTACTGCCTCAAAGCATTGGTTGTGGGTTCTTATCCCATTTGAGACCAAACTTCAACAAGTCTTTCTTCACACTTCTAAACATTCTTCATCCATCTCTAGCACTTGTAAACAATCAAATTCATTGTATTATAACATATTATAACCCAAAACAACTTTATACAAGCCATTTACTGCCTCAAAGCATTGGTTGTGGGTTCTTATCCCATTTGGGACCAAACTTCAACAAGTCTTTCTTCACACTTCTAAACATTCTTCATCCATCTCTAGCACTTGTAATCAATCAAATTCATTGAATTATAACATATTATAACCCAAAATAACTTTATACAAGCAATTAACAACCTCAAAGCAATGTTTGTGGGTTCTTATCCCATTTGGGACCAAACTTCAACAAGTCTTTCTTCACACTTCTAAACATTCTTCATCCATCTCTAGCAGTTATAAACAATCAAATTCATTGTACTATGACATATTCTAACCCAAAATAACTTTATACAAGCCATTTACTTCCTCAAAGCATTGGTTGTGGGTTTTTATCCCATTTGAGACCAAACTTCAACAAGTCTTTCTTCACACTTCTAAACATTCTTCATCCATCTCTAGCACTTGTAATCAATCAAATTCATTGTATTATAACATATTCTAACCAAAAATAACTTTATACAAGCCATTTACTGCCTCAAAGCATTAGTTGTTGGTTCTTATCCCATTTGGGACCAAACTTCAACAAGTCTTTCTTCACACTTCTAAACATTCTTCATCCATCTCTAGCACTTGTAAACAATCAAATTCATTGTATTATAACATATTATAACCCAAAACAACTTTATACAAGCCATTTACTGCCTCAAAGCATTGGTTGTGGGTTCTTATCCCATTTGAGACCAAACTTCAACAAGTCTTTCTTCACACTTCTAAACATTCTTCATCCATCTCTAGCACTTGTAATCAATCAAATTCATTGTATTATAACATATTATAACCAAAAATAACTTTATACAAGCCATTTACTGCCTCAAAGCATTAGTGTTTGGTTCTTATCCCATTTGGGACCAAACTTCAACAAGTCTTTCTTCACACTTCTAAACATTCTTCATCCATCTCTAGCACTTGTAAACAATCAAATTCATTGTATTATAGCATATTATAACCCAAAATAACTTTATACAAGCCATTTACTGCCTCAAAGCATTGGTTGTGGGTTCTTATCCCATTTGGGACCAAACTTCAACAAGTCTTTCTTCACACTTCTAAACATTCTTCATCCATCTCTAGCACTTGTAATCAATTAAATTCATTGTATTATAACATATTCTAACCCAAAATAACTTTATACAAGCCATTTACTACCTCAAAGCAATGTTTGTGGGTTCTTATCCCATTTGGGACCAAACTTCAACAAGTCTTACTTCACACTTCTAAACATTCTTCATCCATCTCTAGCACTTGTAATCAATCAAATTCATTGTATTATAACATATTCTAACCCAAAAATAACTTTATACAAGCAATTAACTACATCAAAGCAATGTTTGTGGGTTCTTATCCCATTTGGGACCAAACTTCAACAAGTCTTTATTTACACTTCTAAACATTCTTCATCCATCTCTAGCACTTGTAATCAATCAAATTCATTGAATTATAACATATTATAACCCAAAATAACTTTATACAAGCAATTAACAACCTCAAAGCAATGTTTGTGGGTTCTTATCCCATTTGGGACCAAACTTCAACAAGTCTTTCTTCACACTTCTAAACATTCTTCATCCATCTCTAGCAGTTATAAACAATCAAATTCATTGTATTATGACATATTCTAACCCAAAATAACTTTATACAAGCCATTTACTGCCTCAAAGCATTGGTTGTGGGTTCTTATCCCATTTGGGACCAAACTTCAACAAGTCTTTCTTCACACTTCTAAACATTCTTCATCCATCTCTAGCACTTGTAATCAATCAAATTCATTGAATTATAACATATTATAACCCAAAATAACTTTATACAAGCAATTAACAACCTCAAAGCAATGTTTGTGGGTTCTTATCCCATGTGGGACCAAACTTCAACAAGTCTTTCTTCACACTTCTAAACATTCTTCATCCATCTCTAGCAGTTATGAACAATCAAATTCATTGTATAATGACATATTCTAACCCAAAATAACTTTATACAAGCCATTTACTTCCTCAAAGCATTGGTTGTGGGTTCTTATCCAATTTGAGACCAAACTTCAACAATTCTTTCTTCACACTTCTAAACATTCTGCATCCATCTCTAGCACTTGTAATCAATCAAATTCATTGTATTATAACATATTCTAACCAAAAATAACTTTATACAAGCCATTTACTGCCTCAAAGCATTAGTTGTTGGTTCTTATCCCATTTGGGACCAAACTTCAACAAGTCTTTCTTCACACTTCTAAACATTCTTCATCCATCTCTAGCACTTGTAAACAATCAAATTCATTGTATTATAACATATTATAACCCAAAACAACTTTATACAAGCCATTTACTGCCTCAAAGCATTGGTTGTGGGTTCTTATCCCATTTGAGACCAAACTTCAACAAGTCTTTCTTCACACTTCTAAACATTCTACATCCATCTCTAGCACTTGTAAACAATCAAATTCATTGTATTATAACATATTATAACCCAAAACAACTTTATACAAGCCATTTACTGCCTCAAAACATTGGTTGTGGGTTCTTATCCCATTTGAGACCAAACTTCAACAAGTCTTTCTTCACACTTCTAAACATTCTTCATCCATCTCTAGCATTGTAATCAATCAAATTCATTGTATTATAACATATTATAACCAAAAATAACTTTATACAAGCCATTTACTGCCTCAAAGCATTAGTTGTTGGTTCTTATCCCATTTGGGACCAAACTTCAACAAGTCTTTCTTCACACTTCTAAACATTCTTCATCCATCTCTAGCACTTGTAAACAATCAAATTCATTGTATTATAGCATATTCTAACCTAAAACAACTTTATACAAGCCATTTACTGCCTCAAAGCATTGGTTGTGGGTTCTTATCCCATTTGGGACCAAACTTCAACAAGTCTTTCTTCACACTTCTAAACATTCTTCATCCATCTCTAGCACTTGTAATCAATTAAATTCATTGTATTATAACATATTCTAACCCAAAATAACTTTATACAAGCCATTTACTACCTCAAAGCAATGTTTGTGGGATCTTATCCCATTTGGGACCAAACTTCAACAAGTCTTACTTCACACTTCTAAACATTCTTCATCCATCTCTAGCACTTGTAATCAATCAAATTCATTGTATTATAACATATTCTAACCCAAAATAACTTTATACAAGCAATTAACTACATCAAAGCAATGTTTGTGGGTTCTTATCCCATTTGGGACCAAACTTCAACAAGTCTTTATTTACACTTCTAAACATTCTTCATCCATCTCTAGCACTTGTAATCAATCAAATTCATTGAATTATAACATATTATAACCCAAAATAACTTTATACAAGCAATTAACAACCTCAAAGCAATGTTTGTGGGTTCTTATCCCATTTGGGACCAAACTTCAACAAGTCTTTCTTCACACTTCTAAACATTCTTCATCCATCTCTAGCAGTTATAAACAATCAAATTCATTGTATTATGACATATTCTAACCCAAAATAACTTTATACAAGCCATTTACTGCCTCAAAGCATTGGTTGTGGGTTCTTATCCCATTTGGGACCAAACTTCAACAAGTCTTTCTTCACACTTCTAAACATTCTTCATCCATCTCTAGCACTTGTAATCAATCAAATTCATTGAATTATAACATATTATAACCCAAAATAACTTTATACAAGCAATTAACAACCTCAAAGCAATGTTTGTGGGTTCTTATCCCATGTGGGACCAAACTTCAACAAGTCTTTCTTCACACTTCTAAACATTCTTCATCCATCTCTAGCAGTTATGAACAATCAAATTCATTGTATAATGACATATTCTAACCCAAAATAACTTTATACAAGCCATTTACTTCCTCAAAGCATTGGTTGTGGGTTCTTATCCAATTTGAGACCAAACTTCAACAATTCTTTCTTCACACTTCTAAACATTCTGCATCCATCTCTAGCACTTGTAATCAATCAAATTCATTGTATTATAACATATTCTAACCAAAAATAACTTTATACAAGCCATTTACTGCCTCAAAGCATTAGTTGTTGGTTCTTATCCCATTTGGGACCAAACTTCAACAAGTCTTTCTTCACACTTCTAAACATTCTTCATCCATCTCTAGCACTTGTAAACAATCAAATTCATTGTATTATAACATATTATAACCCAAAACAACTTTATACAAGCCATTTACTGCCTCAAAGCATTGGTTGTGGGTTCTTATCCCATTTGAGACCAAACTTCAACAAGTCTTTCTTCACACTTCTAAACATTCTACATCCATCTCTAGCACTTGTAAACAATCAAATTCATTGTATTATAACATATTATAACCCAAAACAACTTTATACAAGCCATTTACTGCCTCAAAACATTGGTTGTGGGTTCTTATCCCATTTGAGACCAAACTTCAACAAGTCTTTCTTCACACTTCTAAACATTCTTCATCCATCTCTAGCATTGTAATCAATCAAATTCATTGTATTATAACATATTATAACCAAAAATAACTTTATACAAGCCATTTACTGCCTCAAAGCATTAGTTGTTGGTTCTTATCCCATTTGGGACCAAACTTCAACAAGTCTTTCTTCACACTTCTAAACATTCTTCATCCATCTCTAGCACTTGTAAACAATCAAATTCATTGTATTATAGCATATTCTAACCTAAAACAACTTTATACAAGCCATTTACTGCCTCAAAGCATTGGTTGTGGGTTCTTATCCCATTTGGGACCAAACTTCAACAAGTCTTTCTTCACACTTCTAAACATTCTTCATCCATCTCTAGCACTTGTAATCAATTAAATTCATTGTATTATAACATATTCTAACCCAAAATAACTTTATACAAGCCATTTACTACCTCAAAGCAATGTTTGTGGGATCTTATCCCATTTGGGACCAAACTTCAACAAGTCTTTCTTCACACTTCTAAACATTCTTCATCCATCTCTAGCACTTGTAATCAATCAAATTCATTGTATTATAACATATTCTAACCCAAAATAACTTTATACAAGCCATTTACTGCATCAAAGCATTGGTTGTGGGTTCTTATCCCATTTGGGACCAAACTTCAACAAGTCTTTCTTCACACTTCTAAACATTCTTCATCAATATCTAGCACTTGTAAACAATCAAATTCATTGTATTATAACATATTCTAACCCAAAATAACTTTATACAAGCCATTTACTGCCTCAAAGCATTGGTTGTGCGTTCTTATCCCATTTGGGACCAAACTTCAACAAGTCTTTCTTCACACTTCTTAACATTCTTCATCCATCTCTAGCACTTGTAATCAATCAAATTCATTGAATTATAACATATTATAACCCAAAATAACTTTATACAAGCAATTAACAACCTCAAAGCAATGTTTGTGGGTTCTTATCCCATTTGGGACCAAACTTCAACAAGTCTTACTTCACACTTCTAAACATTCTTCATCCATCTCTAGCACTTGTAATCAATCAAATTCATTGTATTATAAAATATTCTAACCCAAAATAACTTTATACAAGCAATTAACTACATCAAAGCAATGTTTGTGGGTTCTTATCCCATTTGGGACCAAACTTCAACAAGTCTTTCTTCACACTTCTAAACATTCTTCATCCATCTCTAGCACTTGTAAACAATCAAATTCATTGTATTATAACATATTCTAACCCAAAATAACTTTATACAAGCCATTTACTGCCTCAAAGCATTGGTTGTGGGTTCTTATCCCATTTGGGACCAAACTTCAACAAGTCTTTCTTCACACTTCTAAACATTCTTCATCCATCTCTAGCACTTGTAATCAATTAAATTCATTGTATTATAACATATTCTAACCCAAAATAACTCTATACAAGCCATTTACTTCCTCAAAGCATTGGTTGTGGGTTCTTATCCCATTTGAGACCAAACTTCAACAAGTCTTTCTTCACACTTCTAAACATTCTTCATCCATCTCTAGCACTTGTAATCAATCAAATTCATTGTATTATAACATATTATAACCAAAAATAACTTTATACAAGCCATTTACTGCCTCAAAGCATTAGTGTTTGGTTCTTATCCCATTTGGGACCAAACTTCAACAAGTCTTTCTTCACACTTCTAAACATTCTTCATCCATCTCTAGCACTTGTAATCAATCAAATTCATTGAATTGTAACATATTATAACCCAAAATAACTTTATACAAGCAATTAACAACCTCAAAGCAATGTTTGTGGGTTCTTATCCCATTTAGGACCAAACTTCAACAAGTCTTTCTTCACACTTCTAAACATTCTTCATCCATCTCTAGCACTTATAAACAATCAAATTCATTGTATTATGACATATTCTAACCCAAAATAACTTTATACAAGCCATTTACTTCCTCAAAGCATTGGTTGTGGGTTCTTATCCCATTTGAGACCAAACTTCGACAAGTCTTTCTTCACACTTCTAAACATTCTTCATCCATCTCTAGCACTTGTAATCAATCAAATTCATTGTATTATAACATATTCTAACCAAAAATAACTTTATACAAGCCATTTACTGCCTCAAAGCATTAGTTGTTGGTTCTTATCCCATTTGGGACCAAACTTCAACAAGTCTTTCTTCACACTTCTAAACATTCTTCATCCATCTCTAGCACTTGTAAACAATCAAATTCATTGTATTATAGCATATTCTAACCCAAAATAACTTTATACAAGCCATTTACTGCCTCAAAGCATTGGTTGTGGGTTCTTATCCCATTTGGGACCAAACTTCAACAAGTCTTTCTTCACACTTCTAAACAATCTTCATCCATCTCTAGCACTTGTAATTAAACAAATTCATTGAATTATAACATATTATAACCCAAAATAACTTTATACAAGCAATTAACAATCTCAAAGCAATGTTTGTGGGTTCTTATCCCATTTGGGACCAAACTTCAACAAGTCTTTCTTCACACTTCTAAACATTCTTCATCCATCTCTAGCACTTGTAATCAATCAAATTCATTGTATTATAACATATTCTAACCCAAAATAACTTTATACAAGCAATTAACTACATCAAAGCAATGTTTGTGGGTTCTTATCCCATTTGGGACCAAACTTCAACAAGTCTTTCTTCACACTTCTAAACATTCTTCATCCATCTCTAGCACTTGTAAACAATCAAATTCATTGTATTATAACATATTCTAACCCAAAATAACTTTATACAAACCATTTACTGCCTCAAAGCGTTGGTTGTGGGTTCTTATCCCATTTGGGACCAAACTTCAACAAGTCTTTCTTCACACTTCTAAACATTCTTCATCCATCTCTAGCACTTGTAATCAATCAAATTCATTGTATTATAACATATTATAACCCAAAACAACTTTATACAAGCCATTTACTGCCTCAAAGCATTGGTTGTGGGTTCTTATCCCATTTGAGACCAAACTTCAACAAGTCTTTCTTCACACTTCTAAACATTCTACATCCATCTCTAGCACTTGTAAACAATCAAATTCATTGTATTATAACATATTATAACCCAAAACAACTTTATACAAGCCATTTACTGCCTCAAAACATTGGTTGTGGGTTCTTATCCCATTTGAGACCAAACTTCAACAAGTCTTTCTTCACACTTCTAAACATTCTTCATCCATCTCTAGCATTGTAATCAATCAAATTCATTGTATTATAACATATTATAACCAAAAATAACTTTATACAAGCCATTTACTGCCTCAAAGCATTAGTTGTTGGTTCTTATCCCATTTGGGACCAAACTTCAACAAGTCTTTCTTCACACTTCTAAACATTCTTCATCCATCTCTAGCACTTGTAAACAATCAAATTCATTGTATTATAGCATATTCTAACCTAAAACAACTTTATACAAGCCATTTACTGCCTCAAAGCATTGGTTGTGGGTTCTTATCCCATTTGGGACCAAACTTCAACAAGTCTTTCTTCACACTTCTAAACATTCTTCATCCATCTCTAGCACTTGTAATCAATTAAATTCATTGTATTATAACATATTCTAACCCAAAATAACTTTATACAAGCCATTTACTACCTCAAAGCAATGTTTGTGGGATCTTATCCCATTTGGGACCAAACTTCAACAAGTCTTTCTTCACACTTCTAAACATTCTTCATCCATCTCTAGCACTTGTAATCAATCAAATTCATTGTATTATAACATATTCTAACCCAAAATAACTTTATACAAGCCATTTACTGCATCAAAGCATTGGTTGTGGGTTCTTATCCCATTTGGGACCAAACTTCAACAAGTCTTTCTTCACACTTCTAAACATTCTTCATCAATCTCTAGCACTTGTAAACAATCAAATTCATTGTATTATAACATATTCTAACCCAAAATAACTTTATACAAGCCATTTACTGCCTCAAAGCATTGGTTGTGCGTTCTTATCCCATTTGGGACCAAACTTCAACAAGTCTTTCTTCACACTTCTTAACATTCTTCATCCATCTCTAGCACTTGTAATCAATCAAATTCATTGAATTATAACATATTATAACCCAAAATAACTTTATACAAGCAATTAACAACCTCAAAGCAATGTTTGTGGGTTCTTATCCCATTTGGGACCAAACTTCAACAAGTCTTACTTCACACTTCTAAACATTCTTCATCCATCTCTAGCACTTGTAATCAATCAAATTCATTGTATTATAAAATATTCTAACCCAAAATAACTTTATACAAGCAATTAACTACATCAAAGCAATGTTTGTGGGTTCTTATCCCATTTGGGACCAAACTTCAACAAGTCTTTCTTCACACTTCTAAACATTCTTCATCCATCTCTAGCACTTGTAAACAATCAAATTCATTGTATTATAACATATTCTAACCCAAAATAACTTTATACAAGCCATTTACTGCCTCAAAGCATTGGTTGTGGGTTCTTATCCCATTTGGGACCAAACTTCAACAAGTCTTTCTTCACACTTCTAAACATTCTTCATCCATCTCTAGCACTTGTAATCAATTAAATTCATTGTATTATAACATATTCTAACCCAAAATAACTCTATACAAGCCATTTACTTCCTCAAAGCATTGGTTGTGGGTTCTTATCCCATTTGAGACCAAACTTCAACAAGTCTTTCTTCACACTTCTAAACATTCTTCATCCATCTCTAGCACTTGTAATCAATCAAATTCATTGTATTATAACATATTATAACCAAAAATAACTTTATACAAGCCATTTACTGCCTCAAAGCATTAGTGTTTGGTTCTTATCCCATTTGGGACCAAACTTCAACAAGTCTTTCTTCACACTTCTAAACATTCTTCATCCATCTCTAGCACTTGTAATCAATCAAATTCATTGAATTGTAACATATTATAACCCAAAATAACTTTATACAAGCAATTAACAACCTCAAAGCAATGTTTGTGGGTTCTTATCCCATTTGGGACCAAACTTCAACAAGTCTTTCTTCACACTTCTAAACATTCTTCATCCATCTCTAGCACTTATAAACAATCAAATTCATTGTATTATGACATATTCTAACCCAAAATAACTTTATACAAGCCATTTACTTCCTCAAAGCATTGGTTGTGGGTTCTTATCCCATTTGAGACCAAACTTCGACAAGTCTTTCTTCACACTTCTAAACATTCTTCATCCATCTCTAGCACTTGTAATCAATCAAATTCATTGTATTATAACATATTCTAACCAAAAATAACTTTATACAAGCCATTTACTGCCTCAAAGCATTAGTTGTTGGTTCTTATCCCATTTGGGACCAAACTTCAACAAGTCTTTCTTCACACTTCTAAACATTCTTCATCCATCTCTAGCACTTGTAAACAATCAAATTCATTGTATTATAGCATATTCTAACCCAAAATAACTTTATACAAGCCATTTACTGCCTCAAAGCATTGGTTGTGGGTTCTTATCCCATTTGGGACCAAACTTCAACAAGTCTTTCTTCACACTTCTAAACAATCTTCATCCATCTCTAGCACTTGTAATTAAACAAATTCATTGAATTATAACATATTATAACCCAAAATAACTTTATACAAGCAATTAACAATCTCAAAGCAATGTTTGTGGGTTCTTATCCCATTTGGGACCAAACTTCAACAAGTCTTTCTTCACACTTCTAAACATTCTTCATCCATCTCTAGCACTTGTAATCAATCAAATTCATTGTATTATAACATATTCTAACCCAAAATAACTTTATACAAGCAATTAACTACATCAAAGCAATGTTTGTGGGTTCTTATCCCATTTGGGACCAAACTTCAACAAGTCTTTCTTCACACTTCTAAACATTCTTCATCCATCTCTAGCACTTGTAAACAATCAAATTCATTGTATTATAACATATTCTAACCCAAAATAACTTTATACAAACCATTTACTGCCTCAAAGCGTTGGTTGTGGGTTCTTATCCCATTTGGGACCAAACTTCAACAAATCTTTCTTCACACTTCTAAACATTCTTCATCCATCTCTAGCACTTGTAATCAATTAAATTCATTGTATTATAACATATTCTAACCCAAAATAACTTTATACAAGCCATTTACTTCCTCAAAGCATTGGTTGTGGGTTCTTATCCCATTTGAGACCAAACTTCAACAAGTCTTTCTTCACACTTCTAAACATTCTTCATCCATCTCTAGCACTTGTAAACAATCAAATTCATTGTATTATAACATATTATAACCCAAAACTGTAAGTTTTCGAAAGGAATTAGAGAAGATTAAGAACAAGTGAGTTTGAGAAAGATTTGAAGAAGGATGCGAGTTTGAAAGGTGAGAGAAGTGTGGTGAAGAAAGAGAGTTCTTCTCTTTTCATACATATAAAAATGACCTAGATACAAACTATATATGGACACTACAAAGAGTATAAAATAATAACAAATATACAAGATATTTTGGCTTCAAGGTTCGAGTGAAAGCGACGGGTCCATGTTGTGTCTCTCCTTAAACAATCACGTGAGTGTCTTTTGTTTTGAAGCTCCAACGGTCACAACACATAGGGGAAGGATCTAGATGCTCATTTCTTCTTCTTCTTCGCAACCTTAAACGGGCCTCTTTATTGGACTGGACAATGAGGCTTGAGGTGATGTCGAGGCTGTACGGATGGGCTTGTACGGATGGGCTTGTACGGACGAGGTTGTACGGACGGTCGTGGCTCGAGGCACTCGATCCCGGACATGATCATCTCTCGATCCCGGACATGATCATCTCGAACATGATCATTTCTATATCCAATTTACACTCCCCCTCAAGTTTAACATTTAAGAAGGTCTTTAAGGTTAAACTTGAACCTATAATCACTCACCTCATTAAAAACCTTAGTATAGAAAACCACTTGGGAAAAACTATACATAAGGGAAAAAGAGTGTGAGTGTTATGGTTTGGTGAGATCAACAAGGCCGAGCTTGGAGTGTATATAATCACACACTTGTGGACTAGCCGCTTTGGTGAAGATGTCCGCGAGTTGTTCCGAGCTCTCGGTATAGCATGGTAAGATGACTCCAAGACCAACTTGTTCTCTAACTTTGTGACAATCTACTTCGATGTGCTTTGTTCTTTCGTGGAACACCGAGTTGGATGCAATGTGTATTGCGGCTTGGTTGTCACAATGCATTGTGATTGGTTTTGATGACTCAACTCCCAAGTCTTTAAGAAGTGCCTTAAGCCAAATTAACTCGGTTGTGAGCTTCCTCATGGCACGATACTCGGACTCGGCACTAGACATAGAGACCACCTTTTGCTTCTTACTCTTCCAAGTCACCAAGTTCCCTCCAATGAATGTGCAATAGCCGGTTGTCGAGCGCCTATCTCCATGATCTCCAGCATAATCCGCATCACAATACCCCACTAGCTCCGTGTTCTTGTTGCACCCCATCCATATGCCTTGACCCGGTGCACCCTTGAGATACTTAAGTATGCGATTCACCATGTTCCAATGATGCACCGTTGGGGCTTGCATATGTTGACTCACCTGGTTCACGGAATAGCAAATGTCAGGTCTAGTAATTGTTAAGTAAATAAGCTTACCCACTAGACGTCGATATTGTGATGCATCTTCATATGGCTCATTTCCTTTCTCCCCCTCTCGGTTAACTTGGAAATCCACTTCTAGTGGTGATGCCACCGGTCTTGAACCTAATTTACCAACTTCATTCAAAAGGTCAAGTGTATATTTCCGTTGAGATATAAATAAACCTTCCTTAGATCTACAAACTTCAATACCAAGAAAATACTTAAGTTCACCAAGATCTTTAATATCAAAAACAGATTTTAGAAAGGATTTGGTGTCTTGTATCCCTACCTTGTCATTCCCGGATATGATGATATCATCCACATATACAAGAATGACTACAATACCTTCTTGGCTAGTGATTGTGAATAGGGTATGATCGGCTTCAGACCTCTTGAAACCTCGTTCCATCAAAGTGTTGCTCAACTTGTGATACCACGCTCGAGGGGATTGCTTTAATCCATATATGGCCTTGTTGAGTTTGAATACCTTCCCGGATTCAATAGTGTCCTCTAGACCCGGTGGTGGTCTCATATACACCTCATCTTCTAACTCGCCTTGTAGAAAAGCATTCTTAACGTCCATTTGCCATAATTCCCATTCTAAGTTAACGGCCAAAGATAGCACAACTCGAATGGTATGGAGTTTGGCTACCGGAGCAAAAGTATCAAGATAGTCTTCTCCATATGTTTGTGTGAATCCCCTTGCTACAAGTCGAGCCTTGTAACGTTCAATCTCTCCATTACTTTTGTACTTGATCGTAAAGATCCACCGTGAAGTGACCGCTTTCTTTCCCTTTGGTAACTCGGCTTCATCCCATGTATGATTGTTTTCCATGGCTTTAACTTCATTGTTTACCGCATCTCTCCATTCTTTATGATCTTTAGCTTCATCATAGCTTTGGGGAATCCAATGTGAATCTACTTGGGTAAGATAGACTTGATATTCCATCGGCAAGTGAGCTAGAGTACACATGGCTTGTATTGGATGAGCCACGGCTACGTTGTTGTAATACACCCGAGTGTTTTTCCAGTTTGAGGGATGAGACTTGATGCGTTCACTTCTTCTTAATTCAATAATTTCTTCTTGAGGTTGTTCTCCTTGATCCACATCATTAGACTCCTCTTGTGTAGGATCTTCTTCTTCACTTAGTGAATTTAAACCCTCTTCGCCCTCACTATACTCATGATCAAGTCCATCATCACCATGATCTAATGGTTCTTCTTCATGATGTGTGTCACTTGCACTTGCTTCTTGATCATTTGTTACTTGATCCGAGGTGGATGTCTTGGTAGACCCATTCTTGTCTTGGAAGCTATCTAGACCGAGCTTCTCCAAGATTACTCGAAGGTTTGTTGCACGATCGGAAGGTGATTGAGATAAGTCCTTGAGTTCATCCCAATTCCTCTTGTCATAGTACCCACTTGATTCTACAAACTTCACATCTCTAGAAACCAATACTCTTCTAGCTTCCGGATCATAACACTTGTACCCTTTTTGTGTTGAGGAGTAGCCGATAAGCATGCACTTAGTGCTCTTGGCCTCCAACTTGTTACGTAACTCTCCTGGTTTTAACACATAACAAACACATCCAAACACACGTAAGTGACTAATAGATGGTTTAGTTTTATTAAGAATTTCAAAGGGAGAGAGATCGCTTAGTATTTTTGTTGGTGTGCGATTGATCAAGTAGCATGCGGCTACTACGGCATCTCCCCAAAATCTCTTTGGCACATTTGTATGAAACATCATTGATCGGGACACCTCCATGAGATGACGGTTCTTTCTCTCGGCCACTCCATTTTGTTGTGGTGTATACGGGCAACTTGTTTGTTGAATGATCCCATGTTTAGCTAAATGTTGTTTGAATGCATGACTTGTGTACTCCCCACCATTATCTGATCTCAAAATCTTAATCTTGGCATTATAGTGGTTAGTCACATAATTTTGAAAACTTATAAAGGCCTCAAGAACTCTATCCTTTGAAGGTAACAAAGTTAACCAAGTATACTTGGATTTTTCATCAATAAAAGTCACATAATACTTTTGATTTTCTCTAGATAAACAAGGTGATGTCCACACATCCGAGTGAATCAAATCAAAACAATTCTCATAAATAGTACTTGATTTAGGATAAACACTTTTGCAATGTTTGCCAAGAATACAAGCTTCACAATCATCATTTTTAAAAGACATATTAGGCAACATAAGATTTAAAGCACGAGAGTGAGGGTGACCAAGTCTAGCATGCCAAATTGCACTATTAGCACTAACAAGAATAGAACTAAAGCAAGAAGGTAAAGTAGGGGATAGTTTCAAGTCCTCAAGCACATATAAGCCATCTTTAGTGGCTCCATGGCCAAGCACCTTACTCGTTTCAATATCCTGAAAATGAATATTGTGAGGACCAAATATTGCATAACAATTCAAGTCGGTAGTAGCTTTCTTAACGGATAACAAGTTTGAAGTAAAGCTAGGCATATAAAAAGCTTTAGATTTCTTATCAAACAATTCTAAATCTCCTACTCCTTTAACCGGTACTTTAGTTCCATTAGCAATAACCACATTTCCAATAGCCGGTTTAATGTCACTAATTAACTTAGAGTCACTAATCATATGGTGAGATGCTCCGGAATCAACAATAAGCGGTTTTAAAGTGTTGAGAGCAAGAGTAGCCTTACCGGACGACTCCTTGAGAGCTTTGATGAGTGCATCGAGGTCAGACCTCCTCACCAAGTCAGAAGACGCGGCCATGGCTGCTCCACTCTCCGCAAGAATTTGTACCTTTGTCTCCGGAGCTTGGATCTCACCGGAAATGCTTGCTTGATTAGCCCTTGGTTCTCGGTTGTCTTCTCTTGGGCGAAGGTGAGGGTAAAGTACCCAACACTTATCCTTGATATGACCCGGTTTCTTGCAATGGTGACAAGTAGGAATGTTCCTCTTGTTGTTGTTGTTGTTGTGTCCTCGGTAGTAGCTCTTGTTAGCCGACACTAGCTCCACATTGTTAGCCGACACAAGCTCCCCCTTACCACCAAACAAACCCATGGACCCATGTTCTCGTTGAACTTGAGAACACACCTCATCAAGACTTGGAAGCTTGTCGGACCGAAGAATATGTTTGATGAGGTCATTGTAAGAAGGATTTAAAGTCAAGAGAAGACCGAACACCTTATCTTGCTCACGACGTTCGTTGATGACTACCGGATCCACCGAGCTTGGTCTCAACATTTCAAGCTCTGCCCAAAGAGATCTAAACTTTCCAAAATGCTTGGTAAACTCCATGTCCTCTTGGCTGAGGTTGTTGATAGCACGTTTGACTTCAAAAACCCGGTTCAAGTTAGTAACATTTCCAAAAACATTCTTGAGTGTATCCCACAACTCCTTTGCCGTCTCACAATATGAGTATGCTTCAAGAATAGGCGCCTCTAGAGAGTTTTGAATGAGCCCCAAAACGGTTTGGTCTTCTTGAAACCACTTCACCTCGTCGCAAGGGACAATCTCCTTGCCATCTTCACTTTCCTTTGGAGCTTCACCTTTCTCAATGTGACTCCAAAGTCCACGACCACACAAGGCCGTCTTTGTGGTCCTCGCCCACAACAAATAGTTACCTCCCTTGAGAGTAACCGGAATAACCAAATTCTTCATGACATCCATGACCAAAAATTTCAAGAACAAGCTTCAAGCTTTCAAAATCTTAGAAACCGAAAGAAGAAATTGTACTTAGAGAACGAGAATAGCTAGGATCTTAGGAACCTGGCTCTGATACCATGTAAGTTTTCGAAAGGAATTAGAGAAGATTAAGAACAAGTGAGTTTGAGAAAGATTTGAAGAAGGATGCGAGTTTGAAAGGTGAGAGAAGTGTGGTGAAGAAAGAGAGTTCTTCTCTTTTCATACATATAAAAATGACCTAGATACAAACTATATATGGACACTACAAAGAGTATAAAATAATAACAAATATACAAGATATTTTGGCTTCAAGGTTCGAGTGAAAGCGACGGGTCCATGTTGTGTCTCTCCTTAAACAATCACGTGAGTGTCTTTTGTTTTGAAGCTCCAACGGTCACAACACATAGGGGAAGGATCTAGATGCTCATTTCTTCTTCTTCTTCGCAACCTTAAACGGGCCTCTTTATTGGACTGGACAATGAGGCTTGAGGTGATGTCGAGGCTGTACGGATGGGCTTGTACGGATGGGCTTGTACGGACGAGGTTGTACGGACGGTCGTGGCTCGAGGCACTCGATCCCGGACATGATCATCTCTCGATCCCGGACATGATCATCTCGAACATGATCATTTCTATATCCAATTTACAAAAACAACTTTATACAAGCCATTTACTGCCTCAAAGCATTGGTTGTGGGTTCTTATCCCATTTGGGACCAAACTTCAACAAGTCTTTCTTCACACTTCTAAACATTCTTCATCCATCTCTAGCACTTGTAATCAATCAAATTCATTGAATTATAACATATTATAACCCAAAATAACTTTATACAAGCAATTAACAACCTCAAAGCAATGTTTGTGGGTTCTTATCCCATTTGGGACCAAACTTCAACAAGTCTTTCTTCACACTTCTAAACATTCTTCATCCATCTCTAGCACTTATAAACAATCAAATTCATTGTATTATGACATATTCTAACCCAAAATAACTTTCTACAAGCCATTTACTTCCTCAAAGCATTGGTTGTGGGTTCTTATCCCATTTGAGACCAAACTTCAACAAGTCTTTCTTCACACTTCTAAACATTCTTCATCCATCTCTAGCACTTGTAATCAATCAAATTCATTGTTGTTAGTTTAGAGAGATTGAGAGTGAGAGATTAACAAACACGAGAGTTTAAAGAGAGATTAAGGAGAGATTAAGAGTCGTTTAAAGAGAGAATGCGAGATTGGAAGAGAATAGTGAAGAAAGAGATATTTCTCATTCATACTCTCAATAGAACAACAAATACAAACTATATATAGGCTAGACAAGGTGAATAAAAGAACTAAGAATATACAAGATATTTTACAAGGCAACTGGAAGTGAAAGTGACATGTCCTCGAGTTTGTCTCCTTAACCACACACGTGACTCTCCTTTGTGTTTTAGCTCCAACGGTCACCTAGAGAAGGATCTAGGTCTTCTTCTTCTTCTTCTAACTCGCACAAGTAAAGGGCTTCGTGCAATGGGCTTAAACCTTCAAGTGGTGGACTTAAACCTTCAAGTGGTGGACTTCAACAATGCATGCGTACGGACGTACGGACGTACGGACGGCCAAGTACGGATGATGTTGGATGATCGACCGATCTCATGGTCGGTTGTATGATCGATCATGGTTGGTGTTCCATTTTATACTCCCCCTCAAGCTTAGTCTTGTAAGAATGATAAGACTAAGCTTGAAACTATGAACACCCTACCTCATTAAAAACCTTAGTATAGAAAACCACTTGGGAAAAACTATACTAAGGGAAAAAGAGTGTAGGTATCATGGTTTAGAGAGATTCACAAGGCCAAGTTTGGGATGGATGTACTCACAAACTTGGGGGCTGGCTGCCTTAGTGAATATATCCGCAAGTTGCTCGGCACTTTCGGTGTAGCACGGTAAGATCACACCTAGACCAATTTGTTCCCGAACTTTGTGGCAATCAACTTCAATATGCTTTGTTCTTTCGTGGAATACCGAGTTAGATGCTATGTGAATGGCCGCTTCATTATCACAATGCATTGTGATTGGTTTTGATGACTCAATGCCTAGATCTTTTAGAAGAGCTTTTAGCCAAATCAACTCGGTAGTGAGTTTCCGCATTGCTCTATACTCGGACTCGGCACTCGAGAGAGACACCACTTTTTGTTTCTTGCTCTTCCAAGTGACTAGGTTGCCTCCAATGAACGTGCAATATCCGGTAGTCGAGCGTCTATCCATCCGGTCACCGGCATAATCCGCATCACAATACCCAACAATTTCCGTATCTCGGTTGCAACCCATCCAAATACCTTGTCCGGGTGCTCCTTTGATATACTTGAGTATCCGGCTCACCATGTCCCAATGGTGCATAGTTGGGGCTTGCATGTGTTGGCTTACCTGGTTCACGGCAAAGCAAATGTCAGGCCGGGTTATAGTAAGGTATATGAGCTTACCCACAAGTCTCCGATATTGGGTTGCATCATCGAATGGAGTGTCCGCAAGCTCCCCCTTTCCATTGACTTGGTATTCCGGATCGAGAGGTGAGGCCACCGGTCGTGAACCTAGCTTCCCTACCTCACTTAAGAGATCAAGAGCATACTTCCTTTGTGATAGGAATAACCCCTCTTTAGACCTACACACTTCTATGCCTAGGAAATATTTTAGTTCTCCAAGATCTTTAATATCAAAAACAGTTTTAAGAAAATCTTTAGTATCTTGAATCCCTACCTTGTCATTCCTGGATATGATGATATCATCAACATATACTAGAATGACAACAATACCTTCTTTCCTTGGCAATGTAAAGAGTGTGTGATCCGCTTCGGACTTGTTGAAGCCACGATCAAGTAGGGTGGTGCTAAGTTTGTGATACCAAGCTCTTGGAGATTGCTTTAGACCATAGATTGCCTTCTTGAGTTTAAGGACATTTCCGGGTGCAATAATGTCTTCTAACCCGGGTGGAGGATGCATATATACTTCTTCTTCTAATTCTCCTTGTAGAAAGGCATTTTTTACGTCCATTTGCCATAGCTCCCATTCTAAGTTAACGGCAAGAGATAAGACAACCCGAATGGTGTGAAGTTTGGCAACCGGGGCAAACGTATCTCGATAGTCCTCCCCATACGTTTGAGTAAACCCCCGAGCCACAAGTCTTGCCTTGTACCGTTCGATCTCCCCACTACTTTTGTATTTGATGGTGAAGATCCATCTTGATGTAACTGCTTTCTTCCCTCTAGGCAACTCAGCTTCCACCCATGTTTGATTTGATTCCATGGCCTTTGTCTCATTATTCACCGCTTCTCGCCATTCTTTATGCTCTTTAGCTTCTTCGTAGCTTTGTGGTATCCAATGTTGATCCACTTTGCCGAGAAAGACTTGATAATCTTGGGGAAAGTGGGCCAAGGAGCACACGGCTTGAATTGGGTGAGCAATGGCTACATTGTTGTAGTAGACGCGAGTATTTTTCCAATTTGACGAGTGTTGTTTAATGCGGTCACTTCTTCTAAGGTGAATGATTTCTTCTTCTTGTGAGGTTTCATCATGATTTTGGGGTGTAGTATCCTCTTGTTCCGAGGGAGATTCTTCTTCAACGGATGTAAGTTCCTCCTCTTCTTGTTCTTGATCTTCTTGACCTTTATCTTGGGAGTGAACTGAGTTATTATCTACTTCTTCTTCATTCGTTGCTTCCGGCTGTGTTGTATTGGAAGAGTTATCGGATTGATGACTTGGAAGTTCATTAGCCAACCCAAGCTTCTCGAGAATGGTTCTAAGGTTGTTTGCTCTATCCGATGGTGAATGAGATAGGTCTTTTAAACTATCCCAATTCTTTTCGTCATAATACCCTTTTGTTTCAACAAACTTCACATCTCTAGACACCAATACTCGTCTCGCTTCCGGGTCATAGCACTTGTAGCCCTTTTGAGTAGTAGAGTAACCAACGAACATGCTCTTGACACTTTTGGCTTCTAGCTTGTTGCGTAGTTCTCCTGGTTTCAATACATAACAAACACATCCAAATACTCGTAAGTGATCAATAGTCGGTTTACTTTTGTTAAGAACTTCAAAGGGTGAGAGGTCGCTTAGTATTTTTGTTGGGATTCGATTGATGAGATAGCATGCGGATATGACCGCATCTCCCCAAAAACGTTTTGGCACATTGGTATGGAACATCATTGATCGAGCAACCTCCATAAGGTGCCTATTCTTCCTCTCCGCTACCCCATTTTGTTGTGGAGTATAAGGGCAACTTGTTTGATGTATGATTCCATGCTTGGTGAGATGTTGTTTGAAAGCATGACTTGTGTACTCCCCACCATTATCCGACCTTAAAATTTTAATCTTAGTATTGTAATGGTTAGTCACATAAGTTTGGAAATTAGTGAAAGCTTCAAGGACTCTATCTTTAGAAGGAAGCAAAGTAAGCCAAGTGTACTTAGATTTCTCATCAATGAATGTGACAAAATATTTCTGATTTTCCCTAGACATGCAAGGAGAGGTCCACACATCCGAATGAACAAGATCAAAGCATTTATCATAAATTGTTATAGACTTAGGAAACACGGATTTGCAATGTTTACCAAGAATACAAGCCTCACATTCATCATTTTTAAAAGAAATACTTGGCAATAATAAGTTTAAAGCACGAGAATGAGGATGACCAAGTCTAGCATGCCAAATTGCACTATTGGCACAAACAACAATAGAACTAAAACAAGAAGAAGTAGAACTGGATAGATTTGTGTTTTTCAACACATAGAGGCCATCATTTGTCCCGCCTTGGCCTAGCACTTTGTTTGAGTCAATATCCTGAAACCACACTTCATTAGGACTGAAAATAGCATAACAATTTAGATCGGTAGTAGCTTTCTTAACCGAGAGCAAATTTGAAGTGAAACTAGGCATATAAAAAGCTTTAGACTTCTTATCAAATAATTTCAAGTTTCCAATTCCCTTAACCGGCACTCTATCACCATTAGCTATAATCACATTTCCTAAAGCTGGTTCTATATCACTTATTAGCTTAGAATCACTAATCATGTGATGAGAGGCTCCGGAATCAACTATAAGCGGTTTAGTGACATTAAGAGTAAGATTAGAGTTACCGGTGGACTTTTTTAGAGCTTTGATGAGTGCATCGAGGTCAGACCTCCTCACCACATCCGAGGATGCGGCTAGAGCAGCACCATTGGTCTCCATGACTTGATGGTTAGCTTTCGGGGCAATGACTTCACCGGATGCACTTGCTTGGTGAGCACGGGGCTCATGAGGTTCTTCACGCGGACGGAGATGAGGATGGAGAGTCCAACACTTCTCCTTGGTATGACCGTTTCGTTTGCAATGGTGACAAAATGGTCGCTTGTTGTTGTTGTGGTAATTGCCATTGTTGTTGTTGTGAGTGTTGCCTCGGTAGTAGCTTTTGTTGGCCGAGGCTAGTTCTCCTTGATTTGCCATCACTAGTTCACCTTTTCCACCA
Source organism: Capsella bursa-pastoris (assembly GCA_036452645.1). Taxonomy (NCBI): domain Eukaryota; kingdom Viridiplantae; phylum Streptophyta; class Magnoliopsida; order Brassicales; family Brassicaceae; genus Capsella; species Capsella bursa-pastoris. The sequence continues at coordinate 8,062,058 of CP144192.1, forward strand.
AACAAGCCAATAGATCCATGTTCTCTTTGGATTTGGGAGCAAACTTCATCAAGACTTGGAAGTTTGTCCGACCGGAGAATATGCTTGATAAGGTCGTTGTAGGATGCATTCAAGGTCAATAGCAGCCCAAAGACTTTGTCTTGCTCACGCCGTTCGTTGATGACCACCGGATCTACCGTACTTGGCCTTAGCATCTCAAGCTCAGCCCAAAGAGACCTAAACTTCCCAAAGTGCTTGGTGAACTCCATGTCTTCTTGGCTGAGGTTATTGATGGCGCGCTTGACCTCAAAGACACGATTCAAGTTGGTTACATTCCCGAACACATTCTTGAGAGTATCCCATAGATCTTTGGCGGTTTCACAATATGAGTAAGCTTCAAGGATTGGAGCTTCAAGAGAGTTTTGGATGAGGGCTAAGACATTTTGGTCCTCTTGGAACCATTTCTCTTCATCCACGGGTACGATTTCTTTTCCATCTTTTGGAGCATCGTTCTTCTCGATGTGGCTCCAAAGACCACGGCCGCATAACGCCGTCTTTGTGGTTCTAGCCCACAACAAATAGTTACCTCCTTTGAGTGTAACCGGAACAACAAGAGTTTTGAGACCTTCCATGGGTTGAAGAAAGAGTTTTATCCAACGGGTAAAGAGATGTACTCAAGAACCGAATGAGAAACAAGAAGAATCGTTGGAGATGAATAGAATCGATGAGAATAGATTTTGATTAGGATGAACCTGGCTCTGATACCATGTTAGTTTAGAGAGATTGAGAGTGAGAGATTAACAAACACGAGAGTTTAAAGAGAGATTAAGGAGAGATTAAGAGTCGTTTAAAGAGAGAATGCGAGATTGGAAGAGAATAGTGAAGAAAGAGATATTTCTCATTCATACTCTCAATAGAACAACAAATACAAACTATATATAGGCTAGACAAGGTGAATAAAAGAACTAAGAATATACAAGATATTTTACAAGGCAACTGGAAGTGAAAGTGACATGTCCTCGAGTTTGTCTCCTTAACCACACACGTGACTCTCCTTTGTGTTTTAGCTCCAACGGTCACCTAGAGAAGGATCTAGGTCTTCTTCTTCTTCTTCTAACTCGCACAAGTAAAGGGCTTCGTGCAATGGGCTTAAACCTTCAAGTGGTGGACTTAAACCTTCAAGTGGTGGACTTCAACAATGCATGCGTACGGACGTACGGACGTACGGACGGCCAAGTACGGATGATGTTGGATGATCGACCGATCTCATGGTCGGTTGTATGATCGATCATGGTTGGTGTTCCATTTTATAATTGTATTATAACATATTCTAACCAAAAATAACTTTATACAAGCCATTTACTGCCTCAAAGCATTAGTTGTTGGTTCTTATCCCATTTGGGACCAAACTTCAACAAGTCTTTCTTCACACTTCTAAACATTCTTCATCCATCTCTAGCACTTGTAAACAATCAAATTCATTGTATTATAGCATATTCTAACCCAAAATAACTTTATACAAGCCATTTACTGCCTCAAAGCATTGGTTGTGGGTTCTTATCCCATTTGGGACCAAACTTCAACAAGTCTTTCTTCACACTTCTAAACATTCTTCATCCATCTCTAGCACTTGTAATCAATCAAATTCATTGAATTATAACATATTATAACCCAAAATAACTTTATACAAGCAATTAACAACCTCAAAGCAATGTTTGTGGGTTCTTATCCCATTTGGGACCAAACTTCAACAAGTCTTTCTTCACACTTCTAAACATTCTTCATCCATCTCTAGCACTTATAAACAATCAAATTCATTGTATTATGAAATATTCTAACCCAAAATAACTTTATACAAGCCATTTACTTCCTCAAAGCATTGGTTGTGGGTTTTTATCCCATTTGAGACCAAACTTCAACAAGTCTTTCTTCACACTTCTAAACATTCTTCATCCATCTCTAGCACTTGTAATCAATCAAATTCATTGTATTATAACATATTCTAACCCAAAATAACTTTATACAAGCCATTTACTGCCTCAAAGCATTGGTTGAGGGTTCTTATCCCATTTGGGACCAAACTTCAACAAGTCTTTCTTCACACTGCTAAACATTCTTCATCCATCTCTAGCACTTGTAAACAATCAAATTCATTGTCTTATAACATATTCTAACCCAAAATAACTTTATACAAGCCATTTACTCCCTCAAAGCATTGGTTGTGGGTTCTTATCCCATTTGGGACCAAACTTCAACAAGTCTTTCTTCACACTTCTAAACATTCTTCATCCATCTCTACCACTTGTACTCAATCAAATTCATTGTATTATAACATATTCTAACCCAAAATAACATTATACAAGCCATTTACTACCTCAAAGCAATGTTTGTGGGATCTTATCCCATTTGGGACCAAACTGCAACAAGTCTTTCTTCACACTTCTAAACATTCTTCATCCATCTCTAGCACTTGTAATCAATCAAATTCATTGTATTATAACATATTCTAACCCAAAATAACTTTATACAAGCCATTTACTACCTCAAAGCATTGGTTGTGGGTTCTTATCCCATTTGGGACCAAACTTCAACAAGTCTTTCTTCACACTTCTAAACATTCTTCATCCATCTCTAGCACTTGTAATCAATCAAATTCATTGAATTATAACATATTATAACCCAAAATAACTTTATACAAGCCATTTACTGTAAGATTTCAAAGAGAATGAGCTGCAAGATCCAATCTCCTCCATAAACTCACAAGAAACTCACAAGAACACCAAATCTGAGTTTGTGTGCTCTTGTGTATAACAATCAAGAACGAACTCAATGAGAGCTATTCTTGAGGTTATAAACTAAGTAATACACGCCCATTTAAGCTGTATACACTTGAGAATAAGCATTAGAGACAGCAGCACTCTCACACCAAAAACAGAACCCAAAACCCATATAGATTCGATTTAGAGAGTGGAAGAGAATTGAATGAGAGAATGGGATGAGACCAAGCATTGCCAAAGCTTGGTCTCTCCATGAGAGAATAAAGATCAGAACTTCCCCATTTGTGAGTATAAGACACGATTTTAGTATAGGGGAAGACTCCCAGAAGGAGAGCTTTTCTTTTATTATGCATAAGCTTACATATATATACTACAATGAATGGGATAAGGTGTATCCCTTCTCACCCTAATCTCCAACGGTCATATACATTTAAATCTACTTATTTAAACTTAAATCTACTTATTTAAACTTAAATCTAGAAAAATTATGGAGGAGAAAGTGACATGAAGAGAGAGAGCGAGCTGGTCCCAAGCTTGGATAGTGACATCTCCGAAAATGCTTCAAATGCCCACTTGTGGTTTCTCTCTTTGGTTGCTTTATCTCCAACGTCTATATTGAGGTCTTGGGCGCCTAAGACTGATAGTGACAGCACATAAACGTCCCTCTTAGCTCACATGTGACTCCTTGCAACTTGCATTGTTTCCTCACACATGTGACTCCTCTTTTGGCGCCTAAACACATTTGAATCTAGGGACTTCTTCACTTCTTCATTGTCCCTAGATTTGCACATTCTTTATCAACTTATTGTTGACCCTAGATTTGCACATCTTTATCTTTAAGATTGACCCGAACTTTTCACATTCTTCTTTGGTGATTAAACCCTGGTTTTGCACATCTTGGTGATGACCCGAACTTTGCACATCTTGATAACTTCATGAATGACCCAAACTTTGCACATCTTGATAACTTCATGAATGACCCGAACTTTGCACATCTTGATCACGTGTGTGCCTAGAGACCGATCGTTCTAATGGATAGACTGATCGATCCCTTGTTGTGAACGATCGTTCCTTCATTGCTTGTGCTCATTTATTTCAATATTTACTTCCTCAAAGCATTGGTTGTGGGTTCTTATCCCATTTGAGACCAAACTTCAACAAGTCTTTCTTCATACTTCTAAACATTCTTCATCCATCTCTAGCACTTATAAACAATCAAATTCATTGTATTATGAAATATTCTAACCCAAAATAACTTTATACAAGCCATTTACTTCCTCAAAGCATTGGTTGTGGGTTTTTATCCCATTTGAGACCAAACTTCAACAAGTCTTTCTTCACACTTCTAAACATTCTTCATCCATCTCTAGCACTTGTAATCAATCAAATTCATTGTATTATAACATATTCTAACCCAAAATAACTTTATACAAGCCATTTACTGCATTGGTTGAGGGTTCTTATCCCATTTGGGACCAAACTTCAACAAGTCTTTCTTCACACTGCTAAACATTCTTCATCCATCTCTAGCACTTGTAAACAATCAAATTCATTGTCTTATAACATATTCTAACCCAAAATAACTTTATACAAGCCATTTACTCCCTCAAAGCATTGGTTGTGGGTTCTTATCCCATTTGGGACCAAACTTCAACAAGTCTTTCTTCACACTTCTAAACATTCTTCATCCATCTCTACCACTTGTACTCAATCAAATTCATTGTATTATAACATATTCTAACCCAAAATAACATTATACAAGCCATTTACTACCTCAAAGCAATGTTTGTGGGATCTTATCCCATTTGGGACCAAACTGCAACAAGTCTTTCTTCACACTTCTAAACATTCTTCATCCATCTCTAGCACTTGTAATCAATCAAATTCATTGTATTATAACATATTCTAACCCAAAATAACTTTATACAAGCCATTTACTACCTCAAAGCATTGGTTGTGGGTTCTTATCCCATTTGGGACCAAACTTCAACAAGTGTTTCTTCACACTTCTAAACATTCTTCATCCATCTCTAGCACTTGTAATCAATCAAATTCATTGAATTATAACATATTATAACCCAAAATAACTTTATACAAGCCATTTACTGTAAGATTTCAAAGAGAATGAGCTGCAAGATCCAATCTCCTCCATAAACTCACAAGAAACTCACAAGAACACCAAATCTGAGTTTGTGTGCTCTTGTGTATAACAATCAAGAACGAACTCAATGAGAGCTATTCTTGAGGTTATAAACTAAGTAATACACGCCCATTTAAGCTGTATACACTTGAGAATAAGCATTAGAGACAGCAGCACTCTCACACCAAAAACAGAACCCAAAACCCATATAGATTCGATTTAGAGAGTGGAAGAGAATTGAATGAGAGAATGGGATGAGACCAAGCATTGCCAAAGCTTGGTCTCTCCATGAGAGAATAAAGATCAGAACTTCCCCATTTGTGAGTATAAGACACGATTTTAGTATAGGGGAAGACTCCCAGAAGGAGAGCTTTTCTTTTATTATGCATAAGCTTACATATATATACTACAATGAATGGGATAAGGTGTATCCCTTCTCACCCTAATCTCCAACGGTCATATACATTTAAATCTACTTATTTAAACTTAAATCTACTTATTTAAACTTAAATCTAGAAAAATTATGGAGGAGAAAGTGACATGAAGAGAGAGAGCGAGCTGGTCCCAAGCTTGGATAGTGACATCTCCGAAAATGCTTCAAATGCCCACTTGTGGTTTCTCTCTTTGGTTGCTTTATCTCCAACGTCTATATTGAGGTCTTGGGCGCCTAAGACTGATAGTGACAGCACATAAACGTCCCTCTTAGCTCACATGTGACTCCTTGCAACTTGCATTGTTTCCTCACACATGTGACTCCTCTTTTGGCGCCTAAACACATTTGAATCTAGGGACTTCTTCACTTCTTCATTGTCCCTAGATTTGCACATTCTTTATCAACTTATTGTTGACCCTAGATTTGCACATCTTTATCTTTAAGATTGACCCGAACTTTGCACATTCTTCTTTGGTGATTAAACCCTGGTTTTGCACATCTTGGTGATGACCCGAACTTTGCACATCTTGATAACTTCATGAATGACCCGAACTTTGTACATCTTGATAACTTCATGAATGACCCGAACTTTGCACATCTTGATCACGTGTGTGCCTAGAGACCGATCGTTCTAGTGGATAGACTGATCGATCCCTTGTTGTGAACAATCGTTCCTTCATTGCTTGTGCTCATTTATTTCAATAATTCACTACCTCAAAGCATTGGTTGTGGGTTCTTATCCCATTTGAGACCAAACTTCAACAAGTCTTTCTTCACACTTCTAAACATTCTTCATCCATCTCTAGCACTTATAAACAATCAAATTCATTGTATTATGAAATATTCTAACCCAAAATAACTTTATACAAGCCATTTACTTCCTCAAAGCATTGGTTGTGGGTTTTTATCCCATTTGGGACCAAACTTCAACAAGTGTTTCTTCACACTTCTAAACATTCTTCATCCATCTCTAGCACTTGTAATCAATCAAATTCATTGAATTATAACATATTATAACCCAAAATAACTTTATACAAGCCATTTACTCCCTCAAAGCATTGGTTGTGGGTTCTTATCCCATTTGGGACCAAACTTCAACAAGTCTTTATTCACACTTCTAAACATTCTTCATCCATCTCTAGCACTTGTAAACAATCAAATTCATTGTATTATAACATATTATAACCCAAAACAACTTTATACAAGCCATTTACTGCCTCAAAGCATTGGTTGTGGGTTCTTATCCCATTTGGGACCAAACTTCAACAAGTCTTTCTTCACACTTCTAAATATTCTTCATCCATCTCTAGCACTTGTAATCAATCAAATTCATTGAATTATAACATATTATAACCCAAAATAACTTTATACAAGCAATTAACAACCTCAAAGCAATGTTTGTATTGAGACCTAATGTGCAAAGTTAGGGTCATTACAAGACCTAATGGGCGTGCAAAACATCTAGAAGATCACATGTTGTACCAAGGAATGCAAGTGGGTGAGAAGAGTCACATGTGAGCTTAAGAAAGGTCACATGTGACCAAAGAGACGTTAGAGAGCTGTCCCTTTCATCCTTGGGCGCTCAAAGCTTCTTTCCCTCTCTCCTCATGTCACTTTCACTTCATTTGTAAAAGAGAAAACCCTAGAGCTCCTCCTCTATATATTGTAGTAGCCTCCCTCCTTTGTAAGGTGCTAATTCACAAGTATATACAAGTATTTTGTTTATCAAATTCGTCCATCTCTTCTCTCTACATTTGCTTAACTAATAATCATAATGTAGATAGCTAGAGTGTAACGATTTAGGGGCTGCCCTTAAGGCAGCCTAATACTTGTTAAATACACCTTAAACTCTTCTTTATCTACTCTTTATTCTCTAGATTACTGATTCTAATTCCTCTTTATCTCAAGTACACAAACTCTAAGTGTTGTTGTACTAAACAAGGATTAGTCTCACACTAGAAGCTTTCTCCTTCATATAATCGATTTACTCTCTAGTATATTCGGATATATTGTTGGATATGTGTGTGGATTCCATCACAAGTTGATGGTGTCTTCATCTTAAGATCGAGTTCCCTTGTATGGTTAAAGAGAGATTCATTCACCAAGTGACTGTCTACTCTCTATTGTGAGCTTAGTCTCATAGAAACTAACATGGTATCAGAGCGGGTCGCTCTCTTGGTTCCTCAAGAACACAAGAACTCGTTCTCTAAAGCATTCTCTTTATTTTGTTGTTTTTAAAGGTTCTTTCTCTCCCACCTCTTGTTGTTGAAAGCTTGTTCTTGGTGTTATTAATATGCCCACGTTCAAGCTTGAGGGGGAGAAAGATTTTTATTTTGCATCTCCATTTAGCTTAGTCCATTGGATATAAGCTTGTTTCTAAAGATGCACCTTTGTAACCGTTGGACAAACTGTTTTGTTCCAAAGGTTTCTTTTGCTTTTTCTTTACAACTAAGGCCACGAAAATCATCTTCTATATGGTATTTTGTGGTTCATGTTGATTTAAAGCCACTGGAAAACTCTTGTTCATGTGTTATTTCAGTGGGTTCATGTCTTTAACCGATGGGTAAATCGATTGCCCAACGGTCCATTATGTTTCAGCCATTAAAGCACCAAACTCTTGATGATTCTTGGATGCTCTTGGCTGTTAAAGTGTCTTTAAAACTCAAGAAAACAGAGCAAAACTCTGTCCATTTGAACTCTTGAGCAAATTCTCTATTCTCTTTTACTTATGCTCATTCTATTTGCTTCCGCTATTCTTCTTTACTTATGTTCATTCTCTTTACTTGCGCTTATACTCTATAATCTCTTGTTACTTATTCTTTACCATTCTCTTATACTCTTGTTACTTATATTCTCTCCTTATTTTCAGCAATTTATTCTCTAATCTCTCACCATCTCTTGTTTAGAATCTGTTTTTAATGGTCTAAAAACAGGTCAATCTTTGAAGATGGTGAGTTTGTTGTCTCAAGAAGGCGCAACACAATGCTTGAAGTTAGAACCAATGGCCATCAAGCTTTGGAGACCACAAGGATGTTCTTTCTAGCGAGTCAAAGCTCCGGAAGATCAAGGGTTAACCCGCGAGGCTTACCGAGGGTGAATGCTATGGTTGAAGTTCTTGTGGAGACGCCTAATGGAAAGGCAAGCTGGTGGAAAGTGATGAATCAACTCAAAGACATGTGTGTTAGCGTCAAGTTGTTGGAGTTCAAGATTGGATGTGCACTAGGTGTCAATTATACTAGGCACAAGGTTTCTTGACTCAAGACATGGCCCAAGCCATGAACAAATCAAGAGAGTGGTCCCAAAGAGGATTTAAACCATATCTCTAAATTTAAAGGCTAACTTCTAAACTCTCTCTTTTAAATTTAAATTCATCTTATTCAAGTATTGAAATTTGAATTTCAGATTTGAATATATTTAAATTTATATTTAAATATTTATATTTATTTGAAAATAGTTTAAATTTGTTTTTGAAAATATTTGAAATATTTCACATTCAGTTTAAATATTTTCTTAAAATAGATATAGTATTTAAAAGAGAAATGAAGTTTCATTCCTATAGTTCTATGAATTCTCTCATTTGGTTTCTCAAGTTTTATTACGTGTTTTTCTTAAAACCCCACAACATATACTTTAAAATTTTTCTTTAAATCTCATGTTGAAGGTTTAAAGAAGAGGAGGCATGTGTGGACATTCTCAAAGAGAAACACAAGATGAGGCAAAGAGGTCCATAAGAAGAGGAATCAAGTCATGAAGGACTAAACGAAATGAAAAGTCTTAAGGAAAAAAAAACCAATGCTTGGTATCCAAGCAAATTCTCTGTCAAAGCGTCCTAAAGATTTACTCGTACGACGACCTTCCGCTGGGATTCAGCTTCCAAGGTCTTCAGAAAAGTTCTTGGAAATTGAGTAAGCTTTCTAGTGAAAGTAATATCACCCATACCGGAGCAGCCGATCGAAAGTTATGTCCAATTTAGTGGACACATATCAATCTGACGCGACTGAGAAGAAGCAATCGACCATTGAGGTCGGTTAAGGTATCGATTGGCCATTTTCTGGCCACGAAAAGAGCTTCAAAAGAAGCCAAATTGGAGCCCTTGAAACCTAAGAAGCGGTCATGAAAGAAGCCTTAGAAGACTAGTCTTGATGTTGTTCCAAGAAGGGATAATGAAGGAGGATTAGCTTTAAGAGCTAATGGCTGCTAGACTTGGTGTTTTCAAGAAGTTTCAAAGAAAGTTACAAGAAGAAGAATCCAGCCTAGTCAAGCTCAAGACAGTCCCAAAGGAAGACCCAAAGTGGTGAACCTAAGAGGCTAACCAAAAGAGGAGGCTAAGGTGGGATAAGCTAGAGCTCTTGGTCTAGCTCGAGTTGTCTATCCAAGCAAACTTGAAGTGAAGAAATCTCCTATCTCTCTCTCAAGCTTCGGTGGAAGCTACAGAGAAGATAGAAAGAAGCAAGAAGCGGCTGGAGAAGAAGTCTCCAAGTCGACCGATCGATCAGCTGTGTCCGGGTCTCAACCGTACGTCCGTCCATTCATCAACAAGAAGCTCATCCAACCATTTACAACAATGAAGACAAAAGGCTATCTCTAAACCCCCTTAACTCTTTCAATATCTTTAATTCATTGCTCTTATTTTATTCAGATTAGTCATGCATTTAAAGTGAATTTGTCATGCTTAGAATCTGAATTTAGAGAGTGAATTTTGGGATTTGTTTTTAGAGAAATGCCTTGAATTAATTTGGATTTATCATGCTGAATTTGTTATGTTTAAAACATGTTTTTAGGAATTAAATTCATGACTATTAAACTGGTTGGTTCAATATTAAACTGAATTTGCATGGTTAAAATCTGATTTTATACTCATGTGTTTAAATTGAGCTTAGTAAAAGACTAGTTCAATTTAAGTGTGTTCTCTTTAATCTCAAACCTAGCGTAGTGTTATTCTTTTGGCCGATATACTTAAGATTTCTTTACATCTTTTTGAAGGTACAAAAGAGAAAGAAAGCCATCCAAAAGCTATATGAGAAAAAAAAAAGAGAACCGGGTGGATCATTCTAGCTTGACTCAAGGAAGATCAATTCATGGTGGTGACCGAGAAGGAGAAGGTCCTCAAGCGAGTACTCACACGGAGAATTAGAGTCTCCACAAGGAGTCAAAGCAAGAAGCCAAAGCGATCTCACGTTCAAACCATGGCCATAGCTACATCATTCAACCGTGAAGACTATACTCTTTTTCCCTTAACAAAGTTTTGTCCCAAGAGGTTTTCTTTGTTAAGGTTTTTAATGAGGTAGTCCTTTGCGTGTTGCAAGCTTGGCCTTTGGTTCCCGCTGCCCAAGCTTGAGGGGGAGTATTATAGAGGAAGAAGAAAAGGAGAACCTAAAGATGAAGTCTAGAAGAAGAGGTCGAGCTTAATGGTGTTCAATGAAGTGTGACACTCAACTTGGCTCGTGTATCTCCAAGCTTAACCTCCGATGTCTCTACACTTAAGCTTGAGGGGGAGTATTGAGACCTAATGTGCAAAGTTAGGGTCAATGGCTCAAGAAACGAATGTGCAAAGTTCGGGTCAAGTCATCAAGACAAGATACGAATGTACAAAGTTCGGGTCAAACATAAGTGATCAAGATGTGCAAATCTAGGGTCAACATATGAAGATGAAGATGTGCAAAACAAGGGTCAATACATGAAGATAAAGATGTGCAAAACACGGGTCATTACATGAAGATAAAGATGTGCAAAACACGGGTCATTACAAGACCTAATGGGCGTGCAAAACATCTAGAAGATCACATGTTGTACCAAGGAATGCAAGTGGGTGAGAAGAGTCACATGTGAGCTTAAGAAAGGTCACATGTGACCAAAGAGACGTTAGAGAGCTGTCCCTTTCATCCTTGGGCGCTCAAAGCTTCTTTCCCTCTCTCCTCATGTCACTTTCACTTCATTTGTAAAAGAGAAAACCCTAGAGCTCCTCCTCTATATATTGTAGTAGCCTCCCTCCTTTGTAAGGTGCTAATTCACAAGTATATACAAGTATTTTGTTTATCAAATTCGTCCATCTCTTCTCTCTACATTTGCTTAACTAATAATCATAATGTAGATAGCTAGAGTGTAACGATTTAGGGGCTGCCCTTAAGGCAGCCTAATACTTGTTAAATACACCTTAAACTCTTCTTTATCTACTCTTTATTCTCTAGATTACTGATTCTAATTCCTCTTTATCTCAAGTACACAAACTCTAAGTGTTGTTGTACTAAACAAGGATTAGTCTCACACTAGAAGCTTTCTCCTTCATATAATCGATTTACTCTCTAGTATATTCGGATATATTGTTGGATATGTGTGTGGATTCCATCACAAGTTGATGGTGTCTTCATCTTAAGATCGAGTTCCCTTGTATGGTTAAAGAGAGATTCATTCACCAAGTGACTGTCTACTCTCTATTGTGAGCTTAGTCTCATAGAAACTAACAGTTTGTGGGTTCTTATCTCATTTGGGACCAAACTTCAACAAGTCTTTCTTCACACTTCTAAACATTCTTCATCCATCTCTAGCACTTATAAACAATCAAATTCATTGTATTATAACATATTCTAACCCAAAATAACTTTATACAAGCCATTTACTACCTCAAAGCATTGGTTGTGGGTTCTTATCCCATTTGGGACCAAACTTCAACAAGTCTTTCTTCACACTTCTAAACATTCTTCATCCATCTCTAGCACTTGTAATCAATCAAATTCATTTTATTATAACATATTCTAACCCAAAATAACTTTATACAAGCCATTTCCTACCTCAAAGCACTGGTTGTAGGTTCTTATCCCATTTGGGACCAAACTTCAACAAGTCTTTCTTCACACTTCTAAACATTCTTCATCCATCTCTAGCACTTGTAATCAATCAAATTCATTGAATTATAACATATTATAACCCAAAATAACTTTATACAAGCAATTAACAACCTCAAAGCAATGTTTGTGGGTTCTTATCCCATTTGGGACCAAACTTCAACAAGTCTTTCTTCACACTTGTAAACATTCTTCATCCATCTCTAGCACTTGTAATCAATCAAATTCATTGAATTATAACATATTATAACCCAAAATAACTTTATACAAGCAATTAACAACCTCAAAGCAATGTTTGTGGGTTCTTATCCCATTTGGGACCAAACTTCAACAAGTCTTTCATCACACTTCTAAACATTCTTCATCCATCTCTAGCACTTATAAACAATCAAATTCATTGTATTATAACATATTCTAACCCAAAATAACTTTATACAAGCCATTTACTACCTCAAAGCATTGGTTGTGGGTTCTTATCCCATTTGGGACCAAACTTCAACAAGTCTTTCTTCACACTTCTAAACAGTCTTCATCCATCTCTAGCACTTGTAATCAATCAAGTTCATTTTATTATAACATATTCTAACCCAAAATAACTTTATACAAGCCATTTCCTACCTCAAAGCACTGGTTGTAGGTTCTTATCCCATTTGGGACCAAACTTCAACAAGTCTTTCTTCACACTTCTAAACATTCTTCATCCATCTCTAGCACTTGTAATCAATCAAATTCATTGTATTATAACATATTCTAACCCAAAATAACTTTATACAAGCCATTTACTACCTCAAAGCAATGTTTGTGGGATCTTATCCCATTTGGGACCAAACTTCAACAAGTCTTTCTTCACACTTCTAAACATTCTTCATCCATCTCAAGCACTTGTAATCAATCAAATTCATTGTATTATAACATATTCTAACCCAAAATAACTTTATACAAGCCATTTACTGCCTCAAAGCATTGGTTGTGGGTTCTTATCCCATTTGGGACCAAACTTCACCAAGTCTTTCTTCACACTTCTAAACATTCTTCATCAATCTCTAGCACTTGTAAACAATCAAATTCATTGTATTATAACATATTCTAACCCAAGATAACTTTATACAAGCCATTTACTGCCTCAAAGCATTGGTTGTGGGTTCTTATCCCATTTGGGACCAAACTTCAACAAGTCTTTCTTCACACTTCTAAACATTCTTCATCCATCTCTAGCACTTGTAATCAATCAAATTCATTGAATTATAACATATTATAACCCAAAATAACTTTATACAAGCAATTAACAACCTCAAAGCAATGTTTGTGGGTTCTTATCCCATTTGGGACCAAACTTCAACAAGTATTTCTTCACACTTCTAAACATTCTTCATCCATCTCTAGCACTTGTAATCAATCAAATTCATTGAATTATAACATATTATAACCCAAAATAACTTTATACAAGCAATTAACAACCTCAAAGCAATGTTTGTGGGTTATTATCCCATTTGGGACCAAACTTCAACAAGTCTTTCTTCACACTTCTAAACATTCTTCATCCATCTCTAGCACTTATAAACAATCAAATTCATTTTATTATAACATATTCTAACCCAAAATAACTTTATACAAGCCATTTACTACCTCAAAGCATTGGTTGTGGGTTCTTATCCCATTTGGGACCAAACTTCAACAAGTCTTTCTTCACACTTCTAAACATTCTTCATCCATCTCTAGCACTTGTAATCAATCAAATTCATTGTATTATAACATATTCTAACCCAAAATAACTTTATACAAGCCATTTACTACCTCAAAGCAATGTTTGTGGGATCTTATCCCATTTGGGACCAAACTTCAACAAGTCTTTCTTCACACTTCTAAACATTCTTCATCCATCTCAAGCACTTGTAATCAATCAAATTCATTGTATTATAACATATTCTAACCCAAAATAACTTTATACAAGCCATTTACTGCCTCAAAGCATTGGTTGTGGGTTCTTATCCCATTTGGGACCAAACTTCAACAAGTCTTTCTTCACACTTCTAAACATTCTTCATCCATCTCTAGCACTTGTAAACAATCAAATTCATTGTATTATAACATATTCTAACCCAAGATAACTTTATACAAGCCATTTACTGCCTCAAAGCATTGGTTGTGGGTTCTTATCCCATTTGGGACCAAACTTCAACAAGTCTTTCTTCACACTTCTAAACATTCTTCATCCATCTCTAGCACTTGTAATCAATCAAATTCATTGAATTATAACATATTATAACCCAAAATAACTTTATACAAGCAATTAACAACCTCAAAGCAATGTTTGTGGGTTCTTATCCCATTTGGGACCAAACTTCAACAAGTCTTTCTTCACACTTCTAAACATTCTTCATCCATCTCTAGCACTTGTAATCAATCAAATTCATTGTATTATAACATATTCTAATCCAAAATAACTTTATACAAGCAATTAACTACATCAAAGCAATGTTTGTGGGTTCTTATCCCATTTGGGACCAAACTTCAACAAGTCTTTCTTCACAATTCTAAACATTCTTCATCCATCTCTAGCACTTGTAAACAATCAAATTCATTGTATTATAACATATTCTAACCCAAAATAACTTTATACAAGCCATTTACTGCCTCAAAGCATTGGTTGTGGGTTCTTATCCCATTTGGGACCAAACTTCAACAAGTCTTTCTTCACACTTCTAAACATTCTTCATCCATCTCTAGCACTTGTAAACAATCAAATTCATTGTATTATAACATATTCTAACCCAAGATAACTTTATACAAGCCATTTACTGCCTCAAAGCATTGGTTGTGGGTTCTTATCCCATTTGGGACCAAACTTCAACAAGTCTTTCTTCACACTTCTAAACATTCTTCATCAATCTCTAGCACTTGTAAACAATCAAATTCATTGTATTATAACATATTCTAACCCAAGATAACTTTATACAAGCCATTTACTGCCTCAAAGCATTGGTTGTGGGTTCTTATCCCATTTGGGACCAAACTTAAACAAGTCTTTCTTCACACTTCTAAACATTCTTCATCCATCTCTAGCACTTGTAATCAATCAAATTCATTGAATTATAACATATTATAACCCAAAATAACTTTATACAAGCAATTAACAACCTCAAAGCAATGTTTGTGGGTTCTTATCCCATTTGGGACCAAACTTCAACAAGTCTTTCTTCACACTTCTAAACATTCTTCATCCATCTCTAGCACTTATAAACAATCAAATTCATTGTATTATAACATATTCTAACCCAAAATAACTTTATACAAGCCATTTACTACCTCAAAGCATTGGTTGTGGGTTCTTATCCCATTTGGGACCAAACTTCAACAAGTGTTTCTTCACACTTCTAAACAGTCTTCATCCATCTCTAGCACTTGTAATCAATCAAGTTCATTTTATTATAACAATTCTAACCCAAAATAACTTTATACAAGCCATTTCCTACCTCAAAGCACTGGTTGTAGGTTCTTATCCCATTTGGGACCAAACTTCAACAAGTCTTTCTTCACACTTCTAAACATTCTTCATCCATCTCTAGCACTTGTAATCAATCAAATTCATTGTATTATAACATATTCTAACCCAAAATAACTTTATACAAGCCATTTACTACCTCAAAGCAATGTTTGTGGGATCTTATCCCATTTGGGACCAAACTTCAACAAGTCTTTCTTCACACTTCTAAACATTCTTCATCCATCTCAAGCACTTGTAATCAATCAAATTCATTGTATTATAACATATTCTAACCCAAAATAACTTTATACAAGCCATTTACTGCCTCAAAGCATTGGTTGTGGGTTCTTATCCCATTTGGGACCAAACTTCAACAAGTCTTTCTTCACACTTCTAAACATTCTTCATCAATCTCTAGCACTTGTAAACAATCAAATTCATTGTATTATAACATATTCTAACCCAAGATAACTTTATACAAGCCATTTACTGCCTCAAAGCATTGGTTGTGGGTTCTTATCCCATTTGGGACCAAACTTCAACAAGTCTTTCTTCACACTTCTAAACATTCTTCATCCATCTCTAGCACTTGTAATCAATCAAATTCATTGAATTATAACATATTATAACCCAAAATAACTTTATACAAGCAATTAACAACCTCAAAGCAATGTTTGTGGGTTCTTATCCCATTTGGGACCAAACTTCAACAAGTATTTCTTCACACTTCTAAACATTCTTCATCCATCTCTAGCACTTGTAATCAATCAAATTCATTGAATTATAACATATTATAACCCAAAATAACTTTATACAAGCAATTAACAACCTCAAAGCAATGTTTGTGGGTTCTTATCCCATTTGGGACCAAACTTCAACAAGTCTTTCTTCACACTTCTAAACATTCTTCATCCATCTCTAGCACTTGTAATCAATCAAATTCATTGTATTATAACATATTCTAATCCAAAATAACTTTATACAAGCAATTAACTACATCAAAGCAATGTTTGTGGGTTCTTATCCCATTTGGGACCAAACTTCAACAAGTCTTTCTTCACAATTCTAAACATTCTTCATCCATCTCTAGCACTTGTAAACAATCAAATTCATTGTATTATAACATATTCTAACCCAAAATAACTTTATACAAGCCATTTACTGCCTCAAAGCATTGGTTGTGGGTTCTTATCCCATTTGGGACCAAACTTCAACAAGTCTTTCTTCACACTTCTAAACATTCTTCATCCATCTCTAGCACTTGTAAACAATCAAATTCATTGTATTATAACATATTCTAACCCAAGATAACTTTATACAAGCCATTTACTGCCTCAAAGCATTGGTTGTGGGTTCTTATCCCATTTGGGACCAAACTTCAACAAGTCTTTCTTCACACTTCTAAACATTCTTCATCAATCTCTAGCACTTGTAAACAATCAAATTCATTGTATTATAACATATTCTAACCCAAGATAACTTTATACAAGCCATTTACTGCCTCAAAGCATTGGTTGTGGGTTCTTATCCCATTTGGGACCAAACTTAAACAAGTCTTTCTTCACACTTCTAAACATTCTTCATCCATCTCTAGCACTTGTAATCAATCAAATTCATTGAATTATAACATATTATAACCCAAAATAACTTTATACAAGCAATTAACAACCTCAAAGCAATGTTTGTGGGTTCTTATCCCATTTGGGACCAAACTTCAACAAGTCTTTCTTCACACTTCTAAACATTCTTCATCCATCTCTAGCACTTATAAACAATCAAATTCATTGTATTATAACATATTCTAACCCAAAATAACTTTATACAAGCCATTTACTACCTCAAAGCATTGGTTGTGGGTTCTTATCCCATTTGGGACCAAACTTCAACAAGTCTTTCTTCACACTTCTAAACATTCTTCATCCATCTCTAGCACTTGTAATCAATCAAATTCATTTTATTATAACATATTCTAACCCAAAATAACTTTATACAAGCCATTTCCTACCTCAAAGCACTGGTTGTAGGTTCTTATCCCATTTGGGACCAAAATTCAACAAGTCTTTCTTCACACTTCTAAACATTCTTCATCCATCTCCTGCACTTGTAATCAATCAAATTCATTGTATTATAACATATTCTAACCCAAAATAACTTTATACAAGCCATTTACTACCTCAAAGCAATGTTTGTGGGATCTTATCCCATTTGGGACCAAACTTCAACAAGTCTTTCTTCACACTTCTAAACATTCTTCATCCATCTCAAGCACTTGTAATCAATCAAATTCATTGGATTATAACATATTCTAACCCAAAATAACTTTATACAAGCCATTTACTGCCTCAAAGCATTGGTTGTGGGTTCTTATCCCATTTGGGACCAAACTTCAACAAGTCTTTCTTCACACTTCTAAACATTCTTCATCCATCTCTAGCACTTGTAAACAATCAAATTCATTGTATTATAACATATTCTAACCCAAGATAACTTTATACAAGCCATTTACTGCCTCAAAGCATTGGTTGTGGGTTCTTATCCCATTTGGGACCAAACTTCAACAAGTCTTTCTTCACACTTCTAAACATTCTTCATCCATCTCTAGCACTTGTAATCAATCAAATTCATTGAATTATAACATATTATAACCCAAAATAACTTTATACAAGCAATTAACAACCTCAAAGCAATGTTTGTGGGTTCTTATCCCATTTGGGACCAAACTTCAACAAGTCTTTCTTCACACTTCTAAACATTCTTCATCCATCTCTAGCACTTGTAATCAATCAAATTCATTGTATTATAACATATTCTAATCCAAAATAACTTTATACAAGCAATTAACTACATCAAAGCAATGTTTGTGGGTTCTTATCCCATTTGGGACCAAACTTCAACAAGTCTTTCTTCACACTTCTAAACATTCTTCATCCATCTCTAGCACTTGTAAACAATCAAATTCATTGTATTATAACATATTCTAACCCAAAATAACTTTATACAAGCCATTTACTGCCTCAAAGCATTGGTTGTGGGTTCTTATCCCATTTGGGACCAAACTTCAACAAGTCTTTCTTCACACTTCTAAACATTCTTCATCCATCTCTAGCACTTGTAAACAATCAAATTCATTGTATTATAACATATTCTAACCCAAGATAACTTTATACAAGCCATTTACTGCCTCAAAGCATTGGTTGTGGGTTCTTATCCCATTTGGGACCAAACTTCAACAAGTCTTTCTTCACACTTCTAAACATTCTTCATCAATCTCTAGCACTTGTAAACAATCAAATTCATTGTATTATAACATATTCTAACCCAAGATAACTTTATACAAGCCATTTACTGCCTCAAAGCATTGGTTGTGGGTTCTTATCCCATTTGGGACCAAACTTCAACAAGTCTTTCTTCACACTTCTAAACATTCTTCATCCATCTCTAGCACTTGTAATCAATCAAATTCATTGAATTATAACATATTATAACCCAAAATAACTTTATACAAGCAATTAACAACCTCAAAGCAATGTTTGTGGGTTCTTATCCCATTTGGGACCAAACTTCAACAAGTCTTTCTTCACACTTCTAAACATTCTTCATCCATCTCTAGCACTTATAAACAATCAAATTCATTGTATTATAACATATTCTAACCCAAAATAACTTTATACAAGCCATTTACTACCTCAAAGCATTGGTTGTGGGTTCTTATCCCATTTGGGACCAAACTTCAACAAGTGTTTCTTCACACTTCTAAACAGTCTTCATCCATCTCTAGCACTTGTAATCAATCAAGTTCATTTTATTATAACAATTCTAACCCAAAATAACTTTAGACAAGCCATTTCCTACCTCAAAGCACTGGTTGTAGGTTCTTATCCCATTTGGGACCAAACTTCAACAAGTCTTTCTTCACACTTCTAAACATTCTTCATCCATCTCTAGCACTTGTAATCAATCAAATTCATTGTATTATAACATATTCTAACCCAAAATAACTTTATACAAGCCATTTACTACCTCAAAGCAATGTTTGTGGGATCTTATCCCATTTGGGACCAAACTTCAACAAGTCTTTCTTCACACTTCTAAACATTCTTCATCCATCTCAAGCACTTGTAATCAATCAAATTCATTGTATTATAACATATTCTAACCCAAAATAACTTTATACAAGCCATTTACTGCCTCAAAGCATTGGTTGTGGGTTCTTATCCCATTTGGGACCAAACTTCAACAAGTCTTTCTTCACACTTCTAAACATTCTTCATCAATCTCTAGCACTTGTAAACAATCAAATTCATTGTATTATAACATATTCTAACCCAAGATAACTTTATACAAGCCATTTACTGCCTCAAAGCATTGGTTGTGGGTTCTTATCCCATTTGGGACCAAACTTCAACAAGTCTTTCTTCACACTTCTAAACATTCTTCATCCATCTCTAGCACTTGTAATCAATCAAATTCATTTTATTATAACATATTCTAACCCAAAATAACTTTATACAAGCCATTTCCTACCTCAAAGCACTGGTTGTAGGTTCTTATCCCATTTGGGACCAAACTTCAACAAGTCTTTCTTCACACTTCTAAACATTCTTCATCCATCTCTAGCACTTGTAATCAATCAAATTCATTGTATTATAACATATTCTAACCCAAAATAACTTTATACAAGCCATTTACTACCTCAAAGCAATGTTTGTGGGATCTTATCCCATTTGGGACCAAACTTCAACAAGTCTTTCTTCACACTTCTAAACATTCTTCATCCATCTCAAGCACTTGTAATCAATCAAATTCATTGTATTATAACATATTCTAACCCAAAATAACTTTATACAAGCCATTTACTGCCTCAAAGCATTGGTTGTGGGTTCTTATCCCATTTGGGACCAAACTTCAACAAGTCTTTCTTCACACTTCTAAACATTCTTCATCCATCTCTAGCACTTGTAAATAATCAAATTCATTGTATTATAACATATTCTAACCCAAGATAACTTTATACAAGCCATTTACTGCCTCAAAGCATTGGTTGTGGGTTCTTATCCCATTTGGGACCAAACTTCAACAAGTCTTTCTTCACACTTCTAAACATTCTTCATCCATCTCTAGCACTTGTAATCAATCAAATTCATTGAATTATAACATATTATAACCCAAAATAACTTTATACAAGCAATTAACAACCTCAAAGCAATGTTTGTGGGTTCTTATCCCATTTGGGACCAAACTTCAACAAGTCTTTCTTCACACTTCTAAACATTCTTCATCCATCTCTAGCACTTGTAATCAATCAAATTCATTGTATTATAACATATTCTAATCCAAAATAACTTTATACAAGCAATTAACTACATCAAAGCAATGTTTGTGGGTTCTTATCCCATTTGGGACCAAACTTCAACAAGTCTTTCTTCACACTTCTAAACATTCTCATCCATCTCTAGCACTTGTAAACAATCAAATTCATTGTATTATAACATATTCTAACCCAAAATAACTTTATACAAGCCATTTACTGCCTCAAAGCATTGGTTGTGGGTTCTTATCCCATTTGGGACCAAACTTCAACAAGTCTTTCTTCACACTTCTAAACATTCTTCATCCATCTCTAGCACTTGTAAACAATCAAATTCATTGTATTATAACATATTCTAACCCAAGATAACTTTATACAAGCCATTTACTGCCTCAAAGCATTGGTTGTGGGTTCTTATCCCATTTGGGACCAAACTTCAACAAGTCTTTCTTCACACTTCTAAACATTCTTCATCAATCTCTAGCACTTGTAAACAATCAAATTCATTGTATTATAACATATTCTAACCCAAGATAACTTTATACAAGCCATTTACTGCCTCAAAGCATTGGTTGTGGGTTCTTATCCCATTTGGGACCAAACTTCAACAAGTCTTTCTTCACACTTCTAAACATTCTTCATCCATCTCTAGCACTTGTAATCAATCAAATTCATTGAATTATAACATATTATAACCCAAAATAACTTTATACAAGCAATTAACAACCTCAAAGCAATGTTTGTGGGTTCTTATCCCATTTGGGACCAAACTTCAACAAGTCTTTCTTCACACTTCTAAACATTCTTCATCCATCTCTAGCACTTATAAACAATCAAATTCATTGTATTATAACATATTCTAACCCAAAATAACTTTATACAAGCCATTTACTACCTCAAAGCATTGGTTGTGGGTTCTTATCCCATTTGGGACCAAACTTCAACAAGTGTTTCTTCACACTTCTAAACAGTCTTCATCCATCTCTAGCACTTGTAATCAATCAAGTTCATTTTATTATAACAATTCTAACCCAAAATAACTTTAGACAAGCCATTTCCTACCTCAAAGCACTGGTTGTAGGTTCTTATCCCATTTGGGACCAAACTTCAACAAGTCTTTCTTCACACTTCTAAACATTCTTCATCCATCTCTAGCACTTGTAATCAATCAAATTCATTGTATTATAACATATTCTAACCCAAAATAACTTTATACAAGCCATTTACTACCTCAAAGCAATGTTTGTGGGATCTTATCCCATTTGGGACCAAACTTCAACAAGTCTTTCTTCACACTTCTAAACATTCTTCATCCATCTCAAGCACTTGTAATCAATCAAATTCATTGTATTATAACATATTCTAACCCAAAATAACTTTATACAAGCCATTTACTGCCTCAAAGCATTGGTTGTGGGTTCTTATCCCATTTGGGACCAAACTTCAACAAGTCTTTCTTCACACTTCTAAACATTCTTCATCAATCTCTAGCACTTGTAAACAATCAAATTCATTGTATTATAACATATTCTAACCCAAGATAACTTTATACAAGCCATTTACTGCCTCAAAGCATTGGTTGTGGGTTCTTATCCCATTTGGGACCAAACTTCAACAAGTCTTTCTTCACACTTCTAAACATTCTTCATCCATCTCTAGCACTTGTAATCAATCAAATTCATTGAATTATAACATATTATAACCCAAAATAACTTTATACAAGCAATTAACAACCTCAAAGCAATGTTTGTGGGTTCTTATCCCATTTGGGACCAAACTTCAACAAGTATTTCTTCACACTTCTAAACATTCTTCATCCATCTCTAGCACTTGTAATCAATCAAATTCATTGAATTATAACATATTATAACCCAAAATAACTTTATACAAGCAATTAACAACCTCAAAGCAATGTTTGTGGGTTATTATCCCATTTGGGACCAAACTTCAACAAGTCTTTCTTCACACTTCTAAACATTCTTCATCCATCTCTAGCACTTATAAACAATCAAATTCATTTTATTATAACATATTCTAACCCAAAATAACTTTATACAAGCCATTTACTACCTCAAAGCATTGGTTGTGGGTTCTTATCCCATTTGGGACCAAACTTCAACAAGTCTTTCTTCACACTTCTAAACATTCTTCATCCATCTCTAGCACTTGTAATCAATCAAATTCATTTTATTATAACATATTCTAACCCAAAATAACTTTATACAAGCCATTTCCTACCTCAAAGCACTGGTTGTAGGTTCTTATCCCATTTGGGACCAAACTTCAACAAGTCTTTCTTCACACTTCTAAACATTCTTCATCCATCTCTAGCACTTGTAATCAATCAAATTCATTGTATTATAACATATTCTAACCCAAAATAACTTTATACAAGCCATTTACTACCTCAAAGCAATGTTTGTGGGATCTTATCCCATTTGGGACCAAACTTCAACAAGTCTTTCTTCACACTTCTAAACATTCTTCATCCATCTCAAGCACTTGTAATCAATCAAATTCATTGTTTTATAACATATTCTAACCCAAAATAACTTTATACAAGCCATTTACTGCCTCAAAGCATTGGTTGTGGGTTCTTATCCCATTTGGGACCAAACTTCAACAAGTCTTTCTTCACACTTCTAAACATTCTTCATCCATCTCTAGCACTTGTAAACAATCAAATTCATTGTATTATAACATATTCTAACCCAAAATAACTTTATACAAGCCATTTACTGCCTCAAAGCATTGGTTGTGGGTTCTTATCCCAATTGGGACCAAACTTCAACAAGTCTTTCTTCACACTTCTAAACATTCTTCATCCATCTCTAGCACTTGTAATCAATCAAATTCATTGAATTATAACATATTATAACCCAAAATAACTTTATACAAGCCATTTACTGCCTCAAAGCATTGGTTGTGGGTTCTTATCCCATTTGGGACCAAACTTCAACAAGTCTTTCTTCACACTTCTAAACATTCTTCATCCATCTCTAGCACTTGTAATCAATCAAATTCATTGAATTATAACATATTATAACCCAAAATAACTTTATACAAGCAATTAACAACCTCAAAGCAATGTTTGTGGGTTCTTATCCCATTTGGGACCAAACTTCAACAAGTCTTTCTTCACACTTCTAAACATTCTTCATCAATCTCTAGCACTTGTAAACAATCAAATTCATTGTATTATAACATATTCTAACCCAAGATAACTTTATACAAGCCATTTACTGCCTCAAAGCATTGGTTGTGGGTTCTTATCCCATTTGGGACCAAACTTCAACAAGTCTTTCTTCACACTTCTAAACATTCTTCATCCATCTCTAGCACTTGTAATCAATCAAATTCATTGAATTATAACATATTATAACCCAAAATAACTTTATACAAGCAATTAACAACCTCAAAGCAATGTTTGTGGGTTCTTATCCCATTTGGGACCAAACTTCAACAAGTATTTCTTCACACTTCTAAACATTCTTCATCCATCTCTAGCACTTGTAATCAATCAAATTCATTGAATTATAACATATTATAACCCAAAATAACTTTATACAAGCAATTAACAACCTCAAAGCAATGTTTGTGGGTTATTATCCCATTTGGGACCAAACTTCAACAAGTCTTTCTTCACACTTCTAAACATTCTTCATCCATCTCTAACACTTATAAACAATCAAATTCATTTTATTATAACATATTCTAACCCAAAATAACTTTATACAAGCCATTTACTACCTCAAAGCATTGGTTGTGGGTTCTTATCCCATTTGGGACCAAACTTCAACAAGTCTTTCTTCACACTTCTAAACATTCTTCATCCATCTCTAGCACTTGTAATCAATCAAATTCATTTTATTATAACATATTCTAACCCAAAATATCTTTATACAAGCCATTTACTACCTCAAAGCAATGTTTGTGGGTTCTTATCCCATTTGGGACCAAACTTCAACAAGTCTTTCTTCACACTTCTAAACATTCTTCATCCATCTCTAGCACTTATAAACAATCAAATTCATTGTATTATAACATATTCTAACCCAAAATAACTTTATACAAGCCATTTACTACCTCAAAGCATTGGTTGTGGGTTCTTATCCCATTTGGGACCAAACTTCAACAAGTGTTTGTTCACACTTCTAAACAGTCTTCATCCATCTCTAGCACTTGTAATCAATCAAGTTCATTTTATTATAACAATTCTAACCCAAAATAACTTTATACAAGCCATTTCCTACCTCAAAGCACTGGTTGTAGGTTCTTATCCCATTTGGGACCAAACTTCAACAAGTCTTTCTTCACACTTCTAAACATTCTTCATCCATCTCTAGCACTTGTAATCAATCAAATTCATTGTATTATAACATATTCTAACCCAAAATAACTTTATACAAGCCATTTACTACCTCAAAGCAATGTTTGTGGGATCTTATCCCATTTGGGACCAAACTTCAACAAGTCTTTCTTCACACTTCTAAACATTCTTCATCCATCTCAAGCACTTGTAATCAATCAAATTCATTGTATTATAACATATTCTAACCCAAAATAACTTTATACAAGCCATTTACTGCCTCAAAGCATTGGTTGTGGGTTCTTATCCCATTTGGGACCAAACTTCAACAAGTCTTTCTTCACACTTCTAAACATTCTTCATCAATCTCTAGCACTTGTAAACAATCAAATTCATTGTATTATAACATATTCTAACCCAAGATAACTTTATACAAGCCATTTACTGCCTCAAAGCATTGGTTGTGGGTTCTTATCCCATTTGGGACCAAACTTCAACAAGTCTTTCTTCACACTTCTAAACATTCTTCATCCATCTCTAGCACTTGTAATCAATCAAATTCATTGAATTATAACATATTATAACCCAAAATAACTTTATACAAGCAATTAACAACCTCAAAGCAATGTTTGTGGGTTCTTATCCCATTTGGGACCAAACTTCAACAAGTATTTCTTCACACTTCTAAACATTCTTCATCCATCTCTAGCACTTGTAATCAATCAAATTCATTGAATTATAACATATTATAACCCAAAATAACTTTATACAAGCAATTAACAACCTCAAAGCAATGTTTGTGGGTTATTATCCCATTTGGGACCAAACTTCAACAAGTCTTTCTTCACACTTCTAAACATTCTTCATCCATCTCTAGCACTTATAAACAATCAAATTCATTTTATTATAACATATTCTAACCCAAAATAACTTTATACAAGCCATTTACTACCTCAAAGCATTGGTTGTGGGTTCTTATCCCATTTGGGACCAAACTTCAACAAGTCTTTCTTCACACTTCTAAACATTCTTCATCCATCTCTAGCACTTGTAATCAATCAAATTCATTTTATTATAACATATTCTAACTCAAAATAACTTTATACAAGCCATTTCCTACCTCAAAGCACTGGTTGTAGGTTCTTATCCCATTTGGGACCAAACTTCAACAAGTCTTTCTTCACACTTCTAAACATTCTTCATCCATCTCTAGCACTTGTAATCAATCAAATTCATTGTATTATAACATATTCTAACCCAAAATAACTTTATACAAGCCATTTACTACCTCAAAGCAATGTTTGTGGGATCTTATCCCATTTGGGACCAAACTTCAACAAGTCTTTCTTCACACTTCTAAACATTCTTCATCCATCTCAAGCACTTGTAATCAATCAAATTCATTGTATTATAACATATTCTAACCCAAAATAACTTTATACAAGCCATTTACTGCCTCAAAGCATTGGTTGTGGGTTCTTATCCCATTTGGGACCAAACTTCAACAAGTCTTTCTTCACACTTCTAAACATTCTTCATCCATCTCTAGCACTTGTAAACAATCAAATTCATTGTATTATAACATATTCTAACCCAAAATAACTTTATACAAGCCATTTACTGCCTCAAAGCATTGGTTGTGGGTTCTTATCCCATTTGGGACCAAACTTCAACAAGTCTTTCTTCACACTTCTAAACATTCTTCATCCATCTCTAGCACTTGTAATCAATCAAATTCATTGAATTATAACATATTATAACCCAAAATAACTTTATACAAGCAATTAACAACCTCAAAGCAATGTTTGTGGGTTCTTATCCCATTTGGGACCAAACTTCAACAAGTCTTTCTTCACACTTCTAAACATTCTTCATCCATCTCTAGCACTTGTAATCAATCAAATTCATTGTATTATAACATATTCTAATCCAAAATAACTTTATACAAGTAATTAACTACATCAAAGCAATGTTTGTGGGTTCTTATCCCATTTGGGACCAAACTTCAACAAGTCTTTCTTCACACTTCTAAACATTCTTCATCCATCTCTAGCACTTGTAAACAATCAAATTCATTGTATTATAACATATTCTAACCCAAAATAACTTTATACAAGCCATTTACTGCCTCAAAGCATTGGTTGTGGGTTCTTATCCCATTTGGGACCAAACTTCAACAAGTCTTTCTTCACACTTCTAAACATTCTTCATCCATCTCTAGCACTTGTAAACAATCAAATTCATTGTATTATAACATATTCTAACCCAAGATAACTTTATACAAGCCATTTACTGCCTCAAAGCATTGGTTGTGGGTTCTTATCCCATTTGGGACCAAACTTCAACAAGTCTTTCTTCACACTTCTAAACATTCTTCATCAATCTCTAGCACTTGTAAACAATCAAATTCATTGTATTATAACATATTCTAACCCAAGATAACTTTATACAAGCCATTTACTGCCTCAAAGCATTGGTTGTGGGTTCTTATCCCATTTGGGACCAAACTTCAACAAGTCTTTCTTCACACTTCTAAACATTCTTCATCCATCTCTAGCACTTGTAATCAATCAAATTCATTGAATTATAACATATTATAACCCAAAATAACTTTATACAAGCAATTAACAACCTCAAAGCAATGTTTGTGGGTTCTTATCCCATTTGGGACCAAACTTCAACAAGTCTTTCTTCACACTTCTAAACATTCTTCATCCATCTCTAGCACTTGTAATCAATCAAATTCATTGAATTATAACATATTATAACCCAAAATAACTTTATACAAGCAATTAACAACCTCAAAGCAATGTTTGTGGGTTCTTATCCCATTTGGGACCAAACTTCAACAAGTCTTTCTTCACACTTCTAAACATTCTTCATCCATCTCTAGCACTTATAAACAATCAAATTCATTTTATTATAACATATTCTAACCCAAAATAACTTTATACAAGCCATTTACTACCTCAAAGCATTGGTTGTGGGTTCTTATCCCATTTGGGACCAAACTTCAACAAGTCTTTCTTCACACTTCTAAACATTCTTCATCCATCTCTAGCACTTGTAATCAATCAAATTCATTTTATTATAACATATTCTAACCCAAAATAACTTTATACAAGCCATTTCCTACCTCAAAGCACTGGTTGTAGGTTCTTATCCCATTTGGGACCAAACTTCAACAAGTCTTTCTTCACACTTCTAAACATTCTTCATCCATCTCTAGCACTTGTAATCAATCAAATTCATTGTATTATAACATATTCTAACCCAAAATAACTTTATACAAGCCATTTACTACCTCAAAGCAATGTTTGTGGGATCTTATCCCATTTGGGACCAAACTTCAACAAGTCTTTCTTCACACTTCTAAACATTCTTCATCCATCTCAAGCACTTGTAATCAATTAAATTCATTGTATTATAACATATTCTAACCCAAAATAACTTTATACAAGCCATTTACTGCCTCAAAGCATTGGTTGTGGGTTCTTATCCCATTTGGGACCAAACTTCAACACGTCTTTCTTCACACTTCTAAACATTCTTCATCCATCTCTAGCACTTGTAAACAATCAAATTCATTGTATTATAACATATTCTAACCCAAGATAACTTTATACAAGTCATTTACTGCCTCAAAGCATTGGTTGTGGGTTCTTATCCCATTTGGGACCAAACTTCAACAAGTCTTTCTTCACACTTCTAAACATTCTTCATCCATCTCTAGCACTTGTAATCAATCGAATTCATTGAATTATAACATATTATAACCCAAAATAACTTTATACAAGCAATTAACAACCTCAAAGCAATGTTTGTGGGTTCTTATCCCATTTGGGACCAAACTATAAACCGGAACACCAAATTGGATGATCATGTTGATCATGATCGAGAAGTGTCATCGACCGATCATGGTCGATCCGGATCGAGAAATCATCAACTGACCGTACGGCCGTCCGTACATCACTCGATCTCCACCAAAGCCGTCCGTACAACCTCTTGATCAGGCCCATCCCCAAGTCATTCACTTCAGCCCATTTAAAGACCCTTATTCGTAGAAGACATGTTGAAAAGAAGAAGGCCTAGATCCTTCTTTTGTGACCGTTGGAGCTAGCGCAAGTGGGAAGAGTCACATGTTCTCTTAAACACTTTTACCTAGACATGTCGCTTTCCTTAAGTCAAATTGTATAGCATCTAGGGTTTTGGTAGCTTGTTTATAAATAGCTTTGTAATAGGTTCTAAATAAGTAAGTAGAGTTTTCACACTCTTTCTTCTATTCTCTCTCGTTTTCGCAAACCAAACTCCACTCTTCTCCCTTGTTCGATCCAACTCTTCTAATCTCTTTCTTCACTCGATCTTTTTATTCAAATCTTACATGGTATCAGAGCCAGGTTCCTCTTAATCAACCAATAATCTCACCCACCTCATTCGCATCTCTATTCTTCTTCTTTACAAACTCGTTCTTGAAACCATTCATTGTTTCACTCTTTTACCCGTCGGTCACTAGCTTTACCCAACGGTCCATACTCCATGGAAGGTCTCAAGAACTTGGTTGTTCCAGTTACTCTCAAAGGTGGGAACTACTTGTTGTGGGCAAGAACCACTAAAACAGCCTTGTGCGGTCGTGGGTTGTGGAGTCACATCGAGAAGAGTGAAGCTCCAAAAGATGCAACCACACGAGAAGGGAAAGAGATAGTCCCGATTGATGAAGAGAAATGGTTCCAAGAGGACCAGAATGTTCTTGCTCTCATCCAAAACTCTCTAGATGCTCCTATCCTTGAAGCATACTCCTATTGCGAAACCGCAAAGGAGCTATGGGATACTCTCAAGAATGTTTTTGGTAACATTACCAATCTAAACCGTGTCTTTGAGGTTAAGAGAGCCATCAACAATCTTAGCCAAGAAGACATGGAGTTTACCAAACATTTTGGGAAGTTTAGATCCCTATGGGCTGAGCTTGAAATGCTAAGGCCAAACACGATGGATCCGGCGGTCATCAACGAACGCCGTGAGCAAGACAAGGTGTTCGGTCTTCTCCTCACCTTGAATGCGTCGTACAACGACCTCATTAAGCACATACTCCGGGCGGACAAGCTTCCAAGTCTTGATGAAGTATGCTCTCAAGTGCAAAGAGAACATGGCTCCATGGGTTTGTTTGGTGGAAAAGGAGAACTTGTCACCGCTAATCAAGTTGAAGTTGCCTCGGCCAACAAAAGCTACTATAGGGGAAACAACAACAACAACAACGGTCACAAGAGGCCCTTTTGCCACCATTGCAAGAAGAACGGTCATGTTCGTGAGAAGTGTTGGATACTTCACCCTCACCTTCGCCCGAGAGATGACAACAATGAGCCTCGAGCCCACTTGGCAAGCACATCCGGTGAAGCAAACCATCCGGAAGTCAAGTCTCAAGTCATTGAAGGAGGTGCCACTGCTCTAAATGCATCCTCGGAGCTGGTGAGGCGATCCGACCTCGATGCTCTCATCAAGGCACTCAAAGAATCATCCGGTAATGTGAATCTTGCTCTTAACTCCATTAAACCGCTTATAGTAGACTCCGGAGCCTCTCATCACATGATTAGTGATTCAAAATTAATTAGTGATATAGAACCGGCTTTAGGAAATGTAACTATAGCTAATGGAGATAAGGTACCGGTTAAAGGGATTGGAACATTGAAGTTGTTTAACAAAAATACAAAAGCTTTCTATATGCCTAACTTTGCTTCTAATCTAGTCTCGGTTAAGAAAGCTACTAGGGATCTTAATTGTCATGTTATATTCGGCCCTAATGATGTGTATTTTCAGGATATTGAGACAAGTAAACTTCTTGGTCAAGGCAAGACCAAAGATGATCTCTATGTTCTTAAGACTACCGACTTATCTACCTCTCCCTCATCATGTTTTAGTTCTATTGTTGTTAGTGCTAATAGTGCTATTTGGCATGCTAGACTTGGTCACCCTCATACTCGTGCTTTAAGTTTAATGTTGCCTAATGTTTCTTTTAAGAATGACGAATGTGAAGCTTGTATTCTTGGCAAACATTGCAAATCGGTTTTTCCAAAATCTATGACTATTTATGATAATTGCTTTGATCTTGTTCATTCGGATGTGTGGACATCACCTTGCATGTCTAGAGAAAACCATAAGTACTTTGTCACTTTTATTGATGAGAAATCTAAATATACTTGGCTAACCTTGCTTCCTACTAAAGATAGGGTCCTAGAAGCTTTCACAAATTTTCAAAATTATGTGACTAATCACTTTAATGCCAAGATTAAGATTTTGAGATCAGATAATGGAGGGGAGTATACTAGTCTTGCATTCAAACAACACCGTCCGAGTGGTTCTCTCATTAGCCGTGAACTTGGAATGGGAATTATGGCAAATGGACGTTAAGAATGCATTTCTTCAAGGAGAACTTGAGGATGAAGTCTACATGAGACCACCACCGGGCATGGAAGATACAATAGCTCCCGGAAAAGTTTTGAAGCTCAAGAAAGCTATCTATGGACTTAAACAATCACCAAGAGCTTGGTACCACAAGCTTAGTACAACACTAATGGGTAGAGGCTTTAAGAAGTCGGAAGCTGATCACACTCTCTTCACCCTACCAAGTAAAGAAGGTATTGTAGTCATTCTTGTGTATGTTGATGATATCATCATATCCGGAAATGACAAGGTAGGGATTCAAGATACAAAAGTTTTTCTTAAAACTGTTTTTGATATTAAAGATCTTGGAGAACTAAAATATTTTCTTGGTATAGAAGTGTGTAGATCCAAAGAAGGATTGTTTTTGTCACAAAGAAAGTATGCTCTTGACCTTTTAAATGAAGTAGGGAAGCTTGGATCAAGACCGGTAGCAGCTCCTCTTGACCCGGATTACCAAACAAATGGAAAGGGGGAGCTTGGAGAAGAACCATTTGATGATCCTACACAATACCGACGACTAGTAGGTAAGTTAATTTATCTTACCATTACACGACCTGATATTTGTTTTGCTGTGAATCAGGTCTCTCAACACATGCAAGCTCCAACCATGCACCATTGGGATATGGTGAGTCGGATACTCAAGTACATCAAAGGTGCTCCGGGCCAAGGCATTTGGATGGGTTGCAACAACAATACAGAACTTGTGGGGTATTGTGATGCGGATTATGCTGGAGATAGAAAGGATAGAAGATCAACAACCGGATATTGCACATTCATTGGAGGCAACCTAGTCACATGGAAAAGCAAAAAGCAAAAAGTGGTGTCTCTCTCTAGTGCCGAGTCGGAATATAGAGCAATGAGGAAGCTCACAACCGAATTGATATGGCTTAAAGCTCTTCTTAAAGATCTTAGAGTGGAATCATCAAGTCCGATCACTATGCATTGTGATAATGAAGCCGCTATACATATTGCATCAAACTCGGTATTCCACGAAAGAACGAAGCACATCGAAGTCGATTGTCACAAGGTCCGAGAGCAAGTTGGATTGGGAGTTATTCTACCTTGTTACACCGAAAGCTCCGAGCAATTAGCGGACATCTTTACCAAAGCAGCAAGTCCACAAGTTTGTGAGTACATTCATTCTAAACTTGGCCTTGTGGACCTCTCCAAGCCATAATGCCTACACTCTTTTTCCCTTAGTATAGATTTTTCCCAAGTGGTTTTTCTATACTAAGGTTTGTAATGAGGTAGGTGTTCATAGCTCCAAGCTTAGTTTTTAAAACTCTTTAGAACTAAGCTTGAGGGGGAGTATAAACCGGAACACCAAATTGGATGATCATGTTGATCATGATCGAGAAGTGTCATCGACCGATCATGGTCGATCCGGATCGAGAAATCATCAACTGACCGTACGGCCGTCCGTACATCACTCGATCTCCACCAAAGCCGTCCGTACAACCTCTTGATCAGGCCCATCCCCAAGTCATTCACTTCAGCCCATTTAAAGACCCTTATTCGTAGAAGACATGTTGAAAAGAAGAAGGCCTAGATCCTTCTTTTGTGACCGTTGGAGCTAGCGCAAGTGGGAAGAGTCACATGTTC
Source organism: Capsella bursa-pastoris (assembly GCA_036452645.1). NCBI lineage: Eukaryota > Viridiplantae > Streptophyta > Magnoliopsida > Brassicales > Brassicaceae > Capsella > Capsella bursa-pastoris. The sequence goes on from CP144192.1 coordinate 8,095,367, forward strand.
TCTTAAACACTTTTACCTAGACATGTCGCTTTCCTTAAGTCAAATTGTATAGCATCTAGGGTTTTGGTAGCTTGTTTATAAATAGCTTTGTAATAGGTTCTAAATAAGTAAGTAGAGTTTTCACACTCTTTCTTCTATTCTCTCTCGTTTTCGCAAACCAAACTCCACTCTTCTCCCTTGTTCGATCCAACTCTTCTAATCTCTTTCTTCACTCGATCTTTTTATTCAAATCTTACACAAACTTCAACAAGTCTTTCTTCACACTTCTAAACATTCTTCATCCATCTCTAGCACTTGTAATCAATCAAATTCATTGTATTATAACATATTCTAATCCAAAATAACTTTATACAAGCAATTAACTACATCAAAGCAATGTTTGTGGGTTCTTATCCCATTTGGGACCAAACTTCAACAAGTCTTTCTTCACACTTCTAAACATTCTTCATCCATCTCTAGCACTTGTAAACAATCAAATTCATTGTATTATAACATATTCTAACCCAAAATAACTTTATACAAGCCATTTACTGCCTCAAAGCATTGGTTGTGGGTTCTTATCCCATTTGGGACCAAACTTCAACAAGTCTTTCTTCACACTTCTAAACATTCTTCATCCATCTCTAGCACTTGTAATCAATTAAATTCATTGTATTATAACATATTCTAACCCAAAATAACTTTATACAAGCCATTTACTTCCTCAAAGCATTGGTTGTGGGTTCTTATCCCATTTGAGACCAAACTTCAACAAGTCTTTCTTCACACTTCTAAACATTCTTCATCCATCTCTAGCACTTGTAAACAATCAAATTCATTGTATTATAACATATTATAACCCAAAACAACTTTATACAAGCCATTTACTGCCTCAAAGCATTGGTTGTGGGTTCTTATCCCATTTGGGACCAAACTTCAACAAGTCTTTCTTCACACTTCTAAACATTCTTCATCCATCTCTAGCACTTGTAATCAATCAAATTCATTGAATTATAACATATTCTAACCCAAAATAACTTTATACAAGCCATTTACTACCTCAAAGCAATGTTTGTGGGATCTTATCCCATTTGGGACCAAACTTCAACAAGTCTTTCTTCACACTTCTAAACATTCTTCATCCATCTCAAGCACTTGTAATCAATCAAATTCATTGTATTATAACATATTCTAACCCAAAATAACTTTATACAAGCCATTTACTGCCTCAAAGCATTGGTTGTGGGTTCTTATCCCATTTGGGACCAAACTTCAACAAGTCTTTCTTCACACTTCTAAACATTCTTCATCCATCTCTAGCACTTGTAAACAATCAAATTCATTGTATTATAACATATTCTAACCCAAGATAACTTTATACAAGCCATTTACTGCCTCAAAGCATTGGTTGTGGGTTCTTATCCCATTTGGGACCAAACTTCAACAAGTCTTTCTTCACACTTCTAAACATTCTTCATCCATCTCTAGCACTTGTAATCAATCAAATTCATTGAATTATAACATATTATAACCCAAAATAACTTTATACAAGCAATTAACAACCTCAAAGCAATGTTTGTGGGTTCTTATCCCATTTGGGACCAAACTTCAACAAGTCTTTCTTCACACTTCTAAACATTCTTCATCCATCTCTAGCACTTGTAATCAATCAAATTCATTGTATTATAACATATTCTAATCCAAAATAACTTTATACAAGCAATTAACTACATCAAAGCAATGTTTGTGGGTTCTTATCCCATTTGGGACCAAACTTCAACAAGTCTTTCTTCACACTTCTAAACATTCTTCATCCATCTCTAGCACTTGTAAACAATCAAATTCATTGTATTATAACATATTCTAACCCAAAATAACTTTATACAAGCCATTTACTGCCTCAAAGCATTGGTTGTGGGTTCTTATCCCATTTGGGACCAAACTTCAACAAGTCTTTCTTCACACTTCTAAACATTCTTCATCCATCTCTAGCACTTGTAAACAATCAAATTCATTGTATTATAACATATTCTAACCCAAGATAACTTTATACAAGCCATTTACTGCCTCAAAGCGTTGGTTGTGGGTTCTTATCCCATTTGGGACCAAACTTCAACAAGTCTTTCTTCACACTTCTAAACATTCTTCATCAATCTCTAGCACTTGTAAACAATCAAATTCATTGTATTATAACATATTCTAACCCAAGATAACTTTATACAAGCCATTTACTGCCTCAAAGCATTGGTTGTGGGTTCTTATCCCATTTGGGACCAAACTTCAACAAGTCTTTCTTCACACTTCTAAACATTCTTCATCCATCTCTAGCACTTGTAATCAATCAAATTCATTGAATTATAACATATTATAACCCAAAATAACTTTATACAAGCAATTAACAACCTCAAAGCAATGTTTGTGGGTTCTTATCCCATTTGGGACCAAACTTCAACAAGTCTTTCTTCACACTTCTAAACATTCTTCATCCATCTCTAGCACTTGTAATCAATCAAATTCATTGTATTATAACATATTCTAATCCAAAATAACTTTATACAAGCAATTAACTACATCAAAGCAATGTTTGTAGGTTCTTATCCCATTTGGGACCAAACTTCAACAAGTCTTTCTTCACACTTCTAAACATTCTTCATCCATCTCTAGCACTTGTAAACAATCAAATTCATTGTATTATAACATATTCTAACCCAAAATAAGTTTATACAAGCCATTTACTGCCTCAAAGCATTGGTTGTGGGTTCTTATCCCATTTGGGACCAAACTTCAACAAGTCTTTCTTCACACTTCTAAACATTCTTCATCCATCTCTAGCACTTGTAATCAATTAAATTCATTGTATTATAACATATTCTAACCCAAAATAACTTTATACAAGCCATTTACTTCCTCAAAGCATTGGTTGTGGGTTCTTATCCCATTTGAGACCAAACTTCAACAAGTCTTTCTTCACACTTCTAAACATTCTTCATCCATCTCTAGCACTTGTAAACAATCAAATTCATTGTATTATAACATATTATAACCCAAAACAACTTTATACAAGCCATTTACTTCCTCAAAGCATTGGTTGTGGGTTCTTATCCCATTTGGGACCAAACTTCAACAAGTCTTTCTTCACACTTCTAAACATTCTTCATCCATCTCTAGCACTTGTAATCAATCAAATTCATTGAATTATAACATATTATAACCCAAAATAATTTTATACAAGCAATTAACAACCTCAAAGCAATGTTTGTGGGTTCTTATCCCATTTGGGACCAAACTTCAACAAGTCTTTCTTCACACTTCTAAACATTCTTCATCCATCTCTAGCACTTATAAACAATCAAATTCATTGTATTATGACATATTCTAACCCAAAATAACTTTATACAAGCCATTTACTTCCTTAAAGAATTGGTTGTGGGTTCTTATCCCATTTGAGACCAAACTTCAACAAGTCTTTCTTCACACTTCTAAACATTCTTCATCCATCTCTAGCACTTGTAATCAATCAAATTCATTGTATTATAACATATTCTAACCAAAAATAACTTTATACAAGCCATTTACTGCCTCAAAGCATTAGTTGTTGGTTCTTATCCCATTTGGGACCAAACTTCAACAAGTCTTTCTTCACACTTCTAAACATTCTTCATCCATCTCTAGCACTTGTAAACAATCAAATTCATTGTATTATAGCATATTCTAACCCAAAATAACTTTATACAAGCCATTTACTGCCTCAAAGCATTGGTTGTGGGTTCTTATCCCATTTGGGACCAAACTTCAACAAGTCTTTCTTCACACTTCGAAACATTCTTCATCCATCTCTAGCACTTGTAATCAATCAAATTCATTGAATTATAACATATTATAACCCAAAATAACTTTATACAAGCAATTAACAACCTCAAAGCAATGTTTGTGGGTTCTTATCCCATTTGGGACCAAACTTCAACAAGTCTTTCTTCACACTTCTAAACATTCTTCATCCATCTCTAGCACTTGTAATCAATCAAATTCATTGTATTATAACATATTCTAATCCAAAATAACTTTATACAAGCAATTAACTACATCAAAGCAATGTTTGTGGGTTCTTATCCCATTTGGGACCAAACTTCAACAAGTCTTTCTTCACACTTCTAAACATTCTTCATCCATCTCTAGCACTTGTAAACAATCAAATTCATTGTATTATAACATATTCTAACCCAAAATAACTTTATACAAGCCATTTACTGCCTCAAAGCATTGGTTGTGGGTTCTTATCCCATTTGGGACCAAACTTCAACAAGTCTTTCTTCACACTTCTAAACATTCTTCATCCATCTCTAGCACTTGTAAACAATCAAATTCATTGTATTATAACATATTCTAACCCAAGATAACTTTATACAAGCCATTTACTGCCTCAAAGCATTGGATGTGGGTTCTTATCCCATTTGGGACCAAACTTCAACAAGTCTTTCTTCACACTTCTAAACATTCTTCATCAATCTCTAGCACTTGTAAACAATCAAATTCATTGTATTATAACATATTCTAACCCAAGATAACTTTATACAAGCCATTTACTGCCTCAAAGCATTGGTTGTGGGTTCTTATCCCATTTGGGACCAAACTTCAACAAGTCTTTCTTCACACTTCTAAACATTCTTCATCCATCTCTAGCACTTGTAATCAATCAAATTCATTGAATTATAACATATTATAACCCAAAATAACTTTATACAAGCAATTAACAACCTCAAAGCAATGTTTGTGGGTTCTTATCCCATTTGGGACCAAACTTCAACAAGTCTTTCTTCACACTTCTAAACATTCTTCATCCATCTCTAGCACTTGTAATCAATCAAATTCATTGAATTATAACATATTATAACCCAAAATAACTTTATACAAGCAATTAACAACCTCAAAGCAATGTTTGTGGGTTCTTATCCCATTTGGGACCAAACTTCAACAAGTCTTTCTTCACACTTCTAAACATTCTTCATCCATCTCTAGCACTTATAAACAATCAAATTCATTTTATTATAACATATTCTAACCCAAAATAACTTTATACAAGCCATTTACTACCTCAAAGCATTGGTTGTGGGTTCTTATCCCATTTGGGACCAAACTTCAACAAGTCTTTCTTCACACTTCTAAACATTCTTCATCCATCTCTAGCACTTGTAATCAATCAAATTCATTTTATTATAACATATTCTAACCCAAAATAACTTTATACAAGCCATTTCCTACCTCAAAGCACTGGTTGTAGGTTCTTATCCCATTTGGGACCAAACTTCAACAAGTCTTTCTTCACACTTCTAAACATTCTTCATCCATCTCTAGCACTTGTAATCAATCAAATTCATTGTATTATAACATATTCTAACCCAAAATAACTTTATACAAGCCATTTACTACCTCAAAGCAATGTTTGTGGGATCTTATCCCATTTGGGACCAAACTTCAACAAGTCTTTCTTCACACTTCTAAACATTCTTCATCCATCTCAAGCACTTGTAATCAATTAAATTCATTGTATTATAACATATTCTAACCCAAAATAACTTTATACAAGCCATTTACTGCCTCAAAGCATTGGTTGTGGGTTCTTATCCCATTTGGGACCAAACTTCAACACGTCTTTCTTCACACTTCTAAACATTCTTCATCCATCTCTAGCACTTGTAAACAATCAAATTCATTGTATTATAACATATTCTAACCCAAGATAACTTTATACAAGCCATTTACTGCCTCAAAGCATTGGTTGTGGGTTCTTATCCCATTTGGGACCAAACTTCAACAAGTCTTTCTTCACACTTCTAAACATTCTTCATCCATCTCTAGCACTTGTAATCAATCAAATTCATTGAATTATAACATATTATAACCCAAAATAACTTTATACAAGCAATTAACAACCTCAAAGCAATGTTTGTGGGTTCTTATCCCATTTGGGACCAAACTTCAACAAGTCTTTCTTCACACTTCTAAACATTCTTCATCCATCTCTAGCACTTGTAATCAATCAAATTCATTGTATTATAACATATTCTAATCCAAAATAACTTTATACAAGCAATTAACTACATCAAAGCAATGTTTGTGGGTTCTTATCCCATTTGGGACCAAACTTCAACAAGTCTTTCTTCACACTTCTAAACATTCTTCATCCATCTCTAGCACTTGTAAACAATCAAATTCATTGTATTATAACATATTCTAACCCAAAATAACTTTATACAAGCCATTTACTGCCTCAAAGCATTGGTTGTGGGTTCTTATCCCATTTGGGACCAAACTTCAACAAGTCTTTCTTCACACTTCTAAACATTCTTCATCCATCTCTAGCACTTGTAATCAATTAAATTCATTGTATTATAACATATTCTAACCCAAAATAACTTTATACAAGCCATTTACTTCCTCAAAGCATTGGTTGTGGGTTCTTATCCCATTTGAGACCAAACTTCAACAAGTCTTTCTTCACACTTCTAAACATTCTTCATCCATCTCTAGCACTTGTAAACAATCAAATTCATTGTATTATAACATATTATAACCCAAAACAACTTTATACAAGCCATTTACTGCCTCAAAGCATTGGTTGTGGGTTCTTATCCCATTTGGGACCAAACTTCAACAAGTCTTTCTTCACACTTCTAAACATTCTTCATCCATCTCTAGCACTTGTAATCAATCAAATTCATTGAATTATAACATATTCTAACCCAAAATAACTTTATACAAGCCATTTACTACCTCAAAGCAATGTTTGTGGGATCTTATCCCATTTGGGACCAAACTTCAACAAGTCTTTCTTCACACTTCTAAACATTCTTCATCCATCTCAAGCACTTGTAATCAATCAAATTCATTGTATTATAACATATTCTAACCCAAAATAACTTTATACAAGCCATTTACTGCCTCAAAGCATTGGTTGTGGGTTCTTATCCCATTTGGGACCAAACTTCAACAAGTCTTTCTTCACACTTCTAAACATTTTTCATCCATCTCTAGCACTTGTAAACAATCAAATTCATTGTATTATAACATATTCTAACCCAAGATAACTTTATACAAGCCATTTACTGCCTCAAAGCATTGGTTGTGGGTTCTTATCCCATTTGGGACCAAACTTCAACAAGTCTTTCTTCACACTTCTAAACATTCTTCATCCATCTCTAGCACTTGTAATCAATCAAATTCATTGAATTATAACATATTATAACCCAAAATAACTTTATACAAGCAATTAACAACCTCAAAGCAATGTTTGTGGGTTCTTATCCCATTTGGGACCAAACTTCAACAAGTCTTTCTTCACACTTCTAAACATTCTTCATCCATCTCTAGCACTTGTAATCAATCAAATTCATTGTATTATAACATATTCTAATCCAAAATAACTTTATACAAGCAATTAACTACATCAAAGCAATGTTTGTGGGTTCTTATCCCATTTGGGACCAAACTTCAACAAGTCTTTCTTCACACTTCTAAACATTCTTCATCCATCTCTAGCACTTGTAAACAATCAAATTCATTGTATTATAACATATTCTAACCCAAAATAACTTTATACAAGCCATTTACTGCCTCAAAGCATTGGTTGTGGGTTCTTATCCCATTTGGGACCAAACTTCAACAAGTCTTTCTTCACACTTCTAAACATTCTTCATCCATCTCTAGCACTTGTAATCAATCAAATTCATTGTATTATAACATATTCTAACCCAAAATAACTTTATACAAGCAATTAACTACCTCAACGCAATGTTTGTGGGTTCTTATCCCATTTGGGACCAAACTTCAACAAGTCTTTCTTCACACTTCCAAATATTCTTCATCCATCTCTAGCACTTGTAAACAATCAAATTCATTGTATTATAACATATTCTAACCCAAAATAACTTTATACAAACCATTTACTGCCTCAAAGCATTGGTTGAGGGTTCTTATCCCATTTGGGACCAAACTTCAACAAGTCTTTCTTCACACTTCTAAACATTCTTCATCCATCTCTAGCACTTGTAATCAATCAAATTCATTGAATTATAACATATTATAACCCAAAATAACTTTATACAAGCAATTAACAACCTCAAAGCAATGTTTGTGGGTTCTTATCCCATTTGGGACCAAACTTCAACAAGTCTTTCTTCACACTTCTAGACATTCTTCATCCATCTCTAGCACATATAAACAATTAAATTCATTGTATTATGAAATATTCTAACCCAAAATAACTTCATACAAGCCATTTACTTCCTCAAAGCATTGGTTGTGGGTTCTTATCCCATTTGAGACCAAACTTCAACAAGTCTTTCTTCACACTTCTAAACATTCTTCATCCATCTCTAGCACTTGTAATCAATCAAATTCATTGTATTATAACATATTCTAATCCAAAATAACTTTATACAAGCAATTAACTACATCAAAGCAATGTTTGTGGGTTCTTATCCCATTTGGGACCAAACTTCAACAAGTCTTTCTTCACACTTCTAAACATTCTTCATCCATCTCTAGCACTTGTAAACAATCAAATTCATTGTATTATAACATATTCTAACCCAAAATAACTTTATACAAGCCATTTACTGCCTCAAAGCATTGGTTGTGGGTTCTTATCCCATTTGGGACCAAACTTCAACAAGTCTTTCTTCACACTTCTAAACATTCTTCATCCATCTCTAGCACTTGTAATCAATTAAATTCATTGTATTATAACATATTCTAACCCAAAATAACTTTATACAAGCCATTTACTTCCTCAAAGCATTGGTTGTGGGTTCTTATCCCATTTGAGACCAAACTTCAACAAGTCTTTCTTCACACTTCTAAACATTCTTCATCCATCTCTAGCACTTGTAAACAATCAAATTCATTGTATTATAACATATTATAACCCAAAACAACTTTATACAAGCCATTTACTGCCTCAAAGCATTGGTTGTGGGTTCTTATCCCATTTGGGACCAAACTTCAACAAGTCTTTCTTCACACTTCTAAACATTCTTCATCCATCTCTAGCACTTGTAATCAATCAAATTCATTGAATTATAACATATTCTAACCCAAAATAACTTTATACAAGCCATTTACTACCTCAAAGCAATGTTTGTGGGATCTTATCCCATTTGGGACCAAACTTCAACAAGTCTTTCTTCACACTTCTAAACATTCTTCATCCATCTCAAGCACTTGTAATCAATCAAATTCATTGTATTATAACATATTCTAACCCAAAATAACTTTATACAAGCCATTTACTGCCTCAAAGCATTGGTTGTGGGTTCTTATCCCATTTGAGACCAAACTTCAACAAGTCTTTCTTCACACTTCTAAACATTCTTCATCCATCTCTAGCACTTGTAATCAATCAAATTCATTGTATTATAACATATTCTAACCCAAAATAACTTTATACAAGCCATTTACTGCCTCAAAGCATTGTTTGTGGGTTCTTATCCCATTTGGGACCAAACTTCAACAAGTCTTTCTTCACACTTCTAAACATTCTTCATCCATCTCTAGCACTTGTAATCAATCAAATTCATTGTATTATAACATATTCTAACCCAAAATAACTTTATACAAGCAATTAACAACCTCAAAGCAATGTTTGTGGGTTCTTATCCCATTTGGGACCAAACTTCAACAAGTCTTTCTTCACACTTCTAAACATTCTTCATCCATCTCTAGCACTTGTAATCAATCAAATTCATTGTATTATAACATATTCTAATCCAAAATAACTTTATACAAGCAATTAACTACATCAAAGCATTGGTTGTGGGTTCTTATCCCATTTGGGACCAAACTTCAACAAGTCTTTCTTCACACTTCTAAACATTCTTCATCCATCTCTAGCACTTGTAAACAATCAAATTCATTGTATTATAACATATTCTAACCCAAAATAACTTTATACAAGCCATTTACTGCCTCAAAGCATTGGTTGTGGGTTCTTATCCCATTTGGGACCAAACTTCAACAAGTCTTTCTTCACACTTCTAAACATTCTTCATCCATCTCTAGCACTTGTAATCAATCAAATTCATTGTATTATAACATATTCTAACCCAAAATAACTTTATACAAGCAATTAACTACCTCAACGCAATGTTTGTGGGTTCTTATCCCATTTGGGACCAAACTTCAACAAGTCTTTCTTCACACTTCCAAATATTCTTCATCCATCTCTAGCACTTGTAAACAATCAAATTCATTGTATTATAACATATTCTAACCCAAAATAACTTTATACAAACCATTTACTGCCTCAAAGCATTGGTTGAGGGTTCTTATCCCATTTGGGACCAAACTTCAACAAGTCTTTCTTCACACTTCTAAACATTCTTCATCCATCTCTAGCACTTGTAATCAATCAAATTCATTGAATTATAACATATTATAACCCAAAATAACTTTATACAAGCAATTAACAACCTCAAAGCAATGTTTGTGGGTTCTTATCCCATTTGGGACCAAACTTCAACAAGTCTTTCTTCACACTTCTAAACATTCTTCATCCATCTCTAGCACATATAAACAATTAAATTCATTGTATTATAACATATTCTAACCCAAAATAACTTTATACAAGCCATTTACTTCCTCAAAGCATTGGTTGTGGGTTCTTATCCCATTTGAGACCAAACTTCAACAAGTCTTTCTTCACACTTCTAAACATTCTTCATCCATCTCTAGCACTTGTAATCAATCAAATTCATTGTATTATAACATATTCTAACCCAAAATAACTTTATACAAGCAATTAACTACATCAAAGCAATGTTTGTGGGTTCTTATCCCATTTGGGACCAAACTTCAACAAGTCTTTCTTCACACTTCTAAACATTCTTCATCCATCTCTAGCACTTGTAATCAATCAAATTCATTGTATTATAACATATTCTAACCCAAAATAACTTTATACAAGCCATTTACTGCCTCAAAGCATTGGTTGTGGGTTCTTATCCCATTTGGGACCAAACTTCAACAAGTCTTTCTTCACACTTCTAAACATTCTTCATCCATCTCTAGCACTTGTAATCAATCAAATTCATTGTATTATAACATATTCTAACCCAAAATAACTTTATACAAGCCATTTACTTCCTCAAAGCATTGTTTGTGGGTTCTTATCCCATTTGAGACCAAACTTCAACAAGTCTTTCTTCACACTTCTAAACATTCTTCATCCATCTCTAGCACTTGTAAACAATCAAATTCATTGTATTATAACATATTATAACCCAAAACAACTTTATACAAGCCATTTACTGCCTCAAAGCATTGGTTGTGGGTTCTTATCCCATTTGGGACCAAACTTCAACAAGTCTTTCTTCACACTTCTAAACATTCTTCATCCATCTCTAGCACTTGTAATCAATCAAATTCATTGTATTATAACATATTCTAACCCAAAATAACTTTATACAAGCCATTTACTACCTCAAAGCAATGTTTGTGGGTTCTTATCCCATTTGGGACCAAACTTCAACAAGTCTTTCTTCACACTTCTAAACATTCTTCATCCATCTCTAGCACTTGTAATCAATCAAATTCATTGTATTATAACATATTCTAACCCAAAATAACTTTATACAAGCCATTTACTGCCTCAAAGCATTGGTTGTGGGTTCTTATCCCATTTGGGACCAAACTTCAACAAGTCTTTCTTCACACTTCTAAACATTTTTCATCCATCTCTAGCACTTGTAATCAATCAAATTCATTGTATTATAACATATTCTAACCCAAAATAACTTTATACAAGCCATTTACTGCCTCAAAGCATTGGTTGTGGGTTCTTATCCCATTTGGGACCAAACTTCAACAAGTCTTTCTTCACACTTCTAAACATTCTTCATCCATCTCTAGCACTTGTAATCAATCAAATTCATTGTATTATAACATATTATAACCCAAAATAACTTTATACAAGCAATTAACAACCTCAAAGCAATGTTTGTGGGTTCTTATCCCATTTGGGACCAAACTTCAACAAGTCTTTCTTCACACTTCTAAACATTCTTCATCCATCTCTAGCACTTGTAATCAATCAAATTCATTGTATTATAACATATTCTAACCCAAAATAACTTTATACAAGCCATTTACTACATCAAAGCATTGTTTGTGGGTTCTTATCCCATTTGGGACCAAACTTCAACAAGTCTTTCTTCACACTTCTAAACATTCTTCATCCATCTCTAGCACTTGTAATCAATCAAATTCATTGTATTATAACATATTCTAACCCAAAATAACTTTATACAAGCCATTTACTGCCTCAAAGCATTGGTTGTGGGTTCTTATCCCATTTGGGACCAAACTTCAACAAGTCTTTCTTCACACTTCTAAACATTCTTCATCCATCTCTAGCACTTGTAATCAATCAAATTCATTGTATTATAACATATTCTAACCCAAGATAACTTTATACAAGCCATTTACTGCCTCAAAGCATTGGTTGTGGGTTCTTATCCCATTTGGGACCAAACTTCAACAAGTCTTTCTTCACACTTCTAAACATTCTTCATCCATCTCTAGCACTTGTAATCAATCAAATTCATTGTATTATAACATATTATAACCCAAAATAACTTTATACAAGCAATTAACAACCTCAAAGCAATGTTTGTGGGTTCTTATCCCATTTGGGACCAAACTTCAACAAGTCTTTCTTCACACTTCTAAACATTCTTCATCCATCTCTAGCACTTGTAATCAATCAAATTCATTGTATTATAACATATTCTAATCCAAAATAACTTTATACAAGCAATTAACTACATCAAAGCAATGTTTGTGGGTTCTTATCCCATTTGGGACCAAACTTCAACAAGTCTTTCTTCACACTTCTAAACATTCTTCATCCATCTCTAGCACTTGTAATCAATCAAATTCATTGTATTATAACATATTATAACCCAAAATAACTTTATACAAGCAATTAACAACCTCAAAGCAATGTTTGTGGGTTCTTATCCCATTTGGGACCAAACTTCAACAAGTCTTTCTTCACACTTCTAAACATTCTTCATCCATCTCTAGCACTTGTAATCAATCAAATTCATTGTATTATAACATATTCTAACCCAAAATAACTTTATACAAGCAATTAACTACATCAAAGCAATGTTTGTGGGTTCTTATCCCATTTGGGACCAAACTTCAACAAGTCTTTCTTCACACTTCTAAACATTCTTCATCCATCTCTAGCACTTGTAAACAATCAAATTCATTGTATTATAACATATTCTAACCCAAAATAACTTTATACAAGCCATTTACTGCCTCAAAGCATTGTTTGTGGGTTCTTATCCCATTTGGGACCAAACTTCAACAAGTCTTTCTTCACACTTCTAAACATTCTTCATCCATCTCTAGCACTTGTAATCAATCAAATTCATTGTATTATAACATATTCTAACCTAAAATAACTTTATACAATCCATTTACTTCCTCAAAGCATTGGTTGTGGGTTCTTATCCCATTTGGGACCAAACTTCAACAAGTCTTTCTTCACACTTCTAAACATTCTTCATCCATCTCTAGCACTTGTAATCAATCAAATTCATTGTATTATAACATATTATAACCCAAAATAACTTTATACAAGCCATTTACTGCCTCAAAGCATTGGTTGTGGGTTCGTATCCCATTTGGGACCAAACTTCAACAAGTCTTTCTTCACACTTCTAAACATTCTTCATCCATCTCTAGCACTTGTAATCAATCAAATTCATTGTATTATAACATATTCTAACCCAAAATAACTTTATACAAGCCATTTACTACCTCAAAGCAATGTTTGTGGGTTCTTATCCCATTTGGGACCAAACTTCAACAAGTCTTTCTTCACACTTCTAAACATTCTTCATCCATCTCAAGCACTTGTAATCAATCAAATTCATTGTATTATAACATATTCTAACCCAAAATAACTTTATACAAGCCATTTACTGCATCAAAGCATTGGTTGTGGGTTCTTATCCCATTTGGGACCAAACTTCAACAAGTCTTTCTTCACACTTCTAAACATTCTTCATCCATCTCTAGCACTTGTAAACAATCAAATTCATTGTATTATAACATATTCTAACCCAAGATAACTTTATACAAGCCATTTACTGCCTCAAAGCATTGTTTGTGGGTTCTTATCCCATTTGGGACCAAACTTCAACAAGTCTTTCTTCACACTTCTAAACATTCTTCATCCATCTCTAGCACTTGTAATCAATCAAATTCATTGTATTATAACATATTCTAACCCAAAATAACTTTATACAAGCCATTTACTACCTCAAAGCAATGTTTGTGGGTTCTTATCCCATTTGGGACCAAACTTCAACAAGTCTTTCTTCACACTTCTAAACATTCTTCATCCATCTCTAGCACTTGAAATCATTCAAATTCATTGTATTATAACATATTCTAACCCAAAATAACTTTATACAAGCCATTTACTACATCAAAGCATTGTTTGTGGGTTCTTATCCCATTTGGGACCAAACTTCAACAAGTCTTTCTTCACACTTCTAAACATTCTTCATCCATCTCTAGCACTTGTAATCAATCAAATTCATTGTATTATAACATATTCTAACCCAAAATAACTTTATACAAGCCATTTACTGCCTCAAAGCATTGGTTGTGGGTTCTTATCCCATTTGGGACCAAACTTCAACAAGTCTTTCTTCACACTTCTAAACATTCTTCATCCATCTCTAGCACTTGTAATCAATCAAATTCATTGTATTATAACATATTCTAACCCAAGATAACTTTATACAAGCCATTTACTGCCTCAAAGCATTGTTTGTGGGTTCTTATCCCATTTGGGACCAAACTTCAACAAGTCTTTCTTCACACTTCTAAACATTCTTCATCCATCTCTAGCACTTGTAATCAATCAAATTCATTGTATTATAACATATTCTAACCCAAAATAACTTTATACAAGCAATTAACAACCTCAAAGCAATGTTTGTGGGTTCTTATCCCATTTGGGACCAAACTTCAACAAGTCTTTCTTCACACTTCTAAACATTCTTCATCCATCTCTAGCACTTGTAATCAATCAAATTCATTGTATTATAACATATTCTAATCCAAAATAACTTTATACAAGCAATTAACTACATCAAAGCAATGTTTGTGGGTTCTTATCCCATTTGGGACCAAACTTCAACAAGTCTTTCTTCACACTTCTAAACATTCTTCATCCATCTCTAGCACTTGTAATCAATCAAATTCATTGTATTATAACATATTATAACCCAAAATAACTTTATACAAGCAATTAACAACCTCAAAGCAATGTTTGTGGGTTCTTATCCCATTTGGGACCAAACTTCAACAAGTCTTTCTTCACACTTCTAAACATTCTTCATCCATCTCTAGCACTTGCAATCAATCAAATTCATTGTATTATAACATATTCTAATCCAAAATAACTTTATACAAGCAATTAACTACATCAAAGCAATGTTTGTGGGTTCTTATCCCATTTGGGACCAAACTTCAACAAGTCTTTCTTCACACTTCTAAACATTCTTCATCCATCTCTAGCACTTGTAAACAATCAAATTCATTGTATTATAACATATTCTAACCCAAAATAACTTTATACAAGCCATTTACTGCCTCAAAGCATTGGTTGTGGGTTCTTATCCCATTTGGGACCAAACTTCAACAAGTCTTTCTTCACACTTCTAAACATTCTTCATCCATCTCTAGCACTTGTAATCAATTAAATTCATTGTATTATAACATATTCTAACCCAAAATAACTTTATACAAGCCATTTACTTCCTCAAAGCATTGGTTGTGGGTTCTTATCCCATTTGAGACCAAACTTCAACAAGTCTTTCTTCACACTTCTAAACATTCTTCATCCATCTCTAGCACTTGTAATCAATTAAATTCATTGTATTATAACATATTCTAACCCAAAATAACTTTATACAAGCCATTTACTTCCTCAAAGCATTGGTTGTGGGTTCTTATCCCATTTGGGACCAAACTTCAACAAGTCTTTCTTCACACTTCTAAACATTCTTCATCCATCTCTAGCACTTGTAAACAATCAAATTCATTGTATTATAACATATTATAACCCAAAATAACTTTATACAAGCCATTTACTGCCTCAAAGCATTGGTTGTGGGTTCTTATCCCATTTGGGACCAAACTTCAACAAGTCTTTCTTCACACTTCTAAACATTCTTCATCCATCTCTAGCACTTGTAATCAATCAAATTCATTGAATTATAACATATTCTAACCCAAAATAACTTTATACAAGCCATTTACTACCTCAAAGCAATGTTTGTGGGATCTTATCCCATTTGGGACCAAACTTCAACAAGTCTTTCTTCACACTTCTAAACATTCTTCATCCATCTCAAGCACTTGTAATCAATAAAATTCATTGTATTATAACATATTCTAACCCAAAATAACTTTATACAAGCCATTTACTGCATCAAAGCATTGGTTGTGGGTTCTTATCCCATTTGGGACCAAACTTCAACAAGTCTTTCTTCACACTTCTAAACATTTTTCATCCATCTCTAGCACTTGTAAACAATCAAATTCATTGTATTATAACATATTCTAACCCAAGATAACTTTATACAAGCCATTTACTGCCTCAAAGCATTTGTTGTGGGTTCTTATCCCATTTGGGACCAAACTTCAACAAGTCTTTCTTCACACTTCTAAACATTCTTCATCCATCTCTAGCACTTGTAATCAATCAAATTCATTGAATTATAACATATTATAACCCAAAATAACTTTATACAAGCAATTAACAACCTCAAAGCAATGTTTGTGGGTTCTTATCCCATTTGGGACCAAACTTCAACAAGTCTTTCTTCACACTTCTAAACATTCTTCATCCATCTCTAGCACTTGTAATCAATCAAATTCATTGTATTATAACATATTCTAATCCAAAATAACTTTATACAAGCAATTAACTACATCAAAGCAATGTTTGTGGGTTCTTATCCCATTTGGGACCAAACTTCAACAAGTCTTTCTTCACACTTCTAAACATTCTTCATCCATCTCTAGCACTTGTAAACAATCAAATTCATTGTATTATAACATATTCTAACCCAAAATAACTTTATACAAGCCATTTACTGCCTCAAAGCATTGGTTGTGGGTTCTTATCCCATTTGGGACCAAACTTCAACAAGTCTTTCTTCACACTTCTAAACATTCTTCATCCATCTCTAGCACTTGTAAACAATCAAATTCATTGTATTATAACATATTCTAACCCAAGATAACTTTATACAAGCCATTTACTGCCTCAAAGCATTGGTTGTGGGTTCTTATCCCATTTGGGACCAAACTTCAACAAGTCTTTCTTCACACTTCTAAACATTCTTCATCCATCTCTAGCACTTGTAATCAATCAAATTCATTGAATTATAACATATTATAACCCAAAATAACTTTATACAAGCAATTAACAACCTCAAAGCAATGTTTGTGGGTTCTTATCCCATTTGGGACCAAACTTCAACAAGTCTTTCTTCACACTTCTAAACATTCTTCATCCATCTCTAGCACTTGTAATCAATCAAATTCATTGTATTATAACATATTCTAATCCAAAATAACTTTATACAAGCAATTAACTACATCAAAGCAATGTTTGTGGGTTCTTATCCCATTTGGGACCAAACTTCAACAAGTCTTTCTTCACACTTCTAAACATTCTTCATCCATCTCTAGCACTTGTAATCAATCAAATTCATTGAATTATAACATATTATAACCCAAAATAACTTTATACAAGCAATTAACAACCTCAAAGCAATGTTTGTGGGTTCTTATCCCATTTGGGACCAAACTTCAACAAGTCTTTCTTCACACTTCTAAACATTCTTCATCCATCTCTAGCACTTGCAATCAATCAAATTCATTGTATTATAACATATTCTAATCCAAAATAACTTTATACAAGCAATTAACTACATCAAAGCAATGTTTGTGGGTTCTTATCCCATTTGGGACCAAACTTCAACAAGTCTTTCTTCACACTTCTAAACATTCTTCATCCATCTCTAGCACTTGTAAACAATCAAATTCATTGTATTATAACATATTCTAACCCAAAATAACTTTATACAAGCCATTTACTGCCTCAAAGCATTGGTTGTGGGTTCTTATCCCATTTGGGACCAAACTTCAACAAGTCTTTCTTCACACTTCTAAACATTCTTCATCCATCTCTAGCACTTGTAATCAATTAAATTCATTGTATTATAACATATTCTAACCCAAAATAACTTTATACAAGCCATTTACTTCCTCAAAGCATTGGTTGTGGGTTCTTATCCCATTTGAGACCAAACTTCAACAAGTCTTTCTTCACACTTCTAAACATTCTTCATCCATCTCTAGCACTTGTAAACAATCAAATTCATTGTATTATAACATATTATAACCCAAAACAACTTTATACAAGCCATTTACTGCCTCAAAGCATTGGTTGTGGGTTCTTATCCCATTTGGGACCAAACTTCAACAAGTCTTTCTTCACACTTCTAAACATTCTTCATCCATCTCTAGCACTTGTAATCAATCAAATTCATTGAATTATAACATATTCTAACCCAAAATAACTTTATACAAGCCATTTACTACCTCAAAGCAATGTTTGTGGGATCTTATCCCATTTGGGACCAAACTTCAACAAGTCTTTCTTCACACTTCTAAACATTCTTCATCCATCTCAAGCACTTGTAATCAATCAAATTCATTGTATTATAACATATTCTAACCCAAAATAACTTTATACAAGCCATTTACTGCCTCAAAGCATTGGTTGTGGGTTCTTATCCCATTTGGGACCAAACTTCAACAAGTCTTTCTTCACACTTCTAAACATTTTTCATCCATCTCTAGCACTTGTAAACAATCAAATTCATTGTATTATAACATATTCTAACCCAAGATAACTTTATACAAGCCATTTACTGCCTCAAAGCATTGGTTGTGGGTTCTTATCCCATTTGGGACCAAACTTCAACAAGTCTTTCTTCACACTTCTAAACATTCTTCATCCATCTCTAGCACTTGTAATCAATCAAATTCATTGAATTATAACATATTATAACCCAAAATAACTTTATACAAGCAATTAACAACCTCAAAGCAATGTTTGTGGGTTCTTATCCCATTTGGGACCAAACTTCAACAAGTCTTTCTTCACACTTCTAAACATTCTTCATCCATCTCAAGCACTTGTAATCAATAAAATTCATTGTATTATAACATATTCTAACCCAAAATAACTTTATACAAGCCATTTACTGCATCAAAGCATTGGTTGTGGGTTCTTATCCCATTTGGGACCAAACTTCAACAAGTCTTTCTTCACACTTCTAAACATTTTTCATCCATCTCTAGCACTTGTAAACAATCAAATTCATTGTATTATAACATATTCTAACCCAAGATAACTTTATACAAGCCATTTACTGCCTCAAAGCATTTGTTGTGGGTTCTTATCCCATTTGGGACCAAACTTCAACAAGTCTTTCTTCACACTTCTAAACATTCTTCATCCATCTCTAGCACTTGTAATCAATCAAATTCATTGTATTATAACATATTCTAACCCAAAATAACTTTATACAAGCAATTAACAACCTCAAAGCAATGTTTGTGGGTTCTTATCCCATTTGGGACCAAACTTCAACAAGTCTTTCTTCACACTTCTAAACATTCTTCATCCATCTCTAGCACTTGTAATCAATCAAATTCATTGTATTATAACATATTCTAATCCAAAATAACTTTATACAAGCAATTAACTACATCAAAGCAATGTTTGTGGGTTCTTATCCCATTTGGGACCAAACTTCAACAAGTCTTTCTTCACACTTCTAAACATTCTTCATCCATCTCTAGCACTTGTAATCAATCAAATTCATTGTATTATAACATATTATAACCCAAAATAACTTTATACAAGCAATTAACAACCTCAAAGCAATGTTTGTGGGTTCTTATCCCATTTGGGACCAAACTTCAACAAGTCTTTCTTCACACTTCTAAACATTCTTCATCCATCTCTAGCACTTGCAATCAATCAAATTCATTGTATTATAACATATTCTAATCCAAAATAACTTTATACAAGCAATTAACTACATCAAAGCAATGTTTGTGGGTTCTTATCCCATTTGGGACCAAACTTCAACAAGTCTTTCTTCACACTTCTAAACATTCTTCATCCATCTCTAGCACTTGTAAACAATCAAATTCATTGTATTATAACATATTCTAACCCAAAATAACTTTATACAAGCCATTTACTGCCTCAAAGCATTGGTTGTGGGTTCTTATCCCATTTGGGACCAAACTTCAACAAGTCTTTCTTCACACTTCTAAACATTCTTCATCCATCTCTAGCACTTGTAATCAATCAAATTCATTGTATTATAACATATTCTAACCCAAAATAACTTTATACAAGCCATTTACTTCCTCAAAGCATTGGTTGTGGGTTCTTATCCCATTTGGGACCAAACTTCAACAAGTCTTTCTTCACACTTCTAAACATTCTTCATCCATCTCTAGCACTTGTAAACAATCAAATTCATTGTATTATAACATATTATAACCCAAAACAACTTTATACAAGCCATTTACTGCCTCAAAGCATTGGTTGTGGGTTCTTATCCCATTTGGGACCAAACTTCAACAAGTCTTTCTTCACACTTCTAAACATTCTTCATCCATCTCTAGCACTTGTAATCAATCAAATTCATTGTATTATAACATATTCTAACCCAAAATAACTTTATACAAGCCATTTACTACCTCAAAGCAATGTTTGTGGGATCTTATCCCATTTGGGACCAAACTTCAACAAGTCTTTCTTCACACTTCTAAACATTCTTCATCCATCTCAAGCACTTGTAATCAATCAAATTCATTGTATTATAACATATTCTAACCCAAAATAACTTTATACAAGCCATTTACTGCCTCAAAGCATTGGTTGTGGGTTCTTATCCCATTTGGGACCAAACTTCAACAAGTCTTTCTTCACACTTCTAAACATTCTTCATCCATCTCTAGCACTTGTAAACAATCAAATTCATTGTATTATAACATATTCTAACCCAAGATAACTTTATACAAGCCATTTACTGCCTCAAAGCATTGGTTGTGGGTTCTTATCCCATTTGGGACCAAACTTCAACAAGTCTTTCTTCACACTTCTAAACATTCTTCATCCATCTCTAGCACTTGTAATCAATCAAATTCATTGTATTATAACATATTATAACCCAAAATAACTTTATACAAGCAATTAACAACCTCAAAGCAATGTTTGTGGGTTCTTATCCCATTTGGGACCAAACTTCAACAAGTCTTTCTTCACACTTCTAAACATTCTTCATCCATCTCTAGCACTTGTAATCAATTAAATTCATTGTATTATAACATATTCTAATCCAAAATAACTTTATACAAGCAATTAACTACATCAAAGCAATGTTTGTGGGTTCTTATCCCATTTGGGACCAAACTTCAACAAGTCTTTCTTCACACTTCTAAACATTCTTCATCCATCTCTAGCACTTGTAAACAATCAAATTCATTGTATTATAACATATTCTAACCCAAAATAACTTTATACAAGCCATTTACTGCCTCAAAGCATTGGTTGTGGGTTCTTATCCCATTTGGGACCAAACTTCAACAAGTCTTTCTTCACACTTCTAAACATTCTTCATCCATCTCTAGCACTTGTAAACAATCAAATTCATTGTATTATAACATATTCTAACCCAAGATAACTTTATACAAGCCATTTACTGCCTCAAAGCATTGGTTGTGGGTTCTTATCCCATTTGGGACCAAACTTCAACAAGTCTTTCTTCACACTTCTAAACATTCTTCATCAATCTCTAGCACTTGTAAACAATCAAATTCATTGTATTATAACATATTCTAACCCAAGATAACTTTATACAAGCCATTTACTGCCTCAAAGCATTGGTTGTGGGTTCTTATCCCATTTGGGACCAAACTTCAACAAGTCTTTCTTCACACTTCTAAACATTCTTCATCCATCTCTAGCACTTGTAATCAATCAAATTCATTGTATTATAACATATTATAACCCAAAATAACTTTATACAAGCAATTAACAACCTCAAAGCAATGTTTGTGGGTTCTTATCCCATTTGGGACCAAACTTCAACAAGTCTTTCTTCACACTTCTAAACATTCTTCATCCATCTCTAGCACTTGTAATCAATCAAATTCATTGTATTATAACATATTCTAATCCAAAATAACTTTATACAAGCAATTAACTACATCAAAGCAATGTTTGTGGGTTCTTATCCCATTTGGGACCAAACTTCAACAAGTCTTTCTTCACACTTCTAAACATTCTTCATCCATCTCTAGCACTTGTAAACAATCAAATTCATTGTATTATAACATATTCTAACCCAAAATAACTTTATACAAGCCATTTACTGCCTCAAAGCATTGGTTGTGGGTTCTTATCCCATTTGGGACCAAACTTCAACAAGTCTTTCTTCACACTTCTAAACATTCTTCATCCATCTCTAGCACTTGTAATCAATTAAATTCATTGTATTATAACATATTCTAATCCAAAATAACTTTATACAAGCAATTAACTACATCAAAGCAATGTTTGTGGGTTCTTATCCCATTTGGGACCAAACTTCAACAAGTCTTTCTTCACACTTCTAAACATTCTTCATCCATCTCTAGCACTTGTAATCAATCAAATTCATTGTATTATAACATATTCTAACCCAAAATAACTTTATACAAGCCATTTACTGCCTCAAAGCATTGGTTGTGGGTTCTTATCCCATTTGGGACCAAACTTCAACAAGTCTTTCTTCACACTTCTAAACATTCTTCATCCATCTCTAGCACTTGTAAACAATCAAATTCATTGTATTATAACATATTCTAACCCAAGATAACTTTATACAAGCCATTTACTGCCTCAAAGCATTGGTTGTGGGTTCTTATCCCATTTGGGACCAAACTTCAACAAGTCTTTCTTCACACTTCTAAACATTCTTCATCAATCTCTAGCACTTGTAAACAATCAAATTCATTGTATTATAACATATTCTAACCCAAGATAACTTTATACAAGATAACCCAAGATAACCTTGTGCCTAGTATAATTGACACCTAGTGCACATCCAATCTTGAACTCCAACAACGTGACGCTAACACACATGTCTTGAGTTGATTCATCACTTTCCACCAGCTTGCCTTTCCATTAGGCGTCTCCACAAGAACTTCAAACATAGCATTCACCCTCGGTAAGCCTCGCAGGTTCTCCCTTGATCTTCCGGAGCTTTGACTCGCTAGAAAGAACATCCTTGTGGTCTCCAAAGCTTGATGGCCATTGGTTCTAACTTCAAGCATTGTGTTGCGCCTTCAAGAACCAACAAGGTTCATAAGAGAATTTGTAACCAGAATGAGAGTATGAGTAACCAAGATTTTGAGAATAAGTAGCCAAGAGAATAGAGTAACCAGAATGAGAGATTTAGTAACCAAGAATGAGAGATTTTGCGGAATAGAAAAGAGAGTGAGTGTTTGGGTGTTTGTGGGTGTTTGGATAGAGATTTCCTCTGAATTTCTTTGCTTATAAAAGCCAAAACAGCTCAGATCTTTCAACCTGGCTCTGATACCATGTAAGATTTCAAAGAGATTGAGCTGCAAGATCTAATCTCCTCCTTAAACTCACAAGAAACTCACAAGAACACCAAATCTGAGTTTGTGTGCTCTTGTGTATAACCATCAAGAAACGAACACAATGAGAGCTGTTCTTGAGGTTATAACTAAGTCATACACGCCCATTGAAGCTGTGTATACTCAAGAATAAGCATGAGACGCAACAGCTCTCTCACACCAAAACAGAACCCAAAACCCTTATAGAATCGATTTAGAGAGTGGGAGAGAATTGAATGAGAGAATGGGATGAGACCAAGCATTGCCAAAGCTTGGTCTCTCCATGAGAGTATAAAGATCAGAACTTCCCCATTTGTGAGTATAAGAGACGATTTTAGTATAGGGGAAGACTCCCCAAAGGAGAGCTTAACTTTTATTAAGCTTTAAGCATGCATATATATACAAAATGAATGAGACACATTGGGTGGCTTGTTGCCCTACTTCCCAACGTCTATATTGCTCTAATACACTCATTTACAATCAAACTAAAGCAGCTAAAGTGAAGAGAAAGTGACATAAAGGGAGAGAGAGAGCTGGTCCAAAGCGTTGATAGTGACATCTCCAAAATGGCTTCTTAGGCCAACATGTGACTCTCCCACTTGTTTCTTCTTCTCTTAATACAACATGTGACTTTGGAGAGATATATGGACGCCCAAAGGGTGAAAGGGACAGCTCCTAACGTTCCTTAGTTACATGTGGTCCTCCTTGCAAGTTGATTGCTTCCTCACCCACATGTAGCTCATTTTGGCGCCTAAACACATTTGAATCTAGGGCCTTCTTCACTTCGTTCATCGACCCTAGATTTGCACATTCTTTATCATCTTGTTGTTGACCCTAGATTTGCACATTCTTTATCATCTTGTTGTTGACCCTAGATTTGCACATCTTCATCTTCAAGATTGACCCGAACTTTGCACATTCTTCTTTGGTGATTAAACCCCGGTTTTGCACATCTTGATGATGACCCGAACTTTGCACAACTTGATAACTTCATGAATGACCCGAACTTTGCACATCTTGATAACTTCATGAATGACCCGAACTTTGCACATCTTGATCACTTCATGAATGACCCGAACTTTGCACTTCTTGATCACTTCATGAATGACCCGAACTTTGCACATCTTGATCACTTCATGAATGACCCGAACTTTGCACAAGCTTCGGTCTTGATAACTTTGACCCGAACTTTGCACACCTTGATCACGTGTGTGCCTAGAGACCGATCGTTCTAGTGGATAGATTGATCGATCCCTTGTTGTGAACGATCGGTCATTTCCTTATTGTTGTGATCGATCGATCCCTTGATGTTGTGATCGATCGTTCCTTCATTGCTTGTGCTCATTTATTTCAATACTCCCCCTCAAGCTTGACCGGAAGGGGTGGAGGTTAAGCTTGGACATAAATGAGCATGATCAAGTATCACTCCTTGAACCACATGAACTCGTCCTAGTCTTCTAGGCTTCGGACTTAAGCTTTCCCATTAGCTTCTTCCTCTCAATACTCCCCCTCAAGCTTGGACGTTGGGGACCAAAGGCCAAGCTTGCAACACGCAAATGACTACCTCATTAAAAACCTTAGCAAAGAAAACCTCTTGGGATAAAACTTTGCTAAGGGAAAAAGAGTATAGTCTTCACGGTTGAATGATTTAGCTATAGCCATGGTTTGAATGTAGGGTCACTTGGGCTTCTTGCTTTGACTTCTTGTTGAGACTCTAATCCTCCGTGTGTGTACTCGCTTAAGGAACTCCTCCTTTCGGTCACCACCATGGATTGATCTTTCTTTGTTTAGTCAAGCCACCATTAGCCTTGCTTCTTCCCTTTCCATACCATAGCTTCCATGATCTAACCGGTTCTCTTCTTTTCATCTAGCTTCTCTATGGCTTTCTTTCTCTTTTACACCTTCATTCAAAAGATGTAAAGAAATCTTAAGTATATGTGCCATAAGAATAACATTAAGCTTAGATGAGACTTGAGAGAACTAACTTAAATTGAACTACAAGAATATAAATCAGATAATAAACAAGAAATGCTGTTTTAAAAACATGCTAAATCCAATTAAAAATTCAGTTCATAAAAACAGATTTTAACAAATTGACTAATGTCATATAAATATTTTAAAAACTGATATTAACCTTTTAAAACATATAAAATACTTAATAAAAATATTTTCACCTTTTTAAATAATTTAAAAACGTTTGAAAAATACTTCAAAAATATTTTCAACTTCAAAATAATTTAAATTCGTTTTTAAAAACATTTTACTGTTTAAAAACACAAAACAGAATTTAAGAAATAATTTTAAAAAGAATATAAATTTAAATAAATTCAAATTTAGTAAATCTAAATTCAAAAATATGACTAACTCTAATCATATTGGACAAGCTAAAAAAAAAAAAAAAATTCAGATCACATAACAATTCCTAAAAACATTTCAACAATGAAGAAAGCAATTATATCCATAATGCAATTTCAATGTCAAATATAGGCAATATAATCAACAACAAATTAAAGAGTAAGGTTTAGAATTAGCCTTTTGTCTTCTTTGTTGTAATTGGTTGGATGAGACTTGGTTTGCATCACCATTTGAGTTTCTGCCCATTGGTCTCCTCTCCATGGTTGATGACTACTAGAACTCAATCCACCTCTCTTCTACATCCAACTTTGGATGAGCTTCATGATTGGCTTGGAGGCTTCTTCTCCAGCCGCTTCTTGACTTCAATTTGGCTTCATTGGAAGCTTTTTTTCGTTGCCATTCAATGGCCAATCGATCCCTTAACCGACCTTCATGGTCGATTGCTTCTTCTTATTCGCGTCAGAATGATATGTGCCCACTGAATGGGTCATAACTTCTTAACGCCTGCTCGTATCCGGATGATTTTACTTCCACTGGAAAGCTTACTCAATTTCCAAGAACTTGTATGAAGGACATTGGAGCTGAATCGCAGTGAAAGGCCTTCGTACGAGTCGATCTTTAAGACGCTTCGACAGAGACTTTGCTTCTTGCCGAGAATATAACCAGAATTTGTGACTTCGTAACCAAGATCTTGAATCATCTTGGGAACCAATAACTTGAGTTTTCTATGGCTTGGGCCATCTCTTGAGTCAAGAAACCTTGTGCCTAGTATAATTGACACCTAGTGCACATCCAATCTTGAACTCCAACAACGTGACGCTAACACACATGTCTTGAGTTGATTCATCACTTTCCACCAGCTTGCCTTTCCATTAGGCGTCTCCACAAGAACTTCAAACATAGCATTCACCCTCGGTAAGCCTCGCAGGTTCTCCCTTGATCTTCCGGAGCTTTGACTCGCTAGAAAGAACATCCTTGTGGTCTCCAAAGCTTGATGGCCATTGGTTCTAACTTCAAGCATTGTGTTGCGCCTTCAAGAACCAACAAGGTTCATAAGAGTATTTGTAACCAGAATGAGAGTATGAGTAACCAAGATTTTGAGAATAAGTAGCCAAGAGAATAGAGTAACCAGAATGAGAGATTTAGTAACCAAGAATGAGAGATTTTGCGGAATAGAAAAGAGAGTGAGTGTTTGGGTGTTTGTGGGTGTTTGGATAGAGATTTCCTCTGAATTTCTTTGCTTATAAAAGCCAAAACAGCTCAGATCTTTCAACCTGGCTCTGATACCATGTAAGATTTCAAAGAGATTGAGCTGCAAGATCTAATCTCCTCCTTAAACTCACAAGAAACTCACAAGAACACCAAATCTGAGTTTGTGTGCTCTTGTGTATAACCATCAAGAAACGAACACAATGAGAGCTGTTCTTGAGGTTATAACTAAGTCATACACGCCCATTGAAGCTGTGTATACTCAAGAATAAGCATGAGACGCAACAGCTCTCTCACACCAAAACAGAACCCAAAACCCTTATAGAATCGATTTAGAGAGTGGGAGAGAATTGAATGAGAGAATGGGATGAGACCAAGCATTGCCAAAGCTTGGTCTCTCCATGAGAGTATAAAGATCAGAACTTCCCCATTTGTGAGTATAAGAGACGATTTTAGTATAGGGGAAGACTCCCCAAAGGAGAGCTTAACTTTTATTAAGCTTTAAGCATGCATATATATACAAAATGAATGAGACACATTGGGTGGCTTGTTGCCCTACTTCCCAACGTCTATATTGCTCTAATACACTCATTTACAATCAAACTAAAGCAGCTAAAGTGAAGAGAAAGTGACATAAAGGGAGAGAGAGAGCTGGTCCAAAGCGTTGATAGTGACATCTCCAAAATGGCTTCTTAGGCCAACATGTGACTCTCCCACTTGTTTCTTCTTCTCTTAATACAACATGTGACTTTGGAGAGATATATGGACGCCCAAAGGGTGAAAGGGACAGCTCCTAACGTTCCTTAGTTACATGTGGTCCTCCTTGCAAGTTGATTGCTTCCTCACCCACATGTAGCTCATTTTGGCGCCTAAACACATTTGAATCTAGGGCCTTCTTCACTTCGTTCATCGACCCTAGATTTGCACATTCTTTATCATCTTGTTGTTGACCCTAGATTTGCACATTCTTTATCATCTTGTTGTTGACCCTAGATTTGCACATCTTCATCTTCAAGATTGACCCGAACTTTGCACATTCTTCTTTGGTGATTAAACCCCGGTTTTGCACATCTTGATGATGACCCGAACTTTGCACAACTTGATAACTTCATGAATGACCCGAACTTTGCACATCTTGATAACTTCATGAATGACCCGAACTTTGCACATCTTGATCACTTCATGAATGACCCGAACTTTGCACTTCTTGATCACTTCATGAATGACCCGAACTTTGCACATCTTGATCACTTCATGAATGACCCGAACTTTGCAC
The DNA here is from genome assembly GCA_036452645.1 of Capsella bursa-pastoris. Lineage (NCBI taxonomy): Eukaryota > Viridiplantae > Streptophyta > Magnoliopsida > Brassicales > Brassicaceae > Capsella > Capsella bursa-pastoris. The sequence continues at coordinate 8,123,994 of CP144192.1, forward strand.
AAGCTTCGGTCTTGATAACTTTGACCCGAACTTTGCACACCTTGATCACGTGTGTGCCTAGAGACCGATCGTTCTAGTGGATAGATTGATCGATCCCTTGTTGTGAACGATCGGTCATTTCCTTATTGTTGTGATCGATCGATCCCTTGATGTTGTGATCGATCGTTCCTTCATTGCTTGTGCTCATTTATTTCAATAATTATAACATATTATAACCCTATACAACTCTATACAAGCCTTTTACTTCCTCAAAGCAATGGTTGTGGGTTCTTATCCCATTTGAGACCAAACTTCAACAAGTCTTTCTTCACACTTCTAAACATTCTTCATCCATCTCTAGCACTTGTAAACAATCAAATTCATTGTATTATAACATATTATAACCCAAAACAACTTTATACAAGCCATTTACTTCCTCAAAGCATTGGTTGTGGGTTCTTATCCCATTTGGGACCAAACTTCAACAAGTCTTTCTTCACACTTCTAAACATTCTTCATCCATCTCTAGCACTTGTAATCAATCAAATTCATTGAATTATAACATATTATAACCCAAAATAATTTTATACAAGCAATTAACAACCTCAAAGCAATGTTTGTGGGTTCTTATCCCATTTGGGACCAAACTTCAACAAGTCTTTCTTCACACTTCTAAACATTCTTCATCCATCTCTAGCACTTGTAATCAATTAAATTCATTGTATTATAACATATTCTAACCCAAAATAACTTTATACAAGCCATTTACTTCCTCAAAGAATTGGTTGTGGGTTCTTATCCCATTTGGGAGCAAACTTCAACAAGTCTTTCTTCACACTTCTAAACATTCTTCATCCATCTCTAGCACTTGTAATCAATCAAATTCATTGTATTATAACATATTCTAACCCAAAATAACTTTATACAAGCCATTTACTGCCTCAAAGCATTTGTTGTTGGTTCTTATCCCATTTGGGACCAAACTTCAACAAGTCTTTCTTCACACTTCTAAACATTCTTCATCCATCTCTAGCACTTGTAATCAATCAAATTCATTGTATTATAACATATTCTAACCCAAAATAACTTTATACAAGCCATTTACTGCCTCAAAGCATTGGTTGTGGGTTCTTATCCCATTTGGGACCAAACTTCAACAAGTCTTTCTTCACACTTCGAAACATTCTTCATCCATCTCTAGCACTTGTAATCAATCAAATTCATTGAATTATAACATATTATAACCCAAAATAACTTTATACAAGCAATTAACAACCTCAAAGCAATGTTTGTGGGTTCTTATCCCATTTGGGACCAAACTTCAACAAGTCTTTCTTCACACTTCTAAACATTCTTCATCCATCTCTAGCACTTATAAACAATCAAATTCATTGTATTATGAAATATTCTAACCCAAAATAACTTTATACAAGCCATTTACTTCCTCAAAGCAATGTTTGTGGGATCTTATCCCATTTGGGACCAAACTTCAACAAGTCTTTCTTCACACTTCTAAACATTCTTCATCCATCTCTAGCACTTGTAATCAATCAAATTCATTGTATTATAACATATTCTAACCCAAAATAATTTTATACAAGCCATTTACTGCCTCAAAGCATTGGTTGTGGGTTCTTATCCCATTTGGGACCAAACTTCAACAAGTCTTTCTTCACACTTCTAAACATTCTTCATCCATCTCTAGCACTTGTAATCAATCAAATTCATTGAATTATAACATATTATAACCCAAAATAACTTTATACAAGCAATTAACAACCTCAAAGCAATGTTTGTGGGTTCTTATCCCATTTGGGACCAAACTTCAACAAGTCTTTCTTCACACTTCTAAACATTCTTCATCCATCTCTAGCACTTGTAAACAATCAAATTCATTGTATTATAACATATTCTAACCCAAAATAACTTTATACAAGCCATTTACTGCCTCAAAGCATTGGTTGTGGGTTCTTATCCCATTTGGGACCAAACTTCAACAAGTCTTTCTTCACACTTCTAAACATTCTTCATCCATCTCTAGCACTTGTAATCAATCAAATTCATTGTATTATAACATATTCTAACCCAAAATAACTTTATACAAGCAATTAACAACCTCAAAGCAATGTTTGTGGGTTCTTATCCCATTTGGGACCAAACTTCAACAAGTCTTTCTTCACACTTCTAAACATTCTTCATCCATCTCTAGCACTTATAAACAATCAAATTCATTGTATTATAACATATTCTAACCCAAAATAACTTTATACAAGCCATTTACTTAGTAAAAGCATTGGTTGTGGGTTTTTATCCCATTTGGGACCAAACTTCAACAAGTCTTTCTTCACACTTCTAAACATTCTTCATCCATCTCTAGCACTTGTAATCAATCAAATTCATTGTATTATAACATATTCTAACCCAAAATAACTTTATACAAGCCATTTACTGCCTCAAAGCATTGGTTGTGGGTTCTTATCCCATTTGGGACCAAACTTCAACAAGTCTTTCTTCACACTTCTAAACATTCTTCATCCATCTCTAGCACTTGTAATCAATCAAATTCATTGAATTATAACATATTATAACCCAAAATAACTTTATACAAGCAATTAACAACCTCAAAGCAATGTTTGTGGGTTCTTATCCCATTTGGGACCAAACTTCAACAAGTCTTTCTTCACACTTCTAAACATTCTTCATCCATCTCTAGCACTTATAAACAATCAAATTCATTGTATTATGACATATTCTAACCCAAAATAACTTTATACAAGCCATTTACTTTCTCAAAGCATTGGTTGTGGGTTCTTATCCCATTTGGGACCAAACTTCAACAAGTCTTTCTTCACACTTCTAAACATTCTTCATCCATCTCTAGCACTTGTAATCAATCAAATTCATTTTATTATAACATATTATAACCCAAAATAACTTTATACAAGCAATTAACAACCTCAAAGCAATGTTTGTGGGTTCTTATCCCATTTGGGACCAAACTTCAACAAGTCTTTCTTCACACTTCTAAACATTCTTCATCCATCTCTAGCACTTATAAACAATCAAATTCATTGTATTATAACATATTCTAACCCAAAATAACTTTATACAAGCCATTTACTGCCTCAAAGCATTGGTTGTGGGTTTTTATCCCATTTGGGACCAAACTTCAACAAGTCTTTCTTCACACTTCTAAACATTCTTCATCCATCTCTAGCACTTGTAATCAATCAAATTCATTGTATTATAACATATTCTAACCCAAAATAACTTTATACAAGCCATTTACTGCCTCAAAGCATTGGTTGTGGGTTCTTATCCCATTTGGGACCAAACTTCAACAAGTCTTTCTTCACACTTCTAAACATTCTTCATCCATCTCTAGCACTTGTAATCAATCAAATTCATTGAATTATAACATATTATAACCCAAAATAACTTTATACAAGCAATTAACAACCTCAAAGCAATGTTTGTGGGTTCTTATCCCATTTGGGACCAAACTTCAACAAGTCTTTCTTCACACTTCTAAACATTCTTCATCCATCTCTAGCAGTTGTAAACAATCAAATTCATTGTATTATAGCATATTCTAACCCAAAATAACTTTATACAAGCCATTTACTGCCTCAAAGCATTGGTTGTGGGTTCTTATCCCATTTGGGACCAAACTTCAACAAGTCTTTCTTCACACTTCTAAACATTCTTCATCCATCTCTAGCACTTGTAATCAATCAAATTCATTGAATTATAACATATTATAACCCAAAATAACTTTATACAAGCAATTAACAACCTCAAAGCAATGTTTGTGGGTTCTTATCCCATTTGGGACCAAACTTCAACAAGTCTTTCTTCACACTTCTAAACATTCTTCATCCATCTCTAGCACTTATAAACAATCAAATTCATTGTATTATGAAATATTCTAACCCAAAATAACTTTATACAAGCCATTTACTTCCTCAAAGCATTGGTTGTGGGTTTTTATCCCATTTGAGACCAAACTTCAACAAGTCTTTCTTCACACTTCTAAACATTCTTCATCCATCTCTAGCACTTGTAATCAATCAAATTCATTGTATTATAACATATTCTAACCCAAAATAACTTTATACAAGCCATTTACTGCCTCAAAGCATTGGTTGTGGGTTCTTATCCCATTTGGGACCAAACTTCAACAAGTCTTTCTTCACACTTCTAAACATTCTTCATCCATCTCTAGCACTTGTAATCAATCAAATTCATTGAATTATAACATATTATAACCCAAAATAACTTTATACAAGCAATTAACAACCTCAAAGCAATGTTTGTGGGTTCTTATCCCATTTGGGACCAAACTTCAACAAGTCTTTCTTCACACTTCTAAACATTCTTCATCCATCTCTAGCACTTATAAACAATCAAATTCATTGTATTATGACATATTCTAACCCAAAATAACTTTATACAAGCCATTTACTTTCTCAAAGCATTGGTTGTGGGTTCTTATCCCATTTGGGACCAAACTTCAACAAGTCTTTCTTCACACTTCTAAACATTCTTCATCCATCTCTAGCACTTGTAATCAATCAAATTCATTTTATTATAACATATTCTAACCCAAAATAACTTTATACAAGCCATTTCCTACCTCAAAGCACTGGTTGTAGGTTCTTATCCCATTTGGGACCAAACTTCAACAAGTCTTTCTTCACACTTCTAAACATTCTTCATCCATCTCTAGCACTTGTAATCAATCAAATTCATTGTATTATAACATATTCTAACCCAAAATAACTTTATACAAGCCATTTACTACCTCAAAGCAATGTTTGTGGGATCTTATCCCATTTGGGACCAAACTTCAACAAGTCTTTCTTCACACTTCTAAACATTCTTCATCCATCTCAAGCACTTGTAATCAATCAAATTCATTGTATTATAACATATTCTAACCCAAAATAACTTTATACAAGCCATTTACTGCCTCAAAGCATTGGTTGTGGGTTCTTATCCCATTTGGGACCAAACTTCAACAAGTCTTTCTTCACACTTCTAAACATTCTTCATCAATCTCTAGCACTTGTAAACAATCAAATTCATTGTATTATAACATATTCTAACCCAAGATAACTTTATACAAGCCATTTACTGCCTCAAAGCATTGGTTGTGGGTTCTTATCCCATTTGGGACCAAACTTCAACAAGTCTTTCTTCACACTTCTAAACATTCTTCATCCATCTCTAGCACTTGTAATCAATCAAATTCATTGAATTATAACATATTATAACCCAAAATAACTTTATACAAGCAATTAACAACCTCAAAGCAATGTTTGTGGGTTCTTATCCCATTTGGGACCAAACTTCAACAAGTCTTTCTTCACACTTCTAAACATTCTTCATCCATCTCTAGCACTTGTAATCAATCAAATTCATTGAATTATAACATATTATAACCCAAAATAACTTTATACAAGCAATTAACAACCTCAAAGCAATGTTTGTGGGTTCTTATCCCATTTGGGACCAAACTTCAACAAGTCTTTCTTCACACTTCTAAACATTCTTCATCCATCTCTAGCACTTATAAACAATCAAATTCATTTTATTATAACATATTCTAACCCAAAATAACTTTATACAAGCCATTTACTACCTCAAAGCATTGGTTGTGGGTTCTTATCCCATTTGGGACCAAACTTCAACAAGTCTTTCTTCACACTTCTAAACATTCTTCATCCATCTCTAGCACTTGTAATCAATCAAATTCATTGTATTATAACATATTCTAACCCAAAATAACTTTATACAAGCCATTTACTGCCTCAAAGCATTGGTTGTGGGTTCTTATCCCATTTGGGACCAAACTTTAACAAGTCTTTCTTCACACTTCTAAACATTCTTCATAAATCTCTAGCACTTGTAATCAATCAAATTCATTTTATTATAACATATTCTAACCCAAAATAACTTTATACAAGCCATTTCCTACCTCAAAGCACTGGTTGTAGGTTCTTATCCCATTTGGGACCAAACTTCAACAAGTCTTTCTTCACACTTCTAAACATTCTTCATCCATCTCTAGAACTTGTAATCAATCAAATTCATTGTATTATAACATATTCTAACCCAAAATAACTTTATACAAGCCATTTACTACCTCAAAGCAATGTTTGTGGGATCTTATCCCATTTGGGACCAAACTTCAACAAGTCTTTCTTCACACTTCTAAACATTCTTCATCCATCTCAAGCACTTGTAATCAATCAAATTCATTGTATTATAACATATTCTAACCCAAAATAACTTTATACAAGCCATTTACTGCCTCAAAGCATTGGTTGTGGGTTCTTATCCCATTTGGGACCAAACTTCAACAAGTCTTTCTTCACACTTCTAAACATTCTTCATCAATCTCTAGCACTTGTAAACAATCAAATTCATTGTATTATAACATATTCTAACCCAAGATAACTTTATACAAGCCATTTACTGCCTCAAAGCATTGGTTGTGGGTTCTTATCCCATTTGGGACCAAACTTCAACAAGTCTTTCTTCACACTTCTAAACATTCTTCATCCATCTCTAGCACTTGTAATCAATCAAATTCATTGAATTATAACATATTATAACCCAAAATAACTTTATACAAGCAATTAACAACCTCAAAGCAATGTTTGTGGGTTCTTATCCCATTTGGGACCAAACTTCAACAAGTCTTTCTTCACACTTCTAAACATTCTTCATCCATCTCTAGCACTTGTAATCAATCAAATTCATTGAATTATAACATATTATAACCCAAAATAACTTTATACAAGCAATTAACAACCTCAAAGCAATGTTTGTGGGTTCTTATCCCATTTGGGACCAAACTTCAACAAGTCTTTCTTCACACTTCTAAACATTCTTCATCCATCTCTAGCACTTATAAATAATCAAATTCATTTTATTATAACATATTCTAACCCAAAATAACTTTATACAAGCCATTTACTACCTCAAAGCATTGGTTGTGGGTTCTTATCCCATTTGGGACCAAACTTCAACAAGTCTTTCTTCACACTTCTAAACATTCTTCATCCATCTCTAGCACTTGTAATCAATCAAATTCATTTTATTATAACATATTCTAACCCAAAATAACTTTATACAAGCCATTTCCTACCTCAAAGCACTGGTTGTAGGTTCTTATCCCATTTGGGACCAAACTTCAACAAGTCTTTCTTCACACTTCTAAACATTCTTCATCCATCTCTAGCACTTGTAATCAATCAAATTCATTGTATTATAACATATTCTAACCCAAAATAACTTTATACAAGCCATTTACTACCTCAAAGCAATGTTTGTGGGATCTTATCCCATTTGGGACCAAACTTCAACAAGTCTTTCTTCACACTTCTAAACATTCTTCATCCATCTCAAGCACTTGTAATCAATCAAATTCATTGTATTATAACATATTCTAACCCAAAATAACTTTATACAAGCCATTTACTGCCTCAAAGCATTGGTTGTGGGTTCTTATCCCATTTGAGACCAAACTTCAACAAGTCTTTCTTCACACTTCTAAACATTCTTCATCTATCTCTAGCACTTGTAAACAATCAAATTCATTGTATTATAATATATTCTAACCCAAGATAACTTTATACAAGCCATTTACTGCCTCAAAGCATTGGTTGTGGGTTCTTATCCCATTTGGGACCAAACTTCAACAAGTCTTTCTTCACACTTCTAAACATTCTTCATCCATCTCTAGCACTTGTAATCAATCAAATTCATTGAATTATAACATATTATAACCCAAAATAACTTTATACAAGCAATTAACAACCTCAAAGCAATGTTTGTGGGTTCTTATCCCATTTGGGACCAAACTTCAACAAGTCTTTCTTCACACTTCTAAACATTCTTCATCCATCTCTAGCACTTGTAATCAATCAAATTCATTGTATTATAACATATTCTAATCCAAAATAACTTTATACAAGCAATTAACTACATCAAAGCAATGTTTGTGGGTTCTTATCCCATTTGGGACCAAACTTCAACAAGTCTTTCTTCACACTTCTAAACATTCTTCATCCATCTCTAGCACTTGTAAACAATCAAATTCATTGTATTATAACATATTCTAACCCAAAATAACTTTATACAAGCCATTTACTGCCTCAAAGCATTGGTTGTGGGTTCTTATCCCATTTGGGACCAAACTTCAACAAGTCTTTCTTCACACTTCTAAACATTCTTCATCCATCTCTAGCACTTGTAATCAATTAAATTCATTGTATTATAACATATTCTAACCCAAAATAACTTTATACAAGCCATTTACTTCCTCAAACCATTGGTTGTGGGTTCTTATCCCATTTGAGACCAAACTTCAACAAGTCTTTCTTCACACTACTAAACATTCTTCATCCATCTCTAGCACTTGTAAACAATCAAATTCATTGTATTATAACATATTCTAACCCAAAACAACTTTATACAAGCCATTTACTACCTCAAAGCATTGGTTGTGGGTTCTTATCCCATTTGGGACCAAACTTCAACAAGTCTTTCTTCACACTTCTAAACATTCTTCATCCATCTCTAGCACTTGTAATCAATCAAATTCATTTTATTATAACATATTCTAACCCAAAATAACTTTATACAAGCCATTTCCTACCTCAAAGCACTGGTTGTAGGTTCTTATCCCATTTGGGACCAAACTTCAACAAGTCTTTCTTCACACTTCTAAACATTCTTCATCCATCTCTAGCACTTATAAACAATCAAATTCATTGTATTATGACATATTCTAACCCAAAATAACTTTATACAAGCCATTTACTTCCTCAAAGCATTGGTTGTGGGTTCTTATCCCATTTGAGACCAAACTTCAACAAGTCTTTCTTCACACTTCTAAACATTCTTCATCCATCTCTAGCACTTGTAATCAATCAAATTCATTGTATTATAACATATTCTAACCAAAAATAACTTTATACAAGCCATTTACTGCCTCAAAGCATTAGTTGTTGGTTCTTATCCCATTTGGGACCAAACTTCAACAAGTCTTTCTTCACACTTCTAAACATTCTTCATCCATCTCTAGCACTTGTAAACAATCAAATTCATTGTATTATAGCATATTCTAACCCAAAATAACTTTATACAAGCCATTTACTGCCTCAAAGCATTGGTTGTGGGTTCTTATCCCATTTGGGACCAAACTTCAACAAGTCTTTCTTCACACTTCTAAACATTCTTCATCCATCTCTAGCACTTGTAATCAATCAAATTCATTGAATTATAACATATTATAACCCAAAATAACTTTATACAAGCAATTAACAACCTCAAAGCAATGTTTGTGGGTTCTTATCCCATTTGGGACCAAACTTCAACAAGTCTTTCTTCACACTTCTAAACATTCTTCATCCATCTCTAGCACTTATAAACAATCAAATTCATTGTATTATGAAATATTCTAACCCAAAATAACTTTATACAAGCCATTTACTTCCTCAAAGCATTGGTTGTGGGTTTTTATCCCATTTGAGACCAAACTTCAACAAGTCTTTCTTCACACTTCTAAACATTCTTCATCCATCTCTAGCACTTGTAATCAATCAAATTCATTGTATTATAACATATTCTAACCCAAAATAACTTTATACAAGCCATTTACTGCCTCAAAGCATTGGTTGTGGGTTCTTATCCCATTTGGGACCAAACTTCAACAAGTCTTTCTTCACACTTCTAAACATTCTTCATCCATCTCTAGCACTTGTAAACAATCAAATTCATTGTATTATAACATATTATAACCCAAAACAACTTTATACAAGCCATTTACTGCCTCAAAGCATTGGTTGTGGGTTCTTATCCCATTTGGGACCAAACTTCAACAAGTCTTTCTTCACACTTCTAAACATTCTTCATCCATCTCTAGCACTTGTAAACAATAAAATTCATTGTATTATAGCATATTCTAACCCAAAATAACTTTATACAAGCCATTTACTGCCTCAAAGCATTGGTTGTGGGTTCTTATCCCATTTGGGACCAAACTTCAACAAGTCTTTCTTCACACTTCTAAACATTCTGTAAGATTTCAAAGAGATTGAGCTGCAAGATCTAATCTCCTCCTTAAACTCACAAGAAACTCACAAGAACACCAAATCTGAGTTTGTGTGCTCTTGTGTATAACCATCAAGAAACGAACACAATGAGAGCTGTTCTTGAGGTTATAACTAAGTCATACACGCCCATTGAAGCTGTGTATACTCAAGAATAAGCATGAGACGCAACAGCTCTCTCACACCAAAACAGAACCCAAAACCCTTATAGAATCGATTTAGAGAGTGGGAGAGAATTGAATGAGAGAATGGGATGAGACCAAGCATTGCCAAAGCTTGGTCTCTCCATGAGAGTATAAAGATCAGAACTTCCCCATTTGTGAGTATAAGAGACGATTTTAGTATAGGGGAAGACTCCCCAAAGGAGAGCTTAACTTCTATTAAGCTTTAAGCATACATATATATACAAAATGAATGAGACACATTGGGTGGCTTGTTGCCCTACTTCCCAACGTCTATATTGTTCAAATACACTCACTTACAACCAAAATAAAGTAGCTAAAGTGAAGAGAAAGTGACTTGAGGAGAGAGAGGGAGTTGCACCCAAAGCTTGATAGCGACAGCTCCTAAACGGCTCTCTAGGTGCAACATGTGACTCTTTCTTCTTCCTTCCCTTTAAACGACCAAAATGCTTTCTTGTAGTGATAGTGACAGCTTCTAGACTCTTCTTAACTTCACATGTGATTTGTTGCAACTTGCTTTGCTTCCAAACACATGTGACACTTTTATTTTCCCACCTAAACACATTTGAATGTGTTTCAATACTTGTTGAGCGTTTGCAGCCTTTCTTCTATTGGTTCTTGGGCTTCTAAGTGTTGACACAAGTCTTGGGCCTTCATTAAACTCATTTTCTCCAAGCCCCATACGAACTGCCTTCTCTTTACCCATCTTGATTTCGACAATTCCTACGGACCGATCGTTCTACTAGATAGATCGATCGGTCCCTTGTTGTTGATCACAACAACTCATGGAGGATAGCTCATGTCTTCATCCATAGAAGTTTTCTTCAGCCTTGACACTCTTAAGCTTCTTCTCATATCCATGATAACTCATTTACTTTGATCACATAGTCCGTACGACATGCGTTGAATGCACTTATGATCAAACCACCGGATGTATGATCTAGCTTCTTTCATCACTTCTTCCCATCCAGTTCAGTACCTTCTTGACTTGCGCTCATTTATTTCAATACTCCCCCTCAAGCTTGACCAGAAGGGATGGAGGTTAAGCTTGGACGTAAATGAGCATGATCAAGTATCACTCCTTGAACCACACCAACTCGCCCTCGTCTTCTAGACTTCGGTCTTAGGTTTTCCCATTACCTTCTTCCTCTTAATACTCCCCCTCAAGCTTGGACGTTGGGGACCAAAGGCCAAGCTTGCAACACATAAAGGACTACCTCGTTAAAAACCTTAGCAAAGAAAACCTCTTGGGATAAAACTTTGCTAAGGGAAAAAGAGTGTAGCCTCCATGGTTGAATGAAGTAGCTATGGTCATGGTTTGAACGTGGGTTTGCTTAGGCACTTGCTTTGACTTCTTGTTGAGACTCAATCGTGTGTGTACTCGCTTGAGGGCCTTCTCCTCTCGGTCACCACTATGAATTGATCTTCCTTGAGTCAAGCTACATTAGCCATGCTTCTTCCCTTCCCATACCATAGTTTCCATGATGCAACCGGTTCTCTTCTTCTCATCTAGCTTCTTTTGATGGCTTTCGTTTTCTTTTACACCTTAATTCAAAAGATGTAAAGAAATCTTAAGTATATGTGCCATAAGAATATCATAAAGCTTAGACGAGACTTGAGAGAACAAACTTATATTGAACTAACTAGTTCAATTTAAACACATGCATATAAATCAGATACAAACCATGAAATGCGGTTTTAAAAACATGCTAAATCCAATTTCAAATTCAGTTCATAAAACAGATTTTAACAAATTGACTAATGTCATGGAAATAATTTTAAAACTGGTATTAAGCTTTTAAAAACCTTATAAAGTACTTATAAAAATATTTTTCACCTTTTAAAATAATAAAAATCGTTTGAAAAATATTTTAAAATATTTTCAACTTTAAAAGTAATTTTAAATCGATTTTAGAAATATTGCCACCATTTTCAAAACCTTAAAACTGAATTTAAGAAATATTTGAAAAGAGAATTTAAATGTAAATAAATTCAAACTTGATAAATCTAAATCAAAAATATGACTAACACTAATCATATTTTGACAACTTAACAATTCAAATCACAATCAACACCTAAAATCATTTTAAACAATGAAGACTCCAATTATGATCATCATGCAATTTCAAGTTCAAATATGAGCAATCTAATCAACAAAATTTAAAGAGTAAAGTTTAGAATTAGCCTTTTGTCTTCTTTGTTGTAAATGGTTGGATGAGACTTGGTTTGCATCACCATTTGAGTTTCTGCCCCATGGGTCTCCTCTTCATGGTTAATGACTACTAGAACTCAATCCACCTCTTCTACATCCAACTTTGGATGAGTTTCATGATTGGCTTGGAGGCTTCTTCTCCAGCCGCTTCTTGCTTCTTTCTATCTTCTTTGTAGCTTCCTTTGAAGCTGGAGAGAGATAGAACACTTCTTGACTTCATTTTGGCTTCATTGGAAGCTTTGTTCGTGGCCATTTGATGGCCAACCGATCTCTTAACCGACCTTCATGGTCGATTGCTTCTACTTATTCTCGTCAGAATGATATGTCCCCACTGAATGGGTCATAACTTCTTAACGCCTGCTCGTATACGGATGATTTGACTTCCACTGGAAAGCTTACTCAATTTCCAAGAACTTGTATGAAGGACATTGGAGCTGAATCGCAGTGACAAGCCTTCGTACGAGTCGATCTTTAAGACACTTTGACAGAGACTTTGCTTCTTGCCGAGAATATAACCAGAATTTGTGACTTCGTAACCAAGATGTTGAATCATCTTGGGAACCAATAACTTGAGTTTTCTATGGCTTGGGCCATCCCTTGAGTCAAGAAACCTTGTGCCTAGTATAATTGACACCTAGTGCACATCCAATCTTGAACTCCAACAACGTGACGCTAACACACATGTCTTGAGTTGATTCATCACTTTCCACCAGCTTGCCTTTCCATTAGGCGTCTCCACAAGAACTTCAACCATAGCATTCACCCTCGGTAAGCCTCGCAGGTTCTCCCTTGATCTTCCGGAGCTTTGACTCGCTAGAAAGAACATCCTTGTGGTCTCCAAAGCTTGATGGCCATTGGTTCTAACTTCAAGCATTGTGTTGCGCCTTCAAGAACCAACAAGGTTCATAAGAGTATTTGTAACCAGAATGAGAGTATGAGTAACCAAGATTTTGAGAATAAGTAGCCAAGAGAATAGAGTAACCAGAATGAGAGATTTAGTAACCAAGAATGAGAGATTTTGCGGAATAGAAAAGAGAATGAGTGTTTGGGTGTTTGTGGGTGTTTGGACAGAGATTTCCTCTGGATTTCTTTGCTTATAAAAGCCACAGCAGCTCAGATCTTTCAACCTGGCTCTGATACCATGTAAGATTTCAAAGAGATTGAGCTGCAAGATCTAATCTCCTCCTTAAACTCACAAGAAACTCACAAGAACACCAAATCTGAGTTTGTGTGCTCTTGTGTATAACCATCAAGAAACGAACACAATGAGAGCTGTTCTTGAGGTTATAACTAAGTCATACACGCCCATTGAAGCTGTGTATACTCAAGAATAAGCATGAGACGCAACAGCTCTCTCACACCAAAACAGAACCCAAAACCCTTATAGAATCGATTTAGAGAGTGGGAGAGAATTGAATGAGAGAATGGGATGAGACCAAGCATTGCCAAAGCTTGGTCTCTCCATGAGAGTATAAAGATCAGAACTTCCCCATTTGTGAGTATAAGAGACGATTTTAGTATAGGGGAAGACTCCCCAAAGGAGAGCTTAACTTCTATTAAGCTTTAAGCATACATATATATACAAAATGAATGAGACACATTGGGTGGCTTGTTGCCCTACTTCCCAACGTCTATATTGTTCAAATACACTCACTTACAACCAAAATAAAGTAGCTAAAGTGAAGAGAAAGTGACTTGAGGAGAGAGAGGGAGTTGCACCCAAAGCTTGATAGCGACAGCTCCTAAACGGCTCTCTAGGTGCAACATGTGACTCTTTCTTCTTCCTTCCCTTTAAACGACCAAAATGCTTTCTTGTAGTGATAGTGACAGCTTCTAGACTCTTCTTAACTTCACATGTGATTTGTTGCAACTTGCTTTGCTTCCAAACACATGTGACACTTTTATTTTCCCACCTAAACACATTTGAATGTGTTTCAATACTTGTTGAGCGTTTGCAGCCTTTCTTCTATTGGTTCTTGGGCTTCTAAGTGTTGACACAAGTCTTGGGCCTTCATTAAACTCATTTTCTCCAAGCCCCATACGAACTGCCTTCTCTTTACCCATCTTGATTTCGACAATTCCTACGGACCGATCGTTCTACTAGATAGATCGATCGGTCCCTTGTTGTTGATCACAACAACTCATGGAGGATAGCTCATGTCTTCATCCATAGAAGTTTTCTTCAGCCTTGACACTCTTAAGCTTCTTCTCATATCCATGATAACTCATTTACTTTGATCACATAGTCCGTACGACATGCGTTGAATGCACTTATGATCAAACCACCGGATGTATGATCTAGCTTCTTTCATCACTTCTTCCCATCCAGTTCAGTACCTTCTTGACTTGCGCTCATTTATTTCAATACTCCCCCTCAAGCTTGACCAGAAGGGATGGAGGTTAAGCTTGGACGTAAATGAGCATGATCAAGTATCACTCCTTGAACCACACCAACTCGCCCTCGTCTTCTAGACTTCGGTCTTAGGTTTTCCCATTACCTTCTTCCTCTTAATACATTCTTCATCCATCTCTAGCACTTGTAATCAATCAAATTCATTGAATTATAACATATTCTAACCCAAAATAACTTTATACAAGCCATTTACTGCCTCAAAGCATTGGTTGTGGGTTCTTATCCCATTTGGGACCAAACTTCAACAAGTCTTTCTTCACACTTCTAAACATTCTTCATCCATCTCTAGCACTTGTAATCAATTAAATTCATTGTATTATAACATATTCTAACCCAAAATAACTTTATACAAGCCATTTACTTCCTCAAAGCATTGGTTGTGGGTTCTTATCCCATTTGAGACCAAACTTCAACAAGTCTTTCTTCACACTACTAAACATTCTTCATCCATCTCTAGCACTTGTAAACAATCAAATTCATTGTATTATAACATATTCTAACCCAAAACAACTTTATACAAGCCATTTACTACCTCAAAGCATTGGTTGTGGGTTCTTATCCCATTTGGGACCAAACTTCAACAAGTCTTTCTTCACACTTCTAAACATTCTTCATCCATCTCTAGCACTTGTAATCAATCAAATTCATTTTATTATAACATATTCTAACCCAAAATAACTTTATACAAGCCATTTCCTACCTCAAAGCACTGGTTGTAGGTTCTTATCCCATTTGGGACCAAACTTCAACAAGTCTTTCTTCACACTTCTAAACATTCTTCATCCATCTCTAGCACTTGTAAACAATCAAATTCATTGTATTATAGCATATTCTAACCCAAAATAACTTTATACAAGCCATTTACTGCCTCAAAGCATTGGTTGTGGGTTCTTATCCCATTTGGGACCAAACTTCAACAAGTCTTTCTTCACACTTCTAAACATTCTTCATCCATCTCTAGCACTTGTAATCAATCAAATTCATTGAATTATAACATATTATAACCCAAAATAACTTTATACAAGCAATTAACAACCTCAAAGCAATGTTTGTGGGTTCTTATCCCATTTGGGACCAAACTTCAACAAGTCTTTCTTCACACTTCTAAACATTCTTCATCCATCTCTAGCACTTATAAACAATCAAATTCATTGTATTATGAAATATTCTAACCCAAAATAACTTTATACAAGCCATTTACTTCCTCAAAGCATTGGTTGTGGGTTTTTATCCCATTTGAGACCAAACTTCAACAAGTCTTTCTTCACACTTCTAAACATTCTTCATCCATCTCTAGCACTTGTAATCAATCAAATTCATTGTATTATAACATATTCTAACCCAAAATAACTTTATACAAGCCATTTACTGCCTCAAAGCATTGGTTGTGGGTTCTTATCCCATTTGGGACCAAACTTCAACAAGTCTTTCTTCACACTTCTAAACATTCTTCATCCATCTCTAGCACTTGTAATCAATCAAATTCATTGAATTATAACATATTATAACCCAAAATAACTTTATACAAGCAATTAACAACCTCAAAGCAATGTTTGTGGGTTCTTATCCCATTTGGGACCAAACTTCAACAAGTCTTTCTTCACACTTCTAAACATTCTTCATCCATCTCTAGCACTTATAAACAATCAAATTCATTGTATTATGACATATTCTAACCCAAAATAACTTTATACAAGCCATTTACTTTCTCAAAGCATTGGTTGTGGGTTCTTATCCCATTTGGGACCAAACTTCAACAAGTCTTTCTTCACACTTCTAAACATTCTTCATCCATCTCTAGCACTTGTAATCAATCAAATTCATTTTATTATAACATATTATAACCCAAAATAACTTTATACAAGCAATTAACAACCTCAAAGCAATGTTTGTGGGTTCTTATCCCATTTGGGACCAAACTTCAACAAGTCTTTCTTCACACTTCTAAACATTCTTCATCCATCTCTAGCACTTATAAACAATCAAATTCATTGTATTATGAAATATTCTAACCCAAAATAACTTTATACAAGCCATTTACTTCCTCAAAGCATTGGTTGTGGGTTTTTATCCCATTTGAGACCAAACTTCAACAAGTCTTTCTTCACACTTCTAAACATTCTTCATCCATCTCTAGCACTTGTAATCAATCAAATTCATTGTATTATAACATATTCTAACCCAAAATAACTTTATACAAGCCATTTACTGCCTCAAAGCATTGGTTGTGGGTTCTTATCCCATTTGGGACCAAACTTCAACAAGTCTTTCTTCACACTTCTAAACATTCTTCATCCATCTCTAGCACTTGTAATCAATCAAATTCATTGAATTATAACATATTATAACCCAAAATAACTTTATACAAGCAATTAACAACCTCAAAGCAATGTTTGTGGGTTCTTATCCCATTTGGGACCAAACTTCAACAAGTCTTTCTTCACACTTCTAAACATTCTTCATCCATCTCTAGCAGTTGTAAACAATCAAATTCATTGTATTATAGCATATTCTAACCCAAAATAACTTTATACAAGCCATTTACTGCCTCAAAGCATTGGTTGTGGGTTCTTATCCCATTTGGGACCAAACTTCAACAAGTCTTTCTTCACACTTCTAAACATTCTTCATCCATCTCTAGCACTTGTAATCAATCAAATTCATTGAATTATAACATATTATAACCCAAAATAACTTTATACAAGCAATTAACAACCTCAAAGCAATGTTTGTGGGTTCTTATCCCATTTGGGACCAAACTTCAACAAGTCTTTCTTCACACTTCTAAACATTCTTCATCCATCTCTAGCACTTATAAACAATCAAATTCATTGTATTATGAAATATTCTAACCCAAAATAACTTTATACAAGCCATTTACTTCCTCAAAGCATTGGTTGTGGGTTTTTATCCCATTTGAGACCAAACTTCAACAAGTCTTTCTTCACACTTCTAAACATTCTTCATCCATCTCTAGCACTTGTAATCAATCAAATTCATTGTATTATAACATATTCTAACCCAAAATAACTTTATACAAGCCATTTACTGCCTCAAAGCATTGGTTGTGGGTTCTTATCCCATTTGGGACCAAACTTCAACAAGTCTTTCTTCACACTTCTAAACATTCTTCATCCATCTCTAGCACTTGTAATCAATCAAATTCATTGAATTATAACATATTATAACCCAAAATAACTTTATACAAGCAATTAACAACCTCAAAGCAATGTTTGTGGGTTCTTATCCCATTTGGGACCAAACTTCAACAAGTCTTTCTTCACACTTCTAAACATTCTTCATCCATCTCTAGCACTTATAAACAATCAAATTCATTGTATTATGACATATTCTAACCCAAAATAACTTTATACAAGCCATTTACTTTCTCAAAGCATTGGTTGTGGGTTCTTATCCCATTTGGGACCAAACTTCAACAAGTCTTTCTTCACACTTCTAAACATTCTTCATCCATCTCTAGCACTTGTAATCAATCAAATTCATTTTATTATAACATATTCTAACCCAAAATAACTTTATACAAGCCATTTCCTACCTCAAAGCACTGGTTGTAGGTTCTTATCCCATTTGGGACCAAACTTCAACAAGTCTTTCTTCACACTTCTAAACATTCTTCATCCATCTCTAGCACTTGTAATCAATCAAATTCATTGTATTATAACATATTCTAACCCAAAATAACTTTATACAAGCCATTTACTACCTCAAAGCAATGTTTGTGGGATCTTATCCCATTTGGGACCAAACTTCAACAAGTCTTTCTTCACACTTCTAAACATTCTTCATCCATCTCAAGCACTTGTAATCAATCAAATTCATTGTATTATAACATATTCTAACCCAAAATAACTTTATACAAGCCATTTACTGCCTCAAAGCATTGGTTGTGGGTTCTTATCCCATTTGGGACCAAACTTCAACAAGTCTTTCTTCACACTTCTAAACATTCTTCATCAATCTCTAGCACTTGTAAACAATCAAATTCATTGTATTATAACATATTCTAACCCAAGATAACTTTATACAAGCCATTTACTGCCTCAAAGCATTGGTTGTGGGTTCTTATCCCATTTGGGACCAAACTTCAACAAGTCTTTCTTCACACTTCTAAACATTCTTCATCCATCTCTAGCACTTGTAATCAATCAAATTCATTGAATTATAACATATTATAACCCAAAATAACTTTATACAAGCAATTAACAACCTCAAAGCAATGTTTGTGGGTTCTTATCCCATTTGGGACCAAACTTCAACAAGTCTTTCTTCACACTTCTAAACATTCTTCATCCATCTCTAGCACTTGTAATCAATCAAATTCATTGAATTATAACATATTATAACCCAAAATAACTTTATACAAGCAATTAACAACCTCAAAGCAATGTTTGTGGGTTCTTATCCCATTTGGGACCAAACTTCAACAAGTCTTTCTTCACACTTCTAAACATTCTTCATCCATCTCTAGCACTTATAAACAATCAAATTCATTTTATTATAACATATTCTAACCCAAAATAACTTTATACAAGCCATTTACTACCTCAAAGCATTGGTTGTGGGTTCTTATCCCATTTGGGACCAAACTTCAACAAGTCTTTCTTCACACTTCTAAACATTCTTCATCCATCTCTAGCACTTGTAATCAATCAAATTCATTGTATTATAACATATTCTAACCCAAAATAACTTTATACAAGCCATTTACTGCCTCAAAGCATTGGTTGTGGGTTCTTATCCCATTTGGGACCAAACTTTAACAAGTCTTTCTTCACACTTCTAAACATTCTTCATAAATCTCTAGCACTTGTAATCAATCAAATTCATTTTATTATAACATATTCTAACCCAAAATAACTTTATACAAGCCATTTCCTACCTCAAAGCACTGGTTGTAGGTTCTTATCCCATTTGGGACCAAACTTCAACAAGTCTTTCTTCACACTTCTAAACATTCTTCATCCATCTCTAGAACTTGTAATCAATCAAATTCATTGTATTATAACATATTCTAACCCAAAATAACTTTATACAAGCCATTTACTACCTCAAAGCAATGTTTGTGGGATCTTATCCCATTTGGGACCAAACTTCAACAAGTCTTTCTTCACACTTCTAAACATTCTTCATCCATCTCAAGCACTTGTAATCAATCAAATTCATTGTATTATAACATATTCTAACCCAAAATAACTTTATACAAGCCATTTACTGCCTCAAAGCATTGGTTGTGGGTTCTTATCCCATTTGGGACCAAACTTCAACAAGTCTTTCTTCACACTTCTAAACATTCTTCATCAATCTCTAGCACTTGTAAACAATCAAATTCATTGTATTATAACATATTCTAACCCAAGATAACTTTATACAAGCCATTTACTGCCTCAAAGCATTGGTTGTGGGTTCTTATCCCATTTGGGACCAAACTTCAACAAGTCTTTCTTCACACTTCTAAACATTCTTCATCCATCTCTAGCACTTGTAATCAATCAAATTCATTGAATTATAACATATTATAACCCAAAATAACTTTATACAAGCAATTAACAACCTCAAAGCAATGTTTGTGGGTTCTTATCCCATTTGGGACCAAACTTCAACAAGTCTTTCTTCACACTTCTAAACATTCTTCATCCATCTCTAGCACTTGTAATCAATCAAATTCATTGAATTATAACATATTATAACCCAAAATAACTTTATACAAGCAATTAACAACCTCAAAGCAATGTTTGTGGGTTCTTATCCCATTTGGGACCAAACTTCAACAAGTCTTTCTTCACACTTCTAAACATTCTTCATCCATCTCTAGCACTTATAAATAATCAAATTCATTTTATTATAACATATTCTAACCCAAAATAACTTTATACAAGCCATTTACTACCTCAAAGCATTGGTTGTGGGTTCTTATCCCATTTGGGACCAAACTTCAACAAGTCTTTCTTCACACTTCTAAACATTCTTCATCCATCTCTAGCACTTGTAATCAATCAAATTCATTTTATTATAACATATTCTAACCCAAAATAACTTTATACAAGCCATTTCCTACCTCAAAGCACTGGTTGTAGGTTCTTATCCCATTTGGGACCAAACTTCAACAAGTCTTTCTTCACACTTCTAAACATTCTTCATCCATCTCTAGCACTTGTAATCAATCAAATTCATTGTATTATAACATATTCTAACCCAAAATAACTTTATACAAGCCATTTACTACCTCAAAGCAATGTTTGTGGGTTCTTATCCCATTTGGGACCAAACTTCAACAAGTCTTTCTTCACACTTCTAAACATTCTTCATCCATCTCAAGCACTTGTAATCAATCAAATTCATTGTATTATAACATATTCTAACCCAAAATAACTTTATACAAGCCATTTACTGCCTCAAAGCATTGGTTGTGGGTTCTTATCCCATTTGAGACCAAACTTCAACAAGTCTTTCTTCACACTTCTAAACATTCTTCATCCATCTCTAGCACTTGTAAACAATCAAATTCATTGTATTATAATATATTCTAACCCAAGATAACTTTATACAAGCCATTTACTGCCTCAAAGCATTGGTTGTGGGTTCTTATCCCATTTGGGACCAAACTTCAACAAGTCATTCTTCACACTTCTAAACATTCTTCATCCATCTCTAGCACTTGTAATCAATCAAATTCATTGAATTATAACATATTATAACCCAAAATAACTTTATACAAGCAATTAACAACCTCAAAGCAATGTTTGTGGGTTCTTATCCCATTTGGGACCAAACTTCAACAAGTCTTTCTTCACACTTCTAAACATTCTTCATCCATCTCTAGCACTTGTAATCAATCAAATTCATTGTATTATAACATATTCTAATCCAAAATAACTTTATACAAGCAATTAACTACATCAAAGCAATGTTTGTGGGTTCTTATCCCATTTGGGACCAAACTTCAACAAGTCTTTCTTCACACTTCTAAACATTCTTCATCCATCTCTAGCACTTGTAAACAATCAAATTCATTGTATTATAACATATTCTAACCCAAAATAACTTTATACAAGCCATTTACTGCCTCAAAGCATTGGTTGTGGGTTCTTATCCCATTTGGGACCAAACTTCAACAAGTCTTTCTTCACACTTCTAAACATTCTTCATCCATCTCTAGCACTTGTAATCAATTAAATTCATTGTATTATAACATATTCTAACCCAAAATAACTTTATACAAGCCATTTACTTCCTCAAAGCATTGGTTGTGGGTTCTTATCCCATTTGAGACCAAACTTCAACAAGTCTTTCTTCACACTACTAAACATTCTTCATCCATCTCTAGCACTTGTAAACAATCAAATTCATTGTATTATAACATATTCTAACCCAAAACAACTTTATACAAGCCATTTACTACCTCAAAGCATTGGTTGTGGGTTCTTATCCCATTTGGGACCAAACTTCAACAAGTCTTTCTTCACACTTCTAAACATTCTTCATCCATCTCTAGCACTTGTAATCAATCAAATTCATTTTATTATAACATATTCTAACCCAAAATAACTTTATACAAGCCATTTCCTACCTCAAAGCACTGGTTGTAGGTTCTTATCCCATTTGGGACCAAACTTCAACAAGTCTTTCTTCACACTTCTAAACATTCTTCATCCATCTCTAGCACTTATAAACAATCAAATTCATTGTATTATGACATATTCTAACCCAAAATAACTTTATACAAGCCATTTACTTCCTCAAAGCATTGGTTGTGGGTTCTTATCCCATTTGAGACCAAACTTCAACAAGTCTTTCTTCACACTTCTAAACATTCTTCATCCATCTCTAGCACTTGTAATCAATCAAATTCATTGTATTATAACATATTCTAACCAAAAATAACTTTATACAAGCCATTTACTGCCTCAAAGCATTAGTTGTTGGTTCTTATCCCATTTGGGACCAAACTTCAACAAGTCTTTCTTCACACTTCTAAACATTCTTCATCCATCTCTAGCACATGTAAACAATCAAATTCATTGTATTATAGCATATTCTAACCCAAAATAACTTTATACAAGCCATTTACTGCCTCAAAGCATTGGTTGTGGGTTCTTATCCCATTTGGGACCAAACTTCAACAAGTCTTTCTTCACACTTCTAAACATTCTTCATCCATCTCTAGCACTTGTAATCAATCAAATTCATTGAATTATAACATATTATAACCCAAAATAACTTTATACAAGCAATTAACAACCTCAAAGCAATGTTTGTGGGTTCTTATCCCATTTGGGACCAAACTTCAACAAGTCTTTCTTCACACTTCTAAACATTCTTCATCCATCTCTAGCACTTATAAACAATCAAATTCATTGTATTATGAAATATTCTAACCCAAAATAACTTTATACAAGCCATTTACTTCCTCAAAGCATTGGTTGTGGGTTTTTATCCCATTTGAGACCAAACTTCAACAAGTCTTTCTTCACACTTCTAAACATTCTTCATCCATCTCTAGCACTTGTAATCAATCAAATTCATTGTATTATAACATATTCTAACCCAAAATAACTTTATACAAGCCATTTACTGCCTCAAAGCATTGGTTGTGGGTTCTTATCCCATTTGGGACCAAACTTCAACAAGTCTTTCTTCACACTTCTAAACATTCTTCATCCATCTCTAGCACTTGTAAACAATAAAATTCATTGTATTATAGCATATTCTAACCCAAAATAACTTTATACAAGCCATTTACTGCCTCAAAGCATTGGTTGTGGGTTCTTATCCCATTTGGGACCAAACTTCAACAAGTCTTTCTTCACACTTCTAAACATTCTGTAAGATTTCAAAGAGATTGAGCTGCAAGATCTAATCTCCTCCTTAAACTCACAAGAAACTCACAAGAACACCAAATCTGAGTTTGTGTGCTCTTGTGTATAACCATCAAGAAACGAACACAATGAGAGCTGTTCTTGAGGTTATAACTAAGTCATACACGCCCATTGAAGCTGTGTATACTCAAGAATAAGCATGAGACGCAACAGCTCTCTCACACCAAAACAGAACCCAAAACCCTTATAGAATCGATTTAGAGAGTGGGAGAGAATTGAATGAGAGAATGGGATGAGACCAAGCATTGCCAAAGCTTGGTCTCTCCATGAGAGTATAAAGATCAGAACTTCCCCATTTGTGAGTATAAGAGACGATTTTAGTATAGGGGAAGACTCCCCAAAGGAGAGCTTAACTTCTATTAAGCTTTAAGCATACATATATATACAAAATGAATGAGACACATTGGGTGGCTTGTTGCCCTACTTCCCAACGTCTATATTGTTCAAATACACTCACTTACAACCAAAATAAAGTAGCTAAAGTGAAGAGAAAGTGACTTGAGGAGAGAGAGGGAGTTGCACCCAAAGCTTGATAGCGACAGCTCCTAAACGGCTCTCTAGGTGCAACATGTGACTCTTTCTTCTTCCTTCCCTTTAAACGACCAAAATGCTTTCTTGTAGTGATAGTGACAGCTTCTAGACTCTTCTTAACTTCACATGTGATTTGTTGCAACTTGCTTTGCTTCCAAACACATGTGACACTTTTATTTTCCCACCTAAACACATTTGAATGTGTTTCAATACTTGTTGAGCGTTTGCAGCCTTTCTTCTATTGGTTCTTGGGCTTCTAAGTGTTGACACAAGTCTTGGGCCTTCATTAAACTCATTTTCTCCAAGCCCCATACGAACTGCCTTCTCTTTACCCATCTTGATTTCGACAATTCCTACGGACCGATCGTTCTACTAGATAGATCGATCGGTCCCTTGTTGTTGATCACAACAACTCATGGAGGATAGCTCATGTCTTCATCCATAGAAGTTTTCTTCAGCCTTGACACTCTTAAGCTTCTTCTCATATCCATGATAACTCATTTACTTTGATCACATAGTCCGTACGACATGCGTTGAATGCACTTATGATCAAACCACCGGATGTATGATCTAGCTTCTTTCATCACTTCTTCCCATCCAGTTCAGTACCTTCTTGACTTGCGCTCATTTATTTCAATACTCCCCCTCAAGCTTGACCAGAAGGGATGGAGGTTAAGCTTGGACGTAAATGAGCATGATCAAGTATCACTCCTTGAACCACACCAACTCGCCCTCGTCTTCTAGACTTCGGTCTTAGGTTTTCCCATTACCTTCTTCCTCTTAATACATTCTTCATCCATCTCTAGCACTTGTAATCAATCAAATTCATTGAATTATAACATATTATAACCCAAAATAACTTTATACAAGCAATTAACAACCTCAAAGCAATGTTTGTGGGTTCTTATCCCATTTGGGACCAAACTTCAACAAGTCTTTCTTCACACTTCTAAACATTCTTCATCCATCTCTAGCACTTATAAACAATCAAATTCATTTTATTATAACATATTATAACCCAAAATAACTTTATACAAGCAATTAACAACCTCAAAGCAATGTTTGTGGGTTCTTATCCCATTTGGGACCAAACTTCAACAAGTCTTTCTTCACACTTCTAAACATTCTTCATCCATCTCTAGCACTTGTAATCAATCAAATTCATTTTATTATAACATATTCTAACCCAAAATAACTTTATACAAGCCATTTCCTACCTCAAAGCACTGGTTGTAGGTTCTTATCCCATTTGGGACCAAACTTCAACAAGTCTTTCTTCACACTACTAAACATTCTTCATCCATCTCTAGAACTTGTAATCAATCAAATTCATTGTATTATAACATATTCTAACCCAAAATAACTTTATACAAGCCATTTACTACCTCAAAGCAATGTTTGTGGGATCTTATCCCATTTGGGACCAAACTTCAACAAGTCTTTCTTCACACTTCTAAACATTCTTCATCCATCTCAAGCACTTGTAATCAATCAAATTCATTGTATTATAACATATTCTAACCCAAAATAACTTTATACAAGCCATTTACTGCCTCAAAGCATTGGTTGTGGGTTCTTATCCCATTTGGGACCAAACTTCAACAAGTCTTTCTTCACACTTCTAAACATTCTTCATCAATCTCTAGCACTTGTAAACAATCAAATTCATTGTATTATAACATATTCTAACCCAAGATAACTTTATACAAGCCATTTACTGCCTCAAAGCATTGGTTGTGGGTTCTTATCCCATTTGGGACCAAACTTCAACAAGTCTTTCTTCACACTTCTAAACATTCTTCATCCATCTCTAGCACTTGTAATCAATCAAATTCATTGAATTATAACATATTATAACCCAAAATAACTTTATACAAGCAATTAACAACCTCAAAGCAATGTTTGTGGGTTCTTATCCCATTTGGGACCAAACTTCAACAAGTCTTTCTTCACACTTCTAAACATTCTTCATCCATCTCTAGCACTTGTAATCAATCAAATTCATTGAATTATAACATATTCTAACCCAAAATAACTTTATACAAGCAATTAACAACCTCAAAGCAATGTTTGTGGGTTCTTATCCCATTTGGGACCAAACTTCAACAAGTCTTTCTTCACACTTCTAAACATTCTTCATCCATCTCTAGCACTTATAAACAATCAAATTCATTTTATTATAACATATTATAACCCAAAATAACTTTATACAAGCAATTAACAACCTCAAAGCAATGTTTGTGGGTTCTTATCCCATTTGGGACCAAACTTCAACAAGTCTTTCTTCACACTTCTAAACATTCTTCATCCATCTCTAGCACTTGTAATCAATCAAATTCATTTTATTATAACATATTCTAACCCAAAATAACTTTATACAAGCCATTTCCTACCTCAAAGCACTGGTTGTAGGTTCTTATCCCATTTGGGACCAAACTTCAACAAGTCTTTCTTCACACTACTAAACATTCTTCATCCATCTCTAGAACTTGTAATCAATCAAATTCATTGTATTATAACATATTCTAACCCAAAATAACTTTATACAAGCCATTTACTACCTCAAAGCAATGTTTGTGGGATCTTATCCCATTTGGGACCAAACTTCAACAAGTCTTTCTTCACACTTCTAAACATTCTTCATCCATCTCAAGCACTTGTAATCAATCAAATTCATTGTATTATAACATATTCTAACCCAAAATAACTTTATACAAGCCATTTACTGCCTCAAAGCATTGGTTGTGGGTTCTTATCCCATTTGGGACCAAACTTCAACAAGTCTTTCTTCACACTTCTAAACATTCTTCATCAATCTCTAGCACTTGTAAACAATCAAATTCATTGTATTATAACATATTCTAACCCAAGATAACTTTATACAAGCCATTTACTGCCTCAAAGCATTGGTTGTGGGTTCTTATCCCATTTGGGACCAAACTTCAACAAGTCTTTCTTCACACTTCTAAACATTCTTCATCCATCTCTAGCACTTGTAATCAATCAAATTCATTGAATTATAACATATTATAACCCAAAATAACTTTATACAAGCAATTAACAACCTCAAAGCAATGTTTGTGGGTTCTTATCCCATTTGGGACCAAACTTCAACAAGTCTTTCTTCACACTTCTAAACATTCTTCATCCATCTCTAGCACTTGTAATCAATCAAATTCATTGAATTATAACATATTCTAACCCAAAATAACTTTATACAAGCAATTAACAACCTCAAAGCAATGTTTGTGGGTTCTTATCCCATTTGGGACCAAACTTCAACAAGTCTTTCTTCACACTTCTAAACATTCTTCATCCATCTCTAGCACTTATAAACAATCAAATTCATTTTATTATAACATATTCTAACCCAAAATAACTTTATACAAGCCATTTACTACCTCAAAGCATTGGTTGTGGGTTCTTATCCCATTTGGGACCAAACTTCAACAAGTCTTTCTTCACACTTCTAAACATTCTTCATCCATCTCTAGCACTTGTAATCAATCAAATTCATTGTATTATAACATATTCTAACCCAAAATAACTTTATACAAGCCATTTCCTACCTCAAAGCACTGGTTGTAGGTTCTTATCCCATTTGGGACCAAACTTCAACAAGTCTTTCTTCACACTTCTAAACATTCTTCATCCATGTCTAGCACTTGTAATCAATCAAATTCATTGTATTATAACATATTCTAACCCAAAATAACATTATACAAGCCATTTACTACCTCAAAACAATGTTTGTGGGATCTTATCCCATTTGGGACCAAACTTCAACAAGTCTTTCTTCACACTTCTAAACATTCTTCATCCATCTCAAGCACTTGTAAACAATCAAATTCATTGTATTATAACATATTCTAACCCAAAATAACTTTATACAAGCCATTTACTGCCTCAAAGCATTGGTTGTGGGTTCTTATCCCATTTGGGACCAAACTTCAACAAGTCTTTCTTCACACTTCTAAACATTCTTCATCCATCTCTAGCACTTGTAAACAATCAAATTCATTGTATTATAACATATTCTAACCCAAGATAACTTTATACAAGCCATTTACTGCCTCAAAGCATTGGTTGTGGGTTCTTATCCCATTTGGGACCAAACTTCAACAAGTCTTTCTTCACACTTCTAAACATTCTTCATCCATCTCTAGCACTTGTAATCAATCAAATTCATTGAATTATAACATATTATAACCCAAAATAACTTTATACAAGCAATTAACAACCTCAAAGCAATGTTTGTGGGTTCTTATCCCATTTGGGACCAAACTTCAACAAGTCTTTCTTCACACTTCTAAACATTCTTCATCCATCTCTAGCACTTGTAATCAATCAAATTCATTGTATTATAACATATTCTAATCCAAAATAACTTTATACAAGCAATTAACTACATCAAAGCAATGTTTGTGGGTTCTTATCCCATTTGGGACCAAACTTCAACAAGTCTTTCTTCACACTTCTAAACATTCTTCATCCATCTCTAGCACTTGTAAACAATCAAATTCATTGTATTATAACATATTCTAACCCAAAATAACTTTATACAAGCCATTTACTGCCTCAAAGCATTGGTTGTGGGTTCTTATCCCATTTGGGACCAAACTTCAACAAGTCTTTCTTCACACTTCTAAACATTCTTCATCCATCTCTAGCACTTGTAATCAATTAAATTCATTGTATTATAACATATTCTAACCCAAAATAACTTTATACAAGCCATTTACTTCCTCAAAGCATTGGTTGTGGGTTCTTATCCCATTTGAGACCAAACTTCAACAAGTCTTTCTTCACACTTCTAAACATTCTTCATCCATCTCTAGCACTTGTAAACAATCAAATTCATTGTATTATAACATATTATAACCCAAAACAACTTTATACAAGCCATTTACTGCCTCAAAGCATTGGTTGTGGGTTCTTATCCCATTTGGGACCAAACTTCAACAAGTCTTACTTCACACTTCTAAACATTCTTCATCCATCTCTAGCACTTGTAATCAATCAAATTCATTGAATTATAACATATTATAACCCAAAATAACTTTATACAAGCAATTAACAACCTCAAAGCAATGTTTGTGGGTTCTTATCCCATTTGGGACCAAACTTCAACAAGTCTTTCTTCACACTTATAAACATTCTTCATCCATCTCTAGCACTTATAAACAATCAAATTCATTGTATTATGACATATTCTAACCCAAAATAACTTTATACAAGCCATTTACTTCCTCAAAGCATTGGTTGTGGGTTCTTATCCCATTTGAGACCAAACTTCAACAAGTCTTTCTTCACACTTCTAAACATTCTTCATCCATCTCTAGCACTTGTAATCAATCAAATTCATTGTATTATAACATATTCTAACCAAAAATAACTTTATACAAGCCATTTACTGCCTCAAAGCATTAGTTGTTGGTTCTTATCCCATTTGGGACCAAACTTCAACAAGTCTTTCTTCACACTTCTAAACATTCTTCATCCATCTCTAGCACTTGTAAACAATCAAATTCATTGTATTATAGCATATTCTAACCCAAAATAACTTTATACAAGCCATTTACTGCCTCAAAGCATTGGTTGTGGGTTCTTATCCCATTTGGGACCAAACTTCAACAAGTCTTTCTTCACACTTCTAAACATTCTTCATCCATCTCTAGCACTTGTAATCAATCAAATTCATTGAATTATAACATATTATAACCCAAAATAACTTTATACAAGCAATTAACAACCTCAAAGCAATGTTTGTGGGTTCTTATCCCATTTGGGACCAAACTTCAACAAGTCTTTCTTCACACTTCTAAACATTCTTCATCCATCTCTAGCACTTATAAACAATCAAATTCATTGTATTATGAAATATTCTAACCCAAAATAACTTTATACAAGCCATTTACTTCCTCAAAGCATTGGTTGTGGGTTTTTATCCCATTTGAGACCAAACTTCAACAAGTCTTTCTTCACACTTCTAAACATTCTTCATCCATCTCTAGCACTTGTAATCAATCAAATTCATTGTATTATAACATATTCTAACCCAAAATAACTTTATACAAGCCATTTACTGCCTCAAAGCATTGGTTGTGGGTTCTTATCCCATTTGGGACCAAACTTCAACAAGTCTTTCTTCACACTTCTAAACATTCTTCATCCATCTCTAGCACTTGTAATCAATTAAATTCATTGTATTATAACATATTCTAACCCAAAATAACTTTATACAAGCCATTTACTACCTCAAAACAATGTTTGTGGGATCTTATCCCATTTGGGACCAAACTTCAACAAGTCTTTCTTCACACTTCTAAACATTCTTCATCCATCTCAAGCACTTGTAAACAATCAAATTCATTGTATTATAACATATTCTAACCCAAAATAACTTTATACAAGCCATTTACTGCCTCAAAGCATTGGTTGTGGGTTCTTATCCCATTTGGGACCAAACTTCAACAAGTCTTTCTTCACACTTCTAAACATTCTTCATCCATCTCTAGCACTTGTAAACAATCAAATTCATTGTATTATAACATATTCTAACCCAAGATAACTTTATACAAGCCATTTACTGCCTCAAAGCATTGGTTGTGGGTTCTTATCCCATTTGGGACCAAACTTCAACAAGTCTTTCTTCACACTTCTAAACATTCTTCATCCATCTCTAGCACTTGTAATCAATCAAATTCATTGAATTATAACATATTATAACCCAAAATAACTTTATACAAGCAATTAACAACCTCAAAGCAATGTTTGTGGGTTCTTATCCCATTTGGGACCAAACTTCAACAAGTCTTTCTTCACACTTCTAAACATTCTTCATCCATCTCTAGCACTTGTAATCAATCAAATTCATTGTATTATAACATATTCTAATCCAAAATAACTTTATACAAGCAATTAACTACATCAAAGCAATGTTTGTGGGTTCTTATCCCATTTGGGACCAAACTTCAACAAGTCTTTCTTCACACTTCTAAACATTCTTCATCCATCTCTAGCACTTGTAAACAATCAAATTCATTGTATTATAGCATATTCTAACCCAAAATAACTTTATACAAGCCATTTACTGCCTCAAAGCATTGGTTGTGGGTTCTTATCCCATTTGGGACCAAACTTCAACAAGTCTTTCTTCACACTTCTAAACATTCTTCATCCATCTCTAGCACTTGTAATCAATCAAATTCATTGAATTATAACATATTATAACCCAAAATAACTTTATACAAGCAATTAACAACCTCAAAGCAATGTTTGTGGGTTCTTATCCCATTTGGGACCAAACTTCAACAAGTCTTTCTTCACACTTCTAAACATTCTTCATCCATCTCTAGCACTTATAAACAATCAAATTCATTGTATTATGAAATATTCTAACCCAAAATAACTTTATACAAGCCATTTACTTCCTCAAAGCATTGGTTGTGGGTTTTTATCCCATTTGAGACCAAACTTCAACAAGTCTTTCTTCACACTTCTAAACATTCTTCATCCATCTCTAGCACTTGTAATCAATCAAATTCATTGTATTATAACATATTCTAACCCAAAATAACTTTATACAAGCCATTTACTGCCTCAAAGCATTGGTTGTGGGTTCTTATCCCATTTGGGACCAAACTTCAACAAGTCTTTCTTCACACTTCTAAACATTCTTCATCCATCTCTAGCACTTGTAATCAATCAAATTCATTGAATTATAACATATTATAACCCAAAATAACTTTATACAAGCAATTAACAACCTCAAAGCAATGTTTGTGGGTTCTTATCCCATTTGGGACCAAACTTCAACAAGTCTTTCTTCACACTTATAAACATTCTTCATCCATCTCTAGCACTTATAAACAATCAAATTCATTGTATTATGACATATTCTAACCCAAAATAACTTTATACAAGCCATTTACTTCCTCAAAGCATTGGTTGTGGGTTCTTATCCCATTTGAGACCAAACTTCAACAAGTCTTTCTTCACACTTCTAAACATTCTTCATCCATCTCTAGCACTTGTAATCAATCAAATTCATTGTATTATAACATATTCTAACCAAAAATAACTTTATACAAGCCATTTACTGCCTCAAAGCATTAGTTGTTGGTTCTTATCCCATTTGGGACCAAACTTCAACAAGTCTTTCTTCACACTTCTAAACATTCTTCATCCATCTCTAGCACTTGTAAACAATCAAATTCATTGTATTATAGCATATTCTAACCCAAAATAACTTTATACAAGCCATTTACTGCCTCAAAGCATTGGTTGTGGGTTCTTATCCCATTTGGGACCAAACTTCAACAAGTCTTTCTTCACACTTCTAAACATTCTTCATCCATCTCTAGCACTTGTAATCAATCAAATTCATTGAATTATAACATATTATAACCCAAAATAACTTTATACAAGCAATTAACAACCTCAAAGCAATGTTTGTGGGTTCTTATCCCATTTGGGACCAAACTTCAACAAGTCTTTCTTCACACTTCTAAACATTCTTCATCCATCTCTAGCACTTATAAACAATCAAATTCATTGTATTATGAAATATTCTAACCCAAAATAACTTTAAACAAGCCATTTACTTCCTCAAAGCATTGGTTGTGGGTTTTTATCCCATTTGAGACCAAACTTCAACAAGTCTTTCTTCACACTTCTAAACATTCTTCATCCATCTCTAGCACTTGTAATCAATCAAATTCATTGTATTATAACATATTCTAACCCAAAATAACTTTATACAAGCCATTTACTGCCTCAAAGCATTGGTTGTGGGTTCTTATCCCATTTGGGACCAAACTTCAACAAGTCTTTCTTCACACTTCTAAACATTCTTCATCCATCTCTAGCACTTGTAAACAATCAAATTCATTGTATTATAACATATTATAACCCAAAACAACTTTATACAAGCCATTTACTGCCTCAAAGCATTGGTTGTGGGTTCTTATCCCATTTGGGACCAAACTTCAACAAGTCTTTCTTCACACTTCTAAACATTCTTCATCCATCTCTAGCACTTGTAATCAATCAAATTCATTGAATTATAACATATTATAACCCAAAATAACTTTATACAAGCAATTAACAACCTCAAAGCAATGTTTGTGGGTTCTTATCCCATTTGGGACCAAACTTCAACAAGTCTTTCTTCACACTTCCAAACATTCTTCATCCATCTCTAGCACTTATAAACAATCAAATTCATTGTATTATAAAATATTCTAACCCAAAATAACTTTATACAAGCCATTTACTACCTCAAAGCATTGGTTGTGGGTTCTTATCCCATTTGGGACCAAACTTCAACAAGTCTTTCTTCACACTTCTAAACATTCTTCATCCATCTCTAGCACTTGTAATCAATCAAATTCATTTTATTATAACATATTCTAACCCAAAATAACTTTATACAAGCCATTTCCTACCTCAAAGCACTGGTTGTAGGTTCTTATCCCATTTGGGACCAAACTTCAACAAGTCTTTCTTCACACTTCTAAACATTCTTCATCCATCTCTAGCACTTGTAATCAATCAAATTCATTGTATTATAACATATTCTAACCCAAAATAACTTTATACAAGCCATTTACTACCTCAAAGCAATGTTTGTGGGATCTTATCCCATTTGGGACCAAACTTCAACAAGTCTTTCTTCACACTTCTAAACATTCTTCATCCATCTCAAGCACTTGTAATCAATCAAATTCATTGTATTATAACATATTCTAACCCAAAATAACTTTATACAAGCCATTTACTGCCTCAAAGCATTGGTTGTGGGTTCTTATCCCATTTGGGACCAAACTTCAACAAGTCTTTCTTCACACTTCTAAACATTCTTCATCAATCTCTAGCACTTGTAAACAATCAAATTCATTGTATTATAACATATTCTAACCCAAAATAACTTTATACAAGCCATTTACTACCTCAAAGCATTGGTTGTGGGTTCTTATCCCATTTGGGACCAAACTTCAACAAGTCTTTCTTCACACTTCTAAACATTCTTCATCCATCTCTAGCACTTGTAAACAATCAAATTCATTGTATTATAGCATATTCTAACCCAAAATAATTTTATACAAGCCATTTACTGCCTCAAAGCATTGGTTGTGGGTTCTTATCCCATATGGGACCAAACTTCAACAAGTCTTTCTTCACACTTCTAAACATTCTTCATCCATCTCTACCACTTGTAAACAATCAAATTCATTGTATTATAACATATTCTAACCCAAAATAACTTTATACAAGCCATTTACTCCCTCAAAGCCTTGGTTGTGGGTTCTTATCCCATTTGGGACCAAACTTCAACAAGTCTTTCTTCACACTTCTAAACATTCTTCATCCATGTCTAGCACTTGTAATCAATCAAATTCATTGAATTATAACATATTATAACCCAAAATAACTTTATACAAGCAATTAACAACCTCAAAGCAATGTTTGTGGGTTCTTATCCCATTTGGGACCAAACTTCAACAAGTCTTTCTTCACACTTCTAAACATTCTTCATCCATCTCTAGCACTTATAAACAATCAAATTCATTGTATTATAACATATTCTAACCCAAAATAACTTTATACAAGCCATTTACTACCTCAAAGCATTGGTTGTGGGTTCTTATCCCATTTGGGACCAAACTTCAACAAGTCTTTCTTCACACTTCTAAACATTCTTCATCCATCTCTAGCACTTGTAATCAATCAAATTCATTTTATTATAACATATTCTAACCCAAAATAACTTTATACAAGCCATTTCCTACCTCAAAGCATTGGTTGTGGGTTCTTATCCCATTTGGGACCAAACTTCAACAAGTCTTTCTTCACACTTCTAAACATTCTTCATCCATCTCTAGCACTTGTAATAAATCAAATTCATTTTATTATAACATATTCTAACCCAAAATAACTTTATACAAGCCATTTACTACCTCAAAGCCTTGGTTGTGGGTTCTTATCCCATTTGGGACCAAACTTCAACAAGTCTTTCTTCACACTTCTAAACATTCTTCATCCATCTCTAGCACTTGTAAACAATCAAATTCATTGTATTATAACATATTATAACCTAAAACAACTTTATACAAGCCATTTACTGCCTCAAAGCATTGGTTGTGGGTTCTTATCCCATTTGGGACCAAACTTCAACAAGTCTTTCTTCACACTTCTAAACATTCTTCATCCATCTCTAGCACTTGTAATCAATCAAATTCATTGAATTATAACATATTATAACCCAAAATAACTTTATACAAGCAATTAACAACCTCAAAGCAATGTTTGTGGGTTCTTATCCCATTTGGGACCAAACTTCAACAAGTCTTTCTTCACACTTCTAAACATTCTTCATCCATCTCTAGCACTTATAAACAATCAAATTCATTGTATTATAACATATTCTAACCCAAAATAACTTTATACAAGCCATTTACTACCTCAAAGCATTGGTTGTGGGTTCTTATCCCATTTGGGACCAAACTTCAACAAGTCTTTCTTCACACTTCTAAACATTCTTCATCCATCTCTAGCACTTGTAATCAATCAAATTCATTTTATTATAACATATTCTAACCCAAAATAACTTTATACAAGCCATTTCCTACCTCAAAGCATTGGTTGTGGGTTCTTATCCCATTTGGGACCAAACTTCAACAAGTCTTTCTTCACACTTCTAAACATTCTTCATCCATCTCTAGCACTTGTAAACAATCAAATTCATTGTATTATAGCATATTCTAACCCAAAATAATTTTATACAAGCCATTTACTGCCTCAAAGCATTGGTTGTGGGTTCTTATCCCATATGGGACCAAACTTCAACAAGTCTTTCTTCACACTTCTAAACATTCTTCATCCATCTCTACCACTTGTAAACAATCAAATTCATTGTATTATAACATATTCTAACCCAAAATAACTTTATACAAGCCATTTACTCCCTCAAAGCCTTGGTTGTGGGTTCTTATCCCATTTGGGACCAAACTTCAACAAGTCTTTCTTCACACTTCTAAACATTCTTCATCCATCTCTAGCACTTGTAAACAATCAAATTCATTGTATTATAACATATTATAACCCAAAACAACTTTATACAAGCCATTTACTGCCTCAAAGCATTGGTTGTGGGTTCTTATCCCATTTGGGACCAAACTTCAACAAGTCTTTCTTCACACTTCTAAACATTCTTCATCCATCTCTAGCACTTGTAATCAATCAAATTCATTGAATTATAACATATTATAACCCAAAATAACTTTATACAAGCAATTAACAACCTCAAAGCAATGTTTGTGGGTTCTTATCCCATTTGGGACCAAACTTCAACAAGTCTTTCTTCACACTTCTAAACATTCTTCATCCATCTCTAGCACTTGTAATCAATCAAATTCATTGTATTATAACATATTCTAACCCAAAATAACTTTATACAAGCCATTTACTGCCTCAAAGCATTGGTTGTGGGTTCTTATCCCATTTGGGACCAAACTTCAACAAGTCTTTCTTCACACTTCTAAACATTCTTCATCCATCTCTAGCACTTGTAAACAATCAAATTCATTGTATTATAACATATTATAACCCAAAACAACTTTATACAAGCCATTTACTGCCTCAAAGCATTGGTTGTGGGTTCTTATCCCATTTGGGACCAAACTTCAACAAGTCTTTCTTCACACTTCTAAACATTCTTCATCCATCTCTAGCACTTGTAATCAATCAAATTCATTGAATTATAACATATTATAACCCAAAATAACTTTATACAAGCAATTAACAACCTCAAAGCAATGTTTGTGGGTTCTTATCCCATTTGGGACCAAACTTCAACAAGTCTTTCTTCACACTTCCAAACATTCTTCATCCATCTCTAGCACTTATAAACAATCAAATTCATTGTATTATAAAATATTCTAACCCAAAATAACTTTATACAAGCCATTTACTACCTCAAAGCATTGGTTGTGGGTTCTTATCCCATTTGGGACCAAACTTCAACAAGTCTTTCTTCACACTTCTAAACATTCTTCATCCATCTCTAGCACTTGTAATCAATCAAATTCATTTTATTATAACATATTCTAACCCAAAATAACTTTATACAAGCCATTTCCTACCTCAAAGCACTGGTTGTAGGTTCTTATCCCATTTGGGACCAAACTTCAACAAGTCTTTCTTCACACTTCTAAACATTCTTCATCCATCTCTAGCACTTGTAATCAATCAAATTCATTGTATTATAACATATTCTAACCCAAAATAACTTTATACAAGCCATTTACTACCTCAAAGCAATGTTTGTGGGATCTTATCCCATTTGGGACCAAACTTCAACAAGTCTTTCTTCACACTTCTAAACATTCTTCATCCATCTCAAGCACTTGTAATCAATCAAATTCATTGTATTATAACATATTCTAACCCAAAATAACTTTATACAAGCCATTTACTGCCTCAAAGCATTGGTTGTGGGTTCTTATCCCATTTGGGACCAAACTTCAACAAGTCTTTCTTCACACTTCTAAACATTCTTCATCAATCTCTAGCACTTGTAAACAATCAAATTCATTGTATTATAACATATTCTAACCCAAAATAACTTTATACAAGCCATTTACTACCTCAAAGCATTGGTTGTGGGTTCTTATCCCATTTGGGACCAAACTTCAACAAGTCTTTCTTCACACTTCTAAACATTCTTCATCCATCTCTAGCACTTGTAAACAATCAAATTCATTGTATTATAGCATATTCTAACCCAAAATAATTTTATACAAGCCATTTACTGCCTCAAAGCATTGGTTGTGGGTTCTTATCCCATATGGGACCAAACTTCAACAAGTCTTTCTTCACACTTCTAAACATTCTTCATCCATCTCTACCACTTGTAAACAATCAAATTCATTGTATTATAACATATTCTAACCCAAAATAACTTTATACAAGCCATTTACTCCCTCAAAGCCTTGGTTGTGGGTTCTTATCCCATTTGGGACCAAACTTCAACAAGTCTTTCTTCACACTTCTAAACATTCTTCATCCATCTCTAGCACTTGTAATCAATCAAATTCATTGAATTATAACATATTATAACCCAAAATAACTTTATACAAGCAATTAACAACCTCAAAGCAATGTTTGTGGGTTCTTATCCCATTTGGGACCAAACTTCAACAAGTCTTTCTTCACACTTCTAAACATTCTTCATCCATCTCTAGCACTTATAAACAATCAAATTCATTGTATTATAACATATTCTAACCCAAAATAACTTTATACAAGCCATTTACTACCTCAAAGCATTGGTTGTGGGTTCTTATCCCATTTGGGACCAAACTTCAACAAGTCTTTCTTCACACTTCTAAACATTCTTCATCCATCTCTAGCACTTGTAATCAATCAAATTCATTTTATTATAACATATTCTAACCCAAAATAACTTTATACAAGCCATTTCCTACCTCAAAGCATTGGTTGTGGGTTCTTATCCCATTTGGGACCAAACTTCAACAAGTCTTTCTTCACACTTCTAAACATTCTTCATCCATCTCTAGCACTTGTAATAAATCAAATTCATTTTATTATAACATATTCTAACCCAAAATAACTTTATACAAGCCATTTACTACCTCAAAGCCTTGGTTGTGGGTTCTTATCCCATTTGGGACCAAACTTCAACAAGTCTTTCTTCACACTTCTAAACATTCTTCATCCATCTCTAGCACTTGTAAACAATCAAATTCATTGTATTATAACATATTATAACCTAAAACAACTTTATACAAGCCATTTACTGCCTCAAAGCATTGGTTGTGGGTTCTTATCCCATTTGGGACCAAACTTCAACAAGTCTTTCTTCACACTTCTAAACATTCTTCATCCATCTCTAGCACTTGTAATCAATCAAATTCATTGAATTATAACATATTATAACCCAAAATAACTTTATACAAGCAATTAACAACCTCAAAGCAATGTTTGTGGGTTCTTATCCCATTTGGGACCAAACTTCAACAAGTCTTTCTTCACACTTCTAAACATTCTTCATCCATCTCTAGCACTTATAAACAATCAAATTCATTGTATTATAACATATTCTAACCCAAAATAACTTTATACAAGCCATTTACTACCTCAAAGCATTGGTTGTGGGTTCTTATCCCATTTGGGACCAAACTTCAACAAGTCTTTCTTCACACTTCTAAACATTCTTCATCCATCTCTAGCACTTGTAATCAATCAAATTCATTTTATTATAACATATTCTAACCCAAAATAACTTTATACAAGCCATTTCCTACCTCAAAGCATTGGTTGTGGGTTCTTATCCCATTTGGGACCAAACTTCAACAAGTCTTTCTTCACACTTCTAAACATTCTTCATCCATCTCTAGCACTTGTAAACAATCAAATTCATTGTATTATAGCATATTCTAACCCAAAATAATTTTATACAAGCCATTTACTGCCTCAAAGCATTGGTTGTGGGTTCTTATCCCATATGGGACCAAACTTCAACAAGTCTTTCTTCACACTTCTAAACATTCTTCATCCATCTCTACCACTTGTAAACAATCAAATTCATTGTATTATAACATATTCTAACCCAAAATAACTTTATACAAGCCATTTACTCCCTCAAAGCCTTGGTTGTGGGTTCTTATCCCATTTGGGACCAAACTTCAACAAGTCTTTCTTCACACTTCTAAACATTCTTCATCCATGTCTAGCACTTGTAATCAATCAAATTCATTGAATTATAACATATTATAACCCAAAATAACTTTATACAAGCAATTAACAACCTCAAAGCAATGTTTGTGGGTTCTTATCCCATTTGGGACCAAACTTCAACAAGTCTTTCTTCACACTTCTAAACATTCTTCATCCATCTCTAGCACTTATAAACAATCAAATTCATTGTATTATAACATATTCTAACCCAAAATAACTTTATACAAGCCATTTACTACCTCAAAGCATTGGTTGTGGGTTCTTATCCCATTTGGGACCAAACTTCAACAAGTCTTTCTTCACACTTCTAAACATTCTTCATCCATCTCTAGCACTTGTAATCAATCAAATTCATTTTATTATAACATATTCTAACCCAAAATAACTTTATACAAGCCATTTCCTACCTCAAAGCATTGGTTGTGGGTTCTTATCCCATTTGGGACCAAACTTCAACAAGTCTTTCTTCACACTTCTAAACATTCTTCATCCATCTCTAGCACTTGTAATAAATCAAATTCATTTTATTATAACATATTCTAACCCAAAATAACTTTATACAAGCCATTTACTACCTCAAAGCCTTGGTTGTGGGTTCTTATCCCATTTGGGACCAAACTTCAACAAGTCTTTCTTCACACTTCTAAACATTCTTCATCCATCTCTAGCACTTGTAAACAATCAAATTCATTGTATTATAACATATTATAACCTAAAACAACTTTATACAAGCCATTTACTGCCTCAAAGCATTGGTTGTGGGTTCTTATCCCATTTGGGACCAAACTTCAACAAGTCTTTCTTCACACTTCTAAACATTCTTCATCCATCTCTAGCACTTGTAATCAATCAAATTCATTGAATTATAACATATTATAACCCAAAATAACTTTATACAAGCAATTAACAACCTCAAAGCAATGTTTGTGGGTTCTTATCCCATTTGGGACCAAACTTCAACAAGTCTTTCTTCACACTTCTAAACATTCTTCATCCATCTCTAGCACTTATAAACAATCAAATTCATTGTATTATAACATATTCTAACCCAAAATAACTTTATACAAGCCATTTACTACCTCAAAGCATTGGTTGTGGGTTCTTATCCCATTTGGGACCAAACTTCAACAAGTCTTTCTTCACACTTCTAAACATTCTTCATCCATCTCTAGCACTTGTAATCAATCAAATTCATTTTATTATAACATATTCTAACCCAAAATAACTTTATACAAGCCATTTCCTACCTCAAAGCATTGGTTGTGGGTTCTTATCCCATTTGGGACCAAACTTCAACAAGTCTTTCTTCACACTTCTAAACATTCTTCATCCATCTCTAGCACTTGTAAACAATCAAATTCATTGTATTATAGCATATTCTAACCCAAAATAATTTTATACAAGCCATTTACTGCCTCAAAGCATTGGTTGTGGGTTCTTATCCCATATGGGACCAAACTTCAACAAGTCTTTCTTCACACTTCTAAACATTCTTCATCCATCTCTACCACTTGTAAACAATCAAATTCATTGTATTATAACATATTCTAACCCAAAATAACTTTATACAAGCCATTTACTCCCTCAAAGCCTTGGTTGTGGGTTCTTATCCCATTTGGGACCAAACTTCAACAAGTCTTTCTTCACACTTCTAAACATTCTTCATCCATCTCTAGCACTTGTAAACAATCAAATTCATTGTATTATAACATATTATAACCCAAAACAACTTTATACAAGCCATTTACTGCCTCAAAGCATTGGTTGTGGGTTCTTATCCCATTTGGGACCAAACTTCAACAAGTCTTTCTTCACACTTCTAAACATTCTTCATCCATCTCTAGCACTTGTAATCAATCAAATTCATTGAATTATAACATATTATAACCCAAAATAACTTTATACAAGCAATTAACAACCTCAAAGCAATGTTTGTGGGTTCTTATCCCATTTGGGACCAAACTTCAACAAGTCTTTCTTCACACTTCTAAACATTCTTCATCCATCTCTAGCACTTATAAACAATCAAATTCATTGTATTAT
The DNA here is from genome assembly GCA_036452645.1 of Capsella bursa-pastoris. NCBI lineage: Eukaryota > Viridiplantae > Streptophyta > Magnoliopsida > Brassicales > Brassicaceae > Capsella > Capsella bursa-pastoris. The sequence continues at coordinate 8,166,137 of CP144192.1, forward strand.
AACATATTCTAACCCAAAATAACTTTATACAAGCCATTTACTACCTCAAAGCATTGGTTGTGGGTTCTTATCCCATTTGGGACCAAACTTCAACAAGTCTTTCTTCACACTTCTAAACATTCTTCATCCATCTCTAGCACTTGTAATCAATCAAATTCATTTTATTATAACATATTCTAACCCAAAATAACTTTATACAAGCCATTTCCTACCTCAAAGCATTGGTTGTGGGTTCTTATCCCATTTGGGACCAAACTTCAACAAGTCTTTCTTCACACTTCTAAACATTCTTCATCCATCTCTAGCACTTGTAATAAATCAAATTCATTTTATTATAACATATTCTAACCCAAAATAACTTTATACAAGCCATTTACTACCTCAAAGCCTTGGTTGTGGGTTCTTATCCCATTTGGGACCAAACTTCAACAAGTCTTTCTTCACACTTCTAAACATTCTTCATCCATCTCTAGCACTTGTAAACAATCAAATTCATTGTATTATAACATATTATAACCCAAAACAACTTTATACAAGCCATTTACTGCCTCAAAGCATTGGTTGTGGGTTCTTATCCCATTTGGGACCAAACTTCAACAAGTCTTTCTTCACACTTCTAAACATTCTTCATCCATCTCTAGCACTTGTAATCAATCAAATTCATTGAATTATAACATATTATAACCCAAAATAACTTTATACAAGCAATTAACAACCTCAAAGCAATGTTTGTGGGTTCTTATCCCATTTGGGACCAAACTTCAACAAGTCTTTCTTCACACTTCTAAACATTCTTCATCCATCTCTAGCACTTATAAACAATCAAATTCATTGTATTATAACATATTCTAACCCAAAATAACTTTATACAAGCCATTTACTACCTCAAAGCATTGGTTGTGGGTTCTTATCCCATTTGGGACCAAACTTCAACAAGTCTTTCTTCACACTTCTAAACATTCTTCATCCATCTCTAGCACTTGTAATCAATCAAATTCATTTTATTATAACATATTCTAACCCAAAATAACTTTATACAAGCCATTTCCTACCTCAAAGCATTGGTTGTGGGTTCTTATCCCATTTGGGACCAAACTTCAACAAGTCTTTCTTCACACTTCTAAACATTCTTCATCCATCTCTAGCACTTGTAATAAATCAAATTCATTTTATTATAACATATTCTAACCCAAAATAACTTTATACAAGCCATTTACTACCTCAAAGCATTGGTTGTGGGTTCTTATCCCATTTGGGACCAAACTTCAACAAGTCTTTCTTCACACTTCTAAACATTCTTCATCCATCTCTAGCACTTGTAAACAATCAAATTCATTGTATTATAGCATATTCTAACCCAAAATAACTTTATACAAGCCATTTACTGCCTCAAAGCATTGGTTGTGGGTTCTTATCCCATATGGGACCAAACTTCAACAAGTCTTTCTTCACACTTCTAAACATTCTTCATCCATCTCTACCACTTGTAAACAATCAAATTCATTGTCTTATAACATATTCTAACCCAAAATAACTTTATACAAGCCATTTACTCCCTCAAAGCACTGGTTGTGGGTTCTTATCCCATTTAGGACCAAACTTCAACAAGTCTTTCTTCACACTTCTAAACATTCTTCATCCATCTCTCGCACTTGTAAACAATCAAATTCATTGTATTATAACATATTATAACCCAAAAAAACTTTATACAAGCCATTTACTGCCTCAAAGCATTGGTTGTGGGTTCTTATCCCATTTGGGACCAAACTTCAACATGTCTTTCTTCACACTTCTAAACATTCTTCATCCATCTCTAGCACTTGTAATCAATCAAATTCATTGAATTATAACATATTATAACCCAAAATAACTTTATACAAGCCATTAACAACCTCAAAGCAATGTTTGTGGGTTCTTATCCCATTTGGGACCAAACTTCAACAAGTCTTTCTTCACACTTCTAAACATTCTTCATCCATCTCTAGCACTTATAAACAATCAAATTCATTGTATTATGACATATTCTAACGCAAAATAACTTTATACAAGCCATTTACTTCCTCAAAGCATTGGTTGTGGGTTCTTATCCCATTTGAGACCAAACTTCAACAAGTCTTTCTTCACACTTCTAAACATTCTTCATCCATGTCTAGCACTTGTAATCAATCAAATTCATTGAATTATAACATATTATAACCCAAAATAACTTTATACAAGCAATTAACAACCTCAAAGCAATGTTTGTGGGTTCTTATCCCATTTGGGACCAAACTTCAACAAGTCTTTCTTCACACTTCTAAACATTCTTCATCCATCTCTAGCACTTATAAACAATCAAATTCATTGTATTATAACATATTCTAACCCAAAATAACTTTATACAAGCCATTTACTACCTCAAAGCATTGGTTGTGGGTTCTTATCCCATTTGGGACCAAACTTCAACAAGTCTTTCTTCACACTTCTAAACATTCTTCATCCATCTCTAGCACTTGTAATCAATCAAATTCATTTTATTATAACATATTCTAACCCAAAATAACTTTATACAAGCCATTTCCTACCTCAAAGCATTGGTTGTGGGTTCTTATCCCATTTGGGACCAAACTTCAACAAGTCTTTCTTCACACTTCTAAACATTCTTCATCCATCTCTAGCACTTGTAATAAATCAAATTCATTTTATTATAACATATTCTAACCCAAAATAACTTTATACAAGCCATTTACTACCTCAAAGCCTTGGTTGTGGGTTCTTATCCCATTTGGGACCAAACTTCAACAAGTCTTTCTTCACACTTCTAAACATTCTTCATCCATCTCTAGCACTTGTAAACAATCAAATTCATTGTATTATAACATATTATAACCTAAAACAACTTTATACAAGCCATTTACTGCCTCAAAGCATTGGTTGTGGGTTCTTATCCCATTTGGGACCAAACTTCAACAAGTCTTTCTTCACACTTCTAAACATTCTTCATCCATCTCTAGCACTTGTAATCAATCAAATTCATTGAATTATAACATATTATAACCCAAAATAACTTTATACAAGCAATTAACAACCTCAAAGCAATGTTTGTGGGTTCTTATCCCATTTGGGACCAAACTTCAACAAGTCTTTCTTCACACTTCTAAACATTCTTCATCCATCTCTAGCACTTATAAACAATCAAATTCATTGTATTATAACATATTCTAACCCAAAATAACTTTATACAAGCCATTTACTACCTCAAAGCATTGGTTGTGGGTTCTTATCCCATTTGGGACCAAACTTCAACAAGTCTTTCTTCACACTTCTAAACATTCTTCATCCATCTCTAGCACTTGTAATCAATCAAATTCATTTTATTATAACATATTCTAACCCAAAATAACTTTATACAAGCCATTTCCTACCTCAAAGCATTGGTTGTGGGTTCTTATCCCATTTGGGACCAAACTTCAACAAGTCTTTCTTCACACTTCTAAACATTCTTCATCCATCTCTAGCACTTGTAAACAATCAAATTCATTGTATTATAGCATATTCTAACCCAAAATAACTTTATACAAGCCATTTACTGCCTCAAAGCATTGGTTGTGGGTTCTTATCCCATATGGGACCAAACTTCAACAAGTCTTTCTTCACACTTCTAAACATTCTTCATCCATCTCTACCACTTGTAAACAATCAAATTCATTGTCTTATAACATATTCTAACCCAAAATAACTTTATACAAGCCATTTACTCCCTCAAAGCACTGGTTGTGGGTTCTTATCCCATTTAGGACCAAACTTCAACAAGTCTTTCTTCACACTTCTAAACATTCTTCATCCATCTCTCGCACTTGTAAACAATCAAATTCATTGTATTATAACATATTATAACCCAAAAAAACTTTATACAAGCCATTTACTGCCTCAAAGCATTGGTTGTGGGTTCTTATCCCATTTGGGACCAAACTTCAACATGTCTTTCTTCACACTTCTAAACATTCTTCATCCATCTCTAGCACTTGTAATCAATCAAATTCATTGAATTATAACATATTATAACCCAAAATAACTTTATACAAGCCATTAACAACCTCAAAGCAATGTTTGTGGGTTCTTATCCCATTTGGGACCAAACTTCAACAAGTCTTTCTTCACACTTCTAAACATTCTTCATCCATCTCTAGCACTTATAAACAATCAAATTCATTGTATTATGACATATTCTAACGCAAAATAACTTTATACAAGCCATTTACTTCCTCAAAGCATTGGTTGTGGGTTGTTATCCCATTTGAGACCAAACTTCAACAAGTCTTTCTTCACACTTCTAAACATTCTTCATCCATGTCTAGCACTTGTAATCAATCAAATTCATTGAATTATAACATATTATAACCCAAAATAACTTTATACAAGCAATTAACAACCTCAAAGCAATGTTTGTGGGTTCTTATCCCATTTGGGACCAAACTTCAACAAGTCTTTCTTCACACTTCTAAACATTCTTCATCCATCTCTAGCACTTATAAACAATCAAATTCATTGTATTATAACATATTCTAACCCAAAATAACTTTATACAAGCCATTTACTACCTCAAAGCATTGGTTGTGGGTTCTTATCCCATTTGGGACCAAACTTCAACAAGTCTTTCTTCACACTTCTAAACATTCTTCATCCATCTCTAGCACTTGTAATCAATCAAATTCATTTTATTATAACATATTCTAACCCAAAATAACTTTATACAAGCCATTTCCTACCTCAAAGCATTGGTTGTGGGTTCTTATCCCATTTGGGACCAAACTTCAACAAGTCTTTCTTCACACTTCTAAACATTCTTCATCCATCTCTAGCACTTGTAATAAATCAAATTCATTTTATTATAACATATTCTAACCCAAAATAACTTTATACAAGCCATTTACTACCTCAAAGCCTTGGTTGTGGGTTCTTATCCCATTTGGGACCAAACTTCAACAAGTCTTTCTTCACACTTCTAAACATTCTTCATCCATCTCTAGCACTTGTAAACAATCAAATTCATTGTATTATAACATATTATAACCTAAAACAACTTTATACAAGCCATTTACTGCCTCAAAGCATTGGTTGTGGGTTCTTATCCCATTTGGGACCAAACTTCAACAAGTCTTTCTTCACACTTCTAAACATTCTTCATCCATCTCTAGCACTTGTAATCAATCAAATTCATTGAATTATAACATATTATAACCCAAAATAACTTTATACAAGCAATTAACAACCTCAAAGCAATGTTTGTGGGTTCTTATCCCATTTGGGACCAAACTTCAACAAGTCTTTCTTCACACTTCTAAACATTCTTCATCCATCTCTAGCACTTATAAACAATCAAATTCATTGTATTATAACATATTCTAACCCAAAATAACTTTATACAAGCCATTTACTACCTCAAAGCATTGGTTGTGGGTTCTTATCCCATTTGGGACCAAACTTCAACAAGTCTTTCTTCACACTTCTAAACATTCTTCATCCATCTCTAGCACTTGTAATCAATCAAATTCATTTTATTATAACATATTCTAACCCAAAATAACTTTATACAAGCCATTTCCTACCTCAAAGCATTGGTTGTGGGTTCTTATCCCATTTGGGACCAAACTTCAACAAGTCTTTCTTCACACTTCTAAACATTCTTCATCCATCTCTAGCACTTGTAAACAATCAAATTCATTGTATTATAGCATATTCTAACCCAAAATAATTTTATACAAGCCATTTACTGCCTCAAAGCATTGGTTGTGGGTTCTTATCCCATATGGGACCAAACTTCAACAAGTCTTTCTTCACACTTCTAAACATTCTTCATCCATCTCTACCACTTGTAAACAATCAAATTCATTGTATTATAACATATTCTAACCCAAAATAACTTTATACAAGCCATTTACTCCCTCAAAGCCTTGGTTGTGGGTTCTTATCCCATTTGGGACCAAACTTCAACAAGTCTTTCTTCACACTTCTAAACATTCTTCATCCATCTCTAGCACTTGTAAACAATCAAATTCATTGTATTATAACATATTATAACCCAAAACAACTTTATACAAGCCATTTACTGCCTCAAAGCATTGGTTGTGGGTTCTTATCCCATTTGGGACCAAACTTCAACAAGTCTTTCTTCACACTTCTAAACATTCTTCATCCATCTCTAGCACTTGTAATCAATCAAATTCATTGAATTATAACATATTATAACCCAAAATAACTTTATACAAGCAATTAACAACCTCAAAGCAATGTTTGTGGGTTCTTATCCCATTTGGGACCAAACTTCAACAAGTCTTTCTTCACACTTCTAAACATTCTTCATCCATCTCTAGCACTTATAAACAATCAAATTCATTGTATTATAACATATTCTAACCCAAAATAACTTTATACAAGCCATTTACTACCTCAAAGCATTGGTTGTGGGTTCTTATCCCATTTGGGACCAAACTTCAACAAGTCTTTCTTCACACTTCTAAACATTCTTCATCCATCTCTAGCACTTGTAATCAATCAAATTCATTTTATTATAACATATTCTAACCCAAAATAACTTTATACAAGCCATTTCCTACCTCAAAGCATTGGTTGTGGGTTCTTATCCCATTTGGGACCAAACTTCAACAAGTCTTTCTTCACACTTCTAAACATTCTTCATCCATCTCTAGCACTTGTAATCAATCAAATTCATTTTATTATAACATATTCTAACCCAAAATAACTTTATACAAGCCATTTCCTACCTCAAAGCATTGGTTGTGGGTTCTTATCCCATTTGGGACCAAACTTCAACAAGTCTTTCTTCACACTTCTAAACATTCTTCATCCATCTCTAGCACTTGTAATAAATCAAATTCATTTTATTATAACATATTCTAACCCAAAATAACTTTATACAAGCCATTTACTACCTCAAAGCCTTGGTTGTGGGTTCTTATCCCATTTGGGACCAAACTTCAACAAGTCTTTCTTCACACTTCTAAACATTCTTCATCCATCTCTAGCACTTGTAAACAATCAAATTCATTGTATTATAACATATTATAACCCAAAACAACTTTATACAAGCCATTTACTGCCTCAAAGCATTGGTTGTGGGTTCTTATCCCATTTGGGACCAAACTTCAACAAGTCTTTCTTCACACTTCTAAACATTCTTCATCCATCTCTAGCACTTGTAATCAATCAAATTCATTGAATTATAACATATTATAACCCAAAATAACTTTATACAAGCAATTAACAACCTCAAAGCAATGTTTGTGGGTTCTTATCCCATTTGGGACCAAACTTCAACAAGTCTTTCTTCACACTTCTAAACATTCTTCATCCATCTCTAGCACTTATAAACAATCAAATTCATTGTATTATAACATATTCTAACCCAAAATAACTTTATACAAGCCATTTACTACCTCAAAGCATTGGTTGTGGGTTCTTATCCCATTTGGGACCAAACTTCAACAAGTCTTTCTTCACACTTCTAAACATTCTTCATCCATCTCTAGCACTTGTAATCAATCAAATTCATTTTATTATAACATATTCTAACCCAAAATAACTTTATACAAGCCATTTCCTACCTCAAAGCATTGGTTGTGGGTTCTTATCCCATTTGGGACCAAACTTCAACAAGTCTTTCTTCACACTTCTAAACATTCTTCATCCATCTCTAGCACTTGTAATAAATCAAATTCATTTTATTATAACATATTCTAACCCAAAATAACTTTATACAAGCCATTTACTACCTCAAAGCATTGGTTGTGGGTTCTTATCCCATTTGGGACCAAACTTCAACAAGTCTTTCTTCACACTTCTAAACATTCTTCATCCATCTCTAGCACTTGTAAACAATCAAATTCATTGTATTATAGCATATTCTAACCCAAAATAACTTTATACAAGCCATTTACTGCCTCAAAGCATTGGTTGTGGGTTCTTATCCCATATGGGACCAAACTTCAACAAGTCTTTCTTCACACTTCTAAACATTCTTCATCCATCTCTACCACTTGTAAACAATCAAATTCATTGTCTTATAACATATTCTAACCCAAAATAACTTTATACAAGCCATTTACTCCCTCAAAGCACTGGTTGTGGGTTCTTATCCCATTTAGGACCAAACTTCAACAAGTCTTTCTTCACACTTCTAAACATTCTTCATCCATCTCTCGCACTTGTAAACAATCAAATTCATTGTATTATAACATATTATAACCCAAAAAAACTTTATACAAGCCATTTACTGCCTCAAAGCATTGGTTGTGGGTTCTTATCCCATTTGGGACCAAACTTCAACATGTCTTTCTTCACACTTCTAAACATTCTTCATCCATCTCTAGCACTTGTAATCAATCAAATTCATTGAATTATAACATATTATAACCCAAAATAACTTTATACAAGCAATTAATAACCTCAAAGCAATGTTTGTGGGTTCTTATCCCATTTGGGACCAAACTTCAACAAGTCTTTCTTCACACTTCTAAACATTCTTCATCCATCTCTAGCACTTATAAACAATCATATTCATTGTATTATAACATATTCTAACCCAAAATAACTTTATACAAGCCATTTACTACCTCAAAGCATTGGTTGTGGGTTCTTATCCCATTTGGGACCAAACTTCAACAAGTCTTTCTTCACACTTCTAAACATTCTTCATCCATCTCTAGCACTTGTAATCAATCAAATTCATTTTATTATAACATATTCTAACCCAAAATAACTTTATACAAGCCATTTCCTACCTCAAAGCATTGGTTGTGGGTTCTTATCCCATTTGGGACCAAACTTCATCAAGTCTTTCTTCACACTTCTAAACATTCTTCATCCATCTCTAGCACTTGTAATCAATCAAATTCATTGTATTATAACATATTCTAACCCAAAATAACTTTATACAAGCCATTTACTACCTCAAAGCAATGTTTGTGGGATCTTATCCCATTTGGGACCAAACTTCAACAAGTCTTTCTTCACACTTCTAAACATTCTTCATCCATCTCTAGCACTTGTAATCAATCAAATTCATTGTATTATAACATATTCTAACCCAAAATAACTTTATACAAGCCATTTACTGCCTCAAAGCATTGGTTGTGGGTTCTTATCCCATTTGGGACCAAACTTCAACAAGTCTTTCTTCACACTTCTAAACATTCTTCATCCATCTCTAGCACTTGTAAACAGTCAAATTCATTGTATTATAACATATTCTAACCCAAAATAACTTTATACAAGCCATTTACTGCCTCAAAGCATTGGTTGTGGGTTCTTATCCCATTTGGGACCAAACTTCAACAAGTCTTTCTTCACACTTCTAAACATTTTTCATCCATCTCTAGCACTTGTAATCAATTAAATTCATTGTATTATAACATATTCTAACCCAAAATAACTTTATACAAGCCATTTACTTCCTCAAAGGATTGGTTGTGGGTTCTTATCCCATTTGAGACCAAACTTCAACAAGTCTTTCTTCACACTTCTAAACATTCTTCATCCATCTCTAGCACTTTTAAACAATCAAATTCATTGTATTATAACATATTATAACCCAAAATAACTTTATACAAGCCATTTAATGCCTCAAAGCATTGGTTGCGGGTTCTTATCCCATTTGGGACTAAACTTCAACAAGTCTTTCTTCACACTTCTAAACATTCTTCATCCATCTCTAGCACTTGTAATCAATCAAATTCATTGAATTATAACATATTATAACCCAAAATAACTTTATACAAGCAATTAACAACCTCAAAGCAATGTTTGTGGGTTCTTATCCCATTTGGGACCAAACTTCAACAAGTCTTTCTTCACACTTCTAAACATTCTTCATCCATCTCTAGCACTTATAAACAATCAAATTCATTGTATTATGACATATTCTAACCCAAAATAACTTTATACAAGCCATTTACTTCCTCAAAGCATTGGTTGTGGGTTCTTATCCCATTTGAGACCAAACTTCAACAAGTCTTTCTTCACACCTCTAAACATTCTTCATCCATCTCTAGCACTTGTAAACAATCAAATTCATTGAATTATAACATATTATAACCCAAAATAACTTTATACAAGCCATTTACTGCCTCAAAGCATTGGTTGTGGGTTCTTATCCCATTTGGGACCAAACTTCAACAAGTCTTTCTTCACACTTCTAAACATTTTTCATCCATCTCTAGCACTTGTAATCAATTAAATTCATTGTATTATAACATATTCTAACCCAAAATAACTTTATACAAGCCATTTACTTCCTCAAAGCATTGGTTGTGGGTTCTTATCCCATTTGAGACCAAACTTCATCAAGTCTTTCTTCACACTTCTAAACATTCTTCATCCATCTCTAGCACTTGTAATCAATCAAATTCATTGAATTATAACATATTATAACCCAAAATAACTTTATACAAGCAATTAACAACCTCAAAGCAATGTTTGTGGGTTCTTATCCCATTTGGGACCAAACTTCAACAAGTCTTTCTTCACACTTCTAAACATTCTTCATCCATCTCTAGCACTTGTAAACAATCAAATTCATTGTATTATAGCATATTCTAACCCAAAATAACTTTATACAAGCCATTTACTGCCTCAAAGCATTGGTTGTGGGTTCTTATCCCATATGGGACCAAACTTCAACAAGTCTTTCTTCACACTTCTAAACATTCTTCATCCATCTCTACCACTTGTAAACAATCAAATTCATTGTATTATAACATATTCTAACCCAAAATAACTTTATACAAGCCATTTACTCCCTCAAAGCATTGGTTGTGGGTTCTTATCCCATTTGGGACCAAACTTCAACAAGTCTTTCTTCACACTTCTAAACATTCTTCATCCATCTCTAGCACTTGTAAACAATCAAATTCATTGTATTATAACATATTATAACCCAAAACAACTTTATACAAGCCATTTACTGCCTCAAAGCATTGGTTGTGGGTTCTTATCCCATTTGGGACCAAACTTCAACATGTCTTTCTTCACACTTCTAAACATTCTTCATCCATCTCTAGCACTTGTAATCAATCAAATTCATTGAATTATAACATATTATAACCCAAAATAACTTTATACAAGCAATTAATAACCTCAAAGCAATGTTTGTGGGTTCTTATCCCATTTGGGACCAAACTTCAACAAGTCTTTCTTCACACTTCTAAACATTCTTCATCCATCTCTAGCACTTATAAACAATCATATTCATTGTATTATAACATATTCTAACCCAAAATAACTTTATACAAGCCATTTACTACCTCAAAGCATTGGTTGTGGGTTCTTATCCCATTTGGGACCAAACTTCAACAAGTCTTTCTTCACACTTCTAAACATTCTTCATCCATCTCTAGCACTTGTAATCAATCAAATTCATTTTATTATAACATATTCTAACCCAAAATAACTTTATACAAGCCATTTCCTACCTCAAAGCATTGGTTGTGGGTTCTTATCCCATTTGGGACCAAACTTCATCAAGTCTTTCTTCACACTTCTAAACATTCTTCATCCATCTCTAGCACTTGTAATCAATCAAATTCATTGTATTATAACATATTCTAACCCAAAATAACTTTATACAAGCCATTTACTACCTCAAAGCAATGTTTGTGGGATCTTATCCCATTTGGGACCAAACTTCAACAAGTCTTTCTTCACACTTCTAAACATTCTTCATCCATCTCTAGCACTTGTAATCAATCAAATTCATTGTATTATAACATATTCTAACCCAAAATAACTTTATACAAGCCATTTACTGCCTCAAAGCATTGGTTGTGGGTTCTTATCCCATTTGGGACCAAACTTCAACAAGTCTTTCTTCACACTTCTAAACATTCTTCATCCATCTCTAGCACTTGTAAACAGTCAAATTCATTGTATTATAACATATTCTAACCCAAAATAACTTTATACAAGCCATTTACTGCCTCAAAGCATTGGTTGTGGGTTCTTATCCCATTTGGGACCAAACTTCAACAAGTCTTTCTTCACACTTCTAAACATTTTTCATCCATCTCTAGCACTTGTAATCAATTAAATTCATTGTATTATAACATATTCTAACCCAAAATAACTTTATACAAGCCATTTACTTCCTCAAAGCATTGGTTGTGGGTTCTTATCCCATTTGAGACCAAACTTCAACAAGTCTTTCTTCACACTTCTAAACATTCTTCATCCATCTCTAGCACTTTTAAACAATCAAATTCATTGTATTATAACATATTATAACCCAAAATAACTTTATACAAGCCATTTAATGCCTCAAAGCATTGGTTGCGGGTTCTTATCCCATTTGGGACTAAACTTCAACAAGTCTTTCTTCACACTTCTAAACATTCTTCATCCATCTCTAGCACTTGTAATCAATCAAATTCATTGAATTATAACATATTATAACCCAAAATAACTTTATACAAGCAATTAACAACCTCAAAGCAATGTTTGTGGGTTCTTATCCCATTTGGGACCAAACTTCAACAAGTCTTTCTTCACACTTCTAAACATTCTTCATCCATCTCTAGCACTTATAAACAATCAAATTCATTGTATTATGACATATTCTAACCCAAAATAACTTTATACAAGCCATTTACTTCCTCAAAGCATTGGTTGTGGGTTCTTATCCCATTTGAAACCAAACTTCAACAAGTCTTTCTTCACACTTCTAAACATTCTTCATCCATCTCTAGCACTTGTAAACAATCAAATTCATTGAATTATAACATATTATGATATACGCTCCAAGGGTCACACGTACGCACGCACTAGGGTTGATCGAGTTGGCCTTCGCTCTCTCTCGATAAAACCGCAAACAAGACGAAACTCAATGGAACAAGATAGCTTAGGGGAAGCAAGGGGGTTCGATCAACCAAGTAACAAGCTCACACGGATTGATTCAAGGGGAAACCACTCAAGAATACTCGTGTAAGGACTCTCAACTCGCCAACGGCGCAAGAGAAGAAAATGCAACTTTATTGATCTAGGTTAAAAACGTGACTACAAGGCTGCGAATGGGACTTTATTAATAGTCCTTCAGCCATGACCTTCGAGGGTCGAGATTCAATCTCAATTAAACTAACGGTTACAAAAATAAAGTAAGAAAAACAACCCAAAAGGAAACTTGTGTCATTCGCACAAGTGAACCCTCTCCACAAGTCGGAGGCTTAGGTTCGACTCTCTAGGACTTAGACTCGAAGAAATAAAACAAGCAAATGTTCGGTTGATAGGTCCTGCAAAAACACTTAAGAGAAAATGGAAACAATGAAAACCGAACTTACCTTATTCGGAGGAATGAGAGGCCACGTAGTTGTCTCTGGTTCTCCTTCTTCTTCTTCACCTTGGTTCTTGTTCTCTAGGCAGTCTTTAACTTCGTACGAGCCTATACGGCCTTGTCCTACATTCTCGGTGTTACGGGCTTCGGACGTGCCGTTACGGAGGTAGTAGTGCTCCTCTCGATCATCTCCCAATCCGTCTCGGTCGTGGGCATTTCGGTTTCGATCGTTGTCTCCAGAAACATCACTTATCGAGTGATTATCGAAGCCCAAGTTGTTTGAACCAACTTGGTTCGAGACTTCGCTCCGAACAAGCTTTCCGGCGTCCGGGGGTGGTACTTGTCGAGCTTCTTCATGTTCTGCGGATTGTTTCTCCAAACGCTCTCGATCAAAGCTTTTAAAATCAGCACTTTGTTGATGAATCTCGAATCCCTTGGTGTTTGGTGGTGGGTCGTCCGGGTCGATCGTTCGGGCGTTCGTGTCGTCGATGCCGGGTGACGATGCTCGATCGACTCGTGTTTCTAGGGGGTTTCCTGCAAAACCGGCTCGATCGTAAGTCCTAAAATATGGACTTGGTCGATGAAACTTACCTCGGTTGGTCTGTTCTCCATCGTTGGGTCGATGGAACTTGTTGAGGCTTCCACTCGCGTCCGGGGGTCGAGGGTCGGCCGATAGAATATCCATTTGGCCGGTTGCGTTGATCAGGGCCTCGACTCCTTCATTGAATGTTTCTCTTAGCTTCCTCGTACGTGAACGGGTCATTGGTCCGGCTATGACCGTCGGGATTGTTGGTGTCGGATCACTCGTTACCGGTTCGTGGCCGTCCGTCGAGCACTTGTCGATGTCCGGTTCTATGTCCTCATCATCCCCTCCCTCTTGAAAATGTTCTGGCCTCAGAACAGGTCGTCCTATATCAAAAGGAGATAAGTCAGTGACATTGAAACTTTTAGACCCGTTATACTCACCTGGGAGTTCTAGCCGGTAAGCGTTGTTGTTGATTCGTTCGACTATCTTGAAAGGTCCGTCGCCGCGAGGGGATAGTTTGGAACTTCTCTTCGTTGGAAACCTCTCGGTTCTCAAGTGTAACCAAACCCAATCGCCGGGTTCAAAGATGACTTCTTTGCGGTTCTGGTCCATCCGTTGCTTGTATTTTTCCGTCTTTTTCTCTAAGTTCTCCTTAACGGTTTGATGTAGCTTTTGGACCAATTCCGCCTTGCGTTTACCGTCTTGATCGGTTCGTGATCCCGGGGGTAGTGGTGCCAAATCCAGCGGGGTTAATGGTTTAAAGCCGTAAACAACTTCAAAAGGACAAAACTTGGAAGCGGAATGAGTAGCTCGGTTATAAGCAAATTCAATGTACGGTAAACATTCCAACCAGTTTCTAGGGTTCTTACCGACCGTTACTCTAAGTAAAGTTGATAGAGTACGGTTTACAACCTCGGTTTGGCCGTCCGTTTGTGGATGGCAAGTGGTGGAGAAAAGAAGTTTGGTTCCTAGTTTCCGCCATAACGTCCTCCAAAAATGGCTCATGAACTTGGTGTCACGGTCGGAAACGATGGTTCGAGGCACTCCGTGTATGCGCACTACTTCTTTAAAGAATAGATCGGCGGTTTGAGTGGCATCGTTGGTCTTGTCACACGGTATAAAATGCGCCATTTTTGAGAATCGATCGACTACCACGAAGATGGAGTCCTTATGTTGAATCTTTGGCAGACCTAAGACAAAATCCATAGAAATATCCTCCCATGGAGCATTAGGAATAGGTAAAGGCATATATAAACCATGGGGGCGTGACCTGGATTTAGCGCGGAGACAAGTGATGCATTTTGCGCAAAACCGTTCGACGTCTTTTCTCATATGTGGCCAAAAGAAATGTTCCATAAGGATAGCCATGGTCTTGTCTACTCCAAAATGGCCCATGAGTCCTCCACTATGTGCCTCTCGGGTGATAAGCTCCCGCATCGATCCTTGGGGTATGCATAGTCGCTTATCTCGGAATAAGTAGCCGTCATGCTTGTAGTAGGGTCCGAAAGCTGCCTTGCCACACTCCTTAAAAATGGATCCAAAGTCGGTATCTTCTAGATAAGCAATCTTCACGTGTTCAAACCCTAAAACTTTAGCGTCCATGGTGGTGATGAGAGCATGTCGACGTGAAAGTGCATCGGCTACAATGTTTTCTTTTCCTTTCTTGTACTTGATGATGTACGGAAAAGTCTCTACGAACTCTAGCCACCGTGCATGCCTTCTCTTTAGTGTAGTTTGGCCTCGAAGGTGCTTCAACGTCTCATGGTCGGTATGGATCACAAATTCCTTGGCTAACAAGTAATGTTGCCAAACTTCCAACGATCGGACCAATGCATAAAGCTCCTTATCATACGTCGGATAATTGAGTGTAGCTCCGCTTAACTTCTCGCTAAAGTAAGCTATAGGGCGTCCTCCCTGGGTAAGCACCGCTCCAATACCTAATCCTGAAGCATCACATTCAACCTCAAAAGTTTTGTCAAAGTTAGGTAAAGCTAAAATAGGAGCATGCGTTAAACGATCTTTAAGCTCCCGGAAGGCTCTCTCTTGAGCTTCTCCCCACGAAAACGCCACATGCTTCTTGATCACGGCGGTAAGGGGTGCAGCTACGGTGCTGAAGTCCTTCACAAAACGCCTATAAAAACTAGCCAAACCATGAAAGCTTCTAACATGGCCAATGGTAGTGGGAGTCGGCCATTCTTCTATGGCTTTAATCTTTTCTTGATCAACCTGTATGCCCTGTGAACTTACAACAAAACCTAAAAAGACTAGTTGATCAGTGCAAAACACACACTTCTTGAGGTTAGCATAGAGTTCTTCCTTGCGGAGAGTCTCAAGAACTTGCTCAAGGTGTGATAAGTGTTCGGATAAGTTCCGGCTATAAATAAGAATGTCATCGAAATAAACGACTACAAACTTACAAATATAGGCCCTTAAGACATGATTCATGAGTCGCATGAACGTACTAGGGGCGTTGGTGAGACCGAACGGCATGACTAGCCACTCGTAGAGACCTTGCTTGGTTTTAAATGCGGTCTTCCATTCGTCTCCTTCTTTCATGCGAACTTGGTGATACCCACTCTTCAAGTCTATCTTCGAAAAGATAGTGGCTCCATCAAGTTCATCTAACATGTCGTCGAGGCGAGGTATTGGGTGTCGGTACTTGATGGTAATGTTGTTGATAGCCCGACAGTCCACGCACAT
Organism: Capsella bursa-pastoris; assembly: GCA_036452645.1. Lineage (NCBI taxonomy): Eukaryota > Viridiplantae > Streptophyta > Magnoliopsida > Brassicales > Brassicaceae > Capsella > Capsella bursa-pastoris. Next base: position 8,182,681 of record CP144192.1, read on the forward strand.
TCTCCACGTCCCGTCTTTCTTAGGTACTAACAACACGGGCACGGCACAAGGGCTAAGACTCTCACGGATGTAACCCTTCGACATGAGGTCCTGCACTTGTGATTCTAACTCCTTAGCCTCCGTAGGGTTCATCTTATATACGGGCCGGTTTGGTAAGGCGGACCCGGGGACGAGATCAATTTGGTGTTCGATTCCACGGATCGGAGGTAAGCCGGATGGAATTTCTTCGGGAAATACGTCTTCAAATTGCTTAAGTATGGTACTCACTTCGGCGGGCAATTCTAGACACTCTAGTCCTGAAAACATACTTTCTTTGAAGATCATAAGTAGCACGGTGTGTTTGGAGTTTAAAACCTTACCAACCGTGTTAGAAGATACAAAGAGACTAGTCTTACTTACAGGGGCATCCTTGCTCATCTTACGTTGTAAATCATGTACCTCGGAGGGTGTGAGTGGGGCTAAAGTAACCTTCCGCTTGTTATGCATGAACGTGTAGTAGTTGGTACGCCCGTTATGCAAGGTTTCATGGTCGTATTGCCACGGTCTTCCAAGTAGGAGATGCCCGGCTTGCATAGGCACAACATCACATAAGACCTCGTCGTGATACTTGCCTATACTGAAGGTCACCGTGGCTTGTTCAGCGATCTTAAGCTCCACGGTGTCATTAAGCCACCTTAGTCGATACGGTCGCGGATGCTTTTTCGTGGGTAGACCTAACTTGTCAACCAATAACTTGCTAGCCACGTTAGTACAAGAACCACCATCTATAATAAGACTACATACCTTGTTGTTCACGGTGCATCTGGTATGGAATATGTTTTCCCGTTGTAGGGTTTCTTCCGGGTTAACCGTCATGTTGAGCACCCGACGAATGACCAAAAGTTCACCTACGTCCGGGTATTCAATTCCGTCGTCCGGGTCGCTAGTATCTTCCTCCGGTTCATCTTGGGACTCGTAACCGTTGGTTGTTATGATCATGACTCGCTGGTTAGGGCATTCCCTCGCCATATGTCCGCGTCCCTGACATTTAAAACAAATTATATCTCGAGAACGGGTAGTAGAAACGGCTTTACTTGCTTCCAGTCGTATTGGAGCCTTGGAGTTTTCCACCGTATTCTTCTTAAACCGCGACTCCACCTCGATCGCTTTGCCTTTGTCCGGTGGCTTAGAAGTTCCCGGAGTCCACGGATTGACTTTAACTCGGCTAACGACTGCCACCTTTCGCTTAATATGTTGTTCGGCTTGAATAGCCAAGTGCACCACTTCTTGCAAGTCATGATAGGGTTGCCTTTCCACCTTGCGAGATATTCGGTCTTGAAGTCCTTCTATGAATTGAGCCATGAGAGTCTCCTCCGACTCTTCGGTCTCCAACCGGTTGATAAGCTGCTCAAATTCCTCATAGTATTCTTCGACCGTCTTATTTCCCTGCACCAACTTACGAAAACGTTTTTGTAAGTCCCTATGGAAATAAGTAGGCACATACCTCTTTCTTAGACAGAACTTCATTTCGTTCCATGTTCGTATTTGGTCATAATGGTGCCTTCTTCGTTCGGCTACATCTCTATCCCACCAAGCCAAAGCGTTGTGGGTGAATTGGGCCGCAGCAAACGTCACTCGCTTCTGGTCGTTGTAGTTATAACAAGAGAAGATGTTTTCCATCCTCTTTTCCCAATCAAGGTAGGCGTCGGGGTCGACACGTCCGGCAAAGGTAGGCGCCGTAAGCTTCGGGTCGACCATTTGGTGGGGTGGATTTTCGTCTCTCTCCCGCCCTCTATGAACCGGGTCTCTCCTTTGGGGTCCGACATGGGGTTCTCCCTGTTCGTACACGCCTTCATTCGGTGCTCGAGGAAGAGGTTGTTGGTTCCGGATGGGGTTGATGACCCGGGGTTGCTCGAGACGGGTCATGCGGTCTCCAAACGTTTGGAGGGTGGCTTGGATAGCAGCTAATGTGGCTGCAATAGGATCCAAGGGAGCTTCGGTGTTGTTCTCCATGCACTAGGGTGTAGAAGAAGTGACAAAAACAACAAGTGTCAACGTACGCACGCACTAGGGTTGATCGAGTTGGCCTTCGCTCTCTCTCGATAAAACCGCAAACAACTACAAGGTTACTACTAGCTAACTTTTTTTTTTTTTTTTTTTTTTAACTATAAGTGATGCAAATCGAGACTAGCAACCTAACAATCGAAAACAAGTGCAACTACGAAATGCTATTACTTTTTTTTTTTTTTTTGACTTAAAATAAACGAAACAATAGCTAAGAGGATTGGAGATGGAGTGATACAACCTAGGGTGTAGAACCTTTCGGCTCTGATACCAGATGATATACGCTCCAAGGGTCACACGTACGCACGCACTAGGGTTGATCGAGTTGGCCTTCGCTCTCTCTCGATAAAACCGCAAACAAGACGAAACTCAATGGAACAAGATAGCTTAGGGGAAGCAAGGGGGTTCGATCAACCAAGTAACAAGCTCACACGGATTGATTCAAGGGGAAACCACTCAAGAATACTCGTGTAAGGACTCTCAACTCGCCAACGGCGCAAGAGAAGAAAATGCAACTTTATTGATCTAGGTTAAAAACGTGACTACAAGGCTGCGAATGGGACTTTATTAATAGTCCTTCAGCCATGACCTTCGAGGGTCGAGATTCAATCTCAATTAAACTAACGGTTACAAAAATAAAGTAAGAAAAACAACCCAAAAGGAAACTTGTGTCATTCGCACAAGTGAACCCTCTCCACAAGTCGGAGGCTTAGGTTCGACTCTCTAGGACTTAGACTCGAAGAAATAAAACAAGCAAATGTTCGGTTGATAGGTCCTGCAAAAACACTTAAGAGAAAATGGAAACAATGAAAACCGAACTTACCTTATTCGGAGGAATGAGAGGCCACGTAGTTGTCTCTGGTTCTCCTTCTTCTTCTTCACCTTGGTTCTTGTTCTCTAGGCAGTCTTTAACTTCGTACGAGCCTATACGGCCTTGTCCTACATTCTCGGTGTTACGGGCTTCGGACGTGCCGTTACGGAGGTAGTAGTGCTCCTCTCGATCATCTCCCAATCCGTCTCGGTCGTGGGCATTTCGGTTTCGATCGTTGTCTCCAGAAACATCACTTATCGAGTGATTATCGAAGCCCAAGTTGTTTGAACCAACTTGGTTCGAGACTTCGCTCCGAACAAGCTTTCCGGCGTCCGGGGGTGGTACTTGTCGAGCTTCTTCATGTTCTGCGGATTGTTTCTCCAAACGCTCTCGATCAAAGCTTTTAAAATCAGCACTTTGTTGATGAATCTCGAATCCCTTGGTGTTTGGTGGTGGGTCGTCCGGGTCGATCGTTCGGGCGTTCGTGTCGTCGATGCCGGGTGACGATGCTCGATCGACTCGTGTTTCTAGGGGGTTTCCTGCAAAACCGGCTCGATCGTAAGTCCTAAAATATGGACTTGGTCGATGAAACTTACCTCGGTTGGTCTGTTCTCCATCGTTGGGTCGATGGAACTTGTTGAGGCTTCCACTCGCGTCCGGGGGTCGAGGGTCGGCCGATAGAATATCCATTTGGCCGGTTGCGTTGATCAGGGCCTCGACTCCTTCATTGAATGTTTCTCTTAGCTTCCTCGTACGTGAACGGGTCATTGGTCCGGCTATGACCGTCGGGATTGTTGGTGTCGGATCACTCGTTACCGGTTCGTGGCCGTCCATCGAGCACTTGTCGATGTCCGGTTCTATGTCCTCATCAGAACACCTTATCTTGCTCACGACGTTCGTTGATGACTACCGGATCCACCGAGCTTGGTCTCAACATTTCAAGCTCTGCCCAAAGAGATCTAAACTTTCCAAAATGCTTGGTAAACTCCATGTCCTCTTGGCTGAGGTTGTTGATAGCACGTTTGACTTCAAAAACCCGGTTCAAGTTAGTAACATTTCCAAAAACATTCTTGAGTGTATCCCACAACTCCTTTGCCGTCTCACAATATGAGTATGCTTCAAGAATAGGCGCCTCTAGAGAGTTTTGAATGAGCCCCAAAACGGTTTGGTCTTCTTGAAACCACTTCACCTCGTCGCAAGGGACAATCTCCTTGCCATCTTCACTTTCCTTTGGAGCTTCACCTTTCTCAATGTGACTCCAAAGTCCACGACCACACAAGGCCGTCTTTGTGGTCCTCGCCCACAACAAATAGTTACCTCCCTTGAGAGTAACCGGAATAACCAAATTCTTCATGACATCCATGACCAAAAATTTCAAGAACAAGCTTCAAGCTTTCAAAATCTTAGAAACCGAAAGAAGAAATTGTACTTAGAGAACGAGAATAGCTAGGATCTTAGGAACCTGGCTCTGATACCATGTAAGTTTTCGAAAGGAATTAGAGAAGATTAAGAACAAGTGAGTTTGAGAAAGATTTGAAGAAGAATGCGAGTTTGAAAGGTGAGAGAAGTGTGGTGAAGAAAGAGAGTTCTTCTCTTTTCATACCTATAAAAATGACCTAGATACAAACTATATATGGACACTACAAAGAGTATAAAATAATAACAAATATACAAGATATTTTGGCTTCAAGGTTCGAGTGAAAGCGACGGGTCCATGTTGTGTCTCTCCTTAAACAATCACGTGAGTGTCTATTGTTTTGAAGCTCCAACGGTCACAACACATAGGGGAAGGATCTAGATGCTCATTTCTTCTTCTTCGCAACCTTAAACGGGCCTCTTTATTGGACTGGACAATGAGGCTTGAGGTGATGTCGAGGCTGTACGGATGGGCTTGTACGGATGGGCTTGTACGGACGAGGTTGTACGGACGGTCGTGGCTCGAGGCACTCGATCCCGGACATGATCATCTCTCGATCCCGGACATGATCATCTCGAACATGATCATTTCTATATCCAATTTACAATATCAACAAGTCTTTCTTCTCACTTTTGAACATTCTTCATGCATCTCTAGCAGTTGTAATCAATCAAATTCATTGTATTATAACATATTCTAACCTAAAATAACTTTATACAAGCCATTCACTGCATCAAAGCAATGGTTTTGGGTTCTTATCCCATTCGGGACCAAATATCAACAAGTCTTTCTTCTCAGTTTTAAACATTCTTCATGTATCTCTAGCACTTGTAATCAATCAAATTCATTGTATTATAACATATTCTAACCCAAAATAACTTTATACAAGCCATTCACTGCCTCAAAGCAATGGTTTTGGGTTCTTATCCCATTTGGGATCAAATATCAACAAGTCTTTCTTCTCACTTCTTAACATTGTTCATGTACCTCTAGCACTTGTAATCAATCAAATTCATTGTATTATAACATATTCTAACCCAAAATAACTTTATCCTAGCCATTCACTGCCTCAAAGCAATGGTTTTGGGTTCTTATCCCATTTGGGACCAAGTATGAACAAGTCTTTCTTCACACTTCTAAACATTCTTCATGCATCTCTAGCACTTGTAATCAATCAAATTCATTGTATTATAACATATTCTAACCCAAAATAACTTTATCCATGCCATTCACTGCCTCAAAGAATTGGTTTTGGGTTCTTATCCCATTTGGGACCAAATTTCAACAAGTCTTTCTACACACTTCTAAACAGTCTTCATACATCTCTATCACTTGTAATCAATCAAATTCATTATATTATAACATATTCTAATCCAAAATAACTTTATACAAGCTATTCACTGCCTTAAAGCAATGGTTGTGGATTCTTATCCCATTTGGGACTAAATTTCAACAAGTCTTTCTTCACACTTCATAACATTCTTCATCCATCTGTAGCACTTGTAATCAATCAAATTCATTGTATATAACATATTCTAACCCAAAACAGCTGTTTACGAGCCATTTATTGCCTTAAAGAATTGGTTGTGGATTCTTATCCCATTTGGGACCAAACTTCAACAAGTCTTTCTTCTCACTTCTTAACATTATTCATGTATCTCTAGCACTTGTAATCAATCAAATTCATTGTATTATAACATATTCTAACCCAAAATAACTTTATACAAGCCATTCACTGCCTCAAAGCAATGGTTTTGGGTTCTTATCCCATTTGGGACCAAACTTCAACAAGTCTTTCTTCACACTTCTAAACATTCTTCATCCATCTCTAGCACTTGTAATCAATCAAATTCATTGTATTATAACATATTCTAACCCAAAATAACTTTTTCCAAGCCATTCACTGCCTCAAAGCAATGGTTTTGGGTTCTTATCCCATTTGGGACCAAATATCAACAAGTCTTTCTTCTCACTTTTAAACATTCTTCATGCATCTCTAGCACTTGTAATCAATCAAATTTATTGTATTATAACATATTCTAACCCAAAATAACTTTATCCAAGCCATACACTGCCTCAAAGCAATGGTTTTGGGTTCTTATCCCATTTGGGACCATATATCAACAAATCTTTCTTCTCACTTTTAAACATTCTTCATCCATCTCTAGCACTTGTAATCAATCAAATTCATTGTATTATAACATATTCTAACCCAAAATAACTTTATACAAGCCATTCACTGCCTTAAAGCAATGGTTTTGGGTTCTTATCCCATTTGGGACCAAATATCAACAAGTCTTTCTTCTCACTTCTTAACATTCTTAATGTATCTCTAGCACTTGTAATCAATCAAATTCATTGTATTATAACATATTCTAACCCAAAATAACTTTTTCCAAGCCATTCACTGCCTCAAAGCAATGGTTTTGGGTTCTTATCCCATTTGGGACCAAATATGAACAAGTCTTTCTTCACACTTCTAAACATTCTTCATCCATCTCTAGCACTTGTAATCAATCAAATTCATTGTATTATAACATATTCTAACCCAAAATAACTTTGTACAAGCTATTCACTGCCTCAAAGCAATGGTTTTGGGATCTTATCCCATTTTGGACCAAATATCAACAAGTCTTTCTTCTCACTTTTAAACATTCTTCATGCATCTCTAGCACTTGTAATCAATCTTCTTCATTGGATTATAACATATTCTAACCCAAAATAACTTTATCCAAGCCATTCACTGCCTCAAAGCAATGGTTTTTGGGTTCTTATCCCATTTGGGACCAAATATAACCAAGTCTTTCTTATCACTTCTTAACATTCTTCATGTATCTCTAGCACTTGTAATCAATCAAATTCATTGTATTATAACATATTCTAACCCAAAATAACTTTATACAAGCCATTCACTGCCTCAAAGCAATGGTTTTGGGTTCTTATCCCATTCGGGACCAAACTTCAACCAGTATTTCTTCACATTCTAAACATTCTTCATGTATCTCTAGCACTTGTAATCAATCAAATTCATTGTATTATAACATATTCTAACACAAAATAACTTTATACAAGCCCTTCACTGCCTTAAAGCAATGGTTTTGGGTTCTTATCCCATTTGGGACCAAATATGAACAAGTCTTTCTTATCACTTCTTAACATTCTTCATGTATCTCTAGCACTTGTAATCAATCAAATTCATTGTATTATAACATATTCTAACCCAAAATAACTTTATACAAGCCATTCACTGCCTCAAAGCAATGGTTTTGGGTTCTTATCCCATTTGGAACCAAATATCAACAAGTCTTTCTTATCACTTCTTAACATTCTTCATCCATCTCTAGCACTTGTAATCAATCAAATTCATTGTATTATAACATATTCTAACCCAAAATAACTTTATACAAGCCATTCACTGCCTCAAAGCAATGGTTTTGGGTTCTTATCCCATTTGGGACCAAATATCAACAAGTCTTTCTTCTCAGTTTTAAACATTCTTCATGTATCTCTAGCACTTGTAATCAATCAAATTCATTGTATTATAACATATTCTAACCCAAAATAACTTTATACAAGCCATTCACTGCCTTAAAGCAATGGTTTTGGGTTCTTATCCCATTTGGGACCAAACTTCAACAAGTCTTTCTCCACACTTCTTAACATTCTTCATGTATCTCTAGCACTTGTAATCAATCAAATTCATTGTATTATAACATATTCTAACCTAAAATAACTTTATACAAGCCATTCACTGCCTCAAAGCAATGGTTTTGGGTTCTTATCCCATTTGGGACCAAACTTCAACAAGTCTTTCTTCACACTTCTAAACATTCTTCATCCATCTCTAGCACTTGTAATCAATCAAATTCATTGTATTATAACATATTCTAACCCAAAATGACTTTATACAAGCCATTCACTGCCTCAAAGCAATGGTTTTGGGTTCTTATCCCATTCGGGACCAAACTTCAACAAGTCTTTCTCCACACTTCTAAACATTCTTCATCCATCTCTAGCACTTGTAATCAATCAAATTCATTGTATTATAACATATTCTAACCCAAAATAACTTTATACAATCCATTTACTGCCTCAAAGCATTGGTTTTGGGTTCTTATCCCATTTGTGACCAAATATCAACAAGTCTTTCTTCACACTTCTAAACATTCTTCATCCTTCTCTAGCACTTGTAATCAATCAAATTCATTGTATTATAACATATTCTAACCCAAAATAACTTTATACAAGCCATTCACTGCCTCAAAGCATTGGTTGTGGGTTCTTATCCCATTTGGGACCAAACTTCAACAAGTCTTTCTTCACACTTCTAAACATTTTTCATCCATCTCTAGCACTTGTAATCAATCAAATTCATTGTATTATAACATATTCTAACCCAAAATAACTTTATACAAGCCATTCACTGCCTCAAAGCATTGGTTGTGGGTTCTTATCCCATTTGGGACCAAACTTCAACAAGTCTTTCTTCACACTTCTAAACATTCTTCATCCATCTCTAGCACTTGTAATCAATCAAATTCATTGTATTATAACATATTCTAACCCAAAATAACTTTATACAAGCCATTTAATGCCTCAAAGCATTGGTTGTGGGTTCTTATCCCATTTGGGACCAAACTTCAACAAGTCTTTCTTCACACTTCTAAACATTCTTCATCCATCTCTAGCACTTGTAATCAATCAAATTCATTGAATTATAACATATTATAACCCAAAATAACTTTATACAAGCAATTAACAACCTCAAAGCAATGTTTGTGGGTTCTTATCCCATTTGGGACCAAACTTCAACAAGTCTTTCTTCACACTTCTAAACATTCTTCATCCATCTCTAGCACTTATAAACAATCAAATTCATTGTATTATGACATATTCTAACCCAAAATAACTTTATACAAGCCATTTACTTCCTCAAAGCATTGGTTGTGGGTTCTTATCCCATTTGGGACCAAACTTCAACAAGTCTTTCTTCACACTTCTAAACATTCTTCATCCATCTCTAGCACTTGTAATCAATCAAATTCATTGTATTATAACATATTCTAACCCAAAATAACTTTATACAAGCCATTTACTGCCTCAAAGCATTGGTTGTGGGTTCTTATCCCATTTGGGACCAAACTTCAACAAGTCTTTCTTCACACTTCTAAACATTCTTCATCCATATCTAGCACTTGTAAACAATCAAATTCATTGTATTATAACATATTCTAACCCAAAATAACTTTATATAAGCCATTTACTGCCTCAAAGCATTGGTTGTGGGTTCTTATCCCATTTGGGACCAAACAGCAACAAGTCTTTCTTCACACTTCTAAACATTCTTCATCCATCTCTAGCACTTGTAATCAATCAAATTCATTGTATTATAACATATTCTAACCCAAAATAACTTTATACAAGCCATTTACTACATCAAAGCATTGTTTGTGGGTTCTTATCCCATTTGGGACCAAACTTCAACAAGTCTTTCTTCACACTTCTAAACATTCTTCATCCTTCTCTAGCACTTGTAATCAATCAAATTCATTGTATTATAACATATTCTAACCCAAAATAACTTTATACAAGCCATTTACTGCCTCAAAGCATTGTTTGTGGGTTCTTATCCCATTTGGGACCAAACTTCAACAAGTCTTTCTTCACACTTCTAAACATTCTTCATCCATCTCTAGCACTTGTAATCAATCAAATTCACTGTATTATAACATATTCTAACCGAAAATAACTTTATACAAGCAATTAACTACCACAAAGCAATGTTTGTGGGTTCTTATCCCATTTGGGACCAAACTTCAACAAGTCTTTCTTCACACTTCTAAACATTCTTCATCCATCTCTAGCACTTGTAATCAATCAAATTCATTGTATTATAACATATTCTAACCCAAAATAACTTTATACAAGCCATTTACTGCCTCAAAGCATTGTTTGTGGGTTCTTATCCCATTTGGGACCAAACTTCAACAAGTCTTTCTTCACACTTCTAAACATTCTTCATCCATCTCTAGCACTTGTAATCAATCAAATTCATTGTATTATAACATATTCTAACCCAAAATAACTTTATACAAGCCATTTACTGCCTCAAAGCATTGTTTGTGGGTTCTTATCCCATTTGGGACCAAACTTCAACAAGTCTTTCTTCACACTTCTAAACATTCTTCATCCATCTCTAGCACTTGTAATCAATCAAATTCATTGTATTATAACATATTCTAACCCAAAATAACTTTATACAAGCCATTTAATGCCTCAAAGCATTGTTTGTGGGTTCTTATCCCATTTGGGACCAAACTTCAACAAGTCTTTCTTCACACTTCTAAACATTCTTCATCCATCTCTAGCACTTGAAATCAATCAAATTCATTGTGTTATAACATATTCTAACCCAAAATAACTTTATACAATCCATTTACTGCCTCAAAGCATTGTTTGTGGGTTTTTATCCCATTTGGGACCAAACTTCAACAAGTCTTTCTTCACACTGCTAAACATTCTTCATCCATCTCTAGCACTTATAATCAATCAAATTCATTGTATTATAACATATTCTAACCCAAAATAACTTTATACAAGCCATTTACTTCCTCAAAGCATTGTTTGTGGGTTCTTATCCCATTTGGGACCAAACTTCAACAAGTCTTTCTTCACACTTCTAAACATTCTTCATCCATCTCTAGCACTTGTAATCAATCAAATTCATTGTATTATAACATATTCTAACCCAAAATAACTTTATACAAGCCATTTACTGCCTCAAAGCATTGTTTGTGGGTTCTTATCCCATTTGGGACCAAACTTCAACAAGTCTTTCTTCACACTTCTAAACATTCTTCATCCATCTCTAGCACTTGTAATCAATCAAATTCATTGTATTATAACATATTATAACCCAAAATAACTTTATACAAGCCATTTACTGCCTCAAAGCATTGTTTGTGGGTTCTTATCCCATTTGGGACCAAACTTCAACAAGTCTTTCTTCACACTTCTAAACATTCTTCATCCATCTCTAGCACTTGTAATCAATCAAATTCATTGTATTATAACATATTCTAACCCAAAATAACTTTATACAAGCCATTTACTTCCTCAAAGCATTGTTTGTGGGTTCTTATCCCATTTGGGACCAAACTTCAACAAGTCTTTCTTCACACTTCTAAACATTCTTCATCCATCTCTAGCACTTGTAATCAATCAAATTCATTGTATTATAACATATTCTAACCCAAAATAACTTTATACAAGCCATTTACTGCCTCAAAGCATTGTTTGTGGGTTCTTATCCCATTTGGGACCAAACTTCAACAAGTCTTTCTTCACACTTCTAAACATTCTTCATCCATCTCTAGCACTTGTAATCAATCAAATTCATTGTATTATAACATATTCTAACCCAAAATAACTTTATACAAGCCATTTACTGCCTCAAAGCATTGGTTGTGGGTTCTTATCCCATTTGGGACCAAACTTCAACAAGTCTTTCTTCACACTTCTAAACATTCTTCATCCATCTCTAGCACTTGTAATCAATCAAATTCATTGATTTATAACATATTATAACCCAAAATAACTTTATACAAGCAATTAACAACCTCAAAGCATTGGTTGAGGGTTCTTATCCCATTTGGGACCAAACTTCAACAAGTCTTTCTTCACACTTCTAAACATTCTTCATCCATCTCTAGCACTTGTAATCAATCAAATTCATTGTATTATAACATATTCTAACCCAAAATAACTTTATACAAGCCATTTACTTCCTCAAAGCATTGTTTGTGGGTTCTTATCCCATTTGGGACCAAACTTCAACAAGTCTTTCTTCACACTTCTAAACATTCTTCATCCATCTCTAGCACTTGTAATCAATTAAATTCATTGTATTATAACATATTCTAACCCAAAATAACTTTATACAAGTCATTTACTGCCTCAAAGCATTGTTTGTGGGTTCTTATCCCATTTGGGACCAAACTTCAACAAGTCTTTCTTCACACTTGTAAACATTCTTCATCCATCTCTAGCACTTGTAATCAATTAAATTCATTGTATTATAACATATTCTAACCCAAAATAACTTTATACAAGCCATTTACTGCCTCAAAGCATTGTTTGTGGGTTCTTATCCCATTTGGGACCAAACTTCAACAAGTCTTTCTTCACACTTCTAAACATTTTTCATCCATCTCTAGCAGTTGTAATCAATCAAATTCATTGTATTATAACATATTCTAACCCAAAATAACTTTATACAAGCCATTTACTACATCAAAGCATTGTTTGTGGGTTCCATCCCATTTGGGACCAAACTTCAACAAGTCTTTCTTCACACTTCTAAACATTCTTCATCCTTCTCTAGCACTTGTAATCAATCAAATTCATTGTATTATAACATATTCTAACCCAAAATAACTTTATACAAGCCATTTACTGCCTGAAAGCATTGTTTGTGGGTTCTTATCCCATTTGGGACCAAACTTCAACAAGTCTTTCTTCACACTTCTAAACATTCTTCATCCATCTCTAGCACTTGTAATCAATCAAATTCATTGTATTATAACATATTCTAACCCAAAATAACTTTATACAAGCCATTTACTGCCTCAAAGCATTGTTTGTGGGTTCTTATCCCATTTGGGACCAAACTTCAACAAGTCTTTCTTCACACTTCTAAACATTCTTCATCCATCTCTAGCACTTGTAATCAATCAAATTCATTGTATTATAACATATTCTAACCCAAAATAACTTTATACAAGCCATTTACTTCCTCAAAGCATTGTTTGTGGGTTCTTATCCCATTTGGGACCAAACTTCAACAAGTCTTTCTTCACACTTCTAAACATTCTTCATCCATCTCTAGCACTTGTAATCAATCAAATTCATTGTATTATAACATATTCTAACCCAAAATAACTTTATACAAGCCATTTACTACATCAAAGCATTGTTTGTGGGTTCTTATCCCATTTGGGACCAAACTTCAACAAGTCTTTCTTCACACTTCTAAACATTCTTCATCCATCTCTAGCACTTGTAATCAATCAAATTCATTGTATTATAACATATTCTAACCCAAAATAACTTTATACAAGCCATTTACTGCCTCAAAGCATTGTTTGTGGGTTCTTATCCCATTTGGGACCAAACTTCAACAAGTCTTTCTTCACACTTCTAAACATTCTTCATCCATCTCTAGCACTTGTAATCAATCAAATTCATTGTATTATAACATATTCTAACCCAAAATAACTTTATACAAGCCATTTACTGCCTCAAAGCAATGTTTGTGGGTTCTTATCCCATTTGGGACCAAACTTCAACAAGTCTTTCTTCACACTTCTAAACATTCTTCATCCATCTCTAGCACTTGTAATCAATCAAATTCATTGTATTATAACATATTCTAACCCAAAATAACTTTATACAAGCCATTTACTACATCAAAGCATTGTTTGTGGGTTCTTATCCCATTTGGGACCAAACTTCAACAAGTCTTTCTTCACACTTCTAAACATTCTTCATCCTTCTCTAGCACTTGTAATCAATCAAATTCATTGTATTATAACATATTCTAACCCAAAATAACTTTATACAAGCCATTTACTGCCTCAAAGCATTGTTTGTGGGTTCTTATCCCATTTGGGACCAAACTTCAACAAGTCTTTCTTCACACTTCTAAACATTCTTCATCCATCTCTAGCACTTGTAATCAATCAAATTCATTGTATTATAACATATTCTAACCCAAAATAACTTTATACAAGCCATTTACTGCCTCAAAGCATTGTTTGTGGGTTCTTATCCCATTTGGGACCAAACTTCAACAAGTCTTTCTTCACACTTCTAAACATTCTTCATCCATCTCTAGCACTTGTAATCAATCAAATTCATTGTATTATAACATATTCTAACCCAAAATAACTTTATACAAGCCATTTACTGCCTCAAAGCATTGTTTGTGGGTTCTTATCCCATTTGGGACCAAACTTCAACAAGTCTTTCTTCACACTTCTAAACATTCTTCATCCATCTCTAGCACTTGTAATCAATCAAATTCATTGTATTATAACATATTCTAACCCAAAATAACTTTATACAAGCCATTTACTGCCTCAAAGCATTGTTTGTGGGTTCTTATCCCATTTGGGACCAAACTTCAACAAGTCTTTCTTCACACTTCTAAACATTCTTCATCCATCTCTAGCACTTGTAATCAATCAAATTCATTGTATTATAACATATTCTAACCCAAAATAACTTTATACAAGCCATTTACTGCCTCAAAGCATTGTTTGTGGGTTCTTATCCCATTTGGGACCAAACTTCAACAAGTCTTTCTTCACACTTCTAAACATTCTTCATCCATCTCTAGCACTTGAAATCATTCAAATTCATTGTATTATAACATATTCTAACCCAAAATAACTTTATACAAGCCATTTACTACATCAAAGCATTGTTTGTGGGTTCTTATCCCATTTGGGACCAAACTTCAACAAGTCTTTCTTCACACTTCTAAACATTCTTCATCCTTCTCTAGCACTTGTAATCAATCAAATTCATTGTATTATAACATATTCTAACCCAAAATAACTTTATACAAGCCATTTACTGCCTCAAAGCATTGTTTGTGGGTTCTTATCCCATTTGGGACCAAACTTCAACAAGTCTTTCTTCACACTTCTAAACATTCTTCATCCATCTCTAGCACTTGTAATCAATCAAATTCATTGTATTATAACATATTCTAACCCAAAATAACTTTATACAAGCCATTTACTACCTCAAAGCATTGTTTGTGGGTTCTTATCCCATTTGGGACCAAACTTCAACAAGTCTTTCTTCACACTTCTAAACATTCTTCATCCATCTCTAGCACTTGTAATCAATCAAATTCATTGTATTATAACATATTCTAACACAAAATAACTTTATACAAGCCATTTACTGCCTCAAAGCATTGTTTGTGGGTTCTTATCCCATTTGGGACCAAACTTCAACAAGTCTTTCTTCACACTTCTAAACATTCTTCATCCATCTCTAGCACTTGTAATCAATCAAATTCATTGTATTATAACATATTCTAACCCAAAATAACTTTATACAAGCCATTTACTACCTCAAAGCATTGTTTGTGGGTTCTTATCCCATTTGGGACCAAACTTCAACAAGTCTTTCTTCACACTTCTAAACATTCTTCATCCATCTCTAGCACTTGTAATCAATCAAATTCATTGTATTATAACATATTCTAACCCAAAATAACTTTATACAAGCCATTTACTACATCAAAGCATTGTTTGTGGGTTCTTATCCCATTTGGGACCAAACTTCAACAAGTCTTTCTTCACACTTCTAAACATTCTTCATCCTTCTCTAGCACTTGTAATCAATCAAATTCATTGTATTATAACATATTCTAACCCAAAATAACTTTATACAAGCCATTTACTACCTCAAAGCATTGTTTGTGGGTTCTTATCCCATTTGGGACCAAACTTCAACAAGTCTTTCTTCACACTTCTAAACATTCTTCATCCATCTCTAGCACTTGTAATCAATCAAATTCATTGTATTATAACATATTCTAACCCAAAATAACTTTATACAAGCCATTTACTGCCTCAAAGCATTGTTTGTGGGTTCTTATCCCATTTGGGACCAAACTTCAACAAGTCTTTCTTCACACTTCTAAACATTCTTCATCCATCTCTAGCACTTGTAATCAATCAAATTCATTGTATTATAACATATTCTAACCCAAAATAACTTTATACAAGCCATTTACTGCCTCAAAGCATTGTTTGTGGGTTCTTATCCCATTTGGGACCAAACTTCAACAAGTCTTTCTTCACACTTCTAAACATTCTTCATCCATCTCTAGCACTTGTAATCAATCAAATTCATTGTATTATAACATATTCTAACCCAAAATAACTTTATACAAGCCATTTACTGCCTCAAAGCATTGTTTGTGGGTTCTTATCCCATTTGGGACCAAACTTCAACAAGTCTTTCTTCACACTTCTAAACATTCTTCATCCATCTCTAGCACTTGTAATCAATCAAATTCATTGTATTATAACATATTCTAACCCAAAATAACTTTATACAAGCCATTTACTACATCAAAGCATTGTTTGTGGGTTCTTATCCCATTTGGGACCAAACTTCAACAAGTCTTTCTTCACACTTCTAAACATTCTTCATCCATCTCTAGCACTTGTAATCAATCAAATTCATTGTATTATAACATATTCTAACCCAAAATAACTTTATACAAGCCATTTACTGCCTCAAAGCATTGTTTGTGGGTTCTTATCCCATTTGGGACCAAACTTCAACAAGTCTTTCTTCACACTTCTAAACATTCTTCATCCATCTCTAGCACTTGTAATCAATCAAATTCATTGTATTATAACATATTCTAACCCAAAATAACTTTATACAAGCCATTTACTACATCAAAGCATTGTTTGTGGGTTCTTATCCCATTTGGGACCAAACTTCAACAAGTCTTTCTTCACACTTCTAAACATTCTTCATCCATCTCTAGCACTTGTAATCAATCAAATTCATTGTATTATAACATATTCTAACCCAAAATAACTTTATACAAGCCATTTACTGCCTCAAAGCATTGTTTGTGGGTTCTTATCCCATTTGGGACCAAACTTCAACAAGTCTTTCTTCACACTTCTAAACATTCTTCATCCATCTCTAGCACTTGTAATCAATCAAATTCATTGTATTATAACATATTCTAACCCAAAATAACTTTATACAAGCCATTTACTACTTCAAAGCATTGTTTGTGGGTTCTTATCCTATTTGGGACCAAACTTCAACAAGTCTTTCTTCACACTTCTAAACATTCTTCATCCATCTCTAGCACTTGTAATCAATCAAATTCATTGTATTATAACATATTCTAACCCAAAATAACTTTATACAAGCCATTTACTGCCTCAAAGCATTGTTTGTGGGTTCTTATCCCATTTGGGACCAAACTTCAACAAGTCTTTCTTCACACTTCTAAACATTCTTCATCCATCTCTAGCACTTGTAATCAATCAAATTCATTGTATTATAACATATTCTAACCCAAAATAACTTTATACAAGCCATTTACTACCTCAAAGCAATGTTTGTGGGTTCTTATCCCATTTGGGAGCAAACTTCAACAAGTCTTTCTTCACACTTCTAAACATTCTTCATCCATCTCTAGCACTTGAAATCATTCAAATTCATTGTATTATAACATATTCTAACCCAAAATAACTTTATACAAGCCATTTACTACATCAAAGCATTGTTTGTGGGTTCTTATCCCATTTGGGACCAAACTTCAACAAGTCTTTCTTCACACTTCTAAACATTCTTCATCCTTCTCTAGCACTTGTAATCAATCAAATTCATTGTATTATAACATATTCTAACCCAAAATAACTTTATACAAGCCATTTACTGCCTCAAAGCATTGTTTGTGGGTTCTTATCCCATTTGGGACCAAACTTCAACAAGTCTTTCTTCACACTTCTAAACATTCTTCATCCATCTCTAGCACTTGTAATCAATCAAATTCATTGTATTATAACATATTCTAACCCAAAATAACTTTATACAAGCCATTTACTGCCTCAAAGCATTGTTTGTGGGTTCTTATCCCATTTGGGACCAAACTTCAACAAGTCTTTCTTCACACTTCTAAACATTCTTCATCCATCTCTAGCACTTGTAATCAATCAAATTCATTGTATTATAACATATTCTAACCCAAAATAACTTTATACAAGCCATTTACTGCCTCAAAGCATTGTTTGTGGGTTCTTATCCCATTTGGGACCAAACTTCAACAAGTCTTTCTTCACACTTCTAAACATTCTTCATCCATCTCTAGCACTTGTAATCAATCAAATTCATTGTATTATAACATATTCTAACCCAAAATAACTTTATACAAGCCATTTACTGCCTCAAAGCATTGTTTGTGGGTTCTTATCCCATTTGGGACCAAACTTCAACAAGTCTTTCTTCACACTTCTAAACATTCTTCATCCATCTCTAGCACTTGAAATCAATCAAATTCATTGTATTATAACATATTCTAACCCAAAATAACTTTATACAAGCCATTTACTACATCAAAGCATTGTTTGTGGGTTCTTATCCCATTTGGGACCAAACTTCAACAAGTCTTTCTTCACACTTCTAAACATTCTTCATCCATCTCTAGCACTTGTAATCAATCAAATTCATTGTATTATAACATATTCTAACCCAAAATAACTTTATACAAGCCATTTACTACCTCAAAGCAATGTTTGTGGGTTCTTATCCCATTTGGGACCAAACTTCAACAAGTCTTTCTTCACACTTCTAAACATTCTTCATCCATCTCTAGCACTTGAAATCATTCAAATTCATTGTATTATAACATATTCTAACCCAAAATAACTTTATACAAGCCATTTACTACATCAAAGCATTGTTTGTGGGTTCTTATCCCATTTGGGACCAAACTTCAACAAGTCTTTCTTCACACTTCTAAACATTCTTCATCCATCTCTAGCACTTGTAATCAATCAAATTCATTGTATTATAACATATTCTAACCCAAAATAACTTTATACAAGCCATTTACTGCCTCAAAGCATTGTTTGTGGGTTCTTATCCCATTTGGGACCAAACTTCAACAAGTCTTTCTTCACACTTCTAAACATTCTTCATCCATCTCTAGCACTTGTAATCAATCAAATTCATTGTATTATAACATATTCTAACCCAAAATAACTTTATACAAGCCATTTACTGCCTCAAAGCATTGTTTGTGGGTTCTTATCCCATTTGGGACCAAACTTCAACAAGTCTTTCTTCACACTTCTAAACATTCTTCATCCATCTCTAGCACTTGTAATCAATCAAATTCATTGTATTATAACATATTCTAACCCAAAATAACTTTATACAAGCCATTTACTGCCTCAAAGCATTGTTTGTGGGTTCTTATCCCATTTGGGACCAAACTTCAACAAGTCTTTCTTCACACTTCTAAACATTCTTCATCCATCTCTAGCACTTGTAATCAATCAAATTCATTGTATTATAACATATTCTAACCCAAAATAACTTTATACAAGCCATTTACTGCCTCAAAGCATTGTTTGTGGGTTCTTATCCCATTTGGGACCAAACTTCAACAAGTCTTTCTTCACACTTCTAAACATTCTTCATCCATCTCTAGCACTTGTAATCAATCAAATTCATTGTATTATAACATATTCTAACCCAAAATAACTTTATACAAGCCATTTACTACATCAAAGCATTGTTTGTGGGTTCTTATCCCATTTGGGACCAAACTTCAACAAGTCTTTCTTCACACTTCTAAACATTCTTCATCCATCTCTAGCACTTGTAATCAATCAAATTCATTGTATTATAACATATTCTAACCCAAAATAACTTTATACAAGCCATTTACTGCCTCAAAGCATTGTTTGTGGGTTCTTATCCCATTTGGGACCAAACTTCAACAAGTCTTTCTTCACACTTCTAAACATTCTTCATCCATCTCTAGCACTTGTAATCAATCAAATTCATTGTATTATAACATATTCTAACCCAAAATAACTTTATACAAGCCATTTACTGCCTCAAAGCATTGTTTGTGGGTTCTTATCCCATTTGGGACCAAACTTCAACAAGTCTTTCTTCACACTTCTAAACATTCTTCATCCATCTCTAGCACTTGAAATCATTCAAATTCATTGTATTATAACATATTCTAACCCAAAATAACTTTATACAAGCCATTTACTACATCAAAGCATTGTTTGTGGGTTCTTATCCCATTTGGGACCAAACTTCAACAAGTCTTTCTTCACACTTCTAAACATTCTTCATCCATCTCTAGCACTTGTAATCAATCAAATTCATTGTATTATAACATATTCTAACCCAAAATAACTTTATACAAGCCATTTACTGCCTCAAAGCATTGTTTGTGGGTTCTTATCCCATTTGGGACCAAACTTCAACAAGTCTTTCTTCACACTTCTAAACATTCTTCATCCATCTCTAGCACTTGTAATCAATCAAATTCATTGTATTATAACATATTCTAACCCAAAATAACTTTATACAAGCCATTTACTGCCTCAAAGCATTGTTTGTGGGTTCTTATCCCATTTGGGACCAAACTTCAACAAGTCTTTCTTCACACTTCTAAACATTCTTCATCCATCTCTAGCACTTGTAATCAATCAAATTCATTGTATTATAACATATTCTAACCCAAAATAACTTTATACAAGCCATTTACTACATCAAAGCATTGTTTGTGGGTTCTTATCCCATTTGGGACCAAACTTCAACAAGTCTTTCTTCACACTTCTAAACATTCTTCATCCATCTCTAGCACTTGTAATCAATCAAATTCATTGTATTATAACATATTCTAACCCAAAATAACTTTATACAAGCCATTTACTGCCTCAAAGCAATGTTTGTGGGTTCTTATCCCATTTGGGACCAAACTTCAACAAGTCTTTCTTCACACTTCTAAACATTCTTCATCCATCTCTAGCACTTGAAATCATTCAAATTCATTGTATTATAACATATTCTAACCCAAAATAACTTTATACAAGCCATTTACTACATCAAAGCATTGTTTGTGGGTTCTTATCCCATTTGGGACCAAACTTCAACAAGTCTTTCTTCACACTTCTAAACATTCTTCATCCATCTCTAGCACTTGTAATCAATCAAATTCATTGTATTATAACATATTCTAACCCAAAATAACTTTATACAAGCCATTTACTGCCTCAAAGCATTGTTTGTGGGTTCTTATCCCATTTGGGACCAAACTTCAACAAGTCTTTCTTCACACTTCTAAACATTCTTCATCCATCTCTAGCACTTGTAATCAATCAAATTCATTGTATTATAACATATTCTAACCCAAAATAACTTTATACAAGCCATTTACTGCCTCAAAGCATTGTTTGTGGGTTCTTATCCCATTTGGGACCAAACTTCAACAAGTCTTTCTTCACACTTCTAAACATTCTTCATCCATCTCTAGCACTTGTAATCAATCAAATTCATTGTATTATAACATATTCTAACCCAAAATAACTTTATACAAGCCATTTACTGCCTCAAAGCATTGTTTGTGGGTTCTTATCCCATTTGGGACCAAACTTCAACAAGTCTTTCTTCACACTTCTAAACATTCTTCATCCATCTCTAGCACTTGTAATCAATCAAATTCATTGTATTATAACATATTCTAACCCAAAATAACTTTATACAAGCCATTTACTACATCAAAGCATTGTTTGTGGGTTCTTATCCCATTTGGGACCAAACTTCAACAAGTCTTTCTTCACACTTCTAAACATTCTTCATCCATCTCTAGCACTTGTAATCAATCAAATTCATTGTATTATAACATATTCTAACCCAAAATAACTTTATACAAGCCATTTACTACATCAAAGCATTGTTTGTGGGTTCTTATCCCATTTGGGACCAAACTTCAACAAGTCTTTCTTCACACTTCTAAACATTCTTCATCCATCTCTAGCACTTGTAATCAATCAAATTCATTGTATTATAACATATTCTAACCCAAAATAACTTTATACAAGCCATTTACTACATCAAAGCATTGTTTGTGGGTTCTTATCCCATTTGGGACCAAACTTCAACAAGTCTTTCTTCACACTTCTAAACATTCTTCATCCATCTCTAGCACTTGTAATCAATCAAATTCATTGTATTATAACATATTCTAACCCAAAATAACTTTATACAAGCCATTTACTGCCTCAAAGCATTGTTTGTGGGTTCTTATCCCATTTGGGACCAAACTTCAACAAGTCTTTCTTCACACTTCTAAACATTCTTCATCCATCTCTAGCACTTGTAATCAATCAAATTCATTGTATTATAACATATTCTAACCCAAAATAACTTTATACAAGCCATTTACTGCCTCAAAGCATTGTTTGTGGGTTCTTATCCCATTTGGGACCAAACTTCAACAAGTCTTTCTTCACACTTCTAAACATTCTTCATCCATCTCTAGCACTTGTAATCAATCAAATTCATTGTATTATAACATATTCTAACCCAAAATAACTTTATACAAGCCATTTACTGCCTCAAAGCATTGTTTGTGGGTTCTTATCCCATTTGGGACCAAACTTCAACAAGTCTTTCTTCACACTTCTAAACATTCTTCATCCATCTCTAGCACTTGTAATCAATCAAATTCATTGTATTATAACATATTCTAACCCAAAATAACTTTATACAAGCCATTTACTGCCTCAAAGCATTGTTTGTGGGTTCTTATCCCATTTGGGACCAAACTTCAACAAGTCTTTCTTCACACTTCTAAACATTCTTCATCCATCTCTAGCACTTGTAATCAATCAAATTCATTGTATTATAACATATTCTAACCCAAAATAACTTTATACAAGCCATTTACTGCCTCAAAGCATTGTTTGTGGGTTCTTATCCCATTTGGGACCAAACTTCAACAAGTCTTTCTTCACACTTCTAAACATTCTTCATCCATCTCTAGCACTTGTAATCAATCAAATTCATTGTATTATAACATATTCTAACCCAAAATAACTTTATACAAGCCATTTACTGCCTCAAAGCATTGTTTGTGGGTTCTTATCCCATTTGGGACCAAACTTCAACAAGTCTTTCTTCACACTTCTAAACATTCTTCATCCATCTCTAGCACTTGTAATCAATCAAATTCATTGTATTATAACATATTCTAACCCAAAATAACTTTATACAAGCCATTTACTGCCTCAAAGCATTGTTTGTGGGTTCTTATCCCATTTGGGACCAAACTTCAACAAGTCTTTCTTCACACTTCTAAACATTCTTCATCCATCTCTAGCACTTGTAATCAATCAAATTCATTGTATTATAACATATTCTAACCCAAAATAACTTTATACAAGCCATTTACTACATCAAAGCATTGTTTGTGGGTTCTTATCCCATTTGGGACCAAACTTCAACAAGTCTTTCTTCACACTTCTAAACATTCTTCATCCATCTCTAGCACTTGTAATCAATCAAATTCATTGTATTATAACATATTCTAACCCAAAATAACTTTATACAAGCCATTTACTACATCAAAGCATTGTTTGTGGGTTCTTATCCCATTTGGGACCAAACTTCAACAAGTCTTTCTTCACACTTCTAAACATTCTTCATCCATCTCTAGCACTTGTAATCAATCAAATTCATTGTATTATAACATATTCTAACCCAAAATAACTTTATACAAGCCATTTACTACATCAAAGCATTGTTTGTGGGTTCTTATCCCATTTGGGACCAAACTTCAACAAGTCTTTCTTCACACTTCTAAACATTCTTCATCCATCTCTAGCACTTGTAATCAATCAAATTCATTGTATTATAACATATTCTAACCCAAAATAACTTTATACAAGCCATTTACTGCCTCAAAGCATTGTTTGTGGGTTCTTATCCCATTTGGGACCAAACTTCAACAAGTCTTTCTTCACACTTCTAAACATTCTTCATCCATCTCTAGCACTTGTAATCAATCAAATTCATTGTATTATAACATATTCTAACCCAAAATAACTTTATACAAGCCATTTACTACATCAAAGCATTGTTTGTGGGTTCTTATCCCATTTGGGACCAAACTTCAACAAGTCTTTCTTCACACTTCTAAACATTCTTCATCCATCTCTAGCACTTGTAATCAATCAAATTCATTGTATTATAACATATTCTAACCCAAAATAACTTTATACAAGCCATTTACTGCCTCAAAGCATTGTTTGTGGGTTCTTATCCCATTTGGGACCAAACTTCAACAAGTCTTTCTTCACACTTCTAAACATTCTTCATCCATCTCTAGCACTTGTAATCAATCAAATTCATTGTATTATAACATATTCTAACCCAAAATAACTTTATACAAGCCATTTACTGCCTCAAAGCATTGTTTGTGGGTTCTTATCCCATTTGGGACCAAACTTCAACAAGTCTTTCTTCACACTTCTAAACATTCTTCATCCATCTCTAGCACTTGTAATCAATCAAATTCATTGTATTATAACATATTCTAACCCAAAATAACTTTATACAAGCCATTTACTACATCAAAGCATTGTTTGTGGGTTCTTATCCCATTTGGGACCAAACTTCAACAAGTCTTTCTTCACACTTCTAAACATTCTTCATCCATCTCTAGCACTTGTAATCAATCAAATTCATTGTATTATAACATATTCTAACCCAAAATAACTTTATACAAGCCATTTACTGCCTCAAAGCATTGTTTGTGGGTTCTTATCCCATTTGGGACCAAACTTCAACAAGTCTTTCTTCACACTTCTAAACATTCTTCATCCATCTCTAGCACTTGTAATCAATCAAATTCATTGTATTATAACATATTCTAACCCAAAATAACTTTATACAAGCCATTTACTGCCTCAAAGCATTGTTTGTGGGTTCTTATCCCATTTGGGACCAAACTTCAACAAGTCTTTCTTCACACTTCTAAACATTCTTCATCCATCTCTAGCACTTGTAATCAATCAAATTCATTGTATTATAACATATTCTAACCCAAAATAACTTTATACAAGCCATTTACTGCCTCAAAGCATTGTTTGTGGGTTCTTATCCCATTTGGGACCAAACTTCAACAAGTCTTTCTTCACACTTCTAAACATTCTTCATCCATCTCTAGCACTTGTAATCAATCAAATTCATTGTATTATAACATATTCTAACCCAAAATAACTTTATACAAGCCATTTACTGCCTCAAAGCATTGTTTGTGGGTTCTTATCCCATTTGGGACCAAACTTCAACAAGTCTTTCTTCACACTTCTAAACATTCTTCATCCATCTCTAGCACTTGTAATCAATCAAATTCATTGTATTATAACATATTCTAACCCAAAATAACTTTATACAAGCCATTTACTACATCAAAGCATTGTTTGTGGGTTCTTATCCCATTTGGGACCAAACTTCAACAAGTCTTTCTTCACACTTCTAAACATTCTTCATCCATCTCTAGCACTTGTAATCAATCAAATTCATTGTATTATAACATATTCTAACCCAAAATAACTTTATACAAGCCATTTACTGCCTCAAAGCATTGTTTGTGGGTTCTTATCCCATTTGGGACCAAACTTCAACAAGTCTTTCTTCACACTTCTAAACATTCTTCATCCATCTCTAGCACTTGTAATCAATCAAATTCATTGTATTATAACATATTCTAACCCAAAATAACTTTATACAAGCCATTTACTGCCTCAAAGCATTGTTTGTGGGTTCTTATCCCATTTGGGACCAAACTTCAACAAGTCTTTCTTCACACTTCTAAACATTCTTCATCCATCTCTAGCACTTGTAATCAATCAAATTCATTGTATTATAACATATTCTAACCCAAAATAACTTTATACAAGCCATTTACTGCCTCAAAGCATTGTTTGTGGGTTCTTATCCCATTTGGGACCAAACTTCAACAAGTCTTTCTTCACACTTCTAAACATTCTTCATCCATCTCTAGCACTTGTAATCAATCAAATTCATTGTATTATAACATATTCTAACCCAAAATAACTTTATACAAGCCATTTACTGCCTCAAAGCATTGTTTGTGGGTTCTTATCCCATTTGGGACCAAACTTCAACAAGTCTTTCTTCACACTTCTAAACATTCTTCATCCATCTCTAGCACTTGTAATCAATCAAATTCATTGTATTATAACATATTCTAACCCAAAATAACTTTATACAAGCCATTTACTACATCAAAGCATTGTTTGTGGGTTCTTATCCCATTTGGGACCAAACTTCAACAAGTCTTTCTTCACACTTCTAAACATTCTTCATCCATCTCTAGCACTTGTAATCAATCAAATTCATTGTATTATAACATATTCTAACCCAAAATAACTTTATACAAGCCATTTACTGCCTCAAAGCATTGTTTGTGGGTTCTTATCCCATTTGGGACCAAACTTCAACAAGTCTTTCTTCACACTTCTAAACATTCTTCATCCATCTCTAGCACTTGTAATCAATCAAATTCATTGTATTATAACATATTCTAACCCAAAATAACTTTATACAAGCCATTTACTGCCTCAAAGCATTGTTTGTGGGTTCTTATCCCATTTGGGACCAAACTTCAACAAGTCTTTCTTCACACTTCTAAACATTCTTCATCCATCTCTAGCACTTGTAATCAATCAAATTCATTGTATTATAACATATTCTAACCCAAAATAACTTTATACAAGCCATTTACTGCCTCAAAGCATTGTTTGTGGGTTCTTATCCCATTTGGGACCAAACTTCAACAAGTCTTTCTTCACACTTCTAAACATTCTTCATCCATCTCTAGCACTTGTAATCAATCAAATTCATTGTATTATAACATATTCTAACCCAAAATAACTTTATACAAGCCATTTACTGCCTCAAAGCATTGTTTGTGGGTTCTTATCCCATTTGGGACCAAACTTCAACAAGTCTTTCTTCACACTTCTAAACATTCTTCATCCATCTCTAGCACTTGTAATCAATCAAATTCATTGTATTATAACATATTCTAACCCAAAATAACTTTATACAAGCCATTTACTGCCTCAAAGCATTGTTTGTGGGTTCTTATCCCATTTGGGACCAAACTTCAACAAGTCTTTCTTCACACTTCTAAACATTCTTCATCCATCTCTAGCACTTGTAATCAATCAAATTCATTGTATTATAACATATTCTAACCCAAAATAACTTTATACAAGCCATTTACTGCCTCAAAGCATTGTTTGTGGGTTCTTATCCCATTTGGGACCAAACTTCAACAAGTCTTTCTTCACACTTCTAAACATTCTTCATCCATCTCTAGCACTTGTAATCAATCAAATTCATTGTATTATAACATATTCTAACCCAAAATAACTTTATACAAGCCATTTACTGCCTCAAAGCATTGTTTGTGGGTTCTTATCCCATTTGGGACCAAACTTCAACAAGTCTTTCTTCACACTTCTAAACATTCTTCATCCATCTCTAGCACTTGTAATCAATCAAATTCATTGTATTATAACATATTCTAACCCAAAATAACTTTATACAAGCCATTTACTACCTCAAAGCATTGTTTGTGGGTTCTTATCCCATTTGGGACCAAACTTCAACAAGTCTTTCTTCACACTTCTAAACATTCTTCATCCATCTCTAGCACTTGTAATCAATCAAATTCATTGTATTATAACATATTCTAACCCAAAATAACTTTATACAAGCAATTAACAACCTCAAAGCAATGTTTGTGGGTTCTTATCCCATTTGGGACCAAACTTCAACAAGTCTTTCTTCACACTTCTAAACATTCTTCATCCATCTCTAGCACTTGTAATCAATCAAATTCATTGTATTATAACATATTCTAACCCAAAATAACTTTATACAAGCCATTTACTGCCTCAAAGCATTGTTTGTGGGTTCTTATCCCATTTGGGACCAAACTTCAACAAGTCTTTCTTCACACTTCTAAACATTCTTCATCCATCTCTAGCACTTGTAATCAATCAAATTCATTGTATTATAACATATTCTAACCCAAAATAACTTTATACAAGCCATTTACTGCCTCAAAGCATTGTTTGTGGGTTCTTATCCCATTTGGGACCAAACTTCAACAAGTCTTTCTTCACACTTCTAAACATTCTTCATCCATCTCTAGCACTTGTAATCAATCAAATTCATTGTATTATAACATATTATAACCCAAAATAACTTTATAGAAGCAATTAACAACCTCAAAGCAATGTTTGTGGGTTCTTATCCCATTTGGGACCAAACTTCAACAAGTCTTTCTTCACACTTCTAAACATTCTTCATCCATCTCAAGCACTTGTAATCAATCAAATTCATTGTATTATAACATATTCTACCCCAAAATAACTTTATACAAGCAATTAACTATATCAAAGCAATGTTTGTGGGTTCTTATCCCATTTGGGACCAAACTTCAACAAGTCTTTCTTCACACTTCTAAACATTCTTCATCCATCTCTAGCACTTGTAATCAATCAAATTCATTGTATTATAACATATTCTAACCCAAAATAACTTTATACAAGCCATTTACTGCCTCAAAGCAATGTTTGTGGGTTCTTATCCCATTTGGGACCAAACTTCAACAAGTCTTTCTTCACACTTCTAAACATTCTTCATCCATCTCTAGCACTTGTAATCAATGAAATTCATTGTATTATAACATATTCTAACCCAAAATAACTTTATACAAGCCATTTACTGCCTCAAAGCATTGGTTGTGGGTTCTTATCCCATTTGGGACCAAACTTCAACAAGTCTTTCTTCACACTTCTAAACATTCTTCATCCATCTCTAGCACTTGTAAACAATCAAATTCATTGTATTATAACATATTCTAACCCAAAATAACTTTATACAAGCCATTTACTGCCTCAAAGCATTGGTTGTGGGTTCTTATCCCATTTGGGACCAAACTTCAACAAGTCTTTCTTCACACTTCTAAACATTCTTCATCCATCTCTAGCACTTGTAATCAATCAAATTCATTGAATTATAACATATTATAACCCAAAATAACTTTATACAAGCAATTAACAACCTCAAAGCAATGTTTGTGGGTTCTTATCCCATTTGGGACCAAACTTCAACAAGTCTTTCTTCACACTTCTAAACATTCTTCATCCATCTCTAGCACTTGTAATCAATCAAATTTATTGTATTATAAAATATTCTAACCCAAAATAACTTTATACAAGCAATTAACTACATCAAAGCAATGTTTGTGGGTTCTTATCCCATTTGGGACCAAACTTCAACAAGTCTTTCTTCACACTTCTAAACATTCTTCATCCATTCTCTAGCACTTGTAAACAATCAAATTCATTGTATTATAACATATTCTAACCCAAAATAACTTTATACAAGCCATTTACTGCCTCAAAGCATTGGTTGTGGGTTCTTATCCCATTTGGGACCAAACTTCAACAAGTCTTTCTTCACACTTCTAAACATTCTTCATCCATCTCTAGCACTTGTAATCAATTAAATTCATTGTATTATAACATATTCTAACCCAAAATAACTTTATACAAGCCATTTACTGCCTCAAAGCATTGGTTGTGGGTTCTTATCCCATTTGGGACCAAACTTCAACACACACTTCTAAACATTCTTCATCCATCTCTAGCACTTGTAAACAATCAAATTCATTGTATTATAACATATTCTAACCCAAAATAACTTTATACAAGCCATTTACTCCCTCAAAGCATTGGTTGTGGGTTCTTATCCCATTTCGGACCAAACTTCAACAAGTCTTTCTTCACACTTCTAAACATTCTTCATCCATCTCTAGCACTTTTAATCAATCAAATTCATTGTATTATAACATATTCTAACCCAAAATAACTTTATACAAGCCATTTACTACCTCAAAGCATTGGTTGTGGGTTCTTATCCCATTTAGGACCAAACTTCAACAAGTCTTTCTTCACACTTCTAAACATTCTTCATCCATCTCTAGCACTTGTAATCAATCAAATTCATTGAATTATAACATATTATAATCCAAAATAACTTTATACAAGCAATTAACAACCTCAAAGCAATGTTTGTGGGTTCTTATCCCATTTGGGACCAAACTTCAACAAGTCTTTCTTCACACTTCTAAACATTCTTCATCCATCTCTAGCACTTGTAATCAATGAAATTCATTGTATTATAACATATTCTAACCCAAAATAACTTTATACAAGCCATCTACTGCCTCAAAGCATTGGTTGTGGGTTCTTATCCCATTTGGGACCAAACTTCAACAAGTCTTTCTTCACACTTCTAAACATTCTTCATCCATCTCTAGCACTTGTAAACAATCAAATTCATTGTATTATAACATATTCTAACCCAAAATAACTTTATACAAGCCATTTACTGCCTCAAAGCATTGGTTGTGGGTTCTTATCCCATTTGGGACCAAACTTCAACAAGTCTTTCTTCACACTTCTAAACATTCTTCATCCATCTCTAGCACTTGTAATCAATCAAATTCATTGAATTATAACATATTATAACCCAAAATAA
Source organism: Capsella bursa-pastoris (assembly GCA_036452645.1). NCBI lineage: Eukaryota > Viridiplantae > Streptophyta > Magnoliopsida > Brassicales > Brassicaceae > Capsella > Capsella bursa-pastoris. Next base: position 8,213,187 of record CP144192.1, read on the forward strand.
CTTTATAGAAGCAATTAACAACCTCAAAGCAATGTTTGTGGGTTCTTATCCCATTTGGGACCAAACTTCAACAAGTCTTTCTTCACACTTCTAAACATTCTTCATCCATCTCAAGCACTTGTAATCAATCAAATTCATTGTATTATAACATATTCTACCCCAAAATAACTTTATACAAGCAATTAACTATATCAAAGCAATGTTTGTGGGTTCTTATCCCATTTGGGACCAAACTTCAACAAGTCTTTCTTCACACTTCTAAACATTCTTCATCCATCTCTAGCACTTGTAATCAATCAAATTCATTGTATTATAACATATTCTAACCCAAAATAACTTTATACAAGCCATTTACTGCCTCAAAGCAATGTTTGTGGGATCTTATCCCATTTGGGACCAAACTTCAACAAGTCTTTCTTCACACTTCTAAACATTCTTCATCCATCTCTAGCACTTGTAATCAATGAAATTCATTGTATTATAACATATTCTAACCCAAAATAACTTTATACAAGCCATTTACTGCCTCAAAGCATTGGTTGTGGGTTCTTATCCCATTTGGGACCAAACTTCAACAAGTCTTTCTTCACACTTCTAAACATTTTTCATCCATCTCTAGCACTTGTAAACAATCAAATTCATTGTATTATAACATATTCTAACCCAAAATAACTTTATACAAGCCATTTACTGCCTCAAAGCATTGGTTGTGGGTTCTTATCCCATTTGGGACCAAACTTCAACAAGTCTTTCTTCACACTTCTAAACATTCTTCATCCATCTCTAGCACTTGTAATCAATCAAATTCATTGAATTATAACATATTATAACCCAAAATAACTTTATACAAGCAATTAACAACCTCAAAGCAATGTTTGTGGGTTCTTATCCCATTTGGGACCAAACTTCAACAAGTCTTTCTTCACACTTCTAAACATTCTTCATCCATCTCTAGCACTTGTAATCAATCAAATTTATTGTATTATAAAATATTCTAACCCAAAATAACTTTATACAAGCAATTAACTACATCAAAGCAATGTTTGTGGGTTCTTATCCCATTTGGGACCAAACTTCAACAAGTCTTTCTTCACACTTCTAAACATTCTTCATCCATTCTCTAGCACTTGTAAACAATCAAATTCATTGTATTATAACATATTCTAACCCAAAATAACTTTATACAAGCCATTTACTGCCTCAAAGCATTGGTTGTGGGTTCTTATCCCATTTGGGACCAAACTTCAACAAGTCTTTCTTCACACTTCTAAACATTCTTCATCCATCTCTAGCACTTGTAATCAATTAAATTCATTGTATTATAACATATTATAACCCAAAATAACTTTATACAAGCCATTTACTTCCTCAAAGCATTGGTTGTGGGTTCTTATCCCATTTGAGACCAAACTTCAACAAGTCTTTCTTCACACTTCTAAACATTCTTCATCCATCTCTAGCACTTGTAAACAATCAAATTCATTGTATTGTAACATATTATAACCCAAAACAACTTTATACAAGCCATTTACTGCCTCAAAGCATTGGTTGTGGGTTCTTATCCCATTTGGGACCAAACTTCAACAAGTCTTTCTTCACACTTCTAAACATTCTTCATCCATCTCTAGCACTTGTAATCAATCAAATTCATTGAATTATAACATATTATAACCCAAAATAACTTTATACAAGCAATTAACAACCTCAAAGCAATGTTTGTGGGTTCTTATCCCATTTGGGACCAAACTTCAACAAGTCTTTCTTCACACTTCTAAACATTCTTCATCCATCTCTAGCACTTGTAATCAATCAAATGTAAGATTTCAAAGAGAATGAGCTGCAAGATCCAATCTCCTCCATAAACTCACAAGAAACTTACAAGAACACCAAATCCGAGTTTGTGTGCTCTTGTGTATAACAAACAAGAACGAACTCAATGAGAGCTATTCTTGAGGTTATAAACTAAGTAATACACGCCAATTTAAGTTGTATAAACTTGAGAATAAGCATTAGAGACAGCAGCACTCTCACACCAAAAACAGAACCCAAAACCCTTTTAGAATCGATTTAGAGAGTGGGAGAGAATTGAATGAGAGAATGGGATGAGACCAAGCATTGCCAAAGCTTGGTCTCTCCATGAGAGAATAAAGATCAGAACTTCCCCATTTGTGAGTATAAGACACGATTTTAGTATAGGGGAAGACTCCCCAAAGGAGAGCTTAACTTTATTAATGTGAAGCTTACATATTTATACAAAAATGAATGGGATAAGAGTATCCCTTCTAAAACCTAGTGAGCAACGGTCACATATACATTCACTTATACACTTTTGAATGTATATTGATGACAAATACTAAAGGAGAGAGTGACATCTCTCAAGTGGCCCCTTAGAAGCAACATGTGACTTCTCCCCACTTGTTTCTTCTTCTAAATGCAACATGTGACTTTGGGGAGAGAGGGGCTCGTCCAAGATGATAGTGACAGCTCCCAACGTCCCTTTTAAACTCACATGTGACTCCTTGCAACTTGCATTGCTTCCTCACACATGTGACTCCTCTTTTGGCGCCTAAACACATTTGAATCTAGGGACTTCTTCACTTCATTCATCGACCCTAGATTTGCACATTCTTTATCATCTTGTTGTTCACCCTAGATTTGCACATCTTCATCTTGAAGATTGACCCGAACTTTGCACATTCTTCTTTGGTGATTAAACCCCGGTTTTGCACATCTTGATGATGACCCGAACTTTGCACAACTTGATAACTTCATGAATGACCCGAACTTTGCACATCTTGATAACTTCATGAATGACCCGAACTTTGCACATCTTGATCACTTCATGAATGACCCGAACTTTGCACATCTTGATAACTTCATGAATGACCCGAACTTTGCACATCTTGATCACTTCATGAATGACCCGAACTTTGCACATCTTGATCACTTCATGAATGACCCGAACTTTGCACAAGCTTCGGTCTTGATAACTTTGACCCGAACTTTGCACACCTTGATCACGTGTGTGCCTAGAGACCGATCGTTCTAGTGGATAGATTGATCGATCCCTTGTTGTGAACGATCGGTCATTTCCTTATTGTTGTGATCGATCGATCCCTTGATGTTGTGATCGATCGTTCCTTCATTGCTTGTGCTCATTTATTTCAATACTCCCCCTCAAGCTTGACCGGAAGGGGTGGAGGTTAAGCTTGGACATAAATGAGCATGATCAAGTATCACTCCTTGAACCACATGAACTCGTCCTAGTCTTCTAGGCTTCGGACTTAAGCTTTCCCATTAGCTTCTTCCTCTCAATACTCCCCCTCAAGCTTGGACGTTGGGGACCAAAGGCCAAGCTTGCAACACGCAAATGACTACCTCATTAAAAACCTTAGCAAAGAAAACCTCTTGGGATAAAACTTTGCTAAGGGAAAAAGAGTATAGTCTTCACGGTTGAATGATTTAGCTATAGCCATGGTTTGAATGTAGGGTCACTTGGGCTTCTTGCTTTGACTTCTTGTTGATACTCTAATCCTCCGTGTGTGTACTCGCTTAAGGAACTCCTCCTTTCGGTCACCACCATGGATTGATCTTTCTTTGTTTAGTCAAGCCACCATTAGCCTTGCTTCTTCCCTTTCCATACCATAGCTTCCATGATCTAACCGGTTCTCTTCTTCTCATCTAGCTTCTCTATGGCTTTCTTTCTCTTTTACACCTTCAAACAAAAGATGCAAACAAACCTTAAGTATATTTGCCATAAAAGTAACATTAAGCTTAGATGAGACTTGGAAGAACAAACTTATATGGAACTAACTAGTTCAATTTAAACACAAGCATATAAATCAGATACAAAACATGAAATGCTGTTTTTTAAAAAAAAACATGCTAAATCCAATTTAAAAATCACTTCATAAAAACAGATTTTAACAAATTGACTAGTGTCATATAAATATTTTAAAAACTGATTTTCAACCGCAAAAGCCTTATAAAATACTTATAAAAATATTTTTCACCATTTAAAATAATTATACTCGTTGAAAAACAATTTAAAAATATTTTCACTTTGAAAAATAATTTAAATCGGTTTTAGAAATATTTCCACCATTTATAAAAACTCACAACTGAATTTAAGAAAATATTTGAAAAGAGAATTTAAATGTAAATAAATTCAAACTTGATAAATCTAAATCAAAAATATGACTAACACTAATCATATTTTGACAACTTAACAATTCAAATCACAATCAACACCTAAAACCATTTTAAACAATGAAGACTCCAATTATGATCATCATGCAATTTCAAGTTCAAATATGAGCAATATAATCAACAAAAATTAAAGAGTAAGGTTTAGAATTAGCCTTTTGTCTTCTTTGTTGTAATTGGTTGGATGAGACTTGATTTGCACCACCATTTGAGTTTCTGCCCCATGGGTCTCCTCTTCATGGTTAATGACTACTAGAACTCAATCCACCTCTTCTACATCCAACTTTGGATGAGCTTCATGATTGGCTTGGAGGCTTCTTCTCCAGCCGCTTCTTGCTTCTTTCTATCTTCTTTGTAGCTTCCTTTGGCTTGGAAGATAGAACACTTCTTGACTTCAATTTGGCTTCATTGGAAGCTTTGTTCGTTGCCATTCAATGGCCAATCGATCCCTTAACCGACCTTCATGGTCGATTGCTTCTTCTTATTCGCGTCAGAATGATATGTGCCCACTGAATGGGTCATAACTTCTCAACGCCTGCTCGTATCCGGATGATTTTACTTCCACTGGAAAGCTTACTCAATTTCCAAGAACTTGTATAAAGGACATTGGGGCTGAATCGCAGTGAAAGGCCTTCGTACGAGTCGATCTTTAAGACGCTTTGACAGAGACTTTGCTTCTTGCCGAGAATATAACCATAATTTGTGACTTCGTAACCAAGATCTTGAATCATCTTGGGAACCAATAACTTGAGTTTTCTATGGCTTGGGCCATCTCTTGAGTCAAGAAACCTTGTGCCTAGTATAATTGACACCTAGTGCACATCCAATCTTGAACTCCAACAACGTGACGCTAACACACATGTCTTGAGTTGATTCATCACTTTCCACCAGCTTGCCTTTCCATTAGGCGTCTCCACAAGAACTTCAAACATAGCATTCACCCTCGGTAAGCCTCGCAGGTTCTCCCTTGATCTTCCGGAGCTTTGACTCGCTAGAAAGAACATCCTTGTGGTCTCCAAAGCTTGATGGCCATTGGTTCTAACTTCAAGCATTGTGTTGCGCCTTCAAGAACCAACAAGGTTCATAAGAGTATTTGTAACCAGAATGAGAGTATGAGTAACCAAGATTTTGAGAATAAGTAGCCAAGAGAATAGAGTAACCAGAATGAGAGATTTAGTAACCAAGAATGAGAGATTTTGCGGAATAGAAAAGAGAGTGAGTGTTTGGGTGTTTGTGGGTGTTTGGATAGAGATTTCCTCTGAATTTCTTTGCTTATAAAAGCCAAAGCAGCTCAGATCTTTCAACCTGGCTCTGATACCATGTAAGATTTCAAAGAGAATGAGCTGCAAGATCCAATCTCCTCCATAAACTCACAAGAAACTTACAAGAACACCAAATCCGAGTTTGTGTGCTCTTGTGTATAACAAACAAGAACGAACTCAATGAGAGCTATTCTTGAGGTTATAAACTAAGTAATACACGCCAATTTAAGTTGTATAAACTTGAGAATAAGCATTAGAGACAGCAGCACTCTCACACCAAAAACAGAACCCAAAACCCTTTTAGAATCGATTTAGAGAGTGGGAGAGAATTGAATGAGAGAATGGGATGAGACCAAGCATTGCCAAAGCTTGGTCTCTCCATGAGAGAATAAAGATCAGAACTTCCCCATTTGTGAGTATAAGACACGATTTTAGTATAGGGGAAGACTCCCCAAAGGAGAGCTTAACTTTATTAATGTGAAGCTTACATATTTATACAAAAATGAATGGGATAAGAGTATCCCTTCTAAAACCTAGTGAGCAACGGTCACATATACATTCACTTATACACTTTTGAATGTATATTGATGACAAATACTAAAGGAGAGAGTGACATCTCTCAAGTGGCCCCTTAGAAGCAACATGTGACTTCTCCCCACTTGTTTCTTCTTCTAAATGCAACATGTGACTTTGGGGAGAGAGGGGCTCGTCCAAGATGATAGTGACAGCTCCCAACGTCCCTTTTAAACTCACATGTGACTCCTTGCAACTTGCATTGCTTCCTCACACATGTGACTCCTCTTTTGGCGCCTAAACACATTTGAATCTAGGGACTTCTTCACTTCATTCATCGACCCTAGATTTGCACATTCTTTATCATCTTGTTGTTCACCCTAGATTTGCACATCTTCATCTTGAAGATTGACCCGAACTTTGCACATTCTTCTTTGGTGATTAAACCCCGGTTTTGCACATCTTGATGATGACCCGAACTTTGCACAACTTGATAACTTCATGAATGACCCGAACTTTGCACATCTTGATAACTTCATGAATGACCCGAACTTTGCACATCTTGATCACTTCATGAATGACCCGAACTTTGCACATCTTGATAACTTCATGAATGACCCGAACTTTGCACATCTTGATCACTTCATGAATGACCCGAACTTTGCACATCTTGATCACTTCATGAATGACCCGAACTTTGCACAAGCTTCGGTCTTGATAACTTTGACCCGAACTTTGCACACCTTGATCACGTGTGTGCCTAGAGACCGATCGTTCTAGTGGATAGATTGATCGATCCCTTGTTGTGAACGATCGGTCATTTCCTTATTGTTGTGATCGATCGATCCCTTGATGTTGTGATCGATCGTTCCTTCATTGCTTGTGCTCATTTATTTCAATATCAAATTCATTGTATTATAACATATTCTAACCCAAAATAACTTTATACAAGCCATTTACTCCCTCAAAGCATTGGTTGAGGGTTCTTATCCCATTTGGGACCAAACTTCAACAAGTCTTTCTTCACACTTCTAAACATTCTTCATCCATCTCTACCACTTGTACTCAATCAAATTCATTGTATTATAACATATTCTAACCCAAAATAACATTATACAAGACATTTACTACCTCAAAGCAATGTTTGTGGGATCTTATCCCATTTGGGACCAAACTTCAACAAGTCTTTCTTCACACTTCTAAACATTCTTCATCCATCTCTAGCACTTGTAATCAATCAAATTCATTGTATTATAACATATTCTAACCCAAAATAACTTTATACAAGCCATTTACTGCCTCAAAGCATTGGTTGTGGGTTCTTATCCCATTTGGGACCAAACTTCAACACACACTTCTAAACATTCTTCATCCATCTCTAGCACTTGTAAACAATCAAATTCATTGTATTATAACATATTCTAACCCAAAATAACTTTATACAAGCCATTTACTCCCTCAAAGCATTGGTTGTGGGTTCTTATCCCATTTGGGACCAAACTTCAACAAGTCTTTCTTCACACTTCTAAACATTCTTCATCCATCTCTAGCACTTTTAATCAATCAAATTCATTGTATTATAACATATTCTAACCCAAAATAACTTTATACAAGCCATTTACTACCTCAAAGCATTGGTTGTGGGTTCTTATCCCATTTAGGACCAAACTTCAACAAGTCTTTCTTCACACTTCTAAACATTCTTCATCCATCTCTAGCACTTGTAATCAATCAAATTCATTGAATTATAACATATTATAATCCAAAATAACTTTATACAAGCAATTAACAACCTCAAAGCAATGTTTGTGGGTTCTTATCCCATTTGGGACCAAACTTCAACAAGTCTTTCTTCACACTTCTAAACATTCTTCATCCATCTCTACCACTTGTACTCAATCAAATTCATTGTATTATAACATATTCTAACCCAAAATAACATTATACAAGACATTTACTACCTCAAAGCAATGTTTGTGGGATCTTATCCCATTTGGGACCAAACTTCAACAAGTCTTTCTTCACACTTCTAAACATTCTTCATCCATCTCTAGCACTTGTAATCAATCAAATTCATTGTATTATAACATATTCTAACCCAAAATAACTTTATACAAGCCATTTACTGCCTCAAAGCATTGGTTGTGGGTTCTTATCCCATTTGGGACCAAACTTCAACACACACTTCTAAACATTCTTCATCCATCTCTAGCACTTGTAAACAATCAAATTCATTGTATTATAACATATTCTAACCCAAAATAACTTTATACAAGCCATTTACTCCCTCAAAGCATTGGTTGTGGGTTTTTATCCCATTTCGGACCAAACTTCAACAAGTCTTTCTTCACACTTCTAAACATTCTTCATCCATCTCTAGCACTTTTAATCAATCAAATTCATTGTATTATAACATATTCTAACCCAAAATAACTTTATACAAGCCATTTACTACCTCAAAGCATTGGTTGTGGGTTCTTATCCCATTTAGGACCAAACTTCAACAAGTCTTTCTTCACACTTCTAAACATTCTTCATCCATCTCTAGCACTTGTAATCAATCAAATTCATTGAATTATAACATATTATAATCCAAAATAACTTTATACAAGCAATTAACAACCTCAAAGCAATGTTTGTGGGTTCTTATCCCATTTGGGACCAAACTTCAACAAGTCTTTCTTCACACTTCTAAACATTCTTCATCCATCTCTAGCACTTGTAATCAATGAAATTCATTGTATTATAACATATTCTAACCCAAAATAACTTTATACAAGCCATTTACTGCCTCAAAGCATTGGTTGTGGGTTCTTATCCCATTTGGGACCAAACTTCAACAAGTCTTTCTTCACACTTCTAAACATTCTTCATTGTAAGATTTGAAGTAAAAGATCGAGTGAATAAAGAGATTAGGAGATTAGGAGATTTGGATCGAATGAGAAAGAAGAATGGTGTTGTTGATTTGCGAAATGAGAGAGAATAGAAGAAAGAGTGTAAAAACTCTACTTACTTCATTTAGAACAACATACAAAGCTATATATGGACAGCTACAAAAAGAATCCCAAAACCCTAAGGCTATACACGTTTGACCTAACTCGAAAGTGACATCTCTTGGTAAAAGTGTTTAAACACACATGTGACCTCTCCACTTGCGCATCCTCCAACGGCTAGAATAGAAGGATCTAGGCCTCCTTCTTTGCTTCTCTTCTACTACGAATAAGGCCCTTTAAATGGGCTGAAGTGGTTGTGCAAGATCAGGCCTCCAATTGATGTATGTACGGACGGCCTCATATTGACGACTGTACGGACGTACGGACGGTCGTGGCTCGAGGTACTCGATCCCGGATATGACTTCTCGGACATGATCATTTCTACACCCAATTCACACTCCCCCTCAAGCTTAACCTTTAAGAAGATCTTTAAGGTTAAGCTTGAAACAATAACCATCCACCTCATTAAAAACCTTAGTATAGAAAACCACATGGGAAAAACTATACATAAGGGAAAAAGAGTGTGAGTGTTATGGTTTGGTGAGATCCACAAGACCAAGTTTGGAGTGAATGTATTCACACACTTGTGGACTTGCTGCCTTGGTGAAGATATCCGCAAGTTGTTCGGAGCTTTTGGTGTAACACGGTAGAATGACTCCCAATCCAACTTGCTCTCGAACCTTGTGGCAATCGACTTCAATATGTTTTGTTCTTTCATGAAAGACCGAGTTTGATGCAATGTGTATAGCGGCTTCATTATCACAGTGCATGGTGATCGGACTTGATGATTCCACTCCAAGGTCTTTAAGAAGAGCTTTAAGCCATATTAATTCAGTTGTGAGCTTCCTCATTGCTCTATATTCCGACTCGGCACTAGAGAGAGACACAACTTTTTGCTTCTTGCTTTTCCATGTAACAAGATTGCCTCCAATGAACGTGCAATATCCGGTTGTTGATCTTCTATCCTTTCTATCTCCGGCATAATCCGCATCACAATAACCAACAAGCTCTGTATTGTTGTTGCAACCCATCCAAATGCCTTGGCCAGGAGCTCCTTTGATGTACTTAAGTATCCGGCTCACCATGTCCCAATGGTGCATTGTTGGTGCTTGCATGTGTTGAGAGACCTGATTCACAGCAAAACAAATATCAGGTCGTGTAATGGTAAGATATATTAGTTTACCTACTAGTCGTCGGTATTGTGTAGGGTCATCAAATGGCTCTTCTCCAAGCTCCCCCTTTCCATTTGTTTGGTAATCCGGGTCAAGAGGAGCGGCTACTGGTCTTGATCCAAGCTTCCCTACTTCATTCAAAAGGTCAATAGCATACTTTCTTTGTGATAAAAACAATCCTTCTTTGGATCTACACACTTCTATACCAAGAAAATATTTTAGTTCTCCAAGATCTTTAATATCAAAAACAGTTTTAAGAAATACTTTTGTATCTTGAATCCCTACCTTGTCATTCCCGGATATGATGATATCATCAACATACACAAGAATGACTACAATACCTTCTTTACTTGGTAGGGTGAAAAGAGTGTGATCGGCTTCCGACTTCTTGAAGCCTCTACCCATTAGTGTTGTACTAAGCTTGTGGTACCAAGCTCTTGGTGATTGTTTGAGTCCATAGATAGCTTTCTTGAGCTTCAAAACTTTCCCGGGAGCTATTGTATCTTCCATGCCCGGTGGTGGTCTCATATAGACTTCATCCTCAAGTTCTCCTTGAAGAAATGCATTCTTCACGTCCATTTGCCATAATTCCCATTCCAAGTTCACGGCTAATGAGAGAACCACTCGGACGGTGTGGAGTTTAGCTACCGGAGCAAATGTATCAAGATAGTCTTCTCCATACGTTTGTGTAAAACCTCTAGCTACAAGCCGAGCTTTATAGCGTTCTATCCCCCCGTCACTCTTGTACTTGATAGTGAATATCCATCTAGAGGTGACTGCCTTCTTTCCTTTAGGTAGTTCGGACTCATCCCAAGTATGATTTGATTCCATGGCCTTGGTTTCATTTTCCACCGCATCTCTCCATTCTTTGTGTTCCCGAGCTTCCTCATATGTTTGTGGAATCCAATGAGAGTCCACTTGAGTTAGATATGCTTGATGTTCACTAGGGAAATGTGCAAGAGTGCACACGGCTTGAATCGGATGGGCCACAGCCATGTTGTTGTAGTAGACCCGAGTGTTCCTCCAATTTGATGGTGGTTGTTTAAGACGTTCACTTCTTCTAAGATGAACCACATTTTCATCTTGAGGCACATTTTCTTGAGTGTTGGACTCAGTTTCACTTCCAAGTGAATTTAAACCTTCCTCTTCTTCACCATACTCATTGTCTAGATCGTTAGTGTCATCACTTGGGCTTTCCGGGGCTAGATTCTCCTCTTCTTCTCTCGGAATAGACTCTTCCGGAGAGGTTGATCTTTGATTAGAAGCTTGAAGGTTTTCGAGACCGAGCTTTTCAAGAATCATCCGAAGGTTTGTGGCTCGGTCGGAAGTAGATTGAGATAAGTCTTTCAAGCTTTCCCAATTCTTTTCATCATAGTAGCCCTTTGTTTCCACAAACTTAACATCTCGAGACACCATTACTTTCCTTGTTTCTGGATCATAGCATTTGTATCCTTTTTGCGTGATAGAGTATCCGATGAACATTCCTTTGATACTTTTGGCTTCAAGTTTGTTCCGGAGTTCTCCTGGTTTTAACACATAGCACACACAACCAAACACACGTAAGTGATTGAGAGACGGTTTAATTTTATTAAGGACTTCAAAAGGTGAGAGATCGCTTAGTATTTTTGTTGGAGTCCGGTTGATCAAGTAGCATGCGGATACAACGGCATCTCCCCAAAAACGTTTTGGAACGTTTGTATGGAACATCATTGATCTTGCAACTTCCATGAGATGCCTATTCTTCCTCTCGGCTACACCGTTTTGTTGTGGAGTGTATGGGCAACTAGTTTGGTGAATGATTCCATGTTTGTTGAGGTGTTGTTTGAATGCAAGGCTAGTATACTCCCCTCCATTATCTGATCTCAAAATCTTAATCTTGGCATTAAAGTGATTAGTCACATAATTTTGAAAATTTGTGAAAGCTTCTAGGACCCTATCTTTAGTAGGAAGCAAGGTTAGCCAAGTATACTTAGATTTCTCATCAATAAATGTGACAAAATACTTATGGTTTTCTCTAGACATGCAAGGTGAAGTCCACACATCCGAGTGAACAAGATCAAAGCAATTATCATAAATAGTCATAGACTTTGGAAAAACCGATTTGCAATGTTTGCCAAGAATACATGCTTCACATTCATCATTCTTAAAAGAAACATTAGGCAACATTAAACTTAAAGCACGAGTATGAGGGTGACCGAGTCTAGCATGCCAAATGGCACTATTAGCACTAACAACAATGGAACTAAAACATGATGAGGGAGAGGTAGATAAGTCGGTATTCTTAAGAACATAGAGATCATCTTTGGTCTTGCCTTGGCCAAGAAGTTTACTTGTCTCAATATCCTGAAAATACACATCATTAGGACCGAATATAACATGACAATTAAGATCCCTAGTAGCTTTCCTAACCGAGACTAGATTAGAAGCAAAGTTAGGCATATAGAAAGCTTTTGTATTTTTGTTAAACAATTTCAATGTTCCAATTCCTTTAACCGGTACCTTATCTCCATTGGCTATAGTTACATTTCCTAAAGCCGGTTCTATATCACTAATTAATTTAGAATCACTAATCATGTGATGAGAGGCTCCGGAATCTACTATAAGCGGTTTAATGGAGTTAAGGGCAAGATTCACATTACCGGATGATTCTTTGAGTGCCTTAATGAGAGCATCGAGGTCGGATCGCCTCACCAGCTCCGAGGATGCATTGAGAGCAGTGGCACCTCCTTCAATGACTTGAGACTTGACTTGTGGAGGGTTTGCTTCGCCGGATGTGCTTGCAATGTGGGCTCGAGGCTCATGGTTGTCATCTCTCGGGCGAAGGTGAGGGTGAAGTATCCAACACTTCTCACGAACATGACCGTTTTTCTTGCAATGGTGGCAAAAGGGCCTCTTGTGACCGTTGTTGTTGTTGTTGTTTCCCCTATAATAGCTTTTGTTGGCTGAGGCTACTTCAACTTGATTAGCGGTGACAAGTTCTCCTTTTCCACCGAACAAGCCCATGGAGCCATGTTCTCTTTGCACTTGAGAGCACACTTCATCGAGGCTTGGAAGCTTGTCCGCCCGGAGTATGTGCTTAATGAGGTCGTTGTACGACGCATTCAAGGTGAGAAGAAGACCGAACACCTTGTCTTGTTCTCGACGTTCGTTGATGACCGCCGGATCCATCGTGTTTGGCCTTAGCATTTCAAGCTCAGCCCATAGGGATCTAAACTTCCCAAAATGTTTGGTAAACTCCATGTCTTCTTGGCTAAGGTTATTGATAGCTCTCTTAACCTCAAAGACACGGTTTAGATTGGTAATGTTACCAAAAACATTCTTGAGAGTGTCCCATAGCTCCTTTGCGGTTTCGCAATAGGAGTATGCTTCAAGAATTGGAGCATCTAGAGAATTTTGGATGAGAGCAAGAACATTTTGGTCCTCTTGGAACCATTTCTCTTCATCGACCGGGACAACTTCTTTCCCTTCTTTGGTGGTTGCATCTTGTGGAGCTTCACTCTTCTCGATGTGGCTCCACAACCCACGGCCGCACAAGGCTGTTTTTGTGGTTCTCGCCCACAACAAGTAGTTTCCACCCTTGAGAGTGACTGGAACGACTAAGCTCTTGAGACCTTCCATGGAGAATGGACCGTTGGGTAAAGCTATTAACCGACGGGTAAAGAGGTGAAGTAAAAGAAGATTTCAAGAGCGGATGAGAAATAAAGAGAATAAGTTTGCGGATGAGGTGGGTGAGAAAATAGGTCGATTAGGAGCAACCTGGCTCTGATACCATGTAAGATTTGAAGTAAAAGATCGAGTGAATAAAGAGATTAGGAGATTAGGAGATTTGGATCGAATGAGAAAGAAGAATGGTGTTGTTGATTTGCGAAATGAGAGAGAATAGAAGAAAGAGTGTAAAAACTCTACTTACTTCATTTAGAACAACATACAAAGCTATATATGGACAGCTACAAAAAGAATCCCAAAACCCTAAGGCTATACACGTTTGACCTAACTCGAAAGTGACATCTCTTGGTAAAAGTGTTTAAACACACATGTGACCTCTCCACTTGCGCATCCTCCAACGGCTAGAATAGAAGGATCTAGGCCTCCTTCTTTGCTTCTCTTCTACTACGAATAAGGCCCTTTAAATGGGCTGAAGTGGTTGTGCAAGATCAGGCCTCCAATTGATGTATGTACGGACGGCCTCATATTGACGACTGTACGGACGTACGGACGGTCGTGGCTCGAGGTACTCGATCCCGGATATGACTTCTCGGACATGATCATTTCTACACCCAATTCACATTCATCCATCTCTAGCACTTGTAAACAATCAAATTCATTGTATTATAACATATTCTAACCCAAAATAACTTTATACAAGCCATTTACTGCCTCAAAGCATTGGTTGTGGGTTCTTATCCCATTTGGGACCAAACTTCAACAAGTCTTTCTTCACACTTCTAAACATTCTTCATCCATCTCTAGCACTTGTAATCAATCAAATTCATTGAATTATAACATATTATAACCCAAAATAACTTTATAGAAGCAATTAACAACCTCAAAGCAATGTTTGTGGGTTCTTATCCCATTTGGGACCAAACTTCAACAAGTCTTTCTTCACACTTCTAAACATTCTTCATCCATCTCTAGCACTTGTAATCAATCAAATTCATTGTATTATAACATATTCTACCCCAAAATAACTTTATACAAGCAATTAACTATATCAAAGCAATGTTTGTGGGTTCTTATCCCATTTGGGACCAAACTTCAACAAGTCTTTCTTCACACTTCTAAACATTCTTCATCCATCTCTAGCACTTGTAATCAATAAAATTCATTGTATTATAACATATTCTAACCCAAAATAACTTTATACAAGCCATTTACTGCCTCAAAGCAATGTTTGTGGGTTCTTATCCCATTTGGGACCAAACTTCAACAAGTCTTTCTTCACACTTCTAAACATTCTTCATCCATCTCTAGCACTTGTAATCAATCAAATTCATTGTATTATAACATATTCTAACCCAAAATAACTTTATACAAGCCATTTACTGCCTCAAAGCATTGGTTGTGGGTTCTTATCCCATTTGGGACCAAACTTCAACAAGTCTTTCTTCACACTTCTAAACATTCTTCATCCATCTCTAGCACTTGTAATCAATCAAATTCATTGTATTATAACATATTCTAACCCAAAATAACTTTATACAAGCCATTTACTGCCTCAAAGCATTGGTTGTGGGTTCTTATCCCATTTGGGACCAAACTTCAACAAGTCTTTCTTCACACTTCTAAACATTCTTCATCCATCTCTAGCACTTGTAATCAATCAAATTCATTGTATTATAACATATTCTAACCCAAAATAACTTTATACAAGCCATTTACTACCTCAAAGCAATGTTTGTGGGTTCTTATCCCATTTGGGACCAAACTTCAACAAGTCTTTCTTCACACTTCTAAACATTCTTCATCCATCTCTAGCACTTGTAATCAATCAAATTTATTGTATTATAACATATTCTAACCCAAAATAACTTTATACAAGCAATTAACTACATCAAAGCAATGTTTGTGGGTTCTTATCCCATTTGGGACCAAACTTCAACAAGTCTTTCTTCACACTTCTAAACATTCTTCATCCATCTCTAGCACTTGTAATCAATCAAATTCATTGTATTATAACATATTCTAACCCAAAATAACTTTATACAAGCCATTTACTGCCTCAAAGCAATGTTTGTGGGTTCTTATCCCATTTGGGACCAAACTTCAACAAGTCTTTCTTCACACTTCTAAACATTCTTCATCCATCTCTAGCACTTGTAATCAATCAAATTCATTGTATTATAACATATTCTAACCCAAAATAACTTTATACAAGCCATTTACTGCCTCAAAGCATTGGTTGTGGGTTCTTATCCCATTTGGGACCAAACTTCAACAAGTCTTTCTTCACACTTCTAAACATTCTTCATCCATCTCTAGCACTTGTAATCAATCAAATTCATTGTATTATAACATATTCTAACCCAAAATAACTTTATACAAGCCATTTACTGCCTCAAAGCATTGGTTGTGGGTTCTTATCCCATTTGGGACCAAACTTCAACAAGTCTTTCTTCACACTTCTAAACATTCTTCATCCATCTCTAGCACTTGTAATCAATCAAATTCATTGTATTATAACATATTCTAACCCAAAATAACTTTATACAAGCAATTAACAACCTCAAAGCATTGTTTGTGGGTTCTTATCCCATTTGGGACCAAACTTCAACAAGTCTTTCTTCACACTTCTAAACATTCTTCATCCATCTCTAGCACTTGTAATCAATCAAATTCATTGTATTATAACATATTCTAACCCAAAATAACTTTATACAAGCCATTTACTCCCTCAAAGCATTGTTTGTGGGTTCTTATCCCATTTGGGACCAAACTTCAACAAGTCTTTCTTCACACTTCTAAACATTCTTCATCCATCTCTAGCACTTGTAATCAATCAAATTCATTGTATTATAACATATTCTAACCCAAAATAACTTTATACAAGCCATTTACTACCTCAAAGCAATGTTTGTGGGTTCTTATCCCATTTGGGACCAAACTTCAACAAGTCTTTCTTCACACTTCTAAACATTCTTCATCCATCTCTAGCACTTGTAATCAATCAAATTCATTGTATTATAACATATTCTAACCCAAAATAACTTTATACAAGCCATTTACTGCCTCAAAGCATTGGTTGTGGGTTCTTATCCCATTTGGGACCAAACTTCAACACACACTTCTAAACATTCTTCATCCATCTCTAGCACTTGTAAACAATCAAATTCATTGTATTATAACATATTCTAACCCAAAATAACTTTATACAAGCCATTTACTCCCTCAAAGCATTGGTTGTGGGTTCTTATCCCATTTGGGACCAAACTTCAACAAGTCTTTGTTCACACTTCTAAACATTCTTCATCCATCTCTAGCACTTTTAATCAATCAAATTCATTGTATTATAACATATTCTAACCCAAAATAACTTTATACAAGCCATTTACTACCTCAAAGCATTGGTTGTGGGTTCTTATCCCATTTAGGACCAAACTTCAACAAGTCTTTCTTCACACTTCTAAACATTCTTCATCCATCTCTAGCACTTGTAATCAATCAAATTCATTGAATTATAACATATTCTAACCCAAAATAACTTTATACAAGCAATTAACAACCTCAAAGCAATGTTTGTGGGTTCTTATCCCATTTGGGACCAAACTTCAACAAGTCTTTCTTCACACTTCTAAACATTCTTCATCCATCTCTAGCACTTGTAATCAATCAAATTCATTGTATTATAACATATTCTAACCCAAAATAACTTTATACAAGCCATTTACTGCCTCAAAGCATTGGTTGTGGGTTCTTATCCCATTTGGGACCAAACTTCAACAAGTCTTTCTTCACACTTCTAAACATTCTTCATCCATCTCTAGCACTTGTAATCAATCAAATTCATTGTATTATAACATATTCTAACCCAAAATAACTTTATACAAGCCATTTACTGCCTCAAAGCATTGTTTGTGGGTTCTTATCCCATTTGGGACCAAACTTCAACAAGTCTTTCTTCACACTTCTAAACATTCTTCATCCATCTCTAGCACTTGTAATCAATCAAATTCATTGTATTATAACATATTCTAACCCAAAATAACTTTATAGAAGCAATTAACAACCTCAAAGCAATGTTTGTGGGTTCTTATCCCATTTGGGACCAAACTTCAACAAGTCTTTCTTCACACTTCTAAACATTCTTCATCCATCTCTAGCACTTGTAATCAATCAAATTCATTGTATTATAACATATTCTAACCCAAAATAACTTTATACAAGCCATTTACTACCTCAAAGCAATGTTTGTGGGTTCTTATCCCATTTGGGACCAAACTTCAACAAGTCTTTCTTCACACTTCTAAACATTCTTCATCCATCTCTAGCACTTGTAATCAATCAAATTCATTGTATTATAACATATTCTAACCCAAAATAACTTTATACAAGCCATTTGCTACCTCAAAGCAATGTTTGTGGGTTCTTATCCCATTTGGGACCAAACTTCAACAAGTCTTTCTTCACACTTCTAAACATTCTTCATCCATCTCTAGCACTTGTAATCAATCAAATTCATTTTATTATAACATATTCTAACCCAAAATAACTTTATACAAGCCATTTGCTACCTCAAAGCATTGGTTGTGGGTTCTTATCCCATTTGGGACCAAACTTCAACATGTCTTTCTTCACACTTCTAAACATTCTTCATCCATCTCTAGCACTTGTAATCAATCAAATTCATTGTATTATAACATATTCTAACCCAAAATAACTTTATACAAGCCATTTACTGCCTCAAAGCATTGTTTGTGGGATCTTATCCCATTTGGGACCAAACTTCAACAAGTCTTTCTTCACACTTCTAAACATTCTTCATCCATCTCTAGCACTTGTAATCAATCAAATTCATTGTATTATAACATATTCTAACCCAAAATAACTTTATACAAGCCATTTACTGCCTCAAAGCATTGTTTGTGGGTTCTTATCCCATTTGGGACCAAACTTCAACAAGTCTTTCTTCACACTTCTAAACATTCTTCATCCATCTCTAGCACTTGTAATCAATCAAATTCATTGTATTATAACATATTCTAACCCAAAATAACTTTATACAAGCCATTTACTGCCTCAAAGCATTGGTTGTGGGTTCTTATCCCATTTGGGACCAAACTTCAACAAGTCTTTCTTCACACTTCTAAACATTCTTCATCCATCTCTAGCACTTGTAATCAATCAAATTCATTGAATTATAACATATTATAACCCAAAATAACTTTATACAAGCAATTAACAACCTCAAAGCAATGTTTGTGGGTTCTTATCCCATTTGGGACCAAACTTCAACTAGTCTTTCTTCACACTTCTAAACATTCTTCATCCATCTCTAGCACTTGTAATCAATCAAATTCATTGTATTATAACATATTCTAACCCAAAATAACTTTATACAAGCAATTAACTACATCAAAGCAATGTTTGTGGGTTCTTATCCCATTTGGGACCAAACTTCAACAAGTCTTTCTTCACACTTCTAAACATTCTTCATCCATCTCTAGCACTTGTAAACAATCAAATTCATTGTATTATAACATATTCTAACCCAAAATAACTTTATACAAGCCATTTACTGCCTCAAAGCATTGTTTGTGGGTTCTTATCCCATTTGGGACCAAACTTCAACAAGTCTTTCTTCACACTTCTAAACATTCTTCATCCATCTCTAGCACTTGTAATCAATCAAATTCATTGTATTATAACATATTCTAACCCAAAATAACTTTATACAAGCCATTTACTTCCTCAAAGCATTGGTTGTGGGTTCTTATCCCATTTGAGACCAAACTTCAACAAGTCTTTCTTCACACTTCTAAACATTCTTCATCCATCTCTAGCACTTGTAAACAATCAAATTCATTGTATTATAACATATTATAACCCAAAACAACTTTATACAAGCCATTTACTGCCTCAAAGCATTGGTTGTGGGTTCTTATCCCATTTGGGACCAAACTTCAACAAGTCTTTCTTCACACTTCTAAACATTCTTCATCCATCTCTAGCACTTGTAATCAATCAAATTCATTGTATTATAACATATTCTAACCCAAAATAACTTTATACAAGCCATTTACTGCCTCAAAGCATTGTTTGTGGGTTCTTATCCCATTTGGGACCAAACTTCAACAAGTCTTTCTTCACACTTCTAAACATTCTTCATCCATCTCTAGCACTTGTAATCAATCAAATTCATTGTATTATAACATATTCTAACCCAAAATAACTTTATACAAGCCATTTACTCCCTCAAAGCATTGGTTGAGGGTTCTTATCCCATTTGGGACCAAACTTCAACAAGTCTTTCTTCACACTTCTAAACATTCTTCATCCATCTCTAGCACTTGTAATCAATCAAATTCATTGTATTATAACATATTCTAACCCAAAATAACTTTATACAAGCCATTTACTACCTCAAAGCAATGTTTGTGGGATCTTATCCCATTTGGGACCAAACTTCAACAAGTCTTTCTTCACACTTCTAAACATTCTTCATCCATCTCTAGCACTTGTAATCAATCAAATTCATTGTATTATAACATATTCTAACCCAAAATAACTTTATACAAGCCATTTACTGCCTCAAAGCATTGGTTGTGGGTTCTTATCCCATTTGGGACCAAACTTCAACACACACTTCTAAACATTCTTCATCCATCTCTAGCACTTGTAAACAATCAAATTCATTGTATTATAACATATTCTAACCCTAAATAACTTTATACAAGCCATTTACTCCCTCAAAGCATTGGTTGTGGGTTCTTATCCCATTTGGGACCAAACTTCAACAAGTCTTTCTTCACACTTCTAAACATTCTTCATCCATCTCTAGCACTTTTAATCATTCAAATTCATTGTATTATAACATATTCTAACCCAAAATAACTTTATACAAGCCATTTACTGCCTCAAAGCATTGGTTGTGGGTTCTTATCCCATTTGGGACCAAACTTCAACAAGTCTTTCTTCACACTTCTAAACATTCTTCATCCATCTCTCGCACTTGTAATCAATCAAATTCATTGTATTATAACATATTCTAACCCAAAATAACTTTATACAAGCCATTTACTGCCTCAAAGCATTGTTTGTGGGTTCTTATCCCATTTGGGACCAAACTTCAACAAGTCTTTCTTCACACTTCTAAACATTCTTCATCCATCTCTAGCACTTGTAATCAATCAAATTCATTGTATTATAACATATTCTAACCCAAAATAACTTTATTCAAGCAATTAACTATATCAAAGCAATGTTTGTGGGTTCTTATCCCATTTGGGACCAAACTTCAACAAGTCTTTCTTCACACTTCTAAACATTCTTCATCCATCTCTAGCACTTGTAATCAATCAAATTCATTGTATTATAACATATTCTAACCCAAAATAACTTTATACAAGCCATTTACTGCCTCAAAGCATTGTTTGTGGGTTCTTATCCCATTTGGGACCAAACTTCAACAAGTCTTTCTTCACACTTCTAAACATTCTTCATCCATCTCTAGCACTTGTAATCAATCAAATTCATTTTATTATAACATATTCTAACCCAAAATAACTTTATACAAGCCATTTGCTACCTCAAAGCATTGGTTGTGGGTTCTTATCCCATTTGGGACCAAACTTCAACTAGTCTTTCTTCACACTTCTAAACATTCTTCATCCATCTCTAGCACATGTAATCAATCAAATTCATTGTATTATAACATATTCTAACCCAAAATAACTTTATACAAGCCATTTACTGCCTCAAAGCAATGTTTGTGGGATCTTATCCCATTTGGGACCAAACTTCAACAAGTCTTTCTTCACACTTCTAAACATTCTTCATCCATCTCTAGCACTTGTAATCAATCAAATTCATTGTATTATAACATATTCTAACCCAAAATAACTTTATACAAGCCATTTACTGCCTCAAAGCATTGGTTGTGGGTTCTTATCCCATTTGGGACCAAACTTCAACAAGTCTTTCTTCACACTTCTAAACATTCTTCATCCATCTCTAGCACTGGTAAACAATCAAATTCATTGTATTATAACATATTCTAACCCAAAATAACTTTATACAAGCCATTTACTGCCTCAAAGCATTGGTTGTGGGTTCTTATCCCATTTGGGACCAAACTTCAACAAGTCTTTCTTCACACTTCTAAACATTCTTCATCCATCTCTAGCACTTGTAATCAATCAAATTCATTGAATTATAACATATTCTAACCCAAAATAACTTTATACAAGCAATTAACAACCTCAAAGCAATGTTTGTGGGTTCTTATCCCATTTGGGACCAAACTTCAACAAGTCTTTCTTCACACTTCTAAACATTCTTCATCCATCTCTAGCACTTGTAATCAATCAAATTCATTGTATTATAACATATTCTAACCCAAAATAACTTTATACAAGCCATTTACTGCCTCAAAGCATTGTTTGTGGGTTCTTATCCCATTTGGGACCAAACTTCAACAAGTCTTTCTTCACACTTCTAAACATTCTTCATCCATCTCTAGCACTTGTAATCAATCAAATTCATTGTATTATAACATATTCTAACCCAAAATAACTTTATACAAGCCATTTACTGCCTCAAAGCATTGGTTGTGGGTTCTTATCCCATTTGGGACCAAACTTCAACAAGTCTTTCTTCACACTTCTAAACATTCTTCATCCATCTCTAGCACTTGTAATCAATCAAATTCATTGTATTATAACATATTCTAACCCAAAATAACTTTATACAAGCCATTTACTTCCTCAAAGCATTGGTTGTGGGTTCTTATCCCATTTGAGACCAAACTTCAACAAGTCTTTCTTCACACTTCTAAACATTCTTCATCCATCTCTAGCACTTGTAATCAATCAAATTCATTGTATTATAACATATTATAACCCAAAATAACTTTATACAAGCCATTTACTGCCTCAAAGCATTGGTTGTGGGTTCTTATCCCATTTGGGACCAAACTTCAACAAGTCTTTCTTCACACTTCTAAACATTCTTCATCCATCTCTAGCACTTGTAATCAATCAAATTCATTGAATTATAACATATTATAACCCAAAATAACTTTATACAAGCAATTACCAACCTCAAAGCAATGTTTGTGGGTTCTTATCCCATTTGGGACCAAACTTCAACAAGTCTTTCTTCACACTTCTAAACATTCTTCATCCATCCCTAGCACTTGTAATCAATCAAATTCATTGTATTATAACATATTCTAACCCAAAATAACTTTATACAAGCCATTTACTCCCTCAAAGCATTGGTTGAGGGTTCTTATCCCATTTGGGACCAAACATCAACAAGTCTTTCTTCACACTTCTAAACATTCTTCATCCATCTCTACCGCTTGTACTCAATCAAATTCATTGTATTATAACATATTCTAACCCAAAATAACTTTATACAAGACATTTACTACCTCAAAGCAATGTTTGTGGGATCTTATCCCATTTGGGACCAAACTTCAACAAGTCTTTCTTCACACTTCTAAACATTCTTCATCCATCTCTAGCACTTGTAATCAATCAAATTCATTGTATTATAACATATTCTAACCCAAAATAACTTTATACAAGCCATTTACTGCCTCAATGCATTGGTTGTGGGTTCTTATCCCATTTGGGACCAAACTTCAACACACACTTCTAAACATTCTTCATCCATCTCTAGCACTTGTAATCAATCAAATTCATTGTATTATAACATATTCTAACCCTAAATAACTTTATACAAGCCATTTACTCCCTCAAAGCATTGGTTGTGGGTTCTTATCCCATTTGGGACCAAACTTCAACAAGTCTTTCTTCACACTTCTAAACATTCTTCATCCATCTCTAGCACTTTTAATCATTCAAATTCATTGTATTATAACATATTCTAACCCAAAATAACTTTATACAAGCCATTTACTACCTCAAAGCATTGGTTGTGGGTTCTTATCCCATTTTGGACCAAACTTCAACAAGTCTTTCTTCACACTTCTAAACATTCTTCATCCATCTCTCGCACTTGTAATCAATCAAATTCATTGAATTATAACATATTATAACCCAAAATAACTTTATACAAGCAATTAACAACCTCAAAGCAATGTTTGTGGGTTCTTATCCCATTTGGGACCAAACTTCAACAAGTCTTTCTTCACACTTCTAAACATTCTTCATCCATCTCTAGCACTTGTAATCAATCAAATTCATAGTATTATAACATATTCTAACCCAAAATAACTTTATACAAGCAATTAACTACATCAAAGCAATGTTTGTGGGTTCTTATCCCATTTGGGACCAAACTTCAACAAGTCTTTCTTCACACTTCTAAACATTCTTCATCCATCTCTAGCACTTGTAAACAATCAAATTCATTGTATTATAACATATTCTAACCCAAAATAACTTTATACAAGCCATTTACTGCCTCAAAGCATTGGTTGTGGGTTCTTATCCCATTTGGGACCAAACTTCAACAAGTCTTTCTTCACACTTCTAAACATTCTTCATCCATCTCTAGCACTTGTAATCAATTAAATTCATTGTATTATAACATATTCTAACCCAAAATAACTTTATACAAGCCATTTACTTCCTCAAAGCATTGGTTGTGGGTTCTTATCCCATTTGAGACCAAACTTCAACAAGTCTTTCTTCACACTTCTAAACATTCTTCATCCATCTCTAGCACTTGTAAACAATCAAATTCATTGTATTATAACATATTATAACCCAAAACAACTTTATACAAGCCATTTACTGCCTCAAAGCATTGGTTGTGGGTTCTTATCCCATTTGGGACCAAACTTCAACAAGTCTTTCTTCACACTTCTAAACATTCTTCATCCATCTCTAGCACTTGTAATCAATCAAATTCATTGAATTATAACATATTATAACCCAAAATAACTTTATACAAGCAATTACCAACCTCAAAGCAATGTTTGTGGGTTCTTATCCCATTTGGGACCAAACTTCAACAAGTCTTTCTTCACACTTCTAAACATTCTTCATCCATCCCTAGCACTTGTAATCAATCAAATTCATTGTATTATAACATATTCTAACCCAAAATAACTTTATACAAGCCATTTACTCCCTCAAAGCATTGGTTGAGGGTTCTTATCACATTTGGGACCAAACATCAACAAGTCTTTCTTCACACTTCTAAACATTCTTCATCCATCTCTACCACTTGTACTCAATCAAATTCATTGTATTATAACATATTCTAACCCAAAATAACATTATACAAGACATTTACTACCTCAAAGCAATGTTTGTGGGATCTTATCCCATTTGGGACCAAACTTCAACAAGTCTTTCTTCACACTTCTAAACATTCTTCATCCATCTCTAGCACTTGTAATCAATCAAATTCATTGTATTATAACATATTCTAACCCAAAATAACTTTATACAAGCCATTTACTGCCTCAATGCATTGGTTGTGGGTTCTTATCCCATTTGGGACCAAACTTCAACACACACTTCTAAACATTCTTCATCCATCTCTAGCACTTGTAAACAATCAAATTCATTGTATTATAACATATTCTAACCCTAAATAACTTTATACAAGCCATTTACTCCCTCAAAGCATTGGTTGTGGGTTCTTATCCCATTTGGGACCAAACTTCAACAAGTCTTTCTTCACACTTCTAAACATTCTTCATCCATCTCTAGCACTTTTAATCAATCAAATTCATTGTATTATAACATATTCTAACCCAAAATAACTTTATACAAGCCATTTACTACCTCAAAGCATTGGTTGTGGGTTCTTATCCCATTTTGGACCAAACTTCAACAAGTCTTTCTTCACACTTCTAAACATTCTTCATCCATCTCTAGCACTTGTAATCAATCAAATTCATTGAATTATAACATATTATAACCCAAAATAACTTTATACAAGCAATTAACAACCTCAAAGCAATGTTTGTGGGTTCTTATCCCATTTGGGACCAAACTTCAACAAGTCTTTCTTCACACTTCTAAACATTCTTCATCCATCTCTAGCACTTGTAATCAATCAAATTCATTGTATTCTAACATATTCTAACCCAAAATAACTTTATACAAGCCATTTACTCCCTCAAAGCATTGGTTGTGGGTTCTTATCCCATTTGGGACCAAACTTCAACAAGTCTTTCTTCACACTTCTAAACATTCTTCATCCATCTCTACCACTTGTACTCAATCAAATTCATTGTATTATAACATATTCTAACCCAAAATAACATTATACAAGCCATTTACTACCTCAAAGCAATGTTTGTGGGATCTTATCCCATTTGGGACCAAACTTCAACAAGTCTTTCTTCACACTTCTAAACATTCTTCATCCATCTCTAGCACTTGTAAACAATCAAATTCATTGTATTATAACATATTCTAACCCAAAATAACTTTATACAAGCCATTTACTGCCTCAAAGCATTGGTTGTGGGTTCTTATCCCATTTGGGACCAAACTTCAACAAGTCTTTCTTCACACTTCTAAACATTCTTCATCCATCTCTAGCACTTGTAATCAATTAAATTCATTGTATTATAACATATTCTAACCCAAAATAACTTTATACAAGCCATTTACTTCCTCAAAGCATTGGTTGTGGGTTCTTATCCCATTTGAGACCAAACTTCAACAAGTCTTTCTTCACACTTCTAAACATTCTTCATCCATCTCTAGCACTTGTAAACAATCAAATTCATTGTATTATAACATATTATAACCCAAAACAACTTTATACAAGCCATTTACTGCCTCAAAGCATTGGTTGTGGGTTCTTATCCCATTTGGGACCAAACTTCAACAAGTCTTTCTTCACACTTCTAAACATTCTTCATCCATCTCTAGCACTTGTAATCAATGAAATTCATTGTATTATAACATATTCTAACCCAAAATAACTTTATACAAGCCATTTACTGCCTCAAAGCATTGGTTGTGGGTTCTTATCCCATTTGGGACCAAACTTCAACAAGTCTTTCTTCACACTTCTAAACATTCTTCATCCATCTCTAGCACTGGTAAACAATCAAATTCATTGTATTATAACATATTCTAACCCAAAATAACTTTATACAAGCCATTTACTGCCTCAAAGCATTGGTTGTGGGTTCTTATCCCATTTGGGACCAAACTTCAACAAGTCTTTCTTCACACTTCTAAACATTCTTCATCCATCTCTAGCACTTGTAATCAATCAAATTCATTGAATTATAACATATTATAACCCAAAATAACTTTATACAAGCAATTAACAACCTCAAAGCAATGTTTGTGGGTTCTTATCCCATTTGGGACCAAACTTCAACAAGTCTTTCTTCACACTTCTAAACATTCTTCATCCATCTCTAGCACTTGTAATCAATCAAATTCATTGTATTATAACATATTCTAACCCAAAATAACTTTATACAAGCAATTAACTACATCAAAGCAATGTTTGTGGGTTCTTATCCCATTTGGGACCAAACTTCAACAAGTCTTTCTTCACACTTCTAAACATTCTTCATCCATCTCTAGCACTTGTAAACAATCAAATTCATTGTATTATAACATATTCTAACCCAAAATAACTTTATACAAGCCATTTACTGCCTCAAAGCATTGGTTGTGGGTTCTTATCCCATTTGGGACCAAACTTCAACAAGTCTTTCTTCACACTTCTAAACATTCTTCATCCATCTCTAGCACTTGTAATCAATTAAATTCATTGTATTATAACATATTCTAACCCAAAATAACTTTATACAAGCCATTTACTTCCTCAAAGCATTGGTTGTGGGTTCTTATCCCATTTGAGACCAAACTTCAACAAGTCTTTCTTCACACTTCTAAACATTCTTCATCCATCTCTAGCACTTGTAAACAATCAAATTCATTGTATTATAACATATTATAACCCAAAACAACTTTATACAAGCCATTTACTGCCTCAAAGCATTGGTTGTGGGTTCTTATCCCATTTGGGACCAAACTTCAACAAGTCTTTCTTCACACTTCTAAACATTCTTCATCCATCTCTAGCACTTGTAATCAATTAAATTCATTGAATTATAACATATTATAACCCAAAATAACTTTATACAAGCAATTACCAACCTCAAAGCAATGTTTGTGGGTTCTTATCCCATTTGGGACCAAACTTCAACAAGTCTTTCTTCACACTTCTAAACATTCTTCATCCATCCCTAGCACTTGTAATCAATCAAATTCATTGTATTATAACATATTCTAACCCAAAATAACTTTATACAAGCCATTTACTCCCTCAAAGCATTGGTTGAGGGTTCTTATCCCATTTGGGACCAAACATCAACAAGTCTTTCTTCACACTTCTAAACATTCTTCATCCATCTCTACCGCTTGTACTCAATCAAATTCATTGTATTATAACATATTCTAACCCAAAATAACATTATACAAGACATTTACTACCTCAAAGCAATGTTTGTGGGATCTTATCCCATTTGGGACCAAACTTCAACAAGTCTTTCTTCACACTTCTAAACATTCTTCATCCATCTCTAGCACTTGTAATCAATCAAATTCATTGTATTATAACATATTCTAACCCAAAATAACTTTATACAAGCCATTTACTGCCTCAATGCATTGGTTGTGGGTTCTTATCCCATTTGGGACCAAACTTCAACACACACTTCTAAACATTCTTCATCCATCTCTAGCACTTGTAAACAATCAAATTCATTGTATTATAACATATTCTAACCCTAAATAACTTTATACAAGCCATTTACTCCCTCAAAGCATTGGTTGTGGGTTCTTATCCCATTTGGGACCAAACTTCAACAAGTCTTTCTTCACACTTCTAAACATTCTTCATCCATCTCTAGCACTTTTAATCATTCAAATTCATTGTATTATAACATATTCTAACCCAAAATAACTTTATACAAGCCATTTACTACCTCAAAGCATTGGTTGTGGGTTCTTATCCCATTTTGGACCAAACTTCAACAAGTCTTTCTTCACACTTCTAAACATTCTTCATCCATCTCTCGCACTTGTAATCAATCAAATTCATTGAATTATAACATATTATAACCCAAAATAACTTTATACAAGCAATTAACAACCTCAAAGCAATGTTTGTGGGTTCTTATCCCATTTGGGACCAAACTTCAACAAGTCTTTCTTCACACTTCTAAACATTCTTCATCCATCTCTAGCACTTGTAATCAATCAAATTCATAGTATTATAACATATTCTAACCCAAAATAACTTTATACAAGCAATTAACTACATCAAAGCAATGTTTGTGGGTTCTTATCCCATTTGGGACCAAACTTCAACAAGTCTTTCTTCACACTTCTAAACATTCTTCATCCATCTCTAGCACTTGTAAACAATCAAATTCATTGTATTATAACATATTCTAACCCAAAATAACTTTATACAAGCCATTTACTGCCTCAAAGCATTGGTTGTGGGTTCTTATCCCATTTGGGACCAAACTTCAACAAGTCTTTCTTCACACTTCTAAACATTCTTCATCCATCTCTAGCACTTGTAATCAATTAAATTCATTGTATTATAACATATTCTAACCCAAAATAACTTTATACAAGCCATTTACTTCCTCAAAGCATTGGTTGTGGGTTCTTATCCCATTTGAGACCAAACTTCAACAAGTCTTTCTTCACACTTCTAAACATTCTTCATCCATCTCTAGCACTTGTAAACAATCAAATTCATTGTATTATAACATATTATAACCCAAAACAACTTTATACAAGCCATTTACTGCCTCAAAGCATTGGTTGTGGGTTCTTATCCCATTTGGGACCAAACTTCAACAAGTCTTTCTTCACACTTCTAAACATTCTTCATCCATCTCTAGCACTTGTAATCAATCAAATTCATTGAATTATAACATATTATAACCCAAAATAACTTTATACAAGCAATTACCAACCTCAAAGCAATGTTTGTGGGTTCTTATCCCATTTGGGACCAAACTTCAACAAGTCTTTCTTCACACTTCTAAACATTCTTCATCCATCCCTAGCACTTGTAATCAATCAAATTCATTGTATTATAACATATTCTAACCCAAAATAACTTTATACAAGCCATTTACTCCCTCAAAGCATTGGTTGAGGGTTCTTATCACATTTGGGACCAAACATCAACAAGTCTTTCTTCACACTTCTAAACATTCTTCATCCATCTCTACCACTTGTACTCAATCAAATTCATTGTATTATAACATATTCTAACCCAAAATAACATTATACAAGACATTTACTACCTCAAAGCAATGTTTGTGGGATCTTATCCCATTTGGGACCAAACTTCAACAAGTCTTTCTTCACACTTCTAAACATTCTTCATCCATCTCTAGCACTTGTAATCAATCAAATTCATTGTATTATAACATATTCTAACCCAAAATAACTTTATACAAGCCATTTACTGCCTCAATGCATTGGTTGTGGGTTCTTATCCCATTTGGGACCAAACTTCAACACACACTTCTAAACATTCTTCATCCATCTCTAGCACTTGTAAACAATCAAATTCATTGTATTATAACATATTCTAACCCTAAATAACTTTATACAAGCCATTTACTCCCTCAAAGCATTGGTTGTGGGTTCTTATCCCATTTGGGACCAAACTTCAACAAGTCTTTCTTCACACTTCTAAACATTCTTCATCCATCTCTAGCACTTTTAATCAATCAAATTCATTGTATTATAACATATTCTAACCCAAAATAACTTTATACAAGCCATTTACTACCTCAAAGCATTGGTTGTGGGTTCTTATCCCATTTTGGACCAAACTTCAACAAGTCTTTCTTCACACTTCTAAACATTCTTCATCCATCTCTAGCACTTGTAATCAATCAAATTCATTGAATTATAACATATTATAACCCAAAATAACTTTATACAAGCAATTAACAACCTCAAAGCAATGTTTGTGGGTTCTTATCCCATTTGGGACCAAACTTCAACAAGTCTTTCTTCACACTTCTAAACATTCTTCATCCATCTCTAGCACTTGTAATCAATCAAATTCATTGTATTCTAACATATTCTAACCCAAAATAACTTTATACAAGCCATTTACTCCCTCAAAGCATTGGTTGTGGGTTCTTATCCCATTTGGGACCAAACTTCAACAAGTCTTTCTTCACACTTCTAAACATTCTTCATCCATCTCTACCACTTGTACTCAATCAAATTCATTGTATTATAACATATTCTAACCCAAAATAACATTATACAAGCCATTTACTACCTCAAAGCAATGTTTGTGGGATCTTATCCCATTTGGGACCAAACTTCAACAAGTCTTTCTTCACACTTCTAAACATTCTTCATCCATCTCTAGCACTTGTAATCAATCAAATTCATTGTATTATAACCTATTCTAACCCAAAATAACTTTATACAAGCCATTTACTACCTCAAAGCAATGGTTGTGGGTTCTTATCCCATTTGGGACCAAACTTCAACAAGTCTTTCTTCACACTTCTAAACATTCTTCATCCATCTCTAGCACTTGTAATCAATCAAATTCATTTTATTATAACATGTTCTAACCCAAAATAACTTTATACAAGCCATTTACTACCTCAAAGCAATGTTTGTGGGATCTTATCCCATTTGGGACCAAACTTCAACAAGTCTTTCTTCACACTTCTAAACATTCTTCATCCATCTCTAGCACTTGTAATCAATCAAATTCATTGTATTATAACATATTCTAACCCAAAATAACTTTATACAAGCCATTTACTGCCTCAAAGCATTGGTTGTGGGTTCTTATCCCATTTGGGACCAAACTTCAACAAGTCTTTCTTCACACTTCTAAACATTCTTCATCCATCTCTAGCACTTGTAAACAATCAAATTCATTGTATTATAACATATTCTAACCCAAAATAACTTTATACAAGCCATTTACTCCCTCAAAGCATTGGTTGTGGGTTCTTATCCCATTTGGGACCAAACTTCTGTAAGATTTCGAAGAGAATGAGCTGCAAGATCCATTCTTCTCCATAAAACTCACTAGAGACTCACAAGAACACCAAATCTGACATTGTGTTCTCTTGTGTATAACAACAAAGAAACGAGCTCAATGAGAGCTGTTCTTAAGTAGAATAAAGAGTTATACACGCCAATATGAGCTATGTATACTCAAGAATAAGTGTAAGAAGCAGTAGCTTACATACACCAATAAGAACCCAAAACCCTTATAGAATCGTTTAGATAGAATGGAAGAGAATGGAATTGAAAGAGAGGTAGAGACCAAGCATTGCCAAAGCTTGGGCTCTCCATAAGGGATTCAATAACCTAATCTACCCATTTGAGTGTAAAGAAGACGATTTTCTATATGGGGAAGACATCCCAAAAGAGAGCTTAACTTTATTAATGTGAAGCTTACATATTTATACAAAAATGAATGGGATAAGAGTATCCCTTCTAAAACCTAGTGAGCAACGGTCACATATACATTCACTTATACACTTTTGAATGTATATTGATGACAAATACTAAAGGAGAGAGTGACATCTCTCAAGTGGCCCCTTAGAAGCAACATGTGACTTCTCCCCACTTGTTTCTTCTTCTAAATGCAACATGTGACTTTGGGGAGAGAGGGGCTCGTCCAAGATGATAGTGACAGCTCCCAACGTCCCTTTTAAACTCACATGTGACTCCTTGCAACTTGCATTGCTTCCTCACACATGTGACTCCTCTTTTGGCGCCTAAACACATTTGAATCTAGGGACTTCTTCACTTCATTCATCGACCCTAGATTTGCACATTCTTTATCATCTTGTTGTTCACCCTAGATTTGCACATCTTCATCTTGAAGATTGACCCGAACTTTGCACATTCTTCTTTGGTGATTAAACCCCGGTTTTGCACATCTTGGTGATGACCCGAACTTTGCACATCTTGATAACTTCATGAATGACCCGAACTTTGCACATCTTGATAACTTCATGAATGACCCGAACTTTGCACATCTTGATCACTTCATGAATGACCCGAACTTTGCACATCTTGATCACTTCATGAATGACCCGAACTTTGCACATCTTGATCACTTCATGAATGACCCGAACTTTGCACAAGCTTCGGTCTTGATAACTTTGACCCGAACTTTGCACACCTTGATCACGTGTGTGCCTAGAGACCGATCGTTCTAGTGGATAGATTGGTCGATCCCTTGTTGTGAACGATCGGTCATTTCCTTGTTGTTGTGATCGATCGATCCCTTGATGTTGTGATCGATCGTTCCTTCATTGCTTGTGCTCATTTATTTCAATACTCCCCCTCAAGCTTGACCGGAAGGGATGGAGGTTAAGCTTGGACGTAAATGAGCATGATCAAGTATCACTCCTTGAACCACATGAACTCGCCCTAGTCTTCTAGACTTCGGACTTAAGCTTTCCCATTAGCTTCTTCCTCTCAATACTCCCCCTCAAGCTTGGACGTTGGGGACCAAAGACCAAGCTTGCAACACATAAAGGACTACCTCGTTAAAAACCTTAGCAAAGAAAACCTCTTGGGATAAAACTTTGCTAAGGGAAAAAGAGTGTAGCCTCCATGGTTGAATGATGTAGCTATGGTCATGGTTTGAACGTGGGTTTGCTTAGGCACTTGCTTTGACTTCTTGTTGAGACTCAATCGTGTGTGTACTCGCTTGAGGGCCTTCTCCTCTCGGTCACCACTATGAATTGATCTTCCTTGAGTCAAGCTACATTAGCCATGTTTCTTCCCTTCCCATACCATAGCTTCCATGATGCAACCGGTTCTCTTCTTCTCATCTAGCTTCTTTTGATGGCTTTCTTTCTCTTTTACACCTTAATTCAAAAGATGTAAAGAAATCTTAAGTATATGTGCCATAAGAATAACATTAAGCTTAGATGAGACTTGAGAGAACAAACTTATATTGAACTAGCTAAGTCCAATTTAAACACAAGAATATAAATCAGATACTAAACATGAAATGCTGTTTTAAAACATGCTAAATCCGATTTAAATAAAATTCAGTTCATAAAAACAGGATTTAACAAATTGACTAATGCCATATAGATATTTTTAAAACTGATATTAAGCTTCTAAAAGAAACTTATAAAAAATATTTTTCACCTTTTAAAATAATCTAAAAACGTTTGAAAAATACTTTAAAATATTTTTAACTTTAAAAATAATTTTAAAATCGTTTTTAAAATTATTTTCACCATTTAAAACCCAAAACTAAATTTAAGAAATATTTTAAAAGAGAATTTAAATTTAAATAAATTCAACATGATAAATCAAACTCAAAAATATGACTAACACTAATCATATTTTGACAACCTAACAATTCAAATGACAATCAACACCTAAAACCATTTTAAACAATGAAGACTCCAATTATGATCATCATGCAGTTTCAAGTTCAAATATGAGCAATATAATCAACAAAATTTAAAGAGTAAAGTTTAGAATTAGCCTTTTGTCTTCTTTGTTGTAAATGGTTGGATGAGACTTGGTTTGCATCACCATTTGAGTTTCTGCCCATTGGTCTCCTCTTCATGGTTGATGACTACTAGAACTCAATCCACCTCTCTTCTACATCCAGATTTGGATGAGCTTCTTGTTGGTGAATGGACGGACGTACGGTTGAGACCCGGACACAGCTGATCGATCGGTCGAGAACTCATGGTCGATCGGTCGAGAGCTCATGGTCGATCGGTCGAGAGCTCATGGTCGGCTTGGAGACTTCTTCTCCAGCTCTTCTTGCTTCTTTCTTTCTTCTTTGTAGCTTCCCTTGAAGCTTGAGAGAGATAGAACACTTCTTGACTTCAATTAGGCTTCATTGGAAGTTTTGTTCGTTGCCATTCAATGGCCAATCGATCCCATAACCGACCTCATGGTCGATTGCTTCTTCTTATTCGCGTCAGAATGATATGTGCCCACTGAATGGGTCATAACTTCTTAACGCCTGCTCGTATACGGATGATTTGACTTCCACTGGAAAGCTTACTCAATTTCCAAGAATTTGTATGAAGGACATTGGAGCTGAATCGCAGTGAAAGGCCTTCGTACGAGTCGATCTTTAAGACGCTTCGACAGAGACTTTGCTTCTTGCCGAGAATATAACCAGAATTTGTGACTTCGTAACCAAGATGTTGAATCATCTTGGGAACCAATAACTTGAGTTTTATATGGCTTGGGCCATCCCTTGAGTCAAGAAGCCTTGTGCCTAGTATAATTGACACCTAGTGCACATCCAATCTTGAACTCCAACAACGTGACGCTAACACACATGTCTTGAGTTGATTCATCACTTTCCACCAGCTTGCCTTTCCATTAGGCGTCTCCACAAGAACTTCAGTCATAGCATTCACCCTCGGTAAGCCTCGCGGGTTCACCCTTGATCTTCCGGAGCTTTGACTCGCTAGAAAGAACATCCTTGTGGTCTCCAAAGCTTGATGGCCATCGGTTCTAACTTCAAGCATTGTGTTGCGCCTTCAAGAACCAACAAGGTTCATAACCAAGACTTTTTGTAACCAGAATGAGAGTATTAGTAACCAGAATTCTGAGATTTTGTAGCCAAGAGAATAGAGTAACCAGAATGAGAGATTTAGTAACCAAGAATAAGAGATTTTGCGGAATAGAAAAGAGAATGAGTGTTTGGGTGTTTGTGGGTGTTTGGACAGAGATTTCCTCTGGATTTCTTTGCTTATAAAAGCCAAAGCAGCTCAGATCTTTCAACTTGGCTTTGATACCATGTAAGATTTCGAAGAGAATGAGCTGCAAGATCCATTCTTCTCCATAAAACTCACTAGAGACTCACAAGAACACCAAATCTGACATTGTGTGCTCTTGTGTATAACAACAAAGAAACGAGCTCAATGAGAGCTGTTCTTAAGTAGAATAAAGAGTTATACACGCCAATATGAGCTATGTATACTCAAGAATAAGTGTAAGAAGCAGTAGCTTACATACACCAATAAGAACCCAAAACCCTTATAGAATCGTTTAGATAGAATGGAAGAGAATGGAATTGAAAGAGAGGTAGAGACCAAGCATTGCCAAAGCTTGGGCTCTCCATAAGGGATTCAATAACCTAATCTACCCATTTGAGTGTAAAGAAGACGATTTTCTATATGGGGAAGACATCCCAAAAGAGAGCTTAACTTTATTAATGTGAAGCTTACATATTTATACAAAAATGAATGGGATAAGAGTATCCCTTCTAAAACCTAGTGAGCAACGGTCACATATACATTCACTTATACACTTTTGAATGTATATTGATGACAAATACTAAAGGAGAGAGTGACATCTCTCAAGTGGCCCCTTAGAAGCAACATGTGACTTCTCCCCACTTGTTTCTTCTTCTAAATGCAACATGTGACTTTGGGGAGAGAGGGGCTCGTCCAAGATGATAGTGACAGCTCCCAACGTCCCTTTTAAACTCACATGTGACTCCTTGCAACTTGCATTGCTTCCTCACACATGTGACTCCTCTTTTGGCGCCTAAACACATTTGAATCTAGGGACTTCTTCACTTCATTCATCGACCCTAGATTTGCACATTCTTTATCATCTTGTTGTTCACCCTAGATTTGCACATCTTCATCTTGAAGATTGACCCGAACTTTGCACATTCTTCTTTGGTGATTAAACCCCGGTTTTGCACATCTTGGTGATGACCCGAACTTTGCACATCTTGATAACTTCATGAATGACCCGAACTTTGCACATCTTGATAACTTCATGAATGACCCGAACTTTGCACATCTTGATCACTTCATGAATGACCCGAACTTTGCACATCTTGATCACTTCATGAATGACCCGAACTTTGCACATCTTGATCACTTCATGAATGACCCGAACTTTGCACAAGCTTCGGTCTTGATAACTTTGACCCGAACTTTGCACACCTTGATCACGTGTGTGCCTAGAGACCGATCGTTCTAGTGGATAGATTGGTCGATCCCTTGTTGTGAACGATCGGTCATTTCCTTGTTGTTGTGATCGATCGATCCCTTGATGTTGTGATCGATCGTTCCTTCATTGCTTGTGCTCATTTATTTCAATAACTTCAACAAGTCTTTCTTCACACTTCTAAACATTCTTCATCCATCTCTACCACTTGTACTCAATCAAATTCATTGTATTATAACATATTCTAACCCAAAATAACATTATACAAGACATTTACTACCTCAAAGCAATGTTTATGGGATCTTATCCCATTTGGGACCAAACTTCAACAAGTCTTTCTTCACACTTCTAAACATTCTTCATCCATCTCTAGCACTTGTAATCAATCAAATTCATTGTATTATAACATATTCTAACCCAAAATAACTTTATACAAGCCATTTACTGCCTCAAAGCATTGGTTGTGGGTTCTTATCCCATTTGGGACCAAACTTCAACAAGTCTTTCTTCACACTTCTAAACATTCTTCATCCATCTCTAGCACTTGTAATCAATCAAATTCATTGTATTATAACATATTCTAACCCAAAATAACTTTATACAAGCCATTTACTCCCTCAAAGCATTGGTTGAGGGTTCTTATCCCATTTGGGACCAAACATCAACAAGTCTTTCTTCACACTTCTAAACATTCTTCATCCATCTCTACCACTTGTACTCAATCAAATTCATTGTATTATAACATATTCTAACCCAAAATAACATTATACAAGACATTTACTACCTCAAAGCAATGTTTGTGGGTTCTTATCCCATTTGGGACCAAACTTCAACAAGTCTTTCTTCACACTTCTAAACATTCTTCATCCATCTCTAGCACTTTTAATCAATCAAATTCATTGTATTATAACATATTCTAACCCAAAATAACTTTATACAAGCCATTTACTACCTCAAAGCATTGGTTGTGGGTTCTTATCCCATTTTGGACCAAACTTCAACAAGTCTTTCTTCACACTTCTAAACATTCTTCATCCATCTCTAGCACTTGTAATCAATCAAATTCATTGAATTATAACATATTATAACCCAAAATAACTTTATACAAGCAATTAACAACCTCAAAGCAATGTTTGTGGGTTCTTATCCCATTTGGGACCAAACTTCAACAAGTCTTTCTTCACACTTCTAAACATTCTTCATCCATCTCTAGCACTTGTAATCAATCAAATTCATTGTATTCTAACATATTCTAACCCAAAATAACTTTATACAAGCCATTTAGTCCCTCAAAGCATTGGTTGTGGGTTCTTATCCCATTTGGGACCAAACTTCAACAAGTCTTTCTTCACACTTCTAAACATTCTTCATCCATCTCTACCACTTGTACTCAATCAAATTCATTGTATTATAACATATTCTAACCCAAAATAACATTATACAAGCCATTTACTACCTCAAAGCAATGTTTGTGGGATCTTATCCCATTTGGGACCAAACTTCAACAAGTCTTTCTTCACACTTCTAAACATTCTTCATCCATCTCTAGCACTTGTAATCAATCAAATTCATTGTATTATAACCTATTCTAACCCAAAATAACTTTATACAAGCCATTTACTACCTCAAAGCAATGGTTGTGGGTTCTTATCCCATTTGGGACCAAACTTCAACAAGTCTTTCTTCACACTTCTAAACATTCTTCATCCATCTCTAGCACTTGTAATCAATCAAATTCATTTTATTATAACATATTCTAACCCAAAATATCTTTATACAAGCCATTTACTACCTCAAAGCAATGTTTGTGGGTTCTTATCCCATTTGGGACCAAACTTCAACAAGTCTTTCTTCACACTTCTAAACATTCTTCATCCATCTCTAGCACTTGTAATCAATCAAATTCATTGTATTATAACATATTCTAACCCAAAATAACTTTATACAAGCCATTTACTGCCTCAAAGCATTGGTTGTGGGTTCTTATCCCATTTGGGACCAAACTTCAACAAGTCTTTCTTCACACTTCTAAACATTCTTCATCCATCTCTAGCACTTGTAAAC
The DNA here is from genome assembly GCA_036452645.1 of Capsella bursa-pastoris. Taxonomy (NCBI): domain Eukaryota; kingdom Viridiplantae; phylum Streptophyta; class Magnoliopsida; order Brassicales; family Brassicaceae; genus Capsella; species Capsella bursa-pastoris. Next base: position 8,252,003 of record CP144192.1, read on the forward strand.
AATCAAATTCATTGTATTATAACATATTCTAACCCAAAATAACTTTATACAAGCCATTTACTCCCTCAAAGCATTGGTTGTGGGTTCTTATCCCATTTGGGACCAAACTTCAACAAGTCTTTCTTCACACTTCTAAACATTCTTCATCCATCTCTACCACTTGTACTCAATCAAATTCATTGTATTATAACATATTCTAACCCAAAATAACATTATACAAGACATTTACTACCTCAAAGCAATGTTTATGGGATCTTATCCCATTTGGGACCAAACTTCAACAAGTCTTTCTTCACACTTCTAAACATTCTTCATCCATCTCTAGCACTTGTAATCAATCAAATTCATTGTATTATAACATATTCTAACCCAAAATAACTTTATACAAGCCATTTACTGCCTCAAAGCATTGGTTGTGGGTTCGTATCCCATTTGGGACCAAACTTCAACAAGTCTTTCTTCACACTTCTAAACATTCTTAATCCATCATTAGCACTTTTAATCAATCAAATTCATTGTATTATAACATATTCTAACCAAAAATAACTTTATACAAGCCATTTACTACCTCAAAGCATTGGTTGTGGGTTCTTATCCCATTTGGGACCAAACTTCAACAAGTCTTTCTTCACACTTCTAAACATTCTTCATCCATCTCTAGCACTTGTAATCAATCAAATTCATAGTATTATAACATATTCTAACCCAAAATAACTTTATACAAGCAATTAACTACATCAAAGCAATGTTTGTGGGTTCTTATCCCATTTGGGACCAAACTTCAACAAGTCTTTCTTCACACTTCTAAACATTCTTCATCCATCTCTAGCACTTGTAAACAATCAAATTCATTGTATTATAACATATTCTAACCCAAAATAACTTTATACAAGCCATTTACTGCCTCAAAGCATTGGTTGTGGGTTCTTATCCCATTTGGGACCAAACTTCAACAAGTCTTTCTTCACACTTCTAAACATTCTTCATCCATCTCTAGCACTTGTAATCAATTAAATTCATTGTATTATAACATATTCTAACCCAAAATAACTTTATACAAGCCATTTACTTCCTCAAAGCATTGGTTGTGGGTTCTTATCCCATTTGAGACCAAACTTCAACAAGTCTTTCTTCACACTTCTAAACATTCTTCATCCATCTCTAGCACTTGTAAACAATCAAATTCATTGTATTATAACATATTATAACCCAAAACAACTTTATACAAGCCATTTACTGCCTCAAAGCATTGGTTGTGGGTTCTTATCCCATTTGGGACCAAACTTCAACAAGTCTTTCTTCACACTTCTAAACATTCTTCATCCATCTCTAGCACTTGTAATCAATCAAATTCATTGAATTATAACATATTATAACCCAAAATAACTTTATACAAGCAATTACCAACCTCAAAGCAATGTTTGTGGGTTCTTATCCCATTTGGGACCAAACTTCAACAAGTCTTTCTTCACACTTCTAAACATTCTTCATCCATCCCTAGCACTTGTAATCAATCAAATTCATTGTATTATAACATATTCTAACCCAAAATAACTTTATACAAGCCATTTACTCCCTCAAAGCATTGGTTGAGGGTTCTTATCACATTTGGGACCAAACATCAACAAGTCTTTCTTCACACTTCTAAACATTCTTCATCCATCTCTACCACTTGTACTCAATCAAATTCATTGTATTATAACATATTCTAACCCAAAATAACATTATACAAGACATTTACTACCTCAAAGCAATGTTTGTGGGATCTTATCCCATTTGGGACCAAACTTCAACAAGTCTTTCTTCACACTTCTAAACATTCTTCATCCATCTCTAGCACTTGTAATCAATCAAATTCATTGTATTATAACATATTCTAACCCAAAATAACTTTATACAAGCCATTTACTGCCTCAATGCATTGGTTGTGGGTTCTTATCCCATTTGGGACCAAACTTCAACAAGTCTTTCTTCACACTTCTAAACATTCTTCATCCATCTCTAGCACTTGTAAACAATCAAATTCATTGTATTATAACATATTCTAACCCAAAATAACTTTATACAAGCCATTTACTCCCTCAAAGCATTGGTTGAGGGTTCTTATCACATTTGGGACCAAACATCAACAAGTCTTTCTTCACACTTCTAAACATTCTTCATCCATCTCTACCACTTGTACTCAATCAAATTCATTGTATTATAACATATTCTAACCCAAAATAACATTATACAAGACATTTACTACCTCAAAGCAATGTTTGTGGGATCTTATCCCATTTGGGACCAAACTTCAACAAGTCTTTCTTCACACTTCTAAACATTCTTCATCCATCTCTAGCACTTGTAATCAATCAAATTCATTGTATTATAACATATTCTAACCCAAAATAACTTTATACAAGCCATTTACTGCCTCAATGCATTGGTTGTGGGTTCTTATCCCATTTGGGACCAAACTTCAACACACACTTCTAAACATTCTTCATCCATCTCTAGCACTTGTAAACAATCAAATTCATTGTATTATAACATATTATAACCCTAAATAACTTTATACAAGCCATTTACTCCCTCAAAGCATTGGTTGTGGGTTCTTATCCCATTTGGGACCAAACTTCAACAAGTCTTTCTTCACACTTCTAAACATTCTTCATCCATCTCTAGCACTTTTAATCAATCAAATTCATTGTATTATAACATATTCTAACCCAAAATAACTTTATACAAGCCATTTACTACCTCAAAGCATTGGTTGTGGGTTCTTATCCCATTTTGGACCAAACTTCAACAAGTCTTTCTTCACACTTCTAAACATTCTTCATCCATCTCTAGCACTTGTAATCAATCAAATTCATTGAATTATAACATATTATAACCCAAAATAACTTTATACAAGCAATTAACAACCTCAAAGCAATGTTTGTGGGTTCTTATCCCATTTGGGACCAAACTTCAACAAGTCTTTCTTCACACTTCTAAACATTCTTCATCCATCTCTAGCACTTGTAATCAATCAAATTCATTGTATTCTAACATATTCTAACCCAAAATAACTTTATACAAGCCATTTAGTCCCTCAAAGCATTGGTTGTGGGTTCTTATCCCATTTGGGACCAAACTTCAACAAGTCTTTCTTCACACTTCTAAACATTCTTCATCCATCTCTAGCACTTGTAATCAATCAAATTCATTGTATTATAACATATTCTAACCCAAAATAACTTTATACAAGCCATTTACTGCCTCAAAGCATTGGTTGTGGGTTCTTATCCCATTTGGGACCAAACTTCAACAAGTCTTTCTTCACACTTCTAAACATTCTTCATCCATCTCTAGCACTTGTAAACAATCAAAGTCATTGTATTATAACATATTCTAACCCAAAATAACTTTATACAAGCCATTTACTCCCTCAAAGCATTGGTTGTGGGTTCTTATCCCATTTGGGACCAAACTTCAACAAGTCTTTCTTCACACTTCTAAACATTCTTCATCCATCTCTACCACTTGTACTCAATCAAATTCATTGTATTATAACATATTCTAACCCAAAATAACATTATACAAGACATTTACTACCTCAAAGCAATGTTTATGGGATCTTATCCCATTTGGGACCAAACTTCAACAAGTCTTTCTTCACACTTCTAAACATTCTTCATCCATCTCTAGCACTTGTAATCAATCAAATTCATTGTATTATAACATATTCTAACCCAAAATAACTTTATACAAGCCATTTACTGCCTCAAAGCATTGGTTGTGGGTTCTTATCCCATTTGGGACCAAACTTCAACAAGTCTTTCTTCACACTTCTAAACATTCTTCATCCATCTCTAGCACTTGTAATCAATCAAATTCATTGTATTATAACATATTCTAACCCAAAATAACTTTATACAAGCCATTTACTCCCTCAAAGCATTGGTTGAGGGTTCTTATCCCATTTGGGACCAAACATCAACAAGTCTTTCTTCACACTTCTAAACATTCTTCATCCATCTCTACCACTTGTACTCAATCAAATTCATTGTATTATAACATATTCTAACCCAAAATAACATTATACAAGACATTTACTACCTCAAAGCAATGTTTGTGGGATCTTATCCCATTTGGGACCAAACTTCAACAAGTCTTTCTTCACACTTCTAAACATTCTTCATCCATCTCTAGCACTTGTAATCAATCAAATTCATTGTATTATAACATATTCTAACCCAAAATAACTTTATACAAGCCATTTACTGCCTCAAAGCATTGGTTGTGGGTTCTTATCCCATTTGGGACCAAACTTCAACACACACTTCTAAACATTCTTCATCCATCTCTAGCCCTTGTAAACAATCAAATTCATTGTATTATAACATATTCTAACCCTAAATAACTTTATACAAGCCATTTACTCCCTCAAAGCATTGGTTGTGGGTTCTTATCCCATTTGGGACCAAACTTCAACAAGTCTTTCTTCACACTTCTAAACATTTTTCATCCATCTCTAGCACTTTTAATCAATCAAATTCATTGTATTATAACATATTCTAACCCAAAATAACTTTATACAAGCCATTTACTACCTCAAAGCATTGGTTGTGGGTTCTTATCCCATTTAGGACCAAACTTCAACAAGTCTTTCTTCACACTTCTAAACATTCTTCATCCATCTCTAGCACTTGTAATCAATCAAATTCATTGAATTATAACATATTATAACCCAAAATAACTTTATACAAGCAATTAACAACCTCAAAGCAATGTTTGTGGGTTCTTATCCCATTTGGGACCAAACTTCAACAAGTCTTTCTTCACACTTCTAAACATTCTTCGTCCATCTCTAGCACTTGTAATCAATCAAATTCATTGTATTCTAACATATTCTAACCCAAAATAACTTTATACAAGCCATTTACTCCCTCAAAGCATTGGTTGTGGGTTCTTATCCCATTTGGGACCAAACTTCAACAAGTCTTTCTTCACACTTCTAAACATTCTTCATCCATCTCTACCACTTGTACTCAATCAAATTCATTGTATTATAACATATTCTAACCCAAAATAACATTATACAAGCCATTTACTACCTCCAAGCAATGTTTGTGGGATCTTATCCCATTTGGGACCAAACTTCAACAAGTCTTTCTTCACACTTCTAAACATTCTTCATCCATCTCTAGCACTTGTAATCAATCAAATTCATTGTATTATAACATATTCTAACCCAAAATAACTTTATACAAGCCATTTACTACCTCAAAGCAATGGTTGTGGGTTCTTATCCCATTTGGGACCAAACTTCAACAAGTCTTTCTTCACACTTCTAAACATTCTTCATCCATCTCTAGCACTTGTAATCAATCAAATTCATTTTATTATAACATATTCTAACCCAAAATATCTTTATACAAGCCATTTACTACCTCAAAGCAATGTTTGTGGGTTCTTATCCCATTTGGGACCAAACTTCAACAAGTCTTTCTTCACACTTCTAAACATTCTTCATCCATCTCTAGCACTTGTAATCAATCAAATTCATTGTATTATAACATATTCTAACCCAAAATAACTTTATACAAGCCATTTACTGCCTCAAAGCATTGGTTGTGGGTTCTTATCCCATTTGGGACCAAACTTCAACAAGTCTTTCTTCACACTTCTAAACATTCTTCATCCATCTCTAGCACTTGTAAACAATCAAATTCATTGTATTATAACATATTCTAACCCAAAATAACTTTATACAAGCCATTTACTCCCTCAAAGCATTGGTTGTGGGTTCTGTGAATTGGGTGTAGAAATGATCATGTCCGAGAAGTCATATCCGGGATCGAGTACCTCGAGCCACGACCGTCCGTACGTCCGTACAGTCGTCAATATGAGGCCGTCCGTACATACATCAATTGGAGGCCTGATCTTGCACAACCACTTCAGCCCATTTAAAGGGCCTTATTCGTAGTAGAAGAGAAGCAAAGAAGGAGGCCTAGATCCTTCTATTCTAGCCGTTGGAGGATGCGCAAGTGGAGAGGTCACATGTGTGTTTAAACACTTTTACCAAGAGATGTCACTTTCGAGTTAGGTCAAACGTGTATAGCCTTAGGGTTTTGGGATTCTTTTTGTAGCTGTCCATATATAGCTTTGTATGTTGTTCTAAATGAAGTAAGTAGAGTTTTTACACTCTTTCTTCTATTCTCTCTCATTTCGCAAATCAACAACACCATTCTTCTTTCTCATTCGATCCAAATCTCCTAATCTCCTAATCTCTTTATTCACTCGATCTTTTACTTCAAATCTTACATGGTATCAGAGCCAGGTTGCTCCTAATCGACCTATTTTCTCACCCACCTCATCCGCAAACTTATTCTCTTTATTTCTCATCCGCTCTTGAAATCTTCTTTTACTTCACCTCTTTACCCGTCGGTTAATAGCTTTACCCAACGGTCCATTCTCCATGGAAGGTCTCAAGAGCTTAGTCGTTCCAGTCACTCTCAAGGGTGGAAACTACTTGTTGTGGGCGAGAACCACAAAAACAGCCTTATGCGGCCGTGGGTTGTGGAGCCACATCGAGAAGAGTGAAGCTCCACAAGATGCAACCACCAAAGAAGGGAAAGAAGTTGTCCCGGTCGATGAAGAGAAATGGTTCCAAGAGGACCAAAATGTTCTTGCTCTCATCCAAAATTCTCTAGATGCTCCAATTCTTGAAGCATACTCCTATTGCGAAACCGCAAAGGAGCTATGGGACACTCTCAAGAATGTTTTTGGTAACATTACCAATCTAAACCGTGTCTTTGAGGTTAAGAGAGCTATCAATAACCTTAGCCAAGAAGACATGGAGTTTACCAAACATTTTGGGAAGTTTAGATCCCTATGGGCTGAGCTTGAAATGCTAAGGCCAAACACGATGGATCCGGCGGTCATCAACGAACGTCGAGAACAAGACAAGGTGTTCGGTCTTCTTCTCACCTTGAATGCGTCGTACAACGACCTCATTAAGCACATACTCCGGGCGGACAAGCTTCCAAGCCTCGATGAAGTGTGCTCTCAAGTGCAAAGAGAACATGGCTCCATGGGCTTGTTCGGTGGAAAAGGAGAACTTGTCACCGCTAATCAAGTTGAAGTAGCCTCAGCCAACAAAAGCTATTATAGGGGAAACAACAACAACAACAACGGTCACAAGAGGCCCTTTTGCCACCATTGCAAGAAAAACGGTCATGTTCGTGAGAAGTGTTGGATACTTCACCCTCACCTTCGCCCGAGAGATGACAACCATGAGCCTCGAGCCCACATTGCAAGCACATCCGGCGAAGCAAACCCTCCACAAGTCAAGTCTCAAGTCATTGAAGGAGGTGCCACTGCTCTCAATGCATCCTCGGAGCTGGTGAGGCGATCCGACCTCGATGCTCTCATTAAGGCACTCAAAGAATCATCCGGTAATGTGAATCTTGCCCTTAACTCCATTAAACCGCTTATAGTAGATTCCGGAGCCTCTCATCACATGATTAGTGATTCTAAATTAATTAGTGATATAGAACCGGCTTTAGGAAATGTAACTATAGCCAATGGAGATAAGGTACCGGTTAAAGGAATTGGAACATTGAAATTGTTTAACAAAAATACAAAAGCTTTCTATATGCCTAACTTTGCTTCTAATCTAGTCTCGGTTAGGAAAGCTACTAGGGATCTTAATTGTCATGTTATATTCGGTCCTAATGATGTGTATTTTCAGGATATTGAGACAAGTAAATTTCTTGGCCAAGGCAAGACCAAAGATGATCTCTATGTTCTTAAGAATACCGACTTATCTACCTCTCCCTCATCATGTTTTAGTTCCATTGTTGTTAGTGCTAATAGTGCCATTTGGCATGCTAGACTCGGTCACCCTCATACTCGTGCTTTAAGTTTAATGTTGCCTAATGTTTCTTTTAAGAATGATGAATGTGAAGCATGTATTCTTGGCAAACATTGCAAATCGGTTTTTCCAAAGTCTATGACTATTTATGATAATTGCTTTGATCTTGTTCACTCGGATGTGTGGACTTCACCTTGCATGTCTAGAGAAAACCATAAGTATTTTGTCACATTTATTGATGAGAAATCTAAGTATACTTGGCTAACCTTGCTTCCTACTAAAGATAGGGTCCTAGAAGCTTTCACAAATTTTCAAAATTATGTGACTAATCACTTTAATGTCAAGATTAAGATTTTGAGATCAGATAATGGAGGGGAGTATACTAGCCTTGCATTCAAACAACACCTCAACAAACATGGAATCATTCACCAAACTAGTTGCCCATACACTCCACAACAAAACGGTGTAGCCGAGAGGAAGAATAGGCATCTCATGGAAGTTGCAAGATCAATGATGTTCCATACAAACGTTCCAAAACGTTTTTGGGGAGATGCCGTTGTATCCGCATGCTACTTGATCAACCGGACTCCAACAAAAATACTAAGCGATCTCTCACCTTTTGAAGTCCTTAATAAAATTAAACCGTCTCTCAATCACTTACGTGTGTTTGGTTGTGTGTGCTATGTGTTAAAACCAGGAGAACTCCGGAACAAACTTGAAGCCAAAAGTATCAAAGGAATGTTCATCGGATACTCTATCACGCAAAAAGGATACAAATGCTATGATCCAGAAACAAGGAAAGTAATGGTGTCTCGAGATGTTAAGTTTGTGGAAACAAAGGGCTACTATGATGAAAAGAATTGGGAAAGCTTGAAAGACTTATCTCAATCTACTTCCGACCGAGCCACAAACCTTCGGATGATTCTTGAAAAGCTCGGTCTCGAAAACCTTCAAGCTTCTAATCAAAGATCAACCTCTCCGGAAGAGTCTATTCCGAGAGAAGAAGAGGAGAATCTAGCCCCGGAAAGCCCAAGTGATGACACTAACGATCTAGACAATGAGTATGGTGAAGAAGAGGAAGGTTTAAATTCACTTGGAAGTGAAACTGAGTCCAACACTCAAGAAAATGTGCCTCAAGATGAAAATGTGGTTCATCTTAGAAGAAGTGAACGTCTTAAACAACCACCATCAAATTGGAGGAACACTCGGGTCTACTACAACAACATGGCTGTGGCCCATCCGATTCAAGCCGTGTGCACTCTTGCACATTTCCCTAGTGAACATCAAGCATATCTAACTCAAGTGGACTCTCATTGGATTCCACAAACATATGAGGAAGCTCGGGAACACAAAGAATGGAGAGATGCGGTGGAAAATGAAACCAAGGCCATGGAATCAAATCATACTTGGGATGAGTCCGAACTACCTAAAGGAAAGAAGGCAGTCACCTCTAGATGGATATTCACTATCAAGTACAAGAGTGACGGGGGGATAGAACGCTATAAAGCTCGGCTTGTAGCTAGAGGTTTTACACAAACGTATGGAGAAGACTATCTTGATACATTTGCTCCGGTAGCTAAACTCCACACCGTCCGAGTGGTTCTCTCATTAGCCGTGAACTTGGAATGGGAATTATGGCAAATGGACGTGAAGAATGCATTTCTTCAAGGAGAACTTGAGGATGAGTCTATATGAGACCACCACCGGGCATGGAAGATACAATAGCTCCCGGGAAAGTTTTGAAGCTCAAGAAAGCTATCTATGGACTCAAACAATCACCAAGAGCTTGGTACCACAAGCTTAGTACAACACTAATGGGTAGAGGCTTCAAGAAGTCGGAAGCCGATCACACTCTTTTCACCCTACCAAGTAAAGAAGGTATTGTAGTCATTCTTGTGTATGTTGATGATATCATCATATCCGGGAATGACAAGGTAGGGATTCAAGATACAAAAGTATTTCTTAAAACTGTTTTTGATATTAAAGATCTTGGAGAACTAAAATATTTTCTTGGTATAGAAGTGTGTAGATCCAAAGAAGGATTGTTTTTATCACAAAGAAAGTATGCTATTGACCTTTTGAATGAAGTAGGGAAGCTTGGATCAAGACCAGTAGCCGCTCCTCTTGACCCGGATTACCAAACAAATGGAAAGGGGGAGCTTGGAGAAGAGCCATTTGATGACCCTACACAATACCGACGACTAGTAGGTAAACTAATATATCTTACCATTACACGACCTGATATTTGTTTTGCTGTGAATCAGGTCTCTCAACACATGCAAGCACCAACAATGCACCATTGGGACATGGTGAGCCGGATACTTAAGTACATCAAAGGAGCTCCTGGCCAAGGCATTTGGATGGGTTGCAACAACAATACAGAGCTTGTTGGTTATTGTGATGCGGATTATGCCGGAGATAGAAAGGATAGAAGATCAACAACCGGATATTGCACGTTCATTGGAGGCAATCTTGTTACATGGAAAAGCAAGAAGCAAAAAGTTGTGTCTCTCTCTAGTGCCGAGTCGGAATATAGAGCAATGAGGAAGCTCACAACTGAATTAATATGGCTTAAAGCTCTTCTTAAAGACCTTGGAGTGGAATCATCAAGTCCGATCACCATGCACTGTGATAATGAAGCCGCTATACACATTGCATCAAACTCGGTCTTTCATGAAAGAACAAAACATATTGAAGTCGATTGCCACAAGGTTCGAGAGCAAGTTGGATTGGGAGTCATTCTACCGTGTTACACCAAAAGCTCCGAACAACTTGCGGATATCTTCACCAAGGCAGCAAGTCCACAAGTGTGTGAATACATTCACTCCAAACTTGGTCTTGTGGATCTCACCAAACCATAACACTCACACTCTTTTTCCCTTATGTATAGTTTTTCCCATGTGGTTTTCTATACTAAGGTTTTTAATGAGGTGGGTGGTTATTGTTTCAAGCTTAACCTTAAAGATCTTCTTAAAGGTTAAGCTTGAGGGGGAGTGTGAATTGGGTGTAGAAATGATCATGTCCGAGAAGTCATATCCGGGATCGAGTACCTCGAGCCACGACCGTCCGTACGTCCGTACAGTCGTCAATATGAGGCCGTCCGTACATACATCAATTGGAGGCCTGATCTTGCACAACCACTTCAGCCCATTTAAAGGGCCTTATTCGTAGTAGAAAAGAAGCAAAGAAGGAGGCCTAGATCCTTCTATTCTAGCCGTTGGAGGATGCGCAAGTGGAGAGGTCACATGTGTGTTTAAACACTTTTACCAAGAGATGTCACTTTCGAGTTAGGTCAAACGTGTATAGCCTTAGGGTTTTGGGATTCTTTTTGTAGCTGTCCATATATAGCTTTGTATGTTGTTCTAAATGAAGTAAGTAGAGTTTTTACACTCTTTCTTCTATTCTCTCTCATTTCGCAAATCAACAACACCATTCTTCTTTCTCATTCGATCCAAATCTCCTAATCTCCTAATCTCTTTATTCACTCGATCTTTTACTTCAAATCTTACAGGTTCTTATCCCATTTGGGACCAAACTTCAACAAGTCTTTCTTCACACTTCTAAACATTCTTCATCCATCTCTACCACTTGTACTCAATCAAATTCATTGTATTATAACATATTATAACCCAAAATAACATTATACAAGACATTTACTACCTCAAAGCAATGTTTGTGGGATCTTATCCCATTTGGGACCAAACTTCAACAAGTCTTTCTTCACACTTCTAAACATTCTTCATCCATCTCTAGCACTTGTAATCAATCAAATTCATTGTATTATAACATATTCTAACCCAAAATAACTTTATACAAGCCATTTACTGCCTCAAAGGATTGGTTGTGGGTTCTTATCCCATTTGGGACCAAACTTCAACACACACTTCTAAACATTCTTCATCCATCTCTAGCACTTGTAAACAATCAAATTCATTGTATTATAACATATTCTAACCCAAAATAACTTTATACAAGCCATTTACTCCCTCAAAGCATTGGTTGAGGTTTCTTATCCCATTTGGGACCAAACTTCAACAAGTCTTTCTTCACACTTCTAAACATTCTTCATCCATCTCTACCACTTGTACTCAATCAAATTCATTGTATTATAACATATTCTAACCCAAAATAACATTATACAAGCCATTTACTACCTCAAAGCAATGTTTGTGGGATCTTATCCCATTTGGGACCAAACTTCAACAAGTCTTTCTTCACACTTCTAAACATTCTTCATCCATCTCTAGCACTTGTAATCAATCAAATTCATTGTATTATAACATATTCTAACCCAAAATAACTTTATACAAGCCATTTACTACCTCAAAGCAATGGTTGTGGGTTCTTATCCCATTTGGGACCAAACTTCAACAAGTCTTTCTTCACAATTCTAAACATTCTTTATCCATCTCTAGCACTTGTAATCAATCAAATTCATTTTATTATAACATATTCTAACCCAAAATAACTTTATACAAGCCATTTACTACCTCAAAGCAATGTTTGTGGGATCTTATCCCATTTGGGACCAAACTTCAACAAGTCTTTCTTCACACTTCTAAACATTCTTCATCCATCTCTAGCACTTGTAATCAATCAAATTCATTGTATTATAACATATTATAACCCAAAATAACTTTATACAAGCAATTAACAACCTCAAAGCAATGTTTGTGGGTTCTTATCCCATTTGGGACCAAACTTCAACAAGTCTTTCTTCACACTTCTAAACATTCTTCGTCCATCTCTAGCACTTGTAATCAATCAAATTCATTGTATTCTAACATATTCTAACCCAAAATAACTTTATACAAGCCATTTACTCCCTCAAAGCATTGGTTGTGGGTTCTTATCCCATTTGGGACCAAACTTCAACAAGTCTTTCTTCACACTTCTAAACATTCTTCATCCATCTCTACCACTTGTACTCAATCAAATTCATTGTATTATAACATATTCTAACCCAAAATAACATTATACAAGCCATTTACTACCTCCAAGCAATGTTTGTGGGATCTTATCCCATTTGGGACCAAACTTCAACAAGTCTTTCTTCACACTTCTAAACATTCTTCATCCATCTCTAGCACTTGTAATCAATCAAATTCATTGTATTATAACATATTCTAACCCAAAATAACTTTATACAAGCCATTTACTACCTCAAAGCAATGGTTGTGGGTTCTTATCCCATTTGGGACCAAACTTCAACAAGTCTTTCTTCACACTTCTAAACATTCTTCATCCATCTCTAGCACTTGTAATCAATCAAATTCATTTTATTATAACATATTCTAACCCAAAATATCTTTATACAAGCCATTTACTACCTCAAAGCAATGTTTGTGGGTTCTTATCCCATTTGGGACCAAACTTCAACAAGTCTTTCTTCACACTTCTAAACATTCTTCATCCATCTCTAGCACTTGTAATCAATCAAATTCATTGTATTATAACATATTCTAACCCAAAATAACTTTATACAAGCCATTTACTGCCTCAAAGCATTGGTTGTGGGTTCTTATCCCATTTGGGACCAAACTTCAACAAGTCTTTCTTCACACTTCTAAACATTCTTCATCCATCTCTAGCACTTGTAAACAATCAAATTCATTGTATTATAACATATTCTAACCCAAAATAACTTTATACAAGCCATTTACTCTCTCAAAGCATTGGTTGTGGGTTCTTATCCCATTTGGGACCAAACTTCAACAAGTCTTTCTTCACACTTCTAAACATTCTTCATCCATCTCTACCACTTGTACTCAATCAAATTCATTGTATTATAACATATTCTAACCCAAAATAATATTATACAAGACATTTACTACCTCAAAGCAATGTTTGTGGGATCTTATCCCATTTGGGACCAAACTTCAACAAGTCTTTCTTCACACTTCTAAACATTCTTCATCCATCTCTAGCACTTGTAATCAATAAAATTCATTGTATTATAACATATTCTAACCCAAAATAACTTTATACAAGCCATTTACTGCCTCAAAGCATTGGTTGTGGGTTCTTATCCCATTTGGGACCAAACTTCAACACACACTTCTAAACATTCTTCATCCATCTCTAGCACTTGTAAACAATCAAATTCATTGTATTATAACATATTCTAACCCAAAATAACTTTATACAAGCCATTTACTCCCTCAAAGCATTGGTTGAGGTTTCTTATCCCATTTGGGACCAAACTTCAACAAGTCTTTCTTCACACTTCTAAACATTCTTCATCCATCTCTACCACTTGTACTCAATCAAATTCATTGTATTATAACATATTCTAACCCAAAATAACATTATACAAGCCATTTACTACCTCAAAGCAATGTTTGTGGGATCTTATCCCATTTGGGACTTAACTTCAACAAGTCTTTCTTCACACTTCTAAACATTCTTCATCCATCTCTAGCACTTGTAATCAATCAAATTCATTGTATTATAACATATTCTAACCCAAAATAACTTTATACAAGCCATTTACTACCTTAAAGCAATGGTTGTGGGTTCTTATCCCATTTGGGACCAAACTTCAACAAGTCTTTCTTCACACTTCTAAACATTCTTCATCCATCTCTAGCACTTGTAATCAATCAAATTCATTTTATTATAACATATTCTAACCCAAAATATCTTTATACAAGCCATTTACTACCTCAAAGCAATGTTTGTGGGTTCTTATCCCATTTGGGACCAAACTTCAACAAGTCTTTCTTCACACTTCTAAACATTCTTCATCCATCTCTAGCACTTGTAATCAATCAAATTCATTGTATTATAACATATTCTAACCCAAAATAACTTTATACAAGCCATTTACTGCCTCAAAGCATTGGTTGTGGGTTCTTATCCCATTTGGGACCAAACTTCAACAAGTCTTTCTTCACACTTCTAAACATTCTTCATCCATCTCTAGCACTTGTAAACAATCAAATTCATTGTATTATAACATATTCTAACCCAAAATAACTTTATACAAGCCATTTACTCCCTCAAAGCATTGGTTGTGGGTTCTTATCCCATTTGGGACCAAACTTCAACAAGTCTTTCTTCACACTTCTAAACATTCTTCATCCATCTCTACCACTTGTACTCAATCAAATTCATTGTATTATAACATATTCTAACCCAAAATAACATTATACAAGACATTTACTACCTCAAAGCAATGTTTGTGGGATCTTATCCCATTTGGGACCAAACTTCAACAAGTCTTTCTTCACACTTCTAAACATTCTTCATCCATCTCTAGCACTTGTAATCAATCAAATTCATTGTATTATAACATATTCTAACCCAAAATAACTTTATACAAGCCATTTACTGCCTCAAAGCATTGGTTGTGGGTTCTTATCCCATTTGGGACCAAACTTCAACACACACTTCTAAACATTCTTCATCCATCTCTAGCACTTGTAAACAATCAAATTCATTGTATTATAACATATTCTAACCCAAAATAACTTTATACAAGCCATTTACTCCCTCAAAGCATTGGTTGAGGGTTCTTATCCCATTTGGGACCAAACTTCAACAAGTCTTTCGTCACACTTCTAAACATTCTTCATCCATCTCTACCACTTGTACTCAATCAAATTCATTGTATTATAACATATTCTAACCCAAAATAACATTATACAAGACATTTACTACCTCAAAGCAATGTTTGTGGGTTCTTATCCCATTTGGGACCAAACTTCAACAAGTCTTTCTTCACACTTCTAAACATTCTTCATCCATCTCTAGCACTTGTAATCAATAAAATTCATTGTATTATAACATATTCTAACCCAAAATAACTTTATACAAGCCATTTACTGCCTCAAAGCATTGGTTGTGGGTTCTTATCCCATTTGGGACCAAACTTCAACACACACTTCTAAACATTCTTCATCCATCTCTAGCACTTGTAAACAATCAAATTCATTGTATTATAACATATTCTAACCCAAAATAACTTTATACAAGCCATTTACTCCCTCAAAGCATTGGTTGAGGTTTCTTATCCCATTTGGGACCAAACTTCAACAAGTCTTTCTTCACACTTCTAAACATTCTTCATCCATCTCTACCACTTGTACTCAATCAAATTCATTGTATTATAACATATTCTAACCCAAAATAACATTATACAAGCCATTTACTACCTCAAAGCAATGTTTGTGGGATCTTATCCCATTTGGGACTTAACTTCAACAAGTCTTTCTTCACACTTCTAAACATTCTTCATCCATCTCTAGCACTTGTAATCAATCAAATTCATTGTATTATAACATATTCTAACCCAAAATAACTTTATACAAGCCATTTACTACCTCAAAGCAATGGTTGTGGGTTCTTATCCCATTTGGGACCAAACTTCAACAAGTCTTTCTTCACACTTCTAAACATTCTTCATCCATCTCTAGCACTTGTAATCAATCAAATTCATTTTATTATAACATATTCTAACCCAAAATATCTTTATACAAGCCATTTACTACCTCAAAGCAATGTTTGTGGGATCTTATCCCATTTGGGACCAAACTTCAACAAGTCTTTCTTCACACTTCTAAACATTCTTCATCCATCTCTAGCACTTGTAATCAATCAAATTCATTGTATTATAACATATTCTAACCCAAAATAACTTTATACAAGCCATTTACTGCCTCAAAGCATTGGTTGTGGGTTCTTATCCCATTTGGGACCAAACTTCAACAAGTCTTTCTTCACACTTCTAAACATTCTTCATCCATCTCTAGCACTTGTAAACAATCAAATTCATTGTATTATAACATATTCTAACCCAAAATAACTTTATACAAGCCATTTACTCCCTCAAAGCATTGGTTGTGGGTTCTTATCCCATTTGGGACCAAACTTCAACAAGTCTTTCTTCACACTTCTAAACATTCTTCATCCATCTCTACCACTTGTACTCAATCAAATTCATTGTATTATAACATATTCTAACCCAAAATAACATTATACAAGACATTTACTACCTCAAAGCAATGTTTGTGGGATCTTATCCCATTTGGGACCAAACTTCAACAAGTCTTTCTTCACACTTCTAAACATTCTTCATCCATCTCTAGCACTTGTAATCAATCAAATTCATTGTATTATAACATATTCTAACCCAAAATAACTTTATACAAGCCATTTACTGCCTCAAAGCATTGGTTGTGGGTTCTTATCCCATTTGGGACCAAACTTCAACACACACTTCTAAACATTCTTCATCCATCTCTAGCACTTGTAAACAATCAAATTCATTGTATTATAACATATTCTAACCCAAAATAACTTTATACAAGCCATTTACTCCCTCAAAGCATTGGTTGAGGGTTCTTATCCCATTTGGGACCAAACTTCAACAAGTCTTTCGTCACACTTCTAAACATTCTTCATCCATCTCTACCACTTGTACTCAATCAAATTCATTGTATTATAACATATTCTAACCCAAAATAACATTATACAAGACATTTACTACCTCAAAGCAATGTTTGTGGGTTCTTATCCCATTTGGGACCAAACTTCAACAAGTCTTTCTTCACACTTCTAAACATTCTTCATCCATCTCTAGCACTTGTAAACAATCAAATTCATTGTATTATAACATATTCTAACCCAAAATAACTTTATACAAGCCATTTACTGCCTCAAAGCATTGGTTGTGGGTTCTTATCCCATTTGGGACCAAACTTCAACACACACTTCTAAACATTCTTCATCCATCTCTAGCACTTGTAAACAATCAAATTCATTGTATTATAACGTATTCTAACCCAAAATAACTTTATACAAGCCATTTACTCCCTCAAAGCATTGGTTGTGGGTTCTTATCCCATTTGGGACCAAACTTCAACAAGTCTTTCTTCACACTTCTAAACATTCTTCATCCATCTCTAGCACTTTTAATCAATCAAATTCATTGTATTATAACATATTCTAACCCAAAATAACTTTATACAAGCCATTTACTACCTCAATGCATTGGTTGTGGGTTCTTATCCCATTTAGGACCAAACTTCAACAAGTCTTTCTTCACACTTCTAAACATTCTTCATCCATCTCTAGCACTTGTAATCAATCAAATTCATTGAATTATAACATATTATAACCCAAAATAACTTTATACAAGCAATTAACAACCTCAAAGCAATGTTTGTGGGTTCTTATCCCATTTGGGACCAAACTTCAACAAGTCTTTCTTCACACTTCTAAACATTCTTCATCCATCTCTAGCACTTGTAATCAATCAAATTCATTGTATTCTAACATATTCTAACCCAAAATAACTTTATACAAGCCATTTACTCCCTCAAAGCATTGGTTGTGGGTTCTTATCCCATTTGGGACCAAACTTCAACAAGTCTTTCTTCACACTTCTAAACATTCTTCATCCATCTCTACCACTTGTACTCAATCAAATTCATTGTATTATAACATATTCTAACCCAAAATAACATTATACAAGCCATTTACTACCTCAAAGCAATGTTTGTGGGATCTTATCCCATTTGGGACCAAACTTCAACAAGTCTTTCTTCACACTTCTAAACATTCTTCATCCATCTCTAGCACTTGTACTCAATCAAATTCATTGTATTATAACATATTCTAACCCAAAATAACTTTATACAAGCCATTTACTACCTCAAAGCAATGGTTGTGGGTTCTTATCCCATTTGGGACCAAACTTCAACAAGTCTTTCTTCACACTTCTAAACATTCTTCATCCATCTCTAGCACTTGTAATCAATCAAATTCATTTAATTATAACATATTCTAACCCAAAATAACTTTATACAAGCCATTTACTACCTCAAAGCAATGTTTGTGGGATCTTATCCCATTTGGGACCAAAGTTCAACAAGTCTTTCTTCACACTTCTAAACATTCTTCATCCATCTCTAACACTTGTAATCAATCAAATTCATTGTATTATAACATATTCTAACCCAAAATAACTTTATACAAGCCATTTACTGCCTCAAAGCATTGGTTGTGGGTTCTTATCCCATTTGGGACCAAACTTCAACAAGTCTTTCTTCACTTTTCTAAACATACTTCATCCATCTCTAGCACTTGTAAACAATCAAATTCATTGTATTATAACATATTCTAACCCAAAATAACTTTATACAAGCCATTTACTCCCTCAAAGCATTGGTTGTGGGTTCTTATCCCATTTGGGACCAAACTTCAACAAGTCTTTCTTCACACTTCTAAACATTCTTCATCCATCTCTAGCACTTTTAATCAATCAAATTCATTGTATTATAACATATTCTAACCCAAAATAACTTTATAAAAGCCATTTACTACCTCAAAGCATTGGTTGTGGGTTCTTATCCCATTTAGGACCAAACTTCAACAAGTCTTTCTTCACACTTCTAAACATTCTTCATCCATCTCTAGCACTTGTAATCAATCAAATTCATTGTATTATAACATATTCTAACCCAAAATAACTTTATACAAGCAATTAACTACATCAAATTAATGTTAGTGGGTTCTTATCCCATTTGGGACCAAACTTCAACAAGTCTTTCTTCACACTTCTAAACATTCTTCATCCATCTCTAGCACTTGTAAACAATCAAATTCATTGTATTATAACATATTCTAACCCAAAATAACTTTATACAAGCCATTTACTACCTCAAAGCAATGTTTGTTGGATCTTATCCCATTTGGGACCAAACTTCAACAAGTCTTTCTTCACACTTCTAAACATTCTTCATCCATCTCTAGCACTTGTAATCAATCAAATTCATTGTATTATAACATATTCTAACCCAAAATAACTTTATACAAGCCATTTACTCCCTCAAAGCATTGGTTGTGGGTTCTTATCCCATTTGGGACCAAACTTCAACAAGTCTTTCTTCACACTTCTAAACATTCTTCATCCATCTCTAGCACTTGTAATCAATCAAATTCATTGTATTATAACATATTCTAACCCAAAATAACTTTTTACAAGCCATTTACTGCCTCAAAGCATTGGTTGTGGGTTCTTATCCCATTTGGGACCAAACTTCAACAAGTCTTTCTTCACACTTCTAAACATTCTTCATCCATCTCTAGCACTTGTAAACAATCAAATTCATTGTATTATAACATATTCTAACCCAAAATAACTTTATACAAGCCATTTACTCCCTCAAAGCATTGGTTGTGGGTTCTTATCCCATTTGGGACCAAACTTCAACAAGTCTTTCTTCACACTTCTAAACATTCTTCATCCATCTCTAGCACTTTTAATCAATCAAATTCATTGTATTATAACATATTCTAACCCAAAATAACTTTATACAAGCCATTTACTACCTCAAAGCATTGGTTGTGGGTTCTTATCCCATTTAGGACCAAACTTCAACAAGTCTTTCTTCACACTTCTAAACATTCTTCATCCATCTCTAGCACTTGTAATCAATCAAATTCATTGTATTATAACATATTTTAACCCAAAATAACTTTATACAAGCAATTAACTACATCAAAGCAATGTTTGTGGGTTCTTATCCCATTTGGGACCAAACTTCAACAAGTCTTTCTTCACACTTCTAAACATTCTTCATCCATCTCTAGCACTTGTAAACAATCAAATTCATTGTATTATAACATATTCTAACCCAAAATAACTTTATACAAGCCATTTACTACCTCAAAGCAATGTTTGTGGGATCTTATCCCATTTGGGACCAAACTTTAACAAGTCTTTCTTCACACTTCTAAACATTCTTCATCCATCTCTAGCACTTGTAATCAATCAAATTCATTGTATTATAACATATTCTAACCCAAAATAACTTTATACAAGCCATTTACTACCTCAAAGCATTGGTTGTGGGTTCTTATCCCATTTAAGACCAAACTTCAACAAGTCTTTCTTCACACTTCTAAACATTCTTCATCCATCTCTAGCACTTGTAAACAATCAAATTCATTGTATTATAACATATTATAACCCAAAATAACTTTGTACAAGCAATTAACTACCTCAAAGCAATGTTTGTGGGTTCTTATCCCATTTGGGACCAAACTTCAACAAGTCTTTCTTCACACTTCTAAACATTCTTCATCCATCTCTAGCACTTGTAAACAATCAAATTCATTGTATTATAACATATTATAACCCAAAATAACTTTATACAAGCCATTTACTGCCTCAAAGCATTGGTTGTGGGTTCTTATCCCATTTGGGACCAAACTTCAACAAGTCTTTCTTCACGGTTCTAAACATTCTTCATCCATCTCTAGCACTTGTAATCAATTAAATTCATTGTATTATAACATATTCTAACCCAAAATAACTTTATACAAGCCATTTACTTCCTCAAAGCATTGGTTGTGGGTTCTTATCCCATTTGAGACCAAACTTCAAAAAGTCTTTCTTCACACTTCTAAACATTCTTCAGCCATCTCTAGCACTTGTAAACAATCAAATTCATTGTATTATAACATATTCTAACCCAAAACAACTTTATACAAGCCATTTACTGCCTCAAAGCATTGGTTGTGGATTCTTATCCCATTTGGGACCAAACTTCAACAAGTCTTTCTTCACACTTCTAAATATTCTTCATCCATCTCTAGCACTTGTAATCAATCAAATTCATTGAATTATAACATATTATAACCCAAAATAACTTTATACAAGCCATTTACTTCCTCAAAGCATTGGTTGTGGGTTCTTATCCCATTTGAGACCAAACTTCAACAAGTCTTTCTTCACACTTCTAAACACTCTTCAGCCATCTCTAGCACTTGTAAACAATCAAATTCATTGTATTATAACATATTCTAACCCAAAATAACTTTATACAAGCCATTTACTGCCTCAAAGCATTGGTTGTGGGTTCTTATCCCATATGGGACCAAACTTCAACAAGTCTTTCTTCACACTTCTAAACATTCTTCATCCATCTCTAGCACTTGTAAACAATCAAATTCATTGTATTATAACATATTCTAACCCAAAATAACTTTATACAAGCCATTTACTCCCTCAAAGCATTGGTTGTGGGTTCTTATCCCATTTGGGACCAAACTTCAACAAGTCTTTCTTCACACTTCTAAACATTCTTCATCCATCTCTAGCACTTTTAATCAATCAAATTCATTGTATTATAACATATTCTAACCCAAAATAACTTTATACAAGCCATTTACTACCTCAAAGCATTGGTTGTGGGTTCTTCTCCCATTTAGGACCAAACTTCAACAAGTCTTTCTTCACACTTCTAAACATTCTTCATCCATCTCTAGCACTTGTAATCAATCAAATTCATTGTATTATAACATATTCTAACCCAAAATAACTTTATACAAGCAATTAACTACATCAAAGCAATGTTAGTGGGTTCTTATTGTAAGATTTCAAAGAGAATGAGCTGCAAGATCCACTCTTCTCCATAAAACTCACAAGAAACTCACAAGAACACCAAATCTGAGTTTGTGTGTCTCTTGTGTAAAACCATCAAGAAACGAACTCAATAAGAGACATTCTTGAGGTTATAAACTAAGTAATACACGCCCATTTAAGCTGTATATACTTAAGAATAAGCATGAGAGGCAGCAGCTCTCTCACACCAAAACAGAACCCAAAACCCTTATGAAATCGATTAGAAGGAAAGGAGAGAATTAGATGAGAGAAAGGGATGAGACCAAGCATTGCCAAAGCTTGGTCTCTCCATGAGAATATAAAGATCAGAACTTCCCCATTTGAGAGTATAAGAGACGATTTTAGTATAGGGGAAGACTCCCCAAAGGAGAGCTTAGGTTTTATTATGCATAAGCTTACATATATATACTACAATGAATGGGATAAGATGTATCCCTTCTAACCCTATTCTCCAACGGTTCTATACATTTAAATCTACTTATTTAAACTTATATCTACACACAATATAGAGGAGAAAGTGACATGAAGAGAGAGGGCGAGCTGGTCCCAAGCTTAGATAGTGACATCTCCGAAAAAGCTTCAAATGCCCACTTGTGGTTTCTCTCTTTGGTTGCTTTATCTCCAACGTCTATATTGAGGTCTTGGGCGCCTAAGAATGATAGTGACAGGTCATAAACGTTCCTCTTAGCCCACATGTGACTCCTTGCAACTTGCATTGCTTCCACACACATGTGACTCCTCTTTTGGCGCTTAAACACATTCAAATCTAGGGACTTCTTCACTTCGTTCATCGACCCTAGATTTGCACATTCTTTATCATCTTGTTGTTGACCCTAGATTTGCACACCTTCATCTTCAAGATTGACCCGAACTTTGCACATTCTTCTTTGGTGATTAAACCCCGGTTTTGCACATCTTGGTGATGACCCGAACTTTGCACAACTTGATAACTTCATGAATGACCCGAACTTTGCACATCTTGATCACTTTATGAATGACCCGAACTTTGCACAAGCTTCGGTCTTGATAACTTTGACCCGAACTTTGCACATTCTTCTTTGGTGATTAAACCGCGGTTTTGCACATCTTGGTGATGACCCGAACTTTGCACATCTTGATAACTTCATGAATGACCCGAACTTTGCACAAGCTTCGGTCTTGATAACTTTGACCCAAACTTTGCACACCTTGATCACGTGTGTGCCTAGAGACCGATCGTTCTAGTGGATAGATTGGTCGATCCCTTGTTGTGAACGATCGGTCATTTCCTTGTTGTTGTGATCGATCGATCCCTTGATGTTGTGATCGATCGTTCCTTCATTGCTTGTGCTCATTTATTTCAATACTCCCCCTCAAGCTTGACCGGAAGGGATGGAGGTTAAGCTTGGACGTAAATGAGCATGATCAAGTATCACTCCTTGAACCACATGAACTCGCCCTAGTCTTCTAGACTTCGGACTTAAGCTTTCCCATTAGCTTCTTCCTCTCAATACTCCCCCTCAAGCTTGGACGTTGGGGACCAAAGACCAAGCTTGCAACACATAAAGGACTACCTCGTTAAAAACCTTAGCAAAGAAAACCTCTTGGGATAAAACTTTGCTAAGGGAAAAAGAGTGTAGCCTCCATGGTTGAATGATGTAGCTATGGTCATGGTTTGAACGTGGGTTTGCTTAGGCACTTGCTTTGACTTCTTGTTGAGACTCAATCGTGTGTGTACTCGCTTGAGGGCCTTCTCCTCTCGGTCACCACTATGAATTGATCTTCCTTGAGTCAAGCTACATTAGCCATGTTTCTTCCCTTCCCATACCATAGCTTCCATGATGCAACCGGTTCTCTTCTTCTCATCTAGCTTCTTTTGATGGCTTTCTTTCTCTTTTACACCTTAATTCAAAAGATGTAAAGAAATCTTAAGTATATGTGCCACAAGAATATCATAAAGCTTAGACGAGACTTGAGAGAACAAACTTATATTGAACTAACTAGTTCAATTTAAACACATGCATATAAATCAGATACAAACCATGAAATGCGGTTTTAAAAAAAAACATGCTAAATCCAATTTCAAATTCAGTTCATAAAACAGATTTTAACAAATTGACTAATGTCATGGAAATAATTTTAAAACTGGTATTAAGCTTTTAAGCTTTTAAGATTTAAATGTAAATAAATTCAAACTTGATAAATCTAAATCAAAAATATGACTAACACTAATCATATTTTGACAACTTAACAATTCAAATCACAATCAACACCTAAAATCATTTTAAACAATGAAGACTCCAATTATGATCATCATGCAATTTCAAGTTCAAATATGAGCAATCTAATCAACAAAATTTAAAGAGTAAGGTTTAGAATTAGCCTTTTGTCTTCTTTGTTGTAATTGGATGGATGAGACTTGGTGTGCATCACCATTTGAGTTTCTGCTCCCATGGGTCTCCTCTTCATGGTTGATGACTTTTAGAACTCAATCCACCTCTTCTACATCCAACTTTGGATGAGCTTCATGATTGGCTTGGAGGCTTCTTCTCCAGCCGTTTTTTTGCTTCTTTCTATCTTCTTTGTAGCTTCCTTTGAAGATGGAGAGAGATAGAACACTTCTTGACTTCAATTTGGCTTCATTGGAAGCTTTGTTCGTTGCCATTCAATGGCCAATCGATCCCTTAACCGACCTTCATGGTCGATTGCTTCTTCTTATTCGCGTCAGAATGATATGTGCCCACTGAATGGGTCATAACTTCTCAACGCCTGCTCGTATCCGGATGATTTTACTTCCACTGGAAAGCTTACTCAATTTCCAAGAACTTGTATAAAGGACATTGGAGCTGAATCGCAGTGAAAGGCCTTCGTACGAGTCGATCTTTAAGACGCTTTGACAGAGACTTTGCTTCTTGCCGAGAATATAACCATAATTTGTGACTTCGTAACCAAGATCTTGAATCATCTTGGGAACCAATAACTTGAGTTTTCTATGGCTTGGGCCATCTCTTGAGTCAAGAAACCTTGTGCCTAGTATAATTGACACCTAGTGCACATCCAATCTTGAACTCCAACAACGTGACGCTAACACACATGTCTTGAGTTGATTCATCACTTTCCACCAGCTTGCCTTTCCATTAGGCGTCTCCACAAGAACTTCAAACATAGCATTCACCCTCGGTAAGCCTCGCAGGTTCTCCCTTGATCTTCCGGAGCTTTGACTCGCTAGAAAGAACATCCTTGTGGTCTCCAAAGCTTGATGGCCATTGGTTCTAACTTCAAGCATTGTGTTGCGCCTTCAAGAACCAACAAGGTTCATAAGAGTATTTGTAACCAGAATGAGAGTATGAGTAACCAAGATTTTGAGAATAAGTAGCCAAGAGAATAGAGTAACCAGAATGAGAGATTTAGTAACCAAGAATGAGAGATTTTGCGGAATAGAAAAGAGAGTGAGTGTTTGGGTGTTTGTGGGTGTTTGGATAGAGATTTACTCTGAATTTCTTTGCTTATAAAAGCCAAAACAGCTCAGATCTTTCAACCTGGCTCTGATACCATGTAAGATTTCAAAGAGAATGAGCTGCAAGATCCACTCTTCTCCATAAAACTCACAAGAAACTCACAAGAACACCAAATCTGAGTTTGTGTGTCTCTTGTGTAAAACCATCAAGAAACGAACTCAATAAGAGACATTCTTGAGGTTATAAACTAAGTAATACACGCCCATTTAAGCTGTATATACTTAAGAATAAGCATGAGAGGCAGCAGCTCTCTCACACCAAAACAGAACCCAAAACCCTTATGAAATCGATTAGAAGGAAAGGAGAGAATTAGATGAGAGAAAGGGATGAGACCAAGCATTGCCAAAGCTTGGTCTCTCCATGAGAATATAAAGATCAGAACTTCCCCATTTGAGAGTATAAGAGACGATTTTAGTATAGGGGAAGACTCCCCAAAGGAGAGCTTAGGTTTTATTATGCATAAGCTTACATATATATACTACAATGAATGGGATAAGATGTATCCCTTCTAACCCTATTCTCCAACGGTTCTATACATTTAAATCTACTTATTTAAACTTATATCTACACACAATATAGAGGAGAAAGTGACATGAAGAGAGAGGGCGAGCTGGTCCCAAGCTTAGATAGTGACATCTCCGAAAAAGCTTCAAATGCCCACTTGTGGTTTCTCTCTTTGGTTGCTTTATCTCCAACGTCTATATTGAGGTCTTGGGCGCCTAAGAATGATAGTGACAGGTCATAAACGTTCCTCTTAGCCCACATGTGACTCCTTGCAACTTGCATTGCTTCCACACACATGTGACTCCTCTTTTGGCGCTTAAACACATTCAAATCTAGGGACTTCTTCACTTCGTTCATCGACCCTAGATTTGCACATTCTTTATCATCTTGTTGTTGACCCTAGATTTGCACACCTTCATCTTCAAGATTGACCCGAACTTTGCACATTCTTCTTTGGTGATTAAACCCCGGTTTTGCACATCTTGGTGATGACCCGAACTTTGCACAACTTGATAACTTCATGAATGACCCGAACTTTGCACATCTTGATCACTTTATGAATGACCCGAACTTTGCACAAGCTTCGGTCTTGATAACTTTGACCCGAACTTTGCACATTCTTCTTTGGTGATTAAACCGCGGTTTTGCACATCTTGGTGATGACCCGAACTTTGCACATCTTGATAACTTCATGAATGACCCGAACTTTGCACAAGCTTCGGTCTTGATAACTTTGACCCAAACTTTGCACACCTTGATCACGTGTGTGCCTAGAGACCGATCGTTCTAGTGGATAGATTGGTCGATCCCTTGTTGTGAACGATCGGTCATTTCCTTGTTGTTGTGATCGATCGATCCCTTGATGTTGTGATCGATCGTTCCTTCATTGCTTGTGCTCATTTATTTCAATACTCCCCCTCAAGCTTGACCGGAAGGGATGGAGGTTAAGCTTGGACGTAAATGAGCATGATCAAGTATCACTCCTTGAACCACATGAACTCGCCCTAGTCTTCTAGACTTCGGACTTAAGCTTTCCCATTAGCTTCTTCCTCTCAATACTTATCCCATTTGGGACCAAACTTCAACAAGTCTTTCTTCACACTTCTAAACATTCTTCATCCATCTCTAGCACTTGTAAACAATCAAATTCATTGTATTATAACATATTCTAACCCAAAATAACTTTATACAAGCCATTTACTACCTCAAAGCAATGTTTGTGGGATCTTATCCCATTTGGGACCAAACTTCAACAAGTCTTTCTTCACACTTCTAAACATTCTTCATCCATCTCTAGCACTTGTAATCAATCAAATTCATTGTATTATAACATATTCTAACCCAAAATAACTTTATACAAGCCATTTACTCCCTCAAAGCATTGGTTGTGGGTTCTTATCCCATTTGGGACCAAACTTCAACAAGTCTTTCTTCACACTTCTAAACATTCTTCATCCATCTCTAGCACTTTTAATCAATCAAATTTATTGTATTATAACATATTCTAACCCAAAATAACTTTATACAAGCCATTTACTTCCTCAAAGCATTGGTTGTGGGTTCTTATCCCATTTGAGACCAAACTTCAAAAAGTCTTTCTTCACACTTCTAAACATTCTTCAGCCATCTCTACCACTTGTAAACAATCAAATTCATTGTATTATAACATATTCTAACCCAAAACAACTTTATACAAGCCATTTACTGCCTCAAAGCATTGGTTGTGGATTCTTATCCCATTTGGGACCAAACTTCAACAAGTCTTTCTTCACACTTCTAAACATTCTTCATCCATCTCTAGCACTTGTAATCAATCAAATTCATTGAATTATAACATATTATAACCCAAAATAACTTTATACAAGCCATTTACTTCCTCAAAGCTTTGGTTGTGGGTTCTTATCCCATTTGAGACCAAACTTCAACAAGTCTTTCTTCACACTTCTAAACATTCTTCAGCCATCTCTAGCACTTGTAAACAATCAAATTCATTGTATTATAACATATTCTAACCCAAAATAACTTTATACAAGCCATTTACTGCCTCAAAGCATTGGTTGTGGGTTCTTATCCCATATGGGACCAAACTTCAACAAGTCTTTCTTCACACTTCTAAACATTCTTCATCCATCTCTAGCACTTGTAAACAATCAAATTCATTGTATTTTAACATATTCTAACCCAAAATAACTTTATACAAGCCATTTACTCCCTCAAAGCATTGGTTGTGGGTTCTTATCCCATTTGGTACCAAACTTCAACAAGTCTTTCTTCACACTTCTAAACATTCTTCATCCATCTCTAGCACTTGTAATCAATCAAATTCATTGTATTATAACATATTCTAACCCAAAATAACTTTATACAAGCCATTTACTGCCTCAAAGAATTGGTTGTGGGTTCTTATCCCATTTGGGACCAAACTTCAACAAGTCTTTCTTCACACTTCTAAACATTCTTCATCCATCTCTAGCACTTGTAAACAATCAAATTCATTGTATTATAACATATTCTAACCCAAAATAACTTTATACAAGCCATTTACTCCCTCAAAGCATTGGTTGTGGGTTCTTATCCCATTTGGGACCAAACTTCAACAAGTCTTTCTTCACACTTCTAAACATTCTTCATCCATCTCTAGCACTTTTAATCAATCAAATTCATTGTATTATAACATATTCTAACCCAAAATAACTTTATACAAGCCATTTACTACCTCAAAGCATTGGTTGTGGGTTCTTCTCCCGTTTAGGACCAAACTTCAACAAGTCTTTCTTCACACTTCTAAACATTCTTCATCCATCTCTAGCACTTGTAATCAATCAAATTCATTGTATTATAACATATTCTAACCCAAAATAACTTTATACAAGCAATTAACTACATCAAAGCAATGTTAGTGGGTTCTTATCCCATTTGGGACCAAACTTCAACAAGTCTTTCTTCACACTTCTAAACATTCTTCATCCATCTCTAGCACTTGTAAACAATCAAATTCATTGTATTATAACATATTCTAACCCAAAATAACTTTATACAAGCCATTTACTACCTCAAAGCAATGTTTGTGGGATCTTATCCCATTTGGGACCAAACTTCAACAAGTCTTTCTTCACACTTCTAAACATTCTTCATCCATCTCTAGCACTTGTAATCAATCAAATTCATTGTATTATAACATATTCTAACCCAAAATAACTTTATACAAGCCATTTACTCCCTCAAAGCATTGGTTGTGGGTTCTTATCCCATTTGGGACCAAACTTCAACAAGTCTTTCTTCACACTTCTAAACATTCTTCATCCATCTCTAGCACTTTTAATCAATCAAATTCATTGTATTATAACATATTCTAACCCAAAATAACTTTATACAAGCCATTTACTACCTCAAAGCATTGGTTGTGGGTTCTTATCCCATTTAGTGTGAATTGGGTGTAGAAATGATCATGTCCGAGAAGTCATATCCGGGATCGAGTACCTCGAGCCACGACCGTCCGTACGTCCGTACAGTCGTCAATATGAGGCCGTCCGTACATACATCAATTGGAGGCCTGATCTTGCACAACCACTTCAGCCCATTTAAAGGGCCTTATTCGTAGTAGAAGAGAAGCAAAGAAGGAGGCCTAGATCCTTCTATTCTAGCCGTTGGAGGATGCGCAAGTGGAGAGGTCACATGTGTGTTTAAACACTTTTACCAAGAGATGTCACTTTCGAGTTAGGTCAAACGTGTATAGCCTTAGGGTTTTGGGATTCTTTTTGTAGCTGTCCATATATAGCTTTGTATGTTGTTCTAAATGAAGTAAGTAGAGTTTTTACACTCTTTCTTCTATTCTCTCTCATTTCGCAAATCAACAACACCATTCTTCTTTCTCATTCGATCCAAATCTCCTAATCTCCTAATCTCTTTATTCACTCGATCTTTTACTTCAAATCTTACATGGTATCAGAGCCAGGTTGCTCCTAATCGACCTATTTTCTCACCCACCTCATCCGCAAACTTATTCTCTTTATTTCTCATCCGCTCTTGAAATCTTCTTTTACTTCACCTCTTTACCCGTCGGTTAATAGCTTTACCCAACGGTCCATTCTCCATGGAAGGTCTCAAGAGCTTAGTCGTTCCAGTCACTCTCAAGGGTGGAAACTACTTGTTGTGGGCGAGAACCACAAAAACAGCCTTGTGCGGCCGTGGGTTGTGGAGCCACATCGAGAAGAGTGAAGCTCCACAAGATGCAACCACCAAAGAAGGGAAAGAAGTTGTCCCGGTCGATGAAGAGAAATGGTTCCAAGAGGACCAAAATGTTCTTGCTCTCATCCAAAATTCTCTAGATGCTCCAATTCTTGAAGCATACTCCTATTGCGAAACCGCAAAGGAGCTATGGGACACTCTCAAGAATGTTTTTGGTAACATTACCAATCTAAACCGTGTCTTTGAGGTTAAGAGAGCTATCAATAACCTTAGCCAAGAAGACATGGAGTTTACCAAACATTTTGGGAAGTTTAGATCCCTATGGGCTGAGCTTGAAATGCTAAGGCCAAACACGATGGATCCGGCGGTCATCAACGAACGTCGAGAACAAGACAAGGTGTTCGGTCTTCTTCTCACCTTGAATGCGTCGTACAACGACCTCATTAAGCACATACTCCGGGCGGACAAGCTTCCAAGCCTCGATGAAGTGTGCTCTCAAGTGCAAAGAGAACATGGCTCCATGGGCTTGTTCGGTGGAAAAGGAGAACTTGTCACCGCTAATCAAGTTGAAGTAGCCTCAGCCAACAAAAGCTATTATAGGGGAAACAACAACAACAACAACGGTCACAAGAGGCCCTTTTGCCACCATTGCAAGAAAAACGGTCATGTTCGTGAGAAGTGTTGGATACTTCACCCTCACCTTCGCCCGAGAGATGACAACCATGAGCCTCGAGCCCACATTGCAAGCACATCCGGCGAAGCAAACCCTCCACAAGTCAAGTCTCAAGTCATTGAAGGAGGTGCCACTGCTCTCAATGCATCCTCGGAGCTGGTGAGGCGATCCGACCTCGATGCTCTCATTAAGGCACTCAAAGAATCATCCGGTAATGTGAATCTTGCCCTTAACTCCATTAAACCGCTTATAGTAGATTCCGGAGCCTCTCATCACATGATTAGTGATTCTAAATTAATTAGTGATATAGAACCGGCTTTAGGAAATGTAACTATAGCCAATGGAGATAAGGTACCGGTTAAAGGAATTGGAACATTGAAATTGTTTAACAAAAATACAAAAGCTTTCTATATGCCTAACTTTGCTTCTAATCTAGTCTCGGTTAGGAAAGCTACTAGGGATCTTAATTGTCATGTTATATTCGGTCCTAATGATGTGTATTTTCAGGATATTGAGACAAGTAAACTTCTTGGCCAAGGCAAGACCAAAGATGATCTCTATGTTCTTAAGAATACCGACTTATCTACCTCTCCCTCATCATGTTTTAGTTCCATTGTTGTTAGTGCTAATAGTGCCATTTGGCATGCTAGACTCGGTCACCCTCATACTCGTGCTTTAAGTTTAATGTTGCCTAATGTTTCTTTTAAGAATGATGAATGTGAAGCATGTATTCTTGGCAAACATTGCAAATCGGTTTTTCCAAAGTCTATGACTATTTATGATAATTGCTTTGATCTTGTTCACTCGGATGTGTGGACTTCACCTTGCATGTCTAGAGAAAACCATAAGTATTTTGTCACATTTATTGATGAGAAATCTAAGTATACTTGGCTAACCTTGCTTCCTACTAAAGATAGGGTCCTAGAAGCTTTCACAAATTTTCAAAATTATGTGACTAATCACTTTAATGCCAAGATTAAGATTTTGAGATCAGATAATGGAGGGGAGTATACTAGCCTTGCATTCAAACAACACCTCAACAAACATGGAATCATTCACCAAACTAGTTGCCCATACACTCCACAACAAAACGGTGTAGCCGAGAGGAAGAATAGGCATCTCATGGAAGTTGCA
This sequence comes from Capsella bursa-pastoris, assembly GCA_036452645.1. NCBI lineage: Eukaryota > Viridiplantae > Streptophyta > Magnoliopsida > Brassicales > Brassicaceae > Capsella > Capsella bursa-pastoris. Next base: position 8,284,258 of record CP144192.1, read on the forward strand.
AGATCAATGATGTTCCATACAAACGTTCCAAAACGTTTTTGGGGAGATGCCGTTGTATCCGCATGCTACTTGATCAACCGGACTCCAACAAAAATACTAAGCGATCTCTCACCTTTTGAAGTCCTTAATAAAATTAAACCGTCTCTCAATCACTTACGTGTGTTTGGTTGTGTGTGCTATGTGTTAAAACCAGGAGAACTCCGGAACAAACTTGAAGCCAAAAGTATCAAAGGAATGTTCATCGGATACTCTATCACGCAAAAAGGATACAAATGCTATGATCCAGAAACAAGGAAAGTAATGGTGTCTCGAGATGTTAAGTTTGTGGAAACAAAGGGCTACTATGATGAAAAGAATTGGGAAAGCTTGAAAGACTTATCTCAATCTACTTCCGACCGAGCCACAAACCTTCGGATGATTCTTGAAAAGCTCGGTCTCGAAAACCTTCAAGCTTCTAATCAAAGATCAACCTCTCCGGAAGAGTCTATTCCGAGAGAAGAAGAGGAGAATCTAGCCCCGGAAAGCCCAAGTGATGACACTAACGATCTAGACAATGAGTATGGTGAAGAAGAGGAAGGTTTAAATTCACTTGGAAGTGAAACTGAGTCCAACACTCAAGAAAATGTGCCTCAAGATGAAAATGTGGTTCATCTTAGAAGAAGTGAACGTCTTAAACAACCACCATCAAATTGGAGGAACACTCGGGTCTACTACAACAACATGGCTGTGGCCCATCCGATTCAAGCCGTGTGCACTCTTGCACATTTCCCTAGTGAACATCAAGCATATCTAACTCAAGTGGACTCTCATTGGATTCCACAAACATATGAGGAAGCTCGGGAACACAAAGAATGGAGAGATGCGGTGGAAAATGAAACCAAGTCCATGGAATCAAATCATACTTGGGATGAGTCCGAACTACCTAAAGGAAAGAAGGCAGTCACCTCTAGATGGATATTCACTATCAAGTACAAGAGTGACGGGGGGATAGAACGCTATAAAGCTCGGCTTGTAGCTAGAGGTTTTACACAAACGTATGGAGAAGACTATCTTGATACATTTGCTCCGGTAGCTAAACTCCACACCGTCCGAGTGGTTCTCTCATTAGCCGTGAACTTGGAATGGGAATTATGGCAAATGGACGTGAAGAATGCATTTCTTCAAGGAGAACTTGAGGATGAAGTCTATATGAGACCACCACCGGGCATGGAAGATACAATAGCTCCCGGGAAAGTTTTGAAGCTCAAGAAAGCTATCTATGGACTCAAACAATCACCAAGAGCTTGGTACCACAAGCTTAGTACAACACTAATGGGTAGAGGCTTCAAGAAGTCGGAAGCCGATCACACTCTTTTCACCCTACCAAGTAAAGAAGGTATTGTAGTCATTCTTGTGTATGTTGATGATATCATCATATCCGGGAATGACAAGGTAGGGATTCAAGATACAAAAGTATTTCTTAAAACTGTTTTTGATATTAAAGATCTTGGAGAACTAAAATATTTTCTTGGTATAGAAGTGTGTAGATCCAAAGAAGGATTGTTTTTATCACAAAGAAAGTATGCTATTGACCTTTTGAATGAAGTAGGGAAGCTTGGATCAAGACCAGTAGCCGCTCCTCTTGACCCGGATTACCAAACAAATGGAAAGGGGGAGCTTGGAGAAGAGCCATTTGATGACCCTACACAATACCGACGACTAGTAGGTAAACTAATATATCTTACCATTACACGACCTGATATTTGTTTTGCTGTGAATCAGGTCTCTCAACACATGCAAGCACCAACAATGCACCATTGGGACATGGTGAGCCGGATACTTAAGTACATCAAAGGAGCTCCTGGCCAAGGCATTTGGATGGGTTGCAACAACAATACAGAGCTTGTTGGTTATTGTGATGCGGATTATGCCGGAGATAGAAAGGATAGAAGATCAACAACCGGATATTGCACGTTCATTGGAGGCAATCTTGTTACATGGAAAAGCAAGAAGCAAATAGTTGTGTCTCTCTCTAGTGCCGAGTCGGAATATAGAGCAATGAGGAAGCTCACAACTGAATTAATATGGCTTAAAGCTCTTCTTAAAGACCTTGGAGTGGAATCATCAAGTCCGATCACCATGCACTGTGATAATGAAGCCGCTATACACATTGCATCAAACTCGGTCTTTCATGAAAGAACAAAACATATTGAAGTCGATTGCCACAAGGTTCGAGAGCAAGTTGGATTGGGAGTCATTCTACCGTGTTACACCAAAAGCTCCGAACAACTTGCGGATATCTTCACCAAGGCAGCAAGTCCACAAGTGTGTGAATACATTCACTCCAAACTTGGTCTTGTGGATCTCACCAAACCATAACACTCACACTCTTTTTCCCTTATGTATAGTTTTTCCCATGTGGTTTTCTATACTAAGGTTTTTAATGAGGTGGGTGGTTATTGTTTCAAGCTTAACCTTAAAGATCTTCTTAAAGGTTAAGCTTGAGGGGGAGTGTGAATTGGGTGTAGAAATGATCATGTCCGAGAAGTCATATCCGGGATCGAGTACCTCGAGCCACGACCGTCCGTACGTCCGTACAGTCGTCAATATGAGGCCGTCCGTACATACATCAATTGGAGGCCTGATCTTGCACAACCACTTCAGCCCATTTAAAGGGCCTTATTCGTAGTAGAAGAGAAGCAAAGAAGGAGGCCTAGATCCTTCTATTCTAGCCGTTGGAGGATGCGCAAGTGGAGAGGTCACATGTGTGTTTAAACACTTTTACCAAGAGATGTCACTTTCGAGTTAGGTCAAACGTGTATAGCCTTAGGGTTTTGGGATTCTTTTTGTAGCTGTCCATATATAGCTTTGTATGTTGTTCTAAATGAAGTAAGTAGAGTTTTTACACTCTTTCTTCTATTCTCTCTCATTTCGCAAATCAACAACACCATTCTTCTTTCTCATTCGATCCAAATCTCCTAATCTCCTAATCTCTTTATTCACTCGATCTTTTACTTCAAATCTTACATTTAGGACCAAACTTCAACAAGTCTTTCTTCACACTTCTAAACATTCTTCATCCATCTCTAGCACTTGTAATCAATCAAATTCATTGTATTATAACATATTCTAACCCAAAATAACTTTATACAAGCAATTAACTACATCAAAGCAATGTTTGTGGGTTCTTATCCCATTTGGGACCAAACTTCAACAAGTCTTTCTTCACACTTCTAAACATTCTTCATCCATCTCTAGCACTTGTAAACAATCAAATTCATTGTATTATAACATATTCTAACCCAAAATAACTTTATACAAGCCATTTACTACCTCAAAGCAATGTTTGTGGGATCTTATCCCATTTGGGACCAAACTTCAACAAGTCTTTCTTCACACTTCTAAACATTCTTCATCCATCTCTAGCACTTGTAATCAATCAAATTCATTGTATTATAACATATTCTAACCCAAAATAACTTTATACAAGCCATTTACTACCTCAAAGCATTGGTTGTGGGTTCTTATCCCATTTAAGACCAAACTTCAACAAGTCTTTCTTCACACTTCTAAACATTCTTCATCCATCTCTAGCACTTGTAAACAATCAAATTCATTGTATTATAACATATTATAACCCAAAATAACTTTGTACAAGCAATTAACTACCTCAAAGCAATGTTTGTGGGTTCTTATCCCATTTGGGACCAAACTTCAACAAGTCTTTCTTCACACTTCTAAACATTCTTCATCCATCTCTAGCACTTGTAAACAATCAAATTCATTGTATTATAACATATTATAACCCAAAATAACTTTATACAAGCCATTTACTGCCTCAAAGCATTGGTTGTGGGTTCTTATCCCATTTGGGACCAAACTTCAACAAGTCTTTCTTCACGGTTCTAAACATTCTTCATCCATCTCTAGCACTTGTAATCAATTAAATTCATTGTATTATAACATATTCTAACCCAAAATAACTGTATACAAGCCATTTACTTCCTCAAAGCATTGGTTGTGGGTTCTTATCCCATTTGAGACCAAACTTCAAAAAGTCTTTCTTCACACTTCTAAACATTCTTCAGCCATCTCTAGCACTTGTAAACAATCAAATTCATTGTATTATAACATATTCTAACCCAAAACAACTTTATACAAGCCATTTACTGCCTCAAAGCATTGGTTGTGGATTCTTATCCCATTTGGGACCAAACTTCAACAAGTTTTTCTTCACACTTCTAAACATTCTTCATCCATCTCTAGCACTTGTAATCAATCAAATTCATTGAATTATAACATATTATAACCCAAAATAACTTTATACAAGCCATTTACTTCCTCAAAGCATTGGTTGTGGGTTCTTATCCCATTTGAGACCAAACTTCAACAAGTCTTTCTTCACACTTCTAAACATTCTTCAGCCATCTCTAGCACTTGTAAACAATCAAATTCATTGTATTATAACATATTCTAACCCAAAATAACTTTATACAAGCCATTTACTGCCTCAAAGCATTGGTTGTGGGTGCTTATCCCATATGGGACCAAACTTCAACAAGTCTTTCTTCACACTTCTAAACATTCTTCATCCATCTCTAGCACTTGTAAACAATCAAATTCATTGTATTTTAACATATTCTAACCCAAAATAACTTTATACAAGCCATTTACTCCCTCAAAGCATTGGTTGTGGGTTCTTATCCCATTTGGTACCAAACTTCAACAAGTCTTTCTTCACACTTCTAAACATTCTTTATCCATCTCTAGCACTTGTAATCAATCAAATTCATTGTATTATAACATATTCTAACCCAAAATAACTTTATACAAGCCATTTACTGCCTCAAAGAATTGGTTGTGGGTTCTTATCCCATTTGGGACCAAACTTCAACAAGTCTTTCTTCACACTTCTAAACATTCTTCATCCATCTCTAGCACTTGTAAACAATCAAATTCATTGTATTATAACATATTCTAACCCAAAATAACTTTATACAAGCCATTTACTCCCTCAAAGCATTGGTTGTGGGTTCTTATCCCATTTGGGACCAAACTTCAACAAGTCTTTCTTCACACTTCTAAACATTCTTCATCCATCTCTAGCACTTTTAATCAATCAAATTCATTGTATTATAACATATTCTAACCCAAAATAACTTTATACAAGCCATTTACTACCTCAAAGCATTGGTTGTGGGTTCTTCTCCCATTTAGGACCAAACTTCAACAAGTCTTTCTTCACACTTCTAAACATTCTTCATCCATCTCTAGCACTTGTAATCAATCAAATTCATTGTATTATAACATATTCTAACCCAAAATAACTTTATACAAGCAATTAACTACATCAAAGCAATGTTAGTGGGTTCTTATCCCATTTGGGACCAAACTTCAACAAGTCTTTCTTCACACTTCTAAACATTCTTCATCCATCTCTAGCACTTGTAAACAATCAAATTCATTGTATTATAACATATTCTAACCCAAAATAACTTTATACAAGCCATTTACTACCTCAAAGCAATGTTTGTGGGATCTTATCCCATTTGGGACCAAACTTCAACAAGTCTTTCTTCACACTTCTAAACATTCTTCATCCATCTCTAGCACTTGTAATCAATCAAATTCATTGTATTATAACATATTCTAACCCAAAATAACTTTATACAAGCCATTTACTCCCTCAAAGCATTGGTTGTGGGTTCTTATCCCATTTGGGACCAAACTTCAACAAGTCTTTCTTCACACTTCTAAACATTCTTCATCCATCTCTAGCACTTGTAATCAATCAAATTCATTGTATTATAACATATTCTAACCCAAAATAACTTTATACAAGCCATTTACTGCCTCAAAGCATTGGTTGTGGGTTCTTATCCCATTTGGGACCAAACTTCAACAAGTCTTTCTTCACACTTCTAAACATTCTTCATCCATCTCTAGCACTTGTAAACAATCAAATTCATTGTATTATAACATATTCTAACCCAAAATAACTTTATACAAGCCATTTACTCCCTCAAAGCATTGGTTGTGGGTTCTTATCCCATTTGGGACCAAACTTCAACAAGTCTTTCTTCACACTTCTAAACATTCTTCATCCATCTCTAGCACTTTTAATCAATCAAATTCATTGTATTATAACATATTCTAACCCAAAATAACTTTATACAAGCCATTTACTACCTCAAAGCATTGGTTGTGGGTTCTTATCCCATTTAGGACCAAACTTCAACAAGTCTTTCTTCACACTTCTAAACATTCTTCATCCATCTCTAGCACTTGTAATCAATCAAATTCATTGTATTATAACATATTCTAACCCAAAATAACTTTATACAAGCAATTAACTACATCAAAGCAATGTTTGTGGGTTCTTATCCCATTTGGGACCAAACTTCAACAAGTCTTTCTTCACACTTCTAAACATTCTTCATCCATCTCTAGCACTTGTAAACAATCAAATTCATTGTATTATAACATATTCTAACCCAAAATAACTTTATACAAGCCATTTACTACCTCAAAGTAATGTTTGTGGGATCTTATCCCATTTGGGACCAAACTTCAACAAGTCTTTCTTCACACTTCTAAACATTCTTCATCCATCTCTAGCACTTGTAATCAATCAAATTCATTGTATTATAACATATTCTAACCCAAAATAACTTTATACAAGCAATTAACTACATCAAAGCAATGTTTGTGGGTTCTTATCCCATTTGGGACCAAACTTCAACAAGTCTTTCTTCACACTTCTAAACATTCTTCATCCATCTCTAGCACTTGTAAACAATCAAATTCATTGTATTATAACATATTCTAACCCAAAATAACTTTATACAAGCCATTTACTCCCTCAAAGCATTGGTTGTGGGTTCTTATCCCATTTGGGACCAAACTTCAACAAGTCTTTCTTCACACTTCTAAACATTCTTCATCCATCTCTAGCACTTGTAATCAATCAAATTCATTGTATTATAACATATTCTAACCCAAAATAACTTTATACAAGCCATTTACTGCCTCAAAGCATTGGTTGTGGGTTCTTATCCCATTTGGGACCAAACTTCAACAAGTCTTTCTTCACACTTCTAAACATTCTTCATCCATCTCTAGCACTTGTAAACAATCAAATTCATTGTATTATAACATATTCTAACCCAAAATAACTTTATTCAAGCCATTTACTCCCTCAAAGCATTGGTTGTGGGTTCTTATCCCATTTGGGACCAAACTTCAACAAGTCTTTCTTCACACTTCTAAACTTTCTTCATCCATCTCTAGCACTTTTAATCAATCAAATTCATTGTATTATAACATATTCTAACCCAAAATAACTTTATACAAGCCATTTACTACCTCAAAGCATTGGTTGTGGGTTCTTATCCCATTTAGGACCAAACTTCAACAAGTCTTTCTTCACACTTCTAAACATTCTTCATCCATCTCTAGCACTTGTAAACAATCAAATTCATTGTATTATAACATATTCTACCCAAAATAACTTTATACAAGCCATTTACTGCCTCAAAGCATTGGTTGTGGGTTCTTATCCCATTTGGGACCAAACTTCAACAAGTCTTTCTTCACACTTCTAAACATTCTTCATCCATCTCTAGCACTTGTAAACAATCAAATTCATTGTATTATAACATATTCTAACCCAAAATAACTTTATACAAGCCATTTACTACCTCAAAGCAATGTTTGTGGGATCTTATCCTATTTGGGACCAAACTTCAACAAGTCTTTCTTCACACTTCTAAACATTCTTCATCCATCTCTAGCACTTGTAATCAATCAAATTCATTGTATTATAACATATTCTAACCCAAAATAACTTTATACAAGCCATTTACTCCCTCATAGCATTGGTTGTGGGTTCTTATCCCATTTGGGACCAAACTTCAACAAGTCTTTCTTCACACTTCTAAACATTCTTCATCCATCTCTAGCACTTGTAAACAATCAAATTCATTGTATTATAACATATTCTAACCCAAAATAACTTTATACAAGCCATTTACTCCCTCAAAGCATTGGTTGTGGGTTCTTATCCCATTTGGGACCAAACTTCAACAAGTCTTTCTTCACACTTCTAAACATTCTTCATCCATCTCTAGCACTTTTAATCAATCAAATTCATTGTATTATAACATATTCTAACCCAAAATAACTTTATACAAGCCATTTACTACCTCAAAGCATTGGTTGTGGGTTCTTATCCCATTTAGGACCAAACTTCAACAAGTCTTTCTTCACACTTCTAAACATTCTTCATCCATCTCTAGCACTTGTAATCAATCAAATTCATTGTATTATAACATATTCTAACCCAAAATAACTTTATACAAGCAATTAACTACATCAAAGCAATGTTTGTGGGTTCTTATCCCATTTGGGACCAAACTTCAACAAGTCTTTCTTCACACTTCTAAACATTCTTCATCCATCTCTAGCACTTGTAAACAATCAAATTCATTGTATTATAACATATTCTAACCCAAAATAACTTTATACAAGTCATTTACTACCTCAAAGCAATGTTTGTGGGATCTTATCCCATTTGGGACCAAACTTCAACAAGTCTTTCTTCACACTTCTAAACATTCTTCATCCATCTCTAGCACTTGTAATCAATCAAATTCATTGTATTATAACATATTCTAACCCAAAATAACTTTATACAAGCCATTTACTACCTCAAAGCATTGGTTGTGGGTTCTTATCCCATTTAAGACCAAACTTCAACAAGTCTTTCTTCACACTTCTAAACATTCTTCATCCATCTCTAGCACTTGTAAACAATCAAATTCATTGTATTATAACATATTATAACCCAAAATAACTTTGTACAAGCAATTAACTACCTCAAAGCAATGTTTGTGGGTTCTTATCCCATTTGGGACCAAACTTCAACAAGTCTTTCTTCACACTTCTAAACATTCTTCATCCATCTCTAGCACTTGTAAACAATCAAATTCATTGTATTATAACATATTATAACCCAAAATAACTTTATACAAGCCATTTACTGCCTCAAAGCATTGGTTGTGGGTTCTTATCCCATTTGGGACCAAACTTCAACAAGTCTTTCTTCACGGTTCTAAACATTCTTCATCCATCTCTAGCACTTGTAATCAATTAAATTCATTGTATTATAACATATTCTAACCCAAAATAACTTTATACAAGCCATTTACTTCCTCAAAGCATTGGTTGTGGGTTCTTATCCCATTTGAGACCAAACTTCAAAAAGTCTTTCTTCACACTTCTAAACATTCTTCAGCCATCTCTAGCACTTGTAAACAATCAAATTCATTGTATTATAACATATTCTAACCCAAAACAACTTTATACAAGCCATTTACTGCCTCAAAGCATTGGTTGTGGATTCTTATCCCATTTGGGACCAAACTTCAACAAGTCTTTCTTCACACTTCTAAACATTCTTCATCCATCTCTAGCACTTGTAATCAATCAAATTCATTGAATTATAACATATTATAACCCAAAATAACTTTATACAAGCCATTTACTTCCTCAAAGCATTGGTTGTGGGTTCTTATCCCATTTGAGACCAAACTTCAACAAGTCTTTCTTCACACTTCTAAACATTCTTCAGCCATCTCTAGCACTTGTAAACAATCAAATTCATTGTATTATAACATATTCTAACCCAAAATAACTTTATACAAGCCATTTACTGCCTCAAAGCATTGGTTGTGGGTTCTTATCCCATATGGGACCAAACTTCAACAAGTCTTTCTTCACACTTCTAAACATTCTTCATCCATCTCTAGCACTTGTAAACAATCAAATTCATTGTATTTTAACATATTCTAACCCAAAATAACTTTATACAAGCCATTTACTCCCTCAAAGCATTGGTTGTGGGTTCTTATCCCATTTGGTACCAAACTTCAACAAGTCTTTCTTCACACTTCTAAACATTCTTCATCCATCTCTAGCACTTGTAATCAATCAAATTCATTGTATTATAACATATTCTAACCCAAAATAACTTTATACAAGCCATTTACTGCCTCAAAGAATTGGTTGTGGGTTCTTATCCCATTTGGGACCAAACTTCAACAAGTCTTTCTTCACACTTCTAAACATTCTTCATCCATCTCTAGCACTTGTAAACAATCAAATTCATTGTATTATAACATATTCTAACCCAAAATAACTTTATACAAGCCATTTACTCCCTCAAAGCATTGGTTGTGGGTTCTTATCCCATTTGGGACCAAACTTCAACAAGTCTTTCTTCACACTTCTAAACATTCTTCATCCATCTCTAGCACTTTTAATCAATCAAATTCATTGTATTATAACGTATTCTAACCCAAAATAACTTTATACAAGCCATTTACTACCTCAAAGCATTGGTTGTGGGTTCTTCTCCCATTTAGGACCAAACTTCAACAAGTCTTTCTTCACACTTCTAAACATTCTTCATCCATCTCTAGCACTTGTAATCAATCAAATTCATTGTATTATAACATATTCTAACCCAAAATAACTTTATACAAGCAATTAACTACATCAAAGCAATGTTAGTGGGTTCTTATCCCATTTGGGACCAAACTTCAACAAGTCTTTCTTCACACTTCTAAACATTCTTCATCCATCTCTAGCACTTGTAAACAATCAAATTCATTGTATTATAACATATTCTAACCCAAAATAACTTTATACAAGCCATTTACTACCTCAAAGCAATGTTTGTGGGATCTTATCCCATTTGGGACCAAACTTCAACAAGTCTTTCTTCACACTTCTAAACATTCTTCATCCATCTCTAGCACTTGTAATCAATCAAATTCATTGTATTATAACATATTCTAACCCAAAATAACTTTATACAAGCCATTTACTCCCTCAAAGCATTGGTTGTGGGTTCTTATCCCATTTGGGACCAAACTTCAACAAGTCTTTCTTCACACTTCTAAACATTCTTCATCCATCTCTAGCACTTTTAATCAATCAAATTCATTGTATTATAACATATTCTAACCCAAAATAACTTTATACAAGCCATTTACTACCTCAAAGCATTGGTTGTGGGTTCTTATCCCATTTAGGACCAAACTTCAACAAGTCTTTCTTCACACTTCTAAACATTCTTCATCCATCTCTAGCACTTGTAATCAATCAAATTCATTGTATTATAACATATTCTAACCCAAAATAACTTTATACAAGCAATTAACTACATCAAAGCAATGTTTGTGGGTTCTTATCCCATTTGGGACCAAACTTCAACAAGTCTTTCTTCACACTTCTAAACATTCTTCATCCATCTCTAGCACTTGTAAACAATCAAATTCATTGTATTATAACATATTCTAACCCAAAATAACTTTATACAAGCCATTTACTACCTCAAAGCAATGTTTGTGGGATCTTATCCCATTTGGGACCAAACTTCAACAAGTCTTTCTTCACACTTCTAAACATTCTTCATCCATCTCTAGCACTTGTAATCAATCAAATTCATTGTATTATAACATATTCTAACCCAAAATAACTTTATACAAGCCATTTACTACCTCAAAGCATTGGTTGTGGGTTCTTATCCCATTTAAGACCAAACTTCAACAAGTCTTTCTTCACACTTCTAAACATTCTTCATCCATCTCTAGCACTTGTAAACAATCAAATTCATTGTATTATAACATATTATAACCCAAAATAACTTTGTACAAGCAATTAACTACCTCAAAGCAATGTTTGTGGGTTCTTATCCCATTTGGGACCAAACTTCAACAAGTCTTTCTTCACACTTCTAAACATTCTTCATCCATCTCTAGCACTTGTAAACAATCAAATTCATTGTATTATAACATATTATAACCCAAAATAACTTTATACAAGCCATTTACTGCCTCAAAGCATTGGTTGTGGGTTCTTATCCCATTTGGGACCAAACTTCAACAAGTCTTTCTTCACGGTTCTAAACATTCTTCATCCATCTCTAGCACTTGTAATCAATTAAATTCATTGTATTATAACATATTCTAACCCAAAATAACTGTATACAAGCCATTTACTTCCTCAAAGCATTGGTTGTGGGTTCTTATCCCATTTGAGACCAAACTTCAAAAAGTCTTTCTTCACACTTCTAAACATTCTTCAGCCATCTCTAGCACTTGTAAACAATCAAATTCATTGTATTATAACATATTCTAACCCAAAACAACTTTATACAAGCCATTTACTGCCTCAAAGCATTGGTTGTGGATTCTTATCCCATTTGGGACCAAACTTCAACAAGTCTTTCCTCACACTTCTAAACATTCTTCTATTGAACCGGATGAAGAAGTCATGTAAAGGAGCCATACATCCGGAAGTAAACTCGCGATTAATAGAAGACATGTCACGGAAAACACAAGAAGCAAAGGAGAGCCGAGGCCGAAGTTCCTTAAGACAAGGCCGAAGAGCTCTACTCGAAGTGTTGATAATAGCCGTGCAAAACACGGGTCAAGTTACCAAGACTCAAGAAACGAATGTGCAAAGTTCGGGTCATTCATGAAGTTATCAAGATGTGCAAAGTTCGGGTCAAAGTTATCAAGACCGAAGCTTGTGCAAAGTTCGGGTCATCACCAAGATGTGCAAAACCGGGGTTTAATCACCAAAGAAGAATGTGCAAAGTTCGGGTCAATCTTGAAGATAAAGATGTGCAAATCTAGGGTCAAGAATAAGTTGATAAAGAATGTGCAAATCTAGGGGCAATGAACGAAGTGAAGAAGTCCCTAGATTCAAATGTGTTTAGGCGCCAAAATGAGCTACATGTGGGTGAGGAAGCAATCAACTTGCAAGGAGGACCACATGTAACTAAGGAACGTTAGGAGCTGTCCCTTTCACCCTTTGGGCGTCCATATATCTCTCCAAAGTCACATGTTGTATTAAGAGAAGAAGAAACAAGTGGGAGAGTCACATGTTGGCCTAAGAAGCCATTTTGGAGATGTCACTATCAACGCTTTGGACCAGCTCTCTCTCTCCCTTTATGTCACTTTCTCTTCACTTTAGCTGCTTTAGTTTGATTGTAAATGAGTGTATTAGAGCAATATAGACGTTGGGAAGTAGGGCAACAAGCCACCCAATGTGTCTCATTCATTTTGTATATATATGCATGCTTAAAGCTTAATAAAAGTTAAGCTCTCTTTTGGGATGTCTTCCCCATATAGAAATGTAAGATTTCGAAGAGAATGAGCTGCAAGATCCAATCTCCTCCATAAACTCATAAGAAACTCACAAGAACACCAAATCTGAGTTTGTGTGCTCTTGTGTATAACAATCAAGAACGAACTCAATGAGAGCTATTCTTGAGGTTATAACCATAGTAATACACGTCCAACAAGCTGTGTATACTCAAGAATAAGTATGAGAGGCAGCAGCTCTCTCACACCAAAACAGAACACAAAACCCCTTATAGAATCGTGTAGAGAATGGTGAAGAGAATCGAATGAAAGGAAGGTAGAGACCAAGCATTGCCAAGGCTTGGTCTCTCCATGTGATTATTTAGACTCTAATCTACCCATTTTTAAGTATAGAAGACGATTTGTATAAAGGGGAAGTCTCCCAAAAGAGAGCTTAACTTTATTAATGTGAAGCTTACATATTTATACAAAAATGAATGGGATAAGAGTATCCCTTCTAAAACCTAGTGAGCAACGGTCACATATACATTCACTTATACACTTTTGAATGTATATTGATGACAAATACTAAAGGAGAGAGTGACATCTCTCAAGTGGCCCCTTAGAAGCAACATGTGACTTCTCCCCACTTGTTTCTTCTTCTAAATGCAACATGTGACTTTGGGGAGAGAGGGGCTCGTCCAAGATGATAGTGACAGCTCCCAACGTCCCTTTTAAACTCACATGTGACTCCTTGCAACTTGCATTGCTTCCTCACACATGTGACTCCTCTTTTGGCGCCTAAACACATTTGAATCTAGGGACTTCTTCACTTCGTTCATCGACCCTAGATTTGCACATTCTTTATCATCTTGTTGTTCACCCTAGATTTGCACATCTTCATCTTGAAGATTGACCCGAACTTTGCACATTCTTCTTTGGTGATTAAACCCCGGTTTTGCACATCTTGGTGATGACCCGAACTTTGCACATCTTGATAACTTCATGAATGACCCGAACTTTGCACATCTTGATAACTTCATGAATGACCCGAACTTTGCACATCTTGATCACTTCATGAATGACCCGAACTTTGCACATCTTGATCACTTCATGAATGACCCGAACTTTGCACAACAACCGGTCTTGATAACTTTGACCCGAACTTTGCACACCTTGATCACGTGTGTGCCTAGAGACCGATCGTTCTAGTGGATAGATTGATCGGTCCCTTGTTGTGAACGATCGGTCATTTCCTTGTTGTTGTGATCGATCGATCCCTTGATGTTGTGATCGATCGTTCCTTCATTGCTTGTGCTCATTTATTTCAATACTCCCCCTCAAGCTTGACCGGAAGGGATGGAGGTTAAGCTTGGACGTAAATGAGCATGATCAAGTATCAATCCTTGAACCACATGAACTCGTCCTAGTCTTCTAGACTTCGGACTTGAGCTTTCCCATTAGCTTCTTCCTCTCAATACTCCCCCTCAAGCTTGGACGTTGGGGACCAAAGGCCAAGCTTGCAACACGCAAATGACTACCTCATTAAAAACCTTAGCAAAGAAAACCTCTTGGGATAAAACTTTGCTAAGGGAAAAAGAGTATAGTCTTCACGGTTGAATGATTTAGCTATAGCCATGGTTTGAATGTAGGGTCACTTGGGCTTCTTGCTTTGACTTCTTGTTGAGACTCTAACCCTCCGTGTGTGTACTCGCTTAAGGAACTCCTCCTTTCGGTCACCACCATGGATTGATCTTTCTTTGTTTAGTCAAGCCACCATTAGCCTTGCTTCTTCCCTTTCCATACCATAGCTTTCATGATCCAACCGGTTCTCTTCTTCTCATCTAGCTTCTTTTGATGGCTTTCTTTCTCTTTTACACCTTCATTCAAAAGATGTAAAGAAATCTTAAGTATATGTGCCATAAGAATAACATTAAGCTTAGATGAGACTTGAGAGAACAAATTTAAATTGAACTACAAGAATATAAATCAGATAATAAACAAGAAATGCTGTTTTAAAACATGCTAAATCCAATTTAAATTCAGTTCATAAAAACAGATTTTAACAAATTGACTAATGTCATATAAATATTTTTAAAACTGATATTAAGCTTCTAAAACCTTATAAAATACTTATAAAAATATATTTCAACTTTTTAAATAATTTAAAAAAACGTTTGAAAAATACTTTAAAAATATTTTCAACTTTAAAATAATTTAAATTCGTTTTTAAAAACATTTTCACCGTTTAAAAACACAAAACAGAATTTAAGAAATATTTTTAAAAGAGAATATAAATGTAAATAAATTCAAACTTGATCAATCTAAATCAAAAATATGACTAACACTAATCATATTTTGACAACTTAACAATCCAAATCACAATCAACACCTAAAACCAGTTTAAACAATGAAGACTCCAATTATGATCATCATGCCATTTCAAGTTCAAATATGAGCAATTTAATCAACAAAAATTAAAGAGTAAGGTTTAGAATTAGCCTTTTGCTTCTTTGGTTTAATTGGTTGGATGAGACTTGATTTGCACCACCATTTGAGTTTCTGCCCCATGGGTCTCCTCTTCATGGTTAATGACTACTAGAACTCAATCCACCTCTTCTACATCCAACTTTGGATGAGCTTCATGATTGGCTTGGAGGCTTCTTCTCCAGCCGCTTCTTGCTTCTTTCTATCTTCTTTGTAGCTTCCTTTGAAGCTGGAGAGAGATAGAACACTTCTTGACTTCATTGGAAGCTTTTTTTCGTTGTCATTCGATGGCCAACCGATCTCTTAACCGACCTTCATGGTCGATTGCTTCTTCTTATTCGCGTCAGAATGATATGTTCCCACTGAATGGGTCATAACTTCTTAACGCCTGCTTGTATCCGGATAATTTTACTTCCACTAGAAAGCTTACTCAATTTCCAAGAACTTCTATGAAGGACATTGGAGCTGAATCGCAGTGAAAGGCCTTCGTACGAGTCGATCTTTAAGACGCTTCGACAGAGACTTTGCTTCTTGCCGAGAATATAACCAGAATTTGTGACTTGGTAACCAAGATGTTGAATCATCTTTGGGAACCAATAACTTGAGTTTTCCATGGCTTGGGCCATCCCTTGAGTCAAGAAACCTTGTGCCTAGTATAATTGACACCTAGTGCACATCCAATCTTGAACTCCAACAACTTGACGCTAACACACATGTCTTGAGTTGATTCATCACTTTCCACCAGCTTGCCTTTCCATTAGGCGTCTCCACAAGAACTTCAACCATAGCATTCACCCTTGGTAAGCCTCGCGGGTTTTCCCTTGATCTTCCGGAGCTTTGACTCGCTAGAAAGAACATCCTTGTGGTCTCCAAAGCTTGATGGCCATTGGTTCTAACTTCAAGCATTGTGTTGCGCCTTCAAGAACCAAAAAGGTTCATAAGAGTATTTGTAACCAGAATGAGAGTATGAGTAACCAAGATTTTGAGAATAAGTGGCCAAGAGAATAGAGTAACCAGAATGAGAGATTTAGTAACCAAAGTATAAGAGATTTTGCGGAATAGAAAAGAGAATGAGTGTTTGGGTGTTTGTGGGTGTTTGGACAGAGATTTCCTCTGAATTTCTTTGCTTATAAAAGCCAAAGCAGCTTAGATCTTTCAACCTGGCTCTGATACCATGTAAGATTTCGAAGAGAATGAGCTGCAAGATCCAATCTCCTCCATAAACTCATAAGAAACTCACAAGAACACCAAATCTGAGTTTGTGTGCTCTTGTGTATAACAATCAAGAACGAACTCAATGAGAGCTATTCTTGAGGTTATAACCATAGTAATACACGTCCAACAAGCTGTGTATACTCAAGAATAAGTATGAGAGGCAGCAGCTCTCTCACACCAAAACAGAACACAAAACCCCTTATAGAATCGTGTAGAGAATGGTGAAGAGAATCGAATGAAAGGAAGGTAGAGACCAAGCATTGCCAAGGCTTGGTCTCTCCATGTGATTATTTAGACTCTAATCTACCCATTTTTAAGTATAGAAGACGATTTGTATAAAGGGGAAGTCTCCCAAAAGAGAGCTTAACTTTATTAATGTGAAGCTTACATATTTATACAAAAATGAATGGGATAAGAGTATCCCTTCTAAAACCTAGTGAGCAACGGTCACATATACATTCACTTATACACTTTTGAATGTATATTGATGACAAATACTAAAGGAGAGAGTGACATCTCTCAAGTGGCCCCTTAGAAGCAACATGTGACTTCTCCCCACTTGTTTCTTCTTCTAAATGCAACATGTGACTTTGGGGAGAGAGGGGCTCGTCCAAGATGATAGTGACAGCTCCCAACGTCCCTTTTAAACTCACATGTGACTCCTTGCAACTTGCATTGCTTCCTCACACATGTGACTCCTCTTTTGGCGCCTAAACACATTTGAATCTAGGGACTTCTTCACTTCGTTCATCGACCCTAGATTTGCACATTCTTTATCATCTTGTTGTTCACCCTAGATTTGCACATCTTCATCTTGAAGATTGACCCGAACTTTGCACATTCTTCTTTGGTGATTAAACCCCGGTTTTGCACATCTTGGTGATGACCCGAACTTTGCACATCTTGATAACTTCATGAATGACCCGAACTTTGCACATCTTGATAACTTCATGAATGACCCGAACTTTGCACATCTTGATCACTTCATGAATGACCCGAACTTTGCACATCTTGATCACTTCATGAATGACCCGAACTTTGCACAACAACCGGTCTTGATAACTTTGACCCGAACTTTGCACACCTTGATCACGTGTGTGCCTAGAGACCGATCGTTCTAGTGGATAGATTGATCGGTCCCTTGTTGTGAACGATCGGTCATTTCCTTGTTGTTGTGATCGATCGATCCCTTGATGTTGTGATCGATCGTTCCTTCATTGCTTGTGCTCATTTATTTCAATACTCCCCCTCAAGCTTGACCGGAAGGGATGGAGGTTAAGCTTGGACGTAAATGAGCATGATCAAGTATCAATCCTTGAACCACATGAACTCGTCCTAGTCTTCTAGACTTCGGACTTGAGCTTTCCCATTAGCTTCTTCCTCTCAATAAGAAAATCGTCTTCTTTACACTCAAATGGGTAGATTAGGTTATTGAATCCCTTATGGAGAGCCCAAGCTTTGGCAATGCTTGGTCTCTACCTCTCTTTCAATTCCATTCTCTTCCATTCTATCTAAACGATTCTATAAGGGTTTTGGGTTCTTATTGGTGTATGTAAGCTACTGCTTCTTACACTTATTCTTGAGTATACATAGCTCATATTGGCGTGTATAACTCTTTATTCTACTTAAGAACAGCTCTCATTGAGCTCGTTTCTTTGTTGTTATACACAAGAGCACACAAAGTCAGATTTGGTGTTCTTGTGAGTCTCTAGTGAGTTTTATGGAGAAGAATGGATCTTGCAGCTCATTCTCTTCGAAATCTTACATCTTCATCCATCTCTAGCACTTGTAATCAATCAAATTCATTGAATTATAACATATTCTAACCCAAAATAACTTTATACAAGCCATTTACTGCCTCAAAGCATTGGTTGTGGGTTCTTATCCCATATGGGACCAAACTTCAACAAGTCTTTCTTCACACTTCTAAACATTCTTCATCCATCTCTAGCACTTGTAAACAATCAAATTCATTGTATTTTAACATATTCTAACCCAAAATAACTTTATACAAGCCATTTACTCCCTCAAAGCATTGGTTGTGGGTTCTTATCCCATTTGGTACCAAACTTCAACAAGTCTTTCTTCACACTTCTAAACATTCTTCATCCATCTCTAGCACTTGTAATCAATCAAATTCATTGTATTATAACATATTCTAACCCAAAATAACTTTATACAAGCCATTTACTGCCTCAAAGAATTGGTTGTGGGTTCTTATCCCATTTGGGACCAAACTTCAACAAGTCTTTCTTCACACTTCTAAACATTCTTCATCCATCTCTAGCACTTGTAAACAATCAAATTCATTGTATTATAACATATTCTAACCCAAAATAACTTTATACAAGCCATTTACTCCCTCAAAGCATTGGTTGTGGGTTCTTATCCCATTTGGGACCAAACTTCAACAAGTCTTTCTTCACACTTCTAAACATTCTTCATCCATCTCTAGCACTTTTAATCAATCAAATTCATTGTATTATAACATATTCTAACCCAAAATAACTTTATACAAGCCATTTACTACCTCAAAGCATTGGTTGTGGGTTCTTCTCCCATTTAGGACCAAACTTCAACAAGTCTTTCTTCACACTTCTAAACATTCTTCATCCATCTCTAGCACTTGTAATCAATCAAATTCATTGTATTATAACATATTCTAACCCAAAATAACTTTATACAAGCAATTAACTACATCAAAGCAATGTTAGTGGGTTCTTATCCCATTTGGGACCAAACTTCAACAAGTCTTTCTTCACACTTCTAAACATTCTTCATCCATCTCTAGCACTTGTAAACAATCAAATTCATTGTATTATAACATATTCTAACCCAAAATAACTTTATACAAGCCATTTACTACCTCAAAGCAATGTTTGTGGGATCTTATCCCATTTGGGACCAAACTTCAACAAGTCTTTCTTCACACTTCTAAACATTCTTCATCCATCTCTAGCACTTGTAATCAATCAAATTCATTGTATTATAACATATTCTAACCCAAAATAACTTTATACAAGCCATTTACTCCCTCAAAGCATTGGTTGTGGGTTCTTATCCCATTTGGGACCAAACTTCAACAAGTCTTTCTTCACACTTCTAAACATTCTTCATCCATCTCTAGCACTTGTAATCAATCAAATTCATTGTATTATAACATATTCTAACCCAAAATAACTTTATACAAGCCATTTACTGCCTCAAAGCATTGGTTGTGGGTTCTTATCCCATTTGGGACCAAACTTCAACAAGTCTTTCTTCACACTTCTAAACATTCTTCATCCATCTCTAGCACTTGTAAACAATCAAATTCATTGTATTATAACATATTCTAACCCAAAATAACTTTATACAAGCCATTTACTCCCTCAAAGCATTGGTTGTGGGTTCTTATCCCATTTGGGACCAAACTTCAACAAGTCTTTCTTCACACTTCTAAACATTCTTCATCCATCTCTAGCACTTTTAATCAATCAAATTCATTGTATTATAACATATTCTAACCCAAAATAACTTTATACAAGCCATTTACTACCTCAAAGCATTGGTTGTGGGTTCTTATCCCATTTAGGACCAAACTTCAACAAGTCTTTCTTCACACTTCTAAACATTCTTCATCCATCTCTAGCACTTGTAATCAATCAAATTCATTGTATTATAACATATTCTAACCCAAAATAACTTTATACAAGCAATTAACTACATCAAAGCAATGTTTGTGGGTTCTTATCCCATTTGGGACCAAACTTCAACAAGTCTTTCTTCACACTTCTAAACATTCTTCATCCATCTCTAGCACTTGTAAACAATCAAATTCATTGTATTATAACATATTCTAACCCAAAATAACTTTATACAAGCCATTTACTACCTCAAAGCAATGTTTGTGGGATCTTATCCCATTTGGGACCAAACTTCAACAAGTCTTTCTTCACACTTCTAAACATTCTTCATCCATCTCTAGCACTTGTAATCAATCAAATTCATTGTATTATAACATATTCTAACCCAAAATAACTTTATACAAGCAATTAACTACATCAAAGCAATGTTTGTGGGTTCTTATCCCATTTGGGACCAAACTTCAACAAGTCTTTCTTCACACTTCTAAACATTCTTCATCCATCTCTAGCACTTGTAAACAATCAAATTCATTGTATTATAACATATTCTAACCCAAAATAACTTTATACAAGCCATTTACTCCCTCAAAGCATTGGTTGTGGGTTCTTATCCCATTTGGGACCAAACTTCAACAAGTCTTTCTTCACACTTCTAAACATTCTTCATCCATCTCTAGCACTTGTAATCAATCAAATTCATTGTATTATAACATATTCTAACCCAAAATAACTTTATACAAGCCATTTACTGCCTCAAAGCATTGGTTGTGGGTTCTTATCCCATTTGGGACCAAACTTCAACAAGTCTTTCTTCACACTTCTAAACATTCTTCATCCATCTCTAGCACTTGTAAACAATCAAATTCATTGTATTATAACATATTCTAACCCAAAATAACTTTATTCAAGCCATTTACTCCCTCAAAGCATTGGTTGTGGGTTCTTATCCCATTTGGGACCAAACTTCAACAAGTCTTTCTTCACACTTCTAAACATTCTTCATCCATCTCTAGCACTTTTAATCAATCAAATTCATTGTATTATAACATATTCTAACCCAAAATAACTTTATACAAGCCATTTACTACCTCAAAGCATTGGTTGTGGGTTCTTATCCCATTTAGGACCAAACTTCAACAAGTCTTTCTTCACACTTCTAAACATTCTTCATCCATCTCTAGCACTTGTAAACAATCAAATTCATTGTATTATAACATATTCTACCCAAAATAACTTTATACAAGCCATTTACTGCCTCAAAGCATTGGTTGTGGGTTCTTATCCCATTTGGGACCAAACTTCAACAAGTCTTTCTTCACACTTCTAAACATTCTTCATCCATCTCTAGCACTTGTAAACAATCAAATTCATTGTATTATAACATATTCTAACCCAAAATAACTTTATACAAGCCATTTACTCCCTCAAAGCATTGGTTGTGGGTTCTTATCCCATTTGGGACCAAACTTCAACAAGTCTTTCTTCACACTTCTAAACATTCTTCATCCATCTCTAGCACTTTTAATCAATCAAATTCATTGTATTATAACATATTCTAACCCAAAATAACTTTATACAAGCCATTTACTACCTCAAAGCATTGGTTGTGGGTTCTTATCCCATTTAGGACCAAACTTCAACAAGTCTTTCTTCACACTTCTAAACATTCTTCATCCATCTCTAGCACTTGTAATCAATCAAATTCATTGTATTATAACATATTCTAACCCAAAATAACTTTATACAAGCAATTAACTACATCAAAGCAATGTTTGTGGGTTCTTATCCCATTTGGGACCAAACTTCAACAAGTCTTTCTTCACACTTCTAAACATTCTTCATCCATCTCTAGCACTTGTAAACAATCAAATTCATTGTATTATAACATATTCTAACCCAAAATAACTTTATACAAGCCATTTACTACCTCAAAGCAATGTTTGTGGGATCTTATCCCATTTGGGACCAAACTTCAACAAGTCTTTCTTCACACTTCTAAACATTCTTCATCCATCTCTAGCACTTGTAATCAATCAAATTCATTGTATTATAACATATTCTAACCCAAAATAACTTTATACAAGCAATTAACTACATCAAAGCAATGTTTGTGGGTTCTTATCCCATTTGGGACCAAACTTCAACAAGTCTTTCTTCACACTTCTAAACATTCTTCATCCATCTCTAGCACTTGTAAACAATCAAATTCATTGTATTATAACATATTCTAACCCAAAATAACTTTATACAAGCCATTTACTCCCTCAAAGCATTGGTTGTGGGTTCTTATCCCATTTGGGACCAAACTTCAACAAGTCTTTCTTCACACTTCTAAACATTCTTCATCCATCTCTAGCACTTGTAATCAATCAAATTCATTGTATTATAACATATTCTAACCCAAAATAACTTTATACAAGCCATTTACTGCCTCAAAGCATTGGTTGTGGGTTCTTATCCCATTTGGGACCAAACTTCAACAAGTCTTTCTTCACACTTCTAAACATTCTTCATCCATCTCTAGCACTTGTAAACAATCAAATTCATTGTATTATAACATATTCTAACCCAAAATAACTTTATACAAGCCATTTACTCCCTCAAAGCATTGGTTGTGGGTTCTTATCCCATTTGGGACCAAACTTCAACAAGTCTTTCTTCACACTTCTAAACATTCTTCATCCATCTCTAGAACTTGAAATCAATCAAATTCATTGTATTATAACATATTCTAACCCAAAATAACTTTATACAAGCCATTTACTACCTCAAAGTATTTGTTGTTGGTTCTTATCCTATTTAGGACCAAACTTCAACAAGTCTTTCTTCACACTTCTAAACATTCTTAATCCATCTCTCGCACTTGAAATTATTCAAATTAGTTGTACTATAACATATTCTAACCCAAAATAACTTTATACAAGCAATTAACTACATCAAAGCAATGTTTGTGGGTTCTTATCCCATTTGGGACCAAACTTCAACAAGTCTTTCTTCACACTTCTAAACATTCTTCATCCATCTCTAGCACTTGTAAACAATCAAATTCATTGTATTATAACATATTCTAACCCAAAATAACTTTATACAAGCCATTTACTCCCTCAAAGCATTGGTTGTGGGTTCTTATCCCATTTGGGACCAAACTTCAACAAGTCTTTCTTCACACTTCTAAACATTCTTCATCCATCTCTAGCACTTTTAATCAATCAAATTCATTGTATTATAACATATTCTAACCCAAAATAACTTTATTCAAGCCATTTACTCCCTCAAAGCATTGGTTGTGGGTTCTTATCCCATTTGGGACCAAACTTCAACAAGTCTTTCTTCACACTTCTAAACATTCTTCATCCATCTCTAGCACTTTTAATCAATCAAATTCATTGTATTATAACATATTCTAACCCAAAATAACTTTATACAAGCCATTTACTACCTCAAAGCATTGGTTGTGGGTTCTTATCCCATTTAGGACCAAACTTCAACAAGTCTTTCTTCACACTTCTAAACATTCTTCATCCATCTCTAGCACTTGTAAACAATCAAATTCATTGTATTATAACATATTCTACCCAAAATAACTTTATACAAGCCATTTACTGCCTCAAAGCATTGGTTGTGGGTTCTTATCCCATTTGGGACCAAACTTCAACAAGTCTTTCTTCACACTTCTAAACATTCTTCATCCATCTCTAGCACTTGTAAACAATCAAATTCATTGTATTATAACATATTCTAACCCAAAATAACTTTATACAAGCCATTTACTACCTCAAAGCAATGTTTGTGGGATCTTATCCCATTTGGGACCAAACTTCAACAAGTCTTTCTTCACACTTCTAAACATTCTTCATCCATCTCTAGCACTTGTAATCAATCAAATTCATTGTATTATAACATATTCTAACCCAAAATAACTTTATACAAGCCATTTACTACCTCAAAGCAATGTTTGTGGGATCTTATCCCATTTGGGACCAAACTTCAACAAGTCTTTCTTCACACTTCTAAACATTCTTCATCCATCTCTATCACTTTTAATCAATCAAATTCATTGTATTATAACATATTCTAACCCAAAATAACTTTATACAAGCCATTTACTACCTCAAAGCATTGGTTGTGGGTTCTTCTCCCATTTAGGACCAAACTTCAACAAGTCTTTCTTCACACTTCTAAACATTCTTCATCCATCTCTAGCACTTGTAATCAATCAAATTCATTGTATTATAACATATTCTAACCCAAAATAACTTTATACAAGCAATTAACTACATCAAAGCAATGTTAGTGGGTTCTTATCCCATTTGGGACCAAACTTCAACAAGTCTTTCTTCACACTTCTAAACATTCTTCATCCATCTCTAGCACTTGTAAACAATCAAATTCATTGTATTATAACATATTCTAACCCAAAATAACTTTATACAAGCCATTTACTACCTCAAAGCAATGTTTGTGGGATCTTATCCCATTTGGGACCAAACTTCAACAAGTCTTTCTTCACACTTCTAAACATTCTTCATCCATCTCTAGCACTTGTAATCAATCAAATTCATTGTATTATAACATATTCTAACCCAAAATAACTTTATACAAGCCATTTACTCCCTCAAAGCATTGGTTGTGGGTTCTTATCCCATTTGGGACCAAACTTCAACAAGTCTTTCTTCACACTTCTAAACATTCTTCATCCATCTCTAGCACTTGTAATCAATCAAATTCATTGTATTATAACATATTCTAACCCAAAATAACTTTATACAAGCCATTTACTGCCTCAAAGCATTGGTTGTGGGTTCTTATCCCATTTGGGACCAAACTTCAACAAGTCTTTCTTCACACTTCTAAACATTCTTCATCCATCTCTAGCACTTGTAAACAATCAAATTCATTGTATTATAACATATTCTAACCCAAAATAACTTTATACAAGCCATTTACTCCCTCAAAGCATTGGTTGTGGGTTCTTATCCCATTTGGGACCAAACTTCAACAAGTCTTTCTTCACACTTCTAAACATTCTTCATCCATCTCTAGCACTTTTAATCAATCAAATTCATTGTATTATAACATATTCTAACCCAAAATAACTTTATACAAGCCATTTACTACCTCAAAGCATTGGTTGTGGGTTCTTATCCCATTTAGGACCAAACTTCAACAAGTCTTTCTTCACACTTCTAAACATTCTTCATCCATCTCTAGCACTTGTAATCAATCAAATTCATTGTATTATAACATATTCTAACCCAAAATAACTTTATACAAGCAATTAACTACATCAAAGCAATGTTTGTGGGTTCTTATCCCATTTGGGACCAAACTTCAACAAGTCTTTCTTCACACTTCTAAACATTCTTCATCCATCTCTAGCACTTGTAAACAATCAAATTCATTGTATTATAACATATTCTAACCCAAAATAACTTTATACAAGCCATTTACTACCTCAAAGCAATGTTTGTGGGATCTTATCCCATTTGGGACCAAACTTCAACAAGTCTTTCTTCACACTTCTAAACATTCTTCATCCATCTCTAGCACTTGTAATCAATCAAATTCATTGTATTATAACATATTCTAACCCAAAATAACTTTATACAAGCAATTAACTACATCAAAGCAATGTTTGTGGGTTCTTATCCCATTTGGGACCAAACTTCAACAAGTCTTTCTTCACACTTCTAAACATTCTTCATCCATCTCTAGCACTTGTAAACAATCAAATTCATTGTATTATAACATATTCTAACCCAAAATAACTTTATACAAGCCATTTACTCCCTCAAAGCATTGGTTGTGGGTTCTTATCCCATTTGGGACCAAACTTCAACAAGTCTTTCTTCACACTTCTAAACATTCTTCATCCATCTCTAGCACTTGTAATCAATCAAATTCATTGTATTATAACATATTCTAACCCAAAATAACTTTATACAAGCCATTTACTGCCTCAAAGCATTGGTTGTGGGTTCTTATCCCATTTGGGACCAAACTTCAACAAGTCTTTCTTCACACTTCTAAACATTCTTCATCCATCTCTAGCACTTGTAAACAATCAAATTCATTGTATTATAACATATTCTAACCCAAAATAACTTTATTCAAGCCATTTACTCCCTCAAAGCATTGGTTGTGGGTTCTTATCCCATTTGGGACCAAACTTCAACAAGTCTTTCTTCACACTTCTAAACATTCTTCATCCATCTCTAGCACTTTTAATCAATCAAATTCATTGTATTATAACATATTCTAACCCAAAATAACTTTATACAAGCCATTTACTACCTCAAAGCATTGGTTGTGGGTTCTTATCCCATTTAGGACCAAACTTCAACAAGTCTTTCTTCACACTTCTAAACATTCTTCATCCATCTCTAGCACTTGTAAACAATCAAATTCATTGTATTATAACATATTCTACCCAAAATAACTTTATACAAGCCATTTACTGCCTCAAAGCATTGGTTGTGGGTTCTTATCCCATTTGGGACCAAACTTCAACAAGTCTTTCTTCACACTTCTAAACATTCTTCATCCATCTCTAGCACTTGTAAACAATCAAATTCATTGTATTATAACATATTCTAACCCAAAATAACTTTATACAAGCCATTTACTACCTCAAAGCAATGTTTGTGGGATCTTATCCCATTTGGGACCAAACTTCAACAAGTCTTTCTTCACACTTCTAAACATTCTTCATCCATCTCTAGCACTTGTAATCAATCAAATTCATTGTATTATAACATATTCTAACCCAAAATAACTTTATACAAGCCATTTACTCCCTCAAAGCATTGGTTGTGGGTTCTTATCCCATTTGGGACCAAACTTCAACAAGTCTTTCTTCACACTTCTAAACATTCTTCATCCATCTCTAGCACTTGTAATCAATCAAATTCATTGTATTATAACATATTCTAACCCAAAATAACTTTATACAAGCCATTTACTGCCTCAAAGCATTGGTTGTGGGTTCTTATCCCATTTGGGACCAAACTTCAACAAGTCTTTCTTCACACTTCTAAACATTCTTCATCCATCTCTAGCACTTGTAAACAATCAAATTCATTGTATTATAACATATTCTAACCCAAAATAACTTTATACAAGCCATTTACTCCCTCAAAGCATTGGTTGTGGGTTCTTATCCCATTTGGGACCAAACTTCAACAAGTCTTTCTTCACACTTCTAAACATTCTTCATCCATCTCTAGCACTTTTAATCAATCAAATTCATTGTATTATAACATATTCTAACCCAAAATAACTTTATACAAGCCATTTACTACCTCAAAGCATTGGTTGTCGGTTCTTATCCCATTTAGGACCAAACTTCAACAAGTCTTTCTTCACACTTCTAAACATTCTTCATCCATCTCTAGCACTTGTAATCAATCAAATTCATTGTATTATAACATATTCTAACCCAAAATAACTTTATACAAGCAATTAACTACATCAAAGCAATGTTTGTGGGTTCTTATCCCATTTGGGACCAAACTTCAACAAGTCTTTCTTCACACTTCTAAACATTCTTCATCCATCTCTAGCACTTGTAAACAATCAAATTCATTGTATTATAACATATTCTAACCCAAAATAACTTTATACAAGCCATTTACTACCTCAAAGCAATGTTTGTGGGATCTTATCCCATTTGGGACCAAACTTCAACAAGTCTTTCTTCACACTTCTAAACATTCTTCATCCATCTCTAGCACTTGTAATCAATCAAATTCATTGTATTATAACATATTCTAACCCAAAATAACTTTATACAAGCAATTAACTACATCAAAGCAATGTTTGTGGGTTCTTATCCCATTTGGGACCAAACTTCAACAAGTCTTTCTTCACACTTCTAAACATTCTTCATCCATCTCTAGCACTTGTAAACAATCAAATTCATTGTATTATAACATATTCTAACCCAAAATAACTTTATTCAAGCCATTTACTCCCTCAAAGCATTGGTTGTGGGTTCTTATCCCATTTGGGACCAAACTTCAACAAGTCTTTCTTCACACTTCTAAACATTCTTCATCCATCTCTAGCACTTTTAATCAATCAAATTCATTGTATTATAACATATTCTAACCCAAAATAACTTTATACAAGCCATTTACTACCTCAAAGCATTGGTTGTGGGTTCTTATCCCATTTAGGACCAAACTTCAACAAGTCTTTCTTCACACTTCTAAACATTCTTCATCCATCTCTAGCACTTGTAAACAATCAAATTCATTGTATTATAACATATTCTACCCAAAATAACTTTATACAAGCCATTTACTGCCTCAAAGCATTGGTTGTGGGTTCTTATCCCATTTGGGACCAAACTTCAACAAGTCTTTCTTCACACTTCTAAACATTCTTCATCCATCTCTAGCACTTGTAAACAATCAAATTCATTGTATTATAACATATTCTAACCCAAAATAACTTTATACAAGCCATTTACTACCTCAAAGCAATGTTTGTGGGATCTTATCCCATTTGGGACCAAACTTCAACAAGTCTTTCTTCACACTTCTAAACATTCTTCATCCATCTCTAGCACTTGTAATCAATCAAATTCATTGTATTATAACATATTCTAACCCAAAATAACTTTATACAAGCCATTTACTACCTCAAAGCATTGGTTGTGGGTTCTTATCCCATTTAAGACCAAACTTCAACAAGTCTTTCTTCACACTTCTAAACATTCTTCATCCATCTCTAGCACTTGTAAACAATCAAATTCATTGTATTATAACATATTATAACCCAAAATAACTTTGTACAAGCAATTAACTACCTCAAAGCAATGTTTGTGGGTTCTTATTGTGAATTGGGTGTAGAAATGATCATGTCCGAGAAGTCATATCCGGGATCGAGTACCTCGAGCCACGACCGTCCGTACGTCCGTACAGTCGTCAATATGAGGCCGTCCGTACATACATCAATTGGAGGCCTGATCTTGCACAACCACTTCAGCCCATTTAAAGGGCCTTATTCGTAGTAGAAGAGAAGCAAAGAAGGAGGCCTAGATCCTTCTATTCTAGCCGTTGGAGGATGCGCAAGTGGAGAGGTCACATGTGTGTTTAAACACTTTTACCAAGAGATGTCACTTTCGAGTTAGGTCAAACGTGTATAGCCTTAGGGTTTTGGGATTCTTTTTGTAGCTGTCCATATATAGCTTTGTATGTTGTTCTAAATGAAGTAAGTAGAGTTTTTACACTCTTTCTTCTATTCTCTCTCATTTCGCAAATCAACAACACCATTCTTCTTTCTCATTCGATCCAAATCTCCTAATCTCCTAATCTCTTTATTCACTCGATCTTTTACTTCAAATCTTACATGGTATCAGAGCCAGGTTGCTCCTAATCGACCTATTTTCTCACCCACCTCATCCGCAAACTTATTCTCTTTATTTCTCATCCGCTCTTGAAATCTTCTTTTACTTCACCTCTTTACCCGTCGGTTAATAGCTTTACCCAACGGTCCATTCTCCATGGAAGGTCTCAAGAGCTTAGTCGTTCCAGTCACTCTCAAGGGTGGAAACTACTTGTTGTGGGCGAGAACCACAAAAACAGCCTTGTGCGGCCGTGGGTTGTGGAGCCACATCGAGAAGAGTGAAGCTCCACAAGATGCAACCACCAAAGAAGGGAAAGAAGTTGTCCCGGTCGATGAAGAGAAATGGTTCCAAGAGGACCAAAATGTTCTTGCTCTCATCCAAAATTCTCTAGATGCTCCAATTCTTGAAGCATACTCCTATTGCGAAACCGCAAAGGAGCTATGGGACACTCTCAAGAATGTTTTTGGTAACATTACCAATCTAAACCGTGTCTTTGAGGTTAAGAGAGCTATCAATAACCTTAGCCAAGAAGACATGGAGTTTACCAAACATTTTGGGAAGTTTAGATCCCTATGGGCTGAGCTTGAAATGCTAAGGCCAAACACGATGGATCCGGCGGTCATCAACGAACGTCGAGAACAAGACAAGGTGTTCGGTCTTCTTCTCACCTTGAATGCGTCGTACAACGACCTCATTAAGCACATACTCCGGGCGGACAAGCTTCCAAGCCTCGATGAAGTGTGCTCTCAAGTGCAAAGAGAACATGGCTCCATGGGCTTGTTCGGTGGAAAAGGAGAACTTGTCACCGCTAATCAAGTTGAAGTAGCCTCAGCCAACAAAAGCTATTATAGGGGAAACAACAACAACAACAACGGTCACAAGAGGCCCTTTTGCCACCATTGCAAGAAAAACGGTCATGTTCGTGAGAAGTGTTGGATACTTCACCCTCACCTTCGCCCGAGAGATGACAACCATGAGCCTCGAGCCCACATTGCAAGCACATCCGGCGAAGCAAACCCTCCACAAGTCAAGTCTCAAGTCATTGAAGGAGGTGCCACTGCTCTCAATGCATCCTCGGAGCTGGTGAGGCGATCCGACCTCGATGCTCTCATTAAGGCACTCAAAGAATCATCCGGTAATGTGAATCTTGCCCTTAACTCCATTAAACCGCTTATAGTAGATTCCGGAGCCTCTCATCACATGATTAGTGATTCTAAATTAATTAGTGATATAGAACCGGCTTTAGGAAATGTAACTATAGCCAATGGAGATAAGGTACCGGTTAAAGGAATTGGAACATTGAAATTGTTTAACAAAAATACAAAAGCTTTCTATATGCCTAACTTTGCTTCTAATCTAGTCTCGGTTAGGAAAGCTACTAGGGATCTTAATTGTCATGTTATATTCGGTCCTAATGATGTGTATTTTCAGGATATTGAGACAAGTAAACTTCTTGGCCAAGGCAAGACCAAAGATGATCTCTATGTTCTTAAGAATACCGACTTATCTACCTCTCCCTCATCATGTTTTAGTTCCATTGTTGTTAGTGCTAATAGTGCCATTTGGCATGCTAGACTCGGTCACCCTCATACTCGTGCTTTAAGTTTAATGTTGCCTAATGTTTCTTTTAAGAATGATGAATGTGAAGCATGTATTCTTGGCAAACATTGCAAATCGGTTTTTCCAAAGTCTATGACTATTTATGATAATTGCTTTGATCTTGTTCACTCGGATGTGTGGACTTCACCTTGCATGTCTAGAGAAAACCATAAGTATTTTGTCACATTTATTGATGAGAAATCTAAGTATACTTGGCTAACCTTGCTTCCTACTAAAGATAGGGTCCTAGAAGCTTTCACAAATTTTCAAAATTATGTGACTAATCACTTTAATGCCAAGATTAAGATTTTGAGATCAGATAATGGAGGGGAGTATACTAGCCTTGCATTCAAACAACACCTCAACAAACATGGAATCATTCACCAAACTAGTTGCCCATACACTCCACAACAAAACGGTGTAGCCGAGAGGAAGAATAGGCATCTCATGGAAGTTGCAAGATCAATGATGTTCCATACAAACGTTCCAAAACGTTTTTGGGGAGATGCCGTTGTATCCGCATGCTACTTGATCAACCGGACTCCAACAAAAATACTAAGCGATCTCTCACCTTTTGAAGTCCTTAATAAAATTAAACCGTCTCTCAATCACTTACGTGTGTTTGGTTGTGTGTGCTATGTGTTAAAACCAGGAGAACTCCGGAACAAACTTGAAGCCAAAAGTATCAAAGGAATGTTCATCGGATACTCTATCACGCAAAAAGGATACAAATGCTATGATCCAGAAACAAGGAAAGTAATGGTGTCTCGAGATGTTAAGTTTGTGGAAACAAAGGGCTACTATGATGAAAAGAATTGGGAAAGCTTGAAAGACTTATCTCAATCTACTTCCGACCGAGCCACAAACCTTCGGATGATTCTTGAAAAGCTCGGTCTCGAAAACCTTCAAGCTTCTAATCAAAGATCAACCTCTCCGGAAGAGTCTATTCCGAGAGAAGAAGAGGAGAATCTAGCCCCGGAAAGCCCAAGTGATGACACTAACGATCTAGACAATGAGTATGGTGAAGAAGAGGAAGGTTTAAATTCACTTGGAAGTGAAACTGAGTCCAACACTCAAGAAAATGTGCCTCAAGATGAAAATGTGGTTCATCTTAGAAGAAGTGAACGTCTTAAACAACCACCATCAAATTGGAGGAACACTCGGGTCTACTACAACAACATGGCTGTGGCCCATCCGATTCAAGCCGTGTGCACTCTTGCACATTTCCCTAGTGAACATCAAGCATATCTAACTCAAGTGGACTCTCATTGGATTCCACAAACATATGAGGAAGCTCGGGAACACAAAGAATGGAGAGATGCGGTGGAAAATGAAACCAAGTCCATGGAATCAAATCATACTTGGGATGAGTCCGAACTACCTAAAGGAAAGAAGGCAGTCACCTCTAGATGGATATTCACTATCAAGTACAAGAGTGACGGGGGGATAGAACGCTATAAAGCTCGGCTTGTAGCTAGAGGTTTTACACAAACGTATGGAGAAGACTATCTTGATACATTTGCTCCGGTAGCTAAACTCCACACCGTCCGAGTGGTTCTCTCATTAGCCGTGAACTTGGAATGGGAATTATGGCAAATGGACGTGAAGAATGCATTTCTTCAAGGAGAACTTGAGGATGAAGTCTATATGAGACCACCACCGGGCATGGAAGATACAATAGCTCCCGGGAAAGTTTTGAAGCTCAAGAAAGCTATCTATGGACTCAAACAATCACCAAGAGCTTGGTACCACAAGCTTAGTACAACACTAATGGGTAGAGGCTTCAAGAAGTCGGAAGCCGATCACACTCTTTTCACCCTACCAAGTAAAGAAGGTATTGTAGTCATTCTTGTGTATGTTGATGATATCATCATATCCGGGAATGACAAGGTAGGGATTCAAGATACAAAAGTATTTCTTAAAACTGTTTTTGATATTAAAGATCTTGGAGAACTAAAATATTTTCTTGGTATAGAAGTGTGTAGATCCAAAGAAGGATTGTTTTTATCACAAAGAAAGTATGCTATTGACCTTTTGAATGAAGTAGGGAAGCTTGGATCAAGACCAGTAGCCGCTCCTCTTGACCCGGATTACCAAACAAATGGAAAGGGGGAGCTTGGAGAAGAGCCATTTGATGACCCTACACAATACCGACGACTAGTAGGTAAACTAATATATCTTACCATTACACGACCTGATATTTGTTTTGCTGTGAATCAGGTCTCTCAACACATGCAAGCACCAACAATGCACCATTGGGACATGGTGAGCCGGATACTTAAGTACATCAAAGGAGCTCCTGGCCAAGGCATTTGGATGGGTTGCAACAACAATACAGAGCTTGTTGGTTATTGTGATGCGGATTATGCCGGAGATAGAAAGGATAGAAGATCAACAACCGGATATTGCACGTTCATTGGAGGCAATCTTGTTACATGGAAAAGCAAGAAGCAAATAGTTGTGTCTCTCTCTAGTGCCGAGTCGGAATATAGAGCAATGAGGAAGCTCACAACTGAATTAATATGGCTTAAAGCTCTTCTTAAAGACCTTGGAGTGGAATCATCAAGTCCGATCACCATGCACTGTGATAATGAAGCCGCTATACACATTGCATCAAACTCGGTCTTTCATGAAAGAACAAAACATATTGAAGTCGATTGCCACAAGGTTCGAGAGCAAGTTGGATTGGGAGTCATAACTTGCGGATATCTTCACCAAGGCAGCAAGTCCACAAGTGTGTGAATACATTCACTCCAAACTTGGTCTTGTGGATCTCACCAAACCATAACACTCACACTCTTTTTCCCTTATGTATAGTTTTTCCCATGTGGTTTTCTATACTAAGGTTTTTAATGAGGTGGGTGGTTATTGTTTCAAGCTTAACCTTAAAGATCTTCTTAAAGGTTAAGCTTGAGGGGGAGTGTGAATTGGGTGTAGAAATGATCATGTCCGAGAAGTCATATCCGGGATCGAGTACCTCGAGCCACGACCGTCCGTACGTCCGTACAGTCGTCAATATGAGGCCGTCCGTACATACATCAATTGGAGGCCTGATCTTGCACAACCACTTCAGCCCATTTAAAGGGCCTTATTCGTAGTAGAAGAGAAGCAAAGAAGGAGGCCTAGATCCTTCTATTCTAGCCGTTGGAGGATGCGCAAGTGGAGAGGTCACATGTGTGTTTAAACACTTTTACCAAGAGATGTCACTTTCGAGTTAGGTCAAACGTGTATAGCCTTAGGGTTTTGGGATTCTTTTTGTAGCTGTCCATATATAGCTTTGTATGTTGTTCTAAATGAAGTAAGTAGAGTTTTTACACTCTTTCTTCTATTCTCTCTCATTTCGCAAATCAACAACACCATTCTTCTTTCTCATTCGATCCAAATCTCCTAATCTCCTAATCTCTTTATTCACTCGATCTTTTACTTCAAATCTTACACTTATCCCATTTGGGACCAAACTTCAACAAGTCTTTCTTCACACTTCTAAACATTCTTCATCCATCTCTAGCACTTGTAAACAATCAAATTCATTGTATTATAACATATTATAACCCAAAATAACTTTATACAAGCCATTTACTGCCTCAAAGCATTGGTTGTGGGTTCTTATCCCATTTGGGACCAAACTTCAACAAGTCTTTCTTCACGCTTCTAAACATTCTTCATCCATCTCTAGCACTTGTAATCAATTAAATTCATTGTATTATAACATATTCTAACCCAAAATAACTTTATACAAGCCATTTACTTCCTCAAAGCATTGGTTGTGGGTTCTTATCCCATTTGAGACCAAACTTCAAAAAGTCTTTCTTCACACTTCTAAACATTCTTCAGCCATCTCTAGCACTTGTAAACAATCAAATTCATTGTATTATAACATATTCTAACCCAAAACAACTTTATACAAGCCATTTACTGCCTCAAAGCATTGGTTGTGGGTTCTTATCCCATTTGGGACCAAACTTCAACAAGTCTTTCTTCACACTTCTAAACATTCTTCATCCATCTCTAGCACTTGTAATCAATCAAATTCATTGAATTATAACATATTATAACCCAAAATAACTTTATACAAGCCATTTACTTCCTCAAAGCATTGGTTGTGGGTTCTTATCCCATTTGAGACCAAACTTCAACAAGTCTTTCTTCACACTTCTAAACATTGTTCAGCCATCTCTAGCACTTGTAAACAATCAAATTCATTGTATTATAACATATTCTAACCCAAAATAACTTTATACAAGCCATTTACTGCCTCAAAGCATTGGTTGTGGGTTCTTATCCCATATGGGACCAAACTTCAACAAGTCTTTCTTCACACTTCTAAACATTCTTCATCCATCTCTAGCACTTGTAAACAATCAAATTCATTGTATTTTAACATATTCTAACCTAAAATAACTTTATACAAGCCATTCACTCCCTCAAAGCATTGG
Organism: Capsella bursa-pastoris; assembly: GCA_036452645.1. Taxonomy (NCBI): domain Eukaryota; kingdom Viridiplantae; phylum Streptophyta; class Magnoliopsida; order Brassicales; family Brassicaceae; genus Capsella; species Capsella bursa-pastoris. Next base: position 8,320,106 of record CP144192.1, read on the forward strand.
TTGTGGGTTCTTATCCCATTTGGGACTAAACTTCAACAAGTCTTTCTTCACACTTCTAAACATTCTTCATCCATCTCTAGCACTTGTAATCAATCAAATTCATTGTATTATAACATATTCTAACCCAAAATAACTTTATACAAGCTATTTACTGCCTCAAAGCATTGGTTGTGGGTTCTTATCCCATTTGGGACCAAACTTCAACAAGTCTTTCTTCACACTTCTAAACATTCTTCATCCATCTCTAGCACTTGTAATCAATCAAATTCATTGTATTATAACATATTCTAACCCAAAATAACTTTATACAAGCAATTAACTACATCAAAGCAATGTTTGTGGGTTCTTATCCCATTTGGGACCAAACTTCAACAAGTCTTTCTTCACACTTCTAAACATTCTTCATCCATCTCTAGCACTTGTAAACAATCAAATTCATTGTATTATAACATATTCTAACCCAAAATAACTTTATACAAGCCATTTACTACCTCAAAGCAATGTTTGTGGGATCTTATCCCATTTGGGACCAAACTTCAACAAGTCTTTCTTCACACTTCTAAACATTCTTCATCCATCTCTAGCACTTGTAATCAATCAAATTCATTGTATTATAACATATTCTAACCCAAAATAACTTTATACAAGCCATTTACTACCTCAAAGCATTGGTTGTGGGTTCTTATCCCATTTAAGACCAAACTTCAACAAGTCTTTCTTCACACTTCTAAACATTCTTCATCCATCTCTAGCACTTGTAAACAATCAAATTCATTGTATTATAACATATTATAACCCAAAATAACTTTGTACAAGCAATTAACTACCTCAAAGCAATGTTTGTGGGTTCTTATCCCATTTGGGACCAAACTTCAACAAGTCTTTCTTCACACTTCTAAACATTCTTCATCCATCTCTAGCACTTGTAAACAATCAAATTCATTGTATTATAACATATTATAACCCAAAATAACTTTATACAAGCCATTTACTGCCTCAAAGCATTGGTTGTGGGTTCTTATCCCATTTGGGACCAAACTTCAACAAGTCTTTCTTCACGCTTCTAAACATTCTTCATCCATCTCTAGCACTTGTAATCAATTAAATTCATTGTATTATAACATATTCTAACCCAAAATAACTTTATACAAGCCATTTACTTCCTCAAAGCATTGGTTGTGGGTTCTTATCCCATTTGAGACCAAACTTCAACAAGTCTTTCTTCACACTTCTAAACATTGTTCAGCCATCTCTAGCACTTGTAAACAATCAAATTCATTGTATTATAACATATTCTAACCCAAAATAACTTTATACAAGCCATTTACTGCCTCAAAGCATTGGTTGTGGGTTCTTATCCCATATGGGACCAAACTTCAACAAGTCTTTCTTCACACTTCTAAACATTCTTCATCCATCTCTAGCACTTGTAAACAATCAAATTCATTGTATTTTAACATATTCTAACCCAAAATAACTTTATACAAGCCATTCACTCCCTCAAAGCATTGGTTGTGGGTTCTTATCCCATTTGGGACTAAACTTCAACAAGTCTTTCTTCACACTTCTAAACATTCTTCATCCATCTCTAGCACTTGTAATCAATCAAATTCATTGTATTATAACATATTCTAACCCAAAATAACTTTATACAAGCTATTTACTGCCTCAAAGCATTGGTTGTGGGTTCTTATCCCATTTGGGACCAAACTTCAACAAGTCTTTCTTCACACTTCTAAACATTCTTCATCCATCTCTAGCACTTGTAATCAATCAAATTCATTGTATTATAACATATTCTAACCCAAAATAACTTTATACAAGCAATTAACTACATCAAAGCAATGTTTGTGGGTTCTTATCCCATTTGGGACCAAACTTCAACAAGTCTTTCTTCACACTTCTAAACATTCTTCATCCATCTCTAGCACTTGTAAACAATCAAATTCATTGTATTATAACATATTCTAACCCAAAATAACTTTATACAAGCCATTTACTACCTCAAAGCAATGTTTGTGGGATCTTATCCCATTTGGGACCAAACTTCAACAAGTCTTTCTTCACACTTCTAAACATTCTTCATCCATCTCTAGCACTTGTAATCAATCAAATTCATTGTATTATAACATATTCTAACCCAAAATAACTTTATACAAGCCATTTACTACCTCAAAGCATTGGTTGTGGGTTCTTATCCCATTTAAGACCAAACTTCAACAAGTCTTTCTTCACACTTCTAAACATTCTTCATCCATCTCTAGCACTTGTAAACAATCAAATTCATTGTATTATAACATATTATAACCCAAAATAACTTTGTACAAGCAATTAACTACCTCAAAGCAATGTTTGTGGGTTCTTATCCCATTTGGGACCAAACTTCAACAAGTCTTTCTTCACACTTCTAAACATTCTTCATCCATCTCTAGCACTTGTAAACAATCAAATTCATTGTATTATAACATATTATAACCCAAAATAACTTTATACAAGCCATTTACTGCCTCAAAGCATTGGTTGTGGGTTCTTATCCCATTTGGGACCAAACTTCAACAAGTCTTTCTTCACGCTTCTAAACATTCTTCATCCATCTCTAGCACTTGTAATCAATTAAATTCATTGTATTATAACATATTCTAACCCAAAATAACTTTATACAAGCCATTTACTTCCTCAAAGCATTGGTTGTGGGTTCTTATCCCATTTGAGACCAAACTTCAACAAGTCTTTCTTCACACTTCTAAACATTGTTCAGCCATCTCTAGCACTTGTAAACAATCAAATTCATTGTATTATAACATATTCTAACCCAAAATAACTTTATACAAGCCATTTACTGCCTCAAAGCATTGGTTGTGGGTTCTTATCCCATATGGGACCAAACTTCAACAAGTCTTTCTTCACACTTCTAAACATTCTTCATCCATCTCTAGCACTTGTAAACAATCAAATTCATTGTATTTTAACATATTCTAACCCAAAATAACTTTATACAAGCCATTCACTCCCTCAAAGCATTGGTTGTGGGTTCTTATCCCATTTGGGACTAAACTTCAACAAGTCTTTCTTCACACTTCTAAACATTCTTCATCCATCTCTAGCACTTGTAATCAATCAAATTCATTGTATTATAACATATTCTAACCCAAAATAACTTTATACAAGCTATTTACTGCCTCAAAGCATTGGTTGTGGGTTCTTATCCCATTTGGGACCAAACTTCAACAAGTCTTTCTTCACACTTCTAAACATTCTTCATCCATCTCTAGCACTTGTAATCAATCAAATTCATTGTATTATAACATATTCTAACCCAAAATAACTTTATACAAGCAATTAACTACATCAAAGCAATGTTTGTGGGTTCTTATCCCATTTGGGACCAAACTTCAACAAGTCTTTCTTCACACTTCTAAACATTCTTCATCCATCTCTAGCACTTGTAAACAATCAAATTCATTGTATTATAACATATTCTAACCCAAAATAACTTTATACAAGCCATTTACTACCTCAAAGCAATGTTTGTGGGATCTTATCCCATTTGGGACCAAACTTCAACAAGTCTTTCTTCACACTTCTAAACATTCTTCATCCATCTCTAGCACTTGTAAACAATCAAATTCATTGTATTATAACATATTCTAACCCAAAATAACTTTATACAAGCCATTTACTCCCTCAAAGCATTGGTTGTGGGTTCTTATCCCATTTAAGACCAAACTTCAACAAGTCTTTCTTCACACTTCTAAACATTCTTCATCCATCTCTAGCACTTGTAAACAATCAAATTCATTGTATTATAACATATTATAACCCAAAATAACTTTGTACAAGCAATTAACTACCTCAAAGCAATGTTTGTGGGTTCTTATCCCATTTGGGACCAAACTTCAACAAGTCTTTCTTCTTACTTCTAAACATTCTTCATCCATCTCTAGCACTTGTAAACAATCAAATTCATTGTATTATAACATATTATAACCCAAAATAACTTTATACAAGCCATTTACTGCCTCAAAGCATTGGTTGTGGGTTCTTATCCCATTTGGGACCAAACTTCAACAAGTCTTTCTTCACGCTTCTAAACATTCTTCATCCATCTCTAGCACTTGTAATCAATTAAATTCATTGTATTATAACATATTCTAACCCAAAATAACTTTATACAAGCCATTTACTTCCTCAAAGCATTGGTTGTGGGTTCTTATCCCATTTGAGACCAAACTTCAAAAAGTCTTTCTTCACACTTCTAAACATTCTTCAGCCATCTCTAGCACTTGTAAACAATCAAATTCATTGTATTATAACATATTCTAACCCAAAACAACTTTATACAAGCCATTTACTGCCTCAAAGCATTGGTTGTGGGTTCTTATCCCATTTGGGACCAAACTTCAACAAGTCTTTCTTCACACTTCTAAACATTCTTCATCCATCTCTAGCACTTGTAATCAATCAAATTCATTGAATTATAACATATTATAACCCAAAATAACTTTATACAAGCCATTTACTTCCTCAAAGCATTGGTTGTGGGTTCTTATCCCATTTGAGACCAAACTTCAACAAGTCTTTCTTCACACTTCTAAACATTCTTCAGCCATCTCTAGCACTTGTAAACAATCAAATTCATTGTATTATAACATATTCTAACCCAAAACAACTTTATACAAGCCATTTACTGCCTCAAAGCATTGGTTGTGGGTTCTTATCCCATTTGGGACCAAACTTCAACAAGTCTTTCTTCACACTTCTAAACATTCTTCATCCATCTCTAGCACTTGTAATCAATCAAATTCATTGAATTATAACATATTATAACCCAAAATAACTTTATACAAGCCATTTACTTCCTCAAAGCATTGGTTGTGGGTTCTTATCCCATTTGAGACCAAACTTCAACAAGTCTTTCTTCACACTTCTAAACATTGTTCAGCCATCTCTAGCACTTGTAAACAATCAAATTCATTGTATTATAACATATTCTAACCCAAAATAACTTTATACAAGCCATTTACTGCCTCAAAGCATTGGTTGTGGGTTCTTATCCCATATGGGACCAAACTTCAACAAGTCTTTCTTCACACTTCTAAACATTCTTCATCCATCTCTAGCACTTGTAAACAATCAAATTCATTGTATTTTAACATATTCTAACCCAAAATAACTTTATACAAACCATTCACTCCCTCAAAGCATTGGTTGTGGGTTCTTATCCCATTTGGGACTAAACTTCAACAAGTCTTTCTTCACACTTCTAAACATTCTTCATCCATCTCTAGCACTTGTAATCAATCAAATTCATTGTATTATAACATATTCTAACCCAAAATAACTTTATACAAGCTATTTACTGCCTCAAAGCATTGGTTGTGGGTTGTTATCCCATTTGGGACCAAACTTCAACAAGTCTTTCTTCACACTTCTAAACATTCTTCATCCATCTCTAGCACTTGTAATCAATCAAATTCATTGTATTATAACATATTCTAACCCAAAATAACTTTATACAAGCAATTAACTACATCAAAGCAATGTTTGTGGGTTCTTATCCCATTTGGGACCAAACTTCAACAAGTCTTTCTTCACACTTCTAAACATTCTTCATCCATCTCTAGCACTTGTAAACAATCAAATTCATTGTATTATAACATATTCTAACCCAAAATAACTTTATACAAGCCATTTACTACCTCAAAGCAATGTTTGTGGGATCTTATCCCATTTGGGACCAAACTTCAACAAGTCTTTCTTCACACTTCTAAACATTCTTCATCCATCTCTAGCACTTGTAAACAATCAAATTCATTGTATTTTAACATATTCTAACCCAAAATAACTTTATACAAGCCATTTACTACCTCAAAGCATTGGTTGTGGGTTCTTATCCCATTTAAGACCAAACTTCAACAAGTCTTTCTTCACACTTCTAAACATTCTTCATCCATCTCTAGCACTTGTAATCAATCAAATTCATTGTATTATAACATATTCTAACCCAAAATAACTTTATACAAGCAATTAACTACATCAAAGCAATGTTTGTGGGTTCTTATCCCATTTGGGACCAAACTTCAACAAGTCTTTCTTCACACTTCTAAACATTCTTCATCCATCTCTAGCACTTGTAAACAATCAAATTCATTGTATTATAACATATTCTAACCCAAAATAACTTTATACAAGCCATTTACTACCTCAAAGCAATGTTTGTGGGATCTTATCCCATTTGGGACCAAACTTCAACAAGTCTTTCTTCACACTTCTAAACATTCTTCATCCATCTCTAGCACTTGTAAACAATCAAATTCATTGTATTATAACATATTCTAACCCAAAATAACTTTATACAAGCCATTTACTCCCTCAAAGCATTGGTTGTGGGTTCTTATCCCATTTAAGACCAAACTTCAACAAGTCTTTCTTCACACTTCTAAACATTCTTCATCCATCTCTAGCACTTGTAAACAATCAAATTCATTGTATTATAACATATTATAACCCAAAATAACTTTGTACAAGCAATTAACTACCTCAAAGCAATGTTTGTGGGTTCTTATCCCATTTGGGACCAAACTTCAACAAGTCTTTCTTCACACTTCTAAACATTCTTCATCCATCTCTAGCACTTGTAAACAATCAAATTCATTGTATTATAACATATTATAACCCAAAATAACTTTATACAAGCCATTTACTGCCTCAAAGCATTGGTTGTGGGTTCTTATCCCATTTGGGACCAAACTTCAACAAGTCTTTCTTCACGCTTCTAAACATTCTTCATCCATCTCTAGCACTTGTAATCAATTAAATTCATTGTATTATAACATATTCTAACCCAAAATAACTTTATACAAGCCATTTACTTCCTCAAAGCATTGGTTGTGGGTTCTTATCCCATTTGAGACCAAACTTCAAAAAGTCTTTCTTCACACTTCTAAACATTCTTCAGCCATCTCTAGCACTTGTAAACAATCAAATTCATTGTATTATAACATATTCTAACCCAAAACAACTTTATACAAGCCATTTACTGCCTCAAAGCATTGGTTGTGGGTTCTTATCCCATTTGGGACCAAACTTCAACAAGTCTTTCTTCACACTTCTAAACATTCTTCATCCATCTCTAGCACTTGTAATCAATCAAATTCATTGAATTATAACATATTATAACCCAAAATAACTTTATACAAGCCATTTACTTCCTCAAAGCATTGGTTGTGGGTTCTTATCCCATTTGAGACCAAACTTCAACAAGTCTTTCTTCACACTTCTAAACATTCTTCAGCCATCTCTAGCACTTGTAAACAATCAAATTCATTGTATTATAACATATTCTAACCCAAAACAACTTTATACAAGCCATTTACTGCCTCAAAGCATTGGTTGTGGGTTCTTATCCCATTTGGGACCAAACTTCAACAAGTCTTTCTTCACACTTCTAAACATTCTTCATCCATCTCTAGCACTTGTAATCAATCAAATTCATTGAATTATAACATATTATAACCCAAAATAACTTTATACAAGCCATTTACTTCCTCAAAGCATTGGTTGTGGGTTCTTATCCCATTTGAGACCAAACTTCAACAAGTCTTTCTTCACACTTCTAAACATTGTTCAGCCATCTCTAGCACTTGTAAACAATCAAATTCATTGTATTATAACATATTCTAACCCAAAATAACTTTATACAAGCCATTTACTGCCTCAAAGCATTGGTTGTGGGTTCTTATCCCATATGGGACCAAACTTCAACAAGTCTTTCTTCACACTTCTAAACATTCTTCATCCATCTCTAGCACTTGTAAACAATCAAATTCATTGTATTTTAACATATTCTAACCCAAAATAACTTTATACAAGCCATTCACTCCCTCAAAGCATTGGTTGTGGGTTCTTATCCCATTTGGGACTAAACTTCAACAAGTCTTTCTTCACACTTCTAAACATTCTTCATCCATCTCTAGCACTTGTAATCAATCAAATTCATTGTATTATAACATATTCTAACCCAAAATAACTTTATACAAGCTATTTACTGCCTCAAAGCATTGGTTGTGGGTTGTTATCCCATTTGGGACCAAACTTCAACAAGTCTTTCTTCACACTTCTAAACATTCTTCATCCATCTCTAGCACTTGTAATCAATCAAATTCATTGTATTATAACATATTCTAACCCAAAATAACTTTATACAAGCAATTAACTACATCAAAGCAATGTTTGTGGGTTCTTATCCCATTTGGGACCAAACTTCAACAAGTCTTTCTTCACACTTCTAAACATTCTTCATCCATCTCTAGCACTTGTAAACAATCAAATTCATTGTATTATAACATATTCTAACCCAAAATAACTTTATACAAGCCATTTACTACCTCAAAGCAATGTTTGTGGGATCTTATCCCATTTGGGACCAAACTTCAACAAGTCTTTCTTCACACTTCTAAACATTCTTCATCCATCTCTAGCACTTGTAATCAATCAAATTCATTGTATTATAACATATTCTAACCCAAAATAACTTTATACAAGCCATTTACTACCTCAAAGCATTGGTTGTGGGTTCTTATCCCATTTAAGACCAAACTTCAACAAGTCTTTCTTCACACTTCTAAACATTCTTCATCCATCTCTAGCACTTGTAAACAATCAAATTCATTGTATTATAACATATTATAACCCAAAATAACTTTGTACAAGCAATTAACTACCTCAAAGCAATGTTTGTGGGTTCTTATCCCATTTGGGACCAAACTTCAACAAGTCTTTCTTCACACTTCTAAACATTCTTCATCCATCTCTAGCACTTGTAAACAATCAAATTCATTGTATTATAACATATTCTAACCCAAAATAACTTTATACAAGCCATTTACTCCCTCAAAGCATTGGTTGTGGGTTCTTATCCCATTTGGGACCAAACTTCAACAAGTCTTTCTTCACACTTCTAAACATTCTTCATCCATCTCTAGCACTTGTAAACAATCAAATTCATTGTATTATAACATATTATAACCCAAAATAACTTTGTATAAGCAATTAACTACCTCAAAGCAATGTTTGTGGGTTCTTATCCCATTTGGGACCAAACTTCAACAAGTCTTTCTTCACACTTCTAAACATTCTTCATCCATCTCTAGCACTTGTAAACAATCAAATTCATTGTATTATAACATATTATAACCCAAAATAACTTTATACAAGCCATTTACTGCCTCAAAGCATTGGTTGTGGGTTCTTATCCCATTTGGGACCAAACTTCAACAAGTCTTTCTTCACGCTTCTAAACATTCTTCATCCATCTCTAGCACTTGTAATCAATTAAATTCATTGTATTATAACATATTCTAACCCAAAATAACTTTATACAAGCCATTTACTTCCTCAAAGCATTGGTTGTGGGTTCTTATCCCATTTGAGACCAAACTTCAAAAAGTCTTTCTTCACACTTCTAAACATTCTTCAGCCATCTCTAGCACTTGTAAACAATCAAATTCATTGTATTATAACATATTCTAACCCAAAACAACTTTATACAAGCCATTTACTGCCTCAAAGCATTGGTTGTGGGTTCTTATCCCATTTGGGACCAAACTTCAACAATTCTTTCTTCACACTTCTAAACATTCTTCATCCATCTCTAGCACTTGTAATCAATCAAATTCATTGAATTATAACATATTATAACCCAAAATAACTTTATACAAGCCATTTACTTCCTCAAAGCATTGGTTGTGGGTTCTTATCCCATTTGAGACCAAACTTCAACAAGTCTTTCTTCACACTTCTAAACATTCTTCAGCCATCTCTAGCACTTGTAAACAATCAAATTCATTGTATTATAACATATTCTAACCCAAAATAACTTTATACAAGCCATTTACTGCCTCAAAGCATTGGTTGTGGGTTCTTATCCCATATGGGACCACACTTCAACAAGTCTTTCTTCACACTTCTAAACATTCTTCATCCATCTCTAGCACTTGTAAACAATCAAATTCATTGTATTTTAACATATTCTAACCCAAAATAACTTTATACAAGCCATTCACTCCCTCAAAGCATTGGTTGTGGGTTCTTATCCCATTTGGGACCAAACTTCAACAAGTCTTTCTTCACACTTATAAACATTCTTCATCCATCTCTAGCACTTGTAATCAATCAAATTCATTGTATTATAACATATTCTAACCCAAAATAACTTTATACAAGCCATTCACTCCCTCAAAGCATTGGTTGTGGGTTCTTATCCCATTTGGGACTAAACTTCAACAAGTCTTTCTTCACACTTCTAAACATTCTTCATCCATCTCTAGCACTTGTAATCAATCAAATTCATTGTATTATAACATATTCTAACCCAAAATAACTTTATACAAGAAATTAACTACCTCAAAGCAATGTTTGTGGGTTCTTATCCCATTTGGGACCAAACTTCAACAAGTCTTTCTTCACACTTCTAAACATTCTTCATCCATCTCTAGCACTTGTAAACAATCAAATTCATTGTATTATAACATATTCTAACCCAAAATAACTTTATACAAGCCATTTACTCCCTCAAAGCATTGGTTGTGGGTTCTTATCCCATTTGGGACCAAAGTTCAACAAGTCTTTCTTCACACTTATAAACAATCTTCATCCATATCTACCACTTGTACTCAATCAAATTCATTGTATTATAACATATTCTAACCCAAAATAACTTTATACAAGCCATTTACTACCTCAAAGCAATGTTTGTGGGATCTTATCCCATTTGGGACCAAACTTCAACAAGTCTTTCTTCACACTTCTAAACATTCTTCATCCATCTCTAGCACTTGTAAACAATCAAAATCATTGTATTATAACATATTCTAACCCAAAATAACTTTATACAAGCCATTTACTACCTCAAAGCAATGTTTGTGGGATCTTATCCCATTTGGGACCAAACTTCAACAAGTCTTTCTTCACACTTCTAAACATTCTTCATCCATCTCTAGCACTTGTAAACAATCAAATTCATTGTATTATAACATATTATAACCCAAAATAACTTTATACAAGCCATTTACTCCCTCAAAGCATTGGTTGTGGGTTCTTATCCCATTTGGGACCAAACTTCAACAAGTCTTTCTTCACACTTCTAAACATTCTTCATCCATCTCTAGCACTTTTAATTAATCAAATTCATTGTATTATAACATATTCTAACCCAAAATAACTTTATACAAGCCATTTACTACCTCAAAGCATTGGTTGTGGGTTCTTATCCCATTTAGGACCAAACTTCAACAAGTCTTTCTTCACACTTCTAAACATTCTTCATCCATCTCTAGCACTTGTAATCAATCAAATTCATTGTATTATAACATATTCTAACCCAAAATAACTTTATACAAGCAATTAACTACATCAAAGCAATGTTTGTGGGTTCTTATCCCATTTGGGACCAAACTTCAACAAGTCTTTCTTCACACTTCTAAACATTCTTCATCCATCTCTAGCACTTGTAAACAATCAAATTCATTGTATTATAACATATTCTAACCCAAAATAACTTTATACAAGCCATTTACTACCTCAAAGCAATGTTTGTGGGATCTTATCCCATTTGGGACCAAACTTCAACAAGTCTTTCTTCACACTTCTAAACATTCTTCATCCATCTCTAGCACTTGTAATCAATCAAATTCATTGTATTATAACATATTCTAACCCAAAATAACTTTATACAAGCCATTTACTACCTCAAAGCATTGGTTGTGGGTTCTTATCCCATTTAAGACCAAACTTCAACAAGTCTTTCTTCACACTTCTAAACATTCTTCATCCATCTCTAGCACTTGTAAACAATCAAATTCATTGTATTATAACATATTATAACCCAAAATAACTTTGTACAAGCAATTAACTACCTCAAAGCAATGTTTGTGGGTTCTTATCCCATTTGGGACCAAACTTCAACAAGTCTTTCTTCACACTTCTAAACATTCTTCATCCATCTCTAGCACTTGTAAACAATCAAATTCATTGTATTATAACATATTATAACCCAAAATAACTTTATACAAGCCATTTACTGCCTCAAAGCATTGGTTGTGGGTTCTTATCCCATTTGGGACCAAACTTCAACAAGTCTTTCTTCACGCTTCTAAACATTCTTCATCCATCTCTAGCACTTGTAATCAATTAAATTCATTGTATTATAACATATTCTAACCCAAAATAACTTTATACAAGCCATTTACTTCCTCAAAGCATTGGTTGTGGGTTCTTATCCCATTTGAGACCAAACTTCAAAAAGTCTTTCTTCACACTTCTAAACATTCTTCAGCCATCTCTAGCACTTGTAAACAATCAAATTCATTGTATTATAACATATTCTAACCCAAAACAACTTTATACAAGCCATTTACTGCCTCAAAGCATTGGTTGTGGATTCTTATCCCATTTGGGACCAAACTTCAACAAGTCTTTCTTCACACTTCTAAACATTCTTCATCCATCTCTAGCACTTGTAATCAATCAAATTCATTGAATTATAACATATTATAACCCAAAATAACTTTATACAAGCCATTTACTTCCTCAAAGCATTGGTTGTGGGTTCTTATCCCATTTGAGACCAAACTTCAACAAGTCTTTCTTCACACTTCTAAACATTCTTCAGCCATCTCTAGCACTTGTAAACAATCAAATTCATTGTATTATAACATATTCTAACCCAAAATATCTTTATACAAGCCATTTACTACCTCAAAGCATTGGTTGTGGGTTCTTATCCCATTTGGGACCAAACTTCAACAAGTCTTTCTTCACACTTCTAAACATTCTTCATCCATCTCTAGCACTTGTAATCAATCAAATTCATTGAATTATAACATATTATAACCCAAAATAACTTTATACAAGCAATTAACAACCTCAAAGCAATGTTTGTGGGTTCTTATCCCATTTGGGACCAAACTTCAACAAGTCTTTCTTCACACTTCTAAACATTCTTCATCCATCTCTAGCACTTATAAACAATCAAATTCATTGTATTATGAAATATTCTAACCCAAAATGACTTTATACAAGCTATTTACTGCCTCAAAGCATTGGTTGTGCGTTCTTATCCCATTTGGGACCAAACTTCAACAAGTCTTTCTTCACACTTCTAAACATTCTTCATCCATCTCTAGCACTTGTAAAAATCAAATTCATTGTATTATAACATATTCTAACCCAAAATAACTTTATACAAGCCATTTACTACCTCAAAGCAATGTTTGTCGGATCTTATCCCATTTGGGACCAAACTTCAACAAATCTTTCTTCACACTTCTAAACATTCTTCTGTAAGATTTGAAGTAAAAGATCGAGTGAATAAAGAGATTAGGAGATTAGGAGATTTGGATCGAATGAGAAAGAAGAATGGTGTTGTTGATTTGCGAAATGAGAGAGAATAGAAGAAAGAGTGTAAAAACTCTACTTACTTCATTTAGAACAACATACAAAGCTATATATGGACAGCTACAAAAAGAATCCCAAAACCCTAAGGCTATACACGTTTGACCTAACTCGAAAGTGACATCTCTTGGTAAAAGTGTTTAAACACACATGTGACCTCTCCACTTGCGCATCCTCCAACGGCTAGAATAGAAGGATCTAGGCCTCCTTCTTTGCTTCTCTTCTACTACGAATAAGGCCCTTTAAATGGGCTGAAGTGGTTGTGCAAGATCAGGCCTCCAATTGATGTATGTACGGACGGCCTCATATTGACGACTGTACGGACGTACGGACGGTCGTGGCTCGAGGTACTCGATCCCGGATATGACTTCTCGGACATGATCATTTCTACACCCAATTCACACTCCCCCTCAAGCTTAACCTTTAAGAAGATCTTTAAGGTTAAGCTTGAAACAATAACCACCCACCTCATTAAAAACCTTAGTATAGAAAACCACATGGGAAAAACTATACATAAGGGAAAAAGAGTGTGAGTGTTATGGTTTGGTGAGATCCACAAGACCAAGTTTGGAGTGAATGTATTCACACACTTGTGGACTTGCTGCCTTGGTGAAGATATCCGCAAGTTGTTCGGAGCTTTTGGTGTAACACGGTAGAATGACTCCCAATCCAACTTGCTCTCGAACCTTGTGGCAATCGACTTCAATATGTTTTGTTCTTTCATGAAAGACCGAGTTTGATGCAATGTGTATAGCGGCTTCATTATCACAGTGCATGGTGATCGGACTTGATGATTCCACTCCAAGGTCTTTAAGAAGAGCTTTAAGCCATATTAATTCAGTTGTGAGCTTCCTCATTGCTCTATATTCCGACTCGGCACTAGAGAGAGACACAACTTTTTGCTTCTTGCTTTTCCATGTAACAAGATTGCCTCCAATGAACGTGCAATATCCGGTTGTTGATCTTCTATCCTTTCTATCTCCGGCATAATCCGCATCACAATAACCAACAAGCTCTGTATTGTTGTTGCAACCCATCCAAATGCCTTGGCCAGGAGCTCCTTTGATGTACTTAAGTATCCGGCTCACCATGTCCCAATGGTGCATTGTTGGTGCTTGCATGTGTTGAGAGACCTGATTCACAGCAAAACAAATATCAGGTCGTGTAATGGTAAGATATATTAGTTTACCTACTAGTCGTCGGTATTGTGTAGGGTCATCAAATGGCTCTTCTCCAAGCTCCCCCTTTCCATTTGTTTGGTAATCCGGGTCAAGAGGAGCGGCTACTGGTCTTGATCCAAGCTTCCCTACTTCATTCAAAAGGTCAATAGCATACTTTCTTTGTGATAAAAACAATCCTTCTTTGGATCTACACACTTCTATACCAAGAAAATATTTTAGTTCTCCAAGATCTTTAATATCAAAAACAGTTTTAAGAAATACTTTTGTATCTTGAATCCCTACCTTGTCATTCCCGGATATGATGATATCATCAACATACACAAGAATGACTACAATACCTTCTTTACTTGGTAGGGTGAAAAGAGTGTGATCGGCTTCCGACTTCTTGAAGCCTCTACCCATTAGTGTTGTACTAAGCTTGTGGTACCAAGCTCTTGGTGATTGTTTGAGTCCATAGATAGCTTTCTTGAGCTTCAAAACTTTCCCGGGAGCTATTGTATCTTCCATGCCCGGTGGTGGTCTCATATAGACTTCATCCTCAAGTTCTCCTTGAAGAAATGCATTCTTCACGTCCATTTGCCATAATTCCCATTCCAAGTTCACGGCTAATGAGAGAACCACTCGGACGGTGTGGAGTTTAGCTACCGGAGCAAATGTATCAAGATAGTCTTCTCCATACGTTTGTGTAAAACCTCTAGCTACAAGCCGAGCTTTATAGCGTTCTATCCCCCCGTCACTCTTGTACTTGATAGTGAATATCCATCTAGAGGTGACTGCCTTCTTTCCTTTAGGTAGTTCGGACTCATCCCAAGTATGATTTGATTCCATGGCCTTGGTTTCATTTTCCACCGCATCTCTCCATTCTTTGTGTTCCCGAGCTTCCTCATATGTTTGTGGAATCCAATGAGAGTCCACTTGAGTTAGATATGCTTGATGTTCACTAGGGAAATGTGCAAGAGTGCACACGGCTTGAATCGGATGGGCCACAGCCATGTTGTTGTAGTAGACCCGAGTGTTCCTCCAATTTGATGGTGGTTGTTTAAGACGTTCACTTCTTCTAAGATGAACCACATTTTCATCTTGAGGCACATTTTCTTGAGTGTTGGACTCAGTTTCACTTCCAAGTGAATTTAAACCTTCCTCTTCTTCACCATACTCATTGTCTAGATCGTTAGTGTCATCACTTGGGCTTTCCGGGGCTAGATTCTCCTCTTCTTCTCTCGGAATAGACTCTTCCGGAGAGGTTAATCTTTGATTAGAAGCTTGAAGGTTTTCGAGACCGAGCTTTTCAAGAATCATCCGAAGGTTTGTGGCTCGGTCGGAAGTAGATTGAGATAAGTCTTTCAAGCTTTCCCAATTCTTTTCATCATAGTAGCCCTTTGTTTCCACAAACTTAACATCTCGAGACACCATTACTTTCCTTGTTTCTGGATCATAGCATTTGTATCCTTTTTGCGTGATAGAGTATCCGATGAACATTCCTTTGATACTTTTGGCTTCAAGTTTGTTCCGGAGTTCTCCTGGTTTTAACACATAGCACACACAACCAAACACACGTAAGTGATTGAGAGACGGTTTAATTTTATTAAGGACTTCAAAAGGTGAGAGATCGCTTAGTATTTTTGTTGGAGTCCGGTTGATCAAGTAGCATGCGGATACAACGGCATCTCCCCAAAAACGTTTTGGAACGTTTGTATGGAACATCATTGATCTTGCAACTTCCATGAGATGCCTATTCTTCCTCTCGGCTACACCGTTTTGTTGTGGAGTGTATGGGCAACTAGTTTGGTGAATGATTCCATGTTTGTTGAGGTGTTGTTTGAATGCAAGGCTAGTATACTCCCCTCCATTATCTGATCTCAAAATCTTAATCTTGGCATTAAAGTGATTAGTCACATAATTTTGAAAATTTGTGAAAGCTTCTAGGACCCTATCTTTAGTAGGAAGCAAGGTTAGCCAAGTATACTTAGATTTCTCATCAATAAATGTGACAAAATACTTATGGTTTTCTCTAGACATGCAAGGTGAAGTCCACACATCCGAGTGAACAAGATCAAAGCAATTATCATAAATAGTCATAGACTTTGGAAAAACCGATTTGCAATGTTTGCCAAGAATACATGCTTCACATTCATCATTCTTAAAAGAAACATTAGGCAACATTAAACTTAAAGCACGAGTATGAGGGTGACCGAGTCTAGCATGCCAAATGGCACTATTAGCACTAACAACAATGGAACTAAAACATGATGAGGGAGAGGTAGATAAGTCGGTATTCTTAAGAACATAGAGATCATCTTTGGTCTTGCCTTGGCCAAGAAGTTTACTTGTCTCAATATCCTGAAAATACACATCATTAGGACCGAATATAACATGACAATTAAGATCCCTAGTAGCTTTCCTAACCGAGACTAGATTAGAAGCAAAGTTAGGCATATAGAAAGCTTTTGTATTTTTGTTAAACAATTTCAATGTTCCAATTCCTTTAACCGGTACCTTATCTCCATTGGCTATAGTTACATTTCCTAAAGCCGGTTCTATATCACTAATTAATTTAGAATCACTAATCATGTGATGAGAGGCTCCGGAATCTACTATAAGCGGTTTAATGGAGTTAAGGGCAAGATTCACATTACCGGATGATTCTTTGAGTGCCTTAATGAGAGCATCGAGGTCGGATCGCCTCACCAGCTCCGAGGATGCATTGAGAGCAGTGGCACCTCCTTCAATGACTTGAGACTTGACTTGTGGAGGGTTTGCTTCGCCGGATGTGCTTGCAATGTGGGCTCGAGGCTCATGGTTGTCATCTCTCGGGCGAAGGTGAGGGTGAAGTATCCAACACTTCTCACGAACATGACCGTTTTTCTTGCAATGGTGGCAAAAGGGCCTCTTGTGACCGTTGTTGTTGTTGTTGTTTCCCCTATAATAGCTTTTGTTGGCTGAGGCTACTTCAACTTGATTAGCGGTGACAAGTTCTCCTTTTCCACCGAACAAGCCCATGGAGCCATGTTCTCTTTGCACTTGAGAGCACACTTCATCGAGGCTTGGAAGCTTGTCCGCCCGGAGTATGTGCTTAATGAGGTCGTTGTACGACGCATTCAAGGTGAGAAGAAGACCGAACACCTTGTCTTGTTCTCGACGTTCGTTGATGACCGCCGGATCCATCGTGTTTGGCCTTAGCATTTCAAGCTCAGCCCATAGGGATCTAAACTTCCCAAAATGTTTGGTAAACTCCATGTCTTCTTGGCTAAGGTTATTGATAGCTCTCTTAACCTCAAAGACACGGTTTAGATTGGTAATGTTACCAAAAACATTCTTGAGAGTGTCCCATAGCTCCTTTGCGGTTTCGCAATAGGAGTATGCTTCAAGAATTGGAGCATCTAGAGAATTTTGGATGAGAGCAAGAACATTTTGGTCCTCTTGGAACCATTTCTCTTCATCGACCGGGACAACTTCTTTCCCTTCTTTGGTGGTTGCATCTTGTGGAGCTTCACTCTTCTCGATGTGGCTCCACAACCCACGGCCGCACAAGGCTGTTTTTGTGGTTCTCGCCCACAACAAGTAGTTTCCACCCTTGAGAGTGACTGGAACGACTAAGCTCTTGAGACCTTCCATGGAGAATGGACCGTTGGGTAAAGCTATTAACCGACGGGTAAAGAGGTGAAGTAAAAGAAGATTTCAAGAGCGGATGAGAAATAAAGAGAATAAGTTTGCGGATGAGGTGGGTGAGAAAATAGGTCGATTAGGAGCAACCTGGCTCTGATACCATGTAAGATTTGAAGTAAAAGATCGAGTGAATAAAGAGATTAGGAGATTAGGAGATTTGGATCGAATGAGAAAGAAGAATGGTGTTGTTGATTTGCGAAATGAGAGAGAATAGAAGAAAGAGTGTAAAAACTCTACTTACTTCATTTAGAACAACATACAAAGCTATATATGGACAGCTACAAAAAGAATCCCAAAACCCTAAGGCTATACACGTTTGACCTAACTCGAAAGTGACATCTCTTGGTAAAAGTGTTTAAACACACATGTGACCTCTCCACTTGCGCATCCTCCAACGGCTAGAATAGAAGGATCTAGGCCTCCTTCTTTGCTTCTCTTCTACTACGAATAAGGCCCTTTAAATGGGCTGAAGTGGTTGTGCAAGATCAGGCCTCCAATTGATGTATGTACGGACGGCCTCATATTGACGACTGTACGGACGTACGGACGGTCGTGGCTCGAGGTACTCGATCCCGGATATGACTTCTCGGACATGATCATTTCTACACCCAATTCACAATAAGAACCCACAAACATTGCTTTGAGGTAGTTAATTGCTTGTACAAAGTTATTTTGGGTTATAATATGTTATAATACAATGAATTTGATTGTTTACAAGTGCTAGAGATGGATGAAGAATGTTTAGAAGTGTGAAGAAAGACTTGTTGAAGTTTGGTCTTAAATGGGATAAGAACCCACAACCAATGCTTTGAGGTAGTAAATGGCTTGTATAAAGTTATTTTGGGTTAGAATATGTTATAATACAATGAATTTGATTGATTACAAGTGCTAGAGATGGATGAAGAATGTTTAGAAGTGTGAAGAAAGACTTGTTGAAGTTTGGTCCCAAATGGGATAAGATCCCACAAACATTGCTTTGAGGTAGTAAATGGCTTGTATAAAGTTATTTTGGGTTAGAATATGTTATAATACAATGAATTTGATTGTTTACAAGTGCTAGAGATGTTATAATACAATGAATTTGATTCTTCATCCATCTCTAGCACTTGTAAACAATCAAATTCATTGTATTATAACATATTCTAACCCAAAATAACTTTATACAAGCCATTTACTACCTCAAAGCAATGTTTGTGGGATCTTATCCCATTTGGGACCAAACTTCAACAAGTCTTTCTTCACACTTCTAAACATTCTTCATCCATCTCTAGCACTTGTAATCAATCAAATTCATTGTATTATAACATATTCTAACCCAAAATAACTTTATACAAGCCATTTACTACCTCAAAGCATTGGTTGTGGGTTCTTATCCCATTTAAGACCAAACTTCAACAAGTCTTTCTTCACACTTCTAAACATTCTTCATCCATCTCTAGCACTTGTAAACAATCAAATTCATTGTATTATAACATATTATAACCCAAAATAACTTTGTACAAGCAATTAACTACCTCAAAGCAATGTTTGTGGGTTCTTATCCCATTTGGGACCAAACTTCAACAAGTCTTTCTTCACACTTCTAAACATTCTTCATCCATCTCTAGCACTTGTAAACAATCAAATTCATTGTATTATAACATATTATAACCCAAAATAACTTTATACAAGCCATTTCCTGCCTCAAAGCATTGGTTGTGGGTTCTTATCCCATTTGGGACCAAACTTCAACAAGTCTTTCTTCACGCTTCTAAACATTCTTCATCCATCTCTAGCACTTGTAATCAATTAAATTCATTGTATTATAACATATTCTAACCCAAAATAACTTTATACAAGCCATTTACTTCCTCAAAGCATTGGTTGTGGGTTCTTATCCTATTTGAGACCAAACTTCAAAAAGTCTTTCTTCACACTTCTAAACATTCTTCAGCCATCTCTAGCACTTGTAAACAATCAAATTCATTGTATTATAACATATTCTAACCCAAAACAACTTTATACAAGCCATTTACTGCCTCAAAGCATTGGTTGTGGATTCTTATCCCATTTGGGACCAAACTTCAACAAGTCTTTCTTCACACTTCTAAACATTCTTCATCCATCTCTAGCACTTGTAATCAATCAAATTCATTGAATTATAACATATTATAACCCAAAATAACTTTATACAAGCCATTTACTTCCTCAAAGCATTGATTGTGGGTTCTTATCCCATTTGAGACCAAACTTCAACAAGTCTTTCTTCACACTTCTAAACATTCTTCAGCCATCTCTAGCACTTGTAAACAATCAAATTCATTGTATCATAACATATTCTAACCCAAAATAACTTTATACAAGCCATTTACTGCCTCAAAGCATTGGTTGTGGGTTCTTATCCCATATGGGACCAAACTTCAACAAGTCTTTCTTCACACTTCTAAACATTCTTCATCCATCTCTAGCACTTGTAAACAATCAAATTCATTGTATTATAACATATTATAACCCAAAATAACTTTGTACAAGCAATTAACTACCTCAAAGCAATGTTTGTGGGTTCTTATCCCATTTGGGACCAAACTTCAACAAGTCTTTCTTCACGCTTCTAAACATTCTTCATCCATCTCTAGCACTTGTAATCAATTAAATTCATTGTATTATAACATATTCTAACCCAAAATAACTTTATACAAGCCATTTACTACCTCAAAGCAATGTTTGTGGGATCTTATCCCATTTGGGACCAAACTTCAACAAGTCTTTCTTCACACTTCTAAACATTCTTCATCCATCTCTAGCACTTGTAAACAATCAAATTCATTGTATTATAACATATTCTAACCCAAAATAACTTTATACAAGCCATTTACTACCTCAAAGCAATGTTTGTGGGATCTTATCCCATTTGGGACCAAACTTCAACAAGTCTTTCTTCACACTTCTAAACATTCTTCATCCATCTCTAGCACTTGTAAACAATCAAATTCATTGTATTATAACATATTCTAACCCAAAATAACTTTATACAAGCCATTTACTACCTCAAAGCAATGTTTGTGGGATCTTATCCCATTTGGGACCAAACTTCAACAAGTCTTTCTTCACACTTCTAAACATTCTTCATCCATCTCTAGCACTTGTAATCAATCAAATTCATTGTATTATAACATATTCTAACCCAAAATAACTTTATACAAGCCATTTACTACCTCAAAGCATTGGTTGTGGGTTCTTATCCCATTTAAGACCAAACTTCAACAAGTCTTTCTTCACACTTCTAAACATTCTTCATCCATCTCTAGCACTTGTAAACAATCAAATTCATTGTATTATAACATATTATAACCCAAAATAACTTTGTACAAGCAATTAACTACCTCAAAGCAATGTTTGTGGGTTCTTATCCCATTTGGGACCAAACTTCAACAAGTCTTTCTTCACACTTCTAAACATTCTTCATCCATCTCTAGCACTTGTAAACAATCAAATTCATTGTATTATAACATATTATAACCCAAAATAACTTTATACAAGCCATTTCCTGCCTCAAAGCATTGGTTGTGGGTTCTTATCCCATTTGGGACCAAACTTCAACAAGTCTTTCTTCACGCTTCTAAACATTCTTCATCCATCTCTAGCACTTGTAATCAATTAAATTCATTGTATTATAACATATTCTAACCCAAAATAACTTTATACAAGCCATTTACTTCCTCAAAGCATTGGTTGTGGGTTCTTATCCTATTTGAGACCAAACTTCAAAAAGTCTTTCTTCACACTTCTAAACATTCTTCAGCCATCTCTAGCACTTGTAAACAATCAAATTCATTGTATTATAACATATTCTAACCCAAAACAACTTTATACAAGCCATTTACTGCCTCAAAGCATTGGTTGTGGATTCTTATCCCATTTGGGACCAAACTTCAACAAGTCTTTCTTCACACTTCTAAACATTCTTCATCCATCTCTAGCACTTGTAATCAATCAAATTCATTGAATTATAACATATTATAACCCAAAATAACTTTATACAAGCCATTTACTTCCTCAAAGCATTGATTGTGGGTTCTTATCCCATTTGAGACCAAACTTCAACAAGTCTTTCTTCACACTTCTAAACATTCTTCAGCCATCTCTAGCACTTGTAAACAATCAAATTCATTGTATCATAACATATTCTAACCCAAAATAACTTTATACAAGCCATTTACTGCCTCAAAGCATTGGTTGTGGGTTCTTATCCCATATGGGACCAAACTTCAACAAGTCTTTCTTCACACTTCTAAACATTCTTCATCCATCTCTAGCACTTGTAAACAATCAAATTCATTGTATTATAACATATTATAACCCAAAATAACTTTGTACAAGCAATTAACTACCTCAAAGCAATGTTTGTGGGTTCTTATCCCATTTGGGACCAAACTTCAACAAGTCTTTCTTCACACTTCTAAACATTCTTCATCCATCTCTAGCACTTGTAAACAATCAAATTCATTGTATTATAACATATTATAACCCAAAATAACTTTATACAAGCCATTTACTGCCTCAAAGCATTGGTTGTGGGTTCTTATCCCATTTGGGACCAAACTTCAACAAGTCTTTCTTCACGCTTCTAAACATTCTTCATCCATCTCTAGCACTTGTAATCAATTAAATTCATTGTATTATAACATATTCTAACCCAAAATAACTTTATACAAGCCATTTACTACCTCAAAGCAATGTTTGTGGGATCTTATCCCATTTGGGACCAAACTTCAACAAGTCTTTCTTCACACTTCTAAACATTCTTCATCCATCTCTAGCACTTGTAAACAATCAAATTCATTGTATTATAACATATTCTAACCCAAAATAACTTTATACAAGCCATTTACTACCTCAAAGCAATGTTTGTGGGATCTTATCCCATTTGGGACCAAACTTCAACAAGTCTTTCTTCACACTTCTAAACATTCTTCATCCATCTCTAGCACTTGTAATCAATCAAATTCATTGTATTATAACATATTCTAACCCAAAATAACTTTATACAAGCCATTTACTACCTCAAAGCATTGGTTGTGGGTTCTTATCCCATTTAAGACCAAACTTCAACAAGTCTTTCTTCACACTTCTAAACATTCTTCATCCATCTCTAGCACTTGTAAACAATCAAATTCATTGTATTATAACATATTATAACCCAAAATAACTTTGTACAAGCAATTAACTACCTCAAAGCAATGTTTGTGGGTTCTTATCCCATTTGGGACCAAACTTCAACAAGTCTTTCTTCACACTTCTAAACATTCTTCATCCATCTCTAGCACTTGTAAACAATCAAATTCATTGTATTATAACATATTATAACCCAAAATAACTTTATACAAGCCATTTACTGCCTCAAAGCATTGGTTGTGGGTTCTTATCCCATTTGGGACCAAACTTCAACAAGTCTTTCTTCACACTTCTAAACATTCTTCAGCCATCTCTAGCACTTGTAAACAATCAAATTCATTGTATTATAACATATTCTAACCCAAAACAACTTTATACAAGCCATTTACTGCCTCAAAGCATTGGTTGTGGGTTCTTATGCCATTTGGGACCAAACTTCAACAAGTCTTTCTTCAACTTCTAAACATTCTTCATCCATCTCTAGCACTTGTAATCAATCAAATTCATTAAATTATAACATATTATAACCCAAAATAACTTTATACAAGCCATTTACTTCCTCAAAGCATTGGTTGTGAGTTCTTATCCCATTTGAGACCAAACTTCAACAAGTCTTTCTTCACACTTCTAAACATTCTTCAGCCATCTCTAGCACTTGTAAACAATCAAATTCATTGTATTATAACATATTCTAACCCAAAATAACTTTATACAAGCCATTTACTGCCTCAAAGCATTGGTTGTGGGTTCTTATCCCATATGGGACCAAACTTCAACAAGTCTTTCTTCACACTTCTAAACATTCTTCATCCATCTCTAGCACTTGTAAACAATCAAATTCATTGTATTTTAACATATTCTAACCCAAAATAACTTTATACAAGCCATTCACTCCCTCAAAGCATTGGTTGTGGGTTCTTATCCCATTTGGGACTAAACTTCAACAAGTCTTTCTTCACATTTCTAAACATTCTTCATCCATCTCTAGCACTTGTAATCAATCAAATTCATTGTATTATAACATATTCTAACCCAAAATAACTTTATACAAGCTATTTACTGCCTCAAAGCATTGGTTGTGGGTTCTTATCCCATTTGGGACCAAACTTCAACAAGTCTTTCTTCACACTTCTAAACATTCTTCATCCATCTCTAGCACTTGTAATCAATCAAATTCATTGTATTATAACATATTCTAACCCAAAATAACTTTATACAAGCAATTAACTACATCAAAGCAATGTTTGTGGGTTCTTATCCCATTTGGGACCAAACTTCAACAAGTCTTTCTTCACACTTCTAAACATTCTTCATCCATCTCTAGCACTTGTAAACAATCAAATTCATTGTATTATAACATATTCTAACCCAAAATAACTTTATACAAGCCATTTACTACCTCAAAGCAATGTTTGTGGGATCTTATCCCATTTGGGACCAAACTTCAACAAGTCTTTCTTCACACTTCTAAACATTCTTCATCCATCTCTAGCACTTGTAAACAATCAAATTCATTGTATTATAACATATTCTAACCCAAAATAACTTTATACAAGCCATTTACTACCTCAAAGCAATGTTTGTGGGATCTTATCCCATTTGGGACCAAACTTCAACAAGTCTTTCTTCACACTTCTAAACATTCTTCATCCATCTCTAGCACTTGTAATCAATCAAATTCATTGTATTATAACATATTCTAACCCAAAATAACTTTATACAAGCCATTTACTACCTCAAAGCATTGGTTGTGGGTTCTTATCCCATTTAAGACCAAACTTCAACAAGTCTTTCTTCACACTTCTAAACATTCTTCATCCATCTCTAGCACTTGTAAACAATCAAATTCATTGTATTATAACAGATTATAACCCAAAATAACTTTGTACAAGCAATTAACTACCTCAAAGCAATGTTTGTGGGTTCTTATCCCATTTGGGACCAAACTTCAACAAGTCTTTCTTCACACTTCTAAACATTCTTCATCCATCTCTAGCACTTGTAAACAATCAAATTCATTGTATTATAACATATTATAACCCAAAATAACTTTATACAAGCCATTTACTGCCTCAAAGCATTGGTTGTGGGTTCTTATCCCATTTGGGACCAAACTTCAACAAGTCTTTCTTCACGCTTCTAAACATTCTTCATCCATCTCTAGCACTTGTAATCAATTAAATGTGAATTGGGTGTAGAAATGATCATGTCCGAGAAGTCATATCCGGGATCGAGTACCTCGAGCCACGACCGTCCGTACGTCCGTACAGTCGTCAATATGAGGCCGTCCGTACATACATCAATTAGAGGCCTGATCTTGCACAACCACTTCAGCCCATTTAAAGGGCCTTATTCGTAGTAGAAGAGAAGCAAAGAAGGAGGCCTAGATCCTTCTATTCTAGCCGTTGGAGGATGCGCAAGTGGAGAGGTCACATGTGTGTTTAAACACTTTTACCAAGAGATGTCACTTTCGAGTTAGGTCAAACGTGTATAGCCTTAGGGTTTTGGGATTCTTTTTGTAGCTGTCCATATATAGCTTTGTATGTTGTTCTAAATGAAGTAAGTAGAGTTTTTACACTCTTTCTTCTATTCTCTCTCATTTCGCAAATCAACAACACCATTCTTCTTTCTCATTCGATCCAAATCTCCTAATCTCCTAATCTCTTTATTCACTCGATCTTTTACTTCAAATCTTACATGGTATCAGAGCAAGGTTGCTCCTAATCGACCTATTTTCTCACCCACCTCATCCGCAAACTTATTCTCTTTATTTCTCATCCGCTCTTGAAATCTTCTTTTACGTCACCTCTTTACCCGTCGGTTAATAGCTTTACCCAACGGTCCATTCTCCATGGAAGGTCTCAAGAGCTTAGTCGTTCCAGTCACTCTCAAGGGTGGAAACTACTTGTTGTGGGCGAGAACCACAAAAACAGCCTTGTGCGGCCGTGGGTTGTGGAGCCACATCGAGAAGAGTGAAGCTCCACAAGATGCAACCACCAAAGAAGGGAAAGAAGTTGTCCCGGTCGATGAAGAGAAATGGTTCCAAGAGGACCAAAATGTTCTTGCTCTCATCCAAAATTCTCTAGATGCTCCAATTCTTGAAGCATACTCCTATTGCGAAACCGCAAAGGAGCTATGGGACACTCTCAAGAATGTTTTTGGTAACATTACCAATCTAAACCGTGTCTTTGAGGTTAAGAGAGCTATCAATAACCTTAGCCAAGAAGACATGGAGTTTACCAAACATTTTGGGAAGTCTAGATCCCTATGGGCTGAGCTTGAAATGCTAAGGCCAAACACGATGGATCCGGCGGTCATCAACGAACGTCGAGAACAAGACAAGGTGTTCGGTCTTCTTCTCACCTTGAATGCGTCGTACAACGACCTCATTAAGCACATACTCCGGGCGGACAAGCTTCCAAGCCTCGATGAAGTGTGCTCTCAAGTGCAAAGAGAACATGGCTCCATGGGCTTGTTCGGTGGAAAAGGAGAACTTGTCACCGCTAATCAAGTTGAAGTAGCCTCAGCCAACAAAAGCTATTATAGGGGAAACAACAACAACAACAACGGTCACAAGAGGCCCTTTTGCCACCATTGCAAGAAAAACGGTCATGTTCGTGAGAAGTGTTGGATACTTCACCCTCACCTTCGCCCGAGAGATGACAACCATGAGCCTCGAGCCCACATTGCAAGCACATCCGGCGAAGCAAACCCTCCACAAGTCAAGTCTCAAGTCATTGAAGGAGGTGCCACTGCTCTCAATGCATCCTCGGAGCTGGTGAGGCGATCCGACCTCGATGCTCTCATTAAGGCACTCAAAGAATCATCCGGTAATGTGAATCTTGCCCTTAACTCCATTAAACCGCTTATAGTAGATTCCGGAGCCTCTCATCACATGATTAGTGATTCTAAATTAATTAGTGATATAGAACCGGCTTTAGGAAATGTAACTATAGCCAATGGAGATAAGGTACCGGTTAAAGGAATTGGAACATTGAAATTGTTTAACAAAAATACAAAAGCTTTCTATATGCCTAACTTTGCTTCTAATCTAGTCTCGGTTAGGAAAGCTACTAGGGATCTTAATTGTCATGTTATATTCGGTCCTAATGATGTGTATTTTCAGGATATTGAGACAAGTAAACTTCTTGGCCAAGGCAAGACCAAAGATGATCTCTATGTTCTTAAGAATACCGACTTATCTACCTCTCCCTCATCATGTTTTAGTTCCATTGTTGTTAGTGCTAATAGTGCCATTTGGCATGCTAGACTCGGTCACCCTCATACTCGTGCTTTAAGTTTAATGTTGCCTAATGTTTCTTTTAAGAATGATGAATGTGAAGCATGTATTCTTGGCAAACATTGCAAATCGGTTTTTCCAAAGTCTATGACTATTTATGATAATTGCTTTGATCTTGTTCACTCGGATGTGTGGACTTCACCTTGCATGTCTAGAGAAAACCATAAGTATTTTGTCACATTTATTGATGAGAAATCTAAGTATACTTGGCTAACCTTGCTTCCTACTAAAGATAGGGTCCTAGAAGCTTTCACAAATTTTCAAAATTATGTGACTAATCACTTTAATGCCAAGATTAAGATTTTGAGATCAGATAATGGAGGGGAGTATACTAGCCTTGCATTCAAACAACACCTCAACAAACATGGAATCATTCACCAAACTAGTTGCCCATACACTCCACAACAAAACGGTGTAGCCGAGAGGAAGAATAGGCATCTCATGGAAGTTGCAAGATCAATGATGTTCCATACAAACGTTCCAAAACGTTTTTGGGGAGATGCCGTTGTATCCGCATGCTACTTGATCAACCGGACTCCAACAAAAATACTAAGCGATCTCTCACCTTTTGAAGTCCTTAATAAAATTAAACCGTCTCTCAATCACTTACGTGTGTTTGGTTGTGTGTGCTATGTGTTAAAACCAGGAGAACTCCGGAACAAACTTGAAGCCAAAAGTATCAAAGGAATGTTCATCGGATACTCTATCACGCAAAAAGGATACAAATGCTATGATCCAGAAACAAGGAAAGTAATGGTGTCTCGAGATGTTAAGTTTGTGGAAACAAAGGGCTACTATGATGAAAAGAATTGGGAAAGCTTGAAAGACTTATCTCAATCTACTTCCGACCGAGCCACAAACCTTCGGATGATTCTTGAAAAGCTCGGTCTCGAAAACCTTCAAGCTTCTAATCAAAGATCAACCTCTCCGGAAGAGTCTATTCCGAGAGAAGAAGAGGAGAATCTAGCCCCGGAAAGCCCAAGTGATGACACTAACGATCTAGACAATGAGTATGGTGAAGAAGAGGAAGGTTTAAATTCACTTGGAAGTGAAACTGAGTCCAACACTCAAGAAAATGTGCCTCAAGATGAAAATGTGGTTCATCTTAGAAGAAGTGAACGTCTTAAACAACCACCATCAAATTGGAGGAACACTCGGGTCTACTACAACAACATGGCTGTGGCCCATCCGATTCAAGCCGTGTGCACTCTTGCACATTTCCCTAGTGAACATCAAGCATATCTAACTCAAGTGGACTCTCATTGGATTCCACAAACATATGAGGAAGCTCGGGAACACAAAGAATGGAGAGATGCGGTGGAAAATGAAACCAAGGCCATGGAATCAAATCATACTTGGGATGAGTCCGAACTACCTAAAGGAAAGAAGGCAGTCACCTCTAGATGGATATTCACTATCAAGTACAAGAGTGACGGGGGGATAGAACGCTATAAAGCTCGGCTTGTAGCTAGAGGTTTTACACAAACGTATGGAGAAGACTATCTTGATACATTTGCTCCGGTAGCTAAACTCCACACCGTCCGAGTGGTTCTCTCATTAGCCGTGAACTTGGAATGGGAATTATGGCAAATGGACGTGAAGAATGCATTTCTTCAAGGAGAACTTGAGGATGAAGTCTATATGAGACCACCACCGGGCATGGAAGATACAATAGCTCCCGGGAAAGTTTTGAAGCTCAAGAAAGCTATCTATGGACTCAAACAATCACCAAGAGCTTGGTACCACAAGCTTAGTACAACACTAATGGGTAGAGGCTTCAAGAAGTCGGAAGCCGATCACACTCTTTTCACCCTACCAAGTAAAGAAGGTATTGTAGTCATTCTTGTGTATGTTGATGATATCATCATATCCGGGAATGACAAGGTAGGGATTCAAGATACAAAAGTATTTCTTAAAACTGTTTTTGATATTAAAGATCTTGGAGAACTAAAATATTTTCTTGGTATAGAAGTGTGTAGATCCAAAGAAGGATTGTTTTTATCACAAAGAAAGTATGCTATTGACCTTTTGAATGAAGTAGGGAAGCTTGGATCAAGACCAGTAGCCGCTCCTCTTGACCCGGATTACCAAACAAATGGAAAGGGGGAGCTTGGAGAAGAGCCATTTGATGACCCTACACAATACCGACGACTAGTAGGTAAACTAATATATCTTACCATTACACGACCTGATATTTGTTTTGCTGTGAATCAGGTCTCTCAACACATGCAAGCACCAACAATGCACCATTGGGACATGGTGAGCCGGATACTTAAGTACATCAAAGGAGCTCCTGGCCAAGGCATTTGGATGGGTTGCAACAACAATACAGAGCTTGTTGGTTATTGTGATGCGGATTATGCCGGAGATAGAAAGGATAGAAGATCAACAACCGGATATTGCACGTTCATTGGAGGCAATCTTGTTACATGGAAAAGCAAGAAGCAAAAAGTTGTGTCTCTCTCTAGTGCCGAGTCGGAATATAGAGCAATGAGGAAGCTCACAACTGAATTAATATGGCTTAAAGCTCTTCTTAAAGACCTTGGAGTGGAATCATCAAGTCCGATCACCATGCACTGTGATAATGAAGCCGCTATACACATTGCATCAAACTCGGTCTTTCATGAAAGAACAAAACATATTGAAGTCGATTGCCACAAGGTTCGAGAGCAAGTTGGATTGGGAGTCATTCTACCGTGTTACACCAAAAGCTCCGAACAACTTGCGGATATCTTCACCAAGGCAGCAAGTCCACAAGTGTGTGAATACATTCACTCCAAACTTGGTCTTGTGGATCTCACCAAACCATAACACTCACACTCTTTTTCCCTTATGTATAGTTTTTCCCATGTGGTTTTCTATACTAAGGTTTTTAATGAGGTGGGTGGTTATTGTTTCAAGCTTAACCTTAAAGATCTTCTTAAAGGTTAAGCTTGAGGGGGAGTGTGAATTGGGTGTAGAAATGATCATGTCCGAGAAGTCATATCCGGGATCGAGTACCTCGAGCCACGACCGTCCGTACGTCCGTACAGTCGTCAATATGAGGCCGTCCGTACATACATCAATTGGAGGCCTGATCTTGCACAACCACTTCAGCCCATTTAAAGGGCCTTATTCGTAGTAGAAGAGAAGCAAAGAAGGAGGCCTAGATCCTTCTATTCTAGCCGTTGGAGGATGCGCAAGTGGAGAGGTCACATGTGTGTTTAAACACTTTTACCAAGAGATGTCACTTTCGAGTTAGGTCAAACGTGTATAGCCTTAGGGTTTTGGGATTCTTTTTGTAGCTGTCCATATATAGCTTTGTATGTTGTTCTAAATGAAGTAAGTAGAGTTTTTACACTCTTTCTTCTATTCTCTCTCATTTCGCAAATCAACAACACCATTCTTCTTTCTCATTCGATCCAAATCTCCTAATCTCCTAATCTCTTTATTCACTCGATCTTTTACTTCAAATCTTACATTAAATTCATTGTATTATAACATATTCTAACCCAAAATAACTTTATACAAGCCATTTACTTCCTCAAAGCATTGGTTGTGGGTTCTTATCCCATTTGAGACCAAACTTCAAAAAGTCTTTCTTCAGACTTCTAAACATTCTTCAGCCATCTCTAGCACTTGTAAACAATCAAATTCATTGTATTATAACATATTCTAACCCAAAACAACTTTATACAAGCCATTTACTGCCTCAAAGCATTGGTTGTGGGTTCTTATCCCATTTGGGACCAAACTTCAACAAGTCTTTCTTCACACTTCTAAACATTCTTCATCCATCTCTAGCACTTGTAATCAATCAAATTCATTGAATTATAACATATTATAACCCAAAATAACTTTATACAAGCCATTTACTGCCTCAAAGCATTGGTTGTGGGTTCTTATCCCATATGGGAACAAACTTCAACAAGTCTTTCTTCACACTTCTAAACATTCTTCATCCATCTCTAGCACTTGTACACAATCAAATTCATTGTATTATAACATATTATAACCCAAAATAACTTTGTACAAGCAATTAACTACCTCAAAGCAATGTTTGTGGGTTCTTATCCCATTTGGGACCAAACTTCAACAAGTCTTTCTTCACACTTCTAAACATTCTTCATCCATCTCTAGCACTTGTAAACAATCAAATTCATTGTATTATAACATATTATAACCCAAAATAACTTTATACAAGCCATTTACTGCCTCAAAGCATTGGTTGTGGGTTCTTATCCCATTTGGGACCAAACTTCAACAAGTCTTTCTTCACACTTCTAAACATTCTTCAGCCATCTCTAGCACTTGTAAACAATCAAATTCATTGTATTATAACATATTCTAACCCAAAACAACTTTATACAAGCCATTTACTGCCTCAAAGCATTGGTTGTGGGTTCTTATGCCATTTGGGACCAAACTTCAACAAGTCTTTCTTCAACTTCTAAACATTCTTCATCCATCTCTAGCACTTGTAATCAATCAAATTCATTGAATTATAACATATTATAACCCAAAATAACTTTATACAAGCCATTTACTTCCTCAAAGCATTGGTTGTGAGTTCTTATCCCATTTGAGACCAAACTTCAACAAGTCTTTCTTCACACTTCTAAACATTCTTCAGCCATCTCTAGCACTTGTAAACAATCAAATTCATTGTATTATAACATATTCTAACCCAAAAT
Organism: Capsella bursa-pastoris; assembly: GCA_036452645.1. Lineage (NCBI taxonomy): Eukaryota > Viridiplantae > Streptophyta > Magnoliopsida > Brassicales > Brassicaceae > Capsella > Capsella bursa-pastoris. Next base: position 8,352,532 of record CP144192.1, read on the forward strand.
AACTTTATACAAGCCATTTACTGCCTCAAAGCATTGGTTGTGGGTTCTTATCCCATATGGGACCAAACTTCAACAAGTCTTTCTTCACACTTCTAAACATTCTTCATCCATCTCTAGCACTTGTAAACAATCAAATTCATTGTATTTTAACATATTCTAACCCAAAATAACTTTATACAAGCCATTCACTCCCTCAAAGCATTGGTTGTGGGTTCTTATCCCATTTGGGACTAAACTTCAACAAGTCTTTCTTCACACTTCTAAACATTCTTCATCCATCTCTAGCACTTGTAATCAATCAAATTCATTGTATTATAACATATTCTAACCCAAAATAACTTTATACAAGCTATTTACTGCCTCAAAGCATTGGTTGTGGGTTCTTATCCCATTTGGGACCAAACTTCAACAAGTCTTTCTTCACACTTCTAAACATTCTTCATCCATCTCTAGCACTTGTAATCAATCAAATTCATTGTATTATAACATATTCTAACCCAAAATAACTTTATACAAGCAATTAACTACATCAAAGCAATGTTTGTGGGTTCTTATCCCATTTGGGACCAAACTTCAACAAGTCTTTCTTCACACTTCTAAACATTCTTCATCCATCTCTAGCACTTGTAAACAATCAAATTCATTGTATTATAACATATTCTAACCCAAAATAACTTTATACAAGCCATTTACTACCTCAAAGCAATGTTTGTGGGATCTTATCCCATTTGGGACCAAACTTCAACAAGTCTTTCTTCACACTTCTAAACATTCTTCATCCATCTCTAGCACTTGTAAACAATCAAATTCATTGTATTATAACATATTCTAACCCAAAACAACTTTATACAAGCCATTTACTGCCTCAAAGCATTGGTTGTGGGTTCTTATGCCATTTGGGACCAAACTTCAACAAGTCTTTCTTCAACTTCTAAACATTCTTCATCCATCTCTAGCACTTGTAATCAATCAAATTCATTGAATTATAACATATTATAACCCAAAATAACTTTATACAAGCCATTTACTTCCTCAAAGCATTGGTTGTGAGTTCTTATCCCATTTGAGACCAAACTTCAACAAGTCTTTCTTCACACTTCTAAACATTCTTCAGCCATCTCTAGCACTTGTAAACAATCAAATTCATTGTATTATAACATATTCTAACCCAAAATAACTTTATACAAGCCATTTACTGCCTCAAAGCATTGGTTGTGGGTTCTTATCCCATATGGGACCAAACTTCAACAAGTCTTTCTTCACACTTCTAAACATTCTTCATCCATCTCTAGCACTTGTAAACAATCAAATTCATTGTATTTTAACATATTCTAACCCAAAATAACTTTATACAAGCCATTCACTCCCTCAAAGCATTGGTTGTGGGTTCTTATCCCATTTAGGACCAAACTTCAACAAGTCTTTCTTCACACTTCTAAACATTCTTCATCCATCTCTAGCACTTGTAATCAATCAAATTCATTGTATTATAACATATTCTAACCCAAAATAACTTTATACAAGCAATTAACTACATCAAAGCAATGTTTGTGGGTTCTTATCCCATTTGGGACCAAACTTCAACAAGTCTTTCTTCACACTTCTAAACATTCTTCATCCATCTCTAGCACTTGTAATCAATCAAATTCATTGTATTATAACATATTCTAACCCAAAATAACTTTATACAAGCAATTAACTACATCAAAGCAATGTTTGTGGGTTCTTATCCCATTTGGGACCAAACTTCAACAAGTCTTTCTTCACACTTCTAAACATTCTTCATCCATCTCTAGCACTTGTAAACAATCAAATTCATTGTATTATAACATATTCTAACCCAAAATAACTTTATACAAGCCATTTACTACCTCAAAGCAATGTTTGTGGGATCTTATCCCATTTGGGACCAAACTTCAACAAGTCTTTCTTCACACTTCTAAACATTCTTCATCCATCTCTAGCACTTGTAATCAATCAAATTCATTGAATTATAACATATTATAACCCAAAATAACTTTATACAAGCCATTTACTGCCTCAAAGCATTGGTTGTGGGTTCTTATCCCATATGGGAACAAACTTCAACAAGTCTTTCTTCACACTTCTAAACATTCTTCATCCATCTCTAGCACTTGTAAACAATCAAATTCATTGTATTATAACATATTATAACCCAAAATAACTTTGTACAAGCAATTAACTACCTCAAAGCAATGTTTGTGGGTTCTTATCCCATTTGGGACCAAACTTCAACAAGTCTTTCTTCACACTTCTAAACATTCTTCATCCATCTCTAGCACTTGTAAACAATCAAATTCATTGTATTATAACATATTATAACCCAAAATAACTTTATACAAGCCATTTACTGCCTCAAAGCATTGGTTGTGGGTTCTTATCCCATTTGGGACCAAACTTCAACAAGTCTTTCTTCACACTTCTAAACATTCTTCAGCCATCTCTAGCACTTGTAAACAATCAAATTCATTGTATTATAACATATTCTAACCCAAAACAACTTTATACAAGCCATTTACTGCCTCAAAGCATTGGTTGTGGGTTCTTATGCCATTTGGGACCAAACTTCAACAAGTCTTTCTTCAACTTCTAAACATTCTTCATCCATCTCTAGCACTTGTAATCAATCAAATTCATTGAATTATAACATATTATAACCCAAAATAACTTTATACAAGCCATTTACTTCCTCAAAGCATTGGTTGTGAGTTCTTATCCCATTTGAGACCAAACTTCAACAAGTCTTTCTTCACACTTCTAAACATTCTTCAGCCATCTCTAGCACTTGTAAACAATCAAATTCATTGTATTATAACATATTCTAACCCAAAATAACTTTATACAAGCCATTTACTGCCTCAAAGCATTGGTTGTGGGTTCTTATCCCATATGGGACCAAACTTCAACAAGTCTTTCTTCACACTTCTAAACATTCTTCATCCATCTCTAGCACTTGTAAACAATCAAATTCATTGTATTTTAACATATTCTAACCCAAAATAACTTTATACAAGCCATTCACTCCCTCAAAGCATTGGTTGTGGGTTCTTATCCCATTTGGGACTAAACTTCAACAAGTCTTTCTTCACACTTCTAAACATTCTTCATCCATCTCTAGCACTTGTAATCAATCAAATTCATTGTATTATAACATATTCTAACCCAAAATAACTTTATACAAGCTATTTACTGCCTCAAAGCATTGGTTGTGGGTTCTTATCCCATTTGGGACCAAACTTCAACAAGTCTTTCTTCACACTTCTAAACATTCTTCATCCATCTCTAGCACTTGTAATCAATCAAATTCATTGTATTATAACATATTCTAACCCAAAATAACTTTATACAAGCAATTAACTACATCAAAGCAATGTTTGTGGGTTCTTATCCCATTTGGGACCAAACTTCAACAAGTCTTTCTTCACACTTCTAAACATTCTTCATCCATCTCTAGCACTTGTAAACAATCAAATTCATTGTATTATAACATATTCTAACCCAAAATAACTTTATACAAGCCATTTACTACCTCAAAGCAATGTTTGTGGGATCTTATCCCATTTGGGACCAAACTTCAACAAGTCTTTCTTCACACTTCTAAACATTCTTCATCCATCTCTAGCACTTGTAAACAATCAAATTCATTGTATTATAACATATTCTAACCCAAAATAACTTTATACAAGCCATTTACTACCTCAAAGCAATGTTTGTGGGATCTTATCCCATTTGGGACCAAACTTCAACAAGTCTTTCTTCACACTTCTAAACATTCTTCATCCATCTCTAGCACTTGTAATCAATCAAATTCATTGTATTATAACATATTCTAACCCAAAATAACTTTATACAAGCCATTTACTACCTCAAAGCATTGGTTGTGGGTTCTTATCCCATTTAAGACCAAACTTCAACAAGTCTTTCTTCACACTTCTAAACATTCTTCATCCATCTCTAGCACTTGTAAACAATCAAATTCATTGTATTATAACATATTATAACCCAAAATAACTTTGTACAAGCAATTAACTACCTCAAAGCAATGTTTGTGGGTTCTTATCCCATTTGGGACCAAACTTCAACAAGTCTTTCTTCACACTTCTAAACATTCTTCATCCATCTCTAGCACTTGTAAACAATCAAATTCATTGTATTATAACATATTATAACCCAAAATAACTTTATACAAGCCATTTACTGCCTCAAAGCATTGGTTGTGGGTTCTTATCCCATTTGGGACCAAACTTCAACAAGTCTTTCTTCACGCTTCTAAACATTCTTCATCCATCTCTAGCACTTGTAATCAATTAAATTCATTGTATTATAACATATTCTAACCCAAAATAACTTTATACAAGCCATTTACTTCCTCAAAGCATTGGTTGTGGGTTCTTATCCCATTTGAGACCAATTTTCAAAAAGTCTTTCTTCAGACTTCTAAACATTCTTCAGCCATCTCTAGCACTTGTAAACAATCAAATTCATTGTATTATAACATATTCTAACCCAAAACAACTTTATACAAGCCATTTACTGCCTCAAAGCATTGGTTGTGGGTTCTTATCCCATTTGGGACCAAACTTCAACAAGTCTTTCTTCACACTTCTAAACATTCTTCATCCATCTCTAGCACTTGTAATCAATCAAATTCATTGAATTATAACATATTATAACCCAAAATAACTTTATACAAGCCATTTACTTCCTCAAAGCATTGGTTGTGGGTTCTTATCCCATTTGAGACCAAACTTCAACAAGTCTTTCTTCACACTTCTAAACATTCTTCAGCCATCTCTAGCACTTGTAAACAATCAAATTCATTGTATTATAACATATTCTAACCCAAAATAACTTTATACAAGCATTTACTGCCTCAAAGTATTGGTTGTGGGTTCTTATCCCATATGGGACCAAACTTCAACAAGTCTTTCTTCACACTTCTAAACATTCTTCATCCATCTCTAGCACTTGTAAACAATCAAATTCATTGTATTATAACATATTCTAACCCAAAATAACATTATACAAGCCATTTACTACCTCAAAGCAATGTTTGTGGGATCTTATCCCATTTGGGACAAAACTTCAACAAGTCTTTCTTCACACTTCTAAACATTTTTCATCCATCTCTAGCACTTGTAATCAATCAAATTCATTGTATTATAACATATTCTAACCCAAAATAACTTTATACAAGCCATTTACAACCTCAAAGCAATGTTTGTGGGTTCTTATCCCATTTGGGACCAAACTTCAACAAGTCTTTCTTCACACTTCTAAACATTCTTCATCCATCTCTAGCACTTGTAAACAATCAAATTCATTGTATTATAACATATTCTAACCCAAAATAACTTTATACAAGCCATTTACTCCCTCAAAGCATTGGTTGTGGGTTCTTATCCCATTTGGGACCAAACTTCAACAAGTCTTTCTTCACACTTATAAACAATCTTCATCCATATCTACCACTTGTACTCAATCAAATTCATTGTATTATAACATATTCTAACCCAAAATAACATTATACAAGCCATTTACTACCTCAAAGCAATGTTTGTGGGATCTTATCCCATTTGGGACCAAACTTCAACAAGTCTTTCTTCACACTTCTAAACATTCTTCATCCATCTCTAGCACTTGTAATCAATCAAATTCATTGTATTATAACATATTCTAACCCAAAATAACTTTATACAAGCAATTAACTACATCAAAGCAATGTTTGTGGGTTCTTATCCCATTTGGGACCAAACTTCAACAAGTCTTTCTTCACACTTCTAAACATTCTTCATCCATCTCTAGCACTTGTAAACAATCAAATTCATTGTATTATAACATATTCTAACCCAAAATAACTTTATACAAGCCATTTACTACCTCAAAGCAATGTTTGTGGGATCTTATCCCATTTGGGACCAAACTTCAACAAGTCTTTCTTCACACTTCTAAACATTCTTCATCCATCTCTAGCACTTGTAAACAATCAAATTCATTGTATTATAACATATTCTAACCCAAAATGTTTAGAGGTGTGTTTGTAATTGTATCCACAGTTTCTGATGTCTCACCATGATCAACATTACTCATCCTTTCTTGTTCTTCTTCTGGTTTTTCCTGATTAGCCTTCTCATTAGGAGTTTCATCGTCTTGACTAACTGGAAACAACTGTGTTGGACTTCTGTCATCAAACACAACATTTACCGATTCCTCTACTCTCTTAAGACGTTTATTATACACTCTGTAAGCCATGCTGTTTGTTGCATATCCCAGAAAAATCCCTTCATCACTTCTTGCATCAAATTTTCCAAGATGATCTTTATCATTCAGAATGTAACAGATGCACCCCAAATGTATGAAAGTAGCACAAATTTGGTGTCTTTCCTTTCCAGATTTCGTATGGAGTAGTGCTCGTCTTTGGTTTGACATAGACACGATTGATGATATAGCAAGCTGTGTTAATAGCTTCAGCCCAGAACCTTGGTGACACATTGTTTCCATGAATCATTGCTCTTGCCATTTCTTGAAGAGTTCTGTTTTTCCTTTCTACAATTCCATTCTGCTGTGGCGTTCTTGGAGCAGAATATTGATGCCTAATGCCTTGCAAGTTACAGAACTTTTCAAACTCCTCATTCTGGAACTCACCACCATGATCACTTCGGATTTGAACAATGCTTCCCTTTTCAGTCTGCAACTGAAGAGCCAGAATCCTAAAGCTTTCAACAGCTTCTAATTTTTCTCTTAAGAATCTAACCCAAGTGTACCTTGAAAAGTCATCAACTAGTACAAAGACATACCTCTTCCCATTCAGGCTTTCTGTTTGCATTGGTCCCATGAGATCCATGTGGACAAGCTCAAGGATTTTTCTTGTTCCAATATCAGCTATTTTCTTGTGTTGAACTTTGATCTGCTTTCCTTTGCTGCATCCATCACACAGTGCATCAGATTTCCCTTCCAGCTAAGGTATTCCTCTAACCACTTCTGCATTTACAATCTTGATCAAACTCTGAGTGTTGATATGGCCTAGACGTCTATGCCACAGATCCAATTTAGAAGTTGTTGCAGAAAGACACGTTTCAGACTTCTTCCACATATAGCAGTTGTTTTCTGACCGCACACCTGAAAGCACTTCATTCTCATTCTCATCACAAGCACTACAGTTAATCTTGGTAAAAGACACTTTCAAACCATCATCGCAGAGCTGACTGATGCTAATTAAATTAGCTTTTAATCCTTCAACAAAGTAGACATTTTCCAGATGAGGTTGATTCGACTTGTCAATTAGACCTTTTCCTCTTATGTTACCCTTACCACCATCTCCAAAAGTAACTTTTCCACTTGACACACTTGAGTAGTTGTCAAGAGTGGTTCGATCTCCAGTCATGTGTCTAGAACACCCACTATCAAAGTACCAAGAATTACCATCCGAAGTCACAGTAGAAGTGTAAGCAACATAGGCATGCATAGCAGCTGCTGTGGGTTCTGCAACGGCCAATTTGCAGTTCAAGTCGTGGATGTCTCCTAACTTCTTCTTCAGATGTTCTACAGCAATTCTACTTCCAGAACTGTTGTAAACTCCCTCTTCTGCGTAATACATGTCATGAAGTCGTTTGTTAGATATTTCTCCCCGCATGTCTTCATATATGTCTTTCTTTGAAACCCACATATGACAGAACTTAGTTGGTTCCAAGTAGACTCTGTTCAAACTCCACAGCAGACAGTCTCTTTCCTTAAACTTATAACATCTGCTTCTTTGATGACCTTTTCTTCCACAGTGACCACATCCGTAAAACCTTCTGTGGAACACTCTTCTCGAAGAGTAAATCTGAGTGTTTTCCTTTCTCTTTACAGTGCTGGGTTTCTCTAACATCTCAGAGTCAGACTGTTGATTACCCACCGTTTCTTCTTCTAGCATACCACGGCTAGTGAACCTCAGAGGAGTTTTGTTGCACCGATCTTGACCTTCTTGATATCCTAATCCTTTATGCTCAGGCCTTTTCAGAATGTTATTCAAGTCACCAGATGCACTGTTCAGAATATCCTAATCCTTTATGATATGCTTATGTTTGTCGTTCAGCTCTCGTTCTAACATGGTTGCTCTTTCCCTTTCTTTGTTGAGATAGTTGTGAAGTTCTTCAGCTTTCTTGAACAGATCCTTAGTACACTTGTCTGAACTCAGAGTAGGAGTGGGAGGACGGTTTTTTTCTTCATAAGCATTTGCGATTTTAGCTTCAAGACTTAGCTTTTCTTCCAGAAGTTTGAGCTTGTCTTGACTCAGTTGCATCCAACTGTCATAGAGCGTTCTGTATTCCTTTTTGGGATTCACTTCATCGTTACTGTCTGAATCAGTGTCTGAATCTTGCAGTTCGTCTATTTTGGCTGTAAGGACAACAAGGCTTAGAAGATCATCTTCATCTTCATCTGTTTCAGACTCACTGAGGCTCAAGAAGGATCTTTCAGTGATTTTGTTCTTGTTAGGGCATTCTGATTTGACATGACCCATCCCTTTGCAGTCTGAACACTTGAGCTCTTTTCTTTTTGTAACAGGACACTCTAATTTGACATGACCAAAACCACCACACTCATAGCATTGAATTTCTCTTCTTTTTCCCGAGCCTTCATTCTCTGAAGAAAGAAATTTTCCACCAGAATTTCCTCCTCCTCTGTTATCCCAACGTCTTCCATCTCTATTGTTGTTCTTTTCAACATTTTTAGAGCTTTTCCAAAATTCCTTGCCTAAAGAGACATACTATCCTTGATCTCTTGAAATTGATTAACCTCTACCTCTGCTTGATGAGCAATATTCTTCTGAGCACTCACTTTATCTTCATCAGCTTCCATTTCCTCAGACTTTAGAATACCAACCAAATCCACAAAGCTCATAGAATCCGTATTACCAGCCACTCTCATCACAGCCTTATGAGCAGCAAACTTTGCAGGCAGACACCTCAACAGTTTCTTCACAAGTTTTTGATCTTTATAAGTCTTTCCCAGAACTTCAGCTTCATTTGCTATTGCACTTATTTTTGAGCTAAATTTCACAATAGTTTCATCTGATTCCATCTGAAGATGCTCAAACTAAGTAGCTAGGTGATCTAATCTAGTTCTTTTAACACTAGACGTACCTTCATGAGATTTCTGAAGAGTATCCCACGCTTGTTTAGCTGACTTGCACCCTTGAATGAGCTTGAATTCATCCTCATCCACACCGCTGAAAATGGCATTCATTGCTCTGGCATTGAACTTTGACAGATTCTTCTCATCAACTGTCCATCTGGACTTTGGTTTTGGAATCTTTGCTCCTTCTTCTGTCAACTCGAACGGAGGTTCCCAACCTTCTTCTACTGCAGTCCATGCGTCCTCGCCTTGACCTCTGATGAGTTGTGTCATCCTAACTTTCCAGTAGCCATATCTTCTTGTATCTAGAATGATGTTCTTACTTGTTCCCACGCCATCAGTAGTAGGTTCCATAGTTCAGGATCTAACCTGTTTGGAGACTAAAAAGTCTCACAGATCGGTTTCCTGCTCTGATACCAATTGAAATAACTGGAACCTTGAAAGTACTACAGAGATACCACAAATAACTCCAAACTGAGTTTTATTAGAAAATCTTCAAACAACTCTTTTACAAGCTTGTTTGATCAGCTTTACGCAACATCACACACTGTGATTTGCCCCTGATCGATTCCTAATCTACCCAACTTACATGCACAGCAACAGCTATGCTCTCTCGTTTGTTCACTCACCAGTTGAACCCACACAAGCCTTCGTTGTAATCTCAGACTCGAACAACAAGAACTCTCACACTTTTTTCTCTCTATAAAAGTGCTAACCCTAATTAGAAAAACACTCTCTTCTTATATAGGCAACAAAACAGCTCGCAGCTCCTCTCTTTATCCAGCGGACACTGCGCAGCTTCACAGTACAAGTAGGTTCTCCTAGCTTCAATCTAGGCGACACCAACCACCTTTTTAGCCTGACACCTTTCCACTCTTTTACTGTGGCTGTCACTCCAACCCTTTGACTTTGTTACCAACGCCAGGTACCAAACGTGCTGCTTCTCATCACGATCGAAGTGTTGCGCTGTCAGCACCGTGCCAGCGTGAAATCTTGGTTCTATAGGCTTTTCTGAACATCTCCACGTTCTGCTCTGTTGGTCCTTCAAACACTCTGTTTCTTCACTAAACACCCTTCATGCATTTCTAGCACTTGTAATCAATAAAATTTTTAGTATTCTAACATATTCTAACCCCGAACAAGACCAGACAAGCCATTTAATGCTTCAAAGCAATGATTGTGGGTTCTTAGCCCATTTCGGACCAAATTTCAGCGTTGATATTTGGTCCCAAATAGGCTAAGAACCTACAAACATGTCTTTGAAGCAGTAAATGGCTTATCTAGTGTTTTTTGGGGTTTAAATATGTTAGAATACAATGAATTTGATTTATTACAAGTGCTAGAGATGCATGAAGAGTTTTTAGAACTGTGTAGAAAGACTTACTGAAATTTGGTCCGAAATAGGTTAAGAACCCACAAACATTGCTTTGAAGCAGTTAATGGCATGTCTAGAGTTGTTCGGGGTTAGAATATGTTACAATACAATCAATTTGATTGAATAAAAGTGCTAGAGATGCATGGAGAGTGTTTAGAAGTGTGTAGAAAGTCGTACTGAAATTTGGTCCGAAATTGGCTAAGAACCCACAAACATTGCTTTGAAGCATTAAATGGCTTGTCTGGTGTTGCTTGTGGTTAGAATATGTTAGATTACAAAAAAATTGATTGATTACCAGTGCTAGAGATGCATGAAGAGTGTTTAGAAGTGTGGAGAAAGACTTGTTGAAATTTGGTCCCAAATAGGCTACGAACCTACAAACATGTCTTTGATGCAGTAAATGGGTTATCTAGTGTTGTTTGGGGTGTAAATATGTTATAATACTATGAATTTGATTGATTACAAGTGCTAGAGATGCATCAAGATTTTTAGAAGAGTGTAGAAAGACTTGCTGAAATTTGGTCCGAAACGGGCTAAGAACCCAGAAACATTGCTTTGAAGCAGTTAATGGCTTGTCTAGTGTTGTTTGCGGTTAGAATATGTTATAATACAATTAATTTGATTGATTGCAAGTGCTAGACATACATGAAGAGTGTTTAGAAGTGTGTAGAAAGACTTGCTGAAATTTGGTCCGAAATGGGCTAAGAACCCACAAACATTGCTCTGAACCATTAAATGGCTTGTGTGGTGTTGTTCGGGGTTATAATATGTTACAATAGAAATAATTTTATTGATTACAAGTGCTAGAAATGCATGAAGGGTGTTTAGAAGTGTGGAGAAAGACTTGTTGAAATTCGGTCCCAAATGGGCTAAGAAGCTACAAACATGTCTTTGAAGCAGTAAATGGCTTATCTAGTGTTGTTTGGGGTTTAAATATGTTAGAATACAATGAATTTGATTGATTACAAGTGTTAGAGATGCATGAAGAGTTTTTAGAAGTGTGTAGAAAGACTTGCTGAAATTTGGTCAGTAATGGGCTAAGAACCCACAAACATTGCTTTGAAGCAGTTAATGGCTTGTCTAGTGGTGTTTGGGGTTGGAATATGTTAGAATACAATGAATTTGATTGATTAAAAGTGCTAGAGATGCATGAAGAGTTTTTAGAAGTGTGTAGAAAGTCGTGCTGAAATTTGGTCCGAAGTGGGCTAAGAAGCCACAATAATTGCTTTGAAGCATTAAATGGCTTGTCTGGTGTTGTTTGGAGTTAGAATATGTTAGAATTCAAAATAAATTGATTGATTACAAGTGCTAGAGATGCATGAAGAGTGTTTAGAAGTGTGGAGAAAGACTTGTTGAAATATGGTCCCAAATGGGCTAAGAACCTACAAACATGTCTTTGAAGCAGTAAATGGCTTATCTAGTGTTGTTTGGGGTTTAAATATATTAGAAGACAATGAATTTGATTGATTACAAGTGCTAGAGATGCATGAAGAGTTTTTAGAAGTGTGTAGAAAGTCATGCTTCAATTTGGTTCGAAATGGGCTAAGAACCCACGAACATTTCTTTGAAGCAGTTAATGGCTTTCCTAGTGTTTTTTGCGGTTAGAATATGTTTGAATACAATTAATTTATTTGATTGGAAGTGATAGAGATGCATGAAGAGTGTTAAGAAGTGTGTAGAAAGACTTGCTGAAATTTGGTTCGAAATGGGCTAAGAACCCACAAACATTGCTTTAAACCATTAAATGGGTTGTCTGGTGTTGTTCGGGGTTACAATATGTTAGAATACAAATAATTTTATTGATTACAAGTGCTAGAAATGCATGAAGGGTGTTTAGAAGTGTGGAGAAAGACTTGTTGATATTTGGTCCCAAATAGGTTAAGAACCTACAAACATGTCTTTGAAGCAGTAAATGGTTTATCTAGTGTTGTTTGGGGTTTAAATATGTTATAATACGATGAATTTGATTGATGACAAGTGCTAGAGATGCATCAAGAGTTTTTAGAACTGTGTAGAAAGACTTGCTGAAATTTGGTCCGAAATGGGCTAAGAACCCACAAACATTGCTTTGAAGCAATTAATGGCTTGTCTAGTGTTGTTTGGGGTTAGAATATGTTATAATACAGTTGATTTTATAGAGTGCAAGTGCTAGACATGCATGAAGAGTGTTTAGAAGTGTCTAGAAAGACTTGCTGAAATTTGATCCGAAATTGGCTAAGAACCCACAATCATTGCTTTGAAGCATTAAATGGCTTGGTTGGTGTTGTTCGGGGTTAGAATATGTTAGAATACAAAATATTTTATTGATTACAAGTGCTAGAACTGCATGAAGGGTGTTTAGAAGTGTAGAGAAAGACTTGTGGATATTTGGTCCCAAATAGGCTAAGAACCTACAAAAATGTCGTTGAAGCAGTAAATGGCTTATCTAGTTTTTTTGGGGTTTAAATATGTTATAATACGATGAATTTGATTGATTACAAGTGCTAGAGATGGATGAAGAATGTTTAGAAGTGTGTAGAAAGACTTGCTGAAATTTGGTCTGAAATGGGTTAAGAACCCACAAACATTGCTTTGAAGCAGTTAATGGCTTGTCTAGTGTTGTTTGCGGTTAGAATATGTTATTACACAATTAATTTGATTGATTGCAAGTGCTAGACATGCATGAAGAGTGTTTAGAAGTGTGTAAAAAGACTTGCTGAAATTTGGTCCGAAATGGGCTAAGAACCCACAAACATTGCTTTGAACCATTAAATGGCTTGTCTGGTGTTGTTCGGGGTTATAATATGTTACAATACAAATAATTTTATTGATTACAAGTGCTAGAAATGCATGAAGGGTGTTTAGAAGTGTGGAGAAAGACTTGTTAATATTTGGTCCCAAATAGGCTAAGAACCTACAAACATGTCTTTGAAGCAGTAAATGGCTTATCTAGTGTTGTTTGGGGTTTAAATATGTTAGAATACAATGAATTTGATTGATTACAAGTGCTAAAGATGCATGAAGAGTTTTTAGAAGCGTGTAGAAAGACTTGCTGAAATTTGGTCCGAAATGGGCTAAGAACCCACAAACATTGCTTTGAAGCAGTTAATGGCTTGTCTAGTGGTGTTTGGGGTTGGAATATGTTAGAATACAATGAATTTGATTGATTAAAAGTGCTAGTGATGCATGAAGAGTTTTTAGAAGTGTGTAGAAAGTCGTGCTGAACTTTGGTCTGAAGTGGGCTAAGAACCCTCAATAATTGCTTTGAAGCATTAAATGGCTTGTCTGGTGTTGTTTGGAGTTAGAATATGTTAGAATTCAAAAAAAATTGATTGATTACAAGTGCTAGAGATGCATGAAGAGTGTTTAGAAGTGTGGAGAAAGACTTGTTGAAATATGGTCCCAAATGGGCTAAGAACCTACAAACATGTCTTTGAAGCAGTAAATGGCTTATCTAGTGTTGTTTGGGGTTTAAATATGTTATAATAGATGAATTTGATTGATGACAAGTGCTAGAGATGCATCAAGAGTTTTTAGAACTGTGTAGAAAGACTTGCTGAAATTTGGTCCGAAATGGGCTAAGAACCCACAAACATTGCTTTGAAGCAATTAATGGCTTGTCTAGTGTTGTTTGGGGTTAGAATATGTTACAATACAGTTAATTTTATTGATTGCAAGTGCTAGACATGCATGAAGAGTGTTTAGAAGTGTCTAGAAAGACTTGCTGAAATTTGATCCGAAATGGGTTAAGAACCCACAAACATTGCTTTGAAGCATTAAATGGCTTGGTTGGTGTTGTTCAGGGTTAGAATATGTTAGAATAAAAAACATTTTATTGATTACAAGTGCTAGAACTGCATGAAGGGTGTTTAGAAGTGTAGAGAAAGACTTGTTGATCTTTGGTCCCAAATAGGCTAAGAACCTACAAAAATGTCTTTGAAGCAATAAATGGCTTATCTAGTGTTTTTGGGGTTTAAATATGTTATAATACGATGAGTTTGATTGATTACAAGTGCTAGAGATGGATGAAGAATGTTTAGAAGTGTGTAGAAAGACTTGCTGAAATTTGATCTGAAATGGGTTAAGAACCCACAAACATAGCTTTGAAGCAGTTAATGGCTTGTCTAGTGTTGTTTGCGGTTAGAATATGTTATAATACAATTAATTTGATTGATTGCAAGTGCTAGACATGCATGAAGAGTGTTTAGAAGTGTGTAAAAAGACTTGCTGAAATTTGGTCCGAAATGGGCTAAGAACCCACAAACATTGCTTTGAACCATTAAATGGCTTGTCTGATGTTGTTCGAGGTTATAATATGTTACAATACAAATAATTTTATTGATTACAAGTGCTAGAAATGCATGAAGGGTGTTTAGAAGTGTGGAGAAAGACTTGTTAATATTTGGTCCCAAATAGGCTAAGAACCTACAAACATGTCCCTGAAGCAGTAAATGGCTTATCTAGTGTTGTTTGGGGTTTAAATATGTTAGAATACAATGAATTTGATTGATTACAAGTGCTAAAGATGCATGAAGAGTTTTTAGAAGCATGTAGAGAGACTTGCTGAAATTTGGTCCGAAATGGGCTAAGAACCCACAAACATTGCTTTGAAGCAGTGAATGGCTTGTCTAGTGGTGTTTGGGGTTGGAATATGTTAGAATACAATGAATTTGATTGATTAAAAGTGCAAGAGATGCATGAAGAGTTTTTAGAAGTGTGTAGAAAGTCGTGCTGAACTTTGGTCTGAAGTGGGCTAAGAACCCACAATAATTGCTTTGAAGCATTAAATGGCTTGTCTGGTGTTGTTTGGAGTTAGAATATGTTAGAATTCAAAAAAAATTGATTGATTACAAGTGCTAGAGATTCATGAAGAGTGTTTAGAAGTGTGGAGAAAGACTTGTTAAAATATGGTCCCAAATGGGCTAAGAACCTACAAACATGTCTTTGAAGCAGTAAATGGCTTATCTAGTGTTGTGTGGGGTTTAAATATGTTAGAAGACAATGAATTTGATTGATTACAAGTGCTAGAGATGCATGAAGAGGTTTTAGAAGTGTGTAGAAAGTCATGCTGAAATTTGGTCCGAATGGGGGAAGAACCCACAAACATTTCTTTGAAGCAGTTAATGGCTTTTCTAGTGTTTTTTGCGGTTAAATTATGTTTGAATAAAATTAATTTAATTGATTGCAAGTGATAGAGATGCATGAAGAGTGTTAAGAAGTGTGTAGAAAGACTTGCATAAATTTGGTTCGAAATGGGCTAAGAACCCACAAACATTGCTTTGAACCAATAAATGGGTTGTCTGGTGTTCTTCGGGGTTACAATATGTTAGAATACAAAAAATTTTATTGATTACAAGTGCTAGAACTGCATGAAGGGTGTGTAGAAGTGTGGAGAAAGACTTGTTGATATTTGGTCCCAAATAGGCTAAGAACCTACAAACATGTCTTTGAAGCAGTAAATAGCTTATCTAGTGTTTTTTGGGGTTTAAATAAGTTAGAATACAATGAATTTGATTGATTACAAGTGCTAGAGATGCATGAAGAGTTTTTAGAACTGTGTAGAAAGACTTGCTGAAATTTGGTCCGAAATGGGTTAAGAACCCACAAACATTGCTTTGAAGCAGTTATTGGCATGTCTAGAGTTGTTTGGGGTTAGAATATGTTACAATACAATCAATTTGATTGAATAAAAGTGCTAGAGATGTATGAAGAGTGTTTAGAAGTGTCTAGAAAGACTTGCTGAAATTTGATCCGAAATGGGCTAAGAACCCACAAACATTGCTTTGAAGCATTAAATGGCTTGGTTGGTGTTGTTCGGGGTTAGAATATGTTAGAATACAAAACATTTTATTGATTACAAGTGCTAGAACTGCATGAAGGGTGTTTAGAAGTGTAGAGAAAGACTTGTTGATATTTGGTCCCAAATAGGCTAAGAACCTACAAACATGTCTTTGAAGCAGTAAATGGCTTATCTTGTGTTTTTTGGGGTTTAAATATTTTATAAAACGATGAATTTGATTGATTACAAGTGCTAGAGATGGATGAAGAATGTTTAGAAGTGTGTAGAAAGACTTGCTGAAATTTGGTCCGAAATAGGTTAAGAACCCACAAACATTGCTTTGAAGCAGTTAATGGCTTGTCTAGTGTTGTTTGCAGTTAGAATATGTTATAATACAATTAATTTGATTGATTGCAAGTGCTAGACATGCATGAAGAGTGTTTAGAAGTGTGTAAAAAGACTTGCTGAAATTTGGTCCGAAATGGGCTAAGAACCCACAAACATTGCTTTGAACCATTAAATAGCTTGTCTGGTGTTGTTCGGGGTTATAATATGTTACAATACAAATAATTTTATTGATTACAAGTGCTAGAAATGCATGAAGGGTGTTTAGAAGTGTGGAGAAAGACTTGTTAATATTTGGTCCCAAATAGGCTAAGAACCTACAAACATGTCTTTGAAGCAGTAAATGGCTTATCTAGTGTTGTTTGGGGTATAAATATGTTAGAAAACAATGAATTTGATTGATTACAAGTTCTAAAGATGCATGAAGAGTTTTTAGAAGCGTGTAGAAAGACTTGCTGAAATTTGGTCCGAAATGGGCTAAGAACCCACAAACATTGCTTTGAAGCAGTTAATGGCTTGTCTAGTGTTGTTTGGGATTAGAATATGTTAGAATACAATGAATTTGATTGATTATTAGTGCTAGAGATGCATGAAGAGTTTTTAGAAGTGTGTAGAAAGTCGTGCTGAAATTTGGTCCGAATTGGGCTAAGAACCCACAAAAAATGCTTTGAAACATTAAATGGCTTGTCTGGTGTTGTTTGGGGTTAGAATATGTTAGAATTCAAAAAAAATTGATTGATTACAAGTGCTAGAGATGCATGAAGAGTGTTTAAAAGTGTGGAGAAAGACTTGTTGAAATATGGTCCCAAATGGGCTAAGAACCTACAAACATGTCTTTGAAGTAGTAAATGGCTTATCTAGTGTTGTTTGGGGTTTAAATATGTTAGAATATAATGAATTTGATTGATTACAAGTGCTAGAGATGCATGAAGAGTTTTTAGAACTGTGTAGAAAGACTTGCTGAAATTTGGTCCGAAATGGGCTAAGAACCCACAAACATTGCTTTGAAGCAATTAATGGCTTGTCTAGTGTTGTTTGGGGTTAGAATATGTTGTAATACAGTTAATTTTATTGATTGCAAGTGCTAGACATGCATGAAGAGTGTTTAGAAGTGTCTAGAAAGACTTGCTGAAATTTGATCCGAAATGGGCTAAGAACCCACAAACATTGCTTTGAAGCATTAAATGGCTTGGTTGGTGTTGTTCGGGGTTAGAATATGTTAGAATACAAAATATTTTATTGATTACAAGTGCTAGAACTGCATGAAGGGTGTTTAGAAGTGTAGAGAAAGACTTGTTGATATTTGGTCCCAAATAGGCTAAGAACCTACAAAAATGTCTTTGAAGCAGTAAATGGCTTATCTAGTTTTTTTGGGGTTTAAATATGTTATAATACGATGAATTTGATTGATTACAAGTGCTAGAGATGGATGAAGAATGTTTAGAAGTGTGTAGAAAGACTTGCTGAAATTTGGTGTGAAATGGGTTAAGAACCCACAAACATTGCTTTGAAGCAGTTAATGGCTTGTCTAGTGTTGTTTGCGGTTAGAATATGTTATTATACAATTTATTTGATTGATTGCAAGTGCTAGACATGCATGAAGAGTGTTTAGAAGTGTGTAAAAAGACTTGCAGAAATTTGGTCCAAAATGGGCTAAGAACCCACAAACATTGCTTTGAACCATTAAATGGCTTGTCTGGTGTTGTTCGGGGTTATAAAATGTTACAATACAAATAATTTTATTGATTACAAGTGCTAGAAATGCATGAAGGGTGTTTAGAAGTGTGGAGAAAGACTTGTTAATATTTGGTCCCAAATAGGCTAAGAACCTACAAACATGTCTTTGAAGCAGTAAATGGCTTATCTAGTGTTGTTTGGGGTTTAAATATGTTAGAATACAATGAATTTGATTGATTACAAGTATTAAAGATGCATGAAGAGTTTTTAGAAGTGTGGAGAAAGACTTGTTGAAATATGGTCCCAAATGGGCTAAGAACCTACAAACATGTCTTTGAAGCAGTAAATGGCTTATCTAGTGTTGTTTGGGGTTTAAATATGTTATAATACGATGAATTTGATTGATGACAAGTGCTAGAGATGCATCAAGAGTTTTTAGAACTGTGTAGAAAGACTTGCTGAAATTTGGTCCGAAATGGGCTAAGAACCCACAAACATTGCTTTCAAGCAATTAATGGCTTGTCTAGTGTTGTTTGGGGTTAGAATATGTTACAATACAATTAATTTTATTGATTGCAAGTGCTAGACATGCATGAAGAGTGTTTAGAAGTGTCTAGAAAGACTTGCTGAAATTTGATCCGAAATGGGCTAAGAACCCACAAACATTGCTTTGAAGCATTAAATGGCTTGGTTGGTGTTGTTCGGGGTTATAATATGTTACAATACAAATAATTTTATTGATTACAAGTGCTAGAAATGCATGAAGGGTGTTTAGAAGTGTGGAGAAAGACTTATAAATATTTGGTCCCAAATAGGCTAAGAACCTACAAACATGTCTTTGAAGCAGTAAATGGCTTATCTAGTGTTGTTTGGGGTTTAAATATGTTAGAATATAATGAATTTGATTGATTACAAGTGTTAAAGATGCATGAAGAGTTTTTAGAAGCGTGTAGAAAGACTTGCTGAAATTTGGTCCGAAATGGGCTAAGAACCCACAAACATTGCTTTGAAGCAGTTAATGGCTTGTCTAGTGTTGTTTGGGGTTAGAATATGTTAGAATACAATGAATTTGATTGATTATTAGTGCTAGAGATGCATGAAGAGTTTTTTAGAAGTGTGTAGAAAGTCGTGCTGAAATTTGGTCCGAAGTGGGCTAAGAACCCACAAAAATTGCTTTCAAGCATTAAATGGCTTGTCTGGTGTTGTTTGGGGTTAGAATATGTTAGAATTCAAAAAAAAAATTGATTGATTACTGCTAGAGATGCATGAAGAGTGTTTAAAAGTGTGGAGAAAGACTTGTTGAAATATGGTCCCAAATGGGCTAAGAACCTACAAACATGTCTTTGAAGTAGTAAATGGCTTATCTAGTGTTGTTTGGGGTTTAAATATGTTAGAATACAATTAATTTGATTGATTACAAGTGCTAGAGATGCATGAAGAGTTTTTAGAAGTGTGTAGAAAGACTTGCTGAAATTTGGTCTGAAATGGGCTAAGAACCCACAAACATTGCTTTGAAGCAGTTAATGGCTTGTGTAATGTTGTTTGGGGTTAGACTATGTTAGAATACAATGAATTTGATTGATTACAAGTGCTAGAGATGCATGAAGAGTTTTTAGAAGTGTGTTGAAAGTCATGCTTAAATTTGGTCCGAAATGGGCTAAGAACCCACAAATATTTCTTTGAAGCAGTTAATGGCTTTTCAAGTGTTTTTTTGGGTTAGAATATGTCTGAATACAATTAATTTAATTGATTGCAAGTGATAGAGATGCATGAAAAGTGTTTAGAAGTGTGGAGAAAGACTTACTGAAATTTGGTCCGAAATGGGCTAAGCACCCACAAACATTGCTTTGATCCATTAAATGGCTTGTCTGGTGTTGTTCGGGGTTAGAATATGTTAGAATACGAAAATTTTGATTGATTACAAGTGCTAGAAATGCATGAAGGGTGTTTAGAAGTGTGGAGAAAGACTTGGTTATATTTGGTCCCAAATAGGCTAAGAAACTACAAACATGTCTTTGAAGCAGTAAATGGCTTATCTAGTGTTGTTTGGGGTTTAAATATGTTAGAATACAATGAATTTGATTGATTACAAGTGTTAGAGATGCATGAAGAGTTTTTAGAAGTGTGTAGAAAGACATGCTTAAATTTGGTTCGAAATGGGCTAAGAACCCACAAACATTCTTTGAAGCAGTTAATGGCTTTTCTAGTGTTTTTTGCGGTTAGAATATGTTTGAATACAATTAATTTATTTTATTGGAAGTGGTAGAGGTGCATGAAGAGTGTTAAGAAGTGTGTAGAAAGACTTGCTGAAATTTGGTTCGAAATGGGCTAAGAACCCACAAACATTGCTTTGAACCATTAAATGGATTGTCTGGTGTTGTTCGGGGTTACAATATGTTAGAATACAAATAATTTTATTCATTACAAGTGCTAGAAATGCATGAAGGGTGTTTAGAAGTGTGGAGAAAGACTTGTTGATATTTGGTCCCAAATAGGCTAAGAACCTACAAACATGTCTTTGAAGCAGTAAATGGCTTATCTAGTGTTGTTTAGGGTTTAAATATGTTATAATACGATGAATTAGATTGATGACAAGTGCTAGAGATGCATCAAGAGTTTTTAACAGTGTATAGAAAGACTTGCTGAAATTTGGTCCGAAATGGGCTAAGAACCCACAAACATTGCTTTGAAGCAATTAATGGCTTGTCTAGTGTTGTTTGGGGTTAGAATATGTTATAATATAATAAATTTGATTGATTGCAAGTGCTAGACATGCATGAAGAGTATTTAGAAGTGTGTAGAAAGACTTGCTGAAATTTGATCCGAAATGGGCTAAGAACCCACAAACATTGCTTTGAACCATTAAATGGCTTGTCTGGTGTTGTTCGGGGTTACAATATGTTAGAATACAAATAATTTTATTGATTACAAGTGCTAGAAATGCATAAAGGGTGTTTAGAAGTGTGGAGAAAGACTTGTTGATATTTGGTCCCAAATAGGCTAAGAACCTACAAACATGTCTTTGAATCATTAAATGGTTTATCTAGTGTTTTTTGGGGTTTAAATATGTTAGAATACAATGAATTTGATTGATTACAAGTGCTAGAGATGCATGAAGAGTTTTTAGAAGCGTGTAGAAAGACTTGCTGAAATTTGGTCCGAAATGGGCTAAGAACCCACAAACATTGCTTTGAAGCAATTAATGGCTTGTCTAGTGTTGTTTGGGGTTAGGATATGTTATAATACAGTTAATTTTATTGATTGCAAGTGCTAGACATGCATGAAGAGTGTTTAGAAGTGTCTAGAAAGACTTGTTGAAATTTGATCCGAAATGGGCTAAGAACCCACAAACATTGCTTTGAACCATTAAATGGCTTGTCTGGTGTTGTTCGGGGTTATAAAATGTTACAATACAAATAATTTTATTGATTACAAGTGCTAGAAATGCATGAAGGGTGTTTAGAAGTGTGGAGAAAGACTTGTTAATATTTGGTCCCAAATAGGCTAAGAACCTACAAACATGTCTTTGAAGCAGTAAATGGCTTATCTAGTGTTGTTTGGGGTTTAAATATGTTAGAATACAATGAATTTGATTGATTACAAGTATTAAAGATGCATGAAGAGTTTTTAGAAGTGTGGAGAAAGACTTGTTGAAATATGGTCCCAAATGGGCTAAGAACCTACAAACATGTCTTTGAAGCAGTAAATGGCTTATCTAGTGTTGTTTGGGGTTTAAATATGTTATAATACGATGAATTTGATTGATGACAAGTGCTAGAGATGCATCAAGAGTTTTTAGAACTGTGTAGAAAGACTTGCTGAAATTTGGTCCGAAATGGGCTAAGAACCCACAAACATTGCTTTCAAGCAATTAATGGCTTGTCTAGTGTTGTTTGGGGTTAGAATATGTTACAATACAATTAATTTTATTGATTGCAAGTGCTAGACATGCATGAAGAGTGTTTAGAAGTGTCTAGAAAGACTTGCTGAAATTTGATCCGAAATGGGCTAAGAACCCACAAACATTGCTTTGAAGCATTAAATGGCTTGGTTGGTGTTGTTCGGGGTTATAATATGTTACAATACAAATAATTTTATTGATTACAAGTGCTAGAAATGCATGAAGGGTGTTTAGAAGTGTGGAGAAAGACTTATAAATATTTGGTCCCAAATAGGCTAAGAACCTACAAACATGTCTTTGAAGCAGTAAATGGCTTATCTAGTGTTGTTTGGGGTTTAAATATGTTAGAATATAATGAATTTGATTGATTACAAGTGCTAAAGATGCATGAAGAGTTTTTAGAAGCGTGTAGAAAGACTTGCTGAAATTTGGTCCGAAATGGGCTAAGAACCCACAAACATTGCTTTGAAGCAGTTAATGGCTTGTCTAGTGTTGTTTGGGGTTAGAATATGTTAGAATACAATGAATTTGATTGATTATTAGTGCTAGAGATGCATGAAGAGTTTTTTAGAAGTGTGTAGAAAGTCGTGCTGAAATTTGGTCCGAAGTGGGCTAAGAACCCACAAAAATTGCTTTCAAGCATTAAATGGCTTGTCTGGTGTTGTTTGGGGTTAGAATATGTTAGAATTCAAAAAAAAAATTGATTGATTACTGCTAGAGATGCATGAAGAGTGTTTAAAAGTGTGGAGAAAGACTTGTTGAAATATGGTCCCAAATGGGCTAAGAACCTACAAACATGTCTTTGAAGTAGTAAATGGCTTATCTAGTGTTGTTTGGGGTTTAAATATGTTAGAATACAATTAATTTGATTGATTACAAGTGCTAGAGATGCATGAAGAGTTTTTAGAAGTGTGTAGAAAGACTTGCTGAAATTTGGTCTGAAATGGGCTAAGAACCCACAAACATTGCTTTGAAGCAGTTAATGGCTTGTGTAATGTTGTTTGGGGTTAGACTATGTTAGAATACAATGAATTTGATTGATTACAAGTGCTAGAGATGCATGAAGAGTTTTTAGAAGTGTGTTGAAAGTCATGCTTAAATTTGGTCCGAAATGGGCTAAGAACCCACAAATATTTCTTTGAAGCAGTTAATGGCTTTTCAAGTGTTTTTTTGGGTTAGAATATGTCTGAATACAATTAATTTAATTGATTGCAAGTGATAGAGATGCATGAAAAGTGTTTAGAAGTGTGGAGAAAGACTTACTGAAATTTGGTCCGAAATGGGCTAAGCACCCACAAACATTGCTTTGATCCATTAAATGGCTTGTCTGGTGTTGTTCGGGGTTAGAATATGTTAGAATACGAAAATTTTGATTGATTACAAGTGCTAGAAATGCATGAAGGGTGTTTAGAAGTGTGGAGAAAGACTTGGTTATATTTGGTCCCAAATAGGCTAAGAAACTACAAACATGTCTTTGAAGCAGTAAATGGCTTATCTAGTGTTGTTTGGGGTTTAAATATGTTAGAATACAATGAATTTGATTGATTACAAGTGTTAGAGATGCATGAAGAGTTTTTAGAAGTGTGTAGAAAGACATGCTTAAATTTGGTTCGAAATGGGCTAAGAACCCACAAACATTCTTTGAAGCAGTTAATGGCTTTTCTAGTGTTTTTTGCGGTTAGAATATGTTTGAATACAATTAATTTATTTTATTGGAAGTGGTAGAGGTGCATGAAGAGTGTTAAGAAGTGTGTAGAAAGACTTGCTGAAATTTGGTTCGAAATGGGCTAAGAACCCACAAACATTGCTTTGAACCATTAAATGGATTGTCTGGTGTTGTTCGGGGTTACAATATGTTAGAATACAAATAATTTTATTCATTACAAGTGCTAGAAATGCATGAAGGGTGTTTAGAAGTGTGGAGAAAGACTTGTTGATATTTGGTCCCAAATAGGCTAAGAACCTACAAACATGTCTTTGAAGCAGTAAATGGCTTATCTAGTGTTGTTTAGGGTTTAAATATGTTATAATACGATGAATTAGATTGATGACAAGTGCTAGAGATGCATCAAGAGTTTTTAACAGTGTATAGAAAGACTTGCTGAAATTTGGTCCGAAATGGGCTAAGAACCCACAAACATTGCTTTGAAGCAATTAATGGCTTGTCTAGTGTTGTTTGGGGTTAGAATATGTTATAATATAATAAATTTGATTGATTGCAAGTGCTAGACATGCATGAAGAGTATTTAGAAGTGTGTAGAAAGACTTGCTGAAATTTGATCCGAAATGGGCTAAGAACCCACAAACATTGCTTTGAACCATTAAATGGCTTGTCTGGTGTTGTTCGGGGTTACAATATGTTAGAATACAAATAATTTTATTGATTACAAGTGCTAGAAATGCATAAAGGGTGTTTAGAAGTGTGGAGAAAGACTTGTTGATATTTGGTCCCAAATAGGCTAAGAACCTACAAACATGTCTTTGAATCATTAAATGGTTTATCTAGTGTTTTTTGGGGTTTAAATATGTTAGAATACAATGAATTTGATTGATTACAAGTGCTAGAGATGCATGAAGAGTTTTTAGAAGCGTGTAGAAAGACTTGCTGAAATTTGGTCCGAAATGGGCTAAGAACCCACAAACATTGCTTTGAAGCAATTAATGGCTTGTCTAGTGTTGTTTGGGGTTAGGATATGTTATAATACAGTTAATTTTATTGATTGCAAGTGCTAGACATGCATGAAGAGTGTTTAGAAGTGTCTAGAAAGACTTGTTGAAATTTGATCCGAAATGGGCTAAGAACCCACAAACATTGCTTTGAAGTATTAAATGGCTTGGTTGGTGTTGTTCGGGGTTAGAATATGTTAGAATATAAAACATTTTATTGATTACAAGTGCTAGAACTGCATGAAGGGTGTTTAGAAGTGTAGAGAAAGACTTGTTGATATTTGGTCCCAAATAGGCTAAGAACCTACAAACATGTCTTTGAAGCAGTAAATGGCTTATCTAGTGTTTTTTGGGGTTTAAATATGTTATAATACGATGAATTTGATTGATTACAAGTGCTAGAGATGGATGAAGAATGTTTAGAAGTGTGTAGAAAGACTTGCTGAAATTTGGTCTGAAATGGGTTAAGAACCTACAAACATTGCTTTGAAGCAGTTAATGGCTTGTCTAGTGTTGTTTGCGGTTAGAATATGTTATAATACAATTAATTTGATTGATTGCAAGTGCTAGACATGCATGAAGAGTGTTTAGAAGTTTGTAAAAAGACTTGCTGAAATTTGGTCCGAAATGGGCTAAGAACCCACAAACATTGCTTTGAACCATTAAATGGCTTGTCTGGTGTTGTTCGGGGTTATAATATGTTACAATACAAATAATTTTATTGATTACAAGTGCTAGAAATGCATGAAAGGTGTTTAGAAGTGTGGAGAAAGACTTGTTAATATTTGGTCCCAAATAGGCTAAGAACCTACAAACATGTCTTTGAAGCAGTAAATGGCTTATCTAGTGTTGTTCGGGGTTTAAATATGTTAGAATACAATGAATTTGATTGATTACAAGTGCTAAAGATGCATGAAGAGTTTTTAGAAACGTGTAGAAAGACTTGCTGAAATTTGGTCCGAAATGGGCTAAGAACCAACAAACATTGCTTTGAAGCAGTTAATGGCTTGTCTAGTGTTGTTTGGGGTTAGAATATGTTATAATACAATGAATTTGATTAATTATTAGTGCTAGAGATGCATGAAGAGTTTTTAGAAGTGTGTAGAAACTCGTGCTGAAATTTGGTCCGAAGTGGGCTAAGAACCCACAAAAATTGCTTTGAAGCATTAAATGGCTTGTCTGGTGTTGTTTGGGGTTAGAATATGTTAGAATTCAAAAAAATTGATTGATTACAAGTGCTAGAGATGCATGAAGAGTGTTTAAAAGTGTGGAGAAAGACTTGTTGAAATATGGTCCCAAATGGGCTAAGAACCTACAAACATGTCTTTGAAGTAGTAAATGGCTTATCTAGTGTTGTTTGGGGTTTAAATATGTTAGAATACAATGAATTTGATTGATTACAAGTGCTAGAGATGCATGAAGAGTTTTTAGAAGTGTGTAGAAAGACTTGCTGAAATTTGGTCTGAAATGGGCTAAGAACCCACAAACATTGCTTTGAAGCAGTTAATGGCTTGTCTAGTGGTGTTTAGGGTTGGAATATGTTAGAATACAATGAATTTGATTGATTAAAAGTGCTAAAGATGCATGAAGAGTTTTTAGAAGTGTGTAGAAAGTCGTGCTGAACTTTGGTCTGAAGTGGGCTAAGAACCCACAATAATTGCTTTGAAGCATTAAATGGCTTGTCTGGTGTTGTTTGGAGTTAGAATATGTTAGAATTCAAAAAAAATTGATTGATTACAAGTGCTAGAGATGCATGAAGAGTGTTTAGAAGTGTGGAGAAAGACTTGTTGAAATATGGTCCCAAATGGGCTAAGAACCTACAAACATGTCTTTGAAGCAGTAAATGGCTTATCTAGTGTTGTTTGGGGTTTAAATATGTTATAATACGATGAATTTGATTGATGACAAGTGCTAGAGATGCATCAAGAGTTTTTAGAACTGTGTAGAAAGACTTGCTGAAATTTGGTCCGAAATGGGCTAAGAACCCACAAACATTGCTTTCAAGCAATTAATGGCTTGTCTAGTGTTGTTTGGGGTTAGAATATGTTACAATACAATTAATTTTATTGATTGCAAGTGCTAGACATGCATGAAGAGTGTTTAGAAGTGTCTAGAAAGACTTGCTGAAATTTGATCCGAAATGGGCTAAGAACCCACAAACATTGCTTTGAAGCATTAAATGGCTTGGTTGGTGTTGTTCGGGGTTATAATATGTTACAATACAAATAATTTTATTGATTACAAGTGCTAGAAATGCATGAAGGGTGTTTAGAAGTGTGGAGAAAGACTTATAAATATTTGGTCCCAAATAGGCTAAGAACCTACAAACATGTCTTTGAAGCAGTAAATGGCTTATCTAGTGTTGTTTGGGGTTTAAATATGTTAGAATATAATGAATTTGATTGATTACAAGTGCTAAAGATGCATGAAGAGTTTTTAGAAGCGTGTAGAAAGACTTGCTGAAATTTGGTCCGAAATGGGCTAAGAACCCACAAACATTGCTTTGAAGCAGTTAATGGCTTGTCTAGTGTTGTTTGGGGTTAGAATATGTTAGAATACAATGAATTTGATTGATTATTAGTGCTAGAGATGCATGAAGAGTTTTTAGAAGTGTGTAGAAAGTCGTGCTGAAATTTGGTCCGAAGTGGGCTAAGAACCCACAAAAATTGCTTTCAAGCATTAAATGGCTTGTCTGGTGTTGTTTGGGGTTAGAATATGTTAGAATTCAAAAAAAAAATTGATTGATTACAAGTGCTAGAGATGCATGAAGAGTGTTTAAAAGTGTGGAGAAAGACTTGTTGAAATATGGTCCCAAATGGGCTAAGAACCTACAAACATGTCTTTGAAGTAGTAAATGGCTTATCTAGTGTTGTTTGGGGTTTAAATATGTTAGAATACAATTAATTTGATTGATTACAAGTGCTAGAGATGCATGAAGAGTTTTTAGAAGTGTGTAGAAAGACTTGCTGAAATTTGGTCTGAAATGGGCTAAGAACCCACAAACATTGCTTTGAAGCAGTTAATGGCTTGTCTAGTGGTGTTTAGGGTTGGAATATGTTAGAATACAATGAATTTGATTGATTAAAAGTGCTAAAGATGCATGAAGAGTTTTTAGAAGTGTGTAGAAAGTCGTGCTGAACTTTGGTCTGAAGTGGGCTAAGAACCCACAATAATTGCTTTGAAGCATTAAATGGCTTGTCTGGTGTTGTTTGGAGTTAGAATATGTTAGAATTCAAAAAAAATTGATTGATTACAAGTGCTAGAGATGCATGAAGAGTGTTTAGAAGTGTGGAGAAAGACTTGTTGAAATATGGTCCCAAATGGGCTAAGAACCTACAAACATGTCTTTGAAGCAGTAAATGGCTTATCTAGTGTTGTTTGGGGTTTAAATATGTTATAATACGATGAATTTGATTGATGACAAGTGCTAGAGATGCATCAAGAGTTTTTAGAACTGTGTAGAAAGACTTGCTGAAATTTGGTCCGAAATGGGCTAAGAACCCACAAACATTGCTTTCAAGCAATTAATGGCTTGTCTAGTGTTGTTTGGGGTTAGAATATGTTACAATACAATTAATTTTATTGATTGCAAGTGCTAGACATGCATGAAGAGTGTTTAGAAGTGTCTAGAAAGACTTGCTGAAATTTGATCCGAAATGGGCTAAGAACCCACAAACATTGCTTTGAAGCATTAAATGGCTAGGTTGGTGTTGTTCGGGGTTATAATATGTTACAATACAAATAATTTTATTGATTACAAGTGCTAGAAATGCATGAAGGGTGTTTAGAAGTGTGGAGAAAGACTTATAAATATTTGGTCCCAAATAGGCTAAGAACCTACAAACATGTCTTTGAAGCAGTAAATGGCTTATCTAGTGTTGTTTGGGGTTTAAATATGTTAGAATATAATGAATTTGATTGATTACAAGTGCTAAAGATGCATGAAGAGTTTTTAGAAGCGTGTAGAAAGACTTGCTGAAATTTGGTCCGAAATGGGCTAAGAACCCACAAACATTGCTTTGAAGCAGTTAATGGCTTGTCTAGTGTTGTTTGGGGTTAGAATATGTTAGAATACAATGAATTTGATTGATTATTAGTGCTAGAGATGCATGAAGAGTTTTTAGAAGTGTGTAGAAAGTCGTGCTGAAATTTGGTCCGAAGTGGGCTAAGAACCCACAAAAATTGCTTTCAAGCATTAAATGGCTTGTCTGGTGTTGTTTGGGGTTAGAATATGTTAGAATACAATGCATTTGATTGATTAATAGTGCTAGAGATGTATGAAGAGTGTTTAGAAGTGTGTAGAAAGACTTGCTGAAATTTGGTCCGAAATGGGCTAAGAACCCACAAACATTGCTTAGAACCATTAAATGGCTTGTATGGTGTTGTTCGGGGTTATAATATGTTACAATACAAATAATTATATTGATTACAAGTGCTAGAAATGCATGAAGGGTGTTTAGAAGTGTGGAGAAAGACTTGTTGATATTTGGTCCCAAATAGGCTAAGAAACTACAAATATGTCTTTGAAGCAGTAAATGGCTTATCTAGTGTTGTTTGGGGTTTAAATATGTTAGAATACAATGAATTTGATTGATTACAAGTGCTAGAGATGCATGAAGAGTTTTTAGAACTATGTAGAAAGACTTGCTGAAATTTGGTCCGAAATGGGTTAAGAACCCATAAACATTGCTTTGAAGCATTTAATGGCTTGTCTAGTGTTGTTTGGGGATAGAATATGTTAGAATACAATCAATTTGATTGAATAAAAGTGCTAGAGATGCATGAAGAGTTTTTAGAAGTGTGTAGAAAGTCGTGCTGAAATTTGGTCCGAAGTGGGCTAAGAACCCACAAAAATTGCTTTGAAGCATTAAATGGCTTGTCTGGTGTTGTTTGGGATTAGAATATGTTAGAATTCAAAAAAAATTGATTGATTACAAGTGATAGAGATGCATGAAGAGTGTTTAAAAGTGTGGAGAAAGACTTGTTGAAATATGGTCCCAAATGGGCTAAGAACCTACAAACATGTCTTTGAAGTAGTAAATGGATTATCTAGTGTTGTTTGGACTTTAAATATGTTAGAATACAATGAATTTGATTGATTACAAGTGCTGGAGATGCATGAAGAGTTTTTAGAAATGTGTAGAAAGACTTGCTGAAATTTGGTCTGAAATGGGCTAAGAACACACAAACATTGCTTTGAAGCAGTTAATGGCTTGTCTAGTGTTGTTTGGGGTTAGAATATGTTAGAATACAATGAATTTGATTGATTAATAGTGCTAGTGATGTATGAAGAGTGTTTAGAAGTGTGTAGAAAGTCATGCTTAAATTTTGTCCGAAATGGGCTAAGAACACACAAATAGTTCTTTGAAGCAGTTAATGGCTTGTCTAGTGTTTTTTGGGGTTAGAATATGTTAGAATACAATGAATTTGATTGATTGCAAGTGCTAGAGATGCGTGAAGAGTTTTTAGAAGTGTGTAGAAAGACATGCTGAAATTTGGTCCGAAATGGGCTACGAACCCACAAACATTGCTTTGAAGCAGTTAATGGCTTGTCTAGTGTTTTTTGGGGTTAGAAAATGTTAGAATACAATGAATTTGATTGATTGCAAGTGCTAGAGATGCATGAAGAGTTTTTAGAAGTGTGTAGAAAGACTTGCTGAAATTTGGTCCGAAATGGGCTAAGCACCCACAAACATTGCTTTGAACCATTAAATGGCTAGTCTGGTGTTGTTCGGGGTTAGAATATGTTAGAATACGAAAATTTTGATTGATTACAAGTGCTAGAAATGCATGAAGGGTGTTTAGAAGTGTGGAGAAAGACTTGTTGATATTTGGTCCCAATTAGGCTAAGAACCTACAAACATGTCTTTGAAGCAGTAAATGGCTTATCTAGTGTTGTTTGGGGTTTAAATATGTTAGAATACAATGAATTTGATTGATTACAAGTACTAGAGATGCATGAAGAGTGTTTAGAAGTGTGGAGAAAGACTTCTTGAAATATGGTCCCAAATGGGCTAAGAACCTACAAAAATGTTTTTGAAGCAGTAAATGGATTATCTAGTGTTGTTTGGGCTTTAAATATGTTAGAATACAATGAATTTGATGGATTACAAGTGCTAGAGATGCATGAAGAGTTTTTAGAAATGTGTAGAAAGACTTGCTGAAATTTGGTCTGAAATGGGCTAAGAACACACAAACATTGCTTTGAAGCAGTTAATGGCTTGTCTAGTGTTGTTTGGGGTTAGAATATGTTAGAATACAATGAATTTGATTGATTAATAGTGCAAGAGATGTATGAAGAGTGTTTAGAAGTGTGTAGAAAGACTTGCTGAAATTTGGTCCGAAATGGGCTAAGAACCCACCAACATTTCTTTGAAGCAGTTAATGGCTTTTCTATTGTTTTTTGGGGTTAGAATATGTTTGAATACAATTAAATTAATTGATTGCAAGTGATATGGATGCATGAAGAGTGTTTAGAAGTGTGGAGAAAGAATTGCTGAAATTTGGTCTGAAATGGGCTAAGAACCCACAAACATTGCTTTGAAGCAGTTAATGGCTTGTCTGGTGTTGTTTGGGTTAGAATAAGTTACAATTCAAAAAAAATTGATTGATTACAAGTGCTAGAGATGCATGAAGAGTGTTTAGAAGTGTGGAGAAAGAATTGTTGAAATATGGTCCCAAATGGGCTAAGAACCTACAAACATGTCTTTGAAGCAGTAAATGGCTTATCTATTATTGTTTGGGGTTTAAATATGTTAGAATACAATGAATTTGATTGATTACAAGTGCTAGAATGCATGAAGAGTTTTTAGAAGTGTGTAGAAAGACTTGCTGAAATTTGGTCTGAAATGGGCTAAGAACCCACAAACATTGCTTTGAAGCAGTTAATGGCTTGTCTAGTGTTTTTTGGGGTTAGAATATGTTAGAATACAATTAATTTGATTGATTGCAAGTGCTAGAGATGCATGAAGAGTTTTTAGAAGTGTGTAGAAAGACATGCTGAAATTTGGTCCGTAATGGGCTAAGAACCCACAAACATTTCTTTGAAGCAGTTAATGGCTTTTCTAGTTTTTTTGGGGTTAGAATATGTTTTAATACAATTAAATTAATTGATTGCAAGTGATATGGATGCATGAAGAGTGTTTAGAAGTGTGTAGAAAGACTTGCTGAAATTTGGTTCGAAATGGGTTAAGCACCCACAAACATTGCTTTGAAGCATTAAATGGCTTGTCTGGTGTTGTTTGGGGTTAGAATATGTTAGAATACAATGAATTTGATTGATTACAAGTGCTAGAGATGCATGAAGAGTTTTTAGAAGTGTGTAGAATGACTTGCTGAAATTTGATCTGAAATGGGCTAAGAACCCACAAACATTGCTTTGAAACAGTTAATGGCTTATCTAGTGTTTTTTGGGGTTAGAATATGTTAGAATACAATGAATTTGATTGATTACAAGTGCTAGAGATGCATGAAGAGTTTTTAGAAGTATGTAGAAAGACTTGCTGAAATTTGGTCTTAAATGGGCTAAGAACCCACAAACATCGCTTTGAACCAGTTAATGGCTTGTCTAGTGTTTTTTGGGGTTAGAATATGTTAGAATACAATGAATTTGATTGATTGCAAGTGCTAGAGATGCGTGAAGAGTTTTTAGAAGTGTGTAGAAAGACATGCTGAAATTTGGTCCGAAATGGGCTACGAACCCACAAACATTGCTTTAAAGCAGTTAATGGCTTGTCTAGTGTTGTTTGGGGTTAGAATATGTTAGAATACAATGAATTTGATTGATTACAAGTGCTAGAGATGCATGAAGAGTTTTTAGAAGTGTGTAGAAAGTCATGCTGAAATTTGGTCCGAAATGGACTAAGAACCCACAAACATTTCTTTGAAGAAGTTAATGGCTTTTCTAGTATTTTTTGGGGTTAGAATATGTTTGAATACAATTAATTTAATTGATTGCAAGTGATATAGATGCATGAAGAGTGTTTAGAAGTGTGTAGAAAGACTTGCTGAAATTTGCTCCGAAATGGGCTAAGCACCCACAAACATTGCTTTGAAGCATTTAATGGCTTGTCTAGTGTTGTTTGGGGATAGAATATGTTAGAATACAATCAATTTGATTGAATAAAAGTGCTAGAGATGCATGAAGATTTTTTAGAAGTGTGTAGAAAGTCGTGCTGAAATTTGGTCCGAAGTGGGCTAAGAACCCACAAAAATTGCTTTGAAGCATTAAATGGCTTGTCTGGTGTTGTTTGGGATTAGAATATGTTAGAATTCAAAAAAAATTGATTGATTACAAGTGATAGAGATGCATGAAGAGTGTTTAAAAGTGTGGAGAAAGACTTGTTGAAATATGGTCCCAAATGGGCTAAGAACCTACAAACATGTCTTTGAAGTAGTAAATGGATTATCTAGTGTTGTTTGGGCTTTAAATATGTTAGAATACAATGAATTTGATTGATTACAAGTGCTAGAGATGCATGAAGAGTTTTTAGAAATGTGTAGAAAGACTTGCTGAAATTTGGTCTGAAATGGGCTAAGAACACACAAACATTGCTTTGAAGCAGTTAATGGCTTGTCTAGTGTTGTTTGGGGTTAGAATATGTTAGAATACAATAAATTTGATTGATTAATAGTGCTAGTGATGTATGAAGAGTGTTTAGAAGTGTGTAGAAAGTCATGCTTAAATTTTGTCCGAAATGGGCTAAGAACACACAAATAGTTCTTTGAAGCAGTTAATGGCTTGTCTAGTGTTTTTTGGGGTTAGAATATGTTAGAATACAATGAATTTGATTGATTGCAAGTGCTAGAGATGCGTGAAGAGTTTTTAGAAGTGTGTAGAAAGACATGCTGAAATTTGGTCCGAAATGGGCTACGAACCCACAAACATTGCTTTGAAGCAGTTAATGGCTTGTCTAGTGTTTTTTGGGGTTAGAAAATGTT
The DNA here is from genome assembly GCA_036452645.1 of Capsella bursa-pastoris. Classification (NCBI taxonomy): domain Eukaryota; kingdom Viridiplantae; phylum Streptophyta; class Magnoliopsida; order Brassicales; family Brassicaceae; genus Capsella; species Capsella bursa-pastoris. Next base: position 8,386,333 of record CP144192.1, read on the forward strand.
AGAATACAATGAATTTGATTGATTGCAAGTGCTAGAGATGCATGAAGCGTTTTTAGAAGTGTGTAGAAAGACTTGCTGAAATTTGGTCCGAAATGGGCTAAGCACCCACAAACATTGCTTTGAACCATTAAATGGCTAGTCTGGTGTTGTTCGGGGTTAGAATATGTTAGAATACGAAAATTTTGATTGATTACAAGTGCTAGAAATGCAAGAAGGGTGTTTAGAAGTGTGGAGAAAGACTTGTTGATATTTGGTCCCAAATAGGCTAAGAAACTACAAACATGTCTTTGAAGCAGTAAATGGCTTATCTAGTGTTGTTTGGGGTTTAAATATGTTAGAATACAATGAATTTGATTGATTACAAGTGCTAGAGATGCATGAAGTGTTTTTAGAAGCGTGTAGAAAGACTTGCTGAAATTTGGTCCGAAATGGGCTAAGAACACACAAACATTGCTTTGAAGCAGTTAATGGCTTGTCTAGTGTTGTTTGGGGTTAGAATATGTTAGAATACAATGAATTTGATTGATTAATAGTGCTAGAGATGCATGAAGAGTGTTAAGAAGTGTGTAGAAAGACTTGCTGAAATTTGGTTCGAAATGGGCTAAGAACACACAAACATTGCTTTGAACCATTAAATGGCTTGTCTGGTGTTTTTCGGGTTACAATATGTTAGAATACAAATAATTTTATTGATTACAAGTGCTAGAAATGCATGAAGGGTGTTTAGAAGTGTGGAGAAAGACTTGTTGATATTTGGTCCCAATTAGGCTAAGAACCTACAAACATGTCTTTGAAGCAGTAAATGGCTTATCTAGTGTTGTTTGGGGTTTAAATATGTTAGAATACAATGAATTTGATTGATTACAAGTACTAGAGATGCATGAAGAGTGTTTAGAAGTGTGGAGAAAGACTTCTTGAAATATGGTCCCAAATGGGCTAAGAACCTACAAAAATGTTTTTGAAGCAGTAAATGGATTATCTAGTGTTGTTTGGGCTTTAAATATGTTAGAATACAATGAATTTGATGGATTACAAGTGCTAGAGATGCATGAAGAGTTTTTAGAAATGTGTAGAAAGACTTGCTGAAATTTGGTCTGAAATGGGCTAAGAACACACAAACATTGCTTTGAAGCAGTTAATGGCTTGTCTAGTGTTGTTTGGGGTTAGAATATGTTAGAATACAATGAATTTGATTGATTAATAGTGCAAGAGATGTATGAAGAGTGTTTAGAAGTGTGTAGAAAGACTTGCTGAAATTTGGTCCGAAATGGGCTAAGAACCCACCAACATTTCTTTGAAGCAGTTAATGGCTTTTCTATTGTTTTTTGGGGTTAGAATATGTTTGAATACAATTAAATTAATTGATTGCAAGTGATATGGATGCATGAAGAGTGTTTAGAAGTGTGGAGAAAGAATTGCTGAAATTTGGTCTGAAATGGGCTAAGAACCCACAAACATTGCTTTGAAGCAGTTAATGGCTTGTCTGGTGTTGTTTGGGTTAGAATAAGTTACAATTCAAAAAAAATTGATTGATTACAAGTGCTAGAGATGCATGAAGAGTGTTTAGAAGTGTGGAGAAAGAATTGTTGAAATATGGTCCCAAATGGGCTAAGAACCTACAAACATGTCTTTGAAGCAGTAAATGGCTTATCTATTATTGTTTGGGGTTTAAATATGTTAGAATACAATGAATTTGATTGATTACAAGTGCTAGAATGCATGAAGAGTTTTTAGAAGTGTGTAGAAAGACTTGCTGAAATTTGGTCTGAAATGGGCTAAGAACCCACAAACATTGCTTTGAAGCAGTTAATGGCTTGTCTAGTGTTTTTTGGGGTTAGAATATGTTAGAATACAATTAATTTGATTGATTGCAAGTGCTAGAGATGCATGAAGAGTTTTTAGAAGTGTGTAGAAAGACATGCTGAAATTTGGTCCGTAATGGGCTAAGAACCCACAAACATTTCTTTGAAGCAGTTAATGGCTTTTCTAGTTTTTTTGGGGTTAGAATATGTTTTAATACAATTAAATTAATTGATTGCAAGTGATATGGATGCATGAAGAGTGTTTAGAAGTGTGTAGAAAGACTTGCTGAAATTTGGTTCGAAATGGGTTAAGCACCCACAAACATTGCTTTGAAGCATTAAATGGCTTGTCTGGTGTTGTTTGGGGTTAGAATATGTTAGAATACAATGAATTTGATTGATTACAAGTGCTAGAGATGCATGAAGAGTTTTTAGAAGTGTGTAGAATGACTTGCTGAAATTTGATCTGAAATGGGCTAAGAACCCACAAACATTGCTTTGAAACAGTTAATGGCTTGTCTAGTGTTTTTTGGGGTTAGAATATGTTAGAATACAATGAATTTGATTGATTACAAGTGCTAGAGATGCATGAAGAGTTTTTAGAAGTATGTAGAAAGACTTGCTGAAATTTGGTCTTAAATGGGCTAAGAACCCACAAACATCGCTTTGAACCAGTTAATGGCTTGTCTAGTGTTTTTTGGGGTTAGAATATGTTAGAATACAATGAATTTGATTGATTGCAAGTGCTAGAGATGCGTGAAGAGTTTTTAGAAGTGTGTAGAAAGACATGCTGAAATTTGGTCCGAAATGGGCTACGAACCCACAAACATTGCTTTAAAGCAGTTAATGGCTTGTCTAGTGTTGTTTGGGGTTAGAATATGTTAGAATACAATGAATTTGATTGATTACAAGTGCTAGAGATGCATGAAGAGTTTTTAGAAGTGTGTAGAAAGTCATGCTGAAATTTGGTCCGAAATGGACTAAGAACCCACAAACATTTCTTTGAAGAAGTTAATGGCTTTTCTAGTATTTTTTGGGGTTAGAATATGTTTGAATACAATTAATTTAATTGATTGCAAGTGATATAGATGCATAAAGAGTGTTTAGAAGTGTGTAGAAAGACTTGCTGAAATTTGGTCCGAAATGGGCTAAGAACCCACCAACATTTCTTTGAAGCAGTTAATGGCTTTTCTATTGTTTTTTGGGGTTAGAATATGTTTGAATACAATTAAATTAATTGATTGCAAGTGATATGGATGCATGAAGAGTGTTTAGAAGTGTGGAGAAAGAATTGCTGAAATTTGGTCTGAAATGGGCTAAGAACCCACAAACATTGCTTTGAAGCAGTTAATGGCTTGTCTGGTGTTGTTTGGGTTAGAATAAGTTACAATTCAAAAAAAATTGATTGATTACAAGTGCTAGAGATGCATGAAGAGTGTTTAGAAGTGTGGAGAAAGAATTGTTGAAATATGGTCCCAAATGGGCTAAGAACCTACAAACATGTCTTTGAAGCAGTAAATGGCTTATCTATTATTGTTTGGGGTTTAAATATGTTAGAATACAATGAATTTGATTGATTACAAGTGCTAGAATGCATGAAGAGTTTTTAGAAGTGTGTAGAAAGACTTGCTGAAATTTGGTCTGAAATGGGCTAAGAACCCACAAACATTGCTTTGAAGCAGTTAATGGCTTGTCTAGTGTTTTTTGGGGTTAGAATATGTTAGAATACAATTAATTTGATTGATTGCAAGTGCTAGAGATGCATGAAGAGTTTTTAGAAGTGTGTAGAAAGACATGCTGAAATTTGGTCCGAAATGGGCTAAGAACCCACAAACATTTCTTTGAAGCAGTTAATGGCTTTTCTAGTGTTTTTTGGGGTTAGAATATGTTTTAATACAATTAAATTAATTGATTGCAAGTGATATGGATGCATGAAGAGTGTTTAGAAGTGTGTAGAAAGACTTGCTGAAATTTGGTTCGAAATGGGTTAAGCACCCACAAACATTGCTTTGAAGCATTAAATGGCTTGTTTGGTGTTGTTTGGGGTTAGAATATGTTAGAATACAATGAATTTGATTGATTACAAGTGCTAGAGATGCATGAAGAGTTTTTAGAAGTGTGTAGAAAGACTTGCTGAAATTTAATCTTAAATGGGCTAAGAACCCACAAACATTGCTTTGAAACAGTTAATGGCTTGTCTAGTGTTTTTTGGGGTTAGAATATGTTAGAATACAATGAATTTGATTGATTACAAGTGCTAGAGATGCATGAAGAGTTTTTAGAAGTATGTAGAAAGACTTGCTGAAATTTGGTCTTAAATGGGCTAAGAACCAACAAACATCGCTTTGAACCAGTTAATGGCTTGTCTAGTGTTTTTTGGGGTTAGAATATGTTAGAATACAATGAATTTGATTGATTGCAAGTGCTAGAGATGCGTGAAGAGTTTTTAGAAGTGTGTAGAAAGACATGCTGAAATTTGGTCCGAAATGGGCTACGAACCCACAAACATTGCTTTAAAGCAGTTAATGGCTTGTCTAGTGTTGTTTGGGGTTAGAATATGTTAGAATACAATGAATTTGATTGATTACAAGTGCTAGAGATGCATGAAGAGTTTTTAGAAGTGTGTAGAAAGTCATGCTGAAATTTGGTCCGAAATGGGCTAAGAACCCACAAACATTTCTTTGAAGAAGTTAATGGCTTTTCTAGTATTTTTTGGGGTTAGAATATGTTTGAATACAATTAATTTAATTGATTGCAAGTGATATAGATGCATGAAGAGTGTTTAGAAGTGTGTAGAAAGACTTGCTGAAATTTGCTCCGAAATGGGCTAAGCACCCACAAACATTGCTTTGAAGCATTAAATGGCTAGTCTGGTGTTGTTTGGGGTAGAATATGTTACAATACAGAAAATTTGATTGATTACAAGTGCTAGAAATGCATGAAGAGTGTTTAGAAGTGTGGAGAAAGACTTGTTAAAATTCGGTCCCAAATGGGCTAAGAACCTACAAACATGTCTTTGAAGCAGTAAATGGCTTATCTAGTGTTGTTTGGGGTTTAAATATGTTAGAATAAATGAATTTGATTGATTACAAGTGCTAGAGATGCATGAAGAGTTTTTAGAAGTGTGTAGAAAGACTTGCTGAAATTTGGTCTGACATGGGCTAAGAAGCCACAAACATTGCTTTGAAGCAGTTAATGGCTTGTCTAGTGTTTTTTGGGGTTAGAAAATGTTAGAATACAATGAATTTGATTGATTGCAAGTGCTAGAGATGCATGAAGAGTTTTTAGAAGTGTGTAGAAAGACATGCTGAAATTTGGTCCGAAATGGGCTAAGAACCCACCAACATTTCTTTGAAGCAGTTAATGGCTTTTCTAGTGTTTTTTGGGATTAGAATATGTTTGAATACAATTAAATTAATTGATTGCAAGTGATATGGATGCATGAAGAGTGTTTAGAAGTGTGTAGAAAGACTTGCTGAAATTTGGTTCGAAATGGGCTAAGCACCCACAAACATTGCTTTGAAGCATTAAATGGCTTGTCTGGTGTTGTTTGGGGTTAGAATTTGTTACAATACAGAAAATTTGATTGATTACAAGTGCTAGAAATGCATGAAGGGTGTTTAGAAGTGTGGAGAAAGACTTGTTGAAATTCGGTCCCAAATGGGCTAAGAACCTACAAACATGTCTTTGAAGCAGTAAATGGCTTATCTAGTGTTGTTTGGGGTTTAAATATGTTAGAATACAATGAATTTGATTGATTACAAGTGCTAGAGATGCATGAAGAGTTTTTAGAAGTGTGTAGAAAGACTTGCTGAAATTTGGTCTGAAATGGGCTAAGAACCCACAAACATTGCTTTGAAGCAGTTAATGGCTTGTCTAGTGTTTTTTGGGGTTAGAATATGTTAGAATACAATTAATTTGATTGATTGCAAGTGCTAGAGATGCATGAAGAGTTTTTAGAAGTGTGTAGAAAGACATGCTGAAATTTGGTCCGTAATGGGCTAAGAACCCACAAACATTTCTTTGAAGCAGTTAATGGCTTTTCTAGTTTTTTTGGGGTTAGAATATGTTTTAATACAATTAAATTAATTGATTGCAAGTGATATGGATGCATGAAGAGTGTTTAGAAGTGTGTAGAAAGACTTGCTGAAATTTGGTTCGAAATGGGTTAAGCACCCACAAACATTGCTTTGAAGCATTAAATGGCTTGTCTGGTGTTGTTTGGGGTTAGAATATGTTAGAATACAATGAATTTGATTGATTACAAGTGCTAGAGATGCATGAAGAGTTTTTAGAAGTGTGTAGAATGACTTGCTGAAATTTGATCTGAAATGGGCTAAGAACCCACAAACATTGCTTTGAAACAGTTAATGGCTTGTCTAGTGTTTTTTGGGGTTAGAATATGTTAGAATACAATGAATTTGATTGATTACAAGTGCTAGAGATGCATGAAGAGTTTTTAGAAGTATGTAGAAAGACTTGCTGAAATTTGGTCTTAAATGGGCTAAGAACCCACAAACATCGCTTTGAACCAGTTAATGGCTTGTCTAGTGTTTTTTGGGGTTAGAATATGTTAGAATACAATGAATTTGATTGATTGCAAGTGCTAGAGATGCGTGAAGAGTTTTTAGAAGTGTGTAGAAAGACATGCTGAAATTTGGTCCGAAATGGGCTACGAACCCACAAACATTGCTTTAAAGCAGTTAATGGCTTGTCTAGTGTTGTTTGGGGTTAGAATATGTTAGAATACAATGAATTTGATTGATTACAAGTGCTAGAGATGCATGAAGAGTTTTTAGAAGTGTGTAGAAAGTCATGCTGAAATTTGGTCCGAAATGGACTAAGAACCCACAAACATTTCTTTGAAGAAGTTAATGGCTTTTCTAGTATTTTTTGGGGTTAGAATATGTTTGAATACAATTAATTTAATTGATTGCAAGTGATATAGATGCATGAAGAGTGTTTAGAAGTGTGTAGAAAGACTTGCTGAAATTTGGTCCGAAATGGGCTAAGAACCCACCAACATTTCTTTGAAGCAGTTAATGGCTTTTCTATTGTTTTTTGGGGTTAGAATATGTTTGAATACAATTAAATTAATTGATTGCAAGTGATATGGATGCATGAAGAGTGTTTAGAAGTGTGGAGAAAGAATTGCTGAAATTTGGTCTGAAATGGGCTAAGAACCCACAAACATTGCTTTGAAGCAGTTAATGGCTTGTCTGGTGTTGTTTGGGTTAGAATAAGTTACAATTCAAAAAAAATTGATTGATTACAAGTGCTAGAGATGCATGAAGAGTGTTTAGAAGTGTGGAGAAAGAATTGTTGAAATATGGTCCCAAATGGGCTAAGAACCTACAAACATGTCTTTGAAGCAGTAAATGGCTTATCTATTATTGTTTGGGGTTTAAATAAGTTAGAATACAATGAATTTGATTGATTACAAGTGCTAGAATGCATGAAGAGTTTTTAGAAGTGTGTAGAAAGACTTGCTGAAATTTGGTCTGAAATGGGCTAAGAACCCACAAACATTGCTTTGAAGCAGTTAATGGCTTGTCTAGTGTTTTTTGGGGTTAGAATATGTTAGAATACAATTAATTTGATTGATTGCAAGTGCTAGAGATGCATGAAGAGTTTTTAGAAGTGTGTAGAAAGACATGCTGAAATTTGGTCCGAAATGGGCTAAGAACCCACAAACATTTCTTTGAAGGAGTTAATGGCTTTTCTAGTGTTTTTTGGGGTTAGAATATGTTTTAATACAATTAAATTAATTGATTGCAAGTGATATGGATGCATGAAGAGTGTTTAGAAGTGTGTAGAAAGACTTGCTGAAATTTGGTTCGAAATGGGTTAAGCACCCACAAACATTGCTTTGAAGCATTAAATGGCTTGTTTGGTGTTGTTTGGGGTTAGAATATGTTAGAATACAATGAATTTGATTGATTACAAGTGCTAGAGATGCATGAAGAGTTTTTAGAAGTGTGTAGAAAGACTTGCTGAAATTTAATCTTAAATGGGCTAAGAACCCACAAACATTGCTTTGAAACAGTTAATGGCTTGTCTAGTGTTTTTTGGGGTTAGAATATGTTAGAATACAATGAATTTGATTGATTACAAGTGCTAGAGATGCATGAAGAGTTTTTAGAAGTATGTAGAAAGACTTGCTGAAATTTGGTCTTAAATGGGCTAAGAACCAACAAACATCGCTTTGAACCAGTTAATGGCTTGTCTAGTGTTTTTTGGGGTTAGAATATGTTAGAATACAATGAATTTGATTGATTGCAAGTGCTAGAGATGCGTGAAGAGTTTTTAGAAGTGTGTAGAAAGACATGCTGAAATTTGGTCCGAAATGGGCTACGAACCCACAAACATTGCTTTAAAGCAGTTAATGGCTTGTCTAGTGTTGTTTGGGGTTAGAATATGTTAGAATACAATGAATTTGATTGATTACAAGTGCTAGAGATGCATGAAGAGTTTTTAGAAGTGTGTAGAAAGTCATGCTGAAATTTGGTCCGAAATGGGCTAAGAACCCACAAACATTTCTTTGAAGAAGTTAATGGCTTTTCTAGTTTTTTTGGGGTTAGAATATGTTTGAATACAATTAATTTAATTGATTGCAAGTGATATAGATGCATGAAGAGTGTTTAGAAGTGTGTAGAAAGACTTGCTGAAATTTGCTCCGAAATGGGCTAAGCACCCACAAACATTGCTTTGAAGCATTAAATGGCTAGTCTGGTGTTGTTTGGGGTAGAATATGTTACAATACAGAAAATTTGATTGATTACAAGTGCTAGAAATGCATGAAGAGTGTTTAGAAGTGTGGAGAAAGACTTGTTAAAATTCGGTCCCAAATGGGCTAAGAACCTACAAACATGTCTTTGAAGCAGTAAATGGCTTATCTAGTGTTGTTTGGGGTTTAAATATGTTAGAATAAATGAATTTGATTGATTACAAGTGCTAGAGATGCATGAAGAGTTTTTAGAAGTGTGTAGAAAGACTTGCTGAAATTTGGTCTGACATGGGCTAAGAAGCCACAAACATTGCTTTGAAGCAGTTAATGGCTTGTCTAGTGTTTTTTGGGGTTAGAAAATGTTAGAATACAATGAATTTGATTGATTGCAAGTGCTAGAGATGCATGAAGAGTTTTTAGAAGTGTGTAGAAAGACATGCTGAAATTTGGTCCGAAATGGGCTAAGAACCCACCAACATTTCTTTGAAGCAGTTAATGGCTTTTCTAGTGTTTTTTGGGATTAGAATATGTTTGAATACAATTAAATTAATTGATTGCAAGTGATATGGATGCATGAAGAGTGTTTAGAAGTGTGTAGAAAGACTTGCTGAAATTTGGTTCGAAATGGGCTAAGCACCCACAAACATTGCTTTGAAGCATTAAATGGCTTGTCTGGTGTTGTTTGGGGTTAGAATTTGTTACAATACAGAAAATTTGATTGATTACAAGTGCTAGAAATGCATGAAGGGTGTTTAGAAGTGTGGAGAAAGACTTGTTGAAATTCGGTCCCAAATGGGCTAAGAACCTACAAACATGTCTTTGAAGCAGTAAATGGCTTATCTAGTGTTGTTTGGGGTTTAAATATGTTAGAATACAATGAATTTGATTGATTACAAGTGCTAGAGATGCATGAAGAGTTTTTAGAAGTGTGTAGAAAGACTTGCTGAAATTTGGTTTGAAATGGGCTAAGAAGCCACAAACATTTCTTTGAAGAAGTTAATGGCTTGTCTAGTGTTTTTTGGGGTTAGAATATGTTAGAATACAATGAATTTGATTGATTGCAAGTGCTAGAGATGCATGAAGAGTTTTTAGAAGTGTGTAGAAAGTCATGCTGAAATTTGGTCCGAAATGGGCTAAGAACCCACAAACATTTCTTTGAAGAAGTTAATGGCTTTTCTAGTATTTTATGGGGTTAGAATATGTTTGAATACAATTAATTTAATTGATTGCAAGTGATATAGATGCATGAAGAGTGTTTAGAAGTGTGTAGAAAGACTTGCTGAAATTTGCTCCGAAATGGGCTAAGCACCCACAAACATTGCTTTGAAGCATTAAATGGCTAGTCTGGTGTTGTTTGGGGTAGAATATGTTACAATACAGAAAATTTGATTGATTACAAGTGCTAGAAATGCATGAAGGGTGTTTAGAAGTGTGGAGAAAGACTTGTTAAAATTCGGTCCCAAATGGGCTAAGAACCTACAAACATGTCTTTGAAGCAGTAAATGGCTTATCTAGTGTTGTTTGGGGTTTAAATATGTTAGAATAAATGAATTTGATTGATTACAAGTGCTAGAGATGCATGAAGAGTTTTTAGAAGTGTGTAGAAAGACTTGCTGAAATTTGGTCTGACATGGGCTAAGAAGCCACAAACATTGCTTTGAAGCAGTTAATGGCTTGTCTAGTGTTTTTTGGGGTTAGAAAATGTTAGAATACAATGAATTTGATTGATTGCAAGTGCTAGAGATGCATGAAGAGTTTTTAGAAGTGTGTAGAAAGACATGCTGAAATTTGGTCCGAAATGGGCTAAGAACCCACCAACATTTCTTTGAAGCAGTTAATGGCTTTTCTAGTGTTTTTTGGGATTAGAATATGTTTGAATACAATTAAATTAATTGATTGCAAGTGATATGGATGCATGAAGAGTGTTTAGAAGTGTGTAGAAAGACTTGCTGAAATTTGGTTCGAAATGGGCTAAGCACCCACAAACATTGCTTTGAAGCATTAAATGGCTTGTCTGGTGTTGTTTGGGGTTAGAATTTGTTACAATACAGAAAATTTGATTGATTACAAGTGCTAGAAATGCATGAAGGGTGTTTAGAAGTGTGGAGAAAGACTTGTTGAAATTCGGTCCCAAATGGGCTAAGAACCTACAAACATGTCTTTGAAGCAGTAAATGGCTTATCTAGTGTTGTTTGGGGTTTAAATATGTTAGAATACAATGAATTTGATTGATTACAAGTGCTAGAGATGCATGAAGAGTTTTTAGAAGTGTGTAGAAAGACTTGCTGAAATTTGGTCTGAAATGGGCTAAGAAGCCACAAACATTTCTTTGAAGAAGTTAATGGCTTGTCTAGTGTTTTTTGGAGTTAGAATATGTTAGAATACAGTGAATTTGATTGATTGCAAGTGCTAGAGATGCATGAAGAGTTTTTAGAAGTGTGTAGAAAGTCATGCTGAAATTTGGTCCGAAATGGGCTAAGAACCCACAAACATTTCTTTGAAGAAGTTAATGGCTTTTCTAGTATTTTTTGGGGTTAGAATATGTTTGAATACAATTAATTTAATTGATTGCAAGTGATATAGATGCATGAAGAGTGTTTAGAAGTGTGTAGAAAGACTTGCTGAAATTTGCTCCGAAATGGGCTAAGCACCCACAAACATTGCTTTGAAGCATTAAATGGCTAGTCTGGTGTTGTTTGGGGTAGAATATGTTACAATACAGATATTTTTGATTGATTACAAGTGCTAGAAATGCATGAAGGGTGTTTAGAAGTGTGGAGAAAGACTTATTGAAATTCGGTCCCAAATGGGCTAAGAACCTACAAACATGTCTTTGAAGCAGTAAATGGCTTATCTAGTGTTGTTTGGGGTTTAAATATGTTAGAATAAATGAATTTGATTGATTACAAGTGCTAGAGATGCATGAAGAGTTTTTAGAAGTGTGTAGAAAGACTTGCTGAAATTTGGTCTGACATGGGCTAAGAAGCCACAAACATTGCTTTGAAGCAGTTAATGGCTTGTCTAGTGTTTTTTGGGGTTAGAAAATGTTAGAATACAATGAATTTGATTGATTGCAAGTGCTAGAGATGCATGAAGAGTTTTTAGAAGTGTGTAGAAAGACATGCTGAAATTTGGTCTGAAATGGGCTAAGAACCCACCAACATTTCTTTGAAGCAGTTAATGGCTTTTCTAGTGTTTTTTGGGATTAGAATATGTTTGAGTACAATTAAATTAATTGATTGCAAGTGATATGGATGCATGAAGAGTGTTTAGAAGTGTGTAGAAAGACTTGCTGAAATTTGGTTCGAAATGGGCTAAGCACCCACAAACATTGCTTTGAAGCATTAAATGGCTTGTCTGGTGTTGTTTGGGGTTAGAATTTGTTACAATACAGAAAATTTGATTGATTACAAGTGCTAGAAATGCATGAAGGGTGTTTAGAAGTGTGGAGAAAGACTTGTTGAAATTCGGTCCCAAATGGGCTAAGAACCTACAAACATGTCTTTGAAGCAGTAAATGGCTTATCTAGTGTTGTTTGGGGTTTAAATATGTTAGAATACAATCAATTTGATTGATTACAAGTGCTAGAGATGCATGAAGAGTTTTTAGAAGTGTGTAGAAAGACTTGCTGAAATTTGGTCTAAAATGGGCTAAGAAGCTACAAACATTTCTTTGAAGAAGTTAATGGCTTGTCTAGTGTTTTTTGGGGTTATAATATGTTAGAATACAATGAATTTGATTGATTGCAAGTGCTAGAGATGCATGAAGAGTTTTTAGAAGTGTGTAGAAAGACATGCTGAAATTTGGTCCGAAATGGGCTAAGAACCCACCAACATCTCTTTGAAGCAGTTAATGGCTTTTCTAGTTTTTTTTGGGATTAGAATATGTTTGAATACAATTAATTTAATTGATTGCAAGTGATATAGATGCATGAAGAGTGTTTAGAAGTGTGTAGAAAGACTTGCTGAAATTTGCTCCGAAATGGGCTAAGCACCCACAAACATTGCTTTGAAGCATTAAATGGCTAGTCTGGTGTTGTTTGGGGTAGAATATGTTACAATACAGAAAATTTGATTGATTACAAGTGCTAGAAATGCATGAAGGGTGTTTAGAAGTGTGGAGAAAAACTTGTTGAAATTCGGTCCCAAATGGGCTAAGAACCTACAAACATGTCTTTGAAGTAGTAAATGGCTTATCTAGTGTTGTTTGCGGTTTAAATATGTTAGAATAAATGAATTTGATTGATTACAAGTGCTAGAGATGCATGAAGAGTTTTTAGAAGTGTGTAGAAAGACTTGCTGAAATTTGGTCTGACATGGGCTAAGAAGCCACAAACATTGCTTTGAAGCAGTTAATGGCTTGTCTAGTGTTTTTTGGGGTTAGAAAATGTTAGAATACAATGAATTTGATTGATTGCAAGTGCTAGAGATGCATGAAGAGTTTTTAGAAGTGTGTAGAAAGACATGCTGAAATTTGGTCCGAAATGGGCTAAGAACCCACCAACATTTCTTTGAAGCAGTTAATGGCTTTTCTAGTGTTTTTTGGGATTAGAATATGTTTGAATACAATTAAATTAATTGATTGCAAGTGATATGGATGCATGAAGAGTGTTTAGAAGTGTGTAGAAAGACTTGCTGAAATTTGGTTCGAAATGGGCCAAGCACCCACAAACATTGCTTTGAAGCATTAAATGGCTTGTCTGGTGTTGTTTGGGGTTAGAATTTGTTACAATACAGAAAATTTGATTGATTACAAGTGCTAGAAATGCATGAAGGGTGTTTAGAAGTGTGGAGAAAGACTTGTTGAAATTCGGTCCCAAATGGGCTAAGAACCTACAAACATGTCTTTGAAGCAGTAAATGGCTTATCTAGTGTTGTTTGGGGATTAAATATGTTAGAATACAATGAATTTGATTGATTACAAGTGCTAGAGATGCATGAAGAGTTTTTAGAAGTGTGTAGAAAGACTTGCTGAAATTTGGTCTGAAATGGGCTAAGAAGCCACAAACATTGCTTTGAAGAAGTTAATGGCTTGTCTAGTGTTTTTTGGGGTTAGAAAATGTTAGAATACAATGAATTTGATTGATTGCAAGTGCTAGAGATGCATGAAGAGTTTTTAGAAGTGTGTAGAAAGACATGCTGAAATTTGGTCTGAAATGGGCTAAGAACCCACCAACATTTCTTTGAAGCAGTTAATGGCTTTTCTAGTGTTTTTTGGGATTAGAATATGTTTGAGTACAATTAAATTAATTGATTGCAAGTGATATGGATGCATGAAGAGTGTTTAGAAGTGTGTAGAAAGACTTGCTGAAATTTGGTTCGAAATGGGCTAAGCACCCACAAACATTGCTTTGAAGCATTAAATGGCTTGTCTGGTGTTGTTTGGGGTTAGAATTTGTTACAATACAGAAAATTTGATTGATTACAAGTGCTAGAAATGCATGAAGGGTGTTTAGAAGTGTGGAGAAAGACTTGTTGAAATTCGGTCCCAAATGGGCTAAGAACCTACAAACATGTCTTTGAAGCAGTAAATGGCTTATCTAGTGTTGTTTGGGGTTTAAATATGTTAGAATACAATCAATTTGATTGATTACAAGTGCTAGAGATGCATGAAGAGTTTTTAGAAGTGTGTAGAAAGACTTGCTGAAATTTGGTCTAAAATGGGCTAAGAAGCTACAAACATTTCTTTGAAGAAGTTAATGGCTTGTCTAGTGTTTTTTGGGGTTATAATATGTTAGAATACAATGAATTTGATTGATTGCAAGTGCTAGAGATGCATGAAGAGTTTTTAGAAGTGTGTAGAAAGACATGCTGAAATTTGGTCCGAAATGGGCTAAGAACCCACCAACATCTCTTTGAAGCAGTTAATGGCTTTTCTAGTGTTTTTTGGGATTAGAATATGTTTGAATACAATTAATTTAATTGATTGCAAGTGATATAGATGCATGAAGAGTGTTTAGAAGTGTGTAGAAAGACTTGCTGAAATTTGCTCCGAAATGGGCTAAGCACCCACAAACATTGCTTTGAAGCATTAAATGGCTAGTCTGGTGTTGTTTGGGGTAGAATATGTTACAATACAGAAAATTTGATTGATTACAAGTGCTAGAAATGCATGAAGGGTGTTTAGAAGTGTGGAGAAAAACTTGTTGAAATTCGGTCCCAAATGGGCTAAGAACCTACAAACATGTCTTTGAAGTAGTAAATGGCTTATCTAGTGTTGTTTGCGGTTTAAATATGTTAGAATAAATGAATTTGATTGATTACAAGTGCTAGAGATGCATGAAGAGTTTTTAGAAGTGTGTAGAAAGACTTGCTGAAATTTGGTCTGACATGGGCTAAGAAGCCACAAACATTGCTTTGAAGCAGTTAATGGCTTGTCTAGTGTTTTTTGGGGTTAGAAAATGTTAGAATACAATGAATTTGATTGATTGCAAGTGCTAGAGATGCATGAAGAGTTTTTAGAAGTGTGTAGAAAGACATGCTGAAATTTGGTCCGAAATGGGCTAAGAACCCACCAACATTTCTTTGAAGCAGTTAATGGCTTTTCTAGTGTTTTTTGGGATTAGAATATGTTTGAATACAATTAAATTAATTGATTGCAAGTGATATGGATGCATGAAGAGTGTTTAGAAGTGTGTAGAAAGACTTGCTGAAATTTGGTTCGAAATGGGCCAAGCACCCACAAACATTGCTTTGAAGCATTAAATGGCTTGTCTGGTGTTGTTTGGGGTTAGAATTTGTTACAATACAGAAAATTTGATTGATTACAAGTGCTAGAAATGCATGAAGGGTGTTTAGAAGTGTGGAGAAAGACTTGTTGAAATTCGGTCCCAAATGGGCTAAGAACCTACAAACATGTCTTTGAAGCAGTAAATGGCTTATCTAGTGTTGTTTGGGGATTAAATATGTTAGAATACAATGAATTTGATTGATTACAAGTGCTAGAGATGCATGAAGAGTTTTTAGAAGTGTGTAGAAAGACTTGCTGAAATTTGGTCTGAAATGGGCTAAGAAGCCACAAACATTGCTTTGAAGAAGTTAATGGCTTGTCTAGTGTTTTTTGGGGTTAGAATATGTTAGAATACAATGAATTTGATTGATTGCAAGTGCTAGAGATGCATGAAGAGTTTTTAGAAGTGTGTAGAAAGACATGCTGAAATTTGGTCCGAAATGGGCTAAGAACCCACCAACATTTCTTTGAAGCAGTTAATGGCTTTTCTAGTGTTTTTTGGGATTAGAATATGTTTGAATACAATTAATTTAATTGATTGCAAGTGATATAGATGCATGAAGAGTGTTTAGAAGTGTGTAGAAAGACTTGCTGAAATTTGGTCCGAAATGGGCTAAGAACCCACCAACATTTCTTTGAAGCAGTTAATGGCTTTTCTATTGTTTTTTGGGGTTAGAATATGTTTGAATACAATTAAATTAATTGATTGCAAGTGATATGGATGCATGAAGAGTGTTTAGAAGTGTGGAGAAAGAATTGCTGAAATTTGGTCTGAAATGGGCTAAGAACCCACAAACATTGCTTTGAAGCAGTTAATGGCTTGTCTGGTGTTGTTTGGGTTAGAATAAGTTACAATTCAAAAAAAATTGATTGATTACAAGTGCTAGAGATGCATGAAGAGTGTTTAGAAGTGTGGAGAAAGAATTGTTGAAATATGGTCCCAAATGGGCTAAGAACCTACAAACATGTCTTTGAAGCAGTAAATGGCTTATCTATTATTGTTTGGGGTTTAAATATGTTAGAATACAATGAATTTGATTGATTACAAGTGCTAGAATGCATGAAGAGTTTTTAGAAGTGTGTAGAAAGACTTGCTGAAATTTGGTCTGAAATGGGCTAAGAACCCACAAACATTGCTTTGAAGCAGTTAATGGCTTGTCTAGTGTTTTTTGGGGATAGAATATGTTAGAATACAATTAATTTGATTGATTGCAAGTGCTAGAGATGCATGAAGAGTTTTTAGAAGTGTGTAGAAAGACATGCTGAAATTTGGTCCGAAATGGGCTAAGAACCCACAAACATTTCTTTGAAGCAGTTAATGGCTTTTCTAGTGTTTTTTGGGGTTAGAATATGTTTTAATACAATTAAATTAATTGATTGCAAGTGATATGGATGCATGAAGAGTGTTTAGAAGTGTGTAGAAAGACTTGCTGAAATTTGGTTCGAAATGGGTTAAGCACCCACAAACATTGCTTTGAAGCATTAAATGGCTTGTCTGGTGTTGTTTGGGGTTAGAATATGTTAGAATACAATGAATTTGATTGATTACAAGTGCTAGAGATGCATGAAGAGTTTTTAGAAGTGTGTAGAAAGACTTGCTGAAATTTAATCTTAAATGGGCTAAGAACCCACAAACATTGCTTTGAAACAGTTAATGGCTTGTCTAGTGTTTTTTGGGGTTAGAATATGTTAGAATACAATGAATTTGATTGATTACAAGTGCTAGAGATGCATGAAGAGTTTTTAGAAGTATGTAGAAAGACTTGCTGAAATTTGGTCTTAAATGGGCTAAGAACCCACAAACATCGCTTTGAACCAGTTAATGGCTTGTCTAGTGTTTTTTGGGGTTAGAATATGTTAGAATACAATGAATTTGATTGATTGCAAGTGCTAGAGATGCGTGAAGAGTTTTTAGAAGTGTGTAGAAAGACATGCTGAAATTTGGTCCGAAATGGGCTACGAACCCACAAACATTGCTTTAAAGCAGTTAATGGCTTGTCTAGTGTTGTTTGGGGTTAGAATATGTTAGAATACAATGAATTTGATTGATTACAAGTGCTAGAGATGCATGAAGAGTTTTTAGAAGTGTGTAGAAAGTCATGCTGAAATTTGGTCCCAAATGGGTTAAGAACCCACAAACATTTCTTTGAAGAAGTTAATGGCTTTTCTAGTATTTTTTGGGGTTAGAATATGTTTGAATACAATTAATTTAATTGATTGCAAGTGATATAGATGCATGAAGAGTGTTTAGAAGTGTGTAGAAAGACTTGCTGAAATTTGCTCCGAAATGGGCTAAGCACCCACAAACATTGCTTTGAAGCATTAAATGGCTAGTCTGGTGTTGTTTGGGGTAGAATATGTTACAATACAGAAAATTTGATTGATTACAAGTGCTAGAAATGCATGAAGGGTGTTTAGAAGTGTGGAGAAAGACTTGTTGAAATTCGGTCCCAAATGGGCTAAGAACCTACAAACATGTCTTTGAAGCAGTAAATGGCTTATCTAGTGTTGTTTGGGGTTTAAATATGTTAGAATAAATGAATTTGATTGATTACAAGTGCTAGAGATGCATGAAGAGTTTTTAGAAGTGTGTAGAAAGACTTGCTGAAATTTGGTCTGACATGGGCTAAGAAGCCACAAACATTGCTTTGAAGCAGTTAATGGCTTGTCTAGTGTTTTTTGGGGTTAGAAAATGTTAGAATACAATGAATTTGATTGATTGCAAGTGCTAGAGATGCATGAAGAGTTTTTAGAAGTGTGTAGAAAGACATGCTGAAATTTGGTCCGAAATGGGCTAAGAACCCACCAACATTTCTTTGAAGCAGTTAATGGCTTTTCTAGTGTTTTTTGGGATTAGAATATGTTTGAATACAATTAAATTAATTGATTGCAAGTGATATGGATGCATGAAGAGTGTTTAGAAGTGTGTAGAAAGACTTGCTGAAATTTGGTTCGAAATGGGCTAAGCACCCACAAACATTGCTTTGAAGCATTAAATGGCTTGTCTGGTGTTGTTTGGGGTTAGAATTTGTTACAATACAGAAAATTTGATTGATTACAAGTGCTAGAAATGCATGAAGGGTGTTTAGAAGTGTGGAGAAAGACTTGTTGAAATTCGGTCCCAAATGGGCTAAGAACCTACAAACATGTCTTTGAAGCAGTAAATGGCTTATCTAGTGTTGTTTGGGGTTTAAATATGTTAGAATACAATGAATTTGATTGATTACAAGTGCTAGAGATGCATGAAGAGTTTTTAGAAGTGTGTAGAAAGACTTGCTGAAATTTGGTTTGAAATGGGCTAAGAAGCCACAAACATTTCTTTGAAGAAGTTAATGGCTTGTCTAGTGTTTTTTGGGGTTAGAATATGTTAGAATACAATGAATTTGATTGATTGCAAGTGCTAGAGATGCATGAAGAGTTTTTAGAAGTGTGTAGAAAGTCATGCTGAAATTTGGTCCGAAATGGGCTAAGAACCCACAAACATTTCTTTGAAGAAGTTAATGGCTTTTCTAGTATTTTTTGGGGTTAGAATATGTTTGAATACAATTAATTTAATTGATTGCAAGTGATATAGATGCATGAAGAGTGTTTAGAAGTGTGTAGAAAGACTTGCTGAAATTTGGTTTGAAATGGGCTAAGAAGCCACAAACATTTCTTTGAAGAAGTTAATGGCTTGTCTAGTGTTTTTTGGGGTTAGAATATGTTAGAATACAATGAATTTGATTGATTGCAAGTGCTAGAGATGCATGAAGAGTTTTTAGAAGTGTGTAGAAAGTCATGCTGAAATTTGGTCCGAAATGGGCTAAGAACCCACAAACATTTCTTTGAAGAAGTTAATGGCTTTTCTAGTATTTTTTGGGGTTAGAATATGTTTGAATACAATTAATTTAATTGATTGCAAGTGATATAGATGCATGAAGAGTGTTTAGAAGTGTGTAGAAAGACTTGCTGAAATTTGCTCCGAAATGGGCTAAGCACCCACAAACATTGCTTTGAAGCATTAAATGGCTAGTCTGGTGTTGTTTGGGGTAGAATATGTTACAATACAGAAAATTTGATTGATTACAAGTGCTAGAAATGCATGAAGGGTGTTTAGAAGTGTGGAGAAAGACTTGTTGAAATTCGGTCCCAAATGGGCTAAGAACCTACAAACATGTCTTTGAAGCAGTAAATGGCTTATCTAGTGTTGTTTGGGGTTTAAATATGTTAGAATACAATGAATTTGATTGATTACAAGTGCTAGAGATGCATGAAGAGTTTTTAGAAGTGTGTAGAAAGACTTGCTGAAATTTGGTCTGAAATGGGCTAAGAAGCCACAAACATTGCTTTGAAGAAGTTAATGGCTTGTCTAGTGTTTTTTGGGGTTAGAATATGTTAGAATACAATGAATTTGATTGATTGCAAGTGCTAGAGATGCATGAAGAGTTTTTAAAAGTGTGTAGAAAGACATGCTGAAATTTGGTCCGAAATGGGCTAAGAACCCACCAACATTTCTTTGAAGCAGTTAATGGCTTTTCTAGTGTTTTTTGGGATTAGAATATGTTTGAATACAATTAATTTAATTGATTGCAAGTGATATAGATGCATGAAGAGTGTTTAGAAGTGTGTAGAAAGACTTGCTGAAATTTGGTCCGAAATGGGCTAAGAACCCACCAACATTTCTTTGAAGCAGTTAATGGCTTTTCTATTGTTTTTTGGGGTTAGAATATGTTTGAATATAATTAAATTAATTGATTGCAAGTGATATGGATGCATGAAGAGTGTTTAGAAGTGTGGAGAAAGAATTGCTGAAATTTGGTCTGAAATGGGCTAAGAACCCACAAACATTGCTTTGAAGCAGTTAATGGCTTGTCTGGTGTTGTTTGGGTTAGAATAAGTTACAATTCAAAAAAAATTGATTGATTACAAGTGCTAGAGATGCATGAAGAGTGTTTAGAAGTGTGGAGAAAGAATTGTTGAAATATGGTCCCAAATGGGCTAAGAACCTACAAACATGTCTTTGAAGCAGTAAATGGCTTATCTATTATTGTTTGGGGTTTAAATATGTTAGAATACAATGAATTTGATTGATTACAAGTGCTAGAATGCATGAAGAGTTTTTAGAAGTGTGTAGAAAGACTTGCTGAAATTTGGTCTGAAATGGGCTAAGAACCCACAAACATTGCTTTGAAGCAGTTAATGGCTTGTCTAGTGTTTTTTGGGGTTAGAATATGTTAGAATACAATTAATTTGATTGATTGCAAGTGCTAGAGATGCATGAAGAGTTTTTAGAAGTGTGTAGAAAGACATGCTGAAATTTGGTCCGAAATGGGCTAAGAACCCACAAACATTTCTTTGAAGCAGTTAATGGCTTTTCTAGTGTTTTTTGGGGTTAGAATATGTTTTAATACAATTAAATTAATTGATTGCAAGTGATATGGATGCATGAAGAGTGTTTAGAAGTGTGTAGAAAGACTTGCTGAAATTTGGTTCGAAATGGGTTAAGCACCCACAAACATTGCTTTGAAGCATTAAATGGCTTGTCTGGTGTTGTTTGGGGTTAGAATATGTTAGAATACAATGAATTTGATTGATTACAAGTGCTAGAGATGCATGAAGAGTTTTTAGAAGTGTGTAGAAAGACTTGCTGAAATTTAATCTTAAATGGGCTAAGAACCCACAAACATTGCTTTGAAACAGTTAATGGCTTGTCTAGTGTTTTTTGGGGTTAGAATATGTTAGAATACAATGAATTTGATTGATTACAAGTGCTAGAGATGCATGAAGAGTTTTTAGAAGTATGTAGAAAGACTTGCTGAAATTTGGTCTTAAATGGGCTAAGAACCCACAAACATCGCTTTGAACCAGTTAATGGCTTGTCTAGTGTTTTTTGGGGTTAGAATATGTTAGAATACAATGAATTTGATTGATTGCAAGTGCTAGAGATGCGTGAAGAGTTTTTAGAAGTGTGTAGAAAGACATGCTGAAATTTGGTCCGAAATGGGCTACGAACCCACAAACATTGCTTTAAAGCAGTTAATGGCTTGTCTAGTGTTGTTTGGGGTTAGAATATGTTAGAATACAATGAATTTGATTGATTACAAGTGCTAGAGATGCATGAAGAGTTTTTAGAAGTGTGTAGAAAGTCATGCTGAAATTTGGTCCCAAATGGGTTAAGAACCCACAAACATTTCTTTGAAGAAGTTAATGGCTTTTCTAGTATTTTTTGGGGTTAGAATATGTTTGAATACAATTAATTTAATTGATTGCAAGTGATATAGATGCATGAAGAGTGTTTAGAAGTGTGTAGAAAGACTTGCTGAAATTTGCTCCGAAATGGGCTAAGCACCCACAAACATTGCTTTGAAGCATTAAATGGCTAGTCTGGTGTTGTTTGGGGTAGAATATGTTACAATACAGAAAATTTGATTGATTACAAGTGCTAGAAATGCATGAAGGGTGTTTAGAAGTGTGGAGAAAGACTTGTTGAAATTCGGTCCCAAATGGGCTAAGAACCTACAAACATGTCTTTGAAGCAGTAAATGGCTTATCTAGTGTTGTTTGGGGTTTAAATATGTTAGAATAAATGAATTTGATTGATTACAAGTGCTAGAGATGCATGAAGAGTTTTTAGAAGTGTGTAGAAAGACTTGCTGAAATTTGGTCTGACATGGGCTAAGAAGCCACAAACATTGCTTTGAAGCAGTTAATGGCTTGTCTAGTGTTTTTTGGGGTTAGAAAATGTTAGAATACAATGAATTTGATTGATTGCAAGTGCTAGAGATGCATGAAGAGTTTTTAGAAGTGTGTAGAAAGACATGCTGAAATTTGGTCCGAAATGGGCTAAGAACCCACCAACATTTCTTTGAAGCAGTTAATGGCTTTTCTAGTGTTTTTTGGGATTAGAATATGTTTGAATACAATTAAATTAATTGATTGCAAGTGATATGGATGCATGAAGAGTGTTTAGAAGTGTGTAGAAAGACTTGCTGAAATTTGGTTCGAAATGGGCTAAGCACCCACAAACATTGCTTTGAAGCATTAAATGGCTTGTCTGGTGTTGTTTGGGGTTAGAATTTGTTACAATACAGAAAATTTGATTGATTACAAGTGCTAGAAATGCATGAAGGGTGTTTAGAAGTGTGGAGAAAGACTTGTTGAAATTCGGTCCCAAATGGGCTAAGAACCTACAAACATGTCTTTGAAGCAGTAAATGGCTTATCTAGTGTTGTTTGGGGTTTAAATATGTTAGAATACAATGAATTTGATTGATTACAAGTGCTAGAGATGCATGAAGAGTTTTTAGAAGTGTGTAGAAAGACTTGTTGAAATTTGGTTTGAAATGGGCTAAGAAGCCACAAACATTTCTTTGAAGAAGTTAATGGCTTGTCTAGTGTTTTTTGGGGTTAGAATATGTTAGAATACAATGAATTTGATTGATTGCAAGTGCTAGAGATGCATGAAGAGTTTTTAGAAGTGTGTAGAAAGTCATGCTGAAATTTGGTCCGAAATGGGCTAAGAACCCACAAACATTTCTTTGAAGAAGTTAATGGCTTTTCTAGTATTTTTTGGGGTTAGAATATGTTTGAATACAATTAATTTAATTGATTGCAAGTGATATAGATGCATGAAGAGTGTTTAGAAGTGTGTAGAAAGACTTGCTGAAATTTGGTTTGAAATGGGCTAAGAAGCCACAAACATTTCTTTGAAGAAGTTAATGGCTTGTCTAGTGTTTTTTGGGGTTAGAATATGTTAGAATACAATGAATTTGATTGATTGCAAGTGCTAGAGATGCATGAAGAGTTTTTAGAAGTGTGTAGAAAGTCATGCTGAAATTTGGTCCGAAATGGGCTAAGAACCCACAAACATTTCTTTGAAGAAGTTAATGGCTTTTCTAGTATTTTTTGGGGTTAGAATATGTTTGAATACAATTAATTTAATTGATTGCAAGTGATATAGATGCATGAAGAGTGTTTAGAAGTGTGTAGAAAGACTTGCTGAAATTTGCTCCGAAATGGGCTAAGCACCCACAAACATTGCTTTGAAGCATTAAATGGCTAGTCTGGTGTTGTTTGGGGTAGAATATGTTACAATACAGAAAATTTGATTGATTACAAGTGCTAGAAATGCATGAAGGGTGTTTAGAAGTGTGGAGAAAGACTTGTTGAAATTCGGTCCCAAATGGGCTAAGAACCTACAAACATGTCTTTGAAGCAGTAAATGGCTTATCTAGTGTTGTTTGGGGTTTAAATATGTTAGAATAAATGAATTTGATTGATTACAAGTGCTAGAGATGCATGAAGAGTTTTTAGAAGTGTGTAGAAAGACTTGCTGAAATTTGGTCTGACATGGGCTAAGAAGCCACAAACATTGCTTTGAAGCAGTTAATGGCTTGTCTAGTGTTTTTTGGGGTTAGAAAATGTTAGAATACAATGAATTTGATTGATTGCAAGTGCTAGAGATGCATGAAGAGTTTTTAGAAGTGTGTAGAAAGACATGCTGAAATTTGGTCCGAAATGGGCTAAGAACCCACCAACATTTCTTTGAAGCAGTTAATGGCTTTTCTAGTGTTTTTTGGGATTAGAATATGTTTGAATACAATTAAATTAATTGATTGCAAGTGATATGGATGCATGAAGAGTGTTTAGAAGTGTGTAGAAAGACTTGCTGAAATTTGGTTCGAAATGGGCTAAGCACCCACAAACATTGCTTTGAAGCATTAAATGGCTTGTCTGGTGTTGTTTGGGGTTAGAATTTGTTACAATACAGAAAATTTGATTGATTACAAGTGCTAGAAATGCATGAAGGGTGTTTAGAAGTGTGGAGAAAGACTTGTTGAAATTCGGTCCCAAATGGGCTAAGAACCTACAAACATGTCTTTGAAGCAGTAAATGGCTTATCTAGTGTTGTTTGGGGTTTAAATATGTTAGAATACAATGAATTTGATTGATTACAAGTGCTAGAGATGCATGAAGAGTTTTTAGAAGTGTGTAGAAAGACTTGCTGAAATTTGGTCTGAAATGGGCTAAGAAGCCACAAACATTTCTTTGAAGAAGTTAATGGCTTGTCTAGTGTTTTTTGGGGTTAGAATATGTTAGAATACAATGAATTTGATTGATTGCAAGTGCTAGAGATGCATGAAGAGTTTTTAGAAGTGTGTAGAAAGTCATGCTGAAATTTGGTCCGAAATGGGCTAAGAACCCACAAACATTTCTTTGAAGAAGTTAATGGCTTTTCTAGTATTTTTTGGGGTTAGAATATGTTTGAATACAATTAATTTAATTGATTGCAAGTGATATAGATGCATGAAGAGTGTTTAGAAGTGTGTAGAAAGACTTGTTGAAATTTGCTCCAAAATGGGCTAAGCACCCACAAACATTGCTTTGAAGCATTAAATGGCTAGTCTGGTGTTGTTTGGGGTAGAATATGTTACAATACAGAAAATTTGATTGATTACAAGTGCTAGAAATGCATGAAGGGTGTTTAGAAGTGTGGAGAAAGACTTGTTGAAATTCGGTCCCAAATGGGCTAAGAACCTACAAACATGTCTTTGAAGCAGTAAATGGCTTATCTAGTGTTGTTTGGGGTTTAAATATGTTAGAATAAATGAATTTGATTGATTACAAGTGCTAGAGATGCATGAAGAGTTTTTAGAAGTGTGTAGAAAGACTTGCTGAAATTTGGTCTGACATGGGCTAAGAAGCCACAAACATTGCTTTGAAGCAGTTAATGGCTTGTCTAGTGTTTTTTGGTGTTAGAAAATGTTAGAATACAATGAATTTGATTGATTGCAAGTGCTACAGATGCATGAAGAGTTTTTAGAAGTGTGTAGAAAGACATGCTGAAATTTGGTCCGAAATGGGCTAAGAACCCACCAACATTTCTTTGAAGCAGTTAATGGCTTTTCTAGTGTTTTTTGGGATTAGAATATGTTTGAATAGAATTAAATTAATTGATTGCAAGTGATATGGATGCATGAAGAGTGTTTAGAAGTGTGTAGAAAGACTTGCTGAAATTTGGTTCGAAATGGGCTAAGCACCCACAAACATTGCTTTGAAGCATTAAATGGCTTGTCTGGTGTTGTTTGGGGTTAGAATTTGTTACAATACAGAAAATTTGATTGATTACAAGTGCTAGAAATGCATGAAGGGTGTTTAGAAGTGTGGAGAAAGACTTGTTGAAATTCGGTCCCAAATGGGCTAAGAACCTACAAACGTGTCTTTGAAGCAGTAAATGGCTTATCTAGTGTTGTTTGGGGTTTAAATATGTTAGAATACAATGAATTTGATTGATTACAAGTGCTAGAGATGCATGAAGAGTTTTTAGAAGTGTGTAGAAAGACTTGCTGAAATTTGGTCTGAAATGGGCTAAGAAGCTACAAACATTTCTTTGAAGAAGTTAATGGCTTGTCTAGTATTTTTTGGGGTTAGAATATGTTAGAATACAATGAATTTGATTGATTGCAAGTGCTAGAGATGCATGAAGAGTTTTTAGAAGTGTGTAGAAAGACATGCTGAAATTTGGTCCGAAATGGGCTAAGAACCCACCAACATTTCTTTGAAGCAGTTAATGGCTTTTCTAGTGTTTTTTGGGATTAGAATATGTTTGAATACAATTAATTTAATTGATTGCAAGTGATATAGATGCATGAAGAGTGTTTAGAAGTGTGTAGAAAGACTTGCTGAAATTTGCTCCGAAATGGGCTAAGCACCCACAAACATTGCTTTGAAGCATTAAATGGCTAGTCTGGTGTTGTTTGGGGTAGAATATGTTACAATACAGAAAATTTGATTGATTACAAGTGCTAGAAATGCATTAAGGGTGTTTAGAAGTGTGGAGAAAGACTTGTTGAAATTCGGTCCCAAATGGGCTAAGAACCTACAAACATGTCTTTGAAGCAGTAAATGGCTTATCTAGTGTTGTTTGGGGTTTAAATATGTTAGAATAAATGAATTTGATTGATTACAAGTGCTAGAGATGCATGAAGAGTTTTTAGAAGTGTGTAGAAAAACTTGCTGAAATTTGGTCTGAAATGGGCTAAGAAGCCACAAACATTGCTTTGAAGCAGTTAATGGCTTGTCTAGTGTTTTTTGGGGTTAGAAAATGTTAGAATACAATGAATTTGATTGATTGCAAGTGCTAGAGATGCATGAAGAGTTTTTAGAAGTGTGTAGAAAGACATGCTGAAATTTGGTCTGAAATGGGCTAAGAACCCACCAACATTTCTTTGAAGCAGTTAATGGCTTTTCTAGTGTTTTTTGGGATTAGAATATGTTTGAATACAATTAAATTAATTGATTGCAAGTGATATGGATGCATGAAGAGTGTTTAGAAGTGTGTAGAAAGACTTGCTGAAATTTGGTTCGAAATGGGCTAAGCACCCACAAACATTGCTTTGAAGCATTAAATGGCTTGTCTGGTGTTGTTTGAGGTTAGAATTTGTTACAATACAGAAAATTTGATTGATTACAAGTGCTAGAAATGCATGAAGGGTGTTTAGAAGTGTGGAGAAAGATTTGATGAAATTCGGTCCCAAATGGGCTAAGAACCTACAAACATGTCTTTGAAGCAGTAAATGGCTTATCTAGTGTTGTTTGGGGTTTAAATATGTTAGAATACAATGAATTTGATTGATTACAAGTGCTAGAGATGCATGAAGAGTTTTTAGAAGTGTGTAGAAAGACTTGCTGAAATTTGGTCTGAAATGGGCTAAGAAGCCACAAACATTGCTTTGAAGAAGTTAATGGCTTGTCTAGTGTTTTTTGGGGTTAGAATATGTTAGAATACAATGAATTTGATTGATTGCAAGTGCTAAAGATGCATGAAGAGTTTTTAGAAGTGTGTAGAAAGACATGCTGAAATTTGGTCCGAAATGGGCTAAGAACCCACCAACATTTCTTTGAAGCAGTTAATGGCTTTTCTAGTGTTTTTTGGGGTTAGAATATGTTTGAATACAATTAAATTAATTGATTGCAAGTGATATGGATGCATGAAGAGTGTTTAGAAGTGTGTAGAAAGACTTGCTGAAATTTGGTTCCAAATGGGCTAAGCACCCACAAACATTGCTTTGAAGCATTAAATGGCTTGTCTGGTGTTGTTTGGGGTTAGAATATGTTACAATACAGAAAATTTGATTGATTACAAGTGCTAGAAATGCATGAAGGGTGTTGACGTGTGGAGAAAGACATGCTTAAATTTTGTCCGAAATGGGCTAAGAACACACAAATATTTCTTTGAAGCAGTTAATGGCTTTTCTAGTGTTTTTTGGGGTTAGAATATGTTAGAATACAATTAATTTAATTGATTAATAGTGCTAGAGATGTATGAAGAGTGTTTAGAAGTGTGTAGAAAGACTTGCTGAAATTTGGTCCGAAATGGGCTAAGCACCCACAAACATTGCTTTGAACCATTAAATGGCTAGTCTGGTGTTGTTCGGGGTTAGAATATGTTAGAATACGAAAATTTTGATTGATTACAAGTGCTAGAAATGCATGAAGGGTGTTTAGAAGTGTGGAGAAAGACTTGTTGATATTTGGTCCCAAATAGGCTAAGAAACTACAAACATGTCTTTGAAGCAGTAAATGGCTTATCTAGTGTTGTTTGGGGTTTAAATATGTTAGAATACAATGAATTTGATTGATTACAAGTGCTATAGATGCATGAAGAGTTTTTAGAAGCGTGTAGAAAGACTTACTGAAATTTGGTCCGAAATGGGCTAAGAACACACAAACATTGCTTTGAAGCAGTTAATGGCTTGTCTAGTGTTGTTTGGGGTTAGAATATGTTAGAATACAATGAATTTGATTGATTAATAGTGCTAGAGATGCATGAAGAGTGTTAAGAAGTGTGTAGAAAGACTTGCTGAAATTTTGTTCGAAATGGGCTAAGAACACACAAACATTGCTTTGAACCATTAAATGGCTTGTCTGGTGTTTTTCGGGTTACAATATGTTAGAATACAAATAATTTTATTGATTACAAGTGCTAGAAATGCATGAAGGGTGTTTAGAAGTGTGGAGAAAGACTTGTTGATATTTGGTCCCAATTAGGCTAAGAACCT
The DNA here is from genome assembly GCA_036452645.1 of Capsella bursa-pastoris. Taxonomy (NCBI): domain Eukaryota; kingdom Viridiplantae; phylum Streptophyta; class Magnoliopsida; order Brassicales; family Brassicaceae; genus Capsella; species Capsella bursa-pastoris. Next base: position 8,414,630 of record CP144192.1, read on the forward strand.
ACAAACATGTCTTTGAAGCAGTAAATGGCTTATCTAGTGTTGTTTGGGGTTTAAATATGTTAGAATACAATGAATTTGATTGCTTACAAGTACTAGAGATGCATGAAGAGTGTTTAGAAGTGTGGAGAAAGACTTCTTGAAATATGGTCCCAAATGGGCTAAGAACCTACAAAAATGTTTTTGAAGCAGTAAATGGATTATCTAGTGTTGTTTGGGCTTTAAATATGTTAGAATACAATGAATTTGATTGATTACAAGTGCTAGAGATGCATGAAGAGTTTTTAGAAATGTGTAGAAAGACTTGCTGAAATTTGGTCTGAAATGGGCTAAGAACACACAAACATTGCTTTGAAGCAGTTAATGGCTTGTCTAGTGTTGTTTGGGGTTAGAATATGTTAGAATACAATGAATTTGATTGATTAATAGTGCAAGAGATGTATGAAGAGTGTTTAGAAGTGTGTAGAAAGACTTGCTGAAATTTGGTCCGAAATGGGCTAAGAACCCACCAACATTTCTTTGAAGCAGTTAATGGCTTTTCTATTGTTTTTTGGGGTTAGAATATGTTTTAATACAATTAAATTAATTGATTGCAAGTGATATGGATGCATGAAGAGTGTTTAGAAGTGTGGAGAAAGAATTGCTGAAATTTGGTCTGAAATGGGCTAAGAACCCACAAACATTGCTTTGAAGCAGTTAATGGCTTGTCTGGTGTTGTTTGGGTTAGAATAAGTTACAATTCAAAAAAAATTGATTGATTACAAGTGCTAGAGATGCATGAAGAGTGTTTAGAAGTGTGGAGAAAGAATTGTTGAAATATGGTCCCAAATGGGCTAAGAACCTACAAACATGTCTTTGAAGCAGTAAATGGCTTATCTATTATTGTTTGGGGTTTAAATATGTTAGAATACAATGAATTTGATTGATTACAAGTGCTAGAATGCATGAAGAGTTTTTAGAAGTGTGTAGAAAGACTTGCTGAAATTTGGTCTGAAATGGGCTAAGAACCCACAAACATTGCTTTGAAGCAGTTAATGGCTTGTCTAGTGTTTTTTGGGGTTAGAATATGTTAGAATACAATTAATTTGATTGATTGCAAGTGCTAGAGATGCATGAAGAGTTTTTAGAAGTGTGTAGAAAGACATGCTGAAATTTGGTCCGAAATGGGCTAAGAACCCACAAACATTTCTTTGAAGCAGTTAATGGCTTTTCTAGTGTTTTTTGGGGTTAGAATATGTTTTTATACAATTAAATTAATTGATTGCAAGTGATATGGATGCATGAAGAGTGTTTAGAAGTGTGTAGAAAGACTTGCTGAAATTTGGTTCGAAATGGGTTAAGCACCCACAAACATTGCTTTGAAGCATTAAATGGCTTGTCTGGTGTTGTTTGGGGTTAGAATATGGTAGAATACAATGAATTTGATTGATTACAAGTGCTAGAGATGCATGAAGAGTTTTTAGAAGTGTGTAGAAAGACTTGCTGAAATTTGATCTGAAATGGGCTAAGAACCCACAAACATTGCTTTGAAACAGTTAATGGCTTGTCTAGTGTTTTTTGGGGTTAGAATATGTTAGAATACAATGAATTTGATTGATTACAAGTGCTAGAGATGCATGAAGAGTTTTTAGAAGTATGTAGAAAGACTTGCTGAAATTTGGTCTTAAATGGGCTAAGAACCCACAAACATCGCTTTGAACCAGTTAATGGCTTGTCTAGTGTTTTTTGGGGTTAGAATATGTTAGAATACAATGAATTTGATTGATTGCAAGTGCTAGAGATGCGTGAAGAGTTTTTAGAAGTGTGTAGAAAGACATGCTGAAATTTGGTCCGAAATGGGCTACGAACCCACAAACATTGCTTTAAAGCAGTTAATGGCTTGTCTAGTGTTGTTTGGGGTTAGAATATGTTAGAATACAATGAATTTGATTGATTACAAGTGCTAGAGATGCATGAAGAGTTTTTAGAAGTGTGTAGAAAGTCATGCTGAAATTTGGTCCGAAATGGGCTAAGAACCCACAAACATTTCTTTGAAGAAGTTAATGGCTTTTCTAGTATTTTTTGGGGTTAGAATATGTTTGAATACAATTAATTTAATTGATTGCAAGTGATATAGATGCATGAAGAGTGTTTAGAAGTGTGTAGAAAGACTTGCTGAAATTTGCTCCGAAATGGGCTAAGCACCCACAAACATTGCTTTGAAGCATTAAATGGCTAGTCTGGTGTTGTTTGGGGTAGAATATGTTACAATACAGAAAATTTGATTGATTACAAGTGCTAGAAATGCATGAAGGGTGTTTAGAAGTGTGGAGAAAGACTTGTTGAAATTCGGTCCCAAATGGGCTAAGAACCTACAAACATGTCTTTGAAGCAGTAAATGGCTTATCTAGTGTTGTTTGGGGTTTAAATATGTTAGAATAAATGAATTTGATTGATTACAAGTGCTAGAGATGCATGAAGAGTTTTTAGAAGTGTGTAGAAAGACTTGCTGAAATTTGGTCTGAAATGGGCTAAGAAGCCACAAACATTGCTTTGAAGAAGTTAATGGCTTGTCTAGTGTTTTTTGGGGTTAGAATATGTTAGAATACAATGAATTTGATTGATTGCAAGTGCTAGAGATGCATGAAGAGTTTTTTGAAGTGTGTAGAAAGACATGCTGAAATTTGGTCCGAAATGGGCTAAGAACCCACCAACATTTCTTTGAAGCAGTTAATGGCTTTTCTAGTGTTTTTTGGGGTTAGAATATGTTTGAATACAATTAAATTAATTGATTGCAAGTGATATGGATGCATGAAGAGTGTTTAGAAGTGTGTAGAAAGACTTGCTGAAATTTGGTTCGAAATGGGCTAAGCACCCACAAACATTGCTTTGAAGCATTAAATGGCTTGTCTGGTGTTGTTTGGGGTTAGAATATGTTACAATACAGAAAATTTGATTGATTACAAGTGCTAGAAATGCATGAAGGGTGTTGAAGTGTGGAGAAAGACTTGTTGAAATTCGGTCCCAAATGGGCTAAGAACCTACAAACATGTCTTTGAAGTAGTAAATGGCTTATCTAGTGTTGTTTGGGGTTTAAATATGTTAGAATACAATGAATTTGATTGATTACAAGTGCTAGAGATGCATGAAGAGTTTTTAGAAGTGTGTAGAAAGACTTGCTGAAATTTGGTCTGAAATGGGCTAAGAACCCACAAACATTGCTTTGAAGCAGTTAATGGCTTGTCTAGTGTTTTTTGGGGTTAGAATATGTTTGAATTCAATGAATTTGATTGATTGCAAGTGCTAGAGATGCGTGAAGAGTTTTTAGAAGTGTGTAGAAAGACATGCTGAAGTTTGGTCTGAAATGGGCTAAGAACCCACAAACATTTCTTTGAAGCAGTTAATGGCTTTTCTAGTGTTTTTTGGGGTTAGAATATGTTTGAATACAATTAAATTAATTGATTGCAAGTGATATAGATGCATGAAGAGTGTTTAGAAGTGTGTAGAAAGACTTGCTGAAATTTGCTCCGAAATAGGCTAAGCACCCACAAACATTGCTTTGAAGCAGTTAATGGCTTTTCTGGTGTTGTTTGGGGTTAGAATATGTTACAATTCAAAAAAAATTGATTGATTACAAGTGCTAGAGATGCATGAACAGTGTTTAGAAGTGTGGAGAAAGAATTGTTGAAATATGGTCCTAAATGGGCTAAGAACCTACAAACATGTCTTTGAAGCAGTAAATGGCTTATCTATTGTTGTTTGGGGTTTAAATATGTTAGAATACAATAAATTTGATTGATTACAAGTGCTAGAGATGCATGAAGAGTTTTTAGAAGTGTGTAGAAAGACATGCTGAAATTTGGTCCGAAATGGGCTAAGAAGCCATAAACATTGCTTTGAAGCAGTTAATGGCTTGTCTAGTGTTTTTTTGGGTTAAAATATGTTTGAATACAATGAATTTGATTGATTGCAAGTGCTAGAGATGCATGAAGAGTTTTTAGAAGTGTGTAGAAAGACATGCTGAAATTTCGTCCAAAATGGGCTAAGAACCCACAAACATTGCTTTGAAGCAGTTAATGGCTTGTCTAGTGTTCTTTGGGGTTAGAATATGTTACAATTCAAAAATATTTGATTGATTACAAGTGCTAGAGATGCATGAACAGTGTTTAGAAGTGTGGCGAAAGAATTGTTGAAATATGGTCCCAAATGGGCTAAGAACCTACAAACATGTCTTTGAAGCAGTAAATGGCTTATTTATTGTTGTTTGGGGTTTAAATATGTTAGAATACAATGAATTTGATTGATTACAAGTGCTAGAGATGCATGAAGAGTTTTTAGAAGTGTGTAGAAAGACTTGCTGAAATTTGGTCTGAAATGGGCTAAGAAGCCACAAACATTGCTTTGAAGCAGTTAATGGCTTGTCTAGTGTTTTTTGGGGTTAGAATATGTTAGAATACAATGCTTTTGATTGAATGCAAGTGCTAGAGATGCATGAAGAGTTTTTAGAAGTGTGTAGAAAGACATGCTGAAATTTCGTCCGAAATGGGCTAAAAACCCACAAACCTTTCTTTGAAGCAGTTAATGGCTTTTCTAGTGTTTTTTGGGGTTAGAATATGTTTGAATTCAATTAAATTAATTGATTGCAAGTGATATGGATGCATGAAGAGTGTTTAGAAGTGTGTAGAAAGACTTGCTGAAATTTGGTTCGAAATGGGCTAAGCACCCACAAACATTGCTTTGAAGCATTAAATGGCTTGTCTGGTGTTGTTTGGGGTTAGAATATGTTACAATACAGAAAATTTGATTGATAACAAGTGCTAGAAATGCATGAAGGGTGTTTAGAAGTGTGGAGAAAGACTTGTTGAAATTCGGTCCCTAATGGGCTAAGAACCTACAAACATGTCTTTGAAGCAGTAAATGGCTTATCTAGTGTTGTTTGGGGTTTAAATATGTTAGAATACAACGAATTCGATTGATTACAAGTGCTAGATATGCATGAAGAGTTTTTAGAAGTGTGTAGAAAGGCTTGCTGAAATTTGGTCTGAAATGGGCTAAGAACCCACAAACATTGCTTTGAAGCAGTTAATGGCTTGTCTGGTGTTCTTTGGGGTTAGAATATGTTACAATTCAAAAATATTTGATTGATTACAAGTGCTAGAGATGCATGAACAGTGTTTAGAAGTGTGGAGAAAGAATTGTTGAAATATGGTCCCAAATGGGCTAAGAACCTACGAACATGTCTTTGAAGCAGTAAATGGCTTATCTATTGTTTTTTGGGGTTAGAATATGTTAGAATACAATTAATTTGATTGATTGCAGGTGCTAGAGATGCATGAAGAGTTTTTAGAAGTGTGTAGAAAGACATGCTGAAATTTCGTCCGAAATGGGCTAAGAACCCACAAACATTCCTTTGAAGCAGTTAATGGCTTTTCTAGTGTTTTTTGGGGTTAGAATATGTTTGAATACAATTAAATTAATTGATTGCAAGTAATATGGATGCATGAAGAGTGTTTAGAAGTGTGTAGAAAGACTTGCTGAAATTTGGTTCGAAATGGGCTAAGCACCCACAAACATTGCTTTGAAGCATTAACTGGCTTGTCTGGTGTTGTTTGGGGTTACAATATGTTACAATACAGAAAATTTGATTGATTACAAGTGCTAGAAATGCATGAAGGGTGTTTAGAAGTGTGGAGAAAGACTTGTTTAAATTCGGTCCCAAATGGGCTAAGAACCTACAAACATGTCTTTGAAGCAGTAAATAGCTTATCTAGTGTTGTTTGGGGTTTAAATATGTTAGAATACAATGAATTTGATTGATTACAAGTGCTAGAGATGCATGAAGAGTTTTTAGAAGTGTGTAGAAAGACTTGCTGAAATTTGGTCTGAAATGGGCTAATAACCCACAAACATTGCTTTGAAGCAGTTAATGGCTTGTCTAGTGTTTTTTGGAGTTAAAATATTTTAGAATACAATGAATTTGATTGATTGCAAGTAATAGAGATGCATGAAGAGTTTTTAGAAGTGTGTAGAAAGACATGCTGAAATTTCGTCCGAAATGGGCTAAGAACCCACAAACATTCCTTTAAACAGTTAATGGCTTTTCTAGTGTTTTTTGGGGTTAGAATATGTTTGAATACAATTAAATTAATTGATTGCAAGTGATATGGATGCATGAAGAGTGTTTAGAAGTGTGTAGAAAGACTTGCTGAAATTTGGTTCGAAATGGGCTAAGAAACCACAAACATGTCTTTGAAGGAGTAAATGGCTTGTCTACTGTTGTTTGGGGTTAGAATATGTTAGAATACAATGAATTTGATTGATTAAAAGTGCTAGAGATGCATGAAGAGTTTTCAGAAGTGTGTAGAAAGTCGTGCTGAAATTTGGTCAGAAGTGGGCTAAGAACCCACAAAAATTGCTTTGAAGCATTAAATGGCTTGTCTGGTGTTGTTTGGGGTTAGAATATGTTAGAATTCAAAAAAAAATTGATTGATTACAAGTGCTAGAGATGCATGAAGAGTGTTTAGAAGTGTGGAGAAAGACTTGTTGAAATATGGTCCCAAATGGGCTAAGAACCTACAAACATGTCTTTGAAGCAGTAAATGGCTTATCTAGTGTTGTTTGGGGTTTAAATATGTTAGAATACAATGAATTTGATTGATTACAAGTGCTAGAGATGCATGAAGAGTTTTTAGAAGTATGTAGAAAGACTTGCTGAAATTTGGTCTGAAATGGGCTAAGAAGCCACAAACATTGCTTTGAAGCAGTTAATGGCTTGTCTGGTGTTTTTTGGGGTTAGAATATGTTAGAATACAATGAATTTGATTGATTGCAAGTGCTAGAGATGCATGAAGAGTTTTTAGAAGTGTGTAGAAAGACATGCTGAAATTTCGTCCGAAATGGGCTAAGAACCCACAAACATTCCTTTGAAACAGTTAATGGCTTTTCTAGTGTTTTTTGGGGTTAGAATATGTTTGAATACAATTAAATTAATTGATTGCAAGTGATATGGATGCATGAAGAGTGTTTAGAAGTGTGTAGAAAGACTTGCTGAAATTTGGTTCGAAATGGGCTAAGCACCCACAAACATTGCTTTGAAGCATTAAATGGCTTGTCCGGTGTTGTTTGGGGTTAGAATATGTTACAATACAGAAAATTTGATTGATTACAAGTGCTAGAAATGCATGAAGGGTGTTTAGAAGTGTGGAGAAAGACTTGTTGAAATTCGGTCCCAAATGGGCTAAGAACCTACAAACATGTCTTTGAAGCAGTAAATGGCTTATCTAGTGTTGTTTCGGGTTTAAATATGTTAGAATACAATGAATTTGATTGATTACAAGTGCTAGAGATGCATGAAGAGTTTTTAGAAGTATGTAGAAAGACTTGCTGAAATTTGGTCTGAAATGGGCTAAGAACCCACAAACATTGCTTTGAAGCAGTTAATGGCTTGTCTGGTGTTGTTTGGGGTTAGAATATGTTACAATTCAAAAAAAATTGATTGATTACAAGTGCTAGAGATGCATGAACAGTGTTTAGAAGTGTGGAGAAAGAATTATTGAAATATGGTCCCAAATGGGCTAAGAACTTACAAACATGTCTTTGAAGCAGTAAATGGCTTATCTATTGTTTTTTGGGGTTTAAATATGTTAGAATACAATGAATTTGACTGATTACAAGTGCTAGAGATGCATGAAGAGTTTTTAGAAGTGTGTAGAAAGACTTGCTGAAATTTGGTCTGAAATGGGCTAAGAACCCACAAACATTGCTTTGAAGCAGTTAATGGCTTGTCTGGTGTTGTTTGGGGTTAGAATATGTTACAATTCAAAAAAAATTGATTGATTACAAGTGCTAGAGATGCATGAACAGTGTTTAGAAGTGTGGAGAAAGAATTATTGAAATATGGTCCCAAATGGGCTAAGAACTTACAAACATGTCTTTGAAGCAGTAAATGGCTTATCTATTGTTTTTTGGGGTTTAAATATGTTAGAATACAATGAATTTGACTGATTACAAGTGCTAGAGATGCATGAAGAGTTTTTAGAAGTGTGTAGAAAGACTTGCTGAAATTTGGTCTGAAATGGGCTAAGAAGCCACAAACATTGCTTTGAAGAAGTTAATGGCTTGTCTAGTGTTTTTTGGGGTTAGAATATGTTAGAATACAATGAATTTGATTGATTGCAAGTGCTAGAGATGCATGAAGAGTTTTTTGAAGTGTGTAGAAAGACATGCTGAAATTTGGTCCGAAATGGGCTAAGAACCCACCAACATTTCTTTGAAGCAGTTAATGGCTTTTCTAGTGTTTTTTGGGGTTAGAATATGTTTGAATACAATTAAATTAATTGATTGCAAGTGATATGGATGCATGAAGAGTGTTTAGAAGTGTGTAGAAAGACTTGCTGAAATTTGGTTCGAAATGGGCTAAGCACCCACAAACATTGCTTTGAAGCATTAAATGGCTTGTCTGGTGTTGTTTGGGGTTAGAATATGTTACAATACAGAAAATTTGATTGATTACAAGTGCTAGAAATGCATGAAGGGTGTTGAAGTGTGGAGAAAGACTTGTTGAAATTCGGTCCCAAATGGGCTAAGAACCTACAAACATGTCTTTGAAGTAGTAAATGGCTTATCTAGTGTTGTTTGGGGTTTAAATATGTTAGAATACAATGAATTTGATTGATTACAAGTGCTAGAGATGCATGAAGAGTTTTTAGAAGTGTATAGAAAGACTTGCTGAAATTTGGTCTGAAATGGGCTAAGAACCCACAAACATTGCTTTGAAGCAGTTAATGGCTTGTCTAGTGTTTTTTGGGGTTAGAATATGTTTGAATTCAATGAATTTGATTGATTGCAAGTGCTAGAGATGCGTGAAGAGTTTTTAGAAGTGTGTAGAAAGACATGCTGAAGTTTGGTCTGAAATGGGCTAAGAACCCACAAACATTTCTTTGAAGCAGTTAATGGCTTTTCTAGTGTTTTTTGGGGTTAGAATATGTTTGAATACAATTAAATTAATTGATTGCAAGTGATATAGATGCATGAAGAGTGTTTAGAAGTGTGTAGAAAGACTTGCTGAAATTTGCTCCGAAATAGGCTAAGCACCCACAAACATTGCTTTGAAGCAGTTAATGGCTTTTCTGGTGTTGTTTGGGGTTAGAATATGTTACAATTCAAAAAAAATTGATTGATTACAAGTGCTAGAGATGCATGAACAGTGTTTAGAAGTGTGGAGAAAGAATTGTTGAAATATGGTCCTAAATGGGCTAAGAACCTACAAACATGTCTTTGAAGCAGTAAATGGCTTATCTATTGTTGTTTGGGGTTTAAATATGTTAGAATACAATGAATTTGATTGATTACAAGTGCTAGAGATGCATGAAGAGTTTTTAGAAGTGTGTAGAAAGACATGCTGAAATTTGGTCCGAAATGGGCTAAGAAGCCATAAACATTGCTTTGAAGCAGTTAATGGCTTGTCTAGTGTTTTTTTGGGTTAAAATATGTTTGAATACAATGAATTTGATTGATTGCAAGTGCTAGAGATGCATGAAGAGTTTTTAGAAGTGTGTAGAAAGACATGCTGAAATTTCGTCCAAAATGGGCTAAGAACCCACAAACATTGCTTTGAAGCAGTTAATGGCTTGTCTGGTGTTCTTTGGGGTTAGAATATGTTACAATTCAAAAATATTTGATTGATTACAAGTGCTAGAGATGCATGAACAGTGTTTAGAAGTGTGGCGAAAGAATTGTTGAAATATGGTCCCAAATGGGCTAAGAACCTACAAACATGTCTTTGAAGCAGTAAATGGCTTATTTATTGTTGTTTAGGGTTTAAATATGTTAGAATACAATGAATTTGATTGATTACAAGTGCTAGAGATGCATGAAGAGTTTTTAGAAGTGTGTAGAAAGACTTGCTGAAATTTGGTCTGAAATGGGCTAAGAAGCCACAAACATTGCTTTGAAGCAGTTAATGGCTTGTCTAGTGTTTTTTGGGGTTAGAATATGTTAGAATACAATGCTTTTGATTGATTGCAAGTGCTAGAGATGCATGAAGAGTTTTTAGAAGTGTGTAGAAAGACATGCTGAAATTTCGTCCGAAATGGGCTAAAAACCCACAAACCTTTCTTTGAAGCAGTTAATGGCTTTTCTAGTGTTTTTTGGGGTTAGAATATGTTTGAATTCAATTAAATTAATTGATTGCAAGTGATATGGATGCATGAAGAGTGTTTAGAAGTGTGTAGAAAGACTTGCTGAAATTTGGTTCGAAATGGGCTAAGCACCCACAAACATTGCTTTGAAGCATTAAATGGCTTGTCTGGTGTTGTTTGGGGTTAGAATATGTTACAATACAGAAAATTTGATTGATAACAAGTGCTAGAAATGCATGAAGGGTGTTTAGAAGTGTGGAGAAAGACTTGTTGAAATTCGGTCCCTAATGGGCTAAGAACCTACAAACATGTCTTTGAAGCAGTAAATGGCTTATCTAGTGTTGTTTGGGGTTTAAATATGCTAGAATACAACGAATTCGATTGATTACAAGTGCTAGAGATGCATGAAGAGTTTTTAGAAGTGTGTAGAAAGGCTTGCTGAAATTTGGTCTGAAATGGGCTAAGAACCCACAAACATTGCTTTGAAGCAGTTAATGGCTTGTCTGGTGTTCTTTGGGGTTAGAATATGTTACAATTCAAAAATATTTGATTGATTACAAGTGCTAGAGATGCATGAACAGTGTTTAGAAGTGTGGAGAAAGAATTGTTGAAATATGGTCCCAAATGGGCTAAGAACCTACGAACATGTCTTTGAAGCAGTAAATGGCTTATCTATTGTTTTTTGGGGTTAGAATATGTTAGAATACAATGAATTTGATTGATTGCAAGTGCTAGAGATGCATGAAGAGTTTTTAGAAGTGTGTAGAAAGACATGCTGAAATTTCGTCCGAAATGGGCTAAGAACCCACAAACATTCCTTTGAAGCAGTTAATGGCTTTTCTAGTGTTTTTTGGGGTTAGAATATGTTTGAATACAATTAAATTAATTGATTGCAAGTAATATGGATGCATGAAGAGTGTTTAGAAGTGTGTAGAAAGACTTGCTGAAATTTGGTTCGAAATGGGCTAAGCACCCACAAACATTGCTTTGAAGCATTAACTGGCTTGTCTGGTGTTGTTTGGGGTTACAATATGTTACAATACAGAAAATTTGATTGATTACAAGTGCTAGAAATGCATGAAGGGTGTTTAGAAGTGTGGAGAAAGACTTGTTTAAATTCGGTCCCAAATGGGCTAAGAACCTACAAACATGTCTTTGAAGCAGTAAATAGCTTATCTAGTGTTGTTTGGGGTTTAAATATGTTAGAATACAATGAATTTGATTGATTACAAGTGCTAGAGATGCATGAAGAGTTTTTAGAAGTGTGTAGAAAGACTTGCTGAAATTTGGTCTGAAATGGGCTAATAACCCACAAACATTGCTTTGAAGCAGTTAATGGCTTGTCTAGTGTTTTTTGGAGTTAAAATATTTTAGAATACAATGAATTTGATTGATTGCAAGTAATAGAGATGCATGAAGAGTTTTTAGAAGTGTGTAGAAAGACATGCTGAAATTTCGTCCGAAATGGGCTAAGAACCCACAAACATTCCTTTAAACAGTTAATGGCTTTTCTAGTGTTTTTTGGGGTTAGAATATGTTTGAATACAATTAAATTAATTGATTGCAAGTGATATGGATGCATGAAGAGTGTTTAGAAGTGTGTAGAAAGACTTGCTGAAATTTGGTTCGAAATGGGCTAAGAAACCACAAACATGTCTTTGAAGGAGTAAATGGCTTGTCTACTGTTGTTTGGGGTTAGAATATGTTAGAATACAATGAATTTGATTGATTAAAAGTGCTAGAGATGCATGAAGAGTTTTCAGAAGTGTGTAGAAAGTCGTGCTGAAATTTGGTCAGAAGTGGGCTAAGAACCCACAAAAATTGCTTTGAAGCATTAAATGGCTTGTCTGGTGTTGTTTGGGGTTAGAATATGTTAGAATTCAAAAAAAAATTGATTGATTACAAGTGCTAGAGATGCATGAAGAGTGTTTAGAAGTGTGGAGAAAGACTTGTTGAAATATGGTCCCAAATGGGCTAAGAACCTACAAACATGTCTTTGAAGCAGTTAATGGCTTATCTAGTGTTGTTTGGGGTTTAAATATGTTAGAATACAATGAATTTGATTGATTACAAGTGCTAGAGATGCATGAAGAGTTTTTAGAAGTATGTAGAAAGACTTGCTGAAATTTGGTCTGAAATGGGCTAAGAAGCCACAAACATTGCTTTGAAGCAGTTAATGGCTTGTCTGGTGTTTTTTGGGGTTAGAATATGTTAGAATACAATGAATTTGATTGATTGCAAGTGCTAGAGATGCATGAAGAGTTTTTAGAAGTGTGTAGAAAGACATGCTGAAATTTCGTCCGAAATGGGCTAAGAACCCACAAACATTCCTTTGAAACAGTTAATGGCTTTTCTAGTGTTTTTTGGGGTTAGAATATGTTTGAATACAATTAAATTAATTGATTGCAAGTGATATGGATGCATGAAGAGTGTTTAGAAGTGTGTAGAAAGACTTGCTGAAATTTGGTTCGAAATGGGCTAAGCACCCACAAACATTGCTTTGAAGCATTAAATGGCTTGTCCGGTGTTGTTTGGGGTTAGAATATGTTACAATACAGAAAATTTGATTGATTACAAGTGCTAGAAATGCATGAAGGGTGTTTAGAAGTGTGGAGAAAGACTTGTTGAAATTCGGTCCCAAATGGGCTAAGAACCTACAAACATGTCTTTGAAGCAGTAAATGGCTTATCTAGTGTTGTTTCGGGTTTAAATATGTTAGAATACAATGAATTTGATTGATTACAAGTGCTAGAGATGCATGAAGAGTTTTTAGAAGTATGTAGAAAGACTTGCTGAAATTTGGTCTGAAATGGGCTAAGAACCCACAAACATTGCTTTGAAGCAGTTAATGGCTTGTCTGGTGTTGTTTGGGGTTAGAATATGTTACAATTCAAAAAAAATTGATTGATTACAAGTGCTAGAGATGCATGAACAGTGTTTAGAAGTGTGGAGAAAGAATTATTGAAATATGGTCCCAAATGGGCTAAGAACTTACAAACATGTCTTTGAAGCAGTAAATGGCTTATCTATTGTTTTTTGGGGTTTAAATATGTTAGAATACAATGAATTTGACTGATTACAAGTGCTAGAGATGCATGAAGAGTTTTTAGAAGTGTGTAGAAAGACATGCTGAAATTTGGTCGAAATGGGCTAAGAACCCACAAACATTTCTTAGAAGCAGTTAATGGCTTTTCTAGTGTTTTTTGGGGTTAGAATATGTTTGAATACAATTAAATTAATTGATTGCAAGTGATATAGATGCATGAAGAGTGTTTAGAAGTGTGTAGAAAGACTTGCGGAAATTTGGTTCGAAATGGGCTAAGCACCCACAAATATTGCTTTGAAGCATTAAATGGCTTGTCTGGTGTTGTTTGGGGTTAGAATATGTTACACTACAGAAAATATGATTGATTACAAGTGCTAGAAATGCATGAAGGGTGTTTAGAAGTGTGGAGAAAGACTTGTTTAAATTCGGTCCCAAATGGGCTAAGAACCTACAAACATGTCTTTGAAGCAGTAAATAGCTTATCTAGTGTTGTTTGGGGTTTAAATATGTTAGAATACAATGAATTTGATTGATTACAAGTGTTAGAGATGCATGAAGAGTTTTTAGAAGTATGTAGAAAGACTTGCTGAAATTTGGTCTGAAATGGGCTAAAAACCCACAAACATTGCTTTGAAGCATTAAATGGCTTGTCTAGTGTTGTTTGGGGTTAGAATATGTTAGAATACAATAAATTTGATTGATTACAAGTGCTAGAGATGCATGAAGAGTGTCTAGAAGTGTGGAGAAAGACTTGTTGAAATTTGGTCCCAAATGGGTTAAGAACCCACAAACATGTCTTTGAAGCAGTAAATGGCTTGTCTAGTGTTGTTAGGATTTAGAATAGGTTTGAATACAATGAATTTGATTGATTACAAGTGCTAGAGATGCATGAAGAATGTTTAGAAGTGTTAAAAAACACTTGTTGAAATTTGGTCCCAAATGGGCTAAGAACCCACAAACATGTCTTTGAAGTAGTAAATGGCTTGTCTAGTGTTGTTTGGGGTTAGAATATGTTAGAATACAATGAATTTGATTGCTTACAAGTGCTAGAGATGCATGAAGAGTGTTTAGAAGTGTATAGAAAAACTTACTGATTATTTGGTCTGAAATGGGCTAAGCACCCACAAACATTGCTCTGAAGCATTAAATGGCTTGTCTAGTGTTGTTTGGGGGTTAGAATATGTTAGAATACAATAAATTTGATTGATTACAAGTGCTAGAGATGCATGAAGAGTGTTTAGAAGTGGGGAGAAAGACTTGTTGAAATTTGGTCCCAAATGGGCTAAGAACCCACAAACAAGTCTTTGAAGTAGTAAATGGCTTGTCTAGTGTTGTTTGGGGTTAGAATATGTTCTAATAAAATGAATTTTGATTGATAACAAGTGCTAGAGATGCATGAAGAGTGTTTAGAAGTGTGTAGAAAGACTTGCTGAAATTTGGTCCAAAATGGGCTAAAAACCCACAAACATTGCTTTGAAGCATTAAATGGCTTGTCTAGGTTTGTTTGGGGTTAGAATATGTTAGAATACAATGAATTTGATTGATTACAAGTGCTAGAGATGCATGAAGAGTGTCTAGAAGTGTGGAGAAAGACTTGTTGAAATTTGGTCCCAAATGGGCTAAGAACCCCCAAACATGTCTTTGAAGCAGTAAATGGCTTGTGTAGTGTTGTTAGGATTTATAATAAGTTTGAATACAATTAATTTGATTGATTACAAGTGCTAGTGATGCATGAAGAGTGTTTAGAAGTGTGGAGAAAGACTTGTTGAAATTTGGTCCCAAATGGGCTAAGAACCCACAAACATTGCTTTAAAGCAGTAAATGGCTTGTCTAGTGTTGTTTGGGTTAAAATATGTTAGAATACAATGAATTTGATTGATTGCAAATTCCAGAGATGCATGAAATTTGGTCCAAAATGGGCTAAAACTCAGAAAAATTGCATTGATCCACTAAATGGTTTGTCTAGTGTTTTTTGGGGTTAGAATATATTAGAATACAATGAATTTGATTTGATTACAAGTGCTAGAGATGCATGAATAGTGTTTAGAAGTGTGGAGAAATACTTGTTGAAATTTGGTCCCAAATTGGCTAAGAACACAGAAACATAGCATTGAACAACTAAATGGTTATTCTAGTGTTGTTTGGGATTAGAAAATGTTAGAATACAATGAATATGATTGATTACAAGTGCTAGAGATGCATGAATAGTGTTTAGAAGTGTGGAGAAAGACTTGTTGAAATTTGATCCCAAATGGGCAAAGAACCCACAAACATGTCTTTGAAGCAGTAAATGGCTTGTCTGGTGTTGTTTGGGGTTAGAATATGTTACAATTCAAAAAAAATTGATTGATTACAAGTGCTAGAGATGCATGAACAGTGTTTAGAAGTGTGGAGAAAGAATTATTGAAATATGGTCCCAAATGGGCTAAGAACTTACAAACATGTCTTTGAAGCAGTAAATGGCTTATCTATTGTTTTTTGGGGTTTAAATATGTTAGAATACAATGAATTTGACTGATTACAAGTGCTAGAGATGCATGAAGAGTTTTTAGAAGTGTGTAGAAAGACATGCTGAAATTTGGTCGAAATGGGCTAAGAACCCACAAACATTTCTTAGAAGCAGTTAATGGCTTTTCTAGTGTTTTTTGGGGTTAGAATATGTTTGAATACAATTAAATTAATTGATTGCAAGTGATATAGATGCATGAAGAGTGTTTAGAAGTGTGTAGAAAGACTTGCGGAAATTTGGTTCGAAATGGGCTAAGCACCCACAAATATTGCTTTGAAGCATTAAATGGCTTGTCTGGTGTTGTTTGGGGTTAGAATATGTTACACTACAGAAAATATGATTGATTACAAGTGCTAGAAATGCATGAAGGGTGTTTAGAAGTGTGGAGAAAGACTTGTTTAAATTCGGTCCCAAATGGGCTAAGAACCTACAAACATGTCTTTGAAGCAGTAAATAGCTTATCTAGTGTTGTTTGGGGTTTAAATATGTTAGAATACAATGAATTTGATTGATTACAAGTGTTAGAGATGCATGAAGAGTTTTTAGAAGTATGTAGAAAGACTTGCTGAAATTTGGTCTGAAATGGGCTAAAAACCCACAAACATTGCTTTGAAGCAGTTAATGGCTTGTCTAGTGTTTTTTGGGGTTAGAATATGTTAGAATACAATGAATTTGATTGATTGCAAGTGCTAGAGATGCATGAAGAGTTTTTAGAAGTGTGTTGAAAGACATGCTCAAATTTGGTCCGAAATAGGCTAAGAACCCACAAACATTTCTTTGAAGCAGTTAATGGCTTTTCTAGTGTTTTTTGGGGTTAGAATATGTTTGAATACAATGGATTTGATTGATTAAAAGTGCTAGAGATGCATGAAGAGTTTTTAGAAGTGTGTAGAAAGTCATGCTGAAATTTGGTCCGAAATGGGCTAAGAACCCACAAACATTTCTTTAAAGCAGTTAATGGCTTTTCTAGTATTTTTTGGGGTTAGAATATGTTTAAATACAATTAATTTAATTGATTGCAAGTGATATAGATGCATGAAGATTGTTTAGAAGTGTGTAGAAAGACTTGCTGAAATTTGCTCCGAAATGGGCTAAGCACCCACAAACATTGCTTTGAAGCATTAAATGGCTAGTCTGGTGTTATTTGGGGTTAGAATATGTTACAAAACAGAAAATTTGATTGATTACAAGTGCTACAAATGCATGAAGGGTGTTTAGAAGTGTGGAGAAAGACTTGTTGAAATTCGGTCCCAAATGGGCTAAGAACCTACAAACATGTCTTTGAAGCAGTAAATGGCTTATCTAGTGTTGTTTCGGGTTTAAATATGTTAGAATACAATGAATTTGATTGATTACAAGTGCTAGAGATGCATGAAGAGTTTTTAGAAGTGTGTAGAAAGACTTGATGAAATATGGTCAGAAATGGGCTAAGAACCCACAAACATGTCTTTGAAGCAGTAAATGGCTTGTCTACTGTTGTTTGGGGTTAGAATATGTTAGAATACAATGAATTTGATTGATTAAAAGTGCTAGAGATGCATGAAGAGTTTTCAGAAGTGTGTAGAAAGTCATGCTGAAATTTGGTCAGAAGTGGGCTAAGAACCCACAAAAATTGTTTTGAAGCATTAAATGGCTTGTCTGGTGTTGTTTGGGGTTAGAATATGTTAGAATTCAAAAAAAAAATTGATTGATTACAAGTGCTAGAGATGCATGAAGAGTGTTTAGAAGTGTGGAGAAAGACTTGTTGAAATATGGTCCCAAGTGGGCTAAAAACCTACAAACATGTCTTTGAAGCAGTAAATGGCTTATCTAGTGTTGTTTGGGGTTTAAATATGTTAGAATACAATGAATTTGATTGATTACAAGTGCTAGAGATGCATGAAGAGTTTTTAGAAGTATGTAGAAAGACTTGCTGAAATTTGGTCTGAAATGGGATAAGAACCCACAAACATTGCTTTGAAACAGTTAATGGCTTGTCTAGTGTTGTTTGGGGTTAGAATATGTTAGAATACAATGAATTTGATTGATTACAAGTGCTAGATATGCATGAAGAGTTTTTAGAAGTGTGTAGAAAGTCATGCTGAAATTTCGTCCGAAATGGGCTAAGAACCCACAAACATTTCTTTGAAGCAGTTAATGGCTTTTCTAGTATTTTTTGGGGTTAGAATATGTTTGAATACAATTAACTTAATTGATTGCAAGTGATATAGATGCATGAAGAGTGTTTAGAAGTGTGTAGAAAGACTTGCTGAAATTTGCTCCGAAATGGGCTAAGCACCTACAAACATTGCTTTGAAGCATTAAATGGGTAGTCTGGTGTTATTTGGGGTTAGATTATGTTACAATACAGAAAATTTGATTGATTACAAGTGCTAGAAATGCATGAAGGGTGTTTAGAAGTATGGAGAAAGACTTGTTGAAATTCGGTCCCAAATGGGCTAAGAACCTACAAACATGTCTTTGAAGCAGTAAATGGCTTATGTAGTGTTGTTTGGGGTTTAAATATGTTAGAATACAATGAATTTGATTGATTACAAGTGCTAGAGATGCATGAAGAGTTTTTAGAAGTGTGTAGAAAGACTTGTTGAAATTTGGTCTGAAATGGGCTAAGAACCCACAAACATTGCTTTGAAGCAGTTAATGGCTTGTCTGGTGTTGTTTGGGGTTAGAATATGTTACAATTCAAAAAAAATTGATTGATTACAAGTGCTAGAGATGCATGAACAGTGTTTAGAAGTGTGGAAAAAGAATTGTTGAAATATGGTCCCAAATGGGCTAAGAACCTACGAAAATGACTTTGAAGCAGTAAATAGCTTATCTATTGTTGTTTGGGATATAAATATGTTATAATACATTGAATTTGATTGATTACAAGTGCTAGAGATGCATGAAGAGTTTTTAGAAGTGTGTAGAAAAACTTGCTGAAATTTGGTCTGAAATGGGCTAAGAACCCACAAACATTGCTTTGAAGCAGTTAATGGCTTGTCTAGTGTTTTTTGGGGTTAGAATATGTTAGAATACAATGAATTCGATTGATTGCAAGTGCTAGAGATGCATGAAGAGTTTTTAGAAGTGTGTAGAAAGACATGCTGAAATTTGGTCCGAAATGGGCTAAGAACCCACAAACATTTCTTTGAACCAGTTAATGGCTTGTCTAGTGTTTTTTGGGGTTAAAATATGTTAGAATACAATAAATTTGATTGATTGCAAGTGCTAGAGATGCATAAAGAGTTTTTAGAAGAGTGTAGAAAGACATGCTGAAATTTGGTCGAAATGGGCTAAGAACCCACAAACATTTCTTTGAAGCAGTTAATGGCTTTTCTAGTGTTTTTTGGGGTTAGAATATGTTTGAATACAATTAAATTAATTGATTGCAAGTGATATAGATGCATGAAGAGTGTTTAGAAGTGTGTAGAAAGACTTGCTGAAATTTGGTTCGAAATGGGCTAAGCACCCACAAACATTGCTTTGAAGCATTAAATGGCTTGTCTGGTGTTGTTTGGGGTTAGAATATGTTACAATACAGAAAATTTGATTGATTACAAGTGCTATAAATGCATGAAGGGTGTTTAGAAGTGTGGAGAAAGACTTGATGAAATTCGGTCCCAAATGGGCTAAGAACCTACAAACATGTCTTTGAAGCAGTAAATGACTTATCTATTGTTGTTTGGGGTTTAAATATGTTAGAATACAATGAATTTGATTGATTACAAGTACTAGAGATGGATGAAGAGTTTTTAGAAGTGTGTAGAAAGACTTGCTGAAATTTGGTCTGAAATGGGCTAAGAACCCACAAACATTGCTTTGAAGCAGTTAATGGCTTGTCTAGTATTTTTTGGGGTTAGAATATGTTAGAATACAATGAATTTGATTGATTGCAAGTGCTAGAGATGCATGAAGAGTTTTTAGAAGTGTGTAGAAAGACATGCTGAAATTTGGTCCGAAATGGGCTAAGAACCCACAAACATTTCTTTGAAGCAGTTAATGGCTTTTCTAGTGTTTTTTGGGGTTAGAATATGTTTGAATACAATTCAATTAATTGATTGCAAGTGATATAGATGCATGAAGAGTGTTTAGAAGTTTGTAGAAAGACTTGCTGAAATTTGGTTCGAAATGGGCTAAGCACCCACAAACATTGCTTTGAAGCATTAAATGGCTTGTCTGGTGTTGTTTGGGGTTAGAATATGTTAAAATACAGAAAAGTTTATTGTTTACAAGTGCTAGAAATGCATGAAGGGTGTTTAGAAGTGTGGAGAAAGACTTGTTGAAATTCGGTCCCAAATGGGCTAAGAACCGACAAACATGTGTTTTAAGCAGTAAATGGCTTATCTAGTGTTTTTTTGGGGTTTCAATATGTTATAATACAATGAATTTGATTGATTACAAGTGCTAGAGATGCATGAAGAGTTTTTAGAAGTATGTACAAAGACTTGCTGAAATTTGGTCTGAAATGGGCCAAGAACCCACAAACATTGCTTTGAAGCAGTTAATGGCTTGTCTAGTGTTGTTTGGGGTTAGAATATGTTAGAATACAATGAATTTGATTGATTACAAGTGCTAGAGATGCATGAAGAGTGTAGAAAGACTTGCTGAAATTTCGTCCGAAATGGGCTAAGAACCCACAAACATTTCTTTGAAGCAGTTAATGGCTTTTCTAGTATTTTTTGGGGTTAGAATATGTTTGAATACAATTAACTTAATTGATTGCAAGTGATATAGATGCATGAAGAGTGTTTAGAAGTGTGTAGAAAGACTTGCTGAAATTTGCTCCGAAATGGGCTAAGCACCTACAAACATTGCTTTGAAGCATTAAATGGGTAGTCTGGTGTTATTTGGGGTTAGATTATGTTACAATACAGAAAATTTGATTGATTACAAGTGCTAGAAATGCATGAAGGGTGTTTAGAAGTATGGAGAAAGACTTGTTGAAATTCGGTCCCAAATGGGCTAAGAACCTACAAACATGTCTTTGAAGCAGTAAATGGCTTATGTAGTGTTGTTTGGGGTTTAAATATGTTAGAATACAATGAATTTGATTGATTACAAGTGCTAGAGATGCATGAAGAGTTTTTAGAAGTGTGTAGAAAAACTTGTTGAAATTTGGTCTGAAATGGGCTAAGAACCCACAAACATTGCTTTGAAGCAGTTAATGGCTTGTCTGGTGTTGTTTGGGGTTAGAATATGTTACAATTCAAAAAAAATTGATTGATTACAAGTGCTAGAGATGCATGAACAGTGTTTAGAAGTGTGGAAAAAGAATTGTTGAAATATGGTCCCAAATGGGCTAAGAACCTACGAAAATGACTTTGAAGCAGTAAATAGCTTATCTATTGTTGTTTGGGATATAAATATGTTATAATACAATGAATTTGATTGATTACAAGTGCTAGAGATGCATGAAGAGTTTTTAGAAGTGTGTAGAAAAACTTGCTGAAATTTGGTCTGAAATGGGCTAAGAACCCACAAACATTGCTTTGAAGCAGTTAATGGCTTGTCTAGTGTTTTTTGGGGTTAGAATATGTTAGAATACAATGAATTCGATTGATTGCAAGTGCTAGAGATGCATGAAGAGTTTTTAGAAGTGTGTAGAAAGACATGCTGAAATTTGGTCCGAAATGGGCTAAGAACCCACAAACATTTCTTTGAACCAGTTAATGGCTTGTCTAGTGTTTTTTGGGGTTAAAATATGTTAGAATACAATAAATTTGATTGATTGCAAGTGCTAGAGATGCATAAAGAGTTTTTAGAAGAGTGTAGAAAGACATGCTGAAATTTGGTCGAAATGGGCTAAGAACCCACAAACATTTCTTTGAAGCAGTTAATGGCTTTTCTAGTGTTTTTTGGGGTTAGAATATGTTTGAATACAATTAAATTAATTGATTGCAAGTGATATAGATGCATGAAGAGTGTTTAGAAGTGTGTAGAAAGACTTGCTGAAATTTGGTTCGAAATGGGCTAAGCACCCACAAACATTGCTTTGAAGCATTAAATGGCTTGTCTGGTGTTGTTTGGGGTTAGAATATGTTACAATACAGAAAATTTGATTGATTACAAGTGCTATAAATGCATGAAGGGTGTTTAGAAGTGTGGAGAAAGACTTGATGAAATTCGGTCCCAAATGGGCTAAGAACCTACAAACATGTCTTTGAAGCAGTAAATGACTTATCTATTGTTGTTTGGGGTTTAAATATGTTAGAATACAATGAATTTGATTGATTACAAGTACTAGAGATGGATGAAGAGTTTTTAGAAGTGTGTAGAAAGACTTGCTGAAATTTGGTCTGAAATGGGCTAAGAACCCACAAACATTGCTTTGAAGCAGTTAATGGCTTGTCTAGTATTTTTTGGGGTTAGAATATGTTAGAATACAATGAATTTGATTGATTGCAAGTGCTAGAGATGCATGAAGAGTTTTTAGAAGTGTGTAGAAAGACATGCTGAAATTTGGTCCGAAATGGGCTAAGAACCCACAAACATTTCTTTGAAGCAGTTAATGGCTTTTCTAGTGTTTTTTGGGGTTAGAATATGTTTGAATACAATTCAATTAATTGATTGCAAGTGATATAGATGCATGAAGAGTGTTTAGAAGTTTGTAGAAAGACTTGCTGAAATTTGGTTCGAAATGGGCTAAGCACCCACAAACATTGCTTTGAAGCATTAAATGGCTTGTCTGGTGTTGTTTGGGGTTAGAATATGTTAAAATACAGAAAAGTTTATTGTTTACAAGTGCTAGAAATGCATGAAGGGTGTTTAGAAGTGTGGAGAAAGACTTGTTGAAATTCGGTCCCAAATGGGCTAAGAACCGACAAACATGTGTTTTAAGCAGTAAATGGCTTATCTAGTGTTTTTTTGGGGTTTCAATATGTTATAATACAATGAATTTGATTGATTACAAGTGCTAGAGATGCATGAAGAGTTTTTAGAAGTATGTACAAAGACTTGCTGAAATTTGGTCTGAAATGGGCCAAGAACCCACAAACATTGCTTTGAAGCAGTTAATGGCTTGTCTAGTGTTGTTTGGGGTTAGAATATGTTAGAATACAATGAATTTGATTGATTACAAGTGCTAGAGATGCATGAAGAGTTTTTAGAAGTGTGTAGAAAGTCATGCTGAAATTTGGTTCGAAATGGGCTAAGAACCAACAAACATTTCTTTGAAGCAGTTAATGGCTTTTCTAGTATTTTTTGGGGTTAGAATATGTTTGTATACAATTAATTTAATTGATTGCAAGTGATATAGATGCATGAAGAGTGTTTAGAAGTGTGTAGAAAGACTTGCTGAAATTTGCTCCGAAAGCATTAAATGGCTAGTCTGGTGTTGTTTGGGGTTAGAATATGTTACAATTCAAAAAAAATTGATTGATTACAAGTGCTAGAGATGCATGAACAGTGTTTAGAAGTGTGGAGAAAGAATTGTTGAAATATGGTCCCAAATGGGCTAAGAACCTACAAACATGTCTTTGAAGCAGTAAATGGCTTATCTATTGTTGTTTGGGGTTTAAATATGTTAGAATACAATGAATTTGATTGATTACAAGTGCTAGAGATGCATGAAGAGTTTTTAGAAGTGTGTAGAAAGACTTCCTGAAATTTGGTCTGAAATGGGCTAAGAAGCCACAAACATTGCTTTGAAGCAGTTAATGGCTTGTCTGGTGTTTTTTGGGGTTAGAATATGTTAGAATACAATGAATTTGATTGATTGCAAGTGCTAGAGATGCATGAAGAGTTTTTAGAAGTGTGTATAAAGACATGTTGAAATTTGGTCCGAAATGGGCTAAGAACCCACAAATATTTCTGTGAAGCAGTTAATGGCTTGTCTGGTGTTGTTTGGGGTTAGAATATGTTACAATACAAAAAACATTGATTGATTACAAGTGCTAGAGATGCATGAACAGTGTTTAGAAGTGTGGAGAAAGACTTGCTGAAATTTGGTTCGAAATGGGCTAAGCACCCACAAACATTGCTTTGAAGCATTAAATGGCTTGTCTGGTGTTGTTTGGGGTTAGAATTTGTTACAATACAGAAAATTTGATTGATTACAAGTGCTAGAAATGCATGAAGGGTGTTTAGAAGTGTGGAGAAAGACTTGTTGAAATTCGGTCCCAAATGGGCTAAGAACCTACAAACATGTCTTTGAAGCAGTAAATGGCTTATCTAGTGTTGTTTGGGGTTTAAATATGTTAGAATACAATGAATTTGATTGATTACAAGTGCTAGAGATGCATGAAGAGTTTTTAGAAGTGTGTAGAAAGACTTGCTGAAATTTGGTCTGAAATGGGCTAAGAACCCACAAACATTGCTTTGAAGCAGTTAATGGCTTGTCTGGTGTTGTTTAGGGTTAGAATATGTTACAATTCAAAAAAAAATTGATTGATTACAAGTGCTAGAGATGCATGAACAATGTTTAGAAGTGTGGAGAAAGACTTGCTGAAATTTGGTTCGAAATGGGCTAAGCACCCACAAACATTGCTTTGAAGCATTAAATGGCTTGTCTGGTGTTGTTTGGGGTTAGAATTTGTTACAATACAGAAAATTTGATTGATTACAAGTGCTAGAAATGCATGAAGGGTGTTTAGAAGTGTGGAGAAAGAATTGTTGAAATATGGTCCCAAATGGGCTAAGAACCTACAAACATGTCTTTGAAGCAGTAAATGGCTTATCTATTGTTGTTTGGGGTTTAAATATGTTAGAATACAATGAATTTGATTGATTATAAGTGGTAGAGATGCATGAAGAGTTTTTAGAAGTGTGTAGAAAGACTTGCTGAAATTTGGTCTGAAATGGGCTAAGAACCCACAAACATTGCTTTGAAGCAGTTAATGGCTTGTCTAGTGTTTTTTGGGGTTAGAATATGTTAGAATATAATTAATTTGATTGATTGCAAGTGCTAGAGATGCGTGAAGAGTTTTTAGAAGTGTGTAGAAAGACATGCTGAAATTTGGTTCGAAATGGGCTAAGAACCCACAAACATTTCTTTGAAGCAGTTAATGGCTTTTCTAGTGTTTTTTGGGGTTAGAATATGTTAGAATACAATGAATTTAATTGATTGCAAGTGATATAGATGCATGAAGAGTGTTTAGAAGTGTGTAGAAAGACTTGCTGAAATTTGCTCCGAAATGGGCTAAGCACCCACAAACATTGCTTTGAAGCATTAAATGGGTAGTCTGGTGTTATTTGGGGTTAGATTATGTTACAATATAGAAAATTTGATTGATTACAAGTGCTAGAAATGCATGAAGGGTGTTTAGAAGTGTGGAAAAAGACTTGTTGAAATTCGGTCCCAAATGGGCTAAGAACCTACAAACATGTCTTTGAAGCAGTAAATGGCTTATCTAGTGTTGTTTGGGGTTTAAATATGTTAGAATACAATGAATTTGATTGATTACAAGTGGTAGAGATGCATGAAGAGTTTTTAGAAGTGTGTAGAAAGACTTGCTGAAATTTGGTCTGAAATGGGCTAAGAACCCACAAACATTGCTTTGAAGCAGTTAATGGCTTGTCTGGTGTTGTTTGGGGTTAGAATATGTTACAATTCAAAAAAAATTGATTGATTACAAGTGCTATAGATGCATGAACAGTGTTTAGAAGTGTGGAGAAAGAATTGTTGAAATATGGTCCCAAATGGGCTAAGAACCTACGAACATGTCTTTGAAGCAGTAAATGGCTTATCTATTGTTGTTTGGGGTTTAAATATGTTAGAATACAATGAATTTGATTGATTACAAGTGCTAGAGATGCATGAAGAGTTTTTAGAAGTGTGTAGAAAAACTTGCTGAAATTTGGTCTGAAATGGGCTAAGAACCCACAAACATTGCTTTGAAGCTGTTAATGGCTTGTCTAGTGTTTTTTGGGGTTAGAATATGTTAGAATACAATGAATTTGATTGATTGCAAGTGCTAGAGATGCATGAAGAGTTTTTAGAAGTGTGTAGAAAGACTTGCTGAAATTTGGTCTGAAATGGGCTAAGAACCCACAAACATTGCTTTGAAGCAGTTAATGGCTTGTCTGGTGTTGTTTAGGGTTAGAATATGTTACAATTCAGAAAAAAATTGATTGATTACAAGTGCTAGAGATGCATGAACAGTGTTTAGAAGTGTGGAGAAAGACTTGCTGAAATTTGGTTCGAAATGGGCTAAGCACCCACAAACATTGCTTTGAAGCATTAAATGGCTTGTCTGGTGTTGTTTGGGGTTAGAATTTGTTACAATACAGAAAATTTGATTGATTACAAGTGCTAGAAATGCATGAAGGGTGTTTAGAAGTGTGGAGAAAGAATTGTTGAAATATGGTCCCAAATGGGCTAAGAACCTACAAACATGTCTTTGAAGCAGTAAATGGCTTATCTATTGTTGTTTGGGGTTTAAATATGTTAGAATACAATGAATTTGATTGATTATAAGTGGTAGAGATGCATGAAGAGTTTTTAGAAGTGTGTAGAAAGACTTGCTGAAATTTGGTCTGAAATGGGCTAAGAACCCACAAACATTGCTTTGAAGCAGTTAATGGCTTGTCTAGTGTTTTTTGGGGTTAGAATATGTTAGAATACAATTAATTTGATTGATTGCAAGTGCTAGAGATGCGTGAAGAGTTTTTAGAAGTGTGTAGAAAGACATGCTGAAATTTGGTTCGAAATGGGCTAAGAACCCACAAACATTTCTTTGAAGCAGTTAATGGCTTTTCTAGTGTTTTTTGGGGTTAGAATATGTTAGAATACAATGAATTTAATTGATTGCAAGTGATATAGATGCATGAAGAGTG
This sequence comes from Capsella bursa-pastoris, assembly GCA_036452645.1. Taxonomy (NCBI): domain Eukaryota; kingdom Viridiplantae; phylum Streptophyta; class Magnoliopsida; order Brassicales; family Brassicaceae; genus Capsella; species Capsella bursa-pastoris. Next base: position 8,441,058 of record CP144192.1, read on the forward strand.
TTTAGAAGTGTGTAGAAAGACTTGCTGAAATTTGCTCCGAAATAGGCTAAGCACCCACAAACATTGCTTTGAAGCATTAAATGGGTAGTCTGGTGTTATTTGGGGTTAGATTATGTTACAATATAGAAAATTTGATTGATTACAAGTGCTAGAAATGCATGAAGGGTGTTTAGAAGTGTGGAGAAAGACTTGTTGAAATTCGGTCCCAAATGGGCTAAGAACCTACAAACATGTCTTTGAAGCAGTAAATGGCTTATCTAGTGTTGTTTGGGGTTTAAATATGTTAGAATACAATGAATTTGATTGATTACAAGTGGTAGAGATGCATAAAGAGTTTTTAGAAGTGTGTAGAAAGACTTGCTGAAATTTGGTCTGAAATGGGCTAAGAACCCACAAACATTGCTTTGAAGCAGTTAATGGCTTGTCTGGTGTTGGTTGGGGTTAGAATATGTTACAATTCAAAAAAAATTGATTGATTACAAGTGCTATAGATGCATGAACAGTGTTTAGAAGTGTGGAGAAAGAATTGTTGAAATATGGTCCCAAATGGGCTAAGAACCTACGAACATGTCTTTGAAGCAGTAAATGGCTTATCTATTGTTGTTTGGGGTTTAAATATTTTAGAATACAATGAATTTGATTGATTACAAGTGCTAGAGATGCATGAAGAGTTTTTAGAAGTGTGTAGAAAAACTTGCTGAAATTTGGTCTGAAATGGGCTAAGAACCCACAAACATTGCTTTGAAGCAGTTAATGGCTTGTCTAGTGTTTTTTGGGGTTAGAATATGTTAGAATACAATGAATTTGATTGATTGCAAGTGCTAGAGATGCATGAAGAGTTTTTAGAAGTGTGTAGAAAGACTTGCTGAAATTTGGTCTGAAATGGGCTAAGAACCCACAAACATTGCTTTGAAGCAGTTAATGGCTTGTCTGGTGTTGTTTAGGGTTAGAATATGTTACAATTCAAAAAAAAATTGATTGATTACAAGTGCTAGAGATGCATGAACAGTGTTTAGAAGTGTGGAGAAAGACTTTCTGAAATTTGTTTCGAAATGGGCTAAGCACCCACAAACATTGCTTTGAAGCATTAAATGGCTTGTCTGGTGTTGTTTGGGGTTAGAATTTGTTACAATACAGAAAATTTGATTGATTACAAGTGCTAGAAATGCATGAAGGGTGTTTAGAAGTGTGGAGAAAGAATTGTTGAAATATGGTCCCAAATGGGCTAAGAACCTACAAACATGTCTTTGAAGCAGTAAATGGCTTATCTATTGTTGTTTGGGGTTTAAATATGTTAGAATACAATGAATTTGATTGATTATAAGTGGTAGAGATGCATGAAGAGTTTTTAGAAGTGTGTAGAAAGACTTGCTGAAATTTGGTCTGAAATGGGCTAAGAACCCACAAACATTGCTTTGAAGCAGTTAATGGCTTGTCTAGTGTTTTTTGGGGTTAGAATATGTTAGAATACAATTAATTTGATTGATTGCAAGTGCTAGAGATGCGTGAAGAGTTTTTAGAAGTGTGTAGAAAGACATGCTGAAATTTGGTTCGAAATGGGCTAAGAACCCACAAACATTTCTTTGAAGCAGTTAATGGCTTTTCTAGTGTTTTTTGGGGTTAGAATATGTTAGAATACAATGAATTTAATTGATTGCAAGTGATATAGATGCATGAAGAGTGTTTAGAAGTGTGTAGAAAGACTTGCTGAAATTTGCTCCGAAATGGGCTAAGCACCCACAAACATTGCTTTGAAGCATTAAATGGGTAGTCTGGTGTTATTTGGGGTTAGATTATGTTACAATATAGAAAATTTGATTGATTACAAGTGCTAGAAATGCATGAAGGGTGTTTAGAAGTGTGGAGAAAGACTTGTTGAAATTCGGTCCCAAATGGGCTAAGAACCTACAAACATGTCTTTGAAGCAGTAAATGGCTTATCTAGTGTTGTTTGGGGTTTAAATATGTTAGAATACAATGAATTTGATTGATTACAAGTGGTAGAGATGCATAAAGAGTTTTTAGAAGTGTGTAGAAAGACTTGCTGAAATTTGGTCTGAAATGGGCTAAGAACCCACAAACATTGCTTTGAAGCAGTTAATGGCTTGTCTGGTGTTGGTTGGGGTTAGAATATGTTACAATTCAAAAAAAATTGATTGATTACAAGTGCTATAGATGCATGAACAGTGTTTAGAAGTGTGGAGAAAGAATTGTTGAAATATGGTCCCAAATGGGCTAAGAACCTACGAACATGTCTTTGAAGCAGTAAATGGCTTATCTATTGTTGTTTGGGGTTTAAATATTTTAGAATACAATGAATTTGATTGATTACAAGTGCTAGAGATGCATGAAGAGTTTTTAGAAGTGTGTAGAAAAACTTGCTGAAATTTGGTCTGAAATGGGCTAAGAACCCACAAACATTGCTTTGAAGCAGTTAATGGCTTGTCTAGTGTTTTTTGGGGTTAGAATATGTTAGAATACAATGAATTTGATTGATTGCAAGTGCTAGAGATGCATGAAGAGTTTTTAGAAGTGTGTAGAAAGACTTGCTGAAATTTGGTCTGAAATGGGCTAAGAACCCACAAACATTGCTTTGAAGCAGTTAATGGCTTGTCTGGTGTTGTTTAGGGTTAGAATATGTTACAATTCAAAAAAAAATTGATTGATTACAAGTGCTAGAGATGCATGAACAGTGTTTAGAAGTGTGGAGAAAGACTTGCTGAAATTTGGTTCGAAATGGGCTAAGCACCCACAAACATTGCTTTGAAGCATTAAATGGCTTGTCTGGTGTTGTTTGGGGTTAGAATTTGTTACAATACAGAAAATTTGATTGATTACAAGTGCTAGAAATGCATGAAGGGTGTTTAGAAGTGTGGAGAAAGAATTGTTGAAATATGGTCCCAAATGGGCTAAGAACCTACAAACATGTCTTTGAAGCAGTAAATGGCTTATCTATTGTTGTTTGGGGTTTAAATATGTTAGAATACAATGAATTTGATTGATTATAAGTGGTAGAGATGCATGAAGAGTTTTTAGAAGTGTGTAGAAAGACTTGCTGAAATTTGGTCTGAAATGGGCTAAGAACCCACAAACATTGCTTTGAAGCAGTTAATGGCTTGTCTAGTGTTTTTTGGGGTTAGAATATGTTAGAATACAATTAATTTGATTGATTGCAAGTGCTAGAGATGCGTGAAGAGTTTTTAGAAGTGTGTAGAAAGACATGCTGAAATTTGGTTCGAAATGGGCTAAGAACCCACAAACATTTCTTTGAAGCAGTTAATGGCTTTTCTAGTGTTTTTTGGGGTTAGAATATGTTAGAATACAATGAATTTAATTGATTGCAAGTGATATAGATGCATGAAGAGTGTTTAGAAGTGTGTAGAAAGACTTGCTGAAATTTGCTCCGAAATGGGCTAAGCACCCACAAACATTGCTTTGAAGCATTAAATGGGTAGTCTGGTGTTATTTGGGGTTAGATTATGTTACAATATAGAAAATTTGATTGATTACAAGTGCTAGAAATGCATGAAGGGTGTTTAGAAGTGTGGAGAAAGACTTGTTGAAATTCGGTCCCAAATGGGCTAAGAACCTACAAACATGTCTTTGAAGCAGTAAATGGCTTATCTAGTGTTGTTTGGGGTTTAAATATGTTAGAATACAATGAATTTGATTGATTACAAGTGGTAGAGATGCATGAAGAGTTTTTAGAAGTGTGTAGAAAGACTTGCTGAAATTTGGTCTGAAATGGGCTAAGAACCCACAAACATTGCTTTGAAGCAGTTAATGGCTTGTCTAGTGTTGGTTGGGGTTAGAATATGTTACAATTCAAAAAAAATTGATTGATTACAAGTGCTATAGATGCATGAACAATGTTTAGAAGTGTGGAGAAAGAATTGTTGAAATATGGTCCCAAATGGGCTAAGACCCTACGAACATGTCTTTGAAGCAGTAAATGGCTTATCTATTGTTGTTTGGGGTTTAAATATGTTAGAATACAATGAATTTGATTGATTACAAGTGCTAGAGATGCATGAAGAGTTTTTAGAAGTGTGTAGAAAAACTTGCTGAAATTTGGTCTGAAATGGGCTAAGAACCCACAAACATTGCTTTGAAGCAGTTAATGGCTTGTCTAGTGTTTTTTGGGGTTAGAATATGTTAGAATACAATGAATTTGATTGATTGCAAGTGCTAGAGATGCATGAAGAGTTTTTAGAAGTGTGTAGAAAGACTTGCTGAAATTTGGTCTGAAATGGGCTAAGAACCCACAAACATTGCTTTGAAGCAGTTAATGGCTTGTCTGGTGTTGTTTAGGGTTAGAATATGTTACAATTCAAAAAAAAATTGATTGATTACAAGTGCTAGAGATGCATGAACAGTGTTTAGAAGTTTGGAGAAAGACTTGCTGAAATTTGGTTCGAAATGGGCTAAGCACCCACAAACATTGCTTTGAAGCATTAAATGGCTTGTCTGGTGTTGTTTGGGGTTAGAATTTGTTACAATACAGAAAATTTGATTGATTACAAGTGCTAGAAATGCATGAAGGGTGTTTAGAAGTGTGGAGAAAGAATTGTTGAAATATGGTCCCAAATGGGCTAAGAACCTACAAACATGTCTTTGAAGCAGTAAATGGCTTATCTATTGTTGTTTGGGGTTTAAATATGTTAGAATACAATGAATTTGATTGATTATAAGTGGTAGAGATGCATGAAGAGTTTTTAGAAGTGTGTAGAAAGACTTGCTGAAATTTGGTCTGAAATGGGCTAAGAACCCACAAACATTGCTTTGAAGCAGTTAATGGCTTGTCTAGTGTTTTTTGGGGTTAGAATATGTTAGAATACAATTAATTTGATTGATTGCAAGTGCTAGAGATGCGTGAAGAGTTTTTAGAAGTGTGTAGAAAGACATGCTGAAATTTGGTTCGAAATGGGCTAAGAACCCACAAACATTTCTTTGAAGCAGTTAATGGCTTTTCTAGTGTTTTTTGGGGTTAGAATATGTTAGAATACAATGAATTTAATTGATTGCAAGTGATATAGATGCATGAAGAGTGTTTAGAAGTGTGTAGAAAGACTTGCTGAAATTTGCTCCGAAATGGGCTAAGCACCCACAAACATTGCTTTGAAGCATTAAATGGGTAGTCTGGTGTTATTTGGGGTTAGATTATGTTACAATATAGAAAATTTGATTGATTACAAGTGCTAGAAATGCATGAAGGGTGTTTAGAAGTGTGGAGAAAGACTTGTTGAAATTCGGTCCCAAATGGGCTAAGAACCTACAAACATGTCTTTGAAGCAGTAAATGGCTTATCTAGTGTTGTTTGGGGTTTAAATATGTTAGAATACAATGAATTTGATTGATTACAAGTGGTAGAGATGCATGAAGAGTTTTTAGAAGTGTGTAGAAAGACTTGCTGAAATTTGGTCTGAAATGGGCTAAGAACCCACAAACATTGCTTTGAAGCAGTTAATGGCTTGTCTGGTGTTGGTTGGGGTTAGAATATGTTACAATTCAAAAAAAATTGATTGATTACAAGTGCTATAGATGCATGAACAGTGTTTAGAAGTGTGGAGAAAGAATTGTTGAAATATGGTCCCAAATGGGCTAAGAACCTACGAACATGTCTTTGAAGCAGTAAATGGCTTATCTATTGTTGTTTGGGGTTTAAATATGTTAGAATACAATGAATTTGATTGATTACAAGTGCTAGAGATGCATGAAGAGTTTTTAGAAGTGTGTAGAAAAACTTGCTGAAATTTGGTCTGAAATGGGCTAAGAACCCACAAACATTGCTTTGAAGCAGTTAATGGCTTGTCTAGTGTTTTTTGGGGTTAGAATATGTTAGAATACAATGAATTTGATTGATTGCAAGTGCTAGAGATGCATGAAGAGTTTTTAGAAGTGTGTAGAAAGACATGCTGAAATTTGGTCCGAAATGGGCTAAGAACCCACAAACATTGCTTTGAAGCAGTTAATGGCTTGTCTAGTGTTGTTTGGGGTTAGAATATGTTAGAATACAATGAATTTGATTGATTACAAGTGCTAGAGATGCATGAAGAGTTTTTAGAAGTGTGTAGAAAGTCATGCTGAAATTTGGTCCGAAATGGGCTAAGAACCAACAAACATATCTTTGAAGCAGTTAATGGCTTTTCTAGTATTTTTTGGGGTTAGAATATGTTTGTATACAATTAATTTAATTGATTGCAAGTGATATAGATGCATGAAGAGTGTTTAGAAGTGGGTAGAAATACTTGCTGAAATTTGCTCCGAAATGGGCTAAGCACCCACAAACATTGCTTTGAAGCATTAAATGGCTAGTCTGGTGTTGTTTGGGGTTAGAATATGTTACAATACAGAAAATTTGATTGATTACAAGTGCTAGAAATGCATGAAGGGTGTTTAGAAGTGTGGAGAAAGACTTGTTGAAATTCGGTCCTAAATGGGCTAAGAACCTACAAACATGTCTTTGAAGCAGTAAATGGCTTATCTAGTGTTGTTTGGGGTTTAAATATGTTAGAATACAATGAATTTGATTGATTACAAGTGCTAGAGATGCATGAAGAGTTTTTAGAAGTGTGTAGAAAGACTTGCTGAAATTTGGTCTGAAATGGGCTAAGAACCCACAAACATTGCTTTGAAGCAGTTAATGGCTTGTCTGGTGTTGTTTGGGGTTAGAATATGTTACAATTCAAAAAAAATTGATTGATTACAAGTGCTAGAGATGCATGAACAGTGTTTAGAAGTGTCGAGAAAGAATTGTTGAAATATGGTCCCAAATGGGCTAAGAACCTACAAACATGTCTTTGAAGCAGTAAATGGATTATCTATTGTTGTTTGGGGTTTAAATATGTTAGAATACAATGAATTTGATTGATTACAAGTGCTAGAGATGCATGAAGAGTTTTTAGAAGTGTGTAGAAAAACTTGCTGAAATTTGGTCTGAAATGGGCTAAGAACCCACAAACATTGCTTTGAAGCAGTTAATGGCTTGTCTATTGTTTTTTGGGGTTAGAATATATTAGAATACAATGAATTTGATTGATTGCAAGTGCTAGAGATGCATGAAGAGTTTTTAGAAGTGTGTATAAAGACATGTTGAAATTTGGTCCGAAATGGGCTAAGAACCCACAAATATTTCTTTGAAGCAGTTAATGGCTTGTCTGGTGTTGTTTGGGGTTAGAATATGTTACAATACAAAAAAAGTTGATTGATTACAAGTGCTAGAGATGCATGAACAGTGTTTAGAAGTGTGGAGAAAGACTTGCTGAAATTTGGTTCGAAATGGGCTAAGCACCCACAAACATTGCTTTGAAGCATTAAATGGCTTGTCTGGTGTTGTTTGGGGTTAGAATTTGTTACAATACAGAAAATTTGATTGATTACAAGTGCTAGAAATGCATGAAGGGTGTTTAGAAGTGTGGAGAAAGACTTGTTGAAATTCGGTCCCAAATGGGCTAAGAACCTACAAACATGTCTTTGAAGCAGTAAATGGCTTATCTAGTGTTGTTTGGGGTTTAAATATGTTAGAATACAATGAATTTGATTGATTACAAGTGCTAGAGATGCATGAAGAGTTTTTAGAAGTGTGTAGAAAGACTTGCTGAAATTTGGTCTGAAATGGGCTAAGAACCCACAAACATTGCTTTGAAGCAGTTAATGGCTTGTCTGGTGTTGTTTAGGGTTAGAATATGTTACAATTCAAAAAAAAATTGATTGATTACAAGTGCTAGAGATGCATGAACAGTGTTTAGAAGTGTGGAGAAAGACTTGCTGAAATTTGGTTCGAAATGGGCTAAGCACCCACAAACATTGCTTTGAAGCATTAAATGGCTTGTCTGGTGTTGTTTGGGGTTAGAATTTGTTACAATACAGAAAATTTGATTGATTACAAGTGCTAGAAATGCATGAAGGGTGTTTAGAAGTGTGGAGAAAGAATTGTTGAAATATGGTCCCAAATGGGCTAAGAACCTACAAACATGTCTTTGAAGCAGTAAATGGCTTATCTATTGTTGTTTGGGGTTTAAATATGTTAGAATACAATGAATTTGATTGATTATAAGTGGTAGAGATGCATGAAGAGTTTTTAGAAGTGTGTAGAAAGACTTGCTGAAATTTGGTCTGAAATGGGCTAAGAAGCCACAAACATTGCTTTGAAGCAGTTAATGGCTTGTCTAGTGTTTTTTGGGGTTAGAATATGTTAGAATACAATTAATTTGATTGATTGCAAGTGCTAGAGATGCGTGAAGAGTTTTTAGAAGTGTGTAGAAAGACTTGCTGAAATTTGGTCTGAAATGGGCTAAGAAGCCACAAACATTGCTTTGAAGCAGTTAATGGCTTGTCTAGTGTTTTTTGGGGTTAGAATATGTTAGAATACAATTAATTTGATTGATTGCAAGTGCTAGAGATGCGTGAAGAGTTTTTAGAAGTGTGTAGAAAGACATGCTGAAATTTGGTTCGAAATGGGCTAAGAACCCACAAACATTTCTTTGAAGCAGTTAATGGCTTTTCTAGTGTTTTTTGGGGTTAGAATATGTTAGAATACAATGAATTTAATTGATTGCAAGTGATATAGATGCATGAAGAGTGTTTAGAAGTGTGTAGAAAGACTTGCTGAAATTTGCTCCGAAATGGGCTAAGCACCCACAAACATTGCTTTGAAGCATTAAATGGGTAGTCTGGTGTTATTTGGGGTTAGATTATGTTACAATATAGAAAATTTGATTGATTACAAGTGCTAGAAATGCATGAAGGGTGTTTAGAAGTGTGGAGAAAGACTTGTTGAAATTCGGTCCCAAATGGGCTAAGAACCTACAAACATGTCTTTGAAGCAGTAAATGGCTTATCTAGTGTTGTTTGGGGTTTAAATATGTTAGAATACAATGAATTTGATTGATTACAAGTGGTAGAGATGCATGAAGAGTTTTTAGAAGTGTGTAGAAAGACTTGCTGAAATTTGGTCTGAAATGTGCTAAGAACCCACAAACATTGCTTTGAAGCAGTTAATGGCTTGTCTGGTGTTGGTTGGGGTTAGAATATGTTACAATTCAAAAAAAATTGATTGATTACAAGTGCTATAGATGCATGAACAGTGTTTAGAAGTGTGTAGAAAGACTTGCTGAAATTTGCTCTGAAATGGGCTAAGCACCCACAAACATTGCTTTGAAGCATTAAATGGCTAGTCTGGTGTTGATTGGGGTTAGAATATGTTACAATACAGAAAATTTGATTGATTACAAGTGCTAGAAATGCATGAAGGGTGTTTAGAAGTGTGGAGAAAGACTTGTTGAAATTCGGTCCTAAATGGGCTAAGAACCTACAAACATGTCTTTGAAGCAGTAAATAGCTTATCTAGTGTTGTTTGGGGTTTAAATATGTTAGAATACAATGAATTTGATTGATTACAAGTGGTAGAGATGCATGAAGAGTTTTTAGAAGTGTGTAGAAAGACTTGCTGAAATTTGGTCCGAAATGGGCTAAGAACCAACAAACATTGCTTTGAAGCAGTTAATGGCTTGTCTGGTGTTGTTTGGGGTTAGAATATGTTACAATTCAAAAAAAATTGATTGATTACAAGTGCTAGAGATGCATGAACAGTGTTTAGAAGTGTGGAGAAAGAATTGTTGACATATGGTTCCAAATGGGCTAAGAACCTACAAACATGTCTTTGAAGCAGTAAATGGCTTATCTATTGTTGTTTGGGGTTTAAATATGTTAGAATACAATGAATTTGATTGATTACAAGTGCTAGAGATGCATGAAGAGTTTTTAGAAGTGTGTAGAAAGACTTGCTGAAATTTGGTCTGAAATGGGCTAAGAAGCCACAAACATTGCTTTGAAGCAGTTAATGGCTTGTCTAGTGTTTTTTGGGGTTAGAATATGTTAGATTACAATGAATTTGATTGATTGCAAGTGCTAGAGATGCATGAAGAGTTTTTAGAAGTGGGGTTAGAATATGTTACAATTCAAAAAAAATTGATTGATTACAAGTGCTAGAGATGCATGAACAGTGTTTAGAAGTGTGGAGAAAGAATTGTTGAAATATGGTTCCAAATGGGCTAAGAACCTACAAACAGATCTTTGAAGCAGTAAATGGCTTATCTATTGTTGTTTGGGGTTTAAATATGTTTGAATACAATTAAATTAATTGATTGCAAGTGATATGGATGCATGAAGAGTTTTTAGAAGTGTGTAGAAAGACATGCTGAAATTTGGTCTGAAATGGGCTAAGAACCCAGAAACATTTTTTTGAAGCAGTTAATGGCTTTTCTAGTATTTTTTTGGGTTAGAATATGTTTGAATACAATGAATTTGATTGATTACAAGTGGTAGAGATGCATGAACAGTGTTTAGAAGTGTGGAGAAAGAATTGTTGACATATGGTTCCAAATGGGCTAAGAACCTACAAACATGTCTTTGAAGCAGTAAATGGCTTATCTATTGTTGTTTGGGGTTTAAATATGTTAGAATACAATGAATTTGATTGATTACAAGTGCTAGAGATGCATGAAGAGTTTTCAGAAGTGTGTAGAAAGACTTGCTGAAATTTGGTCTGAAATGGGCTAAGAACCCAGAAACATTGCTTTGAAGCAGTTAATGGCTTGTCTGGTGTTGTTTGGGGTTAGAATATGTTACAATTCAAAAAAAATTGATTGATTACAAGTGCTAGAGATGCATGAACAGTGTTTAGAAGTGTGGAGAAAGAATTGTTGAAATATGGTTCCAAATGGGCTAAGAACCTACAAACATGTCTTTGAAGCAGTAAATGGCTTATCTATTGTTGTTTGGGGTTTAAATATGTTTGAATACAATTAAATTAATTGATTGCAAGTGATATGGATGCATGAAGAGTTTTTAGAAGTGTGTAGAAAGACATGCTGAAATTTGGTCTGAAATGGGCTAAGAACCCAGAAACATTTTTTTGAAGCAGTTAATGGCTTTTCTAGTGTTTTTTTGGATTAGAATATGTTTGAATACAATGAATTTGATTGATTGCAAGTGCTAGAGATGCATGAAGAGTTTTTAGAAGTATGTAGAAAGACATGCTGAAATTTGGTCCGAAATGGGCTAAGAACCCACAAACATTTCTTTGAAGCAGTTAATGGCTTTTCTAGTGTTTTTGGGGTTAGAATATGTTTGAATACAATTAAATTAATTGATTGCAAGTGATATGGATGCATGAAGAGTGTTTAGAAGTGTGTAGAAAGACTTGCTGAAATTTGGTTCGAAATAGGCTAAGCACCCACAAACATTGCTTTGAAGCATTAAATGGCTTGTCTGGTGTTGTTTGGGGTTAGAATATGTTACAATACAGAAAATTTGATTGATTACAAGTGCTAGAAATGCATGAAGGGTGTTTAGAAGTGTGGAAAAAGACTTGTTGAAATTCGGTCCCAAATGGGCTCAGAACCTACAAACATGTCTTTGAAGCAGTAGATGGCTTATCTAGTGTTGTTTGGGGTTTAAATATGTTAGAATACAATGAATTTGATTGATTACAAGTGCTAGAGATGCATGAAGAGTTTTTAGAAGTGTGTAGAAAGACTTGCTGAAATTTGGTCTGAAATGCGCTAAGAACCCACAAACATTGCTTTGAAGCAGTTAATGGCTTGTCTGGTGTTGTTTGGGGTTAGAATATGTTACAATTAAAAAAAAATTGATTGATTACAAGTGCTAGAGATGCATGAACAGTGTTTAGAAGTGTGGAGAAAGAATTGTTGAAATATGGTCCCAAATGGGCTAAGAACCTACAAACATGTCTTTGAAGCAGTAAATGGCTTATCTATTGTTGTTTGGGGTTTAAATATGTTTGAATACAATTAAATTAATTGATTGCAAGTGATATGGATGCATGAAGAGTTTTTAGAAGTGTGTAGAAAGAAATGCTGAAATTTGGTCCGAAATGGGCTAAGAACCCACAAACATTTCTTTGAAGCAGTTAATGGCTTTTCTAGTGTTTTTGGGGTTAGAATATGTTTGAATACAATGAATTTGATTGATTACAAGTGCTAGAGATGCATGAAGAGTTTTTAGAAGTATGTAGAAAGACTTGCTGAAATTTGGTCTGAAATGGGCTAAGAACCGACAAACATTTCTTTGAAGCAGTTAATGGCTTTTCTAGTATTTTTTGGGGTTAGAATATGTTTGAATACAATTAATTTAATTGATTGCAAGTGATATAGATGCATGAAGAGTGTTTAGAAGTGTGTAGAAAGACTTGCTGAAATTTGCTCTGAAATGGGCTAAGCACCCGCAAACATTGCTTTGAAGCATTAAATGGCTAGTCTGGTGTTGATTGGGGTTAGAATATGTTACAATACAGAAAATTTGATTGTTTACAAGTGCTAGAAATGCATGAAGGGTGTTTAGAAGTGTGGAGAAAGACTTGTTGAAATTCGGTCCCAAATGGGCTAAGAACCTACAAACATGTCTTTGAAGCAGTAAATGGCTTATCTAGTGTTGTTTGGGGTTTAAATATGTTAGAATACAATGAATTTGATTGATTACAAGTGGTAGAGATGCATGAAGAGTTTTTAGAAGTATGTAGAAAGACTTGCTGAAATTTGGTCCGAAATGGGCTAAGAACCCACAAACATTGCTTTGAAGCAGTTAATGCCTTGTCTGGTGTTGTTTGGGGTTAGAATATGTTACAATTCAAAAAAAATTGATTGATTACAAGTGGTAGAGATGCATGAACAGTGTTTAGAAGTGTGGAGAAAGAATTGTTGAAATATGGTTCCAAATGGGCTAAGAACCTACAAACATGTCTTTGACGCAGTAAATGGCTTATCTATTGTTGTTTGGGGTTTAAATATGTTAGAATACAATGAATTTGATTGATTACAAGTGCTAGAGATGCATGAAGAGTTTTTAGAAGTGTGTAGAAAAACTTGCTGAAATTTGGTCTGAAATGGGCTAAGAACCCACAAACATTGCTTTGAAGCAGTTAATGGCTTGTCTAGTGTTTTTTGGGGTTAGAATATGTTAGAATACAATGAATTTGATTGATTGCAAGTGCTAGAGATGCATGAAGAGTTTTTAGAAGTATGTAGAAAGACATGCTGAAATTTGGTCCGAAATGGGCTAAGAACCCACAAACATTTCTTTGAAGCAGTTAATGGCTTTTCTAGTGTTTTTGGGGTTAGAATATGTTTGAATACAATTAAATTAATTGATTGCAAGTGATATGGATGCATGAAGAGTGTTTAGAAGTGTGTAGAAAGACTTGCTGAAATTTGGTTCGAAATAGGCTAAGCACCCACAAACATTGCTTTGAAGCATTAAATGGCTTGTCTGGTGTTGTTTGGGGTTAGAATATGTTACAATACAGAAAATTTGATTGATTACAAGTGCTAGAAATGCATGAAGGGTGTTTAGAAGTGTGGAAAAAGACTTGTTGAAATTCGGTCCCAAATGGGCTCAGAACCTACAAACATGTCTTTGAAGCAGTAGATGGCTTATCTAGTGTTGTTTGGGGTTTAAATATGTTAGAATACAATGAATTTGATTGATTACAAGTGGTAGAGATGCATGAAGAGTTTTTAGAAGTATGTTGAAAGACTTGCTGAAATTTGGTCTGAAATGGGCTAAGAACCCACAAACATTGCTTTGAAGCAGTTAATGCCTTGTCTGGTGTTGTTTGGGGTTAGAATATGTTACAATTCAAAAAAAATTGATTGATTACAAGTGGTAGAGATGCATGAACAGTGTTTAGAAGTGTGGAGAAAGAATTGTTGAAATATGGTTCCAAATGGGCTAAGAACCTACAAACATGTCTTTGACGCAGTAAATGGCTTATCTATTGTTGTTTGGGATTTAAATATGTTAGAATACAATGAATTTGATTGATTACAAGTGCTAGAGATGCATGAAGAGTTTTTAGAAGTGTGTAGAAAGACTTGCTGAAATTTGGTCTGAAATGGGCTAAGAACCCACAAACATTGCTTTGAAGCAGTTAATGGCTTGTCTGGTGTTGTTTGGGGTTAGAATATGTTACAATTCAAAAAAAATTGATTGATTACAAGTGCTAGAGATGCATGAACAGTGTTTAGAAGTGTGGAGAAAGAATTGTTGAAATATGGTTCCAAATGGGCTAAGAACCTACAAACATGTCTTTGAAGCAGTAAATGGCTTATCTATTGTTGTTTGGGGTTTAAATATGTTTGAATACAATTAAATTAATTGATTGCAAGTGATATGGATGCATGAAGAGTTTTTAGAAGTGTGTAGAAAGACATGCTGAAATTTGGTCTGAAATGGGCTAAGAACCCAGAAACATTTTTTTGAAGCAGTTAATGGCTTTTCTAGTGTTTTTTTGGGTTAGAATATGTTTGAATACAATGAATTTGATTGATTGCAAGTGCTAGAGATGCATGAAGAGTTTTTAGAAGTATGTAGAAAGACATGCTGAAATTTGGTCCGAAATGGGCTAAGAACCCACAAACATTTCTTTGAAGCAGTTAATGGCTTTTCTAGTGTTTTTTGGGGTTAGAATATGTTTGAATACAATTAAATTAATTGATTGCAAGTGATATGGATGCATGAAGAGTGTTTAGAAGTGTGTAGAAAGACTTGCTGAAATTTGGTTCGAAATAAGCTAAGCACCCACAAACATTGCTTTGAAGCATTAAATGGCTTGTCTGGTGTTGTTTGAGGTTAGAATATGTTACAATACAGAAAATTTGATTGATTACAAGTGCTAGAAATGCATGAAGGGTGTTTAGAAGTGTGGAGAAAGACTTGTTGAAATTCGGTCCCAAATGGGCTCAGAACCTACAAACATGTCTTTGAAGCAGTAAATGGCTTATCTAGTGTTGTTTGGGGTTTAAATATGTTAGAATACAATGAATTTGATTGATTACAAGTGCTAGAGATGCATGAAGAGTTTTTAGAAGTGTGTAGAAAGACTTGCTGAAATTTGGTCTGAAATGCGCTAAGAACCCACAAACAATGCTTTGAAGCAGTTAATGGCTTGTCTGGTGTTGTTTGGGGTTAGAATATGTTACAATTAAAAAAAAATTGATTGATTACAAGTGCTAGAGATGCATGAACAGTGTTTAGAAGTGTGGAGAAAGAATTGTTGAAATATGGTCCCAAATGGGCTAAGAACCTACAAACATGTCTTTGAAGCAGTAAATGGCTTATCTATTGTTGTTTGGTGTTTAAATATGTTTGAATACAATTAAATTAATTGATTGCAAGTGATATGGATGCATGAAGAGTTTTTAGAAGTGTGTAGAAAGAAATGCTGAAATTTGGTCCGAAATGGGCTAAGAACCCACAAACATTTCTTTGAAGCAAATAATGGCTTTTCCAGTGTTTTTGGGGTTAGAATATGTTTGAATACAATGAATTTGATTGATTACAAGTGCTAGAGATGCATGAAGAGTTTTTAGAAGTATGTAGAAAGACTTGCTGAAATTTGGTCTGAAATGGGCTAAGAACCCACAAACATTTCTTTGAAGCAGTTAATGGCTTTTCTAGTATTTTTTGGGGTTAGAATATGTTTGAATACAATTAATTTATTTGATTGCAAGTGATATAGATGCATGAAGAGTGTTTAGAAGTGTGTAGAAAGACTTGCTGAAATTTGCTCTGAAATGGGCTAAGCACCCACAAACATTGCTTTGAAGCATTAAATGGCTAGTCTGGTGTTGATTGGGGTTAGAATATGTTACAATACAGAAAATTTGATTGATTACAAGTGCTAGAAATGCATGAAGGGTGTTTAGAAGTGTGGAGAAAGACTTGTTGAAATTCGGTCCTAAATGGGCTAAGAACCTACAAACATGTCTTTGAAGCAGTAAATAGCTTATCTAGTGTTGTTTGGGGTTTAAATATGTTAGAATACAATGAATTTGATTGATTACAAGTGGTAGAGATGCATGAAGAGTTTTTAGAAGTGTGTAGAAAGACTTGCTGAAATTTGGTCTGAAATGCGCTAAGAACCCACAAACATTGCTTTGAAGCAGTTAATGGCTTGTCTGGTGTTGTTTGGGGTTAGAATATGTTACAATTAAAAAAAAATTGATTGATTACAAGTGCTAGAGATGCATGAACAGTGTTTAGAAGTGTGGAGAAAGAATTGTTGAAATATGGTCCCAAATGGGCTAAGAACCTACAAACATGTCTTTGAAGCAGTAAATGGCTTATCTATTGTTGTTTGGGGTTTAAATATGTTTGAATACAATTAAATTAATTGATTGCAAGTGATATGGATGCATGAAGAGTTTTTAGAAGTGTGTAGAAAGAAATGCTGAAATTTGGTCCGAAATGGGCTAAGAACCCACAAACATTTCTTTGAAGCAGTTAATGGCTTTTCTAGTGTTTTTGGGGTTAGAATATGTTTGAATACAATGAATTTGATTGATTACAAGTGCTAGAGATGCATGAAGAGTTTTTAGAAGTATGTAGAAAGACTTGCTGAAATTTGGTCTGAAATGGGCTAAGAACCCACAAACATTTCTTTGAAGCAGTTAATGGCTTTTCTAGTATTTTTTGGGGTTAGAATATGTTTGAATACAATTAATTTAATTGATTGCAAGTGATATAGATGCATGAAGAGTGTTTAGAAGTGTGTAGAAAGACTTGCTGAAATTTGCTCTGAAATGGGCTAAGCACCCACAAACATTGCTTTGAAACATTAAATGGCTAGTCTGGTGTTGATTGGGGTTAGAATATGTTACAATACAGAAAATTTGATTGATTACAAGTGCTAGAAATGCATGAAGGGTGTTTAGAAGTGTGGAGAAAGACTTGTTGAAATTCGGTCCTAAATGGGCTAAGAACCTACAAACATGTCTTTGAAGCAGTAAATAGCTTATCTAGTGTTGTTTGGGGTTTAAATATGTTAGAATACAATGAATTTGATTGATTACAAGTGGTAGAGATGCATGAAGAGTTTTTAGAAGTATGTAGAAAGACTTGCTGAAATTTGGTCTGAAATGGGCTAAGAACCCACAAACATTGCTTTGAAGCAGTTAATGGCTTGTCTGGTGTTGTTTGAGGTTAGAATATGTTACAATTCAAAAAAAATTGATTGATTACAAGTGGTAGAGATGCATGAACAGTGTTTAGAAGTGTGGAGAAAGAATTGTTGACATATGGTTCCAAATGGGCTAAGAACCTACAAACATGTCTTTGAAGCAGTAAATGGCTTATCTATTGTTGTTTGGGGTTTAAATATGTTAGAATACAATGAATTTGATTGATTACAAGTGCTAGAGATGCATGAAGAGTTTTTAGAAGTGTGTAGAAAGACTTGCTGAAATTTGGTCTGAAATGGGCTAAGAAGCCACAAACATTGCTTTGAAGCAGTTAATGGCTTGTGTAGTGTTTTTTGGGGTTAGAATATGTTAGAATACAATGAATTTGATTGATTGCAAGTGCTAGAGATACATGAAGAGTTTTTAGAAGTGTGCAGAAAGACATGCTGAAATTTGGTCCGAAATGGGCTAAGAACCCACAAACATTTCTTTGAAGCAGTTAATGGCTTTTCTAGTGTTTTTTGGGGTTAGAATATGTTTGAATACAATTAAATTAATTGATTCCAAGTGATATGGATGCATGAAGAGTGTTTAGAAGTGTGTAGAAAGACTTGCTGAAATTTGGTTCGAAATAGGTTAAGCACCCACAAACATTGCTTTGAAGCATTAAATGGCTTGTCTGGTGTTGTTTGGGGTTAGAATATGTTACAATACAGAAAATTTGATTGATTACAAGTGCTAGAAATGCATGAAGGGTGTTTAGAAGTGTGGAGAAAGACTTGTTGAAATTCGGTCCCAAATGGGCTCAGAACCTACAAACATGTCTTTGAAGCAGTAAATGGCTTATCTAGTGTTGTTTGGGGTTTAAATATGTTAGAATACAATGAATTTGATTGATTACAAGTGCTAGAGATGCATGAAGAGTTTTTAGAAGTGTGTAGAAAGACTTGCTGAAATTTGGTCTGAAATGGGCTAAGAAGCCACAAACATTGCTTTGAAGCAGTTAATGGCTTGTGTAGTGTTTTTTGGGGTTAGAATATGTTAGAATACAATGAATTTGATTGATTGCAAGTGCTAGAGATACATGAAGAGTTTTTAGAAGTGTGCAGAAAGACATGCTGAAATTTGGTCCGAAATGGGCTAAGAACCCACAAACATTTCTTTGAAGCAGTTAATGGCTTTTCTAGTGTTTTTTGGGGTTAGAATATGTTTGAATACAATTAAATTAATTGATTCCAAGTGATATGGATGCATGAAGAGTGTTTAGAAGTGTGTAGAAAGACTTGCTGAAATTTGGTTCGAAATAGGCTAAGCACCCACAAACATTGCTTTGAAGCATTAAATGGCTTGTCTGGTGTTGTTTGGGGTTAGAATATGTTACAATACAGAAAATTTGATTGATTACAAGTGCTAGAAATGCATGAAGGGTGTTTAGAAGTGTGGAGAAAGACTTGTTGAAATTCGGTCCCAAATGGGCTCAGAACCTACAAACATGTCTTTGAAGCAGTAAATGGCTTATCTAGTGTTGTTTGGGGTTTAAATATGTTAGAATACAATGAATTTGATTGATTACAAGTGCTAGAGATGCATGAAGAGTTTTTAGAAGTGTGTAGAAAGACTTGCTGAAATTTGGTCTGAAATGGGCTAAGAACCCACAAACATTGCTTTGAAGCAGTTAATGGCTTGTCTGGTGTTGTTTGGGGTTAGAATATGTTACAATTCAAAAAAAATTGATTGATTACAAGTGGTAGAGATGCATGAACAGTGTTTAGAAGTGTGGAGAAAGAATTGTTGAAATATGGTTCCAAATGGGCTAAGAACTTACAAACATGTCTTTGAAGCAGTAAATGGCTTATCTATTGTTGTTTGGGGTTTAAATATGTTAAAATACAATGAATTTGATTGATTACAAGTGCTAGAGATGCATGAAGAGTTTTTAGAAGTGTGTAGAAAGACATGCTGAAATTTGGTCCGAAATGGGCTAAGAACCCACAAACATTTCTTTGAAGCAGTTAATGGCTTTTCTAGTGTTTTTTGGGGTTAGAATATGTTTGAATACAATTAAATTAATTGATTGCAAGTGATATGGATGCATGAAGAGTGTTTAGAAGTGTGTAGAAAGACTTGCTGAAATTTGGTTCGAAATAGGCTAAGCACCCACAAACATTGCTTTGAAGCATTAAATGGCTTGTCTGGTGTTGTTTGGGGTTAGAATATGTTACAATACAGAAAATTTGATTGATTACAAGTGCTTGAAATGCATGAAGGGTGTTTAGAAGTGTGGAGAAAGACTTGTTGAAATTCGGTCCCAAATGGGCTAAGAACCTACAAACATGTCTTTGAAGCAGTAAATGGCTTATCTAGTGTTTTTTGGGGTTTAAATATGTTAGAATACAATGAATTTGATTGATTACAAGTGCTAGAGATGCATGAAGAGTTTTTAGAAGTGTGTAGAAAGACTTGCGGAAATTTGGTCTGAAATGGGCTAAGAAGCCACAAACATTGCTTTGAAGCAGTTAATGGCTTGTCTAGTGTTTTTTGGGGTTAGAATATGTTAGAATACAATGAATTTGATTGATTGCAAGTGCTAGAGATGCATGAAGAGTTTTTAGAAGTGGGGTTAGAATATGTTACAATTCAAAAAAAATTGATTGATTACAAGTGCTAGAGATGCATGAACAGTGTTTAGAAGTGTGGAGAAAGAATTGTTGAAATATGGTTCCAAATGGGCTAAGAACCTACAAACATGTCTTTGAAGCAGTAAATGGCTTATCTAACAGTTTGGGGTTTAAATATGTTTGAATACAAT
The DNA here is from genome assembly GCA_036452645.1 of Capsella bursa-pastoris. Classification (NCBI taxonomy): domain Eukaryota; kingdom Viridiplantae; phylum Streptophyta; class Magnoliopsida; order Brassicales; family Brassicaceae; genus Capsella; species Capsella bursa-pastoris. Next base: position 8,460,845 of record CP144192.1, read on the forward strand.
CAAATTAATTGATTGCAAGTGATATGGATGCATGAAGAGTTTTTAGAAGTGTGTAGAAAGACATGCTGAAATTTGGTCTGAAATGGGCTAAGAACCCAGAAACATTTTTTTGAAGCAGTTAATGGCTTTTCTAGTGTTTTTTTGGGTTAGAATATGTTTGAATACAATGAATTTGATTGATTACAAGTGGTAGAGATGCATGAACAGTGTTTAGAAGTGTGGAGAAAGAATTGTTGACATATGGTTCCAAATGGGCTAAGAACCTACAAACATGTCTTTGAAGCAGTAAATGGCTTATCTATTGTTGTTTGGGGTTTACATATGTTAGAATACAATGAATTTGATTGATTACAAGTGCTAGAGATGCATGAAGAGTTTTTAGAAGTGTGTAGAAAGACTTGCTGAAATTTGGTCTGAAATGGGCTAAGAACCCACAAACATTGCTTTGAAGCAGTTAATGGCTTGTCTGGTGTTGTTTGGGGTTAGAATATGTTACAATTCAAAAAAAATTGATTGATTACAAGTGCTAGAGATGCATGAACAGTGTTTAGAAGTGTGGAGAAAGAATTGTTGAAATATGGTTCCAAATGGGCTAAGAACCTACAAACATGTCTTTGAAGCAGTAAATGGCTTATCTATTGTTGTTTGGGGTTTAAATATGTTTGAATACAATTAAATTAATTGATTGCAAGTGATATGGATGCATGAAGAGTTTTTAGAAGTGTGTAGAAAGACATGCTGAAATTTGGTCTGAAATGGGCTAAGAACCCAGAAACATTTTTTTGAAGTAGTTAATGGCTTTTCTAGTGTTTTTTTGGATTAGAATATGTTTGAATACAATGAATTTGATTGATTGCAAGTGCTAGAGATGCATGAAGAGTTTTTAGAAGTATGTAGAAAGACATGCTGAAATTTTGTCCGAAATGGGCTAAGAACCCACAAACATTTCTTTGAAGCAGTTAATGGCTTTTCTAGTGTTTTTTGGGGTTAGAATATGTTTGAATACAATTAAATTAATTGATTGCAAGTGATATGGATGCATGAAGAGTGTTTAGAAGTGTGTAGAAAGACTTGCTGAAATTTGGTTCGAAATAGGCTAAGCACCCACAAACATTGCTTTGAAGCATTAAATGGCTTGTCTGGTGTTGTTTGGGGTTAGAATATGTTACAATACAGAAAATTTGATTGATTACAAGTGCTAGAAATGCATGAAGGGTGTTTAGAAGTGTGGAAAAAGACTTGTTGAAATTCGGTCCCAAATGGGCTCAGAACCTACAAACATGTCTTTGAAGCAGTAGTTGGCTTATCTAGTGTTGTTTGGGGTTTAAATATGTTAGAATACAATGAATTTGATTGATTACAAGTGCTAGAGATGCATGAAGAGTTTTTAGAAGTGTGTAGAAAGACTTGCTGAAATTTGGTCTGAAATGCGCTAAGAACCCACAAACATTGCTTTGAAGCAGTTAATGGCTTGTCTGGTGTTGTTTGGGGTTAGAATATGTTACAATTCAAAAAAAATTGATTGATTACAAGTGGTAGAGATGCATGAACAGTGTTTAGAAGTGTGGAGAAAGAATTGTTGAAATATGGTTCCAAATGGGCTAAGAACTTACAAACATGTCTTTGAAGCAGTAAATGGCTTATCTATTGTTGTTTGGGGTTTAAATATGTTAAAATACAATGAATTTGATTGATTACAAGTGCTAGAGATGCATGAAGAGTTTTTAGAAGTGTGTAGAAAGACATGCTGAAATTTGGTCCGAAATGGGCTAAGAACCCACAAACATTTCTTTGAAGCAGTTAATGGCTTTTCTAGTGTTTTTTGGGGTTAGAATATGTTTGAATACAATTAAATTAATTGATTGCAAGTGATATGGATGCATGAAGAGTGTTTAGAAGTGTGTAGAAAGACTTGCTGAAATTTGGTTCGAAATAGGCTAAGCACCCACAAACATTGCTTTGAAGCATTAAATGGCTTGTCTGGTGTTGTTTGGGGTTAGAATATGTTACAATACAGAAAATTTGATTGATTACAAGTGCTTGAAATGCATGAAGGGTGTTTAGAAGTGTGGAGAAAGACTTGTTGAAATTCGGTCCCAAATGGGCTAAGAACCTACAAACATGTCTTTGAAGCAGTAAATGGCTTATCTAGTGTTGTTTGGGGTTTAAATATGTTAGAATACAATGAATTTGATTGATTACAAGTGCTAGAGATGCATGAAGAGTTTTTAGAAGTGTGTAGAAAGACTTGCGGAAATTTGGTCTGAAATGGGCTAAGAACCCACAAACATTGCTTTGAAGCAGTTAATGGCTTGTCTAGTGTTTTTTGGGGTTAGAATATGTTAGAATACAATGAATTTGATTGATTGCAAGTGCTAGAGATGCATGAAGAGTTTTTAGAAGTGGGGTTAGAATATGTTACAATTCAAAAAAAATTGATTGATTACAAGTGCTAGAGATGCATGAACAGTGTTTAGAAGTGTGGAGAAAGAATTGTTGAAATATGGTTCCAAATGGGCTAAGAACCTACAAACATGTCTTTGAAGCAGTAAATGGCTTATCTAACAGTTTGGGGTTTAAATATGTTTGAATACAATCAAATTAATTGATTGCAAGTGATATGGATGCATGAAGAGTTTTTAGAAGTGTGTAGAAAGACATGCTGAAATTTGGTCTGAAATGGGCTAAGAACCCAGAAACATTTTTTTGAAGCAGTTAATGGCTTTTCTAGTGTTTTTTTGGGTTAGAATATGTTTGAATACAATGAATTTGATTGATTACAAGTGGTAGAGATGCATGAACAGTGTTTAGAAGTGTGGAGAAAGAATTGTTGACATATGGTTCCAAATGGGCTAAGAACCTACAAACATGTCTTTGAAGCAGTAAATGGCTTATCTATTGTTGTTTGGGGTTTACATATGTTAGAATACAATGAATTTGATTGATTACAAGTGCTAGAGATGCATGAAGAGTTTTTAGAAGTGTGTGGAAAGACTTGCTGAAATTTGGTCTGAAATGGGCTAAGAACCCACAAACATTGCTTTGAAGCAGTTAATGGCTTGTCTGGTGTTGTTTGGGGTTAGAATATGTTACAATTCAAAAAAAATTGATTGATTACAAGTGCTAGAGATGCATGAACAGTGTTTAGAAGTGTGGAGAAAGAATTGTTGAAATATGGTTCCAAATGGGCTAAGAACCTACAAACATGTCTTTGAAGCAGTAAATGGCTTATCTATTGTTGTTTGGGGTTTAAATATGTTTGAATACAATTAAATTAATTGATTGCAAGTGATATGGATGCATGAAGAGTTTTTAGAAGTGTGTAGAAAGACATGCTGAAATTTGGTCTGAAATGGGCTAAGAACCCAGAAACATTTTTTTGAAGCAGTTAATGGCTTTTCTAGTGTTTTTTTGGATTAGAATATGTTTGAATACAATGAATTTGATTGATTGCAAGTGCTAGAGATGCATGAAGAGTTTTTAGAAGTATGTAGAAAGACATGCTGAAATTTTGTCCGAAATGGGCTAAGAACCCACAAACATTTCTTTGAAGCAGTTAATGGCTTTTCTAGTGTTTTTTGGGGTTAGAATATGTTTGAATACAATTAAATTAATTGATTGCAAGTGATATGGATGCATGAAGAGTGTTTAGAAGTGTGTAGAAAGACTTGCTGAAATTTGGTTCGAAATAGGCTAAGCACCCACAAACATTGCTTTGAAGCATTAAATGGCTTGTCTGGTGTTGTTTGGGGTTAGAATATGTTACAATACAGAAAATTTGATTGATTACAAGTGCTAGAAATGCATGAAGGGTGTTTAGAAGTGTGGAAAAAGACTTGTTGAAATTCGGTCCCAAATGGGCTCAGAACCTACAAACATGTCTTTGAAGCAGTAGTTGGCTTATCTAGTGTTGTTTGGGGTTTAAATATGTTAGAATACAATGAATTTGATTGATTACAAGTGCTAGAGATGCATGAAGAGTTTTTAGAAGTGTGTAGAAAGACTTGCTGAAATTTGGTCTGAAATGCGCTAAGAACCCACAAACATTGCTTTGAAGTTGTTAATGGCTTGTCTGGTGTTGTTTGGGGTTAGAATATGTTACAATTAAAAAAATTGATTGATTACAAGTGCTAGAGATGCATGAACAGTGTTTAGAAGTGTGGAGAAAGAATTGTTGAAATATGGTCCCAAATGGCCTAAGAACCTACAAACATGTCTTTGAAGCAGTAAATGGCTTATCTATTGTTGTTTGGGGTTTAACTATGTTTGAATACAATTAAATTAATTGATTGCAAGTGATATGGATGCATGAAGAGTTTTTAGAAGTGTGTAGAAAGAAATGCTGAAATTTGGTCCGAAATGGGCTAAGAACCCACAAACATTTCTTTGAAGCAGTTAATGGCTTTTCTAGTGTTTTTGGGGTTAGAATATGTTTGAATACAATGAATTTGATTGATTACAAGTGCTAGAGATGCATGAAGAGTTTTTAGAAGTATGTAGAAAGACTTGCTGAAATTTGGTCTGAAATGGGCTAAGAACCCACAAACATTTCTTTGAAGTAGTTAATGGCTTTTCTAGTATTTTTTGGGGTTAGAATATGTTTGAATACAATTAATTTAATTGATTGCAAGTGATATAGATGCATGAAGAGTGTTTAGAAGTGTGTAGAAAGACTTGCTGAAATTTGCTCTGAAATGGGCTAAGCACCCGCAAACATTGCTTTGAAGCATTAAATGGCTAGTCTGGTCTTGATTGGGGTTAGAATATGTTACAATACAGAAAATTTGATTGATTACAAGTGCTAGAAATGCATGAAGGGTGTTTAGAAGTGTGGAGAAAGACTTGTTGAAATTCGGTCCCAAATGGGCTAAGAACCTACAAACATGTCTTTGAAGCAGTAAATGGCTTATCTAGTGTTGTTTGGGGTTTAAATTTGTTAGAATACAATGAATTTGATTGATTACAAGTGGTAGAGATGCATGAAGAGTTTTTAGAAGTATGTAGAAAGACTTGCTGAAATTTGGTCTGAAATGGGCTAAGAACCCACAAACATTGCTTTGAAGCAGTTAATGCCTTGTCTGGTGTTGTTTGGGGTTAGAATATGTTACAATTCAAAAAAAATTGATTGATTACAAGTGGTAGAGATGCATGAACAGTGTTTAGAAGTGTGGAGAAAGAATTGTTGAAATATGGTTCCAAATGGGCTAAGAACCTACAAACATGTCTTTGACGCAGTAAATGGCTTATCTATTGTTGTTTGGGGTTTAAATATGTTAGAATACAATGAATTTGATTGATTACAAGTGCTAGAGATGCATGAAGAGTTTTTAGAAGTGTGTAGAAAGACTTGCTGAAATTTGGTCTGAAATGGGCTAAGAACCCACAAATATTGCTTTGAAGCAGTTAATGGCTTGTCTGGTGTTGTTTGGGGTTAGAATATGTTACAATTCAAAAAAAATTGATTGATTACAAGTGCTAGAGATGCATGAACAGTGTTTAGAAGTGTGGAGAAAGAATTGTTGAAATATGGTTCCAAATGGGCTAAGAACCTACAAACATGTCTTTGAAGCAGTAAATGGCTTATCTATTGTTGTTTGGGGTTTAAATATGTTTGAGTACAATTAAATTAATTGATTGCAAGTGATATGGATGCATGAAGAGTTTTTAGAAGTGTGTAGAAAGACATGCTGAAATTTGGTCTGAAATGGGCTAAGAACCCAGAAACATTTTTTTGAAGCAGTTAATGTCTTTTCTAGTGTTTTTTTGGGTTAGAATATGTTTGAATACAATGAATTTGATTGATTGCAAGTGCTAGAGATGCATGAAGAGTTTTTAGAAGTATGTAGAAAGACATGCTGAAATTTGGTCCGAAATGGGCTAAGAACCCACAAACATTTCTTAGAAGCAGTTAATGGCTTTTCTAGTGTTTTTTGGGGTTAGAATATGTTTGAATACAATTAAATTAATTGATTGCAAGTGATATGGATGCATGAAGAGTGTTTAGAAGTGTGTAGAAAGACTTGCTGAAATTTGGTTCGAAATAGGCTAAGCACCCACAAACATTGCTTTGAAGCATTAAATGGCTTGTCTGGTGTTGTTTGGGGTTAGAATATGTTACAATACAGAAAATTTGATTGATTACAAGTGCTAGAAATGCATGAAGGGTGTTTAGAAGTGTGGAAAAAGACTTGTTGAAATTCGGTCCCAAATGGGCTCAGAACCTACAAACATGTCTTTGAAGCAGTAGTTGGCTTATCTAGTGTTGTTTGGGGTTTAAATATGTTAGAATACAATGAATTTGATTGATTACAAGTGCTAGAGATGCATGAAGAGTTTTTAGAAGTGTGTAGAAAGACTTGCTGAAATTTGGTCTGAAATGCGCTAAGAACCCACAAACATTGCTTTGAAGCAGTTAATGGCTTGTCTGGTGTTGTTTGGGGTTAGAATATGTTACAATACAGAAAATTTGATTGATTACAAGTGCTAGAAATGCATGAAGGGTGTTTAGAAGTGTGGAGAAAGACTTGTTGAAATTCTGTCCCAAATGGGCTCAGAACCTACAAACATGTCTTTGAAGCAGTAAATGGCTTATCTAGTGTTGTTTGGGGTTTAAATATGTTAGAATACAATGAATTTGATTGATTACAAGTGCTAGAGATGCATGAAGAGTTTTTAGAAGTGTGTAGAAAGACTTGCTGAAATTTGGTCTGAAATGCGCTAAGAACCCACAAACATTGCTTTGAAGCAGTTAATGGCTTGTCTGGTGTTGTTTGGGGTTAGAATATGTTACAATTAAAAAAAAATTGATTGATTACAAGTGCTAGAGATGCATGAACAGTGTTTAGAAGTGTGGAGAAAGAATTGTTGAAATATGGTCCCAAATGGGCTAAGAACCTACAAACATGTCTTTGAAGCAGTAAATGGCTTATCTATTGTTGTTTGGGGTTTAAATATGTTTGAATACAATTAAATTAATTGATTGCAAGTGATATGGATGCATGAAGAGTTTTTAGAAGTGTGTAGAAAGAAATGCTGAAATTTGGTCCGAAATGGGCTAAGAACCCACAAACATTTCTTTGAAGCAGTTAATGGCTTTTCTAGTGTTTTTGGGGTTAGAATATGTTTGAATACAATGAATTTGATTGATTACAAGTGCTAGAGATGCATGAAGAGTTTTTAGAAGTATGTAGAAAGGCTTGCTGAAATTTGGTCTAAAATGGGCTAAGAACCCACAAACATTTCTTTGAAGCAGTTAATGGCTTTTCTAGTATTTTCTGGGGTTAGAATATGTTTGAATACAATTAATTTAATTGATTGCAAGTGATATAGATGCATGAAGAGTGTTTAGAAGTGTGTAGAAAGACTTGCTGAAATTTGCTCTGAAATGGGCTAAGCACCCACAAACATTGCTTTGAAGCATTAAATGGCTAGTCTGGTGTTGATTGGGGTTAGAATATGTTACAATACAGAAAATTTGATTGATTACAAGTGCTAGAAATGCATGAAGGGTGTTTAGAAGTGTGGAGAAAGACTTGTTGAAATTCGGTCCTAAATGGGCTAAGAACCTACAAACATGTCTTTGAAGCAGTAAATAGCTTATCTAGTGTTGTTTGGGGTTTAAATATGTTAGAATACAATGAATTTGATTGATTACAAGTGGTAGAGATGCATGAAGAGTTTTTAGAAGTATGTAGAAAGACTTGCTGAAATTTGGTTTGAAATGGGCTAAGAACCCACAAACATTGCTTTGAAACAGTTAATGGCTTGTCTGGTGTTGTTTGGGGTTAGAATATGTTACAATTCAAAAAAAATTGATTGATTACAAGTGGTAGAGATGCATGAACAGTGTTTAGAAGTGTGGAGAAAGAATTGTTGACATATGGTTCCAAATGGGCTAAGAACCTACAAACATGTCTTTGAAGCAGTAAATGGCTTATCTATTGTTGTTTGGGGTTTAAATATGTTAGAATACAATGAATTTGATTGATTACAAGTGCTAGAGATGCATGAAGAGTTTTTAGAAGTGTGTAGAAAACTTGCTGAAATTTGGTCTGAAATGGGCTAAGAAGCCACAAACATTGCTTTGAAGCAGTTAATGGCTTGTCTAGTGTTTTTTGGGGTTAGAATATGTTAGAATACAATGAATTTGATTGATTGCAAGTGCTAGAGATGCATGAGGAGTTTTTAGAAGTGTGCAGAAAGACATGCTGAAATTTGGTCCGAAATGGGCTAAGAACCCACAAACATTTCTTTGAAGCAGTTAATGGCTTTTCTAGTGTTTTTTGGGGTTAGAATATGTTTGAATACAATTAAATTAATTGATTCCAAGTGATATGGATGCATGAAGAGTGTTTAGAAGTGTGTAGAAAGACTTGCTGAAATTTGGTTCGAAATAGGCTAAGCACCCACAAACATTGCTTTGAAGCATTAAATGGCTTGTCTGGTGTTGTTTGGGTTTAGAATATGTTACAATACAGAAAATTTGATTGATTACAAGTGCTAGAAATGCATGAAGGGTGTTTAGAAGTGTGGAGAAAGACTTGTTGAAATTCGGTCCTAAATGGGCTAAGAACCTACAAACATGTCTTTGAAGCAGTAAATGGCTTATCTATTGTTGTTTGGGGTTTAAATATGTTAGAATACAATGAATTTGATTGATTACAAGTGCTAGAGATGCATGAAGAGTTTTTAGAAGTGTGTAGAAAGACATGCTGAAATTTGGTCCGAAATGGGCTAAGAACCCACAAACATTTCTTTGAAGCAGTTAATGGCTTTTCTAGTGTTTTTTGGGGTTAGAATATGTTTGAATACAATTAAATTAATTGATTGCAAGTGATATGGATGCATGAAGAGTGTTTAGAAGTGTGTAGAAAGACTTGCTGAAATTTGCTCTGAAATGGGCTAAGCACCCGCAAACATTGCTTTGAAGCATTAAATGGCTAGTCTGGTCTTGATTGGGGTTAGAATATGTTACAATACAGAAAATTTGATTGATTACAAGTGCTAGAAATGCATGAAGGGTGTTTAGAAGTGTGGAGAAAGACTTGTTGAAATTCGGTCCCAAATGGGCTAAGAACCTACAAACATGTCTTTGAAGCAGTAAATGGCTTATCTAGTGTTGTTTGGGGTTTAAATTTGTTAGAATACAATGAATTTGATTGATTACAAGTGGTAGAGATGCATGAAGAGTTTTTAGAAGTATGTAGAAAGACTTGCTGAAATTTGGTCTGAAATGGGCTAAGAACCCACAAACATTGCTTTGAAGCAGTTAATGCCTTGTCTGGTGTTGTTTGGGGTTAGAATATGTTACAATTCAAAAAAAATTGATTGATTACAAGTGGTAGAGATGCATGAACAGTGTTTAGAAGTGTGGAGAAAGAATTGTTGAAATATGGTTCCAAATGGGCTAAGAACCTACAAACATGTCTTTGACGCAGTAAATAGCTTATCTATTGTTGTTTGGGGTTTAAATATGTTAGAATACAATGAATTTGATTGATTACAAGTGCTAGAGATGCATGAAGAGTTTTTAGAAGTGTGTAGAAAGACTTGCTGAAATTTGGTCTGAAATGGGCTAAGAACCCACAAACATTGCTTTGAAGCAGTTAATGGCTTGTCTGGTGTTGTTTGGGGTTAGAATATGTTACAATTCAAAAAAAATTGATTGATTACAAGTGCTAGAGATGCATGAACAGTGTTTAGAAGTGTGGAGAAAGAATTGTTGAAATATGGTTCCAAATGGGCTAAGAACCTACAAACATGTCTTTGAAGCAGTAAATGGCTTATCTATTGTTGTTTGGGGTTTAAATATGTTTGAATACAATTAAATTAATTGATTGCAAGTGATATGGATGCATGAAGAGTTTTTAGAAGTGTGTAGAAAGACATGCTGAAATTTGGTCTGAAATGGGCTAAGAACCCAGAAACATTTTTTTGAAGCAGTTAATGGCTTTTCTAGTGTTTTTTTGGGTTAGAATATGTTTGAATACAATGAATTTGATTGATTGCAAGTGCTAGAGATGCATGAAGAGTTTTTAGAAGAATGTAGAAAGACATGCTGAAATTTGGTCCGAAATGGGCTAAGAACCCACAAACATTTCTTTGAAGCAGTTAATGGCTTTTCTAGTGTTTTTTGGGGTTAGAATATGTTTGAATACAATTAAATTAATTGATTGCAAGTGATATGGATGCATGAAGAGTGTTTAGAAGTGTGTAGAAAGACTTGCTGAAATTTGGTTCGAAATAGGCTAAGCACCCACAAACATTGCTTTGAAGCATTAAATGGCTTGTCTGGTGTTGTTTGGGGTTAGAATATGTTACAATACAGAAAATTTGATTGATTACAAGTGCTAGAAATGCATGAAGGGTGTTTAGAAGTGTGGAGAAAGACTTGTTGAAATTCGGTCCCAAATGGGCTCAGAACCTACAAACATGTCTTTGAAGCAGTAAATGGCTTATCTAGTGTTGTTTGGGGTTTAAATATGTTAGAATACAATGAATTTGATTGATTACAAGTGCTAGAGATGCATGAAGAGTTTTTAGAAGTGTGTAGAAAGACTTGCTGAAATTTGGTCTGAAATGCGCTAAGAACCCACAAACATTGCTTTGAAGCAGTTAATGGCTTGTCTGGTGTTGTTTGGGGTTAGAATATGTTACAATTAAAAAAAAATTGATTGATTACAAGTGCTAGAGATGCATGAACAGTGTTTAGAAGTGTGGAGAAAGAATTGTTGAAATATGGCCCCAAATGGGCTAAGAACCTACAAACATGTCTTTGAAGCAGTAAATGGCTTATCTATTGTTGTTTGGGGTTTAAATATGTTTGAATACAATTAAATTAATTGATTGCAAGTGATATGGATGCATGAAGAGTTTTTAGAAGTGTGTAGAAAGAAATGCTGAAATTTGGTCCGAAATGGGCTAAGAACCCACAAACATTTCTTTGAAGCAGTTAATGGCTTTTCTAGTGTTTTTGGGGTTAGAATATGTTTGAATACAATGAATTTGATTGATTACAAGTGCTAGAGATGCATGAAGAGTTTTTAGAAGTATGTAGAAAGACTTGCTGAAATTTGGTCTAAAATGGGCTAAGAACCCACAAACATTTCTTTGAAGCAGTTAATGGCTTTTCTAGTATTTTTTGGGGTTAGAATATGTTTGAATACAATTAATTTAATTGATTGCAAGTGATATAGATGCATGAAGAGTGTTTAGAAGTGTGTAGAAAGACTTGCTGAAATTTGCTCTGAAATGGGCTAAGCACCCACAAACATTGCTTTGAAGCATTAAATGGCTAGTCTGGTGTTGATTGGGGTTAGAATATGTTACAATACAGAAAATTTGATTGATTACAAGTGCTAGAAATGCATGAAGGGTGTTTAGAAGTGTGGAGAAAGACTTGTTGAAATTCGGTCCTAAATGGGCTAAGAACCTACAAACATGTCTTTGAAGCAGTAAATAGCTTATCTAGTGTTGTTTGGGGTTTAAATATGTTAGAATACAGTGAATTTGATTGATTACAAGTGGTAGAGATGCATGAAGAGTTTTTAGAAGTATGTAGAAAGACTTGCTGAAATTTGGTTTGAAATGGGCTAAGAACCCACAAACATTGCTTTGAAGCAGTTAATGGCTTGTCTGGTGTTGTTTGGGGTTAGAATATGTTACAATTCAAAAAAAATTGATTGATTACAAGTGGTAGAGATGCATGAACAGTGTTTTGAAGTGTGGAGAAAGAATTGTTGACATATGGTTCCAAATGGGCTAAGAACCTACAAACATGTCTTTGAAGCAGTAAATGGCTTATCTATTGTTGTTTGGGGTTTAAATATGTTAGAATACAATGAATTTGATTGATTACAAGTGCTAGAGATGCATGAAGAGTTTTTAGAAGTGTGTAGAAAACTTGCTGAAATTTGGTCTGAAATGGGCTAAGAAGCCACAAACATTGCTTTGAAGCAGTTAATGGCTTGTCTAGTGTTTTTTGGGGTTAGAATATGTTAGAATACAATGAATTTGATTGATTGCAAGTGCTAGAGATGCATGAGGAGTTTTTAGAAGTGTGCAGAAAGACATGCTGAAATTTGGTCCGAAATGGGCTAAGAACCCACAAACATTTCTTTGAAGCAGTTAATGGCTTTTCTAGTGTTTTTTGGGGTTAGAATATGTTTGAATACAATTAAATTAATTGATTCCAAGTGATATGGATGCATGAAGAGTGTTTAGAAGTGTGTAGAAAGACTTGCTGAAATTTGGTTCGAAATAGGCTAAGCACCCACAAACATTGCTTTGAAGCATTAAATGGCTTGTCTGGTGTTGTTTGGGTTTAGAATATGTTACAATACAGAAAATTTGATTGATTACAAGAGCTAGAAATGCATGAAGGGTGTTTAGAAGTATGGAGAAAGACTTGTTGAAATTCGGTCCTAAATGGGCTAAGAACCTACAAACATGTCTTTGAAGCAGTAAATGGCTTATCTATTGTTGTTTGGGGTTTAAATATGTTAGAATACAATGAATTTGATTGATTACAAGTGCTAGATATGTGTGAAGAGTGTTTAGAAGCGTGTAGAAAGACTTGCTGAAATATGGTCCGAAATGGGCTAAGAACCCACAAACATGTCTTTGAAGCAGTAAATGGCTTGTCTAGTGTTGTTTGGGGTTAGAATATGTTAGAATACAATGAATTTGATTGATTACAAGTGCTAGAGATGCATGAAGAGTTTTTAGAAGTGTGTAGAAAGACATGCTGAAATTTGGTCCGAAATGGGCTAAGAACCCACAAACATTTCTTTGAAGCAGTTAATGGCTTTTCTAGTGTTTTTTGGGGTTAGAATATGTTTGAATACAATTAAATTAATTGATTGCAAGTGATATGGATGCATGAAGAGTGTTTAGAAGTGTGTAGAAAGACTTGCTGAAATTTGCTCTGAAATGGGCTAAGCACCCGCAAACATTGCTTTGAAGCATTAAATGGCTAGTCTGGTCTTGATTGGGGTTAGAATATGTTACAATACAGAAAATTTGATTGATTACAAGTGCTAGAAATGCATGAAGGGTGTTTAGAAGTGTGGAGAAAGACTTGTTGAAATTCGGTCCCAAATGGGCTAAGAACCTACAAACATGTCTTTGAAGCAGTAAATGGCTTATCTAGTGTTGTTTGGGGTTTAAATTTGTTAGAATACAATGAATTTGATTGATTACAAGTGGTAGAGATGCATGAAGAGTTTTTAGAAGTATGTAGAAAGACTTGCTGAAATTTGGTCTGAAATGGGCTAAGAACCCACAAACATTGCTTTGAAGCAGTTAATGCCTTGTCTGGTGTTGTTTGGGGTTAGAATATGTTACAATTCAAAAAAAATTGATTGATTACAAGTGGTAGAGATGCATGAACAGTGTTTAGAAGTGTGGAGAAAGAATTGTTGAAATATGGTTCCAAATGGGCTAAGAACCTACAAACATGTCTTTGACGCAGTAAATGGCTTATCTATTGTTGTTTGGGGTTTAAATATGTTAGAATACAATGAATTTGATTGATTACAAGTGCTAGAGATGCATGAAGAGTTTTTAGAAGTGTGTAGAAAGACTTGCTGAAATTTGGTCTGAAATGGGCTAAGAACCCACAAACATTGCTTTGAAGCAGTTAATGGCTTGTCTGGTGTTGTTTGGGGTTAGAATATGTTACAATTCAAAAAAAATTGATTGATTACAAGTGCTAGAGATGCATGAACAGTGTTTAGAAGTGTGGAGAAAGAATTGTTGAAATATGGTTCCAAATGGGCTAAGAACCTACAAACATGTCTTTGAAGCAGTAAATGGCTTATCTATTGTTGTTTGGGGTTTAAATATGTTTGAATACAATTAAATTAATTGATTGCAAGTGATATGGATGCATGAAGAGTTTTTAGAAGTGTGTAGAAAGACATGCTGAAATTTGGTCTGAAATGGGCTAAGAACCCAGAAACATTTTTTTGAAGCAGTTAATGGCTTTTCTAGTGTTTTTTTGGGTTAGAATATGTTTGAATACAATGAATTTGATTGATTGCAAGTGCTAGAGATGCATGAAGAGTTTTTAGAAGAATGTAGAAAGACATGCTGAAATTTGGTCCGAAATGGGCTAAGAACCCACAAACATTTCTTTGAAGCAGTTAATGGCTTTTCTAGTGTTTTTTGGGGTTAGAATATGTTTGAATACAATTAAATTAATTGATTGCAAGTGATATGGATGCATGAAGAGTGTTTAGAAGTGTGTAGAAAGACTTGCTGAAATTTGGTTCGAAATAGGCTAAGCACCCACAAACATTGCTTTGAAGCATTAAATGGCTTGTCTGGTGTTGTTTGGGGTTAGAATATGTTACAATACAGAAAATTTGATTGATTACAAGTGCTAGAAATGCATGAAGGGTGTTTAGAAGTGTGGAGAAAGACTTGTTGAAATTCGGTCCCAAATGGGCTAAGAACCTACAAACATGTCTTTGAAGCAGTAAATGGCTTATCTAGTGTTGTTTGGGGTTTAAATATGTTAGAATACAATGAATTTGATTGATTACAAGTGCTAGAGATGCATGAAGAGTTTTTAGAAGTGTGTAGAAAGACTTGCTGAAATTTGGTCTGAAATGCGCTAAGAACCCACAAACATTGCTTTGAAGCAGTTAATGGCTTGTCTGGTGTTGTTTGGGGTTAGAATATGTTACAATTAAAAAAAATTGATTGATTACAAGTGCTAGAGATGCATGAACAGTGTTTAGAAGTGTGGAGAAAGAATTGTTGAAATATGGTCCCAAATGGGCTAAGAACCTACAAACATGTCTTTGAAGCAGTAAATGGCTTATCTATTGTTGTTTGGGGTTTAAATATGTTTGAATACAATTAAATTAATTGATTGCAAGTGATATGGATGCATGAAGAGTTTTTAGAAGTGTGTAGAAAGAAATGCTGAAATTTGGTCCGAAATGGGCTAAGAACCCACAAACATTTCTTTGAAGCAGTTAATGGCTTTTCTAGTGTTTTTGGGGTTAGAATATGTTTGAATACAATGAATTTGATTGATTACAAGTGCTAGAGATGCATGAAGAGTTTTTAGAAGTATGTAGAAAGACTTGCTGAAATTTGGTCTAAAATGGGCTAAGAACCCACAAACATTTCTTTGAAGCAGTTAATGGCTTTTCTAGTATTTTTTGGGGTTAGAATATGTTTGAATACAATTAATTTAATTGATTGCAAGTGATATAGATGCATGAAGAGTGTTTAGAAGTGTGTAGAAAGACTTGCTGAAATTTGCTCTGAAATGGGCTAAGCACCCACAAACATTGCTTTGAAGCATTAAATGGCTAGTCTGGTGTTGATTGGGGTTAGAATATGTTACAATACAGAAAATTTGATTGATTACAAGTGCTAGAAATGCATGAAGGGTGTTTAGAAGTGTGGAGAAAGACTTGTTGAAATTCGGTCCTAAATGGGCTAAGAACCTACAAACATGTCTTTGAAGCAGTAAATAGCTTATCTAGTGTTGTTTGGGGTTTAAATATGTTAAAATACAGTGAATTTGACTGATTACAAGTGGTAGAGATGCATGAAGAGTTTTTAGAAGTATGTAGAAAGACTTGCTGAAATTTGGTTTGAAATGGGCTAAGAACCCACAAACATTGCTTTGAAGCAGTTAATGGCTTGTCTGGTGTTGTTTGGGGTTAGAATATGTTACAATTCAAAAAAAATTGATTGATTACAAGTGGTAGAGATGCATGAACAGTGTTTAGAAGTGTGGAGAAAGAATTGTTGACATATGGTTCCAAATGGGCTAAGAACCTACAAACATGTCTTTGAAGCAGTAAATGGCTTATCTATTGTTGTTTGGGGTTTAAATATGTTAGAATACAATGAATTTGATTGATTACAAGTGCTAGAGATGCATGAAGAGTTTTTAGAAGTGTGTAGAAAACTTGCTGAAATTTGGTCTGAAATGGGCTAAGAAGCCACAAACATTGCTTTGAAGCAGTTAATGGCTTGTCTAGTGTTTTTTGGGGTTAGAATATGTTAGAATACAATGAATTTGATTGATTGCAAGTGCTAGAGATGCATGAGGAGTTTTTAGAAGTGTGCAGAAAGACATGCTGAAATTTGGTCCGAAATGGGCTAAGAACCCACAAACATTTCTTTGAAGCAGTTAATGGCTTTTCTAGTGTTTTTTGGGGTTAGAATATGTTTGAATACAATTAAATTAATTGATTGCAAGTGATATGGATGCATGAAGAGTGTTTAGAAGTGTGTAGAAAGACTTGCTGAAATTTGGTTCGAAATAGGCTAAGCACCCACAAACATTGCTTTGAAGCATTAAATGGCTTGTCTGGTGTTGTTTGGGGTTAGAATATGTTACAATACAGAAAATTTGATTGATTACAAGTGCTTGAAATGCATGAAGGGTGTTTAGAAGTATGGAGAAAGACTTGTTGAAATTCGGTCCCAAATGGGCTAAGAACCTACAAACATGTCTTTGAAGCAGTAAATGGCTTATCTAGTGTTGTTTGGGGTTTAAATATGTTAGAATACAATGAATTTGATTGATTACAAGTGGTAGAGATGCATGAAGAGTTTTTAGAAGTATGTAGAAAGACTTGCTGAAATTTGGTCTGAAATGGGCTAAGAACCCACAAACATTGCTTTGAAGCAGTTAATGGCTTGTCTGGTGTTGTTTGGGGTTAGAATATGTTACAATTCAAAAAATATTGATTGATTACAAGTGGTAGAGATGCATGAACAGTGTTTAGAAGTGTGGAGAAAGAATTGTTGAAATATGGTTCCAAATGGGCTAAGAACCTACAAACATGTCTTTGAAGCAGTAAATGGCTTATCTATTGTTGTTTGGGGTTTAAATATGTTAGAATACAATGAATTTGATTGATTACAAGTGCTAGAGATGCATGAAGAGTTTTTAGAAGTGTGTAGAAAGACTTGCTGAAATTTGGTCTGAAATGGGCTAAGAACCCACAAACATTGCTTTGAAGCAGTTAATGGCTTGTCTGTTGTTGTTTGGGGTTAGAATATGTTACAATTCAAAAAAAATTGATTGATTACAAGTGCTAGAGATGCATGAACAGTGTTTAGAAGTGTGGAGAAAGAATTGTTGAAATATGGTTCCAAATGGGCTAAGAACCTACAAACATGTCTTTGAAGCAGTAAATGGCTTATCTATTGTTGTTTGGGGTTTAAATATGTTTGAATACAATTAAATTAATTGATTGCAAGTGATATGGATGCATGAAGAGTTTTTAGAAGTGTGTAGAAAGACATGCTGAAATTTGGTCTGAAATGGGCTAAGAACCCAGAAACATTTTTTTGAAGCAGTTAATGGCTTTTCTAGTGTTTTTTTGGGTTAGAATATGTTTGAATACAATGAATTTGATTGATTGCAAGTGCTAGAGATGCATGAAGAGTTTTTAGAAGTATGTAGAAAGACATGCTGAAATTTGGTCCGAAATGGGCTAAGAACCCACAAACATTTCTTTGAAGCAGTTAATGGCTTTTCTAGTGTTTTTTGGGGTTAGAATATGTTTGAATACAATTAAATTAATTGATTGAAAGTGATATGGATGCATGAAGAGTGTTTAGAAGTGTGTAGAAAGACTTGCTGAAATTTGGTTCGAAATAGGCTAAGCACCCACAAACATTGCTTTGAAGCATTAAATGGCTTGTCTGGTGTTGTTTGGGGTTAGAATATGTTACAATACAGAAAATTTGATTGATTACAAGTGCTTGAAATGCATGAAGGGTGTTTAGAAGTGTGGAGAAAGACTTGTTGAAATTCGGTCCCAAATGGGCTAAGAACCTACAAACATGTCTTTGAAGCAGTAAATGGCTTATCTAGTG
This sequence comes from Capsella bursa-pastoris, assembly GCA_036452645.1. NCBI lineage: Eukaryota > Viridiplantae > Streptophyta > Magnoliopsida > Brassicales > Brassicaceae > Capsella > Capsella bursa-pastoris. The sequence goes on from CP144192.1 coordinate 8,478,704, forward strand.
TTGTTTGGGGTTTAAATATGTTAGAATACAATGAATTTGATTGATTACAAGTGGTAGAGATGCATGAAGAGTTTTTAGAAGTATGTAGAAAGACTTGCTGAAATTTGGTCTGAAATGGGCTAAGAACCCACAAACATTGCTTTGAAGCAGTTAATGGCTTGTCTAGTGTTGTTTGGGGTTAGAATATGTTACAATTCAAAAAATATTGATTGATTACAAGTGGTAGAGATGCATGAACAGTGTTTAGAAGTGTGGAGAAAGAATTGTTGAAATATGGTTCCAAATGGGCTAAGAACCTACAAACATGTCTTTGAAGCAGTAAATGGCTTATCTATTGTTGTTTGGGGTTTAAATATGTTAGAATACAATGAATTTGATTGATTACAAGTGCTAGAGATGCATGAAGAGTTTTTAGAAGTGTGTAGAAAGACTTGCTGAAATTTGGTCTGAAATGGGCTAAGAACCCACAAACATTGCTTTGAAGCAGTTAATGGCTTGTCTGTTGTTGTTTGGGGTTAGAATATGTTACAATTCAAAAAAAATTGATTGATTACAAGTGCTAGAGATGCATGAACAGTGTTTAGAAGTGTGGAGAAAGAATTGTTGAAATATGGTTCCAAATGGGCTAAGAACCTACAAACATGTCTTTGAAGCAGTAAATGGCTTATCTATTGTTGTTTGGGGTTTAAATATGTTTGAATACAATTAAATTAATTGATTGCAAGTGATATGGATGCATGAAGAGTTTTTAGAAGTGTGTAGAAAGACATGCTGAAATTTGGTCTGAAATGGGCTAAGAACCCAGAAACATTTTTTTGAAGCAGTTAATGGCTTTTCTAGTGTTTTTTTGGGTTATAATATGTTTGAATACAATGAATTTGATTGATTGCAAGTGCTAGAGATGCATGAAGAGTTTTTAGAAGTATGTAGAAAGTCATGCTGAAATTTGGTCCGAAATGGGCTAAGAACCCACAAACATTTCTTTGAAGCAGTTAATGGCTTTTCTAGTGTTTTTTGGGGTTAGAATATGTTTGAATACAATTAAATTAATTGATTGCAAGTGATATGGATGCATGAAGAGTGTTTAGAAGTGTGTAGAAAGACTTGCTGAAATTTGGTTCGAAATAGGCTAAGCACCCACAAACATTGCTTTGAAGCATTAAATGGCTTGTCTTGTGTTGTTTGGGGTTAGAATATGTTACAATACAGAAAATTTGATTGATTACAAGTGCTAGAAATGCATGAAGGGTGTTTAGAAGTGTGGAGAAAGACTTGTTGAAATTCGGTCCCAAATGGGCTCAGAACCTACAAACATGTCTTTGAAGCAGTAAATGGCTTATCTAGTGTTGTTTGGGGTTTAAATATGTTAGAATACAATGAATTTGATTGATTACAAGTGCTAGAGATGCATGAAGAGTTTTTAGAAGTGTGTAGAAAGACTTGCTGAAATTTGGTCTGAAATGCGCTAAAAACCCACAAACATTGTTTTGAAGCAGTTAATGGCTTGTCTGGTGTTGTTTGGGGTTAGAATATGTTACAATTAAAAAAAAATTGATTGATTACAAGTGCTAGAGATGCATGAACAGTGTTTAGAAGTGTGGAGAAAGAATTGTTGAAATATGGTCCCAAATGGGCTAAGAACCTACAAACATGTCTTTGAAGCAGTAAATGGCTTATCTATTGTTGTTTGGGGTTTAAATATGTTTGAATACAATTAAATTAATTGATTGCAAGTGATATGGATGCATGAAGAGTTTTTAGAAGTGTGTAGAAAGAAATGCTGAAATTTGGTCCGGAATGGGCTAAGAACCCACAAACATTTCTTTGAAGCAGTTAATGGCTTTTCTAGTGTTTTTGGGGTTAGAATATGTTTGAATACAATGAATTTGATTGATTACAAGTGCTAGAGATGCATGAAGAGTTTTTAGAAGTATGTAGAAAGACTTGCTGAAATTTGGTCTGAAATGGGCTAAGAATCCACAAACATTTCTTTGAAGCAGTTAATGGCTTTTCTAGTATTTTTTGGGGTTAGAATATGTTTGAATACAATTAATTTAATTGATTGCAAGTGATATAGATGCATGAAGAGTGTTTAGAAGTGTGTAGAAAGACTTGCTGAAATTTGCTCTGAAATGGGCTAAGCACCCACAAACATTGCTTTGAAGCATTAAATGGCTAGTCTGGTGTTGATTGGGGTTAGAATATGTTACAATACAGAAAATTTGATTGATTACAAGTGCTAGAAATGCATGAAGGGTGTTTAGAAGTGTGGAGAAAGACTTGTTGAAATTCGGTCCTAAATGGGCTAAGAACCTACAAACATGTCTTTGAAGCAGTAAATAGCTTATCTAGTGTTGTTTGGGGTTTAAATATGTTAGAATACAATGAATTTGATTGATTACAAGTGGTAGAGATGCATGAAGAGTTTTTAGAAGTATGTAGAAAGACTTGCTGAAATTTGGTCTGAAATGGGCTAAGAACCCACAAACATTGCTTTGAAGCAGTTAATGGCTTGTCTGGTGTTGTTTGGGGTTAGAATATGTTACAATTCAAAAAAAATTGATTGTTTACAAGTGGTAGAGATGCATGAACAGTGTTTAGAAGTGTGGAGAAAGAATTGTTGAAATATGGTTCCAAATGGGCTAAGAACCTACAAACATGTCTTTGAAGCAGTAAATGACTTATCTATTGTTGTTTGGGGTTTAAATATGTTAGAATACAATGAATTTGATTGATTACAAGTGCTAGAGATGCCTGAAGAGTTTTTAGAAGTGTGTAGAAAGACTTGCTGAAATTTGGTCTGAAATGGGCTAAGAAGCCACAAACATTGCTTTGAAGCAGTTAATGGCTTGTCTAGTGTTTTTTGAGGTTAGAATATGTTAGAATACAATTAATTTGATTGATTGCAAGTGCTAGAGATGCATGAAGAGTTTTTAGAAGTGTGCAGAAAGACATGCTGAAATTTGGTCCGAAATGGGCTAAGAACCCACAAACATTTCTTTGAAGCAGTTAATGGCTTTTCTAGTGTTTTTTGGGGTTAGAATATGTTTGAATACAATTAAATTAATTGATTCCAAGTGATATGGATGCATGAAGAGTGTTTAGAAGTGTGTAGAAAGACTTGCTGAAATTTGGTTCGAAATAGGCTAAGCACCCACAAACATTGCTTTGAAGCATTAAATGGCTTGTCTGGTGTTGTTTGGGGTTAGAATATGTTACAATACAGAAAATTTGATTGATTACAAGTGCTAGAAATGCATGAAGGGTGTTTAGAAGTGTGGAGAAAGACTTGTTGAAATTCGGTCCCAAATGGGCTCAGAACCTACAAACATGTCTTTGAAGCAGTAAATGGATTATCTAGTGTTGTTTGGGGTTTAAATATGTTAGAATACAATGAATTTGATTGATTACAAGTGCTAGAGATGCATGAAGAGTTTTTAGAAGTGTGTAGAAAGACTTGCTGAAATTTGGTCTGAAATGGGCTAAGAACCCACAAACATTGCTTTGAAGCAGTTAATGGCTTGTCTGGTGTTATTTGGGGTTAGAATATGTTACAATTCAAAAAAAATTGATTGATTACAAGTGGTAGAGATGCATGAACAGTGTTTAGAAGTGTGGAGAAAGAATTGTTGAAATATGGTTCCAAATGGGCTAAGAACCTACAAACATGTCTTTGAAGCAGTAAATGGCTTATCTATTGTTGTTTGGGGTTTAAATATGTTAGAATACAATGAATTTGATTGATTACAAGTGCTAGAGATGCATGAAGAGTTTTTAGAAGTGTGTAGAAAGACATGCTGAAATTTGGTCCGAAATGGGCTAAGAACCCACAAACATTTCTTTGAAGAAGTTAATGGCTTTTTTAGTGTTTTTTGGGGTTAGAATATGTTTGAATACAATTAAGTTAATTGATTGCAAGTGATATGGATGCATGAAGAGTGTTTAGAAGTGTGTAGAAAGACTTGCTGAAATTTGGTTCGAAATAGGCTAAGCACCCACAAACATTGCTTTGAAGCATTAAATGGCTTGTCTGGTGTTGTTTGGGGTTAGAATATGTTACAATACAGAAAATTTGATTGATTACAAGTGCTTGAAATGCATGAAGGGTGTTTAGAAGTGTGGAGAAAGACTTGTTGAAATTCGGTCCCAAATGGGCTAAGAACCTATAAACATGTCTTTGAAGCAGTAAATGGCTTATCTAGTGTTGTTTGGGGTTTAAATATGTTAGAATACAATGAATTTGATTGATTACAAGTGGTAGAGATGCATGAAGAGTTTTTAGAAGTATGTAGAAAGACTTGCTGAAATTTGGTCTGAAATGGGCTAAGAACCCACAAACATTGCTTTGAAGCAGTTAATGGCTTGTCTAGTGTTGTTTGGGGATAGAATATGTTACAATTCAAAAAATATTGATTGATTACAAGTGGTAGAGATGCATGAACAGTGTTTAGAAGTGTGGAGAAAGAATTGTTGAAATATGGTTCCAAATGGGCTAAGAACCTACAAACATGTCTTTGAAGCAGTAAATGGCTTATCTATTGTTGTTTGGGGTTTAAATATGTTAGAATACAATGAATTTGATTGATTACAAGTGCTAGAGATGCATGAAGAGTTTTTAGAAGTGTGTAGAAAGACTTGCTGAAATTTGGTCTGAAATGGACTAAGAAGCCACAAACATTGCTTTGAAGCAGTTAATGGCTTGTCTAGTGTTTTTTGGGGTTAGAATATGTTAGAATACAATGAATTTGATTGATTGCAAGTGCTAGAGATGCATGAAGAGTTTTTAGAAGTGTGTAGAAAGACATGCTGAAATTTGGTCCGAAATGGGCTAAGAACCCACAAACATTTCTTTGAAGCAGTTAATGGCTTTTCTAGTGTTTTTTGGGGTTAGAATATGTTTGAATACAATTAAATTAATTGATTGCAAGTGATATGGATGCATGAAGAGTGTTTAGAAGTGTGTAGAAAGACTTGCTGAAATTTGGTTCGAAATAGGCTAAGCACCCACAAACATTGCTTTGAAGCATTAAATGGCTTGTCTGGTGTTGTTTGGGGTTAGAATATGTTACAATACAGAAAATTTGATTGATTACAAGTGCTAGAAATGCATGAAGGGTGTTTAGAAGTGTGGAGAAAGACTTGTTGAAATTCGGTCCCAAATGGGCTCAGAACCTACAAACATGTCTTTGAAGCAGTAAATGGCTTATCTAGTGTTGTTTGGGGTTTAAATATGTTAGAATACAATGAATTTGATTGATTACAAGTGGTAGAGATGCATGAAGAGTTTTTAGAAGTATGTAGAAAGACTTGCTGAAATTTGGTCTGAAATGGCCTAAGAACCCACAAACATTGCTTTGAAGTAGTTAATGGCTTGTCTGGTGTTGTTTGGGGTTAGAATATGTTACAATTCAAAAAAAATTGATTGATTACAAGTGGTAGAGATGCATGAACAGTGTTTAGAAGTGTGGAGAAAGAATTGTTGAAATATGGTTCCAAATGGGCTAAGAACCTACAAATATGTCTTTGAAGCAGTAAATGGCTTATCTATTGTTGTTTGGGGTTTAAATATGTTAGAATACAATGAATTTGATTGATTACAAGTGCTAGAGATGCATGAAGAGTTTTTAGAAGTGTGTAGAAAGACTTGCTGAAATTTGGTCTGAAATGGGCTAAGAAGCCACAAACATTGCTTTGAAGCAGTTATTGGCTTGTCTAGTGTTTTTTGAGGTTAGAATATGTTAGAATACAATGAATTTGATTGATTGCAAGTGCTAGAGATGCATGAAGAGTTTTTAGAAGTGTGTAGAAAGACATGCTGAAATTTGGTCCGAAAATGGGCTAAGAACCCACAAACATTTCTTTGAAGCTGTTAATGGCTTTTCTAGTGTTTTTTGGGGTTAGAATATGTTTGAATACAATTAAATTAATTGATTGCAAGTGATATGGATGCATGAAGAGTGTTTAGAAGTGTGTAGAAAGACTTGCTGAAATTTGGTTCGAAATAGGCTAAGCACCCACAAACATTGCTTTGAAGCATTAAATGGCTTGTCTGGTGTTGTTTGGGGTTAGAATATGTTACAATACAGAAAATTTGATTGATTACAAGTGCTAGAAATGCATGAAGGGTGTTTAGAAGTGTGGAGAAAGACTTGTTGAAATTCGGTCCCAAATGGGCTAAGAACCTACAAACATGTCTTTGAAGCAGTAAATGGCTTATCTAGTGTTGTTTGGGGTTTAAATATGTTAGAATACAATGAATTTGATTGATTACAAGTGCTAGAGATGCATGAAGAGTTTTTAGAAGTGTGTAGAAAGACTTGCTGAAATTTGGTCTGAAATGGGCTAAGAACCCACAAACATTGCTTTGAAGCAGTTAATGGCTTGTCTGGTGTTGTTTGGGGTTAGAATATGTTACAATTCAAAAAAAATTGATTGATTACAAGTGCTAGAGATGCATGAACAGTGTTTAGAAGTGTGGCGAAAGAATTGTTGAAATATGGTCCCAAATGGGCTAAGAACCTACAAACATGTCTTTGAAGCAGTAAATGGCTTATTTATTGTTGTTTGGGGTTTAAATATGTTAGAATACAATTAAATTAATTGATTGCAAGTGATATGGATGCATGAAGAGTTTTTAGAAGTGTGTCGAAAGAAATGCTGAAATTTGGTCTGAAATGGGCTAAGAACCCACAAACATTTCTTTGAAGCAGTTAATGGCTTTTCTAGTGTTTTTTGGGGGTTAGAATATGTTTGAATAAAATGAATTTTATTGATCACAAGTGCTAGAGATGCATGAAGAGTTTTTAGAAGTATGTAGAAAGACTTGCTGAAATTTGGTCTGAAATGGGCTAAGAACCCACAAACATTGCTTTGAAGCAGTTAATGGCTTGTCTAGTGTTGTTTGGGGTTAGAATATGTTAGAATACAATGAATTTGATTGATTACAAGTGCTAGAGATGCATGAAGAGTTTTTAGAAGTGTGTAGAAAGACTTCCTGAAATTTGGTCTAAAATGGGCTAAGAACCCACAAACATTGCTTTGAAGCAGTTAATGGCTTGTCTAGTGTTTTTTGGGGTTAGAATATGTTAGAATACAATGAATTTGATTGATTGCAAGTGCTAGAGATGCATGAAGAGTTTTTAGAAGTGTGTAGAAAGACATGCTGAAATTTGGTCCGAAATGGGCTAAGAACCCACAAACATTTCTTTGAAGCAGTTAATGGCTTTTCTAGTGTTTTTTGGGGTTAGAATATGTTTGAATACAATGAATTTGATTGATTACAAGTGCTAGAGATGCATGAAGAGTTTTTAGAAGTATGTAGAAAGACTTGCTAAAATTTGGTCTGAAATGGGCTAAGAACCCACAAACATTGCTTTGAAGCAGTTAATGGCTTGTCTAGTGTTGTTTGGGGTTAGAATATGTTAGAATACAATGAATTTGATTGATTACAAGTGTTAGAGATGCATGAAGAGTTTTTAGAAGTGTGTAGAAAGTCATGCTGAAATTTGGTCCGAAATGGGCTAAGAACCCACAAACATTTCTTTGAAGCAGTTAATGGCTTTTCTAGTATTTTTTGGGGTTAGAATATGTTTGAAAACAATTAATTTAATTGATTGCAAGTGATATAGATGCATGAAGAGTGTTTAGAAGTGTGCAGAAAGACTTGCTGAAATTTGCTCCGAAATGGGCTAAGCACCCACAAACATTGCTTTGAAGCATTAAATGGCTAGTCTGGTGTTGTTTGGGGTTAGAATATGTTACAATACAGAAAATTTGATTGATTACAAGTGCTAGAAATGCATGAAGGGTGTTTAGAAGTGTGGAGAAAGACGTTGAAATTCGGTCCCAAATGGGCTAAGAACCTACAAACATGTCTTTGAAGCAGTAAATGGCTTATCTAGTGTTGTTTGGGGTTTAAATATGTTAGAATACAATGAATTTGATTGATTACAAGTGCTAGAGATGCAGGAAGAGTTTTTAGAAGTATGTAGAAAGACTTGCTGAAATTTGGTCTGAAATGGGCTAAGAACCCACAAACATTGCTTTGAAGCAGTTAATGACTTGTCTGGTGTTGTTTGGGGTTAGAATATGTTACAATTCAAAAAAAATTGATTGATTACAAGTGGTAGAGATGCATGAACAGTGTTTAGAAGTGTGGAGAAAGAATTGTTGAAATATGGTCCCAAATGGGCTAAGAACCTACAAACATGTCTTTGAAGCAGTAAATGGCTTATCTATTGTTGTTTGGGGTTTAAATATGTTAGAATACAATGAATTTGATTGATTACAAGTGCTAGAGATGCATGAAGAGTTTTTAGAAGTGTGTAGAAAGACTTGCTGAAATTTGGTCAGAAATGGGCTAAGAAGCCACAAACATTGCTTTGAAGCAGTTAATGGCTTGTCTAGTGTTTTTTGGGGTTAGAATATGTTAGAATACAATGAATTTGATTGATTGCAAGTGCTAGAGATGCATGAAGAGTTTTTAGAAGTGTGTAGAGAGACATGCTGAAATTTGGTCCGAAATAGGCTAAGAACCCACAAACATTTCTTTGAAGCAGTTAATGGCTTTTCTAGTGTTTTTTGGGGTTAGAATATGTTTGAATACAATTAAATTAATTGATTGCAAGTGATATGGATGCATGAAGAGTGTTTAGAAGTGTGTAGAAAGACTTGCTGAAATTTGGTTCGAAATGGGCTAAGCACCCACAAACATTGCTTTGACGTATTAAATGGCTTGTCTGGTGTTGTTTGGGGTTAGAATATGTTACAATACAGAAAATTTAATTGATTACAAGTGCTAGAAATGCATGAAGGGTGTTTAGAAGTGTGGAGAAAGACTTGTTGAAATTCGGTCCCAAATGGGCTAAGAACCTATAAACATGTCTTTGAAACAGTAAATGACTTATCTAGTGTTGTTTGGGGTTTAAATATGTTAGTATACAATGAATTTGATTGATTACAAGTGTTAGAGATGCATGAAGAGTTTTTAGGAGTGTGTAGAAAGACTTGCTGAAATTTGGTCTAAAATGGGCTAAGAACCCACAAACATTGCTTTGAAGCAGTTAATGGCTTGTCTGGTGTTGTTTGGGGTTAGAATATGTTACAATTCAAAAAAAATTGATTGATTACAAGTGGTAGAGATGCATGAACAGTGTTTAGAAGTGTGGAGAAAGAATTGTTTAAATATGGTCCCAAATGGGCTAAGAACCTACAAACATGTCTTTGAAGCAGTAAATGGCTTATCTATTGTTATTTGGGGTTTAAATATGTTAGAATACAATGAATTTGATTGATTACAAGTGCTAGAGATGCATGAAGAGTTTTTAGAAGTGTGTAGAAAGACTTGCTGAAATTTGGTCTGAAATGGGCTAAGAAGCCACAAACATTGCTTTGAAGCAGTTAATGGCTTGTCTATTGTTTTTTGGGGTTAGAAAATGTTAGAATACAATGAATTTGATTGATTGCAAGTGCTAGAGATGCATGAAGAGTTTTTAGAAGTGTGTAGAAAGACATGCTGAAATTTGGTCCGAAATGGGCTCAGAACTCACAAACATTTCTTTGAAGCAGTTAATGGCTTTTCTAGTGTTTTTTGGGGTTAGAATATGTTTGAATACAATTAAATTAATTGATTGCAAGTGATATGGATGCATGAAGAGTGTTTAGAAGTGTGTAGAAAGACTTGCTGAAATTTGGTTCGAAATAGGCTAAGCACCCACAAACATTGCTTTGAAGCATTAAATGGCTTGTCCGGTGTTGTTTGGGGTTAGAATATGTTACAATACAGAAAATTTGATTGATTACAAGTGCTAGAAATGCATGAAGGGTGTTTAGAAGTGTGGAGAAAGACTTGTTGAAATTCGGTCCCAAATGGGCTAAGAACCTACAAACATGTCTTTGAAGCAGTAAATGGCTTATCTAGTGTTGTTTGGGGTTTAAATATGTTAGAATACAATGAATTTGATTGATTACAAGTGGTAGAGATGCATGAAGAGTTTTTAGAAGTATGTAGAAAGACTTGCTGAAATTTGGTCTGAAATGGCCTAAGAACCCACAAACATTGCTTTGAAGTAGTTAATGGCTTGTCTGGTGTTGTTTGGGGTTAGAATATGTTACAATTCAAAAAAAATTGATTGATTACAAGTGGTAGAGATGCATGAACAGTGTTTAGAAGTGTGGAGAAAGAATTGTTGAAATATGGTTCCAAATGGGCTAAGAACCTACAAATATGTCTTTGAAGCAGTAAATGGCTTATCTATTGTTGTTTGGGGTTTAAATATGTTAGAATACAATGAATTTGATTGATTACAAGTGCTAGAGATGCATGAAGAGTTTTTAGAAGTGTGTAGAAAGACTTGCTGAAATTTGGTCTGAAATGGGCTAAGAAGCCACAAACATTGCTTTGAAGCAGTTATTGGCTTGTCTAGTGTTTTTTGGGGTTAGAATATGTTAGAATACAATGAATTTGATTGATTGCAAGTGCTAGAGATGCATGAAGAGTTTTTAGAAGTATGTAGAAAGACTTGCTGAAATTTGGTCTGAAATGGGCTAAGAACCCACAAACATTGCTTTGAAGCAGTTAATGGCTTGTCTAGTGTTGTTTGGGGTTAGAATATGTTAGAATACAATGAATTTGATTGATTACAAGTGCTAGAGATGCATGAAGAGTTTTTAGAAGTGTGTAGAAAGACTTCCTGAAATTTGGTCTAAAATGGGCTAAGAACCCACAAACATTGCTTTGAAGCAGTTAATGGCTTGTCTAGTGTTTTTTGGGGTTAGAATATGTTAGAATACAATGAATTTGATTGATTGCAAGTGCTAGAGATGCATGAAGAGTTTTTAGAAGTGTGTAGAAAGACATGCTGAAATTTGGTCCGAAAATGGGCTAAGAACCCACAAACATTTCTTTGAAGCAGTTAATGGCTTTTCTAGTGTTTTTTGGGGTTAGAATATGTTTGAATACAATTAAATTAATTGATTGCAAGTGATATGGATGCATGAAGAGTGTTTAGAAGTGTGTAGAAAGACTTGCTGAAATTTGGTTCGAAATAGGCTAAGCACCCACAAACATTGCTTTGAAGCATTAAATGGCTTGTCTGGTGTTGTTTGGGGTTAGAATATGTTACCATACAGAAAATTTGATTGATTACAAGTGCTAGAAATGCATGAAGGGTGTTTAGAAGTGTGGAGAAAGACTTGTTGAAATTCGGTCCCAAATGGGCTAAGAACCTACAAACATGTCTTTGAAGCAGTAAATGGCTTATCTAGTGTTGTTTGGGGTTTAAATATGTTAGAATACAATGAATTTGATTGATTACAAGTGCTAGAGATGCATGAAGAGTTTTTAGAAGTGTATAGAAAGACTTGCTGAAATTTGGTCTGAAATGGGCTAAGAACCCACAAACATTGCTTTGAAGCAGTTAATGGCTTGTCTGGTGTTGTTTGGGGTTAGAATATGTTACAATTCAAAAAAAATTGATTGATTACAAGTGCTAGAGATGCATGAACAGTGTTTAGAAGTGTGGAGAAAGAATTGTTGAAATATGGTCCCAAATGGGCTAAGAACCTACAAACATGTCTTTGAAGCAGTAAATGGCTTATTTATTGTTGTTTGGGGTTTAAATATGTTTGAATACAATTAAATTAATTGATTGCAAGTGATATGGATGCATGAAGAGTTTTTAGAAGTGTGTAGAAAGAAATGCTGAAATTTGGTCCGAAATGGGCTAAGAACCCACAAACATTTCTTTGAAGCAGTTAATGGCTTTTCTAGTGTTTTTTGGGGTTAGAATATGTTTGAATAAAATGAATTTGATTGATCACAAGTGCTAGAGATGCATGAAGAGTTTTTAGAAGTATGTAGAAAGACTTGCTGAAATTTGGTCTGAAATGGGCTAAGAACCCACAAACATTGCTTTGAAGCAGTTAATGGCTTGTCTAGTGTTGTTTGGGGTTAGAATATGTTAGAATACAATGAATTTGATTGATTACAAGTGCTAGAGATGCATGAAGAGTTTTTAGAAGTGTGTAGAAAGACTTCCTGAAATTTGGTCTAAAATGGGCTAAGAACCCACAAACATTGCTTTGAAGCAGTTAATGGCTTGTCTAGTGTTTTTTGGGGTTAGAATATGTTAGAATACAATGAATTTGATTGATTGCAAGTGCTAGAGATGCATGAAGAGTTTTTAGAAGTGTGTAGAAAGACATGCTGAAATTTGGTCCGAAATGGGCTAAGAACCCACAAACATTTCTTTGAAGCAGTTAATGGCTTTTCTAGTGTTTTTTGGGGTTAGAATATGTTTGAATACAATGAATTTGATTGATTACAAGTGCTAGAGATGCATGAAGAGTTTTTAGAAGTATGTAGAAAGACTTGCTAAAATTTGGTCTGAAATGGGCTAAGAACCCACAAACATTGCTTTGAAGCAGTTAATGGCTTGTCTAGTGTTGTTTGGGGTTAGAATATGTTAGAATACAATGAATTTGATTGATTACAAGTGTTAGAGATGCATGAAGAGTTTTTAGAAGTGTGTAGAAAGTCATGCTGAAATTTGGTCCGAAATGGGCTAAGAACCCACAAACATTTCTTTGAAGCAGTTAATGGCTTTTCTAGTATTTTTTGGGATTAGAATATGTTTGAAAACAATTAATTTAATTGATTGCAAGTGATATAGATGCATGAAGAGTGTTTAGAAGTGTGTAGAAAGACTTGCTGAAATTTGCTCCGAAATGGGCTAAGCACCCACAAACATTGCTTTGAAGCATTAAATGGCTAGTCTGGTGTTGTTTGGGGTTAGAATATGTTACAATACAGAAAATTTGATTGATTACAAGTGCTAGAAATGCATGAAGGGTGTTTAGAAGTGTGGAGAAAGACGTTGAAATTCGGTCCCAAATGGGCTAAGAACCTACAAACATGTCTTTGAAGCAGTAAATGGCTTATCTAGTGTTGTTTGGGTTTTAAATATGTTAGAATACAATGAATTTGATTGATTACAAGTGCTAGAGATGCAGGAAGAGTTTTTAGAGGTATGTAGAAAGACTTGCTGAAATTTGGTCTGAAATGGGCTAAGAACCCACAAACATTGCTTTGAAGCAGTTAATGGCTTGTCTGGTGTTGTTTGGGGTTAGAATATGTTACAATTCAAAAAAAAATTGATTGATTACAAGTGGTAGAGATGCATGAACAGTGTTTAGAAGTGTGGAGAAAGAATTGTTGAAATATGGTCCCAAATGGGCTAAGAACCTACAAACATGTCTTTGAAGCAGTAAATGGCTTATCTATTGTTGTTTGGGGTTTAAATATGTTAGAATACAATGAATTTGATTAATTACAAGTGCTAGAGATGCATGAAGAGTTTTTAGAAGTGTGTAGAAAGACTTGCTGAAATTTGGTCTGAAATGGGCTAAGAAGCCACAAACATTGCTTTGAAGCAGTTAATGGCTTGTCTAGTGTTTTTTGCGGTTAGAATATGTTAGAATACAATGAATTTGATTGATTGCAAGTGCTAGAGATGCATGAAGAGTTTTTAGAAGTGTGTAGAGAGACATGCTGAAATTTGGTCCGAAATGGGCTAAGAACCCACAAACATTTCTTTGACACAGTTAATGGCTTTTCTAGTGTTTTTTGGGGTTAGAATATGTTTGAATACAATTAAATTAATTGATTGCAAGTGATATGGATGCATGAAGAGTGTTTAGAAGTGTGTAGAAAGACTTGCTGAAATTTGGTTCGAAATAGGCTAAGCACCCACAAACATTAAATGGCTTGTCTGGTGTTGTTTGGGGTTAGAATATGTTACAATACAGAAAATTTGATTGATTACAAGTGCTAGAAATGCATGAAGGGTGTTTAGAAGTGTGGAGAAAGACTTGTTGAAATTCGGTCTCAAATGGGCTAAGAACCTACAAACATGTCTTTGAAGCAGTAAATGGCTTATCTATGGTTGTTTGGGGTTTAAATATGTTAGAATACAATGAATTTGATTGATTACAAGTGCTAGAGATGCATGAAGAGTTTTTAGAAGTGTGTAGAAAGACTTGCTGAAATTTGGTCTGAAATGGGCTAAGAACCCACAAACATTGCTTTGAAGCAGTTAATGGCTTGTCTGGTGTTGTTTGGGGTTAGAATATGTTACAATTCAAAAAAAATTGATTGATTACAAGTGATAGAGATGCATGAACAGTGTTTAGAAGTGTGGAGAAAGAATTGTTGAAATATGGTCCCAAATGGGTTAAGAACCTACAAACATGTCTTTGAAGCAGTAAATGGCTTATTTATTGTTGTTTGGGGTTTAAATATGTTAGAATACAATGAATTTGATTGATTACAAGTGCTAGAGATGCAGGAAGAGTTTTTAGAAGTATGTAGAAAGACTTGCTGAAATTTGGTCTGAAATGGGCTAAGAACCCACAAACATTGCTTTGAAGCAGTTAATGGCTTGTCTGGTGTTGTTTGGGGTTAGAATATGTTACAATTCAAAAAAAATTGATTGATTACAAGTGGTAGAGATGCATGAACAGTGTTTAGAAGTGTGGAGAAAGAATTGTTGAAATATGGTCCCAAATGGCCTAAGAACCTACAAGCATGTCTTTGAAGCAGTAAATGGCTTATCTATTGTTGTTTGGGGTTTAAATATGTTAGAATACAATGAATTTGATTGATTACAAGTGCTAGAGATGCATGAAGAGTTTTTAGAAGTGTGTAGAAAGACTTGCTGAAATTTGGTCTGAAATGGGCTAAGAAGCCACAAACATTGCTTTGAAGCAGTTAATGGCTTGTCTAGTGTTTTTTGGGGTTAGAATATGTTAGAATACAATGAATTTGATTGATTGCAAGTGCTAGAGATGCATGAAGAGTTTTTAGAAGTGTGTAGAAAGACATGCTGAAATTTGGTCCGAAATGGGCTAAGAACCCACAAACATTTCTTTGAAGCAGTTAATGGCTTTTCTAGTGTATTTTGGGGTTAGAATATGTTTGAATACAATTAAATTAATTGATTGCAAGTGATATGGATGCATGAAGAGTGTTTAGAAGTGTGTAGAAAGACTTGCTGAAATTTGGTTCGAAATAGGCTAAGCACCCACAAACATTGCTTTGAAGCATTAAATGGCTTGTCTGGTGTTGTTTGGGGTTAGAATATGTTACAATACAGAAAATTTGATTGATTACAAGTGCTAGAAATGCATGAAGGGTGTTTAGAAGTGTGGAGAAAGACTTGTTGAAATTCGGTCCCAAATGGGCTAAGAACCTACAAACATGTCTTTGAAGCAGTAAATGGCTTATCTAGTGTTGTTTGGGGTTTAAATATGTTAGAATACATGAATTTGATTGATTACAAGTGCTAGAGATGCATGAAGAGTTTTTAGAAGTGTGTAGAAAGACTTGCTGAAATTTGGTCTGAAATGGGCTAAGAACCCACAAACATTGCTTTGAAGCAGTTAATGGCTTGTCTGGTGTTGTTTGGGGTTAGAATATGTTACAATTCAAAAAAAAATTGATTGATTACAAGTGATAGAGATGCATGAACAGTGTTTAGAAGTCTGGAGAAAGAATTGTTGAAATATGGTCCCAAATGGGCTAAGAACCTACAAACATGTCTTTGAAGCAGTAAATGGCTTATTTATTGTTGTTTGGGGTTTAAATATGTTTGAATACAATTAAATTAATTGATTGCAAGTGATATGGATGCATGAAGAGTTTTTAGAAGTGTGTAGAAAGAAATGCTGAAATTTGGTCCGAAATGGGCTAAGAACCCACAAACATTTCTTTGAAGCAGTTAATGGCTTTTCTAGTGTATTTTGGGGTTAGAATATGTTTGAATAAAATGAATTTGGTTGATTACAAGTGCTAGAGATGCATGAAGAGTTTTTAGAAGTATGTAGAAAGACTTGCTGAAATTTGGTCTGAAATGGGCTAAGAACCCACAAATATTGCTTTGAAGCAGTTAATGGCTTGTCTAGTGTTGTTTGGGGTTAGAATATGTTAGAATACAATGAATTTGATTGATTACAAGTGCTAGAGATGCATGAAGAGTTTTTAGAAGTGTGTAGAAAGACTTGCTGAAATTTGGTCTAAAATGGGCTAAGAACCCACAAACATTGCTTTGAAACAGTTAATGGCTTGTCTAGTGTTTTTTGGGGTTAGAATATGTTAGAATACAATGAATTTGATTGATTGCAAGTGCTAGAGATGCATGAAGAGTTTTTAGAAGTGTGTAGAAAGACATGCTGAAATTTGGTCCGAAATGGGCTAAGAACCCACAAACATTTCTTTGAAGCAGTTAATGGCTTTTCTAGTGTTTTTTTGGGGTTAGAATATGTTTGAATACAATGAATTTGATTGATTACAAGTGCTAGAGATGCATGAAGAGTTTTTAGAAGTGTGTAGAAAGACATGCTGAAATTTGGTCCAAAATGGGCTAAGAACCCACAAACATTTCTTTGAAGCAGTTAATGGCTTTTCTAGTGTTTTTTGGGGTTAGAATATGTTTGAATACAATTAAATTAATTGATTGCAAGTGATATGGATGCATGAAGAGTGTTTAGAAGTGTGTAGAAAGACTTGCTGAAATTTGGTTCGAAATAGGCTAAGCACCCACAAACATTGCTTTGAAGCATTAAATGGCTTGTCTGGTGTTGTTTGGGGTTAGAATATGTTACAATACAGAAAATTTGATTGATTACAAGTGCTAGAAATTCATGAAGGGTGTTTAGAAGTGTGGAGAAAGACTTGTTGAAATTCGGTCCCAAATGGGCTAAGAACCTACAAACATGTCTTTGAAGCAGTAAATGGCTTATCTAGTGTTGTTTGGGGTTTAAATATGTTAGAATACAATGAATTTGATTGATTACAAGTGCTAGAGATGCATGAAGAGTTTTTAGAAGTGTGTAGAAAGACTTGCTGAAATTTGGTCTGAAATGGGCTAAGAACCCACAAACATTGCTTTGAAGCAGTTAATGGCTTGTCTAGTGTTTTTTCGGGTTAGAATATGTTAGAATACAATGAATTTGATTGTTTGCAAGTGCTAGAGATGCGTGAAGAGTTTTTAGAAATGTGTAGAAAGACATGCTAAAATTTGGTCCGAAATGGGCTAAGAACCCACAAACAGTTCTTTGAAGCAGTTAATGGCTTTTCTAGTGTTTTTGGGGGTTAAAATATGTTTGAATACAATTAAATTAATTGATTCCAAGTGATATAGAAGCATGAAGAGTGTTTAGAAGTTTGTAGAAAGACTTGCTGAAATTTGGTTCGAAATGGGCTAAGGACCCACAAACATTGCTTTGAAGCATTAAATGGCTTGTCTGGTGTTGTTTGGAATTAGAATATGTTATAATACAGAAAATTTGATTGTTTACAAGTGCTAGAAATGCATGAAGGGTGTTTAGAAGTGTGGAGAAAGACTTGTTGAAATTCAGTCCCAAATGGGCTAAGAACCTACAAACATGTCTTTGAAGCAGTAAATGGCTTATCTAGTGTTGTTTAGGGTTTAAATATGTTAGAATACAATGAATTTGATTGATTACAAGTGCTAGAGATGCATGAAGAGTTTTTAGAAGTATGTAGAAAGACTTGCTGAAATTTGGTCTGAAATGGGCTAAGAACCCACAAACATTGCTTTGAAGCAGTTAATGGCTTGTCTGGTGTTGTTTGGGGTTAGAATATGTTACAATTCAAAAAAAATTGATTGATTACAAGTGGTAGAGATGCATGAACAGTGTTTAGAAGTGTGTTGAAAGAATTGTTGAAATATGGTCCCAAATGGGCTAAGAACCTACAAACATGTCTTTGAAGCAGTAAATGGCTTATCTATTGTTGTTTGGGGTTTAAATATGTTAGAATACAATGAATTTGATTGATTACAAGTGCTAGAGATGCATGAAGAGTTTTTAGAAGTGTGTAGAAAGACTTGCTGAAATTTGGTCTGAAATGGGCTAAGAAGCCACAAACATTGCTTTGAAGCAGTTAATGGCTTGTCTAGTGTTTTTTGGGGTTAGAATATGTTAGAATACAATGATTTTGATTTATTGCAAGTGCTAGAGATGCATGAAGAGTTTTTAGAAGTGTGTAGAAAGACATGCTGAAATTTGGTCCGAAATGGGCTAAGAACCCACAAACATTTCTTTGAAGCAGTTAATGGCTTTTCTAGTGTTTTTTGGGGTTAGAATATGTTTGAGTACAATAAAATTAATTGATTTCAAGTGATATGGATGCATGAAGAGTGTTTAGAAGTGTGTAGAAAGACTTGCTGAAATTTGGTTCGAAATAGGCTAAGCACCCACAAACATTGCTTTGAAGCATTAAATGGCTTGTCTGGTGTTGTTTGGGGGTTAGAATATGTTACGATACAGAAAATTTGATTGATTACAAGTGCTAGAAATGCATGAAGGGTGTTTAGAAGTGTGGAGAAAGACTTGTTGAAATTCGGTCCGAAATGGGCTAAGAACCTACAAACATGTCTTTGAAGCAGTAAATGGCTTATCTAGTGTTGTTTGGGGTTTAAATATGTTAGAATACAATGAATTTGATTGATTACAAGTGCTAGAGATGCATGAAGAGTTTTTAGAAGTGTGTAGAAAGACTTGCTGAAATTTGGTCTGAAATGGGCTAAGAACCCACAAACATTGCTTTGAAGCAGTTAATGGCTTGTCTAGTGTTTTTTGGGGTTAGAATATGTTAGAATACAATGAATTTGATTGTTTGCAAGTGCTAGAGATGCGTGAAGAGTTTTTAGAAATGTGTAGAAAGACATGCTAAAATTTGGTCCGAAATGGGCTAAGAACCCACAAACAGTTCTTTGAAGCAGTTAATGGCTTTTCTAGTGTTTTTGGGGGTTAAAATATGTTTGAATACAATTAAATTAATTGATTCCAAGTGATATAGAAGCATGAAGAGTGTTTAGAAGTTTGTAGAAAGACTTGCTGAAATTTGGTTCGAAATGGGCTAAGGACCCACAAACATTGCTTTGAAGCATTAAATGGCTTGTCTGGTGTTGTTTGGAATTAGAATATGTTATAATACAGAAAATTTGATTGTTTACAAGTGCTAGAAATGCATGAAGGGTGTTTAGAAGTGTGGAGAAAGACTTGTTGAAATTCAGTCCTAAATGGGCTAAGAACCTACAAACATGTCTTTGAAGCAGTAAATGGCTTATCTAGTGTTGTCTAGGGTTTAAATATGTTAGAATACAATGAATTTGATTGATTACAAGTGCTAGAGATGCATGAAGAGTTTTTAGAAGTATGTAGAAAGACTTGCTGAAATTTGGTCTGAAATGGGCTAAGAACCCACAAACATTGCTTTGAAGCAGTTAATGGCTTGTCTGGTGTTGTTTGGGGTTAGAATATGTTACAATTCAAAAAAAATTGATTGATTACAAGTGGTAGAGATGCATGAACAGTGTTTAGAAGTGTGTTGAAAGAATTGTTGAAATATGGTCCCAAATGGGCTAAGAACCTACAAACATGTCTTTGAAGCAGTAAATGGCTTATCTATTGTTGTTTGGGGTTTAAATATGTTAGAATACAATGAATTTGATTGATTACAAGTGCTAGAGATGCATGAAGAGTTTTTAGAAGTGTGTAGAAAGACTTGCTGAAATTTGGTCTGAAATGGGCTAAGAAGCCACAAACATTGCTTTGAAGCAGTTAATGGCTTGTCTAGTGTTTTTTGGGGTTAGAATATGTTAGAATACAATGAATTTGATTTATTGCAAGTGCTAGAGATGCATGAAGAGTTTTTAGAAGTGTGTAGAAAGACATGTTGAAATTTGGTCCGAAATGGGCTAAGAACCCACAAACATTTCTTTGAAGCAGTTAATGGCTTTTCTAGTGTTTTTTGGGGTTAGAATATGTTTGAGTACAATTAAATTAATTGATTGCAAGTGATATGGATGCATGAAGAGTGTTTAGAAGTGTGTAGAAAGACTTGCTGAAATTTGGTTCGAAATAGGCTAAGCACCCACAAACATTGCTTTGAAGCATTAAATGGCTTGTCTGGTGTTGTTTGGGGGTTAGAATATGTTACGATACAGAAAATTTGATTGATTACAAGTGCTAGAAATGCATGAAGGGTGTTTAGAAGTGTGGAGAAAGACTTGTTGAAATTCGGTCCGAAATGGGCTAAGAACCTACAAACATGTCTTTGAAGCAGTAAATGGCTTATCTAGTGTTGTTTAGGGTTTAAATATGTTAGAATACAATGAATTTGATTGATTACAAGTGCTAGAGATGCATGAAGAGTTTTTAGAAGTGTGTAGAAAAACTTGCTGAAATTTGGTCTGAAATGGGCTAAGAACCCACAAACATTGCTTTGAAGCAGTTAATGGCTTGTCTGGTGTTCTTTGGGGTTAGAATATGTTACAATTCAAAAAAAATTGATTGATTACAAGTGCTAGAGATGCATGAACAATGTTTAGAAGTGTGGAGAAAGAATTGTTGAAATATGGTCCCAAATGGGCTAAGAACCTACAAACATGTCTTTGAAGCAGTAAATGGCTTATTTATTGATTGCAAGTGATATGGATGCATGAAGAGTTTTTAGAAGTGTGTAGAAAGAAATGCTGAAATTTGGTCTGAAATGGGCTAAGAACCCACAAACATTTCTAGTGTTTTTTGGGGTTAGAATATGTTTGAATAAAATGAATTTGATTGATTACAAGTGCTAGAGATGCATGAAGAGTTTTTAGAAGTATGTAGAAAGACTTGCTGAAATTTAGTCTGAAATGGGCTAAGAACCCACAAACATTGCTTTGAAGCAGTTAATGGCTTGTCTAGTGTTGTTTGGGGTTTAAATATGTTTGAATACAATTAAATTAATTGATTGCAAGTGATATGGATGCATGAAGAGTTTTTAGAAGTGTGTAGAAAGAAATGCTGAAATTTGGTCCGAAATGGGCTAAGAACCCACAAACATTTCTTTGAAGCAGTTAATGGTTTTTCTACTGTTTTTTGGGGTTAGAATATGTTTGAATAAAATGAATTTGATTGATTACAAGTGCTAGAGATGCATGAAGAGTTTTTAGAAGTATGTAGAAAGACTTGCTGAAATTTGGTCTGAAATGGGCTAAGAACCCACAAACATTGCTTTGAAGTAGTTAATGGTTTGTCTAGTGTTGTTTGGGGTTAGAATATGTTAGAATACAATGAATTTGATTGATTACAAGTGCTAGAGATGCATGAAGGGTTTTTAGAAGTGTGTAGAAAGACTTGCTGAAATTTAGTCTCAAATGGGCTAAGAACCCACAAACATTGCTTTGAAGCAGTTAATGGCTTGTCTAGTTTTTTTTGGGGTTAGAATATGTTAGAATACAATGAATTTGATTGATTGCAAGTGCTAGAGATGCATGAAGAGTTTTTAGAAGTGTGTAGAAAGACATGCTGAAATTTGGTCCGAAATGGGCTAAGAACCCACAAACATTTCTTTGAAGCAGTTAATGGCTTTTCTAGTGTTTTTTGGGGTTAGAATATGTTTGAATAAAATGAATTTGATTGATTGCAAGTGCTAGAGATGCATGAAGAGTTTTTAGAAGTGTGTAGAAAGACATGCTGAAATTTGGTCCGAAATGGGCTAAGAACCCACAAACATTTCTTTGAATCAGTTAATGGCTTTTCTAGTGTTTTTTGGGGTTAGAATATGTTAGAATACTATGAATTTGATTGATTACAAGTGCTAGAGATGCATGAAGAGTTTTTAGAAGTGTGTAGAAAGACTTGCTGAAATTTGGTCTCAAATGGGCTAAGAACCCACAAACATTGCTTTGAAGTAGTTAATGGCTTGTCTAGTGTTTTTTGGGGTTAGAATATGTTAGAATACAATGAATTTGATTGATTGTAAGTGCTAGAGATGCATGAAGAGTTTTTAGAAGTGTGTAGAAAGACTTGCTGAAATTTGGTCTCAAATGGGCTAAGAACCCACAAACATTGCTTTGAAGCAGTTAATGGCTTGTCTAGTGTTTTTTGGGGTTAGAATATGTTAGAATACAATGAATTTGATTGATTGCAAGTGCTAGAGATGCATGAAGAGTTTTTAGAAGTGTGTAGAAAGACATGCTGAAATTTGGTCAGAAATAGGCTAAGAACCCACAAACATTTATTTGAAGCAGTTAATGGCTTGTCTAGTGTTTTTTGGGGTTAGAATATGTTAGAATACAATGAATTTGATTGATTGCAAGTGCTAGACATGCATGAAGAGTTTTTAGAAGTGTATAGAAAGACATGCTGAAATTTGGTCCGAAATGGGCTAAGAACCCACAAACATTTCCTTGAAGCAGTTAATGGCTTTTCTAGTGTTTTTTGGGGTTAGAATATGTTTGAATACAATGAATTTGATTGATTACAAGTGCTAGAGATGCCTGAAGAGTTTTTAGAAGTGTTTAGAAAGTCATGCTGAAATTTGGTCCGAAATGGGCTAAGAACCCACAAACATTTCTTTGAAGCAGTTAATGGCTTTTCTAGTATTTTTTGGGGTTAGACTATGTTTGAAAACAATTAATTTAATTGATTGCAAGTGATATAGATGCATGAAGAGTGTTTAGAAGTGTGTAGAAAGACTTGCTGAAATTTGCTCCGAAATGGGCTAAGCACCCACAAACATTGCTTTGAAGCATTAAATGGCTAGTCTGGTGTTGTTTGGGGTTAGAATATGTTACAATACAGAAAATTTGATTGATTACAAGTGCTAGAAATGCATGAAGGGTGTTTAGAAGTGTGGAGAAAGACTTGTTGAAATTCGGTCCCAAATGGGCTAAGAACCTACAAACATGTCTTTGAAGCAGTAAATGGCTTATCTAGTGTTGTTCGGGGTTTAAATATGTTAGAATATAATGAATTTGATTGATTGCAAGTGCTAGAGATGCAGGAAGAGTTTTTAGAAGTATGTAGAAAGACTTGCTGAAATTTGGTCTGAAATGGGCTAAGAACCCACAAACATTGCTTTGAAGCATTTAATGGCTTGTCTGGTGTTTTTTGGGGTTAGAATATGTTACAATTCAAAAAAAATTGATTGATTACAAGTGCTAGAGATGCATGAACAGTGTTTAGAAGTGTGGAGAAAGAATTGTTGAAATATGGTCCCAAATGGTCTAAGAACCTACAAACATGTCTTTGAAGCAGTAAATGGCTTTTCTATTGTTGTTTGGGGTTTAAATATGTTAGAATACAATGAATTTGATTGATTATAAGTGCTAGAGATGCATGAAGAGTTTTTAGAAGTGTGTAGAAAGACATGCTGAAATTTGGTCCGAAATGGGCTAAGAACCCACAAACATTTCTTTGAATCAGTTAATGGCTTTTCTAGTGTTTTTTGGGGTTAAAATATGTTAGAATACTATGAATTTGATTGATTACAAGTGCTAGAGATGCATGAAGAGTTTTTAGAAGTATGTAGAAAGACTTGCTGAAATTTAGTCTGAAATGGGCTAAGAACCCACAAACATTGCTTTGAAGCAGTTAATGGCTTGTCTAGTGTTGTTTGGGGTTTAAATATGTTTGAATACAATTAAATTAATTGATTGCAAGTGATATGGATGCATGAAGAGTTTTTAGAAGTGTGTAGAAAGAAATGCTGAAATTTGGTCCGAAATGGGCTAAGAACCCACAAACATTTCTTTGAAGCAGTTAATGGTTTTTCTACTGTTTTTTGGGGTTAGAATATGTTTGAATAAAATGAATTTGATTGATTACAAGTGCTAGAGATGCATGAAGAGTTTTTAGAAGTATGTAGAAAGACTTGCTGAAATTTGGTCTGAAATGGGCTAAGAACCCACAAACATTGCTTTGAAGTAGTTAATGGTTTGTCTAGTGTTGTTTGGGGTTAGAATATGTTAGAATACAATGAATTTGATTGATTACAAGTGCTAGAGATGCATGAAGGGTTTTTAGAAGTGTGTAGAAAGACTTGCTGAAATTTAGTCTCAAATGGGCTAAGAACCCACAAACATTGCTTTGAAGCAGTTAATGGCTTGTCTAGTTTTTTTTGGGGTTAGAATATGTTAGAATACAATGAATTTGATTGATTGCAAGTGCTAGAGATGCATGAAGAGTTTTTAGAAGTGTGTAGAAAGACATGCTGAAATTTGGTCCGAAATGGGCTAAGAACCCACAAACATTTCTTTGAAGCAGTTAATGGCTTTTCTAGTGTTTTTTGGGGTTAGAATATGTTTGAATAAAATGAATTTGATTGATTGCAAGTGCTAGAGATGCATGAAGAGTTTTTAGAAGTGTGTAGAAAGACATGCTGAAATTTGGTCCGAAATGGGCTAAGAACCCACAAACATTTCTTTGAATCAGTTAATGGCTTTTCTAGTGTTTTTTGGGGTTAGAATATGTTAGAATACTATGAATTTGATTGATTACAAGTGCTAGAGATGCATGAAGAGTTTTTAGAAGTGTGTAGAAAGACTTGCTGAAATTTGGTCTCAAATGGGCTAAGAACCCACAAACATTGCTTTGAAGTAGTTAATGGCTTGTCTAGTGTTTTTTGGGGTTAGAATATGTTAGAATACAATGAATTTGATTGATTGCAAGTGCTAGAGATGCATGAAGAGTTTTTAGAAGTGTGTAGAAAGACTTGCTGAAATTTGGTCTCAAATGGGCTAAGAACCCACAAACATTGCTTTGAAGCAGTTAATGGCTTGTCTAGTGTTTTTTGGGGTTAGAATATGTTAGAATACAATGAATTTGATTGATTGCAAGTGCTAGAGATGCATGAAGAGTTTTTAGAAGTGTGTAGAAAGACATGCTGAAATTTGGTCAGAAATAGGCTAAGAACCCACAAACATTTATTTGAAGCAGTTAATGGCTTGTCTAGTGTTTTTTGGGGTTAGAATATGTTAGAATACAATGAATTTGATTGATTGCAAGTGCTAGACATGCATGAAGAGTTTTTAGAAGTGTATAGAAAGACATGCTGAAATTTGGTCCGAAATGGGCTAAGAACCCACAAACATTTCCTTGAAGCAGTTAATGGCTTTTCTAGTGTTTTTTGGGGTTAGAATATGTTTGAATACAATGAATTTGATTGATTACAAGTGCTAGAGATGCCTGAAGAGTTTTTAGAAGTGTTTAGAAAGTCATGCTGAAATTTGGTCCGAAATGGGCTAAGAACCCACAAACATTTCTTTGAAGCAGTTAATGGCTTTTCTAGTATTTTTTGGGGTTAGACTATGTTTGAAAACAATTAATTTAATTGATTGCAAGTGATATAGATGCATGAAGAGTGTTTAGAAGTGTGTAGAAAGACTTGCTGAAATTTGCTCCGAAATGGGCTAAGCACCCACAAACATTGCTTTGAAGCATTAAATGGCTAGTCTGGTGTTGTTTGGGGTTAGAATATGTTACAATACAGAAAATTTGATTGATTACAAGTGCTAGAAATGCATGAAGGGTGTTTAGAAGTGTGGAGAAAGACTTGTTGAAATTCGGTCCCAAATGGGCTAAGAACCTACAAACATGTCTTTGAAGCAGTAAATGGCTTATCTAGTGTTGTTCGGGGTTTAAATATGTTAGAATATAATGAATTTGATTGATTGCAAGTGCTAGAGATGCAGGAAGAGTTTTTAGAAGTATGTAGAAAGACTTGCTGAAATTTGGTCTGAAATGGGCTAAGAACCCACAAACATTGCTTTGAAGCATTTAATGGCTTGTCTGGTGTTTTTTGGGGTTAGAATATGTTACAATTCAAAAAAAATTGATTGATTACAAGTGCTAGAGATGCATGAACAGTGTTTAGAAGTGTGGAGAAAGAATTGTTGAAATATGGTCCCAAATGGTCTAAGAACCTACAAACATGTCTTTGAAGCAGTAAATGGCTTTTCTATTGTTGTTTGGGGTTTAAATATGTTAGAATACAATGAATTTGATTGATTATAAGTGCTAGAGATGCATGAAGAGTTTTTAGAAGTGCGTAGAAAGACTTGCTGAAATTTGGTCTGAAATGGGCTAAGAAGCCACAAACATTGCTTTGAAGCAGTTAATGACTTGTCTAGTGTTTTTTGGGGTTAGCATATGTTAGAATACAATGAGTTTGATTGATTGCAAGTGCTAGAGATGCATGAAGAGTTTTTAGAAGTGTGTAGAAAGACATGATGAAATTTGGTCCGAAATGGGCTAAGAACCCACAAACATTTCTTTGAAGCAGTTAATGGCTTTTCTAGTGTTTTTTGGGGTTAGAATATGTTTGAATACAATTAAATTAATTGATTGCAAGTGATATGGATGCATGAAGAGTGTTTAGAAGTGTGTAGAAAGACTGCTGAAATTTGGTTCGAAATGGGCTAAGCACCCACAAACATTGCTTTGAAGCATTAAATGGCTTCTCTGGTGTTGTTTGGGGTTAGAATATGTTACAATACAGAAAATTTGATTGATTACAAGTGCTAGAAATGCATGAAGGGTGTTTGGAAGTGTGGAGAAAGACTTGTTGAAATTCGGTCCCAAATGGGCTAAGAACCTACAAACATGTCTTTGAAGCAGTAAATGGCTTATCTAGTGTTGTTTGGGGTTTAAATATGTTAGAATACAATGAATTTGATTGATTACAAGTGCTAGAGATTCATGAAGAGTTTTTAGAAGTATGTAGAAAGACTTGCTGAAATTTGGTCTGAAATGGGCTAAGAACCCACAAACATTGTTTTGAAGCAGTTAATGGCTTGTCTGGTGTTGTTTGGGGTTAGAATATGTTACAATTCAAAAAAAATTGATTGATTACAAGTGGTAGAGATACATGAACAGTGTTTAGAAGTGTGGAGAAAGAATTGTTGAAATATGGTCCCAAATGGGCTAAGAACCTACAAACATGTATTTGAAGCAGTAAATGGCTTATCTATTGTTGTTTGGGGTTTAAATATGTTAGAATACAATGAATTTGATTGATTACAAGTGCTAGAGATGCATGAAGAGTTTTTAGAAGTGTGTAGAAAGACTTGCTGAAATTTGGTCTGAAATGGGCTAAGAAGCCACAAACATTGCTTTGAAGCAGTTAATGGCTTGTCTAGTGTTTTTTGGGGTTAGAATATGTTAGAATACAATGAATTTGATTGATTTCAAGTGCTAGAGATGCATGAAGAGTTTTTAGAAGTGTGTAGAAAGACATGCTGAAATTTGGTCCGAAATGGGCTAAGAACCCACAAACATTTCTTTGAAGCAGTTAATGGCTTTTCTAGTGTTTTTTGGGGTTAGAATATGTTTGAATACAATTAAATTAATTGATTGCAAGTGATATGGATGCATGAAGAGTGTTTAGAAGTGTGTAGAAAGACTTACTGAAATTTGGTTCGAAATGGGCTAAGCACCCACAAACATTGCTTTGAAGCATTAAATGGCTTCTCTGGTGTTGTTTGGGGTTAGAATATGTTACAATACAGAAAATTTGATTGATTACAAGTGCTAGAAATGCATGAAGGGTGTTTGGAAGTGTGGAGAAAGACTTGTTGAAATTCGGTCCCAAATGGGCTAAGAACCTACAAACATGTCTTTGAAGCAGTAAATGGCTTATCTAGTGTTGTTTGGGGTTTAAATATGTTAGAATACAATGAATTTGATTGATTACAAGTGCTAGAGATTCATGAAGAGTTTTTAGAAGTGTGTAGAAAGACTTGCTGAAATTTGGTCTGAAATGGGCTAAGAACCCACAAACATTGTTTTGAAGCAGTTAATGGCTTGTCTGGTGTTGTTTGGGGTTAGAATATGTTACAATTCAAAAAAAATTGATTGATTACAAGTGGTAGAGATACATGAACAGTGTTTAGAAGTGTGGAGAAAGAATTGTTGAAATATGGTCCCAAATGGGCTAAGAACCTACAAACATGTATTTGAAGCAGTAAATGGCTTATCTATTGTTGTTTGGGGTTTAAATATGTTAGAATACAATGAATTTGATTGATTACAAGTGCTAGAGATGCATGAAGAGTTTTTAGAAGTGTGTAGAAAGACTTGCTGAAATTTGGTCTGAAATGGGCTAAGAAGCCACAAACATTGCTTTGAAGCAGTTAATGGCTTGTCTAGTGTTTTTTGGGGTTAGAATATGTTAGAATACAATGAATTTGATTGATTTCAAGTGCTAGAGATGCATGAAGAGTTTTTAGAAGTGTGTAGAAAGACATGCTGAAATTTGGTCCGAAATGGGCTAAGAACCCACAAACATTTCTTTGAAGCAGTTAATGGCTTTTCTAGTGTTTTTTGGGGTTAGAATATGTTTCAATACAATTAAATTAATTGATTGCAAGTGATATGGATGCATGAAGAGTGTTTAGAAGTGTGTAGAAAGACTTGCTGAAATTTGGTTCGAAATAGGCTAAGCACCCACAAACATTGCTTTGAAGCATTAAATGGCTTGTCTGGTGTTGTTTGAGGTTAGAATATGTTACAATACAGAAAATTTGATTGATTACAAGTGTTAGAAATGCATGAAGGGTGTTTAGAAGTGTGGAGAAAGACTTGTTGAAATTCGGTCCCAAATGGGCTAAGAACTTACAAACATGTCTTTGAAGCAGTAAATGGCTTATCTAGTGTTGTTTGGGGTTTAAATATGTTAGAATACAATGAATTTGATTGATTACAAGTGCTAGAGATGCATGAAGAGTTTTTAGAAGTGTGTAGAAAGACTTGCTGAAATTTGGTCTGAAATGGGCTAAGAACCCACAAACATTGTTTTGAAGCAGTTAATGGCTTGTCTGGTGTTGTTTGGGGTTAGAATATGTTACAATTCAAAAAAAATTGATTGATTACAAGTGCTAGAGATGCATGAACAGTGTTTAGAAATGTGGAGAAAGAATTGTTGAAATATGGTCCCAAATGGGCTAAGAACCTACAAACATGTCTTTGAAGCAGTAAATGGCTTATTTATTGTTGTTTGGGGTTTAAATATGTTTGAATACAATTAAATTAATTGATTGCAAGTGATATGGATGCATGAAGAGTTTTTAGAAGTGTGTAGAAAGAAATGCTGAAATTTGGTCCGAAATGGGCTAAGAACCCACAAACATTTCTTTGAAGCAGTTAATGGCTTTTCTAGTGTTTTTTGGGGTTAGAATATGTTTGAATAAAATGATTTTGATTGATTACAAGTGCTAGAGATGCATGAAGAGTTTTTAGAAGTATGTAGAAAGACTTGCTGAAATTTGGTCTGAAATGGGCTAAGAACCCACAAACATTGCTTTGAAGCAGTTAATGGCTTGTCTAGTGTTGTTTGGGGTTAGAATATGTTAGAATACAATGAATTTGATTGATTACAAGTGCTACTGATGCATGAAGAGTTTTTAGAAGTGTGTAGAAAGACTTGCTGAAATTTGGTCTAAAATGGGCTAAGAACCCACAAACATTGCTTTGAAGCATTTAATGGCTTGTCTGGTGTTTTTTGGGGTTAGAATATGTTACAATTCAAAAAAAATTGATTGATTACAAGTGCTAGAGATGCATGAACAGTGTTTAGAAGTGTGGAGAAAGAATTGTTGAAATATGGTCCCAAATGGTCTAAGAACCTACAAACATGTCTTTGAAGCAGTAAATGGCTTTTCTATTGTTGTTTGGGGTTTAAATATGTTAGAATACAATGAATTTGATTGATTATAAGTGCTAGAGATGCATGAAGAGTTCTTAGAAGTGCGTAGAAAGACTTGCTGAAATTTTGTCTTAAATGGGCTAAGAAGCCACAAACATTGCTTTGAAGCAGTTAATGGCTTGTCTAGTGTTTTTTGGGGTTAGAATATGTTAGAATACAATGAATTTGATTGATTGC
The DNA here is from genome assembly GCA_036452645.1 of Capsella bursa-pastoris. Classification (NCBI taxonomy): domain Eukaryota; kingdom Viridiplantae; phylum Streptophyta; class Magnoliopsida; order Brassicales; family Brassicaceae; genus Capsella; species Capsella bursa-pastoris. The sequence continues at coordinate 8,508,435 of CP144192.1, forward strand.
AAGTGCTAGAGATGCATGAAGAGTTTTTAGAAGTGTGTAGAAAGACATGCTGAAATTTGGTCCGAAATGGGCTAAGAACCCACAAACATTTCTTTGAAGCAGTTAATGGCTTTTCTAGTGTTTTTTGGGGTTAGAATATGTTTGAATACAATTAAATTAATTGATTGCAAGTGATATGGATGCATGAAGAGTGTTTAGAAGTGTGTAGAAAGACTTCCTGAAATTTGGTTCGAAATGGGCTAAGCACCCACAAACATTGCTTTGAAGCATTAAATGGCTTCTCTGGTGTTGTTTGGGGTTAGAATATGTTACAATACAGAAAATTTGATTGATTACAAGTGCTAGAAATGCATGAAGGGTGTTTAGAAGTGTGGAGAAAAACTTGTTGAAATTCGGTCCCAAATGGGCTAAGAACCTACAAACATGTCTTTGAAGCAGTAAATAGCTTATCTAGTGTTGTTTGGGGTTTAAATATGTTAGAATACAATGAATTTGATTGATTACAAGTGCTAGAGATTCATGAAGAGTTTTTAGAGGTATGTAGAAAGACTTGCTGAAATTTGGTCTGAAATGGGCTAAGAACCCACAAACATTGCTTTGAAGCAGTTAATGGCTTGTCTGGTGTTGTTTGGGGTTAGAATATGTTACAATTCAAAAAAAATTGATTGATTACAAGTGGTAGAGATGCATGAACAGTGTTTAGAAGTGTGGAGAAAGAATTGTTGAAATATGGTCCCAAATGGGCTAAGAACCTACAAACATGTATTTGAAGCAGTAAATGGCTTATCTATTGTTGTTTGGGGTTTAAATATGTTAGAATACAATGAATTTGATTGATTACAAGTGCTAGAGATGCATGAAGAGTTTTTAGAAGTGAGTAGAAAGACTTGCTGAAATTTGGTCTGAAATGGGCTAAGAAGCCACAAACATTGCTTTGAAGCAGTTAATGGCTTGTCTAGTGTTTTTTGGGGTTAGAATATGTTAGAATACAATGAATTTGATTGATTTCAAGTGCTAGAGATGCATAAAGAGTTTTTAGAAGTGTGTAGAAAGACATGCTGAAATTTGGTCCGAAATGGGCTAAGAACCCACAAACATTTCTTTGAAGGAGTTAATGGCTTTTCTAGTGTTTTTTGGGGTTAGAATATGTTTGAATACAATTAAATTAATTGATTGCAAGTGATATGGATGCATGAAGAGTGTTTAGAAGTGTGTAGAAAGACTTGCTGAAATTTGGTTCGAAATAAGCTAAGCACCCACAAACATTGCTTTGAAGCATTAAATGGCTTGTATGGTGTTGTTTGAGGTTAGAATATGTTACAATACATAAAATTTGATTGATTACAAGTGCTAGAAGTGCATGAAGGGTGTTTAGAAGTGTGGAGAAAGACTTGTTGAAATTCGGTCCCAAATGGGCTAAGAACTTACAAACATGTCTTTGAAGCAGTAAATTGCTTATCTAGTGTTGTTTGGGATTTAAATATGTTAGAATACAATGAATTTGATTGATTACAAGTGCTAGAGATGCATGAAGAGTTTTTAGAAGTGTGTAGAAAGACTTGCTGAAATTTGGTCTGAAATGGGCTAAGAACCCACAAACATTGCTTTGAAGCAGTTTATGGCTTGTCTGGTGTTGTTTGGGGTTAGAATATGTTACAATTCAAAAAAAATTGATTGATTACAAGTGCTAGAGATGCATGAACAGTGTTTAGAAATGTGGAGAAAGAATTGTTGAAATATGGTCCCAAATGGGTTAAGAACTTACAAACATGTCTTTGAAGCAGTAAATGGCTTATTTATTGTTGTTTGGGGTTTAAATATGTTTGAATACAATTAAATTAATTGATTTCAAGTGATATGGATGCATGAAGAGTTTTTAGAAGTGTGTAGAAAGAAATGCTGAAATTTGGTCCGAAATGGGCTAAGAACCCACAAACATTTCTTTGAAGCAGTTAATGGCTTTTCTAGTGTTTTTTGGGGTTAGAATATGTTTGAATAAAATGATTTTGATTGATTACAAGTGCTAGAGATGCATGAAGAGTTTTTAGAAGTATGTAGAAAGACTTGCTGAAATTTGGTCTGAAATGGGCTAAGAACCCACAAACATTGCTTTGAAGCAGTTAATGGCTTGTCTAGTGTTGTTTGGGGTTAGAATATGTTAGAATACAATGAATTTGATTGATTACAAGTGCTAGAGATGCATGAAGAGTTTTTAGAAGTGTGTAGAAAGACTTGCTGAAATTTGGTCTAAAATGGGCTAAGAACCCACAAACATTGCTTTGAAGCAGTTAATGGCTTGTCTAGTGTTTTTTGGGGTTAGAATATGGTAGAATACAATGAATTTGATTGATTGCAAGTGCTAGAGATGCATGAAGAGTTTTTAGAAGTGTGTAGAAAGACATGCTGAAATTTGGTCTGAAATGGGCTAAGAACCCACAAACATTTCTTTGAAGCAGTTAATGGCTTTTCTAGTGTTTTTTGGGGTTATAATATGTTTGAATACAATGAATTTGATTGATTACAAGTGCTAGAGATGCATGAAGAGTTTTTAGAAGTATGTAGAAAGACTTGCTGAAATTTGGTCTAAAATGGGATAAGAACCCACAAACATTGCTTTGAAGAAGTTAATGGCTTGCCTAGTGTTGTTTGGGGTTAGAATATGTTAGAATACAATGAATTTGATTGATTACAAGTGCTAGAGATGCATGAAGAGTTTTTAGAAGTGTGTAGAAAGTCATGCTGAAATTTGGTCCGAAATAGGCTAAGAACCCACAAACATTTCTTTGAAGCAGTTAATGGCTTTTCTAGTATTTTTTGGGGTTAGAATATGTCTGAAAACAATTAATTTAATTGATTGCAAGTGATATAGATGCATGAAGAGTGTTTAGAAGTGTGTAGAAAGACTTGCTGAAATTTGCTCCGAAATGGGCTAAGCACCCACAAACATTGCTTTGAAGCATTAAATGGCTTGTCTGGTGTTGTTTGGGGTTAGAATATGTTACAATACAGAAAATTTGATTGATTACAAGTGCTAGAAGTGCATGAAGGGTGTTTAGAAGTGTGGAGAAAGACTTGTTTAAATTCGGTCCCAAATGGGCTAAGAACCTACAAACAGGTCTTTGAAGCAGTAAATGGCTTATCTAGTGTTGTTTGGGGTTTAAATATGTTGGAATACAATGAATTTGATTGATTACAAGTGCTAGAGATGCAGGAAGAGTTTTTAGAAGTATGTAGAAAGACTTGCTGAAATTTGGTCTGAAATGGGCTAAGAACCCACAAACATTGCTTTGAAGCATTTAATGGCTTGTGTGGTGTTTTTTGGGGTTAGAATATGTTACAATTCAAAAAAAAATTGATTGATTACAAGTGCTAGAGATGCATGAACAGTGTTTAGAAGTGTGGAGAAAGAATTGTTGAAATATGGTCCCAAATGGGCTAAGAACTTACAAACATGTCTTTGAAGCAGTAAATGGCTTATCTATTGTTGTTTGGGGTTTAAATATGTTAGAATACAATGAATTTGATTGATTACAAATGCTAGAGATGCATGAAGAGTTTTTAGAAGTGTGTAGAAAGACTTTCTGAAATTTGGTCTGAAATGGGCTAAGAAGCCACAAACATTGCTTTGAAGCAGTTAATGGCTTGTCTAGTGTTTTTTGGGATTAGAATATGTTAGAATACAATGAATTTGATTGATTGCAAGTGCTAGAGATGCATGAAGAGTTTTTAGAAGTGTGTAGAAAGACATGCTGAAATTTGGTCCGAAATGGGCTAAGTACCCACAAACATTTCTTTGAAGCAGTTAATGGCTTTTCTAGTGTTTTTTGGGGTTAGAATATGTTTGAATACAATTAAATTAATTGATTGCAAGTGATATGGATGCATGAAGAGTTTTTAGAAGTGTGTAGAAAGTCATGCTGAAATTTGGTCCGAAATGGGCTAAGAACCCACAAACATTTCTTTGAAGCAGTTAATGGCTTTTCTAGTATTTTTTGGGGTTAGAATATGTTTGAAAACAATTAATTTAATTGATTGCAAGTGATATAGATACATGAAGAGTGTTTAGAAGTGTGTAGAAAGACTTGCTGAAATTTGCTCCGAAATGGGCTAAGCACCCACAAACATTGCTTTGAAGCATTAAATGGCTAGTCTGGTGTTGTTTGGGGTTAGAATATGTTATAATACAGAAAATTTGATTGATTACAAGTGCTAGAAATGCATGAAGGGTGTTTAGAAGTGTGGAGAAAGACTTGTTGAAATTCGGTCCCAAATGGGCTAAGAACCTACAAACAGGTCTTTGAAGCAGTAAATGGCTTATCTAGTGTTGTTTGGGGTTTAAATATGTTAGAATACAATGAATTTGATTGATTACAAGTGCTAGAGATGCAGGAAGAGTTTTTAGAAGTATGTAGAAAGACTTGCTGAAATTTGGTTCGAAATGGGCTAAGAACCCATAAACATTGCTTTGAAACATTAAATGGCTTGTCTGGTGTTGTTTGGGGTTAGAATATGTTACAATACAGAAAATTTGATTGATTACAAGTGCTAGAAATGCATGAAGGGTGTTTAGAAGTGTGGAGAAAGACTTGTTGAAATTCGGTCCCAAATGGGCTAAGAACCTACAAACATGTCTTTGAAGCAGTAAATGGCTTATCTAGTGTTGTTTGGGGTTTAAATATGTTAGAATACAATGAATTTGATTGATTACAAGTGCTAGAGATGCATGAAGAGTTTTTAGAAGTGTGTAGAAAGACTTGCTGAAATTTGGTCTGAAATGGGCTAAGAACCCACAAACATTGCTTTGAAGCAGTTAATGGCTTGTCTAGTGTTTTTGGGGTTAGAATATTTTAGAATACAATGAATTTGATTGATTGCAAGTGCTAGAGATGCGTGAAGAGTTTTTAGAAGTGTGTAGAAAGACATGCTAAAATTTGGTCCGAAATGGGCTAAGAACCCACAAACATTTCTTTGAAGCAGTTAATGGCTTTTCTAGTGTTTTTTGGGGTTAGAATATGTTTGAATACAATTAAATTAATTGATTGCAAGTGATATAGATGCATGAAGAGTGTTTAGAAGTTTGTAGAAAGACATGCTGAAATTTGGTTCGAAATGGGCTAAGGACCCACAAACATTGCTTTGAAGCATTAAATGGCTTGTCTGGTGTTGTTTGGGGTTCGAATATGTTATAATACAGAAAATTTGATTGTTTACAAGTGCTAGAAATGCATGAAGGGTGTTTAGAAGTGTGGAGAAAGACTTGTTGAAATTCGGTCCCAAATGGGCTAAGAACCGACAAACATGTCTTCGAAGCAGTAAATGGTTTATCTAGTGTTGTTTGGGGTTATAATATGTTATAATACAATAAATTTGATTGATTACAAGTGCTAGAGATGCATGAAGAGTTTTTAGAAGTATGTAGAAAGACTTGCTGAAATTTGGTCTGATATGGGCTAAGAACCCACAAACATTGCTTTGAAGCAGTTAATGGCTTCTCTACTGTTGTTTGGGGTTAGAATATGTTAGAATACAATGAATTTGATTGATTACAAGTGCTAGAGATGCATGAAGAGTTTTTAGAAGTGTGTAGAAAGTCATGCTGAAATTTGGTCCGAAATGGGCTAAGAACCCACAAACATTTCTTTGAAGCAGTTAATGGCTTTTCTAGTATTTTTTGGGGTTAGAATATGTTTGAAAACAATTAATTTAATTGATTGCAAGTGATATAGATGCATGAAGAGTGTTTAGAAGTGTGTAGAAAGACTTGCTGAAATTTGCTCCGAAATGGGCTAAGCACCCACAAACATTGCTTTGAAGCATTAAATGGCTAGTCTGGTGTTGTTTGGGGTTAGAATATGTTACAATACAGAAAATTTGATTGATTACAAGTGCTAGAAATGCATGAAGGGTGTTTAGAAGTGTGGAGAAAGACTTGTTGAAATTCGGTCCCAAATGGGCTAAGAACCTACAAACATGTCTTTGAAGCAGTAAATGGCTTATCTAGTGTTGTTTGGGGTTTAAATATGTTAGAATACAATGAATTTGATTGATTACAAGTGCTAGAGATGCAGGAAGAGTTTTTAGAAGTATGTAGAAAGACTTGCTGAAATTTGGTCTGAAATGGGCTAAGAACCCACAAACATTGCTTTGAAGCATTTAATGGCTTATCTGGTGTTTTTTGGGGTTAGAATATGTTACAATTCAAAAAAAATTGATTGATTACAAGTGCTAGAGATGCATGAACAGTGTTTAGAAGTGTGGAGAAAGAATTGTTGAAATATGGTCCCAAATGGGCTAAGAACCTACAAACATGTCTTTGAAGCAGTAAATGGCTTATCTATTGTTGTTTGGGGTTTAAATATGTTAGAATACAATGAATTTGATTGATTACAAGTGCTAGAGATGCATGAAGAGTTTTTAGAAGTGTGTAGAAAGACTTGCTGAAGTTTGGTCTGAAATGGGCTAAGAAGCCACAAACATTGCTTTGAAGCAGTTAATGGCTTGTCTAGTGTTTTTTGGGGTTAGAATATGTTAGAATACAATGAATTTGATTGATTGCAAGTGCTAGAGATGCATGAAGAGTTTTTAGAAGTGTATAGAAAGACATGCTGAAATTTGGTCCGAAATGGGCTAAGAACCCACAAACATTTCTTTGAAGCAGTTAATGGCTTTTCTAGTGTTTTTTGGGGTTAGAATATGTTTGAATACAATTAAATTAATTGATTGCAAGTGATATGGATGCATGAAGAGTGTTTAGAAGTGTGTAGAAAGACTTGCTGAAATTTGGTTCGAAATGGGCTAAGCACCCACAAACATTGCTTTGAAGCATTAAATGGCTTGTCTGGTGTTGTTTGGGGTTAGAATATGTCACAATACAGAAAATTTGATTGATTACAAGTGCTAGAAATGCATGAAGGGTGTTTAGAAGTGTGGAGAAAGACTTGTTGAAATTCGGTCCCAAATAGGCTAAGAACCTACAAACATGTCTTTGAAGCAGTAAATGGCTTATCTAGTGTTGTTTGGGGTTTAAATATGTTAGAATACAATGAATTTGATTGATTACAAGTGCTAGAAATGCATGAAGAGTTTTTAGAAGTGTGTAGAAAGACTTGCTGAACTTTGGTCTGAAATGGGCTAAGAACCCACAAACATTGCTTTGAAGCAGTTAATGGCTTGTCTAGTGTTTTTTGGGGTTAGAATATGTTAGAATACAATGAATTTGATTGATTGCAAGTGCTAGAGATGCATGAAGAGTTTTTAGAAGTGTGTAGAAAGACATGTTGAAATTTCGTCTGAAATGGGCTAAGAACCCACAAACATTTCTTTGAAGCAGTTAATGGCTTTTCTAGTGTTTTTTGGGGTTAGAATATGTTTGAATACAACTAAATTAATTGATTGCAAGTGATATGGATGCATGAAGAGTGTTTAGAAGTGTGTAGAAAGACTTGCTGAAATTTGGTTCGAAATGGGCTAAGCACCCACAAACATTGCTTTGAAGCATTAAATGGCTTGTCTGGTGTTGTTTGGGGTTCGAATATGTTATAATACAGAAAATTTGATTGTTTACAAGTGCTAGAAATGCATGAAGGGTGTTTAGAAGTGTGGAGAAAGACTTGTTGAAATTCGGTCCCAAATGGGCTAAGAACCGACAAACATGTCTTCGAAGCAGTAAATGGCTTATCTAGTGTTGTTTGGGGTTATAATATGTTATAATACAATAAATTTGATTGATTACAAGTGCTAGAGATGCATGAAGAGTTTTTAGAAGTATGTAGAAAGACTTGCTGAAATTTGGTCTGATATGGGCTAAGAACCCACAAACATTGCTTTGAAGCAGTTAATGGCTTCTCTACTGTTGTTTGGGGTTAGAATATGTTAGAATACAATGAATTTGATTGATTACAAGTGCTAGAGATGCATGAAGAGTTTTTAGAAGTGTGTAGAAAGTCATGCTGAAATTTGGTCCGAAATGGGCTAAGAACCCACAAACATTTCTTTGAAGCAGTTAATGGCTTTTCTAGTATTTTTTGGGGTTAGAATATGTTTGAAAACAATTAATTTAATTGATTTCAAGTGATATAGATGCATGAAGAGTGTTTAGAAGTGTGTAGAAAGACTTGCTGAAATTTGCTCCGAAATGGGTTAAGCACCCACAAACATTGCTTTGAAGCATTAAATGGCTAGTCTGGTGTTGTTTGGGGTTAGAATATGTTACAATACAGAAAATTTGATTGATTACAAGTGCTAGAAATGCATGAAGGGTGTTTAGAAGTGTGGAGAAAGACTTGTTGAAATTCGGTCCCAAATGGGCTAAGAACCTACAAACATGTCTTTGAAGCAGTAAATGGCTTATCTAGTGTTGTTTGGGGTTTAAATATGTTAGAATACAATGAATTTGATTGATTACAAGTGCTAGAGATGCAGGAAGAGTTTTTAGAAGTATGTAGAAAGACTTGCTGAAATTTGGTCTGAAATGGGCTAAGAACCCACAAACATTGCTTTGAAGCATTTAATGGCTTATCTGGTGTTTTTTGGGGTTAGAATATGTTACAATTAAAAAAAAATTGATTGATTACAAGTGCTAGAGATGCATGAACAGTATTTAGAAGTGTGGAGAAAGAATTGTTGAAATATGGTCCCAAATGGGCTAAGAACCTACAAACATGTCTTTGAAGCAGTAAATGGCTTATCTATTGTTGTTTGGGGTTTAAATATGTTAGAATACAATGAATTTGATTGATTACAAGTGCTAGAGATGCATGAAGAGTTTTTAGAAGTGTGTAGAAAGACTTGCTGAAGTTTGGTCTGAAATGGGCTAAGAAGCCACAAACATTGCTTTGAAGCAGTTAATGGCTTGTCTAGTGTTTTTTGGGGTTAGAATATGTTAGAATACAATGAATTTGATTGATTGCAAGTGCTAGAGATGCATGAAGAGTTTTTAGAAGTGTATAGAAAGACATGCTGAAATTTGGTCCGAAATGGGCTAAGAACCCACAAACATTTCTTTGAAGCAGTTAATGGCTTTTCTAGTGTTTTTTGGGGTTAGAATATGTTTGAATACAATTAAATTAATTGATTGCAAGTGATATGGATGCATGAAGAGTGTTTAGAAGTGTGTAGAAAGACTTGCTGAAATTTGGTTCGAAATGGGCTAAGCACCCACAAACATTGCTTTGAAGCATTAAATGGCTTGTCTGGTGTTGTTTGGGGTTAGAATATGTCACAATACAGAAAATTTGATTGATTACAAGTGCTAGAAATGCATGAAGGGTGTTTAGAAGTGTGGAGAAAGACTTGTTGAAATTCGGTCCCAAATAGGCTAAGAACCTACAAACATGTCTTTGAAGCAGTAAATGGCTTACCTAGTGTTGTTTGGGGTTTAAATATGTTAGAATACAATGAATTTGATTGATTACAAGTGCTAGAAATGCATGAAGAGTTTTTAGAAGTGTGTAGAAAGACTTGCTGAACTTTGGTCTGAAATGGGCTAAGAACCCACAAACATTGTTTTGAAGCAGTTAATGGCTTGTCTAGTGTTTTTTGGGGTTAGAATATGTTAGAATACAATGAATTTGATTGATTGCAAGTGCTAGAGATGCATGAAGAGTTTTTAGAAGTGTGTAGAAAGACATGTTGAAATTTCGTCTGAAATGGGCTAAGAACCCACAAACATTTCTTTGAAGCAGTTAATGGCTTTTCTAGTGTTTTTTGGGGTTAGAATATGTTTGAATACAACTAAATTATTTGATTGCAAGTGATATGGATGCATGAAGAGTGTTTAGAAGTGTGTAGAAAGACTTGCTGAAATTTGGTTCGAAATGGGCTAAGCACCCACAAACATTGCTTTGAAGCATTAAATGGCTTGTCTGGTGTTGTTTGGGGTTCGAATATGTTATAATACAGAAAATTTGATTGTTTACAAGTGCTAGAAATGCATGAAGGGTGTTTAGAAGTGTGGAGAAAGACTTGTTGAAATTCGGTCCCAAATGGGCTAAGAACCGACAAACATGTCTTCGAAGCAGTAAATGGCTTATCTAGTGTTGTTTGGGGTTATAATATGTTATAATACAATAAATTTGATTGATTACAAGTGCTAGAGATGCATGAAGAGTTTTTAGAAGTATGTAGAAAGACTTGCTGAAATTTGGTCTGATATGGGCTAAGAACCCACAAACATTGCTTTGAAGCAGTTAATGGCTTCTCTACTGTTGTTTGGGGTTAGAATATGTTAGAATACAATGAATTTGATTGATTACAAGTGCTAGAGATGCATGAAGAGTTTTTAGAAGTGTGTAGAAAGTCATGCTGAAATTTGGTCCGAAATGGGCTAAGAACCCACAAACATTTCTTTGAAGCAGTTAATGGCTTTTCTAGTATTTTTTGGGGTTAGAATATGTTTGAAAACAATTAATTTAATTGATTGCAAGTGATATAGATGCATGAAGAGTGTTTAGAAGTGTGTAGAAAGACTTGCTGAAATTTGCTCCGAAATGGGCTAAGCACCCACAAACATTGCTTTGAAGCATTAAATGGCTAGTCTGGTGTTTTTTGGGGTTAGAATATGTTACAATACAGAAAATTTGATTGATTACAAGTGCTAGAAATGCATGAAGGGTGTTTAGAAGTGTGGAGAAAGACTTGTTGAAATTCGGTCCCAAATGGGCTAAGAACCTACAAACATGTCTTTGAAGCAGTAAATGGCTTATCTAGTGTTGTTTGGGGTTTAAATATGTTAGAATACAATGAATTTGATTGATTACAAGTGCTAAAGATGCAGGAAGAGTTTTTAGAAGTATGTAGAAAGACTTGCTGAAATTTGGTCTGAAATGGGCTAAGAACCCACAAACATTGCTTTGAAGCATTTAATGGCTTATCTGGTGTTTTTTGGGGTTAGAATATGTTACAATTCAAAAAAAATTGATTGATTACAAGTGCTAGAGATGCATGAACAGTGTTTAGAAGTGTGGAGAAAGAATTGTTGAAATATGGTCCCAAATGGGCTAAGAACCTACAAACATGTCTTTGAAGCAGTAAATGGCTTATCTATTGTTGTTTGGGGTTTAAATATGTTAGAATACAATGAATTTGATTGATTACAAGTGCTAGAGATGCATGAAGAGTTTTTAGAAGTGTGTAGAAAGACTTGCTGAAGTTTGGTCTGAAATTGGCTAAGAAGCCACAAACATTGCTTTGAAGCAGTTAATGGCTTGTCTAGTGTTTTTTGGGGTTAGAATATGTTAGAATACAATGAATTTGATTGATTGCAAGTGCTAGAGATGCATGAAGAGTTTTTAGAAGTGTATAGAAAGACATGCTGAAATTTGGTCCGAAATGGGCTAAGAACCCACAAACATTTCTTTGAAGCAGTTAATGGCTTTTCTAGTGTTTTTTGGGGTTAGAATATGTTTGAATACAATTAAATTAATTGATTGCAAGTGATATGGATGCATGAAGAGTGTTTAGAAGTGTGTAGAAAGACTTGCTGAAATTTGGTTCGAAATGGGCTAAGCACCCACAAACATTGCTTTGAAGCATTAAATGGCTTGTCTGGTGTTGTTTGGGGTTAGAATATGTCACAATACAGAAAATTTGATTGATTACAAGTGCTAGAAATGCATGAAGGGTGTTTAGAAGTGTGGAGAAAGACTTGTTGAAATTCGGTCCCAAATGGGCTAAGAACCTACAAACATGTCTTTGAAGCAGTAAATGGCTTATCTAGTGTTGTTTGGGGTTTAAATATGTTAGAATACAATGAATTTGATTGATTACAAGTGCTAGAAATGCATGAAGAGTTTTTAGAAGTGTGTAGAAAGACTTGCTGAACTTTGGTCTGAAATGGGCTAAGAACCCACAAACATTGCTTTGAAGCAGTTAATGGCTTGTCTAGTGTTTTTTGGGGTTAGAATATGTTAGAATACAATGAATTTGATTGATTGCAAGTGCTAGAGATGCATGAAGAGTTTTTAGAAGTGTGTAGAAAGACATGCTGAAATTTCGTCTGAAATGGGCTAAGAACCCACAAACATTTCTTTGAAGCAGTTAATGGCTTTTCTAGTGTTTTTTGGGGTTAGAATATGTTTGAATACAACTAAATTAATTGATTGCAAGTGATATGGATGCATGAAGAGTGTTTAGAAGTGTGTAGAAAGACTTGCTGAAATTTGGTTCGAAATGGGCTAAGCACCCACAAACATTGCTTTGAAGCATTAAATGGCTTGTCTGGTGTTGTTTGGGGTTAGAATATGTTTGAATACAATTAAATTAATTGACTGCAAGTGATATGGATGCATGAAGAGTGTTTAGAAGTGTGTAGAAAGACTTGCTGAAATTTGGTTCGAAATGGGCTAAGCACCCACAAACATTGCTTTGAAGCATTAAATGACTTGTCTGGTGTTGTTTGGGGTTAGAATATGTTACAATACAGAAAATTTGATTGATTACAAGTGCTAGAAATGCATGAAGGGTGTTTAGAAGTGTGGAGAAAGACTTGTTGAAATTCGGTCCCAAATGGGCTAAGAACCTACAAACATGTTTTTGAAGCAGTAAATAGCTTATCTAGTGTTGTTTGGGGTTTAAATATTTTAGAATACAATGAATTTGATTGATTAAAAGTGCTAGAGATGCATGAAGAGTTTTTAGAAGTGTGTAGAAAGACTTGCTGAAATTTGGTCTGAAATGGGCTAAGAACCCACAAACATTGCTTTGAAGCAGTTAATGGCTTGTCTGGTGTTGTTTGGGGTTAGAATATGTTACAATTCAAAAAAAATTGATTGATTACAAGTGCTAGAGATCCATGAACAGTGTTTAGAAGTGTGGAGAAAGAATTGTTGAAATATGGTCCCAAATGGGCTAAGAACCTACAAACATGTCTTTGAAGAAGTAAATGGCTTATCTATTGTTGTTTGGGGTTTAAATATGTTTGAATACAATTAAATTAATTGATTGCAAGTGCTAGAGATGCATGAAGAGTTTTTAGAAGTGTGTAGAAAGACATGCTGAAATTTGGTCCGAAATGGGCTAAGAACCCACAAACATTTCTTTGAAGCAGTTAATGGCTTTTCTAGTGTTTTTTTGGCTTAGAATATGTTTGAATACAATGAATTTGATTGATTACAAGTGCTAGAGATGCATTAAGAGTTTTTAGAAGTATGTAGAAAAACTTGCTGAAATTTGGTCTGAAATGGGCTAAGAACCCACAAACATTGCTTTGAAGCAGTTAATGGCTTGTCTAGTGTTGTTTGGGGTTAGAATATGTTAGAATACAATGTATTTGATTGATTACAAGTGCTAGAGATGCATGAAGAGTTTTTAGAAGTGTGTAGAAAGTCATGCTGAAATTTGGTCCGGAATGGGCTAAGAACCCACAAACATTTCTTTGAAGCAGTTAATGGCTTTTCTAGTATTTTTTGGGGTTAGAATATGTTTGAATACAATTAATTTAATTGATTGGAAGTGATATAGATGCATGAAGAGTGTTTAGAAGTGTGTAGAAAGACTTGCTCAAATTTGCTCCGAAATGGGCTAAGCACCCACAAACATTGCTTTGAAGCATTAAATGGCTAGTCTGGTGTTGTTTGGGGTTAGAATATGTTACAATACAGAAAATTTAATTGATTACAAGTGCTAAAAATGCATGAAGGGTGTTTAGAAGTGTGGAGAAAGACTTGTTGAAATTCGGTCCCAAATGGGCTAAGAACCTACAAACATGTCTTTGAAGAAGTAAATGGCTTATCTAGTGTTGTTGGGGTTTAAATATGTTAGAATACAATGAATTTGATTGATTACAAGTGCTAGGGATGCATGAAGAGTTTTTAGAAGTATGTAGAAAGACTTGCTGAAATTTGGTCTGAAATGGGCTAAGAACCCACAAACATTGCTTTGAAGCAGTTAATGGCTTGTCTGGTGTTGTTTGGGGTTAGAATATGTTACAATTCAAAAAAAATTGATTGATTACAAGTGCTAGAGATGCATGAACAGTGTTTAGAAGTGTGGAGAAAGAATTGTTGAAATATGGTCCCAAATGGGCTAAGAACCTACAAACATGTCTTTGAAGCAGTAAATGGCTTATCTATTGTTGTTTGGGATTTAAATATGTTACAATACAATGAATTTGAATGATTACAAGTGCTAGAGATGCATGAAGAGTTTTTAGAAGTGTGTAGAAAGACTTGCTGAAATTTGGTCTGAAATGGGCTTAAAACCCACAAACATTGCTTTGAAGCAGTTAATGGCTTGTCTAGTGTTTTTTGGGGTTAGAATATGTTAGAATACAATGAATTTGATTGATTGCAAGTGCTAGAGATGCATGACGAGTTTTTAGAAGAGTGTAGAAAGACATGCTGAAATTTGGTCCGAAATGGGCTAAGAACCCACAAACATTTCTTTGAAGCAGTTAATGGCTTTTCTAGTGTTTTTTGGGGTTAGAATATGTTTGAATACAATTAAATTAATCGATTGCAAGTGATATAGATGCATGAAGAGTGTTTAGAAGTGTGTAGAAAGACTTGCTGAAATTTGGTTCGAAATGGGCTAAGCACCCACAAACATTGCTTTGAAGCATTAAATGGCTTGTCTGGTGTTGTTTGGGGTTAGAATATGTTACAATACAGAAAATTTGATTGATTACAAGTGCTAGAAATGCATGAAGGGTGTTTAGAAGTGTGGAGAAAGACTTGTTTAAATTCGGTCCCAAATGGGCAAAGAACCTACAAACATGTCTTTGAAGCAGTAAATAGCTTATCTAGTGTTGTTTGGGGTTTAAATATGTTAGAATACAATGAATTTGATATATTACAAGTGCTAGAGATGCATGAAGAGTTTTTAGAAGTGTGTAGAAAGACTTGCTGAAATTTGGTCTGAAATGGGCTAAGAACCCACAAACATTGCTTTGAAGCAGTTAATGGCTTGTCTAGTGTTTTTTGGGGTTAGAATATGTTAGAATACAATGAATTTGATTGATTGCAAGTGCTAGAGATGCATGAAGAGTTTTTAGAAGTGTGTAGAAAGACATGCTGAAATTTGGTCCGAAATGGGCTAAGAACCAACAAACATTTCTTTGAAGCAGTTAATGGCTTTTCTAGTGTTTTTTGGGGTTAGAATATGTTTGAATACAATGGATTTGATTGATTACAAGTGCTAGAGATGCATGAAGAGTTTTTAGAAGTGTGTAGAAAGTCATGGTGAAATTTGGTCCGAAATGGGCTAAGAACCAACAAACATTTCTTTGAAGCAGTTAATGGCTTTTCTAGTATTTTTTGGGGTTAGAATATGTTTGAATACAATTAACTTAATTGATTGCAAGTGATATAGATGCATGAAGAGTGTTTAGAAGTGTGTAGAAAGACTTGCTGAAATTTGCTCCGAAATGGGCTAAGCACCCACAAACATTGCTTTGAAGCACTAAATGGATAGTCTGGTGTTATTTGGGGTTAGATTATGTTACAATACAGAAAATTTGATTGATTACAAGTGCTACAAATGCATGAAGGGTGTTTAGAAGTGTGGAGAAAGACTTGTTGAAATTCGGTCCCAAATGGGCTAAGAACCTACAAACATGTCTTTGAAGCAGTAAATGGCTTATCTAGTGTTTTTTGGGGTTTAAATATGTTAGAATACAATGAATTTGATTGATGACAAGTGCTAGAGATGCATGAAGAGTTTTTAGAAGTGTGTAGAAAGATTTGCTGAAATTTGGTCTGAAATGGGCTTAGAACCCACAAACATTGCTTTGAAGCAGTTAATGGCTTGTCTAGTGTTTTTTGGGGTTAGAATATGTTAGAATACAATGAATTTGATTGATTGCAAGTGCTAGAGATACACGGAGAGTTTTTAGAAGTGTGTAGATAGACATGCTCAAATTTGGTCCGAAATGGGCTAAGAACCCACGAACATTTCTTTGAAGCAGTTAATGGCTTTTCTAGTGTTTTTTGGGGTTATAATATGTTTGAATACAATTAAATCAATTGATTGCAAGTGATATAGATGCATGAAGAGTGTTTAGAAGTGTGTAGAAAGTCATGCTGAAATTTGGTCCGAAATGGGCTAAGAACCCACAAACATTTCTTTGAAGCAGTTAATGGCTTTTCTAGTATTTTTTGGGGTTAGAATATGTTTGAATACAATTAATTTAATTGATTGCAAGTGATATAGATGCATGAAGATTGTTCAGAAGTGTGTAGAAAGACTTGCTGAAATTTGCTCCGAAATGGGCTAAGCACCCACTAACATTGCTTTGAAGCATTAAATGGCTAGTCTGGTGTTATTTGGGGTTAGAATATGTTACAATACAGAAAATTTGATTGATTACAAGTGCTAGAAATGCATGAAGGGTGTTTAGAAGTGTGGAGAAAGACTTGTTGAAATTCGGTCCCAAATGGGCTAAGAACCTACAAACATGTCTTTGAAGCAGTAAATGGCTTATCTAGTGTTTTTTGGGGTTTAAATATTTTAGAATACAATGAATTTGATTGATTACAAGTGCTAGAGATGCATGAAGAGTTTTTAGAAGTGTGTAGAAAGACTTGCTGAAATTTGGTCTAAAATGCGCTAAGAACCCACAAACATTGCTTTGAAGCAGTTAATGGCTTGTCTAGTGTTTTTTTGGGTTAGAATATGTTAGAATACAATTAATTTGATTGATTGCAAATGCTAGAGATGCATGAAGAGTTTTTAGAAGTGTCTAGAAAGACATGCTGAAATTTTGTCCGAAATGGGCTAAAAACCCACAAACATTTCTTTGATGCAGTTAATGGCTTTTCTAGTGTTTTTTGGGGTTAGAATATGTTTGAATACAATTAAATTAATTGATTGCAAGTGATATGGATGCATGAAGAGTGTTTAGAAGTGTGTAGAAAGACTTGCTGAAATTTGGTTCGAAATGGGCTAAACACCCACAAACATTGCTTTGAAGCATTAAATGGCTTGTCTGGTGTTGTTTGGGGTTAGAATATGTTACAATACAGAAAATTTGATTGATTACAAGTGCTAGAAATGCATGAAGGGTGTTTAGAAGTGTGGAGAAAGAATTGTTGAAATATGGTCCCAAATGGGCTAAGAACCTACAAACATGTATTTGAAGCAGTAAATGTCTTATCTAGTGTTGTTTGGGGATTAAATATGTTAGAATACAATGAATTTGATTGATTAAAAGTGCTAGAGATGCATGAAGAGTTTTTAGAAGTGTGTAGAAAGACTTGCTGAAATTTGGTCTGAAATGGGCTAAGAACCCACAAACATTGGTTTGAAGCAGTTAATGGCTTGTCTAGTGTTTTTTGGGGTTAGAATATGTTAGAATACAATGAATTTGATTGATTGCAAGTGCTAGAGATGCATGAAGAGTTTTTAGAAGTGGCTAGAAAGACATGCTGAAATTTGGTCCGAAATGGGCTAAGAACCCACATACATTTCTTTGAAGCAGTTAATGGCTTTTCTAGTGTTTTTTGGGGTTAGAATATGTTTGAATATAATTAAATTAATTGATTGCAAGTGATATAGATGAATGAAGAGTGTTTAGAAGTGTGTAGAAAGACTTGCTGAAATTTGCTCCGAAATGGGCTAAGCACCCACAAACATTGCTTTGAAGCATTAAATGGGTAGTCTGGTGTTATTTGGGGTTAGATTATGTTACAATACAGAAAATTTGATTGATTACAAGTGCTAAAAATGCATGAAAGGTGTTTAGAAGTGTGGAGAAAGACTTGTTGAAATTCGGTCCCAAATGGGCTAAGAACCTACAAACATGTCTTTGAAGTAGTAAATGGCTTATCTAGTGTTTTTTGGGGTTTAAATATGTTAGAATACAATGAATTTGATTGATTACAAGTGCTAGAGATGCATGAAGAGTGTTTAGAAGCGTGTAGAAAGACTTGATGAAATATGGTCTGAAATGGACTAAGAACCCACAAACATGTCTTTGAAGCATTAAATGGCTTGTCTGGTGTTGTTTGGGGTTAGAATATGTTACAATACAGAAAATTTGATTGATTACAAGTGCTAGAAATGCATGAAGGGTGTTTAGAAGTGTGGAGAAAGAATTGTTGAAATATGGTCCCAAATGGGCTAAGAACCTACAAACATGTATTTGAAGCAGTAAATGTCTTATCTAGTGTTGTTTGGGGATTAAATATGTTAGAATACAATGAATTTGATTGATTACAAGTGCTAGAGATGCATGAAGAGTGTTTAGAAGCGTGTAGAAAGACTTGATGAAATATGGTCTGAAATGGACTAAGAACCCACAAACATGTCTTTGAAGCAGTAAATGGCTTGTCTAGTGTTGTTTGGGGTTAGAATATGTTAGAATACAATGAATTTGATTGATTAAAAGTGCTAGAGATGCATGAAGAGTTTTCAGAAGTGTGTAGAAAGTCGTGCTGAAATTTGGTCAGAAGTGGGCTAAGAACCCACAAAAATTGCTTTGAAGCATTAAATGACTTGTCTGGTGTTGTTTGGGGTTATAATATGTTAGAATTCAAAAAAAAATTGATTGATTACAAGTGCTAGAGATGCATGAAGAGTGTTTAGAAGTGTGGAGAAAGACTTGTTGAAATATGGTCCCAAATGGGCTAAGAACCTACAAACATGTCTTTGAAGCAGTAAATGGCTTATCTAGTGTTGTTTGGGGATTAAATATGTTAGAATAAAATGAATTTGATTGATTACAAGTGCTAGAGATGCATGAAGAGTTTTTAGAAGTATGTAGAAACACTTGCTGAAATTTGGTCTGAAATGGGCTAAGAACCCACAAACATTGCTTTGAAGCAGTTAATGGCTTGTCTGGTGTTGTTTGGGTTTAGAATATGTTACAATTCAAAAAAAATTGATTGATTACAAGTGGTAGAGATGCATGAACAGTGTTTAGAAGTGTGGAGAAAGAATTGTTGAAATATGGTCCCAAATGGGCTAAGAACCTACAAACATGTCTTTGAAGCAGTAAATGGCTTATCTAGTGTTGTTTGGGGATTAAATATGTTAGAATAAAATGAATTTGATTGATTACAAGTGCTAGAGATGCATGAAGAGTTTTTAGAAGTATGTAGAAACACTTGCTGAAATTTGGTCTGAAATGGGCTAAGAACCCACAAACATTGCTTTGAAGCATTTAATGGCTTGTCTAGTGTTGTTTGGGGTTAAAATATGTTAGAATACAATGAATTTGATTGATTACAAGTGATATAGATGCATGAAGAGTGTTTAGAAGTGTGTAGAAAGAGTTGTTGAAATTTGCTCCGAAATGGGCTAAGCACCCACAAACATTGCTTTGAAGCATTAAATGGCTAGTCTGGTGTTATTTGAGGTTAGATTATGTTACAATACAGAAAATTTGATTGCTTACAAGTGCTAGAAATGCATGAAGGGTGTTTAGAAGTGTGGAGAAAGACTTGTTGAAATTCGGTCCCAAATGGGCTAAGAACCTACAAACATGTCTTTGAAGCAGTAATTGGCTTATCTAGTGTTGTTTGGGGTTTAAATATGTTAGAATATAATGAATTTGATTGAGTACAAGTGCTAGAGATGCATGAAGAGTTTTTAGAAGTGTGTGGAAAGACTTGCTGAAATTTGGTCTGAAATGGGCTAAGAACCCACAAACATTGTTTTGAAGCAGTTAATGGCTTGTCTAGTGTTTTTTGGGGGTTAGAATATGTTAGAATACAATGAATTTGATTGATTGCAAGTGCTAGAGATGCATGAAGAGTTTTTAGAAGTGTGTAGAAAGACATGCTGAAATTTGGTCCGAAATGGGCTAAAAACCCACAAACATTTCTTTGAAGCAGTTAATGGCTTTTCTAGTGTTTTTTGGGGTTAGAATAGGTTTGAATAAAATTAAATTAATTGATTAACAAGTGATATAGATGCATGAAGAGTGTTTAGAAGTGTGTAGAAAGACTTGCTGAAATTTGGTTCGAAATGGGCTAAGCACCCACAAACATTGCTTTGAAGCATTAAATGGCTTGTCTGGTGTTTTTTGGGGTTAGAATATGTTACAATACAGAAAATTTGATTGATTACAAGTGCTAGAAATGCATGAAGGGTGTTTAGAAGTGTGGAGAAAGACTTGTTGAAATTCGGTCCCAAATGGGCTAAGAACCTACAAACATGTCTTTGAAGCAGTAAATGGCTTATCTAGTGTTGTTTGGGGTTTAAATATGTTAGAATACAATCAATTTGATTGATTACAAGTGCTAGAGATGCATGAAAAGTGTTTAGAAGCGTGTAGAAAGACTTGCTGAAATATGGTCCGAAATGGGCTAAGAACCCACAAACATGTCTTTGAAGCAGTAAATGGCTTGTCTAGTGTTGTTTGGGATTAGAATATGTTAGAATAGAATGAATTTGATTGATTAAAAGTGCTACAGATGCATGAAGAGTTTTTAGAAGTGTGGAGAAAGACTTGTTGAAATTCGGTCCCAAATGGGCTAAAAACCTACAAACATGTCTTTGAAGCAGTAAATGGCTTATCTAGTGTTGTGTGGGGTTTAAATATGTTAGAATACAATGAATTTGATTGATTACAAGTGCTAGAGATGCATGAAGAGTTTTCAGAAGTATGTAGAAAGACGTGCTAAAATTTGGTCTGAAATGGGCTAAGCACCCACAAACATTGCTTTGAAGCAGTAAATGTCTTATCTAGTGTTGTTTGGGGATTAAATATGTTAGAATACAATGAATTTGATTGATTACAAGTGCTAGAGATGCATGAAGAGTGTTTAGAAGCGTGTAGAAAGACTTGATGAAATATGGTCTGAAATGGACTAAGAACCCACAAACATTGCTTTGAAGCAGTTAATGGCGTGTCTAGTGTTTTTTGGGGTTAGAATATGTTAGAATACAATGAATTTGATTGTTTGCAAGTGCTAGAGATGCATGAAGATTTTTTAGAAGTGTGCAGAAAGACATGCTGAAATTTGGTCCGAAATGGGCTAAAAACCCACAAACATTTCTTTGAAGCAGTTAATGGCTTTTCTAGTGTTTTTTTGGGGTTAGAATAGGTTTGAATAAAATTTAATTAATTGATTGCAAGTGATATAGATGCATGAAGAGTGTTTAGAAGTGTGTAGAAAGACATGCTGAAATTTGGTTCGAAATGGGCTAAGCACCCACAAACATTGCTTTGAAGCATTAAATGGCTTGTCTGGTGTTGTTTGGGGTTAGAATATGTTACAATACAGAAAATTTGATTGATTACAAGTGCTAGAAATGCATGAAGGGTGTTTAGAAGTGTGGAGAAAGACTTGTTGAAATTCGGTCCCAAATGGGCTAAGAACCTACAAACATGTCTTTGAAGCAGTAAATGGCTTATCTAGTGTTGTTTGGGGTTTAAATATGTTAGAATACAATCAATTTGATTGATTACAAGTGCTAGAGATGCATGAAGAGTGTTTAGAAGCGTGTAGAAAGACTTGCTGAAATATGGTCCGAAATGGGCTAAGAACCCACAAACATGTCTTTGAAGCAGTAAATGGCTTGTCTAGTGTTGTTTGGGGTTAGAATATGTTAGAATAGAATGAATTTGATTGATTAAAAGTGCTAGAGATGCATGAAGAGTTTTCAGAAGTATGTAGAAAGACTTGCTAAAATTTGGTCTGAAATGGGCGAAGCACCCACAAACATTGCTTTGAAGCAGTTAATGGCTTGTCTAGTGTTGTTTGGGGTTAACATATGTTAGAATACAATTAATTTAATTGATTACAAGTGCTAGAGATGCATGAAGAGTTTTTAGAAGTCTGTAGAACGTCATACTGAAATTCTGTCTGAAATGGGCTAAGAACCCACAAACATTGCTTTGAAGCATTAAATTGTTTGTCTGGTGTTGTTTGGGGTTAGAATATGTTATAATTCAATTAAATTGATTGATTAGAAGTGCTACAGATGCATGAAGAGTGTTTATAACTGTGGAGAAAAACTTGTTGAAATATGGTCCCAAATGGGCTAAGAACCTACAAAAAGTGTGTAGAAAGACTTGCGGAAATTTGGTTCGAAATGGGCTAAGCACACACAAACATTGCTTTCAAGCATTAAATCGCTTGTCTGGTGTTGTTTGGGGTTAGAATATGTTACAATACAGAAAATTTGATTGATTACAAGTGCTAGAAATGCATGAAGGGTGTTTAGAAGTGTGGAGAAAGACTTGTTGAAATTCGGTCCCAAATGGGCTAAGAACCTACAAACATGTCTTTGAAGCAGTAAATGGCTTATCTAGTGTTGTTTGGGGTTTAAATATGTTAGAATACAATGAATTTGATTGATTACAAGTGCTAGAGATGCATGAAGAGTGTTTAGAAGCGTGTAGAAAGACTTGATGAAATATGGTCCGAAATGGGCTAAGAACCCACAAACATGTCTTTGAAGCAGTAAATGGCTTGTCTAGTGTTGTTTGGGGTTAGAATATGTTAGAATACAATGAATTTGATTGATTAAAAGTGCTAGAGATGCATGAAGAATTTTCAGAAGTGTGTAGAAAGTTGTGCTGAAATTTGGTCAGAAGTGGGCTAAGAACCCACAAAAATTGCTTTGAAGCATTAAATGGCTTGTCTGGTGTTGTTTGGGGTTAGAATATGTTAGAATTCATAAAAACAATTGATTGATTACAAGTGCTAGAGATGCATGAAGAGTGTTTAGAAGTGTGGAGAAAGACTTGTTGAAATATGGTCCCACATGGGCTAAGAACCTACAAACATGTCTTTGAAGCAGTAAATGGCTTATCTAGTGTTGTTTGGGGTTTAAATATGTTAGAATATAATGAATTTGATTGATTACAAGTGCTAGAGATGCATGAAGAGTTTTTAGAAGTGTGTGGAAAGACTTGCTGAAATTTGGTCTGAAATGGGCTAAGAACCCACAAACATTGTTTTGAAGCAGTTAATGGCTTGTCTAGTGTTTTTTGGGGGTTAGAATATGTTAGAATACAATGAATTTGATTGATTGCAAGTGCTAGAGATGCATGAAGAGTTTTTAGAAGAGTGTAGAAAGACATGCTGAAATTTGGTCCGAAATGGGCTAAAAACCCACAAACATTTCTTTGAAGCAGTTAATGGCTTTTCTAGTGTTTTTTGGGGTTAGAATAGGTTTGAATAAAATTAAATTAATTGATTAACAAGTGATATAGATGCATGAAGAGTGTTTAGAAGTGTGTAGAAAGACTTGCTGAAATTTGCCCCGAAATGGGCTAAGCACCCACAAACATTGCTTTGAAGCATTAAATGGCTAGTCTGGTGTTATTTGGGGTTAGATTATGTTACAATACAGAAAATTTGATTGATTACAAGTGCTAGAAATGCATGAAGGGTGTTTAGAAGTGTGGAGAAAGACTTGTTGAAATTCGGTCCCAAATGGGCTAAGAACCTACAAACATGTCTTTGAAGCAGTAAATGGCTTATCTAGTGTTGTTTGGGGTTTAAATATGTTAGAATACAATGAATTTGATTGATTACAAGTGCTAGATATGTGTGAAGAGTGTTTAGAAGCGTGTAGAAAGACTTGCTGAAATATGGTCCGAAATGGGCTAAGAACCCACAAACATGTCTTTGAAGCAGTAAATGGCTTGTCTAGTGTTGTTTGGGGTTAGAATATGTTAGAATACAATGAATTTGATTGATTAAAAGTGCTAGAGATGCATGAAGAGTTTTTAGAAGTGTGGAGAAAGACTTGTTGAAATTCGGTCCCAAATGGGCTAAAAACCTACAAACATATCTTTGAAGCAGTAAATGGCTTATCTAGTGTTGTTTGGGGTTTAAATATGTTAGAAGAAAATGAATTTGATTGATTGCAAGTGCTAGAGATGCATGAAGAGTTTTCAGAAGTATGTAGAAAGACTTGCTAAAATTTGGTCTGAAATGGGCTAAGCACCCACAAACATTTCTTTGAAGCAGTTAATGGATTGTCTAGTGTTGTTTGGGGTTAAAATATGTTAGAATACAATGAATTTAATTGATTACAAGTGCTAGAGATGCATGAAGAGTTTTTAGAAGTCTGTAGAACGTCATACTGAAATTCGGTCTGAAATGGGCTAAGAACCCACAAACATTGCTTTGAAGCATTAAATGGCTTGTCTGGTGTTGTTTGGGGTTAGAATATGTTATAACTCAATTAAATTGATTGATTAGAAGTGCTATAGATGCATGAAGAGTGTTTATAACTGTGGAGAAAGACTTGTTGAAATATGGTCCCAAATGGGCAAAGAACCTACAAAAATGTCTTTGAAGCAGTAAATGGCTTATCTAGTGTTGTTTGGGGTTTTTAATATGTTAGGATACAATGAATTTGATTGATTACAAGTGCTAGAGATGCATGAAGAGTGTTTAGAAGTGTGTAGAAAGACTTGCTGAAATTTGGTCTAAAATGGGCTAAGAACCCACAAACATGTCTTTGCTGCAGTTAATGGCTTTTCTAGTGTTGTTTGGGGTTAGAATATGTTAGAATACAATTAATTTGATTGATTACAAGTGCTAGAGATGCATGAAGAGTTTTCAGAAGTATGTAGAAACACTTGCTGAAATTTGGTCTGAAATGGGCTAAGAACCCACAAACAATACTTTGAAGCTGTTAATGGCTTGTCTAGTGTTTTTTGGGGTTAGAATATGTTAGAATACAATGAATTTGATTGATTGCAGGTGCTAGAGATGCATGAAGAGTTTTTAGAAGTGTGTAGAAAGACATGCTGAAATTTGGTCCGAAATGGGCTAAAAACCCACAAACATTTCTTTGAAGCAGTTAATGACTTTTCTAGTGTTTTTTGGGGTTAGAATATGTTTGAATATAATTAAATTAATTGATTGCAAGTGATATAGATGCATGAAGAGTGTTTAGAAGTGTGTAGAAAGACTTGCTGAAATTTGGTTCGAAATGGGCTAAGCACCCACAAACATTGCTTTGAAGCATTAAATGGCTTGTCTGGTGTTGTTTGGGGTAATAATATGTTAAAATACAGAAAATTTGATTGATTACAAGTGCTAGAAATGCATGAAGGCTGTTTAGAAGTGTGGAGAAAGACTTGTTGAAATTCGGTCCCAAATGGGCTAAGAACCTACAAACATGTCTTTGAAGCAGTAAATGGCTTATCTAGTGTTGTTTGGGGTTTAAATATGTTAGAATACAATGAATTTGATTGATTACAAGTGCTAGAGATGCATGAAGAGTTTTTAGAAGTGTGTAGAAAGACTTGCTGAAATTTGGTCTGAAATGGGCTAAGAACCCACAAACATTGCTTTGAAGCAGTTAATGGCTTGTCTAGTGTTTTTTGGGGTTAGAATATGTTAGAATACAATGAATTTGATTGATTGCAAGTGCTACAGATGCATGAAGAGTTTTTAGAAGTGTGTAGAAAGACATGCTGAAATTTGGTCCGAAATGGGCTAAAAACCCACAAACATTTCTTTGAAGCAGTTAATGGCTTTTCTAGTGTTTTTTGGGGTTAGAATAGGTTTGAATAAAATTAAATTAATTGATTGCAATTGATATAGATGCATGAAGAGTGTTTAGAAGTGTGTAGAAAGACTTGCTGTAATTTGGTTCGAAATGGGCTAAGCACCCACAAACATTGCTTTGAAGCATTAAATGGCTTGTCTGGTGTTTTTTGGGGTTAGAATATGCTACAATACAGAAAATTTGATTGATTACAAGTGCTAGAAATGCATGAAGGGTGTTTAGAAGTGTGGAGAAGGACTTGTTGAAATTCGGTCCCAAATGGGCTAAAAACCTACAAACATGTCTTTGAAGCAGTAAATGGCTTATCTAGTGTTGTTTGGGGTTTAAATATGTTAGAATACAATGAATTTGATTGATTACAAGTGCTAGAGATGCTTTGAAGAGTGTTTAGAAGCGTGTAGAAAGACTTGCTGAAATATGGTCCGAAATGGGCTAAGAACCCACAAACATGTCTTTGAAGCAGTAAATGGCTTGTCTAGTGTTTTTTGGGGTTAGAATATGTTACAATACAATGAATTTGATTGATTAAAAGTGCTAGAGATGCATGAAGAGTTTTTAGAAGTGTGGAGAAAGACTTGTTGAAATTCGGTCCCAAATGGGCTAAAAACCTACAAACATGTCTTTGAAGCAGTAAATGGCTTATCTAGTGTTGTTTGGGGTTTAAATATGTTAGAATACAACGAATTTGATTGATTACAAGTGTTAGAGATGCATGAAGAGTTTTCAGAAGTATGTAGAAAGACTTGCTAAAATTTGGTCTGAAATGGGCTAAGCACCCACAAACATTGCTTTGAAGCAGTCAATGGCTTGTCTAGTGTTGTTTGGGTTTAAAATATGTTAGAATACAATGA
Source organism: Capsella bursa-pastoris (assembly GCA_036452645.1). Lineage (NCBI taxonomy): Eukaryota > Viridiplantae > Streptophyta > Magnoliopsida > Brassicales > Brassicaceae > Capsella > Capsella bursa-pastoris. The sequence goes on from CP144192.1 coordinate 8,534,705, forward strand.
ATTTAATTGATTACAAGTGCTAGAGATGCATGAAGAGTTTTTAGAAGTCTGTAGAACGTCATACTGAAATTCGGTCTGAAATGGGCTAAGAACCCACAAACATTGCTTTGAAGCATTAAATGGCGTGTCTGGTGTTGTTTGGGGTTAGAATATGTTATAATTCAATTAAATTGATTGATTAGAAGTGCTACATATGCATGAAGAGTGTTTATAACTGTGGAGAAAGACTTGTTGAAATATGGTCCCAAATGGGCTAAGAACTTACAAACATGTCTTTGAAGCAGTAAATGGCTTATCTAGTGTTGTTTGTGGTTTTTAATATGTTAGGATACAATGAATTTGATTGATTACAAGGGCTAGAGATGCATGAAGAGTGTTTAGAAGTGTGTAGAAAGACTTGCTGAAATTTGGTTCGAAATGGGCTAAGCACCCACAAACATTGCTTTGAAGCATTAAATAGCTTGTCTGGTGTTGTTTGGAGTTAGAATATGTTACAATACAGAAAATTTGATTGATTACAAGTGCTAGAAATGCATGAAGGGTGTTTAGAAGTGTGGAGAAAGACTTGTTGAAATTCGGTCCCAAATGGGCTAAGAACCCACAAACAATGCTTTGAAGCTGTTAATGGCTTGTCTAGTGTTTTTTGGGGTTAGAATATGTTAGAATACAATGAATTTGATTGATTGCAGGTGCTAGAGATGCATGAAGAGTTTTTAGAAGTGTGTAGAAAGACATGCTGAAATTTGGTCCGAAATGGGCTAAAAACCCACAAACATTTCTTTGAAGCAGTTAATGACTTTTCTAGTGTTTTTTGGGGTTAGAATAGGTTTGAATATAATTAAATTATTTGATTGCAAGTGATATAGATGCATGAAGAGTGTTTAGAAGTGTGTAGAAAGACTTGCTGAAATTTGGTTCGAAATGGGCTAAGCACCCACAAACATTGCTTTGAAGCATTAAATGGCTTGTCTGGTGTTGTTTGGGGTTATAACATGTTAAAATACAGAAAATTTGATTGATTACAAGTGCTAGAAATGCATGAAGGCTGTTTAGAAGTGTGGAGAAAGACTTGTTGAAATTCGGTCCCAAATGGGCTAAGAACCTACAAACATGTCTTTTAAGCAGTAAATGGATTATCTAGTGTTGTTTGGGGTTTAAATATGTTAGAATACAATGAATTTGATTGATTACAAGTGCTAGAGATGCATGTAGAGTTTTTAGAAGTGTGTAGAAAGACTTGTTGAAATTCGGTCCCAAATGGGCTAAAAACCTACAAACATGTCTTTGAAGCAGTAAATGGCTTATCTAGTGTTGTTTGGGGTTTAAATATGTTAGAATACAATGAATTTGATTGATTACAAGTGCTAGAGATGCATGAAGAGTTTTCAGAAGTATGTAGAAAGACTTGCTAAAATTTGGTCTGAAATGGGCTAAGCACCCACAAACATTGCTTTGAAGCAGTCAATGGCTTGTCTAGTGTTGTTTGGGGTTAAAATATGTTAGAATACAATGAATTTAATTGATTACAAGTGCTAGAGATGCATGAAGAGTTTTTAGAAGTCTGTAGAACGTCATACTGAAATTCGGTCTGAAATGGGCTAAGAACCCACAAACATTGCTTTGAAGCATTAAATGGCGTGTCTGGTGTTGTTTGGGGTTAGAATATGTTATAATTCAATTAAATTGATTGATTAGAAGTGCTACAGATGCATGAAGAGTGTTTATAACTATGGAGAAAGACTTGTTGAAATATGGTCCCAAATGGGCTAAGAACCTACAAACATGTATTTGAAGCAGTAAATGGCTTATCTAGTGTTGTTTGTGGTTTTTAATATATTAGGATACAATGAATTTGATTGATTACAAGGGCTAGAGATGCATGAAGAGTGTTTAGAAGTGTGTAGAAAGACTTGCTGAAATTTGGTTCGAAATGGGCTAAGCACCCACAAACATTGCTTTGAAGCATTAAATAGCTTGTCTGGTGTTGTTTGGGGTTAGAATATGTTACAATACAGAAAATTTGATTGATTACAAGTGCTAGAAATGCATGAAGGGTGTTTAGAAGTGTGGAGAAAGACTTGTTGAAATTCGGTCCCAAATGGGCTAAGAACCCACAAACAATGCTTTGAAGCTGTTAATGGCTTGTCTAGTGTTTTTTGGGGTTAGAATATGTTAGAATACAATGAATTTGATTGATTGCAGGTGCTAGAGATGCATGAAGAGTTTTTAGAAGTGTGTAGAAAGACATGCTGAAATTTGGTCCGAAATGGGCTAAAAACCCACAAACATTTCTTTGAAGCAGTTAATGACTTTTCTAGTGTTTTTTGGGGTTAGAATATGTTTGAATATAATTAAATTATTTGATTGCAATTGATATAGATGCATGAAGAGTGTTTAGAAGTGTGTAGAAAGACTTGCTGAAATTTGGTTCGAAATGGGCTAAGCACCCACAAACATTGCTTTGAAGCATTAAATGGCTTGTCTGGTGTTGTTTGGGGTTAAAATATGTTAAAATACAGAAAATTTGATTGATTACAAGTGCTAGAAATGCATGAAGGCTGTTTAGAAGTGTGGAGAAAGACTTGTTGAAATTCGGTCCCAAATGGGCTAAGAACCTACAAACATGTCTTTGAAGCAGTAAATGGATTATCTAGTGTTGTTTGGGGTTTAAATATGTTAGAATACAATGAATTTGATTGATTACAAGTGCTAGAGATGCATGAAGAGTTTTTAGAAGTGTGTAGAAAGACTTGTTGAAATTCTGTCCCAAATGGGCTAAAAACCTACAAACATGTCTTTGAAGCAGTAAATGGCTTATCAAGTGTTGTTTGGGGTTTAAATATGTTAGAATACAATGAATTTGATTGATTACAAGTGCTAGAGATGCATGAAGAGTTTTCAGAAGTATGTAGAAAGACTTGCTAAAATTTGGTCTGAAATGGGCTAAGCACCCACAAACATTGCTTTGAAGCAGTCAATGGCTTGTCTAGTGTTGTTTGGGGTTAAAATATGTTAGAATACAATGAATTTAATTGATTACAAGTGCTAGAGATGCATGAAGAGTTTTTAGAAGTCTGTAGAACGTCATACTGAAATTCGGTCTAAAATGGGCTAAGAACCCACAAACATTGCTTTGAAGCATTAAATGGCGTGTCTGGTGTTGTTTGGGGTTAGAATATGTTATAATTCAATTAAATTGATTGATTAGAAGTGCTATAGATGCATGAAGAGTGTTTATAACTGTGGAGAAAGACTTGTTGAAATATGGTCCCAAATGGGCTAAGAACCTACAAACATGTCTTTGAAGCAGTAAATGGCTTATCTAGTGTTGTTTGTGGTTTTTAATATATTAGGATACAATGAATTTGATTGATTACAAGGGCTAGAGATGCATGAAGAGTGTTTAGAAGTGTGTAGAAAGACTTGCTGAAATTTGGTTCGAAATGGGCTAAGCACCCACAAACATTGCTTTGAAGCATTAAATAGCTTGTCTGGTGTAGTTTGGGGTTAGAATATGTTACAATACAGAAAATTTGATTGATTACAAGTGCTAGAAATGCATGAAGGGTGTTTAGAAGTGTGGAGAAAGACTTGTTGAAATTCGGTCCCAAATGGGCTAAGAACCTACAAACATGTCTTTGAAGCAGTAAATGGCTTATCTAGTGTTGTTTGGGGTTTAAATATGTTAGAATACAATGAATTTGATTGATTACAATTGCTAGAGATGCATGAAGAGTTTTTAGAAGTGTGTAGAAAAACTTGCTGAAATTTTGTCTGAAATGGGCTAAGAACCCACAAACATTGCTTTGAAGCAGTTAATGGCGTGTCTAGTGTTTTTTGGGGTTAGAATATGTTAGAATACAATGAATTTGATTGTTTGCAAGTGCTAGAGATGCATGAAGATTTTTTAGAAGTGTGCAGAAAGACATGCTGAAATTTGGTCCGAAATGGGCTAAAAACCCACAAACATTTCTTTGAAGCAGTTAATGGCTTTTCTAGTGTTTTTTTGGGGTTAGAATAGGTTTGAATAAAATTTAATTAATTGATTGCAAGTGATATAGATGCATGAAGAGTGTTTAGAAGTGTGTAGAAAGACATGCTGAAATTTGGTTCGAAATGGGCTAAGCACCCACAAACATTGCTTTGAAGCATTAAATGGCTTGTCTGGTGTTTTTTGGGGTTAGAATATGTTACAATATAGAAAATTTGATTGATTACAAGTGCTAGAAATGCATGAAGAGTGTTTAGAAGTGTGGAAAAAGACTTGTTGAAATTCGGTCCCAAATGGGCTAAGAACCTACAAACATGTCTTTGAAGCAGTAAATGGCTTATCTAGTGTTGTTTGGGGTTTAAATATGTTAGAATACAATGAATTTGATTGATTACAAGTGCTAGAGATGCATGAAGAGTGTTTAGAAGCGTGTAGAAAGACTTGCTGAAATATGGTCCGAAATGGGCTAAGAACCCACAAACATGTCTTTGAAGCAGTAAATGGCTTGTCTAGTGTTGTTTGGGGTTAGAATATGTTAGAATACAATGAATTTGATTGATTAAAAGTGCTAGAGATGCATGAAGATTTTTTAGAAGTGTGTAGAAAGACATGCTGAAATTTGGTCCGAAATGGGCTAAAAACCCACAAACATTTCTTTGAAGCAGTTAATGGCTTTTCTAGTGTTTTTTTGGGGTTAGAATAGGTTTGAATAAAATTTAATTAATTGATTGCAAGTGATATAGATGCATGAAGAGTGTTTAGAAGTGTGTAAAAAGACTTGCTGAAATTTGGTTCGAAATGGGCTAAGCACCCACAAACATTGCTTTGAAGCATTAAATGGCTTGTCTGGTGTTTTTTGGGGTTAGAGTATGTTACAATATAGAAAATTTGATTGATTACAAGTGCTAGAAATGCATGAAGGGTGTTTAGAAGTGTGGAAAAAGACTTGTTGAAATTCTGTCCCAAATGGGCTAAAAACCTACAAACATGTCTTTGAAGCAGTAAATGGCTTATCTAGTGTTGTTTGGGGTTTAAATATGTTAGAATACAATGAATTTGATTGATTACAAGTGCTAGAGATGCATGAAGAGTTTTCAGAAGTATGTAGAAAGACTTGCTAAAATTTGGTCTGAAATGGGCTAAGCACCCACAAACATTGCTTTGAAGCAGTCAATGGCTTGTCTAGTGTTGTTTGGGGTTAAAATATGTTAGAATACAATGAATTTAATTGATTACAAGTGCTAGAGATGCATGAAGAGTTTTTAGAAGTCTGTAGAACGTCATACTGAAATTCGGTCTGAAATGGGCTAAGAACCCACAAACATTGCTTTGAAGCATTAAATGGCGTGTCTGGTGTTGTTTGGGGTTAGAATATGTTATAATTCAATTAAATTGATTGATTAGAAGTGCTACAGATGCATGAAGAGTGTTTATAACTGTGGAGAAAGACTTGTTGAAATATGGTCCCAAATGGGCTAAGAACCTACAAACATGTCTTTGAAGCAGTAAATGGCTTATCTAGTGTTGTTTGTGGTTTTTAATATATTAGGATACAATGAATTTGATTGATTACAAGGGCTAGAGATGCATGAAGAGTGTTTAGAAGTGTGTAGAAAGACTTGCTGAAATTTGGTTCGAAATGGGCTAAGCACCCACAAACATTGCTTTGAAGCATTAAATAGCTTGTCTGGTGTAGTTTGGGGTTAGAATATGTTACAATACAGAAAATTTGATTGATTACAAGTGCTAGAAATGCATGAAGAGTGTTTAGAAGTGTGGAGAAAGACTTGTTGAAATTCGGTCCCAAATGGGCTAAGAACCTACAAACATGTCTTTGAAGCAGTAAATGGCTTATCTAGTGTTGTTTGGGGTTTAAATATGTTAGAATACAATGAATTTGATTGATTACAATTGCTAGAGATGCATGAAGAGTTTTTAGAAGTGTGTAGAAAAACTTGCTGAAATTTTGTCTGAAATGGGCTAAGAACCCACAAACATTGCTTTGAAGCAGTTAATGGCGTGTCTAGTGTTTTTTGGGGTTAGAATATGTTAGAATACAATGAATTTGATTGTTTGCAAGTGCTAGAGATGCATGAAGATTTTTTAGAAGTGTGCAGAAAGACATGCTGAAATTTGGTCCGAAATGGGCTAAAAACCCACAAACATTTCTTTGAAGCAGTTAATGGCTTTTCTAGTGTTTTTTTGGGGTTAGAATAGGTTTGAATAAAATTTAATTAATTGATTGCAAGTGATATAGATGCATGAAGAGTGTTTAGAAGTGTGTAGAAAGACATGCTGAAATTTGGTTCGAAATGGGCTAAGCACCCACAAACATTGCTTTGAAGCATTAAATGGCTTGTCTGGTGTTTTTTGGGGTTAGAATATGTTACAATATAGAAAATTTGATTGATTACAAGTGCTAGAAATGCATGAAGAGTGTTTAGAAGTGTGGAAAAAGACTTGTTGAAATTCGGTCCCAAATGGGCTAAGAACCTACAAACATGTCTTTGAAGCAGTAAATGGCTTATCTAGTGTTGTTTGGGGTTTAAATATGTTAGAATACAATGAATTTGATTGATTACAAGTGCTAGAAATGCATGAAGGGTGTTTAGAAGTGTGGAGAAAGACTTGTTGAAATTTGGTCCTAAATGGGCTAAGAACCTACAAACATGTCTTTGAAGCAGTAAATGGCTTATCTAGTGTTGTTTGGGGTTTAAATATGTTAGAATACAATGAATTTGATTGATTACAAGTGCTAGAGATGCATGAAGAGTGTTTAGAAGCGTGTAGAAAGACTTGATGAAATATGGTCCGAAATGGGCTAAGAACCCGCAAACATGTCTTTGAAGCAGTAAATGGCTTGTCTAGTGTTTTTTGGGGTTAGAATATGTTAGAATACAATGAATTTGATTGATTAAAAGTGCTAGAGATGCATGAAGAGTTTTCAGAAGTGTGTAGAAAGTCGAGCTGAAATTCGGTCCCAAATGGGCTAAGAACCCACAAACATGTCTTTGAAGCAGTAAATGGCTTGTCTGGTGTTGTTTGAGGTTAGAATATGTTAGAATTCAAAAAAAAATTGATTGATTACAAGTGCTAGAGATGCATGAAGAGTGTTTAGAAGTGTGGAGAAAGACTTGTTGAAATATGCTCCCAAATGGGCTAAGAACCTACAAACATGTCTTTGAAGCAGTAAATGGCTTATCTAGTGTTGTTTGGGGTTTAAATTTGTTAGAATACAATTAATTTGATTGATTACAAGTGCTAGAGATGCATGAAGAGTTTTCAGAAGTATGTAGAAAGACTTGCTAAAATTTGGTCTGAAATGGGCTAAGCACCCACAAACATTGCTTTGAAGCAGTTAATGGCTTGTCTAGTGTTTTTTGGGGTTAAAATATGTTAGAATACAATGAATTTAATTGATTACAAGTGCTAGAGATGCATGAAGAGTTTTTAGAAGTCTGTAGAACGTCATACTGAAATTCGGTCTGAAATGGGCTAAGAACCCACAAACATTGCTTTGAAGCATTAAATGGCTTGTCTGGTGTTGTTTGGGGTTAGAATATGTTATAATTCAATTAAATTGATTGATTAGAAGTGCTACAGATGCATGAAGAGTGTTTATAACTGTGGAGAAAGACTTGTTGAAATATGGTCCCAAATGGGCTAAGAACCTACAAACATGTCTTTGAAGCAGTAAATGGCTTATCTAGTGTTGTTTGGGGGTTTTAATATTTTAGGATACAATGAATTTGATTGATTACAAGTGCTAGAGATGCATGAAGAGTGTTTAGAAGTGTGTAGAAAGACTTGCTGAAATTTGGTCCAAAATGGGCTAAGAACCCACAAACATGTCTTTGCTGCAGTTAATGGCTTTTCTAGTGTTGTTTGGGGTTAGAATATGTTAGAATACAATTAATTTGATTGATTACAAGTGCTAGAGATGCATGAAGAGTTTTCAGAAGTATGTAGAAAGACTTGCTGAAATTTGGTCTGAAATGGGCTAAGAACCCACAAACATTGCTTTGAAGCAGTTAATGGCTTGTCTAGTGTTTTTTGGGGTTAGAATATGTTAGAATACAATGAATTTGATTGATTGCAGCTGCTAGAGATGCATGAAGAGTTTTTAGAAGTGTGTAGAAAGACATGCTGAAATTTGGTCCGAAATGGGCTAAGAACCCACAAAGATTTCTTTGAAGCACTTAATGGCTTTTCTAGTGTTTTTTGGGGTTAGAATATGTTTGAATATAATTAAATTAATTGATTGCAAGTGATATAGATGCATGAAGAGTGTTTAGAAGTGTGTAGAAAGACTTGCTGAAATTTGGTTCGAAATGGGCTAAGCACCCACAAACATTGCTTTGAAGCATTAAATGGCTCGTCTGGTGTTGTTTGGGGTTAGAATATGTTACAATACAGAATATTTGATTGATTACAAGTGCCAGAAATGCATGAAGGGTGTTTAGAAGTGTGGAGAAAGACTTGTTGAAATTTGGTCCCAAATGGGCTAAGAACCTACAAACATATCTTTGAAGCAGTAAATGGCTTATCTAGTGTTGTTTGGGGTTTAAATATGTTAGAATACAATGAATTTGATTGATTACAAGTGCTAGAGATGCATGAAGAGTGTTTAGAAGCGTGTAGAAAGACTTGCTGAAATATGGTCCGAAATGGGCTAAGAACCCACAAACATGTCTTTGAAGCAGTAAATGGCTTTGTCTAGTGTTGTTTGGGGTTAGAATATGTTAGAATACAATGAATTTGATTGATTAAAAGTGCTAGAGATGCATGAAGAGTTTTTCGAAGTGTGGAGAAAGACTTGTTGAAATTCGGTCCCAAATGGGCTAAAAACCTACAAACATGTCTTTGAAGCAGTAAATGGCTTATCTAGTGTTGTTTGGGGTTTAAATATGTTAGAATACAATAAATTTGATTGATTACAAGTGCTAGAGATGCATGAAGAGTTTTCAGAAGTATGTAGAAAGACTTGCTAAAATTTGGTCTGAAATGGGCTAAGCACCCACAAACATTGCTTTGAAGCAGTTAATGGCTTGTCTAGTGTTTTTTGGGGTTAAAATATGTTAGAATACAATGAATTTAATTGATTACAAGTGCTAGAGATGCATGAAGAGTTTTTAGAAGTCTGTAGAACGTCATACTGAAATTCGGTCTGAAATGGGCTAAGAACCCACAAACATTGCTTTGAAGCATTAAATGGCTTGTCTGGTGTTGTTTGGGGTTAGAATATGTTATAATTCAATTAAATTGATTGATTAGAAGTGCTACAGATGCATGAAGAGTGTTTATAACTGTGGAGAAAGACTTGTTGAAATATGGTCCTAAATGGGCTACGAACCTACAAATATGTCTTTGAAGCAGTAAATGGCTTATCTAGTGTTGTTTGGGGTTTTTAATATTTTAGGATACAATGAATTTGATTGATTACAAGTGCTAGAGATGCATGAAGAGTGTTTAGAAGTGTGTAGAAAGACTTGCTGAAATTTGGTCCAAAATGGGCTAAGAACCCACAAACATGTCTTTGCTGCAGTTAATGGCTTTTCTAGTGTTGTTTGGGGTTAGAATATGTTAGAATACAATTAATTTGATTGATTACAAGTGCTAGAGATGCATGAAGAGTTTTCAGAAGTATGTAGAAAGACTTGCTGAAATTTGGTCTGAAATGGGCTAAGAACCCACAAACATTGCTTTGAAGCTGTTAATGGCTTGTCTAGTGTTTTTTGGGGTTAGAATATGTTAGAATACAATGAATTTGATTGATTGCAGCTGCTAGAGATGCATGAAGAGTTTTTAGAAGTGTGTAGAAAGACATGCTGAAATTTGGTCCGAAATGGGCTAAGAACCCACAAAGATTTCTTTGAAGCAGTTAATGGCTTTTCTAGTGTTTTTTGGGGTTAGAATTTGTTTGAATATAATTAAATTAATTGATTGCAAGTGATATAGATGCATGAAGAGTGTTTAGAAGTGTGTAGAAAGACTTGCTGAAATTTGGTTCGAAATGGGCTAAGCACCCACAAACATTGCTTTGAAGCATTAAATGGCTTGTCTGGTGTTGTTTGGGGTTAGAATATGTTACAATACAGAAAATTTGATTCATTACAAGTGCTAGAAATTCATGAAGGGTGTTTAGAAGTGTGGAGAAAGACTTGTTGAAATTTGGTCCCAAATGGGCTAAGAACCTACAAACATATCTTTGAAGCAGTAAATGGCTTATCTAGTGTTGTTTGGGGTTTAAATATGTTAGAATACAATGAATTTGATTGATTACAAGTGCTAGAGATGCATGAAGAGTGTTTAGAAGCGTGTAGAAAGACTTGATGAAATATGGTCCGAAATGGGCTAAGAACCCGCAAACATGTCTTTGAAGCAGTAAATGGCTTGTCTAGTGTTTTTTGGGGTTAGGATATGTTAGAATACAATGAATTTGATTGATTAAAAGTGCTAGAGATGCATGAAGAGTTTTCAGAAGTGTGTAGAAAGTCTAGCTGAAATTTGGTCCGAAGTGGGCTAAGAACCCACAAAAATTGCTTTGAAGCATTAAATGGTTTGTCTGGTGTTGTTTGGGGTTAGAATATGTTAGAATTCAAAAAAAAAATTGATTGATTACAAGTGCTAGAGATGCATGAAGAGTGTTTAGAAGTGTGGAGAAAGACTTGTTGAAATATGCACCCAAATGGGCTAAGAACCTACAAACATGTCTTTGAAGCAGTAAATGGCTTATCTAATGTTGTTTGGGGTTTAAATTTGTTAGAATACAATTAATTTGATTGATTACAAGTGCTAGAGATGCATGAAGAGTTTTCAGAAGTATGTAGAAAGACTTGCTAAAATTTGGTCTGAAATGGGCTAAGCACCCACAAACATTGCTTTGAAGCAGTTAATGGCTTGTCTAGTGTTTTTTGGGGTTGAAATATGTTAGAATACAATGAATTTAATTGATTACAAGTGCTAGAGATGCATGAAGAGTTTTTAGAAGTCTGTAGAACGTCATACTGAAATTCGGTCTGAAATGGGCTAAGAACCCACAAACATTGCTTTGAAGCATTAAATGGCTTGTCTGGTGTTGTTTGGGGTTAGAATATGTTATAATTCAATTAAATTGATTGATTAGAAGTGCTACAGATGCATGAAGAGTGTTTATAACTGTGGAGAAAGACTTGTTGAAATATGGTCCCAAATGGGCTAAGAACCTACAAACATGTCTTTGAAGCAGTAAATGGCTTATCTAGTGTTGTTTGGGGTTTAAAAATGTTAGAATACAATGAATTTGATTGATTACAAGTGCTAGAGATGCATGAAGAGTGTTTAGAAGCGTGTAGAAAGACTTGCTGAAATTTGGTCCAAAATGGGCTAAGAACCCACAAACATGTCTTTGCTGCAGTTAATGGCTTTTCTAGTGTTGTTTGGGGTTAGAATATGTTAGAATACAATTAATTTGATTGATTACAAGTGCTAGAGATGCATGAAGAGTTTTCAGAAGTGTGTAGAAAGTCGAGCTGAAATTTGGTCCGAAGTGGGCTAAGAACCCACAAAAATTGCTTTGAAGCATTAAATGGCTTGTCTGGTGTTGTTTGGGGTTAGAATATGTTAGAATTCAAAAAAAAAATTGATTGATTACAAGTGCTAGAGATGCATGAAGAGTGTTTAGAAGTGTGGAGAAAGACTTGTTGAAATATGCTCCCAAATGGGCTAAGAACCTACAAACATGTCTTTGAAGCAGTAAATGGCTTATCTAGTGTTGTTTGGGGTTTAAATTTGTTAGAATACAATTAATTTGATTGATTACAAGTGCTAGAGATGCATGAAGAGTTTTTAGAAGTATGTTGAAAGACTTGCTGTAATTTGGTCTGAAATGGGCTAAGAACCATCAAAAATTGCTTTGAAGCAGTTAATGGCTTGTCTAGTGTTGTTTGGGGTTAGAATATGTTAGAATACAATGAATTTGATTGATTACAAGTGCTAGAGATGCATGAAGAGTTTTTAGAAGTGTGTAGAAAGTCATGCTGAAATTTGGTCCGAAATGGGCTAAGAACCCACAAACAATTCTTTGAAGCAGTAAATGGCTTGTCTAGTGTTGTTTGGGGTTAGAATATGTTAGAATACAATGAATTTGATTGATTAAAAGTGCTAGAGATGCATGAAGAGTTTTCGAAGTGTGGAGAAAGACTTGTTGAAATTCGGTCCCAAATGGGCTAAGAACCTACAAACATGTCTTTGAAGCAGTAAATGGCTTATCTAGTGTTGTTTGGGGTTTAAAAATGTTAGAATACAATGAATTTGATTGATTACAAGTGCTAGAGATGCATGAAGAGTTTTTAGAAGTGTGTAGAAAGTCATGCTGAAATTTGGTCCGAAATGGGCTAAGAACCCACAAACATTTCTTTGAAGCAGTAAATGGCTTGTCTAGTGTTGTTTGGGGTTAGAATATGTTAGAATACAATGAATTTGATTGATTAAAAGTGCTAGAGATGCATGAAGAGTTTTTCGAAGTGTGGAGAAAGATTTGTTGAAATTCGGTCCCAAATGGGCTAAAAACCTACAAACATGTCTTTGAAGCAGTAAATGGCTTATCTAGTGTTGTTTGGGGTTTAAATTTGTTAGAATACAATGAATTTGATTGATTACAAGTGCTAGAGATGCATGAAGAGTTTTCAGAAGTATGTAGAAAGACTTGCTGAAATTTGGTCTGAAATGGGCTAAGAACCCACAAACATTGCTTTGAAGCTGTTAATGGCTTGTCTAGTGTTTTTTGGGGTTAGAATATGTTAGAATACAATGAATTTGATTGATTGCAGCTGCTAGAGATGCATGAAGAGTTTTTAGAAGTGTGTAGAAAGACATGCTGAAATTTGGTCCGAAATGGGCTAAGAACCCACAAACATTTCTTTGAAGCAGTTAATGGCTTTTCTAGTGTTTTTTGGGGTTAGAATATGTTTGAATATAATTAAATTAATTGATTGCAAGTGATATAGATACATGAAGAGTGTTTAGAAGTGTGTAGAAAGACTTGCTGAAATTTGGTTCGAAATGGGCTAAGCACCCACAAACATTGCTTTGAAGCATTAAATGGCTTGTCTGGTGTTGTTTGGGGTTAGAATATGTTACAATACAGAAAATTTGATTGATTACAAGTGCTAGAAATGCATGAAGGGTGTTTAGAAGTGTGGAGAAAGACTTGTTGAAATTCGGTCCCAAATGGGCTAAGAACCTACAAACATGTCTTTGAAGCAGTAAATGGCTTATCTAGTGTTGTTTGGGGTTTAAATATGTTAGAATACAATGAATTTGATTGATTACAAGTGCTAGAGATGCATGAAGAGTGTTTAGAAGTGTGTAGAAAGACTTGCTGAAATTTGGTCCAAAATGGGCTAAGAACCCACAAACATGTCTTTGCTGCAGTTAATGGCTTTTCTAGTGTTGTTTGGGGTTAGAATATGTTAGAATACAATTAATTTGATTGATTACAAGTGCTAGAGATGCATGAAGAGTTTTCAAAAGTATGTAGAAAGACTTGCTGAAATTTGGTCTGAAATGGGCTAAGAACCCACAAACATTGCTTTGAAGCTGTTAATGGCTTGTCTAGTGTTTTTTGGGGTTAGAATATGTTAGAATACAATGAATTTGATTGAATGCAGGTGCTAGAGATGCATGAAGAATTTTTAGAAGTGTGTAGAAAGACATGCTGAAATTTGGTCCGAAATGGGCTAAGAACCCACAAACATTTCTTTGAAGCAGTTAATGGCTTTTCTAGTGTTTTTTGGGGTTAGAATATGTTTGAATATAATTAAATTAATTGATTGCAAGTGATATAGATAGATCAAGAGTGTTTAGAAGTGTGTAGAAAGACTTGCTGAAATTTGGTTCGAAATGGGCTAAGCACCCACAAACATTGCTTTGAAGCATTAAATGGCTTGTCTGGTGTTGTTTGGGGTTAGAATATGTTACAATACAGAAAATTTGATTGATTACAAGTGCTAGAAATGCATGAAGGGTGTTTAGAAGTGTGGAGAAAGACTTGTTGAAATTCGGTCCCAAATGGGCTAAGAACCTACAAACATGTCTTTGAAGCAGTAAATGGCTTATCTAGTGTTGTTTGGGGTTTAAATATGTTAGAATACAATGAATTTGATTGATTACAAGTGCTAGAGATGCATGAAGAGTGTTTAGAAGTGTGTAGAAAGACTTGCTGAAATTTGGTCCAAAATGGGCTAAGAACCCACAAACATGTCTTTGCTGCAGTTAATGGCTTTTCTAGTGTTGTTTGGGGTTAGAATATGTTAGAATACAATTAATTTAATTGATTACAAGTGCTAGAGATGCATGAAGAGTTTTCAAAAGTATGTAGAAAGACATGCTGAAATTTGGACCGAAATGGGCTAAGAACCCACAAACATTTCTTTGAAGCAGTTAATGGCTTTTCTAGTGTTTTTTGGGGTTAGAATATGTTTGAATATAATTAAATTAATTGATTGCAAGTGATATAGATGCATGAAGAGTGTTTAGAAGTGTGTAGAAAGACTTGCTGAAATTTGGTTCGAAATGGGCTAAGCACCCACAAACATTGCTTTGAAGCATTAAATAGCTTGTCTGGTGTTGTTTGGGGTTAGAATATGTTACAATACAGAAAATTTGATTGATTACAAGTGCTAGAAATGCATGAAGGGTGTTTAAAAGTGTGGAGAAAGACTTGTTGAAATTCGGTCTTAAATGGGCTAAGAACCTACAAACATGTCTTTGAAGCAGTAAATGGCTTATCTAGTGTTGTTTGGGGTTTAAATATGTTAGAATACAATGAATTTGATTGATTACAAGTGCTAGAGATGCATGAAGAGTGTTTAGAAGCGTGTAGAAAGACTTGATGAAATATGGTCCGAAATGGGCTAAGAACCCGCAAACATGTCTTTGAAGCAGTAAATGGCTTGTCTAGTGTTTTTTGGGGTTAGAATATGTTAGAATACAATGAATTTGATTGATTAAAAGTGCTAGAGATGCATGAAGAGTTTTCAGAAGTGTGTAGAAAGTCGAGCTGAAATTTGGTCCGAAGTGTGCTAAAAACCCACAAATATTGCTTTGAAGCATTAAATGGCTTGTCTGGTGTTGTTTGGGGTTAGAATATGTTAGAATTCAAAAAAAAAATTGATTGATTACAAGTGCTAGAGATGCATGAAGAGTTTTTCGAAGTATGTAGAAAGACTTGCTGTAATTTGGTCTGAAATGGGCTAAAAACCATCAAAAATTGCTTTGAAGCAGTTAATGGCTTGTCTAGTGTTGTTTGGGGTTAGAATATGTTAGAATACAATGAATTTGATTGATTACAAGTGCTAGAGATGCATGAAGAGTTTTTAGAAGTGTGTAGAAAGTCATGCTAAAATTTGGTCCGAAATGGGCTAAGAACCCACAAACATTTCTTTGAAGCAGTAAATGGCTTGTCTAATGTTGTTTGGGGTTAGAATATGTTAGAATACAATGAATTTGATTGATTAAAAGTGCTAGAGATGCATGAAGAGTTTTTAGAAGTGTTGAGAAAGACTTGTTGAAATTATGTCCCAAATGGGCTAAGAACCTACAAACATGTCTTTGAAGCAGTAAATGGCTTATCTAGTGTTGTTTGGGGTTTAAATATGTTAGAATACAATGAATTTGATTGATTACAAGTGCTAGAGATGCATGAAGAGTGTTTAGAAGCGTGTAGAAAGACTTGCTGAACTATGGTCTGAAATGGGCTAAGAACCCACAAACATGTCTTTGAAGCAGTAAATGTCTTGTCTAGTGTTGTTTGGGGTTTTTAATATTTTAGGATACAATGAATTTGATTGATTACAAGTGCTAGAATTGCATGAAGAGTGTTTAGAAGTGTGTAGAAAGACTTGCTGAAATTTGGTCCAAAATGGGCTAAGAACCCACAAACATATCTTTGCTGCAGTTAATGGCTTTCTAGTGTTGTTTGGGGTTAGAATATGTTAGAATACAATTAATTTGATTGATTACAAGTGCTAGAGATGCATGAAGAGTTTTCAGAGGTATGTAGAAAGACTTGCTGAAATTTGGTCTGAAATGGGCTAAGAACCCACAAACATTGCTTTGAAGCTGTTAATGGCTTGTCTAGTGTTTTTTGGGGTTAGAATATGTTAGAATACAATGAATTTGATTGATTGCAGGTGCTAGAGATGCATGAAGAGTTTTGAGAAGTGTGTAGAAAGACATGCTGAAATTTGGTCCGAAATGGGCTAAGAACCCACAAACATTTCTTTGAAGCAGTTAATGGCTTTTCTAGTGTTTTTTGGGGTTAGAATATGTTTGAATATAATTAAATTAATTGATTGCAAGTGATATAGATGCATGAAGAGTGTTTAGAAGTGTGTAGAAAGACTTGCTGAAATTTAGTTCGAAATGGGCTAAGCACCCACAAACATTGCTTTGAAGCAAATGGCTTGTCTGGTGTTGTTTGGGGTTAGAATATGTTACAATACAGAAATTTTGATTGATTACAAGTGCTAGAAATGCATGAAGGGTGTTTAGAAGTGTGGAGAAAGACTTGTTGAAATTCGGTCCCAAATGGGCTAAGAACCTACAAACATGTCTTTGAAGCAGTAAATGGCTTATCTAGTGTTGTTTGGGGTTTAAATATGTTAGAATACAATGAATTTGATTGATTACAAGTGCTAGAGATGCATGAAGAGTGTTTAGAAGCGTGTAGAAAGACTTGGTGAAATATGGTCCGAAATGGGCTAAGAACCCGCAAACATGTCTTTGAAGCAGTAAATGGCTTGTCTAGTGTTTTTTTGGGGTTAGAATATGTTAGAATACAATGAATTTGATTGATTAAAAGTGCTAGAGATGCATGAAGAGTTTTCAGAAGTGTGTAGAAAGTCGTGCTGAAATTTGGTCCGAAGTGGGCTAAGAACCCACAAACATTTCTTTGAAGCAGTAAATGGCTTGTCTAATGTTGTTTGGGGTTAGAATATGTTAGAATACAATGAATTTGATTGATTAAAAGTGCTAGAGATGCATGAAGAGTTTTTAGAAGTGTGGAGAAAGACTTGTTGAAATTCTGTCCCAAATGGGCTAAGAACCTACAAACATGTCTTTGAAGCAGTAAATGGCTTATCTAGTGTTGTTTGGGGTTTAAATATGTTAGAATACAATGAATTTGATTGATTACAAGTGCTAGAGATGCATGAAGAGTGTTTAGAAGCGTGTAGAAAGACTTGCTGAAATATGGTCTGAAATGGGCTAAGAACCCACAAACATGTCTTTGAAGCAGTAAATGCCTTGTCTAGTGTTTTTTGGGGTTAGAATATGTTAGAATACAATGAATTTGATTGATTAAAAGTGCAAGAGATGCATGAAGAGTTTTTCGAAGTGTGGAGAAAGACTTGTTGAAATTCGGTCGCAAATGGGCTAAAAACTTACAAACATGTCTTTGAAGCAGTAAATGGCTTATCTAGTGTTGTTTGGGGTTTAAATATGTTAGAATACAATTAATTTGATTGATTACAAGTGCTAAAGATGCATGAAGAGTTTTCAGAAGTATGTAGCAAGACTTGCTAAAATTTGGTCTGAAATGGGCTAAGCACCCACAAACATTGCTTTGAAGCAGTTAATGGCTTGTCTAGTGTTGTTTGGGGTTAAAATATGTTAGAATACAATGAATTTAATTGATTACAAGTGCTAGAGATGCATGAAGAGTTTTTAGAAGTCTGTAGAACGTCATACTGAAATTCGGTCTGAAATGGGCTAAGAACCCACAAACATTGCTTTGAAGCATTAAATGGCTTGTCTGGTGTTGTTTGGGGTTAGAATATGTTATAATTCAATTAAATTGATTGATTAGAAGTGCTACAGATGCATGAAGAGTGTTTATAACTGTGGAGAAAGACTTGTTGAAATATGGTCCCAAATGGGCTAAGAACCTACAAACATGTCTTTGAAGCAGTAAATGGCTTATCTAGTGTTGTTTGGGGTTTTTAATATTTTAGGATACAATGAATTTGATTGATTACAAGTGCTAGAGATGCATGAAGAGTGTTTAGAAGTGTGTAGAAAGACTTGCTGAAATTTGGTCCAAAATGGGCTAAGAACCCACAAACATATCTTTGCTGCAGTTAATGGCTTTCTAGTGTTGTTTGGGGTTAGAATATGTTAGAATACAATTAATTTGATTGATTACAAGTGCTAGAGATGCATGAAGAGTTTTCAGAGGTATGTAGAAAGACTTGCTGAAATTTGGTCTGAAATGGGCTAAGAACCCACAAACATTGCTTTGAAGCTGTTAATGGCTTGTCTAGTGTTTTTTGGGGTTAGAATATGTTATAATACAATGAATTTGATTGATTGCAGGTGCTAGAGATGCATGAAGAGTTTTGAGAAGTGTGTAGAAAGACATGCTGAAATTTGGTCCGAAATGGGCTAAGAACCCACAAACATTTCTTTGAAGCAGTTAATGGCTTTTCTAGTGTTTTTTGGGGTTAGAATATGTTTGAATATAATTAAATTAATTGATTGCAAGTGATATAGATGCATGAAGAGTGTTTAGAAGTGTGTAGAAAGACTTGCTGAAATTTAGTTCGAAATGGGCTAAGCACCCACAAACATTGCTTTGAAGCATTAAATGGCTTGTCTGGTGTTGTTTGGGGTTAGAATATGTTACAATACAGAAATTTTGATTGATTACAAGTGCTAGAAATGCATGAAGGGTGTTTAGAAGTGTGGAGAAAGACTTGTTGAAATTCGGTCCCAAATGGGCTAAGAACCTACAAACATGTCTTTGAAGCAGTAAATGGCTTATCTAGTGTTGTTTGGGGTTTAAATATGTTAGAATACAATGAATTTGATTGATTACAAGTGCTAGAGATGCATGAAGAGTGTTTAGAAGCGTGTAGAAAGACTTGGTGAAATATGGTCCGAAATGGGCTAAGAACCCGCAAACATGTCTTTGAAGCAGTAAATGGCTTGTCTAGTGTTTTTTTTGGGGTTAGAATATGTTAGAATACAATGAATTTGATTGATTAAAAGTGCTAGAGATGCATGAAGAGTTTTCAGAAGTGTGTAGAAAGTCGTGCTGAAATTTGGTCCGAAGTGGGCTAAGAACCCACAAACATTTCTTTGAAGCAGTAAATGGCTTGTCTAATGTTGTTTGGGGTTAGAATATGTTAGAATACAATGAATTTGATTGATTAAAAGTGCTAGAGATGCATGAAGAGTTTTTAGAAGTGTGGAGAAAGACTTGTTGAAATTCTGTCCCAAATGGGCTAAGAACCTACAAACATGTCTTTGAAGCAGTAAATGGCTTATCTAGTGTTGTTTGGGGTTTAAATATGTTAGAATACAATGAATTTGATTGATTACAAGTGCTAGAGATGCATGAAGAGTGTTTAGAAGCGTGTAGAAAGACTTGCTGAAATATGGTCTGAAATGGGCTAAGAACCCACAAACATGTCTTTGAAGCAGTAAATGGCTTGTCTAGTGTTTTTTGGGGTTAGAATATGTTAGAATACAATGAATTTGATTGATTAAAAGTGCAAGAGATGCATGAAGAGTTTTTCGAAGTGTGGAGAAAGACTTGTTGAAATTCGGTCGCAAATGGGCTAAAAACCTACAAACATGTCTTTGAAGCAGTAAATGGCTTATCTAGTGTTGTTTGGGGTTTAAATATGTTAGAATACAATTAATTTGATTGATTACAAGTGCTAAAGATGAATGAAGAGTTTTCAGAAGTATGTAGCAAGACTTGCTAAAATTTGGTCTGAAATGGGCTAAGCACCCACAAACATTGCTTTGAAGCAGTTAATGGCTTGTCTAGTGTTGTTTGGGGTTAAAATATGTTAGAATACAATGAATTTAATTGATTACAAGTGCTAGAGATGCATGAAGAGTTTTTAGAAGTCTGTAGAACGTCATACTGAAATTCGGTCTGAAATGGGCTAAGAACCCACAAACATTGCTTTGAAGCATTAAATGGCTTGTCTGGTGTTGTTTGGGGTTAGAATATGTTATAATTCAATTAAATTGATTGATTAGAAGTGTTACAGATGCATGAAGAGTGTTTATAACTGTGGAGAAAGACTTGTTGAAATATGGTCCCAAATGGGCTAAGAACCTACAAACATGTCTTTGAAGCAGTAAATGGCTTATCTAGTGTTGTTTGGGGTTTTTAATATTTTAGGATACAATGAATATGATTGATTACAAGTGCTAGAGATGCATGAAGAGTGTTTAGAAGTGTGTAGAAAGACTTGCTGAAATTTGGTCCAAAATGGGCTAAGAACCCACAAACATATCTTTGCTGCAGTTAATGGCTTTCTAGTGTTGTTTGGGGTTAGAATATGTTAGAATACAATTAATTTGATTGATTACAAGTGCTAGAGATGCATGAAGAGTTTTCAGAGGTATGTAGAAAGACTTGCTGAAATTTGGTCTGAAATGGGCTAAGAACCCACAAACATTGCTTTGAAGCTGTTAATGGCTTGTCTAGTGTTTTTTGGGGTTAGAATATGTTAGAATACAATGAATTTGATTGATTGCAGGTGCTAGAGATGCATGAAGAGTTTTGAGAAGTGTGTAGAAAGACATGCTGAAATTTGGTCCGAAATGGGCTAAGAACCCACAAACATTTCTTTGAAGCAGTTAATGGCTTTTCTAGTGTTTTTTGGGGTTAGAATATGTTTGAATATAATTAAATTAATTGATTGCAAGTGATATAGATGCATGAAGAGTGTTTAGAAGTGTGTAGAAAGACTTGCTGAAATTTAGTTCGAAATGGGCTAAGCACCCACAAACATTGCTTTGAAGCATTAAATGGCTTGTCTGGTGTTGTTTGGGGTTAGAATATGTTACAATACAGAAATTTTGATTGATTATAAGTGCTAGAAATGCATGAAGGGTGTTTAGAAGTGTGGAGAAAGACTTGTTGAAATTCGGTCCCAAATGGGCTAAGAACCTACAAACATGTCTTTGAAGCAGTAAATGGCTTATCTAGTGTTGTTTGGGGTTTAAATATGTTAGAATACAATGAATTTGATTGATTACAAGTGCTAGAGATGCATGAAGAGTGTTTAGAAGCGTGTAGAAAGACTTGGTGAAATATGGTCCGAAATGGGCTAAGAACCGGCAAACATGTCTTTGAAGCAGTAAATGGCTTGTCTAGTGTTTTTTTGGGGTTAGAATATGTTAGAATACAATGAATTTGATTGATTAAAAGTGCTAGAGATGCATGAAGAGTTTTCAGAAGTGTGTAGAAAGTCGTGCTGAAATTTGGTCCGAAGTGGGCTAAGAACCCACAAAAATTGCTTTGAAGCATTAAATGGCTTGTCTCGTTTTGTTTGGGGTTAGAATATGTTAGAATTCAAAAAAAAAATTGATTGATTACAAGTGCTAGAGATGCATGAAGAGTGTTTAGAAGTGTGGAGAAAGACTTGTTGAAATATGCTCCCAAATGGGCTAAGAACCTACAAACATGTCTTTGAAGCAGTAAATGGCTTATCTAGTGTTGTTTGGGGTTTAAATTTGTTAGAATACAATGAATTTGATTGATTACAGGTGCTAGAGATGCATGAAGAGTTTTTAGAAGTATGTAGAAAGACTTGCTGTAATTTGGTCTGAAATGGGCTAAGAACCATCAAAAATTGCTTTGAAGCAGTTAATGGCTTGTCTAGTGTTGTTTGGGGTTAGAATATGTTAGAATACAATGAATTTGATTGATTACAAGTGCTAGAGATGCATGAAGAGTTTTTAGAAGTGTGTAGAAAGTCATGCTGAAATTTGGTCCGAAATGGGCTAAGAACCCACAAACATTTCTTTGAAGCAGTAAATGGCTTGTCTAGTGTTGTTTGGGGTTAGAATATGTTAGATTACAATGAATTTGATTGATTAAAAGTGCTAGAGATGCATGAAGAGTTTTTAGAAGTGTGGAGAAAGACTTGTTGAAATTCGGTCCCAAATGGGCTAAGAACCTACAAACATGTCTTTGAAGCAGTAAATGGCTTATCTAGTGTTGTTTTGGGTTTTTAATATTCTAGGATACAATGAATTTGATTGATTACAAGTGCTAGAGATGCATGAAGAGTGTTTAGAAGTGTGTAGAAAGACTTGCTGAAATTTGGTCCAACATGGGCTAAGAACCCACAAACATGTCTTTGCTGCAGTTAATGGCTTTTCTAGTGTTGTTTGGGGTTAGAATATGTTAGAATACAATTAATTTGATTGATTACAAGTGCTAGAGATGCAAGAAGAGTTTTCAGAAGTATGTAGAAAGACTTGCTGAAATTTGGTCTGAAATGGGCTAAGAACCCACAAACATTGCTTTGAAGCTGTTAATGGCTTGGCTAGTGTTTTTTGGGGTTAGAATATGTTAGAATACAATGAATTTGATTGATTGCAGGTGCTAGAGATGCATGAAGAGTTTTTAGAAGTGTGTAGAAAGACATGCTGAAATTTGGTCCGAAATGGGCTAAGAACCCACAAACATTTCTTTGAAGCAGTTAATGGCTTTTCTAGTGTTTTTTGGGGTTAGAATATGTTTGAATATAATTAAATTAATTGATTGCACGTGATATAGATGCATGAAGAATGTTTAGAAGTGTGTAGAAAGACTTACTGAAATTTGGTTCGAAATGGGCTAAGCACCCACAAACATTGCTTTGAAGCATTAAATGGCTTGTCTGGTGTTGTTTGGGGTTAGAACATGTTACAATACAGAAAATTTGATTGATTACAAGTGCTAGAAATGCATGAAGTGTGTTTAGAAGTGTGGAGAAAGACTTGTTGAAATTCGGTCCCAAATGGGCTAAGAACCTACAAACATGTCTTTGAAGCAGTAAATGGCTTATCTAGTGTTGTTTGGGGTTTTTAATATTTTAGGATACAATGGGCTAAGAACCCACAAACATTTCTTTGAAGCAGTTAATGGCTTTTCTAGTGTTTTTTGGGGTTAGAATATGTTTGAATATAATTAAATTAATTGATTGCAAGTGATATAGATGCATGAAGAGTGTTTAGAAGTGTGTAAAAAGACTTGCTGAAATTTGGTTCGAAATGGGCTAAGCACCCACACACATTGCTTTGAAGCATTAAATGGCTTATCTGGTGTTGTTTGGGGTTAGAATATGTTACAATACAGAAAATTTGATTGATTACAAGTGCTAGAAATGCATGAAGGGTGTTTAGAAGTGTGGAGAAAGACTTGTTGAAATTCGGTCCCAAATGGGCTAAGAACCTACAAACATGTCTTTGAAGCAGTAAATGGCTTATCTAGTGTTGTTTGGGGTTTAAATATGTTAGAATACAATGAATTTGATTGATTACAAGTGCTAGAGATGCATGAAGAGTGTTTAGAAGCGTGTAGAAAGACTTGATGAAATATGGTCCGAAATGGGCTAAGAACCCGCAAACATGTCTTTGAAGCAGTAAATGGCTTGTCTAGTGTTGTTTGGGGTTAGAATATGTTAGAATACAATGAATTTGATTGATTAAAAGTGCTAGAGATGCATGAAGAGTTTTCAGAAGTGTGTAGAAAGTCGTGCTGAAATTTGGTTCGAAGTGGGCTAAGAACCCACAAAAATTGCTTTGAAGCATTAAATGGTTTGTCTGGTGTTGTTTGGGGTTAGAATATGTTAGAATTCAAAAAAAAAATTGATTGATTACAAGTGCTAGAGATGCATGAAGAGTGTTTAGAAGTGTGGAGAAAGACTTGTTGAAATATGCTCCCAAATGGTCTAAGAACCTACAAACATGTCTTTGAAGCAGTAAATGGCTTATCTAGTGTTGTTTGGGGTTTAAATTTGTTAGAATACAATGAATTTGATTGATTACAAGTGCTAGAGATGCATGAAGAGTTTTTAGAAGTATGTAGAAAGACTTGCTGTAATTTGGTCTGAAATGGGCTAAGAACCATCAAACATTGCTTTGAAGCAGTTAATGGCTTGTCTAGTGTTGTTTGGGGTTAGAATATGTTAGAATAAAATGAATTTGATTGATTACAAGTGCTAGAGATGCATGAAGAGTTTTTAGAAGTGTGTAGAAAGTCATGCTGAAATTTGGTCCGAAATGGGCTAAGAACCCACAAACATTTCTTTGAAGCAATTAATGGCTTTTCTAGTATTTTTTGGGGTTAGAATATGTTTGAATACAATTAATTTAATTGATTGCAAGTGATATAGATGCATGAAGAGTGTTTAGAAGTGTGTAGAATGACTTGCTGAAATTTGCTCCGAAATGGGCTAAGCACCCACAAACATTGCTTTGAAGCATTAAATGGATAGTCTGGTGTTATTTGGGGTTAGAATATGTTACAATACAGAAATTTTGATTGATTACAAGTGCTAGAAATGCATGAAGGGTGTTTAGAAGTGTGGAGAAAGACTTGTTGAAATTCGGTCCCAAATGGGCTAAGAACCTACAAACATGTCTTTGAAGCAGTAAATGGCTTATCTAGTGTTGTTTGGGGTTTAAATATGTTAGAATACAATGAATTTGATTGATTACAAGTGCTAGAGATGCATGAAGAGTTTTTAGAACTGTGTAGAAAGACTTGCTGAAATTTGGTCTGAAATGGGCTAAGAACCCACAAACATTGCTTTGAAGCAGTTAATGGCTTGTCTAGTATTTTTTGGGGTTAGAATATGTTAGAATACAATGAATTTGATTGATTGCAAGTGCTAGAGATGCATGAAGAGTTTTTAGAAGTGTGTAGAAAGACATGCTGAAATTTGGTCTTAAATGGGCTAAAAACCCACAAACATTTCTTTGAAGCAGTTAATGGATTTTCTAGTGTTTATTGGGGTTAGAATAGGTTTGAATACAATTAAATTAATTGATTGGAAGTGATATAGATGCATGAAGAGTGTTTAGAAGTGTGTAGAAAGACTTGCTGAAATTTGGTTCGAAATGGGCTAAGCACCCACAAACATTGCTTTGAAGCATTAAATGGCTTGTCTGGTGTTTTTTGGGGTTAGAATATGTTACAATACAGAAAATTTGATTGATTACAAGTGCTAGAAATGCATGAAGGGTGTTTAGAAGTGTGTAGAAAGACTTGTTGAAATTCGGTCCCAAATGAGCTAAGAACCTACAAACATGTCTTCGAAGCAGTAAATGGCTTATCTAGTGTTGTTTGGGGTTTAAATATGTTAGAATACAATGAATTTGATTGATTACAAGTGCTAGAGATGCATGAAGAGTTTTTAGAAGTATGTAGAAAGACTTGCTGTAATTTGGTCTGAAATGGGCTAAGAACCATCAAACATTGCTTTGAAGCAGTTAATGGCTTGTCTAGTGTTGTTTGGGGTTAGAATATGTTAGACTACAATGAATTTAATTGATTACAAGTGCTAGAGATGCATGAAGAGTTTTTAGAAGTCTGTAGAACGTCATACTGAAATTCGGTCTGAAATGGGCTAAGAACCCACAAACATTGCTTTGAAGCATTAAATGGCTTGTCTGGTGTTGTTTGGGGTTAGAATATGTTATAATTCAATTAAATTGATTGATTAGAAGTGCTACAGATGCATGAAGAGTGTTTATAACTGTGGAGAAAGACTTGTTGAAATATGGTCCTAAATGGGCTAAGAACCTACAAACATGTCTTTGAAGCAGTAAATGGCTTATCTAGTGTTGTTTGGGGTTTTTAATATTTTAGGATACAATGGGCTAAGAACCCACAAACATGTCTTTGCTGCAGTTAATGGCTTTTCTAGTGTTGTTTGGGGTTAGAATATGTTAGAATACAATTAATTTGATTGATTTCAAGTGCTAGAGATACATGAAGAGTTTTCAGAAGTATGTAGAAAGACTTGCTGAAATTTGGTTCGAAATAGGCTAAGAACCCACAAACATTTCTTTGAAGCATTAAATGGCTTGTCTGGTGTTGTTTGGGGTTAGAATATGTTACAATACAGAAAATTTGATTGAATACAAGTGTTAGAAATGCATGAAGGGTGTTTAGAAGTGTGGAGAAAGACTTGTTGAAATTCGGTCCCAAACGGGCTAAGAACCTACAAACATGTCTTTGAAGCAGTAAATGGCTTATCTAGTGTTGTTTGGGGTTTAAATATGTTAGAATACAATGAATTTGATTGATTACAAGTGCTAGAGATGCATGAAGAGTGTTTAGAAGCGTGTAGAAAGACTTGATGAAATATGGTCCGAAATGGGCTAAGAACCCGCAAACATGTCTTTGAAGCAGTAAATGGCTTGTCTAGTGTTTTTTGGGATTAGAATATGTTAGAATACAATGAATTTGATTGATTAAAAGTGCTAGAGATGCATGAAGAGTTTTCAGAAGTGTGTAGAAAGTCGTGCTGAAATTTGGTCCGAAGTGGGCTAAGAACCCACAAAAATTGCTTTGAAGCATTAAATGGCTTGTCTGGTGTTGTTTGGGGTTAGAATATGTTAGAATTCAAAAAAAAAATGATTGATTACAAGTGCTAGAGATGCATGAAGAGTGTTTAGAAGTGTGGAGAAAGACTTGTTGAAATATGCTCCCAAATGGGCTAAGAACCTACAAACATGTCTTTGAAGCAGTAAATGGCTTATCTAGTGTTGTTTGGGGTTTAAATTTGTTAGAATACAATGAATTTGATTGATTACAAGTGCTAGAGATGCATGAAGAGTTTTTAGAAGTATGTAGAAAGACTTGCTGTAATTTGGTCTGAAATGGGCTAAGAACCATCAAAAATTGCTTTGAAGCAGTTAATGGCTTGTCTAGTGTTGTTTGGGGTTAGAATATGTTAGAATACAATGAATTTGATTGATTACAAGTGCTAGAGATGCATGAAGAGTTTTTAGAAGTGTGTAGAAAGTCATGCTGAAATTTGGTCCGAAATGGGCTAAGAACCCACAAACATTTCTTTGAAGCAGTAAATGGCTTGTCTAGTGTTGTTTGGGGTTAGAATATGTTAGAATACAATGAATTTGATTGATTAAAAGTGCTAGAGATGCATGAAGAGTTTTTAGAAGTGTGGAGAAAGACTTGTTGAAATTCGGTCCTAAATGGGCTAAGAACCTACAAACATGTCTTTGAAGCAGTAAATGGCTTATCTAGTGTTGTTTGGGGTTTAAATATGTTAGAATACAATGAATTTGATTGATTTCAAGTGCTAGAGATGCATGAAGAGTGTTTAGAAGCGTGTAGAAAGACTTACTGAAATATGGTCCGAAATGGGCTAAGAACCCACAAACATGTCTTTGAAGCAGTAAATGGCTTGTCTAGTGTTGTTTGGGGTTAGAATATGTTAGAATACAATGAATTTGATTGATTAAAAGTGCTAGAGATGCATGAAGAGTTTTTAGAAGTGTGGAGAAAGACTTGTTGATATTCGGTCCCAAATGGGCTAAAAACCTACAAACATATCTTTGAAGCAGTAAATGGCTTATCTAGTGTTGTTTGGGGTTTAAATATGTTAGAATACAATGAATTTGATTGATTACAAGTGCTAGAAATGCATGAAGAGTTTTCAGAAGTATGTAGAAATACTTGCTAAAATTTGGTCTGAAATGGGCTAAGCACCCACAAACATTGCTTTGAAGCAGTTAATGGCTTGTCTAGTGTTGTTTGGGGTTAAAATATGTTAGAATACAATGAATTTAATTGATTACAAGTGCTAGAGATGCATGAAGAGTTTTTAGAAGTCTGTAGAACGTCATACTGAAATTCGGTCTAAAATGGGCTAAGAACCCACAAACATTGCTTTGAAGCATTAAATGGCTTGTCTGGTGTTGTTTAGGGTTAGAATATGTTATAATTCAATTAAATTGATTGATTAGAAGTGCTACAGATGCATGAAGAGTGTTTATAACTGTGGAGAAAGACTTGTTGAAATATGGTCCCAAATGGGCTAAGAACCTACAAACATGTCTTTGAAGCAGTAAATGGCTTATCTAGTGTTGTTTGGGGTTTTTAATATTTTAGGATACAATGAATTTGATTGATTACAAGTGCTAGAGATGCATGAAGAGTGTTTAGAAGTGTGTAGAAAGACTTGCTGAAATTTGGTCCAAAATGGGCTAAGAACCCACAAACATGTCTTTGCTGCAGTTAATGGCTTTTCTAGTGTTGTTTGGGGTTAGAATATGTTAGAATACAATTAATTTGATTGATTACAAGTGCTAGAGATGCATGAAGAGTTTTCAGAAGTATGTAGAAAGACTTGCTGAAATTTGGTCTGAAATGGGCTAAGAACCCACAAACATTGCTTTGAAGCTGTTAATGGCTTGTCTAGTGTTTTTTGGGGTTAGAATATGTTAGAATACAATGAATTTGATTGATTGCAGGTGCTAGAGATGCATGAAGAGTTTTTAGAAGTGTGTAGAAAGACATGCTGAAATTTGGTCCGAAATGGGCTAAGAACCCACAAACATTTCTTTGAAGCAGTTAATGGCTTTTCTAGTGTTTTTTGGGGTTAGAATATGTTTGAATATAATTAAATTAATTGATTGCAAGTGATATAGATGCATGAAGAGTGTTTAGAAGTGTGTAAAAAGACTTGCTGAAATTTGGTTCGAAATGGGCTAAGCACCCACAAACATTGCTTTGAAGCATTAAATGGCTTATCTGGTGTTGTTTGGGGTTAGAATATGTTACAATACAGAAAATTTGATTGATTACAAGTGCTAGAAATGCATGAAGGGTGTTTAGAAGTGTGGAGAAAGACTTGTTGAAATTCGGTCCCAAATGGGCTAAGAACCTACAAACATGTCTTTGAAGCAGTAAATGGCTTATCTAGTGTTGTTTGGGGTTTAAATATGTTAGAATACAATGAATTTGATTGATTACAAGTGCTAGAGATGCATGAAGAGTGTTTAGAAGCGTGTAGAAAGACTTGATGAAATATGGTCCGAAATGGGCTAAGAACCCGCAAACATGTCTTTGAAGCAGTAAATGGCTTGTCTAGTGTTGTTTGGGGTTAGAATATGTTAGAATACAATGAATTTGATTGATTAAAAGTGCTAGAGATGCATGAAGAGTTTTCAGAAGTGTGTAGAAAGTCGTGCTGAAATTTGGTTCGAAGTGGGCGAAGAACCCACAAAAATTGCTTTGAAGCATTAAATGGCTTGTCTGGTGTTGTTTGGGGTTAGAATATGTTAGAATTCAAAAAAAAAATTGATTGATTACAAGTGCTAGAGATGCATGAAGAGTGTTTAGAAGTGTGGAGAAAGACTTGTTGAAATATGCTCCCAAATGGGCTAAGAACCTACAAACATGTCTTTGAAGCAGTAAATGGCTTATCTAGTGTTGTTTGGGGTTTAAATTTGTTAGAATACAATGAATTTGATTGATTACAAGTGCTAGAGATGCATGAAGAGTTTTTAGAAGTATGTAGAAAGACTTGCTGTAATTTGGTCTGAAATGGGCTAAGAACCATCAAACATTGCTTTGAAGCAGTTAATGGCTTGTCTAGTGTTGTTTGGGGTTAGAATATGTTAGAATAAAATGAATTTGATTGATTACAAGTGCTAGAGATGCATGAAGAGTTTTTAGAAGTGTGTAGAAAGTCATGCTGAAATTTGGTCCGAAATGGGCTAAGAACCCACAAACATTTCTTTGAAGCAGTTAATGGCTTTTCTAGTATTTTTTGGGGTTAGAATATGTTTGAATACAATTAATTTAATTGATTGCAAGTGATATAGATGCATGAAGAGTGTTTAGAAGTGTGTAGAAAGACTTGCTGAAATTTGCTCCGAAATGGGCTAAGCACCCACAAACATTGCTTTGAAGCATTAAATGGATAGTCTGGTGTTATTTGGGGTTAGAATATGTTACAATACAGAAATTTTAATTGATTACAAGTGCTAGAAATGCATGAAGGGTGTTTAGAAGTGTGGAGAAAGACTTGTTGAAATTCGGTCCCAAATGGGCTAAGAACCTACAAACATGTCTTTGAAGCAGTAAATGGCTTATCTAGTGTTGTTTGGGGTTTAAATATGTTAGAATACAATGAATTTGATTGATTACAAGTGCTAGAGATGCATGAAGAGTTTTTAGAACTGTGTAGAAAGACTTGCTGAAATTTGGTCTGAAATGGGCTAAGAACCCACAAACATTGCTTTGAAGCAGTTAATGGCTTGTCTAGTATTTTTTGGGGTTAGAATATGTTAGAATACAATGAATTTGATTGATTGCAAGTGCTAGAGATGCATGAAGAGTTTTTAGAAGTGTGTAGAAAGACATGCTGAAATTTGGTCTGAAATGGGCTAAAAACCCACAAACATTTCTTTGAAGCAGTTAATGGATTTTCTAGTGTTTATTGGGGTTAGAATAGGTTTGAATACAATTAAATTAATTGATTGGAAGTGATATAGATGCATGAAGAGTGTTTAGAAGTGTGTAGAAAGACTTGCTGAAATTTGGTTCGAAATGGGCTAAGCACCCACAAACATTGCTTTGAAGCATTAAATGGCTTGTCTGGTGGTTTTTGGGGTTAGAATATGTTACAATACAGAAAATTTGATTGATTACAAGTGCTAGAAATGCATGAAGGGTGTTTAGAAGTGTGGAGAAAGACTTGTTGAAATTCGGTCCCAAATGAGCTAAGAACCTACAAACATGTCTTTGAAGCAGTAAATGGCTTATCTAGTGTTGTTTGGGGTTTAAATATGTTAGAATACAATGAATTTGATTGATTACAAGTGCTAGAGATGCATGAAGAGTTTTTAGAAGTATGTAGAAAGACTTGCTGTAATTTGGTCTGAAATGGGCTAAGAACCATCAAACATTGCTTTGAAGCAGTTAATGGCTTGTCTAGTGTTGTTTGGGGTTAGAATATGTTAGAATAAAATGAATTTGATTGATTACAGGTGCTAGAGATGCATGAAGAGTTTTTAGAAGTGTGTAGAAAGTCATGCTGAAATTTGGTCCGAAATGGGCTAAGAACCCACAAACATTTCTTTGAAGCAGTTAATGGCTTTTCTAGTATTTTTTGGGGTTAGAATATGTTTGAATACAATTAATTTAATTGATTGCAAGTGATATAGATGCATGAAGAGTGTTTAGAAGTGTGTAGAAAGACTTGCTGAAATTTGCTCCGAAATGGGCTAAGCACCCACAAACATTGCTTTGAAGCATTAAATGGATAGTCTGGTGTTATTTGGGGTTAGAATATGTTACAATACAGAAATTTTAATTGATTACAAGTGCTAGAAATGCATGAAGGGTGTTTAGAAGTGTGGAGAAAGACTTGTTGAAATTCGGTCCCAAATGGGCTAAGAACCTACAAACATGTCTTTGAAGCAGTAAATGGCTTATCTAGTGTTGTTTGGGGTTTAAATATGTTAGAATACAATGAATTTGATTGATTACAAGTGCTAGAGATGCATGAAGAGTTTTTAGAACTGTGTAGAAAGACTTGCTGAAATTTGGTCTGAAATGGGCTAAGAACCCACAAACATTGCTTTGAAGCAGGTAATGGCTTGTCTAGTATTTTTTGGGGTTAGAATATGTTAGAATACAATGAATTTGATTGATTGCAAGTGCTAGAGATGCATGAAGAGTTTTTAGAAGTGTGTAGAAAGACATGCTGAAATTTGGTCTGAAATGGGCTAAAAACCCACAAACATTTCTTTGAAGCAGTTAATGGATTTTCTAGTGTTTATTGGGGTTAGAATAGGTTTGAATACAATTAAATTAATTGATTGGAAGTGATATAGATGCATGAAGAGTGTTTAGAAGTGTGTAGAAAGACTTGCTGAAATTTGGTTCGAAATGGGCTAAGCACCCACAAACATTGCTTTGAAGCATTAAATGGCTTGTCTGGTGTTTTTTGGGGTTAGAATATGTTACAATACAGAAAATTTGATTGATTACAAGTGCTAGAAATGCATGAAGGGTGTTTAGAAGTGTGGAGAAAGACTTGTTGAAATTCGGTCCCAAATGAGCTAAGAACCTACAAACATGTCTTTGAAGCAGTAAATGGCTTATCTATTGTTGTTTGGGGTTTAAATATGTTAGAATACAATGAATTTGATTGATTACAAGTGCTAGAGATGCATGAAGAGTTTTTAGAAGTATGTAGAAAGACTTGCTGTAATTTGGTCTGAAATGGGCTAAGAACCATCAAACATTGCTTTGAAGCAGTTAATGGCTTGTCTAGTGTTGTTTGGGGTTAGAATATGTTAGAATAAAATGAATTTGATTGATTACAAGTGCTAGAGATGCATGAAGAGTTTTTAGAAGTGTGTAGAAAGTCATGCTGAAATTTGGTCCGAAATGGGCTAAGAACCCACAAACATTTCTTTGAAGCAGTTAATGGCTTTTCTAGTATTTTTTGGGGTTAGAATATGTTTGAATACAATTAATTTAATTGATTGCAAGTGATATAGATGCATGAAGAGTGTTTAGAATGTGTGTAGAAAGACTTGCTGAAATTTGCTCCGAAATGGGCTAAGCACCCACAAACATTGCTTTGAAGCATTAAATGGATAGTCTGGTGTTATTTGGGGTTAGAATATGTTACAATACAGAAATTTTGATTGATTACAAGTGCTAGAAATGCATGAAGGGTGTTTAGAAGTGTTGAGAAAGATTTGTTGAAAGATTCGGTCCCAAATGGGCTAAGAACCTACAAACATGTCTTTGAAGCAGTAAATGGCTTATCTAGTGTTGTTTGGGGTTTAAATATGTTAGAATACAATGAATTTGATTGATTAAAAGTGCTAGAGATGCATGAAGAGTTTTTAGAACTGTGTAGAAAGACTTGCTGAAATTTGGTCTGAAATGGGCTAAGAACCCACAAACATTGCTTTGAAGCAGTTAATGGCTTGTCTAGTATTTTTTGGGGTTAGAAGAATACAATGAATTTGATTGATTGCAAGTGCTAGAGATGCATGAAGAGTTTTTAGAAGTGTGTAGGAAGACATGCTGAAATTTGGTCTGAAATGGGCTAAAAACCCACAAACATTTCTTTGAAGCAGTTAATGGATTTTCTAGTGTTTATTGGGGTTAGAATAGGTTTGAATACAATTAAATTAATTGATTGGAAGTGATATAGATGCATGAAAAGTGTTTAGAAGTGTGTAGAAAGACTTGCTGAAATTTGGTTCGAAATGGGCTAAGCACCCACAAACATTGCTTTGAAGCATTAAATAGCTTGTCTGGTGTTTTTTGGGGTTAGAATATGTTACAATACCGAAAATTTGATTGATTACAAGTGCTAGAAATGCATGAAGGGTGGAGAAAGACTTGTTGAAATTCGGTCCCAAATGAGCTAAGAACCTACAAACATGTCTTTGAAGCAGTAAATGGCTTATCTAGTGTTGTTTGGGGTTTAAATATGCTAGAATACAATGAATTTGATTGATTACAAGTGCTAGAGATGCATGAAGAGTTTTTAGAAGTGTGTAGAAAGACTTGCTAAAATTTGGTCTGAAATGGGCTAAGAACCCACAAACATGTCTTTGAAGCAGTAAATGGCTTGTCTAGTGTTGTTTGGGCTTATCTAGTGTTGTTTGGGGTTTAAATATGTTAGAATACAATGAATTTGATTGATTACAAGTGCTAGAAATGCATGAAGAGTTTTCAGAAGTATGTAGAAATACTTGCTAAAATTTGGTCTGAAATGGGCTAAGCACCCACAAACTTTGCTTTGAAGCAGTTAATGGCTTGTCTAGTGTTGTTTGGGGTTAAAATATGTTAGAATACAATGAATTTAATTGATTACAAGTGCTAGAGATGCATGAAGAGTTTTTAGAAGTCTGTAGAACGTCATACTGAAATTCGGTCTAAAATGGGCTAAGAACCCACAAACATTGCTTTGAAGCATTAAATGGCTTGTCTGGTGTTGTTTAGGGTTAGAATATGTTATAATTCAATTAAATTGATTGATTAGAAGTGCTACAGATGCATGAAGAGTGTTTATAACTGTGGAGAAAGACTTGTTGAAATATGGTCCCAAATGGGCTAAGAACCTACAAACATGTCTTTGAAGCAGTAAATGGCTTATCTAGTGTTGTTTGGGGTTTTTAATATTTTAGGATACAATGAATTTGATTGATTACAAGTGCTAGAGATGCATGAAGAGTGTTTAGAAGTGTGTAGAAAGACTTGCTGAAATTTGGTCCAAAATGGGCTAAGAACCCACAAACATGTCTTTGCTGCAGTTAATGGCTTTTCTAGTGTTGTTTGGGGTTAGAATATGTTAGAATACAAATAATTTGATTGATTACAAGTGCTAGAGATGCATGAAGAGTTTTCAGAAGTATGTAGAAAGACTTGCTGAAATTTGGTCTGAAATGGGCTAAGAACCCACAAACATTGCTTTGAAGCTGTTAATGGCTTGTCTAGTGTTTTTTGGGGTTAGAATATGTTAGAATACAATGAATTTGATTGATTGCAGGTGCTAGAGATGCATGAAGAGTTTTAAGAAGTGTGTAGAAAGACATGCTGAAATTTGGTCCGAAATGGGCTAAGAACCCACAAACATTTCTTTGAAGCAGTTCATGGCTTTTCTAGTGTTTTTTGGGGTTAGAATATGTTTGAATATAATTAAATTAATTGATTGCAAGTGATATAGATGCATGAAGAGTGTTTAGAAGTGTGTAAAAAGACTTGCTGAAATTTGGTTCGAAATGGGCTAAGCACCCACAAACATTGCTTTGAAGCATTAAATGGCTTATCTGGTGTTGTTTGGGGTTAGAATATGTTAGAATTCAAAAAAAAAATTGATTGATTACAAGTGCTAGAGATGCATGAAGAGTGTTTAGAAGTGTGGAGAAAGACTTGTTGAAATATGCTCCCAAATGGGCTAAGAACCTACAAACATGTCTTTGAAGCAGTAAATGGCTTATCTAGTGTTGTTTGGGGTTTAAATTTGTTAGAATACAATGAATTTGATTGATTACAAGTGCTAGAGATGCATGAAGAGTTTTTAGAAGTGTGTAGAAAGTCATGCTGAAATTTGGTCCGAAATGGGCTAAGAACCCACAAACATTTCTTTGAAGCAGTTAATGGCTTTTCTAGTATTTTTTGGGGTTAGAATATGTTTGAATACAATTAATTTAATTGATTGCAAGTGATATAGATGCATGAAGAGTGTTTAGAAGTGTGTAGAAAGACTTGCTGAAATTTGCTCCGAAATGGGCTAAGCACCCACAAACATTGCTTTGAAGCATTAAATGGATAGTCTGGTGTTATTTGGGGTTAGAATATGTTACAATACAGAAATTTTGATTGATTACAAGTGCTAGAAATGCATGAAGGGTGTTTAGAAGTGTGGAGAAAGACTTGTTGAAATTCGGTCCCAAATGGGCTAAGAACCTACAAACATGTCTTTGAAGCAGTAAATGGCTTATCTAGTGTTGTTTGGGGTTTAAATATGTTAGAATACAATGAATTTGATTGATTACAAGTGCTAGAGATGCATGAAGAGTTTTTAGAACTGTGTAGAAAGACTTGCTGAAATTTGGTCTGAAATGGGCTAATAACCCACAAACATTGCTTTGAAGCAGTTAATGGCTTGTCTAGTATTTTTTGGGGTTAGAATATGTTAGAATACAATGAATTTGATTGATTGCAAGTGGTAGAGATGCATGAAGAGTTTTTAGAAGTGTGTAGAAAGACATGCTGAAATTTGGTCTGAAATGGGCTAAAAACCCACAAACATTTCTTTGAAGCAGTTAATGGATTTTCTAGTGTTTATTGGGGTTAGAATAGGTTTGAATACAATTAAATTAATTGATTGGAAGTGATATAGATGCATGAAGAGTGTTTAGAAGTGTGTAGAAAGACTTGCTGAAATTTGGTTCGAAATGGGCTAAGCACCCACAAACATTGCTTTGAAGCATTAAATGGCTTGTCTGGTGTTTTTTGGGGTTAGAATATGTTACAATACAGAAAATTTGATTGATTACAAGTGCTAGAAATGCATGAAGGGTGTTTAGAAGTGTGGAGAAAGACTTGTTGAAATTCGGTCCCAAATGAGCTAAGAACCTACAAACATGTCTTTGAAGCAGTAAATGGCTTATCTAGTGTTGTTTGGGGTTTAAATATGTTAGAATACAATGAATTTGATTGATTACAAGTGCTAGAGATGCATGAAGAGTTTTTAGAAGTATGTAGAAAGACTTGCTGTAATTTGGTCTGAAATGGGCTAAGAACCATCAAACATTGCTTTGAAGCAGTTAATGGCTTGTCTAGTGTTGTTTGGGGTTAGAATATGTTAGAATAAAATGAATTTGATTGATTACAAGTGCTAGAGATGCATGAAGAGTTTTTAGAAGTGTGTAGAAAGTCATGCTGAAATTTGGTCCGAAATGGGCTAAGAACCCACAAACATTTCTTTGAAGCAGTTAATGGCTTTTCTAGTATTTTTTGGGGTTAGAATATGTTTGAATACAATTAATTTAATTGATTGCAAGTGATATAGATGCATGAAGAGTGTTTAGAAGTGTGTAGAAAGACTTGCTGAAATTTGCTCCGAAATGGGCTAAGCACCCACAAACATTGCTTTGAAGCATTAAATGGATAGTCTGGTGTTATTTGGGGTTAGAATATGTTACAATACAGAAATTTTGATTGATTACAAGTGCTTGAAATGCATGAAGGGTGTTTAGAAGTGTTGAGAAAGATTTGTTGAAAGATTCGGTCCCAAATGGGCTAAGAACCTACAAACATGTCTTTGAAGCAGTAAATGGCTTATCTAGTGTTGTTTGGGGTTTAAATATGTTAGAATACAATGAATTTGATTGATTAAAAGTGCTAGAGATGCATGAAGAGTTTTTAGAACTGTGTAGAAAGACTTGCTGAAATTTGGTCTGAAATGGGCTAAGAACCCACAAACATTGCTTTGAAGCAGTTAATGGCTTGTCTAGTATTTTTTGGGGTTAGAAGAATACAATGAATTTGATTGATTGCAAGTGCTAGAGATGCATGAAGAGTTTTTAGAAGTGTGTAGGAAGACATGCTGAAATTTGGTCTGAAATGGGCTAAAAACCCACAAACATTTCTTTGAAGCAGTTAATGGATTTTCTAGTGTTTATTGGGGTTAGAATAGGTTTGAATACAATTAAATTAATTGATTGGAAGTGATATAGATGCATGAAAAGTGTTTAGAATTGTGTAGAAAGACTTGCTGAAATTTGGTTCGAAATGGGCTAAGCACCCACAAACATTGCTTTGAAGCATTAAATGGCTTGTCTGGTGTTTTTTGGGGTTAGAATATGTTACAATACAGAAAATTTGATTGATTACAAGTGCTAGAAATGCATGAAGGGTGGAGAAAGACTTGTTGAAATTCGGTCCCAAATGAGCTAAGAACCTACAAACATGTCTTTGAAGTAGTAAATGGCTTATCTAGTGTTGTTTGGGGTTTAAATATGCTAGAATACAATGAATTTGATTGATTACAAGTGCTAGAGATGCATGAAGAGTTTTTAGAAGTGTGTAGAAAGACTTGCTAAAATTTGGTCTGAAATGGGCTAAGAACCCACAAACATGTCTTTGAAGCAGTAAATGGCTTGTCTAGTGTTGTTTGGGCTTATCTAGTGTTGTTTGGGGTTTAAATATGCTAGAATACAATGAATTTGATTGATTACAAGTGCTAGAGATGCATTAAGAGTTTTTAGAAGTGTGGAGAAAGACTTGTTGAAATTCGGTCCCAAATGGGCTAAAAACCTACAAACATGTCTTTGAAGCAGTAAATGGCTTATCTAGTGTTGTTTGGGGTTTAAATATGTTAGAATACAATGAATTTGATTGATTACAAGTGCTAGAGATGCATGAAGAGTTTTCAGAAGTATGTAGAAAAACTTGCTAAAATTTGGTCTGAAATGGGCTAAGCACCCACAAACATTGCTTTGAAGCAGTTAATGGCTTGTATAGTGTTGTTTGGGGTTAAAATATGTTAGAATACAATGAATTTAATTGATTACAAGTGCTAGAGATGCATGAAGAGTTTTTAGAAGTCTGTAGAACGTCATACTGAAATTCGGTCTGAAATGGGCTAAGAACCCACAAACATTGCTTTGAAGCATTAAATGGCTTGTCTGGTGTTGTTTGGGGTTAGAATATGTTATAATTCAATTAAATTGATTGATTAGAAGTGCTACAGATGCATGAAGAGTGTTTATAACTGTGGAGAAAGACTTGTTGACATATGGTCCCAAATGGGCTAAGAACCTACAAACATGTCTTTAAAGCAGTAAATGGCTTATCTAGTGTTGTTTGGGGTTTTTAATATGTTAGGATACAATGAATTTGATTGATTACAAGTGCTAGAGATGCATGAAGAGTGTTTAGAAGTGTGTAGAAAGACTTGCTGAAATTTGGGCCAAAATGGGCTAAGAACCCACAAACATGTCTTTGCTGCAGTTAATGGCTTTTCTTGTGTTGTTTGGGGTTAGAATATGTTAAAATGCAATTAATTTGATTGATTACAAGTGCTAGAGATGCATGAAGAGTTTTCAAAAGTATGTAGAAAGACTTGTTGAAATTTGGTCTGAAATGGGCTAAGAACCCACAAACATTGCTTTGAAGCAGTTAATGGCTTGTTTGGTGTTGTTTGGGGTTAGAATATGTTAGAATACAATTAATTTGATTGATTACAAGTGCTAGAGATGCATGAAAAGTTTTTAGAAGTCTGTAGAACGTCATACTGAAATTCGGTCTGAAATGGGCTAAGAACCCACAAACATTGCTTTGAAGCATTAAATGGCTGGTCTGGTGTTGTTTAAGGTTAGAATATGTTATAATACAATTAAATTGATTGAGTACAAGTTTACAGATGCATGAAGAGTGTTTAGAACTGTGGAGAAAGACTTGTTGAAATATGGTCACAAATGGGCTAAGAACCTACAAACATGTCTTTGAAGCAGTAAATGGCTTATCTAGTGTTGTTTGGGGTTTAAATATGTTAGAATACAATGAATTTGATTGATTACAAGTGCTAGAGATGCATGAAGAGTTTTTAGAAGTATGTAGAAAGACTTGCTGTAATTTGGTCTGAAATGGGCTAAGAACCATCAAACATTGCTTTGAAGCAGTTAATGGCTTGTCTAGTGGTGTTTGGGGTTAGAATATGTTAGAATACAATGAATTTGATTGATTACAAGTGCTAGAGATGCATGAAGAGTTTTTAGAAGTATGTAGCAAGACTTGCTGTAATTTGGTCTGAAATGGGCTAAGAACCATCAAACATTGCTTTGAAGCAGTTAATGGCTTGTCTAGTGTTGTTTGGGGTTAGAATATGTTAGAATACAATGAATTTGATTGATTACAAGTGCAAGATATGCATGAAGAGTTTTTAGAAGTGTGTAGAAAGACTTGCTGAAATTTGGTTCGAAATGGGCTAAGCACCCACAAACATTGCTTTGAAGCATTAAATGGCTTGTCTGGTGTTTTTTTGGGGTTAGAATATTTTACAATACAGAAAATTTGATTGATTACAAGTACTAGAAATGCATGAAGGGTGTTTAGAAGTGTGGAGAAAGACGTTGAAATTCGGTCCCAAATGAGCTAAGAACCTACAAACATGTCTTTGAAGCAGTAAATGGCTTATCTAGTG
Source organism: Capsella bursa-pastoris (assembly GCA_036452645.1). Taxonomy (NCBI): domain Eukaryota; kingdom Viridiplantae; phylum Streptophyta; class Magnoliopsida; order Brassicales; family Brassicaceae; genus Capsella; species Capsella bursa-pastoris. Next base: position 8,574,197 of record CP144192.1, read on the forward strand.
TTGTTTGGGGTTTAAATATGTTAGAATACAATGAATTTGATTGATTACAAGTGCTAGAGATGCATGAAGAGTTTTTAGAAGTGTGTAGAAAGTCATGCAGAAATTTGGTCCGAAATAGGCTAAGAACCCACAAACATTTCTTTGAAGCAGTTAATGGCTTTTCTAGTATTTTTTGGGGTTAGAATATGTTTGAATACAATTAATTTAATTGATTGCAAGTGATATAGATGCATGAAGAGTGTTTAGAAGTGTGTAGAAAGACTTGCTGAAATTTGCTCCGAAATGGGCTAAGCACCCACAAACATTGCTTTGAAGCATTAAATGGTTAGTCTGGTGTTATTTGGGTTTAGAATATGTTACAATACAGAAAATTTGATTGATTACAAGTGCTAGAAATGCATGAAGGGTGTTTAGAAGTGTGGAGAAAGACTTGTTGAAATTCGGTCCCAAATGGGCTAAGAACCTACAAACATGTCTTTGAAGCAGTAAATGGCTTATCTAGTGTTGTTTGGGGTTTAAATATGTTAGAATACAATGAATTTTATTGATAACAAGTGCTAGAGATGCATGAAGAGTTTTTAGAACTATGTAGAAAGACTGGCTGAAATTTGGTCTGAAATGGGCTAAGAACCCACAAACATTGCTTTGAAGCAGTTAATAGCTTGTCTAGTGTTTTTTGGGGTTAGAATATATTAGAATACAATGAATTTGATTGATTGCAAGTGCTAGAGATGCATGAAGAGTTTTTAGAAGTGTGTAGAAAGACATGCTGAAATTTGGTCTGAAATGGGCTAAAAACCCACAAACATTTCTTTGAAGCACTTAATGGCTTTTATAGTGTTTATTGGGGTTAGAATAGGTTTGTATACAATTAAATTAATTGATTGCAAGTGATATAGATGCATGAAGAGTGTTTAGAAGTGTGTAGAAAGACTTGCTGAAATTTGGTTCGAAATGGGCTAAGCACCCACAAACATTGCTTTGAAGCATTAAATGGCTTGTCTGGTATTTTTTGGGGTTAGAATATGTTACAATACAGAAAATTTGATTGTTTACAAGTGGTAGAAATGCATGAAGGGTGTTTAGAACTGTGGAGAAAGACTTGTTGAAATTCGGTCCCAAATGAGCTAAGAACCTACAAACATGTCTTTGAAGCAGTAAATGGCTTATCAAGTGTTGTTTGGGGTTTAAATATGTTAGAATACAATAAATTTGATTGATTACAAGTGCTAGAGATGCATGAAGAGTGTTTAAAAGCGTGTAGAAAGACTTGCTGAAATATGGTCTGAAATGGGCTAAGAACCCACAAACATGTCTTTGAAGCAGTAAATGGCTTGTCTAGTGTTGTTTGGGGTTAGAATATGTAAGAATACAATGAATTTGATTGATTAAAAGTGCTAGAGATGCATTAAGAGTTTTTAGAAGTGTGGAGAAAGACTTGCTGAAATTTGCTCCGAAATGGGCTAAGCACCCACAAACATTGCTTTGAAGCATTAAATGGATAGTCTGGTGTTATTTGGGGTTAGAATATGTTACAATACAGAAATTTTGATTGATTACAAGTGCTAGAAATGCATGAAGGGTGTTTAGAAGTGTGGAGAAAGACTTGTTGAAATTCGGTCCCAAATGGGCTAAGAACCTACAAACATGTCTTTGAAGCAGTAAATGGCTTATCTAGTGTTGTTTGGGATTTAAATATGTTAGAATACAATGAATTTGATTGATTACAAGTGCTAGAGATGCATGAAGAGTTTTTAGAACTGTGTAGAAAGACTTGCTGAAATTTGGTCTGAAATGGGCTAAGAACCCACAAACATTGCTTTGAAGCAGTTAATGGCTTGTCTAGTATTTTTTGGGGTTAGAATATGTTAGAATACAATGAATTTGATTGATTGCAAGTGCTAGAGATGCATGAAGAGTTTTTAGAAGTGTGTAGAAAGACATGCTGAAATTTGGTCTGAAATGGGCTAAAAACCCACAAACATTTCTTTGAAGCAGTTAATGGATTTTCTAGTGTTTATTGGGGTTATAATAGGTTTGAATACAATTAAATTAATTGATTGGAAGTGATATAGATGCATGAAGAGTGTTTAGAAGTGTGTAGAAAGACTTGCTGAAATTTGGTTCGAAATGGGCTAAGCACCCACAAACATTGCTTTGAAGCATTAAATGGCTTGTCTGGTGTTTTTTGGTTTTAGAATATGTTACAATACAGAAAATTTGATTGATTACAAGTGCTAGAAATGCATGAAGGGTGTTTAGAAGTGTGGAGAAAGACTTGTTGAAATTCGGTCCCAAATGAGCTAAGAACCTACAAACATGTCTTTGAAGCAGTAAATGGCTTATCTAGTGTTGTTTGGGGTTTAAATATGTTAGAATACAATGAATTTGATTGATTACAAGTGCTAGAGATGCATGAAGAGTTTTTAGAAGTATGTAGAAAGACTTGCTGTAATTTGGTCTGAAATGGGCTAAGAACCATCAAACATTGCTTTGAAGCAGTTAATGGCTTGTCTAGTGTTGTTTGGGGTTAGAATATGTTAGAATAAAATGAATTTGATTGATTACAAGTGCTAGAGATGCATGAAGAGTTTTTAGAAGTGTGTAGAAAGTCATGCTGAAATTTGGTCCGAAATGGGCTAAGAACCCACAAACATTTCTTTGAAGCAGTTAATGGCTTTTCTAGTATTTTTTGGGGTTAGAATATGTTTGAATACAATTAATTTAATTGATTGCAAGTGATATAGATGCATGAAGAGTGTTTAGAAGTGTGTTGAAAGACTTGCTGAAATTTGCTCCGAAATGGGCTAAGCACCCACAAACATTGCTTTGAAGCATTAAATGGATAGTCTGGTGTTATTTGGGGTTAGAATATGTTACAATACAGAAAGTTTGATTGATTACAAGTGCTATCAATGCATGAAGGGTGTTTAGAAGTGTTGAGAAAGATTTGTTGAAAGATTCGGTCCCAAATGGGCTAAGAACCTACAAACATGTCTTTGAAGCAGTAAATGGCTTATCTAGTGTTGTTTGGGGTTTAAATATGTTAGAATACAATGAATTTGATTGATTAAAAGTGCTAGAGATGCATGAAGAGTTTTTAGAACTGTGTAGAAAGACTTGCTGAAATTTGGTCTGAAATGGGCTAAGAACCCACAAACATTGCTTTGAAGCAGTTAATGGCTTGTCTAGTATTTTTTGGGGTTAGAAGAATACAATGAATTTGATTGATTGCAAGTGCTAGAGATGCATGAAGAGTTTTTAGAAGTGTGTAGGAAGACATGCTGAAATTTGGTCTGAAATGGGCTAAAAACCCACAAACATTTCTTTGAAGCAGTTAATGGATTTTCTAGTGTTTATTGGGGTTAGAATAGGTTTGAATACAATTAAATTAATTGATTGGAAGTGATATAGACGCATGAAAAGTGTTTAGAAGTGTGTAGAAAGACTTGCTGAAATTTGGTTCGAAATGGGCTAAGCACCCACAAACATTGCTTTGAAGCATTAAATGGCTTGTCTGGTGTTTTTTGGGGTTAGAATATGTTACAATACATAAAATTTAATTGATTACAAGTGCTAGAAATGCATGAAGGGTGTTTAGAAGTGTGGAGAAAGACTTGTTGAAATTCGGTCCCAAATGGGCTAAGAACCTACAAACATGTCTTTGAAGCAGTAAATGGCTTATCTAGTGTTGTTTGGGGTTTAAATATGCTAGAATACAATGAATTTGATTGATTACAAGTGCTAGAGATGCATGAAGAGTTTTTAGAAGTGTGTAGAAAGACTTGCTAAAATTTGGTCTGAAATGGGCTAAGAACCCACAAACATGTCTTTGAAGCAGTAAATGGCTTGTCTAGTGTTGTTTGGGCTTATCTAGTGTTGTTTGGGGTTTAAATATGCTAGAATACAATGAATTTGATTGATTACAAGTGCTAGAGATGCATTAAGAGTTTTTAGAAGTGTGGAGAAAGACTTGTTGAAATTCGGTCCCAAATGGGCTAAAAACCTACAAACATGTCTTTGAAGCAGTAAATGGCTTATCTAGTGTTGTTTGGGGTTTAAATATGTTAGAATACAATGAATTTGATTGATTACAAGTGCTAGAGATGCATGAAGAGTTTTCAGAAGTATGTAGAAAAACTTGCTAAAATTTGGTCTGAAATGGGCTAAGCACCCACAAACATTGCTTTGAAGCAGTTAATGGCTTGTCTAGTGTTGTTTGGGGTTAAAATATGTTAGAATACAATGAATTTAATTGATTACAAGTGCTAGAGATGCATGAAGAGTTTTTAGAAGTCTGTAGAACGTCATACTGAAATTCGGTCTGAAATGGGCTAAGAACCCACAAACATTGCTTTGAAGCATTAAATGGCTTGTCTGGTGTTGTTTGGGGTTAGAATATGTTATAATTCAATTAAATTGATTGATTAGAAGTGCTACAGATGCATGAAGAGTGTTTATAACTGTGGAGAAAGACTTGTTGACATATGGTCCCAAATGGGCTAAGAACCTACAAACATGTCTTTAAAGCAGTAAATGGCTTATCTAGTGTTGTTTGGGGTTTTTAATATGTTAGGATACAATGAATTTGATTGATTACAAGTGCTAGAGATGCATGAAGAGTGTTTAGAAGTGTGTAGAAAGACTTGCTGAAATTTGGGCCAAAATGGGCTAAGAACCCACAAACATGTCTTTGCTGCAGTTAATGGCTTTTCTTGTGTTGTTTGGGGTTAGAATATGTTAAAATGCAATTAATTTGATTGATTACAAGTGCTAGAGATGCATGAAGAGTTTTCAAAAGTATGTAGAAAGACTTGCTGAAATTTGGTCTGAAATGGGCTAAGAACCCACAAACATTGCTTTGAAGCAGTTAATGGCTTGTTTGGTGTTGTTTGGGGTTAGAATATGTTAGAATACAATTAATTTGATTGATTACAAGTGCTAGAGATGCATGAAAAGTTTTTAGAAGTCTGTAGAACGTCATACTGAAATTCGGTCTGAAATGGGCTAAGAACCCACAAACATTGCTTTGAAGCATTAAATGGCTGGTCTGGTGTTGTTTAAGGTTAGAATATGTTATAATACAATTAAATTGATTGAGTACAAGTTTACAGATGCATGAAGAGTGTTTAGAACTGTGGAGAAAGACTTGTTGAAATATGGTCACAAATGGGCTAAGAACCTACAAACATGTCTTTGAAGCAGTAAATGGCTTATCTAGTGTTGTTTGGGGTTTAAATATGTTAGAATACAATGAATTTGATTGATTACAAGTGCTAGAGATGCATGAAGAGTTTTTAGAAGTGTGTAGAAAGTCATGCAGAAATTTGGTCCGAAATAGGCTAAGAACCCACAAACATTTCTTTGAAGCAGTTAATGGCTTTTCTAGTATTTTTTGGGGTTAGAATATGTTTGAATACAATTAATTTAATTGATTGCAAGTGATATAGATGCATGAAGAGTGTTTAGAAGTGTGTAGAAAGACTTGCTGAAATTTGCTCCGAAATGGGCTAAGCACCCACAAACATTGCTTTGAAGCATTAGATGGTTAGTCTGGTGTTATTTGGGTTTAGAATATGTTACAATACAGAAAATTTGATTGATTACAAGTGCTAGAAATGCATGAAGGGTGTTTAGAAGTGTGGAGAAAGACTTGTTGAAATTCGGTCCCAAATGGGCTAAGAACCTACAAACATGTCTTTGAAGCAGTAAATGGCTTATCTAGTGTTGTTTGGGGTTTAAATATGTTAGAATACAATGAATTTTATTGATAACAAGTGCTAGAGATGCATGAAGAGTTTTTAGAACTATGTAGAAAGACTGGCTGAAATTTGGTCTGAAATGGGCTAAGAACCCACAAACATTGCTTTGAAGCAGTTAATGGCTTGTCTAGTGTTTTTTGGGGTTAGAATATATTAGAATACAATGAATTTGATTGATTGCAAGTGCTAGAGATGCATGAAGAGTTTTTAGAAGTGTGTAGAAAGACATGCTGAAATTTGGTCTGAAATGGGCTAAAAACCCACAAACATTTCTTTGAAGCACTTAATGGCTTTTATAGTGTTTATTGGGGTTAGAATAGGTTTGAATACAATTAAATTAATTGATTGCAAGTGATATAGATGCATGAAGAGTGTTTAGAAGTGTGTAGAAAGACTTGCTGAAATTTGGTTCGAAATGGGCTAAGCACCCACAAACATTGCTTTGAAGCATTAAATGGCTTGTCTGGTATTTTTTGGGGTTAGAATATGTTACAATACAGAAAATTTGATTGTTTACAAGTGGTAGAAATGCATGAAGGGTGTTTAGAACTGTGGAGAAAGACTTGTTGAAATTCGGTCCCAAATGAGCTAAGAACCTACAAACATGTCTTTGAAGCAGTAAATGGCTTATCAAGTGTTGTTTGGGGTTTAAATATGTTAGAATACAATAAATTTGATTGATTACAAGTGCTAGAGATGCATGAAGAGTGTTTAGAAGCGTGTAGAAAGACTTGCTGAAATATGGTCTGAAATGGGCTAAGAACCCACAAACATGTCTTTGAAGCAGTAAATGGCTTGTCTAGTGTTGTTTGGGGTTAGAATATGTTAGAATACAATGAATTTGATTGATTAAAAGAGCTAGAGATGCATTAAGAGTTTTTAGAAGTGTGGAGAAAGACTTGTTGAAATTTGCTCCGAAATGGGCTAAGCACCCACAAACATTGCTTTGAAGCATTAAATGGATAGTCTGGTGTTATTTGGGGTTAGAATATGTTACAATACAGAAATTTTGATTGATTACAAGTGCTAGAAATGCATGAAGGGTGTTTAGAAGTGTGGAGAAAGACTTGTTGAAATTCGGTCCCAAATGGGCTAAGAACCTACAAACATGTCTTTGAAGCAGTAAATGGCTTATCTAGTGTTGTTTGGGATTTAAATATGTTAGAATACAATGAATTTGATTGATTACAAGTGCTAGAGATGCATGAAGAGTTTTTAGAACTGTGTAGAAAGACTTGCTGAAATTTGGTCTGAAATGGGCTAAGAACCCACAAACATTGCTTTGAAGCAGTTAATGGCTTGTCTAGTATTTTTTGGGGTTAGAATATGTTAGAATACAATGAATTTGATTGATTGCAAGTGCTAGAGATGCATGAAGAGTTTTTAGAAGTGTGTAGAAAGACATGCTGAAATTTGGTCTGAAATGGGCTAAAAACCCACAAACATTTCTTTAAAGCAGTTAATGGATTTTCTAGTGTTTATTGGGGTTAGAATAGGTTTGAATACAATTAAATTAATTGATTGGAAGTGATATAGATGCATGAAGAGTGTTTAGAAGTGTGTAGAAAGACTTGCTGAAATTTGGTTCGAAATGGGCTAAGCACCCACAAACATTGCTTTGAAGCATTAAATGGCTTGTCTGGTGTTTTTTGGGGTTAGAATATGTTACAATACAGAAAATTTGATTGATTACAAGTGCTAGAAATGCATGAAGGGTGTTTAGAAGTGTGGAGAAAGACTTGTTGAAATTCGGTCCCAAATGAGCTAAGAACCTACAAACATGTCTTTGAAGCAGTAAATGGCTTATCTAGTGTTGTTTGGGGTTTAAATATGTTAGAATACAATGAATTTGATTGATTACAAGTGCTAGAGATGCATGAAGAGTTTTTAGAAGTATGTAGAAAGACTTGCTGTAATTTGGTCTGAAATGGGCTAAGAACCATCAAACATTGCTTTGAAGCAGTTAATGGCTTGTCTAGTGTTGTTTGGGGTTAGAATATGTTAGAATAAAATGAATTTGATTGATTACAAGTGCTAGAGATGCATGAAGAGTTTTTAGAAGTGTGTAGAAAGTCATGCTGAAATTTGGTCCGAAATGGGCTAAGAACCCACAAACATTTCTTTGAAGCAGTTAATGGCTTTTCTAGTATTTTTTGGGGTTAGAATATGTTTGAATACAATTAATTTAATTGATTGCAAGTGATATAGATGCATGAAGAGTGTTTAGAAGTGTGTAGAAAGACTTGCTGAAATTTGCTCCGAAATGGGCTAAGCACCCACAAACATTGCTTTGAAGCATTAAATGGATAGTCTGGTGTTATTTGGGGTTAGAATATGTTACAATACAGAAATTTTGATTGATTACAAGTGCTAGAAATGCATGAAGGGTGTTTAGAAGTGTTGAGAAAGATTTGTTGAAAGATTCGGTCCCAAATGGGCTAAGAACCTACAAACATGTCTTTGAAGCAGTAAATGGCTTATCAAGTGTTGCTTGGGGTTTAAATATGTTAGAATACAATGAATTTGATTGATTAAAAGTGCTAGAGATGCATGAAGAGTTTTTAGAACTGTGTAGAAAGACTTGCTGAAATTTGGTCTGAAATGGGCTAAGAACCCACAAACATTGCTTTGAAGCAGTTAATGGCTTGTCTAGTATTTTTTTGGGGTTAGAAGAATACAATGAATTTGATTGATTGCAAGTGCTAGAGATGCATGAAGAGTTTTTAGAAGTGTGTAGGAAGACATGCTGAAATTTGGTCTGAAATGGGCTAAAAACCCACAAACATTTCTTTGAAGCAGTTAATGGATTTTCTAGTGTTTATTGGGGTTAGAATAGGTTTGAATACAATTAAATTAATTGATTGGAAGTGATATAGATGCATGAAAAGTGTTTAGAAGTGTGTAGAAAGACTTGCTGAAATTTGGTTCGAAATGGGCTAAGCACCCACAAACATTGCTTTGAAGCATTAAATGGCTTGTCTGGTGTTTTTTGGGGTTAGAATATGTTCAATACAGAAAATTTGATTGATTACAAGTGCTAGAAATGCATGAAGGGTGGAGAAAGACTTGTTGAAATTCGGTCCCAAATGAGCTAAGAACCTACAAACATGTCTTTGAAGCAGTAAATGGCTTATCTAGTGTTGTTTGGGGTTTAAATATGCTAGAATACAATGAATTTGATTGATTACAAGTGCTAGAGATGCATGAAGAGTTTTTAGAAGTGTGTAGAAAGACTTGCTAAAATTTGGTCTGAAATGGGCTAAGAACCCACAAACATGTCTTTGAAGCAGTAAATGGCTTGTCTAGTGTTGTTTGGGCTTATCTAGTGTTGTTTGGGGTTTAAATATGCTAGAATACAATGAATTTGATTGATTACAAGTGCTAGAGATGCATTAAGAGTTTTTAGAAGTGTGGAGAAAGACTTGTTGAAATTCGGTCCCAAATGGGCTAAAAACCTACAAACATGTCTTTGAAGCAGTAAATGGCTTATCTAGTGTTGTTTGGGGTTTAAATATGTTAGAATACAATGAATTTGATTGATTACAAGTGCTAGAGATGCATGAAGAGTTTTCAGAAGTATGTAGAAAAACTTGCTAAAATTTGGTCTGAAATGGGCTAAGCACCCACAAACATTGCTTTGAAGCAGTTAATGGCTTGTCTAGTGTTGTTTGGGGTTAAAATATGTTAGAATACAATGAATTTAATTGATTACAAGTGCTAGAGATGCATGAAGAGTTTTTAGAAGTCTGTAGAACGTCATACTGAAATTCGGTCTGAAATGGGCTAAGAACCCACAAACATTGCTTTGAAGCATTAAATGGCTTGTCTGGTGTTGTTTGGGGTTAGAATATGTTATAATTCAATTAAATTGATTGATTAGAAGTGCTACAGATGCATGAAGAGTGTTTATAACTGTGGAGAAAGACTTGTTGACATATGGTCCCAAATGGGCTAAGAACCTACAAACATGTCTTTAAAGCAGTAAATGGCTTATCTAGTGTTGTTTGGGGTTTTTAATATGTTAGGATACAATGAATTTGATTGATTACAAGTGCTAGAGATTCATGAAGAGTGTTTAGAAGTGTGTAGAAAGACTTGCTGAAATTTGGGCCAAAATGGGCTAAGAACCCACAAACATGTCTTTGCTGCAGTTAATGGCTTTTCTTGTATTGTTTGGGGTTAGAATATGTTAAAATGCAATTAATTTGATTGATTACAAGTGCTAGAGATGCATGAAGAGTTTTCAAAAGTATGTAGAAAGACTTGCTGAAATTTGGTCTGAAATGGGCTAAGAACCCACAAACATTGCTTTGAAGCAGTTAATGGCTTGTTTGGTGTTGTTTGGGGTTAGAATATGTTAGAATACAATTAATTTGATTGATTACAAGTGCTAGAGATGCATGAAAAGTTTTTAGAAGTCTGTAGAACGTCATACTGAAATTCGGTCTGAAATGGGCTAAGAACCCACAAACATTGCTTTGAAGCATTAAATGGCTGGTCTGGTGTTGTTTAAGGTTAGAATATGTTATAATACAATTAAATTGATTAAGTACAAGTTTACAGATGCATGAAGAGTGTTTAGAACTGTGGAGAAAGACTTGTTGAAATATGGTCACAAATGGGCTAAGAACCTACAAACATGTCTTTGAAGCAGTAAATGGCTTATCTAGTGTTGTTTGGGGTTTAAATATGTTAGAATACAATGAATTTGATTGATTACAAGTGCTAGAGATGCATGAAGAGTTTTCAGAAGTATGTAGAAAGACTTGCTGAAATTTGGTCTGAAATGGGCTAACCACCCACAAACATTGCTTCGAAGCAGTTAATGGCTTGTCTAGTGGTGTTTGGGGTTAGAATATGTTAGAATACAATGAATTTGATTGATTACAAGTGCTAGAGATGCATGAAGAGTTTTTAGAAGTATGTAAAAAGACTTGCTGTAATTTGGTCTGAAATGGGCTAAGAACCATCAAACATTGCTTTGAAGCAGTTAATGGCTTGTCTAGTGTTGTTTGGGGTTAGAATATGTTAGAATACAATGAATTTGATTGATTACAAGTGCAAGATATGCATGAAGAGTTTTTAGAAGTGTGTAGAAAGACTTGCTGAAATTTGGTTCGAAATGGGCTAAGCACCCACAAACATTGCTTTGAAGCATTAAATGGCTTGTCTGGTGTTTTTTTGGGGTTAGAATATTTTACAATACAGAAAATTTGATTGATTACAAGTGCTAGAAATGCATGAAGGGTGTTTAGAAGTGTGGAGAAAGACGTTGAAATTCGGTCCCAAATGAGCTAAGAACCTACAAACATGTCTTTGAAGCAGTAAATGGCTTATCTAGTGTTGTTTGGGGTTTAAATATGTTAGAATACAATGAATTTGATTGATTACAAGTGCTAGAGATGCATGAAGAGTTTTTAGAAGTGTGTAGAAAGTCATGCAGAAATTTGGTCCGAAATAGGCTAAGAACCCACAAACATTTCTTTGAAGCAGTTGATGGCTTTTCTAGTATTTTTTGGGGTTAGAATATGTTTGAATACAATTAATTTAATTGATTGCAAGTGATATAGATGCATGAAGAGTGTTTACAAGTGTGTAGAAAGACTTGCTGAAATTTGCTCCGAAATGGGCTAAGCACCCACAAACATTGCTTTGAAGCATTAAATGGTTAGTCTGGTGTTATTTGGGTTTAGAATATGTTACAATACAGAAAATTTGATTGATTACAAGTGCTAGAAATGCATGAAGGGTGTTTAGAAGTGTGGAGAAAGACTTGTTGAAATTCGGTCCCAAATGGGCTAAGAACCTACAAACATGTCTTTGAAGCAGTAAATGGCTTATCTAGTGTTGTTTGGGGTTTAAATATGTTAGAATACAATGAATTTTATTGATAACAAGTGCTAGAGATGCATGAAGAGTTTTTAGAACTATGTAGAAAGACTGGCTGAAATTTGGTCTGAAATGGGCTAAGAACCCACAAACATTGCTTTGAAGCAGTTAATGGCTTGTCTAGTTTTTTTGGGGTTAGAATATATTAGAATACAATGAATTTGATTGATTGCAAGTGCTAGAGATGCATGAGGAGTTTTTAGAAGTGTTTTGAAAGACATGCTAAAATTTGGTCTGAAATGGGCTAAAAACCCACAAACATTTCTTTGAAGCACTGAATGGCTTTTATAGTGTTTATTGGGGTTAGAATAGGTTTGAATACAATTAAATTAATTGATTGCAAGTGATATAGATGCATGAAGAGTGTTTAGAAGTGTGTAGAAAAACTTGCTGAAATTTGGTTCGAAATGGGCTAAGCACCCACAAACATTGCTTTGAAGCATTAAATGGCTTGTCTGGTGTTTTTTGGGGTTAGAATATGTTACAATACAGAAAATTTGATTGTTTACAAGTGGTAGAAATGCATGAAGGGTGTTTAGAACTGTGGAGAAAGACTTGTTGAAATTCGGTCCCAAATGAGCTAAGAACCTACAAACATGTCTTTGAAGCAGTAAATGGCTTATCAAGTGTTGTTTGGGGTTTAAATATGTTAGAATACAATAAATTTGATTGATTACAAGTGCTAGAGATGCATGAAGAGTGTTTAGAAGCGTGTAGAAAGACTTGCTGAAATATGGTCTGAAATGGGCTAAGAACCCACAAACATGTCTTTGAAGCAGTAAATGGCTTGTCTAGTGTTGTTTGGGGTTAGAATATGTTAGAATACAATGAATTTGATTGATTAAAAGTGCTAGAGATGCATTAAGAGTTTTTAGAAGTGTGGAGAAAGACTTGTTGAAATTCGGTCCTAAATGGGCTAAAAACCTACAAACATGTCTTTGAAGCAGTAAATGGCTTATCTAGTGTTGTTTGGAGTTTAAATATGTTAGCATACAATGAATTTGATTGATTACAAGTGCTAGAGATGCATGAAAAGTTTTCAGAAGTATGTAGAAAAACTTGCTAAAATTTGGTCTGAAATGGGCTAAGCACCCACAAACATTGCTTTGAAGCAGTTAATGGCTTGTCTAGTGTTGTTTGGGGTTAAAATATGTTAGAATACAATGAATTTAATTGATTACAAGTGCTAGAGATGCATGAAGAGTTTTTAGAAGTCTGTAGAACGTCATACTGAAATTCGGTCTGAAATGGGCTAAGAACCCACAAACATTGTTTTGAAGCATTAAATGGCTTGTCTGGTGTTGTTTGGGGTTAGAATATGTTATAATTCAATTAAATTGATTGATTAGAAGTGCTACAGATGCATGAAGAGTGTTTATAACTGTGGAGAAAGACTTATTGAAATATGGTCCCAAATGGGCTAAGAACCTACAAACATGTCTTTAAAGCAGTAAATGGCTTATTTAGTGTTGTTTGGTGTTTTTAATATGTTAGGATACAATGAATTTGATTGATTACAAGTGCTAGAGATGCATGAAGAGTGTTTAGAAGTGTGTAGAAAGACTTGCTGAAATTTGGGCCAAAATGGGCTAAGAACCCACAAACATATCTTTGCTGCAGTTAATGGCTTTTCTAGTGTTGTTTGGGGTTAGAATATGTTAGAATGCAATTAATTTGATTGATTACAAGTGCTAGAGATGCATGAAGAGTTTTCAGAAGTATGTAGAAAGATTTGCTGAAATTTGGTCTGAAATGGGCTAAGAACCCACAAACATTGCTTTGAAGCAGTTAATGGCTTGTCTGGTGTTGTTTGGGGTTAGAATATGTTAGAATACAGTTAATTTGATTGATTACAAGTGCTAGAGATGCATGAAGAGTTTTTAGAAGTCTGTAGAACGTCATACTGAAATTCGGTCTGAAATGGGCTAAGAACCCACAAACATTGTTTTGAAGCATTAAATGGCTTGTCTGGTGTTGTTTGGGGTTAGAAGATATTATAATTCAATTAAATTGATTGATTACAAGTTTACAGATGCATGAAGAGTGTTTAGAACTGTGGAGAAAGACTTGTTGAAATATGGTCACAAATGGGCTAAGAACCTACAAACATGTCTTTGAAGCAGTAAATGGCTTATCTAGTGTTGTTTGGGGTTTAAATTTGTTAGAATACAATGAATTTGATTGATTACAAGTGCTAGAGATGCATGAAGAGTTTTCAGAAGTATGTAGAAAGACTTGCTGAAATTTGGTCTGAAATGTGCTAAGCACCCACAAACATTGCTTTGAAGCAGTTAATGGCTTGTCTAGTGTTGTTTAGGGTTAGAATATGTTAGAATACAATGAATTTGATTGATTACAAGTGCTAGAGATGCATGAAGAGTTTTTAGAAGTATGTAGAAAGACTTGCTGTAATTTGGTCTGAAATGGGCTAAAAACCATCAAACATTGCTTTGAAGCAGTTAATGGCTTGTCTAGTGTTGTTTGGGGTTAGAATATGTTAGAATACAATGAATTTGATTGATTACAAGTGCAAGATATGCATGAAGAGTTTTTAGAAGTGTGTAGAAAGACTTGCTGAAATTTGGTTCGAAATGGGCTAAGCACCCACAAACATTGCTTTGAAGCATTAAATGGCTTGTCTGGTGTTTTTTTGGGGTTAGAATATGTTACAATACAGAAAATTTGATTGATTACAAGTGCTAGAAATGCATGAAGGGTGTTTAGAAATGTGGAGAAAGACGTTGAAATTCGGTCCCATGTGAGCTAAGAACCTACAAACATGTCTTTGAAGCAGTAAATGGCTTATCTAGTGTTGTTTGGGGTTTGAATATGTTAGAATACAATGAATTTGATTGATTACAAGTGCTAGAGATGCATGAAGAGTTTTTAGAAGTGTGTAGAAAGTCATGCAGAAATTTGGTCCGAAATGGGCTAAGAACCCACAAACATTTCTTTGAAGCAGTTAATGGCTTTTCTAGTATTTTTTGGGGTTAGAATATGTTTGAATACAAATAATTTAATTGATTGCAAGTGATATAGATGCATGAAGCGTGTTTAGAAGTGTGTAGAAAGACTTGCTGAAATTTGCTCCGAAATGGGCTAAGCACCCACAAACATTGCTTTGAAGTATTAAATGGCTAGTCTGGTGTTATTTGGGGTTAGAATATGTTACAATACAGAAAATTTGATTGATTACAAGTGCTAGAAATGCATGAAGGGTGTTTAGAAGTGTGGAGAAAGACTTGTTGAAATTCGGTCCCAAATGGGCTAGGAACCTACAAACATGTCTTTGAAGCAGTAACTGGCTTATCTAGTGTTGTTTGGGGTTTAAATATGTTAGAATACAATGAATTTTATTGATAACAAGTGCTAGAGATACATGAAGAGTTTATAGAACTATGTAGAAAGACTTGCTGAAATTTGGTCTTAAATGGGCTAAGAACCCACAAACATTGCTTTGAAGCAGTTAATGGCTTGTCTAGTGTTTTATGGGGTTAGAATATGTTAGAATAGAATGAATTTGATTGATTGCAAGTGCTAGAGATGCACTAAGAGTTTTTAGAAGTGTGTATAAAGACATGCTGAAATTTGGTCTGAAATGGGCTAAAAACCCACAAACATTTCTTTGAAGCAGTTAATGGCTTTGCTAGTGTTTATTGGGGTTAGAATAGGTTTGAATACAATTAAATTAATTGATTGCAAGTGATATATATGCATGAAGAGTGTTTAGAAGTGTGTAGAAAGACTTGCTGAAATTTTGTTCGAAATGGGCTAAGCACCCACAAACATTGCTTTGAAGCATTAAATGGCTTGTCTTGTGTTTTTTGGGGTTAGAATATGTTACAATACAGAAAATTTGATTGAATTACAAGTGCTAGAAATGCATGAAGGGTGTTTAGAACTGTGGAGAAAGACTTGTTGAAATTCGGTCCCAAATGAGCTAAGAACCTACAAACATGTCTTTGAAGCAGTAAATGGCTTATCAAGTGTTTTTTGGGGTTTAAATATGTTAGAATACAATGAATTTTATTGATTACAAGTGCTAGAGATGCATGAAGAGTGTTTAGAAGCGTGTAGAAATACTTGCTGAAATATGGTCTGAATGGGCTAAGAACCCACAAACATGTCTTTGAAGCAGTAAATGGCTTGTCTAGTGTTGTTTGGGGTTAGAATATGTTAGAATACAATGAATTTGATTGATTAAAAGTGCTAGAGATGCATTAAGAGTTTTTAGAAGTGTGGAGAAAGACTTGTTGAAATTCGGTCCCAAATGGGCTAAAAACCTACAAACATGTCTTTGAAGCAGTAAGTGGCTTATCTAGTGTTGTTTGGGGTTTAAATATGTTAGAGTACAATGAATTTGATTGATTACAAGTGCTAGAGATGCATGAAGAGTTTTCAGAAGTGTGGAGAAAGACTTGTTGAAATTCGGTCCCAAATGGGCTAAGAACCTACAAACATGTCTTTGAAGCAGTAAATGGCTTATCTAGTGTTGTTTGGGGTTTAAATATGTTAGAATACAATGAATTTTATTGATAACAAGTGCTAGAGATGCATGAAGAGTTTTTAGAACTATGTAGAAAGACTGGCTGAAATTTGGTCTGAAATGGGCTAAGAACCCACAAACATTGCTTTGAAGCAGTTAATGGCTTGTCTAGTGTTTTTTGGGGTTAGAATATATTAGAATACAATGAATTTGATTGATTGCAAGTGCTAGAGATGCATGAAGAGTTTTTAGAAGTGTTTTGAAAGACATGCTAAAATTTGGTCTGAAATGGGCTAAAAACCCACAAACATTTCTTTGAAGCACTGAATGGCTTTTATAGTGTTTATTGGGGTTAGAATAGGTTTGAATACAATTAAATTAATTGATTGCAAGTGATATAGATGCATGAAGAGTGTTTAGAAGTGTGTAGAAAAACTTGCTGAAATTTGGTTCGAAATGGGCTAAGCACCCACAAACATTGCTTTGAAGCATTAAATGGCTTGTCTGGTGTTTTTTGGGGTTAGAATATGTTACAATACAGAAAATTTGATTGTTTACAAGTGGTAGAAATGCATGAAGGGTGTTTAGAACTGTGGAGAAAGACTTGTTGAAATTCGGTCCCAAATGAGCTAAGAACCTACAAACATGTCTTTGAAGCAGTAAATGGCTTATCAAGTGTTGTTTGGGGTTTAAATATGTTAGAATACAATAAATTTGATTGATTACAAGTGCTAGAGATGCATGAAGAGTGTTTAGAAGCGTGTAGAAAGACTTGCTGAAATATGGTCTGAAATGGGCTAAGAACCCACAAACATGTCTTTGAAGCAGTAAATGGCTTGTCTAGTGTTGTTTGGGGTTAGAATATGTTAGAATACAATGAATTTGATTGATTAAAAGTGCTAGAGATGCATTAAGAGTTTTTAGAAGTGTGGAGAAAGACTTGTTGAAATTCGGTCCTAAATGGGCTAAAAACCTACAAACATGTCTTTGAAGCAGTAAATGGCTTATCTAGTGTTGTTTGGAGTTTAAATATGTTAGCATACAATGAATTTGATTGATTACAAGTGCTAGAGATGCATGAAAAGTTTTCAGAAGTATGTAGAAAAACTTGCTAAAATTTGGTCTGAAATGGGCTAAGCACCCACAAACATTGCTTTGAAGCAGTTAATGGCTTGTCTAGTGTTGTTTGGGGTTAAAATATGTTAGAATACAATGAATTTAATTGATTACAAGTGCTAGAGATGCATGAAGAGTTTTTAGAAGTCTGTAGAACGTCATACTGAAATTCGGTCTGAAATGGGCTAAGAACCCACAAACATTGTTTTGAAGCATTAAATGGCTTGTCTGGTGTTGTTTGGGGTTAGAATATGTTATAATTCAATTAAATTGATTGATTAGAAGTGCTACAGATGCATGAAGAGTGTTTATAACTGTGGAGAAAGACTTATTGAAATATGGTCCCAAATGGGCTAAGAACCTACAAACATGTCTTTAAAGCAGTAAATGGCTTATTTAGTGTTGTTTGGTGTTTTTAATATGTTAGGATACAATGAATTTGATTGATTACAAGTGCTAGAGATGCATGAAGAGTGTTTAGAAGTGTGTAGAAAGACTTGCTGAAATTTGGGCCAAAATGGGCTAAGAACCCACAAACATATCTTTGCTGCAGTTAATGGCTTTTCTAGTGTTGTTTGGGGTTAGAATATGTTAGAATGCAATTAATTTGATTGATTACAAGTGCTAGAGATGCATGAAGAGTTTTCAGAAGTATGTAGAAAGATTTGCTGAAATTTGGTCTGAAATGGGCTAAGAACCCACAAACATTGCTTTGAAGCAGTTAATGGCTTGTCTGGTGTTGTTTGGGGTTAGAATATGTTAGAATACAGTTAATTTGATTGATTACAAGTGCTAGAGATGCATGAAGAGTTTTTAGAAGTCTGTAGAACGTCATACTGAAATTCGGTCTGAAATGGGCTAAGAACCCACAAACATTGTTTTGAAGCATTAAATGGCTTGTCTGGTGTTGTTTGGGGTTAGAAGATATTATAATTCAATTAAATTGATTGATTACAAGTTTACAGATGCATGAAGAGTGTTTAGAACTGTGGAGAAAGACTTGTTGAAATATGGTCACAAATGGGCTAAGAACCTACAAACATGTCTTTGAAGCAGTAAATGGCTTATCTAGTGTTGTTTGGGGTTTAAATTTGTTAGAATACAATGAATTTGATTGATTACAAGTGCTAGAGATGCATGAAGAGTTTTCAGAAGTATGTAGAAAGACTTGCTGAAATTTGGTCTGAAATGTGCTAAGCACCCACAAACATTGCTTTGAAGCAGTTAATGGCTTGTCTAGTGTTGTTTAGGGTTAGAATATGTTAGAATACAATGAATTTGATTGATTACAAGTGCTAGAGATGCATGAAGAGTTTTTAGAAGTATGTAGAAAGACTTGCTGTAATTTGGTCTGAAATGGGCTAAGAACCATCAAACATTGCTTTGAAGCAGTTAATGGCTTGTCTAGTGTTGTTTGGGGTTAGAATATGTTAGAATACAATGAATTTGATTGATTACAAGTGCAAGATATGCATGAAGAGTTTTTAGAAGTGTGTAGAAAGACTTGCTGAAATTTGGTTCGAAATGGGCTAAGCACCCACAAACATTGCTTTGAAGCATTAAATGGCTTGTCTGGTGTTTTTTTGGGGTTAGAATATGTTACAATACAGAAAATTTGATTGATTACAAGTGCTAGAAATGCATGAAGGGTGTTTAGAAATGTGGAGAAAGACGTTGAAATTCGGTCCCATGTGAGCTAAGAACCTACAAACATGTCTTTGAAGCAGTAAATGGCTTATCTAGTGTTGTTTGGGGTTTGAATATGTTAGAATACAATGAATTTGATTGATTACAAGTGCTAGAGATGCATGAAGAGTTTTTAGAAGTGTGTAGAAAGTCATGCAGAAATTTGGTCCGAAATGGGCTAAGAACCCACAAACATTTCTTTGAAGCAGTTAATGGCTTTTCTAGTATTTTTTGGGGTTAGAATATGTTTGAATACAAATAATTTAATTGATTGCAAGTGATATAGATGCATGAAGCGTGTTTAGAAGTGTGTAGAAAGACTTGCTGAAATTTGCTCCGAAATGGGCTAAGCACCCACAAACATTGATTTGAAGTATTAAATGGCTAGTCTGGTGTTATTTGGGGTTAGAATATGTTACAATACAGAAAATTTGATTGATTACAAGTGCTAGAAATGCATGAAGGGTGTTTAGAAGTGTGGAGAAAGACTTGTTGAAATTCGGTCCCAAATGGGCTAAGAACCTACAAACATGTCTTTGAAGCAGTAACTGGCTTATCTAGTGTTGTTTGGGGTTTAAATATGTTAGAATACAATGAATTTTATTGATAACAAGTGCTAGAGATGCATGAAGAGTTTATAGAACTATGTAGAAAGACTTGCTGAAATTTGGTCTTAAATGGGCTAAGAACCCACAAACATTGCTTTGAAGCAGTTAATGGCTTGTCTAGTGTTTTATGGGGTTAGAATATGTTAGAATAGAATGAATTTGATTGATTGCAAGTGCTAGAGATGCACTAAGAGTTTTTAGAAGTGTGTATAAAGACATGCTGAAATTTGGTCTGAAATGGGCTAAAAACCCACAAACATTTCTTTGAAGCAGTTAATGGCTTTGCTAGTGTTTATTGGGGTTAGAATAGGTTTGAATACAATTAAATTAATTGATTGCAAGTGATATATATGCATGAAGAGTGTTTAGAAGTGTGTAGAAAGACTTGCTGAAATTTTGTTCGAAATGGGCTAAGCACCCACAAACATTGCTTTGAAGCATTAAATGGCTTGTCTTGTGTTTTTTGGGGTTAGAATATGTTACAATACAGAAAATTTGATTGAATTACAAGTGCTAGAAATGCATGAAGGGTGTTTAGAACTGTGGAGAAAGACTTGTTGAAATTCGGTCCCAAATGAGCTAAGAACCTACAAACATGTCTTTGAAGCAGTAAATGGCTTATCAAGTGTTTTTTGGGGTTTAAATATGTTAGAATACAATGAATTTTATTGATTACAAGTGCTAGAGATGCATGAAGAGTGTTTAGAAGCGTGTAGAAATACTTGCTGAAATATGGTCTGAATGGGCTAAGAACCCACAAACATGTCTTTGAAGCAGTAAATGGCTTGTCTAGTGTTGTTTGGGGTTAGAATATGTTAGAATACAATGAATTTGATTGATTAAAAGTGCTAGAGATGCATTAAGAGTTTTTAGAAGTGTGGAGAAAGACTTGTTGAAATTCGGTCCCAAATGGGCTAAAAACCTACAAACATGTCTTTGAAGCAGTAAGTGGCTTATCTAGTGTTGTTTGGGGTTTAAATATGTTAGAATACAATGAATTTGATTGATTACAAGTGCTAGAGATGCATGAAGAGTTTTCAGAAGTATGTAGAAAAACTTGCTAAAATTTGGTCTGAATTGGGCTAAGCACCCACAAACATTGCTTTGAAGCAGTTAATGGCTTGTCTAGTGTTTTTGGGGTTAAAATATGTTAGAATACAATGAATTTAATTGATTACAAGTGCTAGAGATGCATGAAGAGTTTTTAGAAGTCTGTAGAACGTCATACTGAAATTCGGTCTGAAATGGGTTAAGAACCCACAAACATTGTTTTGAAGCATTAAATGGCTTGTCTGGTGTTGTTTGGGGTTAGAATATGTTATAATTCAATTAAATTGATTGATTAGAAGTGCTACAAATGCATGAAGAGTGTTTATAACTGTGGAGAAAGACTTGTTGAAATATGGTCCCAAATGGGCTAAGAACCTACAAACATGTCTTTAAAGCAGTAAATGGCTTATCTAGTGTTGTTTGGGGTTTTTAATATGTTAGGATACAATGAATTTGATTGATTACAAGTGCTAGAGATGCATGAAGAGTTTTCAGAAGTATGAAGAAAGACTTGCTGAAATTTGGTCTGAAATGGGCTAAGAACCCACAAACATTGCTTTGAAGCAGTTAATCGCTTGTCTGGTGTTGTTTGGGGTTAGAATATGTTAGAATATAATTAATTTGATTGATTACAAGTGCTAGAGATGCATGAAGAGTTTTTAGAAGTCTGTAGAACGTCATACTGAAATTCGGTCTGAAATGGGCTAAGAACCCACAAACATTGCTTTGAAGCATTAAATGGCTGGTCTGGTGTTGTTTAGGGTTAGAATATGTTATAATACAATTAAATTGATTGATTACAAGTTTACAGATGCATGAAGAGTGTTTAGAACTGTTGAGAAAGACTTGTTGAAATATGGTCACAAATGGGCTAAGAACCTACAAACATGTCTTTGAAGCAGTAAATGGCTTATCTAGTGTTGTTTGGGGTTTAAATTTGTTAGAATACAATGAATTTGGTTGATTACAAGTGCTAGAGATGCATGAAGAGTTTTCAGAAGTATGTAGAAAGACTTGCTGAAATTTGGTCTGAAATGTGCTAAGCACCCACAAACATTGCTTTGAAGCAGTTAATGGCTTGTCTAGTGTTGTTTGGGGTTAGAATATGTTAGAATACAATGATAAGATTGATTACAAGTGCTAGAGGTGCATGAAGAGTTTTTAGAAGTATGTTGAAAGACTTGCTGTAATTTGGTCTGAAATGGGCTAAGAACCATCAAACATTGCTTTGAAGCAGTTAATGGCTTGTCTAGTGTTGTTTGGGGTTAGAATATGTTAGAATACAATGAATTTGATTGATTACAAGTGCAAGATATGCATGAAGAGTTTTTAGAAGTGTGTAGAAAGACTTGCTGAAATTTGGTTCGAAATGGGCTAAGCACCCACAAACATTGCTTTGAAGCATTAAATGGCTTGTCTGGTGTTTTTTTGGGGTTAGAATATGTTACAATACAGAAAATTTGATTGATTACAAGTGCTAGAAATGCATGAAGGGTGTTTAGAAATGTGGAGAAAGACGTTGAAATTCGGTCCCAAATGAGCTAAGAACCTACAAACATGTCTTTGAAGCAGTAAATGGCTTATCTAGTGTTGTTTGGGGTTTAAATATGTTAGAATACAATGAATTTGATTGATTACAAGTGCTAGAGATGCATGAAGAGTTTTTAGAAGTGTGTAGAAAGTCATGCAGAAATTTGGTCCGAAATGGGCTAAGAACCCACAAACATTTCTTTGAAGCAGTTAATGGCTTTTCTAGTATTTTTTGGGGTTAGAATATGTTTGAATACAAATAATTTAATTGATTGCAAGTGATATAGATGCATGAAGCGTGTTTAGAATTGTGTAGAAAGACTTGCTGAAATTTGCTCCGAAATGGGCTAAACACCCACAAACATTGCTTTGAACCATTAAATGGCTAGTCTGGTGTTATTTGGGGTTAGAATATGTTACAATACAGAAAATTTGATTGATTACAAGTGCTTGAAATGCATGAAGGGTGTTTAGAAGTGTGGAGAAAGACTTGTTGAAATTCGGTCCCAAATGGGCTAAGAACCTACAAACATGTCTTTGAAGCAGTAAATGGCTTATCTAGTGTTGTTTGGGGTTTAATTATGTTAGAATACAATGAATTTTATTGATAACAAGTGCTAGAGATGCATGAAGAATTTTTAGAATTATGTAGAAAGACTTGCTGAAATTTGGTCTGAAATGGGCTAAGAACCCACAAACATTGCTTTGAAGCAGTTAATGGCTTGTCTAGTGTTTTTTGGGGTTAGAATATGTTAGAATAGAATGAATTTGATTGATTGCAAGTGCTAGAGATGCACTAAGAGTTTTTAGAAGTGTGTAGAAAGACATGCTGAAATTTGGTCTGAAATGGGCTAAAAACCCACAAACATTTCTTTGAAGCAGTTAATGGCTTTTCTAGTGTTTATTGGGGTTAGAATAGGTTTGAATACAATTAAATTAATTGATTGCAAGTGATATATATGCATGAAGAGTGTTTAGAAGTGTGTAGAAAGACTTGCTGAAATTTGGTTCGAAATGGGCTAAGCACCCACAAACATTGCTTTGAAGCATTAAATGGCTTGTCTGGTGTTTTTTGGGGTTAGAATATGTTACAATACAGAAAATTTGATTGATTACAAGTGCTAGAAATGCATGAAGGGTGTTTAGAACTGTGGAGAAAGACTTGTTGAAATTCGGTCCCAAATGAGCTAAGAACCTACAAACATGTCTTTGAAGCAGTAAATGGCTTATCAAGTGTTGTTTGGGGTTTAAATATGTTAGAATACAATGAATTTTATTGATTACAAGTGCTAGAGATGCATGAAGAGTGTTTAGAAGCGTGTAGAAAGACTTGCTGAAATATGGTCTGAATGGGCTAAAAACCCACAAACATGTCTTTAAAGCAGTAAATGGCTTGTCTAGTGTTGTTTGAGGTTAGAATATGTTAGAATACAATGAATTTGATTGATTAAAAGTGCTAGAGATGCATTAGGAGTTTTTAGAAGTGTGTAGAAAGACATGCTGAAATTTGGTCTGAAATGGGCTAAAAACCCACAAACATTTCTTTGAAGCAGTTAATGGCTTTTCTAGTGTTTATTGGGGTTAGAATAGGTTTGAATACAATTAAATTAATTGATTGCAAGTGATATATATATGCATGAAAAGTGTTTAGAAGTGTGTAGAAAGACTTGCTGAAATTTGGTTCGAAATGGGCTAAGCACCCACAAACATTGCTTTGAAGCATTAAATGGCTTGTCTGGTGTTTTTTGGGGTTAGAATATGTTACAATACAGAAATTTGATTGATTACAAGTGCTAGAAATGCATGAAGGGTGTTTAGAACTGTGGAGAAAGACTTGTTGAAATTCGGTCCCAAATGAGCTAAGAACCTACAAACATGTCTTTGAAGCAGTAAATGGCTTATCAAGTGTTGTTTGGGGTTTAAATATGTTAGAATACAATGAATTTTATTGATTACAAGTGCTAGAGATGCATGAAGAGTGTTTAGAAGCGTGTAGAAAGACTTGCTGAAATATGGTCTGAATGGGCTAAAAACCCACAAACATGTCTTTAAAGCAGTAAATGGCTTGTCTAGTGTTGTTTGGGGTTAGAATATGTTAGAATACAATGAATTTGATTGATTAAAAGTGCTAGAGATGCATTAAGAGTTTTAAGAAGTGTGGAGAAAGACTTGTTGAAATTCGGTCCCAAATGGGCTAAAAACCTACAAACATGTCTTTGAAGAAGTAAATGGCTTATCTAGTGTTGTTTGGGGTTTAAATATGTTAGAATACAATGAATTTGATTGATTACAAGTGCTAGAGATGCATGAAGAGTTTTCAGAAGTATGTAGAAAAACTTGCTAAAATTTGGTCTGAAATGGGCTAAGCACCCACAAACATTGCTTTGAAGCAGTTAATGGCTTGTCTAGTGTTGTTTGGGGTTAACATATGTTAGAATACAATGAATTTAATTGATTACAAGTGCTAGAGATGCATGAAGAGTTTTTAGAAGTCTGTAGAACGTCATACTGAAATTCGGTCTGAAATGGGCTAAGAACCCATAAACATTGTTTTGAAGCATTAAATGGCTTGTCTGGTGTTGTTTGGGGTTAGAATATGTTATAATTCAATAAAATTGATTGATTAGAAGTGCTACAGATGCATGAAGAGTGTTTATAACTGTGGAGAAAGACTTGTTGAAATATGGTCCCAAATGGGCTAAGAACCTACAAACATGTCTTTAAAGCAGTAAATGGCTTATCTAGTGTTGTTTGGGGTTTTTAATATGTTAGGATACAATGAATTTGATTGATTACAAGTGCTAGAGATGCATGAAGAGTGTTTAGAAGTGTGTAGAAAGACTTGTTGAAATTTGGGACAAAATGGGCTAAGAACCCACAAACATGTCTTTGCTGCAGTTAATGGCTTTTCTAGTGTTGTTTGGGGTTAGAATATGTTAGAATGCAATTAATTTGATTGATTACAAGTGCTAGCGATGCATGAAGAGTTTTCAGAAGTATGTAGAAAGCCTTGCTGAAATTTGGTCTGAAATGGGCTAAGCACCCACAAACATTGCTTTGAAGCAGTTAATGGCTTGTCTAGTCTTGTTTGGGGTTAGAATTTGTTAGAATACAATTAATTTGATTGATTACAAGTGCTAGAGATGCATGAAGAGTTCTTAGAAGTCTGTAGAACGTCATACTGAAATTCAGTCTGAAATGGGCTAAGACCCCACAAACATTGCTTTGAAGCATTAAATGGCTGGGTATGGTGTTGTTTAGGGTTAGAATATGTTATAATACAATTAAATTGATTGATTACAAGTTTACAGATGCATGAAGAGTGTTTAGAACTGTGGAGAAAGACTTGTTGAAATATAGTCACAAATGGGCTAAGAACCTACAAACATGTCTTTGAAGCAGTAAATGGCTTATCTAGTGTTGTTTGGGGTTTAAATATGTTAGAATACAATAAATTTGATTGATTACAAGTGCTAGAGATGCATGAAGAGTTTTTAGAAGTGTGTAAAAAGACTTGCTGAAATTTGGTCTGAAATGGGCTAAGAACCCACAAACATTGCTTTGAAGCAGTTAATGGCTTGTCTAGTGTTTTTTGGGGTTAGAATATGTTATAATACAATGAATTTGATTGATTAAAAGTGCTAGAGATGCATTAAGAGTTTTTAGAAGTGTGGAGAAAGACTTGTTGAAATTCGGTCCCAAATGGGCTAAAAACCTACAAACAAGTCTTTGAAGCAGTAAATGGCTTATCTAGTGTTGTTTGATTACAAGTGCTAGAGATGCATGAAGAGTTTTTAGAAGTGTGTAGAAAGTCATGCTGAAATTTGGTCCGAAATGGGCTAAGAACCCACAAACATTTCTTTGAGGCAGTTAATGGCTTTTCTAGTTTTTTTGGGGTTAGAATATGTTTGAATACAATTAATATAATTGATTGCAAGTGATATAGATGCATGAAGAGTGTTTAGAAGTGGTCCGAAATGGGCTAAGCACCCACAAACATTGCTTTGAAGCATTAAATGGCTAGTCTGGTGTTGTTTGGGGTTAGAATATGTTACAATACAGAAAATTTGATTGATTACAAGTGCTAGAAATGCATGAAGGGTGTTTAGAAGTGTGGAGAAAGACTTGTTGAAATTCGGTCCCAAATGGGCTAAAAACCTACATACAGGTCTTTGAAGCAGTAAATGGCTTATCTAGTGTTGTTTGGGGTTTAAATATGTTAGAATACAATGAATTTGATTGATTACAAGTGCTAGGGATGCATGAAGAGTTTTCAGAAGTATGTAGAACGACTTGCTGAAATTTGGTCTGAAATGGACTAAGCACCCACAAACATTGCTTTGAAGTAGTTAATGGCTTGTCTAGTGTTGTTTGGGGTTAAAATATGTTAGAATACAATGAATTTAATTGTTTCAAGTGCTAGAGATGCATGAAGAGTTTTTAGAAGTTTATAGAACGTCATACTGAAATTCGGTCTAAAATGGGCTAAGAACCCACAAACATTGCTTTGAAGCATTAAATGGCTTGTCTGGTGTTGTTTGGGGTTAGAATATGTTATAATTCAATTAAATTGATTGATTAGAAGTGCTACAGATGCATGAAGAGTGTTTATAACTGTGGAGAAAGACTTGTTGAAATATGGTCCCAAATGGGCTAAGAACCTACAAACATGTCTTTGAAGCAGTAAATGGCTTATCTAGTGTTGTTTGGGGTTTTTAATATGTTAGGATGCAATGAATTTGATTGATTACAAGTGCTAGAGATGCATGAAGAGTGTTTAGAAGTGTGTAGAAAGACTTGCTGAAATTTGGTCCAAAATGGGCTAAGAACCCACAAACATGTCTTTGCTGCAGTTAATGGCTTTTCTAGTGTTGTTTGGGGTTAGAATATGTTAGAATACAATTAATTTGATTGATTGCAAGTGATAGAGATGCATGAAGAGTGTTTAGAATTGTGTAGAAAGAGTTGCTGAAATTTGGTCCGAAATGGGTTAAGCATCCACAAACATTGCTTTGAAGCATTAAATGGCTTGTCTGGTGTTGTTTGGGTTTATAATATGTTAAAATATAAAAAATTTGATTGATTACAAGTGCTAGAAATGCATGAAGGGTGTTTAGAAGTGTGGAGAAAGACTTGTTGAAATTTGGTCCCAAATGGGCTAAGAACCTTCAAACATGTCTTTGTACCAGTAAATGGCTTATCTAGTGTTGTTTGGGGTTTAAATATGTTAGAATACAATGAATTTGGTTGATTACAAGTGTGAGAGATGCATGAAGAGTTTTTAGAAGTGTGTAGAAAGACTTGCCGAAATTTTGGTCCGAAATAGGCTAAGAACCCAGAAACATTGCTTTGAAGCACTAAATGGCTTGTCTGGTGTTGTTTGGGGTTAGAATATGTTAGAATAAAATTAATTTGATTGTTTGCAAGTGCTAGAAATGCATGAAGGGTGTTTAGAAGTGTGAAGAAAGACTTGTTGAAATTTGGTCCCAAATGGGCTAAGAACCTACAAATATGTCTTTGAAGCAGTAAATGGCTTATCTAGTGTTGTTTGGGTTTTAAATATGTTAGAATACAATGAATATTACTGATTACAAGTGCTACAAATGCATGAAGAGTTTTTAAAAGTGTGTAGAAAGACTTGCCGAAATTTGGTCCGAAATGGGCTAAAAACCCACAAACATTGCTTTGAAGTAATAAAAGGCTTGTCTGGTGTTGTTTGGGGTTAGAATATAGTAGAATCCAAAAAAAATTGATTGATTACAAGTGCTAGAGATGCATGAAGAGTGTTTAGAAGTATGGAGAAAGACTTGTTGAATTATGGTCCCAAATGGGCTAAGAACCTACAAACATGTCTTTGAAGCAGTAAATGGCTTATCTAGTGTTGTTTGGGGTTTAAATATGTTAGAATACAATGAATTTGATTGTTTGTAAGTGCTAGAGAAGCATGAAGAGTTTTTAGAAGTGTATAGAAAGACTTGCTGAAATTTGGTCTGAAATGGGCTAAGAACCCACAAACATTGCTTTGAAGCAGTTAATGGCTTGTCTAGTGTTTTTTGGGGTTAGAATATGTTAGAATAAAATAAATTTGATTGATTACAAGTTCTAGAGATGCATGAAGAGTTTTTAGAAATGTGTAGAAAGTCATGCTCAAATTTGGTCCGCAATGGGCTAAAAACCCACAAACCTTGCTTTGAAGTATTAAACGGCTTGTCTGGTGTTGTTTGGGGTTAGAATATAGTAGAATTCAAAAAACATTGATTGATTACAAGTGCTAGAGATGCATGAAGAGTGTTTAGAAGTATGGAGAAAGACTTGTTGAAATATGGTCCCAAATGGGCTAAGAACCTACAAACATGTCTTTGAAGCAGTAAATGGCTTATCTAGTGTTGTTTGGGGTTGAAATATGTTAGAATACAATGAATTTGATTGATTACAAGTGCTAGAGATGCATGAAGAGTGTTTAGAAGTGTGTAGAAAGACTTGCTGAAATTTGGTCCGAAATGGGCTAAGAACCCACAAACATTTCTTTGAAGCATTAAATGGCTTGTCTGGTGTTGTTTGGGGTTAGAATATGTTAGAATACAAAGAATTTGATTGATTACAAGTGTTAGAAATGCATGAAGGGTGTTTAGAAGTGTGGAGAAAGACTTGTTGAAATTCGGTCCCAAATGGGCTAAGAACCGACAAACATGTCTTTGAAGCAGTAAATGGCTTATCTAATGTTGTTTTGGGTTTTTAATATGTTATGATACAATAAATTTGATTGATTACAAGTGCTAGAGATGCATGAAGAGTGTTTAGAAGTGTGTAGAAAGACTTGCTGAAATTTGGTCCGAAATGGGCTAAGAACCCACAAACATTTCTTTGAAGCATTAAATGTTTTGTCTGGTGTTGTTTGGGGTTAGAATATGTTAGAATACAAAGAATTTGATTGATTACAAGTGTTAGAAATGCATGAAGGGTGTTTAGAAGTGTGGAGAAAGACTTGTTGAAATTCGGTCCCAAATGGGCTAAGAACTTACAAACATGTTTTTCAAGCAGTAAATGGCTTATCTAGTGTTGTTTTGGGGTTTAAATATGTTAGAATACGATGAATTTGATTGATTACAAGTGCTAGAGATGCATGAAGAGTTTTTAGAAGTGTGTAGAAAGACTTGTAGAAATTTGGTCTGGAATGGGCTAAGAACCCTCAAACATTGCTTTGAAGCAGTTAATGGCTTGTCTAGTGTTGTTTGGGTTTAGAATATGTTAGAATACAATGAAATTGATTGATTACAAGTGCTACAGATGCATGAAGAGAGTTTAGAACTATGGAGAAAGACTTGTTGAAATATGGTCCCAAATGGGCTAAGAACCTACAAACATGTCTTTGAAGCAGTAAATGGCTTATCTAGTGTTGTTTGAGGTTGAAATATGTTAGAATACAATGAATTTGATTGATTACAAGTGCTAGAGATGGAAGAAGAGTGTTTAGAAGTGTGTAGAAAGACTTGCTGAAATTTGGTCTGAAATGGGCTAAGAACCCACAAACATTGCTTTGAAGCAGTAAATGGGTTATCTAGTGTTGTTTGTGGTTTAAATATGTTAGAATACAATGAATTTGATTGATTACAAGTGCCAGAGATGCATGAAGAGTTTTTAGAAGTGTGTAGAAAGACTTGCCGAAATTTGGTCCGAAATAGGCTAAGAACCCACAAACATTGCTTTGAAGCACTAAATGGCTTGTCTGGTGTTGTTTGGGGTCAAAATATGTTAGAATAAAATTAATTTGATTGTTTGCAAGTGCTAGAAATGCATGAAGGGTGTTTAGAAGTGTGAAGAAAGACTTGTTGAAATTTGGTCCCAAATGGGCTAAGAACCTACAAATATGTCTTTGAAGCAGTAAATGGCTTATCTAGTGTTGTTTGGGTTTTAAATATGTTAGAATACAATGAATATTACTGATTAGAAGTGCTACAGATGCATGAAGAGTTTTTAAAAGTGTGTAGAAAGACTTGCCGAAATTTGGTCCGAAATGGGCTAAGAACCCACAAACATTGCTTTGAAGCATTAAATGGCTTGTCTGGTGTTGTTTGGGGTTAGAATATGTTACAATACAAAAAATTTGATTGATTACAAGTGCTAGAAATGCATGAAGGGTGTTTAGAAGTGTGGAGAAAGACTTGTTGAAATTCGGTCCCAAATGGGTTAAGAACCTACAAACATGTTTTTCAAGCAGTAAATGGCTTATCAAGTGTTGTTTGGGGTTCAAATATGTTTGAATACGAAGAATTTGATTGATTACAAGTGCTAGAGATGCATGAAGAGTTTTTATAAGTGTGTAGAAAGACTTGCTGAAATTTGCTCTGAAATGGGCTAAGAACCCACAAACATTGCTTTGAAGCAGTTAATGGCTTGTCTAGTGTTGTTTGGGGTTAGAATATGTTAGAATACAATGAATTTGATTGATTACAAGTGCTACAGATGCATGAAGAGTGTTTAGAACTGTGGAGAAAGACTTGTTGAAATATGGTCCCAAATGGGCTAAGAACCTACAAACATGTCTTTGAAGCAGTAAATGGCTTATCTAGTGTTGTTTGGGGTTTTTAATATGTTATGATACAATGAATTTGATTGATTACAAGTGCTAGAGATACATGAAGAGTGTTTAGAAGTGTGTAGAAAGACTTGCTGAAATTTGGTCCGAAATGGGCTAAGAACCCACAAACATTTCTTTGAAGCATTAAATGGCTTGTCTGGTGTTGTTTGGGGTTAGAATATGTTAGAATACAAAGAATTTGATTGATTACAAGTGTTAGAAATGCATGAAGGGTGTTTAGAAGTGTGGAGAAAGACTTGTTGAAATTCGGTCCCAAATGGGCTAAGAACCTACAAACATGTCTTTGAAGCAGTAAATGGCTTATCTAGTGTTGTTTGGGGTTTAAATATGTTAGAATACAATGAATTTGATTGATTACAAATGCCTGAGATGCATGAAGAGTTTTCAAAAGCGTGTAGAAAGACTTGCTAAAATTTGGTCTGAAATGGGTTAAGAACCTACAAACATTGCTTTGAAGCAGTTAATGGCTTGTCTAGTGTTGTTTGGGGTTAGATTATGTTAGAATACAATGAATTTGATTGATTAAAAGTGCTAGAGATGCATGAAGAGTTTTTAGAAGTGTGTAGAAAGTCGTGCTGAAATTTGGTCCGAAGTGGGCTAAGAATTCACAAAAATTGCTTTGAAGCATTAAATTGCTTGTCTGGTGTTGTTTGGGGTTAGAATATGTTAGAATTCAAAAAAAAAATTGATTGATTACAAGCGCTAGAGATGCATGAAGAGTGTATAGAAGTGTGTAGAAAGACTTGTTGAAATATGGTCCCAAATGGGCTAAGAACCTACAAACATGTCTTTGAAGCAGTAAATGGCTTATCTATTGTTGTTTGGGGTTTAAATATGTTAGAATACAATGAATTTATTTGTTTATAAGTGCTAGAGAAGCATGAAGAGTTTTTAGAAGTGTATAGAAAGACTTGTTGAAATTTGGTCTGAAATGGGCTAAGAACCCACAAACATTGCTTTGAAGCAGTTAATGGCTTGTCTAGTGTTGTTTGGGGTTAGAATATGTTAGAATAAAATGAATTTGATTGATTACAAGTGCTAGAGATGCATGAAGAGTTTTTAGAAATGTGTAGAAAGTCATGCTGAAATTTGGTCCGAAATGGGCTAAAAACCCACAAACATTGCTTTGAAGCATTAAACGGCTTGTCTGGTGTTGTTTGGGGTTAGAATATGGTAGAATTAAAAAAAAATTGATTCATTACAAGTGCTAGAGATGCATGAAGAGTGTTTAGAAGTATGGAGAAAGACTTGCTGAAATATGGTCTCAAATGGGCTAAGAACCTACAAACATGTCTTTGAAGCAGTAAATGGCTTATCTAGTGCTGTTTGGGGTTGAAATATGTTAGAAGACAATGCATTTGATTGATTACAAGTGCTAGAGATGCATGAAGAGTTATTAGAAGTGTGTAGAAAGACTTGCTGAAATTTGGTCTGAAATAGGCTAAGAACCCACAAACATTGGTTTGAAGCAGTTAATGGCTTGTCTAGTGTTGTTTGGGGTTAGAATATGTTAGAATACAATGAATTTGATTGATTACAAGTGCTACAGATGAATGAAGAGTGTTTAGAACTGTGGAGAAAGACTTGTTGAAATATGGTCCCAAATGGGCTAAGAACCTACAAACATGTCTTTGAAGCAGTAAATGGCTTATCTAGTGTTGTTTGGGGTTTTTAATATGTTATGATACAATGAATTTGATTGATTACAAGTGCTAGAGATACATGAAGAGTGTTTAGAAGTGTGTAGAAAGACTTGCTGAAATTTGGTCCGAAATGGGCTAAGAACCCACAAACATTTCTTTGAAGCATTAAATGGTTTGTCTGGTGTTGTTTGGGGTTAGAATATGTTAGAATACAAAGAATTTGATTGATTACAATTGTTAGAAATGCATGAAGGGTGTTTAGAAGTGTGGAGAAAGACTTGTTGAAATTCGGTCCCAAATGGGCTAAGAACTTACAAACATGTTTTTCAAGCAGTAAATGGATTATCTAGTGTTGTTTGGGGTTTAAATATGTTTGAATACGAAGAATTTGATTGATTACAAGTGCTAGAGATGCATGAAGAGTTTTTAGAAGTGTGTAGAAAGACTTGCTGAAATTTGCTCTGAAATGGGCTAAGAACCCACAAACAATGCTTTGAAGCAGTTAATGGCTTGTCTATTGTTGTTTGGGGTTAGAATATGTTAGAATACAATGAATTTGATTGATTACAAGTGCTACAGATGCATGAAGAGTGTTTAGAACTGTGGAGAAAGACTTGTTGAAATATGGTCCCAAATAGGCTAAGAACCTACAAACATGTCTTTGAAGCAGTAAATGGCTTATCTAGTGTTGTTTGGGGTTTTTAATATGTTATGATACAATGAATTTGATTGATTACAAGTGCTAGAGATACATGAAGAGTGTTTAGAAGTGTGTAGAAAGACTTGCTGAAATTTGGTCCGAAATGGGCTAAGAACCCACAAACATTTCTTTGAAGCATTAAATGGCTTGTCTGGTGTTGTTTGGGGTTAGAATATGTTAGAATACAAAGAATTTGATTGATTACAAGTGTTAGAAATGCATGAAGGGTGTTTAGAAGTGTGGAGAAAGACTTGTTGAAATTCGGTCCCAAATGGGCTAAGAACCTACAAACATGTCTTTGAAGCAGTAAATGGCTTATCTAGTGTTGTTTGTGGTTTAAATTTGTTAGAATACAATGAATTTGATTGATTACAAGTGCCTGAGATGCATGAAGAGTTTTCAGAAGCGTGTAGAAAGACTTGCTGAAATTTGGTCTGAAATGGGCTAAGAACCTACAAACATTGCTTTGAAGTAGTTAATGGCTTGTCTAGTGTGGTTTGGGGTTAGATTATGTTAGAATACAATAAATTTGATTGATTAAAAATGCTAGAGATGCATGAAGAGTTTTTAGAAGTGTGTAGAAAGCCGTGCTGAAATTTGGTCCGAAGTGGGCTAAGAATTCACAAAAATTGCTTTGAAGCATTAAATTGCTTGTCTGGTGTTGTTTGGGGTTAGCATATGTTAGAATTCAAAAAAAAAATTGATTGATTACAAGCGCTAGAGATGCATGAAGAGTGTTTAGAAGTGTGTAGAAAGACTTGTTGAAATATGGTCCCATATGGGCTAAGAACCTACAAACATGTCTTTGAAGCAGTAAATGGCTTATCTAGTGTTGTTTGGGGTTTAAATATGTCATAATACAATGAATTTGATTGTTTATAAGTGCTAGAGAAGCATGAAGAGTTTTTAGAAGTGTATAGAAAGACTTGCTGAAATTTGGTCTGAAATGGGCTAAGAACCCACAAACATTGCTTTGAAGCAGTTAATGGCTTGTCTAGTGTTGTTTGGGGTTAGAATATGTTAGAATAAAATGAATTTGATTGATTACAAGTGCTAGAGATGCATGAAGAGTTTTTAGAAATGTGTAGAAAGTCATGCTGAAATTTGGTCCGAAATGGGCTAAAAACCCACAAACATTGCTTTGAAGCATTAAACGGCTTGTCTGGTGTTGTTTGGGGTTAGAATATGGTAGAATTCAAAAAAAAAATGATTGATTACAAGTGCTAGAGATGCATGAACAGTGTTTAGAAGTATGGAGAAAGACTTGCTAAAATATGGTCCCAAATGGGCTAAGAACCTACAAACATGTCTTTGAAGCAGTAAATGGCTTATCTAGTGTTGTTTGGGGTTGAAATATGTTAGAATACAATGAATTTGATTGATTACAAGTGCTAGAGATGCATGAAGAGTGTTTAGAAGTGTGTAGAAAGACTTGTTGAAATATGGTCCCAAATGGGCTAAGAACCTACAAACATATCTTTGAAGCAGTAAATGGCTTATCTAGTGTTGTTTGGGGTTTTTAATATGTTATGATACAATGAATTTGATTGATTACAAGTGCTAGAGATACATGAAGAGTGTTTAGAAGTGTGTAGAAAGACTTGCTGAAATTTGGTCCGAAATGGGCTAAGAACCCACAAACATTTCTTTGAAGCATTAAATGGCTTGTCTGGTGTTGTTTGGGGTTTAAATATGTTAGAATACAATGAATTTGATTGATTACAAGTGCCTGAGATGCATACAAAGAATTTGATTGATTACAAGTGTTAGAAATTCATGAAGGGTGTTTAGAAGTGTGGAGAAAGACTTGTTGAAATTCGGTCCCAAATGGGCTAAGAACCTACAAACATGTCTTTGAAGCAGTAAATGGCTTATCTAGTGTTGTTTGGGGTTTAAATATATTAGAATACAATGAATTTGATTGATTACAAGTGCCTGAGATGCATGAAGAGTTTTCAGAAGCGTGTAGAAAGACTTGCTGAAATTTGGTCTGAAATGGGCTAAGAACCTACAAACATTGCTTTGAAGCAGTTAATGGCTTGTCTAGTGTTGTTTGGGGTTAGATTATGTTAGAATAGAATGAATTTGATTGATTAAAAGTGCTAGAGATGCATGAAGAGTTTTTAGAAGTGTGTAGAAAGTCGTGCTGAAATTTGGTCCGAAGTGGGCTAAGAATTCACAAAAATTGCTTTGAAGCATTAAATTGTTTGTCTGGTGTTGTTTGGGGTTAGAATATGTTAGAATTCAAAAAAAAAATTGATTGATTACAAGCGCTAGAGATGCATGAAGAGTGTTTAGAAGTGTGTAGAAAGACTTGTTGAAATATGGTCCCATATGGGCTAAGAACCTACAAACATGTCTTTGAAGCAGTAAATGGCTTATCTAGTGTTGTTTGGGGTTTAAATATGTTAGAATACAATGAATTTGATTGTTTATAAGTGCTAGAGAAGCATGAAGAGTTTTTAGAAGTGTATAGAAAGACTTGCTGAAATTTGGTCTGAAATGGGCTAAGAACCCACAAACATTGCTTTGAAGCAGTTAATGGCTTGTCTAGTGTTGTTTGGGGTTAGAATATGTTAGAATAAAATGAATTTGATTGATTACAAGTGCTAGAGATGCATGAAGAGTTTTCAGAAGCGTGTAGAAAGACTTGGTGAAATTTGGTCTGAAATGGGCTAAGAACCTACAAACAATGCTTTGAAGCAGTTAATGGCTTGTCTAGTGTTGTTTGGGGTTAGATTATGTTAGAATAGAATGAATTTGATTGATTAAAAGTGCTAGAGATGCATGAAGAGTTTTTAGAAGTGTGTAGAAAGTCGTGCTAAAATTTGGTCCGAAGTGGGCTAAGAATTCACAAAAATTGCTTTGAAGCATTAAATTGCTTGTCTGGTGTTGTTTGGGGTTAGAATATGGTAGAATTCAAAAAAAAAATTGATTGATTACAAGTGCTAGAGATGCATGAAGAGTGTTTAGAAGTATGGAGAAAGACTTGCTGAAATTTGGTCCCAAATGGGCTAAGAACCTACAAACATGTCTTTGAAGCAGTAAATGGCTTATCTAGTGCTGTTTGGGGTTGAAATATGTTAGAAGACAATGCATTTGATTGATTACAAGTGCTAGAGATGCATGAAGAGTTATTAGAAGTGTGTAGAAAGACTTGCTGAAATTTGGTCTGAAATAGGCTAAGAACCCACAAACATTGGTTTGAAGCAGTTAATGGCTTGTCTAGTGTTGTTTGGGGTTAGAATATGTTAGAATAAAATGAATTTGATTGATTACAAGTGCTAGAGATGCATGAAGAGTTTTCAGAAGCGTGTAGAAAGACTTGGTGAAATTTGGTCTGAAATGGGCTAAGAACCTACAAACAATGCTTTGAAGCAGTTAATGGCTTGTCTAGTGTTGTTTGGGGTTAGATTATGTTAGAATAGAATGAATTTGATTGATTAAAAGTGCTAGAGATGCATGAAGAGTTTTTAGAAGTGTGTAGAAAGTCGTGCTAAAATTTGGTCCGAAGTGGGCTAAGAATTCACAAAAATTGCTTTGAAGCATTAAATTGCTTGTCTGGTGTTGTTTGGGGTTAGAATATGGTAGAATTCAAAAAAAAAATTGATTGATTACAAGTGCTAGAGATGCATGAAGAGTGTTTAGAAGTATGGAGAAAGACTTGCTGAAATTTGGTCCCAAATGGGCTAAGAACCTACAAACATGTCTTTGAAGCAGTAAATGGCTTATCTAGTGTTGTTTGGGGTTGAAATATGTTAGAATACAATGAATTTGATTGATTACAAGTTCTAGAGATGCATGAAGAGTGTTTAGAAGTATGTAGAAAGACTTGCTGAAATTTGGTCCGAAATGTGCTAAGAACCCACAAACATTTCTTTGAATATTGTTGTTTGGGGTTAGAATATGTTAGAATACAAAGAATTTGATTGATTACAAGTATTAGAAATGCATGAAGGGTGTTTAGAAGTGTGGAGAAAGACTTGTTGAAATTCGGTCCCAAATGGGCTAAGAACCTACAAACATGTCTTTGAAGCAGTAAATGGCTTATCTAGTGTTGTTTTGGGTTTTTAATATGTTA
This sequence comes from Capsella bursa-pastoris, assembly GCA_036452645.1. Taxonomy (NCBI): domain Eukaryota; kingdom Viridiplantae; phylum Streptophyta; class Magnoliopsida; order Brassicales; family Brassicaceae; genus Capsella; species Capsella bursa-pastoris. The sequence continues at coordinate 8,611,347 of CP144192.1, forward strand.
TGATACAATGAATTTGATTGATTACAAGTGCCTGAGATGCATGAAGAGTGTTTAGAAGCGTCTAAAAAGACTTGCTGAAATTTGGTCTGAAATGGGCTAAGAACCTACAAACATTGCTTTGAAGCAGTTAATGGTTTGTCTAGTGTTGTTTGGGGTTAGAATATGTTAGAATACAATGAATTTGATTGATTAAAAGTGCTAGAGATGCATGAAGAGTTTTTAGAAGTGTGTAGAAAGTCGTGTTGAAATTTGGTCCGAAATGGGCTAAGAACCCACAAAAATTGCGTTGAAGCATTAAATGGCTTGTCTGGTGTAGTTTGGGGTTAGAATATGTTAGAATTCAAAAAAAAAATTGATTGATTACAAGCGCTAGAGATGCATGAAGAGTGTTTAGAAGTGTGTAGAAAGACTTGTTGAAATATGGTCCCAAATGGGCTAAGAACCTACAAACATGTCTTTGAAGCAGTAAATGGCTTATCTAGTGTTGTTTAGGGTTTAAATATGTTAGAATACAATGAATTTGATTGTTTATAAGTGCTAGAGAAGCATGAAGAGTTTTTAGAAGTGTATAGAAAGACTTGTTGAAATTCGGTCCCAAATGGGCTAAGAACCTACAAACATGTCTTTGAAGCAGTAAATGGCTTATCTAGTGTTGTTTGGGGTTTAAATATGTTAGAATACAATAAATTTGATTGATTACAAGTGCCTGAGATGCATGAAGAGTTTTCAGAAGCGTGTAGAAAGACTTGCTGAAATTTGGTCTGAAATGGGCTAAGAACCTACAAACATTGCTTTGAAGCAGTTAATGGCTTGTCTAGTGTTGTTTGGGGTTAGATTATGTTAGAATAGAATGAATTTGATTGATTAAAAGTGCTAGAGATGCATGAAGAGTTCTTAGAAGTGTGTAGAAAGTCGTGCTGAAATTTGGTCCGAAGTGGGCTAAGAATTCACAAAAATTGCTTTGAAGCATTAAATTGCTTGTCTGGTGTTGTTTGGGGTTAGAATATGTTAGAATTCAAAAAAAAATTGATTGATTACAAGCGCTAGAGATGCATGAAGAGTGTTTAGAAGTGTGTAGAAAGACTTGTTGAAATATGGTCCCATATGGGCTAAGAACCTACAAACATGTCTTTGAAGCAGTAAATGGCTTATCTAGTGTTGTTTGGGGTTTAAATATGTTAGAATACAATAAATTTGATTGTTTATAAGTGCTAGAGAAGCATGAAGAGTTTTTAGAAGTGTATAGAAAGACTTGCTGAAATTTGGTCTGAAATGGGCTAAGAACCCACAAACATTGCTTTGAAGCAGTTAATGGCTTGTCTAGTGTTGTTTGGGGTTAGAATATGTTAGAATAAAATGAATTTGATTGATTACAAGTGCTAGAGATGCATGAAGAGTTTTCAGAAGCGTGTAGAAAGACTTGCTGAAATTTGGTCTGAAATGGGCTAAGAACCTACAAACAATGCTTTGAAGCAGTTAATGGCTTGTCTAGTGTTGTTTGGGGTTAGATTATGTTAGAATAGAATGAATTTGATTGATTAAAAGTGCTAGAGATGCATGAAGAGTTTTTAGAAGTGTGTAGAAAGTCGTGCTAAAATTTGGTCCGAAGTGGGCTAAGAATTCACAAAAATTGCTTTGAAGCATTAAATTGCTTGTCTGGTGTTGTTTGGGGTTAGAATATGGTAGAATTCAAAAAAAAAATTGATTGATTACAAGTGCTAGAGATGCATGAAGAGTGTTTAGAAGTATGGAGAAAGACTTGCTGAAATTTGGTCCCAAATGGGCTAAGAACCTACAAACATGTCTTTGAAGCAGTAAATGGCTTATCTAGTGTTGTTTGGGGTTGAAATATGTTAGAATACAATGAATTTGATTGATTACAAGTGCTAGAGATGCATGAAGACTGTTTAGAAGTATGTAGAAAGACTTGCTGAAATTTGGTCCGAAATGTGCTAAGAACCCACAAACATTTCTTTGAATATTGTTGTTTGGGGTTAGAATATGTTAGAATACAAAGAATTTGATTGATTACAAGTATTAGAAATGCATGAAGGGTGTTTAGAAGTGTGGAGAAAGACTTGTTGAAATTCGGTCCCAAATGGGCTAAGAACCTACAAACATGTCTTTGAAGCAGTAAATGGCTTATCTAGTGTTGTTTTGGGTTTTTAATATGTTATGATACAATGAATTTGATTGATTACAAGTGCCTGAGATGCATGAAGAGTGTTTAGAAGCGTCTAAAAAGACTTGCTGAAATTTGGTCTGAAATGGGCTAAGAACCTACAAACATTGCTTTGAAGCAGTTAATGGTTTGTCTAGTGTTGTTTGGGGTTAGAATATGTTAGAATACAATGAATTTGATTGATTAAAAGTGCTAGAGATGCATGAAGAGTTTTTAGAAGTGTGTAGAAAGTCGTGTTGAAATTTGGTCCGAAATGGGCTAAGAACCCACAAAAATTGCGTTGAAGCATTAAATGGCTTGTCTGGTGTAGTTTGGGGTTAGAATATGTTAGAATTCAAAAAAAAATTGATTGATTACAAGCGCTAGAGATGCATGAAGAGTGTTTAGAAGTGTGTAGAAAGACTTGTTGAAATATGGTCCCAAATGGGCTAAGAACCTACAAACATGTCTTTGAAGCAGTAAATGGCTTATCTAGTGTTGTTTAGGGTTTAAATATGTTAGAATACAATGAATTTGATTGTTTATAAGTGCTAGAGAAGCATGAAGAGTTTTTAGAAGTGTATAGAAAGACTTGTTGAAATTCGGTCCCAAATGGGCTAAGAACCTACAAACATGTCTTTGAAGCAGTAAATGGCTTATCTAGTGTTGTTTGGGGTTTAAATATGTTAGAATACAATAAATTTGATTGATTACAAGTGCCTGAGATGCATGAAGAGTTTTCAGAAGCGTGTAGAAAGACTTGCTGAAATTTGGTCTGAAATGGGCTAAGAACCTACAAACATTGCTTTGAAGCAGTTAATGGCTTGTCTAGTGTTGTTTGGGGTTAGATTATGTTAGAATAGAATGAATTTGATTGATTAAAAGTGCTAGAGATGCATGAAGAGTTTTTAGAAGTGTGTAGAAAGTCGTGCTAAAATTTGGTCCGAAGTGGGCTAAGAATTCACAAAAATTGCTTTGAAGCATTAAATTGCTTGTCTGGTGTTGTTTGGGGTTAGAATATGGTAGAATTCAAAAAAAAAATTGATTGATTACAAGTGCTAGAGATGCATGAAGAGTGTTTAGAAGTATGGAGAAAGACTTGCTGAAATTTGGTCCCAAATGGGCTAAGAACCTACAAACATGTCTTTGAAGCAGTAAATGGCTTATCTAGTGTTGTTTGGGGTTGAAATATGTTAGAATACAATGAATTTGATTGATTACAAGTGCTAGAGATGCATGAAGAGTGTTTAGAAGTATGTAGAAAGACTTGCTGAAATTTGGTCCGAAATGTGCTAAGAACCCACAAACATTTCTTTGAATATTGTTGTTTGGGGTTAGAATATGTTAGAATACAAAGAATTTGATTGATTACAAGTATTAGAAATGCATGAAGGGTGTTTAGAAGTGTGGAGAAAGACTTGTTGAAATTCGGTCCCAAATGGGCTAAGAACCTACAAACATGTCTTTGAAGCAGTAAATGGCTTATCTAGTGTTGTTTTGGGTTTTTAATATGTTATGATACAATGAATTTGATTGATTACAAGTGCCTGAGATGCATGAAGAGTGTTTAGAAGAGTCTAAAAAGACTTGCTGAAATTTGGTCTGAAATGGGCTAAGAACCTACAAACATTGCTTTGAAGCAGTTAATGGTTTGTCTAGTGTTGTTTGGGGTTAGAATATGTTAGAATACAATGAATTTGATTGATTAAAAGTGCTAGAGATGCATGAAGAGTTTTTAGAAGTGTGTAGAAAGTCGTGTTGAAATTTGGTCCGAAATGGGCTAAGAACCCACAAAAATTGCGTTGAAGCATTAAATGGCTTGTCTGGTGTAGTTTGGGGTTAGAATATGTTAGAATTCAAAAAAAAAATTGATTGATTACAAGCGCTAGAGATGCATGAAGAGTGTTTAGAAGTGTGTAGAAAGACTTGTTGAAATATGGTCCCAAATGGGCTAAGAACCTACAAACATGTCTTTGAAGCAGTAAATGGCTTATCTAGTGTTGTTTAGGGTTTAAATATGTTAGAATACAATGAATTTGATTGTTTATAAGTGCTAGAGAAGCATGAAGAGTTTTTAGAAGTGTATAGAAAGACTTGTTGAAATTCGGTCCCAAATGGGCTAAGAACCTACAAACATGTCTTTGAAGCAGTAAATGGCTTATCTAGTGTTGTTTGGGGTTTAAATATGTTAGAATACAATAAATTTGATTGATTACAAGTGCCTGAGATGCATGAAGAGTTTTCAGAAGCGTGTAGAAAGACTTGCTGAAATTTGGTCTGAAATGGGCTAAGAACCTACAAACATTGCTTTGAAGCAGTTAATGGCTTGTCTAGTGTTGTTTGGGGTTAGATTATGTTAGAATAGAATGAATTTGATTGATTAAAAGTGCTAGAGATGCATGAAGAGTTTTTAGAAGTGTGTAGAAAGTCGTGCTGAAATTTGGTCCGAAGTGGGCTAAGAATTCACAAAAATTGCTTTGAAGCATTAAATTGCTTGTCTGGTGTTGTTTGGGGTTAGAATATGTTAGAATTCAAAAAAAAATTGATTGATTACAAGCGCTAGAGATGCATGAAGAGTGTTTAGAAGTGTGTAGAAAGACTTGTTGAAATATGGTCCCATATGGGCTAAGAACCTACAAACATGTCTTTGAAGCAGTAAATGGCTTATCTAGTGTTGTTTGGGGTTTAAATATGTTAGAATACAATAAATTTGATTGTTTATAAGTGCTAGAGAAGCATGAAGAGTTTTTAGAAGTGTATAGAAAGACTTGCTGAAATTTGGTCTGAAATGGGCTAAGAACCCACAAACATTGCTTTGAAGCAGTTAATGGCTTGTCTAGTGTTGTTTGGGGTTAGAATATGTTAGAATAAAATGAATTTGATTGATTACAAGTGCTAGAGATGCATGAAGAGTTTTCAGAAGCGTGTAGAAAGACTTGCTGAAATTTGGTCTGAAATGGGCTAAGAACCTACAAACAATGCTTTGAAGCAGTTAATGGCTTGTCTAGTGTTGTTTGGGGTTAGATTATGTTAGAATATAATGAATTTGATTGATTAAAAGTGCTAGAGATGCATGAAGAGTTTTTAGAAGTGTGTAGAAAGTCGTGCTAAAATTTGGTCCGAAGTGGGCTAAGAATTCACAAAAATTGCTTTGAAGCATTAAATTGCTTGTCTGGTGTTGTTTGGGGTTAGAATATGGTAGAATTCAAAAAAAAAATTGATTGATTACAAGTGCTAGAGATGCATGAAGAGTGTTTAGAAGTATGGAGAAAGACTTGCTGAAATTTGGTCCCAAATGGGTTAAGAACCTACAAACATGTCTTTGAAGCAGTAAATGGCTTATCTAGTGTTGTTTGGGGTTGAAATATGTTAGAATACAATGAATTTGATTGATTACAAGTGCTAGAGATGCATGAAGAGTGTTTAGAAGTATGTAGAAAGACTTGCTGAAATTTGGTCCGAAATGTGCTAAGAACCCACAAACATTTCTTTGAATATTGTTGTTTGGGGTTAGAATATGTTAGAATACAAAGAATTTGATTGATTACAAGTATTAGAAATGCATGAAGGGTGTTTAGAAGTGTGGAGAAAGACTTGTTGAAATTCGGTCCCAAATGGGCTAAGAACCTACAAACATGTCTTTGAAGCAGTAAATGGCTTATCTAGTGTTGTTTTGGGTTTTTAATATGTTATGATACAATGAATTTGATTGATTACAAGTGCCTGAGATGCATGAAGAGTGTTTAGAAGCGTCTAAAAAGACTTGCTGAAATTTGGTCTGAAATGGGCTAAGAACCTACAAACATTGCTTTGAAGCAGTTAATGGTTTGTCTAGTGTTGTTTGGGGTTAGAATATGTTAGAATACAATGAATTTGATTGATTAAAAGTGCTAGAGATGCATGAAGAGTTTTTAGAAGTGTGTAGAAAGTCGTGTTGAAATTTGGTCCGAAATGGGCTAAGAACCCACAAAAATTGCGTTGAAGCATTAAATGGCTTGTCTGGTGTAGTTTGGGGTTAGAATATGTTAGAATTCAAAAAAAAAATTGATTGATTACAAGCGCTAGAGATGCATGAAGAGTGTTTAGAAGTGTGTAGAAAGACTTGTTGAAATATGGTCCCAAATGGGCTAAGAACCTACAAACATGTCTTTGAAGCAGTAAATGGCTTATCTAGTGTTGTTTGGGGTTTAAATATGTTAGAATACAATGAATTTGATTGTTTATAAGTGCTAGAGAAGCATGAAGAGTTTTTAGAAGTATATAGAAAGACTTGCTGAAATTTGGTCTTAAATGGGCTAAGAACCCACAAACATTGCTTTGAAGCAGTTAATGGCTTGTCTAGTGTTGTTTGGGGTTAGAATATGTTAGAATAAAATGAATTTGATTGATTACAAGTGCTAGAGATGCATGAAGAGTTTTCAGAAGCGTGTAGAAAGACTTGCTGAAATTTGGTCTGAAATGGGCTAAGAACCTACAAACAATGCTTTGAAGCAGTTAATGGCTTGTCTAGTGTTGTTTGGGGTTAGATTATGTTAGAATATAATGAATTTGATTGATTAAAAGTGCTAGAGATGCATGAAGAGTTTTTAGAAGTGTGTAGAAAGTCGTGCTAAAATTTGGTCCGAAGTGGGCTAAGAATTCACAAAAATTGCTTTGAAGCATTAAATTGCTTGTCTGGTGTTGTTTGGGGTTAGAATATGGTAGAATTCAAAAAAAAAATTGATTGATTACAAGTGCTAGAGATGCATGAAGAGTGTTTAGAAGTATGGAGAAAGACTTGCTGAAATTTGGTCCCAAATGGGCTAAGAACCTACAAACATGTCTTTGAAGCAGTAAATGGCTTATCTAGTGTTGTTTGGGGTTGAAATATGTTAGAATACAATGAATTTGATTGATTACAAGTGCTAGAGATGCATGAAGAGTGTTTAGAAGTATGTAGAAAGACTTGCTGAAATTTGGTCCGAAATGTGCTAAGAACCCACAAACATTTCTTTGAATATTGTTGTTTGGGGTTAGAATATGTTAGAATACAAAGAATTTGATTGATTACAAGTATTAGAAATGCATGAAGGGTGTTTAGAAGTGTGGAGAAAGACTTGTTGAAATTCGGTCCCAAATTGGCTAAGAACCTACAAACATGTCTTTGAAGCAGTAAATGGCTTATCTAGTGTTGTTTTGGGTTTTTAATATGTTATCATACAATGAATTTGATTGATTACAAGTGCCTGAGATGCATGAAGAGTGTTTAGAAGCGTCTAAAAAGACTTGCTGAAATTTGGTCTGAAATGGGCTAAGAACCTACAAACATTGCTTTGAAGCAGTTAATGGTTTGTCTAGTGTTGTTTGGGGTTAGAATATGTTAGAATACAATGAATTTGATTGATTAAAAGTGCTAGAGATGCATGAAGAGTTTTTAGAAGTGTGTAGAAAGTCGTGTTGAAATTTAGTCCGAAATGGGCTAAGAACCCACAAAAATTGCTTTGAAGCATTAAACGGCTTGTCTGGTGTTGTTTGGGGTTAGAATATGGTAGAATTCAAAAAAAAAATGATTGATTACAAGTGCTAGAGATGCATGAAGAGTGTTTAGAAGTATGGAGAAAGACTTGCTGAAATATGGTCCCAAATGGGCTAAGAACCTACAAACATGTCTTTGAAGCAGTAAATGGCTTATCTAGTGTTGTTTGGGGTTGAAATATGTTAGTATACAATGAATTTGATTGTTTATAAGTGCTAGAGAAGCATGAAGAGTTTTTAGAAGTGTATAGAAAGACTTGTTGAAATTCGGTCCCAAATGGGCTAAGAACCTACAAACATGTCTTTGAAGCAGTAAATAGCTTATCTAGTGTTGTTTTGGGTTTTTAATATGTTATGATACAATGAATTTGATTGATTACAAGTGCCTGAGATGCATGAAGAGTGTTTAGAAGCGTCTAAAAAGACTTGCTGAAATTTGGTCTGAAATGGGTTAAGAACCCACAAACATTGCTTTGAAGCAGTTAATGGCTTGTCTAGTATTGTTTGGGGTTAGAATATGTTAGAATAAAATGAATTTGATTGATTACAAGTGCTAGAGATGCATGAAGAGTTTTTAGAAATGTGTAGAAAGTCATGCTGAAATTTGGTCCGAAATGGGCTAAAAACCCACAAACATTGCTTTGAAGCATTAAACGGCTTGTCTGGTGTTGTTTGGGGTTAGAATATGGTAGAATTCAAAAAAAAATAATTGATTACAAGTGCTAGAGATGCATGAAGAGTGTTTAGAAGTATGGAGAAAGACTTGCTGAAATATGGTCCCAAATGGGCTAAGAACCTACAAACATGTCTTTGAAGCAGTAAATGGCTTATCTAGTGTTGTTTGGGGTTGAAATATGTTAGAATACAATGAATTTGATTGATTACAAGTGCTAGAGATGCATGAAGAGTTTTTAGAAGTGTGTAGAAAGACTTGCCGAAATTTGGTCCGAAATAGGCTAAGAACCCACAAACATTGCTTTGAAGCACTAAATGGCTTGGCTGGTGTTGTTTGGGGTTGAAATATGTTAGAATACAATGAATTTGATTGATTACAAGTGCTAGAGATGCATGAAGAGTTTTTAGAAGTGTGTAGAAAGACTTGCTGAAATTTGGTCTGAAATAGGCTAAGAACCCACAAACATTGCTTTGATGCAGTTAATGGCTAGTCTAGTGTTGTTTGGGGTTAGAATATGTTAGAATACAATGAATTTGATTGATTAGAAGTGCTACAGATGCATGAAGAGTGTTTAGAACTGTGGAGAAAGATTTGTTGAAATATGGTCCCCAATGGGCTAAGAACCTACAAACATGTCTTTGAAGCAGTAAATGGCTTATCTAGTGTTGTTTTGGGTTTTTAATATGTTATGATACAATGAATTTGATTGATTACAAGTGCTAGAGATGCATGTAGAGTGTTTAGAAGTGTGTAGAAAGACTTGCTGAAATTTGGTCTGAAATGGGCTAAGAACCCACAAACATTTCTTTGAAGCATTAAATGGTTTGTCTGGTGTTGTTTGGGGTTAGAATATGTTAGAATACAAAGAATTTGATTGATTACAAGTGTTAGAAATGCATGAAGGGTGTTTAGAAGTGTAAAGAAGGACTTGTTGAAAATCGGTCCCAAATGGGCTAAGAACCTACAAACATGTCTTTGAAGCAGTAAATGGCTTATCTAGTGTTGTTTGGGGTTTAAATATGTTAGAATACAATGAATTTGATTGTTTATAAGTGCTAGAGAAGCATGAAGAGTTTTTAGAAGTGTATAGAAAGACTTGCTGAATTTTGGTCTGAAATGGGCTAAGAACCCACAAACATTGCTTTGAAGAAGTTAATGGCTTGTCTAGTGTTGTTTGGGGTTAGAATATGTTAGAATACAATGAATTTGATTGATTACAAGTGCTAGAGATGCATGAAGAGTTTTTAGAAGTCTATAGAAAGTCATGCTGAAATTTGGTCCGAAATGGGCTAAGAACCCACCACCATGTCTTTGAAGCAGTTAATGGCTTCTCTAGTGTTTTTTGGGGTTAGAATATGTTTGAATACAATTAATTTAATTGATTGCAAGTGATAGAGATGCATGAAGAGTGTTTAGAAGTGTGTAGAAAGACTTGCTGAAATTTGGTCACAAATGGGCTAAGAACCTACAAACATGTCTTTGAAGCAATAAATGGGTTATCTAGTGTTGTTTGTGGTTTAAATATGTTAGAATACAATGAATTTGATTGATTACAAGTGCCAGAGATGCATGAAGAGTTTTTAGAAGTGTGTAGAAAGACTTGCCGAAATTTGGTCCGAAATAGGCTAAGAACCCACAAACATTGCTTTGAAGCACTAAATGGCTTGGCTGGTGTTGTTTGGGGTTAAAATATGTTAGAATAAAATTAATTTGATTATTTGCAAGTGCTAGAAATGCATGAAGGGTGTTTAGAAGTGTGAAGAAAGACTTGTTGAAATTTGGTCCCAAATGGGCTAAGAACCTACAAATATGTCTTTGAAGCAGTAAATGGCTTATCTAGTGTTGTATGGGTTTTAAATATGTTAGAATACAATGAATTTTACTGATTACAAGTGCTACAGATGCATGAAGAGTTTTTAAAAGTGTGTAGAAAGACTTGCCGAAATTTGGTCTGAAATGGGCTAAGAACCCACAAACATTGCTTTGAAGCATTAAATGGCTTGTCTGGTATTGTTTGGGGTTAGAATATGTTACGATACAAAAAATTTGATTGATTACAAGCGCTAGAGATGCATGAAGACTGTTTAGAAGTGTGTAGAAAGACTTGTTGAAATTCGGTCCCAAATGGGCTAAGAACCTACAAACATGTTTTTCAAGCAGTAAATGGCTTATCTAGTGTTTTTTGGGGTTTAAATATGTTAGAATACGATGAATTTGATTGTTTATAAGTGCTAGAGAAGCATGAAGAGTTTTTAGAAGTGTGTAGAAAGACTTGCTGAAATTTGGTCTGAAATGGGCTAAGAACCCACAAACATTGCTTTGAAGCAGTTAATGGCTTGTCTAGTGTTGTTTGGGGTTAGAATATGTTAGAATACAACGAATTTGATTGATTACAAGTGCTAGATATGCATGAAGAGTTTTTAGAAGTCTATAGAAAGTCATGCTGAAATTTGGTCCGAAATGGGATAAGAGTTTTTAGAAGTCTATAGAAAGTCATGCTACAAATATGTCTTTGAACCAGTTAATGGCTTTTCTAGTGTTTTTTGGGGTTAGAATATGTTTGAATACAATTAATTTAATTGATTACAAGTGATAGAGATGCATGAAGAGTGTTTAGAAGTGTGTAGAAAGACTTGCTGAAATTTGGTCACAAATGGGCTAAGAACCTACAAACATGTCTTTGAAGCAGTAAATGGGTTATCTAGTGTTGTTTGTGTTTTAAATATGTTAGAATACAATGAATTTGATTGATTACAAGTGCCAGAGATGCATAAAGAGTTTTTAGAAGTGTGTAGAAAGACTTGCCGAAATTTGGTCCGAAATAGGCTAAGAACCCACAAACATTGCTTTGAAGCACTAAATCGCTTGTCTGGTGTTGTTTAGGGTTAAAATATGTTAGAATAAAATTAATTTGATTGTTTGCAAGTGCTAGAAATGCATGAAGGGTGTTTAGAAGTGTGAAGAAAGACTTGTTGAAATTTGGTCCCAAATGGGCTAAGAACCTACAAATATGTCTTTGAAGCAGTAAATGGCTTATCTAGTGTTGTATGGGTTTTAAATATGTTAGAATACAATGAATTTTACTGATTACAAGTGCTACAGATGCATGAAGAGTTTTTAAAAGTGTGTAGAAAGACTTGCCGAAATTTGGTCTGAAATGGGCTAAGAACCCACAAACATTGCTTTGAAGCATTAAATGGCTTGTCTGGTGTTGTTTGGGGTTAGAATATGTTACGATACAAAAAATTTGATTGATTACAAGCGCTAGAGATGCATGAAGACTGTTTAGAAGTGTGTAGAAAGACTTGTTGAAATTCGGTCCCAAATGGGCTAAGAACCTACAAACATGTTTTTCAAGCAGTAAATGGCTTATCTAGTGTTTTTTGGGGTTTAAATATGTTAGAATACGATGAATTTAATTGTTTATAAGTGCTAGAGAAGCATGAAGAGTTTTTAGAAGTGTGTAGAAAGACTTGCTGAAATTTGGTCTGAAATGGGCTAAGAACCCACAAACATTGCTTTGAAGCAGTTAATGGCTTGTCTAGAGTTGTTTGGGGTTAGAATATGTTAGAATACAATGAATTTGATTGATTTCAAGTGCTAGAGATGCATGAAGAGTTTTAGAAGTGTGTAGAAAGTCGTGCTTAAATTTGGTCTGAAATGGGATAAGAACCCACAAACATAGCTTTGAAGTAGTTAATGGCTTGTCTAGTGTTGTTTGGAGTTGGAATATGTTAGAATACAATGAATTTGATTGATTACAAGTGCTAGAGATGCATGAAGAGTTTTTAGAATTGTGTAGAAAGTCATGCTGAAATTCAGTTCGAAATGGTCTAAGAACCCATAAACATTGCTTTGAAGCATTAAATGGCTTGTCTGGTGTTGTTTGGGGTTAGAATATGTTATAATACAAATAAATTGATTGATTACAAGTGCTAGAGATGCATGAAGAGTGTTTAGAACTATGGAGAAAGATTTGTTGAACTATGGTCCCAAATGGGCTAAGAACCTACCAACATGTCTTTGAAGAAGTAAATGGCTTATCTAGTGTTGTTTGGAGTTTTTAATATGTTAGGATAAAATAAATTTGATTGATTACAAGTGCTAGAGATGCAAGAAGAGTGTTTAGAAGTGTGTAGAAAGACTTGCTGAAATTTGGTCCCAAATGGGCTAAGAACCTACAAACATGTCTTTGAAGCAGTAAATGGGTTATCTAGTGTTGTTTGTGGTTTAAATATGTTAGAATATAATGAATTTGATTGATTACAAGTGCCAGAGATGCATGAAGAGTTTTTAGAAGTGTGTAGAAAGACTTGTTGAAATTTGGTAACAAATGGGCTAAGAATCTACAAACATGTCTTTGAAGCAGTAAATGGCTTATCTAGTGTTGTTTGGGGGTTAAATATGTTAGACTTAAATGAATTTGATTGATTACAAGTGCTACAGATGCATGAAAAGTTTTTAGAAGGGTGTAGAAAGATTTGCTGAAATTTGGTCCGAAATGGGCAAAGAACCCACAAACATAGCTTTGAAGCAGTTAATGGCTTGTCTAGTGTTGTTTGGGGTTGGAATATGTTAGAATACAATGAATTTGATTGATTAGAAGTGCTAGAGATGCATGAAGAGTTTTTAGAAGTGTGTAGAAAGTCATGCTGAAATTTAGTCCGAAATGGGCTAAGAACCCACAAACATTGCTTTGATGCAGTTAATGGCTTGTCTAGTGTTGTTTAGGGTTAGAATATGTTAGAATACAATGAATTTGATTGATTTCAAGTGCTAGAGATGCATGAAGAGTTTTAGAAGTGTGTAGAAAGTCATGCTGAAATTTGGTCCGAAATGGGCTAAGAACCCACAAACATTGCTTTGATGCAGTTAATGGCTTGTTTAGTGTTGTTTGGGGTTAGAATATGTTAGAATACAATGAATTTGATTGATTTCAAGTGCTAGAGATGCATGAAGAGTTTTAGAAGTGTGTAGAAAGTCGTGCTAAAATTTGGTCTGAAATGGGCTAAGAACCCACAAACATTGCTTTGAAGCATCAAATGGCTTGTCTGGTGTTGTTTGGGGTTAGAATATGTTAGAATACAAAAAAATTGAATAATTACAAGTGCTAGAGATGCATGAAGAATGTTTAGAAGTGTGGAGAAAGACTTGTTGAAATATGGTCCCAAATGGGCTAAGAACCTACAAACATGTCTTTGAAGGAGTAAATGGCTTATCTAGTGTTGTTTGGGGTTTTTAATATGTTAGGATACAATGAATTTGATTGATTACAAATGCTAGAGATGCATGAAGATTTTTTAGAAGTGTGTAGAAAGTCGTGCTGAAATTTGGTCCGAAATGGGCTAAGAACCCACAAAAATTGCTTTGAAGCATTATATGGCTTGTCTGGTGTTGTTTGGGGTTAAAATATGTTAGAATACAAATATTTTGATTGATTACAAGTGCTAGAAATGCATTTAGGGTGTTTAGAAGTATGGAGAAAGACTTGTTGAAATTTGGTCCCAAATAGGCTAAGAATCTACAAACATGTCATTGAAGCAGTAAATGGCTTATCTAGTGTTGTTTTGGGTTTAAATATGTTAGAATTCAATGAATTTGATTGATTACAAGTGCTAGAGATGGATGAATAGTTTTTACAAGTGTGTAAAAGACTTGCTGAAATTTGGTCCGAAATTGGCAAAGAACCCACAAACATAGCTTTGAAGCAGTTATTGGCTTGTTTAGTGTTGTTTGGGGTTGGAATATGTTAGAATACAATGAATTTGATTGATTACAAGTGCTAGAGATGCAAGAGGAGTTTTTAGAATTGTGTAGAAAGTCATGCTGAAATTCAGTCCGAAATGGGCTAAGAACCCATAAACATTGCTTTGAAGCATTAAATGGCTTGTCTGGTGTTGTTTGGGGTTAAATATGTTATAATACAAATAAATTGATTGATTACAAGTGCTAGAGATGCATGAAGAGTGTTTAGAACTATGGAGAAAGATTTGTTGAACTATGGTCCCAAATGGGCTAAGAACCTACCAACATGTCTTTGAAGCAGTAAATGGCTTATCTAGTGTTGTTTGGGGTTTTTAATATGTTACGATAAAATGAATTTGATTGATTACAAGTGCTAGAGATGGAAGAAGAGTGTTTAGAAGTGTGTAGAAAGACTTGCTGAAATTTGGTCCCAAATGGGCTAAGAACCTACAAACATGTCTTTGAAGCAGTAAATGGGTTATCTAGTGTGGATTGTGGTTTAAATATGTTAGAATACAATGAATTTGATTGTTTAAGAGTGCCAGAGATGCATGAAGAGTTTTTAGAAGTGTGTAGAAAGACTTGCCGAATTTTGGTCCGAAATAGACTAAGAACCCACAAACATTGCTTTGAAGCACTAAATGGCTTGTCTGGTGTTGTTTGGGGTTAAAATATGTTAGAATAAAATTAATTTGATTGTTTGCAAGTACTAGAAATGCATGAAGAGTGTTTAGAAGTGTGTAGAAAGACTTGTTGAAATTTGGTCCCAAATGGGCTAAGAACCTACAAACATGTCTTTGAGCAGTAAATGGCTTATCTAGTGTTGTTTGGGATTTTTAATATGTTAGGATACAATGAATTTTATTAATTACAAATGCTAGAGATGCATGAAGAGTTTTTAGAAGTGTGTAGAAAGGCGTGCTGAAATTTGGTCCGAAATGGGCTAAGAACCCACAAACATTGCTTTGAAGCACTAAATGGCTTGTCTGGTGTTGTTTGGGGTTAAAATATGTTAGAATAAAATTAGTTTGATTGTTTGCAAGTGCTAGAAATGCATGAAGGGTGTTTAGAAGTGTGAAGAAAGACTTGTTGAAATTTAGTCCCAAATGGGCTAAGAACCTACAAATATGTCTTTGAAGCAGTAAATGGCTTATCTAGTGTTGTTTGGGTTTTAAATATGTTAGAATACAATGAATATTACTGATTAGAAGTGCTACAAATGCATGAAGAGTTTTTTAAAGTGTGTAGAAAGACTTGCCGAAATTTGGTCCGAAATGGGCTTAGAACCCACAAACATTGCTTTGAAGCATTAAATGGCTTGTCTGGTGTTGTTTGGGGTTAGAATATGTTAGAATACAATGAATTTGATTGATTACAAGTGCTACAGATGCATGAAGAGTGTTTAGAACTGTGGAGAAAGACTTGTTGAAATATGGTCCCAAATGGGCTAAGAACCTACAAACATGTCTTTGAAGCAGTAAATGGCTTATCTAGTGTTGTTTGGGGTTTTTAATATGTTATGATACAATGAATTTGATTGATTACAAGTGCTAGAGATGCATGAAGAGTGTTTAGAAGTGTGGAGAAAGACTTGCTGAAATTTGGTCCGAAATGGGCTAAGAACCCACAAACATTTCTTTGAAGCATTAAATGGCTTGTCTGGTGTTGTTTGGGGTTAGAATATGTTAAAATACAAAGAATTTGATTGATTACAAGTGTTAGAAATGCATGAAGGGTGTTAAGAAGTGTGGAGAAAGACTTGTTGAAATTCGGTCCCAAATGGGCTAAGAACCTACAAACATGTCTTTGAAGCAGTTAATGGCTTGTCTAGTGTTGTTTGGGGTTAGATTATGTTAGAATACAATGAATTTGATTGATTAAAAGTGCTAGAGATGCATGAAGAGTTTTTAGAAGTGTGTAGAAAGTCGTGCTGAAATTTGGTCCGAAGTGGGCTAAGAATTCACAAAAATTGCTTTGAAGCATTAAATTGCTTGTCTGGTGTTGTTTGGGGTTAGAATATGTTAGAATTCAAAAAAAAAATTGATTGATTACAAGCGCTAGAGATGCATGAAGAGTGTTTAGAAGTGTGTAGAAAGACTTGTTGAAATATGGTCCCATATGGGCTAAGAACCTACAAACATGTCTTTGAAGCAGTAAATGGCTTATCTAGTGTTGTTTGGGGTTTAAATATGTTAGAATACAATGAATTTGATTGTTTTTAAGTGCTAGAGAAGCATGAAGAGTTTTTAGAAGTGTATAGAAAGACTTGCTCAAATTTGGTCTGAAATGGGCTAAGAACCCACAAACATTGCTTTGAAGCAGTTAATGGCTTGTGTAGTGTTGTTTGGGGTTAGAATATGTTAGAATAAAATGAAATTGATTAATTACAAGTGCTAGAGATGCATGAAAAGTTTTTAGAAATGTGTAGAAAGTCTTGCTGAAATTTGGTCCGAAATGGGCTAAAAACCCACAAACATTGCTTTGAAGCATTAAACGGCTTGTCTGGTGTTGTTTGGGGTTAGAATATGGTAGAATTCAAAAAAAATTGATTGATTACAAGTGCTAGAGATGCATGAAGAGTGTTTAGAAGTATGGAGAAAGACTTGCTGAAATATGGTCCCAAATGGGCTAAGAACCTACAAACATGTCTTTGAAGCAGTAAATGTCTTATCTAGTGTTGTTTGGGGTTGAAATATGTTAGAATACAATGAATTTGATTGATTACAAGTGCTAGAGATGCATGAAGAGTGTTTAGAAGTGTGTAGAAAGACTTGCTGAAATTTGGTCCGAAATGGGCTAAGAACCCACAAACATTTCTTAGAAGCATTAAATGGCATGTCTGGTGTTGTTTGGGGTTAGAATATGTTAGAATACAAAGAATTTGATTGATTACAAGTGTTAGAAATGCATGAAGGGTGTTTAGAAGTGTGGAGAAAGACTTGTTGAAATTCGGTCCCAAATGGGCTAAGAACCTACAAACATGTCTTTGAAGCAGTAAATGGCTTATCTAGTGTTGTTTTGGGTTTTTAATATGTTATGATACAATGAATTTGATTGATTACAAGTGCCTGAGATGTATGAAGAGTGTTTAGAAGCGTCTAGAAAGACTTGCTGAAATTTGGTCCGAAATGGGCTAAGAACCTACAAACATTGCTTTGAAGCAGTTAATGGCTTGTCTAGTGTTGTTTGGGGTTAGAATATGTTAGAATACAATGAATTTGATTGATTAAAAGTGCTAGAGATGCATGAAGAGTTTTTAGAAGTGTGTAGAAAGTCGTGTTGAAATTTGGTCCGAAATGGGCTAAGAACCCACAAAAATTGCGTTGAAGCATTAAATGGCTTGTCTAGTGTAGTTTGGGGTTAGAATATGTTAGAATTCAAAAAAAAAATTGATTGATTACAAGTGTTAGAAATGCATGAAGGGTGTTTAGAAGTGTGGAGAAGGACTTGTTGAAATTCGGTCCCAAATGGGCTAAGAACCTACAAACATGTCTTTGAAGCAGTAAATGGCTTATATAGTGTTGTTTGGGGTTTAAATATGTTAGAATACAATGAATTTGATTGTTTATAAGTGCTAGAGAAGCATGAAGAGTTTTTAGAAGTGTATAGAAAGACTTGCTGAATTTTGGTCTGAAATGGGCTAAGAACCCACAAACATTGCTTTGAAGAAGTTAATGGCTTGTCTAGTGTTGTTTGGGGTTAGAATATGTTAGAATACAATGAATTTGATTGATTACAAGTGCTAGAGATGCATGAAGAGTTTTTAGAAGTCTATAGAAAGTCATGCTGAAATTTGGTCCGAAATGGGCTAAGAACCCACAAACATGTCTTTGAAGCCGTTAATGGCTTTTCTAGTGTTTTTTGGGGTTAGAATATGTTTGAATACAATTAATTTAATTGATTGCAAGTGATAGAGATGCATGAAGAGTGTTTAGAAGTGTGTAGAAAGACTTGCTGAAATTTGGTCACAAATGGGCTAAGAACCTACAAACAAGTCTTTGAAGCAATAAATGGGTTATCTAGTGTTGTTTGTGGTTTAAATATGTTAGAATACAAAGAATTTGATTGATTACAAGTGCCAGAGATGCATGAAGAGTTTTTAGAAGTGTGTAGAAAGACTTGCCGAAATTTGGTCCGAAATAGGCTAAGAACCCACAAACATTGCTTTGAAGCACTAAATGGCTTGTCTGGTGTTGTTTAGGGTTAAAATATGTTAGAATAAAATTAATTTGATTGTTTGCAAGTGCTAGAAATGCATGAAGGGTGTTTAGAAGTGTGAAGAAAGACTTGTTGAAATTTGGTCCTAAATGGGCTAAGAACCTACAAATATGTCTTTGAAGCAGTAAATGGCTTATCTAGTGTTGTTTGGGTTTTAAATATGTTAGAATACAATGAGTTTTACTGATTACAAGTGCTACAAATGCATGAAGAGTTTTTAAAAGTGTGTAGAAAGACTTGCCGAAATTTGGTCTGAAATGGGCTAAGAACCCACAAACATTGCTTTGAAGCATTAAATGGCTTGTCTGGTGTTGTTTGGGGTTAGAATATGTTACAATACAAAAAATTTGATTGATTACAACTGCTGGAAATGCATGAAGGGTGTTTAGAAGTGTGGAGAAAGTCATGCTGAAATTTGGTCCGAAATGGGCTAAAAACCCACAAACATTGCTTTGAAGCATGAAACGGCTTGGCTGGTGTTGTTTGGTAGAATATGGTAGAATTCAAAAAAAATTGATTGATTACAAGTGCTAGAGATGCATGAAGAGTGTTTAGAAGTGTGTATAAAGACTTGTTGAAATATGGTCCCAAATGGGCTAAGAACCTACAAACATGCCTTTGAAGCAGTAAATGGATTATCTAGTGTTGTTTGGGATTTAAATATGTTAGAATACAATGAATTTGATTGTTTATAAGTGCTAGAGATGCATGAAGAGTTTTTAGAAGTGTATAGAAAGACTTGATGAAATTTGGTCTGAAATCGGCTAAGAACCCACAAACATTGCTTTGAAGCAGTTAATGGCTTGTCTAGTGTTGTTTGGGGTTAGAATATGTTAGAATACAATAATTTGATTGATTACAAGTGCTAGAGATGCATGAAGAGTTTTTAGAAGTCTATAGAAAGTCATGCTGAAATTTGGTCTGAAATGGGCTAAGAACCCACAAACATGTCTTTGAAGCAGTTAATGGCTTTTCTAGTGTTTTTTGGGGTTAGAATATGTTTGAATACAATTAATTTAATTGATTGCAAGTGAAAGAGATGCATGAAGAGTGTTTAGAAGTGTGTAGAAAGACTTGCTGAAATTTGGTCCGAAATGGGCTAAGCACCCACAAACATTGCTTTGAAGCATTAAATGGCTTGTCTGGTGTTGTTTGGGGTTAGAATATGTTACAATACAGAAAATTTGATTGATTACAAGTGCTAGAAATGCATGAAGGGTGTTTAGAAGTGTGGAGAGAGACTTGTTGAAATTCGGTCCCAAATGGGCTAAGAACCTACAAACTTGTCTTTGAAGCAGTAATTGGCTTATCTAGTGTTCTTTGGGGTTTAAATATGTTAGAATACAATGAATTTGATTGATTTCAAGTGCTAGAGATGCATGAAGAGTTTTTAGAAGTGTGTTGAAAGACTTGCTGAAATTTGGTCCGAAATGGGCTAAGAACCCACAAACATTGCTTTGAAGCAGTTAATTGTTTGTCTAGTGTTGTTTGGGGTTAGAATTTGTTAGAATACAATGAATTTGATTGATTAAAAGTGCTAGAGATACATTGCTTTGAAGCATTAAATTGCTTGTCTGGTGTTGTTTAGGATTAGAATATGGTAGAATTCAAAAAAAATTGATTGATTACAAGTGCTAGAGATGCATGAAGAGTGTTTAGAAGTGTGGAGAAAGACTTGTTGAAATATGGTCCCAAATGGGCTAAGAACCTACAAACATGTCTTTGAAGCAGTAAATGGCTTATTAGTGTTGTTTGGGGTTTAAATATGTTAGAATACAATGAATTTGATTGATTACAAGTGCTAGAGATGCATGAAAAGTTTTTAGAAGTGTGTAGAAAGAGTTGCTGAAATTTGGTCTGAAATGGGCTAAGAACCCACAAACATTGCTTTGAAGCAGTTAATGGCTTGTCTAGTGTTGTTTTGGGTTAGTATATGGTAGAATACAATGAATTTGATTGATTACAAGTTCTAGAGATGCATGAAGAGTTTTTAGAAGTGTGTAGAAAGTCATGCTGAAATTTGGTCCGAAATGGGCTAAGAACCCACAAACATTTCTTTGAAGCATTAAATGGCTTGTCTGGTGTTGTTTGGGGTTAGAATATGTTAGAATACAAAAAATTTGATTGATTACAAGTGCTAGAAATGCATGAAGGGTGTTTAGAAGTGTGGAGAAAGACTTGTTGAAATTCAGACCCAAATGGGCTAAGAACCTACAAACATGTCTTTGAAGCAGTAAATGGCTTATCTAGTGTTGTTTGCGGTTTAAATATGTTAGAATACAATGAATTTGATTGATTACAAGTGCCTGAGATGCATGAAGAGTTTTTAGAAGCGTGTAGAAAGACTTGCTGAAATTTGGTCAGAAATGGGCTAAGAACTCACAAACATTGCTTTGAAGCAGTTAATGGCTTGTCTAGTGTTGTTTGGGGTTAGAATATGTTAGAATACAATGAATTTGATTGATTAAAAGTGCTAGAGATGCATGAAGAGTTTTTAGAAGTGTGTAGAAAGACTTGCTGAAATTTAGTCCGAAATGGGCTAAGCACCCACAAACATTGCTTTGAAGCATTAATTGGCTTGTCTGGTGTTGTTTGGGGTTAGAATATGTTCGAATATAAAAAAAATTGATTTATTACAAGTGCTAGAGATGCATGAAGAGTGTTTAGAAGTGTGTTGAAAGACTTGCTGAAATTTGGTCCGAAATGGGCTAAGAACCCACAAACATTGCTTTGAAGCAGTTAATTGCTTGTCTAGTGTTGTTTGGGGTTAGAATTTGTTAGAATACAATGAATTTGATTGATTAAAAGTGCTAGAGATACATTGCTTTGAAGCATTAAATTCCTTGTCTGGTGTTGTTTAGGATTAGAATATGGTAGAATTCAAAAAAAATTGATTGATTACAAGTGCTAGAGATGCATGAAGAGTGTTTAGCAGTGTGGAGAAAGACTTGTTGAAATATGGTCCCAAATGGGCTAAGAACCTACAAACATGTCTTTGAAGCAGTAAATGGCTTATTAGTGTTGTTTGGGGTTTAAATATGTTAGAATACAATGAATTTGATTGATTACAAGTGCTAGAGATGCATGAAGAGTTTTTAGAAGTGTGTAAAAAGACTTGCTGAAATTTGGTCTGAAATGGGCTAAGAACCCAAAAACATTGCTTTGAAGCAGTTAATGGCTTGTCTAGTGTTGTTTTGGGTTAGTATATGGTAGAATACAATGAATTTGATTGATTACAAGTGCTAAAGATGCATGAAGAGTTTTTAGAAGTGTGTAGAAAGTCATGCTGAAATTTGGTCCGAAATGGGCTAAGAACCCACAAACATTTCTTTGAAGCATTAAATGGCTTGTCTGGTGTTGTTTGGGGTTAGAATATGTTAGAATACAAAAAAATTTGATTGCTTACAAGTGCTAGAAATGCATGAAGGGTGTTTAGAAGTGTGGAGAAAGACTTGTTGAAATTCGGACCCAAATGGGCTAAGAACCTACAAACATGTCTTTGAAGCAGTAAATGGCTTATCTAGTGTTGTTTGCGGTTTAAATATGTTAGAATACAATGAATTTGATTGATTACAAGTGCCTGAGATGCATGAAGAGTTTTTAGAAGCGTGTAGAAAGACTTGCTGAAATTTGGTCAGAAATGGGCTAAGAACTCACAAACATTGCTTTGAAGCAGTTAATGGCTTGTCTAGTGTTGTTTGGGGTTAGAATATGTTAGAATACAATGAATTTGATTGATTAAAAGTGCTAGAGATGCATGAAGAGTTTTTAGAAGTGTGTAGAAAGACTTGCTGAAATTTAGTCCGAAATGGGCTAAGCACCCACAAACATTGCTTTGAAGCATTAATTGGCTTGTCTGGTGTTGTTTGGGGTTAGAATATGTTCGAATATAAAAAAAATTGATTGATTACAAGTGCTAGAGATGCATGAAGAGTGTTTAGAAGTGTGTTGAAAGACTTGCTGAAATTTGGTCCGAAATGGGCTAAGAACCCACAAACATTGCTTTGAAGCAGTTAATTGCTTGTCTAGTGTTGTTTGGGGTTAGAATTTGTTAGAATACAATGAATTTGATTGATTAAAAGTGCTAGAGATACATTGCTTTGAAGCATTAAATTGCTTGCCTGGTGTTGTTTAGGATTAGAATATGGTAGAATTCAAAAAAAATTGATTGATTACAAGTGCTAGAGATGCATGAAGAGTGTTTAGAAGTGTGGAGAAAAACTTGTTGAAATATGGTCCCAAATGGGCTAAGAACCTACAAACATGTCTTTGAAGCAGTAAATGGCTTATTAGTGTTGTTTGGGGTTTAAATATGTTAGAATACAATGAATTTGATTGATTAAAAGTGCTAGAGATGCATGAAGAGTTTTTAGAAGTGTGTAGAAAGACTTGCTGAAATTTAGTCCGAAATGGGCTAAGCACCCACAAACATTGCTTTGAAGCATTAATTGGCTTGTCTGGTGTTGTTTGGGGTTAGAATATGTTCGAATATAAAAAAAATTGATTGATTACAAGTGCTAGAGATGCATGAAGAGTGTTTAGAAGTGTGTTGAAAGACTTGCTGAAATTTGGTCCGAAATGGGCTAAGAACCCACAAACATTGCTTTGAAGCAGTTAATTGCTTGTCTAGTGTTGTTTGGGGTTAGAATTTGTTAGAATACAATGAATTTGATTGATTAAAAGTGCTAGAGATACATTGCTTTGAAGCATTAAACGGCTTGTCTGGTGTTGTTTGGGGTTAGAATATGGTAGAATTCAAAAAAAATTGATTGATTACAAGTGCTAGAGATGCATGAAGAGTGTTTAGAAGTGTGGAGAAAGACTTGTTGAAATTCGGTCCCAAATGGGCTAAGAACCTACAAACATGTCTTTGAAGCAGTAAATGGCTTATCTAGTGTTGTTTTGGGTTTTTAATATGTTATGATACAATGAATTTGATTGATTACAAGTGCCTGAGATGTATGAAGAGTGTTTAGAAGCGTCTAGAAAGACTTGCTGAAATTTGGTCCGAAATGGGCTAAGAACCTACAAACAATTCTTTGAAGCAGTTAATGGCTTGTCTAGTGTTGTTTGGGGTTAGAATATGTTAGAATACAATGAATTTGATTGATTAAAAGTGCTAGAGATGCATGAAGAGTTTTTAGAAGTGTGTAGAAAGTCGTGTTGAAATTTGGTCCGAAATGGGCTAAGAACCCACAAAAATTGCGTTGAAGCATTAAATGGCTTGTCTGGTGTAGTTTGGGGTTAGAATATGTTAGAATTCAAAAAAAAATTGATTGATTACAAGTGTTAGAAATGCATGAAGGGTGTTTAGAAGTGTGGAGAAGGACTTGTTGAAATTCGGTCCCAAATGGGCTAAGAACCTACAAACATGTCTTTGAAGCAGTAAATGGCTTATATAGTGTTGTTTGGGGTTTAAATATGTTAGAATACAATGAATTTGATTGTTTATAAGTGCTAGAGAAGTATGAAGAGTTTTTAGAAGTGTATAGAAAGACTTGCTGAATTTTGGTCTGAAATGGGCTAAGAACCCACAAACATTGCTTTGAAGAAGTTAATGGCTTGTCTAGTGTTGTTTGGGGTTAGAATATGTTAGAATACAATGAATTTGATTGATTACAAGTGCTAGAGATGCATGAAGAGTTTTTAGAAGTCTATAGAAAGTCATGCTGAAATTTGATCCGAAATGGGCTAAGAACCCACAAACATGTCTTTGAAGCCGTTAATGGCTTTTCTAGTGTTTTTTGGGGTTAGAATATGTTTGAATACAATTAATTTAATTGATTGCAAGTGATAGAGATGCATGAAGAGTGTTTAGAAGTGTGTAGAAAGACTTGCTGAAATTTGGTCACAAATGGGCTAAGAACCTACAAACAAGTCTTTGAAGCAATAAATGGGTTATCTAGTGTTGTTTGTGGTTTAAATATGTTAGAATACAAAGAATTTGATTGATTACAAGTGCCAGAGATGCATGAAGAGTTTTTAGAAGTGTGTAGAAAGACTTGCCGAAATTTGGTCCGAAATAGGCTAAGAACCCACAAACATTGCTTTGAAGCACTAAATGGCTTGTCTGGTGTTGTTTAGGGTTAAAATATGTTAGAATAAAATTAATTTGATTGGTTGTAAGTGCTAGAAATGCATGAAGGGTGTTTAGAAGTGTGAAGAAAGACTTGTTGAAATTTGGTCCTAAATGGGCTAAGAACCTACAAATATGTCTTTGAAGCAGTAAATGGCTTATCTAGTGTTGTTTGGGTTTTAAATATGTTAGAATACAATGAGTTTTACTGATTACAAGTGCTACAAATGCATGAAGAGTTTTTAAAAGTGTGTAGAAAGACTTGCCGAAATTTGGTCTGAAATGGGCTAAGAACCCACAAACATTGCTTTGAAGCATTAAATGGCTTGTCTGGTGTTGTTTGGGGTTAGAATATGTTACAATACAAAAAATTTGATTGATTACAACTGCTGGAAATGCATGAAGGGTGTTTAGAAGTGTGGAGAAAGTCATGCTGAAATTTGGTCCGAAATGGGCTAAAAACCCACAAACATTCCTTTGAAGCATGAAACGGCTTGGCTGGTGTTGTTTGGGGTTAGAATATGGTAGAATTCAAAAAAAATTGATTGATTACAAGCGCTAGAGATGCATGAAGAGTGTTTAGAAGTGTGTATAAAGACTTGTTGAAATATGGTCCCAAATGGGCTAAGAACCTACAAATATGCCTTTGAAGCAGTAAATTGATTATCTAGTGTTGTTTGGGATTTAAATATGTTAGAATACAATGAATTTGATTGTTTATAAGTGCTAGAGATGCATGAAGAGTTTTTAGAAGTGTATAGAAAGACTTGATGAAATTTGGTCTGAAATCGGCTAAGAACCCACAAACATTGCTTTGAAGCAGTTAATGGCTTTTCTAGTGTTGTTTGGGGTTAGAATATGTTAGAATACAATAATTTGATTGATTACAAGTGCTAGAGATGCATGAAGAGTTTTTAGAAGTCTATAGAAAGTCATGCTGAAATTTGGTCTGAAATGGGCTAAGAACCCACAAACATGTCTTTGAAGCAGTTAATGGCTTTTCTAGTGTTTTTTGGGGTTAGAATATGTTTGAATACAATTAATTTAATTGATTGCAAGTGAAAGAGATGCATGAAGAGTGTTTAGAAGTGTGTAGAAAGACTTGCTGAAATTTGGTCCGAAATGGGCTAAGCACCCACAAACATTGCTTTGAAGCATTAAATGGCTTGTCTGGTGTTGTTTGGGGTTAGAATATGTTACAATACAGAAAATTTGATTGATTACAAGTGCTAGAAATGCATGAAGGGTGTTTAGAAGTGTGGAGAGAGACTTGTTGAAATTCGGTCCCAAATGGGCTAAGAACCTACAAACTTGTCTTTGAAGCAGTAACTGGCTTATCTAGTGTTCTTTGGGGTTTAAATATGTTAGAATACAATGAATTTGATTGATTTCAAGTGCTAGAGATGCATGAAGAGTTTTTAGAAGTGTGTTGAAAGACTTGCTGAAATTTGGTCCGAAATGGGCTAAGAACCCACAAACATTGCTTTGAAGCAGTTAATTGCTTGTCTAGTGTTGTTTGGGGTTAGAATTTGTTAGAATACAATGAATTTGATTGATTAAAAGTGCTAGAGATACATTGCTTTGAAGCATTAAATTGCTTGTCTGGTGTTGTTTAGGATTAGAATATGGTAGAATTCAAAAAAAATTGATTGATTACAAGTGCTAGAGATGCATGAAGAGTGTTTAGAAGTGTGGAGAAAGACTTGTTGAAATATGGTCCCAAATGGGCTAAGAACCTACAAACATGTCTTTGAAGCAGTAAATGGCTTATCTAGTGTTGTTTTGGGTTTTTAATATGTTATGATACAATGAATTTGATTGATTACAAGTGCCTGAGATGTATGAAGAGTGTTTAGAAGCGTCTAGAAAGACTTGCTGAAATTTGGTCCGAAATGGGCTAAGAACCTACAAACAATTCTTTGAAGCAGTTAATGGCTTGTCTAGTGTTGTTTGGGGTTAGAATATGTTAGAATACAATGAATTTGATTGATTAAAAGTGCTAGAGATGCATGAAGAGTTTTTAGAAGTGTGTAGAAAGTCGTGTTGAAATTTGGTCCGAAATGGGCTAAGAACCCACAAAAATTGCGTTGAAGCATTAAATGGCTTGTCTGGTGTAGTTTGGGGTTAGAATATGTTAGAATTCAAAAAAAAAATTGATTGATTACAAGTGTTAGAAATGCATGAAGGGTGTTTAGAAGTGTGGAGAAGGACTTGTTGAAATTCGGTCCCAAATGGGCTAAGAACCTACAAACATGTCTTTGAAGCAGTAAATGGCTTATATAGTGTTGTTTGGGGTTTAAATATGTTAGAATACAATGAATTTGATTGTTTATAAGTGCTAGAGAAGTATGAAGAGTTTTTAGAAGTGTATAGAAAGACTTGCTGAATTTTGGTCTGAAATGGGCTAAGAACCCACAAACATTGCTTTGAAGAAGTTAATGGCTTGTCTAGTGTTGTTTGGGGTTAGAATATGTTAGAATACAATGAATTTGATTGATTACAAGTGCTAGAGATGCATGAAGAGTTTTTAGAAGTCTATAGAAAGTCATGCTGAAATTTGATCCGAAATGGGCTAAGAACCCACAAACATGTCTTTGAAGCCGTTAATGGCTTTTCTAGTGTTTTTTGGGGTTAGAATATGTTTGAATACAATTAATTTAATTGATTGCAAGTGATAGAGATGCATGAAGAGTGTTTAGAAGTGTGTAGAAAGACTTGCTGAAATTTGGTCACAAATGGGCTAAGAACCTACAAACAAGTCTTTGAAGCAATAAATGGGTTATCTAGTGTTGTTTGTGGTTTAAATATGTTAGAATACAAAGAATTTGATTGATTACAAGTGCCAGAGATGCATGAAGAGTTTTTAGAAGTGTGTAGAAAGACTTGCCGAAATTTGGTCCGAAATAGGCTAAGAACCCACAAACATTGCTTTGAAGCACTAAATGGCTTGTCTGGTGTTGTTTAGGGTTAAAATATGTTAGAATAAAATTAATTTGATTGGTTGTAAGTGCTAGAAATGCATGAAGGGTGTTTAGAAGTGTGAAGAAAGACTTGTTGAAATTTGGTCCTAAATGGGCTAAGAACCTACAAATATGTCTTTGAAGCAGTAAATGGCTTATCTAGTGTTGTTTGGGTTTTAAATATGTTAGAATACAATGAGTTTTACTGATTACAAGTGCTACAAATGCATGAAGAGTTTTTAAAAGTGTGTAGAAAGACTTGCCGAAATTTGGTCTGAAATGGGCTAAGAACCCACAAACATTGCTTTGAAGCATTAAATGGCTTGTCTGGTGTTGTTTGGGGTTAGAATATGTTACAATACAAAAAATTTGATTGATTACAACTGCTGGAAATGCATGAAGGGTGTTTAGAAGTGTGGAGAAAGTCATGCTGAAATTTGGTCCGAAATGGGCTAAAAACCCACAAACATTCCTTTGAAGCATGAAACGGCTTGGCTGGTGTTGTTTGGGGTTAGAATATGGTAGAATTCAAAAAAAATTGATTGATTACAAGCGCTAGAGATGCATGAAGAGTGTTTAGAAGTGTGTATAAAGACTTGTTGAAATATGGTCCCAAATGGGCTAAGAACCTACAAATATGCCTTTGAAGCAGTAAATTGATTATCTAGTGTTGTTTGGGATTTAAATATGTTAGAATACAATGAATTTGATTGTTTATAAGTGCTAGAGATGCATGAAGAGTTTTTAGAAGTGTATAGAAAGACTTGATGAAATTTGGTCTGAAATCGGCTAAGAACCCACAAACATTGCTTTGAAGCAGTTAATGGCTTTTCTAGTGTTGTTTGGGGTTAGAATATGTTAGAATACAATAATTTGATTGATTACAAGTGCTAGAGATGCATGAAGAGTTTTTAGAAGTCTATAGAAAGTCATGCTGAAATTTGGTCTGAAATGGGCTAAGAACCCACAAACATGTCTTTGAAGCAGTTAATGGCTTTTCTAGTGTTTTTTGGGGTTAGAATATGTTTGAATACAATTAATTTAATTGATTGCAAGTGAAAGAGATGCATGAAGAGTGTTTAGAAGTGTGTAGAAAGACTTGCTGAAATTTGGTCCGAAATGGGCTAAGCACCCACAAACATTGCTTTGAAGCATTAAATGGCTTGTCTGGTGTTGTTTGGGGTTAGAATATGTTACAATACAGAAAATTTGATTGATTACAAGTGCTAGAAATGCATGAAGGGTGTTTAGAAGTGTGGAGAGAGACTTGTTGAAATTCGGTCCCAAATGGGCTAAGAACCTACAAACTTGTCTTTGAAGCAGTAACTGGCTTATCTAGTGTTCTTTGGGGTTTAAATATGTTAGAATACAATGAATTTGATTGATTTCAAGTGCTAGAGATGCATGAAGAGTTTTTAGAAGTGTGTTGAAAGACTTGCTGAAATTTGGTCCGAAATGGGCTAAGAACCCACAAACATTGCTTTGAAGCAGTTAATTGCTTGTCTAGTGTTGTTTGGGGTTAGAATTTGTTAGAATACAATGAATTTGATTGATTAAAAGTGCTAGAGATACATTGCTTTGAAGCATTAAATTGCTTGTCTGGTGTTGTTTAGGATTAGAATATGGTAGAATTCAAAAAAAATTGATTGATTACAAGTGCTAGAGATGCATGAAGAGTGTTTAGAAGTGTGGAGAAAGACTTGTTGAAATATGGTCCCAAATGGGCTAAGAACCTACAAACATGTCTTTGAAGCAGTAAATGGCTTATTAGTGTTGTTTGGGGTTTAAATATGTTAGAATACAATGAATTTGATTGATTACAAGTGCTAGAGATGCATGAAAAGTTTTTAGAAGTGTGTAGAAAGAGTTGCTGAAATTTGGTCTGAAATGGGCTAAGAACCCACAAACATTGCTTTGAAGCAGTTAATGGCTTGTCTAGTGTTGTTTTGGGTTAGTATATGGTAGAATACAATGAATTTGATTGATTACAAGTTCTAGAGATGCATGAAGAGTTTTTAGAAGTGTGTAGAAAGTCATGCTGAAATTTGGTCCGAAATGGGCTAAGAACCCACAAACATTTCTTTGAAGCATTAAATGGCTTGTCTGGTGTTGTTTGGGGTTAGAATATGTTAGAATACAAAAAATTTGATTGATTACAAGTGCTAGAAATGCATGAAGGGTGTTTAGAAGTGTGGAGAAAGACTTGTTGAAATTCGGACCCAAATGGGCTAAGAACCTACAAACATGTCTTTGAAGCAGTAAATGGCTTATCTAGTGTTGTTTGCGGTTTAAATATGTTAGAATACAATGAATTTGATTGATTACAAGTGCCTGAGATGCATGAAGAGTTTTTAGAAGCGTGTAGAAAGACTTGCTGAAATTTGGTCAGAAATGGGCTAAGAACTCACAAACATTGCTTTGAAGCAGTTAATGGCTTGTCTAGTGTTGTTTGGGGTTAGAATATGTTAGAATACAATGAATTTGATTGATTAAAAGTGCTAGAGATGCATGAAGAGTTTTTAGAAGTGTGTAGAAAGACTTGCTGAAATTTAGTCCGAAATGGGCTAAGCACCCACAAACATTGCTTTGAAGCATTAATTGGCTTGTCTGGTGTTGTTTGGGGTTAGAATATGTTCGAATATAAAAAAAATTGATTGATTACAAGTGCTAGAGATGCATGAAGAGTGTTTAGAAGTGTGTTGAAAGACTTGCTGAAATTTGGTCCGAAATGGGCTAAGAACCCACAAACATTGCTTTGAAGCAGTTAATTGCTTGTCTAGTGTTGTTTGGGGTTAGAATTTGTTAGAATACAATGAATTTGATTGATTAAAAGTGCTAGAGATACATTGCTTTGAAGCATTAAATTGCTTGCCTGGTGTTGTTTAGGATTAGAATATGGTAGAATTCAAAAAAAATTGATTGATTACAAGTGCTAGAGATGCATGAAGAGTGTTTAGAAGTGTGGAGAAAAACTTGTTGAAATATGGTCCCAAATGGGCTAAGAACCTACAAACATGTCTTTGAAGCAGTAAATGGCTTATTAGTGTTGTTTGAGGTTTAAATATGTTAGAATACAATGAATTTGATTGATTAAAAGTGCTAGAGATGCATGAAGAGTTTTTAGAAGTGTGTAGAAAGACTTGCTGAAATTTAGTCCGAAATGGGCTAAGCACCCACAAACATTGCTTTGAAGCATTAATTGGCTTGTCTGGTGTTGTTTGGGGTTAGAATATGTTCGAATATAAAAAAAATTGATTGATTACAAGTGCTAGAGATGCATGAAGAGTGTTTAGAAGTGTGTTGAAAGACTTGCTGAAATTTGGTCCGAAATGGGCTAAGAACCCACAAACATTGCTTTGAAGCAGTTAATTGCTTGTCTAGTGTTGTTTGGGGTTAGAATTTGTTAGAATACAATGAATTTGATTGATTAAAAGTGCTAGAGATACATTGCTTTGAAGCATTAAACGGCTTGTCTGGTGTTGTTTGGGGTTAGAATATGGTAGAATTCAAAAAAAATTGATTGATTACAAGTGCTAGAGATGCATGAAGAGTGTTTAGAAGTGTGGAGAAAGACTTGTTGAAATTCGGTCCCAAATGGGCTAAGAACCTACAAACATGTCTTTGAAGCAGTAAATGGCTTATCTAGTGTTGTTTTGGGTTTTTAATATGTTATGATACAATGAATTTGATTGATTACAAGTGCCTGAGATGTATGAAGAGTGTTTAGAAGCGTCTAGAAAGACTTGCTGAAATTTGGTCCGAAATGGGCTAAGAACCTACAAACAATTCTTTGAAGCAGTTAATGGCTTGTCTAGTGTTGTTTGGGGTTAGAATATGTTAGAATACAATGAATTTGATTGATTAAAAGTGCTAGAGATGCATGAAGAGTTTTTAGAAGTGTGTAGAAAGTCGTGTTGAAATTTGGTCCGAAATGGGCTAAGAACCCACAAAAATTGCGTTGAAGCATTAAATGGCTTGTCTGGTGTAGTTTGGGGTTAGAATATGTTAGAATTCAAAAAAAAAATTGATTGATTACAAGTGTTAGAAATGCATGAAGGGTGTTTAGAAGTGTGGAGAAGGACTTGTTGAAATTCGGTCCCAAATGGGCTAAGAACCTACAAACATGTCTTTGAAGCAGTAAATGGCTTATATAGTGTTGTTTGGGGTTTAAATATGTTAGAATACAATGAATTTGATTGTTTATAAGTGCTAGAGAAGTATGAAGAGTTTTTAGAAGTGTATAGAAAGACTTGCTGAATTTTGGTCTGAAATGGGCTAAGAACCCACAAACATTGCTTTGAAGAAGTTAATGGCTTGTCTAGTGTTGTTTGGGGTTAGAATATGTTAGAATACAATGAATTTGATTGATTACAAGTGCTAGAGATGCATGAAGAGTTTTTAGAAGTCTATAGAAAGTCATGCTGAAATTTGGTCCGAAATGGGCTAAGAACCCACAAACATGTCTTTGAAGCCGTTAATGGCTTTTCTAGTGTTTTTTGGGGTTAGAATATGTTTGAATACAATTAATTTAATTGATTGCAAGTGATAGAGATGCATGAAGAGTGTTTAGAAGTGTGTAGAAAGACTTGCTGAAATTTGGTCACAAATGGGCTAAGAACCTACAAACAAGTCTTTGAAGCAATAAATGGGTTATCTAGTGTTGTTTGTGGTTTAAATATGTTAGAATACAAAGAATTTGATTGATTACAAGTGCCAGAGATGCATGAAGAGTTTTTAGAAGTGTGTAGAAAGACTTGCCGAAATTTGGTCCGAAATAGGCTAAGAACCCACAAACATTGCTTTGAAGCACTAAATGGCTTGTCTGGTGTTGTTTAGGGTTAAAATATGTTAGAATAAAATTAATTTGATTGGTTGTAAGTGCTAGAAATGCATGAAGGGTGTTTAGAAGTGTGAAGAAAGACTTGTTGAAATTTGGTCCTAAATGGGCTAAGAACCTACAAATATGTCTTTGAAGCAGTAAATGGCTTATCTAGTGTTGTTTGGGTTTTAAATATGTTAGAATACAATGAGTTTTACTGATTACAAGTGCTACAAATGCATGAAGAGTTTTTAAAAGTGTGTAGAAAGACTTGCCGAAATTTGGTCTGAAATGGGCTAAGAACCCACAAACATTGCTTTGAAGCATTAAATGGCTTGTCTGGTGTTGTTTGGGGTTAGAATATGTTACAATACAAAAAATTTGATTGATTACAACTGCTGGAAATGCATGAAGGGTGTTTAGAAGTGTGGAGAAAGTCATGCTGAAATTTGGTCCGAAATGGGCTAAAAACCCACAAACATTCCTTTGAAGCATGAAACGGCTTGGCTGGTGTTGTTTGGGGTTAGAATATGGTAGAATTCAAAAAAAATTGATTGATTACAAGCGCTAGAGATGCATGAAGAGTGTTTAGAAGTGTGTATAAAGACTTGTTGAAATATGGTCCCAAATGGGCTAAGAACCTACAAACATGCCTTTGAAGCAGTAAATTGATTATCTAGTGTTGTTTGGGATTTAAATATGTTAGAATACAATGAATTTGATTGTTTATAAGTGCTAGAGATGCATGAAGAGTTTTTAGAAGTGTATAGAAAGACTTGATGAAATTTGGTCTGAAATCGGCTAAGAACCCACAAACATTGCTTTGAAGCAGTTAATGGCTTTTCTAGTGTTGTTTGGGGTTAGAATATGTTAGAATACAATAATTTGATTGATTACAAGTGCTAGAGATGCATGAAGAGTTTTTAGAAGTCTATAGAAAGTCATGCTGAAATTTGGTCTGAAATGGGCTAAGAACCCACAAACATGTCTTTGAAGCAGTTAATGGCTTTTCTAGTGTTTTTTGGGGTTAGAATATGTTTGAATACAATTAATTTAATTGATTGCAAGTGAAAGAGATGCATGAAGAGTGTTTAGAAGTGTGTAGAAAGACTTGCTGAAATTTGGTCCGAAATGGGCTAAGCACCCACAAACATTGCTTTGAAGCATTAAATGGCTTGTCTGGTGTTGTTTGGGGTTAGAATATGTTACAATACAGAAAATTTGATTGATTACAAGTGCTAGAAATGCATGAAGGGTGTTTAGAAGTGTGGAGAGAGACTTGTTGAAATTCGGTCCCAAATGGGCTAAGAACCTACAAACTTGTCTTTGAAGCAGTAACTGGCTTATCTAGTGTTCTTTGGGGTTTAAATATGTTAGAATACAATGAATTTGATTGATTTCAAGTGCTAGAGATGCATGAAGAGTTTTTAGAAGTGTGTTGAAAGACTTGCTGAAATTTGGTCCGAAATGGGCTAAGAACCAACAAACATTGCTTTGAAGCAGTTAATTGCTTGTCTAGTGTTGTTTGGGGTTAGAATTTGTTAGAATACAATGAATTTGATTGATTAAAAGTGCTAGAGATACATTGCTTTGAAGCATTAAATTGCTTGTCTGGTGTTGTTTAGGATTAGAATATGGTAGAATTCAAAAAAAATTGATTGATTACAAGTGCTAGAGATGCATGAAGAGTGTTTAGAAGTGTGGAGAAAGACTTGTTGAAATATGGTCCCAAATGGGCTAAGAACCTACAAACATGTCTTTGAAGCAGTAAATGGCTTATTAGTGTTGTTTGGGGTTTAAATATGTTAGAATACAATGAATTTGATTGATTACAAGTGCTAGAGATGCATGAAAAGTTTTTAGAAGTGTGTAGAAAGAGTTGCTGAAATTTGGTCTGAAATGGGCTAAGAACCCACAAACATTGCTTTGAAGCAGTTAATGGCTTGTCTAGTGTTGTTTTGGGTTAGTATATGGTAGAATACAATGAATTTGATTGATTACAAGTTCTAGAGATGCATGAAGAGTTTTTAGAAGTGTGTAGAAAGTCATGCTGAAATTTGGTCCGAAATGGGCTAAGAACCCACAAACATTTCTTTGAAGCATTAAATGGCTTGTCTGGTGTTGTTTGGGGTTAGAATATGTTAGAATACAAAAAATTTGATTGATTACAAGTGCTAGAAATGCATGAAGGGTGTTTAGAAGTGTGGAGAAAGACTTGTTGAAATTCGGACCCAAATGGGCTAAGAACCTACAAACATGTCTTTGAAGCAGTAAATGGCTTATCTAGTGTTGTTTGCGGTTTAAATATGTTAGAATACAATGAATTTGATTGATTACAAGTGCCTGAGATGCATGAAGAGTTTTTAGAAGCGTGTAGAAAGACTTGCTGAAATTTGGTCAGAAATGGGCTAAGAACTCACAAACATTGCTTTGAAGCAGTTAATGGCTTGTCTAGTGTTGTTTGGGGTTAGAATATGTTAGAATACAATGAATTTGATTGATTAAAAGTGCTAGAGATGCATGAAGAGTTTTTAGAAGTGTGTAGAAAGACTTGCTGAAATTTAGTCCGAAATGGGCTAAGCACCCACAAACATTGCTTTGAAGCATTAATTGGCTTGTCTGGTGTTGTTTGGGGTTAGAATATGTTCGAATATAAAAAAAATTGATTGATTACAAGTGCTAGAGATGCATGAAGAGTGTTTAGAAGTGTGTTGAAAGACTTGCTGAAATTTGGTCCGAAATGGGCTAAGAACCCACAAACATTGCTTTGAAGCAGTTAATTGCTTGTCTAGTGTTGTTTGGGGTTAGAATTTGTTAGAATACAATGAATTTGATTGATTAAAAGTGCTATAGATACATTGCTTTGAAGCATTAAATTGCTTGTCTGGTGTTGTTTAGGATTAGAATATGGTAGAATTCAAAAAAAATTGATTGATTACAAGTGCTAGAGATGCATGAAGAGTGTTTAGCAGTGTGGAGAAAGACTTGTTGAAATATGGTCCCAAATGGGCTAAGAACCTACAAACATGTCTTTGAAGCAGTAAATGGCTTATTAGTGTTGTTTGGGGTTTAAATATGTTAGAATACAATGAATTTGATTGATTACAAGTGCTAGAGATGCATGAAGAGTTTTTAGAAGTGTGTAGAAAGACTTGCTGAAATTTGGTCTGAAATGGGCTAAGAACCCACAAACATTGCTTTGAAGCAGTTAATGGCTTGTCTAGTGTTGTTTTGGGTTAGTATATGGTAGAATACAATGAATTTGATTGATTACAAGTGCTAAAGATGCATGAAGAGTTTTTAGAAGTGTGTAGAAAGTCATGCTGAAATTTGGTCCGAAATGGGCTAAGAACCCACAAACATTTCTTTGAAGCATTAAATGGCTTGTCTGGTGTTGTTTGGGGTTAGAATATGTTAGAATACAAAAAAATTTGATTGCTTACAAGTGCTAGAAATGCATGAAGGGTGTTTAGAAGTGTGGAGAAAGACTTGTTGAAATTCGGACCCAAATGGGCTAAGAACCTACAAACATGTCTTTGAAGCAGTAAATGGCTTATCTAGTGTTCTTTGCGGTTTAAATATGTTAGAATACAATGAATTTGATTGATTACAAGTGCCTGAGATGCATGAAGAGTTTTTAGAAGCGTGTAGAAAGACTTGCTGAAATTTGGTCAGAAATGGGCTAAGAACTCACAAACATTGCTTTGAAGCAGTTAATGGCTTGTCTAGTGTTGTTTGGGGTTAGAATATGTTAGAATACAATGAATTTGATTGATTAAAAGTGCTAGAGATGCATGAAGAGTTTTTAGAAGTGTGTAGAAAGACTTGCTGAAATTTAGTCCGAAATGGGCTAAGCACCCACAAACATTGCTTTGAAGCATTAATTGGCTTGTCTGGTGTTGTTTGGGGTTAGAATATGTTCGAATATAAAAAAAATTGATTGATTACAAGTGCTAGAGATGCATGAAGAGTGTTTAGAAGTGTGTTGAAAGACTTGCTGAAATTTGGTCCGAAATGGGCTAAGAACCCACAAACATTGCTTTGAAGCAGTTAATTGCTTGTCTAGTGTTGTTTGGGGTTAGAATTTGTTAGAATACAATGAATTTGATTGATTAAAAGTGCTAGAGATACATTGCTTTGAAGCATTAAATTGCTTGCCTGGTGTTGTTTAGGATTAGAATATGGTAGAATTCAAAAAAAATTGATTGATTACAAGTGCTAGAGATGCATGAAGAGTGTTTAGAAGTGTGGAGAAAAACTTGTTGAAATATGGTCCCAAATGGGCTAAGAACCTACAAACATGTCTTTGAAGCAGTAAATGGCTTATTAGTGTTGTTTGGGGTTTAAATATGTTAGAATACAATGAATTTGATTGATTAAAAGTGCTAGAGATGCATGAAGAGTTTTGAGAAGTGTGTAGAAAGACTTGCTGAAATTTAGTCCGAAATGGGCTAAGCACCCACAAACATTGCTTTGAAGCATTAATTGGCTTGTCTGGTGTTGTTTGGGGTTAGAATATGTTCGAATATAAAAAAAATTGATTGATTACAAGTGCTAGAGATGCATGAAGAGTGTTTAGAAGTGTGTTGAAAGACTTGCTGAAATTTGGTCCGAAATGGGCTAAGAACCCACAAACATTGCTTTGAAGCAGTTAATTGCTTGTCTAGTGTTGTTTGGGGTTAGAATTTGTTAGAATACAATGAATTTGATTGATTAAAAGTGCTAGAGATACATTGCTTTGAAGCATTAAATTGCTTGTCTGGTGTTGTTTAGGATTAGAATATGGTAGAATTCAAAAAAAATTGATTGATTACAAGTGCTAGAGATGCATGAAGAGTGTTTAGAAGTGTGGAGAAAAACTTGTTGAAATATGGTCCCAAATGGGCTAAGAACCTACAAACATGTCTTTGAAGCAGTAAATGGCTTATTAGTGTTGTTTGGGGTTTAAATATGTTAGAATACAATGAATTTGATTGATTACAAGTGCTAGAGATGCATGAAGAGTTTTTAGAAGTGTGTAGAAAGACTTGCTGAAATTTGGTCTGAAATGGGCTAAGAACCCACAAACATTGCTTTGAAGCAGTTAATGGCTTGTCTAGTGTTGTTTTGGGTTAGTATATGGTAGAATACAATGAATTTGATTGATTACAAGTGCTAGAGATGCATGAAGAGTTTTTAGAAGTGTGTAGAAAGTCATGCTGAAATTTGGTCCGAAATGGGCTAAGAACCCACAAACATTTCTTTGAAGCATTAAATGGCTTGTCTGGTGTTGTTTGGGGTTAGAATATGTTAGAATACAAAAAATTTGATTGATTACAAGTGCTAGAAATGCATGAAGGGTGTTTAGAAGTGTGGAGAAAAACTTGTTGAAATTCGGACCCAAATGGGCTAAGAACCTACAAACATGTCTTTGAAGCAGTAAATGGCTTATCTAGTGTTGTTTGCGGTTTAAATATGTTAGAATACAATGAATTTGATTGATTACAAGTGCCTGTGATGCATAAAGAGTTTTTAGAAGCGTGTAGAAAGACTTGCTGAAATTTGGTCAGAAATGGGCTAAGAACTCACAAACATTGCTTTGAAGCAGTTAATGGCTTGTCTAGTGTTGTTTGGGGTTAGAATATGTTAGAATACAATGAATTTGATTGATTAAAAGTGCTAGAGATGCATGAAGAGTTTTTAGAAGTGTGTAGAAAGACTTGCTGAAATTTAGTCCGAAATGGACTAAGCACCCACAAACATTGCTTTGAAGCATTAATTGGCTTGTCTGGTGTTGTTTGGGGTTAGAATATGTTCGAATATAAAAAAAATTGATTGATTACAAGTGCTAGAGATGCATGAAGAGTGTTTAGAAGTGTGGAGAAAGACTTGTTGAAATATGGTCCAAAATGGGCTAAGAACCTACAAACATGTCTTTGAAGCAGTAAATGACTTATCTAGTGTTGTTTGGGGTTTAAATATTTTAGAATACAATGAATTTGATTGTTTGCAAGTGCTAGAGATGTATGAAGAGTTTTTAGAAGTGTATAGAAAGACTTTCTAAAATTTGGTCTGAAATGGGGTAATAACCCACAAACATTGCTTTGAAGCAGTTAATGGCTTGTCTAGTGTTGGTTGGGGTTAGAATATGTTAGAATACAATGAATTTGATTGATTACAAGTGCTCGAGATGCATGAAGAGTCTTTAGAAGTCTGTAGAAAGTCCGAAATGGGCTAAGAACCCACAAACATGTCTTTGAAGCAGTTATTGGCTTTTCTAATTTTTTTTGGGGTTAGAATATTTTTGAATACAATTAATTTAATTGATTGCAAGTGATAGAGATGCATGAAGAGTGTTTAGAAGTGTGTAGAAAGACTTGCTGAAATTTTGTCCGAAATGGGCTAAGCACCCACAAATATTGCTTTGAAGCATTAAATGGCTTGTCTGGTGTTTTTTGGGGTTAGAATATGTTAGAATAAAATTAATTTGATTGATTACAAGTGCTAGAAATGCATGAAGGGTGTTTAGAAGTGTGGAGAGAGACTTGTTGAAATTCGGTCCCAAATGGGCTAAAAACCTACAAACTTGTCTTTGAAGCAGTAAATGGCTTATCTAGTGTTGTTTGGGGTTTAAATTTGTTAGAATACAATGAATTTGATTGATTACAAGTGCTAGAGATGCATGAAGAGTTTTTAGAAGTGTGTTGAAAGACTTGCTGAAATTTGGTCTGAAATGGGCTAAGAACCCACAAACATTGCTTTGAAGCAGTTAATTGCTTGTCTAGTGTTGTTTGGGGTTAGAATTTTTTAGAATACAATGAATTTGATTGGTTAAAAGTGCTAGAGATGCATGAAGAGTTTTTAGAAGTGTGTAGAAAGTCGTGCTGAAATTTGGTCCGAAATGGGCTAAGAACCCACAAACATTGCTTTCAAGCATTAACTGGCGTGTCTGGTGTTTTTGGGGTTAGAATAGTTTAGAATACAAAAAAATTGATTGATTACAAGTGCTAGAGATGCATGAAGAGTGTTGAGAAGTGTGGAGAAAGATTTGTTGAAATATGGTCCCAAATGGGATAAGAACCTACAAACATGTCTTTAAAGCAGTAAATGGCTTATCTATTGTTGTTTGGGGTTTTTAATATGTTAGGATGCAATGAATTTGATTGGTTACAAGTGCTACAGATGCATGAAGAGTGTTTAGAAGTGTGTAGAAAGACTTCCTGAAATTTGGTCCGAAATGGGCTAAGAACCCACAAACATTTCTTTGAAGCAGTTAATGGGTTTTCTAGTGTTGTTTGGGGTTAGATTATGTTTGAATACAATTAATTTAATTGATTGCAAGTGATAGAGATGCATGAAGAGCGTTTAGAAGTGTGTAGAAAGACTTGCTGAAATTTGGTTCGAAATGGGCTAAGCACCCACAAACATTGCTTTGAAGCATTAAATGGATTGTCTGGTGTTTTTTGGGGTTAGAATATGTTAGAATACATAAAATTTGATTGATTACAAGTGCTAGAAATGCATAAAGGGTATTTAGAAGTGTGGAGAAAGACTTTTGAAATTTGGTCCCAAATGGGCTAAGAACCTACAAACATGTCTTTTAAGCAGTAAATGGCTTATCTAGTGTTGTTTGGAGTTTAAATATGTTAGATTTCAATGAATTCGATTGATTACAAGTGCTAGAGATGCATGAAGAGTTTTTAGAAGTGTGTAGAAAGACTTGCTAAAATTTGGTCCGAAATGGGCAAAGAACCCACAAACATTGCTTTGAAGCAGTTAATGGCTTGTCTAGTGTTATTTGGGGTTAGAATATGTTAGAATACAATGAATTTGATTGATTACAAGTTCTAGAGATGCATGAAGAGTGTTTAAAAGTGTGTAGAAAGACTTGCTGAAATTTGGTCTGAAATGGGCTAAGAACCCACAAACATTTCTTTGAAGCATTAAATGGCTTGTCTGGTGTTGTTTGGGGTTAGAATATGTTATAATACAAAAAACTTGATTGCTTACAAGTGTTAGAAATGCATGAATGGTGTTTAGAAGTGTGGAGAAAGACTTGTTGATATTTGGTCCCAAATAGGCTAAGAACCCACAAACATGTCTTTGAAGCAGTAAATGACTTATCTAGTGTTTTGGGGTTTAAATATGTTAGAATAGAATGAATTTGATTGATTACAAGTGCTAGAGATGCATGAAGAGTGTTTAGAAGTGTGTAGAACGACGTGCTTAAATTTGGTCCGAAATGGGCTAAGAACCTACAAATATTGCTTTGAAGCATTAAATAGATTGTCTGGTGTTGTTTGGGGTTTGAATAAAAAAAAGTTGATTGATTACAAGAGCTAGAGATGCATGAAGAGTGTTTAGAAATGTGGAGAAAGACTTGTTGAAATTTGGTCCCAAATGGGCTAAGAACCTACAAACATGTCTTTGAAGCAGTAAATGGCTTATCTAGTGTTGTTTGGGGTTTAAATATGTTAGAATATATTGAATTTGATTGATTACAAGTGCCTGAGATGCATGAAGAGTTTTTAGAAGCGTGTAGAAAAACTTGCTGAAATTTGGTCCGAAATGGGCTAAGAACCC
The DNA here is from genome assembly GCA_036452645.1 of Capsella bursa-pastoris. Classification (NCBI taxonomy): domain Eukaryota; kingdom Viridiplantae; phylum Streptophyta; class Magnoliopsida; order Brassicales; family Brassicaceae; genus Capsella; species Capsella bursa-pastoris. The sequence continues at coordinate 8,652,078 of CP144192.1, forward strand.
ACAAACATTGCTTTGAAGCAGTTAATGGATTGTCTAGTGTTGTTTGGGGTTAGAATATGTTAGAATACAATGAATTTGATTGATTAAATGTGCTAGAGATGAATGAAGAGTTTTTAGAAGTGTGTAGAAAGTCGTGCTGAAATTTGGTCTGAAGTGGGCTAAGAACCCACAAAAATTTCTTTGAAGCATTAAATGGCTTGTCTGGTGTTGTTAGGGGTTAGAATATGTTATAATTCAAAACAAATTGATTTATTACAAGTGCTAGAGATGCATGAAGAGCGTTTAGAAGTGTGGAGAAAGACTTGTTGAAATATGGTCCCAAATGGGGTAAGAACCTACAAACATTGCTTTGAAGCAGTTAATGGCTAGTCTAGTGTTGTTTGGGGTTAGAATATGTTAGAATACAATGAATTTGATTGATTACAAGTGCTAGAGATGCGTGAAGAGTTTTTAAAAGTCTATAGAAAGTCATGCTGAAATTTGGTCCGAAATGGGCTAAGAACCGACAAACATGTCTTTAAAGCAGTTAATGGCTTTTCTATTGTTTTTTGGGGTTAGAATATGTTTGAATATAATTAATTTAATTGTTTACAAGTGCTAGAGATGCATGAAGAGTGTTTAGAAGTGTATAGAAAGACTTGCTAAAATATTTTCTCAAATGGGCTAAGAACCTACAAACATTGCTTTGAAGCAGTTAATGGCTTGTCTAGTGTTGTTTGGGGTTAGAATATGTTAGAATACAATGAATTTGATTGATTACAGGTGCTAGAGATGCATGAAGAGTTTTTAGAAGTCTGTAGAAGTCATGCTGAAATTTGGTCTGAAATGGGCTAAGAACCGAGAAACATGTCTTTAAAGCAGTTAATGGCTTTTCTATTGTTTTTTGGGGTTAGAATATGTTTGAATACAATTAATTTAATTGATTGCAAGTGATAGAGATGCATGAAGAGTGTTTAGAAGTGTGTAGAAAGACTTGCTGAAATTTGGTCCGAAATGGGCTAAGCACCCACAAACATTGCTTTGAAGCATTAAATGGCTTGTCTGGTGTTTTTTGGGGTTAGAATATGTTAGAATACAAATAATTTGATTGATTACAAGTTCTAGAAATGCATGAAGGGTGTTTAGAAGTGTGGAGAGAGACTTGTTGAAATTCGGTCCCAAATGGGCTAAGAACCTACAAACTTGCCTGGTGTTGTTTAGGATTAGAATATGGTAGAATTCAAAAAAAATTGATTGATTACAAGTGCTAGAGATGCATGAAGAGTGTTTAGAAGTGTGGAGAAAAACTTGTTGAAATATGGTCCCAAATGGGCTAAGAACCTACAAACATGTCTTTGAAGCAGTAAATGGCTTATTAGTGTTGTTTGGGGTTTAAATATGTTAGAATACAATGAATTTGATTGATTAAAAGTGCTAGAGATGCATGAAGAGTTTTTAGAAGTGTGTAGAAAGACTTGCTGAAATTTAGTCCGAAATGGGCTAAGCACCCACAAACATTGCTTTGAAGCATTAATTGGCTTGTCTGGTGTTGTTTGGGGTTAGAATATGTTCGAATATAAAAAAAATTGATTGATTACAAGTGCTAGAGATGCATGAAGAGTGTTTAGAAGTGTGTTGAAAGACTTGCTGAAATTTGGTCCGAAATGGGCTAAGAACCCACAAACATTGCTTTGAAGCAGTTAATTGCTTGTCTAGTGTTGTTTGGGGTTAGAATTTGTTAGAATACAATGAATTTGATTGATTAAAAGTGCTAGAGATACATTGCTTTGAAGCATTAAATTGCTTGTCTGGTGTTGTTTAGGATTAGAATATGGTAGAATTCAAAAAAAATTGATTGATTACAAGTGCTAGAGATGCATGAAGAGTGTTTAGAAGTGTGGAGAAAAACTTGTTGAAATATGGTCCCAAATGGGCTAAGAACCTACAAACATGTCTTTGAAGCAGTAAATGGCTTATTAGTGTTGTTTGGGGTTTAAATTTGTTAGAATACAATGAATTTGATTGATTACAAGTGCTAGAGATGCATGAAGAGTTTTTAGAAGTGTGTAGAAAGACTTGCTGAAATTTGGTCTGAAATGGGCTAAGAACCAACAAACATTGCTTTGAAGCAGTTAATGGCTTGTCTAGTGTTGTTTTGGGTTAGTATATGGTAGAATACAATGAATTTGATTGATTACAAGTGCTAGAGATGCATGAAGAGTTTTTAGAAGTGTGTAGAAAGTCATGCTGAAATTTGGTCCGAAATGGGCTAAGAACCCACAAACATTTCTTTGAAGCATTAAATGGCTTGTCTGGTGTTGTTTGGGGTTAGAATATGTTAGAATACAAAAAATTTGATTGATTACAAGTGCTAGAAATGCATGAAGGGTGTTTAGAAGTGTGGAGAAAGACTTGTTGAAATTCGGACCCAAATGGGCTAAGAACCTACAAACATGTCTTTGAAGCAGTAAATGGCTTATCTAGTGTTGTTTGCGGTTTAAATATGTTAGAATACAATGAATTTGATTGATTACAAGTGCCTGTAATGCATGAAGAGTTTTTAGAAGCGTGTAGAAAGACTTGCTGAAATTTGGTCAGAAATGGGCTAAGAACTCACAAACATTGCTTTGAAGCAGTTAATGGCTTGTCTAGTGTTGTTTGGGGTTAGAATATGTTAGAATACAATGAATTTGATTGATTAAAAGTGCTAGAGATGCATGAAGAGTTTTTAGAAGTGTGTAGAAAGACTTGCTGAAATTTAGTCCGAAATGGACTAAGCACCCACAAACATTGCTTTGAAGCATTAATTGGCTTGTCTGGTGTTGTTTGGGGTTAGAATATGTTCGAATATAAAAAAAATTGATTGATTACAAGTGCTAGAGATGCATGAAGAGTGTTTAGAAGTGTGGAGAAAGACTTGTTGAAATATGGTCCAAAATGGGCTAAGAACCTACAAACATGTCTTTGAAGCAGTAAATGACTTATCTAGTGTTGTTTGGGGTTTAAATATTTTAGAATACAATGAATTTGATTGTTTGCAAGTGCTAGAGATGTATGAAGAGTTTTTAGAAGTGTATAGAAAGACTTTCTAAAATTTGGTCTGAAATGGGGTAATAACCCACAAACATTGCTTTGAAGCAGTTAATGGCTTGTCTAGTGTTGGTTGGGGTTAGAATATGTTAGAATACAATGAATTTGATTGATTACAAGTGCTCGAGATGCATGAAGAGTCTTTAGAAGTCTGTAGAAAGTCCGAAATGGGCTAAGAACCCACAAACATGTCTTTGAAGCAGTTATTGGCTTTTCTATTGTTTTTTGGGGTTAGAATATTTTTGAATACAATTAATTTAATTGATTGCAAGTGATAGAGATGCATGAAGAGTGTTTAGAAGTGTGTAGAAAGACTTGCTGAAATTTTGTCCGAAATGGGCTAAGCACCCACAAACATTGCTTTGAAGCATTAAATGGCTTGTCTGGTGTTTTTTGGGGTTAGAATATGTTAGAATAAAATTAATTTGATTGATCACAAGTGCTAGAAATGCATGAAGGGTGTTTAGAAGTGTGGAGAGAGACTTGTTGAAATTCGGTCCCAAATGGGCTAAAAACCTACAAACTTGTCTTTGAAGCAGTAAATGGCTTATCTAGTGTTGTTTGGGGTTTAAATTTGTTAGAATACAATGAATTTGATTGATTACAAGTGCTAGAGATGCATGAAGAGTTTTTAGAAGTGTGTTGAAAGACTTGCTGAAATTTGGTCTGAAATGGGCTAAGAATCCACAAACATTGCTTTGAAGCAGTTAATTGCTTGTCTAGTGTTGTTTGGGGTTAGAATTTTTTAGAATACAATGAATTTGATTGGTTAAAAGTGCTAGAGATGCATGAAGAGTTTTTAGAAGTGTGTAGAAAGTCGTGCTGAAATTTGGTCCGAAATGGGCTAAGAACCCACAAACATTGCTTTCAAGCATTAAATGGCGTGTCTGGTGTTTTTGGGGTTAGAATAGTTTAGAATACAAAAAAATTGATTGATTACAAGTGCTAGAGATGCATGAAGAGTGTTGAGAAGTGTGGAGAAAGATTTGTTGAAATATGGTCCCAAATGGGATAAGAACCTACAAACATGTCTTTAAAGCAGTAAATGGCTTATCTATTGTTGTTTGGGGTTTTTAATATGTTAGGATGCAATGAATTTGATTGGTTACAAGTGCTACAGATGCATGAAGAGTGTTTAGAAGTGTGTAGAAAGACTTCCTGAAAATTTGGTCCGAAATGGGCTAAGAACCCACAAATATTTCTTTGAAGCAGTTAATGGGTTTTCTAGTGTTGTTTGGGGTTAGATTATGTTTGAATACAATTAATTTAATTGATTGCAAGTGATAGAGATGCATGAAGAGCGTTTAGAAGTGTGTAGAAAGACTTGCTGAAATTTGGTTCGAAATGGGCTAAGCACCCACAAACATTGCTTTGAAGCATTAAATGGATTGTCTGGTGTTTTTTGGGGTTAGAATATGTTAGAATACATAAAATTTGATTGATTACAAGTGCTAGAAATGCATAAAGGGTATTTAGAAGTGTGGAGAAAGACTTTTGAAATTTGGTCCCAAATGGGCTAAGAACCTACAAACATGTCTTTTAAGCAGTAAATGGCTTATCTAGTGTTGTTTGGGGTTTAAATATGTTAGATTTCAATGAATTCGATTGATTACAAGTGCTAGAGATGCATGAAGAGTTTTTAGAAGTGTGTAGAAAGACTTGCTAAAATTTGGTCCGAAATGGGCAAAGAACCCACAAACATTGCTTTGAAGCAGTTAATGGCTTGTCTAGTGTTATTTGGGGTTAGAATATGTTAGAATACAATGAATTTGATTGATTACAAGTTCTAGAGATGCATGAAGAGTGTTTAAAAGTGTGTAGAAAGACTTGCTGAAATTTGGTCTGAAATGGGCTAAGAACCCACAAACATTTCTTTGAAGCATTAAATGGCTTGTCTGGTGTTGTTTGGGGTTAGAATATGTTATAATACAAAAAACTTGATTGCTTACAAGTGTTAGAAATGCATGAATGGTGTTTAGAAGTGTGGAGAAAGACTTGTTGATATTTGGTCCCAAATACGCTAAGAACCCACAAACATGTCTTTGAAGCAGTAAATGACTTATCTAGTGTTTTGGGGTTTAAATATGTTAGAATAGAATGAATTTGATTGATTACAAGTGCTAGAGATGCATGAAGAGTGTTTAGAAGTGTGTAGAACGACGTGCTTAAATTTGGTCCGAAATGGGCTAAGAACCTACAAATATTGCTTTGAAGCATTAAATAGATTGTCTGGTGTTGTTTGGGGTTTGAATAAAAAAAAGTTGATTGATTACAAGAGCTAGAGATGCATGAAGAGTGTTTAGAAATGTGGAGAAAGACTTGTTGAAATTTGGTCCCAAATGGGCTAAGAACCTACAAACATGTCTTTGAAGCAGTAAATGGCTTATCTAGTGTTGTTTGGGGTTTAAATATGTTAGAATATATTGAATTTGATTGATTACAAGTGCCTGAGATGCATGAAGAGTTTTTAGAAGCGTGTAGAAAAACTTGCTGAAATTTGGTCCGAAATGGGCTAAGAACCCACAAACATTGCTTTGAAGCAGTTAATGGATTGTCTAGTGTTGTTTGGGGTTAGAATATGTTAGAATACAATGAATTTGATTGATTAAAAGTGCTAGAGATGAATGAAGAGTTTTTAGAAGTGTGTAGAAAGTCGTGCTGAAATTTGGTCTGAAGTGGGCTAAGAACCCACAAAAATTTCTTTGAAGCATTAAATGGCTTGTCTGGTGTTGTTAGGGGTTAGAATATGTTATAATTCAAAACAAATTGATTTATTACAAGTGCTAGAGATGCATGAAGAGCGTTTAGAAGTGTGGAGAAAGACTTGTTGAAATATGGTCCCAAATGGGGTAAGAACCTACAAACATTGCTTTGAAGCAGTTAATGGCTAGTCTAGTGTTGTTTGGGGTTAGAATATGTTAGAATACAATGAATTTGATTGATTACAAGTGCTAGAGATGCGTGAAGAGTTTTTAAAAGTCTATAGAAAGTCATGCTGAAATTTGGTCCGAATGGGCTAAGAACCGACAAACATGTCTTTAAAGCAGTTAATGGCTTTTCTATTGTTTTTTGGGGTTAGAATATGTTTGAATATAATTAATTTAATTGTTTACAAGTGCTAGAGATGCATGAAGAGTGTTTAGAAGTGTATAGAAAGACTTGCTAAAATATTTTCTCAAATGGGCTAAGAACCTACAAACATTGCTTTGAAGCAGTTAATGGCTTGTCTAGTGTTGTTTGGGGTTAGAATATGTTAGAATACAATGAATTTGATTGATTACAGGTGCTAGAGATGCATGAAGAGTTTTTAGAAGTCTGTAGAAGTCATGCTGAAATTTGGTCTGAAATGGGCTAAGAACCGAGAAACATGTCTTTAAAGCAGTTAATGGCTTTTCTATTGTTTTTTGGGGTTAGAATATGTTTGAATACAATTAATTTAATTGATTGCAAGTGATAGAGATGCATGAAGAGTGTTTAGAAGTGTGTAGAAAGACTTGCTGAAATTTGGTCCGAAATGGGCTAAGCACCCACAAACATTGCTTTGAAGCATTAAATGGCTTGTCTGGTGTTTTTTGGGGTTAGAATATGTTAGAATACAAATAATTTGATTGATTACAAGTTCTAGAAATGCATGAAGGGTGTTTAGAAGTGTGGAGAGAGACTTGTTGAAATTCGGTCCCAAATGGGCTAAGAACCTACAAACTTGTCTTTGAAGCAGGAAATGGCTTATCTAGTGTTGTTTGGGGTTTAAATTTGTTAGAATACAATGAATTTGATTGATTACAAGTGCTAGAGATGCATGAAGAGTTTTTAGAAGTGTGTTGAAAGACTTGCTGAAATTTGGTCTGAAATGGGCTAAGAACCCACAAACATTGCTTTGAAGCAGTTAATTGCTTGTCTAGTGTTGTTTGGGGTTAGAATTTTTTAGAATACAATGAATTTGATTGATTAAAAGTGCTAGAGATGCATGAAGAGTTTTAAGAAGTGTGTAGAAAGTCGTGCTGAAATTTGGTCCGAAATGGGCTAAGAACCCACAAACATTGCTTTCAAGCATTAAATGGCGTGTCTGGTGTTTTTGGGGTTAGAATAGGTTAGAATACAAAAAAATTGATTGATTACAAGTGCTAGAGATGCATGAAGAGTGTTGAGAAGTGTGGAGAAAGATTTGTTGAAATATGGTCCCAAATGGGATAAGAACCTACAAACATGTCTTTGAAGCAGTAAATGGCTTATCTAGTGTTGTTTGGGGTTTAAATATGTTAGAATATATTGAATTTAATTGATTTGCAAGTGCCTGAGATGCATGAAGAGTTTTTAGAAGCTTGTAGAAAGACTTGCTGAAATTTGGTCCGAAATGGGCTAAGAACCCACAAACATTGCTTTGAAGCAGTTAATGGATTGTCTAGTGTTGTTTGGGGTTAGAATATGTTAGAATACAATGAATTTGATTGATTGAAAGTGCTAGAGATGAATGAAGAGTTTTTAGAAGTGTGTAGAAAGTCGTGCTGAAATTTGGTCTGAAGTGGGCTAAGAACCCACAAAAATTGCTTTGAAGCCTTAAATGGCTTTTCTGGTGTTTTTAGGGGTTAGAATATGTTATAATTCAAAACAAATTGATTTATTACAAGTGCTAGAGATGCATGAAGAGCGTTTAGAAGTGTGGAGAAAAACTTGTTGAAATATGGTCCCAAATGGGGTAAGAACCTACAAACATTGCTTTGAAGCAGTTAATGGCTTGTCTAGTGTTGTTTGGGGTTAGAATATGTTAGAATACAATGAATTTGATTGATTACAAGTGCTAGAGATGCGTGAAGAGTTTTTAGAAGTCTTTAGAAAGTCATGCTGAAATTTGGTCCGAAATGGGCTAAGAACCGACAAACATGTCTTTAAAGCAGTTAATGGCTTTTCTATTGTTTTTTGGGGTTAGAATATGTTTGAATACAATTAATTTAATTGTTTACAAGTACTAGAGATGCATGAAGAGTGTTTACAAGTGTATAGAAAGACTTGCTGAAATTTGGTCTCAAATGGGCTAAGAACCTACAAACATTGCTTTGAAGCAGTTAATGGCTTGTCTAGTGTTGTTTGGGGTTTTTAATATGTTAGGATGCAATGAATTTGATTGATTACAAGTGCTAGAGATGTATGAAGAGTTTTTAGAAGTCTGTAGAAAGTCATGCTGAAATTTTGTCTGAAATGGGCTAAGAACCGACAAACATGTCTTTAAAGCAGTTAATGGCTTTTCTATTGTTTTTTGGGGTTAGAATATGTTTGAATACAATTAATTTAATTGATTGCAAGTGATAGAGATGCATGAAGAGTGTTTAGAAGAGTGTAGAAAGACTTGCTGAAATTTGGTTCGAAATGGGCTAAGCACCCACAAACATTGCTTTGAAGCATTAAATGGCTTGTCTGGTTTTTTTGGGGTTAGAATATGTTAGAATACAAATAATTTGATTGATTACAAGTGCTAGAAATGCATGAAGGGTGTTTAGAAGTGTGGAGAGAGACTTGTTGAAATTCGGTCCCAAATGGGCTAAGAACCTACAAACTTGTCTTTGAAGCGGTAAATGGCTTATCTAGTGTTGTTTGGGGTTTAAATATGTTAGAATACAATGAATTTGATTGATTACAAGTGCTAGAGATGCATAAAGAGTTTTTAGAAGTGTGTTGAAAGACTTGCTGAAATTTGGTCCGAAATTGGCTAAGAACCCACAAACATTGCTTTGAAGCTGTTAATTGCTTGTCTAGTGTTTTTTGGGGGTAGAATTTGTTAGAATACAATGAATTTGATTGATTAAAAGTGCTAGAGATGAATGAAGAGTTTTTAAAAGTGTGTAGAAAGTCGTGCTGAAATTTGGTCAGAAATGGGCTAAGAACCCACAAACATTGCTTTGAAGCATTAAATGGCGTGTCTGGTGTTTTTGGGGTTAGAATAGGTTAGAATACAAAAAAATTGATTGATTACAAGTGCTAGAGATGTATGAAGAGTGTTGAGAAGTGTGGAGAAAGACTTGTTGAAATATGGTCCCAAATGGGATAAGAACCTACAAACATGTCTTTGAAGCACTAAATAGCTTATCTAGTGTTGTTTGGGGTTTTTAATATGATAGGATGCAATGAATTTGATTTCTTACAAGTGCTAGAGATGCATGAAGAGTGTTTAGAAGTGTGTAGAAAGACTTGCTGAAATTTGGTCTGAAATGGGCTAAGAACCCACAAACATTTCTTTGAAGCAGTTAATGGATTGTCTAGTGTTGTTTGGGGTTAGAATATGTTAAAAAGTTGATTGATTACAAGAGCTAGAGATGCATGAAGAGTGTTTAGAAGTGTGGAGAAAGACTTGTTGAAATTTGGTCCCAAATGGGCTAAGAACCTACAAACATGTCTTTGAAGCAGTAAATGGCTTATCTAGTGTTGTTTGGGGTTTAAATATGTTAGAATATATTGAATTTGATTGATTACAAGTGCTAGAGATGCATGAAGAGTTTTTAGAAGCGTGTAGAAAAACTTGCTGAAATTTGGTCCGAAATGGGCTAAGAACCCACAAACATTGCTTTGAAGCAGTTAATGGATTGTCTAGTGTTGTTTGGGGTTAGAATATGTTAGAATACAATGAATTTGATTGATTAAAAGTGCTAGAGATGAATGAAGAGTTTTTAGAAGTGTGTAGAAAGTCGTGCTGAAATTTGGTCTGAAGTGGGCTAAGAACCCACAAAAATTTCTTTGAAGCATTAAATGGCTTGTCTGGTGTTGTTAGGGGTTAGAATATGTTATAATTCAAAACAAATTGATTTATTACAAGTGCTAGAGATGCATGAAGAGCGTTTAGAAGTGTGGAGAAAGACTTGTTGAAATATGGTCCCAAATGGGGTAAGAACCTACAAACATTGCTTTGAAGCAGTTAATGGCTAGTCTAGTGTTGTTTGGGGTTAGAATATGTTAGAATACAATGAATTTGATTGATTACAAGTGCTAGAGATGCGTGAAGAGTTTTTAAAAGTCTATAGAAAGTCATGCTGAAATTTGGTCCGAAATGGGCTAAGAACCGACAAACATGTCTTTAAAGCAGTTAATGGCTTTTCTATTGTTTTTTGGGGTTAGAATATGTTTGAATATAATTAATTTAATTGTTTACAAGTGCTAGAGATGCATGAAGAGTGTTTAGAAGTGTATAGAAAGACTTGCTAAAATATTTTCTCAAATGGGCTAAGAACCTACAAACATTGCTTTGAAGCAGTTAATGGCTTGTCTAGTGTTGTTTGGGGTTAGAATATGTTAGAATACAATGAATTTGATTGATTACAGGTGCTAGAGATGCATGAAGAGTTTTTAAAAGTCTGTAGAAGTCATGCTGAAATTTGGTCTGAAATGGGCTAAGAACCGAGAAACATGTCTTTAAAGCAGTTAATGGCTTTTCTATTGTTTTTTGGGGTTAGAATATGTTTGAATACAATTAATTTAATTGATTGCAAGTGATAGAGATGCATGAAGAGTGTTTAGAAGTGTGTAGAAAGACTTGCTGAAATTTGGTCCGAAATGGGCTAAGCACCCACAAACATTGCTTTGAAGCATTAAATGGCTTGTCTGGTGTTTTTTGGGGTTAGAATATGTTAGAATACAAATAATTTGATTGATTACAAGTTCTAGAAATGCATGAAGGGTGTTTAGAAGTGTGGAGAGAGACTTGTTGAAATTCGGTCCCAAATGGGCTAAGAACCTACAAACTTGTCTTTGAAGCAGTAAATGGCTTATCTAGTGTTGTTTGGGGTTTAAATTTGTTAGAATACAATGAATTTGATTGATTACAAGTGCTAGAGATGCATGAAGAGTTTTTAGAAGTGTGTTGAAAGACTTGCTGAAATTTGGTCTGAAATGGGCTAAGAACCCACAAACATTGCTTTGAAGCAGTTAATTGCTTGTCTAGTGTTGTTTGGGGTTAGAATTTTTTAGAATACAATGAATTTGATTGATTAAAAGTGCTAGAGATGCATGAAGAGTTTTAAGAAGTGTGTAGAAAGTCGTGCTGAAATTTGGTCCGAAATGGGCTAAGAACCCACAAACATTGCTTTCAAGCATTAAATGGCGTGTCTGGTGTTTTTGGGGTTAGAATAGGTTAGAATACAAAAAAATTGATTGATTACAAGTGCTAGAGATGCATGAAGAGTGTTGAGAAGTGTGGAGAAAGATTTGTTGAAATATGGTCCCAAATGGGATAAGAACCTACAAACATGTCTTTGAAGCAGTAAATGGCTTATCTAGTGTTGTTTGGGGTTTAAATATGTTAGAATATATTGAATTTAATTGATTTGCAAGTGCCTGAGATGCATGAAGAGTTTTTAGAAGCTTGTAGAAAGACTTGCTGAAATTTGGTCCGAAATGGGCTAAGAACCCACAAACATTGCTTTGAAGCAGTTAATGGATTGTCTAGTGTTGTTTGGGGTTAGAATATGTTAGAATACAATGAATTTGATTGATTGAAAGTGCTAGAGATGAATGAAGAGTTTTTAGAAGTGTGTAGAAAGTCGTGCTGAAATTTGGTCTGAAGTGGGCTAAGAACCCACAAAAATTGCTTTGAAGCCTTAAATGGCTTTTCTGGTGTTTTTAGGGGTTAGAATATGTTATAATTCAAAACAAATTGATTTATTACAAGTGCTAGAGATGCATGAAGAGCGTTTAGAAGTGTGGAGAAAAACTTGTTGAAATATGGTCCCAAATGGGGTAAGAACCTACAAACATTGCTTTGAAGCAGTTAATGGCTTGTCTAGTGTTGTTTGGGGTTAGAATATGTTAGAATACAATGAATTTGATTGATTACAAGTGCTAGAGATGCGTGAAGAGTTTTTAGAAGTCTTTAGAAAGTCATGCTGAAATTTGGTCCGAAATGGGCTAAGAACCGACAAACATGTCTTTAAAGCAGTTAATGGCTTTTCTATTGTTTTTTGGGGTTAGAATATGTTTGAATACAATTAATTTAATTGTTTACAAGTACTAGAGATGCATGAAGAGTGTTTACAAGTGTATAGAAAGACTTGCTGAAATTTGGTCTCAAATGGGCTAAGAACCTACAAACATTGCTTTGAAGCAGTTAATGGCTTGTCTAGTGTTGTTTGGGGTTTTTAATATGTTAGGATGCAATGAATTTGATTGATTACAAGTGCTAGAGATGTATGAAGAGTTTTTAGAAGTCTGTAGAAAGTCATGCTGAAATTTTGTCTGAAATGGGCTAAGAACCGACAAACATGTCTTTAAAGCAGTTAATGGCTTTTCTATTGTTTTTTGGGGTTAGAATATGTTTGAATACAATTAATTTAATTGATTGCACGTGATAGAGATGCATGAAGAGTGTTTAGAAGAGTGTAGAAAGACTTGCTGAAATTTGGTTCGAAATGGGCTAAGCACCCACAAACATTGCTTTGAAGCATTAAATGGCTTGTCTGGTGTTTTTTGGGGTTAGAATATGTTAGAATACAAATAATTTGATTGATTACAAGTGCTAGAAATGCATGAAGGGTGTTTAGAAGTGTGGAGAGAGACTTGTTGAAATTCGGTCCCAAATGGGCTAAGAACCTACAAACTTGTCTTTGAAGCGGTAAATGGCTTATCTAGTGTTGTTTGGGGTTTAAATATGTTAGAATACAATGAATTTGATTGATTACAAGTGCTAGAGATGCATAAAGAGTTTTTAGAAGTGTGTTGAAAGACTTGCTGAAATTTGGTCCGAAATTGGCTAAGAACCCACAAACATTGCTTTGAAGCTGTTAATTGCTTGTCTAGTGTTTTTTGGGGTTAGAATTTGTTAGAATACAATGAATTTGATTGATTAAAAGTGCTAGAGATGAATGAAGAGTTTTTAAAAGTGTGTAGAAAGTCGTGCTGAAATTTGGTCCGAAATGGGCTAAGAACCCACAAACATTGCTTTGAAGCTTTAAATGGCGTGTCTGGTGTTTTTGGGGTTAGAATAGGTTAGAATACAAAAAAATTGATTGATTACAAGTGCTAGAGATGTATGAAGAGTGTTGAGAAGTGTGGAGAAAGACTTGTTGAAATATGGTCCCAAATGGGATAAGAACCTACAAACATGTCTTTGAAGCACTAAATAGCTTATCTAGTGTTGTTTGGGGTTTTTAATATGATAGGATGCAATGAATTTGATTTCTTACAAGTGCTAGAGATGCATGAAGAGTGTTTAGAAGTGTGTAGAAAGACTTGCTGAAATTTGGTCTGAAATGGGCTAAGAACCCACAAACATTTCTTTGAAGCAGTTAATGGATTGTCTAGTGTTGTTTGGGGTTAGAATATGTTAAAAAGTTGATTGATTACAAGAGCTAGAGATGCATGAAGAGTGTTTAGAAGTGTGGAGAAAGACTTGTTGAAATTTGGTCCCAAATGGGCTAAGAACCTACAAACATGTCTTTGAAGCAGTAAATGGCTTATCTAGTGTTGTTTGGGGTTTAAATATGTTAGAATATATTGAATTTGATTGATTACAAGTGCCTGAGATGCATGAAGAGTTTTTAGAAGCGTGTAGAAAAACTTGCTGAAATTTGGTCCGAAATGGGCTAAGAACCCACAAACATTGCTTTGAAGCAGTTAATGGATTGTCTAGTGTTGTTTGGGGTTAGAATATGTTAGAATACAATGAATTTGATTGATTAAAAGTGCTAGAGATGAATGAAGAGTTTTTAGAAGTGTGTAGAAAGTCGTGCTGAAATTTTGTCTGAAGTGGGCTAAGAACCCACAAAAATTTCTTTGAAGCATTAAATGGCTTGTCTGGTGTTGTTAGGGGTTAGAATATGTTATAATTCAAAACAAATTGATTTATTACAAGTGCTAGAGATGCATGAAGAGCGTTTAGAAGTGTGGAGAAAGACTTGTTGAAATATGGTCCCAAATGGGGTAAGAACCTACAAACATTGCTTTGAAGCAGTTAATGGCTAGTCTAGTGTTGTTTGGGGTTAGAATATGTTAGAATACAATGAATTTGATTGATTACAAGTGCTAGAGATGCGTGAAGAGTTTTTAAAAGTCTATAGAAAGTCATGCTGAAATTTGGTCCGAAATGGGCTAAGAACCGACAAACATGTCTTTAAAGCAGTTAATGGCTTTTCTATTGTTTTTTGGGGTTAGAATATGTTTGAATATAATTAATTTAATTGTTTACAAGTGCTAGAGATGCATGAAGAGTGTTTAGAAGTGTATAGAAAGACTTGCTAAAATATTTTCTCAAATGGGCTAAGAACCTACAAACATTGCTTTGAAGCAGTTAATGGCTTGTCTAGTGTTGTTTGGGGTTAGAATATGTTAGAATACAATGAATTTGATTGATTACAGGTGCTAGAGATGCATGAAGAGTTTTTAGAAGTCTGTAGAAGTCATGCTGAAATTTGGTCTGAAATGGGCTAAGAACCGAGAAACATGTCTTTAAAGCAGTTAATGGCTTTTCTATTGTTTTTTGGGGTTAGAATATGTTTGAATACAATTAATTTAATTGATTGCAAGTGATAGAGATGCATGAAGAGTGTTTAGAAGTGTGTAGAAAGACTTGCTGAAATTTGGTCCGAAATGGGCTAAGCACCCACAAACATTGCTTTGAAGCATTAAATGGCTTGTCTGGTGTTTTTTGGGGTTAGAATATGTTAGAATACAAATAATTTGATTGATTACAAGTTCTAGAAATGCATGAAGGGTGTTTAGAAGTGTGGAGAGAGACTTGTTGAAATTCGGTCCCAAATGGGCTAAGAACCTACAAACTTGTCTTTGAAGCAGTAAATGGCTTATCTAGTGTTGTTTGGGGTTTAAATTTGTTAGAATACAATGAATTTGATTGATTACAAGTGCTAGAGATGCATGAAGAGTTTTTAGAAGTGTGTTGAAAGACTTGCTGAAATTTGGTCTGAAATGGGCTAAGAACCCACAAACATTGCTTTGAAGCAGTTAATTGCTTGTCTAGTGTTGTTTGGGGTTAGAATTTTTTAGAATACAATGAATTTGATTGATTAAAAGTGCTAGAGATGCATGAAGAGTTTTAAGAAGTGTGTAGAAAGTCGTGCTGAAATTTGGTCCGAAATGGGCTAAGAACCCACAAACATTGCTTTCAAGCATTAAATGGCGTGTCTGGTGTTTTTGGGGTTAGAATAGGTTAGAATACAAAAAAATTGATTGATTACAAGTGCTAGAGATGCATGAAGAGTGTTGAGAAGTGTGGAGAAAGATTTGTTGAAATATGGTCCCAAATGGGATAAGAACCTACAAACATGTCTTTGAAGCAGTAAATGGCTTATCTAGTGTTGTTTGGGGTTTAAATATGTTAGAATATATTGAATTTAATTGATTTGCAAGTGCCTGAGATGCATGAAGAGTTTTTAGAAGCTTGTAGAAAGACTTGCTGAAATTTGGTCCGAAATGGGCTAAGAACCCACAAACATTGCTTTGAAGCAGTTAATGGATTGTCTAGTGTTGTTTGGGGTTAGAATATGTTAGAATACAATGAATTTGATTGATTGAAAGTGCTAGAGATGAATGAAGAGTTTTTAGAAGTGTGTAGAAAGTCGTGCTGAAATTTGGTCTGAAGTGGGCTAAGAACCCACAAAAATTGCTTTGAAGCCTTAAATGGCTTTTCTGGTGTTTTTAGGGGTTAGAATATGTTATAATTCAAAACAAATTGATTTATTACAAGTGCTAGAGATGCATGAAGAGCGTTTAGAAGTGTGGAGAAAAACTTGTTGAAATATGGTCCCAAATGGGGTAAGAACCTACAAACATTGCTTTGAAGCAGTTAATGGCTTGTCTAGTGTTGTTTGGGGTTAGAATATGTTAGAATACAATGAATTTGATTGATTACAAGTGCTAGAGATGCGTGAAGAGTTTTTAGAAGTCTTTAGAAAGTCATGCTGAAATTTGGTCCGAAATGGGCTAAGAACCGACAAACATGTCTTTAAAGCAGTTAATGGCTTTTCTATTGTTTTTTGGGGTTAGAATATGTTTGAATACAATTAATTTAATTGTTTACAAGTACTAGAGATGCATGAAGAGTGTTTACAGGTGTATAGAAAGACTTGCTGAAATTTGGTCTCAAATGGGCTAAGAACCTACAAACATTGCTTTGAAGCAGTTAATGGCTTGTCTAGTGTTGTTTGGGGTTTTTAATATGTTAGGATGCAATGAATTTGATTGATTACAAGTGCTAGAGATGTATGAAGAGTTTTTAGAAGTCTGTAGAAAGTCATGCTGAAATTTTGTCTGAAATGGGCTAAGAACCGACAAACATGTCTTTAAAGCAGTTAATGGCTTTTCTATTGTTTTTTGGGGTTAGAATATGTTTGAATACAATTAATTTAATTGATTGCAAGTGATAGAGATGCATGAAGAGTGTTTAGAAGAGTGTAGAAAGACTTGCTGAAATTTGGTTCGAAATGGGCTAAGCACCCACAAACATTGCTTTGAAGCATTAAATGGCTTGTCTGGTGTTTTTTGGGGTTAGAATATGTTAGAATACAAATAATTTGATTGATTACAAGTGCTAGAAATGCATGAAGGGTGTTTAGAAGTGTGGAGAGAGACTTGTTGAAATTCGGTCCCAAATGGGCTAAGAACCTACAAACTTGTCTTTGAAGCGGTAAATGGCTTATCTAGTGTTGTTTGGGGTTTAAATATGTTAGAATACAATGAATTTGATTGATTACAAGTGCTAGAGATGCATAAAGAGTTTTTAGAAGTGTGTTGAAAGACTTGCTGAAATTTGGTCCGAAATTGGCTAAGAACCCACAAACATTGCTTTGAAGCTGTTAATTGCTTGTCTAGTGTTTTTTGGGGTTAGAATTTGTTAGAATACAATGAATTTGATTGATTAAAAGTGCTAGAGATGAATGAAGAGTTTTTAAAAGTGTGTAGAAAGTCGTGCTGAAATTTGGTCCGAAATGGGCTAAGAACCCACAAACATTGCTTTGAAGCATTAAATGGCGTGTCTGGTGTTTTTGGGGTTAGAATAGGTTAGAATACAAAAAAATTGATTGATTACAAGTGCTAGAGATGTATGAAGAGTGTTGAGAAGTGTGGAGAAAGACTTGTTGAAATATGGTCCCAAATGGGATAAGAACCTACAAACATGTCTTTGAAGCACTAAATAGCTTATCTAGTGTTGTTTGGGGTTTTTAATATGATAGGATGCAATGAATTTGATTTCTTACAAGTGCTAGAGATGCATGAAGAGTGTTTAGAAGTGTGTAGAAAGACTTGCTGAAATTTGGTCTGAAATGGGCTAAGAACCCACAAACATTTCTTTGAAGCAGTTAATGGATTGTCTAGTGTTGTTTGGGGTTAGAATATGTTAAAAAGTTGATTGATTACAAGAGCTAGAGATGCATGAAGAGTGTTTAGAAGTGTGGAGAAAGACTTGTTGAAATTTGGTCCCAAATGGGCTAAGAACCTACAAACATGTCTTTGAAGCAGTAAATGGCTTATCTAGTGTTGTTTGGGGTTTAAATATGTTAGAATATATTGAATTTGATTGATTACAAGTGCCTGAGATGCATGAAGAGTTTTTAGAAGCGTGTAGAAAGACTTGCTGAAATTTGGTCCGAAATAGGCTAAGAACCCACAAACATTGCTTTGAAGCAGTTAATGGATTGTCTAGTGTTGTTTGGGGTTAGAATATGTTAGAATACAATGAATTTGATTAATTAAAAGTGCTTGAGATGAATGAAGAGTTTTTAGAAGTGTGTAGAAAGTCGTGCTGAAATTTGGTCTGAAGTGGGCTAAGAACCCACAAAAATTGCTTTGAAGCATTAAATGGCTTGTCTGGTGTTGTTAGGGGTTAGAATATGTTATAATTCAAATCAAATTGATTTATTACAAGTGCTAGAGATGCATGAAGAGTGTTTAGAAGTGTATAGAAAGACTTGCTGAAATTTGGTCTCAAATGGGCTAAGAACCCACAAACATTGCTTTGAAGCAGTAAATGGCTTATCTAGTGTTGTTTGGGGTTTAAATATGTTAGAATACAATGAATTTTTTTGATTACAAGTGCTAGAGATGCATAAAGAGTTTTTAGAAGTGTGTAGAAAGACTTGCCGAAATTTGGTCCGAAATTGGCTAAGAACCCACAAACATTGCTTTGAAGCTGTTAATTGCTTGTCTGGTGTTGTTTGGGGTTAAAATATGTTAGAATACAAATAATTTGATTGATTACAAGTGCTAGAAATGCATGAAGGGTGTTTAGAAGTATGGAGAAGGACCTGTTGAAATTTGGTCCCAAATGAGCTAAAAATCTACAAACATGTCTTTTAAGCAGTAAATGGCTTATCTAGTGTTGTTTGGGGTTTAAATATGTTAGATTTCAATGAATTCGATTGATTACAAGTGCTAGAGATGCATGAAGAGTTTTTAGAAGTGTGTAGAAAGACTTGCTGAAATTTGGTCCGAAATGGGCAAAGAACCCACAAACATTGCTTTGAAGCATTTAATGGCTTGTCTAGTGTTATTTGGGGTTAGAATATGTTAGAATACAATGAATTTGATTGATTGAAAGTGCTAGAGATGAATGAAGAGTTTTTAGAAGTGTGTAGAAAGTCGTGCTGAAATTTGGTCTGAAGTGGGCTAAGAACCCACAAAAATTGCTTTGAAGCCTTAAATGGCTTTTCTGGTGTTTTTAGGGGTTAGAATATGTTATAATTCAAAACAAATTGATTTATTACAAGTGCTAGAGATGCATGAAGAGCGTTTAGAAGTGTGGAGAAAAACTTGTTGAAATATGGTCCCAAATGGGGTAAGAACCTACAAACATTGCTTTGAAGCAGTTAATGGCTTGTCTAGTGTTGTTTGGGGTTAGAATATGTTAGAATACAATGAATTTGATTGATTACAAGTGCTAGAGATGCGTGAAGAGTTTTTAGAAGTCTTTAGAAAGTCATGCTGAAATTTGGTCCGAAATGGGCTAAGAACCGACAAACATGTCTTTAAAGCAGTTAATGGCTTTTCTATTGTTTTTTGGGGTTAGAATATGTTTGAATACAATTAATTTAATTGTTTACAAGTACTAGAGATGCATGAAGAGTGTTTACAGGTGTATAGAAAGACTTGCTGAAATTTGGTCTCAAATGGGCTAAAAACCTACAAACATTGCTTTGAAGCAGTTAATGGCTTGTCTAGTGTTGTTTGGGGTTTTTAATATGTTAGGATGCAATGAATTTGATTGATTACAAGTGCTAGAGATGTATGAAGAGTTTTTAGAAGTCTGTAGAAAGTCATGCTGAAATTTTGTCTGAAATGGGCTAAGAACCGACAAACATGTCTTTAAAGCAGTTAATGGCTTTTCTATTGTTTTTTGGGGTTAGAATATGTTTGAATACAATTAATTTAATTGATTGCAAGTGATAGAGATGCATGAAGAGTGTTTAGAAGAGTGTAGAAAGACTTGCTGAAATTTGGTTCGAAATGGGCTAAGCACCCACAAACATTGCTTTGAAGCATTAAATGGCTTGTCTGGTGTTTTTTGGGGTTAGAATATGTTAGAATACAAATAATTTGATTGATTACAAGTGCTAGAAATGCATGAAGGGTGTTTAGAAGTGTGGAGAGAGACTTGTTGAAATTCGGTCCCAAATGGGCTAAGAACCTACAAACTTGTCTTTGAAGCGGTAAATGGCTTATCTAGTGTTGTTTGGGGTTTAAATATGTTAGAATACAATGAATTTGATTGATTACAAGTGCTAGAGATGCATAAAGAGTTTTTAGAAGTGTGTTGAAAGACTTGCTGAAATTTGGTCCGAAATTGGCTAAGAACCCACAAACATTGCTTTGAAGCTGTTAATTGCTTGTCTAGTGTTTTTTGGGGTTAGAATTTGTTAGAATACAATGAATTTGATTGATTAAAAGTGCTAGAGATGAATGAAGAGTTTTTAAAAGT
Organism: Capsella bursa-pastoris; assembly: GCA_036452645.1. NCBI lineage: Eukaryota > Viridiplantae > Streptophyta > Magnoliopsida > Brassicales > Brassicaceae > Capsella > Capsella bursa-pastoris. The sequence goes on from CP144192.1 coordinate 8,672,053, forward strand.
GTGTAGAAAGTCGTGCTGAAATTTGGTCCGAAATGGGCTAAGAACCCACAAACATTGCTTTGAAGCATTAAATGGCGTGTCTGGTGTTTTTGGGGTTAGAATAGGTTAGAATACAAAAAAATTGATTGATTACAAGTGCTAGAGATGTATGAAGAGTGTTGAGAAGTGTGGAGAAAGACTTGTTGAAATATGGTCCCAAATGGGATAAGAACCTACAAACATGTCTTTGAAGCACTAAATAGCTTATCTAGTGTTGTTTGGGGTTTTTAATATGATAGGATGCAATGAATTTGATTTCTTACAAGTGCTAGAGATGCATGAAGAGTGTTTAGAAGTGTGTAGAAAGACTTGCTGAAATTTGGTCTGAAATGGGCTAAGAACCCACAAACATTTCTTTGAAGCAGTTAATGGATTGTCTAGTGTTGTTTGGGGTTAGAATATGTTAAAAAGTTGATTGATTACAAGAGCTAGAGATGCATGAAGAGTGTTTAGAAGTGTGGAGAAAGACTTGTTGAAATTTGGTCCCAAATGGGCTAAGAACCTACAAACATGTCTTTGAAGCAGTAAATGGCTTATCTAGTGTTGTTTGGGGTTTAAATATGTTAGAATATATTGAATTTGATTGATTACAAGTGCCTGAGATGCATGAAGAGTTTTTAGAAGCGTGTAGAAAGACTTGCTGAAATTTGGTCCGAAATAGGCTAAGAACCCACAAACATTGCTTTGAAGCAGTTAATGGATTGTCTAGTGTTGTTTGGGGTTAGAATATGTTAGAATACAATGAATTTGATTAATTAAAAGTGCTTGAGATGAATGAAGAGTTTTTAGAAGTGTGTAGAAAGTCGTGCTGAAATTTGGTCTGAAGTGGGCTAAGAACCCACAAAAATTGCTTTGAAGCATTAAATGGCTTGTCTGGTGTTGTTAGGGGTTAGAATATGTTATAATTCAAATCAAATTGATTTATTACAAGTGCTAGAGATGCATGAAGAGTGTTTAGAAGTGTATAGAAAGACTTGCTGAAATTTGGTCTCAAATGGGCTAAGAACCCACAAACATTGCTTTGAAGCAGTAAATGGCTTATCTAGTGTTGTTTGGGGTTTAAATATGTTAGAATACAATGAATTTTTTTGATTACAAGTGCTAGAGATGCATAAAGAGTTTTTAGAAGTGTGTAGAAAGACTTGCCGAAATTTGGTCCGAAATTGGCTAAGAACCCACAAACATTGCTTTGAAGCTGTTAATTGCTTGTCTGGTGTTGTTTGGGGTTAAAATATGTTAGAATACAAATAATTTGATTGATTACAAGTGCTAGAAATGCATGAAGGGTGTTTAGAAGTATGGAGAAGGACCTGTTGAAATTTGGTCCCAAATGAGCTAAAAATCTACAAACATGTCTTTTAAGCAGTAAATGGCTTATCTAGTGTTGTTTGGGGTTTAAATATGTTAGATTTCAATGAATTCGATTGATTACAAGTGCTAGAGATGCATGAAGAGTTTTTAGAAGTGTGTAGAAAGACTTGCTGAAATTTGGTCCGAAATGGGCAAAGAACCCACAAACATTGCTTTGAAGCATTTAATGGCTTGTCTAGTGTTATTTGGGGTTAGAATATGTTAGAATACAATGAATTTGATTGATTACAAGTTCTAGAGATGCATGAAGAGTGTTTAGAAGTGTGTAGAAAGTCGTGCTGGAATTTAGTCCGAAATGGCCTAAGAACCCACAAACATTGCTTTGAACCATTAAATGGCTTGTCTGGTGTTGCTTGGGGTTAGAATATGTTAGAATGCAAAAAAAATTGATTGATTACCAGTGCTAGAGATGCATGAAGAGTGTTTAGAAGTGTGGAGAAAGACGTGTTAAAATATGGTCCCAAATGGGGTAAGAACCTACAAACATGTCTTAGAAACAGTAACTGGCTTATCTAGTCTTGTTTGGGGTTTAAATATGTTAGAATACGATGAATTTGGTTGATTACAAGTGCTAGAGATGCATGAAGAGTTTTTAGAAGTGTGTAGAAAGACTTGCTGAAATTTGGTCTGAAATGGGCTAAGAACCCACAAACATTGCTTTGAAGCAGTTAATGGCTTGTCTAGTGTTGTTTGGGGTTAGAATATGTTATAATACAATTAATTTGATTGATTACAAGTGCTAGAGATCCATGAAGAGTTTTTAGAAGTGTGTAGAAAGACTTGCTGAAATTTGGTCCGAAATGGGCTAAGTACCCACAAACATTTCTTTGAAGCATTAAATGGCTTGTTTGGTGTTGTTTGGGGTTAGAATATGTTATAATACAAAAAATTTGATTGATTACAAGTGTTAGAAATGCATGAATGGTGTTTAGAAGTGTGGAGAAAGACTTGTTGATATTTGGTCCCAAATAGGCTAAGAACCTACAAACATGACTTTGAAGCAGTAAATGACTTATCTAGTGTTTTGGGGTTTAAATATGTTAGAATACAATGAATTTGATTGATTACAAGTGCTAGAGATGCATGAAGAGTGTTTAGAAGTGTGTAGAACGACGTGTTAAATTTGGTGCGAAATGGGCTAAGAAACCACAAATATTGCTTTAAAGCATTAAATAGATTGTCTGGTGTTGTTTAGGGTTTGAATAAAGAAAAGTTGATTGATTACAAGAGCTAGAGATGCATGAAGAGTGTTTAGAAGTGTGGAGAGAGACTTGTTGAAATTCGGTCCCAAATGGGCTAAGAACCTACAAACTTGTCTTTGAAGCAGTAAATGGCTTATCTAATGTTGTTTGGGGTTTAAATATGTTAGAATACAATGAATTTGATTGATTACAAGTGGTAGAGATGCATAAAGAGTTTTTAGAAGTGTGTTGAAAGACTTCCTGAAATTTGGTCCGAAATGGGCTAAGAACCCACAAACATTGCTTTGAAGCTGTTAATTGCTTGTCTACTGTTGTTTGGCGTTAGAATTCGTTAGAATACAATGAATTTGATTGATTAAAAGTGCTAGAGATGCATGAAGAGTTTTTAGAAGTGTGTAGAAAGTCGTGCTCAAATTTTGTCCGAAATGGGTTAAGAACCCACAAACATTGCTTTGAAGCATTAAATGGCGTCTCTGGTGTTTGTGGGGTTAGAATAGGTTAGAATAAAAAAAAATTGATTGATTACAAGTGCTAGAGATATATGAAGAGTGTTGAGAAGTGTGGAGTAAAACTTGTTGAAATATGGTCCCAAATGGGATAAGAACCTACAAACATGTCTTTGAAGCACTAAATAGCTTATCTAGTGTTGTTTGGGGTTTTTAATATGATAGGATGCAATGAATTTGATTTCTTACAAGTGCTAGAGATGCATGAAGAGTGTTTAGAAGTGTGTAGAAAGACTTGCTGAAATTTGGTCTGAAATGGGCTAAGAACCCACAAACATTTCTTTGAAGCAGTTAATGGATTGTCTAGTGTTGTTTGGGGTTAGAATATGTTAAAAAGTTGATTGATTACAAGAGCTAGAGATGCATGAAGAGTGTTTAGAAGTGTGGAGAAAGACTTGTTGAAATTTGGTCCCAAATGGGCTAAGAACCTACAAACATGTCTTTGAAGCAGTAAATGGCTTATCTAGTGTTGTTTGGGGTTTAAATATGTTAGAATATATTGAATTTGATTGATTACAAGTGCCTGAGATGCATGAAGAGTTTTTAGAAGCGTGTAGAAAGACTTGCTGAAATTTGGTCCGAAATAGGCTAAGAACCCACAAACATTGCTTTGAAGCAGTTAATGGATTGTCTAGTGTTGTTTGGGGTTAGAATATGTTAGAATACAATGAATTTGATTAATTAAAAGTGCTTGAGATGAATGAAGAGTTTTTAGAAGTGTGTAGAAAGTCGTGCTGAAATTTGGTCTGAAGTGGGCTAAGAACCCACAAAAATTGCTTTGAAGCATTAAATGGCTTGTCTGGTGTTGTTAGGGGTTAGAATATGTTATAATTCAAATCAAATTGATTTATTACAAGTGCTAGAGATGCATGAAGAGTGTTTAGAAGTGTATAGAAAGACTTGCTGAAATTTGGTCTCAATTGGGCTAAGAACCCACAAACATTGCTTTGAAGCAGTAAATGGCTTATCTAGTGTTGTTTGGGGTTTAAATATGTTAGAATACAATGAATTTTTTTGATTACAAGTGCTAGAGATGCATAAAGAGTTTTTAGAAGTGTGTAGAAAGACTTGCCGAAATTTGGTCCGAAATTGGCTAAGAACCCACAAACATTGCTTTGAAGCTGTTAATTGCTTGTCTGGTGTTGTTTGGGGTTAAAATATGTTAGAATACAAATAATTTGATTGATTACAAGTGCTAGAAATGCATGAAGGGTGTTTAGAAGTATGGAGAAGGACCTGTTGAAATTTGGTCCCAAATGAGCTAAAAATCTACAAACATGTCTTTTAAGAAGTAAATGGCTTATCTAGTGTTGTTTGGGGTTTAAATATGTTAGATTTCAATGAATTCGATTGATTATAAGTGCTAGAGATGCATGAAGAGTTTTTAGAAGTGTGTAGAAAGACTTGCTGAAATTTGGTCCGAAATGGGCAAAGAACCCACAAACATTGCTTTGAAGCATTTAATGGCTTGTCTAGTGTTATTTGGGGTTAGAATATGTTAGAATACAATGAATTTGATTGATTACAAGTTCTAGAGATGCATGAAGAGTGTTTAGAAGTGTGTAGAAAGTCGTGCTGGAATTTAGTCCGAAATGGCCTAAGAACCCACAAACATTGCTTTGAACCATTAAATGGCTTGTCTGGTGTTGCTTGGGGTTAGAATATGTTAGAATGCAAAAAAAATTGATTGATTACCAGTGCTAGAGATGCATGAAGAGTGTTTAGAAGTGTGGAGAAAGACGTGTTAAAATATGGTCCCAAATGGGGTAAGAACCTACAAACATGTCTTAGAAACAGTAACTGGCTTATCTAGTCTTGTTTGGGGTTTAAATATGTTAGAATACGATGAATTTGGTTGATTACAAGTGCTAGAGATGCATGAAGAGTTTTTAGAAGTGTGTAGAAAGACTTGCTGAAATTTGGTCTGAAATGGGCTAAGAACCCACAAACATTGCTTTGAAGCAGTTAATGGCTTGTCTAGTGTTGTTTGGGGTTAGAATATGTTATAATACAATTAATTTGATTGATTACAAGTGCTAGAGATCCATGAAGAGTTTTTAGAAGTGTGTAGAAAGACTTGCTGAAATTTGGTCCGAAATGGGCTAAGTACCCACAAACATTTCTTTGAAGCATTAAATGGCTTGTTTGGTGTTGTTTGGGGTTAGAATATGTTATAATACAAAAAATTTGATTGATTACAAGTGTTAGAAATGCATGAATGGTGTTTAGAAGTGTGGAGAAAGACTTGTTGATATTTGGTCCCAAATAGGCTAAGAACCTACAAACATGACTTTGAAGCAGTAAATGACTTATCTAGTATTTTGGGGTTTAAATATGTTAGAATACAATGAATTTGATTGATTACAAGTGCTAGAGATGCATGAAGAGTGTTTAGAAGTGTGTAGAACGACGTGTTAAATTTGGTGCGAAATGGGCTAAGAAACCACAAATATTGCTTTGAAGCATTAAATAGATTGTCTGGTGTTGTTTGGGGTTTGAATAAAGAAAAGTTGATTGATTACAAGAGCTAGAGATGCATGAAGAGTGTTTAGAAGTGTGGAGAGAGACTTGTTGAAATTCGGTCCCAAATGGGCTAAGAACCTACAAACTTGTCTTTGAAGCAGTAAATGGCTTATCTAATGTTGTTTGGGGTTTAAATATGTTAGAATACAATGAATTTGATTGATTACAAGTGCTAGAGATGCATAAAGAGTTTTTAGAAGTGTGTTGAAAGACTTCCTGAAATTTGGTCCGAAATGGGCTAAGAACCCACAAACATTGCTTTGAAGCTGTTAATTGCTTGTCTACTGTTGTTTGGCGTTAGAATTCGTTAGAATACAATGAATTTGATTGATTAAAAGTGCTAGAGATGCATGAAGAGTTTTTAGAAGTGTGTAGAAAGTCGTGCTCAAATTTGGTCCGAAATGGGTTAAGAACCCACAAACATTGCTTTGAAGCATTAAATGGCGTGTCTGGTGTTTGTGGGGTTAGAATAGGTTAGAATAAAAAAAAATTGATTGATTACAAGTGCTAGAGATATATGAAGAGTGTTGAGAAGTGTGGAGTAAAACTTGTTGAAATATGGTCCCAAATGGGATAAGAACCTACAAACATGTCTTTGAAGCACTAAATAGCTTATCTAGTGTTGTTTGGGGTTTTTAATATGATAGGATGCAATGAATTTGATTTCTTACAAGTGCTAGAGATGCATGAAGAGTGTTTAGAAGTGTGTAGAAAGACTTGCTGAAATTTGGTCTGAAATGGGCTAAGAACCCACAAACATTTCTTTGAAGCAGTTAATGGATTGTCTAGTGTTGTTTGGGGTTAGAATATGTTAAAAAGTTGATTGATTACAAGAGCTAGAGATGCATGAAGAGTGTTTAGAAGTGTGGAGAAAGACTTGTTGAAATTTGGTCCCAAATGGGCTAAGAACCTACAAACATGTCTTTGAAGCAGTAAATGGCTTATCTAGTGTTGTTTGGGGTTTAAATATGTTAGAATATATTGAATTTGATTGATTACAAGTGCCTGAGATGCATGAAGAGTTTTTAGAAGCGTGTAGAAGACTTGCTGAAATTTGGTCCGAAATAGGCTAAGAACCCACAAACATTGCTTTGAAGCAGTTAATGGATTGTCTAGTGTTGTTTGGGGTTAGAATATGTTAGAATACAATGAATTTGATTAATTAAAAGTGCTTGAGATGAATGAAGAGTTTTTAGAAGTGTGTAGAAAGTCGTGCTGAAATTTGGTCTGAAGTGGGCTAAGAACCCACAAAAATTGCTTTGAAGCATTAAATGGCTTGTCTGGTGTTGTTAGGGGTTAGAATATGTTATAATTCAAATCAAATTGATTTATTACAAGTGCTAGAGATGCATGAAGAGTGTTTAGAAGTGTATAGAAAGACTTGCTGAAATTTGGTCTCAAATGGGCTAAGAACCCACAAACATTGCTTTGAAGCAATAAATGGCTTATCTAGTGTTGTTTGGGGTTTAAATATGTTAGAATACAATGAATTTTTTTGATTACAAGTGCTAGAGATGCATAAAGAGTTTTTAGAAGTGTGTAGAAAGACTTGCTGAAATTTGGTCTGAAATGGGCTAAGAACCCACAAACATTGCTTTGAAGCAGTTAATGGCTTGTCTAGTGTTGTTTGGGGTTAGAATATGTTATAATACAATTAATTTGATTGATTACAAGTGCTAGAGATCCATGAAGAGTTTTTAGAAGTGTGTAGAAAGACTTGCTGAAATTTGGTCCGAAATGGGCTAAGTACCCACAAACATTTCTTTGAAGCATTAAATGGCTTGTTTGGTGTTGTTTGGGGTTAGAATATGTTATAATACAAAAAATTTGATTGATTACAAGTGTTAGAAATGCATGAATGGTGTTTAGAAGTGTGGAGAAAGACTTGTTGATATTTGGTCCCAAATAGGCTAAGAACCTACAAACATGACTTTGAAGCAGTAAATGACTTATCTAGTGTTTTGGGGTTTAAATATGTTAGAATACAATGAATTTGATTGATTACAAGTGCTAGAGATGCATGAAGAGTGTTTAGAAGTGTGTAGAACGACGTGTTAAATTTGGTGCGAAATGGGCTAAGAAACCACAAATATTGCTTTGAAGCATTAAATAGATTGTCTGGTGTTGTTTGGGGTTTGAATAAAGAAAAGTTGATTGATTACAAGAGCTAGAGATGCATGAAGAGTGTTTAGAAGTGTGGAGAGAGACTTGTTGAAATTCGGTCCCAAATGGGATAAAAACCTACAAACTTGTCTTTGAAGCAGTAAATGACTTATCTAATGTTGTTTGGGGTTTAAATATGTTAGAATACAATGAATTTGATTGATTACAAGTGCTAGAGATGCATAAAGAGTTTTTAGAAGTGTGTTGAAAGACTTCCTGAAATTTGGTCCGAAATGGGCTAAGAACCCACAAACATTGCTTTGAAGCTGTTAATTGCTTGTCTACTGTTGTTTGGCGTTAGAATTCGTTAGAATACAATGAATTTGATTGATTAAAAGTGCTAGAGATGCATGAAGAGTTTTTAGAAGTGTGTAGAAAGTCGTGCTCAAATTTGGTCCGAAATGGGTTAAGAACCCACAAACATTGCTTTGAAGCATTAAATGGCGTGTCTGGTGTTTGTGGGGTTAGAATAGGTTAGAATAAAAAAAAATTGATTGATTACTAGTGCTAGAGATATATGAAGAGTGTTGAGAAGTGTGGAGTAAAACTTGTTGAAATATGGTCCCAAATGGGATAAGAACCTACAAACATGTCTTTGAAGCACTAAATAGCTTATCTAGTGTTGTTTGGGGTTTTTAATATGATAGGATGCAATGAATTTGAGTTCTTACAAGTGCTAGAGATGCATGAAGAGTGTTTAGAAGTGTGTAGAAAGACTTGCTGAAATTTGGTCTGAAATGGGCTAAGAACCCACAAACATTTCTTTGAAGCAGTTAATGGATTGTCTAGTGTTGTTTGGGGTTAGAATATGTTAAAAAGTTGATTGATTACAAGAGCTAGAGATGCATGAAGAGTGTTTAGAAGTGTGGAGAAAGACTTGTTGAAATTTGGTCCCAAATGGGCTAAGAACCTACAAACATGTCTTTGAAGCAGTAAATGGCTTATCTAGTGTTGTTTGGGGTTTAAATATGTTAGAATATATTGAATTTGATTGATTACAAGTGCCTGAGATGCATGAAGAGTTTTTAGAAGCGTGTAGAAGACTTGCTGAAATTTGGTCCGAAATAGGCTAAGAACCCACAAACATTGCTTTGAAGCAGTTAATGGATTGTCTAGTGTTGTTTGGGGTTAGAATATGTTAGAATACAATGAATTTGGTTAATTAAAAGTGCTTGAGATGAATGAAGAGTTTTTAGAAGTGTGTAGAAAGTCGTGCTGAAATTTGGTCTGAAGTGGGCTAAGAACCCACAAAAATTGCTTTGAAGCATTAAATGGCTTGTCTGGTGTTGTTAGGGGTTAGAATATGTTATAATTCAAATCAAATTGATTTATTACAAGTGCTAGAGATGCATGAAGAGTGTTTAGAAGTGTATAGAAAGACTTGCTGAAATTTGGTCTCAAATGGGCTAAGAACCCACAAACATTGCTTTGAAGCAGTAAATGGCTTATCTAGTGTTGTTTGGGGTTTAAATATGTTAGAATACAATGAATTTTTTTGATTACAAGTGCTAGAGATGCATAAAGAGTTTTTAGAAGTGTGTAGAAAGACTTGCCGAAATTTGGTCCGAAATTGGCTAAGAACCCACAAACATTGCTTTGAAGCTGTTAATTGCTTGTCTGGTGTTGTTTGGGGTTAAAATATGTAAGAATACAAATAATTTGATTGATTACAAGTGCTAGAAATGCATGAAGGGTGTTTAGAAGTGTGTAGAACGACGTGTTAAATTTGGTGCGAAATGGGCTAAGAAACCACAAATATTGCTTTGAAGCATTAAATAGATTGTCTGGTGTTGTTTGGGGTTTGAATAAAGAAAAGTTGATTGATTACAAGAGCTAGAGATGCATAAAGAGTGTTTAGAAGTGTGGAGAAAGACTTGTTGAAATATGGTCCCAAATGGGCTAAGAACCTACAAACATGTCTTTGAAGCAGTAAATGGCTTATTAGTGTTGTTTGGGGTTTAAATATGTTAGAATACAATGAATTTGATTGATTACAAGTGCTAGAGATGCATGAAGAGTTTTTAGAAGTGTGTTGAAAGAGTTGCTGAAATTTGGTCTGAAATGGGCTAAGAACCCACAAACATTGCTTTGAAGCTGTTAATTGCTTGTCTACTGTTGTTTGGCGTTAGAATTCGTTAGAATACAATGAATTTGATTGGTTAAAAGTGCTAGAGATGCATGAAGAGTTTTTAGAAGTGTGTAGAAAGTCGTGCTCAAATTTGGTCCGAAATGGGTTAAGAACCCACAAACATTGCTTTGAAGCATTAAATGGCGTGTCTGGTGTTTTTGGGGTTAGAATAGGTTAGAATAAAAAAAAATTGATTGATTACAAGTGCTAGAGATATATGAAGAGTGTTGAGAAGTGTGGAGTAAAACTTGTTGAAATATGGTCCCAAATGGGATAAGAACCTACAAACATGTCTTTGAAGCACTAAATAGCTTATCTAGTGTTGTTTGGGGTTTTTAATATGATAGGATGCAATGAATTTGATTTCTTACAAGTGCTAGAGATGCATGAAGAGTGTTTAGAAGTGTGTAGAAAGACTTGCTGAAATTTGGTCCGAAATGGGCTAAGAACCCACAAACATTTCTTTGAAGCAGTTAATGGGTTTTCTAGTGTTGTTTGGGGTTAGAATATGTTTGAATACAATTAATTTAATTGATTGCAAGTGATAGAGATGCATGAAGAGTGTTTAGAAGTGTGTAGAAAGACTTGTTGAAATTTGGTTCGAAATGGGCTAAGCACCCACAAACATTGCTTTGAAGCATTAAATGGCTTTTCTGGTGTTGTTTGGGGTTAGAATAAGTTAGAATACAAAAAAATTTGATTGATTACAAGTGCTAGAAATGCATAAAGGGTGTTTAGAAGTGTGGAGAAAGACTTGTTGAAATTTGGTCCCAAATGGGCTAAGAACCTACAAATATGTCTTTAAAGCAGTAAATGGCTTATCTAGTGTTGTTTGGGGTTTAAATATGTTAGAATACAATGAATTTTATTGATTACAAGTGTTAGAGATGCATGAAGAGTTTTTAGAAGTGTGTAGAAAGCCTTACTGAAATTTGGTCCGAAATGGGCTAAGAACCCACAAACATTGCTTTGAAGCATTAAATGGATTGTCTGGTGTTGTTTGGGGTTCAAATATGTTAGAATACAAATAATTTGATTGATTACAAGTGCTAGAAATGTATGAAGGGTGTTTAGAAGTATGGAGAAGGACCTGTTGAAATTTGGTCCCAAATGGGCTAAGAATCTACAAACATGTCTTTGAAGCAGTAAATGGCTTATCTAGTGTTTTTTGGGGTTTAAATATGTTAGATTTCAATGAATTTGATTGATTGCAAGTGCTAGAGATGCATGAAGAGTTTTTAGAAGTGTGTAGAAAGACTTGCTGAAATTTGGTCCGAAATGGGCAAAAAACCCCAAACATTGCTTTGAAGCAGTTAATGGCTTGTCTAGTGCTGTTTGGGGTTAGAATATGTTAGAATACAATGAGTTTGATTGATTACAAGTGCTAGAGATGCATGAAGAGTTTTTAGAAGTCTGTAGAAAGTCATGCTGAAATTTGGTCCGAAATGGGCTAAGAACCCACAAACATGTCTTTGAAGCAGTTAATGGCTTTTCTATTCTTTTTTGGGGTTAGAATATGTTTGAATACAATTAATTTAATTGATTGCAAGTGATAGAGATGCATGAAGAGTGTTTAGAAGTGTGTAGAAAGACTTGCTGAAATTTGGTCTGAAATGGGCTAAGCATCCACAAACATTGCTTTGAAGCATTAAATGGCTTATCTGGTGTTTTTTGGGGTTAGAATATGTTAGAATACAAATAATTTGATTGATTACAAGTGCTAGAAATACATGAAGGGTGTTTAGAAGTGTGGAGAGAGACTTGTTGAAATTCGGTCCCAAATGGGCTAAGAACCTACAAACTTGTCTTTGAAGCAGTAAATGGCTTATCTAGTGTTGTTTGGGGTTTAAATATGTTAGAATACAATGAATTTGATTGATTAAAAGTGCTAGAGATGCATAAAGAGTTTTTAGAAGTGTGTTGAAAGTCGTGCTGAAATTTGGTCCGAAATGGGCTAAGAACCCACAAACATTGTTTTGAAGCATTAAATGGCGTGTCTGCTGTTTTTGGGGTTAGAATAAGTTAGAATACAAAAAATTTGATTAATTACAAGTGCTAGAAATGCATAAAGGGTGTTTAGAAGTATGGAGAAAGACTTGTTGAAATTTGGTCCCAAATGGGCTAAGAACCTACAAATATGTCTTTAAAGCAGTAAATGGCTTATCTAGTGTTGTTTGGGGTTTAAATAGGTTAGAATACAATGAATTTTATTGATTACAAGTGCTAGAGATTCATGAAGAGTTTTTAGAAGTGTGTAGAAAGACTTGCCGAAATTTGGTCCGAAATGGGCTGAGAACCCACAAACATTGCTTTGAAGCATTAAATGGCTTGTCTGGTGTTGTTTGGGGTTAAAATATGTTAGAATACAAATAATTTGATTGATTACAAGTGCTAGAAGTGCATGAAGGGTGTTTAGAAGTATGGAGAAGGACCTGTTGAAATTTGGTCCCAAATGGGCTAAGAATCTACAAATATGTCTTTGAAGCAGTAAATGGCTTATCTAGTGTTGTTTGGGGTTTAAATATGTTAGATTTCAATGAATTTGATTGATTACAAGTGTTAGAGATGGATGAAGAGTTTTTAGAAGTGTGTAGAAAGTTGTGCTGAAATTTTATCCGAAGTGGGCTAAGAACCCACAAAAATTGCTTTGAAGCATTAAATGGCATTTCTGGTGTTGTTTGGGGTTAGAATATGTTAGAATTCGAAAAAAAAATTGATTGTTACAAGTGCTAGAGATGCATGAAGAGTGTTTAGAAGTGTGGAGAAAGACTTGTTGAAATATGGTCCCAAATGGGGTAAGAACCTACAAACATGTCTTTGAAGCAGTAAATGACTTATCTAGTGTTGTTTGGGGTTTAAATATGTTAGAATACAATGAATTTGATTGTTTACAATTGCTAGAGATGCATGAAGAGTTTTTAGAAGTGTATAGAAAGACTTGCTGAAATTTGGTCTGAAATGGGCTAAGAACCCACAAACATTGCTTTGAAGCAGTTAATGGCTTGTCTAGTGTTGTTTGGGGTTAGAATATGTTAGAATACAATGAATTTGATTGATTAAAAGTGCTAGAGATGCATGAAGAGATTTTAGAAGTGTGTTGAAAGTCGTGGTGAAATTTAGTCCGAAATGGGCTAAGAACCCACAAACATTTCTTTGAAGCAGTTAATGGCTTGTCTAGTGGTTTTTGGGGTTAGAATATGTTAGAATACAATGAATTTGATTGATTACAAGTTCTAGAGATGCATGAAGAGTGTTTAGAAGTGTGTAGAAAGACTTGCTGAAATTTTGTCCGAAATGGGCAAAGAACCCACAAACATTGCTTTGGAGCAGTTAATGACTTGTCTAGTGTTGTTTGGGGTTAGAATATGTTAGAATACAATTAATTTGATTGATTACAAGTTCTAGAGTTGCATGAAGAGTGTTTAGAAGTGTGTAGAAAGTCGTCCTGATATTTAGTCCGAAATGGGCTAAGAACCCACAAACATTGCTTTGAAACATTAAATGGCTTGTCTGGTGCTGCTTGGGGTTAGATTATGTTAGAATACAAAAAAATTGATTGATTACCAGTGTTAGAGATGCATGAATAGTGTTTAGAAGTGTGGAGAAAGACGTGTTGAAATATGGTCCCAAATGGGCTAAGAACCTACAAACATGTCTTTGAAACAGTAACTGGCTTATCTAGTGTTGTTTGGGATTTAAATATGTTAGAATACGATGAATTTGATTGATTACAAGTGCTAGAGATGCATGAAGAGTTTTTAGAAGTGTGTAGAAAGACTTGCTGAAATTTGGTCTGAAATGGGCTAAGAACCGACAAACATTTCTTTGAAGCTGTTAATGGCTTTTATAGTGTTGTTTGGGGCTAGAATATGTTAGAATACAATTAATTTGATTGATTGCAAGTGATAGAGATACATGAAGAGTGTTTAGAAGTGTGTAGAAAGACTTGCTGAAATTTAGTCCGAAATGGGCTAAGTACCCACAAACATTGCTTTGAAGCATTAAATGGCTTGTCTGGTGTTGTTTGGGGTTAGAATATGTTGGAATACAAAAAATTTGATTGATTACAAGTGCTAGAAATGCATGAAGGGTGTTTAGAAGTGTGGAGAAAGACTTGTTGATATTTAGTCCCAAATAGGCTAAGAACCTACATACATGTCTTTGAAGCAGTAAATGGCTTATCTAGTGTTGATTGGGGTTTAAATATGTTAGGATACAATTAATTTGATTGATTTTTAAGTGCTAGAGATGCATGAAGACTTTTTAGAAGTATGTAGAAAGACTTGCTGAAATTTGTTCCCAAATGGGCTAAGAACCTACAAACATGTCTTTGAAGCAGTAAATGGCTTATCTAGTGTTGTTTGTGGTTTAAATATGTTAGAATACAATGAATTTGATTGATTACAAGTGCTAGAGATGCATGAAGAGTTTTTAGAAGTGTGTTGAAAGTCGTGCTGAAATTTGGTCCGAAATGGGCTAAGAACCCACAAACATTGCTTTGAAGCATTAAATGGCGTGTCTGGTGTTTTTGGGGTTAGAATAAGTTAGAATACAAAAAATTTGATTAATTACAAGTGCTAGAAATGCATAAAGGGTGTTTAGAAGTATGGAGAAAGACTTGTTGAAATTTGGTCCCAAATGGGCTAAGAACCAACAAATATGTCTTTAAAGCAGTAAATGGCTTATCTAGTGTTGTTTGGGGTTTAAATAGGTTAGAATACAATGAATTTTATTGATTACAAGTGCTAGAGATGCATGAAGAATTTTTAGAAGTGTGTTCAAAGACTTGCCGAAATTTGGTCCGAAATGGGCTGAGAACCCACAAACATTGCTTTGAAGCATTAAATGGCTTGTCTGGTGTTGTTTGGGGTTAAAATATGTTAGAATACAAATAGTTTGATTGATTACAAGTGCTAGAAGTGCATGAAGGGTGTTTAGAAGTATGGAGAAGGACCTGTTGAAATTTGGTCCCAAATGGTCTAAGAATCTACAAACATGTCTTTGAAGCAGTAAATGGCTTATCTAGTGTTGTTTGGGGTTTAAATATGTTAGATTTCAATGAATTTGATTGATTACAAGTGTTAGAGATGGATGAAGAGTTTTTAGAAGTGTGTAGAAAGTTGTGCTGAAATTTTATCCGAAGTGGGCTAAGAACCCACAAAAATTGCTTTGAAGCATTAAATGGCATTTCTGGTGTTGTTTGGGGTTAGAATATGTTAGAATTCGAAAAAAAATTGATTGTTACAAGTGCTAGAGATGCATGAAAAGTGTTTAGAAGTGTGGAGAAAGACTTGTTGAAATATGGTCCCAAATGGGGTAAGAACCTACAAACATGTCTTTGAAGCAGTAAATGACTTATCTAGTGTTGTTTGGGGTTTAAATATGTTAGAATACAATGAATTTGATTGTTTACAATTGCTAGAGATGCATGAAGAGTTTTTAGAAGTGTATAGAAAGACTTGCTGAAATTTGGTCTGAAATGGGCTAAGAACCCACAAACATTGCTTTGAAGCAGTTAATGGCTTGTCTAGTGTTGTTTGGGGTTAGAATATGTTAGAATACAATGAATTTGATTGATTACAAGTGCTAGAGATGCATGAAGAGATTTTAGAAGTGTGTTGAAAGTCGTGGTGAAATTTAGTCCGAAATGGGCTAGGAACCCACAAACATTTCTTTGAAGCAGTTAATGGCTTGTCTAGTGGTTTTTGGGGTTAGAATATGTTAGAATACAATGAATTTGATTGATTACAAGTTCTAGAGATGCATGAAGAGTGTTTAGAAGTGTGTAGAAAGACTTGCTGAAACTTGGTCCGAAATGGGCAATGAACCCACAAACATTGCTTTGGAGCAGTTAATGACTTGTCTAGTGTTGTTTGGGGTTAGAATATGTTAGAATACAATTAATTTGATTGATTACAAGTTCTAGAGTTGCATGAAGAGTGTTTAGAAGTGTGTAGAAAGTCGTCCTGATATTTAGTCCGAAATGGGCTAAGAACCCACAAACATTGCTTTGAAACATTAAATGGCTTGTCTGGTGCTGCTTGGGGTTAGATTATGTTAGAATACAAAAAATTGATTGATTACCAGTGTTAGAGATGCATGAATAGTGTTTAGAAGTGTGGAGAAAGACGTGTTGAAATATGGTCCCAAATGGGCTAAGAACCTACAAACATGTCTTTGAAACAATAACTGGCTTATCTAGTGTTGTTTGGGGTTTAAATATGTTAGAATACGATGAATTTGATTGATTACAAGTGCTAAAGATGCATGAAGAGTGTTTAGAAGTGTGTAGAAAGACTTGCTGAAATATAGTCCGAAATGGGCTAAGTACCCACAAACATTGCTTTGATGCATTAAATGGCTTGTCTGGTGTTGTTTGGGGTTAGAATATGTTGGAATACAAAAAATTTGATTGATTACAAGTGCTAGAAATGCATGAAGGGTGTTTAGAAGTGTGGAGAAAGACTTGTTGATATTTAGTCCCAAATAGGCTAAGAACCTACATACATGTCTTTGAAGCAGTAAATGTCTTATCTAGTCTTGATTGGGGTTTAAATATGTTAGGATACAATTAATTTGATTGATTACAAGTGCTAGAGATGCATGAAGACTTTTTAGAAGTATGTAGAAAGACTTGCTGAAATTTGTTCCCAAATGGGCTAAGAACCTACAAACATGTCTTTGAAGCAGTAAATGGCTTATCTAGTGTTGTTTGTGGTTTAAATATGTTAGAATACAATGAATTTGATTGATTACAAGTGCTAGAGATGCATGAAGAGTTTTTAGAAGTGTGTAGAAAGACTTGCTGAAATTTGGTCTGAAATGGGCTAAAAACCCACAAACATTTCTTTGAAACAGTTAATGGCTTTTATAGTGTTGTTGGGGGTTAGAATATGTTAGAATACAATTAATTTGATTGATTGCAAGTGATAGAGATGCATGAAGAGCGTTTAGAAGTGTGTAGAAAGACTTGCTGAAATTTAGTCCGAAATGGGCTAAATACGCTCAAACATTGCTTTGAGACATTAAATGGCTTGTCTGGTGTTGTTTGGGGTTAGAATATGTTGGAATACAAAAAATTTGATTGATTACAAGTGCTAGAAATGCATGAAGGGTGTTTAGAAGTGTGGAGAAAGACTTGTTGATATTTAGTCCCAAATAGGCTAAGAACCTACATACATGTCTTTGAAGCAGTAAATGGCTTATCTAGTGTTGATTGGGGTTTAAATATGTTAGGATACAATTAATTTGATTGATTACAAGTGCTAGAGATGCATGAAGACTTTTTAGAAGTGTGTAGAAAGACTTGCTGAAATTTGTTCCCAAATGGGCTAAGAACCTACAAACATGTCTTTGAAGCAGTAAATGGCTTATCTAGTGTTGTTTGTGGTTTAAATATGTTAGAATACAATGAATTTGATTGATTACAAGTGCTAGAGATGCATGAAGAGTTTTTAGAAGTGTGTAGAAAAACTTGCCGAAATTTGGTCCGAAATAGGCTAAGAACCCACAAACATTGCTTTGAAGCACTAAATGGCTTGTCTGGTGTTGTTTGGGGTTAAAATATGTTAGAATAAAATTAATTTGATTGTTTGCAAGTGCTAGAAATGCATGAAGGGTGTTTAGAAGTGTGAAGAAAGACTTGTTGAAATATGGTCCCAAATGGGCTAAGACCCTACAAACATGTCTTTGAAGCAGTAAATGGCTTATCTAGTGGTTTTTGGGGTTTTTAATATGTTAGGATACAATGATTTTGATTGATTACAAGTGCTAGAGATGCATGAAGAGTGTTTAGAAGTGTGTAGAAAGACTTGCTAAAATTTGGTCCAAAATGTGCTAAGAACCCACAAACATTTCTTTGAAGCAGGTAATAGCTTTTATAATGTTGTTTGGGGTTAGAATATGTTAGAATGCAATTATTTTGATTGATTGCAAGTGCTAGAGATGCATGAAGAGTGTGTAGATAGACTTGCTGAAATTTTGTCCGAAATAGGCTAAGAACCCACAAACATTTCTTTGAAACACTAAATGGCTTGTCTGGTGTTGTTTGGGGTTAGAATATGTTAGAATACAATTAGTTGGATTGATTGCAAGTGATAGAGATGCATGAAGAGTGTTTAGAAGTGTGTCGAAAGACTTGCTGAAATTTAGTCCGAAATGGGCTAAGTACCCACAAACATTGCTTTGAAGCATTAAATGGCTTGTCTGGTGTTTTTTGGGGTTAGAATATGTTGGAATACAAAAAATTTGATTGATTACAAGTGCTAGAAATGCATGAAGGGTGTTTAGAGGTGTAGAGAAAGACTTGTTGATATTTAGTCCCAAATAGGCTAAGAACCTACATACATGTCTTTGAAGCAGTAAATGGCTTATCTAGTGGTTTTTGGGGTTTTTAATATGTTAGGATACAATGATTTTGATTGATTACAAGTGCTAGAGATGCATGAAGAGTGTTTAGAAGTGTGTAGAAAGACTTGCTAAAATTTGGTCCAAAATGTGCTAAGAACCCACAAACATTTCTTTGAAGCAGGTCATAGCTTTTCTAGTGTTGTTTGGGGTTAGAATATGTTCGAATGCAATTAATTTGATTGATTGCAAGTGCTATAGATGCATGAAGAGTGTTTAGAAGTGTGTAGATAGACTTGCTGAAATTTTGTCCGAAATGGGCTAAGAACCCACAAACATTTCTTTGAAGCACTAAATGGCTTGTCTGGTGTTGTTTGGGGTTAGAATATGTTTGAATACAAAGAAATTGATTGATTACAAGTGCTAGAGATATATGAAGAGTGTTGAGAAGTGTGGAGTAAGACTTGTTGAAATATGGTCCCAAATGGGATAAGAACCTACAAACATGTCTTTGAAGCAGTAAATGGCTTATCTAGTGTTGTTTGGGGTTTTTAATATGTTAGGATGCAATGAATTTGATTGATTACAAGTGCTAGAGATGCATGAAGAGTGTTTAGAAGTGTGTAGAAAGACTTGCTGAAATTTGGTCCGAAATGGGCTAAGAACCCACAAACATTTCTTTGAAGCAGTTAATGGGTTTTCTAGTGTTGTTTGGGGTTAGATTATGTTTGAATACAATTAATTTAATTGATTACAAGTCTTAGAAATGCATGAAGGGTGTTTAGAAGTATGGAGAAGGACTTGTTGAAATTTGGTCCCAAATGGGCTAAGAATCTACAAACATGTCTTTGAAGCAGTAAATGGCTTATCTAGTGTTGATTGGGGTTTAAATATGTTAGGATACAATTAATTTGATTTATTACAAGTGCTAGAGATGCATGAAGACTTTTTAGAAGTGTGTAGAAAGACTTGCTGAAATTTGTTCCCAAATGGGCTAAGAACCTACAAACATGTCTTTGAAGCAGTAAATGGCTTATCTAGTGTTGTTTGTGGTTTAAATATGTTAGAATACAATGAATTTGATTGATTACAAGTGCTAGAGATGCATGAAGAGTTTTTAGAAGTGTGTAGAAAAACTTGCCGAAATTTGGTCCGAAATAGGCTAAGAACCCACAAACATTGCTTTGAAGCACTAAATGGCTTGTCTGGTGTTGTTTGGGGTTAAAATATGTTAGAATAAAATTAATTTGATTGTTTGCAAGTGCTAGAAATGCATGAAGGGTGTTTAGAAGTGTGAAGAAAGACTTGTTGAAATATGGTCCCAAATGGGCTAAGACCCTACAAACATGTCTTTGAAGCAGTAAATGGCTTATCTAGTGGTTTTTGGGGTTTTTAATATGTTAGGATACAATGATTTTGATTGATTACAAGTGCTAGAGATCCATGAAGAGTGTTTAGAATTGTGTAGAAAGACTTGCTAAAATTTGGTCCAAAATGTGCTAAGAACCCACAAACATTTCTTTGGAGCAGGTAATAGCTTTTCTAGTATTGTTTGGGGTTAGAATATATTAGAATGCAATTAATTTGATTGATTGCAAGTGCTAGAAATGCATAAAGGGTGTTTAGAAGTGTAGAGAAAGACTTATTGTGATTTGGTCCCAAATAGGCTAAGAACCTACAAACATGTCATAGCAGTAAATGACTTATATAGTGTTTCTGGGGTTTAAATATGTTAGAATACAATGAATTTGATTGATTACAAGTGCTAGAGATGCATTAAGAGTTTTTAGAAGTGTGTAGAAAGAGTTGCCGAAATTTGGTCCGAAATAGGCTAAGAACCCACAAATATTGCTTTGAAGCACTAAATGGCTTGTCTTGTGTTGTTTGGGGTTAAAATATGTTAGAATAAAATTAATTTGATTGTTTGCAAGTGCTAGAAATGCATGAAGGGTGTCTAGAAGTGTGAAGAAAGACTTGTTGAAATATGGTCCCAAATGGGCTAAGACCCTACAAACATGTCTTTGAAGCAGTAAATGGCTTATCTAGTGGTTTTTGGGGTTTTTCATATGTTAGGATACAATGATTTTGATTGATTACAAGTGCTAGAGATGCATGAAGAGTGTTTAGAAGTGTGTAGAAAGACTTGCTAAAATTTGGTCCAAAATGTGCTAAGAACCCACAAACATTTCTTTGAAGCAGGTAATAGCTTTTCTAGTGTTGTTTGGGGTTAGAATATGTTAGAATGCAATTAATTTGATTGATTGCAAGTGCTAGAGATGCATGAAGAGTGTTTAGAAGTGTGTAGAAAGACTTGCTGAAATTTAGTCCGAAATGGGCTAAGTACCTACAAACATTGCTTTGAAGCATTGAATGGCTTGTCTTATGTTGTTTGGGGTTAGAATATGTTGGAATACAAAAAATTTGATTGATTACAAGTGCTAGAAATGCATGAAGGGTGTTTAGAAGTGTGGAGAAAGACTTGTTGATATTTAGTCCCAAATAGGCTAAGAACCTACATACATGTCTTTAAAGCAGTAAATGGCTTATCTAGTGTTGATTGGGGTTTAAATATGATAGGATACAATTAATTTGATTGATTACAAGTGCTAGAGATGCTAGAAGACTTTTTAGAAGTGTGTAGAAAGACTTGCTGAAATTTGTTCCCAAATGGGCTAAGAACCTACAAACATGTCTTTGAAGCAGTAAATGGCTTATCTAGTGTTGTTTGTGATTTAAATATGTTAGAATACAATGAATTTGATTGATTACAAGTGCTAGAGATGCATGAAGAGTTTTTAGAAGTGTGTAGAAAGACTTGCCGAAATTTGGTCCGAAATAGGCTAAGAACCCACAAACATTGCTTTGAAGCACTAAATGGCTTGTCTGGTGTTGTTTGGGGTTAAAATATGTTAGAATAAAATTAATTTGATTGTTTGCAAGTGTTAGAAATGCATGAAGGGTGTTTAGAAGTGTGAAGAAAGACTTGTTGAAATATGGTCCCAAATGTGCTAAGACCCTACAAACATGTCTTAGCAGTAAATGACTTATATAGTGTTTCTGGGGTTTAAATATGTTAGAATACAATGAATTTGATTGATTACAAGTGCTAGAGATGATGAAGAGTGTTTAGAAGTGTGTAGAACGACGTGCTTAAATTTGGTCCGAAATGGGCTAAGAACCCACAAACATTGCTTTGAAGCATTAAATGGATTGTCTAGTGTTGTTTGGGGTTAGAATATGTTAGAATACAAAAAAGTTGATTGATTACAAGAGCTAGAGATGCATGAAGAGTGTTTAGAAGGGCGGAGAAAGACTTGTTGAAATTTGGTCCCAAATGGGTTAAGAACCTACAAACATGTCTTTGAAGCAGTAAATGGCTTATCTAGTGTTGTTTGGGATTTTTAATATGTTAGGATACAATGAGTCTGATTGATTACAAGTGCTAGAGATCCATGAAGAGTGTTTAGAAGTGTGTAGAAATACTTGCTGAAATTTGGTCCGAAATGGGTTAAAAACCCACAAACATTTCTTTGAAGCAGTTACTGGCTTTTATAGTGTTATTTGGGGTTAGAATATGTTAGAATACAATTAATTTGATTGATTGCAAGTGCTAGAAATGCATAAAGGGTGTTTAGTAGTCTGGAGAAATACTTGTTGAGATTTGGTCCCAAATAGGCTAAGAACCTACAAATATGTCTTTAAAGCAGTAAATGGTTTATCTAGTGTTGTTTGGGGTTTAAATATGTTAGAATACAATGAATTTTATTGATTACAAGTGTTAGAGATGCATGAAGAGTGTTTAGAAGTGTGTAGAAAGACTTGCTGAAATTTAGTCCGAAATGGGCTAAGTACCTACAAACATTGCTTTGAAGCATTAAATGGCTTGTCTTATGTTGTTTGGGGTTAGAATATGTTGGAATACAAAAAATTTGATTGATTACAAGTGCTAGAAATGCATGAAGGGTGTTTAGAAGTGTGGAGAAAGACTTGTTGATATTTAGTCCCAAATAGGCTAAGAACCTACATACATGTCTTTAAAGCAGTAAATGGCTTATCTAGTGTTGATTGGGGTTTAAATATGATAGGATACAATTAATTTGATTGATTACAAGTGCTAGAGATGCTAGAAGACTTTTTAGAAGTGTGTAGAAAGACTTGCTGAAATTTGTTCCCAAATGGGCTAAGAACCTACAAACATGTCTTTGAAGCAGTAAATGGCTTATCTAGTGTTGTTTGTGATTTAAATATGTTAGAATACAATGAATTTGATTGATTACAAGTGCTAGAGATGCATGAAGAGTTTTTAGAAGTGTGTAGAAAGACTTGCCGAAATTTGGTCCGAAATAGGCTAAGAACCCACAAACATTGCTTTGAAGCACTAAATGGCTTGTCTGGTGTTGTTTGGGGTTAAAATATGTTAGAATAAAATTAATTTGATTGTTTGCAAGTGTTAGAAATGCATGAAGGGTGTTTAGAAGTGTGAAGAAAGACTTGTTGAAATATGGTCCCAAATGGGCTAAGACCCTACAAACATGTCTTAGCAGTAAATGACTTATATAGTGTTTCTGGGGTTTAAATATGTTAGAATGCAATGAATTTGATTGATTACAAGTGCTACAGATGATGAAGAGTGTTTAGAAGTGTGTAGAACGACGTGCTTAAATTTGGTCCGAAATGGGCTAAGAACCCACAAACATTGCTTTGAAGCATTAAATGGATTGTCTAGTGTTGTTTGGGGTTAGAATATGTTAGAATACAAAAAGTTGATTGATTACAAGAGCTAGAGATGCATGAAGAGTGTTTAGAAGGGCGGAGAAAGACTTGTTGAAATTTGGTCCCAAATGGGTTAAGAACCTACAAACATGTCTTTGAAGCAGTAAATGGCTTATCTAGTGTTGTTTGGGATTTTTAATATGTTAGGATACAATGAGTCTGATTGATTACAAGTGCTAGAGATCCATGAAGAGTGTTTAGAAGTGTGTAGAAATACTTGCTGAAATTTGGTCCGAAATGGGTTAAAAACCCACAAACATTTCTTTGAAGCAGTTACTGGCTTTTATAGTGTTATTTGGGGTTAGAATATGTTAGAATACAATTAATTTGATTGATTGCAAGTGCTAGAAATGCATAAAGGGTGTTTAGTAGTGTGGAGAAATACTTGTTGAGATTTGGTCCCAAATAGGCTAAGAACCTACAAATATGTCTTTAAAGCAGTAAATGGTTTATCTAGTGTTGTTTGGAGTTTAAATATGTTAGAATACAATTAATTTTATTGATTACAAGTGCTAGAGATGCATGAAGAGTTTTTAAAAGTGTGTAAAAAGACTTGCCGAAATTTGGTCCGAAATGGGCTAAGAACCCACAAACATTGCTTTGAAGCATTAAATGGCTTGTCTGGTGTTGTTTGGGGTTAGAATATGTTAGAATACAAAAAATATTGATTGATTACAAGTGCTAGAGATCCATGAGGAGTGTTTAGAAGTGTGGAGAAAGACTTGTTGAAATTTGGTCCCAAATGGGCTAAGAACCTACAAACATGTCTTTGAAGTAGTAAATGGCTTATCTAGTGGTTTTTGGGGTTTTTAATATGTTAGGATACAATGATTTTGATTGATTACAAGTGCTAGAGATGCATGAAGAGTGTTTAGAAGTGTGTAGAAAGACTTGCTAAAATTTGGTCTGAAATGGGCTCAGAACCCCCAAACATTTCTTTGAAACATTAAATGGCTTGTCTGGTGTGGTTTGGGGTTAGTATATGTTAGAATACAAAAATTTAATTGATTACAAGTGCTAGAAATGCACGAAGGGTGTTTAGAAGTGTGGAGAAAGACCTGTTGATATTTCGTCCCAAATAGGCTAAGAACCCACAAACATTGATTTGAAGCAGTTAATGGCTTGTCTAGTGTTGTTTGGGGATAGAATATGTTAGAATACAATGAATTTGATTGATTACAAGTGCTAGAGATGCATGAGGAGTTTTTAGAAGTGTGTAGAAAGACTTGCTGAAATTTGGTCCGAAATGGGCTAAGAACCCACAAACATTGCTTTGAAGCATTAAATGGCGTGTCTGGTGTTGTTTGGGGTTAAAATATGTTAGAATACAAAAAATTTGATTGATTACAAGTGTTAGAAATGCATGAAGGGTGTTTAGAAGTGTGGAGAAAGACTTGTTGATATTTGGTCCCAAATAGGCTAAGAACCTACAAACATGTCTTTGAAGCAGTAAATGACTTATCTAGTGTTTTTGGGGTTTAAATATGTTAGAATATAATGAATTTGATTGATTACAAGTGCTAGAGATGCATGAAGTGTGTTTAGAAGTGTGTAGAACGAAGTGCTTAAATTTGGTCCGAAATGGGCTAAGAACCCACAAACATTGCTTTGAAGCATTAAATAGATTGTCTGGTGTTGTTTGGGGTTAGAATAAAAAAAGTTGATTGATTACAAGAGCTAGAGATGCATGAAGAGTGTTTAGAAGTGTGGAGAAAGACGTTGAAATTTGGTCCCAAATGGGCTAAGAACCTACAAACATGTCTTTGAAGCAGTAAATGGCTTATCTAGTGTTGTTTGGGGTTTAAATATGTTAGGATACAATTAATTTGATTGATTACAAGTGCTAGAGATGCATGAAAACTTTTTAGAAGTGTGTAGAAAGACTTTCTGAAATTTGGTCCGAAATGGGCGAAGAACCCACAAACATTGCTTTGAAGCAGTTAATGGCTTGTCTGGTGTTGTTTGGGGTTAGAATATGTTAGAATACAAAAACATTGATTGATTACAAGTGCTAGAGATGCATGAAGAGTGTTTAGAAGTGTGGAGAAAGACTTGTTGAAATTTAGTCCCAAATGGGCTAAGAACCTACAAACATGTCTTTGAAGCAGTAAATGGCTTATCTAGTGGTTTTTGGGGTTTTTAATATGTTAGGATACAATGATTTTGATTGATTACAAGTGCTAGAGATGCATGAAGAGTGTTTAGAAGTGTGTAGAGAGACTTGCTAAAATTTGGTCCGAAATGGGCTAAGAACCCACAAACATTTCTTTGAAGCAAGAAATAGCTTTTCTAGTGTTGTTTAAGGTTAGAATATGTTAGAATACAATTAATTTGATTGATTGCAAGTGTTAGAGATACATGAAGAGTGTTTAGAAGTGTGTAGATAGACTTGCTGAAATGTTGTCCGAAATAGGCTAAGAACCCACAAACATTTCTTTGAAGCACTAAATGGCTTGTCTGGTGTTGTTTGGGGTTAGAATATGTTAGAATACAAAAAATATTGATTGATTACAAGTGCTAGAGATCCATGAAGAGTGTTTAGAAGTGTGGAGAAAGACTTGTTGAAATTTAGTCCCTAATGTGCTAAGAACCTACAAACATGTCTTTGAAGCAGTAAATGGCTTATCTAGTGGTTTTTGGGATTTTTAATATGTTAGGATACAATGATTTTGATTGATTACAAGTGCTAGAGATGCATGAAGAGTGTTTAGAAGTGTGTAGAAAGACTTGCTAAAATTTGGTCCGAAATTGGCTCAGAACCCCCAAACATTTCTTTGAAACATTAAATGGCTTGTCTGGTGTGGTTTGGGGTTAGTATATGTTAGAATACAAAAATTTAATTGATAACAAGTGCTAGAAATGCACGAAGGGTGTTTAGAAGTGTGGAGAAAGACCTGCTGATATTTCGTCCCAAATAGGCTAAGAACCTACAAACATGTCTTTGAAGCAGTAAATGGCTTATCTAGTGTTGTTTGGGGTTTAAATATATTAGATTATAATGAATTTGATTGATTACAATTGCTAGAGATGCTTGAAGAGTTTTTAGAAGTGTGGAGAAAGACTTGCTGAAATTTGGTCCGAAATAGGCCAAGCACCCACAAACATTGCTTTGAAGCATTAAATGGCGTGTCTGGTGTTGGTTGTGGTTAAAATATGTTAGAATACAAAAAATTTGATTGATTACAAGTGCTAGAAATGCATGAAGGGTGTTTAGAAGTGTGGAGAGAGACTTGTTGATATTTGGTCCCAAATAGGCTAAGAACCTACAAACATGTCTTTGAAGCAGTAAATGGCTTATCTAGTGTTGTTTGCGGTTTAAATATGTTAAAAGACAATGAATTTGACTGATTACAAGTGCTAGAGATGCATGAAGAGTGTTTACAAGTGTGGAGAAAGACTTGTTGAAATTTGGTCCCAAATGGGCTAAGAAACTACAAACATGTCTTTGATGCAGTAAATGGCTTATCTAGTATTATTTGGGGTTTAAAATATATTAGAATATAATGAATTTGATTGATTACAAGTGCTAGAGATGCATGAAGAGTGTTTAGAAGTGTGGAGAAAGAGTTGTTGAAATTTTGTCCGAAATGGGCTAAGAACTTACAAACATGTCTTTGAGTCAGTAAATAGCTTATCCAGTGTTGTTTAGGGTTTAAATATGTTAGAATACAATGAATTTGATTGATTACAAGTGCTAGAGATGCATGAAGAGTGTTTAGAAGTATGTAGAAAGACTTGCTGAAATTTGGTCCGAAATAGGCCAAGCACCCACAAACATTGCTTTGAAGCATTGAATGGCTTGTCTGGTGTTGTTTGTTGTTATAATATGTTAGAATACAAAAAATTTGATTGATTACAAGTGCTAGAAATGCATGAAGGGTGTTTAGAAGTGTGGAGAAAGACTTGTTGATATTTGGTCCCAAATAGGCTAAGAACCTACAAACATGTCTTTGAAGCAGTAAATGGCTTATCTAGTGTTGTTTGCGGTTTAAATATGTTAGAATACAATGAATTTGATTGATTACAAGTGCTAAAGATGCTTGAAGAGTTTTTAGAAGTGTGTAGAAAAACTTGCTGATATTTGGTCTGAAATGGGCTAAGAACCCACAAACATTGCTTTGAAGCAGTTAATGGCTTGTCTAGTGTTGTTTGGGGTTAGAATATGTTAGAATAAAATTAATTTTATTGATTACAAGTGCTAGAGATGCATGAGGAATTTTTAGAAGTGTGTAGAAAGACTTGCTGAAATTTGGTCCGAAATGGGCTAAGAACCCACAAACATTTCTTTGAAGCATTAAAGGACTTGTCTGGTGTTGTTTGGGGTTAGAATATGTTAGAATACAAAAAATTTGATTGATTACAAGTGTTAGAAATGCATGAAGGGTATTTAGAAGTGTGGAGAAAGACTTGTTGATATTTGGTCCCAAATAGGCTAAGAACCTACAAACATGTCTTTGAAGCAGTAAATGACTTATCTAGTGTTTTTGGGGTTTAAATATGTTAGAATACAATGAATTTGATTGATTACAAGTGCTAGAGATGCATGAAGAGTGTTTAGAAGTGTGTAGAACGAAGTGCTTAAATTTGGTCCGAAATGGGCTAAGAACCCACAAACATTGCTTTGAAGCATTAAACAGATTGTCTGGTGTTGTTTGGGGTTAGAATAAAAAAAAAGTTGATTGATTACAGGAGCTAGAGATGCATGAAGAGTGTTTAGAAGTGTGGAGAAAGACGTTGAAATTTGGTCCCAAATGGGCTAAGAACCTACAAACATGTCTTTGAAGCAGTAAATGGCTTATCTAGTGTTGTTTGGGGTTTAAATATGTTAGGATACAATTATTTTGATTGATTACAAGTGCTAGAGATGCATGAAAACTTTTTAGAAGTGTGTAGAAAGACTTGCTGAAATTTTGTCTGAAATGGGCGAAGAACCCACAAATATTGCTTTGAAGCAGTTAATGGCTTGTCTGGTGTTGTTTGGGGTTAGAATATGTTAGAATACAAAAAAATTCATTGATTACAAGTGCTAGAGATGCATGAAGAGTGTTTAGAAGTGTGGAGAAAGACTTGTTGAAATTTGGTCCCAAATGGGCTAAGAACCTACAAACATGTCTTTGAAGCAGTAAATGGCTTATCTAGTGGTTTTTGGGGTTTTTAATATGTTAGGATACAATGATTTTGATTGATTACAAGTGTTAGAGATGCATGAAGAGTGTTTAGAAGTGTGTAGAAAGACTTGCTAAAATTTAGTCCGAAATGGGCTAAGAACCCACAAACATTTCTTTGAAGCAAGAAATAGCTTTTCTAGTGTTGTTTGAGGTTAGAATATGTTAGAATACAATTAATTTGATTGATTGCAAGTGCTAGAGATGCATGAAGAGTGTTTAGAAGTGTGTAGATAGACTTGCTGAAATTTTGTCCGAAATAGGCTAAGAACCCACAGACATTTCTTTGAAGCACTAAATGGCTTGTCTGGTGTTGTTTGAGATTAGAATATGTTAGAATACAAAAAACATTGATTGATTACAAGTGCTAGAGATCCATGAAGAGTGTTTAGAAGTGTGGAGAAAGACTTGTTGAAATTTGGTCCCAAATGGGCTAAGAACCTACAAACATGTCTTTGAAGCAGTAAATGGCTTATCTAGTGTTGTTTGCGGTTTAAATATGTTAGAAGACAAAGAATTTGACTGATTACAATTGCTAGAGATGCGTGAAGAGTGTTTACAAGTGTGGAGAAAGACTTGTTGAAATTTGGTCCCAAATGGGCTAAGAACCTACAAACATGTCCTTGATGCAGTAAATGGCTTATCTAGTGTTGTTTGGGGTTTAAAATATGTTAGAATATAATGAATTTGATTGATTACAAGTGCTAGAGATGCATGAAGAGTGTTTAGAAGTGTGGAGAAAGAGTTGTTGAAATTTGGTCCCAAATGGGCTAAGAACTTACAAACATGTCTTTGAGTCAGTAAATGGCTTATCCAGTGTTGTTTAGGGTTTAAATATGTTAGAATACAATGAATTTGATTGATTACAAGTGCTAGAGATGCATGAAGAGTGTTTAGAAGTATGTAGAAAGACTTGCTGAAATTTGGTCCGAAATAGACCAAGCACCCACAAACATTGCTTTGAAGCGTTAAATGGCTTGTCTGGTGTTGTTTGTGGTTAAAATATGTTAGAATACAAAAAATTTGATTGATTACAAGTGCTAGAAATGCATGAAGGGTGTTTAGAAGTGTGGAGAGAGACTTGTTGATATTTGGTCCCAAATAGGCTAAGAACCTACAAACATGTCTTTGAAGCAGTAAATGGCTTATCTAGTGTTGTTTGCGGTTTAAACATGTTAGAATACAATGAATTTGATTGATTACAAGTGCTAGAGATGCATGAAGAGTGTTTAGAAGTGTGGACAAAGACTTGTTGAAATTTTGTCCCAAATGGGCTAAGAACCTACAAACATGTCTT
The DNA here is from genome assembly GCA_036452645.1 of Capsella bursa-pastoris. Taxonomy (NCBI): domain Eukaryota; kingdom Viridiplantae; phylum Streptophyta; class Magnoliopsida; order Brassicales; family Brassicaceae; genus Capsella; species Capsella bursa-pastoris. The sequence goes on from CP144192.1 coordinate 8,701,566, forward strand.
TGATGCAGTAAATGGCTTATCTAGTGTTGTTTTGGGTTTAAATATGTTAGAATACAATGAATTTGATTGATTACAAGTGCTAGAGATGCATGAAGAGTGTTGAGAAGTCGCAAACATTGCTTTGAAGCATTAAATGCCTTGTCTGGTGTTGTTTGGGGTTATAAAATGTTAGAATACAATGAATTTGATTGATAGCAACTGCTAGAGATGCATGCATTGATTGATTACAAAGCAGTTACTATGAATCAAATTCATTATATTCTAATATTTTATAACCCCAAAAACCACTATACAAGCCATTTATAGTTTCAATGACATGTTTGTAGGTTCTTATCCCATTTGTGACCAAATTTCAATAAGTCTTTCTACACACTTCTAAACACTCTTCATGCATCTCTAGCAATTGCAATTAATCAAATTCATTGTATTCTAACATATTCAAAACCCAAACAACACTAGACAAGCCATTAACTGCTTCAAAGCAATATTTGTGGGTTATTAGCCCATTTCGGACCAAATTTTCGCAAGTCTTTCTACACACTTCTAAACACTTTTCATGCATCTCTAGCACTTGCAATCAATCAAATTAATTGTATTCTAACATATTCTAACCCCAAACCACACTAGACAAAGCCATTAACTGCTTCAAAGAAATGTTTGTTGGTTCTTAGCCCATTTCGGACCAAATTTGAGCAAGTATTTCAATACACTTCTAAACACTTTTCATGCATCTCTAGCACTTGAAATCAATCAAATTTATAACATTATAACATATTATAACCCCAAAAAACACTAAAAAATCCATTTAGTGGTTCAACGCAATGTTTCTGAGTTCTTAGCCCATTTGGGACCAAATTTCAACAAGTCTTTTTCCAAACTTCCAAACAATATTCATGCATCTCTATATAGCAGTTGCTATCAATTAAATTCATTGTATTCTAACATATTATAACCCCAAAAACCACTAGACAAGCCATTTACAGTTTCAATGACATGTTTGTGGGTTCTTAGCCCATTTGAGACCAAATTTCAACAAGTCTTTCTCCACACTTCTAAACACTCTTCATGCATCTCTAGCACTTGTGATAAATCTAATTTATTGTAATCTAACATAATCTACTCCCAAAGAACATCAGACAAGCCATTTAACTTTTCAAACCAATGTTTGTGGGTTCTATTTGGGACCAAATTTCAGCAAGTCTTTCTCCACACTTCTAAACATGCTTCATGCATCTCTAGCACTTGTAATCAATCAAATTCATTGTATTATAACATATTCTAACTCCAAATAACAGTAGACAAAAATAGTTAGTGGTTCAATGCTATGTTTTGGAGTTCTTAGCCCATTTGTGACCAAATTTCAACAAGACTTTCTCCACCCTTCTAACAACTCTTCATGCATCTCTAGCACTTGTAATAAATCAAATTTGTTGTATTCTAACATACTCTAACCCCAAACAACACTAGGCAAGCCATTTAATGCTTCAAAGCAATGTTTGTGGTTTTTTAGGCCATTTTGGACCAAATTTCAGCAAGTGTTTCTACACACTTCTAAACACTCTTCATGTATCTCTAGCACTTGTTATCAATCAAATTCATTTTATTCTAACATATTCTAACCCCAAACAACACTATACAAGCCATTTACTACATCAAAGACTTTTTTGTGGGGTTTTAGCCCATTTGGGACCAAATTTCAACAACTCTTTTTCGAAACTTCCAAACAATATTCATGCATCTCTAGCTGTTGCTATCAATCAAATTCATTGTATTCTAACATATTATAACCCCAAAAACCACTAGACAAGCCATTTACAGTTTCAAAGACATGTTTGTGGGTTCGTAGCCCATTTGGGACCAAATTTGAATATGTCTTTCTCAACACTTCTAAACACTCTTCATGCATCTCTAACACTTGTAATAAATCTAATTTATTGTAATATAACATATTCTACTCCCAAAGAACACCTGACAAGCCATTTAACGTTTCAAACAAATGTTTGTGGGTTCTTAGCCCATTTCGGACCATATTTCAGCAAGTCTTTCTACACACTTCGAAACACTCTTCATGCATCTCTAGCGCTTGCAATAATCAAATCAATTGTATTCTGACATATTCTAACCCCAAACAACACGAGACAAGCTATTTACTGCTTTAAAGCAATGATTGTGGGTTATTAGCCCATTTTGGACCAAATTTCAGCAAGTCTTTCTACACACTTCTAAACACTCTTCATGCATCTCTAGCACTTGCAATCAATGAAATTTGTTGTATTCTAACATACTCTAACCCCAAACAACACTAGGCAAGCAATTTAATGCTTCAAAGCAATGTTTGTGGTTTTTTAGGCCATTTTGGACCAAATTTTTGCAAGTCTTTCTACACATTTCTATACACTCTTCATGAATCTCTAGCACTTGTAATCAATCAAATTCATTTTATTATAACATATTCTAACCCCAAACAACACTAGACAAACAATTTAGTGTCTATGAGTTCTTAGCCCAATTGGGACCACATTTCAACAAGTCTTTCGTCACACTTCTAAACATTCTTCATGCATCTCTAGCACATGTAATCAATTAAATTGATTGTATTCTAACATATTCTAACCCCAAAAAACACTAGAAAGCCATTTAATGCTTCAAAGCAATGTTTGTTGGTTTTTAGCCCATTTTGGATCAAATTTCAGCAAGTCTTCTACACACTTCTAAACACTCTTCACACATCTCTAGCACTTGTTATCAATCAAATTCATTTTATTAGAACATATTTTAACCCCAAACAATACTAGACAAGCCATTTACTACTTCAAAGACTTGTTTGTGGGTTTTTAGCCCATTTGGGACCAAATTTCAACAACTCTTTTTCGAAACTTCCAAACAATATTCGAATCAATCAAATTCATTGTATTCTAACATATAATAACCCCAAAAACCACTAGACAAGCCATTTACAGTTTCAAAGACATGGTTGTGGGTTCTTAGCCCATTTGGGACCAAATTTCAATAAGTCTTTCTCCACACTTCTAAACACTGTTCATGCATCTCTAGCACTTGTATAAAACTAATTTATTGTAATATAACATATTCTACTCCCAAAGAACACCTCACAAGCCATTTAACGTTTCAAACCAATGTTTGTGGGTTCTTAGCCCAATTCGGACCATATTTCAGCAAGTCTGTCTACACACTTCTAAACACTCTTCATGCATCTCTAGCGCTTGCAATAATCAAATCAATTGTATTCTGACATATTTTAACCCCAAACAACACGAGACAAGCTATTTACTGCTTTAAAGCAATGATTGTGGGTTCTTAGCCCATTTTGGACCAAATTTCAGCAAGTCTTTCTACACACTTCTAAACACTCTTCATGCATCTCTAGCACTTGCAATCAATCAAATTCATTTCATTATAACATATTCTAACGCCAAACAACACTAGACAAACAATTTAGTGGTTCAATGCAATGTCTATGAGTTCTTAACCCATTTGGGACCAAATTTTAACAAGTCTTTCGCCACACTTCTAAACATTCTTCATGCATCTCTAGCACATGTAATCAATTAAATTGATTGTATTCTAACATATTCTAACCCCAAAAAACACTAGACAAGCCATTTAATGCTTCAAAGCAATGTTTGTGGTTTTTTAGCCCATTTTGGACCAAATTTCAGCAAGTGTTTCTACACACTTCTAAACACTCTTCATGTATCTCTAGCACTTGTTATCAATCAAATTCATTTTATTCTAACATATTCTAACCCCAAACAACACTATACAAGCCATTTACTACATCAAAGCTATCAAGCAAATTCATTGTATTCTAACATATTATAACCCCAAAAACCACTAGACAAGCTATTTACAGTTTCAATGACATGTTTGTGGGTTCTTAGCCCATTTAGGACCAAATTTCAATAAGTCTTTCTCCACACATCTAAACACTCTTCATGCATCTCTAGCACTTGTAATAAATCTAGTTTATTGTATTATAACATATTCTAACCCCAAACAACACTAGACAAGCTATTTACTACTTCAAAGACATGTTTCTTGGTTTTTAGCCCATTTGGGACCAAATTTCAACAAGTCTTTCTATACATTTCTAAACACTCTTCATGCATCTCTAGCACTTGTAATAAATCTTATTTATTGTATTCTAACATATTCTAAACTCAAAGAGCACTAGACAAGCCATTTACTGCTTCAAAGACATGTTTCTTGGTTTTTAGCCCATTTAAGACCAAATTTCAACAAGTCTTTTTATACATTTCTTAACACTCTTCATGCATCTCTAGCACTTGTAATCAATAAAAGATATTGTATTCTAACATATTCTAAACCCTAAGAACACTAGACAAGCCTTTTACTGCTTCAAAGACATGTTTGTGGGTTCTTAACACATTCGGGACCAAATTTCAATAAGTTTTTCTCCACACTTCTAAACACTCTTCATGCATCTCTAGCACTTCCAATCATCTAATTAATTGTATTCTAACATAATCTAACCCCAAACAACACTAGACAAGTTATTTACTGTTTCAAAGCAATGTTTGTGCGTTCGTATCCCATTTCGGACCAAATTTCAGCAAGTCTTTCAACACACTTCTAAACACTGTTCATGCATCTCTAGCACTTGTAATCAATCAAATTCATAGTATCATAACATGTTTTAAACTCTAACAATACTAGACAAGCCATTTACTGCTTCAAAGACAATACTAGACAAGCCATTTACTTTCTCCACGCTTCTAATCACTTTTCATGCAACTCTAGGGTTTTTTAGCCCATTTTGGACCAAATATCAGCAAGTCTTTCTACACACTTCTATACTCGCTTCATGCATCTCTATAACTTGTTATCAATCAAATTCATTTTAGTCTAACTTATTATAACCCCAAACAACACTAGACAAGCCATTTACTACTTCAATTACTCGTTTGTAGGTATTTAGCCTATTTTGGACCAAATTTCAACAAGTCTTTCTCCACACTTCTAAACAATATTCATGCATCTCTAGTAGTTGCTATCAATGAAATTCATTGTATTCTAACATATTATAACCACAAACAACACTAGAAAAGCCATTTACAGCTTCAAAGACATGTTTGTGGGTTCTTAGCCCATTTGGAACCAAATTTCAATAAGTCTTTCTCCACACTTCTAAACACTCTTCATGCATCTATAGCACTTGTAATCAATCAAATTTATTGTATTCTAACAACACCAGACAAGCAATTTAACGTTTCAAACCAATGTTTGTAAGTTCTTAACCAATTTCGGACCAAATTTCATCAAGAATTTCTACACACTTCTAAACACTCTTCATGCATCTCTAGCACTAGTAATCAATCAAATTCATTATAATTTAACATATTCTAACTCCAAACAACACTAGACAAGCCATTAACTGCTTCAAAGCAATATTTGTAGGTTCTCAGCCCATTTCGGACCAAATTTCTGCAAGTCTTTCTACACACTTCTAAACACTCTTCATGCATCTCTAGCATTGCAATCTATCAAATTAAATGTATTCTAACATATTCTAACCCCAAACCACACTAGACAAGCCATTAACTGCTTCAAAGAAATGTGTGTGGCTTCTTAGCCCATTTCGGACCAAATTTCACCAAGTCTTTCTATACACTTCTAAACACTCTTCATGCATCTCTAGCACTTGAAATCAATCAAATTTATAGTATGATAACATATTATAACCCCAAAAAACACTAGAAAATCCATTTAGTGGTTCAACGCAATGTTTCTGAGTTCTTAGCCCATTTGGGACCAAATATTCATGCATCTCTAGCAGTTGCTATCAAGCAAATTCATTGTATTCTAACATATTATAACCCCAAATAACACTAGACAAGCCATTTACAGTTTCAGTGACATGTTTGTGGGTTCTTAACCCATTTGGGATCAAATTTTAATAAGTCTTTCTCCACACTTCTAAACACTCTTCATGCATCTCTAGCACTTGTAATAATTCTAGTTTATTGTATTCTAACATATTATAACTCCAAACAACACTAGAGAAGCTATTTACTACTTCAAAGACATGTTTCTTGGTTTTTAGCCCATTTGGAACCAAATTTAACCAAGTCTTTCTATACATTTCTAAACACTCTTCATGCATCTCTAGCACTTGTAATAAATCATATTTATTGTATTCTAACATATTCTAAACTCAAAGAACACTAGATAAGCAATTTACTGCTTCAAAGACACGTTTCTTGGTTTTTAGCCCATTTGGGACCAAATTTCAACAAGTATTTCTTTACATTTCTTAACACTCTTCATGCATCTCTAGCACTTGTAATCAATCTACTTTATTGTATTCTATTATATTCTAATCCCAAAGAACACCAGACAAGCGATTTGACGTTTCAAACCAATGTTTGTGGGTTCTTAGCCCATTTCGGACCAAATTTCAGCAAGTCTTTCAACACACTTCTAAACACTCTTCATGCATCTCTAGCACGTGTAATCAATCAAATTCATTGTATCATAACATGTTTTAAACTCTAACAATACTAGACAAGCCATTTACTGCTTCAAAGACATGTTTCTGGGTTCTTAGCCATTTAGGACCAAATTTCAACAAGTCTTTCTATACACTTCTAAACACTTTTTATGCATCTCTAGCACTTGTAAACAATCAAATTTATTGTATTCTAACATATTCTAACCCCAGACAACATCAGACAATGCTTCATATCAATGCTTGGGATTCTTAGCCCATTTCCGACAAAATTTCATCAAGTCTTTCTCCACATTTCTAACCACTCTTCATGCACCTCTAGCACTTGTTATCAATTAAATTTATTGTATTCTAACACATTCTAAATCCAAACAATACCAGACAAGCCATTTAACATTTCAAACCAATTTTTGTGGGTTCTTAGCCCATTTCGGACCAAATTTCAGCAAGTCTTTCTACACACTTCTAAACACTCTTCATGCATCTCTAGCAATTGTAATCAATCAAATTCATTGTATTCTAACATATTCAAACCCCAAACAACACTAGACAATCCATTAACTGCTTCAAAGCAATATTTGTGGGTTCTTAGCCCATTTCGGACCAAATTTCGGCAAGTATTTCTACACACTTCTAAACACTCTTCATGCATCTCTAGCACTTGCAATCAATTAAATTAATTGTTTTCTAACATATTCTAAACCCGAACCACACTATTTACTGCTTCAAAGAAATATTTGTGGGTTCTTAGCCCATTTCGGACCAAATTTCAGCAAGTCTTTCTATACACTTCTAAACACTCTTCATGCATCTCTAGCACTTAAAATCAATCAAATTTATAGTATTATAACATATTAGAACCCCAAAAAACACTAGAAAATCCATTTAGTGGTTCAACGCAATGTTTTTGAGTTCTTAACCCATTTGGGACCAAATTTCAACAAGTCTTTTTCCAAACTTCCAAACAATATTCATGCATCTCTAGCAGTTGCTATCAAGAAAATTCATTGTATTCTAACATATTACAACCCCAAAAACCACTAGACAAGCCATTTACAGTTTCAATGACATGTTTGTTGGTTCTTAGCCCATTTAGGACCAAGTTTTAATAAGACTTTCTCCACACTTCTAAACACTCTTCATGCATCTCTAGCACTTGTAATAAATCTAATTTATTGTATTCTAATATATTCCAACCCCAAACAACTCTAGACAAGCTATTTACTACTTCAAAGACATGTTTCTTTGTTTTCAGCCCATTTGGGACCAAATCTCAACAAGTCTTTCTATACATTTCTAAACACTCTTCATGCATCTCTAACACTTGTAATAAATTATATTTATTGTATTCTAACATATTCTCAAAGAACACTAGACAAGCAATTTATTGCTTCAAAGACATGTTTGTGGTTTTTAAGCCCATTTTGGACCAAATTTCAGCAAGTCTTTCTACATACTTCTAAACACTCTTCATGTAGCTCTAGCACTTGTTATCAATAAAATTCATTTTATTCTAACATATTCTAACCCAAACAACACTATACAAGCCATTTACTACTTCAAAGACTTGTTTGTGGGTTTTTAGCCCATTTGTGACCAAATTTCAACAAGTCTTTTTCGAAACTTCCAAACAATATTCATGCATCTCTAGCAATTGCTATCAATCAAATTTCATAGTATTCTAACATATTATAACCCCAAAAACCACTAGACAAGCCATTTACAGTTTCAAAGACATGTTTGTAGGTTCTTATCCCATTTGGGACCAAATTTCAATGTCTTTCTCCACACTTCTAAACACTTTTCATGCATCTCTAGCACTTGTAATAAATCTAATTTATTGTGATCTAACATATTCTACTCCCAAAGAACACCATACAAGCCATTTAACGTTTCAAACCAATGTTTGTGGGTTCTTAGCCCATTTGGGACAAAATTTCAGCAAGTCTTTCTACACACTTCTAAACACTCTTCATGCATCTCTAGCGCTTGCAATCATCAAAAATATTGTATTCTAACATATTCTAACTCCAAACAACACTAGATAAGCTATTTACTGCTTCAAAGCAATGTTTGTGGGTTCTTAGCCCATTTTGGACCAACTTTCAACAAGTCTTTCTCCACACTTCTTAACACTCTTCATGCATCTCTAGAACTTGTAATCAATCAAATTCATTGTATTATAACATATTCTAAAACCTAACAACACTAGTCAAGCCATTTACTGCTTCAAAGACATGTTTCTGGGTTCTCAACCCATTTGGGACCAAATTTCAACAAGTCTTTCTATATACTTCTAACATATTCTAAAACCTAACAACACTAGATAATCCTTTTACTGCTTCAAAGACATGTTTGTGGGTTCTTAGCCCATTTGGGACCAAATTACAACATGTCTTTCTCCAAACTTCTAAACAATAATCATGCATCTCTAGCACTTGTAATCAATCAAATTTATTGTATTATAATATATTCTAACCCCAAACAACACTAGAAAAACCATTTAGTGGTTCAATGCAATGTTTATGAGTTCTTATCCCATTTGGGACCAAAATTTTACAAGTCTTTCACCACACTTCTTTACACTCTTCATGCACCTCTAGCACATGTAATCAATTAAATTTATTGTATTCTAACATTTCTAACCCCAAAAAACACTAGACAAGCCATTTAATGCTTCAAAGCAATGTTTGTGGTTTTATAGCCCCTTTTGGACCAAATATCAGCAAGTCTTTCTACACACTTCTAAACACTCTTCATGTACCTCTAGCACTTGTTATCAATCAAATTCGTTTTATTCTAACATATTCTAACCCCAAACAACACTATACAAGCCATTTACTACTTCAAAGACTTGTTTCTGGGTTTTTAGCCCATTTTGGACCAAATTTCAACAAGTCTTTCTCCACACTTCTAAACAATATTCATGCATCTCTAGCTGTTGCTATCAATCAAATTCATATTATTCTAACATATTATAACCCCAAACAACACTGCACAAGCTATTTACACCTTCAATGACATGTTTGTGGGTTCTTAGCCCATTTGGGACGAAATTTCAATGTCTTTCTCCACACTTCTAACACTCTTCATGCATCTCTAGCACTTGTAATCAATTTAATTTGCTGTATTCTAACATATTCTAATCCCAACGAACACCATACATGCCATTTAACGTTTCAAACCAATGTTTGTGGGTTCTTAGCCTATTTCTGACCAAATTTCAACAAGTCTTTCTACACACTTCTAAACACTCTTCATGCATCTCTAGCGCTTGTAATAAATCAAATTAATTGTATTCTAACATATTCTAACCCCAAACAACACTTGACAAGCTATTTACTTTTTCAAAGCAGTGTTTGTGGGTTCTTAGCCCATTTCGGACCAAATTCAAGCAAGTATTTCTACACACTTCTAAACATTTTTCATGCATCCTAGAACTTGTAATCAATCAAATTCATTGTATTATAACATAACTAAACTCTAACAACACTAGACAAGCCATTTACTGCTTCAAAGACATGTTTCTGGGTTCTAAGCCCATTTGGGACCAAATTTCAACAAGTCTTTCTATACACTTATAAACACTCTTCATGCATCTCTAGCACTTGTAATCAATCAAATTCATTGTATTCTAACATATTCTAAACCCTAACAACACTAGATAATCTATTTACTGCTTCAAAGACATGTTTGTGGGTTCTTATCCCATTTGGGACCAAATTACAACAAGTCTTTCTGCAAACTTCTAAACAATAATCATGCATCTCTAGCACTTGTAATCAATCAAATTCATTGTATTATAACATATCCTAACCTCAAAAAACACTAGACAACCTATTTAGTGATTCAATGCAATGTCTATGAGTTCTTAACCCATTCGGGACCAAATTTTAACAAGTCTTTCTCCACACTTCTAAACACTCTTCATGCATCTCTAGCACATGCAATCAATTAAATTTATTGTATTCTAACATATTCTAACGCCAAACAACACTACACAAGCCCTTTAATGCTCCAAAGCAATATTTGTGGTTTTTAAGCCCATTTTGGATCAAATTTCAGCAAGTCTTTATAGACACTTCTAAACACTTTATGTATGTCTAGCACTTGTTATCAATCAAATTCATTTTATTCTAACATATTCTAACCCCAAATAACACTAGACAAGCCTTTAAGTGCTTCAAAACAATGTTTGTGGGTTCTTTGCCCATATCGGACCAAATTTCAGCAAGTCTTTCTACACACTTCTAGAAACTATTCATGCATCTCTAGCGCTTGCAATCAATCAAATTAATTATATTCTAACATATTATAACCCCAAACAACACTAGAAAAGCTATTTACTGCTTCAAAGCAATGTTTGTGGGTTCTTAGCCCCTTTCAGACCAAATTTCAGCAAGTGTTTTTACATACGTATAAAAACTCTTCATGCATGTCTAGCACTTGTAATCAATCAAATTCATTGTATTATAACATATGCTAAACTCTAACAATACTAGACAAGCCATTTACTGCTTCAAAGACATGTTTCTGGGTTCTCAGCCTATTTGGGACCAAATTTCGATAAGTCTTTCTATACACTTCTAAACACTCTTCATGCATCTTTAGCACTCGTAATCAATAAAATTCATTGTATTCTATCATATTCTAAACCCTAACAACACTAGACAAGTCATTTACTGCTACAAAGACTTTCTCCAAACTTCTAAACAATATTCACGCATCTCTAGCGCTTGTAATCAATCAAATTCATTAAGTACAACATATTCTAACCCCAAACAACATTAGACAAACTATTTAGTGTTGTTATCAATTAAATTCATTTTATTCTAACATATTCTAATCCCAAACATCACAAGAAAAGCCATTTACTACTTCAAAGACTTGTTTGTTGGTTTTTGCCGATTTTGGACCAAATTTCAACAAGTCTTTCTCTACACTTCTAAACAATATTCATGTATCTCTAGCAGTTGCTATCAATCAAATTCATTTTATTCTAACATATTATAACCTTAAACAACACTAGACAAGCCATTTATAGAATCAAATACATGTTTATGGGTTCTTAATCCATTTGGGACCAAATTTCAATAAGTCTTTCTCCACACTTCTAAACACTCTTTATGCATCTCTAGCACTTGTAATCAATCAAATTTATAGTATTCTAACATATTCTAACCCCAAATAACACTAGACAAGCCATTTAATGCTTCAAAGCAATGTTTGTTGTTTTTAGCCCATTTTAGACCAAATTTTAGCAAGTCTTTCTACTCACTTATAAACACTCTTCATGTATCTCTAGCACTTGTTATCAATCAAATTCATTTTATTCTAATATATTCTAACACCAAAAAACACTATACAAGCCATTTACTATTTCAAAGACTTATTTGTGGGGTTTTAGCCCATTTGGGACCAAATTTCAACAAGTCTTTCTCCAGTTTTCTAAAAATTATTCATGCATGTCTAGCACTTATAATCAATCAAATTTATTTTATTATAACATATGCTAAACTCTAACAACACTAGACAAGCCATTTACTGCTTCAAAGACATGTTTCTGGGTTCTCAGCCCATTTGGGACCAAATTTCTACAAGTCTTTCTATACACTTCTAAACATTCTTCATGCATCTCTAGCACTTGTTATCAATAAAATTTATTGTATTCTAACATACTCTAATCCCAAGTAACACCAGACAGGCTATTTAATGTTTCAAACCAATGTTTGTGACCAAATTTCAGCAAGTCTTTCTACACACTTCTAAACACTCTTCATGCATCTCTAGCGCTTGCAATAATCAAATCAATTGTATTCTGACATATTCTAACCCCAAACAACACTAGACAAACCAGTTACTGCTTCAAAGACATGTTTCTGGGTTCTTAGCCCATTTGGGACCACATTTCAACTAGTTTTTCTCCACACTTCTAAACAATATTCTTGCATCTCTAGCACTTGCAATCAATCAAATTCATTTTATTCTAACATATTCTAACCCCAAACAACACTAGACAAGCCATATACTGCTTCAAAGACATGTTTGTAGGTTCTTAGCCCATTTGGGACCAAATTTCAACAAGTCGTTCTCCACACTTCTAAACACTCTTCCTGCATCTATAGTACTTGTAATCAATCAAATTTATTGTATTCTAACATATTTTAACCCAACAACATCAGACAAGCCATTTAATGTTTCAAACCAATGTTCGTAGGTTCTTAGCCCATTTCGGACCAAATTTCAGCAAGTCTTTCTATACACTTCTAAACACTTTCCATGCATCTCTAGCACTTGTAATCAATCAAATTTATTGTATTCAAACATAATCTAACCCCTGACAACATAAGACTAGCCATTTAATGCTTCAAACCAATGTTTGTGGGTTCTTAGCCTATTTCGTACCAAATTTCAGCAAGTCTTTCTACACACTTCTAAACACTTTTCATGCATCCCTAGCACTTGTAATCAATCAAATTCATTGTATTCTAACATATTCTAAACCCTAACAACACTAGTCAAGCCATTTACTGCTTCAAAGACATGTTTGTAGGTTCTTAACCCATTAGGCACCAAATTTCAACAAGTCTTTTTCAAAACTTCTAAACAATATTCATGCATCTCTAGCACTTGTAATCAATTAAATTTAATGTATTATAACATATTCTAACCCCAAACAACATTAGAAAAGCCATTTAATGTTTCAAACCAATGTTTGTGGGTTCTTAGCCCATTTGGTACCAAATTTCAGCAAGTCTTTCTACACTCTTCATGCATCTCTAGCGATTGCAATCAATCAAATTAATTGTATTCTATCATATTCTAACCCCAAACAACACTAGACAAGCTATTTACTGCTTCAAACCAATGTTTGTGGGTTCTTAGCCCATTTCGGACCAAATTTCAGCAAGAGTTTCTATACACTTCTAAAACACGCTTCATGCATCTCTCGCACTTGTAATCAATTAAATTCATTGTATAATAACATATTATTATCTCTAACAACACTAGACAAGCCATTTACTGCTTCAAAGACATGTTTTTGGGTTCTTAGCCCAATTGGGACCACATTTCAACAAGTCTTTCTCCACACTTCTAAACAATCTTCTTGTATCTCTAGCACTTGCAATCAATCAAATTCATTTTATTCTAACATATTCTAACCCCAAAGAACACTAGACAAGCCATTTACTACTTCAAACCAATGTTTGTGGGTTTTTAGCCCATTTGGTACAAAATTTCAGCAAGTCTTTCTACACTCTTCATGCATCTCTAGCGATTGCAATCAATCAAATTAATTGTATTCTATCATATTCTAACCCCAAACAACACTAGACAAGCTATTTACTGCTTCAAACCAATGTTTGTGGGTTCTTAGCCCATTTCGTACCAAATTTCAGCAAGTCTTTCTACACATTTCTAATCACTCTTCATGCATCTCTAACACTTTTAATCAATCAAATTCATCGTATTCTAACATATTTTAACCCCAAAAAACACTTGACAAGCCATTTACTGCTTCAAAGACATATTTTTACGTTCTTAGCCCATTTGGGACCAAATTTTAACAAGTCTTTCTCCACACTTCTAAACACTCTTATGCATCTATAGCAGTTGTATTCAATCAAATTTATTGTATTCTAACATATTCTAAACCCAAACAACATCAGACAAGTCATTTAATGTTTCAAACCAATGTTTGTGGGTTCTTAGCTTATTTCCGACCAAATTTCAGCAAGTCTTTCTACACACTTCTAAACACTCTTCATGCTTCTCTAGCACTTGTTATAAATCATATTTATTGTATTCTATAATATTCTAGCCCCAAACAACACTAGATAAGCTATTTAATGCTTCAAACTAATGTTTGCAAGTTCTTAGCCCATTTCGAACCAAATTTCAGCAAGTCTTTCACAACACTTCTAAACAATCTTCATGCATCTCTAGCTGTTGTAATTAATCAAATTGATTGTATTCGATCATATTATAACCCAAAACAACACTAGACAAACCATTTACTGCTTCAAAGACATGTTTGTAGGTTATTAGCCCATTTGAGACCAAATTTCAACGCCTTTCTCAACACTTCTAAACACCCTTCAGGCATCTCTAGCACTTTTAATCAATCAAATGTATTGTATACTAACGTATTCTAACCCAAACAATACCAGACAAGGCATTTAAAGATTCAAATAAATGTTTGTGGGTTCTTAGCATATTTCGGACCAAATTTCAGCTAGTCTTTCTACACACTTCTTACTCTTCATGCATCTCTAGCACTTGTAATCAATAAAACTTATTGTATTCAAACATAATCTAACCCCTGACAACATAAGACTAGCCATTTAATGCTTCACACCAATGTTTGTGGGTTCTTAGCCTATTTCGTACCAAATTTCAGCAAGTCTTTCTACACACTTCTAAACACTCTTCATGCATCTCTAGCACTTGTAATCAATCAAATTCATTGTATTCTAACATATTCTAAACCCTAACAACACTAGTCAAGCCATTTACTGCTTCAAAGACATGTTTGTGGGTTCTTAACCCATTTAGGACCAAATTTCAACAAGTCTTTTTCAAAACTTCTAAACAATATTCATGCATCTCTAGCACTTGTAATCAATTAAATTCAATGTATTATAACATATTCTAACCCCAAACAACTTCAGAAAAGCCATTTAATGGTTCAAACCAATGTTTGTGAGTTCTTAGCCCATTTGGGACCAAATTTCAGCAAGTCTTTCTACACTCTTTATGCATCTCTAGCCCTTGCAATCAATCAAATTAATTGTATTCTAACATATTCTAACCCTAAAAAACAGTAGACAAGCTATTTACTGCTTCAAACCAATGTTTGTTGTTCTTATCACATTTCGGACCAAATTTCAGCAAGACTTTCTATACACTTCTAAACACGTTTCATGCATCTCTCGAACTTGTAATCAATTAAATTCATTGTATGATAAAATATTATTATCTCTAACAACACTAGACAAGCCATTTACTGCTTCAAAAACATGTTTCTGGGTTCTTAGCCCAATTGGGACCACATTTCAACAAGTCTTTCTCCGCACTTCTAAACAATCATCTTGCATCTCTAGCACTTGCAATCAATCAAATTCATTTTATTCTAACATATTCTAACCCCAAAGAACACTAGACAAGCCATTTACTACTTCAAAGCAATGTTTGTGGGTCTTAGCCCATTTCGTACCAAATTTCAGCAAGTCTAGCTACACATTTCTAATCACTCTTCATGCATCTCTAGCACTTGTAATCAATCAAATTCATCGTATTCTAACATATTTTAACCCCAAACAACACTAGACAAGCCATTTACTGCTTCAAAGACATGTTTTTCTTAGCCCATTTGGGACCAAATTTTAACAAGTCTTTCTCCACACTTCTAAACACTCTTCATGCTTCTATAGTGTGTAATCAATCAAATTTATTGTATTCTAACATATTCTAACCCCAAACAACATCGGACAAGCCATTTAATGTTTCAAACCAATGTTTGTGGGTTCTTAGCTTATTTCCGACCAAATTTCAGCAAGTCATTCTACACACTTCTAAACACTCTTCATGCTTCTCTAGCACTTGTTATAAATCAAATTTATTGTATTCTATAATATTCTAGCCCCAAACAGCACTAGACAAGCTATTTAATACTTCAAAGTAATGTTTGTAGGTTCTTAGCCTATTTCGGACCAAATTTCAGCAAGTCTTTCTACACACTTCTAAACACTTTTCATGCATCCCTAGCACTTGTAATCAATCAAATTCATTGTATTCTAACATATTCTAAACCCTAACAACACTAGTCAAGCCATTTACTGCTTCAAAGACATGTTTGTGGGTTCTTAACCCATTAGACACCAAATTTCAACAAGTCGTTTTCAAAACTTCTAAACAATATTTATGCATCTCTAGCACTTGTAATCAATTAAATTTAATGTATTATAACATATTCTAACCCCAAACAACATTAGAAAAGCCATTTAATGCTTCAAACCAATGTTTGTGGGTTCTTAGCCCATTTGGTACCAAATTTCAGCAAGTCTTTCTACACTCTTCATGCATCTCTAGCGCTTGCAATCAATCAAATTAATTGTATTCTATCATATTCTAACCCCAAACAACACTAGACAAGCTATTTACTGCTTCAAACCAATGTTTGTGGGTTCTTAGCCCATTTCGGACCAAATTTCAGCAAGAGTTTCTATACACTTCTAAACACGCTTCATGCATCTCTCGCACTTGTAATCAATTAAATTCATTGTATTATAACATATTTTTATCTCTAACAACACTAGACAAGCCATTTACTGCTTCAAAGACATGTTTCTGGGTTCTTAGCCCAATTGGGACCACATTTCAACAAGTCTTTCTCCACACTTCTAAACAATCTTCTTGCATCTCTAGCACTTGCAATCAATCAAATTCATTTTATTCTAACATATTCTAACCCCAAAGAACACTAGACAAGCCATTTACTACTTCAAAGCAATGTTTGTGGGTTCTTAGCCCATTTCGTACCAAATTTTAGCAAGTCTTTCTACACATTTCTAATCACTCTTCATGCATCTCTACCACTTGTAATCAATCAAATTCATCGTATTCTAACATATTTTAACCCCAAAAAACACTTGACAAACCATTTACTACTTCAAAGACATATTTTAAGGTTCTTAGCCCATTTGGGACCAAATTTTAACAAGTCTTTCTCCACACTTCTAAACACTCTTATGCATCTATAGCAGTTGTAATCAATCAAATTTATTGTATTCTAACATATTCTAAACCTAAACAACATCAGACAAGCCATTTAATGTTTCAAACCAAAGTTTGTGGGTTCTTAGCTTATTTCTGACCAAATTTCAGCAAGTCTTTCTACACACATCTAAACACTCTTCATGCGTCTCTAGCACTTGTTATAAATTAAATTTATTGTATTCTATAATATTCTAGCCCCAAACAACACTAGACAAGCTATTTAATACTTCAAAGTAATGTTTGTAGGTTCTTAGCCTATTTCGAAAAAAATTTCAGCAAGTCTTTCTACACACTTCTAAACAATCTTCATGCATCTCTAGCTGTTGTAATTAATCATATTAATTGTATTCGATCATATTATAACCCAAAACAACACTAGACAAACCATTTACTGCTTCAAGGACATGTTTGTAGGTTATTAGCCCATTTGAGACCAAATTTCAACGCCTTTCTCAACACTTCTAGACACCCTTCAGGCATCTCTAGCACTTTTAATCAATCAAATGTATTGTATACTAACGTATTCTAACCCAAACAATACCAGACAAGGCATTTAAAGATTCAAATAAATGTTTGTGGGTTCTTAGCATATTTCGGACCAAATTTCAGCTAGTCTTTCTACACACTTCTTACTCTTCATGCATCTCTAGCACTTGTAATCAATCAAACTTATTGTATTCAAACATAATCTAACCCCTGACAACATAAGACTAGCCATTTAATGCTTCAAACCAATGTTTGTGGGTTCTTAGCCTATTTCGTACCAAATTTCAGCAAGTCTTTCTACACAAACAACACTAGACAAGCTATTTACTGCTTCAAACCAATGATTGTGGGTTCTTAGCCCATTTTGGACCAAATTTCAGCAAGAGTTTCTATACACTTCTAATCACGCTTCATGCATCTCTCGCACTTGTAATCAATTAAATTCAATGTATTATAACATATTCTAACCCAAAACAACATTAGAAAAGCCATTTAATGCTTCAAACCAATGTTTGTAGGTTCTTACCCCATTTCGGACCAAATTTCAGCAAGAGTTTCTATACACTCCTAAACACGCTTCATGCATCTCTCGCACTTGTAATCAATTAAATTCATTGTATTACAACATATTTTTATCTCTAACAACACTAGACAAGCCATTTACTGCTTCAAAAACATGTTTCTGGGTTCTTAGCCCAATTGGGACCACATTTCAACAAGTCTTTCTCCACACTTCTAAACAATCTTCTTGCATCTCTAGCACTTGCAATCAATCAAATTCATTTTATTCTAACATATTCTAACCCCAAAGAACACTAGACAAGCCATTTACTACTTCAAAGCAATGTTTGTAGGTTCTTAGCCCATTTTGTACCAAATTTCAGCAAGTCTTTCTACACATTTCTAATCACTCTTCATGCATCTCTAGCACTTGTAATCAATCAAATTCATCGTATTCTAACGTATTTTAACCCCAAAAAACACTAGACAAGCCATTTACTGCTTCAAAGACATGTTTGTAGGTTCTTAGCCCATTTGAGACCAAATTTTAACAAGTCTTTCTCCACACTTCTAAACACTCTTCATGCTTCTATAGCAGTTGTAATAAATCAAATTTATTGTATTCTAACATATTCTAACCCCAAACAACATCAGACAAGCCATTTAATGTTTCAAACCAATGTTTGTGGGTTCTTAGCTTATTTCTGACCAAATTTCAGCAAGTGATTCTACACACTTCTAAACACTCTTCATGCTTCTCTTGCACTTGTTATAAATCAAATTTATTCTATTCTATAATATTCTAGCCCCAAACAGCACTAGACAAGCTATTTAATACTTCAAAGTAATGTTTGTAGGTTCTTAGCCTATTTCGGACCAAATTTCAGCAAGTCTTTCTATACACTTCTAAACACTCTTCATGCATCTCTAGCACTTGTAATCAATCAAATTTATTGTATTCAAACATAATCTAACCCCTGACAACATAAGACTAGCCATTTAATGCTTCAATTCAATGTTTGTGGGTTCTTAGCCTATTTCGTACCAAATTTCAGCAAGTCTTTCTACACACTTCTAAACACTTTTCATGCATCCCTAGCACTTGTAATCAATCAAATTCATTGTATTCTAACATATTCTAAACCCTAACAACACTAATCAAGCCATTTACTGCTTCAAAGACATGTTTGTGGGTTCTTAACCCATTTGGGACCAAATTTCAACAAGTCTTTTTCAAAACTTCTAAACAATATTCATGCATCTCTAGCACTTGTAATCAATTAAATTCAATGTATTATAACATATTCTAACCCCAAACAACATCAAAAAAGCCATTAAATGGTTCAAACCAATGTTTGTGGGTTCTTAGCCCATTAGGGACCAAATTTCAGCAAGTCTTTCTACACTCTTCATGCATCTCTAGCCCTTGCAATCAATCAAATTAATTAACATATTATTATCTCTAACAACACTAGACAAGCCATTTACTATTTGAAAGACATGTTTCTGGGTTCTTAGCCCAATTGGGACCACATTTCAACAAGTCTTTCTCCACAGTTCTAAACAATCTTCTTACATCTCTAGAACTTGCAATCAATCAAATTCATTTTATTCTAACATATTCTAACCCCAAAGAACACTAGACAAGCCATTTACTACTTCAAAGCAATGTTTGTGGGTTCTTAGCCCATTTCGTACCAAATTTCAGCAAGTCTTTCTACACATTTCTAATCACTCTTCATGCATCTTTAGCACTTGTAATCAATCAAATTTATCGTATTCTAACATATTTTAACCCCAAACAACACTAGACAAGCCATTTACTGCTTCAAAGACATGTTTGTAGGTTCTTAGCCCATTTGGGACCAAATTTTAACAAGTCTTTCTCCGCACTTCTAAACACTCTTCATGCATCTATAGCAGTTGTAATCAATCTAATTTATTGTATTCTAAGATATTCTAACACCAAACAACATCAGACAAGCCATTTAATGTTTGAAACCAATGTTTGTGGGTTCTTAGCTTATTTCCGACCAAATTTCAGCAAGTCTTTCTAAACACTACTAAACACTCTTCATGCTTCTCTAGCACTTGGTATAAATCAAATTTATTGTATTCTATAATATTCTAGCCCCTAACAACACAAGACAAGCTATTTAATACTTCAAAGTAATGTTTGTAGGTTCTTAGCCTATTTCGGACCAAATTTCAGTAAGTATTTCTACACACTTCTAAACAATCTTCATGCATCTCTAGCTGTTGTAATTAATCAAATTGATTGTACTCGATCATATTATAACCCAAAACAACATTGGACAAACCATTTACTGCTTCAAAGACATGTTTGTAGGTTCTTAGCCCATTTTAGACCAAATTTCAACGTCTTTCTCCACACTTCTAAACACCCTTCAGGCATCTCTAGCACTTTTAATCAATCAAATGTATTGTATTCTAACATATTCTAACCCAAACAATACCAGACAAGGCATTTAAAGATTTAAATCAATGTTTGTGGGTTCTTAGCATATTTTGGACCAAATTTCAACTAGTCTTTCTACACAGTTCTCAGTCTTCATGCATCTCTAGCACTTGTAATCAATCAAATTTATTGTATTCAAACATAATCTAACCCTTGACAACATAAAACTAGCCGTTTAATGCTTCAAACCAATATTTGTGGGTTCTTAGCCCATTTCGTACCAAATTTCAGCAAGTCTTTCTACACACTTCTAAACACTCTTCATGCATCTCTAGCACTTGTAATCAATCAAATACATTGTATTCTAACATATTCTAAAACCTAACAACACTAGTCAAGCCATTTACTGCTTCAAAGACATGTTTGTGGGTTCTTAACCCATTTGGGATCAAATTTCAACAAGTCTTTTTCAAAACTTCTAAACAATATTCATGCATCTCTAGCACTTGTAATCAATTAAATTCAATGTATTCTAACATATTCTAACCTCAAACAACATCAGAAAAGCCATTGAATGCTTCAAACCAATGTTTGTGGGTTCTTAGCCCATTAGGGACAAAATTTCAGCAAGTCTTTCTACACTCTTCATGCATCTCTAGCGCTTGCAATCAATCAAATTAATTGTATTCTAACATATTCTAACCCCAAACAACACTAGACAAGCTATTTACTGCTTCAAACCAATGTTTGTGGGTTCTTATCCCATTTCGGACCAAATTTCAGCAAGACTTTCTATACACTTCTAAACACGCTTCATGCAACTCTCGCACTCGTAATCAATTAAATTCATTGTATTATAACATATTATTATCTCTAACAACACTAGACAAGCCATTTACTATTTAAAAGACATGTTTCTGGGTTCTTAGCCCAATTGGGACCACATTTCAACAAGTCTTTCTCCACAGTTCTAAACAATCTTCTTGCATCTCTAGCACTTGCAAATAATCAAATTCATTTTATTCTAACATATTCTAACCCCAGAGAACACTAGACAAGCTATTTACTACTTCAAAGCAATGTTTGTGGGTTCTTAGCCCATTTCGTACCAAATTTCAGCAAGTCTTTCTACACATTTCTAATCACTCTTCATGCATCTTTAGCACTTGTAATCAATCAAATTTATCGTATTCTAACATATTTTAACTCCAAACAACACTAGACAAGCCATTTACTGCTTCAAAGACATGTTTGTAGGTTCTTAGCCCATTTGGGACCAAATTTTAACAAGTCTTTCTCCGCACTTCTAAACACTCTTCATGCATCTATAGCAGTTGTAATCAATCAAATTTATTGTATTCTAAGATATTCTAACACCAAACAACATCAGACAAGCCATTTAATGTTTGAAACCAATGTTTGTGGGTTCTTAGCTTATTTCCGACCAAATTTCAGCAAGTCTTTCTAAACACTACTAAACACTCTTCATGCTTCTCTAGCACTTGGTATAAATCAAATTTATTGTATTCTATAATATTCTAGCCCCTAACAACACAAGACAAGCTATTTAATACTTCAAAGTAATGTTTGTAGGTTCTTAGCCTATTTCGGACCAAATTTCAGTAAGTATTTCTACACACTTCTAAACAATCTTCATGCATCTCTAGCTGTTGTAATTAATCAAATTGATTGTACTCGATCATATTATAACCCAAAACAACATTGGACAAACCATTTACTGCTTCAAAGACATGTTTGTAGGTTCTTAGCCCATTTTAGACCAAATTTCAACGTCTTTCTCCACACTTCTAAACACCCTTCAGGCATCTCTAGCACTTTTAATCAATCAAATGTATTGTATTCTAACATATTCTAACCCAAACAATACCAGACAAGGCATTTAAAGATTTAAATCAATGTTTGTGGGTTCTTAGCATATTTCGGACCAAATTTCAACTAGTCTTTCTACACAGTTCTCAGTCTTCATGCATCTCTAGCACTTGTAATCAATCAAATTTATTGTATTCAAACATAATCTAACCCCTGACAACATAAAACTAGCCGTTTAATGCTTCAAACCAATATTTGTGGGTTCTTAGCCCATTTCGTACCAAATTTCAACAAGTCTTTCTACACACTTCTAAACACTCTTCATGCATCTCTAGCACTTGTAATCAATCAAATACATTGTATTCTAACATATTCTAAAACCTAACAACACTAGTCAAGCCATTTACTGCTTCAAAGACATGTTTGTGGGTTCTTAACCCATTTGGGATCAAATTTCAACAAGTCTTTTTCAAAACTTCTAAACAATATTCATGCATCTCTAGCACTTGTAATCAATTAAATTCAATGTATTCTAACATATTCTAACCTCAAACAACATCAGAAAAGCCATTGAATGCTTCAAACCAATGTTTGTGGGTTCTTAGCCCATTAGGGACAAAATTTCAGCAAGTCTTTCTACACTCTTCATGCATCTCTAGCGCTTGCAATCAATCAAATTAATTGTATTCTAACATATTCTAACCTCAAACAACACTAGACAAGCTATTTACTGCTTCAAACCAATGTTTGTGGGTTCTTATCCCATTTCGGACCAAATTTCAGCAAGACTTTCTATACACTTCTAAACACGCTTCATGCAACTCTCGCACTCGTAATCAATTAAATTCATTGTATTATAACATATTATTATCTCTAACAACACTAGACAAGCCATTTACTATTTAAAAGACATGTTTCTGGGTTCTTAGCCCAATTGGGACCACATTTCAACAAGTCTTTCTCCACAGTTCTAAACAATCTTCTTGCATCTCTAGCACTTGCAATCAATCAAATTCATTTTATTCTAACATATTATAACCCCAAAGAACACTAGACAAGCCATTTACTACTTCAAAGCAATGTTTGTGGGTTCTTAGCCCATTTCGTACCAAATTTCAGCAAGTCTTTCTACACATTTCTAATCACTCTTCATGCATCTTTAGCACTTGTAATCAATCAAATTCATCGTGTTCTAACATATTTTAACCCCAAACAACACTAGACAAGCCATTTACTGCTTCAAAGACATGTTTGTAGGTTCTTAGCCCATTTGGGACCAAATTTTAACAAGTCTTTCTCCGCACTTCTAAACACTCTTCATGCATCTATAGCAGTTGTAATCAATCAAATTTATTGTATTCTAAGATATTCTAACACCAAACAACATCAGACAAGCCATTTAATGTTTGAAACCAATGTTTGTGGGTTCTTAGCTTATTTCCGACCAAATTTCAGCAAGTCTTTCTAAACACTTCTAAACACTCTTCATGCTTCTCTAGCACTTGGTATAAATCAAATTTATTGTATTCTATAATATTCTAGCCCCTAATAACACAAGACAAGCTATTTAATACTTCAAAGTAATGTTTGTAGGTTCTTAGCCTATTTCGGACCAAATTTCAGCAAGTATTTCTACACACTTCTAAACAATCTTCATGCATCTCTAGCTGTTGTAATTAATCAAATTGATTGTACTCGATCATATTATAACTCAAAACAACATTGGACAAACCATTTACTGCTTCAAAGACATGTTTGTAGGTTCTTAGCCCATTTTAGACCAAATTTCAACGTCTTTCTCCACACTTCTAAACACCCTTCAGGCATCTCTAGCACTTTTAATCAATCAAATGTATTGTATTCTAACATATTCTAACCCAAACAATACCAGACAAGGCATTTAAAGATTTAAATCAATGTTTGTGGGTTCTTAGCATATTTCGGACCAAATTTCAGCTAGTCTTTCTACACAGTTCTCAGTCTTCATGCATCTCTAGCACTTGTAATCAATCAAATTTATTGTATTCAAACATAATCTAACCCCTGACAACATAAAACTAGCCATTTAATGTTTCAAACCAATATTTGTGGGTTCTTAGCCCATTTCGTACCAAATTTCAGCAAGTCTTTCTACACACTTCTAAACACTCTTCATGCATCTCTAGCACTTGTAATCAATCAAATACATTGTATTCTAACATATTCTAAAACCTAACAACACTAGTCAAGCCATTTACTGCTTCAAAGACATGTTTGTGGGTTCTTAACCCATTTGGGATCAAATTTCAACAAGTCTTTTTCAAAACTTCTAAACAATATTCATGCATCGCTAGCACTTGTAATCAATTAAATTCAATGTATTCTAACATATTCTAACCTCAAACAACATCAGAAAAGCCATTGAATGCTTCAAACCAATGTTTGTGGGTTCTTAGCCCATTAGGGACAAAATTTCAGCAAGTCTTTCTACACTCTTCATGCATCTCTAGCGCTTGCAATCAATCAAATTAATTGTATTCTAACATATTCTAACCCCAAACAACACTAGACAAGCTATTTACTGCTTCAAACCAATGTTTGTGGGTTCTTATCCCATTTCGGACCAAATTTCAGCAAGACTTTCTATACACTTCCAAACACGCTTCATGCAACTCTCGCACTCGTAATCAATTAAATTCATTGTATTATAACATATTATTATCTCTAACAACACTAGACAAGCCATTTACTATTTAAAAGACATGTTTCTGGGTTCTTAGCCCAATTGGGACCACATTTCAACAAGTCTTTCTCCACAGTTCTAAACAATCTTCTTGCATCTCTAGCACTTGCAATCAATCAAATTCATTTTATTCTAACATATTCTAACCCCAAAGAACACTAGACAAGCCATTTACTACTTCAAAGCAATGTTTGTGGGTTCTTAGCCCATTTCGTACCAAATTTCAGCAAGTCTTTCTACACTCTTCATGCATCTCTAGCGCTTGCAATCAATCAAATTAATTGTATTCTAACATATTCTAACCCCAAACAACACTAGAATAGCGATTTACTGCTTCAAACCAATGATTGTGGGTTCTTAGCCCATTTTGGACCAAATTTCAGCAAGAGTTTCTATACACTTCTAATCACGCTTCATGCATCTCTCGCACTTGTAATCAATTAAATTCATTGTATTATAACATATTCTAACCCTAACAATATCAGAAAAGCCATTTAATGCTTCAAACCAATGTTTGTGGGTTCTTAACCCATTTGGGACCAAATTTCAATAAATCTTTTTCAAAACTTCTAAACAATATTCATGCATCTCTAGCACTTGTAATCAATCAAATTCAATGTATTATAACATATTCTAACCCCAAACAACATCAGAAAAGCCATTTAATGCTTCAAACCAATGTTTGTGGGTTCTTAGCCCATTTGGAACCAAATTTCAGCAAGTCTTTCTACACTCTTCATGCATCGCTAGCGCTTGCAATCAATCAAATTAATTGTATTCTAACATATTCTAACCCCAAACAACACTAGACAAGCTATTTACTGCTTCAAACCAATGTTTGTGGGTTCTTAGCCTATTTCGTACCAAATTTCAGCAAGTCTTTCTACACACTTCTAAACACTCTTCATGCATCTCTAGCACTTGTAATCAATCAAATTCATTGTATTCTAACATATTCTAAAACCTAACAACACTAGTCAAGCCATTTACTGCTTCAAAGACATGTTTGTGGGTTCTTAACCCATTTGGGATCAAATTTCAACAAGTCCTTTTCAAAACTTCTAAACAATATTAATGCATCTCTAGCACTTGTAATCAATTAAATTCAATATATTCTAACATATTCTAACCTCAAACAACATCAGAAAAGCCATTGAAAGCTTCAAAGCAATGTTTGTGAGTTCTTAGCCCATTTGGGACCAAATTTCAGCAAGTCTTTCTACAAACTTCATGCATCTCTAGCGCTTGCAATCAATCAAATTAATTGTATTCTAACATATTCTAACCCCAAACAACACTAGACAAGCTACTTACTGCTTCAAACCAATGTTTGTGGGTTCTTAGCCAATTTAGGACTAAATTTCAGCAAGAGTTTCTATACACTTCTAAACACGCTTCATGCATCTCTCGCACTTGTAATCAATTAAATTCATTGTATTATAATCTATTATTATCTCTAACAACACTAGACAAGCCATTTACTGCTTCAAAGACATGTTTCTGGGTTCTTAACCCAATTGGGACCACATTTCAACAAGTCTTTCTCCACACTTCTAAACAATCTTCTTGCATCTCTAGCACTTGCAATCAATCAAATTCATTTTATTCTCACATATTCTAACCCAAAAGAACACTAGACAAGCCATTTACTACTTCAAAGCAATGTTTGTGGGTTCTTAGCCCATTTCGTACCAAATTTCAGCAAGTCTTTCTACACACTTCTAAACAATCTTCATGCATCTCTAGCACTTGTAATCAATCAAATTCATCGCATTCTAACATATTTTAACCCTAACAACACTAGTCAAGCCATTTACTGCTTCAAAGACATGTTTGTGGGTTCTTAACCCATTTGGGACCAAATTTCAATAAATCTTTTTCAAAACTTCTAAACAATATTCATGCATCTCTAGCACTTGTAATCAATCAAATTCAATGTATTATAACATATTCTAACCCCAAACAATATCAGAAAAGCCATTTAATGCTTCAAACCAATGTTTGTGGGTTCTTAGCCCATTTAGAACCAAATTTCAGCAAGTCTTTCTACACTCTTCATGCATCGCTAGCGCTTGCAATCAATCAAATTAATTGTATTCTAACATATTCTAACGCCAAACAACACTTGACAAGCTATTTACTGCTTCAAACCAATGTTTGTGGGTTCTTATCCCATTTCAGACCAAAATTCAGCAAGAGTTTCTATACACTTCTAAACACGCTTCATGCATCTCTCGCACTTGTAATCAATTAAATTCATTGTATTATAACATATTCTAACCCCAAACAACATCAGAAAAGCCATTTAAAGCTTCAAAACCAATGTTTGTGGGTTCTTAGCCCATTTGGGACCAAATTTCAGCAAGTCTTTCTACACACTTCTAAACACTCTTCACGCAACTCTAGCACTTGTAATCAATCAATTTAATTGTATTCTAACATATTTTACCCCAAACAACACTAGACAATCCATTTACTGCTTCAAAGACATGTTTGTAGGTTCTTAGCCCATTTGGGACCAAATTTTAACAAGTCTTTCTCCACACTTCTAAACACTTTTCATGCTTCTATGCAATTGTAATCAATCAAATTTATTGTATTCTAACATATTCTAACCCCAAACAACATCAGACAAGCCATTTAATGTTTCAAACCAATGTTTGTGGGTTCTTAGCTTATTTCTGACCAAATTTCAGCAAGTCATTCTACACACTTCTAAACACTCTTCATGCTTCTCTAGCACTTGTTATAAATCAAATTTATTTTATTCTATAATATTCTAGCCCCAAACAACACTAGACAAGCTATTTAATACTTCAAAGTAATGTTTGTAGGTTCTTAGCCTATTTCGGACCAAATTTCAGCAAGTCTTTCTATATACTTCTAAACACTCTTCATGCATCTCTAGCACTTGTAATCAATCAAATTCATTGTATTCTAACATATTCTAAACCCTAACAACACTAGTCAAGCCATTTACAGCTTCAAAGACATATTTGTGGGTTCTTAACCCATTAGGCACCAAATTTCAATAAGTCTTTTTCAAAACTTCTAAACAATATTCATGCATCTCTAGCACTTGTAATCAATTAAATTCAATGTATTTTAACATATTCTAACCCCAAACAACATCAGAAAAGCAATTTAATGGTTCAAACCAATGTTTGTGGGTTCTTAGCCCATTTGGGACCAAATTTCAGCAATTCTTTCTACACTCTTCAGGCATCTCTAGCGCTTGCAATCAACCAAATTAATTATATTCTAACATATTCTAACCCCAAACAACACTAGACAAGCTATTTACTGCTTTAAACCAATGTTTGTGGGTTCTTAGCCCATTTCGGACCAAACTTCAGCAAGAGTTTCTATACACTTCTAAACACGCTTCATGCATCTCTCGCACTTGTAATCAATTAAATTCATTGTATTATAACATATTCTAACCCCAAACAACATCAGAAAAGCCATTTAATGCTTCAAAACCAATGTTTGTGGGTTCTTAGCCCATTTGGGACCAAATTTCAGCAAGTCTTTCTACACACTTCTAAACACTCTTCATGCAACTCTAGCACTTGTAATCAATCAATTTAATTGTATTCTAACATATTTTAACCCCAAAAAACACTAGACAAGCCATTTACTGCTTCAAACACATGTTTGTAGGTTCTTAGCCCATTTGGGACCAAATTTTAACAAGTCTTTCTCCACATTTCTAAACACTTTTCATGCTTCTATGCAGTTGTAATCAATCAAATTTATGGTATTCTAACATATTCTAACCCCAAACAACATCAGACAAGCCATTTAATGTTTCAAACCAATGTTTGTGGGTTCTTAGCTTATTTCCGACCAAATTTCAGCAAGTCTTTCTAAACACTTCTAAACACTCTTCATGCTTCTCTAGCCCTTGTTATAAATCAAATTTAATTTATTCTATAATATTCTAGCCCCAAACAACACTAGACAAGCTATTTAATACTTCAAAGTAATGTTTGTAGGTTCTTAGCCTATTTCGGAACAAATTTCAGCAAGTCTTTCTATATACTTCTAAACACTCTTCATGCATCTCTAGCACTTGTAATCAATCAAATTCATTGTATTCTAACATATTCTAAACCCTAACAACACTAGTCAAGCCATTTACAGCTTCAAAGACATATTTGTGGGTTCTTAACCCATTAGGCACCAAATATCAATAAGTCTTTTTCAAAACTTCTAAACAATATTCATGCATCTCTAGCACTTGTAATCAATTAAATTCAATGTATTTTAACATATTCTAACCCCAAACAACATCAGAAAAGCCATTTAATGGTTCAAACCAATGTTTGTGGGTTCTTAGCCCATTTGGGACCAAATTTCAACAATTCTTTCTACACTCTTCATGCATCTCTAGCGCTTGCAATCAACCAAATTAATTGTATTCTAACATATTCTAACCCCAAACAGCACTAGACAAGCTATTTACTGCTTTAAACCAATGTTTGTGGGTTCTTAGCCCATTTCGGACCAAACTTCAGCAAGAGTTTCTATACACTTCTAAACACGCTTCATGCATCTCTCGCACTTGTAATCAATTAAATTCATTGTATTATAACATATTCTAACCCCAAACAACATCAGAAAAGCCATTTAATGCTTCAAAACCAATGTTTGTGGGTTCTTAGCCCATTTGGGACCAAATTTCAGCAAGTCTTTCTACACACTTCTAAACACTCTTCATGCAACTCTAGCACTTGTAATCAATCAATTTAATTGTATTCTAACATATTTTAACCCCAAAAAACACTAGACAAGCCATTTACTGCTTCAAAGACATGTTTGTAGGTTCTTAGCCCATTTGGGACCAAATTTTAACAAGTCTTTCTCCACATTTCTAAACACTTTTCATGCTTCTATGCAGTTGTAATCAATCAAATTTATGGTATTCTAACATATTCTAACCCCAAACAACATCAGACAAGCCATTTAATGTTTCAAACCAATGTTTGTGGGTTCTTAGCTTATTTCCGACCAAATTTCAGCAAGTCTTTCTAAACACTTCTAAACACTCTTCATGCTTCTCTAGCACTTGTTATAAATCAAATTTAATTTATTCTATAATATTCTAGCCCCAAACAACACTAGACAAGCTATTTAATACTTCAAAGTAATGTTTGTAGGTTCTTAGCCTATTTCGGACCAAATTTCAGCAAGTCTTTCTATATACTTCTAAACACTCTTCATGCATCTCTAGCACTTGTAATCAATCAAATTCATTGTATTCTAACATATTCTAAACCCTAACAACACTAGTCAAGCCATTTACAGCTTCAAAGACATATTTGTGGGTTCTTAACCCATTAGGCACCAAATTTCAATAAGTCTTTTTCAAAACTTCTAAACAATATTCATGCATCTCTAGCACTTGTAATCAATTAAATTCAATGTATTTTAACATATTCTAACCCCAAACAACATCAGAAAAGCAATTTAATGGTTCAAACCAATGTTTGTGGGTTCTTAGCCCATTTGGGACCAAATTTCAGCAATTCTTTCTACACTCTTCAGGCATCTCTAGCGCTTGCAATCAACCAAATTAATTGTATTCTAACATATTCTAACCCCAAACAACACTAGACAAGCTATTTACTGCTTTAAACCAATGTTTGTGGGTTCTTAGCCCATTTCGGACCAAACTTCAGCAAGAGTTTCTATACACTTCTAAACACGCTTCATGCATCTCTCGTACTTGTAATCAATTAAATTCATTGTATTATAACATATTCTAACCCCAAACAACATCAGAAAAGCCATTTAATGCTTCAAAACCAATGTTTGTGGGTTCTTAGCCCATTTGGGACCAAATTTCAGCAAGTCTTTCTACACACTTCTAAACACTCTTCATGCAACTCTAGCACTTGTAATCAATCAATTTAATTGTATTCTAACATATTTTAACCCCAAAAAACACTAGACAAGCCATTTACTGCTTCAAAGACATGTTTGTAGGTTCTTAGCCCATTTGGGACCAAATTTTAACAAGTCTTTCTCCACATTTCTAAACACTTTTCATGCTTCTATGCAGTTGTAATCAATCAAATTTATGGTATTCTAACATATTCTAACCCCAAACAACATCAGACAAGCCATTTAATGTTTCAAACCAATGTTTGTGGGTTCTTAGCTTATTTCCGACCAAATTTCAGCAAGTCTTTCTAAACACTTATAAACACTCTTCATGCTTCTCTAGCACTTGTTATAAATCAAATTTAATTTATTCTATAATATTCTAGCCCCAAACAACACTAGACAAGCTATTTAATACTTCAAAGTAATGTTTGTAGGTTCTTAGCCTATTTCGGACCAACTTTCAGCAAGTCTTTCTATATACTTCTAAACACTCTTCATGCATCTCTAGCACTTGTAATCAATCAAATTCATTGTATTCTAACATATTCTAAACCCTAACAACACTAGTCAAGCCATTTACAGCTTCAAAGACATATTTGTGGGTTCTTAACCCATTAGGCACCAAATTTCAATAAGTCTTTTTCAAAACTTCTAAACAATATTCATGCATCTCTAGCACTTGTAATCAATTAAATTCAATGTATTTTAACATATTCTAACCCCAAACAACATCAGAAAAGCCATTTAATGGTTCAAACCAATGTTTGTGGGTTCTTAGCCCATTTGGGACCAAATTTCAGCAATTCTTTCTACACTCTTCATGCATCTCTAGCGCTTGCAATCAACCAAATTAATTGTATTCTAACATATTCTAACCCCAAACAACACTAGACAAGCTATTTACTGCTTTAAACCAATGTTTGTGGGTTCTTAGCCCATTTCGGACCAAACTTCAGCAAGAGTTTCTATACACTTCTAAACACGCTTCATGCATCTCTCGCACTTGTAATCAATTAAATTCATTGTATTATAACATATTCTAACCCCAAACAACATCAGAAAAGCCATTTAATGCTTCAAAACCAATGTTTGTGGGTTCTTAGCCCATTTGGGACCAAATTTCAGCAAGTCTTTCTACACACTTCTAAACACTCTTCATGCAACTCTAGCACTTGTAATCAATCAATTTAATTGTATTCTAACATATTTTAACCCCAAAAAACACTAGACAAGCCATTTACTGCTTCAAAGACATGTTTGTAAGTTCTTAGCCCATTTGGGACCAAATTTTAACAAGTCTTTCTCCACATTTCTAAACACTTTTCATGCTTCTATGCAGTTGTAATCAATCAAATTTATGGTATTCTAACATATTCTAACCCCAAACAACATCAGACACGCCATTCAATGTTTCAAACCAATGTTTGTGGGTTCTTAGCCTTATTTCCGACCAAATTTCAGCAAGTCTTTCTAAACACTTCTAAACACTCTTCATGCTTCTCTAGCACTTGTTATAAATCAAATTTAATTTATTCTATAATATTCTAGCCCCAAACAACACTAGACAAGCTATTTAATACTTCAAAGTAATGTTTGTAGGTTCTTAGCCTATTTCGGACCAAATTTCAGCAAGTCTTTCTATATACTTCTAAACACTCTTCATGCATCTCTAGCACTTGTAATCAATCAAATTCATTGTATTCAAACTTATTTTAAATCCTAACAACACTAGACAAGCCATTTACTGCTTTAAAGACATGTTTGTGGGTTCTTAACCCATTAGGCACCAAATTTCAATAAGTCTTTTTCACACTTCTGAAGTCTCTTCATGCATCTCTAGCACTTGTAATAAATCAAATTTATTGTATTCTAACATATTCTAACCCCAAACAACACTAGACAAGCCATTTAATGCTTCAAAGCAATGTTTGTGGGTTCTTAGTCGATTTTGGACCAAATTTCAGCAAGTCTTTCTCCACACTTCTAAACACTCGTCATGCATCTCTAGCACATGTAATCAATCAAATTTATTGTATTCTAACATATTCTAATCCCAAACAAGACTAGACACACCATTAAATGTTTCAAACCAATGTTTGTGGGTTCTTAGCCCATTTGGTACCAAATTTCAACATTTCTTTCTAAACACTTTTAAACAATATTCATGCATCTTTAGCACTTGTAATCAATCACATTCATTTTATTCTAACATATCCTTACCACAAACAACCCTCGACATACCATTTAGTGCTTCAAAGCAATGTGTGTGGCTGCTTTGCCCATTTCGGACCAAATTTCAGCAAGTTTTTCTACACACTTCTAAACACTCTTCACACATCTCTAGCACTTGTTATCAATCAAATTCATTTTATTAGAACATATTTTAACCCCAAACAATACTAGACAAGCCATTTACTACTTCAAAGACTTGTTTGTAGGTTCTTATCCCATTTCTGACCAAATTTCAGCAAGTTTTTCTACACACTTCTAAGCATTCTTCATGCATCTCTAGCACTTGTAATCAATCACTTTCATTTTATTCTAACTTATTCTAGTCCCAAAAAAAAGCTAGACAAGTCATTTAATGCGTCAAAGCAATGTTTGTTGGTTTTTAGCCCATTTTGGACCAAATTTCAGCAAGTCTTTCTACACACTTCTAAACACTCTTCATGCATCTCTAGCACTTGTAATCAATCAAATTTATTGTATTCTAAAATATTCTAACCCCAAACAACACTAGACAAGCCATTTAGTCTTCAACACAATGTTTCTGAGTTCTTAGCCCATTTGGGACCAAATTTCAACAAGTCTTTCTCCACACTTCTAAACACTCTTCATGCATCTCTAGCACTTGTAATCAATCAAATTCATTGTATTCAAACTTATTCTAAATCCTAACAACACTAGACAAGCCATTTACTGCTTCAAAGACATGTTTGTGGGTTCTTAGCCCATTTGGGACCAAATTTCAACAAGTCTTTCTCCACACTTCTAAACACTATTCATGCATCTCTAGCACTTGTAATCAATCATATTTATTGTATTCTAACAAATTCTAACCCCAAAAAAACCTAGATAAGCCATTTAATGCTTCAAAGCAATGTTTGTTGGTTTTTAGCCCATTTGGGACCAAATTTCAACAAGTTTTTCTATACACTTCTAAACACTCTTCATGCATCTCTAGCACTTGTAATCAATCAAATTTATTGTATTCTAACTGCTTCTAACCCCAAACAATGTTTGTGCGTCCTTAGCCCATTTCAGACCAAATATAAGAAAGTTTTTCTATAAACTTCTAAACACTCTTCAGGCATCTCTAGCACTTTTAATCAATCAAATTCATTGTATTCTAACATATTCTAACCCTAAACAACACTAGACAAAGCCATTTATTGATTCAAACCAATGTTTGTGGGTTCTTAGCCCATTTTGGACCAAATCTCAGCATGTTTTGGTACACACTTCTAAGCACTCTTCATGAATCTTTAGCACTTGTAATCAATCAAATTCATTGTATTCTAACATATTTTAAACCTTAATAACACTAGACAAGCCATTTACTACTTCAAAGACAAGTTTGTGGGTTCTTAGCCCATTTGGGACCAAATTTCAACAAGTCTTTCTCCACACTTCTAAACAGGCTTCATGCATCTCGAGCACTTGTAATAAATCAAATTCATTGTATTCAAACTTATTCTAACCCCAAACAACACTAGACAAGCCATTTAGTGGTTCAAAGCAATGTTTGTGGGTTCTTATCCTATTTGGGACCAAATATCAACAAGTCTTTCTTCTCACTTCTAGACACCCTTCATGCATCTCTAGCACTTGTAATCAATCAAATTCATTGTATTCCAACATATCCTTACCACAAACAACCCTCGACATACCATTTAGTGCTTCAGCGCAATGTTTCTGAGTTCTTAGCCCATTGGGACCAAATTTCAACAAGTCTTCCTCAATACATCTAAACACTCTTCATGCATCTCTAGCACTTGTAATCAATCAAATTAATTGTATTCTAACATATTGTAAGCCCAAATAACACTAGACAAGCCATTTAATGCGTCAAAGCAATGTTTGTGGGTTTTTAGCCCATTTTGGACCAAATCTCAGCATGTTTTGGTACACACTTCTAAGCACTCTTCATGAATCTTTAGCACTTGTAATCAATCAAATTCATTGTATTCTAACATATTTTAAACCTTAATAACACTAGACAAGCCATTTACTACTTCAACGCAATGTTTCCGAGTTCTTAGCCCAATTGGGACCAAATTTCAACAAGTCTTTCTCCACACTTCTAAGCACTCTTCATGCATCTCCAATGTTTGTGGGTTCTTAGCCCATTTCGGATCAAATTTCAGCAAGTTTTTCTACATACTTCTAAACACCCTTCATGCATCCCTAGCACTTGTAATCAATCAAATTCATTATATTCCAACATATTCTATCCCCAAACAACAGTGGATAAGTTATTTAGTGGTTCAACGCAATATATCCGAGTTCGTAGCCCATTGGGACCAAATTTCAACAATTCGTCTTCCACATTTCGAAACACTCTTCATGCATCTCTAGTACTAGTAATAAATCAAATTTACTGTATTCTAACATATTCTAACCCAAAAAAAACACTAAACAAGCCATTTAATGCTTCAAAGCAATGTTTGTGGCTTCTTAGCCCATTTCGGACCAAATTTCAGCAAGTTTTTCTACACACATCGAAACACTCTTCATGCATCTCTAGCACTTGTAATCAATCAAATATATATTGTATTCTAACATATTCTAACCCCCAAACAACACTAGACAAGCCATTTAATGCTTCAAAGCAATGTTTGTCGCTGCTTAGCTCATTTCGAACCAAATTTCAACAAGTTTTTCTACACACTTGTAAGCACTCTTCATGCATCTCTAGCACTTGTAAAAAATAAAATTCATTGTATTCTAACATATTCTAAACCCTAACAACACTAGACATCCATTTACTGGTTCAGCGCAATGTTTATGAGTTCTTAACCCATTGGGACCAAATTTCAAGAAGTCTTTCTCCACACTTCTAAGCACTCTTCATGCATCTCTAGCACTTGTAATCAATCAAATTTATTGTATTCTAACATATTTTAACCCCAAAAAACACTAGACAAGCCATTTAATCCTTCAAAACAATGTTTGTGGGTTCTTAGCCCATTTGGGACCAAATTTCAGCAAGTTTTTCTACACACTTCTAAACACTCTTCATGCATCTCTAGCACTTGTAATCAATCAAATTTATTGTATTCTAACATATTCTAACCATAAAATCACTAGACAAAGCCAT
The DNA here is from genome assembly GCA_036452645.1 of Capsella bursa-pastoris. Classification (NCBI taxonomy): domain Eukaryota; kingdom Viridiplantae; phylum Streptophyta; class Magnoliopsida; order Brassicales; family Brassicaceae; genus Capsella; species Capsella bursa-pastoris. Next base: position 8,738,005 of record CP144192.1, read on the forward strand.
TTAATGCTACAAAGCAATGTTTGTGGGTTCTTAGCCCATTTTGGACCAAATTTCAGCAAGTTTTTCTACACACTTCTACACACTCTTCACGCATCTCTACCACTTGTAATCAATCAATTTCATTGCACTCTAACATATTCTAATCCCAACCAACACTAGACAGCCCATTTAGTCGTTCAACACAATGTGTCAGAGTTCTTAGCCCATTTGGGACCAAATTTCAACAAGTCTTTCTCCACCCATCTAAACACTCTTCATGCATCTCTAGCACTTGTAATCAATCAAATTTATTTTATTCCAACATATGCCAACCTCAAACAACACTAGACATATCATTTACTGGTTCAGCGCAAGGTTTATGAGTTCTTAGCCCAATTGGGACCAAATTTCAACAAGTCTTTCTCCACACTTCTAAGCACTCTTCATGCATCTCTAGGACTTAAAATCAATCAAATTTAATGTATTCTAACATATTTTAACCCCAAAAAACACTAGACAAGCCATTTAATCCTTCAAAACAATGTTTGTGGGTTCTTAGCCCATTTCGGACCAAATTTCAGCAAGTTTTTCTACACACTTCTATACACTTCTACACACTCTTCACGCATCTTTACCACTTGTAATCAATCAAATTTCATTGCACTCTAACATATTCTAATCCCAACCAACACTAGACAGCCCATTTAGTCGTTCAACACAATGTGTCTGAGTTCTTAGCCCATTTGGGACCAAATTTCAACAAGTCTTTCTCCACACATCTAAACACTCTTCATGCATCTCTAGCACTTGTAATCAATCAAATTTATTGTATTCCCAAATATTCCAACCTCAAACAACACTAGACATACCATTTAGTGAATCAGCGCAATGTTTATGAGTTCTTAGCCCATTGGGACCAAATTTCAACAAGTCTTTCTCCACACTTCTAAGCACTCTTCATGCATATCTAGGACTTAAAATCAATCAAATTTAATGTATTCTAACATATTTTAACCCCAAAAAACACTAGACAAGCCATTTAATCCTTCAAAACAATGTTTGTGGGTTCTTAGCCCATTTGGACCAAATTTCAGCAAGTTTTTCTACACACTTCTAAACACTTCTACATGCACTCTTCACGCATCTTTACCACTTGTAATCAATCAATTTCATTGCACTCTAACATATTCTAATCCCAACCAACACTAGACAGCCCATTTAGTCGTTCAACACAATGTTTATGAGTTCTTAACCCATTGGGACCAAATTTCAAGAAGTCTTTCTCCACACTTCTAAGCACTCTTCATGCATCTCTAGCACTTGTAATCAATCAAATTCATTGTATTGCAACATATTCCAACCTCAAACAACACTAGACATACCATTTACTGGTTCAGCGTAATGTTTATGAGTTCTTAGCCCATTGGGACCAAATTTCAACAAGTCTTTCTCCACACTTCTAAGCACTCTTCATGCATCTCTAGGACTTATAATCAATCAAATTTAATGTATTCTAACATATTTTAACCCCAAAAAACACTAGACAAGCCATTTAATCCTTCAAAACAATGTTTGTGGGTTCTTAGCCCATTTCGGACCAAATTTCAGCAAGTTTTTCTACACACTTCTAAACACTCTTCATGCATATCTAGCACTTGTAATCAATCAAATTTATTGTATTCTAACATATTCTAACCCTAAAAAACACTAGACAAAGCCATTTAATGCTTCAAAGCAAGGTTTGTGGGTTCTTAACCCATTTCGGACCAAATTTTAGCAAGTTTTTTAACACACTTCTACGCACTCTTCATGCATCTCTAGCACTTGTAATCAATCAAATTCATTACACTCTAACATATTCTAACCCCAACCAACACTAGACAGCCCATTAAGTGGTTCAACACAACGTGTCTGAGTTCTTAGCCCATTTGGGACCAAATTTCAACAAGTCTTTCTCCACACATCTAAACACTCTTCATGCATCTCTAGCACTTGTAATCAATAAATTTATTGTATTCCCAAATATTCCAACCTCAAACAACACTAGACATACCATTTAGTGAATTAGCGCAATGTTTATGAGTTCTTATCCGATTGGGAACAAATTTCAACAAGTCTTTCTCCACACTTCTAAGCACTCTTCATGCATCTCTAGGACTTAAAATCAATCAAATTTAATGTATTCTAACATATTTTAACCCCAAAAAAACACTAGACAAGCCATTTAATCCTTCAAAACAATGTTTGTGGGTTCTTAGCCCATTTCGGACCAAATTTCAGCAAGTTTTTCTACACACTTCTATACACTTCTACACACTCTTCACGCATCTTTACCACTTGTAATCAATCAATTTCATTGCACTCTAACATATTCTAATCCCAACCAACACTAGACAGCCCATTTAGTCGTTCAACACAATGTGTCTGAGTTCTTAGCCCATTTGGGACCAAATTTCAACAAGTCTTTCTCCACACATCTAAACACTCTTCATGCATCTCTAGCACTTGTAATCAATCAAATTTATTGTATTCCCAAATATTCCAACCTCAAACAACACTAGACATACCATTTAGTGAATCAGCGCAATGTTTATGAGTTCTTAGCCCATTGGGACCAAATTTCAACAAGTCTTTCTCCACACTTCTAAGCACTCTTCATGCATCTCTAGGACTTAAAATCAATCAAATTTAATGTATTCTAACATATTTTAACCCCAAAAAAGACTAGACAAGCCATTTAATCCTTCAAAACAATGTTTGTTGGTTCTTAGCCCATTTCGGACCAAATTTTAGCAAGTTTTTCTACACACTTCTACGCACTCTTCATGCATCTCTAGCACTTGTAATCAATCAAATTCATTGCACTCTAACATATTGTAACCCCAACCAACACCAGACATGCCATTTAGTGGTTCAACACAATGTTTATGAGTTCTTTGCCCATTTGGGACCAAATTTCAACACGTCTTTCTCCACACATCTAAACAATCTTCATGCATCTCTAGCACTTGTAATCAATCAAATTCATTGTATTATAACATATTGTAATCCCAAATAACACTAGACAAGCCATTTAATCCTTCAAAACAATGTTTGTGAGTTCTTAGCCCATTTGGGACCAAATTTCAACAAGTCTTTCTCCACACATCTAAACACTCTTCATGCATCTCTAGCACTTGTAATCAATCAAATTTATTGTATTCCCAAATATTCCAACCTCAAACAACACTAGACATACCATTTAGTGAATCAGCGCAATGTTTATGAGTTCTTAGCCGATTGGGACCAAATTTCAACAAGTCTTTCTCCACACTTCTAAGCACTCTTCATGCATCTCTAGGACTTAAAATCAATCAAATTTAATGTATTCTAACATATTTTAACCCCAAAAAACACTAGACAAGCCATTTAATCCTTCAAAACAATGTTTGTGGGTTCTTAGCCCATTTCGGACCAAATTTCAGCAAGTTTTTCTACACACTTCTAAACACTCTTCATGCATCTCTAGCACTTGTAATCAATCAAATTTATTGTATTCTAACATATTCTAACCATAAAATCACTAGACAAAGCCATTTAATGCTACAAAGCAATGTTTGTGGGTTCTTAGCCCATTTTGGACCAAATTTCAGCAAGTTTTTCTACACACTTCTACACACTCTTCACGCATCTCTAGCACTTGTAATCAATCAAATTCATTGCACTCTAACATATTCTAACCCCAACCAACACTAGACAGCCCATTAAGTGGTTCAACGCAATGTGTCTGAGTTCTTAGCCCATTTGGGACCAAATTTCAGTAAGTCTTTCTCCACAAATATAAACACTCTTCATGCATCTCTAGCACTTGTAATCAATCAAATTCAGTATATTCTAAAATATTTTAACCCCAAACAACACTGGACAAGCCATTTATTGCTTCAAAGACATGTTTGTGGGTTCTTAGCCCATTTAGGACCAAATTTCAACAAGTCTTTCTCCACACTTCTAAATACTCTTTATTTATCTCTACCACTAGTAATCAATCAAAATTATTGTATTCTAACATATTCTAACGCCAAAAAACACTAGACAAACCATGTTATGCTTCAAAAGCAATGTTTCTGGGTTATTAGCCATTTTCAGACCAAATTTAAGCAAGTTTTTCTAAACACTTTTAAACACTCTCCATGCATCTCTAGCACTTGTAATCAATAAAATTCATTGCACTCTAACATATTCTAACCCCAACCAACACTAGACAGGCCATTTAGTGGTTCAACGCAATGTGTTTAAGTTCTTAGCCCATTTGGGACCAAATTTCAAGTCTTTCTCCACACATCTAAACAATCTTCATGCATCTCTAGCACTTGTAATCAATCAAATTTATTGTATTCCCAAATATTCCAACCTCAAACAACACTAGACATACCATTTAGTGAATCATCGCAATGTTTATGAGTTCTTAGCCGATTGGGAACAAATTTCAACAAGTCTTTCTCCACACTTCTAAGCACTCTTCATGCATCTCTAGGACTTAAAATCAATCAAATTTAATGTATTCTAACATATTTTAACCCCAAAAAACACTAGACAAGCCATTTAATCCTTCAAAACAATGTTTGTGGGTTCTTAGCCCATTTCGGACCAAATTTCAGCAAGTTTTTCTACACACTTCTATACACTTCTACGCACTCTTCATGCATCTCTAGCACTTGTAATCAATCAATTTCATTGCACTCTAACATATTCTAATCCCAACCAACACTAGACAGCCCATTTAGTCGTTCAACACAATGTGTCTGAGTTCTTAGCCCATTTTGGACCAAATTTCAACAAGTCTTTCTCCACACATCTAAACACTCTTCATGCATCTCTAGCACTTGTAATCAATCAAATTTATTGTATTCCCAAATATTCCAACCTCAAACAACACTAGACATACCATTTAGTGAATCATCGCAATGTTTATGAGTTCTTAGCCGATTGGGAACAAATTTCAACAAGTCTTTCTCCACACTTCTAAGCACTCTTCATGCATCTCTAGGACTTAAAATCAATCAAATTTAATGTATTCTAACATATTTTAACCCCAAAAAACACTAGACAAGCCATTTAATCCTTCAAAACAATGTTTGTGGGTTCTTAGCCCATTTGGGACCAAATTTCAGCAAGTTTTTCTACACACTTCTAAACACTCTTCATGCATCTCTAGCACTTGTAATCAATCAAATTTATTGTATTCTAACATATTCTAACCATAAAATCACTAGACAAAGCCATTTAATGCTACAAAGCAATGTTTGTGGGTTCTTAGCCCATTTTGGACCAAATTTCAGCAAGTTTTTCTACACACTCTTCACGCATCTCTACCACTTGTAATCAATCAATTTCATTGCACTCTAACATATTCTAATCCCAACCAACACTAGACAGCCCATTTAGTCGTTCAACACAATGTGTCAGAGTTCTTAGCCCATTTGGGACCAAATTTCAACAAGTCTTTCTCCACCCATCTAAACACTCTTCATGCATCTCTAGCACTTGTAATCAATCAAATTTATTGTATTCCCAAATATTCCAACCTCAAACAACACTAGACATACCATTTAGTGAATTAGCGCAATGTTTATGAGTTCTTAGCCGATTGGGAACAAATTTCAACAAGTCTTTCTCCACACTTCTAAGCATTCTTCATGCATCTCTAGGACTTAAAATCAATCAAATTTAATGTATTCTAACATATTTTAACCCCCAAAAAACACTAGACAAGCCATTTAATCCTTCAAAACAATGTTTGTGGGTTCTTAGCCCATTTCGGACCAAATTTCAGCAAGTTTTTCTACACACTTCTATACACTTCTACACCCTCTTCACGCATCTTTACCACTTGTAATCAATCAATTTCATTGCACTCTAACATATTCTAATCCCAACCAACACTAGACAGCCCATTTAGTCGTTCAACACAATGTGTCTGAGTTCTTAGCCCATTTGGGACCAAATTTCAACAAGTCTTTCTCCACACATCTAAACACTCTTCATGCATCTCTAGCACTTGTAATCAATCAAATTTATTGTATTCCCAAATATTCCAACCTCAAACAACACTAGACATACCATTTAGTGAATCATCGCAATGTTTATGAGTTCTTAGCCCATTTCGGACCAAATTTCAGCAAGTTTTTCTACACACTTCTAAACACTCTTCATGCATATCTAGCACTTGTAATCAATCAAATTTATTGTATTCTAACATATTTTAACCCCAAAAAAGACTAGACAAGCCATTTAATCCTTCAAAACAATGTTTGTTGGTTCTTAGCCCATTTCGGACCAAATTTTAGCAAGTTTTTCTACACACTTCTACGCACTCTTCATGCATCTCTAGCACTTGTAATCAATCAAATTCATTGCACTCTAACATATTCTAACCCCAACCAACACTAGACAGCCCATTTAGTGGTTCAACACAATGTGTCTGAGTTCTTAGCCCATTTGGGACCAAATTTCAACAAGTCTTTCTCCACACATCTAAACAATCTTCATGCATCTCTAGCACTTGTAATCAATCAAATTTATTGTATTCCAACATATTCTAACCTCAAACAACACTAGACATACCATTTAGTGGTTCAGCGATATGTTTATGAGTTCTTAGCCCATTGGGACCAAATTTCAACAAGTCTTTCTCCACACTTCTAAGCACTCTTCATGAATCTCTAGGACTTATAATCAACCAAATTTAATGTATTCTAACATATTTTAACCCCAAAAAACACTAGACAAGCCATTTAATCCTTCAAAACAATGTTTGTGGGTTCTTAGCCCATTTGGGACCAAATTTCAGCAAGTTTTTCTACACACTTCTAAACACTCTTCATGCATCTCTAGCACTTGTAATCAATCAAATTTATTGTATTCTAACATATTCTAACCCTAAAATCACTAGACAAATCCATTTAGTGGTTCAACACAATGTTTCCGAGGTCTTAGCCCATTTGGGACCAAATTTCAACAAGTCCTTCTCCATACATCTAAACATTCTTCATGCATCTCTAGCACTTGTAATCAATCAAATTCATTGCACTCTAACATATTCTAACCCCAACCAACACCAGACATGCCATTTAGTGGTTCAACACAATGTTTCCGCGTTCTTTGCCCATTTGGAACCAAATTTCAGCAAGTTTTTCTACATACTTCTAAACACTCTTCATGCATCTCTAGCACTTGTAATCAATCAAATTTATTGTATTCCCAAATATTCCAACCTCAAACAACACTAGACATACCATTTAGTGAATCATCGCAATGTTTATGAGTTCTTAGCCGATTGGGAACAAATTTCAACAAGTCTTTCTCCACACTTCTAAGCACTCTTCATGCATCTCTAGGACTTAAAATCAATCAAATTTAATGTATTCTAACATATTTTAACCCCAAAAAACACTAGACAAGCCATTTAATCCTTCAAAACAATGCTTGTGGGTTCTTAGCCCATTTCGTACCAAATTTCAGCAAGTTTTTCTACACACTTCTAAACACTCTTCATGCATCTCTTGCACTTGTAATCAATCAAATTTATTTTATTCTAACATATTTTAATCCTAAAAACACTAGACAAAGCCATTTAATGCTTCAAAGCAATGTTTGTGGGTTCTTAGCCCATTTCGGACCAAATTTCAGCAAGTTTTTCTACACACTTCTACACATTTTTCACGCATCTCTAGCACTTATAATCAATCAAATTCAATGCACTCTAACATATTCTAACCCCAACCAGTACTAGACAGCCCATTTAGTAGTTCAACGCAATGTGTCTGAGTTCTTAGCCTATTTAGGACCAAATTTCAACAAGTCTTTCTACACACATCTAAACACTCTTCATGCATCTCTAGCACTTGTAATCATTCAAATTCAATATATTCTAATCTATTCTAGCCCCAAACAACACTGGACAAGCCATTTACTGTTTCAAAGACATGTTTGTGGGTTTTTAGCCTATTTGGACCAAATTTCAACAAGTCTTTCTCCACACTTCTAAATACTCATCATGTATCTCTAGCACTTGTAATCTATCAAATTTATTGTATTCTAACATATTCTTACCCCAAAAAACACTAGACAAGCCATTTAATGCTTCAAAGCAATGTTTGCGGATCCTAGCCCATTTTGGACAAAATTTCAGCAAGTTTTTCTACACACTTCTACACACTCTACATGCATCTCTAGCACTTGTAATCAATCAAATTCATTGCACTCTAACATGTTCTAACCCCAACCAACACTAGACAGCCCATTTAGTGGTTCAACACAATGTGTCTGAGTTCTTAGCCCATTTGGGACCAAATTTCAACAAGTCTTTCTCCACACATCTAAACACTCTTCATGCATCTCTAGCACTTGTAATCAATCAAATTTATTGTATTCCCAAATATTCCAACCTCAAACAACACTAGACATACCATTTAGTGAATCATCGCAATGTTTATGAGTTCTTAGCCGATTGGGAACAAATTTCAACAAGTCTTTCTCCACACTTCTAAGCACTCTTCATGCATCTCTAGGACTTAAAATCAATCAAATTTATTGGATTCTAACATATTCTAACCCTAAAAACACAAGATAAAGCCATTTAATGCTTCAAAGCAATGTTTGTGGGCTCTTAGCCCATTTCGGACCAAATTTTACCAAGTTTTTCTACACACTTCTACACACTTCTACACACTTCTACACACTCTTCATGCATCTCTAGCACTTGTAATCAATCAAATTCATTGCACTATAACAATGTTTCCGAGTTCTTAGCCCATTTGGGACCAAATTTCAACAAGTCTTGCTCCATACATCTAAACACTCTTTATGCATCTCTAGCACTTATAATCAATCAAATTCAATATATTCTAATCTATTATAACCCCAAACAACACTGGACAAGCCATTTACTACTTTAAAGACATGTTTGTGGGTTCTTAGCCCATTTGGGACCAAATTTCAACAAGTCTTTTTCCACACTTCTAAATACTCTTCATGTATCTCTAGCACTTGTAATCTATCAAAATTATTGTATTCTAACATATTCGAACGCCAAAAAACACTAGACAAGCCGTTTAATGCTTCAAAAGCAATATTTGTGGGTTCTTTGCCCATGTCAGACTAAATTTAAGCAAGTTTTTCTAAACACTTTTAAACACTCCTCATGCATCTCTAGCATTTTTAATCATTCAAATTCATTGTATTCTATCATATTCTAACCTCGAAAAATACTAGACATGCCATTTAGTGGTTCAACGCAATGTTTCTGAGTTCTTAGCCCATTTGGGACCAAATTTCAACAAGTCTTTCTCCACACATCTAAACAATCTTCATGCATCTCTAGCACTTGTAATCAATCAAATTCATTGTATTCTAACATATTGTAACCTCAAATAACACTACACAAGTCATTTACTGCTTCAAAGCAATGTTTTTGGGTTCTTAGCCCATCTCGGACGGAATTTCAGCAAGTTTTTCTACATACTTCTAAACACCCTTCATGCATCTCTAGCACTTGTAATAAATCAAATTCATTGTATTCCAACATATTCTACCCTGAAACAACACTAGACATACCATTTACTGCTTTAGCGCAATGTTTCTGCGTTCTTAGCCCATTAGGACCAAATTTGAACTAGTCTTCCTCCACATTTCTAAACACCCTTCGTGCATCTCTATCACTTGTAATCTATTAAATTTATTGTATTAGAACATATACTAACCCCAAAAACACAAGACTTGCCATTTATTCGTTCAAAGCAATGTTTGTGGGTTCTTAGCCCATTTTGGACAAAATTTCAGCAAGTTTTTCTACACACTTCTACACACTCTACATGCATCTCTAGCACCTGTAATCAATCAAATTCATTGCACTCTAACATGTTCTAACCCCAACCAACACTAGACAGCCCATTTAGTGGTTTAACGCAATGTGTCTAAGTTCCTAGCCAATTTGGGACCAAATTTCAACAAGTCTTTCTCTACACATCTAAACACTCTTCATGCATCTCTAGCACTTGTAATCACTCAAACTTATTGTATTCTAACATATTCTAAACCCAAAAAACACTAGACAATCGATTTAGTGGTTCAACACAATGTTTCCGAGTTCTTAGCCCATTTCGGACCAAATTTCAACAAGTATTTCTCCACACTTCTAAACATTCTTCATGCATCTCTAGCACTTATAATCAATCAAATTTATTGGATTCTAACATATTCTAACCCCAAATAACACTAGACAAGCCATTTAATGCTTCTAAACAATGTTTGTGGGTTCTTAGCCCATTTCGGACCAAATTTCAGCAAGTCTTTCTCTACACATCTAAACACTCTTCATGCATCTCTAGCACTTGTAATCAATCAAATTTATTGGATTCTAACATATTCTAACCCCAAATAACACTAGACAAGCCATTTAATGCTTCTAAACAATGTTTGTGGGTTCTTAGCCCATTTCGGACCAAATTTCAGCAAGTTTTTCTACACACTTCTAAACACTCTTCATGCATATCTAGCACTTGTAATCAATCAAATTTATTGTATTCTAACATATTTTAACCCCAAAAAAGACTAGACATGCCATTTAGTGGTTCAACACAATGTTTATGAGTTCTTTGCCCATTTGGGACCAAATTTCAACACGTCTTTCTCCACACATCTAAACAATCTTCATGCATCTCTAGCACTTGTAATCAATCAAATTCATTGTATTATAACATATTGTAATCCCAAATAACACTAGACAAGCCATTTATTGCTACAAAGCAATGTTTTTGGTTCTTAGCCCATCTCAGACCGAATTTCAGCAAGTTTTTCTACATACTTCTAAACACTCTTCATGCATCTCTAGCACTTGTAATCAATCAAATTTATTGTATTCCAACATATTCCAACGTCAAACAACACTAGACATACAATTTAGTGGTTCAGCACAATGTTTATGAGTTCTTAGCCCATTGGGACCAAATTTCAACAAGTCTTTCTCCACACTTCTAAGCACTCTTCATGCATCTCTAGGACTTATAATCAATCAAATTTAATGTATTCTAACATATTTTAACCCCAAAAAACACTAGACAAGCCATTTAATCCTTCAAAACAATGTTTGTGGGTTCTTAGCCCATTTCGGACCAAATTTTAGCAAGTTTTTCTACACACTTCTAAACACTCTTCATGCCTCTCTAGCACTTGTAATCAATCAAATTCATTGCACTCTAACATATTCTAACCCCAACCAACACCAGACATGCCATTTAGTGGTTCAACACAATGTTTCTGAGTTCTTTGCCCATTTGGGACCAAATTTCAACAAGTCTTTCTCCACACATCTAAACAATCTTCATGCATCTCTAGCACTTGTAATCAATCAAATTCATTGTATTATAACATATTGTAATCCCAAATAACACTAGACAAGCCATTTATTGCTACAAAGCAATGTTTTTGGTTCTTAGCCCATCTCAGACCGAATTTCAGCAAGTTTTTCTACATACTTCTAAACACTCTTCATGCATCTCTAGCACTTGTAATCACTCAAACTTATTGTATTCTAACATATTCTAAACCCAAAAATCACTAGACAATCGATTTAGTGGTTCAACACAATGTTTCCGAGTTCTTAGCCCATTTCGGACCAAATTTCAACAAGTCTTTCTCCACACTTCTAAGCACTCTTCATGCATCTCTAGGACTTAAAATCAATCAAATTTAATGTATTCTAACATATTTTAACCCCAAAAAACACTAGACAAGCCATTTAATCCTTCAAAACAATGTTTGTGGGTTCTTAGCCCATTTCGGACCAAATTTCAGCAAGTTTTTCTACACACTTCTATACACTTCTACACACTCTTCACGCATCTTTACCACTTGTAATCAATCAATTTCATTGCACTCTAACATATTCTAATCCCAACCAACACTAGACAGCCCATTTAGTCGTTCAACACAATGTGTCTGAGTTCTTAGCCCATTTGGGACCAAATTTCAACAAGTCTTTCTCCACACATCTAAACACTCTTCATGCATCTCTAGCACTTGTAATCAATCAAATTTATTGTATTCCCAAATATTCCAACCTCAAACAACACTAGACATACCATTTAGTGAATCATCGCAATGTTTATGAGTTCTTAGCCGATTGGGAACAAATTTCAACAAGTCTTTCTCCACACTTCTAAGCACTCTTCATGCATCTCTAGGACTTAAAATCAATCAAATTTAATGTATTCTAACATATTTTAACCCCAAAAAACACTAGACAAGCCATTTAATCCTTCAAAACAATGTTTGTGGGTTCTTAGCCCATTTGGGACCAAATTTCAGCAAGTTTTTCTACACACTTCTAAACACTCTTCATGCATCTCTAGCACTTGTAATCAATCAAATTTATTGTATTCTAACATATTCTAACCATAAAATCACTAGACAAAGCCATTTAATGCTACAAAGCAATGTTTGTGGGTTCTTAGCCCATTTTGGACCAAATTTCAGCAAGTTTTTCTACACACTTCTACACACTCTTCACGCATCTCTACCACTTGTAATCAATCAATTTCATTGCACTCTAACATATTCTAATCCCAACCAACACTAGACAGCCCATTTAGTCGTTCAACACAATGTGTCTGAGTTCTTAGCCCATTTGGGACCAAATTTCAACAAGTCTTTCTCCACCCATCTAAACACTCTTCATGCATCTCTAGCACTTGTAATCAATCAAATTTATTGTATTCCCAAATATTCCAACCTCAAACAACACTAGACATACCATTTAGTGAATTAGCGCAATGTTTATGAGTTCTTAGCCGATTGGGAACAAATTTCAACAAGTCTTTCTCCACACTTCTAAGCACTCTTCATGCATCTCTAGGACTTAAAATCAATCAAATTTAATGTATTCTAACATATTTTAACCCCAAAAAACACTAGACAAGCCATTTAATCCTTCAAAACAATGTTTGTGGGTTCTTAGCCCATTTCGGACCAAATTTCAGCAAGTTTTTCTACACACTTCTATACACTTCTACACACTCTTCACGCATCTTTACCACTTGTAATCAATCAATTTCATTGCACTCTAACATATTCTAATCCCAACCAACACTAGACAGCCCATTTAGTCGTTCAACACAATGTGTCTGAGTTCTTAGCCCATTTGGGACCAAATTTCAACAAGTCTTTCTCCACACATCTAAACACTCTTCATGCATCTCTAGCACTTGTAATCAATCAAATTTATTGTATTCCCAAATATTCCAACCTCAAACAACACTAGACATACCATTTAGTGAATCATCGCAATGTTTATGAGTTCTTAGCCGATTGGGAACAAATTTCAACAAGTCTTTCTCCACACTTCTAAGCACTCTTCTTGCATCTCTAGCACTTGTAATCAATCAAATTTATTGTATTCTAATATATTCTATCCCTAAAAAACACTAGATAAAGCCATTTAATGCTTCAAAGCAATGTTTGTGGGTTCTTAGCCCATTTCAGACAAAATTTTGGCAAGTTTTTCTACACACTCTTCATGCATCTCTACACTTGTAATCAATCAAATTCATTGCATTCTAACATATTCTAACCCAAACCAACACTAGACAGCCCATTAAGTGGTTCAACGCAATGTGTCTGAGTTCTTAGCCCATTTGGGACCAAATTTCAACATGTCTTTCTCCACAAATATAAACACTCTTCATGCATCTCTAGCACTTGTACTCAATAAAATTCAGTATATTCTAAGCTATTCTAACCCCAAACAACACTGGACAAGCCATTTACAGCTTCAAAGACATGTTAGTGGGTTCTTACCCTATTTGGGACCAAATTTCAGCAAGTTTTTCTACACACTTCTAAACACTCTTCATGCATCTCTAGCACTTGTAATCAATCAAATTTATTGTATTCTAACATATTCTAACCATAAAATCACTAGACAAAGCCATTTAATGCTACAAAGCAATGTTTGTGGGTTCTTAGCCCATTTTGGACCAAATTTCAGCAAGTTTTTCTACACACTTCTATACACTTCTACACACTCTTCACGCATCTCTACCACTTGTAATCAATCAATTTCATTGCACTCTAACATATTCTAATCCCAACCAACACTAGACAGCCCATTTAGTCGTTCAACACAACGTGTCTGAGTTCTTAGCCCATTTGGGACCAAATTTCAACAAGTCTTTCTCCACCCATCTAAACACTCTTCATGCATCTCTAGCACTTGTAATCAATTAAATTTATTGTATTCCCAAATATTCCAACCTCAAACAACACTAGACATACCATTTAGTGAATCATCGCAATGTTTATGAGTTCTTAGCCGATTGGGAACAAATTTCAACAAGTCTTTCTCCACACTTCTAAGCACTCTTCATGCATCTCTAGGACTTAAAATCAATCAAATTTAATGTATTCTAACATATTTTAACCCCAAAAAACACTAGACAAGCCATTTAATCCTTCAAAACAATGTTTGTGGGTTCTTAGCCCATTTCGGACCAAATTTCAGCAAGTTTTTCTACACACTTCTATACACTTCTACACACTCTTCACGCATCTTTACCACTTGTAATCAATCAATTTCATTGCACTCTAACATATTCTAATCCCAACCAACACTAGACAGCCCATTTAGTCGTTCAACACAATGTGTCTGAGTTCTTAGCCCATTTGGGACCAAATTTCAACAAGTCTTTCTCCACACATCTAAACACTCTTCATGCATCTCTAGCACTTGTAATCAATCAAATTTATTGTATTCCCAAATATTCCAACCTCAAACAACACTAGACATACCATTTAGTGAATCATCGCAATGTTTATGAGTTCTTAGCCGATTGGGAACAAATTTCAACAAGTCTTTCTCCACACTTCTAAGCACTCTTCATGCATCTCTAGGACTTAAAATCAATCAAATTTAATGTATTCTAACATATTTTAACCCCAAAAAACACTAGACAAGCCATTTAATCCTTCAAAACAATGTTTGTGGGTTCTTAGCCCATTTCGGACCAAATTTCAGCAAGTTTTTCTACACACTTCTATACACTTCTACACACTCTTCACGCATCTTTACCACTTGTAATCAATCAATTTCATTGCACTCTAACATATTCTAATCCCAACCAACACTAGACAGCCCATTTAGTCGTTCAACACAATGTGTCTGAGTTCTTAGAATTTATTTACTTCTACACACTTCTAAACACTCTTCATGCATCTCTAGCACTTGTAATCAATCAAATTTATTGTATTCTAAAATAATCTAACCATAAAATCACTAGACAAAGCCATTTAACGCTACAAAGCAATGTTTGTGTGTTCTTAGCCCATTTTGGACCAAATTTCAGCAAGTTTTTCTACACACCTCTATACACTTCTACACACTCTTCACGCATCTCTACCACTTGTAATCAATCAATTTCATTGCACTCTAACATATTCTAATCCCAACCAACACTAGACAGCCCATTTAGTCGTTCAACACAACGTGTCTGAGTTCTTAGCCCATTTGGGACCAAATTTCAACAAGTCTTTCTCCACACATCTAAACACTCTTCATGCATCTCTAGCACTTGTAATCAATCAAATTTATTGTATTCCCAAATATTCCAACCTCAAACAACACTAGACATACCATTTAGTGAATCATCGCAATGTTTATGAGTTCTTAGCCGATTGGGAACAAATTTCAACAAGTCTTTCTCCACACTTCTAAGCACTCTTCATGCATCTCTAGGACTTAAAATCAATCAAATTTAATGTATTCTAACATATTTTAACCCCAAAAAACACTAGACAAGCCATTTAATCCTTCAAAACAATGTTTGTGGGTTCTTAGCCCATTTCGGAATAAATTTCGGCAAGGCTTTCTATACATTTCTAAACACTCTTCATGCATCTCTAACACTTGTAAGCAATCAAATTCATTGTATTCTAACAGATTCAAACCCCAAACAAAACTAGATTAATCATTTAGTTGTTCAAAGTAATGTTTCCGAGTTCTTAGCCCATTTGGGACCCAATTTCAACAAGTGTTTCTCCACACGTCTAAAAACTTTTCATGAATCTCTAGCACTTGTAATTAATAAAATTTATTGTACTCTAACATATTATATCCCCAAACAACACTAGATAAGTCATTTGGTGGTTTAACGCAATGTTTCCGAGTTCTTAGCCCATTTGTGACCCAATTTCAACAAGTCTTTCTCTACACTTCTAAACATTTTCCATGCATCTCTAGCACTGTTTCTCAATCAAATTTATTGTATTCTAACATATTCTAACCCCAAACAACACTAGACAAGCCATTTATTGCTAAAAAGCAATGTTTATGGGTTCTTAGCCCATTTCAGACCAAATTTCAGCAAGTTTTTCTACACACTTCTATACACTTCTACACACTCTTCACGCATCTCTACCACTTGTAATCAATCAATTTCATTGCACTCTAACATATTCTAATCCCAACCAACACTAGACAGCCCATTTAGTCGTTCAACACAATGTGTCTGAGTTCTTAGCCCATTTGGGACCAAATTTCAACAAGTCTTTCTCCACACATCTAAACACTCTTCATGCATCTCTAGCACTTGTAATCAATCAAATTTATTGTATTCCCAAATATTCCAACCTCAAACAACACTAGACATACCATTTAGTGAATCAGCGCAATGTTTATGAGTTCTTAGCCGATTGGGAACAAATTTCAACAAGTCTTTCTCCACACTTCTAAGCACTCTTCATGCATCTCTAGGACTTAAAATCAATCAAATTTAATGTATTCTAACATATTTTAACCCCAAAAAACACTAGACAAGCCATTTAATCCTTCAAAACAATGTTTGTGGGTTCTTAGCCCATTTCGGACCAAATTTCAGCAAGTTTTTCTACACACTTCTATACACTTCTACACACTCTTCACGCATCTTTACCACTTGTAATCAATCAATTTCATTGCACTCTAACATATTCTAATCCCAACCAACACTAGACAGCCCATTTAGTCGTTCAACACAATGTGTCTGAGTTCTTAGCCCATTTGGGACCAAATTTCAACAAGTCTTTCTCCACACATCTAAACACTCTTCATGCATCTCTAGCACTTGTAATCAATCAAATTTATTGTATTCCCAAATATTCCAACCTCAAACAACACTAGACATACCATTTAGTGAATCATCGCAATGTTTATGAGTTCTTAGCCGATTGGGAACAAATTTCAACAAGTCTTTCTCCACACTTCTAAGCACTCTTCATGCATCTCTAGGACTTAAAATCAATCAAATTTAATGTATTCTAACATATTTTAACCCCAAAAAACACTAGACAAGCCATTTAATCCTTCAAAACAATGTTTGTGGGTTCTTAGCCCATTTGGGACCAAATTTCAACAAGTCTTTCTCCACACATCTAAACACTCTTCATGCATCTCTAGCACTTGTAATCAATCAAATTTATTGTATTCTAACATATTCTAACCCCAAACAACACTAAACAAAGCCATTTAATGCTTCAGAGCAATGTTTGTGGCTGCTTAGCCCTTTTTGGACCAAATTTCAACAAGACTTTCTCCACACTTCTAAACACTCATCATGTATCTCTAGCACTTGTAATCAATCAAATTCATTGCACTCTAACATATTCTAACCCCAAACAACACTAGACAGGCCAATTAGTGTTCAACGCAATGTGTCCAATTTCATAGCCCATTTGGGACCAAATTTCAACAAGTCTTTATCTAAACACTCTTCATGCATCTCTAGCACTTGTCATCACCCAAAATTATTGTATTCTAACATATTCTAACCCCAAACAACACTAGACATCATTTAGTGAATTAGCGCAATGTTTATGAGTTCTTAGCCGATTGGGAACCAAATTTCAACAAGTCTTTCTCCACACTTCTAAAGCACTCTTCATGCATCTCTAGGACTTAAAATCAATCAAATTTAATGTATTCTAACATATTCTTAACCCCAAAAAACACTAGACAAGCCATTTAATGCTTCAAAACAATGTTTGTGGGTTCTTAGCCCATTTGAGACCAAATTTCAGCAAGTTTTTCTACACACTTCTATACACTTCTACACACTCTTCACGCATCTCTACCACTTGTAATCAATCAATTTCATTGCACTCTAACATATTCTAATCCCAACCAACACTAGACAGCCCATTTAGTCGTTCAACACAATGTGTCTGAGTTCTTAGCCCATTTGGGACCAAATTTCAACAAGTCTTTCTCCACACATCTAAACACTCTTCATGCATCTCTAGCACTTGTAATCAATCAAATTTATTGTATTCCCAAATATTCCAACCTCAAACAACACTAGACATACCATTTAGTGAATCATCGCAATGTTTATGAGTTCTTAGCCGATTGGGAACAAATTTCAACAAGTCTTTCTCCACACTTCTAAGCACTCTTCATGCATCTCTAGGACTTAAAATCAATCAAATTTAATGTATTCTAACATATTTTAACCCCAAAAAACACTAGACAAGCCATTTAATCCTTCAAAACAATGTTTGTGGGTTCTTAGCCCATTTCGGACCAAATTTCAGCAAGTTTTTCTACACACTTCTATACACTTCTACACACTCTTCACGCATCTTTACCACTTGTAATCAATCAATTTCATTGCACTCTAACATATTCTAATCCCAACCAACACTAGACAGCCCATTTAGTCGTTCAACACAATGTGTCTGAGTTCTTAGCCCATTTGGGACCAAATTTCAACAAGTCTTTCTCCACACATCTAAACACTCTTCATGCATCTCTAGCACTTGTAATCAATCAAATTTATTGTATTCCCAAATATTCCAACCTCAAACAACACTAGACATACCATTTAGTGAATCATCGCAATGTTTATGAGTTCTTAGCCGATTGGGAACAAATTTCAACAAGTCTTTCTCCACACTTCTAAGCACTCTTCATGCATCTCTAGGACTTAAAATCAATCAAATTTAATGTATTCTAACATATTTTAACTCCAAAAAACACTAGACAAGCCATTTAATCCTTCAAAACAATGTTTGTGGGTTCTTAGCCCATTTCGGACCAAATTTCAGCAAGTTTTTCTACACACTTCTATACACTTCTACACACTCTTCATGCATCTCTAGCACTTGTAATCAATCAAATTTATTGTATTCTAACATATTCTTACCATAAAATCACTAGACAAAGCCATTTAATGCTACAAAGCAATGTTTGTGGGTTCTTAGCCCATTTTGGACCAAATTTCAGCAAGTTTTTCTACACACTTCTATACACTTCTACACACTCTTCACGCATCTCTACCACTTGTAATCAATCAATTTCATTGCACTCTAACATATTCTAATCCCAACCAACACTAGACAGCCCATTTAGTCGTTCAACACAATGTGTCTGAGTTCTTAGCCCATTTGGGACCAAATTTCAACAAGTCTTTCTCCACACATCTAAACACTCTTCATGCATCTCTAGCACTTGTAATCAATCAAATTTATTGTATTCCCAAATATTCCAACCTCAAACAACACTAGACATACCATTTAGTGAATCATCGCAATGTTTATGAGTTCTTAGCCGATTGGGACCAAATTTCAACAAGTCTTTCTCCACACTTCTAAGCACTCTTCATGCATCTCTAGGACTTAAAATCAATCAAATTTAATGTATTCTAACATATTTTAACCCCAAAAAACACTAGACAAGCCATTTAATCCTTCAAAACAATGTTTGTGAGTTCTTAGCCCATTTGGGACCAAATTTCAACAAGTCTTTCTCCACACTTCTATACACTTCTACACACTCTTCACGCATCTCTACCACTTGTAATCAATCAATTTCATTGCACTCTAACATATTCTAATCCCAACCAACACTAGACAGCCCATTTAGTCGTTCAACACAATGTGTCTGAGTTCTTAGCCCATTTGGGACCAAATTTCAACAAGTCTTTCTCCACACATCTAAACACTCTTCATGCATCTCTAGCACTTGTAATCAATCAAATTTATTGTATTCCCAAATATTCCAACCTCAAACAACACTAGACATACCATTTAGTGAATCATCGCAATGTTTATGAGTTCTTAGCCGATTGGGAACAAATTTCAACAAGTCTTTCTCCACACTTCTAAGCACTCTTCATGCATCTCTAGGACTTAAAATCAATCAAATTTAATGTATTCTAACATATTTTAACTCCAAAAAACACTAGACAAGCCATTTAATCCTTCAAAACAATGTTTGTGGGTTCTTAGCCCATTTCGGACCAAATTTCAGCAAGTTTTTCTACACACTTCTATACACTTCTACACACTCTTCATGCATCTCTAGCACTTGTAATCAATCAAATTTATTGTATTCTAGCATATTCTAACCCCAAACAACACAAGACAAGCCATTTAGTGGTTCAACGCAATGTTTCCGAGTTCTTAGCCCATTTTGGAATAAATTTCGGCATGGCATTCTACACACTTCTAAACACTCTTCATGCATCTCTAACACTTGTAATCAATCAAATTCATTTTATTCTAACATATTTAAACTTAAAACAAAACTAGATAAATCATTTAGTTGTTCAAAGCAATGTTTCCGAGTTCTTAGCCCATTTGGGACCAAATTTCAACAAGTCTTTCTCCACACTTCTAAAGACTCTTCATGCATCTATTGCACTTGTAATCAATCAAATTCATTGTATTCTAACATATTCTAACCCCAAACAACACTAGATAAATCATTTAGTGGTTCAACGCAATGTTTCCGAGTTCTTAGGCCATTTGGGACCCAATTTCAACGAGTCTTTCTTCACACTTCTAAACACTCTTCATGCATCTCTAGCACTTGTAAACAATCAAATTTATTGTATTCTAGCATATTCTAACCCCAAACAACACAAGACAAGCCATTTAGTGGTTCAACGCAATGTTTCCGAGTTCTTAGCCCATTTTGGAATAAATTTCGACAAGTCTTTCTACACACTTCTAAACACTCTTCATGCATATCTAAAACTTGTAATCAATCAAATTTATTGTATTCTAACATATTCTAACCCCAAATAACACTAGATTAATCATTTAGTTGTTCAACGTAATGTTTCCGAGTTCTTAGCCCATTTGGGACCCAATATCAACGAGTCTTTCTCCACACTTCTAAACACTCTTCATGCATCTCTAGCACTTGTAATCAATCAAGTTTATTGTACTCTAGCATATTCTAACCCCAAACAACACTAGACAAGCCATTTAGTCGTTCAACGCAATGTTTCCGAGTTCTTAGCCCATTTTGGAGCAAATTTCAGCAAGTCTTTCTACACACTTCTAAACACTCTTCATGCATCTCTAAAACTTGTAATCAATCAAATTTATTGTATTCTAACATATTCCAACCCCAAATAACACTATACAAGCCATTTACTACTCCAAAGACATGTTTATCGATTCTTAGCCCATTTGGGACCAAATTTCAACAAGTCTTTCTCCACACTTCTAAAGACTCTTCATGCATCTATTGCACTTGTAATCAATCAAATTCATTGTATTCTAACATATTCTAACCCCAAAGAGAACTAGATAAATCATTTAGTGGTTCAACGCAATGTTTCCGAGTTCTTAGCCCATTTGGGACCCAATATCAACGAGTCTTTCTCCACACTTCTAAACACTCTTCATGCATCTCTAGCACTTGTAAACAATCAAATTTATTGTATTCTAGCATATTCTAACCCCAAACAACACAAGACAAGCCATTTAGTGGTTCAACGCAGTGTTTCCGAGTTCTTAGCCCATTTTGGAATAAATTTTGGCAAGGCTTTCTACACACTTCTAAACACTCTTCATGCATCTCTAACACTTGTAATCAATCAAATTCATTGTATTCTAACATATTTAAACCCCAAACAAAACTAGATAAATCATTTAGTTGTTCAAAGCAATGTTTCCGAGTTCTTAGCCCATTTGGGACCAAATTTCAACAAGTCTTTCTCCACACTTCTAAAGACTCTTCATGCATGTATTGCACTTGTAATCAATCAAATTCATTGTATTCTAACATATTCTAAGCCCAAACAACACAAGACAAGCAATTTAGTGGTTCAACGCAATGTTTCCGAGTTTTTAGCCCATTTTGGAATAAATTTCGGCAAGGCTTTCTACACACTTCTAAACACTCTTCATGCATCTCTAACACTTGTAAGCAATCAAATTCATTGTATTCTAACATATTCAAACCCCAAACAAAACTAGATTAATCATTTAGTTGTTCAAAGTAATGTTTCCGAGTTCTTAGCCCATTTGGGACCCAATTTCAACAAGTGTTTCTCCACACGTCTAAAAACTTTTCATGAATCTCTAGCACTTGTAATTAATAAAATTTATTGTACTCTAACATATTATAACCCCAAAAAATACTAGATAAGTCATTTAGTGGTTCAACGCAATGTTTCCGAGTTCTTAGCCCATTTGTGACCCAATTTCAACAAGTCTTTCTCCACACTTCTAAACACTTTTCATACATCTCTAGCACTGTTTCTCAATCAAATTTATTGTATTCTAACATATTCTAACCCCAAAAAACACTAGAAAATTCATTTAGTGGTTCAACGCAATGTTTCTGAGTTCTTAGCCCATATGGGACACAATTTCAAGAACTCTTTCTCCACACTTCTAAACACTCTTCATGCATCTCTAGCACTTGTAATCAATCAAATTTATTGTATTCTAGCATATTCTAACCCCAAACAACACTAGATAAGCCATTTAGTGGCTCAACGCAATGTTTTCGATTTCTTAGCCCATTTTGGACCAAATTTCGGCAAGGCTTTCTACACACTTCTAAACACTCTTCATGCATCTCTAACATTTGTAATCAATCAAATTCATTGTATTCTAATATATTCTTTCCCCAAACAACACTAAATAAATCATTTAGTTGTTCAAAGCAATGTTTTTGTGTTCTTAGCCATTTGGGACCCAATTTCAACAAGTCTTTCTCCACACTTCTTATCACTCTTCATGCATCTCTAGCACTTGTAATCAATCAAATTTATTGTATTCTAACATATTCTAACCCCAAACAACACTATATAAGTCATTTAGTGGTTCAACGCAATGTTTTTGTGTTCTTAGCCCATTTGGGACCCAATTTCAACAAGTCTTTCTCCACACTTCTAAACACTCTTCATGCATCTCTAGCACTTGTAATCAATCGAATTTATTGTATTGTAATAAATTCTAACCCGAAACAACACTAGATAAGTCATTTAGTGGTTCAACGCAATGTTTCCGAGTTCTTAGCCCATTTGGGACCCAATTTCAACAAGTCTTTCTCCACACTTCTAAACACTTTTCATGCATCTCTAGCACTGTCAGTCAATCAAATTTATTGTATTCTAACATATTCTAATCCCAAAAAACACTAGATAAGTCATTTAGTGGTTCAACGCAATGTTTCCGAGTTCTTAGCCCATATGGGACCCAATTTCAAGAAGTCTTTCTACACACTTCTAAACACTCTTCATGCATCTCTAGCACTTGTAATCAATCAAGTTTATTGTACTCTAGCATATTCTAACCCCAAACAACACTAGACAAGCCATTTAGTCGTTCAACGCAATGTTTCCGAGTTCTTAGCCCATTTTGGAGCAAATTTCAGCAAGTCTTTCTACACACTTTTAAACACTCTTCATGCATCTCTAAAACTTGTAATCAATCAAATTTATTGTATTCTAACATATTCTAACCCCAAATAACACTATACAAGCCATTTACTACTCCAAAGACATGTTTATCGATTCTTAGCCCATTTTGGACCAAATTTCAACAAGTCTTTCTCCACACTTCTAAAGACTCTTCATGCATCTATTGCACTTGTAATCAATCAAATTCATTGTATTCTAACATATTCTAACCCCAAAGAGAACTAGATAAATCATTTAGTGGTTCAACGCAATGTTTCCGAGTTCTTAGCCCATTTGGGACCCAATATCAACGAGTCTTTCTCCACACTTCTAAACACTCTTCATGCATCTCTAGCACTTGTAAACAATCAAATTTATTGTATTCTAGCATATTCTAACCCCAAACAACACAAGACAAGCCATTTAGTGGTTCAACGCAATGTTTCCGAGTTCTTAGCCCATTTTGGAATAAATTTCGGCAAGGCTTTCTACACACTTCTAAACACTCTTCATGCATCTCTAACACTTGTAATCAATCAAATTCATTGTATTCTAACATATTTAAACCCCAAACAAAACTAGATAAATCATTTAGTTGTTCAAAGCAATGTTTCCGAGTTCTTAGCCCATTTGGGACCAAATTTCAACAAGTCTTTCTCCACACTTCTAAAGACTCTTCATGCATGTATTGCACTTGTAATCAATCAAATTCATTGTATTCTAACATATTCTAACCCCAAACAAACCTAGATAAATCATTTAGTGGTTCAACGCAATGTTTCCGAGTTCTTAGGCCATTTGGGACCCAATTTCAACGAGTCTTTCTCCACACTTCTAAACACTCTTCATGCATCTCTAGCACTTGTAAACAATCAAATTTATTGTATTCTAGCATATTCTAACCCCAAACAACACAAGACAAGCCATTTAGTGGTTCAACGCAATGTTTCCGAGTTCTTAGCCCATTTTGGAATAAATTTCGGCAAGGCTTTCTACACACTTTTACAAACTCTTCATGCATCTCTAACACTTGTAATCAATCAAATTCATTGTATTCTAACA
The DNA here is from genome assembly GCA_036452645.1 of Capsella bursa-pastoris. Lineage (NCBI taxonomy): Eukaryota > Viridiplantae > Streptophyta > Magnoliopsida > Brassicales > Brassicaceae > Capsella > Capsella bursa-pastoris. The sequence continues at coordinate 8,762,754 of CP144192.1, forward strand.
TATTCAAACCCCAAACAAAACTAGATTAATCATTTAGTTGTTCAAAGTAATGTTTCCGAGTTCTTAGCCCATTTGGGACCCAATTTCAACAAGTGTTTCTCCACACGTCTAAAAACTTTTCATGAATCTCTAGCACTTGTAATTAATAAAATTTATTGTACTCTATCATATTATAGCCCCAAACAACACTAGATAAGTCATTTGGTGGTTGAACGCAATGTTTCCGAGTTCTTAGCCCATTTGGGACCCAATATCAACGAGTCTTTCTCCACACTTCTAAACACTCTTCATGCATCTCTAGCACTTGTAAACAATCAAATTTATTGTATTCTAGCATATTCTAACCCCAAACAACACAAGACAAGCAATTTAGTGGTTCAACGCAATGTTTCCGAGTTCTTAGCCCATTTTGGAATAAATTTCGGCAAGGCTTTCTACACACTTCTAAACACTCTTCATGCATCTCTAACACTTGTAAGCAATCAAATTCATTGTATTCTAACATATTCAAACCCCAAACAAAACTAGATTAATCATTTAGTTGTTCAAAGTAATGTTTCCGAGTTCTTAGCCCATTTGGGACCCAATTTCAACAAGTGTTTCTCCACACGTCTAAAAACTTTTCATGAATCTCTAGCACTTGTAATTAATAAAATTTATTGTACTCTAACATATTATAGCCCCAAACAACACTAGATAAGTCATTTGGTGGTTTAACGCAATGTTTCCGAGTTCTTAGCCCATTTGGGACCCAATTTCAACATGTCTTTCTCCACACTTCTAAACACTTTTCATGCATCTCTAGCACTGTTAATCAATCAAATTTATTGTATTCTAACATATTCTAACCCTAGAAAACACTAGATAAGTCATTTAGTGGTTCAACGCAATGATTCTGAGTTCTTAGCCCATATGGGAGCCAATTTCAACAAGTCTTTCTATACACTTCTAAACACTCTTCATGCATCTCTAGCACTTGTAATCAATCAATTTTATTGTACTCTAGCATATTATAACCCCAAACAACACTAGACAAACAATTTAGTCGTTCAACGCAATGTTTCCGAGTTATTAGCCCATTTTGGAGCAAATTTCAGCAAGTCTTTCTACACACTTCTAAACACTCTTCATGCATATCTAAAACTTGTAATCAATCAAATTTATTGTATTCTAACATATTCTAACCCCAAATAACACTATACAAGCCATTTACTACTCCAAAGACATGTTTATCGATTCTTAGCCCATTTTGGACCAAATTTCAACAAGTCTTTCTCCACACTTCTAAAGACTCTTCATGCATCTATTGCACTTGTAATCAATCAAATTCATTGTATTCTAACATATTCTAACCCCAAACAACACTAGATAAATCATTTAGTGGTTCAACGCAATGTTTCCGAGTTCTTAGCCCATTTGGGACCCAATTTCAACGAGTCTTTCTCCACACTTCTAAACACTCTTCATGCATCTCTAGCACTTGTAAACAATCAACTTTATTGTATTCTAGCATATTCTAACCCCAAACAACACAAGACAAGCCATTTAATGGTTCAACGCAATGTTTCCGAGTTTTTAGCCCATTTTGGAATAAATTTCGGCAAGGCTTTCTACACACTTCTAAACACTCTTCATGCATCTCTAACACTTGTAATCAATCAAATTAATTGTATTCTAACATATTCAAACCCCAAATAAAACTAGATTAATCATTTAGTTGTTCAAAGTAATGTTTCCGAGTTCTTAGCCCATTTGGGACCCAATTTCAACAACTCTTTCTCCACACTTCTAAACACTCTTAAAGCATATCTAGCACTTCTAATCAATCAAAATTCATTTTATTAGAACATATTCTAACCCCAAACAACACTAAACAAGCCATTTACTACTTCAAAGACTTGTTTGTTGGTTCTTAGCCCATTTGGGACCAAATTTCATCGTGTTTCTCCACACTTCTAAACACTATTCATGCATCTTTAGCACTTGTAATTAATCACATTCATTTAATTCTAACATATTCTAATCCCAAACAACACTAGACAAACCATTTATTGGTTCAGTGCAATGTTTGTGGGTGCTTAGCCTATTTCGGACCTAATTTCAGTAAGTCTTTCTACACACTTTTAAACACTCTTACTGCATCTCTAGCACTAGTAATCAATCAAATTTATTGTATTCTAACATATACTAAACCCAAACAAAATTTGACAAGCCATTTAATTCGTCAAAGCAATGTTTGTGGGTGCTTAGCCCATTTCGGACCAAATTTCAGCAAGTCTTTCTACACACTTCTAAATACTCTTCATGCATCTCTAGAACTTGCAATCAATCAAATTCATTGTATTCTAACATATTCTAAACCCCAACAACACTAGACAAGCCATTTACTGCTTCAAAGACATGTTTCTGGGTTCTTAGCCCATTTGGGACCAAATTTCAACAAGTCTTTCTCCACACTTCTAAACACTCTTCAATCATCTCTAGCACTTGTAATCAATCAAATTCATTGTATTCTAACATATTCTAACCCTAAAAAACCTAGACAAGCAATTTAATGCTTCAAAGTAATGTTTGTGGGTTTTTAGCCCATTTTGGACCAAATTTCAGCAAGTGTTTCTACACACTTCTAAACACTCTTCATGCATCTCTAGCACTTGTTATCAATCAAATTCGTTGTATTCTAACATATTCTAAACCCTAACAACACTAGACAAGCCATTTACTACTTCAAATACATGTTTGTGGGTTCTTAGCCCATTTTGGACCAAATTTCAACATGTCTTTCTCCACACTTCTTAACACTATTCATTCATCTTTAGCACTTGTAATCAATCACATTCAGTGTATTCTAACATATTCTAATCCCAAACAACATAAGACAAACCATTTAGTGGTTCAATGCAATGTTTATGAGTTCTTAGCCTATTTGGGACCAAATTTCAACAAGTCTTTCTCCACACTTATAAACACTCTTCATCCATGTCTAGCACTTGGAATCTATCAAATTTAGTTTATTATAACATATTCTAACCTTAATCAACACTAGACAAGCCATTCAATGCTTCAAAGCAATGATTGTGGGTGCTTAGCCCATTTCAGATCAAATTTCAGCAACTCTTTCTACACACTTTTAAACACTCTTCATGCATCTCAAGCACTTGTAATCAATAAAATTAATTTTATTCTAACATATTCTAAACCCTAACAACACTAGACAACCATTTTCAACAAGTCTTTCTCCACAGTTCTAAACACTATTCATGCATCTCTAGCAATTGTAATCAATCATATTTATTGTATTCTAAGATATTCTGACCCCAAACAACACCAGACGAGTCAATTAATGCTTCAAACCATTGTGTGTGGGTTCTTAGCCCATTTTGGACCAAATTTCAGCAAGTCTTACTTCACACTTCTAAACAATCTTCATGCATCTCTAGCACTTGCAATCAATCAAATTCGCTGTATTCTAACATATTCTAACAGCAAACAACACTAGACAAGCCATTTGCTGCTTCAAAGCAATGTTTGTGGGTTCTGAGCCCATTTCGGACCAAATTTCAGCAAGCCTTTCTACACACTTCTAAACAGTCTTCATGCATCTCTAGCACTTGTAATCAATCAAATTCATTGTATTCTAACATATTCTAAACCCCAACAACACTAGACAAGCCATTTACTGCTTCAAAGACATGTTTGTGGGTTCTTAGCCCATTGGGAACAAATTTCAACAAGTCTTTCTCGACACTTCAAAACACTCTTCATGCATCTCTAGCACTTGTAATCAATCAAATTCATTGTATTCAAACTTATTCGAAATCCTATCAACACTAGACAAGCCATTTACTGCTTCAAAGACATGTTTCTGGGTTCTTAGCCCATTTGGGACCAAATTTCAACAAGTCTTTCTCCACACTTCTAAACGCTCTTCATGCATCTCTAGCACTTGTAATCAATCAAATTCATTTTATTCTAACCCCAAACAAACCTAGCCAAGCTAGTTAATGCTTCAAAGCAATTATTGTGGGTTTTTAGCCCGTTTTGGACCAAATTTCAGCAAGTCTTTCTACACACTTCTAAACAATCTTCGTGCATCTCTCGCACTTGTTATCAATCAAAATTCATTTAGTTAGAACATATTCTAACCCCAAACAACACTAGACAAGCCATTTACTACTTCAAAGACTTGTTTGTTGGTTCTTAGCCCATTTGGGACCAAATTTCAACAAGTCTTTCTCCACACTTCTAAAAACTATTCATGCATATCTAGCACTTTTGATCAATCATATTCATTGTATCCTAACATATTCTAACCCCAAACAACCCAAGACAAACCATTTAGTGTTTCAATGCAATGTTTCTGAGTTCTTAGCCCATTTGGGACCAAATTTCAACAAGTCTTTCTCCAAACTTCTAAACACTCTTCATGCATCTCTAGCACTTGTAATCAATCAAATTTATTGTATTCTAACATATTCTAACCCCCAACAACACTAGACAAGCCATTTACTGCTTTAAAGACATGTTTGTGGGTTCTTAGCCCATTTGGGAACAAATTTCAACAAGTCTTTCTCGACACTTTCAAACACTCTTCATGCATCTCTAGCACTTGTTATCAATCAAAATTCATTTTATTAAAACATATTCTAATCTCAAACAACACTAGACAAGCCATTTACTACTTCAAAAACTTGTATGTTGGATCTTAGCCCATTTGGGACCAAATTTCAACAAGTCTTTCTCCACCATTCTAAACACTCTTACTGCATCTCTAGCACTAGTAATCAATCAAATTCATTGTATTCTAACATATTCTAACCCCAAAGCACACTAGACAAGCCATTTACTACTTCAAAGCAATGTTTGTGGGTTCTTAGCCCATTTCGTACCAAATTTCAGCAAGTCTTTCTACACATTTCTATTCACTCTTCATGCATCTCTAGCACTTGTAATCAATCAAATTCATCGTATTCTAACATATTTTAACCCCAAACAACACTAGACAAGCCATTTACTGCTTCAAAGACATGTTTGTAGGTTCTTAACCCATTTGGGACCAAATTTTAGCAAGTCTTTCTCCAAACTTCTAAACACTCTTCATGCTTCTATAGCAGTTGTAATCAATCAAATTTATTGTATTCTAACATATTCTAACCCCAAACAACATCAGACAAGCCATTTAATGTTTCAAACCAATGTTTGTGGGTTCTTAGCTTATTTCCGACCAAATTTCAGCAAGTCATTCTACACACTTCTAAAAACTCTTCATGCTTCTCTAGCACTGTTAATCAATCAAATTTATTGTATTCTATAATATTCTAGCCCCAAACAGCACTAGACAAGCTATTTAATACTTCAAAGTAATGTTTGTAGGTTCCTAGCCTATTTCGGACCAAATTTCAGCAAGTCTTTCTATACACTTCTAAACACTCTTCATGCATCTCTAGCACTTGTAATCAATCAAATTTATTGTATTCAAACATAATATAACCCCTGACAACATAAAACTAGCCATTTAATGCTTCAAACCAATGTTTGTGGGTTCTTAGCCCATTTCGTACCAAATTTCAGCAAGTCTTTCTACACACTTCTAAACACTCTTCATGCATCTCTAGCACTTGTAATCAATCAAATTCATTGTATTCTAACATATTCTAAAACCTAACAACACTAGTCAAGCCATTTACTGCTTCAAAGACATGTTTGTGGGTTCTTAACCCATTTGGGACCAAATTTTAACAAGTCTTTCTCAATACTTCTAAACACTATTCATGCATCTCTAGCACATGTCATCAATCATATTTATTGTATTATAACATATTCTAACCCCAAACAATATCAGAAAATCCATTTAATGCTTCAAACCAATGTTTGTGGGTTCTTAGCCCATTTTGGACCAAATTTCAGCAAGTCTTTCTACACTATTCATGCATCTCTAGCGCTTGCAATCAATCAAATTAATTGTATTCTAACATATTCTAACCCCAAATAAAACTAGACAAGCTATGTACTGCTTCAAACCAATGTTTGTGGGTTCTTAGCCCATTTCGGACCAAATTTCTGCAAGAGTTTCTATACACTTCTAAACACGCTTCATGCATCTCTCGCACTTGTAATCAATTAAATTCATTATATTATAAAATATTATTATCTCTAACAACACTAGACAAGCCATTTACTGATTCAAAAACATGTTTCTGGGTTCTTAGCCCAATTGGGACCACATTTCAACAAGTCTTTCTCCACACCTCTAAACAATCTTCATGCATCTCTAGCACTTGCAATCAATCAAATTCATTTTATTCTAACATATTCTAACCCCAAAGAACACTAGACAAGCCATTTACTACTTCAAAGCAATGTTTGTGGGTTCTTAGCCCATTTCGTACCAAATTTCAGCAAGTCTTTCTATACATTTCTATTCACTCTTCATGCATCTCTAGCACTTGTAATCAATCAAACTCATCGTATTCTAACATATTTTAACCCCAAACAACACTAGACAAGCCATTTACTGCTTCAAAGACATGTTTGTAGGTTCTTAGCCCATTTGGGACCAAATTTTAACAAGTCTTTCTCCACACTTCTAAACACTTTTCATGCTTCTATAGCAGTTTTAATCAGTCAAATTTATTGTATTCTAACATATTCTAACCCCAAACAACCTCAGACAAGCCATTTAATGTTTCAAACCAATGTTTGTGGGTTCTTAGCTTATTTCCGACCAAATTTCAACAAGTCATTCTACACACTTCTAAACACTCTTCATGCTTCTCTAGCACTTGTTTTAAATCAAATTTATTGTATTCTATAATATTCTAGCCCCAAACAACACTAGACAAGCTATTTAATACTTCAAAGTAATGTTTGTAGGTTCTTAGCCTATTTCGGACCAAATTTCAGTAAGTCTTTCTATACACTTCTAAACACTCTTCATGCATCTCTAGCACTTGTAATCAATCAAATTTATTGTATTCAAACATAATACAACCCCTGACAACATAAAACTAGCCATTTAATGCTTCAGACCAATGTTTGTGGGTTCTTAGCCCATTTCGTACCAAATTTCAGCAAGTCTTTCTACACACTTCTAAACACTCTTCATGCATCTCTAGCACTTGTAATCAATCAAATTCATTGTATTCTAACATATTCTAAAACCTAACAATACTAGTCAAGCCATTTACTGCTTCAAAGACATGTTTGTGGGTTCTTAACCCATTTGGGACCAAATTTCAACAAGTCTTTTTCAAAACTTCTAAACAATATTCATGCATCTCTAGCACTTGTAATCAATTAAATTCAATGTATTATAAAATATTCTAACCCCAAACAACATCAGAAAAGCCATTTAATGCTTCAAACCAATGTTTGTGGGTTCTTAGCCCAATTTGGACCAAATTTCAGCAAGTCTTTCTACACTCTTCATGCATCTCTAGCGCTTGCAATCAATCAAATTAATTGTATTCTAACATATTCTAACCCCAAATAACACTAGAAAAGCTATTTACTGCTTCAAACCAATGTTTGTGGGTTCTTAGCCCATTTCGGACCAAATTTCAGCAAGAGTTTCTATACACTTCTAAACACGCTTCATGCATCTCTCGCACTTGTAATCAATTAAATTCATTGTATTATAAAATATTATTATCTCTAACAACACTAGACAAGCCATTTACTGCTTCAAAGGCATGTTTTTGGCTTCTTAGCCCATTGGGACCAAATTTCAACAAGTCTTTCTCCACACTTCTAAACACTCTTCATGCATCTCTAGCACTTGCAATCAATCAAATTCATTGTATTCTAACATATTCTAACCCCAAACAACACTAGACAATCCATATACTGCTTCAAAGCAATGTTTGTGGGTTCTTAGCCCATTTCGGACCAAATTTCAGCAAGCCTTTCTACACACTTCTAAACACTCTTCATGCATCTCTAGCACTTGTAATCAATCATATTCATTGTATTCTAACATATTATAACCCCAAACAACACTAGACAAACCCTTTAGTGTTTGAATGCAATGTTTATGAGTTCTTAGCCCATTTGGGACCAAATTTCAACAAGTATTTCCCCACACTTCTAGACACTCTTCATGCATTTCTAGCACTTGTAATCAATCAAATTCATTGTATTCTAACATATTCGAACCGCAAACAAAAATAGAGAAGCCATTTGCTGCTTCAAAGCAATGTTTGTGGGTTCTTAGCTCATTTCAGACCAAATTTCAACAAGTCTTTCTACACACTTCTAAACACTCTTCATGCATCTCTAGCACTTGTTATCAATCAAAATTCATTTTATTAGAATATATTCTAATCCAAAACAACACTAGACAAACCATTTACTACTTCAAAGACTTGTTTGTGGGTTCTTAGCCCATTTGGGACTAAATTTCAACAAGTCTTTCTCCACAATTCTAAACACTCTTCATGCATCTCTAGCACTTGTAATCAATCAAATTAATTGTATCCTAACATATTTTAACCCTAATCAACACTAGACTAGCCATTTAATGCTTCAAAGCAATGTTTGTGGGTGCTTAGCGCATTTCGGACCAAATTTCAGCAACTCTTTTTACACACTTTTAAACACTCTTCATGCATGTCTAGCACTTGTAATCATTAAAATTAATTGTATTCTAACATATTCTAAGCCCTAACAACACTAGACAAGCCATTTACTACTTTAAAGACATGTTTGTGGGTTCTTAGCCCATTTAGGACTAAATTTCAACAAGTCTTTCTCCACACTTCTAAACACTATTCATGCATCTCTAGCAACTGTAATCAATCATATTTATTGTATTCTAACATATTCTAATCCCAAACAACACCAGACACGCCATTAAATGTTTCAAACCAATGTTTGTGGGTCTTAGCCCATTTGGTACCAAATTTCAACATTTCTTTCTAAACACTATTCATGCATCTTTAGCAGTTGTAATCAATCACATTCACTGTATTCTAACTTATTCTAACCCCAAAAATACCTAGACAATCCATTTAATGCGTCAAAGCAATGTTTGTGGGTTTTTAGCCCATTTTGGACCAAATTTCAACAATTCTTTCTTCACACTTCTAAACATTCTTCATGCATCTCTAGCACTTGTAATCAATCAAATTCATTGTATTCAAACATATTACAAATCCTAACAACACTACACAAGCCATTTAGTTGTTCAACACAATGTTATTGAGTTCTTAGCCCATTGTGGATCAAATTTTAACAAGTCTTTCTACACACTTCTAAACACTCTTCATGCACCTCTAGCACTTGCAATCAATCAAATTCATTTTATTCTAACATATTCTAACCCCAAACAACACTAGACAAGCCATTGAATGCTTTAAAGAAATGTTTGTAGGTTCTTAGCCCATTTCGGACCAAATTTCAACAAGTCTTTCTATACACTTGTAAACACTCATCATGCATCTCTAGCACTTGTAATCACTCAAATTCATTTTATTCTAACATATTTTAACCCCAAACAATACTAGACAAGCCATTTACTACTTCAAAGACTTGTTTGTGGGTTCTTAGCCCATTTGGGACGAAATTTCAACAAGTCTTTCTCCACACTTCTAAACACTCTTCATGGATCTCTAGCACTTGTAATCAATCAAATTTATTGTATTCTAACAAATTCTAACCCCAAACAAACCTAGATAAGCCATTTAATGCTTCAAAGCAATGTTTGTTGGTTTTTAGCCCATTTTGGATCAAATTTCAGCAAGTCTTCTACACACTTCTAAACACTCTTCACGCATCTCTAGCACTTGTTATCAATCAAATTCATTTTATTAGAGCATATTCTAACCCAAAACAACACTAGACAAGCCATTTAGTTGTTCAACACAATGTTATTGAGGTCTAAGCCCATTTGGAACCAAATTTCAACAAGTCTTTCTACACACTTCTAAACACTCTTTATTTATCTCTAGCTCTTGTAATCAATAAAATTCAATGTATTCTAACATATTCGAACCCCAAACAACACTAGACAAGCCATTTATTGCTTGAAAGCAATGTTTGTGGGTTCTTAGCCCATTTCGTACCAAATTTCAGCAAGTCTTTCTACACTTCTAAACACTCATAATGAATCTCTAGCACTTGTAATCAATCAAATTTAATGTATTCTTAACATATTCTAACCCCAAACAACACTATACAAGCCATTTATTGCTTCAAAGCAATATTTGTTGGTTCTTAGCCCATTTCGGACCAAATTTCAACAAGTCTTTCTACACACTTCTAAACACTCTTTATGCATCTCTAGCACTTGTAATCAATAAAATTTATTCTATTCTAACATATTATAACCCCAAACAACAGTAGACAAGCCATTTAGTGGTTCATCGCAATGTTTTTGAATTCTAAGCCCATTTGGGACCAATTTTTAATAAGTCTTTCTACACACTTCTAAACACTCTTCATGCATCTCTAGCACTTGTAATCAATCAAATATATTGTATTCTAACATATTCTACCCCCAAACAACAGTAGACATGCTATTTAATCCTTCAAAGCAATGTTTGTGGGTTCTTAGCCCATTTCGGACCAAATTTCAGCATGTCTTTCTACACACTTCTAAACACTCTTCATCCATCTCTAGCACTTGTAATCAATCAAATTTATTGTATTCTAACATATTCTAACCCCAAACAACACTAGACAAGCTATTTAGTTGTTCAACACAATGTTATTGAGTTCTAAGCCCATTTGGAACCAAATTTCAACAAGTGTTTCTCCATACTTCTAAACACTATTAATGCATCTCTAGCACTTGTAATCAATCAAATTTATTTTATTCTAACATATTCTAACCCCAAACAATACTAGACAAGCCATTTATTGCTTGAAAGCAATGTTTGTGGGTTCTTAGCCCATTTCGGACCAAATTTCAGCAAGTCTTTCTACACAGTTCTACACACTCATCATGCATCTCTAGCACTTGTAATCAATAAAACTCACTGTATTCTAACATATTCTAACCCCAAACAACACTAGACATGCCATTTATTGCTTCAAAGCAATGTTTGTGGGTTCTTAGCCCATTTGAGACCAAATTTCAGCAAGTCTTTCTACACACTTCTAAACACTCTTCATGCATCTCTAGCACTTGTAATCAGTCAAATTTATTGTATTCTAACATATTCTAACCCCAAACAACACTAGATAATCATTTAGTTGTTCAACACAATGTTATTGAGTTCTAAGCCCATTTGGGACCAAATTTCAGTAAGTGTTTCTCCACACTTCTAAACACTATTAATGCATCTCTAGCACTTGTAATCAATCAAATTTATTGTATTCTAACATATTCTAACCTCAAACAACACTAGACAAGCCATTTAGTTGTTCAACACAATGTTATTGAGGTCTAAGCCCATTTGGAACCAAATTTCAACAAGTGTTTCTCCACACTTGTAAACACTATTAATGCATCTCTAGCACTTGTAATCAATCAAATTTATTGTATTCTAACATATTCTAACCCCAAACAACACTAGACAAGCCATTTATTGCTTGAAAGCAATGTTTGTGGGTTCTTAGCCCATTTCGTACCAAATTTCAGCAAGTCTTTCTACACTTCTAAACACTCATAATGAATCTCTAGCACTTGTAATCAATAAAACTCACTGTATTCTAACATATTCTAACCCCAAACAACACTATACAAGCCATTTAATGCTTCAAAGCAATGTTTGTGGGTTCTTAGCCCATTTCGGACCAAATTTCAACAAGTCTTTCTACAGACTTCTAAACACTCTTTATTTATCTCTAGCGCTTGTAATCAATAAAATTCAATGTATTCTAACATATTCGAACCCCAAACAACACTAGACAAGCCATTTAGTGGTTCATCGCAATGTTTCTGAATTCTAAGCCCATTTGGGACCAAATGTCAACAAGTCTTTCTCCACACTTCTAAACACTCTTCATGCATCTCTAGCACTTGTAATCAATCAAATATATTGTATTCTAACATATTCTACCCCCAAACAACAGTAGACATGCTATTTAATCCTTCAAAGCAATGTTTGTGGGTTCTTAGCCCATTTCGGACCAAATTTCAGCATGTCTTTCTACACACTTCTAAACACTCTTCATCCATCTCTAGCACTTGTAATCAATCAAATTTATTGTATTCTAACATATTCTAACCCCAAACAACACTAGACAAGCTATTTAGTTGTTCAACACAATGTTATTGAGTTCTAAGCCCATTTGGAACCAAATTTCAACAAGTGTTTCTCCATACTTCTAAACACTATTAATGCATCTCTAGCACTTGTAATCAATCAAATTTATTTTATTCTAACATATTCTAACCCCAAACAATACTATACAAGCCATTTATTGCTTGAAAGCAATGTTTGTGGGTTCTTAGCCCATTTCGGACCAAATTTCAGCAAGTCTTTCTACACAGTTCTACACACTCATCATGCATCTCTAGCACTTGTAATCAATAAAACTCACTGTATTCTAACATATTCTAACCCCAAACAACACTAGACATGCCATTTATTGCTTCAAAGCAATGTTTGTGGGTTCTTAGCCCATTTGAGACCAAATTTTAGCAAGTCTTTCTACACACTTCTAAACACTCTTCATGCATCTCTAGCACTTGTAATCAGTCAAATTTATTGTATTCTAACATATTCTAACCCCAAACAACACTAGATAATCATTTAGTTGTTCAACACAATGTTATTGAGTTCTAAGCCCATATGGGACCAAATTTCAGCAAGTGTTTCTCCACACTTCTAAACACTATTAATGCATCTCTAGCACTTGTAATCAATCAAATTTATTGTATTCTAACATATTCTAACATCAAACAACACTAGACAAGCCATTTAGTTGTTCAACACAATGTTATTGAGGTCTAAGCCCATTTGGAACCAAATTTCAACAAGTGTTTCTCCACACTTGTAAACACTATTAATGCATCTCTAGCACTTGTAATCAATCAAATTTATTGTATTCTAACATATTCTAACCCCAAACAACACTAGACAAGCCATTTATTGCTTGAAAGCAATGTTTGTGGGTTCTTAGCCCATTTCGTACCAAATTTCAGCAAGTCTTTCTACACTTCTAAACACTCATAATGAATCTCTAGCACTTGTAATCAATAAAACTCACTGTATTCTAACATATTCTAACCCCAAACAACACTATACAAGCCATTTAATGCTTCAAAGCAATGTTTGTGGGTTCTTAGCCCATTTCGGACCAAATTTCAACAAGTCTTTCTACAGACTTCTAAACACTCTTTATTTATCTCTAGCGCTTGTAATCAATAAAATTCAATGTATTCTAACATATTCGAACCCCAAACAACACTAGACAAGCCATTTAGTGGTTCATCGCAATGTTTCTGAATTCTAAGCCCATTTGGGACCAAATGTCAACAAGTCTTTCTCCACACTTCTAAACACTCTTCATGCATCTCTAGCACTTGTAATCAATCAAATATATTGTATTCTAACATATTCTACCCCCAAACAACAGTAGACATGCTATTTAATCCTTCAAAGCAATGTTTGTGGGTTCTTAGCCCATTTCGGACCAAATTTCAGCATGTCTTTCTACACACTTCTAAACACTCTTCATCCATCTCTAGCACTTGTAATCAATCAAATTTATTGTATTCTAACATATTCTAACCCCAAACAACACTAGACAAGCTATTTAGTTGTTCAACACAATGTTATTGAGTTCTAAGCCCATTTGGAACCAAATTTCAACAAGTGTTTCTCCATACTTCTAAACACTATTAATGCATCTCTAGCACTTGTAATCAATCAAATTTATTTTATTCTAACATATTCTAACCCCAAACAATACTATACAAGCCATTTATTGCTTGAAAGCAATGTTTGTGGGTTCTTAGCCCATTTCGGACCAAATTTCAGCAAGTCTTTCTACACAGTTCTACACACTCATCATGCATCTCTAGCACTTGTAATCAATAAAACTCACTGTATTCTAACATATTCTAACCCCAAACAACACTAGACATGCCATTTATTGCTTCAAAGCAATGTTTGTGGGTTCTTAGCCCATTTGAGACCAAATTTCAGCAAGTCTTTCTACACACTTCTAAACACTCTTCATGCATCTCTAGCACTTGTAATCAGTCAAATTTATTGTATTCTAACATATTCTAACCCCAAACAACACTAGATAATCATTTAGTTGTTCAACACAATGTTATTGAGTTCTAAGCCCATTTGGGACCAAATTTCAGCAAGTGTTTCTCCACACTTCTAAACACTATTAATGCATCTCTAGCACTTGTAATCAATCAAATTTATTGTATTCTAACATATTCTAACATCAAACAACACTAGACAAGCCATTTAGTTGTTCAACACAATGTTATTGAGGTCTAAGCCCATTTGGAACCAAATTTCAACAAGTGTTTCTCCACACTTGTAAACACTATTAATGCATCTCTAGCACTTGTAATCAATCAAATTTATTGTATTCTAACATATTCTAACCCCAAACAACACTAGACAAGCCATTTATTGCTTGAAAGCAATGTTTGTGGGTTCTTAGCCCATTTCGTACCAAATTTCAGCAAGTCTTTCTACACTTCTAAACACTCATAATGAATCTCTAGCACTTGTAATCAATAAAACTCACTGTATTCTAACATATTCTAACCCCAAACAACACTATACAAGCCATTTAATGCTTCAAAGCAATGTTTGTGGGTTCTTAGCCCATTTCGGACCAAATTTCAACAAGTCTTTCTACACACTTCTAAACACTCTTTATTTATCTCTAGCGCTTGTAATCAATAAAATTCAATGTATTCTAACATATTCGAACCCCAAACAACACTAGACAAGCCATTTAGTGGTTCATCGCAATGTTTCTGAATTCTAAGCCCATTTGGGACCAAATGTCAACAAGTCTTTCTCCACACTTCTAAACACTCTTCATGCATCTCTAGCACTTGTAATCAATCAAATATATTGTATTCTAACATATTCTACCCCCAAACAACAGTAGACATGCTATTTAATCCTTCAAAGCAATGTTTGTGGGTTCTTAGCCCATTTCGGACCAAATTTCAGCATGTCTTTCTACACACTTCTAAACACTCTTCATCCATCTCTAGCACTTGTAATCAATCAAATTTATTGTATTCTAACATATTCTAACCCCAAACAACACTAGACAAGCTATTTAGTTGTTCAACACAATGTTATTGAGTTCTAAGCCCATTTGGAACCAAATTTCAACAAGTGTTTCTCCATACTTCTAAACACTATTAATGCATCTCTAGCACTTGTAATCAATCAAATTTATTTTATTCTAACATATTCTAACCCCAAACAATACTATACAAGCCATTTATTGTTTGAAAGCAATGTTTGTGGGTTCTTAGCCCATTTCGGACCAAATTTCAGCAAGTCTTTCTACACAGTTCTACACACTCATCATGCATCTCTAGCACTTGTAATCAATAAAACTCACTGTATTCTAACATATTCTAACCCCAAACAACACTAGACATGCCATTTATTGCTTCAAAGCAATGTTTGTGGGTTCTTAGCCCATTTGAGACCAAATTTTAGCAAGTCTTTCTACACACTTCTAAACACTCTTCATGCATCTCTAGCACTTGTAATCAGTCAAATTTATTGTATTCTAACATATTCTAACCCCAAACAACACTAGATAATCATTTAGTTGTTCAACACAATGTTATTGAGTTCTAAGCCCATATGGGACCAAATTTCAGCAAGTGTTTCTCCACACTTCTAAACACTATTAATGCATCTCTAGCACTTGTAATCAATCAAATTTATTGTATTCTAACATATTCTAACATCAAACAACACTAGACAAGCCATTTAGTTGTTCAACACAATGTTATTGAGGTCTAAGCCCATTTGGAACCAAATTTCAACAAGTGTTTCTCCACACTTGTAAACACTATTAATGCATCTCTAGCACTTGTAATCAATCAAATTTATTGTATTCTAACATATTCTAACCCCAAACAACACTAGACAAGCCATTTATTGCTTGAAAGCAATGTTTGTGGGTTCTTAGCCCATTTCGTACCAAATTTCAGCAAGTCTTTCTACACTTCTAAACACTCATAATGAATCTCTAGCACTTGTAATCAATAAAACTCACTGTATTCTAACATATTCTAACCCCAAACAACACTATACAAGCCATTTAATGCTTCAAAGCAATGTTTGTGGGTTCTTAGCCCATTTCGGACCAAATTTCAACAAGTCTTTCTACACACTTCTAAACACTCTTTATTTATCTCTAGCGCTTGTAATCAATAAAATTCAATGTATTCTAACATATTCGAACCCCAAACAACACTAGACAAGCCATTTAGTGGTTCATCGCAATGTTTCTGAATTCTAAGCCCATTTGGGACCAAATGTCAACAAGTCTTTCTCCACACTTCTAAACACTCTTCATGCATCTCTAGCACTTGTAATCAATCAAATATATTGTATTCTAACATATTCTACCCCCAAACAACAGTAGACATGCTATTTAATCCTTCAAAGCAATGTTTGTGGGTTCTTAGCCCATTTCGGACCAAATTTCAGCATGTCTTTCTACACACTTCTAAACACTCTTCATCCATCTCTAGCACTTGTAATCAATCAAATTTATTGTATTCTAACATATTCTAACCCCAAACAACACTAGACAAGCTATTTAGTTGTTCAACACAATGTTATTGAGTTCTAAGCCCATTTGGAACCAAATTTCAACAAGTGTTTCTCCATACTTCTAAACACTATTAATGCATCTCTAGCACTTGTAATCAATCAAATTTATTTTATTCTAACATATTCTAACCCCAAACAATACTATACAAGCCATTTATTGCTTGAAAGCAATGTTTGTGGGTTCTTAGCCCATTTCGGACCAAATTTCAGCAAGTCTTTCTACACAGTTCTACACACTCATCATGCATCTCTAGCACTTGTAATCAATAAAACTCACTGTATTCTAACATATTCTAACCCCAAACAACACTAGACATGCCATTTATTGCTTCAAAGCAATGTTTGTGGGTTCTTAGCCCATTTGAGACCAAATTTCAGCAAGTCTTTCTACACACTTCTAAACACTCTTCATGCATCTCTAGCACTTGTAATCAGTCAAATTTATTGTATTCTAACATATTCTAACCCCAAACAACACTAGATAATCATTTAGTTGTTCAACACAATGTTATTGAGTTCTAAGCCCATATGGGACCAAATTTCAGCAAGTGTTTCTCCACACTTCTAAACACTATTAATGCATCTCTAGCACTTGTAATCAATCAAATTTATTGTATTCTAACATATTCTAACATCAAACAACACTAGACAAGCCATTTAGTTGTTCAACACAATGTTATTGAGGTCTAAGCCCATTTGGAACCAAATTTCAACAAGTGTTTCTCCACACTTGTAAACACTATTAATGCATCTCTAGCACTTGTAATCAATCAAATTTATTGTATTCTAACATATTCTAACCCCAAACAACACTAGACAAGCCATTTATTGCTTGAAAGCAATGTTTGTGGGTTCTTAGCCCATTTCGTACCAAATTTCAGCAAGTCTTTCTACACTTCTAAACACTCATAATGAATCTCTAGCACTTGTAATCAATAAAACTCACTGTATTCTAACATATTCTAACCCCAAACAACACTATACAAGCCATTTAATGCTTCAAAGCAATGTTTGTGGGTTCTTAGCCCATTTCGGACCAAATTTCAACAAGTCTTTCTACAGACTTCTAAACACTCTTTATTTATCTCTAGCGCTTGTAATCAATAAAATTCAATGTATTCTAACATATTCGAACCCCAAACAACACTAGACAAGCCATTTAGTGGTTCATCGCAATGTTTCTGAATTCTAAGCCCATTTGGGACCAAATGTCAACAAGTCTTTCTCCACACTTCTAAACACTCTTCATGCATCTCTAGCACTTGTAATCAATCAAATATATTGTATTCTAACATATTCTACCCCCAAACAACAGTAGACATGCTATTTAATCCTTCAAAGCAATGTTTGTGGGTTCTTAGCCCATTTCGGACCAAATTTCAGCATGTCTTTCTACACACTTCTAAACACTCTTCATCCATCTCTAGCACTTGTAATCAATCAAATTTATTGTATTCTAACATATTCTAACCCCAAACAACACTAGACAAGCTATTTAGTTGTTCAACACAATGTTATTGAGTTCTAAGCCCATTTGGAACCAAATTTCAACAAGTGTTTCTCCATACTTCTAAACACTATTAATGCATCTCTAGCACTTGTAATCAATCAAATTTATTTTATTCTAACATATTCTAACCCCAAACAATACTATACAAGCCATTTATTGCTTGAAAGCAATGTTTGTGGGTTCTTAGCCCATTTCGGACCAAATTTCAGCAAGTCTTTCTACACAGTTCTACACACTCATCATGCATCTCTAGCACTTGTAATCAATAAAACTCACTGTATTCTAACATATTCTAACCCCAAACAACACTAGACATGCCATTTATTGCTTCAAAGCAATGTTTGTGGGTTCTTAGCCCATTTGAGACCAAATTTTAGCAAGTCTTTCTACACACTTCTAAACACTCTTCATGCATCTCTAGCACTTGTAATCAGTCAAATTTATTGTATTCTAACATATTCTAACCCCAAACAACACTAGATAATCATTTAGTTGTTCAACACAATGTTATTGAGTTCTAAGCCCATATGGGACCAAATTTCAGCAAGTGTTTCTCCACACTTCTAAACACTATTAATGCATCTCTAGCACTTGTAATCAATCAAATTTATTGTATTCTAACATATTCTAACATCAAACAACACTAGACAAGCCATTTAGTTGTTCAACACAATGTTATTGAGGTCTAAGCCCATTTGGAACCAAATTTCAACAAGTGTTTCTCCACACTTGTAAACACTATTAATGCATCTCTAGCACTTGTAATCAATCAAATTTATTGTATTCTAACATATTCTAACCCCAAACAACACTAGACAAGCCATTTATTGCTTGAAAGCAATGTTTGTGGGTTCTTAGCCCATTTCGTACCAAATTTCAGCAAGTCTTTCTACACTTCTAAACACTCATAATGAATCTCTAGCACTTGTAATCAATAAAACTCACTGTATTCTAACATATTCTAACCCCAAACAACACTATACAAGCCATTTAATGCTTCAAAGCAATGTTTGTGGGTTCTTAGCCCATTTCGGACCAAATTTCAACAAGTCTTTCTACACACTTCTAAA
Source organism: Capsella bursa-pastoris (assembly GCA_036452645.1). Lineage (NCBI taxonomy): Eukaryota > Viridiplantae > Streptophyta > Magnoliopsida > Brassicales > Brassicaceae > Capsella > Capsella bursa-pastoris. The sequence goes on from CP144192.1 coordinate 8,782,070, forward strand.
CACTCTTTATTTATCTCTAGCGCTTGTAATCAATAAAATTCAATGTATTCTAACATATTCGAACCCCAAACAACACTAGACAAGCCATTTAGTGGTTCATCGCAATGTTTCTGAATTCTAAGCCCATTTGGGACCAAATGTCAACAAGTCTTTCTCCACACTTCTAAACACTCTTCATGCATCTCTAGCACTTGTAATCAATCAAATATATTGTATTCTAACATATTCTACCCCCAAACAACAGTAGACATGCTATTTAATCCTTCAAAGCAATGTTTGTGGGTTCTTAGCCCATTTCGGACCAAATTTCAGCATGTCTTTCTACACACTTCTAAACACTCTTCATCCATCTCTAGCACTTGTAATCAATCAAATTTATTGTATTCTAACATATTCTAACCCCAAACAACACTAGACAAGCTATTTAGTTGTTCAACACAATGTTATTGAGTTCTAAGCCCATTTGGAACCAAATTTCAACAAGTGTTTCTCCATACTTCTAAACACTATTAATGCATCTCTAGCACTTGTAATCAATCAAATTTATTTTATTCTAACATATTCTAACCCCAAACAATACTAGACAAGCCATTTATTGCTTGAAAGCAATGTTTGTGGGTTCTTAGCCCATTTCGGACCAAATTTCAGCAAGTCTTTCTACACAGTTCTACACACTCATCATGCATCTCTAGCACTTGTAATCAATAAAACTCACTGTATTCTAACATATTCTAACACCAAACAACACTAGACATGCCATTTATTGCTTCAAAGCAATGTTTGTGGGTTCTTAGCCCATTTGAGACCAAATTTTGATAAGTCTATCTCCACACTTTTAAACACTATTCATGCATCTGTAGCACTTGTAATCAATCAAATTTATTGTATTCTAACATATTCTAACCCAAAACAACACTAGACAAGCCATTTAGTTGTTCAACACAATGTTATTGAGGTCTAAGCCCATTTGGAACCAAATTTCAACAAGTGTTTCTCCACACTTCTAAACACTATTAATGCATCTCTAGCACTTGTAATCAATCAAATTTATTGTATTCTAACATATTCTAACCCCAAACAACACTATACAAGCCATTTAATGCTTCAAAGCAATGTTTGTGGGTTCTTAGCCCATTTCGGACCAAATTTCAACAAGTCTTTCTACACACTTCTAAACACTCTTCATGCATCTCTAGCACTTGTAATCAATCAAATTTATTGTATTCTAACATATTCTAACATCAAACAACACTAGACAAGCCATTTAGTTGTTCAACACAATGTTATTGAGGTCTAAGCCCATTTGGAACCAAATTTCAACAAGTGTTTCTCCACACTTGTAAACACTATTAATGCATCTCTAGCACTTGTAATCAATCAAATTTATTGTATTCTAACATATTCTAACCCCAAACAACACTAGACAAGCCATTTATTGCTTGAAAGCAATGTTTGTGGGTTCTTAGCCCATTTCGTACCAAATTTCAGCAAGTCTTTCTACACTTCTAAACACTCATAATGAATCTCTAGCACTTGTAATCAATAAAACTCACTGTATTCTAACATATTCTAACCCCAAACAACACTATACAAGCCATTTAATGCTTCAAAGCAATGTTTGTGGGTTCTTAGCCCATTTCGGACCAAATTTCAACAAGTCTTTCTACACACTTCTAAACACTCTTTATTTATCTCTAGCGCTTGTAATCAATAAAATTCAATGTATTCTAACATATTCGAACCCCAAACAACACTAGACAAGCCATTTAGTGGTTCATCGCAATGTTTCTGAATTCTAAGCCCATTTGGGACCAAATGTCAACAAGTCTTTCTCCACACTTCTAAACACTCTTCATGCATCTCTAGCACTTGTAATCAATCAAATATATTGTATTCTAACATATTCTACCCCCAAACAACAGTAGACATGCTATTTAATCCTTCAAAGCAATGTTTGTGGGTTCTTAGCCCATTTCGGACCAAATTTCAGCATGTCTTTCTACACACTTCTAAACACTCTTCATCCATCTCTAGCACTTGTAATCAATCAAATTTATTGTATTCTAACATATTCTAACCCCAAACAACACTAGACAAGCTATTTAGTTGTTCAACACAATGTTATTGAGTTCTAAGCCCATTTGGAACCAAATTTCAACAAGTGTTTCTCCATACTTCTAAACACTATTAATGCATCTCTAGCACTTGTAATCAATCAAATTTATTTTATTCTAACATATTCTAACCCCAAACAATACTATACAAGCCATTTATTGCTTGAAAGCAATGTTTGTGGGTTCTTAGCCCATTTCGGACCAAATTTCAGCAAGTCTTTCTACACAGTTCTACACACTCATCATGCATCTCTAGCACTTGTAATCAATAAAACTCACTGTATTCTAACATATTCTAACCCCAAACAACACTAGACATGCCATTTATTGCTTCAAAGCAATGTTTGTGGGTTCTTAGCCCATTTGAGACCAAATTTCAGCAAGTCTTTCTACACACTTCTAAACACTCTTCATGCATCTCTAGCACTTGTAATCAGTCAAATTTATTGTATTCTAACATATTCTAACCCCAAACAACACTAGATAATCATTTAGTTGTTCAACACAATGTTATTGAGTTCTAAGCCCATATGGGACCAAATTTCAGCAAGTGTTTCTCCACACTTCTAAACACTATTAATGCATCTCTAGCACTTGTAATCAATCAAATTTATTGTATTCTAACATATTCTAACATCAAACAACACTAGACAAGCCATTTAGTTGTTCAACACAATGTTATTGAGGTCTAAGCCCATTTGGAACCAAATTTCAACAAGTGTTTCTCCACACTTGTAAACACTATTAATGCATCTCTAGCACTTGTAATCAATCAAATTTATTGTATTCTAACATATTCTAACCCCAAACAACACTAGACAAGCCATTTATTGCTTGAAAGCAATGTTTGTGGGTTCTTAGCCCATTTCGTACCAAATTTCAGCAAGTCTTTCTACACTTCTAAACACTCATAATGAATCTCTAGCACTTGTAATCAATAAAACTCACTGTATTCTAACATATTCTAACCCCAAACAACACTATACAAGCCATTTAATGCTTCAAAGCAATGTTTGTGGGTTCTTAGCCCATTTCGGACCAAATTTCAACAAGTCTTTCTACACACTTCTAAACACTCTTTATTTATCTCTAGCGCTTGTAATCAATAAAATTCAATGTATTCTAACATATTCGAACCCCAAACAACACTAGACAAGCCATTTAGTGGTTCATCGCAATGTTTCTGAATTCTAAGCCCATTTGGGACCAAATGTCAACAAGTCTTTCTCCACACTTCTAAACACTCTTCATGCATCTCTAGCACTTGTAATCAATCAAATATATTGTATTCTAACATATTCTACCCCCAAACAACAGTAGACATGCTATTTAATCCTTCAAAGCAATGTTTGTGGGTTCTTAGCCCATTTCGGACCAAATTTCAGCATGTCTTTCTACACACTTCTAAACACTCTTCATCCATCTCTAGCACTTGTAATCAATCAAATTTATTGTATTCTAACATATTCTAACCCCAAACAACACTAGACAAGCTATTTAGTTGTTCAACACAATGTTATTGAGTTCTAAGCCCATTTGGAACCAAATTTCAACAAGTGTTTCTCCATACTTCTAAACACTATTAATGCATCTCTAGCACTTGTAATCAATCAAATTTATTTTATTCTAACATATTCTAACCCCAAACAATACTAGACAAGCCATTTATTGCTTGAAAGCAATGTTTGTGGGTTCTTAGCCCATTTCGGACCAAATTTCAGCAAGTCTTTCTACACAGTTCTACACACTCATCATGCATCTCTAGCACTTGTAATCAATAAAACTCACTGTATTCTAACATATTCTAACCCCAAACAACACTAGACATGCCATTTATTGCTTCAAAGCAATGTTTGTGGGTTCTTAGCCCATTTGAGACCAAATTTCAGCAAGTCTTTCTACACACTTCTAAACACTCTTCATGCATCTCTAGCACTTGTAATCAGTCAAATTTATTGTATTCTAACATATTCTAACCCCAAACAACACTAGATAATCATTTAGTTGTTCAACACAATGTTATTGAGTTCTAAGCCCATTTGGGACCAAATTTCAGTAAGTGTTTCTCCACACTTCTAAACACTATTAATGCATCTCTAGCACTTGTAATCAATCAAATTTATTGTATTCTAACATATTCTAACCTCAAACAACACTAGACAAGCCATTTAGTTGTTCAACACAATGTTATTGAGGTCTAAGCCCATTTGGAACCAAATTTCAACAAGTGTTTCTCCACACTTGTAAACACTATTAATGCATCTCTAGCACTTGTAATCAATCAAATTTATTGTATTCTAACATATTCTAACCCCAAACAACACTAGACAAGCCATTTATTGCTTGAAAGCAATGTTTGTGGGTTCTTAGCCCATTTCGTACCAAATTTCAGCAAGTCTTTCTACACTTCTAAACACTCATAATGAATCTCTAGCACTTGTAATCAATAAAACTCACTGTATTCTAACATATTCTAACCCCAAACAACACTATACAAGCCATTTAATGCTTCAAAGCAATGTTTGTGGGTTCTTAGCCCATTTCGGACCAAATTTCAACAAGTCTTTCTACACACTTCTAAACACTCTTTATTTATCTCTAGCGCTTGTAATCAATAAAATTCAATGTATTCTAACATATTCAAACCCCAAACAACACTAGACAAGCCATTTAGTGGTTCAACGCAATGTTTCTGACTTCTAAGCCCATTTGGGACCAAATTTCAACAAGTCTTTCTACACACTTCTAAACACTCTTCATGCATCTCTAGCACTTGTAATCAATCAAATTTATTGTATTCTAACATATTCTAACCCCAAACAACACTAGACAAGCCATTTAATACTTCAAACAATGTTTGTGGGTGCTTAGCCTATTTCGGACCAAATTTCAGCAAGTCTTTCTCCACACTTCTAAACACTCTTCATGCATCTCTAGCACTTGTAATCAATCATAGTTATTGTATTCTAACATATTCTGATCCCAAACAACACCAGACAAGTCTTTTGATGCTTCAAACCAATGTGTGTGGGTTCTTAGCCCATTTCGTACCAAATTTCAGCAAGTCTTTCTCCACACTTCTAAACACTCTTCATGCTTCTATAGCAGTTGTAATCAATCAAATTTAATGTATTCTAACATATTCTAAAACCTAACAACACTAGTCAAGCCATTTACTGCTTCAAAGACATGTTTGTGGGTTCTTAACCCATTTGGGACCAAATTTCAATAAGTCTTTTTCAAAACTTCTAAACAATATTCATGCATCTCTAGCACTTGTAATCAATTGAATTCAATTTATTATAACATATTCTAACCCCAAACAACATCAGAAAAGCCATTTAATGGTGCAAGCCAATGTTTGTGGGTTCTTAGCCCATTTGGGACCAAATTTCAGCAATTCTTTCTACACTCTTCATGCATCTCTAGCACTTGTAATCAATCAAAGTTATTGTATTCTAAGATATTCTAACCCCAAACAACACTAGACAAGCTATTTACTGCTTCAAACCAATGTTTGTGGGTTCTTAGCCCATTTCGGACCAAATTTCAGCAAGAGTTTCTATACACTTCTAAACACGCTTCATGCATCTCTCGCACTTGCAATCAATCAAATTAATTGTATTCTAACATATTATTATCTCTAACAACACTAGACAAGCCATTTACTGCTTCAAAAACATGTTTCTGGGTTCTTAGCCCAATTGGGACCATATTTCAACAAGTCTTTCTCCACACTTCTAAACAATCTTCTTGCATCTCTAGCACTTGCAATCAATCAAATTCATTTTATTCTAACATATTCTAACCCCAAAGAACACTAGACAAGCCATTTACTACTTCAAAGCAATGTTTGTGGGTTCTTAGCCCATTTCGTACCAAATTTCAGCAAGTCTTTCTACACATTTCTATTCACTCTTCATGCATCTGTAGCACTTCTAATCAATCAATTTCATTGAATTATAACATATTCTAACCCCAAACAACACCAGACAAGCCATTTAATGCTTCAAAGCAATGTTTGTGGGTTCTTAGCCCGTTTGGGACAAAATTTTAACAAGTCTTTCTCCACACTTCTAAACACTCTTCATGCTTCTATAGCAGTTGTAATCAATCAAATTTAATGTATTCTAACATATTCTAACCCCAAACAACCTCAGACAAGCCATTTAATGTTTCAAACCAATGTTTGTGGGTTCTTAGCTTATTTCCGACCAAATTTCAACAAGTCATTCTACACACTTCTAAACACTCTTCATGCTTCTCTAGCACTTGTTATAAATCAAATTTATTGTATTCTATAATATTCTAGCCCCAAACAGCACTAGACAAGCTATTTAATACTTCAAAGTAATGTTTGTAGGTTCTTAGCCTATTTCGGACCAAATTTCAGTAAGTCTTTCTATACACTTCTAAACACTCTTCATGCATCTCTAGCACTTGTAATCAATCAAATTTATTGTATTCAAACATAATATAACCCCTGACAACATAAAACTAGCCATTTAATGCTTCAAACCAATGTTTGTGGGTTCTTAGCCCATTTCGTACCAAATTTCAGCAAGTCTTTCTACACACTTCTAAACACTCTTCATGCATCTCTAGCACTTGTAATCAATCAAATTCATTGTATTCTAACATATTCTAAAACCTAACAATACTAGTCAAGCCATTTACTGCTTCAAAGACATGTTTGTGGGTTCTTAACCCATTTGGGACCAAATTTCAACAAGTCTTTTTCAAAACTTCTAAACAATATTCATGCATCTCTAGCACTTGTAATCAATTAAATTCAATGTATTATAACATATTCTAACCCCAAACAACATCAGAAAAGCCATTTAATGCTTCAAACCAATGTTTGTGGGTTCTTAGCCCAATTTGGACCAAATTTCAGCAAGTCTTTCTACACTCTTCATGCATCTCTAGCGCTTGCAATCAATCAAATTAATTGTATTCTAACATATTCTAACCCCAAATAACACTAGACAAGCTATTTACTGCTTCAAACCAATGTTTGTGGGTTCTTAGCCCATTTCGGACCAAATTTCAGCAAGAGTTTCTATACACTTCTAAACACGCTTCATGCATCTCTCGCACTTGTAATCAATTAAATTCATTGTATTATAAAATATTATTATCTCTAACAACACTAGACAAGCCATTTACTGCTTCAAAAACATGTTTCTGGGTTCTTAGCCCAATTGGGACCATATTTCAACAAGTCTTTCTCCACACTTCTAAACAATCTTCTTGCATCTCTAGCACTTGCAATCAATCAAATTCATTTTATTCTAACATATTCTAACCCCAAAGAACACTAGACAAGCCATTTACTACTTCAAAGCAATGTTTGTGGGTTCTTAGCCCATTTCGTACCAAATTTCAGCAAGTCTTTCTACACATTTCTATTCACTCTTCATGCATCTCTAGCACTTGTAATCAATCAAATTCATCGTATTCTAACATATTTTAACCCCAAACAACACTAGACAAGCCATTTACTGCTTCAAAGACATGTTTGTAGGTTCTTAGCCCATTTGGGACCAAATTTTAACAAGTCTTTCTCCACACTTCTAAACACTCTTCATGCTTCTATAGCAGTTGTAATCAATCAAATTTATTGTATTCTAACATATTCTAACCCCAAACAACATCAGACAAGCCATTTAATGTTTCAAACCAATGTTTGTGGGTTCTTAGCTTATTTCCGACCAAATTTCAGCAAGTCATTCTACACACTTCTAAAAACTCTTCATGCTTCTCTAGCACTTGTTATAAATCAAATTTATTGTATTCTATAATATTCTAGCCCCAAACAGCACTAGACAAGCTATTTAATACTTCAAAGTAATGTTTGTAGGTTCTTAGCCTATTTCGGACCAAATTTCAGCAAGTCTTTCTATACACTTCTAAACACTCTTCATGCATCTCTAGCACTTGTAATCAATCAAATTTATTGTATTCAAACATAATATAACCCCTGACAACATAAAACTAGCCATTTAATGCTTCAAACCAATGTTTGTGGGTTCTTAGCCCATTTCGTACCAAATTTCAGCAAGTCTTTCTACACACTTCTAAACACTCTTCATGCATCTCTAGCACTTGTAATCAATCAAATTCATTGTATTCTAACATATTCTAAAACCTAACAACACTAGTCAAGCCATTTACTGCTTCAAAGACATGTTTGTGGGTTCTTAACCCATTTGGGACCAAATTTCAACAAGTCTTTTTCAAAACTTCTAAACAATATTCATGCATCTCTAGCACTTGTAATCAATTAAATTCAATGTATTATAACATATTCTAACCCCAAACAATATCAGAAAAGCCATTTAATGCTTCAAACCAATGTTTGTGGGTTCTTAGCCCATTTTGGACCAAATTTCAGCAAGTCTTTCTACACTCTTCATGCATCTCTAGCGCTTGCAATCAATCAAATTAATTGTATTCTAACATATTCTAACCCCAAATAACACTAGACAAGCTATTTACTGCTTCAAACCAATGTTTGTGGGTTCTTAGCCCATTTCGGACCAAATTTCAGCAAGAGTTTCTATACACTTCTAAACACGCTTCATGCATCTCTCGCACTTGTAATCAATTAAATTCATTATATTATAAAATATTATTATCTCTAACAACACTAGACAAGCCATTTACTGCTTCAAAAACATGTTTCTGGGTTCTTAGCCCAATTGGGACCACATTTCAACAAGTCTTTCTCCACACCTCTAAACAATCTTCTTGCATCTCTAGCACTTGCAATCAATCAAATTCATTTTATTCTAACATATTCTAACCCCAAAGAACACTAGACAAGCCATTTACTACTTCAAAGCAATGTTTGTGGGTTCTTAGCCCATTTCGTACCAAATTTCAGCAAGTCTTTCTACACATTTCTATTCACTCTTCATGCATCTCTAGCACTTGTAATCAATCAAATTCATCGTATTCTAACATATTTTAACCCCAAACAACACTAGACAAGCCATTTACTGCTTCAAAGACATGTTTGTAGGTTCTTAGCCCATTTGGGACCAAATTTTAACAAGTCTTTCTCCACACTTCTAAACACTTTTCATGCTTCTATAGCAGTTGTAATCAGTCAAATTTATTGTATTCTAACATATTCTAACCCCAAACAACCTCAGACAAGCCATTTAATGTTTCAAACCAATGTTTGTGGGTTCTTAGCTTATTTCCGACCAATTTTCAGCAAGTCATTCTACACACTTCTAAACACTCTTCATGCTTCTCTAGCACTTGTTATAAATCAAATTTATTGTATTCTATAATATTCTAGCCCCAAACAGCACTAGACAAGCTATTTAATACTTCAAAGTAATGTTTGTAGGTTCTTAGCCTATTTCGGACCAAATTTCAGTAAGTCTTTCTATACACTTCTAAACACTCTTCATGCATCTCTAGCACTTGTAATCAATCAAATTTATTGTATTCAAACATAATACAACCCCTGACAACATAAAACTAGCCATTTAATGCTTCAAACCAATGTTTGTGGGTTCTTAGCCCATTTCGTACCAAATTTCAGCAAGTCTTTCTACACACTTCTAAACACTCTTCATGCATCTCTAGCACTTGTAATCAATCAAATTCATTGTATTCTAACATATTCTAAAACCTAACAATACTAGTCAAGCCATTTACTGCTTCAAAGACATGTTTGTGGGTTCTTAACCCATTTGGGACCAAATTTCAACAAGTCTTTTTCAAAACTTCTAAACAATATTCATGCATCTCTAGCACTTGTAATCAATTAAATTCAATGTATTATAACATATTCTAACCCCAAACAACATCAGAAAAGCCATTTAATGCTTCAAACCAATGTTTGTGGGTTCTTAGCCCACTTTGGACCAAATTTCAGCAAGTCTTTCTACACTCTTCATGCATCTCTAGCGCTTGCAATCAATCAAATTAATTGTATTCTAACATATTCTAACCCCAAATAACACTAGACAAGCTATTTACTGCTTCAAACCAATGTTTGTGGGTTCTTAGCCCATTTCGGACCAAATTTCAGCAAGAGTTTCTATACACTTCTAAACACGCTTCATGCATCTCTCGCACTTGTAATCAATTAAATTCATTGTATTATAAAATATTATTATCTCTAACAACACTAGACAAGCCATTTACTGCTTCAAAAACATGTTTCTGGGTTCTTAGCCCAATTGGGACCATATTTCAACAAGTCTTTCTCCACACTTCTAAACAATCTTCTTGCATCTCTAGCACTTGCAATCAATCAAATTCATTTTATTCTAACATATTCTAACCCCAAAGAACACTAGACAAGCCATTTACTACTTCAAAGCAATGTTTGTGGGTTCTTAGCCCATTTCGTACCAAATTTCAGCAAGTCTTTCTACACATTTCTATTCACTCTTCATGCATCTCTAGCACTTGTAATCAATCAAATTCATCGTATTCTAACATATTTTAACCCCAAACAACACTAGACAAGCCATTTACTGCTTCAAAGACATGTTTGTAGGTTCTTAGCCCATTTGGGACCAAATTTTAACAAGTCTTTCTCCACACTTCTAAACACTCTTCATGCTTCTATAGCAGTTGTAATCAATCAAATTTATTGTATTCTAACATATTCTAACCCCAAACAACATCAGACAAGCCATTTAATGTTTCAAACCAATGTTTGTGGGTTCTTAGCTTATTTCCGACCAAATTTCAGCAAGTCATTCTACACATTTCTAAACACTCTTCATGCTTCTCTAGCACTTGTTATAAATCAAATTTATTGTATTCTATAATATTCTAGCCCCAAACAGCACTAGACAAGCTATTTAATACTTCAAAGTAATGTTTGTAGGTTCCTAGCCTATTTCGGACCAAATTTCAGCAAGTCTTTCTATACACTTCTAAACACTCTTCATGCATCTCTAGCACTTGTAATCAATCAAATTTATTGTATTCAAACATAATATAACCCCTGACAACATAAAACTAGCCATTTAATGCTTCAAACCAATGTTTGTGGGTTCTTAGCCCATTTCGTACCAAATTTCAGCAAGTCTTTCTACACACTTCTAAACACTCTTCATGCATCTCTAGCACTTGTAATCAATCAAATTCATTGTATTCTAACATATTCTAAAACCTAACAACACTAGTCAAGCCATTTACTGCTTCAAAGACATGTTTGTGGGTTCTTAACCCATTTGGGACCAAATTTCAACAAGTCTTTTTCAAAACTTCTAAACAATATTCATGCATCTCTAGCACTTGTAATAAATTGAATTCAATTTATTATAACATATTCTAACCCCAAACAACATCAGAAAAGCCATTTAATGCTTCAAACCAATGTTTGTGGGTTCTTAGCCCATTTTGGACCAAATTTCAGCAAGTCTTTCTACACTCTTCATGCATCTCTAGCGCTTGCAATCAATCAAATTAATTGTATTCTAACATATTCTAACCCCAAATAACACTAGACAAGCTATTTACTGCTTCAAACCAATGTTTGTGGGTTCTTAGCCCATTTCGGACCAAATTTCAGCAAGAGTTTCTATACACTTCTAAACACGCTTCATGCATCTCTCGCACTTGTAATCAATTAAATTCATTATATTATAAAATATTATTATCTCTAACAACACTAGACAAGCCATTTACTGCTTCAAAAACATGTTTCTGGGTTCTTAGCCCAATTGGGACCACATTTCAACAAGTCTTTCTCCACACTTCTAAACAATCTTCTTGCATCTCTAGCACTTGCAATCAATCAAATTCATTTTATTCTAACATATTCTAACCCCAAAGAACACTAGACAAGCCATTTACTACTTCAAAGCAATGTTTGTGGGTTCTTAGCCCATTTCGTACCAAATTTCAGCAAGTCTTTCTACACATTTCTATTCACTCTTCATGCATCTCTAGCACTTGTAATCAATCAAATTCATCGTATTCTAACATATTTTAACCCCAAACAACACTAGACAAGCCATTTACTGCTTCAAAGACATGTTTGTAGGTTCTTAACCCATTTGGGACCAAATTTTAACAAGTCTTTCTCCACACTTCTAAACACTCTTCATGCTTCTATAGCAGTTGTAATCAATCAAATTTATTGTATTCTAACATATTCTAACCCCAAACAACATCAGACAAGCAATTTAATGTTTCAAACCAATGTTTATGGGTTCTTAGCTTATTTCCGACCAAATTTCAGCAAGTCATTCTACACACTTCTAAAAACTCTTCATGCTTCTCTAGCACTTGTTATAAATCAAATTTATTGTATTCTATAATATTCTAGCCCCAAACAGCACTAGACAAGCTATTTAATACTTCAAAGTAATGTTTGTAGGTTCCTAGCCTATTTCGGACCAAATTTCAGCAAGTCTTTCTATACACTTCTAAACACTCTTCATGCATCTCTAGCACTTGTAATCAATCAAATTTATTGTATTCAAACATAATATAACCCCTGACAACATAAAACTAGCCATTTAATGCTTCAAACCAATGTTTGTGGGTTCTTAGCCCATTTCGTACCAAATTTCAGCAAGTCTTTCTACACACTTCTAAACACTCTTCATGCATCTCTAGCACTTGTAATCAATCAAATTCATTGTATTCTAACATATTCTAAAACCTAACAACACTAGTCAAGCCATTTACTGCTTCAAAGACATGTTTGTGGGTTCTTAACCCATTTGGGACCAAATTTCAACAAGTCTTTTTCAAAACTTCTAAACAATATTCATGCATCTCTAGCACTTGTAATCAATTAAATTCAATGTATTATAACATATTCTAACCCCAAACAATATCAGAAAAGCCATTTAATGCTTCAAACCAATGTTTGTGGGTTCTTAGCCCATTTTGGACCAAATTTCAGCAAGTCTTTCTACACTCTTCATGCATCTCTAGCGCTTGCAATCAATCAAATTAATTGTATTCTAACATATTCTAACCCCAAATAACACTAGACAAGCTATTTACTGCTTCAAACCAATGTTTGTGGGTTCTTAGCCCATTTCGGACCAAATTTCTGCAAGAGTTTCTATACACTTCTAAACACGCTTCATGCATCTCTCGCACTTGTAATCAATTAAATTCATTATATTATAAAATATTATTATCTCTAACAACACTAGACAAGCCATTTACTGCTTCAAAAACATGTTTCTGGGTTCTTAGCCCAATTGGGACCACATTTCAACAAGTCTTTCTCCACACCTCTAAACAATCTTCTTGCATCTCTAGCACTTGCAATCAATCAAATTCATTTTATTCTAACATATTCTAACCCCAAAGAACACTAGACAAGCCATTTACTACTTCAAAGCAATGTTTGTGGGTTCTTAGCCCATTTCGTACCAAATTTCAGCAAGTCTTTCTACACATTTCTATTCACTCTTCATGCATCTCTAGCACTTGTAATCAATCAAATTCATCGTATTCTAACATATTTTAACCCCAAACAACACTAGACAAGCCATTTACTGCTTCAAAGACATGTTTGTAGGTTCTTAGCCCATTTGGGACCAAATTTTAACAAGTCTTTCTCCACACTTCTAAACACTTTTCATGCTTCTATAGCAGTTGTAATCAGTCAAATTTATTGTATTCTAACATATTCTAACCCCAAACAACCTCAGACAAGCCATTTAATGTTTCAAACCAATGTTTGTGGGTTCTTAGCTTATTTCCGACCAAATTTCAACAAGTCATTCTACACACTTCTAAACACTCTTCATGCTTCTCTAGCACTTGTTATAAATCAAATTTATTGTATTCTATAATATTCTAGCCCCAAACAGCACTAGACAAGCTATTTAATACTTCAAAGTAATGTTTGTAGGTTCTTAGCCTATTTCGGACCAAATTTCAGTAAGTCTTTCTATACACTTCTAAACACTCTTCATGCATCTCTAGCACTTGTAATCAATCAAATTTATTGTATTCAAACATAATACAACCCCTGACAACATAAAACTAGCCATTTAATGCTTCAAACCAATGTTTGTGGGTTCTTAGCCCATTTCGTACCAAATTTCAGCAAGTCTTTCTACACACTTCTAAACACTCTTCATGCATCTCTAGCACTTGTAATCAATCAAATTCATTGTATTCTAACATATTCTAAAACCTAACAATACTAGTCAAGCCATTTACTGCTTCAAAGACATGTTTGTGGGTTCTTAACCCATTTGGGACCAAATTTCAACAAGTCTTTTTCAAAACTTCTAAACAATATTCATGCATCTCTAGCACTTGTAATCAATTAAATTCAATGTATTATAACATATTCTAACCCCAAACAACATCAGAAAAGCCATTTAATGCTTCAAACCAATGTTTGTGGGTTCTTAGCCCAATTTGGACCAAATTTCAGCAAGTCTTTCTACACTCTTCATGCATCTCTAGCGCTTGCAATCAATCAAATTAATTGTATTCTAACATATTCTAACCCCAAATAACACTAGACAAGCTATTTACTGCTTCAAACCAATGTTTGTGGGTTCTTAGCCCATTTCGGACCAAATTTCAGCAAGAGTTTCTATACACTTCTAAACACGCTTCATGCATCTCTCGCACTTGTAATCAATTAAATTCATTGTATTATAAAATATTATTATCTCTAACAACACTAGACAAGCCATTTACTGCTTCAAAAACATGTTTCTGGGTTCTTAGCCCAATTGGGACCATATTTCAACAAGTCTTTCTCCACACTTCTAAACAATCTTCTTGCATCTCTAGCACTTGCAATCAATCAAATTCATTTTATTCTAACATATTCTAACCCCAAAGAACACTAGACAAGCCATTTACTACTTCAAAGCAATGTTTGTGGGTTCTTAGCCCATTTCGTACCAAATTTCAGCAAGTCTTTCTACACATTTCTATTCACTCTTCATGCATCTCTAGCACTTGTAATCAATCAAATTCATCGTATTCTAACATATTTTAACCCCAAACAACACTAGACAAGCCATTTACTGCTTCAAAGACATGTTTGTAGGTTCTTAACCCATTTGGGACCAAATTTTAACAAGTCTTTCTCCACACTTCTAAACACTCTTCATGCTTCTATAGCAGTTGTAATCAATCAAATTTATTGTATTCTAACATATTCTAACCCCAAACAACATCAGACAAGCAATTTAATGTTTCAAACCAATGTTTATGGGTTCTTAGCTTATTTCCGACCAAATTTCAGCAAGTCATTCTACACACTTCTAAAAACTCTTCATGCTTCTCTAGCACTTGTTATAAATCAAATTTATTGTATTCTATAATATTCTAGCCCCAAACAGCACTAGACAAGCTATTTAATACTTCAAAGTAATGTTTGTAGGTTCCTAGCCTATTTCGGACCAAATTTCAGCAAGTCTTTCTATACACTTCTAAACACTCTTCATGCATCTCTAGCACTTGTAATCAATCAAATTTATTGTATTCAAACATAATATAACCCCTGACAACATAAAACTAGCCATTTAATGCTTCAAACCAATGTTTGTGGGTTCTTAGCCCATTTCGTACCAAATTTCAGCAAGTCTTTCTACACACTTCTAAACACTCTTCATGCATCTCTAGCACTTGTAATCAATCAAATTCATTGTATTCTAACATATTCTAAAACCTAACAACACTAGTCAAGCCATTTACTGCTTCAAAGACATGTTTGTGGGTTCTTAACCCATTTGGGACCAAATTTCAACAAGTCTTTTTCAAAACTTCTAAACAATATTCATGCATCTCTAGCACTTGTAATCAATTAAATTCAATGTATTATAACATATTCTAACCCCAAACAATATCAGAAAAGCCATTTAATGCTTCAAACCAATGTTTGTGGGTTCTTAGCCCATTTTGGACCAAATTTCAGCAAGTCTTTCTACACTCTTCATGCATCTCTAGCGCTTGCAATCAATCAAATTAATTGTATTCTAACATATTCTAACCCCAAATAACACTAGACAAGCTATTTACTGCTTCAAACCAATGTTTGTGGGTTCTTAGCCCATTTCGGACCAAATTTCAGCAAGAGTTTCTATACACTTCTAAACACGCTTCATGCATCTCTCGCACTTGTAATCAATTAAATTCATTATATTATAAAATATTATTATCTCTAACAACACTAGACAAGCCATTTACTGCTTCAAAAACATGTTTCTGGGTTCTTAGCCCAATTGGGACCACATTTCAACAAGTCTTTCTCCACACCTTCTAAACAATCTTCTTGCATCTCTAGCACTTGCAATCAATCAAATTCATTTTATTCTAACATATTCTAACCCCAAAGAACACTAGACAAGCCATTTACTACTTCAAAGCAATGTTTGTGGGTTCTTAGCCCATTTCGTACCAAATTTCAGCAAGTCTTTCTACACATTTCTATTCACTCTTCATGCATCTCTAGCACTTGTAATCAATCAAATTCATCGTATTCTAACATATTTTAACCCCAAACAACACTAGACAAGCCATTTACTGCTTCAAAGACATGTTTGTAGGTTCTTAGCCCATTTGGGACCAAATTTTAACAAGTCTTTCTCCACACTTCTAAACACTTTTCATGCTTCTATAGCAGTTGTAATCAGTCAAATTTATTGTATTCTAACATATTCTAACCCCAAACAACCTCAGACAAGCCATTTAATGTTTCAAACCAATGTTTGTGGGTTCTTAGCTTATTTCCGACCAAATTTCAACAAGTCATTCTACACACTTCTAAACACTCTTCATGCTTCTCTAGCACTTGTTATAAATCAAATTTATTGTATTCTATAATATTCTAGCCCCAAACAGCACTAGACAAGCTATTTAATACTTCAAAGTAATGTTTGTAGGTTCTTAGCCTATTTCGGACCAAATTTCAGTAAGTCTTTCTATACACTTCTAAACACTCTTCATGCATCTCTAGCACTTGTAATCAATCAAATTTATTGTATTCAAACATAATACAACCCCTGACAACATAAAACTAGCCATTTAATGCTTCAAACCAATGTTTGTGGGTTCTTAGCCCATTTCGTACCAAATTTCAGCAAGTCTTTCTACACACTTCTAAACACTCTTCATGCATCTCTAGCACTTGTAATCAATCAAATTCATTGTATTCTAACATATTCTAAAACCTAACAATACTAGTCAAGCCATTTACTGCTTCAAAGACATGTTTGTGGGTTCTTAACCCATTTGGGACCAAATTTCAACAAGTCTTTTTCAAAACTTCTAAACAATATTCATGCATCTCTAGCACTTGTAATCAATTAAATTCAATGTATTATAACATATTCTAACCCCAAACAACATCAGAAAAGCCATTTAATGCTTCAAACCAATGTTTGTGGGTTCTTAGCCCAATTTGGACCAAATTTCAGCAAGTCTTTCTACACTCTTCATGCATCTCTAGCGCTTGCAATCAATCAAATTAATTGTATTCTAACATATTCTAACCCCAAATAACACTAGACAAGCTATTTACTGCTTCAAACCAATGTTTGTGGGTTCTTAGCCCATTTCGGACCAAATTTCAGCAAGAGTTTCTATACACTTCTAAACACGCTTCATGCATCTCTCGCACTTGTAATCAATTAAATTCATTGTATTATAAAATATTATTATCTCTAACAACACTAGACAAGCCATTTACTGCTTCAAAAACATGTTTCTGGGTTCTTAGCCCAATTGGGACCATATTTCAACAAGTCTTTCTCCACACTTCTAAACAATCTTCTTGCATCTCTAGCACTTGCAATCAATCAAATTCATTTTATTCTAACATATTCTAACCCCAAAGAACACTAGACAAGCCATTTACTACTTCAAAGCAATGTTTGTGGGTTCTTAGCCCATTTCGTACCAAATTTCAGCAAGTCTTTCTACACATTTCTATTCACTCTTCATGCATCTCTAGCACTTGTAATCAATCAAATTCATCGTATTCTAACATATTTTAACCCCAAACAACACTAGACAAGCCATTTACTGCTTCAAAGACATGTTTGTAGGTTCTTAACCCATTTGGGACCAAATTTTAACAAGTCTTTCTCCACACTTCTAAACACTCTTCATGCTTCTATAGCAGTTGTAATCAATCAAATTTATTGTATTCTAACATATTCTAACCCCAAACAACATCAGACAAGCCATTTAATGTTTCAAACCAATGTTTGTGGGTTCTTAGCTTATTTCCGACCAAATTTCAGCAAGTCATTCTACACACTTCTAAACACTCTTCATGCTTCTCTAGCACTTGTTATAAATCAAATTTATTGTATTCTATAATATTCTAGCCCCAAACAGCACTAGACAAGCTATTTAATACTTCAAAGTAATGTTTGTAGGTTCTTAGCCTATTTCGGACCAAATTTCAGCAATTCTTTCTATACACTTCTAAACACTCTTCATGCATCTCTAGCACTTGTAATCAATAAAATTTATTGTATCCAAACATAATCTAACCCCTCACAACATAAAACTAGCCATTTAATGCTTCAAACCAATGTTTGTGGGTTCTTAGCCCATTTCGTACCAAATTTCAGCAAGTCTTTCTACACACTTCTAAACACTCTTCATGCATCTCTAGCACTTGTAATCAATCAAATTCATTGTATTCTAACATATTCTAAAACCTAACAACACTAGTCAAGCCATTTACTGCTTCAAAGACATGTTTGTGGGTTCTTAACCCATTTGGGACCAAATTTCAACAAGTCTTTTTCAAAACTTCTAAACAATATTCATGCATCTCTAGCACTTGTAATAAATTGAATTCAATTTATTATAACATATTCTAACCCCAAACAACATCAGAAAAGCCATTTAATGCTTCAAACCAATGTTTGTGGGTTCTTAGCCCATTTTGGACCAAATTTCAGCAAGTCTTTCTACACTCTTCATGCATCTCTAGCGCTTGCAATCAATCAAATTAATTGTATTCTAACATATTCTAACCCCAAATAACACTAGACAAGCTATTTACTGCTTCAAACCAATGTTTGTGGGTTCTTAGCCCATTTCGGACCAAATTTCAGCAAGAGTTTCTATACACTTCTAAACACGCTTCATGCATCTCTCGCACTTGTAATCAATTAAATTCATTATATTATAAAATATTATTATCTCTAACAACACTAGACAAGCCATTTACTGCTTCAAAAACATGTTTCTGGGTTCTTAGCCCAATTGGGACCACATTTCAACAAGTCTTTCTCCACACCTCTAAACAATCTTCTTGCATCTCTAGCACTTGCAATCAATCAAATTCATTTTATTCTAACATATTCTAACCCCAAAGAACACTAGACAAGCCATTTACTACTTCAAAGCAATGTTTGTGGGTTCTTAGCCCATTTCGTACCAAATTTCAGCAAGTCTTTCTACACATTTCTATTCACTCTTCATGCATCTCTAGCACTTGTAATCAATCAAATTCATCGTATTCTAACATATTTTAACCCCAAACAACACTAGACAAGCCATTTACTGCTTCAAAGACATGTTTGTAGGTTCTTAGCCCATTTGGGACCAAATTTTAACAAGTCTTTCTCCACACTTCTAAACACTTTTCATGCTTCTATAGCAGTTGTAATCAATCAAATTTATTGTATTCTAACATATTCTAACCCCAAACAACATCAGACAAGCCATTTAATGTTTCAAACCAATGTTTGTGGGTTCTTAGCTTATTTCCGACCAAATTTCAGCAAGTCATTCTACACATTTCTAAACACTCTTCATGCTTCTCTAGCACTTGTTATAAATCAAATTTATTGTATTCTATAATATTCTAGCCCCAAACAGCACTAGACAAGCTATTTAATACTTCAAAGTAATGTTTGTAGGTTCTTAGCCTATTTCGGACCAAATTTCAGTAAGTCTTTCTATACACTTCTAAACACTCTTCATGCATCTCTAGCACTTGTAATCAATCAAATTTATTGTATTCAAACATAATACAACCCCTGACAACATAAAACTAGCCATTTAATGCTTCAAACCAATGTTTGTGGGTTCTTAGCCCATTTCGTACCAAATTTCAGCAAGTCTTTCTACACACTTCTAAACACTCTTCATGCATCTCTAGCACTTGTAATCAATCAAATTCATTGTATTCTAACATATTCTAAAACCTAACAACACTAGTCAAGCCATTTACTGCTTCAAAGACATGTTTGTGGGTTCTTAACCCATTTGGGACCAAATTTCAACAAGTCTTTTTCAAAACTTCTAAACAATATTCATGCATCTCTAGCACTTGTAATCAATTAAATTCAATGTATTATAACATATTCTAACCCCAAACAACATCAGAAAAGCCATTTAATGCTTCAAACCAATGTTTGTGGGTTCTTAGCCCATTTTGGACCAAATTTCAGCAAGTCTTTCTACACTCTTCATGCATCTCTAGCGCTTGCAATCAATCAAATTAATTGTATTCTAACATATTCTAACCCCAAATAACACTAGACAAGCTATTTACTGCTTCAAACCAATGTTTGTGGGTTCTTAGCCCATTTCGGACCAAATTTCAGCAAGAGTTTCTATACACTTCTAAACACGCTTCATGCATCTCTCGCACTTGTAATCAATTAAATTCATTGTATTATAAAATATTATTATCTCTAACAACACTAGACAAGCCATTTACTGCTTCAAAAACATGTTTCTGGGTTCTTAGCCCAATTGGGACCATATTTCAACAAGTCTTTCTCCACACTTCTAAACAATCTTCTTGCATCTCTAGCACTTGCAATCAATCAAATTCATTTTATTCTAACATATTCTAACCCCAAAGAACACTAGACAAGCCATTTACTACTTCAAAGCAATGTTTGTGGGTTCTTAGCCCATTTCGTACCAAATTTCAGCAAGTCTTTCTACACATTTCTATTCACGCTTCATGCATCTCTAGCACTTGTAATCAATCAAATTCATCGTATTCTAACATATTTTAACCCCAAACAACACTAGACAAGCCATTTACTGCTTCAAAGACATGTTTGTAGGTTCTTAGCCCATTTGGGACCAAATTTTAACAAGTCTTTCTCCACACTTCTAAACACTCTTCATGCTTCTATAGCAGTTGTAATCAATCAAATTTATTGTATTCTAACATATTCTAACCCCAAACAACATCAGACAAGCCATTTAATGTTTCAAACCAATGTTTGTGGGTTCTTAGCTTATTTCCGACCAAATTTCAGCAAGTCATTCTACACATTTCTAAACACTCTTCATGCTTCTCTAGCACTTGTTATAAATCAAATTTATTGTATTCTATAATATTCTAGCCCCAAACAGCACTAGACAAGCTATTTAATACTTCAAAGTAATGTTTGTAGGTTCTTAGCCTATTTCGGACCAAATTTCAGTAAGTCTTTCTATACACTTCTAAACACTCTTCATGCATCTCTAGCACTTGTAATCAATCAAATTTATTGTATTCAAACATAATACAACCCCTGACAACATAAAACTAGCCATTTAATGCTTCAAACCAATGTTTGTGGGTTCTTAGCCCATTTCGTACCAAATTTCAGCAAGTCTTTCTACACACTTCTAAACACTCTTCATGCATCTCTAGCACTTGTAATCAATCAAATTCATTGTATTCTAACATATTCTAAAACCTAACAATACTAGTCAAGCCATTTACTGCTTCAAAGACATGTTTGTGGGTTCTTAACCCATTTGGGACCAAATTTCAACAAGTCTTTTTCAAAACTTCTAAACAATATTCATGCATCTCTAGCACTTGTAATCAATTAAATTCAATGTATTATAACATATTCTAACCCCAAACAACATCAGAAAAGCCATTTAATGCTTCAAACCAATGTTTGTGGGTTCTTAGCCCATTTTGGACCAAATTTCAGCAAGTCTTTCTACACTCTTCATGCATCTCTAGCGCTTGCAATCAATCAAATTAATTGTATTCTAACATATTCTAACCCCAAATAACACTAGACAAGCTATTTACTGCTTCAAACCAATGTTTGTGGGTTCTTAGCCCATTTCGGACCAAATTTCAGCAAGAGTTTCTATACACTTCTAAACACGCTTCATGCATCTCTCGCACTTGTAATCAATTAAATTCATTGTATTATAAAATATTATTATCTCTAACAACACTAGACAAGCCATTTACTGCTTCAAAAACATGTTTCTGGGTTCTTAGCCCAATTGGGACCATATTTCAACAAGTCTTTCTCCACACTTCTAAACAATCTTCTTGCATCTCTAGCACTTGCAATCAATCAAATTCATTTTATTCTAACATATTCTAACCCCAAAGAACACTAGACAAGCCATTTACTACTTCAAAGCAATGTTTGTGGGTTCTTAGCCCATTTCGTACCAAATTTCAGCAAGTCTTTCTACACATTTCTATTCACTCTTCATGCATCTCTAGCACTTGTAATCAATCAAATTCATCGTATTCTAACATATTTTAACCCCAAACAACACTAGACAAGCCATTTACTGCTTCAAAGACATGTTTGTAGGTTCTTAGCCCATTTGGGACCAAATTTTAACAAGTCTTTCTCCACACTTCTAAACACTCTTCATGCTTCTATAGCAGTTGTAATCAATCAAATTTATTGTATTCTAACATATTCTAACCCCAAACAACATCAGACAAGCAATTTAATGTTTCAAACCAATGTTTGTGGGTTCTTAGCTTATTTCCGACCAAATTTCAGCAAGTCATTCTACACACTTCTAAACACTCTTCATGCTTCTCTAGCACTTGTTATAAATCAAATTTATTGTATTCTATAATATTCTAGCCCCAAACAGCACTAGACAAGCTATTTAATACTTCAAAGTAATGTTTGTAGGTTCTTAGCCTATTTCGGACCAAATTTCAGCAATTCTTTCTATACACTTCTAAACACTCTTCATGCATCTCTAGCACTTGTAATCAATAAAATTTATTGTATCCAAACATAATCTAACCCCTGACAACATAAAACTAGCCATTTAATGCTTCAAACCAATGTTTGTGGGTTCTTAGCCCATTTCGTACCAAATTTCAGCAAGTCTTTCTACACACTTCTAAACACTCTTCATGCATCTCTAGCACTTGTAATCAATCAAATTCATTGTATTCTAACATATTCTAAACCCTAACAACACTAATCAAGCCATTTACTGCTTCAAAGACATGTTTGTGGGTTCTTAACCCATTTGGGACCAAATTTCAACAAGTCTTTTTCAAAACTTCTAAACAATATTCATGCATCTCTAGCACTTGTAATCAATTAAATTCAATGTATTATAACATATTCTAACCCCAAACAACATCAGAAAAGCCATTTAATGCTTCAAACCAATGTTTGTGGGTTCTTAGCCCAATTTCGACCAAATTTCAGCAAGTCTTTCTACACTCTTCATGCATCTCTAGCGCTTGCAATCAATCAAATTAATAGTATTCTAACATATTCTAACCCCAAATAACACTAGACAAGCTATTTACTGCTTCAAACCAATGTTTGTGGGTTCTTAGCCCATTTCGGACCAAATTTCAGCAAGAGTTTCTATACACTTCTAAACACGCTTCATGCATCTCTCGCACTTGTAATCAATTAAATTCATTGTATTATAACATATTATTATCTCCAAAAACACTAGACAAGCCATTTACTGTTTCAAAGACATGTTTCTGAGTCCTTAGCCCATTTGGGACCAAACTACAACAAGTCTTTCTCCACACTTCTAAACACTCTTTGTGCATCTCTAGCACTTGTATCCAATCAAATTTATTTTATTCTAACATATTCTAACCCCAAAGAACACTAGACAAGCCATTTACTACTTCAAAGCAATGTTTGTGGGTTCTTAGCCCATTTCGTACCAAATTTCAGCAAGTCTTTCTACACATTTCTATTCACTCTTCATGCATCTCTAGCACTTGTAATCAATCAAATTCGTCGCATTCTAACATATTTTAACCCCAAACAACACTAGACAAGCCATTTACTGCTTCAAAGACATGTTTGTAGGTTCTTAGCCCATTTGGGACCAAATTTTAACAAGTCTTTCTCCACTCTTCTAAACACTCTTCATGCTTCTATAGCAGTTGTAATCAATCAAATTTATTGTATTCTAACATATTCTAACCCCAAACAACATCAGACAAGCCATTTAATGTTTCAAACCAATGTTTGTGGGTTCTAAGCTTATTTCCGACCAAATTTCAGCAAGTCATTCTACACACTTCTAAACACTCTTCATGCTTCTCTAGCACTTGTTATAAATCAAATTTATTGTATTCTACAATATTCTAGCCCCAAACAGCACTAGACAAGCTATTTAATACTTCAAAGTAATGTTTGTAGATTCTTAGCCTATTTCAGACCAAATTTCAGCAAGTCTTTCTATACGCTTCTAAACACTCTTCATGCATCTCTAGCACTTGTAATCAATAAAATTTATTGTATCCAAACATAATCTAACCCCTGACAACATAAAACTAGCCATTTAATGCTTCAAACCAATGTTTGTGGGTTCTTAGCCCATTTCGTACCAAATTTCAGCAAGTCTTTCTACACACTTCTAAACACTCTTCATGCATCTCTAGCACTTGTAATCAATCAAATTCATTGTATTCTAACATATTCTAAAACCTAACAACACTAGTCAAGCCATTTACTGCTTCAAAGACATGTTTGTGGGTTCTTAACCCATTTGGGATCAAATTTCAACAAGTCTTTTTCAAAACTTCTAAACAATATTCATGCATCTCTAGCACTTGTAATCAATTAAATTCAATGTATTATAACATATTCTAACCCCAAACAACATCAGAAAAGCCATTTAATGCTTCAAACCAATGTTTGTGGGTTCTTAGCCCATTTTGGACCAAATTTCAGCAAGTCTTTCTACACTCTTCATGCATCTCTAGCGCTTGCAATCAATCAAATTAATTGTATTCTAACATATTCTAACCCCAAATAACACTAGACAAGCTATTTACTGCTTCAAACCAATGTTTGTGGGTTCTTAGCCCATTTCGGACCAAATTTCAGCAAGAGTTTCTATACACTTCTAAACACGCTTCATGCATCTCCCGCACTTGTAATCAATTAAATTCATTGTATTATAACATATTATTATCTCCAAAAACACTAGACAAGCCATTTACTGTTTCAAAGACATGTTTCTGGGTTCTTAGCCCAATTGGGACCACATTTCAACAAGTCTTTCTCCACACTTCTAAACAATCTTCTTGCATCTCTAGCACTTGCAATCAATCAAATTAATTGTATTCTATCATATTCTAACCCCAAAACACTAGACAAGCTATTTACTGCTTCAAACCAATGTTTGTAGGTTCTTAGCCCATTTCGGACCAAATTTCAGCAAGAGTTTCTATACACTTCTAAACACGCTTCATGCATCTCTCGCACTTGTAATCAATTAAATTTATTGTATTATAACATATTATTATCTCCAAAAACACTAGATAAGCCATTTACTGTTTCAAAGACATGTTTCTGGGTTCTTAGCCCAATTGGGTCCACATTTCAACAAGTCTTTCTCCACACTTCTAAACAATCTTCTTGGGTCTCTAGCACTTGCAATCAATCAAATTCATTTTATTCTAACATATTCTAACCCCAAAGAACACTAGACAAGCCATTTACTACTTCAAAGCAATGTTTGTGGGTTCTTAGTCCATTTCGGACCAAATTTCTGCGAGAGTTTCGATACACTTCTAAACACGCTTCATGCATCTCTCGCACTTGTAATCAATTAAATTCATTATATTATAAAATATTATTATCTCTAACAACACTAGACAAGCCATTTACTGCTTCAAAAACATGTTTCTGGGTTCTTAGCCCAATTGGGACCACATTTCAACAAGTCTTTCTCCACACTTCTAAACAATCTTCTTGCATCTCTAGCACTTGCAATCAATCAAATTCATTTTATTCTAACATATTCTAACCCCAAAGAACACTAGACAAGCCATTTACTACTTCAAAGCAATGTTTGTGGGTTCTTAGCCTATTTCGTACCAAATTTCAGCAAGTCTTTCTACACATTTCTATTCACTCTTCATGCATCTCTAGAGCTTTTAATCAATCAAATTCATCGTATTCTAACATATTTTAACCCCAAACAACACTAGACAAGCCATTTACTGCTTCAAAGACATGTTTGTAGGTTCTTAGCACATTTGGGACCAAATTTTAACAAGTCTTTCTCCACACTTCTAAACACTCTTCATGCTTCTATAGCAGTTGTAATCAATCAAATTTATTGTATTCTAACATATTCTAACCCCAAACAACATCAGACAAACCATTTAATGTTTCAAACCAATGTTTGTGGGTTCTTAGCTTATTTCCGACCAAATTTCAGCAAGTCATTCTACACACTTCTAAACACTCTTCATGTTTCTCTAGCACTTGTTAAAAATCAAATTTATTGTATTCTATAATATTCTAGCCCCAAACAGCACTAGACAAGCTATTTAATACTTCAAAGTAATGTTTGTAGGTTCTTAGCCTATTTCGTACCAAATTTCAGCAAGTCTTTCTATACACTTCTAAACACTCTTCATGCATCTCTAGCACTTGTAATCAATCAAATTTATTGTATTCAAACATAATCTAACCCCTGACAACATAAAACTAGCCATTTAATGCTTCAAACCAATGTTTGTGGGTTCTTAGCCCATTTCGTACCAAATTTCAGCAAGTCGTTCTACACACTTCTAAACACTCTTCATGCATCTCTAGCACTTGTAATCAATCAAATTCATTGTATTCTAACATATTCTAAAACCTAACAACACTAGTCAAGCCATTTACTGTATCAAAGACATGTTTGTGGGTTCTTAACCCATTTGGGACCAAATTTCAACAAGTCTTTTTCAAAACTTCTAAACAATATTCATGCATCTCTAGCACTTGTAATCAATTAAATTCAATGTATTATAACATATTCTAACCCCAAACAACATCAGAAAAGCCATTTAATGCTTCAAACCAATGTTTGTGGGTTCTTAGCCCATTTTGGACCAAATTTCAGCAAGTCTTTCTACACTCTTCAAGCATCTCTAGCGCTTGGAATCAATCAAATTAATTGTATTCTAACATATTCTAATCCCAAATAACACTAGACAAGCTATTTACTGTTTCAAACCAATGTTTGTGGGTTCTTAGCCCATTTCGGACCAAGAGTTTCTATACACTTCTAAACATGCTTCATGCATCTCTCGCACTTGTAATCAATTAAATTCATTGTATTATAAAATATTATTATCCCTAAAAACACTAGACAAGCCATTTACTGCTTCAAAAACATGTTTCTGGGTTCTTAGCCCAATTGGGACCATATTTCAACAAGTCTTTCTCCACACTTCTAAACACTCTTCATGCTTCTATAGCAGTTGTAATCAATCAAATTTATTGTATTCTAACATATTCTAACCCCAAACAACACTAGACAAGCCATTTAATGTTTCAAACCAATGTTTGTGGGTTTTTAGCTTATTTCCGACCAAATTTCAGCAAGTCTTTCTACACACTTCTAAACACTCTTCATGCATCTCTAGCACTTGTAATCAATCAAATTAATTGTATTCTTACATATTCTAAACCATAACAACACTAGACAAGCCATTTACTGCTTCAAAGACATGGTTGTGGGTTCTTAGCCCATTTTGGACTGAATTTCAACAAGTTTTTCTCCAAACTTCTAAACAATATTCATGCATCTCTAGCACTTGTAATCAATCAAATTCATTGTATTCTAACATATTCTAACCCCAAACAACATCAGACAAGCCATTTAATGTTTCAAACCAATGTTTGTGGGTTCTTAGCTTATTTCCGACCAAATTTCAGCAAGTCTTTCTACACAC
Source organism: Capsella bursa-pastoris (assembly GCA_036452645.1). Lineage (NCBI taxonomy): Eukaryota > Viridiplantae > Streptophyta > Magnoliopsida > Brassicales > Brassicaceae > Capsella > Capsella bursa-pastoris. The sequence goes on from CP144192.1 coordinate 8,810,087, forward strand.
TTCTAAACACTCTTCATGCTTCTCTAGCACTTGTTATAAATCAAATTTATTGTATTCTATATTATTCTAGCCCCAAACAACACAAGACAAGCTATTTAATACTTCAAAGTAATATTTGTAGGTTCTTAGCCTATTTCGGACCAAATTTCAGCAATTATTTCTACACACTTCTAAACAATCTTCATGCATCTCTAGCTGTTGTAATTAATCAAATTGATTGTACTCGATCATATTATAACCCAAAACAACACTAGACAAACCATTTACTGCTTCAAAGACATTTTTGTAGGTTCTTAGCCCATTTTAGACCAAATTTCAACGTCTTTCTCAACACTTCTAAACACCCTTCAGGCATCTCTAGCACTTTTAATCAATCAAATGTATTCTATTCTAACGTATTCTAACCCAAACAATACCGGACAAGGCATTTAAAGATTCAAATAAACGTTTATGGGTTCTTAGCATATTTCGGACCAAATTTCAGCTAGTCTTTCTACACAATTCTCACTCTTCATGCATCTCTAGCACTTGTAATCAATCAAATTTATTGTATTCAAACATAATCTAACCCCTGACAACATAAAACTAGCCATTTAATGCTTCAAACCAGTATTTGTGGGTTCTTAGCCCATTTCGTACCAAATTTCAGCAAGTCTTTCTACACACTTCTAAACACTCTTCATGCATTTCAAGCACTTGTAATCAATCAAATTCATTGTATTCTAACATATTCTAAAACCTAACAACACTAGTCAAGCCATTTACTGCTTCAAAGACATGTTTGTGGGTTCTTAACCCATTTGGGATCAAATTTCAACAAGTATTTTTCAAAACTTCTAAACAATATTCATGCATCTCTAGCACTTGTAATCAATTAAATTCGATGTATTATAACATATTCTTATCTCTAACAACACTAGACAAGCCATTTACTAATTCAAAGACATGTTTCTAGGTTCTTAGCCTAATTGGGACCACATTTCAACAATTCTTTCTCCACACTTCTAAACAATCTTCTTGCATCTCTAGCACTTGCAATCAATCAAATTAATTTTATTCTAACATATTCTAACCCCAAACAACACTAGACAAGCCATTTACTGCTTCAAAACAATGTTTGTGGGTTCTTAGCCCATTTCGTACCAAATTTCAGCAAGTCTTTCTACACACTTCTAAACACTCTTCATGCATCTCTAGCACTTGTAATCAATTAAATTCATTGTATTATAACATATTATAATCTCTAACAACACTAGACAAGCCATTTACTGCTTCAAAGACATGTTTGTAGGCTCTTAGCCTATTTAGGACCAAATTTCAATAAGTCTTTCTCCACACTTCTAAACACTCTTCATGCATCTATAGCAGTTGTAATCAATCAAATTTATTGTATTCTAACAAATTCTAACCCCAAACAACATCAGACAAGCCATTTAATGTTTCAAACCAATGTTTATGGGTTCTTAGCCTATTTCCGACCAAATTTCAGCAAGTTTTTCTACACACTTCTAAACACTCTTCATGCATATCTAACACTTGTTATAAATCAAATTTATTGTATTCTATAATATTCTAGCCACAAAAAACACTAGACAAGCTATTTACTACTTCAAAGTAATGTTCGTAGGTTCTTCGCCCATTTCGTACCAAATTTCAGCAAGTCTTTCTACACATTTCTAATCAATCTTCATGCATCTCTAGCACTTGTAATCAATCAAATTCAAATTATTCTAACATATTTTAACCCCAAACAACACTAGACAAGCCATTTACTGCTTCAAAGACATGTTTGTAGGTTCTTAGCCCAATTGGGACCACATTTCAACAAGTCTTTCTCCACACCTCTAAACAATCTTCTTGCATCTCTAGCACTTGCAATCAATCAAATTCATTTTATTCTAACATATTCTAACCCCAAAGAACACTAGACAAGCCATTTACTACTTCAAAGCAATGTTTGTAGGTTCTTAGCCCATTTGGGACCAAATTTTAACAAGTCTTTCTCCACACTTCTAAACACTCTTCATGCATCTATAGCAGTTGTAATCAATCAAATTTATTGTATTCTAACATATTCTAACCCCAAACAACATCAGACAAGCCATTTAATGTTTCAAACCAATGTTTGTGGGTTCTTAGCTTATTTCCGACCAAATTTCAGCAAGTCTTTCTACACACTTCTAAACACTCTTCATGCTTCTCTAGCACTTGTTATAAATCAAATTTATTGTATTCTATAACATTCTAGCCCCAAACAACACTAGAAAAACTATTTAATACTTCAAAGTAATGTTTGTAGGTTCTTAGCCTATTTCGGACCAAATTTCAGCAATTATTTCTACACACTTCTAAACAATCTTCATGCATCTCTAGCTGTTGTAATTAATCAAATTGATTGTACTCGATCATATTATAATCCAAAACAACACTAGACAAACCATTTACTGCTTCAAAGACATGTTTGTAGGTTCTTAGCCCATTTTAGACCAAATTTCAACGTCTTTCTCCACACTTCTAAACACCCATCAGGCATCTCTAGCACTTGTAATCAATCAATTGTATTGTATACTAACATATTCTAACCCCAAACAATACCAGACAAGCCATTTAAAGATTCACAATGTTTGTGGGTTCTTACTCTTCATGCATCTCTAGCACTTGTAATCAATCAAATTCATTGTATTCTAACATATTCTGACCCCAAACAACACTAGACAAGGCATTTACTGCTTCATAGCAATGTTTGTGGGTACTTAGCCCATTTCAGACCAAATTTCAACTAGTCTTTCTACACAGTTCTAACTCTTCATGCATCTCTAGCACTTGTAATCAATAATATTCATTGAATTCTAATGTATTCCAACCCCAAACAACACTATTCAAGCCATTTACTGCTTCAAAGACATGTCTGTAGGTTCTTGGCCCATTTAAGACCAAATTTCAACAAGTTTTTCTCCAAACTTCTAAACAATATTCATGCATCTCTAGCACTTGTAATCAATAAAATTCATTGTATTATAACATATTCTAACACCAAACAACACTAGACAACCCATTTAGTGGTTCAATGCAATGTTTATGAGTTTCTTAGCCTATTTCTGACCAAATTTCAACAAGTCTTTCTACACAATCTTCATGCATCTCTAGCAGTTGTAATTAATCAAATTCATTGTATTCTAACATATTATAACTCCAAACAACACTAGACAAGCCATTTACTGCTTCAAAGACATGTTTGTAGGTTCGTAGCCTATTTGGGACCAAATTCAGCAAGTCTTTCTCCACACTTCTAAACACCCTTCATGCATCTCTAGCAATTGTAATCAATAAAATTTATTGTATTCTAACATATTCTAACCCCAACAACACTAGACAAGCCATTTAATGCTTCAAATCAATGGTTGTGGGTTCTTAGCCCATTTCGGACCAGATTTCAGCAAGTCTTTCTACACACTTCTAAACACTTTTCATGCATCTCTAGCACTTTCAATCAATCAAATTCATTGTTTTTTATCATATTCTAATCCTACACAACACTAGACAAGCCGTTTACTACTTCAAAGAAATATTTGTTGGTTCTTAGCCCATTATGGACCAAATTTCAGCATGTCTTTCTACACACTTGTAAACACTTTTCATGCATCTCAAGCACTTGTAATCAATCAAATTCATTGTATTCTTAACCATAACAACACTAGAAAAGCCATTTAGTGCTTCAAAGACATGTTAGTGGGTTCTTAGCCAATTTTGGACCAAATTTCAACAAGTTTTTCTCCAAACTTCTAAACCATATTCATGCATCTCTAGCACTTGTAATCAATCAAATTCATTATATTCTAACATATTCTAACCCCAAACAACACTAGACAAACCATTTAGTGGTTCTATGCAATGTTTCTAAGTTCTTAGCCCATTTGGGACCAAATTTCAGCAACTCTTTCTCCACACTACTAAACACTCTTCATGCATTTCTAGCTCTTGCAATCAATCAAATTCATTGTATTCTAACATATTCTAACCCTAAACAACACTAGACAAGCCATTTACTGCTTCAAAGCAATGTTTGTGGGTTCTTAGCCTATTTCCGACCAAATTTCAGCTAGTCTTTCTACATACTTCTAAACTCTCTTCATGCATCTCTAGCACTTGTAATCAATCAAATTCATTGTATTCTAATATATTATAAACCGAAACAACACTAGCCAAGCCATTTACGGCTTCAAAGACATGTTTGTAGGTTCTTCGCCCATTTGAGACCAAATTTAAACAAGTCTTTTTCCATATTTCTAAACACTCTTCCTGCATCTCTAGCACTTTTAAGCAATCAAATTTATTGTATTCTAACATATTCTAACCCTAAACAACATCAGACAAGCCATTTAATGCTTCAAACCAATGTTCTAAACACTTTTCATGCATCTCTAGCACTTATTGTCAAACAAATTTTTTTATTCTAACATATTCAAACCCCAACCACACTAAACAAGCCATTTACTACTTCAAAGACTTGTTTGTGGCCTTTTAGCCCATTTTGGACCAAATTTCAACAAGTCTTTCTCCAAACTTCTGAACACTCTTCATTCATCTATAGCACTTGTAATCAATAAAATATATTGTATTCTAACATATTTTAACCCCAAACAACACTAGACAAGCCATTAAATGTTTCAAATCAATGTTTGTGGGTTCTTAGCCCATTTCGGACCAAATTTCAGCAATTCTCTCTACACACTTGTAAACACTCTTCATGCATCTCTAGCACTTGTAATCAATCAAATTCATTGTATTCTAACATTTTCTAACCCAAAACTACACTAGACTAACCATTTAGTGGTTCAATGCAATGTTTCTGAGTTCTTAGCCCATTTGGGACCAAATTTTAACAAGTCTTTCTACACACTTCTAAACACTCTTCATGCATCTCTAGCACTTGTATTAAATAAAATTTATTGTATTCTAGCATATTCTAGCCCCAAAGAACACTAGACAAGCCCTTTCCTGCTTCAAAGCAATGTTTGTGGGTTCTTAGCCTATTTTGGACCAAATTTCAGCAAATCTTTCTACACACTTCTAAACACTTTTCATGCATCTCTAGCACTTGTTATCAAACAAATTTATTTTATTCTAACATATTCTAAACCCAACCACACTAGACAAGCCATTTACTACTTCAAAGACATGGTTGTGGGTTCTTAACCCATTTTGGACTAAATTTCAACAAGTTTTTCTCCAAACTTCTAAACAATGGTCATGCATCTCTAGCACTTGTAATCAATCAAATTCATTGTATTCTAACATATTCTAACCCCAAACAATACTAGACAAACCATATAGTGGTTCTATGCAATGTTTCTAAGTTCTTAGCCCATTTGGGACCAAATTTCAACAACTCTTTCTCCACACTTGTAAAGACTCTTCATGCATATCTAGCTCTTGCAATCAATCAAATTCATTGTATTCTAACATATTCTAACCCCAAGCAACACTAGACAAGCCATTTACTGCTTCAAAGCAATGTTTGTGGGTTCTTAGCCTTTTTCAGACCAAATTTCAGCTAGTCTTTCTACACACTTTTAAACACTCTTCATGCATCTCTAGCACTTGTAATTAATCAAATTCATTGTATTCTAATATATTATAAACCCAAACAACACTAGCCAAGCCATTTACTGCTTCAAAGATATGTTTGTAGGTTTTTAGCCCATTTGAGACCAAATTTCAATAAGTCTTTCTCCACACTTTTAAACACTCTTCATGCATCACTAGCACTTTTAAGCAATAAAATTTATTGTATTCTAACATATTCTAACCCCAAACAACATCAGACAAGCCATTTAAATGCTTCAAACCAATGTTTGTGGTTTTTTAGCCTATTTTGGACCAAATTTAAGCAAATCTTTCCACACACTTCTAAACACTCTTCATGCATCTCTAGCACTTGTTATCAAACAAATTTATTTTATTCTAACATATTCTAACCCCAACCACACTAAACAAGCCATTTACTACTTCAAAGACATGGTTGTGGGTTCTTATCCCATTTCGGACTAAATTTCAACAAGTTTTTCTCCAAACTTCTAAAAAATATTCATGCATCTCTAGCACTTGTAATCGATCAAATTCATTGTATTCTAACATATTCTAACCCCAAACAACACTAGACAAACCATTTAGTGGTTCTATGCAATGTTTCTAAGTTCTTAGCCCATTTGGGACCAAATTTCAACAAGTCTTTCTCCACCCTTCTAAACACTCTTCATGCATATCTAGCTCTTTCAGTCAATCAAACTCATTGCATGCTAACATATTCTAACCCCAAACAACACTAGACAAGCCATTTACTGAGTCAAAGCAATGTTTGTGGGTTCTTAGCCTATTTCCGACCAAATTTCAGCTAGTCTTTCTTCACACTTCTAAACACTCTTCATGCATCTCTAGCACTTGTAATCAATCAAATTAATTGTATTCTAATATATTATCAACCCAAAAAACACTAGCTAACCCATTTACTGCTTCAAAGACATGTGTGTAGGTTCTTAGCCCATTTGAGACAAAATTTCAACAAGCCTTTCTCCACACTTCTAAACACTCTTCATGTATCTCTAGCACTTGTATTAAATCAAATTTATTGTATTTAAACATATTCTAACCCCAAACAACATCAGACAAGCCATTTAATGCTTCAAACCAATGTTTGTCGTTTTTAGCCTGTTTTGGACCAAATTTCAGCAAATCTTTCAACACTTCTAAACACTCTTCATGCATCTCTAGCACTTGTTATCAAACAAATTTATTTTATTCTAACATATTCTAACCCCAACCACACTAGACAAGCCATTTACTAATTCAAAGACTTGTTTGTGGGCTTTTAGCCCATTTTGGACCAAATTTAAACAAGTCTTTCTCCAAACTTCTGAACACTCTTCAATCATCTATAGCACTTGTAATCAATAAAATATATTGTATTCTAACATAGTTTAACCCCAAACAACACTAGACAAGCCATTAAATGTTTCAAATCAACGTTTGTGGGTTCTTAGCCCATTTCGGACCATATTTCAGCAATTCTCTCTACACACTTGTAAACACTCTTCATGCATCTCTAGCACTTGTAATCAATCAAATTCTTTGTATTCTAACATATTACAACCCAAAACTACACTAGAGAAACTATTTAGTGGTTCAATGCAATGTTTCTCAGTTCTTAGCCTATTTGGGACCAAATTTCAACAAGTCTTTCTAGACACTTCTAAACACTCTTCATGCATCTCTAGCACTTGTATTAAATCAAATTTATTTTATTCTAGCATATTCTAGCCCCAAAAAACACTAGACAAGCCATTTACTGCTTCAAAACAATGTTTGTTGGTTCTTAGCCCATTTCGGACCAAATTTCAGCAACTCTTTCTACACACTTCTAAACACTCTTCATGCATCTCTAGCACTTGTAATCAATCAAATTCGTTAGATTCTTACATATTCTAAACCCTAACAACACTAGACAATCCATTTACTGCTTCAAGGACATGGTTATGGGTTCTTAGCTCGTTTTGGACTAAATTTCAACAAGTCTTTCTCCAAACTTCTGAACACTCTTCAATTATCTATAGCACTTGTAATCAATAAAATATATTGTATTCTAACAAATTTTAACCCAAAACAACACTAGACAAGCCATTTAATGTTTCAAATCAACGTTTGTGGGTTCTTAACCTATTTCGGACCAAATTTCAGCAATTCTCTCTACACACTTATAAACACTCTTCATGCATCTCTAGCACTTGTAATCAATCAAATGCATTGTATTCTAACATATTATAACCCAAAACTACACTAGACAAACTATTTAGTGGTTCAATGCTATGTTTCTGAGTTCTTAGCCCATTTGGGACCAAATTTCAGCTAGTCTTTCTTCACACTTCTAAACACTTTTGATGCATATCTAGCTCTTGCAATCAATCAAATTCATTGTATTCTAACATATTCTAACCCCAAACAACACTAGACAAGCCATTTACTGCTTCAAAGCAATGTTTGTGGGTTCTTAGCCTATTTCCGACCAAATTTCAGCTAGTCTTTCTACACACTTCTAAACACTCTTCATGCATCTCTAGCACTTGTAATTAATCAAATTCATTGTATTCTAATATATTATAAACCCAAACAACACTAGACAAGCCATTTACTGCTTCAAAGACATGTTTGTAGGTTCTTAGCCCATTTGAGACCAAATTTCAACAAGTCTTTCTCCACACTTCTAAACACTCTTCATGCATCACTAGCACTTTTAAGCAATCAAATTTATTGTATTCTAACATATTCTAACCCCAACCACACTAGACAAGCCATTTATTACTTCAAAGACTTGTTTGTGGGCTTTTAGCCCATTTTGGACAAAATTTCAAAAAGTCTTTCTTCAAACTTCTGAACACTCTTCAATCATCTATAGCACTTGTAATCAAAAGAAAATATTCTATTCTAACACATTTTAACCCCAAACAACACTAGACAAGCCATTTAATGTTTCAAATCAATGTTTGTGGGTTCTTAGCCCATTTCAGACCAAATTTCAGCAATTCTCTCAACACACTTGTAAACACTCTTCATGCATCTCTAGCACTTGTAATCAATCAAATTCATTGTATTCTAACATATTCTAACCCCAAACAACACTAGACAAACCATTTAGTGGTTCAATGCAATGTTTCTGAGTTCTTAGCCCATTTGGGACAAAATTTCAACAAGTCTTTCTACACACTTCTAAACACTCTTCATGCATCTCTAGCACTTGTATTAAATCAATTTATTGTATTCTAACATATTCTAGCCCCAAATAACACTAGACAAGCCATTTACTGGTTCAAAGCAATGTTTGTGGGTTCTTAGCCCATTTCAGACCAAATTTCAGCAACTCTTTCTACCCACTTCTAAACACTCTTCATGTATCTCTAGCACTTGTAATCAATCAAATTCATTGTAATCTTACATATTCTAAACCCTAAGAACACTAGACAAGCCATTTACTGCTTCAAAGACATGGTTGTGGGTTCTTAGCCCATTTTGGACTAAATTTCAACAAGTTTTTCTCCAAACTTCTAAACAATATTCATGCATCTCTAGCACTTGTAATCAAGCAAATGCATTGTATTCTAACATATTATAACCCTAAACAACACTAGACAAACTAATGTTTGTGGTTTTTTAGCCTATTTTAGACCAAATTTCAGCAAATCTTTCCCCAATTCTAAACATTCTTCATGCATCTCTAGCACTTGTTATCAAACAAATTTATTTTATTCTAAAATATTCTAACCCCAACCTCACTAGACAAGCCATTTACTACTTCAAAGGCTTGTTTGTGGGCTTTTAGCCCATTTTGGACCAAATTTCAACAAGTCTTTTTCCAAACTTCTGAACACTCTTCAATCATCTATAGCACTTGTAATCAATAAAATATATTGTATTCTAACAAATTTTAACCCCAAACAACACTAGACAAGCCATTTAATGTTTCAAATCAACGTTTGTGGGTTCTTAACCTATTTCGGACCAAATTTCAGCAATTCTCTCTACACACTTATAAACACTCTTCATGCATCTCTAGCACTTGTATTCAATCAAATGCATTGTATTCTAACATATTATAACCCAAAACTACACTAGAAAAACTATTTAGCGGTTCAATGCAATGTTTCTGAGTTCTTAGCCCATTTGGGACCATATATCAGCTAGTCTTTCTTCACACTTCTAAACACTCTTCATGCATATCTAGCTCTTGCAATCAATCAAATTCATTGTATTCTAACATATTCTAACCCCAAACAACACTAGACAAGCCATTTACTGCTTCAAAGCAATGTTTGTGGGTTCTTAGCCTATTTCCGACCAAATTTCAGCTAGTCTTTCTACACACTTCTAAACACTCTTCATTCATCTCTAGCACTTGGAATCAATCAAATTCATTGTATTCTAATATATTATAAACCCAAACCAAAAGTAGCTAAGCCATTTACTGCTTCAAAGACATATTTGTAGGTTCTTAGCCCATTTGAGACCCAATTTCAACATGTCTTTCTCCACACTTCTAAACACTCTTCATGCATCTCTAGCACTTGTATTAAATCAAATTTATTGTATTCTAACATATTCTAACCCCAAACAACATCAGACAAGCCATTTAATGCTTCAAACCAATATTTGTGGATTTTAAGCCTATTTTGGACCAAATTTCAGCCTATTTTAAGCCTATTTTCCACAAACTTCTAAACACTCTTCATGCATCTCAAGCACTTGTTATCAAAAAAATTTATTCTATTCTAACATATTCTAACCCCAACTTGCAATCAATCAAATTCATTTTATTCTAAAATATTCTAACCCCAACCACACTAGACAAGCCATTTACTACTTCAAAGACTTGTTTGTGGGTTTATAGCCCATTTTGCACCAAATTTCAATAAGTCTTTCTCCAAACTTCTAAACATTCTGCAATCATCTATAGCACTTGTAATCAATCAAATATATTGTATTCTAACATATTCTAATCCCAAACAACATTATACAAGCCATTTAAAGTTTCAAATCAATGTTTGTTGGTTCTTAGCCCATTTCGGACCAAATTTCAGCAAGTTTCTATACACACTTGTAAACACTCTTCATGCATCTCTAGCACTTGTAATCAATCAAATTCACTGTATTCTAACATATTCTAACCCAAAACAACACTAGACAAACTATTAAGTGGTTCAATGCAATGTTTCTGAGTTCTTAGTCCGTTTGGGACCAAATTTCAACAAGTCTTTCTACACACTTCTAAACACTCTTCATGTATCTCTAGCACTTGTATTAGACAAATTTATTGTATTCTAACATATTCTAACCCCAAAGAACAATAGACAAGCCATTTACTGCTTCAAAGCAATGTTTGTGGGTTCTTAGCCCATTTCGGACCAAATTTCAGCAACTCTTTCTACACACTTCTAAACACTCTTCATGCATCTTTAGCAATTGTAATTAATCAAATTCATTGTATTCTTACACATTCTAAACCCTAACAACACTACACAAGCCATTTACTGCTTCAAAGACATGGTTGTGTGTTCTTAGCCCATTTTGGACCAAATTTCAACAAGTTTTTCTCCAAACTTCTAAACAATATTCATGCATCTTTAGCACTTGTAATCAATCAAATTCATTGTATTCTAACATATTCTAACCCCAAACAACACTAGACAAATCATTTAGTGGTTCTTAGCCCATTTGGGACCAAATTTCGACAAGTCTCTCTCCAAACTTCTAAACACTCTTCATGCATCTGTAGCACTTGTAATCAATCAAATTCATTGTATTCTAACATATTCTAACCGAAAACAACACTAGACAAACTATTTAGTGGTTCAATGCAATGTTTCTGAGTTTTTAGCCCATTGGGACCAAATTTCAACAAGTCTTTCTACACACTTCTAAACACTCTTCATCCATCTCTAGCACTTGTATTAAACAAATTTATTGTATTCTAACATATTCTAGCCCCAAAGAACAATAGACAAGCCATTTACTTCTTCAAAGCAATGTTTGTCGGTTCTTAGCCCATTTCGGACAAAATTTCAGCAACTCCTTCTACTTCTTAACACTCTTCATGCATATCTAGCACTTGTAATCTATCAAATTCATTGTATTCTTACATATTGTAAACCCTAACAACACTAGAAAAGCTATTTACCGCTTTAAAGACATGTTTGTGGGTTCTTAGCCCATTTTTGACCAAATTTCAACAAGTTTTAAACAATATATATACATCTAGCACTTGTAATCAATCAAATTCATTGTATTCTAACATATTCTAACGCAAAACAACACTAGACAAACCATTTAGTGGTTCTATGCAATGTTTCTAAGTTCTTAGCCCATTTGGGACCAAATTTCAACAAGTCTTTCTCCACACTTCTAAACACTCTTCATGCATCTCTAGCTCTTGCAATCAATCAAATTCATTGTAATTTAACATATTCTAACCCCAACCACACTATACAAGCCATTTACTACTTCAAAGTCTTGTTTGTGGGATTTTAGCCCATTTTGGACCAAATTTAAACAAGTCTTTCTCCAAACTTCTAAACACTCTTCAATCATCTATAGCACTTGTAATCAGTCAAATATATTGTATTCTAACATATTCTAACCCCAAAATACAATAGACAAGCCATTTAATGTTTTAAATCAATGTTTGTTGGTTCTTAGCCCATTTCGGACCAAATTTCAGCAAGTTTCTCTACACACTTGTAAACACTCTTCATGCATCTCTAGTACTTGTAATCAATAAAATTCATTGTATTCTAACATATTCTAACCCAAAACAACACTAGACAAACTATTTACTGGTTCAATGCAATGTTTCTGAGTTCTTAGCCCATTTGGGACCAAATTTCAACAAGTCTTTCTACACAGTTCTAAACACTCTTCATGCATCTCTAGCACTTGTATTAAACAAATTTATTGTATTGTAACGTATTCTAGCCCCAAAGAACACTAGACAAGCCATTTACTGCTTCAAAGCAATGTTTGTGGATTCTTAGCCCATTTTGGACCAAATTTCAGCAACTCTTTCTACACAGTTCTAAACACTCTTCATGCATCTCTAGCAATTGTAATCAATAAAATTCGTTGTATTCTAACATATTCTAACCCCAAACAACACTAGACAAACCATTTAGTGGTTCTATGCAATGTTTCTATGTTCTTAGCCCATTTGGGACCAAATTTCAACAAGTCTTTCTCCACACTTCTAAACACTCTTCATGCATCTCTAGCTCTTGCAATCAATCAAATTCATTGTAATTTAACATATTCTAACCCCAACCACACTATACAAGCCGTTTACTACTTCAAAGACATGTTCGTGGGTTTTTAGCCCATTTTGGACCAAATTTAAACAAGTCTTTCTCCAAACTTCTAAACACTCTTCAATCATCTATAGCACTTGTAATCAGTCAAATATATTGTATTCTAACATATTCTAACCCCAAAATACAATAGACAAGCCATTTAATGTTTTAAATCAATGTTTGTTGGTTCTTAGCCCATTTCGGACCAAATTTCAGCAAGTTTCTCTACACACTTGTAAACACTCTTCATGCATCTCTAGTACTTGTAATCAATAAAATTCATTGTATTCTAACATATTCTAACCCAAAACAACACTAGACAAACTATTTACTGGTTCAATGCAATGTTTCTGAGTTCTTAGCCCATTTGGGACCAAATTTCAACAAGTCTTTCTACACACTTCTAAACACTCTTAATGCATCTCTAGCACTTGTATTAAACAAATTTATTGTATTGTAACGTATTCTAGCCCCAAAGAACACTAGTCAAGCCATTTACTGCTTCAAATCAACGTTTGTGGGTTCTTAACCTATTTCGGACCAAATTTCAGCAATTCTCTCTACCCACTTGTAAACACTCTTCATGCATCTCTAGCACTTGTATTTAATCAAATGCATTGTATTCTAACATATTATAACCCAAAACTACACTAGAAAAACTATTTAGCGGTTCAATGCAATGTTTCTGAGTTCTTAGCCCATTTGGGACCATATATCAGCTAGTCTTTCTTCACACTTCTAAACACTCTTCATGCATATCTAGCTCTTGCAATCAATCAAATTCATTGTATTCTAACATATTCTAACCCCAAACAACACTAGACAAGCCATTTACTGCTTCAAAGCAATGTTTGTGGGTTCTTAGCCTATTTCCGACCAAATTTCAGCTAGTCTTTCTACACACTTCTAAACACTCTTCATTCATCTCTAGCACTTGGAATCAATCAAATTCATTGTATTCTAATATATTATAAACCCAAACCAAAAGTAGCTAAGCCATTTACTGCTTCAAAGACATGTTTGTAGGTTCTTAGCCCATTTGAGACCCAATTTCAACATGTCTTTCTCCACACTTCTAAACACTCTTCATGCATCTCTAGCACTTGTATTAAATCAAATTTATTGTATTCTAACATATTCTAACCCCAAACAACATCAGACAAGCCATTTAATGCTTCAAACCAATATTTGTGGATTTTAGGCCTATTTTGGACCAAATTTCAGCCTATTTTAAGCCTATTTTCCACACACTTCTAAACACTCTTCATGCATCTCTAGCACTTGTTATCAAAAAAATTTATTCTATTCTAACATATTCTAACCCCAACTTGCAATCAATCAAATTCATTTTATTCTAAAATATTCTAACCCCAACCACACTAGACAAGCCATTTACTACTTCAAAGACTTGTTTGTGGGTTTATAGCCCATTTTGCACCAAATTTCAATAAGTCTTTCTCCAAACTTCTAAACACTCTGCAATCATCTATATCACTTGTAATCAATCAAATATATTGTATTCTAACATATTCTAATCCCAAACAACACTATACAAGCCATTTAAAGTTTCAAATCAATGTTTGTTGGTTCTTAGCCCATTTCGGACCAAATTTCAGCAAGTTTCTATACACACTTGTAAACACTCTTCATGCATCTCTAGCACTTGTAATCAATCAAATTCACTGTATTCTAACATATTCTAACCCAAAACAACACTAGACAAACTATTTAGTGGTTCAATGCAATGTTTCTGAGTTCTTAGTCCGTTTGGGACCAAATTTCAACAAGTCTTTCTACACACTTCTAAACACTCTTCATGTATCTCTAGCACTTGTATTAGACAAATTTATTGTATTCTAACATATTCTAACCCCAAAGAACAATAGACAAGCCATTTACTGCTTCAAAGCAATGTTTGTGGGTTCTTAGCCCATTTCGGACCAAATTTCAGCAACTCTTTCTACACACTTCTAAACACTCTTCATGCATCTTTAGCAATTGTAATTAATCAAATTCATTGTATTCTTACACATTCTAAACCCTAACAACACTACACAAGCCATTTACTGCTTCAAAGACATGGTTGTGTGTTCTTAGCCCATTTTGGACCAAATTTCAACAAGTTTTTCTCCAAACTTCTAAACAATATTCATGCATCTCTAGCACTTGTAATCAATCAAATTCATTGTATTCTAACATATTCTAACCCCAAACAACACTAGACAAATCATTTAGTGGTTCTTAGCCCATTTGGGACCAAATTTCGACAAGTCTCTCTCCAAACTTCTAAACACTCTTCATGCATCTGTAGCACTTGTAATCAATCAAATTCATTGTATTCTAACATATTCTAACCGAAAACAACACTAGACAAACTATTTAGTGGTTCAATGCAATGTTTCTGAGTTTTTAGCCCATTGGGACCAAATTTCAACAAGTCTTTCTACACACTTCTAAACACTCTTCATCCATCTCTAGCACTTGTATTAAACAAATTTATTGTATTCTAACATATTCTAGCCCCAAAGAACAATAGACAAGCCATTTACTTCTTCAAAGCAATGTTTGTCGGTTCTTAGCCCATTTCGGACAAAATTTCAGGAACTCCTTCTACTTCTTAACACTCTTCATGCATATCTAGCACTTGTAATCTATCAAATTCATTGTATTCTTACATATTGTAAACCCTAACAACACTAGAAAAGCTATTTACCGCTTTAAAGACATGTTTGTGGGTTCTTAGCCCATTTTTGACCAAATTTCAACAAGTTTTAAACAATATTTATGCATCTCTAGCACTTGTAATCAATCAAATTCATTGTATTCTAACATATTCTAACGCCAAACAACACTAGACAAACCATTTAGTGGTTCTATGCAATGTTTCTAAGTTCTTAGCCCATTTGGGACCAAATTTCAACAAGTCTTTCTCCACACTTCTAAACACTCTTCATGCATCTCTAGCTCTTGCAATCAATCAAATTCATTGTAATTTAACATATTCTAACCCCAACCACACTATACAAGCCATTTACTACTTCAAAGTCTTGTTTGTGGGATTTTAGCCCATTTTGGACCAAATTTAAACAAGTCTTTCTCCAAACTTCTAAACACTCTTCAATCATCTATAGCACTTGTAATCAGTCAAATATATTGTATTCTAACATATTCTAACCCCAAAATACAATAGAGAAGCCATTTAATGTTTTAAATCAATGTTTGTTGGTTCTTAGCCCATTTCGGACCAAATTTCAGCAAGTTTCTCTACACACTTGTAAACACTCTTCATGCATCTCTAGTACTTGTAATCAATAAAATTCATTGTATTCTAACATATTCTAACCCAAAACAACACTAGACAAACTATTTACTGGTTCAATGCAATGTTTCTGAGTTCTTAGCCCATTTGGGACCAAATTTCAACAAGTCTTTCTACACACTTCTAAACACTCTTCATGCATCTCTAGCACTTGTATTAAACAAATTTATTGTATTGTAACGTATTCTAGCCCCAAAGAACACTAGACAAGCCATTTACTGCTTCAAAGCAATGTTTGTGGATTCTTAGCCCATTTTGGACCAAATTTCAGCAACTCTTTCTACACAGTTCTAAAAACTCTTCATGCATCTCTAGCAATTGTAATCAATAAAATTCGTTGTATTCTAACATATTCTAACCCCAAACAACACTAGACAAACCATTTAGTGGTTCTATGCAATGTTTCTATGTTCTTAGCCCATTTGGGACCAAATTTCAACAAGTCTTTCTCCACACTTCTAAACACTCTTCATGCATCTCTAGCTCTTGCAATCAATCAAATTTATTGTATTTTAACATATTCTAACCCCAACCACACTATACAAGCCGTTTACTACTTCAAAGACATGTTCGTGGGTTTTTAGCCCATTTTGGACCAAATTTAAACAAGTCTTTCTCCAAACTTCTAAACACTCTTCAATATCTATAGCACATGTAATCAGTCAAATATATTGTATTCTAACATATTCTAACCCCAAACAACAATAGACAAGCCATTTAATGTTTTAAATCAATGTTTGTTGGTTCTTAGCCCATTTCGGACCAAATTTCAGCAAGTTTCTCTACACACTTGTAAACACTCTTCATGCATCTCTAGTACTTGTAATCAATCAAATTCATTGTATTCTAACTTATTCTAACCCAAAAAACACTAGACAAACTATTTACTGGTTCAATGCAATGTTTCTGAGTTCTTAGCCCATTTGGGACCAAATTTCAACAAGTCTTTCTACACACTTCTAAACACTCTTAATGCATCTCTAGCACTTGTATTAAACAAATTTATTGTATTGTAACGTATTCTAGCCCCAAAGAACACTAGTCAAGCCATTTACTGCTTCAAAGCAATGTTTGTGGGTTCTTAGCCCATTTTGGACCAAATTTCAGCAACTCTTTCAACACACTTCTAAACACTCTTCATGCATCTCTAGCAATTGTAATCAATAAAATTCGTTGTATTCTAACATATTCTAACCCCAAACAACACTAGACAAATCATTTAGAGGTTATATGCAATTTTTCTAAGTTCTTACCCCATTTGGGACCAAATTTCAACAAGTCTTTCTCCACACTTCTAAACACTCTTCATGCATCCCTTGCAGTTGTAATCAATCAAATTCATTGTAATATAAAATATTATAACACCAAACAACACTAGACAAACCATTTAGTGGTTCAATGCAATGTTTCTGAGTACTTAGCCCATTTGGGATTAAATTTAAACAAGTCTTTCTCCACACTTCTAAACACTCTTCATGCATCTCTAGCACTTGTAATCAATCAAATTCATTGTATTCTATCATATTCTAACCCAAAACAACACTAGACAAACTATTTGGTGGTTCAATGCAATGTTTCTGGGTTCTTAGCCCATTTGGGACCAAATTTCAACAAGTCTTTCTACACACTTCTAAACACTCTTCATGCATCTTTAGCACTTGTATTAAACAAATTTATTGTATTCTAACATATTCTAGCCCCTAAGAACACTAGACAAGCCATTTACTGCTTCAAAGCAATGTTTGTGGGTTCTTAGCCCATTTCGGACCAAATTTCAGCAACTCCTTCTACTTCTTAACACTCTTCTGGCATCCCTAGCACTTGTAATCAATCAAATTCATTGTATTCTTACATATTCTAAACCCTAACACCACTAGACAAGCCATTTACCGCTTTAAAGACATGTTTGTGGGTTCTTAGCCCATTTTGGAACAAATTTCAACAAGTTTTTCTCCAAATTTCTAAACAATATTCATGCATCTCTAGCACTTGTAATCAATCAAATTCATTGTATTCTAACATATTCTAACCCCAAACAACACTAGACAAACCATTTAGTGGTTATATGCAATGTTTCTGAGTTCTTAGCCCATTTGGGACCAAATTACAACAAGTCTTTCTCCAAACTTCTAAACACTCTTTGTGAATCTCTAGCACTTGTATCCAGTCAAATTTATTTTATTCTAACATAGTCTAACCCCAAAGAACACTAGACAAGACATTTACTGCTTCGAAGCAATAATTGTGGGCTCTTAGCCCATTTCGGACAAAATTTCAGCAACTGTTTCTCCACACTTCTAAACACTCTTCGTGCATCTCTAGCACTTGTAATCAATCAAATTCATTGTATTCTATCATATTCTAACCTAAAACAACACTAGACAAACTATTTGGTGGTTCTATGCAATGTTTCTGGGTTCTTAGCCCATTTGGGACCAAATTTCAACAAGTCTTTCTACACACTTCTAAACACTCTTCATGCATCTTTAGCACTTGTATTAAACAAATTTATTGTATTCTAACATATTCTAGCCCCTAAGAACACTAGACAAGCCATTTACTGCTTCAAAGCAATGTTTGTGGGTTCTTAGCCCATTTCGGACCAAATTTAAGCAACTCCTTCTACTTCTAAACACTCTTCTTGCATCCCTAGCACTTGTAATCAATCAAATTCATTGTATTCTTACATATTCTAAACCCTAACACCACTAGACAAGCTATTTACCGCTTTAAAGACATGTTTGTGGGTTCTTAGCCCATTTTGGAACAAATTTCAACAAGTTTTTCTCCAAATTTCTAAACAATATTCATACATCTCTAGCACTTGTAATCAATCAAATTCATTGTATTCTAACATATTCTAACCCCAAACAACACTAGACAAACCATTAAGTGGTTCTATGCAATGTTTATGAGTTCTTAGCCCATTTGGGACCAAATTACAACAAGTCTTTCTCCAAACTTCTAAACACTCTTTGTGCATCTCTAGCACTTGTATCCAATCAAATTTATTTTATTCTAACATAGTCTAACCCCAAAGAACACTAGACAAGATATTTAATGCTTCGAAGCAATGTTTGTAGGTTCTTAGCCCATTTCGGACCTAATTTCAGCAATTCTTTCTACCACTTCTAAACACTCTACATGCATCTCTAGCACTTGTAACCAATCAAAACCATTGTATTCTAATATATTATAACCGCAAACTACACTAGACAAGCCATTTACTGCATCAAAGACATGTTTGTAGGTTCTTAGCCCATTTGAGACCAAATTTTAACAAGTCTTTCTCCACACTTCTAAACACTCTTCATGCATCTCTAGTACTTGTAATCATTCAAATTTATTGTATTCTAACATATTCTAACCCCAAACACCATCAGACAAGCCATTTAATGCTTCAAACCAATGTTTGTGGGTTCTTAGCCCATTTTCCGACAAAATTTCAGCAAATCTTTCTACACACTTCTAAACAATATTCATGCATCTCTAGCACTTGTAATCAATCAAATTCATTTTATTCTAACATATTTTAACCCCAAACAAAACTAGACAAACCATTTAGTGGTTCAATGCAATATTTTGTGAGTTCTTAGCCCATTTGGGACCAAATTACAACAAGTCTTTCTCCACACTTCTAAACACTCTTCATGCATCTCTAGCACTTGTAATCAATCAAATTTATTATATCCTAACATATTCTAACCCCAAACAACACTAGACAAGCAATTATATGCTTCAAAGCAATGTTTGTGGTTTTTTAGCCTATTTTGGACTAAATTTCAGCAAATCTTACTACACACTTCTAAACACTCTTCATGCATCTCTAGCTATTGTTATCAATCAAATTAATTTTATTCTAACATATTCTAACCCCAAACAACACTAGACAAGTCATTTACTACTTCAAAGACTTGGTTGTGGAATTTTTGCCCATTTTGGACCAAAGTTCAACAAGTCTTTTTCCACATTTCTAAACAGTATTCAATCATCAATAGCACTTGTAATCAAACAAAATTATTGTATTCTAACATATTCTAACCCCAAACAATACTAGACAAGCCATTTAATGTTTCAAATCAATGTTTGTGGGTTCTTAGCCCATTTCGGACCAAATTTCAGCAAGTCTCTGTACAAACTTGTAAACACTCTTCATGCATCTCTAGCACTTGTAATCAATCAAATTCATTGTATTCTAACATATTCTAACCATAAACAACACTAGACAAACCATTTAGTGGTTCTATGCAATGTTTATGAGTTCTTAGCCCATTTGGGACCAAATTACAATAAGTCTTTCTCCACACTTCTAAACACTCTTTGTGAATCTCTAGCACTTGTATCCAATCAAATTTATTTTATTTTAACATAGTCTAACCCCAAAGAACACTAGACAAGACATTTACTGCTTTGAAGCAATGTTTGTGGGTTCTTAGCCTATTTCGGACCAAATTTCACCAAGTCTTTCTACACACTTCTAAACACTCTACATGCATCTCTAGCACTTGTAACCAATCAAATTCATTGTATTCTAATATATTATAACCGCAAACAACACTAGACAAGCCATTTACTGCATCAAAGACATGTTTGTAGTTTCTTAGCCCATTTGAGACCATATTTCAACCAGTCTTTCTCCACACTTCTAAACACTCTTCATGCATCTCTAGCACTTGTAATCAATCAAATTTATTGTATTCTAACATATTTTAACCCCAAACAACACTAGACAAGCCATTTAATTCTTCAAACCAATGTTTGTGGGTTCTTAGCCCATTTTCCGCCAAATTTCAGCAAGTCTTTCTACACACTTCTAAACAATATTCATGCATCTCTAGCATTTGTAATCAATCAAATTCATTGTATTCTAACATATTTTAACCCCAAACAACACTAGACAAACCATTTAGTGGTTCAATGCAATATTTTGTGAGTTCTTAGCCCATACGGGACCAAATTACAACAAGTCTTTCTCCTCACTTTTAAACACTCTTCATGCATCTCTAGCACTTGTAATCAATCAAATTTATTATATCCTAACATATTCTAACCCCAAACAACACTAGACAAGCAGTTTAATGCTTCAAAGCAATGTTTGTGGTTTTTTAGCCTCTTTTGGACTAAATTTCAGCAAATCTTACTACACACTTCTAAACACTCTTCATGTATCTCTAGCTATTGTTATCAATCAAATTAATTTTATTCTAACATATTCTAACCCCAAACAACACTAGACAAGTCATTTACTACTTCAAAGACTTGGTTGTGGAATTTTTGCCCCTTTTGGACCAAAGTTCAACAAGTCTTTTTCCACACTTGTAAACAGTATTCAATCATCAATAGCACTTGTAATCAATCAAATTTATTGTATTCTAACATATTCTAACCCCAAACAACACTAGACAAGCCATTTAATGTTTCAAATCAATGTTTGTGGGTTCTTAGCCCATTTCGGACCAAATTTCAGCAAGTCTCTCTACAAACTTGTAAACACTCTTCATGCATCTCTAGCACTTGTAATCAATCAAATTCATTGTATTCTAACATATTCTAACCCCAAACAACACTAGAAAAACCATTTAGTGGTTCAAATCAATGGTTGTGGGTTCTTAGCCCATTTCGGACCAAATTTCAGCATGTATTTCTACACACTTCTAAACACTCTTCATACATCTCTAGTTGTTGTAATCAATCAAATTCAATGTATTCTTACATATTCTAAACCCTAACAACACTATACAACCCATTTACTGGTTCAAAGACATGTTTGTAGGTTCTTAGCCCATTTGAGACCAAATTTTAACAAGTCTTTCTCCACACTTCTAAACACTCTTCATGCATCCCTAGTACTTGTAATCAATCAAATTTATTGTATTCTAACATATTCTAACCCCAAACAACATCAGACAAGCCATTTAATGTTTCACACCAATGTTTGTGGGTTCTTAGCCCATTTCCGACAAAATTTCAGCAAGTCTTTCTACACACTTCTAAACAATATTCATGCATCTCTAGCACTTGTAATCAATCAAATTCAATTTATTCTTACATATTCTAAACCCTAACAATAATAGACAACCCATTTAGTGGTTCAATGCATTTTTCTGAGTTCTTAGCCCATTTCGGACCAAATTACAACAAGTCTTTCTCCACACTTCTAAACACTCTTTCTGCATATCTAGCACTTGTATCCAATCAAATTGATTTTATTCTAACATATTCTAACCCCAAAGAACACTAGATAAGACATTTACTGCTTCGAAGCAATGTTTGTGGGTTCTTAGCCCATTTCGGACCAAATTTCAGCAACTCTTT
Source organism: Capsella bursa-pastoris (assembly GCA_036452645.1). Lineage (NCBI taxonomy): Eukaryota > Viridiplantae > Streptophyta > Magnoliopsida > Brassicales > Brassicaceae > Capsella > Capsella bursa-pastoris. The sequence continues at coordinate 8,832,605 of CP144192.1, forward strand.
CTACACACTTCTAAACACTCTTCATGCATCTCCAGAACTTGTAATCAATGAAATTCATTGTATTCTTACATATTCTAAACCCTAACAACACTAGACAAGCCATTTAATTGTTTAAATCAATGGTTGCGGGTTCTTAACCCAATTCGGACCAAATTTCACCAAGTCTTTCTACACACTTCTAAACACTCTACATGTATCTATAGCACTTGCACACAATCAAAATCATTGTATTCTAATATATTATAACCGCAAACAACACCAGACAAGCCATTTACTGCATCAAAGACATGTTTGTAGGTTCTTAGCCCATTTTGGACTAAATTTCAGCAAATCTTACTACACACTTCTAAACACTCTTCATGTATCTCTAGCTATTGTTATCAATCAAATTAATTTTATTCTAACATATTCTAACCCCAAACAACACTAGACAAGTCATTTACTACTTCAAAGACTTGGTTGTGGAATTTTTGCCCCTTTTGGACCAAAGTTCAACAAGTCTTTTTCCACACTTGTAAACAGTATTCAATCATCAATAGCACTTGTAATCAATCAAATTTATTGTATTCTAACATATTCTAACCCCAAACAACACTAGACAAGCCATTTAATGTTTCAAATCAATGTTTGTGGGTTCTTAGCCCATTTCGGACCAAATTTCAGCAAGTCTCTCTACAAACTTGTAAACACTCTTCATGCATCTCTAGCACTTGTAATCAATCAAATTCATTGTATTCTAACATATTCTAACCCCAAACAACACTAGAAAAACCATTTAGTGGTTCAAATCAATGGTTGTGGGTTTTTAGCCCATTTCGGACCAAATTTCAGCATGTATTTCTACACACTTCTAAACACTCTTCATACATCTCTAGTTGTTGTAATCAATCAAATTCAATGTATTCTTACATATTCTAAACCCTAACAACACTATACAACCCATTTACTGGTTCAAAGACATGTTTGTAGGTTCTTAGCCCATTTGAGACCAAATTTTAACAAGTCTTTCTCCACACTTCTAAACACTCTTCATGCATCCCTAGTACTTGTAATCAATCAAATTTATTGTATTCTAACATATTCTAACCCCAAACAACATCAGACAAGCCATTTAATGTTTCACACCAATGTTTGTGGGTTCTTAGCCCATTTCCGACAAAATTTCAGCAAGTCTTTCTACACACTTCTAAACAATATTCATGCATCTCTAGCACTTGTAATCAATCAAATTCAATGTATTCTTATATATTCTAAACCCTAACAATAATAGACAACCCATTTAGTGGTTCAATGCATTTTTCTGAGTTCTTAGCCCATTTGGGACCAAACTACAACAAGTCTTTCTCCACACTTCTAAACACTCTTTGTGCATCTCTAGCACTTGTATCCAATCAAATTGATTTTATTCTAACATATTCTAACCCCAAAGAACACTAGATAAGACATTTACTGCTTCGAAGCAATGTTTGTGGTTTCTTAGCCCATTTCGGACCAAATTTCAGCAACTCTTTCTACACACTTCTAAACACTCTTCATGCATCTCCAGAACTTGTAATCAATGAAATTCATTGTATTCTTACATATTCTAAACCCTAACAACACTAGACAAGCCATTTAATTGTTTAAATCAATGGTTGCGGGTTCTTAACCCAATTCGGACCAAATTTCACCAAGTCTTTCTACACACTTCTAAACACTCTACATGTATCTATAGCACTTGCAAACAATCAAAATCATTGTATTCTAATATATTATAACCGCAAACAACACCAGACAAGCCATTTACTGTATCAAAGACATGTTTGTAGGTTCTTAGCCCATTTGAGACCAAATTTTAACAAGTCTTTCTCCACACTTCTAAACACTCTTCATGCATCTCTAGTACTTGTAATCAATCAAATTTATTGTATTCTAACATATTCTAACCCCAAACAACATCAGACAAGCCATTTAATGTTTCACACCAATGTTTGTGGGTTCTTAGCCCATTTCCGACAAAATTTCAGCAAGTCTTTCTACACACTTCTAAACAATATTCATGCATCTCTAGCACTTGTAATCAATTAAATTCATTGTATTTTAACATATTTTAACCCCAAACAACAATAGACAAACCATTTAGTGGTTCAATGCAATATTTTGTGAGTTCTTAGCCCATTCGGGACAAAATTACCACAAGTCTTTCTCCACACTTCTAAACACTCTTCATGCATCTCTAGCACTTGTAATCAATCAAATTTATTATATCCTAACATATTCTAACCCCAAACAACACTAGACACTTGCATTTTTTCTGACACTAGTCTTTCTCCACACTTCTAAACACTCTTTGTGCATCTCTAGCACTTGGATCCAATCAAATTTCTTTTATTCTAACATATTGTAACCCAAAAGAACACTAGACAAGACATTTACTGCTTCGAAGCAATGTTTGTGGGTTCTTAGCCCATTTTGGACCAAATTTCAGCAAATCTTACTACACACTTCTAAACACTCTTCTTGCATCTCTAGCTATTGTTATCAATCAAATTAATTTTATTCTAACATATTCTAACCCCAAACAACACTAGACAAGTCATTTACTACTTCAAAGACTCGGTTGTGGAATTTTTGCCCATTTTAGACCAAAGTTCAACAAATTTTTTTCCACACTTCTAAACAGTCTTCAATCATCTATAGCACTTGTAATCAATCAAATTTATTGTATTTTAACATATTCTAACCCCAAACAACACAAGACAAGCCATTTAATGTTTCAAATCAATGTTTGTGGGTTCTTAGCCCATTTCAGACCAAATTTCAGCAAGTCTCTCTACAAACTTGTAAACACTTTTCATGCATCTCTAGCACTTGTAATCAATCAAATTCATAGTATTCTAACATATTCTAACCCCAAAAAACACTAGAAAAACCATTTAGTGGTTCAAATCAATGGTTGTGGGTTCTTAGCCCATTTGGAACCAAATTTCAACAAGTCTTTCTACACACTTCTAAACACTCTTCATATATCTCTAGCAGTTGTAATCAATCAAATTCAATATATTCTTACAGATTCTAAACCCTAACAACACTAGACAACCCATTTACTGGTTCAAAGACAAGTGTGTGTGTTCTTAGCCCATTTTGGATCAAATTTCAACAAATTTTCTCCAAACTTCTAAACAATATTTACGCATCTCTAGTACTTGTAATCAAACAAATTCATTATATTCTAACATATTCTAACCCTAAACAACACTAGACAAACCATTTAGTGGTTCAATGCATTTTTCTTAGTTCTTAGCCCATTTGGGACCAAATTACAACAAGTCTTTCTCCACACTTTTAAACACTCTTCATGCATCTCTAGCACTTGTTATAAATTAGATTTGTTGTATTCTGTAATATTCTAGCCCCAAACAACACTAGACAAGCAATTTAATGCTTCAAAGCAATGTTTGTGGTTTTAAACCTATTTTGGACCAAATTTCAGCAAATGTTTCTACACACTTCTAAACACTCTTCATGCATCTCTAGCTAGTGTTATCAATCAAATTAATTTTATTCTAACATATTCTCACCCCAAACAACACTAGACAAGTCATATACTACTTCAAATTTTTTTCCACACTTCTAAACACTCTTCATGCATCCCTAGTACTTGTAATCAATCAAATTTATTGTATTCTAAGATATTTTAACCCCAAACAACACAAGACAAGCCATTTAATGCTTCAAACCAATGTTTGTGGGTTCTTAGCCCATTTTCCGACAAAAATTCAGCAAGTCTTTCTACACACTTCTAAACAATATTCATGCATCTCTAGCACTTGTAATCAATCAAATATCTTGTATTCTAACATATTTTAACCCCAATCAACACTTGACAAACCATTTAGTGGTTCAATGCAATATTTTGTGAGTTCTTAGCCCATTCGGGACCAAATTACAACAAGTCTTTCTCCACACTTCTAAATACTCTTCATGCATCTCTAGCACTTGTAATCAATCAAATTTATTATATCCTAACATATTCTAACCCCAAACAACACTAGACAAGCAATTTAATGCTACAAAGCAATGTTTGTGGTTTTTTAGCCTATTTTGGACTAAATTTCAGCAAATCTTACTACACACTTCTAAACACTCTTCATGCATCTCTAGCTATTGTTATCAATCAAATTAATTTTATTCTAACATATTCTAACCCCAAACAACACTAGACAAGTCATTTACTACTTCAAAGACTTGGTTGTGGAATTTTTGCCCATTTTGGACCAAAGTTCAACAAGTCTTTTTCCACACTTCTAAACAGTATTCAATCATCTATAGCACTTGTAATCAATCAAATTTATTGTATTCTAACATATTCTAACCCCAAACAACACTAGACAAGCCATTTAATGTTTCAAATCAATGTTCGTGGGTTCTTAGCCTATTTCGGACCAAATTTCAGCAAGTCTCTCTACAAACTTGTAAACACTCTTCATGCATCTCTAGCACTTGTAATCAATCAAATTCATTGTATTCTAACATATTCTAACCCCAAACAACACTAGAAAAACCATTTAGTGGTTCAAATCAATGGTTGTGGGTTCTTAGCCCATTTCGGACCAAATTTCAGCAAGTCTTTCTACACACTTGTAAACACTCTTCATACATCTCTAGCAGTTGTAATCAATCAAATTCAATGTATTCTTACATATTCTAAACCCTAACAACACTAGACAACCCATTTACTGGTTCAAAGACAAGTTTGTGGGTTCTTAGCCCATTTTGTATCAAATTTCAACAAATTTTCTCCAAACTTCTAAACAATATTCACGCATCTCTAGCACTTGTAATCAATCAAATTCATTCTATTCCAACATATTCTAACCCCTAACAACACTAGACAAACCATTTTGTGGTTCAATGCATTTTTTCTGAGTTCTTAGCCCATTTGGGACCAAACTACGACAAGTCTTTCTCCACACTTCTAAACACTCTTTGTGCATCTCTAGCACTTGTATCCAATCAAATTTATTTTATTCTAACATATTGTAACCCAAAAGAACACTAGACAAGACATTTACTGCTTCGAAGCAATGTTTGTGGGTTCTTAGCCCATTTTAGACCAAATTTCAGCAAATCTTACTACACACTTCTAAACACTCTTCATGCATCTCTAGCTATTGTTATCAATCAAATTAATTTTATTCTAACATATTCTAACCCCAAACAACATTAGACAAGTCATTTACTACTTCAAAGACTTGGTTGTGGAATTTTTGCCCATTTTAGACCAAAGTTCAACAAATTTTTTTCCACACTTCTAAACAGTCTTCAATCATCTATAGCACTTGTAATCAATCAGATTTATTGTATTTTAACATATTCTAACCGTAAACAACACAAGACAAGCCATTTAATGTTTCAAATCAATGTTTGTGGGTTCTTAACCCATTTCAGACCAAATTTCAGCAAGTCTCTCTACAAACTTGTAAACACTCTTCATGCATCTCTAGCACTTGTAATCAATCAAATTCATTGTATTCTAACATATTCTAACCCCAAACAACACTAGAAAAACCATTTAGTGGTTCAAATCAATGGTTGTGGGTTCTTAGCCCATTTGGAACCAAATTTCAACAAGTCTTTCTACACACTTCTAAACACTCTTCATATATCTCTAGCAGTTGTAATCAATCAAATTCAATATATTCTTACAGATTCTAAACCCTAACAACACTAGACAACCCATTTACTGGTTCAAAGACAAGTTTGTGTGTTCTTAGCCCATTTTGGATCAAATTTTAACAAATTTTCTCCAAACTTCTAAACAATATTTACGCATATCTAGCACTTGTAATCAAACAAATTCATTCTATTCTAACATATTCTAACCCTAAACAACACTAGACAAACCATTTAGTGGTTCAATGCATTTTTCTTAGTTCTTAGCCCATTTGGGACCAAATTACAACAAGTCTTTCTCCACACTTTTAAACACTCTTCATGCATCTCTAGCACTAGTTATAAATTAGATTTGTTGTATTCTGTAATATTCTAGCCCCAAACAACACTAGACAAGCAATTTAATGCTTCAAAGCAATGTTTGTGGTTTTTAACCTATTTTGGACCAAAATTTCAGCAAATGTTTCTACACACTTCTAAACACTCTTCATGCATCTCTAGCTATTGTTATCAATAAAATTAATTTTATTCTAACATATTCTCACCCCAAACAACACTAGACAAGTCATTTACTACTTCAAATTTTTTTCCACACATCTAAACACTCTTCATGCATCCCTAGTACTTGTAATCAATCAAATTTGTTGTATTCTAACATATTTTAACCCCAAACAACATCAGACAAGCCATTTAATGCTTCAAACCAATGTTTGTGGGTTCTTAGCCCATTTTCCGACAAAATTTCACCAAGTCTTTCTACACACTTCTAAACAATATTCATGCATCTCTAGCACTTGTAATCAATCAAATTCATTGTATTCTAACATATTTTAACCCCAATCAACACTAGACAAACCATTTAGTGGTTCAATGCAATATTTTGTGAGTACTTAGCCCATTCGGGACCAAATTACAACAAGTCTTTCTCCACACTTCTAAACACTCTTCATGCATCTCTAGCACTTGTAATCAATCAAATTTATTATATCCTAACATATTCTAACCCCAAACAATACTAGATAAGCAATTTAATGCTACAAAGCAATGTTTGTGGTTTTTTAGCCTATTTTGGACTAAATTTCAGCAAATCTTACTACACACTTCTAAACACTCTTCATGCATCTCTAGCTATTGTTATCAATCAAATTAATTTTATTCTAACATATTCTAACCCCAAACAACACTAGACAAGTCATTTACTATTTCAAAGACTTGGTTGTGGAATTTTTGCCCATTTTGGACCAAAGTTCAACAAGTCTTTTCCACACTTTTAAACAGTTTTCAATCATCAATAGCACTTGTAATCAATCAAATTTATTGTATTCTAACATATTCTAACCCCAAACAACACTAGACAAGCCATTTAATGTTTCAAATCAATGTTTGTGGGTTCTTAGCCCATTTCGGACCAAATTTCAGCAAGTCTCTCTACAAACTTGTAAACACTCTTCATGCAATTCTAGCACTTGTAATCAATCAAATTCATTATATTCTAACATATTCTAACCCCAAACAACACTAGAAAAACCATATAGTGGTTCAAATCAATGGTTGTGGGTTCTTAGCCCATTTTAGACCAAATTTCAGCAAGTCTTTCTACACACTTGTAAACACTCTTCATACATCTCTAGCAGTTGTAATCAATCAAATTCAATGTATTCTTACATATTCTAAACCCTAACAACACTAGACAACCCATTTACTGGTTCAAAGACAAGTTTGTGGGTTCTTAGCCCATTTTGTATCAAATTTCACCAAATTTTCTCCAAACTTCTAAACAATATTCACGCATCTCTAGCACTTGTAATCAATCAAATTCATTCTATTCCAACATATTCTAACCCCTAACAACACTAGACAAACCATTTAGTAGTTCAATGCATTTTTTCTGAGTTCTTAGCCCATTTGGGACCAAACTACGACAAGTCTTTCTCCACACTTCTAAACACTCTTTGTGCATCTCTAGCACTTGTATCCAATCAAATTTATTTTATTCTAACATATTGTAACCCAAAAGAACACTAGACAAGACAATTACGCAATGTTTTTGGGTTCTTAGCCCATTTTGGACCAAATTTCAGCAAATCTTACTACACACTTCTAAACACTCTTCATGCATCTCTAGCTATTGTTATCAATCAAATTAATTTTATTCTAACATATTCTAACCCCAAACAACATTAGACAAGTCATTTACTACTTCAAAGACTTGGTTGTGGAATTTTTGCCCATCTTAGACCAAAGTTCAACAAATTTTTTTTCACACTTCTAAACAGTCTTCAATTGTCTATAGCACTTGTAATCAATCAAATTTATTGTATTTTAACATATTCTAACCGCAAACAACACAAGACAAGCCATTTAATGTTTCAAATCAATGTTTGTGGGTTCTTAACCCATTTCAGACCAAATTTCAGCAAGTCTCTCTACAAACTTGTAAACACTCTTCATGCATCTCTAGCACTTGTAATCAATCAAATTCATTGTATTCTAACATATTCTAACCCCAAACAACACTAGAAAAACCATTTAGTGGTTCAAATCAATGGTTGTGGGTTCTTAGCCCATTTCGGACCAAATTTCAACAAGTCTTTCTACACACTTCTAAACACTCTTCATACATCTCTAGCAGTTGTAATCAATCAAATTCAATATATTCTTACAGATTCTAAACCCTAACAACACTAGACAACCCATTTACTGGTTCAAAGACAAGTGCGTGTGTTCTTAGCCCATTTTGGATCAAATTTCAACAAATTTTCTTCAAACTTCTAAACAATATTTACGCATATCTAGCACTTGTAATCAAACAAATTCAATCTATTCTAACATATTCTAACCCTAAACAACACTAGACAAACCATTTAGTGGTTCAATGCATTTTTCTTAGTTCTTAGCACATTTGGGACCAAATTAGAACAAGTCTTTCTCCACACTTTTAAACACTCTTCATGCATCTCTAGCACTTGTTATAAATTAGATTTGTTGTATTCTGTAATATTCTAGCCCCAAACAACACTAGACAAGCAATTTAATGCTTCAAAGCAATGTTTGTGGTTTTTAACCTATTTTGGACCAAAATTTCAGTAAATGTTTCTACACACTTCTAAACACTCTTCATGCATCTCTAGCTATTGTTATCAATAAAATTAATTTTATTCTAACATATTCTCACCCCAAACAACACTAGACAAGTCATTTACTACTTCAAATTTTTTTCCACACATCTAAACAATCTTCATGCATCCCTAGTACTTGTAATCAATCAAATTTATTGTATTCTAACATATTTTAACCCCAAACAACATCAGACAAGCCATTTAATGCTTCAAACCAATGTTTGTGGGTTCTTAGCCCATTTTCCGACAAAATTTCACCAAGTCTTTCTACACACTTCTAAACAATATTCATGCATCTCTAGCACTTGTAATCAATCAAATTCATTGTATTCTAACATATTTTAACCCCAATCAACACTAGACAAACCATTTAGTGGTTCAATGCAATATTTTGTGAGTTCTTAGCCCATTCGGGACCAAATTACAACAAGTCTTTCTCCACACTTCTAAACACTCTTCATGCATCTCTAGCACTTGTAATCAATTAAATTTATTATATCCTAACATATTCTAACCCCAAACAACACTAGATAAGCAATTTAATGCTACAAAGCAATGTTTGTGGTTTTTTAGCCTATTTTGGACTAAATTTCAGCAAATCTTACTACACACTTCTAAACACTCTTCATGCATCTCTAGCTATTGTTATCAATCAAATTAATTTTATTCTAACATATTCTAACCCCAAACAACACTAGACACGTCATTTACTACTTCAAAGACTTGGTTGTGGAATTTTTGCTCATTTTGGACCAAAGTTCAACAAGTCTTTTTCCACACTTTTAAACAGTTTTCAATCATCAATAGCACTTGTAATCAATCAAATTTATTGTATTCTAACATATTCTAACCCCAAACAACACTAGACAAGCCATTTAATGTTTCAAATCAATGTTTGTGGGTTCTTAGCCCATTTCGGACCAAATTTCAGCAAGTCATTCTACAAGCCATTTAATGTTTCAAATCAATGTTTGGGACCAAACTACGACAAGTCTTTCTCCACACTTCTAAACACTCTTTGTGCATCTCTAGCACTTGTATCCAATCAAATTTATTTTATTCTAACATATTGTAACCCAAAAGAACACTAGACAAGACATTTACTGCTTCGAAGCAATGTTTGTGGGTTCTTAGCCCATTTCGGACCAAATTTCAGCAAGTCTCTCTACAAACTTGTAAACACTCTTCATGCAATTCTAGCACTTGTAATCAATCAAATTCATTATATTCTAACATATTCTAACCCCAAACAACACTAGAAAAACCATTTAGTGGTTCAAATCAATGGTTGTGGGTTCTTAGCCCATTTCAGACCAAATTTCAGCAAGTCATTCTACACACTTGTAAACACTCTTCATACATCTCTAGGAGTTGTAATCAATCAAATTCAATGTATTCTTACATATTCTAAACCCTAACAACACTAGACAACCCATTTACTAGTTCAAAGACAAGTTTGTGGGTTCTTAGCCCATTTTGTATCAAATTTCAACAAATTTTCTCCAAACTTCTAAACAATATTCACGCATCTCTAGCACTTGTAATCAATCAAATTCATTCTATTCCAACAAATTCTAACCCCTAACAACACTAGACAAACCATTTAGTGGTTCAATGCATTTTTCTGAGTTCTTAGCCCATTTGGGACCAAACTACAACAAGTCTTTCTCCACACTTCTAAACACTCTTTGTGCATCTCTAGCACTTGTATGCAATCAAATTTACTAACCCCAAAGAACACTAGACAAGACATTTACTGCTTCGAAGCAATGTTTGTGGGTTCTTAGCCCATTTCGGACCAAATTTCAGCAACTCTTTCTACACACTTCTAAACACTCTTCATGCATCTCCAGAACTTATAATCAATGAAATTCATTGTATTCTTACAACACTAGACAAGCCATTTAATTCTTTAAATCAATGGTTGCGAGTTCTTAACCCAATTCGGACCAAATTTCAGCAAGTCTTTCTACACACTTCTAAACACTCTACATGTATCTATAGCACTTGTAAACAATCAAAATCATTGTATTCAAATATATTATAACCGCAAACAACACCAGACAAGCCATTTACTGCATCAAAAGACATGTTTGTAGGTTCTTAGCCCATTTGAGACCAAATTTTAACAAGTCTTTCTCCACACTTCTAAACACTCTTCATGCATCTCTAGTACTTGTAATCAATCAAATTTATTGTATTCTAACATATTCTAACCCCAAACAACATCAGACAAGCCATTTAATGCTTCAAACCAATGTTTGTGGGTTCTTAGCCCATTTCCGACAAAATTTCAACAAGTCTTTCTACACACTTCTAAACAATATTCATGCATCTCTAGCACTTGTAATCAATCAAATTCATTGTATTCTAACATATTTTAACCCCAAACAACAGTAGACAAACCATTTAGTGGTTCAATGCAATATTTTTTGTGAGTTCTTAGCCCATTCGGGACCAAATTACAACAAGTCTTTCTCCACACTTCTAAACACTCTTCATGCATCTCTAGCACTTGTAATCAATCAAATTTATTATATCCTAACATATTCTAACCCCAAACAACACTAGAAAAGCAATTTAATGCTTCAAAGCAATGTTTGTGGTTTTTTAGCCTATTTTTGACCAAATTTCAGCAAATCTTACTACACTCTTCATGCATCTCTAGCTATTGTTATCAATCAAATTAATTTTATTCTAACATATTCTAACCCCAAACAACACTAGACAAGTCATTTAGTACTTCAAAGACTTGGTTGTGGAATTTTTGCCCATTTTAGACCAAAGTTCAACAAGTCTTTTTCCACACTTCTAAACAGTCTTCAATCATCTATAGCACTTGTAATCAATCAAATTTATTGTATTTTAACATATTCTAACCCCAAACAACACTAGACAAGCCATTTAATGTTTCAAATCAATGTTTGTGGGTTCTTAGCCCATTTCGGACCAAATTTTAGCAAGTCTCTCTACAAACTTGTAAACACTCTTCATGCATCTCTAGCGCTTGTAATCAATCAAATTCATTGTATTCTAACATATTCTAACCCGAAACAACACTAGAAAAACCATTTAGTAGTTCAAATCAATGGTTGTGGGTTCTTAGCCCATTTCAGACCAAATTTCAACAAGTCTTTCTACACACTTCTAAACACTCTTCATACATCTCTAGCAGTTGTAATCAATCAAATTCAATATATTCTTACAGATTCTAAACCCTAACAACACTAGACAACCCATTTACTGGTTCAAAGACAAGTTTGTATGTTCTTAGCCCATTTTGGATCAAATTTCAACAAGTCTTTCTACACACTTCTAAACACTCTTCATGGATCTCTAGCAGTTGTAATCAATCATATTCATTGTAATATAAAATATTATAACACCAAACAACACTAGACAAACCATTTAGTGGTTCAATGCAATGCTTCTGAGTTCTTAGCCCATTTGGGATCAAATTTAAACAAGTCTTGCTCCACACTTCTAAACACTCTTCATGCATCTCTAGCACTTGTAATCAATCAAATTCATTCTATTCTATCATATTCTAACCCAAAACAACACTAGACAAACTATTTAGTGGTTCAATGCAATGTTTCTGAGTTATTAGCCCATTTGGGACCAAATTTCAACAAGTCTTTCTACACACTTCTAAACACTCTTCATGCATCTTTAGCACTTGTATTAAACAAATTTATTGTATTCTAACATATTCTAGCCCCTAAGAACACTAGACAAGCCATTTACTGCTTCAAAGTAATGTTTGTGGGTTCTTAGCCCATTTTGGACCAAATTTCAGCAACTCCTTCTACTTCTGAACACTCTTCATGCATCCCTAGCACTTGTAATCAATCAAATTCATTGTATTCTTACATATTCTAAACCCTAACACCACTAGACAAGCCATTACCGCTTTAAAGACATGTTTGTGGCTTCTTAGCCCATTTTAGAACAAATTTCAACAAGTTTTTCTCCAAATTTCTAAACAATATTCATGCATCTCTAGTACTTGTAATCAATCAAATTCATTATATTCTAACATATTCTAACCCCAAACAACACTAGACAAACCATTTAGTGGTTCTATGCAATGTTTATGAGTTCTTAGCCCATTTGGGACCAAATTACAACAAGTCTTTCTCCAAACTTCTAAACACTCTTCAATGCAATGTTTCTAAGTTCTTAGCCCATTTGGGACCAAATTTCAACAAGTCTTTCTACACACTTCTAAACACTCTTCATGCATCTCTAGCAGTTGTAATCAATCATATTCATTGTAATATAAAATATTATAACACCAAACAACACTAGACAAACCATTTAGTGGTTCAATGCAATGCTTCTGAGTTCTTAGCCCATTTGGGATCAAATTTAAACAAGTCTTTCTCCACACTTCTAAACACTCTTCATGCATCTCTAGCACTTGTAATCAATCAAATTCATTGTATTCTATCATATTCTAACCCAAAACAACACTAGACAAACTATTTAGTGGTTCAATGCAATGTTTCTAAGTTATTAGCCCATTTGGGACCAAATTTCAACAAGTCTTTCTACACACTTCTAAACACTCTTCATGCATCTTTAGCACTTGTATTAAACAAATTTATTGTATTCTAACATATTTTAGCCCCTAAGAACACTAGACAAGCCATTTACTGCTTCAAAGTAATGTTTGTGGGTTCTTAGCCTATTTCGGACCAAATTTCAGCAACTCCTTCTACTTCTAAACACTCTTCATGCATCTCTAGCACTTGTAATCAATCAAATTCATTGTATTCTAACATATTCTAACCCCAGACAACACTAGAAAAACCATTTAGTGGTTCAAATCAATGGTTGTGGGTTCTTAGCCCATTTCGGAACAAATTTCATCAAGTCTTTCTACACACTTGTAAACACTCTTCATACATCTCTAGCAGTTCTAATCAATCAAATTCATTGTATTCTTACATATTCTAAACCCTAACAACACTAGACAACCCATTTACTGGTTCAAAGACAAGTTTGTGGGTTCTTAGCCCATTTTGTATCAAATTTCAACAAATTTTCTTCAAACTTCTAAACAATATTCACGCATCTCTAGCACTTGTAATCAATCAAATTCATTCTATTCCAACATATTCTAACCCCTAACAACACTAGACAAACCATTTAGTGGTTCAATGCATTTTTCTGAGTTCTTAGCCCATTTGGGACCAAACTACAACAAGTCTTTCTCCACACTTCTAAACACTCTTTTTGCATCTCTAGCACTTGTATCCAATCAAATTTATTTTATTCTAACATATTCTATCCCCAAAGAACACTAGACAAGACATTTACTGCTTCGAAGCAATGTTTGTGGGTTCTTAGCCCATTTCGGACCAAATTTCAGCAACTCTTTCTACACACTTCTAAACACTCTTCATGCATCTCCAGAACTTGTAATCAATGAAATTCATTGTATTCTTACAAAACTAGACAAGCCATATAATTCTTTAAATCAATGGTTGCGAGTTCTTAACCAAATTCGGACCAAATTTCAGCAAGTCTTTCTACACACTTCTAAACACTCTACATGTATCTATAGCACTTGTAAACAATCAAAATCATTGTATTCTAATGTATTATAACCGCAAACAACACCAGACAAGCCATTTACTGCATCAAAGACATGTTTGTAGGTTCTTAGCCCATTTGAGACCAAATTTTAACAAGTCTTTCTCCACACTTTTAAACACTCTTCATGCATCTCTAGTACTTGTAATCAATCAAATTTATTGTATTCTAACATATTCTAACCCCAAACAAAATAAGACAAGCCATTTAATGCTTCAAACCAATGTTTGTGGGTTCTTAGCCCATTTCCGACAAAATTTCAGCAAGTCTTTCTACACACTTCTAAACAATATTCATGCATCTCTAGCACTTGTAATCAATTAAATTCATTGTATTCTAACATATTTTAACCCCAAACAACAGTAGATAAACCATTTAGTGGTTTAATGCAATATTTTGTGAGTTCTTAGCCCATTCGGGACCAAATTACAACAAGTCTTTCTCCACACTTCTAAACACTCTTCATGCATCTCTAGCACTTGTAATCAATCAAATTTATTATATCCTAACATATTCTAACCCCAAACAACACTAGCCAAGCCATTTAATGCTTCAAAGCAATGTTTGTGGTTTTTTAGCCTATTTTGGACCAAATTTCAGCAAATCTTACTACACACTTCTAAACACTCTTCATGCATCTCTAGCTATTGTTATCAATCAAATTAATTTTATTCTAACATATTCTAACCCCAAACAACACTAGACAAGTCATTTACTACTTCAAAGACTTTGTTGTGGAATTTTTGCCCATTTTAGACCAAAGTTCAACAAGTCTTTTTCCACACTTCTAAACAGTCTTCAATCATCTATAGCACTTGTAATCAATCAAATTTATTGTATTTTAACATATTCTAACCCCAAACAACACTAGACAACCATTTAATGTTTCAAATCAATGTTTGTGGGTTCTTAGCCCATTTCGGACCAAATTTCAGCAAGTCTCTCTACAAAATTGTAAACACTCTTCATGCATCTCTAGCACTTGTAATCAATCAAATTCATTGTATTCTAACATATTCTAACCCCAAACAACATTAGACAAACCATTTAGTAGTTCAATGCAATGTTTCTGAGTTCTTAGCCCGATTGGGACCAAATTTCAACAAGTCTTTCTACACACTTCTAAACACTCTTCATGCGTCTCTAACAATTGTAATCAATCAAATTTATTGTATTCTAACATATTCTAACCCCAAACAACACTTGACAAGCCATTCAATGCTTTAAAGCAATGTTTGTGGGTTCTTAGCCAATTTCGGACAAAATTTCAACAAGTCTTTCTACACACTTCTAAACACTCTTCATGCATCTCTAGCCCTTGTAATCAATCAAATTCATTGTATTCTAACATATTCTAACCCCAAACAACACTAGAGAAGCCATTTAATTCTTGAAAGCAATGTTTGTCGGATCTTAGCCCATTTCGGACAAAATTTCACCAAGTCTTTCTACACACTTCTAAACACTCTTCATGCATCTCTAGCACTTGTAATCAATAAAATTTATTGTATTCTAACATATTCTAACCCAAAACAACACTAGACAAGCTATTTAGTGGTTCAACGCAATGTTTCTAAGTTTTAAGCCCATTTGGGACCAAATTTTGACAAGTCTTTCTCCACACTTCTAAACACTCTCCATGCATCTCTAGCACTTGTAATCAATCATATTTATTGTATTCTAACATATTCTAACCCCAAATAACAGTAGAAAAGACACTTAATGCTTCAAAGCAATGTTTGTGTGTTCTTAGCCCTTTTCGGACCAAATTTCAGCAAGACTTTCTACACACTTCTAAACACTCTTCATGCATCTCTAGCACTTGTAATCAATCAAATTTATTGTATTCTAACATATTCTAACCCCAAACAACACTTGACAAGCCATTCAATGCTTCAAAGCAATGTTTGTGGGTTCTTAGCCAATTTCGGACAAAATTTCAACAAGTCTTTCTACACACTTCTAAACACTCTTCATGCATCTCTAGCCCTTGTAATCAATCAAATTCATTGTATGCTAACATATTCTAACCCCAAACAACACTATAGAAGCCATTTAATGCTTGAAAGCAATGTTTGTGGGTTCTTAGCCCATTTCGGACAAAATTTCACCAAGTCTTTCTACACACTTATAAACACTCTTCATGAATCTCTAGCACTTGTAATCAATCAAATTTATTGTATTCTAACATATTCTAACCCCAAACAACACTAGACAAGCCTTTGAGTGGTTCAACGCAATGTTTCTGAGTTTTAAGCCAATTTGGGACCAATTTTTTATAAGTCTTTCTCCACACTTCTAAACACTCTTCATGAATCTCTAGCACTTTCAATCAATAAAATTCATTGTTTTCGAACATATTCTAACCCCAAACAACACTAGACAAGCCATTATATTGTTCAACGCAATGTTTCTGAATTCTTAGCCCATTTGGGACCAAATTTTGACAAGTCTTTCTCCACACTTCTAAACACTATATATGCATATGTAGCACTTGTAATCAATAAACTTTATTGTATTCTAACATATTCTAACCCCAAACAACACTTTACAAGCCATTCAATGCTTCAAAGCAATGTTTGTGGGTTCTTAGCCAATTTCGGACAAAATTTCAACAAGTCTTTCTACACACTTCTAAACTCTCTTCATGCATCTCTAGCCGTTGTAATCAATCAAATTCATTGTATTCTAACATATTCTAACCCCAAACAACACTAGAGAAGCCATTTAATGCTTGAAAGAAATGTTTGTCAGATCTTAGCCCATTTCGGACAAAATTTCACCAAGTCTTTCTACACACTTCTAAACACTCTTCATGCATCTCTAGCACTTGTAATCAATCAAATTTATTGTATTCTAACATATTCTAACCGAAAACAACACTAGACAAGCTATTTAGTGGTTCAACGCAATGTTTCTAAGTTTTAAGCCCATTTGGGACCAAATTTTGACAAGTCTTTCTCCACACTTCTAAACACTCTCCATGCATCTCTAGCACTTGTAATCAATCATATTTATTGTATTCTAACATATTCTAACCCCAAACAACACTTGACAAGCCATTCAATGCTTCAAAGCAATGTTTGTGGGTTCTTAGCTCTTTTCAGACCAAATTTCAGCAAGACTTTCTACACACTTCTAAACACTCTTCATGCATCTCTAGCCCTTGTAATCAATCAAATTCATTGTATTCTAACATATTATATCCCCAAACAACACTATAGAAGCCATTTAATGCTTGAAAGCAATGTTTGTGAGTTCTTAGCCCATTTCGGACAAAATTTCACCAAGTCGTTCTACACACTTCTAAACACACTTCATGAATCTCTAGCACTTGTAATCAATCAATTTTATTATATTCTAAAATATTCTAACCCCAAACAACACTAGACAAGCCATTTAGTGGTTCAACGCAATGTTTCTGAGTTCTAAGCCCATTTGGGACCAAATTTTGACAAGTCTTTCTTCACACTTCTTATCACTCTACATGCGTCTCTAGCACTTGTAATCAATATAATTTACTGCATTCTAACGTATTCTAACCCCAAACAACAGTAGACATGCTATTTAATGCTTCAAAGCAATGTTTGTGGGTTCTTAGCCCATTTCGGACCAAATTTCGGCAAGTCTTTCTACACACTTTCTAAACACTCTTCATGCATCTCTAACACTTGTAATCAATCAACTTTATTGTATTCTAACATATTCTAACCCCAAACAACACTAGACAAGCCATTTAGTGGTTCAACGCAATGTTTCTGAGTTCTAAGCCCATTTGGGACCAAATTTCAACAAGTCTTTCTCCACACTTCTAAACACTCTTCATGCATCTCTAGCGCTTGTAGGCATTCAAACTCATTGTATTCTAACATATTCTAAACCCAAACAACACTAGACAAACCATTTAGTGGTTCAACGCAATGTTACAGAGTTCTAAGCCCATTTGGGACCAAATTTCAACAAGTCTTTCTCCACACTTCTAAACACTCTTCATGCATCTTTAGCACTTGTAATTAATCAAATTTATTGTATTCTAACATATTCTAACCCCAAACAACAGTACAAAACCCACTTAATGCTTCAAAGCAATGTTTGTGGGTTCTTAGCCCATTTCGGACCAAACTTCAGCTAGTCTTTTTACACACTTCTAAACACTCTTCATGATTCTCTAGCAATTTCAGTCAATAAAATTCATTGTTTTCTAACATATTCTAAACCCAAAAAACACTAGACAAGCCATTTAGTTGTTTATAGCAATGTTTCTGAGTTCTTAACCCATTTGGGACCAAATTTTTACAAGTCTTTCTCCACACTTTTAAACACTATTCATGCATCTCTAGCACTTGTAATCAATCAAATTTATTGTATTCCAACATATTATAACCCCAAACAACACTTGACAAGCCATTTAATGCTTCAAAGCAATGTTTGTGGTTTCTTAGCCCATTTCGGACCCTATTTCAGCAAGTCTTTCTACACACTTCTAAACACTCTTTATTTATCTCTAGCGCTTGTAATCAATAAAATTCAATGTATTCTAACATATTCAAACCCCAAACAACACTGGACAAACCATTTAGTGGTTCAAAGCAATGTTTGTGGGTTCTTAGCCAATTTCGGACAAAATTTCAACAAGTCTTTCTACACACTTCTTAACACTCTTCATGCATCTCTAGCACTTGTAATCAATCAAATTCATTGTATTCTAACATATTCTAACATATTCTAACCCCAAAAAACACTATAGAAGCCATTTAATGCTTGAAAGCAATGTGTGTGGGTTCTTAGCCCATTTTGGACAAAATTTCACTAAGTATTTCTACACACTTCTAAACACTCTTCAAGCATCTCTAGCACTTGTAATCAATCAATTTTATTATATTCTAAAATATTCTAACCCCAAACAACACTAGACAAGCCATTTAGTGGTTCAACGCAATGTTTCTGAGTTCTAAGCCCATTTGGGACCAAATTTTGACAAGTCTTTCTCCACACTTCTAAACACTATTCATGCATCTGTAGCACTTGTAATCAATCAAATTTATTGTATTCTAACATATTCTAACCCCAAACAACACTTGACAAGCCATTCAATGCTTTAAAGCAATGTTTGTGGGTTCTTAGCCAATTTCGGACAAAATTTCAATAAGTCTTTCTACACACTTCTAAGCACTCTTCATGCATCTCTAGCCCTTGTAATCAATCAAATTCATTATATTCTAACATATTCTAACCCCAAACAACACTAGAGAAGCCATTTAATTCTTGAGAGCAATGTTTGTCGGATCTTAGCCCATTTCGGACAAAATTTCACCAAGTCTTTCTACACACTTCTAAACACTCTTCATGCATCTCTAGCACTTGTAATCAATAAAATTTATTGTATTCTAACATATTCTAACCCAAAAACAACACTAGACAAGCTATTTAGTGGTTCAACGCAATGTTTCTAAGTTTTAAGCCCATTTGGGACCAAATTTTGACAAGTGTTTCTCCACACTTCTAAACACTCTCCATGCATCTCTAGCACTTGTAATCAATCATATTTATTGTATTATAACATATTCTAACCCCAAATAACAGTAGAAAAGACACTTAATGCTTCAAAGCAATGTTTGTGTGTTCTTAGCCCTTTCCGGACCAAATTTCAGCAAGACTTTCTACACACTTCTAAACACTCTTCATGCATCTCTAGCACTTGTAATCAATCAAATTTATTGTATTCTAACATATTCTAACCCCAAACAATACTTGACAAGCCATTCAATGCTTCAAAGCAATGTTTGTGGGTTCTTAGCCAATTTCGGACAAAATTTAAACAAGTCTTTCTACACACTTCTGAACACTATTCATGCATCTCTAGCCCTTGTAATCAATCAAATTCATTGTATGCTAACATATTCTAACCCCAAACAACACTATAGAAGCCATTTAATGCTTTAAAGCAATGTTTGTGGGTTCTTAGCCCATTTCAGACAAAATTTCACCAAGTCTTTCTACACACTTATAAACACTCTTCATGAATCTCTAGCACTTGTAATCAATCAAATTTATTGTATTCTAACATATTCTAACCCCAAACAACACTAGACAAGCCTTTG
The DNA here is from genome assembly GCA_036452645.1 of Capsella bursa-pastoris. Lineage (NCBI taxonomy): Eukaryota > Viridiplantae > Streptophyta > Magnoliopsida > Brassicales > Brassicaceae > Capsella > Capsella bursa-pastoris. The sequence continues at coordinate 8,853,081 of CP144192.1, forward strand.
AGTGGTTCAACGCAATGTTTCTGAGTTTTAAGCCAATTTGGGACCAATTTTTTATAAGTCTTTCTCCACACTTCTAAACACTCTTCATGAATCTCTAGCACTTTCAATCAATAAAATTCATTGTTTTCGAACATATTCTAACCCCAAACAACACTAGACAAGCCATTATATTGTTCAACGCAATGTTTCTGAATTCTTAGCCCATTTGGGACCAAATTTTGACAAGTCTTTCTCCACACTTCTAAACACTATATATGCATATGTAGCACTTGTAATCAATAAACTTTATTGTATTCTAACATATTCTAACCCCAAACAACACTTTACAAGCCATTCAATGCTTCAAAGCAATGTTTGTGGGTTCTTAGCCAATTTCGGACAAAATTTCAACAAGTCTTTCTACACACTTCTAAACTCTCTTCATGCATCTCTAGCCGTTGTAATCAATCAAATTCATTGTATTCTAACATATTCTAACCCCAAACAACACTAGAGAAGCCATTTAATGCTTGAAAGAAATGTTTGTCAGATCTTAGCCCATTTCGGACAAAATTTCACCAAGTCTTTCTACACACTTCTAAACACTCTTCATGCATCTCTAGCACTTGTAATCAATCAAATTTATTGTATTCTAACATATTCTAACCGAAAACAACACTAGACAAGCTATTTAGTGGTTCAACGCAATGTTTCTAAGTTTTAAGCCCATTTGGGACCAAATTTTGACAAGTCTTTCTCCACACTTCTAAACACTCTCCATGCATCTCTAGCACTTGTAATCAATCATATTTATTGTATTCTAACATATTCTAACCCCAAACAACACTTGACAAGCCATTCAATGCTTCAAAGCAATGTTTGTGGGTTCTTAGCTCTTTTCAGACCAAATTTCAGCAAGACTTTCTACACACTTCTAAACACTCTTCATGCATCTCTAGCCCTTGTAATCAATCAAATTCATTGTATTCTAACATATTATATCCCCAAACAACACTATAGAAGCCATTTAATGCTTGAAAGCAATGTTTGTGAGTTCTTAGCCCATTTCGGACAAAATTTCACCAAGTCGTTCTACACACTTCTAAACACACTTCATGAATCTCTAGCACTTGTAATCAATCAAATTTATTGTATTCTAACATATTCTAACCCCAAACAACACTAGACAAGCCATTTAGTGGTTCAACGCAATGTTTCTGAGTTATAAGCCCATTTGGGACCAAATTTTGACAAGTCTTTCTTCACACTTCTAAACACTCTTCATGCATCTCTAGCACTTGTAATCAATCAAATTTACTGCATTCTAACATATTCTAACCCCAAACAACAGTAGACATGCTATTTAATGCTTCAAAGCAATGTTTGTGGGTTCTTAGCCCATTTCAGACCAAATTTCGGCAAGTCTTTCTACACACTTTCTAAACACTCTTCATGCATCTCTAACACTTGTAATCAATCAACTTTATTGTATTCTAACTTATTCTAACCCCAAACAACACTAGACAAGCCATTTAGTGGTTCAACGCAATGTTTCTGAGGTCTAAGCCCATTTGGGACCAAATTTCAACAAGTCTTTCTCCATACTTCTAAACACTCTTCATGCATCTCTAGCGCTTGTAGGCATTCAAATTCATTGTATTCTAACATATTCTAAACCCAAACATCACTAGACAAACCATTTAGTGGTTCAACGCAATGTTATTGAGTTCTAAGCCCATTTGGGACCAAATTTCAACAAGTCTTTCTCCACACTTCTAAACACTGTTCATGCATCTTTAGCACTTGTAATTCATCAAATTTATTGTATTCTAACATATTCTAACCCCAAACAACAGTAGAAAAGCCACTTAATGCTTCAAAGCAATGTTTGTGGGTTCTTAGCCCATTTCGGACAAAATTTCACCACGTCTTTTTACACACTTCTAAACAATCTTCATGATTCTCTAGCAATTTCAGTCAATAAAATTCATTGTTTTCTAACATATTCTAAACCCAAAAAACACTAGACAAGCCATTTAGTTGTTTATAGCAATGTTTCTGAGTTCTTAACCCATTTGGGACCAAATTTTTACAAGTCTTTCTCCACACTTTTAAACACTATTCATGCATCTCTAGCACTTGTAATCAATCAAATTTACTGTATTCCAACATATTATAACCCCAAACAACACTTGACAAGCCATTTAATGCTTCAAAGCAATGATTGTGGTTTCTTAGCCCATTTCGGACCAAATTTCAGCAAGTCTTTCTACACACTTCTAAACACTCTTTATTTATCTCTAGCGCTTGCAATCAATAAAATTCAATGTATTCTAACATATTCAAACCCCAAACAACACTGGACAAGCCATTTAGTGGTTCAACGCAATGTTTCTGAATTCTAAGCCCATTTGGGATCAAATTTCAACAAGTCTTTCTCCACACTTCTAAACACTCCTTATGCATCTCTAGCACTTGTAATCAATCTAATTTATTATATTCTAACATTATCTAACCCCAAACAACAGTAGACATGCTATTTAATGCTTCAAAGCAATGTTTGTGGGTTCTTAGCCCATTTCGGACCAAATTTCAGCAAGTCTTTCTCCACACTTATAAACACTAATCATCCATCTCTAGCACTTGTAATCAATCAAATTTATTGTATTCTAACATATTCTACCCCAAACAACGCTAGACAAGTCATTTAGTTGTTCAACACAATGTTATTGAGTTCTAAGCCCATTTGGAACCAAATTTCAACAAGTGTTTCTCCACACTTCTAAACACTATTAATGCATCTCTAGCACTTGTAATCAATCAAATTTATTGTATTCCAACATATTCTAACTCCAAACAACACTAGACAAGCCATTTAATGCTTCAAAGCAATGTTTGTGGGTTCTTAGCTAATTTCTACACACTTCTAAGCACTCATCATGGATCTCTAGCACTTGTAATCAATAAAACTCATTGTATTCTAACATATTCTAATCCCAAACAACACTAGACAAGGCATTTAGTGGTTCAACGCAATGTTTATGATTTCTAAGCCCATTTGGGACCAAATTTTAATAAGTCTTTCTCCACACTTCCAAAACAGTCTTCATGCATCTCTAGCACTTTCAATTAATAAAATTCATTGTTTTCTAACATATTCTAACCCCAAACAACACTAGACAAGCCATTATATTGTTCAACGCAATGTTTCTGAATTCTTATCCCATTTGGGACCAAATTTTGACAAGTCTTTCTCCACACTTCTAAACACTATTCATGCATCTGTAGCACTTGTAATCAATCAAATTTATAGTATTCTAACATATTCTAACCCCAAACAACACTTGACAAGCCATTCAATGTTTCAAAGCAATGTTTGTGGGTTCTTAGCCAATTTCGGACAAAATTTCAACAAGTCTTTCTACACACTTCTTAACACTCTTCATGCATCTCTAGCACTTGTAATCAATCAAATTCATTGTATTCTAACATATTCTAACATATTCTAACCCCAAAAAACACTATAGAAGCCATTTAATGCTTGAAAGCAATGTTTGTGGGTTCTTAGCCCATTTCGGACAAAATTTCCCTAAGTATTTCTACACACTTCTAAACACTCTTCATGCATCTCTAGCACTTGTAATCAAACAAATTTATTATATTCTAACATATTCTAACCCCAAACAACACTAGACAAGCCATTTAGTGGTTCAACGCAATGTTTCTGAGTTCTAAGCACATTTGGGACCAAATTTTGACAAGTCTTTCTCCACACTTCTAAACACTATTCATGCATCTGTAGCACTTGTAATCAATCAAATTTATTGTATTCTAACATATTCTAACCCCAAACAACACTTGACAAGCCATTCAATGCTTTAAAGCAATGTTTGTGGGTTCTTAGCCCATTTGGGACCAAATTTCAACAAGTCTTTCTCCACACTTCTAAACACTCTTCATGCATCTCTAGAACTTGTAATCAATCAAATTCATTGTATTATAAAATATTCTAACCCCAAACAACACTAGACAAGCCATTTAATGCTTCAAAGCAATGTTTGTGGGTTCTTAACCTTTTTGGGATCAAATATCAGCAAGTCTTTCTACCCACTTCTAAGAATTTTTCATGCATCTCTAGCACTTGTAATCAATCAAATTTATTGTATTCTAACATATTCTAACCCCATACAACACTAGAAAAGCTATTTAGTGGTTCAAAGCAATGTTTTCGATTTCTTAGCCTATTAGAGACCAAATTTCAACAAGTCTTTCTCCACACATCTAAACACTCTTCATGCATCTCTATCACTTGTAATCAATAAAATTCATTGTATTCTAACATATTCTAACCCCAAAAAACACTAGACAAGCCATTTAATGCTTCAAAGCAATGTTTGTGGGTTCTTAGCCCATTTCGGACCAAATTTCAGCAAGTGTTTCTACACAGTACTTCTGAACACTCTTCATGCATCTCTAGCACTTGTAATCAATCAAATTCATTGTATTCTAACATATTACAACCCCAAACAACACTAGACAAGCCATTTAGTGGTTCAACGCAATGTTTCTGAATTCTAAGCCCATTTGGGACCAAATTTCAGCAAGTCTTTCTCCACACTTCTAAACACTCGTCATGCATCTCTAGCACATGTAATCAATCAAATTTATTGTATTCTAACATATTCTAACCCCAAGCAACAGTAGACAAGCCATTTAATGCTTCAAAGCAATGTTTGTGGGTTCTTAGCCCATTTCAGATAAATATCACCAACTCTTTTTAAACACTTCTAAACACTCTTCATGCATCTCTATCACTTGTAATCAATAAAATAATTTGTATTCTAACATATTATAACCCCGAACAACACTAGACAAGCCATTTAGTGGTTCAACGCAATGTTTCTGAGTTCTAAGCCCATTTGGGACCAAATTTCAACGAGTCTTTCTCCACACTTCTAAACACTCTTCATGCATCTCTATCACTTGTAATCAATAAAATTCATTGTATTCTAACATATTCTAACCCCAAACAACACTAGACAAGCCATTTAATGCTTCAAAGCAATATTTGTGGGTTCCTACCCCATTTGAGACTAAATTTCAGCAAGTCTTTTCACACACTTTTAAACACTATTCATGCATCTCTAGCACTTGTAATCAATCAAATTAATTGTATTCTAACATATTCTAACCCCAAACAACACTAGACAAGCCATTTAGTGGTTCAATGCAATTTTTCTGAGTTATAAGCCCATTACTACCAAATTTCAACAAGTCTTTCTCCTCACTACTAAACAGTCTTTACGCATCTCTAGCACTTATAATCAATCAAATTTACTTCATTCTAACATATTCTAACACCAAACAACAATAGACAAGTAATTTAATGCTTCAAAGCAATGTTTGTTGGTTCTTAGCCCATTTCGGACCTAATTTCAAAAACTCTTTCTACACACTTCTAAACACTCTTCATGAATCTCTAGCACTTGTAATCAATCAAATTTATTGTATTCTAACATATTCTAACCCCAAAAAACACTAGACAAGCCATTTAGTGGTTCAACGCACTGTTTTCGAGATCTTAGCCCATTTCGGACGAAATTTTAGCAAGTCTTTCTCCACTCTTTTAAACACTCTTCATGCATCTCTAGCACTTGTAATCAATCAAATTTACTATATTCTAACATATTCTAACCCCAAACAACACTAGACAAGCCATTTAATGCTTCAAAGCAATGTTTGTGGGTGCTTAGCCCATTTCGGACCAAATTTCAGCAAGTTTTTCTACACACTTCTAAGCACTCTTCATGCATCTCTAGCACTTGTAATCAATCAAATTCATTGTATTCTAACATATTCTAACCCAATACAACACTAGACAAGCCATTTAGTTGTTCAACGCAATATATATGAGTTCTTAGCCCAATTGGGACCAACTGTCAACAAGTCTTTCTCCTCACTTCTAAATACTCTTCATGCATCTCTAGCACTTGTAATCAATCAAATTTATTTTATTCTAACATATTCTAACCCCAAACAATACTAGACAAGCCATTTAATGCTTCAACGCAATGTTTGTGGGTTCTTAGCCCATTTGAGACCAAATTTCAACAAGTCTTTCTCCACACTTCTAAACACTCTTCATGCATCTCTAGCACTTGTAATCAATAAAATATAATGTATTCTAACATATTCTAACCCCAAACAACACTAGAAAAGCTATTTAGTGGTTCAACGCAATGTTTCCGAGTTCTTAGCCCATTTGGGACCCTATTTCAACAAGTCTTTCTCCACACTTCTAAACACTCTTCATGCATCTCTAGCACTTGTAATCAATCAAATTTACTGTATTCTAACATATTCTAACCCCAAACAACACTAGACAAGCCATTTAATGCTTCAAAGCAATGTTTGTGGGTTCTTAGCCCATTTCGGACCAAATTTCAGCAACTGTTTCTACATACTTCTAAACACTCTTCATGCATCTCTAGCACTTGTAATCAATCAAATTTATTATATTCTAACATATTTTAACCCAAAACAACACTACACATGCCATTTAGTAGTTCAACGCAATGTTTATGAGTTCTTAGCCCATTTGGGACAAAATTTCAACAAGTCTTTCTCGACACTTCAAAACACTCTTCATGCATCTCTAGCACTTGTAATCAATCAAATTCATTGTATTCTTATAAATTTTAACCCCAAAAAACACTAGACAAGCCATTTAATCCTTCAAAACAATGTTTGTGGGTTCTTAGCCCATTTCGGACCAAATTTCAGCAAGTTTTTCTACACACTTCTAAACACTCTTCATGCACCTCTAGCACTTGTAATCTATCAAATTTATTGTATTCTAACGTATTCTAACCCTAAAGAACACTAGACAAAGCCATCTAAAGCTTCAAAGCAATATTTGCGGGTTCTTAGCCCATTTTGGACAAACTTTCAGCAAGTTTTTCTACACATTCTTCATGCATCTCTAGCACTTGTAATCAATCAAATTCATTGCACTCAACATATTCTAACCCCAACCAAAACTAGACAGCCCATTTAGTGGTTCAACATAATGTGTTAGAGTTCTTAGCCAATTTGGGACCAAATTTCAACAAGTCTTTCTCCACACATCTAAACACTCTTCATGCGTCTTTAGCACTAGTAATCATTCAAATTTAATATATCCTAATCTATTCTAACCCCAAACAACACTGGACAAGCCATTTACTGCTTTAAAGACATGTTTGTGGGTTCTTAGCCTATTTGGGTCCAAATATCAACAAGTCTTTCTCCACACTTCTAAACACTCATCATGTATCTCTAGCACTTGTAATCTATCAAATTTATTGTATTCTAACATATTCTAACCCCAAAAAACACTAGACAAGCCATTTAATGCTTCAAAGCAATGTTTGTGGGTTCTTAGCCCATTTTGGACAAACTTTCAGCAAGTTTTTCTACACACTTCTACACACTCTTCATGCATCTCTAGCACTTGTAATCAATCAAATTCATTGCACTCTAACATATTCTAACCCCAACCAACACAATACAGGCAATTTAGTGGTTCAACGCAATGTGTCTAAGTTCTTAGCCCATTTAATACCAATTTTCAACAAGTCTTTATCTACACATCTAAACACTCTTCATGCATCTCTAGCACTTGTAATCACTCAAAATTATTGTATTCTAACATATTCTAACCCCAAAAAACACTAGAAAATCCATTTAGTGGTTCAACACAATGTTTCCGAGTTCTTAGCCCATTTGGGACCAAATTTCAACAAGTATTTCTCCACACTTCTAAACACTCTTCATGCATCTCTAGCACTTGTAATTAATCAAATTCATTGTATTCTAACATATTGTAACGCCAAATAACACTAGACAAGCCATTTAATGCTTCAAAGCAATGTTTGTGGTTTCTTAGCCCATTTGGAACCAAATTTCAGCAAGTTTTTCTACATACTTCTAAACACTCTTCATGCATCTCTAGCACTTGTAATCAATCAAATTTATTGTATTCCAACATATTCCAACCTCAAACAGCACTAGACATACCATTTAGTGGTTCAACGCAATGTTTATGAGTTCTTAGCCCATTGGGACCAAATTTCAACAAATCTTTCTCCACACTTCTAAGCACTCTTCATGCATCTCTAGGACTTATAATCAATCAAATTTAATTTATTCTAACATATTTTAACCCCAAAAAACACTAGACAAGCTATTTAATCCTTCAAAACAATGTTTGTGGGTTCTTAGCCCATTTTGGACCAAATTTCAGCAAGTTTTTCTACACACTTCTAAACACTCTTCATGCATCTCTAGCACTTGTAATCAATCAAATTTATTATATTCTAACATATTCTAACCCTAAAAACACTAGACAAAGCCATTTAATGCTTCAAAGCAATGTTTGTGGGTTCTTAGCCCATTTCGGACCAAATTTCAGCAAGTTTTTCTACACACTTCTATACACTTCTACACACTCTTCACGCATCTCTACCACTTGTAATCAATCAATTTCATTGCACTCTAACATGTTCTAATCCCAACCAACACTAGACAGCCCATTTAGTCGTTTAACACAATTTGTCTAAGTTCTTAGCCCATTTGGGACAAAATTTCAACAAGTCTTTCTCCACACATCTAAACACTCTTCATGCATCTCTAGCACTTGTAATCAATCAAATTTATTGTATTCCCAAATATTCCAACCTCAAACAACACTAGACATACCATTTAGTGAATCAGCGCAATGTTTATGAGTTCTTAGCCCATTGGGACCAAATTTCAACAAGTCTTTCTCCACACTTCTAAGCACTCTTCATGCATCTCTAGGACTTAAAATCAATCAAATTTAATGTATTCTAACATATTTTAACCCCAAAAAACACTAGACAAGCCATTTAATCCTTCAAAACAATGTTTGTGGGTTCTTAGCCCATTTGGGACCAAATTTCAGCAAGTTTTTCTACACACTTCTAAACACTCTTCATGCATCTCTAGCACTTGTAATCAATCAAATTTATTGTATTCTAACATATTCTAACCCTAAAATCACTAGACAAAGCCATTTAATGCTTCAAAGCAATGTTTGTGGGTTCTTAGCCCATTTCGGACCAAATTTCAGCAAGTTTTTCTACACACTTCTACACACTCTTCACGCATCTCTAGCACTTGTAATCAATAAAATTCATTGCACTCTAACATATTCTAACCCCAACCAACACTAGACAGCCCATTTAGTGGTTCAACACAATGTGTTAGAGTTCTTAGCCCATTTGGGACCAAATTTCAACAAGTCTTTCTCCACACATCTAAACACTCTTCATGCATCTCTAGCACTTGTAATCATTCAAATTCAATATATTATAATCTATTCTAACCCCAAACAACACTGGACAAGCCATTTACTGCTTTAAAGACATGTTTGTGGGTTCTTAGCCTATTTGGGTCCAAATATCAACAAGTCTTTCTCCACACTTCTAAACACTCATCATGTATCTCTAGCACTTGTAATCTATCAAATTTATTGTATTCTAACATATTCTAACCCCAAAAAACACTAGACAAGCCATTTAATGCTTCAAAGCAATGTTTGTTGGTTCTTAGCCCATTTTGGACAAACTTTCAGCAAGTTTTTCTACACACTTCTACACACTCTTCATGCATCTCTAACACTTGTAATCGATCAAATTCATTGCACTCTAACATATTCTAACCCCAACCAACACTAGACAGGCCATTTAGTGGTTCAATGCAATGTGTCTAAGTTCTTAGCCCATTTGGGACCAAATTTCAACAAGTCTTTATCTACCCATCTAAACACTCGTCATGCATCTCTAGCCCTTGTAATCACTCAAAATTATTATATTCTAACATATTCTAACCCCAAAAAACACTGGAAAATCCATTTAGTGGTTCAACACAATGTTTCCGAGTTCTTAGCCCATTTGGGACCAAATTTCAATAAATATTTCTCCACACTTCTAAATACTCTTCATGCATCTCTAGCACTTGTAATTAATCAAATTCATTGTATTCTAACATATTGTAACGCCAAATAACACTAGACAAGCCATTTAATGCTTCAAAGCAATGTTTGTGGTTTCTTAGCCCATTTGGAACCAAATTTCAGCAAGTTTTTCTACATACTTCTAAACACTCTTCATGAATCTCTAGCACTTGTAATCAATCAAATTTTTGTATTCCAACATATTCCAACCTCAAACAACACTAGACATACCATTTAGTGGTTCAGCGCAATGTTTATGAGTTCTTAGCCCATTGGGACCAAATTTCAACAAGTCTTTCTCCACACTTCTAAGCACTCTTCATGCATCTCTAGGACTTATAATCAATCAAATTTAATGTATTCTAACATATTTTAACCCCAAAAAACACTAGACAAGCCATTTAATCCTTCAAAACAATGCTTGTGGGTTCTTAGCCCATTTCGTACCAAATTTCAGCAAGTTTTTCTACACACTTCTAAACACTCTTCATGCATCTCTTGCACTTGTAATCAATCAAATTTATTTTATTCTAACATATTTTAATCCTAAAAACACTAGACAAAGCCATTTAATGCTTCAAAGCAATGTTTGTGGGTTCTTAGCCCATTTCGGACCAAATTTCAGCAAGTTTTTCTACACACTTCTACACACTCTTCACGCATCTCTAGCACTTGTAATCAATCAAATTCATTGCACTCTTACATATTCCAACCCCAACCAACACTAAACAGCCCATTTAGTGGTTCGGCGCAATGTGTCTGAGTTCTTAGCCCATTTGGGACCAAATTTCAACAAGTCTTTCTCCACACATCTAAACTCTCTTCATGCATCTCTAGCAATTGTAATCAATCAAATTCAATATATTCTAATCTATTCTAACCCCAAACAACACTGGACAAGCCATTTACTGCTTTAAAGACATGTTTGTGGGTTCTTAGCCTATTTGGGACCAAATTTCAACAAGTCTTTCTCCACACTTCTAAACACTCTTCATGTATCTCTAGCACTTGTAATCTATCAAATTTATTGTATTCTAACATATTCTAACCCCAAAAAACACTAGACAAGCCATTTAATGCTTCAAAGCAATGTTTGTAGGTTCTTAGCCCATTTTGGACAAACTTTCAGCAAGTTTTTCTACACACTTCTACACACTCTTCATGCATTTGTAGTACTCGTAATCAATCAAATTCATTGCCCTCTAACATATTCTAACCCCAACCAACACTAGACAGGCCATTTAGTGGTTCAACGCAATGTGTCTAAGTTCTTAGCCCATTTAATACCAATTTTCAACAAGTCTTTATCTACACATCTAAACACTCTTCATGCATCTCTAGCACTTGTAATCACTCAAAATTATTGTATTCTAACATATTATAACCCCAAAAAACACTAGAAAATCCATTTAGTGGTTCAACACAATGTTTCCGAGTTCTTAGCCCATTTGGGACAAAAATTTCAACAAGTATTTATCCACACTTCTAAACACTCTTCATGCATCTCTAGCACTTGTAATTAATCAAATTCATTGTATTCTAACATATTGTAACCCCAAATAACACTAGACAAGCCATTTAATGCTTCAAAGCAATGTTTGTGGGTTCTTAGCCCATTTGGAACAAAATTTCAGCAAGTTTTTCTACATACTTCTAAACACTCTTCATGCATCTCTAGCACTTGTAATCAATCAAATTTATTGTATTCCAACATATTCCAACCTCAAACAACACTAGACATACCATTTAGTGGTTCAGCGCAATGTTTATGAGTTCTTAGCCCATTGGGACCAAATTTCAACAAGTCTTTCTCCACACTTCTAAGCACTCTTCATGCATCTCTAGGACTTATAATCAATCAAATTTAATGTATTCTAACATATTTTAACCCCAAAAAACACTAGACAAGCCATTTAATCCTTCAAAACAATGTTTGTGGGTTCTTAGCCCATTTCGGACCAAATTTCAGCAAGTTTTTCTACACACTTCTAAACACTCTTCATGCATCTCTAGCACTTGTAATCAATCAAATTTATTTTATTCTAACATATTTTAACCCTAAAAACACTAGACAAAGCCATTTAATGCTTCAAAGCAATGTTTGTGGGTTCTTAGCCCATTTCGGACCAAATTTCAGCAAGTTTTTCTACACACTTCTACACACTCTTCACGCATCTCTAGCACTTGTAATCAATCAAATTCATTGCACTCTAACATATTCTAACCCCAACCAGTACTAGACAGCCCATTTAGTAGTTCAACGCAATGTGTCTGAGTTCTTAGCCTATTTAGGACCAAATTTCAACAAGTCTTTCTACACACATCTAAACACTCTTCATGCATCTCTAGCACTTGTAATCATTCAAATTCAATATATTCTAATCTATTCTAACCCCAAACAACACTGGACAAGCCATTTACTGCTTTCAAAACATGTTTGTGGGTTCTTAGCCTATTTGGGACCAAATTTCAACAAGTCTTTCTCCACACTTCTAAACACTCATCATGTATCTCTAGCACTTGTAATCTATCAAATTTATTGTATTCTAACATATTCTAACCCCAAAAAACACTAGACAAACCATTTAATGCTTCAAAGCAATGTTTGTGGGTTCTTAGCCCATTTTGGACAAACTTTCAGCAAGTTTTTCTACACACTTCTACACACTCTTCACGCATCTCTAGCACTTGTAATCAATCAAATTCATTGCACTCTAACATATTCTAACCCCAACCAACAATAGTCAGGCCATTTAGTGGTTCAACGCAATGTGTCTAAGTTCTTAGCCCATTAAGGACCAAATTTCAACAAGTCTTTATCTACCCATCTAAACACTCTTCATGCATCTCTAGCACTTGTAATCACTCAAAATTATTGTATTCTAACATATTCTAACCCCAAAAAACACTAGAAAATCCATTTAGTGGTTCAACACAATGTTTCCGAGTTCTTAGCCCATTTGGGACCAAATTTCAATAAGTATTTCTCCACACTTCTAAATACTCTTCATGCATCTCTAGCACTTGTAATTAATCAAATTCATTGTATTCTAACATATTGTAACGCCAAATAACACTAGACAAGCCATTTAATGCTTCAAAGCAATGTTTGTGGTTTCTTAGCCCATTTGGAACCAAGTTTCAACAAGTTTTTCTACATACTTCTAAACACTCTTCATGCATCTCTAGCACTTGTAATCAATCAAATTTCTTGTATTCCAACCTATTTCAACCTCAAACAGCACTAGACATACCATTTAGTGGTTCAACGCAATGTTTATGAGTTCTTAGCCCATTGGGACCAAATTTCAACAAATCTTTCTCCATACTTCTAAGCACTATTCATGCATCTCTAGGACTTATAATCAATCAAATTTAATTTATTCTAACATATTTTAACCCCAAAAAACACTAGACAAGCTATTTAATCCTTCAAAACAATGTTTGTGGGTTCTTAGCCCATTTTGGACCAAATTTCAGCAAGTTTTTCTACACACTTCTAAACACTCTTCATGCATCTCTAGCACTTGTAATCAATCAAATTTATTATTCTAACATATTCTAACCCTAAAAACACTAGACAAAGCCATTTAATGCTTCAAAGCAATGTTTGTGGGTTCTTAGCCCATTTCGGACCAAATTTCAGCAAGTTTTTCTACACACTTCTATACACTTCTACACACTCTTCACGCATCTCTACCACTTGTAATCAATCAATTTCATTGCACTCTAAAATATTCTAATCCCAACCAACACTAGACAGCCCATTTAGTCGTTTAACACAATGTGTCTAAGTTCTTAGCCCATTTCGGACAAAATTTCAACAAGTCTTTCTCCACACATCTAAACACTCTTCATGCATCTCTAGCACTTGTAATCAATCAAATTTATTGTATTCCCAAATATTCCAACCTCAAACAACACTAGACATACCATTTAGTGAATCAGCGCAATGTTTATGAGTTCTTAGCCCATTGGGACCAAATTTCAACAAGTCTTTCTCCACACTTCTAAGCACTCTTCATGCATCTCTAGGACTTAAAATCAATCAAATTTAATGTATTCTAACATATTTTAACCCCAAAAAACACTAGACAAGCCATTTAATCCTTCAAAACAATGTTTGTGGGTTCTTAGCCCATTTGGGACCAAATTTCAGCAAGTTTTTCTACACACTTCTAAACACTCTTCATGCATCTCTAGCACTTGTAATCAATCAAATTTATTGTATTCTAACATATTCTAACCCTAAAATCACTAGACAAAGCCATTTAATGCTTCAAAGCAATGTTTGTGGGTTCTTAGCCCATTTCGGACCAAATTTCAGCAAGTTTTTCTACACACTTCTACACACTCTTCACGCATCTCTAGCACTTGTAATCAATCAAATTCATTGCACTCTAACATATTCTAACCCCAACCAAAACTAGACAGCCCATTTAGTGGTTCAACACAATGTGTTAGAGTTCTTAGCCCATTTGGGACTAAATTTCAACAAGTCTTTCTCCACACATCTAAACACTCTTCATGCGTCTTTAGCACTTGTAATCATTCAAATTTAATATATCCTAATCTATTCTAACCCCAAACAACACTGGACAAGCCATTTACTGCTTTAAAGACATGTTTCTCGGTTCTTAGCCTATTTGGGACCAAATTTCAACAAGTCTTTCTCCACACTTCTAAACACTCATCATGTATCTCTAGCACTTGTAATCTATCAAATTTATTGTATTCTAACATATTCTAACCCCAAAAAACACTAGACAAGCCATTTAATGCTTCAAAGCAATGTTTGTGGGTTCTTAGCCCATTTTGGACAAACTTTCAGCAAGTTTTTCTACACACTTCTACACACTCTTCATGCATCTCTAACACTTGTAATCAATCAAATTCATTGCCCTCTAACATATTCTAACCCCAACCAACACTAGACAGGCCATTTAGTGGTTCAACGCAATGTGTCTAAGTTCTTAGCCCATTTAATACCAATTTTCAACAAGTCTTTATCTACACATCTAAACACTCTTCATGCATCTCAAGCACTTTTAAGCACTAAAAATTATTGTATTCTAACATATCTAACCCCAAAAAACACTAGAAAATCCATTTAGTGGTTCAACACAATGTTTCCGAGTTCTTAGCCCATTTGGTACCAAATTTCAACAAGTATTTCTCCACACTTCTAAACACTCTTCATGCATCTCTAGCACTTTTAATCAATCAAATTTATTGTATTCCAACATATTGTAACGCCAAAAAACACTAGACAAGCCATTTAATGCTTCAAACCAATGTTTGTGGTTTCTTAGCCCATTTGGAACCAAATTTCAACAAGTATTTCTCCACACTTCTAAACACTCTTCATGCATCTCTAGCACTTGTAATCAATCAAATTTATTGTATTCCAACATATTCCAACCTCAAACAACACTAGACATACCATTTAGTGGTTCAGCGCAATGTTTATGAGTTCTTAGCCCATTGGGACCAAATTTCAACAAGTCTTTCTCCACACTTCTAAGCACTCTTCATGCATCTCTAGGACTTATAATCAATCAAATTTAATGAATTCTAACATATTTTAACCCCAAAAAAACACTAGACAAGCCATTTAATCTTTCAAAACAATGTTTGTGGGTTCTTAGCCCATTTCGGACCAAATTTCGGCAAGTTTTTCTACACACTTCTAAACACTCTTAATGCATCTCTAGCACTTGTAATCAATCAAATTTATCGTATTCTAACATATTCTAACCCTAAAACACACTAGACAAAGCCGTTTAATGCATCAAATCAATGTTTGTGGGTTCTTAGCCCATTTCGGACGAAATTTCAGCAATTTTTTCTATACACTTCTAGACACCCTTCATGCATCTCTAGCACTTGTAATCAATCAAATTCATTGTATTCCAACATATCCTTACCACAAACAACCCTCGACATACCATTTAGTGCTTCAGCGCAATGTTTCTGAGTTCTTAGCCCATTGGGACCAAATTTCAACAAGTTTTTCTACACACTTCTAAACACTCTTCATGCATCTCTAGCACTTGTAATCAATCAAATTTATTGTATTCTAACATATTCTAACCCTAAAATCACTAGACAAAGCCATTTAATGCTTCAAAGCAATGTTTGTGGGTTCTTAGCCCATTTCGGACCAAATTTCAGCAAGTTTTTCTACACACTTCTACACACTCTTCACGCATCTCTAGCACTTGTAATCAATAAAATTCATTGCACTCTAACATATTCTAACCCCAACCAACATTAGACAGCCCATTTAGTGGTTCAACACAATGTGTTAGAGTTCTTAGCCCATTTGGGACCAAATTTCAACAAGTCTTTCTCCACACATCTAAACACTCGTCATGCGTCTCTAGCACTTGTAATCATTCAAATTCAATATATTATAATCTATTCTAACCCCAAACAACACTCGACAAACCATTTACTGCTTCAAAGACATGTTTGTGGGTTCTTAGCCTATTTGGGACCAAACTTCAACAAGTCTTTCTCCACACTTCTAAACACTCTTCATGTATCTCTAGCACTTGTAATCTATCATATTTATTGTATTCTAACATATTCTAACCCCAACAAAGACTAGGCAAGCCATCTAAAGCTTCAAAGCAATATTTGCGGGTTCTTAGCCCATTTTGGACAAACTTTCAGCAAGTTTTTCTACACATTCTTCATGCATCTCTAGCACTTGTAATCAATCAAATTCATTGCACTCTAACATATTCTAACCCCAACCAACACTAGACAGGCCATTTAGTGGTTCAATGCAATGTGTCTAAGTTCTTAGCCCATTTGGGACCAAATTTCAACAAGTCTTTATCTACCCATCTAAACACTCTTCATGCATCTCTAGCCCTTGTAATCACTCAAAATTATTGTATTCTAACATATTCTAACCCCAAAAAACACTGGAAAATCCATTTAGTGGTTCAACACAATGTTTCCGAGTTCTTAGCCCATTTGGGACCAAATTTCAATAAGTATTTCTCCACACTTCTAAACACTCTTCATGCATCTCTAGCACTTGTAATTAATCAAATTCATTGTATTCTAACATATTGTAACGCCAAATAACACTAGACAAGCCATTTAATGCTTCAAAGCAATGTTTGTGGTTTCTTAGCCCATTTGGAACCAAATTTCAGCAAGTTTTTCTACATACTTCTAAACACTCTTCATGCATCTCTAGCACTTGTAATCAATCAAATTTCTTGTATTCCAACATATTCCAACCTCAAACAGCACTAGACATACCATTTAGTGGTTCAACGCAATGTTTATGAGTTCTTAGCCCATTGGGACCAAATTTCAACAAATCTTTCTCCACACTTCTAAGCACTCTTCATGCATCTCTAGGACTTATAATCAATCAAATTTAATTTATTCTAACATATTTTAACCCCAAAAAACACTAGACAAGCTATTTAATCCTTCAAAACAATGTTTGTGGGTTCTTAGCCCATTTTGGACCAAATTTCAGCAAGTTTTTCTACACACTTCTAAACACTCTTCATGCATCTCTAGCACTTGTAATCAATCAAATTTATTATTCTAACATTCAGCGCAATGTTTATGAGTTCTTAGCCCATTGGGACCAAATTTCAACAAGTCTTTCTCCACACTTCTAAGCACTCTTCATGCATCTCTAGGACTTAAAATCAATCAAATTTAATGTATTCTAACATATTTTAACCCCAAAAAACACTAGACAAGCCATTTAATCCTTCAAAACAATGTTTGTGGGTTCTTAGCCCATTTGGGACCAAATTTCAGCAAGTTTTTCTACACACTTCTAAACACTCTTCATGCATCTCTAGCACTTGTAATCAATCAAATTTATTGTATTCTAACATATTCTAACCCTAAAATCACTAGACAAAGCCATTTAATGCTTCAAAGCAATGTTTGTGGGTTCTTAGCCCATTTCGGACCAAATTTCAGCAAGTTTTTCTACACACTTCTACACACTCTTCACGCATCTCTAGCACTTGTAATCAATAAAATTCATTGCACTCTAACATATTCTAACCCCAACCAACACTAGACAGCCCATTTAGTGGTTCAACACAATGTGTTAGAGTTCTTAGCCCATTTGGGACCAAATTTCAACAAGTCTTTCTCCACACATCTAAACACTCTTCATGCGTCTCTAGCACTTGTAATCATTCAAATTCAATATATTATAATCTATTCTAACCCCAAACAACATTGGACAAGCCATTTACTGCTTTAAAGACATGTTTGTGGGTTCTTAGCCTATTTGGGTCCAAATATCAACAAGTCTTTCTCCACACTTCTAAACACTCATCATGTATCTCTAGCACTTGTAATCTATCAAATTTATTGTATTCTAACATATTCTAACCCCAAAAAACACTAGACAAGCCATTTAATGCTTCAAAGCAATGTTTGTTGGTTCTTAGCCCATTTTGGACAAACTTTCAGCAAGTTTTTCTACACACTTCTACACACTCTTCATGCATCTCTAACACTTGTAATCGATCAAATTCATTGCACTCTAACATATTCTAACCCCAACCAACACTAGACAGGCCATTTAGTGGTTCAATGCAATGTGTCTAAGTTCTTAGCCCATTTGGGACCAAATTTCAACAAGTCTTTATCTACCCATCTAAACACTCTTCATGCATCTCTAGCCCTTGTAATCACTCAAAATTATTGTATTCTAACATATTCTAACCCCAAAAAACACTGGAAAATCCATTTAGTGGTTCAACACAATGTTTCCGAGTTCTTAGCCCATTTGGGACCAAATTTCAATAAGTATTTCTCCACACTTCTAAACACTCTTCATGCATCTCTAGCACTTGTAATCAATCAAATTAATTGTATTCTAACATATTGTAAGCCCAAATAACACTAGACAAGCCATTTAATGCTTCAAAGCAATGTTTATGGGTTCTTAGCCCATTTGGAACCAAATTTCTACAAGTTTTTCTACATACTTCTAAACACTCTTCATGCATATCTAGCACTTGTAATCAATCAAATTTATTTTATTCCAACATATTCCAACCTCAAACAACACTAGACATACCATTTAGTGGTTCAGCGCAATGTTTATGAGTTCTTAGCCCATTGGGACCAAATTTCAACAAGTCTTTCTCCACACTTCTAAGCACTCTTCATGCATCTCTAGGACTTATAATCAATCAAATTTAATGTATTCTAACATATTTTAACCCCAAAAAACACTAGACAAGCCATTTAATCCTTCAAAACAATGCTTGTGGGTTCTTAGCCCATTTCGTACCAAATTTCAGCAAGTTTTTCTACACACTTCTAAACACTCTTCATGCATCTCTTGCACTTGTAATCAATCAAATTTATTTTATTCTAACATATTTTAATCCTAAAAACACTAGACAAAGCCATTTAATGCTTCAAAGCAATGTTTGTGGGTTCTTAGCCCATTTCGGACCAAATTTCAGCAAGTTTTTCTACACACTTCTACACACTCTTCAAGCATCTCTAGCACTTGTAAACAATCAAATTCATTGCACTCTAACATATTCTAACCCTAACCAGTACTAGACAGCCCATTTAGTAGTTCAACGCAATGTGTCTGAGTTCTTAGCCTATTTAGGACCAAATTTCAACAAGTCTTTCTACACACATCTAAACACTCTTCATGCATCTCTAGCACTTGTAATCATTCAAATTCAATATATTCTAATCTATTCTAACCCCAAACAACACTGGACAAGCCATTTACTGCTTCAAGGACATGTTTGTGGGTTTTTAGCCTATTTGGGACCAAATTTCAACAAATCTTTCTCCACACTTCTAAACACTCATCATGTATCTCTAGCACTTGTAATCTATCAAATTTATTGTATTCTAACATATTCTAACCCCAAAAAACACTAGACAACCGATTTAATGCTTCAAAGCAATGTTTGTGGTTTCTTAGCCCATTTTGGACAAACTTTCAGCAAGTTTTTCTACACACTTCTACACACTCTTCATGAATCTCTAGCACTTGTAATCAATCAAATTCATTGCACTCTAACATATTCTAACCCCAAACAACACTAGACAGGCCATTTAGTGTTCAACGCAATGTGTCCAATTTCTTAGCCCATTTGGGACCAAATTTCAACAAGTCTTTATCTACCCATCTAAACACTCTTCATGCATCTCTAGCACTTGTAATCACCCAAAATTATTGTATTCTAACATATTCTAACCCCAAAAAACACTAGAAAATCCATTTAGTGGTTCAACACAATGTTTCCGAGTTCTTAGCCCATTTGGGACCAAATTTCAACAAGCATTTCTCCACACTTCTAAACACTCTTCATGCATCTCTAGCACTTGTAATTAATCAAATTCATTGTATTCTAACATATTGTAACCCCAAATAACACTAGACAAGTCATTTAATGCTTCAAAGCAATGTTAGTGGGTTCTTACCCCATTTGGAACCAAATTTCAGCAAGTTTTTCTACATACTTCTAAACACTCTTCATGAATCTCTAGCACTTGTAATCAATCAAATTTTTGTATTCCAACATATTCCAACCTCAAACAACACTAGACATACCATTTAGTGGTTCAGCGCAATGTTTATGAGTTCTTAGCCCATTGGGACCAAATTTCAACAAGTCTTTCTCCACACTTCTAAGCACTCTTCATGCATCTCTAGGACTTATAATCAATCAAATTTAATGTATTCTAACATATTTTAACCCCAAAAAACACTAGACAAGCCATTTAATCCTTCAAAACAATGTTTGTGGGTTCTTAGCCCATTTGGGACCAAATTTCAGCAAGTTTTTCTACACACTTCTAAACACTCTTCATGCATCTCTAGCACTTGTAATCAATCAAATTTATTGTATTCTAACATATTCTAACCCTAAAAACACTAGACAAAGCCATTTAATGCTTCAAAGCAATGTTTGTGGGTTCTTAGCCCATTTCGGACCAAATTTCAGCAAGTTTTTCTACACACTTCTACACACTCTTCACGCATCTCTACCACTTGTAATCAATCAATTTCATTGCACTCTAACATATGCTAAGCCCAACCAACACTAGACAGCCCATTTAGTCGTTCAACACAATGTGTCTGAGTTCTTAGCCCATTTGGGACCAAATTTCAACAAGTCTTTCTCCACACATCTAAACACTCTTCATGCATCTCTAGCACTTGTAATCAATCAAATTTATTTTGTTCTACCATATTCTAACCCCTAACAACATTAGACATACCATTTAGTGGTTCAACGCAATGTGTTTGAGTTCTTAGCCCATTTGGGACCAAATTTCAACAAGTCTTTCTCCACACTTCTAAACACTCTTCATGTATCTCTAGCACTTGTAATCTATCATATTTATTGTATTCTAACATATTCTAATCCCAAAAAACACTAGAAAAGCCATTTACTGCTTCAAAGCAATTTTTGTGGGTTCTTAGCCCATTTTGGACCTAATTTCAACAAGTCTTTCTACACATTTCTAAACACTTTTCATACATATGTGGCACTTGTAATCAACCAAATTCATTGTATTCTAACATTTTCTAACCCCAAACAACACTAGACAGGCTAGTTGCTTCTTCAAAGCAATATTTCTGAGTTCTTAGCCATTTTGGGACCAAATTTTAACAAGTCTTTCTCCACACTTCTAAAAACTCTTCATGCATCTCTTGCACTTGTAATCAATCAAATGAGTTGTATTCTAAGCTATTCTGACCCCTAACAACACTAGACAAACCATTTAGTGGTTCAACGCAATGTTTATGAGTTCTTAGCCCATTTGGGACCAAATTTCAACAAGTCTTTCTCCACACTTCTAAACACTCTTCATGCATCTCTAGCACTTGTAATCAATCAAATTTATTGTATTCTAACATATTCTAACCCCAAACAACACTAGACAAGCCATTTAATGCTTCAAAGCAATGTTTGTGGGTGCTTAGCCCATTTCGGACCAAATTTCAGCAAGTTTTTCTACACACTTCTAAGCACTCTTCATGCATCTCTAGCACTTGTAATCAATCAAATTCATTGTATTCTAACATATTCTGAATCCTAACAACACTAGACAAGCCATTTAGTGGTTCAACACAATGTGTTAGAGTTCTTAGCCCATTTCGGACCAAATTTCAACAAGTCTTTCTACACACTTCTAAACACTCTTCAAGCATCTCTAGCGCTTGTAATCAATCAAATATATTGTATTCTAACATATTCTAACACCAAAAAACACTAGACAAGCCATTTAGTGGTTCAAAGCAATGTTTATGAATTCTTAGCCCATTTCGGACCAAATTTCAACAAGTCTTTCTACACACTTCTAAACACTCTTCATGCATCTCTAGCACTTGTAATCAATCAAATTTATTTTATTCTAACATATTCTAACCCCAATAACCAACAAACAAGCCATTTAATGCTTCAAAGCAATATCTGTGGGTGCTTAGCCCTTTTCGGACCAAATTTCAGCAAGTTTTTCTACACACTTCTAAGCACTCTTCATGCATCTCTAGAGCTTTTAATCAATCAAATTCATTGTATTCTAACATATTCTAACTCTGAAAGGACTAGACAAATCCATTTAATGCTTCAAAGCAATGTTTGTGAGTTCTTAGCCCATTTGAGACCAAATTTCAGCAAGTTTTTCTACACACTTCTACACTCTCTTCACGCGTCTCTAGCACTTGTAATCAATCAAATTCATTTCACTCTAACATATTCTAACCCCAACCAACACTAGACTGCCCATTTAGTGGTTCAACACAATGTGTCTAAGTTCTTAGCCCATATGGGACCAAATTTCAACAAGTCTTTCTCCACACTTCTAAGCACTCTTCATGCATCTCTAGGACTTATAATCAATCAAATTTATTGTATTTCAACATATTTTAACCCCAACAAGACTAGACAAGCCATTTAATCCTTCAAAACAATGTTTGTGGGTTCTTAGCCCATTTTAGACCAAATTTTAGCAAGTTTTTCTACACACTTCTAAACACACTTCATGCATCTCTAGCACTTGTAATCAATCAAATTGTTTGTATTATAACATAATCTAACCCTAAAAACACTAGACAAACCATTTAGTGGTTCAATGCAATGTTTATGAGTTCCTAGCCCATTTGTGACCAAATTACAACAAGTCTTTCTCCACTCTTCTAAACACTCTTCATGCATCTCTAGCACTTGTTATAAATCATATTTATTGTATTCTATAATATTCTAGCCCGAAACAAAAATAGACAACCTATTTAATGCTTCAAAGTATGTTTGTAGGTTCTAAGCCAATTTCAGACCAAATTTCAGCAAGTCTTTCTACACACTTCTAAGCAATAATGCATCTCGAGCAGTTGTAATCCATCAAATTTATTTTATTCTAACATATTATAGCTCCAAAAACACTAGACAAGCCATTTATTGCTTCAAAGACATTTTTGTAGGTTCTTAGCCCATTTGGGACTAAATTATAACAAGTGTTTCTCCACACTTCTAAACACCCTTCATGCATATGTAGCACTTGTAATCAATCAAATTTATTGTATTCTAACAGATTCTAACCCCAAAGAACACTATAAAAGCCATTTACTGCTCCAGAGACATAATTATGGATTGTTAGCCCATTTGGGACCAAATTACAACAAGTCTTTCTTCACACTTCTAAACACTCTTCATGCATCTATAGCACTTGTAATCAATCAAATTCATTGTATTCTAACATATTCTAACCCCGAAGAAAACTAGACAAGCCATTTACTGCTTCAAAGCAAAGTTTGTGGGTTCTTAGCCCATTCAAACCAAATTTCACCAACTCTTTCTACACACTCCTAAACATTGTTCATGCATCTTTAGCACTTGTAATCAACCAAATTCATTGTATTCAAACATATTTTAACCCAAACAACACTAGACAAGCCATTTAATTCTTCAAATCAATGGTTGTGGGTTCTTAGCCGATTTCGGACCAAATTTCAGCAAGTCTTTCTCCACACTTCTAAACACTCTTCATGCATCTCTAGCACTTGTAATCAATCAAACTTATTGTATTCTATCATATTTTAACCCCAAACAACATAAGACAAGCCATTTACTGCTTCAAAGACATGTTTGTGGGTTCTTAGCCAATTTCCGACAAAATTCCAACAAGTCATTCTCCAAACTCCGAAACAATATTCATGCATCTATAGCACTTGTAATCAATCAAATTCATTGTTACAAACATATTCTAACCCCAAAAAACACTAGACAAACCATTTAGTGGTTGTATGCAATGTTTCTAAGTTCTTAGCACATTTGGGACCAAATGTTAACAAGTCTTTCTTCACATTTCTAAACACTTGTCATGCATCTCTAGCACTTGTTATAAATCAGATTTATTGTATTCTATAATATTCTATCCCCAAACAACACTAGACAAGCGATTTAATACTTCAAAGTAATGTTTGTAGGTTCTAAGCCCATTTCCGACCAAATTTCAGCAAGTCTTTCTACACACTTCTAAACAATATTCATGCATCTCTAGCAGTTGTACTCAATCAAATTCATTGTATTCTAACATATTATAACTCCAAAAAACACTAGACAAGCCATTTACTGCTTCAAAGACATGTTTGTAGGTTCTTAGCCCATCTAGGACCAAATTTCAACAAGTCGTTCTCTACACTTCTAAACACCCTTCATGCATCTCTAGCACTTGTAATCAATCAAATTTTTTGTATTCTAACATATTCTAATTCCAACCAACACTAGACAAGCTATTTAATGCTTCAAATCAATGGTTGCGGGTTCTTAGCCAATTTTGGACCAAATTAACCAAGTCTTTCTACACACTTCTAAACACTTTTCATGTATCTCTAGCACTTGCAATAAATCAAATTCATTATATTCTAACATATTCTAACCCCAAAAAACACTAGACAAGCCATTTACTGCTTCAAAGCAATGTTTGTGGGTTCTTAGCCTATTTCGGACTAAATTTCAGCTAGTCTTTCTACACACTTCTAAACACTCTTCATGCATCTCTAGCACTTGTAATCTATCAAATTCATTGTATTCTAATACATTATAACCCCAAACAACATCAGACAAGCCATATAATGCTTCAAACCAATGTTTGTGGGTTCTTAGCCTATTTCCGACCAAATTTCAGCAAGTCTTTCTACAAACTTCTAAACAATATTCATGCATCTCTAGCACTTGTAATCAATCAAATTCATTGCATTCTTACATATTCTAAAACCTAACAACACTAGACAAGCCATTACCTGCTTCAAAGACATGGTTGTCGGTTCTTAGCCCATTTTGGAACAAATTTCAACAAGTTTTTCTCCAAACATCTAAAAAATATTCAATCATCTCTAGCACTTGTAATCAATAAAATTCATTGTATTCAAACATATTCTAACCCAAAAAACACTAGACAAACCATTTAGTGGTTCTATGCAATGTTTTTAAGTTCTTAGGCCATTTGAGACCAAATTTCAACAAGTCTTTCTCCACACTTCTAAACACTCTTCATGCATCTCTAGCACTTTCAATCAATCCAATTCATTGTCTTCGAACATATTCTAACCCCATATAACTCTAGACAAGCCATTTACTGTTTTAAAAAAATGTTTGTGGGTTCTTAGCCCAAGTCTTTCTACACACTTCTAAAAACTCTTCACGCATCTCTAGCACTTGTAATCAATCCATTTCTTTGTATTCTAATATATTATAACCCCAAAAAATACTAGACAAGCAATTTACTGCTTCAAAGACATGTTTGTAGGTTCTTAGCCCATTTGAGACCAAATTTCAACATGTCTTTCTCCACACTTCTAAACACTCTTCATGCATCTCTAGCACTTGTAATCCATCAAATTCATTGTATTCAAACATATTCTAACCCCAAACAACACTAGACAAACCATTTAGTGGTTCTATGCAATGTTTCTAAGTTCTTAGCTCATTTGGGACCAAATTTCAACAAGTCTTTCTCCACACTTCTAAACACTATTCATGCATCTCTAGAACTTGTTATAAATCAGATTTATTGTTATATTTAATATTCTAACCCCAAAAATCACTAGACAAGGTATTTAATGCATCAAAGTAATGTTTCTATTCTAAGCCCATTTCGGAGAAAATTTTAGCAAATCTTTCTACACACTTCTAAACAATATTCATGCATCTCTAGCAAGTTGTAATCAATCAAATTCATTGTATTCTAACATATTATAACTCCAAAAAACACTAGACAAGCCATTTACTGCTTCAAAGACATGTTTTTAGGCTCTTAGCTCATTTGGGACCAAATTTCAACAAGTCTTTCTCCACACATCTAAACACCCTTCATGCATCTCTAGCACTTGTAATCAATGAAATTTATTGTATTAAATCAAATTTATTGTATTCTAACATATTCTAACCCCAAACAACTCGATACAAGCCATTTAATGCTTCAAATCAATGGTTGTATGTTCTTAGCCCATTTCGGACCAAATTTCAGCAAGTCTTTATACACACTTCTAAACACTCTTCATGCATCTCTAGCACTTGAAATCAATCTAATTCATTGTATTCTAACATATTCTGACCCCAAACAACACTAGGCAAGCCATTTACTGCTTCAAAGCAATGTTTGTGGGTTCTTAGCCAGTTGCGGACAAAATTTCAGCTAGTCTTTCTAGACACTTCCAAACAATATTCATGCATCTCTAGCAATTGTAATCAATAAAATTCATTGTATTCTAACATATTATAACTCCAAAAAACACTAGACAAGCCATTTACTGCTTCAAGGACATGTTTGTAGGTTCTTAGCCCATTTGAGACCAAATTCAAACAAGTCTTTCTCCACACTTCTAAACACTCTTCATGCATCTCTAGCCCTTTTAATCACTCAAATTTATTGTATTGTAACATATTATAACTCCCAAAAAACAATAGAGAAACCATTTAGTGGTTCAATGCAATGTTTCTGAGTTCTTAGCCCATTTGGGACCAAATTTCAACAAGTCTTTAAGCCTCTCTAGCACTTGTAATCAATCAAATTTATTGTATTCTAACATATTTTAACCCCAAAGAACACTAGACAAGCCATTTACTGCTTCAAAGCAATGTTTGTGGGTTCTTAGCCCATTTCGGACCAAATTTCAGCAACTCTTTCTCCACACTTCTAAACACTCTTCATTAAATCTCTAGCACCTGTTATAAATCAGATTTATTGTATTCTATAATATTCTAGCCCCAAACAACACTAGACAAGCCATTTAATTCTTCAAATCAATGTTGTGGGTTCTTAGCCCATTTCGGAACAAATTTCAGCAAGTCTTTCTACACACTTCTAAACACTCTTCATGCATATCTAACACTTTCAATAAATCAAATTCATTGTATTCTAGCATATTCTATACCCAAACAACACTAGACAAGCCATTTACTGCTTCAAAGAAATGTTTGTGGGTTCTTAGCCCATTTTGTACCAAATTAGAGCAAGTCTTTCTACACACTTCTAAACACTCTTCATGCATCTCTAGCACTTGCAATCAATCAAATTCATTGTATTCTAACATATTCTAACCCCAAACCAAACTAGACAAGCCATTTACTGCTTCAAAAATATGTTTGTAGGTTCTTAGCCCATTTGAGACCAAATTTAAACAAGTCTTTCTCTACACTTCTAAACACTCTTCATGCATCTCTAGCACTTGTAATCAATCAAATATATTGTATTCTTACATATTCTAACCCCAAACAACATCAGACAAGCCATATAATGCTTCAAACCAATGTTTGTGGGTTCTTAGCCCATTTACGACAAAATTTCCGCAAATCTTTCTCTAAACTTCTAAACAATATTCATGCATCTCTAGCACTTGTAATCGATCAAATTCATTGTATTCAAACATATTCTAACCCCAAACAACACTAGACAAACCATTTAGTGGTTCTATTCAATATTTCTAAGTTTTTAGCTCATTTGGGACCAAATTTCAACAAGTCTTTCTCCACACTTCTAAACACTATTCATGCATCTCTAGAACTTGTTATAAATCAGATTTATTGTATTATATAATATTCTAGCCCCAAAAATCACTAGACAAGGTATTTAATGCATCAAATTAATGTTTCTATTCTAAGCCCATTTCAGAGAAAATTACAGCAAGTCTTTCTACACACTTCTAAACAATATTCATGAATCTCTAGGAGTTGAAATCAATCAAATTCATTATATTTGAACATATTATAACTCCAAAAAACACTAGACAAGCCATTTACTGCTTCAAAGACATGTTTGTAGGCTCTTAGCCCATTTGGGACCAAATTTTAACAAGTCTTTCTCCACACTTCTAAACACCCTTCATGCATCTCTAGCACTTGTAATCAATCAAATTTATTGTATTCTAACATATTCTAACCCCAAACAACACGATACAAGCCATCTAATGCTTCAAATCAATGGTTGTGTGTTCTTAGCCCATTTCGGACCAAATTTCAGCAAGTCTTTCTACACACTTCTAAACAATATTCATGTATCTCTAGCAGTTGTAAGCAATCAACTTCATTGTATTCTAACACATTATAACTCCAAAAACACTAGCCAAGCCATTTACTGCTTCAAAGAAATGTTTGTAGGCTCTTAGCCCATTTGGGACCAAATTTTAACAAGTCTTTCTCCACACTTCTAAACACCCTTCATGCATCTCTAGCACTTGTAATCAATCAAATTTATTGTATTCTAACATATTCTAACCCCAAACAACACGATACAAGCCATCTAATGCTTCAAATCAATGGTTGTGGGTTCTTAGCCCATTTCGGACCAAATTTCAGCAAGTCTTTCTACATACTTCTAAACACTCTTCATGCATCTATAGAACTTGCAATCAATCAAATTGATTGTATTCTAACACATTCTAACCCCAAACAACACTATAAAAGTCATTTACTGCTTCAAAGCAATGTTTGTGGGTTCTTAGCCCATTTTGGACCAAATTACAGCAAGTCTTTCTACACACTTCTAAACACTCTTCATGAATCTCTAGCACTTGTAATCAATCAAATTCATTGTATTATAAAATATTATAACCCCAAACAACACTAGACAAGCCATTTACTGCTTCAAAGACATGTTTGTAGGTTCTTAGCCCATTTAAGACCAAATTTCAACATGTCTTTCTCCACACTTCTAAACACTCTTCATGCATCTCTAGCACTTGTAATCAATCAAATTTCTTGTATTCTAACATATTCTAACCCCAAACAACATCAGACAAGCCATTTAATGCTTCAAACCAATGTTTGTGGGTTCTTAGCCCATTTCTGACAAAATTTCCGTAAGTCTTTCTCCAAACTTCTAAACAATATTCATGCATCTCTAGCACTTGTAATCGATCAAATTCATTGTATTCAAACATATTCTAACCCCAAACAACACTAGACAAACCATTTAGTGATTCTATGCAATGTTTCTAAGTTTTTAGCTCATTTGTGATCAAATTTCAACAAGTCTTTCTCCACACTTCTAAACACTATTCATGCATCTCTAGAACTTGTTATAAATCAGATTTATTTTAATATATAATATTCTAGCCCCAAAAATCACTAGACAAGGTATTTAATGCGTCAAAGTAATGTTACTATTCTAAGCCCATTTCGGAGAAAATTTCAGCAAGTCTTTCTACACACTTCTAAACAATATTCATGGATCTCTAGCAGTTGTAATCAATCAAATTCATTGTATTCTAACATATTATAACTCCAAAAAACACTAGACAAGCCATTTACTGCTTAAAAGACATGTTTGTAGGCTATTAGCCCATTTGGGACCAAATTTCAACAAGTCTTTTTCTCCACACTTCTAAACACCCGTCATTCATCTCTAGCACTTGTAATCAATCAAATTCATTGTATTCTAACATATTCTAACCCCAAACAACACTATGCAAGTTTTACTGCTTAACCCCAGTCTCTAGCACTTTTACTGCTTCAAACCAATGTTTGTGGGTTCTTAGCCTATTCCGGACCAAATTTTTGCTAGTCTTTCTACACACTTCTAAACACCCTTCATGCATCTCTAGCACTTGTAATCTATCAAATTCATTGTATTCTCATATATTATAACCCAAAAAAACACTAGACAAGCCATTTACTGCTTCAAAGATATGTTTGTAGGTTTTTAGCCCATTTGAGACCAAATTTCAACAAGTCTTTCTCCACACTTCTAAACACTCTTCATGCATCTCTAGCACTTGTAATCAATCAAATTTATTGTATTCTAACATTTTCTGACCCAAAACAACCTCCGACAATCCATATAATGCTTCAAACCAATGTTTGTAGGTTCTAAGCCCATTTTGGACCAAATTTCAGCAAGTCTTTCTACACACTTCTAAACAATATTCATGCATCTCTAGCAGTTGTAATCAATCAAGTTCATTGTATTATAACACATTATAACTCCAAAAACACTAGCCAAGCCATTTACTTCTTCAATGACATGTTTGTAGGTTCTTAGCCCATTTGGGACCAAATTTCAACAAGTATTTCTTCACACTTCTAAACACCCTTCATGCATCTCTAGCACTTGTAATCAATCAAATTTATTGTATTCTAACATACTCTAACCCTAAACAACACTAGACAAGCCATTTAATGCTTCAAATCAATGGTTGTGGGTTCTTAGCCCATTTCGGACCAAATTTCAGCAAGTCTTTCTACATACTTCTAAACACTCTTCATGCATTTCTAGCACTTGCAATCAATCAAATTCATTGTATTCTAACACATTCTAACCCCAAACAACACTATAAAAGGCATTTACTGCTTCAAAGCAATGTTTGTGGGTTCTTAGCCTATTTTGGACCAAATTTCAGCTAGTCTTTCTACACACTTTTAAACACTCTTCATGCATCTCTAGCACTTGTAATCTATCAAATTCATTGTATTGTAATATATTATAACCTCAAAAAACACTAGACAAGCCATTTAATGCTTCAAAGACATGTTTGTAGGTTCTTAGCCCATTTGAGACCAAATTTCAACAAGTCTTTCTCTACACTTCTAAACACTCTTCATGCATCTCTAGCACTTGAAATCATTAAAATTTATTGTATTCTAACATTTTCTAACCCCAAACAACCTCAGACAATCCATATAATGCTTCAAACCAATGTTTGTGGGTTCTTAGCCCATTTCCGACTAAATTTCAGCAAGTCTTTCTACACACTTCTAGAAAATATTCATGCATCTCTATCACTTGTAATCAATCAAATTCATTCTATTCTAACATAATCTAATCCCAAACAACACTAGACAAACCATTAAGTGGTTCTATGCAATGTTTCTAACTTCTTAGCCCATTTGGGACCAAATTTCAACAAGTCTTTCTTCATATTTTTAAAAACTATTCATGAATCTCTACCTTTTGTTAGAAATCAGATTTATTGTATTCTATAATATTCTAGCCCCAAACAACACTAGAAAAGCTGTTTAATGCTACAAAGTAATGTTTGTAGGTTCTAAACCCATTTTGGACCAAATTTCAGCAAGTCTTTCTACACACTTCTAAACAATATTCATGCATCTCTAGCAGTTGTAATCAATCAAGTTCATTGTATTCTAACACATTATAACTCCAAAAACACTAGCCAAGCCATTTACTTCTTCAAAGACATGTTTGTAGGTTCTTAGCCCATTTGAGACCAAATTTCAACAAGTCTTTCTCCACACTTCTAAACACTCTTCATGCATCTCTAGCACTTTTAATCAATCATATTTATTGTATTCTAACATATTCTAACCCCAAACAACACTAGAGAAACCATTTAGTGGTTCAATGCAATGTTTCTAAGTTCTTAGCCCTTTTGGGACCAAATTTCAACAAGTCTTTCTCCACACTTCTAAACACTCTTCATGCATCTCTAGCACTTGTAATCAATCAAATACATTGTATTCTTACATATTCTAACCCCAAACAACATCAGACAAGCCATATAATGCTTCAAACCAATGTTTGTGGGTTCTTAGCCCATTTCCGACCAAATTTTTGCAAGTCTTTCTCCACACTTCTAAACAATATTCATGCATCTCTAGCACTTGTAATCAATCAAATTTATTTTATTCTAACATATTCTAACCCCAAATAACACTAGACAAGCCATTTACTGCTTCAAAGACATGTTTGTAGGTTCTTAGCCCATTTAAGACCAAATTTCAACATGTCTTTCTCCACACTTCTAAACACTCTTCATGCATCTCTAGCACTTGTAATCAATCAAATTTCTTGTATTCTAACATATTCTAACCCCA
Source organism: Capsella bursa-pastoris (assembly GCA_036452645.1). Classification (NCBI taxonomy): domain Eukaryota; kingdom Viridiplantae; phylum Streptophyta; class Magnoliopsida; order Brassicales; family Brassicaceae; genus Capsella; species Capsella bursa-pastoris. The sequence continues at coordinate 8,885,400 of CP144192.1, forward strand.
AAAAACATCAGACAAGCCATTTAATGATTCAAACCAATGTTTGTGGGTTCTTAGCCCATTTCCGACAAAATTTCCGCAAGTCTTTCTCCAAACTTCTAAACAATATTCATGCATCTCTAGCACTTGTAATCTATCAAATTCATTGTATTCAAACATATTCTAACCCCAAACAACACTAGACAAACCATTTAGTGGTTCTATGCAATGTTTCTAAGTTTTTAGCTCATTTGTGACCAAATTTCAACAAGTCTTTCTCCACACTTCTAAACACTATTCATGCATCTCTAGAACTTGTTATAAATCAGATTTATTGTAATATATAATATTCTAGCCCCAAAAATCACTAGACAAGGTATTTAATGCGTCAAAGTAATGTTTCTATTCTAAGCCCATTTCGGAGAAAATTTCAGCAAGTCTTTCTACACACTTCTAAACAATATTCATGCATCTCTAGCAGTTGTAATCAATCAAATTCATTGTACTCTAACATATTATAACTCCAAAAAACACTATACAAGCCATTTACTGCTTAAAAGACATGTTTGTAGGATATTAGCCCATTTGGGACCAAATTTCAACAAGTCTTTCTCCACACTTCTAAACACCCTTCATACATCTCTAATACTTGTAATCAATCAAATTCATTGTATTCTAACATACTCTAACCCTAAACAACACTAGACAAGCCACTTAATGCTTCAAATCAATGGTTGTGGGTTCTTAGCCCATTTCGGACCAAATTTCAGCAAGTCTTTCTACATACTTCTAAACACTCTTCATGCATCTATAGAACTTGCAATCAATCAAATTGATTGTATTCTAACACATTCTAACCCCAAACAACACTATAAAAGTCATTTACTGCTTCAAAGCAATGTTTGTGGGTTCTTAGCCTATTTCGGACCAAGTTTCAGCTAGTCTTTCTACACACTTTTAAACACTCTTCATGCATCTCTAGCATTTGTAATCTATCAAATTCATTGTATTCTAATATATTATAACCCCAAAAAACACTAGACAAGCCATTTAATGCTTCAAAGACATGTTTGTAGGTTCTTAGCCCATTTGAGACCAAATTTCAACAAGTCTTTCTCTACACTTCTAAACACTCTCCATGCATCTCTAGCACTTGAAATCATTAAAATTTATTGTATTCTAACATTTTCTAACCCCAAACAACCTCAGACAATCCATATAATGCTTCAAACCAATGTTTGTGGGTTCTTAGCCCATTCCCGACTAAATTTCAGCAAGTCTTTCTACACACTTCTAAAAAATATTCATGCATCTCTATCACTTGTAATCAATCAAATTCATTGTATTCTAACATATTCTAATCCCAAACAACACTAGACAAACCATTAAGTGGTTCTATGCAATGTTTCTAACTTCTTAGCCCATTTGGGACCAAATTTCAACAAGTCTTTCTTCACACTTCTAACAACTCTTCATGCATCTCTAGCTTTTGTTAGAAATCAGATTTATTGTATTCTATAATATTCTAGCCCCAAACAACACTAGAAAAGCTGTTTAATGCTTCAAAGTAATGTTTGTAGGTTCTAAACCCATTTTGAACCAAATTTCAAGAAGTCTTTCTACACACTTCTAAACAATATTCATGCATCTCTAGCAGTTGTAATCAATCAAGTTCATTGTATTCTAACACATTATAACTCCAAAAACACTGGCCAAGCCATTTACTTCTTCAAAGACATGTTTGTAGGTTCTTAGCCCATTTGGGACCAAATTTTAACAAGTCTTTCTTCACACTTCTAAACAGCCTTCATGCATCTCTAGCACTTGTAATCAATCAAATTTATTGTATTCTAACATACTCTAACCCTAAACAACACTAGACAAGCCATTTAATGCTTCAAATCAATGGTTGTAGGTTCTTAGCCCATTTCGGACCAAATTTCAGCAAGTCTTTCTACATACTTCTAAACACTCTTCATGCATCTCTAGCACTTGCAATCAATCAAATTCATTGTATTCTAACATATTCTAATCCCAAACAACACTAGACAAACCATTTAGTGGTTCTATGCAATGTTTCTAAGTTTTTAGCTCATTTGTGACCAAATTTCAACAAGTCTTTCTCCACACTTCTAAACACTATTCATGCATCTCTAGAACTTGTTATAAATCAGATTTATTGTAATATATAATATTCTAGCCCCAAAAATCACTAGACAAGGTATTTAATGCGTCAAAGTAATGTTTCTATTCTAAGCCCATTTCGGAGAAAATTTCAGCAAGTCTTTCTACACACTTCTAAACAATATTCATGCATCTCTAGCAGTTGTAATCAATCAAATTCATTGTACTCTAACATATTATAACTCCAAAAAACACTATACAAGCCATTTACTGCTTAAAAGACATGTTTGTAGGATATTAGCCCATTTGGGACCAAATTTCAACAAGTCTTTCTCCACACTTCTAAACACCCTTCATACATCTCTAATACTTGTAATCAATCAAATTCATTGTATTCTAACATACTCTAACCCTAAACAACACTAGACAAGCCACTTAATGCTTCAAATCAATGGTTGTGGGTTCTTAGCCCATTTCGGACCAAATTTCAGCAAGTCTTTCTACATACTTCTAAACACTCTTCATGCATCTATAGAACTTGAAATCAATCAAATTGATTGTATTCTAACACATTCTAACCCCAAACAACACTATAAAAGTCATTTACTGCTTCAAAGCAATGTTTGTGGGTTCTTAGCCTATTTCGGACCAAGTTTCAGCTAGTCTTTCTACACGCTTTTAAACACTCTTCATGCATCTCTAGCATTTGTAATCTATCAAATTCATTGTATTCTAATATATTATAACCCCAAAAAACACTAGACAAGCCATTTAATGCTTCAAAGACATGTTTGTAGGTTCTTAGCCCATTTGAGACCAAATTTCAACAAGTCTTTCTCTACACTTCTAAACACTCTCCATGCATCTCTAGCACTTGAAATCATTAAAATTTATTGTATTCTAACATTTTCTAACCCCAAACAACCTCAGACAATCCATATAATGCTTCAAACCAATGTTTGTGGGTTCTTAGCCCATTCCCGACTAAATTTCAGCAAGTCTTTCTACACACTTCTAAAAAATATTCATGCATCTCTATCACTTGTAATCAATCAAATTCATTGTATTCTAACATATTCTAATCCCAAACAACACTAGACAAACCATTAAGTGGTTCTATGCAATGTTTCTAACTTCTTAGCCCATTTGGGACCAAATTTCAACAAGTCTTTCTTCACACTTCTAACAACTCTTCATGCATCTCTAGCTTTTGTTAGAAATCAGATTTATTGTATTCTATAATATTCTAGCCCCAAACAACACTAGAAAAGCTGTTTAATGCTTCAAAGTAATGTTTGTAGGTTCTAAACCCATTTTGAACCAAATTTCAAGAAGTCTTTCTACACACTTCTAAACAATATTCATGCATCTCTAGCAGTTGTAATCAATCAAGTTCATTGTATTCTAACACATTATAACTCCAAAAACACTGGCCAAGCCATTTACTTCTTCAAAGACATGTTTGTAGGTTCTTAGCCCATTTGGGACCAAATTTTAACAAGTCTTTCTTCACACTTCTAAACACCCTTCATGCATCTCTAGCACTTGTAATCAATCAAATTTATTGTATTCTAACATACTCTAACCCTAAACAACACTAGACAAGCCATTTAATGCTTCAAATCAATGGTTGTGGGTTCTTAGCCCATTTCGGACCAAATTTCAGCAAGTCTTTCTACATACTTCTAAACACTCTTCATGCATCTCTAGCACTTGCAATCAATCAGATTCATTGTATTCTAACACATTCTAACCCCAAACAACACTATAAAAGGCATTTACTGCTTCAAAGCAATGTTTGTGGGTTCTTAGCCTATTTCGGACCAAGTTTCAGCTAGTCTTTCTACACACTTTTAAACACTCTTCATGCATCTCTAGCACTTGTAATCTATCAAATTCATTGTATTCTAATATATTATAACCCCAAAAAACACTAGACAAGCCATTTAATGCTTCAAAGACATGTTTGTAGGTTCTTAGCCCATTTGAGACCAAATTTCAACAAGTCTTTCTCTACACTTCTAAACACTCTCCATGCATCTCTAGCACTTGAAATCATTAAAATTTATTGTATTCTAACATTTTCTAACCCCAAACAACCTCAGACAATCCATATAATGCTTCAAACCAATGTTTGTGGGTTCTTAGCCCATTTTCGACTAAATTTCAGCAAGTCTTTCTACACACTTCTAAAAAATATTCATGCATCACTATCACTTGTAATCAATCAAATTCATTGTATTCTAACATATTCTAATCCCAAACAATACTAGACAAACCATTAAGTGGTTCTATGCAATGTTTCTAACTTCTTAGCCCATTTGGGACCAAATTTCAACAAGTCTTTCTTCACACTTCTAAAAACTCTTCATGCATCTCTAGCTTTTGTTAGAAATCAGATTTATTTTATTCTATAATATTCTAGCCCCAAACAACACTAGAAAAGCTGTTTAATGCTTCAAAGTAATGTTTGTAGGTTCTAAGCCCATTTTGGACCAAATTTCAGCAAGTCTTTCTACACACTTCTAAACAATATTCATGCATCTCTAGCAGTTGTAATCAATCAAGTTCATTGTATTCTAACACATTATAACTCCAAAAACACTAGCAAGGCCATTTACTTCTTCAAAGACATGTTGGTAGGTTCTTAGCCCATTTGGGACCAAATTTCAACAAGTCTTTCTTCACACTTCTAAACACCCTTCATGCATCTCTAGCACTTGTAATCAATCAAATTTATTGTATTCTAACATACTCTAACCCCAAACAACACTAGACAAGCCATTTAATGCTTCAAATCAATGGTTGTGGGTTCTTAGCCCATTTCGAACCAAATTTCAGCAAGTCTTTCTACATACTTCTAAACACTCTTCATGCTTCTCTAGCACTTGCAATCAATCAAATTCATTGTATTCTAACATATTCTAACCCCAACCAACACTATACAAGCCATTTACTGCTTCAAAGCAATGTTTGTGGGTTCTTAGCCTATTTCGGACCAAATTTCAACTAGTCTTTCTACACACTTCTAAACACTCTTCATGCATCTGTAGAACTTGTAATCTATCAAATTCATTGTATTCTAATATATTATAACCCCAAAAACATTAGACAAGCCATTTAATGCTTCAAAGACATGTTTGTAGGTTCTTACCCCATTTGAGACCAAATTTCAACAAGTCTTTTTCAACACTTCTAAACACTTTTCATGCATCTCTAGCAATCAATCATATTTATTGTATTCTAACATATTCTAACCCCCAAAAAACAATAGAGAAACCATTTAGTGGTTCAATGACATGTTTCTGAGTTCTTAGCCCATTTGGGACCAAATTTCAACAAGTCTTTCTCCACACTTCTAAACACTCTTCATGCATCTCTAGCACTTTTAATCAATCAAATTTATTGTATTCTAACATATTCTAACCCCAAACAACATCAGACAAGCCATATAATGCTTCAAACCAATGTTTGTGGGTTCTTAGCCCATTTCCGACCAAATATTCATGCATCTCTAGCACTTGTAATCAATAAAATTCATTGTATTCTAACATATTATAACCCTAAAAAACACTAGACAAACTATTTAGTGGTTCAATGCAATGTTTATGAGTTCTTAGCCCAATTGGGACCAAATTACAACAAGTCTTTCTCCACACTTCTAAACACTCTTTGTGCATCTCTAGCACTTGTAATCAATCAAGTTTATTTTATTCTAACATATTCTAACCCCAAAGAACACTAGACAAGCCATTTACTGCTTCAAAGCAATGTTTGTGGGTTCTTAGTCCATTTAGGACCAAATTTCAGCAACTCTTTCAACACACTTCTAAACACTCTTCATGCATCTCTAGCACTTGTAATCATTCAATTTCATTGTATTCTAATATATTATAACCCCAAACAACACTAGACAAACCATTTACTGCTTCAAATACATGTTTGTAGGTTCTTAGCCCATTTGAGACCAAATTTTAACAAGTCTTTCTCCACACATCTAAACACTCTTCATGCATCTCTAGGACTTGTAATCAATCAGAATTATTGTATTCTAACATACTCTAACCGAAAATAACATCAGACAAGCCTTTTAATGCTTCAAACCAATGTTTGTGAGTTCTTAGCCCATTTCCGACAAAATTTCAGCAAGTCTTACTACACACTTCTAAACAATATTCATGCATCTCTATCACTTGTAATCAATCAAATTCATTTAATTCTAACATATTCTAACCCCAAACAACACTAGACAAACCATTTAGTGGTTCAATGCAATGTTTATGAGTTCTTAGCCCATTTGAGACCAAATTACAACAAGTCTTTCTCCACTCTTCTAAACACTCTTTGTGCATCTCTTGCACTTGTAATCAATCAAATTTATTTTATTCAAACATATTCTAACCCCAAAAAACATCAGACAAGCCGTTTAATGCTTCAAACCAATGTTCTTAGACTATTTGGAACCAAATTAAAACAAGTCTTTCTCCACACTTCTAAACACTCTTTGTGCATCATTAGCACTTGTAATCAATCAAATTTATTTCATTCTAACATATTCTAGCCCATTTACTGCTTCAAAGCAATGCTTGTGGGTTCTTAGCCCATTTCGGACCAAATTTCTGCAACTCTTTCTAACACTTCTAAAAACTCTTCATGCATCTCTAGCACTTGTAATCTATCAAATTCATTGTATTATAATATATTATAACCCCAAACAACACTAGACAAACCATTAAGTGGTTCTATGCAATGTTTCTAAGTTCTTAGCCCATTTGGGACCAAATTTCAACAAGTCTTTCTTCACACTTCTAAAAACTCTTCATGCATCTCTAGCTTTTGTTAGAAATCAGATTTATTGTATTCTATAATATTTTAGCCCCAAACAACACTATAAAAGCTGTTTAAAGTAATGTTTGTAGGTTCTAAGCCCATTTCGGACCAAATTTCAGCAAGTCTTTCTACACACTTCTAAACAATATTCATGCATCTCTAGCAGTTGTAATCAATCAAATTCATTGTATTCTAACACATTATGACTCCAAAAACAGTAGCCAAGCCATTTACTTCTTCAAAGACATGTTTGTAGGTTCTTAGCCCATTTGGGACCAAATTTCAACAAGTCTTTCTCCACACTTCTAAACACCCTTCATGCATCTCTAGCACTTGTAATCAATCAAATTTATTGTATTCTAACATATTCTAACCCCAAACAACACTAGGCAAGCCATTTCATGCTTCAAATCAATGGTTGTGGGTTCTTACCCCATTTCGGACCAAATTTCAGCAAGTCTTTCTACACACTTCTAAACACTCTTCATGCATTGCAATCAATCAAATTCATTGTATTCTAACATATTCTAACCCCAAACAACACTATACAAGCCATTTACTGCTTCAAAGAAATGTTTGTGGGTTCTTAGCCTATTCCGAAACAAATTTCAGCTAGTCTTTCTACACACTTCTAAACACTCTTCATGCATCTCTAGCACTTGTAATCTATCAAATTCATTGTATTCTCATATATTATAACCCCAAAAAACACTAGCCAAGCCATTTACTGCTTCAAGGACATGTTTGTAGGTTCTTAGCCCATTTGAGACCAAATTTCAACAAGTCTTTCTCCACACTTCTAAACACTCTTCATGCATCTCTAGCACTTGTAATCAATCAAATTTATTGTATTCTAACATTTTCTAACCCAAAACAACCTCAGACAATCCATATAATGCTTCAAACCAATGTTTGTGGGTTCTTAGCCCATTTCCGACTAAATTTCAGCAAGTCTTTCTACACACTTCTAAAAAATATTCATGCATCTCTAGCACTTGTAATCAATCAAATTCATTGTATTCTAACATATTCTAATCCCAAACAACACTAGACAAACAATTAAGTGGTTCTATGCAATGTTTCTAACTTATTAGCCCATTTGGGACCAAATTTCAACAAGTCTTTCTTCACACTTCTAAAAACTCTTCATGCATCTCTAGCTTTTGTTAGAAATCAGATTTATTGTATTCTATAATATTCTAGCCCCAAAAAAGCTGTTTAATGCTTCAAAGTAATGTTTGTAGGTTCTAAGCCCATTTTGGACCAAATTTCAGCAAGTCTTTCTACACACTTGTAAACAATATTCATGCATCTCTAGCAGTTGTAATCAATCAAGTTCATTGTATTCTAACACATTATAACTCCAAAAACACTAGCCAAGCCATTTACTTCTTCAAAGACATGTTTGTAGGTTCTTAGCCCATTTAGGACCAAATTTCTACAAGTCTTTCTTCACACTTCTAAACACCCTTCATGCATCTCTAGCACTTGTAATCAGTCAAATTTATTGTATTCTAACATACTCTAACCCTAAACAACACTAGACAAGCCATTTAATGCTTCAAATAAATGGTTGTGGGTTCTTAGCCCATTTCGGACCAAATTTCAGCAAGTCTTTCTACACACTTCTAAATACTCTTCATGCATCTCTAGCACTTGCAATCAATCAAATTCATTGTATTCTAACACATTCTAACCCCAAACAACACTATAAAAGGCATTTACTGCTTCAAAACAATGTTTGTGGGTTCTTAGCCTATTTTAGACCAAATTTCAGCTAGTCTTTCTACACAGTTTTAAACACTCTTCATGCATCTCTAGCACTTGTAATCTATCAAATTCATTGTATTCTAATATATTATAACCCCAAAAAACACTAGACAAGCCATTTAATGCTTCAAAGACATGTTTGTAGGTTCTTAGCCCATTTGAGACCAAATTTCAACAAGTCTTTCTCCACACTTCTAAACACTCTTCATGCATCTCTAGCACTTGTAATCAATTAAATTTATTGTATTCTAACATTTTCTAACCCAAAACAACCTCAGACAATCCATATAATGCTTCAAACCAATGTTTGTGGGTTCTTAGCCCATTTCCGACTAAATTTCAGCAAGTCTTTCTACACACTTCTAAAAAATATCCATGCATCTCTAGCACTTGTAATCAATCAAATTCATTGTATTCTAACATATTCTAATCCCAAACAACACTAGACAAACAATTAAGTGGTTCTATGCAATGTTTCTAACTTCTTAGCCCATTTGGGACCAAATTTCAAGAAGTCTTTCTTCACACTTCTAAAAACTCTTCATGCATCTCTAGCTTTTGTTAGAAATCAGATTTATTGTATTTTATAATATTCTAGCCCCGAAAAAGCTGTTTAATGCTTCAAAGTAATGTTTGTAGGTTCTAAGCCCATTTTGGACCAAATTTCAGCAAGTCTTTCTACACACTTCTAAACAATATTCATGCATCTCTAGCACTTGTAATCAATCAAATTCATTGTATTCTAACATATTCTAACCCCAAACAACACTAGACAAACCATTTAGTGGTTCAATGCAATGTTTATGAGTTCTTAGCCCATTTGGGACCAAATTACAACAAGTCTTTCTCCACTCTTCTAAACACTCTTTGTGCATCTCTAGCACTTGTAATCAATCAAAACTATTTTATTCAAACATATTCTAACCCCAAAAAACATCAGACAAGCCGTTTAATGCTTCAAACTAATGTTCTTTCTCCACACTTCTGAACACTCTTTGTGCATCTGTAGCACTTGTAATCAATCAAATTTATTTTATTCTAACATATTCTAGCCCCAAAGAACACTAGACAAGCCATTTACTGCTTCAAAGCAATGTTTGTGGGTTCTTAGCCCATTTTGGACCAAATTTCAGCAATTCTTTCTACACACTTCTAAACACTCTTCATGCATCTCTAGCACTTGTAATCAATCAAATTCATTGTATTTAAACATATTCTAACCTCAAACAACAATAGACAAGCCATTACTGCTTCAAAGATATGTTTGTGGGTTCTTAGCCCATTTTGGACCAAATCTCAACAAGTTTTTCTCGAAACTTCTAAACAATATTCATGCAACTCTAGCACTTCTAATCAATCAAATTCATTGTATTCAAACATATTCTAACCCCAAACAACACTAGACAAACCATTTAGTGATTCTAAGTTGATAGCCCATTTGGACCAAATTTCAACAAGTCTTTCTCCACACTTCTAAACACTCTTCATTCATATCTAGCACCTGTTATAAATCAGATTTATTGTATTCTATAATATTCTAACCCCAAACAACACTAGACAAGCTATTTAATGCTTCAAACCAATGTTTGTGGGTTCTTAGCCCATTTCCGACTAAATTTGAGCAAGTCTTTCTACACACTTCTAAACACTCTTCATGCATCTCTAGCACTTGTAATCAATCAAATTAATTGTATTCTAATATATTATAACCCCAAACAACACTAGACAAACCATTTACAGCTTCAAAGACATGTTTGTAGGTTCGTAGCCCATTTGAGACCAAATTTCAACAAGTCTTTCTCCACATTTCTCAACACTCTTCATGCATCTCTAGCACTTGTAATCAATCAAACTTATTGCATTCTAACATATTCTAACCCAAAACAACATCAGACAAGCCATTTAATGATTCAAACCAATGTTTGTGGGTTCTTAGCCCATTTCCGACAAAATTTCAGCAAGTCTTACTAAACAGTTCTAAACAATATTCATGCATCTCTAGCACTTGTAATCAATCAAATTCATTTTATTCTAACATATTGTAACCCCAAACAACACTAGACAAACCATTTAGTGGTTCAATGCAATTTTTATGAGTTCTTAGCCCATTTGGGACCAAATAACAACAAGTCTTTCTCCACTCTTCTAAACACTCTTCGTGCATCTCTAGCACTTGGAATTAATCAAATTTATTTTATTCTATCATATTCTAACCCCAAAAAACATCAGACAAGCCATTTAATGCTTCAAACCAATGTTCTTAGCCTATTTGGGACCAAATTACAACAAGCCTTTCTCGACACTTCTAAACACTCTTTGTGCATCTCTAGCACTTGTAATCAATCAAATTTATTTTATTCTAACATATTCTAACCCCAAAGAACACAAGACAAGCCATTTACTGCTTTAAAGCAATGTTTGTGGGTTCTTAGCCCATTTCGGACCAAATTTCTGCAACTCTTTCTACACACCTCTAAAAACTCTTCATGCATCTCTAGCACTTGTAATCTATCAAATTCATTGTATTATAATATATTATAACCCCAAACAACACTAGATAAACTATTAAGTGGTTCTATGCAATGTTTCTAAGTTCTTAGCCCATTTGTTCCTCACACTTCTAAAAACTCTTCATGCATCTCTAGCTTTTGTTAGAAATCAGATTTATTGTATTCTATAATATTTTAGCCCCAAACAACACTATAAAAGCTGTTTAATGCTTCAAAGTAATGTTTGTAGGTTCCAAACCCATTTCGGACCAAATTTCAGCAAGTCTTTCTAAACACTTCTAAACAATATTCATGCATCTCTAGCAGTTGTAATCAATCAAATTCATTGTATTCTAACACATTATGACTCAAAAAACACTAACCAAGCCATTTACTTCTTCAAAGACATGTTTGTAGGTTCTTAGCCCATTTGGGACCAAATTTCAACAAGTCTTTCTCCACACTTCTAAACACCCTTCATGCATCTCTAGCACTTGTAATCAATCAAATATATTGTATTCTAACATATTCTAACCCCAAACAACACTAGACAAGCCATGTAATGCTTCAAATCAATGGTTGTGGGTTCTTAGCCCATTTCGGACCAAATTTAAGCAAGTCTTTCTACACACTTCTAAACACTCTTCATGCATCTCTAGCACTTGCAATCAATCAAATTCATTGTATTCTAACATATTCTAATCCCAAACAACACTATACAAGCCATTTACTACTTCAAAGCAATGTTTGTGGGTTCTTAGCCTATTCCAGACCAAATTACAGCTAGTCTTTCTACACACTTCTAAACACTCTTCATCCATCTCTAGCACTTGTAATCAATCAAATTCATTGTATTCTAACATATTCTAATCCCAAACAACAATAGACAAACAATTTAGTGGTTCTATGCAATGTTTCTAACTTCTTAGCCCATTTGGGACCAAATTTCAACAAGTCTTTTTTCACACTTCTAAAAACTCTTAATGCATCTCTAGCTTTTGTTAGAAATCAGATTTATTGTATTCTATAATATTCTAGCCCCAAACAACACTAGAAAAGCTGTTTAATGCTTCAAAGTAATGTTTGTAGGTTCTAAGCCCATTTTGGACCAAATTTCAGCAAGTCTTTCTACACACTTCTAAACAATATTCATGCATCTCTAGCAGTTGTAATCAATCAAGTTCATTGTATTCTAACACATTATAACTCCAAAAACACTAGCCAAGCAATTTACTTCTTCAAAGACATGTTTGTAGGTTCTTAGCCCATTTGGGACCAAATTTTAACAAGTCTTTCATCACACTTCTAAACACCCTTCATGCATCTCTAGCACTTGTAATCAATCAAATATATTGTATTCTAACATATTCTAACCCCAAACAACACTAGACAAGCCATGTAATGCTTCAAATCAATGGTTGTGGGTTCTTAGCCCATTTCGGACCAAATTTAAGCAAGTCTTTCTACACACTTCTAAACACTCTTCATGCATCTCTAGCACTTGCAATCAATCAAATTCATTGTATTCTAACATATTCTAATCCCAAACAACACTATACAAGCCATTTACTACTTCAAAGCAATGTTTGTGGGTTCTTAGCCTATTCCAGACCAAATTACAGCTAGTCTTTCTACACACTTCTAAACACTCTTCATCCATCTCTAGCACTTGTAATCAATCAAATTCATTGTATTCTAACATATTCTAATCCCAAACAACAATAGACAAACAATTAAGTGGTTCTATGCAATGTTTCTAACTTCTTAGCCCATTTGGGACCAAATTTCAACAAGTCTTTTTTCACACTTCTAAAAACTCTTCATGCATCTCTAGCTTTTGTTAGAAATCAGATTTATTTTATTCTATAATATTTTAGGCCCAAACAACACTATAAAAGCTGTTTAATGCTTCAAAGTAATGTTTGTAGGTTCTAAGCCCATTTCGGACCAAATTTCAGCAAGTCTTTCTACACACTTCTAAACAATATTCATGCATCTCTAGCAGTTGTAATCAATCAAATTCATTGTATTCTAACACAATATGACTCAAAAAACACTAGCCAAGCCATTTAGTTCTTTAAAGACATGTTTGTAGGTTCTTAGCCCGTTTGGGACCAAATTTCAACAAGTCTTTCTCCACACTTCTAAACACCCTTCATGCATCTCTAGCACTTGTAATCAATCAAATTTATTGTATTCTAACATACTCTAACCCCAAACAACACTAGACAAGCCATTTAATGCTTCAAATCAATGGTTGTGGGTTCTTAGCCCATTTCGGACCAAATTTCAGCAAGTCTTTCTACATACTTCTAAACACTCTTCATGCATCTCTAGCACTTGCAATCAATCAAATTCATTGTATTCTAACACATTCTAACCCCAAAGAACACTATAAAAGGCATTTACTGCTTCAAAGCAATGTTTGTGGGTTCTTAGCCTATTTCGGACCAAATTTCAGCAAGTCTTTCTACATACTTCTAAACACTCTTCATGCATCTCTAGCAGTTGCAATCAGTCAAATTCATTGTATTCTAACATATTCTAACCCCAAACAACACTATACAAGCCATTTACTGCTTCAAAGCAATGTGTGTAGGTTCTTAGCCTATTTCGGACCAAACTTCAGCTAGTCTTTCTACACATTTCTAAACACTCTTCATGCATCTCTAGCACTTGTAATCTATCAAATTCATTGTATTCCAATATATTATAACCCCAAAAAACACTAGACAAGCCATTTAATGCTTTAAAGACATGTTTGTAGGTTCTTAGCCCATTTGAGACCAAATTTCAACAAGTCTTTCTCTACACTTCTAAACACTCTTCATGCATCTATAGCACTTGAAATCATTAAAATTTATTGTATTCTAACATTTTCTAACCCCAAACAACCTCATACAATCCATATAATGCTTCAAACCAATGTTAGTGGGTTCTTAGCCCATTTCCGACTAAATTTCAGCAATTTTTTCTACACACTTCTAAAAAATATTCATCCATCTCTATCACTTGTAATCAATCAAATTCATTGTATTCTAACATATTCTAATCCCAAACAACACTAGACAAACCATTAAGTGGTTCTATGCAATGTTTTTAACTTCTTAGCCCATTTGGGACCAAATTACAACTAGTCTTTCTACACACTTCTAAACACTCTTCATCCATCTCTAGCACTTGTAATCAATCAAATTCATTGTATTCTAACATATTCTAATCCCAAACAACAATAGACAAACAATTAAGTGGTTCTATGCAATGTTTCTAACTTCTTAGCCCATTTGGGACCAAATTTCAACAAGTCTTTTTCACACTTCTAAAAACTCTTCATGCATCTCTAGCTTTTGTTAGAAATCAGATTTATTTTATTCTATAATATTTTAGGCCCAAACAACACTATAAAAGCTGTTTAATGCTTCAAAGTAATGTTTGTAGGTTCTAAGCCCATTTCGGACCAAATTTCAGCAAGTCTTTCTACACACTTCTAAACAATATTCATGCATCTCTAGCAGTTGTAATCAATCAAATTCATTGTATTCTAACACAATATGACTCAAAAAACACTAGCCAAGCCATTTAGTTCTTTAAAGACATGTTTGTAGGTTCTTAGCCCGTTTGGGACCAAATTTCAACAAGTCTTTCTCCACACTTCTAAACACCCTTCATGCATCTCTAGCACTTGTAATCAATCAAATTTATTGTATTCTAACATACTCTAACCCCAAACAACACTAGACAAGCCATTTAATGCTTCAAATCAATGGTTGTGGGTTCTTAGCCCATTTCGGACCAAATTTCAGCAAGTCTTTCTACATACTTCTAAACACTCTTCATGCATCTCTAGCACTTGCAATCAATCAAATTCATTGTATTCTAACACATTCTAACCCCAAAGAACACTATAAAAGGCATTTACTGCTTCAAAGCAATGTTTGTGGGTTCTTAGCCTATTTCGGACCAAATTTCAGCAAGTCTTTCTACATACTTCTAAACACTCTTCATGCATCTCTAGCAGTTGCAATCAGTCAAATTCATTGTATTCTAACATATTCTAACCCCAAACAACACTATACAAGCCATTTACTGCTTCAAAGCAATGTGTGTAGGTTCTTAGCCTATTTCGGACCAAACTTCAGCTAGTCTTTCTACACATTTCTAAACACTCTTCATGCATCTCTAGCACTTGTAATCTATCAAATTCATTGTATTCCAATATATTATAACCCCAAAAAACACTAGACAAGCCATTTAATGCTTTAAAGACATGTTTGTAAGTTCTTAGCCCATTTGAGACCAAATTTCAACAAGTCTTTCTCTACACTTCTAAACACTCTTCATGCATCTATAGCACTTGAAATCATTAAAATTTATTGTATTCTAACATTTTCTAACCCCAAACAACCTCATACAATCCATATAATGCTTCAAACCAATGTTAGTGGGTTCTTAGCCCATTTCCGACTAAATTTCAGCAATTTTTTCTACACACTTCTAAAAAATATTCATCCATCTCTATCACTTGTAATCAATCAAATTCATTGTATTCTAACATATTCTAATCCCAAACAACACTAGACAAACCATTAAGTGGTTCTATGCAATGTTTTTAACTTCTTAGCCCATTTGGGACCAAATTTCAACAAGTATTTCTTCACACTTCTAAAAACTCTTAATGCATCTCTAGCTTTTGTTAGAAATCAGATTTATTGTATTCTATAATATTCTAGCCCCAAACAACACTAGAAAAGCTGTTTAATGCTTCAAAGTAATGTTTGTAGGTTCTAAGCCCATTTTGGACCAAATTTCAGCAAGTCTTTCTACACACTTCTAAACAATATTCATGCATCTCTAGCAGTTGTAATCAATCAAGTTCATTGTATTCTAACACATTATAACTCCAAAAACACTAGCCAAGCAATTTACTTCTTCAAAGACATGTTTGTAGGTTCTTAGCCCATTTGGGACCAAATTTTAACAAGTCTTTCATCACACTTCTAAACACCCTTCATGCATCTCTAGCACTTGTAATCAATCAAATATATTGTATTCTAACATATTCTAACCCCAAACAACACTAGACAAGCCATGTAATGCTTCAAATCAATGGTTGTGGGTTCTTAGCCCATTTCGGACCAAATTTAAGCAAGTCTTTCTACACACTTCTAAACACTCTTCATGCATCTCTAGCACTTGCAATCAATCAAATTCATTGTATTCTAACATATTCTAATCCCAAACAACACTATACAAGCCATTTACTACTTCAAAGCAATGTTTGTGGGTTCTTAGCCTATTCCAGACAAAATTACAGCTAGTCTTTCTACACACTTCTAAACACTCTTCATCCATCTCTAGCACTTGTAATCAATCAAATTCATTGTATTCTAACATATTCTAATCCCAAACAACAATAGACAAACAATTAAGTGGTTCTATGCAATGTTTCTAACTTCTTAGCCCATTTGGGACCAAATTTCAACAAGTCTTTTTTCACACTTCTAAAAACTCTTCATGCATCTCTAGCTTTTGTTAGAAATCAGATTTATTTTATTCTATAATATTTTAGGCCCAAACAACACTATAAAAGCTGTTTAATGCTTCAAAGTAATGTTTGTAGGTTCTAAGCCCATTTCGGACCAAATTTCAGCAAGTCTTTCTACACACTTCTAAACAATATTCATGCATCTCTAGCAGTTGTAATCAATCAAATTCATTGTATTCTAACACAATATGACTCAAAAAACACTAGCCAAGCCATTTAGTTCTTTAAAGACATGTTTGTAGGTTCTTAGCCCGTTTGGGACCAAATTTCAACAAGTCTTTCTCCACACTTCTAAACACCCTTCATGCATCTCTAGCACTTGTAATCAATCAAATTTATTGTATTCTAACATACTCTAACCCCAAACAACACTAGACAAGCCATTTAATGCTTCAAATCAATGGTTGTGGGTTCTTAGCCCATTTCGGACCAAATTTCAGCAAGTCTTTCTACATACTTCTAAACACTCTTCATGCATCTCTAGCACTTGCAATCAATCAAATTCATTGTATTCTAACACATTCTAACCCCAAAGAACACTATAAAAGGCATTTACTGCTTCAAAGCAATGTTTGTGGGTTCTTAGCCTATTTCGGACCAAATTTCAGCAAGTCTTTCTACATACTTCTAAACACTCTTCATGCATCTCTAGCAGTTGCAATCAGTCAAATTCATTGTATTCTAACATATTCTAACCCCAAACAACACTATACAAGCCATTTACTGCTTCAAAGCAATGTGTGTAGGTTCTTAGCCTATTTCGGACCAAACTTCAGCTAGTCTTTCTACACATTTCTAAACACTCTTCATGCATCTCTAGCACTTGTAATCTATCAAATTCATTGTATTCCAATATATTATAACCCCAAAAAACACTAGACAAGCCATTTAATGCTTTAAAGACATGTTTGTAGGTTCTTAGCCCGTTTGAGACCAAATTTCAACAAGTCTTTCTCTACACTTCTAAACACTCTTCATGCATCTATAGCACTTGAAATCATTAAAATTTATTGTATTCTAACATTTTCTAACCCCAAACAACCTCATACAATCCATATAATGCTTCAAACCAATGTTAGTGGGTTCTTAGCCCATTTCCGACTAAATTTCAGCAATTTTTTCTACACACTTCTAAAAAATATTCATCCATCTCTATCACTTGTAATCAATCAAATTCATTGTATTCTAACATATTCTAATCCCAAACAACACTAGACAAACCATTAAGTGGTTCTATGCAATGTTTTTAACTTCTTAGCCCATTTGGGACCAAATTTCAACAAGTATTTCTTCACACTTCTAAAAACTCTTCATGCATCTCTAGCTTTTGTTAGAAATCAGATTTATTGTATTCTATAATATTCTAGCCCCAAACAACACTAGAAAAGCTGTTTAATGCTTCAAAGTAATGTTTGTAGGTTCTAAGCCCATTTTGGACCAAATTTCAGCAAGTCTTTCTACACACTTCTAAACAATATTCATGCATCTCTAGCAGTTGTAATCAATCAAGTTCATTGTATTCTAACACATTATAACTCCAAAAACACTAGCCAAGCCATTTACTTCTTCAAAGACATGTTTGTAGGTTCTTAGCCCATTTGGGACCAAATTTCAACAAGTCTTTCATCACACTTCTAAACACCCTTCATGCATCTCTAGCACTTGTAATCAATCAAATATATTGTATTCTAACATATTCTAACCCCAAACAACACTAGACAAGCCATGTAATGCTTCAAATCAATGGTTGTGGGTTCTTAGCCCATTTCGGACCAAATTTAAGCAAGTCTTTCTACACACTTCTAAACACTCTTCATGCATCTCTAGCACTTGCAATCAATCAAATTCATTGTATTCTAACATATTCTAATCCCAAACAACACTATACAAGCCATTTACTACTTCAAAGCAATGTTTGTGGGTTCTTAGCCTATTCCAGACCAAATTACAGCTAGTCTTTCTACACACTTCTAAACACTCTTCATCCATCTCTAGCACTTGTAATCAATCAAATTCATTGTATTCTAACATATTCTAATCCCAAACAACAATAGACAAACAATTTAGTGGTTCTATGCAATGTTTCTAACTTCTTAGCCCATTTGGGACCAAATTTCAACAAGTCTTTTTTCACACTTCTAAAAACTCTTAATGCATCTCTAGCTTTTGTTAGAAATCAGATTTATTGTATTCTATAATATTCTAGCCCCAAACAACACTAGAAAAGCTGTTTAATGCTTCAAAGTAATGTTTGTAGGTTCTAAGCCCATTTTGGACCAAATTTCAGCAAGTCTTTCTACACACTTCTAAACAATATTCATGCATCTCTAGCAGTTGTAATCAATCAAGTTCATTGTATTCTAACACATTATAACTCCAAAAACACTAGCCAAGCAATTTACTTCTTCAAAGACATGTTTGTAGGTTCTTAGCCCATTTGGGACCAAATTTTAACAAGTCTTTCATCACACTTCTAAACACCCTTCATGCATCTCTAGCACTTGTAATCAATCAAATATATTGTATTCTAACATATTCTAACCCCAAACAACACTAGACAAGCCATGTAATGCTTCAAATCAATGGTTGTGGGTTCTTAGCCCATTTCGGACCAAATTTAAGCAAGTCTTTCTACACACTTCTAAACACTCTTCATGCATCTCTAGCACTTGCAATCAATCAAATTCATTGTATTCTAACATATTCTAATCCCAAACAACACTATACAAGCCATTTACTACTTCAAAGCAATGTTTGTGGGTTCTTAGCCTATTCCAGACCAAATTACAGCTAGTCTTTCTACACACTTCTAAACACTCTTCATCCATCTCTAGCACTTGTAATCAATCAAATTCATTGTATTCTAACATATTCTAATCCCAAACAACAATAGACAAACAATTAAGTGGTTCTATGCAATGTTTCTAACTTCTTAGCCCATTTGGGACCAAATTTCAACAAGTCTTTTTTCACACTTCTAAAAACTCTTCATGCATCTCTAGCTTTTGTTAGAAATCAGATTTATTTTATTCTATAATATTTTAGGCCCAAACAACACTATAAAAGCTGTTTAATGCTTCAAAGTAATGTTTGTAGGTTCTAAGCCCATTTCGGACCAAATTTCAGCAAGTCTTTCTACACACTTCTAAACAATATTCATGCATCTCTAGCAGTTGTAATCAATCAAATTCATTGTATTCTAACACAATATGACTCAAAAAACACTAGCCAAGCCATTTAGTTCTTTAAAGACATGTTTGTAGGTTCTTAGCCCATTTGGGACCAAATTACAACAAGTCTTTCTCCACACTTCTAAACACTCTTCATGCATCTCTAGCACTTGTAATCAATCCAAATTTATTGTATTCTTACATATTCTAAACCCTAACAACACTAGACAAGCCATTTAATTCTTCAAATCAATGGTTGTGGGTTCTTAGCCCAATTCGGACCAAATTTTAGTAAGTTTTTCTACACACTTCTAAACACTCTTCATACATCTCTAGCACTTGCAATCAATCAAATTCATTGTATTCTAACATATTCTAACCCCAAACCAAACTAGACAAGCCATTTACTGCTTCAAAGCAATGTTTGTGGGTTCTTAGCCTATTTCGGACCAAATTTCAGCAAGTCTTTCTACATACTTCTAAACACTCTTCATGCATCTCTAGCAGTTGCAATCAGTCAAATTCATTGTATTCTAACATATTCTAACCCCAAACAACACTATACAAGCCATTTACTGCTTCAAAGCAATGTGTGTAGGTTCTTAGCCTATTTCGGACCAAACTTCAGCTAGTCTTTCTACACATTTCTAAACACTCTTCATGCATCTCTAGCACTTGTAATCTATCAAATTCATTGTATTCCAATATATTATAACCCCAAAAAACACTAGACAAGCCATTTAATGCTTTAAAGACATGTTTGTAGGTTCTTAGCCCATTTGAGACCAAATTTCAACAAGTCTTTCTCTACACTTCTAAACACTCTTCATGCATCTATAGCACTTGAAATCATTAAAATTTATTGTATTCTAACATTTTCTAACCCCAAACAACCTCATACAATCCATATAATGCTTCAAACCAATGTTAGTGGGTTCTTAGCCCATTTCCGACTAAATTTCAGCAATTTTTTCTACACACTTCTAAAAAATATTCATCCATCTCTATCACTTGTAATCAATCAAATTCATTGTATTCTAACATATTCTAATCCCAAACAACACTAGACAAACCATTAAGTGGTTCTATGCAATGTTTTTAACTTCTTAGCCCATTTGGGACCAAATTACAGCTAGTCTTTCTACACACTTCTAAACACTCTTCATCCATCTCTAGCACTTGTAATCAATCAAATTCATTGTATTCTAACATATTCTAATCCCAAACAACAATAGACAAACAATTAAGTGGTTCTATGCAATGTTTCTAACTTCTTAGCCCATTTGGGACCAAATTTCAACAAGTCTTTTTCACACTTCTAAAAACTCTTCATGCATCTCTAGCTTTTGTTAGAAATCAGATTTATTTTATTCTATAATATTTTAGGCCCAAACAACACTATAAAAGCTGTTTAATGCTTCAAAGTAATGTTTGTAGGTTCTAAGCCCATTTCGGACCAAATTTCAGCAAGTCTTTCTACACACTTCTAAACAATATTCATGCATCTCTAGCAGTTGTAATCAATCAAATTCATTGTATTCTAACACAATATGACTCAAAAAACACTAGCCAAGCCATTTAGTTCTTTAAAGACATGTTTGTAGGTTCTTAGCCCGTTTGGGACCAAATTTCAACAAGTCTTTCTCCACACTTCTAAACACCCTTCATGCATCTCTAGCACTTGTAATCAATCAAATTTATTGTATTCTAACATACTCTAACCCCAAACAACACTAGACAAGCCATTTAATGCTTCAAATCAATGGTTGTGGGTTCTTAGCCCATTTCGGACCAAATTTCAGCAAGTCTTTCTACATACTTCTAAACACTCTTCATGCATCTCTAGCACTTGCAATCAATCAAATTCATTGTATTCTAACACATTCTAACCCCAAAGAACACTATAAAAGGCATTTACTGCTTCAAAGCAATGTTTGTGGGTTCTTAGCCTATTTCGGACCAAATTTCAGCAAGTCTTTCTACATACTTCTAAACACTCTTCATGCATCTCTAGCAGTTGCAATCAGTCAAATTCATTGTATTCTAACATATTCTAACCCCAAACAACACTATACAAGCCATTTACTGCTTCAAAGCAATGTGTGTAGGTTCTTAGCCTATTTCGGACCAAACTTCAGCTAGTCTTTCTACACATTTCTAAACACTCTTCATGCATCTCTAGCACTTGTAATCTATCAAATTCATTGTATTCCAATATATTATAACCCCAAAAAACACTAGACAAGCCATTTAATGCTTTAAAGACATGTTTGTAGGTTCTTAGCCCATTTGAGACCAAATTTCAACAAGTCTTTCTCTACACTTCTAAACACTCTTCATGCATCTATAGCACTTGAAATCATTAAAATTTATTGTATTCTAACATTTTCTAACCCCAAACAACCTCATACAATCCATATAATGCTTCAAACCAATGTTAGTGGGTTCTTAGCCCATTTCCGACTAAATTTCAGCAATTTTTTCTACACACTTCTAAAAAATATTCATCCATCTCTATCACTTGTAATCAATCAAATTCATTGTATTCTAACATATTCTAATCCCAAACAACACTAGACAAACCATTAAGTGGTTCTATGCAATGTTTTTAACTTCTTAGCCCATTTGGGACCAAATTTCAACAAGTATTTCTTCACACTTCTAAAAACTCTTAATGCATCTCTAGCTTTTGTTAGAAATCAGATTTATTGTATTCTATAATATTCTAGCCCCAAACAACACTAGAAAAGCTGTTTAATGCTTCAAAGTAATGTTTGTAGGTTCTAAGCCCATTTTGGACCAAATTTCAGCAAGTCTTTCTACACACTTCTAAACAATATTCATGCATCTCTAGCAGTTGTAATCAATCAAGTTCATTGTATTCTAACACATTATAACTCCAAAAACACTAGCCAAGCAATTTACTTCTTCAAAGACATGTTTGTAGGTTCTTAGCCCATTTGGGACCAAATTTTAACAAGTCTTTCATCACACTTCTAAACACCCTTCATGCATCTCTAGCACTTGTAATCAATCAAATATATTGTATTCTAACATATTCTAACCCCAAACAACACTAGACAAGCCATGTAATGCTTCAAATCAATGGTTGTGGGTTCTTAGCCCATTTCGGACCAAATTTAAGCAAGTCTTTCTACACACTTCTAAACACTCTTCATGCATCTCTAGCACTTGCAATCAATCAAATTCATTGTATTCTAACATATTCTAATCCCAAACAACACTATACAAGCCATTTACTACTTCAAAGCAATGTTTGTGGGTTCTTAGCCTATTCCAGACAAAATTACAGCTAGTCTTTCTACACACTTCTAAACACTCTTCATCCATCTCTAGCACTTGTAATCAATCAAATTCATTGTATTCTAACATATTCTAATCCCAAACAACAATAGACAAACAATTAAGTGGTTCTATGCAATGTTTCTAACTTCTTAGCCCATTTGGGACCAAATTTCAACAAGTCTTTTTTCACACTTCTAAAAACTCTTCATGCATCTCTAGCTTTTGTTAGAAATCAGATTTATTTTATTCTATAATATTTTAGGCCCAAACAACACTATAAAAGCTGTTTAATGCTTCAAAGTAATGTTTGTAGGTTCTAAGCCCATTTCGGACCAAATTTCAGCAAGTCTTTCTACACACTTCTAAACAATATTCATGCATCTCTAGCAGTTGTAATCAATCAAATTCATTGTATTCTAACACAATATGACTCAAAAAACACTAGCCAAGCCATTTAGTTCTTTAAAGACATGTTTGTAGGTTCTTAGCCCGTTTGGGACCAAATTTCAACAAGTCTTTCTCCACACTTCTAAACACCCTTCATGCATCTCTAGCACTTGTAATCAATCAAATTTATTGTATTCTAACATACTCTAACCCCAAACAACACTAGACAAGCCATTTAATGCTTCAAATCAATGGTTGTGGGTTCTTAGCCCATTTCGGACCAAATTTCAGCAAGTCTTTCTACATACTTCTAAACACTCTTCATGCATCTCTAGCACTTGCAATCAATCAAATTCATTGTATTCTAACACATTCTAACCCCAAAGAACACTATAAAAGGCATTTACTGCTTCAAAGCAATGTTTGTGGGTTCTTAGCCTATTTCGGACCAAATTTCAGCAAGTCTTTCTACATACTTCTAAACACTCTTCATGCATCTCTAGCAGTTGCAATCAGTCAAATTCATTGTATTCTAACATATTCTAACCCCAAACAACACTATACAAGCCATTTACTGCTTCAAAGCAATGTGTGTGGGTTCTTAGCCTATTTCGGACCAAACTTCAGCTAGTCTTTCTACACATTTCTAAACACTCTTCATGCATCTCTAGCACTTGTAATCTATCAAATTCATTGTAGTCCAATATATTATAACCCCAAAAAACACTAGACAAGCCATTTAATGCTTTAAAGAATTGTTTGTAGGTTCTTAGCCCATTTGAGACCAAATTTCAACAAGTCTTTCTTTACACTTTTAAACACTCTTCATGCATCTATAGCACTTGAAATCATTAAAATTTATTGTATTCTAACATTTTCTAACCTCAAACAACCTCATACAATCCATATAATGCTTCAAACCAATGTTAGTGGGTTCTTAGCCCATTTCCGACTAAATTTCAGCAATTTTTTCTACACACTTCTAAAAAATATTCATCCATCTCTATCACTTGTAATCAATCAAATTCATTGTATTCTAACATATTCTAATCCCAAACAACACTAGACAAACCATTAAGTGGTTCTATGCAATGTTTTTAACTTCTTAGCCCATTTGGGACCAAATTGCAACAAGTATTTCTTCACACTTCTAAAATCTCTTCATGCATCTCTAGCTTTTGTTAGAAATCAGATTTATTGTATTCTATAATATTCTAGCCCCAAACAACACTAGAAAAGCTGTTTAATGCTTCAAAGTAATGTTTGTAGGTTCTAAGCCCATTTTGGACCAAATTTCAGCAAGTCTTTCTACACACTTCTAAACAATATTCATGCATCTCTAGCAGTTGTAATCAATCAAGTTCATTGTATTCTAACACATTATAACTCCAAAAACACTAGCCAAGCCATTTACTTCTTCAAAGACATGTTTGTAGGTTCTTAGCCCATTTGGGACCAAATTTCAACAAGTCTTTCATCACACTTCTAAACACCCTTCATGCATCTCTAGCACTTGTAATCAATCAAATTTATTGTATTCTAACATACTCTAACCCCAAACAACACTAGACAAGCCATTTAATGCTTCAAATCAATGGTTGTGGGTTCTTAGCCCATTTCGGACCAAATTTTAGCAAGTCTTTCTACACACTTCTAAACACTCTTCATGCATCTCTAGCACTTGCAATCAATCAAATTCATTGTATTCTAACATATTCTAATCCCAAACAACACTATACAAGCCATTTACTACTTCAAAGCAATGTTTGTGGGTTCTTAGCCTATTCCAGACCAAATTACAGCTAGTCTTTCTACACACTTCTAAACACTCTTCATCCATCTCTAGCACTTGTAATCAATCAAATTCATTGTATTCTAACATATTCTAATCCCAGACAACAATAGACAAACAATTAAGTGGTTCTATGCAATATTTCTAACTTCTTAGCCCATTTGGGACCAAATTTCAACAAGTCTTTTTTCACACTTCTAAAAACTCTTCATGCATCTCTAGCTTTTGTTAGAAATCAGATTTATTGTATTCTATAATATTTTAGGCCCAAACAACACTATAAAAGCTGTTTAATGCTTCAAAGTAATGTTTGTAGGATCTAAGCCCATTTCGGACCAAATTTCAGCAAGTCTTTCTACACACTTCTAAACAATATTCATGCATCTCTAGCAGTTGTAATCAATCAAATTCATTGTATTCTAACACAATATGACTCAAAAAACACTAGCCAAGCCATTTAGTTCTTTAAAGACATGTTTGTAGGTTCTTAGCCCGTTTGGGACCAAATTTGAACAAGTCTTTCTCCACACTTCTAAACACCCTTCATGCATCTCTAGCACTTGTAATCAATCAAATTTATTGTATTCTAACATACTCTAACCCCAAACAACACTAGACAAGCCATTTAATGCTTCAAATCAATGGTTGTGGGTTCTTAGCCCATTTCGGACCAAATTTCAGCAAGTCTTTCTACATACTTCTAAACACTCTTCATGCATCTCTAGCACTTGCAATCAATCAAATTCATTGTATTCTAACACATTCTAACCCCAAAGAACACTATAAAAGGCATTTACTGCTTCAAAGCAATGTTTGTGTGTTCTTAGCCTATTTCGGACCAAATTTCAGCAAGTCTTTCTACATACTTCTAAACACTCTTCATGCATCTCTAGCAGTTGCAATCAGTCAAATTCATTGTATTCTAACATATTCTAACCCCAAACAACACTATACAAGCCATTTACTGCTTCAAAGCAATGTTTGTGGGTTCTTAGCCTATTTCGGACCAAACTTCAGCTAGTCTTTCTACACATTTCTAAACACTCTTCATGCATCTCTAGCACTTGTAATCTATCAAATTCGTTGTATTCTAATATATTATAACCCCAAAAAACACTAGACATGCCATTTAATGCTTCAAAGACATGTTTGTAGGTTCTTAGCCCATTTGAGACCAAATTTCAACAAGTCTTTCTCTACACTTCTAAACACTCTTGATGCATCTCTAGCACTTGAAATCATTAAAATTTATTGTATTCTAACATTTTCTAACCTCAAACAACCTCAGACAATCCATATAATGCTTCAAACCAATGGTTGTGGGTTCTTAGCCCATTTCCGACTAAATTTCAGCAAGTTTTTCTACACACTTCTAAAAAATATTCATGCAAATCTATCACTTGTAATCAATCAAATTCATTGTATTCTAACATATTCTAATCCCAAACAACACTAGACAAACCATTAAGTGGTTCTATGCAATGTTTCTAACTTCTTAGCCCATTTGGGACCAAATTGCAACAAGTATTTCTTCACACTTCTAAAAACTCTTCATGCATCTCTAGCTTTTGTTAGAAATCAGATTTATTGTATTCTATAATATTCTAGCCCCAAACAACCTTAGAAAATCTGTTTAATGCTTCAAAGTAATGTTTGTAGGTTCTGTGCCCATTTTGGACCAAATTTCAGCAAGTCTTTCTACACACTTCTAAACAATATTCATGCATCTCTAGCAGTTGTAATCAATCAATTTAATTGTATTCTAACACATTATAACTCCTAAAACACTAGCCAAGCCATTTACTTCTTCAAAGACATGTTTGTAGGTTCTTTGCCCATTTGGGACCAAATTTCAACAAGTCTTTCTTCACACTTCTAAACACCCTTCATGCATCTCTAGCACTTGTAATCAATCAAATTTATTGTATTCTAACATACTCTAACCCTAAACAACACTAGACAAGCCATTTAATGCTTCAAATCAATGGTTGTGGGTTCTTAGCCCATTTCGGACCAAATTTCAGCAAGTCTTTCTACATACTTCTAAACACTCTTCATGCATCTCTAGCACTTGCAATCAATCAAAATCATTGTATTCTAACACATTCTAACCCCAAACAACACTATAAAAGGCATTTACTGCTTCAAAGCAATGTTTGTGGGTTCTTAGCCTATTTCGGACCAAATTTCAGCAAGTCTTTCTACATACTTCTAAACACTCTTCATGCATCTCTAGCACTTGCAATCAGTCAAATTCATTGTATTCTAACATATTCTAACCCCAAACAACACTATAAAAGGCATTTACTGCTTCAAAGCAATGTTTGTGGGTTCTTAGCCTATTTCGGACCAAATTTCAGCAAGTCTTTTTACATACTTCTAAACACTCTTCATGAATCTCTAGCACTTGCAATCAATAAAATTCATTGTATTCTAACATATTCTAACCCCAAACAACACTATACAAGCCATTTACTGCTTCAAAGCAATGTGTGTGGGTTCTTAGCCTATTTCGGACCAAACTTCAGCTAGTCTTTCTACACATTTCTAAACACTCTTCATGCATCTCTAGCACTTGTAATCTATCAAATTCATTGTAGTCCAATATATTATAACCCCAAAAAACACTAGACAAGCCATTTAATGCTTTAAAGACATGTTTGTAGGTTCTTAGCCCATTTGAGACCAAATTTCAACAAGTCTTTCTTTACACTTTTAAACACTCTTCATGCATCTATAGCACTTGAAATCATTAAAATTTATTGTATTCTAACATTTTCTAACCTCAAACAACCTCATACAATCCATATAATGCTTCAAACCAATGTTAGTGGGTTCTTAGCCCATTTCCGACTAAATTTCAGCAATTTTTTCTACACACTTCTAAAAAATATTCATCCATCTCTATCACTTGTAATCAATCAAATTCATTGTATTCTAACATATTCTAATCCCAAACAACACTAGACAAACCATTAAGTGGTTCTATGCAATGTTTTTAACTTCTTAGCCCATTTGGGACCAAATTGCAACAAGTATTTCTTCACACTTCTAAAATCTCTTCATGCATCTCTAGCTTTTGTTAGAAATCAGATTTATTGTATTCTATAATATTCTAGCCCCAAACAACCTTAGAAAATCTGTTTAATGCTTTAAAGTAATGTTTGTAGGTTCTAGGCCCATTTTGGACCAAATTTCAGCAAGTCTTTCTACACACTTCTAAACAATATTCATGCATCTCTAGCAGTTGTAATCAATCAATTTAATTGTATTCTAACACATTATAACTCCTAAAACACTAGCCAAGCCATTTACTTCTTCAAAGACATGTTTGTAGGTTCTTAGCCCATTTGGGACCAAATTTCAACAAGTCTTTCATCACACTTCTAAACACCCTTCATGCATCTCTAGCACTTGTAATCAATCAAATATATTGTATTCTAACATATTCTAACCCCAAACAACACTAGACAAGCCATGTAATGCTTCAAATCAATGGTTGTGGGTTCTTAGCCCATTTCGGACCAAATTTAAGCAAGTCTTTCTACACACTTCTAAACACTCTTCATGCATCTCTAGCACTTGCAATCAATCAAATTCATTGTATTCTAACATATTCTAATCCCAAACAACACTATACAAGCCATTTACTACTTCAAAGCAATGTTTGTGGGTTCTTAGCCTATTCCAGACCAAATTACAGCTAGTCTTTCTACACACTTCTAAACACTCTTCATCCATCTCTAGCACTTGTAATCAATCAAATTCATTGTATTCTAACATATTCTAATCCCAGACAACAATAGACAAACAATTAAGTGGTTCTATGCAATGTTTCTAACTTCTTAGCCCATTTGGGACCAAATTTCAACAAGTCTTTTTTCACACTTCTAAAAACTCTTCATGCATCTCTAGCTTTTGTTAGAAATCAGATTTATTGTATTCTATAATATTTTAGGCCCAAACAACACTATAAAAGCTGTTTAATGCTTCAAAGTAATGTTTGTAGGTTCTAAGCCCATTTCGGACCAAATTTCAGCAAGTCTTTCTACACACTTCTAAACAATATTCATGCATCTCTAGCAGTTGTAATCAATCAAATTCATTGTATTCTAACACAATATGACTCAAAAAACACTAGCCAAGCCATTTAGTTCTTTAAAGACATGTTTGTAGGTTCTTAGCCCGTTTGGGACCAAATTTCAACAAGTCTTTCTCCACACTTCTAAACACCCTTCATGCATCTCTAGCACTTGTAATCAATCAAATTTATTGTATTCTAACATACTCTAACCCCAAACAACACTAGACAAGCCATTTAATGCTTCAAATCAATGGTTGTGGGTTCTTAGCCCATTTCGGACCAAATTTCAGCAAGTCTTTCTACATACTTCTAAACACTCTTCATGCATCTCTAGCACTTGCAATCAATCAAATTCATTGTATTCTAACACATTCTAACCCCAAAGAACACTATAAAAGGCATTTACTGCTTCAAAGCAATGTTTGTGTGTTCTTAGCCTATTTCGGACCAAATTTCAGCAAGTCTTTCTACATACTTCTAAACACTCTTCATGCATCTCTAGCAGTTGCAATCAGTCAAATTCATTGTATTCTAACATATTCTAACCCCAAACAACACTATACAAGCCATTTACTGCTTCAAAGCAATGTTTGTGGGTTCTTAGCCTATTTCAGACCAAACTTCAGCTAGTCTTTCTACACATTTCTAAACACTCTTCATGCATCTCTAGCACTTGTAATCTATCAAATTCGTTGTATTCTAATATATTATAACCCCAAAAAACACTAGACATGCCATTTAATGCTTCAAAGACATGTTTGTAGGTTCTTAGCCCATTTGAGACCAAATTTCAACAAGTCTTTCTCTACACTTCTAAACACTCTTGATGCATCTCTAGCACTTGAAATCATTAAAATTTATTGTATTCTAACATTTTCTAACCTCAAACAACCTCAGACAATCCATATAATGCTTCAAACCAATGGTTGTGGGTTCTTAGCCCATTTCCGACTAAATTTCAGCAAGTTTTTCTACACACTTCTAAAAAATATTCATGCAAATCTATCACTTGTAATCAATCAAATTCATTGTATTCTAACATATTCTAATCCCAAACAACACTAGACAAACCATTAAGTGGTTCTATGCAATGTTTCTAACTTCTTAGCCCATTTGGGACCAAATTGCAACAAGTATTTCTTCACACTTCTAAAAACTCTTCATGCATCTCTAGCTTTTGTTAGAAATCAGATTTATTGTATTCTATAATATTCTAGCCCCAAACAACCTTAGAAAATCTGTTTAATGCTTCAAAGTAATGTTTGTAGGTTCTAGGCCCATTTTGGACCAAATTTCAGCAAGTCTTTCTACACACTTCTAAACAATATTCATGCATCTCTAGCAGTTGTAATCAATCAATTTAATTGTATTCTAACACATTATAACTCCTAAAACACTAGCCAAGCCATTTACTTCTTCAAAGACATGTTTGTAGGTTCTTTGCCCATTTGGGACCAAATTTCAACAAGTCTTTCTTCACACTTCTAAACACCCTTCATGCATCTCTAGCACTTGTAATCAATCAAATTTATTGTATTCTAACATACTCTAACCCTAAACAACACTAGACAAGCCATTTAATGCTTCAAATCAATGGTTGTGGGTTCTTAGCCCATTTCGGACCAAATTTCAGCAAGTCTTTCTACATACTTCTAAACACTCTTCATGCATCTCTAGCACTTGCAATCAATCAAAATCATTGTATTCTAACACATTCTAACCCCAAACAACACTATAAAAGGCATTTACTGCTTCAAAGCAATGTTTGTGGGTTCTTAGCCTATTTCGGACCAAATTTCAGCAAGTCTTTCTACATACTTCTAAACACTCTTCATGCATCTCTAGCACTTGCAATCAGTCAAATTCATTGTATTCTAACATATTCTAACCCCAAACAACACTATAAAAGGCATTTACTGCTTCAAAGCAATGTTTGTGGGTTCTTAGCCTATTTCGGACCAAATTTCAGCAAGTCTTTTTACATACTTCTAAACACTCTTCATGAATCTCTAGCACTTGCAATCAATAAAATTCATTGTATTCTAACATATTCTAACCCCAAACAACACTATACAAGCCATTTACTACTTCAAAGCAATGTGTGTGGGTTCTTAGCCTATTTCGGACCAAACTTCAGCTAGTCTTTCTACACATTTCTAAACACTCTTCATGCATCTCTAGCACTTGTAATCTATCAAATTCATTGTAGTCCAATATATTATAACCCCAAAAAACACTAGACAAGCCATTTAATGCTTTAAAGACATGTTTGTAGGTTCTTAGCCCATTTGAGACCAAATTTCAACAAGTCTTTCTCTACACTTCTAAACACTCTTCATGCATCTATAGCACTTGAAATCATTAAAATTTATTGTATTCTAACATTTTCTAACCTCAAACAACCTCATACAATCCATATAATGCTTCAAACCAATGTTAGTGGGTTCTTAGCCCATTTCCGACTAAATTTCAGCAATTTTTTCTACACACTTCTAAAAAATATTCATCCATCTCTATCACTTGTAATCAATCAAATTCATTGTATTCTAACATATTCTAATCCCAAACAACACTAGACAAACCATTAAGTGGTTCTATGCAATGTTTTTAACTTCTTAGCCCATTTGGGACCAAATTGCAACAAGTATTTCTTCACACTTCTAAAATCTCTTCATGCATCTCTAGCTTTTGTTAGAAATCAGATTTATTGTATTCTATAATATTCTAGCCCCAAACAACCTTAGAAAATCTGTTTAATGCTTCAAAGTAATGTTTGTAGGTTCTAAGCCCATTTTGGACCAAATTTCAGCAAGTCTTTCTACACACTTCTAAACAATATTCATGCATCTCTAGCAGTTGTAATCAATCAATTTAATTGTATTCTAACACATTATAACTCCTAAAACACTAGCCAAGCCATTTACTTCTTCAAAGACATGTTTGTAGGTTCTTAGCCCATTTGGGACCAAATTTCAACAAGTCTTTCTTCACACTTCTAAACACCCTTCATGCATCTCTAGCACTTGTAATCAATCAAATTTATTGTATTCTAACATACTCTAACCCTAAACAACACTAGACAAGCCATTTAATGCTTCAAATCAATGGTTGTGGGTTCTTAGCCCATTTCGGACCAAATTTCAGCAAGTCTTTCTACATACTTCTAAACACTCTTCATGCATCTCTAGCACTTGCAATCAATCAAATTCATTGTATTCTAACACATTCTAACCCCAAACAACACTATAAAAGGCATTTACTGCTTCAAAGCAATGTTTGTGGGTTCTTAGCCTATTTCGGACCAAATTTCAGCAAGTCTTTCTACATACTTCTAAACACTCTTCATGCATCTCTAGCACTTGCAATCAGTCAAATTCATTGTATTCTAACATATTCTAACCCCAAACAACACTATAAAAGGCATTTACTGCTTCAAAGCAATGTTTGTGGGTTCTTAGCCTATTTCGGACCAAATTTCAGCAAGTCTTTTTACATACTTCTAAACACTCTTCATGAATCTCTAGCACTTGCAATCAATCAAATTCATTGTATTCTAACATATTCTAACCCCAAACCACACTATACAAGCCATTTACTGCTTCAAAGCAATGTGTGTGGGTTCTTAGCCTATTTCGGACCAAACTTCAGCTAGTCTTTCTACACATTTCTAAACACTCTTCATGCATCTCTAGCACTTGTAATCTATCAAATTCATTGTAGTCCAATATATTATAACCCCAAAAAACACTAGACAAGCCATTTAATGCTTTAAAGACATGTTTGTAAGTTCTTAGCCCATTTGAGACCAAATTTCAACAAGTCTTTCTCTACACTTCTAAACACTCTTCATGCATCTATAGCACTTGAAATCATTAAAATTTATTGTATTCTAACATTTTCTAACCCCAAACAACCTCATACAATCCATATAATGCTTCAAACCAATGTTAGTGGGTTCTTAGCCCATTTCCGACTAAATTTCAGCAATTTTTTCTACACACTTCTAAAAAATATTCATGCATCTCTAGCACTTGTAAACAATCAAATTCATTGTATTCTAACATATTCTAATCCCAAACAACACTAGACAAACCATTTAGTGGTTCAATGCAATGTTTATGAGTTCTTAACACATTTGGTGGGTTCTTAGCCCATTTCGGAGCAAATTTCAGCAAGTTATTCTACAAACTTCTAAACACTCTTCATGCATCTCTAGAACTTGCAATCAACCAAATTCATTGTATTCTAACATATTATAACCCCAAAAAACACTATA
Source organism: Capsella bursa-pastoris (assembly GCA_036452645.1). NCBI lineage: Eukaryota > Viridiplantae > Streptophyta > Magnoliopsida > Brassicales > Brassicaceae > Capsella > Capsella bursa-pastoris. Next base: position 8,919,149 of record CP144192.1, read on the forward strand.
CAAGCCATTTAATGCTTCAAAGACATGTTTGTAGGTTCTTAGCCCGTTTGAGACCAAATTTCAACAAGTCTTTCTCTACACTTCTAAACACTCTTCATGCATCTCTAGCACTTGTAATCTATCAAATTCATTGTATTCTAATATATTATAACCCCAAAAAACACTAGACAAGCCATTTAATGCTTCAAAGACATGTTTGTAGGTTCTTAGCCCATTTGAGACCAAATTTCAACAAGTCTTTCTCTACACTTGTAAACACTCTTCATGCATCTCTAGCACTTGAAATCATTAAAATTTATTGTATTCTAACATTTTCTATCCCCAAACAACCTCAGACAATCCATATAATGCTTCAAACCAATGTTTATGGGTTCTTAGCCCATTTCCGACTAAATTTCACCAAGTCTTTCTACACACTTCTAAAAAATATTCTCGCATCTCTTTCACTTGTAATCAATCAAATTCATTGTATTCTAACATATTCTAATCCCAAACAACACTAGACAAACCATTAAGTGGTTCTATGCAATGTTTCTAACTTCTTAGCCCATTTGTGACCAAATTTCAACAAGTCTTTCTTCACACTTCTAAAAACTCTTCATGCATCTCTAGCCTTTGTGAGAAATCAGATTTATTGTATTCTATAATATTCTAGCCCCAAACAACACTAGAAAAGCTGTTTAATGCTTCAAAGTAATGTTTGTAGGTTCTAAGCCCATTTTGGACCAAATTTCAGCAAGTCTTTCTACACACTTCTAAACAATATTCATGCATCTCTAGCAATTGTAATCAATCAAGTTCATTGTATTCGAACACATTATAACTCCAAAAACACTAGCCAGGCCATTTACTTCTTCAAAGACATGTTTGTAGGTTCTTAGCCCATTTCGGACCAAATTTCAACAAGTCTTTCTACATACTTCTAAACACTCTACATGCATCTCTACCACTTGCAATCAATCAAATTCATTGTATTCTAACATATTCTAACCCCAAACAACACTATACAAGCCATTTACTGCTTCAAAGGAATTTGTTTTGGGTTCTTAGCCTATTTCAGACCAAATTTCAGCTAGTCTTTCTACACACTTCTAAACACTCTTCATGCATCTCTAGCACTTGTAATCTATCAAATTCATTGTATTCTAATATATTATAACCCCAAAAAAACATTAGACAAGCCATTTAATGCTTCAAAGACATGTTTGTAGGTTCTTAGCCCATTTCTGGGTTCTTAGCCCATTTCCGACTAAATTTCAGCAAGTCTTTCTACACACTTCTAAAAAATATTCATGCATCTCTAGCACTTGTAAACAATCAAATTCATTGTATTCTAACATATTCTAATCCCAAACAACACTAGACAAACCATTTAGTGGTTCAATGCAATGTTTATGAGTTCTTAACACATTTGGTGGGTTCTTAGCCCATTTCGGAGCAAATTTCAGCAAGTTATTCTACAAACTTCTAAACACTCTTCATGCATCTCTAGCACTTGCAATCAACCAAATTCATTGTATTCTAACATATTATAACCCCAAACAACACTATACAAGCCATTTACTGCTTCAAAGAAATTTTTGTGGGTTCTTAGCCCATTTGGGACCAAATTTCAACAAGTATTTCTCCACACTTCTAAACACCCTTCATGCATCTCTAGCACTTGTAATCAATCAAATTTATTGTATTCGAACATACTCTAACCCCAAACAACACTAGCCAAGCCATTAAATGCTTCAAATCAATGGTTGTGGGTTCTTAGCTCATTTCGGACCAAATTTCAGCAAGTTATTCTACAAACTTCTAAACACTCTTCATGCATCTCTAGCACTTGAAATCAACCAAATTGATTGTATTCTAACATATTCTAACCCCAAACATCACTATACAAGCCATTTACTGCTTCAAAGCAATGTTTGTGGGTTCTTAGCCTATTTCAGAACAAATTTCAGCTAGTCTTTCTACACACTTCTAAACACTCTTCATGCATCTCTAGCACTTGTAATCTATCAAATTCATTGTATTCTAATATATTATAACCCCAAAAAACACTAGACAAGCCATTTAATGCTTCAAAGACATGTTTGTAGGTTCTTAGCCCATTTGAGACCAAATTTCAACAAGTCTTTCTCTACACTTGTAAACACTCTTCATGCATCACTAGCACTTGAAATCATTAAAATTTAGTGTATTCTAACATTTTCTAACCCCAAACAACCTCAGACAATCCATATAATGCTTCAAACCAATGTTTATGGGTTCTTAGCCCATTTCCGACTAAATTTCACCAAGTCTTTCTACACACTTCTAAAAAATATTCTCTCATCTCTATCACTTGTAATCAATACAATTCATTGTATTCTAACATATTCTAATCCCAAACAACACTAGACAAACCATTAAGTGGTTCTATGCAATGTTTCTAACTTCTTAGCCCATTTGTGACCAAATTTCAACAAGTCTTTCTTCACACTTCTAAAAACTCTTCATGCATCTCTAGCACTTGTAATCTATCAAATTCATTGTATTCTAATATATTATAACCCCAAAAAAACATTAGACAAGCCATTTAATGCTTCAAAGACATGTTTGTAGGTTCTTAGCCCATTTGTGGGTTCTTAGCCCATTTCTGACTAAATTTCAGCAAGTCTTTCTACACACTTCTAAAAAATATTCATGCATCTCTAGCACTTGTAAACAATCAAATTCATTGTATTCTAACATATTCTAATCCCAAACAACACTAGACAAACCATTTAGTGTTTCAATGCAATGTTTATGAGTTCTTAACCCATTTAGTGGGTTCTTAGCCCATTTCGGACCAAACTTCTAAACACTCTTCATGCATCTCTAGCACTTGCAATCAACCAAATTCATTGTATTCTAACAAATTATAACCCCAAACAACACTATACAAGCCATTTACTGCTTCAAAGCAATTTTTGTGGGTTCTTAGCCCATTTGAGACCAAATTTCAACAAGTATTTCTACACACTTCTAAACACCCTTCATGCATCTCTAGCACTTGTAATCAATCAAATTTATTGTATACGAACATATTCTAATCCCAAACAACACTAGCCAAGCCATTAAATGCTTCAAATCAATGGTTGTGGGTTCTTAGCCCATTTCGGACCAAATTTCAGCAAGTTATTCTACAAACTTCTAAACACTCTTCATGCATCTCTAGCACTTGAAATCAACCAAATTGATTGTATTCTAACATATTCTAACCCCAAACAACACTATACAAGCCATTTAGTGCTTCAAAGCAATGTTTGTGGGTTCTTAGCCTATTTCGAAACAAATTTCAGCTAGTCTTTCTACACACTTCTAAACACTCTTCATGCATCTCTAGCACTTGTAATCTATAAAATTCATTGTATTCTAATATATTATAACCCCAAAAAACACTAGACAAGCCATTTAATGCTTCAAAGACATGTTTGTAGGTTCTTAGCCCATTTGAGACCAAATTTCAACAAGTCTTTCTCTACACTTGTAAACACTCTTCATGCATCTCTAGCACTTGAAATCATTAAAATTTATTGTATTCTAACATTTTCTAACCCCAAACAACCTCATACAATCCATATAATGCTTCAAACCAATTTTTATGGGTTCTTAGCCCATTTCCGACTAAATTTCAGCAAGTCTTTCTACACACTTCTAAAAAATATTCTCGCATCTCTATCACTTGTAATCAATCAAATTCATTGAATTCTAACATATTCTATTCCCAAACAACACTAGACAAACCATTAAGTGGTTCTATGCAATGTTTCTAACTTCTTAGACCATTTCTGAACAAATTTAACCAAGTCTTTCTTCACACTGCAAAAAACTCTTCATGCATCTCTAGCCTTTGTGAGAAATCAGATTTATTGTATTCCATAATATTCTAGCCCCAAACAACACTAAAAAAGCTGTTTAATGATTCAAAGTAATGTTTGTAGGTTCTAAGCCCATTTTGGACCAAATTTCAGCAAGTCTTTCTACACACTTCTAAACAATATTCATGCATCTCTAGCAGTTGTAATCAATCAAGTTCATTGTATTCTAACACATTATAACTCCAAAAACACTAGCCAAGCCATTTACTTCTTCAAAGACATGTTTGTACGTTCTTTGCCCATTTGGGACCAAATTTCAACAAGTCTTTCTTCACACTTCTAAACACCCTTCATGCATCTCTAGCACTTGTAATCAATCAAATTTATTGTATTCTAACATACTATAACCCCAAACAACACTAGACAAGCCATTTAATGCTTCAAATCAATGGTTGTGGGTTCTTAGCCCATTTCGGACCAAATTTCAGCAAGTCTTTCTACATACTTCTAAACACTCTACATGCATCTCTACCACTTGAAATCAATCAAAATCATTGTATTCTAACATATTCTAACCCCAAACAACACTATACAAGCCATTTACTGCTTCAAAGCAATGTTTGTGGGTTCTTAGCCTATTTCGGACCAAATTTCAGCTAGTCTTTCTACACACGTCTAAACACTCTTCATGCATCTCTAGCACTAGTAATCTATCAAATTCATTGTATTCTAATATATTATAACCTCAAAAAACATTAGACAAGCCATTTAATGCTTCAAAGACATGTTTGTAGGTTCTTAGCCCATTTCCGACTAAATTTCAGCAAGTCTTTCTACACACTTCTAAAAAATATTTATGCATCTCTAGCACTTGTAAACAATCAAATTCATTGTATTCTAACATATTCTAATCCCTAAAAACACTAGACAAACCATTTAGTGGTTCAATGCAATGTTTATGAGGTCTTAACCCATTTGGTGGGTTCTTAGCACATTTCGGACCAAATTTCAGCAAGTTATTCTACAAACTTCTAAACACTCTTCATGCATCTCTAGCACTTGCAATCAACCAAATTCATTGTATTCTAACATATTCTAACCCCAAACAACAGTATACAAGCCATTTAGTGCTTCAAAGCAATTTTTGTGGGTTCTTAGCCTATTTCGGACCAAATTTCAGCTAGTCTTTCCACACACTTCTAAACACTCTTCAGACATCTCTAGCACTTGTAAACTATCAAATTCATTGTATTCTAATATATTCTAACCCCGAAAAAACACTAGACAAGCCATTTACTGCTTCAAAGACATGTTTGTAGGTTCTTAGCCCATTTGAGACCAAATTTCAACAAGTCTTTCTCCACACTTCTAAACACTCTTCACGCATCTCTAGCACTTGTAATCAATCAAATTTATTGTATTCTAACGTTTTCTAACCCCAAAAAACCTCAGACAATCCATATAATGCTTCAAACCAATGTTTGTGGGTTCCTAGCCCATTTCAGACTAAATTTCAGCAAGTCTTTCTACACACTTATAAAAAATATTTATGCATCTCTAGCACTTGTAATCTATCAAGTTCATTGTATTCTAACATATTCTAATCCCAAACAACAGTAGACTAACCATTTAGTGGTTCAATGCAATGTTTATGAGGTCTTAACCCATTTGGTGGGTTCTTAGCCCATTTCGGACCAAATTTCAGCAAGTTATTCTACAAACTTCTAAACACTCTTCATGCATCTCTAGCACTTGCAATCAACCAAATTCATTGTATTCTAACATATTATAACCCCAAACAACACTATACAAGCCATTTACTGCTTCAAAGCAATTTTTGTGGGTTCTTAGCCCATTTGAGACCAAATTTCAACAAGTATTTCTCCACATTTCTAAACACCCTTCATGCATCTCTAGCACTTGTAATCAATCAAATTTATTGTATACGAACATATTCTAATCCCAAACAACACTAGCCAAGCCATTAAATGCTTCAAATCAATGGTTGTGGGTTCTTAGCCCATTTCGGACCAAATTTCAGCAAGTTATTCTACAAACTTCTAAACACTCTTCATGCATCTCTAGCACTTGAAATCAACCAAATTGATTGTATTCTAACATATTCTAACCCCAAACAACACTATACAAGCCATTTAGTGCTTCAAAGCAATGTTTGTGGGTTCTTAGCCTATTTCGAAACAAATTTCAGCTAGTCTTTCTACACACTTCTAAACACTCTTCATGCATCTCTAGCACTTGTAATCTATAAAATTCATTGTATTCTAATATATTATAACCCCAAAAAACACTAGACAAGCCATTTAATGCTTCAAAGACATGTTTGTAGGTTCTTAGCCCATTTGAGACCAAATTTCAACAAGTCTTTCTCTACACTTGTAAACACTCTTCATGCATCTCTAGCACTTGAAATCATTAAAATTTATTGTATTCTAACATTTTCTAACCCCAAACAACCTCATACAATCCATATAATGCTTCAAACCAATTTTTATGGGTTCTTAGCCCATTTCCAACTAAATTTCAGCAAGTCTTTCTACACACTTCTAAAAAATATTCTCGCATCTCTATCACTTGTAATCAATCAAATTCATTGAATTCTAACATATTCTATTCCCAAACAACACTAGACAAACCATTAAGTGGTTCTATGCAATGTTTCTAACTTCTTAGACCATTTCTGAACAAATTTAACCAAGTCTTTCTTCACACTGCAAAAAACTCTTCATGCATCTCTAGCCTTTGTGAGAAATCAGATTTATTGTATTCCATAATATTCTAGCCCCAAACAACACTAAAAAAGCTGTTTAATGATTCAAAGTAATGTTTGTAGGTTCTAAGCCCATTTTGGACCAAATTTCAGCAAGTCTTTCTACACACTTCTAAACAATATTCATGCATCTCTAGCAGTTGTAATCAATCAAGTTCATTGTATTCTAACACATTATAACTCCAAAAACACTAGCCAAGCCATTTACTTCTTCAAAGACATGTTTGTACGTTCTTTGCCCATTTGGGACCAAATTTCAACAAGTCTTTCTTCACACTTCTAAACACCCTTCATGCATCTCTAGCACTTGTAATCAATCAAATTTATTGTATTCTAACATACTATAACCCCAAACAACACTAGACAAGCCATTTAATGCTTCAAATCAATGGTTGTGGGTTCTTAGCCCATTTCGGACCAAATTTCAGCAAGTCTTTCTACATACTTCTAAACACTCTACATGCATCTCTACCACTTGAAATCAATCAAAATCATTGTATTCTAACATATTCTAACCCCAAACAACACTATACAAGCCATTTACTGCTTCAAAGCAATGTTTGTGGGTTCTTAGCCTATTTCGGACCAAATTTCAGCTAGTCTTTCTACACACGTCTAAACACTCTTCATGCATCTCTAGCACTAGTAATCTATAAAATTCATTGTATTCTAATATATTATAACCTCAAAAAACATTAGACAAGCCATTTAATGCTTCAAAGACATGTTTGTAGGTTATTAGCCCATTTCCGACTAAATTTCAGCAAGTCTTTCTACACACTTCTAAAAAATATTCATGCATCTCTAGCACTTGTAAACAATCAAATTCATTGTATTCTAACATATTCTAATCCCTAAAAACACTAGACAAACCATTTAGTGGTTCAATGCAATGTTTATGAGGTCTTAACCCATTTGGTGGGTTCTTAGCACATTTCGGACCAAATTTCAGCAAGTTATTCTACAAACTTCTAAACACTCTTCATGCATCTCTAGCACTTGCAATCAACCAAATTCATTGTATTCTAACATATTCTAACCCCAAACAACAGTATACAAGCCATTTAGTGCTTCAAAGCAATTTTTGTGGGTTCTTAGCCTATTTCGGACCAAATTTCAGCTAGTCTTTCCACACACTTCTAAACACTCTTCAGACATCTCTAGCACTTGTAAACTATCAAATTCATTGTATTCTAATATATTCTAACCCCGAAAAAACACTAGACAAGCCATTTACTGCTTCAAAGACATGTTTGTAGGTTCTTAGCCCATTTGAGACCAAATTTCAACAAGTCTTTCTCCACACTTCTAAACACTCTTCACGCATCTCTAGCACTTGTAATCAATCAAATTTATTGTATTCTAACGTTTTCTAACCCCAAAAAACCTCAGACAATCCATATAATGCTTCAAACCAATGTTTGTGGGTTCCTAGCCCATTTCAGACTAAATTTCAGCAAGTCTTTCTACACACTTATAAAAAATATTTATGCATCTCTAGCACTTGTAATCTATCAAGTTCATTGTATTCTAACATATTCTAATCCCAAACAACAGTAGACAAACCATTTAGTGGTTCAATGCAATGTTTATGAGGTCTTAACCCATTTGGTGGGTTCTTAGCCCATTTCGGACCAAATTTCAGCAAGTTATTCTACAAACTTCTATACACTCTTCATGCATCTCTAGCACTTGCAATCAACCAAATTCATTGTATTCTAACATATTCTAACCCCAAACAACAGTATACAAGCCATTTAGTGCTTCAAAGCAATTTTTGTGGGTTCTTAGCCTATTTCGGACCAAATTTCAGCTAGTCTTTCCACACACTTCTAAACACTCTTCAGACATCTCTAGCACTTGTAAACTATCAAATTCATTGTATTCTAATATATTCTAACCCCGAAAAAACACTAGACAAGCCATTTACTGCTTCAAAGACATGTTTGTAGGTTCTTAGCCCATTTGAGACCAAATTTCAACAAGTCTTTCTCCACACTTCTAAACACTCTTCACGCATCTCTAGCACTTGTAATCAATCAAATTTATTGTATTCTAACGTTTTCTAACCCCAAAAAACCTCAGACAATCCATATAATGCTTCAAACCAATGTTTGTGGGTTCCTAGCCCATTTCAGACTAAATTTCAGCAAGTCTTTCTACACACTTATAAAAAATATTTATGCATCTCTAGCACTTGTAATCTATCAAGTTCATTGTATTCTAACATATTCTAATCCCAAACAACAGTAGACAAACCATTTAGTGGTTCAATGCAATGTTTATGAGGTCTTAACCCATTTGGTGGGTTCTTAGCCCATTTCGGACCAAATTTCAGCAAGTTATTCTACAAACTTCTAAACACTCTTCATGCATCTCTAGCACTTGCAATCAACCAAATTCATTGTATTCTAACATATTATAACCCCAAACAACACTATACAAGCCATTTACTGCTTCAAAGCAATTTTTGTGGGTTCTTAGCCCATTTGAGACCAAATTTCAACAAGTATTTCTCCACATTTCTAAACACCCTTCATGCATCTCTAGCACTTGTAATCAATCAAATTTATTGTATACGAACATATTCTAATCCCAAACAACACTAGCCAAGCCATTAAATGCTTAAAATCAATGGTTGTGGGTTCTTAGCCCATTTCGGACCAAATTTCAGCAAGTTATTCTACAAACTTCTAAACACTCTTCATGCATCTCTAGCACTTGAAATCAACCAAATTGATTGTATTCTAACATATTCTAACCCCAAACAACACTATACAAGCCATTTAGTGCTTCAAAGCAATGTTTGTGGGTTCTTAGCCTATTTCGAAACAAATTTCAGCTAGTCTTTCTACACACTTCTAAACACTCTTCATGCATCTCTAGCACTTGTAATCTATAAAATTCATTGTATTCTAATATATTATAACCCCAAAAAACACTAGACAAGCCATTTAATGCTTCAAAGACATGTTTGTAGGTTCTTAGCCCATTTGAGACCAAATTTCAACAAGTCTTTCTCTACACTTGTAAACACTCTTCATGCATCTCTAGCACTTGAAATCATTAAAATTTATTGTATTCTAACATTTTCTAACCCCAAACAACCTCATACAATCCATATAATGCTTCAAACCAATTTTTATGGGTTCTTAGCCCATTTCCAACTAAATTTCAGCAAGTCTTTCTACACACTTCTAAAAAATATTCTCGCATCTCTATCACTTGTAATCAATCAAATTCATTGAATTCTAACATATTCTATTCCCAAACAACACTAGACAAACCATTAAGTGGTTCTATGCAATGTTTCTAACTTCTTAGACCATTTCTGAACAAATTTAACCAAGTCTTTCTTCACACTGCAAAAAACTCTTCATGCATCTCTAGCCTTTGTGAGAAATCAGATTTATTGTATTCCATAATATTCTAGCCCCAAACAACACTAAAAAAGCTGTTTAATGATTCAAAGTAATGTTTGTAGGTTCTAAGCCCATTTTGGACCAAATTTCAGCAAGTCTTTCTACACACTTCTAAACAATATTCATGCATCTCTAGCAGTTGTAATCAATCAAGTTCATTGTATTCTAACACATTATAACTCCAAAACACTAGCCAAGCCATTTACTTCTTCAAAGACATGTTTGTACGTTCTTTGCCCATTTGGGACCAAATTTCAACAAGTCTTTCTTCACACTTCTAAACACCCTTCATGCATCTCTAGCACTTGTAATCAATCAAATTTATTGTATTCTAACATACTATAACCCCAAACAACACTAGACAAGCCATTTAATGCTTCAAATCAATGGTTGTGGGTTCTTAGCCCATTTCGGACCAAATTTCAGCAAGTCTTTCTACATACTTCTAAACACTCTACATGCATCTCTACCACTTGAAATCAATCAAAATCATTGTATTCTAACATATTCTAACCCCAAACAACACTATACAAGCCATTTACTGCTTCAAAGCAATGTTTGTGGGTTCTTAGCCTATTTCGGACCAAATTTCAGCTAGTCTTTCTACACACGTCTAAACACTCTTCATGCATCTCTAGCACTAGTAATCTATCAAATTCATTGTATTCTAATATATTATAACCTCAAAAAACATTAGACAAGCCATTTAATGCTTCAAAGACATGTTTGTAGGTTCTTAGCCCATTTCCGACTAAATTTCAGCAAGTCTTTCTACACACTTCTAAAAAATATTCATGCATCTCTAGCACTTGTAAACAATCAAATTCATTGTATTCTAACATATTCTAATCCCTAAAAACACTAGACAAACCATTTAGTGGTTCAATGCAATGTTTATGAGGTCTTAACCCATTTGGTGGGTTCTTAGCACATTTCGGACCAAATTTCAGCAAGTTATTCTACAAACTTCTAAACACTCTTCATGCATCTCTAGCACTTGCAATCAACCAAATTCATTGTATTCTAACATATTCTAACCCCAAACAACAGTATACAAGCCATTTAGTGCTTCAAAGCAATTTTTGTGGGTTCTTAGCCTATTTCGGACCAAATTTCAGCTAGTCTTTCCACACACTTCTAAACACTCTTCAGACATCTCTAGCACTTGTAAACTATCAAATTCATTGTATTCTAATATATTCTAACCCCGAAAAAACACTAGACAAGCCATTTACTGCTTCAAAGACATGTTTGTAGGTTCTTAGCCCATTTGAGACCAAATTTCAACAAGTCTTTCTCCACACTTCTAAACACTCTTCACGCATCTCTAGCACTTGTAATCAATCAAATTTATTGTATTCTAACGTTTTCTAACCCCAAAAAACCTCAGACAATCCATATAATGCTTCAAACCAATGTTTGTGGGTTCCTAGCCCATTTCAGACTAAATTTCAGCAAGTCTTTCTACACACTTATAAAAAATATTTATGCATCTCTAGCACTTGTAATCTATCAAGTTCATTGTATTCTAACATATTCTAATCCCAAACAACAGTAGACAAACCATTTAGTGGTTCAATGCAATGTTTATGAGGTCTTAACCCATTTGGTGGGTTCTTAGCCCATTTCGGACCAAATTTCAGCAAGTTATTCTACAAACTTCTAAACACTCTTCATGCATCTCTAGCACTTGCAATCAACCAAATTCATTGTATTCTAACATATTATAACCCCAAACAACACTATACAAGCCATTTACTGCTTCAAAGCAATTTTTGTGGGTTCTTAGCCCATTTGAGACCAAATTTCAACAAGTATTTCTCCACACTTCTAAACACCCTTCATGCATCTCTAGCACTTGTAATCAATCAAATTTATTGTATACGAACATATTCTAATCCCAAACAACACTAGCCAAGCCATTAAATGCTTCAAATCAATGGTTGTGGGTTCTTAGCCCATTTCGGACCAAATTTCAGCAAGTTATTCTACAAACTTCTAAACACTCTTCATGCATCTCTAGCACTTGAAATCAACCAAATTGATTGTATTCTAACATATTCTAACCCCAAACAACACTATACAAGCCATTTAGTGCTTCAAAGCAATGTTTGTGGGTTCTTAGCCTATTTCGAAACAAATTTCAGCTAGTCTTTCTACACACTTCTAAAAACTCTTCATGCATCTCTAGCACTTGTAATCTATAAAATTCATTGTATTCTAATATATTATAACCCCAAAAAACACTAGACAAGCCATTTAATGCTTCAAAGACATGTTTGTAGGTTCTTAGCCCATTTGAGACCAAATTTCAACAAGTCTTTCTCTACACTTGTAAACACTCTTCATGCATCTCTAGCACTTGAAATCATTAAAATTTATTGTATTCTAACATTTTCTAACCCCAAACAACCTCAGACAATCCATATAATGCTTCAAACCAATGTTTATGGGTTCTTAGCCCATTTCCGACTAAATTTTAGCAAGTCTTTCTACACACTTCTAAAAAATATTCTCGCATCTCTATCACTTGTAATCAATCAAATTCATTGAATTCTAACATATTCTAATCCCAAACAACACTAGACAAACCATTAAGTGGTTGTATGCAATGTTTCTAACTTCTTAGACCATTTCTGACCAAATTTAACCAAGTCTTTCTTCACACTGCAAAAAACTCTTCATGCATCTCTAGCCTTTGTGAGAAATCAGATTTATTGTATTCCATAATATTCTAGCCCCAAACAACACTAAAAAAGCTGTTTAATGATTCAAAGTAATGTTTGTAGGTTCTAAGCCCATTTTGGACCAAATTTCAGCAAGTCTTTCTACACACTTCTAAACAATATTCATGCATCTCTAGCAGTTGTAATCAATCAAGTTCATTGTATTCTAACACATTATAACTCCAAAAACACTAGCCAAGCCATTTACTTCTTCAAAGACATGTTTGTACGTTCTTTGCCCATTTGGGACCAAATTTCAACAAGTCTTTCTTCACACTTCTAAACACCCTTCATGCATCTCTAGCACTTGTAATCAATCAAATTTATTGTATTCTAACATACTATAACCCCAAACAACACTAGACAAGCCATTTAATGCTTCAAATCAATGGTTGTGGGTTCTTAGCCCATTTCGGACCAAATTTCAGCAAGTCTTTCTACATACTTCTAAACACTCTACATGCATCTCTACCACTTGAAATCAATCAAATTCATTGTATTCTAACATATTCTAACCCCAAACAACACTATACAAGCCATTTACTGCTTCAAAGCAATGTTTGTGGGTTCTTAGCCTATTTCGGACCAAATTTCAGCTAGTCTTTCTACACACGTCTAAACACTCTTCATGTATCTCTAGCACTAGTAATCTATCAAATTCATTGTATTCTAATATATTATAACCTCAAAAAACATTAGACAAGCCATTTAATGCTTCAAAGACATGTTTGTAGGTTCTTAGCCCATTTCCGACTAAATTTCAGCAAGTCTTTCTACACACTTCTAAAAAATATTCATGCATCTCTAGCACTTGTAAACAATCAAATTCATTGTATTCTAACATATTCTAATCCCTAAAAACACTAGACAAACCATTTAGTGGTTCAATGCAATGTTTATGAGGTCTTAACCCATTTGGTGGGTTCTTAGCACATTTCGGACCAAATTTCAGCATGTTATTCTACAAACTTCTAAACACTCTTCATGCATCTCTAGCACTTGCAATCAACCAAATTCATTGTATTCTAACATATTCTAACCCCAAACAACAGTATACAAGCCATTTAGTGCTTCAAAGCAATTTTTGTGGGTTCTTAGCCTATTTCGGACCAAATTTCAGCTAGTCTTTCCACACACTTCTAAACACTCTTCAGACATCTCTAGCACTTGTAAACTATCAAATTCATTGTATTCTAATATATTCTAACCCCGAAAAAACACTAGACAAGCCATTTACTGCTTCAAAGACATGTTTGTAGGTTCTTAGCCCATTTGAGACCAAATTTCAACAAGTCTTTCTCCACACTTCTAAACACTCTTCACGCATCTCTAGCACTTGTAATCAATCAAATTTATTGTATTCTAACGTTTTCTAACCCCAAAAAACCTCAGACAATCCATATAATGCTTCAAACCAATGTTTGTGGGTTCCTAGCCCATTTCAGACTAAATTTCAGCAAGTCTTTCTACACACTTATAAAAAATATTTATGCATCTCTAGCACTTGTAATCTATCAAATTCATTGTATTCTAACATATTCTAATCCCAAACAACAGTAGACAAACCATTTAGTGGTTCAATGCAATGTTTATGAGGTCTTAACCCATTTGGTGGGTTCTTAGCCCATTTCGGACCAAATTTCAGCAAGTTATTCTACAAACTTCTAAACACTCTTCATGCATCTCTAGCACTTGCAATCAACCAAATTCATTGTATTCTAACATATTCTAACCCCAAACAACAGTATACAAGCCATTTAGTGCTTCAAAGCAATTTTTGTGGGTTCTTAGCCTATTTCGGACCAAATTTCAGCTAGTCTTTCCACACACTTCTAAACACTCTTCAGACATCTCTAGCACTTGTAATCTATCAAATTCATTGTATTCTAACGTTTTCTAACCCCAAAAAACCTCAGACAATCCATATAATGCTTCAAACCAATGTTTGTGGGTTCCTAGCCCATTTGAGACCAAATTTCAACAAGTATTTCTCCACACTTCTAAACACCCTTCATGCATCTCTAGCACTTGTAATCAATCAAATTTATTGTATACGAACATATTCTAATCCCAAACAACACTAGCCAAGCCATTAAATGCTTCAAATCAATGGTTGTGGGTTCTTAGCCCATTTCGGACCAAATTTCAGCAAGTTATTCTACAAACTTCTAAACACTCTTCATGCATCTCTAGCACTTGAAATCAACCAAATTGATTGTATTCTAACATATTCTAACCCCAAACAACACTATACAAGCCATTTAGTGCTTCAAAGCAATGTTTGTGGGTTCTTAGCCTATTTCGAAACAAATTTCAGCTAGTCTTTCTACACACTTCTAAAAACTCTTCATGCATCTCTAGCACTTGTAATCTATAAAATTCATTGTATTCTAATATATTATAACCCCAAAAAACACTAGACAAGCCATTTAATGCTTCAAAGACATGTTTGTAGGTTCTTAGCCCATTTGAGACCAAATTTCAACAAGTCTTTCTCTACACTTGTAAACACTCTTCATGCATCTCTAGCACTTGAAATCATTAAAATTTATTGTATTCTAACATTTTCTAACCCCAAACAACCTCAGACAATCCATATAATGCTTCAAACCAATGTTTATGGGTTCTTAGCCCATTTCCGACTAAATTTTAGCAAGTCTTTCTACACACTTCTAAAAAATATTCTCGCATCTCTATCACTTGTAATCAATCAAATTCATTGAATTCTAACATATTCTAATCCCAAACAACACTAGACAAACCATTAAGTGGTTGTATGCAATGTTTCTAACTTCTTAGACCATTTCTGACCAAATTTAACCAAGTCTTTCTTCACACTGCAAAAAACTCTTCATGCATCTCTAGCCTTTGTGAGAAATCAGATTTATTGTATTCCATAATATTCTAGCCCCAAACAACACTAAAAAAGCTGTTTAATGATTCAAAGTAATGTTTGTAGGTTCTAAGCCCATTTTGGACCAAATTTCAGCAAGTCTTTCTACACACTTCTAAACAATATTCATGCATCTCTAGCAGTTGTAATCAATCAAGTTCATTGTATTCTAACACATTATAACTCCAAAAACACTAGCCAAGCCATTTACTTCTTCAAAGACATGTTTGTACGTTCTTTGCCCATTTGGGACCAAATTTCAACAAGTCTTTCTTCACACTTCTAAACACCCTTCATGCATCTCTAGCACTTGTAATCAATCAAATTTATTGTATTCTAACATACTATAACCCCAAACAACACTAGACAAGCCATTTAATGCTTCAAATCAATGGTTGTGGGTTCTTAGCCCATTTCGGACCAAATTTCAGCAAGTCTTTCTACATACTTCTAAACACTCTACATGCATCTCTACCACTTGAAATCAATCAAATTCATTGTATTCTAACATATTCTAACCCCAAACAACACTATACAAGCCATTTACTGCTTCAAAGCAATGTTTGTGGGTTCTTAGCCTATTTCGGACCAAATTTCAGCTAGTCTTTCTACACACGTCTAAACACTCTTCATGTATCTCTAGCACTAGTAATCTATCAAATTCATTGTATTCTAATATATTATAACCTCAAAAAACATTAGACAAGCCATTTAATGCTTCAAAGACATGTTTGTAGGTTCTTAGCCCATTTCCGACTAAATTTCAGCAAGTCTTTCTACACACTTCTAAAAAATATTCATGCATCTCTAGCACTTGTAAACAATCAAATTCATTGTATTCTAACATATTCTAATCCCTAAAAACACTAGACAAACCATTTAGTGGTTCAATGCAATGTTTATGAGGTCTTAACCCATTTGGTGGGTTCTTAGCACATTTCGGACCAAATTTCAGCATGTTATTCTACAAACTTCTAAACACTCTTCATGCATCTCTAGCACTTGCAATCAACCAAATTCATTGTATTCTAACATATTCTAACCCCAAACAACAGTATACAAGCCATTTAGTGCTTCAAAGCAATTTTTGTGGGTTCTTAGCCTATTTCGGACCAAATTTCAGCTAGTCTTTCCACACACTTCTAAACACTCTTCAGACATCTCTAGCACTTGTAAACTATCAAATTCATTGTATTCTAATATATTCTAACCCCGAAAAAACACTAGACAAGCCATTTACTGCTTCAAAGACATGTTTGTAGGTTCTTAGCCCATTTGAGACCAAATTTCAACAAGTCTTTCTCCACACTTCTAAACACTCTTCACGCATCTCTAGCACTTGTAATCAATCAAATTTATTGTATTCTAACGTTTTCTAACCCCAAAAAACCTCAGACAATCCATATAATGCTTCAAACCAATGTTTGTGGGTTCCTAGCCCATTTCAGACTAAATTTCAGCAAGTCTTTCTACACACTTATAAAAAATATTTATGCATCTCTAGCACTTGTAATCTATCAAATTCATTGTATTCTAACATATTCTAATCCCAAACAACAGTAGACAAACCATTTAGTGGTTCAATGCAATGTTTATGAGGTCTTAACCCATTTGGTGGGTTCTTAGCCCATTTCGGACCAAATTTCAGCAAGTTATTCTACAAACTTCTAAACACTCTTCATGCATCTCTAGCACTTGCAATCAACCAAATTCATTGTATTCTAACATATTCTAACCCCAAACAACAGTATACAAGCCATTTAGTGCTTCAAAGCAATTTTTGTGGGTTCTTAGCCTATTTCGGACCAAATTTCAGCTAGTCTTTCCACACACTTCTAAACACTCTTCAGACATCTCTAGCACTTGTAATCTATCAAATTCATTGTATTCTAACGTTTTCTAACCCCAAAAAACCTCAGACAATCCATATAATGCTTCAAACCAATGTTTGTGGGTTCCTAGCCCATTTCAGACTAAATTTCAGCAAGTCTTTCTACACACTTATAAAAAATATTTATACATCTCTAGCACTTGTAATCTATCAAATTCATTGTATTCTAACATATTCTAATCCCAAACAACAGTAGACAAACCATTTAGTAGTTCAATGCAATGTTTATGAGTTCTTAACCCATTTGGGACCAAATTACAACAAGTCTTTCTCCACACTTCTAAACACTCTTTGTGCATCTCTAGAACTTGTAATCAGACAAATTTATTGTATTCTAACATATTCTAACCACAAACAACACTAGACAACCCATTTAATGCTTCAAAGACATGTTTGTAGGTTCTTAGCCCATTTGAGACCAAATTTCAACAAGTCTTTCTCCACACTTCTAAACACTTTTCATGCATCTCTAGCACTTGTAATCATTAAAATTTATTGTATTCTAACATTTTCTAACCCCAAACAACCTCAGACAATCCATATAATGCTTCAAACCAATGTTTGTGTATTCTATAATATTCTAGCCCCAAACAACACTAGACAAGCTATTTAATGCTTTAAACCAATGTTTGTGAATTCTTAGCCCAATTCCGACTAAATTTCAGCAAGTCTTTCTACACACTTCTAAACACTCTTCATGCATCTCTAGCACTTGTAATCAATTAAATTCATTGTATTATAACATATTATAACCCCAAACAACACTAGAAAAATGATTTAGTGGTTCAATGCAATGTTTATGAGTTCTTAGCCCATTTGGGACCAAATAACAACAAGTCTTTCTCCACACTTCTAAACACTCTTCATGCATCTCTAGCACTTGTAATCAATCAAATTTATTATATTCTAACATATTCTAACCCCAAAAAAACATCAGACAAGCCATTTAATGCGTCAAACCAATGTTCTTAGCCCATTTGGGACCAAATTACAACAAGTCTTTCTCGACACTTCTAAACACTCTTTGTGCATCTCTAGCACTTGTAATCAGTCAAATTTCTTTTATTCTAACATACTCTAACCCCAAAGAACACAAGACAAGCCATTTACTGCTTTAAAGTAATGTTTGTGGGTTCTCAGCCCATTTCGGACCAAATTTCAGCAACTCTTTCTACACACTTCTAAAAACTCTTCATGCATCTCTAGCACTTGTAATCAATCAAATTCATTGTATTCAATCATATTCTAACCCCAAAGAAGACTAGACAAGCCATTTAATTCTTCAAATCAATGGTTGTGGGTTCTTAGCCCATTTCGGACCAAATTTCAACAAGTCTTTTTACACACTTCTATACACTCTTCATGCATCTCTAGCACTTGCAATCAATCAAATTCATTGTATTCTAACATATTCTAACCCAAAACAACACTATACAAGCCATTTATTGCTTCAAAGCAATGTTTGTGGGTTCTTAGCCTATTTCGGACCAAATTTCAGCTAGTCTTTCTACACACTTCTAAACACTCTTCATGCATCTCTAGCACTTGTAATCTATCAAATTCATTGTATTCTAATATCTTATAAACCCAAAAACATTACACAAGCCATTTAGTGCTTCAAAGACATGTTTGTAGGTTCTTAGCCCATTTGTGGGTTCTTAGCCCATTTCCGACTTAATTTCAGCAAGTCTTTCTGCAGACTTCTAAAAAATATTCATGCATCTCTAGCACTTGTAAACAATCAAATTCATTGTATTCTAACATATTCTAATCCCAAAAAACATTAGACAAACCATTTAGTGGTTCAATGCAATGGTTATGAGTTCTTAACCCAATTGGTAGGTTCTTAGCCCATTTCGGACCAAATTTCAGCAAGTTATTCTACAAACTTCTAAACACTCTTCATGCATCTCTCGCACTTGCAATCAACCAAATTCATTGTATTCTAACATATTCTAACCCCAAACAACACTATACAAGCCATTTACTGCTTCAAAGCATCTTTTGTTGGTTCTTAGCCTATTTCGGACCAAATTTCAGCTCGTCTTTCTACACACTTCTAAACACTCTTCAGAAATCTCTAGCACTTGTAATCTATCAAATTCATTGTATTCTAATATATTATAACCCCAAAAAACACTAGACAAGCCATTTACTACTTCAAAGACATGTTTGTAGGTTTTTAGCCCATTTGAGACCAAATTTCAACAAGTCTTTCTCCACACTTCTAAACACTTTTCATGCATCTCTAGCACTTGTAATCATTAAAATTTATTGTATTCTAATATTTTCTAAACCCAAACAACCTAAGACAATCCATATAATGCTTCAAACCAATGTTTGTGTATTCTATAATATTCTAGCCCCAAACAACACTAGACAAGCTATTTAATGCTTTAAACCAATGTTTGTGAATTCTTAGCCCAATTCCGACTAAATTTCAGCAAGTCTTTCTACACACTTCTAAACACTCTTCATGCATCTCTAGCACTTGTAATCAATCAAATTCATTGTATTCTAATATATTATAACCCGAAACAACACTAGACAAGCCATTTACAGCTTCAAAGACATGTTTGTAGGTTCGTAGCCCATTTGAGACCAAATTTAAACAAGTATTTCTCCACACTTCTCAACACTCTTCATGCATCTCTAGCACTTGTAATCAATCAAACTTATTGTATTCTAACATATTCTAACCCGAAACAACATCAGACAAGCTATTTAATGCTTCAAACCAATGTTTGTGTGTTCCTAGCCCATTTCCGACAAAATTTCAGCAAGTCTTTCTCCACACTTCTAAACAATATTCATGCATCTCTAGCACTTGTAATCAATCAAATTTATTTTATTCTAACATATTCTAACCCCAAAAAAAACTAGACAAGCCATTTAGTGGTTGAATGCATGTTTATGAGTTCTTAGCCCATTTGGGACCAAATTACAACAAGTCTTTCTCCACACTTCTAAACACTCTTCATGCATCTCTAGCACTTGCAATCAATCAAATTCATTGTATTCTAACATATTCTAACCCCAAACAACACTATACAAGCCATTTACTGCTTCAAAGCAATGTTTGTGGGTTCTTAGCCTATTTCAGACCAAATTTCAGCTAGTCTTTCTACACACTTCTAAACACTCTTCATGCATCTCTAGCACTTGTAATCTATCAAATTCATTGTATTCTAATATATTATAACCCCAAAAACACTAGACAAGCCATTTACTGCTTCAAAGACATGTTTGTAGGTTCTTAGCCGATTTGAGACCAAATTTCAACAAGTCTTTCTCCACACTTCTAAACACTTTTCATGCATCTCTAGCACTTGTAATCATTAAAATTTATTGTATTCTAACATTTTCTAACCCCAAACAACCTCAGACAATCCATATAATGCTTCAAACCAATGTTTGTGTATTCTATAATATTCTAGCCCCAAACAACACTAGACAAGCTATTTAATGCTTTAAACCAATGTTTGTGAATTCTTAGCCCAATTCCGACTAAATTTAAGCAAGTTTTTCTACACACTTCTAAACACTCTTCATACATCTCTAGCACTTGTAATCAATCAAATTCATTGTATTCTATTATATTATAACCCGAAACAACACTAGACAAGCCATTTACAGCTTCAAAGACATGTTTGTAGGTTCGTAGCCCATTTGAGACCAAATTTAAACAAGTATTTCTACACAGTTCTAAACATTCTTCAGCCATCTCTTGCGCTTGCAATCAATCAAATTCATTGTATTCTAACATATTGTCAGCCAAACAACACTAGACAAGGCATTAACTGCTTCAAAGCAATGTTTGTGGGTTCTTAGCCTATTTTGGACCAAATTTCAGCAAGTCTTTGTACACACTTCTAAGCACTCTTCATGCATCTCTAGCACTTGTAATCTATCAAATTCATTGTATTCTAATATATTATAACCCAAAAAATATTACACAAGCCATTTAATGCTTCAAAGACATGTTTGTAGGTTCTTAGCCCATTTGTGGGTTCTTAGCCCATTTCCGACTTAATTTCAGCAAGTCTTTCTACACACTTCTAAAAAATATTCATGCATCTCTAGCACTTGTAAACAATCAAATTCATTGTATTCTAACATATTCTAACCCCAAACAACATTAGACAAACCATTTAGTGGTTCAATGCAATGGTTATGAGTTCTTAAACCAATTGGTGGGTTCTTAGCCCATTTCGGACAAAATTTCAGCAAGTTATTCTACAAACTTCTAAACACTCTTCATGCATCTCTCGCACTTGCAATCAACCAAATTCATTGTATTCTAACATATTCTAACCCCAAACAACACTATACAAGCCATTTACTGCTTCAAAGCAATTTTTGTGGGTTCTTAGCCTATTTCGGACCAAATTTCAGCTAGTTTTTCTACACACTTCTAAACACTCTTCAGAAATCTCTAGCACTTGTAATCTATCAAATTCATTGTATTCTAATATATTATAACCCCAAAAACACTAGACAAGCCATTTACTGCTTCAAAGACATGTTTGTAGGTTCTTAGCCCATTTGAGACCAAATTTCAACAAGTCTTTCTCCACACTTCTAAACACTTTTCATGCATCTCTAGCACTTGTAATCATTAAAATTTATTGTATTCTAATATTTTCTAAACCCAAATAACCTAAGACAATCCATATAATGCTTCAAACCAATGTTTGTGTATTCTATAATATTCTAGCCCCAAACAACACTAGACAAGCTATTTAATGCTTCAAACCAATGTTTGTGGGTTCTTAGCCCAATTCCGACTAAATTTCAGCAAGTCTTTCTACACACTTCTAAACACTCTTCATGCATCTCTAGCACTTGTAATAATCAAATTCATTGTATTCTAATATATTATAATCCGAAACAACACTAGACAAGCCATTTACTGCTTCAAAGACATGTTTGCAGGTTCTTAGCCCATTTGAGACCAAATTTCAAAAGTCTTTCTGCACACTTCTAAACACTCTTCACGCATCTCTAGCACTTGTAATCAATCAAATTCACTGTATTCTAACATTTTCTAACCCCAAAAAACCTCAGACAATCCATATAATGCTTCAAACCAATGTTTGTGGGTTCTTAGCCCATTTCCGACTAAATTTCAGCAAGTCTTTCTACACACTTCTAAAAAATATTCATGCATCTCTAGCACTTATAAACAATCAAATTCATTGTATTCTAACATATTCTAATCCCAAACAACACTACACAAACCATTTAGTGGTTCAATCCAATGATTATGAGTTCTTAACCCATTTGGGACCAAATTACAACAAGTCTTTCTCCACACTTCTAAACACTCTTTGTGCATCTCTAGAACTTGTAATCAAACAAATTTATTGTATTCTAACATATTCTAACCACAAACAACACTAGACAACCCATTTACTGCTTCAAAGACATGTTTGTAGGTTCTTAGCCCATTTGAGACCAAATTTCAACAAGTCTTTCTCCACACTTCTAAACACTTTTCATGCATCTCTAGCACTTGTAATCATTAAAATTTATTGTATTCTAATATTTTCTAACCCCAAACAACCTAAGACAATCCATATAATGCTTCAAACCAATGTTTGTGTATTCTATAATATTCTAGCCTCAAACAACACTAGACAAGCTATTTAATGCTTCAAACCAACGTTTGTGGGTTCTTAGCCCAATTCCGATTAAATTTCAGCAAGTCTTTCTACACACTTCTAAACACTCTTCATGCATCTCTAGCACTTGTAATCAATCAAATTCATTGTATTCTAATATATTATAACCCGAAACAACACTAGACAAGCCATTTACAGCTTCAAAGACATGTTTGTAGGTTCGTAGCCCATTTGAGACCAAATTTTAACAAGTATTTCTCCACACTTCTCAACACTCTTCATGCATCTCTAGCACTTGTAATCAATCAAACTTATTGTATTCTAACATATTCTAACCCAAAACAACATCAGACAAGCCATTTAATGCTACAAACCAATGTTCTTAGCCCATTTGGGACCAAATTACAACAAGTCTTTCTCGACACTTCTAAACACTCTTTGTGCATCTCTAGCACTTGTAATCAATCAAATTCATTGTATTATAACATATTCTAACCCAAAATAACTTTATACAAGCCATTTACTGCTTCAAAGGATTGGTTGTGGGTTCTTATCCCATATGGGACTAAACTTCAACAAGTCTTTCTTCACCTTCTAAACATTCTTCATCCATCTCTAGCACTTGTAATCATTCAAATTCATTGTATTATTACATATTATAGCGCAAAATAACTTTATAGAAGCCATTTACTACCTCAAAGCAATGTTTGTGGGTTCTTATCCTATTTGGGACCAAACTTCAACAAGTATTTCTTTACACTTCTAAACATTCTTCATCTATCTCTAGCACTTGTAATCAATCAAATTCATTATATTATAACATATTCTAACCGAAAATAACTTTACAAAAGCCATTTACTGCCTCAAAGCAATGTTTGTGGGTTCTTATCCCATTTGGGAGCAAACTTCAACAAGTGTTTCTTCACACTTCTAAACATTCTTCATCCTTCTCAAGCACGTGTAATCAATCAAATTCATTGTATTATAACATCTTCTAACCCAAAATAACTTTATACAAGCCATTTACTACCTCAAAGCAATGTTTGCGGGTTCTTATCCCATTTTGGACCAAACTTCAACAAGTCTTTCTTCACACTTCTAAACATACTTCATCCATCTCTAGCACTTGTAATCAATCAAATTCATTGTATTATAACATATTCTAACCCAAAATAACTTTATACAAGCCATTTACTGCCTCAAAGCATTGGTTGTGGGTTCTTATCTGATATGATCGTGGCCAGCACGGAGCCAGAGGCTACAGAGAAACCGGAGATGGTGGGAAGGATCACTCGTTCAAGAGCTAAGGAGATGGCCAAGGAAGCACACTCACTCATAGCTGACGGGTCATTCAACCTACCAAGGATCCAAGTCTTCAACATATCTAACCTGAAGACTTCACCCGGTAATGATGACTAGGTAACTTAGGTGAGAAGTTTGTACTCTTTTTCCCATAGCTGAGTTTTGTCCCAATGGGTTTTCTCAGCATGGTTTTTAATGAGGCAAATGGATCACTACGTCGAGTTATCTAGAATTCATTACCAAAGGGGGAATAATGTACTTATATACTAGTTCAGCCGACTTCTGTACTACTACAGGTCGTCAAGCTTTTGTACTAGTTCAGCCGACTTCTGTACTACTACAGGTCGTCAAGACATTTTGCTGTTTTTATTATTTCCTTAAAACGTCTTGTTGTTTTGGTTTTGAACTTCTTGTTGTTTGGAGTGTCGAGCCCTAGGGTGTTTAAAACCTAAAGCTACGCCTCTTTTCTCTTTTAGCGAAGAAGTTGTATGAACAAGTATTGTCACACTTTTTCTCTCAATTTGAATTCTTGAATGCGTTCTAGATTTCCGGGTTTCTATACACTTTGTGATTCAGAAACTCTTCACTTGATCCAATCCATACAACCACCTAAAACTCTATCTCCATCGAACCATTGATTTCATCATTCGATCTTCACACATCATTCACTCAAAGTCATCATCCATCGTCACCAACAAGATCACGTCGCATATCACCTATCTTCAGCCTTCATCGGAGTTCTATCCTAGGGAGATCATATTATGTGGTATCAGAGCCAACTCTGTGCCAAGGCTAAGCGGTTCTAGAACCCTAATCTCTTGCTTAATTTCGTTTGTTTAGTTTAGGGTTAAGTTTTTGTTGGTGCGTTTGTGTCTAGATCGTTTAGGAGTTAGTTTTGTGTTGATTCGAAATTAGACTGCAATTAGGGTTTAGTTATTTCGAGTTTGTTAGCTATAGGGTTTGGTATTGTTCGAGTTTGTGTTGTTTTGCTTGACATTAGGTCTGCAAGTCGTGTTTCTTGTTTAAAATTCAGAGTCTTAGAGTTCATTTTCGTTTCTTTTTTTTTTCTCATTCAAAGAACAAGTTACTGCGAGTTCTTCTTTAATTTTGCATGTACAATGGAGCTCTCTCCAGAAGCTATAGAAGCTTTGAACCAAGCCATGTCCAAGCAAATAGCAGAAGCAAACAAGACAATGTCTACTCAGTTTCAACAACAGATGGAGCAGCTCAGTAACAAGTTTGAGAAGCAGATCAAAGACATAGCTCAAACATCTAGCACTTCAGATCAAAGTTCTACAGAACCACCTAGCCCTAATGAGGCCCTTCGTTTGGCTAAAGGAAAGGCTCACGTGGGAGCTACTTCAAAGCATACAAGGAACAAAACAGCTAAGTCACCTACTGGGGGAAGAGAGACGTGTTTCCATCAGAGAAGAGATATTCCAAGTACAGAAAGGGGAAACCGTAAGACTGGCAAAGATCATATACGTCCACGACAAGCTGAACAAGTAGCTGGGCATCGAATATACATTGAGTCAGATAGAGAGTATTCTGAAGAAGATGAAGCTTCAGATCATAGTCAAGAGACAGTGAGGAGAAACAGAAACATAGATCATGGTAGGGATTATGATCCTTTGAAGCAGCAGCTGAATCATCTCAAGATTCAGTATCCTTCTTTTCATGGTACCAATGATCCAGAGACTTATCTAGACTGGGAAAGGAAGATGGAATCTAACTTTCAGGTTCAGGGTACTTATGAGTTGAACAAGGTGAAGATAGCCATATCCGAATTCAATGGCTATGCTTTGTTGTGGTGGGAGCAGCTAGGACTTACTAGACATCGACAGAGAGAGCCTGCTATCACTACATGGGAACAGTTAGTCACGCAAATGAGGAAGAAGTTTGTACCCACACACTACCAAAGAGAGACTCTTAACAAGCTTAGGCGTCTCATTCAAGGTACTAAGTCTGTTAGAGACTACTATCAAGAGCTGGAAACGCTTATGATCAGGGCTGATCTAAGAGAAAGTGAAGACATGGTTATGTCAAGATTTCTTGGAGGTTTAAACAGAGAGATTCAAGACAAGGTAGAGTTGCAGAACTATGAAGATGTTCAGGAAATGGTACATAAGGCAGAGCTAATTGAATCACAGATCAAGAGAAAGGGGGTGAGAACAGCATTTACGCCTAATATGTCCAAGCCAAGAGAGTTCAGCAAACCCGCCTTCACCAAGGATAGTAAACCCGCGACAGCCACCGTCAAAGAGGAAGTTAAGATCGAATACAAGCCCAAGAGTAGCACCTCTACAAGTCATATCAGGTGTTTCAAGTGCCAAGGAATGGGGCATTACTCGAGAGACTGTCCTAACAAGAAGATGTTTCTTCTTCAAGAAGGAGGAGAAATTGTGCCTGTAGATAGTTCAGAAAGTGAACCAGAGCCTGAACTAGATCAAGAAGGAGAAACCGCAGTCATGGGAGAGATGTTAGTAGCACGCAAAGCTTTAAGTGTTCAGATACATCCAGATGATAGAGGTCAGCGTGAGAACCTATTTCACACCAGGTGTATGGTTCAAGACAAGGTCTGCACCTTGATCGTTGATGGTGGAAGCTGTACTAATGCAGCCAGTGAAGAGATGGTACAGAAGCTTAATCTCAAGACCACTTCACATCCAAGACCTTATCAGCTACAGTGGCTGAACAACAAGGGATCTTTAACAGTTTCGCATCAAGTGATGGTGAAACTAACGATTGGGAAGTATGAGGATGAGTTGCTATGTGATGTGATTCCAATGAAGTCAAGTCATATTCTGTTGGGAAGACCATGTCAGTTCGACAGGAGAGTGTTTCATGATGGCTACACCAACAAGCAGTCATTTGAGTTCAAAGGACGCAAGATCACTCTTTTACCACTTACACCCAGCGAAATCTACAAACACCAGCTTCACATGAACCGCAAGGATACAGGGAAAGTGTCTCAAAGCCTGTACATCAGTCACAGTGAGTTCAACAAGCTATTTGATCCAGAGATGACCACATTCATGTTTGTGTATAAGGAGACACTCACTAGTACTAAGTCAGTAGAAGAGCTTCCACACGAGATGATAGAGATTATAGAGGAGTACAAAGATGTATTTCCAGAAGAGATACCTCCAGGTTTGCCGCCAATACGTGGGATAGAGCATCAGATCGATTTGGTACCAGGTTCAGTACTACCGAACAGACCCGCTTATAGAACCAATCCAGTAGAGACTAAAGAACTTCAGAAGCAAGTAGAAGAACTGATGAGCAAGGGACACATCAGAGAGAGTCTTAGTCCATGTGCAGTACCAGTTTTGCTTGTACCAAAGAAAGATGGTTCATGGAGGATGTGTGTTGACTGCAGAGCTATTAACAATATCACAGTGAAGTACAGACATCCAATTCCAAGATTAGATGACATGCTGGACGAATTATGTGGGTCAACAGTCTTCTCAAAGATCGATTTGAAGAGTGGGTATCATCAGATCAGAATGAAGGAAGGAGATGAATGGAAAACAGCTTTCAAGACCAAGCAAGGGCTCTACGAATGGCTAGTCATGCCGTTTGGTCTCACCAATGCTCCTAGCACCTTCATGCGACTAATGAATCATGCTCTCAGACCTTTCATAGGCATCTTCGTGGTTGTGTACTTCGACGACATACTCATCTACAGCAAAGGTCTAGAAGAACACTTAGAGCACATCCGCCAAGTTCTAAATGTTCTTCGTTCTCAAACCCTCTTTGCTAATTTTTCTAAATGTTCATTCTGTACTACTGAGGTTGTTTTTCTAGGCTTTGTTGTCAGTGCAGAAGGAGTTAGAGTGGACGATGAGAAGGTCAAAGCTATTAAGGAGTGGCCAACACCCAAAAACGTGGCAGAAGTCAGGAGCTTTCATGGATTAGCAGGATTTTACAGGCGATTTGTCCAAGACTTCAGTACCATTGCAGCGCCACTTACAGAAGTAGTCAAGAAGGATGTAGGATTCAGATGGGAAGAAGCACAAGAGAAGGCGTTTTCAACCTTAAAAGAGAAGCTTATCACTGCCCCTATTCTTTTACTTCCTGACTTTATGAAAACTTTTGAAATTGAATGTGATGCCTCCGGAGTGGGTATAGGTGCTGTTTTGATGCAGGATAGGAAACCAGTAGCTTACTTCAGTGAGAAGCTAGGAGGATCGACGTTGAACTATCCTACATATGACAAGGAGCTGTACGCCTTGGTTCGGGCTCTTCAAACGTGGCAGCATTACCTATGGCCCAAGGAGTTCGTTATTCACACTGATCACGAGTCCCTGAAGCATCTCAAAGGACAGCAGAAGCTCAACAAGAGACATGCCAGATGGATGAAGTTCATAGAGACGTTTCCCTACACGGTTAAGTACAAGAAAGGTAAAGATAATGTAGTCGCAGATGCATTATCAAAGAGGTACATTTCTACTTTGTCTTCTAAACTAGAAGGTTTTGATGAAATAGTAGGACTTTATCAGACTGACATTGATTTTGCTGAGAGCTATGGCAAATGCCATAAGTTTGCTTTTGAAAACTACTGTAAGCAGGATGGATATCTGTTCTATAAGGCTCGAATGTGCATACCAAGAGGATCCATGAGAGAGCTGCTGATCAGAGAAGCTCACGGAGGTGGACTGGCTGGACATTTCGGAGTGTCAAAGACTCTACTTGGACTGCAAGAACACTTCTATTGGCCTCAAATGAAGAAAGACGTTGAGAAGGTTTGTTCTAGGTGTCATATCTGCAAAATGGCAAAGGGTAAAGTACAGCCCCACAGCTTGTACACTCCTCTCCCTATCCCTTCTCAACCTTGGACTCATATTTCTATGGATTTTGTTCTTGGCTTACCTCGAACCAGAAATGGTAGAGATTTGATTTTCGTTGTGGTTGACAGGTTTAGTAAGATGGCTCACTTCATTGCAAGTCACAAGACGGACGATGCTATTATTGTAGCTAACTTGTTTTTCAGGGAAGTAGTACGTCTACATGGAATGCCTCAAGTAATCGTTTCAGACCGAGATACAAAGTTTCTAGGACACTTCTGGAGGACGTTATGGGCTAAGCTAGGAACCAAGTTGTCATTCTCAACCACATGTCACCCGCAAACAGATGGGCAAACTGAAGTGGTAAACAGGATGCTATCTACACTACTTAGGACCTTAGTAAGAAGCAACCTCAAGTCATGGGAAGAAGGTCTACCACATGTTGAGTTTGCCTATAATCACGCTAAGCATTCTGCTACCCTCTTCTCTCCTTTTGAAATTGTTTATGGTTTTAACCCACAATCACCTCTAGACTTGATTCATTTACCTTTAAGTGTGAAGTGTAGCTTTGATGGCAAAGAAAAGGCTGAACAGGTCAGGAGGATACATGCTAAAGCTAAGGAGAATATAGAGAAAAGAACCAAGCAGTACGAGAAACATGCGAACAAGGGCAGAAAGGAGCTCATTTTTGAAGAAGGAGACTTAGTGTGGATTCATTTACGCAAGGATAGGTTCCCAGAAGAGAGGAAGAGCAAGCTTCTACCACGAGCTGATGGTCCATTTGAAGTCATCAAGAGGATCAATAATAACGCATACCAGATTGATCTTCAAGGTAAGTATAATATATCATCAACATTCAATGTTTCTGACTTGCTCCCTTACTATGCAGATTCCGATTTGAGGACAAATCCTTTTGAAGAGAGGGAGGATGATATGATCGTGGCTAGCACGGAGCAAGAGGCTACAGAGAAACCGGAGATGGTGGGAAGGATCACTCGTTCAAGAGCTAAGGAGATGGCCAAGGAAGCACACGCACTCATAGCTGACGGGTCATTCAACCTACCAAGGATCCAAGTCTTCAACATATCTAACCTGAAGACTTCACCCGGTGATGATGACTAGGTAACTTAGGTGAGAAGTTTGTACTCTTTTTCCCATAGCTGAGTTTTGTCCCAATGGGTTTTCTCAGCATGGTTTTTAATGAGGCAAATGGATCACTACGTCGAGTTATCTAGAAGTCATTACCAAAGGGGGAATAATGTACTTCTGTACTAGTTCAGCCGACTTCTGTACTACTACAGGTCGTCAAGCTTCTGTACTACTTCAGGTCGTCAAGCTTCTGTACTAGTTCAGCCGACTTCTGTACTACTACAGGTCGTCGAGACTTTTTGCTGTTTTTATTATTTCCTTAAAACGTCTTGTTGTTTTGGTTTTGCACTTCTTGTTGTTTGGAGTGTCGTGCCCTAGGGTATTTAAAACCCAAAGCTACGCCTCTTTTCTCCTTTAGCGAAGAAGTTGTATGAACAAGTATTGTCACACTTTTTCTCTCAATTTGATTTCTTGAATGCGTTCTAGATTTCCGGGTTTCTATACACTTTGTGATTCAGAAACTCTTCATTGTTACAATCCATACAACCACCTAAACATCTATCTCCATCAAACCATTGTTTTCATTAATTCGATCTTCACCCATCATCACACAAGTTCATTGTCCATCATCATCCACAAGATCACGTCGCTTATCACCAATCTTCAGCCTTCATCAGAGTTCTATCCTAGGGAGATCATATTAAAAAAACACTAGAAAAGCTGTTTAATGCTTCAAAGTAATGTTTGTAGGTTCTAAGCCCATTTCGGACAAAATTCAGCAAGTCTTTCTACACACTTCTAAGATATATTCATGCATCTCTAGCAGTTGTAATCAATCAAATTCATTGTATTCTAACACATTATAACTCCCAAAACACTAGCCAAGCCATTTACTTCTTCAAAGACATGTTTGTAGGTTCTTAGCCCATTTGGGACCAAATTTCAACTAGTCTTTCTCCACACTTCTAAAAACCCTTCATGCATCTCTAGCACTTGTAATCAATCAAATTTATTGTATTCAAACATATTCTAACCCCAAACAACACTAGACAAGCCATTTAATGCTTCAAATCAATGGTTGTGGGTTCTTAGCCCATTACGGACCAAATTTCAGCAAGTCTTTCTACACACTTCTAAACACTCTTCATGCATCTCTACCACTTGCAATCAATCAAATTCATTGTATTCTAACATATTCTAATCCCAAACAACACTATACAAGCCATTTACTGCTTCAAAGCAATGTTTGTGGGTTCTTAGCCTATTTCGGACCAAATTTTAGCTAGTCTTTCTACACACTTCTAAACACTCTTCATGCATCTCTAGCACTTGTAATCTATCAAATTCATTGTATTCTAATATATTATACCCCCAAAAAACATTAGACAAGCCATTTAATGCTTCAAAGACATGTTTGTAGATCCTTAGCCCATTTGTGGGTTCTTAGCCCATTTTCGACTAAATTTCAGCAAGTCTTTCTACACACTTCTAAAAAATATTCATGCATCTCTAGCACTTGTAAACAATCAAATTCATTGTATTCTAACATATTCTAATCCCAAACAACATTAGACAAACCATTTAGTTGTTCAATGCAATGTTTATGAGTTCTTAACCCATTTGGTGGGTTCTTAGCCTATTTCGTACCAAATTTCAGCAAGTTATTCTACAAACTTCTAAACACTCTTCATGCATCTCTCGCACTTGCAATCAACCAAATTCATTGTATTCTAACATATTCTAACCCCAAACAACACTATACAAGCCATTTACTGCTTCAAAGCAATTTTTGTAGGTTCTTAGCCTATTTCGGACCAAATTTCAGCTAGTTTTTCTACACACTTCTAAACACTCTTCAGACATCTCTAGCACTTGTAATCTATCAAATTCATTGTATTCTAATATATTATAACCCCAAAAAACACTAGACAAGCCATTTACTGCTTCAAAGACATGTTTGTAGGTTCTTAGCCCATTTGAGTTCAAATTTCAACAAGTCTTTCTCCACACTTCTAAACACTCTTCACGCATCTCTAGCACTTGTAATCAATCAAATTTACTGTATTCTAACATTTTCTAACCCCAAAAAACCTCAGACAATCCATATAATGCTTCAAACCAATGTTTGTCGGTTCTTAGCCCATTTCTGACTAAATTTCAGCAAGTCTTTCGACACACTTCTAAAAAATATTCATGCATCTCTAGCACTTGTAAACAATCAAATTTCATTGTATTCTAACATATTCTAATCCCAAACAATACTAGACAAACCATTTAGTGGTTCAATCCAATGATTATGAGTTCTTAACCCATTTGGGACCAAATTACAACAAGTCTTTCTCCACACTTCTAAACACTCTTTGTGCATCTCTAGAACTTGTAATCAAACAAATTTATTGTATTCTAACATATTCTAACAACAAACAACACTAGACAACCCATTTAATGCTTCAAAGACATGTTTGTAGGTGCTTAGCCCATTTGAGACCAAATTTTAACAAGTCTTTCTCCACACTTCTAAACACTTTTCATGCATCTCTAGCACTTGTAATCATTAAAATTTATTGTATTCTAATATTTTCTAACCCCAAACAACCTAAGACAATCCATATAATGCTTCAAACCAATGTTTGTGTATTCTATAATATTCTAGCCCCAAACAACACTAGACAAGCTATTTAATGCTTCAAACCAATGTTTGTGGGTTCTACACACTTCTAAACACTCTTCATGCATGTATAGCACTTGTAATCAATCAAATTCATTGTATTCTAATATATTATAACCCCAAACAACACTAGACATGCCATTTACATCTTCAAAGACATGTTTGTAGGTTCGTAGCCCATTTGAGACCAAATTTCAACAAGTCTTTCTCCACACTTCTCAACACTCTTCATACATCTCTAGCACTTGTAATCAATCAAACTTATTGTATTCTAACATATTCTAACCCAAAACAACATCAAACAAGCCATTTAATACTTCAAACCAATGTTTGTGGGTTCTTAGCCCATTTCCGACAAAATTTCAGCAAGTCTTACTACACACATCTAAACAATATTCATGCATCTCTAGCATTTGTAATCAATCAAATTCATTTTATTCTAACATATTCTAACCCCAAACATCACTAGACAAACCATTTAGTGGTTCAATCCAATGTTTATGAGTTCTTAGCCCATTTGGAACCAAATTACAACAAGTCTTTCTCCACTCTTCTAAACACTCTTCGTGCTTCTCTAGCACTTGTAATCAATCAAATTTATTTTATTCTAACATATTCTAACTCCAAAAAGTTTAATGCTTCAAAGTTATGTTTGTAAGTTCTAAGCCCATTTCGGACCAAATTTAAGCAAGTCTTTCTACACACTTCTAAGATATATTCATGCATCTCTAGCAGTTGTAATCAATCAAATTCATTGTATTCTAACACATTATAACTCCAAAAACACTAGCCAAACCATTTACTTCCTCAAAGACATGTTTGTAGGTTCTTAGCCCATTTGAGACCAAATTTCAACAAGTCTTTCTCCACACTTCTAAAAACCCTTCATGCATCTCTAGCACTTGTAATCAATCAAATTTATTGTATTCTAACATATTCTAAGCCCAAACAACACTAGACAAGCCATTTGATGCTTCAAATCAATGGTTGTGGGTTCTTAGCCCATTACGGACCAAATTTCAGCAAGTCTTTCTACACACTTCTAAACAGTCTTAATGCATCTCTAGAACTTGCAATCAATCAAATTCATTGTATTCTAACATATTCTAACCCCAAACAACACTATACAAGTCATTTACTGCATCAAAGCAATGTTTGTGGGTTCTTAGCCTATTTCGGACCAAATTTCAGCTAGTCTTTCTACACACTTCTAAACACTCTTCATGCTTCTCTAGCACTTGTAATCTATCAAATTCATTGTATTCTCAAATATTATAACCCCAAAAAACACTAGACAAGCCATTTACTGGTTCAAAGACATGTTTGTAGGCTCTTAGCCCATTTGAGACCAAATTTCAACAAGTCTTTCTCCATACTTCTAAACACTCTTCATGCATCTCTAGCACTTGTAATCAATCAAATATATTGTATTCTAACATTTTCTAACCCCAAACAACCTTAGGCAATCCATATAATGCTTCAAACCAATGTTTGTGGGTTCTTAGCCCATTTCCGACAAAATTTTAGCAAGTCTTTCTACACACTTTTAAAAAATATTCATGCATCTCTAGCAACTTGTAATCAATCAAATTCATTGTATTCTAACATATTCTAATCCCAAACAACACTAGACAAACCATTAAGTGGTTCTATGCAATGTTTCTAACTTCTTAGCCCATTTGGGACCAAATTTCAACAAGTCTTTCTCCACACTTCTAAACACTCTTCATGCATCTCTAGCTTTTGTAAGAAATAAGATTTATTGTATTCTATAATATTCTAGCCCCAAACAACACTAGGAAACCTGTTTAATCCTTCAAAATAATGTTTGTAGGTTCTAAGCCCATTTTGGAACAAATTTCAGCAAGTAGTTCTATAAACTTCTAAACAATATTCATGCATCTCTAGCAGTTGTATTTAATCAAATTCATTGTATTCTAACACATTATAACTCCAAAAACACTAGCCAAGCCATTTACTTCTTCAAAGACATGTTTGTAGGTTCTTAGCCCATTTGTGACCAAATTTCAACAAGTCTTTCTCCACACTTCTAAACACTCTTCATGCATCTCTTGCACTTGTAATCAATCAAATTTATTATATTCTAACATATTCTCACCCCAAATAACACTAGACAAGTCATTTAATGCTTCAAATCAATGGTTGTGGGTTCTTAACCCATTTCGGACCAAATTTCAGCAAGTCTTTCTACAAACTTCTAAACACTCTTCATGCATCTCTAGCACTTGCAATCAACTAAACTCATTGTATTCTAACATATTCTAACCCCAAACAACACTATACAAGCCATTTACTGCTTCAAAGCAATGTTTGTGGGTTCTTAGCCTATTTTGGACCAAATTTTAGCTAGTCTTTCTACACACTTCTAAACACTCTTCATGCATCTCTAGCACTTGTAATCTATCAAATTCATTGTATTCTCATATATTATAACCCCAAAAACACTAGACAACCCATTTAATGCTTCAAAGACATGTTTGTAGGTTCTTAGCCCATATGAGACCAAATTTCAACAAGTCTTTCTCCACAGTTCTAAACACTATTCATGCATCTCTAGCACTTGTAATCATTAAAAACTTTTGTATTCTAACATTTTCTAACCCCAAACAACCTCAGACAATCAATATAATGCTTCAAACCAATGTTTGTGTATTCTATAATATTCTAGCCCCAAACAACACTAGACAAGCTATTTAATGCTTCAAACCAATGTTTGTGGGTTCTTAGCCCAATTCCGACTAAATTTCAGCAAGTCTTTCTACACACTTCTAAACAATCTTCATGCATCTCTAGCACTTGTAATCAATCAAATTTATTTTATTCTAACATATTCTAACCCAAACAACACTAAACAAGCCATTTAATGCTTCAAATCAATGGTTGTGGGTTCTTAGCCCATTTCGGACCAAATTTCAGCAAGTCTTTCTACACACTTCTAAACACTATTCATGCATCTCTAGCACTTGTAATGATTAAAATTTATTGTATTCTAACATATTCTAACCCCAAACAACCTCAGACAATCAATATAATGCTTCAAACCAATGTTTGTATTCTATAATATTCTAGCCCCAAACAACACTAGACAAGCTATTTCATGCTTCAAACCAATGTTTGTGTGTTCTTAGCCCAATTCCGACTAAATTTCAGCAAGTCTTTCTCTACACTTCTAAACACCCTTCATGCATCTCTAGCAACTTGTAATCAATCAAATTCATTGTATTCTAACATATTCTAATCCCAAACAACACTAGACAAACCATTAAGTGGTTCTATGCAATGTTTCTAACTTCTTAGCCCATTTGGGACCAAATTTCAACAAGTCTTTCTTCACACTTCTAAATACTCTTCATGCATCTCTAGCTTTTGTTAGAATTCAGATTTATTGTATTCTATGATATTTTAGCACCAAACAACACTAGAAAAGCTGTTTAATGCTTCAAAGTTATGTTTGTAAGTTCTAAGCCCATTTCGGACCAAATTTAAGCAAGTCTTTCTACACACTTCTAAGATATATTCATGCATCTCTAGCAGTTGTAATCAATCAAATTCATTGTATTCTAACACATTATAACTCCAAAAACACTAGCCAAACCATTTACTTCCTCAAAGACATGTTTGTAGGTTCTTAGCCCATTTGAGACCAAATTTCAACAAGTCTTTCTCCACACTTCTAAAAACCCTTCATGCATCTGTAGCACTTGTAATCAATCAAATTTATTGTATTCTAACATATTCTAAGCCCAAACAACACTAGACAAGCCATTTGATGCTTCAAATCAATGGTTGTGGGTTCTTAGCCCATTACGGACCAAATTTCAGCAAGTCTTTCTACAAACTTCTAAACACTCTTCATGCATCTCTAGCACTTGCAATCAACCAAACTCATTGTATTCTAACATATTCTAACCCCAAACAACACTATACAAGCCATTTACTGCTTCAAAGCAATGTTTGTGGGTTCTTAGCCTATTTTGGACCAAATTTTAGCTAGTCTTTCTACACACTTCTAAACACTCTTCATGCATCTCTAGCACTTGTAATCTATCAAATTCATTGTATTCTCATATATTATAACCCCAAAAACACTAGACAACCCATTTAATGCTTCAAAGACATGTTTGTAGGTTCTTAGCCTATATGAGACCAAATTTCAACAAGTCTTTCTCCACAGTTCTAAACACTATTCATGCATCTCTAGCACTTGTAATCATTAAAAACTTTTGTATTCTAACATTTTCAAACCCCAAACAACCTCAGACAATCAATATAATGCTTCAAACCAATGTTTGTGTATTCTATAATATTCTAGCCCCAAACAACACTAGACAAGTTATTTAATGCTTCAAACCAATGTTTGTGGGTTCTTAGCCCAATTCCGACTAAATTTCAGCAAGTCTTTCTACACACTTCTAAACAATCTTCATGCATCTCTAGCACTTGTAATCAATCAAATTTATTTTATTCTAACATATTCTAACCCAAACAACACTAGACAAGCCATTTAATGCTTCAAATCAATGGTTGTGGGTTCTTAGCCCATTTCGGACCAAATTTCAGCAAGTCTTTCTACACACTTCTAAACACTATTCATGCATCTCTAGCACTTGTAATGATTAAAATTTATTGTATTCTAACATATTCTAACCCCAAACAACCTCAGACAATCAATATAATGCTTCAAACCAATGTTTGTATTCTATAATATTCTAGCCCCAAACAACACTAGACAAACTATTTCATGCTTCAAACCAATGTTTGTGTGTTCTTAGCCCAATTCCGACTAAATTTCAGCAAGTCTTTCTCTACACTTCTAAACACCCTTCATGCATCTCTAGCCACTTGTAATCAATCAAATTCATTGTATTCTAACATATTCTAATCCCAAACAACACTAGACAAACCATTAAGTGGTTCTATGCAATGTTTCTAACTTCTTAGCCCATTTGGGACCAAATTTCAACAAGTCTTTCTTCACACTTCTAAATACTCTTCATGCATCTCTAGCTTTTGTTAGAAATCAGATTTATTGTATTCTATAATATTCTAGCCCCAAACAACACTAGGAAAGCCGTTTAATGCTTCAAAGTAATGTTTGTAGGTTCTAAGCCCATTTTGGACCAAATTTCAGCAAGTCTTTCTACACACTTCTAAACAATATTCATGCATCTCTAGCAGTTGTAATCAATCAAATTCATTGTATTCTAACATATTCTCACCCTAAACAACACTAGACAAGCCATTTAATGCTTCAAATCAATGGTTGTGGGTTCTTAGCCCATTTCGGACCAAATTTCAGCAAGTCTTTCTACAAACTTCTAAACACTCTTCATGCATCTCTAGCACTTGCAATCAACCATATTCATAGTATTCTAACATATTCTAACCCCAAACAACACTATACAAGCCATTTACTGCTTCAAAGCAATGTTTGTGGGTTCTTAGCCTATTTCGAACCAAATTTCAGCTAGTCTTTCTACACACTTCTAAACACTCTTCATGCATCTCTAGCACTTGTAATCTATCAAATTCATTGTATTCTCATATATTATAACCCCAAAAACACTAGACAACCCATTTAATGCTTCAAAGACATGTTTGTAGGTTCTTAGCCCATATGAGACCAAATTTCAACAAGTCTTTCTCCACAGTTCTAAACACTATTCATGCATCTCTAAAACTTTTAATCATTAAAAATTATTGCACCTAACATTTTCTAACCCCAAACAACCTCAGACAATCAATATAATGCTTCAAACCAATATTTGTGTATTCTATAATATTCTAGCCCCAAACAACACTAGACAAGCTATTTAATCCTTCAAATCAATGGTTGTGGGTTCTTAGCCCATTTCGGACCAAATTTCAGCAAGTCTTTCTACACACTTCTAAACACTATTCATGCATCTCTAGCACTTGTAATGATTAAAATTTATTGTATTCTAACATATTCTAACCCCAAACAACCTCAGACAATCAATATAATGCTTCAAACCAATGTTTGTATTCTATAATATTCTAGCCCCAAACAACACTAGACAAGCTATTTCATGCTTCAAACCAATGTTTGTGTGTTCTTAGCCCAATTCCGACTAAATTTCAGCAAGTCTTTCTCTACACTTCTAAACACCCTTCATGCATCTCTAGCAACTTGTAATCAATCAAATTCATTGTATTCTAACATATTCTAATCCCAAACAACACTAGACAAACCATTAAGTGGTTCTATGCAATGTTTCTAACTTCTTAGCCCATTTGGGACCAAATTTCAACAAGTCTTTCTTCACACTTCTAAATACTCTTCATGCATCTCTAGCTTTTGTTAGAATTCAGATTTATTGTATTCTATGATATTTTAGCACCAAACAACACTAGAAAAGCTGTTTAATGCTTCAAAGTTATGTTTGTAAGTTCTAAGCCCATTTCGGACCAAATTTAAGCAAGTCTTTCTACACACTTCTAAGATATATTCATGCATCTCTAGCAGTTGTAATCAATCAAATTCATTGTATTCTAACACATTATAACTCCAAAAACACTAGCCAAACCATTTACTTCCTCAAAGACATGTTTGTAGGTTCTTAGCCCATTTGAGACCAAATTTCAACAAGTCTTTCTCCACACTTCTAAAAACCCTTCATGCATCTGTAGCACTTGTAATCAATCAAATTTATTGTATTCTAACATATTCTAAGCCCAAACAACACTAGACAAGCCATTTGATGCTTCAAATCAATGGTTGTGGGTTCTTAGCCCATTACGGACCAAATTTCAGCAAGTCTTTCTACAAACTTCTAAACACTCTTCATGCATCTCTAGCACTTGCAATCAACTAAACTCATTGTATTCTAACATATTCTAACCCCAAACAACACTATACAAGCCATTTACTGCTTCAAAGCAATGTTTGTGGGTTCTTAGCCTATTTTGGACCAAATTTTAGCTAGTCTTTCTACACACTTCTAAACACTCTTCATGCATCTCTAGCACTTGTAATCTATCAAATTCATTGTATTCTCATATATTATAACCCCAAAAACACTAGACAACCCATTTAATGCTTCAAAGACATGTTTGTAGGTTCTTAGCCCATATGAGACCAAATTTCAACAAGTCTTTCTCCACAGTTCTAAACACTATTCATGCATCTCTAGCACTTGTAATCATTAAAAACTTTTGTATTCTAACATTTTCTAACCCCAAACAATCTTAGACAATCAATATAATGCTTCAAACCAATGTTTGTGTATTCTATAATATTCTAGCCCCAAACAACACTAGACAAGCTATTTAATGCTTCAAACCAATGTTTGTGGGTTCTTAGCCCAATTCCGACTAAATTTCAGCAAGTCTTTCTACACACTTCTAAACAATCTTCATGCATCTCTAGCACTTGTAATCAATCAAATTTATTTTATTCTAACATATTCTAACCCAAACAACACTAAACAAGCCATTTAATGCTTCAAATCAATGGTTGTGGGTTCTTAGCCCATTTCGGACCAAATTTCAGCAAGTCTTTCTACACACTTCTAAACACTATTCATGCATCTCTAGCTTTTGTTAGAATTCAGATTTATTGTATTCTATGATATTTTAGCACCAAACAACACTAGAAAAGCTGTTTAATGCTTCAAAGTTATGTTTGTAAGTTCTAAGCCCATTTCGGACCAAATTTAAGCAAGTCTTTCTACACACTTCTAAGATATATTCATGCATCTCTAGCAGTTGTAATCAATCAAATTCATTGTATTCTAACACATTATAACTCCAAAAACACTAGCCAAACCATTTACTTCCTCAAAGACATGTTTGTAGGTTCTTAGCCCATTTGAGACCAAATTTCAACAAGTCTTTCTCCACACTTCTAAAAACCCTTCATGCATCTGTAGCACTTGTAATCAATCAAATTTATTGTATTCTAACATATTCTAAGCCCAAACAACACTAGACAAGCCATTTGATGCTTCAAATCAATGGTTGTGGGTTCTTAGCCCATTACGGACCAAATTTCAGCAAGTCTTTCTACACACTTCTAAACAGTCTTCATGCATCTCTAGAACTTGCAATCAATCAAATTCATTGTATTCTAACATATTCTAACCCCAAACAACACTATACAAGTCATTTACTGCATCAAAGCAATGTTTGTGGGTTCTTAGCCTATTTCGGACCAAATTTCAGCTAGTCTTTCTACACACTTCTAAACACTCTTCATACTTCTCTAGCACTTGTAATCTATCAAATTCATTGTATTCTCATATATTATAACCCCAAAAAACACTAGACAAGCCATTTACTGGTTCAAAGACATGTTTGTAGGCTCTTAGCCCATTTGAGACCAAATTTCAACAAGTCTTTCTCCATACTTCTAAACACTCTTCATGCATCTCTAGCACTTGTAATCAATCAAATATATTGTATTCTAACATTTTCTAACCCCAAACAACCTTAGACAATCCATATAATGCTTCAAACCAATGTTTGTGGGTTCTTAGCCCATTTCCGACAAAATTTTAGCAAGTCTTTCTACACACTTTTAAAAAATATTCATGCATCTCTAGCAACTTGTAATCAATCAAATTCATTGTATTCTAACATATTCTAATCCCAAACAACACTAGACAAACCATTAAGTGGTTCTATGCAATGTTTCTAACTTCTTAGCCCATTTGGGACCAAATTTCAACAAGTCTTTCTCCACACTTCTAAACACTCTTCATGCATCTCTAGCTTTTGTAAGAAATCAGATTTATTGTATTCTATAATATTCTAGCCCCAAACAACACTAGGAAACCTGTTTAATCCTTCAAAATAATGTTTGTAGGTTCTAAGCCCATTTTGGAACAAATTTCAGCAAGTAGTTCTATAAACTTCTAAACAATATTCATGCATCTCTAGCAGTTGTATTCAATCAAATTCATTGTATTCTAACACATTATAACTCCAAAAACACTAGCCAAGCCATTTACTTCTTCAAAGACATGTTTGTAGGTTCTTAGCCCATTTGTGACCAAATTTCAACAAGTCTTTCTCCACACTTCTAAACACTCTTCATGCATCTCTTGCACTTGTAATCAATCAAATTTATTATATTCTAACATATTCTCACCCCAAATAACACTAGACAAGTCATTTAATGCTTCAAATCAATGGTTGTGGGTTCTTAACCCATTTCGGACCAAATTTCAGCAAGTCTTTCTACAAACTTCAAAACACTCTTCATGCATCTCTAGCACTTGCAATCAACCAAACTCATTGTATTCTAACATATTCTAACCCCAAACAACACTATACAAGCCATTTACTGCTTCAAAGCAATGTTTGTGGGTTCTTAGCCTATTTTGGACCAAATTTTAGCTAGTCTTTCTACACACTTCTAAACACTCTTCATGCATCTCTAGCACTTGTAATCTATCAAATTCATTGTATTCTCATATATTATAACCCCAAAAACACTAGACAACCCATTTAATGCTTCAAAGACATGTTTGTAGGTTCTTAGCCCATATGAGACCAAATTTCAACAAGTCTTTCTCCACAGTTCTAAACACTATTCATGCATCTCTAGCACTTGTAATCATTAAAAACTTTTGTATTCTAACATTTTCTAACCCCAAACAACCTCAGACAATCAATATAATGCTTCAAACCAATGTTTGTGTATTCTATAATATTCTAGCCCCAAACAACACTAGACAAGCTATTTAATGCTTCAAACCAATGTTTGTGGGTTCTTAGCCCAATTCCGACTAAATTTCAGCAAGTCTTTCTACACACTTCTAAACAATCTTCATGCATCTCTAGCACTTGTAATCAATCAAATTTATTTTATTCTAACATATTCTAACCCAAACAACACTAAACAAGCCATTTAATGCTTCAAATCAATGGTTGTGGGTTCTTAGCCCATTTCGGACCAAATTTCAGCAAGTCTTTCTACACACTTCTAAACACTATTCATGCATCTCTAGCACTTGTAATGATTAAAATTTATTGTATTCTAACATATTCTAACCCCAAACAACCTCAGACAATCAATATAATGCTTCAAACCAATGTTTGTATTCTATAATATTCTAGCCCCAAACAACACTAGACAAGCTATTTCATGCTTCAAACCAATGTTTGTGTGTTCTTAGCCCAATTCCGACTAAATTTCAGCAAGTCTTTCTCTACACTTCTAAACACCCTTCATGCATCTCTAGCAACTTGTAATCAATCAAATTCATTGTATTCTAACATATTCTAATCCCAAACAACACTAGACAAACCATTAAGTGGTTCTATGCAATGTTTCTAACTTCTTAGCCCATTTGGGACCAAATTTCAACAAGTCTTTCTTCACACTTCTAAATACTCTTCATGCATCTCTAGCTTTTGTTAGAATTCAGATTTATTGTATTCTATGATATTTTAGCACCAAACAACACTAGAAAAGCTGTTTAATGCTTCAAAGTTATGTTTGTAAGTTCTAAGCCCATTTCGGACCAAATTTAAGCAAGTCTTTCTACACACTTCTAAGATATATTCATGCATCTCTAGCAGTTGTAATCAATCAAATTCATTGTATTCTAACACATTATAACTCCAAAAACACTAGCCAAACCATTTACTTCCTCAAAGACATGTTTGTAGGTTCTTAGCCCATTTGAGACCAAATTTCAACAAGTCTTTCTCCACACTTCTAAAAACCCTTCATGCATCTGTAGCACTTGTAATCAATCAAATTTATTGTATTCTAACATATTCTAAACCCAAACAACACTAGACAAGCCATTTGATGCTTCAAATCAATGGTTGTGGGTTCTTAGCCCATTACGGACCAAATTTCAGCAAGTCTTTCTACAAACTTCTAAACACTCTTCATGCATCTCTAGCACTTGCAATCAACCAAACTCATTGTATTCTAACATATTCTAACCCCAAACAACACTATACAAGCCATTTACTGCTTCAAAGCAATGTTTGTGGGTTCTTAGCCTATTTTGGACCAAATTTTAGCTAGTCTTTCTACACACTTCTAAACACTCTTCATGCATCTCTAGCACTTGTAATCTATCAAATTCATTGTATTCTCATATATTATAACCCCAAAAACACTAGACAACCCATTTAATGCTTCAAAGACATGTTTGTAGGTTCTTAGCCTATATGAGACCAAATTTCAACAAGTCTTTCTCCACAGTTCTAAACACTATTCATGCATCTCTAGCACTTGTAATCATTAAAAACTTTTGTATTCTAACATTTTCAAACCCCAAACAACCTCAGACAATCAATATAATGCT
The DNA here is from genome assembly GCA_036452645.1 of Capsella bursa-pastoris. NCBI lineage: Eukaryota > Viridiplantae > Streptophyta > Magnoliopsida > Brassicales > Brassicaceae > Capsella > Capsella bursa-pastoris. The sequence goes on from CP144192.1 coordinate 8,963,484, forward strand.
TCAAACCAATGTTTGTGTATTCTATAATATTCTAGCCCCAAACAACACTAGACAAGCTATTTAATGCTTCAAACCAATGTTTGTGGGTTCTTAGCCCAATTCCGACTAAATTTCAGCAAGTCTTTCTACACACTTCTAAACAATCTTCATGCATCTCTAGCACTTGTAATCAATCAAATTTATTTTATTCTAACATATTCTAACCCAAACAACACTAGACAAGCCATTTAATGCTTCAAATCAATGGTTGTGGGTTCTTAGCCCATTTCGGACCAAATTTCAGCAAGTCTTTCTACACACTTCTAAACACTATTCATGCATCTCTAGCACTTGTAATGATTAAAATTTATTGTATTCTAACATATTCTAACCCCAAACAACCTCAGACAATCAATATAATGCTTCAAACCAATGTTTGTATTCTATAATATTCTAGCCCCAAACAACACTAGACAAGCTATTTCATGCTTCAAACCAATGTTTGTGTGTTCTTAGCCCAATTCCGACTAAATTTCAGCAAGTCTTTCTCTACACTTCTAAACACCCTTCATGCATCTCTAGCCACTTGTAATCAATCAAATTCATTGTATTCTAACATATTCTAATCCCAAACAACACTAGACAAACCATTAAGTGGTTCTATGCAATGTTTCTAACTTCTTAGCCCATTTGGGACCAAATTTCAACAAGTCTTTCTTCACACTTCTAAATACTCTTCATGCATCTCTAGCTTTTGTTAGAAATCAGATTTATTGTATTCTATAATATTCTAGCCCCAAACAACACTAGGAAAGCCGTTTAATGCTTCAAAGTAATGTTTGTAGGTTCTAAGCCCATTTTGGACCAAATTTCAGCAAGTCTTTCTACACACTTCTAAACAATATTCATGCATCTCTAGCAGTTGTAATCAATCAAATTCATTGTATTCTAACATATTCTCACCCTAAACAACACTAGACAAGCCATTTAATGCTTCAAATCAATGGTTGTGGGTTCTTAGCCCATTTCGGACCAAATTTCAGCAAGTCTTTCTACAAACTTCTAAACACTCTTCATGCATCTCTAGCACTTGCAATCAACCATATTCATAGTATTCTAACATATTCTAACCCCAAACAACACTATACAAGCCATTTACTGCTTCAAAGCAATGTTTGTGGGTTCTTAGCCTATTTCGAACCAAATTTCAGCTAGTCTTTCTACACACTTCTAAACACTCTTCATGCATCTCTAGCACTTGTAATCTATCAAATTCATTGTATTCTCATATATTATAACCCCAAAAACACTAGACAACCCATTTAATGCTTCAAAGACATGTTTGTAGGTTCTTAGCCCATATGAGACCAAATTTCAACAAGTCTTTCTCCACAGTTCTAAACACTATTCATGCATCTCTAGCACTTTTAATCATTAAAAATTATTGCACCTAACATTTTCTAACCCCAAACAACCTCAGACAATCAATATAATGCTTCAAACCAATATTTGTGTATTCTATAATATTCTAGCCCCAAACAACACTAGACAAGCTATTTAATGCTTCAAACCAATTTTTGTGGGTTCTTAGCCCAATTCCGACTAAATTTCAGCAAGTCTTTCTACACACTTCTAAACACTCTTCATGCATCTCTAGCACTTGTAATCTATCAAATTAATTGTATTCTCATATATTATAACCCCAAAAAACACTAGACAAGCCATTTACTGCTTCAAAGACATGTTTGTAGGTTCTTAGCCCATTTGAGACTAAATTTCAACAAGTCTTTCTCCACACTTCTAAACAGTCTCCATGCATCTCTAGCACTTGTAATCAATCAAATTTATTGTATTCTAACATTTTCTAACCCCAAACAACCTCAGACAATCCATATAATGCTTCAAACCAATGTTTGTGGGTTCTTAGCCCATTTCCGACTAAATTTCAGCAAGTTTTTCTACACACTTCTAAAAAATATTCACGCATTTCTAGCACTTGTAATCAATCAAATTCATTGTATTCTAAAATATTCCAATCTCAAACAACACTAGAAAAACCATTAAGTGGTTCTATGCAATGTTTCTAACTTCTTATAGCCCATTTGGGACCAAATTTCAACAAGTCTTTCTCCACACTTCTAAACACTCTTCATGCATCTCTAGCTTTTGTAAGAAATCAGATTTATTGTATTCTATAATATTCTAGACCCAAACAACACTAGGAAACCAGTTTAATCCTTCAAAATAATGTTTGTAGGTTCTAAGCCCATTTTGGAACAAATTTCAGCAAGTAGTTCTACACACTTCTAAACAATATTCATGCATCTCTAGCAGTTGTAATCAATCAAATTCATTGTATTCTAACACATTATAACTCCAAAAACACTAGCCAAGCCATTTACTTCTTCAAAGACATGTTTGTAGGTTCTTAGCCCATTTGGGACCAAATTTCAACAAGTCTTTCTCCACACTTCTAAACACTCTTCATGCATCTCTTGCACTTGTAATCAATCAAATTTATTATATTCTAACATATTCTCACCCCAAACAACACTAGACAAGCCATTTAATGCTTCAAATCAATGGTTGTGGGTTCTTAACCCATTTCGGACTAAATTTCAGCAAGTCTTTCTACAAACTTCTAAACACTCTTCATGCATCTCTAGCACTTGCAATCAACCAAATTCATTGTATTCTAACATATTCTAACCCCAAACAACACTATACAAGCCATTTACTGCTTCAAAGCAATGTTTGTGGGTTCTTAGCCTATTTTGGACCAAATTTCAGCTAGTCTTTCTACACACTTCTAAACACTCTTCATGCATTTCTAGCACTTGTAATCTATCAAATTCATTGTATTCTCATATATTATAACCCCAAAAACACTAGACAACCCATTTAATGCTTCAAAGACATGTTTGTAGGTTCTTAGCCCATATGAGACCAAATTGCAACAAGTCTTTCTCCACAGTTCTAAACACTATTCATCCATCTCTAGCACTTGTAATCATTAAAATTTATTGTATTCTAACATTTTCTAACCCCAAACAACCTCAGACAATCAATATAAAGCTTCAAACCAATGTTTGTGTATTCTATAATATTCTAGCCCCAAACAACACTAGACAAACTATTTAATGCTTCAAACCAATGTTTGTGGGTTCTTAGCCCAATTCCGACTAAATTTCACCAAGTCTTTCTACACACTTCTAAACACTCTTCATGCATCTCTAGCACTTGTAATCAATCATTTTATTCTAACATATTCTAACCCAAACAACACTAGACAAGCCATTTAATGCTTCAAATCAATGGTTGTGGGTTCTTAGCCCATTTCGGACCAAATTTCAGCAAGTCTTTCTACACACTTCTAAACACTATTCATGCATCTATAGCACTTGTAATCGATCAAATTAATTGTATTCTCATATATTATAACCCCAAAAAACACTAGACAAGCCATTTACTGCTTCAAAGACATGTTTGAAGGTTCTTAGCCCATTTGAGACTAAATTTCAACAAGTCTTTCTCCACACTTCTAAACACTCTCCAAGCATCTCTAGCACTTGTAATCAATCAAATTTATTGTATTCTAACATTTTCTAACCCCAAACAACCTCAGACAATCCATATAATGCTTCAAACCAATGTTTGTGGGTTCTTAGCCCATTTCCGACTAAATTTCAGCAAGTCTTTCTACACACTTCTAAAAAATATTCACGCATTTCTAGCACTTGTAATCAATCAAATTCATTGTATTCTAAAATATTCTAATCTCAAACAACACTAGACAAACCATTAAGTGGTTCTATGCAATGTTTCTAACTTCTTATAGCCCATTTGGGACCAAATTTCAACAAGTCTTTCTCCACACTTCTAAACACTCTTCATGCATCTCTAGCTTTTGTAAGAAATCAGATTTATTGTATTCTATAATATTCTAGCCCCAAACAACACTAGGAAACCTGTTTAATCCTTCAAAATAATGTTTGTAGGTTCTAAGCCCATTTTGGAACAAATTTCAGCAAGTAGTTCTACACACTTCTAAACAATATTCATGCATCTCTAGCATTTGTAATCAATCAAATTCATTGTATTCTAACTTATTCTAATCCCAAACAACACTAGATAAACCATTTAGTGGTTCAATGCAATGTTTATGAGTTCTTAACCCATTTAGTACCAAATTACAACAAGTCTTTCTCCACACTTCTAAACACTCTTTGTGCATCTCTAGAACTTGTAATCAAACAAATTTATTGTATTCTAACATATTCTAATCCCAAACAACACTAAACAAACCATTAAGTGGTTCTATGCAATGTTTCTAACTTCTTAGCCCATTTGGGACCAAATTTCAACAAGTCTTTCTTCACACTTCTAAAAACTCTTCATGCATCTCTAGCTTTTGTTAGAAATCAGATTTATTGTATTCTATAATATTCTAGCCCCAAACAACACTAGGAAAGCCGTTTAATGCTTCAAAGTAATGTTTGTTGGTTCTAAGCCCATTTTGGACCAAATTTCACCAAGTCTTTCTACACACTTCTAAACAATATTCATGCATCTCTAGCAATTGTAATCAATCAAATTCATTGTATTCTAACACATTATAACTCCAAAAACACTAGCAAAGCCATTTACTTCTTCATAGACATGTTTGTAGGTTCTTAGCCCATTTGGGAACAAATTTCAACAAGTCTTTCTCCATACTTCTAAACACCCTTCATGCATCTCTAGCAGTTGTAATCAATCAAATTATTGTATTCTAACATATTCTCACCCTAAACAACACTAGACAAGCCATTTAATGCGTCAAATCAATGGTTGTGGGTTCTTAGCCCATTTCGGACCAAATTTCAGCAAGTGTTTCTACAAACTTCTAAACACTCTTCATGCATCTCTAGCACTTGCAATCAACCAAATTCATAGTATTCTAACATATTCTAACCCCAAACAACACTATACAAGCCATTTACTGCTTCAAAGCAATGTTTGTGGGTTCTTAGCCTATTTCGGACCAAATTTCAGCTAGTCTTTCTACACACTTCTAAACACTCTTCATGCATCTCTAGCACTTGTAATCTATCAAATTCATTGTATTCTCATATATTATAACCCCAAAAACACTAGACAACCCATTTAATGCTTCAAAGACATGTTTGTAGGTTCTTAGCCCATATGAGACCAAATTTCAACAAGTCTTTCTCCACAGTTCTAAACACTATTCATGCATCTCTAGCAGTTGTAATCATTAAAATTTATTGTATTCTAACATTTTCTAACCCCAAACAACCTCAGACAATCAATATAATGCTTCAAACCAATGTTTGTGTATTCTATAATATTCTAGCCCCAAACAACACTAGACAAGCTATTTAATGCTTCAAACCAATTTTTGTGGGTTCTTAGCCCAATTCCGACTAAATTTCAGCAAGTCTTTCTACACACTTCTAAACACTCTTCATGCATCTCTAGCACTTGTAATCTATCAAATTAATTGTATTCTCATATATTATAACCCCAAAAAACACTAGACAAGCCATTTACTGCTTCAAAGACATGTTTGTAGGTTCTTAGCCCATTTGAGACTAAATTTCAACAAGTCTTTCTCCACACTTCTAAACACTCTCCATGCATCTCTAGCACTTGTAATCAATCAAATTTATTGTATTCTAACATTTTCTAACCCCAAACAACCTTATACAATCCATATAATGCTTCAAACCAATGTTTGTGGGTTCTTAGCCCATTTCCGACTAAATTTCAGCAAGTCTTTCTACACACTTCTAAAAAATATTCACGCATCTCTAGCACTTGTAATCAATCAAATTCATTGTATTCTAAAATATTCTAATCTCAAACAACACTAGACAAACCATTAAGTGGTTCTATGCAATGTTTCTAACTTCTTATAGCCCATTAGGGACCAAATTTCAACAAGTCTTTCTCCACACTTCTAAACACTCTTCATGCATCTCTAGCTTTTGTAAGAAATCATATTTATTGTATTCTATAATATTCTAGCCCCAAACAACACTAGGAAACCTGTTTAATCCTTCAAAATAATGTTTGTAGGTTCTAAGCCCATTTTGGAACAAATTTCAGCAAGTAGTTCTACACACTTCTAAACAATATTCATGCATCTCTAGCACTAGCCAAGCCATTTACTTCTTCAAAGACATGTTTGTAGGTTCTTAGCCCATTTGGGACCAAATTTCAACAAGTCTTTCTCCACACTTCTAAACACTCTTCATGCATCTCTTGCACTTGTAATCAATCAAATTTATTATATTCTAACATATTCTCACCCCAAACAACACTAGACAAGCCATTTAATGCTTCAAATCAATGGTTGTGGGATCTTAACCCATTTCGGACCAAATTTCAGCAAGTCTTTCTACAAACTTCTAAATACTCTTCATGCATCTCTAGCACTTGCAATCAACCAAACTCATTGTATTCTAACATATTCTAACCCCAAACAACACTATACAAGCCATTTACTGCTTCAAAGCAATGTTTGTGGGTTCTTAGCCTATTTTAGACCAAATTTCAGCTAGTCTTTCTACACACTTCTAAACACTCTTCATGCATCTCTAGCACTTGTAATCTATCAAATTCATTGTATTCTCATATGTTATAACCCTAAAAACACTACACAACCCATTTAATGCTTCAAAGACATGTTTGTAGGTTCTTAGCCCATATGAGACCAAATTTCAACAAGTCTTTCTCCACAGTTCTAAACACTATTCATGCATCTCTAGCACTTGTAATCATTAAAATTTATTGTATTCTAACATTTTCTAACCCCAAACAACCTCAGACAATCAATATAATGCTTCAAACCAATGTTTGTGTATTCTATAATATTCTAGCCCCAAACAACACTAGACAAACTATTTAATGCTTCAAACCAATGTTTGTGGGTTCTTAGCCCAATTCCGACTAAATTTCAGCAAGTCTTTTTACACACTTCTAAACACTCTTCATGCATCTCTAGCACTTGTAATCAATCAAATTTATTTTATTCTAACATATTCTAACCCAAACAACACTAGACAAGCCATTTAATGCTTCAAATCAATGGTTGTGGGTTCTTAGCCCATTTCGGACCAAATTTCAGCAAGTCTTTCTACACACTTCTAAACACTATTCATGCATCTCTAGCACTTGTAATCATTAAAATTTATTGTATTCTAACATATTCTAACCCCAAACAACCTCAGACAATCAATATAATGCTTTAAACCAATGTTTGTGTATTCTATAATATTCTAGCCCCAAACAACACTAGACAAGCTATTTCATGCTTCAAACCAATGTTTGTGGGTTCTTAGCCCAATTCCGACTAAATTTAAGCAAGTCTTTCTCTACACTTCTAAACACCCTACATGCATCTCTAGCAATTGTAATCAATCAAATTTATTTTATTCTAACATATTCTAACCCCAAACAACACTAGACAAGCCATTTAATGCTTCAAATCAATGGTTGTGGGTTCTTAGCCCATTTCGGACCAAATTTCAGCAAGTCTTTCTACACACTTCTAAAAAATATTTATGCATCTCTAGCACTTGTAATCAATCAAATTCATTGTATTCTAACATATTCTAATCCCAAACAACACTAGATAAACCATTTAGTGGTTCAATGCAATGTTTATGAGTTCTTAATCCATTTGGGACCAAATTATAACAAGTCTTTCTCCACACTTCTAAACACTCTTTGTGCATCTCTAGAACTTGTAATCAAACAAATTTATTGTATTCTAACATATTCTAACTCCAAACAACACTAGACAAGCCATTTAATGCTTCAAATCAATGGTTGTGGGTTCTTAGCCCATTTTGGACCCAATTTCAGCAAGTCTTTCTACACACTTCTAAACACTCTTCATGCATCTCTAGCACTTGTAATCTATCAAATTCATTGTATTCTCATATATTATAACCCCAAAAAACACTAGACAACCCATTTAATGCTTCAAAGACATGTTTGTAGGTTCTTAGCCCATATAAGACCAAATTTCAACAAGTCTTTCTCCACACTTATAAACACTCTTCATGCATCTCTAGCACTTGTAATCAATCAAATTTATTGTATTCTAACATATTCTAACCCCAAACAACACTAGACAAGCCATTTAATTCTTCAAATCAATGTTTGTAGGTTCTTAGCCCATTTTGGACCAAATTTCAGCAAGCTTTTCTACACATTTCTAAACATTCTTCATGCATCTCTAGAACTTGCAATCAATCAAATTCATTGTATTCTCATATATTATAACCCCAAAAAACACTAGACAAGCCATTTACTGCTTTAAAGACATGTTTGTAGGTTCTTAGCCCATTTGAGACCAAATTTCAACAAGTCTTTCTCCACACTTCTAAACACTCTTCATGCATCTCTAGCACTTGTAATCAATAAAAATTATTGTATTCTAACAATTTCTAACCCCAAACAACCTTAGACAATCCATATAATGCTTCAAACCAATGTTTGTGGGTTCTTAGCCCATTTCCGACAAAATTTTAGCAAGTCTTTCTACACACTTCTAAAAAATATTCATGCATCTCTAGCAACTTGTAATCAATCAAATTCATTGTATTCTAACATATTCTAATCCCAAACAACACTAGACAAACCATTAAGTGGTTCTATGCAATGTTTCTAACTTCTTAGACCATTTGGGACCAAATTTCAACAAGTCTTTCTTCACACTTTTAAAAACTCTTCATGCATCTCTAGCTTTTGTTAGAAATCAGATTTATTGTATTCTATAATATTCTAGCCCCAAACAACACTAGGAAAGCCGTTTAATGCTTCAAAGTAATGTTTGTAGGTTCTAAGCCCATTTTGGACCAAATTTCAGCAAGTCTTTCTACACACTTCTAAACAATATTCATGCATCTCTAGCAGTTGTAATCAATCAAATTCATTGTATTCTAACACATTATAACTCCAAAAACACTAGCCAAGCCATTTGCTTCTTCACAGACATTTTTGTAGGTTCTAGCCCATTTGGGAACAAATTTTAACAAGTCTTTCTCCACACTTTTAAACACCCTTCATGCATCTCTAGCAGTTGTAATCAATCAAATTATTGTATTCTAACATATTCTCACCCTAAACAACACTAGAAAAGCCATTTAATGCTTCAAATCAATGGTTGTAGGTTCTTAGCCCATTTCGGACCAAATTTCGGCAAGTCTTTCTACAAACTTCTAAACACACTTCATGCATCTCTAGCACTTGCAATCAACCAAATTCATAGTATTCTAACATATTCTAACCCCAAACAACACTATACAAGCCATTTACTGCTTCAAAGCAATGGTTGTGGGTTCTTAGCCTATTTTGGACCAAATTTCAGCTAGTCTTTCTACACACTTCTAAACACTCTTCATGCATCTCTAGCACTTGTAATCTATCAAATTCATTGTATTCTCATATATTATAACCCCAAAAACACTAGACAACCCATTTAATGCTTCAAAGACATGTTTGTAGGTTCTTAGCCCATATGAGACCAAATTTCAACAAGTCTTTCTCCACAGTTCTAAATACTATTCATGCATCTCTAGCACTTGTAATCATTAAAAATTATTGTATTCTAACATTTTCTAACCCCAAACAACCTCAGACAATCAATTTAATGCTTCAAACCAATGTTTGTGTATTCTATAATATTCTAGCCCCAAACAACACTAGACAAGCTATTTAATGCTTCAAACCAATTTTTGTGGGTTCTTAGCCCAATTCCGACTAAATTTCAGCAAGTCTTTCTACACACTTCTAAACACTCTTCATGCATCTCTAGCACTTGTAATCTATCAAATTAATCGTATTCTCATATATTATAACCCCAAAAAACACTAGACAAGCCATTTACTGCTTCAAAGACATGTTTGTAGGTTCTTAGCCCATTTGAGACTAAATTTCAACAAGTCTTTCTCCACACTTCTAAACACTCTCCATGCATCTCTAGCACTTGTAATCAATCAAATTTATTGTATTCTAACATTTTCTAACCCCAAACAACCTTAGACAATCCATATAATGCTTCAAACCAATGTTTGTGGGTTCTTAGCCCATTTCCGACTAAATTTCAGCAAGTCTTTCTACACACTTCTAAAAAATATTTACGCATCTCTAGCACTTGTAATCAATCAAATTCATTGTATTCTAAAATATTCTAATCTCAAACAACACTAGACAAACCATTAAGTGGTTCTATGCAATGTTTCTAACTTCTTATAGCCCATTTGGGACCAAATTTCAACAAGTCTTTCTCCACACTTCTAAACACTCTTCATGCATCTCTAGCTTTTGTAAGAAATCATATTTATTGTATTCTATAATATTCTAGCCCCAAACAACACTAGGAAACCTGTTTAATCCTTCAAAATAATGTTTGTAGGTTCTAAGCCCATTTTGGAACAAATTTCAGCAAGTAGTTCTACACACTTCTAAACAATATTCATGCATCTCTAGCACTAGCCAAGCCATTTACTTCTTCAAAGACATGTTTGTAGGTTCTTAGCCCATTTGGGACCAAATTACAACAAGTCTTTCTCCACACTTCTAAACACTCATCATGCATCTCTTGCACTTGTAATCAATCAAATTTATTATATTCTAACATATTCTCACCCCAAACAACACTAGACAAGCCATTTAATGCTTCAAATCAATGGTTATGGGATCTTAACCCATTTCGGACCAAATTTCAGCAAGTCTTTCTACAAACTTCTAAACACTCTTCATGCATCTCTAGCACTTGCAATCAACCAAACTCATAGTATTCTAACATATTCTAACCCCAAACAACACTATACAAGCCATTTACTGCTTCAAAGCAATGGTTGTGGGTTCTTAGCCTATTTTGGACCAAATTTCAGCTAGTCTTTCTACACACTTCTAAACACTCTTCATGCATCTCTAGCACTTGTAATCTATCAAATTCATTGTATTCTCATATATTATAACCCCAAAAACACTAGACAACCCATTTAATGCTTCAAAGACATGTTTGTAGGTTCTTAGCCCATATGAGACCAAATTTCAACAAGTCTTTCTCCACAGTTCTAAACACTATTCATGCATCTCTAGCACTTGTAATCATTAAAATTTATTGTATTCTAACATTTTCTAACCCCAAACAACCTCAGACAATCAATATAATGCTTCAAACCAATGTTTGTGTATTCTATAATATTCTAGCCCCAAACAACACTAGACAAACTATTTAATGCTTCAAACCAATGTTTGTGGGTTCTTAGCCCAATTCCGACTAAATTTCAGCAAGTCTTTCTACACACTTCTAAACACTCTTCATGCATCTCTAGCACTTGTAATCAATCAAATTTATTTTATTCTAACATATTCTAACCCAAACAACACTAGACAAGCCATTTAATGCTTCAAATCAATGGTTGTGGGTTCTTAGCCCATTTCGGACCAAATTTCAGCAAGTCTTTCTACACACTTCTAAACACTATTCATGCATCTCTAGCACTTGTAATCATTAAAATTTATTGTATTCTAACATATTCTAACCCCAAACAACCTCAGACAATCAATATAATGCTTCAAACCAATGTTTGTGTATTCTATAATATTCTAGCCCCAAACAACACTAGACAAGCTATTTCATGCTTCAAACCAATGTTTGTGGGTTCTTAGCCCAATTCCGACTAAATTTAAGCAAGTCTTTCTCTACACTTCTAAACACCCTACATGCATCTCTAGCAATTGTAATCAATCAAATTTATTTTATTCTAACATATTCTAACCCCAAACAACACTAGACAAGCCATTTAATGCTTCAAATCAATGGTTGTGGGTTCTTAGCCCATTTCGGACCAAATTTCAGCAAGTCTTTCTACACACTTCTAAAAAATATTTATGCATCTCTAGCACTTGTAATCAATCAAATTCATTGTATTCTAACATATTCTAATCCCAAACAACACTAGATAAACCATTTAGTGGTTCAATGCAATGTTTATGAGTTCTTAATCCATTTGGGACCAAATTATAACAAGTCTTTCTCCACACTTCTAAACACTCTTTGTGCATCTCTAGAACTTGTAATCAAACAAATTTATTGTATTCTAACATATTCTAACTCCAAACAACACTAGACAAGCCATTTAATGCTTCAAATCAATGGTTGTGGGTTCTTGGCCCATTTTGGACCCAATTTCAGCAAGTCTTTCTACACACTTCTAAACACTCTTCATGCATCTCTAGCACTTGTAATCTATCAAATTCATTGTATTCTCATATATTATAACCCCAAAAAACACTAGACAACCCATTTAATGCTTCAAAGACATGTTTGTAGGTTCTTAGCCCATATAAGACCAAATTTCAACAAGTCTTTCTCCACATTTCTAAACACCCTTCATGCATCTCTAGCACTTGTAATCAATCAAATTTATTGTATTCTAACATATTCTAACCCCAAACAACACTAGACAAGCCATTTAATGCTTCAAATCAATGGTTGTAGGTTCTTAGCCCATTTCGGACCAAATTTCAGCCAGTCTTTCTACACACTTCTAAACACTCTTCATGCATCTCTAGAACTTGCAATCAATCAAATTCATTGTATTCTCATATATTATAACCCCAAAAAACACTAGACAAGCCATTTACTGCTTCAAAGACATGTTTGTAGGTTCTTAGCCCATTTGAGACCAAATTTCAACAAGTCTTTCTCCACACTTCTAAACACTCTTCATGCATCTCTAGCACTTGTAATCAATAAAAATTATTGTATTCTAACAATTTCTAACCCCAAACAACCTTAGACAATCCATATAATGCTTCAAACCAATGTTTGTGGGTTCTTAGCCCATTTCCGACAAAATTTTAGCAAGTCTTTCTACACACTTCTAAAAAATATTCATGCATCTCTAGCAACTTGTAATCAATCAAATTCATTGTATTCTAACATATTCTAACCCCAAACAACAATAGACAAACCATTAAGTGGTTCTATGCAATGTTTCTAACTTCTTAGACCATTTGGGACCAAATTTCAACAAGTCTTTCTACACACTTCTAAAAACTCTTCATGCATCTCTAGCTTTTGTTAGAAATCAGATTTATTGTATTCTATAATATACTAGCCCCAAACAACACTAGGAAAGCCGTTTAATGCTTCAAAGTAATGTTTGTAGGTTCTAAGCCCATTTTGGACCAAATTTTAGCAAGTCTTTCTACACACTTCTAAACAATATTCATGCATCTCTAGCAGTTGTAATCAATCAAATTCATTGTATTCTAACACATTATAACTCCAAAAACACTAGCCAAGCCATTTGCTTCTTCACAGACATTTTTGTAGGTTCTTAGCCCATTTGGGAACAAATTTCAACAAGTCTTTCTCCACACTTCTAAACACCCTTCATGCATCTCTAGCAGTTGTAATCAATCAAATTATTGTATTCTAACATATTCTCACCCTAAACAACACTAGAAAAGCCATTTAATGCTTCAAATCAATGGTTGTAGGTTCTTAGCCCATTTCGGACCAAATTTCGGCAAGTCTTTCTACAAACTTCTAAACACACTTCATGCATCTCTAGCACTTGCAATCAACCAAATTCATAGTATTCTAACATATTCTAACCCCAAACAACACTATACAAGCCATTTACTGCTTCAAAGCAATGGTTGTGGGTTCTTAGCCTATTTTGGACCAAATTTCAGCTAGTCTTTCTACACACTTCTAAACACTCTTCATGCATCTCTAGCACTTGTAATCTATCAAATTCATTGTATTCTCATATATTATAACCCCAAAAACACTAGACAACCCATTTAATGCTTCAAAGACATGTTTGTAGGTTCTTAGCCCATATGAGACCAAATTTCAACAAGTCTTTCTCCACAGTTCTAAACACTATTCATGCATCTCTAGCACTTGTAATCATTAAAAATTATTGTATTCTAACATTTTCTAACCCCAAACAACCTCAGACAATCAATTTAATGCTTCAAACCAATGTTTGTGTATTCTATAATATTCTAGCCCCAAACAACACTAGACAAGCTATTTAATGCTTCAAACCAATTTTTGTGGGTTCTTAGCCCAATTCCGACTAAATTTCAGCAAGTCTTTCTACACACTTCTAAACACTCTTCATGCATCTCTAGCACTTGTAATCTATCAAATTAATCGTATTCTCATATATTATAACCCCAAAAAACACTAGACAAGCCATTTACTGCTTCAAAGACATGTTTGTAGGTTCTTAGCCCATTTGAGACTAAATTTCAACAAGTCTTTCTCCACACTTCTAAACACTCTCCATGCATCTCTAGCACTTGTAATCAATCAAATTTATTGTATTCTAACATTTTCTAACCCCAAACAACCTTAGACAATCCATATAATGCTTCAAACCAATTTTTGTGGGTTCTTAGCCAAATTCCGACTAAATTTCAGCAAGTCTTTCTACACACTTCTAAAAAATATTCACGCATCTCTAGCACTTGTAATCAATCAAATTCATTGTATTCTAAAATATTCTAATCTCAAACAACACTAGACAAACCATTAAGTGGTTCTATGCAATGTTTCTAACTTCTTATAGCCCATTTGGGACCAAATTTCAACAAGTCTTTCTCCACACTTCTAAACACTCTTCATGCATCTCTAGCTTTTGTAAGAAATCATATTTATTGTATTCTATAATATTCTAGCCCCAAACAACACTAGGAAACCTGTTTAATCCTTCAAAATAATGTTTGTAGGTTCTAAGCCCATTTTGGAACAAATTTCAGCAAGTAGTTCTACACACTTCTAAACAATATTCATGCATCTCTAGCACTAGCCAAGCCATTTACTTCTTCAAAGACATGTTTGTAGGTTCTTAGCCCATTTGGGACCAAATTACAACAAGTCTTTCTCCACACTTCTAAACACTCATCATGCATCTCTTGCACTTGTAATCAATCAAATTTATTATATTCTAACATATTCTCACCCCAAACAACACTAGACAAGCCATTTAATGCTTCAAATCAATGGTTGTGGGATCTTAACCCATTTCGGACCAAATTTCAGCAAGTCTTTCTACAAACTTCTAAACACTCTTCATGCATCTCTAGCACTTGCAATCAACCAAACTCATTGTATTCTAACATATTCTAACCCCAAACAACACTATACAAGCCATTTACTGCTTCAAAGCAATGTTTGTGGGTTCTTAGCCTATTTTAGACCAAATTTCAGCTAGTCTTTCTACACACTTCTAAACACTCTTCATGCATCTCTAGCACTTGTAATCTATCAAATTCATTGTATTCTCATATGTTATAACCCTAAAAACACTACACAACCCATTTAATGCTTCAAAGACATATTTGTAGGTTCTTAGCCCATATGAGACCAAATTTCAACAAGTCTTTCTCCACAGTTCTAAACACTATTCATGCATCTCTAGCACTTGTAATCATTAAAATTTATTGTATTCTAACATTTTCTAACCCCAAACAACCTCAGACAATCAATATAATGCTTCAAACCAATGTTTGTGTATTCTATAATATTCTAGCCCCAAACAACACTAGACAAACTATTTAATGCTTCAAACCAATGTTTGTGGGTTCTTAGCCCAATTCCGACTAAATTTCAGCAAGTCTTTCTACACACTTCTAAACACTCTTCATGCATCTCTAGCACTTGTAATCAATCAAATTTATTTTATTCTAACATATTCTAACCCAAACAACACTAGACAAGCCATTTAATGCTTCAAATCAATGGTTGTGGGTTCTTAGCCCATTTCGGACCAAATTTCAGCAAGTCTTTCTACACACTTCTAAACACTATTCATGCATCTCTAGCACTTGTAATCATTAAAATATATTGTATTCTAACATATTCTAACCCCAAACAACCTCAGACAATCAATATAATGCTTCAAACCAATGTTTGTGTATTCTATAATATTCTAGCCCCAAACAACACTAGACAAGCTATTTCATGCTTCAAACCAATGTTTGTGGGTTCTTAGCCCAATTCCGACTAAATTTAAGCAAGTCTTTCTCTACACTTCTAAACACCCTACATGCATCTCTAGCAATTGTAATCAATCAAATTTATTGTATTCTAACATTTTCTAACCCCAAACAACCTTAGACAATCCATATAATGCTTCAAACCAATTTTTGTGGGTTCTTAGCCCAATTCCGACTAAATTTCAGCAAGTCTTTCTACACACTTCTAAAAAATATTCACGCATCTCTAGCACTTGTAATCAATCAAATTCATTGTATTCTAAAATATTCTAATCTCAAACAACACTAGACAAACCATTAAGTGGTTCTATGCAATGTTTCTAACTTCTTATAGCCCATTTGGGACCAAATTTCAACAAGTCTTTCTCCACACTTCTAAACACTCTTCATGCATCTCTAGCTTTTGTAAGAAATCATATTTATTGTATTCTATAATATTCTAGCCCCAAACAACACTAGGAAACCTGTTTAATCCTTCAAAATAATGTTTGTAGGTTCTAAGCCCATTTTGGAACAAATTTCAGCAAGTAGTTCTATACACTTCTAAACAATATTCATGCATCTCTAGCACTAGCCAAGCCATTTACTTCTTCAAAGACATGTTTGTAGGTTCTTAGCCCATTTGGGACCAAATTACAACAAGTCTTTCTCCACACTTCTAAACACTCATCATGCATCTCTTGCACTTGTAATCAATCAAATTTATTATATTCTAACATATTCTCACCCCAAACAACACTAGACAAGCCATTTAATGCTTCAAATCAATGGTTGTGGGATCTTAACCCATTTCGGACCAAATTTCAGCAAGTCTTTCTACAAACTTCTAAACACTCTTCATGCATCTCTAGCACTTGCAATCAACCAAACTCATTGTATTCTAACATATTCTAACCCCAAACAACACTATACAAGCCATTTACTGCTTCAAAGCAATGTTTGTGGGTTCTTAGCCTATTTTAGACCAAATTTCAGCTAGTCTTTCTACACACTTCTAAACACTCTTCATGCATCTCTAGCACTTGTAATCTATCAAATTCATTGTATTCTCATATGTTATAACCCTAAAAACACTACACAACCCATTTAATGCTTCAAAGACATGTTTGTACGTTCTTAGCCCATATGAGACCAAATTTCAACAAGTCTTTCTCCACAGTTCTAAACACTATTCATGCATCTCTAGCACTTGTAATCATTAAAATTTATTGTATTCTAACATTTTCTAACCCCAAACAACCTCAGACAATCAATATAATGCTTCAAACCAATGTTTGTGTATTCTATAATATTCTAGCCCCAAACAACACTAGACAAACTATTTAATGCTTCAAACCAATGTTTGTGGGTTCTTAGCCCAATTCCGACTAAATTTCAGCAAGTCTTTCTACACACTTCTAAACACTCTTCATGCATCTCTAGCACTTGTAATCAATCAAATTTATTTTATTCTAACATATTCTAACCCAAACAACACTAGACAAGCCATTTAATGCTTCAAATCAATGGTTGTGGGTTCTTAGCCCATTTCGGACCAAATTTCAGCAAGTCTTTCTACACACTTCTAAACACTATTCATGCATCTCTAGCACTTGTAATCATTAAAATATATTGTATTCTAACATATTCTAACCCCAAACAACCTCAGACAATCAATATAATGCTTCAAACCAATGTTTGTGTATTCTATAATATTCTAGCCCCAAACAACACTAGACAAGCTATTTCATGCTTCAAACCAATGTTTGTGGGTTCTTAGCCCAATTCCGACTAAATTTAAGCAAGTCTTTCTCTACACTTCTAAACACCCTACATGCATCTCTAGCAATTGTAATCAATCAAATTTATTGTATTCTAACATTTTCTAACCCCAAACAACCTTAGACAATCCATATAATGCTTCAAACCAATTTTTGTGGGTTCTTAGCCCAATTCCGACTAAATTTCAGCAAGTCTTTCTACACACTTCTAAAAAATATTCACGCATCTCTAGCACTTGTAATCAATCAAATTCATTGTATTCTAAAATATTCTAATCTCAAACAACACTAGACAAACCATTAAGTGGTTCTATGCAATGTTTCTAACTTCTTATAGCCCATTTGGGACCAAATTTCAACAAGTCTTTCTCCACACTTCTAAACACTCTTCATGCATCTCTAGCTTTTGTAAGAAATCATATTTATTGTATTCTATAATATTCTAGCCCCAAACAACACTAGGAAACCTGTTTAATCCTTCAAAATAATGTTTGTAGGTTCTAAGCCCATTTTGGAACAAATTTCAGCAAGTAGTTCTATACACTTCTAAACAATATTCATGCATCTCTAGCACTAGCCAAGCCATTTACTTCTTCAAAGACATGTTTGTAGGTTCTTAGCCCATTTGGGACCAAATTACAACAAGTCTTTCTCCACACTTCTAAACACTCATCATGCATCTCTTGCACTTGTAATCAATCAAATTTATTATATTCTAACATATTCTCACCCCAAACAACACTAGACAAGCCATTTAATGCTTCAAATCAATGGTTGTGGGATCTTAACCCATTTCGGACCAAATTTCAGCAAGTCTTTCTACAAACTTCTAAACACTCTTCATGCATCTCTAGCACTTGCAATCAACCAAACTCATTGTATTCTAACATATTCTAACCCCAAACAACACTATACAAGCCATTTACTGCTTCAAAGCAATGTTTGTGGGTTCTTAGCCTATTTTAGACCAAATTTCAGCTAGTCTTTCTACACACTTCTAAACACTCTTCATGCATCTCTAGCACTTGTAATCTATCAAATTCATTGTATTCTCATATGTTATAACCCTAAAAACACTACACAACCCATTTAATGCTTCAAAGACATGTTTGTACGTTCTTAGCCCATATGAGACCAAATTTCAACAAGTCTTTCTCCACAGTTCTAAACACTATTCATGCATCTCTAGCACTTGTAATCATTAAAATTTATTGTATTCTAACATTTTCTAACCCCAAACAACCTCAGACAATCAATATAATGCTTCAAACCAATGTTTGTGTATTCTATAATATTCTAGCCCCAAACAACACTAGACAAACTATTTAATGCTTCAAACCAATGTTTGTGGGTTCTTAGCCCAATTCCGACTAAATTTCAGCAAGTCTTTCTACACACTTCTAAACACTCTTCATGCATCTCTAACACTTGTAATCAATCAAATTTATTTTATTCTAACATATTCTAACCCAAACAACACTAGACAAGCCATTTAATGCTTCAAATCAATGGTTGTGGGTTCTTAGCCCATTTCGGACCAAATTTCAGCAAGTCTTTCTACACACTTCTAAACACTATTCATGCATCTCTAGCACTTGTAATCATTAAAATTTATTGTATTCTAACATATTCTAACCCCAAACAACCTCAGACAATCAATATAATGCTTCAAACCAATGTTTGTGTATTCTATAATATTCTAGCCCCAAACAACACTAGACAAGCTATTTCATGCTTCAAACCAATGTTTGTGGGTTCTTAGCCCAATTCCGACTAAATTTAAGCAAGTCTTTCTCTACACTTCTAAACACCCTACATGCATCTCTAGCAATTGTAATCAATCAAATTTATTTTATTCTAACATATTCTAACCCCAAACAACACTAGACAAGCCATTTAATGCTTCAAATCAATGGTTGTGGGTTCTTAGCCCATTTCGGACCAAATTTCAGCAAGTCTTTCTACACACTTCTAAAAAATATTTATGCATCTCTAGCACTTGTAATCAATCAAATTCATTGTATTCTAACATATTCTAATCCCAAACAACACTAGATAAACCATTTAGTGGTTCAATGCAATGTTTATGAGTTCTTAATCCATTTGGGACCAAATTATAACAAGTCTTTCTCCACACTTCTAAACACTCTTTGTGCATCTCTAAAACTTGTAATCAAACAAATTTATTGTATTCTAACATATTATAACTCCAAACAACACTAGACAAGCCATTTAATGCTTCAAATCAATGGTTGTGGGTTCTTAGCCCATTTTGGACCCAATTTCAGCAAGTCTTTCTACACACTTCTAAACACTCTTCATGCATCTCTAGCACTTGTAATCTATCAAATTCATTGTATTCTCATATATTATAACCCCAAAAAACACTAGACAACCCATTTAATGCTTCAAAGACATTTTTGTAGGTTCTTAGCCCATATAAGACCAAATTTCAACAAGTCTTTCTCCACATTTCTAAACACCCTTCATGCATCTCTAGCACTTGTAATCAATCAAATTTATTGTTTTCTAACATATTCTAACCCCAGACAACACTAGACAAGCCATTTAATGCTTCAAATCAATGGTTGTAGGTTCTTAGCCCATTTCGGACAAAATTTCAGCCAGTCTTTCTACACACTTCTAAACACTCTTCATGCATTTCTAGAACTTGCAATCAATCAAATTCATTGTATTCTCATATATTATAACCCCAAAAAACACTAGACAAGCCATTTACTGCTTCAAAGACATGTTTGTAGGTTCTTAGCCCATTTGAGACCAAATTTCAACAAGTCTTTCTCCACACTTCTAAACACTCTTCATGCATCTCTAGCACTTGTAATCAATAAAACTTATTGTATTCTAACAATTTCTAGCCCCAAACAACCTTAGACAATCCATATAATGCTTCAAACCAATGTTTGTGGGTTCTTAGCCCATTTCCGACAAAATTTTAGCAAGTCTTTCTACACACTTCTAAAAAATATTCATGCATCTCTAGCAACTTGTAATCAATCAAATTCATTGTATTCTAACATATTCTAATTCCAAACAACACTAGACAAACCATTAAGTGGTTCTATGCAATGTTTCTAACTTCTTAGACCATTTGGGACCAAATTTCAACAAGTCTTTCTTCACACTTCTAAAAACTCTTCATGCATCTCTAGCTTTTGTTAGAAATCAGATTTATTGTATTCTATAATATTCTAGCCCCAAACAACACTAGGAAAGCCGTTTAATGCTTTAAAGTAATGTTTGTAGGTTCTAAGCCCATTTTGGACCAAATTTCAGCAAGTCTTTCTACACACTTCTAAACAATATTCATGCATCTCTAGCAGTTGTAATCAATCAAATTCATTGTATTCTAACACATTATAACTCCAAAAACACTAGCCAAGCCATTTGCTTCTTCACAGATATTTTTGTAGGTTCTTAGCCCATTTGGGAACAAATTTCAACAAGTCTTTCTCCACACTTCTAAACACCCTTCATGCATCTCTAGCAGTTGTAATCAATCAAATTATTGTATTCTAACATATTCTCACCCTAAACAACACTAGAAAAGCCATTTAATGCTTCAAATCAATGGTTGTAGGTTCTTAGCCCATTTCGGACCAAATTTCGGCAAGTCTTTCTACAAACTTCTAAAAACACTTCATGCATCTCTAGCACTTGCAATCAACCAAATTCATAGTATTCTAACATATTCTAACCCCAAACAACACTATACAAGCCATTTACTACTTCAAAGCAATGTTTGTGGGTTCTTAGCCTATTTTGGACCAAATTTCAGCTAGTCTTTCTACACACTTCTAAACACTCTTCATGCATCTCTAGCACTTGTAATCTATCAAATTCATTGTATTCTCATATATTATAACCCCAAAAACACTAGACAACCCATTTAATGCTTCAAAGACATGTTTGTAGGTTCTTAGCCCATATGAGACCAAATTTCAACAAGTCTTTCTCCACAGTTCTAAACACTATTCATGCATCTCTAGCACTTGTAATCATTAAAAATTATTGTATTCTAACATTTTCTAACCCCAAACAACCTCAGACAATCAATTTAATGCTTCAAACCAATGTTTGTGTATTCTATAATATTCTAGCCCCAAACAACACTAGCCAAGCTATTTAATGCTTCAAACCAATTTTTGTGGGTTCTTAGCCCAATTCCGACTAAATTTCAGCAAGTCTTTCTACACACTTCTAAGCACTCTTCATCCATCTCTAGCACTTGTAATCTATCAAATTAATTGTATTCTCATATATTATAACCCCAAAAAACACTAGACAAGCCATTTACTGCTTCAAAGACATGTTTGTAGGTTCTTAGCCCATTTGAGACTAAATTTCAACAAGTCTTTCTCCACACTTCTAAACACTCTCCATACATCTCTAGCACTTGTAATCAATCAAATTTATTGCATTCTAACATTTTCTAACCCCAAACAACCTCAGACAATCCATATAATGCTTCAAACCAATGTTTGTGGGTTCTTAGCCCATTTCCGACTAAATTTCAGAAAGTCTTTCTACACACTTCTAAAAAATATTCACCCATTTCTAGCACTTGTAATCAATCAAATTCATTCATTGTATTCTAAAATATTCTAATCTCAAACAACACTAGACAAACCATTAAGTGGTTCTATGCAATGTTTCTAACTTCTTAGACCATTTGGGACCAAATTTCAACAAGTCTTTCTTCACACTTCTAAAAACTCTTCATGCATCTCTAGCTTTTGTTAGAAATCAGATTTATTGTATTCTATAATATTCTAGCCCCAAACAACACTAGGTAAGCCGTTTAATGCTTCAAAGTAATGTTTGTAGGTTCTAAGCCCATTTTGGACCAAATTTCAACAAGTCTTTCTACACACTTCTAAACAATATTCATGCATCTCTAGCAGTTGTAATCAATCAAATTCATTGTATTCTAACACATTATAACTCCAAAAACACTAGCCAAGCCATTTGCTTCTTCACAGACATTTTTGTAGGTTCTTAGCCCATTTGGGAACAAATTTCAACAAGTCTTTCTCCACACTTCTAAACACCCTTCATGCATCTCTAGCAGTTGTAATCAATCAAATTATTGTATTCTAACATATTCTCACCCTAAACAACACTAGAAAAGCCATTTAATGCTTCAAATCAATGGTTGTAGGTTCTTAGCCCATTTCGGACCAAATTTCGGCAAGTCTTTCTACAAACTTCTAAAAACACTTCATGCATCTCTAGCACTTGCAATCAACCAAATTCATAGTATTCTAACATATTCTAACCCCAAACAACACTATACAAGCCATTTACTACTTCAAAGCAATGTTTGTGGGTTCTTAGCCTATTTTGGACCAAATTTCAGCTAGTCTTTCTACACACTTCTAAACACTCTTCATGCATCTCTAGCACTTGTAATCTATCAAATTCATTGTATTCTCATATATTATAACCCCAAAAACACTAGACAACCCATTTAATGCTTCAAAGACATGTTTGTAGGTTCTTAGCCCATATGAGACCAAATTTCAACAAGTCTTTCTCCACAGTTCTAAACACTATTCATGCATCTCTAGCACTTGTAATCATTAAAAATTATTGTATTCTAACATTTTCTAACCCCAAACAACCTCAGACAATCAATTTAATGCTTCAAACCAATGTTTGTGTATTCTATAATATTCTAGCCCCAAACAACACTAGCCAAGCTATTTAATGCTTCAAACCAATTTTTGTGGGTTCTTAGCCCAATTCCGACTAAATTTCAGCAAGTCTTTCTACACACTTCTAAGCACTCTTCATCCATCTCTAGCACTTGTAATCTATCAAATTAATTGTATTCTCATATATTATAACCCCAAAAAACACTAGACAAGCCATTTACTGCTTCAAAGACATGTTTGTAGGTTCTTAGCCCATTTGAGACTAAATTTCAACAAGTCTTTCTCCACACTTCTAAACACTCTCCATACATCTCTAGCACTTGTAATCAATCAAATTTATTGCATTCTAACATTTTCTAACCCCAAACAACCTCAGACAATCCATATAATGCTTCAAACCAATGTTTGTGGGTTCTTAGCCCATTTCCGACTAAATTTCAGAAAGTCTTTCTACACACTTCTAAAAAATATTCACCCATTTCTAGCACTTGTAATCAATCAAATTCATTCATTGTATTCTAAAATATTCTAATCTCAAACAACACTAGACAAACCATTAAGTGGTTCTATGCAATGTTTCTAACTTCTTAGACCATTTGGGACCAAATTTCAACAAGTCTTTCTTCACACTTCTAAAAACTCTTCATGCATCTCTAGCTTTTGTTAGAAATCAGATTTATTGTATTCTATAATATTCTAGCCCCAAACAACACTAGGTAAGCCGTTTAATGCTTCAAAGTAATGTTTGTAGGTTCTAAGCCCATTTTGGACCAAATTTCAACAAGTCTTTCTACACACTTCTAAACAATATTCATGCATCTCTAGCAGTTGTAATCAATCAAATTCATTGTATTCTAACACATTATAACTCCAAAAACACTAGCCAAGCCATTTGCTTCTTCACAGACATTTTTGTAGGTTCTTAGCCCATTTGGGAACAAATTTCAACAAGTCTTTCTCCACACTTCTAAACACCCTTCATGCATCTCTAGCAGTTGTAATCAATCAAATTATTGTATTCTAACATATTCTCACCCTAAACAACACTAGAAAAGCCATTTAATGCTTCAAATCAATGGTTGTAGGTTCTTAGCCCATTTCGAACCAAATTTCGGCAAGTCTTTCTACAAACTTCTAAACACACTTCATGCATCTCTAGAGCTTGCAATAAACCAAATTCATGTTATTCTAACATATTCTAACCCCAAACAACACTATACAAGCGATTTACTGCTTCAAAGCAATGTTTGTGGGTTCTTAGCCTATTTTGGACCAAATTTCAGCTAGTCTTTCTACACACTTCTAAACACTCTTCATGCATCTCTAGCACTTGTAATCTATCAAATTCATTGTATTCTCATATATTATAACCCCAAAAACACTAGACAACCCATTTAATGCTTCAAAGACATGTTTGTAGGTTCTTAGCCCATATGAGACCAAATTTCAACAAGTCTTTCTCCATAGTTCTAAACACTATTCATGCATCTCTAGCACTTGTAATCATTAAAAATTATTGTATTCTAACATTTTCTAGACAAGCCATTTAATGCTTCAAATCAATGGTTGTGGGTTCATAGCCCATTTCGAACCAAATTTCAACAAGTCTTTCTCCACACTTCTAAACACTCTTCATGCATCTCTAGCTTTTGTAAGAAATCAGATTTATTGTATTCTATAATATTCTAGCCCCAAACAACACTAGGAAACCTGTTTAATCCTTCAAAATAATGTTTGTAGGTTCTAAGCCCATTTTGGAACAAATTTCAGCAAGTAGTTCTACACACTTCTAAACAATATTCATGCATCTCTAGCAGTTGTAATCAATCAAATTCTTTGTATTCTAACACATTATAACTCCAGAAACACTAGCCAAGCCATTTACTTCTTCAAAGACATGTTTGTAGGTTCTTAGCCCATTTGGGACCAAATTTCAACAAGTCTTTCTCCACACTTCTAAACACTCTTCATGCATCTCTTGCACTTGTAATCAATCAAATTTATTATATTCTAACATATTCTCACCCCAAACAACACTAGACAAGCCATTTAATGCTTCAAATCAATGGTTGTGGGTTCTTAACCCATTTCGGACCAAATTTCAGCAAGTCTTTCTACAAACTTTTAAACACTCTTCATGCATCTCTAGCACTTGCAATCAACCAAACTCATTGTATTCTAACATATTCTTACCCCAAACAACACTATACAAGCCATTTACTGCTTCAAAGCAATGTTTGTGGGTTCTTAGCCTATTTTGGACCAAATTTCAGCTAGTCTTTCTACACACTTCTAAACACTCTTCATGCATCTCTAGCACTTGTAATCTATCAAATTCATTGTATTCTCATATATTATAACCCCAAAAATACTAGACAACCCAATTAATGCTTCAAAGACATGTTTGTAGGTTCTTAGCCCATATGAGACCAAATTTCAACAAGTCTTTCTCCACAGTTCTAAACACTATTCATCCATCTCTAGCACTTGTAATCATTAAAATTTATTGTATTCTAACATTTTCTAACCCCAAACAACCTTAGACAATCAATATAATGCTTCAAACCAATGTTTGTGTATTCTATAATATTCTAGCCCCAAACAACACTAGACAAACTATTTAATGCTTCAAACCAATGTTTGTGGGTTCTTAGCCCAATTCCGACTAAATTTCAGCAAGTCTTTCTACACACTTCTAAACACTCTTCATGCATCTCTAGCACTTGTAATCAATCAAATTTATTTTATTCTAACATATTCTAACCCAAACAACACTAGACAAGCCATTTAATGCTTCAAATCAATGGTTGTGGGTCCTTAGCCCATTTCGGACCAAATTTCAGCAAGTCTTTCTACACACTTCTAAACACTATTCATGCATCTCTAGCACTTGTAATCATTAAAATTTATTGTATTCTAACATATTCTAACCCCAAACAACCTCAGACAATCAATATAATGCTTCAAACCAATGTTTGTGTATTCTATAATATTCTAGCCCCAAACAACACTAGACAAGCTATTTCATGCTTCAAACCAATGTTTGTGGGTTCTTAGCCCAATTCCGACTAAATTTCAGCAAGTCTTTCTCTACACTTATAAACACCCTTCATGCATCTCTAGCAATTGTAATCAATCAAATTTATTTTATTCTAACATATTCTAACCCCAAACAACACTAGACAAGCCATTTAATGCTTCAAATCAATGGTTGTGGGTTCTTAGCCCATTTCGGACCAAATTTCAGCAAGTCTTTCTACACACTTCTAAAAAATATTTATGCATCTCTAGCACTTGTAATCAATCAAATTTATTGTATTATAACATATTCTAATCCCAAACAACACTAAACAAACCATTAAGTGGTTCTATGCAATGTTTCTAACTTCTTAGCCCATTTGGGACCAAATTTGAACAAGTCTTTCTTCACACTTCTAAAAACTCTTCATGCATCTCTAGCTTTTGTTAGAAATCAGATTTATTGTATTCTATAATATTCTAGCCTCAAACAACACTAGGAAAGCCGTTTAATGCTTCAAAGTAATGTTTGTAGGTTCTAAGCCCATTTTGGACCAAATTTCAGCAAGTCTTTCTACACACTTCTAAACAATATTCATGCATCTCTAGCAGTTGTAATCAATCAAATTCATCGTATTCTAACACATTATAACTCCACAAACACTAGCCAAGCCATTTACTTCTTCACAGACATGTTTGTAGGTTCTTAGCCCATTTGGGAACAAATTTCAACAAGTCATTCTCCACACTTCTAAACACCCTTCATGCATCTCTAGCAGTTGTAATCAATCAAATTATTGTATTCTAACATATTCTCACCCTAAACAACACTATACAAGCCATTTAATGCTTCAAATCAATGGTTGTGGGTTCTTAGCCCATTTCGGACCAAATTTCAGCAAGTCTTTCTACAAACTTCTAAACACTCTTAATGCATCTCTAGCACTTGCAATCAACCAAATTCATAGTATTCTAACATATTCTAACCCCAAACAACACTATACAAGCCATTTACTGCTTCAAAGCAATGTTTGTGGGTTCTTAGCCTATTTCGGACCAAATTTCAGCTAGTCTTTCTACACACTTCTAAACACTCTTCATGCATCTCTAGCACTTGTAATCTATCAAATTCATTGTATTCTCATATATTATAACCCCAAAAACACTAGACAACCCATTTAATGCTTCAAAGACATGTTTGTAGGTTCTTAGCCCATATGAGACCAAATTTTAACAAGTCCTTCTCCACAGTTCTAAACACTATTCATGCATCTCTAGCACTTGTAATCATTAAAATTTATTGTATTCTAACATTTTCTAACCCCAAACAACCTCAGACAATCAATATAATGCTTCAAACCAATGTTTGTGTATTCTATAATATTCTAGCCCCAAACAACACTAGACAAGCTATTTAATGCTTCAAACCAATTTTTGTGGCTTCTTAGCCCAATTCCGACTAAATTTCAGCAAGTCTTTCTACACACTTCTAAACACTCTTCATGCATCTCTAGCACTTGTAATCTATCAAATTAATTGTATTCTCATATATTATAACCCCAAAAAACACTAGACAAGCCATTTACTGCTTCAAAGACATGTTTGTAGGTTCTTAGCCCATTTGAGACTAAATTTCAACAAGTCTTTCTCCACACTTCTAAACACTCTCCATGCATCTCTAGCACTTGTAATCAATCAAATTTATTGTATTCTAACATTTTCTAACCCCAAACAACCTTAGACAATCCATATAATGCTTCAAACCAATGTTTGTGGGTTCTTAGCCCATTTCCGACTAAATTTCAGCAAGTCTTTCTACACACTTCTAAAAAATATTCACGCATCTCTAGCACTTGTAATCAATCAAATTCATTGTATTCTAAAATATTCTAATCTCAAACAACACTAGACAAACATTTAAGTGGTTCTATGCAATGTTTCTAACTTCTTATAGCCCATTTGGGACCAAATTTCAACAAGTCTTTCTCCACACTTCTAAACACTCTTCATGCATCTCTAGCTTTTGTAAGAAATCAGATTTATTGTATTCGATAATATTCTAGCCCCAAACAACACTAGGAAACTTGTTTAATCCTTCAAAATAATGTTTGTAGGTTCTAAGCCCATTTTGGAACAAATTTCAGCAAGTAGTTCTACACACTTCTAAACAATATTCATGCATCTCTAGCAGTTGTAATCAATCAAATTCATTGTATTCTAACACATTATAACTCCAAAAACACTAGCCAAGCCATTTACTTCTTCAAAGACATGTTTGTAGGTTCTTAGCCCATTAGGGACCAAATTTCAACAAGTCTTTCTCCACACTTCTAAACACTCTTCATGCATCTCTTGCACTTGTAATCAATCAAATTTATTATATTCTAACATATTCTCACCCCAAACAACACTAGACAAGCCATTTAATGCTTCAAATCAATGGTTGTGGGTCCTTAGCCCATTTCGGACAAAATTTCAGCAAGTCTTTCTACACACTTCTAAACACTATTCATGCATCTCTAGCACTTG
Organism: Capsella bursa-pastoris; assembly: GCA_036452645.1. Lineage (NCBI taxonomy): Eukaryota > Viridiplantae > Streptophyta > Magnoliopsida > Brassicales > Brassicaceae > Capsella > Capsella bursa-pastoris. The sequence continues at coordinate 8,992,495 of CP144192.1, forward strand.
TAATCATTAAAATTTATTGTATTCTAACATATTCTAACCCCAAACAACCTCAGACAATCAATATAATGCTTCAAACCAATGTTTGTGTATTCTATAATATTCTAGCCCCAAACAACACTAGACAAGCTATTTCATGCTTCAAACCAATGTTTGTGGGTTCTTAGCCCAATTCCGACTAAATTTCAGCAAGTCTTTCTCTACACTTATAAACACCCTTCATGCATCTCTAGCAATTGTAATCAATCAAATTTATTTTATTCTAACATATTCTAACCCCAAACAACACTAGGCAAGCCATTTAATGCTTCAAATCAATGGTTGTGGGTTCTTAGCCCATTTCGGACCAAATTTCAGCAAGTCTTTCTACACACTTCTAAAAAATATTTATGCATCTCTAGCACTTGTAATCAATCAAATTTATTGTATTATAACATATTCTAATCCCAAACAACACTAAACAAACCATTAAGTGGTTCTATGCAATGTTTCTTACTTCTTAGCCCATTTGGGACCAAATTTGAACAAGTCTTTCTTCACACTTCTAAAAACTCTTCATGCATCTCTAGCTTTTGTTAGAAATCAGATTTATTGTATTCTATAATATTCTAGCCTCAAACAACACTAGGAAAGCCGTTTAATGCTTCAAAGTAATGTTTGTAGGTTCTAAGCCCATTTTGGACCAAATTTCAGCAAGTCTTTCTACACACTTCTAAACAATATTCATGCATCTCTAGCAGTTGTAATCAATCAAATTCATTGTATTCTAACACATTATAACTCCACAAACACTAGCCAAGCCATTTACTTCTTCACAGACATGTTTGTAGGTTCTTAGCCCATTTGGGAACAAATTTCAACAACTCATTCTCCACACTCCTAAACACCCTTCATGCATCTCTAGCAATTGTAATCAATCAAATTATTGTATTCTAACATATTCTCACCCTAAACAACACTAGAAAAGCCATTTAATGCTTCAAATCAATGGTTGTAGGTTCTTAGCCCATTTCGGACCAAATTTCGGCAAGTCTTTCTACAAACTTCTAAAAACACTTCATGCATCTCTAGCACTTGCAATCAACCAAATTCATAGTATTCTAACATATTCTAACCCCAAACAACACTATACAAGCCATTTACTGCTTCAAAGCAATGTTTGTGGGTTCTTAGCCTATTTTGGACCAAATTTCAGCTAGTCTTTCTACACACTTCTAAACACTCTTCATGCATCTCTAGCACTTCTAATCTATCAAATTCATTGTATTCTCATATATTATAACCCCAAAAACACTAGACAACCCATTTAATGCTTCAAAGACATGTTTGTAGGTTCTTAGCCCATATGAGACCAAATTTCAACAAGTCTTTCTCCACAGTTCTAAACACTATTCATGCATCTCTAGCACTTGTAATCATTAAAAATTATTGTATTCTAACATTTTCTAACCCCAAACAACCTCAGACAATCAATTTAATGCTTCAAACCAATGTTTGTGTATTCTATAATATTCTAGCCCCAAACAACACTAGCCAAGCTATTTAATGCTTCAAACCAATTTTTGTGGGTTCTTAGCCCAATTCCGACTAAATTTCAGCAAGTCTTTCTATACACTTCTAAACACTCTTCATCCATCTCTAGCACTTGTAATCTATCAAATTAATTGTATTCTCATATATTATAACCCCAAAAAACACTAGACAAGCCATTTACTGCTTCAAAGACATGTTTGTAGGTTCTTAGCCCATTTGAGACTAAATTTCAACAAGTCTTTCTCCACACTTCTAAACACTCTCCATACATCTCTAGCACTTGTAATCAATCAAATTTATTGCATTCTAACATTTTCTAACCCCAAACAACCTCAGACAATCCATATAATGCTTCAAACCAATGTTTGTGGGTTCTTAGCCCATTTCCGACTAAATTTCAGCAAGTCTTTCTACACACTTCTAAAAAATATTCACCCATTTCTAGCACTTGTAATCAATCAAATTCATTCATTGTATTCTAAAATATTCTAATCTCAAACAACACTAGACAAACCATTAAGTGGTTCTATGCAATGTTTCTTACTTCTTATAGCCCATTTGGGACCAAATTTCAACAAGTCTTTCTCCACACTTCTAAACACTCTTCATGCATCTCTAGCTTTTGTAAGAAATCAGATTTATTGTATTCTATAATATTCTAGCCCCAAACAACACTAGGAAACCTGTTTAATCCTTCAAAATAATGTTTGTAGGTTCTAAGCCCATTTTGGAACAAATTTCAGCAAGTAGTTCTACACACTTCTAAACAATATTCATGCATCTCTAGCAGTTGTAATCAATCAAATTCTTTGTATTCTAACACATTATAACTCCAGAAACACTAGCCAAGCCATTTACTTCTTCAAAGACATGTTTGTAGGTTCTTAGCCCATTTGGGACCAAATTTCAACAAGTCTTTCTCCACACTTCTAAACACTCTTCATGCATCTCTTGCACTTGTAATCAATCAAATTTATTATATTCTAACATATTCTCACCCCAAACAACACTAGACAAGCCATTTAATGCTTCAAATCAATGGTTGTGGGTTCTTAACCCATTTCGGACCAAATTTCAGCAAGTCTTTCTACAAACTTTTAAACACTCTTCATGCATCTCTAGCACTTGCAATCAACCAAACTCATTGTATTCTAACATATTCTTACCCCAAACAACACTATACAAGCCATTTACTGCTTCAAAGCAATGTTTGTGGGTTCTTAGCCTATTTTGGACCAAATTTCAGCTAGTCTTTCTACACACTTCTAAACACTCTTCATGCATCTCTAGCACTTGTAATCTATCAAATTCATTGTATTCTCATATATTATAACCCCAAAAATACTATACAACCCAATTAATGCTTCAAAGACATGTTTGTAGGTTCTTAGCCCATATGAGACCAAATTTCAACAAGTCTTTCTCCACAGTTCTAAACACTATTCATCCATCTCTAGCACTTGTAATCATTAAAATTTATTGTATTCTAACATTTTCTAACCCCAAACAACCTCAGACAATCAATATAATGCTTCAAACCAATGTTTGTGTATTCTATAATATTCTAGCCCCAAACAACACTAGACAAACTATTTAATGCTTTAAACCAATGTTTGTGGGTTCTTAGCCCAATTCCGACTAAATTTCAGCAAGTCTTTCTACACACTTCTAAACACTCTTCATGCATCTCTAGCACTTGTAATCAATCAAATTTATTTTATTCTAACATATTCTAACCCAAACAACACTAGACAAGCCATTTAATGCTTCAAATCAATGGTTGTGGGTCCTTAGCCCATTTCGGACCAAATTTCAGCAAGTCTTTCTACACACTTCTAAACACTATTCATGCATCTCTAGCACTTGTAATCATTAAAATTTATTGTATTCTAACATATTCTAACCCCAAACAACCTCAGACAATCAATATAATGCTTCAAACCAATGTTTGTGTATTCTATAATATTCTAGCCCCAAACAACACTAGACAAGCTATTTCATGCTTCAAACCAATGTTTGTGGGTTCTTAGCCCAATTCCGACTAAATTTCAGCAAGTCTTTCTCTACACTTATAAACACCCTTCATGCATCTCTAGCAATTGTAATCAATCAAATTTATTTTATTCTAACATATTCTAACCCCAAACAACACTAGACAAGCCATTTAATGCTTCAAATCAATGGTTGTGGGTTCTTAGCCCATTTCGGACCAAATTTCAGCAAGTCTTTCTACACACTTCTAAAAAATATTTATGCATCTCTAGCACTTGTAATCAATCAAATTTATTGTATTATAACATATTCTAATCCCAAACAACACTAAACAAACCATTAAGTGGTTCTATGCAATGTTTCTAACTTCTTAGCCCATTTGGGACCAAATTTGAACAAGTCTTTCTTCACACTTCTTAAAACTCTTCATGCATCTCTAGCTTTTGTTAGAAATCAGATTTATTGTATTCTATAATATTCTAGCCTCAAACAACACTAGGAAAGCCGTTTAATGCTTCAAAGTAATGTTTGTAGGTTCTAAGCCCATTTTGGACCAAATTTCAGCAAGTCTTTCTACACACTTCTAAACAATATTCATGCATCTCTAGCAGTTGTAATCAATCAAATTCATTGTATTCTAACACATTATAACTCCACAAACACTAGCCAAGCCATTTACTTCTTCACAGACATGTTTGTAGGTTCTTAGCCCATTTGGGAACAAATTTCAACAAGTCATTCTCCACACTTCTAAACACCCTTCATGCATCTCTAGCAGTTGTAATCAATCAAATTATTGTATTCTAACATATTCTCACCCTAAACAACACTATACAAGCCATTTAATGCTTCAAATCAATGGTTGTGGGTTCTTAGCCCATTTCGGACCAAATTTCAGCAAGTCTTTCTACAAACTTCTAAACACTCTTAATGCATCTCTAGCACTTGCAATCAACCAAATTCATAGTATTCTAACATATTCTAACCCCAAACAACACTATACAAGCCATTTACTGCTTCAAAGCAATGTTTGTGGGTTCTTAGCCTATTTCGGACCAAATTTCAGCTAGTCTTTCTACACACTTCTAAACACTCTTCATGCATCTCTAGCACTTGTAATCTATCAAATTCATTGTATTCTCATATATTATAACCCCAAAAACACTAGACAACCCATTTAATGCTTCAAAGACATGTTTGTAGGTTCTTAGCCCATATGAGACCAAATTTTAACAAGTCCTTCTCCACAGTTCTAAACACTATTCATGCATCTCTAGCACTTGTAATCATTAAAATTTATTGTATTCTAACATTTTCTAACCCCAAACAACCTCAGACAATCAATATAATGCTTCAAACCAATGTTTGTGTATTCTATAATATTCTAGCCCCAAACAACACTAGACAAGCTATTTAATGCTTCAAACCAATTTTTGTGGCTTCTTAGCCCAATTCCGACTAAATTTCAGCAAGTCTTTCTACACACTTCTAAACACTCTTCATGCATCTCTAGCACTTGTAATCTATCAAATTAATTGTATTCTCATATATTATAACCCCAAAAAACACTAGACAAGCCATTTACTGCTTCAAAGACATGTTTGTAGGTTCTTAGCCCATTTGAGACTAAATTTCAACAAGTCTTTCTCCACACTTCTAAACACTCTCCATGCATCTCTAGCACTTGTAATCAATCAAATTTATTGTATTCTAACATTTTCTAACCCCAAACAACCTTAGACAATCCATATAATGCTTCAAACCAATGTTTGTGGGTTCTTAGCCCATTTCCGACTAAATTTCAGCAAGTCTTTCTACACACTTCTAAAAAATATTCACGCATCTCTAGCACTTGTAATCAATCAAATTCATTGTATTCTAAAATATTCTAATCTCAAACAACACTAGACAAACAATTAAGTGGTTCTATGCAATGTTTCTAACTTCTTATAGCCCATTTGGGACCAAATTTCAACAAGTCTTTCTCCACACTTCTAAACACTTTTCATGCATCTCTAGCTTTTGTAAGAAATCAGATTTATTGTATTCGATAATATTCTAGCCCCAAACAACACTAGGAAACCTGTTTAATCCTTCAAAATAATGTTTGTAGGTTCTAAGCCCATTTTGGAACAAATTTCAGCAAGTAGTTCTACACACTTCTAAACAATATTCATGCATCTCTAGCAGTTGTAATCAATCAAATTCATTGTATTCTAACACATTATAACTCCAAAAACACTAGCCAAGCCATTTACTTCTTCAAAGACATGTTTGTAGGTTCTTAGCCCATTAGGGACCAAATTTCAACAAGTCTTTCTCCACACTTCTAAACACTCTTCATGCATCTCTTGCACTTGTAATCAATCAAATTTATTATATTCTAACATATTCTCACCCCAAACAACACTAGACAAGCCATTTAATGCTTCAAATCAATGGTTGTGGGTCCTTAGCCCATTTCGGACCAAATTTCAGCAAGTCTTTCTACACACTTCTAAACACTATTCATGCATCTCTAGCACTTGTAATCATTAAAATTTATTGTATTCTAACATATTCTAACCCCAAACAACCTCAGACAATCAATATAATGCTTCAAACCAATGTTTGTGTATTCTATAATATTCTAGCCCCAAACAACACTAGACAAGCTATTTCATGCTTCAAACCAATGTTTGTGGGTTCTTAGCCCAATTCCGACTAAATTTCAGCAAGTCTTTCTCTACACTTATAAACACCCTTCATGCATCTCTAGCAATTGTAATCAATCAAATTTATTTTATTCTAACATATTCTAACCCCAAACAACACTAGACAAGCCATTTAATGCTTCAAATCAATGGTTGTGGGTTCTTAGCCCATTTCGGACCAAATTTCAGCAAGTCTTTCTACACACTTCTAAAAAATATTTATGCATCTCTAGCACTTGTAATCAATCAAATTTATTGTATTATAACATATTCTAATCCCAAACAACACTAAACAAACCATTAAGTGGTTCTATGCAATGTTTCTAACTTCTTAGCCCATTTGGGACCAAATTTGAACAAGTCTTTCTTCACACTTCTAAAAACTCTTCATGCATCTCTAGCTTTTGTTAGAAATCAGATTTATTGTATTCTATAATATTCTAGCCTCAAACAACACTAGGAAAGCCGTTTAATGCTTCAAAGTAATGTTTGTAGGTTCTAAGCCCATTTTGGACCAAATTTCAGCAAGTCTTTCTACACACTTCTAAACAATATTCATGCATCTCTAGCAGTTGTAATCAATCAAATTCATTGTATTCTAACACATTATAACTCCACAAACACTAGCCAAGCCATTTACTTCTTCACAGACATGTTTGTAGGTTCTTAGCCCATTTGGGAACAAATTTCAACAAGTCATTCTCCACACTTCTAAACACCCTTCATGCATCTCTAGCAGTTGTAATCAATCAAATTATTGTATTCTAACATATTCTCACCCTAAACAACACTATACAAGCCATTTAATGCTTCAAATCAATGGTTGTGGGTTCTTAGCCCATTTCGGACCAAATTTCAGTAAGTCTTTCTACAAACTTCTAAACACTCTTCATGCATCTCTAGCACTTGCAATCAACCAAATTCATAGTATTCTAACATATTCTAACCCCAAACAACACTATACAAGCCATTTACTGCTTCAAAGCAATGTTTGTGGGTTCTTAGCCTATTTCGGACCAAATTTCAGCTAGTCTTTCTACACACTTCTAAACACTCTTCATGCATCTCTAGCACTTGTAATCTATCAAATTCATTGTATTCTCATATATTATAACCCCAAAAACACTAGACAACCCATTTAATGCTTCAAAGACATGTTTGTAGGTTCTTAGCCCATATGAGACCAAATTTCAACAAGTCCTTCTCCACAGTTCTAAACACTATTCATGCATCTCTAGCACTTGTAATCATTAAAATTTATTGTATTCTAACATTTTCTAACCCCAAACAACCTCAGACAATCAATATAATGCTTCAAACCAATGTTTGTGTATTCTATAATATTCTAGCCCCAAACAACACTAGACAAGCTATTTAATGCTTCAAACCAATTTTTGTGGCTTCTTAGCCCAATTCCGACTAAATTTCAGCAAGTCTTTCTACACACTTCTAAACACTCTTCATGCATCTCTAGCACTTGTAATCTATCAAATTAATTGTATTCTCATATATTATAACCCCAAAAACACTAGACAAGCCATTTACTGCTTCAAAGACATGTTTGTAGGTTCTTAGCCCATTTGAGACTAAATTTCAACAAGTCTTTCTCCACACTTCTAAACACTCTCCATGCATCTCTAGCACTTGTAATCAATCAAATTTATTGTATTCTAACATTTTCTAACCCCAAACAACCTTAGACAATCCATATAATGCTTCAAACCAATGTTTGTGGGTTCTTAGCCCATTTCCGACTAAATTTCAGCAAGTCTTTCTACACACTTCTAAAAAATATTCACGCATCTCTAGCACTTGTAATCAATCAAATTCATTGTATTCTAAAATATTCTAATCTCAAACAACACTAGACAAACAATTAAGTGGTTCTATGCAATGTTTCTAACTTCTTATAGCCCATTTGGGACCAAATTTCAACAAGTCTTTCTCCACACTTCTAAACACTTTTCATGCATCTCTAGCTTTTGTAAGAAATCAGATTTATTGTATTCGATAATATTCTAGCCCCAAACAACACTAGGAAACCTGTTTAATCCTTCAAAATAATGTTTGTAGGTTCTAAGCCCATTTTGGAACAAATTTCAGCAAGTAGTTCTACACACTTCTAAACAATATTCATGCATCTCTAGCAGTTGTAATCAATCAAATTCATTGTATTCTAACACATTATAACTCCAAAAACACTAGCCAAGCCATTTACTTCTTCAAAGACATGTTTGTAGGTTCTTAGCCCATTAGGGACCAAATTTCAACAAGTCTTTCTCCACACTTCTAAACACTCTTCATGCATCTCTTGCACTTGTAATCAATCAAATTTATTATATTCTAACATATTCTCACCCCAAACAACACTAGACAAGCCATTTAATGCTTCAAATCAATGGTTGTGGGTCCTTAGCCCATTTCGGACCAAATTTCAGCAAGTCTTTCTACACACTTCTAAACACTATTCATGCATCTCTAGCACTTGTAATCATTAAAATTTATTGTATTCTAACATATTCTAACCCCAAACAACCTCAGACAATCAATATAATGCTTCAAACCAATGTTTGTGTATTCTATAATATTCTAGCCCCAAACAACACTAGACAAGCTATTTCATGCTTCAAACCAATGTTTGTGGGTTCTTAGCCCAATTCCGACTAAATTTCAGCAAGTCTTTCTCTACACTTATAAACACCCTTCATGCATCTCTAGCAATTGTAATCAATCAAATTTATTTTATTCTAACATATTCTAACCCCAAACAACACTAGACAAGCCATTTAATGCTTCAAATCAATGGTTGTGGGTTCTTAGCCCATTTCGGACCAAATTTCAGCAAGTCTTTCTACACACTTCTAAAAAATATTTATGCATCTCTAGCACTTGTAATCAATCAAATTTATTGTATTATAACATATTCTAATCCCAAACAACACTAAACAAACCATTAAGTGGTTCTATGCAATGTTTCTAACTTCTTAGCCCATTTGGGACCAAATTTGAACAAGTCTTTCTTCACACTTCTAAAAACTCTTCATGCATCTCTAGCTTTTGTTAGAAATCAGATTTATTGTATTCTATAATATTCTAGCCTCAAACAACACTAGGAAAGCCGTTTAATGCTTCAAAGTAATGTTTGTAGGTTCTAAGCCCATTTTGGACCAAATTTCAGCAAGTCTTTCTACACACTTCTAAACAATATTCATGCATCTCTAGCAGTTGTAATCAATCAAATTCATTGTATTCTAACACATTATAACTCCACAAACACTAGCCAAGCCATTTACTTCTTCACAGACATGTTTGTAGGTTCTTAGCCCATTTGGGAACAAATTTCAACAAGTCATTCTCCACACTTCTAAACACCCTTCATGCATCTCTAGCAGTTGTAATCAATCAAATTATTGTATTCTAACATATTCTCACCCTAAACAACACTATACAAGCCATTTAATGCTTCAAATCAATGGTTGTGGGTTCTTAGCCCATTTCGGACCAAATTTCAGTAAGTCTTTCTACAAACTTCTAAACACTCTTCATGCATCTCTAGCACTTGCAATCAACCAAATTCATAGTATTCTAACATATTCTAACCCCAAACAACACTATACAAGCCATTTACTGCTTCAAAGCAATGTTTGTGGGTTCTTAGCCTATTTCGGACCAAATTTCAGCTAGTCTTTCTACACACTTCTAAACACTCTTCATGCATCTCTAGCACTTGTAATCTATCAAATTCATTGTATTCTCATATATTATAACCCCAAAAACACTAGACAACCCATTTAATGCTTCAAAGACATGTTTGTAGGTTCTTAGCCCATATGAGACCAAATTTCAACAAGTCCTTCTCCACAGTTCTAAACACTATTCATGCATCTCTAGCACTTGTAATCATTAAAATTTATTGTATTCTAACATTTTCTAACCCCAAACAACCTCAGACAATCAATATAATGCTTCAAACCAATGTTTGTGTATTCTATAATATTCTAGCCCCAAACAACACTAGACAAGCTATTTAATGCTTCAAACCAATTTTTGTGGGTTCTTAGCCCAATTCCGACTAAATTTCAGCAAGTCTTTCTACACACTTCTAAACACTCTTCATGCATCTCTAGCACTTGTAATCTATCAAATTAATTGTATTCTCATATATTATAACCCCAAAAAACACTAGACAAGCCATTTACTGCTTCAAAGACATGTTTGTAGGTTCTTAGCCCATTTGAGACTAAATTTCAACAAGTCTTTCTCCACACTTCTAAACACTCTCCATGCATCTCTAGCACTTGTAATCAATCAAATTTATTGTATTCTAACATTTTCTAACCCCAAACAACCTTAGACAATCCATATAATGCTTCAAACCAATGTTTGTGGGTTCTTAGCCCATTTCCGACTAAATTTCAGCAAGTCTTTCTACACACTTCTAAAAAATATTCACGCATCTCTAGCACTTGTAATCAATCAAATTCATTGTATTCTAAAATATTCTAATCTCAAACAACACTAGACAAACAATTAGGTGGTTCTATGCAATGTTTCTAACTTCTTATAGCCCATTTGGGACCAAATTTCAACAAGTCTTTCTCCACACTTCTAAACACTCTTCATGCATCTCTAGCTTTTGTAAGAAATCAGATTTATTGTATTCGATAATATTCTAGCCCCAAACAACACTAGGAAACCTGTTTAATCCTTCAAAATAATGTTTGTAGGTTCTAAGCCCATTTTGGAACAAATTTCAGCAAGTAGTTCTACACACTTCTAAACAATATTCATGCATCTCTAGCAGTTGTAATCAATCAAATTCATTGTATTCTAACACATTATAACTCCAAAAACACTAGCCAAGCCATTTACTTCTTCAAAGACATGTTTGTAGGTTCTTAGCCCATTAGGGACCAAATTTCAACAAGTCTTTCTCCACACTTCTAAACACTATTCATGCATCTCTTGCACTTGTGATCAATCAAATTTATTATATTCTAACAAATTCTCACCCCAAACAACACTAGACAAGCCATTTAATGCTTCAAATCAATGGTTGTGGGTCCTTAGCCCATTTCGGACCAAATTTCAGCAAGTCTTTCTACACACTTCTAAACACTATTCATGCATCTCTAGCACTTGTAATCATTAAAATTTATTGTATTCTAACATATTCTAACCCCAAACAACCTCAGACAATCAATATAATGCTTCAAACCAATGTTTGTGTATTCTATAATATTCTAGCCCCAAACAACACTAGACAAGCTATTTCATGCTTCAAACCAATGTTTGTGGGTTCTTAGCCCAATTCCGACTAAATTTCAGCAAGTCTTTCTCTACACTTATAAACACCCTTCATGCATCTCTAGCAATTGTAATCAATCAAATTTATTTTATTCTAACATATTCTAACCCCAAACAACACTAGACAAGCCATTTAATGCTTCAAATCAATGGTTGTGGGTTCTTAGCCCATTTCGGACCAAATTTCAGCAAGTCTTTCTACACACTTCTAAAAAATATTTATGCATCTCTAGCACTTGTAATCAATCAAATTTATTGTATTATAACATATTCTAATCCCAAACAACACTAAACAAACCATTAAGTGGTTCTATGCAATGTTTCTAACTTCTTAGCCCATTTGGGACCAAATTTGAACAAGTCTTTCTTCACACTTCTAAAAACTCTTCATGCATCTCTAGCTTTTGTTAGAAATCAGATTTATTGTATTCTATAATATTCTAGCCTCAAACAACACAAGGAAAGCCGTTTAATGCTTCAAAGTAATGTTTGTAGGTTCTAAGCCCATTTTGGACCAAATTTCAGCAAGTCTTTCTACACACTTCTAAACAATATTCATGCATCTCTAGCAGTTGTAATCAATCAAATTCATTGTATTCTAACACATTATAACTCCACAAACACTAGCCAAGCCATTTACTTCTTCACAGACATGTTTGTAGGTTCTTAGCCCATTTGGGAACAAATTTCAACAAGTCATTCTCCACACTTCTAAACACCCTTCATGCATCTCTAGCAGTTGTAATCAATCAAATTATTGTATTCTAACATATTCTCACCCTAAACAACACTATACAAGCCATTTAATGCTTCAAATCAATGGTTGTGGGTTCTTAGCCCATTTCGGACCAAATTTCAGCAAGTCTTTCTACAAACTTCTAAACACTCTTCATGCATCTCTAGCACTTGCAATCAACCAAATTCATAGTATTCTAACATATTCTAACCCCAAACAACACTATACAAGCCATTTACTGCTTCAAAGCAATGTTTGTGGGTTCTTAGCCTATTTCGGACCAAATTTCAGCTAGTCTTTCTACACACTTCTAAACACTCTTCATGCATCTCTAGCACTTGTAATCTATCAAATTCATTGTATTCTCATATATTATAACCCCAAAAACACTAGACAACCCATTTAATGCTTCAAAGACATGTTTGTAGGTTCTTAGCCCATATGAGACCAAATTTCAACAAGTCCTTCTCCACAGTTCTAAACACTATTCATGCATCTCTAGCACTTGTAATCATTAAAATTTATTGTATTCTAACATTTTCTAACCCAAAACAACCTCAGACAATCAATATAATGCTTCAAACCAATGTTTGTGTATTCTATAATATTCTAGCCCCAAACAACACTAGACAAGCTATTTAATGCTTCAAACCAATTTTTGTGGGTTCTTAGCCCAATTCCGACTAAATTTCAGCAAGTCTTTCTACACACTTCTAAACACTCTTCATGCATCTCTAGCACTTGTAATCTATCAAATTAATTGTATTCTCATATATTATAACCCCAAAAAACACTAGACAAGCCATTTACTGCTTCAAAGACATGTTTGTAGGTTCTTAGCCCATTTGAGACTAAATTTCAACAAGTCTTTCTCCACACTTCTAAACACTCTCCATGCATCTCTAGCACTTGTAATCAATCAAATTTATTGTATTCTAACATTTTCTAACCCCAAACAACCTTAGACAATCCATATAATGCTTCAAACCAATGTTTGTGGGTTCTTAGCCCATTTCCGACTAAATTTCAGCAAGTCTTTCTACACACTTCTAAAAAATATTCACGCATCTCTAGCACTTGTAATCAATCAAATTCATTGTATTCTAAAATATTCTAATCTCAAACAACACTAGACAAACAATTAGGTGGTTCTATGCAATGTTTCTAACTTCTTATAGCCCATTTGGGACCAAATTTCAACAAGTCTTTCTCCACACTTCTAAACACTCTTCATGCATCTCTAGCTTTTGTAAGAAATCAGATTTATTGTATTCGATAATATTCTAGCCCCAAACAACACTAGGAAACCTGTTTAATCCTTCAAAATAATGTTTGTAGGTTCTAAGCCCATTTTGGAACAAATTTCAGCAAGTAGTTCTACACACTTCTAAACAATATTCATGCATCTCTAGCAGTTGTAATCAATCAAATTCATTGTATTCTAACACATTATAACTCCAAAAACACTAGCCAAGCCATTTACTTCTTCAAAGACATGTTTGTAGGTTCTTAGCCCATTAGGGACCAAATTTCAACAAGTCTTTCTCCACACTTCTAAACACTATTCATGCATCTCTTGCACTTGTAATCAATCAAATTTATTATATTCTAACATATTCTCACCCCAAACAACACTAGACAAGCCATTTAATGCTTCAAATCAATGGTTGTGGGTTCTTAACTCATTTCGGACCAAATTTCAGCAAGTATTTCTACAAACTTCTAAACACTCTTCATACATCTCTAGCACTTGCAATCAACCAAACTCATTGTATTCTAACATATTCTAACCCAAAACAACACTATACAAGCCATTTACTACTTCAAAGCAATGTTTGTGGGTTCTTAGCCTATTTTGGACCAAATTTCACCTAGTCTTTCTACACACTTCTAAACACTCTTCATGCATCTCTAGCACTTGTAATCTATCAAATTCATTGTATTCTCATATATTATAACCCCAAAAACACTAGACAACCCATTTAATGCTTCAAAGACATGTTTGTAGGTTCTTAGCCCATATGAGACCAAATTTCAAGAAGTCTTTCTCCACAGTTCTAAACACTATTCATGCATCTCTAGCACTTGTAATCATTAAAATTTATTGTATTCTAACATTTTCTAACCCCAAACAACCTCAAACAATCAATATAATGCTTCTAACCAATGTTTGTGTATTCTATAATATTCTAGCCCGAAACAACACTAGACAAACTATTTAATGCTTCAAACCAATGTTTGTGGGTTCTTAGCCCAATTCTGACTAAATTTCAGCAAGTCTTTCTACACACTTCTAAACACTCTTCATGCATCTCTAGCACTTGTAATCAATCAAATTTATTTTATTCTAACATATTCTAACCCAAACAACACTAGACAAGCCATTTAATGCTTCAAATCAATGGTTGTGGGTTCTTAGCCCATTTCGGACCAAATTTCAGCAAGTCTTTCCACACACTTCTAAACACTATTCATGCATCTCTAGCACTTGTAATCATTAAAATTTATTGTATTCTAACATATTCTAACCCCAAACAACCTCAGACAATCAATATAATGCTTCAAACCAATGTTTGTGTATTCTATAATATTCTAGCCCCAAACAACACTAGACAAGCTATTTCATGCTTCAAACCAATGTTTGTGGGTTCTTAGCCCAATTCCGACTAAATTTCAGCAAGTCTTTCTCTACACTTCTAAACACCCTTCATGCATCTCTAGCAATTGTAATCAATCAAATTTATTTTATTCTAACATATTCTAACCCCAAACAACACTAGACAAGCCATTTAATGCTTCAAATCAATGGTTGTGGGTTCTTAGCCCATTTCGGACCAAATTTCAGCAAGTCTTTCTACACACTTCTAAAAAATATTTATGCATCTCTAGCACTTGTAATCAATCAAATTCATTGTATTCTAACATATTCTAATCCCAAACAACACTAGATAAACCATTTAGTGGTTCAATGCAATGTTTATGAGTTCTTAACCCATTTGGGACCAAATTACAACAAGTCTTTCTCCACACTTCTAAACACTCTTTGTGTATCTCTAGAACTTGTAATCAAACAAATTTATTGTATTCTAACATATTCTAACTCCAAACAACACTAGACAAGCTATTTAATGCTTCAAATCAATGGTTGTGGGTTCTTAGCCCATTTTGGACCCAATTTCAGCAAGTCTTTCTACACACTTCTAAACACTCTTCATGCATCTCTAGCACTTGTAATCTATCAAATTCATTGTATTCTCATATATTATAACCCCAAAAAACACTAGACAACCCATTTAATGCTTCAAAGACATGTTTGTAGGTTCTTAGCCCATATAAGACCAAATTTCAACAAGACTTTCTCCACACTTCTAAACACCCTTCATGCATCTCTAGCACTTGTAATCAATCAAATTTATTGTATTCTAACATATTCTAACCCCAAACAACACTAGACAAGCCATTTAATGCTTCAAATCAATGGTTGTAGGTTCTTAGCCCATTTCGGACCAAATTTCAGCCAGTCTTTCTACACACTTCTAAACACTCTTCATGCATCTCTAGAACTTGCAATCAATCAAATTCATTGTATTCTCATATATTATAACCCCAAAAAATACTAGACAAGCCATTTACTGCTTCAAAGACATGTTTGTAGGTTCTTAGCCCATTTGAGACCAAATTTCAACAAGTCTTTCTCCACACTTCTAAACACTCTTCATGCATCTCTAGCACTTGTAATCAATAAAAATTATTGTATTCTAACATTTTCTAACCCCAAACAACCTTAGACAATCCATATAATGCTTCAAACCAATGTTTGTGGGTTCTTAGCCCATTTCCGACTAAATTTCAGCAAGTCTTTCTACAGACTTCTAAAAAATATTCATGCATCTCTAGCACTTGTAATCAATCAAATTCATTGTATTCTAACATATTCTAATCTCAAACAACACCAGACAAACCATTAAGTGGTTCTATGCAATGTTTCTAAATTCTTAGCCAATTTGGGACCAAATTTCAACAAGTCTTTCTCCACACTTCTAAACACTCTTCATGCATCTCTAGCTTTTGTTAGAAATCAGATTTATTGTATTCTATAATATTCTAGCCCCAAACAACACTAGGAAACCTGTTTAATGCTTCAAAATAATGTTTGTAGGTTTTAAGCCCATTTTGGACTAAATTTAAGCAACTCTTTCTACACACTTCTAAACAATGTTCATGCATCTCTAGCAGTTGTAATCAATCAAATTCATTATATCCTAACACATTATAACTCCAAAAACACTAGCCAAGCCATTTACTTCTTCAAAGACATGTTTGTAGGTTCTTAGCCCATTTGGGACCAAATTTCAACAAGTCTTTCTCCACACTTCTAAACACCCTTCATGCATCTCTAGCACTTGTAATCAATCAAATTTATTGTATTCTAACATATTCCCACCCCAAACAACACTAGACAAGCCATTTAATGCTTCAAATCAATGGTTGTCTTTCTACAAACATCTAAACAATCTTCATGCATCTCTAGCACTTGCAATCAACCAAATTCATTGTATTCTAACATATTCTAACCCCTAACAACACTATACAAGCCATTTACTGCTTCAAAGCAATGTTTTTGGGTTCTTAGCTTATTTTGGACCAAATTTCAGCTAGTCTTTCTACACACTTCTAAACACTCTTCATGCATCTCTAGCACTTGTAATCTATCAAATTCATTGTATTCTCATATATTATAACCCCAAAAAACACTAGACAACCCATTTAATGCTTCAACGACATGTTTATAGGTTCTTAGCCCATATGAGACCAAATTTCAACAAGTCTTTCTCCACACTTCTAAACACTCTTCATGCATCTCTAGCACTTGTAATCATTAAAATTTATTGTATTCTAACATTTTCTAACCCCAAACAACCTCAGACAATCCATATAATGCTTCAAACCAATGTTTGTGTATTCTATAATATTCTAGCCCCAAACAACACTAGACAAGCTATTTAATGCTTCAAACCAATGTTTGTGGGTTCTTAGCCCATTTCCGACTAAATTTCAACAAGTCTTTCTACACACTTCCAAAAAATATTTATGCATCTCTAGCACTTGTAATCAATCAAATTCATTGTATTCTAACATATTCTAATCCCAAACAACACTAGACAAACCATTTATTGGTTCAATGGAATGTTTATGAGTTCTTAACCTATTTGGGACCAAATTACAACAAGTCTTTCTCCACACTTCCAAACACTCTTTGTGCATCTCTAGAACTTGTAATCAAACAAATTTATTGTATTCTAACATATTCTAACCCCAAACAACACTAGACAAGCCATTTAATGCTTCAAATCAATGTTTGTGGGTTTTTAGCCCATTTCGGACCAAATAAAAGCAAGTATTTCTACACACTTCTAAACACTCTTCATGCATCTTTAGCACTTGTAATCTATCAAATTAATTGTATTCTAATATATTATAACCCCAAAAAACACTAGACAAGCCATTTAATGCTTCAAAGACATGTTTGTGGGTTTTTAGCCTATTTCGGACCAAATTTCAGCTAGTCTTTCTACACACTTCTAAACACTCTTCATGCATCTCTAGCACTTGTAATCTATCAAATTCATTGTATTCTAATATATTATAACCCCAAAAAACACTAGACAAGCCATTTACTGCTTTAAAGACATGTTTGTAGGTTCTTAGCCCATTTGAGACCAAATTTAAAGCAAGTTTTTCTCCACACTTCTACACACTCTTCATGGATCTCTAGCACTTGTAATCAATCAAATATATTGTATTCTAACATATTCTGACCCCAAACAACGTCATACAATCCATATAATACTTCAAACCAATGTTTGTGGGTTCTTAGCCAATTTCCGACTAAATTTCAGCAACTCTTTCAACACACTTCTAAAAACTATTCATGCATCTCTAGCACTTGTAATCAATCAAATTCATTGTATTCTAACATATTTTAATCCCAAACAACACTAGACAAACCATTTAGTGGTTCAATGGAATGTTTATGAGTTTTTAACCTATTTGGGACCAAATTACAAGTAGTTTTTCTCCACACTTCTAAACACTCTTTGTGCATCTCTAGAACTTGTAATCAAACAAATTTATTGTATGCTAACATATTCGAACCCTAACAACACTAGACAAGCCATTTACTGCTTCAAATCAATGGTTGTAGGTTCTTAGTCCATTTCGGACCAAATTTCAGCAAGTCTTTCTACACACTTCTAAACACTATTCATGCATCTCTAGCACTTGCAATCAATCATATTCATTATATTCAAACATATTCTAACCGAAAACAACACTAGACAAACCATTTAGTGGTTCTATGCAATGTTTTTAAGTGCTTAGCCCATTTGGGACCAAATTACAACAAGTCTTTTTTCACACTTCTAAACACTCTTCATGCATCTCTAGCACTTGTTATAAATCAGATTTATTGTATTCTATAATATACTAGCCCCAAACAAAACTAGACAAGCTATTTAATGCGTCAAAGTAATTTTTGTAGGTTCTAAGCCCATTTCGTTTCAGCAAGTCTTTTTACACACTTCTAAACATTCGTCATGCATCTCTAGCACTTGAAATCAATCAAATTTATTGTATTCTAATATATTCTAACCCCAAACAACATCAGACAATTCATATATCGCTTCAAACCAATGTTTGTGGGTTCTTAGCCCATTTCCGACCAAATTTCAGCAAGTCTTTCAACACACTTCTAAAAAAATATTCATGCATCTCTAGCACTTGTAATCAATTGAATTCATTGTATTCTAACATATTATAATCCCAAACAACACTAGACAAACCATTTAGTGGTTCAATGCAATGTTTATGAGTTCTTAGCCCATTTGGGAACAAACTTAAACAAGTCTTTCTCCACACTTCTAAATATCCTTCGTGCATCTCTATCACTTATAATCAATGTAACTTATTTTATTATAACATATTCTAACTCCAAAGAACACTAGATAAGCCATTTACTGCATCAAAGCAATGTTTTTGGGTTCTTACCCCATTTCGGACCAAATTTCAGCAACTCTTTCTACACACTTCTAAACACTCTTCATGCATCTCTAACACTTGTAATCAATCAATTTCATTGTATTCTTACATATTCTAAACCCTAATAACACTAGACAAGCCATTTACTGCTTCAAATAAATGGTTGTGGGTTCGAAGCCCATTTCGGACCAAATTTCATCAAGTCTTTCTCCACACTTCTAATCACTCTTCATGCATCTCTAGCACTTGCAATCAATCAAAATCATTGTATTCAATTATATTCTAACCGCAAACAACACTAGACAAACCATTTAGTTGTTCTATGCAATGTTTCTAAGTTCTTAGGCCATTTGTGACCAAATTTCAACAAGTCTTTCTCCACAGTTCTAAACACTCTTCAAGCATCTCTAACACTTGTTATAAATCAGATTTATTGTATTCTATAATATTCTAGCCCCAAATAACACTGGACAAGCTATTTATTGCTTCAAAATAATGTTTGTAGGTTCTAAGCCCATTTCGGACCAAATTTCAGCAAGTCTTTCTACACACTTCTAAACAATCTTCATGCATCTCTAGCAGTTGTAGTCAATCAACTTCATTGTATTCTAACGTATTATAGCTCTAAACAACACTAGACAAGCCATTTACTGCTTCAAAGACATGTTTGTAGGTTCTTAGCCCATTTGGGACAAAATTTCAACAAGTCTTTCTCTACACTTCTAAACATCCTTCATGCATCTCTAGCACTTCTAATCAATCAAATTTAATGTATTCTAACATATTATAGCACTAGACAAGCCATTTAATGCTTCAAATCAATGGTTGTGGGTTCATAGCCCATTTCGAACCAAATTTCAGCAAGTCTTTCTCCACACTTCTAAACAATCGTCACACATCTCTAGCACTTGAAATCAATCAAATTTATTGTATTCTAATATATTCTAACCCCAAACAACATCAGACAATTCATATAATGCTTCAAACCAATGTTTGTGGGTTCTAAGCCCATTTCCGACCAAATTTCAGCAAGTCTTTCGACACACTTCTAAAAAATATTCATGCATCTCTAGCACTTGTAATCAATCAAATTCATTGTATTCTAACATATTCTAATCCCAAACAACACTAGACAAACAATTTAGTGGTTCAATGCAATGTTTATGAGTTCTTAGCCCATTTGGGACCAAACTTCAACAAGTCTTTCTCCACACTTCTAAACATCCTTCATACATTTCTAGCACTTGTAATCAATCTAATTTATTTTATTCTAACATATTCTAACCCCAAAGAACACTAGATAAGCCATTTAATGCTTCAAAGCAATGTTTGTGGGTTCTTAGCCCATATCGGACCAAATTTCAGCAACTCTTTCTACACACTTCTAAACACTCTTCATGCATCTCTAGCACTTGTAATCAATCAAATTCATTGTATTCTTACATATTCTAAACCCTAATAACACTAGACAAGCCATTTACTGCTTCAAATAAATGGTTGTGGGTTCGAAGCCCATTTCGGACCAAATTTCATCAAGTCTTTCTCCACACTTCTAATCACTCTTCATGCATCTCTAGCACTTGCAATCAATCAAAATCATTGTATTCAATTATATTCTAACCGCAAACAACACTAGACAAACCATTTAGTGGTTCTATGCAATGTTTCTAAGTTTTTAGGCCATTTGTGACAAAATTTCAACAAGTCTTTCTCCACAGTTCTAAACACTCTTCAAGCATCTCTAACACTTGTTATCAATCAGATTTATTGTATTCTATAATATTCTAGCCCCAAATAACACTGGACAAGCTATTTATTGCTTCAAAGTAATGTTTGTAGGTTCTAAGCCCATTTCGGACCAAATTTCAGCAAGTCTTTCTACACACTTCTAAACAATCTTCATGCATCTCTAACAGTTGTAGTCAATCAAATTGATTGTATTCTAACGTATTATAGCTCTAAACAACACTCGACAAGCCATTTACTGCTTCAAAGACATGTTTGAAGGTTCTTAGCCCATTTGGGACAAAATTTCAACAAGTCTTTCTCTACACTTCTAAACATCCTTCATGCATCACTAGCACTTCTAATCAATCAAATTTATTGTATTCTAACATACTATAGCACTAGACAAGCCATTTAATGCTTCAAATCAATGGTTGTGGGTTCATAGCCCATTTCGAACCAAATTTCAACAAGTCTTTCTCCACACTTCTAAACAATCTTCATGCATCTCTAGCACTTGTAATCAATCAAATTTATTGTATTCTAACATATTCTAACCCCAAAACAACATCAGACAAGCCATATAATGCTTCAAACCAAATTTCAGCAAGTCTTTCTACACACTTCTAAACAATATTCATGCATCTCTAGCACTATTAATCAATTAAATTCATTGTATTCTAACATATTCTAACCCCAAACAACACTAGACAAACCATTTAGTGGTTCAATGCAATGTTTATGAGTAATTAGCCCATTTGGGACCGAATTACAACAAGTCTTTCTCCACACTTCTAAACACTCTTTGTGCATCTCTAGCACATGAAATCAATCAAATTTATTTTATTCTAACATATTCTAACCCCAAAAAACACTAGATAAGCCATTTACTGCTTTAAAGCAATGTTTGTTGGTTCTTAGCCCATTTCGGACCAAATTTCAGCAACTCTTTCTACACACTTTTAAACCCTCTTCATGCATCTCTAGCATTTGTAATCAATTAGATTCATTGTATTCTTATATATTCTAAACCCTTACAACACTAGATAAGCCATTTACTGCTTCAAAGACATGTTTATGGGTTCTTAGCCCATTTTGGACCAAATATCAACAAGTTTTCTCCAAACTTCTAAAAAATATTCATGCATCTCTAGCACTTGTAATCAATCAAATTCATTGTATTCAAACATATTCTAACTCCAAAAAACACTAGACAAACCATTTAGTGGTTCTATGCAATCTTTCTAAGTCTTAGCCCATTTGGGACCAAATTTAACCAAGTCTTTCTACACACTTCTAAACACTCGTCACACATCTCTAGCACTTGAAATCAATCAAATTTATTATATTATAATATATTCTAACCCCAAACAACATCATACAATTCATATAATGCTTCAAACCAATGTTTGTGGGTTCTAAGCCCATTTCCGACCAAATTTCAGCAAGTCTTTCGACACACTTCTAAAAAATATTCATGCATCTCTAGCACTTGTAATCAATCAAATTCATTGTATTCTAACATATTCTAATCTCAAACAACACTAGACAAACCATTAAGTGGTTCTATGCAATGTTTCTAAATTCTTAGCCAATTCGGGACCAAATTTCAACAAGTCTTTCTCCACAGTTCTAAACACTCTTCAAGCATCTCTAACACTTGTTATAAATCAGATTTATTGTATTCTATAATATTCTAGCCCCAAATAACACTAGACAAGCTATTTATTGCTTCAAAATATTGTTTGTAGGTTCTAAGCCCATTTCAGACCAAATTTCAGCAAGTATTTCTACACACTTCTAAACAATCTTCATGCATCTCTAGCAGTTGTAGTCAATCTAATTCATTGTATTCTAATGTTTTATAGCTCTAAACAACACTAGACAAGCCATTTACTGCTTCAAAGACATGTTTGTAGGTTCTTAGCCCATTTGGGATAAAATTTCAACAAGTCTTTCTCTACACTTCTAAACATCCTTCATCCATCTCTAGCACTTCTAATCAATCAAAGTTATTGTATTCTAACATATTCTAACACTAGACAAGCCATTTAATGCTTCAAATCAATGGTTGTGGGTTCATAGCCCATTTCGAACCAAATTTCAGCAAGTCTTTCTCCACACTTCTAAACAATCTTCATGCATCTCTAGCACTTGTAATCAATCAAATTTATTGTATTCTAACATATTCTAACCCCAAAACAACATCAGACAAGCCATATAATGCTTCAAACCAATGTTTGTGGGTTCTTAGCCCATTTCCGACCAAATTTCAGCAAGTCTTTCTACACACTTCTAAACAATATTCATGCATCTCTAGCACGATTAATCAATTAAATTCATTGTATTCTAACATATTCTAACCCCAAACAACACTAGACAAACCATTTAGTGGTTCAATGCAATATTTATGAGTTATTAGCCCATTTGGGACCGAATTACAACAAGTCTTTCTCCACACTTCTAAACACTCTTTGTGCATCTCTAGCACATGAAATCAATCAAATTTATTTTATTCTAACATATTATAACCCCAAAAAACACTAGATAAGCCATTTACTGCTTCAAAGCAATGTTTGTTGGTTCTTAGCCCATTTCGGACCAAATTTCAGCAACTCTTTCTACACACTTTTAAACACTCTTCATGCATCTCTAGCATTTGTAATCAATTAGATTCATTGTATTCTTATATATTCTAAACCCTTACAACACTAGACAAGCCATTTACTGCTTCAAAGACATGTTTATGGGTTCTTAGCGCATTTTGGACCAAATTTCAACAAGTTTTCTCCAAACTTCTAAAAAATATTCATGCATCTCTAACACTTGTAATCAATCAAATTCATTGTATTTAAACATATTCTAACTCCAAACAACACTAGACAAACCATTTAGTGGTTCTATGCAATGTTTCTAAGTTCTTAGCCCATTTGGGACCGAATTTAACCAAGTCTTTCTACACACTTCTAAACACTCGTCACACATCTCTAGCACTTGAAATCAATCAAATTTTTTGTATTATAATATATTCTAACCCCAAACAACATCAGACAATTCATATAATGCTTCAAATAAATGTTTGTGGGTTCTAAGCCCATTTCCGACCAAATTTCAGCAAGTCTTTCGACACACTTCTAAAAAATATTCATGCATCTCTAGCACTTGAAATCAATCAAATTTATATTATTCTAACATATTCCAACCCCAAAAAACACTAGATAAGCCATTTACTGCTTCAAAGCAATGTTTGTTGGTTCTTAGCCCATTTCGGACCAAATTTCAGCAACTCTTTCTACACACTTTTAAACACTCTTCATGCATCTCTATCATTTGTAATCAATTAGATTCATTGTATTCTTATATATTCTAAACCCTTACAACACTAGACAAGCCATTTACTGATTCAAAGACATGTTTATGGGTTCTTAGCCCATTTTGGACCAAATTTCAACAAGTTTTCTCCAAACTTCTAAAAATTATTCATGCATCTCTAGCACTTGTAATCAATCAAATTCATTGTATTCAAACATATTCTAACTCCAAACAACACTAGACAAACCATTTAGTGGTTCTATGCAATGTTTTTAAGTTCTTAGCCCATTTCGAACCAAATTTCAGCAAGTCTTTCTCCACACTTCTAAACAATCTTCATGCATCTCTAGCAGTTGTAGTCAATCAAATTGATTGTATTCTAACGTATTATAGCTCTAAACAACACTAGACAAGCCATTTACTGCTTCAAAGACATGTTTGTAGGTTCTTAGCCCATTTGGGACAAAATTTCAACAAGTCTTTCTCTACACTTCTAAACATCCTTCATGCATCACTAGCACTTCTAATCAATCAAATTTATTGTATTCTAACATACTATAGCACTAGACAAGCCATTTAATGCTTCAAATCAATGGTTGTGGGTTCATAGCCCATTTCGAACCAAATTTCAACAAGTCTTTCTCCACACTTCTAAACAATCTTCATGCATCTCTAGCACTTGTAGTCAATCAAATTGATTGTATTCTAACGTATTATAGCTCTAAACAACACTAGACAAGCCATTTACTGCTTCAAAGACATGTTTGTAGGTTCTTAGCCCATTTGGGACAAAATTTCAACAAGTCTTTCTCTACACTTCTAAACATCCTTCATGCATCACTAGCACTTCTAATCAATCAAATTTATTGTATTCTAACATACTATAGCACTAGACAAGCCATTTAATGCTTCAAATCAATGGTTGTGGGTTCATAGCCCATTTCGAACCAAATTTCAGCAAGTCTTTCTACACACTTCTAAACAATCTTCATGCATCTCTAGCAGTTGTAGTCAATCAAATTGATTGTATTCTAACGTATTATAGCTCTAAACAACACTAGACAAGCCATTTACTGCTTCAAAGACATGTTTGTAGGTTCTTAGCCCATTTGGGACAAAATTTCAACAAGTCTTTCTCTACACTTCTAAACATCCTTCATGCATCACTAGCACTTCTAATCAATCAAATTTATTGTATTCTAACATACTATAGCACTAGACAAGCCATTTAATGCTTCAAATCAATGGTTGTGGGTTCATAGCCCATTTCGAACCAAATTTCAACAAGTCTTTCTCCACACTTCTAAACAATCTTCATGCATCTCTAGCACTTGTAATCAATCAAATTTATTGTATTCTAACATATTCTAACCCCAAAACAACATCAGACAAGCCATATAATGCTTCAAACCAATGTTTGTGGGTTCTTAGCCCATTTCCGACCAAATTTCAGCAAGTCTTTCTACACACTTCTAAACAATATTCATGCATCTCTAGCACTATTAATCAATTAAATTCATTGTATTCTAACATATTCTAACCCCAAACAACACTAGACAAACCATTTAGTGGTTCAATGCAATGTTTATGAGTAATTAGCCCATTTGGGACCGAATTACAACAAGTCTTTCTCCACACTTCTAAACACTCTTTGTGCATCTCTAGCACATGAAATCAATCAAATTTATTTTATTCTAACATATTCTAACCCCAAAAAACACTAGATAAGCCATTTACTGCTTTAAAGCAATGTTTGTTGGTTCTTAGCCCATTTCGGACCAAATTTCAGCAACTCTTTCTACACACTTTTAAACCCTCTTCATGCATCTCTAGCATTTGTAATCAATTAGATTCATTGTATTCTTATATATTCTAAACCCTTACAACACTAGATAAGCCATTTACTGCTTCAAAGACATGTTTATGGGTTCTTAGCCCATTTTGGACCAAATATCAACAAGTTTTCTCCAAACTTCTAAAAAATATTCATGCATCTCTAGCACTTGTAATCAATCAAATTCATTGTATTCAAACATATTCTAACTCCAAAAAACACTAGACAAACCATTTAGTGGTTCTATGCAATCTTTCTAAGTCTTAGCCCATTTGGGACCAAATTTAACCAAGTCTTTCTACACACTTCTAAACACTCGTCACACATCTCTAGCACTTGAAATCAATCAAATTTATTATATTATAATATATTCTAACCCCAAACAACATCATACAATTCATATAATGTTTCAAACCAATGTTTGTGGGTTCTAAGCCCATTTCCGACCAAATTTCAGCAAGTCTTTCGACACACTTCTAAAAAATATTCATGCATCTCTAGCACTTGTAATCAATCAAATTCATTGTATTCTAACATATTCTAATCTCAAACAACACTAGACAAACCATTAAGTGGTTCTATGCAATGTTTCTAAATTCTTAGCCAATTTGGGACCAAATTTCAACAAGTCTTTCTCCACAGTTCTAAACACTCTTCAAGCATCTCTAACACTTGTTATAAATCAGATTTATTGTATTCTATAATATTCTAGCCCCAAATAACACTGGACAAGCTATTTATTGCTTCAAAATAATGTTTGTAGGTTCTAAGCCCATTTCGGACCAAATTTCAGCAAGTCTTTCTACACACTTCTAAACAATCTTCATGCATCTCTAGCAGTTGTAGTCAATCAACTTCATTGTATTCTAACGTATTATAGCTCTAAACAACACTAGACAAGCCATTTACTGCTTCAAAGACATGTTTGTAGGTTCTTAGCCCATTTGGGACAAAATTTCAACAAGTCTTTCTCTACACTTCTAAACATCCTTCATGCATCTCTAGCACTTCTAATCAATCAAATTTAATGTATTCTAACATATTATAGCACTAGACAAGCCATTTAATGCTTCAAATCAATGGTTGTGGGTTCATAGCCCATTTCGAACCAAATTTCAGCAAGTCTTTCTCCACACTTCTAAACAATCGTCACACATCTCTAGCACTTGAAATCAATCAAATTTATTGTATTCTAATATATTCTAACCCCAAACAACATCAGACAATTCATATAATGCTTCAAACCAATTATTGTGGGTTCTAAGCCCATTTCCGACCAAATTTCAGCAAGTCTTTCGACACACTTCTAAAAAATATTCATGCATCTCTATCGTTTGTAATCAATCAAATTCATTGTATTCTGACATATTCTAACCCCAAACAACACTAGACAAACAATTTAGTGGTTCAATGCAATTTTTCTGAGTTCTTAGCCCATATGTAACCAAATTTCAACAAGTCTTTCTCCACACTTTTAAAACTCCTTCATACATTTCTAGCACTTGTAATCAATCTAATTTATTTTATTCTAACATATTCTAACCCCAAAGAACACTAGATAAGCCATTTAATGCTTCAAAGCAATGTTTGTGGGTTCTTAGCCCATATCGGACCAAATTTCAGCAACTCTTTCTACACACTTCTAAACACTCTTCATGCATCTCTAGCACTTGTAATCAATCAAATTCATTGTATTCTTACATATTCTAAACCCTAATAACACTAGACAAGCCATTTACTGCTTCAAATAAATGGTTGTGGGTTCGAAGCCCATTTCTGACCAAATTTCATCAAGTCATTCTCCACACTTCTAATCACTCTTCATGCATCTCTAGCACTTGCAATCAATCAAAATCATTGTATTCAATTATATTCTAACCGCAAACAACACTAGACAAACCATTTAGTGGTTCTATGCAATGTTTCTAAGTTTTTAGGCCATTTGTGACAAAATTTCAACAAGTCTTTCTCCACAGTTCTAAACACTCTTCAAGCATCTCTAACACTTGTTATCAATCAGATTTATTGTATTCTATAATATTCTAGCCCCAAATAACACTGGACAAGCTATTTATTGCTTCAAAGTAATGTTTGTAGGTTCTAAGCCCATTTCGGACCAAATTTCAGCAAGTCTTTCTACACACTTCTAAACAATCTTCATGCATCTCTAGCAGTTGTAGTCAATCAAATTGATTGTATTCTAACGTATTATAGCTCTAAACAACACTCGACAAGCCATTTACTGCTTCAAAGACATGTTTGTGGGTTCTTAGCCCATTTGGGACAAAATTTCAACAAGTCTTTCTCTACACTTCTAAACATCCTTCATGCATCACTAGCACTTCTAATCAATCAAATTTATTGTATTCTAACATACTATAGCACTAGACAAGCCATTTAATGCTTCAAATCAATGGTTGTGGGTTCATAGCCCATTTCGAACCAAATTTCAACAAGTCTTTCTCCACACTTCTAAACAATCTTCATGCATCTCTAGCACTTGTAATCAATCAAATTTATTGTATTCTAACATATTCTAACCCCAAAACAACATCAGACAAGCCATATAATGCTTCAAACCAAATTTCAGCAAGTCTTTCTACACACTTCTAAACAATATTCATGCATCTCTAGCACTATTAATCAATTAAATTCATTGTATTCTAACATATTCTAACCCCAAACAACACTAGACAAACCATTTAGTGGTTCAATGCAATGTTTATGAGTAATTAGCCCATTTGGGACCGAATTACAACAAGTCTTTCTCCACACTTCTAAACACTCTTTGTGCATCTCTAGCACATGAAATCAATCAAATTTATTTTATTCTAACATATTCTAACCCCAAAAAACACTAGATAAGCCATTTACTGCTTTAAAGCAATGTTTGTTGGTTCTTAGCCCATTTCGGACCAAATTTCAGCAACTCTTTCTACACACTTCTAAGCACTCTTCATGCATCTCTAGAAATTGTAATCAATAAAATTCAATATATTCTTATATATTCTACACCCTAACAACACTAGACAAACCATTTACGGCTTCAAAGACATGTTTGTCGGTTCTTAGCCCATTTTGGACCAAATTTTAACAAGTTTTCTCCAAACTTCTAAAAAATATTCATGCATCTCTAGCACTTGTAATCAATCAAATTCATTGTATTCAAACATATTCTAACTCCAAAAAACACTAGACAAACCATTTAGTGGTTCTATGCAATCTTTCTAAGTCTTAGCCCATTTGGGACCAAATTTAACCAAGTCTTTCTACACACTTCTAAACACTCGTCACACATCTCTAGCACTTGAAATCAATCAAATTTATTATATTATAATATATTCTAACCCCAAACAACATCATACAATTCATATAATGCTTCAAACCAATGTTTGTGGGTTCTAAGCCCATTTCCGACCAAATTTCAGCAAGTCTTTCGACACACTTCTAAAAAATATTCATGCATCTCTAGCACTTGTAATCAATCAAATTCATTGTATTCTAACATATTCTAATCTCAAACAACACTAGACAAACCATTAAGTGGTTCTATGCGATGCTTCTAAATTCTTAGCCAATTTGGGACCAAATTTCAACAAGTCTTTCTCCACAGTTCTAAACACTCTTCAAGCATCTCTAACACTTGTTATAAATCAGATTTATTGTATTCTATAATATTCTAGCCCCAAATAACACTAGACAAGCTATTTATTGCTTCAAAATATTGTTTGTAGGTTCTAAGCCCATTTCAGACCAAATTTCAGCAAGTATTTCTACACACTTCTAAACAATCTTCATGCATCTCTAGCAGTTGTAGTCAATCTAATTCATTGTATTCTAATGTTTTATAGCTCTAAACAACACTAGACAAGCCATTTACTGCTTCAAAGACATGTTTGTAGGTTCTTAGCCCATTTGGGATAAAATTTCAACAAGTCTTTCTCTACACTTCTAAACATCCTTCATCCATCTCTAGCACTTCTAATCAATCAAAGTTATTGTATTCTAACATATTCTAACACTAGACAAGCCATTTAATGCTTCAAAGCAATGTTTTTGGGTCTTAGCCCATTTTGGACCAAATTTCAGCAAGTCTTTCTCCACACTTCTAAACACTCTTCATGCATCTCTAGCACTTGTAATCAATCAAATTTATTGTATTCTAACATATTCTAACCCCAAACAATACTAGATAAGCGATTTACTACTTCAAAGACTTGTTTGTGGGTTCTTAACCCATTTCGGACCAAATTTCAGCAAGTTTTTCTACACACTTCTAAGCATTCTTCATGCATCTCTAGCACTTGTAATCAATTAAATTCATTGCATTCTAACATATTCTAAGCCCTAACAACACTAGACAAGCCATTTACTGCTTCAATGCAATATTTATTAGTTATTAGGCCATTTGGGACCGAATTACAACAAGTCTTTCTCCACACTTCTAAACACTCTTTGTGCATCTCTAGCACATGAAATCAATCAAATTTATTGTATTCTAACATATTCTAACCCCAAACAATACTAGAAAAGCCATTTAGTGCTTCAAAGCAATGTTTGTGGGTGCTTAGCCCATTTGGGACCTAATTTCAGTAACTCTTTCTACACACTTTTAAACACTCTTCATGTATCTCTAGAACTTGTAATCAATCAAATTCATTGTATTCTTATATATTTTAAACCCTAACAACACTAGACAAGCCATTTACTGCTTCAAACACATGTTTGTCGGTTATTAGCCCATTTAGGACCAAATTTCAACAAGTTTTCTCCAAACTTCTAAAAAATATTCATGCATCTCTAACACTTGTAATCAATCAAATTCATTGTATTTAAACATATTCTAACTCCAAACAACACTAGACAAACCATTTAGTGGTTCTATGCAATGTTTCTAAGTTCTTAGCCCATTTGGGACCGAATTTAACCAAGTCTTTCTACACACTTCTAAACACTCGTCACACATCTCTAGCACTTGAAATCAATCAAATTTTTTGTATTATAATATATTCTAACCCCAAACAACATCAGACAATTCATATAATGCTTCAAACCAATGTTTGTGGGTTCTAAGCCCATTTCCGACCAAATTTCAGCAAGTCTTTCGACACACTTCTAAAAAATATTCATGCATCTCTAGCACTTGAAATCAATCAAATTTATTTTATTCTAACATATTCTAACCCCAAAAAACACTAGATAAGCCATTTACTGCTTCAAAGCAATGTTTGTTGGTTCTTAGCCCATTTCGGACCAAATTTTAGCAACTCTTTCTACACACTTTTAAACACTCTTCATGCATCTCTATCATTTGTAATCAATTAGATTCATTGTATTCTTATATATTCTAAACCCTTACAACACTAGACAAGCCATTTACTGATTCAAAGACATGTTTATGGGTTCTTAGCCCATTTTGGACCAAATTTCAACAAGTTTTCTCCAAACTTCTAAAAATTATTCATGCATCTCTAGCACTTGTAATCAATCAAATTCATTGTATTCAAACATATTCTAACTCCAAACAACACTAGACAAACCATTTAGTGGTTCTATGCAATGTTTTTAAGTTCTTAGCCCATTTCGAACCAAATTTCAGCAAGTCTTTCTCCACACTTCTAAACAATCTTCATGCATCTCTAGCAGTTGTAGTCAATCAAATTGATTGTATTCTAACGTATTATAGCTCTAAACAACACTAGACAAGCCATTTACTGCTTCAAAGACATGTTTGTAGGTTCTTAGCCCATTTGGGACAAAATTTCAACAAGTCTTTCTCTACACTTCTAAACATCCTTCATGCATCACTAGCACTTCTAATCAATCAAATTTATTGTATTCTAACATACTATAGCACTAGACAAGCCATTTAATGCTTCCAATCAATGGTTGTGGGTTCATAGCCCATTTCGAACCAAATTTCAACAAGTCTTTCTCCACACTTCTAAACAATCTTCATGCATCTCTAGCACTTGTAGTCAATCAAATTGATTGTATTCTAACGTATTATAGCTCTAAACAACACTAGACAAGCCATTTACTGCTTCAAAGACATGTTTGTAGGTTCTTAGCCCATTTGGGACAAAATTTCAACAAGTCTTTCTCTACACTTCTAAACATCCTTCATGCATCACTAGCACTTCTAATCAATCAAATTTATTGTATTCTAACATACTATAGCACTAGACAAGCCATTTAATGCTTCAAATCAATGGTTGTGGGTTCATAGCCCATTTCGAACCAAATTTCAGCAAGTCTTTCTACACACTTCTAAACAATCTTCATGCATCTCTAGCAGTTGTAGTCAATCAAATTGATTGTATTCTAACGTATTATAGCTCTAAACAACACTAGACAAGCCATTTACTGCTTCAAAGACATGTTTGTAGGTTCTTAGCCCATTTGGGACAAAATTTCAACAAGTCTTTCTCTACACTTCTAAACATCCTTCATGCATCACTAGCACTTCTAATCAATCAAATTTATTGTATTCTAACATACTATAGCACTAGACAAGCCATTTAATGCTTCAAATCAATGGTTGTGGGTTCATAGCCCATTTCGAACCAAATTTCAACAAGTCTTTCTCCACACTTCTAAACAATCTTCATGCATCTCTAGCACTTGTAATCAATCAAATTTATTGTATTCTAACATATTCTAACCCCAAAACAACATCAGACAAGCCATATAATGCTTCAAACCAATGTTTGTGGGTTCTTAGCCCATTTCCGACCAAATTTCAGCAAGTCTTTCTACACACTTCTAAACAATATTCATGCATCTCTAGCACTATTAATCAATTAAAATCATTGTATTCTAACATATTCTAACCCCAAACAACACTAGACAAACCATTTAGTGGTTCAATGCAATGTTTATGAGTAATTAGCCCATTTGGGACCGAATTACAACAAGTCTTTCTCCACACTTCTAAACACTCTTTGTGCATCTCTAGCACATGAAATCAATCAAATTTATTTAATTCTAACATATTCTAACCCCAAAAAACACTAGATAAGCCATTTACTGCTTCAAAGCAATGTTTGTTGGTTCTTAGCCCATTTCGGACCAAATTTCAGCAACTCTTTCTACACACTTTTAAACACTCTTCATGCATCTCTAGCATTTGTAATCAATTAGATTCATTGTATTCTTATATATTCTAAACCCTTACAACAATAGATAAGCCATTTACTGCTTCAAAGACATGTTTATGGGTTCTTAGCCCATTTTGGACCAATTATCAACAAGTTTTCTCCAAACTTCTAAAAAATATTCATGCATCTCTAGCACTTGTAATCAATCAAATTCATTGTATTCAAACATATTCTAACTCCAAAAAACACTAGACAAACCATTTAGTGGTTCTATGCAATCTTTCTAAGTTCTTAGCCCATTTGGGACCAAATTTAACCAAGTCTTTCTACACACTTCTAAACACTCGTCACACATCTCTAGCACTTGAAATCAATCAAATTTATTATATTATAATATATTCTAACCCCAAACAACATCATACAATTCATATAATGCTTCAAACCAATGTTTGTGGGTTCTAAGCCCATTTCCGACCAAATTTCAGCAAGTCTTTCGACACACTTCTAAAAAATATTCATGCATCTCTAGCACTTGTAATCAATCAAATTCATTGTATTCTAACATATTCTAATCTCAAACAACACTAGACAAACCATTAAGTGGTTCTATGCAATGTTTCTAAATTTAGCCAATTTGGGACCAAATTTCAACAAGTCTTTCTCCACAGTTCTAAACACTCTTCAAGCATCTCTAACACTTGTTATAAATCAGATTTATTGTATTCTATAATATTCTAGCCCCAAATAACACTAGACAAGCTATTTATTGCTTCAAAATATTGTTTGTAGGTTCTAAGCCCATTTCCGACCAAATTTCAGCAAGTCTTTCTACACACTTCTAAACAATATTCATGCATCTCTAGCACTATTAATCAATTAAATTCATTGTATTCTAACATATTCTAACCCCAAACAACACTAGACAAACCATTTAGTGGTTCAATGCAATGTTTATGAGTAATTAGCCCATTTGGGACCGAATTACAACAAGTCTTTCTCCACACTTCTAAACACTCTTTGTGCATCTCTAGCACATGAAATCAATCAAATTTATTTTATTCTAACATATTCTAACCCCAAAAAACACTAGATAAGCCATTTACTGCTTCAAAGCAATGTTTGTTGGTTTTTAGCCCATTTCGGACCAAATTTCAGCAACTCTTTCTACACACTTTTAAACACTCTTCATGCATCTCTAGCATTTGTAATCAATTAGATTCATTGTATTCTTGTATATTCTAAACCCTTACAACACTAGATAAGCCATTTACTGCTTCAAAGACATGTTTATGGGTTCTTAGCCCATTTTGGACCAAATATCAACAAGTTTTCTCCAAACTTCTAAAAAATATTCATGCATCTCTAGCACTTGTAATCAATCAAATTCATTGTATTCAAACATATTCTAACTCCAAAAAACACTAGACAAACCATTTAGTGGTTCTATGCAATCTTTCTAAGTTCTTAGCCCATTTGGGACCAAATTTAACCAAGTCTTTCTACACACTTCTAAACACTCGTCACACATCTCTAGCACTTGAAATCAATCAAATTTATTATATTATAATATATTCTAACCCCAAACAACATCATACAATTCATATAATGCTTCAAACCAATGTTTGTGGGTTCTAAGCCCATTTCCGACCAAATTTCAGCAAGTCTTTCGACACACTTCTAAAAAATATTCATGCATCTCTAGCACTTGTAATCAATCAAATTCATTGTATTCTAACATATTCTAATCTCAAACAAAACTAGACAAACCATTAAGTGGTTCTATGCAATGTTTCTAAATTCTTAGCCAATTTGGGACCAAATTTCAACAAGTCTTTCTCCACAGTTCTAAACACTCTTCAAGCATCTCTAACACTTGTTATAAATCAGATTTATTGTATTCTATAATATTCTAGCCCCAAATAACACTAGACAAGCTATTTATTGCTTCAAAATATTGTTTGTAGGTTCTAAGCCCATTTCAGACCAAATTTCAGCAAGTATTTCTACACACTTCTAAACAATCTTCATGCATCTCTAGCAGTTGTAGTCAATCTAATTCATTGTATTCTAATGTTTTATAGCTCTAAACAACACTAGACAAGCCATTTACTGCTTCAAAGACATGTTTGTAGGTTCTTAGCCCATTTGGGATAAAATTTCAACAAGTCTTTCTCTACACTTCTAAACATCCTTCATCCATCTCTAGCACTTCTAATCAATCAAAGTTATTGTATTCTAACATATTCTAACACTAGACAAGCCATTTAATGCTTCAAATCAATGGTTGTGGGTTCATAGCCCATTTCGAACCAAATTTCAGCAAGTCTTTCTCCACACTTCTAAACAATCTTCATGCATCTCTAGCACTTGTAATCAATCAAATTTATTGTATTCTAACATATTCTAACCCCTAAACAACATCAGACAAGCCATATAATGCTTCAAACAATTGTTTGTGGGTTCTTAGCCCATTTCCGACCAAATTTCAGCAAGTCTTTCTACACACTTCTAAACAATATTCATGCATCTCTAGCACGATTAATCAATTAAATTCATTGTATTCTAACATATTCTAACCCCATACAACACTAGACAAACCATTTAGTGGTTCAATGCAATATTTATGAGTTATTAGCCCATTTGGGACCGAATTACAACAAGTCTTTCTCCACACTTCTAAACACTCTTTGTGCATCTCTAGCACATGAAATCAATCAAATTTATTTTATTCTAACATATTATAACCCCAAAAAACACTAAATAAGCCATTTACTGCTTCAAAGCAATGTTTGTTGGTTCTTAGCCCATTTCGGACCAAATTTCAGCAACTCTTTCTACACAGTTTTAAACACTCTTCATGCATCTCTAGCATTTGTAATCAATTAGATTCATTGTATTCTTATATATTCTAAACCCTTACAACACTAGACAAGCCATTTACTGCTTCAAAGACATGTTTATGGGTTCTTAGCGCATTTTGGACCAAATTTCAACAAGTTTTCTCCAAACTTCTAAAAAATATTCATGCATCTCTAACACTTGTAATCAATCAAATTCATTGTATTTAAACATATTCTAACTCCAAACAACACTAGACAAACCATTTAGTGGTTCTATGCAATGTTTCTAAGTTCTTAGCCCATTTGGGACCAAATTTAACCAAGTCTTTCTACACACTTCTAAACACTCGTCACACATCTCTAGCACTTGAAATCAATCAAATTTTTTGTATTATAATATATTCTAACCCCAAACAACATCAGACAATTCATATAATGCTTCAAACCAATGTTTGTGGGTTCTAAGCCCATTTCCGACCAAATTTCAGCAAGTCTTTCGACACACTTCTAAAAAATATTCATGCATCTCTAGCACTTGTAATCAATCAAATTCATTGTATTCTAACATATTCTAATCCCAAACAACACTAGACAAACCATTTAGTGGTTCAATGCAATGTTTATGAGTTCTTAGCCCATTTGGGACCAAACTTCAACAAGTCTTTCTCCACACTTCTAAACATCCTTCATGCATTTCTAGCACTTGTAATCAATATAATTTATTTTATTCTAACATATTCTAACCCCAAAGAACACTAGATAAGCCATTTACTGCTTCAAAGCAATGTTTGTGGGTTCTTAGCCCATTTCGGACCAAATTTCAGCAACTCTTTCTACACACTTCTAAACACTCTTCATGCATCTCTAGCACTTGTAATCAATCAAATTCATTGTATTCTTACATATTCTAAACCCTAATAAAAGTAGACAAGCCATTTACTGCTTCAAATAAATGGTTGTGGATTCGTAGCCCATTTCGGACCAAATTTCATCAAGTCTTTCTCCACACTTCTAATCACTCTTCATGCATCTCTAGCACTTGCAATCAATCAAATTCATTGTATTCAAACATATTTTAACCGCAAACAACACTAGACAAACCATTTAGTGGTTCTATGCAATGTTTCTAAGTTCTTAGGCCATTTGTGACCAAATTTCAAGAAGTCTTTCTCCACAGTTCTAAACACTCTTCAAGCATCTCTAACACTTGTTATAAATCAGATTTATTGTATTCAATAATATTCTAACCCCAAATAACACTAGACAAGCTATTTATTGCTTCAAAATAATGTTTGTAGGTTCTAAGCCCATTTTGGACCAAATTTCAGCAAGTCTTTCTACACACTTCTAAACAATCTTTATGCATTACTAGCAGTTATAGTCAATCGAATTCATTGTATTCTAACGTATTATAGCTTTAAACAAAACTAGACAAGCCATTTACTGCTTCAAAGACATGTTTTTAGGTTCTTAGCCCATTTGGGACAAAATTTCAAAAAGTCTTTCTCTACACTTCTAAACATCCTTCATGCATCTCTAGCACTTCTAATCAATCAAATTTATTGTATTTTACCATATTATAATACTAGACAAGCCATTTATTGCTTCAAATCAATGGTTGTGGGTTCATAGCCCATTTCGAACTAAATTTCAGCAAGTTTTCTCCACACTTCTAAACAATCTTCATGCATCTCTAGCACTTGTAATCAATCAAATTTATTGTATTCTAAAATATTCTAACCCCAAAACAACATCAGGCAAGCCATATAATGCTTCAAACCAATGTTTGTGGGTTCTTAGCCCATTTCCGACCAAATTTTAGCAAGTCTTTCTACACACTTCTAAACAATATTCATGCATCTCTAGCCCTTTTAATCAGTCAAATTCATTGTATTCTAACATATTCTAACCCCAAACAACACTAGACAAACCATTTAGTGGTTCAATGCAATGTTTATGAGTTATTAGCCCATTTGGGACCGAATTACAACAAGTATTTCTCCACACTTCTAAACACTCTTTGTGCATCTCTAGCACTTGAAATCAATCAAATTTATTTTATACTAACATATTCTAACCCCAAACAACACTAGATAAGCCATTTACTGCTTCAAAGCAATGTTTGTTGGTTCTTAGCCCATTTCGTACCAAATTTCAGCAAC
Source organism: Capsella bursa-pastoris (assembly GCA_036452645.1). Classification (NCBI taxonomy): domain Eukaryota; kingdom Viridiplantae; phylum Streptophyta; class Magnoliopsida; order Brassicales; family Brassicaceae; genus Capsella; species Capsella bursa-pastoris. The sequence continues at coordinate 9,030,764 of CP144192.1, forward strand.
TCTTTCTACACACTTTTAAACACTCTTCATGCATCTCTAGCACTTGTAATCAATCAGATTCATTGTATTCTTATGTATTCTAAACCCTAACAACACTAGACATGCCATTTACTGCTTCAAAGACATGTTTATGGGTTCTTAGCCCATTTTGGACCAAATTTCAACAAGTTTTCTCCAAACTTCTAAAAAATATTCATGCATCTCTAGCACTTGTAATCAATCAAATTCATTGTATTCAAATATATTATAACCCCAAACAACACTAGAAAAACCATTTAGTGGTTCTATGCAATGTTTCTAAGTTCTTAGCCCATTTGGGACCAAATTTAACCAAGTCTTTCTCCACAGTTCTAAACACTCTTCATGCATCTCTAACAGTTGTTATAAAAGAAATTTATTGTATTATATAATATTCTAGCCCCGACAACACTAGACAAACTATTTAATGCTTCAAAGTAATGTTTGTAGGTTCTAAGCCTATTTCGGACCAAATTTCAGCAAGTCTTTCTACACACTTCTAAACAATCTTTATGCATCTCTAGCAATTGTAATCAATCAAATTCATTGTATACTAACATATTATAACTCCAAACAACACTAGACAAGCCATTTACTGTTTCAAATCAATGGTTGTGAGTTCTTAGCAATTGTAATCAATCAAATTCATTGTATACTAACATATTATAACTCCAAACAACACTAGACAAGCCATTTACTGTTTCAAAGCAATGTTTGTGGGTTGTTAGCCTATTTCGGACCATATTTCAGCTAGTCTTTCTACACACTTCTAAACACTCTTCATGCATCTCTAGCACTTGTAATCTATCAAAATTCATTGTATTCTAATATATTATAACCCCAAACAACACTAGACAAACCATTTAGTGGTTCTATGCAATGTTTCTAAGTTCTTAGCCTATTTGGGACCAAATTTCAACAAGTCATTTAATGCTTCAAATCAATGGTTGTGGGTTCATAGCCCATTTCGAACCAAATTTCAGCAAGTCTTTCTCCACACTTCTAAACAATCTTCATGCATCTCTAGAACTTGTAATCAATCTAATTTATTGTATTCTAACATATTCTAACCCCAAAACAACATCAGACAAGCCATATAATGTTTGTGGGTTCTTAGCCCATTTCCGACCAAATTTCAGCAAGTCTTTCTACACACTTCTAAACAATATTCATGCATCTCTAGCACTATTAATCAATTAAATTCATTGTATTCTAACATATTCTAATCCCAAAAAACACTAGACAAACCATTTAGTAGTTCAGTGCAATGTTTATGAGTTCTTATCCCATTTGGGACCAAATTTCAATAAGTCTTTCTCCACACTTCTAAACACTCTTTGTGCATATCTAGAACTTGTAATCGATCAAATTTATTTATTATACCATATTCTAACCCCAAAGAACACTAGACAATCCATTTACTGCTTCAAAGCAATGTTTGTGGGTTCTTAGCCCATTTCGGACCAAATTTCAGCAACTCTTTCTACACACTTCTAAACATTCTTCATGCATCTTTAGCACTTGTAATCAATCGATTTCATTGTATTCTTACATATTCTAAACCCTAACAACATTAGACAAGCCATTTACTGCTTCAAATCAATGGTTGTGGGTTCTTAGTCCATTTCGGACCAAATTTCATCAAGTCTTTCTACACACTTCTAAACACTCTTCATGCATCTCTAGCACTTGCAATCAATCAAATTCATTTTATTCAAACATATTCTAACCGCAAACAACACTAGACAAACCAATTAGTGGTTTTATGCAATGTTTTTAAGTTCTTAGCCCATTTAGGACCAAATTTCAACAGGCCTTTCTCCACACTTCTAAACACTCTTCAAGCATCTCTAGCACTTGTTATAAATCAGATTTATTGTATTCTATAATATTCAAGCCCCAAACAAAACTAGACAAGCTATTTATTGCTTCAAATTTCAGCTAGTCTTTCTACACACTTCTAAACAATATTCATGCATCTCTAGCACTTGTAATCAATCAAATTCATTGTATTCTAACATATTTTAACCCCAAACTAGACAAACCATTTAGTGGTTCAATGCAATGTTTATGAGTTCTTAGCCCATTTGTGACCAAATTACAACAAGTCTTTCTCCACTCTTCTAAACACTCTTCATGCATCTCTAGCACTTGTAATCAATAAAATTTATTATATTCTAACATATTCTAACCCGAAACAACACTAGACAAGCCTTTTAATGCCTCAAAGCAATGTTTGTGGTTTTTAGCCTATTTTGGACCAAATTTCAGCAAATCTTTCTACACACTTCTAAACACTCTTCATGCATCTCTAGCACTTGCAATCAATCAAATTCATTGTATTCTAACATATTCTAACCCCAAAAAACACTATACAAGCCATTTTCTGCTTCAAAGCAATGTTTATGGGTTCTTAGCCTATTTCGTTCCAAATTTCAGTTAGTCTTTCTACACACTTCTAAACACTCTTCACGCATCTCTAACACTTGTAATCTATCAAATTCATAGTATTCTAATATATTATAACCCCCAAAAACATTAGACATGCGATTTACTGCTTCAAAGACATATTTGTAGGTTCTAACATATTCTAACCCCAAACAACATCAGACAATCAATATAATGCTTTAAACCAATGTTTGTGGGTTCTTAGCCTATTTCCGACCAAATTTCAGCAAGTCTTTCTACACACTTCTAAAAAATATTCATGCATCTCTAGCACTTGTAATCAATCAAATTCATTGTATTCTAACATATTCTAATCCCAAACAACACTAGACAAACCATTTAGTCATTCAATGCAATGGTTATGAGTTCTTAGCCCATTTGGGACCAAACTTCAACAAGTCTTTCTCCACACTTCTAAACATCCTTCATGCATCTCTAGCACTTGTAATCAATCTAATTTATCTTATTCTAACATATTCTAACCCCAAAGAACACTAAACAAGCCATTTACTGCTTCCAAGCAATGTTTGTGGGTTCTTAGCCCATTTCGGACCAAATTTCAGCAACTCTTTCTACACACTTCTAAACACTCTTCATGCATCTATAGCACTTGTAATCAATCATATTCATTGTATTCTTACATATTCTAAACCCTAATAACACTAGACAAGCCATTTACTGCTTCAAATCAATGGTTGTGCGTTCGTAGCCCATTTCGGACCAAATTTCATCAAGTCTTTCTCCACACTTCTAAACACTCTTCATGCATCTCTAGCACTTGCAATCAATCAAATTCATTGTATTCAAACATATTCTAACCGCAAACAACACTAGACAAACCATTTAGTGGTTCTATGCAATGTTTCTAAGTTCTTAGCCCATTTGGGACCAAATTTCAACAAGTCTTTCTCCACACTTCTAAACACTCTTCAAGCATCTCTAGCACTTGTTATAAATCAGATTTATTGTATTCTATAATATTCTAGCCTCAAATAACACTAGAGAAGCTATTTAATGCTTCAAAATGATGTTTGTAGGTCCTAAGCCCATTTCGGACCAAATTTCAGCAAATCTTTCTACACACTTCTAAACAATCTTCATGCATCTCTAGCAGTTGTAATCGATTAAATTCATAGTATTCTAACTATTCTAAACCCTAACAACATTAGACAAGCCATGTACTGCTTCAAAGACATGTTTGTGGGTTCTTAGCTTACTTGGGACCAAATTTCAACAAATCTTTCTCCACACTTCTAAACAATATTCCTGCATCTCTAGCAATTGTAATCAATCACATTCAATGTATTCTAACATATTTTAATCCCAAACAACACTAGACAAACCATTTAGTGGTTCAATGCAATGTTTCTGAGTTCTTAGCCAATTTGGGACCACATTTAAATAAGACTTTCTCCACACTTCTAAACACTATTCATGCATCTCTAGCACTTGAAATCAATCAAATTCATCGTATTCTAACATATTCTAACCCCAACCAACACTAGACAAACTATTTAGTGGTTCAATGCAATTTTTCTGAGATTTTAGCCCATTTGGAACGAAATTTCAACAAGTCTTTCTCCACACTTCTAAACACTCTGCATGCATCTCTAGCACTTGTAATCAATCACATTTATTGTATTCTAACATATTATGACCCCAAACAACACCAGACAAGTCATTTAATGCTTCAAACCAATGTGTGTGGGTTCTTAGCCCATTTCAGACCAAATTTCAAAAAAGTCTTTCTACACACTTCTAAGTACTCTTCATCCATCTCTAGCACTTGCAATCAATCAAATTAATTGTAGTCTAACACATTCTAAAGCCTAACAATACTAGACAAGCCATTTACTGCTCCAAAGACATGTTTGTCGGTTCTTAGCCCATTTGGGACCAAATTTCAACAAGTTTTTCTCCACACTTCTAAATACTATTCATGCATCTCTAGGACTTGTAATCAATCAAATTCAATGTATTCTAACATATTCTAACCCCAAACAACACTAGACAAGCCATTTACTGCTTCAAAGCAATGTTTGTGGGTTCTTAGCCCATTTGGGACCAAATTTCAACGCATTTCTCCACACTTCTAAACACTCTTCATGCATCTCTAGCACTTGTAATCAATCAAATTCATTGTATTCTGACATATTCTAACCCCAAACAACACTAGACAAACAATTTAGTGGTTCAATGCAATTTTTCTGAGTTCTTAGCCCATATGTAACCAAATTTCAACATATTTTTGTCCAGACTTCTAAACACTCTTCATGCATCTCTAGCACTTGTAATCAGTCAAATTTATTGTATTCTAACATATTCTAACCCCAAACAAACTTATACAAGCCATTTAAAGTTCTTAGCCCATTTGGGACCGAATTACAACAAGTCTTTCTCCACACTTCTAAACACTCTTCAAGCATCTCTAGCACTTGTCATAAATCAGATTTACTGTATTCTATAATATTCTAGCATCAAATAACACTAGAGAAGCTATTTAATGCTTCAAAATGATGTTTGTGGGTTCTTAGCCCATTTCGGACCAAATTTCAGCAAGTTTTTCTACACACTTCTAAGCACTCTTCATGCATCTCTAGCACTTGTAATCAATCAAATTCATTGTATTCTAACATATTCTAAACCCTAACAACACTAGACAAGCCATTTACTGCTTCAAAGACATGTTTGTGGGTTCTTAGCCCATTTGGGAACAAATTTCAACAAGTCTTTCTCCACACTTCTAAACACTATTCATCATCTCTAGCACTTGTACTCAATCATATTCATTGTATTCTAACATATTCTAATCCTAAACAACACTAGACAAACCATTTACTGGTTCAATGCAAAGTTTCTGAGTTCTTAGCCCATTTGGGACCAAATTTCAACAAGTCTTTCTCCACACTTCTAAACACTCTTCATGCATCTCTAACACTTGTAATCAATCAAATTTATTGTATTCTAACATATTCTAACCCCAATCAACACTATACAAGCCATTTGATGTTTCAAAGCAATGTGTGTGGGTGCTTAGCCCATTGGGGACCAAATTTCAACAAGTCTTTTTCCACACTTTTAAATACTTTTCATGCATCTCTAGCACTTGTAATCAATCAAATTCATTGTATTCTAACATATTCTCAACCCCAACAACACTAGACAAGCCATTTACTTATTCAAAGACATGTTTGTGGGTTCTTAGCCCATTTGGGACCAAATTTAAACAAGTCTTTCTTCACACTTCTAAACACTATTCATGCATCTCTAGCACTTGTAATCAATCATATTTATTGTATTATAACATATTCTGACCCCAAACAACACCAGACAAGTCATTTAATGCTTCAAACCAATGTGTGTGGGTTCTTAGCCCATTTCGGACAAAATTTCAGCAAGTCTTTCTACACACTTCTAAACACTCTTCATGCATCTCTAGCACTTGTAATCAATCAAATTCATTGTATTCTAACATATTCTAAACCCTAACAACACTAGACAAGCCATTTACTGCTTCAAAGACATGTTTGTGGGTTCTTAGCCCATTTGGGACCAAATTTCAACAAGTCTTTCTCCACACTTCTAAACACTCTTCATGCATCTCTAGCACTTGTAATCAATCATATTCTCTGTATTCTAACATATTCTAATCCCAAAAATCACTAGAAAAACCATTTAGTGGTTCAATGCAATTAATTATTCCGAGTTATTCGCCCATTTGGGACCAAATTTCAACAAGTCTTTCTCCACACTTATAAACACTCTTCATGCATCTCTAGCACTTGTAATCTATCAAATTCATTGTATTCTAACATATTCTAACCCCAAACAACACTAGACAAGCCATTTAATGGTTCAATGCAATGTTTTCTGGTGCTTAGCCCCATTGGGACCAAATTTCAGCAAGTCTTTCTACACACTTCTAAACACTCTTCATGCATCTCTAGCGTTTGTAATCAATCAAATTTCTTGTATACTAACATATTCTAACCCCAAACAAAACTAAACATGCCATTTAATGCTTTAAAACAATGTTTGTGGGTCCGTAGCCCATTTGACACCAAATTTCAACAAGTCTTTCTCCACACTTCTAAACACTATTCATCCATCTATAGCACTTGTAATCAATCAAATTCATTGTATTCTAACATATTCTAAATCCCAACAACAAGAGACAAGCCATTTACTGCTTCAAAGACATGTTTGTGGGTTCTTAGCCCATTTGGGACCAAATTTCAACAAGTCTTTCTCCACACTTCTAAACACTCTTCATGCATCTCTAGCACTTGTAATCAATCAAATTCATTGTATTCTAACATATTCTAACCCCAAACAAACCTAGATAAGTGATTTAATGCTTCAAAGCCATGTTTGTGGGTTCTTAGCCCATTTCGGACCAAATTTTTGCAAGCCTTTCTACACACTTCTAAACACTCTTCATGCATCTCTAGCACTTGTAATCAATCAAATTCATTGTATTCTAACATATAATAAACCCCAACAACACTAGACAAGCCATTTACTTATTCAAAGACATGTTTGTGGGTTCTTAACCCATTTGGGACCAAATTTCAAAAAGTCTTTCTCCACAATTCTAGACACTCTTCATGCATCTCTAACACTTGTAATCAATCAAATTAATTGTATTCTAACATATTCTAACCCCAAACAAACCTAGACAAGCCATTTACTGGTTCAAAGACATGTTTGTGGGTTCTTAACCCATTTGGGACCAATTTCAACAAGTCTTTCTCCACAATTCTAGACACTCTTCATGCATCTCTAGCACTTGTAATCAATCAAAATAATTGTGTTCTAACATATTCTAATCCCAAAAAAAACTCTAGCCAAACCATTTAGTGGTTCAATGCAATATTTTTGAGTTTTTAGCCCATTTCAGACCAATTTTCAGCAAGTCTTTCTACACACTTCTAAACACTCTTCATGCATCTCTAGCACTTGAAATCAATCAAATTCTTTGTATTCTAACATATTCTAACCCCAAACAACACTATACAAGCCATTTACTGCTTCAAAGCAATGTTTGTGGGTTCTTAGCCCATTTCGGACCAAATTTCAGCAAGCCTTTCTACACACTTCTAAACACTCTTCATGCATCTCTAGCACTTGTAATCAATCAAATTCATTGTATTCTAACATATTCTAACCCAAAACAACACTAGCCAAGCCCTTTACTACTTCAAAGACTTGTTTGTGGGTTCTTAGCCCATTTGGGACCAAATTTCAACAAGTCTTTTTCCACACTTCTAAACACTCTTCATGCATCTCTAGCACTTGTAATCAATCATATTTATTGTATTCTAACATATTCTGACCCCAAACAACACCAGACAAGTCATTTAATACTTCAAACCAATGTGTGTGGGGTTTTTAGCACATTTCAGACCAAATTTCAGCAAGTCTTTCTACACACTTCTAAACACTCTTCATGCATCTATAGCACTTGTAATCAATTAAATTCATTGTATTCTAACATATTCTAAACCCAAACAACACTAGACAAGCCATTTACTGCTTCAAAGACATGTTTGTGGGTTCTTAACCCATTTCGGGCCAAATTTCAACAAGTCTTTTTCCACACTTCTAAACACTCTTCATGCATCTCTAGCACTTGTAATCAATAAAATTCATTGTATTCTAACATATTATAACCCCAAACAAACCTAGACAAGCCATTTACTGCTTCAAAGACATGTTTGTGGGTTCTTAGCCCATTTGGGACCAAATTTCAACAAGTCTTTTTCCACACTTTTAAACACTCTTCATGCATCTCTAGCACTTGTAATCAATCACATTCATTGTATTCTAACATATTCTAATCCCAAAAAAACTCTAGACAAACCATTTAGTGGTTCAATGCAATGTTTTTGAGTTTTTAGCCCATTTGGGACCAACTTTCAACAAGTCTTTCTCCACACTTATAAACACTCTTCATGCATGTCTAGCACTTGCAATCTATCAAATTGATTTTATTCTAACATATTCTAACCCCAATCAACACTATACAAGCCATTTAATGTTTCAAAGCAATGTGTGTGGGTGCTTAGCCCATTGGGGACCAAATTTCAGCAAGTCTTTTTACACACTTTGAAACACTCTTCATGCCTCTCTAGCACTTGTAATCAATCAAATTCATTTAATTCTAATATATTCTAAACCCTAACAACACTAGACAAGCCATTTACAGCTTCAAAGACATGTTTGTGGGTTCTTAGCTCATTTAGGACCAAATTTCAACAAGTCTTTCTCCACACTTCTAAACACTATTAATGCATCTGTAACACTTGTAATCAATCATATTCATTGTATTCTAATATATTCTGACCTCAAAAAACACCATAGACAAGCCATTTAATGGTTCAAACAAATGTGTGTGGGTTCTTAGCCCATTTCGGACCAAATTTCAGCAAGCCTTTCTACACACTTCTAAACACTCTTCATGCATCTCTAGAACTTGTACTCAATCAAATTCATTGTATTCTATCATATTCTAAACCCTAACAACACTAGACAAGCCAGTTACTGCTTCAAAGACATGTTTGTGGGTTCTTAACCCATTTGGGACCAAATTTCAACAAGTTTTTTTCCACACTTCTAAACACTCTTCATGCATCTCTAGCAATTGTAATCAATAAAATTCATTGTATTCTAACATATTATAACCCCAAACAAACCTAGACAAGCCATTTACTGCTTCAAAGACATGTTTGTGGGTTCTTAGCCCATTTGGGACCAAATTTCAACAAGTCTTTTTCCACACTTTTAAACACTCTTCATGCATCTCTAGCACTTGTAATCATCACATTCATTTTATTCTAACATATTCTAATCCCAAACAACACTAGACAAACCATTTAGTGGTTCAATGCAATGTTTCTGAGTTCTTAGCCCATTTGGGACCAAATTTCAACAAGTCTTTGTCCACACTTATAAACACTCTTCTAGCATGTCTAGCACTTGCAATCTATCAAATATATTGTATTCTAACATATTCTAACCCCAAACAATACTAGAAAAGCCATTTAGTGCTTCAAAGCAATGTTTGTGGGTGCTTAGCCCATTTGGGACCTAATTTTAGTAAGTCTTTCTACACACTTTTAAACACTCTTCATGCATCTCTAGCACTTGTAATCAATCAAATTCATTTAATTCTAATATATTCTAAACCCTATCAACACTAGACAAGCCATTTACAGCTTCAAAGACATGTTTGTGGGTTCTTAGCCCATTTAGGACCAAATTTCAACAAGTCTTTCTCCACACTTCTAAACACTATTAATGCATCTGTAGCACTTGTAATCAATCATATTTATTGTATTCTAATATATTCTGACCTCAAAAAACACCATATAAGTCATTTAATGCTTCAAACAAATGTGTGTGGGTTCTTAGCCCATTTCGGACCAAATTTCAGCAAGCCTTTCTACACACTTCTAAACACTCTTCATGCATCTCTAGAACTTGTACTCAATCAAATTCATTGTATTCTAACATATTCTAAACCCTAACAACACTAGACAAGCCAGTTACTGCTTCAAAGACATGTTTGTGGGTTCTTAACCCATTTGGGACCAAATTTCAACAAGTCTTTTTCCACACTTCTAAACACTCTTCATGCATCTCTAGCAATTGTAATCAATAAAATTCATTGTATTCTAACATATTATAACCCCAAACAAACCTAGACAAGCCATTTACTGCTTCAAAGACATGTTTGTGGGTTCTTAGCCCATTTGGGACCAAATTTCAACAAGTCTTTTTCCACACTTTTAAACACTCTTCATGCATCTCTAGCACTTGTAATCATCACATTCATTGTATTCTAACATATTCTAATCCCAAAAAAACTCTAGACAAACCATTTAGTGATTCAATGCAATGTTTTTGAGTTTTTAGCCCATTTGGGACCAAGTTTCAACAAGTCTTTCTCCACACTTATAAACACTCTTCATGGATGTCTAGCACTTGCAATCTATCAAATTGATTTTATTCTAACATATTCTAACCCCAATCAACACTATACAAGCCATTTAATGTTTCAAAGCAATGTGTGTGGGTGCTTAGCCCATTGGGGACCAAATTTCAACAAGTCTTTTTCCACACTTTTAAATACTTTTCATGCATCTCTAGCACTTGTAATCAATCAAATTCATTTAATTCTAATATATTCTAAACCCTAACAACACTAGACAAGCCATTTACAGCTTCAAAGACATGTTTGTGGGTTCTTAGCTCATTTAGGACCAAATTTCAACAAGTCTTTCTCCACACTTCTAAACACTATTAATGCATCTGTAACACTTGTAATCAATCATATTCATTGTATTCTAATATATTCTGATCTCAAAAAACACCATATAAGTCATTTAATGGTTCAAACAAATGTGTGTGGGTTCTTAGCCCATTTCGGACCAAATTTCAGCAAGCCTTTCTACACACTTCTAAACACTCTTCATGCATCTCTAGAACTTGTACTCAATCAAATTCATTGTATTCTATCATATTCTAAACCCTAACAACACTAGACAAGCCAGTTACTGCTTCAAAGACATGTTTGTGGGTTCTTAACCCATTTGGGACCAAATTTCAACAAGTTTTTTTCCACACTTCTAAACACTCTTCATGCATCTCTAGCAATTGTAATCAATAAAATTCATTGTATTCTAACATATTATAACCCCAAACAAACCTAGACAAGCCATTTACTGCTTCAAAGACATGTTTGTGGGTTCTTAGCCCATTTGGGACCAAATTTCAACAAGTCTTTTTCCACACTTTTAAACACTCTTCATGCATCTCTAGCACTTGTAATCATCACATTCATTGTATTCTAACATATTCTAATCCCAAAAAAACTCTAGACAAACCATTTAGTGGTTCAATGCAATGTTTTTGAGTTTTTAGCCCATTTGGGACCAAGTTTCAACAAGTCTTTCTCCACACTTATAAACACTCTTCATGGATGTCTAGCACTTGCAATCTATCAAATTGATTTTATTATCACATATTCTAACCCAAATCAACACTATACAAGCCATTTAATGTTTCAAAGCAATGTGTGTGGGTGCTTAGCCTATTGGGGACCAAATTTCAGCAAGTCTTTTTACACACTTTTAAACACTCTTCATGCCTCTCTAGCACTTGTAATCAATCAAATTCATTTAATTCTAATATATTCTAAACCCTATCAACACTAGACAAGCCATTTACAGCTTCAAAGACATGTTTGTGGGTTCTTAGCTCATTTAGGACCAAATTTCAACAAGTCTTTCTCCACACTTCTAAACACTATTAATGCATCTGTAACACTTGTAATCAATCATATTCATTGTATTCTAATATATTCTGACCTCAAAAAACACCATATAAGTCATTTAATGGTTCAAACAAATGTGTGTGGGTTCTTAGCCCATTTCGGACCAAATTTCAACAAGTCTTTTTCCACACTTTTAAACACTCTTCATGCATCTCTAGAACTTGTACTCAATCAAATTCATTGTATTCTAACATATTCTAAACCCTAACAACACTAGACAAGCCAGTTACTGCTTCAAAGACATGTTTGTGGGTTCTTAACCCATTTGGGACCAAATTTCAACAAGTCTTTTTCCACACTTCTAAACACTCTTCATGCATCTCTAGCAATTGTAATCAATAAAATTCATTGTATTCTAACATATTATAACCCCAAACAAACCTAGACAAGCCATTTACTGCTTCAAAGACATGTTTGTGGGTTCTTAGCCCATTTGGGACCAAATTTCAACAAGTCTTTTTCCACACTTTTAAACACTCTTCATGCATCTCTAGCACTTGTAATCATCACATTCATTGTATTCTAACATATTCTAATCCCAAAAAAACTCTAGACAAACCATTTAGTGGTTCAATGCAATGTTTTTGAGTTTTTAGCCCATTTGGGACCAAGTTTCAACAAGTCTTTCTCCACACTTATAAACACTCTTCATGGATGTCTAGCACTTGCAATCTATCAAATTGATTTTATTCTCACATATTCTAACCCAAATTAACACTATACAAGCCATTTAATGTTTCAAAGCAATGTGTGTGGGTGCTTAGCCCATTGTGGACCAAATTTCAGCAAGTCTTTTTACACACTTTTAAACACTCTTCATGCCTCTCTAGCACATGTAATCAATCAAATTCATTTAATTCTAATATATTCTAAACCCTAACAACACTAGACAAGCCATTTACAGCTTCAAAGACATGTTTGTGGGTTCTTAGCTCATTTAGGACCAAATTTCAACAAGTCTTTCTCCACACTTCTAAACACTATTAATGCATCTGTAACACTTGTAATCAATCATATTCATTGTATTCTAATATATTCTGACCTCAAAAAACACCATATAAGTCATTTAATGGTTCAAACAAATGTGTGTGGGTTCTTAGCCCATTTCGGACCAAATTTCAGCAAGCCTTTCTACACACTTCTAAACACTCTTCATGCATCTCTAGAACTTGTACTCAATCAAATTCATTGTATTCTAACATATTCTAAACCCTAACAACACTAGACAAGCCAATTACTGCTTCAAAGACATGTTTGTGGGTTCTTAGCCCATTTGGGACAAAATTTCAACAAGTCTTTTCCCACACTTTTAAACACTCTTCATGCATCTCTAGCAATTGTAATCAATAAAATTCATTGTATTCTAACATATTATAACCCCAAACAAACCTAGACAAGCCATTTACTGCTTCAAAGACATGTTTGTGGGTTCTTAGCCCATTTGGGACCAAATTTCAACAAGTCTTTTTCCACACTTTTAAACACTCTTCATGCATCTCTAGCACTTGTAATCATCACATTCATTGTATTCTAACATTTTCTAATCCCAAAAAAACTCTAGACAAACCATTTAGTGGTTCAATGCAATGTTTTTGAGTTTTTAGCCCATTTGGGACCAACTTTCAACAAGTCTTTCTCCACACTTATAAACACTCTTCATGCATGTCTAGCACTTGCAATCTATCAAATTGATTTTATTCTAACATATTCTAACCCCAATCAACACTATACAAGCCATTTAATGTTTCAAAGCAATGTGTGTGGGTGCTTAGCCCATTGGGGACCAAATTTCAGCAAGTCTTTTTACACACTTTTAAACACTCTTCATGCCTCTCTAGCACTTGTAATCAATCAAATTCATTTAATTCTAATATATTCTAAACCCTAACAACACTAGACAAGCCATTTACAGCTTCAAAGACATGTTTGTGGGTTCTTAGCCCATTTAGGACCAAATTTCAACAAGTCTTTCTCCACACTTCTAAACACTATTAATGCATCTGTAGCACTTGTAATCAATCATATTTATTGTATTCTAACATATTCTAACCGCAAACAACACTAAACAAACCATTTAGTGGTTCAATGCAATGTTTCTGAATTCTTATCCCATTTGGGACCAAATTTTAACAAGTCTTTCTGCACACTTATAAACACTCTTCATGCATCTCTAGCACTTGTAATAAATCAAATTCATTGTATTCTAACATATTCTAACCCCAAATAACACTAGAGAAGCTATTTAATGCTTTAAAATAATGTTTGTGGGTCCTTAGCCCATTTCGGACCAAATTTCAGCAAGCCTTTCTACACACTTCTAAACACTCTTCATGCATCTCTAGAACTTGTACTCAATCAAATTCATTGTATTCTAACATATTCTAAACCCTAACAACACTAGACAAGCCAGTTACTGCTTCAAAGACATGTTTGTGGGTTCTTAACCCATTTGGGACCAAATTTCAACAAGTCTTTTTCCACACTTCTAAACACTCTTCATGCATCTCTAGCAATTGTAATCAATAAAATTCATTGTATTCTAACATATTATAACCCCAAACAAACCTAGACAAGCCATTTACTGCTTCAAAGACATGTTTGTGGGTTCTTAGCCCATTTGGGACCAAATTTCAACAAGTCTTTTTCCACACTTTTAAACACTCTTCATGCATCTCTAGCACTTGTAATCAATCACATTCATTGTATTCTAACATATTCTAATCCCAAAAAAACTCTAGACAAACCATTTAGTGGTTCAATGCAATGTTTTTGAGTTTTTAGCCCATTTGGGACCAACTTTCAACAAGTCTTTCTCCACAATTATAAACACTCTTCATGTATCTCTAGCACTTGTAATCAATCAAATTAATCTTATTCTAACATATGATAACCCCAATCAACACTAGACAAGCCATTTAATGCTTCAAAGCAATGTTTGTGGGTGCTTAGCCCATTTCGGACCAAATTTCAGCAAATTTTTTTACACACTTCTAAGCACTCTTCATGCATCTCTAGCAATTTTAATCAATCAAATTCATTGCATTCTAACATATTCTAAACCCTAACAACACTAGACAAGCCATTTACTGCTTCAAAGACATGTTTGTGGGTTCTTAGCCCATTTGGGACCAAATTTTAACGTCTTTCTCCACACTTCTAAACACTATTAATGCATCTCTAGCACTTGTAATCAATCATATTTAATGTATTCTAACGTCAAAAAACACCAGATAAGTCATTTAATGCTTCAAACCAATGTGTGTGGGTTCTTAGCCCATTTCGGACCAAATTTCAGCAAGTCTTTCTACACACTTCTAAACACTCTTCATGCATCTCTAGCACTTGCAATCAATCAAATTCATTGTATTCTAACATATTCTAACCCCAAACAACACTAGACAAGCCATTTACTGCTTCAAAGACATGTTTGTGGGTTCTTAACCCATTTGGGACCAAATTTCAACAAGTCTTTTTCCACACTTCTAAACACTCTTCATGCATCTCTAGCACTTGTAATCAATCAAATTCATTGTATTCTAACATATTCTAACCCCAAACAATACTAGACAAGCCATTTACTGCTTCAAAGACATGTTTGTGGGTTCTTAGCCCATTTGGGACCAAATTTCAACAAGTCTTTCTCCACACTTCTAAACACTATTCATGCATCTCTAGCACTTGAAATCAATCAAATTAATCGTATTCTAACATATTCTAACCCTAAACAACACTAGACAAACCATTTAGAGGTTCAATGCAATTTTTCTGAGTTCTTAGCCCATTTGCGACCAAATTTCAACAAGTCTATCTCCACACTTATAAACACTCTTCATGCATTTCTAGCACTTGTAATCTATCTAATTTATTTTATTCTATCATATTCTAACCCCAATCAACACTAGACAAGCCATGTAATTCTTCAAAGCAATGTTTGTGGGTGCTAAGCCCATTTCGGACCAAATTTCAGCAAGTCTTTCTACACACTTTTAAACACTCTTCATGCATCTCTAGCACTTGTAATCAATCAAATTCATTGTATTCTAATATATTCTAAACCCTAACAACACTAGACAGTCCATTTACTGCTTCAAAGACATGTTTGTGGGTTCTTTGCCCATTTAGGACCAAATTTCAAAAAGTCTTTCTCCACACATCTAAACACTCTTCATGCCTCTCTAGCACTTGTAATAAATCAAATTCATTGTATTCAAACTTATTCTAAATCCTAACAACAGTAGACAAGCCATTTACTGCTTTAAATACATGTTTGTGGGACCAAATTTCAACAAGTCTTTCTCCACACTTCTAAACACTCTTCATGCATCTCTAGCACTTGTAATTATTCAAATTTATTCTATTCTAACATATTCTAAACCCTAACAACACTAGACAAGCCATTTACTGCTTCAAAGCAATGTTTGTGGGTTCTTAGCCCATTTGGGACCAAATTTCAACGTCTTTCTCCACACTTCTAAACACTATTCATGCATCTTTAGCACTTGTAATTAATCACATTCATTTTATTCTAACATATTCTAATCCCAAACAACACTAGACAAACCATTTAGTGGTTCAATGCAATGTTTCTGAGTTCTTAGCCCATTTGGGACCAAATTTCAACAAGTCTTTCTCCACACTTCTAAACACTCTTCATGCATCACTAACACTTGTAATCAATCAAATTTATTGTATTCTAAGATAGTCTTACCCCAAAGAACACCAGACAATTCATTTAATGCTTCAAACAAATGTTTGTGGGTTCTTAGCCCATTTCAGACCAAATATAAGAAAGTTTTTCTATAAACTTCTAAACACTCTTCAGGCATCTCTAGCACTTTTAATCAATCAAATTAATTGTATTCTAACATATTCTAAACCCCAACAACACTAGACAATTCATTTACTGCTTCAAAGACCTTTTTGTGGGTTCTTAGCCCATTTGGGACCAAATTTCAACAAGTCTTTCTCCACACTTCTAAACACTCTTCATGCATCTCTAGCACTTGTAATCAATCAAATTTATTCTATTCTAACATATTCTAACCCCAAACAAACCTAGACAAGCCATTTAATGCTTCAAAGCAATGTTTCTAGTTCTTAGCCAATTTGGGACCAAATTTCAACAAGTCTTTCTCCACACTTCTAAACACTATTCATGCATCCCTAGCACTTGAAATCAATCAAATTAATCTTATTCTAACATATTCTAACCCCCAAACAAGAGTAGAGAAACCATTTAGTGGTTCAATGCAATGTTTCTGAGTTCTTAGCCTATTTGGGACCAAATTTCGACAAGTCTTTGTCCACAGTTATAAACACTCTTCATGCATCTCTAGCACTTGTAATCAATCAAATTTATGGTATTCTAACATATTCTAACCCGAAACAAACCTAGACAAACCATTTAGTGGTTCAATGCAATGTTTCTGAGTTCTTAGCCAATTTAGGACCAAATTTCAACAAGCCTTTCTCCACACTCGTAAACACTATTTATGCATCTCTATCGTTTGTAATCAATCAAATTCATTGTATTCTGACATATTCTAACCCCAAACAACACTAGACAAGACATTTAGTGCTTCAAAGCAATGTTTGTGGGTGCTTAGCCCATTTGGGACCTAATTTCAGTAAGTCTTTCTACACACTTTCAAACACTCTTCATGCATCTCTAGCACTTGCAATCTATCAAATTCATTGTATTCTAACATATTCTACCCCTAAACACACTAGAGAAACCATTTACTGCTCCAAAGCAATGTTTGTGGCTTCTTAACTCATTTTGAACCAAATTTCAGCAAGCCTTTCTACACACTTCTAAAACTCTTCATGCATCTCTAGCAATTGTAATCAATCAAATTCATTGTATTCTAACATATTCTAAACCCTAAGAACATTATACAAGCCATTTACTGATTCAAAGACATGTTTGTGGGTTCTTAGTCCATTTGGGACAAAATTTCAACGTCTTTCTCCACACTTCTAAACACTATTCATGCATCTTTAGCACTTGTAATTAATCACATTCATTGTATTCTAACATATTCTAATCCCAAACAACACTAGACAAACCATTTAGTGGTTCAATGCAATGTTTCTGAGTTCTTAGCCCATTTGGGACCAAATTTAACCAAGTTTTTCACCAGACTTATAAATACTCTTCATGCATCTCTAGCACTTGTAATCTATCAAATTTATTTTATTCTAACATATTCTAACCCCAATAAACACTAGACAAGCCATTAAATGCTTTAAAGCAATGTTTGTGGCTGCTTAGCCCATTTCGGACCAAATTTCGGCAAGATTTTCTACAACCTTCTAAGCACTCTTCATGCATCTCTAGTACTTTAAATCAATCAAATTCATTGTAATCTAACATATTCTAAGCCCTAACAACACTAGACAAGCCATTTACTGCTTCAAAGACATGTTTGTGGGTTCTTTGCCCATTTGGGATCAAATTTCAACAAGTCTTTCTCCACACTTCTAAACACTATTCATGCATCTCTAGCACTTGTAATCAATCACATTCAATGTATTCTAACATATTTTAATCTCAAACAACACTAGACAAACCATTTAGTGGTTCAATGCAATGTTTCTGAGTTCTTAGCCAATTTAGGACCAAATTTCAACAAGCCTTTCTCAACAACACTCTTCATGCATCTCTAGCTCTTGTAATAAATTAAATTCATTGTATTCTAACATATTCTTACCCCAAAAACCACTAGACAAAACATTTAGTGGTTCAATGCAATTTTTCTGAATTCGTAACCCATTTGGGACCAAATTTCAACAAGTTTTTTTCCACACTTCTAAACACTCTTCATGCATCTCTAGCACTTGTACTCAATCAACTTTATTGTATTTTAACATATTCTAACCACAAACAAACCTAGACAAGCTATTTAATGCTTCAAAGCAATGTTTCTGGTTTAAGCCCATTTAGCACCAAATTTAAGCAATTCTTTCTACACGCTTCTAAACACTCTTCATGCATCTCTAGCACTTGTTATCAATCAAATTCATTTTATTAGAACATATTCTAACCCCAAACAACACTAGCCAAGCCATTTACTACTTCAAAGACTTGTTTGTGGGTTCTTAGCCCATTTGAGACCAAATTTCAACTAGTCTTTTTCCACACTTCTAAAAACTCTTTATGCATCTCTTGCACTTTTAATCAATCAAATTTATTGGCTTCTAACATATAATATCCCCAAACAACACTAAACAAGCCATTTAATGCTTCAAAGCAATGTTTGTGGGTGCTTAGTCCATTTCAGACCAAATTTCAGCAAGTTTTTCTACACACTTCTACGCACGCTTCATGCATCTCTATCACTTGTAATGAATCAAATTCATTGTATACTAACATATTCTAAACCCTAACAACACTAGACAAGCCATTTACTGCTTCAAAGACATGTTTGTGGGTTGTTTGCCCATTTGGGACCAAATTTCAACGAGTCTTTCTCCACACTTCTAAACACTATTCATGCATCTCAAGCACTTGTAATCAATCACCTTTATTGTATTCTAACATATTTTAATCCCAAACAACACTAGACAAACCATTAAGTTGTTCAATGCAATGTTTTTGAGTTCTTAGCCCATTTGGGACCAAATTTCAACTAGTCTTTTTCCACACTTCTAAACACTCTTTATGCATCTCTAGCACTTGTAATCAATCGAATTTATTGTATTCTAACATATTCTAAACCCTAACAACAATAGACAAGCCATTTACTGCTTCAAAGACATGTTTGTGAATTCTTTGCCCATTTGGGACCAAATTTAACCAAGTTTTTTTCCACACTTATAAATACTCTTCATGCATCTCTAGCACTTGTAATCTATCAAATTTATTTATTCAAACATATTCTAACCCAAAACGACTCTAGACAAGCCAATTACTCCCATAACGCAATTGTTGTGGGCCCTAATCACATTTCGGACCAAATTTCAGCAAGTCTTTCTACACTCTTCATGCATCTCTACCACTTGTAATCAATCAAATTCATTGTATTATAAAATATTCTAACCCTGAACAACTCTAGAAAATCCATTTACTGCCTCAAAGCAATGGTTGTGGGTTCTTATCACATTTGGGACCAAATTTCAACAATTGTTTTTACACACTTGTAAACACTCTTCATGCATCTCAATCACTTGTAATCAATCAAATTCATTGAATACTAAAATATTCTAACCCTAAAAAACTCTAGACAAGCCATTTACTTCCTCAAAGAAATGGTTGTGGGTTTTTATCCCATTTGGAACCAAATTTCAACAAGTGTTTTTAGTCACTTCTATACACTCTTCATGCATCTCTAGCACTTGTAATCAATCAAACTTATTGTATTATAACATATTTTAACCCTAAACAACTCTAGAAAACCCATTTACTGCCTCAAAGCAATGGTTGTTGGTTCTTATCACATTTGTGACCAAATTTCAATAAGTGGTTTTACATATTTCTAAACACTCTTCATGCAGCTCTAGCACTTGTAATCAATTAAATTAATTGAATACTAACAAATTCTAACCTAAAACAAATCTAGACAAGCCATTTACTGCCTCAAAGCAATGGTTGTGGGTTCTTATCTCATTTGGAACCAAATTTCAACAATAGTTTTTACATATTTCTAAACACTCTTCATGCATCTCTAACATTTGTCTCAATCAAATTTATTGAATACTAAAATATTCTAACCCTAAAAAACTCTTGACAAGCCAATTACTTCTGCAAAGCAATGGTTGTGGGTTCTTATGCCATTTGGGACCAAATTTCAATAAAGTCTTTCTACACACTTCTAAATGCTCATCATGCGTCTCTTGCACTTGTAATCAATCAAATTAAATATATAATAACATATTCTAACCCTAACCAACTTTAGACAAGCCATTTACTGCCTCAAAGCAATGGTTGTGGGTTATTAAATATTTGGGACCAAATTTCAACAAATCTTCTTACACACTTCTAAACACTCTTCATGCATCTCTAGCACTTGTAATCAATCAAATTCATTGAATAATAACATATTTTAACCCTAGACAACTCTACACAAGCCATTTACTGCCTCAAAGCAATGTTTGTAGGTTATTATCCCATTTGGAACCAAATTTCAACAATTGTTGTTACACACTTTTAAACACTATTCATGCATCTCTAGCACTTGTAATCAATCAAATTCACTGGATAATAACATATTCTAATCCTAAAAAACTCTAGACAAGCCATTTACTGCCTCAAAGCAATGGTTGTGGGTTCTTATCCGATTTTGGACCAAATTTCAACAAGTGGTTTTACACACTTCTAAGCACTCTTCATGCAGCTCTACAACTTGTAATCAATCAAATTCATTGTATTATAACATATTATAACCCTGAACAACTTTACAAAAGCCATTTACTGCGTCAAAGCAATGGTTGTGGGTTCTTATCCCATTTGGAACCAAATTTCAACAAGTGTTTTTACACACTTCTATACACACTTCATGCATCTCTAGCACTTGTAATCAATCAAATTCATTGTATTATAACATATTCTAACCGTAAACGACTCTAAACAACTTAATTACTGCCTCAAAGCAATGGTTGTGGGTTCTTATCTCATTTGAGACCAGATTTCAACAAGTCATTCGACAATCAACATATTCTAACCCAAAATAACTCTAGAAAATCCAAAATAACCCAAAATATTCTAACCCAAAATAACTCTAGATTTCAACATATTCTAACCCAAAATAACTCTAGAAAATCCATTTACTGCCTCAAAGTAATTGTTGTGGGTTATTAGCCCATTTGGGATCAAATTTCAACAAATCTTTTAACACACTTCTAAACAGTCTTCATGCATCTCTAGCACTTTTAATCAATCAAATTCATTGAATAATAACATATTCTTACCCTAAACAACTCTAGACATGCCATTTACTGCCTCAAAGCAATAGTTGTGAGTTCTTATCCCATTTGGAACCAAATTTCAACAATTGTTTTTACACACTTGTAAACACTTTTCATGCATCTCTAGCAATTGTAATCAATCAGATTCATTGAATACTAAAATTTTCTAACCCTAAACAACTCTTAAAAATACAGTTACTGCAACAAAGCAATGCTTGTGGGTTCTTAGCCCATTTGGTACCAAATTTCAACATGTTTTTCTACACACTTCTAAACACTCTTCATGCATCTCTAGAACTTTCATCAATCAAATTCATTATATAATAACATATTCTAACCCTAAACAACTCTTGACAATTTATTTACTGCCTCAAAGCAATGTTTGTGGGTTCTTAACCCATTTGGTACCAAATTTCAACATGTTTTTCTACACACTTCTAAACACTCTTCATGCATCTGTATAACTTGTAATCAATCAAATTCATTGTATAAGAACATATTCTACCCTAAAAATTTCTAGCTAAGCCATTTACTGTCTCAAAACAATGGTTGAGGGTTTTTATCCCATTTGGGACCAAACTTCAACCAGTGTTTTAACATACTTCTAAACACTCTTCATGCATCTCTAGCACTTGTAATCAATCAAATTCATTGTAATATAAAATATTTTAACCCTGAATAACTCTACAAAAGCCATTTACTGCCTCAAAGCAATGGTTGTGGATTCTTATCCCATTTTGGACCGAATTTCAACAAGTGGTTTTACACACTTCTAAGCACTCTTCATGCAGCTCTACAACTTGTAATCAATCAAATTCATTGTATTATAACATATTCTAACCCCAATAAACACTAGACAAGCAATTTACTGCCTCCATGCAATGGTTGTGGGTTCTTATCACATTTGGGATCAAATTTCAACAAATCATTTTACACACTTCTAAACACTCTTCATGCATCTCTAGCAATTGTAATCAATCAAATTCATTGAATAAAAACATATTCTAATCCTAAACAACTCTACACAAGCCATTTACTGCCTCAAAGCAATAGTTGTGGGTTCTTATCCCATTTGGAACAAAATTTCAACAATTGTTTTTATACATTTCTAAACACTCTTCATGCACTCTAGTACCTGTAATCAATCAAATTCATTGTATTATAACATATTCTAACCCTAAACAACTCTAGACAACTTAATTACTGCCTCAAAGCAATGGTTGGGGGTTCTTATCTCATTTGAGACCAGATTTCAACAAGTCATTCTACACACTTCTAAACACTCTTCATGCATCTCTAGCACTTGTAATCAATCAAATTGTATTATAACATGTTCTAACTCTAAACAACTCTAGAAAAGCCAGTTACTGCCTCAAAGCAATGATTGTGGCTTCTTATCCCATTTAAACCAAATTTCAATAAGTGGTTTTACACACTTCTAAACACTCTTCATGCAGCTCTAACACTTGTCATCAACCATATTAATTGAATATTATCATATTATGCCCCAAAACAAATCTAGACAAGCAATTTACTGCTTCAAAACAATGGTTGTTGGTTCTTATCCCATTTGGAACCAAATTACAACAAGTGTTTTTACACATTTCTAAACACTCTTCATGCATCTCTATCACTTTTAATCAATCAAATTCAATATATAATAACATATTCTAACGCATAATAACGCTAGAATATCCATTTACTGCCTCAAAGTAATAATTGTGGGTTATAAGCCCATTTGGGACCAAATTTCAACCAATCTTCGTGCATCTCTAGAACTTTTAATCAATCAAATTCATTGAATAATAACATATTCGTACCCTAAACAACTCTAGACATGCCATTTACTGCCGCAAAGCAATGGTTGTGAGTTCTTATCCCATTTGGAACCAAATTTTAACAATTGTTTTTACACACTTGTAAACACTCTTCATGCATCTCTAGCAACTTGTAATCAATCAAATTCATTGTATTATAACATATTCTTACCCTAAACAGCTCTAGACATGCCATTTACTGCATCAAAGCAATGGTTGTGAGTTCTTATCCCATTTGGAACCAAATTTCAACAATTGTTTTTATACACTTGTAAACACTTCTCATGCATCCTAGCACTTGTAATCAACCAGATTCATTGTATTATAACATATTATAACCCTGAACAACTTTACAAAAGCCATTTACTGCCTCAAAGCAATGGTTGTGGGTTCTTATCCGATTTTGGACCAAATTTCAACAAGTGGTTTTACACACTTCTAAGCACTCTTCATGCAGCTCTACAACTCGTAATCAATCAAATTCATTGTATTATAACATATTATAACCCGAAACAACTTTACAAAAGCCATTTACTACGTCAAAGCAATGGTTGTGGGTTCTTATCCCATTTGGAACCAAATTTCAACAAGTGTTTTTACACACTTCTATACACACTTCATGCATCTCTAGCACTCGTTATCTATAAAATTCATTGCATTATAACCTATTCTAACCCTAAACGACTCTAGACAAGCCAATTACTGCCTCAAACCAATGGTGGTGGGTTCTTATCCCATTTGGGACCAAATTTCAACAAGTCTTTCTACATATTTCTAAACACACTTCATTCATCTCTAGCACTTGTAATCAATCAAATTCATTGTATTATAACATATTCTAACCTTTAACGACCCTAGACAACTTAGTTACTGCCTCAAAGCAATGGTTGTGGGTTCTTGTCCCATTTGGGACCAAATTTTAAAAAGTGGTTTTACATATTTCTAAACACTCTTCATGCAGCCAAAGCAATAGTTGTTAGTTCTTATCCTATTTGTAACCAAATTTCAACAATTGTTTTTACACACTTGTAAACACTTTTCATGCATCTCTAGCACTTGTAATCAACCAAATTCATTGAATACTACAATATTCTAACCCTTAACATCTCTACACGAGCCATTTAATGCCTCCAAGCAATGGTTGTGGGTACTTAGCCCATTTGGGACCAAATGTCAGCATGTCTTTCTACACACTTCTAAACACTCTTCATGCATATTTAGAACTTGTAATCAATAAAATTCATTATATCATAACATATTCTAAACCTAAAAAATTCTTGAAAATACATTTACTGCCTCAAAGCTATGGTTGTGGGTTCTTATCCTATTTGTAACCAAATTTCAACAATTGTTTTTACACACTTGTAAACACTTTTCATGCATCTCTAGCACTTGTAATCAACCAAATTCATTGAATACTACAATATTCTAACCCTTAACATCTCTACACGAGCCATTTAATGCCTCCAAGCAATGGTTGTGGGTACTTAGCCCATTTGGGACCAAATGTCAGCATGTCTTTCTACACACTTCTAAACACTCTTCATGCATCTTTAGAACTTGTAATCAATAAAATTCATTATATCATAACATATTCTAAACCTAAAAAATTCTTGAAAATACATTTACTGCCTCAAAGCTATGGTTGTGGGTTCTTATCCTATTTGTAACCAAATTTCAACAATTGTTTTTACACACTTGTAAACACTTTTCATGCATCTCTAGCACTTGTAATCAACCAAATTCATTGAATACTACAATATTCTAACCCTTAACATCTCTACACGAGCCATTTAATGCCTCCAAGCAATGGTTGTGGGTACTTAGCCCATTTGGGACCAAATGTCAGCATGTCTTTCTACACACTTCTAAACACTCTTCATGCATCTTTAGAACTTGTAATCAATAAAATTCATTATATCATAACATATTCTAAACCTGAAAAATTCTTGAAAATATATTTACTGCCTCAAAGCAATGGTTGTGGGTTCTTAGCCCATTTGGTACCAAATTTCAACACGTTTTTCTACACATTTCTAAACACTCTTCATGCATCTCTACAAATTTTAATCAATCAAATTCAATGTATAATAACATATTATAAGCCTAACCAATTCTAGCCAAGCCAATTACTTCCTCAAAGCAATGGTTGTGGGTTCTTATCCCATTTGGGACCAAATTTCAACAAGTCTTTCTACACACATCTAAACACTGTTCATGCGTCTGTAGCACTTGTAATCAATCAAATTCATTTTATTATAACATATTCTAACCTTGAACAACTCTACAAAAGCCATTTACTGC
The DNA here is from genome assembly GCA_036452645.1 of Capsella bursa-pastoris. Lineage (NCBI taxonomy): Eukaryota > Viridiplantae > Streptophyta > Magnoliopsida > Brassicales > Brassicaceae > Capsella > Capsella bursa-pastoris. Next base: position 9,056,594 of record CP144192.1, read on the forward strand.
CTCAAAGCAATGGTTGTGGGTACTTAGCCCATTTGGTACCAAATTTCAACATGTCTTTCTACACACTTCTAAACACTCTTCATGCATCTACAGCACTTGTGATCAATCAAATTAATTGTATAACAACATATTCTAACCTTCAAAAATTCTAGCAAAGCCATTTACCGTCTCAAAGCAATGGTTGAGGGTTCTTATCGCATTTGAGACCAAATTTCAACCAGTGTTTTTACATACTTCTAAACACTCTTCATGCATCTCTAGCACTTGTAATCAATCAAATTTATTGTATTATAACATAATATAACCCTGAACAACTTTACAAAATCCATTTACTGCCTCAAAGCAATGGTTGTGGGTTCTTATCCTATTTTGGACCAAATTTCAACAAGTGGTTTTACACACTTCTAAGAACTCTTCATGCAGCTCTACAACTTGTATTCAATCATATTCATTGTATTATAACATATTCTTACCCTAAACAACTCTAGACATGCCATTTACTGTCTCAAAGCAATAGTTGTGAGTTCTTATCCCATTTGGAACCAAATTTCAACAATTGTTTTTACACACATGTAAACACTTTTCATGCATTTCTAGCACTTGTAATCCACCAAATTCAATGAATACTACAATATTCTAACCCTAAACATCTCTAGACAAGCCATTTACTCCCTCCAAGCAATGGTTGTGGGTACTTAGCCCTTTTGGAACCAAATTTCAACATGTCCTTCTACACACTTCTAAACACTCTTCATGCATCTTTAGAACTTGTCATTAATAAAATTCATTATATCATAACATATTCTAAACCTAATAAATTCTTGAAAATATATTTACTGCCTCAAAGCAATGGTTGTGGGTTCTTAGCCCATTTGGTACCAAATTTCAACACGTTTTTCTACACATTTCTAAACACTCTTCATGCATTTCTACAAATTTTAATCAATCAAATTCAATGTATAATAACATATTATAAGCCTAACCAAGTCTAGCCAAGTCAATTACTCCCTCAAAGTAATGGTTGTGGGTTCTTATCCCATTTGGGATCAAATTTCAACAAGTCTTTCTACACACATCTAAACACTCTTCATGCGTCTCTAGCACTTGTAATCAATCAAATTCATTTTATTATAACATATTCTAACCTTGAACAACTTTACAAAAGCCATTTACTGCCTCAAAGCAATGGTTGTGGATTCTTATTCCATTTTGGACCAAATTTCAACAAGTGGTTTTACACACTTCTAAACACTCTTCATGCAGCTCTACAACTTGTAATCAATCAAATTCATTGTATTATAACATATTCTAACCCTAAAGAACTCTAGAAAAGCCATTTACTGCCTCAATGCAATAGTTGTGGGTTCTTATCCCATTTGAGACCGAATTTCAACATGTCTTTCTACGCACTTCTAAACACTCTTCATGCATATCTATAACTTGTAATCAATCAAATTCAATGTATGCTAACATATTATAACCCTAACCAACTCTAGACAAGCCTATTACTTCCTCAAAGCAATGGTTGTGAGTTCTTAACCCATTTGAGACCAAATTTAAACAAGTCTTTCTACACACTTCTAAACACTCATCATGCGTCTCTAGCACTTGTAATCATTCAAATTAAATGTATACTAACATATTCTAACCCTAAACAACTCTAGACAAGCCATTTACTGCCTCAAATCAATGGATGTGGGTTATTACCCATTTGGGACCAAATTTTAACAAATCTTTTTACACACTTCTAAACACTCTTCATGTGTCTCTAGCACTTGTAATGAATCAAATTCATTGAATAATAACATATTCTAACACTAAACAACTATACACAAGCCAATTACTGCCGCAAAGCAATAGTTAGGGGTTCTTATCCCATTTGGAAAAAAATTTCAGCAAATGTTTTTACACTTTTCTAAACACTGTTCATGCATCTCTAGCACCTGTAATGAATCTAATTAATTGTATTATAACAAATTCTAACCCTAAGTCATTCTACACACTTCTAAACACTTTTCATGCATCTCTAGCACTTGTAATCAATCAAATTCATTGTATTATAACATATTCTAACCCTAAATAATTCTTGACAAGCCATTTACAGCCTCAAAGCAATGGTTGTAGGTTCTTATCCCATTTAGGACCAAATTTCAACATGTCTTTCTACACACTTCTAAACACTTTTCATGCATCTCTAGAACTTGTAATCATTCAAATTAAATGTATGATAACATATTCTAACACTAAAAACCTCTAGACAAGCCAATTACTTCCTCAAAGCAATGGTTGTGTGTAGTTATCCCATTTGGGAAAAAATTTCAACAAGTCTTTCGACACACTTCTAAATACTCTTCATGCATCCCTAGCACTTGTAATCAAGTAAATTAAATTTGTAATAACATATTCTAACCCTAAACAATTCTAGACAAGCCATTTAGTGCCTCAAAGCAATGGTTGTGGGTTATTACACATTTGGGACCAAATTTCAACAAATCTTTTTACACACTTCTAAACACTCGTCATGCATTTCTAGAACTTGTAATCAATCAAATTTATTGGATAATAATATATTGTTACCCTACCCCGTAATCGCCCTGGGACGACTGTGTACAAAACATCATAATCTAACCTGGTTATCTACCAAACATCATTATTTAAATCGCAGATTAAATGTTTTGTACGGAGTCTTCCCTGGGCGACTACGGGTTGTATACATGTATTCGTGGCAAAAGTTGTAGATAACCATGTTAAATAAAACGAATTCGTAAACAAAAGAATGCCCCATGTATATAACCCATAGTCGTCCTGGGAAGACTGCGTACAAAACCTTTAATCAAACCTGGTTATCTACAAAACATCATTATTTAACTCGTAGATTAAATGTTTTGTACGCTGTCGTCCCCCCGCGAATACGGGTTATCTACATGGGGCATTCTTTTGCCTACGAAATCGTTTTATTTAAATTTGATTCTTAGGCCTACAACCCGAGACGACTGCGTACAAAACATTTAATCTAAACGAATTATCAGTGGCACTTAAATTTAAGACCAAATTTCAACAAATCTTTTTACACACTTCTAAACACTCGTCATGCATTTTTAGAACTTGTAATCAATCAAATTTATTGAATAATAACATATTGTTACCCTAAACAACTATAGATAAGCCATTTACTACCTCAAAGAAATGGTTGTGGGTTCTTATCCCATTTGGAACCGAATTTCAACAAGTGTTTTTACACACTTGTGAACAGTCTTCATGCATCTATAGCACTTGTAATCAATCAAATTCATTGTATTATAACATATTCTAACCCTAAACTACTCTTAACAAGCCATTTACGGACTCAAAGCAATGGTTGTGGGTTCTTAGCCCATTTGGGACCAAATTTCAACCAGTGTTTTTACATACTTCTAAACACTCTTCATGCATCTCTAGCACTTGTAATCAATCAAATTTATTGTATTATAACATTTTATAACCCTGAACAACTCTACAATAGCCATTTACTGCCTCAAAGAAATGGTTGTGGATTCTTATCCCATTTTGGACCAAATTTCAACAAATGGTTGTACACAGTTCTAAACACTCTTCATGCAGCTCTACAACTTGTACTCAATCAAATTCATTGAATAATAACATAATCTTACCCTAAACAACTCTAGCACTTGTAATCAATCATATTAATTGAATATTATCATATTATACCCCAAAAGAAATCTAGACAAGCAATTTACTGCTTCAAAACAATGGTTTTGGGTTCTTATCCCATTTGGAACCAAATTACAACAAGTGTTTTTACACATTTTTACGCATAATATCTCTAGAATATCCATTTACTGCCTCAAAGTAATAGTTGTTGGTTATTAGCCCATTTGGGACCAAATTTCAACAAATCTTCATGCATCTCTAGTACTTTTAATCAATCAAATTCATTGAATAATAACATATTCTTACCCTAAACAACTCTAGACATGCCATTTACTGCCTCAAAGCAATGGTTGTGAGTTCTTATCCCATTTGGAACCAAATTTCGACAATTGTTTTTACACACTTGTAAACACTCTTCATGCATCTCTAGCACTTGTAATCAATCAAATTCATTGAATACTAAAATATTCTAACCCTAAACAACTCTAGACAACCCATTTACTGCCTCAAAGCAATGGTTTTGGGTGCTTATCCCATTTGGGACCAAATTTCAACATGTCTTTCTACACAATTCTAAACACTCTTCATGCATCTCTAGCACTTGGAATCAGTCAAATTCATTGTATTATAACATATTATAACCCTATAGAACTCTTGAAAATACATTTACTATCTCAAAGCAATGGTTGTGGGTTCTTAGCCCATTTGGTACCAAATTTCTACATGTCTTTCTACACACTTCTAAACACTCTTCATGCATCTCTAGCACTTGTAATCAATCAAATTAATTTTATAACAACATATTCTAACCCTAAACAACTCTTGACAAGCCATTTACTGTCTCAAAGCAATGGTTGTGGGTTCTTATCCCATTTGGGACCAAATTTCTACCAGTGTTTTTACATACTTCTAAACACTCTTCATGTATCTCTAGCACTTGTAATCAATCAAATTCATTGTATTATAACATATTATAACCCTGAACAACTTTACAAAAGCCATTTACTACCTCAAAGCAATGGTTGTGGATTCTTATCCCTTTTGGGACCAAATTTCAACAAATCGTTTTACACAGTTCTAAACACTCTTCATGCAGCTTTACAACTTGTAATCAATCAAATTCATTGAATAATAACATATTCTTACCCTAAAAAACTCTAGACATGCCATTTACTGCCTCAAAGCAATGGTTGTGAGTTCTTATCCCATTTCGAACCAAATTTCAACAATTGTTTTTACACACTTGTAAACAGTTTTCATGCATCTCTAGCACTTGTAATCAACCAAATTCATTGAATACTACAATATTCTAACCCTAAACATCTCTAGACAAGCCATTTACTGCCTCCAAGCAATAGTTGTGGGTACTTAGCCTATTTGGGACCAAATTTCAACATGTCTTTCTACACCCTTCATGCATCTTTAAAACCTGTAATCAATAAAATTCATTATATAATAACATACTCTAACCCTAAACAAGTCTTGAAAATACATTTACTGCCTCAAAGCAATGGTTATGGGTTCTTAGCCCATTTGGTACCAAATTTCAACACGTTTTTCTACACACTTCTAAACACTCTTCATGCATCTCTACAACTTTTAGTCAATTAAATTCAATGTATAATAACATATTATAAGCCTAACCAATTCTAGCCAAGCCAATTACTTCCTCAAAGCAATGGTTGTGGGTTCTTATCCCATTTGGGACCAAATTTCAACAAGTCTTTCTATACACATCTATACACTCTTCATGCGTCTCTAGCCCTTGTAATCAATCAAATTCACTGGATAATAACATATTCTACTCATAAAAAACTCTAGACAAGCCATTTACTGCCTCAAAGGAATGTTTGTAGGTTATTATCCCATTTGGAACCAAATTTCAACAATTGTTGTTACAGACTTTTAAACACTCTTCATGCATCTCTAGCACTTGTAATCAATCAAATTCCCTGGATAATAACATATTCTAATCCTAAAAAACTTTAGACAAGCCATTTACTGCGTCAAAGCAATGGTTGTGGGTTCTTATCCCATTTGGAACCAAATTTCAACAATTGTTGTTACACACTTTTAAACACTCTTCATGCATCTCTAGCACTTGTAATCAATCAAATTCATTGGATAATAACATATTCTAATCCTAAAAAACTCTAGACAAGCCATTTACTGCGTCAAAGCAATGGTTGTGGGTTCTTATCCCATTTGGAACCAAATTTCAACAAGTGTTTTTACACACTTCTATACACACTTCATGCATTTCTAGCACTTGTAATCAATCAAATTCATTGTATTATAACATATTCTAAACGTAAACGACTCTAAACAACTTAATTACTGCCTCAAAGCAATGGTTGTGGGTTCTTATCTCATTTGAGACCAGATTTCAACAAGTCATTCGACAAACTTCTAAACACTCTTCATGCAGCTCTAGCAATTGTAATCAATCAAATTAATTGAATACTAACATATTATAACCCAAAACAAATCTAGACAAGCCATTTACTTCCCCAAAGCAATGGTTGTGGGTTCTTATCCCATTTGGAACCAAATTTCAACAAGTGTTTTTAGTCACTTCTATACACTCTTCATGCATCTCTTGCACTTTTAATCAATTAAATTCATTGTATGATAACATATTCTAACCCTTTGGACTCTAGACAAACCAATCACTGCCACAACCAATGGTTGTGGGTTCTTATCCCATTTGGGACCAAATATCAACAAGCCTTTCTACATATTTTTAAACACTCTTCATGCATCTCTAGCACTTGTAATCAATCAAACTTATTGTATTATAACATATTTACCCCTAAACAACTCTAGAAAACCCATTTACTGCCTCAAAGCAATGGTTGTTGGTTCTTATCACATTTGTGACCAAATTTCAGTAAGTGGTTTTACATATTTCTAAACACTCTTCATGCAGCTCTAGCACTTGTAATCAATCAAATTAATTGAATACTAACATATTCTAACCTAAAACAAATCTAGAAAAGCCATTTACTGCCTCAAAGCAATGGTTGTGGGTTCTTATCCCATTTGGAACCAAATTTCAACAAGTGTTTTTACATATTTCTAAACACTCTTCATGCAGCTCTAACATTTGTATCAATCAAATTCATTGAATACTAAAATATTCTAACCCTAAAAAATTCATGACAAGCCAATTACTTCTGCAAAGCAATGGTTGTGGGTTCTTATGCCATTTGGGACCAAATTTTAAAAAAGTCTTTCTACACACTTCTAAATGCTCATCATGCGTCTCTTGCACTTGTAATCAATCAAATTAAATATATAATAACATATTCTAACCCTAACCAACTTTAGACAAGCCATTTACTGCCTCAAAGCAATGGTTGTGGGTTATTAAATATTTGGGACCAAATTTCAACAAATCTTCTTACACACTTCTAAACACTCTTCATGCATCTCTAGCACTTGTAATCAATCAAATTCATTGAATAATAACATATTCTAACCCTAGACAATTCTACACAAGCCATTTACTGCCTCAAAGCAATAGTTGTAGGTTCTTATCCCATTTGGAACAAAATTTCAACAAGTGTTTTTACACATTTCTAAACACTCTTCATGCATCTCTAGCACCTGTAATCAATCGAATTCATTGTATTATAACATAGTATAACCCTAAACGACTCTAGACAACTTAATTACTGCCTCAAAGAAATGGTTGTGGGTTCTTATCCCATTTGGGACCAGATATCAACAAGTCATTCTACACACTTCTAGACACTCTTCATGCATCTCTAGCACTTGTAATCAATCAAATTCATTGGATTATAACATATTCTTACTCTAAATAACTCTAGAAAAGCCATTTACTGCCTCAAAGCAATTGTTGTGGGTTCTTATCCCATTTTGGGCCAAATTTCAACAAGTCTTTGTACACACTTCTAAACACTCTACATGCATCTCTAGCACTTGTAATCAATCAAATTCATTGTATTATAACTTATTCTAACCATAAACAACTCTATAAAAGCCCTTTACTGCCTCAAATAATTGGTTGTGAGTTCTTAGCCCATTTGGGACAACATTTCAACAAGTCTTTCTACACACTTCTAAACACTCGACATGCATCTCTATCACTTGTAATCAATCAAATTCTTTGAATACTAACATATTCTAACCCCAAGAAACTCTAGACAGGCCATTTACTGCCTCAAAGCAATGTTTGTAGGTTATTATCCCATTTGGAACCAAATTTCAACAATTGTTGTTACACACGTTTAAACACTCTTCATGCATCTCTAGCACTTGTAATCAATCAAATTCACTGGATAATAACATATTCTAATCCTAAAAAACTTTAGACAAGCCATTTACTGCGTCAAAGCAATGGTTGTGGGTTCTTATCCCATTTGGAACCAAATTTCAACAAGTGTTTTTACACACTTCTATACACACTTCATGCATCTCTAGCACTTGTAATCAATCAGATTCATTGTATTATAACATATTCTAACCGTAAACGACTCTAAACAACTTAATTACTGCCTCAAAGCAATGGTTGTGTGTTCTTATCTCATTTGAGACCAGATTTCAACAAGTCATTCGACACACTTCTAAACACTCTTCATGCAGCTCTAGCAATTGTAATCAATCAAATTAATTGAATACTAACATATTATAACCCAAAACAAATCTAGACAAGCCATTTATTGCCTCAAAGCAATGGTTGTGGGTTGTTATCCCATTTGGTATCAAATTTCAAATATTGGTTTTACATATTTCTAAACACTCTTCATGCAGCTCTAGCACTTGTAATCAATCAAATTCAATGTATAATAACATATTCTAACCCAAAATAACTCTAGAAAATCCATTTACTGCCTCAAAGTAATTGTTGTGGGTTATTAGCCCATTTGGGAACAAATTTCAACAAATCTTTTAACACACTTCTAAACAATCTTCATGCATCTCTAGGACTTTTAATCAATCAAATTCATTGAATAATAACATATTCTTACCCTAAACAACTCTAGACATGCCATTTCCTGCCTCAAAGCAATGGTTGTGAGTCCTTATCCCATTTGGAACCAAATTTCAACAATTGTTTTTACACACTTGTAAACACTTTTCATGCATCTCTAGCAATTGTAATCAAGCAAATTCATTGAATACTAAAATTTTCTAACCCTAAACAACTCTTGACAATACAGTTACTACAACAAAGCAATGCTTGTGGGTTCTTAGCCCATTTGGTACCAAATTTCAACATGTTTTTCTACACACTTCTAGACACTCTTCATGCATCTCTAGAACTTTCATCAATCAAATTCATTGTATAATAACATATTCTAACCCTAAACAACTCTTGACAATTTATTTACTGCCTCAAAGCAATGCTTGTGGGTTCTTAACCCATTTGGTACCAAATTTCAACATGTTTTTCTACACACTTCTAAACACTCTTCATGCATCTGTATAACTTTTAATCAATCAAATTCATTGTATAAGAACATATTCTACCCTAAAAATTTCTAGCCAAGCCATTTACTGTCTCAAAACAATGGTTGAGGGCTTTTATCCCATTTGGGACCAAACTTCAACCAGTGTTTTAACATACATCTAAACACTCTTCATGCATCTCTAGCACTTGTAATCAATCAAATTCATTGTATTATAACATATTCTAACCCTGAATAACTCTACAAAAGCCATTTATTGCCTCAAAGCAATGGTTGTGGATTCTTATCCCATTTTGGACCGAATTTCAACAAGTGGTTTTACACACTTCTAAGCACTCTTCATGCCGCTCTACAACTTGTAATCAATCAAATTCATTGTATTATAACATATTCTAACTCTAAACAACTCTAGAAAAGCAATTTACTGCCTCCATGCAATGGTTGTGGGTTCTTATCACATTTGGGATCAAATTTCAACAAATCTTTTTACACACTTCTAAACACTCTTCATGCATCTCTAGCAATTGTAATCAATCAAATTCATTGAATAAAAACATATTCTAATCCTAAACAACTCTACACAAGCCATTTACTGCCTCAAAGCAATAGTTGTGGGTTCTTATCCCATTTGGAACCAAATTTCAAAAATTGTTTTTATACATTTCTAAACACTCTTCATGCACTCTAGTACCTGTAATCAATCAAATTCATTGTATTATAACATATTCTAACCCTAAACGACTCTAGATAACTTAATTACTGCCTCAAAGCAATGGTTGGGGGTTCTTATCTCATTTGAGACCAGATTTCAACAAGTCATTCTACACACTTTTAAACACTCTTCATGCATCTCTAGCACTTGTAATCAATCAAATTGTATTATAACATATTCTAACTCTAAACAACTCTAGAAAAGCCATTTACTGCCTCAAAGCAATGGTTGTGGCTTCTTATCCCATTTAAACCAAATTTCAATAAGTGGTTTTACACACTTCTAAACACTCTCATGCAGCTCTAACACTTGTAATCAACCATATTAATTGAATATTATCATATTATACCCCAAAACAAATCTAGACAAGCAATTTACTGCTTCAAAACAATGGTTGTGGGTTCTTATCCCATTTGGAACCAAATTACAACAAGTGTTTTTACACATTTCTAAACACTCTTCATGCATCTCTATCACTTTTAATCAATCAAATTCAATATATAATAACATATTCTAACGCATAAGAACGCTAGAATATCCATTTACTGCCTCAAAGTAATAATTGTGGGTTATAAGCCCATTTGGGACCAAATTTCAACAAATCTTCATGCATCTCTAGCACTTTTAATCAATCAAATTCATTGAATAATAACATATTCTTACCCTAAACAACTCTAGACATGCCATTTACTGCCTCAAATCAATGGTTGTGAGTTCTTATCCCATTTGGAACCAAATTTTAACAATTGTTTTTACACACTTGTAAACACTCTTCATGCATCTCTAGCAACTTGTAGTCAAACAAATTCATTGTATTATAACATATTCTTACCCTAAACAGCTCTAGACATGCCATTTACTGCATCAAAGCAATGGTTGTGAGTTCTTATCCCATTTGGAACCAAATTTCAACAATTGTTTTTATACACTTGTAAACACTTCTCATGCATCCTAGCACTTGTAATCAACCAGATTCATTGTATTATAACATATTATAACCCTGAACAACTTTACAAAAGCCATTTACTGCCTCAAAGCAATGGTTGTGGGTTCTTATCCGATTTTGGACCAAATTTCAACAAGTGGTTTTACACACTTCTAAGCACTCTTCATGCAGCTCTACAACTCGTAATCAATCAAATTCATTGTATTATAACATATTATAACCGGAAACAACTTTACAAAAGCCATTTACTACGTCAAAGCAATGGTTGTGGGTTCTTATCCCATTTGGAACCAAATTTCAACAAGTGTTTTTACACACTTCTATACACACTTCATGCATCTCTAGCACTTGTTATCTATCAAATTCATTGTATTATAACCTATTCTAACCCTAAACGACTCTAGACAAGCCAATTACTGCCTCAAACCAATGGTGGTGGGTTCTTGTCCCATTTGGGACCAAATTTCAACAAGTCTTTCTACATATTTCTAAACACACTTCATTCATCTCTAGCACTTGTAATCAATCAAATTAATTGAATACTAACATATTATAACCCAAAACAAATCTAGACAAGCCATTTATTGCCTCAAAGCAATGGTTGTGGGTTGTTATCCCATTTGGTATCAAATTTCAAATATTGGTTTTACATATTTCTAAACACTCTTCATGCAGCTCTAGCACTTGTAATCAATCAAATTCAATGTATAATAACATATTCTAACCCAAAATAACTCTAGAAAATCCATTTACTGCCTCAAAGTAATTGTTGTGGGTTATTAGCCCATTTGGGAACAAATTTCAACAAATCTTTTAACACACTTCTAAACAATCTTCATGCATCTCTAGGACTTTTAATCAATCAAATTCATTGAATAATAACATATTCTTACCCTAAACAACTCTAGACATGCCATTTCCTGCCTCAAAGCAATGGTTGTGAGTCCTTATCCCATTTGGAACCAAATTTCAACAATTGTTTTTACACACTTGTAAACACTTTTCATGCATCTCTAGCAATTGTAATCAAGCAAATTCATTGAATACTAAAATTTTCTAACCCTAAACAACTCTTGACAATACAGTTACTGCAACAAAGCAATGCTTGTGGGTTCTTAGCCCATTTGGTACCAAATTTCAACATGTTTTTCTACACACTTCTAGACACTCTTCATGCATCTCTAGAACTTTCATCAATCAAATTCATTGTATAATAACATATTCTAACCCTAAACAACTCTTGACAATTTATTTACTGCCTCAAAGCAATGCTTGTGGGTTCTTAACCCATTTGGTACCAAATTTCAACATGTTTTTCTACACACTTCTAAACACTCTTCATGCATCTGTATAACTTTTAATCAATCAAATTCATTGTATAAGAACATATTCTACCCTAAAAATTTCTAGCCAAGCCATTTACTGTCTCAAAACAATGGTTGAGGGCTTTTATCCCATTTGGGACCAAACTTCAACCAGTGTTTTAACATACATCTAAACACTCTTCATGCATCTCTAGCACTTGTAATCAATCAAATTCATTGTATTATAACATATTCTAACCCTGAATAACTCTACAAAAGCCATTTATTGCCTCAAAGCAATGGTTGTGGATTCTTATCCCATTTTGGACCGAATTTCAACAAGTGGTTTTACACACTTCTAAGCACTCTTCATGCAGCTCTACAACTTGTAATCAATCAAATTCATTGTATTATAACATATTCTAACTCTAAACAACTCTAGAAAAGCAATTTACTGCCTCCATGCAATGGTTGTGGGTTCTTATCATATTTGGGATCAAATTTCAACAAATCTTTTTACACACTTCTAAACACTCTTCATGCATCTCTAGCAATTGTAATCAATCAAATTCATTGAATAAAAACATATTCTAATCCTAAACAACTCTACACAAGCCAATTACTGCCGCAAAGCAATAGTTGGGGGTTCTTATCCCATTTGGAAAAAAATTTCAGCAAATGTTTTTACACTTTTCTAAACACTGTTCATGCATCTCTAGCACCTGTAATGAATCTAATTAATTGTATTATAACAAATTCTAACCCTAAGTCATTCTACACACTTCCAAACACTTTTCATGCATCTCTAGCACTTGTAATCAATCAAATTCATTGTATTATAACATATTCTAACCCTAAACAATTCTTGACAAGCCATTTACTGCCTTAAAGCAATGGTTCTGGGTTCTTAGCCCATTTGGGACCAAATTTCAACATGTCTTTCTATACACTTCTAAACACTTTTCATGCATCTCTAGAACTTGTAATCATTCAAATTAAATGTATGATAACATATTCTAACACTAAAAACCTCTAGACAAGCCAATTACTTCCTCAAAGCAATGGTTGTGTGTAGTTATCCCATTTGGGAATAAATTTCAACAAGTCTTTCGACACACTTCTAAATACTCTTAATGCATCCCTAGCACTTGTAATCAAGTAAATTAAATTTGTAATAACATATTCTAACCCTAAACAACTCTAGACAAGCCATTTACTGCCTCAAAGCAATGGTTGTGGGTTATTACACATTTGGGACCAAATTTCAACAAATCTTTTTACACACTTCTAAACACTCGTCATGCATTTCTAGAACTTGTAATCAATCAAATTTATCGAATAATAATATATTTTTACCCTACCCCGTAATAGCCCTAGGACGACTGTGTACAAAACATCATAATCTAACCTGGTTATCTACAAAACATCATTATTTAAATCGCAGATTAAATGTTTTGTACGTAGTCTTCCCTGGGCGACTACGGGTTGTATACATGTATTCGTGGCAAAAGTTGTAGACAACCATGTTAAATAAAACGAATTCGTAGGCAAAAGAATGCCCCATGTATATAACCCATAGTCTTCCTGGGAAGACTGCGTACAAAACCTTTAAACAAACCTGGTTATCTACAAAACATCATTATTTAACTCGTAGATTAAATGTTTTGTACGCTGTCGTCCCCGGGCGAGTACGGGTTATCTACATGGGGCATTCTTTTGCCTACGAAATCGTTTTATTTAAATTGATTCTTAGGCCTACAACCCGAGACGACTGCGTACAAAACATTTAATCTAAACGAATTATCAGTGGCACTTAAATTTAAGACCAAATTTCAACAAATCTTTTTACACACTTCTAAACACTCGTCATGCATTTTTAGAACTTGTAATCAATCAAATTTATTGAATAATAACATATTGTTACCCTAAACAACTATAGATAAGCCATTTACTACCTCAAAGAAATGGTTGTGGGTTCTTATCCCATTTGGAACCGAATTTCAACAAGTGTTTTTACACACTTGTGAACAGTCTTCATGCATCTATAGCACTTGTAATCAATCAAATTCATTGTATTATAACATATTCTAACCCTAAACAACTCTTAACAAGCCATTTACTGACTCAAAGCAATGGTTGTGGGTTCTTAGCCCATTTGGGACCAAATTTCAACCAGTGTTTTTACATACTTCTAAACACTCTTCATGCATCTCTAGCACTTGTAATCAATCAAATTTATTGTATTATAACATTTTATAACCCTGAACAACTCTACAATAGCCATTTACTGCCTCAAAGAAATGGTCGTGGATTCTTATCCCATTTTGGACCAAATTTCAACAAATGGTTGTACACAGTTCTAAACACTCTTCATGCAGCTCTACAACTTGTAATCAATCAAATTCATTGAATAATAACATAATCTTACCCTAAACAACTCTAGCACTTGTAATCAATCATATTAATTGAATATTATCATATTATACCCCAAAAGAAATCTAGACAAGCAATTTACTGCTTCAAAACAATGGTTGTGGGTTCTTATCCCATTTGGAACCAAATTACAACAAGTGTTTTTACACATTTCTAAACACTCTTCATGCATCCCTATCTCTTGTAATCAATCAAATTCAATATATAATAACATATTCTAACGCATAATATCTCTAGAATATCCATTTACTGCCTCAAAGTAATAGTTGTGGGTTATTAGCCCATTTAGGACCAAATTTTAACAAATCTTCATACATCTCTAGTACTTTTAATCAATCAAATTCATAGAATAATAACATATTCTTACCCTAAACAACTCTAGACATGCCATTTACTGCCTCAAAGCAATGGTTGTGAGTTCTTATCCCATTTGGAACCAAATTTCAACAATTGTTTTTACACACTTGTAAACACTCTTCATGCATCTCTAGCACTTGTAATCAATCAAATTCATTGAATACTAAAATATTCTAACCCTAAACAACTGTAGACAAGCCATTACTGCCTCAAAGCAATGGTTTTGGGCGCTTATCCCATTTGGGACCACATTTCAACATGTCTTTCTATACACTTCTAAACACTCTTCATGCATCTCTAGCACTTGGAATCAGTCAAATTCATTGTATTATAACATATTATAACCCTATAGAACTCTTGAAAATACATTTACTATCTCAAAGCAATGGTTGTGGGTTCTTAGCCCATTTGGTACCAAATTTCTACATGTCTTTCTACACACTTCTAAACACTCTTCATGCATCTCTAGCACTTGTAATCAATCAAATTAATTTTATAACAACATATTCTAACCCTAAACAACTTTTGACAAGCCATTTACTGTCTCAAAGCAATGGTTGTGGGTTCTTATCCCATTTGGGACCAAATTTCAACTAGTGTTTGTACATACTTCTAAACACTCTTCATGCAGCTCTACAACTTGTAATCAATCAAATTCATTGAATAATAACATATTTTTACCCTAAACAACTCTAGACATGCCATTTACTGCCTCAAAGTAATGGTTGTGAGTTCTTATCCCATTTCGAACCAAATTTCAACAATTGTTTTTACACACTTGTAAACAGTTTTCATGCATCTCTAGCACTTGTAATTAACCAAATTCATTGAATACTACAATATTCTAACCCTAAACATCTCTAGACAAGCCATTTACTGCCTCCAAGCAATGGTTGTGGGTACTTAACCTATTTGGGACCAAATTTCAACATGTCTTTCTACACCCTTCATGCATCTTTAGAACCTGTAATCAATAAAATTCATTATATAATAACATACTCTAACCCTAAACAAGTCTTCAAAATACATTTACTGCCTTAAAGCAATGGTTCTGGGTTCTTAGCCCATTTGGTACCAAATTTCAACACGTTTTTCTACACACTTCTAAACACTCTTCATGCATCCCTACAACTTTTAATCAATCAAATTCAATGTATAGTAACATATTATAAGCCTAACCAATTCTAGCCAAGTCAATTACTTCCTCAAAGCAATGGTTGTGGGTTCTTATCCCATTTGGGACCAAATTTCAACAAGTCTTTCTATACACATCTATACACTCTTCATGCGTCTCTAGCCCTTGTAATCAATCAAATTCATTTTATTATATCATATTCTAACCTTGAACAACTCTACAAAATCCATTTACTGCCTCAAAGCAATGGTTGTGGATTCTTATCCCATTTTGCACCAAATTTCAACAAGTGGTTTTACACACTTCTAAACACTCTTCATGCAGCTCTACAACTTGTAATCAATCAAATACTTTGTATTATAACATATTCTAACCCTAAACAACTCTAGAAAATCCATTTACTGCCTCAATGCAATGGTTGTGGGTTCTTATCCCATTTGGGACCAAATTTTAACATGTCTTTCTACACACTTCTAAACACTCTTCATGCATCTCTACAACTTGTAATCAATCAAATTCAATGTATGATAACATATTATAACCCTAACCAACTCTAGACAAGCCAATTACTTCCTCAAAGCAATGGTTGTGGGTTCTTAACCCATTTGAGACCAAATTTCAACAAGTTTTTCTACACACTTCTAAATGTAGAAAGTATCTTTCATATATTCCTCAATAGTATTGTACGCAATATATATATACACAGAGAGGAGAGGAGAGCCTAGGTTAAGCTAGTTAAAGAACATTCCTAAAGTATACAAATCAAATACTATGATATAAATGAGAATCACTGTCATATCTCTTACACGCCCCCTCAAAATGGAGGAGCATTTGTTACTCCAATCTTGTCTCGAAGAAGGATGAACCGTGCACGGGAGAGTGGTTTCGTCAAAGCATCTGCCAATTGGTCTTGCGTGTTGACATGAGCGACTCGTAAAGCTCCTTGTTGAACCAGGCCGCGAACAAAATGGTAGTCTATCGCAATGTGTTTCATCCGGGAGTGGAAAACGGGATTGGCACAGAGAAACGTTGCACCAACGTTGACACGGTACACTACCGGTGGAGCAGGTAGAGTAAGGCCTAGTTCAGAG
Organism: Capsella bursa-pastoris; assembly: GCA_036452645.1. Classification (NCBI taxonomy): domain Eukaryota; kingdom Viridiplantae; phylum Streptophyta; class Magnoliopsida; order Brassicales; family Brassicaceae; genus Capsella; species Capsella bursa-pastoris. The sequence goes on from CP144192.1 coordinate 9,073,658, forward strand.
AGAATGTTGCATATCCAACTTAGTTCAGATGCCACATTTGCAACAGCTCTATATTCGGCCTCTATGGAGGACCGTGCAACGCCCTTTTGTTTCTTTGATGTCCACGAGATAGGGTGTTGACCAAGATAGACAATGTAAGAGTTGGTTGAGACGTAATCATCCGAGTCCCCAGCCCAGTCTGCATCTGAGTATGCGTGAAGTTTCATCTGGTTATTTGCTGAGAAGAAAATGCCATGTGTCGGTGTCCCTGCAAGGTAGCGTAATATGCGTTTGGCAGCTTGCCAGTGTACTTCTGTTGGACGATGCATAAACTGGGACAAACGATTGACGGCATACGCGATATCCAGACGTGTGAATGCGAGGTACTGAAAGCTTCCAACTAGTTGACGATACTCTAAAGGCTGAGACAGAGGAGTACCGGCATTGAGAGTCAGTTTTGGTGACGACGCCATGGGTGTTGTCACAGGTTTGGCGTTCGTCATGCTATGTCGATGCAAGAGATCAAGGATGTACTTGCGTTGAGAGAGGTGAAGACCGGCGGATGTTCGACGTGCTTCAATGCCTAAAAAATAGTTAAGGTCTTCTGCATCCTTTATAGAGAAATGCTCAGCTAAAAGTTGAAGTATTCGCTGGATGCCTTGTTTGTTGTTGCCTGTGATGAGGATGTCATCGACGTAGACTAGAAGATAGATAAACACATTGCCAGCTTTGAGAATAAACAGGGATGTATCAGACAAGGAGTTTTGAAAACCAAGGCTGAGAAGGAAGTTTCATAATTCAGTGTACCACGCGCGTGGTGCTTGCTTTAGGCCGTATATAGCTTAGCGAAGTGTGCACACATGAGTAGGATGATCAGTGTCAACAAAACCCGGAGGTTGATCCATGTAGACTTCCTCGTTCATCGTCCTTTGAAGGAAAGCATTGTTCACATCAAGTTGTTGAATTGGCCAGGAATTAGTCACTGCAACATCAAGAACAATGCGTATCGTAGTGGATTTGGTCACCGGACTGAACGTATCTGTGTAATCTTGACCATATTGTTGATTATAGCCTTTCGCAACAAGTCTCGCTTTGCACCTGTCGTGAGAGCCATTAGAAAGAAATTTGTCTTTTAAAATCCACTTACAACCGACGACGTTGTAACGAGGCTCGCGAGGAACAAGAGTATACGTCTCGTTCCGAGCGAAAGCATCAAGTTCCATGGACATAGCACCCCGCCATTGTTTGTCTTTGAGAGCTTGAGTCGGGAGAGAGCCGCCGAGTAATTGTACTTCTTGTTGGGTTTGACAATTTGAGTTTTCCGGCGAGTGATCATGGGATGTGAATTCTGTAGTGGTGCTGGTGGTGGAGGAGCAATTGGCGGAGGGGCGATTGGCGGTGGAGCGATTGGCGGAGAAGGTTGTCTCGTTGAGGAAGGAGACGACACTTCACTTGGTGGGCGTGGGCCTGAAGTATGTGGGCTTTGAGGAAGAGAGTTTCCTTCATGGGCCAAGACTGGGCCTGAATTCGAGGAGCCTGGTCCAGTTGCAGAAAATGGACTGGTACCCGATTCGTTTGTTCTGCTTAGCGATGGCTGCGATGTCGTCGAAGTTGACTCTACTACTTCGTGGTGAGAACCAGAGCGCGAGGATCTGGCCGAGGCATATTGTATGAGTGACGGCGTCGAGGTTGGTGAAGAGGGAGGTTGTGGTGATGGTGGTGGAGAAAAATGAATTGGAATGGTGGTGATTGGGTAAGCATTTGAGGATGGAGATGGAGATGGAGATTGGTTTGTGAAACGGGAAGACATGTTCATCGAATTTCACATGGCGAGAAACGTAGATTCGCCTAGTGGTTTGTTGAAGACAAAGATAGGCACTTTGCATCTGGGAATAGCCGAGGAACACACATGGAGTGGACCGATCTTTGAGTTTGTGACTTGTGTACGGGCGGAGCCAAGGAAAGCAGAGACAACCAAAGACTCGGAGTTTGGTGTAGTTTGGGGTGACACCAAAGAGTTTCTGGAACTGTGTCACCATGTCGATAACCGGTGTGGGAAGACGATTGATGAGGTAAGTGGCAGCGGTGATGGCATAGGACCAGTATGATTTAGGCATCCCAGCATGAGTGAGTAAGGTGAGTCCAGTCTGAACAACGTGTCTGTGTTTTCTTTCAGAAATGCCATTGTGTTCTGGTGTGTGCAGAGGAGATGTGAGATGAGCTATGCCAGCAGTGGAGAGGTAACTGCGGAGTGCAATAAACTCACCACCATTATCTGAGTAAAGTGTGCCAATCTTAGTGCCAAACCGGTTCTCAACAAGGGCCTTGAATGCCACAAAAGTTTCCCGAACCTGCGACTTGAGCTTGAGCGGATAAAGCCATGTGTATCGGCTGTAATGATCAATAAGACCAAGATAGTACTTGTAATTATCAACGGAGACAATGGGAGAGCTCCAAAGGTCTGTGAATATGTATTCTAATGGCTTGGTGGAAACAATGGAAGATTGAGAAAAAGGTAGTTTATGTGATTTATTGATAGAACAGTCTAAGCATAAAGTGTTTGAGGTTACAGACTTGTTGCAAGGTAAAGAAAAACGAGAAATAATAGAGTTGATGATGTGAGGAGAAGGGTGACCAAGACGGTTATGCCAGTCTATGAAGGAGATTTGTGGTTTTGTGGAAGCAAAGAAGGAGTTGAGGGTAATGGGTGAGACTGGCCACTAGTACAATTCAGCCTTGGTCTTGCCTTGAAGCAACGGGACCCCCGAGCTGAGATCCTTCACCTGAAAGTGACCAGGGAAAAATTCAACAGACACCTTATTAGCATTGCATAAGCGATATACAGAGATTAAATTTTTCTGTATATTAAGAACACAGACAACATTATTCAAAGATAAGGTTCTGTATTTGGACGGTATCGAGATAGAACCAGTGTGAGTGATGGGTAAGCCGGAACCATCACCAATAAGCACAGCATCATCCCCAGTGTAAGGCTGGTGCAGCGACAGGTTGTGAAGGTCGCTGGTTAAATGATGGGTGGAGCCGCTGTCCATGATCCATGGGATAGCTGAGTTGAGAGGAGCGACTGCAAGGTTTGCACGGGGCTGCCATGGGCGGAACGGAGACGGGAGAAGACTGTTCTGAGGCATAGATTGATGTTGTTGAAGCTGAGTGCATTGTCTTGCACTATGACCGAACACACCACAAAGTTGGCATTTGCCTTGGTAGCCTCTAGAAGAACGGTTGTCTTGTCGTGTTCCTTGATACTGGTTGTTGTTGTTCCAAGTCTGACTTTGTCTCTGGTTTTCCTTGTTGTGAGATGAGCGTTGGTTGGAGATGGCTACATTAGCAGAGACAGGGACCAAGATGGATGCAGAGGAGGCAGCAAGGAGTAATTTTGCTTCTCTGTTAAGAAGCTTTTCATGGACTTCAGTGATGGAAGGTCCTGTTTGACGTCCTTCAATCTGTTCAGTGACACATCTGTAGTCTTCAGGAAGGCCCGTGAGAATAAACTCCAACTGTGTTCTTCATGTTCAAGCGATTTACCGAGGAGAACAAGCTGATCAAAGCAAGTGATGAGTCCTTGCATATACTCATCAATACTTTTAGCACCTTTGGAGAACTGTTTCAGCTGAAGTCGAAGTTGTTGAATGTGGCCCCAGCTTGGATTGGCATAAGTGGCAGCAAGCTTCGCCCACATCTCACCAGCGGTTTTGGTTTTGGACACAACAGGTTGGATGGAGGACGAGAGCGTGCCAAGAAGTCCACTGTAGAGCAGTTTGTCTTGACGACGCCAGGTGGTGTAGGCCGGATTCGGACGCTGTGAGTTGGGAAGCATCTGATCTGGTGCAACAGTGGTACCATCAAGGTAGCCAGCGAGATCATGACCATCGAGGAGTGAGTGGACTTGAAGACTCCATGTGATGTAGTTGTTGGAGGTAAGCTTTGTAATATTGACCATGTTGACGTTAAGAAGAGATTGGGTTGTGTCAATCACATCAGTGTTGTTCATGGTGATGAACGATTGAAAAATTTGCAGAGGAGGCGTAGAGGGGTGAGAAAGAAGAGAAGAGAGACAAAGAGGATGAAGAGTAGGCAGCCGTGAGAAAAAGTTTTTAGGGTATCGATATTAGCTCTGATACCGTGTAATATGGGAAAAATGTTATAAAATTCCCCAACTTACCATTTTTGGCCAATTTAATCCTCAACTATTGCGGTGGCCATTCAAGATCTGGACTTCTCGTTGACGTTCTTTTTAAACCACCTACTTTTGTTGACCGAGCCATACTAAACATGTCGTTAAATCCTCTAAAAAGTATCTTTCATATATTTCTCAATAGTATTGTACATGATATATATATACACAGAGAGGAGAGGAGAGCCTAGGTTAAGCTAGTTAAAGAACATTCCTAAAGTATACAAATCAAATATTATGATATAAATGAGAATCAGTGTCATTTCTCTTACACTAAACACTCATCATGCGTCTCTAGTACTTGTAATCATTCAAATTAAATGTATACTAACATATTCTAACCCTAAACAACTCTAGACAAGCCATGTACTGCCTCAAAACAATGGTCGTGGGTTATTACCCATTTGGGACCAAATTTTAACAAATCTTTTTACACTCTTCATGTATCTTTAGCACTTGTAATCAATCAAATTCATTGAATAATAACATATTCTAACCCTAAACAACTCTACACAAGCCATTTACTGCCGCAAAGCAATAGTTGTGGGTTCTTACCCCATTTGGAAAAAAATTGCAGCAAGTGTTTTTACACATTTCTAAACACTCTTCATGCATCTCTAGCACCTGTAATCAATCAAATTAATTGCATTATAACAAATTCTAACCATAAACGACTCTAGACAACTTAATTACTGCCTGAAAGCAATGGTTGTGGGTTCTTATCCCATTTGAGACCAGATTTCAACAAGTCATTCTACACACTTCTAAACACTCTTCATGCATCTCTAACACTTGTAATCAATCAAATTCATTGTATTATAACATATTCTAACCCTACACAACTCTAGACAAGCCATTTAGTGCCTCAAAGCAATGGTTGTGGGTTCTTATCCTATTTGGAACCAAATTTCAACAATTGTTTTTACACACTTGTAAACACTCTTCATGCATCTCTAGCAACTTGTAATCAATCAAATTCATTGTATTATAACATATTCTAACCCTAAACAACTCCTAACAAGCCATTTACTGCCTCAAAGCAAAGGTTGTGGGTTCTTAGCGCATTTGGGACTGAATTTTAACATGTCTTTCTACACACTTCTAAAGACTCTTCATGCATCTCTTACACTTGTAATCAATTAAATTAAATTTATAATAACATATGATAACCCTAAACAACTCTAGACAAGCCATTTACTGCCTTAAAGCAATGGTTGTGGGTTATTACCCATTTGGGACCAAATTTCAACAAATCTTTTACACACTTCTAAACACTCGTCATGCATTTCTAGAACTTGTAATCAATCAGATTCGTTGAATAATAACATATTATCACCCTAAACAACTTTAGATAAGCCATTTACTGCCTCAAAGCAATGGTTGTGGGTTCTTATCCCACTTGGAACCAAATTTCAACAAGTATTTTTACACACTTCTAAACACTATTCATGCATCTCTAGCACTTGTAATCAATCGAATTCATTGTATTATAACATATTCTAACCATAAACAACTCTTGACAAGCCATTTAGAGACTCAAAGCAATGGTTGTGGGTTCTTAACCCATTTGGGACCAATTTTCAACATGTCTTTCTACACACTTCTAAACACTCTTCATGCATCTCTAGAACTTGTAATCATTCAAATTAAATGTATGATAACATATTCTAACCCTAAACAACTCTAGACAAGCCAATTACTTCCTCAAAGCAATGGTTGTGGGTAGTTATCCCATTTGGGACCAAATTTCAACAAGTCTTTCGACACACTTCTAAAGACTCTTCATGCATCCCTAGCACTTGTAATCAAGTAAATTAAATTTGTAATAACATATTCTAACCCTAAACAACTATAGACAAGCCATTTACTGCCTGAAAGCAATGGTTGTGGATTATTACCCATTTGGGACCAAATTTCAACAAATCTTCTTACACACTTCTAAAAACTCGTCATGCATTTCTAGAACTTGTAATCAATCAAATTTATTGAATAATAATATATTGTTACAGTAACCCGTAGTCGCCCCGGGACGACTGCGTACAAAATATCATAATCTAACCTGGTTATCTACAAAACATCATTATTTAAATCGCAGATTAATTTTTTTGTACGCAGTCTTCCTTGGGCGACTACGGGTTGTATACATGTATTCGTGGCAAAAGTTGTAGATAACCATGTTAAATAAAACGAATTCATAGGCAAAAGAATGCCCCATGTATATAACCCGTAGTCGCCATGGGACGACTGCGTACAAAACCTTTAATCAAACTTGGTTATCTACAAAACATCATTATTTAACTCGTAGATTAAATGTTTTGTACGCTGTCGAACCCGGGCGACTATGGGTTATCTACATGGGGCATTCTTTTGCCTACGAAATCGTTTTATTTAAATTTTATTCTTAGGCCTACAACCCAAGACGAGTGCGTACAAAACATTTAATCTAAACGAATTATCAGTGGCACTTAAATTTGGAACCAAATTTCAACAAGTCTTTCTACACACTTCTAAACACTCTTTTTGCATCTTTAGCACTTGTAATCAATCAAATTAAATGTATAATAACATATTCTAACCCTAAACAACTCTAGACAAGCCATTTACTACCTCTAAACAATGGTTGTGGGTTATTACCCATTTGGGACCAAATTTCAATAAATATTTTTACACACTTCTAAACACTCTTTATGCATCTCTAGGACTTATAATCAATCAAATTCTTTGAATAATAACATATTCTAACCCTAAACAACTCTTGACAAGCCATTTACTGCCTCGAAGCAATGGTTGTGGGTTCTTAGCCCATTTGGAACCAAATTTCAACATGTCTTTCTCTACACACTTCTAAAGACTCTTCATGCATCCCTAACACTTGTTATCAATTAAATTAAATTTATAATAACATATTCTAACCCCAAACAACACTATACAAGCCATTTACTGCTTCAAAGCAATGTTTGTGGGTTCTTAGCCTATTTCGGACCAAATTTTAGCTAGTCTTTCTACACACTTCTAAACACTCTTCATGCATCTCTAGCACTTGTAATCAATCAAATTCATTGTATTATAACATATTCTAACCCTAAACAACTCTTGACAAGCCATTTACTGCCTCAAAGAAATAGTTGTGGGTTCTTAACCCATTTGAGACCAAATTTCAACATGTCTTTCTACACTCTTCATGCATCTCTAGAACTTGTAATCAATCAAATTAAATGGATGATATCATATTCTAACCCTAAAAAACTCTAGACAAGCCATTTACTGCCTCAAAGCAATGGTTGTGGGTTGTTATCCCATTTGGGACCAAATTTCAACAAATCTTTTTACACACTTCTAAACACTCGTCATGCATTTCTAGAACTTGTAATCAATCAAATTTATTGAATAATAACATATTTTTACTAGAGTACAACTTTAGACAAGCCATTTACTGCCTCAAAGAAATGGTTGTGGGTTCGTATCCCATTAGGAACCAAATTTCAACAAGTGTTTTTACACACTTCTAAACACTCTTCATGCATCTATAGCACTTGTAATCAATCAAATTAATTGTATTATAACATATTTTAACCCAAAACGACTCTATACAAGCCATTTAATGCCTCAAAGCAATGGTTATGGGTTCTTATCCCATTTGGAACCAAATTTCAACAAGTCATTCCACACACTTCTAAATACTCTTCATGCATCTCTAGCACTTGTAATCAATCAAATTCATTGTATTATAACATATTCTAACCCTAAACAATTCTAGAAAAAGCCATTTACTGCCTCAAAGCAATGGTTGTGGGTTCTTAGCCCATTTGGGACCAAATTTCAACATGTCTTTCTACACAATTCTAAACACTGTTAATGCATCTCTAGAACTTGTAATCAATCAAATTAAATGTATGATAACATATTCAATCCCTAAACAACTTTAGAAAAGCCATTTACAGCCTCAAAGCAATGGTTATGGGTTCTTAGCCCATTTGGGACCAAATTTCAACATGTCTTTCTAGACACTTCTAAACAGTCTTAATGCATTTCTAGCACTTGTAATCAATCAAATTAAATGTATGATAACATATTCTAACCCTGAAAACTCAAGACAAGCCAATTACTTCCTCAAAGCAATGGTTGTGGGTTGTTATCCCATTTGGAACAAATTTCTACAAGTTTTTCTACACACTTCTAAAGACTCTTCATGCATCCCTAGCACTTGTTATCAATTAAATTAAATTTATAATAACATCTTCTAACCCTAAACAACTCTAGACAAACCATTTACTGCTTCAAAGCAATGGTTGTGGGTTATTACCCATTTGGGACCAAATTTCAACAAATCTTTTTACACACTTGTAAACACTCGTCATGCATTTCTAGAACTTGTAATGAATCAAATTCTTTGAATAATAACATATTATCACCCTAAACAACTTTAGACAAGCCACTTACTTCCTTAAAGCAATGGTTGTGGGTTCTTATCCCATTTGGAACAAATTTCTACAAGTCTTTCTACACACTTCTAAAGACTCTTCATGCATCCCTAGCACTTGTAATCAATTAAATTAAATTTATAATAACATATTCTAACCCTAAACAACTCTAGACAAGCCATTTACTGCTTCAAAGCAATGGTTGTGGGTTATTACCCATTTGGGACCAAATTTCAACAAATCTTTTTACACACTTGTAAACACTCGTCATGCATTTCTAGAACTTGTAATGAATCAAATTCTTTGAATAATTACATATTATCACCCAAAACAACTTTAGACAAGCCACTTACTGCCTCAAAGCAATGGTTGTGTGTTTTTATCCCATTTGGAACCAAATTTCAACAAGTGTTTTTACACACTTCTAAACACTCTTCATGCATCTCTAGCACTTGTAATCAATCAAATTCATTGTATTATAACATATTCTAACCCTAAACAACTCTTGACAAGCCACTTACTGCCTCAAAGTAATGGTTGTGGGTTCTTAGCCCATTTAGGACAAAATTTCAACATGTCTTTCTACACACTTCTAAATACTCTTCATGCATCTCTAGAACTTGTAATCAATCAAATTAGATGTATGATAATATATTCTTACCCTACACAACTCTAGACAAACCAATTACTTCCTCAATGCAATGGTTGTGGGTTGTTATCCCATTTGTGACCAAATTTCAACAAGTTTTTCTACACACTTCTAAAGACTTTTCATGCATCCCTAGCACTTGTAATCAAGTAAATTAATTTTATAATAACATATTCTAACCCTAAACAACTCTATACAAGCCATTTACTACCTCAAAACAATGGTTGTGGGTTATTACCTATTTGGGACCAAATTTCAACAAATCTATTTACACACTTCTAAACACTCGTCATGCATTTCTAGAAATTGTAATCAATCAAATTTATTGAATGATAAGATATTGTTACCGTAAACAACTTTAGACAAGCCATTTACAGCCTCAAATCAATGGTTGTGGGTTTGTATCCCCTTTGGAATCAAATTTCAACAAGTGTTTTTACACACTTCTAAACACTTTTCATGCATCTATAGCACTTGTAATCAATCAAATTAATTGTATTATAACATATTCTAACCCAAAACGACTCTAAACAAGCCATTTACTGCCTCAAAGCAATGGTTGTGGGTTCTTAACCCATTTGGGACCAAATTTCAACAAGTCTTTCTACACACTTCTAAAGACTCGTCATGCATCCCTAGCACTTGTAATCAATTACACTAAATTTATAATAACCTATTCTAACCCTAAACAACTCTAGACAAGCCATTTAATGCGTCAAAGCAATGGTTGTGGGTTATTACCCATTTGGGACCAAATTTCAACAAATCTTTTTACACACTTCTAAACACTCGTCATGCATTTCTAGCAATTGTAATCAATCAAATTAATTGTATTATAACATATTCTAACCCAAAAGGACTCTAGACAAGCCAATTACAGCCTTAACGCAATGGTTGTGGGTTTTAATCACATTTGGGACCAAATGTCAACAAGTCTTTCTACACACTTCTAAACACTCTTCATGCATCTCTAGCACTTGTAATCAATCAAAATTCATTGGATTATAACATATTCTAACCTTAAAAACTCTAGAAAAGCCATTTACTGCCTCAAAGCAATAGTTGTGGGTTCTTATCACATTTGAAACCAAATTTTAATAAGTGTTTTTACACACTTCTAAACACTCTTCATGCATCTCTAGCACTATTAATCAATCAAATTAATTGTATTATAACATATTCTAACCCAAAATAATTCTAGACAACCCAATTACTGCCTTAACGCAATGGTTGTGGGTTCTAATCACATTTGGGGCCAAATTACAACAAGTCTTTCTACACACTTCTAAACATTCTTCATGCATCTCTAGCACTTGTAATAAATCAAATTCACTGTATTGTAACATATTCTAACCCTAAAAAACTCTAGAAAAGCCATTTACTGCCTCAAAGCAATGGTTATGGGTTCTTATCCCATTTGGGACCAAATTTCAACAAGTTGTTTTACACACTTCTAAACACTTTTCATATCGCTCTAGCACTTGTAATCAATCAAATTCATTGAAAAATCAAATATTATAAATCTTAACAACTCTAGACAAGCCATTTATTGCCTCAAAACAATGGTTTGAGGTTTGTAATGTGTTGCTTCTAGTTTCTTTTGGATTATAAGTTTAACGTGAGACTTGAAACTTCTCTTGTGTGTAACATTTCAAACTCGTGTGTTTAACATTGTGTGTAATGTGTGTTGGATCTCGAATCAGTGATGAATTTGGATATTTTATAAATCAGATTTGGGTCAAGCAGAAACCATTGTCATCAAAAGATTTATAATCGCACAAATCTAGCTGCTATAAAACAAAACTGGTAATGAAATGTAACAAAATAATAATGCTATGTTCGAATAATCTATAATAGCTTCGAAAATGAGTAATTACATAATATTTGAAAAAAAATTAATGAGCTATAAAATACTATATCATATCATCACACGAAGCCATGAAATACTGTATCATATCATTACACGATGCTATAAAATCATACACAATGTCGTTCAAAAATAGCTATGGTTGAATCACCTATCATAGCATCAATAATGAGTCATTATTAAAAAAATAAAAATTATAATTTCGCGCTAACAAATCGTTTCGTTAGAGCTATAGTATAAGTAATTAACATAGCATTCATTTCTGACGCAATTGAAAGTGAGCCACCTACTATAACAGGGGCATAAGACAGCGTTTATGATAACGCTATGAATAACATATTAGAGCTTTTATATCGTGATAAGTTGTGGATATTTGTTGTAGTGTTATCCCATTTGAAACCAAATTTCAACAAGTGGTTTTACGCACTTCTAAACACTCTTCATGCATCTCTAGCATTTGTAATAAATCAAATTCATTGTATTGTAACATATTCAAAGCCTAAACGAATCTAGACAAGCCAATTACTGCATCAAAGCAATGGTTGTGGGTTCTTATCCCATTTGGGACCAAATTTCAACAAATCTTTCTACACAGTTCTAAACACTCTTCATGCATCTCTAGCACTTGTAATCAATCAAATTCATTGTATTATAACATATTCTAACCCTAAACAACTCTAGAAAAGCCCTTTACTGCCTCAAATCAATGGGTGTGGGTTCTTAGCCCATTTGGGACCAAATTTCAACAAGTCTTTCTACACACTTCTAAACACTCGTCATGCATCTCTAGCACTTGTAATCAAACAAATTCTTTGAATACGAACATATTTTAACCCTAAACAACTCTAGACAAGCCATTTACTGCCTCAAAGCAATGTTTGTAGGTTATTATCCCATTTGGAACAAAATGTCAACAATTGTTTTTACATACTTCTAAACACTCTTCATTCATCTCTAGCACTTATAATCAATAAAATTCACAGCATAATAATATATTCTAACCCTAAACAACACTAGACAGGCCATTTACTGCCTCAAAGCAATGGTTGTGGGTTTCTATCCCATTTGGAACCAAATTTTAACAAGTGTTTTTACACACTTCAATACACTCTTCATGCATCTCTAGCACTTGTTATCAATCAAATTCATTGTATTAAAACATATTCTAACCCTAAACAACTCAAGAAAATCCATTTACTGCCTCAAAGCAATGGTTGTGGGTTCTTATCCTATTTAGAACTAAATTTCAACAAGTGGTTTTACATATTTCTAAACACTCTTCATGCAGCTCTAGCACTTGTAATCAATCAAATTAATTGAATACGAACATATTAGAACCCAAAAAAAACTAGCCGAGCCATTTACTGCCTCAAAGCAATTGTTGTGGGTTCTTATCCCATTTGGAACCAAATTTCAACAAGTGTTTTTACACACTTATAAACACTCTTCATGCATCTCTAGCACTTGTAATCAATCAATTTCAATGTATAATAACATTTTCTAACCCAAAATAACTCTAAACAATCCATTTACTGCCTCAAAGTAATGGTTGTGGGTTATTAGCCTATTTGGGACCAAATTTTAACAAATCTTTTTACACACATCTAAACACTCTTCATGCATCTCTAGCACTTTTAATCAATCAAATTCATTGAATAATAACATATTCTTACCCTAAACAAATCTAGACATGCCATTTACTGCCTCAAAGCAATGGTTGTGAGTTCTTATCCCTTTTGGAACCAAATTTCAATAATTGTTTTTACACACTTTAAAACACTCTTCATGCATCTCTAACACTTGTAATCAATAAAATTCATTCAATACTAAAATATTCTAACCCTAACCAAATCTAGACAAGCCATTTACTGCCTCAAAGCAATGGTTGTGGGTACTTAGCCCATTTGGGACCAAATTTTAACATGTCTTTCTACACACTCTTCATGCATCTCTACCACTTGTAATCAATCAATTTTATTGTATAATAATGTATTATATCCCTAAACAACTCTTGACAATACATTTACTGCCTTAAGGCAATGGTTGTGGGTTCTTGGCCTATTTGGTACCAAATTTCAACATGTCTTTCTACACACTTGTAAACACTCTTCATGCATCTCTAGCACTTTTAATCAATCAAATTCAGTTTATAATAACATATTCTAACCCTAAACAATTTTAGCCAAGCCATTTACTGTCTCAAAGCAATGGTTAAGGGTTCTTATCTCATTTGGGACCAAATTTCAACCAGTGTTTTTACATACTTTTTAAAACTCTTCATGCATCTCTAGCACTTGTAATCAATTAAATTCATTGTATAATAACATATTCTAACCCTAAACACCTTTAGACAAGCCATTTACTGTCTCAAAACAATGGTTGGGGTTCTTACATATGTACATATTTAATTTTTGTGAGAAGATAAAGATAAACAAATCAAGAAAACAAGCAAAACACTAAATCAGTTTCAACCAAAATTCTTATTGGAAATGACACAATAGAACATAGGTGTCTCGGCCAAAAAAAATCTTTTTAAAACCAGGAAGACGTAACCCTTCCTCTTATCAGATGCCTTTTCACATGAGCCATTGATAGAGTCTAGTTTCTCAAAAGATTGTACATTCTAAATCATAAAACTACCAATTTGAATAAATTAAGCCTCTTAACGTGAAAATATCAATATTAGGAAGATTCCTTTAACCAGCCAGTTCAATTCCTAGAAAAGTAATAAATTCCAGCGAGATCTATGCTCGACAAGTTTAAAGAGGACGATACTTACAAAACCATCACTTGATAAACACGAGCCTAAACTTGACTGATTGCTTCCCAATTATAGCAACGACGAGTTGCCCAGATTCAACAACGACAAGATCGACGAATCGCCGGTAACATTTAAGAAGAAGAAGATGAAGAAGAAGAAGAAGCAGATCAACGGACTGCGAGATCGCAGACGGCGAAGAAAAAAGAAGAAAGAAGAAGTTGGGATTTAGGTATGTGAGAAGAGTGGGTAAAGTTGTCATTAAAATTTAAAGAAAAGTATAATTTAAAATGTCAAAAATAGGGGCAATTTTAAAAAGAGGTATCACAAAAGGGGTATCACAGAAGGGGTGTTTCAATATTTAATAAAATCTAATTTATAGTATTTTTTTTTTGGTTTAGTGGTTTTATTCAAGTGGTTTATGTTACTTTTACTTTGTATAACTCTTATGATATGAAAATATATTTATTTGCCTTACAAAAATCATCATATATTTTTAAGAAATGATATTTTAGGAAAAATAAAAATAAAAATAAATATGTTATATATTCTACAATACCATAAAATATGGAGATATTCAACAGAATTGATAATATGATAAAAGTTTTAAAATGATTAAATCTTAAATAAATAACTAAAATGTTTAAATAACAAAGCTTAAATAAATCAATAATAAAAATTTATTTCAAAAATCAATAGAATAAATATTTTATTTCATAAACAATCTCTTATTTTTACATTAATAATCTTCATATTGAAAAAAATCTCAAAAATATAGCAAAAAAAAAATTGATTAAAAATAGATATTTATCTATTTCTTGAAATAAAATAAAAACAAACAATAGCATGTGACCGAGAATAAAATCGGCAAATAAACATTGCTTATTATTAACATCAATTTAATAATTTATTAACCCACCAATCTTGCTGGATATTAACTAATATGCAATTGCATTTAATAATTTTAGAAAAGTTTAGGAAATCATATCACATGATTATTACATCTTCCACATAATATAACATTGAAAATCCACAAAAAAAAAACAGTTAATGTATGCTACAAATAAATAAATAAAATCAAATAATTATTATTAAAATGGAATAAAATAGTTATTCAAATTTCCATTACTTAACGAGAATTTTTGAAAAATACCCCTTTTGGTGTACCCCTTTTCAAAAATACCCCCTTTATCAATCCATTTTAAAAAATACCCCTGTTTAAATATGAAAAATATATAAAGTTTTATATGGTTTATAAGGTACTTCTATATAATAACTACTACTAGGAGATTCAATACAAATACTTTATAATATTTCAAAGGTTTTAAATCGTTTTTGAAAGGTTTTTTATAAGTTATTTTACGCTATTTGTGAAAGATATATTAAATTTTATACACATACAAAAGTAGTTTGTGTGTATATTTATAAGCTTACACACATATTTGGATAAATTTGAACATTTTTAGTGGGTTTTTTGATAAAGTTTGAAGATGGGTTATTTTAAAAAATTGTATTTGAAAAGGGGTATTTTTGAAAATCTCCCATACTTAATCTATATTTACCATAGCTACTTACTATAATATTTAATATATATTTTATTCAATTGATTCATTTATTTTTGAAGATTTAAATCGAGATAAGTTCGTAGTTTATAAATGTAACTCTTAGGTTACATTTATTTATTATACTCTAATTACAGGCTATATGTTTCTACAACCTAAAAATTAACGGTTGGCTTTTTAAGTTGTTAATTACAGGCTATATAATGTAATTGTTTAAAAAACATGTAAATGATACCATTTATATAAACAAATATATGATCTTATTTTAGAGGGAAAGAACGGGTACAAAAACGAAACGGGTAATTCGAAAAAAATATATATATATCTAAACAATTTCTCATCAAAAACAAGATGATATAAAAAAATTGGAAACTTAAATTCAATTTCAACTTTCAAATATCAAATCACAGGTATGATATAGAAATATGAAATTTAAATAGCAAAAGTAAGTTTCAAACTACTTAAATATTTCAAATATCGGGACAAGAAATAATGGATACAAAAACAGAACGGATAATTTAATTAGTTAATTACAAGCTATATGTAAATTATTTCATTTATATAAACAAAATATACGATCATAACTTGGAGGGAAAGAACGGGTACAAAAAGGGAACGGGTAATTCAAAAAAAAAGTTATCTAAACTATTTCTCATCAAAAACAAGATGATATAAAAAAAATTGGAAACTTAAATTCAATTTCAACTTTCAAATATCAAATTATGGGTATGATACAAGAATATGAAATTTAAATAGCAAAACTAAGTTTCAAATCAATACTATTAAAGGAAAAGCGATTTGCACATGTCGCCAAATAAAAACATTAAATTTTTTAATGAAAACTATATGATAAAACGTCTAAAACCTATTGCCAAATAACCTAAAAATGGATAAACACTTGGATCTTTTTGACCCGCTAAACAGACCCGCTTACAAACACAATATATAAAATAAGTGTTAGAGCCACATGATAAAAAGATTCGCTAGGTCTGATTGTTATGTACATGCATAATTAGCGCCATGTCCTGGGTTCGATTGTTGCTCTTGCATTTTATGGTGTTTAATATTTTTTGTTTCTTTCTTTTACATATATTTTTCCCCCGTAGTTTTGTGAGGTAAGAGAGAATTTCTTTTTAATTAATTCATTATTTTTTGTGTAATTTTTTTTAACAATAAAATCTCCAAATATTTGATTCTTATAATATTCTATCAAGATTTCCGAAATTCATTTTAACAGAAAATAATATTTTCTCGAGATTTCAATCCATATTAAAATGGAAATACATTTAAATTGAAAACTTAGATTTGGAAAATATTTTTAATCGAAAACTTATATTTAGTAAATTTCACAAAATTACAATAACTAACTGCATATCAATTGGTAACAGCTTGTCCGGTGGGAACGTTGTTTAAGGGTGAGGACTTGGGTTCAACAGAACGTCAGGCACACCAATAACCTACCTGCTGGGCCAAGGAGGGCCTGTGGCCCAGGAGAGAGGTTAGGGTCGATGCGCTGGAGCGCTGTAAGGTTGCCAGGTGGCGGGATGTGCCATGTGGCAGGGGTTCCTACGGGACGGGTTGTTACATAAAAAGTCGACTTTTAGTTGTAACAACCCATCCCGTGGGACTCCCTGCCACATGGCACACCCCGCTACATGGCAGCTACAAGCGCTACAGCGCATCGACCCTAACCTCTCTCATGTGGGCCCAAACTGTGCATGTAGGCTCTTTCTTGGCCCACATGCCCTCCTGCCCCACCAGTTCAATTGGTAACAGCTTGTCCAGTGGGAAGGTTGTTAAAGGGTGAGGACCTGGGTTCGAGGAACGTCAGACGCACCAATAACCTACCTTGTGGGCCAGAGAGCTGCAGGCCAGAGGGCTGCGCATATTGGGCCAATATGAGAGAGGTTAGGGTAGATGCGCTGCAGCGCTTTAAGGTTGCCATGTGGCGAAGTGTGCCACATGGCGGAGGATCCCACAGGGTGGGTTGTTACAGAAAGAAAGGAGAAATAAAATATATATATATATATATATAATGTCCAGTGTTATAAAATCAAAATAAATATAACCTAATACAACCATTAAATCCCTGAAGGACAAACAACTTATTCCTAAAAATTAGCCATCTTAACTATAAATAACAAATCATTCCAAATATTGTTACCCACTAAATTCAAAATGCATTAATACTTCAATTAGTTAATGATAATTCCAAATTATTTTATTCTTATTAATTTTGAACTCTTACAGTAGTGATATATATTCAAACACTAATATGATCATGATGGCTGCAAATGCTTACACATTCAAATGTAAATTAACATTATGGTTCTTCTAATTAAGGTAACGTGGAAAACCTTAATATTAAGAGGAGTCATTGTAATAAGAAACGGGTAAAAGACATGGACGAGTAATTATGAAAATAAAAATTATTATTAAACAAATTCTTTTATAAAATATGAGAAAATAATTTTAATTAACGATATGAGATCATAAAATTTGGATAGTAAATTTTACTTCAAATTTTCATATATCAAATAACGAGTAAAACATGGGAAAATAGTATTTAGAGAGCTAAACTAAATATCAACTTTTCTATTCGTTTGAAAAACAAGACATTAAATACTAGGTACAAGGTAGAAGCCCCCTTGGTCCAATGGTGTTGACCAAGGGTTTAGTAATGCTTCTACACCAGGAGGTCTTGGGTTCGATCCTTAGATAATGCGATTTATTAATATTTCTGCAGATTAATGGAGATAAGTTTACAGGAGATCTCCAGTGATGCGCAATTATAGCCGTTCGCCGTGGTTCCAGCTATTGAAGAAGAAGATGGTGTCCAAGACCAGCATGGGGAAGAAGGCGTTCAAGATCAGCAAATGAGTGTTATCAATAGTGAATTTAATAGGGTCGGAAGGAATTACCCATGGTAGATTATCATTGTAACAATTCTCATAATTTGCAATAATTAATAAATCTAAAGACGATAAAAAAAATACTAGGTACGAGACAGAAACATGTTAATTCGTAAAATTAAAAACATTCTTTAAACTATTTTTGATTGAATATATGAAAGAAACTCTATGTAATGGGTCAAGAGTTCAGAATATTTGGACAGATAAATTCAATTCCAAATTTTAAATATCAAAAACTGGGTAGAATACGTGAACATAAAATTATCCAAACTATTCATGATAATATACATGATAAATTCAATCAGGACATACGATTAAGATATGTAGATTACTCATTCCGATGATATGAATCATATTTATGTCTAATATATGTAACTAAGCATTTTATCCATTTTGTATAACCCGATTGTAAAATATTTATTTCATTAGATATTTTGAATAGTAGAGTGTTTAAAGATCTTAGAACATTGCAACACCTAATAAATCGAGAAAACTATTATATTTAAATTTAATAAAATAGATTCAAGTGAAACCCAAAAATTTTACACATCTATGGGCTACTTAATGTCATTTGTAACAAGTATTGGACCTTAATATACTTTTAAAGTCTGATAATTTTACACCAGGCTATACAATCCGTGCTACAAAACTGCCGAAGAGTGTTTAACCAACCGACCAAGTTATATAAATCATATTAGTGTTCGTAGGCCATTTTTAGTGTTCGTTGGACCAAGAAATCCCAATCATACAAAATTTTCAAAATACAAACGATAAACACAGAACTTGACTTAACCGAATTGTCCATGTTGTGGCACGGGTTACTACCTAGTTACTTAAATATTTCAAATCTTGGGACAAGAAATAACGAATATGGAAAGATTACGGACGGGTAATTTAATTAGTTAATTACAGGCTATATAATGTTGTTTTATAAAAAATTAATGATGTCATTTAT
Organism: Capsella bursa-pastoris; assembly: GCA_036452645.1. NCBI lineage: Eukaryota > Viridiplantae > Streptophyta > Magnoliopsida > Brassicales > Brassicaceae > Capsella > Capsella bursa-pastoris. Next base: position 9,092,956 of record CP144192.1, read on the forward strand.
ATAAAAAGAATATATGATATTATCTTAGATGGAAAGAACGGGTACAAAAAGAGAATGGGTAATTCAAAAAAAAATTATCTAAATTATTTCTCTTTAAAAACAAGACGATATAAAAAATTTGGAAACTTAAATTCAATTTCAACTTTCAATATTCAAATGACGGGTATGATACATGAATATGAAATTTAAATAGCAAAAGTAAGTTTCAGATTACTTAAATATTTCAAATATCATGACAAGAAATAACAGATATGGAAACAGAAGGTAATTTAGAAAATAAAATTATTATCTTAACTATTTCTAATAATATACATAATGGAATTATGGGTAACATGCAAGCATGAGACATATTATTTATTCATGTGGATGAGCCAAAATATTTCAATTTGTTGCAAGACATGCATAGTCAACGAGTTTGACTCTCTTGACATCAATATGTATGTTATTTTATTCAAAGTTTAATGTTTTTCATTGTTTTTATGTGATGTGATAGTTCACAAATTTATTTGATTTATAACTTATCACTAATTCGGTTCACACTCTATCCGAGTCTCTTATCATGTCAATCCAAATATTGCAAACTTTATAATAAACTTAGGTTTTGCAATCACTCCATCCCTAGTATTAAAATATATGGATTCTAGTTTTGTTCATGTGTTTTATGTATCAGGCCCTTTTTAATAACAAGGCCTAATAAAAAAAAGCCCAACATAATATATGAGTATATAAACAAAGCCCAACAAGTAATATATTTCGTATCTGGTTTATCCGGATATCCGGTTTTTGGAGCGGATAGCATATTGGATCCCAGATCACGGATAATATGTCTCAGGGCTAGTGTCTATTATCATTTGAAATAATTTTAATAATAACTAAGGTTATTTAATTGGGAAAACGGGGAAAATCAACTCAAACTATTTTCTGAAGGTATTTTCATACCCAAACTCACGTACTCTGAATTTTACAATCCAAATCAGCTTTCAATTCAAATAACCAACCTAAATCATATCAAATTTTGTCGATTTCAACCTCGACGTTAACAGTATCTCTGCCCATCTTGAAGATTTGGACAGTCAAGCTTAACCTTCTTTAAAAACAAAGAAATACAGTTAACTGTCATGGTTAGTTTCAATCAATGTCCAATCTCTTTATTTATTTATTTATTGTACTGTGATAAATTAAAGAAAGACAGTGGAAAATATATAGTTTACCTAGGTCAACGAAATTTGATGTATAGTAATCGAGTCGACGCACGTTGATGATTTAAATAGCCTACAAAAAAAATCATGATTTAATTGGTCTTGAATTTGAAAGTTCATGGTGTTTTTTTTACATTTTGCCGATGACATCATTTTGTCACTAACGCAGAACGAATAACGTCTGTTAGTTGCTCTTGCTGATTTAACGTCATGTCTTTTTGGTTTGGTCAACAAAACTTGGATGTATAAAAACCTGAGTCAATGCAAGTTTATGTTTTAAATGAGCTACAACAAAGTTCATGTTTTAAATGACCTACGTTTAAAAATTCATGGTTGTTTTTGACATTTTTCCCATTGTACATTCCATAATACGATCTTTGTGAATCTGAAAAATTTGTTTGGCATTAGAGAGAATAAAGCAACTTTTGAACAAAGCACAACACAAGTACAGGATTCTCATACAATTCAGAAAGAGCAGAAGAGAAAACGACATAGGTGTGAATAAAGGATTCATGATGAAGAGATGATTATAATAACCTCAACCTTCTATGAATCTATGAGCACAATTGGGGCAAGTGTAGTATGTTGTCTGTCCTTCGTCCGCTGATCTCGTCTACAAAATTCAGAAATATCCGATTAACACAATTATATGGAACTTGAAACACATAATCAATAAGCTTGAGGATTATACCTGTCTGGTTGTGTATACAAGCTCCGGGTGCTGGCATTTCTCGCACGCCTTTTTGATCTGCAATAAAAGAAAGAATCATCAAAACCACAAGTCATGGATTGAGACCTTAAAGGCAGAAAAATCTTGTATCTTATAAACCTTTGGCAGCTGCTCATCTTCCTGCTGCTTTTCACCAAACAGAGATATTCCTAGTTCTCTTCTAATATCCTGCAAAAAGCCAAAGATCATGAGCTGTACATAAATGTTCATGCTGCAAATGTTCTTCCAAGAATAACAAAACGGTCTCCAAAGTTCAAGCCTTAAAATTAATTACATAGCAGGAAATGGGTTTTTTCACTAGTGTATATGTGGGTGTGTTCATAGCCTGATAACAATGGTCTAACACAAATCAAGAGCAGAAAGATCTTTTGCTACTCCATGAAACAGAAACGAAATGCGATTGATTTACACAACACAGCTTGTGAATAACATACAGATGATATGATGAAGCAAAAAAACATACCTCAGCAGAAACTGTGTAAGCTATATCTTTGTCAATGATATCTGAAAACAAAGACGATAAAAGAACAGTAACAAATTTAACCAACAAAGAAACAAGAAACCAAAAACTGTTCCGATTTGCAGTTATAAAGAGAGAAAAAAATCCATGGATACCTTTAGCATTTCTAGTTGTTTCGCAAAGTGGACACTGGGCATGCTTTCTTGATTTCAAGATCAGCATCGTCCCACACAAACCACAGAACAAGAAACCACTTTCTCGAAATTTCTTCATTACAGAGGCCTACAAACATCAACATAAACTTTCATCTCTATATATGTATCAATTGCTCACATAGATTTGCTAGTAAGTGAGACATTACAATCTAAAAGTTTTGCTTCATCAGATGAGTAAAGTAAGCATCTTTAACTTCAATCAACTCTCTTAACATCATTTAAAAGATAAAACTATACCAGTTTGTACTATAACATCAAAATTCAACTAAGAACTTCGTTAAACTCATACCCTTAAAGCTAAGCTTAAATCTAAGCGTAACAAGTAATTGAATCCTAGACAACATTAAACACAACAACATAGACTCAAGAGCTCATTGTCAGACAAGATACGACTTAATTGACTATACTAAACAAGAATCAACAGAACATAAGACTTAATTGACTATATACTCGTCCACTGTGTCAAACGCACCACCATATGCCAATTGACGAATTGCTGTAGTACATTTTTGTATTGGTGAAAGACTAGCCCGTCCGGCTGCATCCTCCGTTTGTTGGAAATATTGGACTTCAGTAGATAGACGTTGCACAATACGCATAAACAAGGAATTGTTCATTCAAAAACGTCGCTAAAATAAATTGGGCGGGTATGTCGGATTGTCACTAAAATAATCATTCCAAAGATTATTGTGGCCTTCTTCACGGTTTCTATGAATATAAGCTCGTTTTTTGGCATCTCCGGTTCTTGCAAAAGATTAAAATTTTCTTGAAAATTGTGTTAATAAGCATCAAATGGATCATCCTCATCTCTTTGGTAGTGGAAATGATTTGAAGATAATGCCATGTTTGTATTGAAAGAAGTAGAAGAGTAGTATTTCAAAGAAGAATAAGTATGAAATAGATAAGTAAGAAGAAGATAAGTAAGAAGAAGAAATGTAAGAAGAAGTATAATAAGTTGTGACGCTTTTTTTTGCCAAACGATTGCATATATATCATAATAGATACTTGTGGTGCTTATACAAACGCGTGAACATTACAAGTAATGCAGTACCAATCACATTTCTGATTCTTTACCGTGACCAACACAGGACATATAAAACATAGCTGCTTTTAATCCGTGACCAAGACATAAAATATCGTCCACACAAATATAGAAACCCGTGACCATGTAAGGTACTACATGTCATTACAAAGTATGTCATGACAAAGTCAGAATTACAACAACAACATGGACAACAATAAGAGACAACAAGCAAAAGTCATTATAGCAATAACTAAACCAAATGCATTCTTCTTCTTAACTAGTTCTCCTACAACATTCTCTAACTTAAGTACCTTCTCCTCAGTTTCAGTGTCAGTTAAAGAGTTCAAGCTATCTACTTGAGAAGATAATACTTCATACAATATGTCTTGGCCTTGAATCTCCTCCATGACAGCTTCATCCCACCACTTGTGTATATGCATTTCTCCATCTTCAACATTCAGACATGTGAAGAACCTGCATAAACATATACAAATTATCACATCAGTCTCTTGAATAACATAAATGTCTCTAACATTTTACAAAACGAATCAAGACTTAGCACCACATACCTTCTTCATCTATCATTCCTGTTGTAGCAAGTAGATAGAGGCCTTCCACCACATTAGCAGACCTTTGGAAATCTAAATTCAACCTCAGGTTGAGGAGGGTATTGAAGGTTATGAGCAATGATGAATCTACTCTCTTCTTCATCCATTAGAATAACATGAGCATTGCTCAAGCTACTCTCACCTTCATCCATGCGAATCAAAGCTTCTCTTTCCATCTCTTCACTGTCCTCATGTAAATCATATTGCTCTGAAGAACTTGGCTGAGAGTAGCTGTAATCATGCCCCATCTGTCCTTGAACCTGAGAATTCACAAAAACACAAACAGGTTTCAGGTACTGAATAACCAAGCAAACAACAAATAGGTTTAGGTTCAGAATCAAGAATGTGAACAAGAATTCAGAGAAATCAGAAAATAAGCAAACAACAATAACAGAAGCAGTAATGTGATCAAGACTTCACAAAATAACCAAGCAAACAACAATAACAAAGCAATAATGTGATCAAGACTTCACAAAATAACCAAGCAAACAACAATAACAGAAGCAGTAATGTGATCAAGACTTCACAAAATAACCAAGCAAACAACAATAACAGAAGCAGTAATGTGATCAAGAAACTGAAATACTTTATAGAATCCGAGTACATTATAATAGAACATAGATACATAATAGAAGCCGAGTACATCATAAAACAAGAAACTGAAATGCTTTATAGAATCCGAGATCACAATACAAACTTAAACAGGAAATAAAAGTTATTAGATACTAAAGATAGAAACAAGATATCTCAGAAATACTGAGCCGCTATCTTATTCTTGATAAGTTTATCTGCACTTAATGGGTCCTTTTTAGCCAGAATTGTGTCAAGTATAGCAAGCTTCTGAAGCTTCTCTGTTTCAGCCATTTCCTCCTTCTTGATTTCCCACATACTCTTATACTCAGTAAGAGCCTTCTCTTGAGCATTACTTCTTTTTTTTTTTGCAGCCTTGACACCTTCGGGTCTTATCTCACACTCTTCTTCAATGCTGGTTGATGTTTGTGATCCTTCTTCAGCTGGTTTCCTCTTTGTTCTGCCTTTAGGTGTAGAAGTGTTGATAGTGTTGAGACTTAGCCATTTCTGTTCAAACCTTAACAAACACCAGCAATGTTCCAAAGTAAACTTTGTCTTGTAGTCAGAATAGTAAATCTCATGGGCCACCTTCAGGACATCATTCTCTGAATGTCCACTGCTGTTTTGTCTCTCTACAGTAGCATATGACCCACAAAAATTGTTTGTGAACTCATTGATTTTGTGCCACCTCTGCTTACAGTTCGCATTGAGGCCTTGTTGACCACTCTATGTGGAAGTGGGAGCAGCTGCATAATACTCTGCTAACCTTTGCCAAAAGCTTCCTGCCTTTTGTTGATTCCCAATGATGGTATCCTTTGAAGTGTTGAGCCATGCACTAATAAGGACTTCATCATCACCGGGGTTCCATTTCTTTCTCTCTTTGCGGTCAACTGGTATTTGTGAGCTCCTAGCAAGTGTGCCATCAGATGGTGTGCCATCAGATGGTTCTGAGCTCCAAGCAGGTCCTTCAGAAGCAAGATTGTAGGCAGAAGGAGGAAAACTCTCATACGAAGACTTTTCTTGGTTTTGGTTATCTTGCTGACTGTTTAAAAGCTCTAAATAAGAAGATGAGTGAGGATATGGATTATAAGAATCCATATGAAACGGTTTCAGAATGGAATAGAGATGTGTTAGAAAGGCCGGTTTATTAATGGAATAGAGAAAGAAAGAAAGGCTGGTTTGAGAATGGAATAGAGAAAGAAAGAAAGGCTGGTTTGAGAATGGAATAGAGAAAGAAAGAAAGGCTGCTTTTAAGAATGGAATAGAGAAAGAAAGAAAGGCTGGTTTAAGAATGGTATAGAGCAAGAAAGAAAGGCTGGTTGCAGAATGAAATAGAGAAAGAAAGAAAGGGTTTAAGAATGGAATAGACAAAGACAACAATGCTGGTTTGCTACTTCAACATACAGGAGAGATAGAAGACTGTCGAGAATAGAAGATGGTGTAGAAGAAGGTTGCTATGATGTTTATTAAGTGAGAAAGTAATCAACAATAACTGAGAAGCTACTAACAACAAATGTCCAATCAGAACTGATAAGAATTTAACTCAACTAGTTTACAAACATTTTCATCTTTATAAAGTAATGAACATTGTTCTAATCTGACGAGATCGATTTCTTTTCAACTAAATCCTAACATACAATAAACACTCTATTAATAACAGCCAAAAACAAAGGTCAAGCAATCATAAATATCTCAGTTTCTTTAACTAGCAAGTACACATGTATTTTATCTGAGACAGTGAGCTAAAAGTAGCTAGTAGACATGCAATTAATTTCAGTACTTGAGCTAAGAAGGGACTTTACATTGAATAGCATCTCAGTCAATGAACTAACACATGGAATTAAACTCAATCAATCCTAACTATCTCTGTTTCACCAAGCAAACAAGAACTAAATCTTTATCAACTAACTAACAACAATCATTTCAGTTTTGAAATGCTGAAAAGGAATCAAGTTTTACTTTCGAATGTTATATGAAATTGGTGGTTCTTTCAGTCCTTATTTATGCTTTTCAGTCCTTTAGGATTCACCTCACCTACATGTAAACAGCAAACAAATTCGAGATTATAAATTGTGGGTTAATTATCAAACTAATTCCATATACCCAAAATTGAAAACTTGGTCAGTTAAACGAAAGTAAAGATCAATCACAACCAAATAAACAGTCAAACTCTGTCATGTAACTAAATCGGAACTTGGAAAGAAACCGAAATCAATAAAACTTAGATCTAGATCCAAAAATCGATTCTCATCTACTAAACCCTAGTCGATTTACTACACCCAACCATACAAAGTCCATGCTTATACAAACCAAATCCCCAACAAAATTCATGCTTATACAAACCAAATCCCCAACAAAATCCATGCTTATACAAACCAAATCCCCAGAAACTTTTCGGATTTCAAAAACATACCGATTAGGGTTTCATATCGGCGGAGGATTGGGGCTGGAAGAAATCTATGCCGGTCAGGAAGACGATTTCGGCTCACCAACGACGGAAGCTCGCTATCGATTGAAATCGCCCTACTAGTCGCCTTCTCTCGCCAGACACAGACTCGAGACACAGAGAAGAAGAGAAAGGAGAACACGAGGAGACCCCCGAAAATTTTCATCCTTCACTAATCGGACAACCAATCCACGCCTGCCACGTGGCCCGAAGGGCGGGCATAAATCGTACCGTTTGAACGAACGTTTCTTCGTATATTAAGACATTAACATTTAAATTTAAATGTCATATTTTGTGGGACGGTCGAATAAGTCGCCGTTGCACTTGCTCTAAATATCCATGTCATTGTAGCCACTAAAAAACCACGGCTCTTGTTTGTCTCAAGAGCGTTGCCACAAATTACCCACGATCAAACCACGTTCATAATTTGTGACTTATTTCGTTGTTAGTTTTCTTTTAGACACGAAGCGTTGTTGCTAAAGCGTAGCTCTACGTTTTTTTTACTTGACTTTTACACATTTCTAAACACTTTTCATGAATATCTAGCATTTGTAGTAAATCATATGCATTGTATTTTAACAATTTTTTTCCCCCAAACGACTAGACAAGCGATTTACTACTTCTAAGCAATGTTTGTGGGTTCTTAGCTAATTTGGGAACAAAATTCAACATGTCTTTCTACACATTTCTAAACACTCTTCATGCATATCTAGCATTAATAATCAATCATATGCATTGTATTATAACACATTTTGACTTCAAACAACAATAGACAAGCGATTTATTACTTCTAGACAATGTTTTTGGGATCTTAGCCAACTTTGGACAAAAGTAAAACAAGTTTTTCCACACATTTCTAAAACCTCTTCATGCATAGCAAGCACTTGTAATAAATCATATGCATTGTACTGTATACATTTTGATCTCAAACAACGCTAGACATACGATATACTGCTTCCAAGATATGTTTGTGGGTTCTCAGCCAATTTGAGACGAAAGTTCAACAACACTTTCTACACATTTCTAAGCACTCTTCTAGCATATCTAGCAATTTTAATGAATCATATGCATTATATTCTAACATAGTTTGACCCCAAACAATACTACACAAGCGAATTACTTCTTCCAAACAATGTTTGTGGGTTCTTAGCCAATTTGGGACGAAAGTTCAACAAGTCTGTTTATACAATTCTTATCACTCTTCATGCATATCTAACCCTTGTAATCAGTCATATGCATTGTATTGTAACACATTTTGACACCAAACAACACTAGACAAGCGAATTATTGCTTCAAAGCAATGTTTGTAGGTTCTTAGCTAATTTAATACGAAAGTTCAAAAGTGTTTCTATACATTTCCAAATATTCTTCATACGTATCTAGCACTTGTAATCAATCATATTCTTAGCCAATTTGAGACAATCTTTTAACAATCTTTTCTACACATTTCTAAAACACTCTTCATCCATAACTAGCGCTTGTAATCAATCATATACATTGTTTTCTAACAATATTAGACAAGCGATTTAGTGCTTCAGTGCAATGTTTGTGGGTTCTTAGTCAATTTGGGAGGAAAGTTAAACAATGAGTTATATACATTTGTAAACAATCTTCATGCATATCTATCCCTTGTAATCAATCGTATACATTTTTCTGTAAATTTTAACCATAAACAACACTAGATAATTGATTTACTTCTTCTAGGTAATGTTTATGGGTTCTTAGCCAATTTAGAACGAAATATGAACAAGTCTTTTGACACATTTTTAAACATTGTTCATGCTTACCTAGCCCTTTAAAGTAATCATTTGCATTGTATTGTATCACATTTTGATCCAAAAAAATACTAGACAAGCGAATTACTGCCTCTAAGCAATGTTTGTAAGTTTTTAGCCAAATTAGGATGAAATTTAAATAAGTATTTCTATACATTTCTAAACACTCTTCATGCATATTGATATATTATGTTTTCATCGGTTTTAAGTCTTTCTTTTGTCTTTTAATGTATAAGTTTTATTGAGTCAAAGTGTGTTTCTAAAGTCTTTTAGTCCATTATAGTCATTATAGGTTTTAGGTTGCTTTGGAATAAAACGAGCCGTTTTAGGATGCAAACACACATTTGGAGACGTAAATTCATGTAGAAGTGTCAGATGTTTGAGATGGACGACTTTACATCGTTTGATATATATCTTGACATAAGCTGGAGACAGATGTTAGCTTTCTTTTGCAAGTAATTTCATAGATATCTAACGGTGCATTCAAGAGTTATACCCGATTTACTATAGACAGATCATTCTGAGAAGCAGATGCAGAAGTAAAACCTGGGAGTGTCAGACCGATCGCTCTACATTTGGATCGATCAAGTCCCTCACCTCTTATGCATTTTTTGGCTCATATTCGGGCTGAAACACTCCAGAACCGACCCAACTCGTTTCCTATTGTTTTATACCCTAGGCTCGACTTTTTAGCAGTCATCCTTCATTTTTCTAAGTTCTAAACAATGTTCTTTTCTTTCTAAACACTTGGGGATAGAGATTCATCCTCTTTGACAATTTGGAGAAGATTTCTAAACCTTATTCTTATTTAATCTATTGAATCATATTTTCTTCTATGTCTATTTGCTTTGTTTCAATTGCTATGTGTGAGTAGTCTCTTAATTGGGTTTTAGGGTTCTAAGTAGGAGATTCAATGGTTTGATGGATTAGATTTCTTAGGGGATTCTTAATCTTTAGGTTATTCCCTTTACATGTTCTCAATGCTAGAACATGATTGATCACTCTGTTTTAGAGCTTAGGCTTTGATTTGTTTCAGAGATGTTCGATAAAATGCCTGAATGAATGTAAATTGAGCATTGTATTTCTAACATGCGAGAGTTGATTTTAGAATGCCATGTGAACCAAATGAACATGTTTGATAATGCGAATTTGGCTAGGAAATTACAAATGAGAGTTTAGTAATTGAATAGTTGAATTTAGTGATTAATCTAAATTTTTGTTTATGTTCAAGAACGATTCTTCATGATTGAATTCCTTATTGCTTTTATTCGTTATTAATTGATTCTAGGAAAATACCATGTTGTCCAATGCTTGAATTCATAAATTTAATCACAATTTCTTTTTGCACTTTTATTTACAATTCTGAAAAATCAAACAAACAAATCTTTTTGCTTTAGCTAAGAACGAGTCTCGCAAGTCTTTAGTGTAACCTTGCTCCTTGTGATCGATCCCGCATATACTTTACTTCGGTTAAGTTATCGGGTTAAATACTCGAGTAATCACATATCTAACCCTTGTAATCAATCATAGGCATTGTATTGTAACACATTTTGACCTCAAAAAACACTAGACAAACGATGTACTCCTTCCAAGCAATAATTATAAGTTCTTAGCCGATTTAGGTTTAAATTTCAACAAACCTTTCTACACATTTCTAAACACTCTTTATGCATATCTAGCCCTTGTAATCAATCATATATTGTAACACATTTGACCCCAAACAACACTAGACAATTAATTTACTTCCTCTAGGCAATATTTATGGGTTCTTAGCCAATTTGGGGAAAAATTCAACAAATCTTCTACACATATCCAAATATTCTTCATCCATATCTTGCATTTGTAATCAATCATATGCATTGTATTTTAACACGTTTTGACCCCAAACAACACTAGACTAACAATTTACTACGTTCAATGGTTGTGGGTTCTTAACCGATTGGGGAAGAAATTTCAATAGGACTTTCTACAGCTTTCTAAACACACTACATGCATATCTAGCACTTGTAAGTAATCATATTAAATGTATTGTAACACATTTTCACCAGAAGCAACACTAGACATGAGATTTACTTCCAAGAAATGCTTGTGGCCTTTAGCCAATTTGGGACGAAATTTCAATAGGACTTTCTACATATTTCTAAACATGCTTCATGCATCTCTAGCACTGGTAATCAATCATATGCGTGTTTTCTAACATATTTTAACCAAAACAATACTAGAAAAGCGATTTAGTGTTTCCATACAATTTTGTGGGCTCTAAGCCAATTCGGGATGAAAATTCAACAAGTATTTCTACACATTTCTAAACACTCTTCATGCATATCTAGCCCTTATAGTTAATCATATGCATTGTATTATAACACATTTTTCCCCAAACAATACTAGACAAACGAATTATTGCTTTAAAGCAATTTTTGTGAGTTCTTTGCCAATTTAATAAGAAAGTTCAAAAGTCTTTCTATACATTTCTAAACATTTTTCATACGTGTCTAGAACGTGTATTTAATCATATACATTGTATTCTAACACACTTTGACCCCAAACAACACTAGCTAAGCGATTTACTGTTTCCAAGCATTGTTTGTTGGTTCTTAGCCAATATGGGACGAAAAGTCAACAAGTCTTTCTAAACACTCTTCATGCATATCTAGCACTTTGTAATCAATCATATGCATTGTATTCTAACATATTTTGATCCGAACAATACTAGACAAGCGATTTACGTATTCCAAGCTGTGAGACCCTAGTTTGCAGAGAGGTTTAAATGAATTGATTTGGCCACGTATATCACCAAAGTGCACTTCTCTTTTTGACCAAAGGTGCTGAGAGAACTCCACAGTTAAGTGTGCTTATGCTGGAGTAGTCAAACGATAGGTGACTTTCCGGGAAATGATTATCGGGAACTGAGTGAGGCCAAAACACAAGGAAAGATCATGTGGTCATTTTTAAGGGTTGGTATACAAGTACTGGCCGTCATATATGGATGGGCTCACATACCTAGTCAAAGGACGTAGTCCATGGGACCCATGAGCTGGGAGTGAAAATGGGGCCCATTGGGAGATGTGACAGTCGGGGTTACAGTTTTAACCCAACTCTACTCTTATGTAAAAAGAAAAATCAACGTACACGCCTTATGAACAACCCTACCAAATTTCATTACCTTTAGATTTAATTTGATACATCGAAACCCTTTTCTACCGAGACGTGACAATTATGCCTCTTTTGTCTTATACACCAAATGAATGCTTGCTCTCCTTCTAAAAAGTGAAATTTTCCTTCTCTTTTTCTAACTGTTTTGCTTTAATTTGATTAACCAAAGAAATACCTAAACTGACATTATTTAAACCCTTTTGATTCAATTAACAAATCGATTAGCTTAGTAATTCAACCGGAATTAAACCGACTTCATCCCAATTCTTATTCAAACTCAAATCTTCCATTATTTTTTTTGAACACAGGCGTTACATAGACGGTTTCAAAATCTAAGTCTTCCTTGTCTCTCTTGCGAAATCACGGTTTTACACTCTGATGTTGGCCCACAAGGCTTTCAGGCCAATCTCAATACTGATGGGCTGAATTGGGAGTCTAGTAGGCATTGGCAGACCGACTATTGATAGCTCGACTCTTCTAAAAATAGTGTTTCACAGTTTGGGCCAAATTGGTATGCTGGACAAAGCCGGTATCCAACAATAATCACCCCGCAGTTTGGGTCGTATTATCTCTTTTAAATTTGTCATAACTATAAAAACCTTAATCATATTTATTTTTAACAAAAAAAAAAAACTTGAAAAGTCCGAGGAATTTCTAAAACAATAACCTCTTTGTGACATTACGATACAACAAAAATGCAGTAGCCGTATCAAACAAAAGAAGAGAATGAGATAAATTATACTTTTCATCAAGATCTGATAACACAAAATCAGGTATATCTATATATTTTAATATAAACTTTTGTGCATCTATATTCTCAAGCGAAAGAAAAATGATACAGTATCATCCGCAACCCAAGGGATGAGGTTTCTGCCGAAATGAGCCTCTCCTACAAAATGGATTCAACAGCAATATGGAGAAGACAGTTTCCTCCTACCCAATTACATTATCATCATCGCTTTCGCTGTCATCGCTGAAAATATAAATTTACAATAACAGTAACAATTAGTCAAGTTGTTAAACTTTTTCCCTACACATTATTGATTTCATCGTTCTAAAGTATATCCGCACAAGAGAAGCCAAACTGAGTCATTCCAATTAGCCTTAGCACATTTTACCATTGTTATTTTTCTTGAGGGTCAGAAAACTGCAAGTAAAAGATTTTTTTATGCGAAGAGGATAGAGTACCTTTGTTCAGGAAACTTGGATAACCGTCGGGCATCCAATCCTGTAATATATTTTTGAGCTGTTTGAACATTTTCTGTGCCTGGAGAGACCGATCAAAGACATTAGTAAACTATATGCAAATGTACCAAAACATTGCAAACATATTGTTCGCATAAAAAACTGAGAGAAGTTCTGCAGATTTAATACCCTTTGTTAATTGGAACACATGCAAAGCACATCTTTCTGCAGCAAGTCTCACTGGTGTGTTCCCATCTTTCAAACATTCAGCCAGAGGAGGACCAATAACACTTACATTTGCCATGGTTGCGGATGGGTTATTCTGTAAAATAATGTCTTCCATTAGCACTGCATGTTTCACTAAATATTAAATCCACTCGATATAACTCTTGTAGCTTACACTTACTTTTGCAAAAGCTTTCAGCGAAGAGAGTGCTCTTCTTCGAACCTCACTAGAATCATCATGCAAAGCTGAGACTATGGATGATAAGACATCGATAACTACTTTTGTGTTGGAAGGATCTGTTGCAAGTTCACGTAGCAAAAGCCTTCCCAGAGCCTTTGTCGAGCTTTCACGTAATGGAAACTATCAAAAAACATGATATCAGAAAACCAAGATTATACAGAATAAGAGGGAAACATTATTTGTCACAAAGGTACCTTCTCATCCTTCAAAGAGCTCTTAAGAGAATTTAACATAGAGGAAAAGAGTGATGATGCCATTATGGTTGAAGGGTTGTGCTTCAGCAAGGAGGAAATACAGAGAACGGAGCCATGCCTAGCACCCCAATTTTGTGAAGCAGATAAATCTTTGACTTCCTGAAGCAGAACACTGAGTTGTGCAGCTTCCAAGTACTGCAAAAAGAGCAACGTAAGAAGCTTAGGCTTCACCAAATCATAATAATCATATAAATATTTAAACACACCCTAATTATACTTCCAACAAAATACACTAATAGTATCACATGAGAAGTGTCTTACATAATATCGAGTCTGTGATGTGAATCATATCACCAAAAAGAAAAAGTTTTCTGACTTATGTAAGAGACCCTACCTGGGATAAAACACCCAGCATGCTTGTGGCAGAAATTCGAACTTGGTCATCGTCATGGTGCATTAGATCCTTTAAGAGATCAAAAATGCGTAATCTAACAGCTGGCCCAATGCTCTTCCCAGCATGCTTAATTACACCTCTCATAGCAGAGAGGATAGCCTCCCGTACCCCAGAATCTGCAGCCTGACAAATATAACAAATTTCATAAACAAGTAAGACCACATAGACAGATTAAAATACCGCATTGGTTGCTGAATGAAGATGCAACAAGTACCTGGAAACTTGTCATCAGGTCACCAACTAATGGGTCAATCCTCGTGCTTAAGGCACTAAGCTTTCCCAGGGCAAGCGCGGCACTAGAACGGATAGTCCTGCAGTTGTAGAGGTGTTAAATCAAGATGTTGTCGAATGGAGCATAACTAGTAGATATGTTCAAAAACAAACTCTTAAATCCAAATCATCTCTCACAAGATGAAGTGGTTTTCTACTATTAGACATTCATAAACTTCACTTGTATTCAAGTTGAGACCAAGATTAACCTTGTTGAGTCTTGCAAACACTTGACAAATGTTGTTTGAAGTTGAGGGAGGAATGGCTTAAGAGCCATCCCACCCCTTTGTATAAGGATGATTAATGTAGCCAAGATTGCGCTTTTGACCTGCCATGGAAACCGGTCTCCTATGATTCGGATTAGAGGCCTGAAATAACAAGAAAATGTATCTCAAACAATAGACAAATGACACCTAATAAAATTTAATGGGAAATTTCAGTGAAAGTTCTTCTAACACCAAGCACAATCACTTCAAGCCTAACAAATTATAGCTAGTTCTAAATTCTGATAGCACTAGCAACGTCGAACATCAATTTTATCCAGATAAAACTATATGACCCAAGCAAAGTGAAAAATACTTGGTGGCAAAAGAAGAAGTATCGACACAGGGAAGGAAGACTGCATACCCTGTTATAGGTATAACGAACTCCTTCAATGCTTGCTCACTAGTAACTTCAATAAGCTCACCAAGACCAAGTGCAGCTTGCTCTCTTAACTCTGCGGATCCACTAATTAAACCCTATAATCATAACAAGAAATTAATACAGGATAGATCTGAGCACAAAGTACAAAACTGCTTGTTTGCTCTAGTACGTGCAAGCAATCAAGGGGAATTTTTATGTATTTTAAAACTAAATCCATCTCAACTCTGAGAAGAAATATGATAAATGTGTGATAAGCTCAAGCCACCTAGAAACAACTGCTAATTTAAATGAAAAAAGTATACCTGTAGAAATACTGGCAATAATGGTTTGAGGGATTTAGGGAGGCATAGACCAGGAATAACAACATATCCTCCCTGCAATTCAAGTAGCAGAATTTATTTTACAGAGATATTAGTCTAGAAAAATATGATCCCTCTTTGATCTTATATATAGTGACATTATCTGGAAAATAGCGCAAATCACACCTTCCGCTTCCTTCGCTCTTTGTCCCTAGCTGTAGATACAGCATCACGTACAAGTTTTATATATGAAGGAAGTACTTCCTTTGGAACTGAACCAATAACCCTAGCCAAAGCTTCCCAGGAAACCTGTTTAAAAGAAAATAAGTTAGACAAGACATCCTGACTTCAACTCTTTTCTTTCAGGTCAAGTACTCTACCGCAACAGTTGTTGAATCAGAATCACTGAGCATAACAATCAGGGTGGATATCATGTTTGGTGCTTCATCAATCAAGTAAAGCTTGCTACTCTTGAAGAAGTAACCAATCAGATAGGCAGAACTTCTTCTAATTGACGCCTGAAAACAAAACAAAATAAGAAGCCTAAATTACTTACATGCCATAAAGATAAATACTTATTTAAAAATGGTCGCAAGCGAACCTGACTATCGGACACTCCTTTGAGAAGTTCTGATAATAGAGTCTCGACTCCTTCTTCATCAATTACAAGCACCACTCTCTCTGCAGCCTCTTGTGCCAATGATTGGACTTCCTGCAAGAAAAGAAAGAGAATATTAATCATAGATAACAACAGCTTTCATAAAATTTAAGGGTGAAGAATGACAATCATAATTGTTTTACCTTGTTTTCATCTCCCATTGCAGAGAGCAAAGCAGGGAGTATGGTCCCAAGATGAGTGTTAAAACCAGCACCAGCAACCTCGGCTAAAGCTCCCAAAGCATGTGCATTTAAGGCACTAGACACAGCATTTTAAAACGTTTGAGACAACGAGAACTTAATTCACCGTGCTTTATGATGCATATCTATAGAACATAGAAGAAAGAAACACATACGAGAGAGGAAGATGGACAAGCTTGGGCAAGATGTGTGGCAGAACAGCTGATGTCCTAACACTGCAATGCCAATAGTAAATTTAGTAAACCAGAAAACTTTGAACTGAGTCAGGGAGTAATAGCCTGAGTAGAAGAAGACCTTATGATTTGTTTAAGCCCATCCAGGGCAGTAGTAGACATTTCATCATCCTCTAACGCTTCTAGAAGAGTCGGGATAATCTCATCCATTGCTTGCAATCCACCACTCTGTATTAAAAAAAGTAGACAAACAATTAGTAGAGTGAACTAGAACAATCTGATATGTAATAACACACGTCTGTACAGGTACCTTATACAGAGTACTGAATGCTAGTCCAGCAGATTCACGAACCTCAAGAGAACTGTGGAGGAACGTCGTAGAAGTTAAGAAATGTTATTTTTTCAGTAGAATAAAGACATATGCCAAATGAGAAGCTGATGTAGGAAGTTATAAATCAAACCTATCACAAAGTGCCGTTCGAATTGTGGGAATGAGCTGATCCATAAAACTCAGCAACTGACTCCTCCCAGCACATGCCATCACTTCATTCAGGCCAATGCATACACCCTGTTAATCATGAAATATAACATTATCAAGCCAACAGGTTAGATGAATAACATGTGCCTCATAAGTCTGCATACCAGATTAAAGCAAACAATTTATGCTTAGAGCATCCTCATCGTTTAGATACTACTCGTACAGTCTCTTAAATACATTAATTTAATGTTTCTCAGAGAAGAACCCTTTTAAAATGTTTCTAATAAAGGGTATCTAATGTACATACACTCATGGAAGTGCTCATAGCATCAGTTGATCAATACGAAAACATTTAACATTTACACTCACATATGGACATAAAAATGCAGCAGGACACTACTTAATGGAACAGAAATCATGCAGTGATACCTAGCTCATTTATGAGACATGAAATAACTACATGTCACAATAACTAGAAAACAGGAACAATGGCATGGTTAGCAACTGCCAAAATAGTTCCTGATAAAACCAAAACAGATATGCTCAATGGTGTAAAGTTGTGGAAAAAAGAGAGATTCAAATGAAGCTTACTTGTCTTTTGTCAACATCTGGATCTTTTAGTCCTTTAGATAAAATCGGAATGATAAGAGGAAGCACCCTTTCACCAAGCTTCCTAACCAGCTCTCCAAGTGATCTTCCTGCTACCTAAAGAGTATGATAGACTCATAAAACTGCAGGTTAAATATAAGGAAAGAAACATAAGAAATATAGGATCCAAACCTGGCGCCTCTCAGAGGATGGTGATGCCAAAGAAGAAATTAAGGTACTCATCAAAATTGGCATTATTTCCTTCAAAGTCTTTGGTGTATTTGCTACAATGGTTTTCCATACGTGTAGTGCCGCCTAGAAAAAGCAGATAAATTATTTTGAACTCAAAAATTAAGTACACTAAAAAAAACTCATAGATAAAGAATTAACAACATTACCTGACGAACAGACAAACTAACATCTGTCCTGACCATATATAATGCAGCAAGAACTTCATTCCGCTTGTCCATTCCTAAAATATCAATAATTGCACGACCCTGCGCTTCAGTACTTGCACCTTCATCATCACTTCCACCCTCCAGCAGAGCTTTACCTGATGTACCAGCAACCTAGTACAAAAGCCCCAAATATCAACAACTAGGGTAAGTTCTTGACCTATAGTACATTCTTCAATTTTCTAACCTGTACATTTTACTGATACACATTGAAAACCAAGCACTGCAAAATCTATAATAGGCTAGGAGGATGAACACATTGTTTACCAAGTAAATACTAGGCTACAGGTTTGGAGAGGAAGGATAAACAAAACACAAAACAATAGATGCTGTTAACCTTGAACAATAGATCTCCAAGCAGTTCGACAGAACTTTGACGGATACGCCAATTATCATTGAAAATACCATCCTCCACAGCTGGAAGAAGAAGAGGCAGAGACCTGTAAAACCAATCATGCTACTATCAAGACCTGGGATCTTAAATGATAAAAGACGCTTCAACTAAATATCAACAATCTATTCACACAGAATTTATCAATTTAAACTACCACAGATTCAAGATGAAATTATTGTTGCACCTAGTAACACCATTAAAGAACAAAAAGAATGGGTTGAAAATCTAATCTATCTACGATTATGGTAATCAATATATTAAACAATCTAGTTAAACATGCTATATAAAAATCAGAGAGAAGTAGATTGAGTGTAAATGCATACGTTGTTGCATGGTGCTCCACTAGTACATGGCCAGCACCAAGGGCTGCATCACGAACAGATTCATTCTCATCGGCAAGCCCTAAAACATCATAGAGTACCATCAGTTTAGGCAATAAGTTATAAGCAAGTTAAGAAATTAAAAGTCTGCCAAAAAATTATTGGTTCACCATCCAGAATGGCCGGTAAAACAAGCTGCAAGTACTTCTGGAATTGAGCACCCAAGGATCTTGGTAAGAACTGTTAAAAACAAACAACAGCTTTTAGAATTTATTTTTTAAACAGATATTTCAGGAACATATAAGGAGCGACAGTTCACCTTGAAAAGCGTAAGGTATCCATCTCGGACTGACGCTTTTTGATGAGAACAATGACTAATCAGATCAGGGAGTAGATTCTCAAAGTAATCTGTCCCAAGAGCTGCTAAAACCTGAATCATAAGGAGAAAACGTGTTAACAGATGAATCTATAACTTGTGGAGTCAATTGTTATGCAGAACCTGCGAGAGATGATTGTGCAACTTGCCTTATTTCCATTTACCATACACCATAGAGTAAGCAAATAAAGGGTGTACAACGGCATATATACAGAGACATTTTACTAAGTTATATGTAGATAGGAAAACCCTACTACTTATGCACTGATGTATTGGAAACAGTGAAAATAATATAATTAAGCTCATAATGTTAAAAATTAACATATAATTTAGTGAATTTCCACAATGATACACAAAACACATCTTATTCTACATACCTCACTTAATCCCTGAGCAGCCCCAGACCTTTCAACATTGCTTGTATCAGATTTAAGAGTTTCAAACAGCCATGGGACAAGATCTGGGAAATTATCTTCTCCCATCCCTCTAATAAGAGACCCAACAGCCCTTGCTGCCACAGAACGTACCTCAGGAATTGGATCCACAAGAACCTGACAGCTCCAGTTTTCAATTAATATACATCTTATGCAAGAGATAATTCATTATTTTGGTAAGAACAGAAAATTACCTTTTTAACCTCAGGAAGGAGCAATCCTATGTAAGGAACCATATCTTTTGGTTCTGTCACCAAAGAACACATATTACCGACAATCTGAGAAGCTTTCTTTTTTGTTTCAGAACTTCTTTCCCTCAATCCTCTATGCACTATTGGTACCAACAATGCAAGCGACGGGGCATCAACAGAATTAACGAATGTGGTCTATAATCAGAGAAAAAAGATTTAGAAAAAAAGAGGCAGAACAGAGAAGTATAATCAAAGGCCAATACATACAAAATCCTTACTTGAAGAAGGATGTCAAGAGAATGTCGTGTGTACTCATTTGGATCTGTTAAGGCCAACAGAAGAGTGGGGACAAGAGAGGATATCTCTGGGTTCTTTATGACATTTCCAACCTAAAAACAACGTGAGAGGGAAATATAGTCAGTACCGTCCAAAAAAATATGGTATGTTTCTTCTTATATCAGTCTAACCTGTTGAAGTGCTAACTGCCCAGCTGACTGGACTTTTGGATGTGTATCCGTCAAAACCTGTATAAATTTACCTCATGACATCAGATAATATCAAATAATCAAATAATCAATGGACGGTTAAGAAGCAGCTAAAATCTACTTTCATTACACACCTCTGTAAGTTTTGGAACAACCCTAGGAAGGCATTGAGACAGTTGCTGAGGAGCACAAAACGCCATAGCACCGAGGAGCTGTACACTGCTTTGCTTTGTTCTCCATGCTTTATCTTCAAGGCCCTATCAGAAACAATGAGATCAACAGAACGCACATGTCATGTAAGACCGAAGAATATATGCAACCATGTATACCAAGTTTGTAACTGAATCTTATTTCTAAGGCGCAGCACTCAAACAGGGTACAACTAGAAAAATAAGGAGTGAAAAATGAAATGCAATTTTTAAGTATCAGTAAATTTTCCATCTTTCCTCTCAACAGCAAAGCATTACAAAAACCTAAAAGAAGATAGCAATTCATCATTAACCCAGTAAAAGATGATCATGAGCAGGGCACATAGCAATGCATAAAACCTTACTTATGAACCACTGAGCTTAAAATGTTAAGAATTTTATCAACTATCACCTTGAGTAGAGAAGGAAGGACAAGTTTCACACCATATGCAGATAGTTTAGACATCATAGCTCGAGCAGCACATTCAGCTGCTTCACGAACTGCTCCGACTTGGTCAGAGAAAGACACCAGAAGTAAGGGCAACATCTTTATCACATACCTAAACCAAAAGAATGAAATAAAAGATTATTCTCAAGTTACAACATTAGCTTTTGGCATATTTATCATTAGAAAATTCTCTTACGGTTCAAATAATTTTCCAAGCTTCTCGCAGAGGCATTCAAATGCAAGAAGTGCTCCTTCGCGCCGCTTCGCAGAATTTCTGCAACCAAAACACAAACAACACAGCAAAGTCGATTAAGGATCATAGTCAACTTATACATATTATAGATGTCATAGAAAATGATATAGCACCAATGACATAGAAAATAACAGCTTTTTGTGTGAATATAAATTGATTATGTCAACAATGTATTACTAAAGACAATAACCAGTGGAGTTAAGGAATCAAAAGGGATGGACTCTATGCAGAATATTTTTTGGTGCCCCAGTACGCAGTACCACAGTGAACAGCTACAAGACCTCAGCAAATTATAAATTAAAATACCAAAACACAAGCTTGAATGGCATCACAAGTCAACATGCACTCCTAAAACACAGATACAATAAACTTTAAATACCATATACAATGAATGTATAAGAAATACCTGTCAATAAGTGCTTCTTGCAAAGTGACTATAAGACCATATTTCTTCAAGCTAGAAATTCCAAAGCCCATAATAACTCCCGCAAGACCAAAAGCTGCTCCTCTACGCTCACCATATTTATCACTCTTCATTAACTTATCCAAGAGCCTCGAGAAAAGGGCAGGAGCATCCTCCTAACAAAACATCAGAGATTAATAACGACCTTAAGCTTCACCAAACCAAATGATATACTTTCCATGCCAAAGACATTTGGAGCCAAAGATATAGCAAAAACAAATTAGGTCAGATCTTAAAATTTGTAGGAAACATACCTGCTTTGATAGCACAAGTGGAGAAAGGCATGTTGAGACTGCACGTTGCACAGATTCTGATGGTGTATTCAACACCTCCAACAGCTTTTCCACAACAGTGTGGACTTTAGGATCATCCTGCCATCATTAGTGAATATATAAGATAGAGAAGGAAATCATGTGTACTGTGACAAGATTTAACAAATCGTAAGAGTTATCACTTTTGCTAAGTGCTTTGCCAGTGCTCCAGTGAATATAACAACACCCTCACGAACCAGGTCATATTCCTCTTCATCTGATGCCTGCATGATAAGATATATGATGAAGCTCCAAAAAAATTCTTAATAATCATGAAACCCACTATGCATTCAGAAGGTACAAACAAACCTCTTTATTTAAATAATTCTCAAAGATGGGGAACAACAATGAAACGTTTTCTTTGCCATGCTTATCAATAATCATGATACCAGCATTGATCATCCTTCCACGAACATCTGTGTTGGGATCAGCCTGCACTTGGGAAAATCACAGTTTTATATAATTTTCAGAATGTCTGAAAACAACATAAAATGTGGGTGTCTAGGTGATATCACTGTAAAACCCAATCAATTTCTTGCCAACAACAACATGGCTAAGAAGGGGAGAAAAATTCTTTCCATTTGAGAAGCATTCATCTGACAAGAGGAGAAAACATACCAATGCACGGGATATTAAAAATGTCATTACAGCAGGAAGGTCCTTTGTTGTCAGTACATCGGCAGCAGATTGCAGTGCTAACGCAATCCCTTGCCTTCCTATCCAACCAGCATCAAAAACATTCTCACCAGACGAAGCATCACGGATGTAGAGAGAAAATAAAGTTGAAAGAGATAGCTGCAAAACCAATTAATCTTTAAAAACAATACTTATAGCCACAAAAAGTAATAATTCAAGAAATGCAGTGACCTGAATTGATGCCGGGCTTTCATGAAGAGCATCAGCCAATGCTTCTGCTGCAGCTAATCGGACATTGAGATTTATGTGAGAAAGTGCTTTAAAGATTCCTGAATAATCAGTCCCCAAATCATATCCATAACGGGACCATATATCTTCTGCTGCTTCAGCCACTGACTGCAAGCATCAGGATCTCGGAGATTCAGATGAGCAACAAAAACAAAACAATGAAGAAGACAGCAACTTTGCTAGCACATATCAAGTACATCAATGAAATAGTTAAGACATGGCAAACCAGTTATATAACCAGTCTTTATGTACAACAAAAAGATAACAGAACCACATATCATATCATATAATGAAGGTTAACCTTTTCAGGGTCATGTAGAGCTATCCAAATGTTTGTTGCTATATCAACATTCTGAGGAAGGGAGCATTTGGAAACAGCTGGAATACATTTTACTGCGTTTAAGCAGGCCATTCTGACATGAACATCTTTTGAATATACTCCATAGAGCGCCTGCAAACAAAAAAAATGAAACATAACTCTCTAGAACTGAAAACTTTGCTCACATCACTTAGTGAAAAAAAATACATTTGCGACATCATCTGCTTGCAATCCAAGACACAATTCATTCAGTGCAGGTCCAACAGATGCTTGATATGCGGGAACAACACCTAGCACATGATACAGTACCTGAAAAGAAATTAGTTTAGTTTTTATATTTTAAAAAGAAAGGTGGTTAGACTAACATCACTTGTCACAAAAGCAATTGGAAAGAAATGAGCGCATGCAATAGACATCAAAACTCAATGAATGTACAGTGCAAAAATAGAGGGTTACAGTCACCAAACTGATATCATCCGAAGTCTTGGAAGTGGCAGCATCGGATCTAGATGCATGTACAGAATATGAAGCACATCATCATGAAGTTTTGTCCGCTTTGGTGACAGTAAAATCCGCTCCAGTATCTGGCAAGACAAAATCAAGCTCAGTTTAGTGAAAAGAACTACAAGTTAGAATAATGTAAACAAAAATGGTAAGAAACACACCGGGAAAATGAATGTGAAAGTATCTACAGGAAGTGGTCCTGATTTACAAGATATGGATAACCCATTTATAATCCTCTCAAAAAGACCCTCATCTGTTTTCCCAGCCTTGTCAACTGCTGGACGAAAGTCAGATGAAGTATCAACTTCGTCAATCGCGATCAACCGCAGAGCAGTTGAAATTTCTAGAGCCCAATTACATAATGGCTGAACGGTACACCTTGCCAGCTTCACCAAGTTTTCAAAGGCTGCAGTACTTACAATAGGTGATCGCAGCAGTGGATCCAAAAAGGTAGCCTGTAAAGAGATAAGGTGAGTGTAAGAGGTTAATCTTAGAATTACAGGAGCCTGATATGCCAAAAGAGTAATATTCATGTACATACATAAACATAAGGAGTATCAGTTACAGAGGAATGAAAAAAAATTGTTTCTGAAATATATTCATTCAATCTAATAGCATACAGAAAAGATAAAATGTTACGAAACTTAGTAAGAAAGGTTTTAAATACCAAAAAAGGTAACTGGCTGTGACAAAACACAGGATTAGCAAGACCCATCTCCCCAAGAGCATGGAGCACCAATGAAAGACTTTTTTCTATCCTGCGAACATTTTCACGTGTTGAGGCCTCCTCTTTGAGCATCAGTTCCCGTGCCTCTTCCTTTGCTGTTTTTCCTTTGTCTGCAATTATTAATTGGCTGTTGAAAATATATATGCATAGTGTATAATAAATAAATCTATTGAGTGCTTCGTTAGATTTGTACCCGCTTTCTTGGTCAACTTTGTAGTGTCCCTTCTGCCTGAATTTGCAGCTTCTCTACTAGTCAATCCTTTCTTTAGAGGATGATTAGAGCTCTACAAACAAGAAGGATATGTTATTAGATACAATATGCTAAAAGGGGAATAATTTATCAAGTACAGAACATATAATAATAGAATAAACCCATGTAGTACCGGCTCCTGCTTTGTGTACTTGGCACCAATCGTCTCAGCAACATATATACCTTGCTCACTTAAAAGCATCCCCTCAGGTGTATGGAATATCTAAATAAAAACATGAAAAAATAAAAGTAACCACTACCTGTGTATGAAACGTCAAAGTGAAACATAAACCATGAGATAGAGCTCAGAAAAAGTGAGGAGATTTACATTGACGTCAGTCACTGAGAGCATATCATGAGAGAGTCGATCTGGATGTTCTTGCAGATACTAGAAAAAAAAAACAGAAGACATCAGGAAAATGAAACAGGACACAACCTCTTTGATTAGTAAACAGATTTCCTTAAAATACATATACCTTCTTAAACACTGTAAATGTATCCTCTGGCGCCAGAGACATTAATGTGGACAAGGAAGACACAGCCGCTTGCTGCTCGGGAATTTTAGCACTCATTAAACCCATTGGTCCAAGTAGACTCTGAAATAATCATTTAAATCAATAAGTGATTAGTAATGCAAGGAAAAACAAGAAAAAACAAGTTTTGGTGAAATAGATGTCACTGAGAGTCAAGAGATTACATTGCAAACACTTTCTCCGTTGGTTGACAAAAAAGTAGCAACATCAAATGCACATGTTTTGAGACACTTTTGCAATCTCTGAGTATATTAGAAGGTAAAAATCAATATTCAAACGTGCAAATAAGAGATCTATATAAGTAGAATTGACGATATTAAAGAACTAATGTCAAGATTACCTTCCAAACAGCATCTTTTTTTCCAGTACCAACTATGCTTGGATGGTGTGCGCAAAATATGGCACGAACAATCCATAAGCTTGGAGGTCCAGTAACTGCTGCCGAAGAAATAACAACCAAAGCCTTCACTAACACCTCTACAGAAGGGACGAAAGGAGCTTGATTATCCACGGGATTATCTGCATCACTACAGAGGTGTCAAGTTAGTGCCTAGAACGAATAAAATCCTTATTGACATTTAGGTACAAACCTTTGAAAACATCAAATGAATCAAGCCGTTAATAAAAAGCCATGATCAGAGAAATAACAGGAGATAACATCAGAGCGCACTAAATACAGAACAGGAAGCAGTACACCTAGTGGCTTGGTAAGGTGAAAAGAATTTAAGGATACAAAAAAGCTTATCATTTGTACCTGGTTCTAGGAGAAACAATTTGGTCAGCAGATATGGAAAGAAAGTCCGAGAACTCGTCAAAAAGAGTAGCGGCTAGCTGCGAAGTTGCGAGAAAGATCTTTGTGACAGATTTGTAAGCTGTTTTACGAACATTCCAGCTTGGATGGCAAAGTAGAAAGAGAAGCAACTGCATAGAAAAGAGATGACACATAAGTCCAGAACAGGTAGAAACGGGTCAGAAAACATAAACTTGCTTAAGCTACCTTTGATAGTGATTTCAATGAAAATGCTTCTAAAACCCTGAAATCAGGCAGATAGTCAAACTTCCAGAAACAGTCAAGATATGAATCTCGCACATTAGGCAGAACTGCAGGAGGTTTACCTGGAGGAATGTTCCACGAGGAGCACCTCAAGAAGCTCAACACATACTACGCAATCTTCACTAGAAAGTTTTGAGGCCTTCAGTTGAGACATGCGAACATAAGAAAGAAAACGAAGAAAATTGCAGGAAAGCAAAAAAAATAGTACCTTGCCATAGCAAGAGCAGATCATAGAATAAGTACCAAACAAAATCTTTAGAAAATATTACCAAAGTAATTTGCACAAGTGAAGGTTCATTTTGAGGTATCAAAGTCCATAATTTCTCCTTTACCATAGTATCCTCTGGAGTTAACAAAGAAGAAACACAACATTAAGGAGAATGTAACGCAGGACCTTCAGTTTATACAGAATGATGGGCGTGTGACACAAAAGTTGCTGGTTTAACCTGCTTTAATGTCACAGGCAGCAATTTTGGAAATTATCAGTAGAGCATATATCCCATCTAGACGTTGTACTGCCTTTGTAAATCCCGTCTTTACAAGTTGAATTAAAGGGGATAGCAAGCCTGATATCTGTGGATATATTCGGTAGCATAATTAGTCAAAGAGAGGGTTGATATTATTTAAGCCAGGAAAGTTATTTGCAAGGAGACCTGTGATATGTTATCAGGATTTCTACATATGATTCGTAGACAGCGGAGATGCCCCCTCTTTAGAGCTTCTTTCTCCTTGAGACCGGCAGCAATGAAAGAAACTAGGTTTGGTTGGATAGCATCAGAAGATCGTGATACCCAGGAAGCAATGGCAGACAAAATTGAAAGTTTTACATCTTCATTTCCTATAAGATAAATCGGTAATCAGTTATCAGATGATAGTAATGTAAAGAGTTGAAAGATAACTGCCAAGGATAATAACTGCAATAGGGAACTAAATTAAATGTGGAAAATTTAGTTCCAACTGTATTGTTAACTTCTGATGCGCACAACGATATAAGAACAAAAACTAATAATTTACCTTCGTCCTTGTAGCAGGCTATGAGAAAGCTGCAAACTGTTGTCGACAAACAACCAATATACTTTCCTTCAGGAGCACTTGCCAGTTCTTGCACTGCATTCAGCATTCCAATTCTTTGATGTGGAGATTGAAGTCTCCCTTCAGAACCTTGAGACAAATTTCCACAGTTCATCATATAATATCAATCAGGAAAATAACTCAACCACCAGCCACCCTTTTTGCTGGCAATAAACAGAGACGTAATCATACACACAGATATATCATTTTTTTGCCGTCAACTCACAGATACATCTAAATGAGGAATTATTTGAATAACCTGTAGTAGTGAACGTTAATAAAAATAAAAGATCAAAAAGGCATAAAGACCAACCTCCAATTATGGCTTTAACAGAAGCAAACATTGCTTCGATAATATCAGGATTACTTGATTTTTCACTTAAGCACCTAACCATTGACAAAGCTCCAATACGCCTGTCTTCATCCACATGTCGAGCTTGTGGTAATATAACTGGTAGCAGTTCCAGGGCATACTTACTTAAATCAATGTTAACATTAGCTATTAGAAATCCAACTGATTCCAGGACAATTTCAGGATTGCGCTTCAACATTTTAACAGCTGCTGGAAGGATGACAGTCTGGAATTCCTCATGCGACAGGCGTTGAAGAAGAGGTTGGAAACATGTACTAAGATTTTGTTTCTGCTTCTCTCTGGAATTCAGGACATCTCTAACATAGATATCAACATATATGGCCTGCAAATGAGAGACGAACAGACTGATGACTTAAAAAGAAAAAAAAATAGAATTGAGAAGGAAAAATAAACATTTGCAAATCTAATTTCGTTTAAGAAGCAGAGCATAATGAGAAAAGTGAATCAGATTATACCTTTGACTGTTCAAATAGAGCAGGAGACAAACAAGAGAACTCAAGTAGTAGTCCTAATAACTCAGGGGTATCCTTATATGGAATCCGGGAAACTTTAACTTCATCCATATATAAATTGAAGATAGCTTGTGACTACAAAAGAACAACCGAATTCTTAATCAACACAGTACTTACAATTAGATATTTTTCGTACAAATGTACAGCACGAAGCCAGACCTGAGAGAACAAATGGAACATGAATCTTTTACAAGCCCTCCGTATGCGGAAAGAGCTATCCATAATAGTGTGAAGTAAGGAAGCCTGTGTTGATGCTACTCTAACAAATGCATTCTTCGAAGCTGTAGCGAATTGACTTTTTCCCAGAAGAAGACATGACCAAGTTAGTAGTCTGTAACAGACGGTATCAAAACAACACTTCAACTGCTTTTCCATAACTTGTACAAGCATGGCCGCGAAAGTTTTCATGAAAGTAACATTCCCCAGGCCCTTTACAATCAAATCATCCACAGCTTTTCGTGAGCTGCGGTCATCATATATAGCCAATGTTTGAAATATTATATCAACCAGAACAGGTGCAATATCAGACGTCATATCTGCAAATAAATCATTTAGATCACCTGAAGTTAGAACGCTGTACAGAGTAAAAAATTCCCAGACAAGAGGAAAATCTAAAATCTTAGCTAAATCTATCTAATCCCTTCTATCGCAGCATGTTTCCACCAATCAGTAATGCCATGTGCAGGAATCACAAAATATGAAGCTTACAATCTCATGAAATGACAATTTCTAAGAACAAATCCAGTTTCAATGTGATAAATGATTCGACCATTACACTTACAAGGAACTAAGATTTAGTTCACAATCAACTCTACCATAAGACAAACATTAACCCTAAACGGGAAAAAGCGAAAAGAAATTTGTATCCACAACAATCGAGCTATTGGATAGATATTGAATGTTCACCGGAATTCTGAAGAATCTCCGGGATATCATGGCGGAAGATCCGGAGTCTGATTAAAGTTGAGCTTGTAGAGACAGAACTAGCGATGGAGAGAAGAGACTCCGACGGAGAAGCCATTTCTTTCCACGGAGATTGAGCGGAGCCAGGTTGGGTAGGTCAGAACAATCGTAAAAGGCAAAACGGTAAAGCGTCTTCTCCTTCTCTGTGGCTACTAGGGTTTAGGCTAAGCCAGTGGGCAGTGGGTTTCCAGAAGATGGACGACAGAGAGAAAATGATAGAGCGAACCTCAAAGTCAGTCAGTTTTTGGGCTTCGATTTGGGCTTCGATTTGGGCTTTGATTTGGAGTTTTAAGTTCATTGATTCAGTTCTTGAAATAATGATAAAGATAACTTCTTTTTTTTTTTTTATGATAATGTTAACTGAATAAATATCAAAACTTCTAGATGGACTCATTTGAGATGTATTTTTAAAAAAAAATATATATCTTATAATGTTCATTTGAGCAATTTGAATTAAAAATATATTTTTTAATCCACATGTTTTGGAATTTACATATTTTATTGGAGTTTATCTAACAACTATTAAGATGGATTGCATAATATCAATCTGTATTAAATCAGTTAGATTATACTGGTCATAGAATTGTTAAGTGTTGGTGAGATTCTAAACATTGGCTATTTTAGCTTTCTTCTAATAATTCATGATGCATGACATTAATTATGAGTTTTTGAAGTCTTTAACGGTTGTTGGATAGAATGTTCGAATAGAGATTATATGAATCCAGGTTACTTGCAACTCCGGAAATGCCCTATGATCGCAAGAGAACTCAATGGTTAACATATAGGGATATCTCGAGCTAACCGCTTGATTAGTCATCATATGTATCCTTAATGATTGCTCAAACTAATTGTTTTTGTTTTTAACTCGAAATCAATCCACAAGGTGTTTGCTTGAACCTTTTGCAAACTCCTAAGCCATAAATCTGCGGATGGAATGTTATTCCTCTGCAAAATTATAAGGGTAACACTGGTATTTCTAAATTAGTGTACATCTAAATTTTATTTTTTAAAAGTACTATTCTAACGGATTTTCTTCATTAAAACGATATATTTAAGATATATAAAGAAAACTGTCAAGTTGTAGTTATTGAGATTGATTAAGAAAAATGTGAGGTTGTTTTTTTCTTTGGGAAGGAACTCAAATATCATTTATTTTGTTTTCAATTTTCACTTAGTTATCTCAAGAGTAGTGATCACTGTATAGAGGGCAGTAAAATAAAAGAGAATGGCTAAAAATAGATTATGTTTGTTCTTGCTATCCACCTCATCCTTTTATCTCTTAATGCGTTTTTTTTTATTTGCTTGTGTGGTTGGGAGAGATATAAATGAGAACGTAAAAGAAGGAAAACACGAAAACAACACAAAAGGGTTTTGTTGGTTTGCTTTTAAAAAGCTAAATGACAGATGCATACGATACGGGTAAGAAGGCGTGACTCCCTCTCCTCCCCTCCCACTTTTCATTCCCATTTATAAATTTAATTCTCGATTCATTCCAAAACTCATCATCTTAAATTTTGATCAATGGAGAGTGCATCTACAAGCCATAAACGCAAGAAAAACGACGATCATACGAAAAAGAACAAGAAGAGACAACATGTGAAAGCCAACAACAATTTAGAAAACAAGATGGAAGAGAAGAGAAGTGGGAGTAATGAGGAGAGTTTTCGAGTTTTCGAGTTTCCATGGATGAAGGAGAGTATGATCTAAACCTCGCTTGATTGGAGTCTACCAGAATCTCCTTTTTCGGTTTTAGATGATGGCAATGAAATGTTTGAAGAGATTAGTGATTTGAGATGGCCAGTGAAACGGGTTAGTAATTATAGGTTGGAGTTTGAGGCCTTTGAATGCTTTTGGTCTTCTATTTCAGATTAGATTGGTATCATTGTGCCATTTACTTAGAATTGCATTAAGAGTCTAGGACCAAACGAGGAAACTTTTTTTTTAATTTTTTGTTTTGTATTATGAATAATGCGTTGTTGCGATATAAAAGATAGTAGACGGAAGGAGTAGTAGATGTGTTTCATTTCTAAAGACAATAAAAAAAAAATACTTTCTTGAATATTGCATTACTATACATGCATATGAATGTTAACATTTTAATTACGATTTTTAAATTTATCAATTTCCAAGTTTCATGGCTTCTCTCCGAGACTTGACAAAACCAATTTAACATTTTTTCCCGCTGGGCATGATGGGTTTGTGTTCAATTATCAGCACAAGCACTATTTGGATACATACAAATCATGTACTTTTCTTACTTGAACTTTAACACTTGGTCCACTAATAACAAAATATATGTAATGGTATAATGATGATGTGTTATTATTTATTTATCGTCATTAATAATGTGATAACTACAATATTATCCATAACTAGAACTGGAAAACGAAAAAATTAAAATGCATAACTAGAACTAACTCGCTGTGAAAATTTAGAAACATCTAGCAATTGACTAATTCAAGATTTAAAAGAAGGGTGCTAAAATTTGGATAAGATTGAACAAAACTCAAGATAATCTAAGTTCATCAAAATGTGTTTTTTTAATCTACACTACTAGTAAGTAAAACTAAAAACTCACTGATATGACTTCAATAATCTTTGAACGATTTTATTTTATTTAAGGAAACATGTTCTTTGTGATATAGTATATTTCCCATTTAGAAAGGTTTTTTATGATTTAGGGGGAGTTATTGGATCATTGATTTTGATGTATTTGGAAATCCAAACAAAAATCCTATGTTATTCAATCATTGATTTTAAAATAACTATCAAAATCCTGTGTTATTGGTTGTATGATTTATAAATACTAGTTAAAATCCTATGTTATTCGTTTAGTGATTTGTTTTTGGATTTTAAAATCCGCAGTATGTTTTAAATAGATTTGAAATGATTTGATAGAGTAAAATAGAAGGATTCAAATCCAAGGATAAAACATGTTATTTCAAAATCCATGTATTTTGATTTTATAAATAATAAGGATTTACAAATTCTACGTGGATTTACAAATCCATAAACCAATAACCCCCCCCCCCTTATATTAGTTCATTTCATTTGATATTTTGAAAGTTTTCATTCCAAATTTAAATACAATTATTATCTTGTGATTTTCTATTTATTGATTAAAATGTTTCTAAATTAAATTATGTAATGATAATTTGTAATACTACAAATATATATATTTTTACCAAATTTCTTTCAAATGAAATTAAACAAAAAAGAACGAGTATTTTATTACTTTTATATGAGTATCTTAAAGCCATATATTTTACCAGCCACAACTTTGCACTATCATGTTTTAACTTCCATAGTTAAGTAAAAAACTTTTATATTGCTTTTAGACTTGTACATGTAGTAGGTAAACTGTAATATTCTTTTTCTTAAGTCCGTAAATTAAGAAAAATTACACCAATATTAGATAATAATATCATTTAAAATAGAAGTTTTAGAAGAACGGAAACTATTGATAGAAATTGTTTTTTCAAATAATATGGTATTTTTCCTCAAATATGAATTTATAACAGATCATCAGAGTCAATACAAAGTTGTTTTTGAAGCCAATCAGGCTGAAGAACCGAACTTCGTATAAAAATTACAATTTGTGGAACCAAACTTTGCCAAACTATGAATAGCGGTATTACAAGCTCTTTTTAGAAAATAGAAAGATATCAAAGAAATTTGGATGCCCAATAATGAATATCCTTGATTAAGCTTTTTATTCATGATTCGTCGATAGTCCGTTGAAAATGTTAATAAGGACTTCATAGCCACCTTCAAACCATACTTCTCGAAACAATGATCCACATCTATTAAATAGCTATCAGCAAAGCCTTTGTTTCTGCTTCCAAAGATGATGCCGCAAAGCCAAGTTGTACAACCTCACGTGGCTCTTAAATTATGGCTATCAAAGCCAACATGGCAATTACATTTATAGAATAGAGAAGGAGGAGCCGACCAAGAGGGAGTAGGTTGACGAGAATAAGAGTTGTCTGAATGACGACTAGTAGACCTAGTACGCACACGATCCAATCTCTTGTTTCCCTTTTGATTTTAAGATTGTTTTGGTGGCACTTTCACAAAACTCAATGAAGACAATGTTAAAAATGATAAGATATGAACCTTTGTAACACCCGTGTCCAAAAATTGGTAGTGTCGATCGACACCAGTGGTGGGTGTCGATCAACACCAACAAATTTTGGTTTCACAGTTTGATTTGTAAATCGTTGGTTTAATTGAATGATGGTTTGAGGGAAGACCTAGGTCTTCTTAAACTCGAGCAGCCACCTTTCTTCTTCATTTTTGTTGTTTTGTCGCTTTCAAGAAAAAAAAGCTCTAAGTGATAAATAGGTCAAAAAGGTTCTAATTAGTGTGTTCTTGAAGGTTTTCTGGAGAGCTCTGTGGCATGTTCTTGGTGGTTCTAGACGAAAAGAGGAGAGTTTGGTGGCTGTTGGTGTTAGGAGAGTTATGATCTTATCTTGTTCTCTCTGTTTTCGTCATTCTTTCATTCCAATCAAGAGGTGAGTGCATAACCAAGGCTTATCTAAACGGATTGAACAATGTGGTGATTTCATGATTGTTTGGTTGATTCCTTTACTTGTGTTCTTGTTTATAAGTTTTGGTTCCTCAACACGAACTTCTGGAGAGTCAACATCGTCCCTAGAGTGCAAGGAAATGGAGATCTGTCGAAGAAAAGCGGCTAGAGCGATGTTGGGGCATCGGTGTTGAACAAAACTAGTGGTGGATATTTGTTTGCTATATTTGAAAGTTTGATTTCACTCAGGATGATACTGAAACCCCCACCGATTTTTCAGACTGGTACTTTGTAATTTGTGTTTTTGATGATGGATTTGCTTCGTTTGATTCAGTTAAAATACATATCTAAAGATTTAGTTCTAGGATTTGGTATTCTCTCGCTTTTAATTGTACGGGCTTCTATGGCGTTGTCTACAAGTTTGAGTCAAAACTCTTGAAAACGGACATGTTATGATATTTAGTTATGTGGTTCCGTTGCTGAGATTGTCAGAAATGTTGTGATATGTAGAGGTTTCTTGTTAACGAATAAAACTAGAAAAACAACGATTTGTATAATACTAAGGTTGTTTTTTTGGTAAGAAGATGCTTATTGTATCAAAGTTTACTATCAAGAACTAAAATAAAGTTGAAATAACTTGTAATTTAGTGATCTAGTGTTGTAGATGTGTCGAAAAGGTGCTAATTAGTGTGTTCTTGAAGGGTTTCTGAAGAGCTCTGTGGCATGTTCTTGGTGGTTCTAGACGAAAGGAGGAGAGTTTGGTGGCTGTTGGTGTTAGGAGAGTTATGATCTTATCTTGTTCTCTCTGTTTTCGTCATTCTTTCATTCCAATCAAGATGTGAGTGCATAACCAAGGCTTATCTAAACGAATTGAACAATATGGTGATTTCATGATTGTTTGGTTGATTCCTTTACTTGTGTTCTTGTTTCTATGTTTTTGTTCCTCAATACGAACTTCTGGAGAGTCAACATCGTCCCTAGAGTGCAAGGAAATGGCGATATGTCGAGGAAAAGCGGCTAGAGCGATGTTGGGGCATCGGTGTTGATCGAAACTAGTGGTGGATATTTGTTTGCTATATTTGAAAGTTTGATTAAACTCAAGATGATACTGAAACCCCCACCAGTCAGATTCTTCAGACTAGTACTTTCTAATTTGTGTTTTTGATGATGGATTTGCATCATTTGATTCATTTAAAATACATATCTAAAGATTTAGTTCTAGGTTTTGGTCTTCTCTCGCTTTTAATTGTACGGGCTTCTATGGCGTTGTCTACAAGTTTGAGTCAAAACTCTTGAAAACGGACATGTTATGATATTTAGTTATGTGGTTCCGTTGCTGAGATTGTCAGAAATGTTGTGATATGTAGAGGTTTCTTGTTAACGAATAAAACTAGAACAACACCGATTTGTATAATACTTATGTTGTTTTCTTGGTAAGAAGATGCTTATTATATCAAAGTTTACTATCAAGAACTAAAAGAAAGTTGAAATAACTTGTAATTTAGTGATCTAGTGTTGTAGATATGTCGTAATCTTGATTAATTTTTGCAATTACGTAACTGTATGATAAATGAACTAATTGTAGGATTATTTTTTGGTTGCAGTTACGTTGATAAGCGTTGGTGCACGCATGAACATAGAGCAGAGACACTCTCTTGCTAGATTTTTGCTATAGGTTAGTTGGTATTCAGCAAAAAGGGTTTGCTATAGTCCCGTCATTCGTAATTGGAATGTTATAATCTTATTTATAAAGGTTTTGAACCATTATTAAAAAAAATCTACTCGATATGGGATGTTGTACATATGCTAAACATTTTGTAATATACGTCCGTTTAAAAAAAATCAAATTGCAATATATGCGAAAATTGTATATATATTATACATAATGTTTTATGCAATAAAATAAATTAAAAACAAATAAAATCATATAAAGATTTTGAAGAAATATTTGAGAAAAGGTGGAAAATAAGAAATGCTATTATATTTATTAGGGAGAGACTTTAGGGATTTTCTTAAAAATGATAATTATTAGTTTTCAAAATTTTAACTAAATAATACATGCCAGTGGCATTCTTTGTAAATACTATTGAACTCCAGGTATTATTTCAAAAACAGCTCAGAAATGTTAAGATATATTACATTTATAAATTCGGTATGAGTTTGTGTAAGTGCATTACGTACACTTAGGTCGTATGGCTAGCTTTGTTTATGTGGACTTTTATATAAATATATATATTTTAAATGTAATAAATAATTTAGTTCCTTATGCAAATAAATTAATACATTAAGCAAATCAACCGTATCAATATTTTTAGATCCTTAAAATCGCCTTAAATTTTCACAAGTAAACCTAAAATTTTTATTAGCCGCTTTAAATTTTGCCAAAATTTCTCCGGCTCATTAAAATCCCTAAAACTATGTGAAAACTATTTAACCATCTCCCTTAACTTCTCATACTCGTTCTCTACGCCACTTCTCTTTTAGAAGACCTATTGGGTTGTTTTTCATCCTAGAGATCTCACTGAAAGTTACTTTTACATATTTTTAGAAGTAAATCTAGATGTTAAACTGCTAATCACTCTTTCAATTCTCCTCGCTAGTATATATTTTTAAACTTTCTAATCCGTTTGTCAAAATAAATTTCCCTGTGGCTAGTATAGATTTTTAAACTTGTAATGAGGATGTTAAACTCTAATCTCTGCTCAAATCTTCTGTTTATAGTATAAAACTCTAATTTCTCCTCGAATCTATATGCTAGTAGTCTATGTTTTTTAAAGTTATATCTCTAGTCGGTTTACACATTCTCTGGATACTAGGTTTTACAAATCTTTGTTAATCCCTCTTAGTCTAGATTAGAATGTTTACACATTCTCTGTTAATTTTTGTTAATCTAGATAAGAGTCATATTCAAATCTGTGTTAGTCTTTGTTATATCTGTTTTTAGTCGCTTTACACATTCTTTACTCACAGGTTTTACAAATCTCTCTTAATCTACATAAGTGTCAGTTTTAAATTCTTTGTTAACCTCTGTTATTCTAGATTCCAGTTCTTTTACAAATTTGTTAGTCTCTGCTTTATTTTTTGATAAATAGGTTTTAATATTCTGAGACGTTCTGTAAAATTTAACTAAATGTTTTAAACCTAGAACAATTTGTAAAATTGGAGACTAATAACTTCTGAATGTTCTTGACTTTATTGTGTACACATGGAAGAGCCACATGTTGATCGTTCAAGTTTGCATGTGCTGCATCCTTCTCGGTTAAATGGAGCTAAATGGTACGGACTTTTTACTTTAAATACCACTGATTAATAAAAACTCATAACATAATTTATTTTAGGTTTAAACACCACACCCAAGTATCAACTATTGTAAGAAAAGTCATTCAAAGTTGTTTTAAGGGACCATGGTACTCTTGGAGAAAAGAAGAACTTGGTTTTCACTGTTTCAGGTGCTATTGTCTTTTATAACTAATCAATATGTTTCATGAATGATTTACAATGTTACTCATCATGAGCAATTTCTTTGTTTGTTCGGAAAAGTTTAATTGGGTTACTTCTATCAACTATCAAGTTGAAAGAGAGTTCAATAAGCTTGTTGTATATCGCCTCAAAGGAATGATAAGCTATGTAAATAATGGTGGAGAAAAACCAGATTGAATTTTGTCTGAACATTGGACAATTATGCAAGGACAATAGGCGACATCAAAAGGTAAGGCAACTAGTGAGAAGGCTCGTAGATCTCGGCTGTCTGATCGCAATGATTTAAGGCCACATTCTCACCGAGCGGGTTCACGTTCATTTGTCAAAGTTCAAGATACCTTGGTAATTTTTATAATAAATAATTCAAATTTGATTTCTGTTCTTGATCATTTTTGTATAGGTTCACTTAGTTTTACTGTTTTGTTTCTAGGAAGCAAACAATGGAGATTACTCTCTAATAAATGTGATGAAGAAAACACATCAGAAGCCCGATGGAACATATGTTGATCAACGAGCACAATTGGTAACGAAAACTTATGAGAAGTATGTACAAGAACTTTTGGGACAACTTGAATATTCTGGTGAAGAGAATGTGACAGCTGAAAGTCTTGACAAGAATGAGAGAAATGAAATTTATATCAATGTACAATTTCGAAATCTTGTATTTCTTTATGCTTTTTCTGAGATTATAATTGTGATAAGCTTAGATTAGTATGGCTGGATTAAATTCATTAGTCACCATAGAACTCTAAATCATGTGTGATCAAAATTGTAAATTGTTAAGTACCTGAAAATGCTCTAAAATGCATAATCCATGCATGATATGCGTAAAACCTACCTAAGTATGCAAAACATGCAGAAGAGATAAAAAATGGTGCAATTGAATAAGTTAATGATGTTGAAAAGATGATAAACACAAGCTCATAAGTGGTAAAATATATACATATCAACTAACTTTTTATGTGAATATTTTTAGTTTGTTATTTATATATATCGCTATTTGCTGGTTAATTTTCAATATAGTATTTATTTTCTATTAAAGTTTTTTTAGAAAATTTGGAATTGTATAGTGACGAAATATTTGTCAGGTTTTAAGAAAGTTAGGTAACAATTTGTTACAAGAAAAATGTCACAAAAAGGTAACAGTTTTTGATAATTGTGTGACAGCAATCAAGTCACTAATTTTGTCGGAATAGTGATCTTAATACGACAAATTAGAGACTCAATGATGATTGTAATTTGTGACAGATATGTGACAATTTGTAGGTCATATATTGTATCATATTTGTGACCGTTTTCGGGTCACATTTTCTATCACTCACTACAGGAAATATTGGTATTAATAGCGGCCGTTAAATGCTATGAGTTCGATATAATAGCGTTTCCTAAACCATTCTGACAGCGCCTGTTATCGTAGGTCCGACATTTTTATAGCGGATCATTGGTGTGCTATAGTTAAATATACAACAATAGCGTTGGTTTTTCTGCAGTTATTAAATTTCATTAATTTGATTTTACCTATAGCAAAGATAGCAAATGTTTCGTGTTATTAATTAGTTTTTTTAATTATCCAAAACTTATTAAAAATAGTCACGAATTGATTTTTTATTTTAAATATAATTTCTATTATAAATATTTGTAAAAAAACAATTAAAATTATTATAAACTCTTAAATGTATAGAAAACCATAACAAAATTTCTTGTTTACACAAACCGCAAACACCTATTAATCTACCTCTAACATCCCTTCACAATTTTCTGTAACATAAACACTATCATCATCAAAAGCTTCATATCCAACTCATCGACTTCTTGGATAGGCAAAGGTGCACCACCGAAATCCTCTTATGAATCCAACTCATGATAGCCTCTAGGTGGTGCTCTCATAACAACATACCAATTTGAGTTATCATCTTCTCTAGAGTAGAAAACTAATCTTTCAAAACTTATTTTCTTCTTATTCTTCTATCATCAAGCTTCCACCATTAATGGACAATGTAGAGCTGTAGAGACCTATGGTTCAAGTCAATACCTAAATTGATTCCAAAGAGAATTTAACCAGATTCAAGAACTAACAATGTAAAGAAATTACCATGAGGGAAGAAAAGAGTCGGCTTCTCCATCTCATTCACTTTAAATCTCTTCTATCTGCAACAAGTTACTAATATTTTAAAATTCAAGAAATTGAGAGTGATAGATAAAAGAGATGGTGAAATAAAAATTTGTAATCCAATCTCATAACACACAAAGAAAACCTCATCCACCTTACTAACGTGTTAGCCAAATAATTGATTGACGGCACAGCCGTGTTCTTGGGGATACGAATGAAGAATCTGGTATAATTGATTGAAGAAGAAGATGGAAAGTCGAATAAGAGGAGAATAATTCTAAGAAAGGATAAAAAGAAGGGAGAATTACTTAGATAGAGTATATTTTAGGTGTATTGACCAGAATGCACCGAAACTTTTTTTTATTCTTAGATGTTTTTAATTACCAGCGTGCCCTTTTAACACGTTATCGGAAAAAACTAATTACGAAAAATGCCATCGCCACGTCAGACAAAATGGCGCGTGTCTCCAATAACTCAGCCATAACATATGTTACGGCTGAGTTATGTCACGTTACGGCTCAGTTTCTGGCCAACAGCTGAGTTTCGGGCCAACGGCTGACTTACGATCATAACTCAGCCAACAGTTACGACTGAGTTATAAAAATTTGGCTGAGTTATGAGAAAATGGCTAATAACTTAGCCGCCGTTACAGCTGAGTTATAGTCTGATGGATGAGTTATCAGAAGTTTGGCTGAGTTATGTTTTCGACACGGCTGACTTAACTTTCTCCGGTTGGCTGAGTTATCGACAACGGCTGAGTTATCAAATGTCGTTACGGCTGACTTATGTTTCAGAGACATAACTCAGTCGTAATTGGCTGACTTAACGGAAAACTCAACCATGTTACGGCTGACTTATTGACGAAAGATTTATTACTCATATAGTTTCCAGTTACAGCTGACTTATTTTACTTTACGGCTGACTTATTGATGTTACGGCTGAATTTTTCATCTTCAAAAATATTTTAGTAATTACTTAAATATTTTTCATGTTGTGGCTGATTTAAGTTGTGTTGATGGCTGATTTATTTTGGCTGAGTTACTTATTTGTTTGGTGGCTGACTTACGACTTCAAATGCATAATTTCACGTCAGCATTCCATGTCATCAACGAGGGAAATACGAAAGGTCGCCCTCTTCAAACCCTCGTTTTTTTTCTTTCTTTTCTTACACTCTATTCTTTTTCACCTGAGTTCTTCACCTCTGTTCTTCATTTTCGTACATGGATCATCCGGTTCAATTAATTGTTGTGTCTGGTAAATGGGCAAAGAAAGCGAAATATGTATTTAACGCCGACGATAGAGGTTGTAGAGTTGTCGAGGTAGATGCGGAAACAACGCACGAGAAGCTTGTGAAATTGGTTCTTGATGACTACGGATTGGATGAGTTGAGCCATAAGGCAACGATGAGCTACATGCTCTCGTACAAGGCTATGAAAAATATGTCGCATGATACTCCCCCAGTATATGTCTCGAATGATCGACAGTTGCATTGTTATCTAAACCTATTGAGAAACGATCAACTACGACTTTGTGTTGAGTTTGCAAAGACGAAGGACGGATCGAATGGAAGGACGAAACGGCCATGAAGTTCGGCTTCTTCAGCCGTAGAAAACCAAGAAGATGCTAGAGGATTTGATGGTTTCTGTTATGATTATAGTGAAACCCTAGAAGATGAAGTCAATGACGATGAAGCAGAGTACGAAGAAGCAGAGGAGGAAGAAGAAGATGACGAATTTTCAATCTGATGATGATAACTTTACTGCATACGGCGAGCATGAGGAGAACGATGAAGATTTACCGACTCCTACTCAAAACAGAGCTCATAACTTTGGCAAAGTGAGATCGATTGGGAACTTGGAGTCGTTAAGGGTGGAGATGTCTAAGCTAAACCTCGTCGTAGGACAACGATACGCGAGCAAAGACGAGTTGGAGAAACGGCTGAAACTTTTTGCGGTGAGAGATGGATTTGATTTTTCAGTACCAACATCAAATACGACTTTAGTGAATATTACGTGCTGGGTTGAAGGATGTCTTTGGAGAGTTCGTGCATCTACAGAAAGAGATGAGCCTAGTTTTTTTGTTCATATATACGATTCGATACACACATGTTCTGTGACGGAGAGGTCTAATCGATCCAAACAAGCAACACCTGATGTTTTGGGAGTTCTTTACAGGGACTTTCTTGGTGACATTGGTCCTGACGTTAAACCTAAAAGTGTAGTAATTATCATCAGTAAGCATTTTAGCATAAAGGTAATTACGGCTGATATATCTTTACACTACAGCTGAGTTATATCCATAACGGCCGAGTTATCTTTACTTGACGGCTGAGTTATTATTAGGTTACGGCTGAATTATATTTATTTCAGCTGATTTTTCTTTCTTTTACGGCTGGGTTTTCATTCCGTTACGGCTGAGTTATCATAATGTTACGGCTGAGTTTCGTTCTTTCACGACTGACTTATATCTAGTTACGGCTGACTTATTAATATGTTGGTGCCTACAGATGGATTATTGGAAGTCATACAAGACACTAAGGTTTGCAAGGCAGATCGACATGGGAACTCCTGAGGGAAGTTTTGGAGAATTTCCTTCCTACCTATACATGATAAGACGGGCAAATCCGGGTACAATATCGCGTCTTCAAATTGATGAGTGTGACGGATTCAATTATGTCTTCCTTGTTTTTGGTGCGAGTGTTGCTGGGTTTGCTTACATGCGGAAAGTTATTGTTGTTGATGGTACGTTTCTCCACGGTAGTTACAAAGGGACGCTTATAACAGCCCTAGTTCAGGATGGAAATTTCCAAATTTTCCCAATAGCTTTCGGTGTTGTTGACACTGAAAATGATGATTCTTGGCGTTGGTTTTTTACGCAACTCAAAGTTGCTATTCCTGACGACACGAATCTTGCGATCATCTCGGACAGACATAAGTCAATAGGGAAAGCAATTGGTGAAGTGTATCCGTTGGCTTCTCGTGGAATTTGCACTTATCATTTGTACAAGAACATATTGGTGAAGTTTGTTCCCACTTGTAAAAAAGCGGCTAGGAATTTTCGGATGGTTGATTTTACACAAGCATTCAATGAGATTGAAGCGCTTCATCCTCAACTACATGGATATCTCCAAAGAGCTGGGGTGCAAATGTGGGCGCGTGTACATTTCCCGGGTGAAAGGTACAACCTAATGACTTCGAATATTGCAGAATCTATGAACAAAGCACTATCAAATGGTAGAAGTCTTCCCATAGTTCGACTGTTAGAATCCATACGGAATATGATGACTAGATGGTTTGCTGAACGGAGAGAGGATGCGAAATCACAGCTAACAACGCTTTCACGAGGTGTTGAAAAACTGTTAGAGGTAAACGTTGCATATTTCAGCCTTAACATGCTTATAACTCAATCGTAACTTATATAACTCAGCCATAACGTTATTATAACTCAGTCGTTATTTATCTAACTTAGCCATAACATGCTTATAACGCAGTCGTTAGTTATATAACTCAACCGTAACATGTTTACATTATGAATATAACTCAGCCGTAACCTTTATGTTTTGTTCTTCCCTCTAATAGGGCCGTGTAACTGCATCAAGACTTATGCAAGTACAACCGATTGATGCTTTACGTGTACAAGTACAATATGGAACATCTTTGCATGTTGTAAATTTGGATGCAAAAAG
Source organism: Capsella bursa-pastoris (assembly GCA_036452645.1). Classification (NCBI taxonomy): domain Eukaryota; kingdom Viridiplantae; phylum Streptophyta; class Magnoliopsida; order Brassicales; family Brassicaceae; genus Capsella; species Capsella bursa-pastoris. The sequence goes on from CP144192.1 coordinate 9,136,097, forward strand.
ATGCACATGCCGTCGTTTCGACCACGAGAAAATACCTTGCGTCCATGCAATCGCAGCTGCAGAGCATATGGGTGTGTCTCGTATTTCCCTTGCCAAACCTACCTACCGGACCAGTTATTTGGTTAACGCGTATGCTGATTCAATAATGCCTCCGGATACTGCACTCCCTGTTCCTGAAATTGTAACTAACCAACCGTGCGTGCCTCCGATCGTTGCAACCCAGCCAGGAAGGCCAAAGAAAATCAGGATTAAATCAGCTGTGGAAATTGCACTTCAGAATAAACGCCCTAGGAAGCCACACGCTTGTTCTCGGTGTAAAGAAGTTGGGCATAATGCAAAAACTTGTCGGAAGTAGTATTGTTGGCATGGATTTTCTTGTTTTGATTATGTGTAGACAGTGTTTGTTATATGTAATCCATAACTCAGTCGTAACATCTATTTAACTCAGCCGTCATATATATTTAAGTCAGTTATTACATGACAACTCAGCCGTAACATATATTTAGTAAATTAGTATTATTTTAGGTAACTCAGCCGTAAATATTTATGTTCTGATAACTTAGCCCAATAAGGTTATTGATAACTCAGTCGTGATGCGACCTTTCGTCTTTTTCCCGTGATTGACAACTCAGCCGTAACATAAAAAACATACCACTCAAACCTTTCGTGATTGATAACTCAGCCGTAACGTGACCTTTCGTTTTTTTTGTATATGATAACTCAGCCGTAACATAAAAACTAACCTGCGAAAACCTAAGTTAACCATCGCGACCTTTCGTCTTCTTCTTTTCTCTCTTTCCTCTGATCCCTTTATAAATCAGTTTTCTTATACCATAAGTCTTTTTCCCCATTCATTTCTCTTCATTTCATCTCTCATCAACATGGAAGTCGTTCCTCCTTTGCCAGGACATGTTCTTAACGAGATTCACGCGATTCTTGCCGGACCTGGTCGGGATGATCTTCCCTTTCTAAACCCTGGTGTGGGTTTATATGATGCTTTTATTAACAAAAAGAACCTATGTGGTTCAAGTTCCATCATTTTCTCTTCCAAGCGATCGAGCCTATACTTCGTCAGAACTGGCACCACGAGTGGCCGACTTATCGCTTGATTCCCGCCCACTTCAAGATACGATGGTTTAAAATCCTCCTGGTAAGCACCATATTTTTTAGCATTTTCATTCATATTGTTCTTTTCTCTTCACCTACTTTTTTCTTATATGTAGCCAATAGAATTGGGATCCAAGTCAAACGTTAATTGTTTGGAAGCATTTTAATTTGGATGCTAGATCAAGTTTCTGTTGGCAGATGCGTGCGCTGAGGAAGATGTGGGCGAGCGGTGACGATAAGCCCGAGTGGTTGAATCCAATGGTTTGGGCAAATTTGGTGGATATGTTTCAAGAATTTGGTCCAGACGATCTCGGATGGGGATATTGAATTCCAACACTTCTAAGACTTATGAATGATTTGAATGTTGTTCTCAATTTCTTTGCTTTTGAATGTTGTTTCTTCTTTTTGTTTTGCTTTTTGAACTTCTTTGTAACCCAAAACAACTATCTTTTCTTTTGAATCATGTTGTTTCCTCTTTTATTAAGCAATTAACCAATCCGCATATAACCTGCTAAAAATGCGAATAACTCAGCCGTTATATGAACTCATAAATAAGTCGTTACATTCGAATACAAATAACTCAGCCGTAACTTGAACTCATTTATCAGTCGTTACATTCGAATAAAACATAACTCAGCCGTAACTTGAACTAATTTATCATTCGTTACATTCGAATAAAACATAACTCAGCCGTAACTTGAACTCATTTATCAGTCGTTACATTCGAATAAACATAACTCAGCCGTAACTTGAACTAATTTATCAGTCGTTACATTCGAATACAACATAACTCAGCCGTAACATCTATATAACTCAGCCGTAACATCTATATAACTCAGCCATAAAATAGAATAAGTCAGCCATAACATAGAATAAGTCAGCCATACCTCAAATATGCATTATGTCAATTTGTTGTGATAATCAAGTCATGAAATCACATAAATACTAAATTTAAATATGATACAATCATTATACCATATTATTCATCAATATTTTAGACTTTGTTAGATACTTTTCAAAAACTATCTAACAACATCATTATATTCCTATACCCTAAACAAGTTTTTAGTCAAAACCACCACTTCATAATGAATTGGTTGTAATTGTGGATTTTTTGTTTTTTTCAAAATTATAAATCTTACCTTGCATATTTGCTGCAAATAAATAAATAAATATATATATATATATATATATATATATATATTTATATGTTATATCCATATTATAATTATATAATTGCTAATTATAATTGAACTAATAACTCAGCCGTAACTTTCCGTTTAACTTAGCCGTAACTTTGCATAACTCAGCTGTGACTTAGCCGTAACTCAGCCGTAACATAATCAGAGCTCAGACTAACCCATTTTCATTAAACATGACAAAGAACTCTTAAAATTGCTGGTTAAAGAACACAAATTACAACATAATCAGTCTAAACATGATGAAACATGATGCAAACAACAATTACATTCTCTCCCATAGCCATACAATTGCGATTCCTATTACAGAGAGTAGACAAATTGTCTTAAAAGCTGTCTTACCCATATCATCCTCAATCTTCTTCATCAATTTTTCCTCAAGCTTTTTACCCAGTTCTTTCTCAAGCTTGTCAAACATTTACTTTTGGAGATATAAATTTTGAGTAACATTATGCCTTAAGTCCGTCACATCTTCTTCTATTCTCTTTACCTTTTCGTCGACCATCTTAATTTCTTCAACCGATGCCTCATCAACCAATTTGAAGAAATGTGATTCATTCGGCCTCTACTTAACAAAAAAAAAAATCACATCGATACCCATATGTTAGCAATAAACAATTAAATGAAAATTACTACCTTCAAAGCAATCGAGCATCTATAGAAGATACGGTAATGGTTTTCTTTTGTCTGCGATATGTATGTGTTGATATCGTTACCACACCAACATTACTAGGCAGATAGTATAATACACTAACGTAATACAATTATATCTTGCATATTAGTGTAATTTTATCTTTTATATTACAAAGCCACGATAATATATATCCTAACACCTTAATATTAAGTTTATTGTTGAATTAAAAATGCTTGTTTATTGTTAAATTTAATATGTCTTTCATAACTCAGCCATAACTATATTCATAACTTAGCCATAACTATATACATAAGTCAGCCATAACTATATTCATAACTTAGCCAAAAACAAAAACACAAATCAGTCATTACAAAAACACAAATCAGTCATTACAAAAACACAAATCAGCCATAACTACAAATATTCTATTATCATAATAAGTCAACGAAAAATAATATTACATAAACTGGTCATACATATCCGAAGCTTCAACCATAATGTCTGAAGCCATCTTGAGCCGTATAGCCTGAATATTTGAATCACATATGCCATCGAAACTTACACCAAGCGCTAGGCATTCCAAATATTTAAGAGCGTACACGCCACAGTCACCCGGGTTTCTTTTTTGAGGGACCTTTGAGACACTGCTCCTTCTGAAAGAAAACATCTTGGAACTACGTGCACGGAGTGAGAGAGGGACTATTGCGTTCAGCATTTCTGGAATCCTCTGCGCAAACGGCTTAACAGACTTCATGATTTAAGCTTCACTTTCAGGTGTTACGTGTCCCACAATGCTATCATATACATCAATATGGCTCTTAATCAGGTTCACTTCTAGTGCCATCCAATGATCACCTCTGGTTTGTATAACAAAATACAGTACATCCACATCTTGTATCCACATCAGACCTGTGGGCTGATCTTGCGGTATTTTCCCCTTCACAATGTTCTCATAAGGTCCATCGTATTTAAACCTTGTGTGTAATAACCTGATAATATAACACATGGGACTAGTAACAGAGTATTCTCGACTTGACCTTTTCCGTTGAAATTCAGGTGTCTGTTGTTCTGTTTTTCTCTCAAAAGCATCCCTAATTCTGATATTGGGGATGGTCTGGATTGGTAATGGTTTGCCATCAGGAATCTTTTTGCCACTCATGAGACCAGCTAGGCCTCCACTTTTGGCAAGGATGGAAATGATGCCTTTCATCTTACTGAATTCTTCATCAACATTTTTGAACTTATCATCAACATTTTGCAACTTATCGTCAATGGTAACCAGCCTTGAGTTCATGGTAGACACCATATCCACGAGTAATTTAATTGACGACTTTTCACTAGCATTGTCCTCCTCACTATCAGCCTGCAAAACATACACAAAAATTGATAATCAAAACGAGAAAATCCATGCCAATATATATGACTATATAACATATAACTTACCTTTACTTCACTCTTATTCTTCTTATTCTTCTGTTCAGTTACCACTTTTCTCCTTTTCTTCTTCTGTGCATCTTCAGCACCAGAATCATCACCCTTCTCAACTTTCTTCTTCTTAGCGGGAGATTCAGACTCAACCGCTGCTCTAACATTTCCAGCTTTCTTCTTCTTCTCATTCGCTTTAACATCCCAAAGACCTTTAACAAACACATCCTCATGTATGTCATTGACCAAGTTGAAAAGTTTTGGGTCTTCTTCTTCTTGATTTGGCCACGTATGAAATAGCTCATTTACATCACCCTTCATCACCATTTTACTCACACGCAGCTACATTAGAAGACAAACATCAGTAGATATAACTCAGCCATAAGTAAATAATAACTCAGCTATAACAATATTATAACTCAGCCATAACTAAATTATAACTCAGCCAAAATTATAACTCAGCCATCACTAAACTATAACTCAGCCATCACTAAACTATAACTCAGCCATAAGTAAATATAAGTCAGCCATAACTAAATAATAACTTAGCCATAACTAAATATAAGTCAGCCATTTAAAACTCAGCCATAATCTTACCTCACCATACTTTCTGATATCTTCAGCAATGGCCTCATCGAATGCTGCACGTGTACGGGTTCCAGGCCATCGAAGCAACGGGATCTCTTCATTGTCGACTAAATTCCCAAATCGCTCTCCTAAGCATTTTATTGTATCATATGCCCAATCTTGTAACTCGTAAACCGGCCCACCAAGGGTGTACGTCTTACCTGAAGGATTCAAGCACTTTATATTATCGACGAGAGTCTCAAATGCTAACCGACCCCATGGATAAGTCTGCACGGATTCATCATCAAGAACTCTTTTTGCAGCTTCAAATGGTATCCTTGAGTTATGATGCACGCAATAAAGTCCAATGGCTAGAATAATCAATTGCCCCAACCATTTGCGCTTCTTTACAGACCATTTCCGGCACACTGATAGTCCTTTAAGTAGCTCATCATATGTTGGACCTTCCTCACCAGGCACTTTCAATTCTTCTGTTAAGAATTGTTTGTAGTCAACTGAAGGTTCAAACTTCTCTGATGGAGTTGGATCTATGTTTAACTTAGTGAGGTGAGCAAATTCATCCAAGCCAAACCTTATAGGCTGGCCACTAACTAAACACCAAATCTCCTTGTGTTTTATTCTCAATTGTCTACTCAAAAGAAAGTGTACAGTCTTAGCAGACCAAACGAATTTGCTTTCAACTAACTTAGCAACTATTCCAAGAGGTAACTTCTTGATTTCATCCCACGCGTCTTGTCCAATTGATTCCCTAACCCCAGGGAAATCTGTCATCCTAAAATAGGTACACATGCCTTTATTCTTGAGCCTAGACATCCCTTCTTCGTAAAGTCTTGGTGGGTAACGCATTGCTTGTTCTGAAGCCATCTGAAATAAGTATAAACATATTATAACTCATTCGCAACTTACAACAAACTCAGCCGCAACTTACACTATAACTCAACTATAATGTACACAATAACTCAGCCACAACATAAGCATTATAACTCAGCCGCAAAATAAACTATAACTCAGCCGCAACATAAACTATAGCTCAGCCACCACATACAACAAGCTTATAACTGAGCCATAACAAATACTATAACTCAGTCGCAACAATCACAAACTAAGACAATTCAGCCATAACATAATAAGTAACTCAGTCGTCGAATCGATAGATCTAATAAATCAGCCATCAAAAATACTTTAACTAAGCCATCGAACGAATAGATCTAACGACGGCGACAATCAGCCGTAATAAACAAAAACAAACACGATTATAGTCGGAAAAACTCGATATACAATTCTACACTTACCGGAATACGAAAGGTCCCGAATGTATTCTTCAACGACGATGAACGGCGACTCACAGCGACTTAGGGCGACTCACGGCGACTCACAGCGGCTGCTACTTAGAGGGAGACAGAGAGAGCGTAACTCGTCGTGTTCGGCGGCGGCGGCAAACTCGTCGTGTTCAAGAGAGAAATAAATTTGTTTTTTTTTTTGCGATTGTGAACAGTGACAAAAGAAACTGTTCAGTTTCCCTCTTGATCATTAATGCTAGAATAACTGTCAATGATGATGTGACAATTTCAATAATGACGTGGCAATTTCGGGTATGACGTGGCATGTCGGATCTGACGTGGCAATTTTTAAGTGAAATATGAATAAGGGTGTTTATTGTAATTACACCCATCCCACTAAACATATAAAGAATAAAAAAAAGATTTGTCTGTTTAAGGAATAAACACACAATTATAGTCTATCTAAGTTATTTTTTCTAAAAAGAAAGGTTTATATTTTGTCCCTTAGATCTTCCCATTGGCTCTACTTTTATGTATATTTTCTTATCCATTTTAATCACCTTTTCTTAATTTAAAATGTTTTAAAATATTATTATCAAATGAAAAATGTGTTATACTAATGAAAATATGATTGCATTATTGTTTTACAAAGATTTCATTTATAAGTTAAAATGTTTTACAATTAGAACCATAAAGTATAATGTAAACTATTGATGAAAGAATACTTACAACTAATATATAATTAATTTTTATATTTGTAATCTTATATTTATTCCCCATTGTATGTTATTATTATTACTAAATAGTTTCTTACATTTTACATTGTTGATTTATAAAAAAAAAAATATGTTTCAAGATTGAACTCTAAAGTCTAAAGTCTAATCCAATAATTCTATACCCTAAACCTTTTAGGGTATAGGGTTTAAGGTTCAGTTTTGAAACACATTTGACATTTCATTATTTTTCAAAGAAAACAATAAATTGCAAAAAAGTAACATTTTTTCTTTAAAAAACATATAAAACAATAAAAATAAGATTTTACAAGTGTGAATTTATAGTTTTTAAATTATATATTTATAAATTCATAAATTTTATTACAATTATTTTGTTAATAGAATTAGAAATGTTATATTCTTATAAACAGTAAAATATGTATGAGAATATATATTTTTTTTGCATTTTATTATGTTAAATGATAAATAGTAAAATATGTTTAAACCCTAAATGGTTTAGGTTATAGAGTTCAGTTTTCGAACATATTTTTAGTATTTATCAATTAACAAATAAAAATAAATTTATTTTATTATATTCGATGATTTAATTATGTATAATTAACAAATGAATGTTTAAACGTTTAAGAATATTATTTGACTATGTATAATTAATTCAGTTAATGAATGTATGACAGTAAAAAACGAATGTATGAGAATATTATTTGATTATGTATATTTCTCGATACACTTACACTATCAATCTTCGAAACTTCTACACAGACCTCGTTTCAATTGTTTTTTTTTTCTCTTGTAAAGATTCACTTCGTCATGAACCTCCCTCTCTTGCTCAAAGACGTCATCTAACTCAAATCTTAACCCTTTTTACATAGTCCATCGTATCCTCACATCTCACCTTCAAAGAAAAACAAAAACAAAATCAGATTATACTTGGTGCTTCAAGAATCTTACTCATCAGATTTAGCAACTATAATCTAAAGAGTAATACATTTAACAAAACCAAGCCTTTGGTTCAGTAAACGAGTATATAGTTTGTGATGAGTTTACAGGATTTAACATTCAAATAACAATGAACGTCAACTCACATAAACACACATGAGAAAGAAAGTAAACAAACAAGCAGTAAGAAAATAACAGCCTCTGGAAGAGGCGATGAACGATTGGTGAAGTTACCAAAACAGTGGTTGAATCATCTTCTTCTTCTTCTTCTTTGCTTTCCGTCTGCCTTGTTTGCTTTCCGTCGTTGTTAGGACACTATTGTAACTGTTTTGTGACTGATTATAATGGAAAAAGTACATGCATTACATGTACATATCCAACCAAAAAAGTACATGCATTACATGTACATATCCAACCAAAAGTATATTCATCATGAATTGGTTAGGTACTCGAGCAGGGCAACCGATTGGGTTGGTCGAGTGTCTCGGTCGATTGCCTGGTCGAGTGGTACCTGAAAATCAAGACAGACAAGCAGATAAGCAAACCAAATCAGTATTCATAGTGAAAGTGATATAGAACTTAATCTTGCTAAATTGAAATCCAAACTGGAACAACTTACACGTCCAAATGGCAGCAGCGCCAAATTGATAACATGTTTTGTGCTGGTTAATGGTATCAATCACCCAATATAATTGTAGTATAAAGGGCTTTATCGATCCATAAGGACGCGTGCAAGCAATTTAGATGCAATCAATGATTAACAAGTTAAGACAAACATAAAAGGGGTTTTAACTACCAACTACTGAATTAAAAACAAGCAAGAACTAAGCAAGACACAACATTAGAACATATATAAAACTACAAAAGCAAGAACATGCAATAAACTAGAAATGCAAGAACAGAAATAAAGCAAGGTAATCAATCAATTAAAAAGAGGTTTTGGAACGTTGTGCCAGACCAAGGAGCTGTCAACCGATCAGTCGTTTCATCGGACCGATTGGTCCATCATCATTACGTGGGATACGGAAAAGCGGATCAATTGGTCCATGTGTTGGATCGATCTATCCAAATCGTTCTGCCAGACCAGGGAGCAAACAACCGATCGGTCGTTTTGTCGGTCCGAGGTATGTTTTCGAACCAAAATTGACAAAAAATCGAAATTGAACTAAGTTTACTAAATTAAATTGGTCTAAACCGGTTACAATCCTTAAAATCGAGCAATGAGAGATCAAAGAGTCATAATTTTCGATTTTGTTGTTGTTCTTCTTCTTGAAGAACACTTAGAACACCAAAATTGATTTGTTCATAATTCTCTCGATTCGTAACGGATTTTGTCAATTTTTGGCTCTAACCCACTCGATTTTTCACCCTCTTTCTGTTTGTGGTGGTGTTTTTGTCGGTATGTGATAAGTCTGTATTTCATCGCGTTTTGAGCATGTATTCATCATCATTCATTTGTTGATTCGCATCATATTGATCACTTTCTGCATGTTTTACATATTTAGGTAGGTTTTATGCATATCATGCATGTCTTGCATACATTCTGCATATTTGGAGTGTTGCAGGTACTTAGGAGACATGCAGAGCGAAGCATAGGAACAAAGCGTTACTCGACAAACGAGTGATCGGGTGGGACGATCGAGTGAGAAGCAGAGATGCGTTGTAGAAGCATACTTCACTCGACAGACGTGATCGATTAGCGTGATCATGTAGCCGATCGAGTGGTGGATCGAGTAGGGTGATCGAGTGAACCAAAGGAATGCAAAGCAGGATCAACCGTCACTCGACGTGCACACCCGAGTGACAAGATCGAGCAAAGCAGAAAAGATGCTCACTCGACCAACTTAGTCCCAACAACTCTTAAACCGCGTCTCACTTTGTCGTTTTATGTTTTTAAGTTTCGCCCAAACATTGCTATAAATAGGTCTCTTTTTGCATTGCCCAAGGGATCGAGTTTTGACCCTTAGGTTTTTGTTGTTAGCCACCAAACAATCCAGAGAATTGTATTTCAGATTTCTTTTAAGTTATTAAGAGTTTGCACTTAGTTCTTTGATCATTGTTGTTTATCTTCTCGTCATCTTTATTATTATGAATGTTTTGAACGATTCTGGTTTTATGATGTTTAACATGACTTTTTTGTCTGAGTACTGTTAGGGTTATTGAGGATGGGATAGATTAGGTGGAGGATGTTAGTTTGCTAGGGTGTTTATGTTAGATTCGTTTTGTTTCCCTTATGGATTAGAGTTTTATTAGCTAGTTTTTCTCTGATCAATTGGAACTAGGTTATAGACATTTCATGCCTGAAAGGTGTATGATGAAATGTCTGAACCTACTAGTGCCAGAGATTTACATGCTTAGCCCAAGAGATTGGTTGTCTAAGATGTTTTTTTGACATTAATGAGCTGTTTCTTTATGCCTGTTTACTACATGTTTCATCAATGAGAATTGAGATTAGGAAGTGTTGTAAACTTGATAGTTTTTGCCAAGAGATTGGATTGACTAGTATTAGAAGTTCATTGTCTAGGGATTGGTATGTTTGCAGTTTAATAAACACCCAAAGTAGATTAGCATACTCCATCTACATCAATAACATCATCCTCAGGATTTTCTATCCATTTGTGTTTTCTGCTTCATTTCATTTGTCATTTGCAAGTTTGTTCTGTACTTGGAATTAATAGCTACTTCGTTTCTGTTTATGCATGATAGTTTATGTTTTGCAACCTTACATTTATCGCATGTTTAACATGTTCGCTAAGGATCATTGAAAACCAAAAAACATTTATACTTCGCTTGCTTTAATCATTTCTTATACATCTTGATTGCTAGCATCACACCTGATTAGACTGATACCTATTGTACTGCAATGACATTATAGTACTCTAGGGTTATTAAAAGAAAAATCCTAGTATCAATTTGGCACCGCTGCCATTTGGGTGTTTGTTTGTTACATTTGAGATTTCAGACTTGCTAAGATCAAGTTCTTATTCATCATTCACTACAGTTACTCACTTTGTTTTTTCCGCTTGTCTATTGATTCAGGTACAACTCTTGCTCAATTGCTCATACTCGACTAACACACTCAACCATCTCGCGAGCTAAGTTGATTTGAGTTGTATGCACACACGGTCGCAAGGCATAGAAAACTTGCTCCTGCCCTCCGACTTTATTGATCGTTTGGTACCAACATCAAGACAGCAACGCAACAGAGTTACACCACAACAAGTTGAGATGGAAAACCATAAACAACCACCTCCTCCACGAGCACCTACACGGATTGGAGCCAGTGATGCTCCATGCATAGTGCCTCCAGCCGTGCAGAACAACAACTTTGAGATCAAGAGTGGTCTGATGTCCATGGTCCAGCATAATAAATTTCATGATCTGCCTATGGAAGACCCCTTGGATCACTTCGATGAGTTCGATCGTCTCTACAGTCTCACCAAGATCAATGGGGTCAGTGAGGACGATTTCAAGCTACGTCTCTTTCCATTCTCTCTGGGTGACAAAGCTCATCAATGGGAGAAAACTCTTCCTCCAGGATCTATCACTTCCTGGGATCAATGCAAGCAGTCATTTCTTGCCAAGTTTTTCTCCAACTCCAAAACTGCACGTATGCGCAACGAGATCTCTGGGTTCACTCAGAAGAATGGTGAAACACTCTGTGAAGCATGGGAGCGCTTTAAATGTTATCAGTCTCAGTGCCCCCACCATGGCTTCACCAAGAAGTCTCTCCTCAGTACTTTCTACCGGGGCGTTCTCCCAAAGATCCGTATGTTACTTGACACTGCCAACAATGGCAACTTTCTGAACAAGGACGTCAATGATGGTTGGGAGCTTGTTGAGAACCTATCCCAGTCTGATGGCAACTACAATGACGACTATGATAGAACCATCAGGGCAAGCATAAATATTGATGAGAAGTACAAGAAGTAGATGAAAGCTTTGAATCATAAGCTGGACAAACTCTTGATGAGCCAGCAGAGGAACATTCATTTCGTCTTTAAAGAAAACCTTTACTATATTCTGGATGGGGAGGGAGAACAATCTAAGGAGATAAGCTATGTCCAGAACCAAGGTGGATACAACAAGGGATACAACCCCTGTAAGCTGAATCCCAATCTGTCTTGTAGGAGCACCAATCTCCCTCAGGCCGTGCTTTCACTACTCGACCTGGCCTCACTCGGTAGGATTCAGTCGAGTGCGCATCCTTCACTCGAGCATCACTGCTAGATACTCACTCAACCTTTCATTGCTTCTCTCTTACAAATTTGCCCATCTCTCTTGATACTTGGCACACTAACCGGCTAATTTTTAGCTTTGAGTTCTAACTGTTTCAGTATCACAATGCCAAGAGATTTGTTGCATGAAATGCGTGAGAAGTATGATTGTAAACCAACAGAGCGTGCATCTCCTCAGTCTATGTCCAAGGTCTATATGGAGAAGAAGAAAGCTGCATATGAGAGAACATCTGGTGTTGGTCCTTCTCAGGCAATAAGCAGAGCCAATAATTCTTCGCGTAAGAAACTAATGGAGCTGCAGGATGACGACAGTGATTATGAGCTTGAAGAGCATCCATTTGTCCCAGCTTGCAAGTCAGTGCAGAAGAAGAAGATAGAGAAGTGGTTAGCCCCGGGAGCATATTACAAGCTCTTTCAGCAGCATGAGCTTCAAGGCACGAGGAACCCTTGGCAGCAGACAATGGATGAGCTGGCTATCTCTGATGATGTCGGGTATATGTTCGAGCATTGTCATCTCAGCACTCTTATGACTAGCCCGCGAAACGCATACAGAGAGGAGACAATCCAAATCCTTTGTACGCTTGCCATACATCTTTATGAGGATGATCAAGACATAGAGTCAAATGGAGGATTGGGATACATCACCTTCACTATCCATAATCATGAGTATCTGCTGACCATCAGAGAGCTAGAAGGTTTGTTTAGATTCCCTAATGGAACAGGGACTGGGAAAAGGATTGATAGGGATGAATTATTGGCTCTTGGGGAAACAATTGGGAATGAGAAGAAGTTTGCTTCATCTAGGACCAAGAGCAACAACATCAGAGGTCCAGTTATCCGCTACTTCCAGCGATCAATTGCAAACGTGTTCTTCGCGAGGGAGACAACAGGAGCACTAATAAACGGGGAGCTGGAGATGATTGATCTTGCGCTCAAGGATCTTTTGACAACCGCAGCAGATGGGACACTACTGCGAGGTGATACAACTAATACATCACCCTCGTTCACTCTGTTGCACCAGCTACTCAGTTACAGAACTTGGGTAGTGAAGTTGAGCAGCTGTAGAACTCAAGGAGTTATGTGCATGGGAGGGTTGGTGACTGTTATTTTAGAAGCTTGTAGCGTCCCGCTGAGTTCAGAGCCTATTGCACCTAGATTCATAAACATTCAGAATTTGAGGCAAGCTCAATGGTTGCATTGGGAGAAACGCAACGGGTTATATATGTACTACTTCACTCACCCGGTACTTGGTGACGCGCGATTTTTGCTTCCTTGTAATTCTTTCACTAGGATACTCGAAGGAAGCAACATTAAGTTTGCACCTCCACACAACAGAAGGTGAGGAAGCAATTGAGGTATCTGAGAAAGAGGATGATCAGATGGAAGAGGATTCAGATGAGTACAGACCAGAGAGGTACCACTTCAAGGACTACACAGCGCCAAGACAAGGCAAGAGTTTGGTAAGGCTCACAAGCGTATCTGTACACTACAGAAGTGGAACATGTTGCAAGATAAGGCCATAAGATCTATGAAGTCAAAGATGAAGAGCTTCATGAGTAAATTCAGCTGCGCCTCTACAACCACATCATTTGCAGATAGTACTCCGCAGGATGGTAGACCAGTTCAACGCTGTTTGTCCACGAGTGATGTCCCAGCACGCTACATACCTCCTTCTCCATCACGTCATTCAGCCTATGAGTATAGCGAGCAGAATGTTTCTTCTTCTCCTCCGAGACAGTCCTCCCCTGAACTTAGGGCTAGCAAGAAGAAGGAGAAAAGGAAAAAGAAGAAGGCAGCGAGACGGAAGGCAAAAGCTAGTTCATCAAACTTGCCAGACGAGCATCATGTTGAGGATTTGACCATGGATCAAGCCGAGGATCACATTGAGGACCTGACTGTTGATCCAGGTGCGTATTACTTCCAAGACCTTACTCAGGATCCGGTCGAGCATAACGTTGAGCAACCAGCAGAGGATCCTCCTACGCAGCCTGCGCCAGGTGCTTATACAAGCGAGTCCATGACTCAATACCTGGATTGCTATTTTCAGTAAGGTATTACTCCAAACCTTCATTTGTATATACCATTGCATTTTCATATTTTTTGTTTGTTTGATTCTCAAACCAACTCTCAAATTTTTATTACACAAGGGACTGTGTAATTTAAGTTTGGGGAGGGTTTGGGATAACATTTGATATTGTGTTCTATTTTCGTATATGTGCATTGAAAACCCCAAAAAATTTGAAAAATTTTCAAAAAAATCTTTAAAAACAGAGTGATCATGTAGCTTGCATTTGCATATTAGGATTGAGTCTAGATTGTTGCATGTAGGATTGTTGCATTATCATAGGGGCCGATGATGATTTACACCTTGTTGACTTGCTATGATTCACTAGTTAAGATCAATGTCTTGGTTGTTAGCTCTTTGATGCATGATGACTGAACTTGAAGTAAGCCCGAAATAAATTTTGAATTCATGAAGAGCATTCTTGAACTTGGTTGAAGCATGTTGTGATCTGATCTCATTCCTTACCTTATAAGAACTTAATCTTGACTTGCAATTATCTGGTTGTGTTTTGCTTGCATACTCATGATCACCATATACATATTTGGATCATCTTCCTCCTTTCACCACTCTTGTTGATCCAAGTAGCTGATCTTTCTTTTGATCAGTTTGCCATATCCACAGACTATCCTTTTCTTTCAAGCCAATTGATAATTTTTGAGTGGTAGGTCTTTAACCGGATTTTGCTTGGGAAGAACGTGTTAGGTATGAGCCGACAGGATTAAAATCTTGAGTAGTTCTGATTTTCACTTTTAAATCAGATAGGACTAGGTCTGGATTCTTACTTGGGTTTGGGATTGGAATGATTGTGGAAAGAAAGAAGAGAAACAGAAAAAGTTGTGTCTTTAGAAGGAGAATGTTTTTCAAGAAGTTTATACTCTAGTGATTGATTTTTGTTGGGATAGCATTATATACAAAGAATGGTTCTGGGATGTGAAGAAAGAGAAAAAGTTTTGCTGTCTTATAACGTAAGAAGAAAGCAGAACCATAGTAAGGAAGAAACCACTTATCCACTAGTTTTGATAAGAAACTTCTCCTAACGCAACTATTGGATAGTCAAGGTTTTATTCTTGTATGCATTTGTTGGTCCTCACCTTTAGCATTCTCCCTAAAACTTAATCCATTTCATTGAGAGATCCTTGTCCTGAAATTGTTAAAACCCTCTTGATTCTCAAAACCTTTTTCTGCCTAACCGAATGAGTTTGTTAAGCATTGTACAACCAGATTCATATTCTTGAGTAATGAATGTTAAAAGGAATGAATGATTTGAATGCATGTGTAGATCAAGGGATAGAATCAAAGACTTAGTAACCAGGACATTGATTTTAACTGCTCTATCTTGCAAGTTACACGTTCTGAGACCCCATTTTCAAACCTCTCGTCCACTTTGTTTCTTTTTGCTTTGCTTGAGGGCAAGCAAAGACTAAGTTTGGGGGAGTTGATAAGTCTGTATTTCATCGCGTTTTGAGCATGTATTCATCATCATTCATTTGTTGATTCGCATCATATTGATCACTTTCTGCATGTTTTACATACTTAGGTAGGTTTTATGCATACCATGCATGTCTTGCATACATCTGCATATTTGGAGTGTTTCAGGTACTTAGGAGACATGCAGAGCGAAGCAGAGGAACAAGCGTTACTCGACAGACGAGTGATCGGGTGGGACGATCAAGTGAGAAGCAGAGATGCGTTGCAGAAACATACTTCACTCGACAGACGTGATCGAGTAAGGTGATCGAGTAGTCGATCGAGTGGTGGATCGAGTAGGGTGATCGAGTGAACCGAAGGAATGCAAAACAGGATCAACCGTCACCACGTGCACACCCGAGTGACACGATCGAGCAAAGCAGAAAAGATGCTGGATGTTCAAAACCATATTGGGGAACCATAGGTTGATAATAGCCACCTTGAAACTGATAAGAAGGTGTAGAGAGTGTTTTCGGATGGTGCTGGTAGTCTATATTCATCATGAATTGGTTTAGCGAATACATCTGCACTATCCAAATATCAAATCGAATAGGTACTCAAGCAGGGCAACCGATTGGGTTGGTCGAGTGTCTCGGTCGATTGCCTGGTCGAGTGGTACCTGAAAATCAAGACAGACAAGCAGATAAGCAAACCAAATCAGTATTCATAGTGAAAGTGATATAGAACTTAATCTTGCTAAATTGAAATCCAAACTGGAATAACTTAAACGTCCAAATGGCAGTGGCGCCAAATTGATAACATGTTTTGTGCTGGTTAATGGTATCAATCACCCAGTATAATTGTAGTATAAAGGTTTTATCGATCCATAAGGACGCGTGCAAGCAATTTAGATGCAATCAATGATTAACAAGTTAAGAAAAGCATAAAAGGGGTTTTATCTACCAACTACTGAATTGAAAACAAGCAAGAACTAAGCAAGACACAGTATTAGAACATAAATAAAACTACAAAAGCAAGAACATGCAATGAACTAGAAATGCAAGAACAGAAATAAAGCAAGGTAATCAATCAATTAAAAAGAGGTTCTGGGGATGAGATGGTGACTTCAATGGAGATTTTTAAGTTCACTAGGTTGCTAAATCAATCAAACACTAACAGTGATGTTTCCTAGACAACAAGCTCATAAGCTAACCAGTCCAATCTCTTGACAAAGGTTATCAAACTCAAATCACTTCATAATCTCAACTTCTAGTAGATGAAACATAAAACGAATAGGCATCAAGACTCAGTTCATTAATTTCAAATAACACTCTAGACAACCAATCTCTTGGGGTAGACATGAAATTCTCTGACATTAGATTATCCGGCAATCCATCGAACACCTCTCGGGCGTGGAAGCCTGAAACCTAATCACTATTTGATCAGAGATTCTAACTAACTACCTAAAGCTCTCCACCTACACATCTACCTCATCCCCAAAACCTAATGAATCTACTAAGATCTAAGATTCATCATCAAGAACACAAACCCAGAAATATCTAAATCATGCATAACTAGACAGATCAAAGAGAGATAAGTAAAATAATTCAAAGAAGCAACACAAAATACTTAATAGATCAAAAGATATGAAAGTTACAAGATTCCGGAAATTTTAAAGCAAAATGAAGATAAACCCTAATACAACTCAAGATTGTTTTCTTTGCCAAGAGACACTATTTATAGAAGGCTTAGGAAGCTCTAAAACACTAGCAGACAAAATAGAAAATCGGTTTAATGGTGCTCGATCGGTCTGCTCCGTCGTGCACTCGATCAGTCTGGTCGAATAACTTGATCGGATGGTTGGTCGAGTTGGTGAGATAACATGAGTTTAGATAGGTCTATCCAAGCACCTACTCGAACTGGTAACTGAGCTGGAGGTCGATTGCATTGGTCGGATTGGTGGTCGATTTGCTCCCCAACGGCTTCAGTCTACAAACTGGATGTATATTTCCTCACTAAAACAGGTATAACGCTTGAACCATAACTCCGATTAGCCTTAAATCACTACCGTTGCAAAGCTAATGTAACTTCCTATAACTTATATGAAGAACACGCGAGCCAAATCTACACGCAAGAGTCTTGTTCGAGTCGATTGTCTACCTACTCGTTCGGATCCTTCTTCTACACTTAGTCGATTAAGCCTCTTTTGCTCATTTTCCCTTTGGTAAACACCTATTTATGCAAAAAAACTACAATGCATGCAATGCAAGGCCTAGATTCTATAAGTGAAGCAAAACAAGGCAAATATGCATAAGTGATCAAGTAATGAGACCTATAATGACAAAAACAATGCTTAAAACTAATGCTAAAATGAGTAAAATCCAGACACATCAATGTTGGAGAACGGTTCTTCATGTTTGAATTCTTTATTGCTTTTATTCGTTATTCATTGATTCTTTGAAAATACCCTGCTGCCCAATGCTTTTAAATACATAAGTTTAATCTCATTTACTTACTTTTTTTATTTACAAAACTGAACTTTTTTGCTTTAGCTAAGAACGAGTCTCGCAAGTTATTAGTGTAACCTTGCTCCTTATGGTCTATCCCGCATCTACTTTACTTTGGTTAAGTTATCGGGTTAAATACTCGAGAAATCAAGTTGGCGCCGCTGCCGGGGAGCAATTGCGTTACCTAAACATTTAGGATTAGTTTTTAGTATAGAACATTTTTATTTATACTTACTTATCATCATTTTTGTTCTCTATTTGGTATTTTCAGGTGTATGACCCGTAGCCCAAAGGCTCATCACATGTCATAGAATACCAAGCTGATATCGGAAAGTTTGACAGAGGAAACAGAAAGCAAAGTTAGTACAGGCACAAGCACAAGCAAGGGTTGTTGAAATGGCTGAAGACGGTTAACATACCTCCTATTAACCCCAACAATCCACTAGCTGGAGGAAACGCTGCTGCAAATGCTGCTGCTTCACAAGCTATTGCGAAAGCTGAAGCTGCTGGTTTAGCAACACAAAACCACATACCCGTAACAGATCGGCAAACATTGAGTGATCATGATGCTCCTAATGCTGAACATTACCGGGACAGATTCCAATATCCTCTATTCCCAGGAATGATTTTGAGATCAAAACTAGGTTGATATCTCTTGTGAAGCAGAATCAGTTCCACGGTCTCACCTCAGAGAATCTAGTCTACCATTTGGATAACTTTGAGGATGTATACACCACGATAAAAATGAATGGGGTACTAGATGATGCTATCAAGTGTAGGCAGTTCATATTCTATTTGATTGACAAGGCTCACCGTTAGTTTAAGTTGCTGAATTTTGATAATCTGCGAAGTTGGAAGGACTACAAAGCTCTATTCTTAAAACAATACTTCACCAAATCCAGAACAGCCCTTCTGAGGAATAAGATCACTACCTTTCAACAAGGTGGCCACGCTTATCAACACGTTCTACAGAGGATGTGATAATTTTTACAGGGTGGCACTAGACACTAGTAGTGGTGGTAATTTTATGACCAAGTCTAATACGGAGGCTGACTTGTTGATTGAGAATCTTGCATGTAGTAACAATAGCCAAGATATTGACTATGACAGGTCGCAAAGAGGCGGTGGAGGTGAATCGAACCAGATTGCTGAGTTGACTACCAAGGTTGAGCAACTTCTTAAGAGAGATCAGAGGATGGTTAACTACTATGATGTTAGTGGTGAAGCTCAAGTATACCAAAAGTTCAGTGGAGACGGTTCAGAAGATTTTCAAGCTCAGTTGAACTACGTCAATAACTTTCAGGGAAACTATCAGAATAAGAGGTTGAATCAGAACTACAGGAATCAGCCTAACCTCTCTTACAAAAGTACTAATGTGGATAATCTACAGGATCAGGTGTATCCAATGCAGATGGGATCTCAGGGTCAGCAGTTTCAGCCTAAGAGTTTTTCACCAGGGCATGGAAGTTTCAGCAACAAGGTGTTTGTACCTAAACCATAGGTCGCTGGTCAAAGTGGTTTTCAGTAGAAACCCTAGTTCAATAACTTCCACGGAGAAGCACCTAAGAACAGATGATGCAACAAATTCTTGAAGGCCAGAAAAAAATGCAAATGATATCAATGTCAAGGTTGATAGCATGTACAGTGACCTCCATGGAAAATTTGAGTCACTCGCTTCACATGCTAAGACGCTTGAGAATCAAGTAGCCTAGACAGCTGCTGCTTTTACAAGTAAGGAGTATGTCCAAGCCATCTCGCTGAGAAGTGGTAAACAGCTCAACTCAACTCAATTATCACTGGTTGAAGAAGCTGAGAAGGAAGTTCCAGAGAAAGGAGAGACTAAAAAAGGTGCACCACCCCCTTATGTGCCTAAGTTGCCTTTCCCAGGTTGTTTGAGGAAGACTCATAGAGAAAAAGTGTATGCTCAGTTTGACGAGATTATGAGGGAGCTTCAAGTTAAGCTTCCATTCCCTGAGTTGGTTATGAAAATTCTTACCTACAAGAAATATTTAAAAGACATTCTAACTAATAAGAAGACTCTTGAAGAAGGAGTTTTGTTGATTAGTCATGAGTGTAGTGCTATTCTCTAAAATATTTTGCCTAAGAAGATGGAGGATCCATGTAGTTTTGTGTTGCCTAGTAGGATTGAAGAACACACTTTTGATAGATGTCTCTGTGATTTGGGAGCAAGAGTAAGTTTGATGCCACTCAACCAAGATGTCTTCGATACTTGCTGATCGATCTATGCGTTTTCCTGTTGGAGTAGCTGAGGATGTGCATGTACGGTTTGGAAATTTCTATATTCCAACTGATTTTGTCATCATTAAGCTTGATGAGGAGCCAAGAGACGCACTCATTCTTCGTAGACCATTCCTAAACAGATGGAGCCTTGATAGATGTGAGGAAAAGCAAGATTAAACTACAGATTGGTGATTTTGTCCAAGAGTTAAATATGGAGAGAGTGATGTCTAAACTCACCATTGAAGGTCAACCATTCTAGATTGATATAGTGGTCAAGCTAGCTGATGAGCTCCTTGAAGAGTTGAGTATAGAAAATTCTCTTCAAATTGCCATGATAAAGGAAAATGATCAGTTTGGGTACCTTGGTAAGGCAACTACTGGGTTTGCTAAGATGCTGGATTTTGCACCACCAATGAGTAAAGAGGTGGAAATTTCTAAGCTTGAGAATTCTGAGGGAGAGAACACTGCGATAATTAATGCTGAGTTGAACAATGTGGAGAGTGTCTTGCTGTTGTGTGAGTTGAGAAAATACAAAAAAGCCTTGGGCTATTCTCTTGCTGATATCACATGCATCTCTCTCACTCTATGTATGCACTGGATATATCTAAAAGATGAATCAATGACTTCTGCAAAACATTAGAGACGGTTAAACCCAAATCTCATAGATGTTGTAAAGAAAGAGATAATAAAACTTTTCGATGCGGGTGTCATCTATCCTATCTCTTATAGTACTTGGGTGAGCCTGGTCCATTTAGTGCCCAATAAAGGTTGTGTCACTATGATTAAAAATGACAAGAATGAACTGATACCAACAAGAACTATAACAGGACACCGTATGTGCACTGAGTATCGAACACTTAACTCTACAACCCGTAATGATCATTTCCTACTACCCTTTATTGATCAAATGCTTGAAACATTGTCAAAACATCCATATTACTGATTCCATAACGCGTATTCCAGATTTTTTCAAATACCGATCCATCCCGATGATCAAGAGAAAACCACCTTTACTTGTACTTATGGTACTTCTGCTTATCGTAGAATGCCTTTTGGATTATGTAGTGCCCTTGCTACTTTTCAGCATTGCATGATGTCTATCTTTAATAATATGATTCAGGATTTCATAAAGGTTTTTATGGATGATTTTTCTGTGCATCATATGTCTTTTGCTGCTTGTTTGTCTAATCTTTGTAGGGTGCTTCAGCGTTGCGAGGAGAAACACTTGGTCTTAAATTGGGAGAAATGTCATTTCATGGTGCGAGATGGCATTATACTTGGGCACATGATTTCAGAAAAGGGTATTGAGGTTGATAGAGCTAAGATTGAAGTCATGATGAGTATGCAACCACCGAATTCTGTGAAACAGATTCATGAGCTCTCTGGGACATGATGGGTTCTACAGGAGTTTCATCAAAGATTTTTTCGAGATTGCTAGACCTCTCACGCAATTTTTGTGCAAGGAACAGAAGTTTGAGTTCAATGAGAGCTGTTTACAGGCATTCAAAATGATTAAGGAGTCTTTAGTGAGTGCTCCTGATACTAGGATTTTTCTATCAATTACGCTAGAGTACTATCATGTCATTGCAGTACAATATGTATCAATCCAATCAGGTGTGATGCTAGCAATCACGACATATATTAGAAATGATTAAGTCAAGCAAGCATAAATGATTTTTGGTTTTCAGTGATCCTAAGCGAACATGTTAAACATGCGACAAATGTAAAGCTGTAAAACATAGACTACCATGCATATACTAAAACGTAATGATTATTGATACTGGCAAGAAGACAAAGCAGAACAAGTAAATAACGAGAGAATTAAACAGAAAGCACAAATGGATAGAAGATCCTGAGGATGAGGTTATTGATGTAGGTGGAGTATGCTGATCTACTTCGGATGTTTATCAAACTGCAAACATACTAATCCCTAGACAATGAACTTATAATACTAGTCAATCCAATCTCTTGGCAGAAACTATCAAGTTTACAACACTTCCTAATCTCAATTCTCATTGATGAAACATGTAGTAAACATGCATAAAGAACAGCTCATTAATGTCAATAGACATCTTAGACAACCAATCTCTTGGGCTAAGCATGTAAATCTCTGGCACTAGTTGGTTCAGACATTTAACCATACACCTTTCGGGCATGAAATGTCTATGACCTAGTTCCAATTGATCAGAGAAGAACTAGCTAATAAAACTCTAATCCAGAAGGGAAACAATACGAATCTAACATAAACACCCTAGCAAACTAACATCCTCCACCTAATCTATCCCATCCTCAAAAACCCTAACACTACTCAGGCACAGAAATCATGTTAAACATCATGAAACCAGAAACGTTCAAAACATGCATAATAATAAAGATGACAGGAAGATAAACAATAATGATCAAAGAACTAAGTGCAAAATCAAAATAACTTCAAAGAAATCTAAATTACAATTGTCTGGATTGTTTGGTGGCTAACAGCAAAAACCTAAGGGTAAAAACTCGATCCCCTCGGCAATCCAAATGAGACATATTTATAACAATGTTTGGGAAAACCTTAAAACATAAAACGACAACGTAAAAGCGGTTTAAAAGTTGTTGTGATTAAGTTGGTCGAGTGAGCATCTTCTCTGCTTTGCTCGATCGTGTCACTCGAGTGTGCACGTCGAGTGACGGTTGTTTCGCATTCCTTCGGTTCACTCGATCACCCTACTCGATCAAACGCTCGATCCGCTACTCGATCACCCTACTCGATCACGTCTGTCGAGTGAAGTATGTTTCTGTAACGTATCCCTGCTTCTCACTCATCCCTGCTTCTTACTCGATCGTCCCACTCGATCATATGCATGTCGAGTAACGCTTGTTCCTCTGCTTCGCCATGCATGTCTTCTAAGTACCTGAAACACTCCAAATATGCAGAATGTATGCAACACATGCATGATATGCATAAAACCTACCTAAGTATGTAAAACATGCAGAAAGGGATCAATACGATGTGAATCAACAAGTGAATGATGCTGAAAAGATGATGAATGCATGCTCAAAAAGTGATGAAATACAGACTTATCAGCTCCCATTGTGCAACCACCAGATTGGGAGCTACCTTTTAAGGTGATGTCTGATGCCAGTGAATATGATGTGGACGCTGTTTTGAGACAGCAAAAATATAAGAATTTGCATGCTATTTACTATGCTAATCGCACATTTGATGGAGCACAAGTAAATTATGCCACCACAGAGAAAGAGCTCCTTGCAATTGTGTGTGCTTTTGAGAAGTTTAGATCATATTTGGTTGGGTTTAAAGTCCTTTTTTACACGGATCATGTTGTTTGAGATACTTGTTGTCTAAAAAAGATGCCAAGCCGAGATTATTGAGATGCATACTCTTGCTGCACGAGTTTGACTTGGAGATCAAAGACAAGAAAGGTATTGAGAACAGGATAGCTTATAACTTGTCAAGACAATGAGTTGAATAAGAGATCCCATGCGAGATACCCTTCCAAGAGAAGAGCTAGTATCAATTGAAGACTGTTACATTGCTGAAGAGCTAGCCACATAACCACTCTTGAGCTCATGACAATACACACTGGGAGAGTAATTTACCGTGGTATGCTGATTTTGCTAATTACTTGTATTGTGATGTCCCACCTCCTGATTTCACCACAAAGAAGAAGTTTCTAAGAGATGTTCGGCATTACTACTAGGACGAGCCTAATCTATACAAGAAGTGTGTTGACAACCTTCTCAGAAGATGTATTCCAGAGAGTGAAATTGATGGCGTATTTCACCATTGTCACACCTCATATTATGCAGGAGACGTTGCTTCTTTCAAGACTACTACTAAAGTTCTCCAAACTTGTTTTTGGTGGCCTACTTTGCTCATAGCCACTCAAGGGTTTGTTGGAAGGTGTGATACCTTCTAGCGCAAAGGTAATATAAGCAGGAGAAATAAAATGCCTCATAATTTCATTATCAAAGTGGAGGTGTTTGACGTGTGGGGAATTGACTTCATGGGTCCTTTTCCATCATCTTATGGGAATGAGTATATCTTGGTTGTTGTAGATTATGTTTCTAAATAGGTTGAAGTCATAGTCGTCCATAGAATAATGCTACAGTGGTGCTTAAGATGGTTAAAAAGATCATCTTCCTAAGATTCGGGGTTCCAAGAGTGGTGATTCGTGATGGTGGAAAGCATTTCAGTAATGAAGTTTTTGCAAACTTTTTGGTGTACCATGGTGTCAAGCACAAGGTAGCCACGCCTTATCATCCTCAAACATATGGCCGAGTGGAACTTTCAAACTGGGAGATTAAGGGGATTCTAGAGAAGACTATGGGTAAATCCAGAAAAGATTGGGCTGCAAAACTCGATGATGCTCTTTAGGCATATAAAACAGCCTTCAAAACTTCCATTTGAACTACACCGTTCAACCTCATCTATGGAAAGTCTTGTCATTTACCGGTAGAGTTGGAGTACAAAGCTTTGTGGGCAACAAAATTGATGAACTTCGACATTAAGCATGCAGTAGAGCGACGTTTGGGATTTACATTATACGCAACAAAAGCACCTAAAGTACTATAATAATGGTAGAGTAAGGGGTGGCCCCAAAGCTGAATTGACCGGGGGTGCTTGGTGAAAGCTCTAGTAGATAGCCACTCCCTTCTAAGGGTACTGTATGAAGAACCCTCAGATACGTTCGACGGATCGAAGGTACTGTCGAGGATCGACGGACGGCTCGAGAACTGTCGAGCAGACGATGAGGTTGATGCGAAATGGGAGAACTCGCTCGTACGAATGAGAGATGCCTCGGTGGATGATCGGTGGAGTGATTCAACGAAACACGAGTGATGGTGAGCTCGTGATACGGTTGACTCGACGGCGATAGAGCCCGGCTCGATCGAATGGCGAGGGTTTTCGATCCCTTTGCTCGGCGTGAGGCCTTTGTAAGAGAAACAAAGAAATGACGCAAGAAAGAACTCTAGGGTTTTAGATTCAAAGCAAGCGTGAATATTACAAGGGTTGAGCAGCCTTTAAATAGGCGCGATCGAGAGAAGGAGCCTATTCTTGCCCTAGGCCACGTGTGTGGTCGAGCGGCTTACAACACTTGTAACAAAAAGATAAAAATTACTAACGTTCGAAATTTAAAAGACAAGGATAGGATTCACGCGTCTTGGGTAAACGCGGGAATGCGCTAGGATTAACTGTCTCGTTAAAACCCATTGGGATAAAAGCCGAGGTAGGAAAAAGAGTACAGTCGCTCGCTAACGACTTAAACGTCTTCACCAATGGTGATGGTGAAGACCATCCATGATGGCCCTTCGTCTTGACTTGGTGGATTGTCGAGGACGTGCTTGTCCGAGGCATGATCTTGGATGTACTCTTGAAGGAAGAGGTTGAATTGGTCTCGGGTATTCTTCTCCATGCGTCGGCTCCTCGTGGTTGCTCCTTGGTCAAGAATCGGGACTTTGGGTCGAGTCATCGATCGGGTTTGTCGAATGCCTTTGGTCGTTCCACCCGAAGTCTCAATCCGTCCGTGTCTCGAGCGATCGATACTTGTCCCGTCTCGGCCGTCGTCCGTTTGTTCGTGTGTCTCGTTCCTCCGTTCCATGCTGTCGCTGCTCAAGGTCACATCACTGTACGTGAGACTTCAACATCATATAGCTCCATCCCGAGCTTCCGTCGTCAACCCTTGTCAATAAATCACTATCTATGCATGTATTTTAAGTATGGGCTCTCTAATCTTTTACTTTTCGGGAGATGCCCGCCCGTAGGGCCCGACCTGCTTCTCGCCCGAAAGAACCGCTCACTAGCTAGCCGGACTAGATAGGGCGCCCGTTCAGCTTAATGAGTTAGATGTGTTTCGTTTGAATGCTTATGAGAGCTCTCGCATCTATCAAGAGAAAACCAAACCTCTTCATGACAAGAAGATAATCTTGAAGAAGTTAATTGAAGGTGATAAGGTGCTCATATTGAACTCTCGGCTTAAGCTATTACATGGATAACTTTGTCAAGATGGTCTGGTCCTTTCGTGATTAAGGAAGTAAGGTCTAATGGTTCTGTGGTGCTGTTGAGTAACAATGGTGAACCATTGGCTGCAAATGGACAGACACTAAAACCGTATCTAGTAGAGCCAAATTCTAAAGACGTCACTACGATTCCTTTTACAGACCTCGGTCAAGCTTAAGAGCTCATTACGGTCAAGGTAAAGACCTTAAACAACAACTTTGTAGGAGGCAACTCACCAGGTATCTTGTATATATTTTTGTTTCATTGTTTTCAAACCTATTCATTTCATGTTTATTTTTTGCATTGATTCCACTCTGCTGGAAGTGTAGGATGGAAAAGTCCAACTCAGACCGATCAATCCATATTGTTTAATGCTCCTTTTTATTTTTCTATGTGCAGGAGAAGAGGATTGATTGGTCCCTCTTGTGGATCGATCGATCTAAAACGTTGTGCCAGACCAAGGAGCTGTCAACCGATCAGTCGTTTCATCGGACCGATTGGTCGATCATCATTACGTGGGATACAGAAAAGCGGATCGATTGGTCCATGTGTTGGATCGATATATCCAAATCGTTCTGCCAGACCAGGGAGCAAACAACCGATCGGTCGTTTTGTCGGTCCAAGGTATGTTTTCGAAACCAAAATTGACCAAAAATCAAAATTGAACCAAGTTTACTAAAATCAAACCGGTCTAAACCGGCTACAACACTTGAAATCGAGCAACAAGAGATTCAAGCTTCATAATTTTTTGATTTTGTTGTTTTTTTTCTTCTTGCTGAACACTTAGAACACTAAAATTGATTTGTTGATAACTCTCTTGATTCGTAACGGATTTTGACGATTTTTGGCTCTAACACACTCGATTTTTCACCCTTTTTCTGTTTGTGGTGGTGTTTTTGTCGGTATGTGATAAGTCTGTATTTTATCGCGTTTTGAGCATGTATTCATCATCATTCATTTGTCGATTCGCATCATATTGATCACTTTCTAAATGTTTTACATATTTAGGTAGGTTTTATGCATATCATGCATGTCTTGCATACATTCTGCATATTTGGAGTGTTGCAGGTACTTAGGTGACATGCAGAGCGAAGCATAGGAACAAGCGTTACTCGACAGAGAAGCAGAGATGCGTTGTAGATGCATACTTCACTCGACAGACGTGATCGAGTAGGGTGATCATGTAGCCGATCGAGTGGTGGATCGAGTGAACCAAAGGAATGCAAAATAGGATCAACCGTCACTCGACGTGCACACCCGAGTGACAAGATCGAGCAAAACAGAAAAGATGCTCACTCGAGATGCTCACTTGACCAACTTAGTCCCAACAACTCTTAAACCGCGTCTCACTTTGTCGTTTTCTGTTTTTAAGTTTTGCCCAAACATTGCTATAAATAGGTCTCTTTTTGCATTGCCCAAGGGATCGAGTTTTGACCCTTAGGTTTTTGTTGTTAGCCACCAAACAATCCAGAGAATTGTATTTCAGATTTCTTTTAAGTTATTAAGAGTTTGCACTTAGTTCTTCGATCATTGTTGTTTATCTTCCCGTCATCTTTATTATTATGCATGTTTTGAATAATTCTGGTTTTATGATGTTTAACATGATTTCTTTGTCTGAGTACTGTTAGGGTTATTGAGGATGGGATAGATTAGGTGGAGGATGCTAGTTTGCTAGGGTGTTTATGTTATATTCGTTTTGTTTCCCTTCTGGATTAGAGTTTTATTAGCTAGTTCTTCTCTGATCAATTGGAACTAGGTTATAGACATTTCATGCCCGAAAGGTGTATGATGAAATGTTTGAACCTACTAATGCTAGAGATTTACATGCTTAGCCCAAGAGATTGGTTTTCTAAGATGTTTTTTGACATTAATGAGCTGTTTCTTTATGCCTGTTTACTACATGTTTCATCAATGAGAATTGAGATTAGGAAGTGTTGTAAACTTGATAGTTTCTGCCAAGAGATTGGATTAACTAGTATTAGAAGTTCATTGTCTAGGGATTGGTATGTTTGCAGTTTAATAAACACCCAAAGTAGATTAGCATACTCCACCTACATCAATAACCTCATTCTCAGGATTTTCTATCCATTTGTGTTTTCTGCTTCATTTCATTTGTCATTTGCAAGTTTGTTCTGTACTTGGAATTAATAGCTATTTCGTTTCTGTTTATGCATGATAGTCTATGTTTTGCAACCTTACATTTATCGCATGTTTAACATGTTCGCTAAGGATCATTGAAAACCAAAAAACATTTATACTTCGCTTGCTTTAATCATTTCTTATACATCTTGATTACTAGCATCACACCTGATTAGACTGATACCTATTGTACTGCAATGACATGATAGTACTCTAGGGTAATTGAAAGAAAAATCCTAGTATCAATTTGGCGCCGCTGCCATTTGGGTGTTTGTTTGTTACATTTGAGATTTCAGACTTGATAAGATCAAGTTCTTATTCATCATTCACTAAAGTTACTCACTTTGTTCTTTCTGCTTGTCTATTTATTCAGGTACAACTCTTGCTCAATTGCTCATACTCGACTGACACACTCAACCATCTCGCGAGCTAAGTTGATTTGAGTTCTATGCACACACGGTCGCAAGGCATAGAAAACTTGCTCCAGCCCTCCGACTTTATTGATCTTTTGGTACCTGCATCAAGACAGCAACGCAACAAAGTTACACCACAACAAGTTGAGATGGAAAACCATGAACAACCACCTCCTCCACGAGCACCTACACGGATTGAAGCCAGTGATTCTCCATGCAACCATACCCATCGTTAGGGTATAGTGCCTCCAGCCGTGCAGAACAACAACTTTGAGATCAAGAGTGGTCTGATCTCCATGGTCCAGCAGAATAAATTTCATGGTATGCCTATGGAAGACCCCTTGGATCACTTCGATGAGTTCGATCGTCTCTACAGTCTCACCAAAATCAACGGGGTCAGTGAGGACGGTTTCAAGCTACGTCTCTTTCCATTCTCTCTGGGTGACAAAACTCATCAATGGGAGAAAACTCTTCCTCCAGGATCTATCACTTCCTGGGATCAATGCAAGCAGTCGTTTCTTGCCAAGTTTTTCTCCAACTCCAGAACTGCACGTCTGCGTAACGAGATCTCTGGGTTTACTCAGAAAAATGGTGAAACACTCTGTGAAGCATGGGAGCGCTTTAAAAGTTAACAGTCTCAGTGCCCCCACCATGGCTTCACCAAGGAGTCTCTCCTCAGTACTCTCTACCGGGGCGTTCTCCCAAAGATCTGGATGTTACTTGACACTGCCTGCAATGATAACTTTCTGAACAAGGACGTCAATGATGGTTGGGAGCTTGTTGAGAACCTATCCCAGTCTGATGGCAACTACAATGACGACTATGATATAACCATCAGGGCAAACACAAATATTGATGAGAAGTACAAGAAGGAGATTAAAGCTGTGAATGATAAGCTGGACAAACTCTTGATGAGCCAGCAGAGGAACATTCATTTTGTCTCTGAAGAAGAGCCTTACCAGATTCTGGATTGGGAGGGAGAATAATCTAAGGAGATAAGCTCTGTCCAGAACCAAGGTGGATACAACAAGGAATACAACCCCTATATGCAGAATCCCAATCTGTCTTCTAAAAGCACCAATCTCCCTCAGGCCGTGCTTTCACTACTCGACCAGGCCTCAATCGGTAGGATTCAGTCGAGTGCGCATCCTTCACTCGAGCATAACTGCTAGATACTCACTCGACCGTAAAGAGAAAAAGTGGTAAATTTGATAAGTGTTACCTTTCATTGCTTCTCTCTTACAAATTTGCTCATCTCTCTTGATACTTGGCACACTAACCGGCTAATTTTTAGCTTTGAGTTCTAACTGTTTCAGTATCACAATGCCAAGAGATTTGTTGCATGAAATGCGTGAGAAGTATGGTTGTAAACCAACAGAGCGTGCATCTCCTCAGTCTATGTCCAAGGTCTATATGGAGAAGAAGAAAGCTGCATATGAGAGAGCATCTGGTGTTGGTCCTTCTCAGGTAATAAGCAGAGCCAATAAGTCTTCGCGTAAGAAACTAATGGAGCTGCAGGATGACGACAGTGATTATGGGCTTGAAGAGCATCCATCTGTCCCAGCTTGCAAGTCAGTGCAGAAGAAGAAGACAGAGAAGTGGTTAGCCCCGGGAGCGTATTACAAGCTGTTTCAGCAGCATGAGCTTCAGGGCACGAGGTACCCTTGCCTGCAGACAATGGATGAGCTGGCTATCTCCGATGATGTCGGGTATATGTTCGAGCATTGTCATCTCAGCACTCTTATGACTAGTCCGTGAAACGCATACAGAGAGGAGACAATCCAATTCCTTTGTACGCTTGCCATACATCTTTATGAGGATGATACAGACATAGAGTCAAATGGAGGATTGTGATACATCACCTTCACTATCCATGATCATGAGTATCTACTGACCATCAGAGAGCTAGAAGGTTTGTTTGGATTCCCTAATGGAACAAGGACTGGGAAAAGGATTGATAGGGATGAATTGTTGGCTCTTGGGGAAACAATTGGGAATGAGAAGAAGTTTTCTTCATCCAGGACCAAGAGCAACCACATCAGAAGGTCAGTTATCCGCTAATTCCATCGATCAATTGCAAACGTGTTCTTCGCGAGGGAGACAACAGGAACACTAATCAACGGGGAGCTGGAGATGGGACACTATTGCGAGGTGATACAACTGATACATCACCCTCGTTCACTCTGTTGCACCAGCTACTCAGTTATAGAACTTGGGTAGTGAAGTTGAGCAGCTGCAGAACTCAAGGATTTATGTGCATGGGAGGGTTGGTGACTGTTATTTTAGAAGCTTGTAGCGTCCCGCTAAGTTCAGAGCCTATTGCACCGAGATTCATAGACATTCAGAATTTGAGGCAAGCTCAATTGTTGCATAAGGAGAAACGCAACGGGTTATATATGTACTACTTCACTCACCCGGTACTTGGTGACGCGCGATTTTTGCTTCCTTGTAATTCTTTCACTAGGATACTCGAAGGAAGCAACATTGAGTTTGCACCTCCACACAACAGATGGTGAGGAAGCAATGGAGGTATCTGAGAAAGAGGATGATCAGATGGAAGAGGATTCAGATGAGTACAGACCAGAGAGGTACCACTTCAAGGACTACACAGCGCCTAGACAAGCAAAAAGTTTGGTAAGGCTCATAAGCGTATCTGTACACTACAGAAGTAGAACATGTTGCAAGATAAGGCCATAAGATCTATGAAGTCAAAGATGAAGAACTTCATGAGTAAGTTCAGCTGTGCCTCTACAACCACAACATTTGAAGATACTACTCCGTAGGATGCTAGAGCAGTTCAACGCTGTTTGTCCACGAGTGATGTCCCAGCACGCTACAGACCTCCTTCTCCATCACGTCATTCAGCCTATGAGTATAAGGAGCAGAATGTTTCTTCTTCTCCTCCGAGACAGTCCTCCCCTGAGCTTAGGGCTAGCAAGAAGAAGGAGAAAAGGAAAAAGAAGAAGGCAGGGAGACGGAAGGCAAAAGCTAGTTCATCAAACTTGCGAAACGAGCATCATGTTGAGGATTTGACCATGGATCAAGCCGAGGATCACATTGAGGACCTGACTGTCGATCCAGGTGCGTATCACTTCCAAGACCTTACTCAGGATCCGGTCGAGCAGAACGTTGAGCAACCAGCAGAGGATCCTCCTACGCAGCCTACGCCAGGTGCTTATACAAGCGAGTCCATGACTCAATACCTGTACTGCTATTTTCAGTAAGGTACCACTCCAAACCTTCATTTGTTTATACCATTGCATTTTCATATTTTTGTTTGTTTGATTCTCAAACCAACTCTCAAATTTTTATTACACAAGGGACTGTTTAATTTAAGTTTGGGGGAGGGTTTGGGATGACATTTGATATTGTGTTCTCTTTTCTTATTTCAAATTTTTAGCATATACTCTGCATTCATATATGTGCATTGAAAACCCCAAAAAATTTGAAAAATTTTCAGAAAAATCTTTAAAAACAGAGTGATCATGTAGCTTGCATTTGCATATTAGGATTGAGTCTAGATTCTTTCATGTAGGATTGTTGCATTAGCATAGGGGGCGATGATGATTTACACCTTGTTGACTTGCTATGATTCACTAGTTGAGATCAATGCCTTGGTTGTTAGCTCTTTGATGCATGATGACTGAACTTGAAGTAAGCGCGAAACAAATTTTGAATTTATGAAGAGCGTTCTTGAACTTGGTTGAAGCATGTGTTGATCTGATTTCATTCCTTACCTTATAACAACTTAATCTTGACTTGCAATTATCTGGTTGTGTTTTGCTTGCATACTCATGATCACCATATACATATTTCGATCATCTTCCTCCTTTCACCACTCTTGTTGATCCAAGTAGCTGATCTTT
Organism: Capsella bursa-pastoris; assembly: GCA_036452645.1. Classification (NCBI taxonomy): domain Eukaryota; kingdom Viridiplantae; phylum Streptophyta; class Magnoliopsida; order Brassicales; family Brassicaceae; genus Capsella; species Capsella bursa-pastoris. The sequence continues at coordinate 9,168,877 of CP144192.1, forward strand.
CTATTGATCAGTTTGCCATACCCACAACCTATCCTTTTCTTTCAAGCCAATTGATAATTTTTGAGCGGTAGTTCTTTTACCGGATTTTGCTTGGGGAGAACGTGTTAGGTATGAGCCGACAGGATTAAAATCTTGAGTAGTTCTGATTTTCACTTTCAAATCAGATAGGACTAGGTCTGGATTCTTACTTGGGTTTGGGATTGGAATGATTGTGGAAAGAAAGAAGAGAAACAGAAAAAGTTGTGTCTTTAGAAGGAGAATGTTTTTCAAGAAGTTCATACTCTAGTGATTGATTTTTGTGGGGATAGCATTATATACAAAGAATGGTTCTGGGATGTGAAGAAAGAAAAAAAGTTTTGATGTCTAATAACGTAAGAAGAAAGCAGAACCATAGTAAGGAAGAAACCCCTTATCCATTAGTATTGATAAGAAACTTCTCCTAACGCAAAAAGAAAAAAATGGGATTGATGTTGAAGGGTAAACATTGGGATCATTCGGGTTTAGATGATTAGGAGTAAGAACTTGGGAACCATTGGGTAGTCAAGGTTTTATTCCTGTATGTATTTGTTGGTCCTCACCTTTAGCATTCTCCCTAAAACTTAATCCATTTCATTGAGAGATCCTTGTCCTGAAATTGTTTAAACCCTCTTGATTCTCAAAACCTTTTTCTGCCTAACCGAGTGAGTTTGTTAAGCATTGCACAACCAGATTCATATTCTTGAGTAATGAATGTTAAAAGGAATGAATGATTTGAATGCATGTGTAGATCAAGGGATAGAATCAGTTTTGGATTTGACGAGTTTGTCTAAAGTCTTTAAGTAAAGTTCTCTCAACGTGCATCAAAGACTTAGTAACCAGGACACTGATTTTAACTGCTCTATCTTGCAAGTTACACGTTCTGAGACCCCTTTTTCAAACCTCTCGTCCACTTTGTTTCTTTTTGCTTGGGTTGAGGGCAAGCAAAGACTAAGTTTGGGGGAGTTGATAAGTCTGTATTTTATCGCGTTTTGAGCATGTATTCATCATCATTCATTTGTTGATTCGCATCATATTGATCACTTTCTTCATGTTTTACATACTTAGGTAGGTTTTATGCATATCATGCATATCTTGCATACATTCTGCATATTTGGAGTGTTTCAGGTACTTAGAAGACATGCAGAGCGAAGCAGAGGAACAAGCGTTACTCGACAGACGAGTGATCAGGTGGGACGATCGAGTGAGAAGCAGAGATGCGTTGCAGAAACATACTTCACTCGATAGACGTGATCGAGTAAGGTGATCGAGTAGCCGATCGAGTGGTGGATCGAGTAGGGTGATCAAGTGAACCGAAGGAATGCAAAACAAGGATCAACCATCACCACGTGCACACCCGAGTGACACGATCGAGCAAAGCAGAAAAGATGCTGGATGTTCAAAACCATATTGGGGAGCCATAGGTTGATAAGAGCCACCTTGAAAACTGATAAGAAGGTGTAGAGAGTGTCTTCGGGTGGTGCTGGTAGTCTATATTCATCATGAATTGGTTTAGCGAATACATCTACACTATCCAAATATCAAATTGATTAGGTACTCGAGCAGGGAAACCAATTGGGTTGGTCAAGTGTCTCGGTCGATTGCCTGGTCGAGTGGTACCTGAAAATCAAGACAGACAATCAGATAAGCAAATTAAATCAGTATTCATAGTGAAAGTGATATAGAACTTAATCTTGCTAAATTGAAATCCAAACTGGAACAACTTAAACGTCCAAATGGCAGCGACGCCAAATTGATAAAACGTTTTTTGTTGGTAATGGTATCAATCACCCAGTATAATTGTAGTATAAAGGGCTTTATCGATCCATAAGGACGCGTGCAAGCAGTTTAGATGCAATCAATGATTAACAAGTTAAGACAAGAAAAAAAGGGGTTTTATCTACCAACTACTGAATTGAAAACAAGCAAGAACTAAGCAAGACACAACATTAGAACATATATAAAACTACAAAAGCAAGAACATGCAATGAACTATAAATGCAAGAACAGAAATAAAGCAAGGTAATCAATCAATTAAAAAGAGGTTTTTAAGTTCACTAGGTTGCTAAATCAATCAAACACTACTAGTGTTGTTTCCTATACAACAAGCTCATAAGCTAACCAGTCCAATCTCTTGACAAAGGTTATCAAACTCAAATCACTTCATAATCTAAACTTCTGGTTGATGAAACATAAAACTAATAGGCATCAAGACTCAGTTCATTAATTTCAAATAACACTCAAGACAACCAATCTCTTGGGGTAGACATGAAATTCTCTGACATTAGATTATCCGGCAATCCATCGAACACCTCTCGGGCGTGGAAGCCCGAAAGATAATCACCATTTGATCAGAACATTTCTACTTATGAGCAACCTAACTACCTAAAGTTCTCCACCTACACATCTACCTCATCCCCAAAACCTAATGAATCTACTAAAATCTAAGATTCATCATCAAGAACACAAACCCAGAAATATCTAAATCATGCATAACCAGACAGATCAAAGAGAGATAAGTAAAATAATTCAAAGAAGCAACACAAAATACTTAATAGATCAAAAGATATGAAAGTTACAAGATTCCGAAAATTTTAAAGGAAAATGAAGATAAACCCTAATACAACTCAAGATTGTTTTCTTTGCGAAGAGGCACTATTTATAGAAGGCTTAGGAAGCTCTAAAACACTAGCAGACAAAATAGAAAATCGGTTTAATGGTGCTCGATCGGTCTGCTCGGTCGTGCACTCGATCAGTCGGGTCGAATAACTTGATCGGATGGTTGGTCGAGTTGGTGAGATAACATGAGTTTAGATAGGTCTATTCGAGCACCTACTTGAACTGGTAACTGAGCTGGAGGTCGATTTCATTGGTCGGATTGATGGTCGAGTTGCTTCCCAACAGCTTCACTCTACAAACTGGATGTATATGTCCTCACTAGAACAGGTATAACGCTTGAACCATAACTCCGATTGGCCTTAAATCACTACCGTTGCAAAGCTAATGTAACTTCCTATAACTTATATGAAGAACGCGCGAGCCAAATCTACACGGAAGAGTCTCGTTCGAGTCGATTGTCTACCTACTCGTTCGGATCCTTCTTCTAGACTTAGTCGATTAAGCATCTTTTGCTCCTTTTCCCTTTGGTAAACACCTATTTATGCACAAAAACTACAATGCATGCAATGCAAGACCTAGATTCTATAAGTGAAGCAAAACAAGGCATATATGCATAAGTGATCAAGTAATGAGACCTACAATGACAAAAACAATGCTTAAAACTAGTGCTAAAATGAGTAAAATCCAGACACATCAATGTTGGAGAACGGTTCTTCATGTTTGAATTATTTATTGCTTTTATTCGTTATTTCATTGATTTTTTGAAAATACCCGGCTGCCCAATGCTATTAAATACATAAGTTTATTCTCATTTACTTGCTTTTTTTATTTACAAAACTGAACTTTTTTGCTTTAGCTAAGAATGAGTCTCGCAAGTCTTTAGTGTAACTTTGCTCCTTATGGTCTATCCCGCATCTACTTTACTTTGGTTAAGTTATCGGGTTAAATACTCGAGAAATCAAGTTGGCGCCGCTGCTGGGGAGAAATTTGCGTTACCTAAACATTTAGGATTAGTTTTTAGTATAGAACATTTTTATTTATACTTACTTATCATCATTTTCGTTCTCTCTTTGGTATTTTCAGGTGTATGACCCGTAGCCCAAAGGCTCATCACATGTCAGAGAATACCAAGCTGATATCGGAAAGTTTGAGAGAGGAAACAGAAAGCAAAGTTAGTACAGGCACAAGCACAAGCAAGGGTTGTTGAAATGGCTGAAGACGGTTAACATACCTCTTATTAACCCCAACAATCCACTAGCTGGAGGAAACGCTGCTGCAAATGCTGCTGCTTCACAAGCTATTGCGAAAGCTGAAGCTGCTCGTTTAGCAACACAAAACCACATACCCGTAACAGATCGGCAAACATTGAGTGATCATGATGCTCCTAATGCTGAACATTACCGGGACAGATTCCAATATCCTCTATTCCCAGGAATGATTTTGAGATCAAAACTAGGTTGATATCTCTTGTGAAGCAGAATCAGTTCCACGGTCTCACCTCAGAGAATCTAGTCTACCATTTGGATAACTTTAAGGATGTATACACCACGATAAAAATGAATGGGGTACTAGATGATGCTATCAAGTGTAGGCAGTTCATATTCTATTTGGTTGACAAGGCTCACCGTTAGTTTTGCTGAATTTTGATATTCTGCGAAGTTGGAAGGACTACAAAGCTCTATTCTTAACACAGTACTTCACCTAATCCAGAACAGCCCTTCTGAGGAATAAGATCACTACCTTTCAACAAGGTGGTACCGAGTCTTTCCATGATGCTTGGGAGAGGTTCAAAGATTACTATAGGGAGTGTCCTCATCACGGATTTCCACATGCCACGCTTATCAACACGTTCTACAGAGGATGTGATAAATTTTACAGGGTGGCACTAGACACTGGTAGTGGTGGTAATTTTATGACCAAGTCTAATACGGAGGCTGACTTGTTGATTGAGAATCTTGCAGGTAGTAACAATAGCCAAGATATTGACTATGACAGGTCGCAAAGAGGCGGTGGAGGTGAATGGAAACAGATTGCTGAGTTGACTAACAAGGTTGAGCAACTTCTTAAGAGAGATCAGAGGATGGTTAACTACTATGATGATAGTGGTGAAGCTCAAGTATACCAAAAGTTCAGTGGAGACGGTTCAGAAGATTTTCAAGCTGAGTTGAACTATGTCAATAACTTTCAGGGAAACTATCAGAATAAGGGGTTGAATCAGAACTACAGAAATCAGCCTAACCTCTCTTACAAAAGTACTAATGTGGATAATCTACAGGATCAGGTGTATCCAATGCAGATGGGATCTCAGGGTCAGCAGTTTCAGCCTAAGAGTTTTTCACGAGGGCATGGAAGTTTCAGCAAAAAGGTGTTTGTACCTAAACCATAGGTCACTGGTCAAAGTGGTTTTCAGCAGAAACCCCAGTTCAATAACTTCCACGGAGAAGCACCTAAGAACAGATGATGCAACAAATTCTTGAAGGCCAGAAAAAAATGCAGATGATATCAATGTCAAGGTTGATAGCATGTACAATGACCTTTATGGAAAATTTGAGTCACTCGCTTCACATGTTAAGACGCTTGAGAATCAAGTAGCCTAGACAGCTGCTGCTTTTACAAGGCCAATGGGAGTTCTTCTGGGTAAACCAGTAGCGAACCCGAAGGACTACAATGGTAGTAAGGAGTATGTCCAAGCCATCTCGCTGAGAAGTGGTAAACAACTCAACTCAACTCAATTATCACTGGTTGAAGAAGCTGAGAAGGAAGTTCCAGAGAAAGGAGAGACTAAAAAAGGTGCCTAAGTTGCCTTTCCCAGGTTGTTTGAGGAAGACTCAGAGAGAAAAAGAGTATGCTCAGTTTGACGAGATTATGAGGGAGCTTCAAGTTAAGCTTCCATTCCCTGAGTTGGTTATGAAAATTCTTACCTACAAGAAACATTGAAAAGACATTCTAACTAATAAGAAGACTCTTGAAGAAGGAGCCGTGTTGATTAGTCATGAGTGTAGTGCTATTCTCTAGAATATTTTGCCTAAGAAGATGGAGGATCCATGTAGTTTTGTGGTGCCTAGTAGGATTGAGAACACACTTTTGATAGATGTCTCTGTGATTTGGGAGCAAGAGTAAGTTTGATGCCACTCAACCAAGATGTCTTCGATACTTGCTGATCGATCAATGCGTTTTCCTGTTGGAGTAGCTGAGGATGTGCATGTACAGGTTGGAAATTTCTATATTCCAACTGATTTTGTCATCATTAAGCTTGATGAGGAGCCAAGAGATGCACTCATTCTTCGTAGACCATTCCTAAACAGATGGAGCCTTGATAGATGTGAGGAAAAGCAAGATTAAACTATAGATTGGTGATTTTGTCCAAGAGTTAGTTATGGAGAGAGTGATGTCTAAACCCACCATTGAAGGTCAAACATTCTAGATTGATATAGTGGTCGAGCTAGCTGATGAGCTCCTTGAAGAGTTGAGTATAGAAAATCCTCTTCAAATTGCCATGATAAAGGAAAATGATCAGTTTGGGTACCTTGGTTTAGCAACTAGTGGGTTTGCTAAGATGCTGGATTTTACACCACCAATGAGTAAAGAGGTGGAAATTTCTGAGTTTGAGAATTCTGAGGGAGAGAACGCTGCGATGATTGGAGCGAACTGAAAGCTACAAAAAGTCGAACTCAAACCACTTTCTGCAGGGCTAAGGTACGCGTGATAATTAATGCTGAGTTGAACAATTTGGAGAGTGTCTTGCTGTTGTGTGAGTTGAGAAAGTACAAAAAAGACTTGGGCTATTCTCTTGATGATATCACATGCATCTCTCTCACTCTATGTATGCACTGGATATATCTGAAAGATGAATCAATGACTTCTGCAAAACATTAGAGACAGTTAAACCCAAATCTCAGAGATGTTGTAAAGAAAAAGATAATAAAACTTCTAGATGCGGGTGTCATCTATCCTATCTCTTATAGTACTTGGGTGAGCCTGGTCCATGTAGTGCCCAAGAAAGGTTGTGTCACTTGATTAAAAATGACAAGAATGCACTGATACCAACAAGAACTATCACAGGACACCGTATGTGCACTGATTATCGAAAACTTAACTCTACAACCCGTAATGATCATTTCCTACTACCCTTTATTGATCAAATGCTTGAAAGACTGTCAAAACATCCATATTACTGATTCCATAACGCGTATTCCGGATTATTTAAAATCCCGATCCATCCCGATGATCAAGAGAAAACCACCTTTACTTGTCCTTATGGTACTTCTGTTTATCGTAGAATGCCTTTTAGATTATGTAATGCCCCTGCTACTTTTTAGCATTGCATGATGTCTATCTTTAGTAATATGATTCAGGATTTCATGGAGGTTTTTATGGATGATTTTTCTGTGCATCGTATGTCTTTTGCTGCTTGTTTGTCTAATCTTTGTAGGGTGCTTCAGCGTTGCAAGGAGAAACATTTGGTCTTAAATTGGGAGAAATGTCATTTCATGGTGCGACATGGCATTATACTTGGGCACATGATTTCATAAAAGGGTATTGAGGTTGATAGAGCTAAGATTGAAGTCATGATGAGTATGCAACCACCGAATTCTGTGAAACAGAGTCATGAGCTCTCTGGGACATGATGGGTTCTACAGGAGTTTCATCAAAGATTTTTTTGAGATTGCTAGACCTCTCACGCAGTTTTTGTGCAAGGAACAGAAGTTTGAGTTCAATGAGATCTGGTTGCAGGCATTCGAAACGATTAAGGAGTCTTTAGTGAGTGCTCCTGATACTAGGACTTTTCTATCAATTACCCTAAAGTACTATCATGTCATTGCAGTACAATAGGTATCAATCCAATCAGGTGTGATGCTAGCAATCAGGATATATATTAGAAATGATTAAGTCAAGTAAGCATAAATGATTTTTGGTTTTCAGTGATCCTAAGCGAACATGTTAAACATGCGACAAATGTAAGGCTGTAAAACATAGACTACCATGCATAAACTAAAACGTACTGATTATTGATACTGGGAAGAAGACAAAGCATAACAAGTAAATAACGAGAGAATTAAACAGAAAGCACAAATGGATAGAAGATCCTGAGGATGAGGTTATTGATGTAGGTGGAGTATGCTAATCTACTTCGGATGTTTATCAAACTGCAAACATACTAATCCCTAGACAATGAACTTATAATACTAGTCAATCTAATCTCTTGGCAGAAACTATCAAGTTTACAACACTTCCTAATCTCAATTCTCATTGATGAAACATGTAGTAAACATGCTTAAAGAACAGCTCATTAATGTCAATAGACATCTAACCATACACCTTTAGCACTAGTTGGTTCAGACATTTAACCATACACCTTTCGGGCATGAAATGTCTATGACCTAGTTCCAATTGATCAGAGAAGAACTAGCTAATAAAACTCTAATTTAGAAGGGAAACAATACGAATCTAACATACACACCCTAGCAAACTAACATCCTCCACCTAATCTATCCCATTCTCAAGAACCCTAACACTACTCAGACACAGAAATCATGTTAAACATCATGAAACCAGAAACGTTCAAAACATGCATAATAATAAAGATGACAGAAAGATAAACAATAATGATCAAAGAACTAAGTGCAAAATCAAAAAAACTTCAAAGAAATCTAAATTACAATTGTCTAGATTGTTTGGTGGCTAACAACAAAAACCTAAGGGTAAAAACTCGATCCCCTCGGCAATCCAAATGAGATCTATTTATAACAATGTTTGAGAAAACCTTAAAACATAAAACGACAACGTAAAAGCGGTTTAAAAGTTGTTGTGACTAAGTTGGTCGAGTGAGCATCTTCTCTGCTTTGCTCGATCGTGTCACTCGAGTGCGCACGTCGAGTGACGGTTGTTTCGCATTCCTTCGGTTCACTCGATCACCCTACTCGATCAAACGCTCGATCCGCTACTCGATCACCCTACTCGATCACGTCTGTCGAGTGAAGTATGTTTCTGTAACGCATCCATGCTTCTCACTCGATCGTCCCACTCGATCATATGCATGTCGAGTAACGCTTGTTCCTCTGCTTCGCCCTGCATGTCTCCTAAGTACCTGAAACACTCCAAATATGCAAAATGTATGCAAGACATGCATGATATGCATAAAACCTACCTAAGTATGTAAAACATGCAGAAAGGGATCAATACGATGCGAATCAACAAGTGAATGATGCTGAAAGATGATGAATGCATGCTCAAAAAGTGATGAAATACAGACTTATCAGCTCCCATTATGCAACCACCAGATTGGGAGCTACCTTTTAAGGTGATGTCTGATGCCAATGAATATGATGTGGGCGCTGTTTTGAGACAGCAAAAATATAAGAATTTGCATGCTATTTACTATGCTAATCGCACTCTTGATGGAGCACAAGTAAATTATGCCACCACAGAGAAAGAGCTCCTTGCAATAGTGTCTGGTTTTGAGAAGTTTAGATCATATTTGGTTAGGTTTAAAGTCCTTTTTTACACGGACTTGTTGTCTAAAAAAGATGCCAAGCCGATATTATTGAGATGCATACTCTTGCTGCAGGAGTTTGACTTGGAGATCAAAGACAAGAAAGGTATTGAGAACAGGATAGCTTATAACTTGTCAAGACTATGAGTTGAATAAGAGATCCCATGCAAGATACCCTTCCAAGAGAAGAGCTAGTATCAATTGAAGACTGTTACATTGCTGAAGAGCTAGCCACACAACCACTCTTGAGCTCATGACAATACACACTGGGGAGAGTAATTTACCGTGGTATGCTGATTTTGCTAATTACTTGTCTTGTGATGTCCCACCTCCTGATTTCACCACAAAGAAGAAGTTTCTAAGAGATGTTCGGCATTACTACTAGGACGGACCTAATCTATACAAGAAGTGTGCTGACAACCTTCTCAGAAGATGTATTCTAGAGAGTGAAGTTGATGGCGTATTTCACCATTGTCATGCCTCATATTATGCAGGACACTTTGCTTCTTTAAAGACTACTACTAAGGTTCTCCAAGCTTGTTTTTGGTGGCCTACTTTGCTCATAGACACTCAAGGGTTTGTTGGAAGGTGTGATACTTGCTAGCGCAAAGGTAATATAAGCAGGAGAAATAAAATGCCTCATAATTTCATTATCAAAGTGGAGGTGTTTGACGTGTGGGGAATTGACTTCATGGGTCCTTTTCCATCATCTTATGGGAATGAGTATATCTTGGTTGTTGTAGATTATGTTTCCAAATAGGTTGAAGCCATAGCCGTCCAAAGAATAATGCTACAGTGGTGCTTAAGATGGTTAAAAAGATCATCTTCCTAAGATTCGGGGTTCCAAGAGTGGTGATTCGTGATGGTGGAAAGCATTTCAGTAATGAAGTTTTTGCAAACTTGTTGGTGAACCATGGTGTCAAGCACAAGGTAGCCACGCCTTATCATCCTCAAACATATGGCCGAGTGGAACTTTCAAACTGGGAGATTAAGGGGATTCTAGAGAAGACTATGGGTAAATCCCGAAAAGATTGGGCTGCAAATCTCGATGATGCTCTTTAGGCATATAAAACATCCTTCAAAACTACCATTTGAACTACACCGTTCAACCTCATCTATGGAAAATCTTGTCATTTACCGGTAGAGTTGGAGTACAAAGCTTTGTGGGCAACAAAATTGATGAACATCGACATTAAGCATGCAGTAGAGTGACGTTTGGGATTTACATTATACGCAACAAAAGCACCTAAAGTACTATAATAATGGTAGAGTAAGGGGTGGCCCCAAAGCGGAATTGACCGGGGATGATACATACATAGAGTCAAATGGAGGATTGGGATACATCACCTTCACTATCCATGATCATGAGTATCTACTGACCATCAGAGAGCTAGAAGGTTTGTTTGGATTCCCTAATGGAACAGGGACTGGGAAAAGGATTGATAGGAATGAATTGTTGGCTCTTGGAGAAACAATTGGGAATGAGAAGAAGTTTGCTTCATCTAGGACCAAGAGCAACCACATCAGAAGGTCAGTTATCCGCTAATTCCATCGATCAATTGCAAACGTGTTCTTAGCGAGGGAGACAACAGGAACACTAATCAACGGGGAGCTGGAGATGGGACACTACTGCGAGGTGATACAACTGATACATCACCCTCGTTCACTCTGTTGCACCAGCTACTCAGTTACAGAACTTGGGTAGTGAAGTTGAGTAGCTGCAGAACTCAAGGAGTTATGTGCATGGGAGGGTTGGTGACTGTTATTTTAGAAGCTTGTAGCGTCCCGCTGAGTTCAGAGCCTATTGCACCGAGATTCATAGACATTTATAATTTGAGGCAAGCTCAATGGTTGCATAAGGAGAAACGCAACGGGTTATATATGTACTACTTCACTCACCCGGTACTTGGTGACGCGCGATTTTTGCTTCCTTGTAATTCTTTCACTAGGATACTCGAAGGAAGCAACATTGAGTTTGCACCTCCACACAACAGATGGTGAGGAAGCAATGGAGGTATCTGAGAAAGAGGATGATTAGATGGAAGAGGATTCAGATGAGTACAGACTAGAGAGGTACCACTTCAAGGACTACACAACGCCTAGACAAGGAAAAAGTTTGGTAAGGCTCATAAGCGTATCTGTACACTACAGAAGTGGAACATGTTGCAAGATAAGGCCATAAGATCTATGAAGTCAAAGATGAAGAGCTTCATGAGTATGTGCAGCTGCGCCTCTACAACCACAACATTTGCAGATACTACTCCGTAGGATGCTAGAGCAGTTCAACGCTGTTAGTCCACGAGTGATGTCCCATCACGCTACAGACCTCCTTGCGAGACGAGCATCATGTTGAGGATTTGACCATGGATCAAGCCGAGGATCACATTGAGGACCTGACTGTCGATCCAGGTGCGTATCACTTCCAAGACCTTACTCAGGATCCGGTCGAGCAGAACGTTGAGTAACCAGCAGAGGATCCTCCTACGCAGCCTGCGCCAGGTGCTTATACAAGCGAGTCCATGACTCAATACCTGTACTGCTATTTTCAGTAAGGTACCACTCCAAACCTTCATTTGTATATACCATTGCATTTTCATATTTTTGTTTGTTTGATTCTCAAACCAACTCTCAAATTTTTATTACACAAGGGACTGTGTAATTTAATTTAATTTTGTTCTCTTTTCTTATTTCAAATTTTTAGCATATACTCTGCATCCATATATGTGCATTGAAAACCCCAAAAAATTTGAAACATTTTCAGAAAAATCTTTAAAAACAGAGTGATCATGTAGCTTTCATTTGCATATTAGGATTGAGTCTAGATTGTTTCATGTAGTATTGTAGCATTAGCATAGGGGGCGATGATGATTTACACCTTGTTGACTTGCTATGATTCACTAGTTGAGATCAATGCCTTGGTTGTTAGCTCTTTGATGCATGATAACTGAACTTGAAGCAAGCCCGAAACAAATTTTGAATTTATGAAGAGCGTTCTTGAACTTGGTTGAAGCATGTGTTGATCTGATTTCATTCCTTACCTTATAACAACTTAATCTTGACTTGCAATTATCTAGTTGTGTTTTGCTTGCACACTCATGATCACCATATACATATTTCGATCATCTTCCTCCTTTCACCACTCTTGTTGATCCAAGTAGCTGATCTTTCTTTTGATCAGTTTGCCATATCCACAGCCTATCCTTTTCTTTCAAGCCAATTGATAATTTTTGAGCGGTAGTTCTTTTACCGGATTTTGCTTGGGGAGAACGTGTTAGGTATGAGCCGACAGGATTAAAATCTTGAGTAGTTCTGATTTTCACTTTCAAATCAGATAGGACTAGGTCTGGATTCTTACTTGGGTTTGGTATTGGAATGATTGTGGAAAGAAAGAAGAGAAACAGAAAAAGTTGTGTCTTTAGAAGGAGAATGTTTTTCAAGAAGTTTATACTCTAGTGATTGATTTTTGTGGGGATAGCATTATATACAAAGAATGGTTCTGGGATTTGAAGAAAGAAAAAAAGTTTTGATGTCTTATAACGTAAGAAGAAAGCAGAACCATAGTAAGGAAGAAACCCCTTATCCACTAGTATTGATAAGAAACTTCTCCTAACGCAAAAAGAAAAAAATGGGATTGATGTTGAAGGGTAAACATAGGGATCATTCGGGTTTAGATGATTAGGAGTAAGAACTTGGGAACCATTGGGTAGTCAAGGTTTTATTCCTGTATGTATTTGTTGGTCCTCACCTTTAGCATTCTCCCTAAAACTTAATCCATTTCATTGAGAAATCCTTGTCCTGAAATTGTTTAAACCCTCTTGATTCTCAAAACCTTTTTCTGCCTAACCGAGTGAGTTTGTTAAGCATTGCACAACCAGATTCATATTCTTGAGTAATGAATGTTAAAAGGAATTAATGATTTGAATGCATGTGTAGATCAAGGGATAGAATCAGTTTTGGATTTGACGAGTTTGTCTAAAGTCTTTAAGTAAAGTTCTCTCAACGTGCATCAAAGACTTAGTAACCAGGACACTGATTTTAACTGCTCTATCTTGCAAGTTACACGTTCTGAGACCCCATTTTCAAACCTCTCGTCCACTTTGTTTCTTTTTGCTTTGGTTGAGGGCAAGCAAAGACTAAGTTTGGGGCAGTTGATTAGTCTGTATTTCATCGCGTTTTGAGCATGTATTCATCATCATTCATTTGTTGATTCGCATCATATTGATCACTTTCTGCATGTTTTACATACTTAGGTAGGTTTTATGCATATCATGCATCTTGCATACATTCTGCATATTTGGAGTGTTTCAGGTACTTAGAAGACATGCAGAGCGAAGCAGAGGAACAAGCGTTACTCGACAGACGAGTGATCGGGTGGGACGATCGAGTGAGAACAAGAGATGCGTTGCAGAAACATACTTCACTCGACAGACGTGATCGAGTAAGGTGATCGAGTAGTCGATCGAGTGGTGGATCGAGTAGGGTGATCGAGTGAACCGAAGGAATGCGTCACCACGTGCACACCCGAGTGACACGATCGAGCAAAGCAGAAAAGATGGTGGATGTTCAAAACCATATTGGGGAGCCATAGGTTGATAAGAGCCACCTTGAAAACTGATAAGAAGGTGTAGAGAGTGTCTTCGGGTGGTGCTGGTAGTCTATATTCATCATGAATTGGTTTAGCGAATACATCTACACTATCCAAATATCAAATTGATTAGGTACTCGAGCAGGGAAACCAATTGGGTTGGTCAAGTGTCTCGGTCGATTGCCTGGTCGAGTGGTACCTGAAAATCAAGACAGACAATCAGATAAGCAAACCAAATCAGTATTCATAGTGAAAGTGATATAGAACTTAATCTTGCTAAATTGAAACCCAAACTGGAACAACTTAAACGTCCAAATGGCAGCGGCGCAAAATTGATAACATGTTTTGTGCTGGTTAATGGTATCAATCACCCAGTATAATTGTAGTATAAAAGGGTTTTATCGATCCATAAGGACGCGTGCAAGCAATTTAGATGCAATCAATGATTAACAAGTTAAGGCAAGCATAAAAGGGGTTTTAACTACCAACTACTGAATTAAAAACAAGCAAGAACTAATCAAGACACAACATTAGAACATATATAAAACTACAAAAGCAAGAACATGCAATGAACTATAAATGCAAGAACAGAAATAAAGCAAGGTAATCAATCAATTAAAAAGTGGTTTTTAAGTTCACTAGGTTGCTAAATCAATCAAACACTACTAGTGTTGTTTCCTATACAACAAGCTCATAAGCTAACCAGTCCAATCTCTTGACAAAGGTTATCAAACTCAAATCACTTCATAATCTCAACTTCTGGTTGATGAAACATAAAACGAATAGGCATCAAGACTCAGTTCATTAATTTCAAATAACACTCAAGACACCCAATCTCTTGGGGTAGACATGAAATTCTCTGACATTAGATTATCCGGCAATCCATCGAACACCTCTCGGGCGTGGAAGCCTGAAAGCTAATCACCATTTGATCAGAATAGGATTAGTGTTATATACACTAATCTAGAAGGAAATCTAAACATTTCTACTTATGGGCAACCTAACTACCTAAAGCTCTCCACCTACACATCTACCTCATCCCCAAAACCTAATGAATCTACTAAGATCTAAGATTCATCATCAAGAACACAAACCCAGAAATATCCAAATCATGCATAACTAGACAGATCAAAGAGAGCTGAGTAAAATAATTCAAAGAAGCAACACAAAATACTTAATAGATCAAAAGATATGAAAGTTACAAGATTCCGGAAATTTTAAAGCAAAATGAAGATAAACCCTAATACAATTCAAGATTGTTTTCTTTGGGAAGAGGCACTATTTATAGAAGGCTTAGGAAGCTCTAAAACACTAGCAGACAAAATAGAAAATCGGTTTAATGGTGCTCGATCGGTCTGCTCGGTCGTGCACTCGATCAGTCGGGTCGAATAACTTGATCGGATGGTTGGTCGAGTTGGTGAGATAACATGAGTTTAGATAGGTTTATCCGAGCACCTACTTGAACTGGTAACGGAGCTGGAGGTCGATTGCATTGGTCGGATTGATGGTCGAGTTGCTTCCCAACAGCTTCACTCTACAAACTGGATGTATATGTCCTCACTAGAACAGGTATAACGCTTGAACCATAACTCCGATTGGCCTTAAATCACTACCGTTGCAAAGCTAATGTAACTTCCTATAACTTATATGAAGAACGCGCGAGCCAAATCTACACGGAAGAGTCTCGTTCGAGTCGATTGTCTACCTACTCGTTCGGATCCTTCTTCTAGACTTAGTCGATTAAGCATCTTTTGCTCCTTTTCCCTTTGGTAAACACCTATTTATGCACAAAAACTACAATGCATGCAATGCAAGACCTAGATTCTATAAGTGAAGCAAAACAAGGCATATATGCATAAGTGATCAAGTAATGAGACCTACAATGACAAAAACAATGCTTAAAACTAGTGCTAAAATGAGTAAAATCCAGACACATCAATGTTGGAGAACGGTTCTTCATGTTTGAATTCTTTATTGCTTTTATTCGTTATTCATTGATTCTTTGAAAATACCCTGCTGCCCAATGCTTTTAAATACATAAGTTTAATCTCATTTACTTGCTTTTTTATTTACAAAACTGAACTTTTTTGCTTTAGCTAAGAACGAGTCTCGCAAGTCTTTAGTGTAACCTTGCTCCTTATGGTCTATCCCGCATCTACTTTACTTTGGTTAAGTTATCGGGTTAAATACTCGAGAAATCAAGTTGGCGCCGCTGCCGGGGAGCAATTGCGTTACCTAAACATTTAGGATTAGTTTTTAGTATAGAACATTTTTATTTATACTTACTTATCATCATTTTCGTTCTCTCTTTGGTATTTTCAGGTGTATGACCCGTAGCCCAAAGGCTCATCACATGTCAGAGAATACCAAGCTGATATCGGAAAGTTTGAGAGAGGAAACAGAAAGCAAAGTTAGTACAGGCACAAGCACAAGCAAGGGTTGTTGAAATGGCTGAAGACGGTTAACATACCTCCTATTAACCCCACAATCCACTAGCTGGAGGAAACGCTGCTGCAAATGCTGCTGCTTCACAAGCTATTGCGAAAGCTGAAGCTGCTCGTTTAGCAACACAAAACCACATACCCGTAACAGATCGGCAAACATTGAGTGATCATGATGCTCCTAATGCTGAACATTACCGGGACATATTCCAATATCCTCTATTCCCAGGAATGATTTTGAGATCAAAACTAGGTTGATATCTCTTGTGAAGCAGAATCAGTTCCACAGTCTCACCTCAGAGAATCTAGTCTACCATTTGGATAACTTTGAGGATGTATACACCACGATAAAAATGAATGGGGTACTAGATGATGCTATCAAGTGTAGGCAGTTCATATTCTATTTGGTTGACAAGGCTCACCGTTGGTTTAAGTTGCTGAATTTTGATATTCTGCGAAGTTGGAAGGACTACAAAGCTGTATTCTTAACACAGTACTTCACCCAATCCAGAACAGCCCTTCTGAGGAATAAGATCACTAACTTTTAACAAGGTGGTACCGAGTCTTTCCATGATGCTTGGGAGAGGTTCAAAGATTACTATAGGGAGTGTCCTCATCACGGATTTCCACATGCCACGCTTATCAACACGTTCTACAGAGGATGTGATAAATTTTACAGGGTGGCACTAGACACTGGTAGTGGTGATAATTTTATGACCAAGTCTAATACGGAGGCTGACTTGTTGATTGAGAATCTTGTAGGTAGTAACAATAGCCAAGATATTGACTATGACAGGTCGCAAAGAGGCGGTGGAGGTGAATCGAAACAGATTGCTGATTTGACTAACAAGGTTGAGCAACTTCTTAAGAGAGATCAGAGGATGGTTAACTACTATGATGATAGTGGTGAAGCTCAAGTATACCAAAGGTTCAGTGGAGACGGTTCAGAAGATTTTCAAGCTGAGTTGAACTATGTCAATAACTTTCAGGGAAACTATCAGAATAAGGGGTTGAATCAGAACTACAGGAATAAGCCTAACCTCTCTTACAAAAGTACTAATGTGAATAATCTACAAGATCAGGTGTATCCAGTGCAGATGGGATCTCAGGGTCAGCAGTTTCAGCCTAAGAGTTTTTCACCAGGGCATGGAAGTTTCAGCAACAAGGTGTTTGTACCTAAACCATAGGTCGCTGGTCAAAGTGGTTTTCAGCAGAAACCCCAGTTCAATAACTTCCACGGAGAAGCACCTAAGAACAGATGATGCGACAAATTCTTGAAGGCTAGAAAAAAATGCAGATGATATCAATGTCAAGGTTGATAGCATGTACAATGACCTTTATGGAAAATTTGAGTCACTTGCTTCACATGTTAATACGCTTGAGAATCAAGTAGCCTAGATAGCTGCTGCTTTTACAAGGCCAATGGGAGTTCTTCCGGGTAAACCAGTAGCGAACCCGAAGGACTACAATGGTAGTAAGGAGTATGTCCAAGCCATCTCGCTGAGAAGTGGTAAACAGCTCAACTCAACTCAATTATCACTGGTTGAAGAAGCTGAGAAGGAAGTTCCAGAGAAAGGAGAGACTAAAAAAGGTGCACCACCCCCTTATGTGCCTAAGTTGCCTTTCCCAGGTTGTTTGAGGAAGACTCAGAGAGAAAAAGAGTATGCTCAGTTTGACGAGATTATGAGGGAGCTTTAAGTTAAGCTTCCATTCCCTGAGTTGGTTATGAAAATTCTTACCTACAAGAAACATTTAAAAGACATTCTAACTAATAAGAAGACTCTTGAAGAAGGAGCCGTGTTGATTAGTCATGAGTGTAGTGCTATTCTCTAGAATATTTTGCCTAAGAAGATGGAGGATCCCTGTAGTTTTGTGGTGCCTAGTAGGATTGAGAACACACTTTTGATAGATGTCTCTGTGATTTGGGAGCAAGAGTAAGTTTGATGCCACTCAACTAAGATGTCTTCGATACTTGCTGATCGATCAATGCGTTTTCCTGTTGGAGTAGCTGAGGATGTGCATGTACGGGTTGGAAATTTCTATATTCCAACTGATTTTGTCATCATTAAGCTTGATGAGGAGCCAAGAGACGCACTCATTTTTCGTAGACCATTCCTAAACAGATGGAGCCTTGATAGATGTGAGGAAAAGCAAGATTAAACTACAGATTGGTGATTTTGTCCAAGAGTTAGTTATGGAGAGAGTGATGTCTAAACCCACCATTGAAGGTCAAACATTCTAGATTGATATAGTGGTCGAGCTAGCTGATGAGCTCCTTGAAGAGTTGAGTATAGAAAGTCCTCTTCAAATTGCCATGATAAAGGAAAATGATCAGTTTGGGTACCTTGGTTAAGCAACAACTGGGTTTGCTAAGATGCTGGATTTTACACCACCAATGAGTAAAGAGGTGGAAATTTCTGAGTTTGAGAATTCTGAGGGAGAGAACGCTGCGATGATTGGAGCGAACTGAAAGCTACAAAAGTGGAACTAAAACCACTTTCTGCAGGGCTAAGGTACGCGTGATAATAAATGTTGAGTTGAACAATTTGGAGAGTGTCTTGCTGTTGTGTGAGTTGAGAAAGTACAAAAAAGCCTTGGGCTATTCTCTTGATGATATCACATGCATCTCTCTCACTCTATGTATGCACTGGATATATCTGAAAGATGAATCAATGACTTCTGCAAAACATTAGAGACAGTTAAACCCAAATCTCAGAGACGTTGTAAAGAAAAAGATAATAAAACTTCTAGATGCGGGTGTCATCTATCCTATCTCTTATAGTACTTGGGTGAGCCTGGTCCATGTAGTGCCCAAGAAAGGTTGTGTCACTTGATTAAAAATGACAAGAATGAACTGATACTAACAAGAACTATCACAGGACACCGTATGTGCACTAATTATCGAAAACTTAACTCTACAACCCGTAATGATCATTTCCTACTACCCTTTATTGATCAAATGCTTGAAAGACTGTCAAAACATCCATATTACTGATTCCATAACGCGTATTCCGGATTATTTAAAATCCCGATCCATCCCGATGATCAAGAGAAAACCACCTTTACTTGTCCTTATGGTACTTCTGCTTATCATAGAATGCCTTTTAGATTATGTAATGCCCCTGCTACTTTTTAGCATTGCATGATGTCTATCTTTAGTAATATGATTCAGGATTTCATGGAGATTTTTATGGATGATTTTTTTGCGCATCGTATGTCTTTTGCTGCTTGTTTGTCTAATCTTTGTAGGGTGCTTCAGCGTTGCGAGGAGAAACACTTGGTCTTAAATTGGGAGAAATGTCATTTCATGGTGTGACATGGCATTATACTTGGGCACATGATTTCATAAAAGGGTATTGAGGTTGATAGAGCTAAGATTGAAGTCATGATGAGTATGCAACCACCGAATTATGTGAAACAGAGTCATGAGCTCTCTGGGACATGATGGGTTCTACAGTAGTTTCATCAAAGATTTTTTCGAGATTGTTAGACCTCTCACGCAGTTTTTGTGCAAGGAACAGAAGTTTGAGTTCAATGAGAGCTGTTTGCAGGCATTCGAAACGATTAAGGAGTCTTTAGTGAGTGCTCCTGATACTAGGATTTTTCTATCAATTACCCTAAAGTACTATCATGTCATTGCAGTACAATAGGTATCAATCCAATCAGGTGTGATGCTAGCAATCAGGATATATATTAGAAATGATTAAGTCAAGCAAGCATAAATGATTTTTAGTTTTCATTGATCCTAAGCGAACATGTTAAACATGTGACAAATGTAAGGCTGTAAAACATTGACTACCATGCATAAACTAAAACGTACTGATTATTGATACTGGGAAAAAGACAAAGCAGAACAAGTAAATAACGAGAGAATTAAACAGAAAGCACAAATGGATAGAAGATCCTGAGGATGAGGTTATTGATGTAGGTGGAGTATGCTAATCTACTTCGGATGTTTATCAAATTGCAAACATACTAATCCCTAGACAATGAACTTATAATACTAGTCAATCCAATCTCTTGGCAGAAACTATCAAGTTTACAACACTTCCTAATCTCAATTCTCATTGATGAAACATGTAGTAAACATGCATAAAGAACAGCTCATTAATGTCAATAGACATCTTAGACAACCAATCTCTTGGGCTAAGCATGTAAATCTCTGGCACTAGTTGGTTCAGACATTTAACCATACACCTTTCGGGCATGAAATGTCTATGACCTAGTTCCAATTGATCAGAGAAGAACTAGCTAATAAAACTCTAATCCAGAAGGGAAACAATACGAATCTAACATAAACACCCTAGCAAACTAACATCCTCCACCTAATCTATCCCATCCTCAAGAACCCTAACACTACTCAGGCACAGAAATCATGTTAAACATCATGAAACCAGAAACGTTCAAAACATGCATAATAATAAAGATGACAGGAATATAAACAATAATGATCAAAGAACTAAGTGCAAAATCAAAATAACTTCAAAGAAATCTAAATTACAATTGTCTGGATTGTTTGGTGGCTAACAGCAAAAACCTAAGGGTAAAAACTCGATCCCCTCGGCAATCCAAATGAGACATATTTATAACAATGTTTGGGAAAACCTTAAAACATAAAACGACAACGTAAAAGCGGTTTAAAAGTTGTTGTGATTAAGTTGGTCGAGTGAGCATCTTCTCTGCTTTGCTCGATCGTGTCACTCGAGTGTGCACGTCGAGTGACGGTTGTTTCGCATTGCTTCGGTTCACTCGATCACCCTACTCGATCAAACGCTCGATCCGCTACTCGATCACCCTACTCGATCACGTCTGTCGAGTGAAGTATGTTTCTGTAACGTATCCCTGCTTCTCACTCATCCCTGCTTCTCACTCGATCGTCCCACTCGATCATATGCATGTCGAGTAACGCTTGTTCCTCTGCTTCGCCATGCATGTCTCCTAAGTACCTGAAACACTCCAAATATGCAGAATGTATGCAACACATGCATGATATGCATAAAACCTACCTAAGTATGTAAAACATGTAGAAAGGGATCAATACGATGTGAATCAACAAGTGAATGATGCTGAAAAGATGATGAATGCATGCTCAAAAAGTGATGAAATACAGACTTATCAGCTCCCATTGTGCAACCACCAGATTGGGAGCTACCTTTTAAGGTGATGTCTGATGCCAGTGAATATGATGTGGACGCTGTTTTGAGACAGCAAAAATATAAGAATTTGCATGCTATTTACTATGCTAATCGCACATTTGATGGAGCACAAGTAAATTATGCCACCACAGAGAAAGAGCTCCTTGCAATTGTGTGTGCTTTTGAGAAGTTTAGATCATATTTGGTTGGGTTTAAAGTCCTTTTTTACACGGATCATGTTGTTTGAGATACTTGTTGTCTAAAAAAGATGCCAAGCCGAGATTATTGAGATGCATACTCTTGCTGCACGAGTTTGACTTGGAGATCAAAGACAAGAAAGGTATTGAGAACAGGATAGCTTATAACTTGTCAAGACAATGAGTTGAATAAGAGATCCCATGCGAGATACCCTTCCAAGAGAAGAGATAGTATCAATTGAAGACTGTTACATTGCTGAAGAGCTAGCCACATAACCACTCTTGAGCTCATGACAATACACACTGGGAGAGTAATTTACTGTGGTATGCTGATTTTGCTAATTACTTGTATTGTGATGTCCCACCTCCTGATTTCACCACAAAGAAGAAGTTTCTAAGAGATGTTCGGCATTACTACTAGGACGAGCCTAATCTATACAAGAAGTGTGCTGACAACCTTCTCAGAAGATGTATTCCAGAGAGTGAAGTTGATGGCGTATTTCACCATTGTCACACCTCATATTATGCAGGAGACGTTGCTTCTTTCAAGACTACTACTAAAGTTCTCCAAACTTGTTTTTGGTGGCCTACTTTGCTCATAGCCACTCAAGGGTTTGTTGGAAGGTGTGATACCTTCTAGCGCAAAGGTAATATAAGCAGGAGAAATAAAATACCTCATAATTTCATTATCAAAGTGGAGGTGTTTGACGTGTGGGGAATTGACTTCATGGGTCCTTTTCCATCATCTTATGGGAATGAGTATATCTTGGTTGTTGTAGATTATGTTTCTAAATAGGTTGAAGTCATAGCCGTCCATAGAATAATGCTACAGTGGTGCTTAAGATGGTTAAAAAGATCATCTTCCTAAGATTCGGGGTTCCAAGAGTGGTGATTCGTGATGGTGGAAAGCATTTCAGTAATGAAGTTTTTGCAAACTTTTTGGTGTACCATGGTGTCAAGCACAAGGTAGCCACGCCTTATCATCCTCAAACATATGGCCGAGTGGAACTTTCAAACTGGGAGATTAAGGGGATTCTAGAGAAGACTATGGGTAAATCCAGAAAAGATTGGGCTGCAAAACTCGATGATGCTCTTTAGGCATATAAAACAGCCTTCAAAACTCCCATTTGAACTACACCGTTCAACCTCATCTATGGAAAGTCTTGTCATTTACCGGTAGAGTTGGAGTACAAAGCTTTGTGGGCAACAAAATTGATGAACTTCGACATTAAGCATGCAGTAGAGCGACGTTTGGGATTTACATTATACGCAACAAAAGCACCTAAAGTACTATAATAATGGTAGAGTAAGGGGTGGCCCCAAAGCTGAATTGACCGGGGGTGCTTGGTGAAAGCTCTAGTAGATAGCCACTCCCTTCTAAGGGTACTGTATGAAGAACCCTCGGATACGTTCGAAGGAACGAAGGTACGGTCGAGGATCGATGAACGGCTCGGAGACTGTCGAGCGAACGATGCGGTTGATGCGGGATGGGAGAACTCGCTCGTACGAATGAGAGATGCTCTCGGTGGATGAACGATGGAGTGATTCAACGACACACGAGTGATGGTGAGCTCGTGATACGGTTGACCCGACGATGATAGAGCCCGGCTCGATCGTTCGACGAGGGTTTTCAAACTTTGCTCGGCGTGAGGCCTTTGTAAGAGAAACGAAGAAATGACGCAAGAGAGAACTTTAGGGTTTTGATTCAAGCAAGCGTGCGTATTACAAGGGTTGAACAGCCTTTAAATAGGCGCGATCGAGAGAAGGAGCCTATTCTTGCCCTAGGCCACGTGTGTGGTCGAGCGGCTTACAACACTTGTAACAAAAGGACAAAAATTACTAACGTTCGAAATTTAAAAGGTAAGGATAGGATTCACGCGTCTTGGGTAAACGCGGGAATGCGCTAGGATTAACTGCCTCGTTAAAACCTTCTCGGTAAAACCCATTGGGATAAAAACCGAGGTAGGAAAAAGAGTACAGCCTCTCACTAACGACTTAAACGTCTTCACCAATGGTGATGGTGAAGACCATCCATGATGGCCCTTCGTCTTGACTTGATGGATTGTCGAGGACGTGCTTGTCCGAGGCATGATCATGGACGTACTCTTGAAGGAAGAGGTTGAATTGATCTCGCGTGTTCTTCTACATGCGTCGGCTTATCGTGGTCGCTCCTTGGTTGAGAATTGGGACTTTGGGTCAAGTCATTGATCGGGTTTGTTGGATGCCTTCGGTCATTCCTCCCGATCCATCCGTGTCTCGAGCGGTCGATACTTGTCCCGTCTCGGCCGTCGTCCGTTTGTTCGTGTGTCTCGTTCCTCCGTTCCATGCTGTCGCTGCTCAAGGTCACATCACTGTACGTGAGACTTCAACATCATATAGCTCCATCCCGAGCTTTCGTCCTCAACCCTTGTCAATAGATCACTATCTATGCATGTATTTTAAGTATGGGCTCTCTAATCTTTTACTTTTCGGGAGATGCCCGCCCGTAGGGCCCGACCTGCTTCTCGCCCGAAAGAACCGCTCACTAGCTAGCCGGACTAGATAGGGCGCCCGTTCAGCTTAATGAGTTAGATGTGTTTCGTTTGAATACTTATGAGAGCTCTCGCATCTATCAAGAGAGAACCAAACCTCTTCATGACAAGACGATAATCTTGAAGAAGTTAATTGAAGGTGATAAGGTGCTCATATTGAACTCTCGGCTTAAGCTATTAAATGGATAACTTTGTCAAGATGGTCTGGTCCTTTCGTGATTAAGGAAGTAAGGTCTAATGGTTATGTGGTGCTGTTGAGTAACAATGGTGAACCATTGGCTGCAAATGGACAGACACTAAAACCGTATCTAGTAGAGCCAAATTCTAAAGACGTCACTACGATTCCTTTTACAGAACTCGGTCAAGCTTAAGAGCTCATTACGGTCAAGGTAAAGACCTTAAACAACAACTTTGTAGGAGGCAACTCACCAGGTATCTTGTATATATTTTTGTTTCATTGTTTTCAAACCTATTCATTTCATGTTTATTTTTTGCATTGATTTCACTCTGCTGGAAGTGTAGGATGGAAAAGTCCAACTCAGACCGATCAATCCATATTGTTTAATGCTCCTTTTTATTTTTCTATGTGCAGGAGAAGAGGATTGATTGGTCCCTCTTGTGGATCGATCGATCTAAAACGTTGTGCCAGACCAAGGAGCTGTCAACCGATCAGTCGTTTCATCGATCATCATTACGTGGGATACAGAAAAGCGGATCGATTGGTCCATGTGTTGGATCGATATATCCAAATCGTTCTGCCAGACCAGGGAGCAAACAACCGATCGGTCGTTTTGTCGGTCCGAGGTATGTTTTTGAACCAAAATTGACCAAAAATCGAAATTGAACTAAGTTTACTAAAATTAAACTGGTCTAAACTGGTTACAATCCTTAAAATCGGGCAATGAGAGATCAAAGCTTCATAATTTTCGATTTTGTTGTTGTTCTTCTTCTTGAAGAACACTTAGAACACCAAAATTAATTTGTTCATAATTCTCTCGATTCTTAACGGATTTTGTCAATTTTTGGCTCTAACCCACTCGATTTTTCACCCTTTTTCTGTTTGTGGTGGTGTTTTTGTCGGTATGTGATAAGTCTGTATTTTATCGCGTTTTGAGCATGTATTCATCATCATTCATTTGTTGATTCGCATCATATTGATCACTTGCTAAATGTTTTACATATTTAGGTAGGTTTTATGCATATCATGCATGTCTTGCATACATTCTGCATATTTGGAGTGTTGCAGGTACTTAGGTGACATGCAGATCGAAGCATAGGAACAAGCGTTACTCGACAAACGAGTGATCGGGTGGGACGATCGAGTGAGAAGCAGAGATGCGTTGTAGATGCATACTTCACTCGACAGACGTGATTGAGTAGGGTGATCATGTAGCCGATCGAGTGGTGGATCGAGTGAACTAAAGGAATGCAAAATAGGATCAACCGTCACTCGACGTGCACACCCGAGTGACAAGATCGAGCAAAGCAGAAAAGATGCTCACTCGAGATGCTCACTTGACCAACTTAGTCCCAACAACTCTTAAACCGCGTCTCACTTTGTCGTTTTCTGTTTTTAAGTTTTGCCCAAACATTGCTATAAATAGGTCTCTTTTTGCATTGCCCAAGGGATCGAGTTTTGACCCTTAGGTTTTTGTTGTTAGCCACCAAACAATCCAGAGAATTGTATTTCAGATTTCTTTTAAGTTATTAAGAGTTTGCACTTAGTTCTTCGATCATTGTTGTTTATCTTCCCGTCATCTTTATTATTATGCATGTTTTGAATAATTCTGGTTTTATGATGTTTAACATGATTTCTTTGTCTAAGTACTGTTAGGGTTATTGAGGATGGGATAGATTAGGTGGAGGATGCTAGTTTGCTAGGGTGTTTATGTTAGATTCGTTTTGTTTCCCTTCTGGATTAGAGTTTTATTAGCTAGTTCTTCTCTGATCAATTGGAACTAGGTTATAGACATTTCATGCCCGAAAGGTGTATGATGAAATGTTTGAACCTACTAATGCTAGAGATTTACATGCTTAGCCCAAGAGATTGGTTTTCTAAGATGTTTTTTGACATTAATGAGCTGTTTCTTTATGCCTGTTTACTACATGTTTCATCAATGAGAATTGAGATTAGGAAGTGTTGTAAACTTGATAGTTTCTGCCAAGAGATTGGATTAACTAGTATTAGAAGTTCATTGTCTAGGGATTGGTATGTTTGCAGTTTAATAAACACCCAAAGTAGATTAGCATACTCCACCTACATCAATAACCTCATCCTCAGGATTTTCTATCCATTTGTGTTTTCTGCTTCATTTCATTTGTCATTTGCAAGTTTGTTCTGTACTTGGAATTAATAGCTATTTCGTTTCTGTTTATGCATGATAGTCTATGTTTTGCAACCTTACATTTATCGCATGTTTAACATGTTCGCTAAGGATCATTGAAAACCAAAAAACATTTATACTTCGCTTGCTTTAATCATTTCTTATACATCTTGATTACTAGCATCACACCTGATTAGACTGATACCTATTGTACTGCAATGACATGATAGTATTCTAGGGTAATTGAAAGAAAAATCCTAGTATCAATTTGGCGCCGCTGCCATTTGGATGTTTGTTTGTTACATTTGAGATTTCAGACTTGATAAGATCAAGTTCTTATTCATCATTCACTAAAGTTACTCACTTTGTTCTTTCTGCTTGTCTATTTATTCAGGTACAACTCTTGCTCAATTGCTCATACTCGACTGACACACTCAACCATCTCGCGAGCTAAGTTGAATTGAGTTCTATGCACACACGGTCGCAAGGCATAGAAAACTTGCTCCAGCCCTCCGACTTTATTGATCTTTTGGTACCTGCATCAAGACAGCAACGCAACAGAGTTACACCACAACAAGTTGAGATGGAAAACCATGAACAACCACCTCCTCCACGAGCACCTACACGGATTGGAGCCAGTGATTCTCCATGCAACCATACCCATCGTTAGGGTATAGTGCCTCCAGCCGTGCAGAACAACAACTTTGAGATCAAGAGTGGTCTGATCTCCATGGTCCAGCAGAATAAATTTCATGGTATGCCTATGGAAGACCCCTTGGATCACTTCGATGAGTTCGATCGTCTCTACAGTCTCACCAAGATCAATGGGGTCAGTGAGGACGATTTCAAGCTACGTCTCTTTCCATTCTCTCTCGGTGACAAAGCTCATCAATAGGAGAAAACTCTTCCTCCAGGATCTATCACTTCCTGGGATCAATGCAAGCAGTCGTTTCTTGCCAAGTTTTTCTCCAACTCCAGAACTGCACGTCTGCGCAATGAGATCTCTGGGTTCACTCAGAAGAATGGTGAAACACTCTGTGAAGCATGGGAGCGCTTTAAAAGTTAACAGTCTCAGTGCCCCCACCATGGCTTCACCAAGGAGTCTCTCCTCAGTACTCTTTACTGGGGCGTTCTCCCAAAGATCCGGATGTTACTTGACACTGCCAGCAATGGAAACTTTCTGAACAAGGACGTCAATGATGGTTGGGAGCTTGTTGAGAACCTATCCTAGTCTGATGGCAACTACAATGACGACTATGATATAACCATCAGGGCAAACACAAATATTGATGAGAAGTACAAGAAAGAGATGAAAGCTGTGAATGATAAGCTGGACAAACTCTTGATGAGCCAGCAGAGGAACATTCATTTTGTCTCTGAAGAAGAGCCTTACCAGATTCTGGATTGGGAGGGAGAACAATCTAAGGAGATAAGCTCTGTCCAGAACCAAGGTGGATACAACAAGGGATACAACCCCTATATGCAGAATCCCAATATGTCTTCTTAAAGCACCAATCTCCCTCAGGCCGTGCTTTCACTACTCGACCAGGCCTCAATCGGTAGGATTCAGTCGAGTGCGCATCCTTCACTCGAGCATAAATGCTAGATACTCACTCGACCGTAAAGAGAAAAAGTGGTAAATTTGATAAGTGTTACCTTTCATTGCTTCTCTCTTACAAATTTGCTCATCTCTCTTGATACTTGGCACACTAACCGGCTAATTTTTAGCTTTGAGTTCTAACTGTTTCAGTATCACAATGCCAAGAGATTTGTTGCATGAAATGCGTGAGAAGTATGGTTGTAAACCAACAGAGCGTGCATCTCCTCAGTCTATGTCCAAGGTCTATATGGAGAAGAAGAAAGCTGCATATGAGAGAGCATCTGGTGTTGGTCCTTCTCAGGTAATAAGCAGAGCCAATAAGTCTTCGCGTAAGAAACTAATGGAGCTGCAGAATGACGACAGTGATTATGAGCTTGAAGAGCATCCATCTGTCCCAGCTTGCAAGTCAGTGAAGAAGATGAAGACAGAGAAGTGGTTAGCCCCGGGAGCGTATTACAAGCTGTTTCAGCAGCATGAGCTTCAGGGCACGAGGTACCCTTGCCTGTAGACAATGGATGAGCTGGCTATCTCCGATGATGTCGGGTATATGTTCGATCATTGTCATCTCAGCACTCTTATGACTAGTCCGTGAAACGCATACAGAGAGGAGACAATCCAATTCCTCTGTACGCTTGCCATACATCTTTATGAGGATGATACAGACATAGAGTCAAATGGAGGATTGGGATACATCACCTTCACTATCCATGATCATGAGTATCTACTGACCATCAGAGAGCTAGAAGGTTTGTTTGGATTCCCTAATGGAACAGGGACTGGGAAAAGGATTGATAGGGATGAATTGTTGGCTCTTGGGGAAACAATTGGGAATGAGAAGAAGTTTGCTTCATCTAGGACCAAGAGCAACCACATCAGAAGGTCAGTTATCCGCTAATTCCATCGATCAATTGCAAACGTGTTCTTCGCGAGGGAGACAACAGGAACACTAATCAACGGGGAGCTGGAGATGGGACACTATTGCGAGGTGATACAACTGATACATCACCCTCGTTCACTCTGTTGCACCAGCTACTCAGTTACAGAACTTGGGTAGTGAAGTTGAGCAGCTGCAGAACTCAAGGATTTATGTGCATGAGAGGGTTGGTGACTGTTATTTTAGAAGCTTGTAGCGTCCCGCTAAGTTCAGAGCCTATTGCACCGAGATTCATAGACATTCAGAATTTGAGGCAAGCTCAATTGTTGCATAAGGAGAAACGCAACGGGTTATATATGTACTACTTCACTCACCCGGTACTTGGTGACGCGCGATTTTTGCTTCCTTGTAATTCTTTCACTAGGATACTCGAAGGAAGCAACATTGAGTTTGCACCTCCACACAACAGATGGTGAGGAAGCAATGGAGGTATCTGAGAAAGAGGATGATCAGATGGAAGAGGATTCAGATGAGTACAGACCAGAGAGGTACCACTTCAAGGACTACACAGCGCCTAGACAAGGAAAAAGTTTGGTAAGGCTCCTAAGCGTATATGTACACTACAGAAGTAGAACATGTTGCAAGATAAGGCCATAAGATCTATGAAGTCAAAGATGAAGAGCTTCATGAGTAAGTTCAGCTACGCCTCTACAACCACAACATTTGAAGATACTACTCCGTAGGATGCTAGAGCAGTTCAACGCTGTTTGTCCACGAGTGATGTCCCAGCACGCTACAGACCTCCTTCTCCATCACGTCATTCAGCCTATGAGTATAGGGAGCAGAATGTTTCTTCTTCTCCTCCGAGACAGTCCTCCCCTGAGCTTAGGGCTAGCAAGAAGAAGGAGAAAAGGAAAAAGAAGAAGGCAGCAAGACGGAAGGCAAAAGCTAGTTCATCAAACTTGCAAGACGAGCATCACGTTGAGGATTTGACCATGGATCAAGCCGAGGATCACATTGAGGACCTGACTGTCGATCCAGGTGCGTATCACTTCCAAGACCTTACTGAGGATCCGGTCGAGCAGAACGTTGAGCAACCAGCAGAGGCTCCTCCTACGCAGCCTGCACCAGGTGCTTATACAAGCGAGTCCATGACTCAATACCTGGACTGCTATTTTCAGTAAGGTACCACTCCAAACCTTCATTTGTATATACCAATGCATTTTCATATTTTTGTTTGTTTGATTCTCAAACCAACTCTCAAATTTTTATTACACAAGGGACTGTGTAATTTAAGTTTGGGGGAGGGTTTGGGATGACATTTGATATTGTGTTCTCTTTTCTTATTTCAAATTTTTAGCATATACTCTGCATTCATATATGTGTATTGAAAACCCCAAAAAATTTGAAAAATTTTCAGAAAAATCTTTAAAAACAGAGTGATCATGTAGCTTGCATTTGCATATTAGGATTGAGTCTAGATTCTTTCATGTAGGATTGTTGCATTAGCATAGGGGGCGATGATGATTTACACCTTGTTGACGTGCTATGATTCACTAGTTGAGATCAATGCCTTGGTTGTTAGCTCTTTGATACATGATGACTGAACTTGAAGTAAGCCCGTAACAAATTTTGAATTTATGAAGAGCGTTCTTGAACTTGGTTGAAGCATGTGTTGATCTGATTTCATTCCTTACCTTATAACAACTTAATCTTGACTTGCAATTATCTGGTTGTGTTTTGCTTGCATACTCATGATCACCATATACATATTTCGATCATCTTCCTCCTTTTACCACTCTTGTTGATCCAAGTAGCTGATCTTTCTATTGATCAGTTTGTCATACCCACAGCCTATCCTTTTCTTTCAAGCCAATTGATAATTTTTGAGCGGTAGTTCTTTTACCGGATTTTGCTTGGGGAGAACGTGTTAGGTATGAGCCGATAGGATTAAAATTTTGAGTAGTTCTGATTTTCACTTTCAAATCAGATAGGACTAGGTCTGGATTCTTACTTGGGTTTGGGATTGGAATGATTGTGGAAAGAAAGAAGAGAAACAGAAAAAGTTGTGTCTTTAGAAGGAGAATGTTTTTCAAGAAGTTTATACTCTAGTGATTCATTTTTGTGGGGATAGCATTATATACAAAGAATGGTTCTGGGATGTGAAGAAAAAAAAAAGTTTTGATGTCTTATAACGTAAGAAGAAAGCAGAACCATAGTAAGGAAGAAACCCCTTATCCATTAGTATTGATAAGAAACTTCTCCTAACGCAAAAAGAAAAAAATGGGATTGATGTTGAAGGGTAAACATAGGGATCATTCGGGTTTAGATGATTAGGAGTAAGAACTTGGGAACCATTGGGTAGTCAAGGTTTTATTCCTGTATGTATTTGTTGGTCCTCACCTTTAGCATTCTCCCTAAAACTTAATCCATTTCATTGAGAGATCCTTGTCCTGAAATTGTTTAAACCCTCTTGATTCTCAAAACCTTTTTCTGCCTAACCGAGTGAGTTTGTTAAGCATTGCACAACCATATTCATATTCTTGAGTAATGAATGTTAAAAGGAATGAATGATTTGAATGCATGTGTAGATCAAGGGATAGAATCAGTTTTGGATTTGACGAGTTTGTCTAAAGTCTTTAAGTAAAGTTCTCTCAACGTGCATCAAAGACTTAGTAACCAGGACACTGATTTTAACTGCTCTATCTTGCAAGTTACACGTTCTGAGACCCCATTTTCAAACCTCTCGTCCACTTTGTTTCTTTTTGCTTTGGTTGAGGGCAAGCAAAGACTAAGTTTGGGGGAGTTGATAAGTCTGTATTTCATCGCGTTTTGAGCATGTATTCATCATCATTCATTTGTTGATTCGCATCATATTGATCACTTTCTTCATGTTTTACATACTTAGGTAGGTTTTATGCATATCATGCATTTCTTGCATACATTCTGCATATTTGGAGTGTTTCAGGTACTTAGAAGACATGCAGAGCGAAGCAGAGGAACAAGCGTTACTCGACAGACGAGTGATCGGGTGGGATGATCGAGTGAGAAGCAGAGATGCGTTGCAGAAACATACTTCACTCGACAGACGTGATCGAGTAAGGTGATCGAGTAGCCGATCGAGTGGTGGATCGAGTAGGGTGATCAAGTGAACCGAAGGAATGCAAAACAGGATCAACCGTCACCACGTGCACACCCGAGTGACACGATCGAGCAAAGCAGAAAAGATGCTGGATGTTCAAAACCATATTGGGGAGCCATAGGTTGATAAGTGCCACCTTGAAAACTGATAAAAAGGTGTAGAGAGTGTCTTCGGGTGGTGCTGGTAGTCTATATTCATCATGAATTGGTTTAGCGAATACATCTACACTATCCAAATATCAAATTGATTAGGTACTCGAGCAGGGAAACCAATTGGGTTGGTCGAGTGTCTCGGTCGATTGCCTGGTCGATTGCCTGGTCGAGTGGTACCTGAAAATCAAGACAGACAATCAGATAAGCAAATTAAATCAGTATTCATAGTGAAAGTGATATAGAACTTAATCTTGCTAAATTGAAATCCAAACTGGAACAACTTAAACGTCCAAATGGCAGCGGCGCCAAATTGATAACATGTTTTGTGCTGGTTAATGGTATATACAGAGTGATCATGTAGCTTGCATTTGCATATTAGGATTGAGTCTAGATTCTTTCATGTAGGATTGTTAAATTAGCATAGGGGGCGATGATGATTTACACCTTGTTGACTTGCTATGATTCACTAGTTGAGATCAATGCCTTGGTTGTTAGCTCTTTGATGCATGATGACTGAACTTGAAGTAAGCCCGAAACAAATTTTGAATTTATGAAGAGCGTTCTTGAACTTGGTTGAAGCATGTGTTGATCTGATTTCATTCCTTACCTTATAACAACTTAATCTTGACTTGCAATTATCTGGTTGTGTTTTGCTTGCATACTCATGATCACCATATACATATTTCGATCATCTTCCTCCTTTTACCACTCTTGTTGATCCAAGTAGCTGATCTTTCTATTGATCAGTTTGTCATACCCACAGCCTATCCTTTTCTTTCAAGCCAATTGATAATTTTTGAGCGGTAGTTCTTTTACCGGATTTTTCTTGGGGAGAACGTGTTAGGTATGAGCCGATAGGATTAAAATCTTGAGTAGTTCTGATTTTCACTTTCAAATCAGATAGGACTAGGTCTGGATTCTTACTTGGGTTTGGGATTGGAATGATTGTGGAAAGAAAGAAGAGAAACAGAAAAAGTTGTGTCTTTAGAAGGAGAATGTTTTTCAAGAAGTTTATACTCTAGTGATTCATTTTTGTGGGGATAGCATTATATACAAAGAATGGTTCTGGGATGTGAAGAAAGAAAAAAAGTTTTGATGTCTTATAACGTAAGAAGAAAGCAGAACCATAGTAAGGAAGAAACCCCTTATCCATTAGTATTGATAAGAAACTTCTCCTAACGCAAAAAGAAAAAAATGGGATTGATGTTGAAGGGTAAACATAGGGATCATTCGGGTTTAGATGATTAGGAGTAAGAACTTGGGAACCATTGGGTAGTCAAGGTTTTATTCCTGTATGTATTTGTTGGTCCTCACCTTTAGCATTCTCCCTAAAACTTAATCCATTTCATTGAGAGATCCTTGTCCTGAAATTGTTTAAACCCTCTTGATTCTCAAAACCTTTTTCTGCCTAACCGAGTGAGTTTGTTAAGCATTGCACAACCATATTCATATTCTTGAGTAATGAATGTTAAAAGGAATGAATGATTTGAATGCATGTGTAGATCAAGGGATAGAATCAGTTTTGGATTTGACGAGTTTGTCTAAAGTCTTTAAGTAAAGTTCTCTCAACGTGCATCAAAGACTTAGTAACCAGGACACTGATTTTAACTGCTCTATCTTGCAAGTTACACGTTCTGAGACCCCATTTTCAAACCTCTCGTCCACTTTGTTTCTTTTTGCTTTGGTTGAGGGCAAGCAAAGACTAAGTTTGGGGGAGTTGATAAGTCTGTATTTCATCGCGTTTTGAGCATGTATTCATCATCATTCATTTGTTGATTCGCATCATATTGATCACTTTCTTCATGTTTTACATACTTAGGTAGGTTTTATGCATATCATGCATTTCTTGCATACATTCTGCATATTTGGAGTGTTTCAGGTACTTAGAAGACATGCAGAGCGAAGCAGAGGAACAAGCGTTACTCGACAGACGAGTGATCGGGTGGGACGATCGAGTGAGAAGCAGAGATGCGTTGCAGAAACATACTTCACTCGACAGACGTGATCGAGTAAGGTGATCGAGTAGCCGATCGAGTGGTGGATCGAGTAGGGTGATCAAGTGAACCGAAGGAATGCAAAACAGGATCAACCGTCACCACGTGCACACCCGAGTGACACGATCGAGCAAAGCAGAAAAGATGCTGGATGTTCAAAACCATATTGGGGAGCCATAGGTTGATAAGTGCCACCTTGAAAACTGATAAGAAGGTGTAGAGAGTGTCTTCGGGTGGTGCTGGTAGTCTATATTCATCATGAATTGGTTTAGCGAATACATCTACACTATCCAAATATCAAATTGATTAGGTACTCGAGCAGGGAAACCAATTGGGTTGGTCGAGTGTCTCGGTCGATTGCCTGGTCGATTGCCTGGTCGAGTGGTACCTGAAAATCAAGACAGACAATCAGATAAGCAAATTAAATCAGTATTCATAGTGAAAGTGATATAGAACTTAATCTTGCTAAATTGAAATCCAAACTGGAACAACTTAAACGTCCAAATGGCAGCGGCGCCAAATTGATAACATGTTTTGTGCTGGTTAATGGTATCAATCACCCAGTATAATTGTAGTATAAAGGGCTTTATCGATCCATAAAGACGCGTGCAAGCAATTTAGATGCAATCAATGATTAACAAGTTAAGACAAGCATAAAAGGGGTTTTAACTACCAACTACTAAATTAAAAACAAGCAAGAACTAATCAAGACACAACATTAGAACATATATAAAACTACAAAAGCAAGAACATGCAATGAACTATAAATGCAAGAACAGAAATAAAGCAAGGTAATCAATCAATTAAAAAGAGGTTTTTAAGTTCACTAGGTTGCTAAATCAATCAAACACTACTAGTGTTGTTTCCTATACAACAAGCTCATAAGCTAACCAGTCCAATCTCTTGACAAAGGTTATCAAACTCAAATCACTTCATAATCTAAACTTCTGGTTGATGAAACATAAAACTAATAGGCATCAAAACTCAGTTCATTAATTTCAAATAACACTCAAGACAACCAATCTCTTGGGGTAGACATGAAATTCTCTGACATTAAATTATCCGGCAATCCATCGAACACCTCTCGGGCGTGGAAGCCCGAAAGCTAATCACCATTTGATCAGAATGGGATTAGTGTTATATACACTAATCTAGAAGGAAATCTAAACATTTCTACTTATGAGCAACCTAACTACCTAAAGTTCTCCACCTACACATCTACCTCATCCCCAAAACCTAATGAATCTACTAAGATCTAAGATTCATCATCAAGAACACAAACCCAGAAATATCTAAATCATGCATAACCAGACAGATCAAAGAGAGATAAGTAAAATAATTCAAAGAAGCAACACAAAATACTTAATAGATCAAAAGATATGAAAGTTACAAGATTCCAGAAATTTTAAAGCAAAATGAAGATAAACCCTAATACAACTCAAGATTGTTTTCTTTGCAAAGAGGCACTATTTATAGAAGGCTTAGGAAGCTCTAAAACACTAGCAGACAAAATAGAAAATCGGTTTAATGGTGCTCGATCGGTCTGCTCGGTCGTGCACTCGATCAGTCGGGTCGAATAACTTGATCGGATGGTTGGTCGAGTTGGTGAGATAACATGAGTTTAGATAGGTCTATTCGAGCACCTACTTGAACTGGTAACTGAGCTGGAGGTCGATTTCATTGGTTGGATTGATGGTCGAGTTGCTTCCCAACAGCTTCACTCTACAAACTGGATGTATATGTCCTCACTAGAACATGTATAACGCTTGAACCATAACTCCGATTGGCCTTAAATCACTACTGTTGCAAAGCTAATGTAACTTCCTATAACTTATATGAAGAACGCGCGAGCCAAATCTACACGGAAGAGTCTCGTTCGAGTCGATTGTCTACCTACTCGTTTGGATCCTTCTTCTAGACTTAGTCGATTAAGCATCTTTTGCTCCTTTTCCCTTTGGTAAACACCTATTTATGCACAAAAACTACAATGCATGCAATGCAAGACCTAGATTCTATAAGTGAAGCAAAACAAGGCATATATGCATAAGTGATCTAGTAATGAGACCTACAATGACAAAAACAATGCTTAAAACTAGTGCTAAAATGAGTAAAATCCAGACACATCAATGTTGGAGAACGGTTCTTCATGTTTGAATTATTTATTGCTTTTATTCGTTATTTCATTGATTTTTTGAAAATACCCGGCTGCCCAATGCTATTAAATACATAAGTTTAATCTCATTTACTTGCTTTTTGTATTTACAAAACTGAACTTTTTTGCTTTAGCTAAGAATGAGTCTCGCAAGTCTTTAGTGTAACTTTGCTCCTTATGGTCTATCCCGCATCTACTTTACTTTGGTTAAGTTATCGGGTTAAATACTCGAGAAATCAAGTTGGCGCCGCTGCCGGGGAGCAATTGCGGTACCTAAACATTTAGGATTAGTTTTTAGTATAGAACATTTTTATTTATACTTACTTATCATCATTTTCGTTCTCTCTTTGGTATTTTCAGGTGTATGACCCGTAGCCCAAAGGCTCATCACATGCCAGAGAATACCAAGCTGATATCGGAAAGTTTGAGAGAGGAAACAGAAAGCAAAGTTAGTACAGGCACAAGCACAAGCAAGGGTTGTTGAAATGGCTGAAGACGGTTAACATACCTCCTATTAACCCCAACAATCCACTAGCTGGAGGAAACGCTGCTGCAAATGCTGCTACTTCACAAGCTATTGCGAAAGCTGAAGCTGCTCGTTTAGCAACACAAAACCACATACCCGTAACAGATCGGCAAACATTGAGTGATCATGATGCTCCTAATGCTGAACAT
Organism: Capsella bursa-pastoris; assembly: GCA_036452645.1. Lineage (NCBI taxonomy): Eukaryota > Viridiplantae > Streptophyta > Magnoliopsida > Brassicales > Brassicaceae > Capsella > Capsella bursa-pastoris. The sequence goes on from CP144192.1 coordinate 9,205,806, forward strand.
TACCGGGACAGATTCCAATATCCTCTATTCCTAGGAATGATTTTGAGATCAAAACTAGGTTGATATCTCTTGTGAAGCAGAATCAGTTCCACGGTCTCACCTCAGAGAATCTAGTCTACCATTTGGATAACTTTGAGGATGTATACACCACGATAAAAATGAATGGGGTACTAGATGATGCTATCAAGTGTAGGCAGTTCATATTCTATTTGGTTGACAAGGCTCACCGTTAGTTTTGCTGAATTTTGATATTCTGCGAAGCTGGAAGGACTACAAAGCTCTATTCTTAACACAGTACTTCACCCAATCCAGAACAGCCCTTCTGAGGAATAAGATCACTACCTTTCAACAAGGTGGTACCGAGTCTTTCCATGATGCTTGGGAGAGGTTCAAAGATTACTATAGGGAGTGTCCTCATCTCGGATTTCCACATGCCACGCTTATCAACACGTTCTACAGAGGATGTGATAAATTTTACAGGGTGGCACTAGACACTGGTAGTGGTGGTAATTTTATGACCAAGTCTAATACGGAGGCTGACTTGTTGATTGAGAATCTTGCAGGTAGTAACAATAGCCAAGATATTGACTATGACAGGTCGCAAAGAGGCGGTGGAGGTGAATCGAAACAGATTGCTGAGTTGACTAACAAGGTTGAGCAACTTCTTAAGAGAGATCAGAGGATGGTTAACTACTATGATGATAGTGGTGAAGCTCAAGTATACCAAAAGTTCAGTGGAGACGGTTCAGAAGATTTTCAAGCTGAGTTGAACTATGTCAATAACTTTCAGGGAAACTATCAAAATAAGGGGTTGAATCAGAACTACAGGAATCAGCCTAACCTCTCTTACAAAAGTACTAATGTGGATAATCTACAGGATCAGGTGTATCCAATGTAGATGGGATCTCAGGGTCAGCAGTTTCAGCCTAAGAGTTTTTCACAAGGGCATGGAAGTTTCAGCAAAAAGGTGTTTGTACCTAAACCATAGGTCACTGGTCAAAGTGGTTTTCAGCAGAAACCCCAGTTCAATAACTTCCACGGAGAAGCACCTAAGAACAGATGATGCAACAAATTCTTGAAGGCTAGAAAAAAATGCAGATGATATCAATGTCAAGGTTGATAGCATGTACAATGACCTTTATGGAAAATTTGAGTCACTCGCTTCACATGTTAAGACGCTTGAGAATCAAGTAGCCTAGACAGCTGCTGCTTTTACAAGGCCAATGGGAGTTCTTCTGGGTAAACCAGTAGCGAACCCGAAGGACTACAATGGTAGTAAGGAGTATGTCCAAGCCATCTCGCTGAGAAATGGTAAACAACTCAACTCAACTCAATTATCACTGGTTGAAGAAGCTGAGAAGGAAGTACCAGAGAAAGGAGAGACTAAAAAAGGTGCCTAAGTTGCCTTTCCCAGGTTGTTTGAGGAAGACTCAGAGAGAAAAAGAGTATGCTCAGTTTGACGAGATTATGAGGGAGCTTCAAGTTAAGCTTCCATTCCCTGAGTTGGTTATGAAAATTCTTACCTACAAGAAACATTGAAAAGACATTCTAACTAATAAGAAGACTCTTGAAGAAGGAGCCGTGTTGATTAGTCATGAGTGTAGTGCTATTCTCTAGAATATTTTGCCTAAGAAGATGGAGGATCCATGTAGTTTTGTGGTGCCTAGTAGGATTGAGAACACACTTTTGATAGATGTCTCTGTGATTTGGGAGCAAGAGTAAGTTTGATGCCACTCAACCAAGATGTCTTCGATACTTGCTGATCGATCAATGCGTTTTCCTGTTGGAGTAGCTAAGGATGTGCATGTACGGGTTGGAAATTTCTATATTCCAACTGATTTTGTCATCATTAAGCTTGATGAGGAGCCAAGAGACGCACTCATTCTTCGTAGACCATTCCTAAACAGATGGAGCCTTGATAGATGTGAGGAAAAGCAAGATTAAACTATAGATTGGTGATTTTGTCCAAGAGTTAGTTATGGAGAGAGTGATGTCTAAACCCACCATTGAAGGTCAAACATTCTAGATTGATATAGTGGTCAAGCTAGCTGATGAGCTCCTTGAAGAGTTGAGTATAGAAAATCCTCTTCAAATTGCCATGATAAAGGAAAATGATCAGTTTGGGTACCTTGGTTTAGCAACTACTGGGTTTGCTAAAATGCTGGATTTTACACCACCAATGAGTAAAGAGGTGGAAATTTCTGAGTTTGAGAATTCTGAGGGAGAGAACGCTGCGATGATTGGAGCGAACTGAAAGCTACAAAAAGTGGAACTCAAACCACTTTCTGCAGGGCTAAGGTACGCGTGATAATTAATGCTGAGTTGAACAATTTGGAGAGTGTTTTGCTGTTGTGTGAGTTGAGAAAGTACAAAAAAGACTTGGGCTATTCTCTTGATGATATCACATGCATCTCTCTCACTCTATGTATGCACTGGATATATCTGAAAGATGAATCAATGACTTCTGCAAAACATTAGAGACAGTTAAACCCAAATCTCAGAGATGTTGTAAAGAAAAAGATAATAAAACTTCTAGATGCGGGTGTCATCTATCCTATCTCTTATAGTACTTGGGTGAGCCTGGTCCATGTAGTACCCAAGAAAGGTTGTGTCACTTGATTAAAAATGACAAGAATGCACTGATACCAACAAGAACTATCACAGGACACCGTATGTGCACTGATTATCGAAAACTTAACTCTACAACCCGTAATGATCATTTCCTACTACCCTTTATTGATCAAATGCTTGAAAGACTGTCAAAACATCCATATTACTGATTCCATAACGCGTATTCCGGATTATTTAAAATCCCGATCCATCCCGATGATCAAGAGAAAACCACTTTACTTGTCCTTATGGTACTTGTGTTTATCGTAGAATGCCTTTTAGATTATGTAATGCCCCTGCTACTTTTTAGCATTGCATGATGTCTATCTTTAGTAATATGATTCAGGATTTCATGGAGGTTTTTATGGATGATTTTTCTGTGCATCGTATGTCTTTTGCTGCTTGTTTGTCTAATCTTTGTAGGGTGCTTCAGCGTTGCAAGGAGAAACACTTGGTCTTAAATTGGGAGAAATGTCATTTCATGGTGCGACATGGCATTATACTTGGGCACATGATTTCATAAAAGGGTATTGAGGTTGATAGAGCTAAGATTAAAGTCATGATGAGTATGCAACCACCGAATTCTGTGAAACAGAGTCATGAGCTCTCTGGGACATGATGGGTTCTACAGGAGTTTCATCAAAGATTTTTTCGAGATTGCTAGACCTCTCACGCAGTTTTTGTGCAAGGAACAGAAGTTTGAGTTCAATGAGAGCTGTTTGCAGGCATTCGAAACGATTAAGGAGTCTTTAGTGAGTGCTCCTGATACTAGGATTTTTCTATCAATTACCCTAAAGTACTATCATGTCATTGCAGTACAATAGGTATCAATCCAATCAGGTGTGATGCTAGCAATCAGGATATATATTAGAAATGATTAAGTCAAGTAAGCATAAATGATTTTTGGTTTTCAGTGATCCTAAGCGAACATGTTAAACATGCGACAAATGTAAGGCTGTAAAACATAGACTACCATGCATAAACTAAAACGTACTGATTATTGATACTGGGAAGAAGACAAAGCAGAACAAGTAAATAACGAGAGAATTAAACAGAAAGCACAAATCGATAGAAGATCCTGAGGATGAGGTTATTGATGTAGGTGGAGTATGCTAATCTACTTCGGATGTTTATCAAACTGCAAACATACTAATCCCTAGACAATGAACTTATAATACTAGTCAATCCAATCTCTTGGCAGAAACTATCAAGTTTACAACACTTCCTAATCTCAATTCTCATTGATGAAACATGTAGTAAACAGGCTTAAAGAACAGCTCATTAATGTCAATAGACATCTAACCATACACCTTTAGCACTAGTTGGTTCAGACATTTAACCATACACCTTTCGGGCATGAAATGTCTATGACCTAGTTCCAATTGATCAGAGAAGAACTAGCTAATAAAACTCTAATTTAGAAGGAAAACAATACGAATCTAACATACACACCCTAGCAAAATAACATCCTCCACCTAATCTATCCCATTCTCAAGAACCCTAACACTACTCAGACACAGAAATCATGTTAAACATCATGAAACCAGAAACGTTCAAAACATGCATAATAATAAAGATGACAGGAAGATAAACAATAATGATCAAAGAACTAAGTGCAAAATCAAAATAACTTCAAAGAAATCTAAATTACAATTGTCTAGATTGTTTGGTGGCTAACAACAAAAACCTAAGGGTAAAAACTCGATCCCCTCGGCAATCCAAATGAGATCTATTTATAACAATGTTTGAGAAAACCTTAAAACATAAAACGACAACGTAAAAGCGGTTTAAAAGTTGTTGTGACTAAGTTGGTCGAGTGAGCATCTTCTCTGCTTTGCTCGATCGTGTCACTCGAGTGCGCACGTCGAGTGACGGTTGTTTCGCATTCCTTCGGTTCACTCGATCACCCTACTCGATCAAACGCTCGATCCGCTACTCGATCACCCTACTCGATCACGTCTGTCGAGTGAAGTATGTTTCTGTAACGCATCCCTGCTTCTCACTCGATCGTCCCACTCGATCATAGGCATGTCGAGTAATGCTTGTTCCTCTGCTTCGCCCTGCATGTCTCCTAAGTACCTGAAACACTCCAAATATGCAAAATGTATGCAAGACATGCATGATATGCATAAAACCTACCTAAGTATGTAAAACATGCAGAAAGGGATCAATACGATGCGAATCAACAAGTGAATGATGCTGAAAGATGATGAATGCATGCTCAAAAAGTGATGAAATACAGACTTATCAGCTCCCATTATGCAACCACCAGATTGGGAGCTACCTTTTAAGGTGATGTCTGATGCCAATGAATATGATGTGGGCGCTGTTTTGAGACAGCAAAAATATAAGAATTTGCATGCTATTTACTATGCTAATCGCACTCTTGATGGAGCACAAGTAAATTATGCCACCACAGAGAAAGAGCTCCTTGCAATTGTGTGTGGTTTTGAGAAGTTTAGATCATATTTGGTTAGGTTTAAAGTCCTTTTTTACACGGACTTGTTGTCTAAAAAAGATGCCAAGCCGATATTATTGAGATGCATACTCTTGCTGCAGGAGTTTGACTTGGAGATCAAAGACAAAAAAGGTATTGAGAACAGGATAGCTTATAACTTGTCAAGACTATGAGTTGAATAAGAGATCCCATGCAAGATACCCTTCCAAGAGAAGAGCTAGTATCAATTGAAGACTGTTACATTGATGAAGAGCTAGCCACACAACCACTCTTGAGCTCATGACAATACACACTGGGGAGAGTAATTTACCGTGGTATGCTGATTTTGCTAATTACTTGTCTTGTGATGTCCCACCTCCTGATTTCACCACAAAGAAGAAGTTTCTAAGAGATGTTCGGCATTACTACTAGGACGAGCCTAATCTATACAAGAAGTGTGCTGACAACCTTCTCAGAAGATGTATTCTAGAGAGTGAAGTTGATGTCGTATTTCACCATTGTCATGCCTCATATTATGCAGGACACTTTGCTTCTTTAAAGACTACTACTAAGGTTCTCCAAGCTTGTTTTTGGTGGCCTACTTTGCTTATAGACACTCAAGGGTTTGTTGGAAGGTGTGATACTTGCTAGCGCAAAGGTAATATAAGCAGGAGAAATAAAATGCCTCATAATTTCATTATCAAAGTGGAGGTGTTTGACGTGTGGGGAATTGACTTCATGGGTCCTTTTCCATCATCTTATGGGAATGAGTATATCTTGGTTGTTGTAGATTATGTTTCTAAATAGGTTGAAGCCATAGCCGTCCAAAGAATAATGATACAGTGGTGCTTAAGATGGTTAAAAAGATCATCTTCCTAAGATTCGGGGTTCCAAGAGTGGTGATTCGTGATGGTGGAAAGCATTTCAGTAATGAAGTTTTTGCAAACTTGTTGGTGAACCATGGTGTCAAGCACAAGGTAGCCACGCCTTATCATCCTCAAACATATGGCCGAGTGGAACTTTCAAACTGGGAGATTAAGGGGATTCTAGAGAAGACTATGGGTAAATCCCGAAAAGATTGGGCTGCAAATCTCGATGATGCTCTTTAGGCATATAAAACATCCTTCAAAACTCCCATTTGAACTACACCGTTCAACCTCATCTATGGAAAATCTTGTCATTTACCGGTAGAGTTGGAGTACAAAGCTTTGTGGGCAACAAAATTGATGAACATCGACATTAAGCATGCAGTAGAGTGACGTTTAGGATTTACATTATACGCAACAAAAGCACCTAAAGTACTATAATAATGGTAGAGTAAGGGGTGGCCCCAAAGCGGAATTGACCGGGGATGATACATACATAGAGTCAAATGGAGGATTGGGATACATCACCTTCACTATCCATGATCATGAGTATCTACTGACCATCAGAGAGCTAGAAGGTTTGTTTGGATTCCCTAATGGAACAGGGACTGGGAAAAGGATTGATAGGAATGAATTGTTGGCTCTTGGGGGAAACAATTGGGAATGAGAAGAAGTTTGCTTCATCTAGGACCAAGAGCAACCACATCAGAAGGTCAGTTATCCGCTAATTCCATCGATCAATTGCAAACGTGTTCTTCGCGAGGGAGACAACAGGAACACTAATCAACGGAGAGCTGGAGATGGGACACTACTGCGAGGTGATACAACTGATACATCACCCTCGTTCACTCTGTTGCACCAGCTACTCAGTTACAGAACTTGGGTAGTGAAGTTGAGCAGCTGCAGAACTCAAGGAGTTATGTGCATGGGAGGGTTGGTGACTGTTATTTTAGAAGCTTGTAGCGTCCCGCTGAGTTCAGAGCCTATTGCACCGAGATTCATAGACATTTAGAATTTGAGGCAAGCTCAATGGTTGCATAAGGAGAAACGCAACGGGTTATATATGTACTACTTCACTCACCCGGTACTTGGTGACGCGTGATTTTTGCTTCCTTGTAATTCTTTCACTAGGATACTCGAAGGAAGCAACATTGAGTTTGCACCTCCACACAACAGATGGTGAGGAAGCAATGGAGGTATCTGAGAAAGAGGATGATTAGATGGAAGAGGATTCAGATGAGTACAGACTAGAGAGGTACCACTTCAAGGACTACACAGCGCCTAGACAAGGAAAAAGTTTGGTAAGGCTCATAAGCGTATCTGTACACTACAGAAGTGGAACATGTTGCAAGATAAGGCCATAAGATCTATGAAGTCAAAGATGAAGAGCTTCATGAGTATGTGCAGCTGCGCCTCTACAACCACAACATTTGCAGATACTACTCCGTAGGATGCTAGAGCAGTTCAACGCTGTTAGTCCACGAGTGATGTCCCATCACGCTACAGACCTCCTTCTCCATCACGTCATTCAGCCTATGAGTATAGGGAGCAGAATGTTTCTTCTTCTCCTGCGACACAGTCCTCTCCTGAGCTTAGGGCTAGCAAGAAGAAGGAGAAAAGGAAAAAGAAGAAGGCAGGGAGACGGAAGGCAAAAGCTAGTTCATCAAACTTGCGAGACGAGCATCATGTTGAGGATTTGACCATGGATCAAGCCGAGGATCACATTGAGGACCTGACTGTCGATCCAGGTGCGTATCACTTCCAAGACCTTACTCAGAATCTGGTCGAGCAGAACGTTGAGCAACCAGCAGAGGATCCTCCTACGCACCCTGCGCCAGGTGCTTATACAAGCGAGTCCATGACTCAATACCTGTACTGCTATTTTCAGTAAGGTACCACTCCAAACCTTCATTTGTATATACCATTGCATTTTCATATTTTTGTTTGTTTGATTCTCAAACCAACTCTCAAATTTTTATTACACAAGGGACTGTGTAATTTAAGTTTGAGGGAGGGTTTGGGATGACATTTGATATTTTGTTCTCTTTTCTTATTTCAAATTTTTAGCATATACTCTGCATTCATATATGTGCATTGAAAACCCCAAAAACTTTGAAACATTTTCAGAAAAATCTTTAAAAACAGAGTGATCATGTAGCTTTCATTTGCATATTAGGATTGAGTCTAGATTGTTTCATGTAGTATTGTAGCATTAGCATAGGGGGCGATGATGATTTACACCTTGTTGACTTGCTATGATTCACTAGTTGAGAGCAATGCCTTGGTTGTTAGCTCTTTGATGCATGATAACTGAACTTGAAGCAAGCCCGAAACAAATTTTGAATTTATGAAGAGCGTTCTTGAACTTGGTTGAAGCATGTGTTGATCTGATTTCATTCCTTACCTTATAACAACTTAATCTTGACTTGCAATTATCTGGTTGTGTTTTGCTTGCACACTCATGATCACCATATACATATTTCGATCATCTTCCTCCTTTCACCACTCTTGTTGATCCAAGTAGCTGATCTTTCTTTTGATCAGTTTGCCATACCCACAGCCTATCCTTTTCTTTCAAGCCAATTGATAATTTTTGAGCCGTAGTTCTTTTACCGGATTTTGCTTGGGGAGAACGTGTTAGGTATGAGCCGACAGGATTAAAATCTTGAGTAGTTCTGATTTTCACTTTCAAATCAGATAGGACTAGGTCTGGATTCTTACTTGGGTTTGGTATTGGAATGATTGTGGAAAGAAAGAAGAGAAACAAAAAAAGTTGTGTCTTTAGAAGGAGAATGTTTTTCAAGAAGTTTATACTCTAGTGATTGATAAGAAACTTCTCCTAACGCAAAAAGAAAAAAATGGGATTGATGTTGAAGGATAAACATAGGGATCATTCGGGTTTAGATGATTAGGAGTAAGAACTTGGGAACCATTGGGTAGTCAAGGTTTTATTCCTGTATGTATTTGTTGGTCCTCACCTTTAGCATTCTCCCTAAAACTTAATCCATTTCATTGAGAGATCCTTGTCCTGAAATTGTTTAAACCCTCTTGATTCTCAAAACCTTTTTCTGCCTAACCGAGTGAGTTTGTTAAGCATTGCACAACCAGATTCATATTCTTGAGTAATGAATGTTAAAAGGAATTAATGATTTGAATGCATGTGTAGATCAAGGGATAGAATCAGTTTTGGATTTGACGAGTTTGTCTAAAGTCTTTAAGTAAAGTTCTCTCAACGTGCATCAAAGACTTAGTAACCAGGACACTGATTTTGACTGCTCTATCTTGCAAGTTACACGTTCGGAGACCCCATTTTCAAATCTCTCGTCCACTTTGTTTCTTTTTGCTTTGGTTGAGGGCAAGCAAAGACTAAGTTTGGGGCAGTTGATAAGTCTGTATTTCATCGCGTTTTGAGCATGTATTCATCATCATTCATTTGTTGATTCGCATCATATTGATCACTTTCTGCATGTTTTACATACATAGGTAGGTTTTATGCATATCATGCATGTCTTGCATACATTCTGCATATTTGGAGTGTTTCAGGTACTTAGAAGACATGCAGAGCGAAGCAGAGGAACAAGCGTTACTCGACAGACGAGTGATCGGGTGGGACGATCGAGTGAGAAGCAGAGATGCGTTGCAAAAACATACTTCACTCGACAGACGTGATCGAGTAAGGTGATCGAGTAGTCGATCGAGTGGTGGATCGAGTAGGGTGATCGAGTGAACCGAAGGAATGCGTCACCACGTGTACACCCGAGTGACACGATCGAGCAAAGCAGAAAAGATGCTGGATGTTCAAAACCATATTGGGGAGCCATAGGTTGATAAGAGCCACCTTGAAAACTGATAAGAAGGTGTAGAGAGTGTCTTCGGATGGTGCTGGTAGTCTATATTCATCATGAATTGGTTTAGCGAATACATCTGCACTATCCAAATATCAAATTGATTAGATACTCGAGCAGGGAAACCGATTGGGTTGGTCGAGTGTCTCGGTCGATTGCCTGGTCGAGTGGTACCTGAAAATCAAGACAGACAATCAGATAAGCAAACCAAATCAGTATTCATAGTGAAAGTGATATAGAACTTAATCTTGCTAAATTGAAACCCAAACTGGAACAACTTAAATGTCCAAATGGCAGCGGCGCCAAATTGATAACATGTTTTGTGCTGGTTAATGGTATCAATCACCCAGTATAATTGTAGTATAAAAGGGTTTTATCGATCTATAAGGACGCGTGCAAGCAATTTAGATGCAATCAATAATTAACAAGTTAAGACAAGCATAAAAGGGGTTTTAACTACCAACTACTGAATTAAAAACAAGCAAGAACTAATCAAGACACAACATTAGAACATATATAAAACTACAAAAGCAAGAACATGCAATGAACTATAAATGCAAGAACAGAAATAAAGCAAGGTAATCAATCAATTAAAAAGTGGTTTTTAAGTTCACTAGGTTGCTAAATCAATCAAACACTACTAGTGTTGTTTCCTATACAACAAGCTCATAAGCTAACCAGTCCAATCTCTTGACAAAGGTTATCAAACTCAAATCACTTCATAATCTCAACTTCTGGTTGATGAAACATAAAACGAATAGGCATCAAGACTCAGTTCATTAATTTCAAATAACACTCAAGACAACCAATCTCTTGGGGTAGACATGAAATTCTCTGACATTAGATTATCCGGCAATCCATCGAACACCTCTCGGGCGTGGAAGCCTGAAAGCTAATCACCATTTGATCAGAATGGGATTAGTGTTATATACACTAATCTAGAAGGAAATCTAAACATTTCTACTTATGGGCAACCTAACTACCTAAAGCTCTCCACCTACACATCTACCTCATCCCCAAAACCTAATGAATCTACTAAGATCTAAGATTCATCATCAAGAACACAAACCCAGAAATATCTAAATCATGCATAACTAGACAGATCAAAGAGAGATAAGTAAAATAATTCAAAGAAGCAACACAAAATACTTAATAGATCAAAAGATATGAAAGTTACAAGATTCCGGAAATTTTAAAGCAAAATGAAGATAAACCCTAATACAATTCAAGATTGTTTTCTTTGCGAAGAGGCACTATTTATAGAAGGCTTAGGAAGCTCTAAAACACTAGCAGACAAAATAGAAAATCGGTTTAATGGTGCTCGATCGGTCTGCTCGGTCGTGCACTCGGTCAGTCGGGTCGAATAACTTGATCGGATGGTTGGTCGAGTTGGTGAGATAACATGAGTTTAGATAGGTCTATCCGAGCACCTACTTGAACTGGTAACGGAGCTGGAGGTCGATTGCATTGGTCGGATTGATGGTCGAGTTGCTTCCCAACAGCTTCACTCTACAAACTGGATGTATATCTCCTCACTAGAACAGGTATAACGCTTGAACCATAACTCCGATTGGCCTTAAATCACTACCGTTGCAAAGCTATTGTAACTTCCTATAACTTATATGAAGAACGCGCGAGCCAAATCTACACGGAAGAGTCTCGTTCGAGTCGATTGTCTACCTACTCGTTCGGATCCTTCTTCTAGACTTAGTCGATTAAGCATCTTTTGCTCCTTTTCCCTTTGGTAAACACCTATTTATGCACAAAAACTACAATGCATGCAATGCAAGACCTAGATTCTATAAGTGAAGCAAAACAAGGCATATATGCATAAGTGATCAAGTAATGAGACCTACAATGACAAAAACAATGCTTAAAACTAGTGCTAAAATGAGTAAAATCCAGACACATCAATGTTGGAGAACGGTTCTTCATGTTTGAATTCTTTATTGCTTTTATTCGTTATTCATTGATTCTTTGAAAATACCCTGCTGCCCAATGCTTTTAAATACATAAGTTTAATCTCATTTACTTGCTTTTTTATTTACAAAACTGAACTTTTTTGCTTTAGCTAAGAACGAGTCTCGCAAGTCTTTAGTGTAACCTTGCTCCTTATGGTATATCCTGCATCTACTTTACTTTGGTTAAGTTATCGGGTTAAATACTCGAGAAATCAAGTTGGCGCCGCTGCCGGGGAGCAATTGCGTTACCTAAACATTTAGGATTAGTTTTTAGTATAGAACATTTTTATTTATACTTACTTATCATCATTTTCGTTCTCTCTTTGGTATTTTCAGGTGTATGACCCGTAGCCCAAAGGCTCATCACATGTCAGAGAATACCAAGCTGATATCGGAAAGTTTGAGAGAGGAAACAGAAAGCAAAGTTAGTACAGGCACAAGCACAAGCAAGGGTTGTTGAAATGGCTGAAGACGGTTAACATACCTCCTATTAACCCCACAATCCACTAGCTGGAGGAAACGCTGCTGCAAATGCTGCTGCTTCACAAGCTATTGCGAAAGCTAAAGCTGCTCGTTTAGCAACACAAAACCACATACCCGTAACAGATCGGCAAACATTGAGTGATCATGATGCTCCTAATGCTGAACATTACCGGGACAGATTCCAATATCCTCTATTCCCAGGAATGATTTTGAGATCAAAACTAGGTTGATATCTCTTGTGAAGCAGAATCAGTTCCACGGTCTCACCTCAGAGAATCTAGTCTACCATTTGGATAACTTTGAGGATGTATACACCACGATAAAAATGAATGGGGTACTAGATGATGCTATCAAGTGTAGGCAGTTCATATTCTATTTGGTTGACAAGGCTCACCGTTGGTTTAAGTTGCTGAATTTTGATATTCTGCGAAGTTGGAAGGACTACAAAGCTGTATTCTTAACACAGTACTTCACCCAATCCAGAACAGCCCTTCTGAGGAATAAGATCACTACCTTTTAACAAGGTGGTACCGAGTCTTTTCATGATGCTTGGGAGAGGTTCAAAGATTACTATAGGGAGTGTCCTCATCACGGATTTCCACATGCCACGCTTATCAACACGTTCTACAGAGGATGTGATAAATTTTACAGGGTGGCACTAGACACTGGTAGTGGTGGTAATTTTATGACCAAGTCTAATACGGAGGCTGACTTGTTGATTGAGAATCTTGTAGGTAGTAACAATAGCCAAGATATTGACTATGACAGGTCGCAAAGAGGCGGTGGAGGTGAATCGAAACAGATTGCTGAGTTGACTAACAAGGTTGAGCAACTTCTTAAGAGAGATCAGAGGATGGTTAACTACTATGATGATAGTGGTGAAGCTCAAGTATACCAAAGGTTCAGTGGAGACGGTTCAGAAGATTTTCAAGCTGAGTTGAACTATGTCAATAACTTTCAGGGAAACTATCAGAATAAGGGGTTGAATCAGAACTACAGGAATCAGCCTAACCTCTCTTACAAAAGTACTAATGTGAATAATCTACAAGATCAGGTGTATCCAGTGCAGATGGGATCTCAGGGTCAGCAGTTTCAGCCTAAGAGTTTTTCACCAGGGCATGGAAGTTTCAGCAACAAGGTTTTTGTACCTAAACCATAGGTCGCTGGTCAAAGTGGTTTTCAGCAGAAACCCCAGTTCAATAACTTCCACGGAGAAGCACCTAAGAACAGATGATGCGACAAATTCTTGAAGGCTAGAAAAAAATGCAGATGATATCAATGTCAAGGTTGATAGCATGTACAATGACCTTTATGGAAAATTTGAGTCACTCGCTTCACATGTTAATACGCTTGAGAATCAAGTAGCCTAGATAGCTGCTGCTTTTACAAGGCCAATGGGAGTTCTTCCGGGTAAACCAGTAGCGAACCCGAAGGACTACAATGGTAGTAAGGAGTATGTCCAAGCCATCTCGCTGAGAAGTGGTAAACAGCTCAACTCAACTCAATTATCACTGGTTGAAGAAGCTGAGAAGGAAGTTCCAGAGAAAGGAGAGACTAAAAAAGGTGCACTACCCCCTTATGTGCCTAAGTTGCCTTTCCCAGGTTGTTTGAGGAAGACTCAGAGAGAAAAAGAGTATGCTCAGTTTGACGAGATTATGAGGGAGCTTTAAGTTAAGCTTCCATTCCCTGAGTTGGTTATGAAAATTCTTACCTACAAGAAACATTTAAAAGACATTCTAACTAATAAGAAGACTCTTGAAGAAGGAGCCGTGTTGATTAGTCATGAGTGTAGTGCTATTCTCTAGAATATTTTGCCTAAGAAGATGGAGGATCCCTGTAGTTTTGTGGTGCCTAGTAGGATTGAGAACACACTTTTGATAGATGTCTCTGTGATTTGGGAGCAAGAGTAAGTTTGATGCCACTCAACTAAGATGTCTTCGATACTTGCTGATCGATCAATGCGTTTTCCTGTTGGAGTAGCTGAGGATGTGCATGTACGGGTTGGAAATTTCTATATTCCAACTGATTTTGTCATCATTAAGCTTGATGAGGAGCCAAGAGACGCACTCATTTTTCGTAGACCATTCCTAAACAGATGGAGCCTTGATAGATGTGAGGAAAAGCAAGATTAAACTACAGATTGGTGATTTTGTCCAAGAGTTAGTTATGGAGAGAGTGATGTCTAAACCCACCATTGAAGGTCAAACATTCTAGATTGATATAGTGGTCGAGCTAGCTGATGAGCTCCTTGAAGAGTTGAGTATAGAATATCCTCTTCAAATTGCCATGATAAAGGAAAATGATCAGTTTGGGTACCTTGGTTAAGCAACTACTGGGTTTGCTAAGATGCTGGATTTTACACCACCAATGAGTAAAGAGGTGGAAATTTCTGAGTTTGAGAATTCTGAGGGAGAGAACGCTGCGATGATTGGAGCGAACTGAAAGCTACAAAAGTGGAACTCAAACCACTTTCTACAGGGCTAAGGTACGCGTGATAATTAATGCTGAGTTGAACAATTTGGAGAGTGTCTTGCGGTTGTGTGAGTTGAGAAAGTACAAAAAAGCCTTGGGCTATTCTCTTGATGATATCACATGCATCTCTCTCACTCTATGTATGCACTAGATATATCTGAAAGATGAATCAATGACTTCTGCAAAACATTAAAGACAGTTAAACCCAAATCTCAGAGACGTTGTAAAGAAAAAGATAATAAAACTTCTAGATGCGGGTGTCATCTATCCTATCTCTTATAGTACTTGGGTGAGCCTGGTCCATGTAGTGCCCAAGAAAGGTTGTGTCACTTGATTAAAAATGACAAGAATGAACTGATACCAACAAGAACTATCACAGGACACCGTATGTGCACTGATTATCGAAAACTTAACTCTACAACCCGTAATGATCATTTCCTACTACCCTTTATTGATCAAATGCTTGAAAGACTGTCAAAACATCCATATTACTGATTCCATAACGCGTATTCCGGATTATTTAAAATCCCGATCCATCCCGATGATCAAGAGAAAACCACCTTTACTTGTCCTTATGGTACTTCTGCTTATCATAGAATGCCTTTTAGATTATGTAATGCCCCTGCTACTTTTTAGCATTGCATGATGTCTATCTTTAGTAATATGATTCAGGATTTCATGGAGATTTTTATGGATGATTTTTTTGTGCATAGTATGTCTTTTGCTGCTTGTTTGTCTAATCTTTGTAGGGTGCTTCAGCGTTGCGAGGAGAAACACTTGGTCTTAAATTGGGAGAAATGTCATTTCATGGTGTGACATGGCATTATACTTGGGCACATGATTTCATAAAAGGGTATTGAGGTTGATAGAGCTAAGATTGAAGTCATGATGAGTATGCAACCACCGAATTATGTGAAACAGAGTCATGAGCTCTCTGGGACATGATGGGTTCTACAGGAGTTTCATCAAAGATTTTTTTGAGATTGTTAGACCTCTCACGCAGTTTTTGTGCAAGGAACAGAAGTTTGAGTTCAATGAGAGCTGTTTGCAGGCATTCGAAACGATTAAGGAGTCTTTAGTGAGTGCTCCTGATACTAGGATTTTTCTATCAATTACCCTAAAGTACTATCATGTCATTGCAGTACAATAGGTATCAATCCAATCAGGTGTGATGCTAGCAATCAGGATATATATTAGAAATGATTAAGTCAAGCAAGCATAAATGATTTTTAGTTTTCATTGATCCTAAGCTAACATGTTAAACATGCGACAAATGTAAGGCTGTAAAACATAGACTACCATGCATAAACTAAAACGTACTGATTATTGATACTGGGAAAAAGACAAAGCAGAACAAGTAAATAACGAGATAATTAAACAGAAAGCACAAATGGATAGAAGATCCTGAGGATGAGGTTATTGATGTAGGTGGAGTATGCTAATCTACTTCGGATGTTTATCAAATTGCAAACATACTAATCCCTAGACAATGAACATATAATACTAGTCAATCCAATCTCTTGGCAGAAACTATCAAGTTTACAACACTTCCTAATCTCAATTCTCATTGATGAAACATGTAGTAAACAAGCATAAAGAACAGCTCATTAATGTCAATAGACATCTTAGACAACCAATCTCTTGGGCTAAGCATGTAAATCTCTGGCACTAGTTGGTTCAGACATTTAACCATACACCTTTCGGGTATGAAATGTCTATGACCTAGTTCCAATTGATCAGAGAAGAACTAGCTAATAAAACTCTAATCTAGAAGGGAAACAATACGAATCTAACATAAACACCCTAGCAAACTAACATCCTCCACCTAATCTATCCCATCCTCAAGAACCCTAACACTACTCAGACACAGAAATCATGTTAAACATCATGAAACCAGAAACGTTCAAAACATGCATAATAATAAAGATGACAGGAAGATAAACAATAATGATCAAAGAACTAAGTGCAAAATAAAAATAACTTCAAAGAAATCTAAATTACAATTGTCTGGATTGTTTGGTGGCTAACAACAAAAACCTAAGGGTAAAAACTCGATCCCCTCGGCAATCCAAATGAGATCTATTTATAACAATGTTTGAGAAAACCTTAAAACATAAAACGACAACGTAAAAGCGGTTTAAAAGTTGTTGTGACTAAGTTGGTCGAGTGAGCATCTTCTCTGCTTTGCTCGATCCTGTCACTCGAGTGCGCACGTCGAGTGACGGTTGTTTTGCATTCCTTCGGTTCACTCGATCACCATACTCGATCAAACGTTCGATCCGCTACTCGATCACCCTACTCGATCACGTCTGTCGAGTGAAGTATGTTTCTGTAACGCATCCCTGCTTCTCACTCGATCGTCCCACTCGATCATATGCATGTCGAGTAACGCTTGTTCGTCTGCTTCGCCCTGCATGTCTCCTAACTACCTGAAACACTCCAAATATGCAGAATGTATGCAAGACATGCATGATATGCATAAAACCTACCTAAGTATGTAAAACATGCAGAAAGGGATCTATACGATGCGAATCAACAAGTGAATGATGCTGAAAGATGATGAATGCATGCTCAAAAAGTGATGAAATACAGAATTATCAGCTCCCATTATGCAACCACCAGATTGGGAGCTACCTTTTAAAGTGATGTCTGATGCCAATGAATATGATGTGGGGGCTGTTTTGAGACAGCAAAAATATAATAATTTGCATGCTATTAACTATGCTAATCGCACTCTTGATGGAGCACAAGTAAATTATGCCACCACAGAGAAAGAGCTCCTTGCAATTGTGTGTGGTTTTGACAAGTTTAGATCATATTTGGTTAGGTTTAAAGTCCTTTTTTACACGGATCATGTTGTTTGAGATACTTGTTGTCTAAAAAAGATGCCAAGCCGAGATTATTGAGATGCATACTCTTGCTGCAGGAGTTTGACTTGGAGATCAAAGACAAGAAAGGTATTGAGAACAGGATAGCTTATAACTTGTCAAGACTGTGAGTTGAATAAGAGATCCCATGCAAGATACCCTTCCAAGAGAAGAGCTAGTATCAATTGAAGACTGTTACATTGCTGAAGAGCTAGCCACACAACCACTCTTGAGCTCATGACAATACACACTAGGGAGAGTAGTTTACCGTGGTATGCTGATTTTGCTAATTACTTGTCTTGTGATGTCCCACCTCCTGATTTCACCACAAAGAAGAAGTTTCTAAGAGATGTTCGGCATTACTACTAGGACGAGCCTAATCTATACAAGAAGTGTGCTGACAACCTTCTCAGAAGATGTATTCCAGAGAGTGAAGTTGATGGCGTATTTCACCATTGTCACGCCTCATATTATGCAGGACACTTTGCTTCTTTAAAGACTACTACTAAGGTTCTCCAAGCTTGTTTTTGGTGGCCTACTTTGCTCATAGACACTCAAGGGTTTGTTGGAAGGTGTGATACTTGCTAGCGCAAAGGTAATATAAGCAGGAGAAATAAAATGCCTCATAATTTCATTATCAAAGTGGAGGTGTTTGACGTGTGGGGAATTGACTTCATGGGTCCTTTTCCATCATCTTATGGGAATGAGTATATCTTGGTTGTTGTAGATTATGTTTCTAAATAGGTTGAAGCCATAGCCGTCCAAAGAATAATGCTACAGTGGTGCTTAAGATGGTTAAAAAGATCATCTTCCTAAGATTCGGGGTTCCAAGAGTGGTGATTCGTAATGGTGGAAAGCATTTCAGTAATGAAGTTTTTGCAAACTTGTTGGTGAACCATGGTGTCAAGCACAAGGTAGCCACGCCTTATCATCCTCAAACATATGGCCGAGTGGAACTTTCAAACTGGGAGATTAAGGGGATTCTAGAGAAGACTATGGGTAAATCCAGAAAAGATTGGGCTGCAAAACTCGATGATGCTCTTTAGGCATATAAAACATCCTTCAAAACTCCCATTTGAACTACACCGTTCAACCTCATCTATGGAAAATCTTGTCATTTACCGGTAGAGTTGGAGTACAAAGATTTGTGGGCAACAAAATTGATGAACATCGACATTAAGCATGCAGTAGAGTGACGTTTGGGATTTACATTATACGCAACAAAAGCACCTAAAGTACTATAATAATGGTAGAGTAAGGGGTGGCCCCAAAGCGGAATTGACTGGGGGTGCTTGGTCAAAGCTCCTGTAGATAGCCACTCCCTTCCTAAGGAACTGTATGAAGAACCCTCGGATACGTTCGACGGATCGAAGGTACTGTCGAGGATCGACGGACGGCTCGAGAACTGTCGAGCGGACGATGAAGTTCATGCGAAATGGGAGAACTCGCTCGTACGAATGAGAGATGCTCTCGGTGGATGATCGGTTGAGTGATTCAAGGACACACGACTGATGGTGAGCTCGAGGTAGGAAAAAGAGTACAGTCGCTCGCTAACGACTTAAACGTCTTCACCAATGGTGATGGTGAAGACCATCTATGATGGCCATTCGTCTTGACTTGATGGATTGCCGAAGACGTGCATGTATGAGGCATGATCATGGACGTACTCTTGAAGGAAGAGGTTGAATTGGTCTCGCGTGTTCTTCTCCATGCATCGGCTTCTCGTGGTCGCTCCTTGGTTGAGAATTGGGACTTTGGGTCGAGTCATTGATAAGTCTGTATTTCATCACTTTTTGAGCATGCATTCATCATCTTTTCAGCATCATTCACTTGTTGATTCGCATCATATTGATCCCTTTATGCATGTTTTACATACTTAGGTAGGTTTTACATACTTAGGTAGGTTTTACATACTTAGGAGACATGCAGGGCGAAGGAGAGGAACATGCGTTACTCGACATGCATACGATCGAGTGGGACGATCGAGTGAGAAGCAGGGATGCGTTGCAGGAACATACTTCACTCGATGGAGGTGATCGAGTAGCGGATCGAGCGGTTGATCGAGTAGGAGGATCGAGTGAACCGAAGGAATGCGAAACAACTGTCACTCGACGTGCACACTCGAGTGACACGATCGAGCAAAGCAGAGAAGATGCTCACTCGAGATGCTCACTCGACCAACTTAGTCACAACAACTTTTGAACCGCTTTTACGTTGTCATTTTATGTTTTATGGTTTTCCCAAACATTGTTATAAATAGGTCACATTGGGATTGCCCAGGGATCGAGTTTTTACATTAGGTTGTTGTTGTTAACCACCAAACGATCCTGAGAATTGTAATCGTGATTTCTTTTGAGTTATTGATATTTTGCAATCAGTTCTTGAATCATTGTACTCTTCCTGTCATCTTTATTATTATGCATGTTTTGAACGATACGTGTTTCATGATGTTTAACATGATTTCTGCGTCTGAGTAGTGTTAGGGTTCTTGAGGATGGGATAG
Organism: Capsella bursa-pastoris; assembly: GCA_036452645.1. NCBI lineage: Eukaryota > Viridiplantae > Streptophyta > Magnoliopsida > Brassicales > Brassicaceae > Capsella > Capsella bursa-pastoris. Next base: position 9,225,850 of record CP144192.1, read on the forward strand.
ATTAGGTGGAGGATGTTAGTTTGCTAGAGTGTTTATGTTAGATTCGTTTTGTTTCCCTTCTGTATTAGAGTTTTATTAGCTAGTTCTTCTCTGATCAATTGGAACTGGGTCATAGACATTTCATACCCGAAAGTTATATGATGAAATGTCTGAACCAACTAGTGCCAGTGATTTACACGCTTAGCCTAAGAGATTGGTTGTCTAAGGTGTTTATTGACATGAATGAGCTGTTTCTTTATACATGTTTACTACATGTTTCATCAATGAGAATTGAGATTAGGAAGTGTTGTAAACTTGATAGTTTATGCCAAAAGATTGGATTGACTAGTATTAGAAGTTCATTGTCTAGGGATTTAGAATGTTTGCAGTTTGATAAACACTCGAAGTAGATTAGCATACTCCACCTACATCAATAACCTCATCCTCGGGATCTTCTATCCATTTGTGCTTTCTGTTTAATTCTCTTGTTATTTACTTGTTCTGCTTTGTTTTCTTGCCAGTATCAATAATCGTTACGTTTTAGCTTATGCATGGTAGTCTATGTTTTACAGCCTTACATTTATCGCATGTTTAACATGTTCGCTTAGGATCACTGAAAACCAAAAGTCATTTATGCTTGCTTGACTTAATCATTTCTGATATATCTTGATTGCTAGCATCACACCTGATTGGATTGATACCTATTGTACTGCAATGACATGATAGTACTCTAGGATAATTGATAGAAAAATCCTAGTATCAATTTGGCGCTGCTGCCATTTGGGTGTTTGTTTGTTACATTTGAGATTTCAGACTTGCTAAGATCAAGTTTTTATTCAACATTCACTACAGTTACTCACTTTGTTCCTTCTGTTTATCTATTGATTCAGGTACAACTCTTCCTCAACTGCTCCTACTCGACTAACACACTCAACCGTCTCGCGAGCTAAGTTGATTTGATTTGTATGCACACTCGGTCGCAAGGCACAGACAACTTGTTCTAGCCCTCTGACCATATTGATCGCTTGGTACCTACATCAAGACAGCAACGCAACAGAGTTACACCACAACCAGTTGAGATGGAAAACCATGAACAACCACCTCCACCACGGGCACCTACACGGATTGGAGCTGGTGATGCTTCACGCAACCATACCCATCGTCAGGGTATAGTGCCTCCATCCGTGCAGAACAACAACTTTGAGATCAAGAGTGGTCTGATCCCATGGTCCAGCAGAATAAATTTCATGGTCTGCCTATGGAAGACCCTCTGGATTACCTTGATGAGTTTGATCGTGTCTGTAGTCTCACCAAGATTAATGGGGTCAGTGAGGACGGTTTCAAGATACATCTTTTTCCATTCTCTCTAGGTGACAAAGCTCATCAATGGGAGAAAACTCTTCCTCTAGGATCTATCACATCCTGGGATCAATGCAAGCAGTCGTTTCTTGCCAAGTTTTTCTCCAACTCCAGAACTGCACGTCTGCGCAACGAGATCTCTGGGTTCAATCAGAAAAATGGAGAAACGATTTGTGAAGCTTGGGAACGCTTCAAAAGTTATCAGTCTCAATGCCCACACCATGGCTTCACCAAGGAGTCTCTCCTCAGTATTCTATACTGGGGCGTTCTCCCAAAGATCCGGATGTTACTTGACACTGCCAGCAATGGCAACTTTTTGAACAAGGACGTCAATGATGGTTGGGAGCTTGTTAAGAACCTATCCCAGTCTGATGGCAACTACAATGAAGACTACGATAGAACCATCAGAGCAAGCACAGATCTTGATGAGAAGTACAAGAAGGAGATGAAAGCTTTGAATGATAAGCTGGACAAACTCTTGATGAGCCAGCAGAGGAACATTCATTTCGTCTCTGAAGACGACCCTTACCAGATTCTGGATGGGGAGGGAGAACAATCTAAGGAGATAAGTTATGTCCAGAATCAAGGTGGATACAACAAGGGATACAACCCCTATAAGCAGAATCCCAATCTGTCTTATAGGAGCACCGATGTTGCAAATCCCCAGGATCAGGTCGTAGAAGAATCAGACGTCGTACCTGAAAAAGCTCCTCAACCTGCTGAGAAACATGCTGAAACACATTCAGCATCCAAGGATAAGCCTGCGAGATACGTTCCCCCACCATACAAACCACCTCCACGATTTACAGGACGATTCAAAAAGCAGCAAGCTGAGAAGTATAAGGCTTTATTTGAAAAGCAAGTGAGAGAGATTGAGTTGAGAATGCCATTGCTGAATGCATTCGCACTTGTCCCTCCTTATCAGAAGTTCCTCAAAGATTTGGTTATGGAGAGAACAAAAGAAGTCCAGGGCATGGTGATATTAAGTCATGAATGCAGTGCCATTATCCAAAAGAAGATCACCCCCTTGAAGCTTAAGGATCCTGTATCTTTCACTCTACCCTGCTCACTAGGCAGCAGATGCCTATGTGATCTTGGAGCTTCTGTGAGTCTAATGCCATTGTCTGTGGCTAAGCGTTTAGGATTCACAAGATACAAGGCATGCAACATATCTCTCATTCTAGCTGATAGATCGGTGAGGCTCCCGCATGGACTCTTGGAAGACTTGCCAATAAGGATTGGTGTTGTTGAACTCCCTACAGATTTCGTCGTTTTGGAAATGGATGAAGAGCCTAAGGATCCCCTGATTCTTGAAACACCATTCCTAGCCACTACTGGAGCTATCATTGATGTTAAGAAGGGAAAGATAGAACTATGCTTGGGAGAAGACTTCACGATGACATTTGACATCAAGGAGTCTATGAAGAAACCAACAATCAATGGCAAGGTGTTCTGGATAGTGGAGATGGATCAGCTAGCTGGTGAACTTTTAGAAGAACTTGCTGAGGAGGATCATCTCAAGACAGCCTTGACGAAGAATGGATCAGATGGATTTCTTCATGCTGAGACAAAGGTGTACGAAACGTTACTGGATACCTACAAGGCAACTGAGGATTCAGAACATTTTGAAAAATTGGATGAGTCTGTCAAGGAGGTATGCTCAGTAGAGGAAGAAGTCAGTGGCAGCCCGATCACTCACCCAGATGTTGATCCTATCAATGCGGTTGATGATGACTGGTCAGAGTTAAAAGCTCCCAAGGTTGATCTCAAACCGCTACCCTCTGGACTGAGGTATGTATTTCTTGGATCTAACTCTACTTATCCTGTCATTATAAATGCTAGCTTGAGTAATGAGGAATTAGAGTTTCTAGTCACCGAGCTTAGAAAATATAGAAGAGCCATAGGTTATTCCTTATATGATATCAAGGGGATCTCACCTAGTCTCTGCATGCATAGGATCAATATGGAAAATGAATCATACTCTAGTATTGAACCTCAAAGGAGATTGAATCCTAACCTTAAGGAAGTTGTGAAAAAAGAAATTTTTAAACTGTTGAATGCTGGGGTTATCTATCCTATCTCTGATAGTACTTGGGTATCCACAATACATTGCGTACCTAAGAAAGGAGGAATTACAATGATAAAAAATGAAAAAGGTGAATTAATCCCCACTAGGACTATCACTGGCCATAGGATGTGCATTGATTACAGAAAACTGAATGCTGCATCTATAAAAGATCATTTCCCGCTTCCTTTCATTGATCAAATGTTAGAACGATTAGCCAATCATCCCTACTACTGTTTCCTTGATGGGTATAGCGGATTTTTCCAAATCGCTATCCACCCAAATGATCAGGAAAAGACTACTTTCACTTGTCCATATGGCACATTTGCCTACAGACGCATGCCTTTTGGTTTGTGTAATGCACCTGCAACATTTCAGAGGTGTATGACCTCTATATTCTCGGATTTGATAGAGGAGATGGTGGAGGTTTTCATGGATGATTTTTCCGTGTATGGCTCCTCCTTCTCCTCATGTTTGTTGAATCTCTGCAGGGTATTAGCAAGATGTGAGGAGACAAGCCAAGTGCTCAACTGGGAGAAATGCCACTTCATGGTGAACGAAGGGATAGTGTTGGGACACAAGGTATCAGAGAAGGGGATTGAGGTTGATAAGGCAAAGATTGAGGTCATGGTACAGTTGCAGCCTCCCAAGTCAGTCAAGGATATAAGGAGTTTCCTTGGGCATGCTGGGTTTTATAGAAGATTCATCAAGGACTTTTCCAAAACTGCAAGACCCCTTACAAGACTGCTGTGCAAGGAGGTTGCGTTTTTCGTTGATGAGAGCTGTCTGGAAGCTTTCAACAAGATCAAGGAAGTGTTAGTCTCAGCACCAATAGTCCAAGCTCCAGACTGGGATCATACTTTTGAGATAATGTGTGATGCCTCAGATTATGCAGTAGGGGCTGTGTTGGGGCAGCGAATAGAGAAGAAACTGCATGTCATCTACTATGCGAGCATAACTCTTGATGAGACACAAGGGAGGTATGCAACAACAGAGAAAGAGCTCTTCGGTGTAGTCTTTGCATTTGAGAAATTCAGAAGTTACTTGGTGGGATCAAAAGTGGTAGCTACACAGACCATGCTGCGCTTATGCATATATACTCCAAGGAGGATACCAAACCGAGACTGCTCAGATGGATACTTATACTCCAGGAGTTTGATATGGAGATTGTTGACAAGAAGGGGATAGAGAACGGCGTTGCTGATCACCTATCGAGAATGAGAATAGAAGATCCAGTCCCTATCGATAACTCTATGCCTGAAGAACATCTTATGGTCGTCGAGATATGAAGAAGATGCATCAAACAGGAATGGCTATGAAGGAGCTTCAATGTCTAGCAGTCAATTTAGAGAGTATGCCCTGGTATGCGGATGTGGTGAACTACAAGATCTATGGAGAGATTCCTGCAGACATAGATACTTATAGGAAAAAGAAGTTTTTCAGAGATGTCAACCACTACTTCTGGGATGAACCTTACCTGTACAAGAGGGGTTCAGATGGGCTGTTTAGGGGATGCATAGCAGAAGGGGAAGGGTAGGGAGTGCTTGAGCACTGTCATGGATCCGCATATGGAGGACAATTCGCTACATTCAAAACAGTTCAGAAGGTTCTGCAACCAGGCCTTTGGTGGCCAACGTTGTTCAAGGATACAAACTGTTTCATCACCAAGTGTGACGCCTGCCAGAGGATGGGTAACATCAACAGAAGTAATGAGATGCCTCAGAACCCGATTTTGGAAGTAGAAATTTTTGATGTTTGGGGAATTGATTTCATGGGACCGTTCAACCCTCCATCAAACGGCAATGTCTACATTTTGGTCGCAATTGATTATGTCTCAAAATGGGTTGAAGCCATTGCAAGTCCTACCAACGATCACAAGGTTGTTCTGAAACTGTTCAAGAGCATCATCTTTCCCAGGTATGGAGTACCGAGAGCAGTGATCAGTGATGGTGGTACACATTTCATTAACAAGGTTTTCGAAAGCATGTTGAAGAAATATGGTGTGAAGCATAAAGTGTCTACAGCCTACCATCCCCAGACATGTGGACAAGTTGAGGTCTCCAACAAGCAGATAAAAGGAATCTTGTCAAGAGTTGTTCGGGCTTCGAAAAAAGATTGGTCTACCAAGTTGGATGATACTCTATGGGCGTACAGAACAACTTTCAAGACACCCATAGGAAGGACGCCTTTTCAGTTGGTGTACGGTAAAGCATGTCATCTCCCTGTGGAGATCGAGTACAAGGCGCTTTGGGCTATCAAGTTTCTGAACTTGGACATTGATGCAGCTCAGGCAAAGAGAGTTCTTGACATCCATGAACTAGAGGAAATCAGACTTGATGCCTTCGAGAGTTCCAAAATCTACAAGGAGAGAATCAAAGCTTTCCATGACAAGAGGATTGTTGTTAAGGAGCTGAAGGCTGGAGATCACGTCTTGCTGTTCAATTCCAGACTTAAGCTGTTTCCTGGAAAGGTCAAGTCTAGATGGTCTGAACCATTTGAGATCAAAGATGTTTTGCCATTCGGTGCGATCACTCTCCTGAACAAGGATGGCAGCGAGTTCACTGTGAACGGTCAACGTGTCAAGCGTTACCTAGCTGATCAAGAGACACCAGAGGGGTCCTCCATGCCTCTCTATGAGCCTCCCAAAGCCTAAAAGGCATAAACAGTCAAGCTCAGTGACTTTAAACAAGCTCACTTGGGAGGAAGTCCCAAAGGTATCCTGTAAATATTGCTTAGGTTTTTTTTGTGTTTTTGATTTTTGGTTTTGATTTTGTGTTGTTCAGGACTTTAAAGCGATAATAGAGCTAAGACATTAGTGTCAGAAAAGTGAAATGCATAGAGTGAGGAGAGATGCAGTGTCAAACGTGGTGCAGTGAGATGTTGGGACAATTCTTTAAAAGTGGGATTGAAGAAAAAAAAAAAAAAAAAAAAAACCCCACTCGACCCAACACTTATCTCACTCGATTCACAACCACTCATATCCTATCTTCATCTCACTCTATCATCTCACCCACTCGACCACACATTCTACACTCTATCTCTCAATCCTCTCACTCGATTCACTCCTTCCACTCGACTGAAGCTCACAAAACATTCATCTCCTCCACGCCTCACTCGGCCGCCGGCTACTCACCACCATTCGTCGGAAAACCATCACTCGGGTCTTACCCGTCGAGCAACAACTTCACTCAATTGACGGTGCATCTCTCACTCGACCAACGGATACCCAACCAAAGCCTCCTGCTCGACGACCGTGTTCTTGCTCTCACTAGTTGGTGCCCAATAACCTCACGCGATACGAGTATCACCCGACGGCGTAGTTAATCTTTCCGTCAAACGTCTCCTTCAGTCTCTCACTCGACTGCCGTCACCCCTTTCACTCGACAGAATCACCACCACTCGACCCTCACTCGGCTCGATTGCTTTGTAGCTGCTCCCTCGGGCCGTTCTTTCATTACTCGACCTGTGAAAAGCTCGAGCAAGCCTTCCCTCGACAAGATCCACACAACCGTCATCACCACCACTCGAGTCACACCGTCGAAGCATCGCCTTCACCCGATCAAAGACGCCTCACTCGAGCTACGCAAGCACCAAGGCTCACGCGACCGGTTTTCACCACCGAAGCTCACGCGCATCTCTCACTCGACTGACTTGCGAACTCAAACGAAGCTTCTCACTCGACTAACACACGACAGTGAAGCTCTGTACTCGACCTACTCACTCGCGCTCATCTCCCCACCATTGACTCGATCGGTCTAGTTTCACGCGCGTATGCATTGGATAGCTCACTCGACCGAGAAGTGTAAAAGTGATAAATTTGCTAAGTATTACTTCCCTTTGCATTTCTCTATATAAATTGGCTATTTCATCTTGATATTTGGCACACTAACAGGCTAATTTTTAGTTTTAAGTCCAAATTGTTTCAAAATCAATATGTCAAGAGATCTGTTGCATGAAATGCGTGAGAAGTATGGTTGTAAACCAACAGAGGTACATCTCCTCAGTCTATATGGAGAAGAAGAAAGCTGCATATGAGAGAGCGTCTGGTGTTGGTCCTTCTCAGGCAAGAAGCAGAGCTAAGTTTTTGGGTAAGAAACCAATGGAGCTGCAGGATGATGATAGTGATTATGAGCTTGAAGAGCATCCACCTGTCCCAGCTCGCAAGTCAGTGCAGAAGAAGAAGACAGAGAAGTGGTTAGCCCCGGGAGAGTATTATAAGTTGTTTCAGCAGCACGAGTTTCAGGGCACGAGGTACCCTTGCCAGCAGACGATGGATGAGCTGCCTATCTCGAGTGATGTCGAGTATATGTTCGAGCATTGTCATCTCAGCACCCTCATGACTAGTCCGCGAAACGCATACTGAGAGGAGACAATTCTGTTCCTCTGTACGCTTGCCATACATCTCTATGTAGATGATCCGGACATAGAGTGTGTCCTGACCATCACCTTCACTATCCATGATCACGAGTATGTCCTGACCATCAGAGAGCTGGAAGGTTTGTTTGGATTCCCTAATGGAACCGGGACTGGGCAAAGGATTGATAGTGATTAATTGTTGGCTCTTTGGGAAATGATTGGGAATGATAAGAAGTTTGCTTCATCTAGGACCAAGAGCAACCACATCAGAAGTCCAGTTATCCGATACTTCCATCGATCAATTGCAAATGTTTTCTTCGCGAGAGAGACAACAAGGACACTGATCAACGGGGAGCTGGAGATGATTGATCTTGCACTCAAAGATCTCTTGTTAACAGCAGCAGATGGGACACTACTGCGAGGTGATACGACTGATACATCCCCCTCGTTCACTCTGTTGCACCAGCTACTCAGTTACAGAACTTGGGTAGTGAAGCTGAGCAGCTGTAGAACTCAAGGAGTTATGTGTATGGGAGGGTTGGTGACAGTCATCTTGGAAGCTTGTAGCGTCCCGCTGAGTTCAGAGCCTATTGCACCGAGATTCATCGACATTCAGAACTTAAGGCAAGCTCAATGGTTGCATTGGGAGAAACGCAACGGGTTGTATATGTATTACTTTACTCACCCCGTACTTGGTGACGCGCGATTTCTGCTTCCTTGTATTGCTTTCACTAGGATACTCGAAGGAAGCAACATTGAGTTTACACCTCCCGCAGAGGCTCTCTACACATCAGATGGTGAGGAAGCGATGGAAGTATCTGAGAATGAGGATGATCAGATGGAAGAATAAACAGATGAGTATAGACCAGAGAAGTACCACTTCAAGGACTACACAGCGCCTAGACAAGGCAAGAGTTTGGTAGAGGCTCACAAGCGTATCAGTACCCTACAGAAGTGGAAGTCGAAGATTTAGAGCTTCATGAGTAAGTTTAGCTGCGCCTCCACCACCACAGCTTTTGCAGACACTACTCCGCAAGATGCTAGACCAGTTCAGCGTCGTTTGTCCACGAGTGATGTCCTAGCACGCTATAGAACTCCTTCTCCATCACATCATTCCGCCTATGAGTATAGAGAGCATAATGTTTTTTCTTCTCCTCTGAGATAGTCCTCCCCTGAGCTTAGGGCTAGCAAAAAAAAGGAAAAAAGGAAAAAGAAGAAGGCAGCGAGACGGAAGGCAAAAGCCAGTTCATCACACTTGTCAGAGGAGCATCATGTTGAGGATCTGACCATGGATCAAGCTGAGGATCACATTGAGGACCTGACTGTTGATCCAGGTGCGTATCATTTCCAAGACCTCACTGCGGATCCTGTCGAGCAGAACGTTGAGCAACCAGCAGAGGCTCCTCCTGTCCCGCCTGCACCAGGTGCTTATACAAGCGAGTACATGACTCAATACCTGGACTGCTATTTTCAGTAAGGTACCACTCCAAAACTTAATATGTATATACCATTGCATTTTCATACTTTTGTTTGTTTGATTCTCAAACCAACCTTCAAATTTTTATTACACAAGGGACTGTGTAATTTAAGTTTGGGGGAGGGTTTGGGATGACATTTGATGTTGTGTTCTCTTTTCTTATTTTGAATTTTTAGCATATAATTTGCATTCATATATGTGCATTGAAAACCCCTAAAAATTTGAAAAATTTTCAGAAAAAATCTTTAAAAAGAGAGTGATCATGTAACTTGCATTTGCATACTAGGATTGAGTCTAGATTGTTTCATGTAGGACTGTTGCATTAGCATAGGGGGCGATGATGATTTACACCTTGTTAACTTGCTATGATTCACTAGTTGAGATCAATGCCCTGGTTTTTAGCTCTTTGATGCATGATGATTGAACTTGAAGTAAGTCTGAAACAAACTTGGAATTCATGAAGAGCATTCTTGAACTTGGTTGAAACATGTTGTGATATGATCTCATTCCTTACCTTATAAGAACTTAATCTTGACTTGCAAATATCTATTTGTGTTTTGCTCGCATGCTCATGGTCACCATATACATATTTGGATCATTTTCGTCCTTTCACCACTCTTGTTGATCCAAGTAGCTGATCTTTCTTTTGATCAGTTTGCCATACCCACAACCTATCCTTTTCTTTCAAGCCAATTGATAATTTTTGAGTGGTAGGTCTTTTACCGGATTATGCTTGGGGAGAACGTGTTAGGTATGAGCCGACAAGATTAAAATCTTGAGTAGTTCTGATTTTCACTTTCAAATCAGATAGGACTAGGTCTGGATTCTTACTTGGGTTTGGCATTGGAATGATTGTGAAAGGAAAGAAGAGAAATAGAAAAAGTTGTGTCTTTAGGAGAAGAATGTTTTTCAAGAAGTTTATACTCTAGTGATTGATTTTTGTGGGGATAGCGTGATATACAGAGAATGGTTTTGGAATGTAAAGAAAGAGAAAAAGTTTTGATGTCTTATAACATAAGAAGAAAACAGGACCATAGTAAAGAAAAAACCCCCTATCCACTAGTGTTGATTATTATGCATGTTTTGAACGATTCTGGTTTTATGATGTTTAACATGATTTCTTTGTCTGAGTACTGTTAGGGTTCTTGAGGATGGGATAGATTAGGTGGAGGATGTTAGTTTGCTAGGGTGTTTATGTTAGATTCGTTTTGTTTCCCTTCTGGATTAGAGTTTTATTAGCTAGTTCTTCTTTGATCAATTGGAACGGGGTCATAGACATTTCATACCCGAAAAGTATATGATGAAATGTCTGAACCAACTAGAACCAGAGATTTACACGCTTAGCCCAAGAGATTGGTTGTCTAAGATGTTTAATGACATGAATGAGCTGTTTCTTTATGCCTGTTTACTACATGTTTCTTCAATGAGAATTGAGATTAGGAAGTGTTGTAAACTTGATAGTTTCTGCCAAGAGATTGGATTGACTAGTATTAGAAGTTCATTGTCTAGGGATTTAGAATGTTTGCAGTTTGATAAACACTCGAAGTAGATTAGCATACTACACCTACATCAATAACCTCATCCTCGGGATCTTCTATCCATTTGTGCTTTCTGTTTAATTCTCTTGTTATTTACTTGTTCTACTTTGTTTTCTTGCCAGTATCAATAATCGTTACGTTTTAGCTTATGCATGGTAGTCTATGTTTTACAGCCTTACAATTATCGCATGTTTAACATGTTCGCTTAGGATCACTGAAAACCAAAAGTGATTTATGCTTGCTTGCTAGCATCACACCTGATTGGATTGATACCTATTGTACTGCAATGACATGATAGTACTCTAGGGTAATTGATTGAAAAATCCTAGTATCAGTCATCGATCAGGTTTGTTGGATGCCTTTGGTCGTTCCACCCGAACTCTCGATCCGTCCGTGTCTCGAGCGGTTGATACTTGTCCTGTCTCGGCCGTCGTCCGTCCGTCCGTGTGTCTTGTCCGTCCGTTCCATGCTGTCGCTGCTCAAGGTCACATTACTGTACGTGAGACTTCAACATCATATAGCTCCATCCCGAGCTTCCGTCGTCAACCCTTGTCATTAGATCACTATCTATGCATGTATTTTAAGCCTGGACTCTCTAATCTTTTACTTTTTGGGTGGTGGCGAACTATGCTGCTTTCGTTGCGGGAGATGCCCGCCCGTAGGGCCCGACCTGCTTCTCGCCCGAAAGAACCGCTCACTAGCTAGCCGGACTAGATAGGTCGCCCGTTCAGCTTAATGAGTTAGATGTGTTTCGTTTGAATGCTTATGAGAGCTCTCGCATCTACAAAGAGAGAACCAAACCTCTTCATGACAAGAAGATAATCTTGAAGAAGTTCATTGTAGGTGATAAGGTGCTCATATTCAACTCTCGGCTTAAGCTATTCCATGGAAAACTTTGTCAAGATGGTCTGGTCCTTTCGTGATTAAGGAAGTAAGGTCTAATGGTTTTGTGGTGCTATTGAGTAACAACGGTGAACCATTGGCTGCAAATGGACAGAGACTAAAACCGTATCTAATAGAGCCAAATTCTGAAGAGGTCACTACGGTTCCTTTTACAGACCCCGGTCAAGTTTAAGAGCTCATTACGGTCAAGGTAAAGACCTTAAACAACAGCTTTGTGGGAGGCAACTCACCAGGTATCTTGTATATATTTTTGTTTCATTGTTTTCAAACCTATTCATTTCATGTTTATTTTTTGCATTGATTCCACTCTGCTGGGAGTGTAGGATGGATCAGTCCAACTCAGACCGATCAATCCATATTGTTTAATGCTGCTTTTTATTTTTCTATGTGCAGGAGAAGAGGATCGATTGGTCCCTCTTGTGGATCGATCGATTGTCATTGTCTAAGAATTGGTATGTTTGCAGTTTAATAAACACCCAAAGTAGATTAGCATACTCCACCTACATCAATAACCTCATCCTCAGGATTTTCTATCCATTTGTGTTTTCTGCTTCATTTCATTTGTCATTTGCAAGTTTGTTCTGTACTTGGAATTAATAGCTACTTCGTTTCTGTTTATGAATGATAGTCTATGTTTTGCAACCTTACATTTATCGCATGTTTAACATGTTCGCTAATGATCATTGAAAACCAAAAAACATTTATACTTCGCTTGCTTTAATCATTTCTTATATATCTTGATTGCTAGCATCACACATGATTAGACTGATACTTATTGTACTGCAATGACATGATAGTACTCTAGGGTAATTGAAAGAAAAATCCTAGTATCAATTTGGCGCCGCTGCCATTTGGGTGTTTGTTTGTTACATTTGAAATTTCAGACTTGCTAAGATCAAGTTCTTATTTATCATTCACTACAGTTACTCACTTTGTTCTTTCTGCTTGTCTATTGATTCAGGTACAACTCTTGCTCAATTGCTTATACTCGACTGACACACTCAACCATCTCGCGAGCTAAGTTGATTTGAGTTCTATGCACACACGGTCGCAAGGCATAGAAAACTTGCTCCAGCCCTCCGATTTTATTGATCGTTTGGTCCCTGCATCAAGACAGCAACGCAACAGAGTTACACCACAACAAGTTGCGATGGAAAACCATGAACAACCACCTCCTCCACGAGCACCTACACGGATTGGAGCCAGTGATGCTCCACGCAACCATACCCATCCTCAGGATATAGTGCCTCCAGCCGTGCAGAACAACAACTTTAATATCAAGAGTGGTCTGATCTCCATGGTCCAGCAGAATAAATTTCATGGTCTGCCTATGGAAGACCCCTTGGATCACTTCGATGAGTTCGATCGTCTCTACAGTCTCACCCAGATCAATGGGGTCAGTGAGGACGATTTCAAGCTACGTCTCTTTCCATTCTCTCTGGGTGACAAAGCTCATCAATGGGAGAAAACTCTTCCTCAAGGATCTATCACTTCCTGGGATCAATGCAAGCAGTCGTTTCTTGCCAAGCTTTTCTCCAACTCCAGAACTGCACATCTGCGCAACGAGATCTATGGGTTCACTCAGAAGAATGGTGAAACACTCTATGAAGTATGGGAGCGCTTTAAAAGTTATCAATCTCAGTGCCCCCACCATGGCTTCACCAAGGAGTCTCTCCTCAGTACTCTCTACCAGGGCGTTCTCCCAAAGATCCGGATGTTACTTGACACTGCCAGCAATGGCAACTTTCTGAACAAGGACGTCAATGATGGTTGGGAGCTTGTTGAGAACCTATCCCAGTCTGATGGCAACTACAATGACGACTATGATAGAACCATCAGGGCAAGCACAAATATTGATGAGATGTACAAGAAGGAAATGAAAGCTATGAATGATAAGCTGGACAAACTTTTGATGAGCCAGCAGAGGAACATTCATTTCGTCTCTGAAGAAGACCCTTACCAGATTGTGGATGGGGAGGGAGAACAATCTAAGGAGATAAGCTATGTTCAGAACCAAGGTGGATACAACAAGGGATACAACCCCTATAAGCAGAATCCCAATCTGTCTTGTAGGAGCACCAATCTCCCTCAGGCCGTGCTTTCACTACTCGACCAGGCCTCACTCGGTAGGATTCAGTCGAGTGCGCATCCTTCACTCGAGCATCACTGCCAGATACTCACTCGACCGTAAAGAGAAAAAGTGGTAAATTTGATAAGTGTTACCTTTCATTGCTTCTCTCTTACAAATTTGCTCATCTCTCGTGATACTTGGCACACTAACCGGCTAATTTTTAGCTTTGAATTCTAACTGTTTCAGTATCATAATGCCAAGAGATTTGTTGCATGAAATGCGTGAGAAATATGCTTGTAAACAGAGAAGAGGAAAGATGCATATGAGAGAGCATCTGGTGTCGGTCCTTCTCAGGCAATAAGCAGAGCCAATAAGTCTTCGCGTAAGAAACTAATGGAGCTGCAGGATGACGACAGTGATTATGAGCTTGAAGAGCATCCATCTGTCCCAGCTTGCAAGTCAGTGCAGAAGAAGAAGACAGAGAAGTGGTTAGCCCCGGGAGCGTATTACAAGCTGTTTCATCAGCATGAGCTTCAGGGCACGAGGTACCCTTGCCAGCAGACAATGGATGAGCTGGCTATCTCTGATGATGTCGGGTATATGTTCGAGCATTATCATCTCAGCACTCTTATGACTAGTCCGCGAAACACATACAGAGAGGAGACAATCCAATTCTTCTATACGCTTGCCATACATTTTTATGAGGATGATCCAGACATAGAGTCAAATGGAGGATTGGGATACATCACCTTCACTATCCATGATCATGAGTATCTGCTGACCATTAGAGAGATAGAAGGTTTCTTTGGATTCCCTAATGGAACAGGGACTAGGAAAAGGATTGATAGGGATGAATTGTTGGCTTTTGGGGAAACAATTGGGAATGAGAAGAAGTTTGCTTCATCTAGGACCAAGAGCAACCACATCAGAAGTCCAGTTATCCGCTATTTCCATCTATCAATTGCAAACGTGTTCTTCGCGAGGGAGACAACAGGAACACTAATCAACGGGGAGTTGGAGATGATTGATCTTGCGCTTTAGGATCTTTTGTCAACCGCAGCAGATGGGACACTACTGCGAGGTGATACAACTGATACATCACCCTCGTTCACTCTGTTGCACCAGCTACTTAGTTACAGAACTTGGGTAGTGAAGTTGAGCAGCTGCAGAACTCAAGGAGTTATGTGCATGGGAGGGTTGGTGACTGTTATTTTAGAAGCTTGTAGCAACCCGCTGAGTTCAGAGCCTATTGCACCGAGATTCATAGACATTCAGAATTTGAGGCAAGCTCAATGGTTGCACTGAGAGAAACGCAACGGGTTATATATGTACTACTTCACTCACCCGGTACTTGGTGACGCGCGATTTTTGCTTCCTTGTAATTCTTTCACTAGGATACTCGAAGGAAGCAACATTGAGTTTGCACCTCCACACAACTGATGGTGAGGAAGCAATGGAGGTATCTGAGAAAAAGGATGATCAGATAGAAGGGGATTCAGATGAGTACAGACCAGAGAGGTACCACTTCAAAGACTACACAGCGCCTAGACAAGGCAAGAGTTTGGTAAGGCTTACAAGCGTATTTGTACACTATAGAAGTGGAACATGTTGCAAGATAAGTCCATCAGATCTATGAAGTCAAAGATGAAGAGCTTCATGAGTAAGTTCAGCTGCACCTCTACAACCACAACATTTGCAGATACTACTCCGCAGGTTGCTAGACCAGTTCAACACTGTTTGTCCACGATTGATGTCCCAGCACGCTACAGACCTCCTTCTCCATCACGTCATTCAGCCTATGAGTATAGGGAGTAGAATGTTTCTTCTTCTCCTCCGAGACAGTCCTCCCCTGAGCTTAGGGCTAGCAAGAAGAAGGAGAAAAGGAAAAGGAAGAAGGCAGCGAGACAGAAGGCAAAAGCTAGTTCATCAAACTTGCCAGACGAGCATCATGTTGAGGATTTGACCATGGATCAAGTCGAGGATCACATTGAGGACCTGACTGTCGATTCAGGTGCGTATCACTTCCAAGACCTTACTCTGGATCCGGTCGAGCAGAACGTTGAGCAACCAGCAGAGGATCCTCCTACGCAGCCTGCGCCAGGTGCTTATACAAGCGAGTCCATGACTCAATACCTGGACTGCTATTTTCAGTAAGGTACCACTCCAAACCTTCATTTGTATATACCATTGCATTTTCATATTTTTGTTTGTTTGATTCTCAAACCAACTCTCAATTTTTTATTACACAAGGGACTGTGTAATTTAAGTTTGGGGGAGGGTTTGGGATGACATTTGATATTGTGTTCTCTTTTCTTATTTCAAATTTTTAGCATATACTCTGCATTCGTATATATGCATTGAAAACCCTAAAAAATTTGAAAAAATTTCAGAAAAATCTTTAAAAACAGAGTGATCATGTAGCTTGCATTTGCATATTAAGATTGAGTCTAGATTGTTTCATGTAGGATTGTTGCATTAGCATAGGGGGCGATGATGATTTACACCTTGTTGACTTGCTATGATTCACTAGTTGAGATCAATGCCTTGGTTGTTAGCTCTTTGATGCATGATGACTGAACTTGAACTAAGCCCGAAACAAATTTTGAATTCATGAAGAGCGTTCTTGAACTTGGTTGAAGCATGTTGTGATCTGATTTCATTCCTTACCTTATAAGAACTTAATCTTGACTTGCAATTATCTGGTTGTATTTTGCTTGCATACTCATGATCACCATATACATATTTGAATCATCTTCCTCCCTTCACCACTCTTGTTGATCCAAGTAGCTGATCTTTCTTTTAATCAGTTTGCCATACCCACAGCCTATCCTTTTCTTTTACCGGATTCTGCTTGGGGAGAACGTGTTAGGTATGAGCCGAGAGGATTAAAATCTTGAGTAGTTCTGATTTTCACTTTCAAATCAGATAGGACTAGGTCTGGATTCTTACTTGGGTTTGGGATTGAAATGATTGTGGAAAGGAAGAAGAGAAACAGAAAAAGTTGTGTCTTTAGAAGGAGAAAGCAGAACCATAGTAAGGAAGAAACCCCTTATCCACTAGTGTTGATAAGAAACTTCTCCTAACGCAAAAAGAAAAAAATGGGATTGATGTTGAATGGTAAACATAGGGATCATTCGATTTAGATGATTAGGAGTAAGAACTTGGGAACCATTGGGTAGTCAAGGTTTTATTTCTGTATGCATTTATTGGTCCTCACCTTTAGCATTCTCCCTAAAACTTAATCCATTTCATTGAGAGATCCTTGTCCTGAAATTGTTTAAACCCTCTTGATTCTCAAAACCTTTTTTTGCCTAACCGAGTGAGTTTGTTAAGCATTGCACAACCAGATTCATATTCTTGAGTAATGAATGTTAAAAAGAATGAATGATTTGAATGCATGTGTAGATCAAGGGATAGAATCAGTTTCGGATTTGACGAGTTTGTCTAAAGTCTTTAAGTAAAGTTCTCTCAACGTGCATCAAAGACTTAGTAACCAGGACATTGATTTTAACTGCTCTATCTTGCAAGTTACACGTTCTGAGACCCCATTTTCAAACCTCTCGTCCACTATGTTTCTTTTTGCTTTGCTTGAGGGCAAGCAAAGACTAAGTTTGGAGGAGTTGATAAGTCTGTATTTCATCGCGTTTTGAGCATGTATTCATCATCATTCATTTGTTGAATCGCATCATATTGATAAATTTCTACATGTTTAACATACTTAGGTAGGTTTTATGCATATCATGCATGTCTTGCATACATTCTGCATATTTGGAGTGTTTCAGGTACTTAGGAGACATGTAAAGCGAAGCAGAGGAACAAGCGTTACTCGACAAACGAGTGATCGGGTGGGACGATCGAGTGAGAAGCAGAGATGCATTGCAGAAACATACTTCACTCGACGGACGTGATCGAGTAAGGTGATCGAGTAGCCGATCGAGTGGTGGATCGAGTAGGGTGATCGAGTGAACCGAAGGAATGCAAAACAGGATCAACCGTCACCACGTGCACAACCGAGTGACACGATCGAGCAAAGCAGAAAAGATGCTCACTCGAGATACACACTCGACCAACTTAGTCACAACAACTCTTACACCGTGTCTTACTTTGTCGTTTTATGTTTTTAAGTTTTGCCCAAACATTGCTATAAATAGGTCTCTTTTGGCATTGCCCAAGGGATTGAGTTTTGACCCTTAGGTTTTTGTTGTTAGCCACCAAACAATCCAGAGAATTGTATTTCAGATTTCTTTTAAGTTTTAAGAGTTTGCACTTAGTTCTTTGATCATTGTTGTTTATCTTCCTGTCATCTTTATTATTATGCATGTTTTGAACGATTTTGGTTTTATGATGTTTAACATGATTTCTAAGTCTGAGTAGTGTTAGGGTTCTTGAGGATGGGATAGATTAGGTGGAGGATGTTAGTTTGGTAGGGTGTTTATGTTTGATTTGTTTTGTTTCCCTTCTGTATTAGAGTTTTATTAGCTAGTTCTACTCTGATCAATTGGAACTAGGTCATAGACATTTCATGCCCGAAAGGTGTATGATGAAATGTTTGAACCAACTAGTGCCAGAGTCTACATGCTTAGCCCAAGAGATTGGTTGTCTAAAATGTTTATTGACATTAATGAGCTGTTTCTTTATGCCTGTTTACTACATGTTTCATCAATGAGAATTGAGATTAGGAACTGTTGTAAACATGATAGTTTCTGCCAAGAGATTGGATTGACTAGTATTAAAAGTTCATTGTCTAGGGATTGGTATGTTTGCAGTATAATAAACACCCAAAATAGATTAGCATACTCCACCTACATCAATAACCTCATCCTCAAGATTTTCTATCCATTTGTGTTTTCTGCTTCATTTCATTTGTCATTTGAAAGTTTGTTATGTACTTGGAATTAATAGCCACTTCGTTTCTGTTTATGCATGATAGTCTATGTTTTGCAACCTTACATTTATCGCATGCTTAACATGTTCGCTAAGGATCATTGAAACCCAAAATCATTTATACTTCGCTTCACTTAATCATTTTTGATACATCTTGATTGCTAGCATCACACCTGATTGGACAGATACCTATTGTACTGCAATAACATGATAGTACTCTAGGGTAATTGATAGAAAAATCCTAGTATCAATATGCAAAGGTATGAGTTCAAAATTTCTTATTTACAGTTATTATTTACAGTTATTATTTACAGTTCGATTTTTACATATGGTTTGTGTTAAAGGATGAAATTATGCTAGATTCTAGTTTATACTATGTTGGGAAGCTTGTTTATGGTGTTCAATTGCTAAATTATTTGCAAATTGAGAGTTTGATTTTTCACCATTATGTAAAATCGGCCATGGCTTTAAAATTGGAAGAGGAATTCGATTTTGATAGCTTTGTTGCTAGGTTCTTGTGCTATGCTTAAGTTCAAGTATCACTTGATTAATCTTGCATTCTCATATGTCTCAATTGTTCTTTCAAGTTGGAGTACTAGAACTTTGGAGTAGGGATTTTTCATGATTTAGAGCAAAAACGAAATTTGGAAGAAATGAAAGAGAATGTGGATTTTAGAGCTTGAATCTTGTCTCTTTGTGACTTGCTATCTCTACTTATACTTTTTAAACCATGATTTTCCAAGTTTGTAATGTCTTGGTTAATGAGGCCAAATATTATGTTTTGTAGGTGATCGGGCGGACAAGGGAATCTGCTGGAACAAGCCGAGGACAAAATACCTTGAGTGTTGATCTGAATCGAAGGCCTAACACAAAGAAATAGGATTCTGTTGATACTAAGTGTTTGGCAGCTCCGAGCTTGGTCAAAATTCATCCCACTCGATGTGGTTATCCAAATGCATTGAGGCATCTCAGTTTACTTGAGGATGCAGAGACATTGTTTCAGACCATAGGCCTTAGAAAGCTTGGAAGCTAGAACACTTCACATACCCCAAGTTAGTGAGGGAGTTGTTAGCAACATGTCACCTATGTTACAGTGATCCTCAAGACCTCGTAGCAAGTGAGGGAATTCTCACATTCTCCTTAAACAAGAACCATTTTTCTATGTCACTCTTTGAGTTTTATGAGGTCTATGGGTATCCAAAGGGGATGATGTTTATTTCCCACGGTTTGATACAGAATTAGCAAGTGGTTTCTGGGCTTTGATTGGTAAGGGAATGTACACATCCGGGGGCGCAAAGATTACTTCCATTCGTAATTTGGTCCTGTGTATTGGTATCAAGATCATTAGCAATACCATCCTCTTCAAAGCTGAGTCGGGATCAGCTCGTAATAATGAGTTATGGATGATCTTCTACGGAGTTAAACATCTGTTGGAGCAATACAACAGCTACCTTCCGCTTACTGTGAACTATGTAGCTATTTTGTGTGAGATGTTTGTAAAAGTGAAGCTACATCCTCCTAAGTAGATGTACATGGGTATCTGATGTGTCCGGATTTAGCACTAGTTTTATGCATTTTTTTGTCATTATAGGTCTCATCACTTGATCATTTATGTATATTTTGCCTTGTTTTGCTTCACTTGTAGAATCTAGGCCTTGCATTGCATGCATTGTAGTTTTTGTGCATAAACAGGTGTTTACCCATTGGAAAAGAAGCAAATCAGTACGAATCGACCAAGTGTAGATGCTGCATCTGATCGAGCATAAGGATCCGAGCAGTGGAATCGATCGAGTGTTCGAGTGAACTAGAGGAGCAATCAACCAAGCATCCGATCGAGCCATCCGACCAGACCAATCAAGTGCAAGACCGAGCAGACCGATCGAGCACCATTTAACCGACTTTCTAGTTTGTCTGCTTGTGATTTAGGGCTACCTAAACTCACTATAGAAAGGCTCTTTGCCTAATGACTTAATATCTCGACTTGTATTAGGGTTTATCTTCATTTTGCTTTAGAATTTCCAGAATCTTGTAAACTCCATATATTTTGATCTATTTAGTATTTTGGTGTTGCTTCTTTGTATTATTTTGCAAGATTCAGAGATTGTTGGGTTTTTGTTCTTGATGATGAATCTCAGATCTGAGTAGATTCATTAGGTTTTGGGGATGAGTTAGATGTGTAGGTGGTAACTTTAGGTAGCTAGGTTGCCCATAGGTAGAAATGTTTAGATTTCCTTCTGGATTAGTGTATATAACACTAATCCCATTCTGATCAAGTGGTGATTAGCTTTCAGGCTTCCACGCCCAAGAGGTGTTCGATGGAATGTCGGATAATCTAATACCAGAGAATTTCATGTCTAGCCCAAGAGATTGGTTGTCTAGAGTGTTATTTGACATTAATGAGCTGAGTCTTAATGCCTATTCATTTCATGTTTCATCAACCAGAAGTTGAGATTAGGAAGTGATTTGAATTTGATAGCCTTTGTCAAGAGATTGAACTGGTTAGCTTATGAGCTTGTTGTCTAGGAAACATCACTGTTTGTGTTTGATTGATTTAGCAACCTAGTGAACTTAAAGATCTCCACTGAAGTCACCATCTCATCCCCAGAACCTCCCTTTAATTGATTGATTTACCTTGCTTCATTTATGTTCTTGCATTTCTAGTTCACTGCATGTTCTTATTTTTGTAGCTTCATTTCTGTTTCAATTCAATGTCATGTTCTGTTTAGTTCCTGCTTGTGTTAAATTCAGTAGTTGATAGTTTAAAACCCTTTCATGCTTGGCTTATCTTGTTAAATATTGATTGCATCTAAACTGTTTGCACGCGTCCTTATGGATCGATTAAGCACTTTATACTACAATTATACTGGGTGATTGATACTATTACCACCAGAAACCTGTTATCAGTTAGGCGCCACTACCATTTGGACGTTTAAGTTGTTCCAGTTTTGATTTCAATTTAGCAAGATTAAGTTCTATATCACTTTCACTTTGAATACTGATTTGGTTTGCTTGTCTGCTTGTCTTTTTTGTTTTTCAGGTACCATTCGACCAGTGCACTCGACCACAGCATCAGACCACTGCACTCGACCAACCAATCGATTGCACTGATCGAGCTCCTGATCGAATTTGTTTATGCACACAAGGTCTAAAGGCAGTCAGAATCTTCACCCGTCTCTCGAAAACATTAACAGACTCCCTAAAGCTTTGAGACAGCAGAGAGATCAGTTAAGAGAGGAAATAACAACCGTTGAGATGGAACCTCAACATAATGCGAATTCAAGGCGTGCAACACGCATAGGTGCAGGAGATGCTCCTAACAGCCATGTCCATAGGTCCGGGATAGTGCCTCCAGCGGTCCAAAATAATAATTTCGAAATCAAGAATAGCCTCATATCCATGGTACAGAGCAATAAGTTCCATGGATTACCGATGGGAGACCCGTTGGATCATTTGGATGAGTTCGACCGTCTTTGTGGATTAACCAAGATCAATGGAGTGAGTGAAAACGGATTCAAACTTTGTCTCTTTCCTTTCTCACTTGGGGACAAGGCTCACCAATGGGAAAAAGGTTTGCCCGCTAGTTCTATTACCACTTGGGAGGAATGTAAGCGTGATTTCTTGTCCAAGTTCTTTTTAAACTCCCGCACAGCCCGTCTTCGGAATGAAATATCAAGTTTCGCATGGAAGAACAGTGAGACATTGTGCGATGCATGGGAAAGGTTCACTTTGTCTCCGAAGAAGAGCAATTCCATTAAGATGAGGACTGTGTTGCCACAGAAGAAGTCACCTACTTCTACCACAAGGAGGGAATCCCACAGCAATTCAAGAGCACGTTTCCAACAGGATTTGCCGAGGCCCACAATTCCAGCCAATCTTTTCTACCCAATTGGTACAATTTGAATCACAATTTGATTTAAAGACGATGATACACAATTTGAATCAAAGTTTAGCCCTCAGCCAACAGGATATTCTTCAATCTCTCGATAACCTTCAGCATCAGCTAAATTCCTCCTATTCTTCCATCACCACATGGCTCAAGAATTTGAATCAAAGGGTATGTATTGTCGCGAACAGTCATGTCTTACCAGCACTTCAACCGAAGGAGTTTGCAAACGCAATTACATTGCGAAGCAAGCGTGAGTTACCAACTCGACAACCTCATCCCATTACTCAGGACAGTAATGACCAAGGTGAGGAGGGTTTAAGTGCACCCGAAGCAGCATTCCAGCAACCAGATCGACCCAACAATCGAATGCTAGATCGAGTCAACAACAACAAAAGTGTTCCACCACAATCAGATGAAGCAATCGATCATGACACCCGACCAGTTGATCGAGTGGACCCACCAGCTGTGCGGAAACCTTCAGACAGCAGAACCGTACCCTGTTTCTTTCCCCCACCCTATAAACCTTAATTACCCTTCCTAGGAAGATTCAAGAAAGAGATAATGGAGAAATACAACGAGATGTTCATGAAACAATTCGAAGGAGTTGAATTGACTATGCCATTGATTGATGCCTTTGCCTTGATACCACCTTACCATAAATTCTTGAAAAACATTTTAATGGAACGGATGAAAGAAGTACAAGGCATGGTGTTGTTGAGCCATGAGTGCAGCGCAATCATTCAGGAGAAAATTATCCAGGCAAAACTAGGAGATCATGGATCCTTTACTCTACCTTGCTCTTTAGGACCGCTAGTCTTTGAAAAATGTCTCTGTGATTTGGGAGCCTCAGTCAGCTTAATGCCTCACTCGATCGCTAAGAAGTTAGGGTTTGAAAGGTTCAAGCCCTGTAATATATCGCTTATTCTTGCGGATAGATCAGTTCGGGGTCCCTATGGAATGTCAGAAGAATTACCAACATATTTTATAGTCTTAGAAATGGATTTGGAACCTAAAGACCCCTTGATCCTTGGAAGACCATTCTTGGCAACTGCTGAAGCTTTGATAGATGTTCGTAATGGCAAGATCAATCTAAACTTGGGTATGGATCTCACCATGAAGTTTGACATTAAAGACGCAATGAAGAAACCAACAATAGAAGGTGCACTCTTTCATATCAAGGAATTGGAACATTTAGGGAATGAACTTAACAGCCTTGACTAGAGATGGGAAGGATCGATTTATGTATAAGGAAGCATCGAGATATGAAACCCTGCTGGATCACTACAAGGAAGAAGAAGAACCGTGACAGATGATAACACTGAAAAAGGCAAGAACGGAAGTTCATAATATTCTTTCAGTTAAAGTTCACACGATCGAGCAATCGAGTAGGCAATCAAATGTTTCGGTCGAGTTACCAATCGAGCAGCAGATCGGACCCGCACAACAACTCTCTGATGACTGGTCTGAACTTAAACCCCTTCTTTCCGAGCTCAGGTACACATTTCTTGGACCTAATTCTACTTATCCAGTGATTGTCAACGCTTGCTTGAATGATAGGGAACTAGGTTTGCTAGTTAAGGAACTCAAGAAGTTTAGAAAGGCTATAGGATACTCTTTAGATGATATTAAGGGAATCTCGCCTAGTTTGTGCATGCATAGAATAAACCTCGAGAATGAATCCTATTCTAGTATAGAGCCACAAAGGACGCTAAATCCTAACCTTAAGGAAGTAGTCAAGAAAGAGATCCTTAAGTTGTTAGATGCTGGGGTGATATACTCGATTTCAAATAGCACTTGGGTGTCACCCGTCCATTGTGTTCCCAAGAAAGGTGGGGTGACAGTTGTTAAGAATGATAAGGATGAGCTTATACCAACTCGTACTATAACTGGTCATAGGATGTGCACAGATTATAGGAAGTTGAACGCCGCCTCTAGAAAATATCATTTCCCCTTGCCATTCATTTGACCAGATGTTGGAAAGACTTGCTAACCACACCCACTATTTTTTCCTTGACGGGTGTTCTGGGTTCTTCCAAATACCTATCCACCCTAATGATCAGGAAAAGAAAACATTTACATGCCCCTATGGTACCTTTGCTTATCGAAGGATGCCATTCGGATTATGTAATGCACCTGAAACATTTTAGAGATGCATGATATCTATTTTCTCTGACCTAATTGAGAATTTGGTGGAAGTCTTTGTGGATAATTTTATGTGTATGGGGATTTCTTTTCTGCTTGTCTCGCTAATCTTTGTAGGGTTTTGAACTGGGAAAAATGTCATTTTATAGTTCAAGAAGGCATTGTGTTAGGCCACAAGATATCCAAACAAGGAATCGAGGTTGATAAGGCAAAGATTGAGGTTATGGTTCAAATACAACCCCCCAAGACAGTTAAAGACATAAGAAGCTTTTTGGGGCATGCAGGGTTCTGTAGGCGCTTCATCAAAGATTTCTCTAAGATAGCTAGGCCGCTCACAAGACTTCTTTGTAAGGAAACAGAGTTTGAGTTTGGTGTAGATTTTCTTGAGGCATTTACCAAGATTAAGGAAGCTTTAATCTCAGCCCCGATTGTGCAAGCTCCTAACTGGGACTACCCTTTCGAGATTATGTGCGATGCTTCTGACTATGCAGTTGGAACAGTTTTAGGACAGCGAATTGATAAAAAGCTTCACGTCATATATTATGCAAGTAGGACGTTGGACGAAACACAAGGAAGGTATGCCACAACGGAAAAGGAACTTTTACTAGTAGTGTTTGCTTTCAACAAATTTAGAAGCTATTTGGTTGGATCTAAAGTCACGGTCTACACTGATCACGCTGCTCTTAGGCATATCTACTCAAAAAAGACACCAAGCCTAGGTTGTTGAGATGGATTTTGCTGTTGCAAGAGTTTGATATGGAGATTGTAGACAAGAAAGGAATAGAGAATGGAGTTGCTGACCATTTATCAAGGATGAGAATTGAAGACATTGTTCCCATAGATGACTCTATGCCAGAGGAAAACATTATGCTTGTTGATTTTGCTTCAAGGAAGATCAATCTAGGGGATGCTGAGGCACCTAACATCTGTATGGGAATAAGTGGGGATAATTTACCGTGGTAAGTTGACATCGTTAACTACAAGGTCAGCGGGGTAGTTCCACAAGCTCTAGACTCCTACCAGAAAAAGAAGTTCTTTCGGGATGTGAATTACTATTTTTGGGATGAGCCTTATTTGTACAAGAAATGATCAAACGAGTTGTTTAGGAGAAGCATAGCTGAAGAGGAGGTTAATGGAGTTCTAGAGCATTGCCACGGTTCAACCTATGGAGGTCATTTTGCCACATTCAAGACAGCTCATAAGGTACTCCAAGCAGGGCTTTGGTGGCTAACAATGTTTAGAGATTGTCAACTATTCATCAATAGATGTGATGCTTGTCAAAGGATGGGGAACATCACCAAAAGAAACAAAATGCCATAGAATCCAATCTTGGAGGTCGAAGTGTTTGATGTATAGGGGATAGACTTCATGAGACCATTTAATCCTCCCTCCAATGGCAACATCTATATTTTAGTGGCTGTGGATTACGTTTCTAAATGGGCAGAGGCTATAGCTAGCCCCACTAATGACCCCAAGGTTGTACTACAAATGTTTAAAAGCATAATTTTCCCAAGATATGGAATCCTTAGAGCAGTTATTAGTGATGGAGGCACTCAATTCATTAACAAAGTATTCGAAGGATTGCTGAGGAAGCATGGAGTAAAACACAAGGTTGCCATCGCTTACCGCCCTCAAACAAGCGGGCAAGTTGAAGTCTCCAACAGACAAATCAAGGGGATACTAGCTCGAGTAGTGGGAACTTCCAAGAGGGATTGGGCTTCAAAACTAGATGACACTTTATGGGCATACCGAACTGCTTTCAAAACTCCTATAGGAAGGACGGGTAAAGGGTAAATTTCAACCCGAACAATTTCAAAAGTGTATTTTTATACCTCAACTTTGATAACGTGTGAATTTCAACCTGAACTAAATATTTTTTCGAATAAATAACATAAACTATCAAATTGTTCAGGTTGAAATTTACCCTTTACCCTAGGAAGGACACCATTTCAAATGCTATATGGAAAGTCTTGCCACCTTCCAGTAGAAATGGAGTACAGAGCCTTATGGGCTTCAAAGTTGTTAAACTTAGACATCACAACAGCTTAGGAAAAGAGAGTCCTAGATCTCCATGAGCTTGAAGAATCAAGACTTGAAGCCCATGAAAGCTTAAAGATCTATAAAGAGAGGACCAAAGCTTTCCATGATAAAAGCATCAAGGTGAAAGAATTTAAGGTTGGTGATCAGGTCCTCTTGTTCAATTCAAGGTTAAAGCTCTTTCCTGGAAAATTGAAATCGAAATCAAAAAGGTGTTGCCCTTTGGAGCCATAACTCTTGTTAGCAAGAATGGATCTGAGTTCACTGTAAATGGGCAGCGTTTAAAGAAGTATATGGCAGACCAAGTGTTTCCAGCAGGGATATCTTTGTCCTTGCATGACCCTTCTAATGCTTAAGCAACACAAGTCAAGCTTAGTGACTTTAAACAAGCTCACATGGGAAGAAGTCCAAGCGGTATCCTTATGTATAAAGTTTAGAGTTGCATTTGTGTATTTTGGTTGTTCATTTTAGTTTCAGAAATTAGTAGGTTTAAAGGTGAATCCGGTCGAGTAGATACCAATCCGATCGGGTGCAACACGAGCTCCGGTCCGAGCTAGAATCCGAGGATGCACAAGAGCAGTCACTCGATTACCTGCCCGATCAAGCATCCGAACAGGCGATCAAGCAGCAGGTCGAATACTCGACCGAGTACACGGTGGAAGAGTCAGTCGATCCCATGCACTGTACCATAGACGCAAAGAACATCCCGGGCTACACCTTTGACCCGATGAGCCAAGCTATAGGCTCTTACTTCTTCAACCCATGAGGTACACATCTTCTCTATATCATTCTTTATACCGTTGCATTTCATTTAGATTTTTTGTCGTTTAGATCCTAGATCATTCTCCTTTCTTTTGTTACACAGAGTCTATGTAATTTAAGTTTGGGGGATGGTCTACAATAGCATCTAATCATGTTTTCTGTGATTCTTATTTTCGAATTTTTAGCATGTAGTCTTGCATTCATCTATGTGCATCAAAAACCCTAAAAATTTGAAAAATTTTCAGAAAAATCTTTAAAAAATAGAGTGATCATATAGTTGCATTTGCATATTAGTCTTGCTTTAGGATGTTGCATTTAGGATCATTGCATTTGCATAGGGGATTAGGATGATTATAACCAAAGAACTTGCTGTTTCATTAGTGTTAGAATCAATGGCCTCGTCCATAGTTGTTTAATGCAATCGTATGAGCTTGAATTAAGACTGCATCATTCTTTGATCGCATGATTTGAATTCTAGTCTAAACTGAAGCTTGCTTTGAAATGATGCCATTCCTTATTTATTCGAACCATAACTTGAACTGATAGTTATCTGGTTATGATTTGTTTCAAACTCATGGATACCTTGTATACATACTTGGATCTTCTTTCCCTTCTTTTTACCACTCTTTTGTTGATCCAAGTAGCTGGTCATAACCTTGACCAGTTATCAACACCCTAAAAACCTTATCTTTTCTTCAAGCCTTGTATTAATTCTGAGTGCAATGCCTATTTTATGGATTGAGCTTTAAGGGAACGTGTTAGGTTTGAGCCGACAGGAATAGGATCTTGAGTAGTTCTGATTTGCATTTTTTCAGATCAGATAGGACTAGAATGGATTCTAATTGGATTTTGGGATTTGTTGGAATGGTTAAAAAGAAAGAGAAGGAAATGAAAAGGGAATGAGTTGAGTCTTTAAGAGAGTAAAATGTTCAAAAGTTCTAGTGAAAGATGTGTGGGGAATGCAAAGTATAGAGAGATGGTTCTGGATTTTAAAGGAAAGAAAGAACAAAGATAAGAATAGCAAAAAGCTTCGATGTCTTAAGTTCGTTAATCTCTCCCGTTGGGGTTTCTTTCCTTGGACACTTGACCGGAGTTCGTTAATCAGATTGTTCATGAGGATAACAGCGGAGTCAGAAGGGCCCGGCATGTTCGTTTATAATTTTTGTTTTTTGTGTTTTAAGGGAGGCTAGCCTCCCTTTCCCTCACCAAAAAAAAATAAGTTCTATACATGTTTAAAACAATCTTATCCATTATACGATATCCACAAATATTTAAACTAAAATGACAAAATCAAATCAATACTAAAATTAATTTGTCTTCTTCCACTACTTACTCTAGTTTTTTACAACATGAAGTTCATTACTCTTACTGACTCAATAGCTTCCTATGGATACCCAAGTCATCTGGCTAAGAGTAAACAGAGCAATTTCATAGCAAAACCTTGAGTTTAATGGAATTTTTTTTTTTTCATTGTTAATTAGTCATCATCCACAAAATCACGTTTCATATGGATACCCGAGTCATATGGTTAAGAGTAAACAGAGCAATAGCATAGCAAAACCTTAGTTATTTGTTTGTTAGGTTCACTTGCATTTACTTTTGAGATATAAAGCTGACCATGAATCAGACCCTTGTCCCCTTCTTCTGGTTCGTAGGAGGCTGGTATGGTATTATTTAGTTCATTGAGGTTACACAGGAGGATGAAGCTTTTGTCAATGAAATTGCAGCAGAGGCGGGTAGGAGTAACGAAACAAGATTAAAAGATATAGCAACTGAAGATGTTGTTGGTTTGAATGATAACCAACATAAGCAGATTAGCCAAGGAGAGGAGGATGATTTGTTTTAAGACATTGGACACCAAGAATTGGGTGAAGGAAGGGGTATTCATTGAGCCAAATCCATGAGGACAATGACACATTATAAAAGTGAAAAATGTATAACATTTGAAAAATATATTGTATGTTTTCCAAAAAATTGGAAATAGTTGAATGTCAAGGTGGTATCAACATGACTGATGTAATATACTTAGAATTAAAGTTTTGAAATTTGCAATGTATGCGAGTTTGTAAAGTTGGATATTGTCATTCCATAGACAATGCCTTTATGTGTTGATTTAAGGGTATCCATGTGAATCTAGAGATGTGGATGTATTAATAATGTGTATCTCTTAATGATAAAAAATAATATAGCGTGCTTATGTGGATAGTGTGCGATGTATAAGTTAGATATCTAACGTCAACTCGATTGCTCAGTACAATAAAGGTTTAGAAAAAAAGAAAAGGGTTCTTGATAAACTCTCGCAATAGCACCCACACGTGGTAGGGTGGGAAGGCCCGGGTACCCCCAATGTGCAAGACCAACAACTTGGCATGATCCCGTCACAAATGAAATAAGCTGTCAACATGAATTCCAAAATTAGAAAGTCATGTATTTATAGTTGATTTTAAGAAGATCCAATCATTGAAGATATGTATGATGTTTGTGCTTTAAGGTTATGAACTATTTTTGATGGTTGATTCTAATGCGTAAACATATGTCACACATAGTGGTTATGAACACCATGATATTGAAAATACACAACAGTGGTTTAAACCCTAAATCCGTAAGAAAATAGAAATTAATACCCTAAAACGTCAATGTATCCACATGGATGTATGCACTATGGATGGATAGGCCATACCTATGAAAGCACAAATAAAATTAATCTACACACATGGATATCTGATTTGTGGATGGTCACACAATGGATATGGGGATTGTGGGGGATTACATGATTGGTAGTAAGTTTTTACTTAAACTCATGCTATACGTACGAGGTAATAAAAAAAATTCGATACTTACAAAGTAATAAAAATGCGAGTTATTTTGACTTGAAAATCTTAGTCAGAAATAAATCCTATACCCCATAGCAAATGAGGGTATAACGTAACCCTACACCATAAATCATAAATCTTATATCTTTTTAACAAAACTTTTGGGGGTGAGTTTTAACTGAAAGTGGATTGATATACCATGGATGTGGAGTATATGAGGTATGGAGTATAAACAGAGGCGGATCCAGAAACTTCTTTAACATAGGGCACATAGTTATTCAACATAAAAATAATTCAACATAAATCCAAAATATAATGATAATAATATTGAAAAAATATAACCGAACAAAGAAAAAACATTAGAGAAATATCATAAGATAAAAAACAGTTTTTCCAAGAATTCCTACAAAACTACTCTATGATCCTCCATGTCTTGAAATATTTTTATCACTACCTCATTTGTTACTTTACTCAAGTGCTCTTTTTCGATAAAACAAACCATACAATCGTTTAGAAATTGATCACACATTCGGTTTCGTAAGTTAGTCTTCACAATTTTCATCGCAGAAAAACATCTCTCAATTGTAGCAGTGACAGCAGGTAAAGTCAAAACTAACTTCAAAATTCGATAAACAAGAGGATGTGACAGATGTTTTTTTGTCTCTATCATCACACGTGCAAGATCTCCAAGACCCTCCAAATTAGCAAACCTTTTATCTTCACGAATATTGTCGATGTAAATACCAAGTTGATGCTCAAGAGATATTCGCTCCATGGAACTAAAATCTTCTGGATAAAACTTAGATAATCTCATAAGTTTTGACTGATCAAACTCATGGAATGAATCATTAGGGCTCAAAGATGCAGTGCAACCAAGCAATTCAGTATTTACCTCGTCAAAACGATCATTAAACTCTTGAATTTGCATATCCAATACAGAGTAAAAACATTCGACCTGATAATGATGCAAGTTTGTTATGTTGCTTATCCGTCTTGGCTTCTTTGGATCTACAAATTCTTCTTCCATGATGATCAACAAAGTTTTATTATTCTCACAAAAAGAATTACTTTTTCAACCACAGAATTCCATCCATTTTTGTGGAGGTTATACAATTGCTGCTTGGTGGATTTCACTAGAGACATAGCATTCAAAATGTCTTAATCTTTTCTTTGTAGAGCCACTGATAAACTATTCGTGAGACCAAGAAGAAGCAACATCAACTGTAAGTAGAACACAAAATCAAAGGTATTAAAGTATTTGAGAAGACCATTAGCTTGTCGTCTTTTGGTACTATTAGTCCCTTCCATTTCGATATATTCAAGCACTTTAATGATAGAAGGGAATAAATCAACCAATTGTAACAAAGTATTTTAGTGAGAACCCTAACGAGTATTACTTGGTCTTTGAAATGAAAGCTCTTGGTTCAGTCCTTTTCCTATCTTAATTTCACCTCGACTGATTCCTTCTTCGATTATCTTTCGTTGGTCTTCTCGAACCATATATTTTCTCTTACAAGAGGCACCAACCACATTTAACAAGACAGAAAACATATCAAAGAAATCACCAACTTCAAAATACTTTTTAACAACTGCCACGACGACCAACTAGAGCAGAGGAGCAAAACAATGGACATAGTATGCATAACTATTTTCTCTTAAAATCAGAGATCTCAACCCATTAAATTCACTTTTCATATTACTAGCTCCATCGTAGCCTTGTCCTCTTAACTTTTTCATACTCAATCCACACTTTGCAAACAATGAATCAATAACACATTTCAAAGTTGCAGTATATATTTCTGGAACATGAATAACACCGGTAAATCTTTCTTAAACTATCTCATCTTTATCAACAAAGCGAAAAACCACTGCTACTTGCTCTTTAGTAGAAACATTTGCACACTCATCCACCAACAAGCAAAAAACATCATGATTAACTTCTTGAATAACATATTCAATCTGATCATGTATTCATTTTTAATGCATCATCTTGCTTATAAAAAGCGTGAACAATTGATTGACCTTGTCTCATCAAATTGTCAGCCATCTTCAACGCATTATTGTGAAAACTATTCACTGATCCTACATGATCACTCAATCTTTTTGGATTTTTCCAAGTATCAAATCCTTTTGTCAAAAATTCATCACTTCCACCTTTCTTTTCTGTATAATCTCTAAACAAGTAACAAAACAAACAAAATGCTTTGTCTTTCTTCGCACTATATTCCAACCAATCACCATAAAGATCAACCATACTGGATTAAATCGTCTCAATTTATCTCCAGTTAATGTTTTAGCAAATTTATGACCACGAGGTTGGTAAGTACCTTTGATCAAATATTTGCGTCTTACCTCATCTCTTTCATTAGGATGATATTCCAGAATTTTTTTTTCTGTCTGCGGGGTCTGAAGGCAAATTCTCCAAATCAGTGTGAGACGTTGATGTTTATTTTTTGGAAAATATTTTTCCATTGATCACCTAGTAAAGAAAAATATATTATTAATTCATTACATATCTTGAGATTATTAGTGTAGTTTAAAATCAAAAGCAAATCAAATTTTGGATTATTAACTTACCCTTGTTTAGTAGTTGTTTGTTTGACAAGGAAGTAATCACGAAAGAGAAAAAAAAAACTGAAACAATTAAAACCAGAACAAGAAGACGACAAAGAAGAAGAAGAAAAATTTTGTTTCTTAATTTTTTTGACCTCGAGAGCTAGGTTTAGATTTTAAATATTTAAGTTATATAAGGCTTTGAACTTATATTGTTGGGCTTAATAATTTTCTTAATGATTGGACTTATCTTATTATGATAAATCATAGAACGTAACTAGAGTTAGAGGCTTAAAATTAATATATGACATAATAATGAGATATTATACTATTATTAAGAAAAAAAAATCCCAAAATTTAGTATGTGGCACGTGCCACACATCTTTGGTCATACATCCGTCCCTGAGTATAAACATAACGAATAAATCATTTACCCTAAAGCACGACAATGTATAAGAACTAGATTATAACATAACCCTTAACCCTATACATAATAGGTATTGAGTTTTAACTTAAAGAAAGAAAAATGCTATACGTACAAGTTAATAAATATGCGAGTTAGTTAGTCTTCGAATTTTAGTGTTGAAACTTAGTATCTTATATCATGTATACATCGTGTATCTTATATATTATTTTTTGGGTCAAGGATGTGTGAACCATATACATCATATATCTTATATATGAATTTTACAAATTTGTAGATGAGTTTGAACATCATGTATCATATCATACATGGATATAGAGTATAAACTTAACGAATAAAATGTATACCCTAAACCACGGTAATTGGTCTATCCTTATGGATCTTTGATTTTGGATTGAGAGGCAATGGATACAAGACTCTCTATATTATAATATGCAGGAGATGGGATACCTGCTAATATGAAGCCTGAAAAGATACCCTTGATTTGAATCCATTATCTCTTTGAATGCTTCACTGCCTTTGAGCACCTTGCAAATAACAGTGAGTATGTCTGGACGAGAGTAAACATTGAGTATGGCGTCTGGGTATCGTTCGGCCGCGAAAATACGAGGAGGAAGAAGGTTGTCTCACTCAACAGATCTTTCTGGAGATAAATCAAGATGCGACGACTGAATCGATGACGAAGGGTTGTCATGTGAATTCAAATCCTGAAACCAGATTCTCACTGGTGTCGGAAAAGATTCACCGGTGGGAGACTGAGTGTAAGCAGGCGGCGGTAGTTGAACTCGAATGTTCCGGTTGCGGTTGGAATCGGTGATTCTGATGGTGTTTACGTTAGAATTTTGGGGATTGGTTTAATTTTTGAATTGTTTTTTTTTTACTGTATTTATTTAAAAATAATGATATAGTAAACAAACAACACAATTAAGAAAAAAGGGAAATGCTGAAAAAAGACTAAAAAGGAAGAGTTGAGAAACTAGTTAGTTAGAGGACTATATCGACATTTCATAAGATAGAAGTATAGCAATAGTTGTAAGTGGGTGTACGTGTGATAAGAAGTAGCCAAAGTGGGTGTAAGTGCTATTATTTCATAATATATAGGAACAAATAACATTTGATTTGAACAAAATATTTAAAATCAATGATGGAATACCACTAGATTTAGAATAGAGTTAGACTCTATTAAAATTCACTGACGAATAACATTACCTTATTTATTTATGAATATGTAGATTATTTACTTTTATACCTTTGAAATTACTTAATATAATTTACATACGCATTTATAAGAATATATGATTAAACCATTTAGTATATATATTATAGATTAATATTTTATTTCAAATATTTTTCTCTACTATGGTTTTGATGTTTAATACTTAAATAAATACATATATATATATATATATATATATATATATATATTTGGAAACATTTTGAAAATGTTAATATATATATATATATTAACATTTTAAAAACGTTTCCAAATTTTAATATTATAAAACAATCATTTTCCATTTCATTTTGCGTATCCGCTTCCGTTTTCATGCAACATAGAGCAGGTTACTTGGTTTGAGAAACAAAATTTATAATAAAATTTTGGGTGAATTAGCAGCCGGTATAGACAGTTTTCAGAGAAAAATAAGGAATTTGGCCCCTTTACTATTTAAAATTGGGAGTATGAAGAGCTATTACACGTTGTGTGTGAGAGAGAGAGGGAGTGTTTGTGAGTGTGTATAATAGAGAGGGTGAAAAGACAAAAACGGATATTGTGTGGTTTGAGGAGAAAAAACGTGTGAGTTTTTTAATAGTAAAGATGAAATGATAAATTCCTTATCGCTTGCATCTATAGAAAAATTGGAACTACTACTATAAGAACTCCGCCAGTGGTGTATTGATCACCTTTATGAACTTTGCATAAATGAATTCATTTTGCTACATATCAACTAAAAACCCCGTATAGATATTAGAACTCCAAAATGGGTATTCTTATATATAAACGAACTCTGTTTTAGGAGTAGATATCACTAAAATACTAGTATTAAGATTTGAACTCCAAAACGGGTATTTTTACATATAAACGAACTCTGTTTTAGGAGTAGATATCACTAAAATACTAGTATTAAGATTTGAACTCTAAAATGGGTGTACTAATGGGTGAACATTCGCATAAACAAACTCAGTTTTGTACATATCAACTAAAATACCAGTATAGATATTAGAACTCCAAAATGGGAATTCGTAAATATCAACGAACTTTGTCTTAAGATTACATATAATCCAAATCTAGTATTTAGATTTGATCTCCGGAACGGGTGTACTTTTACCTTAAGGAACTCTCAAATATAAATGTTAAGTCTAAACCCTAATTTAATCTAATTTGAACTTATCGTTTCCTCAATGTTCAAATCTAAACTCTAAGAAACATTAGTCAACCCAAACATAGCTTTAAATATATACCTTAAATAAAAATTCTATACCCAAACTTAATCTAATTTCAACATATCAACCCCTCAACGTTCAAATCTTAACCCTAAGAAATATTTGTCTACCCAAACATAACTTTAAATCTGAACCCTAAATCTAAACATTTGTTTCAATTCTAAAATCTAAACCCTAAATTGCATTAATCAATCATAACTTATCTATAACCTACTTGATAATAAACCCAAAGTCGCATTTATCAACCCAAATATATCTATAACCAAATTTGATAATAAACCCTAAGTCGCATCAATCAACCCAAATATATCTAAAACCAAATTGATAATAGAAAAAATTATATTTGATGTAATCCCAAACCTGTAGTCAAATAGACTAAATGACATCAAAAATTATAATATGAACAAGAGATACAGAGTACGAATACGAGATATGGAAGAATACAAACACTATAAGGAGTGCACAAACAGAAGAATAGGATATCGAACACTATAAGAGGAGTACGGACAACAAAAGAACAAAGTTCAAACATGCTAAAACGTATGAACACTAAACATGGAATGCAGACATATTAAATATGGAAAAATAAATCTTTACATATTTGTAAAATATATAAAAATTGGTCTTCATAGATTGGAAAAAATGTTCTAAAGATTAATATCATTTTGGGATAACTTTTGGATGAAAACTTTGTGATAGATCGGTGTTATAAGATTTAGAAAAGAGAAAAAAATTATTAAAAATAATATATTTTTTTTGTGTTTCGTTGTAAGATATGGGGAAGTGAGATTTTTTGTGTTTTACGTAAATGGTATAAACAAAATTATTGATTTTTTAGGGCAAAAGAGGAAAGGTACATTAACGGAACAGATGGATATGTTCCTTTCTCCCAATTGTAAATAGTAGCATCGGTTCGGTTATTGCAGCTTCTTTCGGTTTAATCAGACAGATTTCAGCAGATAGTTCAGTTATGTCTTTGGGTTGGTTCGGACGGAATAACCGAACGGGTACCGGATAACCGAAAATTAAGCTATACTATATAATTAAGGCTCTTAAACCTAATTCGAAATGTGGGTTCAAGCTTCAATAAATCAGAAGATTCAAAACTCTAAGTTCTTCTCCAAGTATTCTAATTAATTTTTGTCTTAGAGTTTTTATTTGGGTTTGATTTGGGGTTTAGATTTAGGGTTTCGAATGGGATTGATAGGATTTGATTTAGGGGTTAGATCTAGGGTTTCAATTTATATTCAATTGATTTAGGGTTTATATTTGAGGCTTTGTCTCTGTTTAATTTGATTTATGGTTTTGATTTGAGGTTTCAATTTAAGGCTTCGTTTTTCAATTTGATTTAGGGTTTCGGATTGGGATTTGATTTGGGGTTTCGCTTTTCAATTTGATTTAGGGTTTTGGGTTGTGATTTGATTTGGGGTTTAATTTAGGGTTTCTATTGAGTTTGTTTTGTTAATGTTTTGTGTTTAGCACCAACTGATCAATTCAATTTCTTACATTGGTTTTACTTTTACAGATCGTCTCTTTCCATGGCGAGAAATGATAAGAAGAAGAAGTGTTAATGTTTTCTGTTTGTGGTTTTGTAATTTGGAAGTTGAACTTATTTGTCGTTAAAAATTGGTTATGTATGTTTATTAATTGCTGAAATTTTCACTTGTGCTTGATTTTCGTAAAATTTTGATGTTTATAACTTGTAACTGAGGTTGGTTCGTAACCAAAAATTAATTACCGAACTAACCGGTAACCGAACCAAACCGATCTGAAATCTACTTCGGTTATTTTTAGAACAATGAAATTTTTTGGTAAATAACCGATAACCGGAATACCCAACCCAAATTCCCAGGACAAATAAATAGTAAAGGGTTCAATTCCCAAATTATTTTCAAATAAACTGTCCAAACCGCTAATTAGCTCTAAAAATTTCTTGCAGCTGAAAACGGGGTTATGATAAGATTTTAAAACGGTTTAGTTAAACTTTGATGCTATTTCCAAGACAATCGTATAAAACCAGTGGACAAAGGAATCGTACGTGGTATGAGCTGATTGCGTATTTCCCTCAAACTCCAGTTCACCGGCGAACAAAGAAATATCGTGGAATCAGATTTATGAGCCGTAGATTTCTTACTTCACATTCAGTGTATCTCTTCTTCCCTTACATTTTTCTGTGTTCTTGTCTTTCCTGCACACCACATGTTCGTTGAAATTACTTTTATCAAAAACCTCACCTGTTTCTTAAATCAATGCAGGGTGCGGAGAAAGTAATCTTTTTGGGTTAAATTCTTATTTGGGTTCATACAAGTCAACAAGCTTCTGGTTTCGTCTGCTTGTAGTCAGAGCCGTCGCTATGTTTTTGAAGGCCACAAACAAAAGAAAATAAATAAAGGTCGTTTTGCATATATTGGAAAAAAAAACTAAAACTGATCAACTTGGAGTTTCGAACCCGCATTGCTAAAATAACACCAACATCACCTTAACCATTAGACCACAAGAACATTTTTATAAAATAGGGCCGAAAGTTTTATATAATATCAACGGCAATTGATTTTCAGACCGTAGATCCAAAGGCAATTGATTTTTCAGCCAGAGGATCTTATGAAAATATCTTTGGTTGAGATTTGTATGCACAGTAGAGCCCAGGTTCCTCAACGCTACAACGCAACGATGAGACTTGACATCATCGTTCATGATTCACAGATAGCTGCCATGGTCGCATAGGTCTTTGGTCATGTTCATTGTAGAACTCATTGTTAGAATAAAGAACCTATTAGAGTAAAAGTCCCACATCGAGAGAAGAGTGATTTGTGGGTTCCATGTTTACTAATATGGTCAGAGCCCATGGTTTCAATTTCTCTTGATTGTGGGTTCACCCGTGGATGTCCAGTCCTACAAACTTCACGCTTCAGATGTCCAATCCTGAGCGTGAAGGGGGGTGTATTAGAGTAAAAGTCCCACATCGAGAGAAAAGTGATTTGTGGGGCAATATATATAGTACATGGGTCTCTTCACTCATTGCCAATTAGTTTTGAGTTGGACTCCATGTTTACTAATAGAACCTTTAAATAGGGGGCATAAGAAATCTTGTTATACAGTTTGTGTATTTTGCAATTTGGATATAAAATATTTTAGAAACATATGTAGAGTAATTAGAAAAATTTGTCTATAAATTTTCTTAGATCATGAAATAAGAAACATCTCTGACCCAAATAGTTGGCTTTAAATAATGTTTTGATTCTCTTCTCGACATCTCACCATCCTCTGTTATTATAATGGAGACGACTTCAGTTAGTCTTTATTTAAGTTGTTTCTTTGTTTCAAAATAGTTTAAAGATGTTTTTGATCGAATAACGTTTTGTTGATTGACCAAACGATGGGAAAGGATTTCTCGTTGGTGCTGGAGGAGGAACAAGAAGATAACAAGAATGGGACAAGTTATTTGTCAGTGGAGATGATGAAGAAGGTGAGCTACATGGCGGCTCCAATGGTGGCAGTATCGGTTTCTCAGTGCCTCCTTCAAGTCATCTCCATGGTTATGGCTGGTCATTTGGACGAGCTTTCACTCTCAGGTGTCGCAATCGCCACTTCCCTCACCAACGTCACTGGTTTCAGCCTCCTCGTTGGGTTGGCAGGTGCGTTGGACACACTGTGTGGTCAAGCTTTTGGAGCAGAACAATATGGAAAAATTGGTTCATACACTTACAGCTCAATGCTTGTTCTTCTTGTCTTCTGTTTCCCAATCTCCTTTTTATGGTTTTTCATGGAAAATATCTTAAAGCTCTTCCATCAAGATCCTCTCATATCGAAATTAGCTTGCAAATACTCAATCTGGCTCATACCGGCTTTATTTGGATATGCTCTTCTTCAACCTATGACTCGCTATTTCCAGTCCCAAGGATTGGTTCTTCCTCTCTTCATGAGCTCTCTTGGAGCTCTCTGTTTTCACATTCCCTTCTGTTGGCTTCTTGTCTATAAACTGAGATTTGGAATCGTTGGCTCTGCTTTGTCCATCGGTTTTTCATACTGGCTTAACGTATTTTTGCTTTGGATTTTCATGAGAGACTCTGCTTTGCATCACGAAATGAGTAATCTTCGTTTGCAAGAACTCATCTCGAGCATGAAGCAGTTCATCACCCTCGCCATCCCCTCTGCAATGATGATATGGTAATTTACATATGTTACATATGTACGCAACATTTAAAGTTCTTGATCTGATCAGATCTTCAATTGATCCATGACTCTTTAAATTTTTCTGTTGTGCGGTGTAAGTAAAGTCTTGAATGGTGGTCGTTTGAGATTCTACTACTAATGTCTGGACTCTTACCAAATTCAAAGCTCGAAACATCGGTGATATCCATTTGGTATATACATATAATTTATACAGATTCAAAGAGTCAATAAGCTTGTGATTATCCTAACTTTATTTACTGACCAGCCTCGCAACATCGACTGTGCATTTCCTTCTGGTGAATGCTATAGGAGCAGCCGCGAGGTTTTATCTACTTTGAATATTCACAAGAATCTGTTTGATGTAAAGTAATACCTCTAAACCCTTTTTGTCTTGTTTGACACTATAGCACATATGTCTCAAACGAGCTAGGAGCTGGAAATCCTAAGGCAGTTCGAGCGGCCGTTAATTCTGCTATTTTCCTAGCTTGTGTTGCTGCAACCATATCAAGCATTTCTCTTTACAGCTACCGAAGAAGTTGGAGTTATATATTCAGCAACGAGAGAGAAGTGGCTCACTACACAACCCAAATCACACCCATTCTCTGTCTATCCATTGTCGTTAACAGCTTTCTTGCCGTGCTCTCGGGTAAGATGATTATACTTTGGTACTTGAAACCCAAGAAACGTAGGTTTATTTCTAGAATTTTCTCTTTAGGTGTTGCGAGAGGAACAGGGTGGCAACGTATAGGAGGTTATGCAAGCATCGGATCATATTATCTTGTCGGAATCCCGTTGGGTTGGATCTTATGTTTTGTCGTGAAATTAAGAGGGAAAGGACTTTGGATCAGTATACTCATATCCTCCACTCTCCAACTTAGTGTTCTTGCTCTTGTAACTTTCTTCAGCAACTGGGAAGAAGAGGTATATAAGTATATAACACAAACTCATTCTCTTCTTCACTTCTGCTTATAGCTACAGTTTTGAATCTGCTTTTGGTTTGAGTTTCAGGCCACGAAGGCCAGGGCTAGAGTATTCGAGATGACACCTCAAGTGGAAGGTAAACAAAACACACAGAATATATTAAAAGAGGACACACAAGTTTTACTTAATGATGCTTCAGAAACTGTGTAAAAGCACTTTTTACGTACACTTAATGTATTCATTGGACCGACCCTGCATATATGTGCCATATTACCGAACCAATAAAGCAGGAAGAAAAATAAAAAATTCTTAGGAAATAAAAAGAGAAATATATATATATATATATATATATATATATATATATATATATTTATTTTTTTATTTTTTTATTTTTTTTGAAAACCAGAGAAATATAATTAAGATAAGGTTATATGGAGCTACATTTTGGCACAATTAGTCTTCTTAAACGACATAGTTTTAGAAACTGTGTCGTATCCAACAAGGAAGTTCATCTGGGCCAAGTTGCCATATATGGTCATCCGGTCATTGCCAGAAAAAGCAAAGCAAGATAGACCTTCAGAAACCTCCACAAACGTATTCAAGTTCTCGAGTTTCACATCACCTCCTTTAAAATGAATAGTTATCTCTGGAAGTTTAAAGCTGGAGATGTTTTTATAACATAGATTCAAAAGTTCACTAGGATCTTGCATTGGATGTGCTTTGATTGTAGAAGCCACTACAGGTTCCAGCTTTTGTTGGAACTCGGGTGGGAATAGAGTTAGAGTGGTACCAGAGTCGATAACGATGTTTCCTTCTCCAGTTCCATTGTTTGTGCCCGAGAAATGAAGTTTCTTCCTTCCCACGCTAACGGCTTCTAGGGTTAGGTAATAAAACGAGGGTGAATCTGCTTTCTGGACTAAAGGGGTTGACACCACTCCCTTTCCTGAGACGGAGCCGTTTCTTCCAAAATTGATCTTGCTCGTTAGACCTGTTTGAGACGTTAAAGGTACTAAACAATAGGAGAATTTACCATTGATGGATTTCCCAAGTTGTGAGACCAACGAAGTAGATCCTCTTCCGAGTCCAATGATCCCTGACCCAGCCGGGTCAAATTTTCCACTGTTTTTGTGTCCGCACCCAATGGTAACGTTTCTAAGCGACATAGAGCGGCGATCAGTAGATCCAAGCGTCACGGTGTCAACGGCAACGACACCTTTCGTGTATGAAAAGTCACCGTATGCAATATTAAAGGAGCAAGTGTCTTCTGCTTTGGAACAAGAAGAGTCTTCTAGGGCACGACATTTGCTTGAGGAGCAAGAAACATTTTTGTATGTTGTAGATTCTTTTGGATTAAAGAGTGGAGCCGTCTGTGGGTAACATTTTATGCAAGGCTTGCACTGCGTCCAGATCAAGTCGCTGCCCGTATCTGCAATCGCGAGTATCGGGAACGGAGGGGTTCCAATCGATATGTTCATGAGATACTCACCGTGGTTTGATGTGATTACAGATTGTGCTGAGTTTGGTGAAGCATCATCATTGGCCAACTGGAGTGTACTGCGAGCGGAGCGGCGGATAGCATTTCTCATACGTTGTGAAGAGGTTTCTGCGGGGTTGTAGAACGGTGATTTCGGAGAATCACGGTGGATCAGATCGACGGTGAAACCATGTTTCGTATGGGCGTTAGTGTTTGAGAGTAACAAAAGAGAGAAGAGAGTTGTAAAAATGAGAGGAGCCATTTTGAGAAGCCTTTGACAGATGTAACTAGCTATTTGAATAAGCTTATTGTTGACTGACTTGTGATGTTTTGTGGTAAACTTTAAATGCTAAACGTAGTTATGGTAATGTATCTTCTTTGAAATTTGAATATTGACTAATTTTTAATTTTCATTAAGAGAACCTGTAATTATATGGAAAAAACAACAAATGACTTGAAGTATATATTGGAAAATGATTCATAGGAAAAAATTCTAAATTAAAATTCAACTAGCACTCAATAATTTTCAATCTTATTCATAATATTAAGAAAAACTGAAAATGTATTAAGACAGATTAAATCCGCTCTGTTTCCAAACTTAAAATCCTTTTAGATTCAAACAGTGCTATACTACTTCAAAAGCTA
This sequence comes from Capsella bursa-pastoris, assembly GCA_036452645.1. Taxonomy (NCBI): domain Eukaryota; kingdom Viridiplantae; phylum Streptophyta; class Magnoliopsida; order Brassicales; family Brassicaceae; genus Capsella; species Capsella bursa-pastoris. Next base: position 9,268,754 of record CP144192.1, read on the forward strand.
GGCTCATAAAATTATAGAATCCAAAATTTTATTTAAATAGAAAGTAATAGTTTTTTTATCGTTTTTAGATTTATGAGAAAATTGAAACTAAAGAATAAATTTTTACAAAGTTGTCTATAGATAAATTAGCAAAGAAATGATAATGAAGGCATGAGGATACATAAAAAAAAAAATGTTATTTTTGTTATCGTCTTGGATGGATAAAAGTTGATTTACAAAGTTTATAATACATATTCTGAACTATAAAATGGATAAAAGTTGATCTACAAAGTTTAGAATACATATTATGAACTATAAAATGTGTATTCTACAGACCTTACATGTTCTATAATTCTAGATTATGTATTCTACACACTCTACATATTTTCAAAAAATTTAGTAGTCCTCTATGTTCTACGAAATTTAGAATACTAATTGCTACAAACTTTAGAATACATATTCTATAGTCTCTTCTTTCTTCTACAAATTTTAGAATACATTTTCTAGCATTTACTCATGTTCTAAATTTAGTAGAATGCATATTCTTAGGTTTTGTCCTATGTACATATAATAAATCCAAGACATTAACAAAGAAATAGAAGCTAATTCAGTTTTAATCCTTTCAAAACCTAAAATTTTATCTTCAATCCAAAAACTGAATCCTTTTTTTTTGCAAGCTTGTTTTCTTCTAGCAAAACTGAATCCAAGCCAAGGATAAAGTGAAAAATAAATTGAATAAGAATAAAGAAGAAAAAAAAGTTTTGTTTTATGAGTTTATTTGGGAGGAGTTAGGAAACAATTATGCAAGCACAGTTTTGGTGAAGAAGAACAACGGCGGCAAGTTATGTAACAAAAAAAATATTGTTTTGCCTTATATGTTATCCCAAAAAAAAAGTAGAAAATTAAATCAATTTACGAAATATTGTTAAACTTTTCTAAGATTTGTAAAATTAGGGATGTAATAGGGTTTTAATTATATAAAAACATGTATCACCAATTTTGATCATAGAATGCATCTATAGACAACTTTGTAAACATTTATCCTTTCATTCCAATTTTCCCTACATTTATTAATTATTAAAAATTATGAGAACATTTACAAAGCAAATTCTACTATGAGCAATTCCTTCGGACCCCATTAGATTCACTATTGATAACGCTTCATGTTGGTCTTGGTCACCTCCTTCTCCATGTGGATTATGTGGATCTTGAACACGCTCTTCTCCTTCAATAACTTGAATAACAGCAAACAGCTATAATTGCGCATCACTGTAGATCTCCTGTAAATTTGTTTCCTTTATTCTGCATAATTATTAATAAATCGCATTATCTGGGACTTGAACCCCAAACATCTTGGTGTAGAAGCATTACTAAACCCTTGGTGAACCACAATACTATTTTTTTTAATATTATTGATAAATTTTAAAAAACACTATTTTCAAAAATGCCACATTCATCTACATATTTTCTAAATTACCCTAAAAATTATAAAATAACTATATTTTCATAATGTACTTATGGATAGTAATTAACTACTACTTGGAGACTCAATAAAAAATGTTTATAATGGTTAATAAGATTTTAAAAGTTTCCTTTTTTTTTTTTGGTCACCCGGTTTTAAAAGTTTCTTAAAAGGTAATTATCAATATTTATAATGGTATATATAAAATTAGTTTGTATATAATCTTATAAGTTTACATGAACAAATATCAGAATTTTAGTGGCATTTTTTTTATAAAGTTTAGATATAATTAATTTTTGAAAAATGTTATTGGAAAAATGGTATATTTTAATTTCGCCCTTTAAATATGTGAAAACACTTTATATGCCAATGGTCTCTCTAGAATAACAAAAAGAAGCTAAGCCTTATTTTCGATTTCTCCCACTCCAACATAAAATTTATGACATTTTCCAAGTTTAATACAATCACATCAGACAGGTAAAAAAAATATACAATCACATTAGTAATGTTTTGCCATGTTTGTTTGCAGCGAATACTATATATCTAGCCGAGTCTTTCAACCATTTGAAGAGAATCTATCTACCTTATTTAGCTTCAATCAGACTTGTCTTGACCTTTAGAAGCTTGGTAAAAATGCATCAAACGACACCATGTATTCATGAAACTGCAAAAATCTAAAACAAGGCTCAGTATTTACATGTCTTACCAAAGAATCTGTAAGAAGCCTAGTGTGGATTTAGCTTTGGAGACCTCTTTATTCGCCTAACTGTTACAACAAAGTTCGGATCAGGAAATCAACATACTTTAACCATCTATACTTTCATGTTCTTCAATCTATAATAGATATGCCTTAACTTGAGCGAATTCACGGATATATTCAGGTGACAATATTAGAAACGAAAGAAACCTGCTTCATATTAAGCAACTGTTTCATTTTAGCTTCTCCTGAGTCATGACTGTCTCACTTGCTTAATCTTGGCAGTATTGTCATCAACCTATTGAAAGAAAACTTACTGCGATGATAAATCATCGTGCACAACAGATTCATATTGTTATATGTATAAAAGCAAGGGAGCATTAACACAGCTACTACTGATTCAACATCTGTTTGCCCGGCTTCAAGTACAGCCTCTTACCCGAAATAGAGCTTCAAGTACAGCCTCTTACCCGGAATTTTTTTTCACGAAACAATATCTACAGAGGAAAGAAATAAATCATGACTCCACTTGTAATAAACCTTGTAATAAACACCTAACACTTGAACCATTTTCTCTAACCAAATGGTTTGGGAACAGTATCAGTGACCATCAGTTAAACCATCACGTTGCAACGGATGTCGTAAATGTATTTAGCTTCGCGCTAATAATAGGATATAGACTCATGATATCATCTTGACTTTGTATCTTGCATAGCTACATATAAATTTCAGGTATAGTTTTCTACTACAAACAAGACGGACTTATCTACTTCAACTAGTTTGTTTCACAACTACTGTCGGACTGTGAAATGAATAATACATCAAAATTTGAACTATGAATTCATAAAGCTAGTATTATCCGAGACCGTACGTTCAACAATACTTTTATGGTAAAACAAGTTGTTATAAACTTCTCATAGTCAAGTATAAACACATTTATTTGGTGACAAGCTTTGCAATCTGAGAAGCTTAACTTGAATCAGAATTCACCCACATAACTGCAAGAGTCACAAGAGAAGCATAGACTGAAGTAGGCAGCTTCTGCACAACTTTGCCAACTCCCGGGACACCTTCCGTGGCCCTCTTCGTAGCGATAGCCACAGTAGGAGCCACGATCATAGATATGATCAAACCCTGACTAACCACATTCAATGTCTCAGCTGTAAGCTGCTCAAAAAACTTCACAAACTCCTCCTTATCAATTTCTCCATCCAAGTTCATATCGCAGTCCTATTATAAGAAAATCACACAAACAATATGAGCACTCAAATTTACCACATTTTCTAGAAATATCAACGACATTTATTTGTTAATATACTTAATACCAGTTTAAAATTTTCGGTAGACGCTTACCAAGCGCAAACGTTAAATCGTAACGCAAACGCAAAAAAAAATATTAGTTTGTTAGAGATGATCATGCTTACGGTAATTACAGTTACGGTTTATACCGCCAGTTATGGTTATAAATTTTCTATAACAGTAACTTTAACCACTGTATATACAATCAAAACAGTTACACTGTATATACAATCAAAACTGTAGTCTTAACCACTGTAACCTTAACAACTGTATAACCGTATCCATTAATTAACTGTAACTGTAATCGTATATAATGTTACAGTTAAATACGATTATAGTTAAATATAGATACAGTTAAATTCAATAATGATTATTCGATGATTACGATATTAGTAACTAAATCTAATCTTTTCTTATAATTATACTTTTTAAAATTTAATTGTACATTTAACCAACGGTTAACCAACGGTTTGATATAGTTACGGTAATTAATAGGTACGGTTAGTATTTTTCTTAACTAACGCTTACAGTTAGTAAGTTATGGTTAAAAAACAGTCCAGTTACGGTTTTAAAACAGTCCGGTTAAAGTCTGAAATATGGTTAAGATTAGATTTTGATCATGGTTGGCTAAAAATTGTGAATTCGTTTTCACCTTTAAAGTTTAAACACAAACGCAAAAGCACTAACTAAGCGTTTGCGTTTTAAGAACGTTTCTAGAAATTGAAAGAGTAAGTACCGTCATAATACTTTGGACAAGATCCTTAGAAGGTGGATCGAAATGAGGACCGGGCAATCTCTTGTTTATGTCACTGACAACAACAAGATAAAATTGTCTAAATCTGTAAATTAACACAAGAAATTGTTTATGGAACCAAAGATTTGTTTTTTTTTGTTTTTACTTGTAAACGAGAAGCACAGCGATGTATAGCTCTTCAAATGTAAGATTGGCTCTTCCTGTTTGCATCTTGAATCGATCAAAAACACGATCACATATCGCTTGGACCTGCTTATGTCTCCACTCTTTACCTGTAATTACAATTGCATTGGAAGCGATATCATTATATATTTATATATATACACAATTTTAATTACTTGACCATAAAACTGATTATGATTTATGAATTAACAAATTATACAAAATGAAAGCAAGTTTTTCAGACCTCGGAGCTTGTTGAAGACTTGTCCCATGGCGATGGATGATCTTTTCTTCTTGTCTGCTTGATTGATTGCACAAAAATGAATTTTTTTTTCTTTTTTTCTTTTTCAATATGTGGATCTGAGTGAATACGTGAGCCTCTGTTTCTATAATGATTTTTATTTACCTCGTTAGTTTATGAATTTGGGCCCATTTAAATGCTGGTTAATATGATTTAGCTGATGAACCATGAACTCCAGTGGGCCTCAATTGTTAATGGACATATAATTAATTAGTTTTTAAATTCACTGGTGACACTTTTGAAATATTGAAATTTTTAGTTTTGACGAAATAATTTTTTTTTTAAATGTATAATTTATTTAACAAAAATATGTACATGAGTTTTTCAAGAGACCGAGTATAATAAGCAATGAATCAAAGCATCTTCCAGAGAAGAGCTCAAGGCCTGACCATGAGCCAACGTTGCATTAGAAGTTGCAGACGTGGTTTCTTCGAATAGTCCAGAGATGTGATGCGGTTACGGATTAGCTTGTCAATGTTCCAGAGAAGTCGAGGAACCAAATTATAGGTTGTACCATGTATGCGAGCATTACGTTCCCGCCATATGGAGTAGAGCGCCAATTGGAAGCAAAGACAAAGCAGGATAGACCTATTTGCATCCCCCGTAAGCATTGTGATTGCAGCGAATGTCTCATCCCAACTGATAACAAGTTTTTTGGTGCTAATGGTATTAATCACCCAGTATAATTATAGTATAAAGGGATTTTATCGATCCATAAGAACGTGTGCAAGCAGTTTAGATGCAATCAATGTTTAACAAGTTAAGCAAGAAAGGTTTTAAACTATCAACTACTGAATTGAAAACTAGCAAGAACTAAGCAAGACACAACATTAAACTAAAACAGAAATAAAACTACAGAAACAATAACATGCAGTGAACTAGAAATGCAAGAACAGAAATGAAACAAGGTAAATCAATCAATTAAAGGGAGGTTCTGGGGATGAGATGGTGACTTCAATGGAGATCTTTAAGTTCACTAGGTTGCAATCAAACACAAACAAAAACAATAGAGAACAAGCTCATAAGCTAACCAGTTCAACCTCTTGACAAAGACTATCAAACTCAAGTGACTTCCTAATCTCAACTTCTGGTTGATGAAACATGAAATGAATAGGCATTAAGACTCAACTCATTAATGTCAAAGAACATTCTAGACAACCAATCTCTTGGGCTAGACATAAAATTCTCTGGTATTAGATTATCCTGCATTCCATCGAACACCTCTCGGGCGTGGAAGCCTGAAAGCTAATCACCACATGATCAAAATGGGATTAGTGTTATATACACTAATCCAGAAGGAAATCTAAACATTTCTACCTATATGATCTAGGTTGCTGTAGAGTAGATCGGCCTTAAATTCCCTTCGCGATTAGTGTATATAATGCAAATCCCTTACTAATCATTTGGAGATTAGATCCGAGACTTTCACGCCCAAAAGGTGGTCGATAAAATGTCTGATCCTATAATGCCAAGGACTTATGTGTCTATGCCCAAGATATTGGTTGACTAGAATGTATTTTGACAATAATGAACTTTTGTTTAATGTCTGCTTATTTCATGTTTCATCAACGACATTTGAGATTGGGAAGTGACTTAAGATTAATAATCTCTCCCAAGACATTGGATAGGCTAGCTTATGAGTTCATTATCTAGGGAATAGCTTAGTTGTGTGTTATGGAGTAGCCTAGTGATCTGAGTTTCTCCACTGAAATTAAGTACTCCATCCTTAGAACCTATTGTTAATTGATTGCTTTGTCTTGCTTAGTTTCTTTGCCTATAGCTCTAGCATCCTTAACTTTCATTTCTTTAATTTCTGCTTTGTTTATGCTTGCTTTAGTGGAGGAGACATAAGAGATCACTAAAAAGATCTATTCCACTGTGGAGGTGAGATTTTCTGTAGTTAATTACTTGTTTCAGGAATGTTTAGGAACTTTTTCATGATGTTATACAAAAGATCGTTTTAAACATAGGTAATAAACAGCATTGTTGAGGAGACAGAGGAAATAACTCAGAAGATGGATCCTGTCGTTGAGGTATTATTTTCTTTAGTTTATTACTTCTTTTAGGAATGTCTAGAAACTTCTTCATGATTTTATACTAAAGATCTTCATGAACTTATAGTAAAAGTTTCAGAACGTATTATACTTTAAGAGTGATAAGGAGGATGTTCCTCAGAGAGAATGTGATGAAGAAGATGACAATCAAGAGGCTTGTGATAACGATGTGAATCAAAAGGCTTACGAAGAAGGCAGTCAAAATGATGGTGATGAAGAAGAAGTAGGCAGTCAAAATGATGGAGATGGTGAAAAAGCTTGCAATAATGATTTTCAAGAACCATCGTTTGATCTTGGTTGTTTCAGCTCACCTGAGGTTAGTTAATTGCTTTATTTGATTGCAAGTGTCATAGATAATTGCTTTATTTGATTGAAACATAGGATATGAATGTTTGGATTATTTGCTCGTGTACTATTTCTGTTTCCAAGATATTTTATGAAACATTGGTGAGCATTCAGGAAGACCTTCCAGAAACATATTCTTTGTGTTTCTTCTGCATTGTTGATCGAATTTATTCATAAACCTGTTCATTTTCCGACATACTGGTTTCAGGAGAAAAGAGGAAACGAGTTAAGAAAGTTAAGGACAATAAGCAAAAAAAAAGAAACAAAAAGTGGATGGGAAGAAAATGATGATGATAAGGCGGAGCTAAAGAATTACAACACCGTCAATGCCCATAATAACACCATGCATAGCACTTAAGGAATCCAACAACAACTTCATTTGATCCATGTTTGAATCCATTCCTGTCCCCTACTTTGGAAAATTTTGAAAAACTAACAAGTTGGAGGAGCTCAAATATACAACCATGATTAGTATAATCACTGATTAATGCTTGGTAATCATTCACATGTTCAATTAAATCAGTTGATTACTAATATTTGTTTTGATCAATGTAGTAAGATCACTAACACACAACCATTAATTCCACATTGGTTAAGGATAGTGGAAAACCCAGTGGCGTGTCTTCAAGAAACGGTACAGTTCTTAAAAATCATATCTATTTTAAAAATTATATAAAGATATCATGTAATATTTCCTGATTTGAATAGAGGCTTTTGGTTATATACACTAAAATGGTCTGGATTTTATAAATGCAGCATATTGGTTGAAAAGGAAGCAAGACCCGGGATACTTTCACAACAAAAGGCTCCCAAACTCGATAGTTGTCAAAACTACCTTTTTAAGCTTATTGATAGACTGCTATCCCTGTTTTTAGAAGGATCCCTTGAAGACACATTATATGTTTCCAAAACAACTGTTAGATGATTGTCTTAGTTTAAGGATTGTTTTGGTTTTCATATGGTCTTTGTTTAAGGATGGTATTAGTTGTCAGATGGTCTTTGTTTAAGGATGGTTATTGTATTTAGGATTTTTTGTTCAGGTAATTGGATCGTTTGGATTTTAATTGGTAGTTTTTGATATCTTTATTGGTTATACTTATCATTGGTTTCTGTTTTTCATGAATTTATGAAGGAAAGATTTTGTGAAACTTATTCATGAACATGCTTTGGGATTGTAATAAAAGAAATTTATTGAGGAGGTAATCGGATATTATTCAGGAAGAAATAAATAAATTTCATGTGGTATACATGAAACAAAACTCATTCAGAAATTATTTTTTAAAAAGTGCCCTTGTATCGTATGAGGATTTAAACCCGTGTCTTTTCAGTAATGGTCAAGGGTGTGTTACCAAAAAGCTAACAATAAATATATACCTACACAATAAATATTCAGAAAAGATATGCACAACCAAACACTTTATTCAGAATTTTTTTAATTCATTTAGGAAAGTTTGAATGAAATATTTAGGATGCTTATAATTCATTTAGGAAGAATATAATGAAGATTAGGAAGGATTGAATGAATTTTTGATTAAAATAAGAATGAATGTTAGGAAGGTTTTGAATTATTTATGAAAGACTAAAATGAAGTTCAGGAAGGATGTAATTAAAATTTAATTTAGCTAAGAACCAAATTTTTAGGAAGGATGGAATGAAAATTTAATTCAACAAAGAATGAAATATTTTGGAGAGTTTTCATTCACTTAGAAAGAATATAATGATGTTAAGGAAGGATTGAATGAAACTTTGATTTAACTAAGAATGAAAGTTTACTAAGGTTTTAAATCATTTATGAAGTACTAAAATGAAGTTTCGGAAGATTTGTATTCATTTAGGTTGACCTTAATAACAAATTGAATAATAATATTAAACCATTTATGAAGGACTAAAATTAAGTTTAGAAAGATTTGTATTCATTTAGGTTGGCCTTCATAAAAAATTATAACAATATTAAAAAAAAAGCCTCAAGGACTCGAACACCTTACCCTTATGCTTTATGATAGAGCCTATAACCAATTAGTCAAGATTCTCATTCACTTCGAAAGAACAAAATTATAAATATATACGAGATTATTAACGTGTTCACTGGAGAAATTATTTTTATAACTTTACAGCTACTAAGAGTCGAACACCGATCCATTGTACAATGTGTAACATTATGTAACCATTAAGCCAAGCTTCTCATTTAAATAATGTACAACAATTAAAATAAATATAGGTAATAAAACGCACTAGATGTTGCACAAAAATTGTTTTCCTAGATTGAAATCAACACATGTCATAAGTGGATTAAATTTGAAAGGAACAATGAAGCAAACCAACAAAAAAGTAGGATGCAAGAACTAAAAAATATAAATTTAGGAAGGATTAAATGAAATTTAGGAAGATTCTCATTTCATTTAGGATTGCCTTCATAAAAGTTCATAATCAAATGAAACAATGAAATTCAAATCAGTTGATAACTCCTCGAGTATACACTGAGGCTAAAAAACATTTTAAAAAAAGTGGGAAACACACAATATTCTTGTAGTCTTAGCCACAATATCTGCAAAAAAAAAAACACACACATCAATTTTCTACGCTATGAAAACATAAACTAGTTACATATTGAACATGAAGCTTAAAAGAGAAATGAAAGTATATATAACAGTACCTTTACCAAGTAATAAGATTGCATTTTTCATGTGCATTTGTTGTGTCCTCTTTTTCCACATCTATTGCATGTGTGACTTTGTGATTTTGAACTCGGCACGCCAAACTCTCCCATAGAACGAATTTGCTTTTTTCACGGTCTTCCACTTCTATGCTTACGCCCTGGAGAAGAAATTGTTAATCAATTCAGGGAAAATGCAATTCATTACATCTTTATTTGGGTGTGCGCTCTCAGAATAAGATTTGCCCCAAGTTTTAGTCAAATGACTATCTTCAACAAACTCATTCTCATCCATATCAGACCGCTTCGATGAAGCAATTGCATGGATGCACGGTATTTTGTCAATGTCAAAGACATAATAACAATAATGTCTTTTCTTTAAGTCAACAATAAACTTATTCACATCTTTCACCCCAAATTCATCTCGATAAACTTGGAAGACGTCAAGCTTCATTGCTTCTGAGAATCTTGAGATTAACGTCTGGACTACTTTATGTGTGACACGCTTGTTGTGTTTAGCAGCAAGTACACGTCTCTAGTGAAACAATTCAGTTAGCGTTAACCTAATGGTCTCAAGAAAGGAAAGCACTGGCAGCTCCCATGGTTCACTCAACAATGAATTGAATGATTTTGAAATGTTTGTTGTCATTATATTGTAGCGATTTGAAGTAGCATAAAAACGAGTCCATTTTCTGAAATCAGCTTCTTCCAACTTCTTTGCCAAATACGAATTAGCAAACTCTTGATGAGTATAAGCATTTGCTGTATATGCTTCAAGTGGTAGATAGGATTGGCCTTTAAACTTTACTTTGATGATTTTTCCAAGATGAAATCTGCATATACCATAATGGGAAGTTGGATACAATTTTAAAAGTGCTTTTGCAATTGATGGAGCACGATAAAAAACAAACACCGAATCTGCTGCATCAGGAATGATAGTTTGAAGACATCTAAAAAACCAACTCCAAGATTTGTCGTTTTCAGAATAAACAATAGCAAAAGCTAACGGGTGTAAGTGATAATCTCTATCTTGAGATGTAGCTACTAACAATGTTCCCTTGAATTTTTTCTTCAGGAAAGTACCATCAAAAGCAATCACTCTTCGCACCAAAGCAAAACTGTTGATTGAAGGGCCAAACGCTATGAAGAAGTATCTGAATTTATTAAGAGGATCAACGTTAAGATACACAACTGAACCAGATTTGTTCCTTGGTCATAAACAGCTGCTTTGAAATGTTGTGATAAATGTTTTCAGGAATACCTCTAACAAAAAGTTCAGCTGCCTCTTTTACTTTTCAGGCCTTTTTATAATTTATGTGAACACCATATTCCATTCTAACCCTTTTATATTCTGTTTTGCTTCAGTCCAGCCTTCTTCTCCCCATAATGGTTGAAAAGAAAAGAACACAACAACTTTGCAATAGCTTGACGCATGCCTACATGTTGTATCACAGTTATGTTCGTGAACGTAGTGCTTCACCACAAAAAAATCAAAGGATTTCAGCTTCGTTACACATAATTTCCAGCTGCATGTAGCATCAAGACAACCCAAAATCAATCTAGTTATGTCTGTACATAATGACATATACTCAAAACTCCTCTCAAGCGCACAAAATCACACTAAACACTTTCCAAGACAACATACTTAAAACCAAAACTGAGTCTTAGAATGTAAACCTACGATTGGTCAAGCGGTACTTTCCCATCCCGTCTCCACGATTGAGTAGACTCGGAGCCCCTCAATCTGAGCCACTGACGAGCTCTCGGCTACACCCACGGCTTCACCCCTGGCTGCACCCACGGCTTCACCCCTGGCTGCACCCATGGCTGCACCCCTGGCTGCACCCCTGGCTGCAAAAATGTTACCGCCATTGGTTGCGCCTTAGGACACCTCGTCTTGATGTGCCCTGTCTCCTTGCAGTAAAAACATGCACGAGTCTCCACGCACGGCTCACTCCTCTTCGGAGAGCTCGCCATCTTGTCATCCATGCTCCCGCACCCGAAGCATTTTCAACCACCCTCACCTGCCCTGTAAGTGTCATCCCACTTCCTCTTCTGTCCCGAAGAAGGCTTGCCGACCCTGCTCGGAACCGACTGCGGATGGACCCTCCTCTGTTGCACCAACTAGTGTCCTTGGTGCGGCTATTAAGAAGTTCTTAACAGATGTCTTCGAAACTCTATTTAATTTACCGAGCAAAGACATATGCATGTATTCAAGCTAGACAATGGTAATGGAAGTAGTATCGAGACAATGTATGAGTCTTCTTACGGTTGTTTCCAAATGATTGTTCCTAGTTTTCTCTAAATCTTGTTTAGGTCAAATCTACTTTTTTTTAATCCTAAAATTAAATAAAAAACCGTATAATTTCTCTTCATTTTTGTTTAGACAAAGTGTATAATAAAGAAGATGTAAAAGTCATATCAAGAACGAGTACTTCTATTTGGTGACCATCCCTATATCGGGGACCTTTTGGAATTGGGAACTCTATAGGGACTATATGGGGCCGTCCTTGGACAAAAATAACACCAAATTTTTGATAGTTTCATTAAATTTATTTCATTCCTAGCACTCTTATGATAATTTTATATCATTCCTAACCACTCTTTACTTTTTTTTCTATTAGTTTTTCTAATCACTTTTCACTTTATATTTATTTTTAATATTTTTATTGAGGTACCCATGTTGTATCCATATCTATAAATTTTGATTTTGCCATTTTAGTTCCCGTACTCATTTTAGTGCTACTTAACATGTTTATGATAAATTCATATTTAGTTGACAATGAAACGACTATGCAGGGTCATGATCAGTTGGGTTTTTGTCCTTATTGATTGGTGATGGGTGTGAGTATCATGGCCACATCATTCACATTTTAGGGCATTCTAGGAGGTGCTATCGCCTCGTTACTGGGAATTAGAGTATCCCTATCCCTTCCCGATGCGATGTCGCTTACTTTGATACACTAACAAAGCCTCTCAAGCTCTCATCTCTAAGAGATGCCTCGTTGACAGTTCATGGGATAAAAATCCATTTCAATCCTAAAAGACATAACTTTCTTACCACTTTATGAAAGAAATGTATTAATCTTGGTTTGGGATAGAATATCAAGTTCACAACCACGGTTGAATTCGAACATGAGATGATCTATCTCCTATTCCTTGATAGCCTTCCGAGTATCGGCTATTATCCTGTCAATCGTTTGGATAGTTGAGAGGCTATGAAGGAGTTGGAGATGGGTCATCTGATGTTGCACTTAACCGTGGTCATAAACATGCTAATCTTTCCGTAACCGAGATCGAGAAATTGATATCATATACTGCTAAGAAAGTTATGTATTTTAAGAAGTAGATGTATCTTGATCCTATAACTGTCGACGAGGCAATCTGGGAGATGCGGCCATGAAGGCTTCCAATGTTCCATCTCTTGGGTGGCCCCAGAATAGGTCTAACGTGAAAGAAACTGCAACTGTCTATTATTATGATAATTGCGGGGTATCTGGTGAGACTCGATTATCTAATATCAAGAGGTGGTATTCACACAGAAAAACTCTTAATTTTCTTGTTACAAAAGTTCCTAAAAATCCATTCGACATTATAACATTATTTGACTTAAAACATGTGGAGATAATTTCAAGTTGATCGTTACTTTTTTGATATATTATCCTTAGATTCTCCTATATATAACTTCACCATCATTCTCAGTTTATATAAACACTAAAAAAAGAAAAAAATAACATAAAAAATGGGGAGAAAAAATGGCCATGGATAGGGCCCACAAAGAGCGAGGAGAGCCAATATTAAGACTACGCTGGCCAGACTTATCCATAAAACGGATGATACTAGGATTTTTCTATCAATTACCCTAGAGTACTATCATGTCATTGCAGTACAATAGGTATCAATCCAATCAGGTGTGATGCTAGCAATCAAGATATATCAGAAATGATTAAGTCAAGCAAGCGTAAATGACTTTTGGTTTTCAGTGATCCTAAGCGAACATGTTAAACATGCGATAAATGTAGGGCTGTAAAACATAGACTACCATGCATAAGCTAAAACGTAACGATTATTGATACTTGGAAAGAAAACAAAGCAGAACAAGTAAATAACAAGAGAGTTAAACAGAAAGCACAAATGGATAGAAGATCCCGAGGATGAGGTTATTGATGTAGGTGGAGTATGCTAATCTTCTTCGAGTGTTTATCAAACTGCAAACATTTTAAATCCCTAGACAATGAACTTCTAATACTAGTCAATCCAATCTCTTGGCAGAAACTATCAAGTTTACAACACTTCCTAATCTCAATTCTCATTGATGAAACATGTAGTAAACAGGCATAAAGAAACAGCTCATTCATATCAATAAACATCTTAGACAACCAATCTCTTGGGCTAAGCGTGTAAATCTCTGGCACTAGTTGGTTCAGACATTTCATCATATACCTTTCGGGTATGAAATGTCTATGACCCAGTTCCAATTGATCAGAGAAGAACCAGCTAATAAAACTCTAGTCTAGAAGGGAAACAACACGAATCTAACATAAACACTCTAGCAAACTAACATCCTCCACCTAATCTATCCCATCCTCAAGAACCCTAACACTACTCAGACGCAGAAATCATGTTAAACATCATGAAACAAGAATCGTTCAAAACATGCATAATAATAGATATGACAGGAAGAGTAATAACAATGAATCAAAAACTGATTGCAAAATATCAATAACTCAACAGAAATCACGATTACAATTCTCTGGATCGTTTTGGTGGCTAACAACAAAAACCTAATGAAAAAAAAACTCGATCCCCTGGGCAATCCAAATGAGACCTATTTATAACAATGTTTGGGAAAACCTTAAAACATAAAACGACAACGTAAAAGCGGTTTAAAAGTTGTAATGGTCCTGTCGGTCGAGTGAGCGTGTCGAGTAACACTTAATTTCTTCTCTGCATCATATCATACTCGACCGTGTTCCTCGAGTGAACATGTCGAGTGACCTGCGAAACCATCAGCTACTTCTTTGCTTTGCTCGTTCATGTCACTCGAGTGAGTGCATCGAGTGACAGGTGGTTCTGCTTCGCTTCCCTTCTGCTCGATCAGCTACTCGATCGTATACGTCTGCTGCTCACTCGATCATCTTTGTAATTGCAATGTATCTCTGCATTCTACTCGATCATCCTACTCGGTCGTGTCAATCGAGTGAAGTATGTTCCTGCAATGCATCCTTGCTTCTCACTCGATCGTCTCACTCGATCATGTGCAAGTCGAGTAACGCTTGTTCCTCTGCTTCGCTCTGCATGTCTCCTAAGTACCTGAAACACTCCAAATATGCACAATGTATGCAAGATATGCATGATATGCATAAAATCTACCTAAGTATGTAAAACATACAGAAAGGGATCAATATGATGCGAATTAACAAGTGAATGATGCTGAAAAGATGATGAATGCATGCTCAAAAAGCGATGAAATTTAGACTTATCAACTCCCCCAAACTTAGTCTTTGCTTGCCCTCAAGCAAAGCAAAAAGAAACAAAGTGGAAGAGAGGTTTGAAAATGGGGTCTCAGAACCTGTAACTTGCAAGATAGAGCAGTTAAAATCAATGTCCTGGTTGCTAAGTCTTTGATGTATGCTGAGAGAACTTTACTTAACGACTTTAGACAAACTCATCAAATCTGAAACTGATTCTATCCCTTGATCTACACATGCATTCAAATCATTCATTCCTTTTAACATTCATTACTCAAGTATATGAATCTGGTTGTGCGAGGCTTAACAAACTCACTTGGCTAGGCAGAAAAAGGTTTTGAGAATCATGAGGGTTTAAACAATTTCAGGACAAGGATCTCTCAATGAATGGATTGAGCTTTAGGGAGAATGCTAAAGGTAAGGACCAACAAATGCATACAGGAATAAACCCTTGACTACCCAATGGTTCCCAAGTGCTTACTCCTAATCATCTAAACCCGGATGATCCCTATGTCTATCCTTCAATATCAATCCCATTTTTCTTTTTCTTTTTGCCTTAGGAGAAGTTTCTTATCAATTCTAGTGGATAGGGGATTTCTTCTTAACTATGGTTCTGTTTTCTTCTTACGTTATAAGATATCAAAACTTTTTCTCTTTCTTAACATCCCAGAACCATTCTCTGTATATCATGCTAACCCCACAAAATCAATCACCAGAGTATAAACTTCTAGAAAACATTCTCCTCCTAAGGACACAACTTTTCTGTTTCTCTTCTTTCTTTCCACAATCATTCCAATCCCAAACCCAAGTAAGAATCCCGACCTAGTCCTATCTGATTTGAAAGTGAAAATCAGAACTACTCAAGATTTTAATCCTGTCGGCTCATACCTAACATGTTCTCCTCAAGCATAATCCGGTAAAAGACCTACCACTCAAAAATTATCAATTGGCTTGAAAGAAAAGGATAGGCAATGGGTGTGGCAAACTGATCAAAAGAAAGATCAGCTACTTGGATCAACAAGAGTGGTGAAAGGAGGAAGATGATCCAAATATGTATATGGTGACCATGAGCATGCGAGCAAAACACAACCAGATATTTGCAAGTCAAGATTAAGTTCTTATCACAACATGTTTCAACCGAGTTCAAGAATGCTCTTCATGAATTCCAAGTTTGTTTCAGACTTACTTCAAGTTCAATCATCATGCATCAAAAAGCTAACAACCAGGGCATTGATCTCAACTAGTGAATCATAGCAAATCAACAGGGTGTAAATCATCATCGCCCCCTATGCTAATGCAACAGTCCTACATGAAACAGTCTAGACTCAATCCTAGTATGCAAATGCAAGCTACATGATCACTCTGTTTTTTAAAGATTTTTTTCTGAAAATTTTTCAAATTTTTAGGGGTTTTCAATGCACATATATGAATGCAAATTATATGCTAAAAATTCAAAATAAGAAAAGAGAACACAACATCAAATGTCATCCCAAACCCTCCCCCAAACTTAAATTACACAGTCCCTTGTGTAATAAAAATTTGAGAGTTGGTTTGAGAATCAAACAAACAAAAGTATGAAAATGCAATGGTATATACAAATGAAGTTTTGGAGTGGTACCTTACTGAAAATAGCAATCCAGGTATTGAGTCATGGACTCGCTTGTATAAGCACCTGGTGCAGGCGGGACAGGAGGAGCCTCTGCTGGTTGCTCAACGTTCTGCTCGACAGCATCCGCAGTGAGGTCTTGGAAATGATACGCACCTGGATCAATAGTCAGGTCCTCAATGTGATCCTCAGCTTGATCCATGGTCAGATCCTCAACATGATGTTCCTCTGATAAGTGTGATGAACTGGCTTTTGCCTTCCGTCTCGCTGCCTTCTTCTTTTTCCGTTTCTCCTTCTTTTTGCTAGCCCTAAGCTCAGGGGAGGACTGTCTCAGAGGAGAAGAAGAAACATTATGCTCTCTATACTCATAGGCGGAATGACGTGATGGAGAAGGAGTTCTATAGCGTGCTGGGACATCACTCGTGGACAAACGGCGCTGAACTGGTCTAGCATCCTGCGGAGTAGTGTCTGCAAATGCTGTGGTGGTGGAGGCGCAGCTAAACTTACTCATGAAGCTCTTCATCTTCGACTTCATAGACCTTATGGCCTTGTCCTGCAGCATGTTCCACTTCTGTAGGGTACTGATACGCTTGTGAGCCTCTGCCAAACTCTTGCCTTGTCTGGGCGCTGTGTAGTCCTTGAAGTGGTACTTCTCTGGTCTATACTCATCTGAATCCTCTTCCATCTGATCATCCTCTCTCTCAGATACGTCCATCGCTTCCTCACCATCTGTTGTGTAGAGAGCCTCTGCGGGAGGTGTAAACTCAATGTTACTGCCTTCGAGTATCCTAATGAAAGCAATACAAGGAAGCAGAAATCGCGCGTCACCAAGTACGGGGTGAGTGAAGTAATACATATACAACCCGTTGCGTTTCTCCCAATGCAACCATTGAGCTTGCCTCAAGTTCTGAATGTCGATGAATCTCGGTGCAATAGGCTCTGAACTCAGCGGGACGCTACAAGCTTCCAAGATGACTGTCACCAACCCTCCCATACACATAACTCCTTGAGTTCTGCAGCTGCTCAGCTTCACTACCCAAGTTCTGTAACTGAGTAGCTAGTGCAACAGAGTGAACGAGGGGGATGTATCAGTCGTATCACCTCGCAGTAGTGACCCATCTGCTGCTGTTAACAAGAGATCTTTGAGTGCAAGATCAATCATCTCCAGCTCCCCGTTGATCAGTGTCCCTGTTGTCTCTCTCGCGAAGAAAACGTTTGCAATTGAACGATGGAAGTATCGGATAACTGGACTTCTGATGTGGTTGCTCTTGGTCCTAGATGAAGCAAACTTCTTATCATTCCCAATCGTTTCCCAAAGAGCCAACAATTCATCCCTATCAATCCTTTGCCCAGTCCCTGTTCCATTAGGGAATCCAAACAAACCCTCCATCTCTCTGATGGTCAGGACATACTCTTGATCATGGATAGTGAAGGTGATGTATCCCAATCGTCCATCTGACTCTATGTCCGGATCATCCTCATAAAGATGTATGGCAAGCGTACAGAGGAACTGAATTGTCTCCTCTCGGTATGCGTTTTGCGGACTAGTCATGAGGGTGCTGAGATGACAATGCTCAAACATATACTCGACATCACTCGAGATAGCCAGCTCATCCATCGTCTGCTGGCAAGGGTACCTCGTGCCTTGAAACTCATGCTGCTGAAACAGCTTGTAATACTCTCCTGGGGCTAACCACTTCTCTGTCTTCTTCTTCTGCACTAACTTGCGAGCTGGGACAGGTGGATGCTCTTCAAGCTCATAGTTGCTGTCATCATCATGCAGCTCCATTGGTTTCTTACCCGAAGACTTAGCTCTGCTTCTTGCTTGAGAAGGACCAACACCAGACGCTCTCTCATATGCAACTTTCTTCTTCTCCATATAGACCTTGGACATAGACTGAGGAGAGGCACGCTCTGTTGGTTTACAACCATACTTCTCACGCATTTCATGTAACAAATCTCTTGATATTGTGAAACTGAAACAATTGGAACTCAAAACTCCAAATTAGCTTGTTAGTGTTCCAAAAAATCAAGAAAAATGAGCAAATGTGAAAGAAAAGAGTGGAGATACAAACGCTTATCACTTTCGGTCGAGTGAAGAAAAATCCAAACAGTACGGTCAAGTGAGGCAGCCGGCAGTGAAGTCTCGGAGGTCGAGTGAGCGCGTGAGCTTCGGTGGTGAAAACAGGTCGAGTGAGATAGTGAACTGCCGAGTAGAGTTTCCGTTAGCCGAGGCTGCGGTGAGGGCTCCTATGCTCGAGTGAGGCGACGGTGAGTGATGCAGAGTGAGTGCTGAAGATGAACGGATCGTGCGACAACCAGTCGAGTGAAGCTTCTCAAGTCGGTCGAGTGAGCAACACGCGCCAAGTAAACAACGAGGTTTGAGTTACTCGAGCGGTTCACTGGTCAAGTGGCGGTGACGGCGAGCTCGAGTGGTGTGGCTTAGCTAGTTGAGTAGCAGAGAGAGGATCGAGTATCTCGAGGTGATGACCGAGTGAGAGAGATGCGTTACCGTCGAGTGGAGGTGACGGAGCTTGCTTGGCTGGTCGAGTGGGCTGAAATCCGACGAGTCGAGCGAGAACTTTACAGTCGAGTGTGAAAGATGAGCTACTGTCGAGTGGTGTGCTCATCGAGTGAGGGAGAGCGACGGAGGTGAGAACGTGTCGCGTGAGCCTCGGTGCTTGCGTAGCTCAAGTGGTGGTAGTGGTGGTCGAGTTGAATCGAGTGGTAAGTAACGTCGGTCGAGTGGATAGTGAGAGGATCGGGTCGAGTGAGAGAGATGAGAGAAAAATGTGAGAAGTGGTGAAGGAGATCGAGTGAGAGAGATAGAGAGAAGATAGGATTTTTTGTGTGGTTAGGGAGAAAGGGATAGGAAAAATCGAGTGGGTAAGGATAAGAGGGTTTTAAAATTTTTTTTTTTTTTTTTTTTTTTTTTTTTTCAATCCCACTTTAAAAGATTTGTCCCAACATCTCACTGCACCACGTTTGACACTGCATCTCCTCCTCACTCTATGCATTTCACTTTTCTGACATTAATGTCTTAACTCTCTTATCGCTTTAAAGTCCTGAACAACACAAAATCAAAACCAAAAATCAAAAACACAAAAAATCCTAAGCAATATTTACAGGGTACCTTTGGGACTTCCTCCCAAGTGAGCTTGTTTAAAGTCACTAAGCTTGACTGTTTATGCATTTTAGGCTTTGGGAGGCTCATAGAGAGGCATGGAGGACCCCTCTGGTGTGTCTTGATCAGCTAGGTAACGCTTGACACGTTGACCGTTCACAGTGAACTCGCTGCCATCCTTGTTCAGGAGAGTGATCGCACCGAATGGCAAAACATCTTTGATCTCAAATGGTCCAGACCATCTGGACTTGAGCTTTCCAGGAAACAGTTTCAGTCTGGAATTGAACAGCAAGACGTGATCTCCAGCCTTAAGCTCCTTAACAACAATCCTCTTATCATGAAAAGCCTTGGTTCTCTCCTTATAGATTTTGGAACTCTCGAAGGCATCAAGTCTAATTTCCTCTAGTTCATGGATGTCAAGAACTCTCTTTGCTTGGGCTGCATCAATGTCCAAGTTCAGAAGCTTGATAGCCCAAAGCGCCTTATACTCAATCTCCACAGGGAGATGACATGCTTTACCATACACCAACTGAAAAGGTGTCCTTCCTATGGGTGTCTTGAAAGCTGTCCTGTATGCCCATAGAGTATCATCCAACTTGGTAGACCAATCTCTCTTCGAAGCTCCAACAACTCTTGACAAGATTCCTTTTATCTGTTTGTTGGAGACCTCAACTTGTCCACATGTCTGGGGATGGTAGGCTGTAGACACTTTATGCTTCACACCATACTTCTTCAACATGCTTTCGAAAACCTTGTTGATGAAATGAGTACCACCATCACTGATCACTGCTCTCGGTACGCCATACCTGGGAAAAATGATGCTCTTGAACAGTTTCAGAACAACCTTGTGATCGTTGGTAGGACTCGCAATGGCTTCAACCCATTTTGAGACATAATCAACTGCGACCAGAATGTAGGCATTGCCGTTTGATGGAGGGTTGAACGGTCCCATGAAATCAATTCCCCAAACATCAAAAATTTCCACTTCCAAAATCGGGTTCTGAGGCATCTCATTCCTTCTGTTGATGTTACCCATCCTTTGGCAGGCGTCACACTTGGTGATGAAACTATTTGTATCCTTGAACAGCGTTGGCCACCAAAGTCCTGCTTGCAGAACCTTCTGAACTGTTTTGAATGTAGCGAAGTGTCCTCCATATGCGGATCCATGACAGTGCTCAAGCACTCCCTGCACTTCCCCTTCTGCTATGCATCTCCTAAACAGCCCATCTGAACCCCTCTTGTACAGGTAAGGTTCATCCCAGAAGTAGTGGTTGACATCTCTGAAAAACTTCTTTTTCCTATAAGGATCCATGTCTGCAGGAATCTCTCCACAGACCTTGTAGTTCACCACATCCGCATACCAGGGCATACTCTCTGAATCGACTGCTAGACATTGAAGCTCCTTCATAGCCATTCCTGTTTGATGCATCTTCTTGCATATCTCAACAACCATAAGATGTTCTTCGGGCATAGAGTCATCAATAGGGATTGGATCTTCTATTCTCATTCTGGACAGATGATCAGCAACGCCGTTCTCTATCCCCTTCTTGTCAACAATCTCCATATCAAACTCCTGGAGTAGAAGTATCCATCTCAGCAGTCTCGGTTTGGTATCCTTCTTGGAGTATATATGCCTAAGCGCAGCATGGTCTGTATAGACTACCACTTTTGATCCCACCAAGTAACTTCTGAATTTCTCAAACGCAAAGACTACAGCCAAGAGCTCTTTCTCTGTTGTTGCATACCTCCCTTGTGTCTCATCAAGGGTTCTGCTCGCATAGTAGATGACATGCAGCTTCTTCTCTATTCGCTGCCCCAACACAGCCCCTACTGCATAATCTGAGGCATCGCACATTATCTCAAAAGGATGATCCCAGTCTGGAGCTTGGACTATTGGTGCTGAGACTAACGCTTCCTTGATCTTGTTGAAAGCTTCCAGACAGCTCTCATCAACGACAAACTCGACCTCCTTGCACAGCAGTCTTGTAAGGGGTCTTGCAATTTTTGAGAAGTCCTTGATGAATCTTCTGTAAAACCCAGCATGCCCAAGGAAACTCCTTATATCCTTGACTGACTTGGGAGGCTGCAACTGCACCATGACCTCAATCTTTGCTTTATCAACCTCAATCCCCTTCTCTGATACCTTGTGTCCCAACACTATCCCTTCGTTCACCATGAAGTGACACTTCTCCCAGTTAAGCACCAGGCTTGTCTCCTCACATCTTGCTAATACCCTGCAGAGATTCAGCAAACATGAGGAGAAGGAGGAGCCATACACGGAAAAATCATCCATGAATACGTCCACCATCTCCTCTATCAAATCCGAGAATATAGAGGTCATACACCTCTGAAATGTTGCAGGTGCATTACACAAACCAAAAGGCATGCGTCTGTAGGCAAATGTGCCATATGGACAAGTGAACGTAGTCTTTTCCTGATCATTTGGATGGATAGGGATTTGGAAAAATCCGCTATACCCATCAAGGAAACAGTAGTAGGGATGTTTGGCTAATCGTTCTAACATTTGATCAATGAAAGGAAGAGGAAAATGATCTTTCCTAGATGCAGCATTCAGTTTTCTGTAATCAATGCACATCCTATGGCCAGTGATAGTCCTAGTGGGGATCAATTCATCTTTTTCATTTTTTATCACTGTAATTCCCCCTTTCTTAGGTACGCAATGTACTGGGGATACCCAAGTACTATCAGAGATAGGATAGATAACCCCAGCATTCAACAGTTTAAGAATTTCTTTTTTCACAACTTCCTTAAGGTTAGGATTCAATCTCCTTTGAGGTTCAATACTAGAGTATGATTCATTTTCCAGATTAATCCTATGCATGCAGAGACTAGGTGAGATCCCCTTGATATCATCTAAGGAATAACCTATGGCCCTTCTATATTTTCTAAGCTCAGTGACTAGCAACTCTAATTCCTCATTACTCAAGTTAGCATTCACAATGACAGGATAAGTAGAGTTGGATCCAAGGAATACATACCTCAGTCCTGAGGGTAACGGTTTGAGATCAACCTTGGGAGCTTTTAACTCTGACCAGTCATCATCAGCCGCATTGATAGGATCAACAGCTGGGTGAGTGATCGGGCTGCCACTGACTTCTTCCTCTACTGAGCATACCTCCTTGACAGACTCATCCAATTCTTCAAAACGTTCTGAATCCTCAGTTGCCTTGTAGGTATCCAGTAACGTTTCGTAGACCTTTGTCTCAGCATGAAGAAATCCATCTGATCCATTCTTTGTCAAAGCTGTCTTGAGATGATCCTCCTCAGCAAGTTCTTCTAAAAGTTCATCAGCTAGCTGATCCATCTCCTCTATCCAGAACACCTTGCCATCGATTGTTGGTTTCTTCATAGACTCCTTGATGTCAAATGTCATCTTGAAATCCTCTCCCAAGCATAGATCTATCTTTCCCTTCTTAACATCAATGATAGCTCCAGCAGTGGCTAGGAATGGTCTTCCAAGAATCAGGGGATCCTTAGGCTCTTCATCCATTTCCAAAACAACAAAATTTGTAGGGACTTCAACAACACCAATCCTTATTGGTAAGTCTTCCAAGAGTCCATGCGGGAGCCTCACTGATCTGTCAGCTAGAATGAGAGATATGTTGCATGCCTTGTATCTTGTGAATCCTAAACGCTTAGCCACAGACAACGGCATTAGACTCACAGAAGCTCCAAGATCACATAAGCATCTGCTGAAAGATAGGGGGCCTAGTGAGCAGGGTAAAGTGAAGGATCCAGGATCCTTAAGCTTCAAGGGGGTGATCTTCTTTTGGATAATGGCACTGCATTTATGACTCAATATCACCATGCCCTGGACTTCTTTTGTTCTCTCCATAACCAAATCTTTGAGGAACTTCTGATAAGGAGGGACAAGTGCAAATGCATCCAGCAATGGCATTCTCAACTCAATCTCTCTCAATTGCTTTTCAAATAAAGCCTTATACTTCTCAGCTTGCTGCTTTTTGAATCGTCCTGGAAATGGTAGAGGTGGTTTGTATGGTGGGAGAACGTATCTCGCAGGCTTATCCTTGGATGCTGCAGGTGTTTCAGCATGTTTCTCAACAGGTTGAGGAGCTTCTTCAGGTACGACTTCTGATTCTTCCAAAGGAACAACCGGATCTTCATTCTGACATACATCCTCCCCTTCCAAGTCTTCACTGTCCTCAGTGACTACAACAGGTCCTTGCCGGGGAGGCAAGTTTTTACCACTCCTCAGCGTGATGGCATGAGCAAACTCCTTAGGATTCTGAACAGCTTTTCCTGGGAGTTGGCCAGGCTTGGGGGCAGAAGTAGAAGCAGTTTTGCCCTCCATATACTTGATCTTGGAATTCAGAGTCTCAATCTTCATGTTCAGATCATTGTATGAGCAGTCCAATCTCTGAGTCAGCTCAGCAAACTTCTTAGCATTTTCCATGGAGCCACTTGCTTGTCCTTGTAGGAGTTGCTGAAGCATGTTTTTCATGTCATGGTCTGGTGCTTGAGGAGGCGGAGCGTGTTGAGGTTGGAATCCTGGTGGTGGTCCTGCTGGAGGTTGGTAACCTTGCTGAAATTGTTGTTTGGGCACATCCAGAATCTGGTAAGGGTCGTCTTCAGAGACGAAATGAATGTTCCTCTGCTGGCTCATCAAGAGTTTGTCCAGCTTATCATTCACAGCTTTTATCTCCTTCTTGTACTTCTCATCAAGATCGGTGCTTGCCCTGATGGTTCTATCATAATCTTCATTGTAGTTGCCATCAGACTGGGATAAGTTCTCAACAAGCTCCCAACCATCATTGACGTCCTTGTTCAGAAAGTTGCCATTGCTGGCAGTGTCAAGTAACATCCGGATCTTTGGGAGAACGCCCCGGTATAGAGTACTGAGGAGAGACTCCTTGGTGAATCCATGGTGGGGGCACTGAGACTGATAACTTTTGAAGCGCTCCCATGCTTCACAGAGCGTTTCTCCATTCTTCTGAGTGAACCCATAGATCTCGTTGCGCAGACGTGCAGTTCTGGAGTTGGAGAAAAACTTGGCAAGAAATGATTGCTTGCATTGATCCCAGGATGTGATAGATCCTGGAGGAAGAGTTTTCTCCCATTGATGAGCTTTGTCACCCAGAGAGAATGGAAAGAGACGTAACTTGAAACCGTCCTCACTGACCCCATTGATCTTGGTGAGACTGCAGAGACGATCAAACTCATCGAGGTGATCCAGGGGGTCTTCCATAGGCAGACCATGAAATTTATTCTGCTGGACCATGGAGATCAGACCACTCTTGATCTCAAAGTTGTTGTTCTGCACAGCAGGAGGCACAATACCCTGACGATGGGTATGGTTGCGTGGAGCATCACCAGCTCCAATCCGTGTAGGTGCCCGTGGAGGAGGTGGTTGTTCATGGTTTTCCATCTCGACTGGTTGTGGTGTAACTCTGTTGCGTTGCTGTCTTGATGCAGGTACCAAGCGATCAATACGGTCAGAGGGCTGGAGTAAGTTCTCTGTGCCTTGCGACCGTGTGTGCATACAACTCAAATCAACTTAGCTCGCGAGACGGTTGAGTGTGTCGGTCGAGTAGGAGCAGATGAGCAAGAGTAGTACCTGAATCAATAGACAAACAGAAATAACAGAGTGAGTAACTGTGGTGAATGTTGAATAAAAACTTGATCTTAGCAAGTCTAAAACCTCAAATGTAACAAACAAACACCCAAATGGCAGCGGCGCCAAATTGATACTAGGATTTTTACTATCATGTCATTGCAGTACAATAGGTATCAATCCAATCAGGTGTGATGCTAGCAATCAAGATATATCAGAAATGATTAAGTCAAGCAAGCGTAAATGACTTTTGGTTTTCAGTGATCCTAAGCGAACATGTTAAACATGCGATAAATGTAGGGCTGTAAAACATAGACTACCATGCATAAGCTAAAACGTAACGATTATTGATACTTGGAAAGAAAACAAAGCAGAACAAGTAAATAACAAGAGAGTTAAACAGAAAGCACAAATGGATAGAAGATCCCGAGGATGAGGTTATTGATGTAGGTGGAGTATGCTAATCTACTTCGAGTGTTTATCAAACTGCAAACATTTTAAATCCCTAGACAATGAACTTCTAATACTAGTCAATCCAATCTCTTGGCAGAAACTATCAAGTTTACAACACTTCCTAATCTCAATTCTCATTGATGAAACATGTAGTAAACAGGCATAAAGAAACAGCTCATTCATGTCAATAAACATCTTAGACAACCAATCTCTTGGGCTAAGCGTGTAAATCTCTGGCACTAGTTGGTTCAGACATTTCATCATATACCTTTCGGGTATGAAATGTCTATGACCTAGTTCCAATTGATCAGAGAAGAACCAGCTAATAAAACTCTAGTCCAGAAGGGAAACAACACGAATCTAACATAAACACTCTAGCAAACTAACATCCTCCACCTAATCTATCCCATCCTCAAGAACCCTAACACTACTCAGACGCAGAAATCATGTTAAACATCATGAAACAAGAATCGTTCAAAACATGCATAATAATAAAGATGACAGGAAGAGTAACAACAATGAATCAAAAACTGATTGCAAAATATCAATAACTCAACAGAAATCACGATTACAATTCTCAGGATCGTTTTGGTGGCTAACAACAAAAACCTAATGAAAAAAAAACTCGATCCCCTGGGCAATCCAAATGAGACCTATTTATAACAATGTTTGAGAAAACCTTAAAACATAAAACGACAACGTAAAAGCGGTTTAAAAGTTGTAATGGTCCTGTCGGTCGAGTGAGCGTGTCGAGTAACACTTAATTTCTTCTCTGCATCATATCATACTCGACCGTGTTCCTCGAGTGAACATGTCGAGTGACCTGCGAAACCATCAGCTACTTCTTTGCTTTGCTCGTTCATGTCACTCGAGTGAGTGCATCGAGTGACAGGTGGTTCTGCTTCGCTTCCCTTCTGCTCGATCAGCTACTCGATCGTATACGTCTGCTGCTCACTCGATCATCTTTGTAATTGCAATGTATCTCTGCATTCTACTCGATCATCCTACTCGGTCGTGTCAATCGAGTGAAGTATGTTCCTGCAATGCATCCTTGCTTCTCACTCGATCGTCTCACTCGATCATGTGCAAGTCGAGTAACGCTTGTTCCTCTGCTTCGCTCTGCATGTCTCCTAAGTACCTGAAACACTCCAAATATGCACAATGTATGCAAGATATGCATGATATGCATAAAATCTACCTAAGTATGTAAAACATACAGAAAGGGATCAATATGATGCGAATTAACAAGTGAATGATGCTGAAAAGATGATGAATGCATGCTCAAAAAGCGATGAAATACAGACTTATCAACGGATTAGCTCACCATTCTTTGCGACATGAGAAATTGTCTCATGGTGTTTGATAGCGAGGAAGATCATAATGTGGTGTGGCCATCTACCCAAGAGGCGAAATCACTCAGAGAGAGTTACTAATCTTTGACCGAGCATGAAAGGAACAAGAACGCTGTTGATCCAGAGTCATTCATCCAGGCCAATATCCAAAAGATTGAGAAGAAAATAGCCAATACTCGGTAGGCTATCGAAGAGTTGGAGAGGGATCATCTCTTGTCGGAACTCAATCGTGGTCTTGAAGGTTTATAAGTTTGATAAAGAATTCCAAAAAATGGTTGAGATTAAGTCTTTGGGAAACAATGCGTTTGTTATGGCTACTGATACTTGATTCTCGGTTTTGGCTCTCGAGTTTAACAGATGTCTTGAAAACTCTATTTATTTGACCAAGAAAGACATATGAAAGTATTCAAGCTAGACAATGGTAATGGAAGTAGTATCTAGGCAATGTATGACTTCTTAAGGTTGTTTCCAAATGATATTTCCTAGTTTTCTCTAAATCTTGTTTAGGTCAAATCTACTTTCTTTGTAATCCTAAAATTATATAAAAAAACCTTATAATTTCTCTTCATTTTTGTTTAGACAAAGTGTATAATAAAGAAGATGTAAAAGTCACATAAAGAACGAGTACTTCTATTTGGTGACCATCCCTGTACCGGGGTCCTTTTGGAAACAAGAACTCTATAGGGACTATGTGGGCCGTCCTTGGACAAAAATAGAACCAAATTTTTGATAATTAATTTTATTTCATTCCTAGCACTCTTATGATAAGCATATATTTTTCTACTTTTTAAAGGATTTCCCCTCTTACTTTTTCTATTATGATTCTAATCACTTTTCACTCAAGATTTATTTTTAATATTTTTATTAGGGTACCCATGCCGTATCCATATCTATAAATTTTGATTTTGCCATTTTATGTATCCGTTTCTGTACACTTTTCTAGTTCCCGTACTCATTTTAGTGCTACTTAACATATATATGATAAATTCATCTTTAGTTGAGAATGAAACGACTATGCAAGGTCATGATCAGTTGGGTATTTTTTCCTTATTGATTGGTGATGGGTGTGAGTGTCATAGCCACATCATTCACATATTTTGGCATTCTAGGAGGTGATATCGCCTCGTTACTGGGAATCTTTCATTTCTGATTATTTCCCACTTTTGTTTTTGTCATGGTAGCTTCGTTGCCGATTTCATAAGAGATATGTATATGTTATATACCACTAGCGAGTTAAAAAATAAATAGCTAGAAACACATGATTAATCTACTAAAACAAGCTTTTTAGCGTTTTATATATATTTTAGAAAATCGAAAGCATGTTCAGTTTTTATCCGCTATATTATCATTCAGTTATTTCATCTTTCCACTAAACATACCACTTGGGCCTTATGTATCAGAAAAATCTACTCATCTTTATTTTCGAAAGAGGCAAAAAAAAATCTAGTTAAGTCATACAAAATTTTCCATACCAAGTGTAACAAATGAGAATAATGAATGCTATTAATGGTAAAAAATCCAATGGAATAAGAAATGAATAAAACATATTTGCTAATATAGTCTAGCAACTTGGAAGTTTATCAAACGTTCCCATTATTAATTGACTTGAAAACAACCAAACTAACAAAGCCCTCAAGGTCTCATCTCTAAGAGATGCCTCGTTGACACTCATGGATCAAAATCCATCTCAATCCTAAAAGACATAACTTTCTTACCACTTTATGAAAGAAATTTATTAATATTGGTTTGGGATACAATATCAAGTTCACAACCACGGTTGACTGCGAACATGAGATGATCTATCTACAATTCCTTGCTAGCCTTCCGAGTATCGGCCATTTTCCTTTCAATCGTTTGGATAGTTGAGAGGTTATTAAGGAGTTGGAGATGGGTCATCTGATATTGAACTCGAGCGTGGTCATGAATGTGCTAATCTTTCCGTAACCGAGATTGAGAAATTGAGTTATGTCTTTAAAGAATGAGATGTATCTTGATCCTATAAGTGTCGACGAGGCAATCTTGGAGATACGGCTTTGAGGGTTTCCAATGTTCCATCTCCTGGGTGGCCCAGAATAGTTCTAACGTGATCGAAACTGCAACTGTCTATTATTATGATAATTGGGGGGTCTCTGGTGAGACTCGATTATCTAATATCAAGACATGGGATCCACATGCAAAAACTCTAATTTTTCTCGTTACAAAAGTTCCTAAAAATCCATTCAACATTATAACATTATTTAACTTAAAACATGTGGAGATAATTTCAAGTTGATCGTTACTTTCTTGATATATTATCCTTGGATTTTCCTATATATAATTTCACCATGATTCTCTGTTTACATACACAAAAAAAAAAGAAATAACATAAAAAAATGGGGAGAAAAAAATGGCCATGAATTGGGCCAACCAAAAACAGAGGAGAGCCAACATTATGTCTACGCTGGCCGGAAGGTCATGTTGTTGTGTGGTCATCTACCCAAAATGCGAAATCACTCACAGAGCGTTACTACTCTTTGACTGAGCATGAAAGGAACACGAAGGCCATTGATCCAGAGCTATTCATCCAGGCCAATATCTAAAAGATTTAGAAGAAAATAGCCAATACTTGGTAGGCTATCAAAGAGTTGGAGAAGGATTATCTCATGTTCGAACTCAATCGTGGTCTTGAAGTTTTATAAGTTTGATAAGGAGCTCCGAAAAATGGTTGAGGTTGAGTCCTTGGGAAACAATGCGTTTATTGTTATTGCTACCGATACTTGCTTCTCGGTTTCGGCTCGTGAGTTTAACAAATAAACTCTATTTAATTCACCAAGCAAGACATATGAAAATATTCAAGCTAGACAATGGTAATGGAAGTAGTTTCTAGACAATGTGTGAGTCTTCTTAGGGTTGTTTCCAAATGATTATTCCTCATTTTCTCTAAATCTTGTTTAGGTCAAATATACTTTCTTTGTAATCTTAAATTAAATAAAAAACCGTATAATTTCTCTTCATTTTTTTTAGACAAAGCGTATAGTAAAAAAGATGTAAAAGTCCTATTAAGAACGAGTACTTCTATTTGGTGACCATCCCTGTATCGGGGACCTGTTGGAAACGGGAACTCTATAAGAACTATATGGGGCTGTCTTTGGACGAAAGTAATATCAAATTTTTTATAGTTTCATTAAATTAATTTCATTCCTAGTACTCTTATGATAAGCACATATATTTTTTTTTTGTTTTTCTACTTTTTTAAGGATTTCCCCTCTTTACTTTCTTTTTCTATTAGTTTTTCTAATCACTTTTCACTCTAGATTTATTTTTAATATTTTTATTGAGATACGCATGCCGTTTCCATATCGATAAATTTTAATTTTGCCATTTTCCGTCCCCGTTTCTATAGTATTTGCCATGCTGGAGGTGTTCTTCTAATTATATGCGGTCGAGTCAGAGACGTGGATATTCATGTGTAGGGTGTCTCTATGCCGATAGACTTGTTCGTGTGCACGGTGGAGCTGTATGATGTTATCCTGGGTATGATTGGCTAGCTAAGTACAAAGTGCACTTGGATTTTTGGGCGGGGGGGGGGGGTCAGGTTGTGTTCTAGCGAGCAGACGGAGAGTTGGTTTACCATGATGTGAGGCCGACTTCTAGGAGTCTCGTGATATCGACTATGCAGACAGAGAAGTTGATAGGGAAGGGTCATGAGGCCTACTTGGTGACGATTAATACCCCAAAGATAGTTGGAGATGTGGGGGCCGAGCAGATTCGGGTCATTCAAGAGTTTGGTGATTTATTTCAGTTGTTGCAAGGATTACCACTGTCTCGGTTGGATCCTTTCACGATTGAGTTGGAACCAGGGATGGTAGAGCTACAGAGGCAGTTGGAGGAGTTGTTGGATAAGGGTTTTATCTGGCCTAGTACTTCACCATGTGGAGCCCCAGTGTTGCTTGTTAAGAAGAAGTACGGTAGTTTTCGGTTGTGTATCAACTACAAAGGGTTGAACCGGGTCACTATGAAGAACAAGTACCCTTTGTTGCGGATTGATGAGTTGTTGGATCAATTGACAAGGCTATTTGGTTCTCCAAGATTGACTTGGCGTTGGGTTATCATCAGATCCTGATAAATGAGGCGGATTTATGGAAGACGGTATTTCAGACGAGGTATGGGCACTACGAGTTTGTGGTGATGCCATTCGGTTTGACGAATGCACCAACATCGTTCATGAGGTTGATTAACAGTGTGTTTCAGGAGTATCTGGACGAGTTCATGATCATCTACATCGACGACATCTTGGTGTATTCGAAGAGTGCTACGGAGCACGAGGTGCATTTGCGGATTGTATTGGAGAAGCTGCAGGAGCAGAAGCTATATGCTAAGTTGAGCAAGTGCATTTTCTGGCAGAGGGAGGTTGGTTTTCTGGGTCACATTATCTCAGAGGAGGGGGTTTCTATGGATCCAGAGAAAATTAAGGCCATCAGAGATTGGCCGAGGCCGACGAATGCTACCGAGATCCGGAGTTTTCTCAGGTTAGCAGGTTATTACCAAAAGTTTGTTAAGGATTTTGTGAGTATGGCTCAAGCGATGACTAAGCTGACGGGGAAGGACGGTCCTTTTGTGTGGTCACTAGAGTGTGAGCGGAGTTTCGCAAACCTGAAGGCGATGTTGACTAGTACTCCAGTGTTGGCGTTACAAGAGCAGGGTGAGCCATATATGGTGTGTGTTAATGCAGCAAGGTAAGGTGATTGCCTATGCTTCGAGGCAGTTGAGGAAGCATGAGGGCAACTATCCTACCCATGACTTGAAGTACATATTTATGCTGCCAGAGTTGAATAATTATGATCTGGAGATAGCTTACCATCCTGGTAAGACTAACCTGGTGGCCGATGCTCTGAGCAGGAAGTGGGCGGCTTCGGCTCAGGAACGGGATATGGAGGTTCTAGTTAGTGAGATTAGCACGTTGAGGCTGTGTGTTACTTCTTAGGAACATTTGGGATTGGATGCGGCGAATCAGGCAGATCACCTAACTAGAGTGAGGTTGGCTCAGGAGAAGGAAGTAGGTCTAATTAATTAATAGGATCTCCCTAGGATAGAACTCCGATGAAGGCTGAAGAGAGGTGATAGGCGACGTGATCTTGTTGATGATGATGGACGATGGCCTTGCGTGATGTGAGAAGATCGAATGGTGTAAACAATGGTTTTATGGAGATAGATTTTAGGTGGTTGCATGGATTGGATCAAGTGAAGAGTTTCTGAATCACAAAGTGTATAGAAACCCGGAAATCTAGAACGCATTCAAGAATTCAAATTGAGAGAAAAAGTGTGACAATACTTGTTCATACAACTTCTTCGCTAAAGGAGAAAAGAGGCGTAGCTTTGGGTTTTTAAATACCCTAGGGCACGACACTCTAAACAACAAGAAGTGCAAAACCAAAACAACAAGACGTTTTAAGGAAATAAGAAAAACAACAAAATGTTTTGACAGCCTGTAGTAGTACAGAAGTTGGCTGAACTAGTACAGACGCTTGACGACCTGTAGTAGTACAGAAGTCGGCTGAACTAGTACAGAAGTACATTATTCCCCCTTTGGTAATGACTTCTAGATAACTCAACGTAGTGATCCATTTGCCTCATTAAAAACCATGCTGAGAAAACCCATTGGGACAAAACTCAGCTATGGGAAAAAGAGTACAAACTTCTCACCTAAGTTACCTAGTCATCATCACCGGGTGAAGTCTTCAGGTTAGATATGTTGAAGACTTGGATCCTTGGTAGGTTGAATGACCCGTCAGCTATGAGTGAGTGTGCTTCCTTGGCCATCTCCTTAGCTCTTGAACGAGTGATCCTTCCCATCATCTTCTGTTTCTTTGTAGCCTCTGGCTCCGTGCTGGCCACGATCATATCATCCTCCCCCTCTTCAAAAGGATTTGTCCTCAAATCGGAATCTGCATAGTAAGGGAGCAAGTCAGAAACATTGAATGTTGATGATATAGTATACTTACCTTGAAGATCAATCTGGTATGCGTTATCATTGATCTTCTTGATGACTTCAAATGGACCATCAGCTCGTGGTAGAAGCTTGCTCTTCCTCTCTTCTGGGAACCTATCCTTGCGTAAATGAATCCTCACTAAGTCTCCTTCTTCAAAAATGAGCTCCTTTCTGCCCTTGTTCGCATGCTTCTCGTACTGCTTGGTTCTTTTTTCTATGTTCTCCTTAGCTTTAGCATGTATCCTCCTGACCTGTTCAGCCTTTTCTTTGCCATCAAAGCTACACTTCA
Source organism: Capsella bursa-pastoris (assembly GCA_036452645.1). Lineage (NCBI taxonomy): Eukaryota > Viridiplantae > Streptophyta > Magnoliopsida > Brassicales > Brassicaceae > Capsella > Capsella bursa-pastoris. The sequence goes on from CP144192.1 coordinate 9,302,316, forward strand.
CACTTAAAGGTAAAGGGATCAAGTCTAGAGGTGATTGTGGGTTATAACCATAAACAATTTCAAAAGGAGAGAAGAGAGTAGCAGAATGCTTAGCGTGATTATAGGCAAACTCAACATGTGGTAGACATTCTTCCCTGAAAAACAAGTTAGCTACAATAACAGCATCGTCCGTCTTGTGACTTGCAATGAAGTGAGCCATCTTGCTAAACCTGTCAACCACCACGAAATTCGAGTCTCTACCATTTCTAGTTCGAGGTAAGCCAAGAACAAAATCCATAGAAATATGAGTCCAAGGTTGAGAAGGGATAGGGAGAGGAGTGTACAAGCCGTGGGGCTGTACCTTACCCTTTGCCATTTTGCAGATATGGCACCTAGAACAAACCTTTTCAACGTCTTTCTTCATTTGAGGCCAATAGAAGTGTTCTTGCAGTCCAAGTAGAGTCTTTGACACTCCGAAATGTCCAGCCAGTCTACCTCCATGAGCTTCTCTGATCAGCAGCTCTCTCATGGATCATCTTGGTATGCACATTCGATCCTTATAGAACAGATATCCATCCTGCTTATAATAGTTTTCAAAAGCAAACTTATGGCATTTGCCATAGCTCTCAGCAAAATCAATGTCAGTCTCATAAAGCCCTACTATTTCATCAAAACCTTCTAGTTTAGAAGACAAAGTAGAAATGAGAGTGTACCTCCTTGATAATGCATCTGCGACTACATTATCTTTACCTTTCTTATACTTAACCGTGTAGGGAAAATTCTCTATGAACTCCATCCATCTGGCATGTCTCTTGTTGAGCTTCTGCTGTCCTTTGAGATGCTTCAGGGACTCGTGATCAGTGTGAATAACGAACTCCTTGGGCCACAGGTAATGCTGCCATGTTTGAAGAGCCCGAACCAAGGCGTACAGTTCCTTGTCATATGTAGGATAGTTCAACGTCGCTCCTCCTAGCTTCTCACTGAAGTAAGCTACTGGTTTCCTGTCCTGCATCAGAACAGCACCTATACCCACTCCGGAAGCATCACATTCAATTTCAAAAGTTTTCATAAAGTCAGGAAGTAAAAGAATAGGGGCAGTGATAAGCTTCTCTTTTAAGGTTGAAAACGCCTTCTCTTGTGCTTCTTCCCATCTGAATCCTACATCCTTCTTGACTACTTCTGTAAGTGGCGCTGCAATGGTACTGAAGTCTTGGATAAATCGCCTGTAAAATCCTGCTAATCCATGAAAGCTCCATACTTCTGCCACATTTTTGGGTGTTGGCCACTCTTTAATAGCTTTGACCTTCTCATCGTCCACTCTAACTCCTTCTGCACTAACAACAAAGCCTAGAAAAACAACCTCAGTAGTACAGAATGAACATTTAGAAAAGTTAGCAAAGAGGGTTTGAGAACGAAGAACATTTAGAACTTGGCGGATGTGCTCTAAGTGTTCTTCTAGACCTTTGCTGTAGATGAGTATGTCGTCGAAGTACACAACCACGAAGATGCCTATGAAAGGTCTGAGAGCATGATTCATTAGTCGCATGAAGGTGCTAGGAGCATTGGTGAGACCAAACGGCATGACTAGCCATTCATAGAGCCCTTGCTTGGTCTTGAAAGCTGTTTTCCATTCATCTCCTTCCTTCATTCTGATCTGATGATACCCACTCTTCAAGTCGATCTTTGAGAAGACTGTTGACCCACATAACTCGTCCAGCATGTCATCTAGTCTCGGAATTGGATGTCTGTACTTCACTGTGATATTGTTAATAGCTCTGCAGTCAACACACATCCTCCATGAACCATCTTTCTTTGGTACAAGCAAAACTGGTACTGCACATGGACTAAGACTCTCTCTGATGTGTCCCTTGCTCATCAGTTCTTCTACTTGCTTCTGATGTTCTTTAGTCTCTACTGGATTAGTTCTGTAAGCGGGCCTATTCAGTAGTACTGAATCTGGTACCAAATCGATCTAATGCTCTATCCCACATATTGGCGGCAAACCTGGAGGTATCTCTTCTGGACATACATCCTTGTACTCCTCTATAATCTCTATCATCTCGTGTGGAAGCTCATCTGCTGACTTAGTACTGGTGAGTGTCTCCTTATACACAAACATGAATGTGGTCATCTCTGGATCAAATAGCTTGTTGAACTCACTATGACTGATGTACAGGCTGTGAGACACTTTCTCTGTATCCTTGCGGTTCATGTGAAGCTGGTCCTTGTAGATTTCGCTGGGTGTAAGTGGTAAAAGAGTGATCTTGCGTCCTTTGAACTCAAATGACAGCTTGTTGGTGTAGCCATCATGAAACACTCTCCTGTCGAACTGCCATGGTCTTCCCAGCAGAATATGACTTGACTTCATTGGGATCACATCACATAGCAACTCATCCTCATACTTCCCAATCGCTAGTTTCACCATCACTTGCTGCGAAACTATTAAAGCTCCCTTGTTGTTCAGCCACTGTAGCTGATAAGGTCTTGGATGTGAAGTGGTCTTGAGATTAAGCTTCTGTACCATCTCTTCACTGGCTGCATTAGTACAGCTTCCACCATCAACGATCAAGGGGCAGACCTTGTCTTGAACCATACACCTGGTGTGAAATAGGTTCTCACGTTGACCTCTATCATCTGGATGTATCTGAACACTTAAAGCTCTGCGGGCTACTAACATCTCTCCCATGACTGCGGTTTCTCTTTCCTGATCTAGTTCAGGTTCTGGTTCACTTTCTGAACTATCTACAGGCACAATCTCTCCTCCTTCTTGAAGAAGAAACATCTTCTTGTTAGGACAGTCTCTCGAGTAATGCCCCATTCCTTGGCACTTGAAACACCTGATATGACTTGTAGAGGTGCGACTCTTGGGCTTGTAGTCGATCTTAACTTCCTCTTTGACGGTAGCTGTCGCGGGTTTACTATCCTTGGTGAAGGCGGGTTTGCTGAACTCTCTTGGCTTGGACATATTAGGCGTAAATGCTGTTCTCACCCCCTTTCTCTTGATCTGTGATTCAATTAGCTCTGCCTTATGTACCATTTCTTGAACATCCTCATAGTTCTGCAACTCTACCTTGTCTTGAATCTCTCTGTTTAAACCTCCAAGAAATCTTGACATAACCATGTCTTCACTTTCTCTTAGATCAGCTTGATCATAAGCGTTTCCAGCTCTTGATAGTAGTCTCTAACAGACTTAGTACCTTGAATGAGACGCCTAAGCTTGTTAAGAGTCTCTCTTTGGTAGTGTGTGCGTACAAACTTCTTCCTCATTTGCATGACTAACTGTTCCCATGTAGTGATAGCAGGCTCTCTCTGTCGATGTCTAGTAAGTCCCAGCTGCTCCCACCACAACAAAGCATAGCCATTGAATTCGGATATGGCTATCTTCACCTTGTTCAGCTTATAAGTACCCTGAACCTGAAAGTTAGATTCCATCTTCCTTTCCCAGTCTAGATAAGTCTCTGGATCATTGGTACCATGAAAAGAAGGATACTGAATCTTGAGATGATTCAGCTGCTGCTTCAAAGGATCATAATCCCTACCATGATCTTTGTTTCTGTTTCTCCTCATTGTCTGTTGACTATGATCTGAAACTTCATCTTCTTCAGAATACTCTCTGTCTGCTTCAAGGTATATTCGATGCCCAGCTACTTGTTCAGCTCGTCGTGGACATGTATGATCTCTGCCAGTTCTACGGTCTCCCCTTTCTGTACTTCGATTATCTCTTCTCTGATTGAAACACGTCTCTCTTCCCCCAGTAGGTGACTTAGCTGTTTTGTTCCGTGTATGCTTTGAAGTAGCTCCCACGTGAGCCTTTCCTTTAGCTAAACGACGGGCCTCATTAGGGCTAGGTGGTTCTGTAGAACTTTGATCTGAAGCGCTAGATGTCTGAGCTATGTCTCTGATCTGCTTCTCAAACTTGTTACTGAGCTGCTCCATCTGCTGTTGAAACTGAGTAGACATTGTCCTGTTTGCTTCTGCTATTTGCTTAGACATGGCTTGGTTTAAAGCTTCCATAGCTTCTGGAGAGAACTCCATTGTACCTGCAAATTAAAGAAGAAACTCGCAGTAACTTGTTCTTTGAATGAGGAACAAAAGAAACAAAAATAAACTCTAAGACTCTGAATTTTAAACAAGAAACACGACTTGCAGACCTATGTCAAGCAAAACAACACAAACTCGAACAATACCAAACCCTATAGCTAACAAACTCGAAATAACTAAACCCTAATTGCAGTCTAATTTCGAAGCAACACAAAACTAACTCCTAAACGATCTAGACACAAACGAACCAACAAAACTAAACCCTAGTCGATCTAGACACAATCGATTTCAACAAACCACAAAACAAACCCTAAAACTAAACAAACGAATTTAAGCAAAACAAAACACAAGAGATTAGGGTTCTTAGAATCGCTTAGCCTTGGCACAGAGTTGGCTCTGATACCACATAATATGATCTCCCTAGGATAGAACTCCGATGAAGGCTGAAGATAGGTGATAGGCGACGTGATCTTGTTGATGATGATGGACGATGGCCTTGCGTGATGATGTGAGAAGATCGAATGGTGTAAACAATGGTTTGATGGGGATAGATGTTTAGGTGGTTGTATGGATTGTAACAATGAAGAGTTTCTGAATCACAAAGTGTATAGAAACCCGGAAATCTAGAACGCATTCAAGAATTCGAATTGAGAGAAAAAGTGTGACAATACTTGTTCATACAACTTCTTCGCTAAAGGAGAAAAGAGGCGTAGCTTTGGGTTTTAAATACCCTAGGGCACGACACTCTAAACAACAAGAAGTGCAAAACCAAAACAACAAGACGTTTTAAGGAAATAAGAAAAACAACAAAATGTTTTGACAGCCTGTAGTAGTACAGAAGTCGGCTGAACTAGTACAGACGCTTGACGACCTGTAGTAGTACAGAAGTCGGTTGAACTAGTACAGAAGTACATTATTCCCCCTTTGGTAATGACTTCTAGATAACTCAACGTAGTGATCCATTTGCCTCATTAAAAACCATGCTGAGAAAACCCATTGGGACAAAACTCAGCTATGGGAAAAAGAGTACAAACTTCTCACCTAAGTTACCTAGTCATCATCACCGGGTGAAGTCTTCAGGTTAGATATGTTGAAGACTTGGATCCTTGGTAGGTTGAATGACCCGTCAGCTATGAGTGAGTGTGCTTCCTTGGCCATCTCCTTAGCTCTTGAACGAGTGATCCTTCCCACCATCTCCGGTTTCTCTGTAGCCTCTGGCTCCGTGCTGGCCACGATCATATCAATAATGCTTCCAAGGATACTAGCTCCGAGTATCAGGTCTCCGGGAATGGGACAATTCTTGTCCATATGCAGGTTTGTGTGCCTAAAGATGGGGGTTTCAGGCGGGAGATTCTGAAGGTGCCTCATTGATTCTTCCGGGAGAGACTAAGATTTACCGGTATCTCAAGCGGTAGTACCATTGGGTTGGGATGAAGACGAATTTCGCTAACTGGGTCGGAGAGTGCAATGTGTGCCAGTTAGTGAAGGCTGAGCATCAGGTACCAAGCGGTTTGTTGCAGAGTTTGCCAATTCCGGAGTGGAATGGAATATGATCACGATGGATTTTGTGATGTGACTGTCGGTTTCTCGGTTTAAGGGTACTATTTGGGTCATTGTTGACTAGTTGACCAAGTGTGCACATTTTCTGGCCATTAAGAAGACCGATGGAGTGACGGTTTTGGCTACGAAGTATGTGCAGGAGATAGTGAAGCTTCATGGGGTTCCAGCTAGTATTTTGTCAGACCGGAATTCCAAGTTCACTTCTGCGTTTTGGAGGGCTTTTCTAAAGGAGATGGGCACAAATATGCATTTGAGTACAACGTATCATCCTCCGATAGATGGTCAATCCAGGAGGACTTTTCAGACGTTCGAGGATTTGTTGAGGATGTGTGTACTGGATTGGGGTGGTCATTGGGTGGACCACTTGAGCTTGGTATGGTTTACTTACAATAATAGCTACGAAGCGATTATTGGCAAGGCTCCTTTTGAGGCTTTGTATGGGAGGCCATGTAGGACACAATTATGATGTACCCAAGTAGGGGGAGAGGAGCATATTGGGTGCAGATTTAGTTCGGGAAACGTCGGAGAAGATCAGAGTTTTGAAGTTGAACATGAAGGAAACTCAGGATCGGCAAAAGAGTTATGTCGATAAGAGGCGTAAGGAGCTTGAGTTTGAGATTGGATATAGAGTTTATGTCAAGATGGCTATGCTGTGGGGTTTTAATAGGTTCCTTACTGAGACTAAGTTGAGTCCAAGGTATATGGGTCCTTTCAAGATTGTGGAGCGGATTGGGCCAGTTGCGTATCGGTTAGAGTTACCCAAAGTTATGTAGGCATTTCATATATTTTTCCATGTGTAGGCATTTTAAGTAGCAAGCTGAGGAATAAGCTTATCATTCTAGGTTCTAAAGCTTCAGGAGAGGTTCTATAGAGTTTTCTCGAGGTTTCTATGGATATTCTTGGGTGTTCTAGCAAGATGGAAGGTTGATTTAGTGGCTGTGGTTCAAGGAAGCTCTTGTTCTTACTATTTTCTTCTCTGTTCCTCCATTTCTTGAATCCTTATCAAGGTGAGTGTGTGACCATGGTTGATCTGGGCATATAAGAGCTTATGTGATATAATCATGCCTAGCACAATGAATTAGGAACTTCACAAAGAGCTTGTAGCCGAGGAGGAGCTTGAAGCAGAGGAGCAGCTCAAAGCTAAGAAACCGTTTGAACCGAAAATGAGCTTATAACGGGGAAAGAATATGGGAAAGATGTTATCTTACCATCACTGGTTTTGATACATGATCATCAAATGGGCATGTGTCTCATTTGTACTCTTTTTCCCTTGTCAAGTTTTGTCCGAATGGGTTTTCTTGACAAGGTTTTTAATGAGGCAAATGAATCACATCCAAATCACCTATTTGATGATCCAGCTTGAATATATATGAAGTCCAGCTTGTTTTATGCCTATTACAAGCCCAAGAAGAGCCCAAACCGAGTGGGTAATTTGCTGGTCTAGAGAAGTGACGAAAATAGTATTTCAAGAGTAATTTTGGAGCCAAGAAGTGGAAGGGTTATCTTTCAACTATCAAACTAGTCTTTATTTCTTTTCACTTTCGAAGGTAGTCTTGTAAGTGTGTTCCAAGACTTCCTTCTTTTTTATAAACCCCTTGTAATCTTTTTTGAGAACTAATCTATCTTTTTATCAAAAACTCTCTCTTAAAAATAGATCAAGGATCCATTTTCGTATGTCGAATTTTGATCTTTCTCGACTTATCAAAAAGCTTTTCCGCATCCTTTTGTGGCGTCATTCCATCCACCATCTCGTCTTTGAGTCTTCTGTCGTCTCTATTTCGAAAATATCCACTCAAAATCTTCCAAGTGCCGAAATTGGGATTGATCCTTCACCATGACTTATCAAGTGGTATTAGAGCACACTCTAAGGTTGAGTCGTTTATGTCTGTCATTTTGTTAAATTTTCATAATTATTTGGTGTTTGCTAAAATTGTGAATTTAATTGCGTCTGAACCAAGAAAGAGTCTTGTATTTGTTAAAATTGCTTACGGGAGTTTTCAGCTAGATTTGATATTTTATTTTGTCCGATCAAGTCATACTGTTGTTATTAGGGCTCTAAGAGATTTTGGTGTCATTTCAATAGTCATTTTGTCTTTGTTGTGTGAGATCATTTATAGTTCAAAAGGAACTTGTTACTGGTGTATTTTTGCTAATTTTCTCAGGTCGCAATGTCAAAATCCGAAGAGAGATCAAGCCATGACCCAAACAAGCTCATAATTGAAGCCTTTACCGCAAAGATGGAGCGAATAATGGACAGAAAATAGATTCATTTTGTCAAGAGTATAAAAGAGCATGACAAACAAAGGAACAAGATCTTAAATACAAACCACCAGACGACACAACGAGATCAACACGGAGCATCCCACAGAAAATCTCTCATGCTCCCGAATCCAAATCCTTGATTTATCCTGAATATTTTCATTTGACTAATGAACTTCAAAATTTTCAAGAAAAAGAGACTACCTAGAGTGGGAGAATGAGATGGATGAATGGTTTTATGACAACCATATCCCGAGAGAGAAGAGATTATCTTATGCACTTAGAAAACTCACGGGAGATGCTTACAGATGGTGGTTGCAAGTAGTTGATGAATGTTGGTATCACAAGGAGCCGAATATCACCTCGTTGAGAGCGCTTAAGAAACTGCTAAGGAATAAGTATGCTCTACAAGCACTAGAACGTGCTACAAAAGCCAGTTCCAAAATACAAGGGTTAGCAGTTCAAAAAAAGAAAGCAACCTTAGTCCCAAATCAAAAGAAAACCTCAACACCCGTGGAGGCTAAGACGCAAGCTGATCTTTTTGAGGAGTTAATCAACCACTTTAAAAATCAGAAAATGGAGGCTAAATCAACATCTCGACCAAAGAAGGTCCCTGAACAAATTGTAGTTCACAAGAAAAGCCGACAACCATCACTTGAATCAAGCGGTGAACTAAAGCAATGTAAGTCTTCTATTATTTCAAAATCTAGGGGGGTCACTTGTTATAATTGTCGTAAGAAAGGACATTTAGTTACAACTTGCCCTGAAAAACTTGAGCTAACTAATACTTCATTAGAATCGAAACTGAGCTCACCAAACTCAAGTAGTGAAGTAATTAGTCAAGGTTTAGAAAATTCTAGTTCTTGTGTCATGCACTTGTTCTTGTCAAAGGATGTTGATTCAGGTCATACAACGGAGCATGAGAATGACAAAACTAAAGAAGCCACAAAGGAGAGACCAATTTGTCTCGAGAAGGAAATGTCTCTTCAAAAGCCAAGACCAAAGAAACGGTTACCAATCTGCAAAGAATTCATGATGCTGAAAGAAAGTGATGTGAACAACATCAAAGAGAACATGGAGATTCAACTACATCTAGCAGTACAAGATCAGGAAAACGTAACTCGCAAGGAAGAGCAAACTGAAAACAAAACAAAGGAGCAACTTGCCTTACCCAGGGAGTTCTTAGAAGCTAATTGTGATATTCCTTTTATTTAATCTAATGTTGCGTCTAAAAAGACTTGTGGAAAACTAACCAGCTTAGAACCGGCGCAACCGAGTAGTATTCTTTTTTTTTGCAGGTTCAAGAAAAAAAAACATCTGAAACAACGCAAAGGAGTTGGCCATTGAGTAATAATTTGGATCAAACCAGCTTTGTGCCAAAACGAGTTCCTATACTATTTCCTTGCGACTACGCACAAAATCACTATAAGGAAATTGATTTGGTTAGGAAGTATCCTAATTTGTTTGTGTTGATTTCTGCTCATGATGAAAACCATTTTGGTTTAGAAAATGTGAAGGAATTGTGTTTCAAAATCTTTTTTTGACAAAATCATTCCGACTTTTGAAACTCTCACACTTGAAACATTATTTGAACCAAAAGGTATTCTCTTTGATGGGTTTTGTGAATTTAATTCTTATTTAAGTGTTCCTTTGAGTAGCACTGCAGTTGAGCTGGTTAGAGCTAAAACTGAGCATATTTTAGTTAAACATTTATCTGAAATTAATTATTCGCAAAACGTGTTTACTGAATCATATACATTCGATGAGCTTTGCAAACCAGCTGTGAAAAATCATGATTTTGGCTTATCTATTTCAAGTATAATGCACTTGTTTTATCCCATGAGTGCTGAAAAAGGAACATGTGAAATGGAGAAGCATAAGTACTTTGGAGAAGAACTTAGATGTATTATTTAAGTCAAGGAAAATCCACAAGATAGATACCACAGAAAGAGTTATCATTATGGAATTTAGAGCTGGAAGTACCTGAGGAAAACAACTTCAATCGCCCACGGATGCTTCATTATAGAGTTCTACTTTGATAACATCTATATGAATAACTGCTTGATCTTTTTGTGTCTAAACTGTTTCCTTTTGATATAGGAGATCTTGCGTTCTTACAATTGAAAGCAAACAAAAAGCAAGGAAAGGTAGTTAAAGTATCTTCATTGTTAAAAGATGAACCACCTGATGCTATACTGGTGCTCATATCAAGCTATGATAAGATAAGTATCTTTACTCTCAAGTATTCATCCAAGATTACACAGATTTGATTCGCTTGTCTTTGTCAAAAGAGTCAAATGCAGATTTTAAGGCAATCTTGAAGCGCTTAAGAAGAACTGAAACAAGAGAAGGAGACAATCTTTCTAAGCCACCCAATTTGGACCCAGAATAAACACAAAAGAGTTAGTCACTTCATATTGATCAAAGAAGCACCACCAAATACAACATTCACGCTAAAGTCGCACCACAACATATTTAGAGGGGGAAGATATCAAAAGGACAACATGACCATGCAAGATTATATGCTGCAACATTTTGAGTTCTCACTTTTTAACTTAACCTCTAGAGAGGATGAGTTGCTCTCATTCAACGCTTTGATCCAAGAAGAACCTCCAGATCCAAAAATGATGACAAACGCCAAACATGTCAAGGATCTTATTCAGGTTAGTAACTCCTTCACTCAATTTATTTATTGCATCAAGAAATCATTGAGAATAAGCTAGGTTTATTCGAAGAATATTTTGAATCAAATTCTTTGAGGCGCAAATAAATGAGGAACATTACAAGGATATTGATTTGGTCCAAGCAGAAATATGTTTACATGTTTATAATGATTCCATGACTGTAATAATAAATTTGTTCTTGGTCAAAGGTAACATTGCAGGTACAAAAGAGAAGCCACTGGATTTAAAAGCATTCTCATCCAATTTCTTTGCGAGGACTAAAATTGGAGATGTTTTCACGTAGGATAAGAAATCTTATCCTCATGTAGGATGATTTTTGAGGTTGGAGAACAAGTATGGGTACACTGGAGGAAGAAAGGATTTTCAGCTAAAAGCGAGTCCAATCTAATCCCAAAGATCGATGGTCAATTCAACATAGCAAGCCAAATCAACAACACAGCTTTTAAACTTGAACTGCAAACTTTTAGCTTTGGTTGTTCTCATTGCATATGCTTTGGATTTGAGGTCAAATTCTTTTCAACAGGGAGAGGATGATATGATCATGCTTAGCACAACGGACTTGGAACTTCATAAAGAGCTTGTAGCCGAAGAGGAGCTTGAAGCAGAGTAGCAGCTCAAAGCTAATAAACCGTTTGAACCAGAAAATGAGCTTATAACAGAGAAAGAATATGGGAAAGATGTTATCTTACCATCACTGGTTTGATACATGATCATCAAATGGGTATGTGTCTCATTTGTACTCCTTTTCCCTTGTCAAGTTTTGTCCAAATGGGTTTTCTTAAAAAGGTTTTTAATAAAGCAAATGAATCACATCCAAATTACCTATTTGATGATCCAAACTATGGCATAACATTCAGAAGTTGGCCCTATGGAATATATATATGAAGTCCAGCTTGTTTTATGCCTATTACAAGCCCAAGAAGAGCCCAAACCAAGTGGGTAATTTGCTGGTGAAGAGGAGTGACGAAAATAGTATTTCAAGAGTCATTTTGGAGCCAAGAAGTGGAAGGATTATCTTTCAACTATCAAACTAGTCTTTATTTCTTTTCACTTTCCAAGGTAGTCTTGTGAGTGTGTTCCAAGACTTCCTTATTCTTTATAAACCCCTTGTAATCACTTTTGAGAACTCATCTATCTTTTTATCAAAAACTCTCTCTTAAAAATAGATCATGAATCCATTTTTGTCTGTCGAATTTTGATCTTTCTCGCCTTATCAAAAGGCTATTCCGCATCGTTTTGTGGTGTCATTCCATCCATCATCTCGTCTTTGAGTCGTTTGTCGTCTCTATTTCGAGAATATCCTCAAGATCTTCCAAGTGCCAAAATTGGGATTTGTGATAATACTCACACATCTCATTGCTTTTGTGATGCAGGTAAAGATAACGTGTGATCAAGGAATCAAGGTAGAGAAGAGGAAGATGATCCAGGATCGCTGGGTGTTTTATTGTTTTAGTTATTTGTTTTTGGAACCGTGGATTAGACGCATGCTAGGTCCTGGTTATTGATGCTGGTTTATTTTGGTTATTGGATAATTGTTTAGTAATTTAATTGTTGCTTTGGTTTCCGTTGTGATTTTCCGGTTGGTTTAATCCGATAATTAAATACTCCCTCTGTTTCATTATTAAAATTTTGCATACGAAATTGAAAACATCACTTATACTAAAACAAAAAAAAATTGGCTAAAACATCACTTATAATGAAACAGAGGGAGTATTAATTATGGGGTTAATATTGATGAATTAAAAAGAGAAAACGGGATGGGTCGTTTCATCCATTCAACATTATAACATTATTTCACTTAAAACATGTGGAGATAATTTCAAGTTGATCGTTACTTTCTTGATATATTATCCTTGGATTTTCCTATATATAATTTCACCATTATTCTCTTTGTATATACACACATAAAAAAAATAAAAAAATAACATACAAAATGGGGAGAGAAAAAGAATGACCTTGAATAGGGCCAACCAAAGAGCGAGGAATGCCAACATTAAGACTACGCTGGCCTGACTTATCCAGAAAACGAATTAGCTCACCATTCTTTAAGACATGAGAACTTTTCTCATGGTGTTTGATTGTACAGAGGATCATGTTGTGGTGTGGCCTTCTACCCAAGAGGCAAAATCACTCACAGAGAGTTACTACTCTTTGACCGAGCATGAAAGGAACAAGAAGGCCGGTTATCCAGAGTCATTCATCCAGGCCAATATCCAAATAATTGAGAAGAATATATCCAATACTCGGTATGATTTGTGATGGGTGTGAGTGTCATGGCCACATCATTCACATTTTTGGGCATTTTTTAGGAGGTGCTATCGCCTCGTGACTAGGAATTATAAAATGTTTTCTATTAAGAAAAGGTTACAAACCTTCATTGAACTTATCTTTCATGTCTGATTATTTTCCTCTTTTTCTTGGTCATGGTAGCTTCGTTGCAGATTTCATAAACGATATGTATACGTTATATACCACTAGCGAGTTAATAAAATAAGCTTTTTAGCGTTTTATATTTATTTTAGAAAATCGAAAGCATGTTCAGTTTTATCCTCTATATTATCATTCAGTTATTTCATCATTCCATTAAACATACCACTCGGGCCTTATGTAAACCTAGTCAACTTTAGTATCAGAAAAATCTATTCATCTTTTGTTTTCAAAAGAGGAAAAAAATATATATTCAAGTCATATAAAATTTTCCACCAAGTGTGACTAAAGATAATCATGAATGCTATTAATGGTAAAAAGTCCAACGGAATAAGAAATGAATAAAACGTATTTTCTAATATATTCTTGCAACTTGGAAATTAAACAAACGTTCCCATTATTAATTTACTTGAAAACAACCAAACTAACAAAGCCCTCAAGTTCTCATCTCTAAGACATGCGTCGTTGACACTCATCGGATCAAAATCCATCTCAATCCTAAAATACATAACTTTCTTACCACTTTACGAAAATAATTTATTAATCTTGGGTTGGGATAGATTATCAAGTTCACAACCACGGTTGACTTCGTACATGAGATGATCTATCTCCAATTCCTTAATAGCCTTCCAAGTATCGACTATTTTCATGTCAATCTTTTGGATATTTGAGAGGCTATTAAGAAGTTGGATATGGGTCATCTAATATGAACTCAACCGTGGTCATGAACGTGCTACTCTTTCCGTAACCAAGATTGAGAAATTGCTGTCATATACTGCTAAGAAAGTTATGTATTTCAAGAATGAGATGGATCTTGATCCTATAAGTGTCGATGAGGCATATCTTGGAGATGCGGCCTTGAGGGCTTCTAAAGTTTCATCTACTGGGTGGCCCCAGAATAGTTCTAACGTGATCGAAACTGCAACTGTCTGTTATTATGATAATTAGGGGGTCTCTCGTGAGAGTCGTTTATCTAATATCAAGACGCGGTATCCACACGCAAAAACTCTAATTTTTCTTTTTACAAAGGTTCCTTAAAATCCATTCAACACTATGATGCGGGCATCGATTTCCTGTCCAACCCGCTGAACTAGATCAAGTACCATATCATGTACCACACCCTGTACCATTCGTCCCAGTAGGTCCCATGACTCGTTCAAAGTCTAAACAACTTAGAAAGAGGTTCAACCTAGCTGTACAAGACATTGTGAGCTCACTAGAGCTGAACTACGTCAACTGGTTTGTACCACCTTTACTCCATCACGACCGATATGATCCCACCGCCGAGGAAGAGCTTGCTGAGGCATTCACCCAAATGAGTCTTGAACCTACCATTTCCCCAGGTATGAATTCTCCTTTGACAGATCAAGAAACCTCTAGAATCCAAGAGAAGACAATGGAGTCACAAGAGACGAGCAAAACAAGCTTCACCTTCGAGAGTGAAGATCAAGAACAAGACATCAAGGACTTGGAAGAGCTTCAAGAGACTGATCAAGCTACCCAAGAGAAACTCCAAGAAGCCATCTACTTCAAGAAACCAACAAACAAACAGGCACCTGACAAGACCCCTGAAGTAGATCAAGACGTAGTTCAGAGAACATCGACTGGGCCTAGATCGCATCCAGGTAAGTTCTATTCAATATTTTCGATAATTGCAGGTCCATTAAGCCCCAACAACGGCTAGGAGACGTGCTCATCAAGAGGTTTCAAGTTTCCTTTGGTATTTTATTTATTTTCTTTCCAAAAACAATGGCTTTGTATTTGTAGTTTTATTTGTTTCCTTTGTTGCATTTTTACAATTATTTCGGCCTTAGGGCTAGCTGAAGGACTCTTATAAAGTCCCCCTACAGCAGTTGTACGAGTTTTTCACCCTATTATCAATAAAGAAACCGAATTTTCTTCCTTTTTCTCCTTAAGTGTTCTTAAGAGAAAAGCTTGTTCTTTGTCTTGTGTGTGTGATTCCACAAGGCTGAATTCGTGTACTGTATCAGAGACTAATCACATCTCAGTGGTGTACTTCAATCCGCCAGCACCTCCCCTTCAATCGATCCCACACGAGAGAAGCGACCGCCATCGTGTCAGATCTACATCAACGACCATCTTTCCTTCACAAGAGAGAAGCGACCGCCATCTTGTGAAGCCATCCTATCTATCCTAATACAAGCTCACCACCGAGTCTTGTATCATCTGGTATCAGAGCCTCACGCTCTTCCCTTGCCAGGTTTACCTTTTCCATCTTCTTTCGATAGTTTGATTTCTAGTTTTGTTTTATTTAATTTTCAAAAAAAAAAAAATTAAGAACCCTAGTTTGCTGCAGTCTTGTTTCTATAGGTTGTTTAGTTTTATTTTCCTTACAAAAAAAAAAAGAATTCGTCACTATTCTTTCCTTAAATCGTCTGCTTCAGTCTTTGATTTAGTTTCTGTACAAGTACAAAGTTTTCGTACAAAAAAAAAAAAAAAAATTCGCTTTTAAATTTTTGTGTCATTATCTTTGTTAGCTAGTATTGTCTAAGTATCTTAAATCTTATTAAAAAAAAAAAAGTTTTCATTTTTCTTGTCTGATTCAGCACGTGCATCAGCGATTGTTAGTTTCTTGTTTCTAAAGTTTTCATTTTCGATTTCTGTGGTACGTTGATTTCTTTGTTGTTTTTGTTTAAGTGCAGGATACTTTTAGACACTCACAATGGGAGAACACGCAGCCATACACCAAGATGCCATGCTACAAATGATGCAAACCCTCTCAAAGCAACTAGAAGGGTTTGGCGAAAGGATAGGTCGTTTGGAGCAGCCTCAGCCCAGAGCTGAAGCTGAACCAGTTCAGGTTCGAAGGAATGCCCGTGAAGAGGAAGAAGACTCCCTTGACCTGGATGACGACGACGATCCACCACCTGATCCATTAAGGCGTCAACATCAGCAGAGAGAAGATCCCTTGATGAGGAACCGCGCGCGAGAAATGGACATACGTGACCAGAACCGAGATGTTAAACTAACACCTCCTACTTTTGCAGGAAAATCAAATCCAGAGGTTTACATGGATTGGGAGAAAAGGATGGAATACATATTCCAATGTTATGGATATGGAGAGACCCGAAAGGTAGCCTTAGCATCAGCACAACTCACCGACAATGCCTTATCTTGGTGGGATCGGACAGTGGCCGAGAGGAGGAGACAAAGATTCGCTCCAATCAACAATTGGGAAGACATGAAGTACCTCTTGAGGTTGAGGTATGTTCCTGACCACTATCATCGAGACTTACAAAAACGTTTTAGAAAATTGTCTCAGGGAACAAGGACCGTAGACGAGTATTTTGAGGAGTTTGAGAAGCTCATGAACTCCTTGGAGTTAGAAGAATCCAGCGAGTCATTGATGGCTCAATTCATTGACGGGTTGCAAGAGCGTATAGCCCGAAAAGTGGAGACGACCAACTACAGCAGTCTACATGAACTACTTCACAAGGCTGTACAAGTGGAGCAACAAATCAAGCGTAAGATGTCTCTGAGCAATCGTACCAGAAGTAGTACACCTTGGAATGCAAGTAACAACCGAGGCATGGACAAAGGCAAAGCTATAGACAACGATTCTCGATTCAAGAATAAGTCTAGTGAAGCGCCTAAGATCACCAAGCCAGAACCAGGTAAGTTTCCTAGTACTAGTCAATCTCGTACCCGTGACATTACTTGTTTTAAATGTCAAGGTAGGGGACACATGGCGAGAGAGTGTCCGAACCAACGAGTGATGATACTCACTCCTAGTGGCGACTACGAGTCTCAAGACGAGCAAGATGTGAACTTGACTGATTCAGAGGAAGCTGTGGAGTATCCTGATGTAGGAGAACTCCTTGTGATCCGACGTATGCTGAGCGTGTATGTCAACCCTGAGGAGAAAGTTCAAAGGGAAAATATCTTTCACACTCGGTGCACAATCAATAACAAGGTATGTAATTTGGTTATCGATGGAGGTTCTTGTACTAATGTTGCTAGCAAGTATATGGTAGACAGGTTAGGTCTTCAAAAGAGGAAGCATCCAAGACCCTACAAACTTAGGTGGCTGAACGATGATGCTGAGTTGAAGATTGCTGAACAAGTTACTGTATCATTCAGCGTGGGAAAGTACCAAGACCAAGTTGTTTGTGACGTAGTTCCAATGAGAGCCGGACATCTTCTCCTTGGAAGACCATGGCAGTTTGATAGAGCTACCAATCATGATGGCCGTACAAACCACTACTCTTTCACCCACAATGACCGTAAGTTTAACCTTGCCCCTCTAAGTCCATCAGAAGTTCATGAGTTGCAAAAACACATGAACAAAGAGGTCGAGGTAAGAACTTCTAGCCTTTACTTATGTTCTAGTCAAATTTATAAAACCATGAGTGCCCATGGCACCGTGCTACTAATGGTTTTCAAAGAATGTCTAAGTACAGGTTTAGGTGAAGTTGAACTACCTGCTGAAGTACGAGCTGTACTAGATCAATACAACGATGTTTTTCCGGAAGAGATTCCACCAGGACTACCCCCTATTTGTGGCATCGAACATCAAATCGATCTTGTAGCAGGATCTGCTCTACCTAACAAACCAGCTTACCGAATGAATCCGGAGGAGTCTAAGGAGTTAGAAAAGCAAGTGCGCGACTTGATGGACAAAGGGTACATCAGAGAGAGCCTTAGCCCGTGTGCTGTACCAGTTCTCTTGGTACCAAAGAAGGATGGCACATAGAGGATGTGTGTAGACTGCCGAGCAATCAACAACATCACCATCAAATACCGACATCCTATTCCGAGGCTAGACGACATGTTGGACGAGCTAAGTGGTGCAATCATCTTCTCCAAAATTGACTTGCGAAGCGGCTATCACCAAGTCCGAATGAGAGAAGGCGACGAGTGGAAGACCGCATTCAAGACCAAGCAAGGTCTCTATGAATGGCTCGTTATGCCATTCGGGCTAACCAATGCACCAAGCACCTTCATGCGATTGATGAACCAGGTTCTAAGGTCATTTATTGGTAAATTTGTTGTTGTCTACTTTGATGACATACTTATTTACAGTAAATGCTATTCTGATCATACTAAGCACTTAGAGTTAATTCTGAAAACGCTTCGGAAGGAAGGCCTTTATGCTAACCTAAAGAAGTGCTCATTTTGTACTGACAAGTGTGTGTTCCTAGGTTTTGTAGTGAGTAAAAACGGCCTACAGGTAGATGAAGAAAAGATCAAGGCGATCCGCGAATGGCCTACTCCAACATCTATTGGACATGTCCGCAGTTTTCATGGACTAGCAAGCTTCTACAGGAGGTTTGTCAGAGACTTCAGCACAGTGGCTGCACCAATGACTGCTGTAATCAAGAAAAATGTACCATTCTCATGGGGAGAAGCCCAAGAACAGTCATTCAACACGCTGAAAGAGAGGCTCACACAAGCACCAGTTTTAGCACTTCCAGATTTTGAAGTTATGTTTGAAGTGGAGTGTGATGCATCAGGTTTGGGAATTGGAGCTGTACTACATCAGAGGAAAAGACCAGTCGCATTTTTCAGTGAAAAGTTAAGTGGAGCAGCATTGAACTACCCGACCTACGACAAAGAGCTTTATGCCTTAGTACGAGCACTTGAGACATGGCAACACTACTTGTTGTCCAAGGAATTCATCATTCACACCGACCATGAAACTCTGAAGCATCTCAAGGGTCAGACTTCACTCAAGAGGAGACATGCAAAGTGGTTGGAGTTCATCGAGACGTTCCCATATGTGATCAAGTACAAGAAGGGAAAGGAGAACGTGGTAGCTGATGCTTTGTCGAGGAGACATGCCCTTATAGCTACAATGGAGGCTAAAGTAATGGGTTTTGAGCACATCAAGGAGTTGTACAAGGATGATCCAGAATTAGGAGAGTGCTACAAAGAGCATGGCAAAGGAGCTTATCAAGCATTCTACTTGCAAGATGGGTTCTTGTTCAAAGACAAGCGGTTGTGCATCCCTCAAGGTTCAATGCGAGAGTTGATACTCACCGAAGCACATGGTGGAGGGTTGATGGGTCACTTTGGTGTTGACAAAACCTTGGCAATGGTCATGGATCATTTCTTTTGGCCCCATCTCAAGAAGGACGTGGAGAGATTTTGTTCTCGATGCATTGTTTGCCACAAGGCAAAATCCAGGTTACATCCTCATGGTCTATATTTACCATTACCTATTCCTAACGCCCCTTGGGTAGATATTTCTATGGACTTTGTCTTAGGATTGCCTAAGATTAGACACAAGGATTCAATCTTTGTCGTCGTGGACCGGTTCTCCAAGATGGCACACTTCATCCCGTGTGACAAGACCAATGACGCGACTCAAACCGTGGATTTGTTCTTCAAGGAAGTGGTGCGCCTCCATGGGATTCCGAGGACCATAATCTCTGATCGTGACACCAAGTTCTTGATTCACTTTTGGAAGACACTTTGGAGAAAGTTAGGCACCAAGCTTGATGAACCCCCGGGTGCGATGGATATGATCGATGCACGTCCGGTGGTCGATGACTGGGCTCGACAAACCGTCGGAGCCTTCGATGGAAGGTTTGGGGGTGGAGAGTACCCTTCGCACAAATGAAGGAATACTCGGGCTGGGTGTAAGTGGATCGAATGACGACACGTGAGCTATGGAACGAACTCACGATACGGTCGAGCTTGAAGATCAACGAAACCCGGTTCGAGGATCTTCAAGGATTGTCGATCTCTAGCCTTCACGGCTCGAGAAAACGAAGAGAGACGCGAGAAAAGGAAACATTTTCAGTAGTTCATTCAAGCGTGTCCATTACAATCGAGAGACTTGCCTTTAAATAGACAAGTGGTCGAGAAAGTGAGCTCAAAGTTGCCCTAGACACGTGGGTCTTTAAGCTCCACACAAAATAAAGGAGAGAAAGCGCGTTTTCTAACGGCTCTCTCGGTAAAAGGTAAAATGATCGAGAAACTCTCGGTAAAAAGTGAAACGACCGAGAATTCTTCGAGAAAATAGAAACGGATCGATAAAGATCGATGGAGAAGGCTTTATTGAAGATGGATGCCCTCTTGGAGATAGGATCTTCACTTACTCGGCTCCGGAGCTTGTCTACTAACGTTTCCAAGCCGTGAGTCGAGTGGGATCGAAGTGGAGATGCATTAGACTTGCTGCCTCGTTAAAACCCCTTCGGTAAACCCATTGGGACAAACCCGAAGTTGGTAAAAAGAGTACAGCTCACCTAACGTCTTAGGGATGCCTTCACTCGGACGTGGAGGTGAAGGCACTCGAGCTAAGCTTTCCCAAAGCTTGTCTTGATCGAAGGTTCCTCGGTGGAGATGCGTTCCACAAACCTTCGGTGAGAATGGTTGAAGCTCGGCTTGTCAAAAGGTTGATCGTTGAAGAAGACCATGAGATGACCTCGCCTTGCTCCTCTTGATGATCCTTGTTGATGTCTTGAAGTGTTGAGGCTGAATCGTTGTCGCCGGAATGATCGCTTGTCGAAGACTTTGCCCGAACGGTTGATAGATGCGGCCTTGGTGACTCGATGTCCGGGGACGCATCATTCCCTCCCTCTTATTGAAGTTTTGACCTCAAAACTTAGCTTAGTACCTGGATCAAAAAGGA
This sequence comes from Capsella bursa-pastoris, assembly GCA_036452645.1. Lineage (NCBI taxonomy): Eukaryota > Viridiplantae > Streptophyta > Magnoliopsida > Brassicales > Brassicaceae > Capsella > Capsella bursa-pastoris. The sequence goes on from CP144192.1 coordinate 9,322,863, forward strand.
ACCACATCAGTAGCATCAAGAAGGAAGCTACAAATCAATATACCGGGATCGAAAGGAAAAATTGAAGTTCTAAGTAAAAAGACTTGAACTTCCCCGGTGAAGCTTGTGGCATTGGTAGCTTCTTCCAAAGCATTGGAGGCTGGTTGAAACTCTCCAGGATGCCACACAAAGGATTGGATCGCACCAAAGTTGCAAAAGATTGTGGCCGAGACCCCTTTTGCGAATTCGGCCTTGGTGCGTCGGGTGGGAAATGTTGGTACTGCCTCGGCAACTCCCAGCTGGAGCATACACTTCACGATGGCTGGTTGAAACAGTACTGAAGCGATAGGACAATCAGTTGTCCTCTCGGGTGGGTGCATACGCCTTACACGCCCATGTATCGAAAGATGAAGCACCTCTCGATCAGCTTCCAAAAGAGGTCGATGACCACTTGAACTGCCACGACCCATATGCCCAAAATGCCTCATTTTCGAGTGAAAACGGAAACCCTTAGCCAAAAGATCAACTAATTCCAGAAAGGTCGACTGCTCCACTCCTGGTACGTCTCCGGGAAGCATATCTCGACCAACTCCAAACGGAACTGGTCCATTCAAACTTCTGCTTCGACCCAAATCATCTAATGGCATGGTTTTCGAGTGACTTTCGAATCCCATAGTCAATAGACGAGTAGAACTCGATCTCGTTGGCTCTTCCACTCGTTGCACGTCTCCGGGTGGCTTGATTCGATCGGCTTCAACAGAAACTGATCCATTGGACAATAGGCTTCGACCAGAATCATTAAAAGACATGGTTATCGAGTGAATATCGAATCCCATGGTCAAAAGATTGGCAGAACTCATTCTGGTCGGCTGCTCCACTCGTTGCGCATCTCCGGGTTGAGTATCTCGACCAACTTCAACAGAAACTGATCCACTCAACATTCTGCTTCGACCAGAATCATTTAAATGCATGGTTTTCGAGTGATTTTCGAATCCCATGGCAAAATGATCAGGAGAACTCATTCTGGTCGATGACTCCTCTTGTTGAACGTTGCCGGATGCGCTAGCTTTGACTTCGGCTGGTTGGACTGGGCTGTCTTTGGTTCTCCCTGAACAAAAGACTTCCACTGGACTAATTTGTTGATCCGGTGGTGATGATATACTGTTTTGGCTCTTTGATGCTGCTTCCCTAGCATACCATTCTTCAATGAGTTGAAGTTTAGCTTCGAGAGAATCGAAAGAATCTTTTAGACCCTCGATATCGGAAGTAGGCACCAACTTCTTTAGAGATCGTTTTCTTACGACCTCATAACGAAAGCTTAAGTCATCACTATCGGACTCCTCTTCATATAACTTCGTCCGTGGCTCATAATGGCGGATGGCTTGTGAAGACGATGGCCAATACCCCGGTGATACATACTCGGTTGGCTCTTGATCCGGGTTGCTGTCATAGCCTTCATCATGCCATGGTTCATCCTCTTGATCGACATGGGGGTCATACTCGCGCCATGAATCATCGTCGGAATCGACCCGAATGTATCCCATACCTGATCGATGTTGAATGGGGGTCGATCACAGCTCGGAATGCTCTCGGTCGATGGTTCAGACGGATTGTACGGATTTCCGGCAAGTACGGACGGTTGGTACGGACGGTGGTCGATGATCGTCGATCGGTGCGGGCGGCTGAGGATCGATGATCGGCGAGTACGGATGTACTGAGGATCGGTGCTGGTTACGGATGATTGGACAAGGATCGAGTGTCGCTACGGACGGATGGTCGGTACGGATGATCGATGGTCGACGGTGAATCTTCCGGTGACCGATGGTGGCTCGGTGAAAGTACCTCGTCAAAACAAAAGAAGGACAAGGGATTAGATACAAGATCAATGAATTAATCCCAAAGAAGCAAAGGCGAAAGGAATAAAGCAAAAGCAATAAAGCAAAAGCAAAGAAACAACAAGACAAACAACTTTAAACAAAAGCCAAAACAAAGAATAACCAATGATTGGTTGATGGAGTCACTAGAGGCCAAGATGACAACTCATTCATTGACCACAAGGTCCAAAAATAAGTTGATTTCGTCCACATAAGTGGCCTTGACCAAAAGGACTATAAGGTGGGCTAAACCTTGATCACACAAAGAGGATCTAAACCTAAGACCACACAAAAATTCAAAAGTGGATTTGACCAACTTTGAATTCAAAAGGAATGGCTAGATATTAAAGAGGAAAAAAGCAAGTGGTAGAAACCAAATGTTTTAACCCTTTAACCTTCACCTAACAAAGGTAAAAACACACAAACAAGCAAAAAGGGGAAGACACAAAGATCTAACACCCTATAACACAAAAACGAAAAGCAAAGACCCTAAGAACAGATCTAGCAAAAACTAAGCAAGAACAAAAAGAACTCTCGAAAGAAACACAAAATCGCACAAAATTCTCGATGAAAGATGCAAGAATGCAAATCTCTTCGAAAACTTTCGACACGATGCGAGATCGATCGAGAAAGTCGAAAGATCTAGACTCAACCAACAAAAAGAAAGCTAGACTCAAACTATTACTCAACAAAATTACCAGAAATTTGCAAAAATCCCGACGAAGGATGCAAAGGTGCAAACTTTACCGAAACCTTTGACGATAACACAAGATCGATCGAGAAACTCGAAAGATCCAAGCAAGAAAAACAGAAACAAAGCAAGAAACAAACAAAGACTCGATAAAAAGACCCGAAATTTGCAAAACTCTCGACGAAGGATGCAAAGGTGCAAACTTTACCGAGACTTTTGACGATAACACAAAGAAATGCGAGAGACTCGATAGATCTAAGCAAGAACAGAAGAAATAAATAGATCTACGGTGGAAGAGATGCAGGCGGAAGCATAAAATACGACAAGACTCGAAACAAGATGCAAAGATACAATTTTTATGGGGGTTTTTCTCGATAAAACATGCAAATGCGAAGAAATGACTCGATAAAAACGATAAAGGATAGATACAACCTAACACGATAGAACCTTCGGCTCTGATACCAGTTGATGAACCCCCGGGTGCGATGGATATGATCGATGCACGTCCGGTGGTCGGTGACTGGGCTCGACAAACAGTCGGAGCCTTCGATGGAAGGTTTGGGGGTGGAGAGTACCCTTCGCACAAATGAAGGAATACTCGGGCTGGGTGTAAGTGGATCGAATAACGACACGTGAGCTATGGAACGAACTCACGATACGGTCGAGCTTGAAGATCAACGAAACCCGGTTCGAGGATCTTCAAGGATTGTCGATCTCTAGCCTTCACGGCTCGAGAAAACGAAGAGAGACGCGAGAAAAGGAAACATTTTCAGTAGTTCATTCAAGCGTGTCCATTACAATCGAGAGACTTGCCTTTAAATAGACAAGTGGTCGAGAAAGTGAGCTCAAAGTTGCCCTAGACACGTGGGTCTTTAAGCTCCACACAAAATAAAGGAGAGAAAGCGCGTTTTCTAACAGCTCTCTCGGTAAAAGGTAAAATGATCGAGAAACTCTCTGTAAAAAGTGAAACGACCGAGAATTCTTCGAGAAAATAGAAACGGATCGATAAAGATCGATGGAGAAGGCTTTATTGAAGATGGATGCCCTCTTGGATATAGGATCTTCACTTCCTCGGCTCCGGAGCTTGTCTACTAACGTTTCCAAGCCGTGAGTCGAGTGGGATCGAAGTGGAGATGCATTAGACTTGCTGCCTCGTTAAAACCCCTTCGGTAAACCCATTGGGACAAACCCAAAGTTGGGAAAAAGAGTACAGCTCACCTAACGTCTTAGGGATGCCTTCACTCGGACGTGGAGGTGAAGGCACTCGAGCTAAGCTTTCCCAAAGCTTGTCTTGATCGAAGGTTCCTCGGTGGAGATGCGTTCCACGAACCTTCGGTGAGAATGGTTGAAGCTCGGCTTGTCAAAAGGTTGATCGTTGAAGAAGACCATGAGATAACCTCGCCTTGCTCCTCTTGATGATCCTTGTTGATGTCTTGAAGTGTTGAGGCTGAATCGTTGTCGCCGGGATGATCGCTTGTCGAAGACTTTGCCCGAACGGTTGATAGATGCGGCCGGCCGGATGGTGCTCTCGGACGGACGGATGGCGGCCTTGGTGACTCGATGTCCGGGGACGCATCAAAGCTATTATTCTCTACAACTTGTCATCCTCAAACGGATGGATAAACCGAAGTGGTAAACCGAACTCTCTCAACTTTACTTAGAGCCACTCTTGGTAGGAATATGGCTACATGGCTTGATTGCATTCCTTTTATTGAGTTTGCTTATAATCGTGCCGTTCACTCGGCTACAAAACTATCTCCCTTCGAGATAGTTTATGGAATTAACCCTTTATCTCCCATAGATTTAGCAGCTTTACCTCAGATAGAACAGGCTTGTCAAGATGGATTAAGACGAGGAGAAATCATCAAGAAGTTACATGAAAAGGCCAAAGCCAACTTAGAGAAGAAGGCCGTCGACAACAAACGCAAAGCTGATCGAGGAAGAAAAGAAGTGTTATTTGAACCAGGAGATTGGGTCTGGTTACATATGAGGCCTGAGAGGTTTCCAACACAAAGAGCATCCAAGCTATCACCAAGAGGCGACGGTCCATTCAGGATCCTCGAGAAGATCAATGACAATGCTTATCGTTTGGAGCTACCTAATGAGGTAAAAATTTCTAATACTTTTAATGTTGCTGACTTGTCTACTTATGATCCAGGAGATTCAGTTTTGAGGGCAAAACCTTTTGAAGAGGGAGGGAATGATGCGGGCATCGATTATCCTGTCCAACCCGCTGAACTAGATCAAGTACCAGATCCTGTACCACACCCTGTACCAGTCGTCCCAGTAGGTCCCATGACTCGTTCAAAGTCTAAACAACTTAGAAAGAGGTTCAACCTAGCTGTACAAGACATTGTGAGCTCACTAGAGCTGAACTACGTCAACTGGTCTGTACCACCTTTACTCCATCACGACAGATATGATCCCACCGCCGAGGAAGAGCTTGTTGAAGCATTCACCCAAATGAGTCTTGAACCTACCATTTCCCCAGGTATGAATTCTCCTTTGACAGATCAAGAAACCTCTAGAATCCAAGAGAAGACAATGGAGTCACAAGAGACGAGCAAAACAAGCTTCACCTTCGAGAGTGAAGATCAAGAACAAGACATCAAGGACTTGGAAGAGCTTCAAGAGACTGATCAAGCTACCCAAGAGAAACTCCAAGAAGCCATCTACTTCAAGAAACCAACAAACAAACAGACACCTGACAAGACCCCTGAAGTAGATCAAGACGTAGTTCAGAGAACATCGACTGGGCCTAGATCGCATCCAGGTAAGTTCTATTCAATATTTTCGATAATTGCAGGTCCATTAAGCCCCAACAACGGCTAGGAGACGTGCTCATCACGAGGTTTCAAGTTTGCTTTGGTATTTTACTTATTTTCTTTCCAAAAACAATGGCTTTGTATTTGTAGTTTTATTTGTTTCCTTTGTTGCATTTTTACAATTATTTCGGCCTTAGGGCTAGCTGAAGGACTCTTATAAAGTCCCCCTGCAACAGTTGTACGAGTTTTTCACCCTATTATCAATAAAGAAACCGAATTTTCTTCCTTTTTCTCCTTAAGTGTTCTTAAGAGAAAATCTTGTTCTTTGTCTTGTGTGTGTGATTCCACAAGGCTGAGTTCGTGTACTGTATCAGAGACTAATCACATCTCTATGGTGTACTTCAATCCGCCAGCACCTCCCCTTCAATCGATCCCACACGAGAGAAGCGACCGCCATCGTGTCAGATCTACATCAACGACCATTTTTCCTTCACAAGAGAGAAGCGACCGCCATCTTGTGAAGCCATCCTATCTATCCTAATACAAGCTCACCACCGAGTCTTGTATCACACTATAACATTATTTGACTTAAAACATGTGGAGATAATTTCAAATTGATCGTTACTTTCTTGATATATTATCTTTGGATTTTCCTATATATAATTTCAGCATGATTCTCTTTTTATATACACACACAACATAAAAGAAAATAAATAAATAAAAAATGGGGAGAAAAAGAATGACCTTGAATTGGGCCAACTAAAGAACGAGGAGAGCCAAAATTAAGACTACACTGGCGGGACTTATCCAAAAAATGAATTACCTCACTTTTCTATACGACATGAGAACTTGTCTCGTGGTGTTTGATTGCGAGGAAGATCATGTTGTGGTGTGGCCATCTACCTAAGAGGCAAAATCACGAGCAGAGAATTACTACTCTTTGACCGAGCATGAAAGGAACAAGAAGGCCGTTGATCTAGAGTCATTCATCCAGGCCAATATCCAAAAGATTGAGAAGAAAATAGCCAATACTCGGTAGGCTATCGAAGAGTTAGAGAGGGTCATCTCATGTTCGAAATCAATGGTGGTATAAAAGTTTGATAAAGAGTTCTGAAAAATTGTTGAGGTTAAGTCCTTGGGAAACAATGGGTTAATTATGGCTACTGATGCTTGATTCTCAATTTCGGCTCGTGAGTTTAAAAGTATTTTGAAAATTCTATTTAATTTACCAATGTAATGACAATGGTAATGGAAGTAGTTTCGAGACAACGTTTGAGTTTTCTTAGGGTTGTTTCCAAATAATTATTACTAGTTTTCTCTAAATCTTGGTTAAGTCAAATCTGCTTTCTTTGTAATCCTAAAATGAAAAAAAGAACCTTATAATATCTCTTCATTTTTTGTTTAGACAAAGCGAGTAATAAAGAAGATGTAAATGTCATATCAAGCACGAGTACTTTTATTTGGTGACGATCTTTTAGAAACGAGAACTCTGTAGGGATTATATGGGGCCGTACTTGGAGGAAAATAACTTCGAAGTTTTGATAGTTTCACTAAATTCATTTCAGTCCTAGCACTCTTATGATAAGCATATATATATTTTTCATTTTTCTACTTTTAAAGGATTTCCCCTCTTTACTTTTTTCTACTATTTTTCCTAATCAGTTTTCACTCTAGATTTATTTTTAATTTTTTTATTGAGTTACCCATGCCGTACCCATATCTATAAATTTTGATTTTGCCGTTTTCTGTCCCCGTTTCCGTACTCTTTTCTAGTTCTCGTACTCATTTTAGTACTACTTAACATGTTTATGATAAATTCATCTTTAATTGACAAATAAACGACTATGCAAGGTCATGATAATTGGGTTTTTGTCCTTATTAATTGGTGATGGGTATTAGTGTGATGGCCACATCATTCACATTTTTGGGCTTTCTTTAGGAGGTGCTATCGCCTCGTTACTTGAATTAGAGTATGTTTTCTTTTAATAAAAGGTTACATAGCTGCATTGAACTTATCTTTCATTTTTGATTATTTCCCTCTCTTTTTTTTGGTCATGGTAGCTTCGTTGCAAATTTCATAAGCGAAATATATACGTTATATACCACTAGCGAGTTAAAAAATAAATACCTAGAAACACATGATTAATCTACTAAAACAAGTATTTTAGCGTTTTATATTTGTTTTAGAAAATCGAGTGCATGTTTAGTTGGAGCACCAACACTAATTGGAGCTGGCAATGCTCCTCGCAATCACACCGCTAGTCAAGGGATCGTGCCTCCCGCTGTTCAAAACAATGACTTTGAAATCAAGAGCAGTTTAATTTCTATGATTCAAGGAAACAACTTTTATGGGCTGTCCATGGAAGACCCTTCTGACCCCCTCGATGAATTTGATTGGCTGTGTGGTCTGACTAAGATCAACGGTGTGAGTGAAGATGGGTTCAAACTTAGACTATTCACATTCTCCCTTTGGGATAAGGCTCATCAGTGGGAGAAGTCACTGCCCGCGGGATCTATTACCATGTGGGAGGGGTGCAAGAAGGCGTTCTTGGCTAAATTCTTCTACAACGTACGAACAGCTCGTCTCCAAAATGAGATATATAGCTTTGCCCAGAAGCACAACAAGACCTTTTTGTGAGGCTTGAGAGCGTTTCAACGCACAAAGAGCGTTTTAACCTATGGCACCTCCTCCCGGATTCCAACAGCAATCTACTCAAGCACCTCAAGAACAAGACATCCAGGGAATAATACTTCACCAAATTCTCCAAGGTCAGGCCAATAGCAACCTTGAGCATGCAAAGAAGATTACTGAGCTTCGTAATTATATCACCTCTTCTTGTAATGATTTAAACAAAAAGTTCGATGCTTTGAGCAACAAGGTTGCCCACTAAGAAGGAAAACAAACCTCCACTTCTCCGGGACAGCTACCAGGAAAGTCTATCATGAATCCTAAGGAATTTGCTACTGCTAATGCAATTACTTTGGGGGAGCCATATATGACTATCGTTGAGGACAGTGAGGTCCAAGAGGGGGAGGATTCAGTTTAAACAGATATCTCAGACAACTCGGAAGAACCACCTGATCGAGCATGTATCAGAACAAATCGAGCTAGCTAAAAACCCGATCGAGTCTACTATGGACCTGATCAAGTAAGCTGTGTGTTTGAACGGATGAGTGAGTTAACTTCTGATGAACCTGTTTGTCCAATCAGAGGCGCTAGTCCAGAACCTTCAACCCGGAGACCATTGCTTTACCCAGAGGAGTTCAAGGATGAAATCAAAGAAAAATACAACAAGATCCTCGACTCTATAACTGGGAATGACCAGCTGAAGGCCTTGGTTGGTGCTTTTGATAATACCCCCTCCTATAGAAAAATTCTTAAGGAAGTGTTGCTCGAGAGTATGCAGCTTAAGAAGTGATGGGGATCACCCACTCAAGATCCAAGATTTTCCTGAAAGATGGGAGATCCTGGAGCCTTCACACTACCTAGTTCAATAATATCCACAATTTTCAACGAATAGTTTATACGAAATTTACGCCTTGTAGCCTAACGGTTGTAATGGAAGATAGGAGTTCGAGGCAGCCCATAAGAGTGCTAGAAGATCTTCTAGTAGAAGTTGGGTTAGTCAAAATCCCTACTGATTTCTTGATCTTGGAAATGGAAAGAGAGCCGCAATATCAGTTAATCCTTGGAAGACCTTTCCTAGCTTCAGCGGGTATGGTGATTGACGTGGCCAAGGGAACCATGAGCCACGATCTTGGAAGAGGAACGAAGATGAAGATCAACATGGCAGATCTATATCGAACTACGATGATTGGAACAGAAGAAACTGTGTCCTCCTCTCCCTCCTACACGGAACTCCAAGTCATCAAGACCCTCAAGAAAGATCTGATGCGACTTGCAACCACCATTCAAGAGATGGGTAAGGAAGTTGTGGAGTTGAAAAGGAGGACTTTAAACAAGCTCACTTGGGAGGAAGTCTAAATGGTATCCTTGTATATATTTATTTAAGATTATATTGTTTTGGATTATTTGCGTTTGCTTTTAGGTGTTTTCGGGTTTGATTATGAGCAAGAAAAGGTGTTAATGGGCTTAAAAGGAGAAAAGGAAGAGAGAAGAAGCCAAATGGGCCTTAGAGCCAAAACCAGAAGCCCATTCGGTCGAGTCAACGAAGCAACGGTCGAGTCAACGTCAATCTGAGCAGTCTGATCGTGTTCAATCTCAGCCGTCCGATCGGGTGAAAGGTAGTAACGGTCGGGTCAATGGTCAACCTGATTTGAAATTCAAAATTTGAACTACACCCAACCAAAAACGCTCTTCTCTTCAGCTTTTGTCCCCTTTCACTCTCTTTTTAAACTCCAAACTCGACCAAAGCTCCCTCACACTCTCATTTTGCAAAAATATCACTTCTCTCTCTAGATTTCTCTCTTTCTTCCCTCTAGTTCATTGTTCTTCCTATTTTATGGGTTTGTTCTTGCTTTTGTTCTTGTTGTTTTTATTTTCTGGGTTGCTAACTTGCTAAAGTTAAGCTTTGAGTTCTTGATTCCCAGAAAAGTAAGATGGCTTCAAGAGGAGTTCAACTAAAGAGGAGAAACCTTTTCAGAGCACAAAGGGAGGTCCATCACAACCAAACCGCTGAAGACATTGCAAGAAATTTCATGACTGTCCAAGCTGCTGGAGCTGGACTCGATCGGGCCAGAAAAGAGAAGAGAGATTCCCGAGCTTGAGCTCGGACCCGATTACCTGATCCGGACAGGACATTCTGATTTCGAGAGAAGAAGTTACTAGGGGGAAGAGGCCAGCAGAGGAGGATGTTGATGAACCTATTGCACCAAGGAAGAGCAATAATCTCCCCCCTCCCGAGGAACTCTATACCATGTTTAGGCGACAAAGGTTCATTGGAACCCGCTACCCTCACCGGAAGACAATGAAGGAGCTGGGAATTGCACGAGATGTTGAGTTCTTGTTCGAGAGGTGCAGGCTGGGTTCGTTCATGACCAAGAACTTGAAGGCCTACGATGAGGAGACATGCTACGTTCTCGCTTTTCTTCAGATCCATTTCTACGAGGATGAGTCCGAATTCAACTCGAATGACTGTCTTGGCTACATCACCTTTAGTGTGAGAGGTACTGTAGTGACCCTCACCCCGATCTAGTGGCCGGATGAAAAATCATCGATGAACGGGTGAGGAAAGAACTCCGAAAGACTTAGAAGAAGTAAATATGGTGATCGATCGAAGCATAATCGAAGAAAACACGGTTTGATCGAGAGATATGCGAAGGAACGTAGCCGGAGAAGTGCGTTATCGACCACACGAAGATTGAACCCGAAAGTGAAGCAAAGTATCTCGACCCAAAGTCTTAGAATGGCTAAGTATGAAGTTCTATCGAGACGGATTGCCAAAGTAACGAAGAAAAATCGAAGATGGTCGAGACACCATCGATCCTGTCGATCCGCGACGACAGCCGGACGAGACCAAATCGAAGAAGTGAAGATTGAAGCCAAACCAAAGCAAATTCTCGATACACAACCAACGATAAGTTTTTTTTAAAGGAGTTTGTCGAAGAAATATCAAGATGGTCGAAGAAATCTCAAGATGTCGAAGTATAGAACTGTTCGATCATGATCGGGAAAATCTCAAGAAAAATCAAGAAATCCGATTTTGTGTCGGTTCAGTGAACCCTTCACTCGACAGTGTTGCCACGTGGAGATTTCCGACAAGAAAACCAGTGAATATCCGAGGAAATATTTCGCAAAGATATGGGAGAAGATTCAATGGATGCAATCGGACAGAATCATGTTTCTTCTCCATGGCTGCCACGTGTCCGGCACCGAGAGATGGCTTGTTTCGCCCAACCCGAACCTAAAACTGGCCAATGCATGCGTTTTCTGAACCTGGCCATTTTTCCGAATAGAGGCAGTGGAGAGTCATTTGTGTTCGTTAGCCCAAAACGACACAAGTCTCTCACTCTAAAGAATTTCTCTCTCGCTCTTGAAAGTTTCGTTCGAGAAACTTGCCCCTCCGATCGATTGTTGCTGCCGAAGGATCGAGAAACTTGTTGCCGAAGTCGAGAGATCTTTTGCCGAAGGTTGATCCGAGAAGAAGGAGAGTTCGTGAGCCTGCCTCGGTGAGAGAAGAAGGGAAATCTTCGATAAATCACTGTGAGTTGGATACAAATTGTGTGGGGTGCTGCATAAGTCTCCGGACTTGTGTACGCACCTATTGCGTGTTTTGCTTGCCTTTTCTTTTTGTAGAACCTGCATGATAGGCTTTAATTTCTGCAAAAATGAACCCGCATGCTTAAAAAATCCGGCTTAAATTACAAGATAGTCCTTGCTAATACGACAACCTAAAATGAACCCGCATGTTAATCCGGCTAGGTCTAGTTTATTAATTATCACCGAGAACTATCACCTAGATTAATCACACGCTTGCTTGCTTGCTTTGCTTTGTTTGCTTGTTTGATTGCTTGTTTTGCTTGCTTGCTTGCTTGTTTATTATATCTTTTAGTATTGATATTCTTTGTGTAGAATTTCCTTGCTTTTAGAGAGTCCTTAGTTTCAGATCAGTAGATTTGATTCTTAGGTTCGATAATCTGTTTCCTCGGCGATGGCGATGCGGGTCTCGAAGAGTTAACCTTTATGGTTTCTCAAGTCTTGACCAGGATGCTTGGTCCCTAGCTCGCGACTAGCCCAAGATGATGCATGACGATGCAACCAAGATGTTTCCTCCGGAATCGAATACCTTCGTGGTTTCTTCCCGAGATGATAGTAAAAGAAAAGGAACGGATCAGATTATCGATATGATAGGGAGTGGAGTCTAGCGAGTCTTAGCTTAAGTCGAGTCTAGTTTAAGGCTAGTCGAGTCTTAGTTGTCTTGCTTGTCTTGCTTGTTTGCTTTCTATGCTTCCGCTAACGCTTTTCTGATCTTGCTTGTTTATTTTTGGGGTTTGGGGGGGGGGAAATTGCATGATAGAATTGGGGGTATCCGGCTCACTGAGTATTGCTAGAATACTCAAAGCTCATTTTGTTTTGCAGGTTTATTCTTAAGGAGTCTAGACCGTAGCAAACATTAGGAGCCGGAGTTAGAATATTTTTCATGTTTTTGCAAAAATATTACTTTTCTATTATGTATTATTTTCTCGATGGATCCAACTTATAAACGCTTTGGTAACTTGTTTTGTAAAACTTTATTATAAGTAATCAAAGGAAGTTTTTGGGGAAAAACCATGGCGTTTTCGGGCTGATATAACTCCACTTCCATCGGTCATGTCCGGGCCGGTGGAAGTGCACAACTCTCGCTCGCGTCGGCCGAAAGGGTTGCAAAGCCAAGACGCTTCGATCGAGCGAAGAGGGACGGCTGGTCCCGGACGCGCGCGACTCGGGGATTCCGCCTTGCCCGTATCCCACCGCGGGAACCTCGGTCACTCGCGTTCGGCCATGCCCTCAGTAGCGCGTCCGGGTCGTCCCGTGGCTTGTCCGGCCATAGGACGGTTCGGGGGCGTTACAGGTACCACCTATTCTTTCACATTTAAGGAGATTGAGAATCTCTATGGCTTCCACCAAGCAAATGGAATGAGCCAAGATGTGCTTAAGGAGGAGATCAAGTCAGTTTCGAGAACCATTGGAGATGGGAAGGACTACACTTCCTCTAAGTCCAAGAGTGCTCATATTTAGAATTCCGGTCAAAAGGTACTTCCACAAATCTCTAGCTAGTACAATTTTCGCTAGGAAAGAGACCGGGAACGTGAACGAAAGCGAGATTCAGTTGATAGACATAGCCTTAAGTGGAGTCTTGCCTAGCACTAGGGATGGTAGAGAATTGGTTGGAGATAGAGTAGATGATAGCCTTGCTTCGATATTGTTGGATCAGTTGATGTATTATAAGGATTGGTGATCAAGGCATGCAAGAGAGGGGTACAAGGAGAAATTAGCATTGGTGGAGTTATTACCCCTCTATTGGTAGCTTGTGATGTGGAACTGCGGGAACGGTGTACAATGCTACCCACCCTTCAGTTGGAGCAGTGAGAATGGTTCTCCCCAACACCGAGCTTACAAGGGTTAGAAAGGGAGCTAACATTGATTTCTAGCCTCCTACCACGACACTATATGATCTACATTCAGTTCCGGTCCAATTGCCAAGCCACGATCCAGCTCAGTAACCTATAGCCGCTATAATTTCTCTTCATTTTCCTATATATAATTCACCATGATTCTCTTTGTATATACACACACAAAATAAAAGAATATAAATAACATTAAAAATGGGGCCAAAAATAATAACCTTGTATTGGGCACACCAAAGAACGAGGAGAGCCAACATTAAAGCTACCCTGGCCGGACTTATCTAGAAAACAAATTAGCTCACCATTATTTGCGACATGAGAACTTGTCTCGTGGTGTTTGATTGCGAGGAAGATCATGTTGTGGTGTGGCCATCTACCCAAGAGGCGAAATCACTCACAGAGAGTTACTACTCTTTAACTCAGCATGAAAGGAACAAGAAGGCCGTTGATCCAGAGTCATTCATCTACGCCAATATCCAGAAGATTGAGAAGAAAATAGCCAATACTCGGTAGGCTATCGAGGAATTGGAGAGGGATCATCTCATCTTTGAACTCACTCGTGGTCTTGAAGATTTATAAGTTTGATAAGAAGCTCCAAAAAATGGTTGAGCTTAAGTCCTTGGGAAACAATGCGTTTGTTATGGCTACTGATACTTGATTCTCGGTTTTGGCTCGTGAGTTTAGCAGATTTCTTGAAAACTATTTAATCCACCAATGTAATGACATATGAAGGTATTCAAGGTAGACAATGGTAATGGAAGTAGTATCAAGACAATGTCTGAGTTTTCTTAGGGTTTTTGCCAAATAATTATTCCTAATTTTCTCTAAATATTGTTTATGTAAAATCTACTTTCATTGTAATCCTAGAATTAAATAATAACCCTATAATTTCACTTCATTTTTGTCTAGACAAAGCGTATAATAAAAAAGATGTATAAGTCATATCAAACACAAGTACTTCTATTTGGTGACCATTCTTGTACGAGGACCTTTTGGAAACGAGAACTCTATAGGGTCTATATGGGGCCTACCTTGGAGGAAGATAACATTTAATTTTTGATAGTTTCATTAAATTCATTTCATTCCTAGCACTCTTATGATAAGCATATATATATTTTTTTTTCGTTTTTCTACTTTTTAAAGGATTTCCCCTCTTTACTTTTTTCTATTATTTTTTCTAATCACTTTTCACTCTAGATTTATTTTTAATTTTTTTATTGAGTTACCCATGCCGTAGCCATATCTATTAATTTTGATTTTGCCATTTTCTATCCCTGTTTCCGTACTCTTTTCTAGTTCTCGTACTCAGTTTAGTGCTACTTGAAACTCTTCAATTGACAATGAAACGACTATGCAGGGTCATGATCAGTTGGGTTTTTGTCCTTATTGATTGGTGATGGGTGTGAGTGTCATGGCCACATCATTCACATTTTTGGGCATTCTTTAGGATGTGCTATCGCCTCGTTACTGGGAATTAGAGTATTTTTCTATTAATAAAAGGTTGTATACTTTCATTGAACTTAACTTTCATTTCTGATTATTTTCCTCTCTTTTTTTTGTCATGGTAGCTTCGTTGCATATTTCATAAGCGATATGTATATGTTATATACCACTAGCGAGTTAAAAAATAAATACCTAAAAACACATGATTAATCTACTACAACAATGTTTTAGCGTTTTATATTTATTTTAGAAAATCGAAAGCATGTTCAGTATTTATCCTCTATATTGTCATTCAGTTATTTCATCATTCCATTAAACATACCACTTGGGCCTTATGTAAATCTAGTCAATTTTAGTATCAGAAAAATCTACTCATCTTTTGTTTTCGAAAGAGGAAAAAAAAATCTAGTCAAGTCATAACAAATTTTCCATACAAAGTGTGAAAAATGATAATCATGAATGTTATTAATGGTAAAAAATCCAATGGAATAAGAAATGAATAGATATATTTGCTAATATATTCAAGAAACTTGGAAGTTTATCAAACGTTCCCATTATTAATTGACTTGATAAAAACAAACTAACAAAGCCCTCAAGGTCTTATCTCTAAGAGATGTCTCGTTGACACTCATGGGATCAAAATCCATCTCTATCCTAAAAGACATAACTTTTTTTACCACCTTATGAAAGAAATTTATTAACCTTGGTTTTGCATAGGTTATCAAGTTCACAACCACAGTTGATTTCGTACATGAGATGATCTATCTCCAATTCCTTGATAGCCTTCAGAGTATCGGCTATTTTCCTATCAATCTTTTTGATACTTGAGAGGCTATTAAGGAGTTGGAGATGAGTCGTCTGATGTTGAACTCAACCGTGGTCATGTACGTGCTAACCTTTGCGTAACCGAGATTGACAAATTGCTATCATATACTGCTAAGAAAGTTATGTCTTTCAAGAATGAGATGGATCTTGATCCTATAAATGTCGACGAGGCATATCTTCGAGATGCAGCTTGAGGGCTTCCAATGTTCCATCTCCTGGGTGGCGGCGGAATAGTTCTAACGTGATCAAAACTGCAACGGTCTATTAGTATGATAATTGGGGGGTCTCTCATGAGATTCGTTTATATCATATCAAGACGCGGTATCTACACGAAAAAATTCTAATTTTTCTTGTTACAAAGGTTCATAAAAATTCGTTCAACATTATAACATTATTTGACTTAAAACATGTGGAGATAATTTCAAGTTGATCGTTACTTTCTTGATATATTATCCTTGGATTTTCCTATATATAATTTCACCATGATTCTCTTTGTATATACACATACAAAATAAAAGAAAATAAAGAGCATTAAAAATGGGGAGAAAAAGAATGACCTTAAATAGGGCCAACCAAAGAGCGAGGAATGCCAACATTAAGACTACGCTGGCCGGACTTATCCAGAAAACGAATTAGCTCACCATTCTTTAAGACATGAGAACTTTTCTCATGGTGTTTGATTGCGAGGAAGAAAATGTTTCGGTGTGGCCATCTACCCAAGAGGCAAAATCACTCACAGAGAGTTACTACTCCTTGACCGAAAATGAAAGGAACTAGAAGCCTGTTGATCCAGACTCATTCATCCAGGCCAATATCCAAAAGATTGAGAAGAAAATACCCAATACTCGGTAGGCTATCGAAGAGTTGGAGAGGGATCATCTGTTGTTGGAACTCAATCGTGGTCTTGAAGGTTTATAAGTTTGATAAAGAATTCCAAAAAATATTTGAGATTAAGTCTTTGGGAAACAATGTGTTTGTTATGGCTACTGATACTTGATTCTCGGTTTCGGCTCGTGAGTTTAACAAATGTCTTGAAAACTCTATTTAATTCACCAATGTAATGACATATGATGGTATTCAAGGTAGATAATGTTAATGGAAGTAGTATCGAGACAATGTCTGAGTTTTCTAAGGGTTGTTTCCAAATAATTATTCCTAGTTTTCTCTTAATCTTGTTTCGGTCAAATCTACTTTCTTTGTAATCCTAAAATTAAATTAAATACCCCCTATAATTTCTCTTCACTTTTGTTTAGACAAAGCATATAATCAAGAAGATGTATAAATAATATCAAGCACGAGTACTTCTATTTGGTGACCATACCTGTACCGGGGACCTTTTTGAAACGAGAACTCTGTAGGGATTATATGGGGCCGTACTTGGAGGAAAATAACTTCGAAGTTTTGATAGTTTCACTAAATTCATTTCAGTCCTAGCACTCTTATGATAAGCATATATTAGTTTTTCTACTTTTTAAAGGATATTCCCTCGACTTTTTTTCTATTGTTTTTATAATCGCTTTTAACTCTAGATTTATTTTCAATATTTTTATTGAGGTACCCATGACGTACCCATATCTATAAATATTGATTTTGCCATTTTCTGTCCTCGTTTCCGTACTCTTTTCTAGTTCCTGTACGTATTTTAGTGCTACTTAACATGGTTATGATAAATTCATCTTTAGTTGATAATAAAACGACTATGCAGGGTCATGATCAATTGGGTTTTTGTCCTTATTGATTGGTAATGGGTGTGAGTGTCATGGCCACATCATTCACATTTTTGGGTATTCTTTAAGAAGTGCTATCACCTCAGTACTGGGAATTAGAGTATGTTTTCTATTAATAAAAGGTTACATACCGTCATTGAACTTATCTTTCATTTCTGATTATTTTCCACTTTTTTTTTGTCATGCTAGCTTTGTTGCATCTTTCATAAGCGATATGTATATGTTATATACCACTAGAGAGTTAAAAAATAAATACCTAGAAACACATGATTAATCTACTAAAACAATGTCAGTTTTAATTTTATCCTTTATATTATCATTCAGTTATTTCATCATTCCATTAAACACACCACTTGGGCCTTATGTAAATCTGGTCAATTTTAGTATCAGAAAAATCTACTCATCTTTTGTTTTCGATAGAGGAAAAAAAATCAAGTCAAGTCATATTTTAGCAACTTGGAAGTTTATCAAACGTTCCCATTATTATTTGATTTGAAAACAAACAAACTAACAAAGCCCTCAAGTGTGGTATCATCTCCCATATCCTGATTTCAAAATTTTAATCCACTATCTCCTTTCCTATTCTTCATACCCCTCTTTCATTAAACCAAATGTGTCATTCCAAAACTACCCTTCCCTATTTTATTTTTCTTTTATTAAGTTTAATTAAGAAAAAATCAAAACAAAAATCAGAACCCGACGCCCTCCTCCACGAGCCGCCTCCTCCTCCCAAAACCCGACATCCGTTTTTGCTACCGGAACTGTCGATTTCGGCGCCGGCGTAGGCCCATCATTTCTTCATCTCTATTGAGCTGTAGAAAGCTCCAAAATACAGGAACATTCTTCAACTATAAGCTTGATATTTGTTTAGATTTATGAAATTTGATTGGATTTTGGTTGAGAAGATTAATCTTTAGCACATTGTATGTTTTACCATGGGTTATGGGTTGATTGAGCTATTTAGTTGATTAGAATGAATTTTAGAGTTTGATTCATCTTGAATTGCAGAGTTTAGAACCCGAAACGTTCGATTCAATTTTGAGTATAACTAGTAAAACTAGACATTATGGTAAATATAGTATAACTAGTGAAACCTAGTAGTACTAGTCAAACGAGTATAACTTGTAAAACCTAGTAGTACGAGCGCTGATAAAACTAGTAATACTGATACAATTAGTAAAACTGATCAAGTTAGTATTACGGTAAAACTAGTAAAACTGGTAATACTGATTAATGCAGTCCAACTAGTAGTATTACTAATTGAGTTTTTTGTATTTTTTTGGCAGGATACAATGAGCGAAAGCATTAGCATACATTTTAAGTGTGAAGGTCGGATGTATAGTATTAAGTTCAAGACAAAAGCGAGTGATATAACGTTGTTGATGCTAAAACGAAGGAAAAACAAAAAGGAAAGGGTGTAGACAGCGATTCTGAAACTTTAGGACGTGAATAAGGTGATGAATATGTTGAACAACCACCTGTTGTAAAACCTTCTAAGTTTATAGAGCCATGGGAAGACGGTTTGGTTTGAGTAAATTTCAAGAATTTCCAAACAAGAAGGCATTGCAAGAAGTGGTAGATAGAGCTTCGTTTGCTAACTGTTTTAGTTTTAAAATTGTGAAGTCGGATAAGGTGCGTTATTTGTTGAAATGTTCTAAAGAAGGATGTACTTGGGGTTTACGAGCTGCAATAGTTCCAGAGACTGAGATTTTCTCGATCCGCCGGCACAACAAGATGCATAGTTGCTCTCGGGCGAGTCAAAGTTCAAGCAACAGTAAGAGGCACGGCACTCCGGAATTAGTTGCATCCCTTTTGCATGGTGATTATCCAGGACAGATGGAAACTCCACATCCCAAAATTATCATGGAACTTGTAAAGACCAAATTAGGTGTGAGTGTATCATACTCAACGGTATTGAGACGGAAACTTAAAGCCGTTAGTGATTTGCGTGGTAGCGCGGAAGAAAGCTACAAAATGCTCCCTTGTTATTTGCACATGTTAGAGATGGTTAATCAATGTACGAGAACATATGTGCATTTGGATGAGAATAAGAAATTCATGTACTTGTTCATAGCTTTGGGAGTTAGCATTGAAGGGTTTCAAGTCATGAGGAAGGTTAAAACTATGGATGCAAAATTTCTAAAGAACGGATATGGTGGTGTTCTTGTTTTTGCCTCGGCTCAAGATCCTAATAGTTATCATTATCCCTTAGCGTTTGTTGTTCTTGATGGTGAGAATGATGCGTGTTGGAATTGGTTTTTGGAGATGTTCAAAACCGTTATTGGGGATTCCTCTGAAATAGTATTTATGACTGACTTAAAGGCAAGTCTCATCAAAGCCATAGCTAATGTGTATCCACAGGCTTATCATGGTTATTGTATATACCATTTGTCCCAAAATGTGAAAGGTCATGCTTCCAACTATAACAGAGATGTTGTTGCATGGAGATTCATGGAGTGTAGCAGGTTATACACAGTGGCTGAGTTCGAAGTGTGATACAATTCTTTCAAGATAAGATATCCTTCTGCTACCAAGTATCTTGAAGAATCTACAAAGATTGAAAAATGGGCAAGATGTGTATTTCTAGGAGAAATGTACAACCTAGACACTAGCAACGGTATGGAATCATTGAACATCGTGAGGTACTCCTTAATACCCATGCTCGATGCGGTTATCGAAAAACTATCTGAATGGTTTAGTGAACATCGGAAAGAGGCCGTGTCTGGTTCGGTTGCAAATAAATTGGTGCCATTTGTGGAGAATTACTTGCACGATTTATGGGGTGTTGCTGGAAAACTAAAAGAGACTGAGCTAAACACTTTTGCGCTTCAATACAATGTCATTGACAGCGACGGGAAGCCATATTTGGTGAATTTGCTTTTGAGGGGTTATCGTTGCAGGTTTTTTGATACTCAAAAGTACCCTTGTGTACATGCATTGGCTGCTTTCATAGAGTACCAAAAGACTAGAGAGAAGTAGGGATATCCAAATGCATGAGTTGTGTTCTAGGTACTATGGGACAGAGCTGTGGGCAATGGCTTATTACCAAAGAATTTATCTAGTACCGGATAAGTCTCAGTAGAACGTCCTGGATTACGTGAAAGATGTTCAGATCATTCCGCTAAAACACAAACAAATGGTGGAAGGAAGAGAACTAAAAGGTTTGCGTCTATTGGTAAAAAGCGACCACCAAAGAGAAAAAGACACAAAATAAAAGGCGGCAAAGACAAAGACTGCAATGGTTGTTATTCGGAGATTCTAGTAATGTCTGATTCATGTTTCACTTATTTTTGATTCATGTATGAAGGAAGCTGTTTGAACCTTCGGTTTGTACCTCTACTCTCTTGGTTATGTGACAATGTATGTTTGCTTTTTCTTTAACTTGATGTGTCATAGCAGGGTAAAACTGGTATAACTGTCATATGTAAGGTACAACTGTCATATGTAAGGTATAACTGGTATATGTTAGGTACAACTTGTAAAACTGGTATACTGGTAAAACTGACATACTAGTACAACTAGTAAAACTAGTGAAACTGGTAAAACTGATAAAATATAGTAAAGATGCATAAAATGATTTAAAAATGAATCTATATGTACCAATAAACAATATAATTAAAGTGTTAATGTTGGTTAAGAGTACAATCTTTAAATATATATATATATATATATTTTTTGGGTTGGTATAAAAGAATCTAAAATAGTGTTTCCTTATACTTTTAAGTTCACTTTGTAAATAATCACCAAGTTGAGATGAAGAAGTTATAGAAATATAGATTTTAAACATATGAATACATAGAATAGTCATAATTATAAGTATATTGACATTAATCAACTGTACAACTAAAAAATATAGTTTTAAGACAAGGTAAAACTAATTAAACTGAAAAACATCAAAAGTACAACTAGTTGCAATGTTGGTACAACTACAGTCTTGGGTACAACTAAGTGTGAACACAAATGTTGTACACGTGGCAACGTGTGTTTGGTCGATTTTTTTTCTCAAAACCTTTCCAAAAATTACCCAAAACATTTTGAAATTTTTGCCCAAAAATTTGAAATTCCCGCCCAATTTCAAATTTTTAAATTTTTTGAAAAAAAATTAAAATTAAATTTCTCATTTCTCCATATTCTTCTCTCTCATTCATCTTCTTTCTTCGAGTTCTCTCTTCCTCTCATTAACCTCTCTTTCTCAATCTCTCTTTCTCAGTGTCTTTCTTCACTTATGGTGCGATACTACCAAGGGGAGGATCCATTCTATCTACACATGAAAGAGGCAAAGAGAGCTATGGACCGACTTATGGCAATACCTAATGGTGATTGGGGCATTCCTCTTTAATGCCCGTGTGGTGAACGTATCGTGGAGGAGACAACTCCAACGGAAATTGAGAAGAAGAGATACTTTACTTGTGTTAACTATAAGGTAATACTGGTACAACTGATATACTGGTAAAATTGGTACAACTAATATATTGGTCAAACTCGTAAAACTGATATACTGGTATAACTGATAAAACTAATAAAACTGATATACTGGTAAAACTGGTAAACTAGTAAAACTGATATAATGTGTGTTGTGTTGCTTTATAGGATGATGGTTTCCACAGGCGCAAATACTGGGTTGATGCGATTGAGAAAGATGCCAAAAGCTTGACACACACACACATTAAAAACAAAAACAAACCCAAGTACTAGTGAAATTTTCAATGAATTATACAACTAACCTTAGTTTCACCGAGAACATCATTTAGTTTATCAATAGGAAACCCTTTCATAGCGCTTTTCTTAAATGTCCTCTTACACAGACACGGACAGTTTATATCTGCCTCTGGAATCCATTCAATGAATTCAGAACCAAATGTAGGAATTGCCTCAAAAGCTAATAATTACACAGCACATATAATTAAAGTTAGCACAATATGAGTTAACAATGACAATGAAATCAAATTTAATAAACAACACTGAACTCCATGGGAATAAAATATCCCGGAACCGGCCAATGGATCATTCTTTCTCCACAACCCCATCAAAATGGCTCATAGTGTGCGCGATCGACTTGAGCATCTGCTCAAACAAATACCTCCCCCAAGGAAAAGTAGCCCAAAAATCCAGATCATTAACCGCTGTTAGACATATGCTATCCACGGGCGTTGCATTCTTACCCGAGTTCTTGGTCTCCCCTACAATGATACTCCCTAAAAAGTAGAGTACCATCATCTTCAACCTCGCATGACTACGATCCGGAATCATTATCTTTAGCTTCTTTTTGACGTCTTCAAGTCTTACCTTGTTTAAATTCTTGAAATGCTTCTTCTTGAAGCTTTGACTTCCTACTTTCTTGTAATCCTCCGGATAACTACGACAATCGAACCCCCGACATTAACCCATGCTCTCTCGATCTATATCGGATCGGGACACCGTTTACGACGAACCAAACTTCTTTCTTTTTCTCTAAGCAAGCCGTACGAAGAAGGAGCATCCACATTCCTATAATATTGTGGTTTGGGTCCCTTGGCAAGTGGAATATGTGCTTGAATTGCATATGGTCCTTAAACCAATCCATCTCTGACTTAGTCATAGCAATATCTAAGCCTTCTACTAGATTCAAAGTTTCATGGATATGATACCTTGTCGATAGCTTTATTTTCTTGTTGTACGGCTGCATTGGTGTCTTTTCGTCGTCGGAATCCTGCAACAATCAGTAATATTGTCTCAGTTTTACAACTGTTACAGTCAATAGTACTACCAATTTCTACCAGTTTTACACATACAGTTGAACCTAGTTCTACCTAGTTTTACACATTATCAATTATACACACAGTTGAACCTAGTTGTACCTAGTTTTACACATTATCAATTATACACACAGTTGTACCACACTATCAGTTTCACGTATTTATACAAACAGTTCTACCTGTTTTACCCAAACGGTTCTACTCAGTTTTACCTAGTTTTACAACGCTACCAGTTTTACTCATAGTTCTACCAGTTTTACATGACCCTACCCAGTTACACCTAGTTTTACAACACTGCCAGTTTTACTCATAGTTCTACCAGTATTACATGAACAATTCTACCTAGTTACACCTACTTTTACCACACTACCAATCTTACTCAGTTATATAGCGAGTTCTACCAGTTATACATGCGCAGTTGTACCCAATTGTACCTACTTCTACCAGTTTTACCCAACTAGTTCTACCTAGTTTTACAAAATACCATACATCAATTGAATCAAACACCAAATCGTTTAAGTGCCTTACATCGTTTTCCTTCGAGTTGGTTCCCGAGTTTGAGCTTTCCTCGTCATTATCTCCGTCTTTAGAACCTTCTTCTTGTTCTTCTTCTTGTTCTTCTTCTTGTTCTTGTTCTTTTTCTTCTTGTTATTGTTGTTCTTCTCCTTCTCCATCAGTATCCAATCCTAGAGTCTCGGAACTCTCCTCACCGTCTCCTCTTACTACAACCATCTCTCTTCCTTTAACACTCTCCAATTCTTCTTTCTCCTTCTTGCCGCCGGTCTTGTCCTCCGCAACAACCGCCGGCGCCTCTGGTTCCTCGACCAATGGTCTTTTCCGAAAGCCACTGGACTATTCGATTTCTCCCTCGGCGCCTCTGGTTCTTCTTCGTCCGCTACAGGACTATTCGATTTCTCCCCAGCCAGCGGAGAATTCAAATCATCCGCCTAGACAAATTCTTTGTCCTGCCCTTTTCCTTGTTCGTCCAGCTCATTGTCTAGTTCGTCGCATTGGCTTCTTCTTCGTCCGCCGCATTGGCTTCTTCGTCTGGCGCTACTTCCGCTAGCGCCGGCACAACTTCTTCCTCTGACACAACTTTCTCTTTAACCCCAACTTGCTCTCCTCTATCGATCTCTTTCTTCCTTCCCCTTCTTGTTTCCACCATGATTCTCTCCAAATCGACAAAGATTGAGATGCTCTTTCACCTTCACTTTCACAACACTTAAGAAAATTGAAAATTGAATAAGAGAAGAGAAGAGAAGAAGTGAAGTTCGAGCGGTTTCTCACTTCTTCGGTTTCTTCGATTTAGGTTTTTTTAATTTTTCAAATTTTTTTTATTATTATTTCGGGTCTATGGGTGGGTGGATGGTTTGATCTGGGTTGTAATTTTAGTGTATTAGTTAGGGTAATTGTGTAATTCATGCAATTTCTGATTTAAAAGGAACAAAAAAGGACATGGGAGACAAATTCTATCCTCAAGGTCTCATTTCTAAGAGATGCTTCGTTGACACTCATGGGATCAAAATCAATTTCAATCCTAAAAGACATAACCTTCTTACTACTTTATGAAAGAAATCTATTAATCTTGGTTTGGGATAGATTATCAAGTTCACAACCACGGTTGACTACAAACATGCGATGATCTATCTCCAATTTTTTATAGCTTTCTGAGTATCGGCTATTTTCCTGTCAATCTTTTGGATACTTGAGAGGCTATTAAGGAGTTGGAGATGGATCATATGATCTTGGACTCAACCATGATCATGAACAAGCTAATCTTTCTGTAACCGAGAATGAGAAATTGCTATCATATACTGCTAAGAAATTTATGTCTTTCAAGAATGACGATATCATGTACATAAATGAGAACAACAACAATACCTTGAGGACTTGTGAGGGTAAAGAGAGAATGATCAGCCTCAGAACGTTTGAACCCACGGTCTTTGAGCGTAGAGCTAAGCTTATGGTACCAAGCCCTTGGTGATTGCTTCAAGCCATAGATTGCCTTGCGGAGCCTTAAGACCTTTCCGGGAGCAATTGAATCTTCAAGACCAGGTGGTGGAGTCATATACACTTCTTCTTCAAGCTCGCCTTGGAGAAATGCATTTTTGACGTCCATTTGCCATAGATCCCATGAGAGATTAGTAGCTAGGGAGAGGACCACTCGGATGGTGTGAAGCTTAGCTACCGGTGCAAAGGTGTCCGTATAGTCATCACCATACGTTTGAGTAAATTCTCGTGCAACAAGTCGAGCTTTGTACCTCTCTACATCACCATTACTCAAATACTTAATTGTGAAAACCCACTTGGAGCTAACGGCTTTCTTTCCGGAAGGAAGATCACTTTCGTCCCATGTGTGATTACGGATCATGGCCCCGGTTTCATCATCTCCGGCTTGCATCCATCGGTCATCGTCTTTGGCTTCATCATACGATCGAGGAATGATGTGTTGTTCAATTTTGCCAAGGAAAACTTGATGATCGGATGGCAAGAGGGCAAGCGAACACACGGCTTGGATTGGATGAGTTATAGTCTTGCACTTCTTCTAAGAGGTTGTAGAGAGGTAGATGTTCTTCCTCTTCTTCCTCTTTTTCATGAGGCTCTTGGTTTATATTTGGAGAACGAGTATCCGCCGGGATTTCAATGCTTCCTCCGGTACAAGCTGTTGTGGATGACCGCCGAGTTGCGAATGGCCGGCGGTTCCAAAACTGGCGGGTTTGTGTGGATGGCTGACGGGTTGCGAATGGCTGGCGGTGCCAAAACCGGCGGGTTTGTGCGGATGGGTGTCATGATTTGGTGTCTTTGGAGAGGTATTCCCAAGGTGATCAAGAAGAAACTTTAGACTTGAAGCACGGTCCATGTGAGTGTGGGATAGATCTTCCAAGCTATTCCAATCTTTCTTGTCATAGTAACCTTGATCTTATAGGAATTTCACATCCCGAGACACATACATACGGCTATGAATTGGATCATAACACTTGTAGCCCTTTTGAGTTGTTGAATATCCGATGAACATACACCTTGTGCTCTTTGCATCCAGTTTGGTTCTTTGTTCATCGGGCACTAAAACAAAACACACACAACCAAATACGCGTAAGTGTTCTAAAGAGGGCTTAACATTGTTAAGTACCTCAAATGGTGATTTATGTTATAGAAACCTTGTTGGAGTTCTATTGATAGGATAAAATGTTGTCATCACGGCATCACCCCAAAATCTCTTGTTGACATTTGTGTAGAACATCATCGATCTTGCAACCTCCATAGGTGTCGTTTTTTCCTTTCCGCCACTCCATCTTGTTTGGGTGTGTATGGACAACTAGTTTGTTGAAGGTTTCCATGCTTGGCCAAGTGTTCTTTAAGTTTGTGACTTGTGTATTCTCCCCCATCGTCCGATATTAGTACCTTTATTTTAGCATTGAAATGATTAGTCACATAGTTTTGGAAGTTTATAAAGGCATCATACACACGATCTTTAGAGGGAAGTAATGTTATCCAAGTATACTTTGATTTTTCATCAATAAAGGTAACAAAGTACTTGTTATTATCTCTAGATACGCATGGTGATGTCCAAACATCCGAGTGAACTAAGTCAAAGCAGTTCTCATATATGGTAGAAGATTTAGGGAAAATAGACTTGCAATGTTTACCAAGAATACAAGACTCACAACTAGAACTATCAAAAGAGACATTAGGCAACATCAATTCAAGAGCACGAGAATGAGGATGGCCTAATCTAGCATGCCAATTAGCATTTAAACTTAAAGCAAGAGAAGCATTAAACAAAGTAGATGAGTTTGGTGAAGTTTTCTCAAGAACATAAAGATCTCCTTTACCATTTCCTTCTCCAAGAACTTTCCCGGTCTCAATATCCTGAAAATGAACATCATTAGGCCCAAATCTGACATAACAATTTAGATCATTGGTAGCCTTCTTAACCGATAAGAGATTGGAAGTGAAATTGGGCATAAAGAAAGCTTTAGAGTTCTTGTCAAATAACTTTAAATCACCTATCCCCTTAACAGGTACTCTATCACCATTTGCTATAATCACATTCCCTAGAGCCGGTTTTATAATGTCTATGAGACTTGCATTACTTATCATATGATGAGAAGCACCCGAGTCAATGACAAGAGTTCTACTAGGTTTAGAGGCAAAGAGAGTGGTACCAGATTCCTTTAACGAGGCAAGGGACCTTATAAGGGCCTCCAAATCAGACTTCCTCACCACTTCTCCATACGCTACGGTCATGGCTGCCTCCTCTCCTTGCTTGGTACAACCAGAACCGGTTGCTAGATTCACTTCTTGGGAAAGATTCGCTTTGAACTTGGCCGACTTGTGGTGAGGGTGAAGAATCCAACATTTGTCCTTCACATGGCCCTTCTTTTTGCAATGGTCACGCACAGTCACCTTCCTTTCTTCTTGCTTGTAAGCTCCCTTGTTAGCCATGATGAGCTCCCCCTTACCACCAAAGAGGCCAAGTGAACCTTGTTCCTTTTGGACTTGAGCACACACATTGTCAAGGGTAGGAAGATTGTCGGCTCAGAGAAGGTGCTTGATGAGATCATTATACACCGGGTTGAGAGTATGAATACAGATCCACGGTGCTTGAACAGAGCATCTCGAGTTTGGCCCACAAAGACCGATGCTTTGCAAAATGCTTTGTAAATTCCAAGTCTTCTTGACTTAGGTTGTTGATTGCCTTCTGATATGTCTGTATTTCATCACTTTTTTAGCATGTATTCATCATCCTTTCACCATCATACACTTATTGATTCAGACCATATTGATCACTTTCTGCATGTTTTGCATACAAAAGTAGGTTTTGTGCATACCACGCATGTCTTGCATACATTCTGCATATCGTTTCAGGTACTAAGGAGACATTCAGAGCAAAACAGAGGAACAAGTTTCACTCGACATGCAAGCGATCGAGTGGGTTGATCAAGTGAGTAGCAGAGATACGTTGCAGAATCATCCATCACGCGACGTACAAGATCGAGTAGGCGATCGAGTAGGTTGATCGAGTGAGCAGAAGGGATGCGTAGCAGAATCACTTGTCACTCGATGCATACGCTCGAGTGACACGATCGAGCAAAGCAAAGGAGTTGCGGACAAAATCACATATCACTCGACACACTCACTCGAGGCACATGGTGGAGTAAGATGAAATGATGCAGAGTATAAATTACTTGTCACTCGAGGCACTCACTCGACCAACAGGGTCACTACAACTCCTGAACCGCTTTTTCTTTTGTCGTTTTATGTTTTAGGGGTTTTCCCAACATTACTATAAATAGGTCTCTTTTGGCATTGCCCAAGGGATCGAGTTTTTATCCTTAGGTTTTTGTTGTTAGCCACCAAACAATCCAGAAATTGTAATTCATATTTCTTTTAAGTTATTAAGATTTTGCCCTTAGTTCTTTGATCATTATTGTTCATCTTCCTTTCATCTTTATTATTATGTATGTTTTGGAGAATTCTGGGTTTATGATGTTTAGCATGATTTATGTGTCTAAGTAGAGTTAGGTTTTTGAGGATGAGATAGATTAGGTGGAGAATGTTAGTTCGCTAGAGTGTTTAAGTTAGATTCGTTTGTTCCCTTATGGATTAGAGTATTCATAGCTAATTCTTCTCTGGTCAAATGGCATTAGATCCTAGACATTTCAGCACCTACCAAGTGTTTGATGAAATGTATGAACAACTAATACCAGGGATATACTTGCTTAGCCTAAGAGATTAGATGTCTAAGAAGTTTATTGACTTTAATGGAGTGTTTTTTCATGCATGATTACTGCATGTTTCACCAAAAATATTTGAGATTAGGAAGTGTTATAAACATGATAGTTTTTGCCAAGAGATTGGATTAACTAGTATTTTATGTTCATTGTCTAGGGATTAGTATGTTTGTCGTTTTTTAAACACTCTAAGTAGATTAGCATACTACACCTACATCAATAACCTCATCCTCAGGATCTTCTATCCATTTGTGTTTTTCTGTTTTATTCACTTCCTATTTACTTGTTCATTTCTGCCTTCTTGCCAGTATTGATAATCGCTACGTTTTAGCTTACGCATGATAGTCTATGTTTTACAGCTTTAGTTTTATCGCACGTTTAAAATGTTCGTCTAGGATGTTAGAAAACCAAAATCATTTATACTTGGCTTGACTTAATCATTTCTGATATATATTGATTGCTAGCATCACACCTGATTGGATTGATACCTATTGTACTGCAATGACATGATAGTACTATAGGGTAATTGGTAGTAATATCCTAGTATCACCTTCTTGTGGTTCTTGTCCACAAAAGATAGTTCAAACCCTTAAGAACGACCGGATTGACAATCGGTTTTGGGTTCCCCATGGTGAGAACTTGAAGATCTTACAAGATAAGATTTATTACCCAATGGAAGAAAAAATAGATTTAGAGAACAATCTTTTACCCAATGGACAAGAATACCAGATCTGATGAAAAACAAGAAAGGATCTAAAAATGAAGAAGAAAATAAGAGAATAGAGAGAATTAGATTAGACTAAGAAGAAGAAGTATCAATCGCCCTGATACCATGTTAGATTTGATGAACAAGAATGATAGAGAAGATGAATAGTAACCAAGAAAAGAAAAGAGAGAGAATTACTCTTCGTACTTTATTAGGGTTTACATCCACACATATATGTAGGTGGGATAAGCTTACAAAGGGAAGCTAATGATATAAATAATGCTAATCTATTCGTTTTTTGTAACATCACCCGTATGTATAGTATAGAACAATGTAGAGACGAGCCTAATGGTCTATACTATCCTAACTTAGTCAATATAGAATATACCAATATAAAGTAGAACATAATGGTCTATTCTATCTTGACATACTCAATACCCCCGAGAAGCATGCTCATCCCAAACCTCTGCAGCTGATCCATCATCTGCAGGTAGTATGGCTTCTCAACCACCGCACCTACCCCATCTGGCTGCACATCCCCAACACCTGGTTGCACACTCTGCCTTACTACTGGCTGCAGACCGGGCTCACCTGGCCAAATTGGCCGCACACCAGGCCCAACTAACTGCTGATAAGTCTGTATTTTATCACTTTTGTGAGCATGTATTTATCATCTTTTCAGCATCATTGACCCATTGATTCACATTATTTTCAATCCCTTTTTGCATGTTTTGCATACTTAGGTAGATTTTACGCATATAACGCATATTATGTATACATTCTGCATATTGCAGCTGTTTAAGGTACTTAGGATATATGCAGAGCAAAGCAGAGAATCACCTATCACTCGATGCACACCATCAAGTAAAACGATCGAGTAAGAGGAAGGGATGCGTAACAGAATAACTTGTCACTCGATGCACATAATTGAGTGACATGATCGAGTAAGCAGAGGAGTTTCAGAGGAAACCACATATCACTCGACACACTCACTCGAGGTACACGGTCGAGTAAGCTGAAATGACGCGGAGGCACTCACTCGACCAACAGGGTTAACATGTTTCCTGAACCGCTTTTCTATTTCTTCGTTTTATGTATTAGGGTTTTCCAGTTTTTACTATAAATAGGTCTTTTTGAAATTGTCCAGGGGTCAAGCTTTTATCTTTAGGTTTTTGTTGTTAGCCACTAAACAATCCAGAAAATTGTAATCAAGATTTATTTTAAGTTATTAAGATTTTGCACTTAGTTCTTTGATCATTGTTGTTTATCTTCCTGTCATCTTTAATATTATGTATGTTTTGGAGAATTCTGGGTTAGTGATGTTTAAGATGATTTCTGGGTCTGAGTAGTGTTAGGGTTCTTGAGGATGTGATAAATTATGTGGAGGATGTTAGTCTTTTAGGGTGTTTAAGTTAGATTCGTTTGTTTTCCCTTATGGATTAGAGTATTCATAGCTAATTCTTCTTTGATCATGTGGAATTAGATCCCCAGACATTTCAGCACCTACCAAGTGTTTGATGAAATGTCTGAACAACTAATACCAGATATATACTTGCTTAGCCTAAGAGGTTAGATGTCTAATAAGTTTATCGACATTAATGGATTATTTTTTCATGCCTGTTTACTGCATGTTTCATCAAAGAGATTTGAGATTAGGAAGTGTTGTAAACATGATAGTTTCTGCCAAGAGATTGGATTGACTAGTATTTGATGTTCATTGTCTAGGGATTAGTATGTTTGTCGTTTGTTAAACATCCTTAGTAGATTAGCATGCTTAGGGTAATTGATAGAAAAATCCTATTATCAGATGCACACTAGCAACCTCTGGTGGTCCAACTGGAACTTGCACTAGTACCGCTCCCGGTAACCGCTCCAAAAGCTGTGTCAGCAGATTCGCAAGAGATCATTCGAAACTTGGGCCCCACCTGCTGAAACACCCCCAACCGGGTTCCTAGCCACACGAGTATCGTAAACCGTGGAATCTCATTGAAGGCTATGATCTAGGTCTCCATGCCCACATAATTGATTACATACACACAATCATCCATGCATGTAATTCACATCATCATTCATCACAACGAAATTCACACATTATGCCACAATCACCCATTTAATCTAGGCCTAGAATCGTAAGGGCTCTGATACCAAATTGAAAAGACCCGACCCGTTTTTTTTTTAAATCATACATAACCGGATAAACCTAATTAAACCCAAATAAAATTAGTCGAAGACATTCAAATTAACAATTTAATAACCAAAGCATAACCAGCAAGTGAACAACGTTCAATACCAAACCAAACATAATCCAGAAATGAAATAACATCCTAACATGTTTCTAAATTCTAGAACTAACATTCCTAGCAATAGTTCTAACATTATTCATACACATCCAGCGAGCCCCTAGATCATTCTTCTCTCCTCGCCCTGATTCCACGGTCACACTTTTCTTTTACCTGCATCACAAAAACAGATGAATAAGTATTTTAAGAAATACTTAGTGAGGCACTCATCACAACTATTGGGCTATACAAACAGCATCAATCATTACCAAGTAAAAACATAAGACAACAAGCAATTAACAACAAATGCAGTCGCTGATGAAGACCTGTATCGATCAACACCCACCACTAGTGTCAATCGACACTCGCGTTCAACACCGAGCTCGACACTCGTGTTCGACATCGAGATAGACACTCCACTCGCAAATAGCAACTTTCCTCGCGGTACAAATCATTGGTGTCGATCAACAATCGCCATTGGTGTCGATCGCACTGACACTCTACAGTCGCTCTAGTTGATTCTCCTTGCTGGATCTCTACTCCCCAACACTCTAGGATAACCGACGAAACTCCAGGGGATTGCACAGAGATCATAGGACATAGAAACAACAAAAAAAAACAAAGAAATCAACCAAACAATCATGAAATCACCCAAAACAATCATCAAACTGCTTAGATAAGCCTTGGTCATGCACTCACCTTTGAATTGGGGATGTACAGGGACGAAAACACACAAACAAGGACAGCACAAAACTCTCATAACACCACAACCACAAGATCTTTCTTCACCTTAATCAAAACCTTCAAGAACATCTCTCAAATCTCTCCAAAAGCCCACAGAAACTTCTCAACAAAACTTAGGAACTTTTCACTCTCTGGAAAACAAAGAAAAGCCGCTGAATAACACTAGGGTCAAATTTTTCTCATTTAAACACGAGCTCTAGGGTTAACCCAAACCAACACAATTAATTTCTGTAGTTAAACTGAACTTGCTGAATCGACAAAATTGTGGTGTCGATCAACACTCGTCACTGGTGTCAGTTGACACCCAAACCAAAAATCTAGTTCACGACGTTACATATGCAGACTAAAACAGATTAAACACTAATAAATCACATGAATCATGTTTTTAGTAATAGATAGTCTACCTTGATTTGTGAACAAACTGAGGAATAAGATACAAAACGCCTTTCAAAAGTAGCAAACCTTGATTACATTAGTTGTTCTATAATAAATTTGTATGAATGTTGCTTCTAATATTCTCAATAAGACACAACTAGAGCAAAAAGCAAAGCCAATAAGATAAATATGTAAAAAATGGTGCTTTTACATTGCATTTAAGAAAATTGATAGAATTCACTCACTCTTACAAACAAACGATTAAACTCAAAAGTCTTTTTGAACTTTCCTTATAAAAGTCTGAACTTGACGATCATTTCGCAAATAAAAATGTGGAGGATTTTTCATATTCAAACTTGGAGAGAGAACATGGCTAAGTTTTAGCTCATTGATCAAACAATCTAGGCCGAAATCTTCTATTACCATCTCAGCTAACACCTTATACATTACATTCTTATCTACTTCACTAAGAGATCCTCCCTTTTGCGAATCCATAATGAAATCCCAACTTCTATTAACATTTTGTTTCCACTCACCACAAACTGAGTACAACTCCACCATATTCACGAGATTCACCAAAATCACCACCTAGGTTTCACAAATCCAGCTTGATCGATTAGTACTCTAATCCACACCAACACAAACAAATATATGAATCCTCAGCAAAACAAAATCACCAAATTGATTCAAATCCGCAGCAACACAAACAACTAATCAAATTCATAGCATAAACACAAAATCACCAGCTTAATGACAGTTCTCAAGTCCAGAAAATCACCTAATCGAATCCAGAGAAAGACCTAATCAAATCCACAACAACAAACTAATCAAATCGAAAGCAACACCTAATCAAATACAGAATCGAAGCTTAAATGATGACAACACCTAATCAAAATCCACAACAACAAACTAATCATATCCAAAGCAACACCAAATCAAATATAGAATCGAGGCTTAAATGATAACAAAACCTAATTGAAGCTTAAATCTACAAATACAGTAAAGAATTGTGAACATCGAAACACAGGGAATAAGCAAACCTTACGATGACGAAGAAAGCGTGAAAAAGATAGTGACACAACCTCGCCGGCAGACACAAATTGGAAGCTCACCGGCAAGCTCTTCGCCGGAGACAGTGGCACAAGCTTCTCGTTGGATTTTGTGAGATTTTATAGAAGGGTGTTTTAGTCTTTTAACATAACAACTAATGGTATTTGTGGAAGAAGAAGTTAAATGGTGTTAGTTTAGGGAATTTTTCATCAAATAAATGTAAAAGGAAAAAATAATTGTTTTGTTATAATATATTTAAATAGTTAGAAAAATATTAGAAAATTCTAAACTCAAATATAGAAATAATATAATATGGTGGAAAGTATCCGATTATATATATATATATATATATATATATATATATATATATGGTCGTAATATGTTTTTGGTCATCACGATGAAGACGTTCCGGAGTCTACGATATAAGATGTAGTATTTTCATAATATAGCTTTCTTCAATTTGTTTTGTTTGGTATTTGGTAGGGTGAATGTACATAAAATTAACAAATAATGAACCAGAGGGCGTTATATTTAATATATAGCTTTTACACATTCAAGTTATCATTGAGGCTTTTAATCGTATCATTTATTAGAGGCTAGTAGTCAATTATAGATTTTATTAATTATAAATATATATCCACTGTAATCCATTGTTGTTATTCAATAGTTTGTTTATATATATATATATATATATATATATATATCCTATTAAATATACGATTTTAAATTATCCAGTTTTTAAATTTGGGTTAATTTTTATTTTTTACCCGACCCAATTCACTTTTCTACATTTCTTTTACTATAGTAGGGATGGTTATGCTAAAAAAATATGAACACAGATACTTTAGATAATTTAGGAAAATCTTTTGAACATTTGTAAAAATTTAAGAAATTAGGGATTAAAAGTTTTTGATTATATTAAAGCATATGTCACCAATTTTATTCATAGAATGCATATATGGACAACTTTAGAAAAATATATTTTTTAGTTTTTAATTTTTCCTTAATTATTTATGTTAAAAAAACATGATTTCTAGTATATTTTTAAAAATATACCGTAAGTGTAAAATAGTCAACCCAAACATAAAAAAAAAATCTAAAAAATATTATAATCATGTTATTTAGTGTTATTTTTGGAAATTTGTAGAATGGGTGCTATAATCTATATTATATCAAAGTTGAAGCTATAAGCTCCTTATGTCGTTCACATAGGATTTTAAACGACCAATCATGTAGTTCCATGTCAATATTAAGATCTAAATTAAATGAAAATTTCCTTAATCCAACAAAAGAATTTCTGCAATTGTGTAACCATAATATACAGAAGCATATATTAATTCACAAGTAAGTTGGCACCAAAATATAAGTTCAGGTTCTGTATAAAAATTCACAAGTAATTTTCTTTTTCAAATTAATAAATTATATAAAACTATTATTTTCTATTTTTATGAGGGAAAAATGATTAAATCATATCATTGATTTGATATTTTGGGTATATATACTTTTTAAAGTTATTTGATAAATCCATATATATCAATAACATGTTGTGAATAACTGTTTTGAGTAAATTTTTAATTTTAAAAAGAAAAGTTCGATTAAATAATTTTGACAGTGAACCTTAACAATTCAACTATAAAAGTAGGGTATCGATCTCCACATTAGCATTTGCATCCATTAGCTTAAATTCATTCACATAGAAAATTAGACGACCGATCGCGGTTAGTCTTCACATTAATTAACATTTTTAAAATTTTTAGTATTTTTTATATTAAGTTTTTTTGTAAAAAAGGAAAAATAAATTATATCAAAAGAAAAGAAATATCTGAATATATGAAAATATTTCTAAACTTGATTTTTTGTTTTATAAATTTAATTTTCTTTTTCAAATTAATAAATTATATAAAACTAAACATAATTTTTTTTTAATTTGTAAAACAAAAAATATATTCCAAATATTTCTATTTAAAATACTGAAGAAAAAGGAAAGAGTATAAAATAAAATAATAATACTATCATTTCACAAGTATTTTGGCACCAAAATTAAAGTTGGGGAAAAGAATTTCTATGGATAAAAGTTGACATAAAAGATGGTCAGA
Organism: Capsella bursa-pastoris; assembly: GCA_036452645.1. Taxonomy (NCBI): domain Eukaryota; kingdom Viridiplantae; phylum Streptophyta; class Magnoliopsida; order Brassicales; family Brassicaceae; genus Capsella; species Capsella bursa-pastoris. The sequence continues at coordinate 9,358,954 of CP144192.1, forward strand.
AATGCCCTAAATGAATACTCTAATAATTGTATTTTTGATTTTCTATGAAGGTAAAATGATGAAATCATATCACTAAGTTGATTAAAAGCTATTGAAAAAATGCAAATATATTTATAATATAAACTGAATTTTAGTTTAGAGTAAATTTCTAATTTTAAAAAATAAAATTTGGTTGGATAATTATGCTAGTTAGCCTTAACATTTCAACTATAAATATAGGGTCTTGATCATTAATTATTTGTAGAATATGTTGGGTTAATGTTAGTAAGTTTTAATCTTTTACTTTTATTTTTTAACTACATAATAACGAATGTTTTACATAAAACAAAATGGAGAGTATGTGGATGAAAATGAGGAAGATGATTAGGAAGAGGAAGAACCAAAATATAACAAATAAAAAATGTTTAAGTAGAATATCGAGAATGAAGATTACGAGAAAGAAATTATGAAGAGTAGAAAAATAATGAATGTGAAGACTGATTACTATTTAAGAAAACAAGACTGATTCAATGATTTCTTGATTTTATTTGATTTTTAAATACTATCGATTTTTATTATATAATGAAAATTTTGCATTAATAGTAATTTAAATATATTTATAAAATAATAATTAATAATTATCATTAATCGTATGTAATTTTCACCAAAATATATCATATTTGTCCAATTGTTCAAAACCTAGTTGTCCATAATACTTGGTTTAGTGTTATTTGAGGCATTTCTCTAATAAAATCTCATAAAATAATAAATATTATTTAAACAAAACAAAAATGTAAACGGGAGAGAGAAGGCCGCGAAAGCGAAACAAGAGAAGTAATCTGAGTACCACAAAAACATGGAGCCAGTATCTGCTTCCACCAATCCCATCTCTTCTTTCCATATCTCTTTTTTTATATATCCTCTCTTAAATTATCATTTATATTTTTTTTTGACTATAGTCTAAACGTCTCCAATTGTTAAAACTATTTTATATTTATCTCTTCTGATTTCTGCATGGTGGTGGTTTGAATTAGGCCACCAAGAAGAAGAACTCTTGGATAAAATTAAAACTAAGAAACAGAACCAAAAACATAAAAAACAAAAAGACACAACACAAACACATTCTCGCTTCGTCTGTGCCACACACACTCTTGTCTCGACAATATTCTCAGGTGCGTTGTTAACTTTGCCGAACTGGGTTTGCTCTTAAAGGAGATTCACATCCAAATTCTCCAATAGATCGAACTCAAATCTGCGTCTGTCTTTAAAATCTCTATCCGTAGATGCAAATTTGATTTTGAATGATTCTTCATCTTCTCTCTTGTCTGTGATTGGGTTTAGATTGATTAGTCAAATTTGCGTAGTGATGATTGGCTTGGAGCTTCACAACTAGAATAAAGTTCGATTCTTTTACTGGATAACGTTATTAAATTTTGTAATTTTCAATACCCACAAGTTGTATTGTTCTCAATCCTAGTCTGCAATTGTGAAAGATTGTGTTTGTTGTTATGATATCTAAAGTATTGATATTTTTGAAATTTTGTTAGCAGAAGACAATCTTGAAGAGCAAAGAGTGTTCCTTTGTTTGATGAATTGAGTGGAAAGAGTGTTATATGATGGCTACTGCAGCTGTTATAGGACTCAACACAGGGAAAAGACTGTTGAGTTCATCATTTTATCACTCAGATGTTACTGAGAAGTTTTTATCTGTAAATGATCATTGTTCATCACAATACCATATTGCTTCAACGAAAAGTGGGATAACTGCGAAAAAGGCGTCATCATCGTCCAACTATAGTCCGAGTTTTCCCTCATCGAATCGTCACACCCAATCTGCCAAGGCGGTGACAGAGAGTGTAGATGTTGTTGCTTCTACTGAGCAGCCATGGGTACCTAATGTAACTGATAAGGAATTTGAAGAGGGAGGTTATGATGATGATGTTCTAATTGGTCATTCTGTTGAAGCACTTTTACTGTTACAGAAGTCTATGTTAGAGAAAAGTTGGAATCTTTCGTTTGAGAAAGCGGCCTCAAGTGAATCCTCGGGCAAGAGGACTATTAGGAAGAAGAAGGTTCCGGTTATCACCTGTTCAGGGATTTCAGCTCGGCAAAGGAGAATTGGTGCTAAGAAGAAAACAAATATGACTAGTGCTAAAGCAGTTTCAGATGTTTCTAGTGGGAAGCAAGTCAGATCAGTGATGAGTTCAGAGTTGTTCCAACATAACCGTGTGAGAGGAGGTTATGTGAAAGGTGTAATAAGTGAAGATGTGCTTAGTCACACTGAAGTGGTGCGTTTGTCCAAGAAAATCAAATCTGGTCTTCGTCTTGATGATCATAAGTCAAGGTAAAGTAACATATTATACATAGATAAAGAGGTGATTGTAAATAATAATATAAGGCTAAGTTATTGTCTGGTGAAATATTAGATTGAAGGATAGATTAGGCTGTGAGCCTTCTGATGAACAGCTTGCAATATCCTTGAAGATATCTCGGGCCGAGCTTCAGGCGTGGTTGATGGAATGTCATCTAGCAAGAGAGAAGTTGGCTATGAGCAACGTGCGTTTGGTTATGTCTATTGCTCAGCGTTACGATAATTTGGGAGCAGAAATGTCTGATCTTGTTCAGGTAATCAAGTCATCTTGTGAACTCTATCTAATAGCATTTCATGAATTATCCTTAATAAAGATTATTGTTTTCTACTATGAAGGGTGGTCTTATCGGACTTTTGCGTGGAATAGAAAAATTTGATTCTTCCAAGGGTTTCAGAATATCAACTTATGTATATTGGTGGATTCGACAGGTGAGATCAATCTCTTCACCTAATAATGTTTGATGTTTTGTGCTTGCAAGTATGGTTAAAAGTGTAAAAACTGACTAGTGATACTGATACTCTTTGTTTCAAAATTTCGAAAAGGGTGTCTCAAGAGCATTAGTGGACAACTCAAGAACCTTGAGGTTACCTACTCACCTACATGAAAGGCTTGGCCTAATCCGTAATGCAAAGCTTAGACTACAAGAGAAAGGAATTACACCTTCCATTGATGTAAGTGTATTATCAATATTCGAATAATTCTTGTTTCTCCTGCCTACATTGTGTGTGCTTATAGTAATTTGTCTTTGCAGAGGATTGCAGAGTCTCTAAACATGTCGCAAAAGAAAGTTAGAAATGCAACAGAGGTAAAGAAAAGTAATTTTAGTTCATGTCCCTTTCGACATTTTCAAATGGTCGATGTGGTATTATTCATGCTCATGCTCTTGCACTTGCAAAATGCAGGCTGTAAGCAAAATATTTTCTCTAGACAGAGATGCATTTCCTTCTTTGAACGGTCTCCCTGGAGAAACTCATCACAGTGTCAGTCTCTTATTTCAGTTTCTCTTAAACCAACCCACAGTTCTGTATCTTCCATGTTTAACATTTTTCTGGTTTGTTTTCAATATTTGCAGTACATTGCGGATAATCGTTTGGAGAATAATCCGTGGCACGGGTATGATGAGTTAGCACTCAAGGTAAAATAAAGAAATAGTTGAAGCTACAATTTTATTTCTCTATAATGAAGCTTGCTTGCTATACTTGATTAGTACTGAAATTTTAGCATGTTGATGGTAAAATTACAGGAAGAAGTTAGCAAGCTTATAAGTGCAACACTCGGAGAACGGGAAAGGGAGATCATCCGATTATATTATGGTCTAGACAAAGAATGTCTCACATGGGAAGACATAAGCAAACGGTATATATTCAATCTTTAAGTCTCTTGACCTATGCGAAAACATTATCATGACTGATCTTTAAACTGTCTCTTGACAAATTGCAGGATAGGATTATCGAGAGAGAGGGTGAGACAGGTAGGACTTGTGGCATTGGAGAAACTAAAACACGCAGCGAGGAAGAGAAAAATGGAGGCAATGATCCTCAAGAACTGATTTTGTTTTTGTACATTTTGATTACATCAGAGCCATAGAGACTGGTTGTGAATGTGTATATATACAGGACAAAAAGAGGGAAGAGTACACTCTTTCTTTTTATCTTCCTTGCTTCTTTTGTAAACTGAGTTGATAAACAAGAGACATTGATGTAATATGGCTTCACGTAACTTCTTCATCTACCTCGCGCTATTTATTCAATGTGTCCTCGTCGACCCGCTTGATTTTACTTTAAAACAACTTCTCCGGCAAAATCTCATCCCTCTTAGGATTTGATCTTGGGGTTGGGGTCACAAATGTTTTACAAAGACTGTCGGATCTAAAGACTAAAGCCTTGGAACTCCGGAAATATGTGATGTCTCTGCCTTAACTAAATTTTGTTGAGTATTTATTTTGACTTTGCATGATTAACATGCATTTTCTGGATTTGGAGGGTAAAGTTACAAAAAATGGCAATTTGGAGAGTTTATTTGCACAAAACTCTAAATAATACCCATGCCTTATGTTTACAGGTAAAACTATTTTATTTATGTGGTGTTTAGCGGATATATACTTACAAAAAGACGTAGTCGATGTTATGTTCATCTGATTTGTATGGTAATTTGTGTTACGGTTCAAAATTGACTAGTGTTTATTCAACCTAATTTTTTGAATGATTTTTTTTGGGATAGTTGGCAATTTAGTACGTTTTAAAAAGAAAATTAGAAAAATAGTCATAATACTATTCAATACTGGAAAAATAATTGGTTGTCACTATGTGTAATACAATCTCTGTCTAATAGAAGAAAATGAGAACAAATGCAGTTACGATAATGCCTTTTGTGAGACCACAGTTTGCGAAGAGGTTTAAATGAATTGATTTGGTCACCTATGTCACCAAAGTGCACTTATCTTTTCGGTCAAGGGTCCTCAGATAACTCCAAAGGTAAGCGTGCTTATACTGGACTAGTCAAATGATGGGTTACCTTCCGGGAAGTGGTTGTCGGAACAGTGTGAGTGAGGCCAAAACACAGAGAAAGATCATGTGGTGATTTGTAGGGTTGGTAAACAAGACTTTAAGCCTCCTGGATGTAGCAAACCAACCGTCGGATATTGATGGGCTCATGGGCCTAGTGAGAGGACGTGAGGCCCATGGACTGGTGGTGAACGTGGGGCTCACTGGAGAGGTGACGGTCGGGGAGTTACAAGTGGTATCAGAGCCAAACCTAGACAAGTGTGGAGTGGTGGGCTTACACTGTCAAGAGGTGACAGTCGTTAAGCGCAACGAGGCCGTTGCGGTCTGTTAGTGGGGGAGAATTGTGAGACCCCAATTTGCGGAGAGGCTTAAATGAATTGATTTGGCTACCTATGTCACCAAAGTACACTTATCTTTTCGGTCAAGGGTCCTGAGAGAATTCCACAGTTAAGCGTGCTTATGCTGGAGTAGTGAAAGGAAGGGTGACCTTCCGGGAAGTGGTTGTCGGAATTGTGTGAGTGAGGTCAAAACACAGGGAAAGATCATGTGGTGATTTGTAGGGTTGGTAAACAAGACTTTAAGCCTCTCAGACGTAGCAAACCGACTGTCAAATATTAATGGGCTCATGGGCCTAGTGAGAGGACGTGAGGCCCATTAAGAGAGGTGAGCCCATGGGCTGGTGGTGTATATGGGGCCAACTGGAGAGATGACAGTCGAGGCGTTACAAGTGGTATCAGAGTCGAACCCAGAAAAGTGTGGAGTGTTGGGCTCACACTGTCAGGGGAGACAATCGTTGTGCGCAACGAGGACGTTGCGGTCTGTTAGTGGGGGAGAATTGTGAGACCCCAGTTTGCAGAGAGGCTTAAATGAATTGATTTGGCTACCTATTTCACCAAAGTTTACTTATCGTTTTTGTCAAGGGTCTTGAGAGAACTCCACAATTAAGTGTGCTTATGCTGGAGTAGTCAAAGGATGGGTGGCCTTCAAGGAAGTGGTTGTCAGAACTGTGTGAGTGAGGCCAAAACACAGGGAAAGATCATGTAATGATTTGTAAGGTTGGTAAAAGACTTTAAGCCTTCCGGACGTAGCAAATCGACCGTCGAATATTGATGGGATCATGGGCCTAGTGAGAGGACGTGCGGCCCATTAAGAGAGGTGGGCCCATAGTCTGGTGGTGTACATGGGGCCCACTAGAGAGATAACGGTCGGGGCGTTACACACCAGCATCTGCCAGTCGGGATCTGCTAGACCTATTGAAGAATAGGAAAGACCAGCATTCTATTGATGAGGAGGAAAGACAAGGAACATCCAATCCTGTTAAAGATGATGAAAGACCAGCATCGACCAATCCTATAGAAGAAGAGGAAATACCAATATTTGCTAGTCATATGGAGGAAGAGGAAAGACAAGCATCTGCCAGTCCTATGGAGGAAGGTATAAAAACGGCATCTACTAGTCCTACTGAAAACAAGGAAAACCCATCATCTGCTAATCCTATGGAGGAAGTTGTAAAACCGGCATCTACGACAGGATTTGTAAGTTGAAAATAATTAATTTTGAATAAGTGTTTTGCTCTATAAAGATTCTCATATTATATGTTTATAAGTCGATGTAAAAGAAGAAAAAGAAGATGGATATACTGAAGATAAAGTTCCCTATTTAATTTTATCTAAGAGGGATGAAGAACCAACAGAGAATGAAAAACAACAAGAAGAGGAACCTAATGAGAACGAAAAAGAACAAGAAGAAAGAGAAAAAGCAAAACAGAAAAAAGAAGCATAACCAAAACATGTGTGTATTCATATTCCAATTGCTAGATGAATTGTAAAACAAAGATTATTATAAATTATTGGTTTACAGGTTCCAAAAGAGACCAAGAAAGATGATAAAGTTTTTCCAGATACACCGGTTGCCTCTCAAAAAGAAAAAATCAGCCAAGATGGGAGCAGTGGTAATTTGTTATTTCATTTACATATGATATGCTTAGAGAAATAACATTTAATACTATTTTTGTTTTGTTTGTATCAGTTCAAACTCCTTTAACTCAAGTGAACGAACTAAGTACATAAGAAATGGAACAAATCGACTTGAAAATCAAAACATGGGCAAGAAGTAAAGATATAGTAGTAATTCTTTCGATACTGGAAGAAGTAAGTTTTGATGTTATATGTTTCAATTCTAATAATTTTGGAAGTTTTCATTACAATTCTAATCTTTTTTGAAATCATATTGACATCAGATTCTTTGGCCTGGGAATTGAGTGAGAAAACGCTTTTTCACTGATGTAAATCACAAAGAAGGAATCAAATCATCACTGAAAAGGCATACTTTCTTCTTCATCCTGATAAATTGCTTCGTGCTAATCCAGAAGTGAAATACCTCGTTGTAGAACTCTTTAAGGCAATAAAGGTTAATGTTAATCTCATCTATGTTTAACTTTGTCTCTTTAAAACTTGGTTATTATTGGTATGACTTAAGAAACTTGAATCTTTTTTGTAGGCGCAAAATGAGGTGTACCAGAAAAATAACCTTCGACTTATCACCTTCCAACACCTTTTATCGCTGTTTGATATTTGAAGTCTGGAAACTTACTTTTCTATGGTTATGAATATTATCTATGTACAGTAAAACCTCTATAAATTAATACTCTATAAATTAATAAACACTATAAATTAATAAATTTTGTTGGTCCCAAGTCGGGCCAGTGTAAAAATTAACCAAATTCGATAAGATAATAAGATAATAAGTTTTTTTGAAATCCCTATGTAAATATGGTCCCAATAATATCATAAATTAATAATCATTATATATATATATATATATATGATATAAGTAGTTATGTTGATATATGCTTTTAGTTTTTTTTTATAAAAATGAATTTCTGCTAGACCTCATTTCTATATTATGTTATATTTTTAAACCATAATCTTATAATATATTTCATAACATCATAAAATAACCAAATTTTTTTAAATGTTTTCTTTTTATAAATATGCATCACATTCATTTTTTTTGTTTGTTTTATAGGATGTTAAAAGATAACAATTGAGGTATTAATCATAAATTTGAATTTATGTATGTACTTTGTATAGAAGTGAATTTATTTATAATTTTTTTGATTCATTGTTATTTTTTAATATAAATATAGAATTCAATTCTAAACTATAAAAATTTATATAATTTTAAAGACTAATTTTATTTTGTAAAATTGTCCCAATTCATCATTTCAAAAAACTTTAAGAGTTAAATTACCACTATAAATTAATAATTATTAATTTACACTATAAAATAATTATTATTAATTTATAGATAAATTAATATCACTATAAATTAATAAAATTCTGTGGTCCCAACATTATTAATTTATAGAGGTTTTAATGTATCACACTATGGTTTTTAGGGATTTTCTAAAGGCTTTTATGTAAAATGGATTTATTAGGGATTTTAGAAAGTTTAAAATGATTTTTTAAGGTTTAAAAAGGTAAAACACATACCTCCCAAGATGGAAATGATTAACAAAGTTATTTAGAAGGTTTACAAGGTTTTTTAAAAGCTTTTACAATGATATACAAAGGTTTAACATGGTTTTATAAGAGAGATTTAAGGATTTATAAGAATATAGCATGTTGAAATTAAACACTCTTGGTAAAAAATTTAAAATGATAAAACATTGGATAAAACCTCAGACAGAGGTTCTTTAAAAAACTTTTTTATTTATTTATTTTTTTTGTCGGCAACGAAACAGGAGAGGGCTCAATCGAGCCAACTCAAAGGACAATTGTTTACAAATTTCATAGGATGCGGACTAGCACGCGCTCGGCGAGCCAAAGAGTCCGCTTTTACATTTAAATTTCTAGAAATTAGAGAGAGAGAAAGAGTTGAAAATTCCTCCCTGTTTGTATTGATATCTTCTAGGTAGATAGAGAATGACGGCCACTCGTGTGGAGAAGACACCATCATCACCAAATCCGAACAGTCAGTCACAAACACAACGTCCCTGAAATTATGGCCTATCATACTTTAAAAAACTTTTTAAAAGGTTAATGTTTTAAAAAAACGCAGGCAAAAAACTTTACAATGTTTTTTAAACGTTCTATAAAACCTTATAAAACCTTAGACATAAAAACTTTACAAAGATTTTTAATAGCTTTTATAGCCTTCGGCAAAAACAAATTTACAAGGTCTTGATTCATCACATCTTCGTATGATTTATTTTGATTTAATAGGAGTCTTTCAAAATTATTTGATGCAATGAATATTTCAAAGTATTAAGTATAATGGACTAAACCTTAAAAAATCCTTTCAAAGTCATAGATAGCAATAATACGAAATGAAAAAAAAAATCAATTTGAAAGAAATAAGAGAATGAGACTGAGGAATACACATATTCAAACCCCAAGATATCCTCTTTTTCTTGCCCCTCCAACTGGTATAAGTGAAGAACTTGATAGACGCCGCTTGTAAAATGTAACATTAACTGAAAGTAGGATCTTTACGTCCTTTAGAGTTCAATTACCCTAGTGCAATGTAGTACAAAGGGTTTAATCGATCCAATCGGGTGTTGTGCAAACAGACAAGATGCAATCAAGACATAGAAGGTTAAGCCAAGTCTGACAAGGGGTTTATACTAACAGTCCTAACAAGATGATACTAAAGCAAGCAGTAATAAGAAACTAAAAGCATAAACAAAACTACAGAAGATAAGCTAAGCATGCATAAACTAGCAGAAGCAGAAACAACCAAGTAAACAATGAAAAGATAGAAGGGTCTCAAGGATGGGAGTTATTGACTTCAGTGGAGTCTCTTAGTTTACTAGAGTGCCTTAACAAAACTTAATAAAGTTATTCCCTCAACATTAAGCTTCTAAACCTAATCAGTCCAATCCCTTAGCAAAGATTATCAAACCCATTACACTTCCTAATCTCATATCCCTCTGATGAAACATGTAATAGATAGGCATTAGAAACCAGCTTAATCATGTCAAAACATCTCCTAGACAACTTATCACTAAGGCTAAGAGAATGAATCTCTGCTATCAGTAGAACAGGCATTTCATCAAACACCTTTCGGGTAGGAAATGCCTGGGTTCTGATTCCAGTTGATCAGAAAGCATTAAGATCACTAACCCAGAAGGGAAACTAAGCATATCTACACTTGGGCAACCTAGCTAGCTAAGATTCTCCACATAAATCTATCCCATCCTCAAAGCCCTAAGAAACTACTCAGATCTGGAGTTCATGCTCAAGAACACAAACCCACAAAACTCTAAATCTTGCATTCCTAGAAAGATAAAGATCTGAGGAACAAGATTTTATAATGAAGCAAGTGCAAAAACTCAACAGATCAGAAAAAATCTAAACTACAAAATGCTAAGAGTGTGGTGGCTACCAAGATAAACTTGGGGAAAAAGTACCACACCCTTTGGTCAATAACCTAAGGTTGGTATTTATAGGGAATACATAAAACCCTAAACACACAAAAAGACAAAATACTAAGGCGGTTTAACTCCACTCGATCGGATTCAGTTTGGGTTCGATTGGGTTGTAGTCCAGTTCGGTCGTTTTCAGTGCCTTAGTTGCAAATCTGGTCCTTCACTCTCATCCGATCGGTTCAGATAGTGCCTTGTTCGGGTCAGCTTCATTTGGTCCGATGAAATGTTCTAGGCGTCCAGTCTTCGATCTGGATGTATATATCTTTACTAAAACAGTGATAACTCTTGACCACATCTCGGATTGGCTTAAAATCACCGGCAATGGAAAGCGAACTCAATTTCCAACAACTTTGGTGAAGACCTCGGAAGCTAAAACCCAACTCAAGATCTTCATTCGAGTCGATCTTTAGGGACTTTTACTGCATCTGATCGGATGATTGTTTGACGCGATCGAGTTGGTTGGTCGAGTGCCTTCTTTTTCATTCTTGATGCTTCCAATTCTCTTTTTTAGTCCTAGAAATGAAAACAGCACCTTCCTTCTCTTTTAGAGCTCCAAAACACGTAAAAATGCTCGAAATTCACAAAATATGCAATGCTAATGCAAAAACAACCTAAGACTGCAAAATAAAGGAAAAGAAACTATAATGCTTATGAAACAATACTCAAACTATGAAAAACATGCAGTAAAAGTATGCCTAAATTGGGTAAATTATGGAGTTATCAATAATCACAAAAGAACTTTAGATTAAAACATATAATCACAGATAAAACAAAAGCTTACAAGGTTTTTACAAAGGTTGACAATATGAAACATGGTATATAAATATTTAAAAGGCTTTTTAAAAGCTTCAAAAAGAATAGACAGAGGATATATAAAAACTTTACAAGGTTTTTTAAAAAGTGATTCAAAAAGGAATATATTTATTACATGGAAGTAAAGAACTAGATTGCGGAAACACAACTAGAGTTGCTGTGTTTAGACTTATCACATCTACTGTACTTGTGTGATTTTTGTATTGTTTGAGACCTTCGACGTTCCTAACACAAGATATCCTCTTCTTTTTTCGCCTCTCACTAGGTATACGTGTAGAAGGTGGTCGACAAACAAATTCATTAACACTATCTGGAATCTCCCAAAATGTCATATCACCAACTGGGTTAATACTCTCTGAATATGGTAGAAGCCACCTGTAAGAGACAAACAAGATTTCTATAAAACATACAAGGTTTTTTTAAAACAGTTTCAGAAGGATTAGAGTTATTACCTTGTTGTAGAATAAAAATCATCAACGAACATGTACTCGTTGAGATTAACATGTTTAGCAGATGCGATTGCATGCGCATAAAGAATTTTGCCTATATCGAAAACACAACACGTGCAAGTCCTTGTGTCCAGATTTACCACATGTGTCTTCGAATCTCCTTTTATCTCAAATAAGATATCATTAACTTGACTCACCTCAAGCCAGCGAGAAAAAGAATCATATGATGATTTCATTTGTTCCCCAACATTTAAGGTAACAACATATGCATGTTGACTACTCTCTTTACATCTCTCATTGAACCATCTGGTTAATATAGATATAATTGTTTCGAACCGACAACGGGGTATGACATTGATAGATTGGGTACTGACGGGGTTCTTTCAACAGAAAATTGATAGATTCAGCAAGATTGGAAGTCATGATATTATACCTATTAATAGGAGAATAGGCCATTCAATACAGGAAATTAAAGCATTGATAATGTCCAAAAAACGCTATATACATCTCTACTATAGCGTTACTGAAAACGCTATATCATTGACCGCGACAATAGGTTATAGACCTATGTAGCGATTTATGGTTATGCTACTGTAGATTTTTTAAAATAGCGTATTAGTATATGCTATTATATAATTTAAAATAGCGTTATTTTCTGTTATTACTTTGAGGATTTAACGTCATAATTGGTACTTATATTGTAGCAGTTTTGGCATTGCATGGTATATCGATTTGTTATATAATATTTGTATGAAGATATATGTAATATTTTCTAGCTTTCAAGTAATTTGATTACCCATAATTTTGATCAACAAATATTCATAAATCCAAAAATATATTACAAAATTTAAAGTACCTGATCCGAAAAAACAACAAGTAGAATGATACATAAATCAGAAAATGTATAGAACGATCCAAATTACAAGTAGAACACTCATAATTAAGACCAGTGATTCAAATGTAGGCGATTTTGTCATTTGGCCAAGCTATTATACTACCCAAAGCATTATCAGTGAATTTAATATCTGAATTTGGTCTCCAAACCCGTGCATCATCAATCGTAGGAACATCAACCCATACCTTGCTTGCATTGGGTCCCAAGGGGAAAAAATGAACTCTATCTTCTGGATTTGTTGAGAAAACTCGACTTTCTGCAACCTTTTTTCCAGATGCATTGAAGTCTAAGAGGATGCATTTCTTTTTCTCATTCTTGATGGTGTTAGAACTGGTACTGACACTCTACAAATAAAATTCCAGACAGTTCATCACAAGTCTATTCTATCCTCTGAAATCTTTCTTTGATTGGAAAATATCTAAGTACCTTACTTGGAATCCCAGTCTTTGCCTCACCAGAATGCTTATCAATTTCCCATCTTGAAGCACCACATCTTGGGCAGCAAGTCATCTCTTCAAACTGCTTCCGGTAAAGAATACAATCATTCTTACAAGCATGAATAACATCATAACCAAAACCAAAGATCTTCAAGAATTTTTTTATCTCATATGTGGATGTTGGAAGCACATTATCGTGAGGAAGCATGTCATGAACCATAGTCAAAAGCTGATCGAAGTAGTTCTCAGAAATCCCACTCTTAACTTTGATGCGATAGAGTCCCATAATTGCTGCAACTTTGGTGTAGTTTTGGCAGTTCAAGTATAGAGGAGTTTCTGCATCCTCTAATTTGTTCTTAAACTCGTAATCTTCTTCACCTTCACCCACTTCAGGCTGTTCTCCATTCCTATTTGATGTCTCTGAATTGTCTTTATTGTCAAAGAAGCTTCTAAGTCAGCATTTTGATAATCACTTATATCACTCCTTATCTCTCCATGGATGATCCAACAAGTATTCCTCTTATACTTCTGATGCATACCTCTTATTACCAAGTGATCCACTACAATATTTATGTCTTGATGGCACACATTCCGGCAATCTTTACAGGGACAGAACATGTGCAAAGGATTACCCAACCTCATTGCTCCTGCAAACACAAAAGAACGTGCACCTTCCTCATACTCAACACTTGCCCTGTAATGTAGACAAAAAAAAATTTCATTAGCAATCGATTCAATATTGTGTCTAAGCCAGCGTTACATTATATTGTAATTACAGAAGTACAAACGCAAGTCCATACCTCGGAAGCCAAACCCATGACTTGTCCATGTTACAGCACCAAAACAGCTCCAGAGTATGATTATATACCAATTAGAGAATAGTGAAATTAGACACAGAAATAGTGAAACGAAATCATTGACACTCAATTGAACACCAAAGAAATTAGCCCCAAATTGAAACAAAACCCTAAGTAATTAGCTCAAATTGAAACGAAACCCTAAGAAATTATTCCCAAATTGAGCAAATATCCCTCAGAAATTATACCCAAATTTATAAAACCCTAAGAAACTTCTTCAGCAAACCCTAAATATATGTGAAATCGATACCAGAACTAAACTTCCAAATATGTAAGAGATACTATAAGTATTTCGTAAGCGGTTTTAAAATGTCTAGTAAGTTACCTGAACAGGAGTGGGAGCTTGTGAAGGAAGAACACTCTCAGCAAATGTATTTGAGGTCGTTGCACCCTATAAGAGATGTAATTTTTTAAAATGGTTTTACAATAATATTTTTACAGGTGGAGGAATAGTAGTTACATAATGAAACACAAGAAATCAAAAGAAAATACCTGCTCAACTGTAAAAGAAATATATTCTACTGTCAACATAGTTTATGCGAACTTTGACTTGTATTCTATTGTCAAACATAGTTTATGCGGACTTTGACTAGGTGACAATTTTTTCAAAAATGTTTGAAGTTGTCTACCATTTCTTATGTAAAGAGGATGAACCTCTAAATTAGAGTGTGGCTTATAACTAAGTTTCCCAAGACTTGATGCGCTATTAATTTGAAAATCATCTAGAAGAACTTTAACCTACTCGGAAAAACTAAGGGGGGGGTTATTGGTTTATGGATTTGTAAATCCACCTAGAATTTGTGAATCCTTATTATTTATGAAATCAAAATACATGGATTTTGAAATAACATGTTTTATCCTTGGATTTGAATCCTTTTATTTTACACTATCAAATCCTTTCAAATCCATTTAAAACATACTGCGGATTTTAAAATCCAAAAACAAATCACTAAACGAATAACATAGGATTTTAACTAGTATTTATAAATCATACAACCAATAAGACATGATTTTGATAGTTATTTTAAAATCAATGATTGAATAACATAGGATTTTTGTTTGGATTTCCAAATCAATCAAAATCAATGATCCAATAACCCCCCCCTAATATTCTCATCTATGTTGACAAGAGAAACTCCCCTTTCAAGATCAACATTAAACTCCCCATGATTGTTATATATGTAACTCCAGAAGCCACATATAGAATACAATTCAACCATTGAACCCTGAGAACATAAAAATAACAAAGATATGTCGATTAAAATCATCTATACAATAAACATAAGTCATTGAATAAAGAAGAAGAACTCTTTCTATTATAGTCCACAAACCAATTAAACACAAAATCTATCACAAAACAGTACAACAGAAGAATCAATTCACATAATCACATAATTAACATCAAAAATCGATTCGAAATAGGGACATTTAGGCTAAACTTAAAAATCGATTCCATTAGAGAAAAAAAATCTGGGAAAGTGATAATGATTCCGACGGTGAGAGTGAAAGACAAGATAATTCTGACGACGAGACACTAGGACGCGACGCGACGGCAAAAACTCTCTGACTGCGAAAGAAGAAAGACGATGAACGCGAGAGAGATAATCAATTGGGTCGTGGGTCTCTGTAGTAATTCATTAAGGGTAAAGTGGTCATTAAAATTTAATTGACAGCAAAAATGAAAATGGCAGAAAATGGTAGTTTTAAAAAAGAGTATGATAAAAAGGTTATTGTAGAGAATTTTTCAAATGTTTATAATTTTTGAACCTTTAAAAATTATAATATTTTGACTTTATAAAATCTTAAAACTATTAAAAGTTTTAATATTTTATAATATTTTAAATTTTTAATATTTTAAATTTAAATATCATAATATGTAGAAAATTTTAAAAGGTTTTAGTTTGCTCCAATAAAAAAAAGATGAAACCGAATAAATATTTTAAATTCGGACGCCTAAGGAATCAAGCTTAATGTTCACTCGTAGTTGGAAGCATATTGTAGTCATACTTATATAGGTTATGAACCAATTAAAATATATATATATATATATATATATTTCCAAAAATAATTTTTTATTTAGGTAATTTAATGCATGATTGCGTTTCTTTAGTGATTAATATAAATGTTATAGTGTTATAATACAAAATTATAATATAGTTGTATTTGCAAATAAGAAATTTTGTTGATGAATTCATATGGGCTGGATTTTAGAAGAGTTGAGTATCATGTGTATTTTTAATATAGTGAACCTCATATTTGTTAAAATATCAGATTGCTAGTATGAAAGGAAATACAAATGTTATTTTACAACATTAATTTGGATTATTAAATTTGCAATATTAGTTTAAATTATTTATGGTTGCAATAATTTAGAGATTTATTTATGTAGCAAAACCAATATTATTTTTGTAACCACATCAAATTTACTTTTCATAATTATTTTATAAATCACGATTTAAGAACTTTATAAAAAATATTACATAATTAAATTTAGTTTTAAATTAGTTACTAATTGCATCTTAAATTTATTAATTCATGACTTTTAGTGAAAATACACGGCAATTATTAGTCATATCATATTCATTAGTTGTAAAGTTGTCTCTACAATAAATATTTCGTTACCATTTTGTTTCTTAAAATTATGCATAAAATTTTTAAAGTAATTTCAAGTTTTTAAGCAAATGAAACTATATGCATCCCTATATTAGTAAAAGAGAAGTACAAAAATTTCATGGGTACGGTTATTTCAGAAATTTTTAAAAATACTACTCGATTAGATTAATTGGATACTTAGAAAATGAATCACATTTAGGATATGGATATGACCCGTTAATAAATTGACATTCCATAAAAGTGTTGGCCATCAATAGGTTTCGAAATTGCCTCTTCGATGCCATATTTACTATCCCACTAATTTAGGATACTTTGTTATTGCTAACAAATCTATTTACGGAAAACAATATTAAATGCTTATATTAAACGATTTTTCAAAATAATTGACTAACCTCTCAATCTTTACAGAATATCCTAATATGTAAACAATACCGTAAATATTCCAGAGGTCTACAATATTAATCTTTACTTCTGGAATTTTTTATAAGACAAAATATTTGATATAAAAAACGAAATAACATATATGTATATAAAACATACTTTAAAAATATTTGGTATAACAAATATAAAAAATGCACATAAAACTACATAGATAATGGTATTAAAAATGATAATCAGTTGGGTTTAGTTAAATGTTTCTTAAAATCATAAAATAAAAATTTAATATATATATATATAAAACGAATTTAATAATAAGAACTAGTGTGATGTTTATAATTATTAAATCCTTATTATTAAATTTTTTATCTTTCCTAATATGGAAAATGAAGGATTTTAATCAGAATAAAAATATATGAAAGAGGTTCCAAGATTATTCCATATCTTTATCAATTTAAATTACTTATAAAAAATGGAAAAATATTTTAACATTAGCATAATAAATGCAAAATTAGTTATGGAGCTCATATATTTTTATATTAATTTAGGGGGGGGGTGAAAGACTAAGAGCATCAGCATCCCCTATATATTAAAAGGGAAGTACAAAAGTACTTGGGTCGGGTAATTTTAAAAAATTAACCTGATTTCTCCAATCGGATCTTTTATAGAGTAAATTTGGTATTTAACATATTAATTTTA
Organism: Capsella bursa-pastoris; assembly: GCA_036452645.1. Taxonomy (NCBI): domain Eukaryota; kingdom Viridiplantae; phylum Streptophyta; class Magnoliopsida; order Brassicales; family Brassicaceae; genus Capsella; species Capsella bursa-pastoris. Next base: position 9,376,381 of record CP144192.1, read on the forward strand.
TTTACATACGATTTCAACATCGCCTATTATCCCGTAAATAAACTGTATATATTCGATAACAACAACCACATTATTTGCGTCGCCTATATATATGGAAAACAATATATGCTTATTTCCAATTTAAATAAATGCCATAAATTTAGGTAACTATTATAATGTGTTACCTAAAAAAATCCCTAAAACCACGTATAAACAGAGCTAATATCTCCACTAATTACTAGGTTTCCAAAATTATCTTCCACTAATTCCTGAAGTCTTTTACAAAATTACAATCAAATATGACGGTGAATCAAATAGCATATCCCTACCCTGCGCATAAAATCTTAACCTAAGAGATTGTCTTTCATAAGACAGTTATATATAAGAGATAGTTTCATCGTTGAATACACTCACCTCTTCTTCATCAATGGCCAAGCTTCTTCTTCTTTTCGATGGCTGAAATTCCTCCTTTTACAGATTTCTTGAAACTATCTTAATGGACGCAACCAAACTACATTTTCATTGCAGGTTTCGATGAACAATTCTGGTCACCTTGGATAGTTAGACTATGTATTCTTTAGTTGTGAACACTATGTCTGCTTATACACTTCTTAGACGATATCTTCTTTTACCAAGCTTAAACGATTGGATACCTGCTTCCACTTTATTTGTGCCAGTTCCAACGGAAGAGTTTTTTATTTAGGGATGTTTTACAGTGTTTTTCAGTTTCTTCAGAGGTTACTAAGACTACCTATATAGAATTTAAAAGAAATAGTCTAACTAAAGAAGACTTTAAAAATAAATCAAGGCTCGATGATTATATGCTACTCATCAACTACTCATCAACCAAGGCTCGATGATTTCTAAAAAATAAACACAAAATCCACTATTTGTTTTTAACTAATTCAAGTGTTATAAACGCTTATAACTTTGATTTTTTAACATTTGGAATTATATGCTTTAACCAGACCCATTAGACTAGAATTACATAAACAGCTAACCAGAATGAGTTGAATCATTAACAGACATATTAACACTAGAACTACCTAACCGTGGTGGCTTGCATCGATTACATCTTCGTTCGTGTAGGGTATGTTTTACTAATGATAAATTTTCAACTAAATAAAGATCACGATTGGGAAGCAATCAATTTCAGACAAAGAATTTTACTGGTAATTGGGGATAAAAAATGACATAGATGGCAGCTTCGTGTTTTCAGGTTTTTTTGTACAAAATATTAAAGCAATATAAAAACATTACATAATACACAAAATGTTACATCCTCAAAAACAAACTGCTATTTGTTTTAATTATTACTTTTGCCACAATAGGCCCCTTTGAGGAAATATAATTATATAAGTAACCACATCAATCCATTCATGTTAATTAATTTGCTAAACTTATATAATAACCGTAGATAAAATAAAACCCTAAACCAAAAAACAATTAAAATGTCCAAATATACTCCGTTACCAAAATATTATAAATCAAAATTGCACTTCTAAAACAAAAAGTAGTGAAAACTACACTTAATTTTTTACTTTATACAACTCTAAAATCTATATAGGACAATATATTTTTAATTCTTCAACAATCCCTAACTATTTTATACACGTACCTTCTTATCAAACAGTACTAAAACATCTACTTGTAACACCAACAATCCATTTTTAATATTTGTCATTTCTATTTTGAAAAAAAATACTCGAGAATTTTCCTCCGCGCTGTAGCGCGGGTCGAATCCTAGTTGGTAGTAATAACCAAAGTCCTACATATTTTTGACATTAAAAAAAAAAAAAAGTGGGTCGTCAACTAAAACGGGACGTCCCGCGCTTCCTTCTTTCAATAATCGCGGGCCCCACTGACACGTGGCGGCCCGCGATTGGTTACATTATTTTTTTTTATTTTATTTTTTAAATTCAAAAAATTTGAAAAAAAATTAAAAAAAAAAAAACTTTTTGGGGGACGACACAACCGATGCTTATGCTCTAATTTAGGGAGCTCATGTCATCTAATTTTTTAATATAAAAAATATTACACAAATTATCATCCCTACTATAGTAAAAGAGAAGTACACGATGGATTCGGGTCGGGTTTTTTTAAAGAATTCCAGATTAAATTTTCAATAGGATACTTGCCATTATTACATTAAGCAAAATGAGAGCTTATTTTAAAGAATTATGGTAAAAATTACCTAAAACAGATCTCAATCTTTAGAAAAATATTTAAATAAATAAATAATATCACAATCTTGTGATTTTATTGTTAATCGATTCAAAATTTTATTAAATATCATAACTATAAAATCTTAATAGTTACAATTTAATTATTTAAATATAGAATATGAATTTTTGAAATATGTAAAATTTTAAATAGAATATCTGAATATGCATGATTCAAATAATAAAATTGCATATTCATTAAAAATTGGGTGGTGTATAAAAAATCTAAGTGTGAAGATTTGTTTACCTAAAAATATGAAGATTTTTAAAATATATATAACTAAAAAAGAGATTGCTATATAAAAAGTAAAAAAAAACGTATTTACCATTTTAAAACTAAGTGTATATATAGCAAAATCTAACACCATTTTATATATGACAAAAAAACTCTGCTATTCCGAATATATAACACCATTTTAATATAGTTTCTAAATTATTTTCGAATTTATAAGAAAAAACATTAATACATAAATTTAATTATAGATCCTAATTATTAAAAAAAAACATATACTAATTAATCAATTTTTATTCAACTCTAGGTTATTTTAATACACTTTGCCAAAAATTTGACACCAAATATACACTTTGAAATAATATATGTTGATTATAAAATAAACCAAATAATAACAAATATATATAACACGTTAAATAAAAACTCAAAATCATTCTCCCGCGCTGTATTAATAATAGACCGATAATTTTCCTCCACACTGTAGCGCGGATCCGATAACAAAATTCTGGTACACAAAAAACAAAAACCGACACTTGTCCTCCGCGCTGTAGCGTGGGTCCGGACCTAGTTACTATTATTTGGGAAGCAATAATAATAACTAATTAATTAATTTTATTATTTTTAAAAATACTATACTTATTTTTAAGTACTTTTGAAAAAAAAAAAAAAGAAGCTGAATATTAAGCATGAAATATTCCTTATATTACATTTACTAAATCACTATATTACTAAGAGTATACTCCATAAGTTTTTCTTATTAGGAAGTTAGTTAAGTAAATCATACGAACATTTGAGTTTTATGACGTAACTTTTATTTCAAATTTAAAAGCTAATTATACTCCTATATTATAGGGCTTTAAAATTTCTCATTTTTCAATTATACTCATTTTATGTCATGATTCAATTATATTTATTTAATTATTCTTCTATTTTTCAAATAATTACTCATTTTCATGATTCTTTATAAAATGGGATTATTATATTCTATACCACTTTTATGTGGAAAAAAATTGAAAATGTCAGTTTGCTCTAGGTCTTATTAGGAGTGCCATATCCAAGGAAAAGGTAAGGGGAGAATTGACCAAACTATCCTCTGGAAGGGAGAGTTTATTTTCGTGGTTGTTTTAAAAAATAAATCGATGGGACACTTTTTTCGGCAGAAGAGTGAGCATTAATTGGAGAGAGTAGCATCTATTATCCAAAGGACAATCAATTTAGTGGGTGTTAAGATAATAAAGTAGATTTGAATTGCTAACAATGGAGGACAAGTGAGAGAGATGTTTTTTGGAAGTGTATGTTGTCTACATAGATACGAATCTAGTCCATCGGATCTGGTCCACTAGTGTCATCTGGAAGTGTATGTTGTCCATGGGATCGCATCTGGTCCATGGGATATATTACATCTAGTCCACGGGACATATTACAGACATCGCATCTGGTCCATGGGATCTAGTCCACGGGATATGGTTTACCGAATCTAGTCTATCAGATCTGGTCCACTAGTGTCATCTGCTATGTTGTCTACATAGATCCTAAATAACAAAATTTTTCCATCAATAAATAGAAAATGGAAAGGAAAAATGGTAGAGCTTCCAACAAAAAAATAAATTGTCTATATAGTTTACCTGGGCTGAGGAGGGTGATGCAGCGCATAATTATGATAATTTATATTTTAATTATATTATTTAGTTTAATGTTTATCTTATAGGATTTCTAGAATATTCCAGAGATATCTTAGGGTTTTAAGTATTTATTATAAATAAGCCGTTTAGGCCTTCTTTGTATGGAGTTGATTTGATTAATAAAATTAAAGGCTTTTAGCTTTTCAGAGAAGAGTATTCTCGATCCTTATTTTCGGCAGATCTTGAGAGATCTCAACGAATCTAAGAAGACGTAGGATTCGGTATTCGTAGAGAATCAACGAATTCCTAACGTTATCTCGTTTCTGGCATTCTTAGGAATCAACAGATCCGAGAAACCCTAGATTTCCGGGTATTTTAAGAATCAACGGATCTCTAGTTCTATCCTCTAAAGCTTCCGCTACTTCAGTTGGTATCAGAGCTACGTCTCTTTGGTTTCTCAGTCGAAGAACGATTCTGGTGATCATGTTCAGTGGTAACTTTTGTTCGGCTACACAAGAAAGTTTGTTTTCTGCAGAAGAAGAAAACCATGAGATCTACCGAGAGATCTATGGTGATCCCATCTATGACATCTATGAAGATGATGTTATAGTTTTTAAATTAGTTTTTCTAGAAAATCCTTGTGCAAATTTTGGGCAAAATCGGATCTGTGCAAAATCAGGGTTTCCTGCAAAAGATACAGTCTGTGCAAATTTCGGGTTAATTCTGGATGGTGTGAAATTTGGGTCAGATTTGATTCGTGCAAATTTCGGGTCAGACCAATTTCGTGCAAATTTCGGGTCAAACCGGATCCGTGCAAAAATTGTGCAAACTCAGAAGTTGGTGATGAAGATGGATATGCGAAGATCTTTTATGCTGAAAACCTTGTTGAAGATTCGAGGGCGAATCTTTTTTGGCCGGAGGGAGCTGATGCAGCGAAGATACAAGATTCGAAGACGAATCTTTTCTTGGCCGGCGAGACCTGATGCAGCGCATAATTATGATAATTTATATTTTAATTATATTATTTAGTTTAATGTTTATCTTATAGGATTTCTAGAATATTCCAGAGATATCTTAGGGTTTTAAGTATTTATTATAAATAAGCCGTTTAGGCCTTCTTTGTATGGAGTTGATTTGATTAATAAAATTAAAGAGCTTTTAGCTTTTCAGAGAAGAGTATTCTCGATCCTTATTTTCGGCAGATCTTGAGAGATCTCAACGAATCTAAGAAGACGTAGGATTCGGTATTCGCAGAGAATCAACGAATTCCTAACGTTCTCTCGTTTCTGGCATTCTTAAGAATCAACAGATCTGAGAAACCCTAGATTTTCGGGTATTCTAAGAATCAACGGATCTCTAGTCCTATCCTCTAAAGCTTCCGCTACTTCAGAGGGTTGTCTACTAGACTAACTGATGGACATTTTTGTTCTGTAGATCCGATGGACAATCTGTAAAATGAATGTTAGAGGACAAGTTTAATTGGTTGGCAAAAAAGAAGTGAGATCTGGTCTACTGAAATTAACTTACCCTTGGGTCTGTTGATGGACAACTCCGGGAATTTTGTCTGTCGCATCGGACGGAATATAGAAACTGTGGAGGTCCAAAACTTGGGGACAGCTGTAGGAGAGTCCCCTTATCTTCCGCCTTCATCGAAATTTGGGGAATGGGTCTCGGAGGGATCTAGGGTTTTAGAGGGCTCGAGAGGGATGTGCCCTACAACGTTAACAGTCGCAGCGGGTGACTCCATGGTTTGAGCGGCAGCGGGGCTGTCTTCGAGGACAACTTTGGTCGTGGATTGCATACCGGTTTGAACCGGTAAAGTTACTCATCCCGTTTCTCCTGCCGGTATCTCGGCGGCGGGTGTATGAAACGGCGGATCGTCAGTGGACATAGGAACAAGGTCGGTCTGAGAAGTTGAAATTGGGCGAGTAACTTACGCAGGGAAAAAAATTGGAGAAAGTGAGTTAATTATCCATCAGTTATTGTGTTGTTTTGAAAAAAAAAATCAACCGATGTTGAATAGAAACGAACAGTCACCTTGGGAGAAAGTGAAGCTTTCTGTCTTTTCATTCAGCAGTATCAAGGTAAAAAATGAATTGAGTGAGAAGGGTAGAATCGTCTTCTCGTCATGGCTGTGTGGCAGGAGGGAGAATGAGTGGGAGAAAATGGCACTCCCCAAAATTTTAGTTACTGTACATGTCATTGTGGGCAATTTTCTCTTATAAAAATACACGGGTCTTTACGGGTTGGTTTGTCACAATATACATTGTGAGTTTGTAATTTTTTTAATATACTCTATTTTTAATATACATATTATTTGTAATTTTTTTAATATACGTTTTTATATAATATATATGCATAAAATATCTTACATTTTTAGTTAAGTTTAAATTTATCAGTTATAATTTTTAAAACATAATTTTTATTATATCATCTGAACTTAATATATTTTGTTTAAAACAATATGTGATTTTTTTATTATATCATCTGAGCTTAAAATATTTTGTTTAAAACAATATGTGATTTTTTATTATATTATCTGAACTTAAAATATTTGTTTAAAACAATATGTGACATAACTATATAATTTAGCTTATATATATAATATTTAATTTTGTAAGTGTAATGTTTGACAACATTGGGTACTATTGTTAAAACAGCAGCAAAACTTTCCTGATGTCAATATAAATTAGCAAATGCAGATCATAAAGTATAATGTATATGCCATATGCCCATATTTATTTGTGTTACCGAGGACACTTGTTAAACGAAAAGGACAACACTTAATAAACTTGAAAGAAAAATAAATGAAAATGATATATTTTGGTCAAGTTAACAATCTGGTTTTTCTTATGTGAAACATCTGAATTTTATATTAATAAGATTTGGGATTAATAAAATAGGTTTAATAAGGCCTTTCTCGCTAAAGCTTCCTCGTTAGATATTGATGATGAACTGAAACAAAGGCTCCGATTGGTAACGACTGTTACTTTTGGCTGTAGAGACTTTGACTTTAAAATTTTGGCGGCAGAGAATTTGGCTGTAGATGATTTCGATGTAGAAACTGTTACTGTTAAAATATGATTGGTAATGAACCACTTTTAAAGCTGTGACTGTTATTTTTATTATAATTATTTTATATTAATAATAAATATAAATTATGTTAGAAATAAATTTATAAAAAATAAATATTATTGAAATAGATCTTAAAAGAACAAGAAAAAAATGAGAATAATTAATTTATAAAAATAAAACATATAAAATATATTTATAAACTTGTGGAAATGTTTTAAATGTAATGGGGATGTGAAAAATAAATATCTTTTAATTGATTAGATTTAAAGTCTGGTTTTTGACGCTTCTAATGAGAAAACAAGAAAAGAAAAAAATAAAAGTGACTTTCAATGCTTAAAAAAAAAAAGCCAAAAATGCTGATTAGCAAATTAATTGCTGTAGAGACTTTAAATATTTTTAAAGTCTTAAAAGTATCCTACCAATCGGCCACAAAAAAAAAAACAAAAAAAAAACGGCGAAGCTCTCGAAGCGATGTCGGAGATGATACTATGAAGTATAGGTAATCGTTCTGATTAATTGTTGAGAGTCAGATTCGATGATAGTGCTTGAGATACCCAAATTCGTGGCCGATTTAATTGCTACTCTCAACGGTAGGCCTTCCGTTTTTCATAAACACATTGATTTACAATCCCAAATCGAAACCGATGTATACACAGGTAAGAGAAGATTTTTGTTACATTATTATGTAATATTGATTAATTACTAAAACATTAAATTTGGAATTTGATTCAATTCCAACACAAAGGTGACAGTTACTTACTCCTTTCACTTCCTCAACACAAAGGTTTTGTTTTTCTCTCTTTGTTGATAAGTTGCTAACCTGCAAGGTTCACAACAATCACTCTCTCTTTTTCTCATCACCATAAAGACAAGTATAGATTACTTCACTATTCTACAATGAAAAGAAGTCTGGATTATATATATTTAAGTATTAAACTCACTTTTAATCTCTTAATGTGAAACCTTTGTTGGCTTGTTGTGTAACACATGCATTAGCATCTCTCCAATACTTAACGATTGGCCGAGCATATCTACAAGGAAGAAAAAAAATCTATATCATTTTTAGTTAATCATTAATCGTATTGTCTTTTACAATTATACCCGTTCCCGTACCCGTCTCAGTGCTACTTAGACAGCATACATAACAATCTACATATATTACCATTGTAGAAGACAATACGATTTGGTACATTTTGGGTCTTATATTCACAAGTTATTTATAGAGTTTTTTTTTTTTGCTGATGATGAATTATGTGTGATCTTTAATCGGATATTTAGCACTTAATTAAGGAATATCCCATTAAAAATATATTAGTTATTGATTAGCTAAAATTTAGTTAAAAGAAAAACTCGATTTTAAAAACGTCTCTTATCCATTGATTTTGGTTTGTAGTTATTGATAGAGGTGTCAAACGGGCCTATAGCCCGCGGGTATGCCCAATAAGGAGCTTAACGGGGCGGGTATGGGCTTTGATTTCGAAGCCCAAAAAAATGCGGGCGTCGCGGACTCGATTTGTTTGATCTGCGGTTTGTCGCGGTCATGCCCGGTGTTGACTGCGGGTTTGCAGGCAACCTGAAAAGGCGATGGAAGGTTCTTCATCTTCGTTTTCGATCGTCTCCAAATCGGACAGTAAATAAACAAGAAGCCAAAGACTACCATAATTGGTCAAAACGAGGTAAGGGGAAACACATTAGGGACATACTTTTTAGCTTGAGCAGCCTCTGATAGATCAAAGAACTCCATTGAAACCCTCCCTTCAACAGAGCTAAGGGCATATCCTGCAAAGTATAATTAAAATCAGAAGTGTGGAAGAGGAAATTGACGCTACTGAGTATACTTGGACCAGAATGAAAGAAACATTTACTGTTGATAAAAATCATTGAATGTGAAATATAAAAATCATTGAAAGTGAAATATCAGCCATTTTACCTGATCCATTAGGATAACAACGCACACATCTTGTCTGGTATTTAAGAGAGGACTCTCTTCTTTGCTCAGGTTGGGACATGTTTCTGAGATCATAAATGTTGACATGTCTTCCAGCTGTTGCCACTACCAAACGATTCCCAACTAGAGAAAGAGAGTTCACACGCTCAGGTTGCTGATATGTACCAATCTGTGTACGCTCCAGCCCACTTGCACCTCTAGGATCCCAACATTTAATCGTTCTATCCCAACTTCCAAAGATCACTTGACCTAAAACGTCATATAAACAAAGTTTTAAGTAATAAGATGAGATGATTAGAAGACCAACTTGCTAAAAAACTGATGTCCGAGTTCCAAATAAAGTTGCAACGGTGAAGAAAATATATGCCCTCAACTGTTGATTCTTTTGCATTCTCTGTAGTCTTCTTGCATAGTTTAGCTGTGTATATGTGGGATTAGCTTAACAAACACAAAAATTATTAATCTTTTGCATCCTTTGTAGTCTTCTTGCAATGCTTTAGTTTGATTTGGATTATTTTGTAGTTGTGTCTATGTTTGCTTTGGTTATAGAAAAGGTTTTTCTTGTTTTATTAGTTCTCTTGTTTTTTATTTTCAGGTTTTGAATAATGGAATTGAAGTGAAGTTGCAGATATCAAAAAGCGAATTGAATGATCTGTTAACAAAACCGTCTTTAAATGGCATTCCTCTTCTGATTATTGGTAACAAAATCGACAAGTCTGAAGCTCTCTCTAAGCAAGCTTTGGTTGATCAACTGTAAGTTTCTTCTTCAAGTCCATTGAAACCGATCTGAAATCAAGTGTATATGACTTGGATTGTTTTTGATGCAGAGGACTTGAATCCATAGGAGATAGAACCAAACTGCAGAACCTTGAACTGCATAACCAAACTGCAGACCTTGAAACTTCAAAACCTAAAACTGCAGAACCTGAACTGCAGAACTAAACTGCAGAACCTGAAACCAAACTGTAGAACCTAAAACTTCAAAACCAAACTGCAGAACCTAAAACTTCAAAACCTAAAACTGCAGAACCTGAACTGCAAAACCAAACTGCAGAACCTGAAACCAAACTGCATAACCTAAAACTGCAGAGAGGAGACTGCTCATTGCGATTTGAGGAGCTGTAACTACACGTGTGATTCCAGTGAAGTTGTTTTCTGATTTGAGGATGATTCCAGTCAGCTGATTTCTGCAACAAAATCTTTAGAATAAAACACTTAGAGCATTTAAAACAGAATTAGGAAAAAAATACAAATAAAGACTCTATAACATTTAGAAGCTTTATACTTGTATAAAAGCTGTAAACCCTAATCAGTTTAACATAATTCTGGTATTTGCTTGACAAGACACGAGACAACTCTAGGTCTTCAGCCCTCAAAGTCTAACAGAGACAACTCTAGGTCTCCAGCCCTCAAAGTCTAACAGAGACACAGTCCTTATGGTAACATTAACAAGCTTACATTAAGCGTTCTTTTAAAACTTTTGCATTCATTGAATACTAGATTTGCTTTACAATAATTTGATTCAGCGTCGATTTTTTTTCAAGGATTTACATGGTGATCTGAGATCAGTAGACTTAGAGTCTCAAAGGATCATACACGCTGAAAATGCTGCAAACGAACAACATATGTTTGATGGAGGAAAGTCATCTAAGTCTCTTCAAAGACCAGCAATTAATATTGATGATGATGATGTCGAAGAAGACAGAGGACCATCGTTAACAGAACAGAAGAAGAGAAAGCACAGTAATTTTGCTGGAGAACAGTCATCTAAATCTGGTAAAGGAGCTTCAATCAATATTGATGATGATGATGATGATGATGATGATGATGATGATGCTGATGTCAAAGGAGAGAAAGGAAAAGGAAAAAAACCCGAAGAAGAACCAAAGAAGAAAAGGCAGTACGCAAATTGCTGGGAGCATTTTACAATGATTAAGAAGAAAAATAATAAGGGAGAAATTGTAGAAAGAGCGCAATGCAATCACTGCAAGCATGACTATGCGTATCATTCACACAAAAACGGTACAAAATCTTACAATCGTCATATGGAAACTTGTAAGGTTCTGATTAGTAAAGTTGATGTTAGTAAAATGATGCTCAATGCTGAAGCAAAATTACAAGCTAAGAAGATAGATCATATGGTTTTCCGTGAGATGGTAGCTAAGTGTATCATTCAGCATGATCTCCCATTTGCATATGCCGAAACACAGCAGCAGCAGACGTTTACAAGTTCTATGAGAATGAGGCAGATAATTTAAAGATAGAATTAGCTCACCTTCCAGGGAGAATTAGCTTCACTTCTGATTTGTGGACTGCAATCACTCAGGAAGGCTACATGTGTCTAACAGCACACTCTGTTGATAGGAACTGGAAATTAAACAACAAGATTATTGCGTTTTTTGCTTTGGCTCCACCACATTCAGGTATGCACATAGCAATGAAGATTTTAGAAAAGTGGGAGGATTGGGGAGTTCAAAAAAAAGTGTTTTCCATCACGTTTGACAATGCTAGTAGCAATGACTCATCACAAGAGATTCTGAAATCTCAGCTCGTGTTACATAATAATTTGTTATGTGGAGGAGAGTATTTTCATGTGAGATGCGCGGCACACATTCTCAACATCATTGTTCAGATTGGGTTGGATGAGATAGTTGATACATTGCATAAGATCAGAGAGAGTATCAGGTATGTTAGAGCTTCTAGAAAACGTGAGATGTTGTTTGCAAAATGTGTGGAAGCTGTTGGTATAAAGATGAAAGCGGGCTTGATTTTGGATGTCAAAACTAGGTGGAACTCAACATACAAGATGCTTGATAGGGCTCTCAAGTATCGAGCTGCATTTGGTAATATCAAAGTTATTGATGGTAGGAACTACAACTTTCATCCTACAGAAGATGAATGGCATCGACTGAAGCTAATTTGTGAATTTTTGGAGCCTTTCGATCACATCACTAATCTGATCTCAGGTTCTACATATCCAACTTCTAACTTGTATTTTATGCAAGTTTGGAAGATCAACGAGTGGTTGATATCGAATTCAGAAAATCAAGATGAAGTCATTAGAAACATGATTGTCCCAATGAGAGAAAGGTTTAATAAGTATTAGGAAGATGTAAGTGATGTCTTTGCAATGACTACGGTGTTTGATCCAAGGTTAAAGCTAACACTAGTAAATTATTGTTTTGGAAAGCTTGGGCCAAGTGATGCAAAGAGAAAGATTGAACATTAGTGTGGTAAGCTAGCTACTCTTTTTAAATCTTATGAGGATAAGTCCATTTTCACTTCGCCTTCTACAGAAACACGTAAATCTAAACAGCAAAGTGATGAGAATGGAGGAAAAAGGGAGTTTTGGCAATTATGATGTAAGTATTCTCACTCTCTTATGCTATTTTTTTCCTTGATTTAGTTATTGTTTCTTTTGGTTGATATGTCTTACATTTTTTTTAGACTAAAATTAATTTTATAAATCTGTAGGATTTTTTAAAATTCCTCAAACAAACTATTGTTACTAGTGGAAAGTCTTCTTTGGATATGTATCTAGATGAGCCGCCGATAGACGTGCTAAATTTTGAGAGTTTGGATATTTTAAAATATTAGAAAGATAACTCTCAATGCTATGGAGAATTGGCGTCCATGACTTGCGACCTCCTCAGTATTCCAATCACAACAGTAGCCTCTGAATCCTCTTTTAGTATTGGAACTCGAGTTTTGAACAAGTACAGAAGCCGTCTTCTCCCAAAACATGTTCAAGCACGCAATTGGTTAAAAGGTTTTGAAGCATATGAAAATGGTAAGCAAATTATTGATTAGCTAAAATTTAGGAAATATATATGTCAAATATTTGATACACTTTACTAAAACATCGTAACAATTTATCTTAACAATAATTCTAACAATAACTCTATCAATTAAAACCGACTCTTTGCACTTAAGAAGAGATTGAATGACTCAGACCAGCCTCAGAGAAGCCAATCAGAGATTCTTATTATTATGTTTCATCTAGATTTGTACCTTTACCAAACTCTGGATTCCGTCTCTTCCCGTCGCCTGCGACGGTGGTGTTTATGCCTGTTGGCTTTGAGATTCGTGCGTTTGGGATCTGTCATGAGAAGAAGAAGAAGAAGAAGAAGGGGGAAAGCCTCTCTAACCAGCTGACTTTCATTGCTTTCTCTCTCGACATCAATCTTTAGTGATGTTACTCCCATGTCTAAACGTGATGTGCTCTTAGTCGATGCAACTTGTTCGTCATTGCTTTTCCGCCATTGTTGGCGAGCTCAATTGCAGTTCCCTCTCCACATAGCTTCTTGAGTGGATTCTCACTCTAATAGTGATTTGTACGGACAATGACGAAATGATGGAAAAGGATCTCAGAAAACAGATCTGAGCTCCTCTCCTCCTCCTCTTGTCACCCATCCTACTAGCTTTCTTGGATATGTATTCAGTTGGTGTAGATCTATCTCTACAACTTTTAAATTCAATTGACTTGTTTGAGATCTCCTCTTATATATATATCTCAGAGCTAAGGCTATTACTCTGCAATTACAACGGCTTCAATATCCTCTTTTCTAGCTTTTGCTAAGATCTGTCCACCGGCTCTTTCAAAAACAAAAATCAACTATCAACATGATTATGTGTGTTTCTAAGGACATCTTATTTGAACATCCTTCCTTTTCCTTTGTGAAAAGTGTAATCATCTTAAGATTAATACCTTCATTTTCTGAGATAACATGGAGGAAAAATGTCAAAGCAAGAAATTGTGTTTACTAAAACTAAGAATTTTTAGTTTCTTAACCTTGTAAAAAGGAGTTTTTATTCTCATTGTTTAAGATTGCCCATTTCAACATTAGTACGGTGGGATTTAAATATTCCTCCGGAACTAACTTATTAGGATCTTAGCATGGAATTGTCAAGGGGCGCAAGCAAAACTTACCAAGCGTCGACTGGAGGAGATGTGTCGAATGTTTTCCCCAGGTTTTCTTTTTCTTTCGGAGACAAAAAATGATCTTTTGTTTCTTCAAGAACTTCAAGCTACTTTACGGTTTGATTGTCTTAAAACGATTGAACCGTTAGGTACGAGTGGAGGTCTTGCTCTTATGTATTCTAGAGATTATCCGGTTTAATTTCTGTATCTTAGTGATCGGTTAATGGATATTGAAACCATTATTGATGGAAACCGTGTTTTTATTACTTTTGTTTATGGTGATCCGGTTGTTCAAAACCGTGAAGAAGTTTGGGAACGACTTACCCGGATAGGGATTAATCGCTCTGAACCTTGGTTCATGATTGGAGATTTCAATGAGATCACTGGAAACCATGAAAAGAAAGGGGGAAAACGGAGATCGGAATCTTCCTTTCTTCCCTTTCGGACTATGATTGACAATTGTGGTATGCTTGAGTTTCCATTTACGGGGAATTTCCTTTTTTGGGCCGGGCGTCGCCAGTGTGGCTTAATCCGCTCCCGCCTAGACAGGGCCCTGGGAAACGAAGAATGGCACCATATCTTTTCCCACACAAAGGTGGAGTATCTTAAAATGTGGGGATCAGACCACAGACCCATGTTAGCCTCCGTTCAAAATAAACCCCAAAGATTATTTAAAAGGTTTATGTTTGATACGAGGTGGATCGGTAAACCTGGTCTCAAGGAGGCAGTCAAGGCAGGATGGAGATTCTCCAGAAATGGACGAAGAGGCTTCCTTCCCCGAAAGATTAAAACATGTCGGTGTTTATTTCAAATTGGAAGAAATCTATCGTTACCAACTCCAAAAAGCTTATTCTGAGCCTTCAATCTCAGATTGATGCAGCTCAAGACAATCCAGAAATCTCTTCTAAGTTCCTTTTAGAGTTAAAATGGAAACTGTGTGATGCCTATAGAGAGGAGGAGCTGTATTGAAAAACTAGAAGTCGGGAGACTTGGTTAAAACATAGAGATAATAATACCAAATTCTTCCATGCTATTACCAAACAAAGAAGGGCCAAGAATAGGATTATTGGTCTCCTTGACCAAGACAATAAATGGGTAGATCATGAAGATGGAATCGAGGCCTTATCAGTCTCTTATTTTCAAGACTTATTTACAGCTTCTAATCCTAGGGATTTGGATTATGTTCTTCCGGCTGTTCCCGTTTCAATAAATGAGAAAATAAATCAATCTCTTACGAAAGAATTCTCCTTTGATGAAGTTAAATGGGCTCTCTTCTCCCTTAACCCTGAGAAGACTCCAGGCCCCGATGGCCTGACGGCCATGTTTAATCAAAAATTCTGGGATATCGTAGGAGATGACCTGGTTAAGTTAGCCCAAGAATTCCATTCTTCCGGTTCTTTCGATGAAACCTTGAATGAGAAAAATATATGCCTTATTCCAAAAACCGATAGACCTCGCTCGATGAAGGAATTCAGACCAATACTCCTTTGTAATGTTTGTTACAAGGTTCTCTCGAAGATGCTCAGTCTTCGTTTGAAGAAATTCCTTCCAGATTTAATATCTAAGACTCAATCAGCCTTTGTATCTGGTCGCCTCATCACGGATAATATCCTGATTGCTCAGGAAAATTTGCATGCTCGCCGTACAAACTCGAATTGTCGGAAGAATATTATGGCTATTAAAACATATATGATTAAGGCATATGATAGAGTGGAATGGCCTTTCCTTAAAGCCTTGATGCAAAAGATGGGTTTCGCCCAAAAATGGGTTGAGATGATAAGGTTTTGTATTTCCTCGGTTTCGTACCAAGTCCTTCTAAATGGTACCCCGAGAGGCCATATAAAACCTTCCCGGGGGATCCAGCAAGGAGACCCAATTTCTCCTTTTCTTTTTATCCTTTGTACTGAAGCCCTTGTGGCTCAATTAAATGAAGCGGAATGGCAAGGAAAACTCCAAGACCTCCAAATTGCTCGGGCAAGTCCTGCGACATCCCATTTACTTTTTGCGGATGATAGTCTTTTCTTTTGTAGGGCAACCCCTGATCAAGGGAGGGAAATTCTTAATGTTATCCGTCGTTATGGCGAGGCTTCAGGTCAACAACTGAATGAAGCGAAATCCTCGGTGATGTTTGGACATGAGGTGGCAACGGCCACCCGTACCAACATTAATAATGTCTTAAATATCCATTCTGAAGGTGGTATGGGTACTTATCTGGGATTACCAGAACAGATTCATGGATCAAACGAATTAGTACCTGGTCCGTTAAGTTTCTTTCCAAAGGAGGAAAGGAAATACTCATTAAGGCAGTAGCTCAAGCCCTTCCGACATACGTCATGTCGTGTTTCTTACTCCCCAAGGCTATCCTTTCTAAGTTGAGTAGTGCCATTGCTAACTTTTGGTGGAAAACCAGAGCTGAGAGTAATGGCATTCATTGGATAGCCTGGGATAAATTATGTACACAACTTTCGGACGGAGGACTCGGATTCCGAACCTTGGAGGAATTTAATGATGCGCTTCTCGCTAAACAATTTTGGAGAATTCTTCGCTTCCCGAACTCTCTGTTAAGTAGAGTGTTGAGAGGTAGATATTATAGGTATAGTGACCCTCTTCAAATAGTTAAAGCAAATCATCCCTCCTATGGATGGAGGAGTATTTTTGCTACAAAACCCCTGATTATTTCAGACCTTCGTCGAACAGTTGGCTCCAGAATGCTAACTCGAGTTTGGATTGATCTATGGATTCCCACTATCCCACCACGGCCTGTGAAAAGTATCCTCGCTTTTCAAGATCCGCATCTGTGTGTGAATGATCTCCTTGATAGGGATACTCAGGAATGGAAACTAGACCGCTTGCAAGCTTTAGTGGACCCAACGGATATCCCTCTTATTCTAGGTATTCGTCCTAGTCGGACATACCTGAGTGATGGGTATAGTTGGGTTCATACAAAATCTGGAAATTATATGGTGAAATCAGGCTACTGGGCCGCGAGGAACCTTCCTCGCCCCTCTTGTGACCCCCCTTTTCAGGGTTCGGATGCCTCGGCACTCCAGGCATAAGTATGGAAAACTAAAACCACAAGGAAGCTGAAGCATTTCATGTGGCAATGTCTCTCGGGTTGTGTAGCATCCTGTCAAAGACTTTTTTGTCGGCATATTGGTAGAGCGAAAGATTGGCTCTGTTGTGGCCATGAAGAGGAATCGATTAATCATCTCCTCTTTGAGTGTCCTCCGGCTAGACAAGTCTTGGCTCTCTCTTCTTTACCTTCTTCAGGGACAGTGTTCCCTCGTCAATCTATATTTTAAAATTTTGACTTCCTCTTTTGAAGAGGTAAAGAATTGAAAATAGATGAAACCACTATCCATAATTTCCCCTGGATTTTGTGGTATATTTAGAAAGCCCGTAATCGGTTTATGTTTGAGAAAATTTGTGAGTCGCCTAAGGAGACTCTTATGTTAGCTACCCATGAAGCAGAAGTGTGGCAGCGAGCTATGGAAACAAATGATATGACGGTCCTCCGCCACCTAATTTGGTTGTCCATAGGTCCCTTTCTACCCCACTCTTGGAGTGTCAATGTGATGCTTCTTGGTGTGATTCTGATCCCTTTAGTGGTCTTGGGTGGGTCCTAGTGGAAGATAGAGGAATTTTCGCACGCGGCCACTCTTGGATCGGTCTCAATAGTGTTAGGAGGTCTCTTTCACCCCTTCATGCCGAATGAGACTCTCTTGTTTGGGCTATGGAATGTATGCTAGAACTTCGTCAGAACACTGGCTGTTTCGCCACAGATTGTTCGGATATCCTTGCTGTGTTGGAGGCGCCGTCTGATTGGCCCACGTTTGCAGCCGAGTATGCTTCGTTTATTGATCTAAAGACTATTTTTTCAAACTTCAGTATCCGCTGTATTCCAAGGAAGGAAAACGGACGTTCAGACTACCTTGCGAAGAAGGCAAGAAGCCATGGATTTCATTTCTCCTACACAAGTACATCGGCACCGTCGTGGCTCTCCCTAGAGGAGAGTTTGTTCCCGAGAAGCTTGTAATTTGGTTATGGAGATGAAAAAAAAGAGATTGAATATCCATCATTTGCAATTGGGTCATAAATTGAAATTATAAACCGACACGATAATTAATATTACATCATTAACCTTAATGAGCTTTTGTAAAATGATTAGTGGTGACGGTAGTTAGTGGAAATCTAATTTTTTGAAAGGTGGTAAAAAAAGTGGCTGCAAAAATAATAATATAGATTTAAGATATTAAACCCACACTGTTTATATTAATTGAGCGATATGTGTATGCGTTTAAAAATTCAAATCACAAAATATGTGGAACAAAAAATAATTTTTTTTAGAGGGAATTTCAAAAAATACCCCTTCTGAAATACCACTTTTTAAAATACCCCATTTTTAAACTTTATCAAAAAACACTAAAAATGTTGAAATCACTAAAAACTTAGTGTCTAAAAATTTTGGGATACGAGACTTAGTGTCTCGTATCCCAAAATATTTGTTATTTGACTCGCAATAAAAAACTAAAAACTTTTCCAAACATGCGTGTAAGCTTATAAATATACACACAAATTACTTTTGTATGTATATAAAATTTTGTATAACTTTCATAACTTTTAAAAACTTTTAAGAACCTTTTAAAAACCTATAAAAACCCGTAAAATAACTTTTAAAAACCTATAAAACTCGTAAAAATGATTTAAAACCTTATAAAACATTATAAAGTATTTGTATTGAATCTCCCAGTAGTAGTTATTATATAGAAGTACCTTATAATCCATATAAAACTTTATAATTTTTCATATTTAAATAGGGGTATTTTTGAAAATGGATAGATAAAGGGGGTATTTTAAAAAAAGGGTACACAATCTCTTTTTTATTAACTTTATGTGTTATACGATGATTCAAAAAAATAGTATAATGAAGATTTCATGCGTATAGAAATATGAGAGTAATGATATTTTATTTTTTTTAGTAATTTGTTTCAAACTCGTCCCGTCATATGATGTCTGTGTTATTATAAGACTATGTATCATTCTCTAAATTTTTTAGCCGATTTAAGATGTTAAACCAACATTTTTATATTAATTGAGTGAAATATGTCCGCTTTTAAATATTTGAATCACAAAATATTGAGAATAAAACTAAATTCTTATTAACTTTATGTGTTATACACTGATTCAAAATAATTAAAAAATAAAGTCAAAAAATATGAAAGGAGAACTATAATCTTAAATATTAACAAAATCTTCTAAATATTTCTACCCAAAAAAAAACTAAATCTTCTAAATATCTACTATGTCTTTTTATATTTTCCATTGATTTTTAAAGATATTAATATGGTTTCTCTTGGATTTAAGCCCACTCATATTGATCCGAAGGTTACTCTCTCTCTCTCTCTCTCCAAAATCAAAGGAAATAAATATTTGCTAGTGGCAGTCCTGTAAATAGTTCAGAACTTTAGGATTTAATTCCAAAAATGCTGCATAAATGATAATATAGATTTGAATGAGAGAAAAAAGTTGAAGCGAAATTGGAGTTATATTCTTTGAAATTGGAAGAGTGGAGTCGACATGGTCAAATTTTTTCTTAAGTGTTTGTTATTTTTTGCAATTTTCCCAGCGTCACTATTCCGCTTAGAGCATAACACAAAGATGACGAAGAAGGCGATGCAGAGAGGATTTAAGGTTCTTGTTTTTTTTTTCCTTTTTGAATAAGAAGAAAATTGAAAAAGTTTTAGTGGCTAACGAAATGCAAAAATATTCTCTTAAACGTGAAGCTGATTCTGGGTTCTCAGTCCATAGCGAGAAAGCGGATTCTGGCTGAGATGGGATATGAGTACACCATCGTGGTATGTTTTTCTTTATATATGTCTATGGAGATTTTGATTAACTTGTTTGGTGAGATTTTGTACGTAAACTAAGGTTGGCTTGGGATTTTTCATGGTTCAAGACTGCAGACATTGATGAGAAAGCTATTAGGATAGACAAGCCCGAAGATTTGGTTGTGGCTCTTGCGGGAGCCAAGGTGATATTCTAAGCTATCTAGGGTTTTGTAACTAGTTCATATCTTCTAAGCTAATGTATTCTACTTACCAGTTTTTTATGGTAAAATATTATACTTACCATTTTCATGGTGGTAAATTGTATTTGACTAGGCAAATGATATTATATCAAAATTGGGAGGTGAAAGCCAGTTTGCACAAGATCCTCAACCAACTCTATTGATTACTGCAGACACTGTATGTTATAATGCCTCAACATTTTTGGATTAGTATTTGTTCTGTGATTATTTTATTCAAAAAAAATTTATCCTGGTGTTGATGTTATGGTGATAGAGTTTCTTAGGTTGTTGTGTACAAAGGTGTCATTAGAGAGAAACCAACCAGCAAAGAAGAAGCTCGGGAATTTATCAAAGGTTTTGTGCAAGTTGATTGATTTTATGTGTTCTATGATACTAGCCACTTATGATTAAAAGTTGTGTTTGAAATCTACACAGACTATTCTGGGTCACACGGAGGTGTTGTGGGATCCGTTCTTGTATGGAATTTGAAAACTGGAGTTAGAAGAGGAGGATGGGACAAAGCAGAGGTACACAACACAAATTTTTTTCTTGTAGATTCCAATTTCTCCTTCTCTTTTTTCAACTTTTTGTTGTTGTTTCTTTTGTCCAACTTAGATTCCAATTTTTCCTTCTTTGCTCAACTTTTTGTTGTTGTGATGTAGGTTTATTTCCATGAAATACCAGAACAAGTCATCGACGAACTTGTAAAACTCTTCAAAACACTAGTTTTTCTTACTACCAATCTATTGAACCTAGTTTGTTTTAACATATGTTCTTTGATCTTCAGATTGATGATGCAATAACTTACACGGTTGCTGGAGGTGCGATCCTGGAGCATCCCCTCCTTTCACCATTTGTCGATTATGTGGTTAGTGCCCTTGACAAAAGGAGCTCTCGTATTTGATATATAGTTGTTTAGTTCCTTTCTGTTTCAGCAGCATATGATAACACACCACTGAAGGAGTTTGCTTTTTTGTAATGTTGTAGGTGGGAGGAGTTGATACTGTCATGGGACTTCCCAAAGAACTCACAGAAAAATTCATCAACGATGTGTTGTTGTAGCCCAATCCCTTTGATTTATGTAGGAAGGCTTAAATTAATACTTTAGAATCTCTAATCCCATCAATCATATATATTGTAACATAATTTTAAGCATCGATGATGTTTTCGGATTTCAAACTCTTATAAAACTAATTAGAATGTCTGGATTTTTGCAGTTTTAACAATTTTTGAATTTGAGTATAAGCAGACCAACGTGGGTTTTCTAATGTCTCAAACTCTAAAATCTGAATGGTGTATGAATGAACGAACACAACATTGTAGTGATTTAATACTATCTGGGCCAAAACCCAATCTTAAAAGGCCCAAATATTGGTCCAATGAGTGAGGTTGAAACTCGAAGTTTCTCACTAGGAACTTTTTTTTTAAGCAGGCATCTTCAGGGTTTTTGAAGATACTCATTGAGGTTTCTCTTCTTTGTGTTCCTCTCCCAAAACCTAACCGGCGCCATCGATAAACCCTAATTTCTTGGGGGCACTGAGGAAGCAACGATTTGATAAGTTTGGTTGCTTAATCTATGTCGATTGCAAAAGCTTCGGGCTTTGAAGCCCTTGAGAAGCTTATGTCAACTGAACCACCAGTTTTTCTTGCGCCAAGTTCAATATCTGAGGTGGCTCGTACTGCATCTCGGCACCTGTTCGAGAAGTTGAAGCCTTTCAACCCTAAATCTCCATTTGATCAGCTCTTGGTTGATGGGTTTGATGCTGAGCAGATTTGGCAGCAAATTGATATGCAGTGTCAACCGTTGTTGTCTACCTTGCGGCAGGACGTTAAGAGATTTGCTCAAAACCCTAAAGAGATTCGTAAACTTGGGAATTTGGCCCTTCAGGTTTCTCATGAAGATGATGATGTCGATGAGATGGATATGGATGATGATGAGCTAGAAGATACTGAAAGCGAAGGAGATGAAGAAGAGGACGACGATGAGGAAGAAGAAGAAGATGATATAGAGGAAGATGAGGAGGAAAAGAGTGGAGACCATGAAGGAATAGAGGACAAGTTCTTCAAGATTAAAGAATTGGAGGAGTTTTTGGAGGAGGGTGAAGCAGAAGAGTATGGACTAGACTACAAAAACAAGAAGGGGGTAGCAAAGAGAAAGAAACAAAATTTGCGCCATGATGATGAGGAGGAGGACGAGGATGAAGAAGAAGATGATGAGGTAAGCACTTACTTCAGTGTTCAAGAATATAAATTGGAATGGTTTATTACAATTAGCTCAGTTTTTCTCTCGATTGATCTCTAGTTTGGTGCTTTTGCTGGTGGTGATGACGAAGAGGCAGATAAATTAGGAAAGGCAAGGTATGGTCTCTATGCTCTCTTATTGGACAATACACATACCACTTTGTATTCAAATCAGCTGCAATTTTTTTCCTTGGGTTTGGAGCAGTATCGCTGTCGATTTGTTCTAAGATTGTTTTTCCTAGGTATGATGATTTCTTCGGCGGCAAAAAGAAGGAGACAAAAATGAAGTTAAAAGACTTAAGTGAAGATGATGAAGCTGAATTAGAAAACCAAGTACTGTGATGCGTAACTTATTCATGTCATTGTGATATGTACTAACTTCAATTCTAATTCATTAACTAATTTTTCTTCGTTTAGGGTGAAGTAAAGCTCTCTACCCATGAAAAAGAACGAATAAAGCTTCAATCCAAGATTGAACAGATGGAGAAAGCAAACTTAGATCCTAAACACTGGACAATGCAGGGCGAGGTAGCCAGCCATGTTTTTTTCTGATGTTTACTGTAAATTAAGAATCTAGCTTTCTGTAACAAATTTTTTTGATGATTTTTCTTGTTAAAAGATAACTGCTGCAAAGAGGCCAAAGAACAGTGCTTTAGAAGTTGATTTAGATTTTGAGCACAATGCCAGGCCTGCTCCTGTAATCACAGAAGAGGTTACAGCCTCACTTGAAGATTTGATCAAGAGCAGAATCATTGAGGTAACACTTGTGGCAGTAAAATAACAAAGGTCTCTTTTCTTCTCTCCCTTTTTGCATAACTGATCTTGTGACTTCTTAGGCTCGTTTCGATGATGTTCAACGAGCACCAAATATGCCCACTAAAGCGAAAAGAGAAGCCAAGGAAATGGTGAGTTTTATTGAAGAACTATTATCTCTGCCCTATTTTTTGTTCTGGTTTAATAGTTGATGACTAATAGTACAATTGGTTTGTTACTTTTGTGAATATGCAGGACGATAGCAAAAGCAAGAAAGGTCTTGCCGAAGTTTACGAGGTTTATATGAATTACATTATTTGTTTGCTATTTCGTCTTTTTTAGAGAGATAACCGAACTTACAAATGTTATTTTTGGTCCATTTGGTTATTTGTAGGACGAATATGTTCGGCAGGCTAATCCAGCTTTTGCGCCGACAACTTTCTCTGATGAACTAAAGAAAGAGGTTCCAACTTGATTTGATTCTAATACTTCTTGGGTTTTTGTAATTACCTATCTGTCTTCTTCTTTCAATGTCAGTCTCTATATGACTATATCACATGCTCTTACTTGTAAATATTAAATCAGGCAAGCATACTGTTCAAGAGACTATGCCTAAAGTTGGATTCTCTCTCCCACTTCCACTTCACACCTAAACCGGTATATTTATCGCTCTGAAATGATTATCACCTCGTGTGTTTAAATATAGCTGTTTTGGACTAAACTAATTTCTGTTTTTTTCTCCCCCAAAACTTTCAGGTGATTGAAGAAATGTCTATACAAACAAATGTTCCGGCCATAGCAATGGAAGAGGTAATTCAGTTGTT
Organism: Capsella bursa-pastoris; assembly: GCA_036452645.1. NCBI lineage: Eukaryota > Viridiplantae > Streptophyta > Magnoliopsida > Brassicales > Brassicaceae > Capsella > Capsella bursa-pastoris. The sequence goes on from CP144192.1 coordinate 9,400,265, forward strand.
TTCTCAAATCCTTCCTTTATTTGTTAGGGAATCGGGATCGGGGCACCATCGTACTTAGCAACTTCTTCCATGTGTACTGCGTAGGTTGCGCCTGTGGCAGTCTCAGATGCGGCAATGCTTGCCCCAGAGGAAATATTTTCCGGGAAAGGTGACATTAAGGACGAGTCTGAGCTTACACAGGAAGAGAGAAAGAGAAGGAGAGCTAAGAAGAAGAGAAAGTTTAAGGGTAAGGATGTGAATATTAAAGAGGATACTCGGTTGGTAAAAGCACAAAATCTGACTGCTTCTTGTTGCATATTAGACACATAAACTCTTACCTTTTCACTTTTGAAACAGCTGAATCTGCAAAAGAACCAGTGAAAAAAGCGCGGGATGAAACTACCGAAAATCCTAAAACTGGTATTTTTCTGTGCTCGTACATTGTTGAGAATATTTGAAATCAGGAAATAATTGAACGTTGGTTACCCTTACGAAGTTACAGGCAATGAATAACGGTGAAGAAAGGAGAGAGTTACTGAGACAAAATGAAGATGAGGAGATTTCAGGCAAGAGCATTGCTACATGATATGTGATAAATCTGAACATATACAGCTTCAAGATTAGATACAAGAAGAGTTTGGATGTGAGAAATATTAAAACTTTTTACCGGTTTAAGGAAAGGCGAGAGATACTGTTCGAATCAGTGAACTTGTCTTTCACACATTTGAGTTTGATTGTATCTTATGCGGTTTTGTTGTATACTTTGATATGAGTAGCTTTTCATTCTTGTAAGAAAGAATTACTTAGATAGACTACATTTTAAGTGTATTGACTAGAATCTACCAATTTTCTTTTTAAATTCTTAGATGTTTGTCGAATTTTTTAAATTACGGGAGTACTTTTTTTACACGTTATAGGAAAAAACTAATTACGAAAAATGTCATCGCCACATAGGACAAAAAGGCGCGTGTTTTCGGACCAACGGCTGACTTACGATCATAACTCAGCCAACAATTACGGCTGACTAATAACTCAGCCAGAAATTTGGTTGAGTTATGTTTTCGACACGGCTGACTTAACTTTCTCTGGTTGGCTGAGTTATCGACAACGGCTGAGTTATCAAATGTCGTTACGGCTGACTTATGTTTCAGAGACATAACTCAGTCGTAATTGGCTGACTTAACGGAAAACTCAACCATGTTACGGCTGACTTATTGACGAAAGATTTATTACTAATATAGTTTCCAGTTACGACTGACTTATTTTACGTTACGGCTGACTTATTGACGTTGTGGCTGAATTTGGCAGCTTAAAAAACATTTTAGTAATTACTTAAATATTTTTCATGTTGTGGCTGATTTAAGTTGAGTTGATGGCTGATTTATTTTGGTTGAGTTACATATTTGTTTGGTGGCTGACTTACGACTTCAAATGTATAGTTCCACGTCATCATTCCATGTCATCATCGAGGGAAATACGAAAGGTCGCCCTCTTTAAACCCTGTTTTTTTTTCTTTTCTTACACTCTGTTCTTTTTTACCTGAGTTCTTCACCTCTTCTTCATTTTCGTACATGGATCACCCGGTTCAATTAATTGTTGTGTCTGGTAATTGGGCAAAGAAACAGAAATATGTATTTAACGCCAACGATAGAGGTTGTAGAGTTGTGCAGGTAGATGCAGAAACAACACACGAGAAGCTAGTGAAATTGGTTCTTGATGACTACGGATTGGATGAGTTGAGCCATAAGGCAACGATGAGCTACATGCTCTCGTACAAGGCTATGAATGTCGCATGATACTCCCCCAGTATATGTCTCGAATGATCGACAGTTGCAGTGTTATCTAAACCTATTGAGAAACGATCAACTACGACTTTTTGTTGAGTTTGCGAAGACGAAGGACGGATCGAATGGAAGGACGAAACGACCACGATAGAGGATAGAGGATTTGATGGTTTATGTTATGATTATAGTGAAAACCTAGAAGATGAAGTCAATGACGATGAAGCAGAGTACGAAGAAGCAGAGGAGGGAGAAGAAGAAGACGAATTTTTAATCGGATTTGACTTTTTTGACGACTTCGATGGTGCGTCATCTGATGATGATAACTTTATTGTATACGACGAGCATCAGGAGAACGATGAAGATTTACCGGCTCCTACTCAAAACAGAGCTCATAACTTTGGCAAAGTGGGATCGATTGGGAACTCGGAGTCTTTAAGGGTGGAGAAACGACTGAAACTTCTTGCGGTGAAAGATGGATTTGATTTTCAGTACTAACATCAAATACGACTGTAGTGAATATTACATGTTGGGTGAAGGATGTCTTTGGAGAGTTCGTGCATCTACACAAGGAGATGAGCCTGGTTTTATTGTTCGTATATACGACTCGATACACACATGTTCTATGACGGAGAGGTCTAATCGATCCAAACAAGCAACACCTGATGTTTTGGGAGTTCTTTACAGGGACTTTCTTGGTGACATTGGTCCGTTAGTTAAACCTAAAAGTGTTGGAATTATCATCAGTAAGCATTTTAGAATAAAGGTAATTACGGCTGAATATATCTTTACACTACGGCTGAGTTATATCCATTACGGCTGATTTATCTTTACTTGACGACTGATTTATCTTTACTTGATGGCTGAGTTATTATTACGTTACGGCTGATTTATATTTGAGTCACGACTAAGTTTTCTTTCCTTTACGGCTGGGTTTTCATTCCTTTACGGTTGAGTTATCATTAGGTTACGGGTGAGTTTCGTTCCTTTACGGCTGAGTTTTCATTTATGTTTCGGCTGATTTTAAATACATTAGCTGACTTATATCTAGTTATGGCTGACTTATTAATATGTTGGTGCCAACAGATGGATTATTGGAAGTCATACAAGACGCTAAGGTTTGCAAGGCAGATCGATATGGGAACTCCTGAGGGAAGTTTTGGAGAATTGCCTTCCTACCTATACATGATAAGACAGGCAAATCCGGGTACAATAACGCGTCTTCAAATTGATGAGTGTGGTAGATTCAAGTATGTCTTCCTTGCTTTTGGTGCGAGTGTTGCTGGGTTTGCTTACATGCGGAAAGTTGTTGTTGTGGATGGTACGTTTCTTCACGATAGTTACAAAGGGACGCTTCTAACACCCCTCGCTCAGGATGGAAATTTCCAAATTTTCCCAAATTTTCAACATGGAGGTCGTTCCGCCTTTGCCAGGACATGTTCTTCACGAGATTCACGCGATTCTTGCCGGACCTGGTCGAGATGATCTTCCCTTTCTAAACCCTGTTGTGGGTATATATGATGTTTTCAGCGACAAAAAGACCTATGTGGTTCAAGTTCCATCATTTCCTCTTCCAAGCGATCGAGTCTATACTTCGTCAGAACTGACACCACGAGTGGCCGACTTATCGCTTGATTCCCACCCACTTTAAGATACGATGGTTTAAAATCCTCCTGGTAAGCACCATGTTTTTAGCATTTTCATTCATATTGTTCTTTTCTCTTCACCTACTTTTTTTCTTATATGTAGCGCCAATACAACTGGGATCCAAACCAAACGTTAATCGTTTGGCAGCATTTTAATTTGGATGCTAAATCAAGTTTTTGTTGGCAGATGCGTGCGCTGAGGAAGATATGGGCGAGAGGTGACGATAAGCCCGAGTAGTTGAATCCAATGGTTTTGGGCAAATTTGGTGGATATGTTTCAAGAATTTGGTCAAGACGATCTCGGATGGAGATATTGAATTCCAACAACTCTTTGCTTATGAATGATTTGAATGTTGTTTCCTATGTGTTCTCAATTTCTTTGCTTTTGAATGTTGTTTCTTATTTCTGAACTTCTTTTTGAACTTCTTTGTAATCCAAAACAACTATCTTTTCTTTTGAATCATGTTGTTTCCTCTTTTATTTATTTTATCAATTAACCAATCCTCATATAACCTGCTAATAATGCGAATAACTCAGCTGTTACATGAACTCATAAATCAGTCGTTACATTCGAATAAAACATAACTCAGCCGTAACAGGCGTATAACTCACATTTATAACTAAGCCTTTAAAGCCGTATAACTCAGCCGTTACATAACTTATAACTCAGCCATAACATAGAATAAGTCAGCTAAACCTCAAATATGCATTATGTCAATTTGTTGTTATAATCAAGTTATGAAATCACATAAATACTAAGTTTAAATATGATACAATCATTTTACCATATTATTCATCAATATTTTAGACTTTGTTGGATACTTTTCAAAAACTATCTAACAACATCGTTATATTCCTATACCCTAAACTAGTTTCTAGTCATAACCAGCACTACATAATTTGAATTGGTTGTAATTGTGGATTTTTTGTTTTTTTCAAAATTATAAATCTTACCTTGCATATTTGCTGCAAAAATATATATTATATGTTATATCCATATTATAATTATATAATTGTTAATTATAATTTAACTCATAACTCAGCCGTAACTTTGCGTTTAACTTAGCCGTAACTTTCCGTGTAACTCAGCCGTAACGTTTTGCGTAACTTTGCATAACTCAACTGTAACTTAGCCGTAACTCAGCCGTAACATAATCAAAGCTCAGCCTAACCCATTTTCATTAAACATGACAAAGAACTCTTTAAATTGCTGGTTAAACAACACAAATTACAACATAATCAGTCTAAACATGATGAAACATGATGCAAACAACAATTACATTCTTTCCCATAGCCATACAATTGCGATTCCTATTACAGAGAGTAGACAAATTATCTTAAAAGTTGTCTTACCCATATCATCCTCAATCTTCTTCATCAATTTTTTCTCAAGCTTCTTACCCAATTCTTCCTCAAGCTTGTCAAATATTTCTTTTTGGAGATATAAATTTTGAGTAACATTATGCCTTAAGTCTGTTACATCTTCTTCTATTCTCTTTACCTTTTCGTCGACCATCTTAATTTCTTCAACCGATGCCTCATCAACCCATTTGACGAAATGCGATTCATTCGGCCTCTACTTAACAAAAAAAAAAATCACATCGATACCCATATGTTAGCAATAAACAATTAAATAAAAATTACTACATTCAAAGCAATCGAGCATCTATAGAAGATACGGTAAGGGTTTTCCTTTGTCTTCGATATGTATGTGATGATATCGTTACCACACCAACATCCGCAATTCGTCGGAAGATCTGGAGGGTAAGCACCATGTGCTGAACGATATGAACTCGATGAGTAGTCGCTCATTATTAAAAATTGGGAACTGAAAGCCAGAAATCGAAGACAACCCCAGAAATCGCAGGCAAACCCAGAAATCGAAAGAACCCTAATTCCCTAATCTGATTTCTTGATTATGTGTATAAGGAAGAAGAAAGAATAAACGACGTCGTCTGGGTTAATCTCGACCAACCCACGAATTTAATTTACGATAAGTCAACCAAACCTCAAAATCTGTCTAAGTAATAATTCGGCCAAACCTCGAATCTCAATTTCATAACCATAACTCAGGCGTAACATTTACATAACTCAGCCATAACGATGTAAAATAACTCAGGTGTTACACTTCAATAACTCAGCCAAACCTCGAATTTGAAATATAAGATTATACATACATTCATGTTATTACACCACTTAGATGAGATGAAATTAACATTTTATTCACTTTAACAATGAATATAATTAAATTAGCTCGTGTTTATACCTTTTAAGACTTAGCTTTACTACAAAGAGATAAATCCCTAAAATGCTTGTCCCATTACTATGCAGATAGTGTAATACACTAACGTAATACAATTATATCTTGCATATTAGTGTTAATTTTATCTTTTATATTACAAAGCTACATTAATATATACTCTAATACCCTAATGTTAAGTTTATTGTTGAATTTAAAATGCTTGTTTATTGTTGAATTTAATATGTCTTTCATAACTCAGTCATAACTATATTCATAACTTAGCCATAACTATATTCATAACTCAGCCATAACTATATTCATAACTTAGCTATAAATATACAACAAATCAGTCATTACAAAAACACAAATCAACCATAACTACAAATATTCCATTATCATAATAAGTCAACGAAAACATAATATTACATAATCTGTCCATACATATTCGGAGCTTCAACCATAATGTCTACTACCATCTTGAGCCATATAGCCTGGATATTTGAATCACATAGACCATCGAAAATTACACCAAGCGCTAGGCATTCCACATATTTAAGAGCGTACACGCCACAATCACCCGAGTTTAGGCTTTAAGGGACCTTGGAGACACTCCTCCTTATGAAGGAAAACATCTTGGAACTATGTGGACGGAGTGAGGGAGGGACTATTGCGTTCAGCATTGCTGGAATCATCCGCACAAACGGCTTAACAGACTTCATGATTCTAGCTTCACTTTCAGGTGTTACGTGTCCCACAATGATATCATATACATCAATATGGCTCTTAATCAGGTTCACTTCTAGCGCCACCCAATGATCACCTCCGGTTTGTATAACAAAATACAGTACATCCACATCTTGTATCCATATCAGACATGTGGGCTGATCTTGCGGCATTTCCCCTTAACAATATTCTCATAGGGTCCATCGAATTTAAACCTTTTTGGTATAGTCTTGAATGTTTCATTATAATCCCGAATGAGTAAAGCAGAAAACCATGGGTCTATTAACGCAATGCGTTTGGTGTGGAATGGGGGAGGGGTCTTCCATGGACCGTTTCCTAAGGAGTCTTATATACGCACCCAAATGCTGTAAAAACAACCATAAAGTAACGTTAAACATTACTCAGTCATAACGTTACTATAACTCAGCCATTACATAACTATAACTCAGCCAAAACATAACTCAGCCATAACTCATAACAAATAACTCAGCCATAACTCATAACAAATAACTCAGCCATAACGTAATAATAACTCAACCATAACTCATAACTCGGCCATTACATAATAATAACTCAGCCATAACGTAAAAATAACTCAACCATGACATAATAATGTAAAACTTACTTCATCCTACAGCCATCCATACTTATCGTTCGTATCTGGCCAATCCTTTATTTCAGTGATGAGGATCTTATAGAATTCAATGTCAGGTGTTGATTTGCCATGTGGGATACCCCTAAAAAAAACACACTTTAATATACATAGATAGGGTAAAGAAGCAGTAATCAACTGGATCATAAGTATGAAGGACATACTTGTGTGGACTTAAGTAATCCAATACTCTCTGCAATTTGGCCGAATCAGCAGGGGCGAGAGGATCATATATTGCAACTGAAGGTACACTTTTTTCCTCATGCACGTAAGTTCGTTATCTCCAATCAATGGAAAAACATGAGGACTTGGCTGTGGATCCAATGCATTCCCATCAGTAGCAAACTTCAAATTTGCTGTCCTTATAGCATTAATCCTTTCATTCCTAATCTTTTCTTCTTCATCATTATCAGATTCAGGTAAGACTTCGAAAGTCTCCAAAGTATTATTGTCTGTGACATCCTCTACATCATTGTCAGTCGCTTTGTTGTCCCCTTTCTTGTCCTCTTTCTTTTCCTCAACCCTCTTACCCTTTGTCTTTTCTTCCTTTCGGATTCTTAGCCTCAGAGGAGGTATCTTACCAACACCTTCCTCACTTCTTCCACTAGATCAGAAGGGACATTTACTTTAACCTGCTTCACATCTTTAGGCTTTATACCTCTCCTCTTTGGCTCCTCTTTCCTCTTTGCTTCAGCTTTTGCCCTCTTCTTTTCCTATACTTCTTTCCTCTTCTGAGCATCTGCTTCTTTTTTCTTCTATGCATCTTCTTTCCTTTTCTGTGCCTCCTCTTTCCTCTTTTGTGCTTCTGCTTCTTTCCTCTTTTGTGCCTCTAAATTCCTCGTCAAAGGCCGCGTTTTCTTAAGAGCAGGAGAGGGAGACGTCTCAATGAAATCAGCAAGATCTTCTTTGCTTGTGATGGCCTCATCGAAATCCTTTTTCAGATCCTTAATGCACCGAGGAATTTCAATGTTTTGAACTACTTCTTCTCCTTCTTCCTGAATTTTCTTCTCCTGCAACTTCATAACATAATAATAAATCAGTCATAATATACAAAAACTCAATCATAATATTAAATAACTCAGCCATAACATACTATAACTCAGCCAAAACATTCAACCATAACATTAAACAACTCAGCCAAAACAGAAGTATAACTCAGCCATAACATAAAACAACTAAGCCAAAACATTTCATAAGTCAGCCATAACGTTAAGACAACTCAGCCATAACATTAAATAACTCAGCCATAACATACTATAACTCAGCCATAACATCAAACAACTCAGCCAAACCATTTCATAAGTCAGCCATAACGTTAAGACAACTCAGCTTACTGGGGGACTAGTAACAGAGTAGTCTTGGCTTGACTGTTTCCGTTGAATTTCAGGTGTCTGTTGTTCTGTTTGTTTCCCAAAAGCATCCCTAATTTTGATATTGGGGATGCTCTGGATTGGTAATGGCTCTCTATCAACCATGTTTTTGCCAGTTATCAGACCAGTTAGGCCTCCACCAGTGGCAACACAGGAAATGACGCCTCTCATCTTACTGAATTCATTATCAACATATTTGAACTTTTCAGCCAGGTTCCCCTCTAGTCTATCTTGTCTACCTTCAAAGCTGTCAAACCTTGAGTTCATTTTAGAGACCATATCCACAAGTAATTTAAGTGACGCCTTTTCACCAGCAACGTCCTCCTCACTATCAGCCTGCAAAACATACACAAAAATTGATAATTAAAACGAGAAAATCTATGGCAATATATATGACTATATAACATATAACTTACCTTTACTTCACTCTTCTTTTTCTTCTTATTCTTTTGTTCAGTTACATTTATTCTCTTTTTCTTCTTTTGTGCATCTTCTGCACCAGAATCACCACCCTTCTCGACTTTCTACTTCTTAGCGGGAGATTTGGACTCAACCGCTGCTCTAACATTTCCAGCTTTCTTCTTCTCATTCGCTTTAAAATCCCAAAGACCTTTAACAAACACTTCCTCATGTATGTCATTGACCAAGTTGAAAAGTTCTGGGTCTTTTTCTTTTTCTTGATTTGGCCACATATGAAATAGCTCACTTACATCACCCACGCAACTACATAAGAAGACAAACATCAATATTATAACTCAACCAAAATTAAATTATAACTCAGCCATAACAATAGGTATACTCAGCCATAACTAAATTATAACTCAGCCATATCAATAATATAACTCAGCCGTAACTAAATTATAACTCAGCCATAACTAAATTAAAACTAAGCCATAACAATAATATAACTAAGATATCACTAAACTATAACTCAACCATAAGTAAAATATAAGTCAGCCATAACTAAACCATAACTCAACCATAACTATATATAAGTCAACCATTTATAACTCAGCCATAATCTTACCTCACAAGACTTTCTGATATCTTCAGCAATAGCATCATCGAATGCTGCACGTGTACGGGTTCCAGTCCATCGAAGTAACGAAATCTCTTCATTGTCGACTAAATTCCCAAATCGCTCTCCTAAGCATTTTATTGAATCATATGCCCAAGCTTGTAACACGTAAACCGGCCCACCAAGGGTGTACGTACTACCTCTAGGATTCAAGCACTTTACATTATCAACGAGAGTCTTAAATACTACCCGACCCTATGGATAAGCCTTCACGGCTTCATCATCAAAAACTCTTTTTGCAGCTTCAAATGGTATCCTTGAGTTATGATGCACGCAATAAAGTCCAATGGCTAGAATAATCAATAGCCCCAACCATTTGCGCTTCTCAACAGACCATGTCCAGCACACTAATAATCCTGCAAGTAGCTCATCATATGTTGGACCTTCCCCACCAGGCACTTTCAATTCTTCTGTTAAGAATTGTTTGTAGTCAACTGAAGGTTCAAACTTTTCTGATGGAGTTGGATCTATGTTTAACCCAGTGAGGTGAGCAAATTCATTCAAGCCAAACCTTATGATCATTAATACTAGAATAGCTGTCAATAATGATGTGGCAATTTTGGGTATGACGTGGCAATTTCGGGTATGACGTGGCATGTCGGATCTGACATGGCAATCTTTAAGTGAAATATGACCAAGGGTGTTTATTGTAGTTACACTCAACTCACTAAACATATAAGGAATAAAAAAAAGATTTGTCTGTTTAAGGAATAAACATACAATTGTGCTCTATTTAAGTAATTTTTTCTTCTTTTAATTGATGGGAAAAAATTCCATAACTCTCAAAACCAAAGCAACTCTAATTCAAGCAGCTAGAACTGAAAGCAAATGATAAACAAAAAGATAATAGCTACGAATTCTAAGATAACAAGAGTGCAGTTGAAAAAGAATAACAATCGATTTTGCAGAATGAGTCACTGCTTGCTTAGCTGGAAAGAGGTTTCTTTGGAGATCCTCCTAGGCTTGTTCATTGACTGGCCATATATGAAGTTTCTTGTGATAAATAAATAACACGTGTCATACATGTCACTGCGGTAGACAATTCAAGATCAACAAAGATCTAAAATAACAACAAAAACTGATCCATGCACATTCATATTGAAAGCACCTTGCTTATCTAACATGTTATTTGATTAGGTATTATTATCCATAATGCCAGTTTTTGGCCTAAAATAATCGAAAGTGCCAGTTTTTTCTTGGGTTTCTAAGGGGTGCCACATACAGTGTAAAGGCTGTGGGCGAATGGAAAAAATTACCCTCAGCCAATAAAAGAATAATTCGCGTGGGACATGTTTCCGACAGCGACAGAGAGCATTTAATGAAAGCTAAAATCCAAAGAATAATTGGTTAAATGGATGATTAAAGAGGAAAACAAGCAAAAAAACAAGATCTGAGTGTGTTTTAATGGAGGATAAGTGATATAGAGATTTTCTGGAATAGGTGGGTGCTGGAGAAGGAGAAGAACCATATTTCCAAGTTTGAAGCTGTATTTATAGAGAATTTCGGACTAATTATTGTCCATCAATCACGCATCGATGACTTCAATTGTGTGTTTTCGAGGGGTTCACTTGAGTTTTCATTAGCTTCAGTTTTGTCTATCGAAGATCTAGGTTATGATGGACAACATAAAAATAATTAATGGGGGTGGTTAACGGACAACACTTGTTTCCGGGTTGAGTACATGTCTATTGACCTCCACCGTAGGTACAATGGACATCAGAGATCTAGGTGGACAACATGAATGATGGACGAGTCATAAAACAAATGAAATAATTAACTAGTAGACGAGTTGATATACCAAAAATTTAGTCTATCAAAAACTTACATGACAAGTTCTTATTTCTTTATGGACAACACTTGTTTCTGTCTCGAGTATATGTCTATTTCTCTCTGTTTCGAGTACAGTGGACACTGGATGTTTATGTTGTGATGGAAAATAAGAATGACAGAGGAGTTAGTAAAATAAATGACAAAATTGATGGTAGACCAGTTGTTACGTGACAGATCTGGTCCATCAGAAACTTAAATGAGGGGTTCTCGATGGACAACACTTGTTTTCGAATCGCGTACATGACTTTTGTGGTACGGTCGATATGATCAATGGTACGACCGCGGGTCGGTGACTGGGCTCAGAAACCGTCGGAGCTTTTGATAGAAGGTTTCGGGTGGAGAAAACCCTTCGTACAAATGAAGGAATCCTCGATATGGATATGTGTGGATCGATTGTTGACATGTGAGCTATGGAAAGAACTCACGATACGGTCGAGCTTGAAGATTAACGAAACCCGGTTCAAGAATCTTCAAGGATTTTCGATCTCTAACCTTCACGGCTTCGAGAGAACGAAGAAAGACGCAAGAAAGCAAACATTTTCGATAATTTATTCAAGCGTATCGATTACAATCGAGAACTTTATCCTTAAATAGACAAGTCATCGAGAAAGTGAGCTTAAAGTTTCCCTAGACACGTAGGTCATTAAGTTCCACACGAAATAAAGGAGAAAGCGCGTTTTCTAACGGCTCTCTCGGCAAAAGGTTAAATGGTCGAGAAACTCTCGGTAAAAAGTGAAACGACCGAGAATTAATCGAGAGAAAAGAAAAGGGATCGATAAACATCGATGAAGAATGCTTTACTGGTGGTGGATGCCTTCTTGGAGATTGGATCTTCACTTCCTCGGCTCCGAAGCTTGTCTACTAACGTTTCCAAGCCATGAGTCGAGTGGGATCGAAGTGGAGATGCATTAAAACCCCTTCGGTAAACCCATTTGGGACAAACCCAAAGTTAGGAAAAAGAGTACAGCTTGTACTAACGTCTTGGGGCTGTCTTCACTCGAGCGTGGAGGTAAAGACACACGAACTAAGCTTCCCAAAGTTGGTTGTGATCGAAGGTTCCTCGGTGGTGATGCGTTCCACGAACCTTCGGTGAGAAAGATTGAAGCTTGGCTTGTTGGATGGATGATCGGTGAAGATGTCCATGAGATGACCTCGCCTTGCTCCTCTTGATGATCCTTGAAGGTGTCTTGAAGTGTTGAAGTCGCATTGTTGTCCTTGGGTTGGTCGATGTTCGATGACTTTGCCCGAACGGATGGTGGATGCGGCCGGACGGATAGTGCTCTCGGACGGACGGACGGCGACCTCGGTGACTCGATGTCCGGGATCACATCAACATTATTAAGCTTATAAGGACAACGTTAAATAGGTTAGATGGACCAAAACCTAACTTGGTGAACAGAGCAGTCTACCGTTCTGGGTACAGTAAAACCACCGCCATTGTAATTGAATCAATGGGTGAATCATCAATTTCTTCCTCCACTGTAATGTTGAAGAAATCAGTGAATCGCTAGAAAAAGAGAGGTTGGAAGAAACTTAAAAGTTTTCATAGCTTTTTGTATTATGTCTAGTCAAAAATAAAATAAAAGATAAAACTATGTTTTACTTGAACATGGGTGGAAGTGTATTTTAAAATTGGCCCTGTGGCACCCAGGAAAAGAGTAAAACGAAAACGGCAATGAGTAAAAACTTTAGTACTGTTCATGTCAATCTAGACAATTTACTCATTTGATTACAAGGTATTAAGATCTACAAAATATTAACAACGTTGTAATGAAGAGTGTCCAAAAGACTTGTTGAACTATCATTATAGTCCATGTATCATTTGATTAATTCATCTTGGGTTCATATAGATATAATACAAACGTAAATTCACATAATACAAATCAATGGAGAGCGAGCATATTAGATTTTAGATGCATGAAGAGCGAGTTGATGCCTAACATATAGAAATAATCACACTTGCTTATTAGAATGAATGCATCTCTGTGAACATTCGCATCAATATGGTACTTTTCGAAAGTGTTAAAATTTTCAGTTGTCATTATGTACTATCATCATAACGATAATTCATGCGGTAATGGTTGAAAGAGTGTAGACACTATACAACTTAAAGTCAAAATAGTTTTCAACATTGCTTGAAAGCGGTAAATTGGTTTCTCCTCAATCATTATATTTGTTGTAAATACGTTTATACACAAAATAATATTTAATGCTCATATACGTAATTATTATGTATATGGAAAGTAAGTTATCTACGGAATCGTGTAAACAAACAGGATTATGTCTAATGTTCTCCTCATTCATTATGTTTCGTTCATATTTTACTAGGTTCGGACCCGCACTACAGCGCGGGAGAAAATATTTACATTTATATAATTTTTTACGATTTAAAATATATTATATTTTAATTTTATTGTAGTGCAGTCGATTAGGGTGAATTCTATATTTTTTTAATAATTTTAAATAAAATAATAAAATGAAAAAGCGAACAAATGATAATATATTGAGTTTTAATACAATAAAGAAAAAATAAAAAAATGAAAATTTAACAGCACGAAAGAATATTCAGAAATAGGATACCTTATTATGAAGCAATATTGAACTCCCTCTCCGTGGTGACGGCGGGGCGACTCTGGGGTTTACACCCGACAATGAGATGGTGTCACGGGAAGATTTGGTTGTGGTCATTATCGGTTTTAATTCGGATTAGATCTTCGGATCTCTGTGTTTGGAAAGGTGTATCCTCGGGAATAAGGATATGTTTCGGCTTTTACTATGGAGATCCTCAAGGAGAAATCGACGGGATCTTGGGAGGCACAGTTTTGGCAGTAGCGTTGTTCGCCTTAGCAACTGTCTTTAAAGGCGGATCTATATCTGGGATTGAATCTATGGGATTTGGGCGTTTAAGGAATAAGGAGAAATCAAGATCAAGATGATTGAGAATCGGATCTTCCTAATTGAAGGTGGTCGCTTTGATTCAGTGAGTCATAGAGATCGGATTGTGGTAATCAGAAGATTCAGGAAGGTTTTTACTGGGCGGATCGGGTTCGCAACCTAGGTCCTAGAGTGGTTATTTGAGGTTGTTTATGTTCATTACTCGCAAGCTTTGGCTTTCTTCGGTCTAGTTTTTTCTCTTTACAATTCGGTGATCGAGTTTTCCTGTTCCCTGAGACTATGTCGCAGAGCAATCTCTTGAAGAGTGGTGGTTCGAGCAAGAGGCCGATGAAGGTAGTGCCGAAGAGGAAGATTAAAATCCCAATGTTCGACAACACGGCTTTGATTGAGGTGTACTCTAACACGGTCATAGGGAGGTGCATGAATCAGCGTATGCAAGATATGAAGACTTTTCTCTTCATGCTCCCAAGTATTTTGCAAATGGAGGAGAAGATTGTGGATGCAGATCTCGGGCTCAGACGTTTTCAATTCTATTTTGAGAACAGTAGTGACATCGAGGAGGTGTTGAAAATGGAACCATTCCATTTTGACTATTTGATGGTGGCTATGGTCAAGTGGGAGCCGTCTGTTGACTATGCGTATCCGTTGGCGATTACGTTTTGGATCCAGATCCTAGGGTACCTCTTCAGTACTGGGTGGATCCCACGTTTCGGAGCATTGGTGATGATCTTGGGCACTTTCATGAGGTCAATATAGATGGGGGGAGTGAGGGTGGTAGTGGATGGGTACAAGCCACTTTGCTTCGAAATGGAGGTCGAATTTGGGACTGACGAGGAGACATCGGTCACGCTGAGGTACGAGAGGTTGTTTGGGTACTGCCGGATCTGTTTTAGCATGTGTCATGATGAAGCGCATTGTAGCACACTACATCCGGAGGCTCCTTGTGAGTCTGCTGATGATTAAGGAGGGTGTCGCAACCACACCTACCGAGGGGATCTAGCGACTAACCGCATGCATGGAACCGACAATGATTCCAAGAATCATGGTTTAGAAAAGGGCAAGGCTAGTGGAGAGGAGAGAAAAGGCGATGGCTGCAAGCATCAGCAAGGTGCACAACATGGTGGGCATCGGTCTCGGTCTGGTTTCTATTATGGCGAGTTATCTTATCGGTCACGGCGGTATAATAATGCGGGTAAAACAGACGAGCAAAGGAGGAGCAATGTGGAGACTAAGGTAGGGGCTGTGAAGAAGCCTCATAAGCAGCTAACGGTGTCGATTACAGCCAAACAAATCTATAAGTCCCTTTTCCAAGAGTCGGATGCTGAAGAGTCGGTACTAGCTGAGTCGGTGTCCATTATTGTGAATAGTTTGGCTTTGGAGCCCATTCCAGCGGTCCAGTTGGGCAGTGAAACTGTGGCGATGGGAACGGAAACGGAGGGAGATCGGGTATTGGTGGGAGCCGAGCAATCTCAGGTGGTGGACATGGTGGAGAGTTTTCAGACAACTGTTGTGGGACACGACACTAATGTCGTGGTACAAATGGATGCGGATATGGGTCAGTCGTGCGGTGATGCGTTTCCTGGAGGTTTAGAGCTAATGGTTTCTTCTGGGGATGGTAGTCTCGCACTGGATGGGCCCAATGGGCGTTCCCTAGTTGTGGTCACAATGTCTGAAGGAGCCATGGATCCAGAAGAAAGTTATGCTGTTAATGGGCCTATTCCTAATGGACTCGCTTTGGCTGGTTCTGCAGGTCCAAGATCTGTCACAATTAGGCCGGTCACAAGTGGGCCTGCTATTGATGCATTACCTAGCAGTGGGTCGGTAGTGTTAGAGCCCGTTCAGGATGCGATTGTTCCAGTTCAAGCGGGGGTGGGGATTGACAGGGTCCGTCGAGGTCGGCCAGCACTGCCGGTTGGAGCGAGCTCCAAGAAAAGACTTGCACAATTGATCACCTCGCCAAGGAAACGCGCGGTGCCTAAGAACACGGTATCCCCCGGTGGAGAGGATAACCTCAAATTTCGCGAGGCGGATAAGGGTGGACAAGGTGGACCAAAACCACCAAAACCAAAGAATGTTAAATGAAGGTTCTTAGTTGGAATTGCCAAGATTTAGGGAATAAGGCAACCATCGGTATCTCCGGGATCTATGGAAATGTCATAGACCGGATTTTTTATTTCTTTCGGAAATAAAACAATTGTCTTCTTTAATTGAAAATTTTCAAGGTCATTTTGGTTATGATAGTCTAGTGAAGGTTGATCCTCTCGGTTGTAGTGGGGGTCTCGTCCTTTTCTTTAATAATAATATTAATAAAGTTTCCGTTTTATTTCAATCCAATCAAATCATTGACGTGGAGACGGTGTTTAAGGGTACAAAGATACGCTTATCCTTTGATTACGGTGATCCAGTTACAAGAAAAAGGGATATGGTTTGGGAACGGTTAACTCGTATCGGTTTAAACAGGTCCACTCTTTGGTTTGTGATTGGGGATTTTAATGAACTTATGGACCGGGGAGGTAAATTATGGCATGCCTCATCCTTCCTTGAATTCAATTCTATGATTAGAAACTGCGGGTTTATTGAATTCCTGTATATTAGTGATTGGTTGTCATGGCGGGGATGGCGTGATAAAAACCCATTCAGTGCCGCCTAGATAGGGTGCTTGGTAATAGGGATTGGCATGAGCTGTTTGCAGATACGATTGTGGAATACCTACCTATGATTGGTTCGGATCACAAACCGATTATAGCCTCTGTTGCGGAAAAAGTTTGGAGACAACGGTGCTTTATGTTTGATAAACAGTGGGTTGGCAAAGAGTGTCTAATGGAGGCTATTGGTGAGGGTTGGAGTGAGGAACCGGGCCGGGGTAACAGAACTTTTATGGAAATTGTTGGCGGTCCATTTCTCAATGGCGTAGGGACCAAACATCTTATGGGAGGGACGTGCTTGAGGATTTAAAAGGAAAATTGGCGGCTGCCCAGGCAGATGACACGAGTCTACCCACGATATTTATGATCTATACTCTAGGTTTCGTGCGGCATATCCGGATAAGGCACCAGGATCGGATGGGATGACAGTAATGTTCTATCAATAAGCATGGCATGTGATTAAAGAGCATTTGGTTAATCTGGTAAATTCTTTTATGGAATCAGATGTTTTTGATAAACAGTTGAATCAAACAAACATATGTCTGATTCCAAAGGTGGACAGACCTACTAACATGACAGAATTGTGTCCTATTAGTTTATGTAATGTGGCCTACAAAATTATTTCTAAAGTTCTATGTCAACGTTTAAAGACGGTTCTACCAAGGCTTATTTCGGAAACCCAGTCTGCTTTTGTTCCAGGAAGACTAATATCGGATAATATTTTAATAGCTCAGGAGATGTTTCACGGGCTACGGACTAATCCATCCTGCAAGAGTAAATTTGTGGCTATAAAGACGGATATGACAAAGTGGAATGGATTTTTATAAAATGGTTACTTCGTAAATTTGGGTTTTCAGAGAAATTGATTTCGTGGATTATCTACTGTACCACCTCAGTGGAGTACATAGTTCTTATTAACGGTCAGCTCCAAGGGTCGATTTCTCTGGGAAACGGTCTTAGACAAGACAAGGTGATCCCTTGTCCCCGTACCTATTCATTTTATGTTCAGAGGTGTTAGTTGCATATATAGAAAGCGGAGAAAGATAAATTACTAACTGGGATAAAGGTTGCAAACAAACGTCCCACAATCTCACATTTGTTATTTGCGGATGATAGTTTGTTTTTTTGTAAAGCTACCAAAGAACAATGTGCGGTTATTCTGAAGATCCTGAAGGCATATGAGAAGATTTCAGGACATCAGATTAATTTCGATAAATCATCATTACAATTCAGTCATAAAGTGGAGGAATCAATCAGAAAGGAAGTCCAGGAAACTCTCGGTATTGTTAAGTTAGGTGGGATGGTTTCATACCTTGGGTTACCGGAAAGTCTGGGGGTGCTAAAACACAGGTTTTCTCTTTCGTCCAGGACATACTAAACAAGCATATTAACGGGTGGTTGGCTAAGCTACTGTCAAAAGGTGGTAAGGAGGTTATGATTAAATATGTGGCGGCAGCACTTCCGACTTATGTGATGTCGTGTTTTTGGCTCCCAAAGTTGATAAAATTGAAACTGACTAGTGTAGTGGCAAAATTATGGTGGATCTCAAACGGTCAATCGGGAGGTATGTCTCACTGATTTATTCTCTACCAATTGGGACTAGCCTTGTGGATGACTTTTTGAGATGGCATTTCACCAAAAATGGGAAATATACGGTTCGATTTGGTTACTAGGTGGCTAGAATGCCGGATTCACACTTACCTGGTGTGATAGTACAGGGACCAGATATTATTTCTTTACTGGCAAGGATTTGGAAGATACGGTGCCCTCCTAAGATTCAACACTTTATGTGGCAGGTATTGACAGCTTGTATCTCAGTTTTGGTCAATTTAAGTCAGCGAGGGATTATGTGTGATACTAGATGTGCCCGGTGTGGGTATCTACTGGAAACGGTGAACCATGCGATGTTTGGGTGTCCACATGCTTGTCAAACATGGGCTGTTGCAAACATTCTAGTGGGGTCCATTGGTTTTCCCACTGAATCAGTAATTTGCGAATATGGATTACATGCTCAACTTGACGGAGTTGGGCGAATACAATTTTACTCCATGGTTGTTGTGGTATATTTGGAAGGCTAGAAATGAAAAAGATTTTGCAAATCTGGATAAGTGTCCATTGGATGTAGTCAGGTTAGCAAAAGAGGAATCTCGGGCTTGGTTTGACGCACAGTTTGAAGACTCCCAAATCTCGGGAGAGGGGCTGACATGGGGTACTGAAGGGGTTGGCCGACCGAGATTCTTACCACGTCGTTTTACAGTTTACCACTGTTTTATGGATGGGTCTTGGAAGGCTTGAGATAAGTATGTAGGTTTGGGGTGGTATTGTTAACACGGGCAGGATTCTACCACGATGATGGGAGCTTCTAATCTCCGTCGAAGTCTCTCTCCTCTTCATTCAGAAGTAGAGGCACTGGTGTGGGCGATGCGATGTATGATAGGCCATAACTACAGAGATGTGACGTTTTTACCAACTATTTAGACTTGGTGAAGATGGTGTCTTCTCCTCACGAGTGGCCGACTTTTTCTGTTTACCTGGAGGACATCAAAACGGATAGGGAAGAATTTTTTACTTTTTTATCGCTTATTCCTCGTAACTTAAATGTAAAAGCGGATTCCTTAGCACGCAATGCTCACTCTCACCCGCATATTATCAAGTTTGTGAACAATTGCCGTTGAATTGCCTATTTTGAGTCAATTTGATTAGTTTATTGGATGACAAAAAAAAAACAGCACGAAAGAATATTTATCTATAAATTATTCAGTTTGACCATTTTTGTAATAGAAGTAGAAATATAATATCTTCAGAATGAACTTGCGTACACGTTCATATCAATTGACATAACTTCTTGATTCTTGCTATATACAACACAATCGACTTATATCCTTCTCCTATATCGGCAGTCTCCCTGAGCTTCCCCTTACGACCAAAACTAGAAGACACATCACCAACATGAATCTCCACATTCTTTAGTGGAATAAAAGATTAACGTTGAACTATAACGCGAAATCTAGACAACAAATGTTTACTTTGGGTTGTTAATTATTTCTATTAACTTGATTTTATAATGAACCCATGTACTGCTTCCAAACTATTTACAACTAGCATCATTATGTTTGTTGCTAAGAAGCAGGAAACGGGTTGTCTAATGATTCATGCGAATGGTTCTGTCCAATTATGTCTAACCAATGTATTTGATTGATTACAAGTGCTAGAGATACATGAAGAGTGTTTAGAAGAATGTAGAAAGAATTGTTGAAATTTGGTCCTAAATGGGCTAAGAACTCAGAAACATTGCTTTGAAGCAGTAAATGACTTGTCTAGTGTTTTTTGGGGTTAGAATATGCTAGAATACAATTCATTTGATTGATTACAAGTGCTAGAGATGCATGAAGAGTGTTTAGAAGTGTGGAGAAAGACTTGTTGAAATTTGGTCCCAAATGGGTAAAGAACTCACAAACATTGCTTTGAAGCATGAGCCTTTTGGTTCTTAGTTTATGTACTCCTAATAAGCAAGTATGATTATTTCTATTGAAATTTTGGTGTCTAATATAATTATGGACTATCATTACAGCACAATCCTTGTAATCAATTATTGATCAATAATTTCAACATCCAAGAATTATGGACTATCATTCGCATCATTATACATTCGCAGGTAAAAAATGTATTTTAACTTAATTCCAAAACCAATGATATTTGCTACACCTCTGTTGGGTTGACGTATAATTTTTTTTACTATATGTCTAGACATATAGTAAATTGGTTCCGTATAATTGTGGGTTATTAAGTAAACGTATAACAATGGTTATTTATAAGTCCTTCCATGTGCAAAGGACTTAGATATTCGAACATTGTGGAGAGAAAGAGACAGATAAAGAGAAGATGTTATTGAAGGATAAAGATGTTCTTGGAAAATATGTTTGTTTTTCTTTAAAACGTTAAGAAATACGTAGACAAAGGATTGTCTTTATTGTCTACGGTGTTGTCTAACTTTCTTGATGTTTCGTTTGTCTATGGTTTTGTCCACGGTATTGTCCTTGTTGTCCATGGTATTGTTCTTGTTGTCCACGGTGTTGTCTATCTTTCTTGTTTAGTTATCAAATCTAAACCCTAACAACATATTTAAAAACCCAAACCAAAATCATTTTTGTTTAGTTATCAAATCTAAACCCTAAACAGTAATTTAAAAACCCAAACCAACCAATAAAATGCAGAAATGATGTTTATTTACGATGGACATATGGACAGTTAGTCTATGGACATAACTAGTTATATATACGATGGACAAAATCTTATTCGTGGACAAAAAATTACCACCTCCTCGGTCGAAGCAATGTTCGTCGCTCTTGTTTTTCATCGTATGATGGACACAAACTTATTCGTGGACAAACATTTACCAGCTCCTCGGTAAAATTTTAGTTATCAAGTTATTTGATAAAATTTTAAAATATAAACCCTAACAACATAATTAAAAACCGAAACTGGAAAAAAAATTGAAGACGTGGACCAAATATATCAGAACAAGAGGAACAATTTTTTTTTACAAAAGGCAAAACTAACCGATTGGCGACGGTTGGTATTCTTTGGTTTTAGAGTAGATGGGTTGGAGGATTGAGCTCTTTCCTTGATCTACGCCTGAATAGAAAAAGGAAAAACTGTAGATATGCTAGTTAGAGCTTAGGATATGTAAAATTAAACTCGTTTTAACTATGAATCACCCACCGTATGCCGAGTATTAGTTGGGTGGGGGACCGTAGACATTCCAAGGTGTCGAGATTGACGGGTGCTTTCAACAAAATCGTCCATGGGCGCACCTTCATGTGTGGACAAAAGAGAAATTAATGGACATATATTTACAGAAACCAACAACTATAACAAGAATGGAGGAGAGGATGATTGAGAGAATACAAATTTCGTCGCTTTCAAGAAGTTGTTGTGAAGAAGAAAGGGAGAAAGGTGAAAAAATAAAGAAACGGCTAGGGTTAAAGGGAAAAAGAGGAATGGTTATGTTCTTTTTCTTTTCATTTTCTTTTGTTTATTTTTCTTTAGTTTTAAATGTTATTTTATTTGTTTTGTCAGAATATAAGTTTTTATACAATCTCATGTCTGTCTTTTTTGCAGACGCTTGATGGAGGGTATAATGGTCAAAAAAATATACAAAATGTTATATGGGGTAAGGAGGTCTGAGAAATGGTATTTTCAAAAACCTTTTTTGAATTCATGGTAGAGCAACTAAATTTTCCTATAGAATATGCACGCAATTTTTTGATTTTACCGTATCTAATTAAACATTCCATGGTTTCTTCATAAGACCATAAAAACAAACGTTTAAATTTTGGTAAGAATACAATTGCTTATTAGGAGCAATATTGCTTATATCTTTATGCATCTGCTTAAATAATATGAATGCAATATGTACCATAGATTAAAGAGTGATTTACACTTACATCCACTTTAAGAATAAATTGTTGCACATATACCTACTTTCCAATCATAGTATACATTTTATTCTATTTTGCAAATATGCTCAATTTTTGGACCAAAATGCCCTTATGTTTTTTTTTTGTCACATAACTCACTTCTTTGTTTTGGATGTCAAATAATATTATTTTTAGCTTATTTTTCTCCTTTTCTCACTTTTTTTTGTTGTTTTTACTTTAGATATTTTTTTATCAAAATATTATCTATTATTTTTTTGTAAAATAGGTTATGATTATATTTTCCCTATATTTCAAGATGCATTTTGCTATATTCTTATGAATTTTTATATTTTATGTAATCCATCTATAATTGAACATGTGTTCGCTGATAAATGGATGGTCAATTGTGGTATCGTTCATGGATACTTACTTGTGTTTGGTAATCTGAAAACATATGAAATCTTCATTAATAAAAGAAAACTTAAAACTTAAAACATAAAAGGTAAACCTTAATTACCAAAAACAATAACATTAAACCCAAGGTAAACCCTAAAACCACAAACAATAACACTAAAGCCTAAATTCGAACCAATATCCCAAAATCATGAACCCTAAAACCGAGATACTAAAGACTTTAACAAAGAAACCTTATTAATCATTGAAGAATGCCAATGGATAGTATATATGTCAACAATGGACTATATATTATTTTTGATGTAAAATTGAAACTTTTCATGGATCACATTTCGTTTTCAAAATGACAATGAGTTATGTATCACTTTTAGCTTTAGATTCATAAATTTCATAGTTAATTTATCCACAATGTTATTATTGGTCTAATTGGGCAATATATGTCTATTTTTAGCCTAACAAAATGATAACAGAAACGTATAAGTGAACAATCGACTCTATCCACATGATTTTCAAAAACTTTGAGCAATAAACTCTAAACCCAAAACTCAAAAAAATATCCTAAGTCCTAAACCCTAAATCCTTAACTCGATACCCTAAACACTAAATCATAAATATTTTTTTTTTAACATTTTTAAACATTTTAATGAACATCTACGCATATTTTTCAAACAACGAAGCCCATACTAATATATATGATCAAGGTGTTCATATGAAAAAAATCCATAGGGATATGTAATTAGACAATTTTTGTGGGTAGATTAAAAATCGATATCCACAAAATTATAAGACTGGATATTGGATCTAGGAATCGGTTTCCGCCTTGCTTTTGTAATTTTCATCCAAGTATATCCACTAAACTTTGACCATGTGGTTATTAACCCAATTTAGACACGACTACATGCTTTTTGAAATGGCAGATTGTATGCATGATAATATGTCCACTTAGAGTCCACTACGAACATATTATTTATAAAAACTTGGTTAATTAGAGAAAAATTCACGAGTACTTCAAAAACAACAACACACACAAAGTATTGTAAAATTAACCTTATGAATAACTCTTTATGGATAACAAAAAATCCAAAAACTGACCGGTAAATACAAAGAAAAATGGTGGAAGGTCATAAATCCTCTGGGAATTCTGAACCTCCATCCATTTATCCATACGTTTCGTGTAACCAAATTTTGGAACCCGGGAGCGAGTGTTCCACTAAGAGTATTAGTGATTCCGGTCTACTCCTAGAATCCATGAATCTCATAGTGTACATATTTCTAGATCTAAAGACCGTGGCAAAAAATTTTAAACCAGAATCAATGTTGGGTCAAGGAGGAGACGACAAATATTACAAAAGATGGGGTGAAAAAGCTCGTTTTGTTCAGAAAGAAAAAAAAAAGAGAAGAAGAAGAGGCTCAATTACATTTTGAGGTTGTGTGGGTTGTGAAGCCAGAGTTGGAATGTTTTATTATTTTCTATCTTCCTTTTATCCTTTTTTCTCTTTTTGATATATATTTTGCTTGTATGAGAAATTAGAGAACAATTCAATCAAGTTGTTGATTAGTTCAAGGGTTGTTTGGTCATTAAACTCTAAAAAGTATACTGCTAGCAAAAAGTAGGTGTGTGTATATGCAATTTACTGCAGATTAAAACATAGTAATATTAGAATAAGAATTGCACCAAAATGGCAAAGTACCCTTGACCTTTACAATGTCACATCTTGACTAAGTTGGGCCGATGAATGAAAGTGAAGCCCATTTGTAAAACAAATGTCACTCAGCAAACACACAAAACCCTAAAAATCATTTCTGTCATCGGAGGTTTTTGAAATTTTCTCTCTTCCATTTTCAATCTGATGAACCACTAACGATGTCTTTCAGAACTCGAGCATCGTCATGGCCTCGTCTTCTACTTCGCCGGAACCCTAGATCTTCATTTTCCCGTCAAATCTCTACTCTTGATTCTTCAACATCCACATTTCCCAGAAGATTCTCCGGTTACTCCTCCTCCTTCCCTGTAAATCAAACGCCATGGATCTCATCTCAGAGGTACCGTTTCTTCTCCGCAAGCACAATGTCACCATCCGAAGCTGATAGAGTAGTGAGAGATCTTATAGCGGAGGTTGAGAAAGAGAAGCAGCGTGAGAGAGAAGAGAGGCAAAGGCAAGGACTTGATTACAAAGACATTGATGCCGAAGACGAAGAGGATTACTTAGGGATTGAACCGTTTATTGAGAAGCTTAAGAAGCAGAATTTGAAAGATGATGGTGAATTAAACAGGCGTGAAGAGTCTTCAGATTCGGATAGTGAGTTGGATGAGGTTGATTGGGATGAAGAAAGGAAGAAAGAAGATATTTTTAATAAGAAGTTTCAGAGGCATAAGGAGCTTCTTCAGACCCTTACCAAGTCAGGTATATATGGCAATTTCATTTTTATGGCTTAGGATTGGTTTATGGTTGTTTGTGATTCCTTATAAGATTGGATGATTGTTTGGCAGAGACTGTTGATGAGGCGTTTAAGTGGATGACCAAATTAGACAAATTTGAGGATAAACATTTCAAACTTAGACCTGAGTACAGGGTTATTGGTGAGCTGATGAACCGTTTGAAGGTGGCTGAAGGGAAAGAGAAGTTTGTTCTCCAGCAGAAACTGAATAGAGCTATGAGGTTGGTTGAGTGGAAAGAGGCTTTTGATCCAAACAACCCTGCAAATTATGGAGTTATTGAACGTGATAATGTACAAGGTGGTGGTGAAGAAAGAGAAGAGCGTCTTGTAGTTGATGGGTCTAAGGATGAAAATGATGATAATGATGATGAAGAGGAGTTTGATGACATGAAAGAAAGGGATGATATTCTGTTGGAGAAGCTGAATGCAATCGACAAAAAACTTGAACAGAAGCTTTCTGAGCTTGATCATACATTTGGAAAGAAGGGGAAACGGTTGGAAGAGGAGATTAGAGAACTGGCTGAAGACAGAAATGCTTTGACAGAGAAGAAAAGACAACCTTTATACCGAAAAGTGAGTGCATTCTGGATTTGTTCACACCTCTCAGTTATACAATTTTTTTTTTACTGTGCATTAACTAAAAAACCCAAACCATATTTATATAGTGAAATTAGTTGACATAGTTTCGTGATGATCTGTGTTGCATAAGTTGAGTGTCCGAAAGTCTTAAAAATATGCTAGATGTACAGTGGAACAAATTTGCTTCCTAAAATTTGGATACAGGAAGCAATCTTAATATGTTAAGCTTGCTTAGCAATAGAGCTTTGCTGGAGGGGACACCTTGATATAGAACGTTTTGTGGAAGCCATTGTAGGTCAAGTGCTCTACCTGCTCTTTTAAAGAAGCGCATAGCCAAAAAATTTCATGCTTGGTGTTGCATGTAACTGCTTTCTGTGCTAGTACAGTGCGGCATATCTATATTAAAAGATTTATGCATTTTTCCATGCTGCTATAACCATACATTCTCTTAGATTATAACAGAAATTTGGCAGTATTGTGGTTCAATATACTTTGATGTTGTCAAACACACATGAGTATTTAAGAAGGCCAGTAGCGTAATAGCTTCATGAGTTGTAATTTTGCTTATAAGAAGTTTTATGATACATTTGGTCTAGTATGTTATGAAGTTTTCTTTTCTTGGACCATGGTGGAAATTTCCATACATCTTTTCTCCCAATGTATTACTGTAATTATTAGCACACTTTTCTTTTTATTCTTAATGCTAATCAGGTTATTTCTTATGTTTTCCAGGGATATGATGTGCATGTGATAGATGTAAAAAAAGTTGCTAAGGTCACAAAGGTATAGTATTCTAACATTTTCTCTTTTGTATCTTTAAATTCAATTGTGTGGCTATAAAAGAAAAACTTGTATTTTAGGGTGGCAGGGTTGAAAGGTACACTGCATTGATGGTTTGTGGAAACTACGAAGGTATCATTGGGTATGCAAAAGCAAAAGCTGAGACTGGCCAGTCTGCTATGCAAAAGGTACTCTCACATTTCCAGTTGTTATTTTAGTTTTGATGGAGGAAACGTATCTTAAAAGATAACTATTACAGGTCACTACGTGCATTTGTGACTTATGGCAGGATCTTATTTTAGCAAAGATAGGCAACTAACTGATTATGATCCAATAGGAAGCTAATTTGATTTGTTTGCAATGCTAAGTGTTGAGGACATAAGACGTTCTATAAGCTTGAATTTTAGGTAAATTGACTTTAATTTGCAACTACTGTAGGCCCACTTAGAGTTCAGCTTTTATTGGCATAGAAGTCTTAACAACAGCTTTTGTAAAAGTTTGATTTTTCTTTTATGCAATAAGGCTTTAATTCAGCTACCTGCTATTCTCCAAATACACGTCACTATTGAAAATCTTCTGTTCAACTTTAGGTTGGTTGAGAAAGCTGTTTGTGCATGAATGTCTATATTTCTGTATCAATTTGATTCGTGTACTGGTCAAAGGACATAAAACTTAAAATTTGTAGTATTTCAGTCTTGTTTATGATTACTTAAGTGAGTTCTCATGTTCTCATTGCAACAATTGCAAAACAGGCATATGAGAAATGCTTTCAGAATCTTCATTACGTAGAGCGGCATGAAGAGCACACCATTGCACACGCAATACAGACTTCGTACAAGAAAACCAAGGTATCTATTTGATTTCCCCTGACGATATGATCTTTTGATCCCCCTCTTCTGTATAGATATGCCCTTAATACACTTGAATCTGTAACTAGTTATATCTATGGCCTGCACCAACCACAACGGGAATGAAAGCTGGGAGAGTTGTCAAAACAATCTTGCTCCTAGCAGGGTTCAAAAACATCAAATCAAAGGTGCAATTTTGCTTCATCCTTAGATAACATGGATTCTTGTTTACCGGCTGAGTTAAACCATGGTTGTGGTCCGAATTTCAGGTGATTGGTTCAAGGAATTCATACAACACAGTTAAGGCCGTTTTGAAGGCCTTGAATGCGGTGAGTGTTCTGAGCTGATGACAAAAGGTCAATAAAAGGTATTTTAGTGAAAAAAAACTTATAATCTCCTTCTGTTTTTTTCAGGTCGAAACGCCAAAGGATGTTCAGGAGAAGTTTGGCCGGACAGTTGTTGAGAAGTACCTGCTGTGATAGCTGCGGTTCACGCCTTTGGTATGTATTGCCGAGTTTTGGTTGAAGTCTAATGTTTGGCTTCAGATAGTAGTGGGTTTCTTACTCTTCAATTGAATTCATCCTTTTATGGTGTTGGGGGAAAATAAAATAGTAAAGAATACACTATCCTTGCACCAATTCTATTAGTTTTAGTTTTGGTTCTGGTTCCTCAATGTATTTGGGTTCTCGTAAAACTTCATTGATCTTCTTAGGAACCTTAGTCAGTTTGGTTGTATTGGTACTCAAAAGTTTTAAAATCCCTTTGAATCAATTGAATCCTTAAATTCAAAAAGGTCTTCTAACACCAGGAACAAGTAGATTTCTAGTACCAAAAGGTCTGTACTTTCTATTGATGATCCTCATTCCATATCTTAATACTAGATCATGTTATAGTTTGGTTGTTTAAAATTGCCATCTTTTAAGGTAATGAGGAGTTTTTATGGAAGGTCTCAATTACACACACTACGACAAAATTTGTAAACTATAGACGGATAATACAATTACAAATGGATGTCACTCCAGAAGATAAAGATACTATGGTACAGATTTTGGAACCTTATTAATACATGTCATTTCTTTGGTAAGTAAATTATTGGTGTATATGTGAAAACATGCTAGCAAGAGTGAGTGAGAGAGATTTCATCGAGGCAAAGAGAGATCAAGATTTGGGAAACAAAATACAAAATTGATAAAGTAAAAGTAAGAAACTTTATAAAGTTGCATCAGAACTCGCCACTCAGCTTAGTGAATATGGACTCAGTTTCTCATCTATAAACATCAAAATTTATACGTGTCAAAAAGATCCAACCTAATCAAATTTTGAGCTCTGATTCAACAATTAACCAGATTATCCCACCTTAACCGAACCAGAAATAAACCATGTGGATTCAAAATCATTATTATTTATATAAAAAATGGTTTATTACAACAATTTGACAAATTCTTACAAGAATGTTTAGTTCGTGTCTTGTCGGTAATATCAGAATATATATACACGTACGCACCATTCTTGTCGACTCTTCGAGATCTTTCCAAAATACTTCCCAAAATATCTTCCGACAAAGAAAAAAGAAAAAAAAAAAGACAATGAGACGCGATGATCATGCCGGAGAATCCTGTGTCCGCAGTAACCCGATCCGGTGGTTGCTAGGGTTTGGTTTCTTCGTACAAGGATTTAGAGGTTTCCCATGGCTTGGAGCCAATTTCTTCCTCACAGATGAGCTTCAAGTGAATCCTTCAGTACTACAGCTTCTCCAGAACTCAGCCAATCTTCCTATTGTTGCTAAACCTATCTACGGCGTCGTTTCAGACGCAGTTTACTTCTTTGGTCAACATCGAATCCCATACATCGCCGTTGGAGGTATAAAAGATCTTGGATTCTCTACATTGTTCTTCATTTGGAATTGTGAAATTATAGTTTTATTATATAGAGTTGATTTGTTGATTTAATATCTTGAACTATATTGTTAATAAGGAACAATCTGAATTGTTATATACAATTAAAACCTTTAATTTCAATTATGTTTTTGCTAATTTAAAGACTCTACTCATACTTTGTATTGAACTTGTTATATATATTTTTTGTTTTTATGATTTTGGACTATTTGATTCTTGTGTTAAGTGTTAGTTAAGTATTATTTTAGAATGTTATTCTAACTGTAAGGTTTCTATTGCAGCCTTGTTACAAGCAATCTCATGGTTATCTATAGCTTTCTTGTCAAGATCCAATGTATCGATCTTAGCTTTGTCGGTGTATCTTCTCCTTAGTAATCTCGGTGCTTCGTTAGTAGAAGTAGCAAATGATGCTATTGTTGCTGAGGCCGGAAAGCAAAAAAGCTCGGGGGCGCAATCCGGTGAGCTACCTTCTTTTGTTTGGATGGCTTCTTCTCTTGGTGGAATCTTGGGAAACCTTTTAGGTGGTATTGCTATCAAAATGTTTTCCGCGCAGTCAACGTTCCTCGTGTTTGGGATTTTGGCTCTTCTTCAGTTCTTGGTAACTATAAATATCCGAGAAAGGTCTCTTGATCTTCCGGTAAATCCATCACCAGCTGGTATCAGGAATCATATCTCTGATCTTTCGCACGTGTTGAGGAAGCCGGAGATTTCTTATTCCATAGCTTGGATTGCTTTATCAACTGCTGTAGTTCCTGTTCTGACCGGGACAATGTTCTTTTACCAAACTAAGTTTCTGAAAATCGATGCATCCCTTCTAGGGATCTCCAAGGTGTTTGGTCAAATCGCAATGCTCTTATGGGGTGTTGCATACAACCGTTGGCTAAAATCTATCCGGCCGAGGAAATTAATCACAGCCATTCAGGTAACAATAGCTGTCTTTGTCATATCTGATCTCTTGTTCGTGAAAGGCGTTTACCGGGACTTGGGAGTGCTGGACTCTGTATATGTACTATTCTTTTCTGGATTCTTGGAAACGCTTTTTTACTTCAAGATTCTGCCTTTTACCGTCTTGATGGCCCGACTCTGTCCTCCTGGATGTGAAGGGTCTCTCATGGCATTTGTCATGTCAGCCATTGCACTCGCATTCATAGTTAGCGGTTATCTTGGAATCGTTCTTGCATCATTTGTTGGTGTAACAGCGGATAATTTCTCGGGGTTTACTCGTGGACTCGCTATAGAAGCGTTCTGCGTTGGGATCCCGTTGATCTTAACTTCGTGGATATATGATGAAGCGGAAACAAAAGAGAAAAGTAAAAAGAAAGAGTGAGTTTGTTCAGGTCAAAGTGTACTTTTGTATATCTGTGTGAGATTCTTGTGGTTTAAGGTTTCATAGTCTACATGGTTCAACCGTCGACTGTATATATATTTCTTTCATTTTGCTTCACACCGACTAAAATCTTTCGATGACAGAAACATATCTATGACTTTGGCTGGTGTAGTAGTTAGTGATTACTTGTTTTTATGTTCGTCGCATATCACAACAAAGAAACTCAACAAAAAATAATTTCAAGAGAAATACTGAGTAGAGATGGCCCCCAAAAATGTTCAAAGTATACAAGTAACTTTTTGGGAAAATGTTATTTAAATCATAAATTTTCAAATTTTGACCATTTAAATCACAAACTTTATAGGGAAAATAAGCTATTATACAATCTTTTCAAAAAAGGTTTTTTAAAATACCATTTCTAAGAGCAAGAGCATCGGCGACGTTGCCGATGTTCCACTCATTTAATGATTTAAATGAAAATGCAAATGTGTACAAAACCATAAAAATGTTCGTTAAATCGGGACGAATCAACCTGGTCCTTTGTCCAACGTGGCATAAGATGATAGAGGCAAAACAGTTCTAACAGTCACAGAATGATGTCCTTAAGGTGACTCATGAGATATATCATTCTGACTACAAGTCAAAGTTCACAATGGAACATTGTTGGTGTCTGTTAAGGTTTGAACAGAAGTGGCTGTCTCTCAACACTATCAACACTTCTAAACCCAAAGGCACAACAAAGAGGAGGAAGCCAGTTGAAGAAGCATCACAATCAACAACCAACAATGTCCAAGATTGTGAGATAAGACTTGAAGATGTGAAGGCTGCAAAGGCTAAAAGGAGTAGTGCTCAAAGAAAGGCTCTTGCTGATTATAAGAGCATGTGGGAAATCAAGAAAGAGGAGATGGCTGAAACAGAGAAACTACAAAAGCTTGCTATCTTAGATACACTTCTTGCTAAAAAGGAACCACTTATGTATTCTGATTATGTTTGTTTTCATAACTCGGCTTTTGTTAAGTTAGATATGTTTGGTTATTGTCTGACTTCTTATGTTTCCTTTTGGCTATTGATATATTGTGTTTTTATCGGTTTTAAGTCTTTCTTTTTTTTTTAATTTTATAACTTTTATTGAGTCAAAGTGTGTTTTTAGAGTCTTTTAGTCCATTATAGAGTCTTTACAGGTTTTAGGTTGCTTTGGAATAAAACGAGCTGTTTTGGGAAGCAAACACACATTTGGAGATGCAGATTCATGTAGAAGTGTCAGATGTTTGGGATCAGATGAACAACTTTCCACCGTTAGATCTTTTTCATATTTTGACACAAGATGAAGACAGATGTTAGCTTTCATTTACAAGTGATTTCAAGGAAATCTAACGGTGGATTCACGAGTTACACCCGATTTCGTGAAGACAGGTCATTCTGACGAGTTGTTGAAGCTGATGCAGAAGTAAAACCTGGGAGCATTAGACCGATCGGTCTAACATTTAGATCGATCGGTCCTTTACCCCTGACGCATATTTTGGCCCATATTCGATCCGAAACAGATCCAACTCGTCTCCTATTGTTTTTATACCCTAGGCTCGAATTTCAGCAGCCATCCTTCATATTTTTGAGTTCTAAACATTGTTCTTTGCTTTCAAAACAATTTTGGGAGAAGAATCCATCCTCTTGACACTTGGAGAAGATTTCTAAACCCTTTCTTATTATATTTGCAATTTCATCATGTTTTCTTTCATATCTATTTGCTTTGTTTTAATTGCTATGTGTGAGTAGTTCTTCAATTGGGTTTTAGGGTTCTAAGTAGGAGATTCAATGATTTGATGGATTAGATGTCTTAGGGAATTCTTAATCTTTAGGTTCTTCAATTTACATGTTCTCAATGCTAGAATAGGATTGATCACCCTGTTTTAGAACTTAGGCTTTTATGTGTTTCAGAGATGTTCGATAAAATGTCTGAATGAATGTAAATTGAGCATTGTATTTCTAACCCGCGAGAGTTGATGTTAGAATGCTTTGTGAACCAAATGAACCTGTTTGATAATGCGAATTTGGCTAGGAAATTACAAATGAGAGTTTAGTAATTGAATAGTTAAATTTAGTGATTAATGTCTTGAGAGAGAGTTAGTCTAAACTTGTGTTCATGTTTAAGAACGGTTCTTCATGTTTGAATTCCTTATCGCTTTTGTTTGTTATCCATTGATTCTCTGAAAATACACTGCTGTCCAATGTCTTTAATTCATAAGTTTAATCACAGTTTATTTTTGCATCTTTATTTACAAACTGAAAAACCAAACAAAACACCTTTTCCGCTTTAGCTAAGAACGAGTCTTGCAAGTCTTTCGTGTACCATTGCTCCTTGTGATCGATCCCGCATATACTTTACTTCGGTTAAGTTATCGGGTTAAATACTCGAGTAATCAAGTTGGCGCCGCTGCCAGGGAGCAATTGCGTTACCTAAAGATTTAGGATTAGTTTTTAGTCTAAAGCAATTTTTTTTTTTACAGGTTTTTAACTAACAATTTTTCTTTATTTTTGGTGATTTAGGAGTTATTGGCCATGGAATTCAATGATAGGTTACAAGAAGAAGAGGATGAGCCATATATAGAGCCACCATTTGATGAGAGTGTTCTTACACCAGAACAAAAAGTGAAGTTGGATGAACTTTATGTGGAGAATCCAACATTGACAAGGAGTGACTTAGCGACTATGATCCGGTTGAACCTCATATCGTTGCGGGCAGCATATGAAGGAAGACAACTCACAGGCTATGAGATCAAAGAAGCCCATGATCTTGAAAAGGTAATATATTGGGTTCCACCGAGCGACATAGAAGGTACATGCGTTTCAACCCTTGAAATTCATGATTTTGAGGATTTTTCTATGCCTTGCATTGAAGATGTTGTTTCTAGTTTGCATACTCCCAAGATTATCAGTGAATGTTATGATTTGATAGGTGAGTCTCAACAACTAGATGCTTTAAGAGCAGAAAAACTTGCTAGAGATTACCATGAGATATGTTTTGATATTGAATATCATTGTGCTTTGAATGTTCATGATCTCGAGTTTAAGTTTTCAATGCCTGAAATATCTAGATTTCTTCTAGCAGAATCTTATTTAGGAGTTGTGCTTGATATTGATAACATCTTGGATGAGAGTGAGGATCTTGAGGTTGATTATATGGATGGAAATATTGTGTTATATGAGAATAATGAGGATGAAGTTGATTATTTTGTTAAAACCACATTAAGAGCTGAAATTGATTTTGTATTTCCACCAAATGCATTTGATCTTAATGAGCATCAAACCATCAAAGAAGATTTCAGGATATATGTTACATTTGTAGTAAATGTAGTTGATGGTTATTTTGCCTCCTTATCATGGATAATTGTGTGTTACTTTGTGCATATTGTTGTTTGCGGTAACAGGAGGAGGACTAAAGGTGCATTGGCTAAACCTTTTGATTCTTGTGATTAATGTTTTGTGTTGAGCGGTCAAGCTAAAGACAAAAAATAAGCGCTTTGTGGGAGGCAACCCACTAGATGTCCCAGGTCAGTTTTCTTATTTTTATTTTTCTTTTTTGCATCTTCATTTATTTTTTCTTTTTGGTTGTGACGTTTTCTTTTGGAATTGTTCTCACACCGAGACGGTGTGAAGCAAGTCTGGGGGAGGATGTCACTAGTCTACTGATGCAATTTGCTTTTTCTTATGTTTCATTTTGATGTTTTCTGGAGTCTGTCAGTTTGTTTTATTGAGTCAAATCGTGTCTGTTTTATTGAGTCAAAATTTTGTTTGAGAACTATGAGCTTTTCTTAGGGAATTGCACCTTGCTTGATTTCGTTGCCTTGGGACCATTTAGCATTGTTTAAGGATAACTTGGAACTTCAGGAAAATTCATGACTAGATCACTCGTATAATCCCTCACTTCGAAATTTGGATGATTTGAGGTTAACCGTGCTTATTTGAACTTAATCTTGACTTGTTATATCTCACTTAGGGGGTTGGTAATCATGTAATGGATAATACATTCAGAGTTTAATCCGCATTGTTTTACCACTCTTTGTAAACTCTGAATGGCTAGACTCATCTTTAGCCTAGTACCACACCTTTAGCCCTATCCATGCTTCATACTACATGCATTCTTGTGTCATTGTCATCATGTGCATTCATGTGCAAAAACTACGGAGTATACATACTGACATAGCTTTCCTTTAGTTAGGATTGTAATTGTAGTTGTTTGGGATGATTGACATTGAGTTCTTGAGGTTATATTGTCATATTTATGAGCATGTGCTGTGAGTGATCATGATTGAGTTTTGTTGATGCAGTTTGTGAGACGAGAACCGGTTCCACTCCCCCGTAAAAAAAAAAAAAGCTAAGAAAAAAAAAGAGAAAAGAACGGGAAAGGAGAAAGAATGGAACCGGAAAAGTCGATAAGTCTTTGGTTGTATTTGAAAAGCATCTATAATACTTATGATTTGTTTGGGGTTTGATTTGGTTAAGGTGATCCGAGTTAGAGGGAAGTTATGTACCTCCCAATTGGTCTGTGTCTCACTGTGATTTTGCATAATGATTTGCATCCGTTCATATTACTGCTGAACCTTAAACACTTGAGCCACCTAAGACAGCCTTTACACCTAGACCATAACGTGTTCGATATCCCCTTTGTGAGAGTGCACGCAACTGCTAATGAATGTTAAAAGGTTAAGTTATTTGATTCTGCAGTTCTTTGTGATTTAGGGATCTCATGATGTCATGGTGAAGTACATTATTGTACGGTTTGATATAAACTTTGTGATAGTGGTTTGCAGGCAATTGATTAAGAGCATGATCCCAGAGCATATGTGAGTTCTCATGTTTTCAAACCTCTTCTCCTGGTTAAGATTTATGTTTTGCTTGAGGACAAGCAAGAATCTAAGTCGGGGGGAGTTGATATATTGTGTTTTTATCGGTTTTAAGTCTTTCTTTTCTTTTTCATTTTATAACTTTTATTGAGTCAATGTGTGTTTTTAGAGTCTTTTAGTCCATTATAGAGTTTTTACAGGTTTTAGGTTGCTTTGGAATAAAACGAGCTGTTTTGGGAAGCAAACACACATTTGGAGATGCAGATTCATGTAGAAGTGTCAGATGTTTGGGATCAGATGAACAACTTTCCACCGTTAGATCTTTTTCATATTTTGACACAAGATGAAGACAGATGTTAACTTTCATTTACAAGTGATTTCAAGGAAGTCTAACGGTGGATTCACGAGTTACACCCGATTTCGTGAAGACAGGTCATTCTGACGAGTTGTTGAAGTTGATGCAGAAGTAAAACCTGGGAGCATTAGACCGATCGGTCTAACATTTAGATCGATCTGTCCTTTACCCCTGACGCATATTTTGGCCCTTATTCGATCCGAAACAGATCCAACTCGTCGCCTATTGTTTTTATACCCTAGGCTCGAATTTTAGCAGCCCTCCTTCATATTTTTGAGT
Source organism: Capsella bursa-pastoris (assembly GCA_036452645.1). NCBI lineage: Eukaryota > Viridiplantae > Streptophyta > Magnoliopsida > Brassicales > Brassicaceae > Capsella > Capsella bursa-pastoris. Next base: position 9,436,283 of record CP144192.1, read on the forward strand.
TCTAAACATTGTTTTTTGCTTTCAAAACAATTTTGGGAGAAGAATCCGTCCTTTTGACACTTGGAGAAGATTTCTAAACCCTTTCTTATTATATTTGCAATTTCATCATGTTTTCTTTCATATCTATTTGCTTTGTTTTAATTGCTATGTGTGAGTAGTTCTTCAATTGGGTTTTAGGGTTCTAAGTAGGAGATTCAATGATTTGATGGATTAGATGTCTTAGGGAATTCTTAATCTTTAGGTTCTTCAATTTACATGTTCTCAATGCTAGAATAGGATTGATCACCCTGTTTTAGAACTTAGGCTTTTATGTGTTTCAGAGATGTTCGATAAAATGTCTGAATGAATGTAAATTGAGCATTGTATTTCTAACCTGCGAGAGTTGATGTTAGAATGCTTTGTGAACCAAATGAACCTGTTTGATAATGCGAATTTGGCTAGGAAATTACAAATGAGAGTTTAGTAATTGAATAGTTAAATTTAGTGATTAATGTCTTGAGAGAGAGTTAGTCTAAACTTGTGTTCATGTTTAAGAACGGTTCTTCATGTTTGAATTCCTTATCGCTTTTGTTTGTTATCCATTGATTCTCTGAAAATACCCTGCTGCCCAATGTCTTTAATTCATAAGTTTAATCACAGTTTATTTTTGCATCTTTATTTACAAACTGAAAAACCAAACAAAACACATTTTCCGCTTTAGCTAAGAACGAGTCTCGCAAGTCTTTAGTGTACCATTGCTCCTTGTGATCGATCCCGCATATACTTTACTTCGGTTAAGTTATCGGGTTAAATACTCGAGTAATCAAGTTGGCGCCGCTGCCGGGGAGCAATTGCGTTACCTAAAGATTTAGGATTAGTTTTTAGTCTAAAGCAATTTTTTTTACTTACAGGTTTTTAACTAACGATTTTTCTTTATTTTTGGTGATTTAGGAGTTATTGGCCATGGAATTCAATGATAGGCCACAAGAAGAAGAGGATGAGCCATATATAGAGCCACCATTTGATGAGAGTGTTCTTACACCGGAACAAAAAGTGAAGTTGGATGAACTTTATGTGGAGAATCCAACATTGACAAGGAGTGACTTAGCGACTATGATCCGGTTGAACCTCATATCGTTGCGGGCAGCATATGAAGGAAGACAACTCACAGGCTATGAGATCAAAGAAGCCCATGATCTTGAAAAGGTAATATATTGGGTTCCACCGAGCGACATAGAAGGTACATGCGTTTCAACCCTTGAAATTCATGATTTTGAGGATTTTTCTATGCCTTGCATTGAAGATGTTGTTTCTAGTTTGCATACTCCCAAGATTATCAGTGAATGTTATGATTTGATAGGTGAGTCTCAACAACTAGATGCTTTAAGAGCAGAAAAACTTGCTAGAGATTACCATGAGATAAGTTTTGAAATTGAATATTATTGTGCTTTGAATGTTCATGATCTCGAGTTTAAGTTTTCAATGCTTGAAATATCTAGATCTCTTCTTGAAGAATCTTATTTAGGAGTTATGCTTGATATTGACAACATCTTGAATGAGACTGAGGATCTTAAAGTTGATTATATGGATAGAGATATTGTGCTATATGAAATTAATGGGGATGAAGTTGACTATTTTGTTAAAACCCCATTAAGACCTGAAATTGATTCTATATTTCCACCAAATGCATTTGATCCTTATGAGCATTATACTATCAAAGAAAATTTCAAGATATATGCTACACTTGTAGTAAATTTAGTTGATGGTTGTTTTGTCTCCTTATGATGGATAATTGTGTGTTATTCTGTGCATATTATTGTGTGCCGTAACAGGAGAAGGACTAAAGGTGCATTGGCTTAACCTTTTGATTCTTATGATTAATATTTTGTGTTGAGCCGTCAAGCTAAGACAAAAAATAAGCGTTTTGTGGGAGGCAACCCACCAGATGTCCCAGGTCAGTTTTCTTATTTTTATTCTTCTTTTTGCATCTTCTTTTATTTTTTATTTTTGGTTGTGACGTTTTCTTTTGGAATTGTTCTCACACCGAAGCAAGTCTGAGGGAGGATGTCACTAGTCTACTGATGCAATTTGCTTTTTCTTATGTTTCATTTTGATGTTTTCTTGAGTCTACCAGTTTGTTTTATTGAGTCAAATCGTGTCTGTTTTATTGAGTCAAAATTTTGTTTGAGAACTATGAGCTTTTCTTAGGTACTTGCACCTTGCTTGATTTCATTGCCTTGGGACCATTTAGCATTGTTTAAGGATAACTTGAAACTTCAGGAAAATTCATGACTAGATGACTCGTATAATCCCTCACTTAGAAATTTGGATGATTTGAGCTTAACCTTGCTTATTTGAACTTAATCTGGACTTATTATATCTCACTTAGGGGGTTGGTAGTCATGTAATAGGTCATACATTCAGAGTTTAGTCCACGTTATTTTACCACTCTTTGTAAACTCTGAATGGCTAGACTCATCTTTAGTCTAGTACCACACCTTTAGCCCTATCCATGCTTCATATCACATGCATTCGTATGTCATTGTCATTATGTGCATTCATGTGCAAAAACTACGGAGTATACAGACCAACATAGCTTTCCTTTAATTAGTATGTAACTGTAAATGTTAAGGATGATTGTCATTGAGTTCTTGTCGTTATATTGTTATATTCATGAGCATGTGTTGTGAGCGATCATGGTTGACTTTTGTTGATGCAGTTTGTGAGACGAGAACTGGTTCCACTCCCCCGTCAAAAAAAAAAGAAAAAAAAAGAGAGAAAATAACGGGAAAGGACAAAGAATGGAACCGAAAAGTCGATATGTCTTTGGTATTATTTGAAAAGCATCTATGATACTTATGATTTGTCTGGGGTTTGATTTGGTTAAGGTGATATGATTTTTTCTTGGGATTTGATGTGGTTAAGGTGATCCGAGTTAGAGGGAAGTTATGTACCTCCCAATTGGTCTGTGTCTCAGTGTGATTTTGCATAATGTTTGCATCCGTTCGTATTACTGCTGAACCTTAAACACTTGAGCCACCTAAAACTGCCTCTACACCTAGCCCATAACGTGTTCGATATTCTCTTTGTGACAGTGCACGAAACTACTAATGAATGTTAAAAGGTTAAGTTATTTGATTCTGAAGTTCTTTGTGCTTTAGGGATCTCATGATGTCATGCTGAAGTACATTAGTGTACGGTTTTATATAAGCTTAGTGTTAGTGGTTTGTAGGCAATTGATTATGAGCATGATCCCAGAATAATATGTGAGTTCTCATGTTTTCAAACCTCTTCTCTTGGTTGATATATTGTGTTTTTATCGGTTTTAAGTCTTTATTTTCTCTTTCATTTTATAACTTTTATTGAGTCAAAGTGTGTTTTTAGAGTCTTTTAGTCCATTGTTGAGTCTTCACAGGTTTTAGGTTGCTTTGGAATAAAACGAGCTGTTTTGGGATGCAAACACACATTTAGAGATGTAGATTCATGTAGAAGTGTCAAATATTTGGGATCAGATGAACAACTGTCCACCGTTAGATCTTTCTCATATTTTGACACAAGATGAAGACAGATATTAGCTTTCATTTGCAAGTGATGTAAAGGAAATCTAACGGTGCATTCACGAGTTACACCCGATTTTGTGAAGACAGGTCATTCTAACGAGTTTGTGAAGCTGGTGCAAACGTAAAACCTGGGAGCATTAGATCGATCGTTCTAACATTTGGATCGATCGGTCCCTTACCTCTGACGCTTTTTTGGCCCATATTCGATCCAACACAATTCAGAATCGACCCAAATCGTCTCCTATTGTGTTTATACCCTAGGCTCGACTTTTTAGCAGCCATCCTTCATATTTTTGAGTTCTAAACATTGTTCTTTGCTTTCTAAATAATTTTGGGAGAAGAATCCATCCTCTTGACACTTGGAGAAGATTTCTAAACCCTTTCTTATTGTTTCTGAAATTTCATCATGTTTTCTTTATCTATGATTTATGTTTTCTCTTTTGCTATGTTTGAGTAGTCTCTTAATTGGGTTTTAGGGTTCCAAGTAGGAGAATTCAATGATTTGATAGATTAGATGTCTTAGGGAATTTTTAGTCTTTAGGTTCTTCAATTTACATGTTCTCAATGCTAGAATAGGATTGATCACCCTGTTTTAGAACTTAGGCTTTTATTTGTTTCAGATATGTTCGATAAAATGCCTGAATGAATGTAAATTGAGTATTGTATTCCTAACCTGCGAGAGTTGATGTTAGAATGCTTTGTGAACAAAATAAACCTGTTTGATAATGCGAATTTGGCTAGGAAATTACAAATGAGAGTTTAGTTATTGAATAGTTGAATTTAGTGATTACTGTCTTGAGAGAGAAGTAGTCTAAATTTCTGTTCATGTTCAAGAACGGTTCTTCAAGTTTGAATTCCTTATTGCTTTTATTTGTTATTCATTGATTCTCTGAAAATACCCTGTAGCCCAATGTCTTTAGTTCATAAGTTTAACTCTCTTTTATTTGAATTTTTATTTACAAAACTTAAAACCAAACAAAAACCCTTTCCTCTTTAGCTAAGAACAAGTCTTGCAAGTCTTTAGTATACCATTCCTGCTTGTTATCGATCCCGAATATACTTTACTTCGGTTAAGTTATCGGGTTAAATACTTGATAGGATGTCACTAGTCTACTGATGCAATTTGCTTTTTCTTATGTTTCTTTTTGATGTTTTCTGGAGTCTGTCAGTTTGTTTTATTGAGTCAAATCGTGTCTGTTTTATTGAGTCAAAATTTTGTTTGAGAACTATGAGCTTTTCTTAGGGAATTGCACCTTGCTTGATTTCGTTGCCTTGGGACCATTTAGCATTGTTTAAGGATAACTTGGAACTTCAGGAAAATTCATGACTAGATCACTCGTATAATCCCTCACTTCGAAATTTGGATGATTTGAGCTTAACCTTGCTTATTTGAACTTAATCTTGACTTGTTATATCTCACTTAGGGGGTTGGTAATCATGTAGTGGATAATACATTCAGAGTTTAATCCGCATTGTTTTACCACTCTTTGTAAACTCTGAATGGCTAGACTCATCTTTAGTCTAGTACCACACCTTTAGCCCTATTTATGCTTCATACTACATGCATTCTTGTGTCATTGTCATCATGTGCATTCATGTGCAAAAACTACGGAGTATACATACTGACATAGCTTTCCTTTAGTTAGGATTGTAATTGTAGTTGTTTAGGATGATTGACATTGAGTTCTTGAGGTTATATTGTCATATTTATGAGCATGTGCTGTGAGTGATCATGATTGAGTTTTGTTGATGCAGTTTGTGAGACGAGAACCGGTTCCACTCCCCCGTAAAAAAAAAATGCTAAGAAAAAAAAAAGAGAAAAGAGCGGGAAAAGAGAAAGAATGGAACCGGAAAAGTCGATAAGTCTTTGGTTGTATTTGAAAAGCATCTATAATACTTATGATTTGTTTGGGGTTTGATTTGGTTAAGGTGATCCGAGTTAGAGGGAAGTTATGTACCTCCCAATTGGTCTGTGTCTCACTGTGATTTTGCATAATGATTTGCATCCGTTCATATTACTGCTGAACCTTAAACACTTGAGCCACCTAAGACAGCCTTTACACCTAGACCATAACGTGTTCGATATCCCCTTTGTGAGAGTGCACGCAACTGCTAATGAATGTTAAAAGGTTAAGTTATTTGATTCTGCAGTTCTTTGTGATTTAGGGATCTCATGATGTCATGGTGAAGTACATTATTGTACGGTTTGATATAAACTTTGTGATAGTGGTTTGCAGGCAATTGATTAAGAGCATGATCCCAGAGGATATGTGAGTTCTCATGTTTTCAAACCTCTTCTCCTGGTTAAGATTTTTGTTTTGCTTGAGGACAAGCAAGAATCTAAGTCGGGGGGAGTTGATATATTGTGTTTTTATCGGTTTTAAGTCTTTCTTTTCTTTTTCATTTTATAACTTTTATTGAGTCAAAGTGTGTTTTTAGAGTCTTTTAGTCCATTATAGAGTCTTTACAGGTTTTAGGTTGCTTTGGAATAAAACGAGCTGTTTTGGGAAGCAAACACACATTTGGAGATGCAGATTCATGTAGAAGTGTCAGATGTTTGGGATCAGATGAACAACTTTCCACCGTTAGATCTTTTTCATATTTTGACACAAGATGAAGACAGATGTTAGCTTTCATTTACAAGTGATTTCAAGGAAATCTAACGGTGGATTCACGAGTTACACCCGATTTCGTGAAGACAGGTCATTCTGACGAGTTGTTGAAGCTGATGGAGAAGTAAAACCTGGGAGCATTAGACCGATCGGTCTAACATTTAGATCGATCGGTCCTTTACCCCTGATGCATATTTTGGCCCATATTCGATCCGAAACAGATCCAACTCGTCGCCTATTGTTTTTATATCCTAGGCTCGAATTTTAGCAGCCATCCTTCATATTTTTGAGTTCTAAACATTGTTCTTTGCTTTCAAAACAATTTTGGGAGAAGAATCCGTCCTTTTGACACTTGGAGAAGATTTCTAAAACCTTTCTTATAATATTTGCAATTTCATCATGTTTTCTTTCATATCTATTTGCTTTGTTTTAATTGCTATGTGTGAGTAGTTCTTCAATTGGGTTTTAGGGTTCTAAGTAGGAGATTCAATGATTTGATGGATTAGATGTCTTAGGGAATTCTTAATCTTTAGGTTCTTCAATTTACATATTCTCAATGCTAGAATAGGATTGATCACCCTGTTTTAGAACTTAGGCTTTTATGTGTTTCAGAGATGTTCGATAAAATGTCTGAATGAATGTAAATTGAGCATTGTATTTCTAACCTGCGAGAGTTGATGTTAGAATGCTTTGTGAACCAAATGAACATGTTTGATAATGCGAATTTGGCTAGTAAATTACAAATGAGAGTTTAGTAATTGAATAGTTAAATTTAGTGATTAATGTCTTGAGAGAGAGTTAGTCTAAACTTGTGTTCATGTTTAAGAACGGCTCTTCATGTTTGAATTCCTTATCGCTTTTATTTGTTATTCATTGATTCTCTGAAAATACCCTGCTGCCCAATGTCTTTAATTCATAAGTTTAATCACAGTTTATTTTTGCATTTTTATTTACAAACTGAAAAACCAAACAAAACACCTTTTCCGCTTTAGCTAAGAACGAGTCTCGCAAGTCTTTAGTGTACCATTGCTCCTTGTGATCGATCCCGCATATACTTTACTTCGGTTAAGTTATCGGGTTAAATACTCGAGTAATCAGCTATTATAATGTAATCGGCTTTTGTGTAATAATATATATATGCTGTTATCATTGTTGTCTGACTTATGTATGACTTCTGTTTTATGTTTCATTGTCACTTGTGTTTGATATATATAGTATGTGATCTTAACATTGTCAGAGTCCATTGTTTGCTTTTGGATATTATAACTTATGTTTTGTTTGCTTTAGTTTTCTGTTGCATGTCTCAAAGTATGTCTCAAAGTATTCAATATAGTTTGTGCTTATGCTTTGTTTTCATTCATGTTGCATTGATCATTCATTGTTGTCTGACTTCTTATGTTTTCTCTAATGTTATTTTTGTTGCTGTTTTCTGAGGTTTAAACCAAATGGGCCATGACTACAGCTACTCTCAACCATCATCCTTAAACCAATGTGATTTGCATGAGGACAGTGAAGACATGGAAACAGACGCTTTGATATTGATGGATGAAGGTGAGAGTAGCTTGATCAAAAGGGCTATTCACATAGATGAAGAAGAGAGTAGATTCATCATTGCTCAGAACCTTCAGTACCCTCCTCAACCTGAGGTTGAGCTTGGGTTTCCAAAGGTCTGTTATTGTGGTGGAAGATATGTGCTATCTACTTGCTTCAACCTCAATGATAGAGGAAGAAGGTAGGTTGCTTGCTAAGTCTCAGAGACGTTTTGTAAACTGCAAGAGACATTTGCTGTTATTCAATACACTCATCTGATAATTTCTATATGTTTATGCAGGTTCTTCACATGTCACAATGTTGAAGATGGAGACATGCACATACACAAATGGTGGGATGAAGCTGTCATGGAGGCGATTCAAGATAAGGACAAATTGTATGAAGTGTTGTCTTCTCAGGTAGATTGCTTGAACTCTCTTACTGACATTGAAGTTGAGAAGAATGTAGTTAAGTTAGAGAAGGTTGTAGGAGATCTAGTTAAGAAAAAGAATGCATTTGGTTTAGTTATTGCTATAATGACCTTTGCTGCTTTTGTAATAGCTTTAATGTTTAAGTAGAAAATGTTCCATGAAATGTCTTGTATTCTTGTCCCAGTTGTTGTATAAACATACTTTGTAATGACATGTGGTACCTTTCTCATTCACGGTTCTTCATATTTTTGTGGACGATTGTTTATGTGTTGGCCCGGGATTGTATAAGCATCACAAGTGGATTGAAAAGTGTTGTTGTATGTCGTCTATACTTGTTCACGGGTGAAAAGCACTTGTTCACGGGTTGTTGTGAATTTTAATATGAAGTCTTTTGTGTTGTTGTGGTATTGAAAACAACTTGTTCTTTTTACTTTGTATTCAATCGTCACGGGTGGGTTGTGTAGGACAAGAACGAAACAATATATATGCAACTTCTCAATTGTATAGAAAATGCAAAGCAACGAACACTTCTCTTTCTATCACACTTTCTCTCTCTCACATTTTCTCTCTTTCTATCACACTTTCAATTTCTCAGCGATCATCCTCATGTTTTACATTTTTAATCTCAGTTTCTCACTTTTTCACATTCTCAGATTTTCTCTTTAACTTTCTCACAAATTTTTTGCAAAAACATGGCATCATCTTCAAATCAATTTCACTACCAAAGAGATGAGGATGATCCATTTGATGCGTATTATCGAAATTTTCAAGAAAATTATAACCTCTTGGAAGAACTCACCGAGCCAAAGAAACCGTGAAGAAGGCCACAATAATCTTTGAAATGATTATTTTAGTGACACTCCAACATACCCGCACAATTTATTTCGGCGACGTTTTCGAATGAACAAGCCATTGTTTATGCGTATTGTGCACCGTCTATCTAACGAAGTCCAATATTTCCAACAAACTCAAGATGCTGCAGGACGGCCTAGCCTTTCACCAATACAAAAATGTACTGCAGCAATTCGTCAATTGGCATATGGTGGTGCGTGTGACACGGTGGACGAGTATATACGAATTGGTGCTTCAACAGCTCGAAAATGTTTGCACGAGTTTACCGCTGCAATAATCCTTTTGTTTGGCGATGAATACTTAAGACGTCCCACACAAGAAGACCTACAAAGACTACTCCATCAAAATGAACAACGTGGATATCCCGGGATGATTGGGAGCATTGACTGTATGCATTGGAGCTGGAAGAATTGTCCCACATCATGGAAGGACATGTATTCACGATCAACCGGAAAACCTACAATCATGTTGGAAGTGGTAGTTTCATATGACCTTTGGATTTGGCATGCATTTTTTGGAGCTCGAGCTACTATGAACGACCTTAATATTCTAGATCATTCTAATGTTTTTGATGACATTATAAATGGTAAGCTGCGGAAGTCAATTTCTTTGTCAACAGAAGGGAGTACAATTTGGTGTACTATCTCACTGATGATATTTATCCAAAATGGCCCATTTTTATTCAATCTATTCGACTTCCACAAGGTTTGAAAAATTCACTCTTTTCTAAAAAACAAGAAGCTGTGCGGAAAGATGTGGAGCATGCCTTCGAAGTCTTGCAAGCTAGGTTTGCCGTTATTAAAAATCCTTCTCCTTTATGGGATAAAAACAAAATGGCAAATGTCATGAGAGCATGCATAATACTCCATAATATGATTGTGGAAGATGAACGACATACATACAATGTCCGTAACATTTTTGAATTTCAACACGGAGAAGATGTCGATCAAACATATACCGTTGGTACCGCTGGTGTGGGTTCAAATATAGGCACAACGAGTACTCGTCGAACAAGAGTTCGGGATAAACAAGGCCATGACTAATTAAAACATGATTTGATAGAACATATTTGGACTAATTTTGCACATCTGCAAAGATAATGAAGATTAAGTTTTACATTTCTATGAATTCAATAAAATGTTGGTTTAATGTGTAAGTACAACAAGGATGCGTGGACTTGCTGGAACAAGCTGGTAGCTGTTTCAGAATGAGAGCGTAATAAGCAAGGAGCCAAAGCTTACGTGGACAATTGCTAACAGACCTAATGACGTGGAGGGCCTAAGTAAAGAAGAGTCCATCTTAAGAAAGAAGATATTCATTTGAAGATTTGGTGGTATCCAAGATCGAAACACTAACCTAGAAGATCAAGCAACCTTATAAATATAAAAGGGGTTGTTGTGATGCTTGCTAGGGTTAGCCGTTCAAGTGAAGAAAAAGTGTTGTGAAGCTTTTTCTTTTAAGCGAGTAGTGTTTACTCTATTTCGGAAAGCAAGAAGGATAAGAAAGACTGTTGTTCTTTAGATCCGTTCTTGTTTAAGGTTAGAAATCTCAGGTGACAAGATGAATCGGTTCAGGCTGTGTGTAAAACCAATTAAGAGAGTTGTAAACTTCTTAATCAGATTTCTAATAAAGAGTATAACTCAGTGGTTCTGAGTTTTGGTTATTTGTGTGAGTTCATCCGGTTTTTCATTTGGTATCCGGTTTTGCTTCAGTGGAGACTGAACAGAAGTAAAAGGGCATCTGTACCAAGTTGTATCTTTACAACATGTGAGGTTCCTGCGGAAGGGATGGACTCAACCAAAGAGTATGTTCCTGTGGGGCTATCAATCATGCTTGAGAAGTCCAACTACGGTCACTGGAAAGTGAAGATGCGAGCTCTCATTCGAGGACTTGGAAAAGAAGCCTGGATTGCTACAAACTTGGGATGGTCTCCTCCTGTCATGAAAAATGAAGAAGGGAAAGACATTCTGAAACCTGAGGACAGATGGACTGATTTAGAAGAAGCAAAATCTACAGCAAAATCTACAGCAAACTCAAAAGCGTTATCTCTGATATTTAACTCAGTAATGACAATCAGTTCAAGCGAATTCAAAACTGTGAATCGGCTAAAGAAGCGTGGGATAAGCTAGCCAAAGCTTATGAAGGGACAAGCAGTGTCAAACGATCAAGGATTATGCTGGCGTCTAAGTTTGAAAATCTCACTATGGATGAAACTGAGACAATTGAAGAGTTTAGTGGGAAGTTAAGTGCAATTGCAAGTGAAGCACAAAACCTTGGTAAAAAAATACAAAGATAGAAAACTTATCAAGAAATTGCTTCGTTGCTTACCATCAAGGTTCGAGAGTAAGAGGACTGCAATGGGCACATCGTTAGACACTAACAGTATTGAGTTTGTAGAAGTAGTAGGCATGCTGCAAGCCTATGAATTGGAGATCACTGCTGGGAAAAACAATACGTCTAAAGGAATGCCTTTCATGGCATCTAGTGAGAAACAAGAAATTCAAAATCTTAAGGAGGAGATGAGCTTGATGGCCAAAAATTTCACAAGAGCGTTAAGAAGAGTTGAGAGAAGAGATTTTGTGAATAATTAAGTGAATGAACGTGATAGAGACAGAGAAAAGAATGTGAAGAAGAATGAAATCCAATATCATGAATGTCAAGGATATGGACATATCAAGTCTGAGTTTCCATCACTGAAGAGAAAGGAACTGAAATGCATTGAATGCAAGGGAATTGGCCACACAAAGTATGACTGCATAGGCTCATCTACCATGAAGAATAAGTCTTACATCGTTGAAAGTGATAGCAACTCAGAAGATGATAATTCAATGGATGAATGTACTGGGTATGTTGCGTTCATGGGAAGCCTAGAGGATGGAGACTTATCTAGTGACAGTGAATCAGATACAAACAGTGAGAAAAGTCAGTTAGAAGGTGAATCAGATGCAGAAAAGGAGTTTGACATCAATTACGAATTCAGAAGTTTGTATGATAGCTGGCTTGCTCTAGGAAAAGAAAAGGTGTCTTGGTTAGAAGAAAAAAACATCCTTCAAGTTCAGAATGATTAGCTAATAAAAGAGCTCACGATTGAAAAAGAGAAGAATCGACAAATCATTCATGAGATCACTGTAGAAACTGAGAAAAACAAAAGTCTTAGACAAGAATTAAGTGATATACAAAGAAAGATCTACATGATGAATAGTGGAACTAAAGATCTAGATAGCATTCTAGCTACATGAAGAGTTGGGAAGTCAAATTTCGGACTTGGCTATCATGGAGGTGAATCAAGTGGGAAGACATTGTTCGTAAAAGGTCAGGATGTTGAGAACAATTCTTATCAAACACGTTCAGAAAACAGAGCTAAAGCTGTTCTAACAAGACCTGCAACAGTGAAACTGCCGAATCATCGTCAGAGAACTGTCACTGATTTGAGTGCTATTACTGTGGATGTCATGGTCATATCAAAAGGTACTGCTACAGATATAAATACAAGGTTAAGAAGTTGCTGCAACATGGAAAGTTTCATCCACATAAGTTAAGAGAAACTCAAGTATATGTTGTTAAATCTGATCTGTACTGTCATGTTGCATATACCTCATCAGAGAATGTGTCAACCAAACCGTGGTACTTCGACAGTGGTGCTTCAAGTCACATGACAGGAAATCGGTGCTTCAAGTCACATGACAGGAAATCAGTCAAATCTCAGCAATTATACAACACTCAAAGAAATCAAAGTCACCTTTGGAGGAGGCGCTAAAGGCAAAATCAAGGGTAAAGGCGATTTGACTGAAGCTGAGAAACCACAAATCACCAATGTTTATTTTGTTGAAGGATTGACTGCAAATTTGATCAGCGTAAGTCAACTTTGTGACGAAGGGTTAACTGTTAGCTTTAACAAAGTAAGATGTTGGGCAAATGATGAGGAGAATCGTACTAAGCTCTCAGGAATACGCATTGGGAACAACTGCTTCATGTGGGAGGAAGGTTAAAACTGCTTTAGTGCTGAAAAAGATGATGCAGTTCTGTGGCACCAACGATTAGGAAACATGAATGCTAGAAGTATGTCAAAACTTGTGAGCAAGGAGATGGTGAGAGGAGTCTCATACTTAAAACATGTTGACAAGATTTTGTGTGCTGCTTGTAATCAGGGAAAGCAAATAAAAGTTCAACACAAACGAGTGGAAGGAATACAGACGTCTGATGTGCTGGATCTCATACAGATGGACTTGATGGGTCATATAAAAGTCATGTGCTCGTGTTTCGTCTCAATGGTTGATCCAAAGGACCTAAATGAAGCTCTTGATGATTACTTCTGGACTCTTGCATGTCACAAGGAGCTAGGAGAATTCGTTCGGAATGACCTCTAGAATCTGGTTCCATGGCCAAAAGAATAAATGTCATCGGAACAAAATGGGTCTTTAAAATTAAAAGTGATGAAGAAGGCAATGTTAACAAAAACAAAGCAAGGCTTGTTGCTCAAGGTTACACAGAAGAAGAAAGTGTTGACTTCGATGAGACTTTGGCTCCAGTTGCAAGATTAGAATGCATTCGGTTCTTGCTTGGGACAGCATGTTACATGAAGTTTAAGCTACATCAGATGGACGTCAAAAGTGCTTTTCTAAATGGCATCATCCAAGAGGAAGTGTACATTGAGAAACTGAAAGGATTCGAGAGTGTGGAATTTCCAAATCACGTTTATAAGCTCAATAAGGCGTTATATGGCTTGAAACAAGCTCCTCGGGCTTGGTACGAGAGACTTACCACGTTTCTGACTAGTCAACACTATGCGCGTGGAAGTGTAGACAAGACTTTATTTGTCAAGAATGATGACAACGGCCTGATCATCATCCAAATCTATGTGGATGACAGCGTGTTTGGAGGCACTTCTGATAAACTAGTTCAAAAGTTTGTGAAAGCTATGACTTCTGAGTTCAAAATGAGCATGGTTGGAGAACTCAAATATTTTTTGGGACTTCAAGTGAATCAGTCTGATTCAGGAATCACCATTTCTCAGAGTACGTATGCCATGAATTTGGTAAAACGGTTTGGAATGTGTTCTAGCAAGTCTGCAAAAATTCCCATGAGCACCACAAAGACTCTATCTAGAGATGAATCAGGGGCAAGTATAGACTCAACACAGTATCGTGCACTGACTGGGAGCTTACTCTATCTAACCGCTACTCGTCATGACTTGTGCTTTAGTGTTGGGTTGTGTGCTCGCTATCAGGCAAACCCAAAAGTCTCACATCTTCAGGCAGTCAAACGGATCATCAAGTATGTTAAAGGGACATGCATCTATGGTCTAAGCTACACAAAGGAGACTTACTCAAGCTTGGTTGGATATTGTGATGCCGATTGGGGAGGTTCTCTTGATAACAGGAAAAGTACAACAAGAGGTGGTTTCTTTCTTGGAAACAATCTAATCTCATGGCATAGTGAGAAGCATAATTGTGTCTTGCTGTTATCCACTGAGTCAGAATACATAGCCCTCGGAAGTTGTTGTACTCAATATCTATGGATGAGACAAATGGCACTGGATTATGGTATGTCTTTCTCTGAACCCTTACTTGTTTTCTGTGATAGCAAAAGCGTCATTGACTTGTCTAAGAACCCTGTGCAACACTCTAAAATAAAACACATTGACATTAGACACCACTTTGTTAGAGATTTAGTTGAAGCTAAACAAGTTACCATAGAGCATGTTAACACTGAGATTCAACTTGCTGATATATTCAATAAGCCTTTGGACCGCAGTACCTTTGTGCATTTGCAAAAGTCCCTGGGTATTTGTGAACTCTAACCATCTTCCTAGTGAGTGTGTGTGTGCAGAAATAGGGGGAGGTTGTACATTTTTTTAAAAACAAATAATAATCTTTGTGTGGTCTTTGCTGTACCGGTTCATCAAGAGAAATAGCTACCCTTCATGGCTTGGAGTTTCCAAGTGAGTAAAGTGTGTGACAGACACAGTGTGGAGTGTGTTCAGGAAGGGGTAATGTGCGGAAAGGAACAACAAAGAGGCACGTTACTTCATAAGATGAAGCATGAGCTTATCTAATACACGGGGGACAAAGGAGAAATCTTGTCACTAACCCGAGATAACAAAGGAGAAATCTTGTCTATCTATGGGAGGAGAGCATCATGTAACCATATAAAAAAAAAAAAAAAAAAACAAGAAAGAAAAAAAAAAAGAAAAAAACAGAGTTCTTCTCCCATTGCAGAAAGGAGCAGTAAGAAGCATCAAATCAAGGTCTGGCTTTTCTTTTCCAGCCTTGTGTTCCAATGCGCCTGAACATGGTTTCATAGTTTGTCATACATCCTTTTAGCGAGGACTTGCTTGAATTCTGAGATATGACAGTGTGAAGACTACTCTTGATTGCTTCCATGACAGTGATGGTTCTCCACCAGATGAGCTGTCTTTGTTTTTGTGTGGATTATAGCTTTGGATATATGGCCATGTACAATCTCTCCTCGTGATGCATCTACCTCCTAAAGGGGGGACTTGGTTGAGTTTTTCAAATACTGATGGGGACGAATGTTGGTGCTGCGTTCCTGAACAGGTTTGAAGAATTCACACTCTTAGTGTTAGGTAATTTTTTATTCTTCGTTGTGTTCCTGCGATTTTTGGTGTGTTCATGCTATTCTGGTGTTAAATTTTTGGTTCTTAAGTCAATTGTGTCTATCAAGCAGGGGGAGATTATGGATGAATCGGAACGTAATGAGTTATAGTGATGAGTAATAGATTTGTTTACGTGAGGGGAGTCTTGAATTAAGGGGGAGCATGATTGTCTTCTTTTGTTCTTATTGTTGCGGTTTTAGTCCTGTGTTTCTTTGATATGATGTGCACTTGTTAGTGTCTTGAAAAGAATGTTGTAGGTGAGCTTGAATTGACAAATTGAATTAAGAAGGGGGAGAATGTAAGTGCAACAAGGATGCGTGGACTTGCTGGAACAAGCTGGTAGCTGTTTCAGAATGAGAGCGTAATAAGCAAGGAGCCAAAGCTTACGTGGACAATTGCTAACAGACCTAATGACGTGGAGGGCCTAAGTAAAGAAGAGTCTGTCTTAAGAAAGAAGATATTCGTTTGAAGATTTGGTGGTATCCAAGATCGAAACACTAACCTAGAAGATCAAGCAACCTTATGAATATAAAAGGGGTTGTTGTGATGCTTGCTAGGGTTAGCCGTTCAAGTGAAGAAAAAGTGTTGTGAAGCTTTTTCTTTTGAGAGAGTAGTGTTTACTCTATTTCGGAAAGCAAGAAGGATAAGAAAGAGTATTGTTCTTTAGATCCGTTCTTGTTTAAGGTTAGAAATCTCAGGTGACAAGCTGAATTGGTTCAGGCTGTGTGTAAAACCAATTAAGAGAGTTGTAAACTTCTTAATCAGATTTCTAATAAAGAGTATAACTCAGTGATTCTGAGTTTTGGTTATTTGTGTGAGTTCATCCGGTTTTTCATAATGTTTTTATGCTTTATGTTTTATATTTATAATGTCTTAATTGTATGTTTTTCCATCTTAATCCTTTTTTGTAACTTTGTAATTTTAAAATGTTTAATATTAATGAATATTTAATATGTTTTTACTTATTAATTAAAATTATTGAAACAAGCTTTTTGTAGCTCTTGGAGTTCAATTCCCCAATGCGATGTAGCATAAGAGGTTATCGATCCAAATGGATGATTTGCAAGCAATTAAGATATAGCAGTACTAATAAAGTCAAGCCAAGCAATAGAAGGTTTGGTTTAAAGAACTCTAATGCATAAAAATAAACTACAGAATGTAAACTAAAAAGATCTAAGAACAGAACTGAAAATAAACTAAAGATGCAGGAACTACAGAAGCAATAATGAAAATATAAATAAAGCAAGTAAACAATCAGATAGAGAGAGGTCTTGAGAATGGGCTAATAGGGTGATGAATCCTCTTAATCTCATGGGGATGCTTAACATGCTCAGATAGATCTAATCCTAGACAATGAACCACTTAACCTAATCAATCCAATCTCTTGGCAAAGACTATCAGATCTATAGCACTTCCTAATCTCAACTTTCATTGATGAAACATACTATAGATAGGCATAAAGAACAAGCTCATTAAAGTCAATCTACTCCTTGCAGCCAATCTCTTGGGCAAGCAAACAGATCTCTGGAATTAGTTGATCAGACATTCCATTTGAACACTTTTTGAGTGCTGGAATGTCTAAGATCTAATCCCACATGGTTAATGCTAAGATAGCATTAAGATCTCCTAATCCATAAGGTATCTATCTAAATCTATACTTAAGCATCCCTAGAAACTAAGATTCCTCATCACCTAACCCATCCTCTAAACCCAGAAAACTACTCAGATCTGGAGTTCATCATGAAGAACACAAACCCAGAAATCATTGAATCTTGCATAACTAGATAGATAATGATCTAAGGAGCAAAATATTATAAAGAAACAACTCCAAATACTCAATAGATCAAAAGATATAAAAATTACAAGTTTCTGGAAATGTTTGGTGGCTACAGAGAAAAACCCTAATAAAACTCGCCTTTTTTTGCTTAATGACCAAAGGGGTCTATTTATACTAAGGGCAGGAAGCCCTAGAACAGAAAAAGACAAATTACAAAGTCGGTTTGAGGTGAGCTCGGTCGGGTGCATGTTGGGCTCGTTCGGGTCCATCCAACACTCGGTCGGGTCCATTGCTTAGTTGAAAATCTGGTAATTCACTCCATCCGATCGGGTCAGATAGTGGCTTGGTCGGGTCAGCTTCAGTCTTCAATCTGGATGTATATACCTTCACTAAAATAGTGATAACTCTTGAACCGCAACTCGGATTGGCTTCAAATCACCGGAAATGGAAAGATAACTCAATTTCCAACAAGTTTGATGAAGACCTCGGAAGCTAAAACCCAAATCAAGATCTTCATTCGAGTCGATCTTTGAGGGACGTATACTGCATCCGATCGGATGATTGTTGACGCGGTCGAGTTGGTTGGTCGAGTGCCTCCTTTTTTCATTCTTTATGCTTCCAATTCTCTTGTTTAGTCCCAAAAATGAAAAGAACACCTTCCTTCTCTTTTAGAGCTCCAAAACACCTAATAATGCTCGAACTTCACAAAATATGCAATGCTAATGCAAAAACAACCTAAGAGTGCAAAATGAAGGAAAAGAGACTCTAATGCATATGAAACAAGACTCAAACTATGAAAAACATGCAATAAAAGTATGCCTAAATTGGGTAAAATATGGGGTTATCAACTCCCCCAAACTTATTCTTTGCTTGGCCTCAAGCAAATTCAAAGTTGGAAGAGAGGTTTGAAGGCGGGGACTCATAACTAAAACTTGCTGCAAAAGAGTTTAACATCAATGTCCTAGTTCGTAATTCTAGAATGCAATTCAAAGGCTATACTCTGAAGACTTTAGCCATTCCTATTTCAACACAAGATGTCATCAGCCACATAACCTAGACAAGCAATCAAGTCAGCCATCCTTTTTAACATTCATTAAGTGGTAACAGTGAATCCGGATGAGAATTTGAATTTAAACTCATTTGGCTAGGCAAGTAAAAGGTTTAAGAGATAAAGAGAGTCTCTTTTTGGTGCGGGTTTAATCATTTAAGTGCTGGGATCTCTCTATGAACAAGATTGAGCTTTTGGGAGAATGCTAAAGGTAAGGACCAACAAATGCATACATGAATAACATCTTGACTACCCAAAGTACCCAAGTGATATCCTAATCATCTAAACCCATATGATCCTATTCTACCCTTTAACTCTTTTTATCCCAATTTTCCTTTTTGTTCTAAGTCTAAGGAGAGCTTTTTATAATAAACTAGTGGATAGGGGGTTTTCTTTTATAAACACTATGGTTCTCTTTCTTCTTAATTCTTAAGACATCAAAGCGTTTTGCTTTCTTCATACTTTTCTCTCTTTCTTTTAAAATCCAGAACCATTTCTTTTCTATACTTTGCATTCCCCACTTATCTTTCACTAGAACCTTGAACTTTTCTGAAACTTTTACTCTCCTAAAGACTTAACTCATTCCCTTATTTTTTTTTCTTTTCTTTTCTTTTCACCACCCCAAAAAATCCCAAAACCCAAGTAGAATCCATCCTAGTCCTATCTGATCCGAAAAATGCAAATCAGAACTACTCAAGACCCTATTCCTGTCGGCACAAACCTAACACGTTCTCTTAAAGCTCAATCCCAAAAAAAATAGGCCTTCCACTCAAAATTAAAACAAAGGCTTGAAGGAAAGGTTAAGGTTTTTAGGGTGTGGTTAACTAGTCAAGGTTATGACCAGCTACTTGGATCAACAAGAGAGTGGTAAAAAGAGGGAAAGAAGATCCAAGTATGTATACAAGGTATCCATGAGTTTAAAACAAATCACAACCAGATAATTATCAATTCAAGTTAAGGTTCTTATAAGTAAAGGATGGCATCATATCAAAGCAAGCTTCCGTTTAGACTAGAATTCAAATCATGCGATCAAAGAATGGTGCGGTCTCATTTCAAACTCATATGAAAGCATTAAACAACTATGAACGAGGGCATTGATCTTAAGTCTAATGAAACAGCAAGTCCGTTGGTTATAATCATCATAATCCCATATGCTAATGCAATGATCCTAAATGCAACATCCCTAAAGCAAGACTAATATGCAAATGCAACTATATGAGCACTTTGTTTTTAAAGGATTTTCTGAAATTTTTCAAATTTTTAGGGGTTTTTGATGCACATAATGAATGCAAGACTAGATGCTAAAAATTCGAAATAAGAAAAGAGAAAACATGTCAAATGCTATCCCAAACCCTCCCCTATACTTAAATTACACAGTCCCATGTGTAATAAAATCTGAAGAAAGATTTAGGAATCAAAAAGCAACAAAAAAAACAAAATGGAAACTGGTATGCACAAAGATAAGTGATGGAGTTACCTGGATTTGGCTAACGGTGCTGGCATGGTCGGGTCAATTTCACTGACCCGGTCGGGTCAGGTTAACGGACCCGATCGCGCTGCATGTTTCTGCTCCTTGTGCTCCTTTTCTTAAACCCAAACAAGTTCGAATTGCATTTCTCCTCTTATTCCTAGGTCAATGCTAAAGGAACTGCTTCTCTCCCTTAGACTTAGACTTTCTCTGGATTTCTTTGGAGAAGAACTACTACATTGCCCCAAGAGCTTGTTGATTTGCTCACTAGTCTCCTTCATTGAAGGTGTCAACTCCCTCACTGGATCCTCTTGAATGTTGACAGATTGAAATATTGATAACCCACCATATGTAGGATTCTTTGACTCAAGTTGTTGAAGAGGCTTGGGGAGTAAGTCTGGACACATAGGGTGAGGTGGAACTTGACTCAAGTGGGGACTCGAGTGGGAAATCGATTGACGAGGTCGAGCTCCCCTTAAGCTGCCTTCATTTGTTTCCAAAAAATTTGTGTTATACCCATTTACACCCTTAGAAACTGATGTTTTAGTGTGATGATTGCTTTCTTCATTCCAGAAGGTCTCGGTATCAATTATTTGCTTCCTTATAGAATTCTTGATGTGATTCTTCATCTTGAAGTTGATACCCAAATTGAGGTCAATTATCCCTCTCCTGACATCTATTATTGCTCCAGCAATAGCTAAGAATGGTCTTCGCATGATTAATGGATCTTGAGGCTCTTTGTCCATCTCCAAAACAACTAAGACAGTTGGTACCTTTATCTCACTAAGCTTTACTGGAACATCCTCCATTATTCCTTTTGGCATTCGATCACTTCCATCGGGATCTTCTAGCTTTTTTGGGACAATCTTCTTCTCGATGATGGCACTACACTCATGGCTAAGTGCTCTTTTTCTCTCATCTTCCTTAGATTTTTCTTGAGCAGCCTTCTTCTCTAGATTCCTTTCCATTAGTACCTCTTTCAGGATCACGTTGTAGGAAGGAATATTGGCAAAAGCATCTAACAAAGCCACTTTTAGCTCAGTCCCTTTAAACGTATTGAGTATTCCTCTATACTCCTCTTTGATTTTATTCTTAAATCTTCCAGGGAATGGCAATGGAGGCTTGTAGGTTGGAGCAATGTAGTGTGGTTCCTTCTGCTTTGATAAAACTTGATTTTCAACTATGATGATCTTGACGCTGTCAGTCACTCCAGTGTCCGATAGGGTGGGTTGGTCGGGTCTATCCCCTTGTGTACTTTTTGCAGCCTGAAA
The DNA here is from genome assembly GCA_036452645.1 of Capsella bursa-pastoris. Taxonomy (NCBI): domain Eukaryota; kingdom Viridiplantae; phylum Streptophyta; class Magnoliopsida; order Brassicales; family Brassicaceae; genus Capsella; species Capsella bursa-pastoris. The sequence continues at coordinate 9,457,427 of CP144192.1, forward strand.
CACATTTTGACAGAAATTCTCCCCCTCCTGTTCATCACTGTCCGCAGGGATTACCTTGTGATCTTGAAGTAAAGGTAGCTCTCCTAGAGTGATAACATGAGCAGTTGCAAACTTCTTGGCTGCTATACACATGACCCTGTTGCTTAAAGCTTCAACCTTTTGGGATAGATCATTGAAGGAGGAAGTTATATGGTTGGAGAGCTCATTGATCATCTTAGCGTTTTCCAATTGCCCATCAATTTGCAACTGGAGAATTTGCTGCAACGTGTTCTTCAACTGAACATCTTTATCAGGGGTCATCCAAGGTGCTGGATGTTGAAAATGATGTTGTGGAGCGAAAGGTTGATGATAGACATCTTGAAACTGATAAGAAGGGGAAGTGACTTGCATTGGGTGGTGCTCGTAGTGGAAATTCATGAACTGGTCCATCAGATATATGAGCAGAGGTGAGACACGGTCGAGCTATGAGCAGACTCGATCGGGTTTGGTATAACTCGATCGGGTTGGTTGGTCGGGCTCGAGTAGTTGTGTACCTGAGGTTCAAAACAGACAAGCAGCAAAGGTAGAAATGAGTAACCGAATAGAAACGAAATAAAAAGAACTTGATCTAGATAGAACTGGGATCCTAAATGGAACAAATAACATCCAAATGGGAGCGGCGCCAAATTGAAACAAGCTTTTTGTAGCTCTTGGAGTTCAATTCCCCAATGCGATGTAGCATAAGAGGTTATCGATCCAAATGGATGATTTGCAAGCAATTAAGATATAGCAGTACTAATAAAGTCAAGCCAAGCAATAGAAGGTTTGGTTTAAAGAACTCTAATGCATAAAAATAAACTACAGAATGTAAACTAAAAAGATCTAAGAACAGAACTGAAAATAAACTAAAGATGCAGGAACTACAGAAGCAATAATGAAAATATAAATAAAGCAAGTAAACAATCAGATAGAGAGAGGTCTTGAGAATGGGCTAATAGGGTGATGAATCCTCTTAATCTCATGGGGATGCTTAACATGCTCAGATAGATCTAATCCTAGACAATGAACCACTTAACCTAATCAATCCAATCTCTTGGCAAAGACTATCAGATCTATAGCACTTCCTAATCTCAACTTTCATTGATGAAACATACTATAGATAGGCATAAAGTATAAGCTCATTAAAGTCAATCTACTCCTTGCAGCCAATCTCTTGGGCAAGCAAACAGATCTCTGGAATTAGTTGATCAGACATTCCATTTGAACACTTTTTGAGTGCTGGAATGTCTAAGATCTAATCCCACATGGTTAATGCTAAGATAGCATTAAGATCTCCTAATCCATAAGGTATCTATCTAAATCTATACTTAAGCATCCCTAGAAACTAAGATTCCTCATCACCTAACCCATCCTCTAAACCCAGAAAACTACTCAGATCTGGAGTTCATCATGAAGAACACAAACCCAGAAATCATTGAATCTTGCATAACTAGATAGATAATGATCTAAGGAGCAAAATATTATAAAGAAACAACTCCAAATACTCAATAGATCAAAAGATATAAAAATTACAAGTTTCTGGAAATGTTTGGTGGCTACAGAGAAAAACCCTAATAAAACTCGCCTTTTTTTGCTTAATGACCAAAGGGGTCTATTTATACTAAGGGCAGGAAGCCCTAGAACAGAAAAAGACAAATTACAAAGTCGGTTTGAGGTGAGCTTGGTCGGGTGCATGTTGAGCTCGTTCAGGTCCATCCAACACTCGGTCGGGTCCATTGCTTAGTTGAAAATCTGGTAATTCACTCCATCCGATCGGGTCAGATAGTGGCTTGGTCGGGTCAGCTTCAGTCTTCAATCTGGATGTATATACTTTCACTAAAATAGTGATAACTCTTGAACCGCAACTCGGATTGGCTTCAAATCACCGGAAATGGAAAGATAACTCAATTTCCAACAAGTTTGATGAAGACCTCGGAAGCTAAAACCCAACTCAAGATCTTCATTCGAGTCGATCTTTGAGGGACGTATACTGCATCCGATCGGATGATTGTTGACGCGGTCGAGTTGGTTGGTCGAGTGCCTCCTTTTTCATTCTTTATGCTTCCAATTCTCTTGTTTAGTCCCAAAAATGAAAAGAACACCTTCCTTCTCTTTTAGAGCTCCAAAACACCTAATAATGCTCGAACTTCACAAAATATGCAATGCTAATGCAAAAACAACCTAAGAGTGCAAAATGAAGGAAAATAGACTCTAATGCATATGAAACAAGACTCAAACTATGAAAAACATGCAATAAAAGTATGCCTAAATTGGGTAAAATATGGGGTTATCAATTATTTATTTTAATAAACACATAATATGTTTATTATAATTGTGGGACAAAAAACTTAAATACACCAATGCTCATACATCAAAATTAAACATTTTTCCTACATCATAAATACTCTTAAAATAATAATGGGACCAAATTTTGGTAACAACCAATGCTCATGCCCTAAGGCCATGTGCATTTGCGTAATTATCAGTCGTCCCGCACATAATGTTGACAATATTTATTTTAAAAATAAATCACAAATACAAATAAAGTGTAGTAACGTTTCTTAAAACGGGACCAAAATAACTTGTCCTTCGAGCCACGTGTTCTTCTTCTATTTATTTATTTTTGTTTTTAGTTGTCTGTTTTCTCTATATAATAGTGTATTTAATATTTTTCTCAATCATAGCAGCTATTAATAAATGTAAAGAACTAAATATAATAGTAGCTGTTAATGAAAAATGGTCATGCAATAGTATATATATTTTGTTTGTCATATAGTATAAAACTTAGTACAGTTTATTGTTGGTCATATAGAATAAATTTTGGTATATTTGTTTTAAAAAAAATATTAATAAATGATGTTTTTTTTAATAAATGATATAGTATAAAACTTCGTACAGTATATCGGGTGATGTTTTTTTTTTATCATCATGGGTGATGTTTTTTTTTAGGGAGAAGATGTGTATCAAACATATATAGTTGGTGCCGCCGGTATGGGTTCAAATATCGGCACTACGATTACTCGTCGAACAAGAATTCGGGATAAACAAGCTCATGAACAATTAAAAGATGATTTGATTGAGCATATGTGGACTAATTTTGGACATCTTCCGGATAATGAAGATTAATTTTAAAATTTCTATGAATTGAATTAAATGTTTGTTTTTTCTTTGTAAGGTTTATGTATTATATTTTAATGTCTTAATTGTATATTTTCCATCTTAATCCTTTTTGTAACTTTGTAATTTTAAATTGTTAAAATTAATCAATATTTAATACTCCCTCTGTTTCATTATAAGTGATGTTTTAGCCAATTTTTTTTGTTTCACTATAAGTGATGTTTTCAATTTCCTATGCAAAAATTTAATGTATTTAATATTTTTTGACCAATTATATTTTACATCATATTTTCTTATTGGTTGAATTCATATTAGTTAATGATGTTTTATGGAAAATGGGTAAGTTATATGTTTTATTAATTAGTGTGTCAAAACCTTAAACATCACTTATAATGAAACAGAGGGAGTATGTTTTAACTTATTAATTAAAATTATTTTTTTTAATATTCTCAAAATATGTTTATTATAATTGTGGGACCAAAAACTTAAATACACCAATGCTCATACAACCAAAATAAACATTTGTCCTACATCATAAATACTCTTACAATAATATTGGGACCAAATTTTGGTAACAACCAATGCTCATGCCCTAAGGGGGTCTAAGCGCAAATACCATTTCCATTTTTTCTTGGACCTTTTTACCCTCTATCCAGCTTTTGCAAAAAGCACAGACATAGGACCGTGGATAGACACATATATTCGAAACAATTATAAAACTTTCTAACTAAATTCAAAATATCAGCTACAATTAAATAAAAAGAGAAAAAAATAAAATATTATTTCGATCGAAACGAAAAATAAAAAGCCTTTCCTCTTCCTTTTTACCCTAGTCGTAATTGTAACTATCTCCACTTTTCCTTTAACACCATTCTTTTCTTTTCTTTTCTTGTTCACAACCTTTTTGATAGCAACCGAATTGGTAACGTTTCATTGATTCTTTAGTACAATCTTGTTCAAGTTTTTGCCTTATCTAATAGATGTCCATAATAAGTTCTCTATTGTCCACACATAAAGGTTCACACATGGACAATTTTGAAGAAACCGACCAGTCAGCCAGTGAATATGGCCTCCTCAGCATGTCTACGAGCTCCCTCCATACTACTCGGCATACGGTGGGTGATTGTTAGATTACACCGATTTTTATTTTCGCTTTACAAAGCCGGACATCAGATCTATGACTAGCTAAGCGACAACATTGCTTTGACAGAGGAGGTGGTAATTTTTTGTCCATCGTATATATAACTAGTTATGTCCATAGACTAACTATCAATATGTCCATCATAAACAATCATCATTTCTGCATTTTATTAGTTGGTTTGGGTTTTTAAATTACTGTTTAAGGTTTAGATTTGATAACTAAACAAAATTGATTTTGGTTTGGGGTTTTAAATATGTTGTTAGGGTTTGGATTTGATAACTAAACAAGAAATATAGACAACATTGTGTACAACAAGAACAATACCGTGGACAACAAGAACAATACCATGGACAACAAGGACAATACCTTGGACAAAAAAGATAGACAAACGAAACATCATTTCTGCATTTTATTGGTTGGTTTGGGTTTTTAAATTATTGTTTAGGGTTTAGATTTGATAATTAAACAAAAATGATTTTGATTTGGGCTTTTAAATATGTTGTTAGGGTTTAGATTTGATAACTAAACAAGAAAGATAGACAACACCGTGTACAACAAGAACAATACCATGGACAACAAGGACAATATCGTAGACAAAACCATAGACAAACGAAACATCAAGAGAGTTAGACAACACCGTAGACAATAAAGACAATCCTCTGTCCATGGATTCTTACAATAAATTACTACGATTTGTTCCAAATAAATGCCCACATGAATCAATGCATCTTTACTTAACTTTTATAAATTCAAGTCCACCGTCTTCAATCCTCTGTCCACGGATTCCTTAACGTTTTAACGCAAATAAATCGAAAATTTCCAAGAATATCTCTATCCTTCAATAACAACTTCTCTTTATCTGTCTCTTTTTCTCCGTAATGCTCGTACATGTTTTTGATTTTTTTTTTCCTTTATAACTAGAGATGTTTGCATAGATAGTTAATTATAACGTTTGTCCACCATTAATGCACTTGTACTGTGTTTTCCAATCAGCCGAAAAGTTGTCAGTACCTTTTGTTTTTTATTTTCTTCTTTCCTCTTTTTTGTCAGTTCGACGAGGAAGATACACAAGGTTAGTATAGTATATTCAAGTGCCAAAAATGGGATATGGGGTAAGGTTCGGAAATCATGGTATTCCAAAAACATAAAGTGTAAATCGTGGTAGAATTGAAAAAATTCCCAACTTTCTATGTGGCCATTCAAAACATTAAATTTTCGTCAATTTAGTTCTTAAAACATTATCTTTCGTTAACTAAGCCAAAATTAACATCATATCCAAAAATTTGTTAACAAAACAGCTAACAAACATTTAGCCATCACTAATCCATCTCTATTAGTAAGAGACGACGTCGTTTAAGGCTAAAACAAAGTGAAAAATTAGGGATTTGATTTTTGGATTATGACGTTAGAATTACGATTTTGAGATATCGTTTTAGCATTAAACGACGTCGTTTCTCACTAACAAATATGATTAATGATGCCTAGCTGCTCTGTTAACGGATTTGAGGATATGATATTCATTTCGGCTTGGTCAACGAAAGATTGATGTTTTAAAAACTAAGTTAACAAGAAATTTGTTTTGGATGGCGACATAACAAATATGTGATTTAAATGGCTAAAGTTTGAAAGTTCGTGATTTAAATAACATTTTTCTTGTTACCTTTTTAACGAGAAATTCTCTTGGATATGATTTAAGTTTTTTCTAAAAAATACAACCCTTGGTTTTTTTACCAAAATTACCACAAAAAAAAAATTATTTTTCCAAAAATACCATAAACATAAAAAATTGAATTTTAAAGATACATAGCTATTACTTTTTATATTTTGATTGATTATTTATATATAGAGTATAGTTTTAAGGGTATGGTTTAGTGTTTAGGATTTATAAATTAATTTTGAATGTTAAATGTTAAAGTTTTAGTTTTCTGGTATTTTAAAAAAAAATTGTATTGTAATGCTATTTTTAAAAAATAAACTTTACAATGGCATTTTTGGAACAAATACTCATCTAAAAGAATTTTTCTGTTTTTTGATTCACCAATTATGAAGTGTTAAAATACAACAATTTTAAAAATTTATAAATTCTTCAGACTAGTTAATGTTGGGTCTCACAGTGAAGTAAGAACCCTCCAAAAATAGGCGTATGCCACTTAGCGTGGAGAGCACACGGTATTCTTTAGTAAAAGGCGAAAGAATAGTTCGCTTTGTGCTCACCACATGGCTGCGAGATTATTTCATGAGGGAACGAAGTCTTATTTATATTGAAGTCTCACTTACCAAACTCTTTGAGTCTTCCGATGTGGGATGCGTGAAATTCCGTTTCTTTTTAAAAGGCTTTTTTGGTTTCGGTCACCTTTTGGGTATCAAAGGCCCAGGCTCAATATTACTTGTTTGTTGAATTCAACGTTTTCTTTTCCCTTGGTACAAAATCTCACATCTCATACTATTATGTTTCTAGTGTTGACAACCTCAACTAAGTTATTTAGTTCTGTCACATACTTGTTCGGTTGTTCACAATCATAATTGGTTTATTGTATATTTGTATGAATCACAATCACCTTTGTAAAATGCTCTTATACAACAACAAACACATGTGTTCCGTCAATTACAGAGTTGAATCAACGTTTCTTCCTTAAACTCTCTATGAACTTGTTACTTCTCCGAACAGAACTTTAAACCTCCTATGCTCATTGCCATTACAGCCAAAATTTTCCACCTTTTTTGAACTATCTTCAATCATAGAGAGTTTGGACAGGTAATATTGGGAAAAGAATTGTTATTAAGCGCGAAAACACATTGTTAATTGTCGAATAAAGCTCTTAATTGATTTTCTCAATTATTGTCTCTTTTGTTTTCCTTAACCCTTCATCATGGTACATTGGATGTTTCGGCTTCTTGAAACCATATTCATCTTCTTCGTTGACAACCGATCTCTGGATCTAAATAATCAAAATGAAAGAAAACAAAACATAAACATGTGTTAGCTAAGATTACATGAGCATAATACATAGTTTAGTTCGGCAAATGTTATAAAATTGAATTGTTCACTTCTAATTATTTAATCAAACACCAAGTTAAATTGACGTAAACCAATCATATCATATCATATCATCCCTAATAATCTGAAAAGATAAATAAAAACTTCTAGAGACAGTTCTTTATTGGGAATTTTTTCAATTATACCACGATTTCAACTTTATGTTTTCCAAACTACCACGATTCCAAGACCTTGCACCATATACCATTTTGAGGCTGTGAATAGACAAACCTATCCTTGTAAACGTTCCCTGGGCGAGTTGACAAAAACAACAATAAAATCATAATATACTGACACCATATTCGGCTGATTAGATAACATAGTACAGCTGCATTTATGGTGGACAAACGTTTCCAATATATAACTATGTAAACATCTCCTGTTAGGAAGTTATAAAAAACAAAATTAAAACCCTGTACGAACTTGTTGGAGAGAAAGAGACAGATATCCGAAAGAGAAGTTATTGATAGATAGAGATGTTCTTGGAAACTTTGGTTGTTTTACTTTAAATTGTTCGTGGACAGAGATTGAAGACGGTGGACCTGAATTTAGTAAAGGTAAGTGAAGATGTTATCATTGATGGGGGAGAAATCTCCCTGAATTTATTGCAACTTAAATAACGGCATGAATTTATTGCAGTGCCGCCATGACTGGCCGTGTGTAGATTCTGTTAGGCTGTAATTAATGAAATTTTTATTTTACTTCGTAGGGTTTTTTGTGGACCAAGAAGGGATGGACGACACAATCTTGGTCTTAGGCGGAGTATGGAAAACTGCTGAATCCGGGAGGTGGGAATTTACAGGGTATCCAAAATAGTTCGGAAGATGTGTGGCATACAATGATGGCATGACATACAGTGGTGAATGTTTACGGGGTGGACAACAAATGTAAACGTCCACGCCTAAGTTTTTGGTATGCTGGAGAGACCGAAGTGTTCACGCAACGTCATATGCCACCCATTTACATCGGGTGCGATGTATCGTTTGGCCAGTTTAAAAGGAAACGGAGAGATAACAACAAGTTAAACATATTTTGTACGTTTGAGACGTCTAAGGGAGATTTGGCGGCCAGAAGAGCTAGTAGCGGAAAAGAAGTTCATAACAGTGTTGATGATGATTTTCTTATTGCCCAAGTTGAAGAGCTGGAAGCTGCACATAAGATGAAACGTTCGAATAATGTTGGATCGAAAAGGAAAAACTCAAACAATCTTACGAATTCAGTGAAGAAAAAATCAAAGGCAAAGGACAGCATCTATGGACGAGATTGCTACGATGGACCTGAACGAAGATATAGTGGACGTGAACAGAAAAACGACAGAGGCGTTCGTTGGTGGTAGAGGCGATAGCAATGACGTTATAGATGGACCTGAAAGTAGCGGAGATGGACATGAAAACAGCGGTTGTGAAGAGGGTGAGTATGACGATGATGATTACGATGATGACGGTATGAGTGAGTTGATCAACAAAGAATATCCAAAAGATTGGGATCCATTTATTGTCATGAGATCTGTAGAAACATCGAATGGTCCATCTGGAAATGTTGGTCCATCAAGTAATGCTATGGGCATTGCAGATGAAAGTCCACCAGAAAGAATCTTTGGGGGAGAATTATCTAACAAGCGTTTGGATGACGTTCATCAAGCAATGGTAAGAAAACGATGATATTCTACTGGATGCGGAACCGTGTAGAGATAATGTACAAGGGTCTAATAGTGAGGTAGCTAACATGGACTTGAAGAGGGCAGAGGATGCAATATATGTTGGGATAGTGTTTAAAAGCAAGTTGGAACTACAAAATGTTTTGTCATTGTATGCCATGAAGAGGATATTTCATTATAGGTTGGGGAGTTTTGACAAGACAAGAGTCATTGCATATTGCGTAGACAAGAATTATAAGTGGAGAGTGTTTGCGAAGAACCACAAAGATTCAAAGAATGTTGAAATTAAAAAGGTCCAGCTGATGCATAGTTGTGATGTTCATTCAGGTCCCAGTACGGAAAGAACGCAACTGCCCCTGTCATAGACTCATTGATAAAGTCTAAATACTCTCATGGGAAAAAGGGACCACGAGCATGTGAGTTACCGGAAATGGTTTTAGCGGAGTTCAATGTGACTGTTTCCTATATTAAAGCATGGAATGCAAAGGAGTTGGCTATTTGTGAGGCACGAGGAAGTGAGGAAGGTAGTTACAGGTACTTGTCCACTTATTTACATCTTTTGAGGAGAACAAATCCGGGGACAATTACGGATGTCCACACGGAGAAAAACAAGAAAGGAGAGGATCTATTCAAGTATCTTTTTCGCATTAGGTGCATCTATAGCTGGGTACCCATACCTAAGGAAAGTAGTGGTCATAGATGGAACACAGATGAAGGGGAGATACCAAGGATGATTAGTTGCCGCCAGTGGACAAGATGGAAATATGCAAGTATATCCACTAGCGTTTGGGGTCATGGACAACGAGAATATTAATAGTTGGGTTTGGTTTCTTGAGAAACTATCTGAATTTGTTAAAGACGAGGAAGATCTTGTGTTTGTGTCAGACAGACATGCAGCAATAAACGCAGCGCTTAGCAAGGTTTATCCATTGGCTCACCATGGGGCTTGTGTTGTACATTTGCATAGAAACGTGAAATCTAATTTTCATTGCGAAGGGCTTGCAGGCATGGTTTCAAATGCAGCGAGGTCGTTTACTGAACGTGACTTCAAGTATTGGCTTAAGGAAGTTGAAACTCGTAAACAAGAATGTGTTAAATATCTGGAAGATATTGGTCTACCACATTGGACGCTTTTCCACTGTCCAAAAAGAAGATACAATTGAGCAGCAATATTTCGGAGTCCTTGAACGCTGCAATGATGAAAGCAGTCGATTATCCAATAGTTGCTATGGTGGAGTTTATAAGAGCAATGTTGATGTGATGGTTCTATTTGCGTAGGAAACATTCGGGGAAAACACAAACAAGGTGTACACCAGAGGTGGAACTAATATTACTCGATAATCTCGAAGATGCTGTTGGTTGTGCTGTTTTGTCTGCTAGTGATTGGATTTATCAAGTGAATGATAGTAAGGGGTATATTTTTGAAGTCGACCTGGAGAACAAATTAAACATGTAGCTGTAGGGCGTTTGATGTGTTGATGATTTCATGCTACCATGCTTTGGCTGCGGTGGGCGAAATAAAATCGATCATTATTCACTGGTGGGGTGGTGTTACTTTGTTGATGTTTGGTAGAAAAAAATATTACCAACTTATTCGGCCAATATCGCGAGAAGAGGACGTCAACGTACCTGAGAACAAGACGTCCTGGAGGGAGAGCAGAGAAAAAGAGGATTCCATCAAAAGGAGAAGGCAATGTAAGTGTCGTAATAATTTGTCCACATTCTATATTTTTCCCCAGTTTTGTTGTTTGACTATAAACGAGTTTCTGACTTTAGAGGAAACGAAACCAAAAAAAGAAGAAGAAGAAAACTCGAACTCACCAATGTAGCCGCTGCAATGGAACAGGACACAACAAGGCAACATGTAAAAATCCTATCTGAGTGGGAAGGTTTTGGTTTGTGTTTTTTTGGCGGATATGGACATTATTTATGTCTTAATGTTTTTTTCGGCTGTAGACTAGTTTAATAGTCAGTTGTTTGACGTAATGTTGTTTTTTTTTCCGGATGTGGACTAGTTTAATAGCCACTTGTTAGACATTGATATTTTATAAGATATCTGTATCTTAAGCAACTAGTCCATGATACATTTACTAAGTAGATGTTGTCCATCGTCGATTCCTCATTTATAGATGATATTGGGCAAATAAACGGCAATACAGGATATCAAAAACTTAGACATACTAATTAGAAATACAAATAAACGGAAATACAAAACATCAAATACATCGAAAGCATAAAGTTTTGTTTGAAAAGCAGATAATAATTCCCGAAGACATACTAAACTGGGCAACCTAAAATGCCGTCCATATACTTAATTAACTTACCGTTACTTATCGAAGGACATTTGTCATGGACATGTCATGGGATATCGAATAATTTCTTAAACCTCTGGCAACGCCAAAATGTGTAGCAACTGGGACACTTTTTTACCTTAGTGCAATCCTCGCATAAATCAAACTCTATGGTAGGAATCTTTCTCTTAAATTTAGCAATCATAGAACGCCCTTTTACCGTGGATTGAGAACTCAACCGTATGAAATCGTAGAACACCCTTTGGGCAACAATATCTCCTTCGTCTTCTTCTTCTAGACATGTACGGAACTCCGTCATTAAAGCAATCCCTCTTCCGTCTCACTTACACATAACACCAAAAGTGTGAGCATGAAACTCATTGCCATGGAGAGCTTCTCCTTCAGGAATAGGTTACTGCACTTGTAAGCAAACATGGGAATGGCATCTCTGTAGTCCCCGTATTTTGCAACGTCTCTAACGCCCTCTAGGTACATTGATGTAGGATTTCTAGCTTTTATGGTCCTTACGAAAAATGGACGAAATATTGAATTTGTTTTTATCACTCCTGGCTGCTCTTCAATAAGTAGAAGAGAAGCTTCCCTCCATACCAACTCATTAAAAGCAAGAGCACATCCTTCTGAACCAGATGCAATGAGAGGTGCTAGGTTTTGGAAACCGGATTTAGCAACAAGTGTGACAATGAGAATTGCAAGATGATGTGGTAGGTCAAGGAGATTTGTCATTTTACTGCTAGGTACATAGTACGCATCCCATATTACGTATAAATATGGAAACTCTATTGAAAGTTCATTAACTCTTTGGTTGTTGTTTGGTGGGAAGCAATTTTTCACAGCTCGTTACATAACATTTAATGTTTACGAGAGATATTATACAAATTGTTAATAACTCTTACCAGCTATTGACAAACGGTTATGGACCAAAAAAAAAAAAAATTAAACGACCTTACTGATAAACGTGTATGGAAAAAAAAAAGAATTCAGTGACATTGACAAGGTTTTAGTTTATGGACATAACCTCTTAGCAAATATTTCATTTTGATATTTGATTGTTTAGTCTCCACCCTTCGTTTAAAAGCGTTTGTTGATTGTTAATAAGAGTGGACACAATTTTGATGTGAACTGGATTTATAACGTTTATAAAATTATGAGTAAAAACCGAGATGTCATGAACTGGATTTAGTAATAAACTATTAAAATGGGGCAGCCAAAGATAATACATGAAATATAGAAGTGTCATACATAACACATTTCAGTAAATATGCCTTAATTAAGGGGAACTAGGCAAAACACTGAACATAGGAGCACCGCAACTGCTGCCATAATAAGAAGGACATATATAAGACTTGTAGACATCATAGACCTTTTTCGGCGCAACTCGGCCATAAGTTGATGGACAACTTCGGTCAACTCGTTGATGTGGGCTTCATTGTTGTCCACCATTAATTTAAGGTGATCAATGTCTCCGTCGTGCATCATCAATCTAGACCACGTCACGGGGGGATCGACGTTTTCACCATTCTCATTTCGGTTCATACCTTCAATGAGTTCTTGGTTAGTAGATACCAGTTTCTGGACATCTGTCAGCTCGTCCGTCATAGCTTCGTCAAACCATTTGAACGTGTGATACTCATCGTCCTGTAAAAGCGTTTTGCATAGATAAAATCAAACACCAAATAAAATAGATCGATAGATAAAATCGTATGCCCAAATTAAAAAAAAAAACCAGACATGATAGGTCTCGCAGCCGTAGTAGAGACGATTTGGAGTTACGGCGTCTGGGAGCGTCGTCTTGAGGATGGTACGGCCGCCACAAATACACCGCTGTGGGATCCCGTGGTTTTCCATGTCCTGGTCTACAGATCTAATCGATCCGGCAGAGGAAGATGACGGTTGATTGTAACTGTATCTCCCCATATTTGTTTATTTGAAATGAGTGAGTTCTAACCCAAAACTTCTCCCAACACTTAATATTGTAATTTTAATTCGAAATAAATTTTAATTTTTGGTAAAGCTGCAAATTCAGAAAATGAAGCATAGTCTTTAAGTGCGCTCTTGTACTTTTTCAGGCTTTCCATTGTACCGAAAAGACAAGTCGACGCTTTTATCATCTTTCCCTAGACACTGATAGTGACCAACTTTCCCCAGAGTACTAAATCCCGCAAAATCCTAGAGAACTATAACTATTCTATAAGATTGTCGAAAGTTAAGTATGGTGCCCAGTCAAAATGATAGAATTCCCTATCTGGGTTACACAATAGACAATCTGGTGGTAGACGTTGATATTGGAATATGTCCATATTGTTACTAATTAATTTTGTGACGAAGAACCAAATCTAACTCTATAAAGAATGTTTATTGTTAAAATATTATACCCTATGTACATGTTTGTTACCCCAATTTAAATCTAGAAAGAATTTGTCCTTTGTTAATTATCCGTAAAATTGCTTTGTTTATTGTTTAATTACTATACCCTAAGTACATGTTTATCAACCCAATCAAAATTTATAAAGAATGTGTCTATTTGTAATTATTTTTAAAAATTTGTTTGTTTATTGTTATATAACTATACCCTAAGTACATGTTTGTGAACCCATTCAATATGAATTAATTCCCTATCTGGGTCACACAATAGAAAATAGGGTGGTCGTAGACGTTGATATTGGAATATGTCCATATTGTTAGTAATCACATTTGTCGTAAAAGAAATTGTAACATAACAGTTACAAAAGGTATTATAGACTTAATTGGGTTTTCAAGTATGTACTTAGGGTATAAAGAATTTCTTAAAATTACTAAAAATATTGATTAGTTTATAGTTAAAATACCATACCCTATGTACATGTTTGTGAACCAAATCTAAATCTATAAAGAATGTTTATTGCTAAATTACTATACCCTATAAACATGTTTGTGAACCCAATCTAAATCTATAAAGAATGTGTCCTTTGTTAATTAAAATTAATATTGGTTTGTTTATTGTTAAATTACTATACCCTAAGTACATTTGTATCAACCCAATCAAAATCTATAAAGATAGTGTTTTTTTTTGGAAAAATACTAACGATTCAGATAAAACCCCAACCATAGGGTGGACTAAATATGTCAAAAGGTTCAGATAAAATAACTTTTTAACGCAACACGATATGCAACAAAATAGTAAAATACAAGATAGACAAAGTTTCAACAAACAAATGTGTCGTAGACATCAATTGCGTACTTCATCCTGAAGTTGTCCACCATCTCCTCTGTTATATCATCCATTTGCAGACCCTGTGCATGGAGTTCAATGAACTTGACAGAAAATGGTCCACAATCACCAATACGGTCATTTTGGGTAACATTGACCAGCCTTTCATAAGTGAAAGACTCTGGCAGATCATATTGTCCACAATCCCAAAAGATGTCTTTAATAAAAACTGGGAGCATCTCCTCTATTGGCTTCATGAACCTGGTCATCCTTTTCTGGTCATTGTTCACAATTAGAGGATCCAATATATCAATTTTGACCTGGTAAAGATGAATGACGAGAGTCACCCAATGTCTCTTCCCCCAGTTCATAGGTAGGTATACTCTGTCCACCTTATCAAACCACATCAAGTGATCATACCAGCTTGGAACAATCCCTCTGGCATAATTCTTGCAGACACTATTCCACCTATAAGTAGATCTCTTGTCCCTTTTTTTGAATCCGTTGTACTCATTGCACAACATACTACATAAGTATGTATCCAAGAAGGCGACCCTCTTGTCCATGAAGGATTGACCGAGCTTTGACCAACTAGAGTTAGCATAGCTTCCATGTGCTAACAAAATTAATGAATCAGTATTAGGAAAGGCAAAAAAGAAAAACAATTAGATGAGGATGAAACTAAATTCCCTTAAACTTACCGGTGTTTCTACCCAATTTTGTGGAGTATATATCTCAGCAAAGAAGCTCTTCTTCACTGGATGTCCATCGATACAATACTCCCTGTTATTAGCAGGAAAAAAGGTTAGAACGATGTAATAGCAAGTTCTTTTATGTACATATTTACACTTACTTCCGACGGTAAGACTCAAGTTTTGCAATGAACTTTTTCCTTCTCGCCATTTCAACCTTTTGAAAAGGACTGTATATGTCGGGGACAGCTTCAGGCCCTTTGCACTTTTCAGATGGAGTACCCCTAAATTTTAATGGGACCCTCTTTACTCGTTTTGTGGGTAAGGTTAGTTCATCATTCAAGTCTAAGGAAGTTGATGACATGACTACACGTTTCAAACCACGTGTAGGTTCCTCTGGGCTTGGTGGCTGGAAAGGTTGGAATAGCCAATTAAAGAAGCACAAAATATTATATTTTAAAGTAAAAGGCAATGAATAGAACACTAACCTTCTCTCTCACAATGACTGTCTGCATAACCCTCTTTTCAACTTCTTCAATTGACAAATACTCCTCGGAATCCTGTGAAGCAGACTTCCCTGAAACGTTTTGGGATACGTCATCATCCTCCTGCAAGAGGTGACTTGGTTAACAAAATAAGTAAATGTGGTGAGGAAAAATAAGAAGGGGTATAGTATGGAGGGCGAATGCAATGCCTTTTGTTCCATTTCAAGAGTAGGGTCTTTATCCACCTGGCACAAAAATAAACGAAGCGTTGATATCATGTAAGTGGACATAAATAACTACTTTATATGTGTCCACGTTATATATTGTCTACGACATAAAAGGATATCGAACAAGTTATAAAATTAGAAACATTACCATCTCAAAGCCCTGGTCCACCAAGATATGTCCATCGTTTTTCGGTCCACCAGCATCTTTACGGTCTGCAGATTCGTCACCGGATGCTTTGTCTTCTTCGTCTCCAGATGCTACTGTGTCATCTTCGTCTGCAGCTCCTGTGTCATCTTCGTCTGCAGCTCCTGTGTCATCTTCGTCTTCTGCTTCGTCACCTTCGTCGTCTTTGACCATAGCTCCTTCATTGTCTTCTGCTTCTTCTTCACTGGATCCAGATCCAACATCTTCTTCGTCTTCTTCCTCAGATCCTTCCTCGTCTCCTTCATCACATCCTTCCTCGCCTTCAGATCCTTCCTCATCTTCCTCCTGACGCAGGGGTTCTTCTATTGACTGGTTTAGGGTAGATGACATGAATTGTTCTTGGGTAGGTCCACAGAACATTTGATTTACGTCCACGGGTGAAGAGTTGGTCCCCAAAGAAACGTCCCTTTGGATTTCTTGTGGCTCTTGTTGCTGCAACTCATATCCCGACATATACAGTTCTTTTGGGAATGTTTGATCCTTAAGACGTAGTAAAGTAAAGTCATTTTAGGTAAATGAATGTAGTAAAAGATATTAGGGATAGCATGGCGAAAAAAGAGACATTCACCTTTTCGAAAGATCGTAGGTCGCCTTCAGTTGCATGTAAACGGCTATTAATGTTTGAGATGACGTTGGGGATTCCAGCATAATCCTCCCACCTAGGGTTGGTGAACGCTTGGGCAGGATCCGAAGTTGCAGGTAGTCCAGAATGTGACGGATGCAATTGGTTAGGTTGTGCTGATCCTGAAGTCTGGAAAACGAATGAGTCAGTGGCAACAGTTTGGTTTTGCGAGTTTGTATTTGGATTAATGTTGCATAACCGCAACTCATCCACCAACTCAGATTTCAGCTGGGCCCTCTCCTCTTTGATTTTCTGATTGATATATCCAGCAATTTCAGACATTAATTCAACTTTAGCAGCTGCTTTGACTTGGCGCAACATATCTCTAATATGTGCGTCGTGTTCAAGTAGGTTGGCTTCCACCTGGACCAACACATCTTTGGTCACACTGATTGGAGCTTTCGACTTAGCTTTTTCTATTTTTGCGGCGACTGGGATAGTTAACAGTGGACATCCTTCGTAACCACCTGTCCACACATCCTTTGTGAAGGTTGCTTTCTTATTTATAAGACTGAGGAGGTAAGATACAGATGCGTCATCCACCTCATCATCCCATAGGAAACTCTGTTCAGTATGCTCATCGGTTGCTTCGTATGAAACAGGAACTATCTTCAGCTGTGGACCAACCAAGGTAAACATTAGAAGACAATTCCAATAATGCCTATGGCGATACATACCCGGTGGACAAACATCAAGTTTGATAGACATTATAAAAGTATAAAATGTATACGATTTAAAGAAGATAAGGACCATACCTGGGGATGGTTTTCTATTTCGAGAATGGTATCATTGTGGAATGATTTGAGCTTCGAAAGTTGCACTATTGACCGGTCGTTGAAGGTTTGTTTGTCATAACCATCTGGCAGGCATTTCTCGAGCAACGAGATTGAGTGTAGTGCAAAAAGCTGGAGTGCCAAAATGCTGGAGTGCCAGATTGCCCTCAACAATAACGATAAGGGAAAGTCTCAATCTTTTCGAGTCGTGCATCTGTAACTCTTTCGGCTGCCTTTTGTCTCCTTTCAACATGGTAACAATATCTTGGATGCTCACAACCTCCTTTTTCTTACCAAAAGCTTCTGCCAGTAACTTTCCTTAGTGTTGCATAGTCTCTGCGACTTCATGATGGTTTCTTGATCGGGGAAAGGACCGCACGGAAGCCGAGTAATCATAGCAAATTCTCTAAGGGAGAATCTGATTGGTTGACCACCAAAGACGAACCATATTTCGTGTTGTTTCTGTGTATGCAGAGAACGACATAATATATTGTGGACAAGTTTACCGGAAAGAGACGATTTGCGGACAGGATAGTCCAATAAAGGACCCAATGGGGATTCTCGTATAGCTTGTAGCTCCTTTGTACCATCAAGGACATCGACAATGTCCAGGAGATATTCTGGTTTTGAGTAAGAATTAATTCGACCCTTCTGAGGGTACCTGTCCGTAGCGAAAACCCTTTCTGGGAGCAATTCAGGTACCACTTCAGGGCCACTGCTTTGATGGAGAGTACTAATGGAGGGTTCCTCATGCACAGTAGGTAACCGCTACAAAAGAATGTGGACATAACATTAATTATATGGACATAAACTGTCCCCAAGTAGTTTTAGTGGACAAAATATAAAAATATGGACATCATATAGGCCGTGGACAAGAAAATTACTGGCTCGGGTGTGGAACTGATGTTGACCGCTCTTGTACTTCTTAGGAGGGGAGTTTGGGTCGAATTTTGGCCCGCCGGCTTTAAGCGTGGCTGTAATTGTAAAAAGGAAAATAGTATAGGATTGATATGGTTGTCCACGATTTCAAAATAGTAGAGAAAAGCTTGAGTAAATTTACAAATACTAACCGATTGTCGACGGTTGGTCTTCTTAGCATGTAGAGTTGATGGATTGGAGGATTTTCCTCTTTCCTTGACCGACGGCTGAAATGAGAAGAGAAAATGCTTAGGTAATCGTAGATCTAATGTCCGGCTAATTTTAAAAAAGATAAATGGGTGAAATCAAAGAATCACCCACCGTCTGCCGACTAGTATGGTGGGAGGTCGTAGACATGCGGAGGAGGCCAGGCGCACTGGTTGACTAGTTAGTTTCTTCAATATCGTCCATGACTGAACCCATATGCGTGGACAATAGAGAACTTGTTATGGACATCTATTTAGATAAGGAGAAAACGTGAACAAAATTGTACTAGAGAATCATCTCGGTCGTTACCACTTCGGTCGCTATCGAGGAGGTTATGAAGAAGCAAAGAAATCAAAAGAAACGAAAAGAATGGTGAAGTGGAGATAGTTACGGCTAGGCTAAAAACTAAAAAGGAAGAGGAAAGGTTATGTATTTGTTGTTTTAATCGAAATAAAACTTTTCGATTTTTCTCTTTTTATTTAATTTAGTGAGAAAGTTTTATAATATATTCGAATATATGCCTGTCCACGGTCCCACGTCTGGCGTTTGTGCAGAAGCGGAGTGGAGGGCAAAATGGTCCGAAAAAAACGAAAATGGTATATGGGCTTAACAGGCCAGGAAAATGTTATTTGCCAAAACATATTTTGAAATCGTGGTATGGAAGCTAATTTTCCCTTCTTTATTCTACATTTGTGTTCATATATATATATATATATGTTTTAATAAAAGTGAATTGTCATGAATACCACTAAAATGAATATTTTTTAATTAGTTTTAATATTTTTTTGTCTTTTTGGAAAGAAAAAACAGTCTGAAATTGTGGTATTGGAGCGAAATTATATTTAATAAATATTAAAAAGATATTTTAACCACAATAAATTGACAATATACCAAATTCTTTAAATTTTGGAAAAATTAGTGGCAAACCACCAAAATGGATTACAATCAATTGATAGACGTCTTTTTAGTTTTTAGCAAATGTTCAAAAAACCAAGTTTCCACAATTCTATTTGGAAAAGAATCAATGGTCTGTGACTACATCTTTAGGCAAAAACAAATATAATGGAGTTTTTGAGAGAAACTCACATATATTATGTCTTTTCCTTTTATTATAATATTATTAACTTTTTTTTAAGAGGTTATGAGCTTAAGCCGATACGTTTCTTCAGCCCCGAAACCAGAACATATTATATGGTTTCGTCTCAAGCGCTACTCGAACCGCGACCTCTAAGTTTTTGCCAAAAGTCTTTAAATTCATTTTGAAGATTCTTAATTAACATAGATGCTCTAAATCTAAATGTTAAGAACACCTTCAACCAAATGAGAAAATAAGATTTACTTATTAAACTAAAAATATTGTTGGTGTTAGAATCTTGTCCTCGAAAACATTGTTCAACTCTAAGCCAAAGTCTTTAGTTACCCTAGGATAGATCTTCATCTTATCAGAAGGGTTTATTAAATTTTCATACCCAGATAAATTGGAAACAAAATTTTCCGTCTCGATAAAGAATAAATCAAGTCTCTCTCCACCTGACACATGAAGTTACCTAGCTACCCCTAACTTGATTTGCACAGAACAAATAATAGCTTTTACATTATAATAGAGTAGGGAGCAGACTACACACACACTAACCTCCTCTAGCTTCTGACGCGCCGACGTTGGGAGGATAAATATTTTGGAGAAGATACAATGATGACTTCGGATACGGTAGAGTGGAGGCTATTGGTTTAGTTATTTATTATGTCGATATATCCGTAAAGAAGATGTTATTAGATAATTGTAAAGTTAGTCAAATAAGTTACAATCTAACTCCCTACAAAATAAAAAGTCCCAATAAATTTAAAGTTATCAGCTATATTTCTTATTATTTATGTACTAATGATTTCAAATCAAAATATAATTTTATTTAATTACAAAATCTAAACCCTAACCACTATTTTATCAACCCAAACCAATATATAATTTCGACTAATTATAAACTCTAAACCCTAATCACTATTTTATCAACCCAAACCGATATATAATTTCGTTTAATTACAAAATCTAAACCCTAACCACTATTTTGTCAACCCAAACTGAAATATAATTTCATTTAATTACAAAATCTAAAACCTAACCACTACTTTGTCAACCCAAACCAAAATATAATTTCGTTTAATTACAAAAACTAAACCCTAACCACTATTTTGTCAACCCAAACCAAAATATAATTTCGTTTAATTACAAAATCTAAACCCTAACCACTATTTTATAAACACAAACAAAAATACATTTTTGTTTATTTATAAAATCTAAAGCCTAACCTATGTTTTATAAACTCAAACCGATATATATTTCCATGAATTCGATAACACTGTTCATCAGTGATTAAAAGCATTCGATAACTTTTTAAAAAACATGTTAAATAATATGTTATCGCGTTAAGTTACATATGATCCGTTAAATTGAGTATTTATAGAAACCGATAATAAAAATATTTTATACAAGTACGTACATATAAACTGATATCAGTCGTATAATAATTAATTTAACTAGATAATTATGTGTTTATCAAATAACTTATAATTTATAGCGGTAACATATGATTAAGTATAAATAATTTAACTAGATCACTATGAATTTATCAAATAACTTATAACGTATTCCAGTAAGATATGATTTACAAAGTTAACCAAATAAATAACCATAAATGTTATAGTTGATATTATAACCGATCAGACTAAAAACAATATAATTTGACATTAATCAATAGCTACTGAAATTATGTTATATTTGCATCGAGCTAACAATATATGTATTGGATAATATTATAATTATCCAGTCAAAAACATTGTATTAGATAATATGCTCACAATAATATCTTTGAGCCGACCTCTGTACACAACTCATTCCTCAAGTGTTTCTCCGAGAAGAACAACTCACCGCAATCCCAAATCACCGACAATGTCTTCTCATAGAGCAGCCCTGCTTTCTCCTCCGTCCTCCGTGCTTACATCCGCAATGCTCACCGCCGCCGTCATCTGCTCAGAATCCCTAAATTTCCTCCTCAAAATCCGAAGCGGCGGCCACGATTACAATGGTCTCTCTTACATCTCCGATAAATCCTTTTTCATCCTCGACATGTCCAATATATGTGACGTCTCCGTCGATATCGCCTCGAACTCTGCTTGGATCTCTGCCGGAGCCACTATCGAAAAGACTGTTGAAGAAAATAAGAACAGAGGAGACGACGGATGATGATTTAACAACTAGAGGAGACGACGCTTGAATAATCGAGCATATTTCCTCCTTTTTATTTTTCAAAGGCAAGACAAAATCTATCCTAAAGATTTTTTTCCCTTTCTCTTTCTCTGTGTAAATAAAAGCCTATGCTATTAGATGTGTATAGGGCCAAAGTTGGAAAGGAATTGTAGAGCTAATTTTGAAAAGATGAGGTCGATTCATTTAATAATATGGTCAACCAAGTACATGAGTTGCAAATACCCTTATCAGAAAGCAATAATAAAAAAGATTATTCACAAAACTTAATTAGTAACATACGCAACGGATGATGTCACAAAAATTTAGTAATGTAGAGCTAAAACAAGCAATTTTTGATTTTTCTCTACCAGAGATAGACAAAACAAAACCATCTCTATCCTTAGTCTCTACAACTATCTCCTTAGAGCAACTTTATCACTGTATTCTCACAGGTCTTAAGTCAATAAACAAGTGCTGAAATATGCATACAGTAAAATTATAAGAGGCAAATGGGTTTTGGTTAAGATCTTTTTGAGAGGAGATATTAGCGCCACGTGTGAAGTGGTGAATGGCTATTTTTTTTTGTAAATAAAAACATTTTTCTTTTGTTGAAGAAAAGAAAGAAAGTTTGCTTTTTTTTTAACTCAATCTTGCTTTTTTTTTTCTCTCATAACCATTTCAAACTTGTCGTTGCTGACATTTAAGTTGCATTTTTGTTTATGTTTTGTTTATAATTATATGTTTCTATCTTTATTGTTCTAATTTATAAGTTTATATATATTTTTTTATCAAATATAATTTTTCTTTTTTAAAATTTAAAATTTAAAAATTAATTAAAAAAATTATTTATTATATTATTATAAATATAAGAACCTAAGGATTCAATCAATAACTACCTAATTTTGTCTAGTTCTTAAATTACACTATTTCATTGTTAATATATTAAAATTACACTAAGAAACATCTTTTTGGTTATACCTTTGCTGATGCTCTTACCCGTGAGCTGCAACAAACACCGCACAAATCTTTCTATCTAATTTTTCCAAATTTATTATAATTCAAATATTTGACTAAAATTACAAAAAAAAAAAATACAGAAAAATAAATTAAGATTATTATACTTGAATGGCACGGTTTAAAAGAATCTGGCCATACACGTTACGTCTATATATGTAGGAATAAAAAATAAAGTGAAAAAACACATAATAGAAAATAGAGACATGGTTAAGAGCAACTCTACTCATCATCCAACTTATGGGTGCTTAACATTAAATGTTTCATTAAACTTTAATAAAACTAATTAAAAAAAGGGAGATTTGCACAACAAACCTTTTTG
Organism: Capsella bursa-pastoris; assembly: GCA_036452645.1. NCBI lineage: Eukaryota > Viridiplantae > Streptophyta > Magnoliopsida > Brassicales > Brassicaceae > Capsella > Capsella bursa-pastoris. The sequence continues at coordinate 9,480,602 of CP144192.1, forward strand.
TGATACCCTTTTCTACAAGTACCCTCTCTAGGTGTCCATTTTCAAAAATACCCTCGTCAATGTACAAAATGACTAAATTACCCTCCTTTATTATAACCCATGATAAAGAAAGTAATATTCTTTCCAACAAAAATAATATTCTTTCAAAAAATTTCCCGCCAAATTTTCCCGCCAAAAAATTTTCGGCAAAAAATGCCAACAAAAAAAATTTCCCGCCAAAAATTTTCAGCCAAACTTTTTCCGCAATTCCTTAAAAAAACCTTGTAAATATTTGTAAAACCCCTAAAAAACCTTTAAAAACCCTTGTAAATCTTTTAAAAGTCATCCAAAACCTTTCAAAACTTGAGTAAACCTTTTAAAACCATTGTAAATCATTTTATAATATTTATAAACACTTGTAAATCCCTTTAAACCCCTTATAACCGTGATAAATCATTTAATCAAAAATTTTGTAAACTTCTAAAACCCTTTAAAAACCCTTGTAAATTCTTAAAAATCATTTTAAAGAACTTGTAATACCTTTAAAAACTTTTGTAAACCCTTCAAAAACCTTTGTAAACTTCTAAAACCCTTTAAAACTTCTTGTAAATCCTTTAAAACTATTTTTAAATCTTTGTATGCCTTTACATACACTTTTAAATCCTTTTAAAAACACTTGTAAATCCTTTTAAAAACCTTTAAAAATCCTTGTAAATCCTTTTAAAACTGCTATAAACTTATAAAAACTTTTAAAAACCATTGTAAATCATTTAAAAACCATTTAAAAACCTTTGTAGGCTTCTAAAACCCTTTAAAAACAATTACAAATCTTTTTAAAACCATTTAAAAACTCTTGTAAATCCCTTTAAAAACCCTTGTAAACCCTTAAAAAGACCCTTTAAAAAATCTTGTAAACCCATTAAAAAAATTTGGCGGGAAATTTGGTTGAATCATATCCAAGAGTTAACTGCCTTTTACGGCGTTGACGGAACCGCTAACTGGGGTTAACTCTTAACCTCACGTGGTTAATTAGAGTAAACGAAAGACACTGTTGTCCTTCTCATTTTGTCTTCTACATCGACTGGGGGTTTGGTTTTTTCCATTGTAGAACCCTAAAATCTATTTTCTTCTTTTCTCCTTTAATTGAGAGAATGCTCAGCTCAAGTTCCAGATCTGATGCAAATTCAAGACATAGCTGTGTTCCTCTTTGCAATTGTGGTAGAGCGAAAACTTTATTTCTCATTTGTCCATGCCTTCACAATAGTCCACTCATGATCCAACTTATGGGTACTTAAGCATTATTATAATATATTTTTTCAAATTTAAATAAATTAATAAATAATGCAAATTAACAATTAAAAATTAAATTTACATAGATTACATTAAAAAGAAAGATGAAAATTTTAAAAAATTCAGAAATTAGAAACATATTATACAAAATTGGAAAAATATAAATTATATATATTACATTTGAAAGAAAATTTTACATAATTCATAATTGGAAACATATGATACTAAATTGGAAAAATTAAAATTACATATATTACATTCGAAATAAAGAAACATATTTTACATAATTCATAATTGGAAACATATACAAAAATTTAAAAAGACGTACATAAATTGCAATAGAGTAAATGCGAAATGAGAAAAGAAACGAACATGGTTCTATTGTTGGGATGCGCCGAATTTTTGCCAAAGATGCTCAACCAAGTCGTTTTGTAGACGTTCATGCATTTTTGTATCACGGACGTCATCTCGAATGCCCATCATATTAGTGAGATTCGATGGCATATCTGTAGAATATGATAAGTCCACATGTGAAGTACGGCTTCCTTCTCCTTGATAGAACTCCGAGGGATTGTAAAAACCGTATTCATGTCGTTCGTCTTCCACAATCATGTTGTGCAATATGATACAGCTTTCATTATTTTTCCGATTTTTTTTATTCCCAAAAAGGGCGGGATTCATGACTATTTCAAAACGAGCTTGCAAGACTCCAAATGCACGCTCTACATCTTTTCGACATGATTCTTGACGTTCAGCAAAGAGTTGGTTTTCTGACCTTGTGGAAGTGTAATTGATTGAATGAAAGTAGCCCATTTGGGATAGATACCGTCGGTGAGGTAGTACGCCATTTTGTATTGTCGTCCATTGACAACATAGGTAACTCTTGGAGCTCGACCCTCAACTATATCATTAAAGACTGGAGAGCGGTCCAAAACATTTATATCATTTAATGTACATGGTGGTCCGAAATATGTGTGCCAAAACCATAAATCTTGAGATGCCACTGCCTCTAATACGATAGTCAATTTTCCAGATCCACGTGAATATTGTCCTTTCCATGCCGTTGGACAACTTTTCCACTCTCAATGCATACAATCTATGCTCCCAACCATTCCGGGAAATCCGCAATGTTCTCCAATATTCAATAATCATTGGAGGTCTTCTGCTGTAGGTCTTCGGAGGTACTCATCTCCAAAAAACGTTATGACACGGTCTACAAAAGCTTCAAGGCATTTGTGCGCAGTGGTTTCAGCAAGACGTAAATACTCATCCACCGCATCTGCCGCACAGCCGTATGCCATCATCCGAATTGCTGCCGTACATTTTTGAAGTGCAGAAAGACCGAGTCTTCTAGTACGGGACTTCGTTCTCCATAGTATTAACAATACGCATGAATAACGGTTTATTCATTTTAAACCGCCGGCAGTACATAGCGTTTGTGTAAGTTGGAGATTCACTAAAGTAATCATTCCATAACCGAATGTGGCCTCCTTCCTGGTCTCTACTAACGTAAGTTCTTATGAATACTGGAGATGGTAGATCTTCGATATGAGTGTAATGGTGTTGAATTTCCTCAAAAATGTTGTCAACTTCTTCCACTATCATTTCCTCAACCTCTTCCTCAACCTCTTCATCGTAACTAGAATTTGACATCTTGATTTGGTGCAAGGCTTATTACGGTTTTTGATGTTGATTTAAAACTTATTTGGGAGTTGGATAATGATTTTGGGTTTTTGTTTTCGGTTTAGGAACATTGGGTATAAAAAACATAGAGAATATAGATTTTAATCAAATAGAAATGCGAAGCAAAATATTTGACATAACATAAAATAATCCAAAGAGAGTTAATATTACAAAGAGACTCGATATGTGGAATGTAAAAGAAAAGAAAGGCTGAGAATGAGAATTGGAAGTACAACCAACACAATATATAGAAGAAACAGACGTACAAGTTGATACTAAAACAGACAAAGTAGTCCACGGGTTACAGACAAATTGTAACGCCCGTGTCTGAAATTTTGGTGGTGTCGACCGACACCAGTGTTGGGTGTCGATCGACACTAACAAAACTGGGTTAGACGGTTTAGCTATTAAACCGTTGGTTTAATTAGAATTGATTGCAGAAATCCTAGGCACGACTTTAAACTCGTGGAAGCAGCCTTTCTTTCTCAATTTTGGCTTTCGTCGCTTCTTGAAAAGAAAAGAGAGAGAGAGGGTTGTGAGTTGGTTGTTCCTAAAGCTTAAGGAGAGGCTTGTGAGGGTTTCTGGAGGTTTTTGGGAGGCTGTTCTTCAATGTTCTAGCAAAGGATCAGTGGGACTCGTGGTTGTGGTTGTGAAGAGAGGTTGCTAGAGAGTTCTTCTTCTCTGTTTCGTCCATCCTTCCAATCCAAATCAGAGGTGAGTGCGTGACTATGGATTATCTAAGCGTTAAGATTGCATGATTTGTGTTTATGTGATTTGTGAATTGAATCCTTTGTGTTTGTGATGTTTTCTGGTGTTTGTGTGGCCTTATGTGATTGTTATTGGGTTGTGTCGTCGTGGGAGGTGATGTGTGGGTGCTATAGGGATTCTTTGGTGGCTAAGATCGTCGTTGGATGCGTTTCAGGGGGTGGGTGTCGACCGACACCAGGCGGGTGTCGATCGTCACCATTCGGTTGATCGCAGTGCAGTTTGGTGGTGTCGATCGACACCAGCTTTTGGTGTCGATTTATACCAGTTTTTGGTAGTGTCGACCGACACCAGTGTGCTTGTGTCGACCGATACCAGTTTTCTGTGAGCGATAGTTGTGCTTTTGATTGCCTGTTTAGGCTGTTTGTGACATTGTTGATGTATGGATGTGATCTTAAGTGCTTGTGTGTATAGCCCAGTGGATGGGAGGATCGCTTCACTGAGTATTTGTGATAATACTCACGCATCTCATTGTGTTTGTGGTGCAGGTATAGTGTGATTCGTGGAATCATGGTGAAGAGAGGAGGATGATCTAGGGTCTCGATTGTTATGTTTATGAACATGTTAATTGTTGTTGGAACCTGGTATTAATCAAGATCTTATTAAGTATATCAAGATAAAATAGACCATTATAAAGTACCTTATATTGGTCTATTTTATCATGTTGGTCTATAAAATACCTTATAAAGTACCTTATAAAGTACCTTATAAAGTATCTTATAAAGTACCTTATAAAGTATCTTATAAAGTACCTTATAAAGGGTCTATTCTATACATACGGGGGATGTTCAAATAGATTAGCATTATTTATATTGTTAGCTTCCCTTGTAAGCTTATCTCTTATCCCACTTATTTATATGTGTGGTTGTAAACCTAATGAAGTAAGAAGAGTAATTCTCTCTCTTTTCTATTCTTGGTTACTATTCATCTTCTCTCACAATCTCTTACTAATTCTTGTTACTCAAATCTAGCATCTCTCTCTTGTTATTCCGCTTAATCTAACATGGTATCAGAGCATGTTTTTCGATTCTATGCTTCTTAAACATCTCTATTCTACCTAATCTCTCTATACTCTTCTCATTCTCTTCAATCTTTTCTCTAGATCTAGATCTAGATCTAGATCTACTTTTTCTTCCACATCTAGATCTACTTTCTCTTCTAAGATCTTCAATTTCTCACCATGGAGAACCCAAAACCGATTATCAATCTGGTCGTTCTTAAGGGTGTAAACTATCTTTTGTGGACAAGAACCACAAGAACTGCTCTTTGTGGCCGAGGGCTTTGGGAATACCTCTCCAAAGACACCAAATCATGACAAACCTGCTGGTTTAGGAACCACCAGCCATCCGCAACCCGGCAGCCATCCGCAGCTTGTACCGGAGGATGCTTTGACCATCCCGGTGGGTTCTCTACCAAGTCCGGATACTCATTCTCTCAACCAAGAGCCTCATCCGGATCCTATCCATGGTAATGAAAGTGATGTGCAATCGGAAACACCAACAATGCATGAAGAAGAGGAGGAAGAGGAAGATGTGGAAGAACATCTACCTCCTCCACAACCTCTTAGAAGAAGTACAAGACTCCAAGAGAAAAGAGTCTTCTACAACAATCAAGCCGTGGCTCATCCAATACAAGCTGTTTGTTCGCTTGCCCTCTTGCCTACCGACCATCAAGCATTTCTTGGAAAAATTGACGCACATACCATTCCTAAATCTTATGAAGAAGTTAAAGAAGATGATCGTTGGATTCAAGCCGTAGAGGATGAAACCGGAGCCATGATCCGCAACCATACATGGGACGAGGAAGCTCTTCCTCCGGGAAAGAAGGCCGTAAGCTCTAAATGGGTCTTTACAATTAAGTACTTAAGTAATGGTGAGGTGGAAAGGTACAAGGCTCGGCTTGTTGCACGTGGGTTTACTCAAACATATGGGGATGACTACACGGATACATTTGCCCCGGTGGCCAAGCTTCACACGGTTCGGGTTGTTCTCTCTCTAGCCACCAACTTATCTTGGGATTTGTGGCAAATGGATGTTAAGAATGCCTTCCTCCAAGGAGAACTTGAAGAAGAAGTGTATATGACTCCACCTCCCGGCCTTGAATCTCTTGTCACCCCGGGCAACGTTTTACGTTTGAGGAAGGCAATCTATGGTCTCAAACAATCCCCGAGGGCTTGGTATCACAAGCTAAGCTCCACTCTCAAAGATCATGGGTTTAAGCAATCCGAGGCCGACCACACTCTCTTTACTCTTCAAAGTGATCAAGGTATTGTTGTTGTTCTCGTGTATGTGGATGATATCATCATCTCCGGGAACAACAAGGAAGGTATTCAAGACACTAAACTCTTCCTTAAGTCTATATTTGATATAAAAGATCTTGGTGAACTCAAGTACTTTCTTGGAATTGAGGTATGTCGCTCTCCGGAGGGCTTATTTCTTTCTCAAAGAAAGTATGCTCTTGATCTTTTGAATGAGACAGGGAAACTTGGATCCAAACCGGCCTTGACACCACTTGAAGAAGGCTATACGGTCAAGCGAAAGGGGGAGAAGAAGAAGGGCAAGAAGAATGTTCCCTCAGATCCTCTCGATGAGCCGTATGAAGACCCGAAGCAATATCGACGCCTTGTAGGTAAGTTAATCTACTTAACTCTCACACGACCTGACCTTTGTTTTGCCGTGAATCAGGCCAGCCAATACATGAAGAATCCAACTAAGTATCATTGGAATATGGTGGAGAGGATCTTGAGATATGTCAAAGGTAGCCCCGGTCAAGGTCTTTGGATGGGAAAGAATGCAAATACCGAGATAGTAGGATATTGTGATGCGGATTATGTCGGGGATACTATTACAAGGAGATCAACAACCGGCTATTGCACGTTCGTTGGTGGAAATTTGGTCACATGGAAGTCTAAGAAACAAAAGGTGGTTTCATGTTCTAGTGCGGAAGCGGAGTATAGGGCCATGAAGAAGCTTACAAATGAACTCACTTGGCTAAAAGCTCTCCTCAAAGACCTTGGCATTGAAACACCGAGACCTATCACCATGCATTGCGACAACCAAGCCGCCATTCACATAGCCACAAACTCGGTCTTCCATGAGAGAACCAAGCACATTGAAGTGGATTGCCACAAGGTCCGAGAAAAGATTGAAGAAGGTGTAACACTCCCATGTTACATTAGAAGTGAAGATCAATTGGCGGATATCTTCACCAAGGCCACATGTCCTAAGGTTTGCAATCATATTTATAGCAAACTTGGACTTGTGGACCTTTCACGCCCTTGATCAACTTCTCTAATCCGTGGACATCACACTCTTTTTCCCTTAGTATAGTTTTGTCCCATGAGGTTTTCTATACTAAGGTTTTTAATGAGGTGATGCTTCACGGGTTCCAAGCTTAGCCATTTCATTAAGCTAAGCTTGAGGGGGAGTATTGATCAAGATCTTATTGAGTATATCAAGATAGAATAGACCATTATAAAGTACCTTATATTGGTCTATTCTATCATGTTAGTCTATAAAGTACCTTATAAAGTACCTTATAAAGTATCTTATAAAGTACCTTATAAAGTATCTTATAAAGTACCTTATAAAGGGTCTATTCTATACATACGGGGGATGTTCAAATAGATTAGCATTATTTATATTGTTAGCTTCCCTTGTAAGCTTATCTCTTATCCCACTTATTTATATGTGTGGTTGTAAACCTAATGAAGTAAGAAGAGTAATTCTCTCTCTTTTCTATTCTTGGTTACTATTCATCTTCTCTCCCAATCTCTTTCTAATTCTTGTTACTCAAATCTAGCATATCTCTCTTGTTATTCCGCTTAATCTAACACCTAGTTTAGAGGCATGCTAGGTTGCTGGTGTAAATTGTAGTTACTGAATGATTGGGTAATTAATATTATGATTAATTGATGTTGGTTTAATATGTTTCCGCTGTGCACGATGATTTATTGTTGGGTTAATTCGGTTAGGTTAATTAGTAGGTATGGGACTATTAATTAATGAATAAAAAAAAAACGGGTCGGGTCTTTTCACAAATTGACACTACAACTTGACAATAAAACACAGAATGCACTTCACGGGTTACTTGAAACCATTTCACGGGTTAGCAAGACCGCAAAGTAGCTTCACAAGACAATCACTTTTCCACTCCATGACAATCCACAGTTTCAGAAAACACCAAAACAGAACCTGAGTCACAGACAGAAACACAAAAAACCATAAGTCAGAGTAATGAGCAATTACATTAAACACATTTCAGGGTATATCATAATAAGCATCAACAACACAAGAACATTAATCACATTACAGGATATAACATAATGAGCAAATATGAAAGAAGAGAAACTAACCTAAGTGTCAGTAAACATTTGGTCAGTTAGCTTATCTCTGAGCATGATTTGAGCTGGTGTTAGATCACCCTCATTCTTCTTAAGGAGACTTTTCAGCACTTTCATTTTGCCTTGCCTTTCCTTAGCAGCTTGTTCCTTATCCTTCATGGCTATTATCCTTTCCACTGTCCTCAACATCATTACTCATGGCTGGTGTCTTCCCTTTCTTCTTAGAAGCTTTAACACCTACAGGCCTCATCTCATCTCCATCATTTGTTGAACTAGTTGAGTAAGCTCCTTTTGTATCCAGCTTACTCCTCTTAGAGGTAGAGTGAGATGTGTTCCACTTCTGGTCATGCTTGAGTTCCCTCCAACAATGCTCTAGAGCAAATGACTGCTTCATGTCATTCTTGTAAAGCTGGTGTGCAACAGCCAGCACATCATCATCAGATTCACCACTCTTATTTCTTGTAGTAGCTTGAGTGTAACACCCAACCAACTTGTTAACTAGCTTGTTTATCTTACATAGAGAAAATTGAAAGAGTTTCTAGAACTCATTGCTGGTTAGGCTATGGTTAAGGTTAGTGTTTATATTCAGCTACAGGTTTGCTTACATAGAGAAAGATACACGTTTAGAGTATCTTTCATGATTAGACAGTTACAAAATCTTTCATTATAATTTTAAGATCTTGGTAGAGATAAATGAAAAAGTTTCTCTTTAATATCATCAAAGCATCAGCTTTTAGTTGCATCATATCAAAGAAGATATGATGTCACAGTAAAATACAGTTTTCCAAAAAGTAGTGTTTAAAGTCAAGACTATTTTCAAATACAATTATCACATCATTTTATTTTTCTTTTATTAAAAACAAAACCTGACAGTTTTAACTCAAACTCATTTAAATTTCATTTTCCTAACATCACCACGCAAATTGCAGCCAATTCAAAACTAGATTATTCTATGACCTGAAAGTGTGATAACAAACATAAGCAGATGCATACCTTTTGGATTAAGAACCAGAGAAGGCTCTGCCCATTCACACCTATCTTCACCCAAATGACACCTCGCACAACAAATGATAAAACAAGTCTATTAATGACTAACCAAATGTTAAAAATTTACAAGCAGAACCGTCAACTAATACCAGCAGTCAATTTATAGGAAGAACAGTCAACAAACCCCAACAATCAATTTATAAGCATAACAGTCAATTTACAAGCAAGATTAAGCTTATCAACATTTTTTGGGACTAAAGCACACTCCAAACATGCAGTACAACCTAATAGCAATTTGAGAACTCCAGCTAACTTAGTATTGGAGAAATAGAACTATGATGCATCATCCATTCTGTCCTCACAGCAATTGATTCTGTCTCAGAACAAATGGTTTATATTCTCAAAATCGGTCATAAGATACACAGAGACACATTGATGATAGGCCACTACAATAACAATTAGTGTTTGTTTTCTTCAGTCAGTTATGTATTGACTGATTTGAGATTCTCACTAAACAAAGACGAACTCAGTTCCATTTTCAGAATCCAGATACAAGCAAAAAAAGCAATTGTATTTTTAGAATACTTTGCTTAATAAAGATTAAAAACAAATATGGTTTGACAAAATTTGAATTGAAATATCTTCACTAGCAACTCGATCATTGCAATATAATCAGTGAAGAAAAAGAACTAAAATAATGGGCGAACCTTTTTGCTTATTCTTATGGCACTGCGGTCACCTCCATAGCCAACTTAGTTTGAGAGAGACATGAGCTAATGACTCTCCGCGCCAAAGTTGGACCACCTCCGTACCTTGTAAAACAAAAGCAGCAATCCATATGAATTATATCATCACTTAAGGTGAAAAAAGCCATAATGTAGTAAATAAGATAACTAAGAAACTGGTTAAGCAAAACAAAACTAAATAACACCAAATGCATACAAAGAATAGTTTCATATATGTTCCATTATGCTACTCTTAAAACTCACCATGAACGCAATTGATTCCACACTTCTTGAGGGAGCAAAACATAGTCCCGGCCTTCCTGAAGTGTTTCAATGATCTCACTAGTATTACTTGGGTCCTCCAGGGAAGAGTCATAGATCAAATCAGAGTTATCGATCCTAGAAAGCTTCTTTAGAGTGCTCGACCCAGCAGAGTCACAATGCTCTGACAGTGAAGACCCATCATTTGTCTTGAATGGTTGGTCTTGATTCAGTAATCGATCCATTCTTGCCACCATCTAGACAGAAAGAGTAACAACAAATAAACTGTTCTCAAATATGGCATTGAACAGAATTACAAGAACCGTAAGAGAAAAATCAAACCTTTACTATCTTTACGCAATCTATACAATACACATAAATATGAGTCAACAACAGCAGTAAGTATAAGATCTAAGCTTAATGCTTTATGTAACCATAAAAGACTTCTTAGGAAAACGTTCTTAAAATCCAAACCAACTAGTCTCAGGAACTGATACAAATAACCCAATTCCTAAACCCTAACTAAGGAAAGCAAATTAAATAAATGGCGAATAGATAAATATAACTTGATGAAGTGATAATCAACAAAGGTACAAGTGAGCAGAGCGAGCTAAATTAAAAAAATACACACCTCTGAGTGATGAGATAAAATGTATCACCTTCTTTGCTGTTAGCCTCAGCAGCAATATCTCTGATGAAAACTCGCTCTTCCTCGGGAGACAGATCCATCACTTACCCACATGCAATTGAAACCCTTATCTGAAACCCTAGAACCCAATCGTCATCCTTTGTCGTCAGAACCTAGTCTCTGGCCAGATCCAAACTTCAATCGAACGCGCACACACGTCTTTCTCGAGTTATAGCCGGAAAAATCGCACAGCCGGAGGTGAATCGAAAGGTTTCGCCGGATTTGGTTGAATGGCCTAGGTTTCGTCGGTGTCGGGAAAGAGAGAGAAGTGAGAGGAAAAAGAATGAAAAATGGAGAATTTTTTTTTTCTCTTTTCTATTTTCAGCATCAACCAATCAATAGGTGCCACGTCGCGTTGCTTCCAGGTTGCTTCCGTCGCCTGAAGAAGCATCGTTTCCTCTCTTCCTGGGCCCTTTTTCTTCTTTTAACATTTATGGCTGGCCCATTTTTAACATAAGCACCCTTTAAAAATCAACCAGAGGAGTTGTTTTAATCATCTTGGCCTCTCTCTTCGTATCTCTCCTTCTCCATCTCCTCCTTCGCAGCCGTAACTCTTCCTCTCCTCCTCTACCTCCTGACCCTAACGTCTTACCTTTCCTTGGAACCCTTCACTGGCTCCGGGAAAGCTTAGGTGGCCTCGAATCCTATCTCCGTTCCGTTCACCACCGTCTATGCCCTATCGTGACTCTCCGTATCACTTCCCTCCCTGCCATATTTGTTGCCGACCGTTCCCTCGCTCACGAGGCTCTAGTACTGAACAACGCCGTCTATGCAGACCGTCCACCACCGGCTACAATCAGCAAGATTGTCGACTAACACAACATCAGCTCCGGGTCATATGGAGCCACGTGGCGGCTTCTTCGACGAAACATCTCCTCGGAGATCCTTCATCCCTCGCGCGTGAGATCTTATTCTCACGCGAGACATTGGGTTCTTGGGATCCTCTTTGATAGATTTCGTAAATACAGAGGTTAGGAACCAATCGTTCTTGTTGACCATCTCCAATATGCTATGTTTGCTTTTCTTGTTCCCATGTGTTTTTGGAGATAAACTCGATGAGAAGCAAATAAAACAAGTGGAGTTTATTCAGAGAGTACAACTCCTTAGCTTGACCAGATTCAACATCTTCAACATATGGCCTAAGTTCACTAAACTGATATTGCGAAAGAGGTGGCAAGAATTTCTACAAATTAGGAGACAACAGCAGGACGTTTTGCTTCCGCTGATTCGTGCCCAGAGAAAGATCGTGGAAGAGAGGAAGAAGAGATCGAAGGAAGAAGAAGAAGACAACAAAGACTATGTACAACCATACGTTGATACTCTTCTTGATTTGGACCTTTCTTATGAGATGAGTAAGCTGAACGAGGAAGATATCATGAACTTGTGCTCAGAGTTTCTCACTGGAGGGACTGATACAACGGCCACAGCGCTGCAATGGATCATGGCGACCCTCGTGAAAATCCAGAAATACAAGAGAGATTACACGAGGAGATCAAAAGCGTAGTCGGGGAAAAAGCAAAAGATGTGGAGGAAGAAGATGTTGAGAAGATGCCATATCTAAAGGCAGTTGTGTTAGAGGGTCTCCGAAGGCATCCTCCAGGGTATTTTTTGCTCCCGCACAGTGTTACAGAGGACACTGTACTGGGAGAGTATAAGGTACCGAAGAATGGGACAGTCAACTTCATGGTGGCGGAAATAGGACGTGATCCTCGGGTGTGGGAGGAACCTATGGTGTTTAAGCCGGAAAGATTCATAGGAGATGAAGAAGTGGTGGATATAACTGGAAGTAGAGGAATAAAGATGATGTCGTTCAAAGCAGGAAGAAGGATATGTCCCGGGATAGGGCTAGCAATGTTACATCTCGAGTGGTTCGTTGCCAACATGGTTAGGGAGTTCCAATGGAAAGAAGTCGAAGGTCATAAAGTTGACTTGACGGAGAAGCTTGAGTTAACCGTTGTCATGAAGCATCCTCTACAAGCTCTTGCTGTTCCTAGGAGAAGTCACTAGTCTTATGCTTCTTTTCTTTGGTTTAATATTCAAAATGTGTGCACTTTGCTTGGTCGAGTCAACTATATAAGGAACTTTGATTTTTAGTAACGAACATATTATATGTTAGAATAAATCATAAAACATTGTTAGACATTTGTATTCAAATTTATGTTGGCCACTTAAGACCATTTTTATTATATTTTTATGGGTGTGTTGGAGAAATAGTACACTTTTGAAACTTAATTAGAAAACTAGTACAATCACTATTTATAATTAGTAAACTAGTACATTATCACTATTTGCTACTATTTCATTGACATTTAAACCCTCAAAAAAACATAGTATTTACAAGTATTTCACTAGAATAATTATATAATACAATTCGTACATCATATTTTATGTACAGAAGTGTAAAAATAATATTTGTACAATAATAAAATATTACACAATATCATTTGTACAGCATATTAGTGTACAAATATACATAAATATGCATATTTTCATATATCATAACAGCTGTACGGATAAAAATGTATAATTTTTTATACATTCGTACATACAGTAAGCTATACGGGTACATATGTACATCTAATCAGTGTGTACAGATACGTCCGTACACACTAAATTGTACATATACGTCTGTACATATACTAAATTGTACAAATAAATATATACATATAAAATATACTTAAAATTTACTAAGCAAAATACATATCAAATTATAGAGAAAAAAACATAGACTTTTGTGGATCAAAAAAATTTTAGAAAACAAATTACAAAATCAAGTATTTTTAGTTATTAGAATATTGGGGTAAGAATACTAAAGGAAAAAAAAAAATCGAAAAACAAAAACAAATACACTTCTTTGTCATTTTTTCTCCTTCTTTTTCTATCTCACAAATTTTCTATCTCACATGTACTACTTTCACAATTTTGAATAGTAAATTTATCATTTCCCCTATTAGTTTCTAAAAATGTACTAAATATCCTATTAATCCTATTTTTATCGGTGTCTTACAAATAAAGTATTAAACTTAAAGATATTTTTATTTTGGGGATCAAAAATGTTTCACTAGAAACATTAATCTCACATATCTACATATTTGAAGATATTTTTGTTTTTTTTCTTACTCTTTTTATATTTAAAGAGTGTTCATGAGATGACCAATAAAGATTGATTTAATATATAAAAACTTTTTGCGGAATGTAACTCAGATGCATATATAAACATATAGTGATACTTTTTAATAATTATTTCATAAGATATTTTATGTAATTTGGGTTTATGAAATAGTAAAATGTAACGTATAGATAATTCCAATCCATAATTCACTGAGAACTCACTGAGAAAGGGTAAATTTAGTCTAGCAATGACTATGAAAGAAGAGTCAACATGAGGAGGTTGGATTTATATGGTAGTAGATGATGATAATGGTGAGAAAGCTTGACGAAGAAGAGGATGAAAGCTGTTTGTTTGATTGATTATCCTAAAATTGCAAAAACATTACATATAACAAAAATTTGAAATTGAACCGGACTACTAAACTCGAAATCAAAGGATTAATCCAAGAGTCTAATCGGTTTATCCGGTTACCATTTAAAATAAATTTCTATTTAAAAAGAAATTATTTTGTAAAAGAAAAACTTGAATAAACGAGAGTGACAAAAAAAAGAAAAGAGTAAACAAAGATCAGAAAAATGGTTTACATGTCTGACTTGATTTGCTTTAAATTGTTTAAACTAGAGTATTTACAAAGAATGTACCCAGAAGAATGAAAAATTAACTGACACATTTGTGTCACTATTTCTACCGTGAATCGGCAAGGTAAGTTACATAATTGTCCTTAGTTATTTTTTTTCTTTTTTTTTTATCTCTTTTCTAAATTTTCTCATATTTGTTATCTATTTGCATTTCTTTTTAACGAGATAAAATATTACTTAACATGTTATTATTATTGTTATCACTATGATTATAAATATTCATTATTTTAAAAAATTATCAAGCTTATCACGTAATCAAAAAATAAAATTATGCATAAATATGCTTTTCTCATAATTTTGTATAACTATGATAACTAAGTTAGCATGGTATATATATATATATATATTACACATTATTTATAAATATATCACGCTTTTATATTAGTTAACATACTAATAGACTGGTTATCCACACAATAAATAAACTATATGCAACTTTTTATCTTTTACATATGATAAAATAAATGAGTTAACACGATAAATATATATTTATCATATAATTAAACTTTTATCGGGATACAATATTATTTAATATAATATATTTATAAACTTATCGATATACATATATTGTTATCATGTTAGCTCAATAAATAATTATCTAACTTATAATATGTTTTGCTCTTTCTAGTTGATGAATAAATATTGTTTGAGTAAATAAAAATTAGTTGATTTCTAGTTTATTTTCACGCTAAATAATCTATCATATACAAAAGGGTATTTTGGTCCAAGTTATACAAATTGAAGAGAGAGATTTAATTATACAAAAATTATAGGTATATTCTTAATTTGTTAGGGTATTTAGATTAAATTGACCCTTTAAACTTGTCCTAATTCAAAATTCCATGAAATATTTTTATTTTTATTTTGGTTTAAGGATCATATTTTGTCCAGGATCAAACCACATGAGGAGATACTGTAATCATAATATATGAACTAGATTTTACCCCGTGGTACACCACATGTCTATTATTGTAAGCGTTTTTGTTAGATAAAGTGATTGGAATTATCGTTTTTTCTAGTGAAAAGTTAGAATCGAAGTTCCTTTAGATGGTTGTTGTATGTCCAACTTAAAACAATGTATCATTTGTGGTATATAAATAATAATATAATTTATGCAAACTGTTTCGTATGTGTCAACTTATTTGTAGTTATTAAATTTTGTATGGTTGTGTTAAAATCTTTATGATTTATTGAATTAAGACAGTCTATGAATTTGTAAGTTGAATAATTATTGTATGGTCTACTATTTAACAATTTTGTTAATAATTATTGTATGTTATACTAAGTTAAAAATTGTATTTATAAGACTAAAGTCGATGTGTGGATAGATAGGCCCAATAATTTAGGTTGGATTCGTTTTTGTAGGAAGCCCATTGTGTAAATTCGATTTATTGGAAAAACAAAAAGAGAAAAAAGAGATGAAGAAAAACAAAAACGACAAAAAAATTGTTGTTCAACCTGAGCTTTTGGTGAAACTTGAATCGTCGATGATGGAAAGAAGAGTTTGTGGCACAATAATCTGTTTCAAAGAGATGTAACTTTTGTTGATTGGATTATCAATTTTATCATCTGCTTGAAAGATAATTTAATATCGTATCCAACTTTTGAGATTTAGAGGTTTTAGATTTGTGATTTCTTTTAATCATCCTGCTTGTTGATTTATCTAGGCTTACCCGCATTGTGTAATTTATCAATGAAATTTGGGTTTCCATTTAAATTATTAACATCATATGCAATCGTCTTCTCTAGAATGGAACAGTTGTAGATGAAATACTTCAGATAAGTATTTGAAACTCCTTCTAACCCGATTTTAACATAAACGTCACCATTCTTTAACTTTGCTAATTGAGTTATTATTGCTCATCGACAGGAGATGAATGTTGTTGTTGTACCACATGTATTGATATTTGTTGCAATTGGACTTAGAGACGATTTGTTTTCAAGGTTAGTTAATTCCTTTCGCTGGAACTCATGCTTTAACCTTGGTATCATGGTTTCATATTATTTCTTCGTTATAAATTGGTTTGTGTTACTAATATGGTAGATTGAGGCATAATTAATATTTTTAATATTAAAAGAGCAGTACAAAATTGAAAATCATAGAATTTTAGCCAAATTTTCCAAAAATTACCCTTTAATTAGTTAGATCAGAGAGATTTAATTGAAATTAGATAGGGTATAAATGTATTTTCAAAAAGTCATTAAGAACTCAATTAAATTCCAGAATCCGCGTGTATTTTAATGGGTCGGGTCTATAATTGGGTCTTTCAGGTTTTTGTTTCATGGGTGAAAAGAAAATTAATTTGTCTTCTTAATTAATTGTTCAGTCATAAATGCTAAACTAAAGTCTACGACCAAAAAAAAATACTAAACTTAAGTCTATTAAATTAAATGAATAGTACATACGTTGACTAAATAATTAGGCATTTCTTCTACATAATTCTATAATTTTAATGTTGCCTACATTTTTTTGCCATAGTTATATTCTAAATATGTTTTTTTCTTTAAGTTTTTTTTTTATCTCCATTGTTTCTTTGGTTAATTTTTTATTTTATTAATAAATGAAAATGGATTTGTGTTATAAAACTGATTATCTTTGCATTATAAAATTTAAAACTATTCTTAAAAAAGTTTCGTTTAAATGGATAGCATCTATACTAACATTTTTGAAGTAACTTTTGGAAAGTAACCTTTTATGTTTTCTTCTTTTTCTTTGCCATAACGCCCATTCTGGGACTGAGTTGGAAGAGGAATTCCTAATTCTTACACGGATGAGACGGATCACACCTGATCAGTGAAAAATTATGACACCAATCATTTATATACTACACCAAGAATTGACAAGCGGATAAGTTTTCTAGTAATTGACAAACAAAATTCATTAATGATGCAAGCTTAATCAGACTTTTAAACAGTACCCTACTCATTGCTCTCTTGATTGTCTTCGTCATAAATGATGCAAACTTAAACAGACTTTTACAGACCCTACCATATATGATCTCGATTTTTTCTTTGAAATCATGGTTGTAGTTGAAGTCATATTGTCCACGAATTTGATGTATATATAGAGGATTTAGATAAGGCTGATGAGTTTTTTACATTAGCAACGGTCAAAAGAATTAATATCACTTATTACAATCATATGTGGGCCTAAAGTCTAATTGGCTTATAATGAAAAATAAAAAGTTTGCTCCGCGGGGTTAAAATTTTAACATATTGATTTCCCTAAAACCACTTCAGTTTTTTGATATGCAGAGTTCTGACATACCGTTGTATGTCATGATTTTGGCGAATCTAAGAACACACACCACCATGGCACAAGTTGTTTGAAGTTGCGCTGCAAATGCTCCCCACAAGGTACACGGCAACCTATCATCACTGAAATTGAAATATTCATTTAAGTGCATAAATTAATGGAATACATATTTATTATGATGGTTATTAGTATAAGTGGAAATTACTTACGTCTCATCGCTCAACTCAAAGTTAATCTTAGTAGTAGTCTTGTTGCTAGCCTCTACAGGTTCAATCTCCCCAATATTGACTATCTAGCCCATTTTATCTAGGCAGGAAATGGTATGAAATGAAAGTATTAAAAAAAATATCAATAGAATACAGAGGAATAAGATTATGTAGGATGAGGACATACCAATCAGCGTAGAATGATTAAAGTCGCCACTCTGAATTTTAGCAAACTTAGCCAGACTTAAGTAGTTAGAATCAGAGACATGATCACTGCTGGTTACAACTGTACCGTTTATGAAAGCCATCTTGTATAGATGGTTTGTTGGTCGAAATTGACCAGTAGCATTAGTGAGTTCGAAATTCTCAATGAACCTCCAATCACCAACTAGGAGGTTATTCACATGACGGTTCACTAGATCTTTCTTTACTGATGCATGGATCTTTACACCTTGAAAATTGTAAGAGCACACATATTAGTAATTTGTTGCTATCTATATTACTAATTTACCAGAATATGTGATATGTGATATATACTAACCTTGTCATCATAGATAATCAACTCCAAGGCCTCACTAGTCATGCTCCTAATTTTTTTTTTTTTTTTATTTTGTAAACCATAATATATTAAGATAAACTCAAACTCCAATTAAGGACGAGATGTTACATGAAACAACAATAGTCTTCAATACAAGATGAAAGGAAAAGGTGAGAAACTTGGTCCTCTGAAATCTGATATCGGTCTTGATATCGTCGACTTCATTTGCTTGGCCATCGTAATTGAGAAGAAGAAAGAGTTCTTTGCAATCCGAATAACATGCCAGCCTTGATACACCCAACGCTAAAGCCACGCTGATCGTCGCCTTTAAAGCAAGTACCGCTACTATTAAAACAGAGGAAACAAAGGGTCTTGAAATCCAGTTTTGTTGGATAGTTGCCTTAACAGGGTCCTTGATGAACCACACCAACTTGCAACAAAAACTTTTAGCCATCCATGATGTGGCAAAGAAACTAGCTAAGTCCATTCGATGAGCTTCTATCTTCTGAGGTGTTAGAAGGATTGGTTGGGACAGTTTGACAAAGATGTCAGCTTCCATGAAGCCTAACCCTTTATAAAACCTGTCAACACCACAAAAAACACCAAACCTAACACTCGGGACTAAGCCCTTAGCAAAATAAACAGTTAGCACAAGGCTAAAAAACTCCTCAATACAAGGAAATTCAGAATCACCACAGAGGCATTCTGAGAGATAAGTTGAACCATACAACTCCACACCAAAGCTAGGAGTAATAATCTCCACAATCTGTCTAGCCAAAAGGTCTCCAAAAAGAGAACTTACACCCATTCTAGCAAAGCTTTGATCAAACTTGATAGATTTAACATCCTCATATTGAGGTAAACAGACATGATGAGACCTCATAGTGAGGTAATAGGGAACTAACCGAAGGCAGTAACTAGACCATTGCACAACAAGCAAGAGGGTCACAAAGAACATACCTTTCGACGCCACATTAAGGGAGAAAGGAAGTAGAGATATAAGAGGCCAACTTGGATGAAGATACGCGACAGAAGCAAAAGCGGGGAGTTGGACTAGGTTGTGGTTGTAGATAGAAGAGGCGAGGGAGAACTCCTCGATGAAGATTTGGGATAACCACACCGGATCAATAAAGCATGGGAATTGTTGTTGAGCCGGTAGAGGTACATGGCAAGAAGAACTTAAGGAAACAGTCATGACGATGTTTGGCCAAAGGCAAGCTTCAAAATCTACAACCCAAACTAAAAAGAGACAACCACCACGACATGGAGGTACAACGATAGTGAGCAACCTTGCGAAGAGGAGAGGAAGACTCACCGCCAACAAAAAGTCAGATCCAGTCAAGAAGAGCAAAACAGGAGCAAGGCCTAACGACAATGACCAAGAGACACCGGAGAGAATACGATTTGGCGGGTCCGGTTCGTCCAAAGGAAGAGCTCCAACGGTGGCTGAGATGGTGACGACGGTGACTGTCATAGGAATAAGCAAACAAGAAGTTGAGCTTCTGGATTTTCAATAACTCAGAGCTAGAAATCGGAGGTGGAGAGTACAAAGAAAGAAGAAGAAAAAAAAACATGGTTAAAGAAGCTTCCGCCGGCCTTCTCTCACGGCCACTGACCAGAGAGTGACTCGACGCACACCAAGCAGAGGAGGATGATAAGAACTAAGAAGAGAAGTGGCGACCAGCAGAAGAAAAAGCAGATCGGAGAAGGTGAAGGTGAGCGGCGATTAGTTTTGTTATTCGTGCCTGGGAGAGAACTTAGGGCGAACTATAGGGCAAAAGAACTGTGAATGCTAAACATCAAATTCTAAGGTTTGCTCCTAATTATCTTGGTGATCTACATTTAAATACTACAAATTGGAGTGGTTTTGTGAAGGTTCTATCTATTTGGAAGCCAAAAGTATATGTGCCCATGAAGAGAAAGGATATGATATTAGTGGATTAAAAGGTGTTGATTGACACCACCCATTTCCGAACACGGGTATTACAATTCTCCCCCACTAACATGGATTCGTCCTCGAATCCTTCAACACCGTCTATCAGTATAGGACTCCGTGCCACCGTCATCACTGACTCCACTAAGGTCCCTATCTAATCAATATACTCACGTTCCATACCCTATTTTCTCATACTCACATATCTCTAGATTAGATATACCTCTCGTGGGCCTCCTATAGCATCGCAATGTTATACTAACCACAATCCCAAAACTTTCCAAAAATAGAACCGTCAAACCCGACACTTTCTATTTTTAGAAACTTACACATACTTCTTTTTCTTATGACAAAAAAAAATTCAACTCCAAGAAACAATCATCTTATTAAACTCCAAAGTCATAATTAGTACAACCAAACGAAAATACAAAAGAGTTACAACCGAAAACTAAACATCACTCCAACATGGCGAACAAAACAAGAATAACAGTATACTCTTCGAACTGGTTGTCGAGCCACTTCCAGAACCTTACCTTCATCCTGGCCACTGGCTCCTAAGTATCCTCCAAGACTCCATCACAGTCCCACTGGAATCTCATCTAAGGAATCTTCTTACGCCGAAGTTCCTTTACCCGCCTCTCGAGACCCTCACCGGTCTCGCCTCTACAGTCATGTTGGGCTTAAGATCTGCCAAAATCTTGGCCAACACCTCATCATCCTTATGCACACACTTCTTCAGCATCAACACATGGAACGCCTGTATAACCTCAGGTAACTCCAACTGTTACGCCACCGGTCCAACCCGCACCACAATCCTGAAAGGACCCATATAACTCAGTAAGGGACCTGTTAGGACCACATAATATCGCCATCTTGAGATACACCATATCTCAAACCTCAAACGCTGCACCTCCTTCATGTTTAGCTTCAGAACCCGAATCTTTTTTGAAGTCTCCTGAACAAAGTCTGCACCATATATGCTCCTCTCCCTCACTTTGGTTCAGCATAGAGGTTTCCGACATGGCCTCCCATACAACGCCTCAGAAGGAGCCATCCCAATACTCGCCTGGTAGCTATTATTGTAGGCAAACTCCACCAAGCTCAAGTGATCTGCCCACTGACCACCCCAATCCAACACACACATCTTCAACAGATCCTCAAGCGTCTGGATGGTCCGCTCTGAGGATGGTAAGCCGTACTCAGATGCACATTTGTACCCATCTCCTTCCGGAAAGCCAAGAATCACATCATACAGCTCCACTGGACTAATGTACAGATCTGCCGGCATCGACTCCCCCGCAATCTGCACATCCATACCATTAACCCGTTCCTGAAGCGCTAGCAACGCGCCTCTTATGACTCTTAACGGCTCCGAAATAACCACCAGGATCTCCTCGGATGTTACCACCCGCCGCGCCCTTCGAGGTAATGAAGCTATTCATAGCTCCATAATCAAACATCTGCTAACCCACTATAGTAATGAATTTGGTGAAAAAGGAAAACTCAAAAAACAAAGATAAGGACCAATAAATGATATTAGGTCATTGAGTCCCTTTCAGTCCCAACGCATTAAAGTAAGTAGTCAATCTAAGGTTCATACCTTGAAAAATGTGACCAGACAACCTTTGGTTATTAGTTCATGGAGTTTAATATTTTTGGAAATCTAAACAAGAATCAGGTATTATTAAATCATTAATTTTAAAACAATTATGAAAGTCATTTGTTTTTTTTTTTATATATATAAATACTAGTTAAAATTATATATTATTCGTTTAGTGATATGTTTTAGATTCTATAGTATGTTTTAAATGGATTTGGAAATGAACTTCCCTGCCAGCTTCTTGTAGACTGAACTTTTTTTTTTCTTTCGATCAAAAGTCTTTCCTTTTTGTCTTTTGATCAAAATAGAAGGAAGTTTTTGTCTTTTATCTTAACTGTATAAAAATAAATTTTGATCTGAAGGCTTTTGTATTAGGCTTTCAACCAATTTACTCAAGTCTCGGCTTATCCTAACTTAGTTCGGTTAGGACTCCGTAGAAGTGGCTCAATGACTTGGGCTCAATATTCTTTTTGACTACATTTTCATGGGCCAATAAAAGTTAAAAATCATATGCTCAAAGCCCAAATTTAAAAGTATATAAACTGCCATTCCATTCACATGTTGAAACCCTACTTCTCTTTAAGATTCTCCGCCGCTAGTACAATAATTTAGAGCTCTCAGAAAAATTGGAATCTGAGTTTCGAAACCGCTCATCACATTTTGAAACCCTTGAACACATGTGGTTTGATATAGGTATGTGATTTTCTCTTCTTTATAGCATTGTGATTTCGAGCCTTTGTAATGAAGTTCGTGGAAGATTATATAACTCTTTTGGTTCTCAAGGATATTGGTGGTGATTAGGCGAGCCCGCTTTCTTCACTCCAGAAATGAGAGAGAAAGTGAGAAACAAACCATGTTCTCTTTTTGCAAGGTCTCCACTATGTAAATCAGTAAGATTGTTTCTCATTTTTCTATATGGATATAACTTTACTTTTCCAGTTTTATGTTTTACAAGCAATCAACTTTAGATCTTTATTTTTCATTAAGCTATTAAGTTTATGCTAAATATACTACATTATAGGGATCCACACAAATCAAATACTCTTGAATTTTTGAGAACTTAGATCTAGATCTGTTATATTCATAACAAAAATTATATGGGTATGGATATACCTATATTCACTACTATCCACACCTTACCTAGAGCAGAAAAAATGTTTAAATTATTAAAATATTAATTATAAATTATGTTGTATTTGTATAAATTAAAACAGAAAGAGTAATATAAAACATATGATATTTTCAAAATACCATAAGACATTAAAATATTAATCTTATATCATAATATATTATATGTAAAAAGTGAATCCAAGTTAGAATGAGGTATTATAACGTTTAAATATATATATATATATATACTCTTATCCAAAGTTTTGGATACCCTATTTTCTGAGAAGACTATATTTAGAATTTCATATATTTTGTCGAGTCCTACTACGTCGAGTGATTGTGGCGATAAATCTACCATTCTTGTAATTTACTTAAATAATTTGTTGGAATGTTCCTAGTAAACTATTCGTAACAACTTGAGAAAATAAGTTCAAATATTCAAAGACAGAGAAACAATTACAAACAATATTTTGAGTTGTTGGTTACAGAAAATTCTTTGTTCAGAGTATTTTTGCACAAAACAAAGACCAAAAGAAAATAAAACACCCATGTAAACTATTAATTTCTATATGAAATGCTAAATATGGTATTTTGATATTAAGCATAATAAAATATATTAAGCATAATAAAATTTATAAACCTTCAAAATCATGGAATTATGAACATGTGAAACAGATTATTAACATATGATTATTTTCATGGTAGAATAACCCTATTTTGTATTGCTAAGTATGTTTTCTCTCCTATATTTAATCAGTCAAAATTATTTTTCTCAATATATTATTTATTATTATTTAATAATTAATTATTTATTTTTAAGCATGCGGTTTTACGGTAATAATATCATTAAAATAATAATATGAAAAATGATTTTAATTAAAATGAAAAATCAGTTTATTGTTTTGGATTTTCTTCATTAAAATTATAATCTAAACATTGATCTTCACTGAAGATCTAAAGATTTATAAATTTTTTTTGACAGATTCATATATTACGATACATTTAGATGAATTTGAATATCATCAAGACCTCATTATATCTCCATCAATTAGACATGTATAGTCCTTATAAATGAAAATGTTAAAACTCTAAATCCGTCCACATCTCCTAGCTAGATAAAAAATACAAGTCATGTTTGGAATTATACGGTTTATTGCCGCCGTGGAAGACTACATAATAAAGTAGTCTCTACCCAAAGCAAGTCCCCAAGGATGGAGATTATCCTCCAATTTGATATCTTAATTGATATATTCTCAAGGATTTCAATTGAAGACGTAGCGAGGTATCGTTGCATGTCGAAGCTTTTGTTTTCCATACTGCATCGTCGAGAATTTACCCAAATGTTTCTAAAAATCATGTCATTGGTTCGGCCGCGTATTTTATTCACTTTCCTACACAACGGTAAGCAGATCTTCTACTCCATACCTCAAGAATTAGATCCACACCGCAACTACTCTTCTCCTATATCTCCCTATTACCATATGCATTTCCCTTAAAGTTTGGGTTCTGCGGAAAATATGTGTCCCTCTTCACTTCGTTTGATCTATAACAAATCTAAGAACCGATGATTTGTAAGCCTAACACAGAGAGTACATATGTTTACCACTAGTGACAACGAAGAGGAATAAGATGAAACCCCATCTCGAGTATGATCACATCGACAAACTCTTAAAGGTATTATCCTTAAAGACTTTTTGGATTGGATCATACCCGAGATAGGGTGTAATCTGATTCCTCTTGGTTGTCACTATGGGTAAAGATATGTACTATCTTGTGCTAGGGTTACAGAGCATCGGCTTCTTAAATTTGTTACATATTAAACCAGGTAAAGAGGGACACTTATCTTCCAAGAACCCAAACCTTTAGGGAAATGCATCTGGTAATAGGGAGTTATAGGAGAAGAGTAGTTGCGGTTTGGATCTAGTTCTTGAGGTATGGATTAAAAGATCCGTTTACCGTATAGGAAGGTGAATAAAATACGCGGCCAAACGATTGATATTTTTAGAAACAATTGGGTGAATTCTTGACAACGCAGTATGGAAGACTAAAGCTTTGACACGCAATGAGACCTCGCAGGTCTTACGATAACAATCTTGAGAATGTCTTAAGGGTCTGACTGGTTTAAACGCAGCGATTGCGGTTGCGGTTGCGAGAGTTTGCGGAAGCGGGCGATTGCGGTTGTGAACGTTATTGAGCGTTTTAAACAATTGGTTTAACGTTTGAAAATGAGTGTGTTTGCGGGAGTTTTACGACTGGTGAACCAGCGGGTGCAATAACGTTTAAATAAAAAGTATCAAAGATAAATATAAATATAATTTTAAAAATGTATAAAACACCAAAAACTATATTATTATGAGAATATTTTTTTTTCAAATAATATAATTAATAACTCAAAACCAAAAATAAATTACTAAATATTTATTCACAAATAAATAAATTTCATAACAAATAGATTTATGAAAAAGTATAAATTTTTTAAACATGATTAATTATTAAAAATAAAAATACTAAATATAAATACTGAATAAATATTCAAGTGGTAAACAAATATAATGGTCATTAATATTAGGCATTCAATAGTTTCTTAAAATTTGGAAACAGACAATAAATATATTTTGACAACCATATCATATATAAATATATTTTAATGTGTAAAACCAAAATGTTATAGATACAAAATAAATAACTTAAATTTTAAGATATTTATTATAATTAATTACCAAATACTTTAATAAATTAAAATTCTAAGATATTATTATAATTAATTACGTAATACTTTAATAAAAGTACTTTATTTTTAAATTAGGGAATATTATTCGAAAATTCGAAAATTTCCTTACAAAAATAAAAAATTTAGTTTCCTATTCCTATAGAAATATCTTTGTAATTATTAATAATTCTAATCAATGTTAATAAAAAAATCAGTTTAAAAATGTATATTCCATATGTTAGTTTAAGTATATTACCTTAAAATTCGAAATTAATTTATATTATAGTTAGGAAATCATTTAAATTTCTTCCATGCTAAAGAAATATTTTTCTAAAATATTTAAATTTACTAACTCTAAAATCCAATATCCTCTCCTCACTATATAAAGTCCTACATTTGTTGAAAAAATACATCAATCATTGAAATGTTTTGATCTCACTTTTCTATGTTTTTCTGATGATTTTTTGTTTCCTATTTTAGTTCATATTCTTTTATCTAATATGATGTATATAAATGATTTTATTCTATTTTTTATAGGAACATCAAAAATATTGTGAATCTATCAAACTCATATGTTATGTACGGGTAGTCGGGTATGTGTAAAATTTTATTTTTTTTCAGGACATATAAAGCACTGAAAATACAGTATTATCAAATTACTATATTCTTATGTGAATCAGGTATTTACATAACTTGACTTAATATATGAACTATTGAACATTTTTTTTTGCAACTAATAAGATGCCTAAATATATTTTAGTTCTATTAAAACGAAATCAATGATTTTATATGTGAATAAAACATTCTAACATTTTTTTAGTTGCGTTAATTACAATACAACAATATTGAAATTATTTCTATTTTGAATATCAAAATATATTTTTCGAATTTAGAAAAAAAAATATTTCACAACTTCATATTTACTATTATTTGGGAAGTAATGATAACAAGATGCAGTTAAACATCCTAAATATTAAAAACAAAATCCATAATACTAATTAATCAATTTTTCTTATTTGGAAATTTCAGTAAAATGATTATTTTAAATATTTTTAAAATAATAAATAAAATCAAAAATTTAAAGCTGAATAATAAACATACAATATTCCTTAATATTCATGTACATTTTTGAATTTTTTGGATAAAATAATAAATACAATACTCACTATTAATACCGATCCCTATTTACTAGGAATAATATTCCATAAGTTTGCTTAAGTAAGTTATTATTTATTTATTTTCATAATAAGAAAGTTAGTTACGTAAATCATATTCCTTTTGTTAATATTTACGTAATTACGTAATTACATTTGTATCAGTTACTTTATAATTACGTAAATCATATTCCTTTAATAATAATGAATAATTAAACACAAAAAATATTATTAATGTAAACTATTGAATCATCATTACTCAGTTAATTATAAAGTTTCTAATAAATCATCATAGTAATAACAAAGGTAAGATACTTATTTTCTTTTTAGAGATTTATCAAAAAAATTCTATGAAAAAGTTTCTCTGTTGTTATTTTACTTTATTACGTATCAAAACTTAATATATTATGATTTACTCTATTTTATAGAGAACATAAACCTTTGTTTATATCGATTAGCCAAAATCGTATACTTCATTACATTTTTGCTCGGTATGTTATTCGTTTTCCTCTCTTATATATCTTATTATTTTACAGAAATTATATAATATAAGAAATATTTTAGGCTTTACTTTTTTACTCAAATTATATAATTTAACTTTCACCGTTTTAGATAAAACAGACTTCACTATCTAAATTCAACCCAAACAATCCATTTTAAAAATTAAAAATTTACATAAGTCGGAAAAAACAAAAACCGACACTTTTCCCCCGCGCTGTAGCGCGGGTCCGGACCTAGTTCAAGTGGTAAACAAATTATTTTTATAGGTAAAAATAAAGAATTAATAGTACTGGAAAAATAATTTTAGAGAATGATTTTTGTTTGAGAATTAATGTGAATATATATATATATATTAGTTTACAGATTTTTCATTTTTAGATACTTTCCTTTTTTATACCAATCGCAACCACCCGCAACCGCAAACGCTTGCAGGAAGGAGCTTTTGAAATCCAGCGATTTCGAGGCATCCGAAGCGGTGCTGAGCGTTTTCTACGATTGGTACCAAACGCTAACAACCGCAAACGCCCGCTAACAACCGCTAGGCGGGTGAGAGCGGGAGAACCAATCAACACCTAAGTAATATATCAAATGGGAGGATGATCTCCATCATGTTTTCTCTTGGGGGCTTGCTTGGGCTGGAGACTACTTTCTTTTTTCTTTTTTCCATGGCGTCGATAAACCCTAGAATCCCAACCATGAATTGTATTTTTAATCTAGGAGATGTGGACAGAGTGAGAGTTTTAACATTTTCTCTTTACATGTCTAATTGATGTAAATATAACAAGGTCTTGATGATATTCAAATTCATCTAAACTTATCGTAATATATGAATCTGTCAAAAAAGTAAAATTAGAAATCTTTAAATCGTTAGTGAAGTGTTCAGATTATTATTTTAATAAATATTCAGTGTATTTTTTAATATTTTCTGATGATTTATTTATAAATGGAAATTTAAATTTTTTTTTTTATATATATTTTTTTTTAGACAATCCCCTATATAGTAAAAGAGAAGTACAATTTTACATAGGTGATGATGGGTCGGGTCAAAATTAAAAATTAACCCAAAATTAAACAATTGGATACTTCAAAATCGGATATTTAACTGGGTTTGGATATAAAATCGGATACTTTCCCAACAAATTATATTATTTCCATATCTAGATTTTAAATTTCCTAATATTTCTCTAACTAATTTAAAATAATAAATTAAAAACATTTATTATTCTCCTTTCACCTTTATTTGATCTTATTTTAATTTATTATATTAAAATATATAATATAAATATAGAATAAAAATTCATCTTTTTTAGTATGTTGTGATTTGCAATTTTCAAAACGAATATATATTATTAAATTGAAAAAGAAAATATTATTATAAACTTAAAATTTTATTAAAATAAAGTTTGGATATCTAAATCGGGTTGGTTAAATATTTTGGTTAAATCTAAGCGGGGTGGTTAAATATTTTTATGAAATTTTATATTATACTTTATTGATAGAAAAAAGTGTAAGACATACCACATCGGTTAAATATTTTGGAAAATTGTTTTTAATCATTATAAATATGACCAGTATGCTTATAACTATGAATGAGCATGAAGTTTAACTTATCGGGTTTTCAATTTTTAACTTTTTGTTTGAGCATATAAAACATGACCAGTATGCTTTCAATTTGTTTGAGCATATAAATTTTTTAAAAGTTTCAGTATATTATAATTTTTAAATGTTTTAAAAATTTAAAATGTTTTAATATTGAAATCTTTAAAATATTCAAATAAAAAAAATTATAGAATAAAATATTAGAAACGGATCAATATATTTTTGCAACGGATCAGAACATGATACACACAGAAAATAGGCTTTTCCCTACCTGCAAAATTACACGGTGAGGAATTCATACATTGAACTATCGCATGTGTTAAAACATACATGCACTTTTATATAATTTAAATTTCAAACCTAAAGTTTAGTTTTTTGGCCTAAACATACAAAAACGTGATAAATGTTTAGCTAATTTTGATGTGGCATCCACGTGTGCAGTAGTCATGCTGATGTGGAATCCACATGTACACAAGTCATGCTGACTTGGAATCCACATATACAAAATTGAAACAAAATTGGGGGAATTTTAAAAGGAAAATTTGGAAATCTGCATTCTTTTCAAATTTTTCTTTGAAAAATAACCTCTGTCTTTTTCTCATTTTAAATTAATTTCTAGATATATAAAATTACTAAAATAGTCTTATTAAAATTTAATGAAATTAAAAAAAATTACAAAGCAATCTCTACGTAAATTTTTTCATAATAGCAAATATACTCACAAAGCAATCTCTACGTAAAATCTTTTATAAATATTGTAGTATAAGAGTAAAACAAAATCAATGAACTCACGTTAATTCATAACATAGTGACGTATAAAACACAACGAAAAAGTTAACAATAATGAATCTTTACCTTGCAAATTTTTTCTAAAGAAATATAGTTGTATACGCTTAGAGAATTTTCGAATTGTATGGCTTTATATAAATATAAATCAAACGAAAACTATAGATTTGATAATGTTTAGTTATTATCTTATAAGATTTAGTATTTTTTAATAAACTATTATTATCTTAAAAATATAATAATAAAAATATATAATGATTGACCGCACGGTTTATGTGTTCAACAAAGGTAATTCACCGGTGAGAGCAGCTGAAGGAACAGGAGGGACGTATCTGATGCAGGATTCTTCAGGTCTCAACTTTGTATCTGTCTTCAAGCCCATGGATGAGGAACCAATGGCTGTTAACATTCCCTCAACAGCTTCCTGTGTTATCAGACGGTCATTGTATTTTATTAGGATAAGGGGCAACTTGAGATCTGTTTCTCAAGAAGTTATTGGTTTTGCCGGTGTGCCACCAACTGCTACGGTCAGAAGCTAACACAAAGTGTATAATTACCCAAAGGGATTTAACGGTTCTATTACAAAGGATGCCAAAGTTTGTTCTTTGCAAATGTTCATGAAGAACAATGGAAGTTGCGAAGACATTGGCCCTGGAGCTTTTCCTGTTGAAGAAGTGCATAAAATCTGTGCAAATACTTTGGAACACTTTTTTAATGTTTCATGTAAAACTTTTTAAATACTTTTAAAAACCATATAAAATGTTTTTAAAAGATTGTAAAATGTTCTTAAAATTGATAGTACAAGGTTGTTGTAAGAGGTTTTTTCATAATGATTGTTGATCAGTACTTACAATAATGATTGTGCATAATCAAGAGCTTTTAAAAAAGTTTTAAAATCTTAATAATAACCTCTTAAAAAGCTTATAAAGATTTTACAAGGTTTTTAGAAGGTTTTTATAAAGATTACAATAGGTGTTATAAAACGATTGTAAACCCTTTTAAGAATTGTTAAAAAAATTTATAACGGTTTTAAAAGGTTTCTAAAAGACTGTTAAAGATTTTAGAAACCTAGCCATGTTCTCTCACATGTGAAATATAACTAGTAGTTCCACTAGTTAATATATTTTAATATGAATAAATTACACACACACAAAGACTTTTGTTATAATCTTTTATAAGGTTTTATAAGGATTTTATACGGCTTTTATAAGGATTTTATACGGCTTTTATACAGCTTTTATAAGGTTTTATGTGGCTGATTCTTACTATGGTTTTTAAAGTATTTAAAAGGTTTCACAAGAATATATGCTTCTCGTTAACAAACAACAATTTGCATAAACGGTATGTTTAAAAAACATATATTATATAAGGTTCCTAAAATGTTTTAGAATCTTTATAAAAACCTTTTAAAAGATATTACAAAGTTTATAAAATCCTTTTTAAAATTTTTATAACATTTTTAATAGGTTTCTAAAAGGTTTTAAAAGGTTTTTATAAACAATTTATAAGGTTTTTATAAGGTTTTTAAAAATGATTTACAAAGTATTTAAAAGATTTACAAGGTTTTATAAGGTGTTTAAATGTATATTAAGGCTTTCAAAACTATTTAAAAATTTTAGCAAGGCTTTCATAAGGCTTTTATAAGGTTTTTAAAAGGTTTTACAAAGTATTTAAAAAGTTTTATAAGGTGTTTAAATGTATATTAAGGTGTTTAAATGTATGTTTAGGCTTTCAAAACTATTTAAAAAGTTTTACAAGGCTATTATAAGGCTTTACAAGGCTTTTATAATGATTTTATAAGGTTTTTATAAGGTTTTTAAAAAGTTTTGAAAAGTATATAAAAGGTTTTTACAACGTATTTAAAAGGTTTTATAAGGTGTTTACATGTATATTTTGGCTTTCAAAACTATTTCAAAAGTTTTACAAGGCTTTTATAAAGATTTTATAAGGCTTTTATAAGGTTTTTAACAGGTTTTTTTAAAAAAATTTACAAAGTATTTAAAAGGTTTTATAAGGTGTTTAAATGTATATTAAGGTCTTCAAAACTAGTTTAAAAGTTTTACAATGTTTTTATATGGTTTTTAGAAGGCTTTTATATATATGGCTTTTATAAGGTTTTTAAAAAATGTTTTACAAAGTATTTAAAAGGTTTACAAGGTTTTATAAGGTTTTACAAGGCTTTTATAAATAGTTTATAAGGTTTTTATAAGGTTTTACAAGGCTTTTACAAATATTTTATAAGGCTTTTATAAATATTTTATAAAGCTTTATAAGGTTTTTAAAAAATATTTATCAAAGTATTTAAAAGGTTTTACAAGGTTTATAAGGTGTTTAAATGTATATTAAGGTCTCAAAAACTATTTAAAAAGTTTTATAATGTTTTTATAAAGTTTTTGTAAGGTTTTTATAAGGTTTTTAAAAGATTTTTAAAAAATGTTTTCAAAAGTATTTAAAAGGTTTACATGGTCTATAAGGTGTTTAATTGTATATTAAGGCTTTTAAAACTATTTAAAATTTTTAACAAGACTTTTATAAGATTTTACAAGGATTTTATAAGGCTTTTATAATATTTTTAAAAGGTTTTACAAAGTATTTAAAAGGTTTTGTAAGGTGGTATTCACTACCATGTATTCATTTTGTCCTTCCTTGCGTGCCACTCCTTTGTTTTTGGTTTTACAAGGCTTTTATAAAGATTTTATAAGCCTTTTATAAGGTTTTTAAAAGGTTTTACAAAGTATTTAAAAGGTTTTGTAAGGTGTTATTCACTACCATGCATTCATTTTGTCATTCCTTACGTGCCACTCTTTCGTTTTAAAACCTTGTAAAATTTTTAAAAGCCTTGTAAATTCTTTATACAACTTTTAAATACCTTTAAAAATATTTTAAAATCCTTCTAAAAATTTTAAAAATCTATATACACTGTTTTAAAACCTTTTAAAACATTTATAATATCATTTAAAAACTTTTTAAAATATTTATAAAACCGTTTAAAATATTTTTCTCTCGATGCAACACCTGCAGTTAGAGAATGAACTAACAAAAGCTAGGAGAGAGAGGCCAAAAACTGAAAATCTGAGTACCTGGAAAGGATGCATTGAGTCTTAATCTCTACATAAGAATTTAAAGAACAAAATGTAATCATCAACAACTTCTATATATTGAACCGTCTACAAAACAGTGGTTAACTACATAGTTAAATAATTTCAACAAGGATTCAACTTTATTTTTAAAGATTAAGGCTCTCAAACTATCACAAGGATTCAACTTTATACTTAAAAGATAAGGCTCTCAACGACAACTTTGCTCGCTTCTACCATCATCTGCAAGTGATGATACTTCAAAGGTATCCACAACATCACTAGCTAGCAATCTCCAAGTTCTATAACACGTGGTTTGCAGAAAAGGTCTTCAGTCCCATGTATTCACTTATTCAACCACACGTGAATACAACTCCTCTTCATTTTTGGCTCTTGTGTTATAGACCTTCTCTGCAAACATGAGACAAGAGTTTTATACCAAATACAAATCAAGACTCCAATTTATATGCACGCTATTAAATTTCTTTATCTTTTGAAACTCATGTTTTTGACTTCATGTTCTCCATTAGTGAAAATCAATTATTTGCACACCAATTGGCCTCCACGCCAAACCAAACCAACAAAACTTGAACACGGCACATGAACATATACAAGAAGCAATAATCAGACTCTGTATAAACTAGTTGGCGTATGCAAAACAAAAAATAAAAGACATAATTTTCCAAGAATCTCATTACCAGTTGCAAAACACTCTCCTGGAGCCAAAACACCACCGAGAGGTTCATCTGAAACAAACACAAAACACAAATTCTAAGCTCAGCACAAAATCTTGATTACGTTTCAATCTGTATTAACTACACGAGAGAGCTTCTAAAGAATCCTAGTGTTCATAACTTTTGATTCTCTAACTACAATCAGAACCCAGAACCAAAATCAATCAATTTCAGAGAAATTCACTCTTTGAAATCAAGCTAAACGACAGAAGAAGCTAACTACAGAGATGTTACAAAAACTTATTAGAATCTAAAAGCTTATAAAACCGTTTGCTCTGTGATTTTTCACTGACGTACTCAATCACAGATTTCACAAACTACCAACGTGAACACCATGACATAATTTCAACATATTGAGCCTCTAAACGTGACACATCTCAACACTAGGAAGATTATAAATACCTAATCATCACTGCCAAAGCCTAATACATAGAGACGATTCTACTTATCACGATTTCCCCCAAATCGGAAAGCATAGGTAACCTAATTTTCATACTTCGATTTGCTTACCGCAAAGGAGAGAGATGCCTCGCTTCGCAGAGGAGAGTAAACGACTCCATGTTTGTGGAGTTGAAGATAGAGAGACGACGAACCACCACCGTCGTGGAGAGATCTGTCATCGCCTCAAACAAAATCGATTTTGTCAACGACAGAGGAATGAAAAAGACGAGGGTATAATAGTTATAAAAATTGAAAGGAGGGTATAACTAAAAATAAATAAAAACAGGGGTATTTTTAAAAATAAGTATCTCAAAAAAGGCATTTCTAACAAATTATCTTTCAAAAATATCCCTTATCCAATAGCACTTTTTTAAAAATACCACTCTTGTAAATTTTATCAAAAAGTCACTAAATTTTGAAATTTATCAAAAAATATATGTAAGGTTTATATATATAGACACAAATTATCTTTATATGTGTATAAATTTAAAACCATATAAAAGGTTTATAAATAGGGACAATTTTAAAAATACCCCTTTTGGAGATCACATTTTTAAAAATACCCTACAAGGGAGAGCATTTTTAAAACTACCCATGTTTTAATGTAAAAAGACGATTTTGCCCTCATTTGTTTTAACCTAAAAATCTATCTCTTCACCTAACTCTCACGACAGCGACTCCGACTCTGAATCCTCTCTCTCGACGGTGACGGCGACTCCGACTCTGAATCCTCTCTCTCGACGGCGACGGCGACTATGACTTCTCTCTCAACGGCGACAATGTAACAACCCGCCCTGTGGGATTCTTCCGCCATGTGGCACACCCCGCCACATGGCATCCTTACAGCGCTGCAGCGCATCCTGTAACAACCTTAACCCTGATCAGATCATAGGATTAATCACCAAAAGTTGATGACTCGGAGATGAAAATGGCACAAAGATATTACCCTGAGAGATTGGCGTTGATGAGGATGCTCAGCTCTCATCGTTAAGTGCAGGTGTCCAAGTCGAAGTTGGGATAGGCTTTGGGATGTATCTTGGTGTAGGCACTGGAGTTGGATAGTCATGCGTTCATATTAGACAACAACTAGTAACCTTTGTAGGATGTTTCTTTGATCATCACCAGTTTGTGTCCTTCCTTTGCTTATAAAAACCTTTTAAATAATTTTATATAGTTTTTACACAGTTTTAAATACCTTGTAAAACATTTTATATATTTATCAAACCTTTTACAAATCTTATAAACGCTGTATAAAATCTTTATAAAAGTCTTGTAAAACTTTTAAAAACCTTATAAAAACCTTTTAAAAACCTTATAAAAACCATATAAAATTATTTAAAACCTTTTAAAAACCTTATAAAAACCATACTTTGTGTCATATAAAACCTTTTAAAAACCTTATAAAAACCATATAAAATTATTTAAAAGGTTTTTACAAGGTTTTTAAAAAGTTTTAAATACGTTGGAATACTTTTTATATACTTTTCAAACCTTTAAAAAACCTTTTAAAAGCTGTATAAATTTTTCAAACCTTTTAAAAACCTTTTAAAAGCTGTATAAATTTTTTATAAAAGCCTTGTACAACTTTAATATCCATTTAAAGCTATTCACTCTATTTATTCACTTCTCCTTATTCACGTGCTACTCAGTTTTCATTTCGTGTCATATAAAACCTTATAAAAACCATATAAAATATTTTTAAACGTTTTAAAATCATTTTATTAGGCTTTTATAAGATTTTTATAAGGTTTTTATAAGGTTTTACAAATATTTTACAAGACTTTTTAAAGGTTTAAAAAAATATTTAAAAGGTTTTTAAAGGCTTTTATAAGGCTTTTATAAGGGGTTTTAAAACGTTTTGAAACCTATTTAAAAGGTTTTGAAAAGGTTTTACAACGTATTTAAAAGTTTTTACAGCATATTTAAAAGGTTTTTACGAGGTTTTATAAGGTGTTTAAATGCATTAAGGTTTTAAAAACTATCAAAAAAGGTTTACTAAGATTTTACAAAGCTTTTATAAATATTTTATAAGGCTTTTATAAGGTTTTAAAAAAGTTTTGAAAAGTATTTAAAAGGTTTTAAAACGTATTTAAAAGGTGTTTAAATGGATATTGAGGTTTTAAAACTATTTAAAATGTTTTACAAGGCTTTAATACGGTTTTACAAGGCTTTATAAAGATTTTATAAGGCCTTTATAAAGCCTTTATAAAGAGTTTATAAGATTTTATAAGGCCTTTATAAAGAGTTTATAAGACTTTTATAAAGGTTTTAAAAAGTTTTTAAAAATATTTAAAAGGTTTTATAAGGTGTTTAAACTTTAAATGTATTTTAAACTTGTAAAAACTATTTAAAAATTTTTACAAGGCTTTTATTAGGTTTTTTAAAGTTTTTAAAAGGTTTTACATATAGCTTTGAAAAGCATTTATAAAACTTTAGATGAATATATGCTTCTCGCTAACAAACAACAATTTGCATAAACGTTATGTCTAAAAAAACATATTTTATAAGGTTCCTAAACATAGTTCAGACTATTATGCTTCTACCATGACAAAACATCATAATCTGATCCTAAACTCTGTCGCTCAACCGTTTCTAGTACTTCTCAAACTTGTCCTTCATACTTCTTGCTTGTTTCGGTACTTTTAGAATTATACAAAGACTGCAGAGACTAGAAGAAATGAGGGAACCACTCTCTTTGATGAGGAGAAGGAGAAGTAGATGAAATGAGAGATTGCTATATTTTTCATCACTCGTGACTGCAGGTTGCAGCTCTTACCTGTTACAATCAATAATATAACGACCAAAGAAAATCGACAATACAGAACAACAACTAGACCAGTTAACCTAATTATTCAAACTGACCCAAAATGTGACAGAAAAGAGGAGCTTTCGACACCAGAGAACTTAGCTCTCTTTCTGAGCACTTCAGCTTGATCTTCCCCTTGTCCTCAATTACTCCATTTCTTAGCTCTGTTTCTTCTCCTCCATGTGTCATCTTAGTAGCAAGTCTGGCTTCACTCATCCCTTAGCCATCCAAAAAACTGTAGTATTTAGCAATACCTGCAATTAAAGAACATATTAACAAAAGGTAGGACAGAGAGACCACCACTGAAAATCTGAGAATTTATTAAGTATTATAATCATGAACTCCAGTCCTTCTTTTTCCATTACCGATATACATGGTATATGACTCTCATTTAGTCCATTAAACACAGCAACTCTTCTAGACAACAGAACCAACCTAAGTACACCAAACCTATATATATTAATTTTCTCTACAACTCTAAATATCTTTTGTTGTCAATTGGCTCTCATATCAAATTCACACTTCCTACAC
This sequence comes from Capsella bursa-pastoris, assembly GCA_036452645.1. Classification (NCBI taxonomy): domain Eukaryota; kingdom Viridiplantae; phylum Streptophyta; class Magnoliopsida; order Brassicales; family Brassicaceae; genus Capsella; species Capsella bursa-pastoris. Next base: position 9,518,054 of record CP144192.1, read on the forward strand.
ACATAAAAAACAAACATCTTCACCATCTATTTCATATTCATATGCAACAATTCCCATTACAATAGCATAATCTAATCATCTAAATACAAAAATTGCAGACATCAATACATAATTAGCAACCAATTCATCAAAAACTAATTTTTGCCAAATTCAAAAACCCCAATACCAGGAAAGAGAACAAAGAGTTGTAAATTCATCTCCATTTTGAACATCAATACTAATTTCAAATCCTGATTTTGTCTCTTCAAATCTGAAAAACCATATTCTAGAAGGGGGGAGAGAGAGAGATAGAGAGAGAGAGCTTCTTTTACCATCCTTAAGAATCACGATGGTTGTAGACAGTGTATGAGATCTGAAGAGAAGCTCAACGATGACGGCAACAACGGAGATCGATGATGACGACAAATCTGAAGAGAAGGTCAACGATGACGGTGATGGCGAAGCTCGATGATGACGACGACGGCGAAGCTCAACGATGATGACGACGACGGTAAAGCTCAATGACAAGGAGAGAAGAAGAAGTCTGCGTTGCTTTAGGGTATGAAGAAAAGAGAAGTAATATAAATGAGGGCAAATTTGTCTTTAAAAATAAAAGAAGGGTACAATTAAAAATTGTTCAAAAGAGGGGTATTTTTAAAAATGGACATCTCAAAGAGGGCATTACTAACAAATTCTCTTATAAATACCGTACAAATACTATCTTAAAACCTTTTAATAACTTCAAATCCCGGTCTGACATAATACTGGCCTGTACGCCATGAAGTCTCACAATCTCCTGCACATACTTCTTGTTTAACACTGCCGCTCCATCAGTCTTCTTGATAGCCAGAAAGTGTGCAGACTTGGTCAAACGATCTACAATGACCCAAATAGCATCCTTGAACTAAGACACCGGCAAACCAACTATGAAATCCATCGTAATTATGTCCCACTTCCACTCTGGAATAGGAAGACTCTGCAGTAGACTACTTGGCACCTAATGCTCAGCATTCACTAGCTGACACACATCACACTCAGACACCCACTTAGCCACGTCTTTCTTCATCCCAACCCAATGGTAGTACCTCTCTGGGTCTCTGTACATCTTGGTCGATCCTGGATGAATAGAGAACATTCTCCCATGAGCCTCACTTATAATCTCACGCCTCAAACCCTCATCTTTGGGCACACAAACCCGCCCATGCACAAGGATATTCCCGGTAGCTGCAACCTGATACTCTGAATCTGTATCCTTAAAAGCATTAACCAGCCCTGCATCTTTCTCCTGAGCCGCCCTACCTATGGTCAGAAGATCTGCTCGGCTAACTGCCTCTTGAGAAGTAGCACACAAACGCAGAGTGCTAATCTCTCCCACCAGGTCTTCATATCCTGCCCTCTAGCGGAAGCCGCATGCTTCCTACTCAAGGCATCTGCAACCAAATTAGCCTTACCGGGATGGTAAGCTATCTCCAGGTCATAGTCTGCAACCAACTCCATCCACCGCCTCTGTCATAAATTCAACTCAGGCTGCGTGAATATGTACTTCAGGCTCTTATGATCTCTAAACACCTGAAATTTCGCCCCATACAGATAGGATCTCCAAATCTTTAGAGTGAAGACTACCGCCGCCATCTCCAAGTCATGAGTAGGGTAGTTGCCCTCATGCTTCCGCAACTATCGCAAAGAATATGCAATCACCTTACCCTGCTGCATTAACACACAACCCAAACCAACTCCCGAAGCATCTGTGTACACCACATACGGCTCCCCCTGTTCTAGTAAAGCCAAGCCTGGCGTACTTGTCAACATCTTTTTAAGGAATATCGTTCCCCGTTAGCTTGTTGAACGGTTGAGCTATGCTTGCAACACCCTTCATGAACTGTCTGTAGTACCCTGCCAATCCCAGAAAACTCCGGATCTCCGTGGCATTCTGCAATCTAGGCCAATCTCTAATAGCCTCAATCTTTTCTGGTACCACAGAAATTCTTTCTACAGACACAATATGACCTAGAATTAAAAGTAACATGCGTCAATATATTATCTATCCAATTACCACATGTCATGCACGAATCAATAAAATGTTATAAAACTGATCATATTGTCACGAAACTGATCAAACGAGTTGTTGATCTTTTGGAGTTTAATGTGTGTGAGATTTAAGCTTCTTGACTCACACACAAGAGATGCATTTTTAACTAGAGAAAAGTGGTGCTTGTCAAACCTATTCATCTTATCTTCCTCAATCTCACCCAATGGTTTGGCCTTGTCAACATATTTCTTTCACGTGCCGCCTTTTTCTGATTCGCTCTCTCCTCCTCCCCAAGGCAGGGCTGGCTTATCAAACCTGACTTGGCCATCAACTCCAAGAAGTTCCATCACATCGACCGTTCTCGCCTTCCGATGAGACATTTGCTTCCGAGTGTTAACCTTTTGGTCTTCACCGTCTCTGAAATTAAAGAAACTTATGACCTTCAAGAAAGGAAAACGAGAGATATATACATTTTTAACTAGATCCAGAAAGAGGTGCGTATCAAAGTTAAGGAAGGAAAAGCTCACCACAATCCAATTCTCGGACTCAGCTTTTGGATAGCATGATTTAAGTTTCTTTTCAAAAAATACCACCATTGTTTTTTTTTTGCCAAAAATACCACAAAAATTTTATTTTTCCAAAAATACCATAAACATAAAAAACTGAATTTTAAAAATATAGAACTATTATTTTTTATATTTGGGTTGATTATTTATATATAGAGTATAGTTTTAAGGGTATGGTTTAGTGTTTAGGATTTAGAAATTAATTTTGAATGTTAAATGTTAAAGTTTTAATGTTATGCTATTTTTGAGAAAATTTGTATTTTAATGGTCTTTTTAAAAAATAAACTTTTTCCAACCACATATTAATTAAAATAACACTCTATGATTGGTAGCCCAATCAGGAGAGAAATCGTTTACAAAAATAACTTCTGAATCAAGTGATCTGGAAGATCGAGCAAGACAGTCTGCTTTTGAATTACAAGAACGTGAAATCTTAGTTAATGAAAATGAGGGAAATGACGCACGTAATAAAAGGAAATCTTCTAAGACGATGGAGAATGTTGGCCACTCTTGATGGTCTTGCACCATTGCGATAAGCTCGGCACAATCTGTTTCAAAAGTATGACAGTCAATCCTTCTTAAAAGAATACTCTCCATAGCCCATATTAGTGCTTCCAATTCTGAGTGTAGTGGTGACGAACATCCTCTAAGACACTTAGCACCTAGTAGATACGTCTGCTCTTCTCCCCTGAAACACCACCATCCCAGGCCAGAAAAAGGAAATCCCAACTTCCACGAACCATCGATTCGACATCGAAGGATTGACGAAGGGGTAAATATATCTTCTGGTGGTTCAGTTACTTCAGCCAGTATAATTTGTGCCTCTTCCCATAGTAATTGCTCACTTACGGCCTGATTAATAATATCTACCGATTCTGACTGAACTACTTGAAACACTTTTTTGTTTCTATCCTTCCTCAAAAAGGGATCACACTCCAAAAAATAAACTTTATAATGGCATTTTTGGAACAAACACTCATTTGAAAATTTTTTCTGTTTTTTGATTGACAGATCATGAAATGTTAGATTACAACAACAATTTAACACTATAAATTCTTCAGACTAGTTAATGTTGGGTCTCACGGTGAAGTAAGAAACCTCCAAAAATAGGCGTATGCCACTTAGTGTGGAGAGCACACGGTATTCTTTAGTAAAAGGCGAAAGAATAGTTCGCTTTGTGCTCACCACATGGCTGCGTGATTTTTACTATAGAGAACGAAGTCTTATTTATATTGAATTCTCACTTACCAAACTCTTTGAGTCTTCCGATGTGGGATACGTGAAGTTCCGCTTCTCGTTAAAAAGCTTTTTTGGTTTCGGTGACCTTTTGGGTATCAAAGGCCCAGGCTCAATATTACTTGTTTGTTGAATTCAACGTTTTCTTTTCCCTTGGTACAAAATCTCACAAATACTATTATTTTCTAGTGTTGACAACTTCAGCTAAGTTATTTAGTTCTGTTACATACTTGTTCTGTTGTTCATAATTGGTTTATTGTATGAATCACAAATCACCTTTATAAAATGCTCTTATACACATGTGTTCCGTCGTTTATAGAGTTGAATCAACGTTTTTTCCCTAAACTCTCGATGAACTCGTTTATTTTCCGACCAGAACTTTAAACCTCCTATGCATACTGCCTTTACATTCATTGTCTCTTTTGTTTTCTTTAAACCTTCATCATGGTACATTGGATGTTGCGGTTTCTTGAAACCATATTCATCTTCTTTGTTGACAAACCGATCTCCGGATCTAAATCCTCAAAACAAAAAATAACAAAACATAAACATGTTTTAGCTAAGATTACATGAGCATAATACATAGTTTAGTTCGGAAAATGTTATAAAATCGAATTTTTCTCTTCTCTTTTATTTAATCAAAAGCCAAGTAAAATTGAAGTAGACCAATCATATCATACATCCGATTAGATGATAGGATATACTCCCTAATAATCTGAAAGATAAATAAAAACTTCTAGAGACAGTTCTTTCTTCTATATTTATGTTCATATGTATATGTTTTAATAAAAGGGAATTGTTATGTATACCACTTAAATGAATATTTTTTAAGTATTTTAAAGGTTTATGGTATTTTTGGGGGGAAAACTGAAATTGTGGTATTGGAGGTAAATTATATTTAATAAATATTATGAAGATGTTTTAACCACAATAAATTGACAATATACCAAATTCATTAAATTTTGGAAAAAAATAGTGGCAAACCACTAAGATGGATTTTAATCAATTGATAGACGTCTTTTTAGTTTTTAGCAAATTGTTCAAATATCAAAGTTTCAACAATTATATTTGGAAAAGAATCATAGTAAGGTTTTTGAGTATCTGACTTACATCTTTAGTCAAAAAATATAATGGAGTTGCAAATTGCATACGTACTCTTTATGTTTTTGAGAGAGACTCACTTAGAGGTATTGAACTTTATATTTTAGACGATTTTAGGGTATTCTTAAAATATCTTGTTATTCAATTAATGATTTTTAAAAATCTTTGAAATCCTATGTTATTCAACTTGAACTTTATGTAAAATCGTTTTAAGTAGTTTAAAATCTCTTGTTATTCAACCAATAATTTATAAAACTTATTTGAAATCCTCTGTTCTATTATCTCTTTTCCTTTTATTATAATTATCACTAACTTCTTCAATCTTATAAACTCATTTGGAAGATTCTTAACATTAACATAGATGCTCTAAGTCTAAAATGTTAAGAACACCTTCAACCAAATGAGAAAATAAGATTTTACTTTTATTAAACTAAAAATATTGTTGGTGCAAAAGGGCAAGTACTAGAGGTTCTTATAGAATCTTTGTCCCAACATTTTGTACAACTCTAAGCCAAAGTCTTTAGTTTCCCTAGGATAGATCTTCAACTTATCGAAAGCAATAATAAAGAAAATTATTCACAAAACTTAATTAGTAACATACGCAACGGATGATGTCACAAAAATTTAGTAATGCAGAGCTAAAACAAGCAATTTTTTAATTTTCTCTACCAGAGATAGACAAAACAAAACCATCTCTATCCTTGGTCTCTACAACTATCTCCTTACCCGTGAGCTGCAACAAACACCGCACAAAACTTTCCATCTGATTTTTCCAAATTTATTATAATCCAAATATTTGACTAAAATTACAAAAAAAAAATACAGAAAAACAAAATAAGATTATTATACTTGAATTGCACGGTTTAAAAGAATCTGGCCATATATACACGTTACTATATATGTAGGAATAAAAAATAAAGTGAAAAAAAACACATAATAAAAAATGGAGACATGGTTACTCATCTTGGCCTCTCTCTTCGTGTCTCTCCTTCTCCATCTCCTCATTCGCAGCCTTAACTCCTCCTCTCCTCCTCTACCTCCTGACCCTAACGTCTTACCTTTCCTTGGAACCCTTCACTGGCTCCGGGAAGGATTAGGTGGCCTCGAATCCTATCTCCGTTCCGTTCACCACCGTCTAGGCCCTATAGTGACCCTCCGCATCACTTCCCTCCCTGCCATATTTGTTGCCGACCGTTCCCTTGCTCATGAGGCTCTAGTACTGAACAGCGCCGTCTATGCAGACCGTCCACCACCGGCTACAATCAGCAAGATTGTCGACAAACACAACATCAGCTCCGGGTCATATGGAGCCACGTGGCGGCTTCTTCGACGAAATATCTCCACTGAGATCCTTCATCCCTCGCGCGTGAGATCTTATTCTCACGCGCGACACTGGGTTCTTGGGATCCTCTTTGATAGATTTCGTAAATACAGAGGTCAAGAACCAATCGTTCTTGTTGACCATCTCCAATATGCTATGTTTGCTCTTCTTGTTCTCATGTGTTTTGGAGATAAACTTGACGAGAAGCAAATCAAACAAGTGGAGTTTATTCAGAGACTACAGCTCCTTAGCTTGACCAGATTCAACATCTTCAACATATGGCCTAAGTTCACTAAACTGATATTGCGAAAGAGGTGGCAAGAATTTCTACAAATTCGGAGACAACAGCAGGACGTTTTGCTTCCGCTGATTCGTGCCCGGAGAAAGATCGTGGAAGAGAGGAAGAAGAGATCGGAGGAAGAAGAAGAAGACAACAAAGACTATGTACAATCATACGTTGATACTCTTCTTGATTTGGAGCTTCCTGATGAGAAGAGGAAGCTGAACGAGGAAGATATCATGAACTTGTGCTCAGAGTTTCTCACTGGAGGGACTGATACAACGGCCACAGCGCTGCAATGGCTCATGGCGAACCTCGTGAAAAATCCAGAAATACAAGAGAGATTACACGAGGAGATCAAAAGCGTAGTCGGGGAAGAAGCAAAAGATGTGGAGGAAGAAGATGTTGACAAGATGCCATATTTAAAGGCAGTAGTGTTGGAGGGTCTCCGAAGGCATCCTCCAGGACATTTTTTGCTCCCGCACAGTGTCACAGAGGACACTGTACTGGGAGGGTACAAGGTACCAAAGAATGGGACAGTCAACTTCATGGTGGCGGAAATAGGACGTGATCCGCGGGTGTGGGAGGAACCTATGGTGTTTAAGCCGGAGAGATTCATCGGAGAAGAAGAAGTGGTGGATATAACTGGAAGTAGAGGAATAAAGATGATGCCGTTCGGAGCAGGAAGAAGGATATGTCCCGGGATAGGGCTAGCCATGTTACATCTCGAGTGGTTCGTCGCCAACATGGTCAGGGAGTTCCAATGGAAAGAGGTCGAAGGTCATGAAGTTAACTTGACGGAGAAGCTAGAGTTCACTGTCGTCATGAAGCATCCTCTACAGGCTCTTGCTGTTCCTAGGAGAAGTGACTAGTCTTCTACTTCTTTTTCTTCGGTTTAATATTCAAAATGTGTGAACTTTGTTTGGTCGAGTCAACTATATAAGGAACTTAGATTTTTAGTAACGAACATGCTATATGTTAGAATAAATCATAAAACATTGTTGACCATTTGTATTCAAATTTATGTTGGCCACTTTAAACCATTTTTATTATATTTTTATCGGTGTCTTACAAATAAAGTATTAAACTGAAAGATATTTTTATTTTGGGATCAAAAATGTTTCACTAGAAACATTAATCTCACATATTTACATATTTAAAGATATTTTTGTTTTTTCTTAACTATTTTTATATTTAAAGAGTGTTCATTAGATGACCAATAATGATTGTTTTAATATATAAAAAATGTTTGCGGAATGTAATTCAGATGTATATATAAACATACAGTAATACTTTTTTATAATTATTTCATGAGAAATGTTTATGTAATTTGGGTTTATGAAATAGTAAAATGTAACCTATAGATAATTCCAATCCATAATTCACTGAGAACTTGAGGAAAGGGTAAATTTAATCTAGCAATGACTCTGAAAGAAGAGTCAACATGAGGAGGTTGGATTTATATGGTAGTAGATGATGATAATGGTGAGAGAGCTTGAAGAAGAAGAGGATGAAAGTTGTTTGTTTGATTGATTATCCTAAAAAATTGCAAAAGCATTACATATAACAAAAATTTGATAATTGAACCGGACAACTAAACCCGAAATCAGAGGATTAAACCAAGAGTCTAATCGGTTTATCCGGTTACAGTTTACAATAAATTTCTATTTAATAAAAGAAAAACTTGAATAACCGAGAGTGACAAAAAAAAAAAAAAAAAGATCAGACAAATGGGACACATGTGCTTAGATCTGTTTGACTTGATTTGCTTTACATCGTTTAAACTAGAGTATTTACAAAGAATGTACCCAGAAGAATGGAAAATTAACTGACACATTTGTGTCACTATTTCTACAGTGAATCGACAAGGTAAGTTACATAATTGTCCTTAATTATTTTATTTCTTTTTTTTTATCTCTTTTCTAATTTTTTTAATATTTGTTATCTATTTGCATTTCTTATTAACGGAATAAAATATTACTTAACACGTTATTATTATTGTTATCACTATGATAAAAATTATCAAGTTTATCACGTAATCAAAAAAATAAAATTATGCATAAATATGCTTTTCTCATAATTGTGTATAACTTTGATAACTGAGTTAGCATGATATATATATATATAACACATAATTTATAAATTTATCACGATTTTATATTAGTTAACATACTAATAAACTGGTTATCCACACAATAAATAAACTATATGCAACTTTTTATCTTTTACATATGATATAATAAATGAGTTAACATGATAAATATATATTTATCATATAATTAAACATTTATCTGGATACAATATTATTGAATACAATATATTTATAAACTTATCGATATACATATATTGTTATCATGTTAGCTCAATAAATAATTATCTAACTTATAATATGTTTTGCTCTTTCTAGTTGATGAATAAATATTGTTTGAGTAAATAAAAATTAGTTGATTTCTAGTTTATTATCTCGCTAAATAATATATCATATACAAAAGAGTATTTTGGTCCAAGTTATACAAATTGAAGAGAGAGATTTAATTATACAAAAATTATAGGTATAGTATTTTGGTGATTTCTTTTAATCATCCTGCTTGTTGATTTATCTGGGCTTACTCGCATTGTGTAATTTATCAATAAGATTTGGGTTTCCATTGTTTCAATTATTAACATCATATGCAATTGTCTTCTCCAGAATGGAACAGTTGCTGATGAAATACTTCAGATAAGTATTTGAAACTCCTTCTAACCCGATTTTAATATAAACGTCACCATTCTTTTACTTTGCTAATTGAGTTATTATTGCTCATCGACAGGAGATGAATGTTGTTGTTGTACCACATGTATTAATATTTGTTGCAATTGGACTTAGAGACGATTTGTTTTCAAGGTTAGTTAATTCTTTTCCCTGGAACTCATGCTTTAACCTTGGTATCATTGTTTCATATTATTTCTTCGTTGTAAATTGGTTTGTGTTACTAATATGGTAGATTGAAGCATAATTAATCTTCTTAATATTAAAAGAGGAGTACAAAATTAAAAATTATATAACTTTAGCCAAAATTTCCAAAAATTACCCTTTAATTAGTTGTATCAGAGTATAAATGTATTTTCAAAAAGTCATTAAAAACACAATTAAATTCTAGAATCCGCGTGTATTTTAATGGGTCGGGTCAATAATTGGGTCTTTCAGGTTTTTGTTTCATGGGTAAAAAGAAAATTCATTTGTTCATAATTAATTGTTCAGTCATAAATGCTAAACTAAAGTCTACGACAAAAAAAAAAATACTAAACTAAAGTCTATTAAATTAAATGAGTAGTACATACATTGACTAAATGATTAGGCGTATCTTCTACATAATTCTATAATTTTAATGTTGCCTAAATTTTTTTGCCGTAGTTATATTCAAAATATGTTTTTTTCTTTAAGTTTTTATTTATCAACATTTTTTCTTTGGTTAATTGTTTATTTTATTAATAAATGAAAACGGATTTGTGTGACTTTAAACGATTAAGTAATATCTTTGCATTATAAAATTTAAAACTATTCTTAAAAAAGTTTCATTTACAAATGGATAGCATCTATACTAACATTTTCGAAGTACCTTTTGAAAAGTAATCTTTTATGTTTTCTTCTTGTTCTTTGCCTTAACGCCCATTCTGGGACGAGTTGGAAGAGGAATTCCTAATTCTTACACGGATGAGACTGATCACACCTAATCAGTGAAAAAATATGTCACCAATCATTTACATATTACACCAAAAATTGACAAGCGGATAAGTTTTCTAGCAATTGACAAACAAATTTCATTAATGATGCAAACTTAAACAGACTTTTAATCAATACCCTACTCATCGCTCTCTTGATTATCTTCGTCATAAATGATGCAAACTTAAACATACTTTTACAGACCCTACCAAATGTGATCTTGATTTTTTCTTTCGAATCATGGTTGTAGTTGAAGTCATATTGTCCACGAATTTGATGTATTTATAGAGGATTTAGATAAGGTTGATGAGTTTTTTACATTAGCAACGGTCAAAAGAATTGATATCACTTATAACAATCAGACGTGGGCGTAAAGTCTAATTGGCTTATAATAAAAAATAAAAAGTTTGCTTTGCGGGGTTAAAATTTTAAACATATTGATTTCCCTAAAACCGCTTCAATTTTTTGATATGCAGAGTTCTGACATACCATTGTATGTCATGATTTGGTGAATCTAAGAACACACACAACCATGACTCCATCGGAATTGGCAGAGGTTGTTTGAAGTTGCGCTGCAAATGCTCCCCACAAGGTACACGGGCCGTGTAGAAATGTTGAATAAGTTTGTGAAGTACTGGGATGGAATGAAGAATATCAACAAGATGCTGATCATTGCAACTGTGTTTGATCCAACAAAGAAGATGAAGTTTGCCAAGATGTGTTTTGAGAAGCTGTATGGTGAAGATACTATTGACTCCAAGGCTATGTGTGATTCAGTTTTCTATGTTCTTGACTCAATGTATAAGGAGTATGCTGCTCTTTACAGCCCTAGAAATGATGCATCTTCTCAGACTAGCAGGGCTAAACATCATCAATCAACTCAGATTCCTGAGAAGATGGATTTGGTTGATGATTTGGGCTATGAGAGAATGGATATGGCATACAAAGAGATGGTTGCTGAGAAAGCAGATGAAGAAGTAAGGCGTGAGTTAGAGATTTATCTCACATATCCTGTTGAGAATCCAAAGCTTATTAGGGGTGCAGAATTTGATGTGTTGTCTTGGTGGAGAGTGAATTCTGTCAAGTATCCTATCTTGGCTGAGATGGCTAAAGATGTACTTGCTATGCAAGTTTCATCTGTTGCATCAGAGAGTGCTTTTAGCACTAGTGGTCTGATTCTTGATCCTCATAGGTCCTGTCTGACTCATTACATGATTGAGGTCCTCATGTGTTATGAGCAATGGATGAGGCAATACATTAAGAGTGGTGAACCGACAGTGATCACAAGTGCTCAACTGCTCTCAGAGTTTGAAATGTTTGATAAGCTTGAAAAAGGTAATCTTTAACAAATTTTGATATTCATAAATGATAGTAATTTGTTTTATAATTCTTTCTCTAATTTAACTTTAAAACTGATTTGCAGAGTTTGGTATTGGAGATGAAAATAATCTCGAGGCTTAGCTATTCTCATAAAAGAAAAGGTAACTAATCTCCTCTATTTGTTAGTATTAGCTGTTCTGATGTTTTGAAGGCTTAGCTATTTTGATGTTTTGAAGGTATCTATCTTTGTATTGGTCTTCTTGTGTGGTATTTTTTTAAGGCCTGGATTCGGCAACAGTAATGGTATATTGAAACTTAATGTGTGTAGGTGTATAAGTTTATCACTCTCCGTTTTCTGTGTGTTACTTTGCGGAATCATTCAAGTTTCATTTGTTTCACAGGAACATGGAGCAGCACTGCAGGCTGTGACCTTTTTGTTAGTGTGGATGCTTTTTCATTGTTCCAAATTTTCATCGGCTATTTGAACTTGTTGTATCTTTTGTTTTAAGTTGGTTGTGAGATTATTGAACTTGATGTTATGATGAAACTTATGGTTATGGTTTAAATTTATGGTTTACTCGGTTATTTACTTTGGTATTTGTAATTTTAATAGGGTATTTTGTGTTTTAATCGGTTCTTTTAGTACCTTTTTACTCAGATAAACCGAACCGATAATAACCCGGGTAAATTTCGGGTTAATTCGGATTTTATATTGGAGTAGATAACCGCTCTGAACCCGGACAGTTACTAACCGTACCGAACCGAATTTTTTGTAAATTATCAAATGGGATCTATAGGTCTTATACAGATTTACCCGAAACCCGATTGGGTACCCGATTGTCCAGGACTATACACGGCAACCTATCATCGCTGAAAATGAAATATTCATTTAAGTGCATAAATGGAATACATATTTATTATGATGGTTATTAGTATAAGTGGAAATTACTTACGTCTCATCTCTCAACTCAAAGTCAATCTTAGTAGTAGTATTGTTGCCAGCCTCTACAGTTTCAATCTCCCCAATATTGACTATCTAGCCCATTTTATCTAGGCATGAAACGATATAAAATGAAAGTATTAAAACAATATTAATAGAATACAGAGGAATAAGATTATGTGGGATGAGGACATACCAATCAGCGTATAGAAGGATTAAAGTCGCCACTCTGAATTTTAGCAAACTTAGCCAGACTTAAATAGTTAGAATCAGAGACATGATCACTGCTGGTTACAACTGTACCGTTTATGAAAGCCATCTTGTATAGATGGTTTGTTGGTCAAAATTGACCAGTAGCATTAGTGAGTTCAAAATTCTCAATGAACCTCCAATCACCAACTGGGAGGTTATTCACATGACGGTTCACTAGATCTTTCTTAACTGATGCATGGATCCTTACACCCTAGAAATTGTAAGAGAAGATTAGTATTTGTTGCTATCTATATTAATAATTTACCAGAATATGTAATATGTGATATATACTAACCTTTTCATCATAGATAATCAACTCCAAGGTCTCACTAGTCATGCTCGTGTACGGTCTCCAAGAGTGCAGCACTTTAACCTGGACTCTCCAGGCTGTTTTGTCTTGCCGGATGTCTCTAAGGTAAGCGAATGAAGCAGCCATTTATGTATTTTTTTTTTTTGCTTTTTTTGTTTCAGAAGTATTGTCGAGTTTGGTGAATAAAGCATTGTAGAGAGCAGGCATGAAAAGACCCTGCACACTTTTTTCAATCCATGGCCGAATAGATACTCCACAAGACTCGTCTAGAGGCACCACAACACAAGAAAGACGCATACAAACAAAGAAAATCAATCAACAACCATAGAAATCACCAAAACTTGAATCAAACAGCTTAGATAAGCCTAGGTCCTGCACTCACCTCTTAAACAAGAAAGAACAGCAACGAACATGGGCTAAAAGGGGTGAAAACAAACTCGTCATACACCAAACACCACAGATCTAATTTCCTTTAGCCTAGAACCACAAAAAAACAGCCTCAAACCTCTCTCAAACCTCACAAAACCTCACTAGAGAACTTAGAAACTTTTAGAGCTTTTGAGAAAGACAAAAAGCGGCTGCTGAACAACACAAGTCGACTTTTCTCCTTCAAAAATTTGATCCCTACGTTAAACCAATCCCAAATCACTCGATATTGCAATTAAATTCAAACCAGTCTAACTGAAAAATGTTGGTGTCGATCGACACCACCCATTTCCGGACACGGGTGTTATAATTCTCCCGCACTAACATGGATTCGTCCTCGGATCCTTCAACACCGTCAATCAGTATAGGACTCCGTGCCACCGTCATCACAGTCCACACTCCTACAACTGACGCCTCTAAGGTCCCTATCTAATAAAACATATTCATGTTCCAGAACCTATTAGCTCATACTCACACACTTCCCCCATTCACAGGTCGCAACCCATGAATCACACCGGCTCGTCTTCAGGCCTCTGGTCGTCTCACTAGTCCCCCCGCTCTTAGATCACAATCTTCAAGCCATACCGGCATATCAAAAATTGAAGCGGTTTTAGGAAAATCTATATGTTTAAAATTTTAACCCCTTGGAGCAAACTTTTTAATTTTTATTATAAGCCAATTAGACTTTATGCCCACATCTGACTGATATAAGTGGTATTAATTATTTTGACCATTGCTAATTTAAAAATCTCATCAGCCTTATCTAAATCCTCTATAAATACATCAAATTCGTGGACAAAATGACTTCAACTACAACCATGATTCCAAAGAAAAAAACAAGATCACATGGCTTTTCCTAACTATCTTGGTGATCTACAATTAAATACTACAAATTAGAGTGGTTTTGTGAAGGTTCTATCTATCTGGAGGCCAAAAGTAGATGTGCCCATGAAGAGAAAGGATATGATATTACTTGATCAAAAGGTGTCGATCGACACCACCCATTTCCAACACGGGTGTTACACTTCTCCCCCACTAACATGGATTCGTCCTCGAATCCTTCAACACCGTCGATCAGTATAGGACTCCGTGCCACCGTCATCACTGACTCCTCTAAGGTCCTTATTTAATCAATATACTCACGTTCCAGACCCTATTTGCTCATCCTCACACACTTTCCCCATTCACAGGTCGCAACCCATGAATCATACCGGCTTGTCTTCAGGCCTCTGCCTTAGACTTCGGTATCCAGGAAGTCTCACTACTCCCCCCCCGCTCTTAGATCACAATCTTCAAGCCATACCAGCATATCACAAAATTGAAGCGGGTTTAGGGAAATCTATATGTTTAAAATTTTAACCCCGCAGAGCAAACATTTTATTTTTTATTATAAGATAATTAGACTTTAGGCCCATGTCTGATTGTTATAAGTGCTATTAATTCTTTTGCCTGTGGCTAATTTAAAAATCTCATCAGCTTTATCTAAATCCTCTATAAATACATCAAACTCGTGGACAAAATGGGTTCAACTACAAACATGATTCCAAATAAAAAATCAAGACCACATAGCTTTTCCTAATTATCTTGGTGATCTACAATTAAATACTACAAATTGGAGTGATTTTGTGAAGGTTCTATCTATTTGGAAGTCAAAAGTAGGTGTGCACATAAAGAGAAAGGATATGATATTAGTGGATCAAAAGGTGTCGATCGACACCACCCATTTCCGAACACGGGTATTACAATTCTTCCCCACTAACATGGATTCGCTCTCGAATCCTTTAACACCTTCTATCAGTATAGGACTCCGTGCCACCGTCATCACTTAATCCACTAAGGTCCCTATCTAATCAATATACTCATGTTTCAGACCCTATTTGCTCATACTCACACACTTTCCCCGTTCACAGGTCGCAACCCATGAATCATACCGGCTCTTCCTCAGGCCTCTGCCTTAGACTTCGGTATCTAGGAAGTCTCACTACTCCCCCCGCTCTTAAATCACAATTTTCAAACCATACCGGCTCATTATCAGGCCCTCAGGCTTTAAGCTATGATATCCAGGGAGTATCACTGCTCGTTCTCGGGTCGTCACCCTAAAGCGAGCACTCGAATCGTCATCCGAGCAAATAAGTCTAAACGCCCCCGAGCATATCTCTAGATTAGATATATCTCTCGTGGTCCTCCTATAGCATCGCAATGCTATACTAACCACAATCCTGTCAAACCCGACACTTTCTATTTTTAGAAACTTACACATACTTCTTTTACTTATGACAAAAACAAGTCAACTCCAAGAAACACTCATCTTATTAAAATCCAAAGTCATAATTAGTACAACCGAACGAAAATACAAAAGAGTTACAACCAAAACTAAACATCACTCCAACATGGCGAACAAAACAAGACTAACAGTCTACTCTTCGAACTGCTTGTCGAGCCACTTCCGGAACCTTGCCTTCATCCTGGCCACTAGCTCCTAAGTATTCTCCAAGACTCCATCACAGTCCCGCTGGACTCTCATCAAAGGAATCTTCTTACGCCAAAGTTCCTTTACCCGCCTCTCGAGAACCCTCACCGGTCTCGCCTCTAGAGTCATGCTGGGCTGAAGATCTGCCAGAATCTTAGCCAACACCTCATCATCCTTATGCAGACACTTCTTCAGCATCGACACATGGAACACCTTGTGGAACGCCTGCATAACCTCAGGTAACTCCAACCCATACGCCACCGGTCCAACCCGCTCCACAATCCTGAAAGGACCCATATACCTAGGACTCAGCTTAGTCTCAGTAAGGGACCTGTTAGGACCACGCAACATCGCCATCTTGAGATACACCATATCTCCAACCTCAAACGCTAACTCCTTGCGCCTCTTATCAGCATAACTCTTCTGCCGATCTTGCGCCTCCTTCATGTTCAGCTTCAGAACCCGAATCTTCTCTGAAGTCTCCTGAACAAAGTCTGCACCATATATGCTCCTCTCTCCCCCCCCTTTGGTCCAACATAGAAGTGTCGGATGGCCTCCCATACAACGCCTCATAAGGAGCCATCCCAATACTCGCCTGGTAGCTATTATTGTAGGCAAACTCCACCAAGCTCAAGTGATCTACCCTAAGACCACCCTAATCCAACACACACATCGTCAACAGATCCTCAAGCGTCTGGATAGTCCGCTCTTGATGCCCGTCTGTCTGAGGATGGTAAGCCGTACTCAGATGCACATTTGTACCCATCTCCTTCAAGAAATTCCAGAATCACATCATACAGCTCCACCGGACTAATGGACAGATCTATCGGCATCGACTCCCCTGCAATCTGCACATCCACACCACTAACCCGTCCCTGAAGCGCTAGCAACGCGCCTCCTGCGACTCTAACGACTCTGAAATAACCACTAGGATCTACTCGGATGTTACCACCCGCCGCGCACTCCGTGGTAATGAAGCTATTCGTAGCTCCAGAATAAACATCTGCTAACCCACTATAGTAACGAATTTGGTGAAAAGGAAAACAAGGACCAATAAATGAGTATTAGGTCATTGAGTCCCTTTCAGTCCCAACCTATTAAAGTAAGTAGTCAATCTAAGGTTCATACCCTGAAAAGTGTGACCAGACAACATTTGGTTATTAGTTCATGGAGTTTAATATTTTTGGAAATCTAAACAAAAATCAGGTATTATTCAATCATTAGTTATAAAACAATTATGAAAGTCATTTGTTTTTTTCTATATATATAAATACTATTTAAAATTATATGGTATTCGTTTAGTGATATGTTTTAGATTCTACAGTATGTTTTAAATGGATTTGAAAAGAACTTCCCTGCCAGCTTCTTGTAGACTGAACATTTATTTTCTTTTCTTTCGATCAAAAGTCTTTCTTTTTTTGTCTTTTGATCAAAATAGAAGGAAATTTTTGTCTTTTATCTTAACTGTATAAAAATAAATTTTGATCTAAAGGCTTTTGTATTAGGCTTTCAACCAATTACTCAAGTCTAGGCTTATCCTAACTTAGTTCGGTTTGGAGTCCGTAGAAGTGGCTCAATAACTTGGGCTCCATATTCTTTTTGTACTACATTTTCATGGGCCAATAAATGTTAAAAATCAAATGCTCAAGGCCCAATTATAAAAGTATATAATCTGTTGAAACCCTACTTCTCTTAAGATTCTCCGCCTCTAGTATAAAAATTTAGAGCTCTCAGAAAAATTGGAATCTGAGTTTCAAAACCGCTCATCACATTTTGAAACCCTTGAACGCATGTGGTTTGGTATAGGTATGTGATTTTATCTTCTTTTTAGCATAGTAATTTCAAGCCTTTGTAATGAAGTTCGTGGAAGATTATATAACTCTTTTGGTTCCCAAGGATATTGGCGGTGATTAGGCGAGCCCGCTTTCTTCACTCCGGAAATTAGAGAGAAAGTGAGAAACAAACCATGTTCTCTTTTTGCGAGGTCTCTACTATGTAAATCAGTAAGATTGTTTCTCATTTTTCTATATGGATATAACTTTACTTTTCCATTTTTATGTTTTATAAGCAATCCACTTTAGATCTTTATTTTTCATTAGGCTATAAAGTTTATGCTAAATATACTATAATATAGGGATCCACCCATATCAAATACTCTTGAATTTTTGAGTACTTAGATCTAGATCTGTTATATTCATGACAAAAATTATATGGATATGGATATACCTATATTCACTGCTATCCACAGCTGACCCAAATCCAGAAAAAATGTTTAAATTATTAAAATATTAATTATAAATTATGTTGAATTTGTATAAATTAAAACAGAAAGAGTAATATAGGCCAAATATCATATGACATTAAAATATTAATCTTATACATGTATCATAATAAATTATATGTAAAAAGTGAATCCAAGTTAGAATGAGGTATTATAACCTTTAAATATATATACTCTTATCCAATGAATTAGATACCCTATTTTCTGATAAGACTATATTTAGATTTTCAGATATTTTGTCGAGTCCTACTACGTTGTAGTAATTGTGGCGATAAATCTACCATTCTTGTAATTTACTTAAATAATTTGTTGGAATGTTCCTAGTAAACTATTCAAAACAACTTGTGAAAATAAATTCAAATAATCAAAGACAGAGAAACAATTACAAACAATATTTTGAGTTGTTGGTTATAGAAAATTCTTTGTTCAGAGTATTTTTGCACGAAACAAAGACCAAAAGAAAATAAAACATCCATGTAAACTATTAATTTCTATATGAAATATTAAATATGGTATTTTGATATTAAGCATAATAAAATTTATAAACCTTCAAAATCATGGAATTATGAACATGTGAAACGGATTATTAACATATGATTATTTTCATGGTAGAATAACCCTATTTGGTATTGCTAGGTATGTTTTCTCTCCAATATTTGTAAATATATTTAATCACTCAATATTAATTTTCTCAATATATTATTTTTATTAGTTAATAATTAATTATATATTTTTAAGTATGCGGTTTTTAGCGTCATAACTTCATTAAAATAATAATATGAACAATGATTTTAATTAAAATGAAAAATCAGTTTATTGTTTTGGATTTTTTTCATTAAAATTATAGTTTGAACATTGATCTTCACTAAAGATCTAAAGATTTATAAATTGTTTTTGACAGATTCATATATTACGATACATTTAGATGAATTTGAATATCATCAAGACCTCATTATATCTCCATCAATTAGACATGTATAGTCCTTATAAATGTAAATGTTAAAACTCTAACTCCATCCACATCTCCTAGCTAGATAAAAAATACAAGTCATGTTTGGAATTTTAGGGTTTATTGCCGCCATGGAAGAAGGCATAATAAAGTAGTCTCTACCCAAAGCAAGTCCCCAAGGATGGAGATTATCCTCCAATTTGATCTCTTAATTGAGATATTTTCAATGATTTCAATTGAAGACGTTGCGAGGTATCGTTGCATGTCGAAGCTTTTGTTTCCATACTGCATCGTCAAGAATTTACCCAAATGTTTCTAAAAATCATGTCATTGGTTCAGCCGCGTATTTTATTCACCTTCCTACACAATGGTAAGCAGATCTTCTACTCCATACCTCAAGAACTACTCTGGGTGATTGATCCGTTTACAGTTGTATAGGAAGGTGAATAAAATACGCGGCCGAACCGATGATATATTTAGAAACAGTTGGGTGAATTCTCAACAACGCAGTATGAAAGACTAAAGCTTTGACACGCAACGAGACCTCGCAGGTCTTACGATGACAATCTTGAGAATGTCTCAATTAATAGATCAAATGGGAGGATGATCTCCATCATGTTTTCTCTTGGGGACTTGCTTGGGCTGGAGAATATTTTCTTTTTTCTTTATTTCATAGCGGCGATAAACCCTACAATCCTAACCATGAATTGTATTTTTAATCTAGGAGATGTGGACATAGTGAAAGTTTTAACATTTTCTATTTATAAGGATCATACATTAGCCCTGAGACTTAATATCCGGGATTCGATCCGGAATCCGCTCCAGAAAACCGAATATCCGGATGTACCGGATCCGGATAACAAAAAATGATATTCCTTGAAACCGGATCCGGATACCACAAACAAACTTAATATCCAAAAGGCAAAAACAGTTTAAAATTTTTATTTGTGGGTCATGTCGGAGCCGGATCCGACGGATATCAAACTTTTAAGTGGATATCCGGAGTTCACGGAAACGGATCTGGATATGTAATCTATATATCCGGTGGATCCGGAGCCGGATCTGGATACCCCAAAAAACCCTGGATGTCCGGCTCCGTCTCAGGACTACCATACATGTCTAATTGATTGTCTTGATGTAAATATAACAAGGTCTTGATGATATTCAAATTCATCTAAACTTATCGTAATATATGAATCTGTCAAAAAAGTAAAATTAGAAATCTTTAAATCGTTAGTGAAGTGTTCAGATTATTATTTTAATAAAAAATTCAGTGTACTTTTTTAATAATTTCTGATGATTTATTTATAAATGGAAATTCAAAGTATTGTTTTGGATTTTATTTTATATTTTAGACAATACCCTATATGGTAAAAGAGAAGTACACTTTTACATAGGTGATGATGGGTCGAGTCAAAACTAAAAATTAACCCAAAATTAAATAATTAGATACTTCAAAATCGGATATTTAACTGGGTTTGGATATAAATAGGATAGTTTCCCAGCGGTTAAATTATTTCCATATCTAGATTTTAAATTTCCTAATATTTCTCTAACTAATTTAAAATAATAAATTAAAAACATATATTACTCTCCTTTCACCTTTATTTGATCTTATTTTAATTTGTTATATTAAAATATATAATATAAATATAGAATAAAAATTCATCTTTTTTTAATATGCTGTGATTTGAAATTTTCAAAACGGATATATATTACTTAATTGACAAAGAAAATATTATTATAAACTTAAAATTTTATTAAAATAAAGTTTGGATATCTAAAACAGGTTGGTTAAATATTTTGGTTAAATCTAAGCGGGTTGGTTAAATATTTTCATGAAATTTTATATTATACTTTATTGATAGAAAAAGGTGTAAGACATACCACATCGGTTAAATATTTTGGACAATGGTTTTAAATCATTATAAACATGACCAGTATGCTTCTAACTATGAATGAGCATGAAGTTTAACTTATCGGGCTTTCAATTTTAATTTTTTTTGTTCAGATTAATAAAGTTATTTGTTTGAGCATATAAATTTTAAAAAGTTTCAAAATATTATAATTTTTAAATGTTTTAAAAGTTTAAATTATTTTAATATTGAAACCTTTAAAATATTCAATTAAAATATTAGAAAAAGATCATAATATTTTTGCAACGGGTCAGAACATGATACACACGGAAAATAGGCTTTTTCATACCTGCAAAATTACATTGTGATGAATTTATACATTGATCTATCGCTTGTGTTAAAAAATATATGCACTTTTAAATAATTTAAATCTTAAACCTAAAGTTTTTTTTTGCCTAAAATAGAAAAACGTAATAAATGTTTAATTAATGTTCATGAGGCATCCACATGTGCAGCAGTCATGCTGATATGGAATCCACGTGTGCAGAAGTCATGCTGACGTGGAATCCACATATACAAAATTGAAACAAAATTGGTGGAATTTCAAAAATACCCTTTTTCCAATACATTTTTTTTTAAATACCACTCTTGTAAATTTATCAAAAAGTCACTACAATTTGAAATTTATCAAAAATATATATGTAAACTTTATATATATAGCCACAAATTATCTTTATATGTGTGTAAATTTAAAAACCTTATAAAAGCTTTATAAATACCGTATAAATACCTTCTTAAAATATTTTAATAACTTCGAATCCCAGTCTAACACAATACTGGCCGGTACTTCATGAAGTCTGACAATCTCCTGCACATACTTCTTGGTTAACACTGCCGCTCCATCGGTCTTCTTTATAGCAAAAAAGTGTGCAGACTTGGTCAAACAATGCACAATAACCCAAATGGCATCCTTGAACTGAGACACCGACAAACCAACTATGAAATCCATCGTAATCATGTCCAACTTGCACTACGGAATAGGAAGACTGATGCTCAACCTTCACTAGCTGACACACATCACACTCAGACACCCACTTAGCCACGTCTTTTTCATCCCAACCCAATGGTAGTACCTCTTCAGGTCTCTATACATCTTGGGCGATCTTAGATGAATAGAGAACATGCTCGCATGAGCCTCACTCAGAATCTCACGCCTAAAACCCTCATCATTGGGCACACAAACCCACCCATGCACAAGAATAGTCCCGTTGGCTGCAACCTGATACTATGAATCTATATCCTTAGAAGCATTAACCAGCCTTGCATCCTTCTCCTGAGCCGCCCTAACTATGGTCAGAAGATCTGCTCGGCTAGCTGCCTCTAACACAAACGCAGAGTGCTAATCTCTCACACCAAGGTCTTCATATCCTGCCCTCTAGCTGAAACCGCTCGCTTCCTACTCAAGACATCTGCAATTAAATTAGCCTTACCGGGATGGTAAGCTATCTACAGGTCATAATTTGCAACCACCTCCATCCACTGCCTCTATCTCAAATTTAACTCAGGCTGCGTGAGTATGTACTTCAGGCTCTTATGATATGTAAACACCTGAACCTTCGCCCCATACAGATAGGATCTCAAAATCTTCAAAGCGAAGACTACCGCCACCATCTCCAAGTCATGAGTAGGGTAGTTTCCCTAATGCTTCCGCAACTGCTGCAAAGCATATGCAATCACCTTATCCTGTTGCATCAACACACAACCCAAACCAACTCCCGAAGTATCTATGTAGACCATATACGGCTCCCCCTGTTCTGGTAAAGCCAATACCGGCGTACTCGTCAACATCTCCTTAAGCTTAGCAAAACCCTGCTCACACTCAGGAGTCCACACAAAAGGAATATCCTTCCCCGTCAACTTGGTTATCGGTTGAGCTGTGCTTGCAAAACCCTTCATGAACCGTCTGTAGTATCCCGGCAATCCCAGAAAACTCCGGATCTCCGTGGCATTCTGCGGTCTAGGCCAATCTCTAATAGCCTCAATCTACTCTGGTACCATAGAAACTCCCTCTATAGACACAATATGACCCGGAAAACCTATCTCTCTCTGCCAGAAACTGCACTTGCTTAGCTTAGCATACAGCTTCTGCTCCTACAGCTTCTCCAAAACCTCCCTCAAGTGCACCTCGTATTCCTCAGGATTCTTAGAATACACCAGGATATCGTCGATGAAGATGATAATGAACTCATCCAGAAACGCTTGAAACACACTGTTCATCAGCCTCATGAACGCCGCTGGTGCATTTGTCAATCCGAAAGGCATCACCACGAGCTGTTAATGCCCATATCTCATCTTGAACGCCGTCTTACGGATATCCGCCTCGTCAATATGAATTTGATGGTACCCCGACGCCAAATCAATGTTAGAAAACTACGTAACTCTCCTCAACTGCTCCAACAGCTCATGAATCTACTGTAGAGGACACTTGTTCTTCACTGTGACTCAGTTAGGTCCCCTGTAATTGATGCAAAGTTAAAAACTCCCATCATTGTTCTTCACAAACATCATTGGTGCTCCCCACCGTGGAACACTAATACGGATGAAACCCTTACTCAGCAAATCCTCCAACTGCTTCTTCAGCTCAACCACTCTGCTATACCCATTCGGTACGGAGCCTTAGTCAACGACGTTGTCCCAGGTTCTAACTCAATCATGAAGCGATCAAGCTGAGATGGTGGTAACCCCTTCAACGATTGAAACACGTCCTTGAACTCCTCAACCACCCAGATCTTACTCATCGTTACCTCTCTGACCGCCTCTGGCATCACTATCGCCGCCAAGTAGGTTTCCCGCCCCTTCTTAATCATCTTCTCCACCTTCTGATATTAGGTTTCTGATGGTTAATGGTATCAATCACCCAGTATAATTGTGGTATAAAGGGCTTTATCGATCCATAAGGATGCGTGCAAACAATTTAGATGCAAACAATGATTAACAAGTTAAGCCAAACAGAAAAGGTTTTAAACTACCAACTACTGAATTGAAAACATGCAAGAACTAAGCAAGACATAACATTAGAACAGAAATGAAACTACAAAAGCAAGAACATTAAATGAACTAGAAATGCAAGAACATAAATTAAGCAAGGTAATCAATCAATTAAAGGGAGGTTATGGGGATGAGATGGTGACTTCAGTGGAGACCTTTAAGTTTACTAGGTTGCTAAATCGATCAAACACTAACAATGATATTTCCTAGACAACAAGCTCATACGCTAACCAGTTCAATCACTTGACAAAGGCTATCAAACTCAAATCACTTCCTAATCTCAACTTCTGGTTGATGAACTATGAAATGAATAGGCATTAAGAATCAGCTCATTAATGTCAAATAACACTCTAGACAACCAATCTCTTGGGCTAGACATGAAATTCTCTGGCATTAGTTTATCCGACATTCCATCGAACACCTCTCGGGCGTGGAAGCCTGAAAGCTAATCACCATTTGATCAAAATGGGATTAGTTTTATATACACTAATCAAGAAGGAAATCTAAACATTTCTACCTATGGGAAACCTAGCTACCTAAAGTTCTCCACCTACACATCTAACTCATCCCTAAAACCTAATGAATCTACTCAGAACTAAGATTCATCATCAAGAACACAAACTCATAAATCTCTAAATCATGCATAACTAGATAGATCTAAGAGAGATAAGCAAAATAATTCAAAGAAGCAACACAAAATACTCAATAGATCAAAAGATATGAAAGTTACAAGATTCTGGAAATTCTAAAGCAAAATGAAGATAAACCCTAATACAACTCGAGATATCAAGTCATTAGGCAAAGAGCCTTTTTATAGTGAGATTAGGTAGCCCTAAAACACTAACAGACAAAATAGAAAGTCGGTTTAAAGGTGCTCGATCGGTCTGCTCGGTCGTGCACTCGATCGGTCTGGTCGGATGGCTCGATCGGATGGCTGGTCGATTGCTTCTCTAGTTCACTCGGACACTCGATCGTTTCCACTACTCGGATCCTCAAGCTCGATCGGATGCAACATCTAGACTTGGTCGATGAAGCCTGTTTTGCTCTTTTTCCCTCTGGTAAACACCTGTTTATGCACAAAAACTACAATGCATGCAATGCAAGGTCTAGATACTACAAGTGAAGCAAAACAAGGTAAATATGTATAAATGATCAAGTAATTTGACATAGAATGACAAAACAATGTATAAAACTAGTGCTAAAATGAGTAAAATCCAGACACATCACCTTCATCGCCGAAATTACCAGAATCCCCGAATCGGTCTCACACCCTAGTAATACAACTTTGGTCCAGGCCGCTTGAAATAGACTATCCCGCGGTGACAATCCAGATAAACTCTATGCCGATCCAACCAATCCATGCCAAGAATAACATCATATAGCTCCACCGGACTAATGTACAGATCCACCGGCATTGACTCTCCCGCAATCTGAACCGCTAGCAAAGTGCCTCCTGCGACTCTAACGGCTCTGAAATAACCACCTAGATCTCCTTGGATATTACCACCCACCGCGCACTCAGGGTAATGAAGCTATTCGTAGCTACAGAATCAAACAACACGTGGGACGAGAACCCGTCTACCAACAGGGTCCCTACACAAACCCTTACACTAAGAACCCCCAACCCCACAATCACTGAAAAAAGTTCTAAAATGACAGAAAGTAAACAAACTGAGTCTTAGAATTAAACATGTGATCTGTCGAACGGTACTTGGCTCTCCAGACTTCACAGTCGAGTAGACCAGTGGTCCCTCGATCTACGCCATTGGTGGCGCTCCCATCTAAGCCATAGGCTAAGCCCACAACTACACTTCTGGTTGCACTCCCGGCTGCACCCACTACTGAACAACCAGCGGCACCAACGACTGCATAGCTACTATCACTATCTGTTGTGCCTTAGGACACCTCGCATGGATCTGCCCCGGCTCCTTGAAGTGGAAACAGACACGAGTTTCCAGACGCGGCTCGTTCTTCTTTGGACAGCTCGCCAGCTTGTGATCCATGCTCTTGCACCCGAAGCATCTCTGACTACCCTGACCTGCCCTGGAAGCATCATCCCACTTCCTCTTCTATACTTCATGTTCTATCCCTGAGCATGCTTGCCGCCCCTGCTCCGGACCTTCTTTAGCTCGTCCTCAATACCCGCCGCCACCTCAAGCAACTCCACATGTGACGCGTAGGTTTGCACCTTGCATCGCACTCTCATGTCGTAGTGGAGACCCTTCATAAACCGACGCACCTACATATGCTCCGCATCGATCTCTCGTATGACCCGAGTAAACCAACAGTCTGCTAAACTCCGATTCGTATTCCTCACTAACCGCTCACCCTGAGTCAACACCAGAGACTTGGACTCCATGCGGTCCAATTCCTCTGTCGGGATATACTTGGCATTAAATTCTGCCAAGAAGTTCCCCCACACCATCAATCCTTGCTCCCTCTTGGCCAGCACACTCCTCCACCACAAGTGTGCATTCACCAGCCAAGTAGTGAACCCTTAGGTCAGTCAGGTACGCCTCTGGGCACCTCATCTACTGGAAGTACCGCTGGAAGTACCGCTCCAATTTCACCTGCCACTCATCCACTACAGCCGGATCAGAACCCCCAAAGAACATGGATATTCTGAACTGCTATAGATGCTCCATCATCCGCATATAGTACGGCTGCTCAAGAACCAAACCTATCCCCTTTGGCTGCACAACCTTGACACCAGGCTGCAAAATGGGCCCACCTGGTTGCATGCCAAGGCCACCTGGCCCAACAGGTGCACTCCCGCCACCCCTGGCGGTCCAATTGGAGCCTGTGTTGGTACCGCTCCCGGTAATCGCTCCAAAAGCTGCGTTAGTAGAACCGCAATATGATCATTCTGACTGTGGGCCTCACCTGTTGGAACACCCCCAACCGGGTTCCCAGCCACACCAGTACCGTCTCCAGGCAAGCCGGTTCTAAAGGCACTCACACTGGCATCACCTAAAGATCCTTCCTAATACGACTGAGAATCGTTGACATGCTCGGCCGTAGCACTCCGGTCCACACTCGTGTCGCTAGCCCAGGCAACACCACGCCCCCCTACCGTGACCACGCTCACGACCACGCCCATGACCACGACAGCAGCTCCACCTCTAACTATCTGCACTAACAACAGAAGGCTAAGAACACATGAACGGTGCTTTATATGAGCTGCTTCGCGTGCCAAGCCGTGAATTGTATACGACTGTCCTCTCTCCCAATTTAAAGCCTGGAACAACTTAGTAAGCTTCTTTGAACTTGAGTGCTTTAACGGTTGAGTGCGATTGTGTAGTCTCTGTGATTAGGATTGTATTTATAAGTATGCCTTGATATCAGAAATGCATAGTGTAGTCTATATGATTAGTCTCTGTAATTGATTAAGATTGTGGAGTCTCTATGATTAGTCTCTGTGACTGTTTGACTTGTGTTTGTATGCTTTTGTGCTTGTAGGTTTGGTAAGGACAGGTCAGCACTTACCCGGAAGATTACAAAGGTTTTCACAAACAAGTTTGATGGGCCATATTACAGTTGGGGTTGTGTGCCTACCAAAAGAAGAGAGAGATACTTCCTTGAATTTGCGGTAATGTACTATCCCCTATCCTAATGTTCTAACCTTTCTGTTAATTGTTTTTGTCACTAACACCTCTTGTTTTGTAGAAAGAACACACTTGGAAGGAAACATATACTGGTCTTGTTCAAGCAAAGTTCTATAGAGTGTGTCAACGCCGTATGAAGGACATGGTTTCCAAGGTAGCAACTCGACGAAAGAAACCAATTTGGATTGAGGGAACTCTATGGAAGGAAATGTGTGCTTATTGGGATACTGAAGAAGCCCGAGCAAAGAGTGCAACAACATCAGCAGCTAGAATGTCAGACCGTAATGGTCGTGGTCCTCACAAGCATGTATCTGGGCAAAAGTCTTACTTACAAGTCGAACAAGAGATGGTAAATTACTCACAAGCATTAAATTTGAATTGATATGTTACATTTGATAGTCTTGTTCTCACCTTAACATTGTTTTAACATTTCAGGAAGTGGAATTGGGAAGACCTCCAACTATTGGTGAAGTTTTTATCAGGACTCATACCAAAAAGGATGGAACATTTGTTGATGAGAAAGCTCAAGAAGTTCATGAGGCATATAAGAAGAACAAGGAAGCTAAGTTGGCTGCACTCGAGAATGATGAGACTTCTGACGGTACTTCACGTAGATCAGAGCTATCTCAAGAGGAGGATGACGAGATCTTTCTTCAGGTAATGTACTGATTTTTCTGAGATTGTATGTTTGCTTTTTCATGAAAAATGTTAAAGGATAGATTTCTGATATTGTTTGTTGCGAGTAGCTTTCTGATTTTTGAAATATTTTTTATGCAGTCTACTTTCACTAATGATAGAGGAGCATACTTTGGAGTTGGAAGCCTAGGGGATTACATCAATGGGAAGCGAAAGTACCCGTGAAGCACTTCTTCTTTCACAACAAGCCTGCACCAACAGCTTGAGGAAGCTACTCGGAAGATGGAGGAACAAGCAGCTATTCAAGCAGAGCGTGAAGCAGAGGCTTCACGGGTTTTAGCTGAGCAACAAGCTGAGATCAAGCACTTGAAGCTGGTGAAGAAGTACTTGAGCAAAACTGACCCCAATTTCCTTGCTTTCCTCAACTCTGAGTCCTCTGCAGATGAATAGGTTCCCTTGCTTTCCCTCCTACTAGAACTTGAAAGAACTTTAAAACATGTGTTGGTTGTATTGTGTTTAAACTTGGTTGTATGTGTTTGAACGTGGTTGCTATTTTGTTGAATATGAAAACATGTTTTGTGTTTGTGTTGAATGAAAATGTTTTAAATACACATTTTTGTGTTTTAAAAAATAGTTGTAATTAAATAATCAAATTTAAAAGCATCATAAATCGAGATTCCAAATCAATTATGTCACAAAACAATAAAAATTTACAGTAGCAAAACAGTTGCAGAACAGTCGAAATACAGCCGCATAATAGATGCAAATCAGTTGCAAAAGTAGCGACTGAGTTGCGACGTCATAGTGACCAATAAAATATGTCGCAAATACAGTCGTTATTTAGCGACTGACATGCGACCAAATAATTTAGCGACGCATGGTTTAGTGACTACGTCATTTAGTGGCTAAAAAATCGTCCTAAGGTATTTAGCGATGAAATAGTGACTGTTTTTGCAGTCGTTAATCACAAGTTTTCTTGTAGTTAATTTAGAGCTTTTGAGAAAGACAAAAAGCGGCTGCTGAACAACACAAGTCGACTTTTCTCCTTTAAAAAGTCGAGCCCTAGGTTTAACTAATCCCAAACCACTCGATTTTGCAATTAAATTCAAATCGGTCTAACTCAAAAATGTTGTTGTCGATCGGCACAACCCATTTCTGAACATGAGTGTTACAAGGCATATATTTATAGTAGGGGGAAAATATATTCGATTGTAACCTTCCCCGGAAAAAATTAATGATCAAGTTGCATAGATTACTAGGGATGGACCCGCACGTACTTGCGGGGTTGATTGCAAAACCTAAGCTTATCATAAGTCTGCAATATTCGGATCGACATGATAAGAGACCCGGATCGAGTGTGAACCGAATTAATGATAAGTTAGAAATCAATTAAATTCATGAACTATCACATCACATAAAAACAATGAAAAACATTAAAACTTTTGAATAAAATAACATAAATATAGATGTCAAGAGAGTCCAACCCGTTCACTATGCATGTCCTGCAACAAATTGAAATATTTTTGCCCACCCACATGAATAAATAATATGTCTTCTGCTTGCATGTACCCATAATTTCCTTATGTATATTATTGAAAATAGTTAAGATAATAATTTTTATTTTCTAAATTACCCGTTCTCTTTCTGTATTCGTTATTTTTTGTCCCAATATTTGAAATATTTAAGTAATTTGAAACTTACTTTTGCTATATAAATTTCATATTCTTGTATAATACCCGTCATTTGATATTTGAAAATTGAAATTGAATTTAAGTTTCCAAATTTTTTACATCGCTTGTTTTTGATGAGAAATAGTTTAGATAATTTTTTTTTGAATTACATGTTCCCTTTTTGTACCCGTTTTTTCCCTCTGAGATATGATTTTATATTTTTTTTACAAATGAAATCATTTACATGTTTTTTTCTAAAACAACATTATATAGCTTGTAATTAAATAATTAAATTTCATATTCTCTTTCTGTATCCGTTATTTCTTGTCACAATATTTGAAATAATTAAGTAATTTGAAACTTACTTTTGCTATTTAAATTTCATATTCCTATATCATACCCGTCATCTGATATTTGAATGTTGAAATTAAATTTAAGTTTCCAAATTTTTTATATCGTATTGTTTTTGATGAGAAATAGTTTAGATATTTTTTTTGAATTACCAATTTCCTTTTTGTACCCATTTTTCCCTCTAAAATAAGATCATGTATATTTTTATAAAACTGGCAGCATTTACATGTTTTTTTAAAAACAACATTATTTAGCTTGTAATTAACAACATTAACAACCCAATACCGTTAATTATTAGGCTGTTGAAACATATAGCCTGTAATTAGAGTATAATTTTCTATTTTGTGTTACCACAAAATTTAAAGAAATGTAACCAAAGAGTCACATTTATAAATTACGAACTTATCTCGAATTAAATCTTCAAAAAGAAATGAATCAATTGAATAAAATATATATTAAATATTTTAGTAAGTAGCTATGGTAAATATAGATTAAGTAATGGAAATTCAAATAACTATTTTATTCCATTTTAATCATAATTATTTGATTTTATTTATTTAGTTGTAGCATACATTAACTGTTTATTTTTTTTTTGTGGATTGTCAATGTTATATTATATGGAAAATATAATAATCATGTGATATGATTTCCTGAACTTTTCTAAAATTATTAAATGCTAATTGCATATTAGTTAATATCCAGCGAGATTGGGGGTTAAATATATTATTAAATTGATGTTAATAATAAGGAATGGTTTTTTGACAATTCTAGTTTTGGTCACATGCTATTTTTGTTTTTTATTTTATTTTAGTTCAAGGAAATATATAAATATCTCATTTCT
Organism: Capsella bursa-pastoris; assembly: GCA_036452645.1. Classification (NCBI taxonomy): domain Eukaryota; kingdom Viridiplantae; phylum Streptophyta; class Magnoliopsida; order Brassicales; family Brassicaceae; genus Capsella; species Capsella bursa-pastoris. The sequence goes on from CP144192.1 coordinate 9,549,224, forward strand.
AATCAGTATATTTCAAAAAGTTTTTTTTTTTGCTATATTTGCTAGATTATTTTTCAATATGAAGATTTTTAATGTGAAAATAAGAGATTGTATGTGATATAAAATATTTATTCTATTGATTTTTGAAAAGAATATTTTATTATTGATTTATTTAAGATTTTTATTTAAACATTTTAATTATTTATTTAATATTTTATCATTTTTCAATTTTTGTTAGTCATATTATCAATTATGTTGAATGTTTCTCAATATTTTATGCTATTTTACAATATATAACATATTTATTTTTGTTTTTAGTTTTCGTGAAATATTATTTTTGTAAATATATGATAATTTTTTTAAGGCAAAATAAATATATTATCATATCATAAGAGCAACTGCATCGGCGTTAATAAGCAAAGTCCCATCCTCAATTTTTTGTTAAAAGTTAAATCATTAATACGTTTAATGTGAGTATACGTTTCTAAAATCGAGACCAATATGAGTCGTCCCTCGAGCCAGGTGGCAGTTGATGATTGGAGGTGTGAGTTAGTGGAGAAGAAAAATGTTGGGATCTTTGGTTTTTTTTCTCATTCTCTCTCTCTCTGTCTCTCTCTCGACTACGGCTGCGAAGAGGCGATTGGTGTGGCTGACGATTTTCCGGCGATAGAGGATATTAAATTTTTCAATCGATTAAGGGTGAAAATCGTTTTTCATAAACGTTTTTCAATCGATTAGGTTTGTAATCGTTTTTCTTATACGTTTTTCACTCGATTAGGGTTCAAATCATTTATCTGAAAGGTTTTTTGGTTCTATGTTTTTCTCTCCATCGTTCGATTTATGTTGACCAAAATATGCTTTTGTTTCCTTGTTGCATGTCTCAAAGTTTTCGATATAGTTTTATATAATTGGTATTGCTTTCTTTTTGTTACGAATTCTAACATTTCCAATTGTTTGTTGTCTGGTTCTTTGATCATTGAGTTTTGATAGTCTTTTTAGTTCATTGAGATTTGGTTGTTGTTTGCTGTGTAGTTTGTTTAGTAATGGGTTGTGTCTGATTCGTGAAGAGTTAGTCACATAAATTGCTTCTCTAGTAGGTAGTTATAGAAACTGAATTAGTTAAAACGATTCTTATAAAAATATATTCATTGTCATTGTTTTGATTGTTTATAGTTAGATTACAAAAGAAAAAGGATCTGGTCACATTTGAAGTTGAAAATGTTTGTTATCTCTGAGATTTTGAATTGTTATAACTTCTGATTAGACATTAGTAGTTATGAATGTTCACTTATTATGCTAAAACTTTCTCACCTATTAAACATCAAACCAGCCTTAACTCTAATATGTACTTGCTAAAACTTTCTCACCTACAAAATAACCATAGCAGCCTTACTCTAATATGTACTTGGTAAAACTATCTCATCTACAAAACAGCAGCCTTATTCCCTTCTTTCTGTCGTCTTTCTGTAAACCATGAAACCATTCTCCACCATTTTCTGATGTCCTCTTTCTGTATTCTTTTTGTCTTCTTTCTATAAACCATCAAACCATTCTCCACCATTTTCTAATGTCTTCTTTGTCTTGTTTCTGTAAACCATCAAACCAACATTTCTTTCTTCCTTTACTCATTTCTCAAATGTTTTGATATGGATTCTTACAATCCATATCATCAGTCATCTAGTTATCTAGATCATCATTCCTCAAGTTATCTAGATCTTCTTAACAGTCAACAAGAAGGTCAAAGCAAGGAAAACTCTTCTTATGAGAGTTTTCCTCATGCCTACAATCTTGCTTCACACAAGAATATTTCCTTCTCACAACCATCTGATGGCACCCCTCTTTCTCAAGAAACACCAGACAACCGCAAAGAGAGGAAGAAATGGAACCCAGCTGATTATCCAGTCCTTATCAGTGCATGGCTGAACACTTCAAAGGATACCATCATTGGGAATCAACAAAATTCTGGTAGTTTTTGGAAAAGGGTAGGAGAGTATTATGCAGCTTCTCCCACTTCCACAGAGAGAGGTCAACAAGGGCTGAATGTGAACTGTAAGCAGAGGTGGCACACGATAAAGGATTTCAAAAACAAGTTTTGTGGGGCTTATGCAACTGCTGAGAGGCAAAACAGTAGTCGACATTCACAGAATGATGTCCTAAAGGTGGCTCATGAGATTTATCATTCTGACTACAAGTCAAAGTTTACAATGGAACATTGTTGGTGTTTGCTAAGGTTTGAACAGAAATGGCTGAATCTTAACATTATCAACACTGCTAAACCTAAATACACAACAAAGAGGAAGCCAGTTGAAGAAGCATCACAATCAGCAACCAGCAATGTCCAAGATTGTGAGATAAGACCTGAAGGTGTGAAGGCCGCAAAGGCTAAAAGGAGTAGTGCTCAAGGGAAGGCTCTTGCTGACTATAAGAGCATGTGGGAAATCAAGAAGGAGGAAATGGCTGAAACAGAGAAGCTACAAAAGCTTGCTATCTTAGATACACTTCTTGCTAAAAAGGAACCACTTAGTGCATCTGATGAAGTTATCAAGGAGAAGATAGTGTCTAAGTATTTCTAAGAGTACATGTTTTAGTATCTAACTTTGCATTTTCTGATTAAGTTTGTTTTAATAACTCGGCTTTTGTTATCTCTAATATGTTATGTTATGTTTGATATCTATGTTACGTTTGATATCTATGTTATGTTTCTGTCTGATATCTATCATCTTGTAATCGGCTTTTGGTAAACAATATATATATATATTCAAATGTTCTATTATCATTGACTTCTTTTTGTGATAGTCAACTTGATTGTATTATGAACCACAGACCTTGATTGTATAATGAACCACAGACCTTGATTGTATAATCAACCACAGAACTTGATTATAAAGTGGATTGTTTGTGACTTTGAGAATAAAGTGAATGTCTAATATTAGCTTTGTCATGACTACAACTACTCTCTGTTTTCTCATGTTTAATCACAGATGGGCCATGACTACATCTACTCTCAACCAGGTTCTTCAGACCAATATGATTTGCATGAGGACAGTGAAGACATGGAAAGAGACGCTTTGATTTTGATGGATGACGGTGAGAGTAGCTTGATCAACAGGGCTATGCACATGGATGAAAAAGAGAGTAGATTAATCATTCCTCAGGACCTTTAGTACCCTCCTCAACCTGAGGTTAAATTTGGCTTTCCAAAGGTGTGTTATTGTGGTGGAAGGCCTGTGCTATCTACTTTCTACAACCGGAATGATAGAGGAAGAAGATAGGTTATGCTAAGTCTCGGACGGCCTAGCCTTTCACCAATAAAAAAATGTAGGACGGCCTAGCCTTTCACCAATACAAAAATGTACTGCAGCAATTCGTCAATTGGCATATGGTGGTGCGTGTGACACGGTGGACGAGTATATACGAATTGGTGCTTCAACAGCTCGAAAATGTTTGCACGAGTTTACCGCTGCAATAATCCAATTGTTTGGCGATGAATACTTAAGACGTCCCACACAAGAAGACCTACAAAGACTACTCCATCAAAATGAACAACGTGGATTTCCCGGAATGGTTGGGAGCATTGACTGTATGCATTGGGGCTGGAAGAATTGTCCCACAGCTTGGAAGGACATGTATTCACGATCAACCGGAAAACCTACAATCGTGTTGGAACCGGTAGCTTCGTATGACCTTTGGATTTGACATGCATTTTTTGGAGCTCCAGGTACTATGAACGACCTTAATATTCTAGATCGTTCTAATGTTTTTGATGACATTATAAACGGTCAAGCTCCGGAAGTCAATTTCTTTGTCAACGGAAGGGAGTACAATTTGGCGTACTATCTCACTGATGGTATTTATCCGAAATGGGCCACTTTTATTCAATCTATCCGACTTCCACAAGGTAAGAAAAATTCACTCTTCTCTAAAAAACAAGAAGCTGTGCGGAAAGATGTTGAGCGTGCCTTTGGAGTCTTGCAAGCTAGGTTTGTTGTTATTAAAAATCCATCTCCTTTATGGGATAAAAACAAAATGGCAAATGTTATGAGAGCATGCATAATACTCCATAATATGATTGTGGAAGATGAACGACATACATACAATCTCCGTAACATTTCTGAATTTCAACACGGAGAAGATGTCGATCAAACATATACCGTTGGTACTGCCGGTGTGGGTTCAAATATAGGCACAACGATTACTCGTCGAACAAGAGTTCGGGATAAACAAGCCCATGAATAATTAAAACATGATTTGATAGAGCATATTTGGACATCTTTAAGATAATGAAGATTAAATTTCAAATTTCTATGAATTCAATAAAATGTTGGTTTAATCTTTGTATGCTTTATATTTTATATTTATAATGTCTTAATTGTATGTTTTCCATCTTAATCCTTTTTTGTAACTTTGTAATTTTAAAATGTTTAATATTAATCTAATATTTAATATGTTTTTACTTTTTAATTAAAATTAATTATTTTAATAAACTCAAAATATGATTATTATAATTGTGGGACAAAAAACATAAATACACCAATGCTCATACATCAAAATTAAACATTTGTCCTACATCCAAAATACACTTAAAATAATAATGGGACCAAATCAGAAAATTGTCTAAATTGACATAAACAGTGACAAAAATTGTATAGACTGCCACTTTTTTATAACAGTGACAAGTATTCATGACAAAAAATTTAGAATTTCAAATATTAAAAATATTTTTTTGGGAGACATAGATGTGATTTTGGAGACATGGTTTTTATTTATAAAATATATTATATATCAAACTATGTAAATTTTAAATAGTTCACGGGTAGTTTATTAAAATCACAACTATAATGGTAAAGCGAGTTATGAATAATGTTTTTTACACAATGAATTATATTACGGGTTGGTCCTTCAAAAAATATATTGTAAGTATGTAATTTTTATATATATTCTTACTTCTACTACAAAAATGGTCAAATTGAATAATTTGTCGATAAATATTATTTCGTGTTGTTACATTTTCACTATTTTTTTTAATTGTATCAAAACTCAATGTATTAATATTTACTCGCTTTTTATTATTATTTTATTTAAACTTATTACATAAATATATGATTCACCGTAATCGAGTGCATTGCAATAAAATTAAAATATAATATGTTATACTCCGTTAAAAATATATATATGTAATTATTTCACCAGCGCTGTAGCGCGGATCTGAACCTAGTTATCCTATGGATAATAGTTTACCTTGTCACCAATTAATGCCCTCGTAGCTGCCGAAAATAATGTCCCATCTCTTCAAGTTTTTGAAAATTGTGCAAAATGCTCTCTCTTTGGCATAGGGTATTTTCGTCTATTTGCCCACAACCTTTTCACTGTGTATGGCATTGCATAAAAGACCAAGAGAAAACTGGCAGTTCTATTTTTTTTGGTGTAAAACTGGCATTACAGATAATATTCCCTTGAATAAAACCATTAAACCCAATAAAATAAATAAAATTAATTAGAATTTATTAAATATTAAATTATTGTTTAAAAATATCTCAAAAATTAAATATGTTACATATGTAAATTTTTGAATTTAATTGTCCACTTTTTTGGCAACAAAATTAATATGATTTACATAAATATAGATAGTTTCTATTTTTATTATTTATTTATTGAAAAAAATTTGCTGTCTTTAATTCTGTTTGGCAACTTGTATATCTTTCATGAAATTTTTTAAAAAATTTGGGGGGGGGGCTGTTTGGCTACTTGTTGTGCTTCCCAATTAATAGTATTGACTACGGATGGACTCGCACGTACGTGCGGGGTTGATTTTAAAAGTCTGTATTACATACATGCGTGTGGGGATGATTTCAATATATTACATACGTGCAAGGTTAAGTTTGTAAACGTATTTTTAAGTAATGTTATTTAATTCATAATCAGAAGAATTTGTACCAGTTTCATTTTGTTTTTAATTCGATTTAGATAAAGAAATTATCAGATTTGTTTTCGTTAAGTTAAGTACATTACATAAAAGAGAAAGATAAATAGTGTCTTATCCATATATCATGTATTTCCATCTTATAATCGTGGTTTGAATACTCATTTGAAATTATATATTTTAGTCTAACATATTAAAAAATAGGTAAGAGATTCAGAGCCATACATACGTTTGCTTTGCTTTCTTCAAATTTTTGAATGTTTGAAATAATAATCGCTTTATATCGACAGGATAGCGGATCCGGATCAACTGTAAACCCGATTAGTGATATTCTAGATTTCTATATAAATCGTAAACTATCAAATTAGGTAAAAACAACAAAAAATGCTAAATCTTCTAGAAACAAATGACCTAAATATAGTTGTCAAGCGAGTCAAACTCGTCTGCTATGTATGGTCTGCAACGAACTAAAATATTTTAACCAGCAAAAAACCCGTTTTCGAAATTCACATGAGTAAATAGTATCTATGTATCTCACTTAGTTGAATTTGCGTTATCCAAATTTTTTGCCTCGTATTTTACCAGCACTATTTAGATACTATTTTATTATTTTCTGAATTACCCGCTCTCTCCATGTACCCATTATTTCATGTTTCAATATTTAAAATAAATAACAAATTTTAGCTATTTAAATTTTATGCTTCTGTATTGTACCCGTAACTTGATATTTGAAAGTCATAATTAAATTAAACTATCCAAATTGGTGATTTTGGTCTCGTTACTTTTTTCATAGTCCTCTTTTTTTATTAGAAAAAGTTAAGTCTGAATCAGTAGACATCATAAATCAAGCTTTAAGTGAACAATTATCATGGGAAGAAGCCCAAATTAGTTCGACTGAAGTAACTGAACCAATTGAACCTATATCTCCCCCTTTGCTAATTGTTCGATGTCGTATCGATGGTTCGTGGAAGTCGGGGAATATGTTTACAGACCTGGGGTGGTGGTGTTTCAGAGAAGAGGAGCAAACATATCTACTAGGTGCTAAATGTCTTAGAGGGTGTCCCTCACCACTCCATTCAGAATTGGAAGCGTTATTATGGGCTATGGAGAATATTCTTATAAGAAGGATTGACTGTCATACTTTTGAATCAGATTGTGCCGAGCTTATTGCAATGGTACAAGACCCACAAGAGTGGCCAGCATTCTCCAACCTCTTAGACGATTTTCTACTGTTACGTGCATCATTTCCGTCGTTTTCTTTAACTAAGATTTCTCGTACTTGTAATTCAAAAGCAGATTGTCTGGCTCGTTCTTCCAGATCTCTTGATTCGGAAGTTACTTTTGTAAACAACTTTCCTCCCGTTTGGGCTACCAACCTTGGAGTACAATTTTAATAAATGTGTGGTGGATAAAAAAAAAAGTTTAGATGTTTTTTTTACAAATTAATTAGCACTACTAACATTTTTATTAAGTTTGTTATCTAAATTATGTCCCATAGTTTTCTCAAGAATTGTTCGGAATCACACCCATATGGTTGATAATGTTGTAGAAATTTATTTGGTATAACTTTCAAAATCAAAATTTATACTGGTTTGGTTTAAATAAGATGTTTAAACATATAGTTTAATATGTAGATGTTATACGCTCGATTTTGAATCATACAAAATATATTTCAATATATAGATTTAATATCGATCGGTTTAGATTTTATTGTTAAGATTTTAATAAATTGAAATTTTAACCGATGAATCTACACTAATTAGTTAAGTCTATTAGTTTCCTAAATTATAGGATCGATCAATATTTTTATAATTAATATGACATATTTTTACGGTTTGTTTCTCCACAGTTTTGGTTGATTTTTATTTCTCAAGTACGAAATTATATAAGTCCTTTGCAAGTAGGAAATTATATTAGTTTAAGAGATTTTATGTGATAGGAAATGTTTATTCGCTATATTTTAGCAAAAAAAAAAATCTATTGACTTATTTTCAGATTTTTAATTTAAACATTTTTTTATCTGTTTAAAATTTATAGTTTTGTAGAAAAAAAATTCTATAGGTTTGTAAATCTGATGATATAATAAACTTGAAATGCAAATGAAAATATTGTGATAGTTATGTAATTGAGGAAGAGATATTATTACTTGAAATGCGATTGGTGGGTTATTATTAAAGAGATGTTATTTAGAAACGAATTTAATGCGTTGCTAATAGTTAGGCATTTTGTTAGGTGATTTATTGTTTGGAAATCATGATTATAAAATAGGAAAGTTTTGTTTGTAAGGTGATTCGACAGAAAAAGGAAATATTGCCAAGGTGATTCGACAGAGAAAGGCGATTTAAAGGCAATTTAAAGGCGATTTCTTCCGGCTCTCCTCTTTAACCTAGCCGTCGTCGGTGGTCGGTTTCTCGCCGGCTTATGCGAAGTCCTAATGGCGAAGAAGAAAAGGATTCCTCACCCTGGTCGGGATCCGTTTCCCCCAAAGTTCCTCCGGGTTTTAAAGGCCCTTCCACCTTCTTCCTCCCTTCCTGCAAGCGTCGTGGTTCCTATTGAGGAAGCTGCAGTGGCGGGTCTAGATGCTCCAGTCGATTCTTCTGCTACAGTCGAGATTCAGGGAAAGGTTCCCCAATCTCCTGGTCATGGAATTGAGTCCTCTGGTTCTGATCTGGTTATCCCTCTCGTCGGTTCAGTCACCTTGGTTGAGGCTGAAGGATTTTCCTTAAAGCTTCCCGAGTCAACGTTTCAACCGCCAACTTCCTCAATTCTGGTGTCTGAGAATTCCTCCACCGCGAATGCTCCTCCTCTCGTCTCTGTAGCCCTGGTCGAAGCTGAAGATCTCACCTTACAGCATCCCAAATTACAGATTAAACCGGTCACTTCCACTATTGCAGTGTCTGAGAATTCCTCCGCCGCAATAGTGCATCCTCGCGAATCAATCGCCTTACCCGACGCCTCAATTATCTCTTTAAGTCTTCCCGAGTCTTCTCACCAGCCACAAGTGAACCCATTTCCAGTGTCTGAGAATTCCTCCACTGATGCAATTCCTCTTATTTCTGCTTCTGGTGAGGCAACTGATTTGAAAACGTCTTCCTCTTCGGCTCCGTCATTGAAGACTTCTACTACTTCCCCAAAATCCGAGCTCCCATGGGCACAAAAATTTAAGGATTCCCTCAGGAACCTTAAGCAAACGGCCTCCCCAACATTTCTCCCGGATGGTACTCCAATGGTGGTGGCTCCGGCATCTGTTCTCCTTAAGGCGTCAGAGATGTGGAAAGGACATCTAGTTGCTCAGTTCCATGGCCTTTGTCCCCCTGCTGGAAAGATCTTCACCGATCTAAACCCGATTTGGGGTCGCTTCGAGAATATCACGGTCCGGATCATCTCAGACACTGCCGCTCTTATTTTCATCCCTTCTCTTGTGACCCGTCAATGGGTTGTTGATGTCGGCTTCTGGCAAGCTGGTAACTGCTCCTGTTCAGTTTACCCTTGGTCTCCAGAAGGTTTGAAGGAGTTGGAGGACCTTCACTCAGCACCTACCTGGGCTGTTCTGAAGAATGTGCCTCCTCAACTTTATTCTCTTGAAGGCATCAGTGTGGTTGCTAGTGGAATTGGTCTTCCTCTCCATACTGAAAAGTCTTGGCTGGATCCAGTCAACATTGGAGCTACTAAAGTTAAGGTTGTTATAAAACTTGATGTTCCTCTTCCTTCCTCAGTAGTGGTCTAGGATGTTCAGGGCAATTCCGTTCGTGTTGCAGTGGAATACCCGAGACCGCCTCCGAAATGCTTAAACTGTGGCAGATATGGCCATTTGCTAAGTCGATGCCCGTAACCTCTCATGAAGAAGCTTCCCTTCTCTAAGGATGTCCCTTCTGGCTCCAAGCTGGTTAAGCACCCGACTATTTCTCTCGCTGCTGATGCAGTTCCTCTTGTAGGAAGTGGCGAGATAAAGAACGGAGTTTAGCTGCATCCTTCTAAACCAAGGAGAAGACGATCTCGGTCCAAAAAACGGTCAACTAGTACTCCACCCTTGGCTCATTCTAAACTGATTAAAGGGAAAGACAAGGTTGATTCTGAATATTTAAAGAGTTTTCCAACGGCTAAGGCAGAGTGGGTTGTTAAGAAGTCGTCTCCGCCTGCGGTAGCTGTGGTTCTGGAGTCCAAGCTACCGGATCAAACTCTGGTTTTGTCTTCTTCTAAGGCTCCTACCATCTCTCGGCCTGTCTCTTCTCCTGCAGTTCCTATCCAGGTCTTTCAGGACAAAGATATTCTGGTCAGCTCTTCTGACACTCTTTCTGTCTCTGCCTTTCCTCCCCCTCCAGGTTGGGATTCGATGACAAAAAAAGTCAGGAAAAAACACTTAAAGTTTTGGCACAGCAAAGTTCGATCCGATAGTATTTCAGCTCCCACCTTGCTCAGGGGATCTTCCCTGAGTGAACCAAAATCTACCTGAAAGCCGGGCTTTCGTATCACTTTTTGAGAAACTTTTTGTGTTTATATGGCGACATTTTGTTGGAATGTAAGGGGGCTTAACAGCCATTCTCGTCAACGGGTAGTTAGAAGCTGGATTACTTCAAATAATCTTTTGGTTGGAAGCCTTTTGGAAACTCGGGTTGCTGAGTCTAATGCTACGGCTGTCTTATCTTCTACTTTGCCTGGTTGGAGGACGGATAACAATTACTACTCTTCTGATTTAGGTCGCATTTGGCTCGTCTGGGATCCTACAGTTTCAGTGGTTATTTCAAAAGGATAGACCAACTCATCTTGTGTTCTATAAAACTCCCTAACCTCACTGTTTCCTTCACTGCTGCTTTTGTTTATGGCCATAATTCTGAGACGGAAAGAAGAGGTTTGTGGGATGATATTTCTATGATGGCTGCTTCTTCTCCTCTCAGCGACACTCCTTGGCTTTTAGTTGGGGATTTTAACCAGATTGTGGAAGCCAACGACCATTATTCTGTTGCCCAAACTGCTCTCCCTATTAGGGGCATGGAAGACTTCCAGAACTGCTTAAGGGATAATGATCTCGTGGACCTTCCCAGTCGTGGTGCCTTCTTCACTTGGTCTAATCACCAACAGGGTAACCCCATTTTGAGGAAATTGGACCGCGCTTTGGTTAATGACAAGTGGTTATCTACCTTCCCAAGTGCCATTGCCAATTTTGAGCCTCCGGGAGACTTAGATCACGCTCCTTGCATTGTTCACTTGGTTAATCAGCCTGAAAAATCAAAGAAGTCGTTTAAGTATTTCTCCTTTCTCTCCTCTCATCCTAGTTTTATGGATAGAATTACTACTGCTTGGGGGGAAGAAACGCTGGTTGGTTCTGCAATGTTCACCTTTGGGGAGCATTTGAAAGCGGCCAAGAAAGCTTGTAGAGCTCTTAATAGAGAGGGCTTCGGGAACTTGCAGCAGAAAACTAGTAATGCTCTCTCTACCTTGGAGGATATTCAGCTAAGGCTTCTTTCCAATCCCTCAGACTCTTTATTCAGAGAGGAACACATGGCTAGAAAAAGTGGGATTTCTTTGCTATTGCATTGGAATCCTTCTACCGTCAAAAATCCAGAATTCGATGGTTGAAGGAAGGGGATGCTAACACTTGTTTCTTTCACCGAGCAGTTCTTTCCAATCAAGCAAAGAACCTTATCAACTACCTTAGAGGGGAGAATGGTACTAGAGTGGATAATGTGGATCAGATCAAGCAGTTGATAGTGTCTTATTACACTACTCTTTAGGGGTCTGAAGACAATTCTGTGACTCCTTTTTCTGTGGAGAGAATCAAGGCGCTTCATCCCTTCAGGTGTGATAATCTCCTTGAAGCCCAGCTCACTGATATTCCCTCGGCTGAAGAGATCACTCTTTGTCTGTTCTCTATGCCTAAGGATAAAGCTCCCGGTCCCGACGGATTTCCAGCGGAATTCTATTGGGCTACCTGGCCTCTCATCAAAGATAGCTTTCTGGCTGCAGTCATTGAATTCTTCAAAACGGGTCATCTTCTGAAAAGGTTTAATACTACAGCCATCACCTTGATTCCTAAAGTTACGGGGGCTGATCTTCTTTCCCAGTTTCGTCTTGTGGCCTGCTGTAATACCATCTATAAGGTCATTACTCGGTTAATTTCTAAGCGGCTCAAGCTTTTTATTGCTAATGCGGTTCAAGCTAATCAGGTGGGGTTCATCAAAGGGAGACTCCTTTGTGAGAATGTTTAGTTAGCATCCGAGTTGGTGGAAAACTTTCACTTGGAAGGTGACTCTACTCGTGGCTGTTTACAGATTGATTTGACGAAGGCTTATGATAATGTCAGTTGGGACTTCCTGGTTAATATCCTTATTGCTCTTAATCTTCCTGCGGTTTTTATTAACTGGATTCGGGTTTGTGTTTCCTCACCCTCCTATAGCATTGCTTTTAATGGTGAGTTAATTGGGTTCTTCCAGGGAAAGAAAGGGATTCGACAGGGCGATCCTATGTCTTCTCACCTATTTGTCTTGGTCATGGATATTCTCGCTAAATCTATTGATCTTGGTGCTCTTGAGGGAACCTTCCAACCTCATCCCAGATGTGTGGCTCCCTTAAATACTCACTTGAACTTCGCGGATGATGTCCTGGTTTTCTTTGATGGTTCAGAATCTTCTATTTTGGGTATTCTGGATATTCTGGACACCTTTAAGCAAGGCTCTGGTTTGGGTATCAACAGAGCTAAAACAGCCTTATTGCTTGATGGAGGTGACTTTGAAATAGGGAGAACTCTCCCTTCCCAGTTTGGTGTCTCCCATGGTGCTCTACCTGTCAGATACTTGGGAGTCCCTCTTACTGCTCACAAGATGAGCAAGCATGACTATCAACCTCTCATAGACAAAATCAACAACAGGTTTACCTCTTGGACTGCGAGACATTTGTCGTTTGCTGGTAGGCTTCAACTGTTAAAATCAGTCATTTTCTCTACTATCAACTTTTGGACATCAGTGTTTATTCTTCCAAACCAATGTCTTCTCAAGCTAGAACAAATGTGTAATGCGTTTCTTTGGAAGGGTGCTCCGGACTCAGCCAGAGGCGCTAAGATTGCTTGGAATGTTGTTTGCTCTTCTAAGGAAAGTGGTGGCCTTGGGCTGAGAAGGTTGACGGATTGGAACAAAGTTCTGGCTCTTAAGCTCATTTGGTTACTCTTTTCGGCAGCAGGTTCTCTCTGGGTTTCCTGGGTCAGACTCCACTTAATTGGTCGTAGGAATTTCTGGGATTTAAACGCCTCTTCCTCGGGCAGTTGGATTTGGAGGAAGTTGTGTAAGCTGAGGGATTTAGCAAGACCGTTTATTGTGTGCGAGGTTGGCTCGGGGGTCACAGCCAGTTTTTGGCAGGACAATTGGACTGGTTTTGGCCCTCTCATCGATCTAACTGGTTCTATTGGTCCACAAGTTGTTGGAATGCCTATTCATGCAGTCGTGCGTGATGGTATTCGTGGAAGGGACTGGTGGATCTCCTCAAGCAGAAGTAGGAATCCCATTATTACCTTGCTGCAGAATGCGCTGCCGAGTGTAGAGAGCATGATTGATTGTCCGCATGATGATGTTTACCTTTGGAAATCAGACAATCATGCTCCTTCAAACAAGTTCTCTACTTCTAATACTTGGCTACCCTTGCATCCTCCTCCCACAGATGTCCCTTGGCATAAGGCAGTCTGGTTTAAAAACAATGTTCCCAAACATGCTTTCATCAGTTGGGTCGCTACTTGGAACCGCCTTCACACAAGAGACAGGTTGCGTGGCTGGGGCCTAAATATCCCTTCCACTTGTGTCTTATGCAACAATGCTGATGAAAGCCGCAACCATTTGTTCTTCCAATGTGAGTTCAGCTCGAGGGTGTGGCGTCACTTCATGGTTAGGGCGTCTTTAAATCCTCCAGTTTGCTTTATGGATTGTCTTTTGTGGCTCAACTCTACGCAGTCAAGAAGACATTTATCTTACATCACTAAGCTCCTCTTTCAAGCTACCCTTTACCTTGTGTGGAGGGAACGAAATTTGAGGATTCACACTAATGGTTCTCGCTCTCCTGGGGTTCTCATCAAAGAGATCCAATTGATTGTTAGAGCCCGTCTTGATCCTCTCTCCAGGGCCTTATCTCGCTTGCGTCCTGGAATCACTCTTATGGGCACTTGGTTTTCTGTTTTCCAGCCTCGGTAAGGGATGCTTTCCCTTGCTCAGTTTTTTTTAGTATGTTGCAGGTTGTTGCAGGTTCGGTTCTCGCAGCTCGGCCTTGCTTCCCCTTGGTCCCCCCCCTTTTTGGGCTTTTTGGGTTCATTGGGCTATTTATTTTCTTTCTTCTCTCCTCTTTTTAGGCCTGCGTGCCATGTTTGGATTGTTGGGATCCTTGTAATTGGGCTTGCGTGCCTAGTTTTGGCTGTAGAAATTGATCTCTGTTTCACGAAAGAGAAGAAGTAATGAAGAAGAACCCTAATTTCATAATTTATCTCCAAATGTAAAACGATGTCGTTTTGTCTTCGATTCAACACACATAACTAAATAAAACGACGTCGTTTACTCCTTCTGTTGCCACATCTGCGCCAGCGGGTCGGCTAACTCAGCACCGTCAAAATCCGATTTAGCACTGTTTGCGTAGACGTTGAAATCGAAAAAAATTTATGTGGTTTAGGTTGGTTATATGAATTTTAAGCTGGTATGGGTTGTAAAATACAGAGTACTCGAGTTAAGGTATGAAAATCCCTTCAAGGAAAAGTTTGGGTTGATTTTCCCCGTTTTCCCCATTCGATTAGTATACGTGGGCTTGACGGAAAAATAAATAATAGCTATTTGGCCTTTCGATAAAAACGTTTTAGTTTTGGTTGAAAATTCCATAAACTAAAATCGGGTTGTAATTATTGTTTTCAGACTATTGATTAGGCTTTTCGATCTCATATCCATATATGTGTGACTAAGCTAAACCAGCAGAATTCTGGATCGGCACTAACATGAGGCCCAATAACCATGGGCTTTTTAACCATCCAAATATTTAATTTCAATGGCAAAAAAACATGGTTGTCGTTCTTGTTCGAAAACTCTGAAAATTCCTGGGCGTTAATGTAAAAATCTATCAAGCCTCTTTCTCTTCTTTCACATTGTTAAACACTAAAAAAATAAAGTCGTATCCCATCTCACTGCTCAATTCAATCCTTAGATCTTATTGAGGTAAGCATCTCCGAACGCATCTAGGATCTGTTTCGTCTCCTCTTCTGAAACTGTTTCGATCCTTGTCGTAATTACAGCGCAATCGTAATTGTTCCCTGAATTGTTAACTGGATCTGAGTTAACTAGTCGATTTTGATTGTCTTAGAAGAGCCAAAATGAATCGTGAAATTTACATCTTTTGTTGTTATTTCAGGAGGAGACTCAGGATTTAGTTTTTCTTCTTCGATTCGGGGATTTGATTGAATGGCTAACACTGCCTGTTTTATAATTGTGGGTCGGAATGATATTCCCATCTATGAAGCTGAAGTTGGATCTGCTGCCAAAGTACATTTCTTGTTCCTTCATTGCATTTTGATCCGTTCTCCTCAATATATATATATAAACATATATATATATATATAGATTTTCCAGCTCTTCTTTGTTGTTCTCTGGTCATAGTTTGAAACTAACAGAAAAGGTCTAAAGGTAACTTAGCCTTCTTCGGATGGAACCAAGCCTGGGCGTATGGGTACCCTTTCGGGTTCGGTTTGGGTATTTCGAGTTTTCGGGTTTAGAGATATAGAACCTGTTCGGGTATTTCTGGTTCGGATCGGTTTGGGTATTTTGGGTTTTCGGATTAAGAGATATATAGAACCCATATGGGTATTTCTAAAATTTGGGTCGATTTTTCGGATTCGGTTATTTTTCCCAGGCCTAGATGGAACCATTGTCTAGGAGAATGAATTTGGTAACACTCTGTGTTTTTCTTTAGCTGGTGATGCTATTTTTGATTGAAACGTACATCTCTAAGATAATTCTTAAAACGTACATCTCTAAGATATTTCTATTGCTGATTACTTGACTAGTTGGTTTCTGGTTTATCATATGTATCTTAACAATGGAAGGTTTCTCTGTTTTTTTTGTCTTCTCATCTATAGCTGGTAGATATATAAGTTTCAACTATGATAGCAATTGGTATGTGGTCTTCTTGATAAGTTTCACTTACACAATTCTCTATTTATGTGGTAGAGAGAAGATGCTGCTCAGTTGCACCAATTTATATTACATGCAGCGTTAGATGTTGTCCAAGATCTAGCATGGACTACAAGTGCCATGTAAGTAAGTTCGTCCCTTGTGAAATTTTTCTATCATGTTTGAAGGATTCATCTCATTATCTTATTATTATTATCTCTTCAGGTTCTTGAAGTCTGTTGACAGGTTTAACGATCTGGTTGTGTCAGTCTATGTTACCGCAGGCCATATCCTTTTTTACCTTGGAACTAATTACTAATTTAGACCCTTTGAGTTCTAGTTCAAATAAACTGATGATTCAATCACCTAAATAGAGTGTCAGATTGGTATGTTGAGTTTTGTGCTTTACAGATTCATCTTCAGTTTATATCTTCCTTAATTAATCAACACATACCCGCCTCATGCTCCTTCATGATTCTCGCAACGAGGATGGCATTAAGAGCTTCTTTCAGGAGGTGCATGAGCTTTATATTAAGGTAAAGTTTTCTTGATTAATGAATTTGCAGCTGTTGGTTATGTCCTGATTAGTTGGTTTCGTCACCATCATCAAAATCGTTGTTTTGTTAATGCAGATTCTTTTGAATCCCTTGTATCTGCCGGGATCACGGATAACATCGTCACATTTTGACACCAAAGTACGTGCACTTGCAAGAAAGTATCTTTAGAGAAGACAGAGAGATTTCAGTGCTCAGTTTGCTTCTA
Source organism: Capsella bursa-pastoris (assembly GCA_036452645.1). Classification (NCBI taxonomy): domain Eukaryota; kingdom Viridiplantae; phylum Streptophyta; class Magnoliopsida; order Brassicales; family Brassicaceae; genus Capsella; species Capsella bursa-pastoris. The sequence continues at coordinate 9,566,009 of CP144192.1, forward strand.
TCCATATGTTGTTTCTCTTTTATCTTCTCTCTGAGAAACGCAGTAAGAGTGACTTAAAGTTCTTATCTAGCATGTGCGAAGTTGCAGTGAGAAAAGTATATCTAGGAAAAGGGTTCGTCAACCACCAAGGCCGGTCTTCATAGAGAAGAGTATGAAACAAAGGCTGGGGTAAGTAATAAGACCCTCCATGGCACAATGTATCTAATTTGCTTCTTCTGGTTATCTCCAATGTACACTGCAAGAAACACTTTTGGTAGAAGACAGCATCAATATAAACTGAAGATATGCAACTATGAAAACCTTTTAATCAAAAAAATTAAGAAAAGGTATATAAAGATTTGATTCTTTAAAGAACATAAACGCATAGGTAGAGCACAAATGAAATGCCCCATTCATTCTCTCACTCTCTCTTTCTTCATCTCTTGTTGCTCCTTCTTCTACTACTTCTTCTACTATCTTCATCATCCAACCTGTGATGTTGACTTGAGTATCTTTGCGTAGTTAACACTAAGATCCTCTACATACTCAATAGCATCAGTACAATCATGCTTCAATGCAATCCCTCCTAATTTACCATTACAGTTTATCAATTTAAATTCTTTTTGGTTGCACATTTGAATATATGTTTCCACTATGTACTGCTTTAAGGTCGTCCCAACAGAGACTTACTCTAGAAAGTGGCATATAAAATGCAAGTTCTGTATCAGTTTGAGATTACTGTATTCTTACATTTCTCTATAACTTTCGAAACCAAACAAAACTAGAAGGAACATGGGAATTAGCAGCACCATTCCTATGAGTGTTTTTGACTTTTTGTTAAAGGATTCATGCATGTCTTTTGGTAAAACATCTATCGTAGAGACAATTTTTTTTTTTTAATGAAAGACAATAAACCTTTTTTTTTTTGTCAACATTCATTACGATTATAGCTAATATCAATTCATCTTATTTTTTTGAGATGCCAACTTTTATAATTTTGATTATTTTACGAAAAAAGAAAACTTAGTGAATATTCTGAATTATGGAAACTCGTATCCAAACGTGAAAAAATTGTATTCAAATTCGTATTTTGATTGCATTTTATAAGTATCAATTTATTCATTTTCATTAAGGGAATAAATGAATTATGTTTATATTTTCTATATATTTCTTTAAAATGAGAAAAAATAAAACAACAATTTGCCTTGTAACCGATTCAATTCCGAGAAGGACAAGTGGGATAGTAATTCTCATCTCTGTTGTCTTCTCACCAGATTCAGGCTCGAGCCCGGTTCTTTTCAAAGAGAGACGTATAATTTGTAACGATATAAAAGAAAAAAACTGATTCAATTCCCCAAATTTTTAAAAAATAAAAGAATAGAAACTATGCATTCATACCACACAAATAATAAACGTGGAAGCCATTAATGATATAAAATCGAAAATATATGCATTGATATATACTAAAAAATAGAAATTTACGATTACGAATATTTAGTATATGGACAAGAGCGTTAATACAATACGAATGCATTGTACTTATTCATATTAACTTATAGCAGTAATATTTTGCATTTATTAGTTTCAATGTACTAATTTTGTTAATATATTATTCCTTTAAACACAACCATTTCAACCCTTAATTGTTGGGATTCGTAATCTTTAGTTAGGCTCCTTACGAATTTCAAACGTTCACAATATCTTATAAACCAAACGAAACGAGTGTAACAAAACACAAAGAGAAGGGAAGAGCAATGACAGATTGGTCTACCTTACCACAGGACCTCCTCAACTCTATCGCCGACCGTTTGTTCTCGGTCGTGGAACTCAAACGTTTCCGTAGCATATGAAGTTCTTGGCGCTCTTCTGTTTCCAAACCTTTCCCAAGACGCCCTATCATCCACTTCAAACCTTCTAGGAAGAAGAGCCTTCACCACAACATGGAGTTTCTCTCACGTTCTGTCTTTTACAGAGTCACTCTCTCTTCCTCCTCGAGCTAGGGCTGGCTGATCAAAACTGAGGTGGATGTAGACTCCGGGAAACTACGTCTTCTCGATCCGTTATCTGGCCTTGCAATGCAACCTTTGTGCGATAGCCTTGATCTTTTGGAGTTCACTATATCGGAGATTCGAGAAGCTTACCAGGTTCTCTACTGGGGCACTAGAAGAGAAACAAGAGATAGATTCAAAAGAGTGATTCTTGTGAAAGACAAGAGAGGAGATCAGCGGGTTCTTGGAATCCCATGGGATGGGAAGATTAAGTACTGGAAAAGAAGAAGAAGATACTGGAAAGTAAAAAAATTAGCTTATCGGTTCTCTGATGTTATAGTTCACAAAGGGCTAACTTACGCATTGGATTCAACAGGAATTGTTTTGTGGATTAGTTCCAAACTTAAATTCTATAGATACGGACCTCCGCTTGGTGATAACATCACAAATGGATGTTCGGGAGAGAGGAGATTTGTGGAGTGTTGTGGAGAGCTTTACATTGTGGACCGCCTTTTTGGAGAGATTTCTCGAAAGAGAAAAGCTAATGCGAATTTTGTGACTGTGGAAACGGTCGGTTTCAAGGTTTATAAGTTTGAGGAGGAACTAGGAAAAATGGTTGAGGTCGAGTCCTTGGGCGACAATGCATTTGTGATGGCTACCGATACTTGTTTCTCTGTTTTGGCTCGTGAGTATTACGAATGTCATGAGAACTCTATTTACTTCACCGAGCAAAGACAGATCAAGGTGTTCAAGCTAGACAATGGTAATGGAAGTAGTATCGAGACAATGTCTGAGTCTTCTAATGGCTGTTTCCAAATGTTTGTTCCTAGTTTTCTTTAAATCTTCTTTAGGTCAAATCTACTTTCTTTATAATCTTCTTAATTAAATAAAATCAAAAAAACCTTTCCTTGCTCTTCATTTTGGTATAGACAAAGCTTATTATACATAAGACGTAACAATCATATGAAGGACATGTACTTCTATTTGGTTACCATCATTCCATGTATCGTGTACCTTTTTGAAATGAGAACTCTATAAGCACTCTATGGGGACGTCCTTAGATGTTTGGAAGAAAATAACATTGATTTTTTGATATATGCATCCATTTCATTTCATTCCTGGCACTCTTATGATATGCATATTTTCATTCTTTTACATTTTTCTACATTTAAAGGCTTTTCCCCTCTTTTTTTTTTGTTTCTTTTAGTTTCTCTAATCACTTCTCACTCTAGGTTCACTTCTTATTTTTTTATTGAGGTACCCATGCCATACTCATATCTATAATTTTTTTTCCGTTTTCCGTACCTTATTCTAGTTCCTGTACCCATTTTGGTGCTGATATATGTTTATGATAAATTCATATTCAATTGAGGATCAAAAACCAATAAATGATCTCATGAGTTTTTAAGCCATTGATAAGATTGTGACAATAAGAAAGAAACATAACCATATGGATATATCATATTGTAGATAGGATTGTCACCATGAATAATAAGATCATGTTATTACCCATCTAGATGGACTCATATTTTCTTGAATGTATGGAGAACAAAAAGCTACGTTATCACACATAAGACTCCACAACTCGCTCACTGATAAAGTTTTGTAGAAAACCTAATGAATCATTGAAATATCTTAAAAATTAACTTAAATCCCAAAATATGTTAAACTCGACCGAAGTTATATAAAATCGCTAATTCACTGCATTCACATTTTCACATTTTGGAAAGATGATTCTTCTGCTATATATTACCATTCGAAATATATTTTAAAAGTGAATATGCTATATAGCGAGTTAAAAATAAATACATAGAAACACATGCTTAATCTACTAAAACGAGCTTTTTAGCGTTTTATATTTATTTTAGAAAATCTTAAGCATGATCAGTTCGTTATGCTAGTTATCATTCAGTTATTTCATCATTCCATTAAACATACCACTTGGAACTTATGTAATTCTAGTCATTTATAGTATTAGAAAAATCTATTCATCTTCTGTTTTCGGAGGAGGAAAAAAAATATAGTCAAGTCATACAAAATATTTCTTACCAAGTGTAACAAATGATAAACATGAAAGCTACTAATGCTAAAAAATCCAATGGAATAAGAAAAGAATAAAACCTATTTGCTAATATTTTCCAGCAACTTGGAAGTTTATCAAAGGCTCCCAATAAATTAATTGACTTGCAAACAAGCAAATTAACGAAACAAACACAAGAGAAAAATAGCTTATTGGTCTACCTTACTGGAGGAGCTCCTGTTCTTGATTGCTGTTCGATGGTTTTCCGTAGTCGAACTCAAACTTTTCCGAAGCATATGCACATCTTGGCGCTCCTCCGTTTCGGGCAACAACGATCTTTTCCTGAACCACCCTCTCATCTTCTACAATCAACTCCCAGGAATCGGTCTCACACAGTGGTGTCCTGTCAACTCCCTTGTTAACGTATTTCTCTCACTTGCCACCTTTTCACGCGTCACTCTCTTCTCCTCCCCGAGCCAGGGCTGGCTTATCAAATCTAACGTGGACATCAACTCCAGGAATTTCCGTCTCGTCGATTCGTTATCGGGCCTTGCAATGCGACATTCGTGTGAGAGACTCGATCTTTTGGAGTTCACTATATCGGAAATTCAAGAGGCCTACCAGGTACTTTACTTGGACACCAGAAGAGAAACAAGTGATATATTCAAAATAGTAATTCTTGTCAAAGACAAGAGAGGAGATCAGTGGGTTTTTGGAATCTGCAGTGACGAGAATATTAAGTACTGGAAAAGAAGTCACTGGAAAGTTAAAAAATTAGCTTATTGGTTCTCTGACGTTATAGTTCACAAAGAGCTAACTTATGCATTGGATTCAACGGGCACTATTTTGTGGGTTAGTTCTAAACTTGAAATCTATAGCTATGGACCTCCACTTGGTGATAACATCACAAATGGATGTTCGAGAGAGAGGAGCTTTGTGGAGTGCGGTGGAGAGCTTTACATTGTGGACCGCCTCTTTGGAGAGATTTCTGGAAAGAGAAAAGCTAATGCAAATTTTGTGTTTGTGGAAACGGTCGGTTTCAAGGTTTATAAGTTTGAGGAGGAATTAGGAAAAATGATTGAGGTGGAGTCCTCGGGTGACAATGTATTTGTGATGGCTACCGATATGTGTTTCTCAGTTTTGGCTTGTGAGTATTATGGATGTCTCCAAAACTCTATTTACTTCAAAGATGCCGAGGAAGATCAAATGAAGGTGGTTAAGCTAGAGAATGGTAGCATCACAACAATGTCCCAACCTTCTCAGAGTTGTTTTCAAATGTTTGTTCCTAGTTTTCTCTGAATCTTGTCAAAGCTACTTCCTTCATATATAGTATCAATCATCTAATAAAAATCTCTACATTTTCTATATATAAGTATGAATTATGATTATCCAACCTACATTTGAATCTGTTGTTTTGTTGAACTGCCTAATTTTGCTGAATCCTACGTATTTGTCTTTAACAAAAAAAAAAACATCTTACGTATTTTGGGTTTTTTCTTTCTTGACATTTTACTTTAAATCACTCATCAATACCGTCAAATGCTCGTGTAGGTAAGTTTAGTAGTAATATTTTTTTAGCTTTCTACTCGTAAACATGCATACCCATCTCATACACATCCTACACCAAATTGTTATCATTGTTATATCCAAATGGATAGTTCACATATTGAAACACCAACATACAAGTTAAGACGACTTATTAATAAAACATCTAGACCAAAATGAACCATTCTAAAACCTCACAATCTTTAACACACACATACAAAAGACCAAAGCTCTCTATACGAAATACAAATTGAAGTGGGAGACTTGGAAGATGTTTCTCTCAGCAGACTTCGATCTTTGCCGACCATCGAGCATCAGCCCTTTTAGGGGTAGCAATACCAACAGACATGGAGAGCTGACGTGCCTTACTTTAAGATGTTTTTGTTATTTCTAATGTGCCATATTAAGACACAACTTAATATAACTCCTTTTATTACTAGCAGAATTTACGAAAAGATGAATAGAAAAAAGTACAATAAAATCTCTATAAATTAATACTTAATAAATAAAGGGAAAATTCCATAAAAAATCCCCATCTAATTTTAGTTTGTAAGTTTAATACCCAATGTTATTTGATTGGAAATAAAATGCATGGTTTATTAAATTTTGGTCTATTAATATATTAAGTATATAAAAATTGTCAAATCGAATAAATCGCTTAATCGGATTGACGGTTTCCTAATAAAATTAAATTAAAATTATAATTAAAATTTATTATAACTTATTAAATAATTTTCAAACCTCTTTTTTGAAAAATAAGAGAACTTATTTTCATTTGGAAAGAGATTTTATTTGGTTTAAAGTATCAAATAAACGTGTATATATATAACTCTTAAAATTCGTTATTAAACGTTAATTATAGAAATCTAGTAATGTTAAACTGACAATCACCAAAACATTTGGGAGCTATTTGCGAGCTATTCACCATTATTCATAATGTTGCTAAAATATTTAAAAAATCTTAATTTAGCAATTATCCTCTAAAACATGATTATACCATTTTGTAAAAATTGTTAAATCTTAACTTTCAGTTTTTCAAAAAATCATTCTCAGACTATGAAAATTAATTAATTATATTTAATATGATGGTAAAGTTCTTTCAAATTAACTTCAATCTAAAATATGATGTTAAATACAAATATAATCATCTGTAAATAAGTTCATATAAACAACGCAAATAAACATAAAGATTCTAAAAAAAATTATAACATCGTTGAGGAAAACATTAAAAATCTTTCAAATACGAATTATAAAAAACTACATATTTTTAAAAATATATTTTAAAATTACTATATTACGAATTATATTGAAATTTTGTTATCTTTAATTTAAGCTAAAAATATTATTTTCAAAATCTTTTATTCACCCTTATGTTTTAGACAATGAAATTGCTCAATGGCATAATACATTCATACATAAATTAAAAATTAACAAATTTAACATATTACAAAATAAAAATATTTATCTAGTTAACTCAAAATCTATTTTATTTGTAAAATGTAAATCCTAATTCTCCTTTATGAACCCAAACTGATAAATAACCTTGTTTAATTGTAAAACCTAAATCTCACACCTCTATTATAAACCCAAACCGATAAATAATCTCGTTTCATTATAAAATCTACACTATAATGCGCATTTATAAACTCAAACCAACATATAACCCTTATAATTGTAAAACCTACATCTGGCAAAATCAAAAATTAGGTTAATAGTTGAAAGAGATTTTTTGAGAAATACCCATTTTGGTGAACCCCTTTTTAAAAATACATTAATTTTTAAAAATACCCCTTTCAAATATAAAAAATATTAAACTTTTATATAGTTTATAAGGTACAGCTAGATCATCATTACTACTGGAAGACTCAATACAAATATTTATAAAGTTGTAAAAAGTTTTAAATGGCATTTATAAGACTTTTATAAGGTTTTTATAAGGCTTACAAAGTTTTTATATGGTTTTTAAATAATTTTTAAAAGGTTTTTAAAAGGTATTTATACGGTATTTATGAAATAGATATAAATTTACACACATATAAATATAATTATGAAATATAGATATAAATTTACACACATATAAAGATAATTTGTGTCTATATATATAAGCTTACACATATTTTTTTGATAAATATCAATTTTTTTTTTACTTTTTAACTTATCAAAAATACTCTTTTTCCAGTATCACTTTTTAAAAATACCCCTATTTCAAACTTAATTTATCAAAAAAAAACCATTAAAAATGTTAAAAATTATCCATATATGTGTGTAAACTTATAAATATACACACAAATTACCTTTATATATGTATAAATTTTTATATATCTTTCATAAATAACGTAATATAACTTATAAATACCTTTTAAAAACCTTATAAACCCTAAAAAAACATTAAAAACCTTATAAAACTTGTAAAATGATTTAAAACCTTTTAAAACATTATAAAATATTTGTATCAAATTTCCAAGTAGTAGTTATTCTATAGAAGTACATTATAAACCATATAAAAATTTATAATTTTTCATATTTAAACAGGGATATTTTTGAAAATGGATAGATAATGGGGATATTTTTGAAAAGGGGTACACCAAAAGGGGTATTTCTAAAAAATTCTCTTTAATTTTTTATAATTATTTTATATATTTTATTTTTTTAATGTTGTTTAATTATTTTATATATTTTGTTTCATTTAAACCTTAATCCTCTTCTGTAAACAATAACCGACATATATTCTTGTTAATTATAATTTTTAAATCCCTATCTTATTAATAAACCAAATTGACATAACTGAAATTAGGTTATTTGTTTAATTTTATTAATAATTTTTAGTATATAATTCTTTATAATATTTATTTTATATATTTCCTTTTCGATAGGGTTAATAATATTTCTATTTTATCTAAATATCAACTTATAAATTTTAAATCCCTATCTTATTAATAAACCAAATTGACATAACTGAAATTAGGTTATTTGTTTAATTTTATTAATATCTTTTTAGTATATAATTTTTTATAATATTTATTTTATATATTTCCTTTTCGATAGGGTTAATAATATTTATATTTTATCTAAATATCAACAAAATTAGAATCGACATGTGTCAACATCTTATCGTTTATAATTGACACATGTCACGATCTTGTTAATGGCTGACTTTGAAAACCAAGGTTTATATAATAAGATATATATATTATATGAAAATATTTAGTGAAATATGACTAGTAATGTTATTTTTCTCAAATTTATTTTGATTTTTGTTAGAATTAATTTCTAATATTTTAATTATATTGAAAACGTTTTTTTTGTTTTGCTTTAAAACATGATAAATGTGGCTTTCGTTGTAATTTCTCCACAAAATATTTTATTAAGATTAAATCTTATTTTTATATGCATATATTTTTAAAATATGTAAAACAAATATTTTTAAATATTTATATATATATATATATATATATATATATATATATATATTCTGATTATGGTCTCGTTGATATCATAAATTAATAATTATGTAAATTTTCAAAATATTTTTCTATATATATATATATAGTGAAATATGAATTTTGTGATGTTATTTTACTTTAATTTACTTTACATTTTGTTAGAACTAGGTAATGTCTCGCACATATGCACGGGTTGTATAATAAGATAATAATTAATTTAGATTTATTTACTAATTATAAAACAAATAAATTAAATAAATTTCAACGTCAATAACATCTTTTACACTTTATTTATTCAAATCATACAATATAATCATACAAACATATCTCTTGAACTTATTAGTTTATTTATTGTTCAATTTTGATAGTAATTTGCTTCAATATTTTTGAGTATTTTTAGGTAAAACAATAATATTATTGATGCTAAAAAGGAATTTTACTAAAATATTCAAATGTTTTTTATTAAATTTTTCATAAACTAACACATAACCTAAAGTATTTAGTAATTAAAATCTAAATTATTTTGAAATTAACAAATCATGTATATTTATTATAAAATCATATGAAGTGCAATCAAAAGTTTTAAAAAGAAATTGCAATGAATACTTTTATTTTTAACCTCTTTTTATATTCCTCTTAATTTAAGTTATACCGCTAGATTTAATTTTAATTTTTTCATCCTTGTAGTATAATAGATAGAAAATTGAATATCAAACTGTTTTTAGAAAGAAAATCATGTATAAAATTCAAAGTTAATAAAAATTATAATAATCTTTATATTATTAAATGTTGAGTCAAACTCAATAAAATGATCATTAAACTTTAAAAAAATGTATTACAATTTTTTTGAAGTAAGAAAAAGTTAAGAAAAATTGATTTCATAATTCTATAACAAAAAATTCTTTTGTTAAAAAATTACATGCTTTTGAAAATTAAATAAATATACATGAATATGTGAAGAAGAAAGAAACATTCAAAGTAAAACAATGAATATGGTTTCTTTAGATTGATTTTCTTATTGTGCAATGGTCGAGAATCAATATTTTTGAATCCTATCAATAACATAATTTTTTATAGCCATAAGATATTATTATTCATATGTATTATACATTTAAAAGTATATCAAAAACAATGAAGAAATACATAAAAAAAAAAAAGAAGAAATAAAATTGAAAACAAAAGTTTATACCAAATAATTAATCAAAGTCTTACAATGATATCCTAATTTAGTTTTCATCCCATGCAAGAACTTACAAAAAATAATAATTAAGATATGAGATATAGTGGAGGAGGATGTGAGAATGGTTATTATAGGATAAGAAGTGATGTAAATTACATTTTTAAAATAATTGAATTAGAAGAGTCATAATTATAATTTATAGTGTGTTTAATTGAAATTCAATAAAGAAAACCAATAGTCAATTGAAAATGGGGGATTTGCATAATTAACCTTTTTATAATACCCTTTTCTCTCGGTATCCATTTTCAAAAATACTCTCTTCAATATACAAAATAACTAAATTACCATGCTATAGTATAACACATGATGAATAAAGGAATATTATTTCCAACAAAAAGAATATTCCTTCTGAAAATCCCGCCAAATTTTCCCGTCAAAACTTTCCGACAAAAACTTTCCCGCCAAAAATTTCCAAAAAAGGTTTCCCGCCGAAAAATTTATGACAAAATTTATTCCGCAATTCCTTAAAAAACCTTGTAAATATTTTAAAAACCCTTAAAATATTCTCTAAAAACCCTTGTAAATCTTTTAAAAGTCATCCAAAACCTTTCAAAACTGTAGTAAACCTTTTAAAACCTTTCTAAATCATTTTATAACATTTATAAACACTTGTAATTCTCTTTAAACCCCTTATAACCATGATAAATCCTTTATTAAAATCTTTTGTAAACTTCTAAAACCTTATAAAACCCCTTGTAAATCCTTCAAAAACCTTTGTAAACCCTTTAAAAACCTTTGTAAACTTCTAAAACCCTTGAAAAACCTTTGTAAACTTCTAAAACCCTTTAAAACCCCTTGTAAATATCTTAAAACTATTTTTAAATCCTTTTAAACCCATGTAAATCCTTTTAAAAACACTTGTAAATCCTTTTAAAAAACCTTTAAAGCCTTTAAATTCTTAAAACTATCTTAAAACTATTTTTAAAGCCTTTAAAAACACTTGTAAATCCTTTTAAAAACACTTGTAAATCCTTTTAAAAAACCTTTAAAAAACGTTGTAAATTTTTAAAAACCATATAAAAATATTTTAAAAATCCTTGTAAATCTTTTTAAAACTGTTATAAACTTATAAAAACTTTTAAAAACCATTGTAAATCCTTTAAAAACCTTTCAAAACCCTTGGTAAGCTTCTAAAACCCTTTAAAACCATTACAAATATTTTAAAAACTATTTAAAAATCCTTGTAAACCCTTTAAAAATATTTGGCGGGAAAATTTTGTAAAACTTTTTTTTTGCGGGAAATTTTTTTGCGGGAAAATTTTAGTCGAATTTTTTTGGCGGGAATGTTTTTGGGGGAAAATTTTTTGGAAGGAATATTCCTTCCTTTGGGAAAGAATATCCTTTCAAATATGGGTAAAATGACCATTAAATTTTAGAGAGAGTATCATAAAAAGGTTATTAGTAAGAATTTCTCGTTGAAGTGTGAATTTAATGTATAAATTAATGTACATGATTAAATATGTTTTTTGGTTTATTTAAAAATAAATATTATATTTGTAAAAATTAAATAAATTTATAATGATCATTACATTATTAAAATGTTGAATCACAAACTAAATACAATGATCATTATTTGTTTTCAAATGTATTACAATTTTTTGGAAGTAAGAGAAAATTAAGAAAATTGATTTCATAATTATATATAACAAAAAATTCTTTTGTTAAAAAATTACATTCTTTTAAAATTAAAATAAATATACATGAATATGAGAGAAAGAAACAAACATCTAAAGTTAGAGAATGAAGATGATTTCTTTAGTTTGATTTTATTATTGTCCAATGGTCAGGAATCAATATTTTTGAATCACATTAATAAAATAATTTTCTTATAGCCATAAAATATAATTATGTATATATATTAAAAACAGAAAAAATGAAAAAATGAAGAAATACATAAAAACAAAGAAGAAATAAAACTGAAAACAAAAGCTTAAACCAAATATTTAATCAAACTCTTACAATGACATCTTAATTGAGTTTTCACCCCATGCAAGAAATTTTTAAATAAACAAAGAAAATAATGAAGATATGAGATATGCTGGAGGAGGATGTAAGAATGGTTATTTATAGGATAAGAAGTGATGTAAGTTACATTTTTAAAATAATAAAATTAGAGTAGTCATAATTATAATTCAAACTGTGTTTAATTGAAATTCAATAAAGAAACCAATAGTCTTTAAAAATTTATATAATTTTCAGGTATACTTTAGTAATAAAGTGTGGATTTAAAGTATGAATTAATGTATATGATTAAATGTGTTTTTTGTTTTAATTAAAAAATAAATATTATATTTTTATGAGAATTTGTTAGAAATATCCCCCTTGGGGTACCTCTTTTTAAAAATACCCGTATAGGGGGAGAATATACGCATAGATATATATATATATATATATATATATATCCAATTAATTAAAAATAAAATTATTTATTCGTTAAATAGAAATTTATGATTTGCTATAAAATACAATGATAATTATTAACTATGAAAATAAAAAATGTTAAATACAAGAATTATTATTTAAAATAACAAAACTAAGATAAATATGAAATACAAAAAAAAATTATTAAATAAAAGCAATGAGTGATATTTTACGACTAATAAACCAAAAAGAAGAGAGATTCTCTTTATTAGCTGCCAAAATATATATGTCATTATTATGAATGATTATTTTTCTTTTAATCATAATTGTTATATTTAATCATAATTTTATAAGAGGAAATTCTCTTGGATGCCACTATTTTAGTATTTCTTCCAAAAATACCACAATTTGGTTTATTATTTTTAATTAAATGTGTTGTCTTGTCTATATAGAAGCTTTGTTTGGTATAATAGATAGATGTTATTGTGGCTCAATGGTTGAGTGTGAGTGAAAAAGTGTGCAAAGGTCATGAGTTCAACCCTTCATGAGCGCACTTAGTTCTTATTTTTTAATGAAACGGCTTAGTTTTAAAACAACAAAACAACATCGTTTTGGTTGAACGGAAACTCTAACAGAAAGTTAAGTCAGTTAACGGAAATTTAACGTTATGCCCGAAATGGCCAGGTCAATGAAACTTCATCATTTTATCCGAAAGTCAAATAAAACCTTAGGATTTAAATGACATTTCAAAAGTTCATGCTTTTTTAATCCACAATTTGAAAGTTGGAGATTTTTTGACATTTTTCCCATTTTAAAATATACTCTCTTTAATATTTTTAAGATAATTTTACCCTTCTCTTATTAATGACCTAAAAACACGATTCTCTCTTCTTCCCCATCTGCGACGTTCTTCTCCTCCTTCTCCGTCGTCGATCTCCTTCTCCAACGTTTCTCACTCGCCGTCGTCTTTCTCTTCTCTACTTTGTCGTCATCTCTACTCTTCTTTGTCGTCTCTCCTTTGCAGTTGTCTCTTTAATTCTCTCCTTCCCCGTCGTCTCTTCTCTTCTCTCCTTCTCAGTAGATCTCTGTCTGGTTCTCTCTACACTTAATCATCTCATTCCCATCGTGTAAGATTGCTATTGAGTTTTATTTTCGACTTAAATTCAGCTTCAACTGCAATTTTTCCTTTTCTCTATGTTTTATTTTCAATTTCATATTTGTTCTTTGATTTCAGAATTTTTAGGTCTATCAATTGCAATTTTTCAAACAAATTGTTCTTCTTCGATGTACTTCTTGTTATCTGTTGTTGAATTTTGAAGGATTTTTTTCATTGTTGTTTCTATTCTTATACCTTTTAAAATCTATTTAAAATCCTTATAGTTCATTTAATGACCACGTTTTCATTGTGATATTGCTTTGTTTTTGCATGACTTATTAGGGATGCTTGAACTGTATTCAATTTGTGGATTGTGGAAGTTGAAGCATAATATTAAATGGGAATTTGAAATTGATGATGAGAGGGGAGTTTCTCTGATTAGCATTGATGAGGGAACTAGTTTTAGTGATTTGGTCAATATTCTTTATGAAGATTTTGCAATTGATAATCAGAAACACTCTCTAAAGCTTAGTTACCAGTTGCCTTCTATGACTGCTACACTAGGTAGTCATCCAATTTTTATTAGAAATGATAGGCAACTGGCAGCTTTTATGCTCAAATTTGCACAAACACAGAGTATTGGAGGTATTCATCTATGTCTTACTGTAGAGGATAACCGTGTCATAGTTGAGCAGGTATATTTTATTGAACTCTTTCGTTTATACTCTTGTAACATATTTTGTAAAGTAACTGAATTTTCCTTTAACAATGTGAATCTATAACTAATCAGATAACTGCGGTTGGTACTGCTGTTTCTTGTCCTTCTAATACTGAGGTAATTTTCTACTTTAGAAACCTTTTGCTTAATTTTGCTTATAAATCATTACAAACTTTAGTGACTGTAGTGAACTCTTTCTGTCTGTTACAATCTTGTACCATTTTTAAAAAATTAGCTTAATTTTTCTTTTACAGTGTGAACCTATCTCTACTTCGTCCATTGAGGGTGCTACTGATGTTTCTTGTCCTACTCGTACTCAGGTAGTTTTTACAAAAAAATTTTAAAAACCATTGTTACAACTCATTATAATCTTAGTGCCTCTTTACTTTTCAGGGTCAAACTAGCTCATATTAGTTTGTTGCATGTGATGTATCTTCTGCTTCTCATTCTCAGGTAAAGCTCTTTTAAAATACTGTTTAAAACTTTTGAAAACCTTTTAAAAATCATTTAAACCACTTTTAAAATGTTATAAACAAGACAAGTTGTTTGAAAACCACTTGTTTCTTATATAGTCCTTGTAAAAACCTTTTAAAATCCGTATAAAAAGCTTTTAAAACCCTTTTATAAATCTATTAAAAATCGTATAAAAGGCTTTTAAAAGCTTTTGTAATTTTCATGCATAGATTTATTAGGATACTGAATTTGTACTTTCAGGTTCCGACAATGCCTAATCCTCCTGCTGCTACTTCTGGTCTTTTTACTTCCGCTAGCTAGGTAGAATGTCTACCATCATTAATCAGCTGGCGGTTATACATAACCAAACAACTTCTTTTGGGGCTACTGATGTTTTTGTCCAATTCGTACTCAAGTAATCTACTACTTTAGAAAAACCTTTTTAAAAAAATTGCTTCCGAATCATTATTAACTTATTGCGTCTTTACTTTTAGGGTCAAACTAGCTCATATCAGTTTTTTGCAAGTGATGTATCTTCTGCTTCTCATTCTCAGGTAAACCTCTTTTAAAATACTGTTTAAAACTTTTGAAAACCTTATAAAAATCATTTAAACCCCTTTAAAAACGTTATAAACAAGACAAGTCGTTTGAAAACAACTTGGTTCTTATAAAGTCCTTATAACGACCTTTAAAAATCCTTATAAAAAGCTTTTAATAAACCCTTTTAAAAATCTATTAAAAATCGTATAAAAGGCTTTTAAAAGCTTTTGTAATTTTAATGCATAGATTTATTAGGATCCTGAATTTGTACTTTCAGGTTCCGACAATGCCTAATCCTCTTGCTGCTACTTCTGGTCTACTTGATGTTGATTCTTTGTTTTGCGGAAAGTTATTCAAAAGCAAAAAAGAACTGACTACTCAGCTGCGGATGTATGCGCTGAAAAACACTTTTGAGTTTCAGACTAAGAAGTCGGGCAACAAGAGATATGTTCTGAATTGCATTGATGAAAATTGCAATTGGAAGTTACGTGCTATTAGAGTTAAAGGATCAGTTGGTTTTATCATTCGAAAATATATCAGTTTGCATAGTTGTGACTCTACATTAAGGAATGTCAACCATCGTCAAGCAGATGCAAAGACATCAGGTGGAATGGTTAGCAACCATGTTGAAGGAGGAAAGCTTCCACTTAGACCCAAGTAACTAATAGAAATCTTCAGAAAGGATCATGGAGTTGGGGTGTCGTACTCAAAAGCATGGAGAGCTCAAGAACATGCAACAGAAGTTGCTAGGGGTTTACCTTCTGATTCTTTTGAGGTTCTTCCTAAGTGGTTCCACATGGTAGAAGTGAAGAATCGAGGCATTGTCACTTATATCGAAGTAGATTCTGCTAATAAGTTAAAGTATGCTTTACTTGCCTTTGGTGCATCTATTCGAGGTTTTAAGTTGATGAGAAAAGTCATTTCTATTGATGGCGCCCTTTTGAAATCAAAGTTTAAAGGAACTTTGCTTGCTGCTTCTGCGCAGGATGGGAATTTTAATCTATATCCTATTGCTTTTGCTGTTGTTGATTATGAGAATGACGCATCTTGGGACTGGTTTTTGCGTTGTTTGAAGACCTTTATTCTTGATGAAAATGATTTGGTTTTTGTATCAGATCGTGCAGCTTCAATTGAATCTGCTCTTGCAGCAAATTACCACCAAGCTCATCATGCGCTCTGCAATTTTCACTTGCTCAAAAACCTTGAAACACGCTTCAAAGGTTCCACACTTATTCCTGTCTTTTATGACGCTTCACGGGCCTACACAACACAACAGTTTGAGTACCTCTTTTCTCAAATATCCAAAGCCGATGGAGAATTTGGAGAGTACCTTTGGCAAGCAGATGTTCGAAAATGGGCTCGTGCATTGTCGCCTTCAAATAGGTACACCATTATGACATTAAACTTGGCTGAGTTTGTGAATTCTTTGTTGAAAGAGACACGTGAGTACCCAATTGTTTGCTTGTTTGATAACATCCGCTCTATTATGACAAGATGTAATGTTTATAATCATTTTAAAATGTTTTAAGTTTTATAAGGATTTTTAAAGAAGTTACACTAAGCATGACTAATTTTTTTGATCTACAGAAAAAGTGTAAAGAAGGAGACAATGCTGAAAAAAATGTTTCTGAAAGAAAAGAGGTTAGTATCAGAGTTTTAATTATATAATAAGGTTTTATAAGGTTTTTATATGGTTATTATACAGTTATTATAAGGTTTTATAAGGCCTAAAGGAGTTTTTACAATGTTTACCAAGAGTTTATCAGGTTTTTATATGGTTTTTTATCAAGAGTTTATCGGGTTTTGTAAAAATGTTCCATACTTGGATTAAATGGTCTACAAATGTGTTGTTTTAGGTCATTGCAGCAAAAGAAGCGTAAAACAAGTGACAATCAAGATGTTGATGATACAACAAAAGCTAAGGTTAGTTTGCAATTAAAAAGATCTCAATAGTTATTACAATTGAAAATCGATAAAATGCTTGATTTATGCTTTATTTTGTTCAGCCACGAAGAAAGAAGAATAAAGATGATAATGTTGGTGATGTAAAAAGGAAAAGTGAACGAAACCATGTTCCATCGATTCACACTCAGTGGCCTTATACGGCTGAGAAGAAGAGGCACCCAACTGTTTATCCCTTTGCAAAAGTTGATACAACACGGGTAGAACTATTGGCTAAATGGAAGAATTCAAAGAAAACAAAGTAAGTTTCAGTTTCATTTGACAAAAAATAAAAGTAATTTCGTTTAGATGTTTATAAGTGTTTTAAAAGTTGTAAATATGTTGTCTTTTTTTTTTTTTTGCATTTTGGCCTTTAACAATTCTAGGTAACAAAGTTGATGCCAAGTGGTTCACAACACTTGAGACGCCAGGAAAATTAATACGGTTTTTGTACAATTTTTATAAGTATTTAATAAGAAAGTTATATGACTACAAGTGGCGTTTATCATATTCGGAAAGCATTTACCCAGTAGGTAATATGACGTATTGGGAGATTCCAGAGACTATTTCTAATTTCGCCAGTCGGCCACCTTCTACTCGTATACCTAGTGACAGGCGAAAGAAAAAAGAGAATACGTAGTTCATGGGAGCATGGAAGGCGTACGACAAAAAAAAAATCATACAAATGCAGCAGGTGTGGCCAGTGTGGACACAACAAATCCAGTTGTGTCTGCTATCTAACTCTCTATTTAATTCATCTTGAATTTGTTATTCTTTAGACAATGTTTTATGTATGGGTGGAGTAAACCTCATTTACAAAGATTATTATCATATTTTATGATTATCATTTTTATAAGGTTTTTATAAAGTTTTATAATGCTTTTATGAGTACCATTTTTAATAAAGTTTTTATAATGTTTTTATAAGGTTTTATAAACATTTAACAATTTCTATTCCCTCGCATCTTTGCAACATAGATATCATTAACCACAAACTTCAAAATTTACTAGATAAATGGAGCAGATACAAAGAAACAACAACCTACCAATGTACTAACACAATAATGTATTAGAGTATAAGGTTTATAAGTTTTTAATATGTTTTGAGAATATCTTGGTTTTGCCGTTATATTATATGTCAATACCATTGACTTTTCAGTTTGCTTTTTTGAAAACCTTATAAAAATCGTTTAAAAGCCTTAAAAAAAAATTTATTTCAGCTCTTTCTCTAATATTGTTGATCAGACTTTGATTTTGTTTTTGTTGAGTTTAGTATATTGATTCAGCGGTCCAGCTATTTAACCAAAGACAACAAAGTTATCAAGATATTAATGTCAACAGAAATGCAACATTAATGGATTTAAAATTCCTTCAGGCGATTGAGGATTCCTACGCGATATTCATTGACGACAAAGATGGCTTTGACTTTGAAGATGAATGTTTCAGTAAGGTGTTTAAGGAGAAACTCACAAAAGCCATATATGCACCAATGTGTGTCGAGGAACAGTTGTGGATACCACTGGAGATAAATTGGACTCAAGATCAATCTATATATGGGACAATGCATCATCATTTTTCAGTGATAAAGAGAAAAAAAAAATACAGGTTGCGGCATATGCTATATCAATGCTATATATTGCACAGAAGAAGTTTCCAATGGTAGAGAGGACTGATGACTCTCCTTTTGATGCCTCTCCTTTCCGTGTAATTCTCCTGAACTCCTTTAGACAGGTAATTTTTGTAATTAGTAAAAGGCTTGCAAGGTTTTAAAATGATTTACAGTGTTTTTATAAGGTTTTTAGAAGGTCTTAAAGAGTTTTTAAAAGCTTTATCAAGAGTTTATTAGGTTTAATAAGGTTTTTATATGGTTTTACAAGGTTTTATATGGTTTTTATAAGGTTTGATAAGTTTTGTTATATATTTTGAGTATATCTTGGTTTTGATGCCATTCCTTATAGTTTTTGTAATCACTTTTCACTCTAGGTTCATTTCTAATCACTTACACATTAGTGCTACTTAACATGTTAATGTAACATTCATCTTCAGTTGACAATGGAACCACAAGAAATGATCTCATGAGTTTATAAGTCATTGATCAGATTGTGACAATAAGAAAGAAACATAACCACCGGGGATTGTTACCATGGACAATAAGATCATATTATAACACATCTAGCTAGACTCATATTTTCTTGAATGTGTGGAGAACAAAAAAAGCTACGTTATCACACAATTAAATCCCACAAAATGTTAAACGCTATGAAAGTTATATAAAGTCACAAAACATTCAAATTTTCGCATTTTAAACACATGATTATGCTATATTTTACCATTCAAATTTTTTTATAAGTGATTCGCTATATAGCACTAGCGAGTTAAAAGATAAATACCTAGAAAAACATGATTAATCTACTAAAACAAGCTTTTTAGCATTTTATATTTAGTTTAGAAAATCTTAATCATGTTCATTTCATTTCGCTAATTATCATTCAGTTGTTTCCTTATTCCATTAAACATACAACTTGGGCCTTATGTAAATCAAGTCAAATTTAGGATTAGAAAATCAATTCATCTTTTCTTAATGGTAAAAATGCAATGGAATAAGAAATGAATAAAACATATTTGCTAATATTTTTTTAGCAACTTTTAAGTTATCAAACATTCACGGTATTAACGGACTTGCAAACAACCAAACTAATAAAGCCTTCAGTGTTGCATCTCCGAGAGATGCCCCGTCGACACTCATAGGATCAAGATCCATCTCATTCTTGAAAGACATAATTTTCTTACTACTATAAGAAACCATTTTATCAATATTTGTTCAAGAAAGACCATCAAGTACACAACCACGGTGGAGTTCAAACATATGATGATCCATCTCCAATTCCTCGATAGCCTTTCGAGTATTGGCTATTTTCCTCTCAATATTTGGATATTATCCTGGATGAAATACTCTAGATAAAAGGCCACCTTGATCCTTTCATGCTCGATGAAAGAGTAGTAATTCTCTGTGAATGATTTGGCCTCTTCGGGAGATGGCCACAACGCAACATGATCTTCATCACGATTAAACACCACATGATCAGTTCAAACCTGATCACATGGTGTTTGATCGCGAGGATCATCCGGCTGTGCTGCCATCTACCTAAAAGGTGGAATCACTCACATGGAATTACTACTCCTTGACCGACCATGAAAGGAATAAGAAGGCTGTTGATCTAGAGTCATTCATCCAGGCCAATATCAAAATGATTGAAAAGAAAATAGTTGATATTCAGAAGGTTATCAAGGAGTTGCAGATGGGTCATCTCATGTTAAAACTCAACCATGGTCGTGAACTCGCTGATCTTTCCCTAACCGAGATTGCTAAAATGCTATCGTATATTGGTAAGAAACTTATGTCAATGAGGAATGAGATGGATTTTGATCCTACAAGTGTGGACGAGGCATCTCCTGGTGATCTTACCCTGAGGGCTTCCAATATTCCATTGATGGGTGAGCCAGAAATAGTTCTGACTTGATGAAACTACAACTATCTATTATTGTTATAATTAGGGCGTCTAGGTGAGACTCATTACCCAACATGGTTGCTGAAATTTACCTAAACATGGAACCATCTAATTTTGGAGAAAAAGACTTGGGGAGGAGGACCTTTAAAGGAGAGAGCAGCCAGGGTGCTGGTGGTGCTGAAGTGTGAAGTGTGAAGACGATGCCAAGTGAAGCAGTAGTCGATGTTTACATGAAAATGCATGTGTCTCGAACTATTTTGTGTAAATAATGTTGGTCTATTTTTATTATCGTTGGTCAAGTTTTTCATGTCTCTGGGTTTGTGCTAAAGTCGTGTAATAATGGCTTGTCATGTCAAGTTAATTTTAATTAAATGTTTGTTTCTTCACTAAAAGGAAATAGTGATATTGCAACATAATTTTGCAATGATCGTATTCGTCAAAATTTTGTAACAAGTTTTGCCATATTTTTGCAATAATAAATGCAATGTTGCAATTTTCTTACAAATTTATTGCTAATTAACTACAAAAGTTTAAGTTGCAATTTTTCATCACAAATTAGCAATATTTTTACGACATATAAAAAAGTCTTGCAAAATTTGTAAGAAATATTCAACGATTATGAACCGTGGCTATTTTTCAACAAAATTATAGTAAATATATGTGACAAATTATGTGACAATTTTGCCATAGTATTTACAACATTTATTACTCTATTGCAACATATACGATATATATAACTTTTGTCAACATATAAACTGTTATAAATCATATGGTACATTGTCATAACAAGCCTAGTCCGGCCCGGTCCATCACAAGCCCGGTCCGTCCTATGTTGAGGAGGCTTAATCTTTTCCTTATTGTATTAGGGTTTACTCATAACCCCTTGTATCAATCCTTATATAAAGGAGTCTAAGCTAATGAATAAAGCATCATAATTCCCTCTCTATTCTCTCTCGTTTACAACACGTTATCAGCACGATTCTCTAAACCCTAAAAGTTAAAAGCTAAAATCGCCCCTAAACCTTAAACCTAAGAAGCTCGACATTCTCTTGCTACTCCAAGGAGGTTCACGGCGATTGTAGATCTTGCTTAAATTACCGAGGTCTTTAGCTCCCGGTCTAAAACCATTCAGAAATCAATCGGTGTTCAAGAGGTAAACAACATGAACCCTAAAACCATTGTTTCATGTTTATAATCTTATAACCATGAAAACTTGAACATGTGATTGTTGCTTGAAGTACTTTTCATATGAAATTATAAAACCCTAAAATATGAAATTTTTGTTTGAAGTACTTTTTCACATGAAATCATAAAACCCTATAACATGTGATTGTTGTTTGGACTGCTTTTCATGAGAAATTTTGAAACCGTAAAATATGAGATTGTTATTTGGACTGCTTTTCATGCGAAATTTTGAAACCGTAAAATATGAGATTGTTGTTTGGACTGCTTTTCATGCGAAATTTTGAAACCGTAAAATATAAGATTGTTGTTTGGACTGCTTTTCATGTAACCCTAAAATCGATTATTTGTTTCTCATATGGATTGTTGCTTGTTTATATTAATATGAATTTATGAAATACTCATATATGATTAACATGAAAATCGAATATGAATGCATGATCACCTTAATATTTCTCTAAAATAAAATCGATCACGTCCTAACATAATTAAATATTAGTTTTAATGTTTTCACTTTATGTTTATATATAGCTTTTAAGCTTTGTGTTTTTATTTAATTATATTTTGTGTTTGCAGAATTTCTTGACTTCTTAAATGACTTCGAGTAACAACGATAATCTTTTGAGGCAATGGATGTATGCAAGAACGGATCCAACAACCAATCTAGTCTATGATGCATTCCTAGATGGATTGAAAGAGTTCATGATTGTTGCTATGCTTTGCAATTTGAGGAACTCATTGAGATTAAAAAGCATAGTTTAATTGTTTTATTAAAAGTATCGTACCTTATTTTATAAGTTAACCATCACCATGCATGTACATTTAAAGTGATTATCATTCCCTTGCACCGTACATAATTTTCTGTAATTGAATTTTCTTTTTATTTTAAAATAGAAGTAATAAGTATGCATATTATGATTCCAAAAAGAGAATGTTATTTTATTTATTTGACTGTATAGGGAAATAACATATTACATGCATTCATATATTTGGGTATTCAAGAATTTATAGTGAAGACATCTTCCTTTTTTGTAATCGTTGTTGACAGTGTGTCATATTATTTTCCTAAAAGTTAAAAGAGCATATAATAAAATTAGGATAAGGAATGTTGAATTATATTTAATTCTCGTATACTTTTCTCATATTGAGAAGTGTTGAAATGAGTCTAAATTTTAATTAGTTGACTCAGCCTGACTGTAAAAGGAAATAATCCAATTTTGTTTCAACTAGTTTACAAAATGCCCTAAATGTAACTTTGTTGGGCCAATATAACATACAAGCTCAGTGGTGGCACTGAGTGAAAGATTATGGAAACAGAGAAGACTATTACTAGTAGAGTTGTTGTAGAAAATATTACACCTGTTCAAAATTAGATAAATAATCAGTATGACCCATTCTATGAAATACATACATGGGATGTAAGATAGAAATAAAGAAGTGGGAGATAAATGACAAGCTTTTAATGTTTTATATTTAATTTAGCAAATCTTAAGCATGTTTAGTTCGTTCCGCTAATTATCATTCAGTTGTTTCTTCATTCCATTAAACATACATCTTGAGCCTTATATAAATCAAGTCAATTTTAGTATCAAAAAATCAATTCATCTTTTGTTTTCTAAAGAGGAAAAAACATCTAGTCAAGTAGTGCAAAATATTTCATACCAAGTGCGACAAATGATAAACATGAAAACAATTAATGGTAAAAAATCCAATGGAATAAGAAATGAATAAAACTTATTTGCTAATATTTTTTAGCAACTTGAAATTTTATCAAACGTTTCCAATATTAATTGACTTGAAAACAACCAAACTAATAAAGCATTCAGTGTCGTATCTCCAAGAGATGCCTCGTCGACACTCATAGGATCAAGATCCATCTCATTCTTGAAAAACATAATTTTCTTACCACTATATGAAACCATTTCATCAATGTTGGTTAGAGAAAGATCAGTAAGTTCACAACCACAGTTGAGTTCAAACATGAGATGATCCATCTCAAATTCCTCGATAGCCTTCCGAATATTGGCTATTTTCCTCTCAATCTTTTGGATATTTTCCTGGATGAAATACTATAGATCAAAGGCCACCTTGATCCTTCCATGTTCGGTTAAAGAGTAGTAATTCTTTGTGAGTGATTAGGCCTCTTGGGTGGATGGCCATAACACAACTTGATCTTAGTCGTGATCAGTTTCAGATCCATATCTTTTAGCATTCTCATGTTATTTCGATTCATTGCTTAATTATACTCACATAAATGGATCTGAAAACTTAGCACGTGGTGTTTGATCACGAGGAAGATCTGGCAGTGGTGTGATAACATATATTTTGTGCATCATTTCCATGTCTAGATCTCTATTTCTTAGGATTTCTAGTCTCTTTTCATTATATTTCACATCTAGGATCTTTAGCATTGGCATTTGCATATCATCTGCATTTTAGAGCAAAAACAGGCACACTCGAACACTACAAAGCATGGACCCGATCGAGTGTATCCAACCCGACCAGGCAAGCACGATCAAGCACCCGGACTCAAAGGAGGAAGCTAGACTCGGACGAGCCAAGAGAGGACCCGAACGAGCCCAACATGAACCCGATCGAGCTCTCTTCAAACCGACTTTGTAATTTGTCTTTTTGTGATTTAGGGCTTCCTGCCCTTAGTATAAATAGACCACTTGGGTCATTTAGCCAAAAATCGAGTTTTAATTAGGGTTTTTCTCTGTAGCCACTAATCATTTCCAGAAACTTGTAATCTTTATATCTTTTGATCTATTGAGTTTTTAGAGTTGCTTCTTTATAATATTTTGCTCCTTAGATCATTATCTATCTAGTTATGCAAGATTCAAAGATTTCTGGGTTTATGTTCTTCATGATGAACTCCAGATCTGAGTAGTTTTCTGGGTTTAGAGGATGGGTTAGATGATGAGGAATCTTAGTTTCTAGGGATGCTTAAGTATAGATTCAGGTAGATACCTTCTGGATTTGGAGATTTAATTGCTAGTCTTTGCATTAACCATGTGGGATTAGATCTTAGACATTCTAGCACTCAAAAAGTGTTCAATGGAATGTCTGATCAACTAATGCCAGAGATCTATTTACTTACCCAAGAGATTGGCTGTTAAGGAGTAGATTGACATTAATGAGCTTGTTCTTTATGCCTATTTATAGTATGTTTCATCAATGAAAGTTGAGATTAGGAAGTGCTATAGATCTGATAATCCTTGCCAAGAGATTGGATTGATTAGGTTAAGTGGTTCATTGTCTAGGATTAGATCTGTTTGAGCATGTTAAGCATCCCAAAGAGATTAAGAGGATTCATCACCCTATTAGCCCATCCTCAAGACCTTCCATTATCTGATTGTTTACTTGCTTCATTTCTGCTTTCAATATAGCTTCTGTAGTTCTTGCATTCTTAGTTTCATTTCAGTAGTATCCTTAGATCCTTTAGCTTATCCTCAATACTGTTCATAGATCTTTTAGTTTATCATCTGTAGTTTATTTTTATGCATTTGAGTTCTAAATCCCAAACTTTAACTGCTTGGCTTGACTTGATTAGTTCTGCTATATCTTGATTGATTGCAATACATCCATTTGGATCGATAACCTCTTGTGCTACATCGCATTGGGGAATTGAACTCCAAGACCACAAAAACGCTTGTTTCAATGCTTGTTTCATGGTGCTTTGACCGACCATGAAAGGAATAAGAAGACCGTTGATCTAGAGTCATTCATCCAAGCCAATATCAAAAAGATTGAGAAGAAAATAGTTGATATTCGGAAGGTTATTAAGGAGTTGCAGATGGGTCATCTTATGTTCAAACTCAATCGTGGTCGTGTACTTGCTGATCTTTACCTAACCGAGATTGCTAATCTGCTATCATATATTGGTAAGAATTTTATGTCATTGAGTTATGAGATAGATATTGATCTTATAAGTGTGGACGAGGCATCTTCTGGTTATGCGACTCTGAGGGCTTCCAATATTCCATTGATGGGAGGGCTAGAAATAGTTCTAACTTGATGGAAACTAAAATTTTCTACTATTATAATTAGGGGGTCTCAGTTAGACTGAAATTCACCTAAAGATGGAACCATCTAATTTTGGTGGAGGGCCCACCTCTTTTAGTGGGCCTCACATCCTCTCACTAGGCTTGTGAACCCATCCATATCTGACGGTCGGTTTGCTACGTCCGGGAGGCTTAAAGACTTGTTTACCGACCCTACAAATCACCACATGATATTTTCTTGTGTTTTAGCCTCACTCACACAGTTTCGACAACCACTTCCCGGAAGGTCACCCATCATTTGACTACTCCAGCATAGCACACTTAACTCTGGAGTTGTTTCAGGACCCTTGACCAAAAAAAGAAGTACACTTTGGTGACATAGATGGCCAAATTACTTCATTTTAAACTCTTTCGCAAACATGGGTCGCACAATCCCATTTTTAATGGTCATCCATTTGTAATGTATAGAAGAAGATCTCAAATCGAGAAAAAACTAAAAGCTAAATCTTTAACATTAATTATTTTTTGTATAATCAACCTATATATACAAAAATATTTATGGTACTGTAAGCTTATTAAATAATTATGTATGAAACATAGGAAACATTACAGTTTGACACCCCCAATACCCAAATCTAACTAATATATAAACCGGTCAATTTAACTGATTAATACCGATTTTAATTTACTGACGTTCCTAATGTACGAGTGTTTAAACCTTACTAACAAAAAAAAATCAACTCAATTCCTACAGCTAAAATATAGAACTTATTGTGAGAGTGAGACCCAAATAATTAATCTACTGTAATATGTGTATATATTTATATCTTCGCCGCAACCTGTGGTCGTTACGACCATGGAACCATCATCCACCATCGTTGAGCTCGAAGCTGACTACCATCGTTCGTGGTCGTTGTTGTGTTATTCATCAAAAGAAAGCACATAAGCGTAGTTAATTGTTACGTCTCCAACGTTCAACACTAGCTTCGATTAGGTAATTAGGACACTTAGTGATGAGATTCCATTCACCTCTTATCAGTCTAGGAAAAATCGACGATGGGTACTCATAGAGTAAGTTGCACGGAAGCCGTCTGAGCCTTTACCGTCACTGGTAAAGGTACACCCTAACCGCCAGTTGCATTGTTTGTTGCGGCAAGAATGTTCCGTTTCAGTAAAAAAACATGAAACCCTAAACTGTTTCTGTACTGTTTTCTTGTGCTGCAAGTTTCAGATAATTTCCATTGGTTTTCAACCTTTCTCTTCCGGTTCTCAGTCCATTTCAAAGTCAGGTGAGGATGTTATTTACGGATATGTCTCTTATCTAATCTCTTTTCCTCCATCTATTCTCTTTTCGATCTGATCTACTATGATTCATGATGGTTCTGGTGCAGCAAAAGTCCGTTTACTTGGGACTTTGTGTTTTTATACTGTATTTTAATGTCAAGTTTCTCATAATGCAACTTATTTATATACAGTAGCAGGGTTACTATATATTATATGGGTGTGTAGGACTTTTAGTATATTATGAAAATTTAATAGGACACGTTGGATGCCTGGACAACAATATAATATATATCGATATTGTCCGGAAGGATACACTGAATAGGGTCACACATAAGTGCTATGGCAACGTCATCGTCTGTGTATGTAAGTTAGTGTTACGAACACTTTAAGACAAAAAAAATATACTTATTTTTATGAATGAAACATTAAGGGGGTGTTATTGGTTTGTAAGTTATATGGTGTTTTCAAGATTTTAGAAGTAAGGTATAATCTGTTGTTATTCAATCAACATTTTACTAAACTCTTTTAAAGTTTGGTGTTATTAGTTATTGATTTCTAAAATGTTATTGAAAATCTTAACAAATATGGGATTATTGGATTCAGAGTTTTACAATGTCATTAAAAGCTCTGTGTTATTCAATTAAAACAAAAGAATCTCTTACTCTTAATGAATTTAAATTTTACGTTATTGGTTTATGATTTTTAAACTCTTTTCTTTACAAAATAAAGTCATGAAAAATATCTTCTAAATACAGAGATTGTTTGACAGACTTTACAAGACTAGAGAAAAACTAATCAACAAGATTACAGAAAATTATCAAGCAGTCTTTTAAACTCTCAAACAATCATACAATCTATGATTTTATTAGAGTCATCTAATTTCCTTATAAATTAGAATCCAATAACACCCACTAAGTATTTTAATTAGCTGAATTTCTTCCCTTTTACCCTTTCCGATGCTTTTTATTGTTGGCATACCAATATGCATTTATTTTTATTATTAAATTCAAGAGATCATTGGTAAAATAATACATTTTTAAAATATAATAAGATGTTAGTACATTCACTATTCAAATTTAGAAAACTAATACTCTTGAGCACACAGAATATAGATTAATTACAATGGAGGTATTGTACAAAAATAATAGAAAATCTACATGAAAAGATGGTAATTAATAACGTAGAGGAGAAAACAAAGAATAATTAGATACAATATCAAGAAACGGTATCCACACGCAAAAAACAAAAAATCTTACTTTTATAAAGTTGCCTAAAAATCCATATTCAACATTATTTGACTCAAAACATTTGGAGATAGTTTCAAATTTATTACTTTCCTAATATATTATCCATTTTTCCTATATATAAGAACACCATGATTCTCCTTTTCTATACACATACAAAAGAAAAGAAAAGAAAAAACATAAAAAAATGGGGGAGAAAAAGAGTGACCTTGAACAGGGCCAACCAAAGAGTGAGGAGCCGACATTAAGAAGAGGCTTGTTGGACTCATCAAGAAAACGAATGAGCTCACGATTCTTTGCGACGTGAGAGCTTGTCTCGTCGTGTTTGATCGCAAGGCAAATCAGGTCGAGGTGTGGCCATCTACCCAAGAGGCGAAAACACTGACAGAGAGTTATTACTCTTTGACCGAGCTTGAAAGGAACAAGAAGGCCGTTGATTCAAAGTCATTAATTCAGGCCAATTTTCAAAAGATTGAGAAGAAAATAGCCGATACTCGGAAGGATATCGAGGAGTTGGAGATGGATCATCTCATTTTCGAACTCAAGTGTGGTCGTGAACTTGATGATCTTTCCCTAACCGAGATTTATAAGTTGCTATCTTATACTGGTACAAAATTTATGACTGTCGATGAGGCGATCCTGAGGGCTTTCAGTGTTCCATTTGTTGGGAGGGCCGGGAATGATTCTGACGTTTTGGAAACTGATATTGTCTATTGTTATGATAATCAGGGGGTCTCTGGTGAGACTTATTTACCTAAACAGGTTGCTGAATTTGACCTAAACATGTAACCCTCTAATAGTGGTGAAGAATACTTGGAGGAGAGAGCAGCAAGGGTGCATGTTGTGCTGAAGAGTGAAGATGATGTCGAGCCGGTATGACTTGAAGGTTGCAACCTGAGAGCGGGGGAGGTGGTGAGACTTCCTGGATACCGTAGTCTAAGGCTGAGGCCTGAGGACGAGCCGGTATGATTCATGGGTTGCGACCTATGGACGGGGGAGTTGGGTGTGTATGACCAAATAGGGTCTAGAACGTGAGTATATTGATTAGATAGGAGCCTCGGTGAGGTCAGTTGTGTACTGACGGTTGTGTGGAAGGATTCGAGGACGAATCCTAGTTAGTGGGGGAGAATTGTAACGCCCGTGTCCCGTTTTGGGGGGTGTCGATCGACAACACTGAGGGGTGTCGGTCGACACTAATAATTATTTCGGTTTGGTTGGTTCGATTTTTAATTGCGTTATGATCGGGGATGGTTAGGGCTTAAACCTAGGTCGCATTTAAAAGTGAAGAAGTCGTGTTTTGCTCTTTGGGGAGCCGCTTTTAGAAGTTAACAAAGAGCAGAGAGTGTGAGTTGATCTTTGGTGCCTTTTGTGAGTCTTTTGGTGGTGTTTGGTGGCTGATCTTGGTGGTTTAAGGCTAGTAGAGGCTAGATCCGTGCTGTGTGGTGTTAGAGGAAGCAGATCCTTCCTTGTTCTTCCCTAGTTTCGTTGCTGTTCTCTCTTGTTGAAGGTGAGTGCATGACCAGGCTTATCTAAGCATGTTTGATCATTGTTTTGGGTGTTTGATGATTGTTCTGATTGATTTGTTTGCTTGTTTGGCTGTTTATATTT
This sequence comes from Capsella bursa-pastoris, assembly GCA_036452645.1. Lineage (NCBI taxonomy): Eukaryota > Viridiplantae > Streptophyta > Magnoliopsida > Brassicales > Brassicaceae > Capsella > Capsella bursa-pastoris. Next base: position 9,596,163 of record CP144192.1, read on the forward strand.
TGAATGATGTTTGTGGAAACCCTTGGAGACTCGCTCATATCATGGAGGTGATTTGGGGAGGAGATCTAGTGAGAAACATTAGTTGGAGCGACTGCTGAGCGTCGGTGTTGATCGACACCAGTGGTGGGTGTCGCTCGACGCTAATGTTTTGTCCCACGAGGATAGCTACGACTCGCGACGGGAGTGTCGAGCCTGGTGTCGACCGCGAGGGTCGACAGCGAGTGTCGATCGACACCAGTGGTGGGTGTCGATCGACACTGGGGTGCAGGCTCCTGTCGGGCCTGAGGTGCAGTTTCTGTTGGGCCTGGTGTGCAGCCCGTTGGGCTGGGTGTGCAGCCCGTTGCTGGGGTTGTGCAGCCTGAGGGGGTAGGTGCAGTTGTCGAGCAGCCGTACTACCTGCGGATGTTGGAGCAGCTACAGCGGTTCGGAATGTCTTTGTTCTCCGGAGGTTCCGACCCGACTATAGTGGATGAGTGGCGGGTGCGGTTGGAGGGTTACTTCCAGCCGATGAGGTGCCCGGAGGCGTATCGGGTGGACCTGGCGGCCCATTACTTGGCCGGTGATGCACATTTGTGGTGGCGGAGTGTGCTGGCGAAAAGGGAGCAGGGAGTGACGGTGTGGGGGGATTTCTTGCCAGAGTTTAATGCCAAGTATTTCCCAGCGGAGGCACTGAACCGGATGGAGTCGCAGTTCTTGGCGTTGACTCAGGGAGAGCGGTCAGTGCGGGAGTACGACTCAGAGTTTAGCCAACTCTTGGTGTACTCGGGTCGTGCGGGGGATCTTGAGCAGATGTATGTGCGTCGGTTCATGAAGGGTCTCAGCCACGACATGAGGGTGCGGTGTAAGGTGCGAGCCTATGCATCGCGTGTGGAACTGGTAGGGATCGAGGACGAGTTGAGGAGTCACGGGGTGATTACTAGTCCGTCGGTGCAGCCGGAGAAGACCCAGCCGCAGTCGGTCCCGAGCAGAGGTGGCAAACCTGCTGAGGGACAGAAGAGGAAGTGGGATGACACTTCCAGGGCGAGTCAGGGTGATCGGAGGTGCTTCAAGTGTGGGAGCACGGATCACAGGGTGGCGAGTTGTCCGAAGACGGGACACATCAAGACGAGGTGTCCTAAGTTGCAGCAGATGGCGGTAGCAGCGGTGCAGCCGGTGATGCAGCCAGTGGTGCAGCAGTGGGTGCAGCCAGGATTGCAGCTGCGAGGGCAGTCTTTGGCACAGTTGGGAGCACCACCGCTGGCACAGATCGAGGGATCGCGGGGGTACACGACCGTGGAGACAGGAGAGCCAAGCACTGGACAGCCGATCACAGGTTTAATTCTAAGACTCCATCTGTTTTCTTCTATTGTTTTAGAATTCGTGTTGTGTTCCTGTTATTTAATCATTTTATTAAGAGTATCGTACCACCATTGGAATGTAGGTACAATTAGAGTGATTATCATTTTCATGCACCATACATAATTTTCTTTCTTTTATGTTTTATTAGAATATTCTTTTTAATTTAAATTAGATTAATAAGTATGACTATTATGCATGCATATCTTTGGGTATTCAAAAATTTAAAGAGAAGATATATCTCCCTTTTTTGTTTAAATTGTTGTTGACAGCGTGTCATGCTATTTTCGTAAAAGTTAATAGAGCATATTATAAAATTTGGATAATTCATGTTAAATTTTATTCAATCCTCATATACTTTCCTCATATCCTCGTATAGTTTCCTCATATTTGATAAGCCGATTCAGCCTCACATTTAAATTTGATAAGCCGATTCATTTTGAATTATAAAAGCAAAGGTTATCATCCAAAATGTACTTAAAAATGTTAATATAGATATCGAATACGAGTCCAGTTAATTTTTTCAGAACTTTTAGTATAATACGCAAACAAATGTAAGCTAACATAACCCTCCCCTTTTTTAATTTTTATATATAGAGTGACGTTAGACACCACACATAAATTCTAAGAACAAAGAAAATAGAAGATTTTGTCCTTACGGTTTTCTGTGCGAGATATATTTTATCTATTAAAAAAAATAGACATGTTCTCATAAACTCTGTACTTTATTCATTTATTTTACCAGAAAGGACAATTTGAAAATTTGTTATTTTAATTGTACATTTATTTTCTTACATTGCTTGCAACAAGACTGAAAATGGAATACACCAAAAATGTATATGACATCATTTGAACGAAGATTAAATAAATGTGTATAACATCCTCAGCCCATGAAAATAAAAGTTCTCCGAATCATCCCAAGAAGAAATAAATATCCTAATTCCCTCCCAAATATGTTATGCCACAAATCCTTAGTACCCATTTTACTTTCAAGAAAGTGTTCAACCCTAAATCCACAATCTCTTTGGTTCCAAGTCTTTTCTATCATTTCCACTTTTTACGTGCATGTACATATGTATATATAGTGTATATATCTCACTCTGCCTCTAGCCATTCCTTATCATCACAAATTCAAAACAATAAGCAGCATAAAGCCATCTTGTTTTCAAGCCTCCATCACTATCATTCTTTGATCAAGAGTTGTAGTTGCATTGCCTTCTCGTTGGATCGTGGGAGAAATTTTTTAACCTCACGTCTTCACCATTAAACATAGGTTTCAATTAGGTAAGACAAATCTATCATAGATATCGTTTATTTGATCGGCTCAAATTTGCCCTGAGCTACTCTCTCAATTAAGAGATCACTGTAGTACTTAGGGATCGAATCCACAGAGACTCAACAATTACACAATAAATATTCGGTATTAAAATTAAGCTAAGCAAGCAAGGTTTTAATATTAAAATCAGCAACTTTGGTACTAATGCTAGAAGCTAAATTCTCGATCAGCTTGGTGGCTTGAGCTGGAGACCTTGTGTTGTAGTTACCGTTGCTAGCAGCATCTAAAGCCATATGGTACCTGCAATCCAATCCTCTGTAGAAAATGCCCAAAAGCTGAAATTTGTTGTACCCATGGTGTGGACAATCTCTCTGATACCCCTTGAAACGCACCCAAGCAGCCTTGAATGTCTCTGAGATTCTTTGAGAGAAAGTAGAAATCTTGTTCCTCAGATCCTTGGACCTTGTATCATCATAAAAGTTGTTCAAGAATGCAACTTTCACATCCTCCCAGCACGTAAGAGATGCAGGCTTCAACTCTTTGAGCCAGGATAGTGCTTCTCCAGCTAAAGAGTGCTGGAAAAGCTTGCAGAGCAGAAAATCTGAAGATACACCATCAGCTTTGATGCTAGATATGGTCCATCAAATGCTCATGAGTGTGGCCATGGAAAGGGTGTTGTCCTACAAGAGTGTAGTACCCAGGCTTCAATTCAAAATTGTTCCTCTGAAATGCAGGAGGACGTATAGCAGAGCGGTTAGAATAAAACAGAGCAGGCCTGTTGTATTCTCCAAGTGTACGGTTCTCATCCTCTGCATCAGCATTCATTGCCAATTGTGCATTGTCTGCTGCGGTTGGTGTCGATCGACAGCGACTGGTTCAGGAATTACAGTCCCGTCAGCATTCAGCTTCTGCCCTTGTGCATTTCTCACATGGCCATCTCCATCTCTGAGAGTACCCTCAGCATCTTGAATCAGAATCACTGGTGGTGCCATTGCTGCCTTTTTCTTAGCTTTGCGAATTCCTCTTTCTAAACTCGCTATTTCTGAACCGTTGAGATCAACTAACTCTTTGTTCTGCTGGCTTCGGGTATTAGGCATAAACCTGAAACACCAAAAAGAAAAGAGAAAAGAAAAGCGTAAGTAACAAAATAAAATAAAAAAACTTAAACTAAACTTTGTAACCTTAATCAAATGGTAATCAAAATTAAGTCCCCGGCAGCGGGGCCAAAATTTGATCGGCTCAAATTTGCCCTGAGCTACTCTCTCAATTAAGAGATCACTGTAGCACTTAGGGATCGAATCCACAGAGACTCAACAATTACACAATAAATATTCCATTGAATATGTCCTTATTGGCTGTTGATTTCATGGTTTGTACTGTAATATTTGGATTTATAGTGGAGAAGAGGACTAAAGAAACAGTTTCAAATGGCGTTTTTGGTAATCTTTTTCCCGTTGGATCTGTAGAAACCTCATGACGGTTTTTGTGTCGTTCAATAGATCTCGCTGCCAATAAAAGTAGCAATCAACAATTTTTTATTACGAGGTAAACTCCACCCGCAAATCGAGTTACAAGTTAGCTAAAAGTCAAACTTTATGAACTAACTATCAGATTCCATATTCGAGTTGGACTTTTGGAGAGGATATTCTGGTTATCTCTGATTATTCAAGGACAAGTAGACGGTGGTTACTGATAGCGAGAGTGTCAAGGAAGCCGCCGGAGCCTTCAAAGTCACCAGAAAAGGTAGAACTTAGCTTCCACGTGGATTGCTTGTTCGGAAAGAACACTCTGTTTTAGTCAAAACCCATCAACCCTAATTTATCTTTGTATTAATTACTTGTACTGCAAGTTTCAGATTGTTTCAAGCCGTTTTCAGCTTTTATCTTCCAGTCCAAAGTCAGGTGAGGGTGTGATCTCCAGAACTTTGATTATAAGTCCTACTCTTATACTTTATGAATCTATTGTGTAGGATTAGATTTGCTTGTGAACTAGTCTTGTCTTGATAATTAGGAATTGATAATTTGATGACTGATGAATTTTGTAAAGTGATTGAGATAATTTCTTAGGAAAGACTAGTTTAAGATGTATGATATATGTGAAATGAGATTACCATCCCTAGGGATGATGAAAGAGGAAATGGTCTGCATTGAATTGATTCTTCGTAGCTCAATTAAAGGTTGACGAGCCTAGTGGAATAAGATAGGTGACAAGGTCATGAGAGATGATCGAACCTGGTAATGATGTCGAGATCTTGCTTATGGCAAGATGTATTTGTGTGTTCTAGCTCAGCACAGTATTGCAGTCTAGTTAACTGTTGTGATTTTTTTCTATGTGATTGATGAGTGTGGTTTGAAGGTAATTTCTTTCTTCGTTTTCCCAGTGGGTGGAAAGGATTCTCTCACTGAGTAATTCGTTACCCACCCCTTTTTTCCTTTTTCCTTAGGTAAAAGTGAGAATCTTGAGTAGCTGCGCAAGCCTGTCTCATTACTAGTGTTTTTCCGGAACTTATTTTTAAAACTATTTAGGGTATTTTACGGAATAATTAAGACAAGTTCGTTTAAAGGTATTTAATAAGGGAACGTTTTTCTTATAAAGTATGAGGAAGTAAGATAGATGAAAGGTCGAATAAGGCAAGTAGCACGCTGACTCATTTGTTCAGAGAGACTGTAACGCCCCGACCACCATCTTTCTAGCGGACCCAATGTTCACCACCAGCTCATGGACCCACCTCTCTTAATGGAACTCACGTCCTCTCACTAGGCCCATGAGCCCATTAATATCCAACTACTGGTTTGCTATGTCCGAGAGGCTCAAGGACAAGAAGTATCGAGACAATGGTAATGGAAGTAGTATCGAGACAATGTCCTAGTCTTCGCAGGCTGTTTCCAAATGTTTGTTCCTAATTTTCTCTAAATCTTGTTTAGGTCAAATCTACTTTCTCTATAATCATCTTAATAAAAAAAAATAAAAAAATTATTCCTTTCTCTTCATTTTTTGTATAGACAAAAGCGTATTATACATTAAACTTAACAATCATATGAAGCACGAGTACTTCTATTTGGTGACCATCCCCGTACCAGGTACCTTTTGGAAACGGAAACTCTATACGGGCTCTATGGGGAAGTCCTTAGATGTTTGTAGGAAAATAACATTGAATATTTGATATATGCATCGATTTCATTTCATTTATAGCACTCTTATGATATGCATATTTTCTTTGACATTCTTCTACATTATAAATGCTTTTTCCCTCTTTTTTTACTTGTTTCGATTAGTTTGTCTAATCACTTCTCACTCTAGGTTCATTTCTTATATTTTTATTGAGGCACCATGTTGTACCCATAGGATCTATATTTTTATTCTTCCGTTTTCCGTACCCTTTTCTAGTTCTCGGACCCATTTTAGTGCTACTACATGTTTATGATAAATTCATCTTTAGTTGACGATGGAAGAAACAATAAATGATCTCATGAGATTTTAAGGGTTATCAGATTGTGAAAATAAGAAAGAAACATAACCACATGGATCTATCATATTGTGATAGGATTGTCACCATGAATAATAAGATCATATTATCACCCATCTAGCTGGACTCATATTTGCTTGAATGTATGGAGAACAAAAAGCTACGTTATCACACATAAGACTCTAGAACTCGCTTACTGATAAGATTTTAAAGAAAACTTAATCAAGCTTTGAAATATACTAAAAGTTAACCTAAATCCCACAAAATTTTAAACTCAACCAAAATTATATAAAATCCATAATTCAATGCATTCCCCTTTCACATTTTGAAAACATGCTTTTGCTATATTTTACCCTTCAAAATATATTTTAAAAGCGATTATGCTATATAGCGAGTTAAAAAAAATACCTAGAAACACATGATTAAATACTAAAACATATTTAGCTTTTTATATTTATTTTAGAAAATCTTAGGCATGATTCAGTTCGTTCTACTAGTTTATGTTATGTTATTTCATCATTCCATAAAACATACCACTTGGGCCTTATGTAAATTCAAGTCAATTTTAGTGTCCGAAAAATATATTAATTCTTTTGTTTTCGAAAGAGGAAAAAAAGTTAGTCAAGTCAAAAAAAAATTTCCATACCAAGTGTGAAAAATGATAACATGAAAGCTATTAATGGTTAAAAATAAAATGGAATAAGAAATGAACAAAACTAATTTGCTAATATTTTCAGCCAACTTGGAAGCTTATCAAACGTTCCCATTATTAATTGACTTGCAAAAAACCAAACTAACTAAGCCCTCATGGTTGGATCTCCATGGGATGCCTCTTCAACACTCATAGGATCAAGATCCATCTCATTCTTGAAAGAGATTAATTTCTTACCACTCTATGAAAGCAATTTATCAATCTTAGTTAGGGAAAGATCAGCAAGTTCACAACCACGGTTGAATTTGAACATGAGATGATCCATCTCCAATTCCTTGATAGCCTTCCGAGTATAGGCTATTTTCCTCTCAATCTTTTGGATATTGTCCTGGATGAATGACTCTGGATCAACAGTCTTCTTCATCCTTTCATGCTTGTTGAAAGAGTAGTAATTCTCTGACCGAGCATGAAAGAAAAAGAAGGCCGCTGCTCTGGAGTCATTCATCCAGACCAATATAAAAAAAGATTGAGAATAAGATAGCTGCTATTTGGAAGGCTATCAAGGAGTTGGAGATTGGTCATCTCATGTTTGAACTCAACTGTGGTCTTAAACTTCCTCTTCTTTCCCTAACCTAGATTGATAAATTGTTATCATATACTGGTAAAAAAATTATGTCTTTAAAAAATAAGATGGACCTTGATCCTATTAGTATCGACAAGCAACTCCTAGAAATGTGACCCTGGGGACTTCCAGTGTCAATTATTAACTTACTACTTAATTGAATCGTGTAATTTATTTCATCGTTCAGACTCAGAACCGAAATTTTTTATTAAGTTACAATAATTATTAGTTTATCGAATATTAATTTATACAGATTTTACTGTATATTTATATTTTTACTGTACAGATTTTACTGTACTAATAAAAAGAGTTATCTGAAGTTGTGTCACGTGTAAGGCACGTCAGCACTACATGTCACGTGTCATATGGCAAAGATCGTGAGGTCTCGATATTTGATTAATATGTTGTCTTAACTTGTATGTTGGTGTTTCAAACTATAGAAAATACGTAATATTCAGTAAAATTAGGTAGCTCAACAAAGCAACCTACTACATTTTTATGTAGAACATCGATGGAGAATCGGAGCTTCTCCAGTAACATAGACCAAACAGTCATTTCTCTTTTTTCTTTGTTTCGTTAGTTTGATTGTTTGCAAGTTATTTAATATTGGGAACGTTTTAACAAACTTCCAAATTGCTGGAAAATATTAGCAAATATATTTTATTCATTGAAAATAGGCTTGTATGTTAAATATATATAACGGCTTATATGTAAGACCAACCCAACAAAGCTTAAAATAGGGTATATATTTTATTCATTGAAAATAGGCTTGTATGTTAAATAGATATAACTAATATTAGCAACTTCCAAATACATATAATGGCTTGTATGTTGAATCGGCCGAACAAAGCTACAATCATGGTATTTTGTAAACTAGTTGAAATAGACCAGCCTAAAAGGGGTAATTTGCTTTTTAAAGTTAGGCTGAATCGGCTTAATAAAATTTGACTCATTTCAACACTTCTTAATATGAAGAAAGTATATGAGGATTAAATAAAATTTAAAATTCCTTATACTAATTTTCAAAAAGAGTCATACTTATCACTTCTATTTAGATTTTTAAAAATTTAATAAAATAATTTATGAGAAAGAAAATTATGTACAATGCATGGGAATGATTATTACTCTATTTGTACATCCATGCTAATGGTTAACTTATAAAGGAAGGTACAATAGTTTTTTAAAAATAACTAAACTCTGCTTTTCAGGATAAGTTCTTCAAATTGCAAAGAATAGTAAAGAAAAAAATATTTAATTAAAATTAACTTAACATGACAAGCCATTATTACACGCCTTTAACACAAACCAAGAGACATGAAAAACTTAACAAAAACATTGAAAACTAGAGATATTAAACGAGCAAGAAACAACGATAATAGAAAAGAGCAAAATTATTTGGACAAAATAATTCAAGACACATGAATTATCATGTAAACATCGACGGCAGCTACACTTGGCATTGTCTTCACTCTACCACACCACTAGCACCCTTGTTGCTCTCTCATTTAGAGATCCTCCCCCTATCCCAAATCTTCTTCACCAATATCAGATGGTTCCATGTTTAGGTTAATTTCAGCGACCATTTTAGGTAAACGAGTCTCACCTAAGACCCCAGAAATATAATGATGATAGACAGTTTCAGTTCCATCACGTCAGAAGTAATCCCGACCAACCCATCAGATGGAACATTGGAAGCTCTCAAGGTCGCATGACCAGGAGATGCCTCGTCTATCGACATTTATAGGATCAAAGTCCATCGCATTCTGAAAGAAATAATTTTCTTCCCAGTATATGATAGCAATTTATCAATCTCGGTTAGGTAAAGATCAGCAAGTCACGACCTCGGTTGAGTTTGAAAATTATGTATTTCAAGAGTGATATAGATCTTGATCCTACGAGTTTTGACGAGGCATCTCTTGGAGGGCTTCGTTAGTTTGGTTGTTTGCAAGTCAATAAATAATGGGAACTATTGATAAACTTACAAGTTGCTGGAAAATATTAGCAAATATGTTTTATTCATTTCTTATTCCAATGCATTTCTTACCATTAATAGCTTTCATGTTTATCATTTGTCACACTTTGTATGGCATATTTTGTATGACTTGACTATCTTTTATTTCCTCTTTAGAAAATAAAAGAAGAATTGATATTTCGGGTATTAAAATTTACTTGATTTTCACAAGACCGCCCAAGTGGTATTTTTAATAGAAAGATAAAATAACTAAATGATAATTAGAAGAACGAACTGAACATGCTTAAGATTTGATAAACTAAATATAAAACACTAAAAAAATTTTTAGTAGATTAAGCATGTGTTTCTAAGTATTTATCTTTTTACACGCTAGTGGTATATAGCGAAATCACTTAAGAAAAATATTTTGAATGGTAAAATATAACACAATCTTGTTTTTAAAATGTGAAAAGTTGAATGTTTTGTGACATTATATAACTATCTTGGAGTTTAACATTTTTGTGGAATTTAGGATAATGTTTAGGATATTTCAAAGATTTATTAGGTTTTCTTTAAAACCTTATCATTAAGAGAGTATTGGAGTTGATTGTGTGGTAACGTAGTTTTTTTTGTTCCAGAGACATTTAAGAAAATACGAGTCCAGTTAGATCGGTAATAATATGATCTTATTGTCCATTGTGACAATCCTTAGTGGTTATATTTCTTTCTTATTGTCACAATCTGATCATTGGCTTATAAACCCATGAGATATTTTCTTGTTGTTCCTTTGTCAACTGAAGATGAATTTATCATACTCATTTTTAGTAACACTAAAATGAGTACGGAAACTAGAATAGGGTATGGAAATGGGGACAGAAAACAGCTTGAAAATTCAACGTTATTTTCCTCCAAGGACGTTTTGAATTAAATAGATTTGTCTTCATATCCGTAAAACTCACAAGCTGAAACCAAGAAACAAGTATCAGTAGCAATAACAAATGCATTATCTCCCAAGGACTTAACCTCAACAATTTTTCCGATCTTCTCATCAAACCTATAAATCTTGAATTTAAGAAAAAAAAATGAAGCCGAGTAAAAACCCCTCCATTTCTTTATTTTTATCTTATATCACATGTATTCCACATAGTTTGTCCAACTTATTATTTCTTTAATTTTGAACATGTGTCATATTTTCTACAACAGCTCTGCTAGTAATGCTCTTGTCTAATGCCCTAATCTCTCACCTAGTGCCACCACCAAGTTTGTATGTTAAATGGGCCCAACAAAGTTACAATAAGGGTATTTTGTAAACTAGTTGCAATATACCTACCTGTATTGGGTAATTTGCTTTTTAAGGTAAGGCTGGATCGGCTTATTAGCACTTCTCGATATGATAAAAGTATAAGAAGATTAAATATAAATTAACATACCTTACCCTAATATTATTATATGCACCGTTAAATTTTAAGAAAATAATATGACACGTTATCAATAAAATGATATTATCAAAAAGGAAGATATGTCTTCTCTTTAAATTGTTGAATACCCAAAGATATGCATGCATGTAATATGATTTTTGTTTCCAATGCAGTCAAATAAATAAAATAACATCCCATTTATCGTATCATAATAGTCATCGTTGTTAGTTATATTTAAATTAAAAAAAAATTCTAAAAATTATGAGAAAGAAATTTTTGTATGATGCATGAGAATGGTAATCACTTTAATTGTTCATGCATGCCAACGGTTGAATTATAAATATAAGGCATGACACGCTAGAAAAAAATTTAAACTATGTTTCTTTAATCCGGATGAGATCTTCAAATTGCAAAGAATAGTAAAAAAACAAACATCTAATTAAAATTAACTTGACATGACAAGCTTGTATTACACGACTCTAACACTAAAAAAATACATGAAAACTTATCTAAAACATTGAAAACAAGAGTTATGAAATGAGAAAAAAACAACGATAATAGGAAAGACCAACATTATTTGGACAGAATAATTCAAGACACATGAATTGTCATGTAAACATCGACGGCAGCTTCACTTGACATCATCTTCACTCTACAGCACCATCAGCACCCTTGGTGCTCTCTCATCTAGAGGTCCTCCCCTCCCCCTCCCCCAAACTCTTCTGCCAACCTAGCAGATGGAACATTGGTAGCTCTCAAGGTCACATCACAAGGAGATGCATCGTCGACACTTATAGGATCAAAGTCCATCTCATTATAGAAAGACGTAATTTTCATACGAGTATATGATATCAATGTATAAATATCGGTTAGGGAAAGATCCGTTAGTTCACGACGACGGTTCAATTTGAACATGTGATGACCCATTCTCCAAATCCTCGATAACCTTCCGAGTATCACTTATACTTACAGAAATGGATCTGAAGGCTATCGAGAAATTAGAGAATCATCATCTCATGTTTAAACTCAATCGTGGTCATGAACTTTCAGATCTTTCCCTAACCAAGATTGATAAATGGCTATCATATACTGGTTAGAAAACTATGTCTTTCATGCGTGAGATGGATCTTTGTCCTATGAGTGTCGACGAGGCATCTCTTGGAGGTCTTCGTTAGTTTGGTTGTTTACAAGTCAATAAATAATGGGAACTATTGATAAACTTCCAAGTTGCTGGAAAATATTAGCAAATATGTTTTATTCATTTCTTATTCCAATGGATTTCTTACCATGAATAGCTTTCATTTTTATCATTTGTCACACTTTATATGGCATATTTTGTATGACTTGACTAACTTTTATTTCCTCTTTAGAAAATAAAACATGAATTTATTTTCTGGTATTAAAATTTACTTGATTTCAACAAGTCCGCCCAAGTGGTATTTTTAATAGAAATATGAAATAACTAAATGATAAGTAGCAGAACGAACTGAACATGCTTAAGATTTTTTAATCTACATAAAACGCTAAAAAATTGTTATAGTAGATTAAGTATGTGTTTTTAAGTATTTATCTTTTAACTCGCTAGTGGTATATAGCGAAATCACTTAAGAAAAATATTTTGAATGGTAAAATGTAACATAATCATGTTTTTAAAATGTGAAAACTTGAATGTTTTGTGACATTATATAACTTTCGTGGTGTTTAACATTTTTGTGGGATTTAGGATAATGTTTAGGATATTTCAAAGATTTATTAGGTTTTCTTTAAAACCTTATTATTAAGAGAGTTTTCGAGTTGATTGTGTGAAAACGTAGTTTTTTTTTTTTACCAGAGACATTCAAGCAAATATGAGTTCAGCTAGATGGGTAATAATTTTATCTTATTGTCCATTGTGACAATCCATGGTGGTTATGTTTCTTTCTTATTGTCACAATCTGATCAATGGTTTATAAACTCATGAGATCATTTCTTGTTGTTCCATTTTCAACTGAAGATGAATTTATCATACACACTTTAAGTAACACTAAAATGAGTACGAAAACTAGAATAGGGTATGGAAATGGGGACAGAAAAAGGCTTGAAAATTCTATGTTATTTTCCTCCAAGGACTATTTGAATTAAATAGATGTTTCATCATATCCGTAAAACTCACAAGCCGAAACCGAGAAACAAGTATCAGTAGCCATAACAAATGCATTATCTCTCAAGGACTTAACCTCAACAATTTTTCCGATCTCTTCATCAAACCTATAAACCTTAAAACTAAGAGAGAAAAAAAGGAAGTCGAGAAAAAAAACCTTCCTTTGGCATTTGTCTTGCGTCTCTTTATTTTTATCTTACATCCCATCTATTCCACAGAGTTGGTCATACTTATTATTTTTCTTAGTTTTGAACATGTGTCATATTTTCTACAACAACTCTGCTAGTAATGGTCTTGTCTAATGCCTTAATCTTTTCACCTAGTGACACCACTAAGTTTGTATGTTAAATCGGCCCCGCATAGTTACAATAAGGGTATTTTGTAAACTAGTTGCAATATACCGACCTGAATTAGGTAATTTGCTTTTTAAGGTAAGGCTGGATCGGCTTATTAACACTTCTCAATATGATAGAAGTATAAGAAGATTAAATATAATTTAACATACCTTATCCTAATAATATTATATGCTCCTTTACCTTTTAAGAAAATAATTTGTCACATTATCAATAAAGTTTTTTTTTAAAAGGAAGATATAACTTCTCTTTAAATTCTTGAATACCCAAAGATATGCATGCATGTAATATGATTTTTGTTTCCAATGCAGTCAAATAAATAAAATCACATCCCATTTATCGTATCATAATAGTCATAGTTGTTAGTATGATGCATGAGAATGGTAATCACTTTAATTGTTCATGCATGCCAGCGGTTGAATTATAAATATAAGGCATGACACGCTAGAAAAAAATTAAACTATGTTTTTTAATCCGGATGAGATCTTCAAATTGCAAAGAATAGTAAAAAAACAAACATTTAACTAAAATTAACTTGACATGACAAGCTAGTATTACACGACTCTAATACTATCAAAAAGACATGAAAACTTATCTAAAACATTGAAAACAAGAGATATGAAATGAGAAAAAAACAACGATAATAGGAAAGACCAACATTATTTGGACAGAATAATTCAAGACACATGAATTGTCATGTAAACATCGACGGCAGCTTCACTTGACATCATCTTCACTCTACAGCACCATCAGCACCCTTGGTGCTCTCTCATCTAGAGGTCCTCCCCTCCCCCTCCCCCAAACTCTTCTGCCAACCTAGCAGATGGAACATTGGTAGCTCTCAAGGTCACATCACAAGGAGATGCATCGTCGACACTTATAGGATCAAAGTCCATCTCATTATAGAAAGACGTAATTTTCATACGAGTATATGATATCAATGTATAAATATCGGTTAGGGAAAGATCCGTTAGTTCACGACGACGGTTCAATTTGAACATGTGATGACCCATTCTCCAAATCCTCGATAACCTTCCGAGTATCACTTATACTTACAGAAATGGATCTGAAGGCTATCGAGAAATTAGAGAATCATCATCTCATGTTTAAACTCAATCGTGGTCATGAACTTTCAGATCTTTCCCTAACCAAGATTGATAAATGGCTATCATATACTGGTTAGAAAACTATGTCTTTCATGCGTGAGATGGATCTTTATCCTATGAGTGTCGACGAGGCATCTCTTGGAGGTCTTCATTAGTTTGGTTGTTTTCTAGTCAATAAAAAATGAGAACTATTGATAAACTTCCAAGTTGCTGGAAAATATTAGCAAATATGTTTTATTCATTTCTTATTCCAATGGATTTCTTACCATTAATAGCTATCATGTTTATCATTTGTCACACTTTGTATGACATATTTTGTATGACTTGACTATCTTTTATTTCCTCTTTAGAAAATTAAACAAGAATTCATTTTTCTGGTATTAAAATTTACTTGATTTCGACAAGTCCGCCAGAGTGGTTTTTTTAATAAAAAGATTAAATAACTAAATGATAAGTAGCAGAACGAACTGAACATGCTTAAGATTTTCTAAACTAAATAAAACGCTAAAATTTTGTTTTAGTAGATTAAGTATGTGTTTTTAAGTATTTATCTTTTAACTCGCTAGTGGTATATAGCGAAATCACTTAAGAAAAATATTTTGAATGGTAAAATATAACATAATCATGTTTTTAAAATGTGAAAAGTTGAATGTTTTGTGACATTATATAACTTTCGTGGAGTTTAACATTTTTGTGGGATTTAGGATATTGTTTAGGATATTTCAAAGATTTATTACGTTTTCTTGAAAACCTTATTATTAAGAGAGTTTTCGAGTTGATTGTGTAAAAACGTAGTTTTTTTTTTTATCAGAGACATTCAAGCAAATATGAGTTCAGCTAGATGGGTAATAATTTTATCTTATTGTCCATTGTGACAATCCATGGTGGTTATGTTTCTTTCTTATTGTCACAATCTTATCAATGGTTTATAAACTCATGAGATCATTTCTTGTTGTTCCATTTTCAACTGAAGATGAATTTATCATACACACTTTAAGTAACACTAAAATGAGTACGAAAACTAGAATAGGGTATGGAAATGGGGACAGAAAAAGGCTTGAAAATTCTATGTTATTTTCCTCCAAGGACTTTTTGAATTAAATAGATGTTTCATCATTTCCGTAAAACTCACAAGCCGAAACCGAGAAACAAGTATCAGTAGCCATAACAAATGCATTATCTCTCAAGGACTTAACCTCAACAATTTTTCCGATCTCTTCATCAAACCTATAAACCTTAAAACTAAGAGAGAAAAAAAGGAAGTCGAGAAAAAAAACCTTCCTTTGGCATTTGTCTTGCGTCTCTTTATTTTTATCTTACATCCCATCTATTCCACAGAGTTGGTCATACTTATTATTTTTCTTAGTTTTGAACATGTGTCATATTTTCTACAACAACTCTGCTAGTAATGGTCTTGTCTAATGCCTTAATCTTTTCACCTAGTGCCACCACTAAGTTTGTATGTTAAATCGGCCCCGCATAGTTACAATAAGGGTATTTTGTAAACTAGTTGCAATATACCGACCTGAATTAGGTAATTTGCTTTTTAAGGTAAGGCTGGATCGGCTTATTAACACTTCTCAATATGATAGAAGTATAAGAAGATTAAATATAATTTAACATACCTTATCCTAATAATATTATATGCTCCTTTACCTTTTAAGAAAATAATTTGTCACATTATCAATAAAGTTTTTTTTAAAAAGGAAGATATAACTTCTCTTTAAATTCTTGAATATCCAAAGATATGCATGCATGTAATATGATTTTTGTTTCCAATGCAGTCAAATAAATAAAATCACATCCCATTTATCGTATCATAATAGTCATAGTTGTTAGTATGATGCATGAGAATGGTAATCACTTTAATTGTTCATGCATGCCAACGGTTAAATTATAAATATAAGGCATGACACGCTAGAAAAAAAATTAAACTATGTTTCTTTAATCCGGATGAGATCTTCAAATTGCAAAGAATAGTAAAAAAACAAACATCTAATTAAAATTAACTTGACATGACAAGCTTGTATTACACGACTCTAACACTAAAAAAAAGACATGAAAACTTATCTAAAACATTGAAAACAAGAGATATGAAATGAGAAAGAAATAACGATAATAGGAAAGACCAACATTATTTGGACAGAATAATTCAAGACACATGAATTGTCATGTAAACATCGACGGCAGCTTCACTTGACATCATCTTCACTCTACAGCACCATCAGAACCCTTGCTGCTCTCTCGTCAATTTGAACATGTGATGACCCATTCTCCAAATCCTCGATAACCTTCCGAGTATCACTTATACTTACAGAAATGGATCTGAAGGCTATCGAGAAATTAGAGAATCATCATCTCATGTTTAAACTCAATCGTGGTCATGAACTTTCTGATCTTTCCCTAACCAAGATTGATAAATGGCTATCATATACTGGTTAGAAAACTATATCTTTCATGCGTGAGATGGATCTTGATCCAATGAGTGTCGACGAGGCATCTCTTGGTGGTCTTCATTAGTTTGGTTGTTTTCTAGTCAATAAAAAATGAGAACTATTAATAAACTTCCAAGTTGCTGGAAAATATTAGCAAATATGTTTTATTCATTTCTTATTCCAATGGATTTCTTACCATTAATAGCTATCATGTTTATCATTTGTCACACTTTGTATGACATATTTTGTATGACTTGACTATCTTTTATTTCCTCTTTAGAAAATTAAACAAGAATTCATTTTTCTGGTATTAAAATTTACTTGATTTCAACAAGTCCGCCAGAGTGGTTTTTTTAATAAAAAGATCAAATAACTAAATGATAAGTAGCAGAACGAACTGAACATGCTTAAGATTTTCTAAACTAAATAAAACGCTAAAAATTTGTTTTAGTAGATTAAGTATGTGTTTTTAAGTATTTATCTTTTAACTCGCTAGTGGTATGTAGCGAAATCACTTAAGAAAAATATTTTGAATGGTAAAATATAACATAATCATGTTTTTAAAAAGTGAAAAGTTGAATGTTTTGTGACATTATATAACTTTCGTGGAGTTTAAGATTTTTGTGGGATTTAGGATATTGTTTAGGATATTTCAAAGATTTATTAGGTTTTCTTTAAAACCTTATTATTAAGAGAATTTTTGAGTTGATTGTGTGAACCTTGCGGTTGTATGATATTTCTCAGGAGCCACTAGGGTTAGAAGCAGTTAACCGAGAAGATCTTCTGACCAGAGTTTGAGCGGCTCAGGAGAAGGATGCAGGGCTGGTTAATGCTTCTAAGGATAGTGAGTCAGAGTATCAGGTTGCAGCCAATGGTACTATCCTAGTGCATGGGCGGGTTTGTAGGCCCAAGGATGAGGAGTTGAGTTGGGAAATCTTGAGCGAGGCTCATGCGAGCATGTTCTCTATTCATCCAGGACCGACCAAGATGTACAGAGGTCTAAAGAGGTACTATCACTGGATTGGGATGAAGAAGGACGTGGCTAAGTGGGTATCTGAGTATGACGTGTGTCAGCTAGTGAAGGCTGAGCACCAGGTGCCAAGTGGATTATTGTGGAGTCTCCCTATTCTTGAGTGGAAATGGGACATGATCACGATGGATTTCGTGGTGGGTTTGCCAGTGTCTCAGATCAAGGATGCCATTTGGGTTATTGTGGACCATTTGACCAAGTGGAAGTTTTAGCTAAGAAGTATGTGCAGGAGATTGTGAGACTTCATTGAGTATCGGCTAGTATTGTGTCAGATGGGGATTCAAAGTTCACTTCGGCGTTCTGTAGGGCTTTCCTAGAGGAGATGGGTACTAAGGTGCAGATAAGTACTTCTTACCATCCTCAGACAGACGGCCAGTCAGAGCGGACCATTCAAACACTTGAGGATCTGTTGAGGATGTGTGTGTTGTTCTGGGGTGGTCAGTGGGCAGATCATTTGAGCCTTGTAGAGTTTGCCTATAATAATAGCTACCAGGCGAATATTGGGATGGCTCCTTATGAGATGTTGTATGGGAGGCCATGTCGGACACCTCTATGCTGGACTCAAGTGGGGGGAGAGGAGCATTTATGGTGCAGATTTTGTTCAGGAGACTTTTTAGAAGATTCGGGTTTGGAAGCTGAACATGAAGGAGGCGCAGGATCGGCAGAAGTGTTATGCTGATAAGAGCCGCAAAGAATTGGAGTTTGAGGTTGGAGATATGGTGTATCTCAAGATGGCGATGTTGCGTGGTCCTAACAGGTCCCTTACCTAGACTAACCTGAGTCCGAGGTTTATGGGTCCTTTTAGGATTGTGGAGCGGGTTGGACTGGTGGCGTATCGGGATGAGTTGCCCGAGGTTATGCATGCATTTCATAAGGTGTTCCATGTGTCGATGCTAAAGAAGTGTCTTCATAAGGATGATGAGGTGCTAGCTAAAATTCCGGCAGATCTTCAGCCTAGCATGACTTTAGAGGCGAGACCAGTGAGGGTTCTCGAGAGGCGGGTAAAGGAACTTCGACGTAAGAAGATCCCTTTGATGAGAGTCAAGTGGGACTGTGATGGATTCTTGGAGAAGACATGGGAGCCAGTGGCCAGGATGAAGGCAAGGTTCCATAAGTGATTTGACAAGCAGATCCAGGATTAGACCGTCGGTTTTGTATTATTTTAAGTTTGGTTTTTCGATGTATCTCTTTTGTATTTTCATTTTGCTGTAATGATTATGACATTGAGATTAATAAGATGAGTATTTCTTGGATTTGATTTGTTATGTCATGTGTAAGAGAAATACGTATGAGTTTCTAAAAATAGAAAGCGTCGGGTTTGACGGTTCTATTTTTGGAAAGTTTTGTGATTGTGGTTAGTATAGCATTGTGATGCTATAGGAGAACCACGAGAGGTATATCTGGTCTAGAGATATGCTCGAGGGCGTTTACACCTATTTGCTCGGATGTTATGTGTTAGCCTGGGATGACGATTCGAGAGCACGCTTAAGGGTGAGGACCCGAGAGCGAGTGTGATACTTCCCGGATACCGTAGCTTGAAAGGTGTTGGCCTAATAGTGAGCCGGTACGACTTGAAAGTTGCGACCTGAGAGCGGGGGGAGTGGTGAGACTTCCTGGATACCGTAGTCTAAGGCAGAGGCCTAAGGACGAGCCGGTATGATTCATGGGTTGCTACCTATGGACGGGGGTGGTGGGTGTGTATGGGCAAATAGGGTCTGGAACGTGAGTATATTGATTAGATTGGAGCCTCGGAGAAGTCTGTTGTGGGCTGACGGACGGTGTTGAAGGATTCGAGGATGAATCCTAGTTAGTGGGGGAGAATTGTAACGCTCGTGTTCTAGCAAAATAATAGGAGACTTGAGTGTGTATAATAATAATAGGGTGGAGTCAGTTTAATTCTGGTTGATTTACTAAAATGGTCCTTTTGTCAGTTGAATCAAAGGAGGTTTAATTAATGTCGGTTTAGGTAAATCCTGGGTTAATCAGAATAAACCAAAAACCCTACTTTTATAAGGAACGCCTCTTCTCTCTTTTGTTTTGTCGCTGTTTGTTTCTTAGGATTTGAGTTTGAGAAAAAGAGAAGGAGAAGTTCACTTGTGAGCAGGAGAGGGTTAGCTTTGCTTTGGTGTATAAGGTAAAAGAATGGTGAAACCTGGGAGCGTTTCAAAAGTTATCAGTCTCAGTGCCCCCACCATGGCTTCACCAAGGAGTCTCTCCTCAGTACTCTTTACCGGGGCATTCTCCCAAAGATCAGGATGTTACTTGACACTGCAAGCAATGACAACTTTCTAAACAAGGACATCGACGATGGTTGGGAGCTTGTCGAGAACCTAGCCCAATCTGATGGCAACTACAATAAAGACTATGACAGAACCATCCGGGCAAGCACAAATCTTGATGAGAAGTTCAAGAAGGTAATGAAAGCTGTGACTGATAAGCTGTACAGACTCCTGATGAGCTAGTAAAAGAATGTCTATTTTGTCTCTGACGAAGACCCTTTCCAGATTCGAGATGGGGAGGGAGAACAATCTGAGAAGATAAGTTATGTCCAGAATCAAGGTGGATACAACATAGGATCTCCTATAAGAAGAATCCCAATCTGTCTTATAGGAGCACCAACGTTGCAAATCCACAAGATCAGGTATATCCACCTCCACCACAGCAGCAGGGGCAAAACAAGTCATTTGTGCCTTACAACCAAGGTTATGTGCCCAAACAACAATTTCAGCAAGGTTACCAAGCTCCAGCTGGACCACCACTAGGATTCCACCCTCAACAAGCTCCGCCTCCTCAGGCACCAGATCATGACATGAAAAACATGCTGCAGCAGATATTACAAGGACAGGCAAGTGGATCTATAGAGTCCGCTAAGAAGTTTGCAGAGATGAATAAGAAGATGGACTGCACATGCAATGCTCTCAATCTCAAGATTGAAGGTTTGACCTCTAGAATGCTTCACCTGGAAAGCAAAGATGCATCTACTTTTTCAGGGTAACTCTCAGGGAAGGCCATCCACAACCCCAAAGAGTTTGCAACAGCCCATGCCATCACCTTAAGAGAGTTACCTACTACAAAAGATTCTATGGATATCATTGAGGACAGTGAGGATCGAGATGGGGAGGATTTTGCTCAGAATGAAGATTCCACACAACAAATCAAAGTCAATCATGTTCCACCAGCGATGGTAAAACATGATATTCCAAAGAGTAAGGAACCACGTTACATTCCTCCACCTTACACGCCTCCATTACCATTCCCTGAAAGATTCAAGAAGAAAATAATGGAGACTTATATAGGACTGCTCGACACACTCGAAGGTACTGAACTAACAAAAGCTTTGGTAGATGCTCATGCAAAGATTCCATCTTACAATAAAATCCTGAAAGAGGTTCTATTGGGGAGGATTCAAGAGAAGAAGGAAATAACTAAAGATGCTCAGGAGAAAGCTGAGGAAGATGAGAGAGCAAGATCACTTAACCATGAGTGTGGTGCCATTGTCCATAAGGAGGTTATCCCAAAGAAGCTAGAAGATCTTGGTTCATTTACTTTGCCTTGCACAATAGGTCCACTATCTTTCAGTAGGTCTCTCTGTTACCTAGGAGCGTCAGTTAGTCTCATGCCTCTCTCTATAGCTAGAAGGTTAGGTTTTACACAATACAAAGCGTTAGTTAGTCTCATGCCTCTCATCTTGGCAGACAGAACAGTTAGGGTTCCACATAGTTTGTTGGAAGATCTCCCGGTAAAGATTGGTGAAATAGAAATACCAACTGACTTCATTGTTTTGGAGATGGATGATGAGCCTCAAGATCCACTAATCCTAGGAAGACCATTCTTAGCTACAGCAGGAGCAATCATTAATGCCGGGAAAGGGATGATTGATCTAAATCCGGGTAAAAACTTCAAGATGAAGTTTGATATCAAGGACGTCTTGAGTAAGCCAACAGTTGATGGGCACACCTTCTCCACTGAAGATGAGTCAACTAAGCAAACACTCCAGCAAGGTGTGAAAGAATCTATGGATCCCTCATCGTATGGTTGTTTAGAACTTCGAATTATCAATGTTCTCAAAGATTCAGTGAGAGGGTTAGCAGCTACTGTCAAGGAAATGGGTGGGCAAATCAAGAGACTCCAAAGAAAAATCAGTGGTCCCTCTCCTAGAAGACAGAGTGTGAGTGTAAAGATGAGCAGCAGATCCTGTGACATTGACCCAGGAAAAAGAAGAGCAATGAGATCTCTGAGAAAAGAGGGTGCTTCAACACCTCTTTATGAGCCTCCTAAAGCCTAAAAGGCATAAACAGTCAAGCTTAGTGACTTTAAACAAGCTCACTTGAGAGGAAGTCCCAACGGTATCCCTGTAAATACTGCTTAGGATTTCTTGTTATTTTGATTTTTGTTTTTGGTTTTATGTTGGTCAGGACGTCATACATGTTAAGAGATGTTCCTCCACGAATGATGTACTAGCATCCAACAGAACTCCTTCTCCATCTAGACATTCCACTTATGACTATAGGGTACAATTTTTCTTCCTCTCCTCCGAGACAGTCCTCCCATGAGCTCAGGGATAGCAAGAAGAAGGAGAAAATGAAAAAGAAGAAGGCAACAAGACGGAAGGCAAAAGCTAGTTCATCAAACTTGCAAGACGAGCATCACTCTAAGGATTTAACCATGGATCAAATCAAGGATCACATTGAGGACATGACTGTTGATCCAGGTGCGTATCATTTCCAAGACCTTACTGAGGATCCGGTCGAGCAGAACGTTGAGCAACCAGCAGAGGCTCCTCCTACGCAGCTTGCACCAGGCGCTTATACAAGCGAGTCCATGACTCAATACCTGGACTGCTATTTTCAGTAAGGTACCCCTGCAAACCTTCATCTATATATACCATTGCATTTTCATACTTTTGTTTGTTTGATTCTCAAACCAGCTCTCAAATTTTTAGTACACAAGGGACTGTGTAATTTAAGTTTGGGGGAGGGTTTGGGATGACATTTGATGTTATGTTCTCTTTTCTTATTTCAATTTTTTAGCATATGATCTGCATTCATATATGTGCATTGAAAACCCTTAAAAAAATTTGAAAATTTTTCAGAAAAAAATCTTTAAAAAAAACTGAGTGATCATGTAGCTTACATTTGCATATTAGGATTGAGTCTAGATAGTTTCATGTAGAACTGTTGCATTAGCCTAGGGGGCGATGATTATTTTGACCTTGTTGACTTGCTATGATTCACTAGTTGAGATCAATGCCCTGGTTTTAGCTCTTTGATGCATGATGATTGAACTTGACGTAAGCCTGAAACAAACTTTGAATTCATGAAGAGTATTCTTGAACTTGATTGAAACATGTTGTGATCTGAATTCATTCCTTACCTTATAAGAACTTAATCTTGACTTGCAATTATCTGGTTGTGTTTTGCTTGCATACTCATGATCACCATATACATATTTGGATCATCTTTCCCTTTTCACCACTCTTGTTGATCCAAGTAGCTGATCTTACTTTTGATCAGTTTGCCATACCCACAACCTATCTTTTTCATTCAAGCCAATTAATAATTTTTGATTGGGGAGAACGTTTTGAGGTATGAGCCGACATGATTA
The DNA here is from genome assembly GCA_036452645.1 of Capsella bursa-pastoris. Classification (NCBI taxonomy): domain Eukaryota; kingdom Viridiplantae; phylum Streptophyta; class Magnoliopsida; order Brassicales; family Brassicaceae; genus Capsella; species Capsella bursa-pastoris. The sequence continues at coordinate 9,619,551 of CP144192.1, forward strand.
AAGTCTTGAGTAGTTCTGATTTTCACTATCAAATCAGATAGGACTAGGTCGGGATTCTTACTTGGGTTTGGGATTGGAATGATTATGGAAAGAAAGAAGAGAAACAGAAAAAGTTGAGTCCTTAGGAGGAGAATGATTTTTAAGAAGTTTATACTCTAGTGATTGATTTTTGTGGAGATAGCATGATATACAGAGAATGGTTCTGGGATGTAAAGGAAGAGAAAAACTTTTGATGTCTTATGTCTTAAGAAGAAAACAGAACCATAGTAAGAAAGAAACCCCCTATCCACTAGTATTGATAAGAAACTTCTCCTAGGACAAAAAGAAAAAAAACGGGAATGATGTTTTAAGGATCATTCGGGTTTAGATGATTAGGAGTAAGCGCTTGGGAACCATTGGGTAGTCAAGGTTTTACTCCTGTATGCATTTGTTGGTCCTCACCTTTAGCATTCTCCCTAAAGCTTAATCCATTCATTGAGAGATCCTTGTCCTGAAATTGTTTAAACCCCCCTTGATTCTCAAAACGTTTTTCTGCCTAGCCAAGTGGGTTGCTAAGCCTTGCACAACCAGATTTATATTCTTGAATAATGAATGTTAAAAGGAATGAATGATTTGAATGCATGTGTAGGTCAAGGGATAGGATCAGTTTCGGATTTGATGAGTTTGTCTAAAGTCTTTAAGTAAAGTTCTCTCAGCATGCATCAAAGACTTAGTAACCAGGACATTGATTTTAACTGCTCTATCTTGCAAGTTACAGGTTCTGAGACCCCATTTTCAAACCTCTCTTCCACTTTGTTTCTTTTTGCTTTGCTTGAGGGCAAGCAAAGACTAAGTTTGGGGGAGTTGATAAGTCTGTATTTCATCACTTTTTGAGCATGTATTCATCATCTTTTCAGCATCATTCACTTGTTGATTCGCATCATATTGATCACTTTCTGCATGTTTTGCATACTTAGGTAGGTTTTATGCATATCATGCATGTCTTGCATACATTCTGCATATTTGGAGTGTTTCAGGTACTTAGGAGACATGCAGAGCGAAGCAGAGGAACAAGCGTTACTCGACATGCATATGATCGAGTGGGACGATCGAGTGAGAAGCAGAGATACGTTGCAGAAACATACTTCACTCGATGCACATGATCGAGTAGGCTGATCGAGTAGTGGATCCAGTGGCTGATCGAGTAGGATGATCGAGTGAACCGAGGGAATGCGAAACAGAATCAACTGTCACTCGATGGGCATACTCGAGTGACACGATCAAGCAAAGCAGAGGAGTTGCAGACGAACTCACATATCATCCGACATGCTCATTTGAGATACTCACTCGACCAACATGGTCACTACAACTCTTAAACCGTTTTTTACTTTGTCATTTTATGTTTTAAAGTTTTCCCAAACATTGCTATAAGGGCATCTCCAACCATAGGAGCTTTATTGGAGTTCATAAAAAACAAAAATATTAATACTTTAATATAATTAAAATAATTAAATAAATCTTAATTTAAAATAAAAGATTGAACCAATAAACAAAAGCCATATGTATTTAGTCTCTTACAAAGAGTATCTTAAACTCTTATTTATGAACCTCACTTTACCCTCTCTCCTCATTTTAAATTATTTTTTAATTTTATTTTCTACAAACTCTAACTTATGAACCTCCCAATGGAGATAGTCTAAATAGGTCTCTTTTGGCATTGCCCAAGGGATCGGGTTTTTACCCTTAGGTTTTTATTGTTAGCCACCAAACAATCCAGAAAAATAGTAATTCAGATTTCTTTTTAGTTATTAAGATTTTGCACTTAATTCTTCAATCATTGTTGTTTATCTTCCCGTCATCTTTATTATTATGCATATTTTGAAGAATTCAGGGTTTATGATGTTTAACATGATTTTTGTGTCTGAGTAATGTTAGAGTTCTTGAGAATGGGATAGATTAGGTGGAGAATGTTAGTTTTCTAAGGTGTTTATGTTAGATCCGTTTTGTTTCCCTTCTGGATTAGAATTTTATTAGCTAGTTGTTCCTGATCAATTGGAACTAGGTCATAGACAGTTCATGCCCGAAAGGTGTATGATGAAATGTCTGAAACAACTAGTGCCAGAGATTTACATGCTTAGCCCAATAGATTGGTTGTCTAAGATGTTTATTGACATTAATGAGCTGTTCCTTCATGCCTGTTTACTACATGTTTCATCAATGAGAATTAAGATTAGGAATTTTTATAAACTTGATAGTTTCTGCCAAGAGATTGGATTGACTAGTTTGAGATATTCATTGTCTAGGGAGTAGTATGTTTATCGTTTGTTAAACACTCTAAGTAGATTAGCATACTCCACCTACATCAATAACCTCATCCTCAGGATCTTCTATCCATTTTTGTTCTCTGCTTTATTTCATTTGTCATTTGCAAGTTTGTTCTATACTTAGTATTGATAGCTACTTCGTTTCTGTTTATGCATGGTAGTCTATGTTTTGCAGCCTTACATTTCTGTACCTAGGCAAACATGCGATAAATGTAAAGAAGCAACACTAAAAACTCAATAGATCAAAAGATATTAAGATTACAAGTTCTGGAAATGTTTGGTGGCTACAGGGAAAAACCCTAATGAAAACTCAATTTTTTTGCTTAATGACCCAAGGGGTCTATTTATATTAAGTACTGGAAGCCCTAAAACAGAAAAAGACAAATTACAAATTCGCTTCGAAGAGAGCTCGGTCGGGTTCATGTTGGGCTCGTTCAGGTCCTCTCTAGGCTAGTCCGAGTCCAGCTTCCTCCTCTAATTCCGGGTGCTTGATCGTGCTCACCTTGGTCGGGCTGGATACGCTCGATCGGGTCCATGCTTTGAAGTGTCAGAGTGTACCTGTTTTTACTCTAAAATGCAGATGATATGCAAATGCCTATGCTAAAGATCCTAAATGTGAAATATAATGGAAAGAGGCTAGAACTCCTAAGAAATAGGGCTCTAGACATGCAAATGATGCACAGAACATATGCTTAAAAGTGTAAAAATATATTTTTATCAACTCCCCCAAACTTATTCTTTGCTTGACCTCAAGCAAATTTAAAGTAGGGAGAAAGGTTTGAAGGTGGGGACTCAGAACCAAAACTTGCTGCAAAAGAGTTTAACATCAATGTCCTAGTCCATAATTCTAGAATGCAATTTAAAGGCTATACTCTGAAGACTTTAGCCATTCCTATTTCAACACAAGATGCCATCAGCCACATAACCTAAACAAGCAATCAAGTTAGCCATCCCTTTTAACATTCATTAAGTGGTAACCGCGAATGTGGTTGTAAATTGAATTCAAATTCATTTGGCTAGGTATGAAAAGGGTTTAATAAACAAAGAGGGTTTCTTTTTAGTGAGAGTTTAATCATTTAAGTGCTGGGATCTCTCAATGAAAAAGATTGAGCTTTTGGGAGAATGCTAAATGTAAGGACCAACAAATGCATACAGGAATAACATCTGACTACTTATTATTTCTTTAATTTTGAACATGTGTCATAATTTGTACAACATCTCTGCTTGTAATGGTCTTGGATAATGTCCTAATCTTTTCACCTAGGGCCACCACTAAGTTTGTATGTTAAATCGGCCAAACAAAGTTACAATAAAGGTATTTTGTAAACTAGTTGCAATATACCAACCTGAATTGGGTAATTTGCTTTTTAAGGTAACGCTGGATCGGCTTATTAACACTTCTCAATATGATGAAAGTATAAGATTATTAAATATAATTTAACATACCTTATCCTAATTTTATTATATGCTCTGTTAAGTTTTAAGAAAATAATATGACATGTTGTCAATAATTTTTGTTTTTTTAAAAGGAAGATATATCTTCTCTTTAAATTCTTGAATATCCAAAGATATGCATGCATGTAATATGATTTTTGTTTCCAATGCAGTCAAATAAATAAAATAACATTTATCGTATCATGATAGTCATAGTTATTAGTTATATTTAAAAGAAACTTCAAATACAAAAAATTAAGTGAAAGAAATTTTTGTATGATGCATGGGAATGATAATCACTTTAATTGTTCATGCATTCAACCGGTTGAATTATAAAAATAAGGTATGATAATTTAGAAAAAACAGTTAAATTATGCTTTTTAATCTTGATGAGATCATCAAATTGCAAAGAATAGTAAAGAAACAAACATTTAATTAAAATTAACTTGACATGACAAGCCAGTATTACACAACTTTAATACAAACAAAAAGACATGAAAACTTATCTACAACATTGAAAACTATAGATATGAAATGAGAATGAAACAACAATAATAGAAAAGACCAACATTATTTGGACAAAATAATTCAAGACACATGAATTGTCATGTAAACATCGACGGCAGTTTCACTTGACATCGTCTTCACTCTACAGCACCACCAGCACCCTTGCTGCACTTTCATCTAGACGTCCTCCCCTCCCCCTCCCCCCAACTCTTCTGCCAACTCATCAGATGGAACATTGGTAGCTCTCAAGGTCGCATGACCAGGAGATGCCTCGTCGACACTTATAGGATCAAAGACCATCTCATTCTAGAAAGTCATAACTTTCATACGAGTATATGATATCACTTTATAAATATCGGTTAGGGAAAGATCAGCAAGTTCACGACCACGGTCGAGTTTGAACATGTGATGACCCATTCTCCAAATCCTTGATAGCCTTCCGAATATCACTTATACGAACAGAAATGGATCTGAAGGCTATCGAGAAATTGGAGAATCATCATATCATGTTTAAACTCAATCGTGGTCATGAACCTTCTGATCTTTCCCCTACCAAGATTGATAAAGGCTATCATATACTAATAAGAAAACTATGTATTTCAAGAGTGAGATGTATCTTGATCCTATGAGTGTCGACGAGGCATCTCTTGGAGGGCTTCGTTAGTTTGGTTGTTTGTAAGTCAATAAATAATGGGAACTATTGATAAACTTTCAAGTTGCTGGAAAATATTAGCTAATATGTTTTATTCATTTCTTATTCCAATGGATTTCTTACCACTAATAGCTTTCATGTTTATCATTTGTCACACTTTGTGTGGCATATTCACACAAGCCGAAACCGAGAAATATATATTAGTAGCCATAACAAATGCATTATCTCCCAAGGACTTAACCTCAACAATTTTTCCGAGCTCCTCATCAAACCTATAAACCTTGAAACTAAGAGAAAAAAAAAAGGAAGCCGAGTAAAAACCACTCCTTTGGCATTTGTCTTAAATTTCTTTATTATTTATCTTACATCCCATGTATTCCATAGAGTTGGTCCTGCTTATTATTTCCTTAATTTTGAACATGTGTCATATTTTGTACAACAGCTGTGCTAGTAATGGTCTTGTCTAATGCAATATACCAACCTGAATTGGGTAATTTGCTTTTTAAGGTAACTCTAGATCGGCTTATTAACCCTTCTCAATATGATGAAAGTATAAGATTATTAAATATAATTTAACATAACTTATCCTAATTTTATTATATGCTCCGTTAAGTTTTAAGAAAATAATATGACATGTTGTCAATAAATTTTTTTTTTAAAAAAGGAAGATATATCTTCTCTTTAAATTCTTGAATACCCAAAAATATGCATGCATGTAATATGATTTTTGTTTCCAATGTAGTCAAATAAATAAAATAACATCTCATTTATCGTATCATAATAGTCAAAGTTATTAGTTATATTTAAATTTAAAAGAAACTTCAAATACAAAAAATTATGAGAAAGAAATGTTTGTATAATGCATGGGAATGATAATCACTTTAATTGTTTATGCATGCCAACGGTTGAATTATAAATATAAGTTTGAACATGTGATGACCCATTCTCTAAATCCTCGATAGCCTTCCGAATATCACTTATACGTACAGAAATGGATATGAAGGCTATCGAGAAATTGGAGAATCATCATCTCATGTTTAAACTCAATCGTGGTCATGAACTTTCTGATCTTTCCCCAACCAAGATTGATAAATGGCTATCATATACTGGTGAGAAAAATATGTATTTCAAGAGTGAGATGGATCTTGATCCTATGAGTGTCGACGAGGCATCTCTTGGAGGGCTTCATTAGTTTGGTTGTTTGCAAGTCAATAAATATTGAGAACTATTGATAAACTTTCAAGTTGCTGGAAAATATTAGCAAATATATTTTATTCATTTCTTATTGAAAAAACTACTTAGATAGAGCACAATTGTGTGTTTATTCCTTAAACAGACAAATCTTTTTTTTATTTCCTAGATGTTTAGTGGGATTGGTGTAATTACAATAAACACCATTGGTCATATTTCACTTAAAAATTGCCACATCAGATCTGACATGCCACGTCATACCCGAATTGCCACGTCATTATCGAATTGCCACATCATCATTGACAGTTATTCTAGCATTAATGATCAAGAGGGAAACTGAATAGTTTCTTTCGTCACTATTTACAATCTCAAAAAAAAAATATATTTCTTTCTCTCTCGAACACGACGAGTTTGCCGCCGCCGCCGAACACATTACTCGCCGCCGAACACGACAAGTTACGCTCTCTCTGTCTCGCTCTAAGTAGCAGTCGCCGTGAGTCGCCTGAGTCGCCGTGAGTCGCCCTAAGTCGCTGTGAGTCGCCGTTCATCATCGTTGAAGAATACAGTCGGGACCTTTCGTATTCCGGTAAGTGTAGAACTGTATATCGATTTTTTCCGACTATAATCGTGTTTGTTTTGTCTTATTACGGCTGACTGTTGCCGTCGTTAGATCTATTCATTCGATGGCTTAGATAAAGTATTCTTGATGGCTGATTTGTTAGATCTATTGATTCGACGACTGAGTTACTTATTATGTTATGGCTGAATTGTCTTAGTTTGTGATTGTTGCGGCTGAGTTATAGTATTTGTTATGGCTTAGTCATAAGCTTGTTGTATGTGGTGGCTGAGTTATAGTTTATGTTGCGGCTGAGTTATAGTTTATGTTGCGGCTGAGTTATAGTGTTTATGTTGTGACTGAGTTATAGTGTACATTATGGCTGTGTTATAGTGTACGTTGCGGCTGAGTTTGTTGTATGTAGCGGCAGAGTTATGATATGTTTATACTTATTTTAGATGGCTTCAGAACAAGCAATGCGTTACCCACCAAGACTTTACGAAGAAGGGATGTCTAGGCTCAAGAATAAAGGCATGTATACCCATTTTAGGATGGCAGATTTCCCTGGGGTTAGGGAATCAATTGGACAAGACGCGTGGGATGAAATCAAGAACTTACCTCTTGGAATAGTTGCTAAGTTAGTTGAAAGCAAAGTCGTTTGGTCTGCTAAGACTGTACACTTTCTTTTAAGTAGACAGTCAAGAATAAAACACAAGAAGATTTGGTGTTTAGTTGGTGGCCAGCCTATAAGGTTTGGCTTGAATGAATTTGCTCACCTCACTAGGTTAAACATAGATCCAACTCCATCAGAAAAGTTTGAACCTTCAGTTGACTACAAACAATTCTTAACAGAAGAATTGAAAGTGTCTGGTGGGGATGGTCCAACATATGATGAGCTACTTAAATGACTATCACTGTGCCGGAAATGGTCTGAAAGAACCCATCCCATTTTTTTTCTTTTTAACATGCAAACCGGATTAACCCATTAACTCAAACCAGCTAAACCATTAAAGCATCAATAAATATTTAACAGCGGAAGACTTAACCAAAAATCCAATTAAATAAATTCATTAAAACATCAATCTCAACCAAACTTATTCCAAGACAAGATCATCCTAACATGCTTCTAAATTCCATTCTAACACCCTAACAAATTTAACAATAATCCAAAACACCAAGATAAGCGCCTAGATCATCCTCCTCTCCTCGCCATGATTCCACGAATCACACTTTGCTTTTACCTGCATCAATGAAAGAGATGCATAAGTATTTCATAAATACTTAGTGAGGCAATCATCCCACCACTGGCTATACACACAAGCACATTCAACCATTATTCAAGGAAAGAAACCAAACAACCAATAACAGATAAACCATAATCGCTTCTGACTAATACTGTCGATCGACACTCGCTGTCGACCCTCGCGGTCGACAACGGGCTCGACACTCCAATCGCGAGTCGTAGCTATCCTCGCAGGACAAAACATTGGTGTCGAGCAACACCCACCACTGGTGTCGATCGACACCGACGCTCTACAGTCGCTCCAACTAACGTTTCTCACTGGATCTCCTCTCCAAATCACCTCTATGATATGAGCGAGCCTCCAAGGGTTTCCACAGACATCATTCAACATATAAACAGCCAAACAAGCAAAGAGCTCAATCAAAAAATCATCAAACACCCAAAACAATGATCAAACATGCTTAGATAAGCCTGGTCATGCACTCACCTCTTAGACAAGAGAAAACAGCAACAAACACGGACTTGCAAGGGTGAAAACAACCTCCACAGACACCAAAATCCACGGATCTAACCTCCTCTAGCCTTGATCCACCAAGAACAAGCCTCAAACTCACAATCCACTCACTCAAAGGCACCAAAAGATCAACTCACACTCTGCTCTTTGTTAACTTTTAAAAGCGGCTAGCAAAGAGCAAAACACGACCTTCTTCTCTTTTAAATGCGATCTAGGTTTAAACCCTATCCAACCTCGATCAAAACGCAAATAAAATCGAACCAACCCCTCAGTGGTGTCGATCGACATTGCCCAAAACGGGACACGGGCGTTACATGGTATGTAAAGAAGCGCAAATGGTTGGGGCTATTGATTATTCTATTCATAACTCAAGGATACCATTTGAGGCTGCAAAAAGAGTTCTTGATGATGAATCCGTGCAGACTTATTCATGGGGTCCGGTAGCATTTGAGACTCTCGTCGATAATATAAAGTGCTTGAATCCTTCAGGTAAGACGTACACCCTTGGTGGGCCGGTTTACGTGTTACAAGCTTGGGCATATGATTCAATAAAATGCTTAGGAGAGCGATTTGGGAATTTAGTCGACAATGAAGAGATCTCGTTGCTTCGATGGCCTGGAACTCGTACACGTGCAGCATTCGATGAGGCCATTGCTGAAGATATCAGAAAGTATGGTGAGGTAAGATTATGGCTGAGTTTTAAATGGCTGACTTATATTTAGTTATGGCTGAGTTATGATTTAGTTATGGCTGACTTATATTTTACTTATGGCTGAGTTATAGTTTAGTTATGGCTGAGTTATAATTTAGTTATGGCTGAGTTATAATTTAGTTATGACAGAGTTATAATTTAGTTATGGCTGGGTTATAATATTGTTATAGCTGAGTTATTATTTACTTATGGCTGAGTTATACCTACTGATGTTTGTCTTCTAATGTAGCTGCGTGTGAGTAAAATGGTGATGAAGGGTGATGTAAGTGAGCTATTTCATACGTGGCCAAATCAAGAAGAAGAAGACCCATAACTTTTTAACTTGGTCAATGAAATACATGAGGATGTGTTTGTTAAAGGTCTTTGGAATGTTAAAGCAAATGAGAAGAAGAAAGCTGGAAATTTTAGAGCAGCGGTTGAGTCTGAATCTTCCGCTAAGAAGCCGAAAGTCGAGAAGGGTGATGATTCTGGTGTTGAAGATGCACAGAAGAAGAAAAAGAGAAAAAAGGTAACTGAACAGAAGAATAAGAAGAAGAAGAGTGAAGTAAAGGTGAGTTATATGTTATATAGTCATATATATTGGCATGGTTTTTCTCGTTTTGATTATCAATTTTTGTGTATGTTTTGCAGGCTGATAGTGAGGAGGACGATGGTGGTGAAAAGTCTTCAATTAAATTACTCGTGGATATGGTGTCTACCATGAACTCAAGGCTGGTTACCTTTGACGATAAGTTGCAAAATGTTGATGATAAGTTGCAAAATGTTGATGATAAGTTCAAAAATGTTGATGTAGAATTCAGTAAGATGAAAGGCGTCATTTCCATCCTTGCCAAAAGTGGAGGCCTAGCTGGTCTCATGAGTGGCAAAAAGATTCTTGATGGCGAACCATTACCAATCCAGACCATCCCCAATATCAGAATTAGGGATGTTTTTGAGAGAAAAACAGAACAACGGACACCTGAATTTCAACGGAAAATGAACATTTTACATAACTACTTTGTTACTAGTCCTCCGGTAAGATGAGAATACTTATAACGTTATGGCTGAGTTATAGTGTATGTTATGGCTGAGTTGTGTTATATTATGGCTGAGTTATTTTGATGTTATTCAATGTTTTGGCTGAGTTATTCAATGTTTTGGTTAAGTCGTTTGATGTTATGGCTGAGTTATTGTATGTTATGGCTAAGTTATTGTATGTTATGGGTCAGTTGTTTTATGTTATGGCTGAGTTGTTTTATGTTATGACTGACTTTTTGTATGTTATGACTGATTTATTATTATGTTATGAAGTTGCAGGAGAAGAAAATTCAGGAAGAAGAAGAAAAAGTAGCTCAGAACAGTGATATTGCTCGGTGCACTAAGGATCTGAATAAGGATTTCGATGAGGCAATCATAAATAAAGAAGATCTTGCTGATTTCATTGAGAAGTCTCCCTCTCCTGCTCTTAAGAAAATGCGGCCTTTGACGAGGAATTTAGAGGCACAAAAGAGGAAAGAAGCAGAGGCACAAAAGAGGAAAGATGAGGCACAGAAAAAGAAAGAAGATGCATAGAAGAAAAAAAGAAGCAGATGCTCAGAAGAGGAAAGAAGCAGAGGAAAAGAAGAGGGCAGAAGCTGAAGCAAAGAGGAAAGAGGAGCCAAAGAAGAGAGGTAGAAAGCCTAAAGATGTGAAGCAGGTCAAAGTAAATGTCCCTTCTGATCTAGTGGAAGATGTTCAGGAAGGTGTTGGTAAGATTCCTACTGTGAGGCTAAAAATCCCAAAGGAAGAAAAGACAGAGGTTAAGGAGGTTGAGGAAAACAAAGTGGTTAAGGAGGTTGAGGGAAACGAAGAGGTTAAGGAGGTTGAGGAAAAGAAAGAGGACAACAAAGCGGCTGACATTGATTTAGAGGATATCACAGAGAATAATCCTTTTTATACTTTCGAAGTCTTACATGAATCTGATTATGATGAAGAAGAAAAGATTATGAATGAAAGGATTAAAGCTATAAGGACAGCAAATTTGAAATTTGCTACTGATGGGAGTGCATTGGATCCACAGCCAAGTCCTCATATTTTTCCATTGATTGGAGATAACGGACTTATGTGCATGAGGAAGAAATGTGTACCTTCAGTTGCAATATATGATCCTCTCGCCCATGTTGATCCAGCCAAATTGCAGAGAGTATTGGATTTCTTAACTCCACACAAGTATGTCATTCATACTAATGATCCAGTTGATTACTGCTTCTTTACCCTATCTATATATATTAAAGTGTGATTTTTTTAGGAATATCCCATATGGCAAGTCCTCACCTGACATTGAATTCTATAAGATCCTCATCACTGAAATAAGGGATTGGCCAGTTAAGGACACTAAGTATGGATGGCTGACGGACGAAGTAAGTTTTACATTATGTCATGGCTGAGTTATTATTACATTATGGCTGTGTTATTATTATATTATGGCTTAGTTATTATAACTTTATGGCTGAGTTACTATTATCTTACGGCTGAGTTATTATTACATTACGGCTGAGTTATGATTACATTATGGCTGAGTTATTATTACATTATGGCTGAGTTTACCTTTATCGGTTTTTCCAGCATTTGGGTGCATATATGAGACTCCTCAGGAAACGGTCCATGGAAGACCCCTCCCCATACCACACTAAACGCATTGCGTTTATAGACCCGTGGTTTTCTTCTTTACTCATTCTGGATTATAATGAAACATTCATTATTAGACCAAAAAGGTTTAAATTCGATGGACCCTATGAGAACATTGTGAAGGGGAAAATGCTGCAAGATCATCCCACAGATCTGATGTGGATACAAGATGTGGATGTACTATATTTTGTTATACAAACCGGAGGTGATCATTGGGTGGCGCTAGAAGTGAACCTGATTAAGAGCCATATTGATGTATATGATAGCATTGTGGGACACGTAACACCTGAAAGTGAAGCTAGAATCATGAAGTCTGTTAAGCCGTTTGCGCGGATGATTCCAGAAATGCTGAACGCAATAGTCCCTCCCTCCCTCCGTGCACATAGTTCCAAGATGTTTTCCTTCAGAACGAGGAGTTTCTCGAAGGTCCCTCAAAACAGAAACCCGGGTGATTGTGGCGTGTACGCTCTTAAATATTTGAAATGTCTAGCGCTTGGTGTAAGTTTCGATGGCCTAGGTTATTCAAATATGCAGGCTATACTGCTCAAGATGGCCGTAGACATTATGGTTGAAGCTCCGAATATGTATGACCAGTTTATGTAATATTATTTTCTGTTGATTTATTATGATAATAGAATATTTGAAGGTATTGTTGATTTGTATTTTTGTAATGACGGATTTGTGTTTTTGTAATGACTGATTTGTGTTTTTGTTTTTGGCTTACTTATGAATATAGTAATGACTGACTTATGTATATAGTTATGGCTAAGTTATGAATATAGTTATGGCTGAGTTATGAAAGACATATTAAATTTAACAATAAACAAGCATTTTTAATTCAACAATAAACTTAATATTAGGGTATTAGGATATATATTATTGTGGCTTTGTAATGTAAAAGATAAAATTACACTAATATGCAAGATAGAATTGTATTACGTTAGTGTATTACACTATCTGCCTAGTAATGGGACAAGCATTTAAGGGTAATATCTCTTTGTAGTAAACCTAAGTCTTAAAAGGTATAAACACGAGATAATTTAATTATATTCATTGTCACCATTGAATAAATGATAATTCCATCTCATCTAAGTGGTGTAATAACATGAATGTATGAATAATATTATATTTCAAATTCGAGGTTTGGCTGAGTTATTGAAGTGTAACAGCTGAGTTATTTTTCATCGTTATGGCTGAGTTATAATATTGTTACGCCTGAGTTATGGGTTTGAATTTGAGATTCGAGGTTTGGCTGAGTTATAGTTAGACAGATTTTGAGGTTTTGCTGACTTATCGCAAATTAAATATGTGTGTTAGCCGAGACTAACCCAGACGACGTCGTTGATTGTTTCTTCTTCCTTTTACACATAATTGAGAAATCAGATTGGGGATTTAGGGTTCTTTTGATTTCTGGGTTTCCCCGCGGTTTCTGGGTTCCAGTTCCCATCTTTTAATAATGAGCGACTACTCGTCGAGTTCATATCGTTCAGCACATGGTGCTTACCTTCTAGATCTTCCGACGAATTGTGGATGTTGGTGTGGTAACGATATCATCACATACATATCAAAGACAAAGGAAAACCCTTACCGTATCTTCTATAGATGCTCGATTGCTTTGAAGGTAGTAATTTTCATTTAATTGTTTATTGCTAACATATGTGTATCGATGTGAATTTTTTTGTTTTTTTGTTAAGTAGAGGCCGAATGAATCACATTTCTTCAAATGGGTTGATGACGCATCGGTTGAAGAAATTAAGATGGTCGACGAAAAGGTAAAGAGAATAGAAGAAGATGTGACGGACTTAAGGCATAATGTTACTAAAAATTTATATCTCCAAAAAGAAATGTTTGACAAGCTTGAGGAAGAACTGGGTAAGAAGCTTGAGGAAAATTTGATGAAGAAGATTGAGGGTGATATGGGTAAGACAGCTTTTAAGACAATTTGTCTACTCTCTGTAATAGGAATCGCAATTGTATGGCTATGGGAGAGAATGTAATTGTTGTTTGCATCATGTTTCATCATGTTTAGATTGATTATGTTGTAATTTGTGTTCTTTAACCATCAATTTTAAGAGTTCTTTGTCATGTTTAATGAAAATGGGTTAGTCTGAGCTCTGATTATGTTACGGCTGAGTTACGGCTAAGTTACAGCTGAGTTATGCAAAGTTACGCAAAAAGTTACGGCTAAGTTATACGGAAAGTTACGGCTGAGTTATGAGTTAAATTATAATTAGCAATTATATAATTATAATATGGATATAACATATTATATATATATATATATATTTGCAGCAAATATGCAAGGTAAGATTTATAATTTTGAAAAAAAAAAAAAATCCACAATTACAACCAATTCATTATGTAGTGCTGGTTTTGACTAGAAACTAGTTTAGGGTATAGGAATATAACGATGTTGTTAGATAGTTTTTGAAAAGTATCCAACAAAGTCTAAAATATTGATGAATAATATGGTACAATGATTGTATCATATTTAAACTTAGTATTTATGTGATTTCATAACTTGATTACAACAACAAATTGACATAATGCATATTTGAGGTTTGGCTGACTTATTCTATGTTATGGCTGACTTATTATATTTTATGGCTGAGTTATAGTTATGTACCGGCTGAGTTATTCGAATGTAACGACTGATAAATGAGTTCAAGTTACGGCTGAGTTATGTTTTATTCGAATGTAACGACTGATAAATGAGTTCAAGTTACGTCTGAGTTATGTTTTATTCGAAAGTAACGACTGATTTATGAGTTCATATAACGGTTGAGTTATTCGCATTTTTAGCAGGTTATATGAGGATTGGTTAATTGCTTAATAAAAGAGGAAACAACATTATTCAAAAGAAAAGATAGTTGTTTTGGGTTACAAAGAAGTTCAAAAAGCAAAACAAAAAGAAGAAACAACATTCATTGACAAAAAAAAAAAACAACATTCAAAAGCAAAGAAATTGAGAACAACATTCAAATCATTCATAAGTCTTAGAAGTATTGGAATTCAATATCCCCATCCGAGATCGTCTGGACCAAATTCTTGAAACATATCCACCAAATTTGCCTAAACCATTGGATTCAACCACTCGGGCTTATCGTCACCTCTCGCCCACATCCTCCTCAGCACACGCATCAGCCAACAGAAACTTGATCTAGCATTCAAATTAAAATGCTTCTAAACGATTAACGTTTGTCTTGGATCCCAGTTGTATTGGCGCTACATATAAGAAAAAAAAGTAGGTGAAGAGTAAAGAACAATATGAATGAAAATGCTAAAAAATATGGTGCTTACCAGGAGGATTTTAAACCATCGTATCTTGAAGAGGGCGGGAATCAAGCGATAAGTCGGCCACTTGTGGTGCCAGTTCTGACGAAGTATAGGCTCGATCGCTTGGAAGAGGAAATGATGGAACTTGAACCACATAGGTTCTTTTTTGTTAATGAAAGCATCATATAAACCCACACCATGGTTTAGAAAGGGAAGATCATCCCGACCAAGTCCGGCAAGAATCGCGTGAATCTTGTTAAGAACATGTCCTGGCAAAGGAGGAACGACTTCCATGTTGATGAGAGATAAAATGAAGAGAAATGAATGGGAAAAAGACATGGTATAAGAAAACTGATTTATAAAGGGATCATAGGAAAGAGAGAAAAGACGAAGACGAAAGGTCGCGATGGTTAACTTAGGTTTTCGCGGTATGTTTTATGTTACGGCTGAGTTATCATATACAAAAAGAAGACGAAAGGTCACGTTACGGCTGAGTTATCAATCACGGAAGGTTTGAATGGTATGTTTTTTATGTTACGGCTGAGTTATCAATCACGGGAAGAAGACGAAAGGTCGCGTCACGGCTGAGTTATCAATAACCTTATTGGGCTGAGTTATCAGAACATAAATATTTACGGCTGAGTTACCTAACATAAATCTAATTTACTAAATATATGTTACGGCTGAGTTGTCATGTAATAACTGACTTAAATATATATGACCACTGAGTTAAATAGATGTTACGACTGAGTTATGGATTACATATAACAAACATTGTCTACACATAATCAAACAACAATTATGCCCAACTTCTTTGCATCGAGAACATGCCTGTGGCTTCCTAGGGCGTTTATTCTGAAGTGCAATTTCCACAGCTGATTTAATCCTGATTTTCTTCGGCCTTCCTAGCTGGTTTGCAACGATCGGAGGCACGCACGGTTGGTTAGTTACAATTTCAGGAACAAGGAGTGCAGTATCCGGAGGCATGATTGAATCAGCATACGCGTTAACCAAATAACTGGTCCGGTAGGTAGGATCGGCAAGGGAAATACGAGACACACCCATATGCTCTGCAGCTGCGATTGCATGGACGTAAGGTATTTTCTCGTGGTCGAGACGACGACATGTGCATCTTTTTGCATCCAAATTTACAACAAAAATATGCATGCATGTAATATGATTTTTGTTTCCAATGTAGTCAAATAAATAAAATAACATCGCATTTATCATATCATAATAGTCATAGTTATTAGTTATATTTAAATTCAAAAGAAACTTCAAATACAAAAAATTATGAGAAAGAAAGTTTTGTATAATGCATGGAATGACAATCACTTTAATTGTTCATGCATGCCAATGGTTGAATTATAAATATAAGGTATGATACTTCAGAAAAAAAACAATTAAACTATGCTTTTTAATCCTCATGAGATCATCAAATTGCAAAGAATAGTAAAGAAACAAACATTTAAATAAAATTAACTTGACATGACAGGCCAGTATTACACGACTCTAGCACTAACAAAAACACATGAAAACTTATCTAATACATTGAAAACTAGATATATGAAATGAGAATGGAACAACGATAATAGAAAAGACCAACATTATTTGAACAGAATAATTCAAGACACATGAATTGTCATGTAAACATCGACAGCAGCTTCACTTGACATCGTCTTCACTTTACAGTACCACCAGCACCTTTGCTGCTCTCTCATCTAGAGGTCCTCCCTTCCCCCTCCCCCAACTCTTCTGCCAACCCATCAGATGGAACATTGGTAGCTCTCAAGGTCGCATAACCTGGAGATGCCTCGTCGACACTTATAGGATCAAAGACCATTTCATTCTAGATAATCGTAATTTTCATACGAGTATATGATATCACTTTATAAATATCGGTTAGGGAAAGATCAGCGAGTTCACGACCACGGTTGAGTTTGAACATGTGATGACCCATTCTCCAAATCCTCGATAGCCTTCCGAATATCACTTATACGTACATAAATGGATCTGAAGGCTACCGAGAAATTGGAGAATCATCATCTCCTGTTTAAATTCAATCGTGTTCATGAACTTTCTGATCTTTCCCCAACCAAGATTGATAAATAGCTATCATCTACTGGTAAGAAAACTTTGTATTTCAAGAGTGAGATGGATCTTGATCCTATGAGTGTCGACTAGGCATATCTTGGAGGGCTTCGTTAGTTTGGTTGTTTGCAAGTCAATAAATAATGGGAACTATTGATAAACTTCCAAGTTGCTGGAAAATATTAGCAAATATGTTTTATTCATTTCTTATTCAAATGGATTTCTTACCATTAATAGCTTTCATGTATATCATTTGTCACACTTTGTATGGCGTATTTTGTATGACTTGACTATCTCTTATTTCCTCTTTAGAAAATAAAAGATGAATTGATTTTTCGGGTATTACAATTTACTTGATTTTCACAAGGCTGGCCAAGTGGTATTTTAAATAGAAAGATGAAATAACTAAATGATGATTAGTAGGACGAACTGAACATGCTAAAGATTTTCTAAACTAAATATAAAACGATAAAAAATTGTTTTAGTAGATTAAGCATGTGTTTCTAAGTATTTATCTTTTAACTCGCTAGTGGTATATAACGAAATCACTTAAGAAAAATATTTTGAATGGTAAAATATAACATAATCATGTTTTTAAAATGTGAAAAATTAAATGTTTTGTGACATTATATAACTTTCGTGGAGTTTAACATTTTTGTGGGATTTAGGATAATGTTTAGGATATTTCAAAGTTTTATTAGGTTTTCTTTAAAACCTTATTATTAAGAGAGTTTTGGAGTTGATTGTGTGATAACGTAGTTTTTTTTTGTTCTAGAGACATTCAAGCAAATACGAGTCCAGCTAGATGGGTAATAATATGATCTTATTGTCCATTGTGACAATCCATGGTGGTTAAGTTTCTTTCTTATTGTCACAATCTGATCAATGGCTTATAAACTCATGAGATCATTTCTTGTTGTTCCATTGTCAACTGAAGATGAATTTATCATAAAAATTTTAAGTAACACTAAAAGGAGTTCGGAAACTTGAATAGGGTATGGAAATGGGGACAGAAAACGGCTTGAAAATTCGATGTTATTTTCCTTCAAGGACATTTTTAATTAAATAGATTTTTCATCATATCCGTAAAATTCACAAGCCGAAACCGAGAAACAAGTATATTTCTCCAAGTTGCTGGAAAATATTAGCAAATATGTTTTATTCATTTCTTATTCCAATGGATTTCTTACCATTAATAGCTTTCATGTTTATCATTTGTCACACTTTGTATGGCGTATTTTGTATGACTTGACTATCTCTTATTTCCTCTTTAGAAAATAAAAGATGAATTGATTTTTCGGGTATTACAATTTACTTAATTTTCACAAGGCTGGCCAAGTGGTATTTTAAATAGAAAGATGAAATAACTAAATGATGATTAGTAGGACGAACTGAACATGCTAAAGATTTTCTAAACTAAATATAAAACGATAAACAATTGTTTTAATAGATTAAGCATGTGTTTCTAAGTATTTATCTTTTAACTCGCAAGTGGTATACAGCGAAATCACTTAAGAAAAATATTTTGAATGGTAAAATATAACATAATCATGTTTTTAAAATGTGAAAAGTTGAATGTTTTGTGACATTATATAACTTTCGTGGAGTTTAACATTTTTGTGGGATTTAGGATAATGTTTAGGATGTTTCAAAGATTTATTAGGTTTTCTTTAAAACCTTATCATTAAGAGAGTTTTGGAGTTGATTGTGTAATAACGTAGTTTTTTTTTGTTCCAGAGACATTCAAGCAAATACGAGTCCAGCTAGATGGGTAATAATATGATCTTATTGTCCATTGTGACAATCCATGGTGGTTAAAAGTTTCTTTCTCATTGTCACAATCAGATAAATGGCTTATAAACTCATGAGATCATTTCTTGTTGTTCCATTGTCAACTGAAGATGAATTTATCATAAATATTTTAAGTAACACTAAAATGAGTTCGGAAACTAGAACAGGGTATGGAAATGGGGACAGAAAACGGCTTGAAAATTTGATGTTATTTTCCTTCAAGTACATTTTGAATTGAATAGATTTTTCATCATATCCGTAAAATTCACAAGCCAAAACCGAGAAACAAGTATATTTCTCCAAGTTGCTGGAAAATATTAGCAAATATGTTTTATTCATTTCTTATTCCAATGGATTTCTTACCATTAATAGCTTTCATGTTTATCATTTGTCACACTTTGTATGGCGTATTTTGTATGACTTGACTATCTCTTATTTCCTCTTTAGAAAATAAAAGATGAATTGATTTTCGGGTATTACAATTTACTTGCTTTTCACAAGGCCGCCCAAGTGGTATTTTTAATAGAAAGATGAAATAACTAAATGATGATTAGTAGGACGAACTGAACATGCTAAAGATTTTCTAAACTAAATATAAAACGATAAAAAAATTGTTTTAATAGATTAAGCATGTGTTTCTAAGTATTTTTCTTTTACCACGCAAGTGATATACAGCGAAATCACTTAAGAAAAATATTTTGAATGGTAAAATATAACATAATCATGTTTTTAAAATGTGAACATTTTACTAGTGAACATTCAAGCAAGTACGAGTCCAGCTAGATGGGTAATAATATGATCTTATTGTCCATTGTGACAATCCATGGTGGTTAAAAGTTTCTTTCTCATTGTCACAATCAGATCAATGGCTTATAAACTCATGAGATCATTTCTTGTTGTTCCATTGTCAACTGAAGATGAATTTATCATAAATATTTTAAGTAACACTAAAATGAGCTCGGAAACTAGAACATGGTATGGAAATGGGGACAGAAAATGGCTTGAAAATTCGATGTTATTTTCCTCCAAGGATGTTTTGAATTAAATAGATTTGTCATCATATTTGTAAAATTCACAAGCCGAAACCGAGAAACAATTATCAGTAGCCATAACAAATGCATTATCTCCCAAGGATTTAACCTCAACAATTAGTAATAAAGTGTGGATTTAAAGTATGAATTAATGTATATGATTAAATGTGTTTTTTGGTTTAATTAAAAAATAAATATTATATTTTTATGAGAATTTGTTAGAAATACCCCCCTTGGGATACCTCTTTTTAAAAATACCCTTATAGGGGGAGCATATACGCATAGACATATATATATATATATATATATATCCAATTACTTAAAAATAAAATTATTTATTCGTTAAATAGAATTTTATGATTTGCTATAAAATACAATAATAATTATTAACTATAAAAATAAAAAATGTTAGATACAAGAATTATTATTTAAAATAACAAAACTAAGATAAATATGAAATACAAAAAAATAAATTATTAAATAAAAGCAATGAGTGATATTTTACGACTAATAAACCAAAAATTATTATTTTTAATTAAATGTGTTGTCTTGTCTATATAGAAACTTTGTTTGGTATAATAGATAGATGTTATTGTGGCTCAATGGTGGAGTGTGAGTGAAAAAGTGTGCAAAGGTCATGAGTTCAACCCTTCATGAGCGCACTTAGTTCTTATTTTTAATGAAATGGCTTAGTTTTAAAACAACAAAACAACATCGTTTTTGTTGAACGGAAACTCTCACAAAAAGTTAAGTCAGCTAACGGAAATTTAACGTTATGCCCGAAATGGCCAGGTCAATGAAACTTCATCATTTTATCCGAAAGTCAAATAAAACTTTAGGATTTAAATGACATTTCGAAAGTTCATGCTTTTTTTATCCACAATTTGAAAGTTGGAGATTTTTTTGACATTTTTCCCATTTTAAAATATACTCTCTTTAATATTTTTAAGATAATTTTACCCTTCTCTTATTAATGACCTAAAAACACGATTCTCTCTTCTTCCCCATCTGCGACGTTCTTCTCCTCCTTCTCCGGTCGATCTCCTTCTCCAACGTTTCTCACTCGCCGTCGTCTTTCTCTTCTCTACTTTGTCGTCATCTCTACTCTTCTTCGTCGTCTCTCCTTTGCAGTCGTCTCTTTAATTCTCTCCTTCTCCGTCGTCTCTTCTCTTCTCTCCTTCTCAGTAGATCTTTGTCTGGTTCTCTCTACACTTAATCATCTCATTCCCATCGTGTAAGATTGCTATTGAATTTTATTTTCGACTTAAATTCAGCTTCAATTGCAATTTTTCCTTTTCTCTATGTTTTATTTTCAATTCTATATTTGTTCTTTGATTTCAGAATTTTTAGGTCTATCAATTGCAATTTTTCAAACAAATTGTTCTTCTTCGATGTACTTCTTGTTATCTGTTGTTGAATTTTGAAGGATTTTTTTCATTGTTGTTTCTATTCTTATACCTTTTAAAATCCATTTAAAATCCTTATAGTTCATTTAATGACCACGTTTTCATTGTGATATTGCTTTGTTTTCACATGACTTATTAGGGATGCTTGAACTGTATTCAGTTTGTGGATTGTGGAAGTTGAAGCATAATATTAAATGGGAATTTGAAATTGATGACGAGAGGGGAGTTTCTCTAATTAGTATTGATGAGGGAACTAGTTTTAGTGATTTGCTCAATATTCTTTATGAAGATTTTGCAATTGATAATCAGAAACACTCTCTAAAGCTTAGTTACCAGTTGCCTTCTATGACTGCTACACAAGGTAGTGATCCAATTTTTATTAGAAATGATAGGCAACAGGCAGCTTTTACGCTCAAATTTGCACAAACACAGAGTATTGGAGGTATTCAGCTATGTGTTACTGTAGAGGATAACCGTGTCATAGTTGAGCAGGTATATTTTATTGAACTCTTTCGTTTATACTCTTGTAACATATTTTGTAAAGTAACTGAATTTTTCTTCAACAATGTGAATCTATAACTAATCAGATAACTGCAGTTGGTACTGCTGTTTCTTGTCCTTCTAATACTGAGGTAATTTTCTACTTTA
The DNA here is from genome assembly GCA_036452645.1 of Capsella bursa-pastoris. Lineage (NCBI taxonomy): Eukaryota > Viridiplantae > Streptophyta > Magnoliopsida > Brassicales > Brassicaceae > Capsella > Capsella bursa-pastoris. Next base: position 9,641,552 of record CP144192.1, read on the forward strand.
GAAACCTTTTTCCTTTATTTTTCTTATAAATCAATACAAACTTTAGTGACTGTAGTGAACTCTTTCTGTCTGTTACAATCTTGTAACATTTTTTAAAAAGTAGCTTAATTTTTCTTTTACAGTGTGAACCTATCTCTACTTCGTCCATTGAGGGTGCTACTGCTGTTTCTTCTCCTACTCGTACTCAGGTAGTTTTTACAAAAAAATTTTAAAAACCATTGTTACAACTCATTATAATCTCAGTGTCTGTTTACTTTTCAGGGTCAAACTAGCTCATATTAGTTTGTTGCAAGTGATGTATCTTCTGCTTCTCATTCTCAGGTAAAGCTCTTTTAAAATATTGTTTAAAATTTTTGAAAACCTTTTAAAAATCATTAAAACCACTTTTAAAATGTTATAAACAAGACAAGTTGTTTGAAAACCACTTGTTTCTTATATAGTCCTTGTAAAAACCTTTTAAAATCCGTATAAAAAGCTTTTAAAACCCTTTTATAAATCTATTAAAAATTGTATAAAAGGCTTTTAAAAGCTTTTGTAATTTTCATGCATAGATTTATTAGGATACTGAATTTGTACTTTCAGGTTCCGACAATGCCTAATCCTCCTGCTGCTACTTCTGGTCTTTTTACTTCCGCTAGCTACGTAGAATGTCTACCATCATTAATCAGCAGACGGTTATACGTAACCAAACAACTTCTTTTGGGGCTACTGATGTGTCTTGTCCAATTCGTACTCAAGTAATCTACTACTTTAGAAAAACGTTTTTTTAAAAAATTGCTTCCGGATCATTATTAACTTATTGCGTGTTTACTTTTTAGGGTCAAACTAGCTCATATCAGTTTGTTGCAAGAGATGTATCTTCTGCTTCTCATTCTCAGGTAAACCTCTTTTAAAATACTGTTTAAAACTTTTGAAAACCTTATAAAAATCATTTAAAACCCTTTAAAAACGTTATAAACAAGACAAGTCGTTTGAAAACAACTTGGTTCTGATAAAGTCCTTATAACAACCTTTAAAAATCCTTATAAAAAGCTTTTAATAAACCCTTTTAAAAATCTATTAAAAATCATATAAAAGGCTTTTAAAAGCTTTTGTAATTTTAATGCATAGATTTATTAGGATCCTGAATTTGTACTTTCAGGTTCCGACAATGCCTAATCCTCCTGCTGCTACTTCTGGTCTACTTGATGTTGATTCTTTGTTTTGCGGAAAGTTATTCAAAAGCAAAAAAGAACTGACTACTCAGCTGCGGATGTATGCGCTGAAAAACAGTTTTGAGTTTCAGACTAAGAAGTCGGGCAACAAGAGATATGTTCTGAATTGCATTGATGAAAATTGCAATTGGAAGTTACATGCTATTAGAGTTAAAGGATCAGTTGGTTTTATCATTCGAAAATATATCAGTTTGCATAGCTGTGACTCTACATTAAGGAATGTCAACCATCGTCAAGCAGATGCAAAGACATCGGGTGGAATGGTTAGCAACCATGTTGAAGGAGGAAAGCTTCCACTTAGACACAAGCAACTAATAGAAATCTTCAGAAAGGATCATGGAGTTGGGGTGTCGTACTCAAAAGCATGGAGAGCTCAAGAACATGCAACAGAAGTTGCTAGGGGTTTACCTTCTGATTCTTTTGAGGTTCTTCCTAAGTGGTTCCACTTGGTAGAAGTGAAGAATCGAGGCATTGTCACTTATATCGAAGTAGATTCTGCTAATAAGTTTAAGTATGCTTTACTTGCCTTTGGTGCATCTATTCGAGGTTTTAAGTTGATGAGAAAAGTCATTTCTATTGATGGCGCCCTTTTGAAATCAAAGTTTAACGGAACTTTGCTTGCTGCTTCTGCTCAGGATGGGAATTTTAATCTATATCCTATTGCTTTTGCTGTTGTTGATTCTGAGAATGACGCATCTTGGGACTGGTTTTTGCATTGTTTGAAGACCATTATTCTTGATGAAAATGATTTGGTTTTGTATCAGATCGTGCAGGTTCAATTGAATCTGCTCTTGCAGCATATTACCACCAAGCTCATCATGCGCTCTGCAATTTTCACTTGCTCAAAAACCTTGAAACACGCTTCAAAGGTTCCACACTTATTCCTGTCTTTTATGACGCTTCACGGGCCTACACAACACAACAGTTTGAGTACCTCTTTTCTCAAATATCCAAAGCCGATGGAGAATTTGGAGAGTACCTTTGGCAAGCAGATGTTCGAAAATGGGCTCGTGCATTGTCGCCTTCAAATAGGTACACCATTATGACATTAAACTTGGCTGAGTTTGTGAATTCTTTGTTGAAAGAGACACGTGAGTACCCAATTGTTTGCTTGTTTGCTTGTTTGATACAATCCGCTCTATTATGACAAGATGTAATGTTTATAATCATTTTAAAATGTTTTATGTTTTATAAGGATTTTTAAAGAAGTTACACTAAGCATGATTAATTTTTTTGATCTACAGAAAAAGTGTAAAGAAGGAGACAATGCTGAAGAAAATGTTTCTGAAAGAAAAGAGGTTAGTATCAGAGTTTTGATTATATTATAAGGTTTTATAAGGTTTTTATATGGTTATAATACAGTTATTATAAGGTTTTATAAGGCCTAAAGGAGTTTTTACAATGTTTACCAAGAGTTTATCAGGTTTTTATATGGTTTTTATCAAGAGTTTATCGGGTTTTGTCAAAATGTTCCATACTTGGATTAAATGGTCTACAAATGTGTTGTTTTAGGTCATTGCAGCAAAAGAAGCGTAAAACAAGTGACAATCAAGATGTTGATGATACAACAAAAGCTAAGGTTAGTTTGCAATTAAAAAGATCTCAATAGTTATTACAATTGAAAATCGATAAAATGCTGGATTTATGCTTTATTTTGTTCAGCCACGAAGAAAGAAGAATAAAGATGATAATGTTGGTGATGTAAAAAGGAAAAGTGAACGAAACCATGTTCCATCGATTCACACTCAGTGGCCTTACACGGCTGAGAAGAAGAGGCACCCAACTGTTTATCCCTTTGCAAAAGTCGATACAACATGGGTAGAACTATTGGCTAAATCGAAGAATTCAAAGAAAACAAAGTAAGTTTCAGTTTCATTTGACAAAAAATAAAACTAATTTCGTTTAGATGTTTATAAGTGTTTTAAAAGTTGTAAATATGTTGCCTTTTTTTTTTTGCATTTTGGCCTTTAACAATTCTAGGTAACAAAGATGATGCCAAGTGGTTCACAACACTTGAGGCGCCAGGAAAATTAATACGGTTTTTGTACAATTTTTATAAGTGTTTAATAAGAAAGTTATATGACTACAAGTGGCGTTTATCATATTCAGAAAGCATTTACCCAGTAGGTAATATGACGTATTGGGAGATTCCAGAGACTATTTCTAATTTCGCCAGCCGGCCACCTTCTACTCGTATACGTAGTGGCAGGCGAAAGAAAAAAGAGAATACATAGTTCATGGGAGCATGGAAGGCCTACGACAAAAAAAAAGTCATACAAATGCAGCAGGTGTGGCCAGTGTGGACAAAAAAAATCCAGTTGTGTCTGCTATCTAACTCTCTATTTAATTCATCTTGAATTTGTTATTCTTTAGACAATGTTTTATGTATGGGTGGAGTAAACCTCATTTACAAAGATTATTATCATATTTTATGATTATCATTTTTATGAGGTTTTTATAAAGTTTTATAATGCTTTTATGAGTACCATTTTTTCTACCATTTTTTCTAAAGTTTTTATAATGTTTTTATAAGGTTTTTATAAATATTTAACAATTTCTATTCCCTCGCATCTTTGCAACATAGATATCATTAACCACAAACTTCAAAATTTACTAGATAAATGGAGCAGAATACAAAGAAACAGCAACCTACCAATGTACTAATACAATAAAGTATTAGAGTATAAGGTTTATAAGTTTTTAATATGTTTTGAGAATATCTTGGTTTTGCCGTTATATTATATATCAATGCCATTGACTTTTCAGTTTGCTTTTTTGAAAAACTTATAAAAATCGTTTAAAAGCCTTATAAAAATAAATTATTTCAGCTCTTTCTCTAATATTGTTGCTCTGACTTTGATTTTGTTTTTGTTGAGTTTAGTATATTGATTCAGCGGTCCAGCTATTTAACCATAGACAACAAAGTTATCAAGATATTAATGTCAACAGAGATGCAACATTAATGGATTTAAAATTCCTTCAGGCGATTGAGGATTCCTACGCGATATTCATTGACGACAAAGATGGCTTTGACTTTGAAGATGAATGTTTCAGTAAGGTGTTTAAGGAGAAACTCACAAAAGTCATATATGCACCAATGTGTGTCGAGGAACAGTTGTGGATATCACTGGAGATTAAATTGGACTCAAGATCAATCTATATATGGGACAATGCATCATCATTTTTCAGTGATAAAGAGAAAAAAAAAACAAGTTGCGGCATATGCTATATCAATGCTATATATTGCACAGAAGAAGTTTCCAATGGTAGAGAGGACTGATGACTCTCCTTTTGATACCTCTCCTTTCCGTGTCATTCTCCTGAACTCCTTTAGACACGTAATTTTTGTAATTAGTAAAAGGCTTGCAAGGTTTTAAAATGATTTACAGTGTTTTTATAAGGTTTTTAGAAGGTCTTAAAGAGTTTTTATAAGGTTTATCAAGAGTTTATTAGGTTTAATAAGGTTTTTATATGGTTTTAAAAGGTTTTATATGGTTTTTATAAGGTTTGATAAGTTTTGTTATATATTTTGAGAATATCTTGGTTTTGATGCCATTCCTTATAGTTTTTGTAATCACTTTTCACTCTAGGTTCATTTCTAATCACTTACACATTAGTGCTACTTAACATGTTAATGTAACATTCATCTTCAGTTGACAATGGAACCACAAGAAATGATCTCATGAGTTTATAAGTCATTGATCAGATTGTGACAATAAGAAAGAAACATAACCACTGGGGATTGTTACCATGGACAATAAGATCATATTATAACACATCTAGCTAGACTCATATTTGCTTGAATGTGTGGAGAACAAAAAAAGCTACGTTATCACACAATTAAATCCCACAAAATGTTAAACGCTATGAAAGTTATATAAAGTCACAAAACATTCAAAAATTTTTTAAGTGATTCGCTATATAGCACTAGCGAGTTAAAAGATAAATACCTAGAAAAACATGATTAATCTACTAAAACAAGCTTTTTAGCATTTTATATTTAGTTTAGAAAATCTTAATCATGTTCATTTCATTCCCCTAATTATCATTCAGTTGTTTCCTTATTCCATTAAACATACAACTTGGGCCTTATGTAAATCAAGTCAAATTTGGGATTAGAAAATCAATTCATCTTTTCTTAATGGTAAAAATCCAATGGAATAAGAAATGAATAAAACATATTTGCTAATATTTTTTTAGCAACTTTTAAGTTAATCAAACATTCACGGTATTAACGGACTTGCAAACAACCAAACTAATAAAGCCTTCAGTGTTGCATCTCTGAGAGATGCCCCGTCGACACTCATAGGATCAAGATCCATCTCATTCTTGAAAGGCATAATTTTCTTACTACTATAAGAAACCATTTTATCAATATTTGTTCAAGAAAGATCATCAAGTACACAACCACGGTGGAGTTCAAATATATGATGATCCATCTCCAATTCCTCGATAGCCTTTCGAGTATTGGCTATTTTCCTCTCAATATTTGGATATTATCCTGGATGAAATACTCTAGATCAAAGGCCACCTTGATCCTTTCATGCTCGGTGAAAGAGTAGTAATTCTCTGTGAATAATTTGGCCTCTTCGGGAGATGGCCACAACGCAACATGATCTTCATCACGATTAAACACCACATGATCAGTTCAAACCTGATCACATGGCGTTTGATCGCGAGGATGATCCGGCTGTGCTGCCATCTACCTATAAGGTGGAATCACTCACATGGAATTACTACTCCTTGACCGACCATGAAAGGAATAAGAAGGTTGTTGATCTAGAGTCATTCATCCAGGCCAATATCAAAATGATTGAAAAGAAAATAGTTGATATTCAGAAGGTTATCAAGGAGTTGCAGATGGGTCATCTCATGTTAAAACTCAACCATGGTCGTGAACTTGCTGATCTTTCCCTAACCGAGATTGCTAAAATGCTATCGTATATTGGTAAGAAACTTATGTCAATGAGGAATGAGATGGATTTTGATCCTACAAGTGTGGACGAGGCATCTCCTGGTGATGTTACCCTGAGGGCTTCCAATATTCCAATTATGGGTGAGCCAGAAATAGTTCTGACTTGATGAAACTACAACTATCTATTATTATTATAATTAGGGAGTCTAGGTGAGACTCGTTACCCAACATGGTTGCTGAAATTTACCTAAACATGGAACCATCTAATTTTGGAGAAAAAGACTTGGGGAGGAGGACCTTTAAAGGAGAGAGCAGCCAGGGTGCTGGTGGTGCTGAAGTGTGAAGTGTGAAGACGATGCCAAGTGAAGCAGTAGTTGATGTTTACATGAAAATGCATGTGTCTCGAACTATTTTGTGTAAATAATGTTGGTCTATTTTTATTATCGTTGGTCAAGTTTTTCATGTCTCTTGGTTTGTGCTAAAGTCGTGTAATAATGGCTTGTCATGTCAAGTTAATTTTAATTAAATGTTTGTTTCTTAACTACAAGGAAATAGTGATATTGCAACATAATTTTGCAATGATCGTATTCGTCAAAATTTTGTAACAAGTTTTGCCATATTTTGCAATAATAAATGCAATGTTGCAATTTTCTTACAAATTTATTGCTAATTAATTACAAAAGTTTTAGTTGCAATTTTTCATCACCAATTAGCAATATTTTAACGACATATAAAAAAAGTCTTGCAAAATTTGTAAGAAATATTTAACGTTTATGAACTGTGGCTATTTTTCAACAAATAATAGTAAATATATGTGACAAATTATGTGACAATTTTGCCATAGTATTTACAACATTTATTACTCTGTTGCAACATATACGATATATATAACTTTTGTTAACATATAAACTGTTATAAATCATATGGTGGATTGTCATAACAAGCCCAGTCCGGCCCGGTCCATCACAAGCCCGGTCCGTCCTATGTTGAGGAGGCTTAATCTTTTCCTTATTGTATTAGGGTTTACTCATAACCCCTTGTATCAATCCTTATATAAAGGAGTCTAAGCTAATGAATAAAGCATCATAATTCCCTCTCTATTCTCTCTAGTTTACAACACGTTATCAGCACGATTCTCTTTTTTTTTTTGGGCTAAACAGCACGAACTTTAAACCCTAAAAGCTAAAAGCTAAAATCGCCCCTAAACCTTAAACCTAAGAAGCTCGACATTCTCTTGCTACTCAAAGGAGGTTCACGGCGATTGTAGATCTTGCTTGAATTACCGAGGTCTTTAACTCCCGGTCTAAAACCATTCAGAAATCAATCGGTGTTCAAGAGGTAAACAACATGAACCCTAAAACCATTGTTTCATGTTTATAATCTTATAACCATGAAAACTTGAACATGTGATTGTTGCTTGAAGTACTTTTCATATGAATTTATAAAACCCTAAAATATGAAATTTTTGTTTGAAGAACTTTTTCACATGAAATCATAAAAGCCTATAACATGTGATTGTTGTTTGGACTGCTTTTCATGAGAAATTTTGAAACCGTAAAATATGAGATTGTTGTTTGGACTGCTTTTCATGCGAAATTTTGAAACCGTAAAATATGAGATTGTTGTTTGGACTGCTTTTCATGTAACCCTAAAATCGATTATAGCTTTGTTTCTCATATGGATTGTTGCTTGTTTATATTAATATGAATTTATGAAATACTAATATATGATTAACATGAAAATCGAATATGAATGCATGATCACCTTAATATTTCTCTAAAATAAAATCGATCACGTCCTAACATAATTAAATATTAGTTTTAATGTTTTCACTTTATGTTTATATATAGCTTTTAAGCTTTGTGTTTTTATTTAATTATATTTTGTGTTTGCAGAATTTCTTAACTTCTTAAATGACTTCGAGTAACAACGATAATGTTTTGAGGCAATGGGTGTATGCAAGAACGGATCCAACAACCAATCTAGTCTCTGATGCATTCCTAGATGTATTGAAAGAGTTCATGATTGTTGCTATGCTTTGCAATTTGAGGAACTCATTGAGATTAAAAAGCATAGTTTAATTGTTTTATTAAAAGTATCGTACCTTATTTTATAAGTTATCCATCACCATGCATGTACATTTAAAGTGATTATCATTCCCTTGCACCGTACATAATTTTCTGTAATTGAATTTTCTTTTTACTTTAAATAGAAGTAATAAGTATGCCTATTATGATTCCATAAAGAGAATGTTATTTTATTTATTTGACTGTATAGGGAAATAACATATTACATGCATTCATATATTTGGGTATTCAAGAATTTATAGTGAAGACATCTTCCTTCTTTTGTAATCGTTGTTGATAGTGTGTCATATTATTTTCCTAAAAGTTGAAAGAGCATATAATAAAATTAGGATAAGGAATGTTGAATTATATTTAATCCTCGTATACTTCTCTCATATTGAGAAGTGTTAAAATGAGTCTAAATTTTAATTAGTTGACTCAGCCTGACTGTAAAAGGAAATAAGCCAATTTTGTTTTAACTAGTTTACAAAATGCCCTGAATGTAACTTTGTTGGGCCAATATAACATACAAGCTCAGTGGTGGCACTGAGTGAAAGATTATGGAAACAGAGAAGACTATTACTAGTAGAGTTGTTGTAGAAAATATTACACCTGTTCAAAATTAGATAAATAATCAGTATGACCCACTCTATAAAATACATACATGGGATGTAAGATAGAAATAAAGAAGTGGGAGATAAATGACAAGCTTTTAATGTTTTATATTTAATTTAGCAAATCTTAAGCATGTTTAGTTCGTTCCGCTAATTATCATTCAGTTGTTTCTTCATTCCATTAAACATACATCTTGAGCCTTATATAAATCAAGTCAATTTTAGTATCAAAAAATCAATTCATCTTTTGTTTTCGAAAGAGGAAAAAACATCTAGTCAAGTAGTGCAAAATATTTCATACCAAGTGCGACAAATGATAAACATGAAAACAATTAATGGTAAAAAATCCAATGGAATAAGAAATGAATAAAACTTATTTGCTAATATTTTTTAGCAACTTGAAATTTTATCAAAAGTTTCCAATATTAATTGACTTGAAAACAACCAAACTAATAAAGCCTTCAGTGTCGTATCTCCAAGAGATGCCTCGTCGACACTCATAAGATCAAGATCCATCTCATTCTTGAAAAACATAATTGTCTTACCACTATATGAAACCATTTCATCAATGTTGGTTAGAGAAAGATCAGTAAGTTCACAACCACGGTTAAGTTCAAACATGAGATGATCCATCACAAATTCCTCGATAGCCTTACGAATATTGGCTATTTTCCTCTCAATCTTTTGGATATTTTCGTGGATGAAATACTATAGATCAAAGGCCACCTTGATCCTTCCATGTTCGGTCAAAGAGTAGTAATTCTTTGTGAGTGATTAGGCCTCTTGGTTGGATGGCCATAACACAACTTGATCTTAGTCGTGATCAGTTTTAGATCCATATCTTTTAGCATTCTCATGTTATTTCGATTCATTGCTTAATTATACTCACATAAATGGATCTGAAAACTTAGCACGTGGTGTTTGATCACGAGGAAGATCTGGCTGTGGTGTGATAACCCTATATTTTTACACTTTTAAGCATATATTTTGTGCAACATTTGCATGTCTAGATCTCTATTTCTTAGGATTTCTAGTCTCTTTTCATTATATTTCACATCTAGGATCTTTAGCATAGGCATTTGCATATCATCTGTATTTTAGAGCAAAAACTGGCACACTCGGACACTACAAAGCATGGACCCGATTGAGTGTATCCAACCCGACCAGGCAAGCACGATCAAGCACCCGGACTCAGAGGAGAAAGCTAGACTCGGACGAGCCGAGAGAGGACCCAAACGAGCCCAACATGAACCCGATCGAGCTCTCTGCAAACCGACTTTGTAATTTGTCTTTTTGTGATTTAGGGCTTCCTGCCCTTAGTATAAATAGACCCCTTGGGTCATTTAGCCAAAAATCGAGTTTTAATTAGGGTTTTTCTCTGTAGCCACTAATCATTTCCAGAAACTTGTAATCTTTATATCTTTTGATCTATTGAGTTTTTAGAGTTGCTTCTTTATAATATTTTGCTCCTTAGATCATTATCTATCTAGTTATGCAAGATTCAATGATTTCTGGGTTTATGTTCATCATGATGAACTCCAGATCTGAGTAGTTTTCTGGGTTTAGAGGATGGGTTAGGTGATGAGGAATCTTAGTTTCTAGGGATGCTTAAGTATAGATTCAGGTAGATACCTTCTGGATTAGGAGATTTAATTGCTAGTCTTTGCATTAACCATGTGGGATTAGATCTTAGACATTCCAGCACTCAAAAAGTGTTCAATGGAATGTCTGATCAACTAATGCCAGAGATCTATTTACTTACCCAAGAGATTGGCTGTTAAGGAGTAGATTGACATTAATGAGCTTGTTCTTTATGCCTATCTATAGTATGTTTCATCAATGAAAGTTGAGATTAGGAAGTGCTATAGATCTGATAATCTTTGCCAAGAGATTGGATTGATTAGGTTAAGTGGTTCATTGTCTAGGATTAGATCTGTTTGAGCATGTTAAGCATCCCCAAGAGATTAAGAGGATTCATCACCCTATTAGCCCATCCTCAAGACCTTCCTTTATCTGATTGTTTACTTGCTTCATTTCTGCTTTCAATATAGCTTTTGTAGTTCATGCATTCTTAGTTTCATTTGAGTAGTATCCTAGATCCCTTAGCTTATCTTCAATATTGTTCTTAGATCTTTTAGTTTATCATATGTAGTTTACTTTATTGCATTTGAGTTCTAAATCCCAAACTTTCAACTGCTTGGCTTGACTTGATTAGTTCTGCTATATCTTGATTGATTGCAATACATCCATTTGGATCGATAACCTCTTGTGCTACATCGCATTGGGGAATTGAACTCCAAGACCACAAAAACGCTTGTTTCAATGCTTGTTTCATGGTGTTTTGATCGACCATGAAAGGAATAAGAAGAGCGTTGATCTAGAGTCATTCATCCAAGCCAATATCAAAAAGATTGAGAAGAAAATAGTTGATATTCGGAAGGTTATTAAGGAGTTGCAGAGGGGTCATCTTATGTTCAAACTCAATCGTGGTCGTGAACTTGCTGATCTTTACCTAACCGAGATTCATAATCTGCTATCATATATTGGTAAGAATTTTATGTCATTGAGTTATGAGATAGATATTGGTCTTATAAGTGTGGACGAGGCATCTTCTGGTGATGCGACCCTGAGGGCTTCCAATATTCCATTGATGGGTGGGCTAGAAATAGTTCTAACTTGATGGAAATTAAAATTTTCTACTATTATAATTAGGGGGTCTCGGTTAGACTGAAATTTACCTAAAGATGGAACCATCTAATTTTGGTGGAGAAGACTTGGGGGGGGGGAGGGGGGCTCTAAAGGAGATAGCAGCAAGGGTGTTGGTGGTGCTGAAGAGTGAAGACGATGCCAAGTGAAGTTGCCATCGATGTCTACATAACAATGCATGTGTCTTGAGTTATTTTGTCCAAATAATGTTTGGTCTTTTCTATTAACGTTGGGTCAAGTTTTAAAGTCATATAATAATGGTTTGTCATGTCAAATTAGCTTTAATTAAATGTTTGGTTATTTACTACTCTTTGCAATTTGAAGAACTTATTGAGATTAAGAGTATCATACCTAATTTTATAAGTTAACCATTGGCATACATGTACTACTAAAGTGATTATCATTCCCATGCATCGAACATAATTTTCTTTCTCATAATTTTCTGTATTTGAATTTTCTTTTTCATTTAAATGAAATTAATAAGTATGACTATTATGATACGATAAATCGAATTTTATTTTATTAATTTGACTGCATTGAATAATATATGTAGTAGAACATTTTATTATTCCAGAACAGTTGGTTTCAAAGTTTAGAAGATGGATGAGGAAATAGGAAAATTGATTGAAGTTAAGACGGTGGGAGAAAAGGCGTTTTTATGGCTAGTGATATTTGTTTCTCGGTTTTAATTTGGCTCATGAGTTTTACGAATGCCTCGAAAAATCTATTTACTTTACTGAGAAAAGACATATCAAGGTGTTCAAGCTAGACAATGATAATGGAAGCGTTATCACATCACAGTCATCGAAGAGTTCTTTCCAAATGTCTTCTCTTTGTTTCTCTTAATCTTTTTTAGGTGGGGGTAAAAGCTACTTTCTTTATATTAAGAATACCATTCATCTCTAATAAAAAAAATCAACTCAATTCCTACAGTTAAAATATAGAACTTATTGTGAGAGTGAGACCCAAATAATTAATCTACTGTAATATGTGTATATATTTATATCTTCGCCGCAACCTGTGGTCGTTACGACCATGGAACCATCATCCACCATCGTTGAGCTCGAAGCTGACTACCATTGTTCGTGGTCGTTATTCATCAAAAGAAAGCACATAAGCGTAGTTAATTGTTACGTCACCAATGTTCAACACTAGCTTCGATTAGGTAATTAGGACACTTAGTGATGAGATTCCATTCACCTCTTATCAGTCTAGGGAAAAATTGACAATGGGTACTCATAGAGTGAGTTGCACGGAAGCCGTCTGAGCCTTTACCGTCAGTGGTAAAGGTACACCCTAACCGCCAGTTGGATTGCTTGTTGCGGCAAGAATGTTCCGTTTCAGTGAAAAAACATGAAACCGTAAACTGTTTCTGTACGGTTTTCTTGTGCTGCAAGTTTCAAATAATTTCCATTGGTTTTCAACCTTTCTCTTCCCGTTCTCAGTCCATTTCAAAGACAGGTGAGGATGTTATTTACGGATATTTCTCTTATCTAATCTCTTATCCTCCATCTATTCTCTTTTCGATCTGATCTACTATGATTCATGATGGTTCTGGTGCAGCAAGAGTACTTAATTTTATCGACCTTTTTGATCTCAATACCAATTCCGTTTACTTGGGACTTTTTGTTTTTATACTGTATTTTAATGTTAAGTTTCTCATAATGCAACTTATTTATATACAGTAGCAGGGTTACTATATATTATATGGGTGTGTAGAACTTTTAGTATATTTTGAAAATTTAATAGGACACGTTGGATGCCTGGACAACAATATAATATATATCGATATTGTTCGGAAGGATACACTGAATAGGGTCACACACAAGTGCTATGGCAACGTCATCGTCTGTGTATGTAAGTTAGTGTTACGAACACTTTAAGACAAAAAAAATATACTTATTTTTATGAATGAAACATTAAGGGGGTGTTATTGGTTTGTAAGTTAAATGGTGTTTTCAAGATTTTAGAAGTACGGTATAATCTGTTGTTATTCAATCAACATTTTACTAAACTCTTTTAAAGTTTGGTGTTATTAGTTATTGATTTGTAAAATGTTATTGAAAATCTTAACAAATATGGGATTATTGGATTCAGAGTTTTACAATGTCATTAAAAGCTCTGTGTTATTCAATTAAAACAAAAGAATCTCTTACTCTTAATGAATTTAATTTTTACGTTATTGGTTTATGATTTTTAAACTCTTTTCTTTACAAAATAAAGTCATGAAAAATATCTTCTAAATATAGAGATTGTTTGACAGACTTTACAAAACTAGAGAAAAACTAATCAACAAGATTACAGAAAATTATCAAGCAGTCTTTTAAACTCTCAAACAATCATACAATCTATGATTTTATTAGAGTCATCTAATTTCCTTATAATTTAGAATCCAATAACACCCACTAAGTATTTTAATTAGCTGAATTTCTTCCCTTTTACCCTTTCCGATGCTTTTTATTGTTGGCATACCAATATGCATTTATTTTTATTATTAAATTCAAGAGATCATTGGTAAAATAATACATTTTTAAAATATAATAAGATGTTAGTACATTCACTATTCAAATTTAGAAAACTAATACTCTTGAGCACACAGAATATAGATTAATTACAATGGAGGTATTGTACAAAAATAATAGAAAATCTACATGAAAAGATGGTAATTAATAACGTAGGGGAGAAAACAAAGAATAATTAGATACAATATCAAGAAACGGTATCCACACGCAAAAAACAAAAAATCTTACTTTTATAAAGTTGCCTAAAAATCCATATTCAACATTATTTGACTCAAAACATTTGGAGATAGTTTCAAATTTATTACTTTCCTAATATATTATCCATTTTTCCTATATATAAGAACACCATGATTCTCCTTTTCTATACACATACAAAAGAAAAGAAAAGAAAAAACATAAAAAATGGGGAGAAAAAGAGTGACCTTGAACTAGGCCAACCAAAGAGTGAGGAGCCGACATTAAGAAGAGGCTTGTTGGACTCATCAAGAAAACGAATGAGCTCACGATTCTTTGCGACGTGAGAGCTTGTCTCGTCGTGTTTGATCGCAAGGCAAATCAGGTCGAGGTGTGGCCATCTACCCAAGAGGCGAAAACACTGACAGAGAGTTATTACTCTTTGACCGAGCTTGAAAGGAACAAGAAGGCCGTTGATTCAAAGTCATTAATTCAGGCCAATTTTCAAAAGATTGAGAAGAAAATAGCCGATACTCGGAAGGATATCGAGGAGTTGGAGATGGATCATCTCATTTTCGAACTCAAGTGTGGTCAAGAACTTGATGATCTTTCCCTAACCGAGATTTATAAGTTGCTATCTTATACTGGTACAAAATGTATGAGTGTCGATGAGGCGTTTTCTAGAGATGCGATCCTGAGGGCTTTCAGTGTTCCATTTGTTGGGAGGGCCGGGAATGATTCTGACGTTTTGGAAACTGATATTGTCTATTGTTATGATAATCAGGGGGTCTTTGGTGAGACTTATTTACCTAAACAGGTTGCTGAATTTGACCTAAACATGTAACCCTCTGATAGTGGTGAAGAATACTTGGAGGGGACCTCTAAAGGAGAGAGCAGCAAGGGTGCATGTTGTGCTGAAGAGTGAAGACGATGTCGAGCCGGTATGACTTGAAGGTTGCGACCTGAGAGCGGGGGAGGTGGTGAGACTTCCTGGATACCGTAGTCTAAGGCTGAGGCCTGAGGACGAGCCGGTATGATTCATGGGTTGCGACCTATGGACGAGGGAGGTGGGTGTGTATGAGCAAATAGGGTCTGGAACGTGAGTATATTGATTAGATAGGAGCCTCGGTGAGGTCTGTGGTGTACTGACGGTTGTGTTGAAGGATTCGAGGACGAATCCTAGTTAGTGGGGGAGAATTGTAACGCCCGTGTCCCGTTTTGGGGGGTGTCGATCGACACCACTGAAGGGTGTCGCTCGACACCAGTAATTATTTCGGTTTGGTTGGTTTGATTTTTAATTGCGTTTTGATCGGGGTTGTTTAGGGTTTAACCCTAGGTCGCATTTAAAAGAGAAGAAGTCGTGTTTTGCTCTTTGGTAGCCGCTTTTAGAAGTTAACAAAGAGCATAGAGTGTGAGTTGATCTTTTGGTTCCTTTTGTGAGTCTTTTGGTGGTGTTTGGTGGCTGATCTTGGTGGTTTAAGGCTAGTAGAGGCTAGATCCGTGTTGTGTGGTGTTAGAGGAAGCAGATCCTTCCTTGTTCTTCCCTAGTTTTGTTGCTGTTCTCTCTTGTAAAAGGTGAGTGCATGACCAGGCTTATCTAAGCATGTTTGATCATTGTTTTGGGTGTTTGATGATTGTTCTGATTGATTTGTTTGCTTGTTTGGCTGTTTATATTTTGAATGATGTCTGTGGAAACACTTGGAGACTCGCTCATATCATGGAGGTGATTTGGGGAGGAGATCCAATGAGAAACGTTAGTTGGAGCGACTGCTGAGCGTCGGTGTCGATCGACACCAGTGGTGGGTGTCGCTCGAGGCTAATGTTTTGTCCCGCGAGGATAGCTACGACTCGCGACGGGAGTGTCGAGCCTGGTGTCGACCGCGAGGGTCGACAGCGAGTGTCGATCGACACCAGTGGTGGGTGTCGATCGACACTGGGGTACAGGCTCCTATCGGGCCTGAGGTGCAGTTCCTGTTGGGCCTGGTGTGCAGCCCGTTGGGCTGGATGTGCAGCCCGTTGCTGGGGTTGTGCAGCCTGAGGGGGTAGGTGCAGTTGTCGAGCAGCCGTACTACCTGCGGATGTTGGAGCAGCTACAGCGGTTCGGAATGTCTTTGTTCTCCGGACGTTCCGATCCGACTATAGCGGATGAGTGGCGGGTGCAATTGGAGCGGTACTTCCAGCCGATGAGGTGCCTGGAGGCGTATCGGGTGGACCTGGCGGCCCACTACTTGGCCGGTGATGCACATTTGTGGGGCGGAGTGTGCTGGCTAAAAGGGGGCAGGGAGTGACGGTGTGGGGGGATTTCTTGCCAGAGTTTAATGCCAAGTATTTCCCAGCGGAGGCACTGAACCGGATGGAGTCGCAGTTCTTGGCGTTGACTCAGGGAGGGCGGTCAGTGCGGGAGTACGACTCAGAGTTTAGCCGACTCTTGGTGTACTCGGGTCGTGCGGGGAATCCTGAGCAGATGTATGTGCGTCGGTTCATGAAGGGTCTCAGCCACGACATGAGGGTGCGGTGTAAGGTGCGAGCCTATGCATCGCGTGTGGAGCTGGTAGGGATCGAGGACTAGTTGAGGAGTCACGGGGTGATTACTAGTCCGTCGGTGCAGCCGAAGAAGACCCAGCCGCAGTCGGTCCCGAGCAGAGGTGGCAAACCTGCTCAGGGACAGAAGAGGATGTGGGATGACACTTCCAGGGCGAGTCAGGGTGATCGGAGGTGCTTCAAGTGTGGGAGCACGGATCACAGGGTGGCGAGTTGTCCGAAGACGGGACACATCAAGACGAGGTGTCCTAAGTTGCAGCAGATGGCGGTAGCAGCGGTGCAGCCGGTGATGCAGCCAGTGGTGCAGCAGTGGGTGCAGCCAGGATTGCAGCTGCGAGGGCAGTCTTTGGCACAGTTGGGAGCACCACCGGTGGCATAGATCGAGGGATCGCGGGGGTACACGACCGTGGAGACAGGAGAGCCAAGCACTGGACGGCCGATCACAGGTTTAATTCTAAGACTCCGTCTGTTTCCTTCTATTGTTTTAGAATTCGTGTTGTGTTCCTGTTATTTAATCATTTCATTAAGAGTATCGTACCACCATTGGAATGTAGGTACAATTAGAGTGATTATCATTTTCATGCACCATACATAATTTTCTTTCTTTTATCTTTTATTAGAATATTCTTTTTAATTTAAATTAGATTAATAAGTATGACTATTATGCATGCATATCTTTGGGTATTCAAAAATTTAAAGAGAAGATATATCTCCCTTTTTTGTTTAAATTGTTGTTGACAGCGTGTCATGCTATTTTCGTAAAAGTTAATAGAGCATATTATAAAATTTGGATAATTCATTTTAAATTTTATTCAATCCTCATATACTTTCCTCATATCCTCGTATAGTTTCCTCATATTTGATAAGCCGATTCAGCCTCCCATTTAAATTTGATAAGCCGATTCATTTTGAATTATAAAAGCAAAGGTTATCATCCAAAATGTACTTAAAAATGTTAATATATATATCGAATACGAGTCCAGTTAATTTTTTCAGAACTTTTAGTATAATACGCAAACAAATGTAAGCTAACATAACCCTCCCCTTTTTTAATTTTTATATATAGAGTGACGTTAGACACCACACATAAATTCTAAGAACAAAGAAAATAGAAAAGATTTTGTCCTTACGGTTTTTTGTGCGAGATATATTTTATCTATTAAAAAAAATAGACATGTTCTCATAAACTCTGTGCTTTATTTATTTATTTTACCAGAAAGGACAATTTGAAAATTTGTTATTTTAATTGTACATTTATTTTCTTACATTGCTTGCAACAAGACTGAAAATGGAATACACCAAAAATGTATATGACATCATTTGAACGAATATTAAAAAAATGTGTATAACATCCTCAGCCCATGAAAATAAAAGTTCTCCGAATCATCCCAAGAAGAAATAAATATCCTAATTCCCTCCCAAATATGTTATGCCACAAATCCTTAGTACCCATTTTACTTTCAAGAAAGTGTTCAACCCTAAATCCACAATCTCTTTGGTTCCTAGTCTTTTCTATCATTTCCACTTTTTACGTGCATGTACATATGTATATATAGTGTATATATCTCACTCTGCCTCTAGCCATTCCTTATCATCACAAATTCAAAACAATAAGCAGCATAAAGCCATCTTGTTTTCAAGCCTCCATCACTATCATTCTTTGATCAAGAGTTGTAGTTGCATTGCCTTCTCGTTGGATCGTGGGAGAAATTTTTTAACCTCACGTCTTCACCATTAAACATAGGTTTCAATTAGGTAAGACAAATCTATCATAGATATCGTTTATTTGATCGGCTCAAATTTGCCCTGAGCTACTCTCTCAATTAAGAGATCACTGTAGTACTTAGGGATCGAATCCACAGAGACTCAACAATTACACAATAAATATTCGGTATTAAAATTAAGCTAAGCAAGCAAGGTTTTAATATTAAAATCAGCAACTTTGGTACTAATGCTAGAAGCTAAATTCTCGATCAGCTTGGTGGCTTGAGCTGGAGACCTTGTGTTGTAGTTACCGTTGCTAGCAGCATCTAAAGCCATCTGGTACCTGCAATCCAATCCTCTGTAGAAAATGCCCAAAAGCTGAAATTTGTTGTACCCATGGTGTGGACAATCTCTTTGATACCCCTTGAAACGCACCCAAGCAGCCTTGAATGTCTCTGAGATTCTTTGAGAGAAAGTAGAAATCTTGTTCCTCAGATCCTTGGACCTTGTATCATCATAAAAGTTGTTCAAGAATGCAACTTTCACATCCTCCCAGCACGTAAGAGATGCAGGCTTCAACTCTTTGAGCCAGGATAGTGCTTCTCCAGCTAAAGAGTGCTGGAAAAGCTTGCAGAGCAGAAAATCTGAAGATACACCATCAGCTTTGATGCTAGATATGGTCCATCAAATGCTCATGAGTGTGGCCATGGAAAGGGTGTTGTCCTACAAGAGTGTAGTACCCAGGCTTCAACTCAAAATTGTTCCTCTGAAATGCAGGAGGACGTATAGCAGAGCGGTTAGAATAAAACAGAGCAGGCCTGTTGTATTCTCCAAGTGTACGGTTCTCATCCTCTGCATCAGCATTCAACGCCAATTGTGCATTGTCTGCTGCGGTTGGTGTCGATCGACAGCGACTGGTTCAGGAATTACAGTCCCGTCAGCATTCAGCTTCTGCCCTTGTGCATTTCTCACATGGCCATCTCCATCTCTGAGAGTACCCTCAGCATCTTGAATCAGAATCACTGGTGGTGCCATTGCTGCCTTTTTCTTAGCTTTGCGAATTCCTCTTTCTAAACTCGCTATTTCTGAACCGTTGAGATCAACTAACTCTTTGTTCTGCTGGCTTCGGGTATTAGGCATAAACCTGAAACACCAAAAAGAAAAGAGAAAAGAAAAGCGTAAGTAACAAAATAAAATAAAAAAACTTAAACTAAACTTTGTAACCTTAATCTAATGGTAATCAAAATTAAGTCCCCGGCAGCGGCGCCAAAATTTGATCGGCTCAAATTTGCCCTGAGCTACTCTCTCAATTCAGAGATCACTGTAGCACTTAGGGATCGAATCCACAGAGACTCAACAATTACACAATAAATATTCCATTGAATATGTCTTTATTGGCTGTTGATTTCATGGTTTGTACTGTAATATTTGGATTTATAGTGGAGAAGAGGACTAAAGAAACAATTTCAAATGGCGTTTTTGGTAATCTTTTTCCCGTTGGATCTGAAGAAACCTCATGACGGTTTTGGTGTCGTTCAATAGATCTCGCTGCCAATAAAAGTAGCAATCAACAATTCTTTATTACGAGGTAAACTCCACCCGCAAATCGAGTTACAAGTTAGCTAAAAGTCAAACTTTATGAACTAACTATCAGATTCCATATTCGAGTTGGACTTTTGGAGAGGATATTCTGGTTATCTCTGATTATTCAAGGACAAGTAGACGGTGGTTACTGATAGCGAGAGTGTCAAGGAAGCCGCCGGAGCCTTCAAAGTCACCAGAAAAGGTAGAACTTAGCTTCCACGTGGATTGCTTGTTCGGAAAGAACACTCTGTTTTAGTCAAAACCCATCAACCCTAATTTATCTTTGTATTAATTTCTTGTACTGCAAGTTTCAGATTGTTTCAAGCCGTTTTCAGCTTTTATCTTCCAGTCCAAAGTCAGGTGAGGGTGTGATCTCCAGAACTTTGATTATAAGTCCTACTCTTATACTTTATGAATCTATTGTGTAGGATTAGATTTGCTTGTGAACTAGTCTTGTCTTGATAATTAGGAATTGATAATTTGATGACTGATGAATTTTGTAAAGTGATTGAGATAATTTCTTAGGAAAGACTAGTTTAAGATGTATGATATATGTGAAATGAGATTACCATCCCTAGGGATGATGAAAGAGGAAATGGTCTGCATTGAATTGATTCTTCGTAGCTCAATTAAAGGTTGACGAGCCTAGTGGAATAAGATAGGTGACAAGGTCATGAGAGATGATCGAACCTGGTAATGATGTCGAGATCTTGCTTATGGCAAGATGTATTTGTGTGTTCTAGCTCAGCACAGTATTGCAGTCTAGTTCACTGTTGTGATTTTTTCTATGTGATTGATGAGTGTGGTTTGAAGGTAATTTCTTTCTTCGTTTTCCCAATGGGTGGAAAGGATTCTCTCACTGAGTAATTCGTTACCCACCCCTTTTTTCCTTTTTCCTTAGGTAAAAGTGAGAATCTTGAGTAGCTGCGCAAGCCTGTCTCATTACTAGTGTTTTTCCGGAACTTATTTTTAAAACTATTTAGGGTATTTTACGGAATAATTAAGACAAGTTAGTTTAAAGGTATTTAATAAGGGAACGTTTTTCTTATAAAGTATGAGGAAGTAAGATAGATGAAAGGTCGAATAAGGCAAGTAGCACGCTGACTCATTTGTTCAGAGAGACTGTAACGCCCCGACCACCATCTTTCTAGCGGACCCAATGTTCACCACCAGCTCATGGACACACCTCTCTTAATGGAACTCACGTCCTCTCACTAGGCCCATGACCCCATTAATATCCAACTACTGGTTTGCTATGTCTGGGAGGCTCAAGGACAAGAAGTATCGAGACAATGGTAATGGAAGTAGTATCGAGACAATGTCCTAGTCTTCGCAGGCTGTTTCCAAATGTTTGTTCCTAATTTTCTCTAAATCTTGTTTAGGTCAAATCTACTTTCTCTATAATCATCTTAATAAAAAAAATAAAAAAATTATTCCTTTCTCTTCATTTTTTGTATAGACAAAAGCGTATTATACATTAAACTTAACAATCATATGAAGCACGAGTACTTCTATTTGGTGACCATCCCCGTACCAGGTACCTTTTGGAAACGGAAACTCTATACGGGCTCTATGGGGAAGTCCTTAGATGTTTGTAGGAAAATAACATTGAATATTTGATATATGCATCGATTTCATTTCATTTATAGCACTCTTATGATATGCATATTTTCTTTGACATTCTTCTACATTATAAATGCTTTTTCCCTCTTTTTTTACTTGTTTCGATTAGTTTGTCTAATCACTTCTCACTCTAGGTTCATTTCTTATATTTTTATTGAGGTACCATGCTGTACCCATAGGATCTATATTTTTATTCTTCCGTTTTCCGTACCCTTTTCTAGTTCTCGGACCCATTTTAGTGCTACTACATGTTTATGATAAATTCATCTTTAGTTGACGATGGAAGAAACAATAAATGATCTCATGAGATTTTAAGGGTTATCAGATTGTGAAAATAAGAAAGAAACATAACCACATGGATATATCATATTGTGATAGGATTGTCACCATGAATAATAAGATCATATTATCACCCATCTAGCTGGACTCATATTTGCTTGAATGTATGGAGAACAAAAAGCTACGTTATCACACATAAGACTCTAGAACTCGCTTACTGATAAGATTTTAAAGAAAACTTAATCAAGCTTTGAAATATACTAAAAGTTAACCTAAATCCCACAAAATTTTAAACTCAACCAAAATTATATAAAATCCATAATTCAATGCATTCACCTTTCACATTTTGAAAACATGCTTTTGCTATATTTTACCCTTCAAAATATATTTTAAAAGCGATTATGCTATATAGCGAGTTAAAAAAAATACCTAGAAACACATGATTAAATACTAAAACATATTTAGCTTTTTATATTTATTTTAGAAAATCTTAGGCATGATTCAGTTCGTTCTACTAGTTTATGTTATGTTATTTCATCATTCCATAAAACATACCACTTGGGCCTTATGTAAATTCAAGTCAATTTTAGTGTCCGAAAAATATATTAATTCTTTTGTTTTCGAAAGAGGAAAAAAAGTTAGTCAAGTCAAAAAAAAATTTCCATACCAAGTGTGAAAAATGATAACATGAAAGCTATTAATGGTTAAAAATAAAATGGAATAAGAAATGAACAAAACTAATTTGCTAATATTTTCAGCCAACTTGGAAGCTTATCAAACGTTCCCATTATTAATTGACTTGCAAAAAACCAAACTAACTAAGCCCTCATGGTTGGATCTCCATGGGATGCCTCTTCAACACTCATAGGATCAAGATCCATCTCATTCTTGAAAGAGATTAATTTCTTACCACTCTATGAAAGCAATTTATCAATCTTAGTTAGGGAAAGATCAGCAAGTTCACAACCACGGTTGAATTTGAACATGAGATGATCCATCTCCAATTCCTTGATAGCCTTCCGAGTATAGGCTATTTTCCTCTCAATCTTTTGGATATTGTCCTGGATGAATGACTCTGGATCAACAGTCTTCTTCATCCTTTCATGCTTGTTGAAAGAGTAGTAATTCTCTGACCGAGCATGAAAGAAAAAGAAGGCCGCTGCTCTGGAGTCATTCATCCAGACCAATATAAAAAAAGATTGAGAATAAGATAGCTGCTATTTGGAAGGCTATAAAGGAGTTGGAGATTGGTCATCTCATGTTTGAACTCAACTGTGGTCTTAAACTTCCTCTTCTTTCCCTAACCTAGATTGATAAATTGTTATCATATACTGGTAAAAAAATTATGTCTTTAAAAAATAAGATGGACCTTGATCCTATTAGTATCGACAAGCAACTCCTAGAGATGTGACCCTGGGGACTTCCAGTGTCAATTATTAACTTACTACTTAATTGAATCGTGTAATTTATTTCATCGTTCAGACTCAGAACCGAAATTTTTTATTAAGTTACAATAATTATTACTTTATCGAATATTAATTTATACAGATTTTACTGTATATTTATATTTTTACTGTACAGATTTTACTGTACTAATAAAAAGAGTTATCTGAAGTTGTGTCACGTGTAAGGCACGTCAGCACTACATGTCACGTGTCATATGGCAAAGATTGTGAGGTCTAGATATTTGATTAATATGTTGTCTTAACTTGTATGTTGGTGTTTCAAACTATAGAAAATACGTAATATTCAGCAAAATTAGGTAGCTCAACAAAGTAATCTACTACATTTTTATGTAGAACATCGACGGAGAATCGGAGCTTCTCCAGTAACATAGACCAAACAGTCATTTCTCTTTTGTCTTTGTTTCGTTAGTTTGATTGTTTGCAAGTTATTTAATATTGGGAACGTTTTAACAAACTTCCAAATTGCTGGAAAATACTAGCAAATATATTTTATTCATTGAAAATAGGCTTGTATGTTAAATATATATAACGGCTTAATAAAATTTGACTCATTTCAACACTTCTTAATATGAAGAAAGTATATGAGGATTAAATAAAATTTAAAATTCCTTATACTAATTTTTAAAAAGAGTCATACTTATTACTTCTATTTAGATTTTTAAAAATTTAATAAAATAATTTATGAGAAAGAAAATTATGTACAATGCATGGGAATGATAATTACTCTATTTGTACATCCATGCTAATGGTTAACTTATAAAGGAAGGTACAATAGTTTTTTAAAAATAACTAAACTCTGCTTTTCAGGATAAGTTCTTCAAATTGCAAAGAATAGTAAAGAAAAAAATATTTAATTAAAATTAACTTAACATGACAAGCCATTATTACACGCCTTTAACACAAACCAAGAGACATGAAAAACTTAACAAAAACATTGAAAACTAGAGATATGAAACGAGCAAGAAACAACGATAATAGAAAAGACCAAAATTATTTGGACAAAATAATTCAAGACACATGAATTATCATGTAAACATCGACGGCAGCTACACTTGGCATTGTCTTCACTCTACCACACCACTAGCACCCTTGTTGCTCTCTCATTTAGAGATCCTCCCCCTATCCCAAATCTTCTTCACCTATATCAGATGGTTCCATGTTTAGGTTAATTTCAGCGACCATTTTAGGTAAACGAGTCTCACCTAAGACCCCAGAAATATAATGATGATAGACAGTTTCAGTTCCATCACGTCAGAAGTAATCCCGACCAACCCATCAGATAGAACATTGGAAGCTCTCAAGGTCGCATGACCAGGAGATGCCTCGTCTATCGACATTTATAGGATCAAAGTCCATCACATTCTTGAAAGAAATAATTTTCTTCCCAGTATATGATAGCAATTTATCAATCTCGGTTAGGTAAAGATCAGCAAGTCACGACCACGGTTGAGTTTGAAAATTATGTATTTCAAGAGTGATATAGATCTTGATCCTACGAGTTTTGACGAGGCATCTCTTGGAGGGCTTCGTTAGTTTGGTTGTTTGCAAGTCAATAAATAATGGGAACTATTGATAAACTTACAAGTTGCTGGAAAATATTAGCAAATATGTTTTATTCATTTCTTATTCCAATGCATTTCTTACCATTAATAGCTTTCATGTTTATCATTTGTCACACTTTGTATGTCATATTTTGTATGACTTGACTATCTTTTATTTCCTCTTTAGAAAATAAAAGAAGAATTGATTTTTCGGGTTTAAAATTTACTTGATTTTCACAAGACCGCCCAAGTGGTATTTTTAATAGAAAGATAAAATAACTAAATGATAATTAGCAGAACGAACTGAACATGCTTAAGATTTGATAAACTAAATATAAAACACTAAAAAAATTTTTAGTAGATTAAGCATGTGTTTCTAAGTATTTATCTTTTTACACGCTAGTGGTATATAGCAAAATCACTTAAGAAAAATATTTTGAATGGTAAAATATAACACAATCTTATTTTTAAAATGTGAAAAGTTGAATGTTTTGTGACATTATATAACTATCTTGGAGTTTAACATTTTTGTGGAATTTACGATAATGTTTAGGATATTTCAAAGATTTATTAGGTTTTCTTTAAAACCTTATCATTAAGAGACTATTGGTGTTGATTGTGTGGTAACGTAGTTTTTTTTGTTCCAGAGACATTCAAGAAAATATGAGTCCAGCTAGATCAGTAATAATATGATCTTATTGTCCATTGTGACAATCCTTAGTGGTTATATTTCTTTCTTATTGTCACAATCTGATCAATGGCTTATAAACCCAGGAGATATTTCTTGTTGTTCCTTTGTCAACTGAAGATGAATTTATCATACTCATTTTTAGTAACACTAAAATGAGTACGGAAACTAGAATAGGTTATGGAAATGGGGACAGAAAACAGCTTGAAAATTCAACGTTATTTTCCTCCAAGGACGTTTTGAATTAAATAGATTTGTCATCATATCCGTAAAACTCACAAGCTGAAACCAAGAAACAAGTATCAATAGCAATAACAAATGCATTATCTCCCAAGGACTTAACCTCAACAGTTTTTCCGATCTTCTCATCAAACCTATAAATCTTGAATTTAAGAAAAAAAAGGAAGCCGAGTAAAAACCCCTCCATTTCTTTATTTTTATCTTATATCACATGTATTCCACATAGTTTGTCCAACTTATTATTTCTTTAATTTTGAACATGTGTCATATTTTCTACAACAGCTCTGCTAGTAATGCTCTTGTGTAATGCCCTAATCTTTCACCTAGTGCCACCACCAAGTTTGTATGTTAAATGGGCCCAACAAAGTTACAATAAGGGTATTTTGTAAACTAGTTGCAATATACCTACCTGAATTGGGTAATTTGCTTTTTAAGGTAAGGCTGGATCGGCTTATTAGCACTTCTCGATATGATAAAAGTATAAGAAGATTAAATATAATTTAACATACCTTACCCTAATATTATTATATGCACCGTTAAATTTTAAGAAAATAATATGACACGTTATCAATAAAATGATATTATCAAAAAGGAAGATATGTCTTCTCTTTAAATTGTTGAATACCCAAAGATATGCATGCATGTAATATGATTTTTGTTTCAAATGCAGTCATATAAATAAAATAACATCCCATTTATCGTATCATAATAGTCATAGTTGTTAGTTATATTTAAATTCAAAAAAAAATTCTAAAAATTATGAGAAAGAAATTTTTGTATAATCACTTTAATTGTTCATGCATGCCAACGGTTGAATTATAAAAATAAGGCATGACACGCTAGAAAAAAAATTAAACTATGTTTCTTTAATCCGGATGAGATCTTCAAATTGCAAAGAATAGTAAAAAAACAAAAATCTAATTAAAATTAACTTGACATGACAAGCTTGTATTACACGACTCTAACACTAAAAAAAGACATGAAAACTTATCTGAAACATTGAAAACAAGAGATATGAAATGAGAAAGAAATAACGATAATAGGAAAGACCAACATTATTTGGACAGAATAATTCAAGACACATGAATTGTCATGTAAACATCGACGGCAGCTTCACTTGACATCATCTTCACTCTACAGCACCATCAGAACCCTTGCTGCTCTCTCATCTAGAGGTCCTCCCCTCCCCCTCCCCCAAACTCTTCTGCCAAACCATCAGATGAAACATTGGTAGCTCTCAAGGTCGCATGAGAAGGAGATGCATCGTCGACACTTATAGGATCAAAGTCCATCTCATTATAGAAAGACTTAATTTTCATACGAGTATATGATATAAATTTATAAATATCGGTTAGAGAAAGGTCTGCAAGTTCACGACCACGGTTCAATTTGAACATGTGATGACCCATTCTCCAAATCCTCGATAACTTTCCGAGTATCACTTATACTTACAGAAATGGATCTGAAGGCTATCGAGAAATTAGAGAATCATCATCTCATGTTTAAACTCAATCGTGGTCACGAACTTTCTGATCTTTCCTTAACCAAGATTGATAAATGGCTATCATATACTGGTTAGAAAACTATATCTTTCATGCGTGAGATGGATCTTTATCCTATGAGTGTCGACGAGGCATCTCTTGGAGGTCGTCGTTAGTTTGATTGTTTGCAAGTCAATAAATAATGGGAACTATTGATAAACTTCCAAGTTGGTGGAAAATATTAGCAAATATGTTTTATTCATTTCTTATTCCAATGGATTTCTTACCATGAATAGCTTTCATTTTTATCATTTGTCACACTTTATATGACATATTTTGTATGACTTGACTAACTTTTATTTCCTCTTTAGAAAATAAAACATGAATTTATTTTCTGGTATTAAAATTTACTTGATTTCAACAAGTCCGCCCAAGTGGTATTTTTAATAGAAATATGAAATAACTAAATGATAAGTAGCAGAACGAACTGAACATGCTTAAGATTTTTTAATCTACATAAAACGCTAAAAAATTGTTATAGTAGATTAAGTATGTGTTTTTAAGTATTTATCTTTTAACTCGCTAGTGGTATATAGCGAAATCACTTAAGAAAAATATTTTGAATGGTAAAATGTAACATAATCATGTTTTTAAAATGTGAAAACTTGAATGTTTTGTGACATTATATAACTTTCGTGGTGTTTAACATTTTTGTGGGATTTAGGATAATGTTTAGGATATTTCAAAGATTTATTAGGTTTTCTTTAAAACCTTATTATTAAGAGAGTTTTCGAGTTGATTGTGTGAAAACGTAGTTTTTTTTTTTTACCAGAGACATTCAAGCAAATACGAGTTCAGCTAGATGGGTAATAATTTTATCTTATTGTCCATTGTGACAATCCATGGTGGTTATGTTTCTTTCTTATTATCACAATCTGATCAATGGTTTATAAACTCATGAGATCATTTCTTGTTGTTCCATTTTCAACTGAAGATGAATTTATCATACACACTTTAAGTAACACTAAAATGAGTACGAAACTAGCATAGGGTATGGAAATGGGGACAGAAAAAGCCTTGAAAATTCTATGTTATTTTCCTCCAAGGACTTTTTGAATTAAATAGATGTTTCATCATATCCGTAAAACTCACAAGCCGAAACCGAGAAACAAGTATCAGTAGCCATAACAAATGCATTATCTCTCAAGGACTTAACCTCAACAATTTTTCCGATCTCTTCATCAAACCTATAAACCTTAAAACTAAGAGAGAAAAAAAGGAAGTCGAGAAAAAAAACCTTCCTTTGGCATTTGTCTTGCGTCTCTTTATTTTTATCTTACATCCCATCTATTCCACAGAGTTGGTCATACTTATTATTTTTCTTAGTTTTGAACATGTGTCATATTTTCTACAACAACTCTGCTAGTAATGGTCTTGTCTAATGCCTTAATCTTTTCACCTAGTGCGACCACTAAGTTTGTATGTTAAATCGGCCCCGCATAGTTACAATAAGGGTATTTTGTAAACTAGTTGCAGTATACCGACCTGAATTAGGTAATTTGCTTTTTAAGGTAAGACTGGATCGGCTTATTAACACTTCTCAATATGATAGAAGTATAAGAAGATTAAATATAATTTAACATACCTTATCCTAATAATATTATATGCTCCTTTACCTTTTAAGAAAATAATTTGTCACATTATCAATAAAGTTTTTTTTAAAAAGGAAGATATAACTTCTCTTTAAATTCTTGAATACCCAAAGATATGCATGCATGTAATATGATTTTTGTTTCCAATGCAGTCAAATAAATAAAATCACATCCCATTTTTCGTATCATAATAGTCATAGTTGTGAGTATGATGCATGAGAATGGTAATCACTTTAATTGTTCATGCATGCCAACGGTTGAATTATAAATATAAGGCATGACACGCTAGAAAAAAAATTAAACTATGTTTTTTTAATCCGGATGAGATCTTCAAATTGCAAAGAATAGTAAAAAAACAAACATTTAACTAAAATTAACTTGACATGACAAGCTAGTATTACACGACTCTAATACTACCAAAAAGACATGAAAACTTATCTAAAACATTGAAAACAAGAGATATGAAATGAGAAAAAAACAACGATAATAGGAAAGACCAACATTATTTGGACAGAATAATTCAAGACACATGAATTGTCATGTAAACATCGACGGCAGCTTCACTTGACATCATCTTCACTCTACAGCACCTTCAGCACCCTTGCTGCTCTCTCATCTAGAGGTCCTCCCCTCCCCCTCCCCCAAACTCTTCTGCCAACCTAGCAGATGGAACATTGGTAGCTCTCAAGGTCACATCACAAGGAGATGCATCGTCGACACTTATAGGATCAAAGTCCATCTCATTATAGAAAGACGTAATTTTCATACGAGTATATGATATCAATGTATAAATATCGGTTAGGGAAAGATCCGTTAGTTCACGACGACGGTTCAATTTGAACATGTGATGACCCATTCTCCAAATCCTCGATAACCTTCCGAGTATCACTTATACTTACAGAAATGGATCTGAAGGCTATCGAGAAATTAGAGAATCATCATCTCATGTTTAAACTCAATCGTGGTCATGAACTTTCTGATCTTTCCCTAACCAAGATTGATAAATGGCTATCATATACTGGTTAGAAAACTATGTCTTTCATGCGTGAGATGGATCTTGATCCTATGAGTGTCGACGAGGCATCTCTTGGTGGTCTTCATTAGTTTGGTTGTTTTCTAGTCAATAAAAAATGAGAACTATTAATAAACTTCCAAGTTGCTGGAAAATATTAGCAAATATGTTTTATTCATTTCTTATTCCAATGGATTTCTTACCATTAATAGCTATCATGTTTATCATTTGTCACACTTTGTATGACATATTTTGTATGACTTGACTATCTTTTATTTCCTCTTTAGAAAATTAAACAAGAATTCATTTTTCTGGTATTAAAATTTACTTGATTTCGACAAGTCCGCCAGAGTGGTTTTTGTAATAAAAAGATCAAATAACTAAATGATAAGTAGCATAACGAACTGAACATGCTAAAGATTTTCTAAACTAAAAATAAAACAATAAAAAAATGTTTTAGTAGATTAAGCGGAAAATCGGCCATTTCATACCTTACCTATAGTACTATGTTCAATTCCTACCTCATGTTCCATGGTGTGCATAATCATACATTAACTAAGAAAAACATCAAATAAACAACCTAAACTCGTTAATTTGTGCTAATCTATACCTTAATCGAAACGGTGTTTAGAATCCGTTAACGGATGCTTACGTGGATGCCACGTGTGAACGACGTCGTTTTTGTTTCACGACATAGACCGAAATAAGAAGTTAAACGACGTCGTTTGTCTCATCTTCTCCCTTCTTTCTTCTTTGTCGAGATTGTTAAAGTACAAAGAACCCAACAGTCACGATTCTTCTTTCAATTGGAATTCGTATTCAACTAGCAACAAGTGTCGATTCTGAAGAGTTTATGAAAGTAGAGTAAACGTTTACAACAACTGGAAGAATGAGGTAAGCTTAATCAAATTTAGGGTTTTCAAATTTAGGGATTTCGTGTTTATTTATTCTTCATGGTTCTTTCTTTTTTCAGTTATGAGGAAGATGCAGTATTCCAATGCTACAATGGTGGAAAATTTGAAGTTGTTAATGGGAATAAAGTAGCATATATTGGAGGAGGGATTCTCAGCCTTGAAAGCAAACCACAAGCTGTTTTGGGCAATCTGAAGGAGGCACTGAGCGATTCTCTTTGTGGGGTAAAGATTTGGTATAAGTTTCCATATGAGGATTTTGCAGAGCTTAAGTTATTGAGTGAAGATCAAAATTTTCAGAAAATGTGTCTTGCCTCAGTTTGGATAAAATCGATAGAATTTTTTTTGGAGAAAGAAAACAATGTCGAAGTTGGAGATGGGTCTCATAGTGATAGAGCTGTTAGTGACGTTGAAGGTGATAGGGCTGTTAGTGATGATGAAGGTGATAGGGTTGTTGGAGATGGTGATAGAGCTGTTAGTGATGGTGAAGGTGATAGGGCGTTTGGAGATGGTGATAGAGGTGATAGGGCTGTGAATCGGGAATTTGTTGACATGGATGCTAGAGTGGAGGAAAACTTAGCTGGTTTTGTTGATGAAGAAGAGCATGATAATTGTGAGGATACTCCTCCTAACTCAGATTGCGAGGATGCTCCAAGAAGGTATGTAAGGTGCAAGAAAGGTAGTGGAGATATTAGATTAGAGCAAGTATTTGACAGTATATCTGAGTTTAAGGAAGCTGTAATTGACTATGCTCTTAAAAAGGGAGAGAATATAAAGTTTACAAGATGGGGATCCGAGAAAAGTGAAGTGAGGTGTTCTATTGGAGGGAATTGCAAATTCAGAATTTACTGTGCGTATGATGATGAAAGAAGAATCGTGACTTGTTGCTAGTTGAATACGAATTCCAATTGAAAGAAGAATCGTGACTGTTGGGTTCTTTGTTCTTTAACAATCTTGACAAAGAAGAAAGAAGGAAGAAGATGAGACAAACGACGTCGTTTAACTTCTTATTTTGGTCTCTGTCGTGAAACGAAAACGACGTCGTTCACACGTGGCATCCACGTAAGCATCCGTTAACGGATTCTTAACACCGTTTCGATTAAGGTATAGATTAGCACAAATTAACGAGTTTAGGTAGTTTATTAGATGTTTTTCTTAGTTAATGTATGATTATGCACACCATGGAACATGAGGTAGGAATTGAACATAGTACTATAGGTAAGGTATGAAATGGCCGATTTTCCTAGATTAAGCATGTGTTTCTAAGTATTTATCTTTTAACTCGCTAGTGGTATATAGCGAAATCACTTAAGAAAAATATTTTGAATGGTACAATATAACATAATCATGTTTTTAAAAAGTGAAAAGTTGAATGTTTTGTGACATTATATAACTTTCGTGGAGTTTAACATTTTTGTGGGATTTAAGATAATGTTTAGGATATTTCAAAGATTTATTAGGTTTTCTTTAAAACCTTATCATTAAGAGAGTATTGGAGTTGATTGTGTGATAACGTAGTTTTTTTTGTTCCAGAGACATTCAAGCAAATACGAGTCCAGGTAGATGGGTAATAATATGATCTTATTGTCCATTGTGACAATCCATGGTGGGTAAGTTTCTTTCTTATTGTCACAATCAGATAAATGGATTATAAACTCATGAGATCATTTCTTGTTGTTCCATTGTCAACTAAATATGAATTTATCATAAACATTTTAAGTAACACTAAAATGAGTTCGGAAACTAGAAGAGGATATGGAAATGGGTACAGAAAACGGATTGAAAATTCGATGTTATTTTCCTCCAAAGACGTTTTGAATTAAATAGATTTGTCATCATATCCGTAAAATTCACAAGCCGAAACCGAGAAATATATATTAGTAGCCATAACAAATGCATTATCTCCCAAGGACTTAACCTCAACAATTTTTCCGAGCTCCTCATCAAACCTATAAACCTTGAAACTAAGAAAAAAAAAAGGAAGCCGAGTAAAAACCACTCCTTTGGCATTTGTCTTAAATTTTATTATTTATCTTACATCCCATGTATTCCATAGAGTTGGTCCTGCTTATTATTTCCTTAATTTTGAACATGTGTCATATTTTGTACAACAGTTGTGCTAGTAATGGTCTTGTCTAATGCAATATACCAACCTGAATTGGGTAATTTGCTTTTTAAGGTAACTCTGGATCGGCTTATTAACCCTTCTCAATATGATGAAAGTATAAGATTATTAAATATAATTTAACATAACTTATCCTAATTTTATTATATGCTCCGTTAAGTTTTAAGAAAATAATATGACATGTTGTCAATAAATTTTTTTTTTAAAAAGGAAGATATATCTTCTCTTTAAATTCTTGAATACCCAAAAATATGCATGCATGTAATATGATTTTTGTTTCCAATGTAGTCAAATAAATAAAATAACATCTCATTTATCGTATCATAATAGTCATAGTTATTAGTTATATTTAAATTTAAAAGAAACTTCAAATACAAAAAATTATGAGAAAGAAATGTTTGTATAATGCATGGGAATGATAATCACTTTAATTGTTCATGCATGCCAACGGTTGAATTATGGGGGGTGTATTGGAAGTATCATTTTAAGAGATTTGATTTTTATTGAGATTTTGATGATTTTAGGGAACTTCATATGATTTATGTAAAATTCTTTAAAATCCCACCTAAAACTATGAGATTTGGATTCTTGTATTTTTAACTAAGGAAGTTCCCTGAAATCCTCTGAAATCCTTTGAAATCATTTAAAATGAAATCCACAAACTGTTTTCAATAACAGTGGATTTTAAGGTGGATTTTAAAATGATTAGTTCAATAACAGTGGATTTCATAAGACTTTTTAAAATCCATGATTGAATAACACAGAATTTGTAAACTTTTTACAAATCACTTGAAATTCCACTTTGAATACACCCCCCTATAAATATAAGTTTGAACATGTGATGAACCATTCTCTAAATCCTCGATAGCCTTCCGAATATCACTTATACGTACAGAAATGGATATGAAGGCTATCGAGAAATTGGAGAATCATCATCTCATGTTTAAACTCAATCGTGGTCATGAACTTTCTGATCTTTCCCCAACCAAGATTGATAAATGGCTATCATATACTGGTGAGAAAAATATGTATTTCAAGAGTGAGATGGATCTTGATCCTATGAGTGTCGACGAGGCATCTCTTGGAGGGCTTCATTAGTTTGGTTGTTTGCAAGTCAATAAATATTGAGAACTATTGATAAACTTCCAAGTTGCTGGAAAATATTAGCAAATATATTTTATTCATTTCTTATTGAAAAAACTACTTAGATAGAGCATAATTGTGTGTTTATTCCATAAACAGACAAATCTTTTTTTTATTTCCTAGATGTTTAGTGGGATTGGTGTAATTACAATAAACACCATTGGTCATATTTCACTTAAAAATTGCCACATCAGATCTGACATGCCACGTCATACCCGAATTGCCACGTCATTATCGAATTGCCACATCATCATTAACAGTTATTCTAGCATTAATGATCAAGAGGGAAACTGAATAGTTTCTTTCGTCACTATTTACAATCTCAAAAAAATATATATATTTCTTTCTCTCTCGAACACGACGAGTTTGCCATCGCCGCCGAACACATTACTCGCCACCGAACACGACGAGTTACGCTCTCTCTGTCTCGTTCTAAGTAGCAGTCGCCGTGAGTCGCCCTAAGTCGCTGTGAGTCGCAGTTCATCGTCGTTGAAGAATACAGTCGGGACCTTTCGTATTCCGGTAAGTGTAGAACTGTATATCGATTTTTTCCGACTATAATCGTGTTTGTTTTGTCTTATTACGGCTGATTGTTGCCGTCGTTAGATCTATTCATTCGATGGCTTAGATAAAGTATTCTTGATGGCTGATTTGTTAGATCTATTGATTCGACGACTGAGTTACTTATTATGTTATGGCTGAATTGTCTTAGTTTGTGATTGTTGCGGCTGAGTTATAGTATTTGTTATGGCTCAGTTATAAGCTTGTTGTATGTGGTGGCTGAGTTATAGTTTATGTTGCGGCTGAGTTATAGTTTATGTTGCGGCTGAGTTATAGTGCTTAAGTTGTGACTGAGTTATAGTGTACATTATGGCTGAGTTATAGTGTACGTTGCGGCTGAGTTTGTTGTATGTTGCGGCTGAGTTATGATATGTTTATACTTATTTTAGATGGCTTCAGAACAAGCAATGCGTTACCCACCAAGACTTTACAAAGAAAGGATGTCTAGGCTCAAGAATAAAGGCATGTATACCCATTTTAGGATGGCAGATTTCCCTGGGGTTAGGGAATCAATTGGACAAGACGCGTGGGATGAAATCAAGAACTTACCTCTTGGAATAGTTACTAAGTTAGTTGAAAGCAAAGTCGTTTGGTCTGCTAAGACTGTACACTTTCTTTTAAGTAGACCGTCAAGAATAAAACACAAGAAGATTTGGTGTTTAGTTGGTGGCCAGCCTATAAGGTTTGGCTTGAATGAATTTGCTCACCTCACTAGGTTAAACATAGATCCAACTCCATCAGAAAAGTTTGAACCTTCAGTGGACTACAAACAATTCTTAACAGAAGAATTGAAAGTGTCTGGTGGGGATGGTCCAACATATGATGAGCTACTTAAATGACTATCACTGTGCCGGAAATGGTCTGAAAGAACCCATCCCATTTTTTTTCTTTTTAACATGCAAACCGGATTAACCCATTAACTCAAACCAGCTAAACCATTAAAGCATCAATAAATATTTAACAGCGGAAGACTTAACCAAAAATCCAATTAAATAATTCCATTAAAACATCAATCTCAACCAAACTTATTCCAAAACATGATCATCCTAACATGCTTCTAAATTCCATTCTAACACCCTAACAAATCCAACAATAATCCAAAACACCAAGATAAGCGCCTAGATCATCCTCCTCTCCTCGCCATGATTCCACGGATCACACTTTGCTTTTACCTGCATCATAGAAAGAGATGCATAAGTATTTCATAAATACTTAGTGAGGCAATCATCCCACCACTGGCTATACACACAAGCACATTCAACCAATATTCAAGGAAAGAAACCAAACAACCAATAACAGATAAACCATAATCGCTTCTGACTAACACTGTCGATCGACACTCGCTGTCGACCCTCGTGGTCGACAACGGGCTCGACACTCCAATCGCGAGTCGTAGCTATCCTCGCAGGACAAAACATTGGTGTCGAGCAACACCCACCACTGGTGTCGATCGACACCGACGCTCTGCAATCGCTCCAACTAACGTTTCTCACTGGATCTCCTCTCCAAATCACCTCTATGATATTAGCGAGCCTCCAAGGGTTTCCACAGACATCATTCAACATATAAACAGCCAAACAAGCAAAGAGCTCAATCAAAAAATCATCAAACACCCAAAACAATGATCAAACATGCTTAGATAAGCCTGGTCATGCACTCACCTCTTAGACAAGAGAAAACAGCAACAAACAGGGACTTGCAAGGGTGAAAACAACCTCCACAGACACCAAAATCCACGAATCTAACCTCCTCTAGCCTTGATCCACCAAGAACAAGCCTCAAACTCACAATACACTCACTCAAAGGCACCAAAAGATCAACTCACACTCTGCTCTTTGTTAACTTCTAAAAGCGGCTAGCAAAGAGCAAAACACGACCTTCTTCTCTTTTAAATGCGATCTAGGGTTAAACCCTAACCAACCTCGATCAAAACGCAAATAAAATCGAACCAACCAAACAGAAAAAATTATTGGTGTCGAGCGACACCCCTCAGTGGTGTCGATCGACATTGCCCAAAACGGGACACGGGCGTTACATGGTATGTAAAGAAGCGCAAATGGTTGGGGCTATTGATTATTCTATTCATAACTCAAGGATACCATTTGAGGCTGCAAAAAGAGTTCTTGATGATCAATCCGTACAGACTTATTCATGGGGTCGGGTAGCATTTGAGACTCTCGTCGATAATATAAAGTGCTTGAATCCTTCAGGTAAGACGTACACCCTTGGTGGGCCGGTTTACGTGTTACAAGCTTGGGCATATGATTCAATAAAATGCTTAGGAGAGCGATTTGGGAATTTAGTCGACAATGAAGAGATCTCGTTGCTTCGATGGCCTGGAACTCGTACACGTGCAGCATTCGATGAGGCCATTGCTGAAGATATCAGAAAGTATGGTGAGGTAAGATTATGGCTGAGTTTTAAATGGCTGACTTATATTTAGTTATGGCTGAGTTATGATTTAGTTATGGCTGACTTATATTTTACTTATGGTTGAGTTATAGTTTAGTTATGGCTGAGTTATAATTTAGTTATGGCTGAGTTATAATTTAGTTATGGCTGAGTTATAATTTAGTTATTACTGAGTTATAATTTATTTATGGTTGGGTTATAATATTGTTATAGCTGAGTTATTATTTACTTATGGTTGAGTTATACCTACTGATGTTTGTCTTCTAATGTAGATGTGTGTGAGTAAAATGGTGATGAAGGGTGATGTAAGTGAGCTATTTCATACGTGGCCAAATCAAGAAGAAGAAGACCCATAACTTCTTAACTTGGTCAATGAAATACATGAGGATGTGTTTGTTAAAGGTCTTTGGAATGTTAAAGCAAATGAGAAGAAGAAAGCTGGAAATTTTAGAGCAGCGGTTGAGTCTGAATCTTCCGCTAAGAAGCCGAAAGTCGAGAAGGGTGATGATTCTGGTGCTGAAGATGCGCAGAAGAAGAAAAAGAGAAAAAAAGTAACTGAACAGAAGAATAAGAAGAAGAAGAGTGAAGTAAAGGTGAGTTATATGTTATATAGTCATATATATTGGCATGGTTTTTCTCGTTTTGATTATCAATTTTTGTGTATGTTTTGCAGGCTGATAGTGAGGAGGACGATGGTGGTGAAAAGTCGTCAATTAAATTACTCGTGGATATGGTGTCTACCATGAACTCAAGGCTGGTTACCTTTGACGATAAGTTTCAAAATGTTAATGATAAGTTGCAAAATGTTGATGATAAGTTCAAAAATGTTGATGAAGAATTCAGTAAGATGAAAGGCATCATTTCCATCCTTGCCAAAAGTGGAGGCCTAGCTGGTCTCATGAGTGGCAAAAAGATTCTTGATGATGAACCATTACCAATCCAGACCATCCCCAATATCAGAATTAGGGATGTTTTTGAGAGAAAAACAGAACAACAGACACCTGAATTTCAACGGAAAATGAACATTTTACATAACTACTTTGTTACTAGTCCTCCGGTAAGATGAGAATACTTATAACGTTATGGCTGAGTTATAGTGTATGTTATGGCTGAGTTGTGTTATATTATGGCTGAGTTATTTTGATGTTATTCAATGTTTTGGCTGAGTTATTCAATGTTTTGGCTGAGTTATTCAATGTTTTGGTTAAGTCGTTTGATGTTATGGCTGAGTTATTGTATGTTATGGCTAAGTTATTGTATGTTATGGGTCAGTTGTTTTATGTTATGGCTGAGTTATTTTATGTTATGACTGAGTTTTTGTATGTTATGACTGATTTATTATTATGTTATGAAGTTGCAGGAGAAGAAAATTCAGGAAGAAGAAGAAAAAGTAGCTCAGAACAGTGATATTGCTCGGTGCACTAAGGATCTGAATAAGGATTTCGATGAGGCGATCATAAATAAAGAAGATCTTGCTGATTTCATTGAGAAGTCTCCCTCTCCTGCTCTTAAGAAAATGCGGCCTTTGACGAGGAATTTAGAGGCACAAAAGAGGAAAGAAGTAGAGGCACAAAAGAGGAAAGATGAGGCACAGAAAAAGAAAGAAGATGCATAGAAGAAAAAAGAAGCAGATGCTCAGAAGAGGAAAAAAGCAGAGGAAAAGAAGAGGGCAGAAGCTGAAGCAAAGAGGAAAGAAGAGCCAAAGAAGAGAGGTAGAAAGCCTAAAGATGTGAAGCAGGTCAAAGTAAATGTCCCTTCTGATCTAGTGGAAGATGTTCAGGAAGGTGTTGGTAAGATTCCAACTGTGAGGCTAAAAATCCCAAAGGAAGAAAAGACAGAGGTTAAGGAGGTTGAGGAAAACAAAGTGGTTAAGGAGGTTGAGGAAAACGAAGAGGTTAAGGAGGTTGAGGAAAAGAAAGAGGACAACAAAGCGGCTGACATTGATTTAGAGGATATCACAGAGAATAATCCTTTTTATACTTTCGAAGTCTTACATGAATCTGATTATGATGAAGAAGAAAAGATTATGAATGAAAGGATTAAAGCTATAAGGACAGCAAATTTGAAATTTGCTACTGATGGGAGTGCATTGGATCCACAGCCAAGTCCTCATATTTTTCCATTGATTGGAGATAACGGACTTATGTGCATGAGGAAGAAATGTGTACCTTCAGTTGCAATATATGATCCTCTCGCCCCTGTTGATCCGGCCAAATTGCAGAGAGTATTGGATTTCTTAACTCCACACAAGTATGTCATTCATACTTATGATCCAGTTGATTACTGCTTCTTTACCCTATCTATATATATTAAAGTGTGTTTTTTTTTAAGGATATCCCATATGGCAAGTCCTCACCTGACATTGAATTCTATAAGATCCTCATCACTGAAAGAAGGGATTGGCCAGTTAAGAACACCAAGTATGGATGGCTGACGGACGAAGTAAGTTTTACATTATGTGATGGCTGAGTTATTATTACATTATGGCTGAGTTATTATTATATTATGGCTGAGTTATTATAACGTTATGGCTGAGTTACTATTACCTTACGGCTGAGTTATTATTACATTACGACTGAGTTATGATTACATTATGGCTGAGTTATTATTACATTATGGCTGAGTTTACCTTTATCGGTTTTTCCAGCATTTGGGTGCATATATGAGAATCCTCAGGAAACGGTCCATGGAAGACCCCTCCCCATACCACACTAAACGCAATGCGTTTATAGACCCGTGGTTTTCTTCTTTACTCATTCTGGATTATAATGAAACATTCATTATTAGACCAAAAAGGTTTAAATTCGATGGACCCTATGAGAACATTGTGAAGGGGAAAATGCCGCAAGATCAGCCCACAGATCTGATGTGGATACAAGATGTGGATGTACTATATTTTGTTAAACAAACCGGAGGTGATCATTGGGTGGCGCTAGAAGTGAACCTGATTAAGAGCCATATTGATGTATATGATAGCATTGTGGGACACGTAACACCTGAAAGTGAAGCTAGAATCATGAAGTCTGTTAAGCCGTTTGCGCGGATGATTCCAGAAATGCTGAACGCAATAGTCCCTCCCTCACTCCGTGCACATAGTTCCAAGATGTTTTCCTTCAGAAGGAGGAGTTTCTCGAAGGTCCCTCAAAACAGAAACCCGGGTGATTGTGGCGTGTATGCTCTTAAATATTTGAAATGTCTAGCGCTTGGTGTAAGTTTCGATGGCCTAGGTTATTCAAATATGCAGGCTATACTGCTCAAGATGGCCGCAGACATTATGGTTGAAGCTCCGAATATGTATGACCAGTTTATGTAATATTATTTTCTGTTGATTTATTATGATAATAGAATATTTGAAGTTA
Organism: Capsella bursa-pastoris; assembly: GCA_036452645.1. Taxonomy (NCBI): domain Eukaryota; kingdom Viridiplantae; phylum Streptophyta; class Magnoliopsida; order Brassicales; family Brassicaceae; genus Capsella; species Capsella bursa-pastoris. The sequence continues at coordinate 9,682,085 of CP144192.1, forward strand.
TTGTTGATTTGTATTTTTGTAATGACGGATTTGTGTTTTTGTAATGACTGATTTGTGTTTTTGTTTTTGGCTTACTTATGAATATAGTAATGGCATACTTATGTATATAGTTATGGCTAAGTTATGAATATAGTTATGGCTGAGTTATGAAAGACATATTAAATTTAACAATAAACAAGCATTTTTAATTCAACAATAAACTTAATATTAGGGTATTAGGATATATATTATTGTGGCTTTGTAATGTAAAAGATAAAATTACACTAATATGCAAGATAGAATTGTATTACGTTAGTGTATTACACTATCTGCCTAGTAATGGGACAAGCATTTAAGGGTAATATCTCTTTGTAGTAAACCTAAGTCTTAAAAGGTATAAACACGAGATAATTTAATTATATTCATTGTCACCATTGAATAAATGATAATTCCATCTCATCTAAGTGGTGTAATAACATGAATGTATGAATAATATTATATTTCAAATTCGAGGTTTGGCTGAGTTATTGAAGTGTAACAGCTGAGTTATTTTTCATCGTTATGGCTGAGTTATAATATTGTTACGCCTGAGTTATGGGTTTGAATTTGAGATTCGAGGTTTGGCTGAGTTATAGTTAGACAGATTTTGAGGTTTTGCTGAATTATCGCAAATTAAATATGTGTGTTGGCCGAGACTAACCCAGACGACGTCGTTGATTGTTTCTTCTTCCTTTTACACATAATTGAGAAATCAGATTGGGGATTTAGGGTTCTTTTGATTTCTGGGTTTCCCCGCGGTTTCTGGGTTCCAGTTCCCATCTTTTAATAATGAGCGACTACTCGTCCAGTTCATATCGTTCAGCACATGGTGCTTACCTTCCAGATCTTCCGACGAATTGCGGATGTTGGTGTGGTAACGATATCATCACATACATATCAAAGACAAAGGAAAACCCTTACCGTATCTTCTATAGATGCTCGATTGCTTTGAAGGTAGTAATTTTCATTTAATTGTTTATTGCTAACATATGTGTATCGATGTGAATTTTTTGTTTTTTTGTTAAGTAGAGGCCGAATAAATCACATTTCTTCAAATGGGTTGATGACGCATCGGTTGAAGAAATTAAGATGGTCGACGAAAAGGTAAAGAGAATAGAAGAAGATGTGACGGACTTAAGGCATAATGTTACTAAAAATTTATATCTCCAAAAAGAAATGTTTGACAAGCTTGAGGAAGAACTGGGTAAGAAGCTTGAGGAAAATTTGATGAAGAAGATTGAGGATGATATGGGCAAGACAGCTTTTAAGACAATTTGTCTACTCTCTGTAATAGGAATCGCAATTGTATGGCTATGGGAGAGAATGTAATTGTTGTTTGCATCATGTTTCATCATGTTTAGACTAATTATGTTGTAATTTGTGTTCTTTAACCATCAATTTTAAGAGTTCTTTGTCATATTATATGAAAATTGGTTAGTCTGAGCTCTGATTAAGTTACGGCTGAGTTACGGCTAAGTTACAGCTGAGTTATGCAAAGTTACGCAAAAACTTACGGCTAGGTTATACGGAAAGTTACGGCTGAGTTATGAGTTAAATTATAATTAGCAATTATATAATTATAATATGGATATAACATATATAATATATATATATATATATATATATATATATATATATATATATATATATATATATATATATTTGCAGCTAATATGCAAGGTAAGATTTATAATTTTGAAAAAATCAAAAAAATCCACAATTACAACCAATTCATTATGTAGAAACTAGTTTAGAGTATAGGAATATAACGATGTTTTTAGATAGTTTTTGAAAAGTATCCAACAAAGTCTAAAATATTGATGAATAATATGGTACAATGATTGTATCATATTTAAATTTAGTATTTATGTGATTTCATAACTTGATTATAACAACAAATTGACATAGTGCATATTTGAGGTTTGGCTGACTTATTCTATGTTATGGCTGACTTATTCTATTTTTTGGCTGAGTTATATAGATGTTACGACTGAGTTATGTTTTATACAAATGTAACGACTGATAAATGAGTTCAAGTTACGGCTGAGTTATGTTTTATTCGAATGTAACGACTGATAAATGAGTTCAAGTTACGTCTGAGTTATGTTTTATTCGAAAGTAACAACTAATTTATGAGTTCATATAACGGCTGAGTTATTCGCATTTTTAGCAGGTTATATGAGGATTGGTTAATTGCTTAATAAAAGAGGAAACAACATGATTCAAAAGAAAAGATAGTTGTTTTGGGTTACAAAGAAGTTCAAAAAGTAAAACAAAAAGAAGAAACAACATTCAAAAGCAAAGAAATTGAGAACAACATTCAAATCATTCATAAGTCTTAGAAGTATTGGAATTCAATATCCCCATCCGAGATCGTCTGGACCAAATTCTTGAAACATATCCACCAAATTTGCCAAAACCATTGGATTCAACCACTCGGGCTTATTGTCACCTCTCGCCCACATCCTCCTCAGCGCACGCATCTGCCAACAGAAACTTGATCTAGCATTCAGATTAAAATGCTTCCAAACGATTAACGTTTTTCTTGGATCCCAGTTGTATTGGCGCTACATATAAGAAAAAAAAAGTAGGTGAAGAGAAAAGGACAATATGAATGAAAATGCTAAAAAATATGGTGTTTACCAGAAGGATTTTAAACCATCGTATCTTGAAGTGTGAGGGAATTAAGCGATAAGTCGGCCACTTGTGGTGCCAGTTCTGATGAAGTATAGGCTCGATCGCTTGGAAGAGGAAATGATGGAACTTGAACCACATAGGTTCTTTTTTGTTAATGAAAGCATCATATAAACCCACACCATGGTTTAGAAAGGGAAGATCATCCCGACCAAGTCCGGCAAGAATCGCGTGAATTTTGTTAAGAACATGTCCTGGCAAAGGAGGAACGACTTCCATGTTGATGAGAGATAAAATGAAGAGAAATGAATGGGAAAAAGACATGGTATAAGAAAACTGATTTATAAAGGGATCATAGGAAAGAGAGAAAAGACGAAGACGAAAGGTCGCGATGGTTAACTTAGGTTTTCGCGGTATGTTTTATGTTACGGCTGAGTTATCATATACAAAAAGAAGACGAAAGGTCACGTTACGGCTGAGTTATTAATCACGGAAGGTTTGAATGGTATGTTTTTTATGTTACGGCTGAGTTATCAATCACGGGAAGAAGACGAAAGGTCGCGTCACGGCTGAGTTATCAATAACCTTATTGGGCTGAGTTATCAGAACATAAATATTTACGGCTGAGTTACCTAACATAAATCTAATTTACTAAATATATGTTACGGCTGAGTTGTCATGTAATAACTGACTTAAATATATATGACCACTGAGTTAAATAGATGTTACGACTGAGTTATGGATTACATATAACAAACATTGTCTACACATAATCAAACAACAATTATGCCCAACTTCTTTGCATCGAGAACATGCCTGTGGCTTCCTAGGGCGTTTATTCTGAAGTGCAATTTCCACAGCTGATTTAATCCTGATTTTCTTCGGCCTTCCTAGCTGGTTTGCAACGATCGGAGGCACGCACGGTTGGTTAGTTACAATTTCAGGAACAAGGAGTGCAGTATCCGGAGGCATGATTGAATCAGCATATGCGTTAACCAAATAACTGGTCCGGTAGGTAGGATCGGCAAGGGAAATACGAGACACACCCATATGCTCTGCAGCTGCGATTGCATGGACGTAAGGTATTTTCTCGTGGTCGAGACGACGACATGTGCATCTTTTTGCATCCAAATTTACAACAAAAATATGCATGCATGTAATATGATTTTTGTTTCCAATGTAGTCAAATAAATAAAATAACATCGCATTTATCATATCATAATAGTCATAGTTATTAGTTATATTTAAATTCAAAAGAAACTTCAAATACAAAAAATTATGAGAAAGAAAGTTTTGTATAATGCATGGAATGACAATCACTTTAATTGTTCATGCATGCCAATGGTTGAATTATAAATATAAGGTATGATACTTCAGAAAAAAAACAATTAAACTATGCTTTTTAATCCTCATGAGATCATCAAATTGCAAAGAATAGTAAAGAAACAAACATTTAAATAAAATTAACTTGACATGACAGGCCAGTATTACACGACTCTAGCACTAACAAAAACACATGAAAACTTATCTAATACATTGAAAACTAGATATATGAAATGAGAATGGAACAACGATAATAGAAAAGACCAACATTATTTGAACAGAATAATTCAAGACACATGAATTGTCATGTAAACATCGACAGCAGCTTCACTTGACATCGTCTTCACTTTACAGTACCACCAGCACCCTTGCTGCTCTCTCATCTAGAGGTCCTCCCTTCCCCCTCCCCCAACTCTTCTGCCAACCCATCAGATGGAACATTGGTAGCTCTCAAGGTCGCATAACCTGGAGATGCCTCGTCGACACTTATAGGATCAAAGACCATTTCATTCTAGATAATCGTAATTTTCATACGAGTATATGATATCACTTTATAAATATCGGTTAGGGAAAGATCAGCGAGTTCATGACCACGGTTGAGTTTGAACATGTGATGACCCATTCTCCAAATCCTCGATAGCCTTCCGAATTTCACTTATACGTACATAAATGGATCTGAAGGCTACCGAGAAATTGGAGAATCATCATCTCATGTTTAAATTCAATCGTGGTCATGAACTTTCTGATCTTTCCCCAACCAAGATTGATAAATGGCTATCATGTACTGGTAAGAAAACTTTGTATTTCAAGAGTGAGATGGATCTTGATCCTATGAGTGTCGACTAGGCATATCTTGGAGGGCTTCGTTAGTTTGGTTGTTTGCAAGTCAATAAATAATGGGAACTATTGATAAACTTCCAAGTTGCTGGAAAATATTAGCCAATATGTTTTATTCATTTCTTATTCCAATGGATTTCTTACCATTAATAGCTTTCATGTTTATCATTTGTCACACTTTGTATGGCATATTTTTTATAACTTGACTATCTTTTATTTCCTCTTTAGAAAATAAAAGATGAATTGATTTTTTGGGTATTACAATTTACTTGATTTTCACAAGGCCGCCCAAGTGTTATGGTTAATAGAAAGATGAAATAACTAAATGATAATTAGCAGGACGAACTTAACATGCTAAAGATTTTCTAAACTAAATATAAAACGATAAAAAATTGTTTAAGCATGTGCACCCAAAATAACATCTTTTTGCACCCAAAAATATGCATGCATGTAATATGATTTTTGTTTCCAATGTAGTCAAATAAATAAAATAACATAGCATTTATCTTTTAACTCGCTAGTGGTATATAGCGAAATCACTTAAGAAAAATATTTTGAATGGTAAAATATAACATAATCATGTTTTTAAAATGTGAAAAATTAAATGTTTTGTGACATTATATAACTTTCGTGGAGTTTAACATTTTTGTGGGATTTAGGATAATGTTTAGGATATTTCAAAGTTTTATTAGGTTTTCTTTAAAACCTTATCATTAAGAGAGTTTTGGAGTTGATTGTGTGATAACGTAGTTTTTTTTTGTTCTAGAGACATTTAAGCAAATACGAGTCCAGCTAGATGGGTAATAATATGATCTTATTGTCCATTGTGACAATCCATGGTGGTTAAGTTTCTTTCTTATTGTCACAATCTGATCAATGGCTTATAAACTCATGAGATCATTTCTTGTTGTTCCATTGTCAACTGAAGATGAATTTATCATAAAAATTTTAAGTAACACTAAAAGGAGTTCGGAAACTAGAATAGGGTATGGAAATGGGGACAGAAAACGGCTTGAAAATTCGATGTTATTTTCCTTCAAGGACATTTTTAATTAAATAGATTTTTCATCATATCCGTAAAATTCACAAGCCGAAACCGAGAAACAAGTATATTTCTCCAAGTTGCTGGAAAATATTAGCAAATATGTTTTATTCATTTCTTATTCCAATGGATTTCTTACCATTAATAGCTTTCATGTTTATCATTTGTCACACTTTGTATAGTGTATTTTGTATGACTTGACTATCTCTTATTTCCTCTTTAGAAAATAAAAGATGAATTGATTTTTCGGGTATTACAATTTACTTGATTTTCACAAGGCCGGCCAAGTGGTATTTTAAATAGAAAGATGAAATAACTAAATGATGATTAGTAGGATGAACTGAACATGCTAAAGATTTTCTAAACTAAATATAAAACGATAAAAAATTGTTTTAGTATATTAAGCATGTGTTTCTAAGTATTTATCTTTTAACTCGCTAGTGGTATATAGCAAAATCACTTAAGAAAAATATTTTGAATGGTAAAATATAACATAATCATGTTTTAAAAATGTGAAAATTAAATGTTTTGTGACATTATATAACTTTCGTGGAGTTTAACATTTTTGTGGGATTTAGGATAATGTTTAGGATATTTCAAAGTTTTATTAGGTTTTCTTTAAAACCTTATTATTAAGAGAGTTTTGGAGTTGATTGTGTGATAACGTAGTTTTTTTTTGTTCTAGAGACATTCAAGCAAATACGAGTCCAGCTAGATGGGTAATAATATGATCTTATTGTCCATTGTGACAATCCATGGTGGTTAAGTTTCTTTCTTATTGTCACAATCTGATCAATGGCTTATAAACTCATGAGATCATTTCTTGTTGTTCCATTGTCAACTGAAGATGAATTTATCATAAAAATTTTAAGTAACACTAAAAGGGGTTCGGAAACTAGAATAGGGTATGGAAATGGGGACAGAAAACGGCTTGAAAATTCGATGTTATTTTCCTTCAAGGACATTTTTAATTAAATAGATTTTTCATCATATCCGTAAAATTCACAAGCCGAAACCGAGAAACAAGTATATTTCTCCAAGTTGCTGGAAAATATTAGCAAATATGTTTTATTCATTTCTTATTCCAATGGATTTCTTACCATTAATAGCTTTCATGTTTATCATTTGTCACACTTTGTATGGCGTATTTTGTATGACTTGACTATCTCTTATTTCCTCTTTAGAAAATAAAAGATGAATTGATTTTTCGGGTATTACAATTTACTTAATTTTCACAAGGCTGGCCAAGTGGTATTTTAAATAGAAAGATGAAATAACTAAATGATGATTAGTAGGACGAACTGAACGTGCTAAAGATTTTCTAAACTAAATATAAAACGATAAAAAATTGTTTTAGTAGATTAAGCATGTGTTTCTAAGTATTTATCTTTTAACTCGCAAGTGGTATACAGCGAAATCACTTAAGAAAAATATTTTGAATGGTAAAATATAACATAATCATGTTTTTAAAATGTGAAAAGTTGAATGTTTTGTGACATTATATAACTTTCGTGGAGTTTAACATTTTTGTGGGATTTAGGATAATGTTTAGGATGTATCAAAGATTTATTAGGTTTTCTTTAAAACCTTATCATTAAGAGAGTTTTGGAGTTGATTGTGTAATACCGTAGTTTTTTTTTGTTCCAGAGACATTCAAGCACATACGAGTCCAGCTAGATGGGTAATAATATGATCTTATTGTCCATTGTGACAATCCATGGTGGTTAAAAGTTTCTTTCTCATTGTCACAATCAGATCAATGGCTTATAAACTCATGAGATCATTTCTTGTTGTTCCATTGTCAACTGAAGATGAATTATAAACTCATGAGATCATTTCTTGTTGTTCCATTGTCAACTGAAGATGAATTTATCATAAATATTTTAAGTAACACTAAAATGAGTTCGGAAACTAGAACAGGGTATGGAAATGGGGACAGAAAACGGCTTTAAAATTCGATGTTATTTTCCTTCAAGTACATTTTGAATTGAATAGATTTTTCATCATATCCGTAAAATTCACAAGCCAAAACCGAGAAACAAGTATATTTCTCCAAGTTGCTGGAAAATATTAGCAAATATGTTTTATTCATTTCTTATTCCAATGGATTTCTTACCATTAATAGCTTTCATGTTTATCATTTGTCACACTTTGTATGGCGTATTTTGTATGACTTGACTATCTCTTATTTCCTCTTTAGAAAATAAAAGATGAATTGATTTTTCGGGTATTACAATTTACTTGATTTTTACAAGGCCGCCCAAGTGGTATTTTTAATAGAAAGATGAAATAACTAAATGATGATTAGTAGGACGAACTGAACATGCTAAAGATTTTCTAAACTAAATATAAAACGATAAAAAATTGTTTTAATAGATTAAGCATGTGTTTCTAAGTAGTTTTCTTTTACCACGCAAGTGATATACAACGAAATCACTTAAGAAAAATATTTTGAATGGTAAAATATAACATAATCATGTTTTTAAAATGTGAACATTTTACTAGTGAACATTCAAGCAAGTACGAGTCCAGCTAGATGGGTAATAATATGATCTTATTGTCCATTGTGACAATCAATGGTGGTTAAAAGTTTCTTTCTCATTGTCACAATCAGATCAATGGCTTATAAACTCATGAGATCATTTCTTGTTGTTCCATTGTCAACTGAAGATGAATTTATCATAAATATTTTAAGTAACACTAAAATGAGCTCGGAAACTAGAACATGGTATGGAAATGGGGACAGAAAATGGCTTGAAAATTCGATGTTATTTTCCTCCAAGGATGTTTTGAATTAAATAGATTTGTCATCATATTTGTAAAATTCACAAGCCGAAACCGAGAAACAATTATCAGTAGCCATAACAAATGCATTATCTCCCAAGGATTTAACCTCAACAATTAGTAATAAAGTGTGGATTTAAAGTATGAATTAATGTATATGATTAAATGTGTTTTTTGGTTTAATTAAAAAATAAATATTATATTTTTATGAGAATTTGTTAGAAATACCCCCCTTGGGATACCTCTTTTTAAAAATACCCTTATAGGGGGAGCATATACGCATAGACATATATATATCCAATTACTTAAAAACAAAATTATTTATTCGTTAAATAGAATTTTATGATTTGCTATAAAATACAATAATAATTATTAACTATAAAAATAAAAAATGTTAAATACAAGAATTATTATTTAAAATAACAAAACTAAGATAAATATGAAATACAAAAAAATAAATTATTAAATAAAAGCAATGAGTGATATTTTACGACTAATAAACCAAAAATTATTATTTTAATTAAATGTGTTGTCTTGTTTATATAGAAACTTTGTTTGGTATAATAGATAGATGTTATTGTGGCTCAATGGTGGAGTATGAGTGAAAAAGTGTGCAAAGGTCATGAGTTCAACCCTTCATGAGCGCACTTAGTTCTTATTTTTAATGAAATGGCTTAGTTTTAAAACAACAAAACAACATCGTTTTTGTTGAACGGAAACTCTCACAAAAAGTTAAGTCAGCTAACGGAAATTTAACGTTATGCCCAAAATGGCCAGGTCAATGAAACTTCATCATTTTATCCGAAAGTCAAATAAAACTTTAGGATTTAAATGACGTTTCGAAAGTTCATGCTTTTTTTATCCACAATTTGAAAGTTGGAGATTTTTTTGACATTTTTCCCATTTTAAAATATACTCTCTTTAATATTTTTAAGATAATTTTACCCTTCTCTTATTAATGACCTAAAAACACGATTCTCTCTTCTTCCCCATCTGCGACGTTCTTCTCCTCCTTCTTCGGTCGATCTCCTTCTCCAACGTTTCTCACTCGCCGTCATCTTTCTCTTCTCTACTTTGTCGTCATCTCTACTCTTCTTCGTCGTCTCTCCTTTGCAGTCGTCTCTTTAATTCTCTCCTTCTCCGTCGTCTCTTCTCTTCTCTCCTTCTCAGTAGATCTTTGTCTGGTTCTCTCTGCACTTAATCATCTCATTCCCATCGTGTAAGATTGCTATTGAATTTTATTTTCGACTTAAATTCAGCTTCAATTGCAATTTTTCCTTTTCTCTATGTTTTATTTTCAATTCTATATTTGTTCTTTGTTTTCAGAATTTTTAGGTCTATCAATTGCAATTTTTCAAACAAATTGTTCTTCTTCGATGTACTTCTTGTTATCTGTTGTTGAATTTTGAAGGATTTTTTTCATTGTTGTTTCTATTTTTATACCTTTTAAAATCCATTTAAAATCCTTATAGTTCATTTAATGACCACGTTTTCATTGTGATATTGCTTTGTTTTCGCATGACTTATTAGGGATGCTTGAACTGTATTCAGTTTGTGGATTGTGGAAGTTGAAGCATAATATTAAATGGGAATTTGAAATTGATGACGAGAGGGGAGTTTCTCTAATTAGTATTGATGAGGGAACTAGTTTTAGTGATTTGCTCAATATTCTTTATGAAAATTTTGCAATTGATAATCAGAAACACTCTCTAAAGCTTAGTTACCAGTTGCCTTCTATGACTGCTACACTAGGTAGTCATCCAATTTTTATTAGAAATGATAGGCAACAAGCAGCTTTTACGCTCAAATTTGCACAAACACAGAGTATTGGCGGTATTCAGCTATGTGTTACTGTAGAGGATAACCGTGTCATAGTTGAGCAGGTATATTTTATTGAACTCTTTCGTTTATACTCTTGTAACATATTTTGTAAAGTAACTGAATTTTTCTTTAACAATCTGAATCTATAACTAATCAGATAACTGCAGTTGGTACTGCTGTTTCTTGTCCTTCTAATAGTGAGGTAATTTTCTACTTTAGAAACCTTTTTCCTTTATTTTTCTTATAAATCAATACAAACTTTAGTGACTGTAGTGAACTCTTTCTGTCTGTTACAATCTTGTAACATTTTTAAAAAAGTAGCTTAATTTTTCTTTTACAGTGTGAACCTATCTCTACTTCGTCCATTGAGGGTGCTACTGATGTTTCTTCTCCTACTCGTACTCAGGTAGTTTTTACAAAAAATTTTTTAAAACCATTGTTACAACTCATTATAATCTTAGTGCATGTTTACTTTTCAGGGTCAAACTAGCTCATATTAGTTTGTTGCAAGTGATGTATCTTCTGCTTATCATTCTCAGGTAAAGCTCTTTTAAAATATTGTTTAAAATTTTTGAAAACCTTTTAAAAATCATTAAAACCACTTTTAAAATGTTATAAACAAGACAAGTTGTTTGAAAACCACTTGTTTCTTATATAGTCCTTGTAAAAACCTTTTAAAATCCGTATAAAAACCTTTTAAAACCCTTTTATAAATCTATTAAAAATCGTATAAAAGGCTTTTAAAAGCTTTTGTAATTTTCATGCATAGATTTATTAGGATACTGAATTTGTACTTTCAGGTTCCGACAATGCCTAATCCTCCTGCTGCTACTTCTGGTCTTTTTACTTCCGCTAGCTACGTAGAATGTCTACCATCATTAATCAGCAGGCAGTTATACGTAACCAAACAACTTCTTTTGGGGCTACTGATGTTTCTTGTCCAATTCGTACTCAAGTAATCTACTACTTTAGAAAAACGTTTTTTTAAAAAATTGCTTCCTGATCATTATTAACTTATTGCGTGTTTACTTTTTAGGGTCAAACTAGCTCATATCAGTTTGTTGCAAGTGATGTATCTTCTGCTTCTCATTCTCAGGTAAACCTCTTTTAAAATACTGTTTAAAACTTTTGAAAACCTTATAAAAATCATTTAAAACCCTTTAAAAACGTTATAAACAAGACAAGTCGTTTGAAAACAACTTGGTTCTGATAAAGTCCTTATAACAACCTTTAAAAATCCTTATAAAAAGCTTTTAATAAACCCTTTTAAAAATCTATTAAAAATCGTATAAAAGGCTTTTAAAAGCTTTTGTAATTTTAATGCATAGATTTATTAGGATCCTGAAATTGTACTTTCAGGTTCCGACAATGCCTAATCCTCCTGCTGCTACTTCTGGTCTACTTGATGTTGATTCTTTGTTTTGCGGAAAGTTATTCAAAAGAAAAAAAGAACTGACTACTCAGCTGCGGATGTATGCGCTGAAAAACAGTTTTGAGTTTCAGACTAAGAAGTCGGGCAACAAGAGATATGTTCTGAATTGCATTGATAAAAATTGCAATTGGAAGTTACGTGCTATTAGAGTTAAAGGATCAGTTGGTTTTATCATTCGAAAATATATCAGTTTGCATAGCTGTGACTCTACATTAAGGAATGTCAACCATCGTCAAGCAGATGCAAAGACATCGGGTGGAATGGTTAGCAACCATGTTGAAGGAGGAAAGCTTCCACTTAGACACAAGCAACTAATAGAAATATTCAGAAAGGATCATGGAGTTGGGGTGTCGTACTCAAAAGCATGGAGAGCTCAAGAACATGCAACAGAAGTTGCTAGGGGTTTACCTTCTGATTCTTTTGAGGTTCTTCCTAAGTGGTTCCACATGGTAGAAGTGAAGAATCGAGGCATTGTCACTTATATTGAAGTAGATTCTGCTAATTAGTTTAAGTATGCTTTACTTGCCTTTGGTGCATCTATTCGAGGTTTTAAGTTGATGAGAAAAGTCATTTCTATTGATGGCGCCCTTTTGAAATCAAAGTTTAAAGGAACTTTGCTTGCTGCTTCTGCTCAGGATGGGAATTTTAATCTATATCCTATTGCTTTTGCTGTTGTTGATTCTGAGAATGACGCATCTTGGGACTGGTTTTTGCATTGTTTGAAGACCATTATTCTTGATGAAAATGATTTGGTTTTTGTATCAGATCGTGCAGCTTCAATTGAATCTGCTCTTGCAGCAAATTACCACCAAGCTCATCATGCGCTCAGCAATTTTCACTTGCTCAAAAACCTTGAAACACGCTTCAAAGGTTCCACACTTATTCCTGTCTTTTATGACGCTTCACGGGCCTACACAACACAACAGTTTGAGTACCTCTTTTCTCAAATATCCAAAGCCGATGGAGAATTTGGAGAGTACCTTTGGCAAGCAGATGTTCGAAAATGGGCTCGTGCATTGTCGCCTTCAAATAGGTACACCATTATGACATTAAACTTGGCTGAGTTTGTGAATTCTTTGTTGAAAGAGACACGTGAGTACCCAATTGTTTGCTTGTTTGATACAATCCGCTCTATTATGACAAGATGTAATGTTTATAATCATTTTAAAATGTTTTATGTTTTATAAGGATTTTTAAAGAAGTTACACTAAGCATGATTAATTTTTTTGATCTACAGAAAAAGTGTAAAGAAGGAGACAATGCTGAAGAAAATGTTTCTGAAAGAAAAGAGGTTAGTATCAGAGTTTTGATTATATTATAAGGTTTTATAAGGTTTTTATATGGTTATTATACAGTTATTATAAGGTTTTATAAGGCCTAAAGGAGTTTTTACAATGTTTACCAAGAGTTTATCAGGTTTTTATATGGTTTTTATCAAGAGTTTATCGGGTTTTGTCAAAATGTTCCATACTTGGATTAAATGGTCTACAAATGTGTTGTTTTAGGTCATTGCAGCAAAAGAAGCGTAAAACAAGTGACAATCAAGATGTTGATGATACAAAAAAAGCTAAGGTTAGTTTGCAATTAAAAAGATCTCAATAGTTATTACAATTGAAAATCGATAAAATGCTGGATTTATGCTTTATTTTGTTCAGCCACGAAGAAAGAAGAATAAAGATGATAATGTTGGTGATGTAAAAAGGAAAAGTGAACGAAACCATGTTCCATCGATTCACACTCAGTGGCCTTACACGGCTGAGAAGAAGAGGCACCCAACTGTTTATCCCTTTGCAAAAGTCGATACAACACGGGTAGAACTATTGGCTAAATGGAAGAATTCAAAGAAAACAAAGTAAGTTTCAGTTTCATTTGACAAAAAATAAAACTAATTTCGTTTAGATGTTTATAAGTGTTTTAAAAGTTGTAAATATGTTGTCTTTTTTTTTTTGCATTTTGGCCTTTAACAATTCTAGGTAACAAAGTTGATGCCAAGTGGTTCACAACACTTGAGACGCCAGGAAAATTAATACGGTTTTTGTACAATTTTTATAAGTGTTTAATAAGAAAGTTATATGACTACAAGTGGCGTTTATCATATTCAGAAAGCATTTACCCAGTAGGTAATATGACGTATTGGGAGATTCCAGAGACTATTTCTAATTTCGCCAGCCGGCCACTTTCAGTTTGCTTTTTTGAAAAACTTATAAAAATCGTTTAAAAGCCTTATAAAAAAAAATTATTTCAGCTCTTTCTCTAATATTGTTGCTCTGACTTTGATTTTGTTTTTGTTGAGTTTAGTATATTGATTCAGCGGTCCAGCTATTTAACCATAGACAACAAAGTTATCAAGATATTAATGTCAACAGAGATGCAACATTAATGGATTTAAAATTCCTTCAGGCGATTGAGGATTCCTACGCGATATTCATTGACGAGAAAGATGGCTTTGACTTTGAAGATGAATGTTTCAGTAAGGTGTTTAAGGAGAAACTCACAAAAGTCATATATGCACCAATGTGTGTCGAGGAACAGTTGTGGATACCACTGGAGATTAAATTGGACTCAAGATCAATCTATATATGGGACAATGCATCATCATTTTTCAGTGATAAAGAGAAAAAAAAAACAAGTTGCGGCATATGCTATATCAATGCTATATATTGCACAGAAGAAGTTTCCAATGGTAGAGAGGACTGATGACTCTCCTTTTGATGCCTCTCCTTTCCGTGTCATTCTCCTGAACTCCTTTAGACAGGTAATTTTTGTAATTAGTAAAAGGCTTGCAAGGTTTTAAAATGATTTACAGTGTTTTTATAAGGTTTTTAGAAGGTCTTAAAGAGTTTTTATAAGGTTTATCAAGAGTTTATTAGGTTTAATAAGGTTTTTATATGGTTTTAAAAGGTTTTATATGGTTTTTATAAGGTTTGATAAGTTTTGTTATATATTTTGAGAATATCTTGGTTTTGATGCCATTCCTTATAGTTTTTGTAATCACTTTTCACTCTAGGTTCATTTCTAATCACTTACACATTAGTGCTACTTAACATGTTAATGTAACATTCATCTTCAGTTGACAATGGAACCATAAGAAATGATCTCATGAGTTGATAAGTCATTGATCAGATTGTGACAATAAGAAAGAAACATAACCACTGGGGATTGTTACCATGGACAATAAGATCATATTATAACACATCTAGCTAGACTCATATTTGCTTGAATGTGTGGAGAACAAAAAAAGCTACGTTATCACACAATTAAATCCCACAAAATGTTAAACGCTATGAAAGTTATATAAAGTCACAAAACATTCAAATTTTCGCATTTTAAACACATGATTATGCTATATTTTACCATTCAAAATTTTTTTAAGTGATTCGCTATATAGCACTAGCGAGTTAAAAGATAAATACCTAGAAAAACATGATTAATCTACTAAAACAAGCTTTTTAGCATTTTATATTTAGTTTAGAAAATCTTAATCATGCTCATTTCATTCCCCTAATTATCATTCAGTTGTTTCCTTATTCCATTAAACATACAACTTGGGCCTTATGTAAATCAAGTCAAATTTAGGATTAGAAAATCAATTCATCTTTTCTTAATGGTAAAAATCCAATGGAATAAGAAATGAATAAAACATATTTGCTAATATTTACGGTAACATTAAGAAAAGATGAATTGATTTACGGTAACATCAAACATTCACGGTATTAACGGACTTGCAAACAACCAAACTAATAAAGCCTTCAGTGTTGCATCTCTGAGAGATGCCCCGTCGACACTCATAGGATCAAGATCCATCTCATTCTTGAAAGACATAATTTTCTTACTACAATAAGAAACCATTTTATCAATATTTGTTCAAGAAAGATCATCAAGTACACAACCACGGTGGAGTTCAAACATATGATGATCCATCTCCAATTCCTCGATAGCCTTTCGAGTATTGGCTATTTTCCTCTCAATATTTGGATATTATCCTGGATGAAATACTCTAGATCAAAGGCCACCTTGATCCTTTCATGCTCGGTGAAAGAGTAGTAATTCTCTGTGAATAATTTGGCCTCTTCGGGAGATGGCCACAACACAACATGATCTTCATCACGATTAAACACCACATGATCAGTTCAAACCTGATCACATGGCGTTTGATCGCGAGGATGATCCGGCTGTGCTGCCATCTACCTAAAAGGTGGAATCACTCACATGGAATTACTACTCCTTGACCGACCATGAAAGGAATAAGAAGGTTGTTGGTCTAGAGTCATTCATCCAGGCCAATATCAAAATGATTGAAAAGAAAATAGTTGATATTCAGAAGGTTATCAAGGAGTTGCAGATGGGTCATCTCATGTTAAAACTCAACCATGGTCGTGAACTTGCTGATCTTTCCCTAACCGAGATTGCTAAAATGCTATCGTATATTGGTAAGAAACTTATGTCAATGAGGAATGAGATGGATTTTGATCCTACAAGTGTGGACGAGGCATCTCCTGGTGATGTTACCCTGAGGGCTTACAATATTCCAATTATGGGTGAGCCAGAAATAGTTCTGACTTGATGAAACTACAACTATCTATTATTATTATAATTAGGGAGTCTAGGTGAGACTCGTTACCCAACATGGTTGCTGAAATTTACCTAAACATGGAACCATCTAATTTTGGAGAAAAAGACTTGGGGAGGAGGACCTTTAAAGGAGAGAGCAGCCAGGGTGCTGGTGGTGCTGAAGTGTGAAGTGTGAAGACGATGCCAAGTGAAGCAGTAGTTGATGTTTACATGAAAATGCATGTGTCTCGAACTATTTTGTGTAAATAATGTTGGTCTATTTTTATTATCGTTGGTCAAGTTTTTCATGTCTCTTGGTTTGTGCTAAAGTCGTGTAATAATGGCTTGTCATGTCAAGTTAATTTTAATTAAATGTTTGTTTCTTCACTACAAGGAAATAGTGATATTGCAACATAATTTTGCAATGATCGTATTCGTCAAAATTTTGTAACAAGTTTTGCCATATTTTGCAATAATAAATGCAATGTTGCAATTTTCTTACAAATTTATTGCTAATTAATTACAAAAGTTTTAGTTGCAATTTTTCATCACCAATTAGCAATATTTTAACGACATATAAAAAAAGTCTTGCAAAATTTGTAAGAAATATTTAACGATTATGAACCGTGGCTATTTTTCAACAAATAATAGTAAATATATGTGACAAATTATGTGACAATTTTGCCATAGTATTTACAACATTTATTACTCTGTTGCAACATATACGATATATATAACTTTTGTCAACATATAAACTGTTATAAATCATATGGTGGATTGTCATAACAAGCCCAGTCCGGCCCGGTCCATCACAAGCCCGGTCCGTCCTATGTTGAGGAAGCTTAATCTTTTCCTTATTGTATTAGGGTTTACTCATAACCCCTTGTATCAATCCTTATATAAAGGAGTCTAAGCTAATGAATAAAGCATCATAATTCCCTCTCTATTCTCTCTAGTTTACAACACGTTATCAGCACGATTCTCTAAACCCTAAAAGCTAAAAGCTAAAATCGCCCCTAAACCTTAAACCTAAGAAGCTCGACATTCTCTTGCTACTCAAAGGAGGTTCACGGCGATTGTAGATCTTGCTTGAATTACCGAGGTCTTTAACTCCCGGTCTAAAACCATTCAGAAATCAATCGGTGTTCAAGAGGTAAACAACATGAACCCTAAAACCATTATTTCATGTTTATAATCTTATAACCATGAATACTTGAACATGTGATTGTTGCTTGAAGTACTTTTCATATGAATTTATAAAACCCTAAAATATGAAATTTTTGTTTGAAGAACTTTTTCACATGAAATCATAAAACCCTATAACATGTGATTGTTGTTTGGACTGCTTTTCATGAGAAATTTTGAAACCGTAAAATATGAGATTGTTGTTTGGACTGCTTTTCATGCGAAATTTTGAAACCGTAAAATATGAGATTGTTGTTTGGACTGCTTTTCATGTAACCCTAAAATCGATTATAGCTTTGTTTCTCATATGGATTGTTGCTTGTTTATATTAATATGAATTTATGAAATACTAATATATGATTAACATGAAAATCGAATATGAATGCATGATCACCTTAATATTTCTCTAAAATAAAATCGATCACGTCCTAACATAATTAAATATTAGTTTTAATGTTTTCACTTTATGTTTATATATAGCTTTTAAGCTTTGTGTTTTTATTTAATTATATTTTGTGTTTGCAGAATTTCTTGACTTCTTAAATGACTTCGAGTAACAACGATAATGTTTTGAGGCAATGGATGTATGCAAGAACGGATCCAACAACCAATCTAGTCTCTGATGCATTCCTAGATGGATTGAAAGAGTTCATGATTGTTGCTATGCTTTGCAATTTGAGGAACTCATTGAGATTAAAAAGCATAGTTTAATTGTTTTATTAAAAGTATCGTACCTTATTTTATAAGTTATCCATCACCATGCATGTACATTTAAAGTGATTATCATTCCCTTGCACCGTACATAATTTTCTGTAATTGAATTTTCTTTTTACTTTAAATAGAAGTAATAAGTATGCCTATTATGATTCCATAAAGAGAATGTTATTTTATTTATTTGACTGTATAGGGAAATAACATATTACATGCATTCATATATTTGGGTATTCAAGAATTTATAGTGAAGACATCTTCCTTCTTTTGTAATCGTTGTTGATAGTGTGTCATATTATTTTCCTAAAAGTTGAAAGAGCATATAATAAAATTAGGATAAGGAATGTTGAATTATATTTAATCCTCGTATACTTCTCTCATATTGAGAAGTGTTAAAATGAGTCTAAATTTTAATTAGTTGACTCAGCCTGACTGTAAAAGGAAATAAGCCAATTTTGTTTTAACTAGTTTACAAAATGCCCTGAATGTAACTTTGTTGGGCCAATATAACATACAAGCTCAGTGGTGGCACTGAGTGAAAGATTATGGAAACAGAGAAGACTATTACTAGTAGAGTTGTTGTAGAAAATATTACACCTGTTCAAAATTAGATAAATAATCAGTATGACCCACTCTATAAAATACATACATGGGATGTAAGATAGAAATAAAGAAGTGGGAGATAAATGACAAGCTTTTAATGTTTTATATTTAATTTAGCAAATCTTAAGCATGTTTAGTTCGTTCCGCTAATTATCATTCAGTTGTTTCTTCATTCCATTAAACATACATCTTGAGCCTTATATAAATCAAGTCAATTTTAGTATAAAAAAATCAATTCATCTTTTGTTTTCGAAAGAGGAAAAAACATCTAGTCAAGTAGTGCAAAATATTTCATACCAAGTGCGACAAATGATAAACATGAAAACAATTAATGGTAAAAATCCAATGGAATAAGAAATGAATAAACTAATAAAGCCTTCAGTGTCGTATCTCCAAGAGATGCCTCGTCGACACTCATAAGATCAAGATCCATCTCATTCTTGAAAAACATAATTGTCTTACCACTATATGAAACCATTTCATCAATGTTGGTTAGAGAAAGATCAGTAAGTTCACAACCACGGTTGAGTTCAAACATGAGATGATCCATCACAAATTCCTCGATAGCCTTACGAATATTGGCTATTTTCCTCTCAATCTTTTGGATATTTTCGTGGATGAAATACTATAGATCAAAGGCCACCTTGATCCTTCCATGTTCGGTCAAAGAGTAGTAATTCTTTGTGAGTGATTAGGCCTCTTGGTTGGATGGCCATAACACAACTTGATCTTAGTCGTGATCAGTTTTAGATCCATATCTTTTAGCATTCTCATGTTATTTCGATTCATTGCTTAATTATACTCACATAAATGGATCTGAAAACTTAGCACGTGGTGTTTGATCACGAGGAAGATCTGGCTGTGGTGTGATAACCCTATATTTTTATACTTTTAAGCTTATATTTTGTGCATCATTTGCATGTCTAGATCTCTATTTCTTAGGATTTCTAGTCTCTTTTTCATTATATTTCACATCTAGGATCTTTAGCATAGGCATTTGCATATCATCTGCATTTTAGAGCAAAAACAGGCACACTCGGACACTACAAAGCATGGACCCGATCGAGTGTATCCAACCCGACCAAGCGAGCACGATCAAGCACCCGGACTCAGAGGAGGAAGCTGGACTCGGACGAGCCGAGAGAGGACCCGAACGAGCCCAACATGAACCCGACCGAGCTCTCTTTAAACCGACTTTGTAATTTGTCTTTTTGTGATTTAGGGCTTCCTGCCCTTAGTATAAATAGACCCCTTGGGTCATTAAGCCAAAAATCGAGTTTTCATTAGGGTTTTTCTCTGTAGCCACCAAACATTTCCAGAATTTGTAATCTTAATATCTTTTGATCTATTGAGTTTTTAGTGTTGCTTCTTTATATTATTTTGCTCCTTAGATCATTATCTATCTAGTTATGCAAGATTTAAAGATTTCTGGGTTTATGTTCTTCATGATGAATTCCAGATCTGAGTAGTTTTCTGGGTTTAGAGGATGGGTTAGGTGATGAGGAATCTTAGTTTCTAGGGATGCTTAAGTATAGATTCAGGTAGATACCTTCTGGATTAGGAGATTTAATTGCTAGTCTTTGCATTAACCATGTGGGATTAGATCTTAGACATTCCAGCACTCAAAAAGTGTTCAATGGAATGTCTGATCAACTAATGCCAGAGATCTATTTACTTACCCAAGAGATTGGCTGTTAAGGAGTAGATTGACATTAATGAGCTTGTTCTTTATGCCTATCTATAGTATGTTTCATCAATGAAAGTTGAGATTAGGAAGTGCTATAGATCTGATAATCTTTGCCAAGAGATTGGATTGATTAGGTTAAGTGGTTCATTGTCTAGGATTAGATCTGTTTGAGCATGTTAAGTATCCCAAAGAGATTAAGAGGATTCATCACCCTATTAGCCCATCCTCAAGACCTTCCTTTATCTGATTGTTTACTTGCTTCATTTCTGCTTTCAATATAGCTTCTGTAGTTCTTGCATTCTTAGTTTCATTTCAGTAGTATCCTTAGATCCTTTAGCTTATCTTCAATACTGTTCTTAGATCTTTTAGTTTATCATCTGTAGTTTATTTTTATGCATTTGAGTTCTAAATCCCAAACTTTCAACTGCTTGGCTTGACTTGATTAGTTCTGCTATATCTTGATTGATTGCAATACATCCATTTGGATCGATAACCTCTTGTGCTACATCGCATTGGGGAATTGATCTCCAAGACCACAAAAACGCTTGTTTCAATGCTTGTTTCATGGTGTTTTGACCGACCATGAAAGGAATAAGAAGAGCGTTGATCTAGAGTCATTCATCCAAGCCAATATCAAAAAGATTGAGAAGAAAATAGTTGATATTCGGAAGGTTATTAAGGAGTTGCAGATGGGTCATCTTATGTTCAAACTCAATCGTGGTCGTGAACTTGCTGATCTTTACCTAACCGAGATTGATAATCTGCTATCATATATTGGTAAGAATTTTATGTCATTGAGTTATGAGATAGATATTGATCTTATAAGTGTGGACGAGGCATCTTCTGGTGATGCGACCCTGAGGGCTTCCAATATTCCATTGATGGGTGGGCTAGAAATAGTTCTAACTTGATGGAAACTAAAATTTTCTACTATTATAATTAGGGGGTCTCGGTTAGACTGAAATTTACCTAAAGATGGAACCATCTAATTTTGGTGGAGAAGACTTGGGGGGGGGGGAGGGGGGCTCTAAAGGAGATAGCAGCAAGGGTGTTGGTGGTGCTGAAGAGTGAAGACGATGCCAAGTGAAGTTGCCATCGATGTTTACATAACAATGCATGTGTCTTGAGTTATTTTGTCCAAATAATGTTTGGTCTTTTCTATTAACGTTGGGTCAAGTTTCAAAGTCATATAATAATGGTTTGTCATGTCAAATTAGCTTTAATTAAATGTTTGGTTATTTACTACTCTTTGCAATTTGAAGAACTTATTGAGATTAAGAGTATCATACCTAATTTTATAAGTTAACCATTGGCATACATGTACTACTAAAGTGATTATCATTCCCATGCATCGAACATAATTTTCTTTCTCATAATTTTCTGTATTTGAATTTTCTTTTTCATTTAAATGAAATTAATAAGTATGACTATTATGATACGATAAATCGAATTTTATTTTATTAATTTGACTGCATTGAATAATATATGTAGTAGAACATTTTATTATTCCAGAACAGTTGGTTTCAAAGTTTAGAAGATGGATGAGGAAATAGGAAAATTGATTGAAGTTAAGACGGTGGGAGAAAAGGCGTTTTTATGGCTAGTGATATTTGTTTCTCGGTTTTAATTTGGCTCATGAGTTTTACGAATGCCTCGAAAAATCTATTTATTTTACTGAGAAAAGACATATCAAGGTGTTCAAGCTAGACAATGATAATGGAAGCGTTATCACATCACAGTCATCGAAGAGTTCTTTCCAAATGTCTTCTCCTTGTTTCTCTTAATCTTTTTTAGGTGGGGGTAAAAGCTACTTTCTTTATATTAAGAATACCATTCATCTCTAATAAAAATCTTATATTGTAAGAACTACTAAATTATGTTTATTTTTTCAGTATCGTCTTGAAGCATTGCGATAGTTTAAGATGATTGACGAGCACATTACTTCTCTACAAAAATATTTATGGTACTGTAAGCTTATTAAATAATTATGTATGAAACATAGGAAACATTCCAGTTTGACACCCCCAATACCCAAATCTAACTAA
This sequence comes from Capsella bursa-pastoris, assembly GCA_036452645.1. Lineage (NCBI taxonomy): Eukaryota > Viridiplantae > Streptophyta > Magnoliopsida > Brassicales > Brassicaceae > Capsella > Capsella bursa-pastoris. Next base: position 9,704,758 of record CP144192.1, read on the forward strand.
TATATAAACCGGTCAATTTACCTGATTAATACCGATTTTAATTTACTAATGTTCCTAATGTACGAGTGTTTAAACCTTACTAACAAAAAAAATCAACTCAATTCCTACAGTTAAAATATAGAACTTATTGTGAGAGTGAGACCCAAATAATTAATCTACTGTAATATGTGTATATATTTATATCTTCGCCGCAACCTGTGGTCGTTACGACCATGGAACCATCATCCACCATCGTTGAGCTCGAAGCTGACTACCATTGTTCGTGGTCGTTATTCATCAAAAGAAAGCACATAAGCGTAGTTAATTGTTACGTCACCAATGTTCAACACTAGCTTCGATTAGGTAATTAGGACACTTAGTGATGAGATTCCATTCACCTCTTATCAGTCTAGGGAAAAATTGACAATGGGTACTCATAGAGTGAGTTGCACGGAAGCCGTCTGAGCCTTTACCGTCACTGGTAAAGGTACACCCTAACCGCCAGTTGGATTGCTTGTTGCGGCAAGAATGTTCCGTTTCAGTGAAAAACATGAAACCGTAAACTGTTTCTGTACGGTTTTCTTGTGCTGCAAGTTTCAAATAATTTCCATTGGTTTTCAACCTTTCTCTTCCGGTTCTCAGTCCATTTCAAAGACAGGTGAGGATGTTATTTACGGATATTTCTCTTATCTAATCTCTTATCCTCCATCTATTCTCTTTTCGATCTGATCTACTATGATTCATGATGGTTCTGGTGCAGCAAGAGTACTTAATTTTATCGACCTTTTTGATCTCAATACCAATTCCGTTTACTTGGGACTTTTTGTTTTTATACTGTATTTTAATGTTAAGTTTCTCATAATGCAACTTATTTATATACAGTAGCAGGGTTACTATATATTATATGGGTGTGTAGAACTTTTAGTATATTTTGAAAATTTAATAGGACACGTTGGATGCCTGGACAACAATATAATATATATCGATATTGTCCGGAAGGATACACTGAATAGGGTCACACACAAGTGCTATGGCAACGTCATCGTCTGTGTATGTAAGTTAGTGTTACGAACACTTTAAGACAAAAAAAATATACTTATTTTTATGAATGAAACATTAAGGAGGTGTTATTGGTTTGTGAGTTATATGGTGTTTTCAAGACTTTAGAAGTTAGGTAGAATCTGTTTTTATTCAATCAATATTTTAATAAACTCTTTTAAAGTTTGGTGTTATTAGTTATTGATTTGTAAAAAGTTATTGAAAATCTTAACAAATATGGGGTTATTGGATTCAGAGTTTTACAATGTCATTAAAAGTTCTGTGTTATTCAATTAAAACAAAAGAATCTCTGACTCTTAATGAATTTAAATTTTACGTTATTGGTTTATGATTTTTAAACACTTTTCTTTACAAAATAAAGTCATGAAAAGTATCTTCTAAATACAGAGATTGTTTGAGAGACTTTACAAGACTATAGAAAAACTAATCAACAAGATTACAGAAAATTATCAAGCAGTCTTTTAAACTCTCAAACAATCATACAATCTATGATTTTATTAGAGTCATCTAATTTCCTTATAATTTAGAATCCAATAACACCCACTAAGTATTTTAATTAGCTGAATTTCTTACCTTTTACCCTTTCCGATGCTTTTTATTATTAAATTCAAAAGATAATTGGTAAAGTAATACCTTTTTAAAATATAATAAGATGTTAGTACATTCACTATTCAAATTTAGAAAACTAATACTCTTGAGCACACCGAATATAGATTGATTACAATGGAGGCATTGTACAAAAATAATAGAAAATCTACATGAAAAGATGGTAATTAATAACGTAGAGGAGAAAACAAAGAATAATTAGATACAATATCAAGAAACGGTATCCACACGCAAAAAAAAAAAATCTTACTTTTATAAAGTTGCCTAAAATCCATATTCAACATTATTTGACTCAAAACATTTGGAGATAGTTTCAAATTTATTACTTTCCAAATATATTATCCATTTTTCCTATATATAAAAACACCATGATTCTCCTTTTCTATACACATACAAAAGAAAAGAAAAGAAAAGAAAAAAACATAAAAAATGGGGAGAAAAAGAGTGACCTTGAACTGGGCCAACCAAAGAGTGAGGAGCCAACATTAAGAAGAGGTTTGTTGGACTCATCAAGAAAACGAATGAGCTCACGATTCTTTGCGACGTGAGAGCTTGTCTCATCGTGTTTGATCGCAAGGGAGATCAGGTCGAGGTGTGGCCATCTACCCAAGAGGCGAAAACACTGACAGAGAGTTATTACTCTTTAACCGAGCTTGAAAGGAACAAGAAGGTCGTTGATTCAAAGTCATTAATTCAGGCCAATTTTCAAAAGATTGAGAAGAAAATAGCCGATTCTCAGAAGGATATCGAGGAGTTGGAGATGGATCATCTCATGTTCGAACTCAAGTGTGGTCGTGAAGTTGATGATCTTTCCCTAACCGAGATTTATAAGTTGCTATCATATACTGGTACAAAATTTATGAGGGTCGATGAGGCGTTTTCTAGAGATGCGATCCTGAGGGCTTTCAGTGTTCCCTTTGTTAGGAGGGCCGGGAATGATTCTGACGTTTTGGAAACTGAAATTGTCTATTGTTATGAAAATTAGGGGGTCTCTGGTGAGACTTATTTACCCAAAAAGGTTGCTGAATTTGACCTAAACATGGAACCATCTGATAGTGGTGAAGAATACTTGGAGGGGACCTCTAAAGGAGAGAGCAGCAAGGGTGCATGTTGTGCTGAAGAGTGAAGACGATGTCGAGTGAAGCTGCCGTCGAATATGACATGGCAATACATGTGTCTAAAAATATTTTGTCCAAATATCGTCGTTTCTTGCTCGTTTCACGTCTCTAGCTAATTCTCAATGAATTGGTCAAGTTTTTAATATCTCTTGATTTGTGTTATAGTTGTGTAAAAATTGCTTGTCATGTCGAGATAATTTTAATCTAATGTTTATTTCTTTACTATTGTTTGCTATTTGAAGAACTCATCCGGCTTAAAAACAATTATTTAATCATTTTATTAAGAGTATCGTACCACCATTGGAATGTAGGTACAATTAGAGTGATTATCATTCTCATCTACCATACATAATTTTCTTTCTTTTATCTTTTATTAGAATATTCTTTTTAATTTAAATTGGATTAATAAGTATGACTATTATGCATGCATATCTTTGGGTATTCAAAAATTTAAAGAGAAGATATATCTTCCTTTTTTGTTTAAATTATTGTTGACAGCGTGTCATGCTATTTTCGTAAAAGTTAATACAGCATATTATAAAATTTGGATAATTCATGTTAAATTTTATTCAATCCTCATATCCTCGTATAGTTTCCTCATATTTGATAAGCCGATTCAGCCTCACATTAAAATTTGATAAGCCGATTCATTTTGAATTATAAAAGCAAAGGTTATCATCCAAAATGTACTTAAAAATGTTAATATAGATATCAAATACAAGTCCAGTTAAAATTTTCAGAACTTTTAGTATAATACGCAAACAAATGTAAGCTAACATAACCCTCTCCTTTTTTAATTTTTATATATAGAGTGACGTTAGACACCACACATAAATTCTAAGAACAAAGAAAATAGAAAAGATTTTGTCTTTACGGTTTTCTGTGCGAGATATATTTTATCTATTAAAGTAAATAGACATGTTCTCATAAACTCTGTGCTTTATTCATTTATTTTACCAGAAGGAAAATTTGAAAATTTGTTATTTTAATTGTACATTTATTTTCTTACATTGCTTGCAACAAGACTGAAAATGGAATACACCAAAAATGTATATGACATCAATTGAACGAAGATAAAAAAATGTGTATAACATCCTCAGCCCATGAAAATAAAAGTTCTCCGAATCATCCCAAGAAGAAATAAATATCCTAATTCCCTCCCAAATATGTTATGCCACAAATCCTTAGTACCCATTTTACTTTCAAGAAAGTGTTCAACCCTAAATCCACAATCTCTTCGGTTTAAAGTCTTTTCTATCATTTCCACTTTTTACGTGCATGTACATATGTATATATAGTGTATATATCTCACTCTGCCTCTAGCTGTTCCTTATCATCACAAACTCAAAACAATAAGCAGCATTAAGCCATCTTGTTTCAAGCCTCCATCACTATCATTCTTTGATCAAGAGTTGTAGTTGCATTGCCTTCTCGTTGGATCGTGGCAGAAGTTTTTTAACCTCACGTCTTCACCATTAAACACCAGTTTCAATTAGGTAAGACAAATCTATCATAGATATCGTTTATTCCATTGATTATGACTTTATCGGCTGTTGATTTCATGGTTTGTACTGCAATATTTGGATTTATAGTGGAGAAGAGGACTAAAGAAATAGTTTCAAGTGGCGTTTTTGGTAATCTTTTTCCCGTTGGATCTGAAGGAACCTCATGACAATTTTTGTGTCGTTCAATAGATCTCGCTGCCAATAAAATTAGCAATCAACAATTCTTTATTACGAGGTAAACTCCACCCGCAAATCGAGTTACAAGTTGGGTAAAAGTCAAAGTTTATGAACTAGAAATAACTATCAGATTCCAGATTCATTTGGAGAGGATATTCTGGTTATCTCTGATTATTCAAGGACAAGTAGACGGTGGTTACTGATAGCGAGAGTGTCAAGGAAGCCGCCGGAGCCTTCAAAGTCACCAGAAAAGGTAGAACTTAGCTTCCACGTGGATTGCTTGTTGGGAAAGAACACTCTGTTTTAGTCAAAACCCATCAACCCTAATTTATCTTTGTTTTGTTTTCTTGTACTGCAAGTTTCAGATTGTTTCAAGCCGTTTTCAGCTTTTATCTTCCAGTCCATAGTCAGGTAAGGGTGTGATCTCCAGAACTTTGATTATAAGTCCTACTCTTATACTTTATGAATCTTTTGTATAGGATTAGATTTGCATGTGAACTAGTCTTGTCTTGATAATTAGGAATTGATAATTTGATGAGTGATGAATTTTGTAAAGTGATTGAGATAATGTCTTAGGAAAGACTAGTTTAAGATGTATGATATATGTGAAATGAGATTACCATCCCTAGGGATGATGAAAGAGGAAATGGTCTGCATTGAATTGATTCTTCGTAGCTCAATTGAAGGTTGATGAGCCTAGTGGAACAAGATAGGTGACAAGGTCATGAGAGATGATCGAACCTGGTAATGATGTGGAGATCTTGCTTATGGCAAGAATTATTTGTGTGTTCTAGCTCAGCACAGTGTTGCAGAGTAGTTGACTGTTGTGCTTTTTTCTATGTGATTGATGAGTGTTGTTTGAAGGTAATTTCTTTCTTCGTTTTCCCAGTGGGTGGAAAGGATTCTCTCACTGAGTAATTCATTACCCACCCATTCTTTCCTCTTTCCTTAGGTAAAAGTGAGAATCTTGAGTAGCTGCGCAAGTCTGTCTCATTACTGGTGTTTTTCCGGAACTTATTTATAAAACTATTTAGAATATTTTACGGAATAATTAAGACAAGTTAGTTTAAAGGTATTTAATAAGGGAACCTTTTTCTTATAAAGTATGAGGAAGTAAGATAGATGAAAGGTCGAATAAGGCAAGTAGCACGCTGACTCATTTGTTCAGAGAGACAGAAACGCCCCAACCACCATCTTTCTAGTGTACCCTATGTTCACCACCAGCTCATGGACCCACCTCTCTTAATGGACCTTACATCCTCTCACTAGCCCCATGAGCCCATTAATATCCAACGACTGGTTTGCTATGTCCGGGAGATTCAAGGACAAGAAGTATCAAGACAATGGTAATGGAAGTAGTATCGAGACAATGTCCTAGTCTTCGCAGGCTGTTTCCAAATGTTTGTTCCTAATTTTCTCTAAATCTTGTTTAGGTCCAATCTACTTTCTCTATAATCATCTTGATAAAATAAAATAAAAAACCTTTCCTTTCTCTTCATTTTTTGTATAGACAAAAGCGTATTATACATTAAACTTAACAATCATATGAAGCACGAGTACTTCTATTTTGGTGACCATCCCCGTACCGGGTACCTTTTGGAAACGGAAACTCTATAGGGGCTCTATGGGGAAGTCCTTAGATGTTTGTAGGAAATAACATTGAATATTTGATATATGCATCGATTTCATTTCATTTATAGCACTCTTATGATATGCATATTTTCTTTGACATTCTTCTACATTATAAATGCTTTTTCCCTCTTTTTTTACTTTTTTCGATTAGTTTGTCTAATCACTTTTCACTCTAGGTTCATTTCTTATATTTTTATTGAGGTACCATGCTGTACCCATAGGATCTATATTTTTATTCTTCTGTTTTCCGTACCCTATTCTAGTTCTCGGACCCATTCTACTACATGTTTATGATAAATTCATCTTTAGTTGACGATGGAAGAAACAATAAATGATCTCATGAGATTTTAAGCCGGTTATCAGATTGTGAAAATAAGAAAGAAACATAACCACCTGGATATATCATATTGTGATAGGATTGTCACCATGAATAATAAGATCATATTATCACCCATCTAGCTGGACTCATATTTGCTTGAATGTATGGAGAACAAAAAGCTACGTTATCACACATAAGACTCCAAAACTCGCTTACTGATAAGATTTTAAAGAAAACTTAATCAAGCTTTGAAATATACTAAAAGTTAACCTAAATCCCACAAAATTTTTAACTTAGCCAAAATTATATAAAATCCTAATTCAATGCATTCACCTTTCACATTTTGAAAACATGCTTTTGCTATATTTTACCCTTCAAAATATATTTTAAAAGCGATTATGGTATATAGCGAGTTAAAAAAAATACCTAGAAACACATGATTAAATGCTAAAACATATTTAGCTTTTTATATTTATTTTAGAAAATCTTAGGCATGATTCAGTTCGTTCTACTAGTTTATGTTATGTTATTTCATCATTCCATAAAACATACCACTTGTGCCTTATGTAATTCAAGTCAATTTTAGTGTCCAAAAAATATATTAATTCTTTTGTTTTCGAAAGAGGAAAAAAAATTAGTCAAGTCAAACAAAATTTTCCATACCAAGTGTGAAAAATGATAACATGAAAGCTATTAATGGTTAAAAATAAAATGGAATAAAAAATGAATAAAACTTATTTGCTAATATTTTCAGCCAACTTGGGAGCTTATCAAACGTTCCCATTATTAATTGACTTGCAAAAAACCAAACTAACTAAGCCCTCATGGTTAGATCTCCATGGGATGCCTCTTCGACACTCATAGGATCAAGATCTATCTCATTCTTGAAAGAGATTATTTTCTTACCACTCTATGAAAGCAATTTATCAATCTTAGTTAGGGAAAAATCAGCAAGTTCACTACCACGGTTGAATTTGAACATGAGATGATCCATCTCCAATTCCTCGATAGCCTTCCGAGTATAGACTATTTTCCTCTCAATCTTTTGGATATTGTCCTGGATGAATGACTCTGGATCAACATTCTTCTTCATCCTTTCATGCTTGTTGAAAGAGTAGTAATTCTCTGACCGAGCATGAATGAAAAAGAAGGCCGCTGATCTGGAGTCATTCATCCAGGCCAATATAAAAAAAAAAGATTAAGAATGAAATAGCTGCTATTTGGAAGGCTATCAGGGAGTTGGAGATTGGTCATCTCATGTTTGAACTCAACTGTGGTCTTAAACTTCCTCTTCTTTTGCTAACCTAGATTGATAAATTGTTATCATATACTGGTAAAAAAGTTATGTCTTTAAAAAATAAGATGGATCTTGATCCTATTAGTATCGACAAGCATCTCCTAGAAATGTGACCCTGGGGACTTCCGTGTCAATTATTAACTTACTATTTAATTGAATCGTGTAATTTATGTCATCGTTCATACTCAGAACCGAAATTTTTTATTAAGTTACAATAATTATTACTTTATCGAATATTAATTTATACAGATTTTACTGTATATATATATTTTTACTGTACAGATTTTACTGTACTAATAAAAAGAGTTATCTGAAGTTGTGTCACGTGTAAACTCCATGTCACGTGTCATATAGCAAAGATCGTGAGGTCTAGATATTTGATTAATATGTTGTCTTAACTTGTATGTTGGTGTTTCAAACTAAAGAAAATACGTAATATTCAGCAAAATTAGGTAGCTCAACAAAGCAATCTACTACATTTTTATGTAGAACATCGATGGAGAATCGGAGGTTCTCCAGTAACATAGACCAAACAGTCATTTCTCTTTTGTCTTTGTTTCGTTAGTTTGATTGTTTGCAAGTTATTTAATATAAGGAACGTTTTAACAAACTTCCAAATTACTGGAAAACATTAGCATATATATTTTATTCATTGAAAATAGGCTTGTATGTTAAATATATATAACGGCTTATATGTTAGAGCAACCCAACAAAGCTTAAAATAGGGTATATATTTTATTCATTGAAAATAGGCTTGTATGTTAAATAGATATAACTAATATTAGCAACTTCCAAATACATATTATGGCTTGTATGTTGAATCGGCCGAACAAAGCTACAATCATAACTAATTTGAAATAGACCAGCCTAAAGTGGGTAATTTGCTTTTTAAAGTCAGGCTGAATCGGCTTAATAAAATTTGACTCATTTCAACACTTCTTAATATGAAGAAAGTATACGAGGATTAAATAAAATTTAAAATTCCTTATACTTATTTTATTATATGCTCCATTAAATTTTAAGAAAAATAATATGACATGCTGTCAACAATAACTTTTATTTAAAACGAAAAATATATCTTATCTTTAAATTCTTGAATACCCAAAGATATGTATGCATGTAATATGATTTCTTTTTTCCAGTACAGTCAAATAAATAAAATAACATTCCATTTATTGTATCATGATAGTCATACTTATTACTTCTATTTAAAATTTTTAAAATTTAATACAATAATTTATGAGAAAGAAAATTATGTACAATGCATGGGAATGATAATTACTCTATTTGTACATCCATGCTAATGGTTAACTTATTAAGGAAGGTACAATAGTTTTTTTAAAATAACTAAACTCTGCTTTTCAGGATAGGTTCTTCAAATTGCAAAGAATAATAAAGAAAAAAATATTTAATTAAAATTAACTTGACATGACAAGCCATTATTACACGATTTTAACACAAACCAAGAGACATGAAAAACTTAACAAAAACATTGAAAACTAGAGATAAGAAACGAGCAAGAAACAACGATAATAGAAAAGACCAACATTAATTGGACAAAATAATTCAAGACACATGAATTATCATGTAAACATCGACGGCAGCTACACTTGGCATTGTCTTCACTCTACAACACCACTAGCACCCTTGCTGCTCTCTCATTTAGAGGTCCTCCCCCTATCCCAACTCTTCTTCACCAATATCAGATGGTTCCATGTTTAGGTCAATTTCAGCGACAATTTTAGGTAAACGAGTCTCACCTAAGACCCCTGAATTATAACGATAATAGACAGTTTCAGTTCCATCACGTCAGAAGTAATCCCGACCAACCCATCAGATGGAACATTGGAAGCTCTCAAGGTCGCATGACGAGGAGATACCTCGTCTATCGACACTTATAGGATCAAAGTCCATCGCATTCTTGAAAGAAATAATTTTCTTCCCAGTATATGATAGAAATTTATCAATCTCGTTTAGGTAAAGATCAGAAAGTTCACGACCACGGTTGAGTTCGAAAATTATGTATTTAAAGAATCAAATGGATCTTGATCCTATGAGTGTCAACGAGGCATCCCTTGGAGGGCTTCGTTAGTTTGGTTGTTTGCAAGTCAATAAATAATGGAAACTATTGATAAACTTCCAAGTTGCTGGAAAATATTAGCAAATATGTTTTATTCATTTATTATTCCAATGGGTTTCTTACCATTATTAACTTTCATGTTTATCATTTGTCACACTTTGTATGGAAGATTTTGTATGACTTGACTATATTTTATTCCCTCTTTACAAAATAAAAGATGAATTGATTTTTATGGTATTAAAATTTACTTGATTTACACAAGGCCGCCCAAGTGGTATTTTTAATAGAATGATGAAATAACTAAATGATAATTAGCAGAACGAACTGAACATGCTTAAGATTTTCTAAACTAAATATAAAACGCTAAAAATTAGTAGATTAATCATGTGTTTCTAAGTATTTATCTTTTAACTCGCTAGTGGTATATAGCGAAATAACTTAAGAAAAATATTTGAATGGTAAAATATAACATAATCATGTTCTTAAAATGTGAAAAGTTGAATGTTTTATGACAATATAAAAGTTTCGTGGAGTTTAACATTTTTGTGGGATTTAGGATAATGTTTAGGATATTTCAAAGATTTATTAAGTTTTCTTTAAAACCTTATCATTATGAGTGTTTTGGAATTGATTGTGTGATAACGTAGTTTTTCTTGTTCCAGAGACATTCAAGCAAATACGAGTCCAGCTAGATGGGTAATAGTATGATCTTATTGTCCATTGTGACAATTCATGGTGGTTATGTTTCTTTCTTATTCTCACAATCTGATCAATGGATTATAAACTCATGAGATCATTTCTTGTTGTTCCATATTGTTAACTGAAGAGTTTAGAAGCCACCGCAGAGCTGAATGTTGGTTTTTTGTCGATTTGGTCTTTGGGATGAGCTCAGAAGCGTGGTACAAGGTATCACAGGACCAGTATTGATAGGGGGTGATTTCAATACTATCCTCCGGACAGATGAGAGAACTGCCGGTAATGGTTGTCTATCACCGGACTCGTTGGCGTTTGGGAACTGGATTAATGACTTGTCCTTGATTGATATGGGCTTCCGAGGAAATAAGTTTACTGGGAAGCGAGGAAGAGAAGAACAGAATTTTGTGGCGAAGAGACTTGACCGAGTGTTGTGCTGTGCTAATACTCGTTTACAGTGGCAAGAAGCGACTGTTACTCACCTCCCTGTGTTTTCCTCCGACCATGCTCCACTGTATATCCAATTACAGCCGTTTACAGCTGACGATGTGGAGCAATCAATTCGCAGTATGGGCAAATATAAAGCCCCGGGTCCAGATGGTTTTCAACCCGTGTTTTACCAGGACTGTTGGGAGACAGTTGGAGAATCTGTTGTGAGTTTTGTGTTGAATTTCTTTGAGACAAGACAGCTACCTGAGGGAATGAATGATGCTCTTGTGGTATTGATAGCCAAAGTCGCATAACCGGAGACAATAATGCAGTTTAGACCAATAAGCTTGTGCAATGTTTTGTTCAAAACTATCACCAAAGCCATGGTTTTAAGGCTCAAGGGTGTTATATCTGTGTTGGTTGGGCCGGCTCTGCCAAGCTTTATACCAGGGCGTTTGAGCACAGATAATGTACTGATTGTCCAAGAGGCTGTGCACTCTATGCTTATGAAGAAAGGCAGAAAGGGTTGGATGCTCCTTAAATTGGACCTTGAGAAAGCTTACGACCGTATCAGATGGGACTTCCTAGAGGATACCCTTAGAGCAGTCAAATTACCAGAGGAGTGGATAGAGTGGATCATGGTTTGTGTGACTGGACCCTATATGCATATTTTATGGAATGGAGAAAAAACCGAGGCCTTTAAACCAAAACGTGGTTTAAGACAAGGTGATCCGTTATCTCCTTATCTCTTCGTGTTATGCCTTGAAAGATTGTGTCATCTAATAGAGAGTTCGGTGGGGTCTAAGGTTTGGAAACCGGTTAGTCTCTCAAGAGGAGGACCAAAGCTGTCAACTTATGTTTTGCGGATGATCTCATCTTGTTTGCTGAAGCGTCCGTTGATCAGATTCGGGTCATTAGAAGGGTGCTGGAGAGTTTTTGTATCGCCTCAGGTCAAAAGGTTAGTGTGGAGAAATCCAAGATCTTTTTTTCTGAAAATGTTCCTCGGGATATGATCAAGACTATTACGGATGAGAGTGGAATTCAAGCGACTCGAAATCTTGGTAAATACTTGGGAATGCTTATTCTTCATAAGCGGATTAACAAAGATACATTTGGAGAGGTGGTGGAGAGAGTCTCATCACGCCTATCGGGTTGGAAGAGTAAGGTTCTGAGCTTAGCAGGCAGAATAACTTTAACCAAGTCAGTGCTATCTTCTATCCTGGTCCATTCCATGAGTACTATCTCACTTCCTAAGTCTTCTCTTGCAATACTGGATAAGCTGTCAAAGATGTTTGTTTGGGGAGGCACTCCGGGGCCTAGGAAACAACATCTTCTATCGTGGAAACGGTTATGTAAAACCAAAAGGGAGGGGGGCATTGGGGTTAGGTCTGCCTCTGAGATGAACAAAGCATTGGTCGCAAAGGTTGGGTGGAGAGTTTTGCAGAATCGCACAAGCCTCTGGTCACGGGTTCTACGAAGTAAGTATAAAGTGGGGAGTGCTCATGAGGTTTCTTGGACTGTAGTAAAGAGTAATTGGTCTTCAACTTGGAGGAGCGTAGGGACTGGTCTAAGGGAGGTTATTTTTCCTGGTTTGAGGTCGGTTTTGGGAGATGGTATGTGTATTCGGTTCTGGAAGGATAAGTGGATATGCAACCAACCGCTTCTTGAAATGGCAATTGGAGAAATACCATTGGAAATTGTTGACTGTAATGTTCGTGAGATGTGGTTAGGAAGCAATGGTTGGGACTGGGAAAGGATTATGCCATATGTTTCGGATACTACTCGGTTATGTCTTGGGGCTGTGGTTGTGGACACTGTGACGGACAGAATGTCTTGGGGAGCGAGTACTAATGGAGGATTCACGGTGAAATCTGCTTATGCCTACTTGACAAGAGACACTATGCCTAGACAGAATATGGGGGCTATATTTGCCAAGGTGTGGGGAGCTCGGATTCTAGAGAGGGTGAGAGCTTTCTATTGGCTGGTCGTTAACCAAGTGATCATGACAAACACCGAGCATCGAGGACGACATCTATTTGATTGGGGCATTTGTCAGGTTTGTAAAAGTGGAGAGGAGACAATTATGCATGTTTTAAGAGATTGCCCGGATCGTCCCTCTAAATAAAAGGAGTCTGTTTTTCTCTCAATCTCTGTTGGAATGGATCTATAGTAACCTTGGTGAAACATCTTTGTGTTTTGGTGTTCCTTGGGCTACACTTTTTGGAATGGCAGCATGGTGGGGCTAAAAATGGAGATGTGGGAATGTGTTTGGGGAGAATAGAAAATGCCGGGATCGAGTTCAGTTTGTGAAGGACTTAGCTAGAGATGTTTATCAAGCTCACTCGATGGAGACTAATGTTGGTGGTGTTGCCACTGGAACCGTTCGGCAGATTGCATGGGCACCGCCGAGGGCTGGCTGGTTTAAGCTGAATACAGATGGTGCTTCGCGGGGGAACCCGGGGTTAGCGGCTGCGGGTGGGATTCTGAGAGATGGTGATGGGCAGTGGATACGGGGCTTCGCAGTAACTATTGGCCATTGCTCTGCTCCTTTAGCGGAATTATGGGGGGTGTACTATGGACTTTATCTCGCATGGGATATGAAGGTTACACATTTGGAGCTAGAAGTGGATTCGGAATTGGTGGTGGGTTTTCTTACGACAGGGATTAGTGATACGCATCCCTTGTCCTTCCTAGTACGGTTGTGCTATGGCTTTCTTTCAAAGGACTGGACAGTCCGAGTTTCTCATGTGTATAGGGAGGCTAACCATCTTGCGGACGGGTTAGCAAACTATGCTTTTTCATGTTCTATAGGTTTTCATTGGTTTGATTCTTGTCCTGATTGCATTTCTGTAGTTTGGACGGATGATGTTAGGGGAACTGTGTTTCCTCGACGAATTCGCTTGTAGTTGTTGTTTTTTTTTAATAATACAATTGGAGACACTGTCTCCTCTCTTCTACCAAAAAAAAAAAATATTGTTAACTGAAGATGAATTTACCATACACATTTTAAGTAACACTAAAAGGAGTAGGGACTAGAATAGGGTATGGAAATAGGGACAGAAAACGCCTTGAAAATTCGATGTTATTTTCCTCCAAAGACGTTTTGAATTAAATAGATTTGTCATCATATCTGTAAAATTCACAAGCCGAAACCGAGAAACAAGTATCAGTAGCCATAACAAATGCATTATCTCCCAAGCACATAACCTCAACAACTTTTCCGATCTCCTCATCAAACCTATAAACCTTGAAACTAAGAGAAAAAAAAGGAAGTCGAGAAAAAAACCCCTCCTTTGGCATTTGTCTTGCATTTCTTTATTTTTATCTCACATCCCATGTATTCCATAGAGTTGGTCCTATTTATTATTTCTTTAATTTTGAACATGTATCATATTTTCTACAACAGCTCTGCTAGTAATGGTGTTGTCTAATGCCCTAATCTTATCACCTAGTGCCACCACTAAGTTTGTATGTTAAATTGGCCCAACAAAGTTATAATAAGGGTATTTTGTAAACTAGTTGCAATATACTAACCTGAATTGGGTAATTTGCTTTTTAAGGTAAGGCTGGATCAGCTTATTAACACTTCTCATTATGATGAAAGTATAAGAAGATTAAATATAATTTAACATACCTTATCCTAAATTTATTATATGCTCCGTTAAGTTTTAAGAAAATAATATGACACATTGTCAATAAAAGTTTTTTTAAAAAAGGAAGATATATCTTTTTTTAAGTTCTTGAATGCCCAAAGATATGCATGCACGTAATATGATTATTGTTTCTAATACAGTCAAATAAATAAAATATCATCCCATTTATCGTATCATAATAGGCATAGTTATTAGTTATATTTAAATTAAAAAGAAACTTCAAATACACAAAATTATGAGAAATAAACTTCGTATGATGCATTGGAATGATAATCACTTTAATTGTTCATGCATTCCAATGGTTGAATTATAAATATAAGGTATGATACTTTAGAAAAAAATAATTAAACGATGCTTTTTAATCCAGATGAGACCTTCAAATTGCAAAGAATAGTAAAAACAAAACATTTAATTAAAATTAACTTGACATGACATTGTTGACAAAAAAAAAACTTGACATGACAAACGAGTATTGAACGACTCTAACACTAACAAAAAGACATGAAAACTTATCTAAAACATTAAAAACTAGAGATATGAAATGAGAAAGAAACAACGATTATAGAAACGACCAACATTATTTGGACAGAATAATTCAAGACACATGAATTGTCATGTAAACATCGACGGCAGCTTCACTTGACATCGTCTTCACTGTACAGCACCACCAGCACCATTGCTGCTATCAAATTTCGAGGTCCTCCCCTCCCCCCCATCTCTTCTGCCAACCCATCAGATGGAACATTGGAAGCTCTCAAGGCGCTTGACAAGGAGATGCCTCGTTGACACTTATAGGATCAAAGTCCATCTCATTCTAGAAAGACGAAATTTTCATATGAGTATATAATAGCAATTTATATATCTCAGCTAGGAAAAGATCAGCAAGTTCACGACCACGGTTGAGTTTGAACATGTAATGGCCCATTCTACAAATCCTCGATAGCCTTCCGAATATCACTTATACTGACAGAAATGGATCTGAAGGCTATCGAGAAATTGGAGAAACATCATCTCATGTTCAAACTCAACCGTGGTCATGAACTTGCTGATCTTTCCCAAACCAAGATTGATAAATTGCTATCATATACTGATAAGAAAACTGTGTATTTCAAGAGTAAGATGGATCTTGATCCTATGAGTGTCGACGAGGCATCTCTTGGAGGGCTTCGTTAGTTTGATAGTTTGCAAGTCAATAAATAATGGGAACTACTGATAAACTTCCAAGTTGCTGGAAAATATCAGCAATTTTGTTTTATTCATTTCTTATTCCAATGCATTTCTTACCATTAATAGCTTTCATATTTATCATTTGTCACACTTTGTATGACATATTTTGTATCACTTGACTATCTTTTATTTCCTCTTTAGAAAATAAAAGATGAATTGATTTTTCGGGTATTTAAATTTACTTGATTTTCACAAGGCCGCCCAAGTGGTATTTTTAATAGAAATATGAAATAACTAAATGATAATTAGCAAAACGAACTGAACATGCTTAAAATTTTCTAAACTAAATATAAAACACTAAAAAGCTTTTTTAGTAGAATAAGCATGTGTTTCTAAGATTTATCTTTTAACACGCTAGTGGTATATAGCGAAATCACTTAAGAAAAATATTTTGAATGGTAAAATATAACATAATCATGTTTTTAAAATGTGAAAAGTTGAATGTTTTGTGACATTATATTACTTTCGTGGGGTTTAACATTTTTGTGGGATTTAGGATACTGTTTAGGATATTTAAAAGATTTATTAGGTTTTCTTTAAAACCTTATCAATAAGAGCGTAGTTTTGGGAGATGATTGTGTGATAACGTAGTTTTTACCATTCCAGAGACATTCAAGCAAATACGAGTCCAGCTAGATGGGTAATAATATGATCTTATTGTCCATTGTGACAATCCATGGTGGTTATGTTTCTTACTTATTCTCACAATCTGATCAATCGCTTATAAACTTACCAGATCATTTCTTGTTGTTCCATTTTCAACTAAAGATTAATTTATCATACACATTTTAAGTAGCACTAAAATGAGTATGGAAACTTGAATAGGGTATGGAAATAGGGACAGAAAACGGCTCGAAAATTCTATGTTATTTTCCTCCAAGGACGTTTTGAATTAAACCCCTCCTTGGGCATTTGTCTTCCATTTCTTTATTTTTATCTTACATCCCATGTATTCCACAGAGTTGGTCCTACTTATTCTTTCTTTAATTTTGAACTTGTGTCATATTTTCTACAACAGCTTTGCTAGTAATGCTCTTATCTAATGCCCTAATATTTTCACCTAGTGCCACCACTAACTTTGTATATATGTAAATCGGCCCAACAAAGTTACAGAGAAAGAGCTCTTGGCTGTAGTCTTTGCGTTTGAGAAATTCAGAAGTTACTTGGTGGGATCAAAAGTGGTAGTCTATACAGACCATGCTGCGCTTAGGCATATATACGCCAAGAAGGATACCAAACCGAGACTGCTGAGATGGATAC
This sequence comes from Capsella bursa-pastoris, assembly GCA_036452645.1. Classification (NCBI taxonomy): domain Eukaryota; kingdom Viridiplantae; phylum Streptophyta; class Magnoliopsida; order Brassicales; family Brassicaceae; genus Capsella; species Capsella bursa-pastoris. The sequence continues at coordinate 9,721,792 of CP144192.1, forward strand.
TTCTACTCCAGGAGTTTGATATGGAGATTGTTGACAAGAAGGGGATAGAGAACGGCGTTGCTGATCACCTGTCCAGAATGAGAATAGAAGATTCAATCCCTATTGATGACTCTATGCCTGAAGAACATCTTATGGTTGTTGAGATATGCAAGAAGATGCATCAAACAGGAATGACTATGAAGGAGCTTCAATGTCTAGCAGTCAATTCAGAGAGTATGCCCTGGTATGCGGATGTGGTTAACTACAAGGTCTGTGGAGAGATTCCTGTAGACATGGATCCTTATAGGAAAAAGAAGTTTTTCAGAGATGTCAACCACTACTTCGGAAGGCAAAAGCCAGTTCATCACACTTGTCAGAGGAGCATCATGTTGAGGACCTGACCATGGATCAAGCTGAAGACCTGACTGTTGATCCAGGTGAGTATCATTTCCAAGACCTCACTCTGGATCCTGTCGAGCAAAACATTGAGCAACCAGCAGGGGCTCCTCCTGCGCAGCCTGCACCAGGTGCTTATACAAGCGAGTCCATGACTCAATACCTGGATTGCTATTTTTAGTAAGGTACCACTCCAAACCTTCATCTGTATATACCATTGCATTTTCATACTTTTTATTGTTTGATTCTCATACCAACTCTCAAATTTTTATTACACAAGGGACTGTGTAATTTAAGTTTGGGGGAGGGTTTGGGATGACATTTGATGTTGTGTTCTCTTTTCTTATTTTGAATTTTTAGCATATAATTTGCATTCATATATGTGCATTGAAAACCCCTAAAAATTTGAAAAAATTTCAGAAAAAATCTTTAAAAAACAGAGTGATCATGTAGCTTGCATTTGCATATTAGGATTGAGTCTAGACTGTTTCATGTAGGACTGTTGCATTAGCATAGGGGGCGATGATGATTTACACCTTGTTGATTTGCTATGATTCACTAGTTGAGATCGATGCCCTGGTGGTTAGCTCTTTGATGCATGATGATTGAACTTGAAGTAAGTCTAAAACAAACTTGGAATTCATGAAGAGCATTCTCAAACTTGGTTAAAACATGTTGTGATATGATCTCATTCCTTACCTTATAAGAACTTAATCTTGACTTGCAAATATCTGGTTGTGTTTTGCTTGCATGCTTATGGTCACCATATTCATATTTGGATCATCTTCATCCTTTCACCACTCTTGTTGATCCAGGTAGCTGATCTTTCTTTTGATCAGTTTGCCATACCCACAACCTATCCTTTTCTTTCAAGCCAATTGATAATTTTTGAGTGGTAGGTCTTTTACCGGATTATGCTTGGGGAGAACGTGTTAGGTATGAGCCGACAGGATTAAAATCTTGAGTAGTTCTGATTTTCACTTTCAAATCAGATAGGACTAGGTCTGGATTCTTAATTGGGTTTGGGATTGGAATCATTGTGAAAGGAAAGCAGAGAAACAGAAAAAGTTGTGTCTTTAGGAGGAGAATGTTTTTCAAGAGGTTTATACTCTAGTGATTGATTTTCGTGGAGATAGCGTGATATACAGAGAATGGTTTTGGGATGTAAAGAAAGAGAAAAAAGTTTTGATGTCTTATAACGTAAGAAGAAAACAGAACCATAGTAAAGAAGAAACCCCCTATCCACTAGTATTGATAAGAAACTTCTCCTAAGGCAAAAAGAAAAAAAAATGGGATTGATGTTTAAGGGTATACATAGGGATCATTCGGGTGTAGATGATTAGGAGTAAGCACTTGGGAACCATTGGGTAGTCAAGGTTTTATTCCTGTATGCATTTGTTGGTCCTTACCTTTAGCATTCTCCCTAAAGTTCAATCCATTCATTGAGAGATCCTTGTCCTGAAATTGTTTAAACCCTCTTGATTCTCAAAACCTTTTTCTGCCTAGCCAAGTGAGTTTGTTAAGCCTTGCACAACCAGATTCATATACTTGAGTAATGAATGTTAAAAGGAATGAATGATTTGAATGCATGTGTAGATCAAGGGATAGAATCAGTTTCGGATTTGATGAGTTTGTCTAAAGTCTTTAAGTAAAGTTCTCTCAGCATGCATCAAAGACTTAGCAACCAGGACATTGATTTTAACCGCTCTATCTTGCAAGTTACAGGTTCTGAGACCCCATTTTCAAACCTCTCTTCCACTTTGTTCTTCTTGCTTTGCTTGAGGGCAAGCAAAGAATAAGTTTGGGGGAGTTGATAAGTCTATATTTCATCACTTTTTGAGCATGCATTCATCATCTTTTCAGCATCATTCACTTGTTGATTCGCATCATATTGATCCCTTTCTGCATGTTTTACATACTTAGGTAGGTTTTATGCATATCATGCATGTCTTGCATAAATTCTGCATATTTGGAGTGTTTCAGGTATTTAGGAGACATGCAGGGCAAAGCAGAGGAACAAGTATCACTCGACAGGCACACGATCGCGTAGGATGATCGAGTGGGCAGCAGAGATACATTGCAAATACATCAACGATCGAGTGAGCAGCAGACGTATACGATCGAGTAGCATATCGAGTAGCAGATCGAGCAGAAGGGACGCGAAGCAGAACCACCTGTCACTCGATGCACACAGTCGAGTGACATGATTGAGCAAAGCAAAGAAGTAGCTGATGATTTCACAGATCACTCGACACGTTCACTCGAGATACACGGTCGAGTATGCAGAGAAGAAATTAAGTGTTACTCGACACGCTCACTCGACCGACAAAGCCACTATAACTTTTAAACCGCTTTTACGTTGTCGTTTTATGTTTTAAGGTTTTCCCAAACATTGTTATAAATAGGTCTCATTTGGATTGCCCAAGGGATCGAGTTTTTTACATTAGGTTTTTGTTGTTAGCCACCAAACGATCCTGAGAATTGTAATTTAGATTTCTTTGAAGTTATTTTGATTTTGCACTTAGTTCTTTGATCGTTGTTGTTTATCTTCCTGTCATCTTATTATTATGCATGTTTTGAACGATTCGTGTTTCATGATGTTTAACATGATTTCTGCGTCTGAGTAGTGTTAGGGTTCTTGAGGATGGGATAGATTAGGTGGAGGATGTTAGTTTGCTAGAGTGTTTATGTTAGATTCGTTTTGTTTCCCTTCTGGATTATAGTTTTATTAACTAGTTCTTCTCTGATCAATTGGAACTAGGTCATAGATATTTCATACCCGAAAGGTATATGATGAAATGTCTGAACCAACTAGTGCGAGAGATTTACACGCTTAGCCCAAGAGATTGGTTGTCTAAGATGTTTATTGACATGAATGAGCTGTTTCTTTATGCCTGTTTACTACATGTTTCATCAATGAGAATTGAGATTAGGAAGTGTTGTAAACTTGATAGTTTCTGCCAAGAGATTGGATTGACTAGTATTAGAAGTTCATTGTCTAGGGATTAGAATGTTTGCAGTTTGATAAACACTCGAAATAGATTAGCATACTCCACCTACATCAATAACCTCATCTTCGGGATCTTCTATCCATTTGTGCTTTCTGTTTAATTCTCTTGTTATTTACTTATTCTGCTTTGTTTTCTTGACAGTATCAATAATCCTTACGTTTTAGCTTATGCATGGTAGTCTATGTTTTACAGCCTTACATTTATCGCATGTTTAGCATGTTCGCTTAGGATCACTGAAAACCAAAAGTCATTTATGCTTGCTTGACTTAATCATTTCTGATATATCTTGATTGCTAGCATCACACCTGATTGGATTGATACCTATTGTACTGCAATGACATGATAGTACTCTAGGGTAATTGGTAGTAAAATCTTAGTATCAATTTGGCGCCGCTGCCATTTGGGTGTTTGTTTGTTACATTTGAGATTTCAGACTTGCTAAGATCAAGTTTTTCTTCAACATTCACTATAGTTACTCACTCTGTTCTTTCTGCTTGTCTATTGATTCAGGTACTACTCTTGCTCACACGCTCCTACTCGATCGACACACTCAACCGTATGCACACACGGTCGCAAGGCACAGAGAACTTGCTCCAGCCCTCTGACCATATTGATCGCTTTGTACCTGCATATAGACAGCAACGCAACAGAGTTACACCACAACCAGTTGAGATGGAAAACCATGAACAACCACCTCCTCCACGGGCACCTACACGGATTGGAGCTGGTGATGCTCCACGCAACCATACCCATCGTCAGGGTATTGTGCCTCCAGCTGTGCAGAACAACAACTTTGAGATCAAGAGTGGTCTGATCTCCATGGTCCAGCAGAATAAATTTCATGGTCTGCCTATGGAAGACCCCCTAGATCACCTCGATGAGTTTGATCGTCTTTGCAGTCTCACCAAGATCAATGGGGTCAGTGAGGACGGTTTCAAGTTACGTCTCTTTCCATTCTCTCTGGGTGACAAAGCTCATCAATGGGAGAAAACTCTTCCTCCAGGATCTATCACATCCTGGGATCAATGCAAGCAGTCGTTTCTTGCCAAGTTTTTCTCCAACTCCAGAACTGCACGTCTGCGCAACGAGATCTCTGGGTTCACTCAGAAGAATGGAGAAACGCTTTGTGAAGCCTGGGAGCGCTTCAAAAGTTATCAGTCTCAGTGCCCCCACCATGGCTTCACCAAGGAGTCTCTCCTCAGTACTCTATACCGGGGCGTTCTCCCAAAGATCCGGATGTTACTTGACACTGCCAGCAATGGCAACTTTCTGAACAAGGACGTCAATGATGGTTGGGAGCTTGTTGAGAACCTATCCCAGTCTGATGGCAACTACAATGAAGATTATGATAGAACCATCAGGGCAAGCACAGATCTTGATGAGAAGTACAAGAAGGAGATGAAAGCTGTGAATGATAAGTTGGACAAGCTATTCATGAGCCAGCAGAGGAACATTCATTTAATCTCTGAAGACGATCCTTACCAGATTCTGGATGGGGAGGGCGAACAATCTGAGGAGATAAGTTATGTCCAGAATCAAGGTGGATACAACAAGGGATACAACCCCTATAAGCAGAATCCCAATCTGTCTTATAGGAGCACCAATGTTGCAAATCCCCAGGATCAGGTTTATCCACCTCCACACCAGCAGCAGCAAGGGCAGAACAAACCATTTGTGCCCTACAACCAAGGTTATGTGCCCAAACAACAATTTCAGCAAGGTTACCAACCTTCAGCAGGACCACCACCAGGATTCCAACCTCAACACGCTCCGCCTCCTCAGGCACCGAACCATGACATGAAAAGCATGCTTCAGCAACTCCTACAAGGACAAACAAATGGCTCCATGGAAAATGCTAAGAAGTTTGCTGAGCTGACTCAGAGATTGGACTGCTCATACAATGATCTGAACATGAAGATTGAGACTCTGAATTCCAAGATCAAGTATATGGAGGGCAAAACTGCTTCTACTTCTGCCCCCAAGCCTGGCCAACTCCCAGGAAAAGCTGTTCAGAATCCTAAGGAGTTTGCTCATGCCATCACGCTGAGGAGCGGTAAAAACTTGCCTTCCAGGCAAGGACCTGTTGTAGTCACTGAGGACAATGAAGACTTGGAAGGGGAGGATGTATGTCAGAATGAATACCCGGTTGTTCCTTTGGAAGAATCAGAAGTCGTACCTGAAGAAGCTCCTCAACCTGCTGAGAAACATGCTGAAACACCTGCAGCATCCAAGGATAAGCCCGCGAGATACGTTCCCCCACCATACAAACCACCTCTACCATTTTCAGGACGATTCAAAAAGCAGTAAGCTGAGAAGTATAAGGCTTTATTTGAAAAGCAATTGAGAGAGATTGAGTTGAGAATGCCATTGCTGGATGCATTCGCACTTGTCCCTCCTTATCAGAAGTTCCTCAAAGATTTGGTTATGGAAAGAACAAAAGAAGTCCAGGGCATGGTGATATTGAGTCATGAATGAAGTGCCATTATCCAGAAGAAGATCACTCCCCTGAAGCTTAAGGATCCTGGATCCTTCACTCTACCCTGCTCACTAGGCCCCCTATCTTTCAGTAGATGCATGTGTGATCTTGGAGCTTCAGTGAGTCTGATGCCGTTGTCTGTGGCTAAGCGTTTAGGATTCACAAGATACAAGGCATGCAACATATCTCTCATTCTAGCTGACAGATCAGTGAGGCTCCCGCATGGACTCTTGGAAGACTTGCATATAAGGATTGGTGTTGTTGAAGTACCTACAGATTTTGTTGTTCTGGAAATGGATGAAGAGCCTAAGGATCCCCTGATTCTTGGAAGACCATTCCTAGCCACTGCTGGAGCTATCATTGATGTTAAGAAGGGAAAGATAGACCTATGCTTGGGAGAAGATTTCAAGATGACATTTGACATCAAGGAGTCTATGAAGAAACCAACAATCGATGGGTAGGTGTTCTGGATAGAGGAGATGGATCAGCTAGCTGATGAGCTTTTAGAAGAACTTGCTGAGGAGGATCATCTCAAGACAGCCTTGACAAAGAACTTTACTGGTGTCGAGCGACACCCCTAAGTGGTGTCGATCGACACCTCCCAAAACGGGACAAGAGCATTACAATTCTCTTCAACACATCCGTCAGTACACAACTGACCTCACCGAGGCTCCTATCTAATCAATATACTCACGTTCCAGACCCTATTTGCTCATACACACCCATCTCCCCCGTCCATAGGTCGCAACCCATGAATCATACCGGCTCGTCCTTAGGCCTCAGCCTTAGACTACGGTATCCAGGAAGTCTTACCACTCCACCCGCTCTCAGGTCGCAACCTTCGAGTCATACCGGCTCACTATTAGGCCACCAGCCTTCAAGTTACGGTATCCGGGAAGTCTCACCACTCCCCCCATCCACAGGTCGCAACCCATGAATAATACCGGTTCATTATTAGGCCTCCAGCCTTCAAGCTAAGGTATCCGGGAAGTGTCACACTCGCTCTCGGGTCGTCACCCTTAAGCGTGCTCTCGAATCGTCATCCGAGACTATCACATCTCATCCGAGACTATCACATCACACCTGAACAAATAAGTCTAAACGCCCCCGAGCATACCTCCAGATTATATATACCTCCCGTGGTTCCCCTATAGCATCGCAATGCTATACTAACCACAATCCCAAAACTTTCTAAAAATAGAACTGTCAAACCCGACACTTTCTATTTTTAGAAACTCACACATATTTCTCTTCACATGACACCAACAAGTCAAATCCAATTTCTATTTTTAGAAACTCACACATATTTCTCTTCACATGACACCAACAAGTCAAATCCAAGAAATACTCATGTTATTAAAACTCAAATGTCATAATCATTATACCAAAATGAAAATACAAAAGAGTTACAACCAAAGTCGACTCAAAACAAAAGAAACAAGACCAACGGTCTACTCCTCGACCTGCTTCTCAAACCACTTCCGGAACCTTGCCTTCATCTTGGCCACTGACTAGGAATCATCCCGTGACTCCTCAAATCATCCTCATACCCGTCGCCACTTCGACCAACTCCACACGGGATGCATAGGCTCGCACCTTGCAACGCACCCTCATGTCGTGGTTGAGACTCTTCATGAAACGACGCACCTACATCTGCTCAAGATCTCCCGCACGACCCCAGTACACCGAAGAAGGGCGAGCCGTGGGTGGATACCCGTGTCTGCTACCATTGCAGAGAGACATGGCACATCAAGACGAGGTGTCCTAAGTTGCAGCAGATGGCGGTAGCAGCGGTGCAGCCGGTGATGCAGCCAATGGTGCAGCAGTGGGTGCAGCCAGGATTGCAGCTGGGAGGGCAGTCTTTGGCACAGTTGGGAGCACCACCGGTGGCACAGATCGAGGGATCGCGGGGGTACACGACCGTGGAGACAGGAGAGCCAAGAACTGGACTGCCGATCACAGGTTTAATTCTAAGACTCTGTCTGTTTCCTTCTATTGTTTTAGAATTCGTGTTGTGTTCCTGTTATTTAATCATTTTATTAAGAGTATCGTACCACCATTGGAATGTAGGTACAATTAGAGTGATTATCATTCTCATGCACCATACATAATTTTCTTTCTTTTATCTTTTATTAGAATATTCTTTTTAATTTAAATTGGATTAATAAGTATGACTATTATGCATGCATGCATATCAGGTGAGGGTGTGATCTCCAGAACTTTGATTATAAGTCCTACACTTATACTTTATGAAACTTTTGTGTAGGATTAGATTTTCTTGTGAACTAGTCTTGTCTTGATAATTAGGAATTGATAATTTGATGACTGATGAATTTTGTAAAGTGATTGAGATAATGTCTTAGGAAAGACTAGTTTAAGATGTATGATATATGTGAAATGAGATTACCATCCCTAGGGATGATGAAAGAGGAAATGGTCTGCATTGAATTGATTCTTCGTAGCTCAATTAAAGGTTGACGAGCCTAGTGGAACAAGATAGGTGACAAGGTCATGAGAGATGGTCGAACCTGGTAATGATGTGGAGATCTTGCTTATGGCAAGATGTATTTGTGTGTTCTAGCTCAGCACAGTATTGCAGAGTAGTTGACTGTTGTGATTTTTTTCTATGTGATTGATGAGTGTGGTTTGAAGGTTATTTCTTTCTTCGTTTTCCCAGTGGGTGGAAAGGATTCTCTCACTGAGTAATTCGTTACCCACCCCTTTTTTCGTTTTTCCTTAGGTAAAAGTGAGAATCTTGAGTAGCTGCGCAAGTCTGTCTCATTACTAGTGTTTTTCCGGAACTTATTTTTAAAACTATTTAGAGAATCTTGAGTAGCTACGTTATCACACATAAGACTCCAAAACTCGCTTACTGATAAGATTTTAAAGAAAACTTAATCAAGCTTTGAAATATACTAAAAGTTAACCTAAATCCCACAAAATTTTAAACTCAACCAAAATTATATAAAATCCATAATTCAATGCATTCACCTTTCACATTTTGAAAACATGCTTTTGCTATATTTTACCCTTCAAAATATATTTTAAAAGCGATTATGCTATATAGCGAGTTAAAAAAAAATACCTAGAAACACATGATTACATACTAAAACATATTTAGCTTTTTATATTTATTTTAGAAAATCTTAGGCATGATTATGTTCGTTCTACTATTTTATGTTATGTTATTTCATCATTCCATAAAACATACCACTTGGGCCTTATGTAAATTCAAGTCAATTTTAATGTCCAAAAAATATATTAATTCTTTTGTTTTCGAAAGAGGAAAAAAATTTAGTCAAGTCAAAAAAAAATTTCCATACCAAGTGTGAAAAATGATAACATGAAAGCTATTAATGGTTAAAAATAAAATGGAATAAGAAATGAACAAAACTAATTTGCTAATATTTTCAGCCAACTTGGAAGCTTATCAAACGTTCCCATTATTAATTGACTTGCAAAAAACCAAACTAACTAAGCCCTCATGGTTGGATCTCCATGGGATGCCTCTTCAACACTCATAGGATCAAGATCCATCTCATTCTTGAAAGAGATTATTTTCTTACCACTATGTGAAAGCAATTTATCAATCTTAGTTAGGGAAAGATCAGCAAGTTCACAACCACGGTTGAATTTGAACATGAGATGATCCATCTCCAATTCCTTGATAGCCTTCTGAGTATAGGCTATTTTCCTCTCAATCTTTTGGATATTGTCCTGGATGAATGACTCTGGATCAACAGTCTTCTTCATCCTTTAATGCTTGTTGAAAGAGTAGTAATTCTCTGACCGAGCATGAAAGAAAAAGAAGGCCGCTGATCTGGAGTCATTCATCCAGACCAATATAAAAAAAGATTGAGAATAAGATAGCTGCTATTTGGAAGGCTATCAGGGAGTTGGAGATTGGTCATCTCATGTTTGAACTCAACTGTGGTCTTAAACTTCCTCTTCTTTCCCTAACCTAGATTGATAAATTGTTATCATATACTGGTAAAAAAATTATGTCTTTAAAAAATAAGATGGACCTTGATCCTATTAGAATCGACAAGCATCTCCTACAAATGTTACCCTGGGGACTTCCAGTGTCAATTATTAACTTACTATTTAATTGAATCGTGTAATTTATTTCATCGATCAGACTCAGAACCGAAATTTTTTATTAAGTTACAATAATTATTACTTTATCGAATATTAATTTATACAGATTTTACTGTATATCTATATTTTTACTGTACAGATTTTACTGTAATAATAAAAAGAGTTATCTGAAGTTGTGTCACGTGTAAGGCACGTCAGCACTACATGTCACGTGTCATATGGCAAAGATCGTGAGGTCTAGATATTTGATTAATATGTTGTCTTAACTTGTATGCTGGTGTTTCAAACTATAGAAAATACGTAATATTCAGGAAAATTAGGTAGCTCAACAAAGCAATCTACTACATTTTTATGTAGAACATCGATGGAGAATCGGAGCTTCTCAAGTAACATAGACCAAACAGTCATTTCTCTTTTGTCTTTGTTTCGTTAGTTTGATTGTTTGCAAGTTATTTAATATTGGGAACGTTTTAACAAACTTCCAAATTGCTGAAAAATATTAGCAAATATATTTTATTCATTGAAAATAGGCTTGTATGTTAAATATATAACGGCTTATATGTAAGACCAACCCAACAAAGCTTAAAATAGGGTATATATTTAATTCATTGAAAATAGGCTTGTACGTTAAATAGATATAACTAATATTAGCAACTTCCAAATACATATAATGGCTTGTATGTTGAATCGGCCGAACAAAGCTACAATCATGGTATTTTGTAAACTAGTTGAAATAGACCAGCCTAAAAGGGGTAGTTTGCTTTTTAAAGTTAGGCTAAATCGGCTTAATAAAATTTGACTCATTTCAACACTTCTTAATATGAAGAAAGTATATGAGGATTAAATAAAATTTAAAATTCCTTATACTAATTTTTAAAAAGACTCATACTTATTACTTCTATTTAGATTTTTAAAAATTTAATAAAATAATTTATGAGAAAGAAAATTATGTACAATGCATGGGAATGATAATTACTCTATTTGTACATCCATGCTAATGGTTAACTTATAAAGGAAGGTACAATAGTTTTTTAAAAATAACTAAACTCTGCTTTTCAGGATAAGTTCTTCAAATTGCAAAGAATGGTAAAGAAAAAAATATTTAATTAAAATTAACTTAACATGACAAGGCATTATTACACGCCTTTAACACAAACCAAGAGACATGAAAACTTAACAAAAACATTGAAAACTATAGATATGAAACAAGCAAGAAACAACGATAATAGAAAAGACCAAAATTATTTGGACAACTAGCACCCTTGCTGCTCTCTCATTTAGAGATCCTCCCCCTATCCCAAATCTTCTTCACCAATATCAGATGGTTCCATGTTTAGGTCAATTTCAGCGACCATTTTAGGTAAACGAGTCTCACCTAAGACCCCTGAATTATAATGATAATAGACGGTTTCAGTTCCATCACGTCAGAAGTAATCCCGACCAACCATCAGATGGAACATTGGAAGCTCTCGAAGGCTATCGAGAAAATAGAGAATCATCATCACATCTTTAAACTCAATCGTGGTCATGAACTTTCTGATCTTTCCCTAACCAAGATAGATAAATGGCTATCATATACTGGTTAGAAAACTATATCTTTCGTGCATGAGATGGATCTTTATCCCATGAGTGTCGACGAGGCATCTCTTGGAGGTCTTCGTTAGTTTGGTTGTTTGCAAGTCAATAAATAATGGGAACTATTGATAAACTTCCAAGTTGCTGGAAAATATTAGCAAATATGTTTTATTCATTTCATATTCCAATGGATTTCTTACCATGAATAGCTTTCATTTTTATCATTTGTCACACTTTGTATGGCATATTTTGTATGACTAGACTATCTTTTATTTCCTCTTTAGAAAATAAAACATGAATTTATTTTCTGGTATTAAAATTTACTTGATTTCGGCAAGTCTGCCCAAGTGGTATTTTTAATAGAAAGATGAAATAACTAAATGATAAGTAGCAGAACGAACTGAACATGCTTAAGATTTTTTAAACTAAATAAACGCTAAAAAATTGTTTTAATAGATTAAGTATGTGTTTGGTATATAGCGAAATCACTTAAGAAAAATATTTTGAATGGTAAAATGTAACATAATCATGTTTTTAAAATGTTAAAAATTGAATGTTTTGTGACATTATATAACTTTCGTGGAGTTTAACATTTTTGTGGGATTTAGGATAATGTTTAGGATATTTCAAAGATTTATTAGGTTTTCTTTAAAACCTTATTATTAAGAGAGTTTTCGAGTTGATTGTGTGAAAACGTAGTTTTTTTTTTAACCAGAGACATTCAAGCAAATACGAGTCCAGCTAGTTTTTTTTTTAACCAGAGACATTCAAGCAAATACGAGTCCAGCTAGATGGGTAATATTTCATCTTATTGTCCATTTTGACAATCCATGGTGGTTATGTTTCTTTCTTATTGTCACAATCTGATCAATAATTTATAAACTCATGAGATCATTTTTTCTTGTTACATTGTCAACTGAAGATGAATTTATCATACACACTTTAAGTAACACCAAAATGAGTACGGAAACTAGAATAGGGTATGGAAATGGGGACAGAAAAATGCTTGAAAATTCTATGTTATTTTCCTCCAAGGACTTTTTGAATTAAATAGATGTTTCATCATATCCGTAAAACTCACAAGCCGAAACCGAGAAACAAGTATCAGTAGCCATAACAAATGCATTATCTCCCAAGGACTTAACCTCAACAATTTTTCCGATCTCTTCATCAAACCTATAAACCTTAAAACTAAGAGAGAAAAAAAGGAAGTCGAGAAAAAAAACCGTCCTTTGGCATTTGTCTTCCGTTTCTTTATTTTTATCTTACATCCCATGTATTCCACATAGTTGGTCCTACTTATTATTTTTCTTAATTTTGAACACGTGTCATATTTTCTACAACAACTCTGCTAGTAATGGTCTTGTCTAATGCCTTAATCTTTTCACCTTGTGCCACCACTAAGTTTGTATGTTAAATCGGCCTCGCATAGTTACAATAAGGGTATTTTGTAAACTAGTTGCAATATACCGACCTGAATTAGGTAATTTGCTTTTTAATGTAAGGCTGGATCGGCTTATTAACACTTCTCAATATGATGGAAGTATAAGAAGATTAAATATAATGTAACATACCTTATCCTAATATTATTATATGCTTCGTTACCTTTTAAGAAAATAATTTGTCACATTATCAATATTTTTTTTTTAAATAGGAAGATATAACTTCTCTTTAAATTCTTGAATACCCAAAGATATGCATGCATGTAATATGATTTTTGTTTCCAATGCAGTCAAATAAATAAAATCACATCCCATTTATCGTATCATAATGGTCATAGTTGTTAGTTATAGTTAAATTAAAAGAAAAATTTAAATACAAAAAATTATGAGAAATAAATTTTTGTATGATACATGAGAATGGTAATCACTTTAATTGTTCATGCGGGCCAACGGTTGAATTATAAATATAAGGCATGACACGCTAGAAAAAAAATTAAACTATGTTTTTTAATCCGGATGAGATCTTCAAATTGCAAAGAATAGTAAAAAAACAAACATTTAATTAAAATTAACTTGACATGACAAGCTAGTATTACACGACTCTAACACTAACAAAAAGACATGAAAACTTATCTAAAACATTGAAAACAAGAGATATGAAATGAGAAAGAAACAACAATAATAGGAAAGACCAGCATTATTTGGACAGAATAATTCAAGACACATGAATTGTCATGTAAACATCGACGGCAGTTTCACTTGACATCATCTTTACTCTACAGCACCATCAGCACCCTTGCTGCTCTCTCATCTAGAGGTCCTCCCCTCCCCCTCCCCGAAACTCTTCTGCCAACCCAGCAGATGGAACATTGGTAGCTCTCAAGGTCGCATGACAAGGAGATGCATCGTCGACACTTATAGGATCAAAGTCCATCTCATTATAGAAAGACGTAATTTTCATACGAGTATATGATATCAATTTATAAATATCGGTTAGGGAAAGATCCGTAAGTTCACGACCACGGTTCAATTTGAACATGTGATGACCCATTCTCCAAATCCTCGATAACCTTCCGAGTATCACTTATACTTACAGAAATGGATCTGAAGGCTATCGAGAAATTAGAGAATCATCATCTCATGTTTAAACTCAATCGTGGTCATGAACTTTCTGATCTTTCCCTAACCAAGATAGATAAAAGGCTATCATATACTGGTTAGAAAACTATATCTTTCGTGCGTGAGATGGATCTTTATCCCATGAGTGTCGACGAGGCATCTCTTGGAGGTCTTCGTTAGTTTGGTTGTTTGCAAGTCAATAAATAATGGGAACTATTGATAAACTTCCAAGTTGCTGGAAAATATTAGCAAATATGTTTTATTCATTTCTTATTCCAATGGATTTCTTACCATGAATAGCTTTCATTTTTATCATTTGTCACACTTTGTATGGCATATTTTGTATGACTAGACTATCTTTTATTTCCTCTTTAGAAAATAAAACATGAATTTATTTTCTGGTATTAAAATTTACTTGATTTCGGCAAGTCTGCCCAAGTGGTATTTTTAATAGAAAGATGAAATAACTAAATGATAAGTAGCAGAACGAACTGAACATGCTTAAGATTTTTTAAACTAAATAACACGCTAAAAATTTGTTTTAGTAGATTAAGTATGGGTTTTTAAGTATTTATCTTTTAACTCGCTAGTGCTATATAGCAAAATCACTTAAGAAAAATATTTTGAATGGTAAAATGTAACATAATCATGTTTTTAAAATGTTAAAAATTGAATGTTTTGTGACATTATATAACTTTCGTGGAGTTTAACATTTTTGTGGGATTTAGGATAATGTTTAGGATATTTCAAAGCTTTATTAGGTTTTCTTTAAAACCTTATTATTAGGAGAGTTTTCGAGTTGATTGTGTGAAAACGTAGTTTTTTTTTCAGAGACATTCAAGCAAATACGAGTCCAGCTAGATGGGTAATAATTTTATCTTATTGTCCATTGTGACAATCCATGGTGGTTATGTTTCTTTCTTATTGTCACAATCTGATCAATGGTTTATAAACTCATGAGATCATTTCTTGTTGTTACATTGTTAACTGAAGATGAATTTATCATACACACTTTAAGTAACACTAAAATGAGTACGGAAACTAGAATAGGGTATGGAAATGGGGACTGAAAACGGCTTGAAAATTCGATGTTATTTTCCTCCAAGGACTTTTTGAATGAAATAGATGTGTCATTATATCCGTAAAACTCACAAGCCGAAACCGAGAAACAAGTATTAGTAGCCATAACAAATGCATTATCTCCCAAGGACTTAACCTCAACAATTTTTCCGATCTCTTCATCAAACCTATAAACCTTGAAACTAAGAGAAGAAAAGGAAGTCGAGAAAAAAACCTTTCCTTTGGCATTTGTCTTCCGTTTCTTTATTTTTATCTTACATCCCATGTATTCCACAGAGTTGGTCCTACTTATTATTTTTCTTAATTTTGAACATGTGTCATAATTTCTACAACAACTCCGGTAGTAATGGTCTTGTCTAATACCCTAATCTTTTCACCTAGTGCCACCACTAAGTTTGTATGTTAAATCGGCCCCACAAAGTTACAATAAGGGTATTTTGTAAACTAGTTGCAATATACCGACCTGAATTAGGTAATTTGCTTTTTAAGGTAAGGCTGGATCGGCTTATTAACACTTCTCAATATGATGGAAGTATAAGAAGATTAAATCTCATTTAACATACGTTATCCTAATATTATTATGTGCTCCGTTACCTTTTAAGAAAATAATTTGTCACATTGTCAATAAAGTTTTTTTAAAAAAGGAAGATATAACTTCTCTTTAAATACTTGAATACCCAAAGATATGCATGTATGTAATATGATTTCTGTTTCCAATGCAGTCAAATAGATAAAATAACATCCCATTTATCATATCATAATAGTCATAGTTGTTAGTTATAGTTAAATTAAAAAGAAATTTCAAATACAAAAAATTATGAGAAAGAAATTTTTGTATGATGCATGGGAATGGTAATCACTTTAATTGTTCATGCATGCCAACAGTTGAATTATAAATATAAGGAATGACACGCTAGAAAAAAAATTTAACTATGTTTATTAATTCGGATGAGATTTTCAAATTGCAAAGAATAGTAAAAAAACAAACATTTAATTAAAATTAACTTGACATGACAAGCTAGTATTACACGACTCTAACACTAACAAAAAGACATGAAAATTTATCTAAAACATTGAAAACAAGAGATATGAAATGAGAAAGAAACAACAATAATAGGAAAGACCAACATTATTTGGACAGAATAATTCAAGACACATGAATTGTCATGTAGCATCGACGGCTTGTTCACATGACATCATCTTCACTCAACAGCACCATCAGCACCCTTGCAGCTCTCTCATCTAGAGGTCCTCCCTTCCCCCTCCCCCAAACTCTTCTGCCAACCCATCAGATGGAACATTGGTAGCTCTCAAGGTCGCATGACAAGGAGATGCATCGTCGACACTTATAGGATCAAAGTCCATCTCATTATAGAAAGACGTAACTTTCATACGAGTATATGATATCAATTTATAAATATCGGTTAGGGAAAGATCCGCAAGTTCACGACAACGGTTCAGTTTGAACATGTGATGACCCATTCTCCAAATCCTCGATAACCTTCCGAGTATCACTTATACTTACAGAAATGGATCTGAAGGCTATCGAGATATTAGAGAATCATCATCTCATGTTTAAACTCAATCGTGGTCATGAACTTTCTGATCTTTCCCTAACCAAGATTGATAAATGGCTTTCATATATTGGTTAGAAAACTATGTCTTTCATGCGTGAAATGGATCTTTATCCTATGAGTGTCGACGAGGCATCTCTGAGAGTACACTCAGCATCTTGAATCAGAATCACTGGTGGTGCCATTGCTGGCTTTTTCTTAGCTTTGCGAATTCCTCTTTCTAAACTCGCTATTTCTGAACCGTTGAGATGAACTAACTCTTTGTTCTGCTAGCTTCTGGTATTAGGCATAAACCTGAAACACCAAAAAGAAAAGAGAAAAGAAAAGTGAAGTAACAAAATAAAATAAAATAAAAACTTAGACTAAACTTTGTAACCTTAATCTAATGGTAATCAAAATTAAGCCCCCGGCAGCGGCGCCAAAATTTGATCGGCTCAAATTTGCCCTGAGCTACTCTCTCAATTAAGAGATCACTGTAGCACTTAGGGATCGAATCCACAGAGACTCAACAATTACACAATAAATATTCCATTGAATATGTCTTTATCGGCTGTTGATTTCATGGTTTGTACTGTAATATTTGGATTTATAGTGGAGAAGAGGACTAAAGAAACAATTTCAAATGGCGTTTTTGGTAATCTTTTTCCCGTTGGATCTGAAGAAACCTCATGACGGTTTTTTTGTCGTTCAATAGATCTCGCTGCCAATAAAAGTAGCAATCAACAATTCTTTATTACGAGGTAAACTCCACCCGCAAATCGAGTGACAAGTTGGCTAAAAGTCAAACTTTATGAACTAGAAATAACTATCAAATTCCAGATTCAGGTTGGACTTTTGGAGAGGATATTCTGGTTATCTTTGATTATTCAAGGACAAGTAGACGGTGGTTACTGATAGCGAGAGTGTCAAGGAAGCCGCCGGAACCTTCAAAGTCACCAGAAAAGGTAGAACTTAGCTTCCACGTGGAGTGCTTGTTGGGAAAGAACACTCTGTTTTAGTCAAAACCCATCAACCCTAATTTATCTTTGTATTGTTTTCTTGTACTACAAGTTTCAGATTGTTTCAAGCCGTTTTCAGCTTTTATCTTCCAGTCCAAAGTCAGGTGAGGGTGTGATCTCCAGAACTTTGATTATAAGTCCTACTCTTATACTTTCTGAATCTTTTGTGTAGGATTAGATTTGCTTGTGAACTAGTCTTGTCTTGATAATTAGGAATTGATAATTTGATGACTGATGAATTTTGTAAAGTGATTGAGATAATGTCTTAGGAAAGACTAGTTTAAGATGTATGATATATGTGAAATGAGATTACCATCCCTAGGGATGATGAAAGAGGAAATGGTCTGCATTGAATTGATTCTTCGTAGCTCAATTAAAGGTTGACGAGCCTAGTGACAAGATAGGTGACAAGGTCATGAGAGATGATCGAACCTGGTAATGATGTGGAGATCTTGCTTATGGCAAGATGTATTTGTGTGTTCTAGCTCAGCACAGTATTGCAGAGTAGTTGACTGTTGTGATTTTTTCTATGTGATTGATGAGTGTGGTTTGAAGGTAATTTCTTTCTTCGTTTTCCCAGTGGGTGGAAAGGATTCTCTCACTGAGTAATTCGTTACCCACCCCTTTTTTCCTTTTTCCTAAGGTAAAAGTGAGAATCTTGAGTAGATGCGCAAGTCTGTCTCATTACTAGTGTTTTTCCGGAACTTATATTTAAAACTATTTAGGGTATTTTACAGAATAATTAAGACAAGTTAGTTTAAAGGTATTTAATAAGGGAACATTTTTCTTATAAATTATGAGGAAGTAAGATAGATGAAAGGTTGAATAAGGCAAGTAGCATGCTGACTCATTTGTTCAGAGAGACTGTAACGCCCCGACCACCATCTTTCTAGCGGACCCAATGTTCACCACCAGCTCATGGACCCACCTCTCTTAATGGACCTCATGTCCTCTCACTAGGCCCATGAGCCCATTAATTTCCAACTACTGGTTTGCTATGTCCCGGAGGCTCAAGGACAAGAAGTATCGAGACAATGGTAATGGAAGTAGTATCGAGACAATGTCCTAGTCTTCGCAGGCTGTTTCCAAATGTTTGTTCCTAATTTTCTCTAAATCTTGTTTAGGTCAAATCTACTTTCTCTATAATCATCTTAATAAAAAAAAAAAAACCTTTCCTTTCTCTTCATTTTTAGTATAGACAAAAGCGTATTATACATTAAGCTTAACAATCATATGAAGCACGAGTACTTCTATTTGGTGACCATCCCCGTACCGTATAGGGGCTCTATGGGGAAGTCCTTAGATGTTTGTAGGAAAATAACATTGCATATTTGATATATGCATCAATTTCATTTCATTTATAGCACTCTTATGATATGCATATTTTCTTTGACATTCTTCTACATTATAAATGCTTTTTCCCTCTTTTTTTACTTGTTTCGATTAGTTTGTCTAATCACTTCTCACTCTAGGTTCATTTCTTATATTTTTATTGAGGTACCATGCTGTACCCATAGGATCTATATTTTTATTTTTCCGTTTTCCGTACCCTTTTCTAGTTCTCGGACCCATTTTACTGCTACTACATGTTTATGATAAATTCATCTTTAGTTGACGATGGAAGAAACAATAAATGATCTCATGAGATTTTAAGGGTTATCAGATTGTGAAAATAAGAAAGAAACATAACCACCTGGATATATCATATTGTGATAGGATTGTCACCATAAATAATAAGATCATATTATCACCCATCTAGCTGGACTCATATTTGCTTGAATGTATGGAGAACAAAAAGCTACGTTATCACACATAAGACTCCAAAACTCGCTTACTGATAAGATTTTAAAGAAAACTTAATCAAGCTTTGAAATATACTAAAAGTTAACCTAAATCCCACAAAATTTTAAACTCAACCAAAATTATATAAAATCCATAATTCAATGCATTCACCTTTCACATTTTGAAAACATGCTTTTGCTATATTTCACCCTTCAAAATATATTTTAAAAGCGATTATGCTATATAGCGAGTTAAAAAAAAAATACCTAGAAACACATGATTAAATACTAAAACATATTTAGCTTTTTATATTTATTTTAGAAAATCTTAGGCATGATTCAGTTCGTTCTACTAGTTTATGTTATGTTATTTCATCATTCCTTAAAACATACCACTTGGGCCTTATGTAAATTCAAGTCAATTTTAGTGTCCGAAAAATATATTAATTCTTTTGTTTTCGAAAGAGGAAAAAAAGTTAATCAAGTCAAAAAAAAATTTCCATACCAAGTGTGAAAAATGATAACATGAAAGCTATTAATGGTTAAAAATAAAATGGAATAAGAAATGAACAAAACTAATTTGCTAATATTTTCAGCCAACTTGGAAGCTTATCAAACGTTCCCATTATTAATTGACTTGCAAAAAACCAAACTAACTAAGCCCTCATGGTTGGATCTCCATGGAATGCCTCTTCAACACTCATAGGATCAAGATCCATCTCATTCTTGAAAGAGATTATTTTCTTACCACTCTGTGAAAGCAATTTATCAATCTTAGTTAGGGAAAGATCAGCAAGTTCACAACCACGGTTGAATTTGAACATGAGATGATCCATTTCCAATTCCTTGATAGCCTTCCGAGTATAGGCTATTTTCCTCTCAATCTCTTGGATATTGTCCTGGATGAATGACTCTGGATCAACAGTCTTCTTCATCCTTTCATGCTTGTTGAAAGAGTAGTAATTCTCTGACCGAGCATGAAAAAAAAGAAGGCCGCTGATCTGGAGTCATTCATCCAGAACAATATAAAAAAAAGATTGAGAATAAGATAGCTGCTATTTGGAAGGCTATCAGGGAGTTGGAGATTGGTCATCTCATGTTTGAACTCAACTGTGGTCTTAAACTTCCTCTTCTTTCCCTAACCTAGATTGATAAATTGTTATCATATACCGGTAAAAAAATTATGTCTTTAAGAAATAAGATGGACCTTGATCCTATTAGTATCGACAAGCATCTCCTAGAAATGTGACCCTGGGGATTTCCAGTGTCAATTATTAACTTACTATCTGATTGAGTCGTGTAATTTATTTCATCGTTCAGACTCAGAACCGAAATTTTTTATTAAGTTACAATAATTATTACTTTATCGAATATTAATTTATACAGATTTTACTGTATATATATATTTACTGTACAGATTTTACTGTACTAATAAAAAGAGTTATCTGAAGTTGTGTCACGTGTACTACATGTCACGTGTCATATGGCAATGATCGTGAGGTCTGATTAATATGTTGTCTTAACTTGTAATGTTGGTGTTTCAACTATAGAAAATACGTAATATTCAGCAAAATTAGGTAGCTCAACAAAGCAATCTACTACATTTTTATGTAGAACATCGATGGAGAATCGGAGCTTCTCCAGTAACATAGACCAAACAGTCATTTCTATTTTGTCTTTGTTTCGTTAGTTTGATTGTTTGCAAGTTATTTAATATTGGGAACGTTTTAACAAACTTCCAAATTGCTGGAAAATATTAGCAAATATATTTTATTCATTGAAAATAGGCTTGTATGTTAAATATATATAACGGCTTATATGTAAGACCAACCCAACAAAGCTTAAAATAGGGTATATATTTTATTCATTGAAAATAGGCTTGTATGTTAAATAGATATAACTAATATTAGCAACTTCCAAATACATATAATGGCTTGTATGTTGAATCGGCCGAACAAAGCTACAATCATGGTATTTTGTAAACTAGTTGCAATAGACCAGCCTAAAAGGGGTAATTTTCTTTTTAAAGTTAGGCTGAATCGGCTTAATAAAATTTGACTCATTTCAACACTTCTTAATATGAAGAAAGTATATGAGGATTAAATAAAATTAAAAATTCGTTATAGTAATTTTTAAAAAGAGTCATACTTATCACTTCTATTTAGATTTTTAAAAATTTAATAAAATAATTTATGAGAAAGAAAATTATGTACAATGCATGGGAATGATAATTACTCTATTTGTACATCCATGCTAATGGTTAATTTATAAAGGAAGGTACAATAGTTTTTAAAAAATAACTAAACTCTGTTTTTAGGATAAGTTCTTCAAATTGCAAAGAATAGTAAAGAAAAAAATATTTAATTAAAATTAACTTAACATGACAAGCCATTATTACACGCCTTTAACACAAACCAAGAGACATGAAAAACTGAACAAAAACATTGAAAACTAGAGATATGAAACGAGCAAGAAACAACGATAATAGAAAAGACCAAAATTATTTGGACAAAATAATTCAAGACACATGAATTATCATGTAAACATCGACGGCAGCTACACTTGGCATTGTCTTCACTCTACCACACCACTAGCACCCTTGCTGCTCTCTCATTTAGAGATCCTCCCCCTATCCCAAATCTTCTTCACCAATATCAGATGGTTCCATGTTTAGGTCAATTTCAGCGACCATTTTAGGTAAACGAGTCTTACCTAAGACCCTTGAATTATAATGATAATAGACAGTTTCAGTTCCATCACGTCAGAAGTAATCCCGACCAACCCATCAGATGGAACATTGGAAGCTCTCAAGGTCGCATGACCAGGAGATGCCTCGTCTATCGACAGTTATAGGATAAAAGTCCATCGCATTCCTGAAAGAAATAATTTTCTTCCCAGTATATGATAGCAATTTATCAATCTCGGTTAGGTAAAGATCAGCAAGTTCACGACCACGGTTGAGTTTGAAAATTATGTATTTCAAGAGTGATATAGATCTTGATCCTACGAGTTTCGACAAGGCATCTCTTGGAGGGCTTCGTTAGTTTGGTTGTTTGCAAGTCAGTAAATAATGGGAACTATTGATAAACTTCCAAGTTGCTGGAAATATTAGCAAATATGTTTTATTCATTTCTTATTCCAATGCATTTCTTACCATTAATAGCTTTCATGTTTATCATTTCTCACACTTTGTATGGCATATTTTGTATGACTTGACTATCTTTTATTTCCTCTTTAGAAAATAAAAGAAGAATTGATTTTTCGGGTATTAAAATTTACTTGATTTTCACAAGACCGCCCAAGTGGTATTTTTAATAGAAAGATGAAATAACTAAATTATAATTAGCAGAACGAACTGAACATGCTTAAGATTTTATAAACTAAATATAAAACACTAAAAAAATTTTTAGTAGATTAAGCATGTGTTTCTAAGTATTTATCTTTTTACACGCTAGTGGTATATAGCGAAATCACTTAAGAAAAATATTTTGAATGGTAAAATATAAGGTAATCATGTTTTTAAAATGTGAAAAGTTGAATGTTTTGTGACATTATATAACTTTCGTGGAGTTTAACATTTTTGTGGGATTTAGGATAATGTTTAAGATATTTCAAAGATTTATTAGGTTTTCTTTAAAACCTTATCATTAAGAGAGTATTGGAGTTGATTGTGTGCTAACGTAGTTTTTTTTGTTCCAGAGACATTCAAGACAATACGAGTCCAGCTAGATCGGTAATAATATGATCTTATTGTCCATTGTGACAATCCTTAGTGGTTATATTTCTTTCTTATTGTCACAATCTGATCAATGGCTTATAAACCCATGAGATATTTTCTTGTTGTTCCTTTGTCAACTGAAGATGAATTTATCATACTCAATTTTTAGTAACACTAAAATTAGTACGGAAACTGAATAGGGTATGGAAATGGGGACTGAAAAAGGCTTGAAAATTCGACGTTATTTTCCTCCAAGAACGTTTTGAATTAAATAGATTTGTCATCATATCCGTAAAACTCACAAGCTGAAACCAAGAAACAAGTATCAGTAGCCATAACAAATGCATTATCTCCCAAGGACTTAACCTCAACAATTTTTCCGATCTTCTCATCAAACCTATAAACCTTGAATTTAAGAAATGATGACAAATCTATTTGAAATGGACAATAAACCCCTCAATTTCTTTATTTTTATCTTACATCCCATGTATTCCACATAGTTGGTCCAACTTATTATTTCTTTAATTTTGAACATGTGTCATATTTTCTACAACAGCTCTGCTAGTAATCCTCTTGTCTAATGCCCTAATCTTTCACCTAGTGCTACCACCAAGTTTGTAAGTTAAATGGGCCCAACAAAGTTACAATAAGGGTATTTTGTAAACTAGTTGCAATATACCTACATGAATTGGGTAATTTGCTTTTTAAGGTAAGGCTGGATCGGTTTATTAACACTTCTCAATATGATAAAAGTATAAGAAGATTAAATATAATTTAACATACCTTACTCTAATATTATTATATGCACCGCTAAAGTTTAAGAAAATAATATGACACGTTATCAATAAAATGATATTATCAAAAAGGAAGATATATCTTCTCTTTAAATTGTTGAATACCCAAAGATATGCATGCATGTAATATGATTTTTGTTTCCAATGCAGTCAAATAAATAAAATAACATCCCATTTATCGTATCATAATAGTCATAGTTGTTAGTTATATTTAAATTAAAAAATAAAATTAAATACAAAAAATTATGAGAAATAAATTTTTGTATGATGCATGAGAATGGTAATCACTTTAATTGTTCATGCATGCCAACGGTTGAATTATAAATATAAGGCATGACACGCTAGAAAAAAAATTAAACTATGTTTCTTTAATCCGGATGAGATCTTCAATTTGCAAAGAATAGTAAAAAAAACAAACATCTAATTAAAATTAACTTGACATGACAAGCTTGTATTACACGACTCTAACACTAATAAAAAGACATGAAAACTTATCTAAAACATTGAAAACAAGAGATATGAAATGAGAAAGAAACAACGATAATAGGAAAGACCAACATTATTTGGACTGAATAATTCAAGACACATGAATTGTCATGTAAACATCGACGGCAGCTTCACTTGACATCATCTTCACTCTACAGCACCATCAGCACCCTTGCTGCTCTCTCATCTAGAGGTCCTCCCCTCCCCCTCCCCCAAACTCTTCTGCCAACCCATCAGATGAAACTTTGGTAGCTCTCAAGGTCGCATGAGAAGGAGATGCATCGTCGACACTTATAGGATCAAAGTCCATCTCATTATAGAAAGACGTAATTTTCATACGAGTATATGATATCAATTTAAAAATATCGGTTAGAGAAAGGTCTGCAAGTTCACGACCACGGTTCAATTTGAACATGTGATGACCCATTCTCCAAATCCTCGATAACCTTCCGAGTATCACTTATACTTACAGAAATGGATCTGAAGGCTATCGAGAAATTAGAGAATCATCATCTCATGTTTAAACTCAATCGTGGTCATGAACTTTCTGATCTTTCCCTAACCAAGATTGATAAATGGCTATCATATACTGGTTAGAAAACTATATCTTTCATGCGTGAGATGGATCTTTATCCTATGAGCGTCGACGAGGCATCTCTTGGAGGTCTTCGTTAGTTTGGTTGTTGGCAAGTCAATAAATAATGGGAACTATTGATAAACTTCCAAGTTGCTGGAAAATATTAGCAAATATGTTTTATTCATTTCTTATTCCAATGGATTTCTTACCATGAATAGCTTTCATTTTTATCATTTGTCACACTTTGTATGGCATATTTTGTATGACTTGACTATCTTTAATTTCCTCTTTAGAAAATAAAACATGAATTTATTTTCTGGTATTAAAATTTACTTGATTTCGACAAGTCCGCGCAAGTGGTATTTTTAATATAAATATCAAATAACTAAATGATAAGTAGCAGAACGAACTGAACATGCTTAAGATTTTCTAAACTAAATAAAACGCTAAAAATTTGTTTTAGTAGATTAAGTATGTGTTTTTAAGTATTTATCTTTTAACTCGCTAGTGGTATATAGCGAAATCACTTAAGAAAAATATTTTGAATGGTAAAATATAACATAATCATGTTTTTAAAATGTGAAAAGTTGAATGTTTTGTGACATTATATAACATTTTTGTGTGATTTAGGATAATGTTTAGGATATTTCAAAGATTTATTATGTTTTCTTTAAAACCTTATTATTAAGAGAGTTTTCGAGTTGATTGTGTGAAAACGTAGTTTTTTTTTTACCAGAGACATTCAAGCAAATACGAGTCCAGCTAGATGGGTAATAATTTTATCTTATTGTCCATTGTGGCAATCCATGGTGGTTATGTTTCTTTCTTATTGTCACAATCTGATCAATGGTTTATAAACTCATGAGATCATTTCTTGTTGTTCCAATTTCAACTGAAGATGAATTTATCATACACACTTTAAGTAACACTAAAATGAGTACGGAAACTAGAATAGGGTATGGAAATGGGGACAGAAAAATGCTTGAAAATTCTATGTTATTTTCCTCCAAGGACTTTTTGAATTAAATAGATGTTTCATCATATCCGTAAAACTCACAAGCCGAAACCGAGAAACAAGTATCAGTAGCCATAACAAATGCATTATCTCCCAAGGACTTAACCTCAACAATTTTTCCGATCTCTTCATCAAACCTATAAACCTTAAAACTAAGAGAGAAAAAAAGGAAGTCGAGAAAAAAAACCGTCCTTTGGCATTTGTCTTCCGTTTCTTTATTTTTATCTTACATCCCATGTATTCCACATAGTTGGTCCTACTTATTATTTTTCTTAATTTTGAACACGTGTCATATTTTCTACAACAACTCTGCTAGTAATGGTCTTGTCTAATGCCTTAATCTTTTCACCTTGTGCCACCACTAAGTTTGTATGTTAAATCGGCCCCGCATAGTTACAATACGGGTATTTTGTAAACTAGTTGCAATATACCGACCTGAATTAGGTAATTTGCTTTTTAAGGTAAGGCTGGATCGGCTTATTAACACTTCTCAATATGATGGAAGTATAAGAAGATTAAATCTCATTTAACATACGTTATCCTAATATTATTATGTGCTCCGTTACCTTTTAAGAAAATAATTTGTCACATTATCAATAAAGTTATTTTAAATAGGAAGTTATAACTTCTCTTTAAATTCTTGAATACCCAAAGATATGCATGTATGTAATATGATTTTTGTTTCCAATGCAGTCAAATAAATAAAATCACATCCCATTTATCGTATCATAATAGTCATAGTTGTTAGTTAAAGTTAAATTAAAAGAAAAATTTAAATACAAAAAATTATGAGATATAAATTTTTGTATGATGCATGAGAATGGTAATCACTTTAATTGTTCATGCATGCCAACAGTTGAATTATAAATAAAAGGCATGACACGCTAGAAAAAACATTTAACTATGTTTTTTTAATTTGGATGAGATTTTCAAATTGCAAAGAATAGTAAAAAAAAAACATTTAATTAAAATTAACTTGACATGACAAGCTAGTATTACACGACTCTAACACTAACAAAAGACATGAAAACTTATCTAAAACATTGAAAACAAGAGATATGAAATGAGAAAGAAACAACAATAATAGGAAAGACCAACATTATTTGGACAGAATAATTCAAGACACATGAATTGTCATGTAGACATCGACGGCAGGTTCACTTGACATCATCTTCACTCACCATTCAGCACCCTTGCAGCTCTCTCATCTAGAGGTCCTCCCCTCCCCCTCCCCCAAACTCTTCTGCCAACCCATCAGATGGAACATTGGTAGCTCTCAAGGTCGCATGACAAGGAGATGCATCGTCGACACTTATAGGATCAAAGTCCATCTCATTATAGAAAGACGTAATTTTCATACGAGTATATGATATCAATTTATAAATATCGGTTAGGGAAAGATCCGCAAGTTCACGACCACGGTTCAGTTTGAACATGTGATGATCCATTCTCCAAATCCTCGATAACCTTCCGAGTATCACTTATACTTACAGAAATGGATCTGAAGGCTATCGAGATATTAGAGAATCATGTTCAAACTCAATCGTGGTCATGAACTTTCTGATCTTTCCCTAACCAAGATTGATAAATGGCTTTCATATACTGGTTAGAAAGCTATGTCTTTCATGCGTGAAATGGATCTTTATCCTATGAGTGTCGACGAGGCATCTCTGAGAGTACCCTCAGCATCTTGAATCAGAATCACTGGTGGTGCCATTGCTGCCTTTTTCTTAGCTTTGCGAATTCCTCTTTCTAAAGAGAAAAGAAAAGCGTAAGTCACAAAATAAAATAAAAAACTTAGACTAAACTTTGTAACCTTAATCTAATGGTAATCAAAATTAAGTCCCCGGCAGCGGCGCCAAAATTTGATCGGCTCAAATTTGCCGTGAGCTACTCTCTCAATTAAGAGATCACTGTAGCACTTAGGGATCGAATCCACAGAAACTCAACAATTACACAATAAATATTCTATTGAATATGTCTTTATCGGCTGTTGATTTCATGATTTGTACTGTAATAGTTGGATTTATAGTGGAGAAGAGGACTAAAGAAACAGTTTCAAATGGCGTTTTTGGTCATCTTTTTCCCGTTGGATCTGAAGAAACCTCATGACGGTTTTTGTGTCGTTCAATAGATCTCGCTGCCAATAAAAGTAGCAATCACCAATTCTTTATTACGAGGTAAACTCCACCCGCAATTCGAGTTACAAGTTGGCTAAAAGTCAAACTTTATGAACTAGAAATAACTATCAGATTCCAGATTCAGGTTGGACTTTTGGAGAGGATATTCTGGTTATCTCTGATTATTCAAGGACAAGTAGACGGTGGTTACTGATAGCGAGAGTGTCAAGGAAGCCGCCGGAGCCTTCAAAGTCACCAAAAAAGGTAGAACTTAGCTTCCACGTGGAGTGCTTGTTGGGAAAGAACACTCTGTTTTAGTCAAAACCCATCAACCCTAATTTATCTTTGTATTGTTTTCTTGTACTACAAGTTTCAGATTGTTTCAAGCCGTTTTCAGCTTTTATCTTCCAGTCCAAAGTCAGGTGAGGGTGTGATATCCAGAACTTTTATTATAAGTCCTACTCTTATACTTTATGAATCTTTTGTGTAGGATTAGATTTGCTTGTGAACTAGTCATGTCTTGATAATTAGGAATTGATAATTTGATGACTGATGAATTTTGTAAAGTGATTGAGATAATGTCTTAGGAATGACTAGTTTAAGATGTATGATATATGTGAAATGAGATTACCATCCCTAGGGATGATGAAAGAGGAAATGGTCTGCATTGAATTGATTCTTCGTAGCTCAATTAAAGGTTGACGAGCCTAGTGGAACAAGATAGGTGACAAGGTCATGAGAGATGATCGAACCTGGTAATGATGTGGAGATCTTGCTTATGGCAAGATGTATTTGTGTGTTCTAGCTCAGCATAGTATTGCAGAGTAGTTGACTGTTGTGATTTTTTCTATGTGATTGATGAATGTGGTTTGAAGGTAATTTCTTTCTTCGTTTTCCCAGTGGGTGGAAAGGATTCTCTCATTGATTAATTCGTTACCCACCCCTTTTTTCCTTTTTCCTTAGGTAAAAGTGAGAATCTTGAGTAGCTGCGCAAGTCTGTCTCATTACTAGTGTTTTTCCGGAACTTATTTTTAAAACTATTTAGGGTATTTTACGGAATAATTAAGACAAGTTAGTTTAAAGGGATTTAATAAGGGAACGTTTTTCTTATAAAGTATGAGGAAGTAAGATAGATGAAAGGTCGAATAAGGCAAGTAGCACGCAGACTCATTTGTTCAGAGAGACTGTAACGCCCCGACCACCATCTTTCTAGCGGACCCAATGTCCACCACCAGCTCATGGATCCACTTCTCTTAATGGACCTCACGTCCTCTCACTAGGCCCATGAGCCCATTAATATCCAACTACTGGTTTGCTATGTCCGGGAGGCTTAAGGACAAGAAGTATCGAGACAATGGTAATGGAAGTAGTATCGAGACAATGTCCTAGTCTTCGCAGGCTGTTTCCAAATGTTTGTTCCTAATTTTCTCTAAATCTTGTTTAGGTCAAATTTACTTTCTCTATAATCATCTTACTAAAAAAAAATAAAAAAATCTTTCCTTTCTCTTCATTTTTTGTATAGACAAAAGCGTATTATACATTAAGCTTAACAATCATATGAAGCACGAGTACTTCTATTTGGTGACCATCCCCATACCAGGTACCTTTTGGAAATGGAAACTCTATAGGGGCTCTATGGGGAAGTCCTTAGATGTTTGTAGGAAAATAACATTGAATATTTGATATATGCATCGATTTCATTTCATTTATAGCACTCTTATGATATGCATATTTTCTTTGACATTCTTCTACATTATAAATGCTTTTTCCCACTTTTTTTACTTGTTTCGATTAGTTTGTCTAATCACTTCTCACTCTAGGTTCATTTCTTATATTTTTATTGAGGTACCATGCTGTACCCATAGGATCTATATTTTTATTCTTCTGTTTTCCGTACCCTTTTCTAGTTCTCAGACCCATTTTAGTGCTACTACATGTTTATGATAAATTCATCTTTAGTTGACGATGGAAGAAACAATAAATGATATCATGAGATTTTAAGGGTTATCAGATTGTGAAAATAAGAAAGAAACATAACCACCTGGATATATCATATTGTGATAGGATTGTCACCATGAATAATAAGATCATATTATCACCCATCTAGCTGGATTCATATTTGCTTGAATGTATGGAGAACAAAAAGCTACGTTATCACACATAAGACTCCAAAACTCGCTTACTGATAAGATTTTAAAGAAAACTTAATCAAGCTTTGAAATATACTAAAAGTTAACCTAAATCCCACAAAATTTTAAACTCAACCAAAATTATATAAAATCCATAATTCAATGCATTCACCTTTCACATTTTGAAAACATGCTTTTGCTATATTTTACCCTTCAAAATATATTTTAAAAGCGATTATGCTATATAGCGAGTTAAAAAAAATACCTAGAAACACATGATTAAATACTAAAACATATTTAGCTTTTTATATTTATTTTAGAAAATCTTAGGCATGATTCAGTTCGTTCTACTAGTATATGTTATGTTATTTCATCATTCCATAAAACATACCACTTGGGCCTTATATAAATTCAAGTCAATTTTAGTGTCCGAAAAATATATTAATTCTTTTGTTTTCGAAAGAGGAAAAAAATTTAGTCAAGTCAAAAAAAAATTTCCATACCAAGTGTGAAAAATGATAACATGAAAGCTATTAATGGTTAAAAATAAAATGGAATAAGAAATGAACAAAACTAATTTGCTAATATTTTCAGCTAACTTGGAAGCTTATCAAACGTTCCCATTATTAATTGACTTGCAAAAAACCAAACTAACTAAGCCCTCATGGTTGGATCTCCATGGGATGCCTCTTCAACACTCATAGGATCAAGATCCATCTCATTCTTGAAAGAGATTATTTTCTTACCACTCTGTGAAAGCAATTTATCAATCTTAATTAGGGAAAGATCAGCAAGTTCACAACCACGGTTGAATTTGAACATGAGATGATCCATCTCCAATTCCTTGATAGCCTTCTGAGTATAGGCTATTTTCCTCTCAATCTTTTGGATATTGTCCTGGATGAATGACTTTGGATCAACAGTCTTCTTCATCCTTTCATGCTTGTTGAAAGAGTAGTAATTCTCTGACAGAGCATGAAAGAAAAAGAAGGCCGCTGATCTGGAGTCATTCATCCAGACCAATATAAAAAAAAGATTGAGAATAAGATAGCTGCTATTTGGAAGGGTATCAGGGAGTTGGAGATTGGTCATCTCATGTTTGAACTCAACTGTGGTCTTAAACTTCCTCTTCTTTCCCTAACCTAGATTGATAAATTGTTATCATATACTGGTAAAAAAATTATGTCTTTAAAAAATAAGACGTACCTTGATCCTATTAGTATCGACAAGCATCTCCTAGAAATGTGACCCTGGGGACTTCCAGTGTCAATTATTAACTTACTATTTAATTGAGTCGTGTAATTTATTTCATCGTTCAGACTCAGAACCGAAATTTTTATTAAGTTACAATAACTATTACTTTATCGAATATTAATTTATACAGATTTTACTGTATATATATATATTTACTGTACAGATTTTACTGTACTAATAAAAATTATTTGGACAAAATTTTACTGTACAGATTTTACTGTATATATATATATTTAGTTTGATTGTTTGCAAGTTATTTAATATTGGGAACGTTTTAACAAACTTCCAAATTGCTGGAAAATATTAGCAAATATATTTTATTCATTGAAAATAGGCTTGTATGTTAAATATATATAACGGCTTATATGTAAGACCAACCCAATAAAACTTAAAATAGGGTATATATTTTATTCATTGAAAATAGGCTTTTATGTTAAATAGATATAACTAATATTAGCAACTTCCAAATACATATAATGGCTTGTAAGTTGAATCAGCCGAACAAAGCTACAATCATGGTATTTTGTAAACTAGTTGACATAGACCAGCCAAAAAGGGGTAATTTGCTTTTTAAAGTTAGGCTGAATCGGCTTAATAAAATTTGACTCATTTCAACACTTCTTAATATGAAGAAAGTATATGAGGATTAAATAAAATTTAAAATTCCTTATACTAATTTTTAAAAAGAGTCATACTTATTACTTCTATTTAGATTTTTAAAAATTTAATAAAATAATTTATGAGAAAGAAAATTATGTACAATGCATGGGAATGATAATTACTCTATTTGTACATACATGCTAATGGTTAAATTATAAAGGAAGGTACAATAGTTTTTTAAAAATAACTAAACTCTGCTTTTCAGGATAAGTTCTTCAAATTGCAAAGAATAGTAAAGAAAAAAAAAATTTAATTAAAATTAACTTAACATGACAAGCCATTATTACACGCCTTTAACACAAACAAAGAGACATGAAAAACTTAACAAAAACATTGAAAACTAGAGATATGAAACGAGCAAGAAACAACGATAATAGAAAAGACCAAAATTATTTGGACAAAATAATTCAAGACACATGAATTATCATGTAAACATCGACGGCAGCTACACTTGGCATTGTCTTCACTCTACCACACCACTAGCACCCTTGCTGCTCTCTCATTTAAAGATCCTCCCCCTATCCCAAATCGTCTTCACCAATATAAGATGGTTCCATGTTTAGGTCAATTTCAGCGACAATTTTAGGTAAACGAGTCTCACCTAAGACCCCTGTATTATAATGATAATAGACAGTTTCAGTTCCACCACGTTAAAAGTAATCCCGACCAACCCATCAAATGGAACATTGGAAGCTCTCAAGGTCGCATGACCAGGAGATGCCTCGTCTATCGACACTTATAGGATCAAAGTCCATCGCATTCTTGAAAGAAATAATTTTCTTGCCAGTATATGATAGCAATTTATCAATCTTGGTTAGGTAAAGATCAGCAAGTTCACGACCACGGTTGAGTTTGAAAATTATGTATTTCAAGAGTGATATAGATCTTGATCATACGAGTTCCGACGAGGCATCTCTTGCAGGGTTTCGTTAGTTTGGTTGTTTGCAAGTCAAAAAATAATGGGAACTATTGATAAACTTCCAAGTTGCTGGAAAATATTAGCAAATATGTTTTATTCATTTCTTATTCCAATGCATTTCTTACCATTAATAGCTTTCATGTTTATCATTTGTCACACTTTGTATTGCATATTTTGTATGACTTGACTATCTTTTATTTCCTCTTTAGAAAACAAAAGAAGAATTGATTTTTCGGGTATTAAAATTTACTTGATTTTCACAAGACCGCCCAAGTGTTATTTTTAATAGAAAGATGAAATAACTAAATGATAATTAGCAGAACGAACTGAACATGCTTAAGATTTTATAAACTAAATATAAAACACTAAAAAAAATTTTAGTAGATTAAGCATGTGTTTCTAAGTATTTATCTTTTTACACGCTAGTGGTATATAGCGAAATCACTTAAGAAAAATATTTTGAATGGTAAAATATAACATAATCATGTTTTTAAAATGTGAAAAGTTGAATGTTTTGTGACATTATATAACTTTCGTGGAGTTTAACATTTTTGTGGGATTTACGATAATGTTTAGGATATTTCAAAGATTTATTAGGTTTTCTTTAAAACCTTATCATTAAGAGAGTATTGGAGTTGATTGTGTGGTAACGTAGTTTTTTTTGTTCCAGAGACATTCAAGAAAATACGAGTCCAGCTAGATCGGTAATAATATGATCTTATTGTCCATTGTGACAATCCTTAGTGGTTATATTTCTTTCTTATTGTCACAATCTGATCAATGGCTTATAAACCCATGAGATATTTTCTTGTTGTTCCTTTGTCAACTGAAGATGAATTTATCATACTCATTTTTAGTAACACTAAAATGAGTACGGAAATTAGAAGAGGGTATGGAAATGGGGACAGAAAACGGCTTGAAAATTTGACGTTATTTTCCTCCAAGGACGTTTTGAATTAAATAGATTTGTCATCATATCCGTAAAACTCACAAGCTGAAACCAAGAAACAAGTATCAGTAGCCATAACAAATGCATTATCTCCCAAGGACTTAACCTCAACAAGGTTATGCCATGGTTTGGATCATCAAATAGGTGATTTGGATGTGATTCATTTGCCTCATTAAAAACCTTGTCACGAAAACCCATTGGGACAAAACTTGACAAGGAAAAAAGAGTACAAATGAGACACATGCCTATTTGATGATCATGTATCAAAACCAGTGAGGTTAAGATAACATCTTTCCCATAGTCTTTCTCCGTTATAAGCTCATTTTCTGGTTCAAATGGTTCCTTAGCTTTGAGCTGCTCCTCTGCTTCAAACTCCTCCTCGGCTACAAGCTCTTTATGAAGTTCCAAGTCCGTTGTGCTAGGCATGATCATATCATCCTCTCCCTCTTGAAAAGGATTTGACCTCAAATCCAATTCATCTACAATAAAAAGAGCCAAGTCAATAATTTTGAAACAGGAACTCACATTATACTTACCTTGCAGCTCAAGTTCATAAGCTTTGTTGTTGATTTGGCTTTCTATGTTGAATTGACCATCGATCCTTGGGATTATATTGGACAACTTTTCAGCTGGAAATCTTTTCTTCCTCCAGAGTACCCATACTTGTTCTCCAACCTCAAAAATCATCCGGAAACGAGCATAAGGTTTCTTATCCTGCGTGAAAACATCTCCAATTCCCGTCCTCATAAAGAGATTCAGTGAGAGAACTTCTAAATCTGGTGGCTCCTCTTTTGTACCTGCAATGTTTTCAACACCTTTGACCAAGAACAAGTGTGTTATTACAGTCATGAAGTCATTATAAACATCTAAACAACTCTCAGCTTGGACCAAATCAATGATAATGTTCCTCTTTTCGTTGCACCTCAAGACAATAATTTGATTCCAAATATTCTTTCAATAAGCTAGATTTATTCTCAATGATTTCTTGATATAATAAAATTATAATCATAGCCCCTAAGTCATGAGAAATAAATTGAGTTGAGGAATTACTTACATGGATAAGGTCCTTGACATGGTTGGTGTTTATCATCTTTTTTATGGAGCAGTGCGTTGGTGATGACCAACTCATCCTCTCAAGAGGTTAACTTACACAATGAGAACTCAAAATGTTGCAGCATATAATCTTGTAGGATCATGTTCTCCTTTTGCCATCTTTCCACCATAAATATGTTGTGGCTCGACTTTAGCTTGGATGTTGCATCTGGTGGTACTTCTTTGATCAGTATGAAACAACTCACATCTTGGTGTTTATTCTGGTACAGATTGGGTGGCTTAAACCGATTTTCTCCCTCTCTTGTTTCAGTTCTTCTCAAGCGCTTGAAGAGTGCCTTAAAAACTGCATTTGGCTCTTTTGACAAAGACAAGCGAATCACCTCTGTGTAATCTTGGAAAAAAGAATCCTTGAGAATAAAGATACTTATCTTATCATAGTTGTATTTGAGCACAAGTATTGCTTCTGGCGGTTTATCTTTGAACCTTGAAGAAGGCTTGACTACTTTTTGGTGCTTCGAGTTTGACTGTAAGATGGCAAGATCTCCTACATCAAAAGGAAACAATTTAGACACAAAGAAAAACATCAAGCAGTTATTCAGATAGAAGTTATCAAAGTAGAATCTTAGAATGAAGCATCCTTGGGCGATTGAAGTTGTTTTCCTCAAGTACTTCCAGCTCCAAATTCCACAATGATAAGTCTTTCTTTTGTAGCTATCTGGTGGATTCTCTTTGACTTGAATAAAACACGTGAATGCTTTTCTAAAGTACTTATACTTCTCCATGTCACCTGTTCCTTTCTGAGCACTTATGGGACAGAACAAATGCATGATACTTGGAATAGAGAAATCAATAACATGATCTTCCATAGTTGGTTTGTAAAGCTCTTTGAACAAAATTGATTCACACAGCACATTTTCAAGCAAACGAAACATTTCAAAAAAAGATTTAACCAATACATTCTCAGTTTTAGTTCTAAACATCTCAATTTCATTGCTACAAAAAGAATCTCTCAAAGAAGAATTAATTTCACAAAACTCATCAAAGAAAAAACCTTTTTCATATAACATTTCAAGTGTGAGAG
This sequence comes from Capsella bursa-pastoris, assembly GCA_036452645.1. Lineage (NCBI taxonomy): Eukaryota > Viridiplantae > Streptophyta > Magnoliopsida > Brassicales > Brassicaceae > Capsella > Capsella bursa-pastoris. The sequence continues at coordinate 9,758,076 of CP144192.1, forward strand.
TTTCAAAAGTTGGAATGATTTTATCAAAAACAGTTTTTGAAACATAAAATTCCTTCACATTTTCTAAACCAAAACGTTTTTCATCTTGAGCAGAAATCAACACAAACAAATTAGGACCTTTCCTAACGAAATCAATTTCCTTATAGTGCTTTCTTGGATAGTCACAAGGAAATGGCATAGGAACATTTTCTCGCTCAACGTTAGAAGGCGGTTCCAACTCACAATTCAACGATATACTCCTTTGTGTTTTTCCTAGCGTTGCTTCTTCATGAACCTGTGAAAAGGAAAAAATGCTACTCGGTTGCTCCGGTTCAAAATTGGTTAGTTTATCAAGCACAAACTCATATTGGAAAGAGAAATTAGTACACTTATCTTGCAACGAGGCGATATATTCTAAAGTTTTGTTTTCACTTTGTTCTTCCTTGTTGCTTAAGCGTTGCTGATTTTGAACGGCTACGAGTGGTTGAATCTCTTCATTCCCATTATTGTTGTTCTTAGCGTCTTCTTAGAGCATCATTGGTTTCTCTTTTAATGCCTTTTTAGTTTGCTCTTTCTCATGCTTCGTACTATGACATTGCTTCACTTCACCGCATGATTTAAATAATGGTTTTAGACTTTGCTTGTGAATGACAACTTGTTTGGTGACCTTCTTCGGTTGAGATGTTGGCGTATACTCCACTTTCTTATTTTTATAGTGCTTGATCAACTTCTCAACAAGGGCTGGCTGCGTCTTAGCCTCCACGGGTACTGGGATTTTCTTTTGATCTTGGAATAAGGCTGGTTTCTTAGCATTGGCTTGTGGAGCATATTTATTCCTTGGTAGCTTCTTAAGATCTCTCCACGAGGTGATACTCGGCTCCTTGTAGTACCAGCGATAATCAACTTCTTGCAACCACCATTGGCGAGCATCTCCTACAAGTTGGCTAACGGTATAAGCTAATCTCTTCTCTCTCAAGATGTGGTTGTAGTGAAACCACTCGTTCATGCATTCCTCCCATTTTATGTAGTCACTTTTTCCTGAAAATTTAGAGGGTTTATTAGCCGGTTGAGAATCGGAATAAAACACATATTTAGATTTGGGAGTGTGAGTGTGAGAGATTTTATGGGGGCTGCTCCATGTTGATCTCATTGTGTTGTCTCGTGGTTTTGGTTCCGGGTTGACTTGATGCAAGTGTAGAGCACCAATCTTTTCATCGATCATTGTTGCCATGGCGGTGGTGACTGATTCCAAAATCCTCCTTTCAAGGCTAGATGTAGATGACTCTTCTTCTTCTTCAGTTGACACCATTGTACCTGAAAAATCAAAAATTTAACAAGTAAACAGTCCAAAAAACAGACAAATCTAAACGGATCGGGAAAAATATCAAATCGACTCTTAAAATTCCGAAATTAATTTTAGAAAATAATAGACTCTTCACTGGTTCTAATGCAATTGGTTTCACAATTTTTGAACGAGCCAATTAGTTTATAAAGTTCACGGAATATTGAACAAAAATCTGGAAAACGGAAATTTTGAGATGGAACTTCAAAACCTAGTTACAAAGTGGCTCTGATGCTACATGATAGACTCCACGACGTGGATCTATGCTCCAAGGACCACTTTGATGGTTTTGAATGGGAAGTGGCGAGATTGATGGTGAAGGATGGATAGATCTTGAACAAAACAGCGGAATGACGATGAATGAGGGTGATGACGAGATGGAGTGGATGCAGCGGAATGAAGGGGAGAATGAGGTGTACTTCCAAGAGGGATGAGAAACTCTTAGACTACAAGCTTGGATCCAACTTAGATATTACACACTAAGAAGAAAACAAGTTGAAAAGATATTACACACTTTTCGGATCAAACAAGTAAAGAGAGAGTTTTTGATTAAAATGTTTGATGAGTTCTCAAAAGAGATTACAAGGGGTTTATAAAGAAGAAGAAAGTCTTCGAACACACTCACAAGACTACCTTGGAAAATGAAAAGAAATAAAGACTAGTTTGAAAGTTGAAAAATAACCCTTCCACTTCTTGGCTCCAAAATGACTCTTGAAATGCTATTTTCGTCACTCCTCTTGACCATCAAATTACCCACTTGGTTTGGGCTCTTCTTGGGCTTGTAATAGGCATAAAACAAGCTAGACTTCATATATATTCCATAGGGCCAACTTCTGAATGTTATGCCATGGTTTGGATCATCAAATAGGTGATTTGGATGTGATTCATTTGCCTCATTAAAAACCTTGTCAAGAAAACCCATTGGGACAAAACTTGACAAGGGAAAAAGAGTACAAATGAGACACATGCCCATTTGATGATCATGTATCAAAACCATTGAGGTTAAGATAACATCTTTCCCATACTCTTTCTCCGTTATAAGCTCATTTTCTGGTTCAAATGGTTCCTTAGCTTTGAGCTACTCCTCTGCTTCAAACTCCTCCTCGGCTACAAGCTCTTTATGAAGTTCCAAGTCCGTTGTGCTAGGCATGATCATATCAAGTTCTCTCTTCTCTCTCATCAATCTCTCTTTCTCAATCTCTCTTTCTCAATCTCTCTTTTTCAATCTTTCTTTCTCAATCTCTCTTTCTCAATTCTCAAAGGCGGAGCTATACTACCAAGGGGAGGATCCATACTATCGACACATGAAAGAGGCAAAGAGAGATATTGACCGACGCAAATACTGGATGGATGCGATTGAGGAAGATGCCAAAAGCTTGAGGAAGGAGGTGGAAGAGCACACTACTAGATTGAGGGAATTCGCAAACCATGACTTCCTCATCTCTCAAATGAAGTTGCAGCTGGAAGCCAATGCTAAAGGGCGTATTGTTAAGCCTTGTGGGTCGAATTAAGATCTTAAAAGAAATTAGTTTCAAGTGAAACCTCGTTTTTAGACTCTTTCCTATGTCGTGTGTGTTGTAATTCTATGTTGAACTCTATGTTGTGTGTGTTGCAATTCTATTGAAGAAACCTCGGATACGTTCGACGGATCGAAGGTACGATCGAGGATCGACGGACGGCTCGAGAACTGTCGAGCAAACGAGGAGATAGATGTGAGATGGGAGAACTCGCTCGTACAAATGAGAGATGCTCTCGATGGATGAACGATGGAGTGATTCAACGACACACGAGTGATGGTGAGCTCGTGATACGGTTGACCCGACGATGATAGAGCCCGGCTCGATCGATCGACGAGGGTTTTCGAATCCTTTATCCGGCGTGAGGCCTTTGTAAGAGAAACGAAGAAATGACGCAAGAGAGAAACCTAGGGTTTTGATTCAAGCAAGCGTGTCTATTACAAGGGTTGAGCAGCCTTTAAATAGGTGCGATCGAGAGAAGGAGCCTATTCTTGCCCTAGGCCACGTGTGTGGTCGAGCGGCTTACAACACTTGTAACAAAAGGACAAAAATTACTAACGTTCGAAATTTAAAAGGTAAGGATAGGATTCACGCGTCTTGGGTAAACGCGGGAATGCGCTAGGATTAACTGCCTCGTTAAAACCTCCTCGGTAAAACCCATTGGGATAAAAACCGAGGTAGGAAAAAGAGTATAGTCGCTCGCTAACGACTTGACTTGATGGATTGTCAAAGACGTGCTTGTCCGAGGCATGATCATGGATGTACTCTTGAAGGAAGAGGTTGAATTGGTCTCGGGTATTCTTCTCCATGCGTCGGCTTCTCGTGGTTGCTCCTTGGTCAAGAATCGGGACTTTGGGTCGAGTCATCGATCGGGTCTGTCGGATGCCTTCGGTCGTCTCAGCCGATCTCTCGATCTGTCCGTGTCTCGAGCGGTCGATACTTGTCCCGTCTCGATCGTCGTCCGTCCGTCCGGGTGTCTCGTCCGTCCGTTCCATGCTGTCGCTGCTCGAGGTCACTCGTACAACCCTTGCTTAGTCTTGAAAGCTGTCTTCCACTCGTCTCCTTCCTTCATTCTTACTTGGTGATAGCCGCTTTTGAGGTCGACTTTGGAGAAAATGAGGGAGCCACTCAATTCGTCGAGCATATCATCGAGCCGCGGGATCGGGTGTCGATACTTGATCGTGATGTTGTTAACGGCTCGACAGTCTACGCACATTCGCCACGACCCATCTTTTTTTGGCACGAGAAGGACTGGAACGGCACAAGGGCTGAGGCTTTCGCGGACATAGCCTTGCCTCATGAGGTCGGACACTTGTCGCTCCAATTCCTTTGCTTCCTCCGGATTCACTCGATACGCGGGTCGGTTAGGGAGTTGTGCTGCCGGTACAAGATCGATTTCGTGCTCGATGCCTCGTGGTCACATCATCCATGTTACAATCAGTATTACTAGTAATACTATGACAAACCTAGAAATCATAGTCTAGTTATACTCAGTATTACTAGTAATCACAGTCTAGCATTACTCAGTATTACTAGTTATACTGAGTTTTACTAGTTATACTCAGCATTACCTAGTTATACTAGTATTACCAAATCCAGAAAAAAATGAAATCGCACTTACTAATTCTACTATTACCAACTCCTGAAAATAAGTAAATTTTACACAACCAAATCCACAACAAAAAAAACAAATAACAGAACCAAATCCACAACCAAATCACAAACCACATCTTGTTTCTCTAGGACCTTGTCTTGGGTCTTGAATCGGGGTTAGTGTTGTCTAGGGCTGGTCGTTTCTGACCCTTCTTCTTCTTCGTCTTCTGTTTCTTTTGCTAATGATCTCTTCCTTCATCTTCTTCTGTTGTTCTCTGCTCTCTCTTCACATAAGCTTCCAATTCATTGAACCTTTTCTCAATCCCATCAAACTTCTCAAAAAGATCTCAAATTTTGAACTTATTTCTTCTTGCAGGGTGTTGACCAAATCCGCCAGCTTAGTGGAGGCTACTCTCGGTTGAGGAAGGGCGTTTGTTAGCTGTCCTGATCGGGCCGCCAAATCTTCTTCATACATCTCTTCCATAACACACCCTTAGCTTTCGAAATGAGCTTCATACAACTCTCAACCAAGAAATCATGCGCATCATCATCTTCATCAGCTTCATCCATGATTTCTTCTAAAAGAAGAGATTCTTCATCGGTGCATGGAATGACACTAACAATATCTTGTGTAAACAAAGAAAACATAGACACACATTAAAAACACCCAGTACTAGTGAAAGTTTCAATAAATTGTACAACTAACCTTAGTTTCACCGAGAACGTCATTCAGCTTCTCAAGAGGAAACCCTTTCTTCGCCCCTTTCTTGAACGTCCTCCAACACATCCGCGGACATTCTATGTCCGCCTCTGGAAACCATTTAATGAATTCAGAACCGAATGTAGGAATTGCCTCAAAAGCTAATAACTACACAACACATATAATTCTTGTAAGCACAATATGAATTAACAATAACAATGAAATTCGATTTAATAAACAACACTAACCTCCATGGGGATACAAAATCCCGGAACCGACCATATGGATCCTTCTTTCTCCACCACCCCCATCAAAATAGCGCATAGTGTGCGTGATCGACTTGAGCATGTGCTCAAACGAATACCTCCCCCAAGAAAAAGTAGCACAAAAATCCGGATCGCTAACCGCTCTTAGACATAAGCTATCTACGGGCGTTGCATTCTGGTTAGCTCGCAACCAGAGGATTTTAGATTTGTTACTCAAAAAACGCTCTTCCGTTATCTGTCTCCGGGTACACTTTGTGACTTAGAAATTCCGAATTTGACTTTTAACTTATGCTAACCCTTAGCTATTGTGACTCTTCATAGGATGTTTGGGTTGGGAATGAGGAATTAGGTAATATGTACTTCAGGCTACACTATTTTTCTGTTGGCTAGAACCAATGGTCATGGTGATGGTAAGATTCTTGATTTTTTTATCATGTTCTTTTTATTTGTTTTGATTGAATATGGCATAAGCTCTAGGTAGGAGGGGTAGAAGGATTGAATGTGTCTGTGGTTATTATTTAATTGTTCTAGCTCTCTTTCTAGAATCATTAGAAACTTGAGAGGCTCAATGTTGCTGCTTAATATGCCTCACTTAACAGTCTAGGGTGGTCCAACTATACACTTTCATGTATTGAAAAACGGTAGACTAGAGAAGGGCAGTTCTGAATCTTTCTTGTGTCAAAAGTTGCTAATTGGTGTTGTTTATATGATTGTTTGTAGAAATCCGTAAAAGCGGCAATACTTTCATTGACTGTTTATGGTTAGAGTAGAAATATGAACTAAAAAAAAAAAAAAAAAAGCCTTGCAAGAACCTCCTAATTTGACAATCAAGTTAGTGTCACTAACTCAAGAGGTGAGCTTTATTATCTCTCTTTCACTAAGGGCAACAAATATCTCTATTATACTTTGTGCTAGCACTAACAACATTTTGGGTTATTTGATATTTGATCATTCAAGGTGAGCCAAGCTTTGAGAACAAGTATTGATACAACCAGACATGAAGACGATGAATCCTTATGATGTTGCAAGAATTGACTGAGATAGAATTATGTGTTATAATATCTATCTCGTTTTATAAAATTTTCCATACTATATGTGTGTGTCCTAATATATATACAAAAAATGGTGAACTTGTGATAGGAAGTGGTTACAAACGAAAAAGATGTACCAATCGACTTAACAATGTGTATCTTGTTTTGCAACTTTCCTATCTTGTGGTGTGTGTTCCATTTTATATACAAGGTGATTTTTTTTTTTTGTGGTAATAAGAGAGATGGTTAGTGTTATCAAAGTTGAATAACTTGAATTCATCATACACACAGTAAACCAAATGGTGCAATTTTGTTTGGCAAAGTCCTATATATCTGCCGTCAAAATAAGTCTGCCATAACTGCCACCAGAGTAGCGGGAGTTTTTCCCCCAAAAACTTCGAAATTTCTTTCTCCAATTGCTGAAGTAGCATTAAATTTTAATGGCAGTATTGTAATTTTTTTCACCCCCACTCACATAGAAAAGGGCATAATTGCCTTTAAAATAATTTTCCCCCATCCTCCAATCTAGTAAATTCTTTTATTTATATGGGTTGTTAGAGTAAATTTCCCTTAAATATTTGGTGGTGATAATCACTACAAGAAAAATGCTGATTTCCTACGGGCAGTTACGTGAAAAAATGGTAGGAAACAGCTGTTTCTTACGATAATCCAACGAAAAAAATGGAAGGAATCCGCCCGAAGGAAATCGTAGATGGTAAGATATTGGAAGGAAAATTTCCTAACAAAAACGCGCCAAAGGAAAATTTGAAGGTTTATTCGTAGGAAAAACGAAGGATATTTTTGACCGTTTCGCTTCCAAACGTGTTCCTTCTAATTTCCTACCAATATATTTCCCTTACTTTTCCTACCAAACTTTTTTCCTACGATATTAATCCTTCTACTTTCTTACAAATATTCCTTCACCCTTTCCAATAAGCACAAGGTTCTCTGTCTATCCACTTAGTCCTCTGGTTCCCTTCACCAAGGTCTTTCAATACTCTCCCATGGCTTTATATTCACCTCAGCCCTACAAAAACCAATGCAACGACTCTCATATCTCTGACCTATGCATCTCTAAAGACTCTCACTGTGTAAAGTACTTTGATATCACACACAAATAAGCTGAAAGAGATACTTCATTCACTGAAAAACAGTGGCTATATATAGCCTTACAATGATAACAAGAAATGGTAACTAAACGGAAACAAACTCACTACTCACGTCGCTCAACTTCTCCTAAAGATGTGGACTTATTTGACTCTGCAACAAGATAAACTAAAGACTAATTCAAAGCATATGACTTATTCAGCTGACCAAACAACTAACACTAAAAGCTATTTCTTCAGCTACTAAGTAAATTCACTAAAGGGTTCCATTTCTATCAAATCAAAAGCTAACAGTGGTGAAACAATTACCATCCCCAATAGGACCAATCGACAAACACAATGTCGAGTGTCTCGTCGTTCGCACAGTAACGGAATATTCTGCCGCCTTCACCACAGGCCAATCAACACAGTCAAACATGAGCAAGAAGTCGAGACCTTGAGAAGTAGCAGATTGAACCTTGGGCAAGAGAAGGCGTCGATCCACAGAAGAGAAGAGAAGAGGAGTGATGGTTGCCGATATTGTCGTTTGCAGACGACGGACACGAGTTTGAGTGTTAAGGGTTGTTGTGTTTTGTGTTAATGGATCAAATAAATTTCTGAAGGCCCAACAGTATTTATAGAGGCCCAAATTCTTTATTTCAGTGGAGGCCCAATTTGCTATTTCTTATAAGTAAAATAAAAATTACATATCTTTGTCATTAGTTAATTTTAAACAATTTATAAGCAAATTATATATAATTATTTATAACAATTAAAAAATTAAACTTTTCGTCTTGGGCCTCTACAAATCTCTCTTTCAAAAATAATAAAGGAGTTATGAATCTTCTCTTAAGGAGGTTTTGATTCTTCTCTCCTGACCCTCTACAAATCTCTCTTATGAGAAGCATCAATATTCCTTACTCTAATCCCACAATCCTCAAGAATCTCCAGTCTCTCCATTGTCATCTCTTTACATAATTTAAAACAAGTAAAGATGAATTCTTACCGAGGGAATATCGATCAATGGCATATGGACTCTTCTCAAACCAAGACATTCTTCGTATGATTTCACTTCTTCTCCCTTTTCTCACTTCTAAGGTAATCGACATCTCCCTAGTCTTCTAGGGTATCATTTTATTTTTTCAACGATTCCTTTTTCTTCTTTCTCTTTTCTTTTTCTTTCTTTTCTGTTTTTTTATACCTCTTTTTTTTTCTTATTCGGGTATCCATGAGATCCGAAGTATGCACGGGTTTACGCGACATCCCTCATATCACTTCTACCTATAGCCTTTTCCACAGATCTTTTAAAGGCTGAAGGGAAGAGAGAAGGAAGTAATCATACTTTGAAGAAGTGCAGTGTCTTGTGCGGCTCGAAGAAGAAGTCTAGTCCAATGTATTCCAACTCCCAAGGTAAGAGACTAAGTCCTATTAAGTCTTGATAAAAGTAGAGACAACGTTAGATCAACTGGATATCCAATGAATAAGGGCTTTCAGGATTGTTGATACAGCTCATAGTCATTCCAAACTTCGGTTCTGAGATCAAGCATAATCAAGAGTCATAAGAGTGTTAATCCAAATCAGAGAAACCGTTGGACTAAGTTCATTGTTCCCTACAAAAAGTTTTGACTCAATAAAACAAAAATTTTTTTGGACGGACTCGATAAAACTCCAAAAGAATAAACAATGTTAGTAACTACCTCCCCCAGACTTAAACAACACTGTCCCTAGTGTTGCCAAGCCTAAGATTGGCAAATAAAAGAAAACAAAACTAAGATAAATGCAAAAGAAATAGAAAAACTCACAAGTGGGTTGCCTCCCACTAAGCGCTTGTTTTCAGTCATTAGCTTGACTTTGTCGGGGTTCATGCATCCGGTGGGTCGGGAAGCGGCAGTAAATGCCTCCGAGAATAGTGTCTCATCATCCAAGGTGGTGTATAAGCATTAGGTGTAGGAGATCGACCAAGTACACGAGGAGCACCAGCAGGACAAGATCTAGGTATGGGTGGGACACTTCTTTTACCTGCAACATCATCAAAAGAACCAACAAGCGCTCTACGATAATCTCGTGGCTTGGTTAACTGCAAAACAGTCTTTGTACCTTTGGAATTCTTATTGATGATATGAGAAGGTTTGGGTAAAGAAGTTGCGTACCTTTGCTTTTCTCGAGGTCTCTGGAGTATGGGTGGTGAAGCTTTCCGATTCAGAACAGGGCTCAAGCTTGCAGCAGTAAGATCAACCCGAAAACCATTCGTTTTTGACAAGTTTGGACTATCGTGACGAGGGGTGTCGATCGACACACTGGTGGTGTCGAGCGACACTGAGCTTGCTGCTCGTGTTTCTGCACTTTTTTTGCAATTCGTCTCAGCGATCCTCATCTCTAGCACAAAAACGTCATCCTCCAGCATCTTATCAGTAGCTAGACCATCGCTATGGTCCGTAGTTCTAAATAGATGTTCACTAGCAATAATGTCTTCTGAATACTCTACGACTGCCTTGTCATCCATGCCTTCCTCTACAGAAAAAGTTTGGCCATCATTAGTAGGTGCTCTTCTTAAATTGTCCATGTCAAAGTTCATAACCAAATCACCCACATGCAGTCCAATCGTTCCCTTCTGAACATCTATAAGAGCACCAGCGGTAGCCAAGAAAGATCTCCCAAGGATAAGAGGATCCTGAGGTTCTTCGCTATACTTCAAAACCACAAAGTCTGTAGGAATTATGCATTCACCAATCCTTATTAGAACATCCTCTAAAACACCTTCGGGAATTCTTTTTGACCTATCAGCTAGGATAAGAGAGATCCTAGTCGGCTTGAAATCTGTCATCCCAAGTCTCACAGCAACAGAGTATAGTGTCAAGTTGATACCTGAGCCAAGGTCACAAAGAGAGTGAGGAAATCTTTCTGTGAAGATAGAGCAGTCTAGCACGAAACTTCTTGGATCAGGTAACTTCTCCGGAATCCTGCTCTGAATCACGGCACTAAGTTTTTCCGAAACAAAAACTTTCTTCTTCTTTTCTTTCTTACTCTGCGGGGTCTGTTTTAAGAAGATAGCACCCATGTCTCTAGCAAGCAAAGCTCCTTCCTCAGGGCTCACGTCATTTAGGACCATCCTCTTAACACACCGCTTAAGCATAGGTGAATCGTGATCTGCATTATCTAGAGGTATCTCATTAATCACCTTTTCCATCATTGCCTTGCATCGAGGTTCTTCTATCTCCTGTTTAGACTTCCTAGGCTTTGGAAAAGGAACCTTAGGTATGTAGATCTTTTCTGTAGATGGTCGCAGAGTTTCAGGAAAATCAGGTTCTGTCTGTGAGGGGTGTCGATCGCTACAGGGAAGGTGTCGATCAACACTGTGATCTGGTGTCGACAAGGTGGTGTCGATCGCTGTCCATATTGGTCCGTCAAGAGCAGAATCCACGAGAACTGGTGTTAGTGTCGATCGACACCGTGAGATGGTGTCGTGCGACACTTGCTGCAAGTGCATTTTCCTCATCTTCACTTGTTTCCTCCTCCCACACATTATCTTCATCTCTAATCAAAATGGCATTGCATCCTTCTCGTTTCCTCATAAATCCAGTAGTCTGTGCAACCTTAACGTCCAACTTGTTGGTAAAGGTGCTCAAAGCTTCTATCTTGCCATTTAGATCAGTATATAATGCATCCATCTTCCCGTTGAAATCCACTGTCATGTTCTGCTGACCCGCTAGAATCCGTTCTAGCATGGATTTCATCTCAGTATCTGTAGATGGAGGAGGAGGCGACTGGTAAGAAGAATTTCCATAGGTTCTGACGAAACTGATGTTGCCTTTCTGACCATACCCATTGTCGTACCGGTTACCATGTTTGTTACCAAACTTTTGACCCAAATATCCAGCTCCACTGACGTAGTTCACGCCTTCATCTTCATCCGCACTTGGTTCAACTGCCTCAACCTCAGCAGCAAACTTAACAGTCTTCTTGGAAACAAGAAGGTTATGCACAGAATCGAGCTTTGCCTTAACTTCAGCAAGTTGAACCCCATCCATGTTTTGAGCTAGCTTCTTCCTTTCAAAATCAGCAACTTTAGTGCTGTTGCTGGAAGCTAAGTTCTCAATCAGCTTGGTGGCTTGAGCTGGAGACCTTGTATTGTAGTTACCATTGCTAGCAGCATCCAAAGCCATCTGGTACCCCAATCCAATCCTCTGTAGAAAATGCCCAAAAGCTGAAATTTGTCATACCCGTGGTGTGGACAATCTCTCTGATACCCCTTAAAACGCACCCAAGCAGCCTTGAAAGCCTCTGAGATCCCTTGAGAAAAGGTAGAAATCTTTTTCCGCAGCTCCTCGGACCTCGCATCATCATAAAAGTTGTTCAAGAACTCAACCTTTACATCCTTCCAACACGTAAGAGATGCAGGCTTCAACTCCTTGAGCCAGGATAGTGCTTCTCCAGCTAAGGAGTGATGGAAAAGCTTGCAGAGCAGAAAATCTGAAGATACACCATCAGCCTTGTTGCCAGATACCAAGTCTTCAAACTTCTCAATATGATCCATTGGATGCTCATGAGTATGGCCATGGAACGGGTGTTGTCCTACAAGAGTGTAGTACCCAGGCTTCAACTCAAAGATGTTCCTCTAAAATGCAGGAGGACATATAGAAGAGCGGTTTGAATAGAACAGTGCAGGCCTGTTGTATTCTCCAAGTGTACGGTTCTCATCATCTGCTTCAGCATTCAACGCCAACTGTGCATTGTCCGCTGCGGCTTGGTGTCGATCGACACCAGCCTAGTGTCGCTCGACACCAACGGCGACTTGTTCAAGAATTACAGTCCCGTCAGGATTCAGCTTATGCCCTTGTTTATTCCTCACATGGCCATCTTCATTTCTGAAAGTACCCTCAGCATCTTGAATAAGAATCACTGGTGGTGCCATTGCTGCCTTTTTTTTAGCTTTACGAATTCCTCTTTCTAAACCCGCTAATTCTGAATTGTTGAGATCAACTAACTCTTTGTTCTGCTGGCTTCTGGTATTAGGCATAAACCTAAAACACCAAAAAGAAAACAGAAAAGAAAAGCATAAATAACAAAATAAAATAAAAAACTTAGACTAAAATTTTAACCTAAATCTAATGGCAATCAAAATTAAGTCCCCGGCAGCGGCGCCAAAATTTGATCGACTCAAATTTGCCCTGAGCTACTCTCTCAATTAAGAGATCACTGTAGTACTTAGGGATCGAATCCACAGAGACTCAACGATTGCACAATAGATATTTGGTATTAAATTAAGCTAAGCAAGCAGGTTTTAAATCAATAATGAGGAAATGCTAGGCTCAGGGATATTCTTAGGAAATTCAGAATTGCAAATAAATAATTGTCAGGATTTATAAAGCACCGTTCTTGAACTCAAATCACTAATGTAAAATCTACCAGCTTTCGCTGCGATGATAATCTATGTCTAGAACCTTCAATTCCAAATCTCTTTGCAAATTTATAAGTTTCAGACATGCATTTAATTCAGGTTTGATAAGTTCACAAAATCCCTAAACCAAATCTCTTTGCGAATAGGTATTATGCTCATCTAGGTTATTTTTAGGAAATCAGTAATACTTTCGTGTCTACCAATTAACTTAAGATCAGATTCTAGGTTGCTTTCACTACTTTAGAACAAATTAACCACAATCTAGATGAAGAACTCTATTGATTCAATCCTAACAATCTAACAACCTAACAATTCATGAATTCCTTTGAAAACCCTAAACCTAACAAAAATTCTACTCAGACATGGTGAATGAAACAAACATCATGAATAAAGTAGATATCATAAAAGAAAGTAATAGAAGAAGTAAAGGAGTTCTGAATCTTCTCTGAAGGAGGTTTTGATTCTTCTCTACTAGCCCTCTACAAATCTCTCTCTCAAAAATAATAAAGCTTCAGTCCTTAACAAAACCCTAAAAACTCAATATATATGTCTTAACCACGAACTGGGCTTAATTCCAAATAAGGGAAACTTCTGGGCCGAATATGCAAATCTTCTGAACTTCAATTAAGCGTGAAATTCAATTGCCGATAGATATTGGTGTCGATCGACACTAGAAGATGGTGACGCTCGACACTCACACCAAATATGCTCTCCCGGTACGTTCCTTCGGCACATCTTCTCCAAATGCTCCCAAATGCTCCCAAAAAGCTCCAATCCATGCCAAATAGCTCCTAATCCTGAAATGACTGCAAAAGACTCGAAAAGACTATAAAAGCTCTATAAATAAGACTTATATCATGGCCAAAAACCCGTAAAAACCATGATATATCAACTCCCCCAGACTTAGCCTTTGCTTGCCCTCAAGCAAAACAGAAACTTAACCTGTGAAAGAAGTTTGAAAACGCGGGAACTCACTCAACTGCAGGAAACTCTTCTTTGCACTCTTCATCGCCTTGACTCTAGAACTTACTTTATGTACTTTGCCTATGAGAAGCATCAACATTCCTTACTCTAATCCCACAATCCTCAGGAATCTCCAGTCTCTCCATTGTCATCTCTTTACATAATTTAAAACAAGTAAAGATGAATTCTTACCGAGGGAATATCGATCAATGGCATATGGACTCTTCTCAAACCAAGACATTCTTCGTATGATTTCACTTCTTCTCCCTTTTCTCACTTCTAAGGTAATCGACATCTCCCTAGTCTTCTAGGGTATCATTTTATTTTTTCAACGATTCCTTTTTCTTCTTTCTCTTTTCTTTTTCTTTCTTTTCTGTTTTTTTATACCTCTTTTTTTTTTTCTTATTCGGGTATCCATGAGATCCGAAGTATGCACGGGTTTACGCGACATCCCTCATATCACTTCTACCTATAGCCTTTTCCACAGATCTTTTAAAGGCTGAAGGGAAGAGAGAAGGAAGTAATCATACTTTGAAGAAGTGCAGTGTCTTGTGCGGCTCGAAGAAGAAGTCTAGTCCAATGTATTCCAACTCCCAAGGTAAGAGACTAAGTCCTATTAAGTCTTGATAAAAGTAGAGACAACGTTAGATCAACTGGATATCCAATGAATAAGGGCTTTCAGGATTGTTGATACAGCTCATAGTCATTCCAAACTTCGGTTCTGAGATCAAGCATAATCAAGAGTCATAAGAGTGTTAATCCAAATCATAGAAACCGTTGGACTTAGTTCATTGTTCCCTACAAAAAGTTTTGACTCAATAAAACAAAAATTTTTTTGGACGGACTCGATAAAACTCGAAAAGAATAAACAATGTTAGTAACTACCTCCCCCAGACTTAAACAACACTGTCCCTAGTGTTGCCAAGCCTAAGATTGGCGAATAAAAGAAAACAAAACTAAGATAAATGCAAAAGAAATAGAAAAACTCACATGTGGGTTGCCTCCCACTTAGCGCTTGTTTTCAGTCATTAGCTTGACTTTGTCTGGGATCATACATTTGGTGGGTCGGGAAGCGGCAGTAAATGCCTTCGAGAATAGTGTCTCATCATCCAAGGTGGTGTATAAGCATTAGGTGTATGAGATCGACAAAGTACACGAGGAGCACCAGCAGGACAAGAGCTAGGTATGGGTGGGACACTTCTTTTACCTGCACCATCATCAAAAGAACCAACAAGCGCTCTACGATAATCTCGTGGCTTGGTTAACTGCAAAACAGTCTTTGTACCTTTGGAATTCTTATTGATGATATGAGAAGGTTTGGGTAAAGAAGTTGCGTACCTTTGCTTTTCTCGAGGTCTCTAGAGTATGGGTGGTGAAGCTTTCCGATTCAGAACAGGGCTCAAGCTTGCAGCAGTAAGATCAACCCGAAAACCATTCGTTTTTGACAAGTTTGGACTATCGTGACGAGGGGTGTCGATCGACACACTGGTTGTGTCGAGCGACACTGAGCTTGCTGCTCGTATTTCTGCACTTTTTTTGCAATTCGTCTCAGCGATCCTCATCTCTAGCACAAAAACGTCATCCTCCAGCATCTTATCAGTAGCTAGACCATCGCTATGGTCCGTAGTTCTAAATAGATGTTCACTAGCAATAATGTCTTCTGAATACTCTACGACTGCCTTGTCATCCATGCCTTCCTCTACAGAAAAAGTCTGGCCATCATTAGTAGGTGCTCTTCTTAACTTGTCCATGTCAAAGTTCATAACCAAATCACCCACATGCAGTCCAATCGTTCCCTTCTGAACATCTATAAGAGCACCAACGGTAGCCAAGAAAGATCTCCCAAGGATAAGAGGATCCTGAGGTTCTTCGTTATACTTCAAAACCACAAAGTCTGTAGGAATTATGCATTCACCAATCCTTATTAGAACATCCTCTAAAACACCTTCGGGAATTCTTTTTGACCTATCAGCTAGGATAAGAGAGATCCTAGTCGGCTTGAAATCTGTCATCCCAAGTCTCACAGCAACAGAGTATGGTATCAAGTTGATACCTGAGCCAAAATCACAAAGAGAGTGAGGAAATCTTTCTGTGAAGATAGAGCAGTCTAGCACGAAACTTCTTGGATCAGGTAACTTCTCCGGAATCCTGCTTTGAATCACGGCACTAAGTTTTTCCGAAACAAAAACTTTCTTCTTCTTTTCTTTCTTACTCTGCGGGGTCTGTTTTAAGAAGATAGCACCCATGTCTCTAGCCAGCAAAGCTCCTTCCTCAGGGCTCACGTCATTTAGGACCATCCTCTTAATACACCGCTTAAGCATAGGTGAATCGTGATCTGCATTATCTAGAGGTATCTCATTAATCACCTTTTCCATCATTGCCTTGCATCGAGGTTCTTCTATCTCCTGTTTAGACTTCCTAGGCTTTGGAAAAGGAACCTTAGGTATGTAGATCTTTTCTGTAGATGGTCGCAGAGTTTCAGGAAAATCTGGTTCTGTCTGTGAGGGGTGTCGATCGCTACAGGGAAGGTGTCGATCAACACTGTGATCTGGTGTCGACAAGGTGGTGTCGATCGCTGTCCATATTGGTCCGTCAAGAGCAGAATCCACGAGAACTGGTGTTAGTGTCGATCGACACCGTGAGATGGTGTCGTGCGACACTTTCTGCAAGTGCAGTTTCCTCATCTTCACTTGTTTCCTCCTTCCACACATGATCTCCATCTCTAATCAAAATGGCATTGCATCCTTCTCGTTTCCTCATAAATCCAGTAGTCTGTGCAACCTTAACGTCCAACTTGTTGGTAAAGGTGCTCAAAGCTTCTATCTTGCCATTTAGATCAGTATATAATGCATCCATCTTCCCGTTGAAATCCACTGTCATGTTCTGCTGACCCGCTAGAATCCGTTCTAGCATGGATTTCATCTCAGTATCTGTAGATGGAGGAGGAGGCGACTGGTAAGAAGAATTTCCATAGGTTCTAACGAAACTGATGTTGCCTTTCTGACCATACCCATTGTCGTACCGGTTACCATGTTTGTTACCAAACTTTTGACCCAAATATCCAGCTCCACTGACGTAGTTCACGCCTTCATCTTCATCCGCACTTTGTTCAATTGCCTCAACCTCAGCAGGAAACTTAACAGTCTTCTTGGAAACAAGAAGGTTATGCACAGAATCGAGCTTTGCCTTAACTTCAGCAAGTTGAACCCCATCCATGTTTTGAGCTAGCTTCTTCCTCTCAAAATCAGCAACTTTAGTGCTGTTGCTGGAAGCTAAGTTCTCGATCGGCTTGGTGGCTTGAGCTGGAGACCTTGTATTGTAGTTACCGTTGCTAGCAGCATCCAAAGCCATCTGGTACCTCCAATCCAATCCTCTGTAGAAAATGCCCAAAAGCTGAAATTTGTCATACCCGTGGTGTGGACAATCTCGCTGATAACCCTTAAAACGCACCCAAGCAGCCTTGAAAGCCTCTGAGATCCCTTGAGAAAAGGTAGAAATCTTTTTCCGCAGCTCCTCGGACCTCGCATCATCATAAAAGTTGTTCAAGAACTCAACCTTTACATCCTTCCAACACGTAAGAGATGCAGGCTTCAACTCCTTGAGCCAGGATAGTGCTTCTCCAGCTAAGGAGTGATGGAAAAGCTTGCAGAGCAGAAAATCTGAAGATACACCATCAGCTTTGTTGCCAGATACCAAGTCTTCAAACTTCTCAATATGATCCATTGGATGCTCATGAGTATGGCCATGGAACGGGTGTTGTCCTACAAGAGTGTAGTACCCAGGCTTCAACTCAAAGATGTTCCTCTAAAATGCAGGACATATAGAAGAGCGGTTTGAATAGAACAGTGCAGGCCTGTTGTATTCACCAAGTGTACGGTTCTCATCATCTGCTTCAGCATTCAACGCCAACTGTGCATTGTCCGCTGCGGCTTGGTGTCGATCGACACCAGCCTGGTGTCGCTCGACACCAACGGCGACTTGTTCAAGAATTACAGTCCCGTCAGGATTCAGCTTATGCCCTTGTTTATTCCTCACATGGCCATCTTCATTTCTGAAAGTACCCTCAGCATCTTGAATAAGAATCACTGGTGGTGCCATTGCTGCCTTTTTCTTAGCTTTGCGAATTCCTCATTCTAAACCCGCTAATTCTGAATTGTTGAGATCAACTAACTCTTTGTTCTGCTGGCTTCTGGTATTAGGCATAAACCTAAAACACCAAAAAGAAAAGAGAAAAGAAAAGCATAAATAACAAAATAAAATAAAAAACTTAGACTAAAATTTTAACCTAAATCTAATGGCAATCAAACTTAAGTCCCCGGCAGCGGCGCCAAAATTTGATCGGCTCAAATTTGCCCTGAGCTACTCTCTCAATTAAGAGATCACTGTAGTACTTAGGGATCGAATCCACAGAGACTCAACGATTGCACAATAGATATTTGGTATTAAATTAAGCTAAGCAAGCAGGTTTTAAATCAATAATGAGGAAATGCTAGGCTCAGGGATATTCTTAGGAAATTCAGAATTGCAAATAAATAATTGTCAGGATTTATAAAGCACCGTTCTTGAACTCAAATCACTAATGTAAAATCTACCAGCTTTCGCTGCGATGATAATCTATGTCTAGAACCTTCAATTCCAAATCTCTTTGCAAATTTATAAGTTTCAGACATGCATTTAATTCAGGTTTGATAAGTTCATAAAATCCCTAAACCAAATCTCTTTGCGAATAGGTATTATGCTCATCTAGGTTATTTTTAGGAAATCAGTAATACTTTCGTGTCTACCAATTAACTTAAGATCAGATTCTAGGTTGCTTTCACTACTCTAGAACAAATTAACCACAATCTTGATGAAGAACTCTATTGATTCAATCCTAAAAATCTAACAACCTAACAATTCATGAATTCCTTAGAAAACCCTAAACCTAACAAAAATTCTACTCAGACATGGTGAATGAAACAAACATCATGAATAAAGTAGATATCATAAAAGAAAGTAATAGAAGAAGTAAAGGAATTCTGAATCTTCTCTGAAGGAGGTTTTGATTCTTCTCTACTAGCCCTCTACAAATCTCTCTCTCAAAAATAATAAAGCTTCAGTCCTTAACAAAACCCTAAAAACTCAATATATATGTCTTAACCACGAACTGGGCTTAATTCCAAATAAGGGAAACTTCTGGGCCGAATATGCAAATCTTCTGAACTTCAATTAAGCGTGAAATTCAATTGCCGTCAGATATTGGTGTCGATCGACACCAGAAGCAGGTGACGCTCGACACTCACACCAAATATGCTCTCCCGGTACGTTCCTTCGGCACATCTTCTCCAAATGCTCCCAAATGCTCCAAAAAGCTCCAATCCATGCCAAATAGCTCCTAATCCTGAAATGACTGCAAAAGACTCGAAAACACTATAAAAGCTCTATAAATAAGACTTATATCATGGCCAAAAACCCGTAAAAACCATGATATATCACATTACAGAAAATCTCGCCTCGTCGCAAGCTACGTGTACTCTTTCATCTTCCCAATCTGATTTTGTGCTTGATAAACTAACAAATTTTGAACCGGAGCAACCGAGTAGCATTGTTTCCTTTTCATAGGTTCATGAAAAAGCATTGCTAGGAAAAACGCAAAGGAGTTTGTCATTGAGGCGTGAAGTGGAACCGCCATCTAACTTTGAGCCAAAACAAGTTCCTATGTCATTTCCTTGTGACTACCCAAGAAAGCACTGTAAGGAAATGGAATTGGTTAGGACTAGTTCTAATTTGTGTGTGTTGATTTCTGCTCAAAAGGAAAAACGTTTTGGTTTGGAAAATGTGAAAGAATTTTTTGTTTCAAAATCTGTTTTTGACAAAATAATTCCAAATTTTGAGACATTCACGCTTGAAAAGTTCTTTAGGCCAAAAAGTTTGATGTTTGATGAGTTTTGTGAATTTAGTTCTTTAGGCCAAAAGGTCTTTGTGTAGCAATGCGTCTGAGTTGCTTAGTACTAAAACTGAATGTGCTTCATTTCACACTTGCCATGATTTGAAATACTTGCTTAAAGACGTGTTGTGTGGCTTAATTACACCAACAAAACCTTGTAAATCGAACTTGAATGATCATGTGTTTGATAAATGCTTCCCTAAGTTTACAAAGGTTGATTCATTCACTAGCAAATGTTTGCTTACTCTAAAAGTTGTTAAAGATTTTTGGTGTTCTAATCACATACTTATTTGTGACAAAGAGTTTGATTTTCTTAAGA
Source organism: Capsella bursa-pastoris (assembly GCA_036452645.1). NCBI lineage: Eukaryota > Viridiplantae > Streptophyta > Magnoliopsida > Brassicales > Brassicaceae > Capsella > Capsella bursa-pastoris. The sequence continues at coordinate 9,778,195 of CP144192.1, forward strand.
GATTGTTTATCTATTCCTATCGCACATTTGATGTGGTTTCTCTAGTCCTTGTGAAAACTAAAGTAAGCCAGGTTAAGGATTCAAAGTCAAGGATGATTAAAGATTTTGCTAATGAAATCGATTATGGACCAATGGAAGAGATGAACCAAGAAGATCTTGTTTTCTCACGGTTTAAATCATCAACCAAAGATCATGGAAAAGTAGCCAAAGCTGATTCAATGTTCATAAAGGAGCTACCGGATTTAGAAACTTTCTCATATAAATTCTTTCTAAGGACGAGAATTAAAGTGTCTTCGACGCATTCCAAGAAACTCATGGCTTATTTCAGGATGATCTTCGAAGTTGGAGAACAATTATCGATTTACTTGAGGAAGGAAAGATTCCTGGCCGAGCGGAGTAGCAAGTTCAAGCCAAGGATCGATGGACCATTCACCATCACAAAACGGATCAATGATATTTTCTATCACATTGATCTTAGAGGTAAGTACAATATAAGATCGAGCTTCAAAGTTTCTAATCTATCTCCTTTTCTTGCAGATGAAACGGATTTGAGGACAAATCATTTTCAAAACGGAGGGCATGATATGACTATCGCCGACCAAAACCTGAAGCTCGTAGCCGAGGAACAATCCCTAGAAGAGAAGCAGCTCGTAGCCAGGGAGCAGCTCGTACCCAAGGAGAATCTCATACCCGAGGATGAGCTTGTAGCTGAGGAAGTGCTTATAAAGAAGCTAATCAAACCACCATGGTTCTAGTTCAAATCTCCACAATGATCATCACGGTTCAAGGGGTTCGGTAAAGGGATAAGTGTTGCTTATGCACTCTTTTTCCCTTGTCAAGTTTTGTCCCATTGGGTTTTCTTGACAAGGTTTTTAATGAGGCCTAAGTAACACTTTCTAAGCCTTTTATCAAACCCAAATTCGTGGGTCCAAGGCCCAACACTTTGCCTTGGCCCATTTTCTATCTTTTCTCTTCATTCTTGCATTTAATGTTTTTATTATTTCCAAGACTTGGTCAAGACTTGGTGCATGGACTTGCATGAGTGTATTTCCAAGACACTTGTGTATTTCCAAGACACTTCTCTCTCATTCCCTTCTACTATATAATCCCCCTCTACCTCTCATTTGTAACCCATCTATTTTTTTTTATCAAAATCTCTTTCAAGTTAGATCACTCTCTCTTGTTCTTTCTTTGGTGTGTAATATCCTTAGTGAAGTCCAAGTTCGGCAAATCAAAGGCTCTTCCGCATCCTTTGTGCGACCATTCGCTCCACATCCTTTGATCTAAGTGATCCCCCGATCCCTTAGGTGAAAAGCCTATCCTTCCCTCAACTTCAAGAGTATCGATTCTAGGAGGATCGTATTAAATAAAAACTTTGGATAATACCACTTTTCATTTAAATATAAAAATATGAAAATATTTCTACTTTAACAATAGGAAATGATCCAGAAGATGCAGAATCTGACTCTTTTTCAAACTCTCCAAGCTATTCGTAATTGGTTGAGATACATCTTGTAAAGAAAATAGTATAGGGAATTATGACAATTTTTTGAAAACTAAATATCAATTAAATTGAATTCATGTAAATATACCTTTCATATGACAACAAGTCCTCACAGTTAAGTAAAATATGTCGATATGCTACAAAAATTCCTACAAAATATTTTCTTTCCAATTTCTTACGAACGAATTCCCTTCGATATATCTACTGATTTCCTACGATATTTCCTTCCACCTCTACGTTGAAGGTATTTCGTAGGAAAATTTCCTACCAAATTCTCTCCGCGTTTTTTCCTTCCACTTTCCTTTTCGTTTCCTTCACAGTTTCCTACAAAACTATTATTTAAAAGAAATTGGTAGGAAATATTCCTTCCACTTTCTCACACCTTTTTTTGTAGTAAAATCTTCCTACCATTTATTTTTGATAACCCTATATTTTTATACTCTTAAGCATATGTTTTGTGCAATATTTGCATGTCTATATCTCTACTTCTTAGGATTTCTACTCTCTTTCCATATATTTCGCATCTAGGATCTTTAGCATAGGGATTTGCATATCATCTGCATTTTAGAGCAAAAACAGGCACACTCGGACACTACGAAGCACGGACCCGATCGGCTGTGTCCAGCCCGACCAAGCAAGCACGATCAAGCACCCGGACTCATAGGAGGAAACTGAACACGGACGAGCCGAGAGAGGACCCGATCGAGTCCAACATGCACCCGACCGAGCTCACCTCAAACCGACTTTGTAATTTGTCTTTTTCTGTTTTAGGGCTTCCTGCCCTTAGTATAAATAGACCCCTTGGGTCATTAAGCTGAAAAAGCGATTTTTATTAGGGTTTTTTCTCTGTAGCCACCAATCATTTCAAAAAACTTGTAATCTTTATATCTTTTGGAGTTGTTTCTTTATAATATCTTGCTCCTTAGATCATTATCTATCTAGTTATGCAAGATTCAAGGATTTTTGGGTTTGTGTTCTTCATGATGAACTCCAGATCTGAGTAGTTTTCTGGGTTTTTAGAGGATGGGTTAGGTGATGAGGAATCTTAGTTTCTAGGGATGCTTAAGTATTGATTTAGATAGATACCTTCTGGATTAGGAGATCTTAATGCTATCTTAGCATTAACAATGTGGGATTAGATCTTAGACATTCCAGCACTCAAAAGGTGTTCAAATGGAATGTCTGATCAACTAATACCAGAGATCTGTTTGCTTGCCCAAGAGATTGGTTGTAAGGAGTAGATTGACATTAATGAGCTTGTTCTTTATTCTCCGGCTCTGTTTATACAGGAATTTATTGTTTATTTTGCAACAAGATTTGTGATTATCACATCGGTTAGAAATGTGACTTGTGTCCACCGCGACGGAGGCTGGCTACGTCTACATCAATTCGTCTTACAACAATTCGTATGGCTTGTGTCTTGGCTTTTTCCGGGATTACTTTTATGTTTCGTTCTTTAGCTTTGGTTACCTTGTGTTTGGAAGCTTTGATTCTAATCCTTAGATCTGGGTGTGTAATTCTTTGCTCCTTTACTTAAAAGGTTTATTTTGATCTTCTAGCTTATTGGATTTTAATCAGTTAAGATCGGAGTGAAGTTACAGAGCGAACTAGCGTGCGTTTGGTACGGTGGGTTTTCTTTGAAGTGATCAGAGTTAGTATGTGATCGTTTCGTCGACACATGGCATGGTGGCTCAGCTATTTCAATTTTGGTTATTTATTTGATTAACTATGTAAATCACATGTTGCCGCTATATATTATAAGTTATTTGATAAAGTCATAGTTATCTTGATAAATTATTTATAGTTAATAATATGTTATTCGATAAACTCATAATTATCTAGTTAAATTATTTATTATATGACTGATATTAATTAACTTATATATTAATATGTTAATTTATTATGATATTTTATCTGATCCTTAGTTTATACATAAGAAATATATAAATGATGTATAAAAGTTATTCTAAAATTTATGGATATCTATTTTGTTATTTGATATATAATTTATTATCCATATGTTACCGCATTCGTTACTGTTTTAAAGTCATCTATCTCCCTAACCTTCACCGCTTAGCAGTAACCTTCTAAATATGCGACATGCTCAAAGTTTCCTTACGCGTCCATCTTCCACTCTCCTCGGATCAATTTACTACCATCGCCATAGCTTAACTGCAACATATATCAAGTAAGATTTTTTGTAGACGACAGTCATCATTGTTATCGAGTAACAATTCATTACTATTGATTACCCAAAGATTGAGGTATAATAGATGATTGAATAATTAAGAAATCAGCTCTACTTATTTTGTTATTAGTTCTCTCTCTTCAAAGATAATTAATGATAAAAATATTCTTTATGTGCGCTAATGATTCAGTTGCAACTGTAGATAGTTAACTATTTTATTAACATGATATATATTATCTTATGTCGATATAACTTTAGATAACATGGCTTTATAAAACTATAGTATTGATACATACTAGGTCATGTCCCGCGCATATGCGCAGGTTGTTGTATATTTATTTAATTAATTTTAATTTATTTATTACTTATAAAAAATAGATTAAATAAATTTCAATGCTTATGACATTTTTACATTTTATTTATTTAAATCATACAATAGAAGCATACATTCATATCTTTTGAATTTATTCGTTGATTAATTGTTCAATTTTGATAGTAATTTTCTTTAGTACTTTTAAGTATTTTTTGATAAAAAAATAATATTGTTAATGATAAAAATAGGAATGATATTGGGAGAATTTAAAAAATACCCCTTTAAAAATACCACTTTTTAAATTTACCCCCTTTTCAAATTTTATCAAAACAACCACTAAAAATGTTGAAATTTATCCAAATATGTGTGTAAACTTATAAATATACACACAAATTACCTTTATTTGTGTATAAAATTTTATTTATTTCAATGTCTTACAAATTGGTTTGAATATAACAAAAAATTATTTTGTTAAAATAATTACATACTTTGAAAATAAAATAAATATACATGAATATGTGAGAAAGAAAAAAACATCTAAAGTAAAACAATGAAGATGGTTTATTTAGCTTGTTTTTCTTATGGTGCGATGGTCAGAAATCAATATTTTTGAATCCCATCGATAAAGTAATTTCTTTATAGCCATAAAATATTATTATACATATGTATTATACATTTAATAGTATAAAAATAGTGAAAAATGAAGAAGTACATAAAATAAAGAAGAAATATAACTGAAAACAAAAGTTTTAACCAAATATATAATCAAGCTCTTACAATGATATTTTAATTGAGCTTTCAACCCATGCAAGAACATTAAAAATTAAACAAAGAAAATATCGAGAATATCAGATATGGTGGAGGAGGATGTAAAAATGAGTATTTATAGGATAAAATATGATGTAAGTTACAATTCTAAAATAATTAAATTAGAGGAGTTATAATTATATTTTATAGTGTGTTAATTGATATTGAATGGAGGAAACAAATAGTCAATTGAAAGGTTATATAATTTAAGTTACAATTTAATATTAAAGTGTGGATTTCAAGTATGAATTAAAGTATATGAGTAAATGTGTTAGATATTTGGTTTAATTAAAAATAAATATTATAATTAAAAAATAAATGCTAAATGGACCAATAAGGAGAGAGTGAAACCTTAAAAATTCCCAAGAAATAATTTTATTTTTAATATCTTTTTATATTCCTCTTAATTTAAGTTATATTTCTAGATTTAATTATATTTTTTCATCCTTGTAGTATATATAATAGATAGAAAATAGAATATCAAATTGTTTTTTAGATAGGAAATCAAGTATAAAATTCAAAGTTAAAACAAATTATAATGTTCTTTGTATTATTACATGTTGAATCACAAACTAAATATAAGGATCATTATTCTTAAAAGAATGTCTTACAAATTGGTTTGATAATTATATAACAAAAAGTTTATTTTGTTAAAAAATTACATACTTTTGAAAATAAAAGAAATATACATGAAGATGTCAGAAAGAAACAAACATCCTGAGTAAAAGAATGAAGATGGTTTCTTTAGCTTGATTATCTTATGGTGCAATAGCCGGAAATTAATATTTTTGAATCTCATCAATAAAATAATTTCTTATAACCATAAAATATTATTATATATATGTATTACATTTAAAAATATTAAAACAATGAAGAAATGAAGAAATACATAAAAACAAAAAATAAATAAAATTGAAAACAAAAATTTAAACCAAAAATTTAATCAAACTCTTACAATGACATTTTAATTGAGTTTTCATCCCATGCAAGAAAATTAAAAAATAAAACAAATAAAATATTGAGGGTATCAGATAAGGTGGAGGAATATGTAAGAATGACTATTAATAGGATAAGAAATTATGTAAGTTAAATTTTTAAAATAATGAAAGTATATGAGTCATAATTATAATTTATAGTGTGTTTAATAGAAATTCAATAAAGAAAATTAATAGTCTTTGAAAATTTATATAGTTTTCAGTTACATTTTAGTAGTAAAGTGTGGATTTCAAATATGAACTAAAGTATATGATTAAATGTGTTAGATATTTGGTTTAATTAAAAATAAATATTATAATTAAAAATAAATGCTAAATGGACCAATAAGGAGAGAGTGAAACCTTAAAAAATTCCCAAAGAATAATTTTATTTTTTAATTTGTTTTTATATTCCTCTTAATTTAAGCTATATCTCTAGGTTTAATTATATTTTTCATCGTTGTAGTATATATAATAGATAGAAAATTGAATATCAAATTGTTTTTTATATAGGAAATCAAGTATAAAATTCAAAGTTAACAAAAATTATAATGTTGTTTATATTATTACATGTTGAATCACAAACTAAATATAAGGATCATTATTCTTAATAGAATGTCTTACAAATTGGTTTGATAATTATATAACAAAAAGTTTATTTTGTTAAAAAATTACATACTTTTGAAATTTAAATAAATATACATGAATATGTGAGGAGGAAACAAACAGCCAAAGTAAAATAATGAAGATGGTTTCTTTAGCTTGATTTTCTTATAACCATAAAATATTATTATACATATGTATTACATTTAAAAATATAAAAAACAATGAAGACATAAAGAAATACATAAAAACAAAAAATAAATAAAATTGAAAACAAAAGTTTAAACTAAATAATTAATCAAACTCTTACAATGATATTTTAAATGAGTTTTCACCCCATGCAAGAACTTTAAAAAAAAAACAAAGAGAATAATGAAGATATGAGATATGGTAGAGAAGGATGTGAGAATGGCTATTTATATGATAAGAAGTGATGTAAGTTACATTTTTAAAATAATTAAATTAGAGGAGTTATAATTATAATTTATAGTGTGTTTAATTGGAATTCAATAAAGAAAACCAATAGTCTTTGGAAATTTATATAATTTTCAGTTTCATTTTAGTAGTAAAGTGTGAATTTAAAGTATGAATTAATGTATATGATTAAATGTGTTTTTTTGGTTTAATTAAAAATAAATATTATATTTTAAAAAATAAATACAAAATGGACCAATAAAGAGAGTGAAACCTTACTTTTATATATATGATTTTAAATAATTTTCTACCAATAAGCCTTATAAATTTTTTTGAATGATATATGATTAAGTCCTTTCATTTTCTTTGCCATTTGATTATAACTTATAGTGTAATTAAATTTTGTATTGAATTGTCATAAACATTTATTTATTAATTTTTTTTTTTGAATGATATATGATTAATTCCTTTCATTTTCTTTGTCATTTGATTATAACTTATAGTGTAATTAAATTTTGTATTGAATGATTGTCATAAACATTATTTATTTATTTTTATAAAAAAAAAATAAAGCTTTAAATATTTTTTCACCAATAAGGAGAGAGTGGAACCTTACTTTTATATATATGATTTTTCATCTATTGTTGAGAGTGACTTCATCACCAAAAATAATAAAGAAGCTATAACATTTGTAGTTATTTATTTGATTTAACTATGTAAATCATATATTACCGCTATACATTATAAGTTATTTGATAAACTCATAAATTTAATCATATGTTACCACTATAAATTATAAGTTATTTGATAAACTCATAATTATCTAGTTAAACTACTTATTATACATAAAAAATTATAATTATCAAGGAACTTATATATTAACATGTTAATTTATTATGATATTTTATCTGTTATCGTTAGTTTATAGATAAGAAACATATAAATAATGTATAAAAGTTATTCTAAACCTTAAAGATATTTATTTTGTTATGTGCTAAAATATTTATTATCTATAGTAGACACATAATTAAGGGTTAGTTAAAACTATAGCTATGGTAGACTTCAAAACAAAAAGTTGGGTATCACTAATTTGAAAATTAGTTCTCTCACTTGATGTTAGAAAAAGACAAAAGTAACCCTATACAGTTTTAGATGGTTAAATGAAATGATTCTGCTTTCTATCTGTATTGGCAAAGACACGCACAACTCGAGCATTAAATGATGTCGACGATATCTTCGAGGATTATGTATTTATTATTAGGTAAAAGAGGCGAGTTATTTAGTCGATAACTCCAGATAACAATTAGTATGTATACTAAGATAACAAGTCTAATTTTATAAATTAAAAAATTGGTAGTAAATACTACAAGGTACTCACTAACTACACACTTGACCTTCCAAAATAGTATGTAGACATAAACATAACATTGTGGATAGTAGATAACAAAAGCATTAGAGGATTATGTATTTATTATTAGGTAAAAGAGGCGAGTTATGTGATCATGATCATTAGAGGATTGGCACTAGTGACATCTTTTAATGAGAAATGCAATGTAACCGAATGTACTTTAAGTCCTAGTTATGGCTAATTTTACATAGTAAAAATTATCTTAGGTTGATAACCAAACACGTACTTTAAGTCATAACCACTATTTTATCAACCCAAACCGAAATATAATTTCGTTGAGGTACAAAATCTAAAACCTAACCACTATTTTGTCAACCCAAACCAAAATTATAATTTCATTTAATTACAAAAACTAAACCCTAACCACTATTTTGTCAACCCTAACCACTATTTTGTCAACCCTAACCACTATTTTGTCAACCCAAACCAAAATATAATTTCGTTTAATTACAAAATCTAAAGCCTAACCACTATTTCATAAACACAAACAAAAATGTTATAAAATCTAAAGCCTAATAACTCTTTTATAAACTCAAACCGATATATATTTCCATGAATTCGATAAGACTGTTCATCAGTGATTAAAAGCATTCGATAACTTTTTTTAAAACATGTTAAATAATATGTTATCACGGTAAGTTACATATTATCCGTTAAATTGAGTATTTATATAAACCGGTAATATAAATATTTTATACAAGTACGTAAATATATATGTTTGATAAAACTGTATAAAACTCATAAATAACGAAATAATAAGAAATAAACTGAATGAAACACACATTGTGTACTAATTTGGTTATCCGGTAACACGTATTAAATCAGCTAACCTCGGCGTTATCAGTTGCGTCAACCACTTCATCTTTATCATGGCCCACACCACGTTCTTTTGTTCCAAAAAATTTCATTGTAGCAAGTGTGTAGGGTTAAAATCGTCCCAAAAAAATCTACCTAATTAAAAAAAAGATCAATAACATTTACTTAATAAAATGGTCAACTGAAGGTATGACTTACAATTTCCCTAAAATAAGCATGGTAGTATATAAGGTAACTAATATTAATAATAATAATCATATATATGTAAGTAAGGTTCTACTCTCTCCTTATCGGTGGAAAAATATTTAAGACTTTAATTTTTAAAAAAATAAATAAATAAATAAATGTTTATGACAATCATTCAATACAAAATTTAATTACACTATAAGTTATAATCAAATGGCAACGATAATGAAAGGACTTAATCATATATCATTCAACAAAATAAATAAAAGTTTATGACAATCATTCAATACAAAATTTAATTACACTATAAGTTATAATCAAATGGCAAAGAAAATGAAAGGACTTAATCATATATCATTCAACAAATTTTATAAGACTTATTGGTGGAAAATTATTTAAAATCATATATATAAAAGTAAGTTTTCACTCTCTTTATTGGTCCATTTTGTATTTATTTTTTAAAATTTAATATTTATTTTTAATTAAACCAAAAAACACATTTAATCATATACATTAATTCATACTTTAAATTCACACTTTACTACTAAAATGAAACTGAAAATTATATTTCCAAAGACTATTAATTTTCTTTATTGAATTCCAATTAAACACACTATAAATTATAATTATAACTCCTCTAATTTAATTATTTTAAAAATGTAACTTACATCACTTTTTATCATATAAATAGCCATTCTCACATCCTTCTCTACCATATCTCATATCTTCATTATTGTCTTTGATTTTTTTAAAGTTCTTGCATCAGGTGAAAAAACATTTAAAATATCATTGTAAGAGTTTGATTAATTATTTAGTTTAAACTTTTGTTTTCAATTTTATTTATTTTATGTTTTTATGTATTTCTTTATGTCTTCATTGTTTTTTATATTTTTAAATGTAATACATATGTATAATAATATTTTATGGTTATAAGAAAATCAAGCTAAATAAACCATTTTCATTATTTTACTTTGGATGTTTGTTTCTTTCTCACATATTCATGTATATTTATTTTAATTTCAAAAATATGTAATTTTTTTAACAAAATAAACTTTTTGTTATATAATTATCAAACCAATTTGTAAGACATTCTTTTAAGAATAATGATCCTTATATTTAGTTTGTGATTCAACATGTAATAATATAAACAACATTATAATCCCACACCGTCACTCCCTGCCCCCTCTTAGCCAGCACATTCCGCCACCACAAATGTGCATCACTGGCAAAGTAGTGGGCCGCCAAGTCCACACGATACGCCTCCGGGCACCTCATCGACTGAAAGTACCGCTCCAATCGCACCCGCCATTCATCCGCTACAGCCGGGTCGGAACGTCCGAAAAACAAGGACATCCCGAACCGCTGTAGCTGCTCAAACATCCGCAGGAAGTACCTACCCCCTCGGGCTGTACAACCCCAGCAGCGGGCTGCACACCCGGCCCAACGGGCTGCACACCAGGCCCAACAGGAGCCTGCACCTCAGGCCCAACAGGAGCCAGCACACCAGGCCCAACAGGAGCCTGCACCCTAGGCCCAACAGGAGCCTGCACACCAGGCCCAACAGGAGCCTGCACCCCAGGCCCAACAGGAGCCTGCACCGGCGGTACCGCACCTGGTAACCGCTCCAAGAGCTGCGTCAATAAATCCGCAAGCCGCTCATTCTGACCCTGGGCTCCACCTGCTGCAACACCCCCAACCGGGTTTCCAACAACACTAGTATCGTTCCCGGACGAACCGGCACCCACGGCACTCACATTCTCACCACCCACGGGTCCCTCCTGATGCGAGTGGGACTCACTGACAAGATCGGCCATAGCACTCCGGTTCACACTCGCGTCGCTACCGGAGACAACACCACGTCCCCTACCGCTACCACGCCCACGACCACGACCACGACCTTGACCGACAGCTCCACCTCTAACCATCTGCATCACAACAGAAGGCTAAGAACACCAAACAAAACATCAAGCCACACAACTTACCTTGGAATCTCATTGAAGGCTCGAGAGGATGATATAGGTCTCCATGCTCACACAATTGATTAAAAACACAAATCAATCAGCATGCAATCCACATCATCACTTCTCATCAATGAAATTCACACATCACATCACAATTTTTACCAATTACATGTCGTCCTAGAACCGTAAATGCTCTGATACCAAATTGAAAGAACCCATCCCATTTTTTTTTAACATGCAAACCGGATTAACCCAATTAATTCAAACCAGCTAAACCGGCCATAATAATTTAAATCAATTAAACCAAGCAATATTAACCAGCGGAAGACTTAACCAAAAATCCAATAAAACAATTCTATTAAACCAACAAGTTCAACCAAACATTATTCCAAAACATGATCATCCTAACATGTTTCTAAATTCCATTCTAACACCCTAACAAATCCAACAATAATCTAAACACCAATGAGCGCCTAGATCATCCTCCTCTCCTCGCCATGATTCCACGGATCACACTTTACTTTTACCTGCATCAAAGAAAGAGATGCATAAGTATTTCATAAATACTTAGTGAGGCAATCCTCCCACCACTGGCTATACACACAAGCACATTCAACCATTATCCAAGGAAAGAAACCAAACAACCAATAAAAGATAAACCAGAATCGCTTCTGACTATCAGTGTCGATCGACACCCACCACTGGTGTCGATCGACACTCGCTGTCGACCCTCGCGGTCGACACCGGGCTCGACACTCCAATCGCGAGTCGTAGCTATCCTCGCGGGACAAAACATTGGTGTCGAGCGACACCCACCACTGGTGTCGATCGACACCGACGCTCTGCAGTCGCTCCAACTAACGTTTCTCACTGGATCTCTTCTCCAAATCACCTCCATGATATGAGCGAGTCTCCAAGGGTTTCCACAGACATCATTCAACATATAAACAGCCAAACAAGCAAAGAAATCAATCAAAACAATCATCAAACACCCAAAAACAATGATCAAACATGCTTAGATAAGTCTGGTCATGCACGCACCTCTTTAAACAAGAAGGAACAACAACGAACAGAGACTTGTAAGGGTGAAAAAAATCTCCACAGACACCACACACCACAGATCAACCTTCCTCTTGCCTTGAACCACCAAGAACAAGCTTTGATCTCTCCAAAAACCCACTCAAAGGCACCAACAAGGATCAAACTCACTCTTTGTTCTCTCTCAACCTCACAAAGCGACAAAGTGACAGTAAAAGAGAGAAACGGCGCCTCAAACCTATTAAGTCGACCTAGGTTTTCCCCCAAGCCAAGCCTCAATTGAACCGACGATTTAAAACTTAAAATGTCAAACCAGATTACTAGTGTCGATCGACACCAGACCTCAGTGTCGATCGACACCACCCAGATTTCCAGACACGGGCGTTACAATTCTCCCCCACTAACTAGGATTCATCCTCGAATCCTTCAACACAACCGTCAGTACACCACTGACCTCACCGAGGCTCCTATCTAATCAATATACTCACGTTCCAGACCCTATTTGCTCATAGACACCCACCTCCCCCGTCCATAGGTCGCAACCCATGAATCATACCGCCTCGTCCTCAGGCCTCAACCTTAGACTACGTTATCCAGGAAGTCTCACCACCTCCTCCGCTCTTAGGTCGCAACCTTTAAGTCCTACCGGCTCACTATTAGGCCACCCGCCCTCTAGCTACGGTATCCGGGAAGTCTCAAGCTCGCTCTCGGGTCGTCACCCTTAAGCGCGCACTCGAATCGTCATCCGAGGCCATCACATCATATCCGAGCAAATAAGTCTAAACGCCCCCGAGCATATCTCTCGATTAGATATACCTCTCGTGGTCCTCCTATAGCATCACAATGCTATACTAACCACCACACCGAGACTTTCCAAAAATAGAATCGTCAAACCCGACACTTTCTATTTTTAGAAACTCGCACGTATTTCTTTTACACATGACACAACAAGTCAAATCCAAGAAATACTCATCTTATTAATCTCAAATGTCATAATCATTACACCGAAATGAAAATACAAAAGAGATACAACCGAAACAACTCAAAAACAACACAAGCCAACGGTCTACTCCTCGACCTGCTTGTCAAACCACTTCCGGAACCTTGCCTTCATCCTGGCCACTGGCTCCCAAGTCTCCTCCAAGACTCCATCACAGTCCCACTGGACCCTCATCAAAGGAATCTTCTTCCGTCGAAGTTCCTTTACCCGCCTCTCGAGAACCCTCACTGGTCTCGCCTCTAAGGTCATGCTAGGCTGAAGATCCGCCGGAATCGTAGCCAACACCTCATCATCCTTGTGAAGACACTTCCTCAGCATCGACACGTGGAACACCTTATGAAATGCATGCATCACATCAGGTAACTCCAACCGATAAGCCACCGGTCCAACCCGCTCCACAATCCTTAAAGGACCCATAAACCTAGGACTCAGCTTAGTCTCGGTAAGGGACATGTTAGGACCACGCAACATTGCCATCTTGAGATACACCATATCTCCAACCTCAAACTCCAACTCCTTGCGCCTCTTATTAGCATAACTCTTCTGCCGATCCTGCGCCTCTCTCATGTTCAGCTTCAGAACCCGAATCTTCTCAGAAGTCTCCTGAACAAAATCCGCACCATAAATGCTCCTCTCCACCACTTGAGTCCAGCATAGAGGTGTCTGACATGGCGTCCCATACAACGCCTCATAAGGAGCCATCCCAATACTCGCCTGGTAGCTATTATTATAAGCAAACTCCACCAAGCTCAAGTGATCTGCCCACTGACCACCCCAATCCAACACACACATCCTCAACAAATCTTCTAGTGTCTGAATAGTACGCTAAGACTGCCCGTCTGTCTGAGGATGGTAAGTCGTGCTCAAATGCACCTTAGTGCCCATCTCCTTCTGGAACGCCGAAGTGAACTTCGAATCCCGGTCTGACACAATACTGGCCGGTACACCATGAAGTCTCACAATCTCCTACACATACCTCTTAGCTAACACTGCCGCTCTATCGGTTTTCTTGATAGTCAAGAAATGTGCAGACTTAGTCAATCGGTCCACAATGACCCAAATGGCATCCTTGAACCGAGACACTGGCAAACCTACCACGAAATCCATCGTGATCATGTCCCATTTCCACTATGGAATAGGGAGACTCCTCAATAAACCACTCGGCACTTGGTGCTCAGCCTTCACTAGCTGACACACATCACACTCCGAGACCCACTTAGCCACGTCCCTTTTCATCCCGACCTAATGATAATACCTCTTCAGATCCCTGTACATCTTGGTCGCTCCTGGATGAATAGAGAACCTGCTCGCATGAGCCTCACTCAAGATCTCTCGTCTCAACGCCTCATCCTTGGGCACACAGACCCGCCCATGAACAAGGATAGTACCATTGGCTGCAACCTGATACTCTGACTCAGTATCCTTAGAAGCATTAACCAGCCCCACATCCATCTCCTGAGCCGCTCGAACTCTGGTCAGAAGATCTGCTCGGTTAGCTGCTTCTAACCCTAGTGGCTCCTTAGAAATAGCACATAACCGCAAAGTGCTAAGTTCTCCCACCAGATTAGCCTTACCAGGATGGTAAGCTATCTCCAGATCATAGTCTACAACTAACTCCATCCAACGCCTCTGCCTCAAGTTCAACTCAGGCTGCGTGAATATGTACTTCAGACTCTTATGATCTGTAAACACCTAAACCTTCGCTCCATACAGATAAGATCTCCAAATCTTCAGAGCAAAAACCACCGCTGCCATCTCCAAATCATGAGTAGGGTAGTTGCCTTCATGCTTCCGCAACTGCTGCGAAGCATAAGCAATCACCTTACCCCGCTGCATCAACACACAACCCAAACCAACTCCCGAAGCATCCGTGTAAACTACGTACGGCTCTCCCTGCTCCGGTAAAGCCAGAACCGCCGTACTCGTCAACATCTCCTTGAGCTGAGCAAAACCCTGCTCACACTCGGGAGTCCACACAAAAGGAACTTCCTTCCCCGTCAGCTTGGTCATCGGCTGAGCTGTTGATACTAGGATTTTACTACCAATTACCCTAGAGTACTATCATGTCATTGCAGTACAATAGGTATCAATCCAATCAGGTGTGATGCTAGCAATCAAGATATATCAGAAATGATTAAGTCAAGCAAGCATAAATGACTTTTGGTTTTCAGTGATCCTAAGCGAACATGTTAAACATGCGATAAATGTAAGGCTGTAAAACATAGACTACCATGCATAAGCTAAAACGTAACGATTATTGATACTGGCAAGAAAACAAAGAAGAACAAGTAAATAACAAGAGAATTAAACAGAAAGCACAAATGGATAGAAGATCCCGAGGATGAGGTTATTGATGTAGGTGGAGTATGCTAATCTACTTCGAGTGTTTATCAAACTGCAAACATTCTAAATCCCTAGACAATGAACTTCTAATACTAGTCAATCCAATCTCTTGGCAGAAACTATCAAGTTTACAACACTTCCTAATCTCAATTCTCATTGATGAAACATGTAGTAAATAGGCATAAAGAAACAGCTCATTCATGTCAATAAACATCTTAGACAACCAATCTCTTGGGCTAAGCGTGTAAATCTCTGGCACTAGTTAGTTCAGACATTTCATCATATATCTTTCGGGTATGAAATATCTATGCCCCATTTCCAATTGATCAGAGAAGAACTAGCTAATAAAACTCTAATCCAGAAGGGAAACAAAACGAATCTAACATAAACACTCTAGCAAACTAACATCCTCCACCTAATCTATCTCATCCTCAAGAACCCTAACACTACTCAGACGCAGAAATCATGTTAAACATCATGAAACACGAATCGTTCAAAACATGCATAATAATAAAGATGACAGGAAGAGTAACAACAATGATTCAAGAACTGATTGCAAAATATCAATAACTCAACAGAAATCACGATTACAATTCTCAGGATCGTTTGGTGGCTAACAACAAAAACCTAATGTAAAAAACTCTATCCCTTGGGCAATCCAAATGAGACCTATTTATAACAATGTTTGGGAAAACCTTAAAACATAAAACGACAACGTAAAAGCGGTTTAAAAGTTATAGTGGCCCTGTCGGTCGAGTGAGCGTGTCGAGTAACACTTAATTTCTTCTCTGCATACTCGACCGTGTATCTCGAGTGAACGTGTCGAGTGATCTGTGAAATCATCAGCTACTTCTTTGCTTTGCTCGATCATGTCACTCGAGTGTGTGCATCGAGTGACAGGTGGTTCTGCTTCGCGTCCCTTCTGCTCGATCTGCTACTCGATCGTATACGTCTGCTGCTCACTCGATCGTCGATGTATTTGCAATGTATCTCTGCTGCCTACTCGATCATCCTACGCGATCGTGTGCCTGTCGAGTGATACTTGTTCCTCTGCTTTGCCCTGCATGTCTCCTAAGTACCTGAAACACTCCAAATATGCAGAATGTATGCAAGACATGCATGATATGCATAAAACCTACCTAAGTATGTAAAACATGCAGAAAGCGATCAATATGATGCGAATCAACAAGTGAATGATGCTGAAAGGATGATGAATGCATGCTCAAAAAGTGATGAAATACAGACTTATCAGCTGTGCTGGCAAAGCTCTTCACAAACCGCTTGTAGTACCCCGCCAGACCTAGAAAACTCCGAATCTCTGTGGCATTTTGCGTTCTAGGCCAATCTCTGTAGCCTCGATCTTCTCCGAATCCACAGAAACTCCCTCAGTAGACACGATATGACCCAGAAAACCCATCTCTCTCTGCCATAAACTGCACTTGCTAAGCTTAGCATACAGCTTCTGCTCCCGTAGCTTCTCCAACACCGCCCGCAAGTGTCTCTCGTGCTCCTCAGAACTCTTAGAATACACCAGGATATCATCGATGAAGATGATAACGAACTCATCCAGAAACGCCTGGAAAACACTGTTCATCAGCCTCATGAACGCCGCTGGTGCATTTGTCAACCCGAAAGGCATCACCACGAACTCATAATGCCCATACCTCGTCCTGAACGCCGTCTTACGAATATCCGCCTCGTCGATAGGAATCGGATGGTACCCCGACGCCAAATCAATCTTAGAGAACCATGTAGCTCCCCTCAACTGATCTAACAACTCGTCAATCCGCGGTAGAGAATACTTATTCTTCAACGTGACTCGGTTAAGTCCCCGGTAATCGATACACAGCCGGAAGCTCCCATCCTTCTTCTTAGCGAACAACACCGGTACTCCCCACAGTGAAACACTCGGACAGATGAAACCCTTACCCAGCAGATCCTCCAACTGCTTGTTCAGCTCAGCCATCTCTGCTGGAGCCATCCGGTACGGAGCCTTAGATAACGGCGTCGTCCCGGGCTCAGACCGAGATGGTGGTAATCCCTTCAACGACTCAAACACATCCTCGAGCTCCTGTACCACCCGGATCTTATCCACTGCTACCTCTCCGACCGTCTCTGGCATGACGATCGTCGCCAAGTGGGCTTCCCGTCCCTTCCGGATCATCTTATCCGCCTGCATCACCGAGATCCCCAAACTCCCCGAAATCGGTCTCACACCCTGGTAATACAACTTCAGTCCGGGCCGCTCGAAATACACTCTCCCCCGGTGACAATCCAGATGAACTCTGTGCCGATCCAACCAATCCATGCCCAGAATTACATCATACAGCTCCACCGGACTAATGTACAGATCTGCCGGCATCGACTCTCCCGCAATCTGCACATCCACACCACTAGCCCGCCCCTGAACCGCTAGCAACGCGCCTCCTGCGACTCTAACGGCTCCAAAACAACCATCGGGATCTCCTCGGATGTTACCACCCGCCGCGCACTCCGGGGTAATGAAGCTATTCGTAGCTCCAGAATCAAACATCACGTGGGACAAGAACCCGCCCACCAACAGGGTCCCTACACAAACCCTTTTCACTAAGACCGCCCACCCCAAAAATCACAGGAACACAACACGAATTCTAAAACAAAAGAAGGAAACAGACGGAGTCTTAAAATTAAACCTGTGATCGGCCGTCCAGTGCTTGGCTCTCCTGTCTTCACTGACGTGTACCCCCGCGATCCCTCGATCTGTGCCACCGGTGGTGCTCCCAACTGTGCCAAACACTGCACTCCCAGCTGCAATCCTGGCTACACCCACTACTGCACCACTGGCTGCATCACCGGCTACATCGCTGCTATTGCCATCTGCTGCAACTTAGGACACCTCGTCTTGATGTGCCCCGTCTCTCTGCAATGGTAGCAGACACGGGTATCCTACCACGGCTCGCCCTTCTTCGAACAAATCGCCACCCTGTGATCCGTGCTCCCACACTTGAATCACCTCCGATCACCCTGACTCCCCCTGCAAGTGTCATCCCACTTCCTCTTCTGTCCCTGAGCAGGTTTGCCACCTCTGCTCGGGACCGACTGCGGCTGGGGCTTCTTCGGCTGCACCAACAGACTAGGAATCACCCCGTGACTCCTCAACTCATCCTCGATCCCTGCCGCCACCTCAACCAGCTCCACACGCGATGCATAGGCTCGCACCTTACACCGCACCCTCATGTCGTGGCTGAGACCCTCCATGAACCGACGCATCTGCATCTGCTCAGCATTTCCCGCACGGCCCGAGTACACCAAGAGTCGGCTAAACTCTGAGTCGTACTCCCGCACTGACCGCTCTCCCTGAGTCAACGGCAAGAACTGCGACTCCATCCGGTATAGTGCCTCCGCTGGGAAATACTTGGCATTAAACTCTGCCAAGAAATCCCCCCACACCGTCACTCCCTGCCCCCTCTTAGCCAGCACACTCCGCCACCACAAATGTGCATCACCGGCCAAGTAATGGGGCGCCAAATCCACCCGATACGTCTCCGGCCAACTCATCGACTGGAAGTACCGCTCCAATCGCATCCGCCACTCATCCGCTATACCCGGGTCGGAACCTCCGGAAAACAAGGACATCCCGAACCGCTGTAGCACCGCACCTGCCCCCTCGGGCTGTACAACCCCAGCAACGGACTACACACCCAGCCCAACGGACTGCACACCCGGCCCAACAGGAGCCTGCACCTCAGGCCCAACAGGAGCCTGCACCTCAGGCCCAAAAGGAGCCTGCACACCAGGTCCAACAGGAGCCTGCACCCGAGGCTCAACAGGAGCCTGCACCCGAGGCTCAATAGGAGCCTGCAACTCAGGCCCAACAGGGGCCTGCACACCAGGCCCAACAGGAGCCTGCAACCCAGACCCAACAGGAGACTGCACACCAGGCCCAACAGGAGCCTGCACCCCAGGCCCAACAGGAGCCTGAACCCCAGGCCCAACATGAGCTTGCACCCCAGGCCCAACAGGAGCCTGTACCGGCGGTACCGCACCTGGTAACCGCTCCAAGAGCTGCGTCAATAAATCCACAAGCCGTTCATTCTGACCCTGGGCTCCACCTGCTGGAACATCCCAAACCGGGTTTCCAACAACATTAGTACCGTTCCCGGACGAACCGGCACCCACGGCACTCACATTCTCACCACCCACGGGTCCCTCCTGATGTGATTGGGACTCACTGACAAGATCGGCCGTAGCACTCCGGCCCACACTCGCGTCGCTACCGGAGACAACACCACGTCCTCTACCGCGACCACGTCCACGACCACGACCACGACCACGACCGACAGCTCCACCTCTAACCATCTGCATTACAACAGAAGGTTAAGAACACCAAACAAAACATCAAGCCACACAACTTATCGTGGAATCTCATTGAAGGCTCGAGAGGATGATCTAGGTCTCCATGCTCACACAATTGATTAAACACACAAATCAATCAGCATGCAATCCACATCATCACTTCTCATCAATGAAATTCACACATCACATCACAATTTTTACCAATTACATCTCGTCCTAGAACCGTAAATGCTCTGATACCAAATTGAAAGAACCCATCCCATTTTTTTTTTAACATGAAAACCGGATTAACCCAATTAATTCAAACCAGCTAAACCGACCATAATAATTTAAATCAATTTAACCAGTGGATGACTTAACCAAAAATCTAATAAAAACAATTCTATTAAACCAACAAGTTCAACCAAACATTATTCCAAAACATGATCATCCTAACATGTGTCTAAATTCCATTCTAACACCCTAACAAATCCAACAATAATCCAAACACCAATGAGCGCCTAGATCATCCTCCTCTCCTCGCCATGATTCCACGGATCACACTTTACTTTTACCTGCATCAAAGAAAGAGATGCGTAAGTATTTCATAAATACTTAGTGAGGCAATCATCCCACCCTCGCGGTCGACACCGGGCTCGACACTCCAATCGCGAGTTGTAGCTATCCTCGCGGGACAAAACATTGGTGTCGAGCGACACCCACCACTGGTGTCGATCGACACCGACGCTCTGCAGTCGCTCCAACTAACGTTTCTCACTGGATCTCCTCTCCAAATCACCTCCATGATATGAGCGAGTCTCCAAGGGTTTCCACAGACATCATTCAACATATAACCACCCAAACAAGCAAAGAAATCAATCAAAACAATCATCAAACACCCAAAAACAATGATCAAACATGCTTAGATAAGCCTGGTCATGCACTCACCTCTTTAAACAAGAAGGAACAACAACGAACAGAGACTTGTAAGGGTGAAAACAATCTCCACAGACACCACACACCACAAATCAACCTTCTTCTAGCCTTGAACCACCAAGAACAAGCTTTGATCTCTCCAAAAACCCACTCAAAGGCACCAACAAGGATCAAACTCACTCTCTGTTCTCTCTCAACCTCACAAAGCGACAAAGTGACAGTAAAAGAGAGAAACGGCGCCTCAAACCTATTAAGTCGACCTAGGTTTTCCCCCAAACCAAGCCTCAATTGAACCGACGATTTAAAACTTAAACCGTCAAACCTGAATTACTAGTGTCGATCGACACCAAACCTCAGTGTCGATCGACACCACCCAGATTTGGAGACACGGGCATTACAATTTCCGACTATCGCACCATAAGATAATCAAGTTAAAAAAACCATCTTCATTCTTTTACTTTGGTGTTTGTTTCTTTCTCACATATTCATGTATATTTGATTTATTTTCAAAAGTATGTAATTTTTTAACAAAATAAACTTTTTGTTATATAATTATCAAACCAATTTGTAAGACATTCTTTTAAGAATAATGATTCTTATATTTAGTTTGTGATTCAACATGTAATAATATAAACAACATTATAATTTTTGTTAACTTTGAATTTTATACTTTATTTTCTATATAAAAAACAATTTGATATTCAATTTTCTATCTATTATATATACTACAACGATGAAAAATATAATTAAACCTAGAGATATAGCTTAAATTAAGAGGAATATAAAAACAAATTAAAAAATAAAATTATTCTTTGGGAATTTTTTAAGGTTTCACTCTCTCCTTATTGGTCCATTTAGCATTTATTTTTTAATTATAATATTTATTTTTAATTAAACCAAATATCTAACACATTTAATCATATACTTTAGTTCATACTTGAAATCCACACTTTACTACTAAAATGTAACTGAAAATTATATAAATTTTCAAAGACTATTGATTTTCTTTATTGAATTTCCATTAAACACACTATAAATTATAATTATGACTCCTATAATTTAATTATTTTAAAAATGTAACTTACATCATTTCTTATCCTATAAATAGTCATTCTTACATCTTCCTCCACCATATCTGATACCCTCAATATTTTATTTGTTTTATTTTTTAATGTTCTTGCATGGGATGAAAACTCAATTAAGATGTCATTGTAAGAGTTTGATTAAATATTTGGTTTAAATTTTTGTTTTCAATTTTATTTATTTTTTGTTTTTATGTATTTCTTCATTTTTTCATTGTTTTAATATTTTTAAATGTAATACATATATATAATAATATTTTATGGTTATAAGAAATTATTTTATTGATGAGATTCAAAAATATTAATTTCCGACTATCGCACCATAAGATAATCAAGCTAAAGAAAACATCTTCATTCTTTTATTTTGGATGTTTGTTTCTTTCTCACATATTCATGTATATTTAATTTATTTTCAAAAGTATGTATTTTTTTAACAAAATAAATTTTTTGTTATATAATTATCAAACCAATTTGTAAGACATTCTTTTAAGAATAATGATCCTTATATTTAGTTTGTGATTCAACATGTAATAATACAAAGAACATTATAATTTGTTTTAACTTTGAATTTTATACTTGATTTCCTATCTAAAAACAATTTGATATTCCATTTTCTATCTATTATATATACTACAAGGATGAAAAATATAATTAAACCTAGAAATATAACTTAAATTAAGAGGAATATAAAAAGAGATTAAAATAAAATTATTTCTTGGGAATTTTAAAGGTTTCACTCTCTCCTTATTGGTCCATTAAGCATTTATTTTTTAATTATAATATTTACTTTTAAATAAACCAAATATCTAACACATTTAATCATATACTTTAATTCATACTTGAAATCCACACTTTACTATTAAATTGTAACTTAAATTACATAAACTTTCAATTGACTATTTGTTTCCTCCATTCAATTTCAATTAACACACTATAAAATATAATTATAACTCCTCTAATTTAATTATTTTAGAATTGTAACTTACATCATATTTTATCCTATAAATACTCATTTTTACATCCTCCTCCACCATATCTGATATTCTCAATATTTTATTTGTTTAATTTTTAATGTTCTTGCATGGGTTGAAAGCTCAATTAAGATATCATTGTAAGAGCTTGATTATATATTTGGTTAAAACTTTTGTTTTCAATTATATTTCTTCTTTATTTTATGTACTTCTTCATTTTTCATTGTTTTTATACTATTAAATGTATAATACATATGTATAATAATATTTTATGGCTATAAGGAAATTACTTTATCGATGGGATTCAAAAATATTGATTTCTGACCATCGCACCATAAGAAAATCAAGCTAAATAAACCATCTTCATTGTTTTACTTTAGATGTTTTTTTCTTTCTCACATATTCATGTATATTTATTTTCTTTTCAAAGTGTGTAATTATTTTAACAAAATAAGTTTTTGTTATATTTAAACCAGTTTGTAAGACATTGAAATAAATAAAATTTTATACACAAATAAAGGTAATTTGTGTGTATATTTATAAGTTTACACACATATTTGGATAAATTTCAACATTTTTAGTGGTTGTTTTGAAAAAATTTGAAAGGGGGTAAATTTTAAAAGTGGTATTTTGAAAAGGGTATTTTTTAAATTCTCCCAATATCATTCCTATTTTTATCATTAACAATATTATTGTTTTATCAAAAAATACTTAAAAGTACTAAAGAAAATTACTATCAAAATTAAACAATTAATCATCGAATAAATTCAAAAGATATGGATGTATGCTTCTATCGTATAATTTAAATAAATAAAATGTAAAAATGTCATAAGCATTGAAATTTATTTAATTTATTTTTAATAAGTAATAAATAAATTAAAATTAGTTAAATAAATATACAACAACCCGCGCATATGCGTGGGACATTACCTAGTATTGAAAAAAACTAATATTTATTACATTTTTTACATAACTCAATTACTTATATATATAATACATGATTTAACATAATAAAACAAAATTTTATCACATAACTTGTAACTTACCGCGATATAATATACTTTACATTGTTAATCAAATAAATATTCAATACATCCCTGTTGATAAATTGCTTTTGGTGATAAATTGTGTTTCCAAACAAAGTAGTCGAAGGCGAAAGAAACAGTTTTTTTGATATACAATGTCAGAAAAATATTAATTTTCAATTTTATAGCAATAAATATTAATTTAACAGATAATATGTAAATTACCGCGATAACAGATTATTTAACATGTTCAAAAATAAGTTATCGAATGCTATTAATCATTGATGAACAGTGTTATCGAATTTGATCAATCACAGATGAATAATATTAGTATTAATTTAACCGATAATATGTAAGTTATCGCGATAACAAATTATTTAACATGTTTAAAAATAAGTTATCGAATTCTATTAATTAGAGATGAACAGTGTTACATATCTTATTATTTTTTTTTTTGGGCTAAATAAGTCAAGGACATAAACGTAATTTCATGTGGCTGCAGGTGAGAGAACTAATTTTTGGATTATTACCTCCTTATTTTTTGTTTTTTGTTTAAGTAAGCACTCATTTTTAAAAGACCCTATTAATTATGGGGCTTGTTAAAAGCATGGCCATGGTATATCAAAAAATTAAAATTAAAGCATTGATGACGTGAAAATTAGTTATGCTACTTTGCCTTACTCCAAATTACGAAGGTGACCCTATCATGATTTAGCAAACAACCGAAATATTTTTAATTAAATATTTTTACAAGGAGAGGAGTCTGACAAGGGACCACTCTCACCACTATTGAAGAAGTCATTACCTTCTACAATCCATGGAGTCTTTTGGGGGGGGGGGGCGCTGAATCTAATTCTGATTCTAAAAACCATGTTAGCAGCATAGCTCTTTTACATTATAACCATGTTAGCAGATAACACTTTTTCAAATACATTCCCGGCTATGGTGATGGCGAGACAGGAATGGTTAGTGTTTATTCGATTCTAACTAAACAAATATGTATATGGTTATCGGCCAATGTTGTTATCATTAAACGTTTCGTTAGATTTTTAATATTCTTGTTTCCCAATATATTTGGACTAGTAGTTTTTGTCTGAAAACTTGTTGAATCGTTGAAGGAGAAGATCAAGAGCCCGACTGTAACGCCCGTGTCCCGTTTTGGGAGGTGTCGATCGACACCACCGAAGGGTGTCGCTCGACACCAGCATGGTTCGGTTTGTTTGGGCCGTTCTTAATTGTGAAATTGTGTGGTTATTGTTTGGTTTAACCAAAGTTGCGTTTAAAAGAGGGAAAAGTCGACCTAGGGTTGAGGGCAGCCGCTTTTGTTTCTTCTCTAAAGTTTCTAAGTTCCCTAGAGAGGTTTTGTGAGGTTTGAGAGTGTTTTGTGGCTTGTTCTTGGTGTTTCTGTCCTTGGGAAGAGAGATCTCGTAGTTGTGGTGTTAGGAGAGTCCTTGGTTGCTGTTGTTGTGACCTGTTCGTCCTTGTTTCTGTCCTTTTGAAAGGTGAGTGCATGACTAGGCTGATCTAAGCAGTTTTGATACATATTTTGAGTGTTTTCTCTAATTGATGATTGATTTCTGTGTTTGTATGCTTGTCTATGTGGTATGGTGTCTTGGTACGAGTCTGGGAAGGTGATAGATCGTGCCTGGAGTCCAGAGTTGATGGATCCGTCGATGAGAAGCGGCTGGAGCAATGTTAGGGTTTCGGTGTCTCTCGGCACCAGCGGAGGGTGTCGATCGACACCAACTTTCTTTCTCGCGAGGATGGTCGAGAGTGTCGAGGAGAGGAGGATGGTCTAGGCGCTCATTGCCGAGTGTTTCACCGTGGGGAGCACCGGTGTTGTTCGTTAAGAAGAAGGATGGGAGTTTCCGGCTGTGTATCGATTACCGGGGACTTAACCGAGTCACGTTGAAGAATAAGTATCCTTTGCCGCGGATTGATGAGTTGTTGGATCAGTTGAGGGGAGCTACGTGGTTCTCTAAGATCGATTTGGCGTCGGGGTACCATCAGATTCCTATCGACGAGGCGGATATCCGTAAGACGGCGTTCAGGACGAGGTATGGGCATTATGAGTTAATGGTGATGCCTTTGGGGTTGACAAATGCACCAGCGGCGTTCATGAGGCTGATGAACAGTGTGTTTCAGGCGTTTCTGGATGAGTTCGTTATCATCTTCATCGATGATATCCTCGTGTATTCTAAGAGTCCTGAGGAGCACGAGGGACACTTGCGGGCGGTGTTGGAGAAGCTGCGGGAGCAGAAGCTGTATGCTAAGCTTAGCAAGTACAGTTTCTGGCAGAGAGAGATGGGTTTTCTGGGTCATATCGTGTCTGCTGAGAGAGTTTCTGTGGATCCAGAGACGATCGAGGCTATTAGAGATTGGCCTAGACCGCAGAATGCCACAGAGATTCGGAGTTTTCTGGGTCTGGCGGGGTGCTACAGGCGGTTTGTGAAGGGCTTTGCCAGCACAGCTCAGCCGATGACCAAGCTGACGGGGAAGAATGTTCCTTTTGTGTGGACTCCCGAGTGTGAGCATGGTTTTGCTCAGCTCAATGAGATGTTGACGAGTACGCCGGTTTTGGCTTTACCGGAGCAGGGAGAGCCGTATGTGGTGTACACGGATGCTTCGGGAGTTGGATTGGGTTGTGTGTGTATGCAGCGGGGTAAAGTGATTGCTTATGCTTCGCGACAGTTGCGGAAGCATGAAGGTAACTACCCTACTCATGATTTGGAGATGGCAGCGGTGGTCTTTGCTCTGAAGATTTGGAGATCTTATCTGTATGGAGCGAAGGTTCAAGTGTTTACAGATCATAAGAGTCTGAAAAACATATTCACGCAGCCTAAGTTGAACTTGAGGTAGAGGCGTTGGATGGAGTTAGTTGCAGACTATGATCTGGAGATAGCTTACCATCCTGGTAAGGCTAATCTGCTTGCAGATGCTTTGAGCAGGAAGCGGGCGGCTTCAGCTCGAGGGCAGGATATGGAGACTTTGGTGGGAGAACTTAGCACTTTGCGGTTGTGTGCTATTTCTCAGGAGCCACTAGGGTTAGAAGCAGCTAACCGAGCAGATCTTCTGACCAGAGTTCGAGCTCAGGAGATGGATGCGAGGCTGGTTAATGCTTCTAAGGATACTGAGTCGGAGTATCAGGTTGCAGCCAATGGTACTATCCTTG
The DNA here is from genome assembly GCA_036452645.1 of Capsella bursa-pastoris. Classification (NCBI taxonomy): domain Eukaryota; kingdom Viridiplantae; phylum Streptophyta; class Magnoliopsida; order Brassicales; family Brassicaceae; genus Capsella; species Capsella bursa-pastoris. The sequence continues at coordinate 9,805,250 of CP144192.1, forward strand.
TTCATGGGCGGGTTTGTGTGCCCAAGGATGAGGCGTTGAGACGAGAGATCTTGAGTGAGGCTCATGCGAGCAGGTTCTCTATTCATCCGGGAGCGACCAAGATGTACAGAGATCTGAAGAGGTACTATCATTGGGTCGGGATGAAGAAGGACGTGGCTAAGTGGGTCTCGGAGTGCGATGTGTGTCAGCTAGTGAAGGCTGAGCAACACGTGCCGAGTGGTTTATTGCGGAGTCTCCCTATTCCAGAGTGGAAATGGGACATGATCACGATGGATTTTGTGGTGGGTTTGCCAGTGTCTCGGTTCAAGGATGCCATTTGGGTCATTGTGGACCGATTTACTAAGTCTGCACATTTCTTGGCTATCAAGAAAACTGATGGAGCGGCAGTGTTAGCTAAGAAGTATGTGCAGGAGATTGTGAGGCTTCATGGTGTACCGGCCAGTATTGTGTCAGACCGGGATTCGAAGTTCACTTCGGCGTTCTGGAAGGCTTTCCAGAAGGAGATGGGTACTAAGGTGCATTTGAGCACGGCTTACCATCCTCAGACAGACGGGCAGTCTAAGCGGAACATTCAGACACTTGAGGATTTGTTGAGGATGTGTGTGTTGGACTGGGGTGGTCAGTGGGCAGATCACTTGAGCTTGGTGGAGTTTGCTTATAATAATAGCTACTAGGCGAGTATTGGGATGGCTCCTTATGAGACGTTGTATGGGAGGCCATGCCGGACACCTCTATGCTGGACTCAAGTGGGGGAGAGGAGCATTTATGGTGCGGATTTTGTTCAGGAGTCTTCAGAGAAGATTCGGGCTCTGTAGCTGAACATGAGAGAGGCGCAGGATCGGCAGAAGAGTTATGCTGATAAGAGGCGCAAGGAGTTGGAGTTTGAGGTTGGAGATATGGTGTATCTCAAGATGGCAATGTTGTGTGGTCCTAACTGGTCCTTTACCGAGACTAAGCTGAGTCCGCGGTTTATGCGTCACTACATCCTCTAGGATGCACCACACCACACTTGATCAGGAGGATCAAGTCTGAGCTCTACTTACCTTATTTGGACCTGTTTGGCATCAACACACAACGACTCTTTCCTTCTTTGTTTGTGTGCGTGTTTAAGGCTCTTTCTAACATCAAGAAGCTCCCAAGACACTCAACATATCCCCCAAAACCGTCCAGATACAAGCCCAATCATATATCACCTCTTTGGCCAATGATTCCAAAATAAAGACTCCAACGGCTAGTTTTTTATCACATATCTTATTTCTTTGTTTAGATTTTATAATGTTGTACTCAGCCTATATAAGCTGATCATTAGTCACATTGTAAAAACCCCCTTGATCATTTTAAAAGTAATAGCAAAGTTTCTTCTTGTTAAAGTTCAAGTCTTTGTCATTGTTATTCATTAGTCTTAAGTGCGTTAGTCTCTTAAGTCTATTAGAATCTGCGGATTAAGTTTTTTGAGTGATTCAACATCCTTTATTCGTCCATTGATCGAGTGAGTCGATTATCCCACCGATTGAGCGAGTCAATCACCTGAACTATCCCCTGAACCACCCACTGATTCACGAGAGAGTGCTTCTGGCCAGCTCGTAAATTCCACCTTCCGCAAGCTAAGTTTGGAATCTCTTGATCATCAAGTGATCTAAAGTTTGGAGTGATTCCAATCTTGCATCATCTGGTATCAGAGCTTCAAAAGCTCATATCCCAAGGTTGTTTCTTTTCAACCTATATTTTTATTTTATTTTTGTTCGGTCGTTATTTATATTTATTTTATTAAAAAAAATTTGCTTCTTGCTTTTATTTTTTTTTTTCTTTAGTAACTTCATAAAAAAAATTATTTGCTTCAGTTTATTTTTTATTTTCGATTTAGTAAAAGAAAAAGCCACAAAAATCAAAATTTTGTTACTTTTAAATTAGTTTTCGAAATTTATTTTGATAGCTACAAAAACAAAAAATAAAAATTATTTTTCTGTTTTAGTATTTGCAATTTTCTAATTTATTTTAAAAAGAGAAAGTAAAATACAAATTTCCATATTTCTTTTACCATTTATCTGTTATTTCCATTTTGTTTTATCTCTGCTAGATACGCTCTTAATCTTTCTCGTTTTTTTTGTTTGTGCAAGGGTATATCCAAAGAACGCAGCTATGGAAGACTATTCAGAAGAAGAAGCAAGCCAATATGAGTCCAGTCATTCGAACAAAACGAACCAAGCCACACTTGTTCCGATGAAGAGGTTGATCATGCTGAAACGTGGTCACAAGAAGACTTCTCTAATTCAGAATATGGATATGAACGTGGTGAACAAGTACCAGAACCGGAGCCACAGACCATTCCCTAGAGGCCACCAGCCACCAAGATTGGTACAACAAAGAGGACGATCAAGTGAGTGAAGCTGAACAATGAAAGTGCATACGTGTGACTAATTCAACTATGTGTATGATTGACTTCGAGTATGTATGAGCATAAAGTAAATAAGACACAAGCTTTGTTAACGGGGTTCGGATAACCTACATCCCCGGGACCTAGTCCAGACTTCATTAACTAGAAAAGTTCGCAACCTACAATTGCTATATGGAATCCACCAACTCTTTCCTAGAATTACAATGAAAGAAGACTACCACTAATTGTCTTTTCCGAGTAGTGTAGCTCTTCTACAAAACCATCAAAAGATCTCTCTAGCTTGTTGATGGGGGGACGCCACACACCTTGTGTGCATCTTCTCGAGAATACCCTGAGGCGCGCAAGTCTTCATGAAGCGCCCTCTTGGTATTTATAACAATTGCTCAACCCTAAAGATTGACAATCTTCCTATTCCTTCACCAAATAGGAATTGGCAAATTTCCTTTGTTCTTTATAGATAAGGAAATTTGTCTTTCACGTTCTCATCTTGAATGTACAATTCAAGATGTTTATCCAGCTCAGCAACCGCCTATTGGCTTGTCCAAGTCGGTCCCAAACTTCTGTACTTCAACTCTTCAAGTAGTCACACAGCTCGGCTTCTTGTACTGCCTCCTGTACTACTTCACGTACTTGCACAACTCACCTTCTTGTACTACTTTCTGTATTGACGTCAGAACTAGTACAAGCACTGCTTCATCTTCTATGTCAGTTATATCCATTCACTTCATGTATCATTGTAATCTCTTGACATATTGAGATAGCTTATAAAACTCATTCAACACCACATCTTCAATCTCTCCCTTGATGATTGAGTTTTATAATCCAAGCGCCTTATAAAACCAGTCAACACAACATCTTCAATCTCTCCCTTGATGATTAATCCAAGCGCCTTATAAAACCAGTCAACACAACATCTTCAATCTCTCCCTTGATGACTGCGTTTTATAATCCATGCATCTTCTACAAACCAGTCAGCATCACATCTCTCCCTTGATGACTGCGTTTTAGAACCTAAGAACACATTATATGCTTTCAGTTACATATTAATCTCCAAAGATCTAACATGGCGTCATTCTCCCCCTTTTTAACTTAGTTTGATACACAAGCATTCTGTTCTTTGAATCAAGCTTCAATCAATTAGTCACAACTGGACTAGAACACTCCATCATTTGTTAAAATCCAACTACTCTCTTTATCTCCCCCTGCTTGAGTGCATAACTATGTTAAAAACTCTATGAGATACTTCAAGAGCATGCCTTAATCTTAATATCATAATAGCCGTGGTTATTACTTCCAGAAAATCCTCTAACCAAAACCAAGATATGCTTGAGACTCTGCACAACACTTAGCAGCCTTGGTAGTTTACTTATGTGCATGATTCATCCAACAACATATTCAAGAAGTTGAGTATTTTTGCTATAATCCTTTTTTTTCATGCGCAACCTTGAATACTCTTCGAATTTATGATAAGAACATCTCCACCTCATAATTGATTGCTGACTCCATATGAAGAAATCACAAACGTAAAACTCCATTAGAATTAATTATAGCCACCATCACCCAAGCACTTCTTCTGATCAACCCTTTACAATTAGCAAATTCCCACTTTTCATCAAACTTTTTATGAGACCTGTCGTGTACTTTGCTTCAGCTTTTCTCAAAATAAGTGTACCAGCTCCTTGTCATCCATTCTAGTTGAAATTCAATCTGCATAAACTTTTCTCTGAAAACTGAACTTAACTTGAGTAACTTGCACGTGTTTTTCCTGAGAATCTGCCTAAAGTCTCCTTCTCTTTGAACAACACACCTTCTACATGATTCCTTATGATTTCCTCTCGGATGCAAAACATTAAGCTCTCCAAAACAATTCCTGCAAAGCTTTACTAAAACCACCATCTAATCCAGAAAAACCCAACATAAACTGTGGTTGCAATGCTTCCAGCCTGAAGCTCTATCGAGTTTCTATCAACTCTGATCAACCTCGTAATCACAATGGAGACATCTTAATCAACTTCTCAAATAGAGTGAATCATTACGCAGAATTCTCCTCTCCAAATGTTTTTCTTGAGCACCAAAAATAACATCCATGAATCGACCATATGAGCTGCTACACGGTGTATAACACTCCCCCTACACAGTTGCATCACATTCTTCACTGCTTGGCTGCTCACACCATGTAAAAGCCACAGATTCTTGCGTATCATCAAACTGCAAATTTACTATTCTTGACCAGAGAACTCAATCCTTCAAAAACTCACTACCAGACTTTGTGTTGTTCAGAAACATCATTATGATTTTATCTAGTCTTTGTCTCTAACTGCAGCTCATGCCAATATTCACAACTTCACTAAATCTTCTTAGTTAGCTCATGCTCCCAGCTATTTGTCATCAACAGTAGTTCTCATGTACAAATGAACCTATCTGCAATATACTCCACATAAAACTGAGGGTTATTGCTCTCTTTGAGTCATTCACCTTGGTTAGAAGACTTGACACGCTTGCAAAAAAATTCCGTCTCATCATGAATAACTTTGCAGCAAACTTGAACCCGACACGCAATATACAAGCACTCCATCAAGCTATCAAACCGTCTACACATGCTCTCGACACAAGACCAAGCTGGGCCTTCACAACAGTAGACCATAGTATCTTTCCTTTCAGCTATCTCATACCAGCTAACCCAATGGCGTTCTCGAGACTTCTGTAGTAAAAACAATTCTTTTCAACAAACAAGCTTTCTTTTCTAGCACACAAGAGCACAACATAGTGATTTGACACTAATAAATGACACATTCTTCTTCTTCATTCCACTTGGTATTCATACCCAACTTCTAACACCAAAAGTCTTAAACTTCAAGGACAGCAGATCCCTGAAACTTCACATTCACCACACAAAACTTAGTAGAAGCATAGCTATAGAAGACTTTGAATTAACTACTCTGAACAGCCACTATTCTTTTGTGTTCCCGGACTTCAAATACAATATCCTTCTTCCAGAAGCTAGCTCCGCATGTCTAGAATGTCTCTGCACAAATTTATCTCATTCCAAGTAAATGTGGTCGTCCGTTTGATATCTCCACACCAGAACTAGTCAAATCAGAAACTTCAGATAATTGTGCTCGGATCAGGTTGAGGAAGCTCGAATAAAATACAAAGCAACCGTCAATAACTCAATCCCACCGTTGAAACTCAAAACAGCATTCCCATGAACCTTGCTACCAAATTTCAGTTTGATCGGATTACATTTTATCCACAAGACGTCGCCCTGAATCAGACACCTCGAAACTGTTTTCTCATCTCTTCTCTAATCCGTAAATCATATACATTGATGATGCAGTTCATATCTCATTTTTCCTGTCTTCTCCCCCAAAGTTGCAGCTCTCTATTCTTCATGACTAACAAGATACCCTTTTCCTTAAAAATATGATCTGCAAGTTAGCCTTCAAGATGTTACTTCACAACTTCTTCTCTTGAAGCAACCAAAATTTTGCCTTTCTTGTCAGTTTTGATGCAGAGCACAAATTAAGGAGCAAACCAACTCAGAAAATTATGAAATTTGGTGGGAATATCAACAACAGTCATACGAAGACACAGCAAAAAGCAGATCACGATTCGGATTTACGGTTTGAAAGTTACCGCCATTTTTCTGAGCAGATCCGGAATGATGCAACTTGCGAGTAGCCAACTTTGAGAGCACTTTTCCCATCAATCCACAAAGATCCAGACAGCCATCTTTATATCATTGGAAAGATATCGCTCTCAAGTTTCCATAATAGTTTTTGTAGCTCAAATCCGTGGTCTCTAGCCAGAGTAACTGAAGAAGAAAGTAGCACCCAAGAAAGAAAACTGTGTTTGAAACCCGAAATCTTCTTCTTTTCATTATTCTCTGATTTCTTCACAAAATACCAGTGACATCTTTAAGAATCATATTCCATGGGATCATCACAAAAACCATGTGTGGCTGCATCAGAACAAGATCACTTTCTCTTTGCTTTTGAACAAGATCAAGAACATGCTTCTTTGTTTTCTTCTTATAAAGCTTTTTCTATGAAGCTCAACATTCTTCTCCCTCTTGTTGATTGTGTGTCTCAATAAGACAAGAATTCCAATTCACGACACATACATCAACACACTTCCAGATGCTCTCAAATCACTTACCTCTTCGTGGCTTCTCCACATCCAAAGTGTGACAACACTTCGTGTCTCCTCTTGCAAATTCTGAGATTTGTAATTTCTAGATAGTCTCTCTGAACAGTTCTCTAACCTTCATTTAAATAGTATGTTCTCGCCACAAGAGATATTTCAGATGAGAGCCTTTGCTATCATCAACCAGAAACTTTTACGCACAGAGATATTACTACCGACTCCATTAGAAGCAATCTGAACCAGCCACTAAGATTTTCTCTCCAGAAGAATCAAATGAAGTTTCAAGAACAGAGATTAGTGTTAAACTTCTCAATGACGATGGTAACACTATTCTTGATCATATGCCTTGAGTCATGAGCTTCTCCAAAACTACTTTCTCCACTGAACCAACAATAATGTCAATCTATATAAATTCCTTCCATTCCATGATTGAAACAGGTTGTTGCTCATTGTGTTTCTCTCTTGATATAAATCTTCAACTTAAGAATGCAGCAAGCTTCTTCTCCTTCATTCTTAGATATTCTCTCTTAAGAATTACCAACGAAACACAACCCAAGAAGGACATAGACTGTAAGAAGATTATCAAATTTCGTCTTCTTCCTATGAAGCTTTTGGTTTCAATATTCTTCTCCTCCTTGTTGTCAAGACACTCATATAACAACAAATACCAAGAATGCTTATCATCCCTAATTGAAAACTGACAACCAATGCTTCCATTTAAGCATCACCAGACAAACATGGCTTTCAAAGCACTGTCAAAACCCATGAAATTCCTCTCTCTTGTTTCTTCAAAATCTCCCACTGATTCTTCTTCTTTTTCGAGGGAGCTCAACCTGTCGATTTAACACAATTCAGCTAGAGATTTGTGATGGCTCCGTTTAACACAATCAGACATTGCTCTTGGTTCCACGAACTCCTTGACCCAAGATTTATGAATCGTCGTGTGGAAGTAGGAAGCAGATCAGACAGCTTCGACACATGACACCCAAATCTGATTTCTTCACCATCTCCAGTCATGCAAAGCTTTTAACAAGCAACGTCTCCGGCGAAAACTCACGCATGCCTCTTCTTCCTCTGATCAACTAGAATTTCTGTCCAATAAGGCTACGATCTCTACCTATGAACTCAAAGACTCGAAAACACTTTGATAGCTTCAGATTCGTGTGATGAAACAATCTATTAATGCCAATCTTGTCGAATTTGGAAAACCAGAATTCCGAGTTCTGACCCCACCTTGATTTCTTCTTCCTCATCTAGAGCTTTTGATCTGATCCAACTCCCTTAATATTGGATTCAACACATAAATCTTTTTCTTTGTTTGTACTCCTTCCTAACACAAGATTAAGCTCGCGGTGTTTTCCATGTCGAACACAGACAAGAAATGGCTTATGTCGATTTCTCAAATCACACTATCTGATGGGCCAAGATATATCTTCACAATAAAATAGGCCCATGTAATATCTTTAGGTCCATGTGCAGTTAACAAAAATCCAAACAGAAACATAAGATCCGTAAGATCGTAACTGTTCCTTCTTCGTCTTTCTTCTTCCCCACGCTTGACATACGACCAGAAGCAAACCAGATTTTAATCGATGCTTTCCAGTTCTAGACGACTTTTCACAGCAGAAGACATACTCTTATTAGTGAGCGTAGATCATGTGCACTTTATTCACCTTTGCTTCGACTTTTCTCATGCATACACAACTACTAGTAATTCTCCGCTAGAAAAGATCCAACACCCGAAACAAGAAAAGATCTCTATCGAGAACCCGCTCTGATACCAATTGAAAGTGCATATGTGTGACTAATTCAACTATGTGTATGATTGACTTCGAGTATGTATGAGCATAAAGTAAATAAGACACAAGCTTTGTTAACGGGGTTCGGATAACCTACATCCCCGGGACCTAGTCCAGACTTCATTAACTAGAAAAGTTCGCAACCTACAATTGCTATATGGAATCCACCAACTCTTTCCTAGAATTACAATGAAAGAAGACTACCACTAATTGTCTTTTTCGACTAGTGTAGCTCTTCTACAAAACCATCAAAAGATCTCTCTATCTTGTTGATGGGGCGACGCCACACACCTTGTGTGCATCTTCTCGAGAATACCCTGAGGCGCGTAAGTCTTCATGAAGCGCCCTCTTGGTATTTATAACAATGGGAAAAATGTTATTAAAATCCCCAACTTACCATTTTTGGCCATTTTAATCCTCAACTATCACGGTGGCCATTAAAATTATAGACTTTTCGTTGATGTTATTTTTAAATCACTATCTTCTGTTGACTGAGCCAGATTGAACATGTCGTCAAATCAAATTCTCTAACAGAGGAGTTAACAGCCGTTTAGGATCGTTAATCGATCTCTGTTAAGTCGAAAAATGAGAATCACAAGGACAAACGACATCGATTTGGGGATTTAGGCATTTCATTTAAGGCAGAACGACGTCACTTGTCCTTGTTATTCTCATTTTTCGACTTAACGGAGATCGATTAACGATCCTAAACGGCTGTTAACTCCTCTGTTAGAGAATTGATTTGACGACATGTTAAATCTGGCTCAGTCAACAGAAGATGGTGATTTAAAAATATCATCAACGAAAAGTCTATGATTTTAATAGCCACCGTGGAAGTCGAGGATTAAAATGGCCAAAATTTGTAAATTCAGGATTTTAATAACATTTTTCCCTTATAACAATTGCTCAACACTAAAGATTGACAATCTTCTTATTCCTTCACCTAATAGGAATTGACAAATTTCCTTTGTTCTTTATAGATAAGGAAATTTGCCTTTCACGTTCTCATCTTGAATTTACTATTCAAGATGTTCATCCAGCTCAGCAACCGCCTCTTGGCTTGTCCAAGTCGGTCCCAAACTTGTGTACTCCAACTCTTTAAGTAGTCACACAGCTCGGCTTCTTGTACTGCCTCCTGTACTACTTCAAGTACTCGCACAACTCACCTTCTTGTACTACTTTCTGTATTGACGTTAGAACTAGTACAAGCATTGCTTCATCTTCTATGTCAATTCTATCCAGTCACTTCATGTATCATCATAATCTGTTGACATGTTAAGATAGCTTATAAAACTCATTCAACACCACATCTTCAAACAATTCCATGGAGTTAATTCATGGCGTGGAGATGATGTTTCTCAAATCAGCAATGAAGAGGAGGCATATTGTGAGGAGATTGATTCTCTGTCCAGTCAAGAACAAGAAGAGCTCCATCATAAGGAAGAAGATAGACCATGGTGTGAGATACCTTATTTCGTCCATGAGGAAGATTACCAAGGAGAAAATGAATCCCAATTCACTTTAGAAGAGTTTGAAGCAAGTTTTGGTGATAGATCAGAACTTGAAGAAGAGTTTGTGAAGAGTATGTGATACGTGTTATATGTTTGGTGGTTTGGTTTTATCAATATTGGGTTTTGTTATTTCTTCTTTTATTATTAGAACCTTGTTTTGGTATTTTTACTTTTAATTGAGAGTTTAGTCGGTTGTAAAGAGATCTATAAATAGGTCTCTAAACATCAATAATAATTCAACTTCCAACAATTAACCTAATTCTCTAAGAGAGGCTTGGGTTAAAGGGAAGCTTGCTTTCAATCTTCTTGTTTTATAAGGTTAGGTTATTTCTCTAATCTAGTCATTAAGGAGAAAGTAGAAGGTCCTTTAACAAGAGTAAAGGCAAAGACTTTGGCTCATAATAATTTGGTATCAGAGCAAGGACTTGATATAATGGGAGATTCTGATGGAATCACGGCAGTTCTGGCCAAAATTCCTCAACTCTTGGAGGAACACAAAGCAGAGTTCATAAAAGAGATGTCTGAGATGAGAAAGGAGTACAACAAAAAACTGGCCCCATTACAATCTGTGATTGGTGAGCTACAAGAAACCACGACGTCACAACAAGCTACCCTAGAAACCATGATGGAAGCAATCACCACTGATCAAGGAGGAGAACGAGACTTGGCAAAGGCAGTGATTGGTGTTAAATAAGATGGTTCAGCCGCGGTTACAGAAAATGTGGGAGTTGAAAAACTCATCAAGCCTGCAAATTTGGAGTCATCATCTATTCCAACTCGGGTGAATCCAGCACCGGGAGAAAAAGGTTCTGCACCAGGGGTTAATGCAACGCCGTATCGTAACGATGGCATGTTCAGAGATGCGGAAAAAAAAACTTATTTCAGCGGACCATGGCCTGGAAGATCTGTAAGGAATGAGAGTGGACATAGGAGAGCAGATGGAGGAGGTGATTGGCCCATGAGACCAATTGGAGATGCATCCTACTATAACTACGTGACAGGAGATTTTCGTGGGCAAGCAGAGATCGAGGAACAGGACGACGAATCCAGCAGAGGGAGACGTGGTGGTTTCACATTACCAACTGCACGGGTAGAGTTTCCATCATATGATGGGACTACTAATGCAATTGAATAGTTACAAAAATGTGAAGACTATTTTGAAGATCAAAGAATTTACCATGATGATGCTAGGGTTCGGCAGGCCACGTTTTTTCTCACTGGTCAAGCATATCACTGGAGCAACAACTTAAGAAGGCTGGTTACTAACAAGCTCAGTTGGAGAGAGTTCAAGAAGATTTGGGAAAGCAGATGCAGTAAACCCTGTTGGAGAGTTGTGTAACTTACGGCATACAGGAACAATGGATGAGTATTGCAACATGTTTGAAGAGTGCTTAGGAAGACAAACAACGTTATCGGGGGCCCAACGATTGTGGCAATTTTGTGCGGGTTTAACTGATAGCTTGCGCAAGGAAGTGGAGTATTTACGGCCTGAGAAAATTTTTGAAGCCATGGAGTATGCGAGGGATAATTAATACTCCCTCTGTTTCATTATAAGTGATGTTTAAGGTTTTGTCACACTAAATAATAAAACATCTAACTTACCCATTTTCCATAAAATCATCATTAACTAATTTGAATTCAACCAATAAGAAAATATGATGTAAAATATAATTGGTCAAAAAATATTAAATACATTAAATTTTTGCATAGAAAATTGAAAACATCACTTATACTGAAACAAAAAAATTGGTTAAAACATCACTTATAATGAAACAGTGGGAGTATAAGATAGCTGGAGATAGGCGAGTGCAGACGTTTGGAGGACATTCAGCTCCATCAATACGATACACAACCTTTTTTTCCACGTCAGGGTCCACAGAAAACCAAGTAGCTCAAGTTGGGGACGAAAAAGAGTATCCTCAAACCAAACAAAAACAGCATAAAGAGGTTTGGAAGAAACTAACGATTCCTGAAATGGCAGAAAGAAAGGCAAAAGGACTTTGTTTCAACTGCGAAGAGTCTTATACTCCGGGACACAAGTGTCAACCGGTCTTGTTTCACAATCACCTGGTGAGGGATGGGGATAATCAGGAAGATGAACCATTCAAGAGGAGGACTTGGAGGGATAACCCAGAGCTGGAGCTTGAGGACAAGCTCCTAATCGACGGAGGGAGTAATGATACATGTATATGTTTGGCGGTTTGGTTTTATCAATATTGGGTTTTGTTAGTTCTTCTTTTATAGGTCTCTAAACATCAATAATAATTCAACTTCGAACAATTAACCTAATTCTCTAAGAGAGGCTTGGGTTAGAGGGAAGCTTGCTTTCAATCTTCTTGTTCTATAAGCTTAGGTTATTTCTCTAATCTAGTCATTACGGAGAAAGTAGAAGGTCCTTTAACATGAGCAAAGGCAAAGGCTTTGGCTCATAACAGTATGAAGTCGTAAGTGAGGCTGGAAGAGATGATTCAGAAGGAGAGTTTGTCAAAGAAGATGAAGAAGTAAGAGAGGTTGTAAGAGATGAGTCGCGTTACATTAATTTTGCAGGCCATCACCAAGGGCCAGAAGCATACTTGCATTGGGAAGAAGACATGGAGGATTGGTTATCATCTAACCAAATTCCAAAAGAGGAAAATACGGTTTATGCGGAGGATACCTTAACCGAGGATGCGTTTAGGCGTTGGGAACAAGATGCATATATTCGTCTTGAATATGATGAACCGAATGCTTCTTGTGGAAGATGAAAGCGACATGCGTCAATACAATTTACGGATCTACACCAATCCCAAACCAAGAAGATGGATTCTAGCAAAGTCCAAGGCTACACCTAAGAGAGCTTTCACCCCCAAGCCAAAGATGACGACTACAAGTACTCTAAAGGAGAAGAATGAGTCTAAGTCAGCAGATACATACAAGAAAAGATGAGACAAATTCAAACCCTCGAATTATTGCTACAATCCCGAGTCCAAACTCATTGTGTGACTCACAAGGCAAAGGAACTCAAGGTAAGTCTTCTAATCTTTGTAATTTTAAAGAAGTGATATGTTATAGGTGTCATAAGAGAGGACATTTTGCTGCAAATTTTTCAACTAGAAAAGTAGGAAGGTTAAAAACCATAGAGTTTAAACCGAATGCTAGTCTAGCTACAAAAAGTTCAGAAAATTCAAGTTCTTGTATGATACACTTGCTCTTGTCAAAGAATGTTGATTCAGGTCACACTATGGAGCACAAGGCTAAAGAAGTTGAAAGGATTGTGAGCATTGAGAAGCAACCATTAGAACTACTAGTTGCTTATGACCTTACTTGATATTGGAATAATTCCACCATTCATCGTTGCTTTATGTATTCTATTTTTAATGATTCAACTTCAAGTATAATGCACTTGATTTTATTTTTATTGAACCATAGAAGCATATAATGACCATCAAGAAACTACCTCCAAAAGGAGTTTAAATTTGAAGAAACTAGCAAGGCGTGATAACATGCACCCATATCTAATGCCTAGATCGTGGTTCTCAGCCACTAAAGAAGAAGAAGATGTTGACTTCAACAACATCTTGCTGGGAGAAGAACCACCTGATCCACTACGCATAACCAAGCCACAACAATACACGAGTAAGACCCTAACTCCCAAAATCGAATGAAGGCTAACTTGCTTTCTCTTGGTGCAGATTGTACAGTATCGAGGTCGAAACTTTTTCAAGAGAGAGGGTATGATGCGGACATCGAAACCAGAATAAACCGGGAGCAAACGAGTCCACACACCAAACCGGTTCACATGGAGCATGTTTGAGAATGCTTGCCTTTATGGCGTGTTGAAAAGGCTCAAGGCCTAGGGTTAATTATTCACCAAAAAATTAACCCTAAGAAGACCAATGGTTCAGGAGGAATCATTTACCAAGCAACTGATTTGACGATGGTACATCCTGACGTACTAGCTGAAGTACTCCCTGACGGACCTGAAGTACTCGCTGACGAACCTGAAGTAGTACATGACCAGATGAAGTTATTCAAAGAAGTTTTTCTTGTAAAACGTAATGGTGTGTATGGACATTTGAATTGGAGCCTAGAAGACACGTACACCATTCAAGGCCCATATCACACAAGAGTTGGTGCACCTCATCTCACATGATCTTTATGGAGCTCAAAATCGATGTTTCCTTAAATGGCTCATTCCAAATATTCCCATGGCGACCTGTAGAGTTTGAATATCACTTAGAAGCTTCACTACACCCTCTAGGATGCACCACACCACACTTGATCAGGAGGATCAAGTCTGAGCTCTACTTACTCACTGATTCACGAGAGAGTGCTTCTGGCCAGTTCGTGAATAACACCTTCTACAAGCTAAGCTTGGAATCTCTTGATCATCAAGTGATATAAAGTCTGGAGTGATTCCAATCTTCATCAACTCTTCAAACTCGGCATCTAACTCCTTCGCCAGTTGTTGTTGTCCTTTCTCGGCAGCAGTAGGTCCGCCTGCTGCTACGTCGTCATCAACTTTTGCCTTCTCCTTGTCTGTAGCTGATAACCTCGCTCTCGGTGACGATCTTTAAACTGCTTCTATTATTGTTTCCATCACCTCAGCAGATGTTTGATGCCTTACTTGGGGTTGAGACGTTTCGTCTTCAACCTCCTTACGGATCTTGAAGTTCCGTGTTAACATTTTTGTTAACGATGTATTTTCCAGATAGACTGTCTTTCTGCAGTATTCCAATACTTATTCGATATCTCCTTTGGGGTCATTGCTCTGATATCAAGATTACTTAGGTAGGAGTTAACATATATCATGATTTGGTGGTGTCCCAAATAGTCTCCGACATATGTTTAGTGGTAGTATGACCGACATCAATTTACCGAACCTTAAAATTCTATAAGGTTGAATGAATGGATGAAGACTTTTACTAAAAAAAATATAAAGGTTGAGTGAATGCATTTTGGTCAGAAAAAAAATCTGACTTAGTTAATGAATTGAAAATTTTGTAATTTAAGTTGTGAAAAGACCCAGCCCGTTTGTTTTTTTGTAATCATGTGAACCGGATTAACCCAATTAATTCAAACGAGCTAAATTAGCTAAACCGGAGTAAATCAATTTAAACCATCTAAACCAGCTAAACCGGTCCTAATCAATTTAACCATCCAATTTCCAATTTTTAACCGGTTAACCAAAAATTCCAATTTAACCAAACTATACAACGATAACCAGCAGAAGACTTAACCAAAAATCCAAATAAAACAACTGCATTAAACCAGCAAATCATCCAATATCCAAATCGGTCATCATCCAGAATTAGAATAACATCCTAATATGTTCTAAATTCCAGACTAACAACCTAACAATGCAATAACATAAAAACTCCACACAAGCAATGAGCCCCTAGATCATTCCGCTCTCCATGCCTTGATTCCACGATCAAACTTTTCCTTTACCTACATCACAGAAAGAGATGCATAAGTATGTCCAGAAATACTTACTGAGGCACTCATCCCAAGTATTGGGCTATACACACAAGCAGTAATAACCAACATCAAACAAACAATTGAAATCAAGCATTTAAAACACGTAAAAAGCCATAGGTGACGATTGGTGTCGATCGACACTCCCGGTCGACACCGAGCTCGACACTCCATTCGCGAGTCGCAGCTATCCTCGCGGAACAAAACATTGTTGTCGAGCGATACCCACCACTGGTGTCAGTCGACACTGAAACTCTGCAGACACTCCAGCTGCGTTTTCTCACTGGATCTCCACTCCAAATCACCCCCATCCTATGAGCGAGTCTCCAAGGGGTTTCACAGGGTTCCTATAACACAAAAACATCCAAGCAAGCAAGAAATTCAATCAAACAATCATCAAAACACCCAAAACAATGATCAAACCGCTAAGATAAGCCTGAAACTCTCCACTTAGTCACTCAAAGGCACCCTAAAGATCAATCTCTCACTCTCTGCTTTTCTTTCTATTTCACGAAGCGACAAAAGATAAAGAATGAGGAAAACGGTGCCCCCTTAACCTTTAAGTTGATCTAGGTTTTCCTCAAACCAATTCTCAATTAAACAGACGATTTAAAACTCAAACCGTCAAACCAAAAATTATTGGTGTCGATCGACACCACCCGGTTTTCCAGACACGGGTGTTACAAGTTGTGATCCATTTAATAAATTAGAAGAATCGTTCGTGTTGGGGGGGGGGAGGGGGTTATTAAGTAAAGAAGAAAAAAATGAAAAATAAATAAATGATAGGGAGACAGAGAAAACAAAATTAAAAGTATGGTGTTACGATAAAAAGTATGGTGTTAAGAGTAACTAACACATCTACAACCGATATGGATAATATGGTAAATTTTCACGTTGTTTGTATGTCCATTTATTTATGAAAATAGATCCATTCCTTTGAGTTAATTATTTTCAAGTCTTCTGCTATAGGACACAAATTCTCTATATAGTATAACACTAGAATGAGGAAAAAAATAATAATATAACACTATAAAAAATACATTAAAATCCGTAAAAATGGCAATTATTTCCATTCATATATTAAATGTGAAATATTTTTTATTTAAAGCTTTAGAATGAATTTTCTGTATTCGGTAATTCTGAAAATTAACCGATAAACTGATTCCGTTAATAAAACAGATAGTTTGATTTTTTTAGTAATATAGAAAACGAATTTTTATTTTACTATAAATAATTACTTCATTATTATAAGAAACAATAATTGAATTTCTGTGAAAATTTTGTTATTTAAACGTTAAATGAATTTTCTATGTTTGGTGATTCATAAAAACTAAGAGATCAACTTATTCCGTTAATAAAACTGATAAACAGATTTTGTCTACCAAATAAAAGATAAACAGATTTTCTCAATAAAATAGTCAACGTATTTATTTTTTTGACTATAAATAAAGACTTCGCGATAACAAAATTTTAGTATGACTTAAACACAATAATACTATATTTGAAAATAAGTATATTGTTTTAAAAATGATAATTTATCATTAATAACACCATTCAATAATTCCAAAATTTATGTTTATTTTAATTTTTTTTAAACAACATAAAATTATATATAAAAAAAAGATAAAAATATGTAAGACTAACGGTTACGATTTTCTCACCGTTTCTGGCCTTCTACTTTCATGGTTACAAAGAAGACTCAAATCAGTGAGAGGGAAGAAGACTCGTTTTATAGACAGAAAGACCCTTCATCCTTTGTTGCTGAAAAACGTCAACAAGATAAAAGAGATTATGGATATATCATGGGCAATAACTGCAAGCAAAACAAATTCGTCTTTGGTGCAGGAGATGGAAATGGTTGTATGGTTTGCGATGTATTGGATTGCAACCTTTTGATTTTCAGAAAACGTATTGAAAGAGATGATAGTCAAACAAGAAGACCAAAGATGAAGACGATCAAGGAAAATAACATACTGATAAGTTTGTTAGTGTGTAAGGCTTACTTTTGAAAAGAAGCATCGTATAATTTCACTTATTCGATGATTTCGTTATATTTAAGTTTTGATTGTATGATTTGCGGAGCTTTCACCGGTATGCTCATTGATATGTTTCCAATGTTTAACTAAAGTTAATAAAGAATGCGTTAAAAAAGCATAAAATTATATGAAGCTCGCATCAATATGTATGTATAAAAAATAAATGAAAACTTTTATTGATAAAGAGTTAAAAGTATGATTTATTAGTTTTTTGTGACAGATTTTAATTTTTATATTGATAAAAATCTCATGTTTTTAAATAGATATATATATATGTATTTATATAAGCTTTTAAATAAATATTTATATTAATTAATATTAAGAAATACAATAAATTACGTAATCACAAATATATGGGAGATTTGTTTTTAAAATAAAATTGAAACTTGAAAGTAAAGAAAAAAATTTTTTTAGAAAATGAGGTAATCATGTTTTAGGGGATAACTGAAAAATTAAGTTTTATTGAAAATATGAATAATGGTGAACAAGTCCCAAGTTTTTTGGTGATCGCCAATTTAACATTACTAACTTTTATAGTAAGTTTTTAATAAGTGTCTGTTTTCGTAAAAATAAATTGTTAACTAATTTTTTCTAAAAAAGCTTTAGATATCATTTTCTTATGATAAATAATTTATTTTATTTTATTTTAAATATAGACAGGCCCCCAAAACTAGTTCTCTATAATATTTAAAATACATACATATTTCTTTATCTGTAATAATAAATGGTTGTGTTACAACTAACAAGTAGGTTCAAAAATAAAAATATTTGTTACACAAATTTAGCTACACACGTGTTATACATATAAACAAAACTAAAAGGGTAGATGTATGGGGGGGTTATTAGATCATTGATTTTGATGGATTTGGAAATCCAAACAAAAATCACGTGTTATTTAATCATTGATTTTAAAATAACTATCAAAATCCTATATTATTGGTTGTATGATTTATAAATACTAGTTAAAATCCTATGTTATTCGTTTAATGATTTGTTTTTGGATTTCAAAATCCGCAGTATGTTTTAAATGGATTTGAAAAGATTTGATAGTGTAAAATAGAAACATTCAAATCCAAGCATAAAACATGTTATTTCAAAATCCATGTATTTTTATTTTATAAATAATAAGGATTCACAAATTCTATTTGGATTTACAAATCAATAAACCAATAACACCCCCGTAGAATAGAACCAAAAGAAAGATGGAGACGGTTTTAGCGTCCACACATGATACATGTCCCATCCAATACTTTTTGTAAATATTTCCAAAACAATGCATCCAAAAGCACAAGTGTTACGAGCGTAATCAACAGCCGATTGTATAAACTCCAGGACATGTATCGCGTTGTGCCTATCGTATGACCTGATCCGTTTCCATACTTGCTTGACCCTTCCTCGAGTGCTAAACAATAATCCGCAATCTTTGTCTCATACTCATTAGGTCTTATCCGCTTCTCGATAGGGGCTAGTAAGATATTATCCAGTTTAAGGTCACAGTGACTAATCTTTTGCCTAATGGATGTAGTAAAACCCTTTGAGGATATCTTTAGAGAACACTTCAAAGTCTCCCAAAATCACTTTTATGGTTTTTTCAAAAAAAAAAGTTATGTTTTGAATAACAGTGGATTTGATATGACTTTTACAAATTGTTGATTGAATAACAGGGATTGTGAGTGACTTTGAAGGATTTTTTATAAATGTCATATTCAATAACACTGGATTTGAAATGGGATTTAAAAATGCCTAATTGAATAACAGAGAATTTTTAAAAAGAACCAAAATCCTCTAAAATTCTATTTTTAATACACCCCCCTAAATTTATTTCAAACCAAATAGACCATTATTCTATATTCATTAACTTTGATTATATTATGCTATTTTATTTACGTAACATTTTACATATATTTTTAATATAAAAAGTAAATTAACAAAAAAAGTAAGCAAAAATTAAAGAAAATATAAGTACAATATTTATGTATGTGTTTTTATAATAAATAAACAGACCTTTATATGTCATATCATCTGTTTTTATTGTTAAGTTAGCATTTTGTTAGTTCATCTAAAAGCTTTTTTCATATCTTCCTTTCAAACATTTAATACATTACATAATACTCTGTTTTTTTTTGGACAAATAAATAATACTCTGTTATGTAAATAAAATACTAAGAAGTATGAAAATAGATTCATATTTAATAATGTATCAGTTTTTTCTTTTCTTTTTTCCGAAAAAGAATAATTGTTTTCTATGTTTCTAAAATAGATCCTTTGTGAGTTTTTTAACTATTAACTTATCGAAACTAGTAGACTAAATTAGGTTTTGGTATGAGGTATTTGAAAAGATCCGACCCATTTTTTTTTTTAATGAACACATTTAACAGTCTTTATGATTACCTTAAGGGAGATTTGCACAACTAACCTTTTTATGATACACTTTTCTACAAATACCCTCTCTAGGTATCCATTTTCAAAAATACCCTCTTCAATGTACAAAATGACTAAATTACCCTCTTTTATTATAACCCATGATCCGAAAAAATTTCTGCCAAAATTTCCCGACAAAAAAAGTTTCCCGCCAAAAATTTCCGACTAAACTTTTCCCGCCAAAAATTTCCGAAAAAAATTTTCCCGCCAAAAATTTCCGAAAAAAATTTTTCCGCCAAAATTTTTCCGCAATTCCTTAAAAAACCTTTTAAAAAACCTTGTAAATATTTTTAAATCCCTTAAAAAATCCTTTAAAAACCCTTGTAAATCTTTTAAAAGTCATTTAAAACCTTTCAAAACTTGAGTAAACCTTTTAAAACCATTGTAAATCATTCTTTAACATTTATAAACACTTGTAAATCCCTTTAAACCCCATATAACTGTGATAAATCATTTAATAAAAACTTTTGTAAGCTTCTAAAACCCTTTAAAAATCCTTGTAAATCCTGAAAAACCATTTTAAAGAACTTGTAATACCTTTAAAAACTTTTGTAAACCCTTTAAAATCCTTTGTAAACTTCTTAAACCCTTTAAAATCTCGTGTAAATCCTTACAACTATTTTTAAATCTTTGTAAATATCTTTCAAAATCCTTGTAAATCATTTTAAATCATTTTTAAATCCTTGTATGCCTTTAAAAACACTTGTAAATCCTTTTAAAAAACCTTTAAAAATCCTTGTAAATTGTTTAAATCTTTTAAAAATCCTTGTAAATCCTTTTAAAACTGTTATAAACTTATAAAAACTTTTAAAAACCATTGTAAATCATTTAAAAACCTTTGTAAGCTTCTAAAACCCTTTAAAAATCATTACAAATCTTTTAAAACCCATTTAAAAACTCTTGTAAATCCCTTTAAAAACCCTTTAAAAAACCCTTGTAAACCCTTTAAAAGACCCTTTAAAAAATCTTGTAAAACCTTTAAAAAAAATTTGGCGGGAAAATTTTGTAAATTTTTTTTCGGGAAAATTTTTGCGGAAATCTTTTTGGCGGGAAAATTTTCTCCGAAAAAATTTTGGCGGGAAAATTTTTCTCAGAAAAATTTTTGGCAGGAAAATTTTGGCGAGAAAGTTTTTGGCGGGAAATTTTCAGGGGAATATTTTTTGAAAGGAATTCAAGTAGGGGTAAAATGGCCATTAAAATTTAAGAGAGAACAAAAATGAAAATGGCAAAAAGGGTATTTTTAAAAGAGGGTATCATAAAAAGGGTATTGGTAGCAATTTCTCTTACATTAATGTTGTTGATACTTTTAAAGACACGTTAGGAGGAAAATAGGAAAAAGGGAAAGTTTGTGTGCTTAAAAAAATTTAGAAGATAGTGTAAATATTTTTCTGGCAACAAAAAGATCGTTTTCTGTTAAACATCAAAACATAATAAAAATATTACAAATTTTATTGATAGTATATAAAAGTAAGGTTTCACTCTCTCCTTATTGGTCCATTGGATATTTATTTTTAATTAAACCAAAAAGCACATTTAATCATATTGGTTTTCTTTATTGAATTTCAATTAAACACACTATAAATTATAATTATGACTCCTCTAATTTAATTACTTTAAAAATGTAACTTACATCTCTTCTTATCCTATAAGAGCATCTTTACTCAAGGAACTACTAATGAGTACTTAACATTAAATGTGGAGAGAGAAAATAAACATTTTTTTTGGAGAAAAGTAAAAAGTGGGGAAAAAGATTATTTTTTTCTTTTTCTATTTTCTCATCACCCAATCTATACATGCCACGTACGGTTCTTATGAGTTCCTTCTTTTACCAAAAGCAGAACCGATTCTTCTCTAATTGGGCCCTCTTTTATTATTTTTATTTAAGTCAGACCCACAAATAACTTAAGTACCTCCAATAAAGAGCACGAGTAAAGATGGTCTAAATAACCATTCTCACATCCTCCTCCACTATCTCATATCTTCATTATTTTCTTTGTTTTTTAAAAAAGTTCTTGCATGGGGTGAAAAGAGTTTGTGGATTTCAAAAGTTTTGTAGATTTTAAAATTCTCAAAGATTATTGTATATTCCAATAAATGTTTACTAAGATTTTTAGAGTTTAGTAGATTCTTAATATGATAGATTTTACAAATCCTTATGATAAGTGCAGTATTTTAAAAGTTGTTGTTAATGACCAAATATGTAAGAAATCATCTTCCCAATAACACTAGAGTTTAATAGAATTGTAAAATCAATAAATACTCAACTTTTTGAATAACGAAGGATTTTAAATGGAATTACAAAATCAACACACCAATAACAATACATTTTTCTAAGAATCTAAGAATCCATAAACCAATAACAATAGAATCTTAAACTCTAACAATCTTTAAAAATCATTCTCCCAATAACTCCTCCTAAGATGTCATCGTAAGAGTTTGATTAAATATTTGGTTTAAACTTTTTTAAAATTTTTATTTCTTCTTCATTTTTATATATTTCTTCATTTCTTCATTGTTTTTTATATTTTTAAATGTATAATCAATATATATATATATAATATTTTATGGCTATAAGAAAATTATTTTATTGATGGGATTCAAAAATATTGATTCCCGACCATTGCACAATAATAAAATCAAGCTAAAGAAACCATCTTCATTCTTTAACTTTAGATGTTTGTTTCTTTCTCACATATTCATGTATATTTATTTTAATTTCAAAAGTATGTAATTTTTTAACAAAAATTTTAGTTATATAATTATGAAATCAATTTTCTTAACTTTCTCTTACTTCCAAAAAATTGTAATACACTTTTTAAGAAAATAATGAGCATTATATTTAGTTTGTGATTCAACATTTAATAATATAATGATCATTATATATTTTATTAACTTTGAATTTTATTGGTCCATTTGGTATTTAGTTTTTAAAAATATAATATTTATTTTTAATTAAACCAAAAAAACACATTCAATCATATACATTAATTTATACATTAAATTCACACTACTTTTAAAATGTAAATGAAAATTCTATAAATTTTATTGACTATTGGTTTTCTTTATTGAATTTCAATTAAACACACTATAAAATATAATTATGACTCTTCTAATATAATTATTTTAAAAATTTAACTTACATAACTTTTTATCCTATAAATAATCATTTTCACATCCTCCTCCACTATATCTCATGTCTAAATTATTATTATTTTATTTTTATTAAAGTTCTTGAATGGGATGAAAACTAAATTAAGATATCATTGTAAGAGTTTGATTAATTATTTGATTTAGACTTTTTGTTTTCAATTTTATTTCTCCTCTAGTTTTATCTCTTTCTTCATTTCTTCATTATTTTTTGTATATTTTTAAATGTATATTAATATTTTATGGCTATAAGCAAATTATTATATTGATGGGATTCAAAAATATTGATTCCCGACCATTGCACAAGAAGAAAATCAAGCTAAAGAAACCATATTCATTCTTTTACTTTGGATGTTTGTTTTTTTTTTACATATTCACGTATATTTATTTTATATTCAAAATTATGTAATTTTTTAACAAATGAAATCAATTTTTCTTAACTTTCTCTTACTTCCAAAAAATTGTAATACATTTTTTTTAAGAATAATGATCATTATATTTAGTTTGTGACTCAACATTTAATAATATAAAGATCATTATAATTTTTATTAACTTTGAATTTTATACATGATTTTCTATCTAAAAACAGTTTGATATTCAATTTTCTATCTATTATACTACAAGGATGAAAAAATTATAATTAAACCTAGCGATATAACTTAAATTAAGAGGAATATAAAAAGAGATTAAAAAATAAAATTATTCATTGGAATTTCCTTTTAAAACTTTTGATTGCACTTCATATGATTTTATAGGAAAAAAGATATGATTTGTTAATTTCACAATAATTTCGATTTTAATTACTAAATACTTTAGGTTATGTGTTAGTTTATGAAACTTTTAAAAACAAAATTTGAATATCATAGTAAAATTCCATTTTTAGCATTAATAATATTATTGTTTTACCTAAAAATACTCAAAAATATTGAAGTAAATTACTATCAAAATTGAACAATAAATAAACTAATAAGTTCAAGAGATATTTCTGTATAATATATTGTATGATTTGAATATGTAAAGTATAAAAGATGTTATTAACGTTGAAATTTATTTGATTTATTCTGTTTTATAATTAGTAATTAAATGTAAATTAATTATTTTATTTTATTATACAATAACCCGCGCATATGCGTGGGACATTACCTAGTTACATTGAAAAATGTATAATGACACTCTATATGAAACAAGAATAAAATTCTAAAATGATATTTTTGTAAAACATAGGGAGTATAGACCATTCCTAAAAAATGATTTTTCTAGAAAATAAAATTTTTTCAAAAAGATAGTTGTTTTAAGTTATCAATGTATAATGGTAAGATCCGACTGTGGTAATATGGTTTTGGACCAAATTCGTTTGCTTTGGCTGAATAACTGGAGCTATCAAAGGAGAAGCAAAGTAGCCTTTTGCAAATGCCAGAATTCCTGACAGGATTCGCTGTTGTCGTTAGTCAAACCAGGATCCAGCCTTATCGCTGGAAAATTTTCCGATTTGCTTTTCCTTTGTAAACCGTTGGGGCTTGAAGCCCATCTTGTATTTGCCCATTGGGGTTTAATAAATAAAAACTCTGAAAAAAAAATTACGATTTACAAATTTGAAAGTAAATAACTAGATAATATTGGTTTAGAATTCTAAGAAAATGTGAATCACAAAATGATGCAGTTATTATTAATTTTTAGATGTTTTTTAAATATGTGTGAAAAACTTAGAAAAATATCTAGTAGAAAGAGTAATAAATATGTAATAAAAAAATTATTAAAAAAATTGACAGTCAACCAAATCCTCAATATTTAAGGAAAAGTTAAAAGTACTCATCCATTATAAAGGATTGCAATTAAGTGATTTATGTCTTTTAAAAATTTTAAGCAGCTTTTCTGCTGTCAAAGTTTCCATCAAAGAATAATTCAATTTTGGTACAAAATCTTCATATTGTCCCCAAGAGAGATCTTCAACTTATTAAAGATAAAATATCAAATAACAATAAACAAAAAAAAAACTCAACAATTATCACTTCTCATCCACATACGTAACTGATGATGTCATAAACCAAAAGCAACTAAAAGATACATATAACTTTCAGCCAAAGCTTGACGTCAACAGAGGCCAAGAACCACCCAACCAAGTAATCTCGTGACTTGTTGTGAGTTGCAACACAAATTTTTCTACCTGATTTTTTTCCCAAATTTCTAGAATTTATTCTCTATAATCTTTTCTTTTTAATATATTTCTTAAGCTCTAAGAATAAATTGTGTTACACGTAGGTTCACAAATAAAAATATTGTTACACGAATTTAGCCATGTACACTTATATATATATAATACATTAAAATAAAAATAAAGGTAACGTGTAAACATAGAATAGAGAAAAAAAAAATGGAGATATGGTTACTCATCTTGGCCTCTCTCTCTATATCTCTCCTTCTCATTCTCCTCCTTCGCCGCCGTGACGCTTCCTCTCTTCCATTACCACCTGACCCTAACTTCTTCCCTTTTCTTGGAACCCTCCGATGGGTTCGTCAAGGCTTAGGTGGTCTCAACATCTATCTCCGCTCTGTCCACGACCGTCTAGGTCCTATCATCACTCTCCGTATCACTTCCCGTCCCGCCATCTTCGTCGCCGATCGTTCTCTCGCTCACCAAGCTCTTATTTTAAACGGTGCCGTTTTCGCAGATCGTCCACCGGCTGCTCCGGTCAGCAAGATTGTTTCTAGTAACCAACATAACATCAGTTCTTGTCGGTATGGAGCCACGTGGCGGCTTCTTCGTAGGAACCTTACTTCTGAGATTCTTCACCCGTCGCGCGTGGGATGTTATTCTCACGCGCGGAGTTGGGTTCTTGAGATCTTGTTTGATCGGTTTCGTAAGAACAGAGGTGAAGAGCCTGTCGTTGTCGTTGATCATCTTCACTATGCTATGTTTGCTCTTCTTGTTCTTATGTGTTTTGGAGATAAGCTTGATGAGAAGCAAATCAAAGAAGTGGAGTATGTTCAGAGAAGACAGCTTCTTGGCTTCAATAGATTCAACATTCTTAATCTCTGGCCTAAGTTAACTAAACTGATTTGTCGAAAGAGATGGGAAGAGTTTTTTCAGATGAGGAGAGAGCAGCATGACGTTTTGCTTCCGTTGATTCGTGCTCGGAGAAAGATTGTTGAAGAGAGGAAGAAGAGATCATTAGAAGAAGACAAGAAAGAGTATGTACAATCATATGTTGATACTTTACTCGATGTGGAGCTTCCTGATGAGAAGAGGAAGTTAAACGAAGACGAGATTGTGAGTTTGTGCTCTGAGTTTCTCAACGCAGGGACTGATACAACAGCCACTGCCTTGCAATGGATCATGGCCAACCTAGTGAAGAACCCTGATATCCAGAAGAGATTACACGAGGAAATCACAAGTGTAGTTGGAGAAGAAGCAAAAGAAGTGGAGGAAGAAGACGCTCAGAAGATGCCGTATCTCAAGGCTGTGGTGCTGGAGGGTCTCCGGAGGCATCCTCCAGGACATTTTGTGTTACCTCACAGTGTCACGGAAGACACTGTATTGGGAGGTTACAAGGTACCAAAGAAGGGGACGATTAACTTCATGGTGGCAGAGATAGGGAGGGATCCAAAGGTGTGGGAGGAACCAATGGAGTTCAAGCCAGAGAGGTTTATTGGTGAAGAAGAATCAGTGGACATAACCGGAAGCAGAGGGATAAAGATGATGCCGTTTGGAGCTGGAAGGAGGATATGTCCAGGGATTGGGCTAGCAATGTTACATCTTGAGTATTATGTAGCCAATATGGTGAGGGAGTTTGAGTGGAAAGAAGTCCAAGGTCATGAGGTTGACTTGACCGAGAAGCTTGAGTTTACTGTTGTCATGAAACATCCTCTTAAGGCTCTTGCTGTGCCTAGGAGAAGTTACTAGCTAGCCTTCTACTTGGCTTTGTTGGTTTAGTAGTATAGTATACACCAAGGACTAGGTTATATTTGATGTTATGTGCATTTTGTTGGTGAAGTGTACAATGGAACCAAATCTTTAACAAAGTACATTTTGTACGTTGGAATAAATGATATGAACAAACGATGCTTTTATATTCCTCTTTGTATGCCTAGTGTTTTTGTGTCAGGTGGGGCAAGAAATGTAGGCTTTCTAGTGTTTTATTGTGGACGAGAACATTCGTATGAGACATTTGTTGAGAAATTGAAAGAGTAGAAACACCCTTGCGCGTGGGAACGACGCGCTCCCTCTTTTTTCTCTCAACCTCAAACAACAAAAACCTAAAATTTCTCTAATTTGCCTCTTTTGTTACCGGCGCTCATCGCCGGTGACTGGAGAGGGCCCCCTCAGTTTATTTTTTGGCCGATCTATTTCCAATCAAGTTCTCCGAGGGAGACCTGAAGCTTTTGGCGATTTCCCTTCAGCTCCACCATCTCGAGTCTTCCACTTTAGCATACTTCGGTGGTGGCGGCGAGAAGAGCTCCTTGGTTCCGGCGGTCGGAGCGTCAGCCTCTTTGAGGTGGTGGACTGCTTGAGGCGGTGGTCCCGGTCCTCTCTGAAGTTTCCGGTGTGTCTCTCCTCCTTGAGATTCACGGCTGGGTGGTAGTTGCTCATCCCTGAAGAACCGCGGTGTGGTGGCGGTTGTGCGAGGACGTACAGTGCTGGACGGCTAGTGAAGGTGGTGGAGCTCCTCGTCTTTGTTAACCTCCGGATGGTTTCCTTCCCTGAGACATCGCAGTTGTTCCGAAGACGGCAACACAGGTTCTCAAAGGATCGTTCCGTCGAAGTTCTGATGAGGCAAGGCAAGATCTCTTCGTTTTGGTCACGGCGACGCAGTCGATTTGGTGGTGTGAGTTTGATAGTCCCCGCTTTTTTCCGGCGTGAGTAGGTTTGATTTCTCTGAAGTTGATTCGTTAAAGGGTTTTCTCGGTGTTGTTTGTCTCTTGGTGTTTGGTTTTTGGTCGCTCGGTTTCATTCGAGTAGGGACTCGTCAGATCTAGGCCTGGATCCATCGAGTGCGGACGCCGGAGTCCTTGACGGCCCCTGTAGCTGCAACCATGGTTTAACCTATCTTGCTTTGGTGTTGTTTTGTAAGCTTGGTGGGTCTGTTGGCGTTTCTGCGTTTATGGACTTCTCCTTTGGTGGCCTTGTTACCCTTTATGGTTGTGGGCCTTTTGTTTTTGTGTTTTATTTTATGCTTTTAATTATGTTATCATCTTGTAAGGGCTTAGCCCAATGTGTTGTGCTCACTTATGCTCCTAAAAACGTCATAAATATGAAGACCCTTTGACAAAAAAAAGTAAAAGTGTTTGTGATCGAATTAATCGAATGCATGCTCTGAAGTCTAAAGCAGGGAATGGATATGGGAACATACCTCATGGAACTGTTGTTGTAAGGTTTTGTCGAAAAAGCAAAGCGAAGAGGATGGGAAGGTTTAGTGACAAAGATGTTTTATTACAACCAATCATAGAGAAAAAAAACCACAGAGCAAACAAGATGTATATATATATATATATATATCAGTCGTAATTACTTCTCCAAGGAGAATTCATCTCCCTAGTCCCATTTTATGAAAACAATCTCAGTTCTCCCCTTCTATTATTTCTTTTTTTTTTTTTAAATAGAAAAATGATTAAATTACACCATTATCCTAATGAAAACACAAATATCACAAAAAAAAACTCGGATCTATCCACCCACCCAAGATATTACTCAGAAACCCAAAAATTATATATATATATATTTTGAAAAATCAAAAAACAAAACGATCGATTGAAGTTGAAATCCCTAAACAACGAAACGAACCCTTCTTTCTTCTCTTCTCTTCTCTTATTCGATTTTTCTCTAAGTGTTGTGAAAGAGTATTTTGAAATATCAATCTTTGTCGATTGTAATCGATTTGGAGAGAATAATGGTGGAAACAAGAAGGAGAAAGAAGAAAGAGATCGATGAAGGACATCAAGTTGCGGTGAAAAAAAATATTGTGTTGGAGGAGGATATTTCGGCGCTAGAGGAAGTAGCGCCAGACGAACAAGCAGCTTTGGACGAAGAACTAGAGGCACCGCCGGTAAAACTATACTATGGTTTTTGGGTTTCACATGGTATTACTAGGAATATTGAGTATAACTAGACCGTGGTTTCTGGGTTTGCCATTTTATTACTAGAAATATTGAGTACAACTAAACTTTGGTTTCTGAGTTTGCCATAGTATTACTAGAAATACTGAGTATAACTATATTGTGATTTCTGGGTTTGCCATAATATTACTAGAAATACTAAGTAAATTTAGACTGTGATTTTTGGGTTTGCCATAGAATTACTAGAAATACTGAGTATAACTAGACTATGATTTTTGGGTTTGCCATAGTATTACTAGAAATACTGAGTATAACTAAACAGTGGTTTATGGGTTTGCCATAGTATTACTAGAAATACTGAGTATAACTATACAGTGATTTCTAGGTTTGCCATTGTATTACTAGAAATAATGAGTATAACTAAGTGTTTTTATTTTGCGAAATTTAACATAACGCACCTTATCCGACTTCACAATTGTAAAACTAAAACAGTTAGCAAACGAAACTCGATGCACCTCGCCTTCTTGTTTGGGAATTCTTGAAATTTACTCAAAGCCAAACCGTCTTCCCATGGCTCTATAAACCTAGAAGGTTTTACAACAGGTAGTGGTTCAACATATTCATCACCTTCTTCACGTCCTAAAGTTTCAGAATTGCCCTCTACACCCTTTCCTTTTTCTTTGTCTACGAATAGAACAATGGCGTTAGGTGCGACAGCCTCATCATCTCTTGTCTGTTGGTTTTGATAATTCATACCAACAGAACTTTGGTCCACTCTAACAGCCTCATCATTATCATCATCAAGCACTTGCTCAGGCGCTTCAGAGAACTTGGTGACATCCACAAACAACATACATCTTCGCTTCTCATGATCAACAAACGTTAGATACACATACACATCCTCATCATCAACAAGCTTACAGTTTTCCATCTCCCTCAATAGCGGATAGTAGCTCATATCCAATCTAACGTGGCTCTCAACATATGCAAGCTTCTTGTTTATCTTTCCTTTTAGCATCACCAACGTTATATCACTCGCTTTTGTCTTGAACATAATACTATATATCCGACCGTCGCACTTAAAATGTATGCTAATGCTTTCTTTCATTGTATCCTGCCAAAAAAAATCCAAAAAACTCAATTAGTAATACTACTAGTTCTACTGCATTAAACATTATTACCAGTTTTACTAGTTTTACCGTTATACTAACTTGATCAGTTTTACTAATTGTACCAGTTATACTAGTTTTACCAATGTATGTACTACTAGGTTTTACAAGTTTTACCAGTTATACTAGTTTTACCAGTACTACTAGGTTTTACTAGTTATACTATATTTACCATAGTGTCTAGTTTTACCAGTTATACTAAAAATCGAATCGAAGGTTTCGGGTTCTAAAAACTCTGCAATTCAACACGCATCAAACTCTAAAATTCATTATTATCAACTAAATAGCTCAATCAACCCATAACCCATTGTAAAACATCCAAAGTGCTAAGGATTAATCTTCTCAACTAAAAATCCAATCAAATGTCAAAAATCTAAACAAATTTCAAGCTTATAGTCGAAGTATGTACTTGCATTTTGGAGCTTTTTACAGCTCAAAAGAGATGAAGAACGATGGAGCTTCGACGTCGCCGGAAACACTAGTTCTGGCAGCAAAAACCACAACGTTGGGTTTGGGAGGAGGAGGGGGTTTCGGCTAGAGGTCGGGTTTCGTTTTTTTTTGTTTTTCTTTTTAATTTTTTTCTTCTGAATTAAACTAAATAAAAGAAAAAAAATAGAGAATGGTAGTATTGGAATCACACATTTGGTTTAATGAAGAATAAGAAAGGAAATAGGAGATTAAAATTTTGAAATTTGGACATGGGAGATGATTACTCCTTCTCCAAATGTTTAAGGTACCCCTCTAGTGTTTTTATTAAGGTGGGTCTAGAGAAGAGAGACTTAAAGACCAACTCCAGCGGATGAAGCAAAAAGAGTTTCTCAAAAAAAAAAAATTGAATTAAACAACAATATTTTAGTTTTTTTTTTAATAAAGCTTAACCAATGACAAAAGCACATGTGTATTATCGTATAAGTACCGTTTCTCAAACAAGAGTTTTTAGCATTCTTGTTTCTTCTCTTTCTAACTTTTTAATATATATTTTTTAATCTGTTTGAGTACTTGTTAAGTATCGTTGGTGGAGCTGCTCTAATAAGACCATCCACAATGGGAGAGCTCCATTGGGGGCTCTTACGAATATTTTTAGTATCAATTATGGAAAAGTTGAAGTTAAGAGATGGGGTTGGAGTTTTAAAATTTATACTCCTCCAATGGTAAGAGCTATAAGGTTCTTTAAGAGGCGGTGGATAGACAAACAAGTGCGGGACCAGATTTCCTCCATTAGGCGGGTAGGAGATCATCGATACGACGAAAGTTACCAAGCGTGGCTACGTTCTAGAACTTAATTTTATTCGATCTTTCAATTATTCTTTTCAGTTTTCTTCAGCTATTACATTTGAGATCGTCGCACTAGTTGTACAAACGTTATTTTTCTTTTGAATATAATTTAACATTAAATTCAAAAAAAAAAAAAATTATTTTTGTAAAAGATAATTTTTTAAATAATTGCAGTTCATAAAGTTATAAGGGGAAATTTCAAAAATAACCCTTTTCAAATACCACTTTTTTAAAATACACAGCTTTTACCTTTATATGTGCATAAAATTTTATATATCTTTCATAAAAAGCATAAAAATTACTTATAAAAACCTTATAACCCTTTTTTTTAAAACCTTTTAAAAACCTTATAACCCTTTTTTAAAACCTTTTAAAAACCTTATAAAACTTTTAAAAATGATTAAAATGCATCTATGAAAGACGTCATCCACGATCCAACCAAATTTACGCTATAAATCACACATTTGTCTGTAGATGGACTAGATCTGGTGAACTAGATCTGGTCTACTAGATCTAGTTCACCATATCCGGTGGACCATATCCAATGAAAATATTATGGACAAGAATTAATGACATATTCGAGCCATCAATTGTCCATGGATGAGTAAAATAGACAAGTTTTTTCCCAGATATGGTCCATTAACAGTCGTACACAAGACTAAACTCAAACACATAATCACATCATCGACTTCATGCTTCAAACATGGACAACTTAACTTGAAGATAGTAAGTAACTTGTCTACAAACATTAACAAAAGAGATTATTATATCCTAGGCCACTTTTATACCTCAAAAAAGTGGAACTGCCACTTTGATATATGTATTTTACTGAGTGCCATATTGTGTGAAAAGGCCGTGGGAGAAAAGACGAAACTACCCACAACTAGTAGGAGAGAATTTTGCACTGGGTTTAAAAAATTGAACGATGGGACAATTTTTTGCGACAGCAACAGAGAGTACTAAATGGTGATAATATAAGCTATTACACAGAGGATAATTTAGTTAGTGGGTGATTATAGAGTAAAAAACAATGGACAAGAACAATAAAGATAATATGTTGTCCATTGATTATATGCGAGGCGGTCGCAAATAAATGAGGTGTGAGCACAAAGGTGTCAAATTCCTCATGCGGTTGACGGTTACTGTTGGCTCTTCTAATTTTTTCTGCATTTGGCCTATAACAAAAAAATCAGGAAGCGATGAAATTTTGTCGCCAACAGACAAAATTCCCAATAAAATGGATAAATGTCCATATCTGGAAAATACCTCGTAGATGTGTGAATGTCTATTCGCTGAGCGTTGATGGATGAAGTTCGATGTACATTGCAGTCAATAGTTTTGAGTCCAAGGACGAGTCCAGTATGCAATATGCTACTGACTAGAGTTGAACATAAAAGACAGGTTAGAATAATGGACGAGTTAGTATAATAGCTTTGGTCCATGAAGAACGTAAAATGATAGAAATTGTAATGGAGAAGGTATTATAATGTACGTGTTAAATAATATATATGATCTATCAGATACTCACTCTTTGGTTACTCGATGGACAACACCTGATCTGGTATCCCGACCGGGATTGTTGTCATGTGCCGCAAGACGAAGAGACAATCTGTGAACAAAAAAACAACAACTCACATCGGTGTACCAAATAAAATGTCCAAGTTAAATAATATATCTAGTTCTCGATAGATAAATACTCACTCTTTGGTTCCTCGATGGACAACACCTCATCTATTGTTTTTCGGCGCCGCGGAACGATCAGCGGAACGATCAGAATATCTATGGAGGACAAAAATCAAAACTTAGATGAGTGGACAAAATTATACTCGACGAGTTGGGAAATAGATCTGATTTATCAAATACTAACTCTTCGATTTCTCGATGGACAACAACGTCTGATCTGGCACCGGGACAAGGGTAGTTATCTAGAGCCGCATAACGAAGAGACCATCTGTGGATGACAAAAAGTGACATGAAATATCGATGAACAAAAAGTAAATCGGAAAACAAGTCCACGAGACAATACCTCCGCTGGCCACGAAAATCTTCATCTACGATGGAACATTCACGGCGTCTGCCATCAAGTTCGTTGGGATCTCTAACTGACAGAACGACTCACGGTTTGTTCCATCGGGATCGACCAAAAGAAATAGGTTTTTACAGCCGATGTCGGCGGCGTGAAGAGTTTCGTCGGAAGGAGATCTCTCTTGGCCGGATATAATAGAGTGTGGTGGGTTAATTTTGGTCTAAGGTAGTGGAGCCCCACCTTCGGGGGCTTTCTCGTCGATGGCGCTGGCCGCGGAAGGAGGAGGGTCGATGAACGAGGGTGGAGATTTTTTTTTAAATTAAATATTGGAGACAATTTGGTGTTTATCCATCGGATTGTTGGAAGAGTGTGAGGAAGAGACTGTTGGGGAAGACACCAACGAAAGGTCACGTTTTTTGAGCAACTATACATTTATGTCGTTTCACAAACAAAATGCTTGGGTTTCTGTGAGTCATAAAAGAAGGGCAAAATTGTCTTCTTCCTTGTTAGCTGTGGCAAGCGGGAAAAGAGAATGGGATAAATGGCAGTCCATGAACGCCATTAACTCTTAATAAGGGAATTTTGTGGGCTACGCCCTTTTCGAAACAGAAAAGTGTAAACCCAAAACCTGTGCCAAACCTGGGAAAAAAGTTTAGTATAAGGAAAAAGCAAAGATTGAATATACGAAATATCTAACCAAATATACGAAATATCTAGGCAATATACGAAAATAAATGATACATGTGGATCCATTTCTTGTGATTTGACTCAGGAGCTGAGAGAAGAATCTCTTGAGCGCAAAAAAAGGAAAAAATGATCGATGTAAGATCTTTAAACCCTAAACGGCGGATTTGGCTAAACCCTACACAATCTCCTCCTTTTCTCCCTATTTTTATATGGCTGGGATAGATAACTGAACAACATTTTGGTTGTCAGTTCAACTTCGGTTATAGGTGAACTGATCTGGAATGTGTAAAATTATTTTGGTTATGTTAGGTTCTCAGTAAACTCATTTTCGGAATGACCAGATTGTTCCACAATTAGGTTGCTTTGTAAACAAGTTTTCATCAATTACTGAACCGAACCAAATGATTTGAATCTAACCACATTTATTCCAAAATTGAAAATAGTCTGTGATATGAGCTTTGTTTTCACACTCGTCTACCATCACTACCTCACAAACTTTTTTAGACATCTAACTTTGATGGATATTTCCAAACCCTCTCTCAACACTAGAACGGTTAGCCTCATTTGTCTAGATATTTGTGCCTCTTTGTTCATGAGTTTGTTTTAGATTTCACGAAATTATGTGTGCAAAAAATGACATGTTTGTTGCCTCTATTATAGTATTAACACGGATGTCTATGTCATCACATTTGTGTACCAAAAAACGATAAGCATTGTTGTTATTATTAGCATATCCAATAATAATAATAATAAAAAATACTCAATCCACTCTTTTCGCCTTGATTTTCACCTTCTTAGGGAGTGGCACTTTATAAAAAATTATATTTAAACAAGGGTATTTTTGAAAAGGGGTAGACCAAAGGTGGTATTTCTAAAAAATTGTCAAGTTTTAAACAAACATTTGTTTTTTAAAACAAACATGACATAAAAGTAAATATAAATATAAAAATTATAGAAGAAAATAAATATATTAGTAATCTTGATTAATTGCAAATTTCTGAAAGAGAAAAAGAGAAGAGAAGAAGAATATGAGTGGTTTGAGTTTTTTTTTTCTCATATTTTACATTTTCAAAAAATCAAAAAAAAATACACTACAACCACTCATATGGCGCCACGTCGGCGTCCCAAAAGGTGGAGAGTCATTAGCGATTTGATTGGCAAAAAAGACGCAAAGGCTTGTGAAACTAGATTCGATGAACTAGTCCAGAGATCGAGGATGAAAAAACATGACGGTTCTAATCAGACAAAGGGAGGAGGACAAGATGGAGTAAGACCCAAAGTGTCGTCTCTGGAGGAAGGAGACAAACCCAAATATGTGGTTAGGTCTCCTCCGACGACAGCTGATGGAAAATGTTCAATTTTTATTTGTTTTGGTTTGTTCTTGTCGATGTTTGATGAATCTTTGATGCTACCAAAATCTTGACTTTGTGGTCAACGCCGATATTGTCTTTGATGTTCTAATTTCACTACCGCCTTTGTGGTCAATTCTACCACTATATCAATATTACTGGTAATATTGATATAGTGGTAGAATTGGTAAAACTGGTAAAACTAATGTAGTGGTAGAACTTATATAGTGTGCTGTGTTGCTTTATAGGATGATGGGTTGCACAGGCGCATATACTGGGTTGATGCGATTGAGCAAAATGCCAAAAGCTTGAGGAAGGACGTGGGAGATTTAGGGAATTCGCAAACCATGACTTCCTCATCTCTCAAATGAAGTTGCAGCTGGAAGCCAATGCTAAAGAGATTGCCTACCTCAAGGACGTAGTGTCAAGCCTTATGGGTCGAATTGAGCTCTTAGAAGAAATTAGCTTCAAGTGATTACTTTGTTGTGTCTTGTTGTTTCTTGTGGAATTAAGACTCATTGGTTAATGTTTTTTTTGTTTAAGTCTATGTTGTGTGTGTTCTAATTCTATGTGAACTCTATGTCGTGTGTGTTGCAATTCTATGCTCCATTTCGCACTCAAGTTTCACTCAGTTTTACTAGTATTACTATGCCAAATCACATTGTAGTTATACTCGGTATTACTAGTATTACTATGACAAACCCAAAAATCACATTAAAGTTGTACTCGGTATTACTAGTATTACTATGACAAACCTAGAAATCACATTGTAGTTATACTCGGTATTACTAGTATTACTAGTATTACTATGACAAACCCATAAATCACATTGTAGTTATACTCAGTATTACTAGTAATACTATGACAAACCCAGAAATCACATTCTAGTTATAAATCACATTCTAGTTATACATAGTATTACTAGTTATACTTAGTATTACCTAGTAATTCTAGTATTACCAAATTTTTTTAAAAAAACTGAAATTGTACTTAGTAATTCTACTATTACCGAATTCTGAAAATAAGTTAAGTTTACACAACCAAATCCACAACCATAATAAAAATAACATAACCAACATCATAATCAAATCCACAACCACATCTAGTTTCTCTTGGACCTTGTCTTGGGTCTTGAATCGGGGTCTAGGGCTGGTCGTTTCTGACCCTTCTTCTTCTTCGTCTTCTGCTTCTTTTGCTGCTCCTCCGTTCCTTCATCTTCTTCCGTTCTCTGCTCTCTCTTCACGTAAGCTTCCAATTCATTTAACCTTTTCTCAATCCCATCAAAATTCTCAAAAATGATCTCAAACTTCGAACTCATTTCTTCTTGGAGGGTGTTGACCAGATACTCCAGATTAGTGGAGGCTACTCTCGGTTGAGGAAGGGCGTCTGTAAGCTGTCCTGACCGGGCCGCCAAATCTTGTTCGAACATCTCTTCCAAAAACACACCCTCACCTTTCGAAATGAGCTTCATCCAACTCTCAACCACTACATCATGGGCATCATCATCTTCGTGACCTTCATCGATGATTTCTTCCAAAAGATGAGATTCTTCATCGGTGCATGGAATGACAGATACAATATCCTGTGTAAACAAAGAAAACACACACACACATTAAAAACACCCAAGTACTAGTGAAAGTTTTAATGAATTGTACAACTAACCTTAGTTTGACCGAGAACGTCAATCAGCTTCTCGAGAGGAAACCCTTTCATCGCCCCTTTCTTGAACGTCCTCCTACACATCCGCGGAAACCCTTTCATCGCCCCTTTCTTGAACGTCCGCGTCAGGAATCCATTCAATGAATTCACAACCGAGTGTAGGAATTACCTCAAAAGCTAATAACTACACAACACATAAAATTCATGTTAGCACAATATGTGTTAACAATCACAATGAAATTCGATTTAATAAACCACACT
This sequence comes from Capsella bursa-pastoris, assembly GCA_036452645.1. Classification (NCBI taxonomy): domain Eukaryota; kingdom Viridiplantae; phylum Streptophyta; class Magnoliopsida; order Brassicales; family Brassicaceae; genus Capsella; species Capsella bursa-pastoris. Next base: position 9,842,639 of record CP144192.1, read on the forward strand.
AACCTCCATCGGGATACAAAATCCCGGAACCGGCCATATTGATCCTTCTTTCTCCACCACTCCATCAAAATGGCGCATAGTGTGCGCGATCAACTTGAGCATGTGCTCAAACGAATACCTCCCCCAAGGAAAAGTAGCACAAAACTTCAGATCGTTAACCGCTCTTAGACATAGGTTATCTAGGGGTGTTGCTTTCTTACCCGAATTCTTGGTCTCCCCAACAATGATACTCACTAAAAAGTAGAGTACCATCATCTTCAACCTCGCATGACTACGCTCCGGAACCATCGTCTTTAGCTTGTCCTTAACGTCTTGCAATCTTACCCTGGTAAGATTCTTGAAGTGCTTCCTCTTGAACCATTCACTTCCCGCAATCTTGTAATCCTCCGGATAGGTACTACAATCCATACCGGATTGGGATACCGTTTACGACGAACCAAACTTCCTTCTTTTTCTCTACGCAAGCCGTACGAAGAATGAGCATCCACATTCCCATAAGTTTTTGGTTTGGGTCTCTTGGCAAGTGGAATATGTGCTTAAATTGCATATGGTCGTGAAACCAATCCCTCTCAATCTTCGTCATAGGCATATCCAACCCTTCTTCTAGTACATTCAAATTTTCATGGATATGACACCTTGTCGATAGCTTTATCTTCTTGTTTAACAAACTCGTAGGGAAGTACATTCTTAACAGCTGCATTGGTGTCGTTCCGTCGTCGAAATCCTGCAAAAAACAGTAATATTGTGTCAGTTCTACTAGTTTTATACACACAGTTCTACCTAGTTATACCAGTTATACATTAGCAGTTCTACCCAACTATACATAGTTATACCACACTATCAGTTTTACGCAGTAATACAGACAGTTCTACCAGTTATCCCCAAACGGTTGTACCCAGTTTTACCCAGTTTTACAACACAACCAGTTTTACTTATAGTTCTACCAGTTTTACATGACCACTTCTACCCAGTTACACCTAGTTTCGCAACACTACCAGTTTTACTCAATGTTCTACCAGTATTACCTACCAAATTGTACCTACTTCTACCAGTTTTACCTAACTAGTTCTACCAAGTTTTAACGAAATACCATACATCAATTGAATCAAACAGCAAATTGTTTAAGAGCCTTACATTGTTTTCCTTCGAGTTGGAGCTTTCCTCGTCATTATCTCCATCTTTAGAACCTTCTTCTCCTTCGAGTTGGAGCTTTCCTCGTCATTATCTCCATCTTTAGAACCTTCTTCTTCTTCTTCTTCTTCTTCTTCTTCATCTACTTCTTTATCTCCTTCTCCTTCTTCTTCTTCTTGTTCATCTACTTCTTCTTCTCCTTCTTCTTCTTCTTGTTCTTCTTCTTATTCTTCTTCTTCTTCTTCTTCTTTTTCTTCTTCTTCTTCTTCTTCTTCTTCTTCTTCTTCTTCTTCTTCTTCTTCTTCTTCTTCTTCTTCTTCTTCTTCTTCTTCTTCTTCTTCTTCTTCTTCTTCTTCTTCTTCTTCTTCTTCTTCTTCTTCTTCTCCTTCTTCTCCTTCTTCTTCCTCTTGTTCATCTCCTTCTTCATCTCCTTGTTCTTCAGCTTCTTCTTGTTCTTGTTCTTGTTCTTGTTCTTGTTCTTGTTCTTGTTCTTCTCCTTCTTCTCCTTCTCCATCACTATCCGATCCTAGAGTCTCGGAAGTCTTCTCACCGTATCTTCTTAACACCATCTCTCTTACTGTAACAACACTCTCCGAAGCGCAAGTTACTTCCTTCTCGCCGCCGCCGTCGGTCTCGTCCTCTGGCGCCCCTAGTTTATCGGCCATTGGTCCTTCTTCGTCCGCAATTGGAGTATTGGGTGTCTCATTGTCCGCAATTGGAGTATTGGGTGTCTCATCGTCCGCAATTGGAGTATTGGGTGTCTCATACGCCGAGACGAATTCTTCCTCTCCCCCTTTCTCTAATTCTTTGTCCGCCCCTTTCCCTTGTTCCTCCGGTGCACTTGGTTCTTCGGCCGCCACTTTTGCTTCTTCCTCCAAGCCTACTTCCGCCGGCGCCAGCGCCGGCAACACTTCCTCATCTTTCTCTTTAACTTCTCTTCCTTTATCGATCTCTTTCTTCTTTCCCCTTCTTGTTTCAACCATAGTTCTTCCAACCAAACAAAGATTGAGATTCACCTTTGAAATCACAAGAGACATCGTTCTCTCTCACACTCACAACACTTAGAAATCGCAAAGAGAAGAGAAGAAGTTCGTGAAGTTGAAACGGTTTGATTTCCTCTATCACCACTTAGGTTTTTCTTTTTTTCAAATTTTTTTTTAAGTTTTTCGGGTTTCTGGGTATGGGTATGGATCTGATTCGGGTAGATCCGAGTTAAGGCAGTAATTTTTGAGTTTTCTTCAGGGTATTGTCGTAATTGACTCAATTTTCGATTTCAAAAAAAAACAAAAAAGACATAAAGAATAGAATGGGAGAATGGAGATTGCTTCTCCCCAAAAAGGGATACACGAGAAACCTATTGGGTTTATTTTCAACGCATATCAATTGAAAGAGGAATCATCTCTAGTGTCCTTTTTCAGAATTTTGATCCACAATCTCCCTTTTTAATCTACATACCCCTCCTTCATTAATTAAAATGTGTCATTCCAAAACTACCCTTCTTTATTTTCTTTTTCTTTTATTTAGTTTAATTAAAAAAAAACTAAAGTTCTTGATTGAATGTTTTAGATTTTGGATTTTGGAAATCTAGATTGGATTTTGCTTGAAAAGCTTAGCACATTAGGTGTTTTACTATGGGTTCTGGGTCAGTTGAGCTAATTAGTTGATAACAAATGGATTTCAGTGTTTGAATAGTAGTGAATTGCAGAGTTTAGAACTCGAGACATTCGATTCGATTTTGAGTATAACTAGTAAAACTGGTAATACTGGTAAAATTAGTATAACTAGTAAAATTGGTAATACTTATTAATGTAGTATAACTAGTAGTATTACTGATTGAGTTTTTTGGAATTGTTTTGGCAGGATACGATGAGCGAAAACGTTAGCATACATTTTAAGTGTGAAGGTCGAATCTATAGTATAATGTTCAAGACACAAGTGAGGGATATAACGTTGTTGATGTTAAAAGCAAGGATAAACAAGAAGCTTGGATATGTTGAGAGCCACATTAAATTGGATTTGAGCTATTATCCGCTAGTGGTAGGTGTAGCAGAAAAGTGTGAACTTATAAATGACGAGGATGTGAATGTGTATCTAATGTTCGTTGATCATGAGAAGCGAAGATGTATGTTCTATGTGGATGGCTTGATTGTCTCGAAACAGCCTGAACAAGTGCTTAATGATGATGATGAGGCTGTTAGTACGAATTATCAAAAGCAACAGTCAAAAGATTTTAAAATCGTTTGATTCATGTTTGATATTTTGGTTTGTACTACTATTATTTTGGTTATGTCACAATTATCATGAAACTTATTTTAAAGTCTAGTAATGTTTGATTTCTCTTCCAATTGATGTGTATATTTATGTTGTCATAACAGAGTAAAACTGGCGCAACTAACATAAAACTAGAATTAAAAATGTTAAACATCCATAAAATGATTTTAAAATAAAATCTAAGAATGTGTATACTAGTAACCTAAGTTGGGATGACAAAGTTATAGAATTATAGATTTTAAATATATTAATGAATAGAAGACTCATAATTATATTTTTATAGACTTTAATCAACTTTAAAACTAAAAATTATAAGTTTAAGAGTGGGTAAAACTAATTAAATTGAAAAAACCTCAAAAGTACAACTATTTGCAATTTTGGTACAACGACAATCTTGGGTATAACTAAGTGTGAACACATAGTGTGAACTCACATATTGCACAAGTGGCAATACACTTCAAAATTTTTTTTTAAATAAATTTTGCCAAACAAATTTTAATATTTTCTTAAAAAATTTCAAATTTTTTTGTAATACTGGTACAACTGGTAAAAATGTATAACCAGTAAATATTGATGCATCTAGGTTTTTTAAATACATTAAATATTCTTCATCCAGCTCCTCGCGAATAAAAGGACTAACTAAGGAAAGTTAGAATATGTGATGTTAAATTTGTATTTTACTTATTCTCTTTTGTTTGTTTTGTAAGATTATTTCATAATTCTTCTTAAGTTTTTCCTAGTATTTACAGTTATATGAACCAAATCAAGAAAAAAACAATTTATTTTTGAAAGAATTGCACTATAACCTACTTTCTCCACATTTCATTACATAAAAATATACTTTCTACTATCTCTATACTTTTACCACTTGAAATGACAAAACACTCCTCTAACTATAACCATCTTCCTCAAACACTCTTCACCACACTTTTTCACATTTTATCTTCCTCACCATCGTCCCTCATCTCTCTTCCTCTCTCTCACTTTTTCTTTTCTTTTGTTATTGTTTTTTAAGGTAGATATTAAAAAATTATATATTTACTTATACATAATAAATTATGATTATTTTTTCTTCACATTTTAATATGCATATTGATATATATTAGATGAAATAAAATATTATATACTATTCATTTATAGTTGAACATTTGTTCATTGATATGCGGATAATCAATTACAGTATTATTAATAGATACTTACTTATGTTTAGTCATATAAAAACTATAGCAAAAACTATTTCATCAAATAATTTGTGGCCGGTAAATAGTTCATAGTAAACAATCAAAGAAATAATTATTCTAATGTCAATGATATTTATACATGTTAAAACAATCTTATCTCTTACACGATATCCACAAAAAATTAAACTAAAAGAACAAATTTACATGGATACAATTCTATGCAGGATATATTGGTTTTGAATTTAGGGTTTAGGATTTATTGTTAAGATTTTTGAAATCCATGTGAATAGAGTGGGTTATTCAAATTCTTTAGTGTCTAGGATTTATAGTTCATGGTTTCGTTCAGTTTAGGGCTTAGATTTTAGGATCCAGTGTTGTTGTTTTGGTTTTAGGGTTTAGCTTTTGGTTTTAAGTTTAGATTTTAGTGTTTATGGTTTAGGATTTAGTGGTTGGATTTAGGATTTAAGGTTTAAGGACATGTTGTGTACATGTTTTAGCAATTGTAAAGCAATTTCATACTTCGACGATGCCTCTCTTTCTACCTTTTTGAAATAGTTTATTTACTTTCACTCTAGCTTCGTTTTCATCTTCCAATGTTTTTTTGTTAGCTTAATTTTCATATTCCATAGTTTCTCTTTTCACCTAGATACCTTGACCACATATATCCATGTGGTTACATTAGTGTGGATATGCTTGGATGTTCATTAAAATATCTGGAGGTTAAAATGTAGTGTATGATTTATGCTTTTGGTTTTAGAGTTAAATTAAATTGGATAAGGGTTAAGGTTTGAGATTCATGGTTTATGTTTAGAGTTTAGTGTTTAAGATTCGATTTTTAGGATTTAGGGTTTAGGGTTTAAAGTTTAGGCTTTAGGATTAAAGGTATATGATTTAGGATTTAGGGTTTTGGGTTCCCTTGTTGCAGCTTCAAATCCATAGGAAGCTATTGAGTCGATAAGAGTTAAGAACTTCATGTTTTGGAATTGAGATTTAAGGTTTAGAGTTTAGGAGTTATATATGGTATACAATTTAAGGTTTAGGGGTTAAGGATTGTTTCTACCTTTTTGAAATAATTTATTTACTTTCACTCTAGCTTCGTTTTTATCTTCTAATGTTTTTTTTGTTAGCTTAATTTTCATATTCCATTGTTTCTCTTTTCACCTAGATACCTCGACCACATGCAACGGCGGACCCACGTTGGAGGATGGGAGGTCAGCTGCCCTGCCCAATTTTTTTTTTCCTTTAGAGTAATGATCTTTAATTATTTTACTCAGCTCAATTTAATAATAATATATTAATATGCCCTGCCTCGGTTTTTTATGGACACGAATGTCCACTAGCCTATAACAAAAAAGAAAAATGGCTATTATTTGTTTTAAATATATAAACAACAATAATCCAAATTTTAACATAAATTTTATTTCTTAGCCACTAAAGAAGAACTGTTGAAGTCTTTTGGGGTTTTCTTCGTCACCGTTAACGCTACAAACTTTTTAAAGTCAAGTAAGTTTATTATGTTTAAGAGTTGATTTTGTTTTACAATCAAATTAATGGTTTTTTAATCATACACTAAATTGTAATACAAAGTATTTAATGTGGACAAACTTTTTTACCTTAATTTGTTTCATTAATGAACACTTTGAAAAGATACTATACAAGAAAGGAATTGTCTCCACCACACAGTGAATCAGATGATATTGATTTACCTTGGGATCCTGCAGATCGAAAAAAGAATAGTAGATTATAATCCGAATCAAAGAGATGGGGTAATTCGAAGATACTCGATAAGAGGTCCTTGTCAACCTTGTGTGCATACTTTTAAAAAACTTTTTATAGGAAAAGCATTGAGGCGATTTAACCCAGATTGGTTTGATCAATACATAAACTGGTTAGAATACAGTGTGAACGAAAAAAAAGCTTTTTGCTTATGTTGTTAATTGTTCAGAGATAATGCTGGTAAATGTGTAGGTGGAATAATTAGAAGAGTTTTTCAGAACATGTGGGAGGTGATAGTTTTCACAACAATGCAGTTATGAAGTGTGAAAACTTGATGAAACAAGGTCAGTCTATTGAGCATGCTTTGCATAAACAAGACAATATCTTTGCATAAACAACACAATATCACAAGAAATGAGTATAGAATTCGGCTGAATGCGTCTGTTGATGCTTCAAGATTAGCTTTCCGTGGACGTGATGAATCAGAAAAATCTGCTAATAGAGGAAATTTTGGGGAAGTTTTAAAGTACACTGCTAATCAGATGGAAGTTGTGAGTAAGGTTATTTTAGATAATGCTCCTGGAAATAATCAGATGAAGTCACCGTAGATCCAAAAAGACATTGTCAGTTGTTTTGCAGAAGAGGTAGTCAAATATGTTAATGAAGAAATTGATCATGATGTTTTCGGTTTGCTGGTAGATGAATCTGCTGATATTTCTGACAAAGAGCAAATGGCGGTAGTGTTTCGATTTGTTGATAAAAGTGGGATAGTCAAAGAGAGATTTATGAGTATAACACATGTGAGTGAGACATCTGCAACATCTTTGAAATTTGCTATTGAAGATTTATTTGCTAAATATAGATTGAGTATTAAAAAGATCTGAGGACAAGGGTATGACGGAGCAAGTAATATGAAAGGTGAGTCTAATGGGTTAAGATCATTAATTCAGAGGGAGAGCATATCAGCATATTATGTTCATTGCTTTGCTCATCAACTTCAGTTAGTTATTGTGGCAGTTGCAAAGAAACATTTTAATGTTGGCGACTTTTTTGATACGATTTCTTTGTTAATGAATGTGGTGGGAGCTTCATGCAAAAGGAAAGACATGATTCGAGAGAGTTACAGGAAACAAATTATGGGAGAAATTGATAATGGTGAAATTTATACTAGTACAAGGTTGAATCAAGAGATCTCTCTTCAAAGAGCAGGAAATACTTGTTGGAATTCTCACTACATAACTCTTTTACGATTGATTGAGTTGTTTTCTTCTATCATCGAGGTGCTTGTGTTCATTGAAAATGACGGGGTAGACGACTTGAAAAGACGTCAAGCACATGGTCTCCTTAATTACTTTCGTAGCTTTGATTTGTGTTTTATTTGCAAATTATGATACACCTTTTAAGACTCACGGATAACTTGTCAATGGCGCTCCAAAGAAAAATAGTAGGAGTATCAAATATGCATCATTACAAGGTCAATTGCTTATATTCTGTCTTGGATTCGCAGCTTCAGGAATTTAACGACTGCATTAATGAGGTGAACACTGAATTGCTTACTTTTGCTGCTTCTTTATCTCCCATTGATGCATTTTCCGAGTTGGATCTCTCAAATTTATTGAAGTTAGCTAGTTTCTACCTAGAGACTTCAGTTTAAGGGAGATTATTTCTCTTGAACAAGAACTGTATATCTACATTGATAATGTTCGAAATGATGAAAGATTTTCCAATTTAGTGAATCTTGGAGACCTTGCTAAAAATTTGGTGGAAACACGAAAAACATATGTCATATCCTTTGGTTTATAGGCTTTTGAAGTTGGTTTTGATTCTGCATGTTCCTACCGCAATTGTTGAGAGATGTTTTTCCGCTATGAAGTTTGTAAAGACACATCGACGCAATCGGATTGGAGATCAGTTTTTAAATGATTGTCTAGTTTGTTTTATCGAGAAAGATATATTCAAAACTATTACAAATGAAACTATGATGACAAGATTTCAGGACATGAAAGATCGCAGGATGTTGTACGATATTTTTTTTACGTTGTAAGGTACTTTTTATTTATATTTAAAACGATTTTTTAACTTATATTTTGACCTGGGTAAAATATATTTCTGGGTCCGCCACTGACCACATATATCAATGTGGTTACAGTAGTGTGGATATGCTTGGATGTTCATTAAAATATTCGGAGGTTAGAATATAGTGTATGATTTATATTCTTTTGGCTTTAGAGTTAAATTAAATTGTATAAGGGTTAAGGTTTGAGATTCATGGTTTATGTTTAGAGTTTAGTGTTTAAGATTCGATTTTAGGGTTTAGGGTTTAGGGTTTAGAGTTTGCGGTTTAGGGCTTTAGGGTTAAAGGTATATGATTTAGGATTTAGGGTTTAGGGTTTAAAGTTTAGGCTTTAGGGTTAAAGGTATATGATTTAGGATTTAGGGTTTTGGGTTCCCTTGTTGCAGCTTCAAATCCATAGGAAGCTATTGAGTCGATAAGAGTTAAGAACTTCATGTTTTGGAATTGGGATTTAAGGTTTAGGGTTTAGGAGTTATGGTATACGGTTTAAGGTTTAGGGGTTAAGATGTTTGTTTGATACTTATTTATTATTTTTTCACCAAATTACAATTTTTCATGAAATAGGTTTTAGTATGTTTTTATATTACTAAACACATAATAATTATAAATACAAATAGAATAAAACATAAACAATACTGTGACTGATCATCCACTTATCATTGAACATATGTTCAACTACAAATGGATAGTGTATAATATCAATTAATTAGATAACTTACTTATATGATTAAACTTAGTAAATATCTATAATTTATAGTGCAATTGACCATCCATGTATCAATGAACAAATGTTCAACTACAAATGGATAGTGTATAATATAAAAATTTATCAAAAATATAGCAATATGCATCTTAAAATGTAAAGAAAATATAATCATAACTTATTATATAAAAATAAATAGATAATTTTTGATAATAAATACGTAAAATGATACTCTAAAATGAGAACAACAAAAAAAAGTAAGAGAAAAAGAAGGGAGAAGTCGTTACAAAGAGAAACAAGTGACGAAGGAGAGAGAAAATAAGAAGAAGAAAGAGATGACATATTGGTTTGGTGACCTTTCCCTTTAGTTTTAGGGTGAATAACATATAGACCCACTTTGGTGGAGATTGTTGACGAGTACACCTACTTTTTAAGTGTGGTATACTTTTGTTCTATGTTTACAAACAGACTGAAATGTTAAATGACGTTATTGTCCCTAGATAACTTATTAAGTGTTGCAAGATTTTCATAGTCTGTGGGAAGTTGTGAAATGTTAGATCGTAACTAGCTTTACAATTGAACGGTCGTTGTTTTAAATGAAGGAAATTGTACATTTAAAGGTTTTCTGATAAAAAACATCTAACATCAGTTTAAGATTTTGGTCTGTCTGTTACGGAGCCATGGATGTCGAGGAAAGCTTTTGTAGGGCTTTGTGTTTTTTTGTGGTTATTTTGTGGGTGGAGTATTTGCAGGGTGAAATTCTTGGATTTTGAGTGGGTATGACAAATGTGTGTTCTCAACCCACAACGTCTGTGATTTTGAGGTAGACCAGATCTTACTGTCAAGAGGTTGTTCCGCTGTCGACGACGAGAAGGCTATGTGAACTGGAAGCAACTGTTGTTGAAGAATTTGGTTTGTTTAATAAGAAGGCAAATCTGAGGAATAATAGTATAGAGGTGAGGTTGTGGATAGTGTTTCCTTGTTTTATTTGGTATCTTTTGTGGATGAGTAAAACTGTATAATGAATTTTTTTGTTGCTTGTAGGTTGAAAATCTTGGATTTTGTGTGGTAGTATCAGGCAAGTGGAGATTTTCGGGTGACAGAACATTGCAAGTATTTTAAGTGGCTAGATGTTGAAGACGAGAATGGGTGCTCGCAAGAGAAATTGATTCAAGATGTGGCTGAGAACGTAGAGAAGGAGAAAGATGCAGTCTATGAAAGGAGTTGTTTGAAAGATATCCACATAGATACATATTTTAAGTTCATATCATTATCTACGGATTTATGTTCATCATATATAAATCCATGTGGATATGGAAAAATGTACGCAACTTCTAAGCTTTAATAATTGATAGATAACCTTGTTTAGAGAACCACGGCTGAGCTATCTATGATTAGCTATCAAAATGGATTGTTGTACCTTAGCGAGAAATGTTTTGGTGTAGGAATTTGTTTTGGGATATTAGTGCACGTTCATTAGTATAAACAATCCATGTGGACTTTGATTGTTGGAAACGTCATTGTACTATTCAAAATCAAAATGGTTTCGTTTTAACATCATACAGTTCTCGTTGTCAATCTTAATAGCTAAAAACATGCATACAATTGGAATAGCTGAAAATCTTAAATAACATCCAACAATTCTGCAGCTTCCAATATGCAGTTTCATCAGGAGGACCAGATGCGGCGGTTATCTAACATATAGCACCGTATACAAACAACTTAAGAAAACAACGAAGCAAAATTGGATTGTTTGTGTAGGAATTCATCGGGAAACAGTTAACTGCGAACACAGATGACGATGAAAGCAAAAAATTTAGATGTTCAAAGATGAAGACAAGTCATGTGGTTACAGAATTATGGATAGCTTTCATATGAGTCCACGTGGTTACGGACTAATAAAAATTTTGGTACCAGATATGTGGGCAGAAACTAACCTTGGGAGAGCGTAATAGCATATAAAAAGAAGGTCAACGACGAAGTAAGTTAGATTGGTTGGCTATGGTCTCAGGGGAAGGGGGGATGTAGATGGAACATTTAATCTAGCGGGGAAGGTATGAAAACAACGAAGAAGGTTGGGATTGGTTGGCTAGTGCTTCGGCCGGTTGGAGGATAAAGTTTAGAGGGTGGATCTACGATTCCGACGAGCTAGAGAGGAATATTTTGTTTGTTAATGTTACGATGAAGTGGAGGGGGAATGTTTAGACACTGGAATGAAGATTTTGCCTAGGGTTTTAGCAATGAGAGATTGAGAATTAAAGATGAGATTAAAAATTTTTCAGTGAGGAATTGGTTTTTTTTTTTAATTTAAGTTTTTACCGAAACGATAAAAAGTATACTTGAGAGAAGAGAAGAGTAGCGAGAGGAAGAGAAGAAGAAGAAGTAGTTCACCAAAAAAAAACAGGAAGAGAAGTAGTTACATGAGTTGAAGGATAGAATAGTCATTTTATTGATACAAAGTATATACATAGCAAAAAGTGGGTCTAATGGTTAATAGTTTACTTTAAAGTGGGTCTGGATGATAATATCCCTTAGTTTTACAATGACAAATTTGTCTGAAAACTTGTTTCTCCGTACCAAAAACTCTAGAAAAGTATAGCATGAACCTAAAGTAGGTCCTTTTGCAAGTTTCACAACTCAAAGTATGTTAAAGCGTAAATCCCCCTTTATTTTTTTATCTACTATTTCCAGTTTTATCTAGTATTTCAATTATACACAATCAAATCCAGAAAACTTAGTTTTAGTTAGTTATACTAGTATTACAAATAAAATCCGGCTAGTTTACTAGTTTTACTTAGTTATACTAGTATTATCTTTATTTTACTTATTCTCCTTTGACTTGTTTTGTAAGACTATTTCATGGTTGTTATTCCAAGCTTTTTCTAGTTTTTCAGGTACATGAACCAAATCCAGAAAAAAAACAATTTAGTTTTATCAAGTATTTCTAGTTATAAACAACCAAATCCAGAAAACTTAGTTTTACTTAGTTATACTAGTATTACAAATAAAATTCGGCTAGTTTTATCTAGTTTTACTTAGTTATACTAGTATTATCTTTATTTTACTTATTCTTCTTTGTTTTGTTTTGTAAGATTATTTCATGGTTGTTATTTCAAGCTTTTTCTAGTATTTTCACGTAGACGAACCAAATCCAGAAAAAACAATTTATTTTTATCAAGTATTTCTAGTTATACACAACCAAATCCAGAAAACTTAGTTTTACTTAGTTATACTAGTATTACAAATAAAATTCGGCTAGTTTTATCTAGTATTTCCAGTTATACACAACCATATCCAGAAAACTTAGTTTTACTTAGTTATACTAGTATTACAAATAAAATTCGGCTAGTTATATATAGTTTTACTTAGTTATACTAGTATTATCGTTATTTTACTTATTCTCCTTTGTTTTATTTTGTAAGACTATTTCATGGTTGCTCTTCCAATTTTTCTTAATATTTTCAGTTGTGCAAACCAAATCTAGAAAAAAACAATTTAGTTTTACCAAGTAATACCAGTTTTTCAGATTCAAAACACAAACATAGTATTTCCAAAGAATACCAGTATTTCGGATTCAAAACACACAACATAATTATAACTAATAATAGCAGTACTACGATTTGAAATACATAACTACCAAACAACAATAGTCATATAGTACAAATACTAAAAACCTAGAAAACCCAAATTCGGCTAGTTTTACCTAGTTATACCAATACTAAAAACCCAGAAAACTCCCTCGTCTGCCGGAACATGCTCTTTCATTGGAACGTCCTCCTTTGCTGCAACTCTAGTGTCCGCCGAAACTAGCTTCTTCGTCCGGCGCTACTTTCGCCGGCGCCGGCAAAACTTCTTCCTTTGACACAACTTTTTCTTTAACCCAACTTGCTCTCCTTCATCGATCTCTTTCTTCTTTCCCATTCTTGTTTCCATCATGATTCAATCGAAAATCGACAAAGATTGAGATGCTCTTTTACTCTCACAACACTTAGAGAAAATTGATAATCGAATAAGAGAAAAGAGAAGAGAAGAAGTAAAGTTGAAGAGAAACGGTTCGTTCTTCTTCTTTGATTTAGGTTTTATCATTTTTCAATTTTTTTTTCCAGGTTTCTGGATGGGTGTGGATCTGATCCGGGTTGATCTAGGTTTTAGGTTGTAATTTTTGAGTTTTCTTCAGGATAATTTTATAATTCATTCAATTTTCGATTTAAAAATCATAAAAATAAATAAAGAATAGAAGGGGAGAATGGAGATTGCTTCATCCCAAAAAATGATACAGGAGACGAACACTCCAATTGAAAGAGAAATCATCTCCATTGCCCTTTTCCAGAATTTTCATCTCCTATCTCCCTTTTTAATCTACATACCCCTCATTCATTAATGAAAATGTGTCATTCCAAAACTACCCTTCTTTATTTTCTTTTTCTTTTACTTAGTTTAATTAAAAAAAATCATAACCCGACGAACGAAACGACCCTCGTCGATTTCGCCGTCGGCGATTCTTCGTCGGAGCTCTCCAATATCAACGTTTCTTCATCTCTTTCGAACTGTATCAAGCTCTCCTTCAATTTGCGGGTGTGTTCTTCTACATAAGAGTAAGTTCTTGATTGGATATTTTAGATTTTGGATTTTAGAAATCTAGATTGGATTTTGCTTGAAAAGCTTAGCACATTAGGTGTTTTACTATGGGTTCTGGGTCGATTGAGCTAATTATAGTTGATAACAAATGGATTTCAGAGTTTGAATCGTAGTGAATTGCAGAGTTTAGAACTCGAGACATTCGATTCGATTTTGAGTATAACTAGTAAAACTGGTAATAGTTGTTAAATTAGTATAACTAGTAAAACTGGTAATACTAATTACAGTAGTATATCTAGTAGTATTACTGATTGTGTTTTTTGGAATTGTTTTGGCAGGACACGATGAGCGAAAACGTTAGCATACATTTTAAGTGTGAAGGTCGAATTTATAGTATAATGTTCAAGACACAAGTGAGGGATATAACATTGTTGATGTTAAAAGCAAGGATAAATAAGAAGCTTGGATATGTTGAGAGCCATATTAAATTGGATTTGAGCTATTATCCGCTAGTGGTAGGTGTAGCAGAAAAGTGTGAACTTATTGATGACGAGGATGTGAATGTGTATCTAATGTCCGTTGATCATGAGAAGCGAAGATGTATGTTCTATGTGGATGTCTTGATTGTCTCGAAACAGCCTGAACAAGTGCTTAATGATGATGATGAGGCTGTTAGTACGAATTATCAAAACAAACAGTCAAAAGATTTTAATATCGTTTGATTCATGTTTGATATTTTGGTTTGTACTACTATTATCTTGGTTATGTCACAATTATCATGAAACTTATTTTAAAGTCTAGTAATGTTTGATTTCTCTTCCAGTTGATGTGTATATTTATGTTGTCATAACAGAGTAAAACTGGCACAACTAACATAAAACTAGAATTAAAAATGTTAAACATCCATAAAATGATTTTAAAAGAAAATCTAATTAGAATGTGTATACTAGTAACTGTCAAAAGTAATATTTGAATGTTTACAAAGAGTTATATTTAAAAAAAAATATAAATTTTGGGTTGGTATGAAAGAATCCAATCAAGTGTTTCCTTATACTTTTAAGTTCACTTTGTAAATAAACACCAAGTTGGGATGACAAAGTTACAGAATTATAGATTTTAAATATATTAATGCATAGAAGACTCATAATTATATGTTTATAGACTTTAATCAACTGTATAACTACAAATTATAAGTTTAAGAGTGGGTAAAACTAATTAAATTGAAAAACCCTCAAAAGTACAACTATTTGCAATTTTGGTACAACTACAATCTTGGGTATAACTAAGTGTGAACACATAGTGTGAACTCACATATTGCACACGTGGCAATATACGTCAATTTTTTTTTTTTATAATAAATTTTGCCAAACGAATTTTAATATTTTCTTAAAAAATTTCAAATTTTTTTTGTAATACTGAACAAGTAAACAAAAATAATATAAATAATTTATACAAAAAAAATATTTAATAAATTTAAGTTTAAAATAAATTTAGTTTAGAGCTTTCATTTCAATTATAATACTTAATATATTAAATTAAATTTAAATTTTTATATTAAAAAACTTAATAAATATTTTAAGTTAAAACCGATTTTAAATTTCTTTAAATATTTCTCTAATATAATATATAAATTCAAAACATTTAAAAAAGTAAAATTTATGATGAAATAATATTTTTATTTAAAATATTTAATATTTTTTTAAAATTATTTATATATAGAAATGTCAATATTATCAATAAAAATATTTTTAAAATATTGAATTATAAAAAAAACGAAAAATTATATTTGTTCCTCATTGTTCCTCTACAATTTTGAGGAGGAACATTTTTGAACTGTTATTCCTTTTTATTTGAGGAATGAATAGGAATATTATAGATCCTACATATCTGAAAATTGGAAAAACATTATGTGAAATGGTAGCAAAAGTTGAGGAATAAAGAGGAACACCACATTCCTCTTCATTCTATTCCTAAAAAGTGGTCACTAATTGGAGCCATAGTGTGGACACACATATTGCACATGTGGCAATACACGTTAGATTTTTTTTTCCATAAAAATTCCCCATCTAATTTTAATTTAGAAGTTTAATATCCAATGTTATTTGACTGGAAATAAAATACATTGTTTCTTAAATTTTGGTCTATTAATACATTAAGTATATAAAAACTGTCGAATCGAATAAACCGCTTAAACGGATTGACGGAATCACTAAACCGGGGTTAATGTAATTACACTAAACTTAGGTATTATCGATCCCAATTTGATTTGGGGTAATACCAAAGGATAGTGTAGTCTTTGGATAACCTAGTGTAGTCTTTGGATAACCCCAAATTACCCATATGTTTAGGGATTAGTGATTTCGTCAACTTCGGTTTAGTGATTCCGTCAATCCGATTAAGCGGTTTATTCGATTCGACAATTTTTATATACTTAATGTATTAATAGACCAAAATTTAATAAACCATGTATTTTATTTCCAATCAAATAACATTGGGTATTAAACTTCCAAATTAAAATTAGATGGGAATTTTTATGGAATTTTCCCTATAAATTTTGCCAAACGAATTTTAATATTTTCTTAAAAAATTTCAAATTTTTTTGTAATACTGGTAAAACTGGTATAACTGATATAACTAGTAAAACTGAGGAAAGTTAGAATATGTGATGTTAAATTTGTATGTTACTTATTCTCCTTTGTTTGTTTTGTAAGATTATTTCATTATTCTTCTTAAGTTTTTCCTAGTATTTACAGTTATATGAACCAAATCAATAAAAAAAAAATTTAATTTAATTTAGTATTTCCAGTTCTACACAACCAAATCCAGAAAACTTAGTTTTATTTAGTTATACTAATATTACAAATAAAATTCGGCTAGTTTTATCTAGTTTTACTTAGTTATACTAGTATTATCTTTATTTTACTTATTCTCCTTTGTTTTGTTTTGTAAGACTATCTCATAGTTGATCTTCCAAGCTTTTCCTAGTATTTTCAGTTATGCGAACCAAATCCAGGAAAACAAAAATTAAGTTTTATCTAGTATTTCCAGTTATACACAACCAAATCCAGAAAACTTAGTTTTACTTAGTTATACTAGTATTACAAATAAAATCCAGCTAGTTTTATCTAGTTTTACTTAGTTATACTAGTATTATCTTTATTTTACTTATTCTCCTTTGTTTTGTTTTGTAAGACTATTTCATGGTTGCTCTTCCAATCTTTTCTTAGTATTTTCGGCTAGTTTTATCTAGTTTTACTTAGTTAAACTAGTATTATCTTTATTTTACTTATTCTCCTTTGTTTTGTTTTTTAAGACTATTTCATGGTTGCTCTTCCAACCTTTTCTTAGTATTTTCAGTTGTACGAACCAAATCTAAAAAAAAAAATTTAGTTTTATCTAGTATTTCCAGTTATACACAACCAAATCCAGAAAACTTAGTTTTACCAAGTAATACCAGTTTTTCAGATTCAAAACACAAACATAGTATTACCAAAGAATACCAGTATTTCAGATTTCAAAACACACAACATAATTATAGCTAATAATACTAGTACTACGATGCAAAATACATAACCACCAAACAACAACCATATTACAAAGGTATAGTCGTCACCCTTTATTTTTCCTTGACCTTTTCACTCGCTTGGCTAGTGGATTTAAAGGGAAAAAATGACAAACATGCTCTTTTAGTGGGGATGCGGGATCAGAAGTATCCTACAACAAATAGTTTTACCAAGTATTATCCGTCTAGCTTTATCTAGTTTTACCAGTGTTACAAAAACACACTAGTTGTACCTATTTGGACCAGTATTATTTAAACCCAGAAATTTTAATTCCAATTGACATCAGAAGCAGATAAATCATGAAACTCTTCCTAACCAAAACGAAACAGTTTTTAACAGTTCTACATCTTTAGTTGAATCCAACTACCTACCGCTGAAGCGATGGAGTTGTTCACGGTTTAGCTTATACCTCCTTCATCCTTGTTTCCTTCTTCTTCTCAAGGTGGTTCCACAATTTTTTCTTCTTGAATTGTTACAGAGATCGGTTGTCGTTTTGTCGTTCATCACCATTATTAAGTCATTCATCGCCTCCATTGTTTCTACTTACCGTTCGTCACCACCACCGTTGTTTCTACTTTCAGTTGAGTAATTCATCACCACCAATGTTGAGTTGTTCAAAATTTATATTTATCGTTGAGTTGTTCTTCACCGTCGTTCATCACCGCCGCCGTTTAGTCGAAAAAGAGTGAAAAATAGAACACGTTAAAAAAAAAAATTGGAGATAAAAGTTTTAGGTTTTTGTCTTAGATTTAAGTGATAATTAACTAGATTGACACAAATTTGCCAAAAAAAATAACTAAATTAACCCTCTATCATTGGTCATTACTAGAATGACACAATATTTATGTAAAAAGTCCAAAAAACCTAAACCTTAAAAATGGTAAGTAATAGAAAAAGCCTGTCACACAAATACTAAATATGTTGTAATAAGATCAACAAATCTATTATATATTAAAAAGAATATAGAAATAAAAATTATATTTCAAAACTTTAAAAATGCACAATATAGAAATAATAAATTATAAGTTTTATTTTTATTTTTAAAACGTTTATTAAATTGAATTTATAAACGAAAATATTTAAAAATATCTAAAAATCTGAATAAAAAGTTTGTTATAATAATAAATAAAATAAAAATTATACCAAACTATACTCAAACTCAAATTATACCAAACTATACTCAAAGTTTGTCAATTTTAGAGAAGAAAGAAGAAAAAAATTATACCAAACTATACTCAAAATTTGTCAATTTCAGAGAAGAAAGAAGAAAAAAATTATACCAAACTATTATCTCATTGTTCTTTCATATGTTTAGTAGGCGTTCCCTTGGCTAAGAACTTTACCCTTGGTTGAGTTTCACTTTCTCCATAAACATAGTCAATGGACTGTTTAGGATACTGTTTGGTTGGTGCATCTGGTAGGAACTCGTATACTATCTTTGTGTAGGTAAGTCTCTACTGTTTACTAGGTTTTGTGTAGTAACGAAAAGATTTACAATATATGGTCCAATGAGTTTTGTAATAGTTAAGTGTAGTGATGAGTTGTGTTTAAATTCACGAATCTCCAACTTAAAACTAATAGTTAAGTGTGTAAGTTTATAAAAAAATCTGTCATACTAAGTAAAAATCCCTCACAAACTAATTTTAAAGAAAAATAAACAACAGCTCTCTTGCTACACGGAAAAAAAATCTGTCGCTAAAGCTTTATATAAATCTGTTATAACCCAACAAAAACTCTGTCATTACATGTTACAATTCTGTCGCCACATAAACAAATATTAAAAATTAAAAAAAGAAAGAAAAATAACTGTCACAAGAAAAATTAATCTGTCATAACATACATAGGTCATTCTAGCAATTTTTAACAAAGTTTAACAAATCTGTTATCAAGTGACAGTTTTTTAGTAAATTTTTAAAATCTGTCATAACCTTTCACAAATCTGTCATCACTATAGGTCAAACTAGTAATTAATTTTCCGTAAACAAATCTGTCAATACACGACAGTTTTTTTTGTGGAAAAAAAAATCTGAAACAACTAACAAAATAAATCTGTCAGATATTTTCACAAATCTGTCATACATTACAAAAATCTGTCGAATATAACATAAGTCTGTCATCGTTTCATTTAAAAGTCTGTCGTAAAAAAATTAATCTGTCACTAATATTAAATCTGTCGTAACTATTTTCAAACAAATCTGTCATTCAAAATAAATCTGTCATAGAAAATCTGTCATTCTATTATTAATCTGTTGAATAAAAACAAATCTGTCACTATATTAACAACATAAACGACAAAGTTTTACAAAAACGGATGGATATTTTGTAAAAAGTAATGTTGACTTTTTTTTTCTTCTAACAAAGCAAAAAAAGGTATTTTTGTAATGAAAAGTACTCATCTAACCTAATTATTTTATAAGTTAGTCTAGTAATTAATTTCTTCATTTGGATCAATCTAGTTTTTTTTCCCTAGATTTAATTATAATTTTATTTTATTTTTGGGTTAGATCCAATAGATTTGGATGGGTGGATAAAACCCATGTTTTCTATGTAATTATCATATTTTTTTGAGGGTGACATAGTAAAAGGGAAAACGGGGAAAATCAACCCAAACTATTTCCCTAATGTATTTTCATACCCAAACTCGTATACTTTGAATTTTACAACCCAAACCAGCTTTCAGTTCAAATAACCAACCTGAACTCTATCAAATTTTGTCGATTTCAACCCCGACGTTAACAATATCACTGCCCATCTTGAAGATTTGGACAATTAAGCTTAAGCTTAAGCTTAAGTTCTCTTGGTTTTTACAGAAGCTTAAGCCTGATTGTCCAAATCTTCGAGATGAGCAGTGATATTGTTAACGTCGAGGTTGAAATCGACAAAATTTAGTATAGTTCAGGTTGGTTATTTGAATTAAAAGCTGGTTTGGGTTGTAAAATTCAAAGTACGTGAGTTTGAGTATGAAAATACCTTCGGAAAATAGTTTGGGTTGATTTTCCCCGTTTTCCCCATAGTAAAATACCTATTTTCGATTAAAAATTAAGTCAAAAATAAATTGTGAGTTAGATGGGGAGTTCTGAGATTTATGCTCTACAAAATAGGACAGGAGATATGAAACCTCCAATTGAAACGACACGTTGAAGCAAAACAATTTCATTTTTTCTTCTTCCCCTCGATTCCACTGAGTTCTTCGTCCGCCATTCAAACCCATTGGCTGCTTCGTCCGTCATTGTTGCTTCCTTCAATTCTGTTCGCCATTGCTGGCCACGGATTGAGCTTACTATTGTCTATCTCGAAGTGGATTTTGGTTAGTCTTCTTGTAAAATTCGATTTTGGATTCAAGCTCTTTCATTGATGGCTTTTGAATCTTAGCTTAGGTTACTGAGTGAGCAGTGCCCCTTTGTGTTTGTTTGATTGCCTTTTGGTTGGTTGGGATAAACAATTTGTTGTGTGTGTTAGATGATCTTAAGATTGGTCTTGAATATTTATTGATATGACAAGTTTACAGATTCGTAATTCTTGTTGGTGGTGAAGGTTTGTTGCGCCTAGGTTTTAGAGTGACCTGTAAAGGGGAGCGTCCATTAGGTGTATGAATCTTCCTTTGTGTGTCTAACTAATGTTTCTTTGTGTCTACTGAATCTTCCTTTATGAAATTCTTCTTCTTTTGTTGATTTTGCTTATGACTCACTTATGAATCTCCCTCTCTACTTCTCTCTGCAACTATTTACTAAAGTCGTTGGGATCAAAAGATGCTAGCTTTGGAATCAGAATTTATAATTCCACTGACTGTTTTTGCTTTGATTTGATTTTCTATATATCTCCATTACAATGCAATCTCTAGTTTTTCACACCTTTAAAGACTTTTGATTTAGATTTAGTGTTTTTGAAAGTAACAGGTAACTTATGTGAAATGAAGCTAACAGTGTCACAAAGCCTGATTTCAATTTATGCCTAAGAAAAACGAAATGTCCAAACACATTTTTTCCAGTTTTGGACATCAGATACCCTAGGCAATCATCACCAATAACAACACAAAGAAAATGAGTTAGTGTTTTATGTGTTGACTGATTTGTGTACCTACTTAGTCCACTAACTCATGAATGTGTTCTTCTTTGAAGGTGTTGTTGTCTGGTTTGTGTACTTAGTCCACTAACTCATTTCGTTTATAACGTCTGGTTCATCTTCTTAGCTTCTTAATTCACTCTAGTTGATTAAGTTTTTTTTGCAACTTTAGTTTGTTTAGCATGTTATGTGATCTCAATTGGTGTTTGCCTATTGAGTTTTTGCAGCTTTTTTTGCAGATTCTAATTAGTTTCTTCAGTCACTCTTGTCTTTTTAGTTTCGTTTAGGGTTTAATATCAGTTAAAGACTCTTGATTTTGATGTTTTTGTTTGTAACAGGACAGTGCAGCGATTGTTATAAAGCAACCAAAGAGATCTGAGGCAACCCTTTTCTCCTCTGGTTAGTTCTTTTAAAACCCTTTTCTCCTCTGGTTTGTGTTGTCTGGCTTGTGTTGATGGCTTTTGAATCTTAGCTTAGGTTCCGTATAAACACATGTAGAACACAAGTCTGATTCTAATTCATTTTTGGCATTAGAATTAGCTACTTATGATTTTTATCTTTGTTGGAGATTAGATAAGTAGTGTAGCAGAACAAATGATTTTTATCTACTGTAAGTATGTGTCTGATCATTAAGCAGTAGAATTTGCGTGAAGAATCTCTGAGAACATTGCTGGATTTAGCTAGGTGGTTCTTAGTATGATGAATTTAGGAACATAATTGTTCTGTTGCTGCGTTGCCTTGAGAAAAGATTAGTCTAGTTAGTGCTTACTTGTTCCCAATAGTCTACTTGTGGACACAATTACATAGATTCAGCTATTAGTTATGTGTATACCTTTGTTATGGCATGTTATATAGAGAAATACCTTTGTTACAGTTACTAGAACCGTATCGAATCGTTCAATTTCAATTGCGTGACTCTGAATACAATTTTGGAGATCCTTCCTCGTACAACTGATTTGAGTGTTGATTCTGAATCAATTCTGGAGATCCTTCCTCGTACAACTGATTTTACTCTGAATCAACTGATCTGAATCACTTCTTTCTTGTGTTAATTGCTTGTGTTTGTGTTATCTTCTTTCGTGTGGTTGTTTTCATCATTTTGTGGTATCAGTCAATGCTATAATCTTCTTCTTTATTTAGAGGCAAGCCCACGTTTGATTACTATTCTTATCTGTCTGCAACACTACTCTACTTTATATAGTCTGCAACACAATTGTGCTAGTATATATTTTCCATTTGTTGGATAAATAGTTTAACGTATAGTCTCAAAACATGTTTCATTAAGCTCCTACCACTGAATCTTCAAATTCTAATTCCAAAGGTAAGATTTATTTGAATACTCCATCCCTTTAACGTTCTCTTTTTTTAGATGTGTTCAACTCTTTGTTAGTGATGGATTCCAACTTGTATATATGTTAAGTCTCACTTCCACACTCTTTAGCTCTCGTCACTTCCACATGGTTGTTGGGTTTGTTCTGTCGAAACCTGGTTTTTACCTTGAGGCTATATTGTCATTGAGGATTTGATTTGTGTTTTTGGATTTATAGACTCTCTTTGACAAGGATTTGATTTGTGTTTAGTAACAAGAATGTGTCACTGTTTCAGCACTTGCATTTCTCTGTGTTCTCGTCTTTCCTCCACACCACATGTTCGATGAAATTACTCAACGATGTCAAAACCTCACTTGTTTCTAAAATCTTGCAGGGTTCGGGTAAAGTAATCGATTTTGGGCTTAACTCTGATTTGGGTTCTTACGTGTAGTCCTCTCACAAGTCAGCATGCTTTTGGTTTCGCCTGCTTGTAGAGGTGTTTACCTTCAGACTGTAGATCCAAAGCTAATTAATTTTTCGGCCAAAGGATCTTATGGAAGTTGCTCTCAGGTTTCATTTCATCTCCTCTAACTTTCATCTTGATGATTCCAATCCTGAGGTTGTAAAGTTTCATTATTTTTTATTTTATTTTATATATGCAGATTCCTTGGTCAATCCCTAAAAGGGAGTGTGGGATTAGGTTAGGAACCTTTGTTTGTTTCAATCAGAAGCCTATACAGCACACAAGTTTCAAGAAAAGGCATGTATCTACGCAGAATGTGGATCTTCCTCCTATTTTACCAAAGAACAAGAAAAAACCCTATCCTGTTCCTTTTAAGCAAATTCAGGAAGAAGCTAGGAAAGATAAGAAACTTGCTCAAATGGGCATAGAGAAACAGTTAGATCCGCCCAAAAATGGATTGCTAGTTCCCAATCTTGTTCCTGTAGCTTCTCAAGTAATAGATAATTGGAAACTGTTGATCAAGGGTTTAGCACAGCTTCTCCATGTTGTTCCTGTCTTTGCTTGCAGTGAATGTGGGGCTGTTCATGTGGCTAATTCTGGTCACAATATTAAGGATTGCAATGGTCCAACAAATTCACAGCGGCGTGGTTCTCATTCATGGGTCAAGGGTACCATCAATGATGTTCTCATTCCTGTTGAGTCGTACCACATGTATGACCCTTTTGGGCGACGCATAAAGCATGAAACTCGGTTTGACTATGAAAGAATTCCAGCACTTGTTGAGCTATGTATTCAGGCTGGAGTTGATATCCCAGAGTATCCTTGTCGTAGAAGGACACAGCCAATCCGAATGATGGGGAAGAGAGTGATCGATCATGGTGGATATGTTAGAGAACCTGATAAGCCTCAGACATCATCATCCTTATCCTCTCCACTAGCCGAGCTTGACACACTTGGTGCTTGTGAAAGGTATACACCTCCCACACCAGAAGACATACCTAAGATAGCACAGGAAACAATGAATGCTTATGAAAAAGTAAGATTAGGGGTGACAAAATTGATGAGGAAATTCACTGTGAAAGCATGTGGATATTGTTCTGAAGTGCATGTAGGACCGTGGGGACATAGCGTGAAGCTGTGCGGAGAGTTCAAACACCAATGGAGAGATGGGAAGCACGGATGGCAGGATGCTCTTGTGGACGAAGTCTTTCCTCCCAACTATGTATGGCATGTGAGAGACCTTAAGGGAAATCCCCTTACCGGAAATCTCAGGAGGTTTTATGGTAAAGCCCCTGCTGTGGTTGAGATTTGTATGCACAGTGGAGCACGGGTTCCTCAACGCTACAAGGCAATGATGAGGCTTGACATCATCGTTCCTGATTTACAGGAAGCTGACATGGTCGCATAGGTCCTTGGTCATGTTCATTGTAGAAGCCGGCCTTTATTTTATAATGATAGTCAACTTGACATATTATGTTGTTTAACAGATTCGACTCGCGATAATGATTGGACATGTCCGAATTGTGGTAATGTAAACTTCTCATTCAGATTTGTATGTAACATGACGAAGTGCAACACTCTAAAGCCTGGTTCCCAGGTTTGTGCTGTTTCTTTTTGTTTCAGTTTGACCGTTTCACATAGGCTACATATACATTGTTATGGATTCTAGAGCTTGCTTGGTTTATTCGACCATCAAAAAACAGCTTGCTTAATCATTATAGATAGCTTACTTGGATAGATCTTGGGATTATTTTCTTAAGCTCTGACATTTAACCTCTTATAATTGCAGCAGAGTGGGAACTGAGATAAAATATCTAGTAAGCCCCTGAAAATTCCTAAATGCTGCAGTTTACTTGATGATCTTTGAGACTGACATAAGGATATGTGTTGTTGTTTACCAGAACAAAATGCACCGGAAGGGAGTCGGAAGTGTGATAATTGTGAAAATGTAAACTATCCATTAAGGAGCAAATGTAACAGGCAGAATTATGGAGCTGATAAACCAGGGGATCAGTCAAATGAATCTCCTTCCCATGCACCAGATGAGAACGATCAGGTTTGTCTAATAAACTGTTTACCTCTGAAACTCGTATATGTAACAACTGGTGTTGTTTTTATGCCTTGTGAAAGCAACAGTTATTTGTTTATGAAATACTTGACCCTGATTGCGTTAAAAATGTTTAAACCCAATTTAGAGTTGGGTGTCTCTGAACGGTGTGTTTCAATTTGTGGTCTGTTCCAGTGAGCCGTAGACATGTTTGGGGGTTGAGAAGGGTGAGTCTGATCCAGCGGGTGTCATAATGTCAGTCAATGTCGCGTCAGGTCGTCCATGTTGAAGCCGTCTCGTCAAGTTGCTTCAATGCATTTGTCTCTTTACCTACTCTTGGGTGGCTATGTTGTATTAACAATGCATAAATTGTTTAATCTACTATGTGGTCGTCGTGTGGATCTTGTCTTCCTATAGAATTGTCCTTCAGGTCGTCTCGTCCATACTGTTTACATCCTAATCTTAGTTGGCCTTGATAGCTCATAATTAAGTGTACTATATATCAACGTTTAAGGTGTATTCTCGTCATTCGTTGTGTCTAGCAAGCATTTTCTTTCGTAAGTTATTTTTGTTCTTGTATTGATACTGTAAGTAAACTTAACATATATATGGGAAGATTTTGGTCATATTATAGTCTTGTTCCATTATTTGTTTTCTTACAGAACCACATCACAAACACAATTATTTACATCAACAAAAAGCAGAAAGCTCTAATTTCTGTCAAGTATATATGGCAGTTTGTGATGCAGGTTTCAGCGACCGCAAAATAACACTCTGATAGTGTCGTACCAGAAACAAAAATAGCAAAAAGTGCTACCGTTTTATGAAGACCATTCACGAAGAGAAGTCTATTACCAGCAAGTTTAAGGACTTCTGGTTTTGTTTTTGATTTAGCAAAGAAACAAAAGTTGTCCGACTCTGAACATAGGAAAAAGAGAGAGACAAAGTTCGATTAATTTTAAGTAAGCAAGTACTCAAGAAGAGGCTTTGAGCACTTACCAGTAGTTGTAATCCAATCAATATGAAATTTTTGAGTATGCGCGTTGCATTTTGTATGTGAAGGTTCCCTGATACAGAACTTGTACTTTAGTAATGCTTTGAAGACCTAACCAAACAGAAGTCAGATTTTTGGTTTTTCGTTTCTTTACCTTCTGATCGCAGACCAACATACGTACGTAGACTATTTAGGAAGCCATAATCGCGAAAGACAAAACTCCTCTATTCTTCAACCTTAAAAACAATGCATCAAAATTTAAAGTAGAGATAAATCATGGTGTTATCAATTATCATCAAGCAAAATCTGTGAAATGTACCTTTAAAATGCAAGGACATAACCATCATAACAATTAGGTTTGTAAATATAACAGGGTCGAATTGAAGTGTGACGATTGAATTAAACCGAAACGGAATTAAGAAAAAAAAAAAACAGTAGAATCTTTGAGACATATGAATCTTTTTATTATACTAACCACAGTTGTGTTCCAACCCCAGCATGATCTCATGCACCTAACAAATAAGAAAACTCAAAAGATGTTTAAACTTCCATATCATCAATGGCTTTGAACTCCTAAACAGCTAATAAATCATGTAGCACAATCGAAAGTTGTAAAATGCTTGTATTTTTGTTTAGAATCTCTTAAAACAAAAAAAAAGACGAAGAAAATATAACATACAAATAATAAAATTTACGAAAACACTAAACAGAAAACACTTTACAAATACTGACTGTTTGAAACTCCAATTTTTTTTTTCTGCAATAAGAAAGACTTTTTACTAACAGTTTGTGAGGATTTCTAAAGAGCTACTTTAGGTTGATATTTTTTATAATTGCATAATAATATTACAGATTTATATGTGTGCATCGCATTTGGAATTGAATCGTGTACATATACAAACACTAAACATGTATAAGTATTATTTACAAAAAAAAATGAAGAGATATATTGGGGCTAAATAAGACCGATTTTGCCACACCAAATAAAGAGCTTATACAAAGCTAGAGTGAATAAAAAAGGTTCTTATTCTTAATGATCTATGCCACGGTTTATACTTGTAATTAATGCAATTATTTAAGTGAAATTTAACTAGTTTGACACAAATTTGGTCAAAAATAACTGAATTAACCCTTTAATATTGTTCATTACTAGAATGACACAATATTAATGTAAAAAGACCAAAAAACCTAAAATTCAAAAATGGAAACTAATAAAGAAAATCTGTCACACTTATATTAAGTCTGTCGTAATAAGCTAATCAAATTTATACAAAACAAAGTAAAAAATAAAACATAAAATAAAAATAAGATATATAGAAATAAAAAGTTGTAAACAGTTCTAAAATACATAATATAAAATTAAACAAAATAGAAAGTTTATTTATTTATATTTTTTTGTTAATTTTATAAAATAAAATATCTAAAAATCTATATAATTTTTACTAATAATAATAAAATAAAAATAATATAAAAATAAATTTCAAAATTATAAGAATTTTTAAATCCTAGATATCTAAAAGTTGAAGAACTTAAAAATAATCAATCATTATTAGTCCTACTAACTTTGTTATTCTTCCATTTAGTCACCATTTAAAAATAATTAATTTTTAAGGTTTTTGTTAATTTTAATATATAAAAATTATAAAAATAAAATAAAATAAAAGCTGTCATGATTATATTTATTATACAAATCTGTCATAACATAAAACAAATATGTTGTCACTATTCCTACATCTATAAATCTGTTATCAAACAACAAAATTTTGAAAACAAAATTGTCACTAGATTAATAAATCTGTCATAACATGCATAAAAAATGGGCTCAACGTAGGTCATTCTAGCAATTTTAAATTAAAAACTCTGTCGTAACCTTAAACAAATCTATTATCACTAGACGTCAAACTAGTAATTATATTTTTGTTGAAAAAACTGTCACAATATATAAATCGAGCTCCTTTTTCACATATATATGTATACAGTAAAACTTCTTTTTTTTTTGACACTGCAATTCAATTGATATGGAAACAAATGTTCTTAAGCAAAACAAGAAAACCCAAAACAAAGGCAATAAAGAAGGAGAGATAGGCTACACAACATTAGAAACGTCCTCGACGCTCCAGTTCAATCCTCTCGTGTAGCCAGGCCGGTCCTCCCATGGCAAGGTAAGAAGTAAGTCTTCCATCTCTCGTAACACTACTCGCAATGTCTTTAGCCAAGGAATTTGCTTTCACCGAAGATAAATGATAAGTAACCTCACCCATAGTCTGTAAGACAGCAAATATCTTGTCTAGTTGTGAGCGATACTTTGGCCACAACAGCGGAGGCGCTAGCGCTGATAAATCCGCCTTACAATCAGACCACACGTCGCAAGAAAAAAGATGAAGAACCTTAAGGCTCTGCAAGCACCAGTGAATGCAACTTAGTTCAGCAGAGACTCTATTCAATCGCGGTAAAAACACGTCTCTAGCATGAAACAAGGCCTCACCATCATGATTGCGAAGTATCCAGGCACCGCCACAGAAGAAACGCTCATTCACCCATGAACAATGGATATTACACTTAAGCACACCAATAGCTGGCTTAAACCATCTCTGCTAAACAGACTGCCACTAAAAGATGTCTCTGACCGGGACATGATTTGTTGAAAACTCCATTCCCCAAACGCATTTAACGCAGCAGCTAGTAGAATATTGTGGTCATGTGCCTTTCCTGCAAAAATAATTCCATTACGTGCTTTCCAAGTTTCCCAACGAATCCAAGGAATCGCCGTTCTATGCAGAGCTGGGATATCAACTTACCCCATAAGATCAAACACATATTCAAGGTTCTTTGCAATGTTAGCAGAGAAGCCTTGGCTCGGTAGGGGAAGAGCAGAAGTTGTCCAAACTTGAATGGCTAAAGAGCAGCTAAATAACACATTTGATATCGTTTCTTCCTCTATGTTGCAAAACTGACAAAGGGGATTAACTTGTAGTCCATGTCGTCTCATACATTTTGCCACAAACAAAGCACTAGATAAAGCTCTCCACAAAAACATTCTGATCTTAGGCTTAGTGGGAAGGGCCCAAACACGCTCTTTGATCTTGTTAGCAAATAATACATTTTCGGGCAGTTGTTCCAAGGCCTCTATCTCACGGTTTGATGACCAATGCCCACTTTTAACAGTATACTGACCGTCTGCAGTAAACGCCCAGAAGTGACTTCTTGAAGATGTAAGGAAGGCGGGAAGGAACATATTCAAATAACATCACTTGGAGGAAAAAGCTCCTACAACCGAGTAACATTTTAGGCACCTGTCCAAGTTATAAAAGAAGATACTCGCAGGTTTAAGTCAATGAAGAGCTCTTTATTGCAAGGACGTCTTGGAGGGTCATCAACTATCCATTTATCAATTTACACATATGTATCCCTCCCATTTTAATGGATTTCATAAGTCCCACAACAACTCCCTACCAAAGATAATACTTCGCCACGCATAAGAAGGCCTGCAACCAAATTTAGCTTCAAGGAAAGGCTTATATGTTAAATACACCACTTTGTAAACTCTGGTCAACAAGGATGAGGGATATGTCAAAAGTCTCCAAGCTTTTATGCAAGCAACACTTGGTTTGCAAACAAGGTTGATTAAACCGACCTATATCCCGAAAGCCCAGACCACCACGCTGCTTCGATTGTCACATTTTATCCCAAGTGACCCAATGCATCTTATGATGGCCCTCATGTGCATTCCACCAGAATTGAATCATAGCATTCCTAAACAGTTTGCATTGATGCTTAGTTAGGCGAAAGCATGACATTTCATACACCGACAAAGCCATTGCTACAGATTTTAAGAGCACCTCATTCCCTCCCAAAGAAAGCGTCTTCTCATACCAGCCGCTTAATCTTGACTTCAATCTATCATTGATATAGTTAAGAAGGTCTTGTTTAGAGCCACTGAAGCACTCAGGAAGCCCTAAGTATTTCCCAGCCCCACCCACTTGTTCAATACCAGAAAACACTCCCAACAAGCGACACATATATGTGTCCATCCTCTTCCCAAACGTAATGGAAGATTTCTGAAAATTTATTTCCTGTCCCGAGGCTTTACCGTTGAGAGCAAGACAATTTAAAAATTCAGAACATTCATGAAGGTTTGCTTAAAAAAGAAATAAATTGTCATCCGCAAAAAGCAAGTGCTGTATTGCTGGAAAAGAAGAGGAAAGTTTTATTCCTGTTAACTGATCATCAAGCTCCGCTTTATGCATGAGTTGGCATGACATGGACCAACGCTTCAGCACAAAAGATAAAGAGAAAAGGTGACAACGGGTGTCTATGCTCAGGTTCACTAAGCCTCGATTCTAGGTGTTTAAAGGATCAAATGTTAGATTTTCAAGTCCAAGCCAACTTTCCATTAGTATGATATTGTCCGCTTTGGGCCTATAACTCAAGCCCGCACGGATTTATTGGGCTCCTTCCCAAAAGGCCTCATACTAATTGGAGTTGGACTTGACTTATATATTAGAAACTTCTCTTTCTAATCTTCCGATGTGGGATATTGGTTTGTATTCCAATACTCCCCCTCAAACCCATATCCACTCCCCTAGGTCCACAATCTTGACCTAGGCTCTGATACCAATTGTTGGATTTTCAAGTCCAAGCCAACTTTCCATTAGTATGATATTGTCCGCTTTGGGCCTATAACTCAAGCCCGCACGGATTTGTTGGGCTCCTTCCCAAAAGGCCTCATACTAATTGGAGTTGGACTTGACTTATATATTAGAAACTTCTCTTTCTAATCTTCCGATGTGGGATATTGGTTTGTATTCCAATATCAAACAGTTGAGTGAAATAGGCAAACGATCGAGCATATAGTGGAGTAGACGAATACACATACTCTGGGTCGAACTCGGACGACGACATGGTCGAGCTGCGGATTGAGCTCTTGGTCGAGCTTAGTTAAAAACTATGCTTTTGATAGAACTGGATAACGATGGACTAAACAACTGGTCGTACGGCTCTCTTTGTCTAGCTAGTGATTCGATTCGAAGGGGAAACGATATGGGGATTGTTCAATTGGTTGTAGAACTCTCTTTGAGCAAACAAGTGGATGGATGGATGAATAAGTAACTAGATGGATCGATGGACACCACAAAGCTTATGATAGAGCTTTTATAAGTCATGAACTCAAGCTTTAGAGGATTCACACACAGAGAAGACAAGAGCGTATTCGGTCTTATTTCATAAAACGTGAGGTGTTACAAGCTGAGAAGGAGCTTTATTAATAGCTTTGCAGCTTAGGGCTTCTCTGGGCCGAAATTATAAAGCATAAAAACTACAGACACTTTAAGGCTCTAAAACTAAAACGCTGGGACTTAAAGAAAAACTTTAAAGCGTTTATAAGAATGGAAATCCTGCAAAACAGAAAAGGAAACTCTTGAGTTTAAGTGTTTATTCAAAAACTTACCTTGGGGGTTCGAACCTTGGTCCCCTAGCCTGTAGCTTCTCCATTCAAAGTCTTGGAGATGGTGAAGAGTGCAGCCTCTTGAGTGCCTTGCAAAACTGGCAAGAAAGCAATGCGTGGAGTCTTGATTAATACGCTTGAAGTTCCTTGATCTTTGTCCTCCTCTTGATGCTTGTTGCGTAAGACTTGATCATTATCTAGCTCTGTGGGAGTTTCTTGGGTGATTTCAGTTATAAGCAGTTCTCTTTTAAGCTCTTCATGATCCAATAGGGTGATTAAGCTCTCCACTGATTTGTTAAAGTCTTCTCTTGCACTTTTGTAACCAGACCTGGTCCTTGAAGACCTTTTTAGTTATGGAATTGTTATGACTTCCTTCTCGGGCTCAAGTGGTATGGTTAGGAGGTCCTCATCATTCCCACCCTCTTGAAAAGGTTCAGACCTCATATCTGGTTCTCCTACATCAAAAGGTGCTAAATCAGTAACATTGAAAGTAGGAGAAATGTTTAACTCACCTGGCAGCTCAAGCTTGTAAGCATTATCATTGATCTTCTCTAAAACTTGGAAAGGACAATCTCCTCTTGGCGAAAGCATTGACTTCCTTTGGTTAGGAAAACGCTCATGGCGTATATGTAGCCAAACCCAATCTCTTGGTTCAAAGGTGACTTCTTTATGGCCGTTGTTTGCTTGTTCCCGGTACTTTTCAGTTTTCTTCTCTATGTTCTCCTTCACTTGTTGGTGTACCTTCTTTACAAACTTAGCCCTTGTCTCCCCATCTGTGCAAAAAACAGCTTCTGACAATGGTGAAAGATCAAGTGGAGTGAGGGGATTAAAACCATAAAATTTTTCAAAAGGAGAGAACGTAGTAGCTAAGTGCTTTGCATGATTGTAAGCAAACTCAGTGTAAGGTAGGCATGTAAATCAGTTCCTTAAGTTCTTACCGACCGTAGCCCAGTAACGTAGAAAGTGTTTGATTCACCACCTCAGTTTGGCACGTTGTGGAGAACAAAAGCTTTGTTCCTAGCTTCTTCCATAAGGTCCTCCAAAAGTGGTTTAGAAATTTCATGTCACGGTCAAACACTATGGTCCTTGGTACTCCATGAAGACGGACTACCTCTTTAAAGGATAGATCTGCGGTTTGAGTTGCATCGTTAGTCTTGTTGCATGGAATGAAATGGGCCATCTTTGCAAATCCTTCAACAACTACAAAGTTAGGAATGGGCCATTTTTGATCTTTGGCAGCCCTAAAACAAAATCCATAGATATATCCACCTAAGGCATGTTAGGAATATGTAAAAGCATGTATAAACTGTGTGGATGTAACATGGATTTACCTTTTAAGCAAGTGACACATTTAGAAGAGATACGTTCTACGTTCTACGTCCAAAAGAAATGCACGGTTAGCACACTTATGGTCTTATCTCGCTCAAAATGTCCCATGAGGCCTCCTCCATGCGCTTCTCGGATTAGTAACTCTCTCATGGACCCTTGTGGAATACAAAGCTGCTTCTCCTTGAATAGACAACCGTCTTGTTGATAGCATGCTCCAAATGCAGTCGGGGTCTTCTTCATAGACTCCTTAATATCTTCAAACCCCATGATCATAGTCTCCTCGATAATGTGTCCGCGATAATGTTTTCTTTCCCCTTTTTGTATTTGATCACATACGGAAATGTTTCTATCAACTCCAGCCACCTCACATGCCTCTTGTTGAGCGTGGTCTGACCTCGTAAGTGATTGAGGGTCTCGTGATCAGTATGAATGACAAACTCCTTGGAGAGTAGATAGTGTTGCCATGTCTCTAGAGATCGCACTAACTCATAGAGCTCCTTGTCATAAGTTGGATAGTTGATTGTAGCTCCAATTAACTTCTCACTAAAATAGGTGATAGGCTTGCCTCCTTTAGTTAGAACAGCTCCAATGTCGGTACCTGATGCATCACATTAAATCTCAAACATTTTATCAAAGTTAGGAAGTACTAAAATTGATGCATTAGTGAGGCTGTCTTTAAGCTTGCCAAAGGCCTCCTCTTGAGCTTTTCCCCATGCAAAGGCGCGATTCTTCTTGAGTACGAATGTCAATGGGGCGGCTATGGTGCTAAAATCCTTGACAAACCGTAGATAGAAGCTTGCTAGGCCATGGAAGCTCCGAACGTTGTTGATGGTTGTGGGATGATGTAGTCATTTTACCGGATCAATGAAATTATTGAACCTCAAGGAGCAACTAATTAACACACCAAGAATACACAAATTTGCTTAATCTAAGCTTAATAAGAGATGAATTTTGATTTATAAATATAACTAACAATGCAATTTAAATCAAGCAATGCAAAACAAGATGAATGAAAGCAATAATCAGAAGACTAACAAGACCAAGTGCTAATAGCTCAATTGGTAAAGATCTCTGGCAAAAGCTTAGAGGTCGCCGGTTCGAGTAGCGCTTGGGACGAGACCATATAACATGCTTTGGTCTCGGGCCTGAGGGGATGTATGGGCTTCGGCCCAGAACCTCTTTGATTATTAAAAAAAAAAAGACTAACAAGATTCGAATTGAAACAAAGCGGGAAAAGACAATTACTAAACAATAATTAAAAGACGAATTAGTGAGTTAAGGCAATTAACTAGAATGACAAAGAGAAGGGTTATGGAGGTTCAAACAACTTCTAACAAAGAATGATCCTTAGGCCATTAAACACTATGCAAGACTAACACATTTCCATGATTTTAGTCCCTTTATTATTCATTCAATAATAAACATTTGTCAAATGGCAATCAAAATATCAATAAGCATTATAAACAAGTCTATTTAAACACCAATCACCCTAATCAACAATTTCCAAAGGTTAGGAATGAAAAGCACTTAAAAGTTTTGGTTCGGGAATTTCATCGAACACCTTCCAGGCGTAAAATTACTAAGCTCTAAATCAACATAATTTGGGTTGATTTAGCCTTATTAGCAACCAATAAGCAAGGATCCTAAACAATCTAGTCATAAACTCCATAACCCAACTACTAAATCATCATAATCTACCAAAACCCAAGAACTCTTAAAGACTACTCACTCATGATCATGTAACCACAAAGTAATGAAATTGATCTTTAAAGAAACATAATTAGAGAAAAGTAGAAGATAAAACTAAAAGAGAACAAGATTAAATTGCATAAATGTACTTAATATTCATACAAAGATTCCAAAGATAGAAAAGAAATTGAAATTAAGCATAAAACATAGCATAAGATCCATATTTTTAGACTTTGAAACACTTACATAGTAAAAGAAAACGATCCGGATCAACCCGAGATGAACCGGGTCAAACCCAAAGTCTTTATATCCAACCGATCGATTATGGGGTCGATTGAAAATTTGTTTTGGCGTCCGCTTCAGTCCGACCGACCAGTCAGTCGACCTGTTGGTCGATTTGAATCCTCGGTGGCTTCTATCTTCGTTCAAGATGGATATACCCTCACTAAATCATTCATAACTTATTAAACGAACTCTGATTGGCCTGAAACCACCA
The DNA here is from genome assembly GCA_036452645.1 of Capsella bursa-pastoris. Lineage (NCBI taxonomy): Eukaryota > Viridiplantae > Streptophyta > Magnoliopsida > Brassicales > Brassicaceae > Capsella > Capsella bursa-pastoris. Next base: position 9,877,689 of record CP144192.1, read on the forward strand.
CCATTGGAAATATAATTCGATTTCCTATCACTTTTGTTCAGGCTAAATCACAAGTTAAAGCCTTCATCTGAGTCGATCTTTGAGGGACTTCGGACTGGATCTGGATCATTAATTCTCCACTTTGCATTCAAACATGTGTCTTCTATTATATTAACCTGAGATGACTTAAAAGACACCTAAAACACACTAAAACACACTCAAAGACACTATATGACTTCTAAAAGACAAGAAGACTCACTTAGACACTAAATGCAACATAACACAATGAAAATACAATTGAAACATGATAAAAAGGATAATAAAAACCTTAATAAAGCTGTAAATATGATGTGTATCATGGGACTCGGCCACTCTTGCATTGCCTTGATCTTCTCGTTATCCACCTTTAATCCCTAAGAACTAATAATAAAGCCTAGGAAAACCAATTGATCAGTGCAAAAAGTACATTTTTAAGGTTAGCATATAAACCTTCCTCCTCGAGCGTCTCTAGAACTCGTTCTAGGTGCTCTAAGTGATCTGCAAAACATGCACTATAGATGAGTGTATTGTCAAAATAAACCACTACAAACTTACAGATGTAGGCTCTTAAGACGTGGTTCATGAGCCTCAAAAAGGTGCTAGGTGCGTTTGTAAGTCCACACAGCATTAATAGCCACTCGTACAACCCTCACTTAGTTTTGAATGCGGTCTTCCATTCGTCGCCTTCCTTCATTCGAACTTGATAGTATCTGCTCTTCAAGTATATCTTAGAAAAGATGGTTGCTCCGTGTAGCTCATCTAGCATAAAGTCTAGCCTCGGAATGGGTTGTCTATACTTGACGGTAATGTTGTTTATAGCACAAAAATCCACACACATCCTCCATGTCCCATCCTTCTTGGGTACTAGTAGAACATGAAAAACACATGAACTTAGGCTCTCTCAAATGTAGCCCTTAGACATAAGCTCTTGGACTTGCAGCTCCAATGCCTTAGCTTTCTCGGGGTTCACTCAGTACGCCGGTCGATTAGGTAGAGGAGCACCGGGCACTAGATCGATTTGATGCTGGATTCCTCTAAGTGGTGGTAGTCCAACGGGTATCTCCTCTAGAAAGACGTCATCAAACTTCTCTAAAAGCGTTAATATATCCTCGGGTACTTCTTTCTCTACGGTTCCTGAAAATAACCCTTCTCGGAAGATCATAAGTAGCATTGTGTTCTTGGAATTAAGTGCGTTTGTCCATTGTCATAACCCTTACTCATTTTAGCTCCATTGTCCATTGTCTTTTGCATTTCATAGAATTCTTGTGGGGTTAGTGGTGCAAGGTTATGCTTGCGGCTGTTGTGGGTGAAACTAAAATAGTTGCTTCCCCCGCTGTGAAGTTTATCCTTGTCGAATTGCCATGGCCTTCCTAGAAATAAGTGGCCGGCTTGCATTGGCACCACATCACATAGAACTTGTTCGACATACTTCCCCACACTAACGGTACGATGACTCGCTCGGATATCTTGATCTTGGTCTCGTCATTAAGCCACTTGAGACGGTAAAGCCTCGGATATCTTCTTTTCTTGAAACTTAGCTTCTCCACAAGATACATGCTGGCCACGTTTGTAACGCCCCCGAACCGTCTCTAGCGCCGGACAAGCCGAGAGACGACCCGGACACACTACTGAGGGCATGGCCGAACGCGTGCGGCCGAGGTTCCCGCAGTGGGATACGGGCGAGGCAGGATCCCCGATGTCGTACACGTCCGAGACCAGCCGTCCCTCTTCACCTGGTCGACGTGTCCGAGGCTTTGCAACCCTTTCTGGCCGAACGCGAGCGAGAGTTGTGCACTCCCACTGGCCCGGACACGACCGATGCGGGTGGAGTTATATCAGCTCGAAACGCCATGGTTTTTCCCCAAAAACTTCCTTTGATTACTTATAATAAAGTGTTACAAAAAAGTTACCAAAGCGTTTATAAGTTGGATCCATCGAGAAAATAATACATAATAGAAGAGTAATATTTTGCAAAAACATGAAAATATTCTAACTCCGGCTCCTAATGTTTGCTACGGTCTAGACTCCTTAAGAATAAACCTGCAAAACAAAATGAGCTTTGAGTAATCTAGTATTACTCAGTGAGCCGGATACCCCCAATTCTAGCATGCAATTTTCCCCACCCCAAACCCCAAATAGCAAACAAGGTCAGAAAAGCGTTAGCGGAAGCATAGAAAGCAAACAAGCAAGACAAGCATGACAAGCAAGACATACTAAGACTCGAATAGCATAAAACTAGATTCGACTTAAGCTAAGGCTTGCTAGACTCCACTCCCTATCCTATCGATAATATGATCCATTCCTTCTCCTTTTTACAAAATCACTTAGGATGAAACCACGAAGGCATTCAGTCCGGAGGAAACATCTGGTTGCATCGTTGGTAAGTCTGTATTTTATCACTTTTTGAGCATGCATTCATCATCTTTTCAGCATCATTCACTTGTTGATTCGCATCATATTGATCCATTTATGCATGTTTTACATACTTAGGTAGGTTTTATGCATATCATGCATGTCTTGCATACATTCTGCATATTTGGAGTGTTTCGGGTATTTAGGAGACATGCAGGGCGAAGCATAAGAGCAAGCGTTACTCGACATGCATATGATCGAGTGTGACGATCGAGTGAGAAGCAGGGATGCGTTGCAGGAACATACTTCACTCGATGGACGTGATCGAGTAGGTTGATCGAGTAGCGGATCGAGCAGTTGATCGAGTAGGGTGATCGAGTGAACCGAAGGAATGCGAAACAACTATCACTCGACGTGCACACTCGAGTGACACGATCGAGCAAAGCAGAGAAGATGCTCACTCGAGATGCTTACTCGACCAACTTAGTCACAACAGTTTTATGTTTTAAGGTTTTCCCAAACATTGTTGTAAATAGGTCTCATTTGGATTGCCCAGGGGATCGAGTTTTTACATTAGGTTTTTGTTGTTAGCCACCAAACAATCCAGACAATTGTAATTTAGATTTCTTTGAAGTTATTTTGATTTTGCACTTAGTTCTTTGATCATTGTTGTTTATCTTCCTGTCATCTTTATTATTATGCATGTTTTGAACGTTTCTGGTTTCATGATGTTTAACATGATTTATGCGTCTGAGTAGTGTTAGGGTTCTTGAGGATGGGATAGATTAGGTGGAGGATGTTAGTTTGCTAGAGTGTTTATGTTAGATTCGTTTGTTTCTCTTCTGGATTAGAGTTTTATTAGCTAGTTCTTCTCTGATCAATTGGAACTAGGTCTTAGACATTTCATGCCCGAAAGGTATATGATGAAATGTCTGAACCAACTAGTGCCAGAGCATGTATAAGATGTTTATTGACATTAATGCCTGTTTACTACATGTTTCATCAATGAGAATTGAGATTAGGAAGAAATGTAAACTTGATAGTTTCTACCAAGATATTGGATTGACTAGTATTAGAAGTTCATTGTCTAGGGATTAGTATGTTTGCATTTTGATAAACACTCAAAGTAGATTAGCATACTCCACCTACATCAATAACTTCATCCTCAGGATCTTCTATCCATTTGTGCTTTCTGTTTAATTCTCTCGTTATTTACTTGTTCTGCTTTGTTTTCTTGTCAGTATCAATAATCGTTACGTTTTAGCTTATGCATGGTAATCTATGTTTTACAGCCTTACATTTATCGCATGTTTAACATGTTCGCTTAGGATCACTGAAAACCAAAAATCATTTATGCTTTGTTTGACTTAATCATTTCAGATATATCTTGATTGCTAGCATCACACCTGATTGGATTGATACCTATTGTACTGCAATGACATGATAATACTTTAGGGTAATTGGTAGTAAAATCCTAGTATCAATTTGGCGCCGCTGCCATTTGGGTGTTTGTTTGTTACATTTGAGATTTTAGACTTGCTAAGATCAAGTTGTTACTCAACATTCACTACAGCTACTCACTCTGTTCTTTCTTCTTGTCTATTGATTCTGGTACTACTCTTGCTCAACTGCTCCTACTCGACTGACACACTCAACCGTCTCGCGAGCTAAGTTGATTTGAGTTGTATGCACACACGGTCGCAAGGCACAGAAAACTTGCTCCAGCCCTCCGACTTTATTGATCGTTTGGTACCTGCATCAAGACAGCAACGCAACAGAGTTACACCACAACAAGTTGAGATGGAAAACCATGAACAACCACGGGCACCTACACGTATTGGAGCTGGTGATGCTCCACGCAACCATACCCATCGTCAGGGTATAGTGCCTCCAGCCGTGCAGAACAACAACTTTGAGATCAAGAGTGGTCTGATCTCCATGGTCCAGCAGAATAAATTTCATGGTCTGCCTATGGAAGACCCCCTGGATCACCTTGATGAGTTCGATCGTCTCTGCAGTCTCACCAAGATCAATGGGGTCAGTGAGGACGGTTTCAAGCTACGTCTCTTTCCATTCTCTCTGGGTGACAAAGCTCATCAATGGGAGAAAACTCTTCCTCCAGGATCTATCACATCCTGGGATCAATGCAAGCAATCGTTTCTTGCCAAGTTTTTCTCCAACTCCAGAACTGCACGTCTACGCAACAAGATCTCTGGGTTCACTCAGAAGAATGGAGAAACGCTTTGTGAAGCCTGGGAGCGCTTCAAAAGTTGTCAATCTCAGTGCCCTCACCATGGATTCACCAAGGAATCTCTCCTCAATACTCTATACCGGGGCGTTCTCCCAAAGATCCGGATGTTACTTGACACTGCCAACAATGGCAACTTTCTGAACAAGGACGTCAATGATGGTTGGGAGCTTGTTGAGAACATATCCCAGTCTGACGGCAACTACAATGAAGACTATGATAGAACCATCAAGGCAAGCACAGATCATGATGAGAAGTACAAGAAGGAGATGAAAGCTGTGAATGATAAGCTGGACAAACTATGATGAGCCAGCAGAGAAACATCCATTTCGTTTCTGAAGACGACCCTTTCCAGATTCTGGATGGGGAGGGAGAACAATCTGAGGAGATAAGTTATGTCCAGAACCAAGGTGGATACAACAAGGGATACAACCCCTATAAGCAGAATCCCAATCTGTCTTATAGGAGCACCAATGTTGCAAATCCCCAAGATCAGGTTTATCCACCTCCACAACAGTAGTAGCAAGGGCAAAACAAACCATTTGTGCCCTACAACCAAGGTTATGTGCCAAAACAACAAATTCAGCAAGGTTACCAACCTTTAGCAGGACCACCACCAGGATTCCAACGTCAACACGCTCCGTCTCCTCCAGCATCAGATCATGACATAAAAAACATGCTCCAGCAAATCCTCCAGGGACAAGCAAGTGGCTCCATGGACAATGCTAAGAAGTTTGCTGAGCTGACTCAGATATTGGACTGCTTATACAATGATCTGAACATGAAGATTGAGACTCTGAATTCAAAGATCAAGTATATGGAGGGCAAAACTGCTTCTACTTTTGCCCCAAAACCTGGCCAACTACCAGGAAAACCTGTTCAGAATCCTAAGGAGTTTGCTCATGCCATCATGCTGAGGAGCGGTAAAAACTTGCCTCCCAGACAAGGACCTATTGTAGTCACTGAGGACAGTGAAGACTTGGAAGGGGAGGATGTATGTTAGAATGAAGATCTGGTTGTTCCTTTGGAAGAATCAGAAGTCGTACCTGAAGAAGCTCCTCAACCTGCTGAGAAACATGCTGAAACACCTGCAGCCTCCAAGGATAAGCCTGCAAGATACGTTCCCCCACCATACAAACCACCTCTACCATTTCCAGGACGATTCAAGAAACAAAAGGCTGAGAAGTATAAGGCTTTATTTGAAAAGCAAGTAAGACATATTGAGTTGAGAATGCCATTATTGGATGCATTCGCACTTGTCTCTTCTTATCAGAAGTTCCTCAAAGATTTGGTTATGGAGAGAGCAAAAGAAGTCCAAGGCAAGGTGATATTGAGTCATGAATGCAGTGCCATTATCCAAAAAAAGATCACCCCCTTGAAGCTTAAGGATCCTGGATCCTTCACTCTACCATGCTCACTAGGCCCCCTATCTTTCAGCAGATGCCTATGTGATCTTGGAGCTTCTGTGAGTCTAATGCCATTGTCTGTCACTAAGCGTTTAGGATTCACAAGATACAAAACATGCAACATATCTCTCATTCTAGCTGATAGATCAGTGAGGCTCCCGCATGTACTCTTGGAAGACTTGCCAATAAGGATTGGTGTTGTTGAAGTCCCTAAAGATTTCGTCATTTTGGAAATGGATGAAGAGCCTAAGGATCCCCTGATTCTTGGAAGACCATTTCTAGCCACTGCTGGAGCTATCATTGATGTTAAGAAGGGAAAGATAGACCTATCCTTGGGAGAAGACTTCAAGATGACATTTGACATCAATGAGTCTATGAAGAAACCAACAATCGATGGCAAGGTGTTATGGATAGAGGAGATGGATCAGCTTGCTGATGAACTTTTAGAAGAACTTGCTGAGGAGGATCATCTCAAGACAGCTTTGACAAAGAATGGATCAGATGGATTTCTTCCTGCTGAGACGAAGGTCTACGAAACATAACTGGATACCTACAAGGCAATTGATGATTCAAAACGTTTTGAAGAATCGGACGAGTCTGTCAAGGAGGTATGCTCAGTAGAGGAAGAAGTCAATGGCAGCCCGATCACTCACCCAGCTGTTGATCCTATCAATGCGGCTGATGATGACTGGTCAGAGTTAAAAGCTCCCAAGGTTGATCTCAAACCGCTACCCTCAGGACTCAGGTATGTATTCCTTGGATCCAACTCTACTTATCCTGTCATTGTGAATGCTAGCTTGAATAATCAGGAATTAGAGTTGCTAGTCACTAAGCTTAGAAAATATAGAAGGGCCATAGGTTATTCCTTAGATGATATCAAGGGGATCTCACCTAGTCTCTGCATGCATAGGATTAATCTGGAAAATGAATCATACTCTAGTATTGAACCTCAAAGAAGATTGAATCGTAACCTTAAGGAAGTTGTGAAAAAAGAAATTCTTAAACTGTTGAATGCTGGGGTTATCTATCCTATCTTTGATAGTACTTGGGTATCCCCAGTACATTGCGTACCTAAGAAAGGAGGAATTACAGTAGTAAAAAATGAAAAAATGAATTGATCCCCACTAGGACTATCATTGGCCATAGGATGTGCATTGATTACTGAAAACTGAATGCTGCATCTAGGAAAGATCATTTCCCTCTTCCTTTCATTGATGAAATGTTAGAACGATTAGCTAATCATCCCTACTACTGTTTCCTTGATGGGTATAGCGGATTTTTCCAAATCCCTATCCACCCAAATGATCAGGAAAAGACTACCTTCACTTGTCCCTATGGCACATTTGCCTACAGACGCATGCCTTTTAGTTTGTGTAATGCACCTGCGACATTTCAGAGGTGTATGACTTCTATATTCTCGGATTTGATAGAGGAGATGGCGGAGGTATTCATGGATGACTTTTCCGTGTATGGCTCCTCTTTCTCCTCATGTTTGTTGAATCTCTGCAGGGTATTGGCAAGATGTGAGGAGACAAGCCTAGTGCTCAACTGGGAGAAGTGCCAATTCATGGTGAACGAACGGATAGTGTTGGGACACAAGGTATCAGAGAAAGGGATTGAGGTTGATAAGGCAAAGATTGAGCTCATTGTACAGTTGCAGCCTCCCAAGACAGTCAAGGATATAAAAAGTTTCCTTGGACATGCTGGATTTTACAGAAGATTTATCAAGGACTTCTCCAAAATAGCAAGACCCCTTACAAGACTGTTGTGCAAGGAGGTCGAGTTTGCAGTTGATGAGAGCTGTCTGGAAGCTTTCAACAAGATCAAGGAAGCGTTAGTCTCTGCACCAATAGTCCAAGCTCCAAACTGGGATCATCCTTTTGAGATAATGTGTGATGCCTCAGATTATGCAGTAGGGGCTGTGTTGGGGCAGCGAATAGAGAAGAAGCTGCATGTCATCTACTATGCGAGCAGAACTCTTGATGAGACACAAGGGAGGTATGCAACAACAGAGAAAGAGCTATTGGCTGTAATCTTTGCATTCAAGAAATTCAGAAGTTACTTGGTGGGATCAAAGGTAGTAGTCTACACAGACCATGCTGCGCTTAGGCATATATACTCCAAGAAGGATACCAAACCGAGACTGCTGAGGTGGATACTTCTACTCCAGGAGTTTGATATGGAGATTGTTGACAAGAAGGGAAAAAAGAACGGCGTTGCTGATCACCTGTCCAGAATGAGAATAGAAGATCCAATCCCTATCGATGACTCTATGCCTGAAGAACATCTTATGGTCGTCGAGATATGCAAGAAGATGCATCAAACATGAATGGCAATGAAGGAGCTTCAATGTCTAGCAGTCAATTCAGAGAGTATGCCCTGGTATGCGGATGTTGTGAACTACAAGGTCTGTGGAGAGATTCCTCCTGGTATGCGGATGTTGTGAACTACAAGGTCTGTGGAGAGATTCCTGCAGACATGGATCCTTATAGGAAAAAAAAGTTTTTCAGAGATGTCAACCACTACTTCTCGGATGAACCTTACCTGTACAAGAGGGGTTCAGATGGGCTGTTTAGGAGATGCATACCAGAAGGGTTCAGATGGGCTGTTTAGGAGATGCATACCAGAAGGGCAACGTCTACATTCTTGTTGCAGTTGATTATGTCTCAAAATGGGTTGAAGCCATTGCAAGTCCCACAAACGATCACAAGGTTGTTCTGAAACTGTTCAAGAGCATCATCTTTCCCAGGTATGGAGTACCGAGAGCAGTGATCAGTGATGGTGGTACACATTTCATCAACAAGGTTTTTGAAACCATGTTGAAGAAGTATGGTGTGAAGCATAAGGTATCTACAGCCTACCATCCCAACACATGTGGACAAGTAAAGGTTTCTAACAAGCAGATAAAAGGAATCTTATCAAGAGTTGTTGGGGCTTCGAAGAAAGATTGGTCTACCAAGTTGGATAATACTCTATGGGCGTACAGGACAGCTTTCAAGACACCCATAAGAAGGACATCTTTCAGTTGGTGTATGGAAAAGCATGTCATCTCCCTGTGGAGATCGAGTATAAGGCGCTTTGGGCTATCAAGCTTCTGAATTTAGATATTGATGCAGCCCAAGCAAAGAGAGTTCTTGACATCTATGAACTTGAGGAAATCAGACTTGATGCCTTCAGAAGTTCCAAAATCTATAAGGAGAGAACCAAGGCTTTTCATGATAAGAGGATTGTTGTTAAGGAGCTTAAGGCTGGAGATCACGTCTTGCTGTTCAATTCCAGACTGAAACTGTTTCCTGGAAAGCTCAAGTCCAGATGGTCTGGACCATTTGAGATCAAAGATGTTTTGCCATTCGGTGCGATCACTCTCTAGAACAAGGATGGCAGCGAGTTCACTGTGAACGGTCAACGTGTCAAGCGTTACCTAGCTGATCAAGACACACCAGAGGGGTCCTCCATACCTCTCTATGAGCCTCCTAAAGCCTAAAAGGCATAAAAGTCAAGCTTAGTGACTTTAAACAAGCTCACTTGGGAGGAAGTCCCAAAGGTATCCCTGTACATATTGCTTAGGATTTTTTTTGTGTTTTTGATTTTTGTTTTTAGTTTTGTTTTGTTCAGGACTTCAAAAATATGAGTGAGCAGGAGATACAATATCGAACAAAGTGCAGTGAGATGGTGGGATAACTTTTATTGAGTAAAAAAAAAAAAAAAAAACTCACCACTCGACCCTTACCCATCCACTCACAACTTATCTTTATCATATCTCCTTCCTCACCACTCACTCGACCTCACCACGACACTCTCTCATCATTTTCGATTTGCTCATCTCTCGACCATTGCGCTCGTCACTCACTCGACCCGTTCTAACCTCCACCGCCACCTTACTCGATCCATCCTCACCGATCGAAGCTCACTCGACCGGATTCACCCGAGCTTGCCGTCAATCTACTCGAGCTGTTACTGAAGCTCACTCGACCGTCTCACCACCCGTTCTCACCTCCGTTGTTCTCTCTCACTCAACCTTCGTAACTCGAGCTCCCACTCGGTGCGCCGCCATCTCTCTTGCCCGTCGTAGAAGCCACTTGACGGAATCGGTTATGCTCTCACTCGATCGGCACGCTCCACACATCACTCGTGTCTATTCACTCGATTCCTTCTTCCACTCGGCTAAGCTCACCCGACGCACTTCACCGTCAACCCACTCGACCGGGAGTCTCCAACACGCTACGGTAAAACTCTTCACTCGACCAACACAACATCACTTACAATCCTCACACGACTGTAGCAACTATATTTGAGACACGCCGTGCACGGAGCTCACTCGATGGACCTGTCTTCACCAGCTCACTCGAACTACTTCACCCCACTCCCACGCGATTCACTCGGCAGCCTCACTCGAGCTAACCAAGCTTCACACGTCTCAGCCCACTCGACGCGCTTGAGTTTCACCACCTCCCACTCGACCGAATTCACCAAGGTTCACTCGACTGCATAGTGTGACCGTGACAAACTCGCTAAGTGTTACTTACCTTTGCATTCCTCTTTCGTATTTGCTCACTTTTTCTTGATATTTGGCACACTAACAAGCTAGCATTTAGCTTTGAGTTAGAACCGTTTCAGTATCAATATGTCAAGAGATTTGTTGCATGAGATGCGTGAGAAGTATGGTTGCAAACCAACATAGCGTGCATCTCCTCAGTCTATGTCCAAGGTTTATATGGAGAAGAAGAAAGCTGCATATCAGAGAGCGTCTGGTGTTGGTCCTTCTCAAGCGAGAAGCAGAGCAAATAAGTCTTTGGGTAAGAAACCAACGGAGCTGCAGGATGATGACAGTGATTATGAGCTTGAAGAGCATCTACTCGTCCCAGCTCGCAAGTCAGTGCAGAAGAAGAAGACAGAGAAGTGGTTAGCCCCGGGGGAGTATTACAAGCTGTTTCAGCAGCATGAGTTTCAGGGCACAAGGTACCCTTGCCAGCAGACGATGGATGAGCTGGCAATCTCGGGTGATGTAGAGTATATGTTCGAGCATTGTCATCTCAGCACCCTCATGACTAGTCCGCGAAACGCATACCGAGAGGAGACAATTCAGTTCCTCTGTACCCTTGCCATTCATCTTTATGGGGATGATCCGGACATGGAGTCAGATGGAGGATTGGGATACATCACCTTCACTATCCATGATCACGAGTATGTCCTGACCATCAGAGAGCTGGAGTGTTTGTTTGGATTCCCTAATGGAACAGGGACTGGGCAAAGGATTGATAGAGATGAATTGTTGGCTCTTTGGGAAACGATTGGGAATGAGAAGAAGTTTGCTTCATCTAGAACCAAGAGCAACCACATCAGAAGTCCAGTAATCCGCTACTTCCATCGATCAATTGCAAACGTTTTCTTCGCGAGAGAGACAACAGGGACACTGATCAACGGAGAGCTGGAGATGATTGATCTTGCGCTCAAGGATCTTTTGTTAACAGCAGCAGATGGGACACTGCTGCGAGGTGATACAACTGATACATCACCCTCATTCACTTTGTTGCACCAACTACTCACTTACAGAACTTGGGTAGTGAAGCTGAGCAGCTGCAGAACTCAAGGAGTAATGTGTATGGGAGGGTTGGTGACTGTTATTTTAGAAGCTTGTAGCGTCCCGCTGAGTTCAGAGCCTATTGCACCGAGGTTTATAGACATTTAGAATTTGAGGCAAGCTTAATGGTTGCATTGGGAGAAACGCAACGAGTTGTATATGTATTACTTCACTCACCCAGTATTTGGTGACGCGCGATTTTTGCTTCCCTGTATTGCTTTCACTAGGATACTCGAAGGAAGCAACATTGAGTTTACACCTCCCGCAGAGGCTCTCTCCACAACAGATGGTGAGGAAGCGATGGACGTATCTGAGAAAGAGGATGATGAGATGGAAGAAGATTCAGATGAGTATAGACCAGAGAGGTACCACTTCAATGACTACACAGCGCCTAGACAAGGCAAGAGTTTGGTAGAGGCTCACAAGCGTATCAGTACACTTCAGAAGTGGAACATGCTGCAAGACAAGGCAATAAAATCTATGAAGTCAAAGATGAAGAGCTTCATGAGTAAGTTTAGCTGCGCCTCCACCACCACAGCATTTGCAGACACTACTACGCAGGATGCTAGACCAGTTCAGCGCCGTTTGTCCATGAGTGATGTCCCAGCACGCTACAGAACTCCTTCTCCATCACGTCATTCCGCCTATGAGTATAGAGAGAAGAATGTTTCTTCTTCTCCAATGAGACAGTCCTCCCCTGAGCTTAGGGCTAGCAAGAAGAAGGAGAAAAGGAAAAAGAAGAAGGCAGCGAGACGGAAGGCAAAAGCTAGTTCATCACACTTGCCAAACGAGCATCATGTTGAGGATCTGACCATGGATCACGCCGAGGATCACATTGAGGACTTGACTGTTGATCCAGGTGCGTATCATTTCCAAGACCTCACTGAGGATCCGGTCGAGCAGAACGTTGAGCATCCTACAGAGGCTCCTCCTGTGCAGCTTACACCAGGTGCTTATACAAGCGAGTCCATGACTCAGTACCTGGACTGCTATTTTCAGTAAGGTACCACTCCCAACCTTCATCTGTATATACCATTGCATTTTCATACTTGTTTGATTCTCAATCCAACTCTCAAATTTTTATTACACAAGGGACTGTGTAATTTAAGTTAGGGGGAGGGTTTGGGATGACATTTGATGTTGTGTTCTCTTTTCTTATTTTGAATTTTTAGCATATAATTTGCATTCATATATGTGCATTGAAAACCCCTAAAAATTTGAAAAATTTTCAGAAAAAAAATCTTTAAAAACAGAGTGATCATGTAGCTTGCATTTGCATATTAGGATTGAGTCTAGACTGTTTCATGTATGACTGTTGCATTAGCATAGGGGGCGATGATGATTTACACCTTGTTGATTTGCTATGATTCACTAGTTGAGATCAATGCCCTGGTTGCTAGCTTTTTGATGCATGATGATTGAAGTTGAAGTAAGTCTGAAACAAACTTGGAATTCATGAAGAGCATTCTTGAACTTGGTTGAAACATGTTGTGATATGATCTCATTCTTTACCTTATAAGAACTTAATCTTGACTTGCAAATATCTGGTTGTATTCTGCTTGCATGCTCATGGTCATCATATACGTATTTGGATCATCTTCCTCCTTTCACCACTCTTGTTGATCTAAGTAGCTGATCTTTCTTTTGATCAGTTTGCCATACCCACAGCCTATCCTTTTCTTTCAAGCCAATTGATAATTTTTGAGTGGTAGGTCTTTTACCGGATTATGCTTGGAGAGAACGTGTTAGGTATGAGCCGACATGATTAAAAATCTTGAGTAGTTCTGATTTTCACTTTCAAATCAGATACGACTAGGTCTGGATTTTTACTTGGGTTTGGGATTGGAATGATTGTGGAAAGAAAGAAGAGAAACAGAAAAAGTTGTGTCTTTAGGAGGAGAAGGTTTTTCAAAAAGTTTATACTCTAGTGATTGATTTTTGTGGGGATAGCATGATATACAGAGAATGGTTTTGGGATGTAAAGAAAGAGAAAAAGTTTTGATTTGTTACAACGTAAGAAGAAAACAGAACCATAGTAAAGAAGAAACCCCCTATCCACTAGTATTGATAAGAAACTTCTCCTAAGACAAAAAGAAAAAAAAATGGGATTGATGTTGAAGGGTAGACAGAGGGATCATTCTGGTTTAGGCGATTAGGAGTAAGCACTTGGGAACCATTGGGTAGTCAAGGATTTATTCATGTATGCATTTGTTGGTCTTTACCTTTATCATTCTCCCTAAAGCTCAATCCATTCATTGAGAGATCCTTGTCCTGAAATTGTTTAAACCCTCTTGATTCTCAAAACCTTTTTCTGCCTAGCCAAGTGAGTTTGTTAAGCCTTGCACAACCAGATTCATATTCTTGAGTAATGAATGTTAAAAGGAATGAATGATTTGAATGCATGTGTAGATCAAGGGATAGAATCAGTTTCGGATTTGATGAGTTTGTCTAAAGTCTTTAAGTAAAGTTCTCTCAGCATGCATCAAAGACTTAGCAACCAGGACATTGATTTTAACTGCTCTATCTTGCAAGTTACAGGTTCTGAGACCCCATTTTCAAACCTCTCTTCCACTTTGTTTCTTTTTGCTTTGCTTGAGGGCAAGCAAAGACTAAGTTTGGGGGAGTTGATAAGTCTGTATTTATCACTTTTTGAGCATGCATTCATCATCTTTTCAGCATCATTCACTTGTTGATTCGCATCATATTGATCCCTTTCTGCATGTTTTACATACTTAGGTAGGTTTTATGCATATCATGCATGTCTTGCATACATTCTGCATATTTGGAGTGTTTCAGGTATTTAGGAGACATGCAGGGCAAAGCAGAGGAGCAAGCGTTACTCGACATGCATATGATCGAGTGTGACGATCGAGTGAGAAGTAGGGATGCGTTGCAGGAACATACTTCACTCGATGGACGTGATCGAGTAGGTTGATCGAGTAGCGGATCGAGCAGTTGATCGAGTAGGGTGATCGAGTGAACCAAAGGAAAGCGAAACAACTGTCACTCGACGTGCACACTCGAGTGACACGATCGAGCAAAGCAGAGAAGATGCTCACTTGAGATGCTTACTCGACCAACTTAGTCACAACAACTTTTGAACCGCTTTTACGTTGTCGTTTTATGTTTTAAGGTTTTCCCAAACATTGTTATAAATAGGTCTCATTTGGATTGCCCAAGGGATCGAGTTTTTACATTAGGTTTTTGTTGTTAGCCACCAAACAATCCAGACAATTGTAATTTAGATTTCTTTGAAGTTATTTTGATTTTGCACTTAGTTCTTTGATCATTGTTGTTTATCTTCCTGTCATCTTTATTATTATGCATGTTTTGAACGTTTCTGGTTTCATGATGTTTAACATGATTTCTGCGTCTGAGTAGTGTTAGGGTTCTTGAGGATGGGATAGATTAGGTGGAGGATGTTAGTTTGCTAGAGTGTTTATGTTAGATTCGTTTGTTTTCCTTCTGGATTAGAGTTTGATTAGCTAGTTCTTCTCTGATCAATTGGAACTTAGTCTTAGACATTTCATGCCCGAAAGGTATATGATGAAATGTCTGAACCAACTAGTGCCAAAGATTTACATGCTTAGCCCAAGACATTGGTTGTCTAAGATGTTTATTGACATTAATGCCTGTTTACTACATGTTTCATCAATGAGAATTGAGATTAGGAAGAGTTGTAAACTTGATAGTTTCTACCAAGTGATTGGATTAACTAGTATTAGAAGTTCATTGTCTAGGGATTAGTATGTTTGCAGTTTGATAAACACTCGAAGTAGATTAGCATAGTCCACCTACATCAATAACCGCATCCTCAGGATCTTCTATCCATTTGTGCTTTCTATTTAATTCTCTTGTTATTTACTTGTTCTGCTTTGTTTTCTTGTCAGTATCAATAATCGTTACGTTCCTTCGTATATCTCTCGACCAAACTTCGTTTCTTCCGGTAAGGCTTCGTTAGGTCACCATTTTTATTTCTTCTAAGTCTTTCAGAGTTCTTTTCTCGCCCGTTCATCGATAATTTTTCATCCGGCTACTAGATCAGGGTGAGGGTCACTACACCTTTAGTGCAAGAACCTCCATCAATAATAAGACTACATACCTTAGACTCAATGGTGCATCAAGAGTGAAAGATGTTCTCTTGTTGGATTGTCTCGGGGTCAACGAAAGAGCTTAGGGCTCTTCTGGTTACTAGGAGCTCTCCAACGTTGGGATAATCAATAACATCTTCTTCTGAACCTGGTAGTTCTCCTTTAGCTTCATCTCGAGAATAATACTCTCCATTATCCTTGAGGATCATAACTCGCTGGTTTGTGCATTCTCGAGCATAGTGGCCTTTTCCCTGACATTTAAAACATCTACTGTCACGAGAGCGTTGGTTTTGAGGCTTACCTTGCTCTGGTTTTGCATGCATTGTTGATCCCGGCATAGGTTTCTTAAACTAGGGACCAATCTCTATAGACCTTCCTTGTCTATGTTCCGTTGGTTATGTGGTGTCCAGTTGGTTCTACTCTGACTAGTTGAAGTAGCGTTCTTCTTGATATGTTTCTCTGCTTGTATAGCTAAGTGCAGTAAGTGTTCTAAGTTACGATATACTTGCATCTAACCTTTCTCTGAATTTTGTCGTTTAAACCATCAAGAAACTGACCCATAATAGTGTCTTCGAACCCATCAATCTCCAATCTGTTCTTAAGGAGCTCAAACTCCTCAAAATACTCCTCTACTATCTTGGTGGCTTGTGTTAACTTACGAAACCTCTTCTGCAAATCTTGATTATAGTATGATGGCACATAGATATCTCTTCCTTAAGTAGTACTTCATCTCCTCCCAAACAAGAATCTGGTCGTGTCCAAGTCTCCTTCTCTCGGAAACTTCTCTTTCCCACCAAACTAGTGCATTCTCAGTGAATGGAGCAGCAGCAAGAGACACTTTCTTTGCATCCGAGTAGTTTTAGTACTTGAATATAGAGTCCATTCTCCTCTCCCACTGAAAGTAAGCTTCTGGGTAAATTCTCCCAGCAAATGTTGGAGCCGTGAGCTTCAAGCCATTACTGTCTTGTCTTTCCTGGTTCTCATTCCAGTCTTGATCTCTGCCTCTTTCTTGCCTCTTAGGCCTTCTATTACGAATAAAAATAGGCAATGGATTATCCTCCAAGCTAGGCATGCCATCATCAGTCTCCTCCCCTAGTGGATTAATTGGTGCATTGTTGTTGTTGCGCACTGGTTCCTCCTTCTTTGGTGGTGGTTGCTTCCAAACGTGTAAGGCGGTCATTAACAGCTCTTATTGTTTCATAGTCAGTTCTGGTTGTTCAGCTGCCATAATTGATGATTCTAATATTAGCAAACAAATTAAACGCAACAGAAAGTGCAAAGCAAAACACTAATATTTTTTTTTATGGATGATTTAAACTTAAACAGAAGTAACTAATGCAAGCAATAACAATTCTAATAATTTTTTTTGATATTATATGGTTGAATGAAACTAAGAAAAAAGTCTAAGGAATTAAAAGAACAAGCAAAGAAACGAATGAACCTAATTAGGAGCCTTAAGCTCTGATACCAGATGATACAAGCTCAGGGTCACTAAGCCTCAATTCTAGGTGTTTACAGGATCAAACGGTTGAGTGAAACATTCAAACAATCGAGAAGATGGTCGAGAAGACGAATACACGTACTCTCGGTTGAGCTTGGACAACAACACGGTCGAGCCACGGATTGAGCTCTTGGTCGAGCTCAGTTAAAAACTCTGCTTTTGATAGAACTGGATAACGATGGACTATCAACTGGTCGTACGACTCTCTTTGTCTAGCTAGTGAATGGATTCGAAGGGGAAACAAGATGGGGATAATTGTTCAATTGGTTGTAGAACTCTCTTTGAACAAACAAGTGGATGTATGGATGAATAAGTAACCAGATGGATCGATGGACGCTAAAAATCTTATGAAAGATCTTTGATAAGTTAGGAACTCAAGCTTCAGAGGATTCACACACAGAGAAGACAAGAGCGGCTAGGTTTTCTTTGCTAAGAAAAGTCAGTCTTTATTTCATAAAACGTGAAGTGTTCCAAGCTGAGAAAGAGCTTTATTAATAGCTCTTCAGCTTAGGGCTTCTCTAGGCCAAAATTATAAAGCATAAAAACTACAGACACTTTAAGACTCTAAAACTAAAACGCTGGGGCTTAAAGAAAAACTACAAAGCGTTAAAAAAAAATTGAAATTCTGCAAAACAGAAAAGGAAACTTGTAAGTTTAAGTGTTTATTCAAAAACTCACCTTAAGGGTTCGAACCTTGGTCCCTGACCTTGTAGCTTCTCCATTCAAGGTCTTGGAGATGGTGAAGAGAGCAGCCTCTTGAGTGCCTTGCAGAACCGGCAAGAAAGCAATGCGTGGAGTCTTGATTAATATGCTTGAAGTTCCTTTATCTTTGTCCTCCTCTTGATTCTTGTTGCTTAAGACTTGATCATTATCTGTCTCTGTGGGAGTTTCTTGGTGATCTCAGTTGTAAGCAGCTCTCTTTTAAGCTCTTCATGATCTAGTAAGGTGATTAAGCTCTCCACTGATTTGTTAAACTCTTCTCTTGCACTTTTGTAACTAGATCTGGTCCTTGGAGATCTTCTTAGTTGTGGAATTGTTATGACTTCCTTCTCGGACTCAAATGATATGGTTAGGAGGTCCTCATCGCTCATAATAATGTTAAGATCTATAATATTAAAATATAATAAAAAATTCACACTTATATACCGTCTAGTCATATTCTATATTGATTAACTGTCTTGGAATGGAAGCTAAGAATAGAGTTTGGGGTTTATCATTTCGTTGGAGAAGTTTAAAAGGTATAAACCTGAGCTAATTTCATGATTATTATATGGTAAGTTGAATAAAAATATTAATTATATCTAATTAAAGTGTTTTAATTACATGAATGTATCAAATATTCACATCTGCGATATTTGAGGTTTGATCAAGTTATGTCAGCGACATGGTTGACTTATCGCAAAATAATTCAAGGTTTTGTGTAGTTATTCTATCTACATAGCTGACTTAACGCAGATAAATTCGTGGTTTAATTGAATTACGCAGAATAATTCAAGTTATGTTGGCGACGTGGTTGACTTAATTTTGGGTATTTTGGTATAATTGTACGAGAGACTACTAAAAGACGTGGGCACATCCTCGCCGGAGCAAGAGATAGTAACATAGGTGTTGGTGTTTTCGGCTGAAGAGATATAGCTCTAATTAATAATATCTAATCATATGGTACACACCATCCATGTTAATAATTCATTATCTTATATATACAGTAAAACCTCTATAAATTAATATTCGATAAATTAATAATCTCTATAAATTAAAAATAAGATAATAACATTTTTGAAAATCCTTTGTAAATATATGGTTCCAATAATAGCATAAATTAATAATTACATAAAATTATTAATATATATCTATTTACATGTAAAGTTTTAAGTGAAATATGACTATTGAGTTGTTATTTATTCTCAAATTCACATTAATTTTTCTTAGAATTCAATTCTAATAGATTTCATGTATCAAAAAATCATAGTGTTTTATTCATTCATGATGATTGTTGTTTTTGTTGTAATTGGTTCTAAAAAAATATTGATTATAATGACTAAATCTTATTTTTGATGTATATATTTTTAAAAACTTACCAAATTAGGAAAATATCTCTACAAATTAATAATTATTAATTTATCGATAAATTAATACCTCTATAAATTAATAGAATTTCATGGTCCCAACATTATTAATTTATAGAGGTTTTACTGTATCAGTTTGCGTAGCACCTTCTTTTCGCTCTAGAGGGTCTTCCCTTTAGTGGAAAAGCTTGAGAATAACCGGCAATATTTCTGTTTTCACCGGATTTGTGAGGATTTTATCTGTTTTTCTCAAAAAATGGAAGATCTTTGAGAATCTTGTAGAGGTTTTAACCTAGTTCTAAGTGTTCTTGATCGCAGCCGTCGTAGTTGAAAAGACCCAGCCTGATTTTTTTTATCATGTAAACCCGTATTAACCCAACTTAATCAAACCAAATAAACCAGCTAAACCAGACAATTAGTTTTTAACCGAACAAATCAATTTAAAACAGATAGTCCACAATTAAACCAATTAAGCCAATAAATCACAATAACCTGCGGAAGACTCACATAAACAATCCAGATTTCTAATAGCAATAAAACCAGCAATTATTCCAAGTCAAACCAACAATCCTAACATGGTCTAAGATTCCATAAACTAGCATTCCTAATGAAAGGAATGCATTATTTTAAAACACTCAACAAGCCCCTAGATTATTCCTCTCTCCTTGCCATGATCCCACTGTCACACATTTCCTTTACCTGCATCACAAAAAGAAATGCATAAGTATTTCCAAAAATACTTAGCGAGGCACTCATCCCAACTACTAGGCTATACACACAAGCAGTATCAACCACAATCAAGTAATATCAACACACAAAACAAGCAGTAATCAAACACTCCGTCGTTGCTGACAGTTGGTGTTGATCGACACACACCACTGGTGTCCTCGCGACACAGAATGTTGGTGTCGATCAAAACCCACCATTGGTGTCGAGCGACACTGAAACCCTATAGTCACTCCAGTCGCTTCTCATCGATGAATCTCCACTCTAATGGACTCCAAAGCCGGTTGTAACTCTCCAGAAGAACGTACAGAGGCACCACAACACCGAAAACAAGCATAAAAGCAAGGAAATCAATCAACAATCATAGAAATCACCAAATCATGAATCAAAACAGCTTAGATAATCCTCAATCATGCAATCAACTCTTCAAATGGGTTAAATAGCAACAAAACAGAGAAGAAATGGAAGGATCAGACTCTCCTAACACCAAGCAACCACGAATCTCACTTCCTCTAGCCTAGTATCACCTAGAACCAGGCTCAAACAAACCTCACTAGAATCTTACAAAACCTCACTGGAGAGCTTAGAAACTTTTTGGAACTTTTGAGAAAACAATATAGCGGTTGAGAAACAACATAGTCGACTTTTCTCCCTTTAAAGTCAAACCTTAGGTTAAACCAACCCAAAACTAATCGATTGCAATTAAAAATCCAATCGATCTAACCGAAAAATGTTAGTATCGATAGACACCCTTTCTTGGTGTCGATCGACACCACCCATTTCCGAACACGGGTGTTAATGTAGTTTTCTCAAACTTTTCAGTGTCTGATCATTCTTGTGGTGTTTTTACTTTTAAGTGTTCTGATGGAGTATGCTCTTGACAAGCACTAAGGAGATGTCTTTGGAAAATGACAAAATGATAGTGTTGCAGAATCTACCTGAGTACAGTTCATGTCTTCGTAATAGGTGTAGCATCAGAGACTATCGAGAGTATCAACCGTGATGCGTGCTGTAGCCTATCCGAAGGTTTTGCTGGTATTGTTGATCAACGGCTCCACAATTCCAAAAAAGTTTATCGAAGAGTTATGGAGTTTATTGAAGAATACTCGAAGATGCCGAGTGTGATCGAGAAAGAAGCAAAAGGATCGAGAAAATCCAACTCTTGTTCGTTCAGTGTATCTTGCATCCGACAAGGTTGCCACATGTCAATTTCCAACAAGAATAACTGAGAAAAATCACAAAAGAAGATATGGGCAAGATTCTGTGGATTCGATCGAACATAATCCCAGTTTTGCTGCATGTTTGCCACGTGTCTGACAGGTAGAGGAAGCCTTGTTCGGCCAAGTCTGAACCGACATATGGTAAATCCCAAAGCTGCTTAACACAACTGAAGCTGGAGGCTATAAATATGATCCCTGAACCTTCATTTGGGGTTGTTCGCCGAAAGTCACATAAACTCTTTTTCTTGAGAAACTCTCTCCCTTTCTCGAGAAAGTTTATTTCCGATTGATCTTTTGTTGAGATATCCGGTCAACCATTGAGAAGGAGCTTGCCACTGATCAAGAGATGAACAAGAAACCACCCGAGAGCATCGCCGCGTGTTGCCGAGAGTCCAGATCTGTCGAGAATTCCTATCAAGAAGCAGATCTGATTGTTCCTTTGCTGAGAGATCAGATCGACCATCAAGCAGATCTGATCCGCTGCCGATAGTCAAGATCCGCCGGACCAGTTTCCTCCGATCTGATCCGTGAAGTAGTTTTCACACAAGTAACTACTTCTAAGATTCAGACCTGAGATTTCCATGAAGAGCAGAGGCCGTATGATCAAAAGAATCAAAGACTGAGAAGCAAGACCGAGTGGAATTGAAGATCGAGTAAAGATCAAGACCGAGAAGCTGCCGAATGTTCGAGATCGTGAAGCCTAGCTCAACCTTCATCCGAATCTCCGTGAGTCTCGAAGTATGTGTTGTGGCACATGAGGGGAAATGGGTTTAGTTATCTATTTGCTAGCTTGCATGTTTGATTCCTTTATTGCTTGCATATTTGCGTTGAACGCATAGTAAATTCTTGATATATCTTGCTAGATTATTTTGATGTCTTTATGCATGATTAGGAGAAGTACCGAATCATGAACTCGATCACCCACTTCAATCTAAGTGTTTGTTGACCATATGTCTCGTTGTACTAAGTTAGGGATATGTTTGTCCTTCGTTGGCTGTTCCATCCTAGCGTGATTCCCGGTTCACTTCAATTTTCTGGAATCTCACGCTAGCATGATGAGCTTCGAAGAGACCTGACTAGCTACCTTGGCCAAAGATGTCTACACGACGGTGTGGCAAGGGTGATGTTCTGGTCATGTGCCTTTGTGGCTATGGCTCGGGTGTTCTCTATTGTTTTTGTCAAAAAACGAAAAAAGTCTCCACTCGAGTTGAGACGAAATGCGGCAACAATGACGACGAGAGAGAGACATGCCGATAATAGGATAAGCGGCCGGAAGAGACGAGAGAGAGAAGCGGCAAGAATTAGGGTTTTTCGTCATAATCTTCTCGAGAGAGTTTTTTTTTCCTGAGTCCGTGGACAATAACAAAGTGATTTAGTTTCCATATTTTTGAACATTAATGACAAAAAACTGTGCAAAATGACGTGGATGTTTCGGGTATGATGTGGATATTTGTGTATGACATGGATTTTGTTTAAATATTTTTGAAACTAAAAATAAAAAAATAACCAAGGGTGTTAATTGTTATTACACCCAAGACACTAATATATGAGTAATTTTAAAAGATTTGTACAATTTAGTAATATTCCAACAATTATGTATTATCTAAGTAATCAATTCATGTTTATTTAGTACTTATATAGAAATCCAAACCAATAAATTTTAGTTAAAAGATGACACTTGTAGCATACCTACCTTTCTATATAAACATGAACCCTTATAAGATTTGCTTAGCTCAACCACGTTCAGTGATGGCTTTTCTTTGAATACCTATTGTTATATATATGATAACAATTTATTCGCTTAGTCCAAAAAAAACCAACTAAATAGTCTAAGATAGTGAAATAATATATTATGTGATGAGGACATCATAATTGATTCCACTGAATCTGAAGAAGAGATCATCAATATTCCCACAATTGATGAACCGCCGGACACTAGATCTGGCACAAGGAAACTAAATATATTTTTGCCCGTTCTTGAAGATATTAAAGAAACTGCCCTATTCAGCAATTCAGAAACAAAGAAACCCGCCAGTTTGGAAAACCTGCCTGCCTAAGATGGCTGGCTGCTACTAGTAAAAACCCGCCAGTTTGCAACCCGCCAGGTATGTTTTATCAGTCCAATAAAAACGTGTTGTTTTCTTGTTTTGCAGGAATATGACCGTTGCTTTTGTTTCAAGTGTGTTTTCTTTTAAGTCCTTTAAGAGTCTGTTGTTTTGCAAGTTTAGTCCTTTTATTATGTAATAATTTCGACCCTAAAAGGTCCCCAGCTGTTGGAATCTTATATAAAGTCCCTTCTCAGCTATGTAACTCTTTTAAGTTGAATGAAATAAAACGAGTGTTTTCTTATGTTTTTTTATGAGATAGAAGCAACCACCCTCTCCTTATTCTTGTGTGTGATTATTTTTAGATTGAGTGTTATTGACTTATCAAAGATCCTTTCACAGATCTTTGTGGCGTCTTTCAATCCACCATCTATCAATCTCATTCTCTAGATTCTTCATAGAGAGCCCGTCGGCCAGTTGAAGAGTCTCCACCACGAAATCCACTTCACTCCACCAGTTCACCCACTTCAATCTATAGAGAGTGCCCTTCGGCCAGCTACAAAACTCCATTTTCCACCACACTTATGGATCCAACCCCTTGGTTACTGTATTATTATGTAATTGTAGTTAATATACCTCAGTTGTACTGATAAACCTATTTTACCTTTCTGGTTCGTTTCTTCTTGTTTCACTTTTAACTGAAAAGAAATACAGTAAAATGGTTTATGAAGTCCACAGATTTAGAATTCTAGGTAGCCAAGGAAGATGATAAGTCCTAATCATCGTTTATAAGAACACCATACTTTAAATGTTTTTCTCCATATATTATTTTTGGTTTACATCGACTTATATAGAAAAAAACTATATAAGATAAACTTAAATCAATACCAAATCTTTCAATTTCCTAAATAATGGATAAACCCAAAACAATAAGATCAACCACATGGGATTAGGCCGTCTCACTTTCTCAAGCCTTGCTTCAAGATTCGGCCCATCAATAGCCCTCCGTCGAACCTTAATCTTGTCCTCAAGGTTTGTGACAAACTCAAGAAAACTTCTGGAACTTGTTCCTCGTTGCCGATCTTTTTGATGTTGGGGCTGATGGTCGATGACAAAGCTATAGACGCATTGGAGCAGACATGTTTTTATTTTTTTTTGCAATAAATTTTTTAATACCACAAATAATATGGTCCAGATCAAAACAAAGAAAGATAATAGAAAATAGGGTTTGATACCACAAGTGTGGTCCAAACCAAAACCAAGAAAGATAATAAAATTAGGGTTTGATACCACAAGTGTGGTCCTTATCAAAACCATGATAGATAGTGGATGAAGGTTAAAACCCCAAGAAAGATAATGAAAATAGGGTTTGATACCACAATATTTAAAAAAAGAAAGAAAGTAGTAGCCACGGGAAGCTACCCTTTGATCTTGGACAAGCTAGCCGGAGAAGACGACACATGACGGATGAGATGGAAAGAAGCTATCCAAGAAGATGCACAAGCTTTCTAAAGACCTTTGAGGACAAAGTTCTTTCGGAGGGTGGAGTATTGATAAGAACATAACCGAAGTAAACCGGTGTCAACTAAGATAAGGGTAGAAACGATGACAATATCATATATGGTCTTATTGTTGTTAGTAGTTTTGGGTAGATTATGTTAAATCATTGATTCATGTAAATCTCCTATATTCTCGGATCTATAGCCGACCCCTCACATTTATAAATACTCATACATCTTATCATGAAATATATGGAGAAAAATATTTAAAGTCTACTTTTCTTCTAAGCTCTTGAATGGAAACACAGCCTTCATCTCGCTTTTGATTTGGACCACTTTGTGGTATCAATAGCAACCTTCATACACTATCTATCTTGGTTTTGATCCGGACCACGCTTATTGTATCAAAATCCTATTTCTTAGTATTTTTTGGTTTTGATCCAGACCACACTCATGGTATCAAATCTTATTTGTATACTCTTTCTTTGTTTTGATCTGCACCACATGATTTGTGGTATCAAAACATTTATCAACAAAAAAAAAGAAAAAAAAACCAAAGAAGTACCGACAAGTCTGCTCCAACTCCACAACGTTTTCATTGCCCACCAGTAAATCTTTTGCGGAGCTATTTGAAAGTGAATCTGATTCTCCTCTCTGCTACATTCTGAGGATACATAAAGTCTCATCTTTTGTTATTATTTATGCATTATCTCAATGCATAGAGGCAGAGCACATCCTTGAAACAGAGTATAAAATTATTTACCTCTTGTTCAAAGAAACGAGACATGTCATGACAGGAAGACATTCCGATTAACTGGAACGCATTGATGATGTTAAATTAGGGTTTGTTATGGGCTTCCAACTCAAAACCAATTGGCAATGAGTGGATTGGCCCTAACCCTTTATATATTGGTTAAGTCCCGTCACATTTTCCAATGTGGGATCTTTCTCCACACGCCCGCTCGAGATAATGGCTCTTTTAGCCATTAATCTCGACAGAATCCATCACGCCCCCTCGAGATAATGCTCTTCTAGCTATCTCGATGGAATTGGACATTTCTTTGGACCATCAATTAATGGGGTGATCGGGCCTCTATCTAGACCGAATTAATTAACGGGCCAACGTGTGTTCGGGCTCTGATATCATGTTAAATTAGGGGTTGTTATGGGCTTCCAACTCAAAACCAATTGGCAATGAGTGGATTGGCCCTAACCCTTTATATATTGCTTAAGTCCCGTCACATTTTCCAATGTGGGATCTTTCTCCACAGATGATGGTCGGTGAATCACTTCCCTTCCCTTCTTCTGATCCCTAGACGCATTTTAAAAATAGAAACAGAGATGTGAGCACACTCTAATTTAATAAAATTGAATTACAATAAAGGTGAGGCGACTGGACTGAGAATGCATCATTGTCTTTGTCAACTTCTTCTTCTTCTTCATCATCATCATCATCTAGAATTGAAAGAATACACTGGTGTTTGAACTACTCACTGACTTTAGTACCAACGATTGTGATCCTCGTGACTGGATTTGGACCGAGCATTCTCTTAATCATGGTTCTTTCACCTGGTAATAACCATCTTGGTATTCGTGGGTCTCCTTTGCATATAAGAAATCATATATTTTATGCAAGCTAGTTTCTTCAAAATGTGTGGGCTGAATTGTAATATATCTAAGAGATGATGCGGTTTACCTCACGACCATATATCTAATGATGCACCATCATAGACTTCTTCCCCTCATTTGTAAACAATCTCGATTTTTCTCTAAGTCTTTATGCTTTTTGCTTCCTAAACATCAGAAAACTTGTAATCTTAATATCTTCTAATATATTTGGAGTTTCTTATTATTTCTTTTTTAGTATTGCTTTTTACATCTTAATCTATCTAATTATGCATCTTTTAGAGTTTTCTGGGTTTGAATCTATCATGATGATTTCTGAGTTTGAGTAGTGAATTAGGGTTCTTGAGGATGAGATAGGTTAGTGAAGAATCTTAATCTCTAGGGGTAATTAAGCTTAGATTTCAATAGATCCCTTCTGGATTAGAGTTTAAATAGCTAGTTCTGCCTTGATCATGTGGGATTAGGTCTTAGACATTTCAGCACCCAAAAGGTGTTTGATGAAATGTCTGAACCACTAATACTAGAGATTCACTTGCTTAACCTAAGAGATTAGTTGCTTAAGGAGTAAATTGACATTAATGAGCTTGATCTTTATGCTTATCTATTGCATGTTTCATCAATGAGAATTGAGATTAGGAAGTTCCTTAGATTTGATAATCTCTGTCAAGAAATTGGATTGATTAGCTTAAGTGGTTCATTGTCTAGGATTAGATCTATTTGAGTATGTTAAGCACCCTATTAAGATTAAGAGGATTCATTAACCCATTAACCCCATCCTTGACACCTTTATTCATTTAATTGTTTACTTGTTTCATTTCAGCTTATGTAGTTCTTGCTTGTTTAGTATTGTTCTTAACCCTTAGTTTCTTTCAGTTATTTACTTTTATGAATTTGAATTGATAATCCAAACTATTAATTGCCTTGCTTAACTTGTTAGCTCCTTTTACATCCTGTTTGTTTACATCTCACTCAAATTGGATCGATAAAGCCTTTGTACTCATTGCACTAAGGAGATTGAACTCCAAAAGGATAAAAATCCTAGTTTGAGAGATGTAAGGGTGAGAAGAGGGGATCGTACAAGAGCCTGTTTTCGATTCCTTTTGACATGTATAGTTAACTTCATCATCGAACTGAACACGTGATTAAAAGTATTAATACAACCAAAGAAAATGTACAATATGTGTGAACTGTGAGACTTGTGTACTGTGAGACTCGTGTAATGTGAGACGCATGGACTGGTCTGTTAGATAAACACACCTTTGTTGACTGCAATTCTTCTTCTTAATCTACCATAAAATATGAAACTTTCAATGGAGACAGACCTTTGTTGGATGCTTCCTTTATGATCATAATGCGAAGAAGAATATATTTCTGACCATCAAAATCCCTAGATCTAAGAGAAGAACCATGAGGAGTGAGTG
The DNA here is from genome assembly GCA_036452645.1 of Capsella bursa-pastoris. NCBI lineage: Eukaryota > Viridiplantae > Streptophyta > Magnoliopsida > Brassicales > Brassicaceae > Capsella > Capsella bursa-pastoris. The sequence continues at coordinate 9,905,489 of CP144192.1, forward strand.
GTGGCCTTGAAGGTCGAATCTTTCCTCCATCAAAGATCTCATCGGTAAAGTGAGTAAGAAAGTTTCTGAAACAACGGAAATCGAGTTGAGATGGTATTAAAACCTAACGACGAATACTTATAAGAACTAAGACCAGCTCCACTGGTCGTTTTTAAAGAGTTGCCTAAGTTCAAAATGGGCCAGGCATTAATGTTAAAAGAGGAAAAAGGGCCCATCAAGAGAAGAAATGATGCTTCTTTAGGCGACGGAAGGGACGCTATAGCAACGCTACGTGGCACGTCGTCATTGGTTGAAGAGGAAAATAGCTACGTGGCACGTCGTCCATTTTTCAATCTTTTTCCTCTAGAACTGTCTCACTTCTCTCTCATTCCCGACAACCGACGAAACCTATGCGATTATGACCTAATTTGGCAAACCCTTCGATTCACATTGAATCGAATGATTTTTCCGGCTATAACACGAGAGAGACGTGTGTGTGAGTTCGTTTTATGTTCGGATCTGGCCAGAGACTCAACATCAATCAATATAAAAATTGGGTTCCATCTAACGATGGCGGATGGTTCCTCTGATGGTTTTAAGGCGATGGCGAGGTCCACTGGCGAGCGAATCAGAGACACAAGGTTTGTCTTCTCCTCTCTCTCTTTCTGGATGTTGTTTTAATTCATCTTGTAAGGATATGAACAGTTTGGGTTTCTCATTAGAATGTGTATCTAGTATAGGGTATCAGTCTTCTGATCTACAATCCGAGTGTATTGGGTTTTGGGTTTCAGATTAATCTCATAAATTGTTAGGGTCTCAATTACATGTGGGTTAACCTATTAGAAATTGAGCTACTGATAGAGGAGTAGAGTGATCAGGAGTACATTGATGAATCGTGTGCTGAGATTTCAAAAGAATCATGTAATCTGGTTAATGCTTGCTTTAAGTTAAATCTCATCGTGGGTTAAGTGTGTTGAGTGTTGAATCAGTTAATCGTGTGTTATGTTTGCTTTGTATTGACTGGTTTGATCAAATATGGTTGTTTGGATAATGTTTGTTATCAATTGAATGTCATCATGTGTTAAGTGTGTTGTAAATCGAATCACTTTTAATCATGTGTTATGTTTGCTTTGTATTGAGTGGTTTGATTTGTTTGCTTACAATTTAGTGAATGAAATCTGTTTGTTTGCTTAGTATACAAAGTCGATGGTTCTGTATTTGTTTGGTTATGTTTTCTTACGTTTTCAGTTGAATTTGTTTGCTTACTATTGACTGGTTTATCTTATCATCCGCTAGGTATTCATCAAGTGGTGAAGGTGGAGCTTGTGGACATGGAAGAGATGTGTGAATGGGCAGAGGCTTCTTTGGTTCTTACTCCAAAAAATGTATGCATCTTCACATCTTGTGATAATGTAGTTGTGTGTTGTGTTGGTTCAAATGTTGATTGGTCATGTTAGTATGAAATCTGTAAATATATATTTGGTTGTTCATGTTTGCTTGGTCATGTTCGGTCATGTTTGCTTGGTTAAGTTTAGCAATAATATTTGATATACTTTGAGAAAGTTTTTTACATCAGTAGTTAGTAGAATTGTCTAGTAATATAATGTCTATGTGTTTGAATATAAATTAATAAAATATTAGCTTTATGATTGTATTTGAAATAAGTCTTGACTTTAATAAAATGTGTAAAGTTTTCTGATGGTTGCAAATCAAGTCTTTTTGAGATGTCTATTCCCTAAGATATACTGAAAAGTGTATATCTCATATATAACACTCATTACAAATGTACTTTATTCAACTATCTCTACAAACCATCTTCACAAATGCCTTGTAAAACTATGTAAAAATTTTGAAAATAGAAAGTTTTTGTTGTCTAATCATGAAAGATACACTGTAATTGTGTATCTTTCTCTGTACAAAGAAACTTTTATGTGTATATAAAAGAGAGTTAAAGACTTAACAACAACATGAGCAGTAGAAATCCTTTCAATTTTTCTTCTCATAATTTTGTGGACCTTTTGAATTCTCAAAAGGACTCCAACGCTTCCGATAATACTCCGATTCCCTCTCAGCCTACTCAGTTTAGCTCCCAATTCCCTTCTCAGCCAGTCCAATTTAGCTCCCCTATATCTTCTCAGCCCCTCCACTTTAGCACCCAATACCCTTCTCAGCCTGTCCCTGAAGATATTGTTCAGCTCAGTAGAGATGAGAATGAAGAAGAGGGAGGTAAAGGATGTCGTCTCAGGTGGAGTTCCCAAGAGGATGTGAAGCTTATAAGTGCATGGCTAAATATCAGCAAAGACCCAGTTGTGGATAATGAGCAGAGGGTAGATTGCTTCTAGAAGAGGATTGCAGCCTACTTCCAAGGAAATGATCGAGTAGCCAGTACAACTATTAGAGGGGCTATGCAATGTAAGGCTAGGTGGAGTAAGATAAACAAGCTAGTTAACAATTGGGTTGGGTATTACACACAAGCTAGTGCAAGAAATAAGAGTGGTGAATCTGAAGATGATGTGCTGATTGATGCAGACCAGCTTTACAAGAATGACATAAAGCAGTCATTTACTCTAGAGCATTTCTGGAGGGAACTCAAGCATGATCAGAAGTGGAACACATCTCACTATAGCTCTAAGAGGAGTAAGCTAGATGCAGAAGGACCATAATCACCCAGTTCAACCAATGAAGCTACTGAGTTGAGGCCTCCGGGTGTTAAAGCTTCCAAGAAGACAAGAAAGAAACCTGTAGGCTTTGTTGATGTTGAGGCTGGTTCTATGGTTAAGTTAGATAGGATTATAGCCATGAAAGATAAGGAACAAGAGGCTAAAGATAGGCAAGGCCGAATGAGATTGCTACACAGTCTCCTTAGTAAGGCTGATCTCACAGCTTCTAAAATCACACTCAGAGAGAAGCTCATTGAGCAATTGATGACATAGGTTTTTTTCCTTAGCATAATGTTAAATCCAGAAATGTATCATCAAATTGTGTAGCATATTAATGTCTTGACGAGTTGACTCTTTGCTATTGTTATATCCTGACATTGTTTTATGTATTTGTTTCAGGTTCTTTGGTGAAGAGACATGTTCTTTGGTGAAGATACATGTTGTAAGACAAGCATGTGTTGGTGTTGTGTTGCTGGACTGTTGTAAACCGTGATATTATGCTAGAGTGTTGTTGGAGTGTTGTTGCTGGACTGTTGTTGCTGGAGTCTTGTGTTGTGGAGTGTTATGGCTAGACTGTTGTTGCTGGAGTCTTGTGTAACCCGTGACATTATGTTTGTTGTAGAGTCAAGGAGGTTTAGTTTGTAGTGTCAATGTACTCGTTATAATAACTCGTGAAGTAGTTTGTTTTGTAGTGTCAAGTAGTATTGTCCAAAATCGAGTCTATATATTAAGTCATCAAGTCTGTTTTTTTATCATTTTCATCGAGTATGTTTCTTCTCATTCTCATCGATTTTCTTTTTGTTGTAAACTCCTTTTAATATCAGCTTTTATGTTTACAAATCTCCTTTCTCTAAACAATTAGTGCCTTGTTCTTCCTATTGCTATCTATGATTTTATAAACTCCCTTTAATCTCAGTTTTTTGTTTTACAAAGCTTCTTTCTATAAACAATCACAAAACAGAATCTCACTTCTTTATCTAAACAATCCGTAGTCAAAATTGCAACTCTTTTATAAAACCCAAAATGCAATTACCAAATAAGCCTTTTTCCCAAATCTCAAACCTTTGCAAAACCCAAAACCAATAAACCTTTAAAAACCCAAAACCAATAAACCTTAAAACAACAAGATTTCAACTTGGAGTTCTTATGAAGATGTTGATAAAATGGTAGAAGAGGAAGTTAACAGTATTTTGGAGGAGATTCAGTACGAGCATACTCATGCGGAAGATCAACCAGCTCTAGTTTTCAAAAGAACTTATGTTGATAGAGACCGTGAAGGAGGGCACATTTGGTTACGGAATGATTACTTTAGCGAATCTCCGCCTTACACTAACGCTATGTTCCGTCGGCGGTTTAGAATTAACAAACCGTTATTTACGCGTATTGTTAATACTATGGAGAATGGAGTCCTGTACTTCATCCCAAGACGAGATGCAATTGGAAGACTCGGTCTTTCTGCACTCCAAAAATGTACGGCAGCTATTCGGTGATGGCATACGAATGTTCGGTGGATGCGTAGTTACCACTTGCTGAAACCACTGCGCACAAATGCCTTGAAGCTTTTGTAGACGGAGTAATAACGTTTTTTGGAGATGAGTACATCCAAAGGCCAATATTAAATAATCGTTGGAGGTCTTTTTCTGTAGGCCTTTGGAGGTACTCATCTCCAAAGGCCTACAATTATTGAATATTGCCCATTTTGTATTGTCGTCCATTGAAACAATAGGTAACTCTCGGAGCTCGACCCTCTACTTTATCATTAAACACAAAACATTTATATCATGGACCTGGAGGTCCGAAATATGCGTACCAAACCCATAAATCTTAAGATACCACTGCCTCATAAATCCAGATCCACTTGAATATTGTCCTTTCCATGTCGTTGGACAATTCGTCCACTCCCAATTCGGGATCGCGCTACAAGAAAACAGGCAAACTGCGACAACATCAATAATCGCTCCCTAGTCGCTATTTCAGAATGTACGACTATATGACGACTACAACATGTAGTCGCTAATCGGCAGTCGCTAAACATTGGCGACTATATTACGACTATTGTGAACAGTCACAACATGGTCGCTAAATATCAGCAAACTGTATTGACTTATTGGCGACTAAGTTACGACTAAATCCAACAAACTATGAGTTGGCTCAGTGTATTCGTAATATAGTCTCAATTTTTTGCTGACTATGTTGCGACTATTTGACGACAAATAGGTGATTATTTTGCGATTGTCATCTGTAGTTACAAATTAGTCGCTAAATATAGTGACTATTTATCGACTATGTTGGGACTACATTTACGACTATTTGGCAACTAATAAAAGCTGTATTTATACGAATATTGTTATATTTGGTTCCTATAACGATTGAATGAAGATTAAAAAGAACGACGTGAAGACTATTTTATGTAAACGTGCATAGACAAGAGTCATCAAATCAAAATGAAAAATGTAATCTGAATAATTATTTTTGATTCTGATAACCATAGGAGATGGAAAGGAGCTAGGAATCCAAAAACATGTGAATTTTAGGATTCAAACTCTTTTTTTGTGGCGATTTGTGGCATAACGTTTTTAAGTAGAAGTAGGGATGAGGCGATTAATTTCTCCTTGGTTGGGATGACTTGGACAATTTTTAGTTTTAAGGCTGCTCGATGCTACACACATTTTCATGTTCGTGAAATTGATGTCATGCACATTTTTTGGTATCTTATATTTTCAGTCTTGTTGCAAGCAAGGTAACAAAATATACAATGAAAATAACACTCAAATACACACATATATAAATTGAAGTACTCTTTTTGCAATAGGAACACCATGATTCAGAGTAGATCAGAGTCAAGAGTCAAAATCAAAATGAAAAATGTAATCTGAATAATTATTTTTGATTCTGATAACCATAGGAGATGGAAAGGAGCTAGGAATCCAAAAACATGTGAATTTTAGGATTCAAACTCTTTTTTTGTGGCGATTTGTGGCATAACGTTTTTAAGTAGAAGTAGGGATGAGGCGATTAATTTCTCCTTGGTTGGGATGACTTGGACAATTTTTAGTTTTAAGGCTGCTCGATGCTACACACATTTTCATGTTCGTGCAATTGATGTCATGCACATTTTTTGGTATCTTATATTTTCAGTCTTGTTGCAAGCAAGGTAACAAAATATACAATGAAAATAACACTCAAATACACACATATATAAATTGAAGTACTCTTGTTGCAATAGGAACACCATGATTCAGAGTAGATCAGAGACAAAGAGGGTAGAAAGTTAGAAATATACCAAAATCTTACTCCTTAACATTGTTTCTTTAATTTTTATATGTGTAATTGAGTGTTAGTTTTCTATCTATAAACATTACTACTTCGGTGCAAAATAAAATAAAATAATAATAATAAAACATTACTACTTGCGTAACTAAAAGAGAGACAATTTTTTAAGATTAGGCCATATCCATGATAGATTTGCCTTACATAATATATAAGTAGCAAACTATTCCAAGCTCCCCCATCTAATAAACTATCTAATGTTTCAATTTGTGTGAGTCTCAAATTGTGAAGTTTAGTACTCCTCTACCATGTTTTAGAAAAAAATATTTAAAAGCTTATTTTTCATAAATATTTGAATTTTTAGATTTTTTATATCTCTTTTATATATTTAGGCTAATTATAAAATTATTTTATGCAAAGATTTAGCTATTAGCTTTTATATCGAGTTGAGAGATCGTCCTCTCTAATGTTTTCAGTTAATTAATGTTACGATTCATATGATTTAAGCACACTTTTACAGCTTCAAGATAATGGCACAACATCCTATATCCTCAGAAGTCATAACTGTATCTCTTAAGAATGTTATACAACAGGAATCAGTTTAGATATTGCTTTGTTATACTAAGAGGAAGAAGCCAGATTGGTCCATACAACTATTTAATTAGTTCCATATAAATCTCTGGTATCTTGAAAGCTGGAGATCATTAATGTGCAAGTATGTTTGGTTATTAATTACTGTGCTCCTCCTCAATCTTCCGATGCCATAAACTATTGCTTCGAGATGATACCAAAAGAAGAAACATATTTTAGTTGTTCTTACAATGTAACATATGCATTGATTTGTCTATAAAGATGAATAGTATTATTGTTTTATTACAAATGATTGGTACTCTAAATTATAAATAACCTAGCTTTGACTCCCACCTAAGCAAGATTCAGAGAAAGCTAGGAAAAAACATCGAAAAAGAACTCTTCGATGACTGCGCTGTAATACTGCTTCATTTACCATTGTAAAACTTGAACACCTTCGTCCATGTATTTCTCGGTGAAGTATATAGAGTTTTGAGGCATCCATAACACTCATGACCCAAAACCGAGAAAAAAGTATCACTAGCTATTAAAAAACGAATTGTTGCCTTGTCTCCCAAGGTCTTAACCTCAATCCATTTTTCTTGATTCTTCATCCATCTTGTAAACTTTGAAACCGACTGTTCTGGGACAGTTAAGTGTTCTTAAGTGCTGGAAAGTAAAAAAAACATTGCTTATCGGTTTTCTGATGTTATAGTAGTACACGAAGGACTAACTTACGCACTGGATCCAACAGGCATAGTTCCAAACTTAAAAAACTATTGCTACCGACGTCCACTTAGTGATAAATGTCAGTTTTAAGGTTTATAAGTTTGATGAGGAGCTAGGAAAAATAGTTGAATTTAATTCCTTGGGAGACAATGCATTTGTTATGGCAACCAATACTTTTTTCTCGGTTTCAGCTAGTGAGTTTTACAGATGTCATAAGAACTCTATTTACTTCACCAAACAAAGAGAAATCAAGGTGTTCACACTAGACAATGAAAGTGTCCGAGTCTTCTCACTCTTCATTTCAAATGTTTGTTCCTAGTTTTCTCTAAATCTTATTAAGGTCAAATCTACTTTCGTTATAATAATCTTAATAAAATAAAATAAAAACCTTTCAATTTTCTTAATTTTTGTTATAGACAAAGCGTATGACACAAAGATGTAACAATCATATGAAGCACGGATATTTCTATTTGGTGACCATATATCCCCGTACCTCTAGCGAGTTAAAAAATAAATAACTCGAAACACATGAGTAATCTACTATAATATGTTTTTAGCGTTTTATATTTATTTTAGAGAATTTTAAGCATGTTCAGTTCGTTCTGTAATTCACATTCAGTTATTTCAAAATTCCACTAAACAAATCTATTGGGCCTTATGTAAATCAAGTCAAAGTTATTATCAGAAAATATATTAATCTTTTGTTTTCGAAAAAGGAAAAAATATTTAGTCAAGTCATACAAAATTTTCCATACTAAGTGTGACAAATGATAAACATGAAAGCTATTAGTGGTAAAAAATCCAATGGGATAAGAAATGAATAAAATGTATTTGCTAATATTTTCCAGCAACTTGGAAGTTTATCAATCATTCCCATTATTTATTGTCTTGTAAACAACCAAACTAACGAAGCCCTCCAAGAGATAACTCGTCGACATTCATAGGATCAAGATCCATCTCATTTTTGAAATACATAATTTTCTTATGAGTATATGATTGCAATCTATCAATCTTGGTTAGGGAAAGATCAGCAAGTTCACGATCACAGTTGAGTTTGAATATGAGATGACGATTCTTCTAGTTCTTGATAGCTTTCAGATCCATTTCTGTGAGTATAAGTGATATTCGGAAGACTATCGAGGATTTGGAGAATGGGTCATCACATGCTCAAACTCAAATGCGGTCGTGAACTTGCAAAATTTTATGTAGTTTGGATACGTTGTTTCCAAGTGGTGTGTTTGGAAGACAATTGTAATATTTTATGCAAAGATTTAGCTATTAGATTTTATATCGAGTTGAGAGATCGTCCTCTCAAATGTTTTCAGTTGATTAATGTTACGATTCATATGATTTAAGCACACTTTTACAGCTTCAAGATAATGGCACAACATCCTATATCCTCAGAAGTCATTACTGTATCTCTCAAGAATGTTAAACAACAGGAATCAGTTTAGATATTGCTTTGTTATACTAAGAGGAAGAAGCCAGATTGGTCCATACAACTCTTTGATTAGTTCCATATAAATCTCTGGTATCTTGAAAGCTGGAGATCATTAATGTGCAAGTATGTTTGGTTATTCAATAATGTGCTCCTTCTCAATCTTCTGATGCCATAAACTATTGCTTCGAGATGATACCGAAAGAATAAACGTATTGTAGTCGTTCTTACAATATAACATATGCATTGATTTGTCTATCAAGATGAATAGTATTATCTTTCTAATTACAAATGATTGGTACTCTAAATTATAAAGAATGCAGCTTTGACGCCCAGCTAAACAAGATTCAGAGAAAGCTAGGAAAAAACATCTGAAAATAACTCTTCGATGACTGCGCTGTAATACTGCTTCCTTTACCATTGTATAACTTGAACACCTTTGTCCATGTATTTCTCAGTGAAGTAAATAGGGTTTTGCGGCATCCATAACACTCATGAGCAAAACTGAGAAAAACTATGACTAGCTTTTAAAAAATGCCTTGTTGCCTTGTCTCCAAAGGTCTTAACCTCAGTGCATTTTTCCTGATTCTTCATCCATCTTGTGATCTTTGAAACCGACCGTTCTGAAACAGTTAAGTGTTCTTAAGTACTGGAAAGTAACCAAAAATAGCTTATCGGTTTTCTGATGTTATAGTAGTACACGAAGGGCTAACTTAAGATTTGTATCCAACATGCATATGTCCAAACTCAAAAATCTATTGCGACGGACGTCCACTTGGTGATAAACAGTCAGTTTCAAGGTTTATAAGTTTGATGAGGAGATAGGAAAAAACAGTTGAACTTAAGTCCTTGGGAGACAATGCATTTTTTATGGCAACCGATACTTTTTTCTCGGTTTCAGCTAGTGAGTTTTACAGATGTCATAAGGAACTCTATTTACTTCACCAAGCAAAGAGAAATCAAGGTGTTCACACTAGACAATGAAAGTGTCAGAGTCTTCACAGTCTTATTTTCAAATGTTTGTTCCTAGTTTTCTCTAAATCTTATTAAGGTCAAATGTACTTTCTTTATAATAATCTTAATAAAATAAAATAAAAAACCTTTCCATTCTCTTAATTTTTGTTATAGCCAAGCGTATTACACAAAGATGTAAGAATCATATGAAGCACAACTACTTCTATTTGGTGACCATATATCCCGTACCTCTAGCGAGTTAAAAATTAAATAACTCGAAACACATGATTAATCTACTATAATAATTTTTTTAGCGTCTTATATTTATTTTAGAGAATCTTAAAAATGTTCAGTTCGTTCTGTAATTCACATTCAGTTATTTCAAAATTCCATTAAAAATCATTTCGGCCTTATGTAAATCAAGTCAAAGTTAGTATCAGAAAATATATTAATCTTTTGTTTTCGAAAAAGGAAAAAAAATCTAGTCAAGTCATACAAAATTTACCATACTAAGTGTGACAAATGATAAACATGAAAGCTATTCGTAATACATAATCCATTGGGATAAGAAATGAATAAAATGTATTTGCTAATATTTTCCAGCAACGTGGAAGTTTATCAATCATTCCCATTATTTATTGACTTGCAAACAACCAAACTAACGAAGCCCTCCAAAAGATGACTCGTCGACATTCATAGGATCAAGATCCATCTCATTCTTGAAATACATAATTTTCTTTTGAGTATATGATAGCAATCTATCAATCTTGGTTAGGGAAAGATCATCAAGTTCACGATCATAGTTGAGTTTGAATATGAGATGACGATTCTTCCATTTCCTGATAGCCTTCAGATCCATTTATGTGAGTATAAGTGATATTCGGAAGACTATCGAGGATTTGGAGAATGGGTCATCACATGCTCAAACTCAAACTGCGGTCGTGAACTTGCAAAATATTCGTATTTTATGTAGTTTGGATACGTTGTTTCCAAGTGGTGTGTTTTGAAGACGATTGTAATATTTTATGCAAAGATTTAGCTATTAGCTTTTATATCGAGTTGAGAGATCGTCCTCTCTAATGTTTTCAGTTAATTAATTCATATGATTTAAGCACACTTTTACAGCTTCAAGATAATGGCACAACATCCTATATCCTCATAAGTCATAACTGTATCTCTTAAGAATGTTATACAACAGGAATCAGTTTAGATATTGCTTTGTTATACTAAGAGGAAGAAGCCAGATTAGTCCATACAACTCTTTAATTAGTTCCATATAAATCTCTGGTATCTTAAAAGCTGGAGATCATTAATGTGCTAGTATGTTCGATTATTCGATAGTGTGCTCCTCCTCAATCTTCTGATGCCATAAACTATTGCTTCGAGATGATACCGAAAGAATAAACATCTTTTAGTTGTTCTTACAATATAACATATGCATTGATTAGTCTATCAAGATAAATAGTATTATCTTTTTATTACAAATGATTGGTACTCTAAATTATAAAGAACGCAGCTTTGACGCCCACCTAAACAAGATTCAGAGAAAGCTAGGAAAACATCAGAAAAGAACTCTTCAATGATTGCGCTGTAATACTGCTTCCTCTACCATTGTATAACTTGAACACTTTCGTCCATATATTTCTCGGTGAAGTAAATAGAGTTTTGAGGCATCCATAACACTCATGAGCCAAAACTAAGAAAAAGTATCACTAGCTATTAAAACGCCTTGTTGCCTTGTCTCCCAAGGCCTTAACCTCATTCTATTTTTCCTGATTCTTCATCCATCTTGTAATCTTTGAAACCGACCGTTCTGAAACAGTTAAGTGTTCTTAAGTACTGGAAAGTAAAAAAATTTAGCTTATCGGTTTTCTGATGTTATAGTAGTATACGAAGGGCTAACTTAAGATTTGTATCCAACAGACATAGTTCCAAACTTAAAAATCTATTGCTACGGACGTCCACTTGGTGATAAACAGTCGGTTTAAAGGTTTATAAGTTTGATGAGGAGATAGGAAAAAATAGTTGAAGTTATGTCCTTGGGAGACAATGCATTTGATATGGCAACCAATACTTTTTTCTCGGTTTCAGCTAGTGAGTTTTACAGATGTCATAAGAACTCTATTTACTTCACCAAGCAAAGAGAAATCAAGGTGTTCACACTAGACAATGAAAGTGTCAGAGTCTTCTCAGTCTTATTTTCAAATTTTTGTTCCTAGTTTTCTCTAAATCTTATTAATGTCAACTGTACTTTTTTATAATAATCTTAATAAAATAAAATAAAAAACCTTTCCATTCTCTTAATTTTTGTTATAGACAAGCGTATTACACAAAGATGTAACAATCATATGAAGCACGACTACTTCAATTTGGTGACCATATATCCCGTACCTCTAGCGAGTTAAAAAATAAATAACTCGAAACACATGATTCATCTACTATAATAAGTTTTTTAGCGTTTTATGTTTATTTTAGAGAATCTTAAACATGTTCAGTTCGTTCTGTAATTCTCATTCAGTTATTTCAAAATTCCATTAAAAAAATCATTTGGGCCTTATGTAAATCAAGTCGAAGTTAGTATCTGTAAAATATATTAATCTTTTGTTTTCGAAAAAGGAAAAAAAAATCTAGTCAAGTCATACAAAATTTTCCATACTAAGTGTGACAAATGATAAACATGAAAGCTATTAGTGGTAAAAAATCCAATGGGTTAAGAAATGAATAAAATGTATTTGCTAATATTTTCCAGCAACTTGGAAGTTTATCCATCATTCTCATTATTTATTGACTTGCAAACAACCAAACTAACGAAGCCCTCCAAGAGATGACTCGCCGACACTTATAGGATCAAGATCCATCTCATTCTTGAAATACATAATTTTTTACGAGTATATGATAGCAATCTACCAATCTTTTTTTTTGTCATCAGCAATCTATCAATCTTGTTTAGGGAAAGATCAGCAAGTTCACGACCACAGTTGAGTTTGAACATGAGATGACGATTCTCCCATTTCTTGATAGCATGCAGATCCATTTCTGTGAGTATAAGTGATATTCGGAATGCTATCGAAGGTTGGAGAATGGGTTATCACATGTTCAAACTCGACCGCAGTCGTGAACTTGCAAAATGTTACGTATTTTATGTAGTTTGGGTACGTTGTTTCCAAGTTGTGTGTTTTTAAGACGATTGCAATATTTTAGCTTTTGATTATGTTAACATGCATGCCTATATGGCTAGAACAACATTTAGTTTATTGATTCGTATGTTATATAGAGAGCTATAATAAATATAGTAAAATTTAGTGTTTAATTGTTTAATGTTTTAGGATTTAAGGATTAAATTTGCGATCATAATTAAGAAAGCTTTTTGTTCTTAATGCAATGAGTCTACCGGCCAAATTATTATCATTTGTATAACCAAATGGATGGTTCACTTTTTGCAATACCAACATACAAGTTAAGACAACTTATTAATCAAACATCTAGACCAACGTGAATCATTCTAAAACCTCACGATCTTTGCCATATGACATGTGATATGTAGTACTGACGTGCCTTACACGTGACACAACTTCATATAACTCTTTTTATTAGTACCAGAGTTTAGAATACAGTAAAATCTCTATAAATTAATATTTGATAAAGTAATAATTATTATCTATATATATAAAGTTAAGTTTCTCTCTTCTACTCAAGCCACTTCATCATCCTAATCATCATCCACCTCATTTTGTTAATTAATTTTAAAAATTAATTATACCATTTTATCATTTAATTTTAAGATTTAGACATATGTAAATAAGTTTTCTAAACGAAATATGAAAGGTCTTTTCTAACATTTTATATTATAAAACTAGAAAAGATAATTGGTTAAAAAATTAAAAACTTACTAACTATCGATTATACTAACTAATATATAAATTATAGATTATAGTTTTAAGTACAAACTAACTAAAATATAAATTATAGATTATAGTTTTAAGTACATATTTTATAATGAATATATATATATATATATATATATCAATTAAAAATAATAAGACACAAATTTTGATTATATTTACACAATGTAAACCTAAATTATAACGGGATTTAACGGGAATACAACAACAAGTAAGAAATTTTGAGAATATAAATTTTTAGTTTTGAGGTAGCTTGATGTTAATTATACACATTTTTATGGTCGTTCATACACATTTTATGGTGTCTTATTTTTTCAGTCTTGTTGGAAGCAAGTTAACAAAATATACAATGAAAATAACACTCAAATACACACATATATAAATTGAAGTACTCTTGTTGCAATAGGAACACCATGATTCATAGTAGATCAGAGACAAAGAGGGTAGAAAGTTAGAAATATACCAAAATCTTACTCATTCACATTGTTTCCATACTAAGTGTGACAAATGATAAACATGAAAGCTATTAGTGGTAAAAAAATCCAATGGGATAAGAATTGAATAAAATGTATTTGCTAATAAAAAAAAATGTATTTGCTAATATTTTCCAGCAACTTGGAAGTTTATCAATCATTCTCATTATTTATTGACTTGCAAACAACCAAACTAACGAAGCCCTCCAAAAGATAACTCGTCGACACTCATAGGATCAAGATCCATCTCATTTTTAAATACATAATTTTCTTATGAGTATATGATAGCAATCTATCAATCTTGGTTAGGGAAAGATCAGCAAGTTCACAACCACAGTTGAGTTTGAATATGAGATGAAGATTCTCCGATTTCTCGATAGCTTTCAGATCCATTTCTCAGAGTATAAGTGATATTCAGAAGGCTATCGAGGATTTGGAGAATGGTTCATCACATGTTCAAACTCAACCGTGGTCGTCAACTTACTGAATATTACGTATTTTCTGTAGTTTGGATACGTTGTTTCCAAGTGGTGTGTTTTGAAGATGATTGTAATATTTTAGCTTTCGATTATGTTAACATGCATGCTTATATGGTAGAACAACATTTAGTCTATTGATTCGTATGTTTCAATCTAATTTAATTTTGGCAAGACAAAGTCGTTATATATAGAGCTATAATAAGAATAGTAGCTTTTAGTGTTTAATTGTTTAATGTTTTAGGATTTAAATACTAAATTTGCGACCATAATTAAGAAAGATTTTTGTTCTTACTGCAATGAGTCTACCGGCCAAATTATTATCATTGTTATATCCAAATGGATGGTTCACATTTTGAAACACCAACATACAAATTAAGAAACTTATTAATCAAACATATAGACCAACGTGAATCAGTCTAAAACCTCATGATCTTTGCCTTATGACATGTGACATGTAGTGCTGACGTGCCTTACACGTGACACAACTTCAGCTAACTCTTTTTATTAGTACCAGAATTTAGAAAAAGATGAAAAATATATATAATAGAGTAAAATATCTATATATGAATATTTGATAAAGAAATATTTATTAATTTATAATAAATATTTCCGGTTCTGAGTCTGAACGATAATAAATTACATCATTCGATAAAATAAGAAGTTAATAATTGCATTGGAAGTTCCTAGGGTCACATTTCTAGGAGATGCTTTGTCGACACTAATAGGATCAAGATCCATCTTATTCTTTAAAGACATGACTTTTTTACCAATATATGATAACAATTTTTCAATCTCGGTTAGGGAAAGAAGAGGAAGTTTAAGACCACGGTTGAGTTCGAACATGAGATGACGCATCTCCAACTCCCCGATAGCCTTCCAAATAGCAGCTATTTTCTTTCCAATGTTTTTTTTTATATTGCCCTGGATCAATGACTCCAGATCAGCGGCTTTCTTATTCCTTTCATGCTCGGTCAGAGAATTACTACTCTTTGAACAAGCATGAAAAGATGAAGAACGCTGTTGATCCAAAGTCATTCATCCAAGAATTTATCCAAAAGATTGAAAGGAAAATAGCCGATATTAGGAAGGCTATTAAGGAATTGGAGATGGATCATCTCTTTTTCGAATTCAACCATGGTTGTGAACTTGATGATATTTCCCTAACCAAGATTGATAAATTTCTTTCATAAAGTGGTAAGAAAATTATGTCTTTCAGGTTTGAGATGGATCTTGATCCTATCAGTGTCGACGAGGCATCTCGTGGAGATCCAACCATGAGGGCTTAGTTAGTTTTGTTTTTTTGCAAGTCAGTTAATAATGAGAACGTTTGATAAACTTCCAATTTGGCTGAAAATATTAGCAAAAAAGTTTTATTTATTTCTTATTCCATTAGTTTTTTAACCATTAATAGCTTTCATGTTTATCATTTTTCACACTTGGTATGGAAAATTTTCTTTGACTTGACTAATATTGTTTCCTCTTTCGAAAACAAAAGATTAATATCATTTTCTGATACTAAAATTGACTTGAATTACATAAGGCCCAAGTGGTATGTTTTAGGGAATGATGAAATAACAGAATATAAACTAGTAGAACGAACTGAATCATGCCTATAATTTTTTAAAATAAATATAAAACACTAAAAACTTTTTTTAGTAGTTAATCACGTGTTTCTAGGTATTTTTTAACTCGCTATATAGCATAATCGCTTTTTAAATATATTTTGAATTGTAAAATATAGCAAAAGCGTGTTTTCAAAATGTGAAAGGTAAATGCATTGAACTAGGGATTTTATAAAATTTTGGTCGAGTTTAAATTTTGTGTGGTTTAGGTTAATTTTTAGGATATTTCAAAGCTTGATTAAGTTTGCTTTAAATCTTATGAGTAAGGGAGTTTTGGAGTCTTAGGTGTGATAATGTAGTTTTTTGTTCTCCATACATTCAAGCAAATATGAGTCCAACTAGATGGGTGTTAATTAATATATTTTTTTGGTTCTGAGTCTGAACGATAAAATAAATTACACCATTTGATAAAATAATAAGTTAATAGTTGACATTGGAAGTCCCCAAGGTCACATTTCTAGGAGATGCTTTTTCGACACTAATAGGATCAATATCCATCTTATTTCTTAAAGACATAATTTTTTACCAGTATATGATAACAATTTGTCAATCTCGGTTAGGGAACGAAGAGGAAGTTTAAGACCACAGTTGAGTTCGAACATGAGATGACCCATCTCCAACTCCCCGATAACCTTCCAAATAGCAGCTATTTTCTTCTCAATCTTTTTTTTTTATATTGGCCAGGATGAATGACTCCAGATCAGTGGCCTTCTTATTCCTTTCATGCTTGGTCAGAGAATTACTACTCTTTGAACAAGGATGAAGAAGGCTGTTTGATCCAGAGTCATTCATCCAGGACAATAGCCGAGACTCGGAAGGTGAACTCTGAAAGATGGAGGCTCCCACACGAATCTCGCATAGGTAGGTAAAATAGCAGATCGAGGAGACAAAGTTTCCCAGAGTTGATGTAACACCTAGACAAGTGTGAAGTCAAGTAGGCTCATACAGTCAGGGGGTGAGGATCGTAGTGCGCAACAAGGACGTTACAGTATGTTAGTGGGGGAGAATTGTGAGCCCCCATTTTGCGGAGAGACTTAAATGAATTGATTTGGCCACGTTTGTCACTAAAGTGCACTTATTTTTTTGGTCAACGGTCCTAGGAGTAGTTAAGGGTGCTTATATTGGAGTAGTCAAATGATGGGTGACCTTCTAGACAGTGGTTGTCGGAACTGTGTGAGTGACGCCAAAACATAGGAAAAAGGAAAGAAGGGGTGACTAACGAATTACTCAGTGAGAGAATCCTTTCCACTCGCTGGGAAAAACGAAAACAGAAACTACCTT
The DNA here is from genome assembly GCA_036452645.1 of Capsella bursa-pastoris. Taxonomy (NCBI): domain Eukaryota; kingdom Viridiplantae; phylum Streptophyta; class Magnoliopsida; order Brassicales; family Brassicaceae; genus Capsella; species Capsella bursa-pastoris. The sequence continues at coordinate 9,922,846 of CP144192.1, forward strand.
TAAACCACACTTATCAATCACATAAAAAAGGCACAACAATCAACTACTCCGCAACACTGTGCTGGAACACACAAATACTTCATGCCATAAGCAAGATCTCCACATCATTTTACCAGGTTCGATCATCTATCATGACCTTTTCACCTATCTTGTTCCACTAGGCCCGTCAGCCTTTAATTGAGCTACGAAGAACTCGTCAATTCAGTGCAGACCATTTCCTCTTTCATCATCCCTAAGGATGGTAATCTAATTTCACATATATCATACATCTTAAACTAGTCTTTCCTAAGGCATTATCTCAATCACTTTACAAAATTCATCACTCATCAAATTATAAATTCCTAATTATCAAGAAAAGACTAGTTCACAAGCAAATCCAATCCTATATAAAAGATATATGAAGTATAAGAGTAGGACTTATAATCAAATTTCCGCATATCACACCCTCACCTGACTTTGGACTGAAAGATAAAAGCGTAAAAACGGCTTGAAAAAATCTGAAACTTGGATTACAAGAAAACAATACAAAGATAAATTAGGGTTTATAGGTTTTGACTGAAACAGTGTGTTCTTTCCCAACAAGCAATCCACGTGGAAGCTAAGTTCTACCTTTTCTGGTGACTTTGAAGGCTTTGGTGGCTGCCTTGACACTCCCGCTATCAGTAACCACCGTTTACTTGTCCTTGAACGATCAGGGATAACCAGAATATTCTCTCCAAAAGTCCAAATTGAATATGGAATCTGATAGTTATTTCTAGTTCATAAACTTTGACTTTTAGCCAACTTGTAACTCGAATTGGGGATGGAGTTTACCTCGTAATGAAGAACCGTCGATTGCTACTTTTCTTTTGCCAACAAGATCTATCGAACGACACCAAAATCGTCATGAGGTTCCTTCAGATCCAACGGGAATAAGATTAGCAAAAACGCCACTTGAAACTGTTTCTTTATTCCTCTTCTCCACTATAAGTCCAAATGATGCAGTACAAACCATGAAATCAGCAGCCGATAAAGACATAATCAATGGAATAAACGATATCTATGATAGATTTGTCTTACCTAATTAAAACCGGTGTTAAATGGTGAAGACGTGACGTTAAAAACTTCTCCCACGATCCAACAAGAAGGCAAGGCAACTACAACTCTTGATCAGAAAATGATGGTGATGGAGGCTTGAAAACAAGATGGCTTAATGCATGCTGCTTATTGTTCTGAGTTTGTGATGATATGAAACGGCTAGAAAGTGGAAATAAAAAGACTTGGAACCGAAGAGATTGTGGATTTAGGGTTGAAATATTTCTTGAAAGTAAAATGGGTACTAAAGATTTGTGGCATAACATATTTGGGAGGGGATCAGGACATTAATTTCTCCTTGGGATGATTCGGAGAATTTTTGTTTTTCATGGGCTGAGGATGTTATACACATTTTTTTATCTTCGTTTAATTGATGTCATATACATTTTTTGGTGTATTCCATTTTCAGTCTTGTTACAAGTACTGTAAGAATATAAATGTACAATTAAAATAACAAATTTTCATATGATCCTTTCTGGTAAAATAAATGGATAAAGTTTAAGGTGAATTAGATAAAATATATCTCGCACAGAAAACCATAAAAATAAACTCTTTTCTATTTTCTTTGTTCTTAGAATTTATGTGGTGTCTAACGTCACTCTATATATAAAAATTTAAAAAGGGGAGGGTTATGTAAGCTTACATTTGTTTGTATATTATACTAAAAGTTCTGAAATATATAACAGGACTCATATATGATATCTATATTAACATTTTTGAAGTACATTTTTAATTATAACCTTCGCTTTTATAATCCAAAATGAATCGGCTTATCAGATTTTAAGGTGAGACTGAATCGGCTTATCAAATATGAGGAAACGATACGAGGATATGAGGAAAGTATATGAGGATTGAATATAATTTAACTTGAATTATCCTAATTTTATAATATGCTCAATTAACTTTTACAAAAATAGCATGACACGCTGTCAACAACAATTTAAACAAAAAAAGGAAGATATATCTTCTCTTTAAATTCCCAAAGATATGCATGCAAAATAGTCATACTTATCAACCAATTTAAATTAAAAAGTATATTCTAATAAAGAATAAAAGAAAGAAAATTACATATGGTGCATGAGAATGATAATCACTCTAATTGTACATACATGCCAATGGTTAACTAATAAAAAAATGGTACGATACTTTTAATAATTAAATAATTCTTTTTAAGCCGGATGAGTTCTCCAAATAGCAAACAATAGTAAATAAATATATATTTAATTAAAATTAACTCGACATGACAACCAATTATTACACAACTATAACACAAATCAAGAGATATTAAAAACTTGACCAATACATTGAGAATTAGCTAAAGATATGAAACGAGCAAGAAACAAAGATATTTGGACAAAATAATTCCAGACACATGTATTGCCATGTCAACTTCGACGACAGCTTCACTCGGCATCGGCTTCACTCTTCAGCACAACCTGCACCCTTGCTGCTCTCTCTTTTACAGGTCCCCTCCAAGTATTCTTCACCACCATCTAATGGTTCCATGTTTAGGTTAAATTAAGCAACCTTTTTGGGTAAATAAGTCTCACCAAAGACCCCATGATTATCATAACAATAGACAATTTCAGTTTCCATAACACCATAATCATTCTCGGCCCACCCAACAAATGGAACATTGAGAGCCCTCATGATCGCATCTCCAGAAATCGCCTCGTCGACTAGGGAAAGATTATCAAGTTCATTACCACACTTGAGTTCGAACATGAGATGATCCATCTCCAATTTCTCGATATCCTTCCGAGTATCGGCTATTTTCTTTTTAATCTTTTGAAAATTGGCCTGGATGAATAACTCTGAATCAACGACCTTGTTGTTCCTTTCAAGCTTGGTCAAAGAGTAATAACTCTTTGTTATTGTTTTCGCCTCTTGGGTAGATGGCCACGCCTCGACCTGATCTCCCTTCCGATCAAACACGACGAGACAAGCTCTCACGTCGCAAAGAATCGTGAGCTCATTCGTTTTCATGATGAGTCCCGCAAGCCTCGTCTTAATGTCGGCTCTCCTCGCTCTTTGGTTAGCCCAGTTCAAGGTCAATCTTTTTCTCCCCAATTTTTATGTTTTTGTTTTCTTTTATTTTGTATGTATATAGAAAGGAGAATCATGGTGTTCTAATATATAGGAAAAAAATTATATATTAGAAAAGTAATAAACTTGAAACTATCTCCAAAAGTTTTGAGTCAAATAATGTTGAATATCGATTTTTAGGCAACTTTGTAAAAGTAAGATTTCTTTTTTTTTTTTTGCGTGTGGATACTGTGTATCTAATTATTCTTTAATTCCTCCTCTACGTTATTAGTTACTATCTTTTCATGTAGCTTTTCTATTTTGTTTTTACAATACCTCCATTGTAATTAATCTATATTTTGTGTGCTCAAAAGTATAAATTTTCTAAATTTGAATAGTGAATGTACTAATATCTTATTATATTTTAAAAATGTATTACTTTACCAATTATCTCTTGAATTTAATAATAAAAATAGATGCATTTTGGTATGCCAACAATAAAAGGCATCGGAAAGGGTAAAAGACAAGAAATTCAGCTAATTAAAATTTTTAAGGGGTGTATTCAAGAAATTCAGCTAATTAAAATACTTAGGGCGGTGTATTCAAGAAATTCAGCTAATTAAAATACTTTAATGTTTCGTTAATGTATGATTAAAAAAAAAGTAGATGTTTTCTTTTTGCAGTGTTCGTAACACTGACTTAGATACACAGACGACGACGTTGCCACAGCACTTGTTTGTGACCCTATTCAGTGTATCCCTCCAGACAATATCGTTATATATTATAGTGTTGTCAATGCATCCAACGTGTCCTATTAAATTTTCAAAATGTAGTTAAACTCCTACACGCCCCTCTTATTATATAAAGTTGGGTTCTTTAAGTTAGTCATTAACAAGATCGTGACACATGTTAACTAAATTGATAAGATGTTGACACGTGTCAGATAATTAGTGGTAAGAAATTATATAAATTAATTTTTTTAAAAAAAATTGAAAATAAAAAGAAGAAAAAAACATTCAGGAAATTTAACAATTACTTAGTAGTAATCGTAAAGGAAAAAAGGATAGTAATTATAAAATAAAATTATTAATAAAAATTATAAATATTAATTAGGTCTAAGGAATAAAAAATTGAGATAATTTGTTAGAAATACACTTTTTGGGATGCTCCTTTTTAAAAAGGGAAAATTCCTTAAAAATTCCTCATCTAATTTTAATTTGGAAGTTTAATACCCAATGTTATTTGATTGGAAATAAAATGCATGGTTTATTAAATTTTGGTCTATTAATACATTAAGTATATAAAAATTGTCGAATCGAATAAACCGCTTAATCGGATTGACGGAATCACTAAACCGAGGTTGACGAAATCACTAATCCCTAAACAAACGGGTAATTTGGGGTTATTCAAAGACTGCATTGTCCTTTGCTATCACCCCAAATCGAATTGGGATCGATAAACCCTAAGTTTAGTGTAATTCCATTAACCCCGGTTTAGTGATTCCGTCAATCCGATTATCGTTTGTTAAGCGGTTTCTTCGATTCGACAATTTTTATATACTTGATGTATTAATAGACAACAAATTAATAAACCATGCATTTTGTTTCCAATCAGATTACATTGGGTATTAAACTTCCAAATTAAAATTAGATGGGGAATTTTTATGGAATTTTCCCTTTTTAAAAATGCCCCCTTTTCCTGTCATTTTTAATTTTATACTTCTTAAAATTTTAATTACAATTTTACCCTCTTTAATATGACCTCTCTTTTTTAACATACCTAAACGCACACCTTCTTCTCTCTCCTTCTCTCTTCGCCGTCTGTCGATCTCGCCGTGTATCATTCTCGGTGTTCATCGACCTTCTTCTCTAGCATCATCTCATCTTCTCCGATTTCTCCTTAGCCGTCGTCTCGCCTCGTCTCTTGTTCTCTGTCGTTCTTTCTTCTCAGTTCCATCTTCTACTTAGTCATACCTTCCTTCTGTTGCTAACAAATAGAGTTGTCGTCATAGGTGAGCTTTGATCTTTTCTTCTTCTTTGCTTTTCTGATTTTGTCTTAGGTTTGATAATGATGCATTTAAGGTACACGTTTCTGTGATTTCTACAGAAAATAGAAAGATTCATTGAGCGCACATAAGGTGTTTGGTAAAATGCCAAACAAATAAGCATATTGTTTTATGCAAATTGTTGTTGGCTAATGGATGAGAAGCATATATTAAGTATGATTTTTAGTAGTTGTGGAAAGAGAATTCTATATGATATGGATTTTTGATGAATTGGTTGCTAATTATGTGTTGATGTCTGCAATTTTTGTATTTAGATGATTAGAAGATGGTATTGTAATGAGAATTGTTCCATATGAATATGAAATAGATGGTGAAGATGTTTTTTATGTTGTGTGTGTAGGAAGAGTGAATTTGATAGGAGAGCCCGTCACCAATGAAAGATACTTAGTGTTCTAGAGAAAACTTGTTAACTATAGGTTTGGTGTTGTTATATTGGTTTTGTTGTCTACAAGAGCTGCTGTGTTAAATGGACTAGATGAGACTCATATCTATATTAACATTTTTGTAGCAACATATGAAATAAATCCTGGAGTTCTAACTAATTTACAGACAATGCCATTGATAACTTTATTTTTTAAATTAAATCATTTAATATTGATTATCACAATATTTTCGGATATCTTCCATACATTTTTCAAATTGATTACGAGTTTCCTTAATTAACTCTACCTAAATTCCTTATTAATCGCACATTATTTTCTATATATGTTTCCGAAAATAAAATGAAAATAAAATGAAAATCAAAAATCAGTCATTAAATTATACCTTAAATATTATATGTCTAACTTAAAAATTAACAATCATCATACAATTAAGGTAAGCTAACTAATCTAAGTCCTAAGATTCCATACCACCTATATTAAAGAAATCAATATGTTTTCTATAAAAATTTTTAGATAATTTCGATTTTCAACTGTTTGATTTTTTTTTAGATAATATACTTGCTTAGAAAATTATTTCTATAATCTATCACCCTTAACTTATCCCTAACATCTTCTTATTCCACTATAAATATAGATAATTTAAAGCAGCTAAGAACACAAAACAATTTCCAACTATAGATTGGATGGAACTATTGAATGAATTATTACATAACAAGCAAAAAAAAAAAAACTTTAGGATCCCAAATAATCATGTTTCTTATAGAAGGGCATTTAACTTACTTCTAGATTGGATGTCCTATTATATTTTACGAAAATTTCTTCCTTGAGGGTACTCTAAACAGGTGATATCAAACGTATAATAATAATATAATTTTTTTCCATTTATTACAGTTTGAATTTTTTAAAACATACATATATTACAAATTTTTTAAGCATATGAACAACATCCAGATCGGGTAGAATATTTTTGATAATGGTTCAGAATATTTATAAATAAGATTATAGCCTTTCAACTACGAATGACGAGACTATAAACATGGGTTTAATATTGTAGGGATTATATGACTGGACGGGTTGTAAGACGGGAAATGTTGTTAACTACATATAAAGTTTAAAATATTTAGAATATTTTAAAACTTTTGTAAAAGTTTAAGTGTTATTAATATTTTAACCCTACACTAAGTTTATACTAAAATATTATTGATTTTGCCATTTTTAAAAACTTGGATTTACTTTTTTGGCGATTATATGACATGACGGGGTATAAGACGGGGAAAGTTGTAATATGCTTCTAACGTATTATATGAGGGGACGAGTTGTAAGACGGAATGAGTTTGAGTTGATATTACTAAAAAATTATAATATTATTAATCTTAAGGTTCAATACGGGTCCTTTAACTTTTTTTAATAAAATCGAAAAAATTTATGTATTATTAAACTGATTAAATAAACATTGATATTATGCAATTTTAATAATTATTAAAAAATTATATTAAAAATATTTCTGCGTTCAATCGCTGCGTTTAAACCAGTCAGGCCCTTAGACAGAGAGTTAACAATGTCACACATGTAACACGTTTTGTATTAATTGGCACAAATTGAAATTTCTAAGTACTAAATTCAAATTTACAATAAGCTGAAATATTATATGGCATAGTCATATGTCAAATGTACCTATATAGTCCAGGTATGAAAAAGCTCATTTTCCCCTCTTTTACTTGTATAGAGATTTATTCAGTGCAATACGACGACGTCTCTGTCACAAGTAAGGCATTCCCTAATAACAGTGTTATAGTGTAAAAGTTCAAAAAATTTCGTTCTCCCTCTTTAACGTTCCACTAAAATTGAAAATCAAAACTGGGATTAACACAAAAATTGCAGAAAATCAGAAAATGGAGAAAAGGCTCCGGTCATCTCTCAAGATATCCGCCGACGAATTCATCTCAACCGCCGTCAAATTAACCCTAAAATCTTCAAAACCGTCGCTGAAAACTATCATCTACTCCGTGAAACCCTCGTCGGACCTCTCATCTTCACTCCCACTCGCTCTTCACAACTCAATCCTTCAACACACAGAGTCCTTCCAAAATCTCGTTGAAGATGATGTTACTACTCCCTCTGTCCCTTCTCCTTCCGATTCGCCTCCACGGAAACGCCAACGTGGTAACGGATCTGGACCCGATTCGGGTTTGGATTCGGGTCAGCGTAAGCAACAGATCCTTGGTTCTCTTCAGGTTCTTTCTCATGTTGTTCATCTATGTCTATTGAATCCGAAGAAAGCGTTTTCTACTTCGGATTTACTTCCCGCTGCTCAAATTTTGCATAATAATCTTAGACTGTTCGAGTCTGATTCTGTTCTGTGTCTTGAGATTGCTGGAATCTGTGAGTGTTGGTGGAAGGAAGGTTTTGTGGGAAGAGAGTCTCTGATTTCTCAGTCGTTACCGTTTTTGCTTTCGAGGTCGTTGACATTGAAGAAGAAAGTAGATGTTCATAGAGTGTATATGCTAAGGGAAGCGTTTACATTGTTTGATTTTGAGGATGAGAGTATTGAAGATTTGAGGATGTTGCTGATGCGTTGTGTGGTTTCACCTTTGTATTTGAAGACTGAAGATGGTCAGAAGTTTGTTTCTTTTGCGTTTGGGCTTAGTCGACAGTTGATGAAGGCCGGTCTTGCTGTTGTTAAGGCGCAGATTCCTTTAGGGAGGAAATCTGTGCTTGAGGGATTTGGTGGGATTTTGTTTAGAGCATGGAAAGAAGTTGAGCAGGATTTGAAAGGTGAGATTGAAGATGGGTTTTTGCAGGGGATTATTGATAGTTCTATTCATGCTAGTTCGTGCGCCTTTGCTGCTTCTTTAAGGAGAGTTTTGGGAGGGTTTATCAGTCAGCGGACAACTCAAGGAGTTGAGAAGCTTCTCTTTAGCCTTGCTGAGCCCATGATATTTCGCTCATTGCAGGTTTGTTTTTGTTGTAAGTTCTTTGCCTTGGTACCGAAAGAAGAAATATAATAAGGGTGATAAGCTGAGCCGTTATCTAGAACTTGCCTAGCCGCCTTTAGGTTTCCAGGAACTTAATTCATAAGTATGTTAGTCAAAATTGTATTAATATTTAGTAGGAACTGATTTTGCTCATTGTAGGTTTGTTTCTTAACTTGTTTGGCTTCATCTCAAATTAAGAAGGGTCAACGGGGATATACATAACCTAGTACTTACCTAGCCATCTTCAACTATCTTTGATGGGTCTTTTAGTTAACATTGTTTGAACATTTAGCAGGAAGTGATTTTGCTGCTCTTATCTTCATTCAGGTTGCAAATTCAAATGTTCGTTTAAATGCTTTACATTTGCTTCTGGATCTATTCCCCATGGAGGATCCTGATGCAACAAAAGAAGCAAAAGATACCCTGCTTGACAAACAGTTCTATTTGTTGGAAAAATTGATGAGTGATGAATGCCCAGATGTGAGGTCTGTTGCTGTGGAAGGTCTCTGTCGAGTTTTCTATCTTTTCTGGGAAGTGATCCCATCAGCAACAATTACCAAGGTCCTCACCAAAATTTTCGATGATATGTCACATGAATCGTGCAGTGAAGTTAGACTTTCAACGGTTAATGGTATAAGTTATCTCCTCGCGAACCCACAATCCCATGGCATACTTAAAGTGGTTCTGCCAAGACTTGGACATTTAATGCTAGATAGTGTTACTTCAGTACGTGTTGCTATGGTAGATCTGCTGCTTCTTTTACGAGATGTTCGTGCTTTCCAGTTTAACACGGTAGGAGGCCATTCCTTTTCAGTTCAAGATGCGCAATATTTTTTTATTTACTTTCTTTGAGTTACTGGTTAAATAATTTCTTGTTATGCTCAGGTAGTGAGCTTGGATGTGTTATTATCCGTGCTTGCTTCTGACCAGACTCATGTTGCTAAGGGAATCGCTCGACTGCTAATACCATCATACTTTCCATCAAGAAAGAGAGCTGAGGAGGCAAGCCAGCGATGTAGGACACTCATAAACAGAAAACCAATGGCTGGTGCAAGATTTTGTGAATTTTTAGTATCTTTGGGAGCAACCGTTCAATCTGTACTGCACCTTGTTGGGTTCTTCTTGAATTCAGTCTTGTCAGGTGATAAGTTAGTGGAGAACCAGACTGAAGGCTTGTTTCGTGCTGCGTACTATCTCTGTAAAGATTTGGTTGCTGATTCTGGGTGTATGGCCTCCCTGAAAGAGTTGTTACCTGGAGAAAAATTGAAAAGCTTGCTAGATTTTGCACCCACTGCACAGGCTAAGTCATCTGTCATTGATATAATTTATATGATCTCCCCTGATATTGTCTCTGACATCCTAGAAGATTGCATGAATTTAGTTGTCAGTTGTGGTGGTTTGCCTGGTGATGCAGGAAGACAGACTGAGTTGAGGTCTGTACACAAGTTACTTCTGTCTTCTAATGCCTTTTGTGACCTCATTGGAACTTTTACCAATATCATGCAGAAGACTGCGTATCGTTGTCAAATTAATTTTGGCTATGAAGTAGAAAGAAAGAATGTGCATTCCAGGACAAGTAAGAAATCAAAGTCCTCTGGAAAATCTTCGGCTAGGTGGAAACATGTTAGCGGAAAACATGCAATCAGTTTCGAGGACGATTATATGGTAGCTGTAGGAATAGCATGGCAAATAAATGATTTACTCACTATTGAAGATGCTCGTAAAGCTATACTCGAGTCTGATATTGAGGAGCTACTCCTTGCCTTAAAAGTTGTCTCCCAGACTAGCATTCTGCAAGCCACTTGTTGCAAATATATGGACGTGTACCCAGTATTGGCATGTACTTCTCTTGCTTTGCACGTGGCCCTTCAGAATGTTAATACGGATGCTCAGAAGAATGATATGAGAATTGCTGAGGCAAGAAGTTTTTGATTTCCCTCTTGATACCTTCCTCTTCTCACAATCAGATCACTAATTATCAGGTTTTTCTGTTTTCTAGCAGGATATTGTGGACCAAACAATGGATCACATCTTAGACTGTACAGATGAACTATTTCAAGCAGGTGACAGTGGAACGCCAGGCACCACATCTCCAGAGGCTAACCTTAGCATGCAACCCACTACAAGTAACGGCAACCAACTGAAACGACGACGTTCAAATGCTGGTGATGATGATGGTGAGTGGAGAGGTTGAGTTCAGTCCACATGTTATCCAACATAATGAAATCTCTGCCTGTGGTAAAGAACTTCCTGGTAAAGAATTTGAGTTTCTGACCTCGTTTTCATGTTTGATGCAGCTTCTGAGGGATCAAAGGAAGGAGGTGTACTTAACAAGGTCAAAATGCTAACTGCAATTCTCAAGTTTTTTGTTGAGTATACCGAGATGGGTCTAGCTTCCCACTTCCAAGCAAGGATGTTCAAGTTCACATCTGCATATCTGAAGTATACCATCTCCATTTGGAAAGACCATTCAACTGGTAAGTTACAGTTTGAGGACGCAGATATGAAGGAGATGATTCTCTGTACAAAAAGCTCCACCAGTTATGTCGGAAAGTTCGTAAACCTAGTAATGAGACATGCAACCGAAGCTTCTCGCCCTTTATTTGAAGCTTTTGACCTTGCAAATGACCTGCTTGATCTCTTCACCACGGTTGAGATTTCTCTAGGCTCAGCTTATGCATCAAAACTTGTGACAGCTTTAAACCCTTGGATACCAGATTTGATTCTTGCTCTAGGACCTTGTTTCATCAGCAACAGCTTAGAAGAAGAAAGCTCATACACCAGCTCATTCAACCACATTAAATTCTGCTTTCCGTCATGGCTCTTTACATTCGCGAAGATCGAACTACTTGAAATCAACAAAGAAGATGAGACCTCGGAATCCCATCTACAATTCCCGTCATTCAAAAGAGTCAGAAACACCATAGTTTCATTGGTGAAAGGTAACTCCAAAGTGGTCGATGGAATCGGTTATTTCCTCTTGATATGTTCTGCAGTGTGTATAGAGAAGAAAGATTTCAGTACAGCTCTAGGATTGTTGAACTTTGTATGTGTGAAATTGGTTAGTAGAGAAGATAGAGAGTGGAGAGAGCTGGACACAATGTTGGTCTTACTTCCAAGAATCTATCCGATAATAGAGCGAGAGATTGGTGAAGAAAGTGATGAAAATGTAGTGAAGAAACTGGAGGCTGCAAGAGATTTGCTTCAACCTGTGTGGATGTACCATGTCTATGAAACCAGAAGGTTCCGCATGATGGAGGAAGAAGAAGAAGAATAGATAGGAACGTATATATTTGGTGTTAGATTGTTTATGCATTGTAACGTTATATATATTCGAGATCAGAGTATTATTTTGAATTCTTAAATTCAAACTGGTCTTTGAAGCTTTGGTTCTGGCTCTGAGGGCCGTTTTAGGCAGAGAGAGAGAGAAATTAAGTAGGCTCGGGTCGTTTACGGTCGGATCAGGTTTTAATCTGGTTTAGTATATGGTTTAGTGGTTTGGTATCGGGTTTACGTCATAAACCGATAAAACCACCTTTTGTGGGCTTGCAGTTTATACTCGAACCGACCGGATTTTTCGGTTATGGTTCAAAATCAGTTTAATTCGGAAGTTTTTTAAACTATGCTTAATTGATTGATTATTATTTTTTAAATATAAAAATCAAATTATACTGAAATTGAACTGATTTAAACCAAAATTTATATTAACCTAAACCAAATTGACCAATCCAAGTTAACTGATCTTACATGATTTTAACTGAGAAAACCCAAAAAAATGGGTTCAATTCGGTAGAATTTCACTAACCGGAATAGATTGAGAACTGAATCAATTATTAATTCGGTTCATTTTGATAATATATTGTAATAACTAAATAAACTGAGAACCGAATACATAGGCCTGGTTCGGTTTCAGTTATCTAAATTTGCAAAGCTATCTATATGTAAATAAGTTTCAAACTTTCATTCTAGAGGAAAAAGATAACTAGGGTCAAAGTTACTATGAAACTATTGCTATATGAGATTGAAAATATATAGTCAACCTAACCTAATTTATTTGAATTGTTGGTAAAATAGTGTTATGACCAAAATCTTCTATCTTTTTTTTTTTTTTTTGTTCTGTGACATGATTATGTTAATTCTTAAGTTTCAAAACCAAATAATAAGATATTATTTACAAAAACTGAAATTAGATGATAATGAAATTTGCTTTTTTTTTAAAACAGAACATCTTAAAACCAAAAAGTAAGTGCACTTATCAAACAATATATTGAAGATATCTATTGTTTGGAGGAGATACCTCTAGCAGGCTGAAATTTAACTTAATCTAAAATAAATGTCATGCATTCAGATATGATGACTCTAGTCTTATTCAATTTCCTAGTACATGTGAATAAACTGATAAGCATTGAAACGTTGCCGTTTTCTTTAGCTTATAGGGTCTTTCCTGCAAGTGATGATGCCAAACTTAATGACACCTTTCTTGTAACCTTCGATCATCAATGGCATTGTCAACGCTCCTTTTATACTCTTCATTCCACTACGAAGCAGAGACACAAGCCCCTTCCATGTCAACGCTGTTCGTATAACGGCCGGCCAGAATGGAGCTACATTCTCTGACCAATCTGCACACTTAATGTCCTACAAAACACATATATTTCACATACTAGTTAAGTAACAAACCAAAGTTAAGTAATGTAATTTGGTAGTTAAAGGTTGAGAAGTATAGTAACCTGGAGTGAATGAGATTCAAGCAAGTGGACATAATCATCGGTGGAGCACCAAGCCGGGAGATAGAATGTTTTGCAGATTTTGTCCAAGAGATCTTGCTCCCAAGGCTGCAAAGCTTTCTCACCCGCGGATAAGTTTCTATGGCACCATGTCACTATTATTATCCTTCCTCCTGGAGCAGCCACTCGTACCAACTCTTTTACAAACTTGGCCTTATCAGGCATATGCTCACCGCTCTCCATCGACCAAACAAGATCGAACTTTCCATCCTCAAATGGCTGATCCAACGCATCCGCAACTTGGAAGGAAACCTATAGGTCTAAATGTCATGAAATCTCCACAAAAGAACGATTATGTATTTGTCCAAAACTACCTTTTGAGAGAGTGATTGAGCAGCTGCGAGGTCATTGGCTCTCTTGGCCTGAACAGGGCTGAGAGTAATGCCAATGCTTTCAGCTCCGAATTTAGAGGCTAGATACCTTGAGCTTCCTCCAATCCCACACCCAACATCCACTATTTTCTTTATCTTTTTCTCCTCTTCTTCATCTTCACTCACAATCATTTAAAATAGTATCAACTCAAGCTCATGTGCAAAGTTAATGCCATCAACTTAAGAAAACATACATTCACCTACAAATCCTATTAAAATATATATACTTTTGCAATCATCTTTAGTTCCAATTGCTAAAACAAAAAACAGAGTAAAATGACATGAAAGAAAAAATATGGTTCACAAAAAATATAAACTCAGAGATGGAACGTGGCTAAATAAACCACCTCTCATGGGCTAACAGATAGCATTATTTCTCTACAAAAACAAAAATATCCATATTCAATTTTTTGTACACCATAAATATAAGAATTTTGTGGAAAAAATTTCAAGATTTCAAGAATTATTTTGTTCTTAGAACTCTCTTTTTAATTGTGTAATTAATAACAATATAGCATATTTAACACAAGTGTATCCTATATTTTTACGCTCCTATTGGTCAAAATAGTGTCATGTTTTAAATTTAACCCGGGCTAGGACTAGTGACTTAGCCCGGGTTACCCCTATATTAAAAATGAAGTGTTCAAAGGACACATTAGAAAGAAGGAAATGAGGAAACACGAACCAGTAACACCAGCGAAACGAAGAGACTCTTCAATCATTCGGATCTGAGCATCCCTGTGACCAGAATCAGAGAGTTGAACAGAAGAATCAGGTTCATAAAACCCATGATGCATATGATCTCCCCAAATCTCTTCCCACAAACCCGAAGTTTCATTGTAGAACTCAGCTATTCCTTTACGTAACGCCTCAGTAGAGGTAGCAGCAGCAGCCGCCACGGCCATGTTCCCACGGGATGATGTCGTTGTCGTCATAGATGATGGAGACCGAAAGAGAAGTGATGATGAACGGAGAAACAAGTTGGTTCGGTGAGGGAGGCTTGTGAGAGAAAAGGGTGCGATGGTTGTTTTCATTTATGAACGTTGGGAGGGGACAAAGGAAACGTGAATAGTTTGGGAAATTGTGATTATTGGTATGGTTACTGTCTGAGTTCAGACTTTTGGGATATAAGAGTGGACCGTTCTCGTCTAAGGATTAGGAGCCACAGGTTTAATTGGTGCCATAGTATTGGGGAAAGGGCCAATCATGTATCACTTTGATTTTTTTATTACTTTTTTATTATTTTTTCTGTTAGAAGAGTATGACAAGAAAAGATGAACAATTGATTTTTTTTTTGTTAGAAATTAAGTAGCAAACAAATATTGTTAGAAGAGGTGAAGTAAGCAAAGAGAGCTTAATAAGGAATTTGTGACAACTATCACATGCTTGTAGGGCTATGAGCCTCGTGGCTAAGTGTGGTTAGAAGAAGATTAGAAAAATAAGATTTTTTTTTTTACTTTAACTTATAGATCTTACTGGTCATTCTTTGGTGGGTATTTATAGTTTTTTCATAATTAATTTTAATGTAATTTATTTTTGAGGATTTTTAGAGTGTGCAATAATATTTTTAAGTAGATACTTAAATAAATTTTTGCATACTCTAATAATATTTTTAACTAAAAAACATTAAAATTAATTTTTATATTTTTTTAGAAACACACAAAGCAAAACCAATAGAGATGGTTTTATTCTGCTCAAAAATGGAAAATTCAGGAAAAGATAAGAGTATTAAGAAAAAATGAAATTATTTTTCTGTAAACAGTTTTTGATTATTTTGTTTGGCTGACAAATAGTTGTGTGTAATCTAGAGATATTTTTCATTTAATATAATTATTTCTAACCATGCTCACCAATTATTATCCAAAAAGATGCAAAAATAATAATTATGTTTCCTTTCCATGAAAAGAAATATTATTTTCCTTTTAGAAAACCAGTCAAACTTTTAAAATCATAACTATAGAAGTAAAGAAAAAGGATATTGTCGATTAGCATAAATTTTTCAAATGGTTGAATCCATTAGACCATTATGAAAAAACAACTTAAAAAAAAAAAAAAATTAAACTAGGCTTGTAGAAGCTCTCTTGATCTAATGATGTTGATCAAGGGTTTAGTAATGCTTCTACGCCAGTAGATCAAGGGTTGAGTCCCAAATAACGCAATTTATAATATTTCTGCAGATTAATGGAAATAAGTTTACAAAAGATATCTAGTGATGCGCAATTATAGCCGTTCTCCATGATTTTAGCTAAGGAAGAATGATTTGTAGATGGTTCTTTAGCTGGTTGGTCTGCAGCTTTGTTATTTCTTCTACTTGTTCAAATTTACAAGTTCAACCTTTAACTTCTCTTGTCCAGTTGTGAACATTGAAGTTGAGACCTTCTCCTTTAACCAGTTTGCTAACCAACACATCATCTCCTTCAAAACGAACCTTCTTCTAACTTTTTATCTACATTTGGTGCATTGATATAACAAGACTATGAAGTTCTGCTTGCAATATTGTTAAACACTTTGCACCAACGC
The DNA here is from genome assembly GCA_036452645.1 of Capsella bursa-pastoris. Taxonomy (NCBI): domain Eukaryota; kingdom Viridiplantae; phylum Streptophyta; class Magnoliopsida; order Brassicales; family Brassicaceae; genus Capsella; species Capsella bursa-pastoris. Next base: position 9,939,046 of record CP144192.1, read on the forward strand.
TTTTTCCTGTAGTTAGAAAGAAACCTTTTGCATCTCGAGCAATCCAAGCTGAGTAAGAACCTCGATCAATGTGATGAAATTTACAATCATAGTTACATTTGATACGCTTCTCTCGGTTTTTGTCAACTGAGAAACTGTATCTCTGTTTTGTAAATTCATGTTATGAATCTGACCTTTCTCTGACCAAATCTTAATCCACTCATTTGCTTCCTCTACTGCCCAAAATTAAATCATGCTGTCAAGTGGTCCTCATATTTCGAAAACAAGATACGTATTATATACTTATATGACTTTTTTAAAGGATCATAATATATATATATATAATGGGAGAGTTCTCTCTCCCTCTAAAGCTGTACACATCAGCATTTTTTCTAATTTTTGCATCAAGCCCAATAAATAATCTAAACCCATATATTTTGTTCATTCTATTTTCTTTTGGCCTGTTAGTTTGTAATTTAAGCTCAAACACTTTTATATCCAAATTGGGCTAAATGCATGGTAGAATAATACAAATTGTTTGTAATTTTACTTTTAGAATTTTTAAGAGGAAAAATAAATTTAAAGTGAAACATAAGTTCTAAAAAAAATATTACATATTTTTATTAACTATTAAATTTAAACTAAAACAAAAATATTCCTAAACTCAATTTAAAATACTCTAGGACGAAAATATTTGAAAGGCCACACTTTATGCCGTGAAATTATATTAAAAATATAAAAATTATAAAATACATTATTATCCATATTCTAAAATAATAAATAATTAATTATCATATTATTCATGAGTTTTACAATAAAATATATAGAAAGTGATATGTAAGCGGTAAAGGGATATGTAATTTGTGTAGCATATCTTAAAAAGAAATTTTACTTATTCGCAAGTAGTACTATAACTTTCTAACATAATAAAAAAATCAAGTTTGATATCCCATCATTTGAGTCAAACGCTTTTAACCCAAAATGGACTATTATTAAGGAAGAAATTGTTATGATATGTCTTAAAAATCAACTCACACTTCAATATATAGTATACGACAGTTAATAGAAGGTAGAAATAAACTAGATGTCGAGAGGTAACGAGTGCATTGTAGAAGATCACAAAAGAATTAGTAGTTAAAAGCGATTGAATATAAATGACTATAACTTAAAAAGATAATGTATATGACCAAATTTTAAATATTTGAGATCTCATTTATTATGTGAAATGAAGTGAGTTTTTTAAAACTCAAGACATACTACTAGATTCAAAGTCGGGCTTAACCGTTAGTTATAGAAATGAGATAAGATAGACACATTCATAACTTGGTCGAGAGTTCTCTTTAACCACATTACACTTTTTCCGATGGATAAAGCAAGTTCGCTAAACCTACTCTAGAAACATGATATTATGTATGTATCTTTACATTTAATAATGTATATGAAGCTCGGTAAATTCGTGTTATATATAGAGGTGTTATATTTGTATCAACATCTAATCATAAAGGATATCTACAATTAGGATCATGAGCTGGTTGTCGATGCCATTTACTCTTCTCGCAAATCTTTTCAAGTAATCTTTGTTACATGTAATAATATTAAAACATTTATTTGTCAAGAAAACACTATCGCCAACAATATATATGTTGTATATCGCTTAAAAAATTATGTTTAGTGCTTAATTATATAGCTTTTATCTTTTAAAATTTGAATGATTATAGTTATGCTCAAAGATTAATATTGATAGAAGAGGTTTTAAATTAAAATAGGTGCGCGGGTACACAATCTAGTAAACATACAGTGGCGGATCCACATATTCTTTTTATATGGGGCACAAATGATATATATTTAATGATATTAATTTTAGTATATATTTTAACAATATATAAATATATATATATATATATATTAATCAATAATGAGATACAAATTTCACTCTCTATATATTTAAAATTTGAAGAACAAAATACCGATTTTTTGACAATATTGTTGATGTTGGTTTCTAATTTATCAATTTAAAAATACACATCTACAACTCTATGTAAGAATGTATTATATATAATATTATTATTTAACTATTTAACAAAAACATACAAATTAAACTCTAAGATATTAAAAATATTCTAATATTTTTACTAATTTGCTAATTTTACCTACAATTCATAAATAAAATGTTCATATACTTCTTGGCAGAAAAAATGACTTAAAAAGTTTTGAGAAGTTAAACTAGAATTAGAAAGATAAAAATAAAACTGAAAGAATAGAGGTTATTTAGAATAAAAATAGGAAAAGAGAAAATGCATCCAATAGTAAAAAATAATAAAACATGTAGGAAAGTTAACAAAAAATGTGACAAACGTAAATAAAATTTCACCAAAATATAAAGCAGTATTATAAACAAAGGAATCGAACCCGTAACCCAAGAACTTACATGGGGTACTTTGTTCCAAGTGAGCTAAGTGATAATCCATTACAACAAGAACCACAAGTTTAACGATTAGCATGGGGCACGTTGGTGACATAAGTGGCCAAATCAACTCATTTAAACATCTCCGCAAACTGGGATCCCGCATCCTTAGAGGGTGTTAATAGTGTAATCTTCATGAAGAATGTTTACAAGACAGGCTAGGATATAAAAATATGAAACAAAGGATAGAATGATTTGTAAATGGTTCTTTAGCTAGTTGGTCTGGAGCTTTGTTATTTCTTCTACTTGTTCAAAGAAATTCCACTGATTTAAATTTAGAAGTCCAAGCTTTAACTTCTCTTGTCCAGTTGTGAACATGGAAGTTGAGACCTTCTCCTTTAACCAGTTTGCTAACCAACACATCATCTCCTTCAAAAAGAACCTTCTTGTAACCTTTTATCCACATTTGGTGAATTGATATAACAAGACTATGAAGTTCTGCTTGCAATATTGTTAAACACTTTGCACCAACGCTCTTTCCTGGAGTTAGAAAGAAGCCTTTTGCATCTCGAGCAATCCAAGCTGAGTAAGAACCTCGATCAATGTGATGAAATTTACAATCATAGTTACATTTGATATACCCTTCTCTCGGTTTTTGTCCACTGAGAAACTATATCTCTGTTTTGTAAATTCATGTTATGAATCTGACCTTTCTCTGGGCAAATCTTAATCCACTCATTGCTTCATCTACTGCCAAAATTAAATCCCGCTGCCAAGTGGTCCTCATATTTCGAAAAACAAGATACTTATTATATACTTATATGACTTTTTTAAAGGATCATAATAAACATACAGTGACGGATCCACATATTCTTTTTATATGGGGCACGAATCATATATATCTAATGATATTAATTTTAGTATATATTTTAAATATTTATATATATATATATATATTAATAAATAAAGAGATACAATTTTCACTCTCTATATATTTAAATTTGAAGAACAAAATAACGATTTTTGACAACACTCTTCATGTTGGTTTCTAAGTTATTAATTTAAAAATACACATTTACAACTCTATCTAAGAATATATTATTTAACTATTTAACAATAACATAAAAATTAAACTCTAAATATTATAATATTTTTACTAATTTTCTAATTTTACCAACAATTCATAACTAAAATGTTTATATACTAGTGAGAAGTTAAACTAGAATTAGAAAGATAAAAATAAAACTGATAGAATAGAGGTTATTTAAAATAATAATAGGAAAAGAGAAAGTGCATCCAATAGTAAAAAATAATAAAACATATAGGAAAGTTAGACAAAAAATGTGACACTTCACCTCAACGCTTCATCCCAACACGCTTTAGACCTAAGGCTTAAAGAAAACGTTCTACCTTAGGTCTAAGGCGGAGCTTTAGCTTTAGAGACTGAATTAAGTTAGAGCATTTCAAAGCAGTTGAAATACAAACAACAGATGAATTTGTAGAGAGAAGGCTCAAGAGCGTGACTACAAGCTTTATCTGTTGTTAAAGATTTCTGATGTTAAGAGAGTTATCGGCACTAAAAATCGGAGACGTTGAAGAATTGAAGAATGGAATCGCTCAATGAAGATTGAGATCTCTCTGGTGACGATGAAAGGAAACGGCGGTGAGCAATTGATGGTGATGCTATTGACTTTCTCTCTCCTGATGTCATGTGGACCCTTTTGTTTTTAACATCAAACATGTATCTGTAAAATGTAAAATCATATAGTAGGGTTCTTTTTATCTCTTAACTCTTGGGTTTCGAAAAGCTTGTAAAAATCGCTTTTGTACTTTACCCTTAATGGGCTTTTGTTTTAATAAAACGAAAAGTTTACAAAAAAAAAGAGAGATTAAAACAACAATTGTATCGCCTTCTAAAATGCTTGTTAATAATATCAAATGAAGAAAGAAGAACATATATAAAGTTGGTAAAATGCTTTACAAATACATAGTTGGCAAAATGCTTTACATAATGCTTTATTATCGGAAAATGCTTTACAAAGAGAGAGAGATAAAATTTTCAAATATATACACATCGCTTTAGTCCAAGTAGGTGTAAAACCTCTTTCAAAAGAGGGATTAAATACATCAATCTTGGCAATCCTAAGCTCATGTGTAAATAATGAATGTTTATGTTTTTAAGTTGCGTGTAAGTGGCTGGTTCAACTGTCCATTGATTTATTGTTCTCTATATAATTTGAATCTTAAGTTTATTTTACAATATATTAAGATAAAACATGTTTCCTTCTATTTAAGACAAAACATTTCGTTCTGGTATCAAAGCATAAGAAAAAAGAAGAATTATCAAAGAAGATAACAAAGTCGGCTTCTCCCAAAGATTCAGCAACATACGTCGTGTACTTCACAAAATGATGTGTTTACCGTTAAGTAACTATTTTTGTCTTTTATGGCGACAACGATTCCCAATGTCTTCGATATACCCAGTTTCGACACTGTGCTTGCTCGCTTGGTTTACGAACCCCGTCTCCAACAGTTAGTTCTTATCCAACGAGCTATGGAAGCAAATCTTGAGGAGCTTTCCAACCAGGTACTTGCCCAACTTGCAAACCATCTTAGGGAGATCATGATTTCTGTGAGAGTTGAGTACATAGCCCGTATCGATTGATTGAGTGGGTTTGCAATTTCCAGATCTGAAACTTTTATTTTGTTGTGCAAATCCAGATCTGATGCTTTTTTGATATAATTATGTAATTGGTCGAGAATGTGATCAGTGGAATTTTGGCTTTGATTTTATACCTTTTCTTTTGTTTCTACTTAAAAAAAAATTAATAGTAGATAGAAATCAAATAAAAATAGAAAAGGTAGTAGGAATTATCACTCATGAAAGTTGTCTCTATTAGAATCACTGGAATTTACCAAATCATGGAAAATCATACCTCCTTTGTCACAGTTACAAACGTGGATGCCACATCATTGATGACGTCGATGATGTGGTTGCCACATCTTTGATGATGTTGTTGCCATGTTTTCCATTTTTTAAACAAAAATATTTTTTTTATCTAACACAACTGTTATATATATTTTCTCGAAAATTTTAAATTTATTTTCAAAGTTATAAACTCAAAATTTGCAATTTCCCCTTCTGAAATCTTCAAATCGCTTATAGTAAAAAGCATAAACTATCCAATTTTATTTATTAATTTTTAGAAGAGGATTTAAAATATAATATCACTAGAATAAGTGAATAACTGTATTTTAAGGAAAAAATACATTTTCATAATAATTTTCATTGGCAAGTAGGATTGGTTGGATACATAGATATAAGTTAAGATATAAAGATAATATTATCATGAATGAGAAACTTAATTATATTTTTTAAATATAGTTATTCCAATAGCAATACATGTAATTAAAATATTCTTCAACTAAAAAATGTCTTTCGACTAATATATAAGATTATTTAAAACAGAAACTACAAATTTTTGGTTTAAAATCGTTTAAATATTGGATTCGATGGAAATATTGGTTATAACTTTTGAAAGTAAGATTTTAACTTCGTACAAAAAATAATCACAACTGGTTTAAATAATGTTAGTGGAGGAGAATATGATTTTTTGTATAAAAGATGATGATGTGGCAACAACAACATCAAAGACGTAGCAACAACATCATCAAAGACGTAGCAACCACGTCATCAACATTATCACCGTCGTCAAAGATGTGGCATCCATGTTAACAATCATGCATGACTTTACACAAGTTGGTAATTTTAGGTATGAAATTTGAATTTGTTAAAAAATTGTATATGTTTTTGCATATAGATAAAATGTTAAGTATGAATTGATCACTCATAATTATGATTGGGTATGAAATGGCCAATTTTTATAAAACCTTAGCATCTTAAATATATATATATATATATATATATATATATAATATGAAAGAAGTAGAACAAAATGAACAAGTATGCCTCAAGAAAGGTAAAAAGTGTAAAATTGATTACACTATAAAAGTTGATCAGTGGAAATTTGAAAGATGAACAAAAGAACATGTCAAAATGTGAATAAGAATACAAGTGAAAGAGGTGTGTTTCAAATGTGTGTATATATATATAAAGTTAGCTTTTTTCTCTTCTCATGATAACACCTAAGCATCCACCTAAGCAAAATTTTTAATTTTACACTAAATTAAATTTGAAATACGTATTTAATGCATATTTATGTTACTTTTAATTAATATAAAGTTTATCTAAATAAAAAAATAAATTATATAAAATAAATGAAATGTTAAAATAAGAAAAACAATATTATAATTTTTTATTAATGGTAATAATAAAATTCAACTTTTATTTTAAACTAATCAAGTTTAAATGGAAGTAAATTTAAAATTCATGGTAGAATAAAACAACATTTATGTAATTGTATATATACAATTTTAAACATGAAAATCAAATTAAAAGTGAAATATTAGTTTATAACATGATCAGAAAGAAAAAAAAAATAAATTTGATATTTCATAAATTGAATCAAATGCTTTTAATCCAAATTTGAGTATTGAAAGATAGTAATTAAAGAGAAAATAGTTATAATATGTTTTGAAAATCAATGTAGTCTAATATATGTTATATGTGAGCCAATAAAAAGTGAAAATAAAGTAGATGTCGAGAGGCAATGAGTGCAAAGTGGATAATGACGAAATGTAGTCAAACATGTTTAAAATTTTTTACTAAAACTTGAAAAGATTATTACGCACATGAATAAACTAAACTCTTTGAAAATTCATTCATTCATTCACCCTGACAGTTTTTTAACATCCAAACTTTGATACTATGTAAATACCAACCTAAACTCACAAAAAAAAAATCAAATTGTCAATCTCAATTATATGAAATTAGCCGAGTTTAACATCTCTCGAAACAACGACCATTTAACGGTGATGAGTCAAATGACAGGGTGGCAATGACAAGGCGTGAGGGGTGAGTAAAACAACTCGTCTTGTGAATCTTGCACCCAACAAAGCGACGTCTTTTTAAAGGACTATTATTAAGGAGAAAATAGTTTTGATATGTCTTCAAAATCAATTCACACTCCAATATATCTATTATATGAAAGTCAATAGTTTATGAAAACTAAATCCGATCGGGTATTACCCACTATCCATACCCGAACCGAACTGCCTACTTTGGGTCGGGTTCGGGTTCGGATTTCGGATACGGTTAATATGCCCAGGCCTAATTATATCTATGTCAGTCTATAATGTTGCTTTTATACAAGATGAACTAATTAAATGCATACATATGGTGAGCTATTTAATTTGATAATTTATGAGAATTTGTGAGGGTTACGGGAATTGAAGACTTCTGAAATATAAGGTTGTACCACCTATTATTGAGCCTAATTTACAGTTAACCAAACAACAATAAACATTTCAAATACTAAACTAATATAAACCTAAAAACAACTCATATGCAAAACAAAATATCAAAAGATGATAGCAATAAAAACCCAACAAAAGAAACTTTGCAAAAGAAAAAATAAAAAAAATATATATAAACTTGTCGCGCGTAACGCGGATCAACAACTAGTATATATATAATCGATGCTTAGATACATACATATAAGGGAGTAGTTACTTTACATGGGCTCGGATACTGAATATTACAGATATGTGGTGGTGGTGGTTCTAGTAGGAGTCACGTTGGAGTAGGTTCAAAATACTAGACTTTCATTAGACACCACCACACTAAACCGCATGAGTAAGTTGGGTGCAACTGCAATAATCTCTTTTCTACTCTCTCTCTCTCCCTCTCTCTTTAGGAGGTGCCCTTGTTGTTACTTTTGCCAACTATAAGCTTAAGATGTGCGTTTGTTGAGTTATGTGTTTCCCGATGAACTCTAATGCGTAGACTACTATCCTTTAACGCTGATGCATAAACCTTTTCTTCAGACGCTCTCTAGAGAAGTTGATGCTTGCAAAAGTTGTTAACATGGTATTCTTTTGAAATGTGTTGAATTGAAATTGCAATCCCGCTAAGAGACCTTGGTAGTCTTTATATGTGTTGACATTATAAATCAACTGAAAGAACTGTTACATAATAAAGTCACATATCAAATATATTGCTTAATTTGAGAACAATTTTACAAATAAAACACCATTAAAGGTACAAACACAAGAAAACAAACAAACAAACGAATAGGGTTATTATACCATATGACCTTTAATACTGGTATTAGTGTTGCGAATGATTTAACGAATTCAATGAAATTAAACTCCATAGCCCTCCACAAGACTAATGATCCGTGGCTCTACAAAGCCAAAACTATATATAAATCCATGTAACTAACGAAACCTTTAAGCAAGTGCACTACTCGTGTGTTGGTAAGTAAGTAACAACGAACCTCTTCTTCTTCTTTCTAATTCGCCACATCAGCTTCTTTCTTGTTCTCTTTGCTGTACTCTTCCATCTCATTAAGCCAGAGATCCGCAAACTCGCAATCTTTCCAAGCATCAAACCAAGGTCCTCCTCGAGTATAATGAACCGCTTTAGGCTGCGTGGTTGGATCTTTCTCGACAACCCTGTTGTGACCTTCAAGGAAGTTCCACACAAATGGAATAGATCCAATCTCTTCATCCTCAAGCCACTGGAACCTATGAAGAAACGCACCAGTCTGAGTATTAACAATCTCAGGGTTCAAAGTCTTGTTCTTAGGATGTCCACAATTGTAAAGCACCATAGAAGACCAGTTCTTCCTCGGGTACACGGTTTGAACCGCACCATCCATCTTAGTAGTCTCCTTAGGAGTATAATCATGCTGAACACACATGATGGCGTACTTGTCATCGATCAAATCAGTGAGTTCCTTGATGTCAGCAAGGTAGAGGAAATCGCAATCGACAAACATAGCCCAACCATCGTAATCTGACAAGTGAGGAGTCAAGAAACGAGAGAAAGAGAACTCAGTGCTCTCTAACTGACCTCTTTCTCTCCAATACAAACCTTTCTTTCTAAGATCTGATTGAACAATTGGTATGATCTCTACAGGAATTGAAGATCTTTTGGTGATTGAATGACGACAGACTTGGTAAGCAAGATCTTCTCGTGGATCGTAACCAACAAAGATCCTGAAAGGTTTCTTCTCAGAAAAGCCATTGTTGCAGGTTTCAGATTTGACATCTCCGTTTGTAATTGTCATCGTTGTTGCAGAGATATTTCAACACTCACTCGGATCTGTCACTGCAAAATAGTTTAGATCTCTAATCATTTTCATTGCTATAAACTTTTTTATTTGTTTTCTCAAAAATCATAGAATCGTGATGATAGAAGCAGACATGGATTCGAGTAAAGCAGATATAACCACAACAACATTTTCCAGGAAAATTGAGAGAGTAAAAGATCTATATCATCACATTATGCTAAGAAATTATGAGAAAACCACAGAATCTTTTGATAAAGCAAGATCTATATAATCAGATTGTGCTAAGAAATTTTGAGAAAACCGCAGAATCGTGTGATGAAGCAAGATCTATATCATCACATTATGCTAAGAAATTTAGAGATATTCGCAGAATCGTTATGAAACAAGATCATATCAAAATCCAGCAGATCAATTCAATACTAGAAACACAAATTGAAGCATCTTCAGATGAATGCAGCAGCCATTAGATTACAGGAAATTGAGAAATCACAATTCGCTAAGCAATTTTGAGAAAAAAAAATCCAAGAATCGTGATGTAAGAAGCAGCCATGGATTCGAGTAAAACAGATAAATCTACGAAGAAGCAAGATCTATATCATCACATTATGCTAAGAAAGTTTTGAGAAATTCGAAGAATCGTGATGAAGTAAGCAAGATCATATCAAAATGTAGCAGATCAAGTGATACCTAGAAACAAAAATGAAGCAACTTCTAATGAATGTAGCAGCCATGGAAATTGAGAAATCACAATACGCTAAAGCAATTTTGAGAAAAAATCACAGAATCGTGATGAAGCAAGAACTATATCATCTAAAAAAATTTGAGAAAAAATTGGAGATGAAACAAGATCATATCAAAATGCAGCAGATCGATTGGTATCTAGAAACAAAAACTGAGAAATCACAAGCAATTTCGAGTAAAGCGGAGAGAGGAATCGAGGAAGAACAGAGCGTACCTTGGGGATGATGATGGATCTTGGGAGATGAAAAAAAAAGCTTGGAGCACCGACAGAAATGGAGATTTGTTTTGTGGACTAAAATGTGGAAAAAGAAGAGAGAAAGATTGGAGCGAGAAAAAAGGAGAGGAGAGGAGAGTGATGAAGATGATTCATTGATTTTAGAAATTATTATTAATAAATAAATAAAAAGAGAGGTTCTGAGTTGACTCGCGTGTTGACTCAGCGTCGGCGTGAGTTTTATGCGTTGCTGGTTTCCTTTCCCATGTGCTCGTGCCCCTACACGCTTTTTTTTTTCTTTTTCACTCTAATTTTAGTTTTGCTTTTTTTTTTTTTTTAACGAATTTTTTTACTAAAGGTGAATTAGCTCAATATTCATTTTCAAAAAAACTACAGTAAAACTTTTATAAATTAATACTTCATAAATTAATAAATTTCTCGGGTTCCAATTTGAAAACATTGTAATTTTAGATACATTTCGATAAAATAATAAAATAATGATATTTTTTGAAACTTTTTTTGTAAATATATGGTCCCAATAATACTATAAATTAATAATTATATAAAATTATTGATAGATATCTATTATAAAATTTAGTAAAATACGAGTATTGTATTTTTTTACTCTCAAATTTACGTTAAATTTTGTTAGGATTCAATTCTAATAGATTTTATGTATCAAAATTTTATAGTGTTTCATTCATTTATGATTATTGTTTTTTTGTTGTAACTGATTCTAACAAAAAAAATTGATTATAATGATTAAATCTTATTTTTATGTATATTTTAAAATTTTTAATCAAATTAATAAAATATCTCTATAAATTAATAATTAATAATTTATAGACTTTTTTGGTTCCAAAATTATTAATTTATAGAGATTTTACTGTATAAAGAATATAGCACTATAACATGAGAAATAAAAAGAATAACCATCTTATTATGTAAAATGACCATATAGGATAAGCGTGAAAGACACAGTTTACAAACTATCCTCAGACCGGCTGACCCGTTACTGATCTCTACCATGGTCAAGCTTCCGATAACGGACTCTACGCCAGTCTGTTCCCATTCCAAACAATCTGCTTACCCATATCTAACACCTCACTTCTAGCTCTAGCGATCATTTAACATCTGGTCTGATGGAAGCAAGGATTGTGCCGGTTACCAGAGGCTGATAGTTCAAATCAATCTCCATAACCGTAACTCACGAGAGCCTAGAAGATCACAAAGGATCCTTGGTTAACCATCGCGACTAAGCAATACCACTAATATTTCCCACCAATTTCCCTTCAAACCAAAACTTCAATTGGGTGGTTGGTTCCCGAGAAACTCCACCACTAACAAACGTAGCTAAATCTATAATTTCTCCTACCATCAAAAAAAGAAGCCACAGTCGCATCCAATGGGAGTCCGATTGGAGAACAAACCACACCTCTGTTGCCGAAGAAGAGACTCATCCACCACTATCTTCCCCTTGTAAATCCAAGATCTACACTAAGATCCTCCCAACATTACCTATCAGACGAACCAAATCCTTCACGCAAAATAACGCCTTAGAAGTAATTAGGAGGGTCACAGATCCGGCGAAAAACAATTCACAAAAACACCGATTTAGTGACTACTAATAGCGACTACATAATTAATCCTCCCATTTTCGCGATTAATCGAACATTAGTAGCTATATTACAACCAAAAACAACAGTCTATATATTAGTCATAAAAGGCTAGTAATTTATGACTATACTACATACATGAAAATATAATCTCTAAATAGTCGTCATGATATAGTCACTAAATATTATTTTGACCAATTAAATATTATTATGCACCACTTATTATATAAAACGTACTTGTCCTACAAATATATTTGTTTTGCATGTACTACAGTTGAACTGTGTCGCATAATAAAACCGCTTTTCATACAACCAAATAAATTGTCACCACTCAGACTCTTAAAATTTGAAGATATGTGGTATATCATGACATGCACATAGTGCACTGTTGATAACTCCATATTTTATCCAATTTAGGCATACTTTTACTGCATGTTTTTCATAGTTTGAATTTTTTGCATATGCATTATAGTCTCTTTTCCTTCATTTTACACTCTTAGATTGTTTTTGTATTAGCATTGCATATTTTGAGAATTTCGAGCATTATTAGGTGTTTTGGAGTTCTAAAAGAGAAGGAATGTGTTATTTTCATTTATGGGACTAAACAAGAGAGTTGGAAGCATCAAGAATGAAAAAAGAAGGTACTCGACCAACCAACTCGACCGCGTCAAACAATCATCCGATCGGATGCAGTATACGTCTCTCAAAGATCGACTCTAATGAAGATCTTGAGTTGGGTTTTAGCTTCCGAGGTCTTCATGAAAGTTGTTGTAAATTGAGTTAGCTTTCTGTTTCCGGTGATTTGCAGCCAATCCGAGATACGGTTCAAGAGTTATCACTGTTTTAGTAAAGGTATATACATCTAAATCGAAGACTGGACGCCCAGAACATCTCACCTGACCAAATGTAGCTGACCCAACCAACGCACTATCTGACCCGATCTGATGGAGTGAATGACCAGATTTTCAACTAAGGTATTGCACCCGACCGAGCATTGGATGGACCCGAATGCGTCCAACATGCACCCGACCGAGCTCACCTCATACCGACTTTGTAATTTGTATTTTTCTGTTTTAGGGCTACCAGTACTTAGTATAAATAGAGATCTTGGGTCATTAAGAGAAAAAATCGAGTTTCATTAGGGTTTTTCTCTGTAGCCACCAAACATTTCCAGAAATTTTTAATCTTAATATATATTGATCTATTGGGTTTTTAGTTTTGTTTCTTTATATTATCTTGCTCCTTAGATCATTATCGATCTAGTTATGCATGATTTAGCAATTTTTGGGTTTATGTTCTTATGATGAATTCCAGATTTGAGTAGTTTTCTGGGTTAAGAGGATGGGTTAGGTGATGAGGAATCTTAGTTTCTAGGGATGCTTAAGTATAGATTCAGGTAGATGCCTTCTAGATTAGTAGATTTATTTGTTAGTCTTTGCATTAACCATGTGGGATTAGATCTTAGACATTCCAGCACCCAAAAAGTGTTCAATGGAATGTCTGATCCACTAATGCCAGAGATCTATTTACTTACCCAAGAGATTGGCTGTTAAGGAGTAGATTGACATTAATGAGCTTGTTCTTTATGCCTATCTACTGCATGTTTCATCAATGAAAGTTGAGATTAGGAAGTGCTTTAGATTTGATAATCTTTGCCAAGAGATTGGACTGATTAGGTTAAGTGGTTCATTGTCTAGGATTAGATCTATTTGAGCATGTTAAGCATCCCCAAGAGATTAAGAGGATTCATCACCCCATTAGCCCATCCTTAAGACCTTTGTTTATCTGATTGTTTACCTGCTTTCATTTCTGCTTTTAATACTGCTTCTTTAGTTCTTGCATGTTGTAGTTTCTCCTAACTAATTTCCTTAGATCTTTAGCTTATCTTTAATATTGTACTTAAATCTTTTAGTTTATTATTCTATAGTTTACTTTTATGCATTTGAGTTGATGATCCCAAACTTTCAACTGCTTAGCTTGTCATGATAGTTCTGTTATATCTTGCTTGTTTACAACACACCCATTTGGATCGATTAAGCCCTTTGTACTACATTGCACTGGGGTAATTGAACTCCAAAAGACCAAAAGCTCTGTTTCAGCTGTGCAAGTTACGATGATGGAAGGTCACATATTTGATTAAAATATTAATGTATTATAAATTATGAAATAAATTGTATCGGTATAAATTTCAGATGAATATATTACAATTCCCTCTATATATAAACACAAATTATATTCATCTCTCTAACTCGTTTGTTCTCTCACCCTCTTTCAAAGATTATTTACTCTCCTAAATTAATTCTCTAGCAAAAAAAAGAAAGGTTTCTAAAGTTCCCCTATCTAGCATATATACCTTTATTATTATTTCTCCTATATAGCTTATGATAGATGTTATTGCGATAGACCTTGAAAGCGTTTCTTGAAGCCAAGGAAGGAATCTCAGTTTGAAGAAGAACATATCTCCTTTGGTGGAAAGTGTTGGGAATGTCCTGAAATCATTTGTACTTACTCTAGTTGAAGTTGTAAGGTTTGAATGTTGAATAATAATAGATGGTTATAATGTTTTGCTAGAAGCCTCTTATGATCAATGACTTTAGAAGTTCATTACTAATATTATTCAATCCTAGAGAGTCGCACACCTAAGCAAACTAGAACAATAATATGTATAATATATTAAATATGTCATATATGATATGCGATATATTTATATTTGGGCACTTAAATATATGTCATATAAGATAAGATATATCAATTGAATATGAAAAATAGAGAAGAAAAGGGGACATTGTTTAAACCTAAAATCTCTCTCTTCTTCTAAAGCGCCGTTTTAAAAATTTTTCTGATATGAGGCTGGAGATTGGTGGCTATCTTAGCACCACCTCTGGCCTCTTCCATATTTGCTTTAGTTTTCATTTCTTGTATTCCTTTTCTTTTATCTTGGCAGTTCCTAACTCCTTCTAAGATTGCTGTTGTGGACTGACGTTTCATGTCCGGCGTGTTTTGAAGATTCGTGACAGCGCTTGGAGAGCAGATCTACCTCCGACGGCTCTGAATTTGATAGATCTGGTGGTTGTGTGGTCTAAGTTACGGTTCAACCGGCTTCACTCGCTAAAGGATTTAGGTCATCTTTCAGCTCACTTTTTTATCCCTCCTGCTAGTCCCGTCTCTCGCCATCGGAAGCTTCCTCTTGGTTTTTTCTGTAGGTTGTAGCAGCTGGTTTCGTTTCTTGGTTCTGTCATTCTCCGGTTGGGTTAGTGTATTATGCTAAGATTTTATGTTGTATTTTCAAGCCTTAGATTCAGCTGTTGGGTTGGCTTGTTTGTCTCCTAGCTTTGCCTATTTCTCTGTCCTCCTTCTGGTTTATTGGTGTGGTGATTTGGCGATAGGTTTCGTTCTGTGGGTTCTTCATTCGGATGGTAACCTCCTATAATGGCATCTACTAGCTCCTCCTTCGGATCTTTCTTGGTTTCAGGGCTGTAATCTGGACGTTGTGGTGGGTTCGATCTCTTGTCCTTCTCTTTGCGTGGCGTAACCAGTCCTTAGTCTGTAGATGGCTTTGGCTGGGTCTACGAAGGTCCGTGTGTAAGGATAGGTGGTCCTCTTTGGCGTTTCCCCTCCCGATTCTCAAGGCTTCTCCTTGATCCTCCGCCATCTCGTTTCCATTGGTACTAGATTGGACAGGTTGGTTAGGTTCCGTGTTCTGTTCTACTTGTTGTGCCGTCTTCGTTTCTGCTGTGGAGGTGGTTGTGTGAGCTCGTTTTACTTCTCTCTTCGGGCTTTAAGTATGTCTGATGACATTTGATCTTTGGGTTCTATCGAGGCTCCTGTCAGTAACCTCCTTCACCGCCAAACTGTTTCTATGGAAGTGTTAGTCGGCCTCTTGTAAACGAAGAGGACTTATGGTTGTTGCGTTGGAGCTTTTTAGCTGTTATTCTCTTGGCTTTTCTTGTAAGGCTTTTCTTTGTAGTTTTGGCCTCTAAGATATTAGTCTCTGGGGGTTTTATATTCGCCAGCAAATGTCTCTGGGAGTTTTCATATACTCGCCAGCTTAGTGTAATTCAATCGTATGTTATCAATGAAATATCAACTTTCAGTGAAAAAAAAAAGATAATATTTATATGAGTGCACGTGAATACAAAAGAAAAGTAGTTGGGCTTTAGCCCATTATTAACTATTGAGTAATAAAGATATGTAGTCACGTTAATAGCTCTCTAGCTTTTGTAGCCAAAACATTGACACTTTTGAGATTTGATTTCTATGGTACTAGCATCCCGGTCAATCTAGTTTGTGTGTGGATACTAGTAAAAGCACAATATTTGGAGTGTTTTACGATCTTAATTTATTTTAGTTTATCTTTCTACTGCGAACTACCCAGATATATTCATAATCTAATGACATAGGTTTTGATTTAATATTTATATGAATCCTAACTATTGAATTTGTGATTAGTTTTATAAATCATTATAAACCGGTACAAAATTCAAACAGTGGTATCAGAGCCTACATGTATAATTTTGAATTAAACCTAATTAATTGTTCATATTTGATATGCAAAATAACTATGTTTTTATACTAGATCCGATTGTTATAGTTGATGGACATATAGTTGTTCATATTTGATATGCAAAATAACTATGTTTTTATACTAGATCCGATTGTTATAGTTGATGGATTCCATGTCGCAAAAAAAAGTTTGGACTTTGGTTGATTTACGTGATGGTGTAAAAGCCATTGAGTGTAAATGGAGTTTCAAGAAGAAAATTGACATGGATGGTAATATATGGATATACAAAGCTAGACTGGTAGCTAAAGGTTACAAACAAATTCATGTATTGACTATGATGAAACCTATTTTCAAGTCGCAATATTTAAATCTATTCGGATTCTCCTAGAAATTGCCGCTTATTATGATTATGGGATTTGGCAAATGGATGTGAAAACAGCTATCCTTAATGGAAATCTCGAAGAGGATGTGTCCATGACACAACCTGAAGGTTTCACACATCCTGAAAATGCTGGGAAAGTATGCAAACCTTAACGCTCCATTTATGGATTGAAGCAAGCATCTTGGAATCTTCGTTCTAACGAGGCAATCAAAGAGTTTGTATTCATTAGAAATGAAGAAGAGACTTCAAGAAAACATGCATTTAACGACTACAGACTAATTGGACTAAGTCAAGATATGGGAGAAGCCGCTTATATTCTTGGAATAAGGATCTATATATAGAGATAGACAAAACATGCATTTAACGACTACAGCTAGCGACTAAACAATTAGTCGCTAAACTTAGCGACTATATACCTACTATCTAACGACAATATTATGACTAAACAGATACAATCGTAATATAGTTGTTAAATAGCGACTAATAACAACAGACAAAAATCAAGGAAAAACATTAGTCGTATGATAGTCGCTATGTACTGACAATATTTACGACTACATGTTTTAGTCGTAAATTTAGCGACTATTTTACGACTCACCCGACAGGTCGTATACTTAGTTGGTAAATAGTTGTTATATCGGCGTCGTCGGTGGTAATTAAAAACGTATTTTTCGTTTGGGGTATGTGTACCGAACTGAGGTGACTATATACTTAGTCGCTAAATTAGTCATATAATGGTCTCTAAGTAGTCACCTATATTGCCTATATAACCAAACTCCACTCACTTCTCCTCTTCACTGATTCACACAACAATCAAAGAGAAAAAAAACGAGAGTAGGAAGAAAAAACGTGGGTAAAAAAAATAGTTGTATTTTTAATATTCTTGTAATGTTGGGTAATTACAATTACGGTGGTAATGGTGGTAATTATCGGGAGTGGATGTACAAGAGATTCTATGAAGTTACGGGGAATTTCTTAGCAGAATATGAAGCGGGGGTGGAGCAATTCTTGACATTTTCTAATAGCGAGCCTATAGTACAAAGTAACAGGGGTAAGTTTTTATGTCCTTCTAGTGGTTGCAAGAATGATAAATTTATCTCGGGTAGAAGGGTTATGAGTCATATGTTTGGTATAAGCATGGAGAAGAAATAAATATGGATATAGGAACGAGTCATACTGATTGGATGTATATAAGTGAGAGTCATGAAGAAGTGGATAATGTAGTAGAAGATCCATATGTGGATATAGTGAATGATGCATTTCGTTATAAAGTGGGTAATTTTGATGATAACTATCATCATGATGGTATTTATCAGAATGTTAAAGAACCAGTATGTAACCATTCAAAGAAGTTTTATGACTTGTTAGAAGGTGCAAAAATCCATTATATGATGGTTGTCGTGAAGGTCACTCAAAGTGATGTGGTATCTTCCTATTGCTGACAGGTTGAAGAGAATGTATCAGAGCCACAAGACTGCAGCTTCAATGAGGTGGCATGCGGAGCACCAGTCAAAGGAGGGAGAGTTGAATCATCCTTCAGCTGCGACAGAGTGGAGAAAATTCCAAGATCTAAATCCTCGATTTGCTGAAGAATCCCGTAACGTTTATCTTGGATTATGTACTAATGGGTTCAATTCATGCGTCATGTCTCGTAATCATTCGTTGTGGCATGTGATCTTGACTCCGTATAATTTACCCCATGTATGTGCATAAAAGAAGAGTATTTGTTTCTTACAATTTTGAATTCTGGGCCACATCATCTGCGAGCTAGTCTCGATATCTTCCTTCGGCCTCTTATTGAGGAGTTAAAAGAGTTGTGGTCTACTGGAGTTGATGCGTACGATGTGTCTTTGAATCAAAATTTTAATCTAAGGCTGCGTTGATGTGGACGATAAGCGACTTTCTGGCATATAGCATGTTATCAGGATGGACCACACACGGTAAATTATCTTGTCCAATTTGTATGGAAAGTACCAAGTCTTTTTATCTACCTAATGGAAGGAAGACGTCTTGGTTTGATTGCCACCAAATATTTCATCCTCATGGTCATCCATTAAGAAGGAACAAAAAGACTTCGTTAAAGGAAGAGACGGTTCTAACGAGTATCCACCTCCGTCTTTGACCGATGAGAAATTTTTTTACGACCGGTTGGATGGTGTAAATCCACCAAGAACCAAGGATGTCGGTGATAACGGTCATAAAAAGAAGATGCATGGCTATGGGAAGTAACATAACTGGCACAAGGAAAGCTTATTATGGGAGTTGTCTTACTGGAAGGATTTGAATCTTTGACATAATATTGATGTCATGCATACGGAGAAGAACTTTTTGGACAACATCATGAATACTCTTATGAGTGTGAAAGGTAAATCAATAGACAACATCATTTCAAGATTGGATATTGCATAATTCTGTTCTCGGCCACACCTGCATCTTGGTAATAATGGTGAAGCTCCATTCCCAGTTTATACATTGACAAAAGAAGCGTAAATAAGCTTATTGGAGTGTGTGAAACATGCAGTTAAATTTCTAGATGGTTATTCGTCAGACTTGGCAAGTTGTGTTAATATGAAAAATGGCAAGTTTCCAGGCATAAAGAGTCATGATTTTCATGTTTTTATGGAGCGACTACTTTCAATTATATTTGATGAACTCCTAGATCGAAACGTTCACCTTGCATTATCAGGTATTACTAACTTTAACTTCTAAATGGATATATTGATTTTGCAGGGGTTGGAGCATTTTTCAGGGACTTATGCTCAAGAACTTTGCAGAAAAGTCGCCTTCAAATTTTAAAACAAAACATTGTTTTGATCCTATGCAGTTTAGAAAAGATCTTCCCACCTTCATTTTTTGATGTCATGGAGCACTTACCTATACATCTTTCCTACGAAACCGAATTGGGAGGCCTAGTTCATTATAGGTAGATGTATCATTTTGAAAGGTTTTTCAAAAAGTTGAAAGGAAAAGCAAAGAACAAACGATATGCAGCAGGATCGATTGTTGAGTCATATATCATTGATGAGATTGCTTATTTCTCCGAGCATTACTTTGCTGATCATATACAAACAAAATCAAGGTACTACTAAATTTATGCATATATATGAATTGCATACATGCATGTATAGTAGTCTATTTTTTAATTCACTTATTTTGATCATGTTAACAAGATTTGATGAAGGTAAAGTCCCTATTTATCATTTCCCTGGAGAACCTAATATATTTACTCACTTCGGTCATCCAAGTGGAGAAATGCATGAAGTATAGCTTTCAGAGAAAGACTACCAATGCGCACATGTATATGTCTTATGAAATTGTGACTACTTTCAACCAATTGAGAGGTATATAGAAACCACCAACTTACATTTTAATTTGACCTCTTCTACAACCAATGTTGCTTTATGTGTATTATGTTCTAGGATTGTCTTTCTACAAAATATCCAGGATTGACTGAGAAAGAACTATCCAATAAAATAGCAGAAGAATATCCGCCAGGGGCGGAGACACATACAAGGAAGTGGGGTCAGCTGACCCCACCAAAAAAAAAAAAAATTATTTATATATAATAATAAGACCCAATTAAAATATATTTTTGAACCCACTAAAAATAATAAATGGGCTTATATGTGGTATGTGGACTCATTATTTGGTTTAAAAAAGTCCACTAGGGTTTACATTATAATAAAAAACAATTGTTTAAAATAAAAGAAATAAACCTCCTTCTCCCCTAGATGGCTACGTGATAAAACTCTAAAACAGTTGAGGAAACCTTTGCAACATCAATTGTGAATTGAACTTGAGGTATGTTTTTTTAAATTTGATCTATTTAAATTTTAGATTTTAATTTAGCTTCAATCATGTTATAACTTTTGAAATTTCGATGGTTTTTTTTTTCAATTCTAATTTTGATACTTTGTTTTCCTTTATGTTATTATGATAATTCATGATCTTTGTTTGATTGATTTTCAAACAAGGTCTGGTTTTAAATTTTACTAACTGGTTTTAGTTTTCCAGGTTACTAATGAAACGAAAATCTCCATCACCGGCTGATATCGATTTGGATGATTTGCCTCATGATCCCGGTGAGAGAAAATCAATTTTAGAATATCATCCTAATCAAAGAGACGAGGTAAGGCGTAAGTATTGGATTAGAGGACCTTGTCAACCTCGTGGTCATACTTTTGAGCAACGACTTGTAGGGAATACTGGGAATACACTAAGGCGGTTTAATCCTAATTGGTTTGATCAGTTTGGTGATTGGTTGGAGTACAATGTGAAGACAGAAAAGGCATATTGTTTGTGATGTTATTTGTTTGGAGATATAAACAAAGCAAGAGGTGGAAAAAGTGGATTTGTGACTGATGGATTCAATTGTTAGAACAAGTCGGAATGATTGTCTGGTCAAGTAGGTAAAAGTATAAATAGCTTTCATAAACATAGCTAAGAAGAAGTGTGAAGATTTGGTGAGACAGGGTCAATCAATTAAACATGCTCTACACAAACAAACCAATGTTATGAAGGATGAGTATCGTGTTCGATTAAATGCTTCGATCGATGCTTCTCAATACTTATTGAGACAAGGATTGTCGTTCCGTGGACATGATGAGACAATAGATTCTAGTAACAGATGAAATTTTTTGGAGTTGGTGAAGAATACCGCTGAGCAAAATGAGGTTGTGAATAAGGTTGTGTTGAAGAATGCTCATGGAAATAACCAAATGGTGACTCATCCAATTCAAAAAGACATTGTTAATTGCTTTTCAGAAGAAGTAGTTCACTCTATACTTCAAGATATTGGCGATGATGTATTTGCTCTGTTGGTAGATGAGTCTGCTGACTCTTCCAAGAAAGAGCAAATGGCTATAGTTTTTCGTTTTGTTGATAAACATGGTATAGTGAAAGAGAGATTTGTTGGTCTAATCCATGTGAAGGAGACATGTTCTTTATCTTTGAAATCTGGTATTGACTCATTGTTTGCTAAATATAGCTTGAGTATGAGAAAGCTGAGAGGACAAGGCTATGATGGGGCAGCAAATATGAGAGGTGAGCTTAATGGGTTGAGAACATTGATTTCAAGAGAAAGTAGCTCAGCATACTATATACACTGTTTTGCTCATCAACTTCAATTAGTCGTTGTTGCGGTTGCCAAGAAACATTGTGAAGTTGGGGATTTCTTCGATAAGGTTTTTGTGTTAGTGAACGTGGTTATAGCTTCTTGCAAAAGAAAGGATATAATGCGGGAAATTCAGCGGGATGAAATTGAGAAAGGAATAAGTAGTGGTGAAATTAAGACTGGAAAAGGGTTGAATAAAGAGTCTCCACTTCAAAGACCATGAACTACACGTTGGGGATCTCACTATAACACATTGTTGAGGTTAGTTGACTTGTTTTCTTCAACGATTAAGGTGCTTGAGTATGTTGAGGATGAAGGTATAGACAATGCCCAAAGAAGTCAAGCAAATGGTCTTCTCAAATACGTTCATACTTTTGATTGTGTATTCTATCTACACTTGATGTTGCTTCTTCTAGGACTGACAGAGAATTTGTCAATGGCGTTACAAAGAAAATATCAAGACATCATAAATGCTATCTCATTAGTTGAATCTACAAAGCGAGAACTACAAAAGTTAAGAGATAGTGGATGGGATTCTTTTGTGGAGAAGGTTTTAAATTTTTGTGAGAAACACAACACTGAGATTCTCAACATGGATGAAGACTTCATTGATCCAAGGAAGCCACGCAAAAAGACGGGCATAACCAATTTACATCACTACCAAGTAATTTGTTTTTATATTGTCTTAGATATGCAACTTCAAGAGTTTAACGATCGGTTTAACGAGGTAAACTCTGAATTACTTGTTTGCACAACAGCTTTGAATCCTATTGGTTCATTCCATAAGTTTGATAAAAGGAAGTTATTGAGATTGGCTGAATTTTATCCTGAAGATTTTAGTCGAATGGAGTGCATATCTCTTGAACAGCAACTTGATATTTATATTGATAATGTGCGAAGTGATGAAATATTTGCTAAGTTGAGAAATCTTGGAGATCTTGCACGAGTGATGGTAGAAACCAGGAAACAACTTTTCATCCTTTGGTTTATAGGCTTTTAAAGTTAGCTTTGACTTTGCCTGTTGCAACCGCAACTGTCGAGAGATGCTTTTCAGGAATGAAGATTGTGAAGACCGTGTTACGCAATCGCATTGGTGATCAATTTTTAAGTGATTGTCTCGTTTGTTATATCAAAGAAAAATATTAGAAGGTGTAACCAATGAAACCGTGGTGAAAAGGTTTCAAGTTATGGCTGAACGTAGAATACATTTGTAATTTTTTTTTAGTATGAACTTCGTTTTTTTTTTTAAGTATGATTTTTGCACCCACTAAACAATAGTTCTGGCTTCGCCACTGATAGCCGCAGTACCTTTCTTTCATCACTAGTCATTTAGCTAACGCGCCAGCCACTGAACGTCTCACAACATCTCTTCGTCAAGAGAAGCCAACTTCAAATCCATCTCCATCTAATTCAATGTCACTATTCAGATTATGTGTATGTTTGTATTTCTTTAAACTTTAAACTATGTGTAAGATACTTGAATGTTGAATAGATTTAGTTGGGTTTCGATTTTCTTCTCAATGTATTGGTTTTTGGTTTTGGTTTTACTTTTCAGATCAATTTGGTTAAATCAATTTAGGAAATAAACTTCTTTTTTTTTTGTATATACTTTTAGTCAGCAAATAGTAATCTAATTACGTCGCGATAAAGTCACCAATTTACGGATTATTTAGTGACTATTATATTGTCCTCCCAAGTTTAGTCGCTGCTAAGTCCCCCAATGTAGTTGTCAAATAGTCGTTAAAATAGTACGACTAAACATTGACTAATAGAAGATGACCATTTATGCGGTTTGTGGTTAATCGTAAACTAGTCGCTTATTAGTCATGTATATTTACGACTAAGTAACGAAAATGTTACGACTATAGCATTCTTAGGCAATATAGTCGTAAATTTAATCGTTAGTTGGCGACTAAATTTACGACTACAAGATTTAGTGACTGTCAAATTACAACTACAAGTTTAGTCGTCAATTAGTCGTAATCCATCCTTTAGTTACTAAAACTGTAGTCGCTAAATAGTTAGCCGGTATGACTTGAAGGTTGTGACCTGAGAGCGGGGGGAGTGGTTAACTTCCTGGATACCGTAGTCTAAGGCAGATACCTGAGGATGAGCCGGTATGATTCATGGGTTGCGACCTATGGACGGGGAAAATGGGTGTGTATGAGCAAATAGGGTATGGAACGAGAGTATATGGGTTAGATAGGAGCCTCAGAGGAGTCAGTTGTGGGAGTGCGGATCGTTTGGGACGGTTGCACCGTGTCCTAGACTGATGGACGGTGTTGAAGGATTCGAGGACGAATCCATGTTAGTGGGGGAGAATTGTAACGCCCGTGTTCTGGAAAATATTATGAGACTTGAGTGTGTATAAGAATTAGGGTGGAGTCGTTTTGATTCCGATTGATTTTTTAAACTGGTCGATTTGTTTAATTGAATCAAATGAGGTTTAATTAATGTCGGTTTAGGTAAATCCTGGTTTAATCAGATTAAACCAAAAACCCTACTTTTATAAAGAACGCTTCTTCTCTCTTTTGTTTTGTTTGTTTCTGAGAGTTGAGTTGAGAAAAGGAGAAGGAGAAGTTCACTTGTGAGAAGGAGAGGGTTAGCTTTGCTTTGGTGTTCAAGGCAAGAGAAGCAGATTCGTCACGTCTTGGTGGAATAGAGTTCCGACGTATCAAATCTTATCGAAAGGTAACACAATTTGGTATGTTTGTTCTTAAGGCTTGTACGTTGATTCTCCTTTTTACAGAAGTGAATTCGGATTAATGTTCAGTGAGTTATATGCAGTTTGTGAGACGCTTCTTCTCTGTTGCAAACTGGGATCAGCGAAGTTTGTAAGTGCGATCGTGGTTTCATCATTTCTCTGATCGGCACCAAATTTTGTGGGAAGCTTTGTGACGTCCGGTTCTTGCTTTCCACCGAAGTGATTAAGAAGTTAACGGTTGGTTTATGTTTTAGAGCTTCGTTTCTGCGTCTGTAGTTTTTCTGCTGTTTCTGTCCAATTGATTCTTAGAGATTTTGTTTGTGTGGATTGTTGTAGGGCGTTGTATGGCTGTTGCAGTCACGAGGAGAGTCTTTCCTGGTTGTAATTGTTATTCAAATCACCTTATTAAGGTGAGTGTGTGACCATGAGCTTATCTAAGCGATTGGGATTGAGTAACTTATTTGTGATGATTTGTAGGCGAATTGGAAGTGTTATTGGATGTTTAGCTTGCTGGATGGTTTGTTTATGTTATATATGTGGGTGTTATCTCATTGCTTGTGTGTATAGCTCGTAGATGGGAGGATCGCTCCCACTAAGTATTTATGAAATACTTATGCATCTCTTTTTCTTATATAGGTAAAGGAAAAGTGTGTACCGTGGAATCATGGTGAGGAGAGGAGGATGATCTAGGGGCTCATTGGTTTTCTTGAATTATTGTTGGAATTGTTTGGTTTAATTGATTTAAATTAATTAGGGTCGGTTTAGCTGGTTTGAGTTGATTAGGTTAATCCGGTTTTGATTAGAATCTCACTCGGATTCGACACTCTTAAGTTAAGCAAGGATAGATTTGGCTGGAAAGCCGTGGAGCGGAATTGAAGTTGAATGGTCGAAGGATATCACAAGAAGCTTGCGGAATAGCTTCACGATACCGAACTTAGATCCTTTGGATATACGCACCAAAGATGCTAAGGGTTTTGCTGGATATATACACCAACAAGAAGATCTCCTTAGAGAAACAAAAGGTTTTTGATTAAAAGAAAGGTTCAGTTTCAAAGAGATTACAAGGGCGTTTATAAAGAAGAGAAAGAATAGGCCTTGGAACAAATTACAAGGCTGTTCTCGAAAATACAAAGCAATAAATTTAAAACTTGAAATTTAAAAAATAGATTGACCCTCTTCCTCTTCTTGGTCCTTGCTTCTTAAGTGCATAAAATGCCTTGGGCTTTTGATTCAACAAATGGGCAATGGTGAAGTGAAACAACTGCCTCATTAAAAACCTTGTCAAGAAAACCCAGTGGGACAAAACTTGACAAGGGAAAAAGAGTACAACCATGACACTTTTCCCATTGTTGAATCACTTAGCTTGGATCAAAACCAAAGTGGTTTGACAAGCTTTTCCTTCATACTTGATGTCTTGATCGTGTTGGCTCCGAATCTGATTAAGTAATCCTCTAACAGCTTCATTAAACATTTTAGCTCTTGAACGAGTCATTAGACTAGTTGGTGTGACAAAAGCATCCTCGGCTACAAGCTTATCCTCCTCTCCTAGTTTCTTATCCTCCTCTCCTAGTTGCTTATCCTCCTCTCCAAGGTGCTTCTCTTCAGCTATGAGCTTAGCTTATTCAAGTTCTAGCTCCGGTTCATGCTCCAATTCCTTAGTGCTATCCATGATCATATCAGGTTTGCATGTTAAAAGAAAGAAAAACGGGATAGGTTCTTTCAATTTGGTATCAGAGCCCTTACGGTTCTAGGGCGGGAGTAAATTGGTTATTTTTAATGTGATGTGTGAGTTTCTATGATGAGAAATGATAATGTGGATTGCATGCTGATTGATTTGTGTGTTTAATCAATTGTGTGAGCATGGAGACCTAGATCATCCTCTCGAGTCTTCAATGAGATTCCACGGTAAGTTGTGATGTTTTTTCTTTTCTCTAGTCGTTTGGTTTCCTAGTTTCTGCTCGTGGCAGTGTGGGAGGCTAGACGATGCGAGTGTGGTGCTCAGAGTAGTTGTGTGGTCATGGTGGTTGTAGTCCAGAGCGCGGGTCTTCGGTGGTGTTTTGTTGGAAATGGATTTCCGAGAAGTTCAGTTGGACACTATTATGTAATACCCTGAGTGACGGGATGGTGTGTGAGTTGTCTTGAAGAATGGTCATGGTGGAGATGATATTCCAGGTGGGAATATTATGTGGTAGGTATGACATTGTGATGTTGTACTTGGACTAGATGAGTATTTCTTGGATTTGACTTGTTCGTGTCATGTGAAAGAGAAATATGTGAGAGTTTCTAAAAATAGCATTGCGATGCTATAGGGGAACCACAGGAGGTATATCTGATCTAGAGATATGCTCACGGGCGTTTAGACTTATTTGCTCGGATGTTATGTGATAGCCTTGGATGACGATTCGAGAGTGAGTGTGATACTTCCCGGAAACCGTAGCTTGAAGGCTGGAGGCCTAATAGTGAGCCGGTATGACTTGAAGGTTGCGACTTGAGAGCGGGGGGAGTTGTGAGACTTCCTGGATACCGTAGCTTGAAGGCTGGAGGCCTAATAGTTAGCCGGTATGACTTGAAGATTGACCTGAGAGCGGGGGGGGGGGAGTGGTGAGACTTCCTGGATACCGTAGTCTAAGGCAGAGACCTGAGGATGAGCCGATATGATTCATTGGTTGCGACCTATGGACAGGAGAAGTGGGTGAGTATGAGCAAATAGGGTCTGGAACGTGAGTGTATGTATTAGATAGGAGCCTCAGAGGAGTCAGTTGTGGGAGTGCAGATCGTTTGGGACGGTTGCACGGAGTCCTAGATTGATGGACGGTGTTGTAGGACATGTTAGTGGGGGAGAACAGTAACGCCCGTGTTCTGGAAAATATTATGAGACGTGAGTGTGTATAAGAATTAGGGTGGAGTCGGTTTGATTCCGATTGATTTTCTAAACTCGGCAATTTGTTTAATTGAATCAAAGGAGGTTTAATTAATGTCGGTTTAGGTAAATGCTGGTTTAATCAGATTAAACCAAAAACCCTACTTTTACAAAGAAGCTTCTTCTCTCATTTGTTTTGTTTGTTTCTGAGAGTTGAGTTGAGAAAAGGAGAAGGAGAAGTTCACTTGTGAGAAGGAGAGGGTTATCTTTGCTTTGGTGTTTAAGGCAAGAGAAGCAGATTCGTCACGTCTTGGTAGAATAGAGTTCCGACGTATCAAATATTATCGAAAGGTAACGAAATTTGGTATGTTTGTTCTTAAGGCGTGTACGTTGATTCTCCTTTTTACAGAAGTGAATTCGGATTAATATTCAGTGAGTTATATGCAGTTTGGTGAGACGCTTCTTCTCTGTTGCGAACTGGGATCAACGGAGTTTGTAAGTACGATCGTGGTTTCATCGTTTCTGTGATCGGCACCAAATTTTGTGGGACGCTTCGTGACGTCAAGTTCTTGCTTTCCACCGAAGCGATTAAGAAGCTAACGGTTGGTTTATGTTTTAGGGTTTCATTTCTGCGGCTGTATTTTTCTGCTGTTTCTGTCCAATTGGTTCTTAGAGATTTTGTTTGTGTGGATTGTTGTAGGGCGTTGTATGGCTGTTGCAGTCGCGAGGAGAGTCTTCCCTGGTTGTAATTGTTATTCAAATCACCTTGTTAAGGTGAGTGCGTGACCATGAGTTTATCTAAGCGATTGGGATTGAGTGACTTGTTTGTGATGATTTGTAGGTGAATTGGAAGTGTTATTGCATGTTTAGCTTGCTGGATGGTTTGTTTATGTTATATATGTGGGTGTTATTTCATTGCTTGTGTGTATAGCTCGTAGATGGGAGGATCGCTCTCACTAAGTATCTATGAAATACTTATGCAACTCTTTTTCTGATGTAGGTAAAGGAAAAGAGTAAACCATAGAATCATGGCGAGGAGAGGAGTATGATCTAGCGGCTCGTTGCTTTTCTTGAATTATTGTTGGAATTTTTTGGTTTAATTGATTTAAATTAATTAGGGTCGGTTTAGCTGGTTTGAGTTGATTAGGTTAATCCGGTTTGCATGTTAAAAGAAAAAAAAACGGGATGGATTCTTTCAAATATCATGTCTGATATATATTACTATAACTTATTTTGTATATATAAGCATTTATGATTATTTAACATTTTTATTAATTAACGATAATGATACTATAGATACTTGCAAAATAATCGAGATAACATAGTTATTGTAAATGAAAAGTCAAAAACCGTAAAAAGTAATTAAAAAAACAAAAGTCAAAAACCGTAAAAAGTAATATAAACAAAGTCAAAGTTATCGGGAATTGTCTACGCCTCATCCTGAAAGGGAATTTTGTTTCTGGTGGTGATAAGAACATTCTTGGTATCAAAACTCTTTTACTATCAACGTCAGTAGTTATGAGCTCTGCCTCAATTAAGTGTTCAACCAACTAAGTAATTTGGAGGCGTGTACCATTACACAATCCTTCCTTAGGATCAATATTCCTAAGCAACATAATCGGTGCTCCGATTTTTAACTTTAGATCATGCCTAGGCAAACCAGAAACTTTGACACTGTTGAGAAATTCTTGCGAGTATACCATCTGATCAGCTTCTGTCTCATCAGCAGGTTCTATACTATCTGAACTAAGATAACACTTCTCCTCCCCTATATAAACATCAAGTTATAACGTTAGAATCATCCAAATTGATATACTATGGCTTGGATAGAAAGTGTCAGAGTTTTAGTTAATACCTTCTAATTTGGATAACGTGAAATCATTAATCATATCGACGTCTTTATTTGTTGGTGTGAGCATTGCTCTTTGACGCAAGTAAGATGGTTTTTGAATCCCAACATAATTTTCACCATAAACCGTTTTCACAATTGCTTCTACAGGGTCGTCAACATCAGTTATAAGCAAATCTTCCGGGATTTCAATATCACCTTCCCCTTTGTTGATATCTACCATCTTTCGATCTCCAATGTCGAGGATGCATTTTGAAAATATTTCTATCTCTTTGACTGATGACGGGTCCGTACCTTGCCGTTATTAACAGCATCCAATATATCTTTGTAAACACCAAATTGCTCGTCCGTCAATTTACTATACAGATCAGCGTGCAATGCTGCTTGTTCAGATTTTACATATCTAAGCTCATCATCAATTAAACTATTCCGACGACCTCCATTCAAACCTAGATCAGGACAAGGCATGCGAGTAAAATTTGCAAGAGAGTTACCGCTGTTAGGCAGTATTTCTTCAACATCTAATAAACCTTTATGCTTCAACTCGTCTTCGGTCATTGTATAAGCTAATAAACAAAAAATAGGATTAAGTCACAATATGTTTATGGAAATATATATGTGTGTGTATGCTAAATTTATACAAAAGCATTACCAAGATCTAGACGATCCTTCCTTTCTTTATGTAAAAGATCTTCAGACAGGATAAGCCAAGTTTCATTCCAGACTTTGCATGGCTCAGCAACACTTTCAGACAACAACTTTACTACGAATAATTTGCGTAGATAATTACATGATCCCCATAGGCTAGCTTCCTTGATAGCTTCTATGTATTCTTTATCATCATCAAGCAAACCCATCGCATGACATGCTTCTCGGAATGTAGCATAAACAACATTATTGACCTTTTTAATATCATCGTAGGAATGTGGGCATGTTACCTTATTAAGCATGATCCTTAAATAGTAATATTCACCAGAAGATCGAGGTACATGGGTGATCCTTCCTATAGCAAAACCTCTTTCTCTTACTTTCCACATTCTATCCCTGGGTTTCCAGACGAATCTTGTAGGGAAATCAGCGTATGTTAGTCCTTTCGCTTCCTCTGGAAATTTAATATTCGCTACCATCCATGCTAAAAACATTGAATGACTAACAGACTTGCTATTCAAGATATCTTCGATAGGATCGTCAGGGTTATAAACACATAACTGTTGACTAGGCAAATGGAAGGAAAGTTTGATGACTGATGTCATTCGGTAATGTGTAGGGTAAGCGAGTAACCTCCATGTAGCCAGAGCCGTCTCTAAAAAATTTCAGGCCACAATCAAAAAGTAATAAAAGGTTGGTTGAATAAAAGTATGTGACTCGAACTGGGGTGCAACTCTCATAAATGGCGCCACATGTACCACTGGACTAAAGGAAACTTTTGCAAAAAATGGCCGAATTTTATGTATTATATCGTGGGCCGAAAGCTGATGCTTCACCAGCTTGGCCCATGGGCCGGCTCTGCATGTAGCCTCACATGCAGAGATATACCTGAAATGAGCTAAAGTTAAACAACTTTTATTTATTATTAGTATAGTTTTAAACAAATTAAAAATGTACCTGCAACTAAAGTACTTTGCAATTTCATCGTGTATAATACCATCATCAAACTCTCTTTTACGGCTGCTCCAACATAGTCTGGTCCTTTATGGATATACTTGAAAAGATATTTTATTGACCTTGATTGATTGCACCATTCGACATTGATATGAGCGCAATATCGTATCAATAACTCACGGTTGTATGGAAACACATACCGATTATTACATTTAGATCCTTTTTTCTTGACAAATCTATGATCATTACGCAGTCTGTAAAGATGATAACCATAATCTGTTACCTTGGTAGTCAGATTATATGGTTTAGGGAAAAACTTCGTGCATTTTCCACCCCTCATACATTCGTTGTTTTTGTTGGCATCTCCACAAGGTCCATGAATCATAGATTCGGAAATAACTTCATATAGGTATGGGTCAAGATCTTTAGCTGGTAGTTCAGCGCTGATATACTTGTTAATATCATTACCAGTTGGAATTTTTGAATCGTTATCTAGGAACAAAACCATGTGTGCATGCGGTAAACCTCTTTTTTGAAACACTATAGTGTATAAAGCTGCAAGTACAAAATTTAACATTAGTGTCTTTATTGAAATTAATAAATATAATTAGAAAATACCATTCCCTTTTTTACCTGAAGCAACATGACCGAATGTATCTTCTTTGGTCAATTGCCATACCAAACTATCGAGCTTCATTTTGAAAACTTACACATAATATCTGGCCTGTCTTCTGACTTCAAAGAATGTTTTTGGAGATATCTTGTAATTTCAGGCCTTTTGGGATTGCAAGTAATGGTTATGAACAAGTCTGGATAACCATAATACTTACATGTAGCCATCGCATCTAGATAATGCTGCATCATATATCTAGAACCACCAGTAAACGAAGAAGGAATAAATATTCGCTAACCTTGGTTTTTAAGATTCGGTTTAGCACTTTCAGATATTTGTTTGATCTTCTCATAGTTTTTGCATCGCAAATTCTTCTGGTTGTAATAGATATATCGCAATCTATTTGATTCTATCATAGTATACGCATCCACCAAAAATTGTTGGAAAAGCCTACCTGACATTGGGATAATAGGAGACTCTCCATGCCTCGTTTGTATACGATAAGCAAAAAACTCATGCATAGTGACATTTTTCCTTTTCCTTCCATTAGTATCGACAAAACCAATATCGATTCCTAATCTAAAACCATCTTCACCATAAGGAAACAACAATGGGTATTGCAAAAGCAGGTAAGCTGGATGTAGCTCACTGATTCTATGCAATTTCCCCGACTTGGTCTCGATAACAATATCACACGTAGTATCACCTATGATGAAATCACCAGCTATCAGTGCAGCAACTTCGTCTGTAGACGGTAAATTGTGGGTTCTACCATCACTGTTGCGTTCAGAAGACAACAACAGTCTCACATTTCCCAAACTCGAATTCACATTTACCCTCTCTTTTGCCGTTCTAAAAGCTTTGACATGAGGATTATGCGCATCTAACATATCTTTGAGCATCTTAACTATATCTTCACGTATTTTAGATATATTTCCAGATTGTCTGCATGCAAAACAATAATTAGATTATATTATGTTTCTTATACACTATTGACATTTAGAATATGCGGAAGAGACATACTTACCCAAATCCATTAATACGATTTGTAATCTCATTCAGTGTTTCATGTATGTAGAGCTGTAAGAAAGCCGGTATCTCGTCAGGATTAAGGATCATATCACCTATGAGATGGTAGTTTTCTCCAGACAGCTGAAATAAATAAGGACCTCTGCCATCGTTCATTGTGTTATCGATTTTACCTCCCAAGGAAGTAAACGCAAACATCATATTGTATGCCCTTATCAATTCACGGAAGTTGTTACTTCGTGTGTCACCATTATACATTAGCGCTGCCAAAGTAGCTGGCATATCTTGCATGGTTGGTAGGATGACTTTTCCCTTCTTACAACACGTAGCGAAAAGAGGTTTTCTAGTGTTGACTCTTTCGTTTATTCTTTCTCCAAACCACATGTATGCAGAACAGTTAGGAAAAATAAATGTCGGATCCCCATGATCATAATAACCTACAATAGCATTATGTTATCAAATTATATACTTTATAATTTATTATGTAGATATATATATAAATCGTTATCAGCATATCCTGGTTTGACGGTTGAACTTGAATTGGAACCACTGGAAAATTCACGTATCTTTAGCTTGTTATGATGATTCTGATTATGCATTAGGTCCTCATTCTGATCAATGTTGACATTTTCAAGTGTATCCAATTCTGAAAGGTCATTATTGCCAAATACTTCTGTTGTATCCGAATCAGAGTCTGTAGCGACAAAATACACAAAATCTTCAACATCTTGCGGTTTCAACGTTGAATCTATATAAAAAAGACTTATATCGGAATAGTGAATGATTTATATATCATAATTTTAAGATTCATCATAATTAACTAACAAGCGTGTTTTTTAATTGCAGCGATGCGTTTACGTTTTAAAATATCAATTTGATTCCTCCTCGCTAATCTTTGAACATGTTTCTTGTTCGGGTTATAATCCCAAAGACTCATGCAGTAAAGCTGATATGCCTGAGGAGCATAAATCTGGTTCTGGAATATGTGTCATACAATAAAAAGCGATAACCTCAATAGAACGTAATTATTGAATAATTAAAAAAAACCAACTTATAAACAGTAACGACAAACAAATAGTTAAAAAATCAAAGCATAGAGTTATACGTATGTGTTTAGTCTTCGTACGCACTTTCGTTTTGCTTGATCCTGGAGTTTTTTGGTTTTTTCATTTTTTTTTACAGCAAAAAGGTATGTTCTGCACTGTGTTTTAATTTTAGCCCTCCAAAATTTGATCCTTTGAAGGATGACATAGTTACCACTCCAGTTTGAGTTCGGCTAATGAACATTCCGGTCTGGTATTATCATAAGTCCATTCTCATGGTGATCGCCGAAGGCGTGGGTACACCGTTAAGGGTGGATTTGACGACGTTGAGTTTGGAGAGAGCAAGGTTCGCAAGAGTGTGTGTGGAGGTGAATCTCTCGGAACCATTGAAAGGGACGTTATTGATTAATGGTGAACGGTTTTTTGTGGCGTATGAGGGGCTTACAAAGATTTGTTCATCGTGCGGATTGTATGGTCATCTAGTTCATACATGCCCTACAGTTGTTTTGGAGAAGGCTGTAGCTGAACAGGCTGTCGTACCTGTGGTGGATCGAGTGGAGACTAGATTAGAATGTCCGGCGCCGACGGAGGAGGGTTTCACTTTAGTCCGGCGTTCGCGATGGTCAGCAAGTTCACAAGACGGCAGAAAAGCGGGTGAGACGGAGCGAAATCTCCGAGAGATCCCGGGAGATAAGGGATTAGGTATTTCAAATCGGTTTGGGGGATTAACTCAAGATACGGAATCTCCGAGATTACATGAAGTTACTATATCAGGTGGGGCGAATAAGGAAAACGAATTTTATGTGCATCAATCGAATGATGGGTTGAGTGGAGCTCAAGGAAAGATGGTACGTTTCGAATCAATTGCGGATACGAACAAGATTTCAGCCCATACAGGGCCCAAAAAATCAGGTAGTGGGGGAGCAAGGCCTTTGGACAATGCTGGGACAAAGGGTAAAAAGAATCATGCGAATAGGCCTGTTAAGGGGTTAATTTTTGGCCCAGCTAAGGGCGAGAGTGCTCTGTTCGCTAACGGGAAGAGGCTTCGCGTGGAAACATCGACCATGGGCAGACCGGGTGGATTGTTTGTCAGGGATGGAATCGAACAGTCACAAGATATTGAGCTGCGTGAGAAGTCTCTGGAAGCGGGTACATCTAGCTCTGGTCCGTTGGTTTTGCAAAACACGGAGGGGGTTGGTTCGTTTCAACCGCGTGTGGATGGGGTCACGACGACGGAGAGAGCATAACGGTGTTCCCCGGTAGTTTGTTTTTTAATCAGAACTTTATGATGAATTGTCTTCTTTGGAATTGCCGGGGGCAAATAAACCCGAATTTCGACGTGCCATTCGGTATTTGTTTTAAAAAGTTTAAAACTGACATCCTTGCTCTGTTTGAAACCCATGCAAGCGAAGACAGAGCAGCTCGAATATGTCAGAATTTAGGCTTCGGAAATACGTTTAAAAAAGAGGTGATGGGACAGAGTGGTGGTCTCTGGTTATTATGGAGAAATGAGGTTGGGAATGTGGATATTTTGGACTCTTCAGACCAATTTATTGTGGCGAAAATCCAAAATGGCATGGAAGTTATGAACCTTATAGTGGTGTACGCGGCTCCATCGGTGAGCCGTCGGAGTGGACTTTGGGAGAAACTGAGAGATGTGATTATCGGTCTAGAGGGACCAGTAATCATAGGAGGAGATTTCAACACAATAGTTCGGGTGGACGAGAGAGTAGGAGGCAGTGGTAGTCTCTCTCTGGATTCACTAGCTTTTTGCGACTGGATTAATAACTTGGCTTTAATAGACATGGGTTTCCGTGGAAGAGAGGCAAAGTGAAAGCAACCTTTGTGGCAAAGCGGTTGGACAGAGTTTTGTGCTGCGCTCACACCCGTCTTAAGTGGCAGGAAGCTCGGGTTACTCACTTACCTTTCCTCGCGTCTGACCATGCCCCGCTCTATGTTCAGTTGTGTCCTAGCTTTAAGGAGCTACTTGATGCTTCTTGGAACATACATTTGTCTACACCGGAGGCTCTGAAAGTACTCCAAGTTAAGCTTAGAAAGTGGAATAGAGATGTCTTTGGTGATATCCAGAAAAAAAGGACAAACTTATGGGGGAAATTCAAGTGGTGCAGGATAGATTGGAATTAACCCAAACGGATGATTTATTGTGTCAGGAGGAGACCTTATTGAAGCAATTTGAGGAAGTTTTGGAGCAAGAGGAGATCTTGTGGTTCCAAAATTCAAGAGAAAAATGGATTGGGCTTGGGGATTGTAATACCAAATATTTTCATACCTCCCCGATTATACGACGTCGTCATAGTCGAATTGAAATGTTGCGGGATGATGCAAATCGCTGGCTCTCAAGTGCGGCGGAGCTAGAGCAAATGGCGGTGAGTTATTACAAACGACTTTATTCAATGGAGGATGTTCCGTCTAGGGTGGACACATTACCATGGTCGGATTTGCTAACTTATCATGGGAGGATCGTTCTATTCTAGCCAAGCCTTTCATGGCGTCGGAAGTAGAGGCGGCTGTCCGGAGTATGGGACGTTTTAAGGCACCAGGACCCGATGGATATCAGCCTGTGTTCTATCAAGACTGTTGGGATGTTGTAGGAGAGTCTGTGGTACGGTTTGTCTTGGATTTCTTTGCGACACGAACGCTACCTCCGGAAACGAATGATGTTCTTGTGGTCTTAATTGCCAAAGTAACCAAGCCGGAGCATATTACTCAGTTCCGTCCGATTAGCTTGTGTAACGTGGTGTTTAAAATTATAACCAAGACCATGGTTTTGCGGCTGAATAAGATAATTGGCAAGCTGATTGGTCCAGCACAGTCTAGCTTCATTCCTGGTCGGTTGAGTATTGACAATATTGTTGTTGTCCAGGAAGCAGTGCACTCGATGAGAAGAAAGAAAGGCAGGAAGGGTTGGATGCTTTTAAAATTGGACTTGGAGAAAGCCTATGACAGGATACGTTGGGATTTCCTTGAGGACACGTTACGAGCTGCGGGCTTTGACGATAAATGGGTTAACTGGATTTTACAGTGCGTTCGGGGCCCCTCAATGACTATCTTGTGGAATGGGGAGAAAACGAAACCTTTAACCCAATGCGTTGTCGCCTTATTTGTTTGTCCTATGTATGGAGAGATTGTGCCAAATGATTGACAGTTCTATTGCGAACAAGGACTGGAAACCGATCTGCTTGTCACAGGGGGGACCTAAGCTTTCTCATGTGTGTTTTGCGGATGACTTGATTTTGTTTGGTAAAGCGTCGGTATCTCAAGTGCAGGTTATGCGGCGTGTGCTTGAAAAGTTCTGTCTCGCGTCGGGTCAAAAAGTGAGTTTAGAGAAGTCTAAAGTTTTTTTTCTCCAAGAATGTTTCTAGAGAGTTGGCTCGGTTGATTATTGATGCAAGTGGGATTACAGCAACAGTGGACTTGGGGAAATATTTGGGAATGCCCGTTTTACAGAAGAGGATAAACAAAGACACGTTTGGCGAGGTTTTGGGAAGGGTCTCCTCTCGGCTGGCGGGGTGGAGAGGTCAGTTTTTGAGCTTTGCAGGGAGGTTAACTCTAACTAAATCCGTCTTGTCGTCAATTCCAGTGCACACAATAAGCTCTATTGCCCTTCCAAAGTCAGTGCTAGATGGGCTAGATAAGATCTCCAAGGCGTTTTTATGGGGGAGTACTGGTGAAAAGAAGAAACAACACCTTGTAGCTTGGGATCGAGTGTGTATTCCATGCAGTGAAGGGGGCCTAGGTATAAGGAAAGCTCAAGATATGAATACAGCTCTTCCCGCTAAAGTGAGCTGGCGTGTTATGCAAGATCATACAAGCTTATGGGCACGGGTTCTTCGGAGCAAGTATCGAGTGGGTGAGATCCATGATCCGAGTTGGATGCATGCTAAGCGGCCTTGTTCCTCTACTTGGAGAAGTGTGTGTATTGGCCGGGATGAAATCGTGTTAAAAGGCCAAAGATGGGTGATTGGGGACGGGGCTATTATTGCCTTCTGGAAAGATAAATGGCTTTCGCATAGCCCTTTATTGGATCGGGTTACTACTCCTTTACCTCATGGTTTAGTTGAAGCACGGGTGAAGGATATGTGGCTGGATGGACAAGGTTGGATTCTAGAGCATGTTCTACCGTATGTTCCGCCTAAGACCATGCTAGAATTAGCCGCAATTGTGGTTGATAACATTACGGGAGCAAAGGATAGATTGACATGGGGAGAAACAGCGGATGGTCAGTTTACGGTTGCATCCGCCTACTCGCTCTTGACCAATGATCATGCTTGTCGCCTGAATATGTCCAGGTTTTTTGCTCGGATTTGGAAGGTATTAGCCCCGGAGAGGGTTCGTACTTTTCTTTGGATGGTTGCTCACCAGGTTATTATGACGAATGTGGAGAGGTTTAGACGTCATCTAGGAGACTCGAATGTTTGCCAGGTTTGTAAAGGGGGTGAGGAGACCATCATGCATGTTTTGCGAGATTGCCCTTCTATTAAGGGTATTTGGACCCGGCTTGTTCCAAGGGAGCATTGTTTGAGCTTTTTCTCAAGTACCCTACTTGAATGGTTGTATGTGAATCTGGGAATGACGGCTGGGGGTGCGGATTATGCATGGTCGACACTGTTTGCTATGGTTGTGTGGTGGAGCTGGAAGTGGAGGTGCGGCTATGTTTTTGGGGCAGCGGGTAAATGTCGGGATAGAATCAAGTTTGTTGAGGACCTTGCGGGAGATGTTACTCGTGCACATGCTGCTGTCCGTGCAAGAGCTACCCCTTGTGTGAGAATGGAACGTAATATTAAATGGAATCCACCATTAGGGGGTTGGATGAAGCTCAATACAGATGGTGCGTCTTGCGGCAACCCGAGTCTGGCCACGGCTGGTGGGTGCATCCGTGATAACGCCGGGACTTGGTGTGGGGGTTTCTCCCTAAATATCGGTATTTGTTTAGCGCCTTTAGCGGAGCTCTAGGGTGTTTACTACGGCCTTTGCATCGCTTGGGACAAGAAAATACCGAGGCTCGATGTTGAGATTGATTCAGAGATTGTTGTGGGTTTTCTAACGTCAGGGGTGGTGGATTCTCATCCTTTGTCGTTCCTGGTACGGTTGTGCCACGGCTTCATTTCGAGAGACTGGATAGTCCGTTTTTCACATGTTTATAGGGAGGCAAACCGTCTTGCTGATAGTTTGGCGAACTATGCCTTTTCTTTACCTTTAGGTTTTCTTTTCTTGGAACATGCTCCAGTTGATGTTGAGTCGATTATTGTAGATGATGTCCGGGGAACTAGTTTCCCACGGCAAGTTCGAGTGTAATTTTTATGTTTTGAATAATATGCAGGGAGTCTTTTCTCCCTGTTTCTTACCAAAAAAAAACAACATTGTTAAATCCTTGGTACGGTTTCAGAAGTTATCACCCACCGCCTCATCAATCTCATTGGCTGCCAGATAGTAGATGAACTGAGTCCTGTCATTTTTTAATAATACAGAGTTCGCCTTATAAGTGTTATAAAATATAACCAATAATATCTTAAACAATTTCGCAATTGGAAATAAATAAGGTTAACTCACAGGAATGATTCTCGATCGATTTTGGGGAACTCTTGATTGAGGAATATTCTAGAACATCCCATTCCAGAGAGCAAGCATGGTTTACCTAATCAATTTCATCACGACCAATTACAACCATATATGATTATAACTAACAAATGGACATGACTACTATAGATAGATTACCTTTGTATTTAGAAATCCTATAAAACTGTGGCAAGCACGTTATAGGATCCATACCATAACTCCAGCGATAACCAATATCATATCCTACATTCCTCAGTTTAACTAAGAAATCATCACAGTCTCTTCCGACAGCCACACAAAGCATGTATTCCCCTCTAATATAGTCATGGTAAGACAATAAGTTTTTGTCTGAATTAAATTACGTAACATAAAGCATTTATAACTATATATAAAAACGACATACCTGGCATCTTTTAGTCGGAAAGAGATGGCATTACAAACACCATGAGGTGCATCCTCACTAGCCACGTACGGGATTCTTTCCATGTGTCCGACATTAACAATCACACCGAAAGCATCTAAATCAAATTAGACAACAAATTTATTAAACCATAAATATAATAAATGTTTTTTAGCAAAAAATTATTGTGTGTGTAATGATTCTAATAAGATAAGCATACCATGACAAATATTCCGGTTAGGACGCCAGC
This sequence comes from Capsella bursa-pastoris, assembly GCA_036452645.1. Taxonomy (NCBI): domain Eukaryota; kingdom Viridiplantae; phylum Streptophyta; class Magnoliopsida; order Brassicales; family Brassicaceae; genus Capsella; species Capsella bursa-pastoris. Next base: position 9,979,122 of record CP144192.1, read on the forward strand.
CACGGAGGATGTTCCTAAATGAGACGAAGTTGAAAAAATTACTCTCAGACAGTGAATTGATTTCAGACATCACAGTCTCCTCAATACACTTGATCTGGAAACGATTTGTCTGAGTTTAATTGACCATGAGAGAGAACATGAATCACTCTGAAGTCTTTTATACAAAACCAACGTCCTTCAACCAGTTGATGCCTGAATTCTCTTCTGTAAATTATGCTTGGTACATAAGCATCGATCCTTGTGCCCTGATTTCAATTAAACACGAGTAAGAATACGTCTATCATCTAACGATCAAGGAGTTTGATTCCGTGAATTTTACCATCTCATCTGCTAGGATCATCCTAGGCACTTGCCAATGACTATAAGCAGGACGATACCACAGACTTAATATCTTGACAAATACTATAACATAGTTGATTCCAGGACGGAGATCCGAAATTAAACGTAAATTAGGGATCGGAACATCTTGAATTGTGCCATACCGTGGTTCTGATTTGGCAAAAATAAGAAGAGAATTTTGTTTTTCTTTAGGTAGGAAGAAGATAAAGAGGTTGAAGTAGCTCTTGTAATTTATTTTATGTAATAATGAGATTTTTAAAATCGTATATATGTCTTTTAGATTGAACATTTATGTCTGTTACCGATAAAGTTTTTTTTTCTACTCAGGGGTGCTTATCTAATCAACAATTATATAGCTTCGATAGGGTGATAATTTATGTTGGACATAGGGTCAGACTATCTATATTACATAATTTTATGTTACAAGAGTCAATATTTGAATCATAAAATATATTTTTTACAGTACAGATTAAAAATTGATGTTTACATAATCCATTATGTCAAATGTAAAAATTTGATTTTCATAACTTCTTTATAATTAGATGATAATAGATATGAAATACTCACTTCATTCAATATACGAACCAACAATATGAGTTATCATCTTCTGTTTCGTAAAAGATGAGGCCATTATGAGTTATCACATCAGATTGTCACAACCCTAAATCTCTCTAGATAATCTGACAAAATATGAAACTGTAATGTAACCACATATATAGATTCATCTTAACGTTTGATGAGTAATATTTTTTTTTGGCGTAACATTATTGAAAAATATCACATCATAATTTAGTTAAATAATTTTAGAATATGAAACAAAATAACTCTTTAAATTACAAAACATAGTAAGCATAGACAGTTTGAAGAAATTTTAAAATAACAACCACAAAACATCTAAACGGTAGATGCCTTCATGCCCTCATCTTCAACACTCTTTGCAACCCTAAGTTTGATAGACGAACAACAGAAGAATATGAACATTAATTAAAATTTGATTGATGAACAATATGTTTAGATCAACTTAGAAGACCAAACTTACATTTCTTCGATTTCCAATGCCTCGGGTATGTTGGGGTCTGCAAAGACAGTAGAAACTGGTCCATGTGTACAGAGACGAACGTTTCTGGGGCCATCAAAATATCGATCAATCTTCCACCAACCAAGCACAGCAACGACAACACCACCAGAGTACTGACGATAGTTACGTTCGAAATCAAGTGCCTCACGTTGCGTGGCCACACATTCCAAAACCCGACCGCTTAATCCTTGAAATTTCCAATTAGAAATTATTACATTAATACGAAAACCATATAATTGGGTAAAATACATATATTTAATGTCTTACTCTTTGTCTTTCAATTTGAATGTGAGACGAAGACCGTCAATATCATAACGGTTACGGAAAACGTTCTCTAACTCACCCACTTCGTGAATGGCACCAACAACATCTATTCTAAGAAAAAAAAATATAAACCTGTTATTAAGAAAACTATATATATACGTCTTATGGGTTGTCGGAAGAATAACTTACCAACCAAGACAGAAGTATCCACTTTATCATCCATAATATCAGAGAAATAGGTCAAAGTTTTAACCGGATTAGCAGGAACACCGAGAGCTGGTCTTAAAACCGTGCTTTCGAGGAAGATGATTTTGAATCTATGGTTGGTCGCTCTGATGGGTTCCGAGTTCAAAGCTACAACAAAAGTTATGATTGTCACCCACTAACCTTTTTGAATAACATCATCATAATAAGCAGAAAATATCTTCCCAATCACCGCCTCTATCATCATCCCCTAAGTACATAATTCTAAACCTAATCAGATATACGAAAGTAGTTAATATAGAGTTTCTAAAATTACGTTATATTACAAAATATTAGCAAACCTGTTCATTAGATAAGATCAATCCCAAAATCTTCTGGGTAGCAGGTAGTGGACGCCTGAAACATCGCACCACTTTCAGATGAACATACCAACCAGTGATGGTAGGGTTAAGAGAAGTAAGATGATGAAAAGTCGCCATTTTTTTTTCTTTTGTCAAAATCTTGATTAGAATTAGTTTTTAATGGCTTATTATATATGAGAAGAGAGAGGCGTGAAGGAATGTGAAGAGACGAAACGATGTATATAGAAGACATATATAAGCGACGTTTTTTGTTAATTTTTAAGAATTTTAATTAATATAAAAAAATTTAGCCGGTAATTATTTATATGTAGAAATAGTAATTATGCAAATTTTTATCCCGATTCGATATATATATATATATATTCCATATTTCAGGGTATGAAAATAATCCTTTTTGGAAAATAATCCTATCATAATGACAACTATATTATAAGATTATTAACCATAATTATTGATAATCTATATTATAAGAATATTAACCATAAAAATGACAGGTAATTATACATTTATCTTATCAGGTTCGATAATGTATTAATTCCATTTATATATAGGACTAACAGACTTACTTTTACTGTAAAAAATATCGTGGTGAGATATAAACATTAAGAATTAATTATAGGCTTCTAGATTATATGGTTTTTGTTAAAATAACCGTTCTTAATGTATCTTTTCAGATAATGTATCAATATCATTATTTAAGACTAATAGAATGATATGTGTTGTACAAACCTTATTAAGTTAAAACAGATTCTATAGTATAAGATTAATCACCGAAAATTTAATAATTAGATGTATGTTATATTGCAACTGTAATGATAATTAGCCAACACACTGTGTTATTTAATATTACGATTATCTATGAATTAATTAGGTAATGTTTACCTTTGACATCCGATATTATATATGGATGTACCATAATAAATGTGACAACATTATTTATGACATATTTCCATAACATCATATATTATTCAATTTTGATAACATAAAAATTCAATAGCATTAGACAAAAAGATTTATCGTTTTGATATGTATAAATATTATATTAAATATTATTATATGTATGCAGTAAATTATCTTTGTCAGTTTTTCCGAGTTGCGTGCATGATGTTCCCGAAGTCATCATGGCTAAAGCCATTAGAACGAATCATATCTTCGATAACACGATGACAATATGACTTCAGTTCCAAATCATTTATTTCCTGACCTACAAAAGAAAATATACATTAAAGACGATACCTCACAGTTAGGTTGTATATGATGAAAGTTATAATTTTACTAACCAGTATTTTGACGTTGATAAATTAATTAAATCCGCAAATCCCTACTTAGAAAGGTCGACCAAGTTCTATCCCAAACATATTGCGCGTCTAAACAGGTAAAATATTTCATGTATAAGATAAACAAATTCCGAAGATCTCGGGGTACGCAGTGACCAGATTGCGTGAAAATATTGTATACACATTCTTTAGTAGAAGACATTGGCTCGAGGAAATATGACTTTTCCATGCTCAGATGCCCTGTTGATTGACACACCCTAACACTAGCTGCGACAGAACGCTGTAATGTAGACAATCAAAGTCATATGAAACATTTATATAAAGTAGAGGTAAACATGGATATCAAATTTTATTAAGCATTCAGAGTATAGATCTAAAATTTAAAATACTTAAATTCTTAAGCGCAAGTTCCGTAAATCCTAAATATAATAACAGAAAGTGTTAGGGGAGATAATTTATGATGGTCATAGAAATTTGAAGTATATCAAGGGTGAAACTTGAAGTACATAATACACGGATACCTTTTCAATATTGGTACCAGTCAGTAACAAATTGCCCTCCTGCAGTATAAACAAAAGTCAATATGAACGACTACATGTAGTTTAATAATATACGTAAAGATTTCGTAAAAAAATGTTTATTTAAGCTAAACCAACCTTCTCGTAGATATTCATCAAATATTCTGCATAAGAACCTCTTTTATGGCCATCACGAAGCTATTAAATAATGGTAAAGTTAGAAGAAAGTAGTACAATTGCCATTAGCTCAAAAATTTTAAAAGAGTACTAGTTGTTTACACAATCATAAAGAGTTTCCATAGTTGAGATATCTTCTTCTGAAACGGATTTTGAAAACTTTGCCCTCTGTTTTGGTGTAAACTGAACAACAACACACCGCGTGATATAAACGTTAGTTTAGGGATCATAGTTTAATGTCACGATTATAGACGAATCTACTCTAAATATACTTGTTCGAAGGATAGAATTTTGGTTCCAATATATGCCTCCTAAATTAATTATAAACATTAACATATTTCGAGTAACAATAATAGCTGACGACATCTAATATATATCGTAATGAACAAAGAGAAACTTACCACACGATCACCGGAATGACTAACAGAAGTTGGAACCATTGCTTTATCTATGGTTATGATTTTCTATAGAATATAAGATTAGTAATATAAAAGGATAGTCGAAAGCATTAGTGAGAAGGATAGAACATGAATTCATCTACGCAGTTAATGACGCAAAGAAATAATTAGTATGACAAACTAAATAACTATAATCACAAGATCTTAAAAAAAAAAATATGGAAGACATAAAGACTTACGCAAGCCGAGTTATATGTTGAGTTTGTATGACATCGATCTCATGTCAACTATTTATATTAGATTATGAGGCGGTAAAATTTAGGGTTTATGTATGTGTAGTTATAATTAGGGTTATGAAAAACTCGAAAACCCTACATACTTTATGGGTCAATATATATTAATAAGTAGCCCAACAATATTATTGTTGCGAACCCAAACATAGAGCCCTTTAACGTAGATCCGTTTTAAGGATCCGACGACCCGATTGTGTAGTTTGACACTAATACCCATCCTTAAGGATTAAATTTGTCCGAAAATTTAAAAAAAGTAAGGGCTAAATCATTTTTTCTAGGCTGAGGAACTCTGTGAGTTCTCCAAACCGGGTAAAAGACTTCGCAAATAATGTATATATAGATCCTTATTGAGCTTTGTTAATGTGTTTAGGAGAAAGGGTTAAATTTGGAAGATTTTGAAAATAGTGGTTAAAAATTGTACTTCAAAAATAATAAGATATATAACATCTAAGTGAACACCTCTGTCTCTATCTCTATCTTTCTCTCTCTCTCAATTTAATTCAGACAAAACTAATCATATGTTACGTATAACTATTAGTCCCACAGATCCACACTACAAGTGTTAAAAGTTACGAGGAAATTTTGGAAATGTGTCCTAATGCCGATAGTAACATAATAAAGCGAAGTATATTCTCTTTTAACGTCGACGAGCTTTTTTATGTTTCAAAAATAGAGGAAATAAATAATTTCTCGTTATTAAGTTTCTTCGACATCCAACTAACTTTCACATATCCTTTGGCATTATGTGCCAAAAATGGTAATGAAATAACGGAAATAATTTTAATTCCTTCCATGTTACAAAACAAAACTAAAAAAACCAATGAAAAAAATAATCAATAAAGGGTCCAAGACATTTGCAAATATTGTTTTAAAAAAAAATTAGAAAGAGAGAAAAAAATTTATGTACCTTTTCTACAGCAAATTAATTTTGTGGTAAATTTAGGAGTTTCTAATCTACTTATATAGTGCTATGAACATATATAGCTAACTCATACCATATTAAAACCAAATTTTCAAGAACGTAAAAAAGAGTATGACACAAAAATTATTACCAAAATTTCGACTATCTGGACACATGCGCTTTTGTGTGCAGATTAAAAATAATAATTTAGTAATGTGTAATATCATATGTGGTGGATGGTTGTTTATCTAAGAAAAAAGCACACTAATTACAAATTCGGATTCGAAGCTGATCTATCGTTAGACTCGATTTCATGTGAACGAACGCAACCTAATTCTTCCAAAGATGGAAAACTTTCTAATCCAAGGGAACTCGAGATTTGTTCGCATATATTTTAGGTTATGATTTGGATTTTCATGCAATTAGATGAGAAGAGCTTATATGTTCTAATGAATTCTCTATCTATCTCTCTTTCTCTCTCTCTCTCTCCCTCTCTCTCTCTCTCTCTCCCTCTCTCTCCCTCTCTCTCTCACACTCTCTAATATATGTTATATGTGAGCCAATAGAAAATGAAAATATAGTAGATGTTGAAAGACAATGAGTGCATAGTAGATAATGACAAAAGATTTGTAGTTAAAATAAATTACTAAAACTAGAAAGATAATAGTGCACACGACTAAATTAAAATATTTGAAATATCATCCGTTCATTCATCATAGCAGTTCTTTAATACCAAAACTTTGATACTATGCAAATACCAATCTAAACTCACTAATAAAAATTCAAAATATCAACTTTAATTTTATGATATTAGCCAAATTTACCGTCTCACGAAACAATGACCATTTAACGCTGATGAGTCAAATGAAAGGTTGGCAATGACAAGGCTTTAGAAGCGAGTAAAACAACGTTGTTTTGTGAATCTTCGATTTTGTTCACCTGCACACAACAAAACGACTTCTTTTGAAGGACTATAATTAAGGAGAAAATAGTTATGATAGGTCTTGAAAATCAATTCACACTCTAATATATCTATTATATGATAGCCAATAGAGATGCAAAAAATTATATCTATATTAGTCTATAATATTGCTTTTATACAAGATGAACTGATTAAATGTATACATAATATTAGATATTTATTTTGATAATTTATAATAGTTTGTGAGGGTTACAAGAATTGAAGGCTTTTGAAATATAAGGTCCTATCACATACTATTGAGCCTAATTTACAATTAAACAAATAACAATAAAGATTTTAAATACTAAACTAATATAAAATTTTCTAAAAAATAACCCATAAGAAAAATAGAATAACAAAAAATAACAGCAATAAAAAACCAACAAAACAAACGGTGCAAAAAAAAAACACAGAAAATCGAAATAAAAAATAATCATAAACCTTCTGCGTGCAGCGCGGATCAACAACTAACATATTATATCATGAGAATCTTAAAACAATAACATATTCAATTGACCATATTATTTTAGTCATTTTGGCATCTCCATCTAAAGGTAAGAAACCAATGAGAACACACAACTAAACCATTACTTGCCTATTGTCAGCCACTTCCTCTCGTAACAATCTAGTAAAACCGCTGTTATGGCATTTCACCCAAGACATTGAGGAGTACAATGAGATAAAGTTTGGTCTTGAGATTGACTATGTTGAGGCTATAGTATATAATTGAGACTGTGAAACTGATGGTGACAGCGACGAGGTGTCAGAAACGCATAAGTGATGATCGAAAACCATCAACAAGAGTTCCCTCCGCAATCTCTTCGTTGTTGTGAAAAACTAGAAAAACTCCAATCGGAATGTGACAAGCATTCCTTTCAGCGATCAAGTTCTTGACTTCTATTGGCTTTTCAACGATACATCTGAATGCCAAATGATTGAACAAACAAGACAAAAGCATGGATCACTCTTATGGTGCATTTGAATGAAAAAAATTTACATTTTTTTTATTATTATAGATATGATATAATGAATTATATGTTGAAAGGTGAAGTGTAATAATTCCAAAATTTTTAATATTATAAGTTAAATATCAAATCTTGTATGTTTATTTTGATTGATTATTCATTTAAAAAAATGAAATGAGATATTTTATGTATTTCCTTAACATAAAAAACCAAATTTAAAATCTACATATATGTGAGATTCCAAACTACTTTTGATAAAATATGAGACATAAATTTTGGATAACATGTTGGAAATTTTTTTTGATAATTATAGTTAGTTTTCAAAGTCTCACTAACTTGAGTAAGGGTTAACTTTGAAACATGTAAATCTCTATTTTGGAACGATTATTTGAAATTTGTACGTAATGTTGTTTTAAAACAAACATGTAAATGGTGTCATTTATATAAATATTATATGATCTTATCTTATAGGGAAATAACATTTACAAAAAGGGGACGGGTAATTTAAAAAATAAAATTAAAAAATTATCTAAACTATTTCTCATCAAAAACAAGACGATATAAAAAATTTGGAAACTTAAATTCATTTTCAAATTTCAAATAACAAATGACGGGTATGATACATGTATATGAAATTTAAAGAGCAAACGTAAGTTTCAAATTTTCTAAATATTTCAAATATCGAGACAAGAAATAACGAATAAGGAAATAGAATGGGTAATTTAGAAAATAAAACATATTATCTTAACTATTTTTAATAGTATACAGAAGAAAATTATAGGTAACATGCAACTAGAAGACAAATTATTTATTTAATGATTTCATTGTTTTTATCTGGTGTGATAGTTCACAAATTTAATCGATTTCTAACTTACCATTAATCCGGTTCACACTCGATCCGGGTCTTTTATCGTATCGATCCGAATATTACAAATTTTATAATAAACTTATTTTTTGAAATTAATCCCGCACGTACGTGAGGGTCCATCCCTAGTTACTTATAAATGTTTCCATCATTTATTTAAATGATGTAAAACTTGTTGATGCAAATAATTCACATTGTTTCATTAAAAACCGATGCTAATACTATTAATATTTTCATCGATTGTCTTAAATGATGTGATTTTGTATCAATTAAAAAAATGATGCTAGTATTTGTAATGGTTTTAACAATTGATGTTAATATTTCCATCACTTATGAATAATTGATACTAAAAGGGTATAATTTTTCATCAATGATTTTAATATTTGTATCATTTATACCAAATGATTTAATAAGTGTATCATTTCCAATAATTGATTTAAAATAGTACATCACTTTTACGTAATTGATGTTATTATTTATGTCATTTTTAATGATTATGTTTCTTTGTATTACTTTTAAAAAATGATGAGAATATAATTTATTCAATAAATAAAAGAAATGTTTCAAATAATTTCACATCGTTTGTATACTGAAGCAAACAATACTCACGTGTTTTTAATATCTTATTGATACATCATTTGGTATATTTTATTATTATTATTATTAATTTTAGTGTATTTAAAATAATTATTTAAAACAAAAATGCAAATTTAAATTAAACATAAAGAAGTTTGAAAATGAATTACAAAACTAGTCCACCGTGAAAATACAGTTGCTAAAATATTTTGACAAACATAACTTGATCATTGATCAATGATGACTAAGCATTCGGTTTAACTCTTTTTCATCTAGCGTTTATCATTGGCACATCATCCATTTCCTGGAAAAATTTATTCAATACATTAGTTAATTATCTAAATATCTTTATCAAAGAGACTTAGACATGAAAAAGCGGGACTTTTCAAAGAAAAATGAAAAACCGCATTAACTACACCAATCAACTCATTTATATTGATTTGCGGGTTTCTAAAAAAATTGCAAAACGCTTTTAGTTTTTGCTATGTCTACTGAAACAAAAAAACGCACAACAAAATAAATACTCTCCACATATGGTGCGGGACACCCTAAAATCCGCTTTTTCATATGTTTAAATTAAGAAAAATAATATAATTAAATAATATAAAAGAATTACATATGTCAATGATTGTCTAAATTTGTATAAAATGAAGGTTTGTGATAATCAATATATTACTTTAAGTAAAAAAGAATGTAAAAAAAAAAATATATTTATAAATTTAAGTACTTATAAATTTACAATTATAAATATTATTGTGAAAATACTTATTATTGACTTTCTACAATAGAGATACATGCATAAATAATGTACAAAAAAATATAATAGACTAGGTTTATATCATGCTAGAGTTACTCACAATCTCATTTCTTTTTCTTGATAAACTCTTTCTTCGCACAAGTGAGGCATGGTATTGTTTCTTTGGTTCTTTGTATTCCGCTCTTGCATTTTCTGAAAGCTCATATATGAAAAGAAATCACCTGCATTTGATATATAGATAAGAGAAGTACATATAAGTATATATAGAAAAACTACACCTTCCACTTTTCGGTAAAACTCTTATGAACGAAATGATACCATTGATTTTTAGGAATGTTTTCGGGTCGATTCTGCAACATCTCATTCAAATCATTTATTTTGTGTTCTCTCCAAATATGTAATTTGACATCCTTGCATCGGCTACCTAGTGCACTCATTACATATTCTTTTCTCATCATAGGATCATCAAAACAGAATTTGGACTGACATGACATAACACGAAACGAGTCATCAACCAAAATTTAGTATTAAAACATCACATGATTTTTTAAAAAAATTATAGATAAATAAATGTTAAATAATACCAATGAGTTGTATTTTCCATTTGAAGCTTTTACATTCTGGAGCAAGTGTAGGAGGCATGATGTGATCCGCTTATAATTGTGGTACATCATCAGGTGGTTGTGTCTCTGAATCCATGAAATCTATTATCACGATCACTAAACTAGGTTAAAAATTAGAAAAGAAAACATGTTAGCGGTGAATAAACAGATTTACAAAATATATAAGTATTCGATTGCCAAAACCAATTCACATTGTCACCTTAAGATTTTCGTAGATTTCACATCAGTTTCTCTCTCTGAGACTATTTAGTTTAAGATCATTTATATGAAAATAATTATTTCCCGCTTGGATAAAAATTAAGCGGGATCTGGAAAAGAAATTATTTGAGAAGAAATAGATATATTTGTAAGGGAGTTTTTTCAATTCTACCACGATTTGACCTGTATGTTTTTGAAAATACCATTTTTGAGCATCTTTCACCATATACCATTTTTGAGGGTTGAATTGACAAAACTAACCTTCCTCACTTCCCTGGGCGAACTGACGCGAACTGACAAAAGGGGAAAAAAGTACAGACACTTTTCGGCTGATTGGAAAACATAGTACAACATCATTTATGGTGGACAAACATAATAGGTATGTAACTATGGAAACATCTCTTGTGATTTCAGTGGGTTAAAACAAAAAAAACATGCATGTACGAACAATGTAGAGAGAAAGAGAAAGAGAAAATGAAGTTGATAGTGAAGGATAGAGATGTTCGAGGAAAATTGTTGTTATCTTGCGTTAAGGAATTCGTGGACAGAAGATTGAAGACGGTGGACGTGAATGTATAAAGTTAGTAAAGATGCATTCATTCATGTGGGCATTTATTCGGAACAAATCCTGGTGATTTATTGGAAGTTACATAACGACAGGAATTTATTGCATTGCGGCCATGACTGGCCGTACGAAGATCCGGTTTGGTTGCAATAAATGATGTTTTTTTCCTTCCTAGTTGTTGTGGACCAATCAGACATGGACAAGACAATCTTGGTGTTAGGTGGAGTTTGGGAAACGCGTGAATCCGTGAAGTGGGAATTTTCTAGGTATCTAAAAGAGTTCGGAAGATGTGTGTCATACAATGATGGCATGATATACGAGGAGCTTCTGCGTTCAGTGGTCAGTGTTTATGGGGTGGACAACAAATATAAACGTCTATTGAGGAGGTGGTAATTTATATGTTTATATGTTGGTCGAACAATGTAGAGAGAAAGAGAAAGACAAAAGAAAGTTGTTAGTGAAGGATAGAGATGTTATAGGAAAATTGTGGTCATATTGCGTGAAGAAATCCGTGGAGACATGATTTTCTTTATTGTCTACGGTGTTGCCTAAATTTCTTGATGGTTCGTTTGTCATCTAACTCGTGGACAAAATAATACCACCTCCTCGGTCAAAGCAATGTGTGCGCTCGTGTTTTCATTATATGATGGACACAAACTTATTCGTGGACAAACATTTACCAGCTCCTCGGTAAAATTTTAGTTATCAAGTTATTTGATAAAATTTTAAAATATAAACCCTAACAACATATTTAAAAACTCAAACCAAAATCATTTTCTGTTTAGTTATTAAATAAAGGATGTTTATTTACAATGGACATATGGACATATGGACAGTTACTATGTGGGCATAACTAGTTATATATACGATGGAAAAAATCTTATTCGTGGGCAAAACATTACCACCTCCTCAGTCGAAGCAATGTTTGTTGCTCTTGTTTTTCATCGTATGATGGAAACAAACTTATTTGTGGACAAACATTTACCAGCTCCTCGATCAAAGCGATGTTCATCGCTCTTGTCTATCTTTCTGATAGAATATCATTTATATGTTTATAAATTGTGGACAAATATATCAGAAGAAGAGAAAATTAGTGGACAAGAAAACTAGAACAAACCGATTGTCGACGGTTAGTATTCGGAGGATTTAGATGAGATGGATTAGAGTATTGACCTACTTCCTTGAGCGACGCCTGAAATTAGTCGATAAAAGGTTAACAAAATGGTAGATCTGAGGACCGAAAATCAATGGATGTGTCTTATCGAGACGGAAAATCACCAACCGTATGCCGATTAGGGTGGGAGACCATAAACATGGCAAAGAGGCGAGATTGACAGGTTGAATGATCGTTTTCTACAAAATCGTCCATGGTGAGTACCTACATGTGTGGACAATTTCGAAATTAATTGAGATCTATTAGAGTAAACGAAAACTTGAACAACAATGTTGGATAGAATCATTGAGACAATTCTAATACCAATTCCGTCGCTTTCGGAATGGTTGTGAAGAAGAAAAGTGGAGAATGGTGTAAAAAAAAAATCCAGGAAGAAGAGCGAAGGTTTTTTTTTTTATTTTACTTACTTTTGCTTTTACTTGGTCCTATGTCCGTTGTTTTTGCAGAAGCCAGATAGAGGGTATAATGGTCCAAAAAACGTTATTTGCGGTAAGAGGGTTGAGAAAATGGTATTTTCAAAAATAAATTTGAAAAAGATGGTAGGCCAGCTAAATTTCCCTATTTTTAAGTAGGTTGGTTATTTGTGTGAGAGAAAATTAAATTCAAAATCACAAATTTTAAAACGTACATGGGTAACAGTTTGTTATAAACTATGCTAAAACTTTGTCACCCAGAAAGTAGAGAAAATAATAAGCTCCCAAAATCAAGGAAAATAACTAGTTAAGTCAATATTGAATAAATCTTCCTTTATTTAAGGAAAGAAATACTAGTTTGTTTAGCTGAAGCCTTATCCATTCTTTTTAAATATTTAAGTTGCTAGATTGTTCAATGTGATATTGTTTTCTCACTAACTACTCTTTTTTTTTTATTTAAGATTACCTTTTTTTGTCCCTATATTGTTCACTGTGATGAATCAAGAAACGATACAATTGAGTTTTGTTCAAAAGGTGGAAGAAGTACTAGTTATTGAAGAAACAATAAAAGTTCAGCATGAATTTGATCTGAACAAACCAATTTTTTTTTAAAGATGGAGGAGAGTTTCACGCTAAAGATGAAGTTGTTCAAGAAATAAAGCAAGAAAAAAAAAATCAACATGACTTTGATCTGAATTTCATCTGAACAAAACATTTTTTAATGAAGATGGACGTCTCCGCCCCGATAAAGAAACCCAAAAATTCATAATAGACATGCTTAGAATTTATAAGCCAGATCATTTTTAATAAGATTTTGTTGAATAATGGTGCCATCATGATATAGAAGTCATCTGCTTTGACTGTGGCAGTATCTACCCAAGAAAACATAGTGTTCGCTAACATCCTATGTGCATAACGCAAAACAGGATGCTTGATTTGTGCTGGTTTAGAACCACCTTCATAAGCATTATGATCTGCAAATTGTCTCCATATTGGGTAAGTACTTTCGCTTTGTGAATTGAATCTTCTCATCATTACTGAAACCAAATGCCTTGCATAGATCCGGAATTGTAATAGTGTACTCTTTGTCACCAATGAAGAAATCTAATATCCCGGTCTCCGCTTCCGGTGTCCTAGCATCCTGAAAAGAAACTGTGACAATTCCAAGAAACTCCTTAGTAAGCATCTCATAAGCTTTATAGTTCAACCAAATGAACTTTCGTAATCCCCATTTTCGAAAAACCCAATCCACATCTTCACGAATTGCTAACGCATCAAGAGTGAAATCATCAGCGTAGAGAGTTGGTATGAAAACAGCTCTATGACATGCAGCCCTATAGATGACTCCTTTAACCATTTTCGTCCCCCATTCTTTCCACGGCAGCTCTTGTATTAAAGTTGATTTTTGAATCACAGCTGTACCACTTGGTTGTGGTTTCTTTCTTGCTTTAACGTTGGATTTACTAGTCACAATCTCTTTCTCTGTTTTCGATGGTGTTTTTCGCTTCCTTTTCTTGTGGTTGGTATTGTCGTTTTCACCATATTATGGAACTGGAAAATCTACAACATCAAACACAATAGAAGAATTAATCAAGAAGAAATTATATGAGTGATTCAAGTTTTCAAATTATTCAATTATCCCCAAATATTTCAGCTTAAATTTCAAAAATTATGTAAAATTATGCAGTAATTGGGTCATATACGATCGGCCCATGCGCAAACAAGCTATGACAAGGTAATCTAATATAAATTTAGCTATACATGTACGAAAGAAAAACGAAACGATTATTTCAAATAACCATAATATTTGGGTTTATAGAACATACCTCTGATTGAGTTAGAGAAGAGGAACTAAACCCAATTGTTCTTCTACAATAGTTCTGAGTTTCAGAAACTTCAAGAGATAATGATAAAGAAAAAAAAAATCCAGAAACGTGAAGAGCTGAAGAAAAAGACGATGGGGAATTGGGGTTTATCTTTTTTTTCCTCAAGAATATAATATTAAATAACCAAAAGTTGTTTACAAGGCTTTAAAGCCCACAATCGTTTTTCATATACAAAGGGTGAAACCCACCAAGAGGTCACCAACATTACAATGAAAGCCAAAGGAGATTTTAATAATGGAAAAATCGATTACACATGTTGGTTTTGGGCGCGTGAAAAGCTATAATGCTCTGATACTTCTGTCCGTTAGAAAACAAGCAAGTATTGTATCGGTTGGATGAAAGCTTAATTTAGTCCAACACAAGTGATCACTACTGGACGATCATTCAAAACACTATTGCCTAATATATTTTTATTTCCAATTAGTAAATTTGAATATCACCTAAAATAACTAGAAAATTATTATGTTGCAAACATAATAGTTTTATTTTCAATTTATACAACTAAGAGAAAGATCAAATATAAAGTTCAACATAGTAACCACGCCATAGTATGTAGAAAATTTAACAAAGGATCATAATAATTTTTAATAATCTTTATTACGACAATAACAATAACAAAAGTTTGACTAAGCATGATTAGGACAAGAAAACAAAAGTTAGCTTAAGCAGGATCTTTGCCCATATCGTATACGTCTCTAGGTTGAACATGTACTGCAATTTTCCACTCCTCTTTGCAAGGATCATCTACATAAGACACCATCTTTGCCTGAGATGCCAATATGTATGGCTCATCTTCTTCAATATCTCCGGTATATAACAAACGTGAAAAATTCACCATATGATGATCATATGCATCCATTTTATATAATCGTTCGGTACGAGTGTCAGCCCATTTCCACTTGAATAATACAACCTTGAAAACCCCATAGTAGTTTAACTCTAAAACTTCAACCACATTTCCATAGTAAGTTATCGTTCCTGTTATTGGGTTAGGATCATGAGAGCTAGCATAACTCATAGTTTCAGCAGCTATGCGGAGACCACTATTTTGGGTTTTCAAGTCAGCATCTCTTTCTATGGTCCGGAATTTGAAACCATTGACATTGTAAGCAGTATACTTCACAACTTTTTCTGATGGACCCAAAGCTAAGCATCATAAATCATCAGTTATCCTGTCTAACACATTTACCTCGACTTTTTGTTTCATCCAATTTGCAAAATTGAGATGCATTTCCTTGTCAATGTAAATAGATAGCTGTAGCTAGAATTAGGTTTGTTTTTATGTCAATGCTGCAGTTAATTTCTCTTGATTGATATAAGGATCCAATATTTTGTTTAAATATAGAGGGAAATTCAAAAATACCCCTCTTTCTAATTTAATCAAAAAGTCACTATAAATTTGAAATTTATCAAAAACATATGTGTAAGCTTATATTTATAGACACAAATTATCTTTATATGTGTGTAAATTTATATATATATTTTTTAAATACCGTATAAATACATTTTAAAAACCTTTTAAAAATCATTTCAAAATATTATAAAAACTGTGTAAACCTTTTAAAAACCTTATAAAAACCTTATAAATGCCGTTTAGAACCTCTTAAAACCTTATAAATATTTGGATTTAATCTTCCAGTAGTAATGATGATCTTGATATACCTTATCAACCACATATATATATATTAATTTTATTAATAATTTATTTTAGCATCAGTTTCTATTGATGTAAATTTTTAAATCATTTTAAAAATCAATTTTACAAAAATTTAGTAAATACATCAATTATCTAAGTGATGTAAATTTATATTTTATATCAATTTTTAACAAGTGATGTAATATAGTAAAAATTAAATTTTAAAATGATGCCAAATTAGATAATTATTACATCAATTAATTTAATGGATGCTAAGTCATATATATTTGCTTCATTTATAAATAAGTAATTTATATTTATATCATTTACTTAATTGATACAGTTTAAGTGATACAAAATGACCATTTGTTTATAGTGATCGGATTCACCATTTTGTCTTCCTCATCGTTTGAAAATTGAAAATTCCCAAAACTCCCAAACCCTCTAACTGTAGAAAAATCCAAAAATCACAAGGAAATAGCAGTTTTGTCGAGTACAACTAAGGACAACCGGAGATTGGGTAAGTCAAAATCGATGATTCCTTTCAATTTTATGTTAGATCCGCTTGAATGTTGTCGATTTTGGTGTTTTCGATTTGTTAATCTTAACTTGGGATTGTTGATTTTGTTTAATACTCGAGTATGTTGTTAATATGCGGTTGTTGATTTTGTGTGAAGGACAAGAGAATGGTGCGTACAAAGAATGCAAGCTTTAACAAAGAATTAGATCGAGTAGGTGAAATCGAAAAAGCAACAAATGAAATCGTAGAAGAAGATGGAACTCATGGAGATGATTCAGAAGAAACAGAGTCAAATCCAGAATCAAGTTCTGAGGATTCAACTTGAATATAATAGTACAACTTGTGAGAATTCGGTATAACTAGTTTATTTTGACTAAGAAGTTAAAAAGGTACAACATGGGAGAATTTGGTACAACTATTTTATTTTCACTTCGAAATTGAAAATGTACAACTTGGGAAAACTTTGTATAACTAAGATGTCTTGCAGAAATCCGAGTAGGGAACAGAAGTAATGCAACCACTGAATATGTACTTCAAGCACTCTGAGTATAGGAGTGATACTGTTTCTTCGGACAACTCTTTTGACCATAAGCAAGAAGAAGGGATCGCATGTGGTCCTTAGGAGTCCTATTCAGACAAGATATATAGCAAAGAAGAGTAATTTATGAGTCATCCTACATGTGAACTCTTTGGATTGATTTGTTTTATGTTGTGTTTTTGAATCATATTATATGTGAAGTCTTTAGATTGGTTTGTGGTTTGTTGTGTTTTTTGGATTGGTGTGTTTTTGAACTATTCTGGTTTAGCTTAATGTTGTTTGTTAAGTTTTTGAATCCATTTTATATGTAAACTAGGTACAACTGCATTGAAAAGATCAACTTTGTATAACTAGATACGAGTTGTACCATTACAAAATACAAGTTTTGCAGCAATACAATACATACATAATAGACAAACTAACTTCAAATTACCAAAAAAGCTAAGCTAATAGGGAAAGTTACAATCAGACTGTACAATAAGAAAAACTTATATTTAGTTGTACAATTACGAAGAACAAGTTAGATTTAGTTGTACCATTATGAAGAACAAGTTATACTTAATTGTACAATATTCCCAGCCCTCACAAGAAGACAACCACATAATAGATCATACATATAAGATCCCCAACGCTCCAGATTTGCAGCTCATTCTCTAGAAATCACATAAATTCAGTGTTAACTCAGAAATCGCAAACCCTAAAAGAGGACCAAATCGCAAACACAGAAAGAAAAAAGAGAAGAGGATATATGAGGTGATTGACTCGCTCAATCAATGGGATAATCGACTCACTCGATCAATGGACGAATGAAGGATGTTGAATCACTCAACAAACTTAATCCGCAGGTTTCTAAAGCACTAAGTGACTCACTCACAAAGAACTAAAGAACAAGATTGACAAAGACTTAAACTTTGACAAGAAGAAAACTTTCTATTACTTTTAATTGATCAAGGGTGATTGATGATGATCGAGTCCAAAAAAAGCGAGTAATAATATGATTGAATCCGCCTGATCCAATGGCTATTATTGTGTGTGATTATTCTCAAAATATTTTCTAGTGGCTGTAGAGGTTCTCTTGGTTTCTATATGTAACTTTGGGTCACGTCCAAATGAAGATAAATGGAAGTTTCCTTATCTCGCTTCAAGTAGATCAACATCCTTGATTCAAAGGATGGTTTGGACTTGGGTCTTCTCTTGGGTTGTTCTCCATGGGCTAGGACCTTGTGGTGAATTAAACGAGTGTGTGGACTCCCCTCATGGCTGATCCAAGTGTTAAAAAGACTTAAAATCCTCACAATTTGGAATCTGGTGTAGTTCAGCAAGTCTGTCAACGAGTAGTTCAGTATGCTTGTCAGCGAGTAGATAAGAATGTACATCAGCTATCATCTTTGAATCATATAGATGGTGAATGATTCCTTGATGACTTGGTGTTGCCTCATTAAAAACCTTTCTAGGTAAACCCATTGGGAAAAACCCTAGATAAGGGAAAAAGAGTGCAACAGTCATATCCCAACAATAAGGTGAGTTGACTAGCTGACTTTTGATCCTTCTTGAACCATTGGACTTCTTAAGGTTAATATCATGGTGAATAATTAACCCATGGTTGATCAGAACTCCATTTAGGCAAAGATTCTCTAAAATGCTCCATGTGGACTGGTTTGGTGTGCTCCCAGTTTGATCTAGTTGTGATGTCCGCATCACCACCCCCCCCATTCAATCTGTTTTGGAAATTTAATTTTGAAAAGTATATGAAAAAAGAAAGACAACAAACAAGTGATCCACGTTACACATATGTAGCCACCAAAATGCACATGTGTAGCCCGCCAATGACACATGTGTAGCTGCCAAAATGCACTAGTTGTACCAAGTTTTCAAGTTATACTAGCTTTGGCAAGTTGTACATTTTTGATTTTTTTGTTGTAATTAGTGATACCATGTTTAAACTAAATATTTTTAGTTATACACATCATTTTAATTAATTGAGGTAAATATACCACATGTACATGCCTAAATATTTTTGAAAACATTAATTTCTTAGCTTTTCTAATTATATGTTGTTTGCAATGAGAAAGTGAACCTTAATGTTTAAGGTATTTCGTGATAAACTTAGAATATGATGAAGAAATCTATAGTGAAGTATAATTATTATTCTTTGTAATATATACATGTACCCTTGGTTGTACTTAATTGAGATACATTAACAATACTTACATGTAATAATATGTGTTAAAACATTATTTTCCTAGCTTTTGTAGGTTTGTGTGGTTTACATTAACAAAGTGAGCCTTAAAGTATAAGGTGTTTAATGAGAAACAAAGAATATGATAAATCTATAATTACAAATTTTCTTTAGGGAAATTGCAACTCATATAACCAGTAGACCTTTTATTTAATAATCTAACCTTCATAATTCATTAATTGTCTCTTTTCTTCAGAAAATTTTCTCCCTATTATCTCTCTACAAAGCTACGATATTTTTTGTTTTCCAAAATTTTTGTTTTCATTAAATAGAAATTGGTTCAGTAGCTGATACAATAAAAGCAGACATTAAAGTAGCTTTTGCAATTTGGTCTGCCATGCTATTCTTCTCACCAGGAATAAAAGAGAAACAAATTTCTGAAGCAAGAGAAAGTTTTTTGTAGCCAAGCTCTATAACTTGTTTGAGGAAAAATTCTACAGCCATAGCATCTACCGTGAGAGGGGAACAAACATTTGCAGAAGCAGATCTACCTTGTAGCTCAGATTTGGAGAGATAATAATCAATCAAGATCCATTTGAATCCTACTTCTCTCGTGTCTCCTCGCCAAGCTGCATATGAAAAGCATCTGATGGTGTCAACACTCAAATTTGTCGCCAAGTTTAGTGTAGCTTGTCTTTGGGTTTGAAATGGAATATTTTGAGCAGAGATCCATTCCCGGGAATGAGAAATATATCCTTTTAAATCAAGCGTTTAGCGACAGACCTGTTAACATTATAAGTAGTCGGCCAGTCATTTGGCCAAAAATGAATCAGAGCTTTGGTTGATTCTTTTGGGCAAGATCTGCTCTCGCCACAAAGTTTACTATTTGGATCGATCCAATTTAACGGATAATATTTACATTACCGCAATAAAAGATTATGTAACATGTTTAAAAATAAGTTATCGAATGCTATTAATCACTGATGAACATATAATATTAACGGATAATATGTAAAATATTAATTTAACGGATAATATGTAAATTACCGCGATAACAGATTATTTAACATGTTTAAAAATAAGTTATCGAATTTTATTAAGCACTAATGAACAGTGTTATCGGAATCGTGGAAATATTTCGATTTGGATTTATACAAGAGTGGTTAGGGTTTTGATTTTAAAAATAAATTAAAATTGTATTTCGGTTTGGGTTTATAAAATAGTGGTTAGGGTTTAGATTTTGTGATTAAACGAAATTATATTTTGCTTTGGGTTGACAAAATAGTGGTTCGAGTTTTGATTTTATAATTAAACAAAATTATATCTTGGTTTGGATTAATAAAATAGTAGTTAGGGTTTAGATTTTGTAATTAAACAAAGTTATATTCTGATTTGGAGATCATCAGTACAGAGGTAATAGGAAATATAGCTGATAACTTTAAATTTATTTAGACTTTTTATTTAGTAGGCGGTTAGACTATAACTTATCCGGCTAACTTTACAATTATGTAATAATATGTTCTTTATCTAGGTCATCAAAGTCTGCATATGTTGCAAATGTAGGAGTGTGAGATACACACGTTGCGTTTGACACACACACGTAAGGACATCAGTGTTACTATTAAAATGAAGTTATTGAATGGTGTAAATAACTGATAAACAGTGTTATCGAATTCTATCATTAGTGATGAATAGTATTAGTATTAATATTAATTTAACAGATAATATGTATTTTATTCCGATAACAAATGATTTAACATGTTTTTAAAAAAGTATCGAATGCAACTTAGATATTGTCAGAAGATTTGTTCAGAGCATTAGAGCGTCCGCATTAGCGTATACACGCTTCGTTCCATTCATTTTTTTTTTGTAAAACATTAAATCAATAATACGATTAATGTGAGTATATGTTCTTAAAAACGGGACAAATTCGACTCGTCCCTCTTGCCAGATGGCAACGGGTGATTGGATGAGTGCTCAAGGGAAGAAATTTTTTTTGGGGGTCCTTGGTTTCTTTTCACATTCTCTTTCTCTCTCTTTCTCTCTCTCTCTCTCTCTCTCTCTCTCTCTCTCTCTCTCTCTCTCTCTCTCTCTCTCTCTCTCTCTCTCTTTCTCTCTCTTTCTCTCGACTTCCGCTGCGAAGAGGCGATTCCAGAGGTGATTGGTGTGCCTGACGATTTTCCGACGAGGAAACTTCAGAATCGACGTCATCTCTTCGGTAGAAAGCTTCGCCGTAGGCAGAGGAAGATCTTTGAAGACGGCGAACGAAAATTGGATTACTTTGGAAGGTAGGTTTTCCAAATCCAAATCCGATTTGAGTTTTAGGTTAGATAATTGGGGATTTTAGTTTGAAGAGGTTAATCTATTGATTATCTATGGTTGTTGGGGTTTTTATGAACGATTGGTAGGGTTAACAAAATCGATTAGGGTTCATAGAGGTTATGGAATTTTTCAATCGATTATCTCTGCAAAACGTATTTCTTAAAGGTTTTTCAATCGATTAGGTTTGTGTTCGTTTTTGTTATACGATTTTCAATCGATTAGGGGTCAAATCGTTTATCTGAAGTGTTATTTGGTTCTTAGTTTTTCTCTCCATCTTCCGATTTATGTTGACCAAATTATGCTATTGTATCCTTCTTGCATGTCTCAAAGTTTTCGACATAGGTTTATATAATTGGTATTGCTTTGTTTCTGTTACGAATTCTAACATTTCTAATAGTTTGTTGTATTGAGTTGGACAATCTAGGTGAGGTGAAGCCTAAAAGGAAGGAAGAAGAAGCAGCTTGATCGACAGTATAAGGTAAAACTTGATTCCCTTTGCCTTTTAGCACTTATATCATTGTTGTTTGCTTGGTAGAGCTTCTTAAATCATTCATTGTTGTCTCGTTGTTTGATCATTGAGTTATGATAGTCTTTCAAGGTCATTGATATTTGGTTGTTGTTTACTGTGTAGTTTGTTTAGTAATTGGTTATGTCTGATTGGTGAAGAGTTAGTCACATATAATGCATCTGTACTATAGTCACATATATAAGTGAATTAGTTAAAACAATTCTTATAAATTGAAAATAGTAACAAATATATATTCATTGTCATTGTGTTGATTGAATATAGTTAGATTACATAAGGAAAACTATCTGGTCACATTTGAAGTTGAAAATAGTTTGTTTCTGTGAGTCTTTGAATTGTATTAACTTCTGATTAGACATTAGTAGTTGAGTTATTATGCTAAAACTTTCTCACCTATACTGTAATATGTACTTGCTTACACTTTCTGACCTAAAATACTTTCTTACCCACAAAACAACCATAGCAGCCTTAACTATAATATGTACTTGCAAAAACTTTCTCATATACAAAACAACCAGTGCAGCCTTATTCCCTTCTTTCTCTCGTATATCTTTAAACCATCAAACCATTCTCCACCATTTTCTTATGTCTTGTTTCTGTCTTCTTTGTGTCTTCTTTCTGTTAAGTCTCAATACATTCTCGACCATTTTCTGATCTCTTCCTTCAGTCTTCTTTTTGTCATCTTTCTTTAAACCATCAAACCATTCTCCACCATTTCTGATCTCTTCTTTCTCTCTTCTTTCTGTCTTCTTTGTATAAACCAGCATTTCTTTCTTTCTTTATACTCCTTTCTCAAGATATGGATTAGAATCCATATCATCAGTCATCTAGTTATCTAGATCATCAGTCATCAAGTTATTTAGTTCTTCTTAACTCTCAACAAGAAGGTCAAAACCAGGATAACTCTTCTTATGAGAGTTTTCCTCATGCCTACAATCTTGCTTCAGACCAGAATATCTCCTTCTCACAACCTTCTGATGGCACCCCTCTTTCTCAAGAGACACCAGAAAACCGCAAAGAGAGGAAGAAATGGATCCCCTCTGATGATGAAGTTCTCATTAGTGCTTGGTTGAATACTTCAAAGGACAACATCATTGGGACTCAACAAAAGTCTGGTTGCTTTTGGAAAAGGGTGGGGGAGTATTACGCAGCTTCTCCCACTTCCACAGAGAGAGGTCAAGAGGCGCTGTAGGTGAACTGTAAACAGAGGTGGCATAAGATAAATGATTTTGTAAACAAGTTCTGTGGGGCTTATGCAAGTGCATAGAGGCAAAACACTTCAGGACATTCACAGAATGATGTCCTTAGGGTGGCTCATGAGATATATCATTCTGACTACAAGACAAGATTTACCATGGAACATTGTTGGTGTCTGTTAAGGTTCGAACAGAAGTGGCTGTCTCTCAACACTATCAACCCTCCTAAACCTAAAAGCGCAACAAAGAGGAAGCCAGTTGAAGAAGCATCACAATCAGCAACCAGCAATGTCCAAGACTATGAGATAAGGCCTGAAGGTGTGAAGGCTGCAAAGGCTAAAAAGAGTAGTGCTCAAGGGAAGGCTCTTGTTGATTATAAGAGCATGTGGGCAATCAAGAAGAGGAGATGGCTGAAACAGAAAAGTTGCAAAAACTTGCTGTCTTAGATACACTTCTTGCTAAAAGGAGCCACTTAGTGCATCTGATTTAGTTATCAAGGACAAGATAGTGTCTCAGTATTTCTGAGAATGTGTTAGAAACTTTGCATTTGCTGTTTAAGGTTGTTTTCATATGTTATGTTTTCCATGTGATATCTATGTTATAAGTTTGCTTCAATAATGTTATGTTTCTGTCTTTAATCTACCATATTGTAATCGGCTTTTGGTCAATGTTAAGTGAACCATGTGATATCTATGTTATAAGTTTGCTTCATTAATGTTGTGTCTCAACCTTGATTGGAAAATGAACCACAGAACATGCTTGTATAATGAAGTCTTTGAACATGCTTGTATAATGAAGTCTCTGAACATGCTTGTATAATGAACTCTCTGGATTTGCATTGATTATTAATTCTCTGAACATGCTTGTATAATGAAGTCTCTGAACATGCTTGTATAATGAAGTCTCTGAACATGCTTGTTTAATGAAGTCTCTGAACATGCTTGTATAATGAAGTCTCTGAACATGCTTGTATAATGAAGTCTCTGAACATGCTTGTATAATGAAGTCTCTGAACATGCTTGTATAATGAAGTCTCTGAACATGCTTGTATAATGAAGTCTCTGAACATGTTTGTATAATGAAGTCTCTGAACATACTTGTATAATGAACTCTTTGAACTTGCATTTATAATGAAGTCTCTGAACATACTTGTATAATGAAGTCTCTGAACATGCTTGTATAATGAACTCTCTGAACTTGCTTGTATAATCAACCACAGAACATGCATGTATAATGTCTCTGAACTTGCCTGTACTTGCTTGTATATTGTAAAGAGTTAGCCTTATTCTTGCTTTCTGTCTATTTTCTCAGGTTGCACCACAGATGGGGTACAGCTACTCGCAGCCAAGTTCTTCAGACCAATACGATTTGCATGAGGACAGTGAAGACATAGAAAGAGACGCTTTGATTGCAATGGATGAATGTGATAGTAGCTTGATCAACAGGGCTATTCACATGGATGAGGTAGAGAGTATATTCATCATTGCTCAGAACCTTCTATACCCTCCTCAACCTGAGGTTGAGTTGGCTTTCCGAAGGTGTGTTATTGTGGTGGAAGGCCTGTGCTTTCTACTTGCTACAACCAGAACGATAGAGGAAGAAGGTAGGTTATGCTAAGTCTCAAAGACTCGTGTAAAATGCATTTGATGTTTCTGTTATTCAATACAGTTCTCTGATGTTTCTATATGTCACATGTAGGTTCTTCACATGTCACAGTGTTGAAGATGGAGACATGCACATACACAAGTGGTGGGATGAAGCTGTTATGGAGGAGATTCAAGATAAGGAGAGAATGTATGAAGTGTTATCATCTCAGGTAGATTGCATCAACTCTCAAACTGACACTGAATTTGAGGAGAAGGTACTTAAGTTAGAGAAGGTTGTAGGAGATCTAGTTAAGAAGAAGAATACATTTGCTCTTGTTATTGCTATAATGACCTTAGCTGCTTTTGTAATAGCTCTAATATTTAAGTAGAAAATGTGGTATCCTCTTGGTGTTGTAAAAAGATACTTTGTATCCTCTTTCTATTTGTGATACATGTTCAGTTGTTCTTTTGAAAGAGTTGTGGTATGTCTTCTTAATTGTTCACGGGTCAAAAGAACAAGTTCACGGATTAGTTTTATTTTCTGTTGTTGTGGTATGTCTTGTATATTTGTTCACGGGTCAC